>OY728143.1:1015511144-1025511144 GCA_963277665.1 Viscum album
AAAAAAATTATTATACCCAAAATATTATGAGATTCCTATTGCATAAAAAATCTTCTAATATGTTCCCAATCAAGTCCTTTTTTGAGAAAAATTAAGTAATTATAAGAGTTGGTTGACTTCTCTTCTTGAATCATTCACACATTCATCTCAGGATCTAATAGGAAATGTAATATTAAGTTTATAGAATGATAAACTAGAAACATCAATAAAAATTTGGATTCTCTATAGGGGTTTATGTTGTATCCTTTTGGTAACGATAATATAGTGATGAATGGAGCATGTCGGGATCACATCGTACCATTGAGGTGTAATTATTATTATTATTATTATTATCCTCATAATTAAATTATTTCATATGGGATCCATGGGATAATATAATGATTGGTATATTAGATATGGTGTTATGAAACATATTCAGTTAAAATTTTAAAAAAATTATTTGACTCTTTTATTATGCCTAGATTCTTTTAACAAACACAAACATATATGTAAAATATATATAAATATTGAAAAAAAATAACACTATAATAAATATGAGTTTTATCCACACAATACAAACAACACATTTATGTGTATGTTGTTAATAAGTACATTCAATAACATGTAGAAATATTCATGTTGATGAAAATAATTTTTAACTATGTATATATAGTTTCTGTTTTAATTATACTAAATTTATATATTTTAAAATCCTAAAAAGTTTGTTGTTAATATTATAATATCAATTATATTAATTTAATTAGAAATTTGAAAATAAAAAAATACAACCTTTATATTAACTGGATTAAATTACCCTAAATCTCCTCATGAACCCTAGATTTCAACCCATTGTTCTCCCACATGGAATTTTTATTCCCCATTTTATTCTCTCATGGATCTTATACAATAGGCCTCAAACATGGTGACCCACTAACATTGTTTTTTTAGGTTTCTCATAATCACCTTCTTCATGTCTTTGATTAGCTATATAATCGACAATGGAGTGGTCTTGACCCTCCAATGTATTGGTATTCTCGGTGTGACTATAGAACAATGTATTCCTATTAATGTAGTGATTCCTCTTATATGAAAAAAATATGGGGTCTCAATGAAGGAATTTTAGTTAAAGGGGAACAATACTGTTCTAGTGAGGAATCCATTCTCTTGGCCCAAGTGCATGTTTTCCATACAGATGACTAGGTATCACTTCTAACCTATGAAAAATAATTAAAAATTGAAATTTATTAATAAATAATTTATTTTTTTAGATATTAAAATCTAATTTAGGGGTTTTGGGGGGCCAGTTTTCAGGTTTCAATTCTATGAACCAATTCAATTCAATATTTATCATATTGCTATGTTATAACTAGATATCGAATCCTGATAGTTTTGTATTGATTTAAATTACTTTTAAACCAAGTTAGCATATGGTTTCATCATTATAAAGTTGTTTTTATCATAAAAACTATTCATTTTAGGTTTTAAAAATATTAATTTATTAAAGAATTGGTTTTTAAGGGCAGTGATCAGAATTTTAATTGGAGGTTGATAAGGGGTGGCTATGTTAATAGATAACTAATTATTATGTGAAGGTATACCTATTAATTTTGTGTGTTGGTGTTTTTATGGTTTATATATAATGAAAAATTAATAAATTTCTTTTAAAGGAGAATCGATTCAACCAGAGGGCCTTCAGTCCCCTTCAACCCATCCCCTCTTTCTTAGTTTTAATCATTACTTCTTCTTAATTAAAAATGACTACTATTTTCAACTTCAAATATTACTTATTTATCTTTACTAATTTTCATGTCTCTACTTTGGTTCATCTACATTTGACCCTCTTATTAGGTATATGGTTCTATTAAAATAAATTATATATGATAGTTCAATCAGATATCAGTTAGGTTTTAAGAATAATGTTAATGAAATATGTTTGTAAATTACATGTGTCGAGAAACTAATTTAAATAATATAATTTATTGTAATGGTTATCATATTTTATATGAAAATTTATCATGAATATATAATTATAATATGTGTATGGTATTTTTGACTTTCATTTATATAGTTATAGGAGGAAAATAGATCTTTAAAAATCTTAAATAATATCATTTTGGGAAATAATAAAAAACTAGGGGAGAACATTCATTCATAACTATGTTGGATTTGAGTAGTTCAAAAATAATATTAAACTTTTTTAAAACATTTAAAATCATAATGTATACTTATTTAATAGATATATTTTTTATTTTCTATTTTCTATTTCAAATAAGAGTGTAAATAGATCCATGAAATGGTTGATACATTAAGCAGAGATAATGGAAGGATTGAGGAAAAATTTCATAGGTTTTTTTATTATATCTAAAAATATATTATTTTAGGATCAAAAAAAAATTTTAATTTTTTCTTTTTTCCCCTAAAAAGAATCATTTACTACATCATTAGACACATTTTTCATTATTATGAAATAACGATAACTCAATTTTCTAAAAAAATATACCATTTTAAAAATTTAGAGTACAAAAAATATTACTAATTGATCAATCCATGTGTATGAAGTAATACCAGAATATATATATCAGATATATTTTTGGGAACCTACTATATTTTTTTTACTTTTTATAATTAATCATTTTTTAGTTCATGAAAATAGTTGCTTCATTATGAATTTATGTGTATTTAATAATTTATATTTATTTAAAAAATCATTCTAATTTGAAAATTAAGGGAATAACTGATGGGCTTATAGGGATTTCTATTATAGTATTTACTTCCATTAAATTCTACAACATGAAATAAAGTATCTCAATGAAATAGTAATGTTGAATTTGTTTTATTATTATTATATTTGGTTTCATTTGATTTGAAAAAATAATTTTCTATTCTCATTATTTTCTTGGGAAAAGTGGATTTTCTCTTATTCTCTTCGGATATTATTCTCCCATAATTCCTTTATTATGATACACAAAAATATTTTTTGAAGGATAAATAAAACGTAAAATCTAGAATTACATATCATTTTTAATATATCTAAAATGTAAATGGTTAATATAATGGAACATTAAAATAAATAAATCTATAAGAATTACCATTACTTTATTAAAATTATATTATATCTCTCAATTAAAAACTTATTATAAATATTACCACTTGTGATTACTAAATTTGTACAAGTGTTTGAAGATTTCTTACTAAAAATGTATTTTTTTTAAACCTATTTATATTTTTTCCTCTAAAATATACTCTATGATTGATATCACTTGTTGACATATTCACATGGAAGTTATCCATTCCAGCATAGTTTGAAAAATAAGTGTTATTCACTCTATTTTTTAGAAAATAAAGATGCTTAAAATTATTTTCATTTCGATATATATGTGAAGGTTTGAATTACTATGGAAATTAGTGAACATTAACTCTTAAACATCAACTCTGTTTCGTGATAAAATCCCATAAATAATGGATAAATTTTTCAAAATCCCCCATTATATGGTGTTTTTAATGATGGGTCATTATGTTCAATCACAATGAAATGGTACTAGAATTTCATTAAAAAAATATATCATGCTTATAATATATTTTTTATATTTCCCCCTATTACACCATTCATGTAACACCCAAAGCTTCCATGGTATGTTTCCCTTTGAATAATTAAATAGCTTGCATTGTACGCAACTTCGAGATTCTAACACACCGCAACCAATTAGAAAAGCTGTTATGGATAGTAGTACATAATTTTTGAAATTTTATAAATTTTATCTTTCAAAATGGACTTCATTTTTGGATTCAGAATATAGAAATTAGCTTCGGGTAAATTTATGGTATTTTTCTGAAAACTTTCAATTTTTGACGAATAGTGAAAAAACACTGCGTTATTGGTTAAAACTGACTATTTATTTAAATAATTATTTATTTTATTTTAATTTATTTTAAATAAAAATTGATACATAATACCTATATATGTTCAACATTTTTCATTGGAGTCATTTTATAATAAGTTTATATTTATAAAATTTTATAGAACTTTTTACCGTCTTTTACCCACCTCATAAGTGCTTTTGAAAATTTTTATAAAACTTCATTTTACCACTTATGTGAGTTGAATTTCAAAAATCTCAGAGACACAGTTAAAATCAGTGAGTAAAATTTGGTTCAATAAGATGAAAATAATTTTTTGTGAATAATAACTTTTGACTTTTATTTAACATGGTTAAAACTGAATAGGGTAATTAAGGGTATGAATGATATCATAATTACACTAACATGTGTCCTAATTCTATTGGATAAGTATAACTCAACCAAAAACAACCTTATGAATAAAATAGGATCCTTTTTGGTTCACTTGGATTATATTAGGACATTTATTATTAATTTATTTAAAGAAGAGTTAAAAGAGTAAAATTTAATGTTTAATAACTAAAGCATTTTTAATATAGGGTTACACATAATATAAATTATACTATAAATATTAATTATAAATATAAAAATATTTCCTACATAATGGTATTTTATTTATAATTTTTAGACATTGAGTAATTTAATTTATTTATTTCATAATGATGATGCATTAATTACCATATTAATGAAATATTAAAATAATTAATATTTAAAATATCTAAATAAATGTAAATTGAGACTTATGATGAATTAAACTAGTTTTCTATGTTACTATGACATATTAGGGTTAGTTAAATAAATTATATTCAAAGCGATAATGTCTTTATGGCTTTAAAAAAATCCAATACTTAATAGTGTCAAAATTGACATAATTGTGTTGTTAAAACAAATTTTATATTATTAATTGATATAATATTACTAAAAATATAATGTTCGGCCAAAATACATATATAGGGTTATATATATTAATAATGAACCGCATGGGGTTCTCTTGTCTTGTTATAGTAAGTTTATTAACCATATAATATAAAAATACAAAGAGACATGATAAATGTCAAACTATTTAACTAAGAGTTAAATCTAAAAGATAAGGTTAATATGATGACATAAAACTATATAAAACCTATTTGTTGAGACGTTTTAGAACCATCCCCACATTATACTTTAAATAATTCATTTTTATCCATTATAAACCGAAAATTATTTTATTATAAAATAATATTTCAATCTTTTCCTAAAGTGACCCACACCTCTCTTATAAAAGGGAACTTCCCCTTATCTTAATTTCACACAACCCAAGCCTTTTGGCTCATCCAACGCCTACCCAAATATCCTCCCAACTTTCCTCCCTTCATCCTAGAGGCCATCTTTTGGTCATAAATCCAACCTAATTAGCCCTTTTGATCAAATCAAAAGGAAGAACCCGAAGAAGAGGTAAATATTTCATCACCTCTTTCAAGTTATTTTCTTCTTCCACTTCCAATTTCTTTTTTGTTTCCATTATAAAATAATATCTCCATTATATTCTATATACTGTGATGTTTTTATAAAAATGGTACAACCATATTCATTATTCTATACATCCTATAAATGACAAATTCACCATACATGCGTACGTACAGGCTACAGTCTCCACGGCGTGGTGTAGTTTTTATTCAAACACTTCATTATTTGGATGGTTATAATATTGAGTATAGATGATGGAAATAATAACTATAACATGTTAATTATTATGTATATATGATATAACATCCAATTACATACGATTTTTCCATCAATATAACGATATTCTCACTCGTGCGTACGTACGGATTACCGTCTCTACGAACGTGATGAGATTCATTCCCGATCGTAATCATTCAAGAATAATTTTCATTTTATGATTAAAAATAATGATTATGAACATAATATAATTCTTTATATTAATCAAATATGTTCTATCCATAAAAAACAAGTCTTACGTAACCAAGCATATAAAGTAAAACGAATCATTTAATACCTGAAACGATGATACTACAAAAATATTATGAACAAAACAATATTATAAGATAATATATGATATCATATTTATGTATAAAGTTATTTTATAATTTAATAGTAATGTTTTAACTATTATAGAGGAGGTTAAAATACCATCAACTAAGAAAAATTACATGGTAAGGGTAAATTTCACAGTCTCTTTATTATTCGAGGTTATTTTTACGTAAGTATCTATTGGGACCTATTTACCATCCACATCTGTGTTTTCTTAAATATGTATTTAATTTTTTTTTTACCAAGGTACTTTTTGACCTTTTTGAAAAAAATTAAGGTAAGAATGTTTTTTTAAATTATATGGAAGGTGCGTCTACTTTCTGTAGTTATAACATAGGTGAAGCTTCCATTACAATATTAAAATAATATTTTCAAAATAAATGTTTTCTTTTATAATTACATGACTTCTAAATGACTTCAAAATATAAAGACATATTTCCCTCAAAAAGTTTTGATTTCATCTATTTCAATATCCTTTGATGGATTGTAAGCTTGTTAGAAGTTGATTTTTTATTATACAAAACTTCCATATTGTATTGAAAGTTTTGTGATTTGTTTGACTATGGATGTCTTATTTTTACACCATTCATGTTTTATGGATAAAGTATTGACATTTTGTAGGCTAGTTTTAATACGAATGTTTATGTTATCTTTAAAAATTTTCATGTGAGGATAGCATTGGAATTAGTAAGTGATGGGTGGATCCCACTATAGCTCCTCGATTCATCGGTAGGTATCATAAGAAAAACTAGTGTCTTGGCACAAGGCCTTGATAAAATCTTATTTGTAGTTTTGGCACAAGGCCCTGACTATGTGGTTATGAAGTCTGGCATTATGCATTTCATCATTATGAAAGTGGCTTTTGATATTCCATGTGATAATTCAACTAGTAGAATATCAATGTGAATTAGTAAATTTAATTATTTGATTTTATATTTACAATATTATACTGAATTTTAAGTTAAAAATACTTTTATTTTAGTCTAACACATTGCCTTAAATGTTTATGCTTATTTAAGAGAGTTTCTGCTATATTGTTATCCTTACTGAGCATCTGAGCTCACCACTTCCTATGATTTATTTTTCTCATGATGTGAATAAGTATTTTATGGTTGACCTATAGGGATAGGATAAGGATATAAGTGCATTCAAAAGTGGACAAAATCTTGTTGATGTTTTTATTTTATGATGTAATAGAAAACTTATGAATGTATCTAGTACTTACAAGGCTACTAAACTGATCGGTCTTTCGGGACTTTATTCCTTATATCATGCCAATGTTATGTAATAATGCACTGACTCTGGTTAACTAGGGTTAGGACGTTACAGTTGGTATCATAGGGAGGTTTGGTACAAACCTTGAAAACTAGATTTATATAAACTCTGATTAGAGAACACTACCATAAGATAGACTTTTAGGATTAGTATATAAGAACTTCCTATAATTTTGGTACCGTAGAGATTTTGTGAGCTTTCCAAGAAATACATCCCTATATGAATAAGATTAGGTAGAGGTGGCTCTGGCACGGATATTCCTAGGGGTAAAACTAGAAAACACCACTTTTAGCTTGACTCGAACAGGAATTGGTGCACGACAACGGGCCTTACTGCACTCTTGGTTACAACACTCTGAGGGGATATGCTTAAGATAATTCTCATTTTATTTACAAACCATTATGAAGGGTTTATGAGTATATACTTACACAAAGAAAACATTTTTATTTTTATGGATTTTATCCATAAACTGTTCAATATATGTTAAGTTTTTTATAAGTTTGGAATTATGTATTGCGATTCATAAACTAATATAGAGTATGCCATTGTTTAGAAATCGAGCCTAGTGGAAGGAATGGAAACTGTATCAATGCACGTAATCCATGTATGGATTTCTCTCCTAATCAAGATAATTTCAGTGGATCTAGTGATGCAACTAGTGTTGATCAGCTAATCACCATACTGGGACAACTCACTCAGGTTATGAATAATAACCTTACCTGTATGGAGCACCATGATCCACAATAGGGAGGATAAATGTTATACCGCTTCATGAGGAAACAACTTCCAATATTCAATGGGATTACAAATACATTAGTATCTCTACAAAAGAAAAATTCCTTAGAGAAAATATTTCACGCTTTGGGGAGTAGCGAAAGGGAAAAAGATGTCATGGCAGTTTATCGCCTCACGGGAGATGCAGATCAATGGTGGCCATTGATTCAAAAAAAAATGAAGATGATGAATTATCAAATATGTAATGGAGGGAGTTTAAAGAGATTTTCTTAGAAAAATACTTTCCTCGTGACCATCGATCAGATATGGAAAGTCAATTTTTGAGTCTGAGGAAAAAATAGGATGAGAATGTCGTAAAATATGAGGCTAATATTACAAGGTTAGCAAGGCATGCTGCAGATTATATACGTAACTCAAGGAGTAAGATTTATCGATTATTTGATGGGTTAAAACCAATTCTACGGCAAGCATTAGTCTTACAATCCTTCTAATCATATGAAGATTATTGTCTCAAGTGATCTCAAGAGAGAAAAATAATTCTCTAAGTCTTATGACTTTTAAGCAAAGCAGGAGAAGAAGAGATCTGTTGAACACAATAGAAATGGAAATAAGGGGAATAAAGGAAATTTTTAATATCCATCTTGTGGTAAATTTTGGAAGAAACACCCCATTACTTTCCTGAAGGGAATGGGAGTCTCTTACAAGTGTGGTGAAAAAGGACACTAAGCTAGTGATTGCAAGGGGAAGAAAGAGGTTGTTGAATTCTAAACTTGTAGAGAAAAGGGGAATTATGAAAATTAATGTCCTAATCTCCAAGGGAACTGACCTCAAAAAACACCAAGGGGGAAAGGTCAAGATTATACGATCACTACTGCTGAGGTTGAAGCTCCAAAAGACATGGTGGCAGGTAATTTAATGGTTTCATCAAGTTTATCCAATGCATTATTTGACTCTGTATACTCACATTGTTTCATATCTTCGTAGTTTTCTATGAAAATTATATATTTTCAATTTGACTTCAGAAGGGATTTGTCAGTAAAAACACCTAAGGGAAGTATAATCTCAACAAAGTTTTGTGAATCAGTTCCCATTAGAGCATATAAATGTTCTTTATCTACTAATCTCATTGTCATATCCATGATTGGATTTGATATAATCCGTGGAATGGATTGTATTTTGGACCATGATGTGAAAATTTATTATAAGAAGAAGAAGATTATGATTTTCAATGATGATAATGAGTACCTTATCTTTAGAGCATAAACGTCACCACCTGATTATTATCCAGATCCACCCCCAATAGCTCTACAAAATTCAATTATTAGGGAGGATGAGAATGAAATAATTATGGATGAGGAAAATAATGTTCGAATAGAGGACGTTCTTATTGGGCTTGAATATGTTGATGTGTTTCCATAGGATTTACCTGGACATCCTCCAGAACGAGAAATTATGTTTTCTATTGATTTAATTCCGGGTTCAAGGCCCATATCGAAGACCCCTTATAGAATGGGAACTATGTATTTAATGGATCTAAAGAAACAACTAGAGGAATTGATTAATAAGGGATTTATTTTCCCTAGTGTTTCTCCATGGGGAGACCCTATCCTTTTTGTTAAGAAGAAATATGGATCTATGAGGTTGTTCATTGACCACATGGGAGATCAATGATATAACAATAAAGAACAAGTATCCCAAACCTCGCATTGCTGATTTATTCGACCAACTTCATGGAGATCAATATTTTTCAAAGGTTAACCTTTGATATTGATATCATCAGTTGTGTGTGAATAAGGAAGACATTCTGAATACATCATTTCGAACAAAGTACGAGCATTAAGAGTTCACAGTAATGTCGTTTGGCCTAACAAATCAACCTTTACTTTTATGGATCTATAGAACAGAGTTTTCAAGAAATATATTGATGATTTTTTAGTGGTATTTATTGATGATATCTTGGTATACTCAAAAAGGTATGAAGATCACGAAAATCACTTGCGCATTATCCAAAAGACTCTTAGAAGAAATAAGTTATATGGGATGTTTATCAAATGTGAATTCTGGCATCAGGAGATTTCTTTTCTTGGCTATATTTTCTCTAAGGATGGAATCTCTGTTGATCCTTCATAGAAAATGGCAATCCAATAATGGCTAGCACCAACGAGTATAACTGAGGTATGTAGTTTTTTTGGTTTAGCAGGTTATTATCAGCATTTTATCTAGAATTTTTCCTGATTGGCTAACCCTTTAACCAAGATCACACGTAAAGGGGTTAAATTTGTTTGGAAAAAGTGTGTGAAGAATGTTTTGAAAAACATAAGAGAAGATTAGTTAATGATCTTATCTTGAATATACTATCAAGGAATGATGGTTTTGTTATTTATAATAATGCTTCAAAGAAAGGACTTGGTTTTGTTCTGATGCAGAATGATAAGGTTATTGCCTATGAATCACGATAGCTAAAAATTCATGAGCAATATTATCCAACTCGTGATCTTGAGTTAGTAGCTATAATCTTTACTTTGAAGAAATGGAGAAACTATCTCTATGGTCAAAATGTGAGATTTATACTAATCATAAGATATTGAAGTATATTTTCTCTCAAAAAGAACTCAACATGAGGCAAAGGGGGTGGGTTGAGCTACTCAAGGATTATAATTGTACTATACACTACCACCTGGGGAAAAAAATAAGTTGGCGATGCTTTGAGCAGAAATGATCATGGAGTTTTGAACAAGATGAGAGTTGAAAATAATCCTATTTTCATGGATCTAGTAAAGATGGATATGGGAATAACCATGGAAGGTGAAACATACATTCTTTTTCAAATGTTTTCCAAAAAAAATTTACTAGAAAGGATAAAAAGTTCTCAGACTGATGATGTGGAATTTCAAAAGAAAGTTAATGATGTGAACGATGGGAGATTAATAGACTTCGTATATAAAGATGGAATTTTGAAATTTGGGAAAAGACATTGTGTTCCTGATATACCTGATCTAAAAAGGGAATTTTTGGATTATTCTCATAGATCAAATTTATCTATACACTTTGGTACCACTAAGATGTATAGAGATTTGAAAGAACATTTTTGGTGGGACAACATGAAGAGAGAGATTGCTGATTTTGTGTTGAGATGTATGGTTTGTCAACAAGTGAAAGCTGGAAGGCAACAACCCAGAGGATTCATGAAACCACTTCCCTTATCTGAGTGGAAATGGGATAATATTACGATGGACTTTGTCATGGGGCTACCAAAGACTCCAAGAGAAATGATGCAATATGGGTCATTTTTTATCGTCTTACCAAGTCAGCACATTTTCTTTCTATAATATAAGATTTACCACTTGAATGCATGTGAAGACTGTATATTAATGAAGTTGTTAGACATCATGGAGTAACCCTATCAATTGTTTTTTATCGTGATCCCTATTTTACATCAAGATTATGGAAAATTCTTCAGAATACCCTGGATACTGAATTTCGTTTGAGCACTGCCTACCACCATCAAACTGATGGACAATCAGAATGGACTATTCAAACCATAGAAGAAATGTTGAGATATTTGTCAATTGAATTTCAAGGTATGTGGGATCAATATTTACCTCTGGTAGAATTTTCCTATAATAATAGCTTCCATTCAGGTATTCATATGGCACCATATGAAGCGTTATATGGAAAGATATGTCACACACTAACTTGTTTGGATGATATTGGTGAAAGAAAACTCGTAGTCCTAGAACTTGTTGAGGAAACAATGGAAAATGTGAAGGTTATCCAAACCCACATCAAAGCAGCTCAAAGTAGGCAAAAGAGGTAAGTCGATAACCGAAGGAAGGATTTGGAATTTCTGGTAGAAGTTCATTTTTTCTTGAAGGTATCTCCATGGAAGGTTGTTATACATTTCGGTTAGAAGGGTGAATTGAGTCTCAGGTACCTCAGACCTTTCAAAATTCTAGAATGAATTGGAGTAGTATATTATCATTTGGAAATGCCTCTAAGTCTCTCCAAAGTTCATGATGTGTTTCATGTATCACTATTGAGAAAATACATGCCTGACCTAACACATGTACTCACCTATGAAGAAATTGAACTGGAACCTGATCTGCCTTATTGTGAAGAGCCTATCAAAATTCATGATACAAGAGAACAAATGCTGAGAAACTGGACAACTTGTATGGTAAAAGTTCTATAGAGAAACCATAATATGGAAGAGGCAACATGGGAATTAGAGGAACTTATGATGAAGAACCACCTGAGTCTTTTTATGCGGTAGTATTATAGAAATTTCAAGGACAAAATTATTTGAAGGAGAGAATAATGTAACACCCCAAGCTTCCACGGTACGTATCCCTTTGAATGATGCAATAACTTGCATTGTACACAACTTTGATATTCTAACACACCGCGACCAATAAAACTAGACATCATGAATATTAATACCCAATTTTTGAAATTTTATAAATCTTACCATTCAAAATAGACTTCATTTTTGGATTCGTAATATTCAAATTAGCTTGTGTTGAATTTTTGGTATTTTTCTGAAAACATTCTATTTTTGATGAATAGTGAAAAAACATTATGTATTGGTTAAAACTGACTTTTTATTTAAATAATTATTTATTTTTATTTAATTTATTTTAGGTCAAAATAGACACATAATACCTATATATGTTTAATGTAATTAATTGGAGTCATTTTATAATAAGTTTAGATATATAAAATTTTATCGAACTTTTTACTGTCTTTTACCCACCTCATAGGAGCATTTGAAAATTTGTATAAAACATAATTTTACCACTTCTGTGAGTTGAATTTACAAAATCCTAGAGAAATGGTTAATATCAGTAAGTAAAATTTTGTTCAATAAGATGAAAATATTTTTTATTGAGTAGTATCTTTTGACTTTTATTTACCACGGTTAAAAGTATATAGGGTAATTAAGGGTAAAAATGATATAATAATTACCCTAACACATGCCATAATTCTATTGGGTAAGTATAATTCCACCAAAAACAACCTTATAAATGAAATATGATCCTATTTGGTCTAATTGTATTAGATTAGGACATTTATTATTATTTTATTTAAAGAAGAGTTAAAAGATTTAATTTTCATTTTTAATAACTAAACCATTTATAATATATGGTTAGACACAATATAAATTCAACTATAAATTTTTATTATAAAGGTAAATGGATTTCCTACATAATTTTATTTTATTTATAATTTTTAGACATTAAATAATATAATTTATTTATGACACAATGAGGATGCAGTAATTACCTTATTAATGAAATATTAAAATAGTTGATATTATAAATATCCAAATAAATGTAAATTGACACTTATGATGAATTCCACTAATTTTATAGGTCAATATGAAATGTTAGGGTTGTTTAAATAAATTTTATTTTAAGTGATAAAGTTTTTATGGCTTTCAAAAAAATCAAATACTAAATAGTGTCAAAATTGACATAATTGCGTTTTTAAAAATAATATTATATTATTAATTGATAAAATATTCATAAAAATATAAGGTCCAGAAAAAGGACTTATATAAGGTTATATACGTTAATAATGAACCACATGGGGTTCTCTTGGTGTGTTATAGTAAGTTTAATAACCATATAATATAAAAATTCAAAGAGACATGGTAAATGTCAAACAATTTAAATAAGAGTTAAATCTAAAAGATAAGGTTAATATGATGATTTAAACCTATCTAAAACCTATTGGTTGAGATGTTTTCGACCCATAACCACCAATGAATTTAAATAATTCATTTTGGAGCCATTATAAACCGAAAATGATTTTATTATAAAATAATATTTCAATCTTATCCTAAAGTGACCCTTACCTCTCTAATAAAAGGTCACTTCCCCTTCTATTAATTTCACACATACAAAGCCTTTTGGATCGGCCAAACCCTACCCAAATATACTCCCAACTTTCCTACATTAATTATAGAGGTCTTCCTTTTATCAGAAATCAAAATTAAGGAGCCCTTTTGATCAAATCAAAAGGATGAACCCGAACAAGCGGTAAATATTTCATCACCTCTTTCGATTATTTTCTTCTTCCACTTCCTCTTTATTTGTTGTTTAAATTATAAAATAATAACTCCAGTATCTTATATATACTTTTATGTTATTATAAAAATGTTACAACCATATTAATTATTCTATCCATCCTATAAATGACAAAGTCACCATATGTGCTTACGTACGGATTAATGTCTCCACGTCGTGGTGTAGTTTGTTATTCAAACACTTCATTATTTGGATGGTTATAATAATAAGTATAACTGATGTAAATAATAAATATAACATTTTAATTATTCTTTATATATGATATAACATACAATTAAATATTATTTCTCAATCAATATAATGATATTGTCACTCGTGCGTATGTAAGGATTACCATCACCACGAACACGATGAGATTCATTCCCCATCGTAATAATTAAAAAATAATTTTCATTTTAAGATTAAAAATAATGTTTATGAACATAATATCATTCATTATATGAATAAAATACATCCTATCCATAACAAACATGTCTTATGTAACCAAGCATATAAAGAAAAAAAATCAGTTAACACCGGAATCGATGATACTACTAAAATATTTTTAACAAAACATTATTGTAAGATCATATATGATATCATATTTATTTATATAGTTATTGTATAATTTAAAAACGTTGTTTTAACTATTATACAGGAGGTTAACATACCATATACTATGGAAAAGTACAAGGTAAGTTTTAATTTCATAATCTCTTTATTATTCGATGTTGTTTTTTCGTAAGTATTTACTAGGACCTCTTTATAATCCACCTCCGTGTTTTCATAAAAATGTTTTTCAAAAAAATTTATCATTTAATAGACTATGGATTAAATTAATTTATACCCTTATTTGACATTATATTTTTTTAAAGGGATCTTTCTTTCATTTTCCAAACAAGGTACTTCATGGCCTTTTCGACAAAATTCATGTAAGAATGTTTTTTAACTCATACGGTGGGTGCGGCTATTTTCCACCATTATAACATCATCTAAGCTTCCCTTACAAGATTATAAGAATATTTTCAAAATAAATTTTTTCTTTTATAATTACATGACTTCTAAAATTTTTCAAAATTTAAAGAGATATTTCTCTCAAAAAGTTTTGATTTCATCTATGTCAAAATCCTTTGATGGATTTTAAGATTGTTTGAAGTTGATTTATTATGATACAAAACATCCATATTATATTGAAGGTTTTGTGATATGTTTGACCATGGATGTGTTATTTTTACACCATTAATGGTTTATGGGTAAATTATTGACATTTTGTATGCAAGTTTTAATACGAATGTTTCTGTTATGTTTAAACCTTTTTATATGAGGAATGCATTGGCCTAGTGAGTGACGAGTGGAACCCGCTACAGCTCCTCGATGCATTGGTAGGTCTCACGAGACAAACTAGTGATTTGGATCAACACCTTGAAGAAATATTATTTGTAGTATCGGCACAAGTCCTTGACTATGTGGTTATAAAGTCTGGCATTATGCATTCTATCATTTTAAAAGTGGTTGTTGATATTCACTATGATTATTCGACTAGTAGAATTTCCATTTGAATTAGTAAATGGAATTATTTGATTTTATATTTTTCATATTATGGTGAATTTTATGTTTAAAAAGCTTTTTTTAGTCTAATACATTGCCTTAAATGTTTATGCTTATTTATGAAAGTTTATGTGATATTATTATCGTTACTGAGCATCTGAGCTCACCCTTTTCTATGTTTTCTTTTTCCCAAGATGTGAAGAAGTATTTTATGGTTGAACTATAGGAATAAGATAAAGATATAAGTACATTAAAAAGGGGAAAAAAATTTGTTGATGTTTTTATTTCATCATGTAATGTAAAACTTATGAATGTATCTAGTACTTCCAAGGCTACTAAACTGATCAGTCATTCGAGACATGATTCCTTATATCATGCTAATGTTATGTAATAATGCACCGACTCTGGGTAACTGGGGTCGGGGTGTTATAGTTGGTATCATAGGGAGTTTTATTAAAAATCTAGGAAAATATATTTAGAAAAACCTTGATTAGAGAACACTACCCTAAGATAGACTTTGAGGATTAGTATAGAAGAACTTCCTAGAATTTTAGTACTGTATAGATTTTGTGAGTTTTCTAAGCAATACATCCATGTCTAGATATGAGTAGGTCTAGGAAGCTTTGGCACAGATGTACCTAGGGGTAAAACTCAAAAACACCGCTTTGAGGTAGACTCAAACAGGAACTGGCGCATGACAATGGGCCTTGGTGCACTCTTCATTATGACACTCTGGGGGGATATGCTTAGGATAATTCTCATTTTCTTTACAAAAAATTAGGAAGTGTTTATGAGTATATAATTCTTCAAATAAAATATTTTTATGATTATTGATTATATCTATAAACTGTTCAATTTATGTTAAGTGTTTTATAAGTTCGGAATTATGTATTGCGATTCATAAACTAATCTAGTGTATGCCATTTTTGAGAAATGGTGCCTAGTGGAAGGAATGGAAACTGTATCAATGCATGTAATAAATATAGGGATTCCCCTCCTACTCAAGATAATTATAGTGGATCTATTGATGCAACTAGTTCTGATCAGCTTATCACCATATTGGGACAACTCACTCAGGTTATGAATAATAACCTTACCCGTATAGAGCACCCTAATCCACAACGCAAAGGATAAATGTTAGACCGCATCATGTGAAAAAAAAAAACAACATTCAATGGAAGTAAAAATATATTAGTAGCTGAGAAAAGGATAAATTCCTTAGAGAAAATATTTCATGCTTTGGGAAGTTGTAAAAGGGAAAAAGTTGTCCGGGAAGTTTATCGCCTCATAGGAGATGGAGATCAATGGTGGCCATTGATTCAAAACACAAAGGAAAATGATGAATTATCAAATTTGTAATAGAGTGAGTTTAAATATCTTTTCTTAGAAACGTACTTTCCTCATGACCATCAAGTGGATATGGAAAGGCAATTTCTGAGTCTGACGTAAAAAGATGATGAGAATGTCACAAAATATGATGCTAACTTTACAAGTTTAGCAAGGCATGTTGCAGATTATATATGTAACCCAAGGAGTAAGATTGATTGATTCTTTGACGGGTTAAAACCATTTCTCCAGCAAGCATTAGTCTCACAATCCTTCGTGTCATATGAAGATATTGTCTCATGTGCTAACAAGAAAGAAAAATAATTCTCTAAGTCTTATAACTTTAGAGAAAATTAGGAGAAGAAGAGATCTGTAGAAAACTCTGGAAAAGGAAATAAGGGGAAGAAGGGAAAAGTGGGATATCCATCTTGTGGTAAATGTGGGAAGAGACACCCCGGTACTTGCCTGAAGAGAATGAGATTCTGTTACAATTGTGGTGAAAAAGGCCACCAAGCTCATGATTGCAAGGGGATGAAAGAAGTTGTTGAATGATACACTTGTAGTGAAAAGGGGAATTATGCAAATGAATGTCCTATGTGCTAAAGGAACTTACCTAAAAAAATGATAAGGAAGGAAGGCCAAGCTTATGCGATCTATACTTCTAAGGTTAAAGCACCAAAAGAATTTTATTAAGAACTAGTTTTATGAAAATATATATTTGCCGATGAATGGTGAAAAAACTAGTTTTATTAAGAATTTTCATTTATTTTAAATATTTTAAATTCTTTTGAATTATTTTAAGATGGATTTTAAAAGTTAAATTAGTTAAATAATATATATTTATCTAATTAAGGTCATTCTAATCATTTTAAAATTTAATTATGATATAAAAATGTTTTAATATTTTGAAAATGTTCTCTTTGGAAAATCTATTTTCATCACGTATATGATATTAATTTTAAATTAAAAATTTTCAAATATATGAATGGAATTTGGAAAAACTTATTGAAAATTTATAATAATTATAATTTATATTTTATAATAATTTAAAATTAGTTTTTTAGTAATATGAATATTAAAATTGGTGAAAACTATTTACTTGTAACACCCCAAGATTTTATAGTATGTTATCTCATTAAAGTAATTCAATAGCTTGTGTTACAC
Organism: Viscum album; assembly: GCA_963277665.1. NCBI lineage: Eukaryota > Viridiplantae > Streptophyta > Magnoliopsida > Santalales > Viscaceae > Viscum > Viscum album. The sequence continues at coordinate 1,015,529,171 of OY728143.1, forward strand.
GCAACACCGAGTTTGAGCGCACCACAACTTACTAGACTTGCCATTCAAAAAGCGGTTATGAATAGTATTAATGGAATTTTGAGTCTTATATACTCTATATAATTTTAACATCCAAATTATGTGTTTCTTAGACATAATATAAGAACAAATTCATTTTTTCATATAGAAGAAGTATTTTTCAAAAAAAATGCAATTTTACTGCCTTTTAATGGAGAACCCTTTTTAATACCATTATTTAACACTTTTATATATTTAATTTAATGAAATTAAATTCTTCTTTATAAGAGGGACATAAAAATTTAGTTTGGATAAATTTTTGGTACTTTTCTGATAACTTTCATATATTGACGAATAGAGAAAAGTACTATGTTTTAATTGAAAAAAATTAATCAAAATAATTTATAGCCTTAAATTATGAATTTTAATGGTTTTGAAATATAATTAGATTATATTTTTATCATTTAATACAATGTAGGTCATTGTATGTAATTTCACTTTTAAATTTGACATAAACACATATGAATCTTTTGATAGTTTTTACATTTTAAAAACCCATTTTTTGGTTTTAACAACAGGAATTAATTTTAAATTAATAAATGAAACTTATATGTTTTTAATTTGGTAAAATAGACTTCATTTTTGAATTCAGAATATTAAAATTATCTTAGGGTAAATATTTGGTATTTTTCTAAAAACATTTAATTTTTTATGAATAGTGAAAAACACTCCATTATTATTTAAAATCGAATTTTTATTTAAATAATTATTTATTTTACTGAAATTTATTTTAATTAAAAATATATATATAATAACAATATATGTTCAATGTAATTTATTGGATTTATTTTATGATAAAATTAGATGTATAAAATTTTATTGAACTTTTTAACATCTTTTACCCAAATTATAGGCATGTTAGAAAATTTGCATAATAGTTAATTTTACTGCTTCTATGAGTTGAATTTAGAAACTCTAAGAGACACGGTTGAAATCAGTAAGTAAAATTTGATTCAATAAGATGAAAATATTTTTTGGTGAATAGTAACTTTTGATTTTTATTTACCACGGTTAAAAGTAAATAAGGTAATTAAAGGTAAAAATGTTTGTATAATTACCCAAACACATGTCCTAATTCAATTAGATTAGTGTAAATCGACCAAAAACAACCTTAGGAATAAAATATGATCCTTTAGGTCCACTTGGATTAGAATAGGACATTTATTATTATTTTATTTAAAAAAGAGTTAAAAGTGTTAAATTCAAAGTTTATTAAGTAAAACATTTTTAATATAGGGTTATACATAATATAAATTTGACTATAAATATTCATTAGAAAGATAAGAAAATTTAATACAAAATGGTTTTTTATTTATAATTTTTATAGATTAAATAATTAAATTTATTGATGACACAACGATTATGGAGTAATTACCTTCTTAACGAAATTTTAAAATAGTTTATATTATAAACATTAAAATAAATAGAATTTATAACTTTTTATATCATCCACAAATTTTCTAGGATAATATTTCATTTTAGGGTTGATTAGATAAATTTTATTCGAAGTGATAATATTGTTATGACTTTCACTAAAACAAAATACCAAATAGTTTTAAAATTGACATAAATTAATTTTCAAAACAAATACAATATTATTGGTTGATATAATATTTCCAAAATATCTAATGTTCATAAAAAGGGATTAAATAATATTATATATGTTATTAATGAACAAATTTAGGTTCTCTTGGATGTTTAGAGTATTTTTATTAACCATATAGTGTAATAATTCCAAAAGACACGACAAAAGTTAAACTATTTAGCTAAGAGTTAAATCTAAAAGATAATATTAAAATGGTAACCTAAAATTCTCTAAAACCTATTAGTTGAGAGTATTTCGACCCATAACCACCTAAGGCTCTAAATAAATTCATTTTTTCCGTTATATACTGAATATAATTGTATAATAAATTAATATTTTAATCTTTTCCTAAAGTGACCTCCACCCCTCTTATAAAAGGACACTTCCCCTTCCCTCAAAATCACACCTCCAAAGACATTTGGATCGGCCAAACCCAATCAAAATATCCTCCATCATGCCTTAAAACAACATATAGTCCTAACTATTATAATAAATCCAACCTAAGGAGCCCTTTTGATCAACTCATAAGGAAACACCCGAAGAAGAGGTAATAATTTCACAACCCTATTTTAAGTTCTTTTCTTCTTCCACTTCCTCATTATTTGTTGTTTCCATACCAAAATAATAACTCCAGTACCTCCTATATACATTGATTTTATTATAAATACGGTACAACCATATTCTTTATTTTATTCATCCTATAATTGAAAAAGTCACCATACGTGCATATGTATGGATTATCGTCTCTAAGTCCTGGTGTAGTTTGTTATTATAAAACTTCATTATTTGGATGGGTATAATAATGAGTATAACTAATTTAAATAATAAATATAACATTTTAATGATTATTTATATATTATATACCATCCAATTACTTATGATTTCACCATCAATATAATGATATTTTCGCTCATACGTATGTATGGATTACCGTCTTCACGACACAAAGAGATTCATTCCCACGGTCACCATTCAACGATGATTATAAAAATATATATTATTAATAAGTATTTAATATATGAAATAATAATTCTTCTGAATATATATATATATATATATATATATATATTTTAACATATAACTTATTCACTTACTTCCGTTCAATACGATATGAAAACGGAAACAACGTTTATGCATACGTACGGTCTACCGTCTCCATAAACGGTGCCTTAAATTTAATATATAAATCTATTATAAATATTTATATTATAATTATATATGATATATAAATCATATATTATATTATGTAAGTATTTAAATCATGATCTAAGTGATACGATCAAGAATAACAAGTTAAAACATGTACGATAAAGAAATCATTTATTACTCGAAAATGTTAATTTAACATGAAAATAATTATTAAATGGCTAGTATAAAGTCATAAATTAATCATGTATGATATAATAAATATGAATATGGTTTTTGTTTAATTTATTAACATACTATGGTCCTTATACAATAGGTTAAACGTACCCTCAACTAAAGGAAAGTGCATGGTAAGGGTTATTTCCTCAATCTCATTGTTATCCGAGATTATTTATTTGTAAGTGTTTACTAGGACATATTTATCATCGATACCCATATTTCATAAAAATGTTTTAAAATTGATTCTTTTATAGTTTTATGGGAGGGTTTATTTAACTATATCATCATTTTAAATGTTTTAATGATTTATCATGCTAAATCCTTTTAATTAATGTCCATGTTTTCAAAATGATTTTAAGGATTTATTTATATGGACATGAATGTTTTGAAATTTTAATTCTTTTAAAAAGTTTAAAAGTGTTATGGGAAACTTTTCTTCAAAAAATATATTTTAAAATTACTTTCATTATAAATGTGTGACTTTTAAATGATTTCACAAAAAGGGATATTTCTCTCAAAACATTTTATTGATCATTTTCAACTATGTCAGCATCCATTACTGGATATTATTCTTGATTGAGATTTATTTATTTTAATACAATCTTCCATATTATATTGAATGAGTTATGATATGTTTCACTGTGGATGTTCTATTTTTATACCATTCATGGTTTATGTTTAATGTATTGACCTTTCATATGCAAGTTTTAATACGAATGTTTATATTATGTTTCAAATTTTTTATATGAGGAATGCAGTGGTCTTAGCAAGTGATGGGTGGATCCTGCTAAAACTTCTCAATGCATCGGTAGGTCTCATGAGAAAAACTAGTGTCTTGGCACAAGGCCTTGACAAAAATTTCATTTGTAGTCTTGGCACAAGTACTTGACTATGTGGTAATGATGTCCGGCGTTAGGAACTCCCTCATTATGAAAATAATTATTACATGTGATTATTCGACTAGTAGAATATCCATGGGAATGTTTATATGGTTATGTTTGATTTATTTATGCCATATTATGTTCAATATTATGTTTAGAAAGGTTTTTGTTTTTATTACACATCTTTCCTTAAATTTTTATAGCTTCCTCTAAATTATTTACCCTTACTGAGCATCTGAGATCGCCCCTTTATTATGTTTTATTTACCCATGACTCCAATAAGTGTATTATTATTGATATGTCAGGTTTAACTAAAGGGAATAATGGAATTCTCAAAGAACTATCTATGTTGTATTTTATGTTTTAAATTGTACTGTAAAGTTAATGTATGTAATATTTTTTCCAAGACTGCCATATTAATCGGTCCTTCAGGACTTGATTCCTTGTAATCATGCCAATGTATTAAAAGGATGTTTAGAAACAACCTTGGAAATAGATTTAGATAAAATCTTATTAGAAAACATTACCCAAAGATAGACTTTGAGGATTAGTATATATGAACTTCCTAGAATTTTGGTAATATAGATATTTTGTGCATTTTCCTTGAAATACAACCCTATCTGGATACGAGAAGGTAGAGGCAGCTCTAGCACAGATGTACCTAAGAGTGAAAACTCCAACAAGGAGTTCCGGTCTTGACCTAGGGTATCCTGGTGCATGAAATTGAGCCTTTCTGCACTCTTGGTTATGACACTCGTGGGAAATATGCTTAAGATAATTCACATTTTCATTACAAGCCATTATGGAATTAAGGGAAAATACTTCCTCAAAGAAAACATTTTATGATTATAGATTATATTCATAATCTTTTCAATTTACATTACGTATTTTACAAGTTTTTAATTATGTATTGTGATTCATAAATTAACCTAGTGTATTCCATTGTTTAGAAATGGCACCTAGTAGAAGGAATGATAATTCCAGCAATACAGATGATCTAAAGATTAATAAAGATCATATATTTTATGGTATTAAGCCAACATTTAAAAGGGAAATAGTCTCCCATGTATTCTCATCATATGAAGAAATAATGTCATCTGTTAATAAGATAAGTAAATAATTCTCTAAGTCCTATGGCTTTGAAGGGAAGAAAGAGAATAAAAGGATGGAACAGAGAAAGATGGATAAAGGGAAGAGGGAAAAGAAGGATTTTCCCATATGTGATAACTGGGAAAAGAATCACCTTGGTAAATTCTTGAAGGGAATGGGAGTTTGTTATAAGTGTGGAGAAAAAGGACACCAAGTACATGATTGCAAGGTTAAGAAAAATGTTTCAAATGTACAATGCTTCATCTACAAGGAGTTAGGACATGCCGTGATATAATGTCCAAATCATCAGAGTATACCCCAAATGCAGCTATTGGATAATAATCAGGTTGTGATACTACTGAAGATGAAGAGGAATGATTAGATTTCTTATGTTATTATTAAATTATTGTGTCATTTGAGTATTTTATTAATAGTATACATGTTATAAGAGTTATAGAGTATAAAAAGATTATGCAGCAGTACTATTTCATTAAGGACATGAGATTGTGTGAAACCAAGAAAAGTTACTCAATGGAAGGTTAAATTTTTTGGAAAATATATGGTCGAGAGAAATATAAACCATAATATGGTTCTGATACTGAGGTAGTTATTTTTAAATAATATATGATTTATTTGGATAAATTATATTGGATATTCTTGACTACCTTGAAACTGGTTAATGATTTGTATATTTCATCATTGTTGGAGTTTAAAACATTTTTGGATAGAAGGAGTATATCCAGTATTCTATATGGAATAAGGGAGAATGAATGTAATCAATAAGGTTTTATGGTAATTCAGGGAGTTACAGTGTTTTAAAAGAATACACGATAAAGGTATTCACATGTTATTACATGGAAAAAAGGATCTTCTTTGGGTTTACCTTCCTTATAAATTTTGGACTATGAGTTTGGATAGAAGTATTTTGGAGAATTCTAAAGGTTGGAATCGATTAAGTTTGACATTGGATACTTTTTTTAAGGTTAAATCGTTTCTTGAGATTATGTTTTTGGATTTTCATAAAAATGGTAACCCAGAGGTCGGGCGACAACCCATCGCGTCCGGCAGGTCCGCGAGACTTGAACCCGAAACCAAAGGGAGACAAGGGTGGACCACCTATGACTGGCATACGTGATGTTCTAGTTTGTATAATGTAGTTTTTTTAAATAGTCTCACAAATTAATTATAAATTCATTATTTTTGGAACCCTATATGATTAGGATAAATAGAATATTTTCTAATTCTATTATATTTTGGAGTTAAAGATGAGTTTGTGGTATGAATTAGTTGAAAGATGAAACTCTACTTGTCAAGTATATTTTTTCCTCTTATTCTATGAATTAATTAATTCTTAAACATTAGTGAAGGGATCTTAAAACCAAAAATTTGTTATCCTAATACCTTATGTTTTATTGAACTAATGATATTTTAAGTCATCATAGATTGATGGCTTTGAGGCCCTCAATTTTACACTAGTTTGTGATTGATGACCTCAATCACTCCCTATAAATATTTAAATTTTTCCTCCAATTATGTGTCTACAATTTGCACCAATGTTCTCCTAATCAATATCATAATTTGGTGCTGAATTTTTCATTCCCTTTCCCTCTTATTAAGACTAAATTTTATTAACCAAATTTCCGATGTGGGTTTTCCACAAAGGTATTTTTCTATTTTTAACCTTTTATTTTCGAAGAACAATTTCAAATTGTAAGGATGAAATTTATTGAAGGAGGGGAAAATGTAACACCCCATTATTTAATAGTACATTATCTCATTAAAGTAATTCAATACTTTGTGCTACACGCAACACCGATTTTGAGCGCACCAAAACATACCAAACATGTCGTTCAGAAAGAAGTTATGAATAGTATTAACTTCATTTTGAATCTTATATACTCTATATAATTTTAACATCCATATTATGTGTTTCTTAGACATAATATAATAACAAAATTATTTTTTCAAATTAAAGAAGTAATTTAAAAAAATCATTTTTACCACCTTTTAATGGAGAACCCTTTTTAAAACTAATATTTGACACTTTTATATATTTATTTTAATGAAATTAAATTCTTATTTATAAGTGGGACATAAAAATTTAGTTTGGATAAATTTTTGGTACTTTTTTAATAAATTTCATATTTTGAGGAATAGTGAGAAATACTCTGTTTTAATTGAAAACAACTTTTTTAATCGAAATAATTTGTATTGTAAAATTATGTATTTGAATGGTTTTGAAGAAAATTTAGATTATATTTTTATCATTTAATACAATTTAGGTCATTATAAGTAATTTAACCTTTAAATTTGACATAAACACATGTCAATCTTTTGATAGTTTTTACTTTTTAAAAACCTGATTTCTTATTTTGAAAATAGGAATTAATTTTAAATTAATAAATGAAAATTCAATGTTTTTAATTTCGTAAAATATACTTCATTTTTGAATTTGGAATATCAAAATTATCTTAGGGTGAATTATTGGTATTTTTCTAAAAAATTTCAATTTTTGATGAATAGTGAAAAACACTACGTTATTATTTAAAACCAACTTTTTATTTAAATAATTATTTATTTTATTTAAATTTATTTTAACTAAAAATAGATAAATAATAAATATATAATTTCAATTTAATTAATTGTATTAATTTTATTATAAAATTAGATTTATTAAATTCTATTGAACTTTTTAACCTCCTTTACCCACCTTCTAGGCACATTAGCAAATTCGCATAAAACATAATTTTACTAATTATATGAGTTAAATTTCAAAAATCCAAGAGAAATGGTTGACATCAGTATGTAAAATTGATTCAATAAGATGAAAATAATTTTTAGTGAATAGTAACTTTTGACATTTATTTACCACTGTTAAATGTAAATAGGGTAATTAAATGTAACAATGACATTATAATTAACCTAAAACATGTCATAATTCTATTGGATAAGTGTAAATATACCAAAAACAACCTTTGGAATAAAATACTATCCTTTAGGTCCACTTTTATTAGATTGGGACATGTATTATTATTTTATTTAAAGAGGAGTTAAAAGCGTTAAATAAAAAGTTTATTAACTAAACCATTTTTAATATAGGGTTATACCTAAAATAAATTCAACTATAAATATTCATTAGAAATATAAAAATATTTTCTACATAATTTATTTTATTTATAATTTTTAAAAATTAAATAATTAAATTTATTTATGACACAATGATGATGTAGTAATTACCTCTTTAATGAAATATTAAAATAGTTTATATTATAAATATTAAAATAAATATAATTTAAAAGGTTTGATGTGATAAAATAATTTTCTATGTTAATATGTCATGTTAGGGTTGATTAGATAAATTTTATTCTAAATGATAAGGTTTTTATGACTTTCACAAAAACAAAGTACCAAATAGTTTCAAAATTGACATAAATTAAATTCTAAAAGAAATACAATATTATTGGTTGATATAATATTTTAAAAAATATAAGGTTCAGAAAAAGGGAATAAATAATATTATATGTGTCATTAATTAACCATTTGAGGTTATCTTGGATGTTTAGAATAAGTATATTAACCATATAGTGTAAGAATATAAGAAGACGCGATAAAAGTTAAACTATTTAACTAAGAGTTAAATCTAAAAGATATGGTTTAAATGGTAACCTAAACATGTCTAAAACCTTTTTGTTGAAATTATTTCTACCCATATCCACATAATTCTCGAAATAAATTCATTTGACGCCATTATAAACCGAATATGATTGTATAATAAATTAATATTTTAATCTTTTCCTAAAGTGACTCTCACCCCTCTTATAAAAGGGCAGTTCCCCTTCTATCAAAATCACAATTCCAAAGCCATTTGGATCAGCCAACCCCTACCCAAAAATCCTCCAACTTCTCTCACATCAATCTAGAGTCCTTAATTTGATCAGAAAGCCAACCTAAGAATCCCTTTTGATAAACTCAAAAGGAAACACCCGAAGAAGAGGTAATAATTTCACCACCCTCTTTTAGGTTATTTTCTTCTTACACTCACTCTTTCTTTGTTATTTCCATAAAAAAATAACTCCAGTACCTCCTATATACTGTGATGTTATTATAAATATGGTTCAAGAATATTTTTTATTCTATCCATTCTATAAATGACAAAGTCACCATACCAGTGTCCGTATGACTTACCATCTCCACATCGTGGTGTCGTTTGTTATTCAAACACTTCATTGTTTGGATGGGTATAATAATGAGTATAATTGATATAAATAAATAATATAACATGTTAATGATCCTTTATATATTATATACCATCCAATTACATACTATTTCACCATCAATATAATGATATTGTCACTCATGCGTACGTACGGATTACCGTCTCCATGACGCGTTGAGATTCATTTTCACGTTCACCATTCAAAGATGGTTATAACAATATATATTATTAATATGTATGTAATATATGAAATAATAATTCTAATGTAGATATATATATATATATATCTATTTATGTATGTACTTACATATATCTTATTCACTTACTTCCTTCAATAAGATATGAAAACGAAAACAGCGTTTATGCGTACGTACGACCTGCTGTCTCCATAAATGGTGACTTATATTTCATATATCTATCTATTATAAATATTTTTATTCTAAAAATATATTATATATAAATCTTGTTTTATATTCTGGATTTATTTAAATCATGATCTAAGTGTTAAGATCAAGAATAACAAGTTAAAACATGTATGATAAAGAAAGCATTTATTTCCCGAAATGTTAATTTAACATGAAAATAATTATTTAATGGTTAGTAAAATCCAAAAATGAATCATGTGTGATATAATAAATATTAATATGGTTCTGGTATAATTTAATAACATACTATGGTCATTATACAGGTGGTTAAACATACCCTTGACAAAAGGAAAGTGCATGGTAAGGGTTATTTCTTCAATCTCATTATTATCTGAGATTATTTATGTGTAAGTATTTACTAGAAAATATTTATCACAGATACCCATTTTCATAAAAAAAATTTCAAAAGGAATATTTTAAGGTTTTATGGGAGGTTTTATTTAACTATATCATCATTTTAAATGTTTTAATGATTTTTCTTTCTAAATCCTTTTAAATAATGTCTATGTTTTCAAAATGATTTTAAGAGTTTATTTATATGGACATGAATGTTTTGAAATGTTAATTATTTCCAAAAGATTCAAAGTGGTATGGGACACTTTTATTCAAAAATCTATTTTAAAATTACTTCCTTTATAAATATGTGACTTTTAAATGATTTCACAAAAAGGGATATTTCTCTCAAAACAATTTACTGATCATTTTCAACTATGTCAGCATCCTTTAATAGATATTATTCTGGATTGAGATTGATTTTTTATAATAAAATATTTCATATGGTATTGAATGAGTTATGATATTTTTTACTGTGGATGTTCTATTTTTATATCATTCATGGTTTATGGTTTATGTATTGACATTTCGTTTGCTAGTTTCAATACGAATGTTTATGTTAGGTTTCACCTTTTTCATATGAGGAATGAAATAGACTTAGTAAGTGATGGGGGAGCCCGCTACATCTCCTCGATGCATCGGTAGGTCTCATGAGACAAACTAGTGTCTTGGCACAAGGACTTGAAAAAAAAATTATTTGTAGTCTTGGTACAAGACCCTGACTATGTGGTATTGATGTCCGGCATTAGGCATTACCTCATTATTAAATTAGTTATTACATGTGATTGTTCGACTAGTAGAATATACATGTGCATGTTTATATGGTGATGCTTGATTTAGTTTTTCTATATTATGTTCAAGATTATGTTTTAAGAGTCTACTGTTTTTATTACACATCTTGTCTTAAAATTTCATAGCTTCTGCTAAATTATTTACCCTTATGAGCATCTGAGATCACCCCTTTATTATGTTTTATTTACCCAAGATTCCAATAAGTTTATTATGATTGATATGCAGGGTTCAGCAAAAGGGAATAATGGCATTCTTAAAGAACTATATATGTTGTATTTTATGTTTGAAATTGTAATGTAAAGTTAAAGTATGTAATCTATTTCCCAATACTAATAAAATGATCGGTTCTTCGGGTATTGATTCCATTTAATCATTCCAATGTATTAAAATAATGCATCGGCTCTGAGTAACTATGGTCGGGGCGTTACATTACTCTATTTAAGGTGAAAATGGGTTTACCAAGATATTAAACTAAAAAGATAAGGATTAAAATGACCTAAAATTTTAAGAAATATCTATTTTATGGGAATGTGTAGAAATTATAACCTATAATATTTTATAAAGGGCCATTTTTATCCTTCTTCCACATAAAAATGTGGGTTCTTCTTATTCTTTTCAAAAATTTACAAGTGTGTCACTCACCTCATTTATAAAAGTCCACCCCTAATCCCATCCTATCCACACTTAAATACCATTAATTTTTTCCATGACCTGAAAAAATATCTTCCTGAAATAAATAACCAGATAATATTGTCCTTGGTGATACAATAAATCCAATATTGTAATGCTTTAGGTTAAACCTAAAGAGTTTATCCGAATAAGATGTAATGTTTTTAACTATCCATTTTTATTTTACATCTTATTTTAACTCATTAAAATAGTCATAAATTACGATTATATAAAAAAATAAAATCTAATATATAATAATATATTACTATATTAATGTAATAACCTATATCCACGTCCACCTCCATCAAATGGGACATGAAATCATCTTTCTTGGGTATTGAGGACTGCCGCCTTATGAACAGATGTTATGCATTTTCTATCACCACTTATCACTGATGGATATAATGATGAATTAAATGTTTATATAATATATTTATGAAATTATTATACTTTTTAGTTATTATATCACATATACCTTTTTTATTTTCTTTATGTGGGGATATGATAATGTAACTCATGTGTACAGAAGACTACAATCTTGCAGAGATATGTGGTTCATTCATGGATTACAATGAAAGTAATAAAGATGGTTTTAATGAAAATACGTGATATATATGACATAAAAATTATTTTTAATGGTAATATATTATTTACCATTCTATCATTTCATTTGTTAATAAAATGGAAAGTGCGTTCTTGCGTACGCATGACCTACCATGTCCATGAACGGTGTATTTCATTTTCTATCTCTAACTTCAATATATTATTAAATATAAATATATTATGAATATATATGATATTTATATCATTTATAACATTCTATATATTATGGTATCATGATCAATGTAACATGGACAATAATTACATACCAAAATATACATAAAAATTGTCCCGACCTGTCACGAACCAACCCGGGTCGACCCTGAACCGGTCACCCGAGCCGGTCCGTGGCAAGTCCAGAGGGGCGTTCCCGATCCCCCCGGGATGGCAACCAGTTCCGGGCATTAAGACTTGATCGTTGGGAACGATTTCAGCCCAAAACAAAAGTAAATAGAACAGAATAAATAAACACTAACAGCGGAAAAGAAATAAAAACCACACAACCACGTACCTCCATGTGACCTCTCAGGTCACCAACCAACTAGAGAGCAACCTCGCTCCAACACTGAGCGACTCAAAACAGAAGACCTGCGACTGAAATGGTAAAAGATAGGCGTGAGCACAAAAGTACTCAATAGGTGAGCCCCACAACAAATCCCAATGCACCGCCAGTAAATAAAGAATCTACATAATCCAGGTTTGAACTATAATGTATAAAAGTAAGTTTTCACAATGCTTTACTTGAAAATCAAACACGAGACATTTCCCTTATTCCTTTTCGAAAGTTAGTTCCATTTCATTAGTTTTAAGCTCAATCTGATAAGCAAAGTGTTACATTTTCAAATCTAACCCAAAGAGAATAAAGCATTTTCATTTGAAAACCATTTTCCCCAAAGTCTAACAGTATAGGCTGTGAAATATGACTGAAGGCAAACAAGCAGGGAAAACAAGTGCAAGTAAAGGTAAGAAGGCAAGGAAAACCAAGTGAAAGCAAAAGTAAACCAGAAGTTATCAGCAATAACCATGGGTGATCCTGAACATCCCTAGAAAACCCCTAGACGTACTCGGGTTCAGACTACCTGCCGGCATGGTACTCCACAGTCAATAACCAACTGGCCGCCCTAATAGCCAACCAGTGGCACATCCCACCTGGCCTGTCCACAACTCCAGAGGGTACCAACCCGTCTAATCAGGGTTAGCAAGCAACCTTCACTCGATAATCTACAAGACGCCCAGGAACCCATAGTAGTTTTTGTAACACTGTGTAAGTGGGAGACCCACGCACGCGTGACTCATCTCACCGCACTTGCCAACCCCTTACATGGACATCGCTACACGACAACCCTCGAAGGGAAGTCCCCCTGTAGAAATGCCCTCACAAGTACGTATATATATATATAATCACTTCACATTTAATAAAGTGCCAACCGGGCCGTCATGTCACTTACATTTTGATCATTTAAGACTAAAGCATTTTTAAAGAGGGATGACACACGCCATTTCATTGAAAACCAGAAATGCACTTAGAAATTTATTTAAGAAACTCAAATCACCATTTTAACCTGGAACACATTTGTTTCACAAGTAGAGTCACTTTCCAATCACCAAACACACCCCACTTTTATCAAGAGCCAAACGGGCCTTTAATATTTTTTTTTGAAGGAACACCATTCCCCAAATGAAATCCAAACTTTTGTTCGCGTAACAAAGGAAAACATCTTTCCTCAACCAAGAGCCACACATAAAGTTTCCAAAACAAGTTCAAAGGTCACACGACGTTTTCTCTAATCAAGGTTCTAAGAAAAACACCATTTTCCATAAACAATACATCTACTAATTTACACACGCCAAAAACATTTCGAAACACAATTTAACATGACTTTCATTCTTCAGGAAGAACCATTTAGCAATACTACCATGGAAGCACAAAACTAAATCCAAGAAGAACACTTTCAATGAAACGCTAAAATTAAAAACGGCTTTTATCATCAGCAGATCACCACACTATAAAAACTACTAAATTTTCCTTTAAATTTACTGAAATTCAATAAAAGTCAAGGAATAAATAAATTCTTAATTTAAAGGCGAGTGCAATGGGAGACCTACCTCAAAAACCGAGCGCGACGGTAAAAAGACCTTGGAACCAAGGCGCGATGACACGACGTGTGTCCAAAGCCACGTGATAAAGTCCAACACTCTCGAAACTGAGGCGTGGAGACGGCATAACCTCAACGGAAAGTAGAACGGATCCTTGCGAACTAACTGCGTACGCTGAACAGTGAAAAGGTACATGTCACTCAACCCGCGACAGAAAAAGGATTAATATAAATTAAATGTAAACACCAAGATTCCGCGAAGGAAAAATAAATGAATAAATAAATGAATTAATTAATTAATTAATTAATTAGTAAACAAATAAGCAATTAAACAAATATATAGTTAAATAACACATACAAAAATAATCGATAGAATAAATAAATAACAACAATAATAATATAATAATAATATAATAATATTAACATAATAATAATAATAATAACATAAGCATAATAATAATATAATCATGGTAATAATAAAAATAGTAATAATAACATAATATAATAATAAAAATAACAACATAATATATTAATAATTAAAACAATAATAAATATATTTATAATAATAATAATAATAATAATAATAATAATATAGTATTAATAATAATAATAATAACAACAACAATAATAATAATAATAATAATAATAACATGATAATAACATGATAATAATAATAAAGTAATAATTTAATAATAATAGTAACAATATTAATATAATAATAATATAATAATATTAACATAATAATAATAATAATAAAATAATATTAACATAATAATAATAATAATAAAATAATATTAACATAATAATAATAATAATAAAATAATATTAACATACTAATAATAAAGTAATGATATTATTATTATTAACAGGATCAAAATACTAAAACGTCATATACATATAAAATAAAAATAAAAATAAAAACAAAATGAAAATAAAATAAAAAACAAAAAACAAAACCCACCAGGAAGCGGGAGAGGGAGCCGGAACAGGGGGTTGCTGGCACGGCGGCTTCTGGGTGCGGCGAAGGAAGCCGGTGGTGAGGGGAGGCCGACTCGACGGGAAGCGGAGGCGGGAGCGCGCCGGAGCGGGGTGGCGACACCGGGACGGGGAGCAGGGGTTCGCGGGTGAAGCGGGACGAGGGTGGAGGCCGGGGTTCCGGCTTGGGCGAGGCGGGACGACAGGGAGCAGGGGGTCGGGACGGCGGTCGGGCGCTGGCTGAAGGAGGAAGGCCAGGGCGCGGCGGGGCGAAGTGTGCAGAGCTGGGGTTGAGCGGGAGCCGGCGAGGCGGAGGAGGTCGGGACAGGCGTGGGGGTGTCGCCGCGGCGGAACGAGGCAGGAGGAGGGCTGGAGGGGTGCGCTGGAACAGGCGCGAGGCGGAGAGCGGGTCAGCGACAGGGAAGCGGGAGCCGGCACCGGAGAAGGTGTGGCGCGGGTCGGTCGAACCAGGAGGAGGCCGGAACCGCGGAGGGACGCCGGCGGCAGGGTTCAGCAGGGGGGGTGAGGCCGGCGGTGCGGCTTCGGACGCAGGAGGCAGGGCGGAGCAGCGGGGTTCCGGGGCGGTGCGGCGAGGCGAACAATGCCGAAGGGAGGCCGCTGGACGAGAGGTTGGCAGGCCGGTGCGTGCGGAGGAAGAAGAAAAGGGGAGAAAGAAAGATAGAAAGGGGGTGGTGGCTGCGGGAGAATAGGGGTAGGGTTAGGTTAGGGTCAAAATGTATATATATACACATAATTGATAATCATAATAATAAAAGACTAAATAAAATAATGAAAACAAATCTTAATAATAATAAAACTTCATAAAAATAATAATAATAATAGTAATAATTAGAAAATTTATAATAATAATTATTTTTAATCAAAAATTAAAAGTATTAAAACCATTTGAAAATAAATGTGCGCGGCGCGCGCCCGCGCACGTACGCACATATACATATATATATATATAGACATATATACATATATTGAAACATATACAAACAGATATATACACATATACCCACATAAACACATATATACCTATATACCTATATATAAATATAAACACATAGATACAATATATATATATATATATATGAACATAACTTATTAAAGTATATACATATGTATACATATACACATATATAGACATATATATATATACACTTATACACGGAAAATAACCACAACAATAGTAACGCAACTCAAATAGTAATAATAATAATAAAAAGTCAACGTAAAAGCTTTAATATTTAAAACGCCGGGTGGACACATCGTCACCCGGGCCGAATGCACGATCACCGCTAGCGGTGCGATGACCGCGCACCGACGTGAAACCACCAACCACAATTAATCTTCGAAAAATTTAAACCGGGACCAAGAAAGAAGGAAAATTACGGACGTCCGCGGTCGGGGTGTGACAATTCTCCCCACCACAGACACTTTCTGCCCCCAGAAAGTCACCAGGTTACAAGTCAGCCAAAAACCAAGTCTATGCCCAAACAGAACTAAAGGAACTGAAGCAAACTGAGGTTCTCGGGGATGACCTTACTCTACACAGGTCACACCCGACCGATTCAAGAGAAAACTGGGGTCCGAGATCGAGGGGAGAACACGAAGGGGTTCTCCCCACCACAAGAGCTCAACTTGTGCAGAAAAGTTGACCATCTAAAAGGAAGACCCTAGAAAAGGGGGTCGACGCGGGAACTCCCAACCAATTCAAACCAACTCCTATAGCACGATTAAAACAACACTTCCGTCAAGACATTAAATCCTCGACCAGAGTCAACAACCTTCAAAACCAGGGAAAACCTATAGAAAAACATTTAACCGACATCAAATTGGAGACATGATCCACCGAAGTCCACAAAACATAACCACATCGACAACATAACTAAAACGAGGTCAACCCACACGAGAGTCAAACACACTTTTAAGAAGGACACACGATTCGGAATATTACATTCTCACGAAAAGTCCGCTTAGATTTATCATAGAACAAGTCCATTGCCACTTTTTAGAAAAACAACACATTTACATAAACCAGACTACTTGGATGATAATAGAACAAGTCCATGATAACCCCATGGTAAAACAATGAACGTACAACAACGTCAAGACTTAACAGCAGAAAAACAAGTACTAGAAGATCTTGATTGTTCCACTGCTAACATAGAACACAAAGCCTGGACCAAGGCTTCACACCCCTGGGGACTCCTGACTGTGCGCGAGCTTCACCCCGAGACTTGTGGCTGGGGCTCTGATGGCTGAAGCATCTTCTGCCTCACAGTCGGGTACTGACATTCTCCCATCACAGCTTCCTCTTCAAGTGACGCTTCTTGCAAAACTTCTCCAGATGACCCAGACAACCACAGCGATGACACGTCCTTGGAGGGTTGCGACAAGACGGCTTTAAATGCCCGAAACGACCACACTGAAAGCATACCATCGAACGATCTGATGAACTGGAAGCTGGGACCAAAGGGGATAACTCATTGGGGACAGGTATCTCTCGCGCCTTTTCCTTACCAGAGGGGGAACTCTTACGAACAACAGGGGATGCTGGAGTATTAGCCACCCGCACACCGGAAACCAACTCAGCCAAGAAAGCTTTCTCCACCAGCTTCTCGAAACAAAGGTCTTTAGAAGGGAGGAAACACTCCTTGCTCTCTGGACGAAGACCTCCAGTGAAAAGAGAGGCCTTCATGAGCTCATGCGACGCTACATCTGGAGAAAAGGAAATCAGTTCCTTGAAATGGTCAACATATGCCTTCACCGTCCGTTGGCCTTGTTGAATATGCACAAGCTCTCCCTTTTTCTCCAGCTTCACTTCCTCAGGTACAAACCATTGGATGAAAACGGTTCTGAAGACATCCCACGTCATTTCACCTTGCGTTGACGGTGGGGTAACCATCTTCCACTGGTCCAGATCTGGACCCTCAAACAACTCCATAATTGCACGAACCTTAACATTATCGGGAGTTCCCAATATTCTAAAGACACGTTCCACTTCCT
Organism: Viscum album; assembly: GCA_963277665.1. NCBI lineage: Eukaryota > Viridiplantae > Streptophyta > Magnoliopsida > Santalales > Viscaceae > Viscum > Viscum album. The sequence continues at coordinate 1,015,547,269 of OY728143.1, forward strand.
CGAGCCATTCCACTGCCTCTAACGGACCCTGATCACCATGGAGAACAGGCAAAGTCTGAGGAGGACTAAAAACTGGGCATGACATATCCGAATCCTTAAAGACCTTTCTGGGCGGCATTTCCTGAGCGACATATAAAACACAAGGCCAAAACCCTCATCAAAACGAAGCAACATCAATAAAAGCGCCTTTCTCAAAAATAGTCAGCACCAGGACCAAACAAATACAACACAATCCAAAATAAAATATCCTCTTTAAAAATTCCCTTTTCATTTTTGATTTCAAAACCACCCTTTCTCAAGATCACTTTCCAAAAACCAATCCACTTTCAAACCAAAAACTTTCCAAAACCATTCTCCCTTTAAAACCAGTTTAGAAAACAAATTCAAGCGTTAAATTTCAAACACACCCAGGTAATCTCATGAACCGTTGCACATGTCTTTATCCACATTCCATTCATACGTGCATCAACACACACTTTCCATGCATTCTCACACATGTGCAAACGTTCATAAAGAGGACCTGTGGTTTCACCCCAAACCATTCTGAACCAACTCCAAGAAAACAACAGATTTTTCAAATCAAGAGATTTCAGTTTTAAAACCCATTTTATACAATTAAAGTCCTTTAAAAGAAACCAGTCCAATTTCCCAAAAACATTTTTCATTTCCAACAACGCACCCACACAAACCAAAACGAAAGCAGCAGCCAAATTTGCATCAACCACTGAAATGAGGGACTAGTAGTCACACTCAACCTGGCGACATGGTAGTGAGCCATGTCCCAAGTCAGTGTCGATCACTAGGAGGAATTCAAACCGTGTACTCAGACTCCACATGGGTCACTACTCCATGTGAAATCACGACGTAACATCGGCTTGCCTCCATTGTCATCTCTCAATCCAAGACAACCAGAAAAGACAAGGACACAATTCCCGAACTACCCCTAGTAACTCTAGGATCAGTGCGAGCAAGAGTTCGCGACGCTCTTCCCGTACCTACCCCTCGAGTTCCGACAGTCCTAATCTCCTTCTACCGAACAACCCAAATAACAAGAACCACCTCTGATACCATTTTGTCACGAACCAACCCGGGTCGACCCTGAACCGGTCACCCGAGCCGGTCCGCGGCAAGTCCCGAGGGGCGTTCTCGATCCCCCCGGGATGGCAACCAGTGTCGGGCATTAAGACTTGATCGTTGGGAACGATTTCAGCCCAAAACAAAAGTAAATAGAACAGAATAAATAAACACTAACAGCGGAAAAGAAATAAAAACCACACAACCACGTACCTCCATGTGACCTCTGAGGTCACCACCCAACTAGAGAGCAACATCGCTCCAACACTGAGCGACTCAAAACAGAAGACCTGCGACTGAAATGGTAAAAGATAGGCGTGAGCACAAAAGTACTCAGTAGGTGAGCCCCACAACAAATTCCAATGCACCACCAGTAAATAAAGAATCTACATAATCCATGTTTGAACTATAATGTATAAAAGTAAGTTTTCACAATGCTTTACTTGAAAATCAAACACGAGACATTTCCCTTATTCCTTTTCGAAAGTTAGTTCCATTTCATTAGTTTTAAGCTCAATCTGATAAGCAAAGTGTTACATTTTCAAATCTAACCCAAAGAGAATAAAGCATTTTCATTTGAAAACCATTTTCCCCAAAGTCTAACAGTATAGGCTGTGAAATATGACTGAAGGCAAACAAGCAGGGAAAACAAGTGCAAGTAAAGGTAAGCAGGCAAGGAAAACCAAGTGCAAGCAAAAGTAAACCAGAAGTTATCAGCAATAACCATGGGAGATCCTGAACATCCCTAGAAAACCCCTGGACGTACTCAGGTTCAGACTACCTGCCGGCATGGTACTCCATAGTCAATAACCAACTGGCCGCCCTAATAGCCAACCAGTGGCACATCCCACCTGGCCTGTCCACAACTCCAGAGGGTACCAACCCGTCTAATCAGGGTTAGCAAGCAACCGTCACTCGATAATCTACAAGACGCCCAGGAACCCATAGTAGTTTTTGTAACACTATGTAAGTGGGAGACCCGCGCACGCGTGACTCATCTCACCGCACTTGCCAACCCCTTACACGGACATCGCTACACGACAACCCTCGAAGGGAAGTCCCCCTGTAGAAATGCCCTCACAAGTACGTATATATATATATAATCACTTCACATTTAATAAAGTGCCAACCGGGCCGTCATGTCACTTACATTTTGATCATTTAAGACTAAAGCATTTTTAAAGAGGGATGACACACGCCATTTCATTAAAAACCAGAAATGCACTTAGAAATTTATTTAAGAAACTCAAATCAGCATTTTAACCTGGAACACATTTGTTTCACAAGTAGAGTCACTTTCCAATCACCAAACACACCCCACTTTTATCAAGAGCCAAACGGGCCTTTAATCTTTTTTTTTTGAAGGAACACCATTCCCCAAATGAAATCCAAACTTTTGTTCGCGTAACAAAGGAAAACATCTTTCATCAACCAAGAGCCACACATAAAGTTTCCAAAACAAGTTCAAAGGTCACACGACGTTTTCTCTAATCAAGGTTCTAAGAAAAACACCATTTTCCATAAACAATACATCTACTAATTTACACACGCCAAAAACATTTCGAAACACAATTTAACATGACTTTCATTCTTCAGGAAGAACCATTTAGCAATACTACCATGGAAGCACAAAACTATATCCAAGAAGAACACTTTCAATGAAACGCTAAAATTAAAAACGGCTTTTATCATCAGCAGATCACCACACTATAAAAACTACTAAATTTTCCTTTAAATTTACTGAAATTCAATAAAAGGCAAGGAATAAATATATTCTTAATTTAAAGGCGAGTGCAATGGGAGACCTACCTCAAAAACCGAGCGCGACGGTAAAAAGACCTTGGAACCAAGGCGCGATGACACGACGTGTGTCCGAAGCCACGTGATAAAGTCCAACACTCTCGAAACTGAGGCGCGGAGACGGCATAACCTCAACGGAAAGTAGAACGGATCCTTGCGAACTAACTGCGTACGCTGAATAGTGAAAAGGTACATGTCACTCAACCCGCGACAGAAAAAGGATTAATATAAATTAAATGTAAACACCAAGATTCCGCGAAGGAAAAATAAATGAATAAATAAATGAATGAATTAATTAATTAATTAATTAGTAAACAAATAAGCAATTAAACAAATATATAGTTAAATAACACATACAAAAATAATCGAGAGAATAAATAAATAACAACAATAATAATATAATAATAATATAATAATATTAACATAATAATAATAATAACATAAGCATAATAATAATATAATCATGGTAATAATAAAAATAGTAATAATAACATAATATAATAATAAAAATAACAACATAATATATTAATAATTAAAACAATAATAAATATATTTATAATAATAATAATAATAATAATATAGTATTAATAATAATAATAATAACAACAACAACAATAATAATAATAATAATAACATGATAATAACATGATAATAATAATAAAGTAATAATTTAATAATAATAGTAACAATATTAATATAATAATAATATAATAATATTAACATAATAATAATAATAATAAAATAATATTAACATAATAATAATAATAATAAAATAATATTAACATAATAATAATAATAATAAAATAATATTAACATACTAATAATAAAGTAATGATATTATTATTATTAACAGGATCAAAATACTAAAACGTCATATACATATAAAATAAAAATAAAAATAAAAACAAAATGAAAATAAAATAAAAAACAAAAAACAAAACCCACCAGGAAGCGGGAGAGGGAGCCGGAATAGGGGGCTGCTGGCGCGGCGGCTTCTGGGTGCGGCGAAGGAAGCCGGTGGTGAGGGGAGGCCGACTCAACGGGAAGCGGAGGCGGGAGCGCGCCGGAGCGGGGTGGCGACACCGGGACGGGGAGCAGGGGTTCGCGGGTGAAGCGGGACGAGGGTGGAGGTCGGGGTTCCGGCTTGGGCGAGGCAGGACGACAGGGAGCAGGGGGTCGGGACGGCGGTCGGGCGCGGGCTGAAGGAGGAAGGCCAGGGCGCGGCGGGGCGAAGTGTGCAGAGCTGGGGGTGAGCGGGAGCCGGCGAGGCGGAGGAGGCCGGGACAGGCGTGGGGGTGTCGCCGCGGCGGAACGAGGCAGGAGGAGGGCTGGAGGGGTGCGCTGGAACAGGGGCGAGGCGGAGAGCGGGTCAGCGACGGGGAAGCGGGAGCCGGCGCCGGAGAAGGTGTGGCGCGGGTCGGTGGAACCAGGAGGAGGCCGGAACTGCGGAGGGATGCCGGCGGCAGGGTTCAGCAGGGGGGTGAGGCCGGCGGTGCGGCTTCGGACGCAGGAGGCAGGGCGGAGCAGCGGGGGTCCGGGGCGGTGCGGCGAGGCGAACAATGCCGAAGGGAGGCCGCTGGATGAGAGGTTGGCAGGCCGGTGCGTGCGGAGGAAGAAGAAAAGGGGAGAAAGAATGATAGAAAGGGGGGTGGCGGCTGCGGGAGAATAGGGGTAGGGTTAGGTTAGGGTCAAAATGTATATATATACACATAATTGATAATCATAATAATAAAAGACTAAATAAAATAATGAAAACAAATCTTAATAATAATAAAACTTCATAAAAATAATAATAATAATAGTAATAATTAGAAAATTTATAATAATAATTATTTTTAATCAAAAATTTAAAGCATTAAAACCATTTGAAAATAAATGTGCGCGGCGCGCGCGCGCGCACGTACGCACATATACATATATATATATATATAGACATATATACATATATTGAAACATATACAAACAGATATATACACATATACCCACATAAACACATATATACATATATACCTATATATAAATATAAACACATAGATACAATATATATATATATATATGAACATAACTTATTAAAGTATATACATATGTATACATATACACATATATAGACATATATATATATACACTTATACATGGAAAATAACCACAACAATAGTAACGCAACTCAAATAGTAATAATAATAATAAAAAGTCAACGTAAAAGCTTTAATATTTAAAACGCCGGGTGGACACATCGTCACCCGGGCCGAATGCACGATCACCGCTAGCGGTGCGATGACCGCGCACCGACGTGAAACCACCAACCACAATTAATCTTCGAAAAATTTAAACCGGGACCAAGAAAGAAGGAAAATTACGGACGTCTGTGGTCGGGGTGTGACACGACCAGTCCCACGGGGCCCAGACGTGACTACCCGAAGCTCGCCTTCCATAGGCCAGGGGTTGGTGACTAGTACCTAAAGGCTTTTCTCGAATAGGGAAAGAATTGCCTTTGAAACCTATACACACTCAAAAAGGGAAACAGAAGTAAATAACCAAAAAAATTATAGTACAACCACGAGAGTAAAGTACAACCACAAGTACAACAGTAAACTGAAAATAGTGGGTCGAAATACATGCCCTAGAAACTGAAAAGAAAGTAAAAAATTGTCGCATCTTCCATGGAACTCTACCTGGAGGGTAGTAGATGTATTTTTAATATCGAAGAAGAGGATATTGACTTCTCTTGTTTCACCAAGCTCCACTATGTCTGAACCTCCAAAATCTACCTCGGAGCGTCAGTAGTTTGCACCAGACACACACATGTGGGCGGAGCATGTGCAGGGGTGAGTATAGCAATACCTAGTAGGGGACCCTGAGACCCCTGAAGGACTCTCATTAATCCCCAAATGAAAACATCACAATAAATACCACAAATGCAATATCACAAGCATGATCTAAATCATGAAGCACAAAGCAAAAGAGACAGCTCACTCTAATGGTATAACATCAAGGTTACTCCGATGGATATTTTTGTCATAAATCAATATCATCCTATCTGTAGTAACTCTACTACTGACCCATAGAGGTCACTGTATACTGACCCATATTGGTCACTCGATGCTGACCCAATTTCGTCGCTGGTGCTGACCTGTATTAGTCACTTGTGCTGACCCGTATTGGTTGCTGGTGATGAACCGTATTGGCAGTTGTTGCTAACCCTTATTTTTCGCTCGTGCTGATGTGTATTGGTCATTGGTGCTGACCCATATAGGTCACTGGGGCTGATCCATATTGGTCACTGCTGTAGACCCTTATTGGTCGTAGTGACTATCCCGTATTGGTCGTTGGTGCTCACCCTTATTGGTCGTTGGTGCTGACCCGTTTTGGTCGCTGGTACCAAGGTAGGGATTATTAGTCGTACAGCTAGATCATCCCACTCTGGAGTTTCTTATGTTGACCCATATTGGTAAATCTTCTTCTTCATGTCACAACTAGCCACTATATTTCCGCACGAAGCACGCATGACCTCCGGAAGACTCTTCTCCTCAATCCAACAATCCTTTTTCAACCAGTACGAAGTCCTAAAAAACCTTACTCAAGGGACCAACCCATCATAGTGGTCCCAACGTGATAGACAGCGCGTCGATCAGATGCCTGGTCTATGAGATATGGGCACTTTTATAAAAAGGGCATGGTTTGATTCAAGTCTGATTTAGCCTAGGTCACACATAAAACTCCATAAAAACTCACTTATAGTGTCTCCAATGGAACTCCTTTTCACAAGGGTCCTTATTCCATAGACGGTGTGTCGATCATACGCACGGTATGTTAGTTACACCCTTTTCTATGAAACAGGGGTGATCACATCTTGGTCCAGCCTAGATCGGTCAGGCCCACCGGAATATGCCAAAGGGCCCGCTTCCCAAAAGGGGTCCCAAATCCACTAATGGAATGTCCAAAGGACATATGGTTTGTTAGTTACGTGTGTTTCTTTATTCGGGGTCTGGTTAGGTTTGGGCCCGGTCCGACTCGGTCAGGCCCACCCTACCCAACGAGTTCCGGGGTCTACCTGATCCCACCCGGGTCTGACCCATTAAGGGTCAGCCCGGTTCAATGGGTCTAGACCATTGGGATTGGCCCGACTGGTTCACAGGCCCGGGTCACGGTTGGGCCGGCCCGCTGGGCCATGGGTATGACCCTTTCGGTCAGCCCACGTCTGGACCAGTATGCCTAAAGCATGACCACATTTTCTAGCTGTCCCTGCAGATGTGGTGTAGTTTCTTCCGGCGTGACACGGTGCCACACAAGGTATGCACCACCCCCTCCTGTTTTAGCCCACTGGTCACAGCTGCTAGTGCCGTCGGCACCTACGGGTGCCACCCATCTCCCGCGTGGACGGCTTGCGCCAACAACCTCTGTCCACCACGGCGCACGATGACGCGTCGCCTTCCACTACCCGCTGCCAGTTTCCAGGGGTCTTTACCGGCTGCGAGGGGCATGGCACGCCAGTGGTTGTTTTCGTGGGACACTGGAATGTCATCGTCCTTTCGCGGCCCTCAAATGCCTTTCTGCCACGTTCATTGCTCCGCCACGAAGATTGCACCAAGGAAACTTTTAGCAATGGGTCTGGGCCTTGTTGGTTTTATCCCACGCCCTCCATGTTTGTGTTTTAAACAAGAGGAAAAATTAATAATTACAGAAAAATGAATAATCCCAGAGTTTAAGATCCCCCAATAACCATCTGTGTGATTAGACTAGATGAGGATCAACCTATTAGTCGGTTGGTCCATGTTCGTTATATTTTTCAGGAATGGGAAGAGAGGTAACATCACAGTACAAAAACCCGTTACCTTTTTATGGCATCTGTTGCTGCCCATTCATCCTCGAGGGTTTACGGCATCGACGACGCTTCCTTGTTATGACCTTTGAAAGGCATTCTTCATAGTTTGTTGTTCTTCATTGGGGTGAAAGTGCTTCAGAGATTCACCCAAGAATCCCCCAAATCTTTCATCCCTATTTTTTCCGACACGTCGAACTATTTATAGAACCACGCTGCAGCATTTCCATAATGACGTGATGTTGCATCCTTACATTGTTTTATTTATGATACAACGCCTTTGTTTTGCTCCATTAAATTCCATGTTACATTGTGTAATACGGGCCATCCATGTGTTTCATTAAAGTGTCCCATTTCCGCATCGTCGCTATCCTGCAGCGTCGCCATCCTCTACACAATGAAGAGAAAAGAATAAAATAATTCTTTTTAAATTATTTTATTATTTTTCTCAAAAAGTCCAAAAATTAACTTTTTCGCTCGGCCATTGCCGACCAAAGTTAATTTGCTTCTCGACGAATCCTAGTGTTTCAAATTCAACGATGCCCTTGGATTTTTTAATCTGAGCACTGGTTCAAAATATAGAAAATTCCGCCCATGCATTTACTAAACGTACCTTAAAAAAAGTTCAAAATTTTTTAACAGTCACCCTCAACCCATGCCAGTCGAGGTTTGGCTCTTCCTGAGGGAAAAACATCCCCACAAATCCAACGGTACTCTCAGATTTTTAATCCGAGATTCGGTTTAGACGTTACATAATTTAATAATGAAATAGTGTTTACTTAATTATTTTATTTATGGCCAAAAACTAACTTCCACTTTTGGAATGCGTCGGCCAATTTCAGGATTTGACTAAGGAAAGCATACTCTCACAAGTCTAGAGATGGTCTCAAGTTTTTAATCTGAGTCACCATTCGTGAGTTATAATCATTTGAACAATAAAATAATTTTATTTAATTATTTTATTTATGGTTATTCCATTTTCAAGTTTTCTCATTGGAGATCTATGTCGACTAAACATAATTTGTACCTAGGGTAAACCCACCATCTTGAATGCAACAGTTCTATCATATTTTTAATTTGGGCACCGATTTAAGAGTTATTCCACTATTTTCAGAAAACCACTCATAAGAACTATTTTAAACTTAACAACCTTCGATGGATCATTTCGGGCACTCCGGGCCTCAGAATTACGTGCCATTAGATTTTTCAATCTTGAAATAATTCCATATAATAAAATAATATACAAAAATTCTTGGAAATTACATTTTCTCCATATTAGGGATTTATGTCCCAAAAATCCGAAATAATGCAAACCAAACAAATGAGGGTACTGAGCATGAATCTGAGCCTCCTACTCCCATGTGCTCTCTATGAGTTTCTTGTGATGCCACCAAACTCACACCAGAGGGATCCACGGTCCATGAATGATTCACTCCTATTGATCCTCTATCTCCACTACGAACTCCTTAAAAGTCACCCCATCGTCAAATTCCAACTCGTATTAGTCGATAAAGTGGGATGGATCATGTGTGAATCTCCGTATCTACGACACATGGAACACATTATGCACTTGGTTCATCTGTGGGGTAATAGCTAAACGGTATGCCACCTCACCCAATCTGTGGAGAAACTGGAGAGGTCTGATGAACCTCAGAGATAGCTTGTCGCCCCGGCCAAATCTCCACAATCCCCATTAGGGTGTGACCCATAGAAAGGCATGGTCTCCCTCCTCAAACATCAAGTGTCTCTATCTATTGTTGGCATAAGACTCCTGTTGAATCTGTCCAGTATTCATCCCTTAAAACTAGTACTAACACTGAAGGTCCTAGTAAATCTTCACCACACCAGGATTTACCACCAAGGGGGGTTGTATGGAACTCCCTTAGCACCTCCTCTCATCGCGCCACTGGTACAAATGTATGTCCTCAAAAAAGGATAGCATGCTACCCACCTTCAGAATATACGTTAGGTGCATGGCCTGAGGTTTTCTGTGCACGTGTTGTCTCATGGCTCCAATCTCCGAGTTGCACCTCCCTGACTTGCTAAAGGAGTGGAGCGGAAACTACCATCTACTGGAGGTATAATTTCTCTTCTCTATCCATGTAGGATATCTGAAGTGAGGATAACTACTCTAATTTCTTGTTCAGTAGTTGCGAACTCGATCTCCGGCTAAGTGCATCTGCCACTACGTTCTGCTTCCTAGGAGTATAGAATATCTCAAAGTCATAGTCTTGGAGGAACTCTAGACAATATCGATGTCTCAGATTCAGATCATTCTATGTTATGATATATCTGATACTCTTGTGGTCTGAGTAAACAATGAACCGCTCACCCTTCAAGTAGTGTCACCACATCTTCAATCAAAAGACTACTGCTGCCAAATTCAATTCGTGAGTCACATAATTCTACTCATAAGGCCTCAGATGTCATGAAACGTAAGTAATAACTACACTATCCTACATCAGGACACAACCATGTTTGGTCCCTGATGCATCACATTAAACCACGTAGTCAGTGACCTCCTCTGGAAACCTCAGGATGGGAGCGATGGTCAAGCTCTTCCTCACCTGTTAAATTCTCTGCTGGCATGACTCTGACCATAGGAATGGTTTCCCCTACTTCGTCAAGGCAGTCATAGGTGTTGCTACTCTGTAGAAATAGGGTATGAACCTTCGATAGTATCCTTATAATCAAAAGAAGCTCTGCACCTCATTAACACTCTAGGGTGTCTCCCAAGAAAGTACTACCTTGATCTTTTCTAAATCCACTGTAACTCCAGCCTCTAAGATGATGTGTCCCTAGAAGTGGACCTTCCATATCTAGAAATCACAATTCAAGAGCTTCCTATAACTGGTGCTCCCGAAGTGTTTCCATAACTATCCTTAAGTGTATAGTGTACCCTTCCTCGGACGTTGAGTACACGCAGATGTCGTCGATGAAGACCACTATAAACCGGTCTAAGAAGATCTAAAAGATCATGTTCATGAGACCCATGGGCACTGCAGGGGCGTTCATCATGCCAAACGGCATCACTAGGTAGTCGTAGTGTCCATACCGACATTCGAAGGTCATCTTTGAGATGTCATGATCCCGCACACGAAGCATGTGATCGCCTGATCTGATTTATATCTTTGAGAACCACTTCTCTCCTTTCAACGTATCAAACAGATAATCAATCCTCGACATTGGATACTTTTTCATCACGGTCACCTTGTATAGGTTCCAGATTTCTATACATAGTCTCAAACATCTGTCTTCCTTCTTGGAAAACAACACTGGGGATGCCCATGGAGAAACACTCGGCCTTAAGAATCCCTTCCTATGTATGTACTCCAACTGTACCCTCAACTATCGGAGCTCCATAGGGGCCATCCAATATGTTGGTGTGGATATCGGTGTTGTTCCTAGGTACAAGTCAATGCAGAAGTCTACCTCACTACGAGGAGGTAGTCCTAGGAAATCTTCTAGAAATATGTCCTCATACTCATCCACTACCACTGGGAGTTGTGGACTCACTTCATCCACCATGTCGAAGGTCAGGAAAGTCACCTGATATGTAATCGGTTTTACCCTCCTGAGTGCAAGTCCATCTCGTTCTGCTCTGTTTTCCTTCTCACCAACAATGGAAAACTGGCCTTCATCTCTACGCGTACATTGCAATGTACATGTCAAGCAGTAAATCTGTGTGTGAACTACTAATAGTCAGTCCATGCCTAGAATGACGTCATAGGTCTTAAAGGCCGCCACTAGAAGATACCATTTGAAACTCTCTCCTACGAGAGTAAGATCGCACTATTGAAACCAGTGTGTGACCGCTGAATCTCCTCCCATAGGAGTATCTAAACCCAAATGTTGTGCTAAAATATCAGTTGGAATCTCAGAGTCCCAAACTAAGTCCATGGAAAGGAATGGATTTATAACACCTATGTCAATAAGCACTGCTACAAAAGTAGAGAAGATACAGATCGTACTGTATATTATCTCAAGGACGTCATGATCATGAGCCTCTACTGCCTATATCTAGGCCTGTCCCCATCCACCTGCTCCTTGAGCTCATGGTGTACCACCTGGGGGTGGTGGTGGTAGTGCCTGGTGATGTCGACCACCTCCCTCTGCACGTCATGCTCCCCTTCCTCGTCCGCCGCCTGGCTGACACTCATGCTCTTGCCGCTACTGCTGCCTCGGCGGCCCCTCCACCATCTTCCGATCATCCCCGCAAGGATTTGTACAATCACGAGCTTTGTGATCATATCCCTTATTGGAAAAATAGATCATGCCTCGCTGTTGGAACCCTTTCCCTATCAAGCCTCACACCTCAACCCCTGTGTCTCGGGGTCTCCCTACAGAAGGTATAGCCCACTTAGGCTTTTGTGTCATCTATCTATTGCAAGATAGAAATGAATCTTTTACCAATCGTCGGGTAGGGGCTTTCAATGTCTGTGCCTACTCAACAAGGAATCTATCCATGAGAAACTCTCTCTCTAGCACCCAGCCTGCGTCGGGATGCTGAGAGAAACTGTCGCAGCTCTAATCTCTCATCGGAGCTCCTTCTTAATGGTTTGGGCTATGAATTAAGGGTCTCGTACCATGTCGGTGGAGTATTTGGGGAGGTCAGTAAATATCACAGAATACTGAGGCAGAGTCTAGATTCCTTGTTGTAGATGCAGCAGCTCCTAAAAATGCACATATCATAGTTTCGTTGGCACAAAACATGCCCTAAAAAGGCTCTCAATGTCTATCTAGGTGAGGGTCATATCCTCACACACCCGAAGCATTGAGCTCCACCATCTTCCTGCCTAGCCCTGAATAAAGATATCAGCCAAGATCTCCATTTTCTCAACGGGTTTCTCTACTAAGATAAAGACCCGTGAAACCACCTCATGCCCGTCATATGCTGCATGGGTGTCTCTCTCACCCTAAAACCTTAGATACCTCGGTCTCTGGAACTCATGCAATGTGCTCAGATGGTGTTCATGATCCGCTGGTAGCATAGGCTACTCAACGGGTGGTGGTCCAGCTGGTACACCACTTGAAGGTGCATCACTGTGAGTGGTCCATGTACTGACGCCTCATCATTCAGTGGGACACTTTCACGATATCTAACTAGAATCCCAATTGGTTGTCTTCATGGAGGAATCCTGTAAAGAAATAGATGTGCCATAGTAAATCAGTTATACTGGGTGATCTGACTCAAGAAAGATCCAGAAAACTTTTCAAAACACTAGAAACTGGGGTTTTTATGTACCGAGTTGGAAAAAAGGATTCAGGGTCCTGGTGTATGGATACGTCAGTCGCCGCACTAACACCAGACACCATGTACTAAAAACCGAACTCAATACACTTTACACCATTGCCTCATTAAAAGTAGACTCTTAGTTCTTATGGTAGAACCAACCACCCTCTAATACCACTTTTTCATGGAACGTACCACTGGTCCTGGACATAAATACCCCAAGCCCGCCTTTTATAGGGCAGTGGTTGGTGACTATCACCTGATGGATTTTCCCGAATAGGGAAGGCATTGCCTTAGAGACCTGTACACACTCACAAAGGGAAACTGAAGTAAAAAAACAAACAATATTAATGTACAACCATGATATTAAAGTAAAACAACAAGTATAACTATAAACTAAAAACAGTGGGCCAAAATACAAGCCCTAGAAACTGAAAATAAAGTAAACAGTTGTCACATCTTCTTTGGAGCTCTAGAGGGAGGGTAGTAGCTATATGTCTGAATTCGAAGAAGAGGATCTCGACTGCTCCCATCACCCCAATCTCCACCAAGTCAAAACAACCAAAAACTTCCTCAGAGAATCATTAGTGTACACAAGAGACAAACGTGTGGGGGATATCGTGTATGGTGAGTATAACAATACCCAGTAGGGGACCCCGAGACCCCCGAAGGACACTCAGAAATCCACAAAGCAAAACATCACAAGAAATACCACAAAGTTAATATCCTAATAATGTTATAAATCATGAATCACAAAGAAAAATAGATAGCTCACTATAATGGTATAACTTCATGGTTACTTGGATAAGGATGTATAACTATAAATCCAGACCATCCTATCTATAGTAACTCTACTATTGACCTGTATAGGTGATTTTATGATAACCCGTATCGGTCGCTCGATGTTGACCTGTATTGGTCGCTGGTGCTGACTTGTATTGGTCGATGATGTTGATGTATAGTAGTAGCTGGTGAGGACCCTTATTGGACGTTGTTGCTGACATGTATTGGTCGCTTGTGTTGACCTGTTTTAGTCGCTGGTGCTGAACTGTATTGGTCGCTGGTGCTGACTCGTATTGGTCGTTGGTGCTGACTTGTATTGGTCGTTGTTGCTGGCCCAAATTGTTTTCTGGTGTTGACCGGTATTGGTTGTTGGTACAAAGGTAGGAATGATTATTCATAAATCTAGATAATCCCACTCTGGGGTTTCTGATGCTGACCCGTATTGGTCTCTCTTCTTCTTCATGTCATAGCCAACCACTGGATTCCCGCATGAAGCACGCCTGATCTTCGTAAGACTCTGATCAAAAATCCATAATCCCTTTTTCAAAAAGTAATAAGTCCCGCAAAAATAAAACTCATTGTACCTCCCTTTCATAGGGGTCCCAACGTGATAGATGGCGCATCGATCAGATGCCTGGTCTGTGAGATATGGGCATTTTTATAAAAAAAGACTAGTTAGATTCAAGTCTGATCTAGCCCAGGTTTCACATCACACTCCATCCAAACTCACCTATAGTGTCTCCGATGGATCACCTTGTCCCAAGGGTCCTTATGCCATAGAAGACACGTCAATCAGGCACCCGGTCTACTAGTTACACCTCTTTCCATGAAACAGGGTGATTGCACCTCGGTCTGGACCAGCCTAGTCAGGCCTGCCAGAATATTCTCAAGGGACCGATTCCTAAAAGGGGTACCAATGCCACTACCGGTGTGTCAAACGGACATTCAGTTCTTCAGTTATGGAAATTTCTTTATTTGGGGGCTGGTCGAGTCTAGGTCTGGTCCGACTCGGTCAAGTCGGCCCTACGCAACAGGTCCTGGGGTCTACCTAACACCGCCCAGGTTCAACCCATTAATGGTCGGCCCAGTTAACTAGGTCCAGCCTATCGGGCTCGGCCCGACTGGTTCATGGGACTGGTCCATGGTTGGCCCATCCCATCGGGTGGGGCTTGGCCCACTCATGCTGGCCCACTGGGCTGCGAGTCTGGCCCATTCTTCCAGCCTGCGTCTGGCCCGATCCACCTAAAGGTGGACCTTGTTTTCTAGTTATCCCCACGTATGTGGGGTTCCTTTCGTCCAGCACGACACGACGTCATGTGAGTTTCATGCCACCCCCTCTTACTGTAGCCCACTGGCCACGGCTGTTGCCGTCGCCGGCGCCGCCCAACTCTTGTGTGGTCGGCCGCCTCTGGCCATCATGGCACGTGACAGAATGCCTCCTTCCACTGCCCATGGTTGGTTGTCGCGGGTCTCCGCCGGCTGCCGGCGGTTGTTTCTGGGGGCCACCGGAATGCCGCCATCATTTCGTGGCCCTCAAATGCCTTGTCACCCAGTTCATTGCTCCTCCACAAAGAACGCACCAAGGAAAAGTTTAGCGGAGGGTCCGGGACTTGTTGGTTTCAGCCTGAACCCTCAGCGTTATCATTTTGAACATGATAAAAAATTAATAATAACAAAAGGAAGAATAATCCCTGAGTTTAAGATCCTGCAACAACCATCCACAAGATTAGATGAGGCACAGATCAACCGATTAGTCGGTTGGTCCGCTTTCATTATATTTTTCAATAACGGGAAGAGAGAGAACCTCAAAGCACATAAACCCCCTACCTTTATATGAAGTTCATTGTCACACGTTCGTCCTCGAGGGTTTACAATGTCGACAACGCTTCCTGTTTCTGACCTTCGAAAGGATCTCATTGTCATTTTTCATTCTTCGATGGGGTGGAAGTGCATTAGAGCTTCGCCCAAGAATCCCCCAAATCTTTCCTCCTTATTTTTCTTGACAGGTCTAATTATTTATAGAACCACGTTGCAGCGTTTCCATAATGACGTGACATCGCGTCATTATCTTGTTTCATTTATGAAGAACCATCATTGTTTTTCACTATTAAATTCACTATTAAATTGCGGAATACGGGACATCCGTGTGTTTCTTTAAAGTGCCCCATCGTCGCATCGTCTATTCCCTTCAACATCATCGTCCACCACGCAACGGAGAGAAAAGAATAAAATAATTCTTTTTAAAATATTTTATAATTTTTCTCAAAAATTCAAAAAATTAACTTTTATTCTCAGCACATGCCGGCTAAAGTTAAGTAATTTCTAGGTGAATCCACATGTTTTAGATTCAACGGTGCCCTTGGATTTTTAATCTGAGTACGGGTTAAAAAGATAGAAAATGCCGCCTGTGCGTTTACTGAGCGTACCTTAAAAAAAGTTCAAAAATTATTAACAGTCACCCTAGACCTATGCCGGTAGAGTTTAGGCTCCGCCTAAGAGAAAAACATCCCCATGAACCCAACGGTACTCTCGGATTTTTAATCCGAGTTAATGTTTAGATGTTAGATAATTTAACAATAAACTAATGGTTACTTAATTATTTTATTTATGACCAAAAACTAACTTCCATTGTTGGCCTGCACCGACCAATGTTAGGATCTGCCTATGGAGAGAATGCCCCCCATGAGTTCAGCAGTAGTCTCATATTTTTAATCTGAGTCACCGTTTGGGAGTTATAATAATTTGAAAAATAAAATAATTTTATATAATAATTTTATTTACAGTTATGCCATTTTCGTGTTTTCTCACTAGAGACATGCGCTAACTAAAACAAAGTCACACCTAGGGTAAACCCACCATCCTGAACGCAACGGTGCCCTAAAAATTTTGATTCGGGCACCCATTTAAGAGTTATTCAACTTTTTCAAGAAACTAACTCACGTGTGCTATTTTAATCATAGAAACCTTAGACAGATAATTCTAGTAACTCCAGGCCTCAGAATTACACGTGGTTGGATTTTTCAGTCTCGAAATAATTCCATATAATAAAAAATTTATACAGAAATTCTTGTACATTACAAAAACAAAGTAGTTATTTCCCAAAATGTGACATTAACATAGAACTATTAATAAATGGGTAATAAATGATCAAAATTAAATCATATGTAGTATGGTATATATAATTATGGTTCTATAAATGATTTATAATACACTTATAATTATTATATTGTAATTTTTAATGTATACGAAAGAATTTGAGAGTTGTGGTAAGGGATTTTTGTCTCACTTTTTACTTCTATAGGACACATGCCACATTCACCACCTATTTCTTTTATGTGGTGTGTACGAAACCCAGGAATTTATTTTTTGATAATTACTATTAAGATTATTTTTATTTACATAACATTTTAGTTTCTCTATTTCATGTGGTTTACTATTCAAATTTTACTAAATCAGTAAGGGGTTTTTGTCTCAATTTTCCTTCTTTAAGACACATGTTTTGTTATACACCTATCCTCTATTATTATGTATATATATATACCCTTTTGACATATAATATTTTTAATTTTATTATTCAAATTATATTAAAATTTTAATTTAATGTTATTATTTAATGGGTAATACAATTCAATGTTACCAAAGTGGTAAGGGTTTTATGTTAAAATATCATCATTTATCGGGATTGTTCATAATTATGCCTCTGATGATGAAATATTCCAACCAATATCTCAAGAAACTCATTAATGTTTTTCTCTTTTGTTTATATGATAAGAATAAAATTTTCCCTTAATTTTATTCTCTTTATGTACTCAATATTAAAAATAATTTTTTTAAATGTAAACCAACATTATTTTTCTCTTCGGTCAGAAAACCACTTTTCATCCATATCCATGTTTTCTAAAAAGGTTTTGGAAAAAATACTATCATCCTCAAAAGTATTTAATAAAAATATTTTTACCCATTTTTTATGTTTTTTAAGAAAAATATAAAATGAATAGTCATGTCATCTTCAAAAAATAATGTTCCTTTTTTAAGTTACTAAAAATATAAAAGGAATATTTGATTTAACGTGTATAATATGGATGGTATATTCTGCCATCATTAAGAACTAATCATTTCAAATCTTAATTTATAAGTTCTGATATATATTTTCAAGGAAATGTATTTTCAATATGTTTATGGATTATTATTTTTAAAAATTTATTTTTAAAATGGAAGGGATGTTTTTTCCAAGAAATGTTTTAAATGATCTTTAAAGAATCCATTACATGTTTCCAAAGTAATTTTCAGACAAAAGGATTTTAAAATTATATTATGTTTTTAAAAGTTTTTTCAAAATTGAATGTCTATTTTTCTAAATAAATTCTCCATTTGATTTTTCAATAAAAATATATATAATATTAGATCCTTTGATGTTACTTTTTTTTACTGAGGATGTGATCAATGGATATTATTCTTATTCATTCTCATATTAGTATAGGTTTATGAAAAAATGATGTTAATAAAACATTTTTATCTTCGATAGATAATACCATGATAAAATTCTTATGAAACCCACCTCTTTTTCCATGGGTTAGGTTTTGATGAAAGAATAAAATGATTATGAGACTTTTTTATTTTCCACATGTTATGTTATGGTGAAATATTTGTGAAACCCATTTATTTTCATAGGTTCTATTATAGTGAATGTTTTATAATCATGTGTTACAAATATGATTGATTTTAATGATTTGATGGTGGTTACATTATAAAAATGAATGGTGGTAACTTTATAACCATGGATGATGGATATTTTATAACCAAGGATGGTGGTTATGCTATAACTAAGATGGGTGGGAACCATAACTCCCTCCAATTCATTAGGTAAATATTGATATCTCATGAGATAAATAGGACTGGAATTGGGAGTGAACAAAGATTAGTAAGGGACTCTGTCGACTATGATAGTCTTAGGAGTTAACCTGGAATAAAAATATGGTTTAAGGATTGAGACTATTCTACTATGATAGTCTTTTAAATGAGACATGAACAACTAATAAAATTATTTTATATGATTATGTGTATACCAAAAATCAATGTCTTTTACTGTAATGTCCCGACTCGGCTCACCACTAAACCAGTGGCTGGACCGGTTTCCACATGACCTAAAGTGAATCTCTCTATATGCTAGAGGTTGCCGACTAGTAGTGAGGGTCTAAGGATAGTCAGTGGAGAGAATATACCCACTTATCAGAGTTACACAGTGGTATATCAAAGTAAATAAAAAACAATGGAAATAAATAGCAGAAGCAGTCTAATAAATGATAAAGCAGCGGAAGGTAGATTTTATAAATATTGTACAAACAAATGGCCAACATCAATTATATAGAAGATGCATGCATGAAATGCTAATGATACAAAAATGGAAAATAGTGAACAAAAAAACATTCTGAACATTCCATTATAAAAATAAATAAACAATGAATCCAATCCCCAAGGGCAGTATCCTTGACCATCCCGAGATTTTGCTCGGTCCTTTTCTCTTATCTTCCAAGTAAATGCAAACAGCACAATCCTGCAACCAAATAGAATCTACTTAGGTACTTCAGTTTAATGGCAGCATGAGTAGGGTGTGAGATATATATATCAGTAGGCCGAGACCACCGGTGTCTACCCCAAATCCTACCATTCAATAAATAATTTAAACAGCGCAAGCATGCATAATTAAGGTAAGCAGTACAATGTAACAATATACCCAAGTACCTGCTTCAGCTCTCAGCTGGTGTCTGAACTTGTATTTTACATTTTTCATGCATAAAAAATAGTCATTACACAATCATTTTCATTTATCAATTATTCAAACCTCAATAAACTACATAATTATCATGATCGGTACTGATCCCTACATTCCAATTATAAGTCACTCACCACATATGACTTTAATGACCATCAATGTAATCAAAGTTAAGACCAAATCCAAGCTTGTTATTTCGCTTGGATAATTCATCACAAGAAATTCAATTTAATCTTTCATATACTATATTTGAGTCCATCCACTAAAAAATATTGATTCGTGCCTGGGTATGTCCACTATTAGTGATTCACCTAATTCATTGATAAGTATGAACCCTTTCTCATATTCCATTCACAAATCATAATGTCACAATAGTTTTCATTAACCAATTAATTTATTTCATGTATGACCCATTAGACCCACATTCCAATATAAATTAATGGGTGTGGAACATCATGTCTATCACCCTCATGAGTATTTGGAGCATCAGTCATTGTCTCACATCCCATGGGTATTTAGAGCATCAGTCCCTGACCAATAAAAAAAAATTTGCTTGCATTTTGGGTGTAGAACACCATGTCTAGCACCCCATGAGTATTTGGAGCATCAATCCCTGTATCACAACCCGTTTATCAATAATACATATATATTTATCATTGGTTTAGAATGCCATGTATAACACCCCACAACCATCCATTAATTAATTCAAAGATTAATTAATCCAATCAATTAATTAATTCAACAACTAATTAACAACATAAATCACCCGTCAAAAGTCAACCATTATTTAGCCATTCAACATCTCAATAGTAAATAAATAATTAACAATTAATTATTCTTAGAAAGAAAAATAAATAATTAACTCAACATTTAATTATCTAAATTCATTAACAAGTCTGAACTCGTCGACTCAAACAGTGATTTGTCCAGGACTTTAATAATTTGCATCCACGTCATAATCACCACAAAACATGCTGAACAAAGCCCATATATTTAGAAACCACCACACACGGCATCTCATAATCTAAAACAACTCCATCCAAGACAACTTAATTCATGTAAATCTAACATGCATCAAAAGGTACCCATGACCAACAGTCGTAACAAAAAATTAATTCGCAGTATTAATTTAATGCATTCAAATTAATTAATTCAACAATTAATTAATTAAATATTATCTCTTTAACCAATCATCAATTAATTAAACATTTTCCATTTATCATGTAATAATTAATCCATCTATTAATTGTTACCGGTTTCAAATTTATATTCCAAACATTTTAAATATTAAATATTCTCAATAATCAGTAATAGCCACAATTTTTATTCCAACTCATGAAATGATAATTAATTCTACAATTAATTACCCTATTACTGATTCTTCACATTCAAATAATTTGACTATTTAATCATATCACTTTAACCAAATTAGAAAAACATGCTTCAAATCAACACAGGTTCATGTCCTCATTTATCTCACGTGGGCAGCATCATTTAATAACATCAAAAGTGTCATGCATAGACAAATCATAATCAATGACACTAACATTATGAGTTTATTTAAATAATCTATAATTCTTAAATAATGTGATAGGGATTTGGGACCCTACCTCGGGGTGGCACCATTTTAAATCTGATGCGCTTTAATATACTTGGCAACAACCAGTCCACAACTAGTCGGCAATCGCACACGCACACACCTTATATACATATATATATATATATATATATATATATATATATATATATTCAAACATGTTCCCTGAAAAAGTATAAATAAAATTCAAAATATTAAAATAGGTACTTAAATCAAAGCAGTAAGGACCAACACACCTCTAATTAGGTACCATGGACTCATAAAAATTATCACACACTTAATTGAATGATGTGAAACAATACCACAGTTAAATATCCTTACCCGAAACATGACGAAAAATTGAAAAAAAAATTATCTGCCACACCTTTGTCAGCATATGCCAGAATATGGTCCAAAGGGTCTAGAGGACCCCCTTGCACATCCCTAGAACCGAAGAAACTAGGAAACCCAAAAAAACCCGAACCTTATGATTTTGGCCAAGAAAATAAGATGAGGGAGGATCCAAACGACCGATGTGAATCACAAAAAAAATGCAGACAGACTCACCTCACCAAGACAGAAAAGATTCAAGAAGACACTGAGAGGATTCGATCGCGCGAAGAGAAGCCGACGAGGGGGTGTAGTGCACCTAAAAGGAGGGGCATGGTACATTTTTGTTGTTCCTCCCATATGGTGGTACGCCACCCACATGTTCTCTCCCCCAATTATTAATTACACCCAAGATAAACTAATATTATTAACATAATAATAATAACATTTATAATTCTCATTTAATATAATGTTACTTCATTAACTAACCTTTAAATAAATGTTTCAAAATTAATTCTGAAAACCCCATTAATCATCCAATCAAATTAATACAATAATATTATTATAATTATTATTATTATTATTAAATATTTATTTTATTTAAAATAAAATAAAAATAAATCATTTTAAAAATCGGGTAACTGCACAGTTGACTCACACCATTTGACTAACCGTGCACAACCCAATATCAATATTTAAAATGGATTAATTAAATTAAACTCAAATCCACATTTATTCCTTATTTAATATTACCATTTAAAATTACCCGTCTTTGATAAAGCTCAACTCCTCATTTACACATTATTTAATTAAATTCATTCACAAAATTTAGTTAAATAATTTCCCAACTTTTGGTTTTTAATTTAATTCTCTCAGCACAATTTAATTAAATTTAAAAACTCCAACTCATCATTATTTAATTAATTATCTCAACACAAATTTATTAAATAAAAACCTATACTTTATAGAGATTAATGAAATTCTTATTGACCTTTAATTGAATTAAATGAAACCCCAAAAATCCATTATTATTATTATTCATAATAAAAATAACAACCACTCATAAAACCTTAAAAATATCAATTGCATTATTATTTTTATTATTATTCAACCTTTGATAAAACCCAACACCTCTTATTAAATAAAAACACTTATTTATTAATTATGAAACTCTTTATTTAATTAGACGTTTCTTTGAGATACCCAAAAGCCTCATTAATTTCACATCAATATTATACCTCAATAAACATCCAATTAAAATCTTTTAACATAAATGTTACACCCCATTTAATTAAAAACCCTTCTTCATTCATTATTATCTTAATAAAAAAATTTCAATTTATTATGAAACTCCCAATTTATTACAATATCATTAATATGATAAAAACACCAACCCATAACCCCTAATTTAATTTTCATAATAATAATAATTATTACATTTATAAAACTAAAAGAATAATAATTTCATTATTATTATTTTTCAAGCTTTTGATAAACCCAAAACCACTATTTAATAACAACGCTTTATTAAATCTGAAACTCCTCGTTTTATTAAATATTTATTTGGGAAGATCAGAAGCATAATTAAATTCTCATAAATAATATACTCCTTTAACATGCAATCAAAATATCAACGCATCAAAATAATTTATGATACCATAATAATAATAACATTATTATTATTAACACATTCTTCCATTCAATAATAAATGGTCCTCTAATAATTCTAAAACTCTTCATTTAAATGAAATGGTTCTTCGATAAACCCATAATCCATATTAATTTCTTCAATCATCATTTAATTAATTATTTATCATTAATTTAATTAAAAAACCACAATAATAATAATAACTTCATTATTATTATTATTAAAACTTTATTTTAATTAATCACAAACTCTCATATAATCTTATTTAATTAAATTAAATAATTTATTAAACAGGGTAAACTACACGGGTTGGATTGCAACCGTGCACTGCTTGTTCAGATCCTTTAAAGTTGACTTTTTCGAAATCGGTGTTCCCGAGACTCATCGGGACACCTATGAAAATTATCGGGTAATTACACAAGTCCAAAAACGACACCTTTAGGTGTTCTAACACACGGAATTAAATTTCAGATCTCAGTTTAAAAAAATGACATGTTGATAAACTGAAAATAAAATTCAAAAACATTTGTATTTTAACCCCGTTAAAAAAACATTGGACTTTACAATATGCCCACCTTAAAAACATCTCATACCCGAGAAGCCATCGAGAACCAATACTATAATAATTGACCTACCAAGGTCATTTAATCTTGTTATAAGTGATGTGTTTCATTCCCAATGCCAAAAGAACCTTTAAACCTTCACAAGCCTAATGGATATTCCTTTAAAACCAAAGCTGAAGCTCACCTTATAACTCAAACATCTAAATAGATCTTATATTTTAGGCCATTAGAAGGACCTCGTCAACAAAAACGGTTGAATCTCGATCAATCAACAGAACAGGTTGCACATTCTTCCCTTGAAAGGCATCGCAGACCTGAAACCCACATTCACCCTTTATCTGATAACATTCCCTTAAAACTATTCCAAAACCATCTACATGTACAACGAAGTCCTTACCCGATCTCTGGTGAAATTTCGAATTCAATCCATCATAGGGCTATTTCAAAAAACAACCATGCCCCAACATGAATAAAGGAGTAGCCCAAAGAAACCACACATCTCGCATACTACCCAGATAACAACCACTCATCAAACTAACAACTTTTAAACTATAGCACGGTGTAAGACCAATGCTATCTTAGTGTCTCTATGATGAGTTTAAGATATGGGAAATACTCATCGTATTTAGAAGAGATCACTAAGAGAAAAAATGGTCATTAAAAAGATCATTCAAACTATTACTAAACAACTCTGTTCTAAAAGCTCGACATCACCTGCTGACAGGTTTATCGAAAATGATGCATCAATACCAACCTTAGGATTTTCCATAACATCGCAAGAAAAGATATGTCGCTCACCAGCACGTGTTTTTAGAACACATTAATGCATGCGTGTGACATTCCTCAAACCACGATCACCGCATCAAACATTGATCATAAAATCCATAACATAAACCTATCAGTGTGCCGAAACAACAAAGTCCAAAGAAGTCCTCCGGAGTAGTGGGAAGAACGTAATTTAATGGGCTAGAACATTCTATGGGTACTACCTACCATGGGTTAGACCCTTACGATCATTAACTTTGACCCTCTCTCTTGGTCACACAAAACAAAAAACACAAGATTCAAAAGCTCCTTTTTTTCATTTTATCCATTTTCATTAATTCATTTCAACATTTCATCCTTTAAATGAATTTAAACAAACACACAAGTAATATTTCATAAAAATCCACTTGGTTTTCAAAACAATTCCCTATGTAAAAATAAGTCTGATATCACAAACATCCTCTTTAAATGTTTTACATTTAGTGTTATTCAAATATAAACAGGAAATTTAGCATCTAAATTCATTTTACCGAAAAGGAGACCTCCAAAAGTGCCATTTATTTAATCCAAAATCTTCAAAAGAAACCCCATAATGGTTCATTACAATCAAAACTTTGCAGTATTGCATTCAGAACCATTTTCAAAACATACTATGGTTATATAGTTTAGTCACGTGGGTGGCCATCTAGAAATCGATAAGGTGCCCATACACCTTATCATTGATAGTTGGATCCCATTTTTCACAATAATCATTCATTTAACAGTTTAACATTAGTTTCCCTTTAATATATCAAAACATCAATAACATGTTAGAATAAGAAGTAACATAACAACATGCTATAACACAAAAGCATGGTACAACAACAAAACATGATAATAACTAAGGCAGCATGGCATATAATCACTCAAGCATGTTAAATCTATCATGGAAACATGATATCTAGAGATACATGCTAAAGCAGATCAAAACATGGAATTGCACCCAAGGAACACAATCCAAATTAGCACGAATCCTACTAATGCCACTACATGGCATGTTATATGCATGACATGTAAATCTCTAAGTGACTAATATGATGTAAGTATGAAAATTCCTTGCCATATCAGGCCACGAAAATTATTTTTTTTGAAAATTCACAAAATCAATAAACTGCAAAAAATATGTCAATCACTCAAGCTGAAATCATATCAAGTATAACCTATAATAGTACAAACATCAATTCCCATCCCTGGACACTTGGTCATTTCCTGTACATGGGGTGATCAGTCCTAAGAATAGGTATTAACCGAAGCGCCGACACATTCCTAGTCTTCTGTCTACCAACCCCAAAATAGTAAGACAAAGAAAAATAATCCCTATGATACCACTTTGTAACGTCCTGACCCAGCTCACCACTAAAGCAGTGGTTGGACCAGTTTCCACATGGCCTCAAGAACATCTCCCCGTACGATAGAGGTTGTTGACTAGCAGTGAGGGTCTAAGGATAGTCGGTGGGGAGACTGTACCCTCTTATCAGTGTTGCATAACGGTATATCAAAGTAAATAACAAAAAATTGAAATAAATAGCAGAAGCAGTCTAATAAATGATAATGAATTAGAAGGTAGATTTTATAAATATTTTAAAAACAAATGGAAAACATCAATTACATAGCAGATACATGCATGACATGCTAATGATACAAAAATGGAAAAAAGTGAAAAAAATAACACTCTGAACATTCCATTACAAAAATAAATAAATAATGACTCCAAGCCCCAAGGGAAGTCTCCTTGATCATCTTGTACTTATACTCGGTCCTTTTCTCTTATCTTACAGGTAAATGAAAACAACACAATCTTTCAACCCAATAGAATCTACTTGGGTACCCCAGTGCAATGGCGGCCCAAGTAGGGCATGAGATATAAATCTCAGTAGGTCGGGACCACCGATGTCTACCACAAATACTGACATTCAATAAATAATTTAAACAGTGCGTGCATGCATAATTAAGGTAAGAAATACAATGTAACTATATACCCAAGTACCTGCTTTAGCTCTAAGCTGGTGTATGAACCTGTATTATACATTTGTCATTCATACACAATAGTCATTAAAAAATCATTTTCATTTATCAATTATTGAATCCTTATTAAACTACATAATTATCATGATCCGAACTGAGCCCGACATTCCCTTTATAAGTCACTCACCACAAATGTATCTAAAGACCTTCTAATAATCAAAGTTAAGACCAAATCCAAGCTTCTTCTTCAGCTTTGATAATGCATCATAAGATATTCAATTTAATATTTCATATATTATATCTGATCCCATCCACTAAAAAAATAGTGATTCGCTCCTGGGTCTGTCCACTAATAGTGATTCACCCAATTCATTGATAAGTATGAACCCTTTCTCATATTCAATTCACAAATCATAATGTCACAAAAGTTTTCATTAACCAATTAATTCATTTCATGTATGACAAATTTGACCCACATTGCAATGTTAATTAATGGATGTAGAACATCATGTCTACCACCCTCGTGAATATTTGGAGTGTCAGTCCTTGTCTCACAACCCATGGGTATTTGGAGAATCATTCCCTGACCCAAAAAATAATATTTATTTTCAATTTGGGTATAAAACGTTATGTCTAGAACCCTGTGAGTATTTAGAGCATCAGTCTATGTCTCATAACCCGCTTATCAATAATACATATATATTTATTATTGGTGTAGAACGTCATGTATAACACCTCATAACCATCCATTAATTAATTCAACAACTAATTAACAACATAAATCGGCCATCAAAAGTCAACAATTAATTAACCATTCAACATCTCAATAGTAAATAATTAATTGAAAATTAATTATTCTTTCCAATCCAAATAAATAATTAACTCAACATTCAATTATCCAAATTCTTTAACAAATTTGAACCCATCCACTCAAACAGTGATTCGTCCAGGACATTAATAATTTACATGCACATCATAATCATCACAAAACATACTAAACAAATCCCATATATTTAGAAACCATCTCATGTAGCATCTCATAATATAAAACAACTACATCTAAGACAACTTAATGCATAGAAATCTAACGTGCATCAAAAGGTACCCATGACCAACAGTCGTAAAAAACTATTAATTCACAATCTTAATTTAATGCATTCAAATTAATTAATTCAACAATTAATAAATTAAATATTGTCTTTTTAACCAATCATCAATTAATTAGCCATTTTCCATTTATCATGTAATAATTAATCCACCCATTATTTATTACCAGTTTCTTATTTATATTCCGAACATTTCAAATATTCAATATTCTGAATAATCAATAATAGCCACAATTTTTATTCCAACTCATGACATGATAATTAATTGCACAATTAATTACCCTATTACCCATTCTTCCCATTCAAATAATTTAACTATTTAATCATATCACTTTAACCAAATTAGAAAAACATGCTTAAAATCAACACATGTTCAAGTCCTCATTTATCTCATGTGGGTGGCATAATTTAATAATATCAAAAGTTTCAATCATATACATATCATAATCAATGAAACTCACATTCTTAGTATATTTAAAAGAAGCTATAATTCTTAAATAAATTGATAGGGATTTGGGACCCTACCTCAAGGTGGCACCATTTTAAATTTGAAGCGCTTTAATATACATGGCGGCAACCAGTCCACAACTAGTCCGCAATCGCATGCGGGCACACCTTATATATATATATATATTCACGCACGTGCCCTACAAAAATATAAATAAATTTCAAAATATTAAAATATGTGCTCAGAATCAAAGTAGTAAAGACCAACACACCTATAACTAGGTACTGGGGACTCATAGAAATTGCCACACCCTTAATTTAATGATGTGAAGAAATACCATGGTTAAATAAGCTTACCTGAAACATGAAAAAAAAAACGAACTCATATGCCTCACCTTTGTCAGCAAATGTCAGAATACGGTTCAAAGGGTCTAAAGGAGCCCCTTGCACATTCCTAGAACCGAAGAAACAAGGAAACCCAATAAAACCCGAACCTTAGGATTTTGGCCAAGAAAATAGGATGAGGGAGGATCCAAACGACCGATGAGAACCAAAAAACAAATGCAAACAGACTCACCTCACAGAGATGGACAAGATATGAGAAGACTCCATGAGGATTTGATCATGTGAAGAGAAGCCAACAAGGGGGGTGTAGCGCACCTCAAAGGAGGGGCCTGGTGAATTTTTTATTGTTCCTCTTGTTTGGTGGTGATCTACCCTCATGTTCTCTCCCCTAATTATCAATTACACCCAAGATAAACTAATAGTCTTAATATAATAATAATAACATTTATTATTCTCATTTAATATAATGTTACTTCATTAACTAACCTTTAAATAAATGTTTCATAATTAATTTTGAAAACCCCCATTAATCATCCAATCAAATTAATACAATAATAATAATAATATCATTATTTTTATTATTAATAAATATTTATTTTTTTGAAAATAAAATAAAAATAAATCATTTTAAAAAACGGGTAACCACATAGTTGACCCACACCATTTGACTAACTATGAACAACCCAATATCTATATTTAAAATGGTTTAATTAAATTAAACCCAACTCCACATTTATTAATTATTTAACATTACCATTTAAAATTTCCCTTCTTCGATAACGGTCAACTCCTCATTTACACATTATTTAATTAAATTCATTCACAAAATTTAGTTAAATAATTTCCCCAATTCATGTTTTTAATTAAATTCTCTCAACACAATTTAATTAAATTTTAAAACTCAAACTCTTCATTATTTAATTAATTATCTCAACACAAATTAATCATATAAAAACCACTGCTTCGTAGTGATTAATTAAATTCTTATTGACCTTTAATTTAATTAAATGAAACCCAAAAAATCCATTATTATTATTATTCATAATAATAATAACAAACACTCATAAAACCTTAATAATAACAATTGCATTATTTTTTTTTATTATTATTCAACCTTATAAAAAACCCAACACCTCTTGTTAAATAAAAACACTTATTTATTAATTATGAAACTCGTTATTTAATTAGACGTTTCTTTGAGATACCCAAAAGCCACATTAATTTCACATCAACATTATACCTCATTAAACATCCAATTAAAATATTTTAACATAAATGTTACACCCCATTTAATTAAAAATGCTACTTCTTTCATTATTATATTAATAAACATTTCTTAATTAATTATAAAACTCCCAATTTATTACAATATCATTAACATGATAAAAAATCCAACCCATAACCCCTAATTTAATTTCCATAATAATAATAATTATTACATTCATAAAACTAAAATAATAATAATCTCATTATTATTATTTTTCAAACTTTTGATAAACCCAACACCATTAATTAATAACAACACTTAATTAAATCTGAAAACTCCTCATTTTATTAAATGTTTATTTGAGAAGATCAAAAGCATCATTAAATTCTCATAAATAATAAACTCCTTTAACATGAAATTAAAATATCAACACATCAAAATAATTTATGCACCATAATAATAATAATAATATTATTATTATTATCACATTCTTCCATTTAATAATAAATGTTTATTTAATAATTATTAATCTCTTCATTTAAATAAAATGGTTCTTCGATAAACCCATAATCCACATTAATTTATTCAACTGCCATTTAATTAATTTTTTAACATTCATTTAATTAAACAAACATAATAATAATAATAATAATAACTTCATTATTGTTATTATTAAAACATTATTTTAATTAATCACAAACTCTCATATAATATTATTTAATTAAATTAAATAATTTATTAAACAAGGTAAACTGCACGGGTTGGACCGCAACTGTGCGATGCCTGTGCAGATCCATTAAAGATGACTTTTCTGAAATCGGTGTTCCCGAGACTCATCAGGAAACCTACGAAAATTATCAGGTAATTATGCAAGTCCATAAATGACACATTAAGGTGCTACAACACTTGGAATAAAATTACAGAGCTTGGTTTAAAAAAAATTACTTATTGATAAACTGAAAAAAAAAATCCAAAACATTTTTATTTTAACCCAATTAAAAACAACACAGGACTTTACATTTACTAATATTATTCTTTCATGGATAATTTTCTTTTATTTCACTTTGATTCTTGTCTTATGAAAAGACATGATTTATTTAATGAATAACATTTATGGTCTATGTTATGTAGGTCATGGTTTTAAACACTACTAGAAATATGAGCTATAACGATGGACCTATACGAATGATTTAGAAAACTGTTGGTATAGGTACCTTAAAAATACCTTATACCAACAGTTTTGAGAAAATGTTGGTACAAGTACCATGGAGAAATCCTATACCAATGTTTTTTGACAAAACATTTGGTATATGTCTCCAATATACACCATATACAAATGGTTTCTCCAAAACTATTGGTATATATCTATTAGTGAAAATTTTTATTCACATGTTCTCTAAGACATATGCTCATGTTACATTGATATCTCTCATGTTTACCCTTACTGATCATTTGAGGTCACCATTTCTTATGCTACATTTCCCTAGGGTATAAAGAGAGGAATTGTGTGTGATATTTCTAATAGGGGTTCTGGTTAAGAAAAACTTAGTGGGATATATCGTTGCTCACTTATGGAAAATTTATTTATCTTTCCATGTTTCCAAAGGCACTAGTCCTAAACAATAATATCATGGATATTTATGTTATGTAACAAATAATTTTTTGTTATGATGTAATATTTTTTTTAGAGATTTTTTTGTAACTATGTGATCATTTTATGTGATATTTTTTTCCTGAAAATATGTGTTATATTATTTTGTACTCCACAAAACTATATCTTATTAATAATGAAATGAGTATAATTTAAAATGAGACCATCAGGTTTTGACCATTATATGATCATTGTTCATTAATTACCATTATTAATTTATGACCACTAGTGAATAATATTATTAGAATCAATAATATTGATAAAAAAATTGAAATTTTAATTCGAGTTTATAAGTAAAATTCATGACAAAAGAAAACCGACACAGAAAGAAGAGTCGATGGCCTCAACCAATAGAGTTGTGTCACATGAAGCCCATTTATTAGAACAAGGGAGTAAGATATAATCACTGATCATCACTCTTGAACATGTCAAAGATAATTTTTATTAATTGAATCTTTAACAAAATCGCATATGGGAGATGTTTAAGTTAGTGGAAATTACCACTCAATCGATATTATCTAAGCTTCCCCATGAATATATCACCATCACACACCTAAACCATAGGTCTTACATGGTAGTAATAAGGGGTTATGTTTAAATTCCTTAGTTTCTTAAAGTGTATTTCCATTTTATAAATAAAATTGTTATTCCATCATTTACATTTTAGGAATAGTTTTACTTAATATTTATAAAGAATTTGTTAAATTGATTATTTCAGAAAAAAAATTATTATTAGAAAATATATTATTATTATAAGAAACTAAGTTATTATGAAAAATGGTTATTTTAATTTAATATTTTTAATAATAAATTATCATTAAAAAATAAATTGTGAAATAATTATATTTTATTTCTATTGCTAGAAATTTTACTATGCATTTTAAATCCAATGTTATTTTTAATAAATGTAGAATATTATCTTTAAAAGTTAAAATTATCATATTTAGAGAATTATTATTATAAAATATATATTAGTTTTTAAATAATCATTTATAAATTGGTTTAGATTGAATTTATGATACATTTTTTAAAACACTTTATTATTTCATGAATAGTAAAATACAGTTTGAGTTTTTCAGTATGTTTAAAGACATCATAATTATTTTATAATGATATAAAAACAAATTAACCACAATAAAAGACATAAAATATTTTATTTTATTAATATCAAGTATTTAAATATATTTTAATCAATTCCCAAATATATAATTTACTTTCAAAATTCTAAAATGGAAGCTTTAACTTTAAAAGTATTGTTTTGTAAAAAAATTGATTTTAATTTCTAAATAAGAAATATACAATTATGGTCGAATATTTTGGATTAAAATAACCTAAAATCTTTACCCAATTTACAATACCATGGTCCAATACCATTTTCAAGCCCCTTTTTTTCTTTTACCACTACATTAGTGTCAAGGCCTAAATTTAGAAATTTATAAACAAATCCCCCAATTTTCTATAAATACCCACTAATTTCAGCAATTAATTTCAATCCCATTTCATAATATATTAATATTTAATATTTTAAATACCAAATTAGTCCTCCCAATTATTCCAAAATCGACCAAGGTCCCAATCCTTGAGTTTTAGGAGTTATTCTTCAAGGTAAGGGAAATATCCTTCTTTTCTCTTCGTTTTAAGAACATATTTTTGTAAAAATATTTTGAATGTTATTGTAAATCTTTATTATTTAATTTTTATTCATTCACATACTAACAATTATGTTTTATCAATGGGATACCCATGAACCATATATTTTTACTATTTTCTAAAACTAGTTTTTATAACCCTTATGCTGTCGATTTTTCTTTTCAAAACTTTTCCCTTATCCTCAAGAAATTTCCTTGTTTTTTGAATACCCAATCCTATTTATTTTAGAGGTTTATTCACCAAGATATAAAAATTATTTATTTTATTTTTTTATTTACATATATAAAACTATTATTCTCTTTCCATGCAATGTAAAGCACATAATGATCGTTTTTAAATACACTTTTAAAACTCCAAGATTTTGATATGAAACCCATTTTAATTTACTATCCACTTTATATTTATGAAATGATTTATTATGATCTTTGTGGATAACATGAAAATTAATATATATTTATGGTGCACCAGATATCCCTCTAATGCATTGGATAAATAATTTAATCTCTATAGATGACATATTTTATGATACATTGGTGAATAATTTTGGAAATTTTTACGACAACTCGGTGAAAAACCTTGGTGATATACTTATGAATATATCATCTATATGTTGTGTTGACAATTACATGTTAAGATTCATGTTATTTTTATTATGATATTCTTATTTTTCCTTTTCTCATGCCTTTATGATATTCCTCAAGTTCTTATAAATATTTTTCAAGATCACCTATAAATTATCTCTCTTGTTGTCCCTTACTGAACCTTATGCTGACCCTTTCCTTTGATGTATCTCCTCGGGTTATGAGACGTAGAAAATGTAATTAGGATTAACCATGAAGAACCCTTTCTTGTTTTTTAGAATATTTTTTTATGGTTTCACATATTAGGTACCTAGTTTCCAAGATACTAAAATTTAAACAATCCTTGTTTTGTACAATGTAATGAATTTTTTATGAAATAAAAAATTGGGATGGAATAGTTGGTATCAAAATAAGATTTATTTATCTGTGGAAATTATGATTTGAAATCATTAGTAATAACGCTAAGGAAATGATATAATATATGAAAATGTCCTAATAATTTGGTGTAATATTAATTTAATAGTTTCCAAAGAAATAAATCCATGTTTTGATATGAACAAGTGGATGTTCCTCTGGAACATATGTATCTAAGGGTAATACCCAAAAATACAGCACTGAGCAAGAATCAAATAGGAATTGGTGAAAGATAATGGACTTTTCTACAAACCTAGTATTACACTCATGGGGGATATGTTTTCTTAATCATAATAATTTTATGAATGATTATGAAGGATTTATAAAATATATAATTTTTATTAAAGAATAAAATATTTAAAAATGACATATTAAGAAAAAATCCCTTTATAATTATAATATTCTTAAAATAAATACATTTCTAACTATGTTTTTCTTCTTTTAGAAAATGTTGGGAAATAGAATAAATTGTGTAAATGGTGAGAACAATGAACCAGGTGTTGACAGACCTTTGATGGAAGCTACAATGGAAAACTTCTTGAGGGTGATAAATCAAGTGACTCAAGTTATTAATGATAAATATAATTAAGATGAGAGACCAGATTCACATATAAGGTAACAACATTCAGTTGAGTCCTT
Source organism: Viscum album (assembly GCA_963277665.1). NCBI lineage: Eukaryota > Viridiplantae > Streptophyta > Magnoliopsida > Santalales > Viscaceae > Viscum > Viscum album. The sequence continues at coordinate 1,015,581,677 of OY728143.1, forward strand.
TATTCATCAATTACCACCTTATTTTAGTGGATCTATCAACCCATTGATTTTTGAACAGTGGATAATCTCTATATAAATGATATTTTATATACTCTATTGTTTGAAACAAGAGAAATTAACCCTATCTATGTACTTCTTAGAGGTATAATCTAATCAGTGGTGGAAACTAATTAAAAATGAGAACCCAATAATGGTAATTGATAATATAGAGTGGTAAGATTTCATGGTAAACTTATTCAAAAAATATTTCCCCAGTTCAATGTGAAAGAAAATTGAGAAAGAATTCCTAGAGATAAATCTAACGGATAAGGAATCTATGTGAAGCGATGTGATTAAATTTACATGGATTTCTCACTAAATCGCTATCTTTTTTATAGACCCTAATGTAAATTATGATACATTATTTGGTATACTAATACCACTTCTATAGAAAAATCTAGCCAATCATTACTATGATAACTATGAGGAGATATTGAGACATGAAATGAAGGTTGGACTGGGGTTTGGCAAGTTGCAGTGGTCTCACGAATCCAATGAAAAGAAGAAATCACTGGATCCAAACTTGGGGAGGAGCTTTGATCAGGGAAGCGAGGTAAAGAAATTGAAAATTCACATGTGCAACAAATTTTGGATAAATCACTCAGGGAACTAAATTCATGGGAGTGGAAAATTTAACATGTGTGAAAGATATTTCCATATTTATTAGAACTTTCATATTGAGGTGAAGCCTCAAATTATCAACACTAATAAAAAAGGGAAGATTGTGCAGGTCCATCTTGAATTCTAATTCTTACAATGTGGAAAAATTGGTCACCTTTCCAATCACTCTCCAAATTCGATAATAGTAGAGGGGAACCACCACCAAACTTAGCAAAGGCCAAGGGATAATGTTCATTCATTTTATATCATGAGAGGTGAAGTTGAAACTACAAATGATGTGTTGGAAGGTACTCTCATTATTCTATAAAATCTATAAAGTACGTTGTTTTATTCAGGTTATACATATTTTGTTGTTTCCTCTATGTTTTAAAATAATATAGAATCAATCCCTAAACTGCATGAAGTAGAAATATCAGTCAAGAATCTTAGAGGGATTATACAAACATCAACAATGTTTAGAAACTCAGGTATTTAATTTAGAGAGCATAATCTCATGAAAAAACTATTATTCATTCCTATGATGGAATTTGACATTATACTAGGGATGGAAAGGCTCTAAAACTATAATACTAAGATCAACTGCATAATTAATGAAATATTTTTAGTCTTGAATGGACAACCTAAATTTGTTTTTAAAGGAGAGATATCCCGACCATATCTTTATCTAGAATCACCTCCCATATCCTTATTTATGGAAATTATTGGTGAAGATGAAGAAGGAAATTATAGTAAATGAACAGAAAATGTCCCCATAGTTTAGGAATTATTCAATGTATTTTCTGAAGAGTTATCTGAACCTCCCTTAGAAAGAGAGGCAGAGTTCTCCATTGGGCTCATGCTCAGATCCAAGTCAATTTCAAAGACCCAGTATATATTGGAAAATATGGAGCTAGATGAATTAAAGAAACAAATCTACTAACTTTTAGAGAAGGGTTTATTTAAATTGTTGTGTCTCTATGGGGAGCATATGTTATCTTTGTGATGAATAAGGATACATCAATGTGGATATGCATTGATTATAGAGAACCCAATAGTGTAATATTGAAGAAACATTACCCTCTTCCAAAGATTGATGATTTATTTGAACAGAATCATGGGGCTAAAATATTTAAAAAGATTGAACTTCAATCTGGTTATCATCAATTGAGGTGTAAGAAAGAAGATATTACAAATTTCTCCCTCTGGTGAAGATATGATCATTATGAGTTTGTTGTTATTCCCTTTTGCTTGACTAACACACCTACTCTATTTATGTATTTGATTAATAGAGTATTTAAAAACTACCTTTATAACTTTGTGGTGGCTTTTATTGATGATATTATGATATATTCTAAAATTAATGATGGTAATGAGGATTATCTATGGTTTATATTTCAAATTATGAGTGTCCTAACCCGACCCACCGAGGTCTGACCCGTGACTACCCCAAGCCCTCCCCCAATAGGCCATGGGCTGGTGACAAGCTCCGAGTAGGAATATCCCCTAAATGGGAGGCATTATCCAAAAGTACATGTACATAGGCACACATATCCCAGCCTAAACAATGATAAAATGTAAAAATATTATAACAATTCATGAATACATCTAAGATCCCAATAGAGTATGAAAGTAAATTACTTAAAACCAAAAAGGGGCCAAAAAACCCAACCAAAACTATAAAGAGTCCAACCTGCTGTAAGGGAAATGAATAAGTCAAAAGAACACTCCCTATTTATAGCTCAGTCTATCAATTTACAGCAACACTCCACATGCTCCCTACCATCCGAAGACATCATTAAACAAGCTATCATTAACACAAGACATGACATGTTTCGGAAAATTCCGTGCAGGGGGGCGTATAACAACACTCATTAGGGCACCCATAAATCAACAAACATGAATCACAAAGTAAATTAATCTCAATAAAATATATAAAACTAAATGAAAAATAAAAAAACCAATATATAATTAGGAGAGTGTCTATTCCATAAAGAGGTCATAACCAATTTTCATCCACTCGATTCTGTTTGAAGAAATTCTTGTTCTCAGAGAAATAACTCCACGGGCCATGCTATCATTAGATACTATCGAAAAAGAGATATGATTCATTGGGACCCACCTAAGTAAGCTCACTAGTCTAATGGGACCCTAATTTATAAATAGGGGTCACACCAAAAACTGTCGAGGGACACCATAAACCCTTTCTGGGTTAACCCACTGCGTAGGGGATCCTACATCAATGATTCCACAAACCCTACTGATACATCCTACTAGATGGATTATAGAATCGTTATTCATAGATTTCATGCTAATTCTAAAAACTCTAACTAGTGAATTCGGGATGATAGAGGATCCACTTGAGTCTCATAGAGGGACACCTCAACTCTATTTGAAACTCAACCTCTAGAGGGGATCACAATCCAGTGATGTGGATGTAATTTCACACTGTAAACTCAAGGGAAAGTACCAAGGCAACACACTCATCCTATACTAGTAAAAAATAATAAAATTAGGAGCCTCAAGAACTATTTATAGGAGTACATGTTGTGTCCCAAGGGGTACATAGTGTGTCTAGTTATCCCAAATTATGCTCATGTAGAAGAGCCTCACGGGGTATGTAGTCTCCATATAGATGCAGTGTAGAATGATTTAATTACATGTAGAAACACATGGTGTCCTTACCATGACACTTGGATGTGTTCATGTACCGAATCTTTGTTTTTGTACCGGTCCGTGTATGATAATCCATGACTTTATGAGAGTACACAGAGGATCTATTCTTGTGTACTCCAACCCATGTCCATTTACTTTCTAAGTACACATTAAGTAAACTGGGGATGGTCACACACAGTGTGAGACTGGTCACATGTCATGTGATCCTTATCTTCATCCTGAAACACTAGTATCTACTGAAGGCGTCTCACAACCAATGTAATATAGAATTACATGTTGTATTCTGTAGGATTTTATAGAATCCCAGATTCTCCTCTTCATACCTTGGACAATGCTCGGACCTTTAATATGGTGGTATCCATTCCACAAAAATAAATAACCAAGTTCATTTTTCTATTCCATCATTGAATCAGTTCATTTCATCATAATATCTACTCACAAAATAGATCAAATCAAAGTTCATCATTCCATTCAAAAGAACGCTAAAAAATGATAAATTGAGAATCATCTGTCATCTTAATCAATCTTTCTCCATAATCTCACCTCCTTCATGTAGTTCTTATCCTACATATAAGATATTCAATTTATTTCTCCAAAAAAGCAGGTGTGAAACGGTTTATTGATTAGGAATAGTTATACCTCAGGCCAAACAAATAATTCCCATGGTGATTCAAAGAACCAGGGGTGAAAAGCACAAGAAAAAAAAGAATGAGACTTGGTCAATGTTTGTGTCGATTTTGATTCGTTTACCTAATATAAACAATGAAAATATTCAATTAATTCTCCCAATTCACCCCATTATAAACCCATCAAACAAATATGTAGGATCCACGGATCAATCTATTGGTTGATTAATCCATTTCCATCATTGGAATCATGAATTGGGAAGAAATCCAAATAAATCAACATATTACCTCAATTCAGTTAGATCACTAATAGAGAACGATGTGTCATCATCATTGTTGGAAAGATTCTTTGAATCGTTTGCATGTCGATCATTGATCCAAGATCGTGTCGTCGTTCACTTGATAGTATTTTCTTAATCTATTTCCAATTTTCCTTCATCCACTCTTGGGATATAAAGATAACCATGGATTTCCAACATATCAATCAATTTAAATATTGAAAAATCGTTGCGTCAGTGAAAAAAAATAAAATTATTTTTATTAAATTATTTTATTCTTTTTTTCACTCATAATGACATTCCCAAAAATAAACTGCACGACTAATGTTAAGTCACATTCAGGGTAATACTGTTATTCCAAACTCAACTATGCCCTCATATTTCAAATCTGGGAACCTCTTTAGAATATATTCCACTATTTTAGGAAACCCATGTGTGAGCACTATTAAATATATTTAATATAATTAAAACATTTAATATGGGAACACAGAGCCTTGTAATCTCATGTCATCTCAGCAGCTAGTCTAAAAATCCATAGATTATTTAAAAAAATACATGAAAAATATGAGATTTTATATATCTCCCACCTTAGGGATTTACATCCCTAAAAATAAAAAACAAAGGCTATTAAAAGAGATGTGGGAAGTGAGAACGAATCAGATCCTTCCACTAACATGTGCTCTCCTAATGATTTCCATGATTCCATCAGTCATGCACCAAAGAAATCTATCACTCATGAAGCAACCCCTCTTACTGATCCTCAATATCTACTGGGTACATAGAAATGGTCACTCCATCGTTGATGTCCATGTCACCTCAGTCAGTAACGTATGATGAGTCATGTGCGTACCTCCTCAACCGCAACACATGAAAGATGTCATGTACCCATTCTAACTGTGGAGGTAGAGATAAGTGGTACACCACCTCACCAACTCTACACATTATTTGGAAAGGGCCAATAAACCTTGGAGATTTCTTGTTGCCTCATCCAAATCTCTATAATCCCCATTGAGGTGAAACTCGTTGGAACACATGGTCTCTATTCTTGATCTCCAAAGGCCTTTGTCTCCTATTATCATATGACTTATGATTACTCTGTACAGTCTCCCTCCACTCCTATTTGATTTCTACCTTCTTAGTTATAGATCACACCACCTCCAAACCCAGGAGTTTTGACTCTCATAGGTCTGTCCAGCAAAGTGGTGACCTAAGGGGTCACATGTACAAACCCTCGAATGGTTCCATAATGATGGTGTAATGATAGCTTTTTTTGTATGAAAACTCTACCAGTGGTAGGTGATCCTACCAACTATGGAAAAATTATAGCATTCAAGCTCGCAATTTGTCTCCCATAACAAGAATGGTCCACTCAATATGTACCGTAGTTTGAGGGTGAAATGTTGTGATAAAATGTAAATGGGTCCCATATGCCTCCTACACTCCCTTCCGTAGTCTTGATGTAAATATATAATCATAATCATAAACAATCATCTATGGAACTCCATTGATTTGGACTATTTCCTATACAAAGAGATGACATAATCTCTCTGCTGAACTCTGTTCTCAAATATCTGGGAAGTGGGAAGACTTGTTGAGTTGTTCACTAATAACCCATATGGAATCGCGTCCCCTAGATATATGTGGTAAGTATATCATGAATTCCATTTATATCTCATCACACTTTCACTTTGTAACCTAAAGGGGTTGAGCTAAACCCAATGGAACATGGTTCTTATCCTTCACTTTCTGATAAGTATGGCATCGATAGATGAACTTTGCAAATCCTATCTTCGTGCCTTGACGCAAAAATTGACATCATAGGTCTTGGTAAATCTTATCCACACCTCAATGTACCAAAAAAATAGATGTTTGAATCCCTCTCAGATCTTCCTCCAATAACTTCACTAGTACCATAGTCTTTCAATTTAAAAGGATAGTGTGCTCCCCACCTTCAGAATATCCATAAGTGGCATGTCAAATGGATATTTGAGTATGTAAGGTCTCATAATCAGTATCTCCAAGTTGAGTATCCCTGATATGTTGTATAAGCGGTGAGGTAACAACCATATACTGAAGATATTAAGAACTATCCCTATCCACAAAGGACAACTGCAATGACCATAACTACTTTGAAACTTTGGAAAACAACTAAGAACAAGATCTCTTACGGAGCGTGTGTGCTTCCATGTTACCCTTTCCAGGAGTATAAACACTCTCAAAATCATATTCATGTAGGAACACTATCTATAACATCTTTCTCAAGTTAATATTCTTTTGAGAGAATATATACATGATACTCTTGTGGTCAGATTACATGATAAATTTTTCACCCATTATGTAGTGTCACCACATATTCAATGCGAAAACTAATCTTGTTAACTCAAGGTCATGGGTTTTGTAGTTCTTTTCATGTGATCCCAACAATCATGAACCATAGTCAATAAATTCTTGCCTATACATTAGAACACAACCATGTCCAGTCTCTGATGCATCACAAAACACTATGTACATGACACCTTCCTTTAGTAACCTCAATATTGGAGTGATAATAAACCTATTCCTCAGCTCCTGAAATCACTGTTGGAACTTCTCCATCCACATTAAAGGCTTACTTTCTCTAGTTAATTCTATCAAGGGTCCTACCACTCTAAATAATTTGGGTACAAACCTTCAATAGTGCCCTACCAATCCATGGAAACTCCACACCTCAGTAACATTCTTTGGTGGATCCCAAGGAAGAAATACTTTAACCTTAACTAGATCTAGATAAACTCTATCCTTTGATATGACATGTCCTAGAAATTGGCCCTATAGAATCTAAAACTGACACATTTAGAGATTCCTATAAATTTTGTTCTCTCAGAGTGTTTCCAGGGCCATCCTCAAGTGTCTCATGTGCCCCTCCTTGGATTCTAAATACACAAGGATTTCATCGATGAAGACTACCACAAAACTGTCTAAGAAATCATGAAAGATCACATTAATAAGTCCAATGAGCACTAATGGGGTTTTTTTCATGCCAAACGACATCACCAATTTCTCATACTGAACGTAACAACATTTGAAGGTCATCTTTTTTTATCCTCATCCCGTACTCACAACTGGTGATAGCTTGATCTGAGGACAATCTTTGAGAACCATCACAACCCTTTCAACTGATAAAATAGGTCATAGATACATGGTAATGGATACTTATTATTTATGTTCACTTGGTTCAAGTACCTTTAATCAACACATACCCTCAAGCTCCCATCCACCATCTTGGAAAACAACACTAGGGATGCCCAGGGGGAAACTTTGGGTCTCATGAATCCATTCTCCTGCAAGTCCTCTAATGGAATCCTTGATTCTTGAAGCTCTACGAGAGCCTTCTGAACAGATGTCATAGATATCGGTGTTGTCTGGTGAAGCAAGTTGATGCAGAAATCTACCTATTGGTGGAGGATAAACCTGGTATGTCCTCAGAAAATACATCCTCATACTCTACCACCAATGTCAGAAACTGATACCCATACCATACACCTCCCCCGGATTTATACTGGAAAACTGTTGAGTAATTGGTTGTACTCTCCTACACCTGAGCTCATCCTGCTCCACCAAAGTTTTATTTTTCACCGACAAAGTAAAACCTCATTCCATTACTGCGGACAAACCACATCCTACACCCAAAATAGTTAATCTAGGAATGAACTGTAGATAACTAGTCCATACCAAGAGTGACATCATAATGCCTCATTGTTGAAACAAATATGTCCCATAAAACAATCTCACCTCCAATCATTAGTTCTCACTATTTGTACAAGTGTGAAATTACTGAGGCACTTCCCATCAGAGTGTCCAACTATAAGGGTCAAGTAAAAAAGATCAACCTGAATCTCTATGTTAATAACTAGAGAAGTGTAATGGAAGAAATGGATAGCACCTATGTCTATAAATATTATATCTAAAGTATAAAATGCATGGATAGTACATCATATAATCCTTAGATCCTTGAAGTCATGGGCCTCCATAGCTTTCAACTGGCCTCATCCCTGCCCCCACCTCCCTAAGCCTGGCATGGACCACCTAGGGGTGGTGGTGGTAATAGGTCAAACCTCTGACCACCTACTATTAACCTTCTTATTGATACCCTTGCTTAACATACATGGATATTATATCATTTTATATTAATATTCGATATATTACAAAAAAATTCCCGAGGACCGTAATAGTTTAGTGTCTTTGAAAACATAGAAACAAATGATTCTATCCTGATGAAATATCTTCAACATATCCTATAAATACCTCCACCTTTATCACTTCTGCCTAAAACCATTCTTAATAACCTGGGGAAAGAAACATGAAAAGGTGTGAGCTCAAACGCTCAGTAAAGATAAATAAGGGAGACATGTCATAATAAACATGTGAATAGGGTATAGTAACATGATCGGTAAAATATGAGATCAGACACTTCATGTCAAAGATCATAATCATGAATCATGGCATAAATATTGGTATTTCATAAGACACGAATCATAAGGAAATAAAATACATAAGATATGAAATCATAACATAGTAATAAAACATGGAATTGTGGAAAACACATAATCATATAATGATTTCTATAATAGCCAATGCATCTCTGCCAAGACCATATTAGTAGTATGGGTTCACTTACCATACCATCTTGGTTGTCATGGTTCACTCACATGGACATCTATGTATCATGAGTTTACTCCTAATATGATCTTGGTATCCATTGTTCACTCCAATAGCCATAATACTAGTCAAGGTTTGCTTCCAAGAGCATATTAGTCTATCTCATGAGATATAAATTCTTAACTAATGCATTGAAGTGAGATATAGGTCCCACCCATCACATAATTAAATCATACATTCATGTTCCAAAATATCATAAATAATAAAATCATAACCCATGAAATGAATTGGGTGTCATGAACATGTAATCATATCATAACCTATGGATAAAGATACATGTTTCATAATAATTTGATCATAAACATAACCTGTGAAATGAAGCGGGTTTCAAAATCATACAATTCATTAAAGTGAAATGAGTTTCATAAATACCATTACTATAAGTGTAACTTATTCATAGAAATAATATGAACGGACCCATTAAATCATTTCTTAAAAGGGAATGAGTGACATCAACGAATGTCATCATAGATGGAAAATAATTTTGAAATAACTTTTAAAAATTTTCTTAAGGAAAATATCATGTATAAAATAAAAATATATTTTTAATAAATAAATCCATTTGAAAAAAAAAATTCCTATAAAATACCTTTAAAACTTATAAATAAAACTTGAAATCATTTGAAAACCTTTTTCCTCAAATAATTTTTGAATAAGATTCAATTTTTTTTAAAAAAACTTCTTTTATAAAAACTTATAAGGAGAGCTTGAAAAAGTTTTGAAAAAAAATTTGTAACACCCCAAGCTTCCACGGTACGTTTCCCTTTGAATAATGCAATGACGTGCATTGTACGCAACTACGAGATTCTAACACTCCACAACCAATCAAACTTGCCGTTATGAATAGTAATACCTACTTTTTGAAATTTTCTAAATTCTATCTCTCAAAATGGACTTCATTTTTTGGATTCGGAATATCGAAATTAGCCTAGGGTGAATTTTTGGTACTTTTCGGATAACTTTCATATTTTGATGAATAGTAAAAATTACTAAATTTTAATTAAAAAATACTTTTTTAATCAAAATAATTAATATTGATAAATTATGAATTTGAGTGGTTTAAAAGTATATTTAGAATATATTTTTACCATTTAATTCAATGATTGTCATTGAACATAATTTCACAATTAAACCAGACATAAACAAGTGCCAATCTTTTGATAGTTATTATCTCTTAAAAATACACTTTTTGTTTTAACAACAAGAATTAATTTTAAATTAATTTTTGCCACTTCTGTGTTTTGAATTTGGAAAAATGGATTCCATATTTGGAATCAGGATGTTCAAATTGTGTAAATAGGTAACTTTTATTTTTAGACATTTTGAATAATTACTTCGGTAAATATTTTATTTACCATGGTTAAAGGGTAAATCCGGCAAATAAGGGTTAAAAAATAATATTATAATAATAAAACAATTACCCTAAAATGTGTCCTAACATTATTGGTTGATAAATTTCCGACCATGGGCATCTTTGGGTCGATTTTGGGACCCCATGGAGCCACTTGTAAGTGATAGGGACACTTTATTTTAATTAAGTTAAAATGAATACAAAAATGACACAAGCATATATCTTTTAGAAAAACAATTTTTACATAGGGTTCTATATGTTAGATTTTCAACTATAAATATTCCTTAGAAAGGTAAAACGATTTTATACATAATGGTATTTTATTTATAAATTTTAGACATTAAATAATTTAATTTATTTATGACACAATGGTGATGCAGTAATTACCATAATAGTGAAAAAATAAAGTGATTGATATTGTAGATACCCAAATAAATATAATTGGAGACTTTTACTGAATTAAACTACTTTTATAGGTTAATATTACATATTATGATTTATTTAATTTACTGTTTTCGAATTAATCATTCTGTTATGAGTTTCACAAAAATCAATTATTGAATACTGTCAAAATTGACATAAAAGAGTTTTTAAAACAAATATTATATTATTAATTTATATTAAATTCATAAAAATATACGGTTCGTCCAAGAGACTTATATCATTATAGGTGTATCATTAATGGACCACTTGGGGGCATCTTGGATGTATATAGTAAGTTTATTAATCATATAATATAAAAATACAAAGAGACATTGTAAAAGTGAAACTAATTAACTAAGAGTTAATACTTAAAGAGAAGGTTAATATAATGATCCAAACCTGTCTAAATTCTATTGGTTGAGTGGTTTTTGACCTATACCCACCTTAAACTTTAAATAATCCACTTTTGAGCCATTAGAAACCGAATATGAATTTATTATAAAATAATATTTTTAGCTTTTCCAAAGGTGCCCCTCACCCCTCTTATAAAAGGGCACTCCCCCTTCTCCTTACTTCACACATTCAAATCCTTTTGGTTCGGCCAACCCCTGCCCAAATATTCTCTAAACTTCACTCAATACAACCTAGAGGCCTTATTTTGATCAGAAAGCCATCATAAGGAGACCTTTTGATCAAATCAAAAGGAAGAACCTGAAGAAGAGGTAATATTTTTACCACCCTTTTTCAAATTCTTTTCTTCTTCAACTTCTTCTTTCTTTGTTATTCCCATTCTAAATTAATGAATTCAGTATCTCCTATATACTTTAATATTATTATAAATATATTAAAACCATATTCAGTATTCTATCCATCCTTTGAATGACATGTCCCCATACGTGCGTACGTATGGCTTACCGTCTCCACGTCGTGGTGTAATTATCATTCAATAAATTATTATTTGGATGGATATAACAATGATGTTTAATTCCGGTAAATAATAAATATAACATGATAATTATTCTTTATATATGATATAACATCCAATTATATATTATTTTAACATCAAAAGAATGATATTGTCGCTCGTGCATACGTACAGACTACCGTCTCCATGAACGCGATGAGATTCATTCTCCATCGTATCCATTCAAGTATAATTATCATTTTATTATTTAAAAATAATGTTTAAGTACTTGATATCATTATGGATATTAATAATATACAACATATCAATGAAAAACATGGCTTACGTAACAAAACATATAAAAAATGAGTAAGTTAACACCCGAAACAACGATAATACTAAGATATTATTTACAGATCAATGTTAAAAGATCATATATGATATCATATTAATGTAAATGATTCTTGTATAATTCAATAAAATTTATTTCACCATTATAAAGGAGGTTAACCTACCGTTGACCAAGGAAAAAGTACAAAGTAAGGGGTTTCTTATATCACTTTTAATTCCGTGAGAATTCCATTGTTCGCCACTAATTTATTACATGTGGTGTGTGTACTACCCATGTTTGTATTCATTGTGTAATATACTTTAATTCATGTATATTTACATCATCATTGTATGATTCTTCTTTCATTGGTGTTTTTTTATGTTACCAAATTAATAAGGGAATTTGGAATTTCAATTTCCACTCATTCGGCTTTACGCATACTTCATTGATTATTTTACTCCAAGATTATGTGTTGATTCACTATTAATTTTATTATGTCATAATTTCCACTCCCCTTTCTGTGGATATACTTTTTATACACATAATCACTCCATTGATAAATTCTCAAGTCATCGGTATGAACTTGATAAGAGTAATTTTTACTCAATCTTGATTTGTTGAGATAAACATCCAATTCATTGGTGTTGTTTTTACAATAATATGTGTGAATGTCCTATGACTGTTTTGCACTGAATATACAATCATATTTAGTGTATTTATATTTTTCACACATAATTATGTCGTTTATTTATCCTTAACCTAAGTATATGTCCTTTATGAGATATTTCATCTCAATTTACATTCCATTAAGACTTCTTTGTTGTTATACACCAAATAACTTTTATGTGGTGTATATAATGTACTTTGACATAGTATATCATGAATCCCTTTATTCTCATTATATTACAAAGTCTTTATTACTTCAATTATTTGTATTCAAGTGCCTCTATTTTTTTTAGAAACTCTAACTAAAATACCATTTTTAAATGTTTTAAAGACTTATTATTCTAAATATTTCTCATTAATGTCCATGTTTCAAAAATGGTTTGAAGGATTTATTTATATGGACATTAAAGTTTTCAAATAAAAATTCCTTTTAAAAGTTTCAAAGTGGTATGGGACACTTTGATTAAAAAATCTATTTTTAAATGGCTTCTTGACAAATAGTGTGACTTTTAAATGTTTTCAAGAAAAAGGGGGATATTTCTCTCAATAGTTTGATGATTATTTTAATTTATGTCAATATCCTTCATTATTCTCAATTGAAGTTAATATGATGCAATAAAATATTCCATATTTTATCGAATGAGTTATATTCGACTGTGGATGTTCTATTTTTATACCATTCATGGTTTGTGGATAAAGTATTGACATTTCGTATGCTAGTTTTAATACGAATGTTTATGTTATGTTTAAACCTGTTCATATGAGGAATGAATTGGACTTAGTAAGTGATGGGTGGAGCCCGCTATGGCTCCTCGATGCATCGGAAGGTCTCATGAGACAAACTAGTGTCTTGGGAAAAGGTCTTGGAAAAATATTATTTGTAGTCTTGGCACGAGGCCTTGGATTTGTGGTTATGATAGTCTGGCATTATTCATTCCATCATTATGAAAGTGGTTATTGATATTTCATGTGATTGTTCGACTAGTAGAATATCCATGTGAATCAGTAAATGACATTATTTCATTTTATCTTTGCCATATTATGTTGAAGTTCAAGTTTAAAAGGATTTTGTTTTAGTTATAAATTTCTTTAAGTGTTTATGCTTATCTATGAAAGCTTCTTCTATATTGTTATCCATACTGAGCATCTGAGCTCACCCCATTAAATGTTTTATCTTTTCCCAAGGTGTGAAGAAATAATTTTTCAATGACCTGCAGGGACAGTATGCGGGGATATGAAGACAAGATGTTGCTGTAGTTTTTTTACCTTATGAAGTAATGTAAGACTTATGAATATATCTAGTTTTTCCAAGACTACTAAACTAATCAGTCTTACGAGACTTGATCCTTTTTTATCATGCCAATGTTACGTAATAATGCACCGACTCTGGGTATCTTGGTTCGGGGCATTACAGTTGGTATCAGAGGATGTTTAGTACAAACCTTGGAATCTAGATTTAGATAAACTCTAATTAGAGCACGTAGAACTAAGATGAAATTTGAGGATTAGTATAGAAGAACTTCCTATAATTTTGGTATTGCAGATATTTTGTGAGTTTTCTGAGCAATACATCCCTGTCTGGATACGAGCAGATAGAGGCGGCTCTGGTATAGATGTACCTAGGGGTAAAACCCAAAAACACCGCTTTGATCTAGACTTGAACGGGAACTAGTGCACAACAACGGGCCTTGCTGCACTCTTGGTTACGACACTACCGGGGGATATGCTTAGGATAATTTACATTTTCTTTACTAACCGATTTGAAGTATTAAATATATAATATGAGAGTAAATGACCTTGGTTAATCCTAATGTGTTTCAAATTGAGAATATGGTGACATGTTAATCTCTAAATTATTTTATGACTACTATTACTCACACAATTCTTTCTGGTTTTAGTCAATGGTTGGATTCGAAGGAAGTCATAGTGACTTTGAGAATGATGTACAAGGTGGGAATAGTGGTGGCAATGAGCAACAAAATGGAATGTTGATGGGCGTAAAATATATTTTCTTTATGACAAATCAATTTTCCAAAAACATGATCAAAAATATATATATATTAACCAATTCCCAGACTCAACAAAGAAGAGAAAGGTGATGAATGATAAGAGCTCCAGCAGTGGAGACCATGGAGAAATGAATCCTCAATTTCCATCATGTAGGAAATGTGGAAGGAGACACCCAGGAAAGTGTCTCAATGGGACAAAGAAATGTTTTACGTGAGGGAAGGAAGGACATAAAGTGAAGAATTGCCGAGGAAAAATGATGAGTACTATAGAAGAAGATAAAAATGGTCCCAAGAGTCCATTTACAGTTATTTGCCGTAAATGTAGGGGACCTGGCCATTACCTGAGTGAATTCCCTATTCTATAGGATATTTTCTTGGACAAAGAAGAAGCTATATGGAAATAAATGGTTGGAGAAATGTTTAAAATGTATTAGTGCACCTTGTTGATGGGTTTACTTTGGAATAATTTTCTCTTGTATTTCTAACCCTATAGTTTTCCATGTGAGAATGATATTTTATGAAGAATTATCTTTTCTCTTGTGGATAAAGTAATAAATAACCATTCGGTTTTATATGATCATTGGGTTTGAGGCAATTACAAGTTATTATAATTTGGGATGAAAATGCAAGGTATGAGATAACATTTGTGGTTAAATTATGTTATGGTTATTTTGAGGAATTTATCTCATTTTGGTAATTTTGTAAAATATTGTTTTTAAAAAAGGACAACACGCAGACTGTGTGACAACTCGTCGCATCGGACAAAGTAGTGGGAATCAAACCCACAACCAAAGTACGATTGGGATTTATCACCTACCACTGGACTACGTGAAGTCCCTGGTTAGTGTGACTATTAATTTTAGTTAAATGATTTTATTGGTCATTAATAATTTGATTTGGGATCTTATGTCTTATCAAATGAATACCGTTAGTATAGGAAAAATATTTGGTAATTAAGTGATAAATGTTATTTTTGAAGTTTTTTTCTTTGTTTTATGGAAAATAGAATAGTATGGGATTTCATTTGAGGAGTAATTGTGTATTGGTATCTATGTTTTTATTGTGGATTTATAGTGATTTGGGTTGTTTATGGAAATGATTAGGTTAATTACTTCTAAGTATGTGACTTTAAGAGTAATTAATGTCATTTGGAGATAAAATTTAACATGGGAGACTACATTCTTATAAGTTTTGAGTTTCAATATTAGTTTGGATTATATTGAAGTATTTTAAGGACAATTGATTATTTAATGGTATTTATTTAACTTTGGGGTATTGATGGTTTAATTTCAGAAATTATGATTAGTGTTTTTCCTCTAATGGAACATCCATTTAGGGGTTCATCAGATATTATACTAACCATTTTGGTTTTGATTAATCTCTAAGGACAAGGTAAATATTTATTTTATCCTACGTGGATCCTGTATTTCTATAGAAGTTTATTCTAGATCTTACATTGTGACCAAGTCTTCTTGAATACTCATAGTTCAAAAAAATGAGTTAGTGGTAAAAAGTTATTAAATAATGAAACTCTACTTAAAAATTAAGTATATCTCTTTATGTTCTTAGTCAATATCATAAATGAATTCCTCATCCTTATCTAATGTAACTTAAAACAAAAAATTGTTGTCCATTAACTTTTCCTACTGGGAGACTAAGGACCGTTTGTCCCAACACAAGTTTGTGATTTTCTTATTGATAACTTTCTCGTGATCATGTTTTCTATCCCTCTCCATCAGAACTGAACACTTATTTTATCATCCATATCCATGTTTTCCTACATGGAATACTAGTATGGTTTATCTTGGGTGACCTTTATACCTCTCTTCCTTTCTTTTAAAGTGATAGTTTTATTGACTCTTTTTCCGATGTGGCACTTTCCATTATATTATCAAGCCCAATTTTAAAAAAATTGCGAGGACACAATTTATTGAATGAGGGGAGAATGTAACACCCCAATCTTCCATGGTACACTTCCCTTTTAATAATTCAATGGCTTGCATTGTATGCAACTTCGAGATTATAACACTTCACAACCAATTAAACTAGCTGTTATGAATAGTAATACCTACTTTTTAAAATTTTATAAATTCTATATCTCAAAATGGTCTTCATTTTTGGATTAGTAATATTGAAATTATCCTAGGGTGAAATTTTGGTACTTTTCGGATAACTTTCATATTTTGATGAATAGTGAAAATTACTAAATTTTAATTAAAAACAACATTTTTAATCAAAATAATTAATATTGATAAATTATGAATTTGAGTGGTTTTAAAGTATATTTATAATATATTTTTACCATTTAATTCAATTTTTGTCATTGGACATAATTTCACAATTAAACCAGACATAAACAAGTGCCAATCTTTTGATAGTTATTATCTCTTAAAAACACGCTTTTTGTTTTAACAACAGGAATTAATTTTAAATTAATTTATGCCACTTCTGTATTTTGAATTTGGAAAAATGGATTCCATATTTGGAATCAGGATGTTAAAATTGTGTAAGTAGGTAACTTTTATTTTTAGACATTTTGAATAATTACTCGGTAAATATTTTATTTACCATGGTTAAAAGGTAAATCCGGTAAATAAGGGTTAAAAAATAATATTATAATAATAAATAATTACCCTAATACGTGTCCTAACCTTATTGGTTGATAAATATCCGACCATGGTCATATTTGGGTCTCTTTTGAGACCCCATGGAGCCACTTGTAAGTGATAGGGACACTTTATTTTAATTAAGTTAAAATGAATACAAAAATTACACAAGCATATATCGTTTAGAAAAACAATTTTTACATAGGGTTATATATGTTGGATTGTCAACTATAAATATTAATTAGAAATATAAAAAGATTTCATACATAATGGTATTTTATTTATAAATTTTAGACATTAAATAATTTAATTTATTTATGACACAATAGTGATGCAGTAATTACCATAATAGTGAAAAATTAAAATGATTGATATTGTAGATACCCAAATAAATATAATTGGAGACTTTTATTGATTTAAAATAATTTTATAGGTTAATATTACATATTAGGAGTGATTTAATTGACTTTTTTCGAAGTAATCATTCTGATATGAGTTTCACAAAAATCAATTATTGAATAGTGTCAAAATTGACATAAAAGAGTTTTTAAAAAAATATTATATTATTAATTGATATTAAATTCCTAAAAATCTAAGGTTATTCCAAGAGACTTATATAATTATTTTTGTATCATTAATGGATCACTTGGGGTCTCTTGTATTTATATAATTAGTTTATTAACCATACAATATAAAAATACAAAGAGACATTGTAAAAGTGAAACTAATTAACTAAGAGTTAAAACTTAAAGATAAGGTTAATAAAATGACCCAAACCTATCTAAATTCTATTGGTTGAGTGTTTTTCGACCTATCCCCACCTTAACCTTTAAATAATACACTTTTGGAGCCATTATAAACTGAATATGAATTTATTATAAAATAATATGTCTAGCTTTTCCAAAGGTGCCCCTCACCCCTCTTATAAAAGGGCACTCCCCCTTCTCATTACTTCACACCTTCAAAGCCTTTTTGTTCGGCCATACCCTGCCCAAATACTCTCTCAACTTCCCTAACTACAACATAGAGGCCTTAGTTTGATCAGAAAGCCATCCTAATGATCCCTTTTGATCAAATCAAAAGGAAGAACCCGAATAAGAGGTAATATTTTTACCACCCTTTTTCAAATTCTTTTCTTCTTCAACTTATTCTTTCTTTGTTATTACCATTATAAATTAATTAATCCAGTATATCCTGTATAATTTAATATTATTATAAATATAGTACAACCATATTCAGTATTCTATCCGTCCTTTGAATGACATGTCACCATACGTGCGTACGTACGGCTTACCGTCTCCACGTCGTGGTGTAATTGTCCTTCAATAAATTTTTATTTGGATGGGTATAATAATGTTGTGTAGTTCATGTAAATAATAAATATAACATGATAATTATTCGGTATATATGATATAACATCCAATTATATATTATTTTAACATCAAAATAATGATATTGTAGCTCATGCGTACGTACGGACTACCATCTCCACGAACGCGATGAGATTCATTCTCCATCGTATCCATTGAAGTATAATTATCATTTTATTATTTAAAAATAATGTTTAAGGACTTGATATAATTCTGGATATGAAAAATATACAACCTATTAATGACAAACATGGCTTACGTAACAAAACATATAAAAGAAAACGAGTAAGTTAACACCCGAAACAACGATAATACTAAGATATTATTAACAAATCAATGTTAAAAGATCATATATGATATCATATTAATGTAAATGATTCTTGTATAATTAAATAAAAATTATTTCACCATTATATATAAGGTTAACCTACCGTCTACCAAGGAAAAAGTACAAAGTAAGGGGTTTCTTATCTCACTTTTAATTCCACGAGAATTCCATTGTTCACCACTAATTTATTACATGTGGTGTGTGTACTGCCCATGTTTGTATTCATTGTGTAATATACTTTAATTCATGTATATTTACATCATCATTGTATTATTCTTCTTTCATGGGTGTTTGTTTTTTATGTTACCAAATCAATAAGGGAATTTGGAATTTCAATTTCCACTCATTCGGCTTTACGCATACTTCATTGATTATTTTACTCCAAGATTATGTGTGGATTTACTATTCATTTGATTATGTCATAATTTACACTCCCCTTTCTAGGGATATAATTTTTATACACATAATCACTCCATTTATAAATTCTCAAGTCATCGTTATGAACTTGATAAGAGTAATTTTTACTCAATCTCGATTTGTTGAGATAAACATCCAATTCATTGGTGTTGTTTTTACAATAATATGTGTGAATGTCATTTGATTGTTTTGCACTGAATATCCAATCATATTTAGTGTATTTATATTTTTCACACATAATTATGTCGTTGATTTATCCTTAACCTAAGGATACGGCCTTTATGAGAGATTTCATCTCAATTTACATTCCATTGAGACTTCTTTGTTGTTATATACCAAATCAATTTTATGTGGTGTATATAATTTACTTTGACATAGTATATCATGAATCCCTTTATTCTCATGATATTACAAAGTTTTTATTACTTCAATTATATTTATTCAAGTGTCTCTCTTTTTGTTAGAAACTCTAACTAAAATATCATTTTTAATTGTTTTAAAGACTTATTATTCTAAATATTTCTCATTAATGTCCCTATTTTAAATATGGTTTTAAGGATTTATTTATATGGAAATTAATGTTTTCAAATAAAAATTCCTTTTAAAAGTTTCAAAGTGGTATGGGACACTTTGTTTAAAAATCTTTTTTTAAATGGCTTCTTGACAAATAGTGTGACTTTTAAATGTTTTCAAGAAAAAGGGGGATATTTCTCTCAATAGTTTGATGATTATTTTAATCTATGTCAATATCCTTCATTATTCTCTATTGAAGTTAATCTGATACAATACAATCTTCCATATTGTATCGAATGATTTATATTCGACTGTGGATGTGCTATTTTTATACCATTCATGGTTTGTGGTTAAGATATTGACATTTCATATGCTAGTTTTAATACGAATGTTTATGTTATGTTTAAACCTGTTCATATGAGGAATGCATTGGACTTAGTAAGTGACGGGTGGAGCCCGCTATAGATCCTCGATGCATCGGTAGGTCTCATGAGACAAACTAGCATCTTGGCACAAGGCCTTGGGAAAATCTTATTTGTAGTCTTGGCATGAGGCCTTGGCTATGTGGTTATGATAGTCTGGCATTATGCATTCCATCATTATGAAAGTGGTTATTGATATTGCATGTGATTGTTCAACTTGTAGAATATCCATGTGAATAAGTAAATGGCATTATTTCATTTTATCTTTGCCATATTATGTTGAAGTTCAAGTTTAAAAGGATTTTGTTTTAGTTATAAATTTCTTTTAAGTGTTTATGATTATCTACGAAAGCTTTTGCTATATTGTTATCCTTACTGAGCATCTGAGCTCACCCCTTTCAACGTTTTATCTTTTCCCAGGATGTGAAGAAGTAATTTTTGAATGACCTGTAGGGATAGTATGAGGGGATATGAAGACAAGATGTTGTTGTAGTTATTTTACCTTATGATTTAATATAAGACTTATGAATATATCTTGTGTTTCCAATACTACTAAACTAATCGGTCTTTCGAGACTTGATCCTTTGTGATCATGCCAATATTACGTAATAGTGCACCGACTCTGGGTATCTAGGGTCGGGGCGTTACAAATTTCTTTGAAAATACATTGATAACTTGTAAGGAAAGCATGAAAATGTTTTAAAAACCTTTTTATATGAAGACATATAAAAAAATCATGAAACATTTTTAAAAATTGTTTCTTCAAAAATATTTTAAAAAATTGAAAATAAGGCTTGAAAATAATTTTCAATGAAAATTATATTTATAAAAATTTTCATAAAGATTGATCTTTTAAAAAATAAAAGGTATCTTCAATTTAATAATGGCAGGTAAATCCATACATGTCGTACGAGGTGAAAAGTGCATTCCTTTTTCACAGTAAAGAGATTATAAAATTGCCTTGATCAAAAAGCGACAAGAATATTTTTTTAAGAGATTGGTAAAAGAAAAAAAGGTTAAAATTTATTTTAATAATTATAGGGTAATGATACAATATTCTTGGAACCCTTTTTAGAAAACATGGATTTTTTACTGAATATAAGGTAAATTCGGGCCTTCTAATAAAACACATTCTTAAATATCTTATGTACCAAAGTGTAGAAATATGTACCAAAACATGAATATATCATAAATAAACATAGGGGAAGAGAATTCAGGAATTTATCTAGAGATGGATCAAAATATTGCATCAGAGGATACATAATCATAAACAATCTTGAAAAGTGATGGCATTGTTTCAATAAACTCTTTTTACTTAATAACATGCTATCATACTCTCAATGTAAGAAAATGCAATTACCTGAAGATTACAATATAATTAAAATAAATATATTCATGATATAACATGTAAAATAGAAGTATATACACCTAGAAAAATTATTTAGGTGTATAACAAAACATGAGTCTCAAGGAAGGAAAATTAAGACAAAACGATTTTACAGATTTAGTAACTATTTCAACATAAAAACCCATGACATAAGGATCATAGATAGATATGTTAATACACATAAATTTAATTATAAGATATATATAATACAATTATGGTCAGTACATACACCACACAAATTTATGTATAATATTCACTTTGTTTTTTTCATATGTCTTTATTTATTATATTTGTATTATAATTATCCTTATAATATAGAATTATCAAATGGAATACATCATTAATAGAGACGATAAGTTGTATGTAAGAATGAACATTGTTTCCATTTAATAATTGTGTTGAAATAAAGTAAATGAAATATATATATATATATCATTATTATAGTAGATTTATTGTATCATATATATCTTATATATTCATTAATACCATCCATAATACATTCCATGTAGTGTATGAACGAATCACATCACTTTGAGGGGGTGGTAGTTGACGCTTCCTCAAACAAAATTATCGTATTAACACCCAATGAAAAGTATAAAGACGTATGTTTAATAATAATTACATATTATTAAAGAAATAATAAATATTATATATAAAATATATATAAAACATTTCCATCATAATGGCCACCATGAGAATAAGGAAATGAAAATTGAACGATCATCATTTAGCGAGGCGATAGTCTGTATACACATAAACATTATTTTTGTTACCCATTAGATGGAATTATGTGTATGTTTTGGTCAAATACATTGAATAAGAACATCCTAGTGTATTTATAATACTTTTTTGTCATAAAATCATGGAATAAGAATATTTTATGGAGTGGAGAATTAAAATAAAAGAAAATAGTTTGAGGGAGGGTGTTACCTCTTAATCAGGTAACTCATTTTGGTTTGAGCCAAAAGAATCCCTTGGATTTCATTATTCTAAAGCGGATTCTTCAAGGTGTAAGGGAGGGAAGTTGAGGATCTATTTGGTAAGATTATGGAAGAATCTAAGGTATTGAGAGGTGTGAGGAAGTGTAAATGAAGGAGGCCCTTTCTAATGGAGGAGTGGAATATCTTGAAATATTTTATAAGAAAGAAATCCCACAAGATTTTCATTATTAAAAGTGGATCAATAGTGGTAAAAATATGATAAATTTTATGATAGGGTCTAAATACTTCCATCCAATGTATATAGGACAAGTGTATTGGTCTTTTTGGGCAATAATGTTATGGTTTAGTCCCTTATTATGCTTAATTTAACCCTAATCGTTGTAATCAATTTTAATTACTTCACAAATTTTTTTGGTAAAAAAATAAGTTTACCTTACTAGAAATTGTAAATTATTATGACTAAAAATATGGAATGCATTTTTCCAAATTCTAATCACATAAGTTGATGAGTTTAAATAAAAACTAATCTCACGGTCGGGTCGACAATGTGAGTTTTAATGTAAAAACATATTAAAGTTTTCTATTTTTTATTGTCAATTTAATTTTGAAATTTATTACAATAACCTACGTAAAATTATTTGATAAAAAAATTATTTAATGAAAAAACAATTTTGAGTTAAAATTCGGTATTTTTTACAATTAATTAAAAAAATGAAACTTTATTGAAAAATATCAGATATTTATCCAAACCAAATTTTCATGTTTATATCTCAAAGATGAATTATATTTTGACATATTAATTCTATAAAAGTTCCAAAAATTATATTTTAAATGTGCTCTCCATTAAAAGGCGGTAAAACTACCTTAATAAAAATATTGGGTTTTATGTGTTGAATTGGTTTTATTTTTATCATAAAATTATAAAATCTATTGAATGATTATAATAAGTATTTAATTGGGAATAAAACATATATATTACATAAAAATACTTAATAATTGTAATTAATTTAATTTATTAGTACAAAAATAACTTTGTGAGCATAATAATAGTTTTCTATAAAAATACTCCCTTTATATTTAACTATTTATTATATTTATTTCTAAATAATTAATTCATTTTATATTTTTTTTAAACCATATATGTACATAAATTTGTTAATAATATTCATAAAATCTAATTTAATGGTTTGGTTATATCTTATTATATTAAATAATTATATTTTAATAATATATTATTGTTCTCTAAACCTTATCCATGCATGTTACAGAAGACATCGAGGAAAGCCATTGTTGCATGTAAGGAAATATTACATTGGTGTTCCATGTAGAGAAATCTAAAATATATATTTTTTTTAGTGCATGTAATCCAAACATAGTTCTATACTATAAAATGAACTATTTTCAGTGTTACGTGAAATGTGAAATATCAAAAAGTATAAATTAATTTGAAAAAAAATTGATTCACAAAATCACAGGGTGTTACACTATTAAACCCTCTTCCATGTCCACCACCCTATGGACCACCCCACTCCTACATCTATTAATTTCATTGTGGCCCCTCAACTATCTCCTAATCAAATGTATGGCATTGTTAGTCAATCTCATGATACATGTCCCTAACCATCACAAGAGAAACATTTCATGTACCTTAGATGATTCGAGCCACCCTGAGAGACCTTTACTAATGAACCTGAGTCTTGAGATCACCTCTGGAAGCATTTGATATGCATAGATCCCTGTAACTGTCATCATCAACCTACTGCGTAGGACTCAGCAACCAATTTCCCACTGCTAGATCCTACTACCAGTGTCTTCTCTACCAGAAACCTTTCTAACAATAATGCTCGGTCAAGAAATCCTTCAAAGGTGAAAATGATACGAGATAAAACTAACACCCTGATGTCATGTCAAAAGCCCCTCTAAAAGGTTTGATCCCTAAATAACAAGTATCATACCATATCCAAGGAGCAACGTGAGAGATCAGTGAATCTCACTGAGTACTTTTCCATGATCATACGAACCTGATGTGGATGAATTAGCTCATGTATGTGTACTGGCCACAATGTGGCTGGATATAACTCCTCTTTGAAGAGATGCTCAAAGTTTGTCTAGGAGAGATTTATCTCATCACGTGATAGAGACACCATGAATTAAAATCACCTCATATAGATCTAAAGAAGACTTACATCATGGACTACTATCTGATCGACATACTTCCTCATAAGACTGAAAATATAAGTGACTGTCTCTAACAATTCCGCATCAAGATGGGGGTATTGTTCACCCTGAAAACTAGGAAGCCACTACATCTAAAACCCATAAAATTATCTCAGACTATGTGCATCCTTAGATGGTAGTTCTGGGACTAGATGTTTCTTAATGGGTGGTGTTATATTTGGTAAACAACCTAGAGGTCCAATCTCAGGTACAATCCCTTATAATGATGCTTCGTCACTTTGAAGATCATCCTTATGATCATGTAGTGGAATCCATGATGGATGCCTACAAGGAGGCGTACTGAAATAGAACAAAATTTACCTTGGTAAATAGATTGTATCTAGGGAGATAACTCTATAAGGATATGGAAAACATAACCATTCCTTTAGGATAAATGTACCATTATTTTCCCTGTAACCAATGTTCTCATGTACAGAGTTGAAAAGAAAGGGATTAGAGTCATGGTGTATGGATACATCATCCATTGTACCAAAATTGGAGTCCCTAGCCTAAAAAAGTAACTCAAAACACATAACATTGTTTCCCCAAACCAATATTATAGAATCGGGAGCCAAATTCGAACCATCCGTCTCTGATACCACTTTTTCATGACCCGAACCACTAGGGTCCAACCTATGACTACTCGAAGCTCGCCTCCAATATGATAGGGGATAGAGACTATCACTGAGTAGTCATATCCCAAAAATGGGAGTCATTATTATAAACTATACACACACACACACACACACATCTCCAAGCCCACACAATGATAAAATGTAAAAATAATTGAAACAATGATAGCATACATCTAAGATCCCACAACAGAGTATAACAATAAAGTACTGAAAATAGAAATCAGGACAAAAACGAGCCCAACCAAAATTTCAAATAGTCCAACATACTAATGGGAAAAGGAATAATTCCAAATCACTCTCCCAGTAAACACCTCATTTTTTGAAGCTCCAACTACTCTCCACACACTCCCAGTCCCCCTAAGACACCATAAAAAGGGTCACCATATTCACAAGACACAACACTTGTGGGCAAAAATCGTGTAGGGGTGAGTATAAAAATACTCATTAAGACACCATTAAACAAAAAAACAAAGAACCAAGTATACTAATCTCAATAAAATATATAAAACATATGTATAAGTGAAAAAACCCCAGATCTACTCTGGACAGACATGAGACCATAAGGCGGTCATAACCAACTATAAGTCGTAGGATTCTGTTCGATGAAATTCTCATTTAGGGAGAACTTTCTCCAAAAGCCATGATATTATCAATGAATCTTTTTGAAGAGTTATAGTTCATTATAACCCACCTAATTAAGATCATTAGTTTAAGTAGACCATGATACAAAGATAGGGGTCACATCCAGAAATGCTGGGGGGAACACAACAAACCCATTCTGGATCAACCCGCTACGTAGGGGATCATATGTCAATGATTCCACTAACCCAATTGATATGGCCTTCTAGATAGAGGATCAGTGCTCTAATCATTTAGGTCACACTTATTCTACAAACTCCAACTAGGGAACTAAGGATGATAGAGGATCATTCTGAAACCTCAAGGTTGGAAACTGCAACTCTATCTGAGGTTCAACATCTAGAGGGGATCAAAATCTAATTATGTGGATGTAATTCCACATTGTACCCTCAAGGTAAAGGATCAAGAGAACAAACTAAACCTACAATGGTCCAAAATAAGAAAATGATGAACCTTGAGCACTCTTGATGGGTGTACACAGAATGTTCCAAGGGGTACACGATGTGCCCACCTATCCCAAGTCCTACCCATGTGGAAGAGCACAACAAAACATGTAGTATCCATATAAATGGTGGTTAGAATGAGTACATGTCATGCATAGACACATAACATCGTACCTGTGTCACTTGGTCAGGTTTGTGTATTGACATTTTGTTTCTATACCGGTACGTGTACGCCAAGTCGTGTTCGTGCAGGAGTACACGGTGTGTCTGTGCCTGTGTAATCCAACCTATCTACATGGACTTACGAAGTACATTCCGAGTCAATTAGGGAGGGAAACATTTCGTGCGATAGTGGTCACATGCTTTTTCATCCTTATCTTCAACCCGAAACCCTAGTGGCCATTAAAAGGGGGCCGCACACCATGTAATATTGAATTACACACCGTGTTCTGTGGGGTTTTTTAAAATCTAAGAATCTCTTTCATACGCCTTCGCTGATGCTCCATCCTTTGATCCAGTGGTCATGATTCTTTGAAATTGAATATCTATGGTAATTTTTTCATACCATCACTTAATCAACACATTTCATCGTTATATATTATCACAAAACATATCAAATTTAAGTTCTTCATTCTGTACCAAAGAACATGAAACCGGGAACTATTAGTCATCTAAATCACTATGTCATTGTTGTTGGATCATATTCCTACCCTTAAAATCTCTGATCTACGATATCATATCATTACACCATGAAATGGATTCACAGAGATTGATTGATTGAGAATAGTCGAATCTCAGGCCAAACAAAGAATGCCTATGGTGATTCTCATAACTGATGGAGAAAATCACAAGAATAAACAATAGTAATAACCCTCAATCAATATTCATGTCGATATTGATTCGTATCTGTAATATTGAAAACTAATATATTCCATTAATTCTCCCAAATCACCCCATATTAAACCCATCCTAAAAATACACATGATGCACTGATCAATCCATTTGTCGATTGATCATTGTTCATCATTGGAATAAAAATGAGGGAGAAATACAAATAAAACAATAACATACCTTGATTCAGTTTGATCATTGTTGAATAATGTTGCATCATCAACATTGGTAAAATTCATCAAAATTGTTTGCGCTTCAATCATCAATCCACAATCGTGTCACCATTCTCTTGGGAAAATTATCCAGATATCTTTACAATCGTCCTCTAATGTCTCCAGGGTTATGCAGAGAACCTTGGATTTCCAAAATAACAAAATATTTAATGATTTAAAAATTATTGTACCAAAAAAATGAAATAAAATTATTTTATTCATTTCTATTCCCATCATTAATTTTCCATAAATAGACCTCACTAAATAATTTTGAGTCACACCTAGGGTAAAAACGCTATTATAAACTCAAAAGTTCCCTCAAATTTCTAAAATGGGAAACCATTTAGATGTTATTCTACTTTTTCAGAAAATATATGCTAGGGTACTATTAAATATATTTAATATATTTCAAACATTTATTCTGAGAACACCGAGCCTCAAAATCACATTCCTTCTCAGTGTCTGGTATCAAAAACAATCCATATAATATTTAAAAATAATATACGGTAAATCCGAGATGTTACGCTAAAGAAGGATATTCTATTTGGAAAATTTATAAAATGTGAATTTTTGTTACAAAAAGATTCTTTATTATTAAAAATTGTAACCAAATAAGGAATATCAGTTAGCCCTACCTAGTCAAAGGTTGGGGAGAAGTAACCTCATCCTATAATAGTAATTGAGATTCATAGTTTACTTTTATTAGTAGTATATAATAAGAGTTTTGTGAAATAGTTTTCATAAAATTCTAATCCTCTAACCATGTTCACTTGTAAAGGTTCCATGTTCATCTCCACAAAGAAGTGTGAATAAGTTTTCCAATAGTAGAAGATGATATTGTTCACTACACCCATTTAACTCTATCCTCTATTAGAGAACTATTTGTTATTTTTAGTGATGAATATCTGAAAGTGATTTTATGAATCCTTATGAAAAATGACAAGGTTATTTCTTATGCATCTTGACAGTTGAAGCCTCATGAGCAGAATTATACTATGAATGACCTGGATCTAGCTGATGTTCTTTTATCTCTAAATATATAGAGGCACTATCTATTCAGGGAGAAATGTGATATATACATAGACCACTAATGTTTGAAGTATATTTTCATTAAAAATTAATTGATCATGAGATAGAGGTTATGGTTGGAACTTCTTAAAGACTATGATTCTTCAATTCATTATCACCCTGAAATAGAAAACAAATTTTCTAATTCATTAAGTAGGAAAGATCCTCTTCTTCTAAAAATAATGCAGATTTAAGGAGGTCATTTGATCAAAGACCTAGTAAAACTGGACATGGGAATTATAAAGGTAGGGACATCATGAACCCTGTCCCAAATGATTTTTCAACCATCATTAATAGAGAATATAAAGAAATCTCAAAGAGAATATTCTTTATTATTGAAGAAGATAGATATTGTGAAGAATTAGAAGTTTCCAGAGATCCATGTTGATCAAGAAGGTGTGCTGAAATTTTGTACAAGGTTATGTGTTCCATCTATTCCATAAATAACGAAAGATTTGATGGATGAATATCATATCTTAACATTCTCCATACATCCTAAAATCCCTAAAAAATATAGGGACCTTCGGGATCATTATTGGTGGTATAACAAGAAAAGGTATATTTATAACTACACTAAATGGTTCTTGGTGTGTCAACAAGTTAAGGCAGAGATGAAACTTTCAAAAGAGGTATTACAACCACTACCCATACCATCATGGAAGTGGGACAATATCACTAGGGAATTTGTCACTGGTCTCTCAAAAACATGCTGAGGAAACAATATGATATGGGTTATAATGGACTATCTCACCGAGACTACCCATTTTATCTATATCAAGGAAGACATATCACTTGATCAAGTTTCCAAGATATAGATGAAGAAAGTGGTAAGGATGCATGGAGTACCACTTTCTATCATTTCTTATCATGATTAAAGGTTCAAATAAAAATTCAAGAGAACTATTCAATATTCTCTAAGTATCTAATTGAATTTCAGTATAACCTATCATCCCAAAATGATGGTCGGTCTAAAAGGACTATTCAAACACTCGAGGAAATGATGAAAACAAGACCAATGGTATTTAAAGGTGAATGGCATCAACGCCTTCCATTATTTCAGTTCTCAAACAACAGTAGGTTTCATTCAACTATTAAAATGTAACCATAGTGTGTTCTATATGTAAATCGATATAGACCTCATAATTTTTGGGATGTAGTTGGTGAGAGAAATATTCGTGGGATTGATCTTGTGAAAGATATGATGAAAAAGGTTTATGTTATCCAACAACACATAAAGTCTTCTCAGATTTGTAGAAAAGATAAGCTAATAGTTGTCGAAGGAATATAGAGTTTGATGTTGGAAACAAAGTATTTCTCTGAATTTTACCTCATAATAGAGTCATGTGGTTGGTGATGAATGGGAATCTTATCCCAAATTACATTTGCCCCTATGAAATCCTTGATTTCATAAGAGTAGTGGCATGTCGTCTTGAACTTCCTCCAAATATATCTCTTGTTCGTGATGTTTTCCATGTATCCTTCTTGAGGAAGTACATACCTGACCCTTTGACATGTACTAACTGCTATGGTGGTACAACTGGAACATTGACTTTATTATGAGGAGAATCTAGTGGAGATAATAGACTATAGACACAAGGTTCTAGGAAACAATACTACCCACCACATCAATGTGTTATTGGGGAAACCCAAATATGAAGAAGTGATGTGTGAACCAGATGAACCAATGATGTATAAGTGCCCATATCTCTTCCCAACTAAGAGAATAAGTTAAAATTTCAAGGATAAAATTTCTTAATGGGTTAAGAATATAATGACCCAAAATTTTTAAATGATATTTATTTCTAAAAAATTTCTATTATATTATTTTTTACTCGATGAAACAATATCTTATTAATAATGATAGGAGCATAATATGAAATATGACCATTAATTTTCAACTGTTATATGATATTTTCCATTTATGACCGTTGGTGAATATGATTATTGGAAGAAATACTCTTGATAAAAAATTTAACATCATAATTAGAGTTTATAAGTAACATTTTTCACAAAGTAAATGGATATATAAATAAGATTATATGGCCTCATCCAGTAGAATCATGTTGTAAGAAGCCCATTAATTTGAACATGGGAGGGAGGTACCATCACTTATCTTTGCTCTTTACCAATACCAATATGATCTTCCAGAAAGTGTATCTTGAACAAAATTGTCTATAGGAGAAGCTCAAGTTAATGTAAATTACAACTTGGGTAATGTAATTTGATTTTCCCCATGAATTTGTCACCATCACACTCCTAAACCTTAGGTCATACATGAGTGTTGTAAGTGGTTATTTTTCATTAACATAGTTACATAAGGTGTATTTCCATTGTATAAATAAAATTTTTATTCCATCATTCCAATTATATGAATAGTATTCCCAAAAAATTTAGAAGCAATTTGATAAACGATAAAATAATTTTACTTTTTTCAAGTGTCGAAAATTTTACTATACTTTTTCTATCTGCTGTTTTTTAATAAACAAGTTTTTTTAAATTTAGTCATTAAAATTATCATATTTAGAGAATTATTATGATAAAATAAATATAATTTTTTAAATCAAATCATCAAAATTACTTTACAATGAATTTAAGAGAATTTTATAAAATACGTTTTTTTTAATAGTAAAAATATAATTTGAGTTTTTTGGTAAGTTTAATGACATCATAATTTTGTCATAATTATGTAATAACTAATTAAACACAATAACCTACTTAAAATATTTTA
Source organism: Viscum album (assembly GCA_963277665.1). Taxonomy (NCBI): domain Eukaryota; kingdom Viridiplantae; phylum Streptophyta; class Magnoliopsida; order Santalales; family Viscaceae; genus Viscum; species Viscum album. The sequence continues at coordinate 1,015,613,092 of OY728143.1, forward strand.
TTTTATTTGTATAAATTATTTTAATATATTTTAATCAATTTACAAATATATAATTTATTTCCAAAATCTAAAAACGAAACTTCAACTTTCAAAATATTATTTTGTGAAAACTTTAAATTTTTTTAAAAAAAATAAGTAATATAAAATTATTATAGAATATTATGTATTAAAATAAAATAATATGTCCCAAGTGTATAATACCATGTAAAAATACCATGTTAAATCCATTTTTTTTATTTACCACTACCTATGTGTCTAAAGCCTAAATTTTGAAATTAATAAACCAATACCCCACTTTTGAAATAAAAACCCACCCATTTCTTCATTAAAATTCACTACCATTTCATCCTCCATGATGATATGATATTTTTACCACCCAAGGTTTACTCAATCCCCCAGTTTATTAATCATCTAGTTTTAAGATTTACTCTTGAAGGTTAGGGGAATATCTTTCTTTTCTCTTCATTTCAAGAACCCCTTTTTATATGTCTTATGAATGTTATGGTAAATATTTATTTTTTATTTTTTATTCATTACATTGCTACCAAGATATGTTTTGTCAATGGGATACCCCTATAAAATATCTTTTTACTCTTTTATAAATGACATAATGATCACGTTTTAAAAACACTTTTGAAATGACATGATTTTAATATAAACCCCATTTCCATTAATTCTACCAAGTTATAGATAAAATTATTTATTATGATCTATGTGGATCAAATGAAAATTAAAATGTATAAAGGGTGCACCCTAATAGTTTTCTAATTTATTGGGTAATTAATTTAATCTCTAGATACAACATTTTTTATGATACCTTGTTGAATAACCTTGGAAATTTTTATGAGACCTCGGTGACAAAACTTGGTGATATGATTATGATTCTCCCACATAAATGATGTAGAATAACTTAAAAGTTATGATTCATGTTTTTTTATTATGATATTCTTTTTTTCATTTTATCATGCCTTTATGACATTCCTCTGTCTTATCAATATTTCTCATGATCATATGTAAAATGTTTCTCTTTTTTCCCTTACGGGGTCTTTTGCTCAACCTTTCCTTTCATGTATTTCCCCAGGTTATGAGAACTAGTAAAATTAATTAGGATAAACAATGAAGAATTATTTTAGGTTTTTTAGAATAATTTTTTGATTTTCAAGTATTGATTACCTTGTTTCCAAGAAAATAGACTTTAAAAGATCATCTGTTTTGTTCAATGTAATGAAAAGTATATGAAATAGAAATGCATGATTCCATTTTTTAAGTATTTAATGTTGGTAATAAATAAAATTTTATTTATCCATTAGAAATAAGGATGATAAAAAATTAGTTATATATATAAGGATATCTCTATGTATGATAAAAATTATAGAAAGATGTTATAGAATTTCATTAAAATATAGAGCAAGTGGTTTCCAAGAAACAACATCCCTTTATGGATAATAAAAGATGATGTGGATCTAGAACCGATGTACCCAGTGGTAAAAATACAGAAAAAAGAAACATTGACCTTGACTTGAGTGTTACTTGGTACATGATAACAGGCATTACAACACGCCTAGTTTGAATCTCCTGGGGGTGATGCTTTGGAAATTCACAAACTCTTTATAGAACATCATGAAGAATTTAAATACATAATTACCATGAAGGAACAAAGTGTCATAGATTTAAAATAATATTTCACGGTGTAAAAATACTATAAGTTATTTTTCAGTGTTATATGGTTTCGTATTGTGAATATTAGTACTCACACAATGTTTTTTTTTGTTTTAGTCAATAGTGGGAACTATAAGGAAATCGATTAATGTTGAATGTTATAGACAATGTGTTGATGAGAAACTGAATGGGATTATGACTGGATTAAAGGATATTTTGATTTTTCTCAATTAGTTATCATGACATATGACTAAAAAAAATTTACTTAACTAACACTCAAACTCACAAAAGAAGATAATTATAGAGTTCATTGAGAGTTACGGTGGTGGAAACCATAGAGGAAAGAATATTCAGTATCCTATATGTTGATAATACTGGAAAAATTGCTCAAGATAATGTATTAAATGTGATAGAATATGTTTTATGTGTAGAGAATAAGGTCTTGTATAAAGTAATTACTGATGATAATTGAAAATTTTAGTTAATCTAGTGGATATGAATATTGTTCTTTTTAAGGTATTGTCAATGGATTAATGTTTTAACTGTGGAAATTTTGGAAATAATAAAAATCTATTTCCTAGGGGGAAATCTCAAGAAAGGGATCAAAAAACTAGTATAAGTAAAGGTTTTTTTTGTTGATGATAAATAGACTACAAATTACATATGAAAGGAAGGAAGTATTAAGGAATAAATTGGTGAAGCCAAGTTAATGGTTTAAGAATGATATAAAATGATTTAAGTGTTTCTGTAATATTATTGAAGAATTATATTATATGAATCATGAAATATATAAGGATTAATCATTATAATATTTTCATTATGTATTTTTAAGAATATGTGGGATGGTAATAATTACCTAGAAAAAGTGATTTAATGGAAAGGTGTTATTTCATGTAAAACACATGTTTAAGGGAAAGATAACCCATAATATGTTCTTGATGTTGTGATAATGATTTTGGAAAAAAATAGATTATTTATATGGATAAAGTAAATTGGAAGGTATTTATTACCTTGGAACTGATTAATTATTTGTGGACAAAGTGGTTTATGTTATCGTTGATGGATTTTATAGTATTATCCAATTTATGGAATATATTATATAATAAGTTTCTTTTTCAAGGAATGAAGAAATATGTATGTTTCATTATGCTTTTATGATAGTTATGGTTATTACCTTTTTTTAAGAAAATATATGACTAAGGTATTCAGATACTCAATTTGTTTTAGATAAGAGATACTTTATTATATTTATACGATTAATGAAAATTTTATTTTTGAAATTGAGCAAATTTATTTCTAAATTTTTGGTTTCCAATTTTTTCCAGTTGTAGAGGATCCTAATGTTTAACTATTTATGGAGTAGATTAAAGTGGTTTTTGGATATTCTTGGATAACCTATGCTAACAATTAAATTTTTGATATTAACTATAAAAATAAGGAATAGATTATAATTTTGTTTATAGATATTAGGATCCACCATTTCTTTAGGTATAAAAAATCATATTCATTTTATACAGTAAGAGATGATGTTGAAATTTATTGAAGACAAACTAATGGATGAGATTGTTCTTATGAAATAGTATGAAATCATGTATATCTTATCATGAAAATTTCTCAACATTATAGAAAGGATCTAGAAATAAAATTTTGTCATATTACCATCATTTATGATGATAATAATATCCTTTTTCATACCTATTTAGTTTATGGTTTTGTGGTTGTTGGTTTTCACATGATTATTTATTTTATAGTAATTAATGATCACTTTTACTATCAATCATTATTTGGAAATTATTCTTTTATTCCATGTTCATATCGTCACTTCCCACCTATGTCCTCTTATTTGAAAAAATATTTTTATTTATTCTATAGGACCTTAACTCCTCACTTTCTCTTGTTTTAAGACTAAGTTTTATTAACCCTTTTTTATGTGGGTTTCCCATAAATTGATTTCCAAATGTTAAACCCATGTTTACCAATCATAATTTTTAATTGCAATGATGCAATTTATTTAAGAAGTAGAATGTAACACCATATGATTTTGTGAAATATTTTTTTCAAATAAATTTAATCTTATAAATATTTTATGTTACAATAAATGAGTTTATCATGTGTTACATGAAACACTGATTTTATCTTGAATTACACATAACACTGATTGTAGTATGTGTTACATGCAACATCGAGTTTAAACAAAACATGACATACTATTAAAATATTTTTATTTAATATGACATTTTTCACCTATATGTTGGAATTGTGGGTATGAATATTATTAACTAAATTATGAAAATATATGGTTTACACATGTATATATAATGAATTATTTATTGATAAATTAATTAAAAATGAATATTAAAAATATATATAAATAAATGAAATCTTTTTCTGAAAAACTATTTTTATAAAAAAAAATACCTCAATAAATTAAAAAAATAACTTTTTGTGATTGATTTAAATGAAATAAATATAATATATTCAGTCACATTTTTACCATTCATCTTATGTGTTCTCTAGATAAAAGGTGATGTTAAATCCAATTTTACACTCAAAAACAACATTTTTCTAAAATAATATTTTGTAAAATTTTGTAAATTTATTTTATAAAATACTCTTCATTTTTGAATTCATATTTTAAAAATTATCATCTTGTGAAATTTTTTAAAATTTCCTAAAAAGATAAATTTATCGATGAATTGTGAAAAAGAATGGTTTTTAAGAATTGTCATTTATTTTAAAGAATCTAAAAACCTAAAAATTATTTTCATATGGTATTAAAAGTAAAAATTGTTCAATAAAATATCTATTAATCTAATTTAGGTCATTATAATCACTTTCATATTGATTTTTTTATAATTTTTTTAAACTTTTGAAATGTTTCTCTCTGTAAAAATGTTTTTTCTTCACATCTGTTGGGTTAATTTTTAATTATATTTTACCACTTCTATGAATTTAATTTTTAAAAATGGATTATATATTTTAGATAATGATAATTTATATTTTATAATAATTTAAATTTAATGTTGTAATAATTTGAATAGTTAATGTAATAAAAAATAATTAATGTGGTTAATGTGAAAATGGGTTTACCTAAGGTTAAACTAAAAAGAAAGGGGTAAAATAACCTAAAAACTATTACAAAACCCACTGAATGGAAATATCTATACCCCAAAACCTATAAGGTTAGATAATGGATTATGTTTTAGCCTAGTTCCATGTGAAAAATGTGGTTACGCCTTTTTTATATTGAAAAATTAAATTTGAGCCACTAACCTCACTTATAAAAGGCAACCCCATCTATTCTCCTCTTCGTTCATAAAAAATAATTTGGTTCATCCAATAACTACCCAAATATATTACTTAAATCTATACTAGATTTCTAGATTCATTGGTGACATCTAAAATCCAACATTGAAAATCTCTAGGTTAAACCTAAAGAGGTTGTCTGAAAAAGAGGCAATGTTTCTAACTATGCATTTTTTTACTTATATTTTAAACTCTTTAAAATATTTTTCAATATTATTATATAATAAAACCATTATCCCCTATATACTTATACATTATTATGTTAATTTGATAACCTATATACATCTCCACCTCCATCAAATGGGATATGAAATCATCATTCGTGTGTACGGAGGACCACCGCCTCACGAACTGATGTTATTATTTTTCCATCCCCTCCTATCATGGTTGTACATAATTATATATTAAATGTTTTAATATGATATTTATTATATTATTATACTTATGTAATTATTATATAATATATACCTTATTACCTTCCATTATTTAGGAAAATGATAACATTTCTCTTGTGTATAGTGGACTACCGCCTCGTTAAGCGATGTGCTTCATTCATGATTTTCATGGAAGGTATTAAAGATGGGTTTAATGAAAATTTGTGATATATATGAAATGTTTTTTTTTATTAATTTTAATAAATTATTTACCTTCCTTCCATTTCATCCATTGAGAATATGAAAAGAGTGTTTATGCATACATTCAACCAACTATCTCCCTGAATGGTGTATTTCATTTTCTATCTATAACTATTATAGATTACTCTAAATTCATATATATTTAATATATATGATATTTATATAATTGTTCAAATTTTGGTGATTATTTTCACTTTATAAAATTAATAGAACAAAAAATAACTAATCAAAACATACACACAAAAAATTGTTATTGCCTAAAACATGACCATAACATGGAATTATTAATAAAAAGTCAAAAGTAAATAATATATAGTATAATATATATTTATGGTTATATATTAAATTAATAATAAAATTATATTTATTATATATGAGTTTTTAATGTGTATGGAAGAATTGGAGACTTAAGTTAAGGGATTTTCATCTCAATTTTTACTTCTATGAGACACATACCACATTTACCGCCTTTCTCTTTTATGGTGTGTGCACATTGTCTATGAATGAATTTTATTATGATTCTACTAAATAATTATTGGTATTTAAATATCCATTTTAGGATCTCTATTTTATGGGTTTTATAGTTCAAATGTTACCAAAGTGGTAAGGGATTTTTGTCTCAATTTTCTTTCTTTGAGACACATGTTATGTTGTGCACCTATCATATTTTATGATCTGTATATACAAACCATTCTAAAAAGTAATATAAAGAACTTATTTATTCTCATGATATTCTAATTTTCCTATAATGTTATTATTTCATGTGTAATATGATTCGATGTTACTAAAGTGGTAAGAATTTGATGTTGAAATCTCAGTATTTAACGAGATTTTTCAGGATTATGGCACTAATAATCAAATGTTATTGTCAATATCTCAATAAACTCAAGAATTGTATTATCCTATAGTTATGTAATAATAATACATGTTTTTCATTTATTTGTTTCTATTTATATACTGCCGATTCAAAAATAATGTTTTTTAAAATTAACTGACTTTATTTCTCTCTTCGATCAAAAAAAAATTTACTTCCATATCCATGTTTTATAAAAATGTTTTCAAAAAAATTAAAAATACCCAAAGTATTTATTAATGAAATTTTTACCCATTTTTTACTTTTAAAAAGTTATTTAAAAGGATTATTCATGTCATTTTCAAAAAAAAATATTATTTTTATTTTAGCTAAAATGTTAAAGGAATCGTTGTTATAATGTTTACAACATTAATTATGTTTTCCACCATCATGAGAAAATAATTATTTAAGACCTTAATTTATAATATCTAAAGATTATTTTCAAATAATATTATTTCAAAAAAAAATATGATTTTTCAGATTTAACAAGTTATTTTGAAAATGGAATGGATATTTTCCCCATAAAATGTTTTAAATGATCTTTAAAGTTTCCTTTTCAAGTTCAAAATTTTATATTAAAACAAAATTATTTTTGAAAACATTTTATGTTTTTAAAAATATCAAAGTGGAAAATATATTTTCCCCAATATGTGTTCCATGTTATCTTTGAAAATAATTTTTCATCTAAGATGACATCCTACGATGTTACTGATTCTTTACCAGGGATATGATCTAAGGGTACCATTATTATTGTTTCTTTATATTTTTTATTTTTGTAGGAAAATATGTATATGAAATATGATTTTATTCCCTAGGATACACTATGATAAAATTATTATGAAACTCTCTTTGTTTTACATGGAATATGATTTTATGAAATGATGAAATGATTTTGAAAACAGTTTCTTTTACATGGGTTATTTCATAATGAAATGTTCATGAAACCAATTTAATTTAATGGGTAATAATATGATGTCTATTTTATGATATTGTTGCATGCATATAAATTATTTTCATTATCTGATGGTGATTAAATCATAACCCATTATGGTGGTAACATTATAACTGAGGATGGTGGTTATGTTATAACCAAGGATGGTGGTTATGTTATAACCAAGATGGGTGGGACCTATACCTCCCTCAAATTTATTGGGTAAATATTGATATATCATGAGATAAATAAGAATTTAATGGGTATTGAACCCAATTCTGTAAGGTAAACTGTCTACTATGATAGTGTTGGGAGTGAACCTTGAATACTATAATGTTTTGTGGAGTGAAACCATTACACTATGATAGTATTTCCAATAATACTTGAACTAATAAGTAAATTATCATATATTATTATGTGTATTCCATAAATATATGGATTATACTAATTTTATTATATTGTGACCCATGTTATTTTATTCCACTATGATTAACATATTTTGAATAGCCATGATTTAGGTCACAGATCACATTTATGATATATGATATGAAGGGTATTGTTTTCTATTATGATTATCATTTTCTCATACATATATTATTAGTTATATTTATATCTCCCATGTTTTTAATTACTAAAAATATTAGATCAACATTTCTTATGTTTACATTCCCTATGATATGAATAAAATAATTATGTTTGATATTCCTAAAAATGGTGGAATATATGAAGAATGTGGTAATAGATGATTTATCTCACTTATGGATGAGGTGTTTTTATGTCAATGTTTTCAAAGTCACTAAACCTAAACTATTATCTCAGGGATAGTTATGTTATGTAATGAATAATCATCTATTAAAAAGTAATATTTATGAAAGATAAATTTGTTTTTTTACTATTGGTATCAAATAAAGGTTTAGTTAACCATTAGAATCTAGTATAAGAAAACTTCAAGGATAACTACAAAAATGTTTATAAAGATTAATATAAGGATGAGAAAAAGTATAAGAAAATGTCATAGAATTTTGGTAAAGGATTGAGTGAGTGGTTACCATGAAATAACATCCATTTATTAATACTACATATGGATGTGGATCTAGAATAGATATACATAGTTTAATAATTATGGAAAAGGCTGATCAAGATTGACTCTAGAATTACTTGGTACATGAAAATGGTCCTTGTTTCACACCTAGTTTGACACTCTTGTGTGATATTCTCTAGAAATTTAAAAACTCTTTAAGAAAAATAATGAATAATTTAAATAGATAATGATCATTAATAACCTAGGTTTCAAATATAGAGAAGAAGGTGTAATGATTTAGGCATCCTATAAGTGATTATCATGATAATGTGGTTACCAAATATTAAAATTGTTACTCAAACTGGGTATTTTGGTTTTAGACGATGTTAGGAACCAGAAGGAATATGACTAATGATGAATATAATATAAAATGTGTCGATGAGAAACAAAATGAGATGATTATTAGTGTGAAGGATATTATGATTATTCTGAATCATTTTTCATGATATATGATTAGTAACTTCAACTTTAACCAAATCTTGGAATCACCATATAAAAGGATTATAGAGTTCATTGAGAATTAGGGTGGTGGACACCATTTAGGAAAGATTATTTAGTTTCATATATATCGATAATGTGGGAAAAATAACACAATTTAATGAATCAAAGGGAAGAGGAGATGTTTTATGTGTTGAGAATAAGGGCATTAATAAATTAATTTCTATGGAAAAATTAAAATCTCAGATAATGAAATGGATAGAAATATTTATCTCCATATATTATTACCAATTGATATAATTTTTCACTATAAAAAGTATAGAAATTATGGAAATTTATTTCCTATGGGGAAATATCAAGAAGAGGATCATCAAGGTGGTATAATTAATAGTTTTTTATGATAGAGAGACTAAAAATGATATATAGAAGGTATGAGTTATTAAATAATAATAAGATGAAGCCTAGTTAATGGTATAAGAATAAAGTTGAATGATTAAACTATTTATGTATTAGAATTAAAGTTTTTTTTTGAATAATGAAATATATAAGGGTTTTTAAATATATTTTTTATTAAGTATTTAAAAGAGTATATTGAATTATACTAATGACCTAGAAATGTTATTTAATGTAATTTTGATATTTCAATGAAAACACATGATTAAGTGAAAGATAACCCTTAACATGTTTTTGGATATTGATATAATGATATTAGGATAAATAGTTGATCAATATGTATAAATTAAATTGGATAGTATTGATTACCTTAGAACTGATTAATACTTTGTGGAGAATGTGGTTTAAATTATTATTGATGGTGCTTATATCATTATTGGATTTATGGAATATATACAAAAATATGTTTTTTATTCAAGGACTAATTAATTATCTTTTTTTCATTAAGGGTTTATTTTAATTATGGTTATTACCATGATTCAAGGAAATATATGACTAATATATTCACATATTTGGTATGTGGAAATTAATAGATACTTTAAGATATTTGGGGGATTAATGGTGAGTTATTTTTTTAAATTTAGTGACCTTCTTCCTAAATTTTCAGACTTTACTTTTGGTAAGGCATTAAGGGGACCTAATTTTAACTATTAATATAATGGATTAATTTGAACTTTGGATTTTATTGGATAACTTGTGATAAAAAATCTATTTTTGGTAATAACTAGAGAAAAAGAAATGAATTATCATTATTTTATGGATATTATAATCCACTTCTACTTTAGTAATAAAAAACATTCATCTTCATTTATTAAAGTAAGATATAATGTTGAAACTTGGAAAACCATAACCAAAGGATGATATTATGGTAATGGAATGGAAAGAAATTAAGTAATTATATCTTCTCATAAAAATTTACCCAACATTTGGGAAAGAATCTTGAAATAAAATGTTTTTCTATTACTATAATATCTGATGATATCAATGGTCTTCTTCACACATAATTGGTTTATGGTTCACTAGTTGATTATTTTCACAAGATCATTCACGTTATTGTGATCAATGATCATTGTCACTCTCCATAATTATTTGGACATTACACTTTTTTCTATGTACAAATCTTCACCACCCACCTATGTTTTTCTATCTAGAAAACTAGTATGTGTTATTATAGATGACCTTCACGCATCCCAATATTTATTTTCAAGATAAATCTTTATTAACCCTTTTTACGATATGGGATTACCCCAAATGGATTTTCAAATGTTATACACTTTTTTACTAAGACTGGTTTCAAATTACGAGCACACAATTTATTTAAGGATATAGAATATAACACCCTACCATTTTGTGAAATATTTTTATAAATAATTAATCTTGTTAATATTTTTTCTACACTACACAAAACCTTTATTATATATTTTTTTACACGACATTGAGTTTGTCTTGTGTTACTCAAAGCACATAATGTAGCTTTCATTACATGTGACAACGAGTCTAAATAAAACATGACATACTATTAAAATATTATTATTTAATATAATAGTAATCATGTTGTCATTAGAATTTAAGGTATTAACAAGATTAACAAAATTATAAAAATATATGATTTACAAAAGTATATATAATGAATTATTTTATGCCCAATTAATTATAAATGAAATTAAAAATTATATGAAAATAAAAAAAAACGTTTTCAGAAAAACTATTTAAATGCACAAAAATACATTTTACCACAATAAATTAAACAAATAAATTTTAATGAATTATATTAATTAAATATATATATATTATATAATCAATCAATTTTTTAACATATGTACTATGTGTTTTCTAGAAATGAGATGAGAATAAATCTAATTTTATGCTTAAAAGTGGATTTTTATAAAACCCAATTTTGTCACATTTTACGCACTTATTTTATAGTTATTTTTTCAAATTTTAGAAAATGTATTTGAAAAAATGAAATTTATTTTTCAATTAATAATTTCAAAATTATATTTAAAGTGATGTTTTTAGAATTTTTTGAAAAGGTAAATTTTACAATGAATATTGAAAATTATGGGTTTTTTAAGAATTTTCATTACTTTTAAAGCATTTAAAAACATCCAAATTATTGAAATATATTTTTAAAAATAAAATTAGTTCAACTATATATAAATTTTCCAATTTATTTCATTATAATAAATTTTATATTAAACTTTTTTATAAAAATATTTTCAAAATTTGAAACCTTTTTCTTTGGAAAAACGCTTTTTTGTCAGGTTATTGTGATAAATTCTAATATAAAATTATTCCCTTATATGAATGGAATTTAGAAAAATTAATTCTATATTTGAAATTATAATAATTTATATTTTTTAATACTTTCAACTTCTATTTTTACCCATATGAATAGTAAAATCAGTAAAAATTAATTATCAGGTTTAAGGTGAAAATTGTATTATCAGGGGTTAAACATAAAATATAACAAAAAATTGTCCTAGAAACATGTAAAACACCCCATTTTATCAAAATATTAAAACCTTATCACCTTTTTGGTTCTATAATATCCCATTTTTTATCTTTTTTCATGTAAAAATATGGGTACACCTTTTTCTTTTCAAAAATGAAAAAAATGCCACTCACCTCACTTATAAAAGGCCACCCCCTATCCTCTCCTCATCACACTTCAAAAACCATTTGGTATAGAAAATACATACCCAAATATATTTCTCAAAACCCTCTCCACATATTATATTCCTTTCTCAGATTATAAATATAATCTATTAAGTCTTTAGGTTAAACCTAAAGAGGTTTCCTGAAGAAGAGATATTGTTTTTAACTATGTATTTTTATTTTACTTATTATTATAATACCTTATAATATAATTCAATTATGGTGATACAATATAACCAATACATCTCATATAATTATATATTATTATGTTAATTTAAATACCTATATCCATGTCAACCTTCCTCAAATGGGATACAAAATCACCATTCATGTGTACGGTGAACTACCACCTCACGAACCGGTGTTATTCACTTTCCATCACCACATCCCATGGATGGAAATAATTATTGATTCAATGTTTATATAGAATATTTATAATATAATTATACTTATATAATTATTATATCACATATATATTCTTCCATTTCATGTTATGTTAATACGATAACATCGCTCGTGTCTACATCAGACTACCACCTCACGATGCAATGTGATTCATTCATTCATTACATAGAAGGTAATAAAGAAGTTTTTAATAAAAATATGTTATATATATTAAATAAAAATTAAATAATAATGTTAATATATTATTTTCATTTAATTTATTTCATCCTTATATAAAATGGAAATAGCGTTCATGTATACGTACGACCTACCGTCTCTATGAACAATGTATTTCATACTTATCTCTAACTTTGATGGAATAATATAAATAAATATATATAAATATATAGTATATTTATATCATGACTAAAAATCTTGGATATTATTTAACCATGATCAAATCCAGAGGAATAAAAATAACAAATCAAAACATACACAAAAATGAAGCATTTATAGCCCGAAATGTGTCTTTAACATGAAATTGTTAATAAAATGGTAATAAAATGTCATAAATAAATAATATATGGTGTGATATATATAATTATTGATACAATTATATTTATCATATATTATTTTTTAATTTTTATGAATTAATTTGAGACTTAAGGTAAAGGATTTTCGTCTCACTTTTTACTTCTGTCAGAAACGGGCCACATTCACCACATATTTCTTTTATGTGGTGTGTACACTTCCTAGGAATGTATTTTATGATTATTAAATTGAAAATTATCATATATTTAATTATAAATTTTATGATATATCTTTCATGAGGATTATAGTTTAAAATTTACCAATGCGATAGGGTATTTCTGTCTGAATTTTCCTTCTTTGAGACAAATATTATGTTATGCACCTATATTCTTTTATGAGGTATATAAATTAGAGATAAAATTTATATGAATATTTTTAATCAAATAATTAATATTTTTTAAGTTTTTAATGATAAAACCTATGGATTTTAATGTTTTAATAAAATAATGGAAAACTTGGATTATAGAATGAAAATGGGATAAAATGTGAAAAATGCTTAATTCAAAAGTTTTGATGGATTTATACCATAGGTGTATTTTGGTCCTAAAATTTAAATTATTAATCTAATTGGAGTGATTGTTTTTTTTTTGTATTCCTGGAATAATTTTTTGTAAATTTTTCTTCATGACCAATAGATTATTATAATTTCTATAGGATTTTAAAATTCATTGAATTTGGGAACTATTTCAAGCGGATAGTGTAGAACCCACCACTATAACAGATGTACAACTCACCTACACAACTCCAATTTAGGTTATTCTACTTTTAAAGGAACGATGCCTCATAGATGAATTTTTCTAATAAATTAAATGGGGTTATGAGTTTAAAATTTTTTCCTTTGAATGAAATATTTTGAAATAAGCTTCCAGGAACCTTTATCCATAAAACGTAACCGTCAATAAAAAATTAATCACTCCTACATCTTGTAGAAAATGGAGATTCAATTTGGAGGGAGGATGTGACAAACGTTTTTGAAAAACTTTTATGAAATATGCATCGTGTTATTCTATCATTAATTGGGCCTAAAATGTGAAACTTTTGATGAATAATTCTGCCTATAAAAAGAGAGGAGCTCCTACCTCTCAAATAATTCCATTCTACTCCATCCCAATTGAGGAACCAAGGAGGATATCTCCACCGAGGGAGGCCTGCTACAAATATATCCAATTTCTTCTTCATCATTTTTTATTTAAATTGTTGTTTTTTTAGTTTTTTTAGTTTTCATATTAATTGTAATTTTTATTTATTTTAAATAAATTTATTGCATTCATTTTTTATTTTGTTTCAAAAATTTAACTTCTACTACTTTAATTATAATAATAATAATAATTAAAAATCATCATCATTATTATTTATATTTTTATTATTTTAATTTTTTTAATACTATCCTCCTATTTTAAAAGGATTTTCCCCCCTTTAAAAAACTATTATCTTATTTATAATATTAATAATAATTAATAGTATTATTATTATTATACCATTACTTATAAAATATTTATCTCTCTATATATCTCATAATCCATCCACCGTTGTGATCACTTACTCTCATAAATGAGAGACTAACCCCAAGGCTAGGCCTGGGGGGAGGTCAATGAGTTCATTAGTGTTCATTAATGTTTATTTTATTCTTGTGGTAGATTTGAGTTGCATGCTTGGGTGAGGTGAATGTTCATGATGTGGTGACGACCCCCAATGACATGTAACATAAACTATTTCTATTCTGGAAAATAATAGTGATTTAAATGTGAGATTTCATGTTGGGATTATCAAACTAAAATCAACATATAAAGTACAATAATGATCGAACTTAAACAAAACCATAAGTCCGAGTGATTTCTTATTAACATATTCTATTTATATATTCATGATAGTTTTAATTATCCTTTTACATGTAATTGTTTTAAATAAAAAAAACCTAAAATATTTTCATTGTTTTCATTAAGTTTATAAAACAACAAAAATAAATATTTTTGGTGATTTAGAATAAAGTAAGTGAAAAACTGAAAGGCTCTTCAAGAGAGATGACCCTGATAAACCCATGTGCTTTACAAGGAAAAAAATATAATTACTTTTTTACATACCCTGTGATAGGTGTGCATCAATACAAAAACCCTTTTTACAAGAAATACCATGAATTTATTTATTTTCATGATATCCTATGTTTAATTTAATATTATTCTTTCAGGTGGTTTAGGAATCAAAGTTACCAATGTGGTAAGGGTTTATGTTATAATCTCATTGTTTATCAGGATTGTTCATGATTATGCCTACAGTGATGAACTCTTATAAAACATCTCTTAATAAACATGTTAATTTTCTTATCCTATAATTATATAATAATAGTACATATTTTCCTTCATTTTCCTCTCTTTATGTACTCAATATTCAAAAGAATATTTTTTAACGTAAATACAATATATTTATCTATTCATTCAAAAAAAATTGTTCTTACATATCTATTTTTTCTAAAAATAATTTTCAAAAATAACATGAAATTCTAAATAGAATTTATGAAAGACATTTTTACCCATTTTTGACTTTTACAAAGTGTTTTAAAATAAATATTCATGTCATTTTGAAAAAACAATTCTTTTTTAGATTTTACTGAAAATATGAAATTAATATTTGTTTTAACGTGTATGAAATGAATGATATTTTCATCTGACATGACAAAATACTTCTTTTAAATATTTCATTATCAGTTTTAAAGAGTATTTTTAATTGAAATAATTTCCATTTTTTGAATTTTTTTTTAAAAATGATTTTCAAAATGGAAAAAATATTTTTCTCAATAATTTTTTAAAATGATATTTAAATAATACATTACATGTTTCAAAAGTTATTTTCAAAGAATAATATTTATAAAAACAATTTTTCAAATTGTAAAGGATATTATCCTTAGTATATGAATCAATTTATCATTAAAAATCATATTCTATTATAGATGATATCCTTTGATGTTACTTATTATTTACTAGTTATAAGAACCAATGATTATACTATTATTATTTCTCTATATGTTTTATGTTTATGATGAAAATATTTTTATGAAACCTGTTTCACTTCCAAGTGTTATACCATAATTAAATTCTTATAAAAAACACTTATTTTCCCATGGGATATACTTTGATGAAATGACGGAATTTTTATTAAACATATTTCTTTTCCACAGGTTATGTTATGATTAAATTTTTTTTGAATCCCAATTCATTTCATTGGTTATGATATGAATAATGTTTTATGATTTTGTGGCACATATATGTATGATTTTAATTATTTTATAGTGGTTACATTAAAACAAAAGATGGTGGTCACATTATAGCCATGGATGGTGGAAACATTATAACCAAGGATTGTGGTTATGTTATAACCAATGATGATGGTTAGGTTGTAATGAAGGATGGTGGTTACATTAAAACCAATATAGGTGTGACCTATGTCTCCATCCAATGCTTTGGGTGAAAATGATATCACATGAGATTAAAAAGTCTATAATGGGGATTGAACCTAGTTCAGTAAGGGACTTTATCCACTATGATAGTCATGAGAGTGAACATTAACCACTAAGATAGTTTGGGGAGTTATCCCATTCCACTATGATTGTCTTTTAAATTATTCTTGAATTACTAAAGAAATGATTTTCTATTCCAATGTGTAAGCCAAAAATATATGTCTTGTACTGATTTTATGACCTCATGTCTCGTGGTATTTGTTTCTACTATGATTCATGTCTTTTGAATTTCCAATAATTATTCCATGACTCATGTTTATGATCTATGATATGTAAGTTATGATTTATAAACTTTATTATCATGTTCTCATACCCATATCCTCATGTTTCATTGATATCTCCTTTGTTTACCCTTATAGATCATCTAATATCACCCTTTCTTATGTTTACTTTTCTCAAGATATGAATACTGTAATTATATGTGATATGTCTACAAATATTTTTAGTTATAAATAAATTAGTGGTAGATTATGTAGCTCACCTATGGATTAGTTTTTTTAGGTGTCCAAATTTCTAAAGTAACTAGACCGAAACAATTCTGGCATGGATCATTATATTATTTAATGGATAATGATCTATTAAAATATAATATTTATGTATCAGAATTTCTTGGTCTTAAAATCATCCCTCCCATAAAAATTATTCAAATAAACTAAAATAAATGGTGTTGAACCCCATTTAATTAAAAAATAATGACAGATATCCTTCATACCATGAATTTATGGTTCACATTATGTGATCCCCCATACTCTATCCAAATATTTTACATCATGAACATTTTTCAATTGTTATTTTAGTACCCATATCCTCTCATCCTTCTTCCAACACCCACTCAAATCCCCAATTAATCTAAAAATCCATAAAAAATTTCTAATGACACATTTTATGAGTGTTCAAGCTCTCAAAATCCCATTCATGTTCTTGGTTCTTAAAAAAATCCACTAAAAAATCAAATCACCTTAGTAATTTTTACACCTACACTAATGGGGGTCATTACACTGAGCATAAATATGCGTCACACACATATTATCTAAGACCATGATTTAGAGGAGGTGCAATTAATCTCTATAATATTTACATTTAGAAACTCACAATTCTTCTCCTTGAGAACACTCTTCCACCCTAGATACAAGCCTCTAACTTTTTTATAGGTTATAAATCTATGTGATATTAATATATTTTTATTTATTATTCCATAATATATAAAAAATATTAGTGGGTGAGTATCATATTTTTTTCATTATCATCATGTAATTTTAATAAAAGTTCTCAAAAAATGATAATTTCGTATAGTATATTTATTTTTTGATACAAGATCCAAATTTCATCATGATTTACATCGGCTATAAAATAAATAATCTATGAATATTTATTTTTGTAATCATCCCAATCCATAAAATTATGAATCATGGATAATTGAGTAGATACCTCTTTATTCAATCCATTAAATGGATAAATTCAAATCTATTATTTTGGTATCCTTCTGAAGGGTTTTCCCGATAAGTGTGACCCAAATAAATGGGTAAGAATAATACAATTGAATAATTTCAAGGGGAACCTACTTTCGGTATGAAACCACCCAAGTATGATCCAGTGTCAGACATCACTTACTATCCTTACAAACAATAATCCAAGGGAACTCAAATTTTCCATGAAACTACCCAATTAAATGATCAAGGTCTATAAAATTTCTTATTTGTAAATATTATCACACTTAGTATTTTAAAGGTTTTATTTAGAATTATCACCAAATTAATAGACAACAAATGCATATTAAATTCATAGGTATTGAAAATTATGAAATGAATTTAATCACAGTTTTTATTATTTTATGTATGAAGGATTCTAATAATTTATTTTTGTGCTGCCTACTCCATCCATCAAATTAATATGTTCACACAATATTAATGTGTAACTCTTCACATAACCTGCAGGCTCATGTTACCCAATAAAATAAGTTTAGTATATTCATACATATTAAATTATATATTCTATATATGGTTTATGAAAATTTAATTTAATGTAGTAGAGTTATATTATATTTAAAATCTCCATATGAATAATCCCCGAGTGATAGATACCCTACCCCTTTCTTTTATAGAATAATTCATTAGCCACTAGGGTGGTGGTTAGTCTGAATCCAAGTCTCTCTTCTAAGGTATACATTACTCATGAGATAATTCAATTCCTTATATCTTTAATACCTAATATGAAATAGAAATTATTCAAAAAGTATTCACAAGATCATAACTCGTAAAAAAGTTGAGATTAAATTAAATGAAAAAATATATATCATGGAGTAATACCTAGAAAGAAATATAGTGATATATTTTATTTATGAAATTTATCACATAAAGTTTTCATATATAATATTATATTTCTTAAAAAATTGACTAACGAAGAATATAAAATGAATTTAATAAATAATTAAAAAAATTATTATATAAAACATGAGTTACAAATATAAACATTTTCACATTTAATTTAGGCTTGAAACCCCCAATTTCTAAATTCCTAACTCTTCTCATTTATGAAAAATTTATAAAAAACAAGAAAAATTAGAAAATATAAGAATTTGATTATTTTTATTTTATAGTGCCACTTGAAATTATGTTGAGGATAATGTATTTTCAAGATATTTTCTCACACTAAATTGTCTCACAATGTAGTGTCATAATAGGGCCTCATGATATGTTTCAAAACTATGTATTTTCACAGGAAAGAAAGTGTATTTAACATTATGTTGAAACTCAACATAATGTTTGGTTCACACCATGAAATACATATTTATAAAATATATTGTTCTTTCTAATATAAATTATAATATTTTTACTCATAGCTTAGAAACATTCTATATTATCCTTATAATGTACATTGTGCCCAACCTTGATAGTATGTTAACCATTTTACATAGTGCTGAAATTTAATTCAATATATGTTTTCCAAACAATATAATATTATGTGGATTGTGAAAGATACATTTACACATAACATAATCTTTAAAACACTACCTCATATTTTATTGTCATAAAAAGTATCCTTAGAAAGAGAACCTCATGTTATACTATCATACAATGTAAAATTTAGTGAGGATTATCCAATTTTATTATTTAAACCTGATCATAATTTAAAATAATTAAATAGATATGTTGATTCATCATAGAATGTGTCTTTATACCATTGATGTTTTTTTGGATTTTATCATATAAACCATGATAGAGGATGAAACGCCAAATAGTATAATATATCCAAAATGATATCAACATGAAATACATAATTAAATAGTATAAAACCTTTCATGTTTAGATAGTTTATTAAATATTCAAAATATCCATAGAGTTTACTTAATTATCATCATGAAGTGGTAGATGTAAACCTCCTACCTCTATGAGTGGTACACTGCAAGATGGATCCTCAATCGTATCAATAGGATTCCCAAATTCTAATGGGGTGAAATCACCTTCACAATAAGTTGATGAACAAAATATTAATATCAAACTAAGATATAGAAAACTTCTAATGAAACTAATTATCAAAGTCACCAATTATCACATTCACATAGACAAATGAATGAGGGAACCCATTCCATTTTATAGTCCTTTTTAATGTGATCAATAAATTAAGAACATGTTGTCCATAAAAGATGTCAATAAATGGAATGTATGATTTATGTTTGATTTATGTAACCATTAAAATCATTAAATTAAAATATTAAAATCCATAAATACATTCAAATTGGATTAATAATATATAGAAACCACATGGTATAATTATCTGAAATTCTTGCATCCTTGAGTTTCATTACATGCATCCAGACTATGTTAGTATAAATGTAACCTCAAGATAATTCTTAAGGATAAATTAGATCCAATGTATCCTTAAGATATATTCATAAAATGAATATAGTTTTAGTATAATCCCAATAATAAGTAAATGGAATACCTGAAATGGGATTTCAAGTCACTTTATTCTCTTTTTTTCTAAAGATATGGTAATTCCCAAGAAACAAAGTGTTCGATTAAGTCTATACCAAAAATAAATTACAATGTCAAGACACCACCATGGAAGAGGGTGAATATAACTACATATATTCTTAGAATAAATGTAAAACCTTGGTTGTATGTATTGGTACATGTAGGTAGACATGAGAGGATGATGTGGAAGGACATTGACGCTAGGTTCATCAAGAAATTATTTCATGATATGTTTAAGGTGGATTAGGCTTGTGAGTTCATAAACATAGTATACTAAAAGACTTTGTTAATGGACTATATCATGAGGTTCATATATTTATAATAGTTTTCACTGAGACTAGATGAATATGAGAACACTTAAGTGAAATGAGCTGAGTATAATTTATGACATTCTATTAAGTTACAAGAAAATATCTTCAATTTGACCTCATTTTCAGAGGTAGTGAATTGGGAACTAATAGCATAGTGGATCCTAGTGTGTGGGAGTGTACTTATTTGGGTAGTGGTTTTAGGGGAGATAGGTAGTGGGGAACTAGGAATCTACAATAAAGTACATGATGATACCCAATAGGATAATCAAAGTAGAGGTCTGATGAATCCACTATTGAGTGGTTCATTATTAAGGTGCTTCAAATTCCGCTAGAATGGTCATGATTGAGCCTAATGTGAATTATCACTAAAGGATTTATGGTTATGCATCAAAATGGGACATCTATAGTAATTTTATTATATGACCTCACAATCATATAGGGATTTATGTATTTTTAGAATCAATATTATGAGGTATGTTTGGGATTGTTATGGGTATATATTTTTTAGGATTCATATGCATAAAGTATAGGAAAATCAGCAAATAATAGCAGTTTTTTGGGATTGATGACATTTTTAATAAAATCTAAAAGGTTTCATTAATATTTTCATTAATGATCTTGAAATGGTGTTTCATTGAATATTTTATGATATTTTTATTTTTATCATGACAGTTTCATTGTTTGAAGATAAAATTTATATTTAGTGGTGATTTTGTTTTAATTAGCGGTAGCTTTTGTCGTGACAAATTTCACTATGTTATTTCTCACTAGAAATAGTTTTTCAAGAGAAAAAAATTTATTAACGGTTTAAAATGATTCTTTATATGGTAATTGACTATATTTTCGGGTGGTTTTATCCATCACTTTATTATTCATAGTAATTATTATTTCCACTAATTTAGTAGTGGCAGTCAAAACCGTAACTAGTTATTCAATTTCAGAAAAATTAAAGTTCATGGTAGTTGGATCATCCAAAAATTAATACATAATAAATATATACAAGAAACATGAAAAAATATATTATAACAAAAAATAACATCCCTACATCAAAAAGACATTATATTATATATGTTACAACATTAAATTATATCATAGTTTATGTAATGTCATATTTCACAAAATGTCAACACAAACATGAGTCATAGATACTCTACTATGATTCATGCCCCTCCCACTCCATTACTCAGTCATGTTACTTCCCATAACCTCATTTTCCACTTATCGCCTTTGATTCCTACATTTAATATAGTTAACTAAACATAAGTAATGATCATATTTAATGAATAATATATTAAGTACAATTCAAATGATATATGATTTGATCTCAAATCATTTTAAAAAATGGTATAATATTGAATAATTATTATCCATGCTCATGCCTAAAAAATATCATGTGCCACTACACGATGCATCAGAATCACTAATCAATTTAATTCATCACAAGTCTCTAATATTTGGATCTTGAATTAGTTTATCTCATATTCAAGAATCTTTTTCATTATTTAATAAATAAAAAATAACTAGTAAAATTAAGAATAAAAGTTTAAATTTATAAAATTTAACATTTTCACACCTATGATGAGTGTTTCTACTTAATAAATAATTCCTGTAATAATCAAAATAACAATATCCAATGCACTCTTCAATTCCAATACCTATTCATTCTGTGTATTTATAAGTGATTCCTAATCTTTAATGGTATTATTCAATGAAAAAATATATTTTAATGCACCAGATCACCCAAAACAATAAGGCCCCCTCATGTTTACATTTTTGATTAATATATATATAAATATACCCCACTAAACACCCTCAATAGAGATGTCCCACAACACATCTCCCTAATAGAACTATAATGCTCATTTCTAAAAACTCAATTCATGGAATCCTCTGAGGATATTGAAACTGATAAGGTAGGGTTGGAATCTCATTATTATTTATACATACACTATAAAATTAATAATATTATTATATTTTAAATTAATTTAGAAATACCAAATAATAAATAAATTTATTTACCCATACATTTTCTATAAGGTATAACCACCATTTTTTGTAAACATCAAATAGTAATCCTTTACTTCCAAAAGAATGACTTAACCTTTTCACCTATATAAAAAATTAAATTAGAAATATTTTCAAAAAATAAACTCCTTAAAATTATATAGATATATATTTTAATAAATTGAATGGAACATTTCCATGATATTTTCTCATAAATTCATCAAGCCAGAAGTGTGTGTAATTTTTTCCTCTCTCGATTAACAAAAGTAATCATATAAATCATTTGAAGAAATTTTATATCAATAAAACATGAAAAGTTGATAAAATATTGTTATTAATCCACTGAAATTTAATAAAATATTCTATTAGGTTTGAAATAATGATGTTCAATGAATATTTTGCATTATTGCCTAGGTATTCCTTTGGGGGTCTTCTTATACATTTGTGACACTGATAGGGGTGTGTTGTTGAATTAATGTCTTATTCAACACTTTAAATATATCTATTTTTTCTAAATTTTTTAAGGTCTGTGCACATGAAATTTAATCAGTAATGTCAAAATGGAACATCATCTACAAATAAATACACAAAATGCATTGAATTATTAAAACATTAAGTAATAATGTTTAATTTAATCATATATCAACATATTATAATGACAGTACCTTTATATAAAAATAAAACATGTAATTTTTTCAGGATAATTTAATTTTTATCCAATATAAATAATTAATAATGAGGTATATCATTTCACATGCTAAAGACCCTAGGAACATTCAAAAAATACTTACAAGATCATGTTCGGGTACCATATATTCATCAAAATGAAGAACTAACTTTAAATTGGTAAAATTCTAAACATCTTAATAGTTTTTGTTTGTATCCATTATATTATTATTTTCATATATATAACAAATAAATTAATAAATTAGTATCAATATTTAAAAAAGGGATTTTGTCACATTGAATTGCATAGTAATGAATGTGACCCACCCATGACCACCTGATGGAAATTGACATTCATCCGAGTAATCAGAAGGATCCATAATATTTTTCCTAACTGGTCAACGTCATTAGTATAATTCATACATATGGATGAAAGCATCTTAGGATAATATTAAATCGTTTCAAAAATGATTATGGTATGGGACAATTTGTATCATGAATTTTAGAGGGAGAATTAGAATAATGTGATGTAGAGTGGGCACTATCACAAAACCTCTTTCATGAAGTCATACCTGTAAAACAAATTAATTACATTTATTATATAAAAAATATTTCTTTAATTTATTAATTTAAAAAAAACATCCTTTCATTTATTAATATCATAAAAACAACATATAAATTATTTTCAGATTTATTCATGTTTTTAGTGTGTTCTATTGTTAAAATGTTTTATTCTTCAACATGTCATTCTTCTTCTTCTTCACTCTCCCTCACAAGACTAATATTTTCAATATCTTCATGTATAAACAATTCAATATTCTATTTTTTATGTGGTTCACTATCATAAATTACGTCACCTTCATCACCTATATCATACATGTGTCACTGTTTCATATGGACAACAAAAATACACCTATCATCCACTATATTATCAATATAATATACCATTTTTGTTTGGGAATTCATAATATTTGGATTATGTTCTTTCCTCTCACTAGTTTTTATCAACCAAGATAAATTGATATAAGTAAATTGTGGTGAATCTATTTTTATACCCCAGTTAATATTGACCCAATTACCTTTAAATAACATAATTTAAAATTTCTCATGATAATTTAAATCCATTATATCAACCAAAATTTTATAGTAAACTTGATCTGCAACTGTGAATATACCACTTTTTTTAATTTCAATCTTTCCTCGTGATCAATAGTATAAAACTTGAAACCACTAATACTATAAGCATTTTATATCCTAGAATGCATCAATGTTCTATTAGAAAAAACATAAATATTCAAATAATTCAGCTTGATTATCATCATTCATTACCTATACAAGTTTATATAAAAATTTATATAATTTATGTAATTATTAATATATTCTAACTAAGTATTAGATTTATATGTTACACAATGTGAAAACCATTCAAAAATTTATTTGGTTATGTCTCATTCCATGTTTTTCCCTTAAGGAATCATTTTACTTATATAGTTAATTTTTTATATAAGTATCATAAATATTAGTATTGAGTAACAAATATCTAAGTTCTTGTATTAACTTCATGTCTATCAATGAAAATAAATATAATTTTCTAGCTTCTTAACCTAATGTTGGAAACATTGATGACTCGTTATTAGACCACAATTGACTTGTATTACCATTAATATATCCCACCTCATTGAATCATGACTCAATAAAATCCAAATACCTTGACCATAATATTAGAAACTATTCGACAAGGTAAACTTTCACAATAGAACCTTCTAAATGAGCTTAATTTTTAACATAAGACTTCAAGTGACCAAGATATCTAATAATAAAAGGTAATAATATAATACATAATTTTTTTAAATATTTAAAAATAAAATTATAATTTTTAATGAAAAAAATATTAAAATAAAATACATATCTATTGGATAAATTCATAGATAATGTGTGATCCCACTAAATTTATCTTATGTTGAAAATTTTACCATTAGTTGAATCATTACGGTGAAAATATTTGGGGTAAAGAGCATATAAAATTGACAAATCTTCCAAACAATTATTTCCTAAAGTATATCCAATTAATATGGGTTTAATGTCTTCTCACAAATCTATTTAATTAATGTGAATAAGTCGATTAGAATGGTGGTTATTTTTAAGTAATAAATGATAAATTTCAAAAGGTATAAACTTATCCATCAATATATGCGAGTCATGAATTTTCAATCCACGCATGTTAGGGGGATTCAAATCAATGTATCTTGAAATATTTCTAGAATATCCATCATGGAATTTCATATTTTTTATCTTCAAAGGAAACTATATTTTTTAAATTTTTTTCAGTGTGGAAATAGCTACTAGATAATTCTCATTCTTATTTTTTTCATAGTTCTGGTTTAATATTAAGTTATTCTAATTACTTATGATTTTTTAAGCAATAATTTTATTTTCCATTCACATTAAGCTATGTAAATAGAATAATATCATAAACATTCTTCTCAATGTGAATAATGTTAATATTATAATGGACAAAATTAAATTACTAATATGAAATATTGAAAAATATGCTATTTTTATTCCATTTTTGTGCTCTAATCTTAACTAATGGTGCTATAAATCTTCTTCCACACTCATTAATTTGAATATATTTCCTAAAATTTTTATTAACATCTTATAATTGATCCAAGATTTTTTATCCTGATAATAATTTTTGTATAAGCCTTAATTTTTTTCCATCTAAATGTGTCTTGTTAAAACAAAATATATGAGATGTATCAAGGAAGAAGTGATGACACATGAAACACCATTTTTTCTCTAAGGTATCCATTGAGACTCAAAATAAAAGTTACAAACTGAACAATCCAACTAGTGTGTATATTATAAAAAAGAGAAATTTCCTTTTCTAACAAATCAACTAATTGTCTATATAAGGGTAGCATTCATTTTAAAAAATTACATGGTTGATGAATTTTATTTTTCAAAACCATAATTTCATAACTCCTGTAATTTATAAATAAGAGGTTAATGGTATATATCAATCTCATTTCCAAGAACATTATTTCTCAGAATAAGCATCGGTATAATGAATGAATTATATTGTATACACATATGGGGAGGTAGATTATAATGGGGAAATATAAGTAGCAAAAGGTTATAACTTCTATTTAATGTCCCAAATGGATTGAATTCATCAGATTCCAATGCCAAGTGAACATTTCTAATATCAAATTTGAAATCTAGATGTAATTAATTGATGGTCTTCTATACATTTTAATCTATGGGATGCCACATGAAATCATCATTTTTATTTTGAAAATCATGCCAATACATAAGTTCAGTGGTTTAGATGACATAAAAAATCTTTTAAACCACAATTTTAATTGAATTTAATGTAAAAACATCGCATCAATTTTATTTTTCCATTTCATTGTGGTAGTGGAAAAATTCAAAAAAAACATCATTTTTTTATTTTAATCTATAAGTATACCATATTTTTCTATTTTTTCTATTTTAATAATCTTTCTAATAATGTATACAGTCATTGGGAAATTTTTCTAACTTCATATAATTGAGTCTATGATGGATAATAATACTCTTCCTATCATAAAATGATACATGGATCTTAGCATCATCAAATGCGTCATAAAAAAATTCTAATACCATTGACATTAATTTATTTATAATTTTGAATAATCATTTGATCTGGTATAACTTTAGTAGAAAAGGAAATTTGGATTATTTGACACATCCTTCATACAATTCATAATTTCCATCTACAACTGATTTAGAAAACTCATTTCTTTGTTCAATTTATTTTTCCCCTATATTATTCTTCTCATCATCATCTGTTAATATTATATCTTCTTGATCAGGTTTCCTGGATGTGTCAAAAGTATAATTAATATTTACAACATAAATAATTTAATCAACTAATGTCTTACATTAATAATTATGTTCCTCTACATTTCAAAAATCATGATTTATCATGTTTTTAATTTCATTATTCACTATCGAGGCATTGATTTTTTTATTTTAAATGAATACATAATTTCTTTAATTTTCTATAACATTAGATTATCCATTCCAAATCCATGGCACATAATGAAGAGAATTATTTAAATATCAAGTTCTAAAATAATTTATCTCTCTTCAACCATCATATAAATTTTTATTTAGGCCATGGACATTTGATTCATTTATCCACTGATTTATTTTCAAATGAAAAATCCAAAAACTTATTCAAACCCATAACATATTGATATGTGTTTTGAGGTTTTTTAAACCAAAATTTATCTATAGGTATATTAATTAGTACACTTTCAAAAAATGCATAACTAATTTTTTTAATGAAATGATTCCAAAATGAATAACTGAAATTGTGACCAAAATAACCAATTTCTATATATCTCAATGTGAAGAGGTTAACTACCCCCTAGTCAACTCTTAGGAATAGAAAGAATAACTATAAGGTATTTGTTGACCCCAAAAAACGTGTTCCCAGAATTTTCCAAATGCTTCCATACATGAACCAAGATCGTAGTCCATTTCTCAAGCTTCGATTTGGTAGGTCGTAGGGACAGAATGGAGCTAAGGATTAGGAGTTATGGACACTTGAAGTTGGGCTGGAAAATTGGTTCGTGAAGCCCATTCGTGAAGCCCCCTCCGTGATCGCGAAGCGCCGCCATGAAGTAATGAGGTGAGAGGCACCATGAATCTGTCTGACGTTCGCGACGCGTCGTGAATACCCAATGTGAAGCAGAGGAGGCGGTAACTCTCCGCGAACCCGGTTGACATTCGCGACCCGCCACGAAGCACCAAAGTCCCCTTCGCGTAGCATGAGTTCTGCTTCGCAGTGCCCCTACCTATAAATACCCAGCTCGCCCCCCTTCTCCGGACAGACGGCCACGGACACTTCGCCCCTTGGGTGGCCGATCTCCCGGTCCGTGGAGCTCTGATTTGCGGCTCCGCGAGGCCATGCTCCGCGAGCAGCTTCTTTTGTGTTGCTGCTCCACGAGCCGATGCTCTGCGAGTCCATGCTACGTGAGTCAATGATCCGCGATGCTGCTCCGCGAGTACTTCACGAGCCGCCCTTGCTCCGCAAGAGGCCCATGCTTTGTGAGATCCCTCTACTCTGCGAGACTTTGCTCCGCAAGCCTCCCTTGCAACGCAAGAGGGCCATGCTCTACGAGATCCCTTTGCTCCGCGAGACCTTTTCTTCGCGAAGCTACTTCGGGATGACCTATCCTTTGAGAGGATCCTACCTTCGCGCCCATTGGTCCATACCGCAGGGGTTGTGACCCCACACCCCCACTCAGGGTCAGTGTCATGCTGTGGTCCCGGGCCGGTCCCTTCGCTATCATCACAGACCCCCATGAAAAATGGAGAGTTGCACCGCGAACTTTTCGGGCCGGGATGTCGGGATTTTCCATTGCGCCCTTATGCGCACCCACATTCCACCTATGGAATACCATGATTCAAGAGACTCCTCAACACACCATGAAGCACCTTGAGCTGACATATTCCTCTCGATCCCTTTCACATGTCCTGAGTTGAGATTCCCATCATCAATTCCCCGAGTACCTTGAGTAGAACCATTCCTCAAGTAACTCCTCCAAACCCTATCACTTGGCTCCTATGCTAGTTTGAACCAGAAAGGGTCGCCCTTGCGTAAGTCCCAAAACCAACAATTTATAGGCACCTTTTACCTAATGGTCTTCTCTACATGACTATAAATTGTAGTTCACCCTATCTCCCAGACATTGGATACCTCTTCCTCCAAAAAGAGATGCCTTGTGCTCCAAGCATGAGATGCTAACAGTCCTCTCTACAGGACTATAAACTATAGTTCACCCTATGTCCCGGACATAGGATGCCTCTTCCTCCAAATATGAGATGCCTTGTTCTCCGATCATGAGATTCCAATAGTCCTCTCTACCTGACTATAAACTGTATTGATCTCCCTATGTCCCAGACACAGGATGCCTCTTGCTCTTAACAAGAGATCCCTTATGCTCCAAGCATAAGACGCCTAATTCCATGATTACAGTGGCATGATTCCAACGCCCCTTGGCATTACCCCTCTTGTGCACCAGTGCACAGGTGAGGGCCTCAATTCACCAGTGATTTTGGATGCCCTCATGGCCAGACATGAGGAAGACATTACGGGTAGCTCCTTGCGTAATCCCCATCCACCATTGCCGCTCCATAGAGGCACCCGGGCACCTCCTTGAGTAAGCCCCATTCACCATTGCCACTCCATAGCGGCACCCGGGCAGCTTCCTAGCGCAAGCCCCATTCACCATTGTCACTCCATAGCGGCACCCGGGCAGCTCCTTATGTAAGACCCATTCACCATTGCTGCTCCATAGCGGCACCCGGGCAGCTTCCTAGCGAAAGCCCCATTCACCATTGCTGCTCCATAGAGGCACCCGGGCAGCTTCTTGCATAACCCCGTTCACCATTGCCACTCCATAGCGGCACCCGGGCAGCTTCTTGCGTAAGACCCATTCACCATTGCCACTCCATAGCGGCATCATGGCAGCATCCTTGCATAAGCCCCATTCACCATTATCCCTCCATAGCGGCACCCGGGAAGCTTCCTTGCATGAGCCCCATCCACTATTGTCACTCCATTAAGCGGTAAGCCGTTGCGATCCTATTCAGCGATAAGCCGTTGACATTCTTATCCGGCGGTAAGCCGTTGTGATCCTTATCCAGCGGTAAGCTGTTGTGACCCAATCCAGCGGAAAGCCATTGACATCCTCATCCAGCAGTAAGTCATTGCGACCCCATTTAGCAGTAAGCCATTCACATCCATATCCAGTGGTAAGTCATTGTAATCCATATCCAGTGGTAAGCCATTGTGACCCAATCCAGCAGTAAGCCGTTGCAACCCCATTCAGTGACAGGTCGTTGACATCCTCATCCAGTGGAAAGCCGTTGTGACCCCATTTAGCTATAAGTCGTTCACATCCTTATCCAGTGGTAAGCCATTATGACCTAATCTAGCGGTAAGCCATTGAAACCCCCAATTGGCAGTAAGCCGTCATCAGGAGAACTACATGGACTTTAATTTCCTACCACGGGGATACGTAGGAAGCCTCTTCAAGGCTCAAGCCCGAAACCATTGTCATCCTCATGACTGTTCCACCCCCTTCTACATGGCATTACCGATGCCTTCCCTCCCACAAGGGGAAGGGGGTACCGGTTATTTAAGTCCTAGGGGCACGGAGTAAACCCACCTCGTCCGAGGTATAGGATGTTAAACTGCCAAGCACCTCATCCTCAACACATGACGTTAAACTGTGACCTGACCCCGTGTTTCGTACGAAGGGTCCCCCCAGCTCGGAAATTCTTTACGCCTCTCGTCTCCACGTGAATGGAATCTTCCTCACATGGAATGAGATCCTCCCTTTTGGAGTGGCGTTTGTCTGTGGGGGAAGGGCTGCCTCAGAGCATAAGCCCCTAGCCTCTCTTGCGGAAGGTAGCACCCATTCACCTCCGTACTTACCCACTTCCTCAGTTACCAGGCCAGTGAAGGACGTGATAGGGAAGCGAGACACCTCCTTTCTTAGGTCTCAAATCCCTCTCCCGCTGCGCTTTGCCGCACCCTAGGCCTCCATCCTGGAGTAAGTCCCAGCACCATGGGCCGCCTAATGCGTAAGCCCCTCCTCATTTCCCACGGATGCACCCTTTGCGACGTGATCGTCAGGTCCCTGTAACCTCTTGTTTCTCACATCGAGCATGACTCACGTGAGCTTAGAGTAAGCACTGTCCCTGACCCCCACCTCAAGCGAACTAAGGGGACTTTGATCCATGTTAAGGCATGGTACGTAGGAATCCTCCATGAGGTTCAAGCCCACCACCACCTGGACCCCTGGTCCTTTTTTAAGAGAACTATGTGGACTTTGATTCCCTACCACGGGGATACGTAGGAAGCCTCTTCAAGGATCAAGCCTGAAACCATCATCATCCTCATGACTGTTCCACCCCCTTCTATACAGCCTTACTGATTCCTTCCCTCCCACAAGGGTCAGGGGGTACCGGTTATGTATGTCCTAGGGGTGCGGAGTAAACCCACCTCGTTTGAGCTGCATGACGTTAAACTACCAATAACCTCGTCCTCAACACATGACGTTAAACTATGACCTGACCACGTGCCTCGCACGTAGGGTCCCCCCAACTCGTACATTCTTTACACTGCTCGTCTCCACAGGAATGGAATATTCCTCACATGGAATGAGATCCTCCCTTTTGGAGTTGTGTTTGTCCGTGGGGGAAGGGATTCCTCATAGCGTAATCCCCTAGACTCTCTTGCCGAAGGTAGAACCCATGCACCTCCGTACTTCCCCACTTCCTCGGTTCCAAGGCCAGTGAAGGATGTGATAGGGAAGCGAGACACCTCCTTTCCTAGGTCTCAAATCCCTTTCCCGCTGCGCTTTTCCGCACCCTGGGCCTCCATCCTGGAGTAAGTCCCAGCACCATGGGCCGCCTAATGCGTAAGCCCCTCCTTGTTTCCCACGGACGCACCCTTTGTGACGTGATCGTCAGGTCCCTGCAACCTCTCGTTTCTCACTCCGAGCATGACTCACGTGAGCTCTGAGTAAGCACTGACCCTGACACCCACCTCAAGCGAACTACAGGGACTTTGATCCATGTTAAGGCATGGTACGTAGGAAGCCTCCATGAGGTTCAAGCCCACCACCACCTGGACCCCTGGTCCTTTTTAAGAGAACTACGTGGACTTTGATTCCCTGCCACAGATATACGTAGGAAGCCTCTTCAAGGCTCAAGCCTGAAACCATCATCATCCTCATGACTGTTCCACCCCCTTCTACATGGCCTTACCGATGCCTTCCCTCCTACAAGGGGCAGGGGTACCGGTTATGTAAGTCCTAGGGGCGCAGAGTAAACCCACCTCGTCTGAGCTACAGGACGTTAAACTGCCAAGCACCTCATCCTCAACACATGGCGTTAAACTGTGACCTGACCTCGTGCCTTGCACGCAGTGCCCCCCCCAGCTCGGACATTCTTTGCTTCACTCGTCTCCACGGGAATGTAATCTTCCTCACATGGAATGAGATCCTCTCTTTTGGAGTGGCATTTTTCCATGGGGGAAGGGCTATCTTAGAGCGTAATCCCCTAGCCTCTCTTGCGGAAGGTAGCACCCATGCACCTCCGTACTCCCCCACTTCCTCAGTTCCAAGGCCAACGAAGGATGTGAAAGGGAAGCGAGACACCTCCTTTCATAGGTCTCAAATCCCTCTCCCATTGCGCTTTTCCACACCCTGGGCCTCCATCCTAGAGTAAGTCCCAGCACCATGGGCTGCCTAACGCATAAGCCCCTCCTCATTTCCCACGGACGCACCCTTCGCGACGTGATCATCAGGTCCCTGCAACCTCTTGTTTCTCACACCGAGCATGACTCACGTGAGCTTAGAGTAAGCACTGACCATGACCCCCACCTCAAGTGAACTATGGGGACTTTGATCCATGTTAAAGCATGGTTTATAGGAAGCCTCCATTAGGTTCAATCCCACCACTCAGTTTTTTCTTCTTGTCGAGTTCCACCCTCGTCCCTCATGACGCTAAACTGCATTCTGGTCCAGCGGTAATCCGTTGTGACCATCATGAACTACAAGGACTTTGATCCATGTCAAGGCATGGTATGTAGGAAGCCTCCACGAGGTTCAAGCCCACCACCAGTGGACCCCCCGAGTTCACCTTCATGTCTGTTCGCCAACGAAAACCTACCTGAACTACGTGGTCTTTGATCCGTGCTAAGGCATGGTACATAGGAAGCCTCCACGAGGTTCAAGCCCACCACCACTTGGACCCCTGGTCCTCTTTCACGTCGGCCTTCTGGCGTCCAACCAGAACTACGTGGTCTTTGATCCGTGCTAAGGCATGTTACATAGGAAGACTCCATGAGGTTCAAGCCCACCACCACCTAGACCCCTAGTCCTCCTTCACGTCGGTCTTCCGGCATCCAACCTGGACTACGTGGTCTTTGATCTGTGCTAAGGCATGGTACGTAGGAAGCATCCACGAGATTCAAGCCCACCAACACCTGGACCCCTGGTTCTCCTTCACGTCGGCCTTCCAGTGTCCAACCTGAACTATGTGGTCTTTGATCCATGCTAAGTCATGGTACGTAGGAAGCCCCCACGAGGTTCAAGCCCACCACCACCTGGACCCCTAGTCCTCCTTCACGTCGGCCTTCCGGCGTCCAACCTGAACTACGTGGTCTTTGATCCGTGTCATGGAATGGTACATAGGAAGCCTCACGAGGTTCAAGCCCAACCCCATCGGGCCAAGGTCCACCTTCACGTTGGTTTGCTGACGATACCCATCGGACCAAGGTCCACCTTCACATCGGTTCGCTAACAACACCCATCGGACCAAGGTCCACCTTCACGTCAGTCCTCTGGCGCACCATTTTGAACTACGAGGACTTTGATCCATGTCAAGGAATGGTACATGGGAAACCTCATGAGGTTCAAGCCCACCACCATCGGTCCAAGGTCTACCTTCACGTCGGTTCACCGACAACATCCCGAACTACGCGGACTTTGATTCCCTGCCACGGGGATACGTAGGAGGTATCTTCAAGGCTCATGAAAAACTTCACCGTCTCCCTTGTGATGATCCCATTTCATTCCCCCTCCACTTCATTCATCCATCCATCACCCATCCTGATTCTCACATGGGCCACCACATCTTGGTGGGATTATTCCATCCACCTCCTCACTGCTCCTAGCGTTACATGGGCCGCTTTCCACGCGTAAACCCCAGCATGTCTCCTGGTCATTGTCCTCTGTGTACACCCTGATTTGTCACCCCTATGAACTACGTGGGTTTTGATCCCTATCCTCTAAACATGGTATATAGGAAACCTCCAAGAGGTTCAATCCCAGCCAATGGTAATCCATGGTGTCCCCCATCTTGGGGTGCACTGCCCCTGATTTGCCCTCAGTGGTGTTCAGATCATCCATTACGGTGTGACATCCCCCCTCTTTGGAGCGCACCGCCTCAGATCCGTCCTCATTGGGTGTCCTGATCCATCCATCTTCCAGGTATTCCCCCCTTGGGATATACCAATCTGATCTGTCTCTATGGGATGTTCTGATCACCCTCATTCTGTCTCCGCAAGACGTTAAACTCATGGCCTACCTCGTGATAAACAGGAGATGCCTGAGGAAAAACTCAGATGACACGCCTTTGGCATAACTGTCTTCGCAAGACGTTAAACTCGCGGCTTACCTCGTTATAAACATGAGATGCCTGAGGAAAACCTCAAATGACATGCCTTTGGCGTAACCATCTCTGCAAGACGTTAAACTCGTGGCCTACATTGTGATAAACATAAGATGCCTGAGGAAAACCTCGGATGACACGCCTTTGGCGTAACCGTCTCTGCTAGACGTTAATCTTGCAGCATACCATGTGTTAAACACAGGGAGCAGAGGAAAACCTCATATCCATGCCTATAGCATATGATTCCCCACATTCAATGTGGGATGCCTCGAGTTCTACACCCTTGAGATGCCCTCTTATGAGGAAGAATACAGGTTCCCTAATGTCCAAGCACCCAGAGATGCCCTAACATGCCTGATGTTGTCATCTACTCCGACATAAGGTCGCTACCATGTCAAGACCCCATGGAATGTCTTGACGGAAGTAGTGTAATTAACCGGAATCCAGGAAGATATGGCACCGGTAATGAGATTCACGAACCACGTATTCAATCTATGAGGGAGACCCAGACTATGAGACAAGTTCTGAGGAGGAATCCACAGAAGGAAGAACTGACATCCCATCATCTCAGTTCAATCAAGGAGAAAATGTCCCTGAACAATGAGTGGATGCCGCCCGCCTTTGGAAAGCGGGAATGTGGGGCAACAGCAGCGCGTCCTCACAGACGGATGCGCGCGCCCCGGCGAAAGCGTCGGAAATAGTATTTTTCATCTAAATTTGTGTCATGCACTTATATGGATTAATGAAAACATGTTTACAGACACACATATTGTGTATGAATAATGTTAGTGAAGAATCGAAGTAAAATTAAAACACATTACCTATTTAAATAAACAATTCTATAAAAATTTACAAATATTTTAGAAAGTACCATTCCAAATATATGAAAACCATTTAAATTTTAACAGTAAATTTATACCATTCAATTAAGGATCAACATGTTATCTAAATTTAAACTAATATATACATCTATAAGTAAAATTATATATAACAGTATATTTATAGTTAGTTAAGTTAAATTAATCATGGGAATGTACCTAAAATGTGATGGATCAAAAAACAAGGATCCCAACATTAAAACATTTAATCCTTTGTATATAAGCCATTAGTCCAGTATATTTTAAAAGTACCAAACAATCACTAGTTAAAGTGAAATACTAAACTAGTATAGAATAAAATCTAAAAATGGGACTATCAAGAGGCGAATTTTGATCTAGAACATCCTTAAGTTTATATAATATCTACTATTAGAAAATAAGGAATGAAAATTTAGAATCATAGCCTAGTAGTATTTTAATCACAATATTTCCTTCCTTAGGTACTCTGAGTATTCCTTTGAGATTTATTATCAATATAGTATAGTAATTGAAAACAATTCACTTGAAATAATCATTCACTACACATGTAAAACCAGATTAATAAAATAAACACACTAAATTGATCCTTTAACCACACATTAAGGAATTTAACATATGTGAATTTCATAATAAAATGGGATAAATATAGATATCAATGAGGGGATAAGATATATGTGAGGGGGTTTATCATTGGATGAAATAAATAGTATTAGTGAGGGGGGTAGTGTAATGGTAAGGTGGGTCTTATTTCTAATAGTGTCTAGGGGGATATGGTGTCGACATTGAGGGGGAGATAGTGTCGAGTGATGGAGGAGAGGGTTTAAAGTGAGGGGGAGAGGGTATCGTTGAGGGGGTCCAGTGTCAGCTAGCATTGAGGGGGAAAGGGTATTGGTGGAATTGAGGGGGAGAGGTTTTCTATGGTTTAAAGGGGGAGAGGGTTTCAGTGTGGTTGGAGATAGGGTGTCTGGTGATATAGGGGTTTAATAATAGTGGAATTTGAGGTATATTGTGATTTTTTAAAACATGTAGTTCTAGTTTTATAAAAAAACCACTAAATAAAACAAATAGTAAATGTTTAATGAAACCTTACACTAAATATAACTATTCATGATGCCTTTCACAAGTGTCATTGGAAAATGGGATAAAAATATTATTTTAATTTTTAGTTGAATATTTTAATCTACTATATTTCTTATAGTGATGTCTGAATTAAGGTAGTGGATAGGATATCCAATAGTACGGATAGTGTCTAATAGTGAGTGTGGCTTTATAGGGAGGACATGTATCGGGTATTAAATATTTGAGTAAACTAAATATAATTGAGTTGTTGTATTTAAAGTAATCAAAAGAGCCATTTATAGTGTGGTGCATATTGCGTTTTGTTTTTCATGGTGGATTCATGGTGTAAATATGTGATAAATGGGTTGACTAGGTGCTTATTGGGGTGTGGAAATTGAATATAATGTGTGATAATTATGGGGTTGATCTACATTAGGTAAAATGTGTGACATCTAGAATGATGCATGATGAATTATGATGGTTTTAATGTGTGAATTCTAGGATGATGGATGGGTATGATACCATTATCGTATCGGGCGTCTTGGTTGTGATGTGACTAGCTAGGTGATTCCTATAGTTAGGAGTACCCATGGAAGGAATCAATAGATTTTTATTTGGGTAGTTGGGGTAATTTGGAAAGATAAATAAACATTCAATATTGTCACCATGATTTATGAATGGGGTGAGTAGGATGCTTGGGTTTTGGATGGGGTTGGTCAGTGTGTGGATGAATATATCTCAGGGAAAAGTTATCATATTGTGTGGAGGGTATAATAGTATGAGTAATATAAAGTGGTAATTTTGAATAGATATCGGATTTATCATGTGTATTTAGACCCCATCGAGTGTATGGTTTTTATTATATGATATAAATTCAAGTTCCAATAGTTATCTTGGGCTTAGAATTATAATTCTATAACAAGAATAAAACCACATTGTGGCATAATGAGTAAAAGTGTGAAGAGGGAGTGAATAAGGGATGATTTATTGTTGCTGATGAAGGATCACATCATAGCCAAGGGGTACCATGATGTGATGGGTGTTACATATGAATCATTGAGGGGGATGTAAGATTATAATCGGGTTAGTAGTGGATCACCTAGTGAAAGTTGTAGGTTTCTCTATGAGGATGTCATGTAAGAATTAAATCTCTTGGTGTATGATTAAAATAATTAGTTTATCATAAGTCATGTTGCAATGTAATGGGTTTCATTATTATGAGGCTGTCATAGTTCAGTTGTATTTTATGAAGGCTTGTCCACGTAAAGTCATTATAACAGAAAGCACTACCACAGATAGGTGCAAGGTAAGCACCTCCTTTTATCATTGCTAAATATAGAGTGTTGATTAAAGCCTCACCTTTATCAATGCCAGCTAATAGCACTGATAAATGTTTTTAATAAAAATATTTTAAATATATATATATATAATATCTGTATTCAAAAATAACATTTATTTATATACATTAATTAAAAAAATGTATGTTAAAATTAATATTAATATTATATATTTATATATGTTTTTTAATAGTTAAAATATATACATATATATATAATGTTTTAAAAATTATATTTATAACATTATAAATAAATATATATATATATAAATAATTATAAAATTATAATAATATTTTTAAAATAATAAATATATTTATTATATTTATAATTGTATATTTATAATTATAAATAATAATTTTAAAGTATATTAGTTTATAATTGTAATAATAAATATATATAGATTTAATTAAATATATTTTACCAATTAAATGGGTCTATATAAATATAATGAGATAATGATGATATTCGTAGACTTTTTTATGTTTATATAATGATGCGTGAGTATAATTGGCACTATCTATGATCATAAGTTTATTTGTGGACATGATTATATATGTTCCAAATGTTAGATTACCTATTCTTATGATGAATAATGCATATTTTATGTATCAAAGACTCATGAAATATTTATTTATAGATTGATAGCCTTATTATTCATGCTTCCATGAATGTGATGACTCATTTTTTATGATCTATACTTTTTATTCTTGTTATAAACATGAATTTATTTATGTTATCCTAAATAAATATAAAATTAAAATAAATATATTTAAATAATAGATATATTTATTATATTTATAATTATAAATAATTACATTTTAAATATATTTATTTAAAATTATAATTTTGAAATTATAATTAATATATTTAAAAAATAAAAATTGTTATTCTTTTTATAATTATACATATTTATATATTTATATAAATATATTTGATTATATAAATATGCCAAAATTGTGGAGTCCATGAGGTATAATTATATAAATATATTTATAATAATATAGAAATATCATTAAATATATTTATTTATAATTATATTAATATATTAGTAATTATATAGAAATATTTTTGAATGGATATATTTTTTGACTTATAGTTATAATTATACATACATATATATATATATATATTTAAATAATTATAAAATAGCAATAAATACGTTTATTATAATTTTATAAATATATATATTTATTTATATATTAATAAGTATATGTATATATTTCTAATTATATAAATAAATTTATAAATATATTTATTTATAAATATAATTATCTATAAAAAAGATTTATTTGTTTATAATCATAATTAAATATATATATATATATTTATTTAAATAATTATTAAACTAAAAGAGATATATTTATTATGATGTCATAAATATATATATTAATATATTAATATATATATATATTATAATTTTATAGCAGTTGGGGGATTTCCTGAGTGGTAAAGGCTCCATGTAATCCTATATCAGACACGGGTTAAAATATGGATGGGAGCGAATTTCCACTGGTAGGCGATAGCGCAGGTAGGCGGTGACGCAGGTAAGCGGTGACTGAGGCATGGCCCAGGTAGGTGGTGACACAGGCATGATGTTGCACTAGCCCTTTGGCCCTGTTTTTGGGCCATTGGGACATATAATGGGTTTCATGCCCACTGGGCCTTTGGGACATTTTCTGAAAAAAAAATATTAAGACTTGATGGGTGGGCTATCCAATAGGGGGTTATGGTCTTCCTTTCTGACATGTGTGTGTGGTGTGTGTGTTTATTTAATGTAATTATACCCCTAAGAACCTGATATATATATATATATATATAATTTGATAGATATATATATTAATATAAATAATATATATATATATATATTATAAATATAAATATTATATATATATTTACTTATTTATTAATAATTATAATTATAAATATATATATTATATATATAATTTTATTAATATATAAAATAATATAACTAAATTATTAAGATTAGGCCTTTGTAAGTTCTTTTTTAGCACTGATGAATATACCATTTTATCTATGGTAAAAAAACGCTGATGAAACATGCCTTTATGAGTGCTAGAATTTTATTACATATAAAACACGTTTTATCAGGGCTTTTTGAGTACTGATAATGGGTTATCTTTATCTGCACTAAAAATCACAGATAAATGTTTGTTTTATCAACGCTTTCTATTTTAGTGCTGATAAAAATAACATTTATCGATTCTTTTTGGAAAGTGCTGATAAAAGCCTTTCAGTTTCTTAAAAATTAAACACTAACAGAACCCTACAACAGCTCACGCATCAAACATTTGTGGAATTATAACTCTTTCGTTGTGGTGTTGTGGCTACCAATCCACATTCTCAATGAATATATCTCTCCATATCTAAGGTATGTGCTAATTCATCTTGTTTGTGCCTCTCATAAAACTATTTTATTAGTCTCACCACACTCATATGAATTTCATTTCTCCCTGATGAACTGATCTAATAGATCTCATCCTTGTTGTTTCTAGTTTGACTAAGTGTCTCTTGTCCTCCTCATTCTCTTGTCTTCAATTTTTCGATTCCCTAGCTTCGGATCTAGTGGAAATTTTATCACCGATTGCACTGGTTTGGGGTGAAAGGTCTTTGGTAGTGGTTTTCAGGACCATCGAGACTTTATATCTAGTTTTATTTGTCTTAAATATAGTCCAACCCATTTTTTGACAGTGGCCTAAGGTGTGTGAGGAAACACTTTTCATTGAGGAATTGTGGCACAGGAAGTGGCCCTCTATCCAAACATCTCGAACTTTCTCTAATCCAAATCAGACCAATCATTCCCTAAACTTATCCTAAATTTTGATGTTATATTCATTGCACTTAGTCAGGTCATTTATCCTAACAACTAATTAGAAAAAGGATACTGAATTCTATCCATTCATTTGAAAGAACGACATCCGTAGTGTATTTTTACATTTTAACCTATATTTCTTATCATTCCATTTCTTCTTATGTGTTGATTTCCTATTTTCATTTCTAGAAATTTCCAACGATTATATATGGTACATATATATGTGTGTGTAATTGTTATCTTTTTTATGTTTTCCTCAATTTATTCATTCAATTTATTATCATGTTACGTTATTTCTATCTCTAATGGTTTTGATTTAAAAATACCATGCAAGTATGTAATTTATGGTGAATATGTAGCTTGTGTGACATTAACTAGAACCCCTTTATAGGTATAATAGGACTTCTCTTTGATATGATATCAAAAATGAAATTTTCTTAATATTCAAGGGAATAGATATATGAATTTTATTATGATTTATAATAGAAAATTGGCTCAAACAAGTATTTTCAAAGGATATAAGTTTTTTTTATTAAATAAATTGATAATGAAAAATTACTAAAATATATCGCATATAATTTTATAGATCAGTTATTAAAATTTAAACATTTTTACAAATATTATTTTTTTCATTATTAGAAATAATGGTATTTTATAAATTTAAATATATCTTGAGGGCCCAATAAAACTAAATCTAAAATTTCAATAATAAAAATCATTAAAAATACAATTTATATTTTTAATTAATAATTCACTAGTGTATTTTATATAGTTGGTTACCAATTTCACTCTCTCTATAGAATAGTTTTTCATAGATATTTTGAAGAATGAAAATTCAATATATATAATATTTTTATATTATAATTTTTTATTAATGATATAGTGTTTGATTACAAGGAATATATTTTCATTATCTATAATTCATATAAAACTCATTTTATATCAAATGAGGTAATTTTTCAAAATAACCAATTTTATATTAATGTATTTTATATAAATTTAAAAAGGA
This sequence comes from Viscum album, assembly GCA_963277665.1. Lineage (NCBI taxonomy): Eukaryota > Viridiplantae > Streptophyta > Magnoliopsida > Santalales > Viscaceae > Viscum > Viscum album. Next base: position 1,015,654,880 of record OY728143.1, read on the forward strand.
AAATAATTAATAATTAGTCTATGGACCCACTTTAATATTTTTGAAAAAAAATTATAGGAAGAACTAAAAATGCAAGGTATGAAAATGACTTTTAACATATTTAATGTGTTTTAAGGATATAATTTTATAGTTTTATATGATTTTAAATTTATAAAATTTTATAAATTTTATATTATATCATATTATATCATATTATACTAATATAATTTAATAATATATTTTTATTAAATATTATAAATTTTATAGTTTTATTCATTTATAAATTTATATACTTTATAATTTTTATTGTATATCATATTTTCATATATGGTTTAAATATTAAATTATTTATTATTTATTATTTTGTATTTTTCTACATTTAGAAATTAATATACAATTATATTTTTATTCTTTTTAAATTACGATACTTATGTACTTTCAAAAAAATTGCTTTTATATATTATATTTTTATACATTTATACATTAGTAAAACTATATATTTCTATTAATTATGTATACTTTTATAACATATATGAATATTTATATAGTTTTATGAATTTATATAAATTTATAAATTATGTATACTTATATAAAATATATATTCTTTTATGAATTATATTTATTTTACTTCAATATATTTTTCTAATTTTATATACTTATATAAATATATATACATTTTTAATTTATAATTTTATACCTATATACGTTTTCCAATTTATCAATTGTTTAATACCTATATAATTTATAAAATTTATTTCTATAAATTATATTTTTATATTTTTATATTTTTTTAATATAATAATTATTTTTTTCAACTAATTAATTTGGATAATTAAGAGTTATTTTCTTATATGAGATATTTTATGTATTAAATCATAACTGATTGAAGTTGGGTGCACGATTTTAATTGAGTATTAAATGAGTTTCAAAATTTTATATGTTTTTTTTGGATTTCATTTACAGTAATGTAAAACCTCAGGCTTCCACGGTACGTTTCCCTTTTAATAATGCAATGGCATGCATTGTACGCAACTTCGGGATTCTAACACTCCACAACTAATCAAACTAGCCGTTATGAATAGTAATACCTACTTTTTGAAATTTTATAAATTCTATCTCTCAAAATGGACTTCATTTTTGGATTTGAAATATCGAAATTAGCCTAAGTGGAATTTTGGTACTTTTTGGATAACTTTCATATTTTGATGAATAGTGAAAATTACTAAATTTTAATTAAAAACAACTTTTTTAATCGAAATAATTAATATTGATAAATTATGAATTTGAGTGGTTTTAAATTATATTTAGAATATATTTTTACCATTTAATTCAATTTTTTTCATTGGACATAGTTTCACAATTAAACCAGGCATAAACAAGTGCCAATCTTTTGATAGTTATTATATCTTAAAAACACGCTTTTTATTTTAACAACGGGAATTAATTTTAAATTAATTTCTGTCACTTCTGTGTTTTGAATTTGGAAAAATGGATTCCATATTTGGAATTAGGATTTTCAAATTGTGTAAATAGTTAACTTTAATTTTTAGACATTTTGAATAATTACTTCGGTAAATATTTTATTTACCATGGTTAAAGGGTAAATCCGGTAAATAAGGGTTAAAAAATAATATTATAATAATAACAAATTACCCTAAAACATATATTAACCTTATTGGTTGATACATTTCCGACCATGGACATCTTTGGGTCGATTTTGGGACCCCATGGAGCCACTTTTAAGTGATAGGGACACTTTATTTTAATTAAGTTAAAATGAATACAAAAATGAAGCAAGCATATATCTTTTAGAAACAAAATTTTTCATATGGTTATATATGTTGGATTTTCGGCTATAAATATTCATTATAAAGATAAAAATATTACCTACACAATTGTATTTTATTTATAAATTTTAGACATTAAATAGTTTAATTTATTTATGACACAATGGTGATGCAGTAATTACCATAATAGTGAAAATTTAAAATGATTGATATTGTAGATACCCAAATAAATATAATTGGAGACTTTTATTGAAGTAAACTAATTTTCTAGGTTAATATTACATATTATTATTGATTTAATTGACTTTTTTCGAAGTAATCATTCTTTTATGAGTTTCAAAAAAATCAATTATTGAATAGTGTCAAAATTCACATAAATGAGTTTTTAAAAAATATATTATATTATTAATTGATATTAAATTCCTAAAAATCTAAGGATCGGCCAAGAGACTTATATCATTATAGGTGTATCATTAATGGATCTCTTGGGGGTCTCTTGTATGTATATAGTAAGTTTATTAACCATATAATATAAAAATAGAAAGAGACATTGTAAAAGTGAAACTAATTAACTAAGAGTTAATACTTAAAGATAAGGTTAATATAATGACCCAAACCTGTCTAAATTCTATTGGTTGAGTGGTTTTAGACCTATACCCACCTTAACCTTTAAATAATCCACTTTTTAGCCATTATAAACCGAATATTAATTTATTATAAAATAATATTTTTAGATTTTCCAAAGGTGCCCCTCACCCCTCCTATAAAAGGGCACTCCACCTTCTCAATACTTCACACCTTCAAAGCCTTTTGGTTCGGAAAAACCCTACCCAAATACTCTCTCAACTTCCCTCACTACAACCTAGAGTCCTTAGTTTGATCATAAAGCCATCCTAAGGATCCCTTTTGATCAAATCAAAAAGAAGAACTCGAAGAAGAGGTAATGTTTTACCACCCTTTTTCAAATTCTTTTCTTCTTCAACTTCTTCTTTATTTGTTATTCCCATTCTAAATTAATGAATACATTATCTCCTATATACTTTAATATTATTATAAATATAGTACAATGATATTCACTATTCTATCCATCCTTTTAATGACATGTCACCATACGTGTGTACGTACGGCTTACCGTCTCCACGTCGTGGTGTAATTGTCATTCAATAAATTATTATTTGTATGGGTATAATAATGATGTGTGATTCATGTAAATAATAAATATAACATGATAATTATTCTGTCTAAATGATATACCATCCAATTATATGTTATTTTAACATCAAAAAAATGATATTGTCGCTCGTGCGTACGTACGGACTACCGTCTCCACGAACGCGATGAGATTCATTCTCCATCGTATCCATTCAAGTATAATTATCATTTTATTATTCAAAAATAATGTTTAAGTACTTGATATAATTCTGGATATGAATAATATACAACCTATCAATGACAAACATGGCTTACGTAACAAAACATATAAAAGAAAATGAGTATGTTAACACCCGAAACAACGATAATACTAAGATATTATTAACAAATCAATGTTAAAAGATCATATATGATATCATATTAATGTAAATGATTCTCGTATAATTCAATAAAAATTATTTCACCATTATAAAGTAGTTTAACCTACCGTCGACCAAGGAAAAAGTACAAAGTAAGGGGTTTCTTATCTCACTTTTAATTCTGTGAGAATTTCATTGTTCGCCACTAATTTATTACATGTGGTGTGTGTACTGCCCATGTTTGTATTCATTGTGTAATATACTTTAATTAATGTATATTTACATCATCATTGTATGATCCTTCTTTCCTAGGTGTATGTTTTGTATGTTACCAAATCAATAAGGGAATTTGGAATTTCAATTTCCACTCATTCATCTTTATGCATACTTCATTGATTATTTTACTCCAAGATTATGTGTGGATTCACTATTCATTTGATTATGTAATAATTTCCAATCCCCTTTATGTGGATATACTTTTTATAAACATAATAACTCCATTGATAAATTCTCAAGTCATCGGTATGAACTTGATAAGAGTAATTTTTACTCAATCTCGATTTGTTGAGATAAACATCCAATTCATTGGTGTTGTTTTTACAAGAATATGTGTGAATGTCCTTTGATTTTTTTTCATTGAATATCCAATAATATTTAGTGTATTTATATTTGTCACACATAATTATGTCGTTGATTTATCCTTAACCTAAGGATACGGCCTTTATGAGAGATTTCATCTCAATTTACATTCCATTGAGACTTCTTTGTTGTTATACACCAAATCACTTTTATGTGGTGTATATAATGTACTTTGACATAGTATATCATGAATCCCTTTATTCTCATGATATTAAAAAGTTTTGATTACTTCAATTATTTGTATTCAAGTGTCTCTCTTTTGGTTAGAAACTCCAACTAAAATACCATTTTTAAATGTTTTAAAGACTTATTCTTCTAAATATTTCTCAATAATTTACATGTTTTAAAAATGGTTTTAAGGATTTATTTATATGGAAATTAAAGTTTTCAAATCAAAATTCCTTTTAAAAGTTTCAAATTGGTATGGGACACTTTGATTCAAAAATCTATTTTTAAATGGCTTCTTGACAAATAGTGTGACTTTTAAATGTTTTCAAGAAAAATGGGGATATTTCTCTCAATAGTTTGATGATTATTTTAATCTATGTCAATATCCTTCATTATTATCGATTGAAGTTAATCTGATACAATACAATCTTCCATATTGTATCGAATGAGTTATATTCGACTGTGGATGTGCTATTTTTATACCATTCATGGTTTGTGGTTAAAGTATTGACATTTCGTATGCTAGTTTTAATACGAATGTTTATGTTATGTTTAAACCTGTTCATATGAGGATTGCATTGGACTTATTAAGTGACGGGTGGAGCTCGCTATAGCTCCTTGATGCATCGGTAGGTATCATGAGACAAACTAGTGTCTTGGCACAAGGCCTTGGAAAAATCTTATTTGTAGTCTTGGCATGAGGCCTTGGCAATATGGTTATGATAGTCTGGTATTATGCATTCCATCATTATGAAAGTGGTTATTGATATTGCATGTGATTGTTCGACTAGTAGAATATCCATGTGAATAAGTAAATAGCATTATTTCATTTTATCTTTGCCATATTATGCTAAAGTTCAAGTTTAAAAGGCTTTTGTTTTAGTTATAAATTGCTTTAAGTGTTTATGCTTATCTACAATAGCTTCTGCTATATTGTTATCCTTACTGAGCATCTGAGCTCACCCCTTTCGATGTTTTATCTTTTCCTAGGATGTGAAGAAGTAATTTATGAATGACCTACAGGGATAGTATGAGGGAATATGAAGACAAGATGTTGTTGTATTTTTTTTACCTTATGATGTAATGCAAAACTTATGAATATATCTACTGCTTCCAAGACTACTAAAATAATCGGTCTTTCGAGACTTGATCCTTTGTGATCATGCCAATGTTACGTAATAATGCACCAACTTTGGGTATCTAGGGTTGGGGCGTTACAGTTGGTATTAGAGGAAGTTTAGTACAAACCTTAGAAGCTATATTTAAATAAACTCTGATTAGAGCACGTAGACCTAAGATGAAATTTGAGGATTAGTATAGAAGAACTTTCTAAAATTTTGGTATTGTAGAGATTTTGTAAGTTTTCCGAGCAATACATCCCTGTCTGGATACGAGCAGGTAGAGGCGGCTCTGGCATAGATGTACCTAGGGGTAAAACCTGAAAACATCACTTGGAGCTAGACTCGAATGGGAACTGGTGCACGACGACGGGCCTTGCTACACTCTTGGTTACGACACTCCCAGGGGATATGCTTAGGATAATTTACATTTTCTTTACTAACTAATTTGAAGTATTAAATATATAAGATGAGAGTAAATGACCTTTGTTAATCCTAATGTGTTTCAAATTGAGAATATGGTGACATGTTAATCTCTAAATTATTTTATGACTAATGTTACTCACACAATGCTTTATGATTTTAGTCAATGGCTGGATTCGAAGGAAGTCATAGTGACTTTGAGAATGATGTACAAGGTGGGAACGGTGGTGGAAATGAGAAACAAAATGGAATGTTGATGGGTGTAAAAGATATTGTCTTTATTCCTAATCAGTTTTACAAAAACATGATCAAAAATATATATATTAACCAATTCTCGGACTCAACAAAGAAGAGAAAGGTGATGAATGATAAGAGCTCCAGCAGTGGAGACAATGGAAAAAGGAATCCTCATTTTCCATCATGTAGGAAATTTGGAAGGAGACACCCAGGAAAGTGTCTCAATGGGACAAAGAAATGCTTTATGTGCGGGAGGGAAGGACATAAAGTGAAGAATTGCCGAGGAAAATGAAGAGTACTATGGAAGAAGATAAAAATGGTCCCAAGAGTCCATTTACAGTTATTTTACGTAAATGTAGGGGACCTAGACATTACCCGACTGAATGACATATTCTATAGGATATTTTCTTGGACAAAGAAGAATTTATGTGGAAATAAATGGTTGGAGAAATGTTTAAAAAGTATTAGTGCACCTTGTTGATGGGTTTACTTTGAAATAATTTTCTCTTGTATTTGTAACCCAACAGTTTTCCATGTGAGAATGATATTTTATAAAGAATTATCTTTTCTCTTGTGGATAAAGTAATAAATAACCATTTGGTTTTATATGATCATTGGGTTTGAGGAAATTACATGTTATTATAATTTGGGATTAAAATGCAAGGTATGAGATAACATTTGTGGTTAAATTATGTTATGGTTATTTTGAGGAATTTATCTCATTTTGGTGATGTTGTACAACATAGTTTTTAAAAAAGAACAACACGTAGACCATGTGACTACCCGTCATGTCGGACAAAGCAGTGGGAATCGAACCCACAACCAAAGTACGATTGGGATTTATCGCCTACCACTGGACTACGTGAAGTCCCTGGTTAGTGTGACTATTATTTTTAGTTAAATTATTTTATTGATCATTAATAATTTTATTTGGGATCTTATGTCTTATCAAATGAATACCCTTAGTATAGGAAAATGATTTGGTAATTAAGTGATAAATGTTATTTTGGAAGTTGTTCGCTTTGTTGTATGGAAAATAGAATAGTATGGGATTTCATTTGAGGAGTAATGGTGGATTTTTATCTATGTTTTTATTGTGGATTTATAGTGATTTGGGTTGTTTTTGGAAATGATTAGGTTAATTACTTCTAAGTATGTGACTTTAAGAGTAATTCATGTCATTTGGAGATACAATTTAACGTGGAAGACTACATTCTTATAAGTTTTGAGTTTCAATATTAGTTTGGATTATATTAAAGGATTTTAAGGACAATTGATTATTTAATGGTATTTATTTAACTTTGAGGTATTGATGGTTTAATTTTAGAAATTAAGATTAGTGTTTTTTTCTCTAATAGAATATCCATTTGGGGGGTCATCAGATATTATACTAACCATTTTATTTTTGATTAATCTCTAAAGACAAGGTAGATATATATTTTATCCTATGTGGATCATGTATTTCTATAGAAGTTTATTCTCGCTCTTACATTGTGACCAAGTCTTCTTGAATACTCATTGTTCAAAAAAAAGAGTTAGTGGTAAAAAGTTACTAAATAATGAAACTCTACTTAAAAAGTAAGTATATCTCTTTATGTTCTTAGTCAATATCATAAATGAATTCCTCGTCCTTATCTAATGTAACTTAAAACAAAAAAATGTTGTCTGTTTACTTTTCCTACTGGGAGACTAAGGACCGTTTGTCCCAACACAAGTTTGTGATTTTCTTATTGTTAACTTTTTCCTGATCATGTTTTCTATCCCTCTCCATCAGAACTGAACACTTAGTTTATCAACCATATCCATGTTTTCCTACATGGAATCCTAGTATGGGTTATCTTGGGTGACCTTTATACCTCTCTTCTTTTCTTTTAAAGTGATAGTTTTATTGACTCTTTTTCTGATGTGGGACTTTCCAGTATATTATCAAGCCCAATTTTAAAAAAATTGTGAGAACGCAATTTATTGAAGGAGGGGAGAATGTAACACCCCATGCTTCCATGGTACATTTCCCTTTGAATAATGAAATGGTGTGTATTGTACGCAACTTCGAGATTCTAACACTCCATAACCAATCAAACTATCCGTTATGAATAGTAATACCTACCTTTTGAAATTTTATAAATCCTATCTCTCAAAATGGACTTCATTTTTCGATTCGGAATATTGAAATTATCCTAGGGTGAAATTTTGGTACTTTTCGGATAACTTTCATATTTTGATGAATAGTGAAAATTACTAAATTTTAATTAAAAACAACTTTTTTAATCAAAAAAATAAATATTGATAAATTATGAATTTTAGTGGTTTTAAAGTATATTTAGAATATATTTTTACCATTTAATTCAATGTTTGTCATTGGATATAATTTCACAATTAAACCAGACATAAACAAGTGTCAATCTTTTGATAGTTATTATCTCTTAAAAACACGCTTTTTGTTTTAACAACGAGAATTAATTTTAAATTAATTTCTGCCACTTCTGTGTTTTGAATTTGGAAAAATGGATTCCATATTGGTAATCAGGATTTTCAAATTTTGTAAATAGGTAACTTTTATTTTTATACATTTTGAATAATTACATCGGTAAATATTTTATTTACCATGGTTAAAGGGTAAATCCGGTAAATAAGGGTTAAAAATAATATTATAATAATACAAAATTCCCCTAAAACATGTCATAACCTTATTTTTTGATACATTTCCGACCAAGTGCATCTTTGGGTCGATTTTTGTACCCCATGGAGGCACTTGTAAGTGATAGGGATACTTTATTTTAATTAAGAAAAAATGAATACAAAAATGACACAAGCATATATCTTTTAAAGAAACAATTTTTACATAGGGTTATATATGTTTGATTTTCAACTATAAATATTAATTATAAAGATAAAAAGATTTCCTACATAATGGTATTTTATATATAAATTTTAGACATTAAATAATTTAATTTATTTCTGACACAATGGTGATGCAGTAATTACCATAATAGTGAAAAATTAAAATGATTGATATTGTAGATACCCAAATAAATATAATTGGAGACTTTTATTGAATTAAACTAATTTTCTAGGTTAATATTACATATTAGGATTTATTTAAATGACTTTTTTTGAAGTAATCATTCTGTTATGAGTTTCAAAAAAATCAATTATTGAATAGTGTCAAAATTCACATAAAAGAGTTTTCAAAAAACATATTATATTATTAATTGATATTAAATTCCTAAAAATATAAGGTTCATCCAATAGACATATATAATTATAGTTCTATCATTAATGGACCACTTGGGTGTCTATTGGATGTATATAGTAATTTTATTAACCATATAATATAAAAATACAATGAGACATTGTAAAAGTGAGACTAATTAACTAAGAGTTAATTCTTAAAGATAAGGTTAATATAATGACCCAAAACTGTCTAAATTCTATTGGTTGAGTGGTTTTAGACCTATCCACACCTTAAAATTTAAATAATCCACTTTGTAGCCATTAGAAACCGAATATTAATTTATTATAAAATAATATTTTTAGCTTTTCCAAAGTTGCTCCTCACCCCTCTTATAAAAGGGCACTCCCCCTACTCATTAATTCACACCTTCAAGGCCTTTTGGTTCGGCCAAACCCTGACCCAATACTCTCTAAACTTCCCTAAATACAACCTATAGGCCTTAGTTTTATCAGAAATCCATCCTAAAGAGGTATTTTGATCAAATCAAAAAGAAGAACCTGAAGAAGAGGCAATGTTTTTACCACCCTTTTTCAAATTCTTTTCTTCTTCAACTTCTTCTTTATTTGTTATTATCATTCTAAATTAATGTATCCAGTATCTCCTATATACTGTAATATTATTATAAATATAGTACAACCATATTCAGTATTATATCCATCCATTGAATGACATGTCACCATATGTGTGTACGTACGACTTACCGTCTCCACGTCGTGGTGTAATTGTCATTCAATAAATTGTTATTTGGATGGGTATAATAATGATGTTTAATTCATGTAAATAATAAATATGACATGATAACTATTCTTTCTATATGATATACCATCCAATTATTTATTATTTTAACATCAAAAGAATGATATTGTCTCTCGTGCGTACGTATGGACTACTGTCTCCACGAACGTGATGAGATTCATTATCCATCGTATCCATTCAAGTATAATTATCATTTTATTATTTAAAAATAATGTTTACAGACTTGATATCATTATGGATATGAATAAGATACAACCTATCAATGAAAAACATGGCTTACCTAACAAAACATATAAAATAAAATGAGTAAGTTAACACCCGAAACAACGATAATACTAAGATATTATTAACAAATAAATGTTAATAGATCATATATGATATCATATTAATGTAAATGATTCTTGTATAATTCAATAACAATTATTTCACCATTATACAAGAGGTTAACCTACCGTTTACCAAAGAAAAATTACAAAGTAAGGGGTTTCTTATCTCACTTTCAATTCCGTGAGTATTCCATTGTTTGCCACTAATTTATTACATGTGGTGTGTGTACTTCCCATGTTTGTATTATTGTGTAATACACTTTAATTCATGTATATTTACATCATCATTGTATGATCCTTATTTCATGGGTGTATGTTTTGTATGTTACCAAATCAATAAGGGAATTTCGAATTTCAATTTCCACTCATTCGGCTTTACGCATACATCATTGATTATTTTACTCCAAGATTATGTGTGGATTAACTATTCATTTGATTATGTCATAATTTCCACTCCCCTTTCTGTGGATATACTTTTTATACACATAATCACTCCATTGATAAATTCTCAAGTCATCGGTATGAACTTGATAAGAGTAATTTTTACTCAATCTCAATTTGTTGAGATAAACATCCAATTCATTGGTGTCGTTTTTACAAGAATATGTGTGAATGTCCTTTGATTGTTTTTCACCGAATATCCAATCATATTTAGTGTATTTATATTTTTCAAACATAATTATGTATTTTATTTATCCTTAACCTAAGGATACATCCTTTATGAGAGATTTCATCTCAATTTACATTCCATTGAGACTTCTTTGTTGTTATACACCAAATCACTTTTATGTGGTGTATATAATGTACTTTCACATAGTATATTATGAATCCCTTTATTCTCATGATATTAAAATGTTTTGATTACTTCAATTATTTGTATTCAAGTGTCTCTCTTTTGTTTAGAAATTCTAACTAAAATACCATTTTTAAATGTTTTAAAAACTTATTCTTCTAAATAGTTCTCATTAATGTCCATGTTTTAAAAATGGTTTTAAGGATTTATTTATATGGAAATTAAAGTTTTCAAATCAAAATTCCTTTTAAAAGTTTCAAAGTTGTATGGGACACTTTTATTCAAAAATCTATTTTTAAATGGCTTCTTGACAAATACTGTGACTTTTAAACGTTTTCAAAAAAGGGGGGATATTTCTCTCAATAGTTTGATGATTATTTTAATCTATGTCAATATCCTTCATTATTCTCGATTTAAGTTAATCTGATACAATAAAATCTTCCATATTGTATCGAATGAGTTATATTCGACTGTGGATGTGCTATTTTTATACCATTCTTGGTTTGTGGTTAAAGTATTGACATTTCATATGCTAGTTTTAATACGAATGTTTATGTTATGTTTAAACCTGTTCATATGAGGAATGCATTGGACTTAGTAAGTGGTGGGTGGAGCCCGCTATAGCTCCTCGATGCATAAGTAGGTCTCATGAGACAAACTAGTGTCTTGGCACAAGGCCTTGGAAAAATCTTATTTGTAGTCTTGGCACGAGGCCTTGGCTATGTGGTTATGATAGTCTGGAATTATGCATTCCATCATTATGAAAGTGGTTATTGATATTGAATGTGATTGTTTGACTAGTAGAATATCCATGTGAATAAGTAAATGGAATTATTTCATTTTATCTTTTCCTTATTATGCTGAAGTTCAAGTTTAAAAGGCTTTTGTTTTAGTTATAAATTGCTTTAAGTGTTTATGCTTATCTAAGAAAGCTTCTGCTATATTTTTATCCTTAATGAGCATCTGAGCTCACCCCTTTCAATGATTTATCTTTTCCCAGGATGTGAAGAAGTAATTTATGAATAACCTTCAGGGATAGTGTGAGGGGATATGAAGACAAGATGTTGTTGTAGTTTTCTTACCTTATGATGTAATGTAAGACTTATGAATATATCTAGTGTTTCCAAGACTACTAAACTAATCGGTCTTTCGAGACTTGATCCTTTGTGATCATTCCAATGTTACGTAATAATGCACCGACTTTGGGTATCTAGGGTAGGGGCGTTACAGTTTGTATCAGAGGAAGTTTAGTACAAACCTTGGAATCTAGATTTAGATAAACTCTGATTAGAACACATAGACCTAAGATGAAATTTGAGGATTAGTATAGAAGAACTTCCTATAATTTTGGTATTGTAGAGATTTTATGAGTTTTCCAAGCAATACATCCCTGTCTGGATACGACAAGGTAGACAAAGCTCTGGCACAGATGTATCTAGGGGTAAAACCTGAAAACACGACTTTGAGCTAGACTCGAACGGGAACTGGCGCACGACAACGGGCCTTGCTGCACTCTTGGTTACGACACTCCCTGGGGATATGCTTAGGATAATTTACATTTTCTTTACTAACCGATTTTAAGTATTAAATATATAATATGAGAGTAAATGATCTTGGTTAATCCTAATGTGTTTCAAAGTGAGAATATGGTGACATGTTAATCTCTAAATGATTTTATGACTACTGTTACTCACACAATTCTTTCTGGTTTTAGTCAATGGCTGGATTCGAAGGAATTCATAGTGACTTTGAGAATGATGTGCAAGGTGGTAACGGTGGTGGAAATGAGAAACAAAATGTAATGTTGATGGTTGTAAAATATATTGTCTTTATGCCAAATCAATTTTCCAAAAACATGATCAAAAATATATATATATTAACCAATTCCCAGACTCAACAAAGAAGAGAAAGGTGATGAATGATAAGAGCTCCAGCATTGGAGACCATGGAGAAAGGAATCCTCAATTTCCATCATGTAGGAAATGTGGAAGGAGACACCAAGGAAAGTGTCTCAATGGGACAAAGAAATGCTTTACATGTGGGAAGGAAGGACATAAAGTGAAGAATTTCCAAGGAAAAATGAATAGTACTATGGAAGAAGATAAAACTGGTCCCAAGAGTCCATTTACAATTATTTTCCGTAAATGTAGGAGACCTAGCCATTACCCGAGTGAATGCCCTATTCTATAGGATATTTTCTTGGACAAAAAAGAAGCTATGTGGAAATAAATGGTCGGAGAAATGTTTAAAAAGTATTAGTGCACCTTGTTGATGGGTTTACTTTGGAATAATTTTCTCTTGTATTTGTAACCCTACAGTTTTCCATGTGAGAGTGATATTTTATGAAGAATTATATTTTCTCTTGTGGATAAAGTAATAAATAACCATTTGGTTTTATATGATCATTGGGTTTGAGGCAATTACAAGTTATTATAATTTGGGATGAAAATGCAAGGTATGAGATAACATTTGTGGTTAAATTATGTTATGGTTATTTTGAGGAATTTATCTCATTTTGGTGATGTTGTAAAATATAGTTTTTAAAAAAGGACAACACGCAGACCGTGTGACAACCCGTCGCGTCGGACAAAGATGTGGGAATCGAACCCACAACCAAAGTACGATTGGGATTTATATCCTACCACTGGACTACTTGAAGTCCCTAGTTATTGTAACTATTATTTTTAGTTAAATGATTTTATTGATCATTAATAATTTGATTTGGGATCTTATGTCTTATCAAATGAATACCCTTAGTATAGGAAAATGATTTGGTAATTAAGTGATAAATGTTATTTTGGAAGTTGTTCGCTTTATTGTATGGAAAATACAATAGTATGGGATTTCATTTGAGGAGTACTGGTGGATTTTTATCTATGTTTTTATTGTGTATTTATAGTGATTTGGGTTGTTTATGGAAATTATTAGGTTAATTACTTCTAATTATGTGACTTTAAGAGTAATTAATTTCATTTGGAGATACAATTTAACATGGAAGACTACATTCTTATAAGTTTTGAGTTACAATATTAGTTTGGATTATATTGAAGGATTTTAAGGAAAATTGATTATTGAATGGTATTTATTTAACTTTGGGGTATTGATGGTTTAATTTTATAAATTAAGATTAGTGTTTTTTTCTCTAATGGAATATCCATTTGGGGTGGTCATCAGATATTATACTAACCATTTTGGTTTTGATTAATCTCTAAAGACAAGGTAAATATATATTTTATCCTACGTGGATCATGTATTTCTATAGAAGCTTATTCTAGCTCTTACATTGTGACCAAGTCTTCTTGAATACTCATTGTTCAAAAAAATTGAGTTAGTGGTAAACAGTTATTAAATAATGAAACTCTACTTAAAAAGTAAGTATATCTCTTTATGTTCTTAGTCAATATAATAAATTAATTCCTCGTCCTTATCTAATGTAACTTATAACAAAAAAATGTTGTTCATTTACTTTTCCTACTGGGAGACTAAGGACAGTTTGTCCCAACACAAGTTTGTAATTTTTTTATTGTTAACTTTCTCATGATCATGTTTTCTATACCTCTCCATCAGAAATGAACACTTATTTTATCATCCATATCCATGTTTTTCTACATGGAATCCTAGTATGGGTTATCTTGCGTGACCTTTATACCTCTCTTCCTTTCTTTTAAAGTGATAGTTTTATTGACTCTTTTTCCGATGTGGGACTTTCCATTATATTATCAAGCCCAATTTTAAAAAAATTGTGAGGGAGAAATTTATTTAAGGAGGGGAGAATGTAACACCCCAAGCTTCCACGGTACGTTTCCCTTTGAATAATGAAATGGCGTACATTGTACGTAACTTCGAGATTCTAACACTCCACAACCAATCAAACTAGCCGTTATGAATAGTAATACCTACTTATTGAAATTTTATAAATTATATCTCTCAAAATGTACTTCATTTTTGGATTCGAAATATCGAAATTATCCTAGGGTGAAATTTTGGTACTTTTCGGATAACTTTCATATTTTGATGAATAGTGAAAATTACTAAATTTTAATTAAAAATAACTTTTTTAATAGAAATAATTAATATTGATAAATTATGAATTTGAGTGGTTTCAAAGTATATTTATAATATATTTTTACCATTTAATTCAATGTTTGTCATTGGACATAATTTCACAATTAAACCAGACATAAACAAGTGCCAATCTTTTAATAGTTATTATCTCTTAAAAACACGCTTTTTGTTTTAACAACGGAAATTAATTTTAAATTAATTTCTGCCACTTATTTGTTTTTAATTTGGAAAAATGGATTCCATATTTGGAATCAGGATGTTCAAATTGTGTAAATAGGTAACTTTTATTTTTAGACATTTTGAATAATTACTTCGGTAAATATTTTATTTACCATGGTTAAAGGGTAAATCCGATAAATAAGGGTTCAAAAATAATATTATAATAATAAAAAACTACACTAAAATGTGTTTTAACCTGATTGGTGGATACATTTATGACCATGGGCATCTTTGGGACGATTTTTGGACCTCATGGAGCCACTTGTAAGTGATAGGGACACTTTATTTTAATTAAGTTAAAATGAATACCAAAATGACACAAGCATATATCTTTTAGAAAATCAATTTTTACATAGTGTTATATATATTTGAATTTAGACGATAAATATTCATTAGAAAGATAAAAAGATTTTCTACATAATGGTATTTTATTTATAAATTTTAGACATTAAATAATTTAATTTATTTATGACACAATGGTGATGCAGTAATTACCATAATAGTGAAAAATTAAAATGATTGATATTGTAGATATCCAAATAAATATAATTGGAGACTTTTATTAAATTAAACTAATTTTATAGGTTAATATTACATATTATGATTGATTTAAAGGACTTTTTTTGAAGTAATCATTCTGTTATGAGTTTCAGAAAAATCAATTATTGAATAGTGTCAAAATTAAAATAAAAGAGTTTTTAAAAGAAATATTATATTATTAATTGATATTAAATTCCTAAAAATCTATGGTTCGGCCAAGAGACTTATATATTTATATTTGTATCATTAATGGACCACTTGGGGGTCTCTTGGATGTATATAGTAAGTTTATTAACCATATAATATAAAAATACAAAGAGACATTATAAAAGTGAAACTAATTAACTAAGAGTTAATACTTAAAGATAAGGTTAGTATAATGACCCAAACCTATCTAAATTCTATTGGATGAGTGGTTTTAGACTTATCCCCACCTTAAACTTTAAATAATCTACTTTGGAGCCATTATAAACCGAATATGAATTTATTATAAAATAATATTTTTGGCTTTTCCAAAGGTTCCCCTCACCCCTCTTATAAAAAGGCACTCCCCCTTCTCATTGCTTCACACCTTCAAAGCCTTTTGGTTCGGACAAACCCTACCCAAATACTCTATAAACTTCCCTCACTACAACATAGAGGCATTATTTTGATCATAAAGCCATCCCAAGGAGCCCTTTTGATCAAATCAAAAGGAAGAACCCGAAGAAGAGGTAATGTTTTTACCACCCTTTTTCAAATTCTTTTCTTCTTCAACTTCTTATTTCTTTGTTATTACCATTCTAAATTAATGAATCCAGTATCTCCTATATAATTTAATATTATTATAAATATAGTACAACCATATTCAGTATTCTATCCATCCTTTGAATGACATTTCACCATACGTGCGTACGTACGGCTTACCGTCTCCACGTCGTGGTGTAATTGTCATTCAATAAATTATTATTTGGATGGGTATAATAATGATGTGTAATTCATGTAAATAATAAATATAACATTATTATTATTCTGTCTATATGATATACCATCCAATTATATATTATTTTAACATCAAAAGAATGATATTGTTGCTCGTGCGTACGTACGGACTACCATCTCCACGAACGCGATGAGATTCATTCTCCATCGTATCCATTCAAATATAATTATCATTTTATTATTTAAAAATAATTTTTAAGGACTTTATATCATTCTGGATATGAATAATATAAAACCTATCAATGACAAACATGGCTTACGTAACAAAACATATAAAATAAAACGAGTAAGTTAACACCCGAAACAACGATAATACTAAGATATTATTAACAAATCAATGTTAAAAGATCATATATGATATCATATTAATGTAAATGATTCTTGTATAATTCAATAACAATTATTTCACCATTATACAGGAGGTTAACCTACTGTCGACCAAGGAAAAGGTACAAAGTAAGGGGTTTCTTATCTCACTTTTAATTCCGTGAGAATTCCATTGTTCGCCACTAATTTATTACATGTGGTGTGTGTACTGCCCATGTTTGTATTCATTGTGTAATATAATTTAATTCATGTATATTTACATCATAATTTTATGATACTTCTTTCATGTGTGTATGTTTCTTATGTTACCAAATCAATAACGGAATTTGGAATTTCAATTTCCACTCATTCGGCTTTACGCATACTTCATTGATTATTTTACTCCAAGATTATGTGTGGATTCACTATTCATTTGATTATGTCATAATTTCCACTACCCTTTATGTGGATATACTTTTTATACACATAATCACTCCATTGATAAATTCTCAAGTCATCGGTATGAACTTGATAAGAGTAATTTTTACTCAATCTCGATTTATTGAGATAAACATCCAATTCATTGGTGTTGTTTTTACAAGAATATGTGTGAGTGTACTTTGATTGTTTTGCACTGAATATCCAATCATATTTAGTGTATTTATATTTTTCACACATAATTATGTCGTTTATTTATCCTTAACCTAAGGATACAACCTTTATGAGATATTTCATCTCAATTTACATTCCATTGAGACTTCCTTGTTGTTATACACCAAATAACTTTTATGTGGTGTATATAATGTACTTTGACATAGTATATCCTGAATCCCTTTATTCTCATGATATTATAAATTTTTGATTACTTCAATTATTTTTATTCAAGTGTCTCTCTTTTGGTTAGAAACTCTAACTAAAATACCATTTTTAAATGTTTTAAAGACTTATTCTTCTAAATATTTCCCATTAATGTCCATGTTTTAAAAATGGTTTTAAGGATTTATTTATATGGACATTAAAGATTTAAAATCAAAATTCCTTTTAAAAGTTTCAAAGTGGTATGGGATACTTTGATTAAAAAATCTATTTTTAAATGGATTCTTGACAAATAGTGTGACTTTTAAATGTTTTCAAGAAAAAGGGGGATATTTCTCTCAATAGTTTGATGATTATTTTAATCTATGTCAATATCCTTCATTATTCTCTATTGAAGTTAATATGATACAATAAAATCTTCCATATTGTATCGAATGAGTTATATTCGACTGTGGATGTGCTATTTTTATACCATTCATGGTTTGTGGTTAAAGTATTGACATTTCATATGCAATTTTTAATACGAATGTTTATGTTATGTTTAAACCTGTTCATATGAGGAATGCATTGGACTTAGTAAGTGACGGGTGGAGCCCGCTATAGCTCCTCGATGCATCAGTAGGTCTCATGAGACAAAATAGTGTCTTGGAACAAGGCCTTGGAAAAATCTTATTTGTAGTCTTGGCACGAGGCCTTGGCTATATGGTTATGATAGTCTGGAATTATGCATTCCATCGTTATGAAAGTAGTTATTGATATTGCATGTGATTGTTCGACTAGTAGAATATCCATGTGAATAGGTAAATGGCATTATTTCATTTTATCTTTGCCATATTATTCTGAATTTCAAGTTTAAAAGGCTTTTGTTTTAGTTATAAATTCCTTTAAGTGTTTATGCTTATCTACGAAAGCTTCTACAATATTTTTATCCTTACTAGGCTTCTGAGCTCACCCCTTTCAATTTTTTATCTTTTTCCCAGGATGTGAAGAAGTAATTTATGAATGACCTGCAGGGATAGTATGAGGGGATATGAAGACAAGATGTTGTTGTAGTTTTTTTTACCTTATAATGTAATGTAAGACTTATGAATATATCTATTATATCCAAGACTACTAAACTAATCGGTCTTTCGAGACTTGATCCTTTGTGATCGTGTAAATGTTACGTAATAATGCACTGACTCTGGGTATCTAGGGTCTGGGTGTTACAAGTAATGTATCTAAGGGGGAAATTATTCAATTACTTTTTACAATTGCATCACTAGACCATGTTTCACTCATAAAGGGTGTTATATATATTTATATGATAATATTGGCTTCCAGAAATCTCCTAGATACACATAGTGTCACCTATTAGATAATATATATTGATAATAACACCACGGTAAGTGAATTTTCTAACTCTATCCCACCTATAGGGTATCCATCATGGCCTCGCTCCTACAAAATATGAATTGATGTTTAACCCCATTGAAACTTCTAAACCTACTTTTAAAAGCTCCAATGAATATTATTTTTTTAATCCCTATTTTCTTTAACCCTACTTTGACCTCGAGTTTCTATGTTCCTCTTCAAGTCGGATATAGAGTGGGGGAAACAAAGTTGTTTTTAGTTTTTTGGTTCAGTGGTCAGCGGTTTTCTCTCCCATGCCATTTTTCTATTTATTTTGGTTTTTGGTTTTATTTATTTTGTCGGCTGGAACCCACGACCACTCAAATATCTACTCTGACCCCTAATTTCCTTAACTACTCTCCTAATAAGATCTAGAACATTGATAACTAAGTTGTTTTTGGATGTGTTCTTTGGAAGCTGATGGTGATCCTTGGGTGAATGGAGCTGATTTTCTCTAATGAATATATTTTTTTCTCTTCCTCTCCATCAATGGTTAATTTCAGAGGTGTAAATGAAGACATCATTAAATATGTTTTTTGTTTTATATAATTTTCGTTTGTTTCATCGATGATTTTTTTTGTTCATTTTTCATGTGTTTGATCTATTTGTACTTTTTCAATGATGGTTTCGACTAGGAGTCTCTTGGATGAGCTTTTTTGTTTTTGATGTTCTGTTATGTTTTTTTATTATGGAAATGAGGGAGTTATTCAAAAGAGACATGAATGATGGTGAATGTTCATAGATGGAAATTTTGATGGTTGAAATTTTCTTTTTCTTTTCAATTTCTTTGGTCACTATCCATGATGGCGATGTTCAGCCAAAGACGGTGGTATACAGATGCTAACAATGGTAGAAGGTGGGTGATGCGACCCTAGATGACGTGGGTGTCCCACAGATTTAGGCATTAGGTTCAGTGTTTGTGATTTTTAATTTCAAATATTGTATTGGGATTTTTTACATTAGAATCCCATTTTTGTCACCAATCAATCTCAAAGAGGATTTTTGAAAATTAAAAAAATAATTTTCAGCCAATAGAAAATGAATGGATGCTAATCGTAAAAACAACTGTATGAATATGTGGTGAAATAGTTCTTCATGTTTAAAAAATATCATTCATATGACCCTTCTCAAATCATTTGTTTATGTTTATGATTTTTTATTCAAGAATAATTAGTCCATAGGAGTTAGAAGAACATTTTTTTTATAATAGAATATATCAAAGTTATAAATTTGGGAATAAACATAGCGAATTAGTGAATGTAGCTAATGGATGGGATAACACTATGATTTATGAATCAACTTCTATGATTAAAAATGTGTAAAATGAATAATAATTTATCAATTATGTTATTATATGTGTGAATGATGATGAATATTATATTGAGGAAATGAAAATAAAATTTTAAGTTGAACTTTTTCATTATCCAAAATTGTTTGAGAAGTTGAAGAGTTATGAAAAGACACCATAATATGTTGGTTATATAAAATATACAGTATTTTCAGTTGTACTGATTTAGTATAATGTAAAATATGGTAATGGATGAAGTGATACTAGTTTTACTGAACTAGTTTCTCTCTTGAATGATATGATCCTGTGATATATTGAGTTCTTTATCCAAAATTATGATGTTAAATGAATTCCACATTTTATGGCTATGACCTCTAAAATAATACATGTCCATACAAATGACTGTATACTATTTCTCAAGGACTAAAAATCACCTAAATAATTCCCAAAGTTTAGTGATTATCGATATAATAAATATGAATCGGTTCCTACACATGTTCTATGGTGCATTCCAATCATACCAAGGTTTATGTGCCTATATGGAATTGAGGAGAATTCAAGACAACTAATGTAGAATGAAGATAAAAGAAATAAATATGGGAAACATTTTCACCCAGAAGACTCTCCTCGATGGAAGAGAATTGATCATTAGTAACCTAATTTATTAAACGAGACAAGAAACATTCATCTGGAGTTATCTACATATGGAGTGAATCATTTCAGTTTTTAATGTATCTCTCATAGTATATGGTTAGTTATGTTAGTAAATTATAACTTTCCACCGTGAATATGCATGAAATGGAAATACATTACGTTATATATTCTTATATTAGGACCAAAACAACTATGTAATGACATTTATATTTATTTGTATCCATTAATTAAATATTAAAAATTATATTTGGATTAAGGTGTTACATTATATGATAATAATAGAAATGAATATTTCATACAGAGAGCTATGTTTTATGGGATGATAAATGACTTCCCATATTATAATTTTTTTTAGGATATAGCATTAAAGGAACTCAAGGGTGTCCCATTTTCGAACAAGGTACACAGTCAATTAGGTTGAAACATTCATCAAAGACTGTGTTTCTAGGAATTCGTAAATTTATACCCTAATGACATAAGACCCAATCTGGGATGACATCACTAGATAGATGTTTAGAAGAATTTATAGAATCATTCCCACAAATAGGTGATCAAATATTCGAGAAGGTAAAATATTTGGGCACTACTTTCGGTAAAGAATTTTTTTAAAATCCTTTTGAGACTATTGTAAAAATTGATTAGTTTTATTTCAATTAACATATTGGAATTTTCTTTACATCAGAAAATTTATTGATGTTTTTCATGTTGAAAAAAAATATATGCCATAGTGTCATTTTAATGTTACTAAATGAACCTAAAAAATAAAGTATGGGATTAAGGCTAGGTTGGGAATGATTAAAATGGGAATAAGGGAAGAGTTGGTACCAGTGAAGGGTGAAAAATGAATCTTTATTCCTCCATCTTCTTACACTCTTTCCAGGTGGGGGAGATAACAATTTTTCAACTTCTTAAATGATAGAAATTTTTCAGAGGGGTATTCATAGAATATCAAGAATATATATTCGATGATTAATATAAAGTTAAAGTGTCTAAAATCACATTACTATCATGTTTTATTCATGATATAATTCATATATATTTACATTTCATTTTTTCTAAGAATTTATGTCATACATTTACCAAGAATAATTTATTTTTCAAACCTATATTTGGTAATGTTATAGACTTGGAAAACATTCCAACTGTGGAAAAAGAAATTTTCATCATATTATGTGAGTTTTAAATATTATTCCCACCAACATTATTGGATATTATAGTTTACTTGATGGTTATCTTGATGAGATACATTCAACTATTAGGTTTCATACATTATATGTGGATATACCCCATTGAATGGTATATGAGTATTTTGAAAGGTTATGTCAAAAATCATTGTTTTCTAGAGGGTTGTATTCTAATGTGATATATTACTGAGGAAGCCATTAAATTCTGTACAGACTACCTATCCAGTGTAAAATTCATTATTCTACTAAAATCTCTTCATACAGAGTGTCTTGTGGGTGATATAATGTTTGGAAGAATATTTTTCACAATCAATATTTCAGATTGGGAGCAGGCCCACCGTTGCATTTTTTATAAGAGTTTATAGGTTCCCCATATGTTTAAACCCACATGTAAATTCTTATAAATTTGAATCCGTCAAGTGTTGAAATCTAGAAATCAAATACACTTAATATAGAGCTTATAGGATGGTTTTCATACCATGTTTATAAGGAGTCAGATGAAAAACTAGATTCAATATCAGAATAAATTTGTTGGCTAGTCATAGGACCAAGTGTGTATGTATTATCTTACAATGGTTTTGTAATTAATAGTTATATATTCTATACAAATGAAAATGATAAAGGTAGTACCATATAAAATAGTGGAGTTACACTTATGACTAAATAAGTATATGTTTCTAGTACTAAGGATAGGA
Source organism: Viscum album (assembly GCA_963277665.1). Lineage (NCBI taxonomy): Eukaryota > Viridiplantae > Streptophyta > Magnoliopsida > Santalales > Viscaceae > Viscum > Viscum album. The sequence continues at coordinate 1,015,677,992 of OY728143.1, forward strand.
ATCCAATTTATGATAATATGTCATACATGGGAATCATCAAACAAATATGAGAGTGGGATTATACAGCATTCAAAGTACTGATTTTTTAATGGAAGAGGGTTGATAATATAGATTTGTTAAAATATATTAATTTGGATGTGGTAATGTGGTTTTCAATAAGCAATGGTAAAAAGGATAACTGTTTATAATGGAATCACTTGTAGTACAAGTATTTTATATTCCAAATATCACAAAACAAATGTGTTTCATTGTTCTGTTATTGACCAAAACCACTAAACTGTTATAAGAAAATTCAAATGAGGGTGGACCTTTTACTGGTATGTCATAATAATTTCATAGTGGTCCATATATAGATAGGGTCTTGTATGTCAAAGGAGACCAGAATTAAAGGATTTGGATACACAATAGAGGGGTAAAATCTCTTCAACCATTAAAAAATAGTTTAATAATAAGGTTATATTTTTTGTATTATACATTGTGTTACCTCTTTTTATCATCGGTTCACTGCATAATTTATGTAATGTAAATTAAATGTTACACCACTTATTCATATAATGACTTCTACATGTGTTGATCTCCTAATCCTAAGAAACAACAGGTTTCCTAACGTACTCTTACTCCCAGTATAGAGGAACAATAACCTTTTTGTACATTTTAATGAAACCAATCTAGAGGAAAAACATATTGATGATTTTGAATATGAATAAATGTTATAAGGAAAAGAACCGATGTTTTAGAAAAAAGGAACAACTAATTGTGATGATGTTAGTAAAATTTATTAAAGTTAAAATAAATGCATCAAATTCATGTTTGGATAGAATGAACGGGAATAGGATGATATCACCAAAAAATAATATGTTTAGTAGTTACATTTGTCTCATCAATCAATAGTCCATGTTGATTGATTTATATTTTTGGAACCATGTTTTACCCATGCTTAGGATAGTGATTTTGGAAGAGATATTGATAACATTATGATATCATTTCTTTATTTTTCTAAAAAAATAAAATAATAAAACATTTACTTTCTCTTCATCATCCCTTCCAGAGTGCATTTATAGTATATGACTACCATAAGAAATCATTATTAATTCATGGTGTAGGGATTCACATAGGCTTCCGTACAATTCTAATGTGATTTTATCTTAAAGATACTGAAGGAAAAATAAAACTGCACCCACCACTTATGTATGAACACATGATAAGACAAGTGGTGTGGGATTCGTTTACTAAGAATCATAGGAAGATATATTTATAGGTACACTATAGATGGTAATATATAATTTGGAAATACATGTATTCATCACTTTGATTGATTTTTTTATTTATGAAATAGCAACTGAGTTCTGAATATAAGGAATAGACATCAAATCCAATATACCCCTACTTTAATGAAATGATGGGGTACTCTTCACTTGATAAAAAAATTGGTACATATTTTAAAACTATCATAATTATTTTATGTGAAAAGAAAAAACAATATAATTATGTTCCTCTATTTATATAAAAATTGATGTATCTAAATCCAACTGAGTGCAGAATATAAGGAATGGACATAAAATCCAATATACCCCTACTTTAATGAAATGATGGGGTACTCTTCACTTGATAAAAAAATTGTTACATATTTTAAAAAATTAATAATGATTTTATGTGATAAGAAACAATAATATAATTATGTTCCTCTATTTATATACAAATTTATGTATCTAAATCCAAATATACTTCCATCCCATGTCATGTTCTATAGAAGGAGGAACATGTAAATATATATGGGATACAAGTAGATGAAAAAAAAAGAGTGGGAATCACGTGTAAGTATGACATAATAAGTAAAATTATTTAAATTGGTATTACATAATAATGAATACTTAATTTCCTATATTTTATATCTAACTTAGACACAGGAATCATCAAAACATATACTAGATGAACACCTACTATTGGTGTCCTTGAAATGGTAAGAATAGTATGTCCACATCATAGGTGTGGGTTTTGGGGTGACAGCCCAAACATATTTTGAGAAAGGAACACAACATTAGGATAAATATAAAAAAAAATATGAGAAGAAAGAAATATTATTAGCCCATGATGAAAAATTTCATTGGATTTCTGAGTTGTTAGAAAATTTTATGAGGAAAGAAAAAAAGAATAAACAACTCAAGAAAACTCATTTTGTAAAGATATATCACCCCAACCCCCACCATCTTTGAGGAAATCCATTCCACTCATAGAGATGTCTTAGATAAAATTATCAATAGTCTCATTATTGTTTCTGTGAAATTTCAATTAGTTAAACATTGAAACCTTTCCAATCCTGATATTATATAGGGTGAAAATGACATGATTTATATCTATCAACACCCACCCATCACCTTTTAGTGATGGCTACCGTGTTCAATATCCAACAAGACAATATAAAAAGTAGAAAACTTATAATAGGTCCTATTAGAGTGGTGGTAGGCATAGATCATGATCCAAGCACTGAGATACCTATTCCACTTTATGACACATGTATTCATATAGTTGACCAAACTTTTTGAACATTCATAGAATGGATGTCATATCTGGTAAAAAAACATTTCGACAAGGAGTTATTCATTCTAAATTAATTTTTCATTCTAAACCTTAAACAATTAATGAATAAGTCTATAAATCAATAAATGTTATTACAGATAGAAAAAGGGAAGGGGTGAAATGAATGTTCGGATCAAAACAATCTAAAAGATCAATAAACTGATCGAAAATTTCATCAGAAAGAACCATTACCCCACCTATTCAATATTCTCATTTACTAACATTGAAGGTTCATATGGATACAAAGTGATAATGTGTTAGTAATCACAGAGTATATTTTGATGAAAAATTGTATGAAGAATCTATTACTGACTACATTTCTGTTGATAATGTAAATTAAATTCTCAAGTACGAATGGCTAGGAGTATTAGATGTTAATGTATCCATGATCTTCTTTTTCATGATTTATTTTTCTAATAACTGATATACTATTTTAATTATGAATAAATACATTTCAAATTTTATGATGGCATATATATTAATACCAATTGAATGGATTTCTCCATGAACATAAATTTGAACACATTATTCCTCATGTCACTTCTATATAAAAAAAGGATTATAATAAATAAAATTGATGAAGTATAGAAAAACTAGATAAATATTTTTAAAGGAGACTTATGGATGATAGTATCTTCTAAATACCAACAATTCAAGGGTAAAACTCTAAAATTTAATCATATAAAATATTTTTTCATTTTCTTCATTAAAAATTATTTTTCTTGTTTTTAGGAAACATTGGATACTCATTGTGGCCAATTTGGAAACTCCAAAGATTTATTTCATGGATTCACTACATGGATTACCAAAAAACCAACCACAAATGATAACACTTGTAAATTATTAATACACTATATCCAAATTTTTATAACTAAAATTCAATTTATATATTTTATATTATTTTTTGATGAGAAATCTGTTATGATATGATGGTTTTTAAATATCATTAAAATTATGGACTAAATACAATCTATGAAAACAAGAAGCCTAAAAAGTTATAAATTTTACAATTATTATGGTATGTATAATAATATTTTACTATCCAAATACATATCAAAACAAATTACATATTTTCTCAATGTTTCTTCAATGTTTGAAAAAAAATGGAAAAATATTGTTATTATGTTTATAAATTTATGAGAGTGATCATATTCTATCAAAATACTAGAATCCTTGAAGAGTTATTTTTGAAGATTATTACTATTTAAATAAAAATATTTTTTAATCCTTTGTGTATTTATATTTTTTCAGTACAACTATGACTACCAAAAATACTTGTATTCAAATGATGATATATAATTTTTTAGAAATAAATAAGAATAATACCCAATGGAAGAATGTGCACATATATCATGAATATGTGACTTCCTACTTCTTATTTACTTTATTTTATTTTCATTTTATCAAAAAAATTACTTAATTTCTTCATCAATTATATTTAGTACATATATTTTAAATTTTAACAAAGATCATAAATAAATTTTCTCATGAAAGATTTTACTTCCAGTATAAAACTTACATAATGATAATAAGGAAATTAGTCAAGAATGTATACAACTGTCAAATTCCTACTAAATATTTAATTAATTTTTTCATCATTTTTTATAATATTTATATGTTGACTTCTATATCATTTTTATCTAATACTTTTTTAGTTTTTTTAAAGATATTTTGGGAAATAAAATTTTTCTTTAAACTATTTACAACAAGCCTCAAAAGAGATAAAATATTTATTTCTTCTGATGTTACCATGATTTTCATTTCATTTATTTATGAAAATTCCATCACTACATATGGATTCAATTTTTTTATCTAAAAAAACATTCTCGTTGTTGAAAACTAGAAGAGTAGAGGAAGGTTTTTCAGAAAATAACAATGACTCAATATGGAGTGACAACATTTCGACAAATAAAGACAATGTAAAGTGTGGTAACATTGGAAAATTGGTTTTCTTTGATACTTAAGGAAAATGATACATTACACATTTATGACGTGTATAAACTAGTCTCACCTCAATATGACACTCGATGTTACCGGTATGACTCCAAGTATGTCTTTTTTAAAATTGATATTAATTTTAATAAAAAGAAAACCATGCATACTCAAAACCAATAAAAACCATTAGGAGTTTTTTATACTTTAGTAAAATGATCCATATGTAATTTTAATGTGTAGGAATCAACCTCACCTCAATTTTATGCATTGTGTGGCCTATATGACTCATTGTGCGTTTTTTATTTAAAATTGACATTCATTTTAGTAAAAAATAAATACTAACATACTCAAAATCAAGAAAAAGAATTTGGATTATTTTAATAATTTAGGAAATTGATCCAAAAGTTATTTTTGACATGTAGGAATCAATGTCACCTTAATATGATTCATGGTGTGACTAGTATGAATCCATGTATTTGTTTTTATTTAAATTTTAAATTAATTTTAGTAAAATGAATATGTGACATACTGAAAAACCATAAAATATATTCAAATTGTTTTGATATATAAGTAAAATGATCCAGAAGTCATTTTTGATTTGTAGGAATGAACCTAACCTCAATCTGACACATGAAGTGACCAATATAACTCTATTTGTGTCTTTTTAGTTACAATTGACATTAACTTTAGTAAAAATAATAAGATACATAATGAAAAATAAGAAAACAAATTCTTACTATTTTTAGACATTAGGAAAATGATCCATAATTCATTTTTGATGAGTAGGAATTAACTACACCTCAATTCAATATAGAGTGTCACCAGTATGACACAAAGTGTTCATTGTCAGTTTAAATTTGTCATTTTAATTCAAAACGTGTTTCATTCATTAAAAACCAACCAAACATTCTCAGATTGTCTTTATAATTTATTAAAATTATTCATATGCTTATTTTAACATGTAAGAAGTAGTCCCATGGAAAACTAACACATGATTTGACCAATATGTATCAAAGTGTGTGTTTCCAATTTCAAATGACATTTTAGTAAAAAGAACATGTGAAATAATGAATAATGAGAAAACACGTTTATATTTTTTTGATAATTTCTTAAAATGATCCATAATTCATTTATAACATGTAGAAATAATCCCCAGTATAATCTGATTCATGGTGTGATTGTAATAACTATAGGTGTGTCTTTTTATTTAAAATTGAAAATAATTTTAGTAAAAAGTTCAAGTGACATACAGAAAACTAAAAAAACTTATTCCTAATATTTTAATACTTTAATAAAATGATCCATAAGTCATTTTTATTTTGTATGAATCAACCACACCTCAATATGATGCACAATGTGTCTGGTATGTCTCAAAATTTTTGTTATTAGTTTAAAATTGAAATTTTAGTTAAAAAAATCACTCGCTGAAAACTAGGAAAAAATACTCTGATTGTATTGATAATTTATAACATATATTCATAATTAAGTTAGTATGTGTAGGAATCATTCTCACATAAAACCAATACACAATTCAACTGATATGAATCATGGTGTGTGTTTCTAGTTTCAAATTACATTTTAATAAAAAAACACAAGTTGCATACTCAAAAAATAGAAAACACATTCTTATTGTTTTTATACTTTTCTAAATTGATACATAAGTCATTTTTTATTCATATTAATCATCTTCACCTCTATATGATGCATAGTGTGACCGGTATAATCCCAAGAGTGTCTATCTATTAAAAATTTACATTAATTTTAGTAAAAATAATAACTAACATACTAAAAACTGAGAAAATGCATTTGGATGGTTTTGATACTTTAGTAAAATGATCGATATGTTATTTTTTCATTTAGAAATCATCCCCACTTTAATATGATTCACGGTGTTACTAATATAACTCAAAGTGTGACTTTTGATTTAAAATTGACATTAATTATAGTAAAAATAAAATGCGACCTACTGGAAACTCTGACAATGTATTTGTATTGTTTTGATACTTAATTAAAACAATATATAATTAATTTTTTATGTTTATCAATCAACCTAACTTAGATATTAAACATTGTGTGACCAATATAACTCAAAATTTCAGTTATCAGTTTAAAATTAACATTTTAGTTCAAAAGGTGTCACTCATTAAAAACAATGAAAATGTGCTCTAATTGTATTTATAATTTAGTAAAATTATTTATAAGTCATTTTTATTTGTTAGAAGTAATATCACATCAAACTGACACATGATGTGATAGATATGACTCAAAGTGCGTGTTTTTGTTTTCAATTTTCATTTTAATAAAAAAACATGTTACATACTCAAAACCAACAAAACTAATCTAGATTGTTTTTATACATTACTATCTCTAATGGCCCGAAAACATTTATTTTTTATTGATTTTGATAATCCACCTTTAAAGGGGTGATGTGGAACCCTTACAAGGCCCGTAAGCATAATTATTACAAGGCACGTAGTCCATAGAGGAATTCAATGCCCGTAGGCTTCAAACATTACATACAACCCAGAAAAACTACATGGAATTGCTCCTCCCCAACATCTTCATCATGAAATATTCTCTCCACCTTTACATGGCTGCTCGTTCAGGCTTTCCTGTGCATGCATAGTCTTTTCCCGATGGCAGGTGTCATACCATCTCATTATTGAAATCCTTTTAGCTTTTACTATGGTGAAAGCTCCTTGCTCCCCCTCTTATTTTTAATGTGTAGAAATCAGATTCACCATAATCTGATGAATGGTGTGACCGATATAATTCCAATTGTATCTGTTTTTTTAATAATGACATTAATTTTATTAAGAAGAACAATTGGTATACTGAAAACTGATCAAACACATTTGGACAATTCTTATACTTTAGATAAATGATCTTTCATGTAATTTGTGATGTGTAGGAATCTAATAGTCCTCAATATGATTCACAGTGTGACTGGTATAACTCCAAGTGTGTATTTTTTATTTAAAATTTATATTAATTTTAGTAAAAAAGAAAAATTGGCGTACTAAAAACCAAGAAAAGGAATTCGTTTTTTTTTTATAATTTATAAAAATGGTCCATAATTCATTTTTGACATGTAGGAATAAACAATACAACAATCTGACACATGGTGTGACTGATAGGAGTCCAAGTGTGTCTTTTTATTTAAAATTGACATTAATTTTAGTAAAAAGAAAAAGAGGCATATTGAAAACTCTGAAAACATATTCATATTTTTTTGATATGTTAGTGAAATGATCCATGAGTCATTTTGGATGTGTAGGAATCAACTTCACCTCAATATTATGTATGGTGTGGCCAGTATTTCTCAATGTGTCAGTTATCAGTTTAAACTTTATATTTTAGTTCGATATGTGTTTCAATCACTAAAAACTATACAAATTTACTCTGATATTATAAATAATCCAAGAAAGTGATTCATAAGTCATTTGTGACATGTAGAAAGTAGTCTCACATCAAACCGAAATACGATGTGACTGGTATGACTCAAAGTGTAGTATTCCAGTTTGAAATTACATTTTAGTAAAAAACACAAGTGATATACTGACAACTAAGAAGATGCATTTGGATTGTTTTAATAATTTAGGAAAATAATCCACAATAAATTTTTGATGTGTAGGAATCGTTCACACCTCAATCTGATGCACGGTGTGATCGGTATAACACCAAGTGCGTAATTATTTAAAATTAACATTAATTAAAGAAAAAAAATTGACATACTCAAAACTGGGAAAATGCATTCAGATTATTTTGATACTTTTTTAAAATGATCCATAACTCATTTTTTATGTGTAGGAATCAACCACTACTTAATACGATGCATGGTGTGACTGGTATAACACCATGTGTGTCTTTTTTATTTAAAATTTACACTTTATTAATTTTTAATTTCATATTAATGTTTAATTTATTTGTTTATAGAATTACTAATATAGGATTTGTTTTCATATATAGGTGATTATTTTTATTAAGTTAATGTCATTCATTCAATAGTTGACACCATGGATGGAGTTTTTTTAGAGTTGATTGTGGGTGCCAAAGTTGATGAAATAATAATTTCTTAAATATTCATGGATAGTAATTGTAAATATAATTTTAAAAAACATTTTATGAAATGAATATAGTGGTGTTTTTTTATTTGGGAAGTAAGATTTATTTCAACTAAATTATAAATTTTGTGTATAGGTTCTAGTTTGGTGTCGTGTGTTGTTAAACATACAACACACTGTAGTAGGATGGGCCTTTATTAGTGCTATTTCTAATGGTGATAGATGGGGTCCTTTATTATTTCTAATGAAATAACATATAAAGGTTCACCTTTATCATCACTTTTTTATCACTGCTAATGTGGGGGACCACCTTTAACGGTGCTAGATAAAATAGTGTTCTTTAGCGTTGTTAATGGTGTTTTTCACACTGTTAAAGGGAATATATATAGTATTGAAGGAAGTGAAACTCCATTATGAAACCCTTGGTAGTGAATTCATGGTACTATTAGATATTTGAGAGAGGTGAGTCTTGTTGTGATAAAGGATAATCACACAATGAGGAGTGTTTAGAAAGGGGAATAATGCTAAGAGGAAGGGGTTACACCATGATGTTCCTTTTATCCATAATTTTAAATAATTAATTAATTGGTTAAGTTATATATTAAAAGAGGGTTTATCCATTTTTTTAGTAGTATAGTTGATACACCCAAACATTCCTATTGCTCCTCCAACTCCCCCTCTATCATTCTCTCTATCTTATGCTCTCGTTATCTCTCTTAATCTATCTCTCTCTCTCTCTGTTTCTCTCGTTATCTTCCTCTATCTATATATATCTCTCCCTCTATCCCTACCTATATATATATATATATATCTACCCCTCCCTCCCTCCCCCTCTCCCCCCTCTCTCTTTCTTTCTCACTATGTATCTAGAGAGAGATAGTGAGAGTGTGTGTGTGAGAGAGATAGGGAGAGATCTTCCTTCCCTCTTGATAAATCATCATATATTATTATCTTTATTATATTTTATTAACTGTATGGAGTAGTCATGTGTAATAATTGTTGGACTTGAGTGTATATTCTTGGTTTCTATCACCATTTCCTTCAAACAATAGTCATAGTTCAATCCCAATTATTATAGAAATAAAATTATTTTTAAATTGGATTGAGAGGGAAACCATTACATGAACATACATAACTATTCATATAATTTGGTCCTTTGGGCCACTGTTTTGTCTTTACAGGTCTCTAGGTATTTGGGTCACCAAAGGTCTTTGGAAAAAGGGACTTCAGGCCACTGTAGGCCTTTGAGCTACTAGGCCTCTAGGGCTCAAAGGACCAAGAAGAAACCCAAGAAGATCAGATAGTAATAGCACCCAAATGGGGATTCAGAGAAAGAAGCATCTACCAGAGTAGAGATAATAAGATTTAAAGGATAATAGGATATGAAAATTTTCATCAATACCAAGAACCATGCATCCTTGCACAAGACAATACTAGTTGATCATAAATGAGAGGTGGGGAGCTGTGCACCTTCAACTAACATTGATTTTGGGGAGGGGGTCTTATGTTTTTGGTATGGGGCCTTCCTGTCATATATTATGAATTTTTTCATCATCCTTTAGTTCTTGTAATTTACCTTATGACTCTAGGCCTACTGGTCATGTAAGGGTTCCCCATCAACCCATAAAAATTAGATTATACAAAAATAAATAAAATTATCAATGTAATTCAGGCTGGGTTGACCCCCAAATTTTTTCCTATGTATCTATGTCATGACCTATAACATCAAACTAGAGGATTCTTAGGCTATCCTGATGTGCCCTGAATATCTCACCTACAATTCCCCCTTACATCATGGCTTCCATCTTGCATTGTTTCCTCGTGATCTATGTCTCATAATGCCATAGTTTTTATCCTGTGAGAAACAAGCTCAATATTATACCTTGGTGCTCCTCCACAATTTCTTTAGAAGGCCTTTTCCATGCTTTTTGCTGTATTTTTATACACTATGGTTGCATCCCTACATCGTGATCACCAACCAAGCACTATAATGTCATTTGAAAATCCCTTAAATTAATGGAATCGTAGTTTTGAATTCTGGTTGATGAAGTATTATGGGGGAGCCTTTACCACTTTGAAAAGACACCAACTACACATCATTTCCTTGTTTTATATCAATTATTCCCTAAATTATATGTTTTTCTAAATTAAATGATCTCTTCTGATCAAAGTTGGATTGACCAGACTTCTTGAATGAGTGTATTTCTTCTAACTCTAGATAGGTTGTGCTTAACTATTTCCTATTCCACATGTTTGATATGAATATTGTGAAAGCATGTGAGTTTAGGGTCATCTAAGTGACAATAAGTAGAACAAACTACTATTTTTTGGTCATAAGAGATAAATGGGGTTAGCTTGATGTGTAAAATGATGGGTGTGTCTTGGTTGGACTTGGTTATATTGGTGGTGGTCTTTGAGGGTTTTATGGGTATGATATTACTTATTATAAATAAATTTTCATAGGATATAATTATTGATTTTATTCTATATAAATTTGATGGGTATAACCCATATATCTATGGGTGACATTGATCACTAAGAATGGGGAGATTTGGTTCATTGGTATGATGCATACAGTGTTGACCATTTTCGTGGTTGGTGATGGAGTTCTTTCGAGTTATGGTTGTAGGTTGATGGTGATTTATACTCAAATTGTGGATGAGTACATTAGGGTTTTGTGTACATGGTACAAGGCCCATGATGTGGTTTTTACTGTTGTATTATGGACGTTTTCTCCACAGATTGAGGAGCTTAGGGGTGATGGTGTTGACCATCATTATTATAGAGGGATACAACATTGGTGTACTTGGGATCTTATATGTTATTGAGACCACTATGAATGATAATGTTTTCTAAAGTATATGCGAGATGTTTGGGGGATAATGAAATAGTCTTAGAAAAGAATGGGCATCATTGCCCCATGAATTTAATCATGCTATTAAGCCAGCGATTGGTAAAGGTTACAAATAACAAAGTGAAATAATTTTTTGATGTGACATTGTGGAATCATGGTTCACTAGGGATGATTATTTAGTTATGGGTTGGTTTATGATGTTGTGTGACATGATATTAGTTGGAAATACTAAATAATTTCTAGTATAAGAGACTTTGGATGCATCACTCCACATCGACACTGACTGAAGTAGGTAAAGGCTTACTCATAGCTCACTAGTGTAAAATTTTCTTGTGTCCATGGACCATGACCATGTTTATATCCCATTAAACACTGGATATAGGTTATAACCATGGAAAATCCTATAGTGTATATTATCATCATTTATATAGCCCTCGTGGATATAACCCTAGGCATGGCCCGTAGTTATAGGATTTTATGTGGATATAGGTCCACATCCACATCCTATAGCGATGGGAAGTGGCCCATGGATATAGCACTAAAAAATTTCCATGGGAAATCACCCATGGATATAGTGTAAGAAAAAAAATAAACCCCATTGGGTTTCAATCCCAAATCTCATACTATCAGACCAAGTGTTTCTACCACTCCACTGAAATAGCAATTAAGTGTGTGTCTGTGCGTGCGCACATATGTACATTTATATATATAAGAATTTATAAATATCATTTTTTGATTATTTTTAATTAATTATATTGTTGCTTTGGTATGAGTCATTTATGCATGAGTGTATCTACCCGTTGTTGTTGGGTCCCTGACCGGGGGATCAATATCCACCTAAAGACCCCACCCATGGCTATAGGGGATTTCTAGCATGGAAAATCCTATTATCGTGGTTGGGCCAGCCATGCATATAGCCTCACTTATAGCCATGGAAATTTTTTCCCCGTGGATATTGGCTACCTATACCCATGTTTAGTCCCTAACATGGATATAGCTTTATGGATATATCCCAAATTTATTATAGAAGACACTCGAGCACAAGTAGAGATGTATGTGTGTTTTTCTTTTCTTCATGTTTATAACACAATACATACACTTATATACAAATATATATATTCTAGGAAATACAATAGTGGAGGCCTAATAAGTTCAAAATCACATCTCCCACAGGTCTTATTAGATACGTATAGACATTATTGTTCATGGAATGGGTAATGGTTAGAGCTCTTCATCAATTGTCTAAGGGTCATGGAAATTTTGGTGGTGCATGAGTTGAACAATATAGTATTGTAGATGGGCCTGGTTGTTTCATGGTACTGGACTAGAACATTATTTTTTGTATTTTTATAATTTTATATATTTTATCATCTTATAGATGATCATTGACACTTGAGATACTATAAGTCTAATTAAAGATACCATAAAGGCTCAAAGAATGATTTGAACCCATCCTCCCCAAAATTTATTAAGAAAAATACAAAAAACCTTGGGATTATAGGATGAACAATGAGCTTGTACCAGATATAGAAAAAGTGAAAATAAGAAAAAATGGCAAGTGATAACTCTAAAGCATCCCTGTAAGGCCATGTGAGAGTTCAATAAGAATACATTCAAGACTCCATAGGGTAGTATCCACGAATGACCAAGTAGTCATGGAATAAAAAATGTATAAACTGATAGTCTGTAGGTAGAACCTGGGTCTGATTACAAGAATTGCTTCACAAAACGTTTTACATCACCATAAAGTTGGTCTGGTATTTCTATAAGATCTATGTTGTTATTGATTTTAAAAATAGAAACTACCCCCTCATACTGGCTCCATGGAGGTTTAACCATTGTAATTTCCAAGATTGTTCATCCTAATATCCATATACCAACTAGAAGGCTACATCCATTTGAAGTAATTACATCTTATGTTTGACCTCCATATTTAGTTTCATCCACACATCAACCTACAACAATCCAAATTAGAAAAACCATCCAATATTTATGCATTCAGTTTCAACCCCCATACTCTGCAACATCCTCAAAACATCTAAATTAATAGTAAAGTGGGATTTTTTATATTCCCAAATATGTATAAATCCAAATCTAGATTCAATAATATTTCAACATCAACACATCATTTACAAACATTCCCCTTTGAAGTAAACCCTTTTGTTTAAATCATTGTGCAAGTAACAACATGAATATTAATCTTGAAATTGATACTGAAATGTTACAACAATACAAGAAATTCCATAAAGAATACATCAAAGGTTGTAAAATTTAACCCAAAAAAGATCAAGTATTCATCATATATAAAAACATGAAGCCTTTATAAACCAGTGGGTTCCTTCGAAAAAAGAAAAAAAATGTCACTCCGTCTCTTAAACAGGTACAAGATGTTGATTCTTAGTCAAGCAGAGTAACTCTCTAGAAAAACCATAAAAAACCATAAAAAGAGAGAATACATTTCATCATACAACATTTCTTATACAAGGGAATGCACATGACTTTGGTTGTGTTCATCATATGCCATCACTAGATTCAAGGAAATATATCCATCAAATTTTATAAAAACACATGGTAACCATTTCTAAGTCATTAACATCCATCAACAGCAAGATAAAACCCATAGGGAGGTGTAGAAAATCAAAGTTATGATCTCTATCAATTTCAAAGTCCACCCTATAAAACATTATATCTTGGAAAATTATAAACTCATCTATAGATATCTCCTTCTTAAGATACCTTCTAAAGTAATGCCTCCCTTTTTCATCGATCCAGGGGTAAAATTCTTCCTTATAACCATCCATAATAACACAAGTGAAATTCATGATCTTAATGGCATCCACCAACTCCTCTGACTTCTTAAAAGCCGAGGACGAGGAGGAATCCTCTTTATCCGACGATGAGGAAGGATCCCCACCAACTCCTTAGTAAGGAGATCATATTAAAGATACATTACATAATTGTTTTTATTACACTATATTTGTTTCTATTATTCTAAGATATTTAATTTTATTTATCTTGATTCTTATGTTGTTGTATTTTTAAAAAAATTTAGGGTATAGTCCCCACACTATGACCCTTTAAACCTTTACGTATATTTGGTAGCCTTATGCATAAGGAGAAGTGTTTTTAACATCTAGTGGTGCATTGTTCTAGTTAATCTAGAGTTATATGAGTTAGGATGTTAGAATCATCACCCACTATTACATTTTCTACACAAACATTGATGAAACTGGAAGATCATCTCAGATGGTGAACTTAGATTTGATGGCTTCTCTAATAAAAATAATTGTTTCTATAATAATTAATATTTTCTATATTTCATGTGAAACAAATTTTCAAGACATTAACTAGTTTTGTTACCTTTCCCATAAAGGCTTGTAAATCATATTATTTTATAGTTTTTATTTTTAAAATTTATAATAATAACCCTCATCATTTTCCACATTAATTTTAGTGATTTGTTTTTTAATTTAAGGACATGGAATTTATCCCTTAGACTAGTCTAATTTCTCAACATAGGTAATCAAAATTACTTAAATCATAATTTTTTAACCCTTACTTCTCTTTACAGTGATTATTTACACATACTTTTCATTTCACACTTACATTTTTTCATATAATTTACCATTAATTTATCGATTTATTATAATTATGAACAAAAATTTATTTTAATATATAACAAAATTTCAATGTCATTCAATGCAGTTTTGGGTCATTTGAGCTATATAAGAATATGTATAACAGAACTGATGAAATAAATTTTGGTTACCTATTCTATTCAGATGGTGTTTAATTCATATGCATCATGTGAATGCATATGAAATATGTAAAATCATATGAAATATGTTTTTTTTTTAATGGAATTTCATATAATAGAATTTGAATATGTAAATTCATACATAAGTTATGCATATAAAATATGAAATTCTTGTATATACAATATGGAAGTATCCTATAGAGAATATAAGTCTTACAGAAGAGGTGAAAGGAATCTCATATAGAAAAATTTTAATGGCATTAAATTCATATGCAATATTTTAGTCTTATATCGAATGAAAGAAATCTCAAATATTGGTTCTTCTTTTCATTACTAGGATAGGTTCTAAAAAAATGAATTTGACACTAGAAAGGGGAAGTGAGTTTCACTTTAATCACAAGCACTGCCAGTCCCCCCCCCCAACCAAACAAGACAAATACCTACTGGGAGAAAATGGGCACGATTATTCCCGATCCTAACTCTATGATGGTAACTTAATTTTCCTTGCTACTTATTTTTTATATTCAATTTATTCATTTTTAGTCTAATATTTGTGATTTTATTTTCTAAAGTGTGTAACCATGATTGGATAGAAATTAAATATGAATCTAAAGGAGTTAAATTGATGTATGAAATTTTTAGAGTTTATGAAAATTAATAGAATGATATTTATATAGATGTCACTCAATATTTTGGCATATGATCCCATGATTCCTATTTTAGTAATCTATTCTAATGTTTTGCTGAATTGATGAAATTGACTGAATTTGATGGTGTGTACGTTTGTCAAAGTAAATGGTGTCAGCCATGACCAAATTGATAGTAGGACAATGTTTGTTAAAAATAATGGATGGTTTATTAGGTCAATGTTTTCCTCTAAATTGATTTGACTTGAATTATTTGTGTTGAGTCTTTTTAATAGAATTATAATGGTGAATACATCCCTCTCTATTTGATTGATGTTATTTTATAAATAGTTTTCGTAAAAAATATAAAGTGTTATTAAATTTTATTTTATATATATATATTGTAGTTTAGATATTTTATAAATAATACATTCATAATAAGAGTGTGAGTATTAATTGAAAAAAAAAATTATAATAAGTAACATTTGTTAAAAAAATTATGCTTTTTATAGCGCACAAAATATATTAGTAAAAAATTAAAAATATAAAATGTATGTTATATAATTTCATATTGATTTTGTGAAATTTTTACAATAATTGGTATGTGTTGTAAAAAAATATGACAATAAATAACGCATATTGTTAAAAGATAATGACTTTTAACCATTCAGTATTCCAAAACACTCAAGGTTCTGTTGTAAATTACTTTTAACAATAGAAAATGTGTGTTGTTGAAAGGGAATTTTCATACGGTGTCATGATTGATTGAAAAAAAAATATTGATGATGTTTGGTCCACATAGTAATGATTTGTTGATGAAAATTGAAGAATTTTTGAAGGTTAATAATACACTAAAAAATCATACAATATTCAGCACTAGACAAAAAGAACCAATAGGGGGTTTAATTTGTTCTAGAAAAAAGTATTGATACGGGAAAATTTTATCAGTGCTAATAAATGATATGATAAAATGGTAACTGTTTTCAATGATTTTTACAATAACTGATAAAATTATTTCCTTTATCAGCACTTTCTATCAAGCGCTGATAAAAGTCACAGTGAATAATGTAATTTATTTATACATATTTTTACATTTAAAAAATTTATAATATAATAAGTGTATATAAGAAAATATAATATATAAATATGATTTATTAAAATTATAATGAAAGGATATTCTTATTTTCATATTTTTATATAAAAAAATTATCAAATTTATATTAGTCAATAAAAATGTATAATATTATTTATATATAAATATATATACTAATTAAAAATGCGCATATAATGAATATAAATATGATATTTTTATATTTTATTTAAACAATTATATAATATATAAATGGATATATTTATTTAAATATGTGATTCATATTATAATTTATATATTGATATTCATATTAATGTTTAGTTATTTTTAATATATATTCATTTATTTTTATTTCATAATATTAAATTTTCATAGTTATTTATACATTTATAAATATTTATAAAATTAATTAAAAAATAAATTTTTAATAATTATTATAAATTCTAAAGTGTAATAATTATTTATATTTTTTATATACAATAAATACAGTGCATACATCAATAATTAGCAAAACATTTGTTATTTATTTATTCATTTTTTCATTGAAATTCATGTAATTAATTCTATTAATTGATTGTATAAAATATTTTTTCAATTTATTTAATTTTATATCTTCATTTTTAATATTATTTCATTGAATATTTTTTTCTCATTTTTTAAAATTTATTAATTTTAAATAATTTGGGAATTTTTTCATTTTAAAAAAATTATACATTTTATTTGCTAAGTTTCAATATTTACAACAAGTTTTTAATTTATATGATTTCTATTTATTTATTTTTATTTATTAAGTTTTAATATTTTAAATATATTTGGAATTTATTTAATTTATTCTTATATGACTATCTCCAACCCACGCTATTTCGTCTTGAAATTGAACTTCATCATACGTTATCCCCAACACCATTTTTTCTGATTATATAGTTAATTATGTTATTATATTAGATTTATTTTTAATATATGAAAATAAATATTATTTAACTATTTTAAAATTTTTAAATTAACAAATCAAATCATGTAATCATATTTATTTTGATTTATTCATTCTAAATATATGTGTGCATATTTAATTTAATTTGATGTAATTTAATTATCAATATTTTTATTGTCAATATAATTCATTTTTTATAATTTTTCTATTATATATTTAATATCTTCTATTTATTCATTTATATTCATTTCTATTCATTTCTATTCATTTCTATTCATTTTTTGTATGTCTATATTTCACATAATTAATGTTATTAATTCACTATTTTAAATATTTTTTGAAATTTATTCAATTTTATTCATTTATTTTTAATATTATTTCATTTAAAAAATTTATTCATTTCTAATATTTATTTATTTTTAATATTTTTGGACTTTATTTATTTATTGATATTTATTTATACATAATTATTTACTTTGTTTTAATATTTTTAAAATAATTTTAATTAATATGATTAATATTTATTCAATTATATTTATTAATGGGTAATATTTTTAAACTGTTAGAAATGTATATAATTAATTAATTTAAATGCATTTTTTAACATTCTCTTCATTTTTTAAATGTTTACAATTAATGTAATTAATTTTATGAATTATACATAATTATTTACAATGTTTTAGTATTCTTAATTTTTTTAACTTAAATGATTAATATTCATTCAATTTTGTTTTTTAAGTTGTAAGTTTTTTAGAGTATTTGAAATCTATATTATTTATTTATTTTATTTCATTTTCAATATATTTTTTTCATTTTTGTATGTTTTTACAATTCATGTAATAAATCTTACAAATTTATTTTTTTGTATGTATAAAATATATTTTAATATGTTCAATTTGTATTTATCTTAAGTTATTTATGTATATATATATTTAATTTTTTAATAATTTCCTTAATAAAAGTTATCCATTTTCTAAATATTTTTGAAGTTTATTGATTTTTAATACTTATCTACAAGTAAAGTGTAATTTTTTTTCTTTGAGATGTCTTCCACAGTGGCTAATGTCGTCGACCTTATATATTCAATAATAATATTAATTATTTTTTATTTTTTATAATTGATTCAATTTTAATAAATATTTGTTTAATATTTATGTATTTTATTTTAAACAGATTCTGTCATCTCTTTCCAAAAAGCACTGATAAATACTAAATTTATCAGTGCTAAAATTATGGCACGGATGAATATAGGTTTAATCAACACTTATTTAACCCTTAAAAAGATATATATTTATTCATGCTAATTTTTTCACTCATAAAGATATGTTATATGGGTGCATAGTATTTTAGAGATGATAAAATCTATTTTTATCAGTTTTGATAAAATCATTCTCGGTTTTATAAATTCAACCCTTAGAGAACTCACTTGTTTGTTCCATTTAAGATGTTTCATGGAAGTCGACTACTACCACCTCTCCCCCCTCTAACTTCTCAACTGAATCGTCCCTTTCAAAGCCTAAGGTATGTAATATATTCTCATGCAACCGGTTGAACTTGTTTTTTATTATTCATCATGATCCAAATTCTTCTTATGTAAGCAGAATTCAAGTTTAGTCCTCCCCCTCCTGATTGGATTCCCTAGAATCACCCTAAACCCTCTTATTTATAGGAAAAATTATATCTTAAAGTATTGATATATCTTCCAAATATCTCCTTTATCTTCTTTTTATTTCATGAAATTTGAATTCAAACTTCCTTCTTTGAATTGGGCCTCATATTATCATAGAAAACCTTCAAATCCCTTGTACATATTCTTTATATATCCCCAGAAAATAAATTTTCAAAATTATTTCAAGTATAAAGATTTTTTAGTTGAAAATTCCAATAGATATAGATTGAACATGGATTAGCACTGAGAATTATCTGGGATAATTTGTCCTCACTCTCACTTTTCACTACTATGCTATGCTACAAATCTTCATCTCCATGGTATTCCAAATTTTGGACCAGTAAATACCTCATCAAAATGCCATGCACATGAAATTACAATCATGATAATCACTTAAATTTAGTGACCTCATAGGATGAGGAATGTCTCTCCTGTCTCCGACATTAGATGAATAACCCAATCCGCATGAATAATTCATAGAACCATTCCTAAAATGTATTCCAGATTTTTGTCCCCACTAATATGTGGGTTAGATTTGATTTTCTTCACCATCATCTGGATAAATTGCAACATGAAAATTTTAAAGTTAACATACTTCACCTGAATTATCATTCCTCATTCCCCATTTCAATAAATTTTCACTCATAGTAGTTTCTCCCCCTGCTGGTGACATTGAGGGTTCCTTCAAATTTCATTCCATGCTTAGTACCAATTATTAAGTTAGTCTTTATTTTCAGTCCATTCTTACTCTTATACCCACATTCATTCATTATTATCACTATTGTATTTCTTTAAGTCGTCATTTTGATCTTTTTTTCAATTTGACTTTATCTATTCATCTCATTGAGACAGACCCACTATTTTATTTAAATGATGTTCTGAGTCTTGTGGACTCCCATAACTCTCCATAATTCTCTAATCAGACTATATTTCTCTCCTTAAATAGGAATCATGAGTAAAATTAAAAACATATGTATCTTCTTTTTTATTATTTAAACCTCACTTCTAGTTTCTAATATGTCATTTTCCCTAAATTGATTTTCTCGTTTGGTTATACTAAGGATGATTTTTGTTTTCAGGTGATCCTAGGTAGTTGGGATTATACTATAATAATTATTTTGAGATGAGGGTTTCTTCCAATCCCATTGGGACACTTCTTGAACTTGTTTTAATGTTGATTATTTCTTTTATCCCTAATAAGGATTTTCATTGTAGTTCTTTGAGGCTTCATCCTAGAATGTGAATTATCAAAATTTGAATCATTCATCAAACCCCAGATAAATTCAAGAGTTTCATAAATTTATTGGTTCTCAAGACTTCATGATTAGGCCCTATAAATGTTTTCATCATATGAAAAAATATATCAACTTTAGTTCTTAGGAATCCCATAACTAAAACACCACATATCCTACCATGTACTAAGTGAAGAAATAAATAAACATAACTTGCTCCCTCATGTTGTACTCCCACCTAGATATGTTACAAAAACTGTCTTTGACCTCTATGTTTTGGTATAGAAGAATATATATATATATTTTAAAATCACAAATTCCCTTCCTTCAATGATTTCCACCACTTCAAAAAATCACAAAACACATCATTTTACTCTTATAATCTTTAATCAATGGATTTATGTAGGTTAAATGATTCTATAATAATGACCTTCTATAATTATAAGTTCATATAGTCTTTATATATATTTATTCTATTAAATATTAATATTACCAAACCAAATAGGATGGATATGAATTGAAAATAGATGGATTCCAATCATATGACAAAATAGTTTGAGGATGGGGTGAAACAGTTCATCAAAATTTCAAAATATCATGCATATGACCCTTTTCAAATACTTTTTCTATTTTTATGTTATTTTTATTTAGTAATAATTTGTCCAATGGAGTTGGGAGAACACTTAATTTGTTAGAGAATAAATCTAAGTTATAAATATTGTAATAATCATGGGGATAACTGAATGTAGTTAGTGAATGGGATAACACTATTTTTATGGATAATATAATATGATTACAATTGTGAAAAATGATGTAGAATATTTTGAGGATATTATTATAGGTGTGAATGATGGTTATGGTCGTATTGATGAAATGCCAATGACAGTTGAAGATGACCATTGTGATTGTCCAAAACTTTTTTAGAGGTTAAAGGGTTGGGTAAAGACACCATTGTTTGTAGGTTGTACTAAATATATATCATTTTCATTCGTACTGAATATATATAATATAAAATATGGAAATAAATGGAGTGACACCAACATTAGTTAACTTTTTTCTCTCTTTAATGATATTATCCCTAGAGATAATGATCTTCCTTTACAAACATATGATGTTAAATGAATGATACATTTAATTTGTATGATCGCTAAATGAATACATTCTTATACAAATGACTCTATACTATTTCTCAAGTACTATAAATCACTTTAAAATGATCAAAGTTTGGTATTTATCAATATTATATAGATGAATCAAGTCATTAAAAATTAATATGGTACATTCCAAACATTCCAAGGTTTAGGTTTCTATATAGAAGTGAGGAGAACACAAGAAACTTTACATGGTATGCAGATATAATAAACAAATATTGGAAACTTTATCACCCACTAGACTATCCCTAGTGGAAGAAAATTGATCATGAGTCTCCATAATTTTCAACCAATTTGAGAAACCTTCATCTTACACCGTCTACAAATGGAGTGAATTCTTTTGGTTTTCAAAGTAAAACTCATAGTACATGGCTGATTATGTTGGTAAATTATAAATTTCCATCATGGTTATACATGAATTGAAAATATAATATGTTTTCTCTACTTATATTAGGAAAAAAATTGGTTAATGATATTTATGTTTTTCGGATCCATTAATCGAAGATTTGAAATTAACATGGGATTCATATTATATGTTGTATTATGAATACAGAAATGAACATTTCAGATTGAGATTTACATCATATGGGATTATAAATGAATTTCCTACTTATGGAAATTTTCCAAGACATAGCATTAAAGGAACTCAATGGTGTCCCATTTGTGAATAAGTTTCACTCTTAGTTTGGTTGAAATATTCTTCAAAGAATATGTTTATAGGATATCATATATTTCTTCATCAAAGACATAAATACCAATCTTGAGTGATATCATTCAATAAGATTTTAAAAGAATATATTGGTCTATATCCACTAATAGGGGATCAACTATTTTATAAAGTAAAATATACAGACACCACTTTTGGTAAACCATATTCAAAAAACCATATGAAAACTAATTGGGAAAAGAGATCATTTTTTAAAAATTATCATAATGGAATTGTTTTTACGTCAGGAATTATCTTGATTTCATGCATGTGGAAAAAATGAATTTGATAGTTTCATTGTAGTGTAACTAAATTCACCCAGAAAAATAAAGAATGGGATTAACTCTTGGTTGGACATGATTGGCTTAGGGATATATAAAGAGTTGTCACTAGTGAAGGGTGAAAGATGGAATTTTCTTCCTCTGGATTATTAAAAATGTTCCAAGATAGAAATATATCAGTTTTTCAACTTCTTGAATGATATAATGGTTTCATAGGGGTATTCATTAAATATCAAAAATATTGTGTCAATGAATGATTTAAAGTGAAAGGGCCTCAATTCACATAAATTTCATGTTTTTATGTGAGATATAATTCATGTAGCTTGAAGTTTCATTTTTTCAAAGTTTATGTGCCATAAATTAACTATTCTATATTTATTTATTAAATTAAAATCAAATAAAGATTTAGATTGGAATAAATTTTCTACTATGGAAAAATAAATTTCTATCATATTATGGGAATTAAAGATATTTTTCCCACTATCACTCTTCTAAATAATGGGTCACTTGATGGTTCACTTATTTTGAGAGATTTAGCTATGTGGTCCTATAAATAATATATAGATGTACCCCAATTGGATGGTATATAAAATTTTGAAAGGGTATGTCAAAAATAAAATTCGGCTAGAGGTTTTATTGTAGGGTGATATATTATTAAAGAATTATTCATTTCTATGCTAACTACTTCTCTGATTTGGATAGCATTGGTCTGTTAAAGTCTCAGCACACTGGGTAGTTGTGGATAAAATAATTTCCAAAATATATGTTGTCTTAGTTATTGTTAAAGAGTGGTATTAGGCTCAACATTAAATTTTTCATAACATTTTAGAGGTTTTACTTTATATTGAAACCCACAAAGTAATTCTTAGTAATTTGAATCCAGCACAATCTAAAAGATAGATATCAAATACACTTAATCGATAGTTTATAGGATGTTTTTGAAAGTATATTTTTAAGGAGACAACTGTAAATATGGATTCAACATTAAAACAACTTTGAAGGATATCTAGAGGACCAAGTGTTCATGTTTTATCTTATAATGCTTATGTGATTAAGGGTGATATGTTCAATAAATAAACATGACGAATATAGAATCATTAAAAATAGTGGAGTTGAACTTCTGGATAAAGTATTGCATATATCAGGTTCCAAGGAAATAAATCCTTTATATGTGAATATTTCATACTTCAGCATCATCGAGAAAATATGGGAGTGGGATCATACCACCTTAAAAGTGTTGATTGTTCAATTCAAGTGTGTTTATAACAGTTTTTCAGCTAAAATAAATAAATTCAGAATCATTAAAGTGGATTTTCATAAGGAATTATATAAAGATGAACCATTTATAATGGAATCATATAAATTATAAATATTTCTATTCCTGGTCCTACAAATAGAATGTGGTCAATTGTTCTATAATCAACCAAATTCATTGAAGAGTTAAATGTAAATTCAACTATGGATGACCCTTTCATTGGTATGTCATAATAATTTAATGGTGGTCCCAATGTGGACAAGGTATTGGATGTCATAGGAGACCACAATAAGGGTATTTCGATACTCGATAGAGGGGTTAAATCCCTTAAACCTTCAAATTAAAAGTAGAGGTCAATAATCAAGTTATATTTTTTATAATATACATTGGGTTTTCTTGATATTATTATATGTTCACTATTTTATTTATATAATCTAAATTAAATCTTCAACCATTTATATAGATAATGGATTATTTATATATCGATGATCACAGTCTTGTGAAACAACATGTTTCTCAATATAGTGATGCTTTAAATGCATAGGAACCTCATGTTTCTACACATGATGATGTTTCCAATCTCAAGTAATAATATATAGACAATGTTTAATCTATGGAAATGTTATAAAGTCCCCAAAAAAATAGTAGTGTCATAGTGTGACGGTGTTAACAAAAATTATTAAGGTGATAAGAAAAGGCATCAAATTAAAGTTTGGATTGAATTCACGTGACTATCCTATTAACTCCATAAATTACATGTTCATTAGTAACATTAGGGTCACCAATCAAGTGCATGTGTCAGTTTATGTTGATACATGGCAGAATTTTGCACCCGTATATAACATACTATTTTGGGAAGAGATTAGGGTAGCATTATGATATACTTTCTTTATTTTACTAAAATAATAATAATGAATCATTGATTTAGTCTTCATTATCCCATATAGAGTTCATTTATACTAAATGATTACTAAATAAAATCTGTATTAATGGTTGGTAGAAAAGATCATAGATGCTTTTAGACAATTCACTAATACAAATATGGGTTTATCCAATGCTTGCAAAAATTATTGATAAAGGCTCCCTTTATCAGTGCTAGAAAAAGAGATGATAAAGGGGTCCTTTATCACTACTTTTTTTAGCACTGATAAAGGGAGATCATTATCAACACTAGCTAAATGATCTGTTAAAGTCCCACATTATCAGTGCTAGTGAAAAAGAAATGATATGGGGGACACGTTATCAGCGCTACTAAAAAAGTGCTGATAAAGGGGGGGCCATTATCAATGCTAATAAAAAAGTTATAATAAAGGGGTTCCATTTATTAATCTTACTAAAGAAATCACTAATAAAGGGTTCCTTTATTAATGCTGATAAATAGGGTCCCTTTATCGGCACTTTTTTACAAACACTTATAAATTCCACCATTTATTAGTTCTTTTTTTTCTAATGATGATTTAGGGTATATTTCACAAAATAAAATATATTTCACTAAAAATAATATATAACTTTTTAAATATATTTATATTGATATAAATATAATATATTTTTCAAAATATGATTTTGATAAGACTAAATATAAATTTAAACGTCATATATATGATATTAAGTGAAAATTTCTTATAAAATAATTAAAAATAGTATTAATTAATAAACTAAAATTTATAATCGATTAATAGTCACTTAATAACAATTCAATTTCAAAAAAATAAATTAATTAATGAACGTTCAAATATAAGTTGAAAACATGACATGAACATCAAACAGAAATAACATTTGATATGGGTTCTTGTTTGGGCTCTACCACATATCAAATCAAAGACTATGTATATATCTATACATTTGTGACTAGGTTAACCCTATTCACTTTTTTTACGAGGCCAAAAAAGGAACAAAAGGCCTCCAAAACTAATTTTTTAGCTAGAATATCCTTTTTTTAATATTCCATAGTATTTCATCTTTGTTTAAGATAGTATTCTTTTTTTTCATGGAGACTGAGTTTATTCCTAGGGATTAAATTCATAAAGATATTATGGTTTATAAATTTTATTATTTTTATAATTTATTTTATTTTATAATTAAATATTTTCTTATTTTCTTATATTTATTTATAATAAATCAATTTTATATTTACACATTTAAAAATATTTAAATTAATATATTAATAAAAAATGAATATATATATATATATATAAAATAAATAATATATTTAAATATATATAAATAAATATAAACTCTTAAAATGGTGAATTAATCAACTTAGGGTAGTGGTAAAGTGCATGCCTTATCGACAGGAGGTCCATAGATCAAATCTGGGTGAGCATTCATTTCTAAGGTACCAACTAGCATTGAGTAAGGGGAAAGTGTCTATTACTATTGAAGGGTGTATAAAGTGATTAAAAAGGTTGTTTTATCACTGAGGAAGGGTTTGAGTCACTAAGAACGTGGGGAAAAATAATTATTTAAATACTTCATTATCTATACTAAAAAAAGTGCTGATAAAGGGGGCATTTATGAATGATTTAAAAATCAATGGAAATGAAGAACTTTAATTATTCCTTGGTTTCAAGTTCATTGCAAGATCTGATAAATCCAATTTTTATCATTATTAAAGGCTATATTTATAGTAGTGATTCTTATTAAGAATCATCTTAAGGATGTTGAAGGGAAAGTAAGCATGAACCCACCATAGATGTATGCACACCTAATGAACCAAGAAACATGGAGTTTGTTTTTTGGTCATCATGAGAAGAAATATTTTTAGGTATTTTGAGATTAGGAACGCATTAATTGAAAATACATATATTAATCACTTTGATTAATAATTTTTAATTAATGAAATAGAAACTGAGTACTGAAAATAAGCAACATGAAAAAAACCAATATACTGCTACTATAAAGCAAGGATGGGGCATGATTCAATTAAAAAAATTGTATGTATTTCAAATCAATTTTAATAATTTTATGTGGGATGAAACATCAACACAATTGTGTTCCTTTGTTTATAATAATATTAATAAATCAAAATACAAAGCCACATCCAGCCCACTTTAGGTTCTATAGAAGGAGGATTTTGTAAATAAATATGAGATAATAAGAGTTAAAGATGCAAAAAATGTATGGGAAACGTATATAAGTATGAAATAATAAAAAAAATATGCTTTAAATCGGTATTACATAACATTTATTACTTATTTTCTTATATTTTTATCCAAATTATACATAGGAATCATCATTTATTGTACCGTATTAATGATTATTATCAGTGGACATGAACTAGATAGAACAATATGGTCATTTTAGAGTTCTGGGTTTTGGGGTGTCACCCCAAACAAATTTGAGAAAAAAATTAATAGGGGATAAATATAATAAAATGGATGAGATACATTCTTGAATAGCTTATCTAGAAAAAAAACATAATAGGTAGTCTGAGTTTCTAGAGAATGTTATGGAAAGATATCAAAGATAATAAATAATAAAACAACAATCACTACATGAAGACCCCCTCCCCCCATCAACTTTTAAGTGATCTATTTCCCACAAAGGTCTGCCTTACTGAAGGTAATCAATTTTTTCATAATTGTTTCTATAAAATGTGAATCAGGTAGACACTAATACCTTTCGAATATTGATATTCCATAGGGTGAAAATGATTGTGATTTATATCTATCATCACACACCCATCACCAGATTGTGAGGGGTGCAGTTTAAAATATCCATGGAGATATTATACATAATAAAAAACTTCCAAATGATCATGTGAGAGTCGGTATTCACATATCTCATGATCTAAGCATCAAGCTATATGTTTTTCTTGATGGTCAGGATGTTCATATGATCGATCTTTCTATTATAACTTTTATATCATGTTCATTTGATCATGTAAAAACATATTTTGACAATGATTTATTCCTTTCCAATTTATTTGGTATAAAAATCCTTTAATAATTAATAAAATAAGGAATGAACCAATTAATGTTATTATAGTATGAGAAAGGGAAGGGTTGAAATATAATTATGTTTAAAAATAATCTAAAGGATCATCCAATCAGTCAAAAAGACCTTCAGAAAGTACTTTTACCCTGCAATTTAAACTTCCACATTTACTAATATTACTTGTTCATGAGGACAGAATATTTAAAAATGGTGATATATCCATCATTTATTTTGAATAATAAATGTACAGAGAGGGAATTAAAAACTTCATTGGTCTTAAGAATATAGATAAAATTATCAATCATGAATGGTTAGGAGTCTCAGTTAAAAATGTAAACATAAGCTGTATTTTCATATCTTTTTTCTAATAGCTAATACACTTTGTCAATTATAGTTAAATACTATTTATATTTTTTATTGTCATATATATCATTTATTTTTCAAGGGAATCCCCTATTAACAAAAATTTATACTCATTAGTCCTCACATCACATCTATATAAAAAAGATCGTTAAAAGAATAAGAATATTTTGTAAAAGTGGAAAAAATAGATGTAGTGTTTCAAAAAAAACATACAAAATACCAAATCTTGTTACCAAATATATTTTCATTCCTTTCATTACTTATTCCTTTTCTATTTTTAGGAATTATTGGTTTCTCATTATAATAAATTTGGATACTATAATGATTTATTTTCATGATTAAATGCATGGATACCAAATAAATCAACTACACATGATGATGTTTAACAATTTGTAATACACTACATGCCACATTTTACAAATAGACATCAAGTTATTCATTTTATATTATGATTTTAATTTAAATTTTGTTATGATAGGATGGTGTTTAAATATCACCAAAATTATGGCATGAGGACGGTCACAGAGTACAAGAAGTCTGTCAACTTATTCAAGTGGATAAGTATTAGGGTATATATAATAATATTTCACTATCAAAACACCTATAGAAAAATACTTATTATTTCAATTTTTCTATGGTTTTTGAAAAAAAACTAACGAAAATGATTTTTTCTAGAACATCTAAAAATTTATGTAAGATATCATATTCCATCAATAAACTAGAATCCCTAGAGAGGTATTCCTGAAGATAAATTTAATTTCATCTAAAATTTTATTAATAATTTGTTCATTCAAATTTTTCTTGTAATTACATGATATTTTATAGTACTTTAATTCAATAGATTGAAAATATTTTTTTAGAAGTGAATGGGAAGAATACATGGTGTAAGAATGTATACGTGCATCATGAAAAGGTGAGTTCAAATTACTTATTTAGTTAATTTTCTTACCTTTTTATCTACTATTTTTTAATTAATTACATTATAATTTTTATCTGATACTTATTTAGTTATTATTCATATAGATAAATCTTGAAGATGAAGAAGCAATGGTGTGGCAGTTGAAGACTTGTTTCTCTCAAAAGTAGGTTCTCTTGAATTAGATTACATATTTGTTGAGAGTTTCTTATCACCAATGATGTGAACCAACTCAATAGCACCATGTTTTGAGAACATTAAGGAATGGTGTGATGTATAAAAATTATCCACACCTCAATCTGATACACGGTGTTCCTAGTATGACTCAAAGTATATGTTTTTAGTTTAAAATTAACATTTTAGTTTAAAATACACATCACATACCCAAAACCAAAAAAACATGTTCATATTTTTTTTGATCCTTTAGTAAAATGATTTATAATCATTTAGGATGCGTAAGAATCATTCGTACCTTGACCTAATACATGGGGTTTCTGGTAATAATCAAAGTTTATGATTTTAGTTTAAAATTTTCACTTTAGTTCAAAACATTTATCATATACTCAAAACCAACAAAAAATAGTCATATTGTTTTGATATTTTATTAAAATAATCCATAATACATTTATGTCATTTTTGAATTAGTCACACCTCAATTCAATAAACGGTGTGCCTGATATGACGTGAATAGTGTGTTTTCAGTTAAAAATTGAAATTTTAGTTCATAACTCACATCACATACTCAAAACTAAGAAAATCGATTCAAGTTATTTTGATAATTTAAGAAAAAAATCCATAAATAACATTTTATGTATAGGAATCAGACGCCCCTCAATCTGAAACATGGTGTTCCTGGTATGACTCAAAGTGTATTTTTTAAGTTTAAAATTGACATTTTTGTTCAAAAATCTTGTGAAATACTCAAATATAATAAAATGTATTCACATTGTTATGATAAATTAGGAAAATGGTCCATAAGACATTTATGATGTGTAGGAATCATCAGAACATCAATCTGATATATGATGTGAATGGTATGATTTGAGATGTGTGTTTTCTGTTTAAAATAGAAATTTTAGATCAAAAGATACATCACATACTCAAAACCAATAAAATGAATTCAAATTATTTTTATATATTACTACAATGATACATAATTCATTTTTAACATATAGTAATTAGATGCACAATAATCTGATACCCGGTGTGCTGGGTATGACTCAAAGTGTATGTTTTTTGTTTAAAATTGACATTTTTAGTTCAAAACATGTGTGACATACTCAAAAACAAGAAAACACAAATGTATTGTGTTGATAATTTAGGTTAAAGATCCATAGTCATCTGTGACATGTATTAATCGGTTTCACCTCAATCTAATGCCTGGTGTGATTGGTATGACTTAAAATATGTTTTTTCAGCTTAAAATTTTAATTTTAATTTAGAACACATGTAACATGATCAAAATCGTTCAAATTAATTCATATAATTTTTATAATTTAGGTAAATCACCCATAAGTCATTTTTGATGTGTAGGAATCGGCTGCACAACAATCTGATACATAGTGGGCATGATATGACTCGTATTTCTTGTTTTTAGTTTAAAATTTACATTTTAGTTCCAAACACACGTGACATACTCAAAACCAAGAAAACACCTTCATATGGTTTTGATGATTTTGCAAAATGATCTATTGGTCATTTTTTAGGTGTAATAATTAGCCGCCCCTCAATCTGATACACGTTATGACTGTTATGACTTGAAACGTGTGTGTTTAGTTTAAAATTGACTTTTCTGTTCAAAACACATGTCACATACTCAAACCTAAGAAAACACATTCAGATTTTTTTTATACCTTATGGTGATGATCTATAATTAATTTTTGATGTGAATGAATTATCCGCATCTCAGTATAATACATGGTGTGACCGGTATGACTCAAAGTGTGTGTTTTTAGATAAAAATAAAATTTTAGTTAAAAAAGTGTCACTCACTAAAAACCTAGAAAACAAGCTCAAATTGTCATGATACTTGAGTAAAATGGTTCTTACTTCATTTATGATGTTTAGGAATCACTCGCATGTCAATCTGATATACGATGTGACTGGTTTGACTCAAAGTGTGATTTTTTATTTATAATTAAAATGTTTTGTTGACACTACTATAAATATACCCTTTAACAATGCGCAAAAAGGCCTTTAGCAACATTAAAAAATAATTATTGTCCTCGTCATTGTTAAAGGGTGGATCCCCATTATCAGTGAAAAAAGTTATCATAAAGGGGGACCTTTATCAGCTCTAAACAAAGCGTTGATAAAGGGGCCCTTTTATCAACACTTTCATTAGATTCAATAAAGGTCCAACCTACTGTAGTGTGATGTGTGTATAACAGCACACTACAGAAAATACATGTAACCTATTTGAAAGATATACAATTAAATTTAATTAAAGTTTACTTCATTAATACAAAAAAAAAATCACGACTATATACATTTCAAATAATGATTTTTTAACTATAGCTACAATGACTATCCAAAAACAATTAAAAACATTGATGTTTCATAATATTTGATGCTCACAATCCCCTCTCAAAAATTTATTCCCATGGTATCTATTTCTAAAAAAATCACCTCAACCCGAGAAAAAAAATCCACCAATATATGCAAACCTATATTATGTTAGTAATATTATAAATAAATTAATTAAATAATAATATGATAGAATACCTTAATAAAATGTTGATTTTAAATAAAAAGACACACTTTCAGTTATACTGGTCATAGTGTGCAACGTATTGAGGTGTGGTTGATTCTTATATGTCACAAATGAGTTATGGGTCATTTTTATAAAGTATTAAAACAATCATAATGCTTTTTATCAATTTTGGGTATGTTACTTGTTCATTTTACTAAAATTATGTCAATTTTAATTGGTTTTATGTATGTCACTTGTTATTTTTACGAAAATTAATGTCAATTTTAAATAAAGACACACTTGGAGTTATATCTGTCACACAATTAATTGGATTGAGGTGAAGATGATTCAAAAAAGTCACAAATTACTTATGGATCATTTTTCTAAAGTATCAAAAGAATCCACATGATTTTTCTCAGTTTTAAATATGTCACTAATATTTTTAACTGAAATTTCATTTCAAACTAGAAACACACATTTTGAGTGATAGTAGTGACACTGTGTGTCAGTTTGATGTGAGACTACTTCCTACACATCAAAAATGACTTATGAATCATTTTAAAAAATTGTCAAAACAATAGAATCATGTTTTCATGGTTTTTAGTGAGTGACCAAACTTTTGAACTAAAATGTCAATTTTAAACTAGAAACGAACAATTTGAGTCATACCAGTCACATTGTGCATCATATTGAGGTTTGATTGATTCCTACATGTGGAAAATGACTTATTGGTCATTTTTCAAAAGTATCAAAACAATACAAATGTGTTTTATTGGTTTTCAGTATGTCACTTGTTCTTTTTACTACAATTAATGGTAATTTTAAATAAAATAATACACTTGGAGTCATATCGGTCACACCATTGGTTGGATTGAGTTGTGGTTCATTCTTACACATCAAAAATGACATATAGATTTTTTTCCCTAAATTATCAATATAATATGAATATGTTTGCAATATTTTCAGTATGTCACTTGTTTTTTTACTAAAATTAAATTCAATTATAAATAAAAATACACTTGGAGTTATATTGGTCACACCATGCATTATATTGAGGTTCAATTGAATCTTACATGTCAAAAATGATGTATGGATCATTTTACTAATGTATCAAAACAATACGAATTCATTTTATTGGTTTTTAGTTTGTTTCATTTTCTTTTTACTAAAATTAATATCATTTTTAAATATATAAACACTTGGAATTATACCAGTCACACCATGTGTTTTTTTGAGGTGTTGATGATTCTTACACATCAAAAAATGACATATATCATTGTCCTACAATATCAAAATAATCTGAATGTGTATTCCTATTTTTGAGTATGCCACTTTTTTATTAAAAATATATTTAAAACTAGAAACATTCCCTCTGAGTCTTATGGGTCACATTGTGTGTCGTTTTGAACTAATACTACTTCATACATGTCACAAATGACTTATGAATCATTTTCTTAAATTATCAAGATGAAGATAGCAAGTTTTCTTGGTTTTAAATGAGTGAAATAGTTTTAACTAAAATATCAATTTTAGACTAATAACATACTTTTTGAGTCATACCGTTCACACCGTGTGTTGGATTGAGGTTTAGTAGATTCTTATATGTTAAGAATGACATATAGACCATTTTTCTAAAGTATCAAAACAATCCAAATGTGTTTTCTCTGTTTTGAGTAACTCAGTTGATCTTTTTAATAAAATGAATGTCAATTTTAAATAAATAGACAAATTTGGAGTTATACCGGTCACACCATGCATCAGATTCATGTTTGGATGATTCCTACTCATTAAATATTACTTATGGGTCATTTTACAAAATTATTAAAATAATATGAATTCATTTTCTCATTTTTTTAGTATGTCATTTGTTCTTTTTACTAAAATTAATGTCAATTTTAAAACAATTTACACACTTTGAGCTATATGGGTCACATTGTGCATCAGATATAGGTGTGTCTAATATGTACACATAATAATTGACTTATGGAATGTTATATTAATTATAAAAATAATCCAAATGTGTTTTTTAGTATATCGCATTTTTTATTAAAATTTCATTTGAAATAGGAAACATGCACTTTAATTCATATCGTTTGAATAGTTTGTCAGTATGACATAATACTTCTTCCTTTATATCAAAATTGACTTCTGAATTTTCTTCCATAATTATAAAGATAATCAGATCACATTTGTTTTGTTTTCACTGACTGACATATGTTTTAAACTAAAATGACAATTCTAAACTGATAACAGACACTTTGAGTCATACACTACTACAAAAACGGCCTATATCAGCACTCAAAAAAGGCATTAACAGCGCTAAAAAAGAGTTGTAAATCTCAACTCTAATATAGGGAGGTCCCTTTTATCATCTCTTTTAAAAAGTTCTGATAAAAGTCAAAAAAAATAAAAATAATTAAATAATGCAGGGAGAGCTTTTAACAGCGCTTAACCCCCCCTCCCCCTATCAGTGTTAGGAGGTCTCCCGCACACTACCCTTCCCACACATCCGCACATGCGCGCACCACTTTGCACTTCCACCCAAACTCGAACCCGCAACCTCCCCCTTTCGCAGCTGCACCTTTACCACTAAACTATTTCATTTTTTCCTCTATTTAATTATATATCTATTTATTTATATATATATATAGTTATATGTATTCGTATATGGATATAGATTCATATTAATATAAATATATTTATTCATATATTAGTATATATATATTCATTCGTATATTAATATATAATTATATTTATTTGTTTACATATATATTTTTAGTTATAATTTTTTATCCGTATATTTATTTGTATATTAATATATACTTACAAGATTAGTTTTAAATACATTTATGAAATATTTTTTCTATGTGTGTTTTTAATTAAATAAATAAATACATACATACATATCTACAACACACACATAGAGACACATATATATTTACGAATAAATATATATGTGTGTGTGTGTATTTGAAAAGTCATAGAATGTTAAAATGATCATAACTTATAATCTAGAATCCTGTTTCAACTCCATAACTAGTCAAATCGAAGAAAATGAAATAATATTTGATATTATATGTGGTATAGGGCTAACGGAAATCCGGATCAGAAGTTATACCTATTTGAATGTTAACAAATCGGGGTATCCCGGCTAAAAACTCAGTTTTGGAGGACTTATGGGCCTTTTTTAGCCTCAAAAAATGTGGAAAAGGCTTTTCCTTGGCCACTAGCGCATAGAGCTTGCCGCAGGCTTCGATTTTATATGTTGTAGAGCTCAAACGGGCCCCAGATCAAAATTTATGGTCATTTGAAGTTTAAGTTACATTTTCAACATATTTTAGATCTTATATTAATTATTTTCATTTTTTGTGTATTCAAATTGTTTTTAAATGGTTTTTAATCGATAATAATTAGAAAATTATTAATTAATAATATTTTTTAAAATATTCTAAAGGCATTTTCATTAAATTTCTTATATATTAAATTTAATAGTCAATTTATACATATCTAAAACATATTTAAAAAATATATATTATATTTATATCAATATAAATATACTTATATAACATTAATTTATTTTTCATGATTTTTTTTAAACATATAATTTATCATCGGTAGGAAAAAGAACTGATAAATTCCCCCATTATCAGTGCTACTAAAAAAAGCGCTGATAAAGGGGACCCCTTTATGAGCGCTTTTTTTAGTAGCACTGATAAAGGGGTAGCGCTTCCATTACCCGTTTTTGTAGTAGTGATACCAGTCACACTGTGCATCGGATTGAGGTGCAGTTCATTCCTACACATGAAAAATTAATTATGGATCAATTACCTAAGGTATCAAGACAATCTGAATTTTTGTGATCGATTTTGAGAATGTCTCTTTTTTTACTAAAATTAATGTCAATTCTAAATAAATAGAGACACTTTGAGTTATACTGGTTACATCTTGCACTGGATTGAGGTTACAATGATTACTAAACATCGAAAAGTAAATATGGTTTATTTACCTAATGTATAAAAACAATCCTAATGACTTTTCTTTGTTTTTAGTGTGTTTCATTTTCTTTTTACTAAAATTATCGTTAATTTTAAATAAATAGACACACTTGGAATTATACCGGTCACACCATGAATCAGATTGAGGTGTAGTTGATTCTTACACATCAAAATGACTTATGCATATTTTTCCTTAAGTATAAAAATAATACTAATGTATTTTTATAGTTTTTAGTATGTCAATTGTGTTTTTAATTAAAATTTCATTTGAAATTGGAAACATGCACTTTAAGTCATATCAGTTGTATCATGTTTCAGTTTGATGCGAGACTACTTAATACATGTAACAAATAAATTATGAATTTTTTTCATAAATTATAAAGATAAACATACTCTGTTTTTTTGTTTTTTTGTGATTGACATGCGTTTTAACTGAAATAACAAATTAATATGATAACGGACACTTCGAGTCATATCGTTCTCAATGTGTGTCAGATTGAGGTGAGGCTGATTCCTAAACATAAAAATGACTTATGTATCATTCTACTAAAGTATCAAAACAATTAAAATGGGTTTTATCAATTTTTATTATGCCACTTGTTTTTTTAATAAAATTATTTTTAATTTTAAATACAAATAGACACTTTGATTCATACCAGTCACATTGTGCATCTAATTGAGGTGTGGTTGATTCTTACACATCACAAATGACTTATAGATCAATATCCTGATACATAAAAATAATATTAATTCATTTTCTAGGTTTTTAGTATTTCACTTATTATTTTTACTAATATTAATGTCGAATTTAAATTAAAAATACACACTTGGATTCATACCGGTTGCACCGTGCATCAGATTGAGTGTAAGTTGTTTGATGTGGAAATTTTTTCATTTCACAATTCACTAGAACCAACTCTTCTCATATTATCATGTCAATAATATCCAACCAAGCCTTAATTCCACATTTTATTTGGGTGGGTTCATTTAGTAATGTTCCAATTACACCATCACATCCATTTTTTTCAACACGCATAACATCAAGAAAATGTCTGACCTACAGATAATTCTAGTATAGTGGTTAAAAACTGCTAATCTGTTTTTACAATGGGTTTTATAAGTTTTTTCAAAAACATTGTATAAAAAGAAGTGTCTACTTCTTTTACTTTTTTATATAGTTGATTACCTCTTAGTGGATACGGTGTTGTATGTTCTTCTGAACATCCATCAAATGATTTCATCCAAGATTGGTACTTATGTCATCGGGTTAGAAATATGTGATGTATGGGAAACACATTCTTTAAAGAATGTTTCAAACTAATTGAATGTGTACCTCATTCACAAATGGGACACCCTTGAGTTTTATTAGTTCTATATCATGAAAATTCTC
This sequence comes from Viscum album, assembly GCA_963277665.1. Taxonomy (NCBI): domain Eukaryota; kingdom Viridiplantae; phylum Streptophyta; class Magnoliopsida; order Santalales; family Viscaceae; genus Viscum; species Viscum album. The sequence continues at coordinate 1,015,715,412 of OY728143.1, forward strand.
TATAAGTAGGAAATCCATTTATTATCCCGTACAACATGGATCTCAACTTGAAATCTTTATTTCTAGAATCATCATATAATATAACACCTAAATCTCATAATAACTTCAAATATTTGATCAATTGGACTAAATAAACATCGATATCATTACCTGGATGTTTTGGACCTCATATAAGAATTGATAACATAATGTATTTTCATTTCATGCATAACCACAGTGGAAAGTAATAATTTACCAACATAATCATCTATGTACTATGAGTGATACTTTGAAAACCAAAATAATTCACCACATTTTCTTATAATGCAAGATGAAGGTTTCTTGACACGTTTCCAAAACCAGGGTACTCATTTTCAATTCTCTTTCATTGAGGAGAGTCTTCCAAGTGAAAAAGTATACTATATTTATTTCTTGTATCTTTGTTCCATGTCAGTTTCCATGCAGTATCTTCACTTCCATATAGGCTCATAAACCTTGAAATGGTTGGAAAGTACCATTCAAATTTCATAGGACATAACTTATCTTTCTTGTTTTAAGAAGAACCATATTTGAACATTCTCTAAGTGGTTTTTGGTCCTAGAGAAATATTATAAATTTATTTTTATAGGCTTTTATTCTTCAATAGATCATACCCATCGAATGTAGAATTCATTTAGAATAATATTCTATTTTTTGGTGCTCATTATCTTCTGGAATCATATCATTCAATTGAGAAAGTAGTTTAGTGAAGCTGGCATCAATCCATCCATTTTTAGCTTTTAAATTATACAGCTTCAATATTCCTGACAATGATGTATATTTAGTGAAACTAGTATATAATGGATCTTTTGCACAACTATTTTACTTTTAAAACAAAGTTTGGACAATAAAAACTTTCATATTAAACTATCATTATCATTTCCTCAATACGATATTCATCTTCATTCACACCTATAATCACATCCTCGATACAGACTTCTTCATTATCCAAACTTGTAATCATATCAAATGAGCTAGAAAATTAAGTGTTATCCCAGTCAATATACATTCTATTTTTCACCAGGTTTATTCTAATATTTATAAATTTGATCAATTTCATGATAGATAAAGTTTTCTTGCAACACCGATGAACTAATTAGTCTTGAATAAAAATAGTGTAAACATGTAAAAAGGATTTGATAAGGGTCATATGAATGATCTTTTGGAAACATGATGAACACCTTCACCCCATCTTTATACTCTTTTCTTATCTGATTGGAATCCATCCATTATCTAATCATATCCATCCTATTTGATTTGATAATACTAATATTTAACAAAATAAATACATAAAATATGTTCAATTAAAGATGTATATCGCAAATTTCTTAAAAGGAAATGGAAGGATTGAAAAAAATTATCATCCCACATGATAAAAAAATTATTGAACGAAAATTATAAATGTAATGGAGGATATTTCACTTTTAAAAACTGTTTTTTACATCAATTAAATGGTGTAGGAAACAATAAATTTATATCAAATAATGTGGGATCAAATTATGTTCTCTTTGTTGATGGATTGAGGTACAATCCCTTGAGCATTTCTCAACTTTTTTACCATGGGAATGAAATTATTTCCTTAAAAACCTACGATTTTATACTATAACCTTCTTCATTTTTTTCATATTTATAATCATCACCCACCATCTATCTACTTCACCTCCAAAATTCTAAATGGGTATCCATTTTTTGAAAACTAGTTGATCAGAGGATCCCAAACCGTTAGAGGGTATTACCGCATGAATGAATCAATTGTGAGTTTCTTCATATTTATCATGTTTGGGAGTTTAAAATGGTTTATATTATTATTCATTTCATGAGAATGTTGAGTAATTATTATCATGATATTTTTCTCTCTAGTTCTCTTCCCATTTTGTTTCCTATTGGGACAGTCACCTCATTATCCATCACACCCATTTTTATATTTTTTTCTCTTAGATCCAGCCCCTATTGAAACAAAAACCATGAATCAATTATAATAAACAATAATTTCGTAAAATAAAAAACTACATGAAAATTCATACTCACGATTTCTTAATATTGGAAAAATTTATTTTATCCTATAATAATTTTACTTCAACCCTGGGTGGATTAAACATGGGTTCTCATATACTTTACTCAATACATTAGAGGGGTATATAGATCTCACTCATCATATAATGGAAAACCATATGTATGTGTGCAATATAAAATTAATTATATATCACATTATAAAAATAACCCGTAGAAAAAATGGGATACATAACATTTTCCAATGACATAAAGAATCTATTAATTTGATACAAAAATCACAATTTCCTAGAATAATTGTATCAAGTTATAATTTATATGGATAATTCATGAATAAAAACTACTTCTGAGATGTATCCATTAGATATAGTGGGGTAAAATTAATTTGAGTCATAAAAAAATATTTCATAAAACATTTTGATCATTTTCATAAAAAGAAAATGTTACAAGTAACTTTTTAAAATCATTTTTGAGTTCATTATGAGAAAAAATATAGATAATTTCTAAATGTATATATATTTAAAGAAATATACATAACTTATAAATGTATACATTTTAATAAAACTATATAAACGTACATATATGTTATAAAAGTGTACTTATTTTATATAAGTACATAGTTTTAAAAATGTATAAAATTATAAATTTATAATATATAAAAGTAAAATTTATAAAAGTATAAAATTATAATAATTTATAATGTATTAAATTTTAATTTTACATTATTTTATAAATATAGAAAACTATGTGATGTCCCGAACTCATATTCTACTCAGAGGTTCCCTGAGATCGGTGGACCACATGGGCTCAAGCACACCTCCCCAAATGACAGAGCTATCCGACCAACAATGAGGGCCTTGGGTGTGTCCATGAGGAGAATATTCCCTCATTAACAGAGTGTAGTGCAACGTATAAATAAGATAACTGGTAAATAGTGAAAAAAATAAAGACTAACCAGATGGTACAACAGAAGTATTGATAAAACACTATTTTGATGAATATTTTATTGATAATAAATGATATAATTTCCCCACATTGTGCTAAATATATTCATTTATGAAATATTTGGGATTAGATCATTCATTTGAAAATTTGATGAAAATTCCAGTTTTAACCATTTAAAATGAACACTAGTATTTTGAATATAAATATTTTAATATTTTTTATTTGAACTTAATATTTTTTAACAGTGTTCCTAACTTAATTTTATAGAACTTTCATTCAGGAAACTAGAGCTATTTAGTGCATTTGGATGGAGTAAATGGGCCATCAAGCCAATGGTGGGCTGGACTCGGCAGAATGGACATGGGTTCTGTATTTGGGCCATATATTCTTCATATTAGCTTGGATTGAGCCCAAATTTTGAGGAAATCTTGGAGACATGATTTTCCAAAGATAATCCTTCTTTAAGGAAGGTAAATTCACGAGTTTTGGAGGTCAAATAGGCGGTGAAACTTGGAATAAAATATTTGGCCTAGTTTTCCATTTCACACTTAAAAAGTTATGTAACCCTAGCCCTCACAAAATATATTTAAAGGGGTTTTAACTCTTTGGGAGGTCTGGTCGAGGATTTGGGAAGGTTTTTCCAAAAGGGTGTCTCTTGGGAGCCCCTCACAACTCTTGGAAGAAGTAAGCCTTTGTGAAAACCTCTTTTCCAAAAAGGCTCTCCTCTCCCACCTCTTCTTTGTATTTCTTTTATTTCATTTTTGTTTCTTGAATTTTTTTTCAAATAATATTTTGTGTTCTTCCATTTTATTCTTATCTTAATATTATTAATTGGTTTGGAATCAAGAGTGGATACAAGATTGGGTTCTACCCTTTCAATCCTTTGCTCATGAAAAACGTCTCCACGATGACTACACCGCCCATGGAAGAGTAGTTCTTTTTAGTAATCGATCGACCTCTATTCTTCTTAATTTAATTATTTTGAATCATTGAGATACTGTAATTCAATTAATATGATCCATGAATTGTGTTTTTAAATTTTAATAATCTAATCAAGCAATTTAATAATTAACACAAAACACGCGAGGTCGGGAATTGTGTAAATTGTGAGAGCGCGATCTTAATCGGTAATACAAGACCATACGGGATAAATTTGTAGAGTTCAAATATAATACCTAAACACAATTCATCCTCATTTCCAGAATGTATATGTTCTCTAATTAACCACTTACCATAATCTAACCTTGGAACAACAATCAAAGCAGGGTGTTGCGATTGCGTGTTCTGAAGCTAGCCTAGTGTTTAAGTAGATTCATCTTTGTGGTTAAGTTAACTCTCGTAGGGTTAGAGGGATAACAAATTAAGGGATCATAATTAAGTGGATATTGATTTAAATGATAATTATTAATAAGTGAATGAAGAGGTAGAGTTATATCGATTACGCCTTTTAAAATATTTTCTAAAAAACACATCTTCTTCTTGTGTCTTTTTAATCAAACTTCATTTCAAAATTAAAAACAAAAAAAATACAATCATCTTCCAGAAAACTTATTCTAGATTTATAAACTATAAACAACCACCCCCCATCCTTTAATGTTGTGTTTTTATTCTATTCTATTTTATTTTTTTTAGAATACCTTTAATAAGTTGTTAAATTCACTTCCTCCTTTGAGAGACGACCTTGGTCAGCCACTCTACTACACCTAAGTACCCCAAAACCACACTAATCATTTGAGGGTTCCCACAACAGCGCTCTTTCAAATTGGCATCTTTACCATGGAGTAAAGTAATTTATTCAACCATTTAGAGGTATTTCTTTTATTTTCCATTTTATTATTTTCTTCTCCTCTCTCTTTTATCTTTCCCCTTTCTCAAGTTTTCATTTTTTTTTCATCCTCTTCTTTTCTTTTTGGCCATCAACTAAAACTTCTCATTTTTATTGTACTATGGTCCACTTTCTTTCTTTTCATTTCTATTTTATTTATGACATGAAATAATCCCGAAGATCTCTTAGATATTGACCCTAAGATTGAACGTAGCCTTATGGATCGAATCAGACATTCTCAGTCTACAGGAAGTTTCAATATTTAACCACTTGGTAAATTCCTCTCTTCTGGAAACATTGAAATTGGAAGCAATTCAAATTCAAACATAAAAGAGGAACCAGTGGCTGAAAATAATGGAAATGAACTTAATAGAACTATTCTAGAATTGGTTGCACCAGATATTAACTATCAACCAAATTGTATTGCATACCCGAATCTCGAATCAGACTTTGACTTAAAATCTGGGTTAATTCACCTTCTTCCAAAATTTCATAGCTTATCTAGTGAGGATCTAAACAATCACCTTAAATAATTTAATGTGGTTTGCTCAACCCTTAAACCAAGAAATGTTTCTGAAGATCAAATCAAACTAAGAGCATTCACATTCTCACTTGATGGAGATGTGCAAGATTGGATGTATTATTTACAACCCGAAGATATAACTTGTTGGAACGATTTGAAAAGTCTTTTCTTGCAGAGATTTTTTCTAGCATCAAGGACCAATTCCATTCGTAAGTAGATCTTGGGGATCAAGCAAGCACAAGGGGAGTCAATTTATGAGTATTGGGAGCGATTCAAGAAGTTGTGTGAAAACTGTCCACATCACCAAATCAGTGAGAAACTCCTCATTCAGTACTTCTATGAAGGACTCACACCTATGGAGAGGAGTATGGTGGATGTTGCAGCTGGAGGAGCATTGGTGGAAAAGATACCAGTAGATGCACGTGCATTGATCAAAAAGATGGCCCAAAACTCCCAACAATTTGGTGATCGAGGTACACCACATGTTAGGGGAGTACATCAGGTAAGTCCTTTTTCTCTTGAGAGTCATTTGATTGATATCAAGTTAGAAGAATTGAAAAATATGGTGAGGCAAATTTATTTAGTACAAAAGACATATCTACCCCCTCCTTCAAGGCCTTGTGGTATTTGCACTGAGATAAGCCACCCAACTGACTGTTGCCCATAACTCCAAAAAATAGAAGATTGTGCAGCAGTGATCCCTGGGAGACCATATCAATAACAAAAACAACTGCATCCCCAAAAGAAGTTTGATTTATTTTCTCCCACATACAACCAAGGGTGGAAAGATCAACCAGACATGAGGTATGGCTCTGGACAACAACAAAGGCCACCCTTTCAACAAAACTTCCAGAAGCCTCCGCCTTACCAGAAGGGTTTCCAACAACCCCAAAGGAGATTTCAATCCCAAGAATCAACAAGACAACAATAAGGGAATCCCCCACCAAAGGTAAATTCTAATACTGATGATCTTTTGAATAAAATTGATCTTAATAAACAGAATGAGCTGAAGAGTCAAGGTTCAGAGTTGAGGGAGTTGAAGACTCAAATGAGCCAGATTTCCACTGCCCTCCATGAACTAGTAAGTAAGAATTCTGGAAATATTCCTTCCCAACCCACTCCAAATCCAAAGGGGAATGTTAGTGCCATCACATTGAGAAGTGGGAAGAAAATGAACGATACATCTGCACCTACCATTCCACTGGGATTCACCTCAACTCCATAGAAGCATCATTCCATACCAACTGATGATAAATCTAAGGAGAAAGATAAAGGTAAGAAAAATATTGATGATGTTCCCCCTAAACCCCATCCATTTCCAAACAGGGTTGTTCAAACCAAGAAGATGGCTGAAGAGGTGATGCAAAAAGAGGTTTTGGACACATTTAAGCATGTGGAGATAAACATTCCTCTACTTGAATCCATTAAGCAAATTCCAAGGTATGTGAAATTCTTAAAAGAACTTTGTACCAATCGAAGAGGGATAAAGGGAAATGAGAGGATAAATCTTGGAAGAAATGTGTTAGCACTCATTACACCAACTCTAGAAATGCTGAAAAAGTGAAAGGATCCAGGGACATTCACCATCCCATGTACCATAGGGGAGCTTCACTTATCTGATGCTATTTGTGATTTAGGAGCTTCCATAAATGTGATTCCTCACTCTGTATTCTCTTCTTTGCAGGTTGGTGAGCTGAAATTGATGAGAGTAGTGGTGAAATTGGAAAATAGTGCTACAGCATATCCAGCGGGAGTTCTGGAGGATGTACTTGTCCGAGTAAGAGACATGATCTTTCTAGCAGACTTCTATGTGCTTAACATGGAGTATTATCTGGTAAGTTCTCATGCCCCCATTATCTTGGGTAGGCTCTTCCTCAAAACTGAAAAAACTATCATAAATGTCAATGAGGGTACACTTTCCATGGAATTTGGGGACTAAGTTGTGATATTTAATGTTATGGATTCCATGAAGTACCCCTTAGAGGATCACTCTACATTTTTTATCTCCAATTTTGAACCACCAAATAAAAACCCCATGAAATTTTATTGTTCTATGCTTAGTAAGATTATGAGTATTGGTTCTAGTTTGTTGTCTAAGAGTACTTCCACACCTATTTCTAATGAAAAAGACTCTATTATATTTGATTTTGAAATGGAATCATACTCTGATTTTGATCATGTGAACTCTGATTATGACATGGTTGTTGAGTATACTGATGGATTTGATGCTTTATTCTCTGATTTTGATGATGTATATTCTGATACTGATGCTCTTTGTGCACATATTTCAATTACTTCTATGTCTCCATCCATACACCACCCCACTACACTGGAACTCTATCCATTTCCACCAAATCTCAAATACTCATACTTGTTGAGTGGTGAGAAATTACCTGTTATCATTGCTAACAATCTCCCTCTTGAACTTGAAGAAAAACTTTTGAATCTTTTGAAGGAGAACATCAGGGAAATTAGGTGGACCTTGGCTGACATATCAGGTATTATCCCCTCCATTTTCATTAATAGGATTCTTTTGGAGGATGGGGCTAAACCGGTGAGGCAACCACAAAAGAGACTCAATCCAACACTTTTGGAGGTTGTTAAAAAAGAAGTTGAAAAATTGCTCGAGGCAGGTATAATCTATCCCATTTCATATTCTCAGTGGGTAAGTCCAATTCAGGTTGTGCCTAAGAAGACTGGAGTTACTGTTGTTAAAAATGAGAAAGATGAGTTAGTTCCAATGAGGGTGAAAAACAGTTGGTGTGTGTGTATTGATTATTGGAAACTAAATCAGTCCACTTGCAAGGACCATTTCCCCCCTCTCATTTATTGATAAAATGCTTGAGAGACTAGCTGGGAAGACACACTATTGTTTCTTGGATGGATTTTCTGGATATTTTCAGGTTCTTATAGCTCTGGGGGATCAGGAGAAGACTACATTCACCTGTCCCTTTGGAACATTTTCCTACCGGAGGATGCCATTTGGACTTTGCAATGCCCCAGGTACCTTCCAGAGATGCATGGTGAGAATTTTTTCTGATTTTATTGAGACCTGCATGGAGGTATTTATGGATGATTTTACAGTGTATGGGTCTTCATTTCATGAATGTCTAAATAGTTTAGGAAATGTATTGAATCGTTTTATTGAGAAGAATCTGGTCCTGAACATTGAAAAGTGTCATTTCATGGTAGAGCATGGCATTGTCTTAGGGCATGTAGTGTCAAAACATGGGATAGAGGTTGATAGATCTAAGATAGACATTATTTCATCCTTACCATATCCTTCATGTGTGCGTGATGTTATATCTTTCCTAGGGAATGTAGGATTTTATCGGTGCTTCATCAAATATTTTAGTAAGATTGCTCTTCCTATGTCACGATTACTTCAAAAAAATTATGATTTTTGTGTTTGATGATTCTTGTAGGACTTCCTTTGATGAGATAAAGAAGTTTCTGACCACCCCACCGATCATACAACCTCTATGGTGGGAGATTACTTTTGAGCTTATGTCTGACGCCTCCAACTTCGCGGTTGGAGCCGTCTTATCTCAGAGGGTGGAAGGACGTTCACATGTGATTGCATATGCATCAAGGAAATTGGATTCAGCCCAATCAAACTACACTACCATAGAAAAGGAGTTTCTTGCTGTCATATTTTCTTTAGATAAATTCTGTTCATATTTATTAGGCTCTAAAGTAGTTGTTTTTTCTGACCATGCAGCTTGGAGGTACCTCCTAAAGAAGCTAGATGCAAAGCCACAACTTTTCTGTTGAATGCTCCTTCTTCAGGAATTTGATATTGAGATAGAGGACAAGAAGGGATCATAGAATTTGGTGGCATACCGCATGAGTAGGATTACTCACACCCCAGAGGGTTACACCTTGGACCAGGTACCACTTCGGGACACTTTCCCCGATGAGCATCTCTATACCATATCAGGTACGCATCCTTGGTATGCTGATTTAGTTAATTACATTGTTTCCTCTGAAATCCCAGAAAATTTGAAGAAGCGTCAAGTCAAAAAATTAAAGAGTGAGTCTAGGTTTTATGTGTGGGATGATCCTTACCTCTGGAGCATGTGTAATGACCAAGTCATTAGGAGGTGTGTTCCCGATCATGAGTTTGAGTCTGTTTTTCATTTCTATCATACACTTTCTTATGGTGGACACTTTGGACCCCAACAGACAACTAGGAAGGTTTTGGACTCTAGATTATATTGGCCTGGCTTATTCCATGATGCCCATGTGTTTTGTAAGTCATGCTCTCATTGCCAACACAAAGGGAACATTTCTAGGAGACATGAGATGCCCCAAAAACCCATACTATTCTATGAGATTTTTTATGTGTGGGGAATTGATTTTATGGGTCCTTTTTTAAGATCATATGGTTTCATGTATATTTTGGTTGTTTTTTATTATGTGAACAAATGGGTGGAGGCCAAGGCCACCAGTACTGATGATTCTCATGTTGTTGTGGATTTTGTGAAGGCACAGATTTTTTGCAGGTTTGGAGTACCAAAGGCTATCATCAGTGACCAAGGGACACATTTCTGCAATCGTAATTTTGCTTCCCTCCTTCGAAATTATGGGGTGACACACAAAACATCAACACCATACCACCCCCAAACAAATGTCCTGGCTGAGGTTTCAAATCGTGAGTTGAAACAAATATTGGAGAAAACTGTGCAGCCAAATAGGAAGAATTGGAGCAAGCGCTTGGATGATGCATTGTGGGATTATAGGACAGCATAAAAGACACCCATTGGTATGTCCCCATTTTGGATTGTTTTTGGGAAAGCATGTCATCTCCCTGTTGAAGTTGAGCATCGGGCTTATTGGGCTATAAAGAAATGCAACATGGATTTGGCCTAAGCTGGAATCCAAAGGAAGCTACAAATTCAAGATATTGAGGAGATTCGATTGTCTTCATATGAGAACTCAAGTATCTATAAGGAAAAATAAAAATTATATCATGATATAATGATCCAAAAAAGGGAGTTTCATGTTGGAGAGAAAGTCCTTCTCTACAGTTCACAACTGAAGCTGATGCCTGGTAAGTTGCGTTCCAGATGGTTAGGTCCTTATATTGTATCTAATGTTTTCCCTTATGGTGCAATGGAGATCACATAAGAGGACACTGGAAGGAGATTTACATTCAATGGTCAATGTTTGAAGAGATACATTGAGGGACTTCCTACTGATGTAGTGGATTTTATCACACTGCATGACCCCATCATCATTTGAGCACATCAGGCTGTTCCTAACCCTTTAACTTTGTTATTCTTTGTCCTATTTAAAATTATACATTTCGTGTGAATATATCATCTCATGGGTTCACATTGAGGACAATGCAATATTTTAAGTGTGTGGTAGGGAACCTTTTAGTTTAGTAATTTCAATTGTTTTCCTGATTTAAAAAAAACAAAAAAAAATTGTGTGTTTTTTCAAATTTTGTGTGTTTATTTTTCAATTTTCTTTGTGTTTTTGAAATTTTTGAGCTGAAATGATTCTCATCACAATTTTTAAATTCATATCAATGAGTGAAACAATTTATCCCTTGAAACTAAGCTTAAATGAATACTGAAATGACTTTTTTTCAAGTTTAAATATTTAGTAATTTCATGAAAAGTACACTGAATTTTGAATCCCATGCCACATCTCATTGTCTTTATATTTAAAATCACTTTCCTATGAGGCTTCTGAACCATTATTTTCTTATTCTTTACATTCACCTCAATTCATGAGAGAACTAAACCATGCTTGATTTAACCAGAATTTGATTTATTCCTATCAAAACATGAGGGTTTGAGGTACTTAGGTTTAAATGATTGAGGCATTTGTTTGGTATTAAAGCCCCTATTTCAAATAATCCCTTTCATAATGGCCTACCTTGAACATTTTATCCTTGTATCCCTTAGAATCCATGCACAGCCTATTAGGTTAGCCACATTACAAGCCAATTTTCCCTATCCAACCAACTCTTGAAGTGAAATTTCATAATCTAGTTGAGCTTAAGTGTGGGGGAATATATCTTGTGTTGTGCTACCACATTCTATGATACTTTGGGTGGAAAATTAAATTATGAAGAGATGTGTTTGATTCTGAAGAAAGTAATTATATTTAAAGTCATTCCTTTTATGGAGCTTTCATTACAAGTGAATTTGTGCCTTTTTGGAGCTTTCATGACGAGTGAAGTTGTTCATTTTTTGGATCTTCTAATTGAGGTGGAAAGTTGTGCCTATCTGGAGCTTTCAAGAAAATCATGTTTGAGAATATTGAAATTTTTGATGTTGAAATGATGAATTGTGTAAACTTTTCATGACTTTTCATGATGATGGAGCTGAATTGATACTATGGGGATTGAGGATAAGACCATATTTAAGTTAAAATTATATTAATGCAATTTTTATTCAAAAAGAGGCAAGCCCTCCTCATTCAGCCTCAGAATTTTCAACATCTAAATCCTACCAATCGAAAGCCACAGAACAACCCTGAAAAGTACTCATGATAAACATATGTTCTTGAATCACATCGTGTAGTGATGTAAGAATTTATCAAGCCTATGGTGACCCTTGTATGAGTTTGGATGAGAAATACATTGCAAAAAAATTGATATTTGAGTGATAAGAGAAAATTCAAGCGAGGTAAGTGTTTTATGCATGGGGTGATAAATTAAGTGGAAATATATTGAATGATATAAATGGAGAACTTGAAATAAAGGTTTTTTATGAGCCATGATATCTTTTGTTTCTTGGTGTGTAATTGTTTGATCTCAAGGATACGTGTTTTAAAATTGGTTTTGATTTGATATTGATGTTTACTTGACCTAAGGTTTTGCCTAGGAGTGCAAAAGGGTAAGTGTGGGGGAGTTGATAAAACACTATTTTTTTGAATATTTTATTGATAATAAATGATATAATTTCCCCAAATTGTTCTAAATATATACATTTATGAAATATTTGGGATTAGATCATTCGTTTGAAAATTTGATGAAAATTCCTGTTTTAACCATTTAAAATGCACTATAGTATTTTGAAGATAAATATTGTAATATTTATTATTTGAACTTCATATTTTGTAACAGTGTTCCTAACTAAATTTTATACAACTTTCATTCAGGATACTAGAGCTAAATAGTGCATTTGGATGGAGTAAATGGGCCATTAAACCAATGGTGGGCTGGACTCGGCAGAATGGACATAGGTTCTGTATTTGGGCCATATATTCTTCATCAGAGCTTGGATTCAGTCCACATTTTGAGGAAATCTCGAGGAAATGATTTTTCACAAATAATCCTTATGAAAGGCCGGTCAATTCACGTGTTTTAGAGGTCAACTAGGCGGTTAAACATGGAATAAAATATTTGGCCGAGTTTTTCATTTCACACATAAAAAGTTATGTAACCCTAGCCCTCACAAACTCTATTTAAAGGGTGTTTTAACTCTTTGGGAGGTCTGGTCGAGGCTTTGGGAAGGTTTATCCGAAAGTGTGTCTCTTGGGAGCCCCTCAAAACTCTTGGAATAAGTAAGCCTTTGTGCAAACCTCTCTTCCAAAAAGGCTCTCCTCTCCCACCTCTTCTTTGTATTTCTTTTATTTCATGTTTACTTTAGGAATTTGTTTTCAAATAATCTTTTGTGTTCTTCCCTTTTCTTTTTCTCTTAATATTTTTAATTGGGTTGGAATCAAGAGTGGAGACAAGATTGGGTTCTACCCTTTCAATCCTTTGATCATGCAAAACGTCTCCACAATGACTACACCACTCATGGAAGAGTAGTTCTTTTTAGTAATGGATCGACCTCTATCCTTCTTCATTTAATTATTTTGAATAATTGAGATACTGTAATTCACTTAATGTTATCCATGAATTGTGTTTTTAAATTTTAAGAAACTAAGTAATCAATTTAAAAATTAACACAAAACACGTGAGGTCAGGAATTGTGTAAATTGTGAGAGCGCGCTCTTAATTGGTAATACAAGACCATACAGGATGAATTTGTAGAGTTAAAATATAATCCCTAAACAAAATTCATCCTCATTTACATAATGGATATGTTCTATAATTAACCACTTACTATAAGCTAACCTTAGAACAACAATCAAAGCAGGGTGTTGCGATTGCGTGTTCCGAAGCTAGCCTAGGGTTTAAGTAATTTCATCTTTGTGGTTAAGTTAACTCTCGTAGGATTACAGGGATAAAAAATTAGGGGATCATAATTAAGTGGATATTGATTTAAATGATAATGATTAATAAGTGGATGAATATGTAGAGTTAGATCGATTACACCTTTTAAAATATTTTCTAGAAAAACATCTTCTTATTGTGTCTTTTTAATCAAACTTCATTTCAAAATTAAAAAAAAATACAATCTTATTCCAGCAAACTTATTATAGATTTATAAACTATAAACAACCACCCCCCATCCTTTCAAGTAGTGTTTTTATTCTATTCTATTTTATTTTTTTAGAATACCTTTAATAAGTTGTTAAATTCACTTCCTCCTTTGAGAGACGACCTTGGTCAGCCACTCTGCTACACCTAAGTACCCCAAAATCACACTAATCATTTGAGGGCGCCCACGACAGCACTCTTTCAAGTATATAATAATAATACGTAATTGAACAACTAATAATCATATACAAAAGATGATGATACATATCATGTCACTATAAAAATAGAAAACATGGATACAAGGAATCAAAAAATAAATGCTATAAAATTTGTAAAAAGTAACCAAAAACAATCCAAGAATCCTGAGCTCCAACTCGATCATATTCTACCCAACACTTTCATAAGGAAGCATGTAATCAAGTTTCCAAAGAAGTACGCTTCCCATTATCAACACATTCATACATATAATCTTCCTAGGTTCTAATGGCGGCCTACATAGGGTGTGAGATAAATCTCAGTAGGCCACCAACAGTGGATTGTATAACATCTTGTCCGTGTCATATAAAATTTAATAGTGTGAAAACATGCATATATAAAAGTAAAGGAGTAAAGTAACTTATATACCCAAGTACCTTCTTCTGCATCATCTAGAGTCTGAACATGTATCCATTACATTAATTAATTATATTCCAATTTATATAGTACATCATGTGATGTATAACCAACATTGACATCCTTAAATGGTATTAATAAAGATAAAGGATCCAAGGTATTCAAGTTGTCCTTAATGATGATAATAATAAAGAGGTTCCATGGTAATAACCAAGGAAACCTTGAACTAAGGTTCAATCCAAATTAGGTAATAAACTACAGCCTGAATATAAGGGTAAGAGTGTAATCCAAGGGTCATTGCCCAACGCATTCCATAATAATAATTCTATCTGAGTCCAAGGATCTCATCCAAGGTAAAACAGTTAATTAATGACTGAGCCCTATGGATGTAACTATGGAACATCATTCCTATAGATGTCATGATGGATACAAGGAGTGTATCTAAGGAATCATATAATGATAATAAAGGGATCCTATGGTGTTATACAAGGAATCCATAAGTAGACAAAGATTGGTTTCAAAGGTGGGTCTTACCCCTGGAAACTGACATCTCTAAATCAGGTTGGTGTCCATGAGTGACCAAGGCATTCCCTTAGGAATCCAAATCTAGCTTAATTATAACCACTAATATAGTCATTTCAAGGTCTTTATAAAGGGAACCTTATCATTAATTCATTTAATTAATTAGTCCATGTAATAATCACGCCATTTAATAATCTATTGGGTTCAATCCATTTCTTTTATTTAGTGTAACATGGATAAAGGGCATGAAACCATTTCACTCATTTAATATAAGTCGTATTCAATAAATTAGGTGCACTCTTATACCTTTCTTTATACATGGTAGGGGGTTCTATGGACATGCAACCAAGTTCTTCAATTACATTTAATTAGTCCAAGTCATGAACGCAGTATACTTTCCAATTGCATTTAATATTGATTTATCAAGTTGATCCACTTACCTTAGGTAGGTCAAGTGAAACTAACATAGTCATGATCTAACCAAAAACCAATACAATAGTACTTTAATTAAGTAATGGATTTCCAATATAATAGTCAACCCAAGACACACACAAATAGTGGTTCATATATACCTAATAGGCTACTAAAGAATAAATACAGGAAAAACCCTACCTGGAGTGGTTAAAATTGTGGATGTAACCACCAATGATAGGTAAAAATTTTATAAAGGGTCTTGGAACATGGTTATAATTACTATATAAAATGAACATGAATTTAATAGTTCATGCTCAATGAAATCAGTGCGCAGACATAGCATTTTATGAAACAATATATCCTGAGGGATGAGTTATAGACCACATACCTTAGGCTCGTACAACTCTCCTCATCCAGTATACAAATTGAAATTTAGGAATTCAACACTACATATAAATATAATTTTTTATTGGAATAAAAACAAAAAAATGGATTAAAATTAATCAAGAACACATCGAGAGTAATCCAATGAGATTAACAAAAGCTCAATCAGACTTCAGGAGGAGGAGTTCTCTAAATTCTTATGTTTGGCCTACAAGGAGATCAAAAGGGAGGAAGGAGTGGTGGTTGTCTTCTAGAAAGAAAAAGGAATAATGGGGTGTGTTTAAGACATTCCATTAAGGTTATTTTGGTAAAATCACCCAAAAATAGGCATCGCACAGTTTGGCCACATAGTTTTCCAAATCGTATTCCAATTGTGAGCCTCTGCTGTAGGAAGGGTAATTTCGCATGGTTAGGTTGTACATTAAAGGAAACCATGTTCCAACATTAAAAAACACCTTTGTAACTTGTCTATAGTTTTTTCCATGTGCATGCGGCCCCTAGCGCACATTTAGGGAAAACTATGTGCCCTGGTTCACCACATTGTCCAACCCCACACTGATTAGAGTAACTATGCACCCTGGCACGCATAGTTTCTACTAATTGTGCATCCAATCTATTTTTCAAACTGGTTGGGGTTCCAAGCTTCGAACGAGCCCGAAACACTCCCCCCCCCCCCTAAAACCTTTATAACATCATTATGCATCCATATTATGTCCAACGTAAATAATTATACCAAATTTAAATGGATTCGTACCTGGGTGAAAAAAACAGGTTCTTACAATAAAAGTATAGATATTTTAAAAAATTATTTTAACTATATATGTATAATATGATATACTGAAAATTTTAAAAAAAAATTATATAAATGTAAAAGTATAGATATTTTAAAAAAATATTTTAACTATATATATATAATATGATATATTGAAAATTTTAAAAAATATATATATAAATGTATAAATGAATAAAACTATAAAACTATAAATATTTAATTAAAAATTATTATTAAATTTTTTTAGTATAATACAATATACTGTAAAATTTATAAAATTATATAAATTTAAAAACATATAAAACTATTAAATTATAAACTTCAAACACTTTCAATGTGTTAAAGTACATTTTCATACTATGCATTTTTTGAGCTATGTATATATATATATTAAGTAGCTGATAGAGGGTCCATTAACTAATTATTAACGTTTTCCCTTATTAAATTCATATAAAATACTTTAAAATAAAATTAGTTGTTATTTAAAAAGCTAGGATAAAATTCAGTCTAAAAGATAAGCATCTTCTCACATTCCATAACTCATAGTCGACAAAAAAATGGGTTAGACCATATATAAGACAAAAAATTAGATCTGAAGTAGAGATAGTACCTCACACCACTGCCAAATACCTTAAACACACACTATAAGAATAAAATCATCACCCATAAATCTATAATATGAAAAAGAAAACCCTTCATAACTAATAACATGACACGAACTACCACATTCAAAAGGAGGTCAAACTAGGTGGACCCAAATGTGTAGATGGATGTTGTGAAAAGCAACAGTGACACTACATGGGGTTTTAACACTTTTTGGGCATGGATTTCAGGTGTCTATTTTGTGATTTTCACAACATACATGCCAAGGAGGAAAATAAAGAGGTGATGATGTTGGGTTTCTCTAGTTTTTGGAGCGCAATATACAGAGGGATGGTGGATGGTGCTACTGTGATGTACAGAGGTTGGCGAATGAAAAAAAAATGTGTTGTTTGTGCTATCAAGATAAATATGTACATACCTAAGATTGATTCATCAATAATTTAGAATGACGTTGGTGTAAAAGTTATCATTCGATGAAAGCTTCAGGGGAGAGTGGCAGAAGTGTTCTATTCTGGTTTAATTTATAAGAACCCTTAATGATTTTATCAGTGATTTCCCAAAAGCGATGATAAATATATAACATAATAATTTATTTATATTATTATATATATTTATAAAATTATAAATATATAAACTATATATATTTATTATTACAATTATCATTTTATATATTTATAATTATATATATAATAAATATATTTATAGATATTTCAATATTTATATAAATTTTTGTATATATTTATAAATATTTTTATATAATTATAATTAGTAAAACATGTTCAGGAAAAAGGTGAAAGCATTCCCTAACATATTTATTAGAAAAATTAAAAGAGATAGCTAAAAATAAGAAAGATGGGGTCAAACAAAGAGGCATGCCTTCATCCATAAAGAAAAATACATAAAAGCAGGATCATTTTTATAAACATGACTAGAGTCATCATCATCACCCACAGTTTCCCACTATAACTGTGAGTTTCTTTGATTGAAGACCACAGAGTACTTCTATCAGATCTTTTCCTACTCCAGAGTGAGCTTGAAAGAAGATATGGAACATATGCTTCGACCATGCCTGTGTGCTACAGCCCAATCATCATGACCACACCCTCGGACATTAATTTTTGGATGCTGACATCGCTTCAAGGAATTTTCTCGATGCCAAGTCCCTTCAAGATCATCATTTTTCAATTTAAATTTGTTTTTCTCAGTGGTATTATACACCTTACCATTTACATTGACAATTTCAATAATCTTTTCATCACCCTCCACCACCTCAGAAGTGACAAGTGTAGCTTTAGAGTTACATCCTACATCAGTTTCTCCTCCTTTCCTAGGTCCACTAGTATTACTGCATGGTTTGTCAGTCAGTGTGGAGGCAGGAACACCTCTCCCACCCTTTTTTATATCTTTATACAAGTTTTATTGTTTATAATCCCCAGTAATATCTTGTGTTGTTGTCCCTTTAATAATATTGGTAGTCATATCATGTGCAGCATCCCCCAAAGTAGTTTGAGTACCCTATAGAGAACTACCCTCAGTAGACTTTTGTGGGGGGGTCACCCACCTAAATTTTAGCACAAGAAAAAATAAGTTTTTAGGATACTTGGTCTAATTATATATGATTTGAGGTCTCATCTTGAACATTTCCAACTGTGCTTTTCTATCGGATAAGTAAGGACACCTCATGATTTTTTCTTTTTCAGCCTCCTGCATGAATCAAATTTCATTCCTGTACAAGATGAGGATTATTATCATCTTGTAATTAGAATTCATAATCATATTTAGCATGATAATCCCCATTGAAATTGGCTTCATAAGGCCCAATAAGAACCACTTAGAAATAACCTTTCTAACTTCCACTACCAGAAATCCTAATTTAATTTTCCTTTTCATTCTATATATAGGAAATTATCTCCACACCAAGCCTGAGAAGATAATTTGAGATATTTTGATAAGGAGTATATCTCACACCCATGGGAGGGCATGTGCTGAGTCCTTCCCATAATTTCCAGGCATAGGAAGAGGCTTCCTCAACCTAAACTTCACAGGAATATGCCCCTTCAAGGAGAATTTAGAGAAGATAGAATCCTTATAACATTTTTCAATATAATATACTATGACCTAGAATATTGAGAAATAGTATAGAAGATTTTAATAGGAATTTTTCAGATTAAAAACATATTCATACTTTTAAATAACAACATTTTCAACCATAGTTGTTCCAAAATAAATTTCAACAAGGAACCCATCATAATTCCAAAACTTAGGCTTATCTGTTCCCTTCTCAAGCTTAATGGGAGCACCGATTGTTGAAGTAATATCAAAAATATTTGTGGGGTGCCAGAGAATCCAGCTTAAAAAATACATGAACCCATACCTAGGTCCTAGTATTTTTAATCTCAAATAGATTGAACATAGAGTCCCACTCTTGAATTCATATCATCCTAGGCTTTAATGATATTGACCCAATCCCCCACGATTTCTTCTTTAAATCATCAAAAGAAAAAAATCATATGAAATAAGCCCCTTCCCAATAGAATGCAACTAATGTCATGGAATCCTCAGACCATAGAAATGTGATTCACCAGTTCATTTGTCTTCTATGCCTTTGAGCCCGGTGGAAAAACCACACGAATAATAATAGAAAACTTACATATAATAAATCTATCACTAATTGTGTCTATGTTCTCCAAAATATGAGTTGTATTACCATTTTTTAGAATACTCTCATGATATACTGACTTCAAGAAAGATGATCTGCTTGCATGAGGGAGATAGTTTCCCTTCAAAGTTGTAGCTTGTTGTTGATTCCCACCAGCAGAGGAAGCCCTCCTGAGTGAAACCTTCGAAACCTCATCCAATGGAGGAAGATCTAGTTTTTTTGAGGTTGTAGTGACCATCGCCTTCCCTCCATCTAGAATATTGAATCCAATGAAATGAGGGATGTCCATTGAAATACTTATTCAATATTTTCACCTTAAGAATCCAATCTCCCGGCCTGCATTCTTCATATCAACATATTTATAATTATATTAATATTATTTTGTATATTTTTTAAATTATAAATATAATAAATATATTTATTATAATTTTATATTTATTTAAAAATATATATCGATTTATAATTATAATTTTAAATAAATGTATTTATAAATATTTTTATGTAATTACATATATTTATATATATATATATATATAAATATATATATTTATAAAATTATAATAAAATCAATTTTTGTTATTTTATAATTATTTAAGTATATATATTTATATTTATTTCTAATTATATATATTAAATATGTTTATAAGAATTTCTATATATCCAAAGCGGTGTAGACTATGAATTTAAACCATGGTCTCCAAAATTTATTGAAAATGTAAAGTACAAAGAAATGACAATTGAGCACTGTAAATACCCCCAAAACAAAAATGGGAAAAAAAGACCCAACAAAAATGAGATCTGAGGACCCCCATTATTTCACGATCAATAATCCCACAAAATATGCCTAAAACCCGCATTAAAAGGACCAAATTACCAGAAAAACATGCATGCGAGATGTCCCACACATCTCACGCCCCCTAGGACTCACCAGCTTGAGCCCCATAGTCATCATAGACCCTGACGTTGTTTCCACCTTTTTCTGTCATCGCCATCTTTTCCCCTTCATGGATATCATCTTCAATCACGTGGTCCTCACCAATCACGCAGTCACGGTCATCATAGGGAAAAACTACAACCACCAAAAATCATGCGTCGTGCTCCCTGTAACTCGCACACATCCTAATTGATAGCCATGTCACTAAAGTCACTACTTCATCACCGTAAGAACTAGAACTCCATCCCTGTCGTCGGGTCTCCATCACCAACACCACAGACATGCTGTCGTCGGGAACGATGTTAAATGAAATCTTAAACACCAGCCTATAAATATTTGTATATAATTATAAATATATTTTTATATATAAATATATTTTTATATATAAATATTTATGTATTAACATATAAATATATATTTTTTTTAAATCAAAAAAATGCATTTATTATAATTTTATAATTATTTAAATATATATATTTATTTATAATAATAATTATAAATAATAATATATTTATTTATAGTTATATATATAATAAATATTTTAAAAAATATTTTTATATATTTATGAATATTTGTATATATTTATAAATGTATGTAAAAATATAAATATATTTATAAATGTATGTATAAATATAAATATATTTATATAAATATATTTATTAATATATAAACATATATATTTATAAAATTATAATAAATGTATTTATTTCAATTTTATAATTATTTAAGTATACATTTATTTATTTATAATTATAGTCATAAATAAATGAATATTTATTTATTTATATTTATAATTATAAGTAAATATTTTTATAAATATTTTTATATAATTATAAATATATTTATTTATTTATTAATATTTGTTTGTTTATTAATTAATATATATTGATATATATATTTATAAAATTATAATAAATGTATTTATTGTAATTTTATAATTATTTAAATAAATATATATATTTATTTATATGAAGTTGGTCTAGTGATGCACCTAAGCTCCTTGCCATTTATTAAAATAAAGAGAAAGAAAGAAAACACACGAGGGGATGGATGGGGTCAAACAAGGGCATTCCCTAATCCATGAAATAGAACAGCAAATCAAGGAAAGTTGGGTCATTCCCAAAATCGTGATCAAAATCACCATTTAATCAAAATACTCCTATTCTGACTAAGAATTCCCTTGATTGAATATCACAAAATATTTTTCCTTCACTAGCTCCAGGGTAAGATGAGTTTGTCCACGCCCTCTTGCTACAGCACAATCATCATGACCATGTCCTCAGCCATGGCCTTTTGGATGTCTACCCTGTCTCTATGTTTTTTGGGTAAAGAATCCTTCATGATCAACCTTCTCAATATCCAAATTAGTTATTGATTCATTCCTTGACTCCTCATTGAGTGATTACAGAACTCCAAATTTGTTAACAGCTTTTACTTTTATAGACTGGTCAAGCCTCTATTTGGAAGCATTGAAAGGCTCAAATTGATAACCATTAGTTCTTGTGATCATTAAGAAACCATCATTATCCATTGAGGAACACTTTTTATTACCTTTACTATTTATTTAATCCAATTTCTCTTTAATAATAAGGTCATATACCATATCTTGGGAATGAAACTCCCTTATTTCTTCCTCAATATTTTCAATAGACTCATCAACCAGGTGAGTCCCACTGGTATTTTGATCATTCAAGGCATCCTTTCCCACTGTTGCATTCTAATATTCCACAAGGAAAATCTACAACCATAATTTCCTTTTTTTTTCAAGGCACTGTAAAAGTGTTGTAGACTAGTTGTCAAAACTAGAATTCCCTACCTCCACATTCATGATCCTACTATCAGGTTATCCACTGGAACGAGTATCAGAATGTCCTGCATTAACATAAACTAGAGCATTATACATATGCCCAGAAATACTACCTTAATCATCCTTCCTTCCATTCATAGGTTTCCCATTGGCCTCATTCCTTGAAATAACATTCACAGAAGCACTGTTCAGATGCCCAGATTTCATTCCTTCAATAGTCTAAGAACATTCCAAAATTGGATTCCCCGTCACAAAAGAGTCATGCACCATGGGATTCCCTTGCTTCAGCTTTCTAAAACACATATTTTCCTCAAGTCTAGGATTGTGGTAGAACACGCGGATAATCGATTTAATGTGGTTTGAAACATCATGACCAATGGTTTTTCCAATCAAGAAAAACTGAGGTGCATTTTCATAGCTGGTTTTAAGATTCAAATCCTCATCCTATATTAAGATAACAACTATTTCAACCAAAGAATAAAATATATATACTTCAACCATAAATCACAAAAAATTTCCAAATATGTCTATTTAAATTTCTTGATACATTTTGATGGGAATTCTAATGGAATGTTCTATGTCATAAAGTATTTTAGGGTGATAGAGAATCCATTTTAGACTAAAAATTTTATCCCAAAGCTGAACGGAAGTGTTTACTACATCCATTGGATTGATGAATTTATCTCATTCATGTATGTGAAGTAGATAGGGCTTGAGGGAGGCTAAGACAGAACCCCAATCCTTCATATTCATTTATTCATATGGGAATATAAAGTTGTAAAAAACACAACATAATGAAACACATTTTCAGCCTGAGAAGACCCAAATTTCAGAGTGGTGTTCTTAAAGATCCCCAATTTTCCATGGCTTCTAACCCTAGGGTAAAATTAATCGAGCGATAATGGAAATCTAAGATAATTTAATTCAATCTAAGACCACAATCAGATCATCCCTTATGTGAACCACATTACCTATCCTATGAAATGAATATGAAATGGATCAATTGAATATAGAGATGGATTAACTTCGTGAATCCTCGTTAGATGAATTCAGAGTAGGATCCATTCCACAATCTGATCTTGCATCAACCCCTTTTTCATCGAGGAACATGTGTGAATCAAAAGGTCCTTGATCAAGAAAGGAGGCCTTAAAATCGTGTGGGGAAGACAATTTCATTGAAGTACCCTAGTACCCATCACGACCTAGAGTGAGATTCTTGTAGGCCAACCTCCTCCACCTCTTCATATATATTTTTATAAATATAATTATAAATAAATATATTTAAAAAGTATTTATATATAATAAAAAAATTATAATTATAAATATAATTATTATTTAAAAATATTTATTGTAATTTTATAATTATTTACGAGACTATATGTTCATGGGTATAACATAAATAAAAATTATAGATCATAAAAATTGATTCATCGCACACTTGGAAGCATGAATAATAAGGTTTTCAATGTAAAAAATGAACATTTCATGATTCATGGACACATATTATTTCCATTTTTTATTATAATAATAGGTTATATGACATTTAGAATGTATATACCAACCTAATCAGGTCCAAAAATAAACTTATGATCATAGATAGTGTCAATTATACTCAATCATAACAATATATAAACATAAACATGTCCATCAATATCATTATTATATAATGAGATGTATATATATATATATTAGATGGAGGATTAGTAGAGGAGGAACTCAATGCTCTCCCATGATCGTGGAAACCTAAATCATCTGAGGAGTGTTAATCTCTTTTCTTTCATTTTGAATCTATTGGTTTCTCGGCAAGTGTTGTCTAACAAGAGGTTTTTGAAGGGTGGAGATGTGGATGCTTTAAAGTATTTCTCCCCTTTATCTAGTTTTTTGTGAATATCCTTCCCTAAAAACTGACTCTCTCATGGTATCATCAAGAAAGGAAACATGGCACATGTTTCATCTTTGTATGGAGAAATTTTAGAGAGAATGGAGCTCTGTAAGAACACATTAATTGCTCGAATTTTATTATATAAAGGTATAATTCAATATATGGTGTCAGATGTGATTTCTCATTTAGATTTTATTTGGGGTTTCTCCAAATTTTAGTTCACATTTGTAAGATATGTATTTTCTGTATGTTATTTACTTTCTCTGATTTTAAGGGATGTTCATGGAGGTTTGGATTTGTCAATATTTGACTGGGAACTCTTAGGGTTCATTAGTGGATCTTAAGATTCAATATTAATAATTTTAAAGACATGTTCTCTCATGCATGGATCGTGATTTATGGCCTAAATTTGGTATTGTGGAATTCTAATGTTCTATTTGATATAGATTTTGTGACTGGTATCAAAATATGGATGGATATGAAAAATTTGAAGGTGGGAATTGGTCATTTTTCAAGAATTATGGTCGAGGTTGATTTAAAATATCCTTTTATTATTCTATCCACCCTAAAAGATGAGATTAATTTGAGGGTTTTTTATGAAAAATTTCCATTGTTTTTTAATCTTGTTGCATCATTGGTCATTCAACGTTCGATTTTGGGGGGATGTTTGTTTGTGAGAGGTGTAACTTAAAGGGGAATGATGTGTTTCACTGTAAGAGAAAACAAGGTAATTTGGATTAGGGTGTCACAAATTAGGTGGAGGATTATGTTCATATTGGAACTAAATATCCAAAAAGGGGGAATTTCTTGACTGGGGAGGAGGATAGTCATACTTTCAGTGTTGTTGAGAAGAAAAAAACATTGGATGATATTTCCACTAATTCAGATATAGAAAATCTTCTAAAAAATAATTTCATTATAGCTAATTCAAAATGTGTTAATGTTTCTAATGGTCCTAATGAATATCAAGGAAAAGTGGATCAGGAGATGCATCTTAACAGGATGGAGTCTGTTCTTTTTAAATCCATGAATACTTGTCCTAAAATTCTAGAATCCAATAAAGGTAATAGGGGTAATAATGTTACCATTGATGATGATGGTTTTCAAATTACTATTCATAGGAAAAATACACTGGAGATCTAGGAAAAGGGTGAGGGAGATGATGAAACGTCTCATTTGTTTATTGCGACTTCGAACTTTTGGAGTGCTTGATGTTGGGAAAGTGAATGATGTTGCATCACCTATTCTGGTTGAGGAATATTTATAGGTTGATTTTTCTAAATATACTTATCTTATAGAGGGAATCATTTCCCTTTTGTAATATCATTCAGATTTCCTTGATGCTGAGAAGCAAGAAGGATCTTGGAAACAAAAAACCTGGAGGTGGGGGAGACATCCAAAAGGTTATGGTCAGGGATGTGGGTGATATGATTGGATTGTAACATGGGGACGTGGGTCCACTGGGTCTTCTTCCATGGCTCATCTCACACCAGAGCTGGAAAAAATCAGGGAGAAGTACACTGTGATTATTAATCAAAAAAAAATCAAAATCTGAATGGGGATTTTCTAACGATTGTGGTGGTTTAGATTATGGTCATGGTGATGATATTGATCTTCTTGATATGTAGTTTTTTTAGTTTTGGATTAGGGTTTGCCTTATTGTTTGACCCCATCCTTCCTCATGCATACATGTTTCTTTTTCTTTTTCATTAATTAATGTTCAAAAGATTCTTCTTCTAGGTAAATACTTTATGTATGTTTATTTATTTATTTATTTACTCAATTTATCGGACACAAATGTTAATTTAAATATATATTTATTTATTTATTAATTTATAATAATAATTATAAATAATTATATTTAAAACTTATTTTTATATATATTTATAAATATAAAATTATAGATATAATAAATATATTTATTACTATTCAAAAATTATAATAATTTTATAATTATTGAAATATATATATTTATTTATTTAAAATCTTGTCAGTAATTTTCTAAAACTATATATATATATATATATATATATTTGAATTATTAAATATATATATATTAATATAACTTGTTTATATTAATTATAAACATCTATTTTGTAATTAATTTATATAAGAAAACATTATTTTTGAATATAAATATAATAATTATATATATATTATTAATTTTTTAATTAAAATTTTTTACTAGTGTTAAGAATAGAGTTGATAACACATACCTCTTTATTAGCATTTTTAGCACTGATAAATGTGACCTTTATCAATGCTTTTAGCTAGAACCAATAAAGGTGGGGATTTTATTATAACTTTCTCTTTAACACTGATAAAAGTAGGTGCACCCATTGCACTTATTTTTGGTAGAGTCCAAACACACACAATATACACATAAATGATAAAACACATTTAAATTATTTTGATACTTTAGATCAACTATCCATAATTCATTTATGATGTGTACGAATCTATCTCACTTCAATATGGTACACAGTGTGCTCGTTATGACTTGAAGTGTATGTTTTTAGTTTAAAATTGACATTTTAATTCAAATCACACATGAAATATTCAAAATCGAGTAAACACATTCTGAATGTTTTGATACGTTAGTAAAACGATCCATATTCCATATATGATATGTAGGAATCAGTAACACCTCAACCTGATACACGGTGTGACCAGTATGACTCAAATTGTGTTGTTTAATTTTAAAAATAAAATTTTATTAATTCATTTTTCATATTTATTCTTAATTTATGTCCTTATTATATTACTAATATAATAATTGTTTTATCATGTAGGTGCATTCTGTTTCTCAAGTTGTGGTGGTTTGTTCGGAAACTAATAGCATGATCAGGCTCTTTTGAGAGGGGGTCGGGGGCCAAAGAAAAAGGAACAATAATTTTTTTGAATGTTTGTGGTAAATTAAACTTACTAAGGTAATTTTACAAACCACATTTTTAAATGTCTATATTTTTTTATTATATTGGTGATGTAAATTTTATTTCAATTAAATTATGTATTTGGTGATCACATGAATTTTGTGTAGCAGTGTTGTGTTGTAATTTTAGCCACATTATGGATTTTATCAGTGATATTTACAGTGTTGATAAAGGACCTCCTTTATCAATATTATTTTTTACATTAATAAGTGATCATTTTATCATTGCATAGAACATTAGCGGTTTTCTAGCACTGTAAAAAGGGGGATCTTTAGTAGTGATATTTTAGAAAAGAAAATTTGTCACCAACTATAAGAGAAATGGAGGATAAGGAAGACTGAAGACATGTTATGTTGTAATAAAAATCGTCTCTCTTAGTGCTATAAGTAAAAGTGATGAAAAATGGAAACACTTTTTCCCATATATGTTGTATTGTAGATCAATTGAGTGCCAACTAATTGGGATGTTCAGACCAAAGCAAGTCACAACACTGTCTATTTGGGGATTAGGGTTGATGTTTCCAAAATCAAAATGTAAGAAAAAGTTACCAAATATTATTTATTTAAAATAAATAATAATTACCATTATAGTAATATTGTCATTATTTTTTAATATTGTCTTTAAATAAGGGGATTAATTAATATAATATCTTTATCATCCCTTAAAAAAATCAACCATATCCCTCATGTATATATAGTTATTTTTTTATAAAATCATGAACAAATAGTGATAAAAATACTTTTATTGTAGTGGTGGTTGCTTATAAATTTTTTCTCTTGGGTTATAGTGGTGACGTGTGCTAAGTTTAACTAATGAAATGAATTTTTAAAAGATGTGATGAAATAATGTGATGGAGTAGAAATAGAGGAAAATAGGAGAGTGTTCCAAGATTATATAATCAGCACTGATGAATCATGTGGCACATAAAAGATTTAAGGGGTAGGCCACATGGGTCACCCCATCATACCATTGATTATATCCTCCTTGAAGTGGTGGAGAATATAGGAAATGTATTGCACACATTTGGGTCCCCATACATCTTTTCCCAAAAATCATTCCATTTTTGTTCATTTTTTGTTCTTAAATGGGGGAAATAAACTCTATCAGACACTCAAAAGGGTATGGGGATATTTCTTCCTACCATTGATGTTGTAAATCAATAATCAGGCCCCCAATCCTTTATTCCTTTTTTTTCTCTTTCATCATTAAAAAAATATCAATTAATGTAATATTCTTAGAACTTTATGAGCCTATAAATTTTCATCCATGTTGAAACAATTAATTCATTTACTTTCCTCCCATTGTTACATTTATTTATTTATTTATCTATATTTATATATATGTAATTTAAATTCTTGAATGGTTTTAAATTGGTAGGGAATGAAAGATGGAGGGTTGAGTCTGAATCCATAGCAGGTGGAACAGGTAGGGATAATTTTTTTATCTAGTTTTTTAATTTTTGTTTCAGACAATGGGATAAGGTATAATATATTTTAAAAATGTGGTTTGAAAAAGCATGAACTAAGTTCATGCTTCTCCATTTTTAGAGAGAACTATGAATGGGGTTCATGATTCTCACACTTAGCCAAAGAGTCATAAACCCCATTCATGCATCTTTGTTTATATATATTATCATTAATATTATATAATATTTATTATTAATATTAATTTATCTCAATATTCCATATAAATATTGGTTAATTTTTTTATGGACATAAAATATTACCAATTTTTTGATAAATTAAATATTTATCAGTAATGAGTTCCATTATTTATTATTAGTTAATAGTATGCTAATATTATATTAATTAATTAATAGTAAAAAACTAATATTTATAATATCTTAATTATAATTTTTTTAATTATTTGTTGATATAATTAGTATTAATATTTTAATATGTAATTTTTTTAAATATCAATTGTAATATTTTCTATTGATTAATATAATATAATTTATAGCATTACATTAAATATTTTTTAAATAATATCATAACAAAAATTATATTAAAAATATTTGTTAATTAATAACTATATTATTCTTAATATATTACCTCATATTATTAAAAAAAAATCTTATATAATAAATTAGATAATATATTATTATTATTATTATTATTATTACTTATAAATTTAAAAATAATAACATTACTACAATTTAATAATTATTTTACGATTATTATTTATAATATAAATATGTAGTATTATAATCCATATTATATATAATGAATTTTCAACTTAAATTAATTATAAAATATTAATAATATTTATTGAAATTAAAGTAATTAATATTATTAATATTTAATACTAAATTTAAGAATGTTATTTATTATGCAGATGTAGATAATAATACTAAGTATTAATATGAATAAAAAATAGTAATTATTAGTATTACCAATGAAGTTACCAATACTAATGTTTCTTATTTGTTGGAAATTATTTGTTTAATTTCCAATTTTATCAATTAATTAATTTATGCAACATTATGTAATACATTA
This sequence comes from Viscum album, assembly GCA_963277665.1. Lineage (NCBI taxonomy): Eukaryota > Viridiplantae > Streptophyta > Magnoliopsida > Santalales > Viscaceae > Viscum > Viscum album. The sequence continues at coordinate 1,015,745,139 of OY728143.1, forward strand.
GCATGTTTTTAAATAATGTATAAATAATGATTTCAAAAGCATACAACATGTATTGTCAATCTAATTTATGTTTGTGGCTTGGATGCTCATTTAGGACACAACCAGATGTATATAAGATGCTTCCACGCCATGTTTGTCTATGTCTCTACTTTGACATATGTTGCTCCTATATATCATCACTGGAACCCTCCTCCACATCATCCTATGTGTAAGGTAGTGGATGTACAATATCACTATCTGTACCCTGTCCTGCCTCTAAGGATAGTGGTTGGTGGCAGGAACTCTTGCCAACATATGAACAAGATGGATGTTGTGCAGTGTAGGTCTTCAAATTAGAGGCTAATAAAGTACCCATCTCAGTTCAGTTAGTATCTATCCATGAAAACAAAATATCATGCTAGCATCCCTTGTCTATTTGTATGCCATTGGCTATCTATAAGGAGCTAAAGGAGCATCAGGTTGATCATTATGAACACCCTTTTCCTATGAAACATCTACATCCATAAAAAGTTCTTCACCCACGGGAACATCTATATCAAGATCATTATCCTCAGCATTGCATGGTAGATCAAAGAAAATCCAATGAAAAATCTCATCCATGGGAGGAACCAACTCTACCACAGCTCTATGAAAATATTTCTGGTTAAATTCACCTCCCTCTATTGGATCAAAGATGTGAAGAAGATAGGTTATACGAGTTTCTTGTGAAAAAATATGATGTTAAGTAATCTTAATAAAATATATATTCAAAAGTGGAAGGAAGTGTGATTACCAATTCATGAAATCCCCATCCATGTCACATAAGAAATCTGACTTGGGACCTATAGTACTAGGGTGAATAATCTAGTTGATCAAATGAATTCATAATTACTGTGATCACCCCTCGTAATTAAGACTCATTCCATTTATCCCACATATTAACATAACATGCATGATACCTCATCCAATCAATATCTCTCTTCCCTGACATCTTAAATGAATGAAGTGATGGTAACTGAATGGGCGGTGTAATAATGGGATGAATGAATATAAACTACCTCATAACCCAGTAAGTATTATTACACTCAACAATTTGAAAATGAATCAAGAGAATGATGCAGGATATGACAGCAAGCATCACCATTCAATATAGTGGAATACTTTGGATGTTATCATTAGTATATGGAATCAATGAAATATAAAAAAATTAATTATAAATTAATAAATGAATACATATAGAGTACATAATAAATATTTAAATATATAACTAATAACCACTTACGTCATACGGCCGAAGATTATCCATCATAAGTTTTTATGAATAGACATCATGTCTGGCTTTATCTAAATGTAAATGTGCATGAATCCACATATAGAAAACATTTTCATAGTTATATTTCATAATATAAATTTATAAAATTGATTTATACATTGGAAGAAAGTAATAAAATACCATCATCCATGCGTAGACTCTGCTACAATATTAGCAGGCAATGGCGCATGAGCATGTGGAGCTAAGCAAGGGATGTTCTCCCATATTCACATCTGTATAAGAATAATTCATCATGTGATCTACATATTATCGACGATACATGTGATTTATAACACCCTCTATGTATACACAATATAGGAATACCCCCAACTATACCGGCCTACTAGTCCAAGTCCTTTAAAAAAGGTAAATACATAAAATGCACAAATATAGTGGAATGATCAATGAAAATTATGCCATTGATCAACCTCAGAATGTATTCACATGAAAATCATAGTATAGTGATCTCGTTGGAATCCTATGATATATGTGTGAAGTTATACCCTATCCATGGCATGTTTAATTGAATAAAAAATATGATAAATAAAATTATTAAAGTTTTTATTTGTTGAAAGCTTCCCTTTTGTGTAAGAATGTTTTTATTATTTAGGAATTAGACACAGTACATCGTAATGAGTTCTGTAAGAAATTTGAATTTTTCTGGATGTTCAAACCCAAAAATTAGGTGGGGGTAAGTTTTATTCTTAATAAATTTCTTTTCCTAACTCAGAGGATCGAACTGAGAATAACTAGACTCAAAGTATTGTCTCCATCTGCATCAAATTTAGATCATTAGATAAAAAATAATTGGAGGTATAAATTAATGTTTGCAAGAAGTTTTTATTTTCCATAATTAGAGAAAGAAATAAGTTATTGAGTTAAAAAGATATAAGTTGTAGAGTGAAGAAGTCATATTTTTGTGGAACTATTTTGAAATATGATTGTGAATTCAGGAGTAAAAAATTTTCTATACATTCTAATCTGTGTTAGACAATTCTTTTATGATCATGAAGTTCTCATAAATCATGAAACATACTCCTAAAAAAGTTTTTAAAGAATTGTAGAAATTTTAATGGTTTTATTAATTCTAGAAAACAAGAAAAAATTTGTCAATGATTAATAGCTAAGGATGTTCGAGACATGTCAATGTTTTTTAGTGGTGTTATTATCAGATACACTTGATCGTAATAATTAATCCAACATAATAGAAATTATTTCATTATGAAATATCCATTGAAGGTATAATATTTTAGAAATAAGAATAATTTATGATTTTGATTACAAAGAATACTAAAAAAGAATATTCCATAAGTTTTATGAGGAGTTGAAGAGGTCAAACATGAAATTCAATTGTGCATGAATATCATAGAAATATAACAAATATTTAAGAAGTCAAATTTTATGTTTAAATTCAAGAGATTTTTCATGTTTTGAAATTTGGAGAAGTAGATACAGTTTTCATGTTCCCTGCTTTTGTTTTCTGAGTCACCTATAAATACTTTATCAGATCATTTATTCATCATTAGCTTTCACTCAAGCAGAAAAGGAAGAGCATTAAGAAAATCAAGTGAAATTTATTTCCAGACAAAGACCTCATGGGGAGGATCAAATAGATGAAGGTTTATTTACCAGATTGAGAAAGATCATATTGAGAAGATCCTATTATGTAGATCAGACTAAGAAATATCATACTAATTTTATGAGTAGAGTTTGAGAACAAGAGTTTGAGAAAGCGAGAATCATATTTATTTTATTGGAATGAGTTTATCAGACTCATACTCATCAGATTGAGAAAATCATATCCAACCAAATCATATTGAGAAATTTTGGAGCATATTAGACAAAGTATTTATTATTTTGTTTGGATCAATTATTTTATAATAAAACATTGTAAACTGAAATCAGTCAGTGTAATATTTTCTATCTAGAGATAGAAGGTTTCTAACAGGATTTTGAATAAGTTGTATTCTTTTCTTCATAATAGGGAATTTTCATATACCCATGAAAGTGGTTATTGAAAGGATATAGGTTCTCACACTGAGGTCAAAACGTGTAAATCATGTTATCTTTACTTGATTTTCTAATTTTACATGAATTATTATTTAAAAATATATGATAAGGGAATAATTCTTATCATGTTTCATGGGATAAGTTTTAAATAGTATTAAAACTTTTAAAAATTGAACAAATAATTCAACCCCTCCCCTATTATCAGTTGTTATTCGATACTTTGGAACATCAATTGCTATTAGAGGAGGTTCTCTTGTTGAATCCTTATCAAGGATACTATCAATTCTTTCAAGAGTATAAGAATTCCTACGTTTGATGGAAAAATTATTATGGATGGAAAATAGGATGATTCATTATCTCTTATCTCTTGGATTGTAATTTGTTGATGTTTCTACTATTTGTTTTCCACCTATTGAGAAAGATTATCCTACGATGCTTTATAATAAGAGAAACATAGAGCACACAAGCCTTAGCCCGATTGAGGAGGACTCTCCATTTTCATCCAATAGACTTGATTTCAATTCTATGAGGAGGCATATTTTTTAGTACATTAACAGTACTATGGAAGGCACTGTAGAAGGTACTCTCGGTACTGTAGTAGTTGGAACTATTCACGTTTTTTAGCCTTCGGGCCACCGGTTTGGTCCTTGGGTCCTATAAGGCCTTTGGGGAACCCAAGGACTTTGGAACAATAAGTATTTTAGGCCACCTCAAGTCCTTTAGGCCACCTCAAGGCCTTCGGGCCACCTCAAGGCCTTTGGGCCACCTCAAGGCCTTCAAGTCACATGTAATGCAGATGCAAAAAAGACATACTTCAAGGAACAAGGCTTCAGATGAGGATTCAAGAGTAGACGCATCCACTAGATCAGATCTAATAAGAATTGGAAGAATGATAGGGTATGGAATTTCCATTAGTACTAGGCATGTACATCTCTACATATGACAGCTAGACGGCCAGCCTTGTGAAGGTGGGGAGCTGACATCAAGATATTCACTGTGGAGGGGCAGTTTTAAGTAGTCTTTTTAGGATGAATTACACTAAGGCCTCTGGTTCATGTAATGTGTGTTTAAGCCTATGGTCCATGTAAGGGTTCCCCCTCATCCCTTAAAAAGGATATTATCAAAAATCAATAAAAATTGAAGACCTTCGGGCCATTCTTACAGAGAAACAGAGAATTTGATAGAAAGGTTGGAAATGCAATCCTTATATCCTTATCAGAGAATTTTTATAGATGGTGATGGGTATAAATACTTCAAAAATTATGTGGGACAAGATGGAAAGTATTTTCTAAGGTAATAATAAAATGAAGAGGCAATGTTACAAATCCTGTATAGTAAGTATGAAGACAACAGAATGAGAGACGAAGAAACTATTAACAAATACCGCACCATGGTAAATGAAATTGTTTGAAATATTATAGGATTTTGATATATCCTAGAAGATGATACAATTGTGAATAAACTTATGAGAAAATTTTTGGATAGTTTTGATTCTAAAATTTCCTCTTTAAAAGATAAGTATGATTTATCTCTTGATGAATTGCATAACAATATTTTTTCTTATGAAATGAGAAAATATCCATTGTTTAAAAATAATATGAAATATTAAATGGATTTTTAAGCCATGAGAAATTCACAAATTTAGTATATTTAATATGTTGATCATTATGACTCTAAAGGTAAAGAGGATGATGATTTTAATGATAAAATAATGTCTCTTATATCTAAAAACTATCGAAGAAGAATATGAAAGTATGGAGGTAAAATTCCTCTAAAATTTTTTGACTTTGGTTGAATCCGACACTTTACTATGAATTTATACAAGATTAAATTTGGTGAATATCAAGATGATTCTGATGAAAAACCTCAATGGAAGAAGTGGAACAAAAATAATAAATAATAACTATTATCTAACAAATACAAGAATAAGCTTACTGAAAATAAAATAAGTTTGTTGAGTAAGAAAGTCAAATAGAACTCAACTGATAATAATTTTCCTAAAGTTTAAAGTCTAGAAAAATTTAGAACCTTCACTACGGATGTTTAGAAAACAAAATATTAATCAGATAGTGAAGAAGGTTGTGAATAATTCTATAGAGAGTATCATCTCCAAATAGAGCATGTTACATGTATTCAGAAAAACAAAACTCTCAAGAAAACAATTAGAGTAATGAAGAAAGATTTTGAAGAAGTTATTGATGGAAGAAAATATGTCATCAAGTAGTAGGATGAATACATTTATGAGAACTTAAGTTACACACTAAAAATTTAACAATAGGGGAAGATGATTGAAGTTCTCAATAAAAAATTTTGATATAAGGAAGAATAAGTTAACAAGTTTCCATCCAAACTTATTGAGTCTGAAAATACCAAGGTGAAGATGAATGAAAACTTCATCAGAGCCTCAGAAGTAAAATATAATACTTCTAATGTTTCTTAGAATGATCAAAACAATAATTTTTTGAACTCTTCACCCACAAAAAATAATGTTTTGTTTTATTTTTCAAATATTTCAGGTTCTAAAATAAGTATTGGGAAATATTGGGTGGAAAAATTATATGATAAAACAATCACATCTACAAAATTTTAATACCTACTCTAAAGGAAATAAGTTCCATGTCTTTAGTATGATGCAGTAGGAAGAAGTTATCAACATAGACAATGTTTCAATATAAAAAAAACTTAATTCAATTAAAAATAAAGATTTTCTGGTTATTACTGGTGTTGTAGAATATATGGGCACATTTCATATAATTTTTTCACAACTTATCCTTACTTGGAATAAGTATGATAAAAGAGGAAGAAATAGTGAAAGTAGAATGAGTAACATTCCTAACTTTTTGAGAGTTAAAAAGGTGAATTCTCAAGATGTTATAAACCTGCCTACAAGATATCAATTTGAATAGCGAAAAAAAATTATAGAATATTTTATAAGGGTGGTTATCTTTCTAAAAAAAACATGACACTCCTTCTGGAACAATTTTCTTACAATGGAAAACAAAAGAAGCTGGAAATAAGAAAGTTATGGAAAAATATTTTATTGTTCAGATAGCCTTGAAAGAAAGTAAAAAAACAAAACATGGATAATTGATAGTGGTTTTTTCACACACATTAAAGTTGATTAGAATATAATGAAACATGTTAAAAATTATTATTAAGGTGTTTTTACCTTTGGTAATGACAATTTCTTAAAAATCAGAGGAATCAGAACAGCTGAGATTAAAGAAGAAAAGTTGAAATCTATAGAAGTTTTATTTTTTTATGGTCTAAAACATCACATAAATAATTTAAGTCAAATTTTATATGATGGAAAACAAGTTGTTTTCAGAAAATATTATTTTATCATCATAAGTGAGAAAGGTATAAAAGTTATCACAAAACGAAAAGAACTAGTGGTAATATTTTCCAAATATTAGAGTTTTATAACTCTTATTACTTGAGTGCAGAAGATGAAAATATATTGTGGCACCAAATATTAGTAACCTTGCATGGAAAATCATGAAAGAAAATTCTATATTTGATTCTATCAGAAACATTTCAAAATTTAAATGAAGAGAGGAATATGTTTGTTTTACTTGTCATAAAGTAAAAAATGACTAATAAAAGTCATATGAGTGTTGAGATTCAGACTACCTGACCTCCTGAACTTATTCATTTCAGTTTATGTGGGTCGATGAGACATCAATCAACAAAATTATATTTATACTTTATTACTTATATTGATGATTTCACTCATATTAAAAACATCATTTTTATGAAACATAAGTCAGAGGCCATGGGAATTTTTGTTTTTTTTTTAAGAATTCGAGATCAAAATTAGGGTTAATATAAAGAAGTTGAATACAGATAATGGTACCAAATTCAGAAACAATTATTTTGAGGCTTATCTGATAAAACTTGGTATCCAACATCAGTATTGTTATCCCTATATGCCATAAAAAATAGAGTATCATAAAGAAAAAATATAATGTTGGTGGAAATGAGAATAATTGTATTATAAGAATACAAATATTCAATGATTTACTGGAAATAAGTTGTCAGTACTATTGTACATGTTCAGAATAAATGATTGTTGATACTAGAATTGAAAATTAATTCTTATGAAATGGGTAATGGTAAAAAAACATTCATTTAAGTACTTCATTGTTTTTGGAATTCCATGTTTACTCAAAATCAAAAATCTAGAATGGGGAAAGTTTGATGATAAATATAAGGAATGAGATTTTATGGGTTACTCACTAAATAGAAGAAATTAAAAATTCTGGAAAACAATTTTTTACAAAAGTTGGTGGACTAATATGATGTGATAGTAATTCAAAACCAAATCTCCTTAACAAAATTTTATGAGAATGTTGAGGAGGATAAACTGGAGATTTCCAAAAATAGTGACAGTAAGTCAAAATATCCTTTTCAATTTTTAGAAAAATCATGTGATGAGGAAAGTTCAATTGGGAAAGAAACTTTAAAATTTATTAACTTACAAAAAAATTTGAATTTGAAAACATTTTTTATTATCAAAAGGCTCCAGCTCAGACCAGAAGAAAGTTGAGATTGGGAAATCAGACTTAACTTATCTCCAAAGTTGAACCGGAATCAGTTTCATAATATATTCAAAAAAAATAATGGGTGTATTATATGAATAAATAATTGGATCATATTGATAAAAATAAAATATGGAAACTTTTTACACTACAATAAAAAAAATTGGAACAAAGTGAGTTTATAGAAACAAATTGAATGAGAATGGTGAAGTTTCAAGAAATAAAGAAAGACTTGTTTGTAAAGGATATGCATAGGTAGAAGGTGTGAATTTTGATGAATAATTTTCTCTAATTACAAGGAAAGAAACTATTTGAATGTTTCATGTAGTGTCTGCTCATCGGAATTAAAAAAAATTATCAGATTGATGTAAAGATATCTTTGATAAATTGCAAGATTGAGGAAGCTGTTTATATTGACAAAACCATATAGGTTTCTACTTTATGAGGATGAAAAGAAATTTTTTAAATTGAAGAAATATTTGTATGTTTTGAAACAAGATCCATGTTCATGGTATTCTAAACATGATAATTTTTTAATAATATTGAAATTTTCTAAAGGAAAAGTTAATAGAAACAAATATGTGAAAGATGTTGACTTTAGAACTCTGATTGTCATTGTTTATGTGGAAGATATAATTTTCTCTAGGTATATAGAATATGTTTCTAAAACATTTTATGAATAAATGAAGAAGAATTTTGAAATTTCAATTTTGGTTGAATTAAATTTCATCCTTGGATTACAAGTTCAACAAAAATAAAAATACATTTTCTTATCTCAGGAAAAGTATGATAGAGAATTTTTAAAGAATCTTGGTATGGAAAAATACAAATAATTTTCCACTCCTATTTCAGTGAGTAAAAATTTTAGTAAAAATGAATCTGAAAAAGTTGTGAATCGGAAATATTTTCAAAAGTTGATAGGCTATATACTTTACTTTATAGCCTCAATACCTAATATTGTTTATGTTTGTAATTTCTATTCTAGGTATCAAAGTAATCCAAAATAATCACATATGTTGGAAGAAACAATAATTTTTAGATAGGTAAAAGGAACAACTACACATGGGTTATTATACAAATTAAATAGTGAGATGATGTTTCAGGGTTTTACTGATGCCAATTGGGCTGGATATTGCAATGATAAAAAATCAACCTCTAGAGGAACAATTTTATTTGATGAATATTGTGTGAATTGTCATAGTAAGAAATTTTTTTAGTAAATTTGATCACAGATGAAAATGAATATGTTTCAACTACTTAGTATTGTACTCAATTTATATGGATGAAAGTTTAAGTGGAAGATTTGAAAGTAAAAGTTTCTAAACCATTGAGGATACTTTGTGATAATAAAAGTGAAATAGATCTTTCTAAAAATTATATCCAACAATAATGATCAAAACACATTGATATAAGGTTTCACTTTATAAAATATAAAGTTTTTTTTGGAGATGTTTTGCTGGAATACATTTCAACAAAGTATTATATTGATGACATCTTTACAAAAGAAATGTTAAAATAAAGTTTTGTGGAATTGAAGCTGAAACTTCATGTTTATTCTCATCACATGTCTTCCTAAACCTCGTAAGGAAGTAACCCCAACATTATTTGGATTTTGGTGATAAGGGGGGATAGAAAGTAAGAAATTTATACTTTGTACTAAGTTTTTACTTATCTTTATTTTATGTATCTAAATTTAACTTCATCATAAAATGGGGGTGAGAAAAATAAAAGTGAGGGGGAGTTTATATTTATATGGCCACAAAATTTTCTTTCCACTGAGATATGGAATTCCTTCTAAAACATTACTTTATCCAATAGTTTGGTGTCAGGCCACTCTCTCTAGAGAAAGGCTATGTTTTGATAAAAGTCAAAAACATGATTTGTTTATAAAAGTTGAGTTGTGGAAAATTTCTGAGAGTTGTAAATGTTGTTAAAAATGGTTTTCAAAAAAAAAAGGGGGATATTGAAGAACCTTTGTGGAAAATTATTTTAACAATGTTTTTTTATTTTTTGAAAACTCACCTTTTTATATAATAATGTTTCTGTTATTTAGAAATTGGAATCAAGCCATCATAATGAGTTATGTAAGCAAGTGGAAATTTTTTTTATGTTTAATACTAATCATAAAGGTGGGGAAAAGCTTAATTCTTAAGAAATAGGTTTTTTGGACTCAGAGGATCATACTGAGAAGCACTAGACTCAGTGTATTAGATCTATCTGTGTCAAATTTAGATCATTAGATCCAAATGAATTAGATGTAGAAATGGTTGTTTGCAGGAATTTTTTCTTTATTGTAATCATAGAAAGAAATAACATTTTGAGTTAAAAATACATAGTTTTCTAAGGGAATAAGTTTTATTCTTAGTAAATAGTTTTTAAATAATATTGTGAAGTCATGAGTTAAAAAGTTTTCATGCTTTCTCAATTAAGTCAGACAATGATTTTCTGGTCATCAATTTCTCATAAATCATGAAACATACTCTTGATAAAATATTTTGAAGAATTATAGGAGTCGTAATGGTTGTATATGATCTATAAATAAAGGCAATGTTTTTAAATGAGTAATAGCTGAGGAGGATTGATACCTTTCATTGTTTATGAGTGGATTTATTATAAGATACACATGATCACAATAAGGAATCCATCGTAATGGAGATTCCATAATTATGATATATTGATCAGAGGTGTAATCCTTAATAAATAAGAAGCATGTATGAAGATGAATATGGAGAAGTCTCAAAAAGAAGATTCCACAAGTTTTATAAAGAATTTAAGAGGTCAAACTTGAAATTCAATTTTTCATGAATCTTGGAGAAATGTATGTTGGATTGATAAAGTCAAAGTTGAAGTATAAATGAAAGATATTTTTGGAGTTTTGAAATTTTAGGAAGCGGGGAAAGATTTCATGTATCCCCCTTTTGTTTTTTAAGTCACCTATAAATTTATTCTCAGATCATTCATTCATTCCTAAATTTCATGCAAGAAGAAAATGTAACACCTCGAGATTTTATGAAAAATATTCTTTTTAATTTCATTGATGTCTTGTGTTGTACGCTACACCAAAATAATCTTGCACTACACGTATCCCTGACTTTTCTTTCATTACACGCAATTGCTACCTTCCATGATAGCACGTGTTGTACGCAATATCGAGTTTCACTAAATAACGATATGTTATATAAACTAGCCATTATAAATAGTAATACCCAATTTTTGAAATTTTATAAATTTTATCTTTCGGAATGGACTTCATTTTTAGATTCGGAATATCGAAATTATCATAGGGTGATTTTTTGGTATTTTTCTGAAAAATTTCAATTTTTTATGAATAATGAAAAGACTGGGTTACTATTTAAAACCCGACATTTTATTTAAATAATTATTTATTTTGTTTAAATTTATTTTAGTTCAAAATTGATACATAATACCTATATAAGTTCAATGTAATTCATTGGAGTAATTTTATAATAATTTTAGATATATAAATATTTTATTGAACTTTTCACTGTCTTTTACCTACCTCCTATGAGAATTTTTAAATTCACATAAAACATAATTTTACTACTTCAGTGAGTGGAATTTCAAAAATCCAATAGACATGGTTGATATCATTATGTAAAATGTGGTTCAATAAGATAAAAAAAATTTGGTGAATAGTAACTTTTTACTTTTATTTACCGCGGTTAAAAGTAGATAGGGTAATTAAGGGTAAAAATGATATTATTATTACCCTAAAACATGTCCTAATTCTTTTGGATAAGTTTAATTCGACCAAAAACAACCTTAGGGATAACATATTACCCTTTAGGTCCACTTGGAATAGATTAGGACATTTATTATTATTTTATTTAAAGAAGAGTTAAAGGAGTTAAAATTAAAGTTTATTAACTAAAACATTTTTAATATAGGGTTATACATAAGATAAATTCAACTATAAATATTCATTATAAAGATAAAGAGATTTCCTAAATAATGGTATTTTATTTATAATTTTTAGACATTAAATAAGTTAATTTATTTATGACACAATGATGATGGAGTAATTATCTTATTAATGAAATATTAACATAATTGATGTTATAAATACCCAAATAAATGTAATTTTAGACTTTTTATGAATTAAACTAATTTAATAGGTTAATATGACATGTTATTATTGATTTAATTAACTTTTTTAGAACTAATCATGTTGTTATGATTTTCACAAAAATCATGTACCAAATATTGTCAAAATTAACATAAAATATTTTTTAAATCAAATATTATATTATTAATTGTTATCTTATTCCTAAAAATCTAAGGATCAGAAAAATTACTTAGATAAGGATATATATATTAATAACTAACCACTTGGGGTTCTTTTGGCTTTTTATAGTAAGTTTATTAACCATATAATGTTAGAAAACAAAAAGACACGGTGAAAGTTAAATTATTTAACTTAGAGTTAAATCTAAATGATAAAGACAAAATAGTAACCTAAACTTGTCTAAAACCTATTGGTTGAGATTATTTCGACCCATACCCACCTTATCTTCGACATAAATCAATTTGGAGCTATTAAAAACCGAATATGACTTTATTATAAAATAATATTTTAGTTTTTTCCTAAGGTGCCCCTCTCCTCCCTTATAAAAGGGAACCCCTTCCCTCTTCTATTCACACCCTTTTGAGCCTTGAAGCTCATACAACCCCTACCAAGTCCAATTCTCAACCTCTCTAGTTATATCATAGAGGTTCTGGTCTTCTCAAAAGACCAACTCTAGTTCCCTAAGAAGAAGTTTAAAAGAAGTGTGTCGAAGAAGAGGTAGTCTCTTCTACTGATTCTTTCAAGTTTACTTCTTCTTAAACTTCTTATTCTTTTTTTGTTTCATCATAAATTAATAACATCAGTATCACTCATATAAGGATATTTTATTATAAATATGAAACAACCCTATCTCACCTTCTATCCATCCAACGAAAAACGAAATCACCACACGTGTGTACGTACGGAATACCGTCTCCACGCCATGGTGTAATATGTTTTCCACCACCACCTTACATGGATGGGTAGAATGGTGTAAATAAATAACTATATATGATTATTGTAAATTTATAATAATTATGAAATATTATACAAACACTTCAATACAATTTCATGATCATGGGAATGATATCATCGTTCATGCGTACGTACGGACTACCGTCTCCATGAACGTGATGAGATTCATTTTCCATGATTAACCATTCAAGTATGATTATAAAGTATATATAATAAATAATGATGAAATATATTACATAATAATGATACTGGATTTATGAACATATATTTTTCATTTACTTAATTCCATTTAATTCAATAAGGAAACGAAAACAGTGTTCATGCGTACGCACGACCTACCGTCTCCATGAACGGTGTATTTCATTCCAATTATCAATCTATCATATATATTTATATACTGAATATATATTATATATAAATCATTTTTTACATCCTGGAATTAATTAAATCATGATATAAGTAATAATATCAAGAACAACATGTCGAAACACGTACGATAAATGAAATGATTTTACCCAAAATGCTGCTTTAACAAGGAATTTACAAAATAACGGGTAATATAAAGTCATAAGTGAACCATATATGATATCATAACAATGAATATGATTCTGTAAAAAGTCAATAAAATTATTTAAATCATTATACAAGAGGTTCGGATATGTACGAAGGATATCGGACCTAAGGTAAGGGATAATTTTGCAATCTCATTTTTATCTGAGATTGCTGATTCGTAAGTATTTACTAGGGTTATATTTTTCATCCATGTCCACAAAAATGTTTTCATAAAGTGTTTAATATTCTTCCATGTATTTTTGAAGTCATTTTTACCCATCTTGAATTTTACTTTGTGTTATGGAATGAATCTTGCTTTTGTTTACTATATGTGGTACTTTTTTACTTTTCCGTTAAAAGTACGAGGAGAATGTTTTCTTTAACTTATACGGCATGAATAGGTTTTTACGGTTTTATAACGCCTTATTTTCATGAAGCTTAATCTATAATATTTCATGACTATTTTCAAAAAAATCATTTTCTTTTAAAATTGCATGGCATTTTGTGAAAAGAAAATGGTTTTGAATAAGAAAGGATATTTTCTTCAAGAATTCATTTCAAGTGTTTTATCAAAACTATTTTCTATCTAGGATGACATTATTTCATATGTGTATGTTTCAAGTATAATGTCTCTATGATTTACATGGTTTCACTTTTCATATGATGAAATAATATCCATTTGTTTTATATGGATTATGTTTTGATGGGATGATGTTTATGAAACCCATTTTATTCTTTGGGTTATAATTAATGATTTATGTTTATGTTGTGGCACAAATAAGAATGATTTCATTATGAGATGGGTAGGACCTATATCTCCCTCCAATTCATTGGGTAAAGATTTATATCTCATGAGATAGACATGGCTATAACGGTAAGTTAATCCAGTTTAGTGATCCAGGACTTGAACGAGGAGTGAACTCGATTCAGAAAGGGACTTTGTCCACTAAGATGGTCTTGGAAGCAATTCCTTGGCTACTATGGAAATCATATCATGTTATTAATGGTTTTACACAATTATATGTTTTATTACCATTCTATTTTATCATGATTAATGTTTCTTTATGATCTATGCCTTACGTACTGCCATGTTTTATGTCATTTCTCAAGATTTTGATGTTTAATCATTATGTTCATGTTTTTTTAAGTTCAAATGTATATGATTTGTTATATTTTATCCATGCTTACCCTTACTGAGAATTTGATCTCGCCCTTTGTATGTTTTCTTTTCCCTAGGATTTAAATAATGGTTTTAGGTAAGAAAACAAAAGGGAAAGATCTTTATGAGAGATGTTGAAGATCTTTCACCATGATTAAAAGATTATATTCTGAGATTCCAAAGACACTAAACTATTACTATCCTTGTGTGTTTGTTTTTGTTATGTATTAAGTATTCTGTAAAAGTAATGTAATGTATATGTACGTCAAGCTATGGGTCTCTACAGTTGGTATCAGAGGAAAGGTTTAGTTAACCTTTGGAAACTAGGATGTGAGAACTTTAGTGAGATCCCTATAGATATTTCTAAGGTATGTCTAGTAATGTCCCTAAGGTTACGTATAAGTATAGGTTATAGTCCTAGAATTATAGAGAAGATATTAGAATTAAACCTAAGATGTTAGATATTGAAGGTAGTCCCCCTTGATTATGATTTTTTCCTCTCACACTATTCTTTTTGGGTTTTAGAAAATGGCTGGAAACAGGAAGATTCACGGTAGTGGAGGATATGATGGAAAATGGAATTATATTCTTCGTGAGCAACCAAATGAAATTGGATCTGGAAGTCTGCATATTGTTATTATGCCTAATCAGTAATCTCATAGTATGATAAATAATCTCAAATTTGGTAAGTTTCCTGACTTAGCTAATAAGAGAAATATGGAGTTTCATGATGATCATAGTGGAAAGAAAGTTCAATTTCCCTCATGTAAATCATGTGGGAAGAGGCATCAAAGAGAATGTTTCAAAGGAACTGGAAGATAAATTGGGTGTGGAAAAGAAGGACACAAAGCCAGTAAGTGCAAAGGAAAAGGTTCAGTTAACACCATGGACAAGGATAATGGTATTTCTACGACATCAATAATGATTAAATGTTTTCAATGAGGAATGTATGGGCATTATGAAAACCAATTCCCTAAGGGAAAGTCTCATGAAGAGAATCAGCATGGTCGTATGGGTAGTATTTATGTTGATGATGATGAAGAGACTACAAATGATATATGATATGAAATAATTTTTGAAGCTCGGTCAATGGTTTAAGAAGGTAGTGGAATGATTTATGTTTATCAAGAGTTATGTTTTATAGGTAATTTAATGGTACTATGGAGTAAAGAAAAATCTAAGTATTGTTACACTATTGTTTTTCCTAAAGTATTTGAATGTATATGTTGAATGGTACCAGTAACCATGAAAGGTTATTCAAATATTTTTGGAAAGTATATAATATGTGCATAATGAATGGATAAGGAGAAAATAATATGTTTGATAGTATTCATGAGCTCATGATTGATATAAGGACTAAGTGATATCATGGTTTGAGTATATAGAAATTTTGGTATTTTGGTATGTGGAAAGTGTTAAATTTTGACAGCATTCATGTTTTCACTAAGGTTTAATGGGTATTCATTTTTCAAAAGAATACATGATTAAGGTATCCACATGTTTGGAATATGAACAACAAGATATATCGTATGATATATGGGGGATAAATGATGGTATTCACATGCTCGGCAGATGACATTTCTAGTAATTGTTTTCTTTATACTATGAGCTTGGACATAAGTATTTTGGATAAGCCTAAAGATTGGAATGGATTATGTTGTACATAAGTTATTATTGTTTAAGGATAAAACTTTGTTGATATTATTGATGGAATGTTATAATAAATTAGTTTTAGAAAAATTACAACCTGCGGGACGGGCGACAACCCGTCATGTCGGACAAGGCTGTGGGAATCGAACCCACAACCGAAGTGCGACAGGCCTTTATTTCCGACCACTGGCCTACAGGAAGTCCCTGGTTAGTAGAAACTAGTTTTATTAAGCAGTATGATAGATAAATTATAAGCCCATTTTTGGAATCATATACGATTAACCTCACCATAGATGGACTTATGTATATTTGATAACTTTTGCTAACCTTTTGTTTGATACATATGGAATGAGCCATCATTCTATCACTTGATCTGCTAACACTTCACGAATGATAAATTCAACTTCATTTCTTTAAGATATGAAGTGTAAATTGTTCAAGTCATGAACAATTGTGATATTATAATGAAATAAAGTAATTATATCTTTTATTTCATATTTTTCAACTTTAGAAAAATGATCTTGAAAACCTAAAATGTTGTCCTAATGCCCTTATATCCAATGAATCAGATGGTACCTTAGATCATCAAAATTTTATGGCTTTGTGATTGTTGTATTTTTCATATCCATGTTCTCTACCACTCTCCATCATAACATGATGGTTAGATTTTTCTTCTATATACATATTTTCACCTATGTTCTCCTAGGTGGAAACCCAGGGATTAGTTAATTTGGGTAACCGTTACGTTTCATAATTTAGTTTTTAAATTTGAGTTTTGGTATTCCTTTTTACGATTTGGGTTTCTATGAAAGAAACTTTCAAGTAGTAAACCATTTATAACCCAGGAGAATTTCGAGGAAAAATTCATTTTAAGGGGGGTAGAATGTAACACCCCGAGATTTTATGAAAAATATTCTTTTTAATTTCATTGATGTCTTGTGTTATACGATACACCAAAATAAGCTTTCACTACATGAATCCCTGGCTTGGCTTGCATTACACGCAACCATGAACTTCCATGATAGCATGTGTTGTACGCAATACCGAGTTTCACTAAACAACGATATGTTATATAAACTAGTCATTATGAAAAGTAATACCCACTTTTTAAAATTTAATAAATTTTATCTTTCTAAATGGACTTCATTTTTGGATTCGGAATATCGAAATTAGAATAGGGTGAATTTTTGGTATTTTTCTGAAAACTTTCAATTTTTGATGAATAGTGAAAACACTATGTTACTATTTAAAACCCAGCATTTTATTTAAATAATTATTTATTTTATTTAAATTTATTTTAGGTCAAAATTGATACATAATACCTATATAAGTTCAATTTAATTCATTGGAGTCATTTTATAATAATTTTAGATATATAAATATTTTATTGAACCTTTCACCGTCTTTTACCTACCTCCTTGGAGAATTTGCAAATTTACATAAAACATAATTTTAACGCTTCTGTGAGTACAATTTCAAAAATCCAAGAGACATGGTTGATATCAGTAAGTAAAATGTGGTTCCATAAGATAAATTTTTTGGTGAATAGTAACTTTTTACTTTTATTTACCACGGTTAAAAGTAGATATGGTAATTAAGGGTAAAAATGATATTATTATTACCCTAAAACATGTCATAATTCTATTGGATAAGTTTAATTCGACCAAAAACAACCTTAGGGATAAAATATTACCCTTTAGGTCCACTTGGAATAGATTAGGACATTTATTATTATTTTATTTAAAGAAGAGTTAAAGGAGTTAAAATCAAAGTTTAATAACTAAAACATTTTTAATATAGGGTTATACATAAGATAAATTCGACTATAAATATTCATTATAAAGATAAAAAGATTTCCTAAATAATGGTATTTTATTTATAATTTTTAGACATTAAATAAGTTAATTTATTTATGACACAATGATGATGGAGTAATTATCTTATTAATGAAATATTAACATAATTGATGTTATAAATACCCAAATAAATGTAATTTTAGACTTTTTATGAATTAAACTAATTTAATAGGTTAATATGACATGTTATTATTGATTTAATTAACTTTTTTAGAACTAATCATGCTGTTATGATTTTCATGAAAATCATGTACCAAATATTGTCAAAATTGACATAAAATATTTTTTAAATCAAATATTATATTATTAATTGTTATCTTATTCCTAAAAATCGAAGGTTCAGAAAAATGACTTAGATAAGGATATATATATTAATAACTAACCACTTTGGGTTCTTTTGGCTTTTATAGTAATTTTATTAACCATATAATGTTAGAAAACAAAAAGACACAGTAAAAGTTAAATTATTTAACTTAGAGTTAAATCTAAATTATAAGGATAAAATGGTATCCTAAACTTGTCTAAAACCTATTGGTTGAGATTATTTCGACCCATACCCACCTTATCTTCTAAATAAATTAATTTGGAGCTATTAAAAACCGAATATGAATTTATTTTAAAATAATATTTTAGGTTTTTCCTAAGGTTCCCCTCCCCTCCCTTATAAAAAGGGCACCCCTTCCCTCTTCTCTTCACACCCTTTTGAGCCTTGAAGCTCATACAACCCCTACCAAGTCCAATTCTCAACCTCTCTATTTATATCATAGAGGTTTTGGTCTTCTCAAAAGACCAACTCTAGTGCCCTAAGAAGATGTTTAAAAGAAGTGTGTCGAAGAAGAGGTAGTCTCTTCCACTGATTCTTTCAAGTTTATTTCTTCTTCAACTTCTTATTCTTTTTTTGTTTCATCATAAATTAATAACATTAGTATCACTCATATACGGATATTTTATTATAAATATGAAACAACCCTATCTCACCTTCTATCCATCCAACGAAAAACGAAATCACCACGCGTGTGTACGTACGGAATACCGTCTCCACACCGTGGTGTAATATGTTTTCCACCACCACCTTACTTGGATGGGTACAATGGTGTAAATAAATAAATATATATGATTATTGTAAATTTATAATAATTCTGAAATATTATACAAACACTTCAATACAATTTCATGATCATGGGAATGATATCATCGTTCATGCGTACGTACGGACTACCGTCTCCATGAACGCGATGAGATTCATTTTCCATGATTAACCATTCAAGTATGATTATAAAGTATATATAATAAATAATGATGAAATATATTACATAATAATGATACTGGATTTATGAACATATATTTTTCATTTACTTAATTCCATTTAATTCAATAAGGAAACGAAAACAGCGTTCATGCGTACGCACGACCTACCGTCTCCATGAACGGTGTATTTCATTCCAATTTAATTCAAGAGTTATGTTGTATAGGTAATTTAATGGTACTATGGAATAAAGAAAAATCTAAGTATTGTTACACTATTTTTTTTTCTAAAGTATTTGGATGTATATGTTGAATGGTACCAGTAACCATGAAAGGTTATTCAAATATTTTTTGAAAGTAGATAATATGTGCATAATGAATGGATAAGGAGAAAATAATATGTTTGATAGTATTGATGAGCTCATGATTGATATAAGGACTAAGTGATATCATGGTTTGAGTATATAGAAATTTTGGGATTTAGGTATGTGGAAAGTGTTAAATTTTGACAGCATTCATGTTTTCACTAAGGTTCAATGGGTATTCATTTTTCAAAAGAATACATGACTAAGGTATTCACATGTTTGGAATATGACCAACAAGATATATCGTATGATATATGGGGGATAAATGATGGTATTCACATGCTTGGCAGATGAGATTTCTAGTAATTGTTTTCTTTATACTATGAGCTTGGACATAAGTATTTTGGATAAGCATAAAGATTGGAATGGATTATGTTGGACATAAGTTATTATTGTTTAAGGATAAAACTTTGTTGATATTATTGATGGAATGTTATAATAATGTAGTTTTAGAAAAAGTACAACCTGCAGGACGGGCGACAACCCGTCATGTCGGACAAGGCTATGGGAATCAAACCCACAACCGAAGTGCGACAGGACTTTATTTCCTACCACTGGCCTACAGGAAGTCCCTAGTTAGTAGAAACTAGTTTTATTAAGCAGTATGATAGATAAATTATAAGTACATTTTTGGAATCATATACGATTAACCTCACCATAGATGGACTTATGTATATTTGATAACTTTTGCTAACCTTTTGTTTGATACATATGGAATGACCCATCATTCTATCACTTGATCTGCTAACACTTCACGAGTGATAAATTCAACTTCATTTCTTTAAGATATGAAGTGGAAATTTTTCAAGGCACGAACAACGGTGATATTATAATGAAATAAAGTAATTATTTCTTTTATTTGAAATTTTTCAACTTTAGAAAAATGATCTTGAAAACCAAAAATGTTGTCCTAATGCCCTTATATCCGATGAATCAGATGGTACCTTAGATCATCAAAAATTTATGGCTTTCTGATTGTTTTATTTTTCATATCCATGTTCTCTACCACTCTCCATCAGAACATGATAGTTAGATTTTTCTTCCATATCCATATTTTCACCTATGTTCTCCTAGGTGGAAACCCAGTGATTAGTTAATTTGGGTAACCGTTACGTTTCATAATTTAGTTTTTAAAGTTGATTTTTGGTATTCCTTTTTACGATTTGGGTTTCTATGAAAGAAACTTTCAAGTAGTAAACCATTTATAACCCATATGAATTTCGAGGAAAAATTCATTTTAAGGGGGTTATAATGTAACACCCCGAGATTTTATGAAAAATATTATTTTTAATTTCATTGATGTCTTATGTTGTATGCTATATGAAAATAATCTTTCACTACATGCATCCCTGACTTGGCTTGTATTACACGCAATCACGACCTTCCATGATAGCATGTGTTGTACGTAATACTGAGTTTCACTAAACAACGATATGTTATATAAACTAGTCGTTATGAAAATTGATAACCACTTTTTAAAATTTAATAAATTTTATCTTTCAAAATGGACTTCATTTTTGGATTTGGAATATCGAAATTAGAATAGGGTGAATTTTTTGTATTTTTCTGAAAACTTTCAATTTTTGATGAATAGTGAAAACACTAGGTTACTATTTAAAACCGAAAATTTTATTTAAATAATTATTTATTTTATTTAAATTTATTTTAGGTCAAAATTGATATATAATACCTATATAAGTTCAATTTAATTCATTGGAGTAATTTTATAATAATTTTAGATATATAAATATTTTATTGAACCTTTCACCGTCTTTTACCTACCTCCTTGGAGAATTTGAAAATTTACATAAAACATAATTTTAACGCTTCTGTGAGTGAAATTTCAAAAATCCGAGAGACACGATTGATATCAGTAAGTAAAATTTGGTTCAATAAGATAAAAAAAATTTGGTGAATAGTAACTTTTTACTTTTATTTACCACGGTTAAAAGTAGATAGGGTAATTAAGGGTAAAAATGATATTATTATTACCCTAACACACATCCTAATTATATTGGATAAGTGTAATTCGACAAAAAACAACCTTACGGATAAAATATTACCCTTTAGGTCCACTTGGATTAGATTAGGATATTTATTATTATTTTATTTAAAGAAGATTTAAAGGAGTTAAAATCAATGTTTACTAACTAAAACATTTTTAATATAGGGTTATACATAAGATAAATTTGACTATAAATATTCATTATAAAGCTAAAAAGATTTTATACATAATGGTATTTTATTTATAACTTGTAGACATTAAATAAGTTAATTTATTTATGACACAATGATGTTGTAGTAATTATCTTATTAATGAAATATTAACATAATTGATGTTATAAATACCCAAATAAATGTAATTTTATACTTTTTATGAATTCAACTAATTTTATAGGTTAATATGAAATGTTATTATTGATTTAATTAACTTTTTTCGAACTAATAATTCTGTTATGATTTTTACAAAAATCAAGTACCAAATAGTGTCAAAATTGACATAAAATAGTTTTTAAAACAAATATTATATTATTAATTGTTATTTTATTTCTAAAAATATAAGGTTTGGAAAAATGACTTATATAAAGATATATATATTAATAATTAACCACTTGGGGTTCGTTTGTCTTGTTATATTAAGTTTATTAAACATATAATGTTAGAAAACAAAAAGACATGGTAAAAGTTAAATTATTTATCTTAGAGTTAAATATAAATGATAAGGATAAAATAGTAACCTAAACTTGTCTAAAACCTATTAGTTGAGATTATTTCGACCCATAACCACCTTATCTTTGGAATAAATCAATTTGGAGCTATTAAAAACCGAATATGACTTTGTTATAAAATAATATTTTAAGTTATTCCTAAGGTGCCCCTCTCCTCCCTTATAAAAAGGGCACCCTTCCATCTTCTATTCACACCCTTTTGAGCCTTGAAGTTCGGACAAACCCTACCAAGTACTATTCTCAACCTCTCTAGTTATATAATAGAGGTTCTGTTCTTCTCAAAAGACCAACTCTAGTGCCCTAAGAAGAATTTTAAAATAAGTGCGTCGAAGAATAGGTAATCTCTTCTACCGATTCATTCAAGTTTCTTTCTTCTTAAACTTATTTTTTTTCATCATAAATTAATAACATCAATATCAAAAATATACTAATATTTTATTATAAATATTAAACAACCCTATCTCACCTTCTATCCATCCAACGAAAAACAAAATCACCGCGCGTGCGTACGTACGGAATACCGTCTCCACGCAGTGGTGTAATCGGTTTTCCACCACCACCTTACTTGGATGGGTATAATGGTGTAATTAAATAAATATATATGATTATTTTAAAGTTATAATGATTCTAAAATATTATACAAACACTTCAATACAATTCCACGATCATGGGAATGATATCATTGTTCGTGCGTACGTACGGACTACTGTCTCCATGAACGTGATGAGATTCATTTTCCATGATTAACCATTCAAGTATGATTATAAAGTATATATAATAAATAATCATTAAAGATATTAAATAATAATGATACTGTATTTATGAACATATATGTTTCATTTACTTAATTCCATTTAATTCAGTAAGGAAACGAAAACAGCATTCATGCGTACGCACGGCCTACCGTCTCCATGAACGGTGTATTTCATTCAATTTATCGATCTATCATATATATCTATATACTGAATATATATTATATATAAATCATGTTTTACATTATTGAATTAAGTAAATCAGGATATAAGTAATAATATCAAGAACAACATGTTGAAACACGTACGATAAATGAAACGATTTTACCCAAAACGCTGCTTTAACATGGAATTTACAAAAGAACGGGTAATATAAAGTCATAAGTGAACCATATATGATATCATAACAATGAATATGATTCTATAAAAAGTCAATGACATTATTTAAATCATTATACATGAGGTTCGGATATGTATGAAGGATATCGGACCTAAGGTAAGGGATAATTTTTCAATCTCATTTTTATTAGAGATTACTTATTCATAAGTATTTACTAGGGTTATATTTTTCATCCATGTCCATAACAATGTTTTCATAAAGTGTTTAATATTCTTCCATGTATTTTTAAATTCATTTTCACCCATCTTGACTTTTACTTTGTGTTATGGAAGGAATCTTTCTTTTGTTTACCATATGTGGTACTTTTTGACTTTTCTGTTAAAAGTATGAGGAGAATGTTTTCTTTAACTTATATGGCATGAACATATTTTTACAGTTTTATAACACCTTATTTTCATGAAGCTTAATCTACAATATTTCATAACTATTTTCAAAAAAATCCTTTTCTTTTAAAATTTCATGGTATTTTGTGAAAAGAAAATGATTTTGAATAAGAAAGGATATTTTCCTCAAGAATTCATTTCAAGTGTTTTATCAAAACCATTTTCCATCTAGGATGACATTATTTCATATGTTTATGTTTCAAGTATAATGTATCTATGATTTATATGGTTTCAATTTTCTTGTGATGAAATAATATCCATTTTTTTTATATGAATTATGTTGTGATGGGATGATGTTTATGAAACCCATTTTATTCTTTGGGTTATAATGAATGATTTATGTTTATGTTGTGGCACAAGTAAGAATGATTTAATTATGAGATGGGTGGGACCTATATCTCCCTCCAATGCATTGGGTAAAGATTTATATCTCATGAGATAGACATGGTTGTAATGGTAAGTTAATTCGGTTCAGTGATACATGACTAGAACGAGGAGTGAACTCGATTCAGAAAGGGACTTTGTCCACTAAGATGGTATTGGCAGCAATGCCTTGGATACTATGGAAATCATATCATGGGCTTAATGGTTTTACACAATTGCATGTTTTATTACCATACTATTTTATCATGATTAATGTTTTATTATGATCTATATCTTACGTACTGCCATGTTTTATGTCATCGATCAAGATTTTGATGTTTAATCATTATGTTCATGTTTTTCTTAAGTTCAAATTTATATGATTTGTTATATTTTATCCATGCTAAACCTTATTGAGAATTTGAGCTCTCCCTTTATATGTTTTCTTTTCCCAAAGATTTGAAGAAAGGTTTTAGGTAAGAAAACAAAAGGGGAAGATCTTTATGAGAGATTTTGAAGATCTTTCACCAGGATTAGAAGATTATATTTCGAGTTTCCAAAGACACTAAACTATTACAGTCCTTGTGTGTCTATTTTTGTTAGGTATTAAGTATTCCGAAAAATTAATGTAATGTATATGTACGTCAAGTTATGGGTCTCTATAGAATAGGTATAGTGCTAAAGAAATCAAGTGAAAGTTATTTCTGGATAGTGATCTCATGAGGAGGATCAAACACCTGAATGTTTATTTACCATATTTAGAAGATCATATTGAGAATAATGTATTAAGTAAATCATATTGAGAAATATCATATTAATTTTATGATAAGAGTTTGATAAATAGAGTTTTAGAAAGGGAGAATCATATTGATTTGATCGTACTGAGTTCATCTGACCCAGACTCATTAGATTGATGAAATTGGATCCATCAAAATCAGATTGAGGGTTCAGAGTGAGAAATTATGGAGCAGATACAACAAAGTATTTATTCTTTTGTTTCGATAAATTTTTTATAATAAAACATTGTAAACTAATAGGAGTTATATAATCCTAACTATCAGGAGATAGAAGGTGTCTAATATAATTTGGAACAAGGTGTATTCACTTCTTCAAAATAGTGAATTTACATAAACCCCCAAGAGTGGTTATGGAAAGGATGTAGGTTTTAACACTATGGTAGATCCTTATAAATCTTGTGTTCTTTACTTTCTTTCCTACTTTTTCATGCATGATTATTGAAAAAAAAGATGATAAAGAAATAAATCCTAATAGGTTTTAGGGGTTGAGGTTTAAAAAGTAATGGAACATATAAAAAGTGAACAATTGATCCCCCCCCCCCTCATTCTCAGTTGTTATTCGATCCTTTGAAACTTCAGTAATCCACTACAAAAAATGGACCTGAAATCATCATGGGCCTCAAATCAAAATAATCTATAAACCAGGTCAAACCAATATTTTCTAACTTGATCTGCCACAGCTGCACCAACAATGGGGAGGCCCAACATAATAGAAAAAACTTGGAGTGTAATAGTCATATCCCCTTTGTAAAATGGAATATATATGACTCTGGACTCCATCTCTCTACGAGCACATCAATGAGATGATATTCAACAAAGGTGAATTTGTACATCTGAATATGGGGGATGATAGCATGATGTGGTGAACCATTATGGAAATGATGAGATCTCTGTGCACTCAAAGGAGGCATTGTATGTTCTTCTAAAACTAGCCATGAAACATTAATATCCTATAATGTGAGTAATGGAGAATCTTACATCTACATAAATGATATCATCATTACTTTTTTATAGTGAATTAAATAAAATTTGTAAAAAATTTTTATAAAACTACAATAATAAAAAATGATTTAGAAATTATCATGTATAATTCATCATTATGATGAAAAAAGAAGTAAAAAATATGTGTGTTCAATGTTATAGTTTTATTCTATGAATTTCTTATTTTATTGATCTCTAATGAAGTTTAAGTTATTATAAATATTTTTATATAAATAATCTTTGATGAAAAACTCACATAGACAATGTGGTTGAATGATATATTCATTTTATTCCTTTGTTTATTTTTCTAATACTTATAGTATCACACAATTATTTCAGTTAGATTATAGAAATGAAACAAACCAGAGATGAAATAGGTTATAAAAAGAGAAATTACTAAATGAATGGATTCATTAATGAAAAGTCTGTATATGAAAAAAAAAATACACATTCATGATAAAATACATATACTTGATCTTGCATGATGTGAAGTGGAGCTCTATCCTGCCACATGGGGACATATCTTATGAGTATGCCCTTCTTCATGAAAAATGTTGCATCGTAGTCCCCCTCACCATTTATAAGGCAAGTCTATCACATTTATGATTCAAGTATACCTTGTTCTTGCACAAGGGTGAAACTAGTAATATGAATCCAATAATTATAAATATGACCGAAATTGAAAAAATAATAAATGAAAAATAAAACCAAATTACAAAACCTAGAAATATCAGGAATGAAAGCCGGATGATCAGAA
Organism: Viscum album; assembly: GCA_963277665.1. NCBI lineage: Eukaryota > Viridiplantae > Streptophyta > Magnoliopsida > Santalales > Viscaceae > Viscum > Viscum album. The sequence goes on from OY728143.1 coordinate 1,015,772,011, forward strand.
GGTAATGTGATAGAATCAAAGTCACTAACAGGAATCTAAGATTCACTATAACAGTTTACCAGAGTACTCATGTGATACATTGGGTCAACATAGGGCTCCCATGATATGTTTACTAATGCAAAAGCTATAACAACTTGTGCATAGAGATATCTCAATTATTGGAAGTTATTGAAATCATTGTACTTGTTACCCAACATGACAACAATCACTTGACCATTATTTCATGTAAACCAGTCGTAGCACTCTCTTCCCTGAAAGAGGCTTTGTACAAGTTTTAAGGTTAGAACACACAGTCCTGATGTGTCATGTGGTATCTGATCAATGTCACTTCATAAATTCTGATAAAATATATTCCATTTTTTATCCTTTGTAAGCCTATTGGGACTGTTCAACAAATTACTTGACACAGCTATAAAATTTATCTGGCATTAACCCTTTGATCGCAAGTTTTTACACAAACTTGATGACCCCATTTATGTACTCCACTATATTAGTGGTAATATGACCATATCTTATGCCACCATCATATGAAAATGATTCGATGTCCTTGGAAATTTCTATTATATAATCATACACATCATCATTAGACCTTCGAATTTTTTCAATACGTTGATCAAAACTTTCTTATTGGGGATCGTATGATGAAAGCATAACATAATAATGTATACAAAAGTATATTATATTTTCATTCAAAAAAATATGTTTAGAAAAACATACCCAACTTGATGATAACCTTATTTATTTCCTCATATCTGAAATTCTTATGCACATTACTTGCAATATGTCAGATGAAATATCAATGATAAGAATTTGGTACTATACATGAAATGCTATCACTATTTATAGCCTCTATAATCACCCAATGATGATCAAATATCAGACACACTCCCTAGATTTGTGGGACATGAATGTGTATACATGCCCAAAACCAACTCCAGGATTCAAAATTATCCTTTTCAACAATAACGAATGAAAGTGGTAGAGGAGTGTGATTTCCATCCTGTGTGGTAGTAATAAGTAGAATATAGGTATATTTGATATAAAGGAAAGTGACATCAACCTGAATGAATTGTTTAAAATAGTGAAACATATTGATATATGGCCTAAACTCCCAAAAAATCATATTGAACTTCACCTTTGATTTATCAACTTAGTTATTTGGGGAGACATACTAAAAAATATCCAAATGGTGAATAATATATTTTTTGAGAGAAACAAAATCCATACGGTGTGGAAACACTACATATGATTAATCTCAATCACTATACACTTTTACAATTGAATTTTGTTTTTCATTCGAGGCTTTCTCATATGATATCTTACAGTTAAAAAAATAGTTGTATTTGTTCCTGAACAAGGGCCACAGGAACATCCTGACATGTTTGGATCATCTCTACAATAATAGTTGATATAAAATATGCATCAAGTGAAGAGTGATCTTGTGATAAGCTTGAATGTACACAAGTATGTTGGTCTTCTAATTTGGTTATCTTCCAACATGAAAAAAATATCATATATTTTCCTCAATTAGAATTCACATTATATACCATATTTTTCACATCAAATGAAATATTCTTCCATATTAGAATCATCAACCAAAAATTTGAAATGTTTCTTAATTTGGTATTGTTTTATGAAATTTTTTTATGGAAACGTTACTTTCAAACTCCAGCCCGATATAAATGGTGTTATTAGTTGATGTAGATATATTCCCTATAATGAAAGGGAATTCATTAGCCAGTGTAATGAAATCCCAATCAAAATATTGTGCATGTTACATTCCTTCAACTAAAGAAGTCAATACTAAAGGATGATTACCACTAACTGGTGTATTAATATATATCATAGAAACCATAGAAGGTTCATTCCCAACATCACCCTCACCCATATCATCTTTGGATGTCTCAATAGATACTTCATCCTTAGATAAATATTCATTCAGTATATCAAGAGTACACACAGGTATTTCCCCTACATTTCCTTCCAAATGTTGTTTATCTTATTCATAATTTTGTTGTATCTTAGGATTCATATGAGTAGTAAAATATTGAGAGTTTTTTGAATGAACTACTTATATAGAGCTCACAAAACATGGTTATGTAGTAGTAGGTTGAATCACCTCAATATCAGAAATCCCCATATATAATTTTATTAGAACATTACTACACAGTTTTCTGAATAACAATGATGCTTCCATCAAATCCTCATCATCGACCAGAGGATACTCAATGTGCCATAAACATTCAAGATAACGAAGATGTCAATATGTTATTGATGTAATTGATTGATCAACCCTTAGTTTTAACCGTCTATGAATATTCTTGACTGAAAATTATTATTTTTATTAAGATAGACCCCATTTTAATGGGTAAGGGGGACCCAATAGACTTAAAATACATAGAAGACAATTAAGCCCCACAGTCCAATGTCACAAAATCAAAGTGATTTTCCGCTCTTACAGGTGGAAAAATATAGCTAAAACCTTACTTGGTATAAATTACCTCACCAATGAAATATAGTTTCATAGACAAGATTACCTTTAAAATAATAATTAAAAATTATTATATACTACATTATGAAATATTAAAATTATTGAAATTTTTATGATAGAATAATTAACTGGATCTTGAGACTTTTTATATGGATTTGTTTATCATTATTTGATAAACCAACCAAAGTATAAGGGGTCTCCATGCATGTCTATTATCTTGGATTTTAGTTACAATTAATCTCTTCTCAGGCATGGTGTCAAAATCCAGCTTCAAACAACAACATTTCTTATTGAACAACCTTTTTATTATAATGATACTCACATGAAAGTGAGGGGTGTAGGGGTTTTAGATACATAACTTATTTTAACTATACATGTAGGTCCTTATATACTTAGAGAGTGGGATGACATGTTGGTCATCAATGAGGGAAACAAAATAAAATTATTATAAATAATATTACTAAAAAATGACATGAATTTTCAATCATACATTGGTTGGTCATCTCAACATCATGAAATTATTATATATTAAATAATTATATACAAAAAATACAACATGAAATTTCAATCATACATTAAATGGTCATCTCAAGATTAGTAAACATTATAGAATTCTAATATATCTATTTTAGATTTTTATTATGTTCTAAATCTTTTCATTTTACATACAATATTTAAAAACTAATATATATATATATATATATATATTTATTTATTTATATTCAAACTATCATGAATATTTTTCAATGTTAATGTGACAAAATATAACTAAAACCTTGATCTATATAAATAATCTCACTATAGAAGCATATTGATTGAGATATTATTATAAAAAAAATTAATATAATGTTATATATTTTTATACCCCATCATTAAATGTTTCAAAAAAAATTATTATTTATGAATAAATAAAAATGACTTGATCTTGAGACTTATTATATATATTAGATTATCATTATCTAATAAAATAACCAAAAACTACAGGTGAACTCCTTGAGTCTCTATTATCACATATTTCAGCAACCATCATTCTTCTTTCAAATAGAAACACCTCTTGTTGAACACCATTTTATTAAAAAGTTACTCACATGAAAGTGAGGGAGTCTAGGGGTATGAAATACCAAAAAACATTAGGTGGACATGTTGGTCCTTACATACATGGAGAGGGATGACTCACATGTCATTAATGCAAAAAAGAAAATGCAATTATTAGAAATTATATAACCACATACCCAAAAAAAGACATGCAATTTCAATTATGCATTTGTCAAACATCTCAAGATTAGTCATCACACAAAACTCTTAACATGTTTTTTGGTATAATTATTATGTTCTACATATTATATAACTTTACCAATAACTTTATGTAACATATAATAAATATCTACACCTACTTTCCAAAATTTTAACTTTTGAATATGTGTATGTATATATATATTTAATAATAACATTTATTAAATTTAATTAAACATAATATAATTTACACTTACATATTAAACATTAAAATATTTTACACTTATGTTAATTTAAAGTTTATAAAATTGCATATGTATATATAATATTCCTGTTATTCTTCTAATTTTCAAAAAATATAAGTAATTATATTTTATACTTTATTACTTGGAAAATAATTATTTATAGTTAATATAAACTAAATTTATAAATTAAAAGTATTATTTATAGTAAGTAAAAGTAATATAATTTAAAAATACATAAAACCCATTAAAATTCTATAAACATATGTTATTTTCATTTTTATAAAATTATATATGTATATATAAAATTTTTGTCATAGTTCTACTTTCCAAAATTAAAGTAATTATATTTCATACTTTATTACTTGAAATAATAATTATTTATACTTAGTATAATTTAAAATTATTACTTATAGTAAAAAAAATTATACCATTAATAAATATAAAATTTCATATATATTTAATTAAATTTGAATATGATACTTAATATAACTAATATTTTTTAAAAAATATTTTTAATAACATATTTTTAATAACATATATACCTAATTACCTATGTTTATATAATAGTATGATTTAAATTTATGTTAATTTAAATCATAAATATTTTATATACATATAAATCTATTAAAATCAAATTACTCTCCATTTAAATTACAAATATATAGATTTAAAAAAATATTTCATTAAATATAAATTACATTTTATACATAACATTTAAATTATATAAACACCATATATAAATTTCTGAAACATTGAATATAAATTATATCATACAATAAGAAATAACTAATTTATAAATTAAATCATACAAAAGACACTAATTTATACATACATGCATTCATGCATCCATATATATTGAATAAATAAACCATAAAAAAAATATTAGATAATTAAAATTTTAAATAGAGATTTTACCTTCTTAAAAGCAGCAAATATATATTGAGAAAGAATTTCTGCAGCGTTTGCAAAAAAACTGTTGGAACCACTCTATGTATAAGGTTGTATTTGTTGTCAATAGTTGTCAATACAGATCAAAATGAAGGTGATCATGAAATACTCCGATGAAGTAGAGGAGTGGTGATTCAGATGATTGTTGTACTGTTCGTAAGTTCAAAGAACATGTGTCAAAGGTGATACATTGTTTACAACAATGAATATTGTGAGGAGTAATCCATCCAAGGATGATTAAGGCAGGACAGTGTTTTTGGATGAAGACCATGCAATTCCTCATTATTGCATGAGAACAATGGGTTTTGATGAAGACCATGCAATTACTCATGATTGCGTGAGAACCAAGCTAGAGACTTCTATGACGGTTGATGAAGGAGGCAATGTGCCAATGCGTTGACTTATGGTGGAGTTTGTGATAAAAGCAAAAGAGTTGCTGAAGGATACAGATCACCAAGAAGAAGTGTTGTTGAGGTGATCGTGCTTGTCGACAAAGCAAACAAACGACATTCAAATTTGTTGACAAAGGAGATTCCATGGTGACATGTCGAGTTCAAGAGTTGTGGTCAATGACCTATGGTTTATTCAAGAACCTCAACAGAGGAATGGATGATCTGGAGGCGGTACGAAAAGAGCAGATACAAGGTGGCGCCGTTTTCCAGTGTTTGCCAAAATTTTGGGCCTCAAAATCGGAAAATGAAGACATGGATTGTCTGCAAAAGGAGGTTCGCACAAAAAGGAAGTCGTGCGCGAAATATAAGAGGCTTGCGCGAAATACTGACGTTAGGCGCGAAAAACAGCGGGATGCGCGAAATAGTGGATCAAGGTTTCTCGCGCAAACAGTGTTTCAGAATCAGAACGTTGAAAAATGGTAAAGGCATGGGCTGCGCGAAAAACCAGAGCTGTGCGCGGAAAAATGGGAATGTGCGCGAAAAATGTTGTGCGCAGAAAATCTGGGTGAATTTTTCGCGCTATCAGCGTATCGAATCAGAAATACAGAAAATCGGCAAAGGCAAGAGGCGCGCGAAAAATCAGAGATGTTCGCACCATGTGCGCGGAAAATCGAACTGGTGCGCGTAAAGTTAGTTGTGCGCAAGAAGGGGGGTTTTACGCGCAGGATCACAAACGTCTATAAATATGAGGTGAACCCCTCTCATTCGGTGAGGCTCGACACTTAGACAAATCCTGAGCTCCGGCGCGCGGAAAAATTAAGGTACAGAGGGTTGCGCGAAAAAGAAGGCGTTGCGCGAAAAAGGGAAGTTTTGCGCGAAAAAGAAGAGTTGCGCGAAAATCCTTTTACGCGACAAAAGTTATTTTTACGCGCAAGGTTTGAATTTTACGCGCAAGCCCCCGGGAAGGGTGTGCGGAAAATTTGGGGGTCCCGCAGGCCTTTTGACAGGTGCTTAGCACTCTCAAATCTTCTTTGCGAAGAGAAGAAGAACGATCGTGCAACCAAAATCTGATCTGCACAGAGAGAGAAATATTTCGATACACTCAGGTGTCAGAACTGGGAATTGAAGGAAGAGAAAGAGATTTAGTGCATTCAGGTATTGCACTGAAGTAGAATATTGATTTCAAAAGAGCATCAACTCAGGACTCTAATGCAAGCAAAGTCTCATGCTGAACAGGAGACAAAGACTTCAATGCATATCTATTGAAGAGACCTTCAAGTCTATAAACTGAGTGAGACTTCACCAACGGCAGTGAGCCAGGGGGAGTCAACGGGAGTGACCCGAGGGATGCAGTGAGCTATCCCTGAACAATTGTAAAGGCAGTGAGCCTGGGACAGAGTGTCTGTACCCAAACATTTGTATCCGCAGCTAGTGAAGCATAGTGGATTTAGGTACGACCGGCAACCTGTCGGAGTATACTCCTTGGACGTAGCCCTCAGTGGTGAACCAAGTAAAAATAGCTGTGTCATCTGTCTCTGCATGTGAATGTTTAATTGCTGATCATATCCATCATACAGGTTTAAGTAGTTCCTACCAACGTGGGAACAAGATCCACAACTTTAAGAAGAAAAAGTTGTCACCCTGATTCACCCCTCCCCTCTCAGGGTGTCCCGGGGTCCTACAAGTGGTATCAGAGGGAGGTTAACGTATGTTGGATATTCTCCAGTAATTCTATTGAGAAGAGGATTTGAGTTTCTTTCCTTGAGTCAACAATGAAGAGCAGTCTTGTTAATGAAGCAGTCATTTATGAGCAGAAAACTATATCCACCAAGACTTTGACAAATAGGAAAAAGAAAGAGAAGAAGATGATGAAGAAGTCCCCCACATCCAAAGAAGATGCAGTGTCTTGTTCTCCATGCCAATCCAAAAATAAAGAAACATCAGGCATGGAAAGTATCGAGCAGGTGACTCAGAATTCTTCCAGAGGGAAGGATGACACCCCCAACTCATGCTTTCAAGAAAAACTCAAAACATATCTGCATGATATTTCAGAAGAAAGGGTTGTTATTATCTGTAGCCTATTTCAATCTATGCAGGTTGAGATCACTAGACTTGAAATGGAAGCAGACAATATGGAAAAGGGGCTGGAAGGAAAAATTATGGAAAGTATGAAGCTCACCAAACGGGTGAAAGCCCTTGAAGAAAAAGGTGAAGTCAGCAATACTCTAGAAGAACGGATCCATGCACTTGAAGCTGAGTTGAAGAAGAGCAATGAAGTCAAGAATTTTTGTTTGGAAGAAACTTCCATTAAATTCAGGGAACTTGACTCTTTGTTTCAAAACAAAGTTAAGATGCATGAAGATGAGGTTGAAAGGTTGAAGAAGACCTATGAAGAGAAGATGATCACTATTGAAGATCAGAAGATCATCCTCAATATTGTGAGTCAAAAATTGGAAGCTCAGTTGACCAAGATTGAGAAAACACATATTGAGACTTCACAAAAGAATGAAATGAGTGATGCTTGCACTCAATGTTCGTTGGAGGAGTCTAAAGCTGAAATGCCTCCAACATGTGATAAGAAGATTATGACAACTCTTGATTATCCACATCAAGAATCAGTTGTTGCCGGTACTCAATGCTCAATGGAGGATTCTATTGTCCAAAGACCTCCAACATGTGATAAGAAGATCATGACTTCTCTCATCGATCTATCACAGGCAACTGAGAAAGTGAAGGTACCATCCAGACCATCTTGCACTCATGTTTCTAAATACAGTCCGACAATCAGTGCAGGTGGGAAGAAAAGCTCTAAACAAGTATGGATGAGGATAGGTGAGAAGCAGAAACCTACCACCATGACTAGGGTGGATGGGAAGAAAAAGGAGGAAGCTTCTTCCTCAAATAGAGCACAAACAACTAAGCAAATGGCCCAACAACTTAATACAGAAGACACAAAGAAGAAAAGATTTGTGGGTCAATGTTGGTGCTGCAATAGATTTGGGCACTGTGCACTGGATTGTTTTTATAATCCCTTTCATGGAAAATCACAGGGAAAGCCTATATCAAAGGGGAGGAATCCGGAGAAGAAGAAGCAACATCCACAGGTCCAGAAGCATCTGTTTACAGCAAACAGATTTGGAATTCTTGATAACATCTGTGATGCATGCAATGGCAGTGGTCACAAGAATGGTGCATGCCTAGGTCAACAGATATCCAGAGATGATAAGAACAGAAGACCACACAAACCATCCAAGTACGAAGAAAGTACCTTGGGAAGAAATCAGAAGAATATGGCGAACACACCTCTCCCCAAGAAGATATCAAGTAGGCAAGCTGAGAAGACCCGGGATTTTAGATCCATGAAATTGAAGGGTCATTCATCCAAAGGAAACACTAAGTGGGATGAATCTCAGATGAACCCATGTGGAAGACCTAAACCAGCTACAAAAGTTCCAAATGACATATTGGTCATCTGGCCAGAAGATTTGAAACGAATGAGAAAACTTGAAGATGAAAAGGACAGGGCTGGTGATAAAGGAAAAGGAAAACTTTCACATGATGAAGACACGGTGCTTGAGAGATTGCAAACAAAGAGAAGCACTCGTGTCAAAGAAGTTCTGTGTGAGAGATTCAAGAAATCTGGTCACATTGCAAAAGATTGCCTAACCTTAATACCAGAACAAGAAGCAGTCTTGAACAGAAGTAATAATCTATCATTCATGATGGCTGCTAAGCAGAACAATTCTCCACACAAAGCAGAAGAGAATGTGAACAGAGCCATGCCACACCAACAGATGTCAGAACATACGTTCAGAGGAGCAGGCATGAAGACTAGAGTGAACAGAGGAACTTGGTTGAGAAAAGAACCTCAACCAAGCAAGTCTTCGTGATGAAGCAAGAAGGATCCACCTTATTCCCGTAATCATTTGGGTATTGTATTTGTGCTAACAATGCAGGGAATTGAAGGTGAAGCATACTCTCAGGGGGAGAACCTGAGAAGTAGTGAATGCTGTCAACTCTTGATAGCGAAGCTGAAGAAGTTTCCATCCTTAGTGGATTCTTCAATTGATATTCAAAGATTATGATGATGAAGGATCACTCTTGATGAAGATGATGAGGAGTGTTTCCCTTGAGGGGGAGAAAAATGTAAAAGCTTCCATAATCACTGTTTCGATCAATATCAACTCCAGCTGGACTCAAAAGCAGTTATTCTATGAATTTCACGCCAATGGAGAAGGTATTCCATTTCTTAATCTCTATCCCTTGGTTACTCAAATCAAAGATCATTCTAAAAAGGGGGAGTAACTGAATTGATCAGTGACATAACAAAAAATTGGAAGTGCCCCAAGGTCATTTTTCCTGCCGATTGCACATGAATATTTTTGATCCACATGCTGTTGTGAGTGCAGGAGTTTCAGGTTGGTCTTTCTCTATCATAGTGATTTTTTCTAATGCCTGGAATAAAAGTGGTAAACCCTTGAAGACAATATACATGAGTTCTCATCTCATGTTGGTATCATGATCTGTGAGTAATGGACATCATTGTTGACTTAATCAAATCCTCTTGTTTTCTACATCGAGCATTGCTCAAGTAGACTTAGAGTGAAATGATTGATGAAACTTTGCTTAAGTGAGGATTGATACCCTCCCTACCATGCGCTTTGTATTTCTTGTCAATAAGGGGGAGAGAAAGTGAAATGCAGAAGATTCTCATTTTGACATTGACGGATTCATTTCAGAAGATGCTTAAGGTATTGACAACAAAATACAAAGGGGGAGATTTTTGGAACCACTCTATGTATAAGGTTGTATTTGTTGTCAATAGTTGTCAATACAGATCAAAATGAAGGTGATCATGAAATACTCCGATGAAGTAGAGGAGTGGTGATTCAGATGATTGTTGTACTGTTCGTAAGTTCAAAGAACATGTGTCAAAGGTGATACATTGTTTACAACAATGAATATTGTGAGGAGTAATCCATCCAAGGATGATTAAGGCAGGACAGTGTTTTTGGATGAAGACCATGCAATTCCTCATTATTGCATGAGAACAATGGGTTTTGATGAAGACCATGCAATTACTCATGATTGCATGAGAACCATGCTAGAGACTTCTATGACGGTTGATGAAGGAGGCAATGTGCCAATGCGTTGACTTATGGTGGAGTTTGTGATAAAAGCAAAAGAGTTGCTGAAGGATACAGATCACCAAGAAGAAGTGTTGTTGAGGTGATCGTGCTTGTCGACAAAGCAAACAAACGACATTCAAATTTGTTGACAAAGGAGATTCCATGGTGACATGTCGAGTTCAAGAGTTGTGGTCAACGACCTATGGTTTATTCAAGAACCTCAACAGAGGAATGGATGATCTGGAGGCGGTACGAAAAGAGCAGATACAAGGTGGCGCCGTTTTCCAGTGTTTGCCAAATTTTTGGGCCTCAAAATCGGAAAATGAAGACATGGATTGTCTGCAAAAGGAGGTTCGCACAAAAAGGAAGTCGTGCGCGAAATATAAGAGGCTTGCGCGAAATACTGACGTTAGGCGCGAAAAACAGCGGGATGCGCGAAATAGTGGATCAAGGTTTCTCGCGCAAACAGTGTTTCAGAATCAGAACGTTGAAAAATGGTAAAGGCATGGGCTGCGCGAAAAACCAGAGCTGTGCGCGGAAAAATGGGAATGTGCGCGAAAAATGTTGTGCGCAGAAAATCTGGGTGAATTTTTCGCGCAATCAGCGTATCGAATCAGAAATACAGAAAATCGGCAAAGGCAAGAGGCGCGCGAAAAATCAGAGATGTTCGCACCATGTGCGCGGAAAATCGAACTGGTGCGCGTAAAGTTAGTTGTGCGCAAGAAGGGGGGTTTTACGCGCAGGATCACAAACGTCTATAAATATGAGGTGAACCCCTCTCATTCGGTGAGGCTCGACACTTAGACAAATCCTGAGCTCCGGCGCGCGGAAAAATTAAGGTACAGAGGGTTGCGTGAAAAAGAAGGCGTTGCGCGAAAAAGGGAAGTTTTGCGCGAAAAAGAAGAGTTGCGCGAAAATCCTTTTACGCGACAAAAGTTATTTTTACGCGCAAGGTTTGAATTTTACGCGCAAGCCCCCGGGAAGGGTGTGCGGAAAATTTGGGGGTCCCGCAGGCCTTTTGACAGGTGCTTAGCACTCTCAAATCTGCTTTGTGAAGAGAAGAAGAACGATCGTGCAACCAAAATCTGATCTGCACAGAGAGAGAAATATTTCGATACACTCAGGTGTCAGAACTGGGAATTGAAGGAAGAGAAAGAGATTTAGTGCATTCAGGTATTGCACTGAAGTAGAATATTGATTTCAAAAGAGCATCAACTCAGGACTCTGATGCAAGCAAAGTCTCATGCTGAACAGGAGACAAAGACTTCAATGCATATCTATTGAAGAGACCTTCACGTCTATAAACTGAGTGAGACTTCACCAACGGCAGTGAGCCAGGGGGAGTCAACGGGAGTGACCCGAGGGATGCAGTGAGCTATCCCTGAACAATTGTAATGGCAGTGAGCCTGGGACAGAGTGTCTGTACCCAAACATTTGTATCCGCAGCTAGTGAAGCATAGTGGATTTAGGTACGACCGGCAACCTGTCGGAGTATACTCCTTGGACGTAGCCCTCAGTGGTGAACCAAGTAAAAATAGCTGTGTCATCTGTCTCTGCATGTGAATGTTTAATTGCTGATCATATCCATCATACAGGTTTAAGTAGTTCCTACCAACGTGGGAACAAGATCCACAACTTTAAGAAGAAAAAGTTGTCACCCTGATTCACCCCTCCCCTCTCAGGGTGTCCCGGGGTCCTACAAAAACTATGGGAGGAGAATGAAATTTGGATGGGGGAGGCACCACTTTTATAAAATTCAGCCAGTAGGAGGAATGAATCCCATTCATGCCTCCTTTATGAGTTTTGAAAAGGAATCGTGAACCTCATTCACACTTCTCTCTTGGACTGGAAAAGCATGAACTTCATTCACACTTCTCTGAACCCCATGTTAAATATATTTATAAATATTTCAATATATCCAACACAGTGCATGCCCTAATTTTTATCCCATCATCTCCAAAATTTATTAAAAAATAATGTACAAAGAAACAACATTGGGGCACACCAGATACTCCAAAACATAAAAATGGCCAAAAATAGTCTCAATAAAAAATGGTATCTGAGGACCCCCATTAATGCACGATCAATAAGCCCAAAAAATAAGCCTGAAAACAATATCAAAAAGGCTCAAATTCCCCAAAAAACATGCATGCCAGTTGTCCCGTTCATCCCACACCCCCAAGTCTCGCCAGTTTGTGCCACTGTAGTCGTCAATACCCTAGAGATCGTCATTACTTATTTCCATTTCCTCCAGATTTTCACCCGAAACAAGATCATTGCTAATCCTGTGGTCTGCACCAAACACGACATTGTTGTCATCACAAGGAAAAACTATAGCCACCGAAAATCCCAAATCATGCTCCCTACAACTCGCACATGTCCTGATTGACAACCATGTCATGCAGACACTGCGTCATTGCTACAAGAACCAGAACATTTTTGTTTCCATCGGGTCTCTATTGCTATAACCATAGACAAGCCACCATCAGTAACGACGCTGAAAGAAAGCCGAAACACCAGCCTATAAATATTTTCATATAATTAAAAATATATTTATATATATAAATATTTATTTATTAAAATATAAATATATATTTATAAAAACATAATAAATGTATTTATTTTAATTTTATAATTATAAATATATATATATATATAAATAGAATTATAATTATAAATAATAATATATTTATTTATAATTATTCACATAATAAATATATTTATAAATATTTCTATATATTTTTAAATGTTTTCATATATTTATAAATATTTTTATATATTTATAAATATATATATTTATATAATTATATATATTTATAAAATTATAAATATAATAAATATATTTATAAATATTCATATATTATTATTAATATATTTATATATATTTATATATTAATTATTATATAATTATATATATTTATAAAATTGTAATAAATTAATTGTTTTTATTTTATATTTATTTAAATATGAATTTATATATTTATATTTATAATTATAAAAATTATTTATTTATTTATTTATAATTATAATTATAGATATATAAACATTTATTTATTTAAAATTGTAATTATAAATAAATATATTTATAAATATGTGTATATAATTATAAATATATATATTTATTAATATATATATATATACACATGAAGGGGGATGACTCCCCTCTGCTAGATAAAAATGATGAACTCCCTATACTGGATGTGGGATCTGCTGCTGTTGATGCAGCTGAATGCCTTCAAGACATTGACGGTGGCAGTGTTTCTTTCAAAGATGTTCTTATTAGTTCCATAGCATGACCCAAGCTCATTGTGGATGATCCAATTCCTGATATAAAATTAAATCATGTTGTGAAGAATTTTTCACATAGGGAATCTCCTCAAACTGACTCTAAGGGACAACCTATCATGGAGATTATCAGTCATTCAGAGATGGAAGAACTAGAAGGGGCTTGTCAACAACTAATGACATGGAAACAAGGTCATCACCCATAGAATCATGGTCGGGGATGGGGAAAAGATTATTGGGTTGTTGTACATTGGTGTGGTCTATCATTGTCTTCCAAGGATCTCACTTTGGAGTAGGTTAAACTCAGGTAAAAGTTCTATATGCTTTTCAATTAGAAGAATACATAGTCAGAATGAGAATTAGATGATGACATCTCTGATTATGGAGCTAGTCCAAATTTTACTCATTTGTAGTTCCCTTTTTTAGGAGGACCTATCCTTTTTTTGACCCCATCCTTTCTTCTTTTCATGTTCTTTCTTTTTACTTTTTAATAAATTTTTGTAGGAGCAGGTTCACCTTTCTCTTGGACCTTCCTGGTATATATATATATATAATTATAATAAATGTATTTATTGTAATTTTATAATTATTAAAATATATATTTATATATTTATTTATAATTATAATTATAAATAAATATATTTAAAAATTATTTATATATAATTAAAATTTTACAATTATAAATATAATAAATATATTTACTAATACGAAGTTGGCCTAGCTAGAAGCCTAGGATCCTGACTATTTATTAAAATAAAAAGAAAATAAACAAGAAATAACAAAAGATATGGGGAAATAAAAAAATACAAACCCTCTCCCATATTGGAAGTTTCATATCAAAAGGATCAATATCATCACCATGACCATATCCACAGGTTGCACCATCATCAACCAACTCCCACCTAGACAGTGAATGATTTTGATTAAGGAATGTAGTATACATCTTTCTGAACCTTTTTTGCTCTGGTGTAAGTTGATCCTTGATAGAATTTCTGGTGGATTTCCCTCATGATGCATCATCACACCCACATCCTTGACCACAACCTCTGGGTTGACTCCCTGGTCTCCGGGTTTTTGGAAGACAAGATCCTTGTTAACCATCCTGTTTATCCTCTATTGATGCAGAATCTATAAAAGCATTACTTCCCTCTATAAGGGGGACAATATAGAACCCTAAGTTTTCTGAGAAAGAAGCATTTGTAAACCATCATCATCATCAATTACTATTATTTGAGGCTTCACAAGTGAAGCAAAATACACCATTTTATTGCCTCTGTAGTGACTTGAGGTTACCTCCTATTCATCTAGGAACTGTTGGTCAACTACCCTTTGAATTTCATCTCCATTCACATACTCCACTACCTAATCTAACCATTTAATAATAAAACATTTTTTATCTATGTTTTCCTCATCATCAAAAATCTATGCTCAAGATTTCTCATTTTTGTGCTTGCCCTGAGTTCCAGAAGAGGAAACAGTCAAAACAGGTTCAACCCCAAATTGTACACTAGGTTGAATATAATCCTATCCACCATCATGCAAAGAAGCAGGAGTATCATGACATGTCTCCACTAGGGAGGCCAATTTTATACCTTCTCCAACCAGTCCAGCCACTTTACTCACCTTATTCTTTTTGAAGCATGGGCTTTCCTCATGCCCATTACGAAATAAATAAGAACACAATAAAAGACTTCTACAGTTTGAATCCTCATGACCAATCCTCTTGAAAATAGAGAAGAAATAGGTCATGTTCTCATACTCAATGTGTATATCAAATTCATGCTCATCCATTGAGAGATGGACTATATTAAAAATAGTAGAACAACTATCTACTTCCACTATTAGTCAATAAAAATGACCATACCATTATAGTTATGTATCTTTGTCCTTCCGTATAGTTATTT
Source organism: Viscum album (assembly GCA_963277665.1). Lineage (NCBI taxonomy): Eukaryota > Viridiplantae > Streptophyta > Magnoliopsida > Santalales > Viscaceae > Viscum > Viscum album. The sequence continues at coordinate 1,015,787,638 of OY728143.1, forward strand.
GTGATATTTAGGAATCAGCCACGCCTCAATCTGATACACGGTGTGACCTGTATTACTCAAATTGTGTGCTTTAAATTTAAAAAGAACATTTTATTAATGTATTGTTTAATATTTATTATTAATTTATTTATTTATAGTTTTACTAATATAATAATTGTTTTCTCATACAGTTTCATTGTTTTTATTGAGTTTTGGTAGTTTCTTTAGCAACTAATATCATGATCAGACTCTTTTGAGAGGTGGTCAGGGATAAACACGATGGTACAATGATATTTTCTATTGTTTGTGGTAAATTATTAGTAATAATGTAATTGCACAAACCAATGTTTTAAATGTCTATAATATATTGTTTTTATTTTATTTTTTATGTAAAATTTATTTCTATAAATTATTTATTTGATGATCCCTTGTATTTGGTGTTGTAGTATTGTGCTATAATTTTAGTCGTACTTCTAACATTGATAAATGACCTCCTTTATCAATGAAATTTTTAGTGATGATATGGGATAATTTTATCATCACATAGAACATTAGTGGTTTTTGTCAATGATAACGGGTTTTTTGAGCACTCATAAAGGGGGATCTTTAGTATTGATATTTTTTAAAAAATGGAGTCCCTGATTGTGAGAGTAATTGAGGATAAGGAAGAAGAAATATATGTTATGTTGTAATAAAATTGTATTTAATAGTGATATAGTTAAATTTGATGATAAAGGAAAATATTTTTTCCCATATATGTCGTAGTGGAGGTCAATTGAGTGCCATGTAATTAGGATGGCCAGACCAAGGGAATTCATAGCACATTTGGTTTGTGGATTAGGGTTGGAGTTTCCACAATGAAAATGTAAAAAAAATAAAAAAAATTATTTATTTAAAATATATAATAATTAAAATTATACTTATTAACATTATATTTTAATTATTTCTTTAAATAAAGGTTTTAATTAATACAGTATCTTTATCATCCCTTAAAAAAATAACATATCGCTTTATATATATATAATTATTTTTTTTGAAATCTTGAACAAATAGTGTTAAAAATAATATTATTATAGTAGTTTCTGTTTATAAATGTTTTCTTTTGTGTTATAGTGGTGATGTGTGTTAATTTTAACTAATGGATGTATTTTTAAAAGATATGATGAAATAATGTGATGGAGTAACAAGGGGAGAAAATAAGAGAGTGTTCTAATAATGACTAATGATCGCTGAGGAATTATGTGTCACATACAAGATGTATGGGGTGGTCCACATGGGTCACCCCATCATAGAATTGATTATATCCTCCTTGAAGTGGTGGGGACTATGGGAAATGGATTGGCCATAGTTTGGGTCCCCATACATAATTTCCCCAAAATAATTCCATTTTTTTCTTTTTTCTTCATTAATTTTGAAAATGAACCTTATCAAACACCCAAAAGGATATGGGGTTCTTACTTCCAAGCAGTGATCCAATAACTCAACAATCAGGCCACCAATCCTTGATTCCTTTTTTCCCTTTTATCCTTCAAAAAGATCAATTATTTTAAGATACTTGGAACATTATAACCATATACATTTTCATTCATCCTCAACCAATTAATTAATTTACATTCCTCCCATTGTTACTTTGATTTATTTTTTATGTAAATATATATGTGTGAGTGTGTGTGTGTGTGTGTAATTTCTATTCTTGAATGAGTTAAAATTGGAAGAGAAAGAAAGATGGAGGGTTGAGTCCCAATCTGTAGTAGGTGGAATTGGAGGTTTCCCCTATAGGCTTGCATTATCTTCTTTCTGCATTCACTGGGAGAGGGATAGAGAGAGGGAAAGTAGGATAGAGTGAGAGAGTGATGGAGATAAGAGTTCCCATTTCCCATGATGAAATGTTTCCCCCCAATTCATATATTCTGCTGATAATGAAATACATTGAATAAATCCAACACCCATAAGAATTTCCTTCATCATTAATCTCTCTCTCCCTCAAGTTTTTTATTGGGTTTTTAAAGTTGTTTTTGATAAATAGGATTGGGTTCCGGGTATTTTTTTAAAAGTGTCTCAAGATGCGTGAACCTCATTCACACATCTACCCTCACTAGGATGTGTGAACCCCATTCATGCTTCTTGTGTGAATTATATGAAGGAATCATGAATGGGGTTCACACTTCCTTCTGAATGTTTAATTAAAAAATCACCAATAGTTATAAATACTAATTAAATATAAATACATATTAACTAAAAAATAATCAATATGTATAAAATATAAATAAATATAAATACTTATTAATACATATTAATTAAATAATAAAAAATTTAATAATAATGTTCATACCCATTTTGATCAAAAAGTATTATTCTTGGTGCACTAATCGATTTTTATAAGTGTTTATTCATCAATTTTTATTGCAGATCCATACATCCAAATTTCATTCCAACTGAATATGTCAATATGTTAATATCTCCACTTTACGTTACAAAATTCATTCTACTTATTCTCTTATATATTAATATAAAGTAAAAAAGTTCAAGGGAAAATGGTATCAGTTCATACTTAAGAAATGTGTCATCCATATTTCATTCTATGTCTACATGATCCATACTCGGTGGAGAAAAAATAGGAATTGATTTGGGAAACAATGTTGTCCTCTACCAACTAATCATGATAACACATGAAATTAGAACTCATGTACTTATCATCAAGGGTAATACCATTTTATTTTAGGATGAAGATATAAAATAAGATATATAACATTTATTAGAATAATAAACCTATAACTCATGCACTCACTATGAAAAATAGATCAAAAACATTCTATTGAAGGATAAGGGTCATTTGAGTTCATACATACTTCAACTTTTCTTATGTAATTGATTAATTCAATTACAATCCCTTTCTGTTGAGTTTATTTTTTTTTTTACAATGGAAGATACATTTATAAAAATATACCTCATTCAATAACATGATCTTCATAAACAATCTACAATAATTAGATTTGATTCTAATTGATATACTAATTGTGTTGGTAACTTCATATTTATTCATTTACTTATCCCCCAAGGGAAACACTCATAAAAATCTTTATAATGGTGGATATCTTTAGTAATGGGTTTCAAGATGTTCTAATATGGATAATACACCATAATTCATCTTCGACTTATGACTGTCCATATTTTAAAACATATATAACTTCACCAAGGATGATCTTATTCAATACTTATTCTTCAGGATACCAAAAATATGATCAAAAAATGATAATATGTTCTTTATACATATTGTCATATATATCCTAAAACATTCTTGAAATTCATCAATGATTATCCTATTTATTATCTGTATTTGAAAACCAATTGATAAATCACTCATGGATTATAACTTCTTCATATTTGTGATCAAGAATTGATAGCAATCACTTCTTCTTAGGTTCTCCCCCTGAGAACTTGGTCCTCCATCAGTTACTTATATCATAAGAATAGATAAAATAAACAATGATTAAGGAAATAGGGTGTATCTTCCTTAATTATTAATTTGAATAGAAATTTTGAGTTTTTTTCTCAGTGATGTTGGTCCAATTCCTCTAGTATTTGTGATTTCACATCTAGACATAAATTTTGAATTATATTGGTTTAGTAGGGATCTATTCACATTACATTCTGATTTTTTTGGATATTTTTTCCCTTATTATCCTTCATGGATGATGAAACATTAAACCTCTTAAGGATTATTTCTTATTCTGGAATAATATCGAATCATTCTATTTCATAATTTTCATAATTTTATCACATTATGGAGTTATTTTAACCTTAAAATTCTCTAGTGAATATTGTGTACCAGTAAAAATGGTCTCGTTCTTTTATAAAGTCTGAGTGTGTATCTTCTCAAAATTTACCAAATGAACTTATAATTACATACATCTCATATTTTGGTTTTTCTGATCATCAATCATAATCACATATTCTTCACAAATATCCATTATTCATTAAAATTATGATTCATGAAACCAAATTTTTTTTAACAAATATTCATGTTCCATGATCTTCTAGGATTTTACATCAAATTTCAAATCCTCGAGATCAATAATATTTTTCAATATTTCTTCAAGTTCATGGATCTTTTAAACTAGATTCTTTTTGAATTAAAAATAATTAAAATAATTAATATTTATTAATGAAGTTAAGAATATTATTTATTATACATATATAGTTAATAATACTATTAATTAATATGAATAGAAAATTATAATTATTTATCTTGATAGATAATTGGACAATAGTTAGTCACTTATTGAAAAAAATAATAATAGAGTCCTATAAATGATTACAATAAGTCACATACAACATGTATCTTAAATTTAATATCAATCTAATGTACACTTTTGGTCTCGATGATCCTCTGTCCCATAGCTAGGAATATATAAGACGTGTCCACATTGTGTCTGTCTACATCTCTATTATGGCGTACATTGCTTCTATATATCATCATCATCAGCCACCTTCACATCCTCCTATGTGAAAAGTGGTGGATGTACAGTCTCACCACATGTACCCTGTCTTGCCTCTAAGGATGGTGGATTCGTGCTGGAACTCTCCCCAACATATGAATAATATGGATGATGTGTTGTGGATGTTTTCTAAGTTGAGAGTAATAAATCATTCATCTGATGCCAGTCAACCTCTATAACTATTTCTGGATGTTACTGAGAAGATGGAGGAGCATTTGGATGATCATGACAAACACCCTCCTCCTGTGTAACATCAGTATCCATAATAGTGGTGTCACCCAAGTTACATGTATTTCAGGCTCAACAACCTCATCATCATGTGGTGGATCAATGAAAATTATATGATAAATCTCTTCCATTAAAGGAATCATCTCTACCACAACGTTGTAAAAATATGTCTGGTCAAATTCACCTTGCTCAACTAGATTAGAAATGTGAAGGATACAAGTGATACGAGCATCCTATGAAGGTCACTAACTAGGTTTTTAGGAATGGGATGAAGGATTTCAAACTACCTCATAACTTTATCAATCTGATTCCACTTGACTATATGAAAATGAATCAATGGAACCATGCAGAAGCTGGTAGAAATCATCGTCGTACAATACAATGGAAGACTCTGGATGATATCATCAGTTTACGGAATCCATGTAATATGAAAGAGGAAATGAATAATAAATTAATAAATTAAGATATTTATAGTAAAGAATAAATATTTAACAATATAAATAATAGTCACTTACATCGTCTGGTCAAAATTTGTCTAGTATATGTTTGTAGGCATGGAAGATGTGTATGGTTTTATTTGAATGTTGATGTGCCTAACTATACTTGTACATAACATTATTATACATATATTTAATAATAAAAAGTTATACAATTAAGTTTGAAATTATAAGGAAGGAATAATATACCATCTTCCACACAAAGCCTATACTACAATATTTATATACAATGGCGCAGGAGCATGTGGAGATAAGTAAGGTATGTTCTCCAATACCCACATCTATATAAGAACAATGAAACCTATGATTTGTGTCTTATTGAGGCGACATGTACTTCATAGTACCCTGTATGTATATTCAAGACAATCATACCCCCATCTATACCAGCATGCCTGGCCCAAATCCTCCAGAAAAGGTAAAAACATCATATGTTCAAATATAGTGGAGTGATCAATGAAAATCATGTCACCGATCAGCCTCAAAATATAAGCACGTACAAATCACAAAATGGTGTTCTCATTAGCATCCTATGATAGATGTTCGAAGTGATTTTCCAACCAGAGAATGCATAATATACCACTGACAACATACATTTCATCATCATTAACCTCTATGCCTAGTAATCTATGAACTTGCTCGAACCAATCTTCGCTGACTCGTTCTAAAATAGTCGCACTAACAATAGGGAAGCCCAATATAATGGATAAATCCTACAATGTAAAAGTCATCTCCCTCTCCATAAAATATAATGTATGTGACTCTAGCCTCCATATCTCTATGAGCGCAGCAATGATCCGATGGTTGACTAAGGTAAAGTCACATATCACTAGGCCATATAACCCAGCACAATGTTGATGGGGGTGATAACGGGAGGTGGTGCGACATGATGGAAATGATGACATTGATGTACACTCAAAGGAGGCATAGGATGTCCCTCTAAACCATTTGTGAAACATGAGTAACCTGGGATATGAGTAATGGAAGACCTTCCATCGACAAAAATGATGTCATCGTTACTTTTTATAGTTAATTCTATAAAAATTGTAAAATTTTATTAAAAAACTATAAAATGAAAAATAAGGTACAAAAATATATATGGGTGGTGTTGTTGGTTTAGTTTATGAATTTATTATTTTATTGATCTCCAATGAAGTATAATATATTCTAATTTTCTATATAAATAATTTTTAATGAGAAACCATCATTAAACATGTAGATACGTGATATATTCATTTTCATTTTATGCATATTTTTTTAATAGTTATCTTATCATAGAATTAATTTTGATAGAATACAAAAAAGAAACAAACCAAAATAGAAACATGTTAGAAATAGATAAAGTCAGAAATAAAATGATTTATTACTAAAATGTCCACATAAAAAACAAAATATACACATTCATGATAAAATACACAGACTCTATCATGGATGTTGATATGTGGATCTATGTTTTGCCACATAGGTAAATATCTTACAAGTATGTCATTCTATGTGAAAAATATTGCATCATAGTCCCCATCCCCATTGCTAAGGCCAATCCATCTCATTTCTGATTCGATTAGACTTTGGTCTTCCTCAATAGTGAAACCTGGTAGTATGAAGCCAATAATTTAGAAAATGATAGAAATTGAAACAAAAATGAAAACAAAACCAACTTACAAAACATAGAAATATCAAGGATGATAGTCAGATGATCAAAAGGTAATGGGATGGAATGAAAGTTTCCAATAGGCAACCAATATGCACTATAAAAGTTAACCAAAGTGATCATGTGATACACCGGGTCAACATAGGACTCCCATGATATATTTACCAAAGAAAAAGCTGCAACAACATGTGCACAAGGTTATCTCAATGCCTAAAAGTTTCTACAATCATAGTACATGTTATCGATCAGGACCATAAGCACTCGACCAATGGTTCATTTATCCCTGTCGTAGCACTCTCTCACCTGAAAATTCTTATTTTCCCTATCAAATGTTAGAACACTCTATCTTGAATCCTCATGTAGTATTTGGTCAATGTCACTTTGGAAATACTTAGTAAAAAACATTCCATTTTCCATCGTTTGATATGCCTTTTGGGACATTTCGACAAAGTACTGTACACATATATAAAATGTATCTTTCACTAAACCTTTGATTGGAAGTTTGTGCATGCCCATGAGGACCCAATTTATGCACTCTACACTACTAGTGGTCATATGGCCATATCTCACACCACTATCATATGCTAACGTCCATTTTTCCTTTGAAATATGTACCATATATTAATACACATCTTCATTATCCCTTCAAATCACTTCAATAAGTCAATCAAAACTTTCTTGTTGGAGATCATATGCTAAAACCATAAGAGAATAATGTATTAAAAGGGATATTAAATTTTCTTTTAAAAAAATAAAGTTTATCAAAACATACCCAACTTTAAGATCTCCTTTTTTATTACCTATTATTTAAAAATCTTATGCACATTACTTAAAATATGTCTAATGAAATATCGATGATAAGTATTCAGATATTTCCATGAAACTCCATCACTATTTACAGCCAATATAATCACTCGATGACTATCAGATATATGACACAGGCCCTAGTTTTTTTTTGACATGAATTCATACACATGCCAAAAACTGGCTCTCGGATTTAAAATTATCCTTTTAAACTATAGATAATGCAAGTGGTATAGGATCATGATTACCATCCTATGTGGATGAAATTAGTTGAACATCTATATACTTACCATAAAGGAAAGTTCCACCGATCTGAATGAATTGTTTACAAATAGAAAAAAGTAGCGATGCATCGCCTAAATGCCCAAAAAATACTATTTAACTTTACCTTTGATCGATCAACTCAGTGATTGGGGGACACATACTCAACAGTGTCCAAATGATTAATAATATTTTTTTTAGAGACAATAATTCCATAATTTCTGGAAATATTACATAAGATTCATCCCAATCACCATACATTTTTAAAATTGCCTTATGTTTTTCATTCAAATCTTTGTTGTAGGATATCTTATAGTTAAACAAATTATGAATTCTTTCCTAAACAAGGGAAATGGGAATGTATTGAAATGTTTGTATCATCTCAACCATAATAGTTTATATAAACTTTATATCAATTAAAGAGTGATCCTACAACAATCTTGGATGCACACAAGTGTGTGGACCTTCTAATTTTGTTATCTTCCAACATGCACAAAAATTATTATATATTTCCCTTAATCAGAATTTACATTCTAGCCCATATTTTTCATATTGAATGAGAAATTTTGTCTTCTTTGAATCATTAACCACAAATGTGAAATACTGCTCTATGTGGTATTGTTTTATCACATTTTTCATGGCAAGATTACTTTCAAACTCATACGTGACATAGAGGGTGCTATCATTTGTTGCAAAACTATTCCCTATAATTCTAGAGAATTTTTAAGGTGATGTAATTCCATCCCAATCAAAATATTGTTCACGTGACATTTCTTCAACAAAGGAACTCAATATCGATGGATGATTTCCAGTAATTAGTAGATGTCATTGATGATTATCTCTCATAGGAACCTTAGAAGGTTTTTTCTACACATAACCTTTATATGGATGTAGTTATCTCATAGTATCCTCAAAATGTTCATTCCCCACATCACCCTCACCCACGTCATCTCTTGATGCCTCTACAGATACTTCATCCTCAGATAAACATTCATTCATTGTATCAGTTGTACACAATGGGATGTCCCCTACATTTCCTTCCAAATTTTGATTATCTTCTTCATAATTTGGTTCTATAAAAGGAGTTATATGAGGAGGATGAAATAAATAAGAGTTTTTTGAAGGACCTACTTCTATATAGCTCACAAAACATGGTCCTATAGTAATCTATTTCACCACATCAATATCATAAATCACCCCATACAATTCCATTATACCATTATACCATGTTTCCTAAATAAAAAAATATGCATCCATCTAATCCTCATTATCGGCCAAATGGTACTCAGTGTTCCATAAACATTCAGGATATTGAAGATGTCAATATTTTATTGAAGTAATTGATTGATTAGCCCTCAGTTTTAACCATATAATAATATTATTGTGAACTTCATCCAATATCAAACAACCATGAATATTTTCCACTCTTAGAGGTGGAAAACTATATATAAGACCCTTCTCGGTGTAAATTACCTCATTGTTGTGATATGTTTTCACCAACATGATTACCTAGACAAAATAATTAATAAAATATTATATACTACATGAAAATTTTAAATCATTTAAATTGGTTATGATTGAATAATTAAATTGATCTTGAGACTTTCTATGGATTGGTTTATCACTATTTAGGTATAGTGATGGTGATATTATTAGCAAATAAAATTTAATATAATGTTATATATTTTTATACCATGTCATCAAATGTTTCATTAATTTTAATTACTTAGGAATAAATAACCATGAATTAATCTTGAGACTTACTATGGATTAGTTTATCACTATCTAATAAACTAACAAAAACCTATGGGTGGACTACTAGAGTCTCTATTATCAAATATTTCAACAACCACCAATCTCCTTTCAAATAGAAATTCATATTGTCATACGCCTCTTGTGGAATGCCTATTCTCAAACACCTCTTTGGGGACGCCTCTTTTCAGTCACCTTTTAATTAAAAATTTACTCACACTAATGTTAGGGGATCTAGAGGTATGAAATACATAAATTCTTTTAATCATACACAGAGGTCCTTACATACATAGTGAGGGATAACTTGCAGGTCATCAATGCAGAAAATAAAATGAAATTATTATAAATTATATAACCACATATGAAAAAAAAATACATGTAATTTCAATTATTCATTGGTCGGTCATATCAAGATCATTTGTCACACAATACTATTAACATGTTTTTGGGTATACTTATTATGTTCTAGATATTATATTACTTTACCTACTACTAGTTGAAATATATATTAAATATCTACACCTATTTTCTAAAAAAATTAACTTTACAATTTGTATTTAAATATATATTTAATAATAAAAATCAATAAATTTAATTAAATCTAGAATAATTTACACTTATAGAACAACCATTACAATACTAAACACTTATGTTATTTTCAATTTTATAAAATTTCATATGTATATATAATATTTTTTTTCTCAGTCTACTACTTTCCAAAATATAAGTAAATATATTTAATACTTTATTACATTAAAGAATAATTATTTATACTTAATATAATTTAAATTTATTTATTAAAATTATTATTTTTAGTAAATAAAAGTAATACAATTTACACTTACATAAAAACAATTAAAATAATATAAAATTATGTTATTTTCAATTTAATAAAATTACATATAGATAACATTTTTATCATTTTTATACATTCTAATATTTAATTAATTATATTTCATACATTATTACATAGAATAATAATTATTTAAAAATAATATAATTTAAAATTATTATTTATTGAAAGCTTTTTTATACCATTAAAAAAATTATATATATTTTTTAATAAATTTAAATATGATGCTTAATATAACTAATATATTTTTAATAAATAATATATCTAGTGTATAAAATATTATAATTTATATTTATATTAATTTAATTATAATATATTTTATCCATATATAAATATATTCAACTCTCCATTTAAATTAAAGATATATACATTTTTTTTAAAAATTATACTAGTGTATATAATATTATAATTTATATTTATATTACTTTAAAAATAACATATTTCATATACATATAAATATATTCAACTCTCCATTTAAATTAAAAATATATACATTTTTTAAAACAATTTTATTTCCCTAAATATAAATTACATTTTAGAGACACCATATTTAAATTTCCTTAACATTCAATATGAATTATATCATACAACAAACAATAACTCATTCAGAAATTAAGTCATACAAAATACATTATTTTATACATTCATACATGCATTAATACATATTAAAAAATAAACCATACACACAAACACTAATTTATATACATAAAATTTTAAAAAAATAAACCATACAAACAAAATAAATAAACACAATAAAACAATTAAAATTTTAAATAGAAATTTTTCCATCTTAAAAGTAGAAAATATATGTTGAGAAAGATTTTTTGTAGGGATTCGCAAAAATAATAAAAGGAGGGAAATTATATTTGGGTGGTGGATCCTTTTATATAATTTGGTTGGGAGGATGTGTGATCCTTATTCATGCATCCTTCATGACGTTTACAAAGGAAGTGTGAATTGGGTTCACACTTCTCCGAAGGTATAAAGAAAATCATGAACTTCATTCATGCTTCTTCCTAAGATTGGAGATGTGTGAATGTGGTTCATGCTTCTCAGGATCCCTTTTTAAAATTATTGGTGACCCTAACCCATTTATAAATAAGAATTAAAAACCCCATAAAAACTCCTCCCCCTCCCTCCCCTGCTGAACCATTATTTAGTACCCAAGGGTCATTCATTTTTTCATTCTCCAAGACTTTATTTAGTGTGGTATCTTTGTTCCACTGAAATAGTTTAAGAGCAACTTGTTAGTAGTTCTCTCTCTACTTCACTTCAAAAGGAGGATTCTATTTCATTTTTTTAATTTTTTTTATTTTAAAAAATTGTACATAACCTTTTGTTCTCCATTTTTTGTTCTTTAACAGAGATGGGTTGCATCCTTTATGAGATTTAATCTCTCCCTATCCCTCCCTTTCCAACTTACACCATTTTATGGTTTTATGAACTTCATATTTTGACGTCATGGCCCAAACCCATGTAAAGGTTTCATATTTGCAGACATTTCATTTATCAGAAGGATCGTTAGAGCCTTCATTGGTCTCACTGCTCGCTGCCTAGATATGACCACTGACAAGGTAATTTAGGTCTCTACCAACAAATTTCCTAGTTTGATACATCAATGGAAATTAGTATAATTCTATAAAACACTAATATGTACTATTTTTAGAAATGTTTTCAAACTTTATTATTTTATTTATAATTTATAAAAATATTGTACTTTAAAATGTTATATATGAATTCATTAATATTTTTTGAGTTACCACGTTAAAAGGAGATTCTTTTGAAAAACAACATCGATTTATTTATGTAGAAACTTATGATACTTGTGGATATATTGATCATATATAAATATATTTAACACAGAAAATAGTTTAAAAATATTATAAATATGCATTTGGGTATTTCATAATGCTCTTTCATTTCAATTCATCACGTATACTATAGTTTCAAGAAATACTTCACATTGAGGGGGGGAATAACATGAACACGTTCTTGCAACTCCCACCATGTTTTATATTTCATTTGACTGAGAAAGAACTTTTTGATTACAATATTATGAAATAGATCACCACAGGGATTGACATAGATGTTATTAACGATGTTGATCTCTACAGGATTAATCCTTGGGACCTCCAAGGTGTGCATAAACTAATAATATGTTTATTATTTTATAGTTAATTATGGATAATGTGAATTTTCATTTTCATTTTTTGTTAATTAAAATTATATTATTTTAATATGTCTCTTTTGTTGAGATTATATTTAATAGCTACCTTAGAGGTTTCAATCGATCCATCCTCCACAATCCACTTATCCCAATTTTTCTGCCTCTTCCTGCTCCTCTTTAATCCTACTCCTCGGGATCCTCCCAGATTAGAAATCATCTTTACACCAATACTCAATTTAGAGATCTGAGGCTTCAAGTTCAAGATGTCAAAGAAGAGTCTACTCATCTTGGTGGATAAATGGGTGAGCTCGGGTTGTACATCTCATAGGCATGGCAGTGCTTCAAGACCTCTATATGCGGCACTCGGTGTGGATTTCTTCAATAGAGGTAGATCTTGTGTATGGGGGGTTCATCATCTGCATAGACATCTAGCACTGGTGGATTCCTCAAGATCTTGTTTCAATCGGTGTTGAAAATCATCTTGCATTGATCAGTCTCCCATGCTCGGTTGTTCATACAACCTCCTTAGAAGTAGTGATGGGATGCACCTTTTAGGGATTGGTCAATCCTGATTTCCACCGGGGATAGAGCATCACTCCTCCCTGGTTTGGCAATTCAGGTTTGTTGAGGAGGATAGAGAGGGGTACCTCTTATTCAGTATTTGATTTGACCAAGGTAGGTTAGAGGAAGTTGTGCTTGGCTAGGGGTATCTTGGATTGTCGAAGATCGATCACTATAAGAAAATTCAATAATTTTTATGGGGCCCATCCTCGCCACAAATTTTCTATTAGGAGAAACTATTTTCAATGGGAACTAGTCTCCCGTCGCAAAATGTTTGGTATGCACTGCGTGCTAAACCACAGAAAGGGTATAAACGATGGGTATTTACACCTGTCACAAATACCCTTCATTAATTTATAGTATTTACGATGGGAGATAAATCCCATCATAAATACTATTACGGGAGGTGGGTATTTGGGACGGGTCTCGTTACAAATACCCTTTTTAACTGTCTCGAGCTAATTAATTGGATTTCATCATTTGTGATGGGTCCTATTGTGAATAATATTATATGATATGGGAGATAAACCTTGTCAAAAAATATGGTGTCGATAGCTAGATATTTGCGATGGGTCCCATCGCAAAAACGTTTTTAACCGCTTCCCTAATTAATAGAGGAGTGAGTTTTTGCGATGGTACTCATCACAAATACTCCATTCTCAAATAATCTAACCTATATATACCCTCATCCATTTTTCTTCTTTCATTTCACTCCTTTCTCAATTCCTCTCTATCTTGGAACTCTCATATTCCTCTCTAACTGTTTTTCAATGTTTTAAATTTCATATCTGAGGAATTTAGAAGCCTTTCAGCATATAAAAGATTCTGTTTTAAAGTATTTTTCTATTATTTTTCTTTTTTTGTTAATTTATTTAATTTTATGTCAATTAAAATTATTGTTAATTGATGAAAATTAAATTATATTATAGTTTTAAAGTTTTATTTTTCATTATTTATTTTTATAAATATGTTGTTTTACTAGTAGAAAATACTAATAATGTAACTCCCGGACCCCAGAATCCCAGAGTCACTGCATTATTTTAATACATTGGCATGATTACAAGGAATCATGTCTCAAAATACTGATCAGTTTAGTAGTATTGGAAAAATGATTACATACATGAACGTTACATTACACACTAGAAAATAAAGCACAATATAAATGATCCTTTAAGAATGTCATTAATCCCCTAGCTTAACCCTTCTTATCAATCATAATACACTGCTTGGAATCCTGGGGAAAATAAAACATAAGAAAATGGTGATCTCAAACACTCAGTAAGGATAACAATATAGAAGAAACTTTGAAAAATAAAAATAAACATTTAAGACAATGTATAAGAAAAAAAACACAAGCCTTTTAAACTTAAATTTCATCATAATATGGAAAAGATAAATCAAATAATTCTATTTACATATTCACATGGATACCCTACTAGTCAAATAATCACATGTAATATCAATATCCAATTTCATAATGATGGAATTCATAATGCTAGACTTCATAACCACATAGTCAAGGCCTTGTGCCAAGACTAAAAATAAGATTTTTTCAACGCCTAGTGCCAAGATAATAGTTTGTCTCCTAAGACCTACCGATGCATCGAGGATCTATATCAGGCTCCACCCGTCACTTACTAAGTCCAATACATTCCTCATATAAAATGTTTTAAACATAACATAAACATTCATATTAAAACTAGCATATGAAATGTAAATACTTTATCCATAAACCATGAATGGTATAAAAATAACACATCCACAGTCAAACATATCATAAAAAATTCAATACAATATGTAATTTTTTATTATAATAAATCAATATCAAAAAAACTTAAAGTTCGTCAAAGTATGTTGACATAGATGAAAATGATTTGTAAAACTCCTTGAGAGAAATATCCCTTTTTCAGGAAAACATTTAAAAGTCACAAAATTTTGAAAGGAAGACATTTAAAGACATTTTTTGAATAAAATTGTCCCATACCACTTTGAAACTTGTGAAAGGAATTAACATTTTAAAAACATTTGTCTCCATATAAATAAATCTTTTAAACTCCTTTTGAAAACATAAACATTAATGATAGTTATTTAAAAGAATAAATATTTAAAACAATTAAAATGATTCTTTAGTAAAAAAATTCCCTTAAAATAAAACCTTTTAAAACTAATTTAGGAAACATGTACATGGATAATAAATATGTCCAGAAGATACTTACGTAAAAACAACCTCAGATAATAAAGAGATTGTGAAATTAACCCTTACCTTGCACTTTCCTTTGGTCGAGGGTACATTTATCCTCCTTTATAATGACCATAGTATGTTATTAAAATATAACAGAACCGTATTGATATTTATTATATCATACATGATTCATTTATGAATTTATACTACCCATTTAATAATTATTTCTATGTAAAATTAACATTTTGGGTAATAATCGCTTTCTTTATCATATGTGTTTTAACTTGTAATTCTTGCTCGTATCATTTAGATCATCATTTAAATACATCTATAATATAAAACTTTATTTATATATTATATATATTTAGAATATAAATATTTTTAATAGATAGATATATGAAATGTAAGGCGCTGTTTATGGAGACGGTAGGTCGTACGTACGCATAAACGCTAATTCCATTTTCATATCGTATTGAATGGAAGTGAATAAGACATATGTAAGTACATATATATATAAATATATATATATATATCAAGTATCATTATTATTTAATATATTAAATACTTATTAATAATATATATTTTTATAATCATCGTTGAATGGTGAACGTGGGAATGAATTTCATTGCTTCGTGGAGATAGTAATCCATACGTACGCACGAGCGACGATATCATTATATTGATTGTGAAATCATATGTAATTGGATATTATATCATATATACATAATAATTAACATGTTATATTTATTATTTTCATCAGATATACTCATTATTATACCCATCCAAATAATGAAGTGTTTGAATAACAAACTACACCACGACGTGGAGACGGTAATCCGTACGTACGCATGTATGGTGACTTTGTCATTTATAGGATGGATAGAATAATGAATATGGGTGTAAAATTTTTATAATAACATCAAAGTATATATAATAAACTGTATTTATTATTTTATAATAGAAACAACAAAGAAATAGGAAGTGGAAGAAGAAAATAACTTGAAAGATGTGATGAAATATTTACCTCTTCTTCGGGTTCTTCCTTTTGATTTGATAAAAAGGGCTCCTTAGGTTGGATTTATGAACAAATGAAGGACTCTAGGATTAAGGGAGAAAATATAGGAGGATATTTGGGCAGGTTTTGGTCAATCCAAAAGGTTTTGGAGGTGTGATATTAAGAGAAGGGAAAGTTCCCTTTTATAAGAGAGGTGAGGGTCACTTTAGGAAAAGCTTGAAATATTATTTTATAATAAAATAATTTTCTGTTTCTAATGGCTTTAAAATGAATTATTTAAATTTTAAGGTTGGTATGGGTCTAAAACCTCTCAACCAATATGTTTTAGATAGGTTTACTTCATCATATTAAACTTATCATTTATGTTCAACTCTTAGTTAAATAGTTTGACATTTACCATGTCTCATTGTATTTTTATATTATATGGTTAATAAACTTACTATAACAAGACAAGAGAACCCCCATTTGGTTCATTATTAATATATATAACATTATCTAAGTCCTTTTTCCAAAACTTAGATTTTTAGGAATATTATATCAATTAATAATATAATATTTGTTTTAATAACTCAATTATGTCAATTTTGACACTATTTAGAATTTTTTTTTAAAGCCATATAAACTTTATTACTTTAAATAAAATTTATTTAACCAACCCTAAAATTTAATATTAACCTATAAAATTAGTGTAATTCATCATAAGTCTCAAATTACATTTATTTGGATATTTATAATATCAATTATTTTAATCTTTCATTAATAAGGTAATTACTGCATCATAGTTGTGTCATAAATACATTAAATTATTTAATGCCTAAAAATTATAAATAAAATACTATTATGTAGAAAAAATTAACTTTATAATTAATATTTATAGTAGAATTTATATTATGTATAACCCTATATTAAAAATGGTTTATTTATTAAACATTGAATTTAACTCTTTTAACTCTTCTTTAAATAAAATAATAATAAATGTCCTAATCTTATCAAAGTGGACAAAATGGGGTCATATTTTATTCATAAGGTTGTTTGTGGTTGAATTATACTTATAAAATATAATTACGACATGTATTAGGGTAATTATAATATAATTTTTACCCTTAATTACCATATTTACTTTTAACTATGGTAAATAAAAGTCAAAAGTCACTATTCACCAAAAATTATTTTCATCATATTAAACCACATTTTACTTAATTATTTCAGCTGTTTCTCTTTGATTTTTGAAATTCAACTCACAGAAGCAGTAAAATTAAGTTTTATGCAAATTTGTAAATGTTCCTAGAATGTGGGTAAAAGATGGAAAAATGTTCGATAAAATTTTATATATATAAACTTATTATAAAATGAATACAATAAATTATGTTTAACATATATAGGTATTATGTACCTATTTTGACCTAAAATAAGTTAAAATAAATTAACTAGTTGTTTAAATAAAAAGTCGATTTTGTATAATAACGCAGTGTTTTTCACGATTCATCAAAAATTGAATGTTTTCAGAAAAAAAATTACACTAAGATAATTTTAATATTCTGAATTAAAAAATGAAGTCTATTTTACAAAATTAAAAACATATAAGTTGCATTTATTAATTTAAAATTAATTCCCATTGTCAAAACCAAAAAGCGGGTTTTTAAAAAGTAAAAACTATCAAAAGATTGACATGTGTTTATGTCAAATTTAAATGTGAAATTACTTATAATGACCTATATTGTATTAAATGATAAAATAATAATCTAATTATACTTCCAAACCATTAAAATTCATAATTTATCACTATAAATTATTTGTATTAAAAAATTTGTTTTCAATTAAAACATAGTATTTTTCACTATTCATCAAAATATGAAAGTTATCAGAAAAGTAACAATAATTTATCTAAACTAAATTTTTAAGCCCCGCTTGTAAATGAAAATTTAATTTCATTAAATTGAATGTATAAAAGTGTCAAATATTGGTTTTAAAAAAAGGGTTCGCCATTAAAAGGCGGTAAAATTGCATTTTTTTGGAAAAATACTTATTTTATCTGAAAAAAATGAATTTGTTCTTATATTATGTCAATAAAAACATAATATGGATGATAAAATTATATATAGTATATGAGATTTAAAATGATGTTAATAATATTCATAACCGATTTTTGAACGGTTAGTTTAGTAAGTTGTGGTGCGCTCGAACTCGGTGTTGCGTGCAGCGCAAGCTATTGAATTACTTTAATTAGATAATGTACTATGAAATCTTGGGGTGTTACATTATCCCATACTTCAATAAATTTCATCCTTGTAATTTAAAATTGTAAAGGTTAAAAATAGAAAAATACCTTTGTGGAAAACTTACATTGGAAATTGGTTTAATAAAATTTTCTCTTAATAAGAGGGAAACGCAAATGAAAAAGTCACCAAAAAATTATGATCTCGATTAGAATAATGTTGGTGGAAATTAGAGACACGTAATTAGAGAAAAACTTAAATATTTATATGGAGTGATTGAGGTCATCAATCACAAACAAGTGTAAAATTTAGGGCCTCAAAGCTATCAATCTAAGATGATGTAAAATATCATCGGTTCAACAAAACATAAGGTGTTAAGATAACACATTTTTTGTTTTAAGATCCATTCCCTAAAGTTTAAAAATTAATGTATTCCTATAATAAAAAGAAAAAAATATACATGACAAGTATAGTTTCATTGTTCAACTAATTCATACCCCAAACTCATCTTTTACTCCAAAATATAATATAATTCAAAAGAATTATATTTATCCTAATCGTATAGGGTTCCAAAATTAATGAATTTATAATTAATTTGTTATAATATTTAAAAAAACTACATTATACGAGCTAGTATATCATGTAGGTTAGTGGTAGGTGATGCACCCTTGTCAACCTTCGGTTACGGGTTCAAGTTTCGTGGCCTTGCTGGACGCGACGGGTTGTCACCCGACCTTCGGGTTGTCCTTTTGATGACAATCCAAAAATAATCTCAAGAAATGATTTAACCTTAACAATATTATCCAATGTCAAACTTAATCAATTTCAACCTTTATACTTATCCAAAATACTTATGTCCAAACTCACAGTCCAAAATTTATAAGGAAGGTAAACACAATGAAGATCATTTTTTCCACGTAATAACATGTGAATACCTTCATCATGTATTCTTTTAAAACAAGGCAACACCCTGAATTATGATATAACCTTATTTATTACATTCATTCTCCCTTATTCCTTATATAATACTATATATACTCCTTATATTAAAAAATGTTGTAAACTCCAACAATGATGGAATATAAAAATCATTAATTAGTTTCAAGGTAGTCAATAATATCCAATATAATTTATCCAAATCAATCATATATTATTCCAAAATCACTACCACAGTATCAGAATCATATTAAGGTTTATCTTTCTCTCAACCATATATTTTCCAAAAAAAATTAACCTTCCATTGAGTCACTTTTATTAGTTCTATATAATCTTAAGTTCTTAATGAAATAGTACTGCAGTAGAATCCTTATATACTCTATAATTTTTAGAACATGTACATCATTAATACAATACACAAATGACACAATACTTTAATAACAATATAATAACTCTTAAGCATTCCTCTTCATCTTCGGTAGTATCATAACTTGATTATTATCCAATAACCGCATTTGGGGTATACTCTGATGATTTGTACATGGATTCGTGTAGTGTCCCAACTCTTTGAAGATGAAGCATTGTACATTTAAAACCTTTTTCTTACCCTATAAATCACGTACTTTTTGTCCTTTTTCTCCACACTTATAAAAAACTCGCATTCCCTTAAAAAATTTACCAAGGTGATTCTTTCCACAGTCATCACATATGGGAATATCCTTCTTTCAATTATTACCTTTATCCATATTTCTCTCTACCATCTTTTTCTTCTCAAGATTCCCTTCAAATCTATAGGACTCATAATATTATTTACTTATCTTATTAACACATGTTACTATTTCTTCATATGATGATAATACATGGGAGACTATTTCCTTTCTAAATGTTTTCTTGATACCATGAAATATATGATCCTTCTAACTCTTTATATCATGTGTATTGCTGGAGGTCTCATTCTATCTACTAGGCACCATTTCAAAATAATGGCATACACTAGGTTATTTTATTAATCGCAATCCACAATTCCAAACTTGTAAAATAGTTAACATAAATTGAACAGTTTATGGATATAATCCATAATCATAAAAATGGTTTCTTTGAGAATTATATACTCCTTAATCCTTCATAATGACTTGTAAAGAAAATGTGAATTATCCTAAGAATATCCCCCGAGAGTGTCATAACCAAGAGTGAAGAAAGGCCCGTTGTCGTGTACCAAGATACCCTGGGTCAAGCCGGAAACTCCTTGTCGGAGTTTTCACTCCTAGGTACATTTGTGCCAGAGTCGCCTCTAACTTCTCATATCCAGACAGGGATGTATTTCTTTGAAAATTCACAAAATATATATATTACCAAAATTATAGGATGTTCTTCTATACTAATCCTCAAAGTCATTTTCGGGTAATTTTCTCTAATCAGAGTTTTTCTAAATCTAGTTTCTAACGTTATTTTCAAACTTCCTCTGATACCAACTGTAACGTCCTGACCCTAGAAGGCCAGAGACGGTGCATTATTTTAATACATTGTCATGATTACAAGGAATAAAGTCTCAAAAGACCGATCAGTTTAGCAGTCTTGGAAAATAGATTACATACATGAATGTTACATTACACATTAGAAAATAAAACACAAAATAAATGATAATTTGAGAATTCCATTAATACCCTAGATTAACCATTCTTATCAATCATAATATAATTCTTGAAATCCTGAGAAAAATAAAACATAAGAAAGGGGTGAGCTTAAATGCTCAGTAAGGATAACAATAGAGCAGAAACTTTCACAAATAAACATAAACATTTAAGGAAATGTATAATACTAAAACAAATGACTTTCAAACTTAAACTTAATCATAATATGGAAAAGATAAATCTAATAATTCCATTTACTTATTCACACGAATACTCTACTAGTTGAATAATTACATGTAATATCACTCACCAATTTCATAATGATGGAATGCATAATGCCATACTTCATAACCACATAGTCAAGGCCTTGTGCCAAGACTACAAATAAGATTTTATCAAGGCCTTGTGGAAAGACACTAGTTTGTCTCATGAGACCTACCGATGCATCGAGGATCTATAGAGGGCTTGACCCATCACTTACTAAGTCCAATGCATTCCTCATATGAAAAGGTTTAAACATAACGTAAATGTTCATATTAAAACTAGAATATGAAATGTCAATACTTTATCCATAAACCATGAATGGTATAAAAATAACACATCCACAGTTGAACATATCACAAAACCTTCAATAAAATATAGAATATTTGTATCATAATAAATCAATTTCTTACAAGTTTAAAATCCATCAAAGGATATTGACATAGATGAAAATGATTTGTAAAACTCTTTGAGAGAAATATCCTTTTTTCATGAAAACATTTAAAAGTCAAACAATTTAGAAAGGAAGACATTTAAAGACATTTTTGAATCAAAGTGTCTCATACCAATTTGAAACTTTTTAAAGGAATTAATATTTTAAAAACATTCATGTCCATATAAATAAATCCTTAAAACCCATTTTGAAAACATGGACATTAATGAGAGTGATTTAGAAGAATAAATATTTAAAAAATTTAAATGATGTTTTAGTAAAAAATTCTATTAAAATAATCCCTTTTAAAACACTTTCATGAAACATGGACATGGATAATAAATATGTTCCATAATATACTTATGTAAAAACAACCTTGGATAATAAAGAGATTGTAAAATTAACCCTTACCTTGCACTTTCCTTTGGTCGAGGGTATGTTTATCCTCCTTTATAATGACCAAAGTATGTTAATAAATTATAACAGAACCATATTAATATTTATTATATCATACATGATTCATTTATGACTTTATATAACCCATTTAATAATTATTTACATGTTAAATTAACATTTTGGGTAATAATCGTTTTCTTTATCATACATGTTTTAACTTGTTATTATTCATCGTATCATTTAGGTCATGATTTAAATACTTCCAGAATATAAACCTTGATTTATATATCATATATATTTATAACATAAATATTTATAATAGATATATATATGAAATAGAAGGCACCGTTTATGGAGACGGTAGGTCATACGTAGGCATAAACGTTGTTTCCGTTTTCATATCGTATTGAACAAGAGTAAAGGAATAAGATATATGTAAGCACATAAATATATATATATATATATATATATCTAGTAGAATTATTATTTCATATATTACATATTTATTAATAATATATATTTTTATAATCATCGTTGAATGGTGAACGTGGGAATAAATCTCATCGCTTCGTGGAGACGGTAATCCGTATGTACGCACGAGCGAAAAAATCATTATATTGATGGTATAATCGTATGTAATTGGATGGTATATCGTATATACCGAATAATTAACATGTTATATTTATTATTTACATTATTTATACTCATTATTATACCCACCCAAATAATGAAGCATTTGAATAAAAACTACACTACGATGTGGAGACAGTAATCTGTACGTACGCACATATGGTGACTTTGTCATTTATATAATGGATAGAATAATGAATATGGTTGTACCATTTTTATAATAACATCACAGTATATATAATATACTGGATTTATTATTTTATAATGGAAACAACAAAGAAATAGGAAGTGGAAGTAGAAAAGAACTTGAAAGAGGTGATGAAATATTTACCTCTTCTTCGGGTTCTTTCTTTTGATTTGATCAAAAGGGCCACTTAGGTTGGGTTTTTGACCAAATTAATGCCTATAGAATGAATTTAGGAAATATGGATGTATATTTGGGTAGGTTTTGGCTGAGAAAAAAGGTTTTGGAGGTGTGAAATTAAGAGAAGGGGAAGTGCCCTTTTATAAGAGAGGTGAGGGTCACTTTAGGAAAAGCTCGAAATAATTTTATAATAAAATCATTTTCAGTTTCTAATGGCTCCAAAATGAATTATTTAAAGACTAAGGTGGGTATTGGTCAAAAATATCTCAAAAAATAGTTTTTAGATAGGTTTAGGTCATCATATTAACCTTATATTTTATATTTAACTCTTAGTTAAATAGTTTGACATTTCCCATGTCTCTTTGTATTTTTATATTATATGGTTAATAAACTTACTATAACAAGCCAAGATAACCTCATGTGGTTCATTATTAATATATATAACCTTATCTAAATCTTTTTTATGAACCTTATATTGTTAGGAATATTATATCAATTAATAATAAAATATTTGTTTTAAAAACTCTATTATGTCAATTTTGACACTATTTAGTATTTGATTTTTTTTGAAAGCCATAAAAACTTTATAAATTAAAAAAAATTATTTAACCAAACCTAACATGTAATATTAAACTATAAAATTAGTTTCATTCATAATAAGTCCCAAATTACATTTATTTGGATATTTATAATATCAATTGTTTTAATCATTCATTAATAAGGTAATTATCGCATCATTGTTGTGTCATAAATAAATTAAATTATTTAATGTATAAAAATTATAAATAAAATACCATTATTTAGGAAATATTTTTATATTTATAATGAATATTTATAGTCGAATTTATCTTATGTATAACTCTAAATTAAAATTGGTTTATTTAATAAATATTGAATTTAACTCTTTTAACTCTTCTTTAAATAAAATAATAATAAATGTCTTAATCTTATCCAAGTGGGACAAAGGGGGTAATATTTTATTCCTAATTTTGTTTTTGGTCGAATTATAATTATCCAATAGAATTAGGACATGTGTTAGGGTAATTATAATATCATTTTTACCCTTAATTACCTTGTTTTTTAACCGTGGTAAATAAAAGTCAAAAGTTATTATTCCCAAAAAATTATTTTCATATTATTGTACCACATTTGAATTACTAATTTCAACCGTGTCTCTCAGAGTTTTGAAATTCAACTCACAGAAGCGGTAAAATTATGTTTTATGCAAATTTGTAAATGCTCCTAGAAGGTGGGTAAAAGACAGTCAAATGTTCGATAAAATTTTATATATAATAAATTATTATAAAATGACTTCAATGAATTATGTTGAACATATATAGGTATTATGTATCTATTTTGATCTAAAATAAATTAAATTAAAATAACTAATTATTTAAATAAAAAGTTTGTTTTATATAATAACGCAGTGTTTTTCACTATTCATCAAAAATTGAAAGTTTTCAGAAAAATACCAAAAATTTACCCTAAGAAAATTTTGATATTCTAAATTCAAAAATGAAGTCTATTTTACAAAATTCAAAACATAGAAGTTTCATTTATAATTTAAAATTAATTCCCATTGTCTTAACCAAAAAGAGAGTTTTTAAAAAGTAAAAACTATCAAAAGATTGTAAGAACCCGGTTCTTAGTTTTGAGGTACGGGTTTCTCCTTTTCTCTTTTACTTAAGTGTTTTTTGAGAAAATAAGGAAAATGGGGAAAACTCCTAAATTTTGTGACTACACACCGTGTACTTTTCCACACACCGTGTACTTTGGCCATGTGGAAGGAGTACACAGGGCGTGTAGGCCGATCGACGTTGATGGGTGTCAAAACCGACTACACGTCGTGTAGTGGGTATTTACACGCCGTGTAGTCAGTCGGTAGGCGAATAGTAAGGCAGTGGTTAGCTGAGTGATAGTACATGTCGTGTACTCATGAAGACACGCCGTGTAGTCATGTCGACAGATGAACAGTGCCATGCTGGTGAGAAGCCGCCGAAGGAATAGTTAAAAAAATGAAAACTACACACCATGTACCCAATAGTACATGCCGTGTAGTTTTTTTTCTCTTAAAATGTGCAGTAGCCAACCCTATTCATAGGATTGGCTTAGAATCCGGAGGAGGAGTCGGGAGAGAGAGTCGAACCTTCGAGGAGCTCTAGATCGCACGCTGGGAATCCGTTTCTGCCTCTGTCGATCTAGTTAGAACCGTATAGGTAAGATTATCCTTCTCCTTAATCCATTCTTATCAATTCTTTTCTGAGGGAAAGTTATTTATGTTTGAACAGGTTTTATTCTACCCCATATCTACGTCGTCTTTGGGCGTTTCTGGAAGCGACATTCACGTATACCGTTCAGGGGTGTTTGAGGTAGGTGGCTTGGTGTATGAATTCCAACTGTTGTGCGTTTTTGTGTATCATTGAGCTACGATCCCATGTTGGGGTGTCGTGGGGCTGAGGCCTTGGCTTTTTAAATACCTATAATTGTATAGGTAATGAAATGTAATTGTAAACTATAGTTTGGGATCACTACTTGGATCCAGGACCACCCCGAGGGTTTGTTCCTCTGTTTAGCCGTTTGGGAAGGATACCCGAGGGTATTCCATGTTTATATTGTGCATTACTTTTTCCTTGAGAGGAATTTTATATAAATTGCATGTTTATGCTTTGGGCTCGGCCCGGTTACTTGCGCCTGAGGGCAGTGTTGTGATTAGCATGTGGGCAGTGCTCTGTTTAGCCTGAGGGAAACTTCTTTTGTGCCTATGGGCAGTAGATTTTATGCCTATGGGGGACACTTCATACACCTGAGGGAAATATCTGTTATGCCTATGGACAATTACCTATGGGTTATGATTCTGATTACCTAAGGGTAAGAGTTTACATGTCTGGGGACACTGACTATCTGCTTAGAGCATTCACCGAGGTGATGTCTAATATTAAATGAATAAAATGAATACTAAGAATGGAAATATAAATGGTAAATTTAGTTACTTTTGAGTACTCCTTAGTTTATTGCATTTATTACTGCACACTATTGTTGCATATTTTCACACAGTTGGGCACGGGCATTTGGTGGGTGCCTACTGGGATTTATTTCTCGCACCCTATTTGGGTCATGTCTTCAGCCCAAACAGATTATGTTTCTGAAGGTGTGGATAAGGGAAAGGGTCCCTATACAGGTACTTGAATTGTGCTGAGGAGTAGGGGAGCATGGGACTGAGCTTAGGCTCACGATGCTGCTAGCTATTTTTTTTTTGCTTTGCTGTACTATGTACTCTGTATTGTATTGTACTATATTGTTGTGTAACATGTTCTGGCTATTTTCTTAGAACTTGAGACATGTTGCATCATTATCTATATGACTGTTGGTTATCTTTTACTATAGTAGTTCATTTTAAATGTGTATGGTTTATTGCTTCTATTGCTGTTGTATGTTATTTATCTATTCCGTTGCACTACACTTTTACAAATTAGGGCATAGTTTCCCAACTATCAGACCTGGGCCCACGTTGATAGTCGGCAGCCTCTGGCGTTTGGGGAAATGCGCTTGAGTTCATGTGACCAACTGGGCTCGGGGCACCCGTTGAGTGGCACCCGGATCCGAGACTTTACAAATTGGTATCAGAGGGGTTATTTTCTTTGACTTACTATTTGGAGCCTTAGCCAGGGATAGGACGGAAAGGTAGTTGGTAATAAGTTGTGCCCGAGAGTAGCTAACCCGTGTACAGGGAAAAGCCAATTTGCCTTGTATTATAATTTTATTGATTTTTCAATTTAAGGTTGATTTGTTTTCACTATTGGGTGACGCACTTGGAATTGTGCTGTTTATATTTTATTCATGGGTTCTATCTAGTTGCAACTCGATGAGATGAGGGTATGTCATTTCATGCATCATTTAGGCACATGCTAGAAATCACATGCCATGCATAGTTCCATGCCATGTATCCGCATTAGAAATTTCATGTTTTTGTGATAGTCGTTGTTATAGAAAATCATGATATTGTGATAGCTGCTTTGATAAATATCTGCTATGTGATAGGGTATTTTTGTGTGATCCTGTTGAAAGGATAGAAGCCAAACTTTGGTTGTTGGGGAGTATGGGCCCTCAATAACTGGAATTTGGTGGATCATTGACTTGTTTATTTGAGTATAACATGTATAAGATACCGAGCTTTGATTCGCGGGGAGTATGGGCCCTCATGGATTGGAATTTGGCACTTAGGTGTTGTTTTCCATTGTTTTTTGGGCTCCAGAGTAGTTTATGAGGTATAATGTCTAGAAAACCCAGTATACATGCCGTGTAGTTCCTCGGACACATGTCGTGTGTTCTTCTGTTCAGGAAGAAATGAAAAAAAATTAAGTACACGCCGTGTAGCCTAAGTACACGCCGTGTAATATCTTCCTGTGTTATAGACCGTGTGATCGGGGACACGGGGAAGGGAAAGGATTGGGAAAAACATGTCATGTACCAGATGTACACACCGTCTAGTGATGACCCAGAGTCCGCCCGTGTAACTAAAAACATGGACGGAACATACCTTAAGACATACATGTTGTGTCCACTATAGAACACGTCGTACAGTCTGACCTGGGGACCCGTTCGTGTAACTAACAAACATGGGTCGGTATTACCTCTTCCTAAACACACCGTGTACCTGAGGGACATGCTGTGTAGTCTTGACCAGTGACAGACCGTGTGGACTTAGCCATGTGGCTGGGAAAACGGGGTGGTGTACACACCGTGTGTGGGTGTAACACGCCGTGTAGTATCAAGCTGAGTAGTCGGCCGTGTCACGAACGACACGGGCAGTTGGAAATTAAACCATACACATCGTGTAGAGTATATACACGTCGTGTAGTCTATTCAATGGGATCCATGTGGCTTCGCCATGTAGAAGGACCCAGGAAGGGGGAGAGAAGTCAGGTACACGCCGTGTAGTTAGTATACACATCGTGTAGTCTTGTTTTTCAAATCTTGAATACCTTCTTTCTCCTGTTCCCTTTTTGGTCCCCTCATTTTTTTAGTCTTTAATAATCTTGATCTAAGCTGTGTGTTTGACCTTGTAGAGTCATTCTGACAAGACGACCACCAGTTTTTCCCCAGGAGAGCGGCAATTATTATACTCCAGAGATGGTAGGCCATGGGCTACCAGTGGATCCTCCAGCATAGCCAAATTCGGCACCAGTCATTATACTGGACACAGGCACGGATGCAATGTTCCATGAAGTCTTCATACGGTTCATGCAGACCTTTCAGGGATCACCGCCGGCTGCCAAATCTATGGCTGAGCTGACTCGTATCTTCTAGCAGCAGCATTCTCCCATGTTTTCAAAGGATGGAGGACCACGGGATGCGGAGTCTTGGATGGGTTATATGCAGACTATTTTTTAGCATCTTGAGATGCCTCTAGGGTGGAGGGTCAAGCTCACGACTTATATGATGCGTGATTCCGCCAAGAGGTGGTGGGATGTTACCACTCAGTCAGAGCATCACAAAGACATGGTGTGGGAAGATTTTCATACAGCTTTCTATGACTTCTTCTTTCTAGATATGCTGAGGGTAGAAAGAGCTTGAGAGTTCATGAATCTGCAGCAGGGCGCTATGTCAGTGATGGATTATTCTGCTCTCTTTACTGATCTTCAGCATTTTTCACCTTTTCAGGTGGGTGATGAGACGTTGAGGGCTAGACGCTTTGAGGATGGTCTTTGATATGATATCTGAGCACTGGTGAATGTTTTCAGGTTTCCTTCAGTACATGCTACTGTAAACCAGGCACTGATTACTAAGAGGAACCTTTGGGAATATAGTGGTGTGAGCCAGGGAGGTTCAGCACCATTTTATGGTACTATTTCTACTGGAAAGAGGAAGAGACAGATGGAATTATCTCAGGGTGGAAGTACCATCCAAAATAATGTTTCAGGTGGTCAGTTCATGTGCTACCAGTGTGATAAGGAGGAGAAAAAAGACCTCAGTGTCCATGAGACCTAGTGGAGTGTCGAGCTTGTAGAAATATGGGTTATCTGCAGCACTTTTGCATGGAGTTTCCACCAGTGGCTAGTGAGAGGGGTTCTTTGCAGACTCCACGTGCGGGATAAGGACCAGAAGCTTCTTACCAGTCGGGAAACTGGAATACGTTAGGGCGTGTAGGCAGAGATGGTGGTCGTGGACATGGTAGCCAGACACTAGGATCTTAGAGGTAGTAGGGTGGGACAGCTCAGGGTAGCCAAGATGTGTCGTAGCGTCATGGCACTAGGCAGGCATATGCAGTGAAACAAACCTAGAAGGAGTAGGATCTTGGACCTTCTATAGTCAGAGGTACTATTATAGTAGATTATGTTTTATCTTCAGTACTTTTCGATATGGGTGCTACACATAGTTTCATATCTGTGCCTGTTGTGGAGATCCTTGGGCTTTGTGTTTCTTCTTCTGCTGTTATGACACTAGAAACTCTGTTGGGGACTAGAATGGATGGTGTGTGTCAGTGCAAGGAGTTCCCCCTTGAGTTTGTTGGGTGTTACTTTCTTTAGGACCTCTATTTCTTAGAGATTAAGAGCTATGATGTCATTCTCGGGATGGACTGGTTGGTTCCCTTTCGAGCCTTTGTAGACAGCTATCGTCGTAGAGTGTGTTTCACGTCACTAGAGGGTGGAGAGTTTTTGTACAAGGGTGAGTGGGATGTTTAGGTGAGTCGAGCTGGACGAGAGCATCATGGGTGAGGTGGAGTCACAGCCTAGATTTTGAGTTTATATCTGGATGACCAGGGAACTTGTCAGAAAGATTTCCCTCCGGTGGTCGATCATTTTAGGGATGTCTTCCTGGATGAGTTTTCAGGTCTACCTCCAGAGCAAGAGGTGGATTTCTCTATTGAGTTTTTTCCAGGAGTTGCACTGGTATCCATTACACCTTATAGGATGACTACACCTGAGTTACAGGAGCTCAAGAGATAGTAAGAGGAGTTATAGTAAAAGGGTTTTATCTAACCCAGTACTTCTCCTGGGGGTTTTCCGGTCCTTTTTGAGAATAAGGCGGACAGTACCCTCATACTCTATGTGGATTATCGGAATCCGAACCAGTTGACGGTCAAGAATCGATATCCCTTGCCTAGTATTGATGATATTTTTGATCAACTTTTAGGTGCACGAGTTTTCTCAAAGATTGACTTGAGATCAGGATATCATCAGCTGCGCGTGAGACTATCAGACATACCACCTACAGCTTTTGATAGTAGGTATGGTTTATATGAGTACTTGGTTATGTCGTTTGGACTCACGAATGTTCCAGCAGTTTTCATGGATCTGATGAATCGAGTGTTCCATCCTTATCTGGATTCTTTCGTGGTAGTATTTGTGGACGACATCTTGGTGTACTCTCACACTCGACACGACCATGCCACCCATCTTGAGATCGTTTTGAGTACACTAAGAGGGCATCAGTTTTATGATAATATCTCAAAGTGCTACTTTTGGATAGACCAGATTCACTTCCTAGGACATATTATCTCAGAAGAAGGAGTCATCGTGGACCCAGAGAAGGTGAGAGTAGTAGTTTCCCGGGAGTAGCCTAAGAACGTGTTTGAGATACAGAGTTTCTTTGGGATGGCTGGTTACTACAGGCGTTTTATACAGGACTTATCCCGCTTAGCAGCGCCGTTGATGGGTTTGACTAAGAAGGGTGTGAAGTTCATTTGGTCAGAAGCTTGAGAGATAACCTTTCAGGACCTAAAAGGAAGGTTGACATCAGCACCAGTCCTAATACTTCTAGATTAAGGGAAGAGCTATACAGTTTACTGTGATGCGTCAGGTATTGGGTTGGGAGAAGTGTTGATGCAGGGCGACCGAGTTGTTGCTTATGGTTCTCGGCAGTTGAGGCCACATGAGAGGAATTACCCGACACATGACCTCGAGTTGGCTATATTCATTCATGCGTTATGCTGTTGGAGACATTATCTCTTGGGAGAACATTTTGTGGTTTTCACTGACCACAAAAGTCTCAAGTATATCTTTACTCAGTGTGACTTGAATCTGAGGCAGTGAAGGTGGGTTTAATACCTTCAGTCCTTCGATTTTGAACTTGCCTATACACCTGGTAAAGGTAATGCAGTTGTTGATGCACTGAGTAGGAAGACTCAGACACAGGCGGTTCATGAGGCCAGTGGTGAGTGGCAACTCATGGATTTGTTCTCTAAGATGCATTTGGAGGTGCACGATAGTTAGGGGAAGAACTATCTTTCATCTTTAGTTGTGACCTCTACCCTCCTGGATAGAGTGAGGATGAGACAGCTATCTGATTCAGAATGCCTAGTTCTACGGGAGTCGGTGGCAAGTGAGGACCCTCCTCCTGGATGGACGATAGGTGATGATGAGGTACTGTGTTTCCATGGACTAGTGTGGGTTCTAGGGGATATATGCGAGGAGATGATGTGGGAGTTTCATGCCTCATCTTGGGCAGTTCATCCTAGATTTACCAAGATGTACCGAGACTTGAGACTTCAATACTAGTGGTCGGGTATGAAGAGGGAAGTAGCTGGTTTTATTACGAGATGTTCCACCTGTCAGCAGGTGAAGGCAGAGCATCAGAGGTCGGTCAGACTATTACATCAGTTACCCATTCCAGAGTGGAAATGGGATGATGTCATGATGGACTTCGTGACTGGGTTGACGAGGTCACCTCGAGGCAATGATGTCGTGTGGGTCATTGTAGACAGCCTTACGAAGGTAGCTCACTTTTTTCCGATCAAGGAGACCATCGGTGTTGACGAGCTGGGGAAGATGTATATCTGAGAGGTCGTATATCTTTATGGGGTCCCTTGTTCTATCATTTCAGATAGGGATGCCTATTTCATGTCCCATTTCTAGCAGAGTTTACAGATGGCACTGGGTACACGGGTGCTTCTGAGCACAGCTTACCACCCTCAGACCAATGGTTAGTTAGAGCGTACAATACAGGTGCTAGAGGACATGTTGCGCACATGCGTCCTAGACTTTGGGGATCCTGGGAGAAGCACATACACCTATTCAAGTTTTACTACAATAATAGTTTTCAGGAAACTACTGAGATGGAACCTTACAAGGATTTATATGGTAGGTCATGTCGATCACCTTTGTGTTGGTTAGAGGCATGTGAGGCAGCTTTATTGGGACCAAAGCTCATGCAGGAGACTTCTGAGCAGGTCCAGTTGATTCAGAAGTGAATGGATACTGCGTAGTCTCATCATAAATCTTATGCTGATCACCACAGATGACCCTTGGAGTTCATGGTCGGGGATCAGGTTTTCGTGCGTGTTTCACCGAGGTTGGGACACAGGCAGATCAGGAGATAGGGTAAACTTTCACTGAGGAATGTGGGGCCATTTGAGATTATGGAGAGAGTCGGGTTGGTTTCCTATCAGTTGTAGTTACCGCGAAGGTATCGGTCCATGCACGACGTCTTTCATATATCTCATTTTCCCCATTATCATTCAGACTCATATCACGTCTTACAGCCTGAGGAGGTTGAGCTTTATTTCGATGAATCCTTTGAGGAGCATCTGATTCGTACCGTGGATAGGAGCACGAAGGTTCTCTGAGTCCGGTCAGTTCCTCTCATACGGGTGTTATGGCAGCATGGCCGAGTGCAGGACAAAACCTGGGAGCGGGAGACCGACGTACATGCTCAGTGTCCTGAGTTGTTCGCAGCTTTATCTTCACCACCCTTGGAAGGGAAATTCGGGGACTAATTGCTTTAAGGGGGGAAGTTTATAAGAACCACATTCTTAGTTTTGAGGTATGGGTTTCTTCTTTTATCTTTTCTTTAAGTGTTTCTGAGAAATTAAGGAAAATGGGGAAACCTCCTAAATTTTGTGACTACATGTCGTGTACTTTTCCACACGCCGTGTACTTTGTCCATGTGGAAGGAGTACACAGGGCGTGTAGGCCGGTCGATGTTGATGGGTGTCAAAACTGACTACACGCCGTGTAGTGGGTATTTACATGTCGTGTAGTCAGTCAGCAGGTGAATAGTAAGGCAGTGGCCAGCTGAGCGACAGTACACACCATGTACTCATGAAGACATGTTGTGTAGTCATGTCGACAGATGAACAGTGCCACGCTGGCAAGAATCCGCTGAAGTAATAGTTAAAAAAATAAAAACTACACGTTGTGTACCCAATAGTACACGCCGTGTAGTTTGTTTGTTTTTTTGCTTAAAATGGGCAGTAGCCAACCTTGTTCACAGGATTGGCTTAGAATCAGGAGGAGGAGTTGGGAGAGAGAGCCGAACCTTTGATGATCTCCAGATCGCACGCCGGGAATCCGTTTCCGCCTCTGTCGATCTTGTTGGAACCGTATGGGTAAACCTCTCCTTCTCTTTAAGCTGTTCTTACCAATTCTTTCCTGGGGGAAAGTTTTTTATGTTTGAATTGATTTTATTCTACCCTATATCTACGTCGTCTTTGGGAGTTTCTGGAAGCAACGTTTACGTATACCATTCAGGGGTGTTTGAGGTAGGTGGCTTGGTGTTTGAATTCCAACTGTTGTGTGTTTTTGTGTACCGTTGAGCTATGAGCCCATATTGGGGTGTCATGGGGCTGAGGTCTTGGCTGTTTAAATACCTAGAATTGAATAGGTAATGAAATGTAATTGTAAAATGGTGTTTGGGATCACTGCTTGGATCCAAGACCACCCCGAGGGTGCGTTCCTCTGTTTAGCCATTTGGCCAGGATACCCGAGGGTAATCCATGATTATATTGTGCATTAATTTTTCCTTGAGGGGAATTGTATATAAATTGCATGTTTATGCTTTGGGCTCAGCCCGGTTACTTGCGCCTGAGGGTAATGTTGTGATTATCCTGTGGGCAGTGCTCCGTTTAGCCTGAGGGAAACTTCTTTCAAGCCTGTGGGCAGTAGATGTTGTGCCTGTGGGCGACACTTCGTACGCCTGAGGGCAATATCTGTTATTCCTGTGGGCAATTACCTGCGGGTTATGATTCTGATTACCTGAGGGTAAGAGTTTACATGTCTGGGGACACTGACTATCTGCTTAGAGCATTCACCGAGGTGATTTCTAATATTAAATGAATAAAATGAAAACTAAGAATGGAAATATAAATGGTAAAGTTAGTTACTTTTGAGTAATGCTTAGTTTATTTCATTTATTACTGCATGCTATTGTTGCATATTTTCACATAGTTGGGCACGGGCCTTTGGTGGGTGCCTACTGGGATTTATTTCTCACACCCTATTTGGGTCATGTCTTCGGCCCAAACAAATTATGTTTCTGTAGGTGTGGATAAGGGAAAGGGTCCCTATATAGGTACTTGAATTGTGTTAAGGAGTAGGGGAGCATGGGACTGAGCTTAGGCTCACGATGCTGCTGGTTGTTTTGTTTTGCTTTTTTGTACTTTGTACTTTGTATTGTATTGTACCGTACTGTTGTGTAACATGTTCTTGCTGTTTTCTTAGAACGTGAGACATGTTGCATCATTATCTATATGACTGTTGGTTATCTTTTACTCCAGTAGTTCATTTTAAATGTGTATGGTTTATTGCTTCCACTGCTATTGTATGTTATTTATCTATTCCACTACGCTACACTTTGACAAATGAGGGCATAGTTTCCCCACTATCAGACATGGGCCCTCGCTGCTAGTCGGCAGCCTCTGGCATTTGGGTAAATGCGCTTGAGGTCATGTGACCAACTGGGTCCGGGGCACCCGTTGAGTGGCACCCGGATCTGGGACGTTACAAAGATTGACATGTGTTTATGTCAAATTTAAATGTGAAATTACTTATAATGACCTACATTTTATTAAATGATAAAAATATAATCTAATTATACTTCTAAACCATTCAAATGCATAATTTATCACTATAAATTATTTTGATTAAAAAAATTGTTTTCAATTAAAATATAGTATTTTTTACTATTCATCAAAATATGAAAGTTATCAGAAAAGTACCAAAAATTTATCTAAACTAAATTTTTATGTCCCGCTTCTAAAGAAAAATTGAATTTAATTAAATTAAATATATAAAAGTGTCAAATATTGGTTTTAAAAAAATGGTTCGCCATTAAAAGGCGATAAAATTGCTTTTTTTAAAAAAATACTTATTTTATCCGAAAAAAATGAATTTGTTCTTATATTATGTCTAAGAAAAAAATAATATGGATGTTAAAATTATATAGAGTATATAAGATTAAAAATGCAGTTAATGATATTCATAACCGCTTTTTGAACGGTTAGTTTAGTAAGTTCTGGTGCGCTCGAACTCGGTGTTGCGTGTAGTGCAAGCTATTGAATTACATTAATGAGATAACTTCCTATGAAATCTTGTGGTGTAATAAATAAATTATAATAATTAGCACTAATTAGTAATAATTAGTGGTAATTAGTAATAAACCATGATATATAGAAATAATTAGTAATAAATAGAAATAATTAGGAATAAATTGTACTAAATAGTGATAAATTGGAATAAGTTGGAACAAATAAGAATAATTAGTAATAAGAATTAATAACTTGGAATAAATAATAATAATTAGGAATAAAAATGAATAGATAAAAATAATTAGAAATAATTAATATTAATTAAGAATAATTAGGACTAATTAGAAATAAATAGTAATAATTAGGAATAATTAGTAATAAATAGGAATACTTAGTAATAATTAGTAATAAATAGGAATAATTTGTAATAAATAGAAATAATTTGTAATAAAGATGTATAATTAAGAGTAATTAATAATAATTTAATAATCAATATGAATAATTAGTAATAAATGAAAAAAAATTGGAATAATTTGTAATAATTAATCATAATAAGGAATTATTTATAATAATTAATAATAATTTGTAATAAATAGGAATAAATTGGAATAAATTGGAATAAATATGAATAAATAGTAATAAATAGGAATAAATATTAATAAATAGTAATAAATAGGAAAAAATAGTAGTAAATAGTAATAAATATGAATAAATAGAAATAAATAGTAATAAATAAGAATAAAGAGTAATAGATAGGAATAAATAGTAATAAATAGGAATAAAAAGTAACAAATAACAATAATTTGAAATAATTAATAATAATTAGGAATAATTATGAATAATTAGGAATAAATATTAAAAATTATTAAAAATTATTAATTTATAGGAACAATTAGCAATAAATAGAATAATTAATAATAAATTAGAATAATTAGTAATAAATAGGAATAATTTGCAATAAATATGAATAATTATTAATAAATACAAATAATTAGTAATAATTAATAATAAATAAGAATAATTTGTAATAAATAGGTATAATTTGTAATAAAAATGAATATTTAGGAATAATTAAAAATAAATTGGAATTGTAAGATCTCAGATTTATCCATAAGGTATGTTTTACTTACATTTCTGTTTAATCCCTTTATTTTGGTCAATTGTTTTGATAAAAGACGAATTCATTAATGTTGAAGATCAGCAGACGTACAAACACGAAGCCATATAGGGAAGTGGTCCAGCCAGAGATGGTTACCATCAAAGGGGCCGAAGGCTGCCAGCTGATGGGTAGCATTGTTTCCTTCCCTTTTGGTAAAGGAGAAGGTGCAGCTTGAAAATCCTTAACAGAGAAAGAGGATTCCTCTGATGAGGGAGCCAAATGACTGAAGCCTGCCATTGTTGTGGTTGATAGCATTGATTATGATGAGGCAGTCTGATTCAAGGTTGATATTATCCCATCCACGACCTTTAGAGAGCATCATACTAGCAATGATGGTTGTAGCCTCGGCTACCAGAGGTTCCCAAAAAGCATATTGTGATTCAAGTTTGGATTCCATGAATTTTCCCTGATGATCCCGGGCCAGAAGGCCGATGGAAACGGTTCTATTCGTGGGGAGAGACGCATCCACGTTAATCTTAAAATAACCTTCCATTGGCAGGCACCATCGGAAGGAAAAGGAAGGGGATCCAAAGAAATTTTGATGTCCATTGTGATGTTGTCATCCCTCAGTCCATGATGAGGCCCAGTCAATCCATAATTCGGGTGGTTTGTGGACGTGGTTGAAAAATGCATCATTGCGACAGACCCAAATGATCCAGGCCAGGGTACAAAGCGAACTCACTTTAGT
This sequence comes from Viscum album, assembly GCA_963277665.1. NCBI lineage: Eukaryota > Viridiplantae > Streptophyta > Magnoliopsida > Santalales > Viscaceae > Viscum > Viscum album. The sequence continues at coordinate 1,015,825,042 of OY728143.1, forward strand.
CGATGAGAGAGTGGAGCACCATCACGTCAAGATAGAGGGGAGTTTAGGGGCCATGGACATAAAATCATCAGATTTAGGGTCCCATTTATTCCAAATTTCTAGGGGTTTGGGAAACGAAAGAGAAAGAAAAAGTGGGTTTTTGGCATGTTGCACAGTTTGCTCACTCTTAGATAAAACCGTGCAGAATTCCTAGGAAACCGTGCGAAATGGGGGTTTCTGGATAGTATCCTCTACATGGTTTGAAAAACATGAGAGTAGACCATGCGAGGGGAGATATTTTTGGATATAAGCATCTTTAGGGTTTGCACGTGGTTTGGAAAACCGTGCGGGTAAACCGTGAAGCCCAGAAACTTTTAAAAATTTACAAAAATTCCATTATGGGGTTTTTAAGTTCCACTCAAGATTTTCCTCCTCCTCTCTTGCAACCCTAAGAATAAACCAAAGCTCCCAAGATCTTCCAAGGATTGATCTCCTTCATCTTATGGTCGTTTGGAGCATCGTTAGTTGAGAATTGAAGATCTGGGTAAGGCTAAACCCCTCTTTGCTTCTTTTTCTTGATTCGGGTTGGTATCTCTCTCTTATCTTCTTTCAAAGCTCTCAAACCCTTATTTTTTAGTGAGGTTTAGGTTGATGCTTCAAGGGTTGATTGAATTGGGATCTAAGTCTTTGGTTGAGATTGTGTTCACCAATAGATTCAAGGTAGGTGGGGTAGAAATTATATCCCATGGTTTTGTGTAGATTTGGCATGTATGGTGTTTATTCTTGCCCTCTATTGATGATTTCTTGGTTTCTTTGGTGTGATTAGATTTTTAGGTGTCTAAAAAATTAATTGAACCCTCTTGATCCCCATGGGATGAAATGAGTATGAGTCCACCAAATTAGGGACACCCATGGGGTGTGCTGATATCCCCCAGACTTAGAGTTAGCTAAATAAGTGTAGGTCGTTGTGAGATAAAAAATAGCCCATGATGAACACGTTAATATTATTGAATAATGTGAATTTGGGGTTTTAGTAATACACTTATGTTGGGTTATGGCTTGAGAGGTTGTTTGGTTGTCACGAAAAAGATTTAATTGGATTAATGGTAAAATGCAAGGGGATTAGCTTTACACTTGAATATTCTTAGTGAGATAGGCATGGGAAATGGGAAATAGGAATAAAGGGTTAAGTAATATAAATTATTAATGTCTTAATGAATTGAGGAAAAATTGTAATTTCACATTTAATGATATTTTTGTGACTTTGTAAATGATATTTCTTATGTTGTTGTGATACGGTTAATTATGGTGAATGATAAATAATCATGTGCACATGGCTTGGTAGTGTGGGGTATAGACTTGAGGTTCTACTCCCACGGGTTGAGTTGGATTGAGGATCTAGATCCACCCCTAAATACACAGGTTAGGGAAGGGGACAGATTTCTATTCCCCCAATGGTTGCATTCCACCTAGACTAAGGCTTCGCGGTGAGGATTATGAGGTTGTTATATTGTGATACCTAGTGAGATAGGTCTTGACATTTATTCCCATATTCTTGAGAACATTTAATATTCCTAATCCATTGAACGCGGGGAAAGGGTAGATTAAATCATGAAGTGCCTAAGTAGTGATCCTGAACTCAATGGTAATATAGTTTAAGAAACATAGTCTAGAATGGCCTATTGAATTTTTTATCTTTACTTTCCATTATTTATCACTTTCATGCACTATCTACTTTTTCTAGATATTTTTTAGACACCGTTTGAGGTGTCCTGCTGAGTTATACTCACACCCTTCTCGGGCCTCCATTGGGTACCCGAGCAGATTTCATGCTTGTAGGTCAGGACAAGGGCAAGGGCTCTACGCTAGGAAGTTGAGTTGTACATGGGACATATATAGGCGAGGTTCAAGACTTGGAGTCCGGACCATTTTTTGGATTCTTTTGTTTTCTTCTTTTTGAAGTTTTTGTTCACTTGGCACTATAGCATGGCATGGCATATTTACCGTTGCATATGGTTGCACCCAGTTTAGGGATTTGGTTCTTTATGCATGTTAATGATTGTTTCCTATTGTTTATATTAATTAAATTATTATCTAATGTGGATAACTCTAGTATTGAATCTATTGTCTCCCCACATGACCTATTAGACCCTCGCTACTAGTCGGCAACCTCTAGAATATGGGGAGGCATGCTTGAGGTAATGTGGTGACCCGACTCAGGGAATAAGATTAGTGGCTCCCAAGTCAGGGATGTTAAAAGTGGTATCAGAAGAGTTATTTTCTTTTTATTACATTTTGGGTATAGTAGATAGGAAATTATAAATGTTTCGGGCCATGGTAGTGAGCTCATTCTTGGGAGTAGTTAACCCGTGTACAGAGGAAAACCCCAAGTCACCCTGCGAGGGTATTTTTTTTCTTATTGTGTGTTGTAATATTGTATGATATTTCACCATTGGGTGATGCACTTGTTGTGTGATTTGATGGTTTTGTGATATTTCTCTCATGGCCAGAAAGGTATGAGGTTTTGAATTCATGCATCATTTTAGGAACCTATGTAGGAAAGTGACATGTATCATGATAGGCACACACACGGGATGGGTGTGCGGGATATAAAGGTTAGGATTCATATGCTTTACTAAAAGTAATGAAAATTTTCATAATGGGATGCTATGAATGGGTAGAAAGGGAAATTAAAAAGGGTAAGTGGTAATTATAAAATGGTTCTTAATATAGAAGAAAAAGTGGATTAACATGTGGTAAGATTAAATTGGAATAGGGAAACTATTTTGAATCGGGTAAAAGATAAGGCTTGTGACCATGTGAATTAGATATTGTGTTAGCCATGGCCTTAAGAGAGATTTCCAAGGGTAGTGATCCAACTGTGTGTGGCCTCATTTCGGAAGTGTATGAAAAGTGTTTTGGTTGTGGAAAGTGATGAGCATATTGATATCTTTTTTCATTCGTAAAAGTGTTATAGTTGCGTTCTAAAGCTCATGTTTGGAATTTTATAGAAATGTCATCTCAAAGATGTGTGTTGGTTGGGTGACATGAGGCTGTTTCCAAGAATGATCCTCCAGTAGTGGACCAAGATAATGTGGTGATCCAAGTAGATAGGGAAGATAATTTCCAGGAGAACTTTGCTCATTTTATGAAGATGATGGAATGAGACCTAGGGTGGGTTGCATCCAGTATGTTTGAGCTGACCAGTGAGTTTGAACTGCAACACCCTCTGACCTTTATCATAGAGGGTGGGCCATAAATATAAAAGTTTTGGATAGAGTCCATCCAAACTATTATTTACCATCTCTTGAAAAGAGAGTCAAGTTAGCGGCCTATATATTGTTTGGTCAAGAAAATCGTTGGTGGGACATCATGCTTCATATAGAACAAGTTGAAGGAATGATTTGGAAAGATTTTATAGAGAAACTTCTTGATAAATTCTACCCAAAAACCTTGAGGTATGAAAAGGTTTCTAATTTTATGAGGTTGACTCAGGGAAAAAAGTTGGTGATGGACTATGCTAGTCGTTTCACCAATTTGAGACGCTTTGTTCCGACATTGATGGGAGATGAGGCAGCTATGGTGAAATTCTTCCAAGATGGGATGAGGCATGAGATCTAGTCCCAAGAGAATATATTTTTTCTAAAAAGGGTTGATGAAGTGGTTGATCAAGCCCTTATCTCGGAAGGGAACCTAAATGGAGATTCCGGTAGTGAACTTGTGGCGCCAGCTGGGCAAGTAAGTGGTGTGACTTCTGATAGTAGAAAGCACCATTTTGGGATCTTTTAGCAAGGGGGAAGCACACAGAGCATTCAGAAGAGGGGGTCAACTTCTCTAGGTGGATACCAGGTCTTCTGTTATTAGTGTGTAAGGATGGGGAAGAAACTTGACCAGTTCTCCCACTCACCGGTCGAGTGCCGAGCATGTGGAAGGTTAGGCCACGTGTAGAGGTTCTGCAAGAACCTGTGATATTAAGGGAATGATGGAGTAAATAGGTAGATTTCGAGTGTAGGTAGGGGTTAGTTACCCCATATTTGGAAGTCATTTGGAGCTCCACGGGTCGTACTGGTAGAGGCGGTGGATGTGGGACTCTGGGGAAAGATCATCCTTACCAACAGAATAGTGAAGTGTAGGGTACACAGGATTGAACCTAGGGTAAACGGGAAGGTCATCTCCATTAAGTTAAGGCTACACCTAAAGGTGGTGAGGAAGGACCCTGTATTGTTCGAGGTATAATTATTGTAACTTCCACACTTTCTAGTGCTTTATTCTATATAGGTGCTACACATTCCTTTATTTTTTTCTCAGTTCGTAATTGTGTTGGCCTTAACTATGGAGACTGCTTGTGGGGTAATGTCTCTTGATACTCTTCTAGGGGTATGAGTTGAGGACATCAGGTAGTGTAAGGGTTGTTCTCTGGAGGTTAGTGGGTATAGTTTTCTGTTGGAACTATTTTCCCTATAAATTTCACATTTTGACCTAATCTTGGGGATGGATTGGCTGGAGTTAAATGAAGACCACATTGACTATTACCGATGTTAGGTAATGTTCACATCTCTTTATGGGAGAACTTATGTCCTTCGGGGTGAGTGGGATACTCGAGCGGGACGCGCAGGGCCGCTATGCCAGTAGTTGGGGGAACTCACAGCCCAAGTGGAAAGCCTTATGTTAGATGATTGGGAGAAAGGATAGCTAGTCTCCCCTTTTGCTGTAGACCAGTATCAGGATATGTATATTGAGGAATTATTGGTGTTATCACCCAAGAGATATGTTGATTTTATGATTTAATTTTTTCCAGGGTCCGAAGTAGTTTCCATTCCACCCTATCAAATGGTGCCAGAATAGCTCCATGAACTGAAGGTTCTTTTAGAAGAATTGGAGCATTAGCAGTTTATACATCCTAGTACATTATCTTAGGGATCCCTATTGTTTTCTTCTTAGAAGGATGAAGGATCTATGAGGATATGTGTTGATTATAATAAGCTTAACCAGATGATGGTTAAGAACCGATACCCTCATCCTAGAATCACTGACTCGTTTGACTAGCTCAGAGGTGCCTCGATATCTTATAATATCAATTTGATATTAGGGTACCATCAATTGAGGGTGATACCTTCTGACATAACCCGAATAGATTTCTGAATCAGGTGTGGATGGTATGAATTTCTAGTGATGTTGTTTGGATTGACCAATTCACCAGCGGTGTTCATGGCCTTGATGAACTGGATATTCCATTCATATCTAGATTAGATTGTAGTTTTCTTCATTGATGACATCTTGGAGTAATCCAATACTCATGAAGATCATTCCAAAAATCTTAACATTTTCATCAGTACACTAAGAATGCAGAGGCTTTACTCGAAGGTATCAAAATTTCAGTTTTGGATTGATGAGGTGCACTTTCTAGGACACATCATTTCTGATTCAGGTGTGTCGGTAGATCTAGAAAAGGTATAGTCTATGGTGTTTTGTAAGCATCCCAAGAAATTCTATGATGTTAATATTTTTATAGGTTTGGCCAATTATTACCAAAGGTTTATTAGAGATTTATCTTGTTTGGAAGCACTACTCAAAGGCCTAACCAAGAAGGGGGTTAAGTTTGATTGGTTAGAGGCTTGTGAGAATTCTATTCAGGAGCAGAAAAAGTGGTTGACTACTGAACCAATTTTGATCTTACCCAAACTAGGAAGTAGGTACACATTATTCGGTGATGCATCTAGTGTTGGACTTGGGGCAGTGTTGATGCAGGATGATCAGGTTATAGATTATGGTTCGAGAATTTTGAGTCCACATGAAAGAAATTAACCTACTCATGACCTAGAGCTGGCCGATGTGGTTAATTCCATAAAGTGTTAGATGAATTACTTGTTGGGAGAACCCTTTACAGTGTTTACCGACCATAAAAGTGTAAAAAACATATTCTCTTAGTGGGATGTAAATCTTAAACAGTGATTGTGGGTTGAGTACCTATAGTCCTTTGATTTTGAGTTGGTGTACACACCAGGGAAAGGTAATAGTGCCACTGATTCTCTGAGTTGGATGACTCAAAATCAGGTAGTTTAGGAATCCAGTTTTGTAATTCCCCGACCCTAGTTACCTAGAGTCGGTGCTTTATTGAATAAAATTGGCATCATAAAATGAATCATATCTTGAAAGACTGATCATTTTAGTATTATTAGAAACAAGATATATACATAAGTTCAACATTTTAGCTTGAAAATAAATACAACATTAATTTATTCCATTAGAAACATCCAAGCATCTGATATTATGCATGAAAGTCACTAAAAACTAACTTCTTCATATCCTAGTAGAATGAAACACAAGAAAGGGGTGAAATCAAATTCTCAGTAAGGGTAATCAATACAACTGAAGATAACATAAACATTAGTCATGATGAATAATTCAAAACACATGCCTTTACAAATAATAAACATGAACTCTTTATGGAAGAAATATGAGATGAGCAAATAATTCCATAATAAAACATAGTCATGGGTATTCTACTAGTCGAATAACCACATGAACCATCATTATTATTTTCATAATTAGGGAATGTATAATGTCGGACATTATGAAATATTTTTTCAAGGCCTCGGCCAAGACATCTTAAAATGATTAAGGTCTTATCGAAAACCATATATAAAATTGGAAAAGGCCTCAGCCAATTCCATGTATAATTGTCTCATGAGACCTACCGATGCACTGAGGAGCTATATCGGGCTCCACCTGTCACATACTAAGTCCAATACATTCCTCATATGAAAAGGTTGAAACATAACATAAACATTCATATTAAAACTAGAATACAAAATGTCAATACTTTAACCATAAACCATGAATGATATAAAAATAACACATCCATAGTTGAACATATCACAAAACCTTAAATACAATATGGAATATTTGTATCATAGTAAACCAACTTCAAACAAGTGTAAATTTTATCAAAGGATGTTGACATAGATGAAATCAAAACTTTTTGAGAGAAATATATTTTTCTATTTTGAAATCATTTAAGAGTCAAATAATTATAAAAGAATACATTTATTTTTAAAATGTTCTTATACGCTGATATGGTAAGCTTCAATGATGTTATAATAGAAGAAAATAGCCACACCCTCCATATAAGTTAAAAAACATTTTTACCTTAATTTTCTCGAAAAGGTTATAAAGTACCTTATTTGGAAAACGACGAAAAGATTCCTTTCAAAACAGATAAGTTTAAATAAGGGATTAAATTACTTTAACCCATATTCTAGTAAACAGTAAAAATATTTTGAAATGCATTTTTAAGAAAACATGGATGTGGATTATAAAGAGGTCCCAGTAGATACTTACGTAAAAACAACCTCGGATAATACAAAGATTATGAAATTAACCCTTACCTTGTACTTTTCCTTAGTCGATGGTATGTTAAACTCATGTATAATAGTTAAAAAATTGTTATTGAATTATAAAATAACTATATACATAAATATGATATCATATATGATCCTCTAATATTTATTTATTAATAATATTTCAGTAGTATCATCATTTCAGGTGTTAACTGATTTGTTTTCCTTTATATAATTGGTTGCGTAAGGCATGTTTGTTATGGATAGGATGTATTTGATTCATATACAGAATGATATTATGTTCATAAACATTATTTTTAATCATAAAATAAAAATTATTCTTGAATGATTACGATGGGGAATGAATCTCACCGCGTTCGTGGAGACTGTAATCCGTACATACGCACGAGAGTTAATGCCATTATATTGATGGTGAAATCGTATGTAATTTGATGTTATATCATTTATAAAGAATAATTAACATTTTATATTTATTATTTACATCATTTATACTCATTATTATACCCATCCAAATAATTAAGTGTTTGAATAACAAACTACACCATGACTTGGAGACGGTAAGTCGTATGTACACACATATAGTGACTTTGTCGTTCATGTGATGGATAGAATAATAAATATAGTTGTAAAATTTTTATAATAGCATCACATTATATATAAGATACTATATTTATTATTTTATAATGGAAACAACAAATAAAGAGGAAGTGGAAGAAGAAAAGAACTTGAAAGAGGTGATGAAATAGTTACCTCTTCTTCAGGTTCTTACTTTTGATTTGATCAAAAGAGATCCTAATGTTGGCTTTATGGCCAAAGTAATTCCTCTAGGATAAAGGTAGGAAAGTTGGGAGGATATTTAGGTAGGGTTGGGCCCAGCCAAAAGGGTTTGGAGTTATGAAATTAAGATAAGGGGAGGTTCCCTTTTATAAGAGAGGTGAGGGTCACTTTAGAAAAATCTTGAAATATTATTTTATAATAAAATTATTTTCGGTTCATAATGGCTCCAAAATAATTTATTTATAGGATAAAGTGGGGATGGTTTGACAAAATCTCAACCAATATGTTTTAGATAGGTTTAGTTCGTCATATTAACTTTATCTTTTATATTTAACTTTTAGTTAGATAGTTTGTCCTTTACCATGTCTTTTTGTATTTTTATGTTATATGGTTAATAAACATACTATAACAAGCCAAGAGGACCCCATGTGATTACTTATTAATATATATAACCTTATATAAGTCATTTGGCCGAACCTTAAATTTTTTATGAATGTTATATCAATTAATAATATAGTATTTTTTTTAAAAAACTCAATTATGTCAATTTTGAAAATATTTAGTATTTGATTTTTTTGAAAGCAATAAAAACTTTATCACTTCGAATAAAATTTATTTAACCAACCCTGAAATGTATTATTAACCTATAAAATTATTATAATTCATCATAAGTCTCAATTTACATTTATTTGGATATTTATAATGTCAATTATTTTAATATTTCATTAATAAGGTAATTACTGCATCATCATTGTGTAATAAATAAATTAAATTATTTAATGTATAAAAATTATAAATAAAATATAATTATGTAGGAAATATTTTTAGATTTATAATTAATATTAAAAGTAGAATTAATATTGTATGTAACCCTATATTAAAAATGGTTTATTTATTAAACTTTGATTTTAACTCTTTTAACTCTTTTTTAAATAAAATATTAATAAGTGTCCTATTCTAATTAAAGTGGGCCATAGAGGATCATATTTTTTTCCTAAGTTTGTTTTTGGTCGAATTATACTTATCCAGTAGAATTAGTACATGTGTTAGGGTAATTATTATATCATTTTTACCCTTAATTACCCTATTTACTTTTAACCGTGGTAAATAAAAGTCAAAAGTTTATAATCGCCAAAAATTATTTTCATATTATTGAACCACATTTTACTTACTGATATTAAATGTCTATCTCTATGTTTTTTAATTCAACTCAAAGAAGTTGTAAAATTAATTTTTATGCAAATTTGCAAATGCTCATAGGAGGTGGGTTAAAGACAGTAAAAAGTTCAATAAAATTTTTATATATCTAAACTTATTATTAAATGACTTCATTGAATTACATTGAACTTATATAGGTATTATGTATCTATTTTGACCTAAAATAAATTTAAATAAAAAGTCGGTTTTAACCAATAATTCAGTGTTTTTCACTATTCATCAAAAATTGAAAGTTTTTAGAAAAATACCAAAAATTAACCCTAAGCTAATTTTGATATTCCAAATTCAAAAATGAATTCCATTTTTAAAAATAAAATTTATAAAATTTCAAAAAGTGGGTATTACTATTCATAACAGCTAGTTTGATTGGTCATGATGTGTTTGAATCTTAAAGTTTCATATAATGCAAGCTATTGCATTATTCAAAGGGAAACGTATTGTGGAAGCTTGGGGCGTTACATTCTTCCCTCCTTAATATAATTTCATCCTCAAAATTTCTAGAATACTACTGCACAAAAAGATTCAGGTGGTTCTTCATCATATGTTCCTCTGGTTCCCACGTTGCCTTTTCCATATTTTGGTTTCTCCATAGAAATTTTACCAAACGAGTCATCCAGTTTCTCAACACTTGTTCTCTAGTATCAAAAATCTTGACAGGCTATTAACAATAAGACAAATCAGGTTCCAGTTCAATTTCCTCATAGGTGAGTACATGCATTGGGTCGGGCATGTATTTTCTCAATAGTGATATGTGGAACACATCGTAAACTTTGGAGAGACTTGGTGGCATTGCCAAATGGTAAGATACAGCCCCAATTCATTTTAGAATTTTGAAAGGTCTGATGTACCTAAGACTTAATTTTCCCTTTTTACTGAATCGTATAACTCCCTTCCTTGAAGATACCTTCAAGAAAACTTGATCTCCTACCTGAAATTCTAAATCATTCCTTCGGTTATCGGCATAACTCTTCTCTCTACTTTGATCTTATTTGATGTGGTTTTGGATAATTGATTCTCGCTCAAATTTAACCAAGAGATTAAGGTAAAACGGTCCTTGTAGTTTAGCTTTGGTTATCGAATCCTCAGAGACCTAAGAAGAAACCTATAGACACATACATTCTATGGACTGTTTTTAGCTATGAAGTGGCCAACTTGGATTGATTTTAGATGATTTTAGAGGATATATAACAGATTTAAGTGAATTCAATTTAAAAGAATGAGTTGATCCTAGGTTATCGCTTGGGGTGGTTTGGACGTATTTCCTTTTCGAAGATTTCAATTTCTTATATTTGAGATGGGTTCATTTAAGGAGATAAAACAACATCATAACTTACTAGTTCAATGACTACACCCTTTAATACTAATCACCTATACACTTGAAGGATCAAAGTTTTGAGCACTTCAAGGTAAAGGTTTGTATTAGCACTTGAAGTGTGTGGCCTTAAATTCAACAAGGCTGATGGAGTTTAAAAATCATCAAATAAAAATATCAATTAAAAAAGTGATTATACATTAATGGGGTGATAAATAACATCCAATCCAGCCCCTTTATACTCCCTTGTATCAACCCATAAGTGGGTTAGACCTCCATTGATTCTATGGTTTCAATGGAAGCGGAAAGTAGACTCATGAGGGAGGATATGGAGAAGTAAAGAAAACAACAAAAATAAAATGATCACTCCACCGTTGTGTGAATAATTTCACAAGATTTGGTGTGAATAAATTCACAAATTGAGGAAACGGTATCAAAGTGAGATTTAGAACAACATAATAAGAGGAGAAGAATAACTTTTATTAAGAAACTAAAGTGAATTGAACAACTTACAAGTGAAAGAAAAATTTGAGACAACAAAATCGCAGCATAACATTACAATTGAACAAAGCACCCAAGATTCTTCAATACTCCAACACCACTACCTTAAATAGGAATTTTTTATCCCTTGGGTCGAGCCTCCAACAGTCCAAGTCTCCTCAATTAATTTTGGTAGTCCATAGGTGGGTGGAAAGTAAGGGAGAGTTGATTTTTCCACCCTTGACCCGAGGTGGCATCCAGATTTCCTTCAACGAACAGATGCACTTAAAAGACCTTCTATATAGCCTAATCAGAGTGGGACATAAAAAAATAAAATGGATATCCGGATGTCTTCTAACCTCCTGTAAAATTTGGGCCCATTTGGAGTTGTGGATTCCGAGATATGATCAAATTAGTGGGCTGTTTTTCTGGGCCTCTGAATCTGGACCAGAATTTTATCTCTAACTTGGGCCACATAAATGGACACCATGGAGGCCGAATTAGCATTGGATACTCAATAGTTATTTGTTCCTATACATGTACTCTAGTATCCAACGAAATATGGGATTCATTGGACCTATATGTTGGGCCCCACAGTCTTATCTGTGGGCTGGTGTCCAATCTGCCTTCTCTAGAATTGTTTCTTTTCATCACAAAATATCCCCATCTTATTCCATGAATTCTCCATTGATCCCTGAATCAAACATGTTCATATTTAAGTTTAGATAAATTTCCCAAAATATAAAATTAAAATATGTGTAATTATATTCCTTAAAATCAGATGAATCATTGAGTACTTTAAATGATGTTAAAAAATGTATCACATAATAGTGCATTTTAAGAAGGTATTACAATCATAATGTGAAATGATGTTCAAAGTGTAAAATGCACTAAAATGGTGTTTATGAATAATAAATCACATTAATATTATATAATTTAACAATTAATATTAGCCTCATTTAGTGGCTAATCACACCCCCCAACTTGAGTTTTGCTAGTCCCGAGCAAAATATATCTCAACAATATGAAATTCGAATTACCTTTTCCAAAAACTTTTTAATACACAATGATCACCAAAACCCTTATACCAAACAATAATTAAACTCATCAAATATTTTAATACAAGATAGTTTCATAAGCAGATCCCAATCCCAAGCTCATTCCTTTGTTCAAATTCCTTTCCATATTTCATCCAATATCAATTAAGGATGAGGATGTGTTGTGCATCACAATAGACATGGGGGTTCATCTTTATTCAAGGGGGGAATGACGGAAGAGCTAGGTGGAATCACATTTAAATATTAAAATGAGTATTCAATTTTTTTATTGTATTTTTTTTTCTGTTTTGTCTTTTTTTTTCAGTTTTCCCATGGTAATTGAAATTGCACTCAAAAGAGTCAACCCCTATAGCGAGACTTTGCTGATGACTCCCAGGCTCAAAGACCTTAGGGCACCAAGTGAAGCCCACATACTCGGGCATCATCTCAAGTTAACTCAGTCAAACACAAATTCAAATTACCAAAAATAGAGATAAAATTACTAACTCTGGGCCAGACAACTATGGAGTCACAATCCCCAAGTGCCGAAAGCCACGCATTAGGTTATTTCATTTCTCTACGTGAAATTGTTTTTAAAAAAAAATTGAATACTCATATTAAACTAAAATGATCACCAAAACTATTCTATTTATTTGGGGGACCACATGAACTTAAACTAATACCCCACTATCCAAAGGACGTGCATTGTGATCTTTTTTTTATTTGGATGAAAATATAAACGATGAAATATCACATTGGATAGCCACACTTTCCAAAATATATGCTCATGAAATTATAAAAGGATTAAAATCAGAATGAGGTCATGCTAAATTATTTGATATTCAGTTTCAAAGTGTGCAATGTGTATTACCATGTTCAATGTTAAAGGAATTTTTCCTTCCATTTACACTTTTTTTTCAAATCATTCATTTTTTGACACAAAAGCATTTTTTATTTTATCTCCCCCACCAACTTAAAATAACACTGTCCCCAGTGTTTAAAGAAAATAAAATTTAGAAGGGGGTAGAGGAATAAAATGGGAGTTCAATAAGGAAATTGAAATATTAGGATCATGGAATGAAGTCACCTGGTGGTTGAAGTTTGAAGTTCTTGCTGCTCCAATTTAGTCCTTTGATATCCATGTCGCTTGTAGAGTTCCCTAGTGGAAAAAGGAAAACAAACAAACAAAACAAAAGAGTATATATATATATAAGTAAAATATAAGTATATATATAAAATAAAATAAACTAATGATACATTGTCTTCTTTTTAAATTTCTGGGTAAGGTATTACTCAAGGATCACACCACGTGACACGGATGAATATGGTGCTACCCTTTCATACCCATCCATACTCATAATAGAAGAACAGGTCAACAGTCTATTTTTTTAAAATATAAAAATGATTAATTAAAATATAAATTTTATTAAAACAACAAAATGATAGGAAACTTGAAAACCATGGGTTTCCTCCCATGCAGCACTTTTTTTAACGTCGTTAGCTCAACTTGAACCCTAAATCTATCAATTTTTTCATGGTTCATAGGTTGGATCAGTAAACTCAGCCTCTATTTCCTATTTATTGAATGATTCAATGAATGGTTTTAACCTTTGACCATTGACCTTGAAAATGTAACCACTTGTGGGATCTTGAATATCTACAGCCCCATGGGGGTACACATGATGCACTATGAAAGGTCCTGACCATCTAGACCTTAACTTTCCCAGGTGTAAATGAAGTTTTGAACTATACAAGAGCACAAGTTTTCCCGGTTCAAAATGTTTGACCTTGATATTCATAGATTGGTAGTCTTTAACTCTAGCTTTATTGATCCTTGAATTTTCATAATCCTCCATCCTTAATTCCTCCAGTTCATTGAGATCTAATTTCCTTTTTGTTCCGGCCAATGAGAGGTCATAATCCATTTTCTTAATTGCCCAAAAGGCCTTATTATCAATTTCAACAGGTAAATGGAATGCTTTTCCATAAACCAACCTATATGGTGAAATTCCTAGGATGGTTTTGAATGTTGTACGATATGCCCAAAGAGCATCCAAGAGTTTCTCAGACTAATGTTTCCTAGAAGGATTGATAGTTTTCTCAAGAATTTGTTTGATTTCACGATTGGATAACTCAGCTTGACCATTGTTCTGTGGGTGTTAAACAGTGGACACTTTGTGAGAAATTCCATATTTTTTCATGAGTGATGAGAATGGACTATTGCAAAAATGAGTTCCACGATCACTTATGATAGCCCTAGGAATTCCAAATCTAGAGAAGATGTTTTCCTTGAGAAATCTAATCACAGTTTGATGATCATTGGATTTTGTAGGAATGGCCTCAACCCATTTAGAGACATAATCAATAGCTAAGATAATGTAAATATATCCCCTATAGTTTGGGAAGGGACCCATGAAATCAATTCCCCAATAGTCAAAGATTTCAACCACTAAGATGGGAGTGAGTGGCATTTGATTCATTTTTGTGATGGACCCTACTTGTTGACACCTAGGACAACTTTGACAAAATGTGTAAGAGTCCCTTGAGAGTGTGGGCCAGAAGAGACCACATTGAAGAATCTTAGAAGATGTTTTCTTAGAGGAAAAGTGACCTCCACATGCCTCACTATGACAGAATTTAAGGATGGGCTCTTGTTCATATTCTGGAACACACCTCCTAATGACTTGGTCAGGGCATAACTTATAGAGGTATGGATCATCAAACACATAGTGTCTAACATCAGAAAGAAATTTCCTTCGAGCTTGAGTCCCTAAGAATTTTGGAATGACTCCTATAACTAAGAAATTGGCTATGTCAGCATACCAAGGGTAGTCACTCACAGAGTATAAGTGTTCATCAGGAAATGAATCAGATACAGAAAGGTGATTTGAGTTGTCTTTGAATTCCATCCTAGAGAGGTGATCAGCTACAACATTTTCAACTCCTTTTTTATCCATGATTGTGAGGTCAAATTATTGTAAGAGAAGGACCCACCTAATCAGTCTATCCTTAGAATCTTGTTTTTGGAAGAGGTATTTTAGTGTAGAATGGTCAGTGAACACAGTGATGAGGGATCCTAAGAGGTAGTACCTAAACTTCTCTAAATCAAACACAATAGCAAGTAACTCCTTTTCAGTAGTGGTGTAGTTTATTTGGGCATCATTTAAGGATTTGCTTGCATAAGCAATGACATAAAGAGTTTTATCACAACGTTGTCCTAACACATCTCCTATAGCAAAGTCACTGGCATAACACATAAGTTTTAAAGGAAGGTTCCAATTTGGATATTTCATAATGGTAGGAGAGGTGAGCGAGGATTTGAGGGTTGAGAATGAACCCTTGTAGCTTTCTGTCCAAACAAATGGAGCATCCTTTACTAGGAGAGCACAAAGGGGATGGGATATTGAACTAAAGTCCCTGATGAATCTTCTATAGAAACCAGCATGTCCTAAGAAAGACCTTACTTCCTTGACAGTTTTGGGTGATAGAAGGTGAGGAATGATGTCAACCTTGGATTTATCAACTTAAATCCCCCTACCTAAGACCAGATGGCCTAAAACTAGTCCCTCTTTAACCATGAAATGGAATTTTTTCCAGTTTAGGACTGGATTCTTTTCTTCACATCTTGACAAGACTCTCTCTACATTCCTCAGACATCCCTCAAATGTATCCTCAAACACAGAGAAGTCATCCATAAAGACCTCTAGAAAATCCCCTACCATGTCTGAGAAGATTCCCATCATGCACCGCTGGAAGGTTCCAGGGGAATTGCATAACCCAAAGGGCATGCATTTGAAAGAAAAGGTTTCGAATGGACATGTGAATGTAGTCTTCCCTTTATCCTCTAGGGAGACCTCAATTTGATTATACCCTGAGTACCCATCTAAGAAACAGTAGAACGCATGACCTGCCACTCTCTCAAGGACTTGGTCAATGAATGGTAAGGGGAAATGGTCCTTCTTGGTGAATGAGTTTAGCTTCCTATAGTCAATGTAGACCCTCCATCCACTACTCACCCTTGTTGGAAGAATCTCTCCATCCTCATTGGTTATCACTGTGATTCCAGCCTTTTTTGGAACCACTTGGATTGGGCTCACCCATTCACTCTTAGCTATGGGATATATGATACCAACTTTTAACAATTTCATAAGTTCTTTCCTTACTACCTCCATGAGATTAGGATTGAGTCGCTTTTGAGGTTGATGACATGGCTTTGAATCAGATTCCAGAACAATCCTATGAGTCCCGATAAGTGGGCTAATCTCAGGAATATCAGACAGGGTCCAACCAATGGCTTTCTTATGTTTCCAAAGGACATCTAGAAGCATCCTCTCATGATTGTCTTCAATAGAAGAAGAAATGACAATAGTATTTGTTTGATTGTCCCCTAGGAAATCATACTTGAGTGTAGCGGGAAGTTCCTTTAATTCAAGATCAGTTTGGTTCGGGATTTCAGAAGAAGATTTGGACATTAGATCAAGTTCAATTTCTTTTTTTAGAGTTTTAGATAGGATTGATTCCCCAAATGTAGAAGTTTCAGCTACTAGATTGGCTTGATCAGATTTAGGGAAGGAATTTAGAGTGGTCTCCATGAAATTGGTTTCTTGAAAGGTTTCACTGATTGTTGGACCTAAGACTTCATCATAAGAGCAATTTGAAAATGATTCCAGCCAAGGAGATAAACTTCCTTTATATGAACAAAGGAAATCAATCTCATCCTGACTTAAACATTCATCAAATATTCCTTGATGTTACATGGATTCATTATCAATACTTCCTATCATGTTTACTTCATGAATGTCCTCTTCATCCCCTATTTTTGATCTTGCATTATAGATGTTCAAGTCTAGACTCATGTTCCCAAAGGTGATGGTCATGTTCCAATTTCAAACGTAGATAACAGAGTTGATTGTTGCAAGGAAATGATGACCAAGGATGATTGAGGTTTGTTCCTTACTTCCTAAGTTTGGATGGTTGTCAAGGACAATGGAATCAGCAGGGTAGATGAAGTTTTCAACCTTTACCAGAACGTCCTTCAAAATCCCCTTTGGAACCCTAATGCTACGATCAGTAAGCTGAAGTGTGACAGATGTGGGTTGGAGTTCTTCTAGGCCTAACTGGAAGTACACAGCATATGGGATGAGATTGAAACTAGCACCAAGGTCACACAAGGCCTTGACAACTTTGCTCTATCCTAGTTCAACATTGATGTAAGGGCAACCCGGGTCTTTCAACTTAGGAGGAATGGTCCCTTGAATGGTGGTACTCACATTAGCATCCAAAAGGACTTGGTTTTTATGTGAAAATTTTCTTTTAAAAGTGCACAAGTCCTTAAGGTACTTTGATTAGGAAGGTATGGTTTGGATTGCATCGAGAAGGGGTATGTTCAACTTGACTTGTGAAAATATTTCCCTTAACGTTTCACTTAGTTCAGGCTTGGGTTTCCCCCTCATGCATTGAGGAAATGGTGCAGGTTGTGGGGTTGTTTGTTGAAGAGTTGTTTCCTTGACAATGTTATCAGTTTACTCAGTTTGATCTTGTGGTTCATTTGAATTTTCATCCAAGTTTGAATCTTCAGGTGGGTTTTGAATTAGTTGTTCAGGTTTCTCAATTGATTTCCCACTTCTTAAAATAGTCACAGCCTTTAGTTGTTCATGAGTTGTTTGAGCACAACTTGACTCTCCCCTTGAAGTTGAGGATGGAACCACCTGAGTAGGAATGGGTGCCTTTCCAGTTTTGATGGTTTGAAGTTCTTGTTTTAGGGAAGATACCTCCAAGTTCATCCTCTCCATTTGTTTGCATAGTTGTTCTAGTAGGCTTTGTGGAACAGTTTGGGTTGGTGCTTGAGAAGATTGGTTTATCCAGGGGGGATATTTTGGAAGTGGGATGTTTTGTTGAAAATGGACCGGTGGTTGTTGGTATTGGATAGGTTGGGTTTGGAACTGGTTATGGGATTGGTAGTTCTAATGGGGGTAAGGATTTTGTCCTTGTGGTTGGCTAGGTTGTTGGTTATCTCTCCAGTGGAAGTCTGGGTGGTCGTTATACCTTGGGATGAAGGTGTTTTGGTATTGAGGCTTTTGAAAGTTAAAATCATTTACTTCCGCTGGGGGTCCTCCTAAGAGAACATCCTTGATGGATGGAATGGTTGGGAAGTTGTCTGTCTTATGGTCATGTTTGTCACAAATTGTGCAAACTGGGTCAATAGTTTGGATTTCATGGACTTTCCTAAGGTCTATCTCTTCAAACTTCCTAGAGAGTGCTGCAAGTTTAGCCCTAAGTCTTTCATCTTCTCTAAGTGTATTAATTCCAGTATTTCTTTGTGTATTTTCAGAATAAGGTGAAGCTCCCCATGTTTGGTTTTGTTCAGAAAGGCTTTCTAGATACTCATAAGCATCATTTGGGGTTTTGTTTTTAAAGGTTCCATTACACATCATGTCAATGAATTGTTTATTCCCTGGACCCAACCCTTCATAGAAAATTATTACTTGTTCAGGTATAGAAAATACATGGTGTGGAACCATGTTTAGAGTGTCTTTGAACCTCTCCCATGTTTCATAGAATGAATCTCCCTCTTTTTCAAAAAAATTTTGGATACTCTTTTTAAGTGCAATTGTTTTGTGGTGGGGAAAGTATTTTTTGTATAATTCTCTTTGTAGTTGGTCCCAAGAATTTATGGATGATGGTCTCAAATTTTTTATCCAATTTTTAGCTCGATACTTTAAAGAAAAAGTAAATATCCTCATCTTATCTGATTCTAGTTGATGTGGGGGACACATGGTTTCTACAATGTCATTGAACTCCTTAATGTGGAGGTATGGCATCTCGGACTCCATTCCATGGAATGTGGGAAGGTGGTTTAGGACATGGGGTTTAAAGATGTAGTTGGAATATCCTAGGGAATTGTGTCTAATGCATGAGGGGGCATTGGTCCAGGAAGGTGTGAGATAGTCATTCATGGTTTGATCAATTGCATTTCCCAAGTTTGGGGCTGCCTCATTTGGGTTTCCATTTTGGTTCCCACCTGGGTTTATGAGTTGGTTTATTTGAATACCTTCCATTGAAATGGGAACAATTTTTGACTCGGGGGTGTTTGGAATATTAGGATCTAATGGAAAGAGTTCCCTTGGTGTACTTGACTCCCCAACCCCAGGACTATCCACCCTAACTAGACGGTTTGATTGATCGCGGGTGTAGGCGGACATGTGCCAAAAGAAAAAAAAATGAGAAAGGGACAAGATAAGAGAATTTGGATGAGAAAATAGGAAATGGGGGAGAATAGAATGGGTGTTTAGATGACTTACTTGGGTCCCCATAAATGGTGCCAAAATTTGATTCTCGCTCAAATTTACCCAAGAGATGAAGGTAAAACGGTTCTTGTAGTTTAGCTTGGGTTATCGAATCCTCAGAGACCTAAGAAGAAACCTATAGACATGTACATTCTATGGACTGTTTTAGGCTATAAAGTGGCCAACATGGATTGATTTGAGATTATTTTATAGTATATCTAACATATTTAAGTGAATTCAATTTAAAATAATGAGTTGATCCTAGGTTATCACTTGGGGTGGATTGGACGTATTTCCTTTTCGAAGATTTCAATTTCTTATATTTGAGATGGGTTCATTTAAGGAGATAAAACAACATCATCACTTACTGGTTAAATTCCTACACCCTTTAATACTAATCACCTATACACTTTAAGGATCAAAGTTTTGAGCACTTCAAGGTAAAGGTTCGTATCAGCACTTGAAGTGTGTGTCCTTAAATTCAACAAGGACGATGGAGTTTAAAAATCATCAAATAAAAATCTCAATTAAAGAAGTTATTATACATTAATGGGGTGATAAATAACATCCAATACAGCCCCTTTCTACTCCCTTGGATCAACCCATAAGTGGTTTATCCCTCCATTGATTCTATGGTTTCAATGGAAGCGGAAAGTAGACTCATGAGGGAGGACATGGAGAAGTAAAGAAAACAACAAAAATAAAATGATCACTCCATCGTTGTGTGAATAATTTCACAAGATTTGGTGTGAATAAATTCACAGATTGAGGCAAAGGTATCAAAGTGAGATTTAGAACAACATAATAATAGTAGAATAAGAACTTTTATTAAGAAACTAAAGTGAATTGAACAACTTACAAGTGAAAGACAAATTTGAGACAACAAAATCACAGCATAACATTACAATTGAACAAAGCACCTAAGATTCTTCAATCCTCCAACACCACTACCTTAAATAGGAATTTTTGAGACCTTGTGTAGATCCTCCAACATTCCAAGTCTCCTCAATTAATTGTGGTAGGCCATAGGTGGGTGGAAAGTAAGGGAGAGTTGATTTTTCCACCCTTGACCCGATGTGGCAGCCAGATTTCCTTCACCGAACAGACGTGCTTGAAAGACCTTCTAGATAGAAGAATCAGAGTGTTCCATAGAAGAATAAAATGTATTTCAGGATGTATTATAACCTCCTGTAAAATTTGGGCCCATTTGGAGTTGTGGATTCCTATATATGATCAAATTAGTGGGATGTTTTTCTGGCCCGTAGAATCTGGCCCAGAAGTTTATCTCTAAATTGGGACGCCTAAATGAACACCATGGAGGCCGAATTAGCATGGGATACTCAGGCGTTATTTGTTCCTCTACATGTCTTATAGCATCCCACGAAATATGGTATTCATTGGACCTGTATGTTGGGCCCCACAGTCTTATCTGTGGGCTGGTGTCCAATCTGCCTTCTCCAGAATTGTTTCTTTTCATCACAAAATATCCCCATCTTCTTCCATGAATTCTCCATTGATCCCTGAATCAAACATGTTCATATTTAAGTGTAGATAAATTTACAAAAATATAAAATTAAAATATGTGTAATTATATTCCTTAAAATCAGATGAATCATTGAGTACTTTAAATGATGTTCAAAAATGTACCACATAATAGTACATTTTAAGAAGGTATTACAATCATAATGTGAAATGATGTTCAAACACTACTGGAAATACACTATTTCCCAACGGTTCAGAACCGTTGGGAAAGCCCCTCAAACCGTTGGGAAAGGTTTTCCCAACGGTTCTGATAACCGTTGGGAAGTAAGCCGTTGGGAAAGGTTTTCCCAACGGTTTACTGGCAACCGTTGCAATAGGCCCATAGAAGTTACCCTACCCCAACGGTTTGGGTAAACCATTGGGATAGTTTTTCCCAACGGTTCTCCCAAACCGTTGGGAAAACCAAATACCACACATGTTCCCAACGGTTCCAAACCGTTGGGATATACCATGTGGAACATTTTCCCAACGGTTTCAAACCGTTGGGAATTGGTGAAGTCTTTCCCAACGGTTTAGAACCGTTGGGAAAAGACATGCTAAAAACTTATATGCCAACGGTTTGAAACCGTTGGCATACCCTATGCTGCAAATTGCAGCACCCTGCAATTTGCACAGCCCCTGTCCCCTGTCCATCACCACCAGTCATCAGGCCTCATTTTCACCTCATTTTCACCTCATTTTCACCTCATTTTCACCTCATTTTCGATCCAACTATTGTACCAGTAATAAAATAAAACATACATATTCAATTACGAACAAATTCATACACATTTAACATATAATGGATCCTGAAACTATACAAATCCATAATTAAATTACAATTCATAAACATACATAATTCATATAGAATTCAATTTAAAATTTAGATGACAATTATACGTGGAATCTGAAATTCAATTCATAATATGATCGGTTTTTTCTATACCATATATTTTTACCTCAAATGATGTCCATTTTAAACAAAATACATACACCTGAAGTGATACCGGCCACACCGCACCTCCGATTGTGGCGGAGTTGATTCGTACACGTCACATATGACTCATGGATCGTTCTCCTAAAGTTTCAACGGAAACCGAATCCGTTTGGTCGTTTTTCCGTATGTACTTAAAATGGTGTTCATTTTAAACAAAAGAGAGCCACTTAAACTTATCCCGGCCACACCGCGACTCGGATTCATCCCGGGTTGGCTCGTACACGTCACATATGACCCATGGATTGTTGGGATAAATTATCAACAGATTCGGAATGCGTTTGGTCGGTTTTCCGTAAGCCAGTTGATGCTTTTCACTTAAAATGACGTCCTTTTGAAACAAAAGACGGACACTTTGAGTGGTGTCGGCCACACCGCGTCTCCGGATTGAGCTGAAACCACCGTGAAACATTCTAATTATTATTCGTGACGTGTACGCGCAGACGGCACGTCAATCGGACGTGCGGTTTGCCCGGTACGGATCAATATTCATGTTTTAAGTGATGCGCGCGCTTCGAAACGCGCGTGAGGGGGTCCAAACGGGCCGAAAGATGTCGGAATGGCCTGAAATCAGACGATAAATACGGGTGAGTGATTTATGAAGTGGTCGAGCAGACGGCACGTCAATCGGACGTGCCGTGTGCCCGCGGTGACCGACAACGCAGTTATGGTGTCATAAACGGCCAGAACGGGCGTCCAACGGTCAAATTCATAGCGGACGACCACGGATTCACCCGAAACCACCGTGAAACATTCTAATTTTTATTCGTGACGTGTACGCGCAGACGGCACGTCAATCGGACGTGCGGTTTGCGCGGTACGGCTCAATATTAGTGTTTTAAGTGATGCGCGCGCTTCGTAAACGCGCGTGAGGGGGGTCCAAACAGGCCGAACGATGTCGGAATGGCCTGAAATCAGACGACAAATACGGGTGACTGATTTCTGAAGTGGTCGAGCAGACGGCACGTCAATCGGATGTGCCGTGTGCCCGCGGTGACCGACAACGCAGTTCTGGTGTCATAAACGGTCAAAACGGGCGTCCAACGGTCAAATTCATAGCGGACGGCCTCGGATTGAGCTGAAACCACCGTGAAACATTCTAATTATTATTCGTGATGTGTACGCGCAGACGGCACGTCAATCGACCGTGCGGTTTGCCCGGTACGGATCAATATTCATGTTTTAAGTGATGCGCGCGCTTCGAAACGCGCGTGAGGGGGTCCAAACGGGCCGAACGATGTCGGAATGGCCTGAAATCAGACTATAAATACGGGTGAGTGATTTATGAAGTGGTCGAGCAGACGGCACGTCAATCGGACGTGCCGTGTGCCCGCAGTGACTGACAATGCAGTTATGGTGTCATAAACGGCCAAAACGGGCGTCCAACGGTCAAATTCATAGCGGACGACCACGGATTGAGCTGAAACCACCGTGGATAATTCTAATTATTATTCGTGACGTGTACGCGCAGACGGCACGTCAATCGGACGTGCGGTTTGCGCGGTACGGCTCAATATTAGTGTTTTAAGTGATGTGCGCGCTTCGTAAACGCGCGTGAGGGGGGTCCAAACGGGCCGAACGATGTCGGAATGGCCTGAAATCAGACGAAAAATACGGGTGAGTTATTTATGAAGTGTTCGAGCAGACGGCACGTCAATCGGACTTGTCGTGTGCCCGCGATGACCGACAACGCAGTTATGGTGTCATAAACGGCTAGAACGGCCGTCCAACGGTCAAATTCATAGCGTACGGCCTCGGATTGAGCTGAAACCACCGTGAAACATTCTAATTATTATTCGTGACGTGTACGCGCAGACGGCACGTCAATCGGACGTGCGGTTTGCGCAGTACGGCTCAATATTAGTGTTTTAAGTGATGCGCGCGCTTCGTAAACGCGCGTGAGGGGGGTCCAAATGGGCCGAACGATGTTGGAATGGCCTCAAATCAGACGACAAATACGGGTGAGTGATTTATGAAGTGGTCGAGCAGACGGCACGTCAATCGGACTTGTCGTATGCCCGCGGTGACCGACAACGCAGTTATGGTGTCATAAACGGCCAGAACGGGCGTCCAACGGTCAAATTCATAGCGGACGACCACGGATTGAGCTGAAACCACCGTGAAACATTCTAATTATTATTCGTGACGTGTACGCACAGACGGCACGTCAATCGGACATGCGGTTTGCGCGGTACGGCTCAATATTAGTGTTTTAAGTGATGCGCGCGCTTCGTAAACGCGCGTGAGGGGGGTCCAAACGGGCCGAACGATGTCGGAATGGCCTAAAATGAGACGACAAATACGGGTGAGTGATTTATGAAGTGTTCGAGCAGACGGCACGTCAATCGGACGTGCCATGTGCCCGCGGTGACCGACAACGCAGTTATGGTGTCATAAACGGCCAAAACGGGCGTCCAACGGTCAAATTCATAGCGGACGACCACGGATTCACCCAAAACCACCGTGAAACATTCTAATTATTATTCGTGACGTGTACGTGCAGACAGCACGTCAATCGGACGTGCGGTTTGCGCGGTACGTCTCAATATTAGTGTTTTAAGTGATGCGCGCGCTTCGTAAACGTGCGTGGGGGGGGGGTCCAAATGGGCCGAACGATGTCGGAATGGCCTGAAATCAGACGACAAATACGGGTGAGTGATTTCTGAAGTGGTCTAGCAGACGGCACGTCAATCGGACATGGCGTGTGCCCGCGGTGACCGACAACGCAGTAATGGTGTCATAAACAGCCAGAACGGGCGTCCAACGGTCAAATTCATAGCGTACGACCTCAGATTGAGCTGAAACCACCGTGAAACATTCTAATTATTATTCGTGACGTGTACGCGCAGACGGAACGTCAATCGGACGTGCGGTTTGCGCGGTACGGCTCAATATTAGTGTTTTAAGTGATGCGCGCGCTTCGTAAACGCGCGTGAGGGGGGTCCAAACGGGCCGAACGATGTCGGAATGGCCTAAAATCAGACGAAAAATACGGGTGAGTGATTTATGAAGTGTTCGAGCAGAAGGCACGTCAATCGGACGTGCCGTGTGCCCGCGGTGACCGACAACGCAGTTATGGTGTCATAAACGGCCAAAACGGGCGTCCAACGGTCAAATTCATAGCGGACGACCACGGATTCACCCGAAACCACCGTGAAACATTCTAATTATTATTCGTGACGTGTACGCGCAGACGGCACGTCAATCGGACGTGCGGTTTGCGTGGTACGGCTCAATATTAGTGTTTTAAGTGATGTGCGTGCTTCGTAAACGCGCGTGAGGGGGGTCCAAACGGGCCGAACGATGTCGGAATGGCCTGAAATCAGACGACAAATACGGGTGAGTGATTTCTGAAGTGGTCGAGCAGACGGCACGTCAATCGGACTTGTCGTGTGCCCGCGGTGACCGACAACGCATTTATGGTGTCATAAACGGCCAGAACGGGCGTCCAACGGTCAAATTCATAGCGGACGGCCTCGGATTGAGCTGAAACCACCGTGAAACATTCTAATTATTATTCGTGACGTGTACGCGCAGACGGCACGTCAATCGGACGTGCGGTTTGCGCAGTACGGCTCAATATTAGTGTTTTAAGTGATGCGCGCGCTTCGTAAACGCGCGTGAGGGGGGTCCAAACGGGCCGAACGATGTCGGAATGGCCTGAAATCAGATGACAAATACGGGTGAGTTATTTATGAAGTGGTCGAGCAGACGGAACGTCAATCGGACTTGTCGTGTGCCCGCGGTAACCGACAACGCAGTTATGGTGTCATAAACGGCCAGAACGGGCGTCCAACGGTCAAATTCATAGCGTACGACCTCGGATTGAGCCGAAACCACCGTGAAACATTTTAATTATTATTCGTGACGTGTACGCGCTGACGGCACGTCAATCGGACGTGCGGTTTGCGCGGTATGGCTCAATATTAGTGTTTTAAGTGATGTGCGCGCTTCGTAAACGCGCGTGAGGGGGGTCCAAACGGGCCGAACGATGTCGGAATGGCCTTAAATCAGACGACAAATACGGGTGAGTGATTTCTGAAGTGGTCGAGCAGAAGGCACGTCAATCAGACTTGTCGTGTGCCCGCGGTGACCGACAACGCAGTTATGGTGTCATAAACGGCCAGAACGGGCGTCCAACGGTCAAATTCATAGCGTACGACCTCGGATTGAGCTGAAACCACCGGGGAACATTCTAATTATTATTCGTGACGTGTACGCACAGACGGCACGTCAATCGGACGTGCGGTTTGCGCGGTACGGCTCAATATTAGTGTTTTAAGTGATGCGCGCGCTTCGTAAACGCGCGTGAGGGGGGTCCAAACGGGCCGAACGATGTCGGAATGGCCTGAAATCAGACGAAAAATACGGGTGAGTGATTTATGAAGTGGTCGAGCAGACGGCACGTCAATCGGACGTGCCGTGTGCCCGCGGTGACCGACAACGCAGTTATGGTGTCATAAACGGCCACAACGGGCGTCCAACGGTCAAATTCATAGCGGACGGCCTCGGATTCACCCGAAACCACCGTGAAACATTCTAATTATTATTCGTGACGTGTACGCGCAGACGGCACGTCAATCGGACGTGCGGTTTGCGCGGTACGGCTCAATATTAGTGTTTTAAGTGATGCGCGCGTTTCGTAAACGCGCGTGAGGGGGGTCCAAACGGGCCGAACGATGTCGGAATAGCCTGAAATCAGACGACAAATACGGGTGAGTGATTTCTGAAGTGGTCGAGCAGACGGCACGTCAATCGGACTTGTCGTGTGCCCGCGGTGACCGACAACGCAGTTAAGGTGTCATAAACGGCCAGAACGGGCGTCCAACGGTCAAATTCATAGCGGACGGCCTCGGATTGAGCTGAAACCACCGTGAAACATTCTAATTATTATTCGTGACGTGTACGCGCAGACGGCACGTCAATCGGACGTGCGGTTTGCGCGGTACGGCTCAATATTAGTGTTTTAAGTGATGCGCGCGCTTCGTAAACGCGCGTGAGGGGGGTCCAAACGGGCCGAACGATGTCGGAATGGCCTGAAATCAGATGACAAATACGGGTGAGTTATTTATGAAGTGGTCAAGCAGACGACACGTCAATCGGACTTGTCGTGTGCCCGCGGTGACCGACAACGCAGTTATGGTGTCATAAACGGCCAGAACGGGCGTCCAACGGTCAAATTCATAGCGTACGACCTCGGATTGAGACGAAACCACCGTGAAACATTCTAATTATTATTCGTGACGTGTACGCGCTGACGGCACGTCAATCGGACGTGCGGTTTGCGCGGTACGGCTCAATATTAGTGTTTTAAGTGATGCGCGCGCTTCGTAAACGCGCGTGAGGGGGGTCCAAACGGGCCGAACGATGTCGGAATGGCCTGAAATCAGACGAAAAATACGGGTGAGTGATTTCTAAAGTGGTCGAGTAGACGGCACGTCAATCGGACTTGTCGTGTGCCCGCGGTGACCGACAACGCAGTTATGGTGTCATAAACGGCCAGAACGGGCGTCCAACGGTCAAATTCATAGCGTACGACCTCGGATTGAGCTGAAACCACCGGGAAACATTCTAATTATTATTCGTGACGTGTACGCGCAGACGGCACGTCAATCGGACGTGCGGTTTGCGCGGTACGACTCAATATTAGTGTTTTAAGTGATGCGCGCGCTTCGTAAACGCGCGTGAGGGGGGTCCAAACGGGCCGAACGATGTCGGAATGGCCTGAAATCAGACGACAAATACGGGTGAGTGATTTATGAAGTGGTCGAGCAGACGGCACGTCAATCGGACGTGCCGTGTGCCCGCGGTGACCGACAATGCAGTTATGGTGTCATAAACGGCCACAACGGGCGTCCAACGGTCAAATTCATAGCGGACGGCCTCGGATTCACCCGAAACCACCGTGAAACATTCTAATTATTATTCGTGACGTGTACGCGCAGACGGCACGTCAATCGGACGTGCGGTTTGCGCGGTACGGCTCAATATTAGTGTTTTAAGTGATGCGCGCGCTTCGTAAACGCGCGTGAGGGGGGTCCAAACGGGCCGAACGATGTCGGAATGGCCTGAAATCAGACGAAAAATACGGGTGAGTGATTTCTGAAGTGGTCGAGCAGACGGCACGTCAATCGGACATGGCGTGTGCCCGCGGTGACCGACAACGCAGTAATGGTGTCATAAACGGCCAGAACGGGCGTCCAACGGTCAAATTCATAGCGTACGACCTCGGATTGAGCTGAAACCACCGTGAAACATTCTAATTATTATTCGTGACGTGTACGCGCAGACGGCACGTCAATCGGACGTGCGGTTTGCGCGGTACGGCTCAATATTAGTGTTTTAAGTGATGCGCGCGCTTCGTAAACGCGCGTGAGGGGGGTCCAAACGGTCCGAACGATGTCGGAATGGCCTAAAATCAGACGACAAATACGGGTGAGTGATTTATGAAGTGGTCGAGCAGACGGCACGTCAATCGGACGTGCCGTGTGCCCGCGGTGACCGACAACGCAGTTATGGTGTCACAAACGGCCAAAACGGGCGTCCAACGGTCAAATTCATAGCGGACGACCACGGATTCACCCGAAACCA
Source organism: Viscum album (assembly GCA_963277665.1). NCBI lineage: Eukaryota > Viridiplantae > Streptophyta > Magnoliopsida > Santalales > Viscaceae > Viscum > Viscum album. The sequence goes on from OY728143.1 coordinate 1,015,853,598, forward strand.
CCGTGAAACATTCTAATTATTATTCGTGACGTGTACGCGCAGACGTTACGTCAATCGGACGTGCGGTTTGCGCGGTACGGCTCAATATTAGTGTTTTAAGTGATGCGCGCGCTTCGTAAACGTGCGTGAGGGGGGTCCAAACGGGCCGAACGATGTCGGAATGGCCTCAAATCAGACGACAAATACGGGTGAGTGATTTCTGAAGTGGTCGAGCAGACGGCACGTCAATCGGACATGGCGTGTGCCCGCGGTGACCGACAACGCAGTAATGGTGTCATAAACGGCCAGAACGGGCGTCCAACGGTCAAATTCATAGCGTACGACCTCGGATTGAGCTGAAACCACCGTGAAACATTCTAATTATTATTCGTGACGTGTACGCGCAGACGGCACGTCAATCGGACGTGCGGTTTGCGCGGTACGGCTCAATATTAGTGTTTTAAGTGATGTGCGCGCTTCGTAAACGCGTGTGAGGGGGGTCCAAACGGGCCGAACGATGTCGGAATGGCCTAAAATCAGACGACAAATACGGGTGAGTGATTTATGAAGTGGTCGAGCAGACTGCACGTCAATCGGACGTGCCGTGTGCCCGCGGTGACCGACAACGCAGTTATGGTGTCATAAACGGCCAAAACGGGCGTCCAACGGTCAAATTCATAGAGGACGACCACGGATTCACCCGAAACCACCGTGAAACATTCTAATTATTATTCGTGACGTGTACGCGCAGACGGCACGTCAATCGGATGTGCGGTTTGCGCGGTACGGCTCAATATTAGTGTTTTAAGTGATGCGCGCGCTTCGTAAACGTGCGTGAGGGGGGTCCAAACGGGCCGAACGATGTCGGAATGGCCTGAAATCAGACGACAAATACTGGTGAGTGATTTCTGAAGTGGTCGAGCAGACGGCACGTCAATCGGACATGGCGTGTGCCCGCGGTGACCGACAACGCAGTAATGGTGTCATAAACGGCCAGAACGGGCGTCCAACGGTCAAATTCATAGCGTACGACCTCGGATTGAGCTGAAACCACCGTGAAACATTCTAATTATTATTCGTGACGTGTACGCGCAGACGGCACGTCAATCGGACGTGCGGTTTGCGCGGTACGGCTCAATATTAGTGTTTTAAGTGATGCGCGCGCTTCGTAAACGCGCGTGAGGGGGGTCCAAACGGGCCGAACGATGTCGGAATGGCCTAAAATCAGACGAAAAATACGGGTGAGTGATTTATGAAGTGGTTGAGCAGACGGCACGTCAATCGGACGTGCCGTGTGCCCGCGGTGACCGACAACGCAGTTATGGTGTCATAAACGGCCAAAACGGGCGTCCAACGGTCAAATTCATAGCGGACGACCACGGATTCACCCGAAACCACCGTGAAACATTCTAATTATTATTCGTGACGTGTACGCGCAGACGGCACGTCAATCGGACGTGCGGTTTGCGCGGTACGGCTCAATATTAGTGTTTTAAGTGATGCGCGCGCTTCGTAAACGCGCGTGAGGGGGGTCCAAACGGGCCGAACGATGTCGGAATGGCCTGAAATCAGACGACAAATATGGCTGAGTGATTTCTGAAGTGGTCGAGCAGACGGCACGTCAATCGGACTTGTCGTGTGCCCGCGGTGACCGACAACGCAGTTATGGTGTCATAAACGGCCAGAACGGGCGTCCAACGGTCAAATTCATAGCGGACGGCCTCGGATTGAGCTGAAACCACCGTGAAACATTCTAATTATTATTCGTGACGTGTACGCGCAGACGGCACGTCAATCGGACGTGCGGTTTGCGCGGTACGGCTCAATATTAGTGTTTTAAGTGATGCGCGCGCTTCGTAAACGCGCGTGAGGGGGGTCCAAACGGGCCGAACGATGTCGGAATGTCCTGAAATCAGACGACAAATACGGGTGAGTTATTTATGAAGTGGTCGAGCAGACGGCACGTCAATCGGACTTGTCGTGTGCCCGCGGTGACCGACAACGCAGTTATGGTGTCATAAACGGCCAGAACGGGCGTCCAACGGTCAAATTCATAGCGTACGACCTCGGATTGAGCCGAAACCACCGTGAAACATTCTAATTATTATTCATGATGTGTACGTGCAGACGGCACGTCAATCGGACGTGCGGTTTGCGCGGTACGGCTCAATATTAGTGTTTTAAGTGATGCGCGCGCTTCGTAAACGCGCGTGAGGGGGGTCCAAACGGGCCGAACGATGTCGGAATGGCCTGAAATCAGACGACAAATACGGGTGAGTGATTTCTGAAGTGGTCGAGCAGACGGCACGTCAATCGGACTTGTCGTGTGCCCGCGGTGACCGACAACGCAGTTATGGTGTCATAAACGGCCAGAACGGGCGTCCAACGGTCAAATTCATAGCGTACGACCTCAGATTGAGCTGAAACCACCGGGGAACATTCTAATTATTATTCGTGACGTGTACGCGCAGACGGCACGTCAATCGGACGTGCGGTTTGCGCGGTACGGCTCAATATTAGTGTTTTAAGTGATGCGCGCGCTTCGTAAACGCGTGTGAGGGGGGTCCAAACGGGCCGAACGATGTCGGAATGGCCTGAAATCAGACGAAAAATACGGGTGAGTGATTTATGAAGTGGTCGAGCAGACGGCACGTCAATTGGACGTGCCGTGTGCCCGCGGTGACCGACAACGCAGTTATGGTGTCATAAACGGCCACAACGGGCGTCCAACGGTCAAATTCATAGCGGACGGCCTCGGATTCACCCGAAACCACCGTGAAACATTCTAATTATTATTCGTGACGTGTACGCGCAGACGGCACGTCAATCGGACGTGCGGTTTGCGCGGTACGGCTCAATATTAGTGTTTCAAGTGATGCGCGCGCTTCGTAAACGCGCGTGAGGGGGGTTCAAACGGGCCGAACGATGTCGGAATGGCCTGAAATCAGACGACAAATACGGTTGAGTGATTTCTGAAGTGGTCGAGCAGACGGCATGTCAATCGGACTTGTCGTGTGCCCGCGGTGACCGACAACGCAGTTATGGTGTCACAAACGGCCAGAACGGGCGTCCAACGGTCAAATTCATAGCGGACGGCCTCGGATTGAGCTGAAACCACCGTGAAACATTCTAATTTTTATTCGTGACGTGTACGCGCAGACAGCACGTCAATCGGACGTGCGGTTTGCGCGGTACGGCTCAATATTAGTGTTTTAAGTGATGCGCGCGCTTCGTAAACGCGCGTGAGGGGGGTCCAAACGGGCCGAACGATGTCGGAATGGCCTGAAATCAGACGAAAAATACGGGTGAGTTATTTATGAAGTGGTCGAGCAGACGGCACGTCAATCGGACTTGTCGTGTGCCCGCGGTGACCGACAACGCAGTTATGGTGTCATAAACGGCCAGAACGGGCGTCCAACGGTCAAATTCATAGCGTACGACCTCGGATTGAGCCGAAACCACCGTGAAACATTCTAATTATTATTCGTGACGTGTACGCGCTGACGGCACGTCAATCGGACGTGCGGTTTGCGCGGTACGGCTCAATATTAGTGTTTTAAGTGATGCGCGCGCTTCGTAAACGCGCGTGAGGGGGGTCCAAACGGGCCGAACGATGTCGGAATGGCCTGAAATCAGACGACAAATACGGGTGAGTGATTTCTGAAGTGGTCGAGCAGACGGCACGTCAATCGGACTTGTCGTGTGCCCGCGGTGACCGACAACGCAGTTATGGTGTCATAAACGGCCAGAACGGGCGTCCAACGGTCAAATTCATAGCGTACGACCTCGGATTGAGCTGAAACCACCGGGGAACATTCTAATTATTATTCGTGACGTGTACGCGCAGACGGCACGTCAATCGGACGTGCGGTTTGCGCGGTACGGCTCAATATTAGTGTTTTAAGTGATGCGCGCGCTTCGTAAACGCGCGTGAGGGGGGTCCAAACGGGCCGAACGATGTCGGAATGGCCTGAAATCAGACGACAAATACGGGTGAGTGATTTATGAAGTGGTCGAGCAGACGGCACGTCAATCGGACGTGCCGTGTGCCCGCGGTGACCGACAACGCAGTTATGGTGTCATAAACGGCCACAACGGGCGTCCAACGGTCAAATTCATAGCGGACGGCCTCGGATTCACCCGAAACCACCGTGAAACATTCTAATTATTATTCGTGACGTGTACGCGCAGACGGCACGTCAATCGGACGTGCGGTTTGCGCGGTACGGCTCAATATTAGTGTTTTAAGTGATGCGCGCGCTTCGTAAACGCGCGTGAGGGGGGTCCAAACGGGCCGAACGATGTCGGAATGGCCTGAAATCAGACGACAAATACGGGTGATTGATTTCTGAAGTGGTCGAGCAGACGGCACGTCAATCGGACTTGTCGTGTGCCCGCGGTGACCGACAACGCATTTATGGTGTCATAAACGGCCAGAACGGGCGTCCAACGGTCAAATTCATAGAGGACGGCCTCGGATTGAGCTGAAACCACCGTGAAACATTCTAATTATTATTCGTGACGTGTACGCGCAGACGGCACGTCAATCGGGCGTGCGGTTTGCGCGGTACGGCTCAATATTAGTGTTTTAAGTGATGCGCGCGCTTCGTAAACGCGCGTGAGGGGGGTCCAAACGGGCCGAACGATGTCGGAATGGCCTGAAATCAGACGACAAATACGGGTGAGTTATTTATGAAGTGGTCGAGCAGACGGCACGTCAATCGGACTTGTCGTGTGCCCGCGGTGACTGACAACGCAGTTATGGTGTCATAAACGGCCAGAACGGGCGTCCAACGGTCAAATTCATAGCGTACGACCTCGGATTGAGCCGAAACCACCGTGAAACATTCTAATTATTATTCGTGACGTGTACGCGCAAACGGCACGTCAATCGGACGTGTGGTTTGCGCGGTACGGCTCAATATTAGTGTTTTAAGTGATGCGCGCGCTTCGTAAACGCGCGTGAGGGGGGTCCAAACGGGCCAAACGATGTCGGAATGGCCTAAAATCAGACGACAAATACGGGTGAGTGATTTATGAAGTGGTCGAGCAGACGGCACATCAATCGGACTTGTCGTGTGCCCGCGGTGACCGACAACGCAGTTATGGTGTCATAAACGGCCAGAACGGGCGTCCAACGGTCAAATTCATAGCGTACGACCTCGGATTGAGCTGAAACCACCGGGGAACATTCTAATTATTATTCGTGACGTGTACGCGCAGACGGCACGTCAATCGGACGTGCGGTTTGCGCGGTACGGCTCAATATTAGTGTTTTAAGTGATGCGCGCGCTTCGTAAACGCGCGTGAGGGGGGTCCAAACGGGCCGAACGATGTCGGAATGGCCTAAAATCAGACGAAAAATACGGGTGAGTGATTTATGAAGTGGTCGAGTAGACGGCACGTCAATCGGACGTGCCGTGTGCCCGCGGTGACTGACAACGCAGTTATGGTGTCATAAACGGCCACAACGGGCGTCCAACGGTCAAATTCATAGCGGACGGCCTCGGATTCACCCGAAACCACCGTGAAACATTCTAATTATTATTCGTGACGTGTACGCGCAGACGGAACGTCAATCGGACGTGCGGTTTGCGCGGTACGGCTCAATATTAGTGTTTTAAGTGATGCGCGCGCTTCGTAAACGCGCGTGAGGGGGGTCCAAACGGGCCGAACGATGTCGGAATGGCCTGAAATCAGACAACAAATACGGGTGAGTGATTTCTAAAGTGGTCGAGCAGACGGAACGTCAATCGGACTTGTCGTGTGCCCACGGTGACCAACAACGCAGTTATGGTGTCATAAACGGCCAGAACGGGCGTTCAACCTTGTGTCATCCTCCTACCCTACATGACCCCAACCACATGCCACATCTTATTATAGCCTTATCACATCACACCTCATCGAAAAACACTAGGGAAATCATAGTACATCTCACCTGAAGACACATGGACAATCACATCGCATCTTGCCTAAAAACACATGGTCAATCACTTTTGAAGGAAGAGTAGGGAAGACATGGTAGCTATCCAAACATATAACCACCATCCTAGATATTAGAAAAAATACCCATAACTCAAAACCTCTGATCGTTGGTAAGTTTATCCAACTCTAGTTGGGAATGTGTAGAAATAACATAAAAATACATGATATATAGATAGCACAAAATACTCAACCTATGGGTTCACATTAACTACATAATCACACACTTCACTACTACCATAAAACACATAAACCACACCACCACCACACAAGACGCATATCATTGGAATATAATTCTACATTCAATAAGTCTATCTATGGAATTATCATAAGAATCCATGTATCAATTGGAATATAATTCTACATTCAATAAGTCTATCTATGGAATCCCTCCCTTGGATCCATGTATCACCAATGGCTTAATCAATATTCAAAGAAATGAGTCTATCCATGGAATTCCACTGTGAATCCAAACATTTGAATACCTTTTGGTGGTGTGAATTTCACTTTGAATTGTTAAAAAATCAAATTGGTAGGATGTTAGAACCAAAGTGATCTGAGTTTGAGAATGATAATGATTTTTTATTTTTGTAAATTTATTTTCAAGTTGATCAATGTATAAATATGAAGGACTAAGACATAATTTATTTCATGATCCATAAAATACATTCCCAATAATAAAATCCAAGGATCTAGAGGAATCACATCTTTGTAAGATTACATACATAAATTCATGATCATAAATGTAAAAAATAGGATTATTTAAAACTCCACATAATTCTTATACAATCCATAGAAATTATAAAACTATATATGACAATCCAAGGCACAAAAAAACAACTTTGAAAGTTCTCTCAACACCCCACAAGCCGGATGCCACACTAGTTAGGGATAACACTCAACTAGATGGAGGTTTTACTCATTGAGATCCAAACATTTGAATACCTTTTGAGATAAAGAAGAAGAAGAACCTGAAGAAGAGCTGGAATTCGGCCGGCAGTATCTCCAAAATCGGAATCGGCTGCTGCTGCTCCCGTTAGGGCTCTGTAACGCGAATGGGGGAGAGAACGGGCGGCTGGGTTTTTGGGGAAAACCTTTGCCAACGGTTTTAAAAAACCGTTGGCATATGTATGTTTTTCCCAACGGTTCATGAGAACCGTTGGGAAAAGCCTCACAAAACACATATATCCCAACGGTTCATTAGAACCGTTGGGAAAAACCTCCCTATTCACATATATCCCAACGGTTCTAATGAACCGTTGGTAAAAGCCTCCACTATTCATCTTACACCAACGGTTTCATAGAACCGTTGGTATGTAAGTGTGGGGAAAAACACAAATTCCAGTAGTGAAAGTGTAAAATGCACTAAAATGGTGTTTATGAATAATAAATCACATGAATATTATATAATTTAACAATTAATATTATCCTCATTTAGTGGATAATCAATAATCTTCGCTTTTTCCATTATTTCCCCAACAAGTTCTAGGCCTATGAGTTTTCTTTCACCAACATCATCCCAACAAGTTGGTTTGCGACATCTCTTTCCATATAACGCTTCATATGGTTCCATCTGAATACTTGAATGGAAGCTATTATTATAGTAAAATTCTACCATAGGTAAATATTGATCCCACATACCTTTAAATTCATGTGAGCAAGATTTAAACATGTCTTCTAAGGTTTGAATAGTTCGTTATGATTGTCCATCAGTTTAACGGTGGTAGGTAGTGCTCAAACGAAGTTCAGTATCCAAGGGTTTCTGAAGACATTTCCAGAATCTTGATGTAAAATGGGGATCATGATCAGAAAAAATCGATAGGGTTAATCCATGAAGTCTTAAAACTTCATTAATATATAGTCTTGCTAAACGTTCAAGTGGAAAATCTTATCTTATAGCAAGAAAATATGCTGACTGGGTAAGACGATCAACAATGACCCATATTACATCATTCCTTCTAGGAGTATTTGGTAGCCCCATGAAAAATTCCATCGTAATATCATACCATTTCCAATCAGGTATGGGAAGAGGTTTCATGACTCCTCTAGGATGTTGTCTTCCAACTTTCACTTATTGGAAAACCATACATCTTAACACAAAATCTGCAATCTCTCTTTTCATGTTGTCCCAAAAAATGTTCCTTCAAATCTCTATACATCTTGGTGCTCCCAAAGTGTATAGAGAAATTGGATCTATGAGCATCATCCAACAATTCCCTTTTTAGATCAGGTATATCGGGAACACAAAGTCTCATCCAAAATTTCAAAATTCCATCTTCATATACGAAGTCACTCAATCTACCATCATTTACTGCTTTAATATTCTTTTGAAAATCCTCATCATCAGTTTGAGAACCCTTTATTTTTTCTAGTAATGATGGTTTGGAAACCATTTGAAAATTTATTGATGTTTCACCTTCCATGGTTATTCCCATATCCATCTTTACTAGATCTACGAAAATAGGATCCCTTTCAACTCTCATATTGTTCAAAACTCCATGGTCCTTTCTACTCAAAGCATCTGCTGCCTTATTTTCCTTCCATGGGTGTTAGTGTATAGTGAAATCATAATCCTTGAGTAGTTCAAGCCATCATCTTTCCCTCATGTTGAGTTCTTTCTATGAGAAAATATACTTCAAAATCTTGTGATCTGTATAAATCTCATAGTTTTCACCATAGAGATAGTGTCTCTATATCTTCCGAGCGAAGATTAAAGCAGCTAAATCAAGATCATGAGTGGGATAGTTTTACTCATTAATTTTTAGCTATCATGATTCATAGGCAACAACTCTATCATTTTTCATAAGGACACAACCAAGTCCTTTACTTGAAGCATCACTATAAATAACAATCTCATCGTTCCCTGATAGTAGAGTCAAGATATGAGCATTAACTAATATTATATTATGTTTTTCAAAACATTCTTCACACTCTTTTTTCCAAACAGATTTAACCCCTTTACATGTGATCTTGGTTAATGGGTTAGCCAACCGGGAAACTTTCTGGATGAAACGTCGATAATAACCTACTAAACCAATAAAATTGTGTACCTCAGTTATACTCGTCAGCGCTGGCCATTCTTGGATTTCCTTGGTCTTTTAAGGATAAATAGAGATTCCATATTTAGAGACAATATGTCCAAGAAAAGAAATCTCCAAAATATATAATTCACACTTACTAAACTTCCCATATAATTCATTTCTTCTAAGAGTCTTTAGAATAATGCACAAGTGATTTTCATGATCTTCAGAGCTTTTGGAGTATACCAAGATATCATCAATAAATACCACTAAAAATTCATCAATATATTCCTTGAAAACTCTATTAATTAGATCCATGAAGATAGAGGGTTCATTAGTCAATCCAAAAGGTATTACTGTAAACTCGTAATGCTCGTACCTGGTTTGAAATTCTATTTTCAGAATGTCCTCCTTCTTCACACACAACTAATGATATCCAGATTGAAGTTCAATCATTGAAAAATATTTATCTTCATGAAGTTGGTCAAATAAATCATCAATGCAAGGTAGGGGATACTTTTTCTTTATTGTTATAGCATTGATCTCCCTGTAGTAAATGTACAACCTCATAGATCTGTCTTTCTTCTTAACAAAAAGGATAGGGGGTCGCCATGGAGAAACACTAGGGAGAATAAATCCATTATTACCAAATTCCTCTAGTTGTTTCTTTAGTTCCAATAATTCCATATTGTCCATTATATAAGGGGTCTTCGATATGGGCCTTGAACTTGGAATTAAATCAATAGAAAACTCAATTTCTCATTCTGGAGGATGTCTAGGTAAATCCTCTAGAAACACATCAACATATTATTTCACAATATGTACGTACTCTATTTCGAACATTATTTTCCTCACCCATAATTATTTCATTCTCATCCTTCCTAATAATTTAATTTAGTAGAGCTACTAGGGGTGGATCTAGATAAGAATCATATGGTGATGTTTCTGCTCTAAAGATAAGGCACTCCTTATCATCATCAATAATTGTAACCTCCTTATTCTTACAATAAATTTTAACATCATGGTCCAAAATCCAATCCATACCAAGTATTATATCAAATTCAATCATGGGTATAACGATTATATCATCAGATAAATATCCTTCATATGCCTTAATGGTGACTGATTCACAAAACATTATTGCAATGATACTTCCCTTAAGTGTTTTGACTAATAAATCCCTTGTTAAATAAAATTGGAAATATCTAATTTTCTTACACTACTGGGAAAGGGGTTTATCCCCACGCAACTATTCCCACGGTTTATCAAACTGTGGGAATAGGCATTTTTTGTTTATCAATACCCACGGTTTTATTAAAACTGTGGGTATTCAATCTACAATTTCACCCCCCCCCCATCAGGATCTCCTCCTCACTCTCTCACTCCCGCATCGGTTCTCCTCCTCCCCTAGGTTCCCGACCTCCGCCTCCGGCCCTCTCCTCCCCTCCCCGACCACTGCCTCCCGGCTATCCGACCTCTGCCTCCCAGCCCTCTACTCCCCTCTCCGACCTCCGCCTCCTAGCCATCCGACCACCGGTTCCTAGCCATCTCATCCCCTCTCTGGCCTCCACCTCCGATCCTGACCTCGACCTCCCGGCCTTCATCTCCACCTCAACATCTTGGCCTCCACCTCCCTTCCTCCAGCTCCAGCAACATTCCCCTTCCCCCTGTCGGATCCCTCTCCTCCGGCAACGTCCCCGTCGATTCATTCCATTTAGGTTTGTAATTTTTTCTCCTTGATTTTTTATTCTTTTTAAACTAATCACCGATTCTTATATCAAATGCCTCAGCAAGTTGACTACACAATTTCTACTAGCTGGTTTTCATTGAATAAGTGGCTGATTTTTATTTCCCCTAGTCATTTCACTTCAATTTCCCCCATTTTGCTAGAATTTCTTGTATGTTTTTTTTGTAGATGTCATTCTTCTTAGGGTATAGACAAATTTATCCAAAGCTTCAAAATTATTTTTGACCAATTATGGTCAATAGAGTGGTAAATAAATCAACCCAGCTAACTATAGTGTGTAAATTTCTGATAACTTCTTGTCCAAATGTTCAAAATTCCTTAAATGTTCACTTAGAATCTCTATGAATGATTTTCTTATGGGTTTCTTGGGTTCATTATTTTCTTCATGTAAGATTCTTATTTATCAATTTTATTATTTAACAAATATTATTACTGGTCATAAAACTAATTAAAACAATAGTTTCTATCCTTATGATACAAGATCTACCTAATTAGCACTATGTTATCCTCTATTACTATACATAATCCTTTAGCCATCAGGTTCCCTAAAACGATCATCGCGGGCATAAAAACTATCATCTATATCTCCATGTGGGACTCCCAAGATGAGGGAAAATATCACTAGGAGTGATGGTTTTACATGGATAAGATATTATAGAGGGTGTGATTAATTTAAGAAGGCTTGATAAGACCATGAAATCTATACAAGTAATAAGAGTATATGAAGTGCTTGTGGGTTAGTCTCTTCAAGGGTACTTTTATACCCTAATCATTCATTCTCACTCAATCATGGGGAATGGTGACATATCCTATAGAAATGATAACTAGTTTGGGCATATGATATTCTTTACAAGGTGTTTGACACTAGACATAGCCTTAAAAATTACATGTGAACACCCAAGGATCACCAATGTTGTCCTCAATACTGAAATGAAAACACTTTACTGTAGAATTTAACTAGTATAATATCCCAAATACAATATTTTTTCCCATAAAGTCTGACTTATTCAATGTGTTTTACTTCCATAGGCCCATCCATGCAGAGTAAAATAATGATTTCTGGAAAAAAAATTATGGTGTGAAGCTATACCTAACTTGTATGGTAAGCATAGAATCGTACTATTCCCATTAATTATGTTGTGCAATGTAAAGTTATGCAACTATCCATGAAATGTTTACACTTCAAAAACTCAAACAAAAATAGTGTTATGTTTATTGTATAATGGGGAGAAATATCGTTTCATTTGTCATTTCCATGATGTGTATAGAGAGAGACATTTGTCTAGGTTCATCATATACTTTTTTGCCTCCTGGCTCCGCCTCCCGGCTCCGCCGCGCTCCCCCCACTTCAACCCTACCTCCCGGCTCCACCTCCCGGCCTCCGCCTCCACTCTCGACCTAGACCTCCCGGACTTTGCCTCTGCCTCAGCATCCAGGCCTTTGCCTGCTGGCCCCAGCTCGGTCGACTCCCCCGCTCCCCCCTCTCGGCTAACTCTCCTCCGGGTATCATCAAATTCATCAGTTTTCTATTATATATGATGTTTCCCATGTGTTCCTACTTATAAATTTCAATAATTATCCTTCAAATGTAATTGATATTGATAATTTTGTGTTGGGGGTAAATGATTTGTTTGATAAAGGTCCGATATGGATTGTTGATCGATGAATAAAAAAACTATGAAGTAAGATGAAGCCTCGTGTTAAGGTTTTATGGAAGAACATACATATTAAAGAAGATAAATGTGATAAGGAATCATATGTTTAGTATTACTAGACCTACTTGTTAGATTTAGACCTCTAGAGACACATATTATGGTCAACAAGTCATTAGAGGGGAATAATGGAACAACCACTCACTTTCTAGGTGCATTATGCCTTATTTTTAGCCTTTATTAAGAGTTTATTTGAGTTATTACATTTATTGGGTGATGTATTGGGTAGATTTTGGGAGATTGGGGGGGTTTGAAGAATTTGATGGTGATAATGGTTAGAGGGAATAGTGTAGTCCCCCAATGTAACTATTAAGCCTATTGGAGAGGAGTAGTGGGTGATATATGGTAGGGGTACTTTTAAAGCTAACATGGAAACAATTCCATGGTAACTATGTAACTCTAAAGAGAATCAACATCATGATTGTCATATGGTTTACATAACTATGTCTCCAAACCATGCAGGTGACTTGAATAGGTAGTGAACTTCCCATGGTTAGAGCATGATTTTTTAAGCCAAGCAACCAAACCATTTACATAGAATTTAATCAGTCCTTGAGATTTAAATATAATTTATCATTTTTTTGTTGTTATTCTTATTATTGCTAGATATTATTTATTATCCTTGTAAAGGAACTAGATCTCGGATTTCTTATCCTGGTTTAGGATTTACAATGATATCCAATGTGATCTTTTCTATATTTACATGGAAAATAAATATGGAAAGATGGTTTATCCTGATCATTCTCAGATCCATCTAGATCTCTTAATTTTGTAGTATCTTGATGGATAGGTCTAAAATAATCCCAACCCATAACATGTTCTTCATCATATATCATAACCCTTGAATACTCATGTAGTGATTTGGGGATGCTTCCATGGATCTTTGGTTTGTGAGATTGATTCAAGTGGTGAACATTGATGTTGGGCTTCAATATGTTGAATGTAAGAAGTTCTTACCATGTTATTATTTTGAAATTATATAAAAATGTATGATATGAAATACTCATGCGTGTGTGTATAGACCATGATAATTCTTTTAAAATGATATTCTTATGCCTCTATATAGATAAAAAGTTTCCTTATTATGACTTGGGTATATATATATATGTGTGTATGGATAGTAGAATTATACTATCTTGTATCAAAGTTAAAAGTGGATCCTTCATGAATTCATTAATCCTATATAGGGGGAGAATTTGAGATGTTATTGATGATGAATATGGTGGGGTCTTGAATGAAAAATGGAAGGGAATGAAGGCCTTGAGGCATTAATGGAGTCAAGAAGTGGGGAATGATGACATTGTAGTATGACCTGAGATAGTTGATAGGGGATAATAACCTTATGGACTAACCCAAGGCATAATGGCCTATACACCCATTGAGATACATAAATTGGTCTTGTGGTTTGTTTTGAGAATTTTCAAAACCAAAAAAGCTCATGTGAGCAGAATATCCACTTTCCAAGATCCATGGACTTTCCCCTTTGGATATTTTGGGTGAAACTTCAACAACTAAATCTTTCTCCTTCACTTTTCTATTCTTATTTTTATGATTTTGAGTATTAAAACTCAAATATTTTTAGGATGGTATATTGATGAGGTATTCATTTTCATCATGAATAGGATGGTCACACCTTCCATAGACTTATTCAAGAATATCAAACATGTTATGTGATTTTTATATAGAATTTACAATACATTTCTAACTTTTATTCCTTTAAAGGGTTTGAAACCCCCAAACATTGATTCTCAATACTCCCAAGTATATCATGATGTCTATTTTAAAAAACATATCTTTTATATATGAACAAATATTCCAAAGTTCCAATAGAATCCATAAAAAGTATATCTTGTAAGCATCATGTTGTAAAAAATTTGTAGGACACCTTGAAACATTTTTTCATTATTAATTCCAAAACATTAAAGTTATAACTACTCTATTTTCATTGAATGTTATATTCCCCATAAAATAACCCCTACCAAATAATCTATAAAATTATAAATTCATATTATTAAAATAAAATTTTCTTCCCATGTGTATAATTCCTCTATATCTATAAAGGAGTATTTTACATTGAAGTTTTCTGTTTTATTCCCCATCAATGACCACTTGGGAGTGACTTTTTTAACTTTTTTATTTAGTTTACATCTCAAGGTAGACCTTTTTTCTTTTTTCCTACTTATTCAATCATGGACTCCTCTTGTCATTAAATATGTTTTGCTAGCTACTAATATAATTTGATTAATTTAATAATAAAATTGATTGTAATTAATTTTTTAAATATGATTTACATTGTTGATTGAATGATAATTTTTTTTCTTGTCATATAATGGATAGAAGCTAGATGTATCATACCGATCGGATTTCAATCGAGTTTCAAAGTAATTTGGAGAATTTTTTAGATTTTTCATTTAACAATGCGTCAGATGGAGGTTGTATACAGTGTACCTACTATAATTGTGTTGGAATACCATGGTTAAGACGAGAAGAAGTTAGTTACCATTTAACAAAATTTGGATTTCAAGCTAACTATAATTTTTGGTTTCACCATGGAGAGACGAGTCAATCTTAAACTATTCATAAATGAAATGAATGAAGTGACACGGAGAATTTGATATTTGATCGGTTTCCATATGTGCATCATTCCAAGAGAGATATCATGTCGGTGCAAGAAGACAATGATATCAGTACACATGAGGAAAATATTGAAGACAATGATGTTGAGAGAGTGAAAAATTTATTGGATGATGCCAGAACTCCAGTATATCAAGAATGTACTAAAATGACCAAGTTAGAATTTTTAATGCGGTTATATCATGGAAAACCCATGTATAGGATTTCTAACACCGACATTGATTATATTCTTACATTTTTGAAGGACTTGCTTCCTGATGGTGCAGATATTCCCTCCAATCATTACATGTCATGGAAGTTAATTAAGCAGCTTGGATTTTCTACTAATAAAGTCCATGCTTGTCTAAAATATTGCAGTTTATATTTGGAGGAAACAGCTGACCGTAATGACTGTAAAGAATGTGTTACATCTCGATGGAAGACAAATGCATATGGAACACCATCTTGTGCACCACAGAAAGTCATGTGGAACTTTCCATTGATTCCCAGACTTCAAAATCTATTCATGTCTCCAGAAATCTCAGTCAATATGTGATGGAATGATGTTGAGATAATTAAAGGTAATGATGAGATAGTCCATCCTGCAGATGGATTAGCATGGCGTACATTTGATGCACAGCATCCTGATTTTGCAGCTGAGGCGCGTAATGTCATATTGGGCCTATCATGTGATGGTTTTAATCCGTTTGGTCAGATTCTTACTACTCATAGCATGTGGCCGTTTTTTATTCATGTTTATAATCTTCCTCTATGGATTTGTATGAAAAAACCTTTCACTTTCTTGAGTATACTGATATCTGGACATTCAGATCCTGGTAATGATATAGATCTCTACTTGCAGCCTTTAATAAAAGAGTTGAAACAACTTTGGGATTTAGGTGTGCAGACATTTGATGCTTCTTCAAAGAATACGTTTTAGATGTGTGTTGCCCTTCTATGGACCATAAATGATTTCCCTACCTATGCAATGATGTTTGGGTGGAGCACAAAGGGAAAACTATCATGTCCCGTTTGTATGAAGAATACACAATCGAGAAGGCTTAAATATTGTCGTAGTTTTAGTTTCATGGGGAATCGCCGATTCTTTCCAATGGATCATCAATACAGGAATAATCATTAGAGGTTTGATAATAATGTTGACACTGAAGAACCACCTCGACGTATGTCAGGAAGTGATGTGCTTGATGAATTGAAAGATTTTAGCTTTTCATTAGGGAAAGGTCAGTTGAAATCTCGAAAGAGGAAGAATGTTGATACTGAAGTCACTTACAATTGGAAAAGGAGAAGTATTTTTTTTGTGTTGCCATATTCGTCTACTAATTTGTTACGTCATTGTTTATACGTAATGCATATTGAGAAAAATATATGTGAAATGTTTCTTTCAATTCTTTTTAATATTAAGTGGAAGACCAAAGATGACTTCTGATCTCGTCGGGATTTATTGGATTGGGGTATTCGACCAGAACTACATCCTGTTTTTATCGGTGAAAACAAATGGAAAGTTCCCTGTGCTTCTTATGTGATGACACCAGCAGAGAAAGATCAATTTCTGGCAATATTGGAGAATATCAAGGTTCCAGATGGCTATTCCAGCAACATATCTAAATGATTCAATAGATGACATTTGAAATAGAAATCCCTAAAAACTCATGATTATCACATCCTGCTTCATGAATTGATTCCAATAGAAATTATGCATTTTCTATCCAATAATTTAAGGGTGGCAGTGATTCGGTTGTGTCATTTTTTTAGAGACCTTTGTGCTAAAAGGTTATCCAAATAATTATTGATAAAAATGCAACAAGAGGCTCCGTTAATTCTATGTGAGTTGAAAAAAAAAATTCATCCATCCTTTTTCACTTGCATGTTGCATTTAACAGTTCATCTACCAACTGAGACACTTCTTGGGGGACCAGTCGCTTTTCGATGGATGTATCCCACTGAAAGAAATATGTGCACTTTGAAATCATATGTCCGAAATAAGAATTATCCTGAAGGTTCCATTGTGAGGAGTTATCTGGACCAAGAATGTATGGATTTTTGTTCAATGTATTTGTCTGATGTGAGCACAAGACATAATCGACCAATGAGAAATGAAGATGAGTAGTATGAGGAAATTCAGCCCTCATTTCCATCTCTTCCCCAAACAGGTGGAATTGTCGGGTCATATACATTGGTTACATTGAGCTTTGAAGAGCAGAATATGGCACATCGTACAGTCTTGTTTAATTGTGGTTTGTTCGATGCCTATATCAAGTAAGTAATTTGAATATATATATGTTATCTCATACAATATCATATCACATATACCTTATACTTTTATTGTCATTTTATGTAGATAACATAAACAAATTATAAGTAGAGTACATCGGTCTTTGCCGTTGAGAAGGAGAGAGGCTATGCATATCCAAGAGTTCCCAGCTTGGTTGAAATCAAAGGTATGACCATTAAATTATATACCTTAAAATATAGATATATATTTAATTATATTACTCATATGTATTCCAGGTATTGAGTTTACCTGTTAACTTCATTTCTCAAGAATTAAGAGCATTGGCTTTTAGTCCCAATTCTTTGGTTCGTGACTGCAAATCTTTAATAATCAATGGATATAAATTTGTTACAACTGATAAAGCGGTGAAAATGAGAACACAGCGTGATGGAGTTATGTTAACTTCTAGAACAAATTGTTATGCCAGTGCATCAGATAGTCGACCTCGATATGAAGATGTATATTATTATGGACTGGTTGAGAAAATATTGTTATTGGATTACTACTCTCAAGGTCGAGTCACTATGATGAAATGTAAATCGTTTGATTCAATGACTCGACATGGTACATTTATTGATGATTGCAGATTTAGAGTTATTGACATGAGTCGATTCCTGCATACCGATGAACCATACATTTTGGCATCAATGGAAAAACAAGTGTTTTATGTGAAAGATCATCTGAAACCTGATTACGATGTCATTAATGAAGTAATCCCAAGACATATTTTTCATGATTCTGGGGATGAAATTGTCACCATTGATTCCCCCATTGGTGTTAGCCAAAATATTGTATTTGATGACACAAATTTTCCCATTGTGAGAGATGATGTTGAACCTGAGGTAGTACAGGGTAATATATAAAAGCAACCATATATATTCAGAGTTCATTTAGTTTACCTTGACGTGAGTTTCTCAGGTTGGTACGAATGTAATTACTTTAATTTAGTTTTAGTTTAGAATGATATGTCTGTTTTAGTATTGTTTGGTTTCATTTCATTTAATTATATTTATTTCAATTCAGAAAACTGGGTTTAAAATGTGGTTTTAAAAATTGTATAACTTGGTTGTAAATTATCATTACTGAAAGATGTTATGACATTTTTTGTCTTCTTTGGCTTCTAAGTTGTATGTATGATTTGTAAAAATTATTGCTAAAAAATATTTATTTCATTCTTATACAGATTATGAAGAAAACTACAAAAGACCGCAAAAAAAGATTATTTGATGTTGATCCTGTTAGACGCGAGCGTGAGTTGTCTTCAGTGAGTATAATAATTCTAATATTTATCTTCTGCATTACATATAATATGAAGTTCATATTTTTGATCAAATTTATTTTATGGATATATAACTTTAGAGATTCCTCTTCCAAGTATGGGACCAAGCAGGGATCCTCCTAGACCTAGGCGGAGCTCCCGTCTTACCACTCCCCACATTGACCCATCAGTGGACATCCCATCTACCACACATGTCCGCCCTCCGCTTGAGACCCCTGGGATGTTCCCATACATACTACCGTCATCATCCCATTTACCCTCTTTTTCCCATTCCATGTCCACGCCAACTCGACCGATGTTCTCACCTCCATAATTTCCATATCCATTCATGTATCCCCAGGCCTACTATGCATATTCTGACATGTCTACACCACCTCCTTTTCCTACCATCCATCCTACACATATTGATTCTGTTCCTTCAGTTCCCACTCCTGTTCATGAAGATCAGTCGGAGCATGTTGTGGAACAGATACTTCCTTCGGAGGATGCTGATCCAGCACAGTCCACGGATGCCTCACAGCCTATTCAAGAGCCTGCATCAGGTTTTTTTATAAATTTTTCAAATTATAGCATTTCAATTTTGTCCTATTGTATTATCACTTAACTCTTCTATTTTCACCTCTTATGTTATTTAGTGGGATCTTCTAGTAGGCGACGTGGGCGCACTCGAATGCGGGATTCCTGGAATCGTGAAACTCAGATTATGGTGGATTACAATCCTGAAAATCAAATGGTAGGTAAAAATGCTAAGGAGTGTAGAAGTTTCATGTCTAATTTAGCCAAATATCATGATATCTTTCTGGTGGAACTGGTCTCATGGAGACATATCAGTGCTGACATCAAGGATAGGGCATGGACGCAGATATGGGTACGGAAATTTTATAAATTTATATTTATATTAGTAATGTATTTATATGAATTGACATTTTTGTTGCAGAGTCGATTTAACTTTCCTAACGGTGAAGCTTCCAAAGCTTCTAGGTTGAGTGATCTTGTAGAGTATTGGTGGTCATACAAGTATGAGTTACATATTGGTTTGAGGAGCAGAGTGGGTACTGAGTTAGAGGGTGTACCCACAAACCCTGACTATCCAAAAAGTCAATATCAAAAAATGATCGCACATTGGAAGACTAAACAGTATAAGGTACTACCCATCTTTAATGGTTTTTATATAAAATTTAATTTTTATTACTTGTATTGTTTTTTTGTTTCTTAATAAGTGTCAGCGAAAAACAAAAAAAACAAATATGAAATGATATATCTACACACATTGGGGCGCACTACAATGCCCGATCATGAGAAGTGGCTGGTACGTTCAATCCAATTTTTTTCATTTATCATATATGGTTGTAATCCAAATTTCTGCATTTCTCATATGCAGCAAGCTGAATGGGGCATTGAAGGTCCTGTACCTCATGCCAAATTATTCTGCTTCAGTAGGAAAAGAAAAGATGGAACTGCAGTTAATTCACAAACACAAGAAAAAATTGTAAGTTTTTTATATATATTTCAAAAATTTATATGAAATTCATAATTTAGTATGTGTATAATTTCAACAGTCTGCCTTGGAGGCCATGGATGAGGAAGCAGACAACTTAGGGCCAAATGATCATTTGAGTTAGGTGTTAGGTGTGGAGCATCCAGGAAGAGTCCGTTGTAGACCAGAAAAAAACATTGTCCCCTCTAGGTATTGGTCATCATCAGACTCCTCTAATGCCTCTAAGGCCTCTATGTTGGAAAGTACACGTGATGAATTAGCTGTGATAAAGAAAATAGTATGAGAGGATCGTGAAAAAAGTAAGCTAATGAATGAACATTTCATTAAAGCTATGTCAATGTTGAGTCAGTCACTACCACCAGAGGTTTATGCCACTTTTGATTCATGTATGGAATCAATGCGCTCTTTACATAATGCCTTGAGTGATTCCCATGAGGGTCCTAGTGGCAATGACGGTGGTGGTGATAGAGCTGGCGAGGATGTTGTTGATGCTGTTGTTGGTGATGAGATTGTTGATGATGATGATGATGATGTTTCTATTGGTGATGATGATGTTGATGTTGTTGATGCTGCTGATGATGATGATGGACATAGGGATGACGATGATGGTGATGGGGGGGATATTAATCCCCTCTATTTTTGACATAGCAGAGAGACATGTGTTGGAGTTTTAATTTTTTTTTGTATTGGTGGACTGCTTTTATGTGAATTTCTGTATGAAATGAAATGCATTTTGGATTATGTTTTCATCAGGGGTTTTATTTGACAATTCTTTAGGTAATATTCACATGAAATTTTTGTTTTTATGGTTTGGTGTGTTAATTATTATCTCGCCATCTAGTCTTGGCCTTAGCAATGGAGGGGAGTCTTGGGATGGGGGGGCTGCAGTGGAGGGTTGGGGGGGCTGGGAGGGGAAGGTTGGGAGGGGTGCAGTGGAGGGCTGGGAGGGGAGGGGGCTGCTTTCACTTAATCTCTTTTTCATATAGTCGACATGCAGAAGATGTTCATCAGGCGAGTATGACTGTGTCCTCCACTTTGAAGCAGAAGAGCTCATCTATTGAAGGCGTTGAGAAGGTTTAGTTGCTTATGATCTTTTGCTTTAAACATAAAGGCACTTATTGGTATGTGATCTGACAGTCATATGAATATTCAGAGCTGACTAACTAATTTAGATGTTGCATATGCTGTTTGTGGTTTTTAGCTTTCCTTTCTCTAATTTTTTTAATGTGGTTTTGTATGTTTTAGGAAGACTCCAAACACAAAAGAAAAAGCCTGTTTAGTGGGGAGGGAGGGGGAGGGGCTGAGCAGGTGGGGAGTGGGAGGGCCTGGGCAGTGGGGAGGGAGGGGGAGGGGCTGGGCGGGGGGGCTGGGCAGTGGGGAGGGGCTGGGCAGGGGGGCTGGGCAGTGGGGAGGGAGGGGGAGGGGTTGGGAAGGGGGGCTGGGCAGTGGGGAGGGAGGGGGGGGGCTGGGCAGGGGGGCTGGGCTGTGGGGAGGGAGGGGGAGGGGCTGGGCAGGGGGGGCTGGGCAATGGGGAGGGAGGGGGAGGGGGAGGATCTTGGCAGTGGGGAGGGAGGGGGAGAGGCTGGGCAGTGGGGAAGGAGGGGGAGGGGGAGGTGGGGAGGGGGAGGGGCTTGGGGAGGAGCTGGACACAGTGTCGACTTATCCACCGTCGCTAAAGGTATGGTTTTACCACACCATTTTTTACATCATGACAAGTTTTCTTTTTACTCAACTGCATCCCCAAATATATAATTTAACCCTAGACTCATGTTTTCATAATATGATGTAGTTTCATGTTTGGTTGTTTAATGTTTTCAATGTATGGGTGAAATCTCCAGTTTAGGTGATGTTGATTCATCTTCCAACATCAATGGCATTGAAAAGGGTAAAATTGTGATATCATCTTATTTTAAAGATTAAAATTAATATGTCTACTCTTGTAATTAATGAACACATGATATTGTTATCATTTCATTATTGTGATTTATGATTTCAGGTCAAGCATCATTACAAATAGTTTTGACAATGGCATTGCAATGTTCCTTACAAGGGTTGGGTTCTTCTACTGAAGGCCTTGACGTGTCCATTGAAGAGGGTAAAATTAATGTATGAAGTGTCGATGAAATTTTAATCATTATTAAACTGGTTTTTTTTTATGCTGTTGTTTTATTTGTGCATAATTTCACATGCATCGCATTGCATTTTTAGTCATCGGAATTTTTATGTGGGCATTGGCACCCTCATTGAGTAAGTCCATTGTTTTCTTCTAAAGCAGTGCAATGACCATTGTATTGGATATGGTTTCCATGGGGAAGTCTCCCCAACTCTCTCCCTTGTATGCAAATGATCCTAAACGATCACAAATCATATGTTTTTGGAATGTCAACCCAGTTTGAGTTAGTTTGTTTTCTAGGGTGAAATTTGATGTGTGATAATTTTCTTGCAGGCCTCCCTGTACAAGAACAGCTGTGATATGAACATCCTTGAAACAACTGCTATATATTTCTGTTTTCTAGTCACAATGCATACTATTCAAGTTAGGGGTCCAAGTATCTTTGAAATTTTGATTCTTTTATATTTCTTCTTCCTTTTTAATTAGTTGTACTGTTTCCTTTTTGGGATCTCGTTAAGATTCTACTAGATTTAAAAATTATTATTTTTTAATATGCCCATAATATCATCTATTTATATTTATAGTAATTTTGTATAATTATTTTTCAATGCAGGAGTAGGCTACATCGAAGTTTAATGGATATTTAATTTAGTGTGTATCATTTTACTATTGTTGGAGAGCATCAACACATCAGCATGTGGTTTACTATATGAACTTGAACTCATCTTCTGTGACGTGAATCTGAATGCTTCTTTTGAACATAAGAGCTACAAAGTAATTTTCATCAACAATAATGACAACTACATCAGCATATTTACTGAATGCTTTGAAGACATTTGGGTAGGTAAGAGTGTATAAAAAATTCTATTTATATTAGAAAAAAATACACAAAATACTAAATTTTTCCTCATTATTGAACAGGGAGATCAAAGCAATGCATCCTCATAAGTAGTGGCATAGAATATATCCAAGTAAAATTTCTTTGCTCTTTAATTTGTTTTATTAAAAATTGAAATTATTATTACTGTTATGTTAATTTTATCAATTTATGATTGGAGCATCGAAATATTAGGTCTTCTCCAGGGACTTCAAGCATTGGCACACGATTTGATAGTACAACCTTGAATATGTCCACTGCTCAGGTATTCAATAGTTATATTTAATGACTACTAATTTAATTACATTAACATAAACATATGTGTATTAATTCAATATAGAAACTATATTCTAAGTCTTTCAAACAAACTGTTCTTTCCATCTTGTAATTTTCTACAGTTACATAAGTGTGTACATTTAAATATTGGCATTGTCATAAATATTTCAATTTTTGCTACCTGTTTTATCATGACAATGAACCACAAAGATGGAACTAACACCTTCTCTAGTAACCATTGTTGAAAAATATCTTTATCATGTAATATGTACATTTTTAGTATTTGTATTATCTGCTTAAGAACCTACAGTACTTAAATTTTTTTTGATGACAAATGAGTTTTTCATGTAATCTTCTGATTGGTGTGATTTCTGCTATCTATAATCTATACATTTTTTGACAAACATGTTTAACATTACTATCATCTAAAAATGGTTAACATTTCTCCTACTATCTGGGGGATGGGGCTGGGCAGGGGGGATGGGGCTGGTGGGGGATGGGGCTGGGTAGGGGGGATGGGGTTGGGCAGGGGGGATGGGGCTGGGCAGGGGGGAGGGGCTGGTGGGGGGAGGGGCTGGGTAGGGGGGATGGGGCTGGGCAGGGGGGTGGGGCTGGGCAGGGGGGTGGGGCTGGGCAGGGGGGATGGGGCTGGTGGGGGATGGGGCTGGGTAGGGGGGATTGGGCTGGGCAGGGGGGATGGGGCTGGGCAGGGGGGATGGGCTGGTGGGGGATGGGAAACTGAAAATGTGTCATCTCCTTTCCAACCATATAGGGTCACAGTCACTTGGCCTATTAGCCAATCTCAGTGACCTGTGAGTTAAACAACACAGGCCAAATGCTTTACATTATTCTGTTTCTTTCCACAATATAAAGAATAAAATAAGGTTTTTTCATGGTCTGAACTATAAGAAAAAGTAGCATATTTAATTAATTTCTTCCACAAATGATCTTCATTAATTATGAAAATGAATTTCATGTTGTTGAACCAATAATATTTTACCGAATATATTATAATTTGTGATAAATTGAATGTTTCAAACCACTTTTAATTGATTTTCTTAGTTATTGTAACAGTGTTATTTTTTTCTTATACTGTGGACCGGAGGTAGTATTTAATAATAGTATGGATAAAGCTTAATAAAATGCAATGATTCAATTCTCTCTTACCCAACATATTATCTGGGGTGAAAATTGAATATGAGGATTTTAAAACCTAATAAGTGATTCCATTATTGGCTCTTTGCAGGTATACGTGGACACCTTGCTGAAGAAGGAATATGATAATTAGAGCCATGTTATTGAGTATGATGGCAGATCACTTTTGAGCTTCCAACAACACAGTAGGACTTCAAGTGATCCCAGAAATGAATTTTCAGCTGATTTAGTTGATTACCATGGCACATTAGAGGATCTACCACTCCCAAGAAATCAACTTTCTTGATCTCCTTCTGAACAATCATCAATGGGGCACTGTCTTCTAGTTGAAGGTAAATACTTCTAGTTGCTATCATTAAACTTGACATTTTCGACTATTCATTGCAGCACAAATGCTCTGTTTCCTCTCTGTTTCTGGCCATAATTGGTATGTGGGATGCAGAGTGAATCAACATTCTGGAAGCTGAAAGTGTTCTTGAAGGGTGCGTTGGAAACACAAAGCAAGTGCACGGGTGACGTGGATGTTAACAAAACCACCCAGAGCAGCCACTTCAATCGAATCTTGACTGATGTGTTGCTCGCCCCACAATAGGTATGTTCTCGTAATATCGTTGAAATAATCTCCTAGAAAATTTACATTATTTCCCTTCACATAATACTTTTTCATACGTTATTACGCACTTCATCTTTTAAGATGAATATTGATTTTTTTTATATATTTCAAGTGACTCACTCTGCACATGAAGAGATCAGGGGAATCATGCACTAATAAGTGCTAGATCTCTACAACAGGTATGTTTTCCTAAAATTGTGGAATTAACCTCCCTACCATGCATCATTTTTCATTTTCATTTACACACTATATTAATGCAGGTTATTGGTCATAAAATCATGGAGTTAACCTCCCTTTCATCCAACATATGAATGCAGGTGATATATTTTCAATATTGACTCCACTGTATATTGATTTTGCTGGGTCATGTCTAAGAGTTTCAAGACATACTTTGATTGTTCTCATCCCAGCATAGCGATGAACCGAAATATTGGTGAATGTGCATGGTCTAATGGAATGAATGCCTTCAATTTACAACCAAGGAGAAGAAACTTAAGAGATGTGTATCATTTATGACTCAGCGAGGATTGATGAAGGTATTTTTTCCCAAATAACTCTTCAACAGGGTAGGATATATGGAAGTTTATATT
Organism: Viscum album; assembly: GCA_963277665.1. NCBI lineage: Eukaryota > Viridiplantae > Streptophyta > Magnoliopsida > Santalales > Viscaceae > Viscum > Viscum album. The sequence continues at coordinate 1,015,879,345 of OY728143.1, forward strand.
GTTTACAACTCAAGAAGTAAATGATACAGTGATAATCACATTCTTCATGAGTTTGACTGATATTTCTTGTGTTATAATCTGTTTTGTATTACAGTGAGTTGTATTACCTTAAATAAACATAACTTAAGGTAACATATTTAGTTGTACACCGGATTTTAGATTTTTTTTCTTTTATAATCTATTATGTAATACAGTGAGTTGTAGTACCTTATCAAAATTTTAGGATGTTTTCTAACAATTGCAGTACCTTACCTGGTTGGGTCTACATCCAAATAAAACATGTCATGCATCTAAATATTTCATGCAGGGAGATTCAGGGGGAGGGTTGGGCAGTGGGGAGGGAGGGGGAGGGGCTGGGAAGGGGGGAGGGGAGGGGGGCTGGGCAGGGGGAGGGATGGGTAGGGGGGAGGGGGAGGGGGGCTGGGCAGGGAAAGGGCTAGGCAAGGGGGAGGGGGAGGGGGAGGGGGGCTGGGCAGGGGAGGGCTGGGCAGGGGGGAGGGGGAGGGTTGGGTAGTGGGGAGGGAGGGGGAGGGACTGGGCAGGGGGGAGGGGGAGGGCTAGGCAGGTGGAGGGTTGGGAAGGGGAGAGGGGGAGGGCTGGGTAGTAGGGAGGGAGGGGGAGGGGCTGGGCAGGGGGAGGGGGAGGGGTGGGCAGGGGGATGGGTGGGCAGGGGGAGGGCTGGGCTGGGGGAGGGGGAGGGATGGGCAGGGGGGAGGGGGAGGGGTAGGGCTGGGAAGTGGGGAGGGAGGAGGAGGGGCTGGGCAGGGGGAGGGCTGGACAGGGGGGAGGGGGAGGATCATGTATTTAACCATCAAAAAATTTAAATTAGAGAACCATCATTGAAATGGGTCAGGTTCTTCTTGGAAGCTCCTGGTTCACTAGGCCTGGTGATAGAAGAAAGGGTCTCATCCCAGTCACTCTAGAATGAATATGTTAAAACACTAAATAAAGCACATGATGATTCTATGGAACTTCTAGAAAAATGCCTTCATTTTCATGTACATGTTTGTGTACCCATATGAGACCTATGATTTTGGTTTAAAATCTAAAGGATGAGGCCCGTTTCGATGTAGTAGGTCCCTTAGAGGGGGAGTACAAGTCATGTACCTTTAAAATAAAAAACGCAATCTTTTTAAAGGGTATGTGGGTTGGGCTATCAACATATGTAAATGGGATTGTGATGAGTCATTCAAGTATGATTGAGGCTAGTATAGCCAGGATAGGTGATGCTAGACTTTGGGTAGTTAATCCCCTTGGTTTTGTACCTTGTAATCAATTAATGGATGCCTTATACCGGGGTATAAGTGTAAGGTTTTATTCTTGGATGTTTAGGCCTTGAATGTAACATTTTGGCTCAGAAAGGGGTTGAATAACATTGCTGAATGATGTAGAATATTGTGTGGATTATACTCTTTCTTTCATTGGGTTTTCATTCATGATGATTTATGGGTAATTTTTGGATTCATGGTGTTTTAAAGATCCATGTATGATCTTATATTCTGTTTTTAGGTGCAGAATGTTTATAGGTGTAGAATCGTAAAGGTGCAGAATTGTAGAGCGAGGTAAAGCTGACGTGTAGCTGCTCTACTATAGGGGAACTGCCTATACCCATGGTTCATTGAACCGTGGGAAACTCTGGTGTTGTAAATCAGTGTACCCACGGTTTTGAAACCGTTGGTATACATCTATACTTACAGTTCATTTGAACCATGGGAAATCTTTGCAGCAGTTGCAAATCAGTATGCTTCTATACCCACGGTTATAAAACCATGGGTATACATCTATACCTACGGTTCAATGAACCGTGGGTAATATAAATTTTTCCGGGTCTATACCCACGGTTTTCAAAGAACCGTGGGTATAGGCCTACTGCGACGGCACTACAGCCCACGGCTACTGAAACCGTGGGTATAGGGTATACCCATGGTTTCAAGGGATATACCCACATTTTAAAACCATGGGTATAGGTGCTATTTCTAGTAGTGTTAGCGAACTGGGAAGATATGAAACAATGCGATGATCCGGAATCAAATAAAGCATTGGCTAAACTTGAGGAAACCATTAAATTATCTACCACTATGTTTTTTGGAGCTTCAACCTCAGCAGTAGTGATCACATAAGCTTGGACTTGATCCCTTGGCCTTTTCAGAGGTAAGTTTCTCTAATGCTTAATACATTCATTTGCATAATGTCCCATATACCTTAAATTGTATCATTGAACATTGGTAGCTTCTTTCTTCCCCTTACAATCACTATCAAGATGGCCTTTCTGTCTACATTTGTAGCATACTCCTTTTCCTTTTAGACAGGAACTAGGGTGCTTCCTTCCACAATTATCACAGGGTGGAAATTCAACTCTTCCATTCTTTCTTGTTTCCTTATTTCCTTTCCTAGAGTGTTCATAAGATCTCTTCTTCTCTTTCTTTGCTTTAAAGTCATAAGACATAGTGAATTACTTTTCTATCTTGATAGCACATGAGACAATATCTTCATACGATGAGAAGGATTGTAAGACTAATTCTCAATGGAGAAATGGTTTTAACCCATCAAAGAAACGATCAATCTTACTTCTTGGGTTACGTATATAATCTACATCATGCCTTGATAACCTTTTAAAGTTAGCTTCATACTTTACAACATTCTCATCCTCCTTTTGTCTCAGACTTAGAAATTGTATTTCTATATCCGCTCGATGGTCACGAGGAAAGTATTTTTCTAAGAAAAGCTCTTTAAACTCCCTCAATTCTATACTTGATAATTTTTCATCCTCCTTTGTGTTTTTAATTAATGAACACCATTGATCAGCATCTCTAGTGAGGCGATAAACTTCCATGACAATTTTTTCCCTTTCACTACTCCCCAAAGCATGAAATATATTCTATAAGGAACTTTTCCATTGTTCAACTACAAATGGATTTTTAGACCTATTTAATGTTGGTGGTTGTGGCCTCATGAAGAGATCTAACATTGATCCTCTGTATTGTGGATCAGGGTGCTCCATACTAGTAAGTTTATTATTCATAACCTGTGTGAGTTGTCCCAGTATGGTGATAAGATGATTAGTACCAATTGCATCACCAGCTCCTCTATAATTATCTTGACCAAGAGGGAAATCTCTACATGGATTACATGTGTTGATACAGTTTCCATTCCTTCCACTATGTTCCATTTCTAAACAATGGCATATAGTTGATTAGTTTATGAACGACAATACATAATTCTGAACATGTAAAAAACTTGACATAAATTGAACAGTTTATGGATATAATCTATAATCATAAAAAAAATTCTTTGAGGAGGTATATACTCATAAATCCTTCACCATAGTTTGTAAAGAAAATGAGAATTATCCTAAGCATATCCTCTGGGTGTTTCGTTACCAAGAGTGTAGCAAGGCCCATTGTCGTGCACCAGTTCTCATTCAAGTCTAGCTCAAAGCGGTGTTTTCAGGTCTTACCCCTAGGTACATCTGTGCCAGAGCCGCCTCTACCTGCTTGTATCCAAATAGGGAAGTATTTCCTAGAAAACTCACAAAATATCATCAATACCAAAATTCTTGGAAGTTCTTCTATACTAATACTCAAATTATATCTTATGGTAATGTTCTCTAATCAGAGTTTTTCTAAATCTAGCTTCCAAGGTTTGTACTAAACTTCCTATGATACCAACTGTAACGCCCCGACCCCAGTTACCTAGAGTCAGTGATTTATTACATAACATTGGCATGATACAAGAAATCATGTCCAGAAATACCAATCAGTTTAGTATTATTAGAAACAAGATACATACATAAGTTTAACATTACAACTTGAAAAGAAATAAAACACTAATTTATTACATTAGAAACATCCAAGCCTCCTAGATTATGCCTAAAATTCACTCAAAACTAAATTCTTAATATCCTAGGATAATTAAACATAATAAAGGGTTGATATCAAATGCTTAGTAATGGTAAGTAATACAGTAGAACATAACATAAATATTAGGCATAATGAATAATTCAAAACACATTCCTTTACAAATAATAAACATGAACTCTTTATGGTAGTAATATGATCTGGGTAAATAATACCATAATAAAACATAGTCATAGGTATTATACTAGTTGAATAACCACATGAACCATAATTATTATTTTCATAATGAGGGAATGTATAATGTCGGACATTCTGAAACATTTTGTCAAGGCCTCGGCCAAGATGTCTAAAAATGATTAAGGCCTCGACCAAAACCATATATCAAATTGGGAAAGGCCTCATCCAATTCCACGTCTAATTGTCTCATGAGACATACTGATGCACTGAGGATCTATAGCGGGCTCCACCCGTCACATACTAAGTCCAATACATTCCTCATATAGAAAGGTTGAAACATAACATATACATTCGTATTAAAACTAGAATACGAAATGTAAATACTTTAACTATAAACCATGAATGGTATAAAAATAACACATCTAGAGTCAAACATATCACAAAACCTTAAATACAATATGGAATATTTGTATCATAGTAAATCAACTTCAAACAAGTGTAAATTTTATCAAAGGATGTTGACTAGATGAAATCAAAACTTTTTGAGAGAAATATTTATTTCTATTTTGAAATAATTTAAGAGTCACATAATTATAAAAAAAATAGTTATTTTGAAAATATTCTTATATTATTTTAAGTTAAGCATCGACTATGTTATAATGGCAGAAAATATCCACACTCACCGTACATGTTAAAAAAACATTCTTACCTTAATTTTGTCGAAAAGGTTATAAAGTACCTTGTTTGGAAAATGACAGAAAGATTCCTTTCAAAACATATAAGTTAAAATAAAGGTATAAATGACTTTAAACCATAGTCTAGTAAGTATTAAAAATTTTTTGAAATAAATTTTTAGGAAAACACGGATGTGGATGATAAAGACTCTCAGTAGATACTTACATAAAAACAACCTCGGAAAATAAGGAGATTGTGAAATTAAACCTTACCTTGTACTTTTCCTTAGTAAATGTTATGTTAACCTCCTATATAATAGTTAAAAAAAATTATTAAATTATTCAATAACTATATACATAAATATGATATCATATATGATCCTATAATATTGCTTTGTTAATAATATTTCAATAGTATCATCATTTCAGGTGTTAACTGATTCGTTTTCCTTTATATGCTTGGTTACGTAAGCCAAGTTTTTTATGGATAGTATGTATTTGATTCATATTCATAATTATATTATGTTCATAAACATTATTTTTAATCATAAAATTAAAATTATTCTTGAATGATTACGATGAGGAATGAATCTCATCGCGTTCGTGGAGACGTTAATCCGTACGTACGCATGAGCGACAACATTATTATATTGATGGTGAAATCATATGTAATTGGATAGTATATCATATATTAAGAATCATTAAAAAGTTATATTTATTATTTACATCATTTATACTCATTATTATACCCATACAAATAATTAAGTGTTTGAATAACAAACTACACCACGACGTGAAGACGGTAAGCCATACATACGCACGTATGGTGACTTTTTCATTCATATGATGGATAGAATAATGAATATGGTTGTACCATTTTTATAATAACATAAAAGTATATAAAAGATACTATAGGTATTATTTTTTAATGTAAACAACAAATAAATATGATGTGGAAGAAGAAAATAACTTGAAAGAGGTGATGAAATATTTACCTCTTTTTCGGGTTCTTCCTTTTGATTTGATCAAAAGGGCTCATAAGGTTGGATTTATGACCAAAGGAAGGACTATAGGATGAAAGGAGGAAAGTTGGGAGGATATTTTGGTAGTTTTTGGCCGAGCCAAAAGGCTTTGGAGGTGTGAAATTAAGATAAGGGGAAGTTCCCTTTTATAAGAGAGGTGAGGGTCATTTTAGGAAAAGCTTGAAATATTATTTTATAATAAAATTATTTTCGGTTTCTAATGGATCCAAAATAAATTATTTCTAAGATAAGGTGGGTATGGGTCGAAAACCTCTCAATAAATAGGTTTTATATAGGTTTAGTTCATCATATTAACTTTATCTTTTAGATTTAACTCTTAGTTAAATAGTTTGTCATTTACCATGTCTCTTTGTATTTTTATATTATATGGTTAATAAACATACTATAACAAGCCAATAGAACCCCATGTGGTTAATTATTAATATATATAACCTTATATAAGTCCTTTGGATGAACCTTATATTTTTAGGAATATTATATAATTTATTAATATAGTATTTGTTTTAAAAACTCAATTATGTCAATTTTGACACTATTTAGTATTTGATTTTTTTTGAAATCCATAAAAACATTATCACTTAGAATAAAATTTATTTAACCAAATATAACATGTCATATTAACCTATTAAATTAGTATAATTCATCATAAGTCTCAATTTACATTTTTTTGGATATTTATAATATCAATTATTTTAAAATTTCATTAATAAGGTAATTACTGCATCATCATTGTGTCATAAATAAATTAAATTATTTAATGTCTAAAAAATATAAATAAAATATAATTATGTGTTAAATCTTTTTATATTTATAATTAATATTTATAGTCGAATTTATATTGTTTGTAACCCTATATTAAAAATGTTTTAGTTATTAAACTTTGAATTTAACTCTTTTAACTATTATTTAAATAAAATAATAATAAATTTCCTAATCTAATCCAAGTGGACCAAAGAGGATCATATTTTATTAATAAGTTTTTTTGGGTCGAATTATACTTATCCAATAGAATTAGGACATGTGTTAGGGTAATTATGATATCATTTTTACCCTTAATTGCCCTATTTACTTTTAATCATGGAAAATAAAAGTCAAAAGTTAATATTCACCAAAAATTATTTTCATCTTATTGAATGACATGTTACTTACTGATATTAATTGTGTATCTCTGATTTTTGAAATTCAACTCATAGAAGCTGTAAAATTAAGGTTTATTCAAACTTGCAAATGCTCCTAGAATCTGGCTAAAAGACGGTAAAAAGTTTAATAAAATTTTTATATATCTAAAATTATTATAAAATGACTCTAATAAATTACATTGAACTTATATAGGTATTATGTATCTATTTTGACCTAAAATAAATTAAATTAAAATAATTAATTATTTAAATAAAAAGTCGGTTTTAACCAATAACGCAGTGTTTTTCACTATTCATCAAAAATTGAAAGTTTTCAGAAAAAAACCTAAAATTCACCCTAAGCTAATTTTGATATTCTAAATTCAAAAATGAAGTCCATTTTGAAAAATAAAATTTATTAAATTTCAAAAGGTAGATATTACTATTCATAACGGCTAGTTTGATTGGTCACAATGTGTTAGAATCTCGAAGTTGAATACAATCAAAGCTATTGCATTATTCAAAGGGAAACATAGCATGGAAGTTTGGGGTGTTACAAGTTTAGAGTGGGTGATGGTGGTATTATTTGTGGAGATGCATTTGTAGGTACATGATGGGTACAGGAAAATGACCCTTGCATCTATATCAGTTGAGTTTGTGCTTCTGAGGTGAGTTAAAGAGAGTCACTTGGTGGATTTGGAGTGTTTAGCTATAAAGGAAATCCTTAATGGTGGGGACTCACATTCTGTTTGGACTTTAGATGCTGATGGATTTTCTTATGTTCATGGTCGTGTTGTGGGGCTGACAAATTTACGGGAGGAGTTGATGTGCAGGTTTCACGCATCAAAGTGGGTATTGTATCCAGGATTACCTAAGACGTACTATGATCTTTATAAGAAGTTTTGGTGGCCGAGAATGAAGAAAGAAGTTTCAAGTTTTGTGGCATGATGCCTTACCTATCAACAGGTGAAGGCTGAACATCAGCATCCAGGTTGGTTGTGGAATGACATCACGATGGAATTCGTAGTGGTTCTTTTGAGGAAACCTTGGAAGAATGATGAAATTTGGGTGGTGGTAGATAGAATGACAAAAGTTTCTCATTTCTTGTCGATCTAGGAGACCTATACAGTCGACCAGTTGGGGGAATTGTATGATCGAGAAATAGTATGGTTTCATAGTGTGCTGAGAACCATCATTTCATATCATGATCCACATTTCACCTCTCACTTTTGGAGAAGACTATATAAATCACTTGGTACCCAGGTGTTTCTGAGTATGGCTTACCTCCCATAGACTAACAGGAAGTCAAAGTGTACAATTCAGTTATTAGAGGAAATGTTGAGAGAATGTGTTCGAAATTTCAGTGGTTCGTGGGAAAAGCACCTATCACTTGTTGAGTTTTCTTACAATAATATATTTCAGGATAAATTTCATATGGAACCTTTTGGGTAACTTTATGGGAGACCGTGTAGATCTCCATTATGTTGGTTAGATTCTGGGGAGTCTGAGGTGTTAGGATTGAGTCTTGTGCAGGAGACGTTGGAGAATGTTCGTTTGATTTAAGTGTATGACAATAGCTTAGAGTAGGCAGAAGTCATATGCAGATTGGGGTCATAGAACTCTTGAGTTCATGGTGGGTGATAGTGTGTTTCTTCATGTTTATCTAAGGTTGGGTCATCGTCGAATTCAGAAGTAGGGAAAGTTGGCACCTAGATATGTCGGGCCATTTGATATTGTAGAGAGGGTCAGACCCGTGGAATAACAACTGGCCCTTCCATAGTTGTATATTAAGATGCATTATGTTTTCCATATTTCACAACTCTGACAGTTTCACCCTGATCCATACCATGTGATAAATGTCATGGATGTCAAGCTTGTGGCTGATGTGTCTATTGAGGAGCACCTGGTTCGTATTGTGGATCATAGTGAGAATGTTTTGCGGGGAAAAGTCATGCATTTAGTTCGTGTTCTATAGAATCATGGAAATGTTCTGGAGGAAACTTGGGAGTGGCAATCTTACATCTGGGCCCAGTAGCCTGACCTCTTTGATTTAAAAACCCAATAATGCTCTAAAAGAGCGGCTCGTGGATGAGCCATTATAAGGTGGGGGAGGTTGTAAGATCCCAGATATCTCTGTAAGGTATTTTTACTTATGTTTCAGTTTAATTTTTTTATTTTGGTCAATTAAGCATTTTTTCAAGTCCTTAAGAAGGTTTGAGGGTGTTCCAGGGGTTCAGGACACGAAAGAGGAAGAAAAAGGGGGTTCTGGCCATGTTGTACGGTTTGCGCATAATCAGTGAAAACTGTGTGGAATTCCCAAGAAACTGTATGAAAGGGGGGTTTTCAGACAGTAGCATCCACACAGTTTGCGCACAGTTTGAAAAACCATGTGGGTAAACCATACGAAGGGACTATTTTGGGACAAAATCATCTGCATGGTTTGTTCACGGTTTGGAAAACCATGCGGGTAAACTCTGTGGCCCAGAAACATAAAAGATTACCCAAATTCCATTCTGGGGTTTTTAAGTTCCACTCAGGATTTTCCTCTTCCTTCTCTCTTGCAACCCTAGGAATGAACCAATGCTCCCATGATCTTCCAAGGATCAATCTCCCTTGTCTTAGGGCCGTTTGGAGTGTCGTTGGTTGCGGATTGAAGATTTGAGTAAGGCTAAACCCCTCCTTGCTTCTTTTTCTTGATTCGGGTTGGTATCTCTCTCTTATCTTCTTCTGAAGCTCTCAAACCATTTTTTTCAGTGAGTTTTAGGTTGATACTTCAAGGGTTGATCAAATTGGGATCTAACGATTCGGTTGAGAGTGTGTTCGCCAATGGATTCAAGGTAGGTGGTCTACAAATTATATCCCTTGGTTTTGTGTAGGTTTAAGCATATAGGGTCTTTATTCTTTCCCACTTTTGATGAGTTCTTAGTTCTTTTGGTGTGATGGGATTTTTGGGTGTCTAAAAAATTAATTGAACCCCTCTTGATCCCCATGGGATGCAAGGAGGATGACTCAATTAAATTAGGGCCATCCATGGGGTGTGACGACATCCCCCAGACTTAGAGTTAGCTAAATAAGTGTAGGTCGTCGTGCGAGAACATAGAGCCCATGATGAACACGTTAATATGATTGAAGAATGTGCAATTGGGGTTTTAGTAATACACTTAGGAATAATTAGGAATTAATAGGAATAAATAAGAATAATTAGGAATAAATAGGAATAATTAAGAATAATTAAGAATAATTTAGAATAATTAGTAATAAATAGTCACCTTCTATTTGTGATAGGCATAACAATTTCCAACGGATTGGTCGCAACTCTTTTTCCCAACAACTCACCTCATTGCAACTTTCTCGGACTGAAATCACTATGACAATTTTACTCTGATGTACATATATCCATTTTCATCTGCACGAGAATGGAGAGCAGTGCAGCGGGGCCTCCCTGCTCTCCATTCTCTGGCATACGAAAATAGATATTTGTACATCAGATAATATTTTTCATAGTGATTTTAGTCGGAGAATGTTGCAAGGATATGAGATGTCAGGCAAAAGAGTTGTTGCCAATCACCTTGAAATTGTACCGCTCGTCGCAAATAGATGGTGGAGCAGGCTTGGGGCCTTCCAATTTATTTATATTTATTTCTATAATTATCAATAATTAGAAATATTAAAATTTGGAACAAATATTGATAATAGAAATAAATAGTGACAATGAGGAGTAATTACTGATAATTCAAAATAATTAGTGATAATTACTGATGATTAGTAATAATTAGTGATAATTAGTAATAATTAGTGATAATTAGAAATAAATAGACATAGTTAGTGATAATTAGTGATAATTGCTAATAATTAGTTATAATTAGTGATAATTACTCATAATTAGTGATAATTACTAATAATTAGTGATAATTACACATAATTAGTGATAATTACTATTAATTATCGATAATTACTAATAATAAGTCAAAGACAAAAATAAATAGTAATAAATATAAATAAATAGTAATAAATAGATATAAATAGTAATAATTAGAAATAAATAGTAATAAATAGTAATAATTAATAATAATTAGGAATAATTAGGAATAATTAGCAATAAATGGTAATAATTACTAATAAATGGTAATAATTACTAATAAATGGTAATAATTAATAATAAATGGTAATAATAATTAACAAATGGTAATAAATATTTATAAATGGCATTAAATAGGAATAATTTGTAATAAAGAGGGACAATTTGTAATAAATAGGAATAATTTCTAATAAATAGGTAAAATTGGCAATAATTAGTAATAAATAGTAATAAATAGTAATAAATAGTAATAATTATTAATAAATAGGTATAATTAGTAATAATTAGTAATAAATAGTAATAATTAGTAATAATTAGTAATAATAAGTAATAGTTAGTAATAATTAGTAAAAAATAAAAATAAATAGTAATAATTATGAATAATTGATAATAATTTGTAAAGAATAGGAATAAATAGAAATAATTAATAATAATATTAATAATTTGTAATAAATATGAATAAATATGAATAGTTAACAATAATTTGTAATACATTTGAAAAATTAAGAAAAATTACCAATGATTTTTAATAAATATGAATAAATGGGAATAATTCATAATAATTGATAATAATTAGTAATAATTAGTAATAATTCGTAATAATTAGTAATAATTATTAGTAATTAGTAATAATTAGTAATATTTGTTAATAATTAGTACTAATTAATGATAATTAGTAATAAATCATTATATAGTAAGAAATATGAATAAGTAGTAATAATTAACGGTAATTAGTAAAAATTAGCGATAATTAGTAATAAATAGTGGTAATTAGGAATACTTAGGAATAATTAACATTTTTTTCTTTTTCTGAATCGTATTTTTATAATATCATGTTATAAAAAAACATAATTATTTTATATTTTTTAGAGAAATATGGAATAAGGAAGATGACATCAGTCATTATTAGATGATTATAATTGGATTAATCAGCACATAAATCCAAACAGTTTTGCTTTAAATATTGTATATATTGAGGTTGTTGAAACTTTATTATCATTTTCATCATCAAAACTAGAATTTGTTTTAAAATGGGCCACTAAGGGTCCATGTAAAAAATGTGTCTAAGGGCATTTGAAACATTTGACAATGTTTGGGGTCATCTATTGCTTTATGGTTTCCAAACAGATTATGTTTTTTGATATCAACATGGTGAACACAATTCTAAAGAATATACTAATAATTTGGTTATGGATCCATCATGGTTTCAAAATTTAGTACATGACGTGGAAATTTCATCTTTTCAACAAACTAAAACTCAGGTTGATATTGATTTAACTCTTGAGTAAGAACCATCTCAATTTTATGAGTTGTTGAGGTCTACTGAGGATGTCGTTTATTTTAGTTTCAAGATAAGAAAATTTGAAGAGGTTGAAAAATTTATTCCTATTAAATCATATAATGGAATGTTAAATAGATTTTTTATCAAATATTCGCTTTAGTTAAAAAACTATTACTTGAACAAAATGTGTTACCTACAAATTTTTATTAGAGAAAGAGAATGATTCATAATCTAGGTTTTGGTTATCAGAAGATTCATGCTTCTTCAAATGATTGCATCTTATATTATGGTAAAAATGATTCATTGGATAGTTGTCCCACATGTGAAAAATCAATGTATAAAGAGGATCAAATTGGAAAGTTTGGATTGATTATTGTAAAATATCTGAGATATTACCCGCTTACAACCAGATTGCAGTGTTTATTTATGTGTCAGAACACATCAGCAATGATATCATGGCACAAAACCAATATTTCAACTGGTAAATGCTTAAATCATCCCTCTGATGGTGATTAATGGAAACAATTTGACCATGTGAATTCTTATTTTTTCTTTAGAAGCCCAAAACATGTGATTAGGTCTTTCTACTAATGGTTTATGTCTACTTAGTTATTATGGTAGTCAGTATTCATGTTGTAATAACTTTAAAAATCTGTAAAATTTACCTCCTTATATGTTGATGAAAGAGACATATATCTTTTTGACCTTATTAATTTCAGAACATTCAAAAAAATATTGATTTTTATTTGAAACCATTGATTGATTAGTTAAATTCATTGGGGAGTAATTGTGTCAGTACATATGATGTCGCTGCGAAACAAAATTTCCTACTGAAAGTTGCATTGATGTGGAAAATTAGTAACTTCCCAACATATGGAATGTTATGTGGATGGAGTAAACATGGTATAAAATCATGTCTATACTGTATAAGATATATTAAAGTGTTTATGGTCGTCAATGGATAAAAATATTTTTTTGACTGTCATCATAGATTCTTTCTAACCGATCATCCTTTTCATATGAACAAATATCATTTTAGAAAAGGAAAATTGAAAGAGATGAATCTCCAATAATGATCTTAAGTACAGATTTAAAATCAATTGTCTCTTTATTACCTCCCATTACATTTGGACCAACAATAAACCAATAGAAATTTTATGGCTTTGGGAAAGAACACAATTGGATAAAATGGAGAATTTTTTGGGATCTTCTATACTAGTTAGATTCTTTGATTCCTCACATGTTGGATGCCATGCATATTAAGAAGAACTATTTTGATAATTTATTTTATATAGTTTTAGATACACCAGGTAAGACCAAAGATAATGTAAAGGCATAGTTAGATCTTTCCCAAATTTGTAGGCGACCAGGGCTTAAATTGTTTGAAAATTTCAGATCACATAAGTTAATGAATCTAAAAGTAGATTATACACTGTCTATAGAAAATTGATTATTATTTTATCAGTGTTTGGAAAATTTGATGCATCTATATGGTTATACTTCCAATTTCAGAATATGTGTTATAAATAGTCACATTACCGGATTAAAAAGTTAGGATATTCATGTTATAATAGAAATACTTCTATCGATTAGATTAAGAGGTTTTTTGAATTCTATGATTTAGTATGTGATAACATACATATAATATTTTTTCTGAGACATTTGTATAGAGAAAAGAGACTACAATACACTAAGAAGACTTCATGAAGATGTTGTTTTAATTTTATGTAAACTAGAAATAATCTTCCCTCTAACATTCTTTGACTCAATGAAACATTTGATATTACATTTTCCACATAAATAAAAATGTGGAGGTTCAGTATAGTTCCGATGAATTTACCCATTTGAGAGATGCTTACAGAAATTGAAGAAAAAAGTATGTAACAAAGAATCGGTTGAAGGCTCAATTGAAAAAGCTTATTTGCAGGAGGAAATTTCTTTTTTATATTCTTATTATTTTCAATTTGAATATCTCTCAAAACACAACTATATGTGATGTAATGAGGAAAATATTGAAAATGAAATGAGAAATCAATTATCAATTTTTAATCAGCCCGAACATGGCTTCAGTGGAGTTCATGAATGATGGATTTTAGATGATGAACATCACAGAGCTCATAAATTTGTTTTGCTCAACTGTAAAGAAATGAAACCATTTTTATTGTGAGTTCCCCTATCAATTATTCTATAATATTTTCTAAAATAAATTAATATTATTTTATTTTTATGTTATATGATAATCATATCAAGAAATAGATTCCACAAATTACAGTAGCCACACTTGAAGAACGTCGGAAAAATAATTTTTCCCACTTGTTTCAAAAACTGGTAACATAAATTATTTAGGGTTTCACATATAATATAAATTTATTACTTGTTATATTGATAATTTTTTTAAAAAATTTCAGGTACCACAACATGTGGATAAAATTGATAATCGATTATGTGTATTGAGTAACCCACCATCCAAAATGGTTAAATCTTATAATGCATATGTTGTGAAAGGTTTTTAATTTCATACATGTGCATATAGGGAATAAAAATACAATGAATAGTGGTGTTTTCTTGATAGGATCACAACATAGAGAAATTAAAGTTTACTTTTACAGCATATAAGAAGAAATTAATGAACTATGTTATCTGAGATAGAATTATATAACGATGTTTAAATTTTAGTGCTTAGATACTAAGAGAGGATTATGTGTTCATCTGAGACATGGAATCGCTGATATTAAATATAACATCCTACTTGTAGTAAATGAACCATTTTTATCGCCCCATCACGCATATCAAATTTATTATAAAAATTATAGTGCTACTTCCATAGATTTGGGTGATCGGTGGATCATAATAAAAATTAAAACTTGATAAAATTATTTTACTCAAGGTAAATTTTGTTCCACTGAAGAGAAAATAATTGAATTTTTTCAAGAGAATGCTCCAAATATATCTTTTTTCACAAAGAGGCAATATTATTGATGATGAAACCCAATAGTTAATGGTTCATGGTGATTATGATGTTAATGATGTTACAAATGAATTTGAAATGACAAGATATGATGAAATTAAAACTCTTATGGAAATTGATGATGTTGAGGAGGAATATAATGATATTGACACCATCAGATATGAATATGGGGATTCAAATGAAGATTAACATAATTAAATGATGGTTATAATATATATATATATATATAATAGTTTTTTCTACTTTTTTCTAAAAACAATAATTTCATATCTCCGATAGACTCGTATTTTTTTCGTTTATTGCAAGAGGCTAATCTACCTGATGACAAGCAGGATGTTGCATCATCTGACGCTAAAACTACTGGCGGTTCAAGGAGGACTTAGAGGGGGTTTGGTCTTGCATTATTAATGATTCATAACCCTATCCTCGAGTTACATCCATGTCTTGGATTCAATCCATGCTTGCCTGTGTATGTTTACTTGTGTATTTTAGTTAGTAATAATTAATTATCATTATTTTTTTTATACTAATTGTTCGATTATTTTTTATTTTTATCAAAAATATACACATATAGCTATTGTATAGGGGAGTGTTATATTGTGAAATTATTTTTCTGAGGCATGGGTTACATGGGATCAGATTCCCATAGACGTTCAGCACTGTATGTTCGATCATTGACTGGTATATAAATAAAAAATATTTATTTTGAAATTTATTTACTTAATAACATGATATTATTAATTTTTTATAGTGTTTATGGTATCCCGTTGATGAGAGATTACATGTATCTACCTAGAAGACACGATAGGGTTTTATGCATGAGCATTGCCATCAATGTTTCAACAATTTGAGGAAAATAATGATGAAAGAAGAAGTCACAAAGTTTGATCATTCCTACTATGCTCACCGACTTGATTACATTTCATCTCAGGTTTGGGATGGATTATTTTTACACTATATGGGTGGTCATTTTCAGAGGAGATAATCAGTAGGTTGAAAAAATTGTGGGAGATAGGAGGTGACACATCTAGTTGGTAGTAATACATTCAGTACCCATAGGGAACATATGGTAAGTACCTTTATTAGATTAATTTATATAACATTAAATGTCAACTCTTTATTTTATATTCATATAGGTAGTCAAACATCCTAATATAACATAATTTTACGTTTATAGGAGGATATACAATGATCCTATCACTGGAGATATTAGAGGTTATCGCCAATGTCAGATTGTGGTCAGCATAATTTCTTTTTGAGTTTCAAAAATTAATGAAAATAATATTTTAACTATTCTAATTTTAAATTTCAATTGAAGGAGTTATATGAGGTCACAATATCTCAGACACATACTAAGAGTTAGGTTGATATCGATGATCATACCATTACTGCTAGATTTGATGAGTTATCATGGATGCAGGCGACCCACTATGCCTTCAAGAAAGGTTGAGTTATTGGTATCGACTCTCGATTGATGCTTTGGAGTTATTATGGTATCACTATGATGTCGGCGTACAACTTGAGAGGAGCTTAGGGAGAGTCATCATCATCTGCTGCACAG
This sequence comes from Viscum album, assembly GCA_963277665.1. NCBI lineage: Eukaryota > Viridiplantae > Streptophyta > Magnoliopsida > Santalales > Viscaceae > Viscum > Viscum album. The sequence goes on from OY728143.1 coordinate 1,015,896,103, forward strand.
TATCAAGAGCAACTACGAGCTCATGGTGAGATTATAAAGAGTATGCATAAGGAGCAAGAAGATATCCATCTATAGCAGTAGCTGTACCAGGAGGAGATTTGTCGGTGGCAGCAGTACCAGCATGAGAAGATGATGGAGTGCATGTGATGTCTGATTCATGCTTTAGGGATGGAGTTCCCTCCACCATCTCCCCATGATCCTCCATAATACATTCCCCTTTAGTGATATATTTATATTTTATGATAAAACATCTGAATGTAAATTCTTTTTAATAATTATTTACATTTATATATAGTGTGTTTTTTATATTATTTCATATATAACATTTTTTATTATTTTATTTTTTATTTTATTTTTATAATTTTGTTACTTTAATTCATTTTTTTATTATTTTTATTATTTTATTATTTTATTATTTTTTATTATTTTATTATTTTTATTTTTATTTTATATTTTTTCGAACATTGAGGTTTTTATTATTTTATAATTTTTTATTATTTTACTAATATTAATAATATTATTATATTATTATTATTATTTCCTTAATAATAATAATAATATTTTATTATTATTATTTTTAATATCTAATATTATTTTATTATTAATATTAATATTATTTTATTCTTTTTTATTTTTTTTATTTTTTATGTTATTTGCGATGGGTCCATCACAACAAGTTTTAAAAAAAATACATGGGAATACTATTTTAGATGGGTCAACTCCTCATCGCAATAAGGTTTTTTTAAAAATCTCTGGGAATCTATGTGCGACGGGACAACTTCTCGTCGTAAATAGTCTTTTTCAATGAACTGTCATAACAAAATCTATTTGAGACGCCCTTTTCTACAAAGAGGCGTTTGTGGTGGGTCACCATCACAAATGCCCCACCATATATAAACCAATTTTTAGTAGTGAATCCATGCGCGGATGGTTCTTGGCATCCTGGGTGAGTGGCTATAGAGGAAACAACATCTGTTCTTGAATCCATAGGTCGTTGAATCTTGTATACACTAGATCTAGATGGTAACGATGGTTCTTGGAGGGCACCGACTCTGATTCACACCATATCTAAACAAAAACTACATCTCTTTGACTACCTCAGACTCAAGCAATGACATTGGATTTAGACAGTGGCGTCAAACCTCAAAAGCATCAGATCTGGGCAGTGATGATTATTTTTGGTCAACACTGGTGAATCTTCACGTCACCTGCACACCGGGACAACCTATGTATACCCAGACAGCTACGAGGATTTTTATTTCATCGGATTTTAATCACTCAACTATGGTGACTTCGGCATTCTGCATTGACCATCTGTGAAAAAAATTTGACTGATCCCTAGGTAAGGGGGTCTCAGTCATGTTAATGTATTTTTTCCTTTTTCATTTTAGTGTCTCATGTTTTCTGCTAGTTTTATCATGTTATGTGTTGTGTCTCAGATTTCTTGTTCATCTTTTTCTATGTCTCTTGCGGCTTCTTGTATTCTTTTACTTTCCGTAGTGAAAACTGTAATGATCCTGCCCATGCACGTAGGCCAATGGCTGAAGCACATCAATCCTTTGTGTCCCTTTTACTGATTTTATTTTCCGCATTTATACATCCTTCAATTGCTGATCAGATTTGTTTCCTTCTTGAATTAATTTTAATTCTATTCAATATTTCATAATTAAATAGAAGTTGTTTTGGTATTTGGTGTTGACCGGTTTTTATTATTGTTGCTTCCTTAGTTAATGATTGAAGCCCTCAATTATAGAATGATATATTTGTCTCTGGAATTTAATTCTCATTATTTCTAGTTATTTTTTATTGAATCAATGTGTACATATTTTTTCTATTTTATGAGAATTTGTGCATGTTTTATGTAGTGAAATTTCCACTGCCAATTTGTTTTTTAATAGCCACTATCTAGTGTATGTGATTTGTTCAATGCTAGTTATATTCATTTTATTTATTTCTTATATGGAATGGTAACTTGAACTTATATTTTATGTTTATTATTTTTCATGTAATAAATTATAAATAAACATCATTTGTGTATTTCGTATTTTAGCATGCCAAAACACCCAATAGATCCTGGGATTTTGCATGGGGACTCCTCTCGCATAGGGGAAATACCCACAATAAGTGGTATCAGAGCCTAATTAGGTTTGTGTTTTTCTTTTTTTAAAATTTAAATCGACTGTTCGTTGATTTCAAATTTGTTTTGGTAGTGGATTTTACTTGTTTTAGAATTATTTTATTTCTTTGTTTCGTTTATCTAGGTCATTAGCTCTCTTGGGATGCAATTTCATTCTATTTTTGATAGTTTTTTCTTTTTTTCCTCCATATTTCCTTTTCATGTATGAGCCTCAAATATTTATCTAAGTATTTATTACCTATGTGCGTCTATGGTTTCGGGGTAGGAATGGGTTCTGTGGGAGGTTTTCTTATATTTGAGAGTTGGTTAGCAGTAAGGTCTTGGCTGGATCTTGTGCCTATAGTGTTTTATTTCTTCCTAAGTGGTTAGATTATGTAAGATATATTGTGTTATTTCACATCCATTAGGACTGTTTTCTCTAGGTATGGACCTGTAGTGAGTTTTGTGTTTAAGATTGGGTAGTTTGTCGGAGAAGTTCTCTAATTTGTTTCTTGATTGGCCACCAATATTCTTTGATTATTGCCCAACCCTACATAACAGCTTTGTTTTGGTATCCTAGTGTTAGGAACCTTATCTCATTAGTAAGTCTATAATTGGATGTGTGGCCCTTTATTGGCTTGTTTTCTCCTAGTTTATAGTTGGATCTCATCCTTTGTTCACAAATCTTAGAAATGTCCTAGGATGTTGGAACAGCTTTCATGTGTCCTTCAAGTTTCTATTTTGTTTGAGGATATCTTATTTTTTGCCTTTGTTTTGGTGGTCATATCCTTGGGTGGATATTCTAAATTCATACTTTAAGGATATTATGGTGCCTTGCGTTGATAGTCTTCCTATTAGAGTTTTCAAGTGGCGTGTCTCGGTTTTTTAGCCGACGGTGCTTGGTTCTTCAGTCCTCATGTGTTTTTGTGGGCTCAGGTAAAGACCTCTTTTAGTTTTTTCCATTTTTATGTGTTGGGAAAAAATCCCTCAAGGTATCATTGAATCATTTTTGAGGTGATTGTGTTTGTTGACAAAGTGGGCCTCCGTGTTGTGTTTGTTGACAAAACAAACTACGACATACAAATTTGTTGACAAAGGGGTTTTCATTGTGGAATGTCAAGTTCAGGGGATGTTGTTAACGATCCATGATTGATTCAAGAACGTTAAAAAAGGAATGGTTGATCTGGAGGCAGTTTAAAAAGAGCAGATACAAGGTGGCGTTGTTTTCCAGTGTTTGCCAAATTTTTGGGCCTCAAAATCAAAAAAGGGGAAATGTGTTTTTGGTGAAGGGACTTGCGTGCTGATGTCTTGGAGGCTTAGAAACTTGCGTGACATATGTTTTTCAAGATCATAACATCAAAATATGGGAAATGAAAAAAGGGGCGCCCAAGTGTTATGTTTGGTCGCGCAAGTGACTTGCGCGACAGAGACTAGGGCGGCGAGACTTGCATGCCAAGAGGAGACTTGTGCACCATCACGCAGGGTGTTCAAATGCCTATAAATAGAGGTTGAACCCTCCTCATTCAAAGAAGATTTCAATACTTAGAGAAAATCAGAGATCCCATCGCACAGGTGTGGTGGTCATGCAAGTGGTGGTGTGGTCGCGCAAGTAGAAGTTGCGCGCCAGTTGATTGTTGCGCATCCAGAGTGGTTTGGGAGATAAATGAAGGGATTCGCCCAAGTTTTGAGTTGAATAAGGGGGAGTCATGCAAGTGTTTTGGTGATACTTGCGCACCATGTTTTGAAGAAGCACTATAGTTGGTAGTTGCGCACCAATATTGGTTTGGGCGTAAAAGGGTGCGAGTCGTGCAAGTTTTGGAGTTGAAGAAGCGAGTGTCATGCAAGTGGTTGAGGTGAACCTACACGTCGATTTGAACTTGTGCACCATGACTTGCGCGCCAGCTTAGAGAAGGGTTCCAGGTATGGTTGAAGCACGACAATCATTTTAGAGCTGCGTGAAAGCTAGAAGATTGTCCGATACCTTCGGTGAAAAGTGAGATTCCTCTACGGGTGAAAGTTGGACTTCAACAGAGCATCTATCAATAGTTGAGGATGCATTCTTTCATGCAAATGAAGAGACATATAGGTCTATAAATTGTGAGTGGATCCTTTCCAGATCAGTGAGCAAAGGAAGAGGAAGAAGGTGATCCCTCCACCGATAGTGAGCCAGAGAGAGCGAGAAACAGGGAGTGACCCTTAGGAAAGTAGTGAGCTGACCCTAAACACTGTAAAGGCAGTGAGCCTGGGAATAGAAATGATTTATCCTAAACCTTGTAAACAGTAGTGTGCTTATAGTGGATTTGGTACATCATCACATTGTCAGTGTATGCTCCTTGGACGTAGCCCAGTGAGGGTGAACCAATTAAAAATTGATGTGTCATGTGCATGCTTTGATTTCTGTTTATATTATGCAATAGGAAAGAGAGAGAAGAGTGTTTTGCTTAATAGTGAAACAAGATCAGAACATACTTTTATTTTAAATTATTCATACCCTGATTCACCCCCCTCTTAGGGTATTCAGCCTTATGAACCTAACAATTGGTATCAAAGGGAGGTTAAAATCAGTACTTCTCTCTCAATGGAGGTCACCAATCATAAAGAGATTCCAATATTAGATGGAATTAATTTTCAGATATGGAAGAATTGAATGCAACACTATTTCTGATCCTTGTGAATAGATGTGTTTACATCAGCTATGCATGGTATCTCAGCTAACATCAACAGTGTATCATTATCAGAAGCTGAAAAAAGGGAGCTAGATGCTCACGCTAAGGATATTAATGCTTTAGTTGGAGCCCTTTCCAATGCTATATATACAAAGGTGATGTCATGAAAAATTTCACATGCTATGTGGGAAAAGTTTTTGAACATATATGAAGGGGATACAAAAGTTAGAGAGGAAAATCTGCAAGTTCTGTGGAACAAGTATGAAGATCTGAGAATGAGCCCGAATGAATCTGTTGATGCATTTTTCGACAAGGTAAATGTTGTTGTGGAAGACATGCGGGGTCTTGGAGAAGTCATCGAAGATATAAAGACTGTGAAGCGTATCTTGAGGAAACTTCCACCTTAGTTTAATCCGAAAGTCTCAGTCTTGGAATATAAAGACCCAAAAGAGCTGACGTTGGATAACCTGCAGAGTACCCTTGTTGCATATGAAATGAAAAATGATGACAATGATGCTATGAAAAAGGGAAAATCCAAGGAGGTGGAATTTAAGGCCATGAAGAATCTGACCATCGAAGAATCTCATAAGGAAGAAGGGACAGATGAAGTGATGTCATTCCTTTCCTCGAACCTTCAAAGAGGAAAAGGAAAGTTTAAAGGGAAACTTCCACTTGCATGCTTTAGATGTGGAAAGGTTGGACATATCACAGCAAGGTGCCCAAATAAGTCTCAAGATGATGAAGAGGATGAAGTTGAAATCCCCAAGAAGAATTCTTCGACCTATGTGAAAGGAAAGAAGAAGTTCAAGAGAAATTTCTTCAAGAAAAGGAATCTTCTTTCATAAGACTATGAAATTTCAGATGAGACAGAGGCTGAAGAGGTTGAAGATATTGAAAATTTCAAAGATATTGGGGAAAATTCCATGGTGGAAGTTGTTGGCAGTTCTCAGAAAAAGGAAGAAAGGAGATGAAGAAGAATAATTTGAAGGAAGAGTTGATATGGAAGCTGAATTGGAAGAAGCTCTTTAGGAGAAAGACGTTTGGAGAGCCAAAGCGAAGAAAGATAATAAAGTGGTTCATGATGCCAAACTCTATATGCAACAACAGGATGAAGAAAAGTCTGAATTGTTAGAAGAAATTGAAAAAATAAAATCTTCAACACCAGAGAGCTCAGAAAATATTGCTGAGTATAAGCTTAAAATTGAGGAACAAAAGAATGAAATTGATTGTTTGACTAACATAGGAAAGGAGCGGGTCAAACGTATCAAAGAACTTGAAAAAGAAGTTTTTGTCCTATGACAAATAATTAAGGATCAAGGAAAACTCTTGACACCCAGCACAGTGCCAAGAAAACAAATTATTCAGAAGATTGAAAAGTTAGAAGTGAATCACATACCTCCAGCGGAAAAGAAACAACAGTTGTGTTCCAATGATAAGACTAGTATGGGACATGAACAAAAACATAAAGCAGTCATGGATGAAGTCAAACCCTAAGAACCTGCTCTGATAATGAAGACAGATTTGGGTACGAAATAGAATTAGAATATTAGCAGATCCCAAGGGAAAACTAGTAGTGCAGAAGTGACACACAGGAATTTTCATTACATTAGCTTCTATTGCTATAGAAATATGGGACACTCACAGAATGTGTGTTCTATAGCCAAGATATACCGAAGGGAACAAGAACAATAGTGGAAGCCAAACAGAGCTCAATATTATAGAACATCCTTTGAAGGTCATTGTTTTTGGTGTGGAGGATTTGGGCACATGGATAGATATTTCACATCAATCATACAAAGGAATGTGCCAAAACAAAACTCGAACAGTCATAAGCAGCAAGTTTGGGAATCGACAAGTGAGCTAAAAACACAAAATTGATTTGCATCTCTACAGGATGAAGCTGTTCCATCACACCCTATGTAAGATCATCTTCTCCAAACCACACCGAGTGTGAAGTCAAAGACATGGATCAAAAAGAAAAAGGATGATAAGGCAGTAGTTGTGGAAATTGCCCTTAAATATTTAGATCGCTCAGGAGTATGGATCCTTAATAGTGGTTGCACATCTCACATGACGGGTAATAAGGATCTTGTTACAGGAATAAAATATAACAAATAAGGAGTTTTAAAGTTTGGAAATGATGAAGGGATGAAGATTATTGGTTCTAGAAATACTAAATTTGGGGGAAAAGAAATGAGATGTGATGATGTCTTGGTAGTAGATTGCCTTAGTCATAACTTACTCAGTGTCAGTCAACTATGTGACTCTAGGCACTCTATCCGATTTACCAAGAAGTTGTTTGTTGTGAAAGGAAAATATGGAGAAGTCGTTCTATAGGGAAAAAGGACAAAGGGAAATCTTTACCTTATAAGTGGGGAAAAAGATATGTGTCTTTTATCCAGAGAGGAAGAAAACAAGTTGTGGCATAAGCAACTTGGTCATTTATACCAACCATATATGGAAGATCTTATAAAGTGTGATGCTGCTAGAGACCTTCCCAAATTATCACGTGATCTCACTCATACGTTCGGTGCTTGACAACAAGGGAAGATCATCAGAAATACATACAATCCAAAGGAATAGAAATCAACTAGAATGCTCAAATTGGTGCATGCTGATGTTTGTGGACCTATATCACCATGAGACATAAATGTGAAAAGGTACAATGTCCTTTTCATTGATGATTATAGAATATTTTCTTAGGTATTTGTCATTACCCATAAGACAGAAGCATTTAGTTGTATCAAGAAGTATAGGAGGGAATCAGAAAGGATTCTTGGGCAGAAAATTCTGAAGTTTCGTACTACTAATGATACAGAATTCAAAAACAGTCAAGTGGAATACTATCTCGAGAAACACAAGAAAAGGCATCAAGTTTCATTAGTGAGAACTCCCCAATAGAATGGAGTATTTGAAAGGAGAAATCATATCATCAACAACATGGCCAGAACAATGCTTATTGAAAAGGACCTACTAGAGAAATTTTGGAAGGAAGCAGTTTTGACATTGGTCTATATTTCGAATAGGGCTCTTTTGTGTCCGAAAGAAGGGAAGACTCCATATGAAATGTGGTACGGAAAGAAACCAACGTTGAAATACTTTCGAATCTTTGGAAGTAAGTGTTTCATCCTCAACAAAGAAAAACACAGGAAGTGTGAGTCACAAGGAGATAAGGGGATATTCCTTGGCTAATCAGGTAAAACCAAAGCATATAAATGTTTCAGCAAAAGGCTGGGAAAAATTGTTGAGAGAAATGAAGTCACTATAGTTGAAAATGAATAGAATACTCAACAACCTAGTGAACAGTTTCTGGATGAAAGTGATAAAGAGGTAAGCAACACAGGGGGAGTAAAAGTGGAGGAGGCTGACTCAAAATAAGATACTGATGATGAGCAAGAGGGAGAAAAATCTGAATCTGCTAGGAAGCCAAAGAGTTGAGCTGAAATTGATAGGAAAAATATCATCGGTGATCAGACAGCTCCAGTTCAGACTCGAAGAATGAAACCATTGTAGCAAAAATCATTTTTATCTCAGGAAGAGCCAAAATGTTTTTCTGATGCAGTTGAAGATGAGTACTGGGTTCATGCTATGAATGAAGAATTAGACTAGATTGAGAAGAATAATACGTGAGAGATTGTTTCAAGTCTAGAAGATAATAACTTCATCGGGACTGAATGGGGTTTTCACAACAAGATGAATGAAGATGGCACAGTGATTTGAAACAAAGAACGAATAGTGTGTAAAGGATACTCCCAAATAGAGGGCATTGATGTTGATGAGACATTTGCACCGGTTTCAAGGCTAGAGACAATCATATTGTTTTTATCCATAATAGTGAAAAGAAAGTTCAAAGTGTTCCAGATGGATGTCAAATCTGCATTTCTGAATGGGTTTCTGGAAGAAGAGGTGTACATTGAGCAGTTAGATGGTTTTATCATTCATGAAGATGAGAATAAAGTTTGTCAGATGAAGAAGGCATTGTATGGCCTGAAACAAGCACCAAGATCATGGTACACAAGGCTTGACCAGTATTTGAAGAAGCTTAGTTTCCAACGTGGTGGAGTTGATTACAATATATATTTCAACAACAATAGTAATCAAAGGATAATGGTGCTAGTTTATGTTGATGACAAAATATTTGGGGATCATATGAATCTCATTGTAGATAGTTTTCTGAATTCATGAAAAGTGAGTTTGAAATGTCAATGATTGGAGAGCTAATGTTTTTCCTTGGTATACAGGTGACACAAGGAAAGAATGGTACATTAATTTCTCAATACAAGTATTCCAAGGATGTTCTGAGAAGATTCGGAATGATAAATTCCAAGGAAATGAAGACTCAGGTTGCTACTCGGATGAAACTATCTAAAGATGAAGATGGTAAGGCAGTTAATATCTCAAAATACAGGAAAATCATTGGAAGTCTGTTATACCTAATTGTGACAAGGCCTGACATTGTATTCTCCACATGCCAAGTAGCAAGATATCAGAGTAATCCTAAGGAAATCCACATGCTTGCAGTGAAAAGAATACTTCAGTGTATCAAGGGCATGGTGGACTTCGGCGTGACATATAATGACAAATCTCAGACAGAGTTATTGGGATATACAGATGCAGATTGGGCCGGATCGGCAGATGACAGAAAATCAATGTCAGTAGGTGCATTCTATCTTGGTAGATTGTGTATTTCTTGGCTAAGAAAGAAACAATATTTCATTTCTCTGAGCACCGTAGAGGCTGAGTATATTGTGGTCACTCAAACATGCACACAGCTATTATGGATGAAGCAGTAGCTTGAAGATATGGAAGTTGAAGTGAAGTCTCCGATCGAAATCCAGTGTGATAACTCAAGTGCTATCAATCTTAGAAAAAATCCAGTTTATCACTCAAGGACAAAGAAAATTGAGATAAAATATCATTTCATCAAGGAGAAGGTGGAGAAAGGGCTTGTGAAGTTGGAGTATGTTCCTACAGAGCTCTAAGTTGTAGACATTCTAACAAAGGCCTTACCCAAAGAAGCTTTTGAGAGGCATCAATTGGCTCTGGGAGTTCAATCGACTCCCCACACTTAAAAAATTGTGGATGTGGCACCCCCCTCTCCCTAAGGTATGATGTGTTTTTCCCTAATGTACTAATATGTGTTCTCTAATTTGTTACAGAATGCAAAGGAGTGACCTTTGGGTTCATTGACAAAGGGGGAGAAAATAGTTATTGTTCAAGGGGAAGACAGTGTGGCTATTTGACAAATCATGAATGATACGAGGAGAAGCTGACAGGTGGAGCAGCCAGATAGGGGGAGTTAATGATAGGAGGAGTTGAATCTGGTTCAAAGTGCTTAGCTAGATCTTAGCTTGGACAACACAGGAAATAGTGCTAAAGAGGATTTGCAGCTGACAAGAGTTAAAGTTGTGAGCAGACAGAGAGAGTATCAAATCTGACGATGCTAGAAGTGATCGATTAAAGGATAGATATCACGACAGCTGAGGATCGTGATGAAAGTATAAGAGTGGTGTTGGAGTGCAGTAAGAATATTTCCAAAAAATTGGTATTAGTTTGGTGTCAACTGTGGGTGTCAGAGTTGAAGTGATTCATTGATGAACTTTTCATTTACTCTTGTTTCTCATGCCGAGCATTTCTCATGTGGGCTTAGAGTATGTGTTGACTAAATTCTTGATCGCTATCGGAATCGCAATAGGCGAATGGTGGATGAAGAATTAATAGTGTATCTTTTTATGGAAGAGTTGTCAACAAACCCAAAGGGGGAGATTTTTGGGCAAAAATCCCTCAAGGTATCATTGAATCATTTTTGAGGTGATTGTGTTTGTTGGCAAAGTGGGCCTCCGTGTTGTATTTGTTGACAAAGAAGACTATGACATACAAATTTGTTGATAAAGGGGATTTCATTGTGGCATGTAGAGTTCAAGGGATGTTGTTAACGATCCATGATTGATTCAATAACATCAACAAAGTAATGGTCGATCTGGAGGCGGTTCAAAAAGAGAAGATACAAGGTGGCGCTGTTTTCCAGTGTTTGGCAAATTTTTGGGCCTCAAAATCGAAAAAGTAGAAATGTGTTTTTGGAAAAGGGACTTGTGCGCCGGTATCTTGGAGGCTTGAAAACTTGCGCGACATATGTTTTTCAAGATTAGAACATCAAAATATGGAAAAGGAAAAAGGGGCACCCAAGTTTTATGTTTGGTCGCGCAAGTGACTCGTGCGACAGAGACTAGGGAAGCGAGACTTACGCGTTGAGAGGAGACTTGTGCACCATCATGAAGGGTGTCCAAATGCCTATAAATAGAGTTCGACCCCTCCTCATTCATGGAAGAGTTCAACACTTTGAGAAAATCAGATCTCCCGTCACGCAGGTGTGGTGGTGGCACAATTGGTGGTGTGGTCACGCAAATAGAATTTGTGCGCCAGTTGATTGTTGTGCATCCAAAGTGGTTTGGGTGAGAAAGGAAGGGAGTCACCCAAGTTTTTAGTTGAATAAGGGGGTGTCACGCAAGTGGTTTGGTGACACTTGCGCGCCAGGTTTTGAAGAAGCGCAACAGTTGGTGGTTGCACGCCAATATTGGTTTGGGCATAAAAGGGTACGAGTCGCACAAGTTTTGGAGTTGAAGAAGTGAGTGTCGTTCAAGTGGTTTAAGTGAACTTGCATGCCGGTTTGAACTTGTGCATTGTGACTTGCACGCCGGCTTAGAGAAGGGCTCCAGGTATGGTTGAAGCATGACAGTCATTCTAGAGCTGCGTGAAAGATATAATATTGCCCAATACCTTCGGTGCAAAGTGAGATTCATCTACGGGTGAAAGTTGGACTTCAACAAAGCATATATGAATAGTTTAGGATGCATTCATTCATGAAAATGAAGAGACCTATAGGTCTATAAACTGTGAGCGGATCCTTTCCAGAGCAGTGAGCTAAGGAAGAGGAAGAAGGTGATCCTCTCCACCGACAGTGAGCCAGATAGAGATAAATAGGGAGTGACCCTTGGGAAAGCGGTAAGCTGACCCTAAACATTATAAAGGCAGTGAGCCTGGTAATAGAAGTGATCTATCCTGAACCTTGTAAACGACAGTGTGCTTATAGTGGATTTGGTACATTGGTACATTGCCGGTGTATGCTCCTTGGACGTAGCCCAGTGAGGTGAACCAAGTAAAAATTGTCATGTCCTGTGCATGATTACATTCTATTTATATTGTGAAATGGTAAAGAGAGAGAAGAATGTTTTGCTTAATAGTGAAACAAGATCAGAATGGGCTTTTATTTTAAATTATACATACCCTGATTCACCCCCCTCTCAGGGTATTCAGACTTGTGGACCTAACATTATGCCTATTTTCTATATGCTCCTCTATGTGTTTCTTCCTTTTCTTCCATATTCCATGATTGAACTATTTTATACTGAGTTTCAATACATTGATAAATCTATGATATTTTTTGTTTCCATGTTTTTGTATGAGGATGGATACTACTCTATTTTCTTTGTGATCTATAGGAACAAATGAGATGTTTTAGGGATCTATAAACATGTGATTTTCTAGTCCATATTTCCTCATTGAAATCATCTCAGAGTGTGACGCAAGTAAGTCCATGTATGAACTTTATCATGTAGTTGTTTAGAATTGATTAATTCCCAACTTGTTTATCCGCTTTTCGATATCATTCAACTTTTGGCGACATGTATCACATTAGATACATGGGACTGTTTGGGTCATACCTCATAGGTTCTTTCTCGACCCTTTGATTGAAATAGAATCATCATGCTGAATTTCATGTCCATGGTGTAATGACAAGTTTATTTCAGGTATTCAATGAATGATGTATCAAGAATAAAAGTTGATGACACAATCATGAAACTTGCTTGATGAGATATTGCGACAAAGGGATTATATTACACAGTGAGTGTTCGTATGTGGATGTCATTGTTGCGACATTATGTTATTTCTCTTGGGTGCCTTGACCTATTGCTAGACAGTACTCTTGGACTTTAGGCAAGCACGCCTAGTGCCAATGAGAAAGAATCCTAAATGGTCACACACTAAGTGTTTTTAGTGGTCTCAGTTAAATTATATTTGAATTTAATTAATGAAATAAATATTATTCTCAAGACTATGGAATAATTTTATTCATGTTAAAATGATCGCATAAATTAATTAAAATATATTTATTTATTTTATTGAACATTTAATAAATATTTATTAACTAGTTTGTAAATAAAATATTTATTTAAGAGAATAAATTATTTATTTATTTATTAGAGTGTTCAATAAATGGAATTGGAGTTCATGCAGACCACGATCGGTCCAGTAGTAAAATAATAATTTGCAAGATGGTAAATAATTATTTACTTAGTTTACACGAATTAAAAAAATGCTGCTATTATTTTGTGATGCAGAATTTATAATTCTATTTTGCACAAGTTGGCGCACTATAAATAATAACGCGGTATTATTATTAAATTATTGGGTTTTCTTTAATTTCATGAATGTATTTAATTGTTGCCATGCAATTAAATATTGTAACTGAAATTCCATGTATATAAATAGGCAAGTACGCCTATTGTGCCATACACCAAAACAACACCACACACCTGGTGAATTGAAAATTGTTGAGCCAAAAAATTTCTCTCTCAAATCCTCTTTTATCCCCTCTCAAGAACGAGAGACATTCTTCAAGGCCAAAGAACAAGTGATCAAGAATGACCAACACAAGACACTCGCTTCACTACGCTAGCACTCGGAGAATGAGTAGTGTCAATCGTAGGCCATTGGAGCACGTGTGGATCACTGCTAGAGGGATTCTAGTTTGGATCCTTACAAGCGCAATGAGATAATCTGGAAGGGTCATTCTGGATGATCAACATCATCAAAAAAGACAAATACCAAAGATACAGGTATTATTTTTCTTTATGAAATTAATTAAATTAATTATAAACATGATGTGAAAGATCCTCTCTAAGGTTTCAGGACTCTTTCTTCTTTATCTAAATCTTTGATTATATTCAGTGGAGATTGGAATTCAACATTGTATTGATCCCTCAATAATCATTGATCATGGTAAAAATCAAAGTTGGGTCCCATCCCAACCATGCTTCTGCTGTGACTGAAACCATCAAGTGGTATCAGAGGGGTTACATCATAGTTTATAATTATTTAAATATTTTGTTGATGAATTGCACATTTAATAATTTAGTTGTTTCAATTCAAGTTAATCGTTCTGCAAATCTGAATATAGAGATCTATTCCTCCTCTTTTATTTCTCGTTCACCTTATAGAAACAATCTTTTCCTTTAGTTTTGATTAAAATAAAATAGTGGATCTCATCTGGAGGTGCCAAAGATTCCTAGTTGTACAACACCAGAACACACAACATGTATTTGGCAGTACACTCCATGTAGTCAAGATTCAATGCATTGGACTGGTCTTCTAAAAACCAAGTCGTGTGTTGGAGTCTTTCTAAGTCTTAAATGACTCAGTGTGTTGACTAGAAATAGGTGTCATAAGGTTTCTGGATTACACATCATGTGGTCCAACAGAGACAGTGTGTAGTCCCTTAGGTTTAGGGTTGGACCGTGTACCCCGTACATGGATTTCCCAACTGTAGAATTTGTAACGAGGAACTACACAATGTGTGGCCCACTGGACATGCTGTGTACTCTAAAGAATTCTGAAGTATACTCACACATTGTTTCCTCGGGCGTGTACTTCGGATATAAGGTGAAAAATAATACACATTGTGTAGTTGGAACTACACGTCGTGTACTCATCCAAATTATGCAGATTTATTAAAATTTATTATTATATTATACAAAACCTTGAGACGTGTACCATAACGAGGGAATAAAGCTGAGGCACAACACGTGATCGGTGTTTTATATATATGTTTTTAATTTAACATCTGTGTAATGTTCACTTCTAATCATTGGGTAGTTATGAATAGAAATTCACTAGGTTGCCTCCAAGGTACAAGTTACGTACAAAGATAATTTTAAATGAATTTATTTGTTTAAAATTATGATGGATGATAATCTCAAGGAAATTCAAAAAATGGTTTAAGATAAAAGGATTGATTAATTAAAGATGATAATTAATTGATTCGAGCGTGATTTATCTTAAACAAGAACGATTAAAGAATTGATTGCTAGTTTTATTTATGTGTAAATATCGTTTCATGTATAGATGATCATGAGCTAGACCATGACCTTTGTATGTGTATGGTTTCTTTTAATTTATTTATTTGAATTAAATTTTTTGGTCTGTGAGCCTTATCCTTATTAATATGTAGGGCCTTCATGCCCAAGGTTTCTTTTATGTAAAACCACTTTTTACCCGTCACCTACATGTGAGTTAAAAATTCATATGTAATGGATGGAACTCCCAAGCTAGTGGAAGCAGTTCAAGCTGGAACCAAGACGAAACCAATCCCAGTAGATACAGAGGTGGACAAGTGGAAGCTACAAACACAAACCTAAAAGGTTCAAGGTGTTTCACCCCTAGGTCAGGGTTAGTTTATCAACTGCTAGATAAACTAACCATTAGAAAATCTCATTATCATTCCATTTACTTTATTTTATTTCTGTCAGTTGCATGGTTTATCATTATGGATGTGTTGTCATGATCACATAATTAATGAATTAAATAATCATACAATATGGAACTAAAATAAACTAGACTTATGCATAAATATTATCAAGACATGGTTAATCACTTAAGTAAGTTCAACTTAATATTAACAAGCGTGTGATAATGATAATAATAAATTCATGCATAATAGATAAAAAAACCTCAAATAAAATATTAATCTAGAATAACCCTTTTGTTACTTGATTAAGGGAAAAACTCAATAAAACTATGTGTTTGACCAACCCTTGTTGGGACACTTACTTTTATACAGGAATTCCTTATGAAAGGTTTTGGGTTGACTTAACCATATTACATCAAGAGGAGTATCCCTTGCTAGACATGGTGTTATATTGGAGGCAAGAGTTGAGGAAATCCAAATTCATGATTTCAGGATTGGGGAGTCCACTTAACATATCAAGGAGTTGCAAGCCTATAGTTATCAAAGACCTACCTACTTAAATACCCTCTAATAGCTTGAACAACCCTTTTTGGGGTTATGCGAATGGGAATATGGATCCTTTCCACTAGAATGTCATGGAAACTGGACATTCTGAGTTCAATGGTGAGGGCTATTGGTACTTGATAAAAAAGTGGGAGACTTAATAAAATTTATTATTTCTTATAAAATGTAATCAAGAAAGTAATAATTGTCTACTCTTTCAATTTTAGAATAAAAATTTCAAACTCGTAAACCACATTATCCCTACGATCAATTCTGGATAAAGACAACATCCTCACCATCAATACCTTCCAGAAATGGTTTAGACGCCTTCGGGATATCCTACACCATGAACGAAAGTCTTATGTGATGGAGTCAGCATTACCTGATCCACCTACCAAAGAAGCGAGTGATGAGGATTTCTTAGTCTATGAGAAACATATGAATGATGCGATCGACGTTCAATGTTTTATGCTATCATCAATGTCTAGTGAGCCCATAAAGTCTCATGAAAACCTGGATGCTTATAAAATGCTCAAGAAAGTCCATGGTCTTTACTAGGAGAGAAAAACAGGAAAGGTTTGAGATCTCTAAGGTACTCTTTCAGAGTAATCTTAGAGAAGGTTCCCTAGTTGGGCCTCATGTAGTCAAGATCATTAGCTACATTGAGCACCTAGAGGTTCTAGGGTTTAAACTCCCTGAAGAACTGGGCACCGATCTCATTATCGCATCACTCCCTCAGAGATTCTCTAACTTTGTTGTCAATTTCATTATGAAAAACATTGAGAGGTCTCTATCTGATCTTCTTATCCTAATTCACCATGTGGAAAAAGATATGAAGCGTGAAAAGAATTTTGTTCTTATGGTGAATAAGAGAAAAGGGAAGGCAAAGATATTTAATCCCAAATCCTCTTCATAACCTTCTAAGAAAAGGAAGATCAAAGGGGAGGCAAGGGAACATGAGGCTATTTGTTTCGCATGTGGCAAAAAGGGACATTGGAAGAAGAATTGTACCCATATTAAGAAGAAAGGGGAAGTTTCAGGTGAGTTTGTTATAAAATGCAATCTATCTATTTCTACAAATTTGTTATTATATACAACTTGTGGTGCTCACATATGTATCCAAATATAGGAACCAATTAGATACGGGAAGATTGATCGAGGGGAGGTAGATCTATGAGCAGCCAATGGAGCCAGACTTGCTAATGTAGCTATCAGTGACTACCACCTCACATTGCCAACTGGGATGATATTGGTGTTAAAGGGTTGTTATTAGGTGTCTTTTGTTACTAAAAACATTATTTTTGTATCCAGATTAGATATAGATGGATTTGTTTTCATGTTTGGAAATGAATGTTTCTTCTTTTACAAAAATAACATTTGTTATGGTAGGGAACATTTATACAATGAACTTTACGGGTTGGATTACACAAACCAGGTAATGGAAATCGATAAAAAATATACTTTACATGACTCATACCACACCCAACTTTGGCATCACCAACATGGTCATGTAAACGAGAAACGCTTGACAATGTTACATCAAGATGGATATTTAGATTCTTTCGAACTAAAACTGCTTGGCGTATGTCATGCATGTTTACAAGGAAAAATGACCAAATCCCCATTTAGTGGGAAAGGTGAAAGGGCTAAAGAACATCTTTAATTGGTTCATACCAATGTGTGTAGACCATTTACAATTGAAGCAAGGGGAGGGTACTCATACCTTATAACTTTTACTGATGATTTTAGTAGATATGGATATATCTAATTAATGAGGTATAAGTCAGATTCTTTTGAGAAGTTCAAAGAATACAAGAATGAAGTTGAGAACCAGATTGGTAAAAAGATTAAGAAAATCCGCTCAGACCGAGGTGGAGAATATCTTAATCAAGACTTCATTGATTACTTATGGGAGTTTGGGATCCTATCCCAACTCACTCCTCCAAAGACGCCCTAGTGGAATGGTGTGAGCGAAAGGAGAAACAGCACCCTGTTGGACATGGTGATATCAATGATGAGTAATGTGAGTCTTCCATTATCCTTTTAGGGATATGCATTACAAACATCGACACACATACTAAACCAAGTACCAACTAAATCGATAAATGGTATTTCATATGAGTTCTGGAGTGGAAGAAAATCCATGTTATAAAATTTACATGTATAGGGTAGAGAAGCATTTATTAAGGCCTCTTTAGGTAACAAACTCTCACCCTGAGGCACAAAGTGTACCTTTATAGTATTCCCCAAGGAAACAAGGGGATATTACCTATACAACCCCTTAGACAAAGGGTTTATAGTGGAAAGACAAGCCATATTCTTTGAGAGGAAGCACATCTCCAAAAGAGATAGTGGGAACGAGATAGACTCTGATGATGTTGAGGCTCAAGGTACATAAGAGTTGGTACAGGAACATATTCCACAAAGCTCTATGGAAGAAAAATTTGTTCCAGAGACACAAGTACTACGTAGGAGTACAAGAGAGGTTAGCGAACTAGAATAGTACAGTTTTCTAGTTATCAAGGATGGTGACTCTTTATTAGTTAATAATAATGATCCTCTAACCTACAAGGAATCGGTAAGTGGCACAGACGTTTCCAAGTGGAAAGAAGCCATGAATTCTAAAATGGATTCCATGTAACAAAACTAAGTTTGGATTTTGGTAGACCCTCCAGTTGATGTAAATCATGTTGGTTTCAAATGGGTATTCACGAAAAAAATGGACATGGAAGGGCAAGTCAGTACCTATAAGGCATGACTGGTTGCAAAAGGTTTTAAACAGCGTCAATGAATTGACTGTGATGAAACCTTCTCACAAGTTGCAATGCTGAAATCCATCAGAATTATACTTGCCATTACGGCTTACCATGACTATGAGATTTGAAAAATTTATGTCAAAATAGAATTCCTTAACATGATCCTTCAAGAAGATGTCTACATGACACAACCTGAAGGGTTTGTGACTCTAAAGGATGACAATAAGGTATGCAAGTAGCAGAAATCCATTTATGGATTAAAGCAATCATCCAAGTCATGGAACATTCATTTTGATGAATCCATAATAGAATTTGGTTTTATCAAGAATGAATGTGAGCCTTGTGTCTATAAATAGTTTAGTGAGAGTTCATTTGTTTTCCTAATAGTATATGTTGATGACATATTACTTATTTAAAATGAGATACATGTCTTACAGTCTGTTAAGGCATGGTTGAATCAATGCTTCTCCATGAAAGACTTGGGTGAGGCAGCGTATATTCTTGGGATCAAGATACATCATGATAGATCCAAGAGATTGTTGGGCCTAAGTCAAAGTACATACATTGATAAGATACTGACAAGATTTAGTATGGAATGATCCAAGAGGGGATTGTTGCCAGCATCACATGGAATTCATATTTCCAAGAAAATGTGTCCTCAAACACATGAGGAAAGAAAGATAATGGCAAGGACTCCATACGCATCAGCGATTGGGTCAGTCATGTATGACATGCTATGTACTAGGTCAGATGTCGCCTACGCATTGAGTGCAGTAGGTAGATATCAAGCTGAACCAGGTGACGGCCATTTGATGTCAGTCAAGACTATCCTAATGTATTTGAGGTGTACTAAGGATATGTTCTTGGTTTATAAAGGAGATGAGGAACTAGTCATAAGAGGATATGCAGATGCTAGTTTCCAGACAGATCAAGATCACATGAAGTCGCAAACGGGATACATCTTCACTTTGAATGGAGGTGCGGTGAGATGAAAGAGCTCAAAGCAGAGTGTGGTTGCAGATTCTACAGTAGAGTTCGGGTATATTGCAGCTTCTGAGGCAGCAAAAGAAGCATTTTGGATGTGATGCTTCGTCCAGCAGCTAGATGTGATACCTAGAAGTAAAGATCTCATCACATTGTACTATGATAATACTGCAGCGGTGGCTCTCGCAAAAGATCCAAGGTCACATCAGCGGATGAAGCACATACTTCGAAAGTATCATCTCTTGAGGGATTTTTCTTAGAGAGGTGAAGTTGCAGTGAGTAGTATTTCCACAGAAGACAATGTGGCAGACCCCTTGACTAAATCATTGACTCAGTAGAAACATGATCATTATGTGAGGTCTAGCGGACTGAAAGTCGTAGGCAGTTGGCTCTAGTTCAAGTGAGAGTTTTTAAGAGTGGGTGTTCTAGAACCAACTGGTTTTACTTTTATTACATGGATATTAAATGTATTATTACATATTGTTCATTTTTCTGCATGACTATGATATAATAATGCCTTAGAGTATTTGTTGCATTGATAAGGTCATCGCAGTTCCCTGCTATGATGAGAACCTTGAAATGATATAAGAATATTCTTAAATATAGTTATGTGGCTGAATGACATGCTATGATGGGACACATAGCATGCAGACCATCAAGTTTGAGTACTCGTAAGCAGATGATACTTCCTCTCATGAATTTCTCACTTGGTAATCTCCAAGATAAGAGATTATGAGAACAGATCTTCTAGTATGAATTCCGCATGTTTTGGTGTCATCGGATATTTCTATCTATGAGTGTGTGTAATGATCCTTAGACTTTAAGATTATCATTAATACGTGTCACAACTTATGCACTTTGATTTACTAACGAAAACCACCACACAGATAGTTGGCGGGAAGTAGGGTACGTTGGGTGCGTCATGAGTGGCATGTTATTAATGGATAAGTTGAGGAAGGATTTTTCCCTTCTATTTATAGAAGTTGATATCTCAACCCTTTGATTGAAATAGAACTATCATGCTAAATTTTATGGCCATGGTGTAACAGCGAGTTTATTTCAGGTAGTCAAAGAACGACGTATCAAGAATAAAAGTTGATGACACAATCATGAAACCTGTTTGATGAGATATTGCGACAAAGGGATTATATTACACAGTGAGAATTCGTATGTGGATGTCGTTGTTGCGACTTTATGTTCTTTCTCTTGGGTGCATTGACCCGTTGCTAGATAATACTCTTGGAATTTAGGCAAGACCGCCTAATGCCAACGAGAAAGAATCCTAGAGGGTTACACACTAAGTGTTTTTTGTGGTCTTGGTTAAATTCTATTTGAATTTAATTAAATAAATAAATATTATTCTCAAGACCACAGAATAATCTTATTCAAGTTAAAATGATCGCATAAAATAAATAAAATATATTTATTTTTTTTATTGAAAATTTAATAAATATTTATTTACTAGTTTGTAAATAAAATATTTATTTAAGAGAATAAATTATTCATTTATTTATTCAAGTTTTCAATAAATGGAAGTGGAGTTCGAGCAGACTAAGGTCGGTCTAGTTGTAAAATAATTATTTGCAAGATGGTAAATAATTATTTAACTAGTTGGCACAAATTAAAATAACGCTGCTATTATTTTGTGACGCGGAATTTATAATTCCGTTTTGCGCAAGTTGCCGCACCATAAATAATGATGCGGTATTATTATTAAATGCATGGGTTTTCTCTAAGTTCATGAATGTATTTAATTGTTGCTATGCAATTAAATATTGTAACTAAAATTTCATGCATATAAATAGGCAAGTACGTCTATTGTGCCATACACCAAAACCACACCACATGCCTGGTGAATTGAGAATTGTTGGGCCAAACAATTTCTCTCTCGAATCCTCTTATCTCCCCTATCAAGAACGAGAGACGTTCTTCAAGGCCGAAGAACAAGCAATCAACAACGACAGACACATGACACTCGCTTCGCCACGCTAGCACCCGTAGAACGAGCGGTGTCGATTGGAGGCCATCAGAGCACGTGTGAATCACCGCTAGAGGGAATCTAGTTTGGATACTTACAAGCGCAACGATATAATCCGGAAGGGTCATTTCGGACGATCAACATCATTAATGAAGAAAAATACCTAAGATAAAAGTATTATTTTTCATTATGAAATTAATTAAATTAATTATAAACATGATGTGCAAGATCCTCTCTAAGGTTTCAGGCCTCTTTCTTCTTTATCTAAATCTTTGATTATATTCTGTGGAGACTGGCGTTCATCGTCGTATTGATCCTGAAATAATCAATGATCATGGTAAAAAATCAAAGTTGGGTCTCTTCCCAACCACACTTCTATTGCACCCATAACCTTCGGTTTTTGGGAGAAGTTCTCTTATTTGTTTCTTGATTGGCCACCAAGATTCTTTGATTATTGTTCAACCCTGCATAGCAACTAAGTTTTGGTCTCCTAGTGTTAGGAACCTTATGTCATTAGTAAGTATAGAATTAGATGTGTGGCCCTTTATTGGCTTGTTTTCCCCTAGTTTATATCTGGATCCCAGCCTTTGTTCACAAATCTTAGAAATGTCCTAGGGTGTTGGAACAACTTTCATGTGTCCTTGGAGTTTCCATTTTGTTTGAGGATATAATCTTTTTTACCTTTGTTTAGGTGGTCATCTCCTTAGGTGGAGATTCGAAATCCATACTTTAAGGATCTTCCGGTGCCTTGCGTCGATAGTCTCTCTGTTAGAGTTTTCAGGCGGCGTGTCTCGATTTTTTAGCCGACGGTGCTTGGTGCTTCAGTTCTCTTGTGTTTTTGTGGGTTCAGGTGGAGACCTCTTTTAGTTGTTTCGATTCCTATGTCTGTTTTTTCTATGACCCTCTCTATGTTTCTTCCTTTTCTTCCATATTCCATGATTGAACTATTTTATACTGAGTTTCAATTCATTTTGATTTCTATGAGTTTTTTTTGTTTCCATGTTTTTGTATGAGGATGGATTTTTCTTTGTGATCTATAGGCATAAATGAGATGTTTCAGGGACCTGTTAACATGTGATTTTCTAGTCTAGATTTCCTCACTGAAATCATCTCAAAGTGTGACTCAGGTAAGTCCATGTATGAACTTTATCATGTATTTGTTTAGAATTGTTTAATTCCCAACTTGTTTATCAGCTTTTCGATATCATTCAACTTTTGGCGATATGTATCACAGTTGATACATGGGACTGTTTGGGTCATACCCCATAGGTTCTTTATTGTTAAGGATATTCCCAAGTTGATGATGTTCAGTGGTGTAGAATCATCGTGTAGTTTATGTTTAATTTTCAAGGTGTAGAGTGTGATGTTGTTTCATATTAAGATTGTTCATTCATTTTAATTTCCAAGGCAGAGATTTGTGATTTTTGATATTCATTTTTTATTTAAAATTCTATTGTTTTAATATACCCATTTTGTCGAGAGTTTGTTTCATAGCTAGCTTGGCGATTTCAATCAGGTCATACTTCAGCCCTCGTTTGGTAGCACCCATTTGGGAGGAAAAGGAAAGAATCAGGGCTATTGAAACCTATATCGCCTATTTGGTGAGGACAAAAGAAAGGAGAGAAACCAGAATCGAAGAAATGGAAAGAAACACATTTCTCTTCGATGGTGAATTTCTTTAGATTTCGAATCGTCCCAAAATGGGGACGATTCGGACGGAAATCCTCCGCCTCGTGAAAATATATTTTTTGACCTCCCATTTTATCCCTCTAGATAGCTAACTTTTCAATCAATAATTTAATTAAATATTAATAGTAATACAATTTGTTGAATATGACCTACCATTTATATTAATGTAATAAATTTATAAAAGAAATATTATATTATTATTTAATATATAATATTAATATTGTAAAGATATTTTTATAAAAAAGGTAATAAAAATGCATTTTTTAAAAGGTTATTTGTGTCATTTAACATAAATTGTTGATATTAAGCAGACATGGTCGTAGGTGTGGTGTCTATGAGATCTAATATATGATTGTTTTGGATATTGGACAAATATGTCCTTTAATTATGTGTTATTTTTTAATAAAGGTTATTTGTGTCATTTTCACTTAAACAACTTTTTTTCTTTTCTTTTAAAAATTGTAGGGACGGAGAGAAATGGTAATCATATCTTTACCCCTACTCAATTTTGAGATCTGAGGCAACAGGTTCAAGATGTCAAAGAAGAGTATGCTCACCATGGTAGATGAAGGGGTGAGCTCGGGTTGCACATCTCACAGGCGCGACGGTGGTTTGAGACATATATCTACGACACTTGCCAATTATTTCTTCAGTAGAATCATATCTTCTGTTTTTAGGGTTCTTCATCTGCGTCCACATTCAGCATCAATAGATTCTTCAAGATCTTGTTTCAATTGGTGTTGGAAAGCATCTTCCATCAAGCGGCCTCCCGTTCTCGGCTATTCACGCCACCTCCTAGGTAGCGGTGATGCGATGTACCATTTATGGATTGTTCGAGCTTAGTTTTCACCAGTGATAGAGAATCACTTGTCCCAGGTTCAGTGATTTTGGTTAATTGAGGAGGATAGTGATGGGCACCTCTTCTTCGGTATTTGGTTTAACCATGGGAGATCGGAGGAATCCGTGCCCGGCTAGGGGTTTCTTAACTTACTGGAGATGAATCCCTGCGTGTTTGGTTCTTGGAATCCGGACATCCATTCTGGAATCCATAGGTCGATGACTCTGGTACACACCAGATATAGATGGCAATGACGATTCTTGGACGGCGCCAGCTTTGATTCACACTAAATCTGAAAGGCGACTGCATATATTCCAGTACCTCGGACTCAAGCAAGGATGTCAGATTTAGATCGTAGCGTCGAACCTCAATAACATCAGAATTGGCCAGCGATGAGGATTCTGGTCAACACCGATGAATCTGCACATCACCCGTGCACCTGGACAACCGCCGTGTACCCAGACTTCTATGATGATCTTGAGGTCATCGGATTTTGAGAACTCAACCACGGTGACATCGGCATTCTGCATCGACCATCTGTGAAAAAGGTTTGAACAAGCCTCGGGTAAGGTGGTCTCGGTCCTATTAATATCTTTTTTCCTTTTTAGTTTTAGTTTCTCGTGTATGATTCTTGTTTTATCATGGTATATGTTATATCTCAGATTGCTTATCCAGCTTCTTATGTGTCTTTTTTTGCTTCTTGTATTATTTTACTTTGAATAGTGAAAACTGTGATGATCCTTCCCAATGCCCATGCACCTAGACAATGATCGAAGAAAGTAAATCCTTTATGTCCCTTTTATTGCATTTCTTTTCCACATTTATACAACCTGCAATCACTAATCAGATTCGCTGCCTTCTTAAATTAATTTCAAATCTGTTCTGATTTGCATAATCAAATATAAGATCATTTGGGCTTTAGTGTTTCCTGATTTTCATTGCTTATGCTACCTTAATTAATGCATGATTCCCTCAATTATAGGATTATTTATTTGATTTTGGAATTTAATTCTAATTCTTTTTTGTTCTGATCTATTGAATGTGTATATATTATTTTTTTTAATGAGAATTTGTGCAAGTTTTTTGTAGTGCAATTTCCAATACCAGTGTGTTTTTGTTATATCCACTATCTCGTGCATGTTATTTGTTCACTACTGGTTGTAATCATTTTATTTATTCCTTATATGGAATGGAAACTCGAAATTATGATTTATGTTTATCATTTTTCATGTAATAAACTATAAATAAACTTCACTTTTGTATTTCGCATTTTAACGAACCAAAACACCCAATAAACCATGAGCTATTTCGCGGGGACTCCTCTCACACAGGGGCATCCCCCGCAACAGATAAAGTATATACAGTACAAATATTAGGAAGTATATTGATAGGTGTTGTTAATATGGTTGGAATTTGGTTAAATAGAAGTTTGAAAAACAGGAATAGAAGAGAAAAATGAGTGGTATTTGTTGAGCCACAAAGGCAAAAAATACCCTTCTGGAACCTGAATGGAAAGGGAAACCACTACAAGGTTTTGAAAGGATACTAGAAGTGACAAACCTGTTGTACCTCTCGTACCCCTCGTGGTTTAATTTTCATGATCACAATCACTCTCTTATTTATCTAATCTTGTTTTAAGTGTTTTTGGATGATAGACATGATTTCAGGTTGTCAAGGAATTGGGCCAAGAAAGCCAGAAGGCAAAAGTGGACTGATTTTCAGTCCACCGGCCAACCGGTGGATGACCACCGGCCAGCCGATGGAGTCTTGACAGAAGGCATCCTTTCTGTCCAGACCACCGGCCAACCGGTGTCCCATCACCGGCCAACCGGTGGAACCCAGACAGAAGGGACAACTACTGTCTCCTCACCGGCCAACCGGTGGCCTCCTCACCGGCCAGCCGGTGGCGCCTGGGCAGAAGGCCCCTCCCTTTTCCAAAGCATCGGCCAACCGGTGGCACTGTACCGGTCAGCCGGTGGAGCCAGTCAAACTAGCCGTTGGGCTTTGACCAGACTTGTCCACTTGACTCCCAACGGCTCCGAAGGCCTCTCCAACGGCTCCGAAGACCCCCAAAGGCCATATGAGGGTTCCCCCTCTATAAATAAAGGACTAGGAAGCCCCAGAATATTAAGGAAGCCCACGGGAACATTTTTGATCATTTGACGAACCTCCGACGCATTCCTTCAAGGATCCCGACTTGCTCCAACTCACTTCCACATCCAAGGAGCACCATCAAAGAAGCTTGAGAGCGCTCTTCATCAACTTCATCAATCCATTGGCGCCCAATATTTCTCCACATTACGGTTTTACTTGTTTTATCTTTTTGAGCATCAATTTGGGTTTGTGCCTACAAACCCCTCTTTCTCTCATCTTCCTTTTGTTTGGGTTTTCACACCACCTTCAAGGTGTGAAGAGGTTAGTCAAGCCTTCCCTTTAAAAGGCTTGAGTCATAGGTGAGCTAGCCTTCACCTGTAAGAAGGCTAGTGGGTTCTTGCTCAACCATCAAAAGCAAACTGTAATAGGTTCTAGACTATCTTAAAGTCTAGTGAGTTTCTTGCTAAAACCATTAAAAAGCAAGCGGTAGTAAATCTCTCAACGGTTGAGTTGGGAGCGGAGACGTAGGCTTGGGATTTAAGCCGAACTCCGTTATCAAGTTTTGTGTCTTGCCTCTTTTATTTCCGCTGCATCTTTTACTTTGTTTTTAAATTGTTAATTATTTTTTAAAAGGCAATTCACCCCCCCCCTCTTGCAACCACTTTTCTCCGCCCAACAATTGGTATCAGAGGCAAAATTTGAGTAATACCTTCACCGGCTTCAAATTCAAGATCTATTGTGATGACTTCTTCTTCATTCGCCCCCGAAGACTATTCATTGGGTTGTGCTCCTTTCTTTGATGGAACCGACTACACTTATTGGAAAACCTGCATGACCACTTTTCTTAGAAGTATAGGTTATCCTATTTATAAAATTGTCATGCATGGTTATTCTCTTTCTTCTCCCGATGAATCCAAATGGACTCAAGCCGATATTAAAAATTTCGAGCTTGATAACAAAGCCATGAACGCTCTTCATTGCGGCCTTGATCGTAATGAATTCAATCGAGTTTCCACTTGCACTTCATCTCATGAAATCTGGAAACTATTGGAGGTTACCCATGAGGGGATCAACAAAGTCAAGGATACTCGATTGGATATGTACCGTCAAGATTTCGAGTCTTTTACCATGCATCCATCTGAAAATATTACTGAAATGTTTACTCGTGTTACTGACGTTTGCAATGGAAGAAAATCTCTTGGAGATGATGTTTCTGCAGAAACGATGGTCACGAAGATCCTATGGATCCTACCAAGCTCATGGGCACCAAAGGTCACAACAATTCAAGAAGCAAAAGACATCAAGAACATGCCGGTCGAAGAGCTCATCGGATCCCTCATGACCTATGAGATCACCATAAGGAGGCAAGCTGAAAAGGAAGGCAAACCGATCAAAGTTCCAAAGAACATCGCCTTCAAAGTTCAAGAAGAAGAAAGCTCCTCCTCCTCATCGTCTTCCTCTTCAAGCGGCGATTCAGAAATGGAGAATCTTGCCCGCAAAATGCAAAAATTCATGAAGAAGCACAAGAAGAAGAAATCCCGCAAGGCTCAACCCAACGAAAAATCCGAGTCCGAGGTAACATGTTACGGGTGTGGCAAGAAAGACCATTACAAGCCCGATTGCCCACTCAACAAGAAAAAGGCCAAGCAAAAGGAAAAGAAGAAGGCATTCAAGACCACATGAAGTGATAGCTCCACATCCTCATCCTCCTCCTCCTCAAGTGACAACGGTAAAAAATGCCTAATGACATTTCATGAGGTAACCTCTTCCGACTCCTCTTCCTCTTGTTCTTCCAATTCTTTTAATCATTTATCATATGAGGATCTCCAACATGCTAGAGATCAATTGGAGGAAGGTTTTCACGAACTTTCTTCCAAATTTATTGCTTTAAAAAAGAATTTCAAAAAACTTTCTTCCGAAAAAGAACAACTTCTCAAAAAGAATGAGGAACTTACCCTTAAGATCCAAGATATTCCAAATGTTGATATTTTGAATTCAACTATTAAAGATTTAAGGGAATCTCTTGCCAAGTTCACGCAAGGGGAACAAAATTTAACCAAATTACTTGGTTCCCAATGCGTATCTAGAACCACCCAAGGGCTTGGCTATTCCAAGCAAACTTTCTCTTCCCATGATCCTACTATTTTTGTAAGGGGGAGCTCCCAATTTAAATTTTGCAATTATTGTAAAAAACCCGGGCACTTAATTTATGAATGCAATTGCAAAAATGCCCGGTATGGAAGGCCCAAAACTATTTTCTTTAACGATGAATTTCATAGGAGAAGACCCGCCACTAGACAAGTGTGGATTGAAAAATCCCTTTTAGCGAGTCTCTCCGGGCCAAAATTTGTTTCGGTTTCAAAAACCTCTCCCCGGTGATTTGTTGTTTTTATTTAGGGGGAGTTAGGATCGTTTAAGTCTTTTTGCGTTTTTTTTTTAATTCAAAACTTTCAATTTCAAGACTTTCAATTTCAAAACTTTTATTTTCAAAACTTTCATTTCAAAACTTTCAATTTCAAAAATTTCAATTGATTTAAAATCTCTATCTTGTTTTTCAAACTTTTACCTCAATCAAGTTTTATGCCCCGTGCTATTTTGATAATCACAAAGGGGGAGAAATTCTTGGTTGATTGGGGGAGAAATCTTTCTCTCATGCTTTGCTTTACTTTTCAATTTATCCCTTAAAGCATGCCTTTCATTTCAGTCTTTTACATTGCTTGTTTTGGTGATTGTGATCATCAAAATATGGGGAGATTGTTGTACCTCTCGTACCCCTCGTGGTTTAATTTTCATGATCACAATCACTCTCTTATTTATCTAATCTTGTTTTAAGTGTTTTTGGATGATAGACATGATTTCAGGTTGCCAAGGAATTGGGCCAAGAAAGCCAGAAGGCAAAAGTGAACTAATTTTCAGTCCACCGGCCAACCGGTGGATGACCACCGGCCAGCCGATGGAGTCTTGTCAGAAGGCATCCTTTCTGTCCAGACCACCGGCCAACCGGTGTCCCATCACCGACCAGCCGGTGGAACCCAGACAGAAGGGACAACTACTGCCTCCTCACCGGCCAACCGGTGGCCTCCTCACCGGCCAGCCGGTGGCGCCTGGGCAGAAGGCCCCTCCCTTTTCCAAAGCACCGGCCAACCGGTGGCACTGTACCGGTCAGCCGGTGGAGCCAGTCAAACTAGCCGTTGGGCTTTGACCAGACTTGTCCACTTGACTCCCAACGGCTCCAAAGGCCTCTCCAACGGCTCCGAAGACCCCCAAAGGCCATATGAGGGTTCCCCCTCTATAAATAAAGGACTAGGAAGCCCCAGAATATTAAGGAAGCCCACGGGAACATTTTTGATCATTTGGCGAACCTCCGGCGCATTCCTTCAAGGATCCCGACTTGCTCCAACTCACTTCCACATCCAAGGAGCACCATCAAAGAAGCTTGGGAGCGCTCTTCATCAACTTCATCAATCCATTGGCGCCCAAGATTTCTCCACATTACGGTTTTACTTGTTTTATCTTTTTGAGCATCAATTTGGGTTTGTGCCTACAAACCCCTCTTTCTCTCATCTTCCTTTTGTTTGGGTTTTCACACCACCTTCAAGGTGTGAAGAGGTTAGTCAAGCCTTCCCTTTAAAAGGCTTGAGTCATAGGTGAGCTAGCCTTCACCTGTAAGAAGGCTAGTGGGTTCTTGCTCAACCATCAAAAGCAAGCTGTAATAGGTTCTAGACTACCTTAAAGTCTAGTGGGTTTCTTGCTAAAACCATTAAAAAGCAAGCGGTAGTAAATCTCTCAACGGTTGAGTTGGGAGCGGAGACGTAGGCTTGGGATTTAAGCCGAACTCCGTTATCAAGTTTTGTGTCTTGCCTCTTTTATTTCTGCTGCATCTTTTACTTTGTTTTTAAATTGTTAATTATTTTTTAAAAGGCAATTAACCCCCCCTCTTGCCATCACTTTTCTCCGCCCAACAAAACCAATATACAAAAAACATGACTTGATAGGTATGAGAAAAACATTGGTTTTCTACAAGGGTTGGGAACCAAATGGGAAAAAATCAGATCGAATTATGCATGATTATTGACTCGAGACCGATGAAAATGGAACTTCTCAAGTATGTAATTTATTCCTGTTAATATGTCATAAATTTATTTGGGGGAGGGGGGGTTGAATACCCTCATGTTCATAAAATTTGTGCGAATTCTCAATATGCTTAATGAACATATTTCTTATGAAAGGGATCAATTGGAATTTAAATGATCATTATGTTCCTCAAGCATTATATCCTTTAAAAGAAATTTCACTATAAATATATGACTCATTCATTAAAGATGTGATACACACATTTTATGAAAACCTTATTGAGAAATCTATTTTTTTCCTAGGTAAACAATAAAGAACTTTTCCCCACAGAGCATGTGGAGCATATGCAAACTAAACTAAATTATAAATTATCATTTACAGTTGTGAGAATATTATGTTTCAATAACTTATACCTTGTGATTCATCACACTTCACATCCTTGTTGATTTAACCTCAATTAGTTATAGGATATCTTGTGATAGTTTACTCTCACCCTTGTTGTCATTTTTATGTTAGTGATTGATTTTAGCTCTCATAAGATTTCAAAAAAAAAAAAACTTAAATGACCATAAAAAATTCCAGATTTCAATACAGCATAAGAGACTGAACATGTGTATATTTGTAGTGTGTGATGACTCAACTGTCCGAAACAAAAAAAACCATTCTTTAAAAATATGAACCAAACATTTAATTAAATAGTGCTTTGATCATTTTTTCTTGTAAACATGTGTGATATATACCAACTAGTTTTATTTCAAAAGAATCTAAATATCCATCTTGATGTAATTTAGTGATGCGCTTTTCATTTACTTAACCTAATCAGTTATGCTGAAGTTGGGTGTGGTATGAGTTTTGTGAAGTAACTTCATTATCGATTTTCGTTATTTTCTTCATGTTATCCAACACATGAACCCCATTATTTAAATGTACCTTAACATAACAAATTATAACTTTATAAAAGTAATATTTATTCTCAAATTTGAAATTAAATCCATCTATATCAAGTCTAGATCGTGAAATAATGTTACTGGTAACTAAATGCATGTAAAAACTACACATTAAACCCAAGATCATTCTGGTCGACAACATGAGGTGGTAGTTCTCGATAGCTACACCAGCAAGTTTAGCTCCGTTGGCTACTCAAAGATCTACCTCTCCTATGTCAATTATTTTTAATCTACTTGGTTCCTATATTTGAATACACATGTGAGAACCAAAAGCTGCATCTAATACCCTATTTTTAGAAATAGATAAATTGCAATCGATAACATACGAACATGAATCTTCCCCTTGCTTCTTTGGATGAATCCATTTTTTCTTCCAGTGGACCTTCCTTCCACATGTGAATTAGAGAACATCATGTTCCCTTTCTTTCCCCTTGATCTACATCTTTTTGGATGTGCATCAAGAATATTTGTCCTTAAAGATCTTCACTTTACATTTATGTTTCTTAACTATAAGGACGAAAGGTTTTTCTCACTTTGTATCCTTATCTACTTGGTGATGAAGTGTAATAAGATCTTGCAGAGACTTATCAATATTTTTTATATTAAAATTCACAAAAAATAGAGAATATCTTATGGATTAATGCTAAAATTAGGTTTGTTACCTTTTCTTCAAGTAGTTTAAACCATAGAACCTCTAAGTACTCTATGTAGCCAATGAGCTTGATTATGTGAGGCCTAGCAAGGGCACCCTATCCAAGATTGCTTTGAAAGATGAGATTGAAAATATCAAACCGTTCTTATCTAGCTCTTTACTAATAAAGACCACATAGTTACTAAAACATGATATAGACATCCATGTTTTTGTGAGACTTCATTAGTTCACTATACATTGATGAAATCATCAAATATTTAACATCAAATGCATCACTGAAATGTTTTTCATTGACAAGGAACTCTTCATGACTCACCTCTTTAGAAGGTGGATCAGGGAATGGAGGATTCTAGCATGTAAGATTTATGTTCATGGCGTAGCACAACCCAAAGGTGTCTAAATCACTCTTGTATGTTATTGCCAGTTAGAAGGTTATATTTCTCCAATATTGATTCAATGAATATTTTAGATGATGGATTTTTCATTTTATTCTATAATTAAGAAGATAATATTATTATTACATTTCTTTATTACAAAATAAGGGAGATATAATAAATTAATTTTTTTATTAAATCCCCCACTATTTTATCAAGTCTCAATAAACCTCGCCATTGAACACGAAATGTATGGATTCATTAACATTCTAGTGTAAAGGATCCCCATTTCTTTTATTAATATTCCAGACTTTGTACATGAAAACCATAATAATGTTATTAGGTAGGGGGTCTTACTAACTGCATACTTGCAGCTCCCTGATCTGTTGAGTGGATTACCTATCCTGAAATCATGAATTAGAATTCCAAAACATTTTCCTCCAAATTTGTATTGAACAAACTTTGGCCGATAAAATCAATACAGTTTTGGTAAGTCATTCTAAAACCCTCATTAGAATAACTTGAAAAATGTATGTGTAGAACCCTTGGCTATGTACTACGCCTTATTCTATGGTTTCATTCCCAATCTAGTAATGGAAGGCTTAGTCTAACTTAATATTTAATTGAGGGATTTTAATTTATTATGCATAAATTTTTATCTTTTGTTTTCCATTACACTTATTCTTAATTTTATGTGGATGTTACTTTGTTAATTTACCATGTTGGATAAAACATTTACACATTATTCATTTATTTAATTTCCATATTTTCACATTAATTCATTTATTTATGTGATCACAGCCTTGCATCAATAAAATAAATAATTTCATAGACAAAAATAAATATTTAATTTAATGACCAGTTTATGATATTTATTTAACGATTGATTTAATGATCGGACATTAAATCAACCTTTGACGTAGGGGAAATAAATCATATTTTCAGTCTTGGCATGAGTTACAATATTCCACCTATCCAACTGTGTATCTCCTGGTTTGGAATCATTATGGTTCAATCTTTAAACACCTCCATGTTCCTTGGGATTCTCTATTAATTAAAAATATATATTACTCACACGTAGATGAGAGGAACCAAAGGATTGGTTAAAAAGAGTTACATAAATATCCTTGGACACATAGTTCCTACATAATAATGAAGGGATGAATGATTTGTAGGCCATCACTTCATTTAATATTTTATAATTGAAAACTCGTGCAATAAATTAAACTAAAGCATACAACACATACACAAGTCTTGGTCAAACTCATGAATGGTCATACATGCAATGAATATGCAAACATAAATAGATAACATTTATTTTTTTATTCCTTATTTTATTATTTAAGATAAACATGCTAGAATTATTTAATTAGTTAATAAATTAATTATTTCTCTTTCATTTTAATGACCATGGGAACTTATTTTTAGATACCCATCATTAATTTCCTTCATGAAAAATAAATTCCAGAATCAATAATGACATATTAATTAAAATAAATTAATTGAGAATTTAAAATTCTTTTAAACCATTATTAAATTGTTAAACACGCAAGAGTGTGCCAATCAATAAAATAATGTTTTAAAACTGAAAATTTTAAATTTAGGTTAATTTTAATTTTTCCCATTAATGGGAGACTACAAGACACGTACATGATGCTACACGCCATGTACCTCAGTTAATGTATATCCAAGTCACATGCTTGGGGCTTCTGTGTGTTAAATCAGTTGGACTACATGATGTGTACATGTTAGCTACACACCTTTTTTCTGCTTTTTGTGTGCTTGTTTTTCCCGGTCAACACGCGGTGTGTAATAAAAGTATCACGGGTAATTAATTTCTCAACACATCTAGACACAATTCACATGGGTATACGACGTGTGCTTCAGCCGCACGTTGTGTAACCTAGTTTTACCATCCAATGATTTGGCCCTACTCGATGGCATCTCCAATTGTTCTTTATTTATTATTAAACTCATAAGAAAATGAATTATTGAACGAACATGATTAATATTTTCATAATATATTAATTCAAATAGGATTAACGAACAAATAACATGAAATGAAAATATAACCACAATTGTGCATACATCAACAATCAAATAAAAACTTATAAATTTAAACATGACCACTATGATACCACATGATGGTTCTGGGCATAGCAGAAGCTTGAAGAGGTGGGCGATATATTAACTTTTATTTTAATAATCGTTTCTTGAAACATAGAGCAAGGATCATGCACATGAAATTTATAATTAATTTATTTAATATTTTAAGATATAAATACACATTCTATGGAACTTTCTTCATTGGTGAATATTGATCAGCCAAAAGAACCCTTTCAGATTACCTTCATTGCACTATGAGGATCCAAGGATAGAATCTATCTATCGGTGATCCACACGTGCTCCTATGATCTCCAAGCAACACCACATAATCTCTCGGTGCTAGCGTGGTGAGTCGAATGTCTTCAGTTTTCCATTTTTGATCGTTCGTTCTTTGGTCATGAAGAATTCTCTCTTGCACATCTCATTCTTGAGAGGGAGAGAGAATGAGGAGTTGAGAGAGAATTCATTGTGCACAACAATTCACTATTCTAAATTTTTGGATGATCTACACAATAGACATAGCCTCCTATTTATAGAGTTGCGATTTAAGGGAAAATATTTTTTTATTACATATCAGCCATTTAATAAAATTTATTACCTTTAATAAATTCCATAACACATAATAATAATTATATAATTATTATTTTCTGGTGCGTGCCAACTTCTGCGATAACAAATATTATATAATGGTCTTGTTAATTAGTATTTTCCACCAAACACGCTCTTGGACCATTTAAACTCCCATAGCATTTATTGAACAATAAAATAAATATTTTA
Organism: Viscum album; assembly: GCA_963277665.1. Taxonomy (NCBI): domain Eukaryota; kingdom Viridiplantae; phylum Streptophyta; class Magnoliopsida; order Santalales; family Viscaceae; genus Viscum; species Viscum album. The sequence goes on from OY728143.1 coordinate 1,015,931,222, forward strand.
TTCATAATTAAGAAAATAAATATTTATTAAAATATTCAATAAATAAAATAAATATTTTATTTACAAGCCGGTGAAAAAAATATTTTTTTAGTTTATGAAATCAATATAACAGGAATAAAATTATTCTTCAGACTTGAGAATAACATTTATTCCATTAATTGAACTCCAATAAAATATAATTTAGATCAATAAAAACACACAATGTGTGACCCTCTAGGATTCTTTCTCATTGTATTTAGGTGGGTTTTCCTAATGTCTCAGATTAATGTCTAACAATGGGTCAAGGTACCCAAAAGAAAGAAAATAATGTCTCAATATCGACAACCACATTTGAATGCTCAATATGTAATATAATCCATTTTCACAATATCTTATCTTACAGGTTGCTTAACCTTGTCTCTAACCTATATGCTCGATATGTCTTTCTTTGACTATCTGTAATAAACATGTTGTTACACCATGGCCATGGAATTTAATGTGACGATTCTATTCCAATCAAAGTTCTGAGATAACAGCTTCCATAAAGATGGAAGAAATTTTTTTTTCCTCAACTTATTTATTAATGACATGTCACTCATGACCCACCCAATGTATCTAACTTCTCCATGAACTATTATCATCATGGTTTACAGAGTACATCTAAGTATACGAGCTATAACATGCATTATTAACAGTTTTAAACTCTAAGTACCATCCTAAATTCTCATAGATAATAATATCCTATGATACCAAAAAATGAAAAAATCCTACTGGTGGGTCTGTTCTAACAATCTCATGTCTTGGTGATTACCAAGTGCGAACTTTGTGAGAAAAAGCCTTATCTACTTACGAGTATTTTCACCATACAGTCTATGTACTATGTTTCCCATTATAGTATGTTATCCAACCGGATAACATTATTTGAGAATATCATCATAGCATATCAAGATTCTCATCATAGCGGGGAACTACTATGACCTTATCAATACAACGTATACTCTATGACATTATTACATTTGATTCACGGATAACAATAAACAATTTGCAATAATAAGTTTTATAAATATTCAATACATTGAATATTCATGTAATCAAAGTACAAACAGTTGGTACTAGGATACCAACTCCAACAATACAAGCACACACACACATATAAACATATCTATAAAATATGTATTTAAGTATTTAAATATTAATATATCTAAATGACTAGGTCAATACACAACCATGGAAGAGGGTGAAGATGGATATATATATTATTAGAGGAAAACTGAAACATTGGTGGGATATATGGGTATAGGTAGGTAGACATGAGACGATGATGTGGAATTTATTTGAGGTGAGGTTTATCAAAATATTATTTCATGAGATGTTTTAGGTGGATCAGGCTTGTGAGTTTCTACACTTGGTGTAGGAAGTGACTTCGGTAATCAACTATTCCATGAGGGTCATAGATTTACAACAGTTTTCATTGATATTAGATGAAGAGGAGTTAACCAAAGTGCAATAAATTTAGGACAATTTAAGACATTCTATTATGGTGTAGGAAAATAACTTCAGGTTGACCACAATTTTAGAGGTAGTGAGCATGGAACTGATAGAAGAGTTGATCCTGATGGATGGGAGTACACCGAGTTGGGTAGTAGTGTTAGGAGAGACATATAGTGAGGCTATGGGTAGCCATAAGAGAGGAAATGAAGATAACTAGCATATAAATCATAGTAGAGGTTTGATGATTCCATTATGGTGTGGGTATCAAAAAGATGTTTCCAATTTAGGTAGATTGGTCATGTTTGAGCCCAATGTGATTGATCACTAAATAATTTACAATTATGCAGCTAGATTAGATGTCTAGAGAGATTTCTTTAGATGTCCTCACAATCATTTGGGGGTCTTATATTGGGTTATACTCAAGATTTTGTGGTATGTTTGAGAGTGGCATTGGGAGACAGTGTTTAGGATTCATATGTATGCACTATAGGAAAAGCATCAGATAATGATATTTTTTTTTGAGTTTAGTGGCAGTTTAACCACCTCTTAAAGGTTTTATGTTCATTTTAAAAAACTATCAAGAAACGGTCTATCATTTAATATTTAATGATGAATTTCTTTTTTCACAGCAGTTTCTTTGTTTGTTTATAACATTTATATTTATTGGTGATTTTATATTAATTAGTGGCGATTTTTCTAACTAGTGAAGGTTTTTCTTGATAAAAATGTTTATTAATGGTTTAAACAGCTGTTAAATATGGGAATTAACAATATTTTACAGTGGTTTTATTTGCCACTATTTTATTCATGGAGGTTAAAACCATTGCTAATTTTGTAGTGGTGGTCAAAATAGCCACTAGTTATGCAGTTTCTGAAACAACAAAGTTCATGGTTTCCAGATCCACCAAAAAGTAATACAAAATAAATATATACAAAAAACAGGAAACCAATAGAGTATAACAAAAATAATAACATCCTTACATTAACAATCATTACATTACAAATGAAATAACAGTAAAATAAATCATAGTGTATGAAATATCATGTTTCACAAAATTTCATGTTTCAAAAAATTTAAACACAAACATGAGTAATGACTACTCTAATGAGTTGAAGGCCCCTTTCCAAAGTAGTTAACCACACGTGAGTAATGAAAATATTCAATGAATAATAAATGAAGTACAATTCAAATGATATATGATTTGATAAAAAATAAGTTCACGTATTTGAATAATGCTAAAAAATTGGTTTCCATGCACATTTTTATAAAATACAATGAGCCAATATATGATGTATCAAACTCAATACTCAATTTTAATCAACACGAGGCTCTAATAATTGTCTATTTAATTAGTTTATATCATACTCATGAATATTTTTCAATATTTACTGTACAAAAAAATAACTACTAAATAATATTATAGGAGTAAATTTATGAAATTTACCACTCCAGCACCCCTGATGAGTGTTTATATTTCTATAGGAATACCTATAGTCTTCTTATTAATCACAATTTAGGATACACTCTCCAATTCCAAGAACCATTCATTATGTGTATTAATAAGTCATTCTGAATATTTAATTGTATTCTTGAAAGAATCAATTTTCTTTTATGCACCTTTTCACTAAAACCTATAAGACCCCCTCTTATTGTGATTAGAATACTCGATTCCAAGAACTTGATTCATGGTGCCATATGAAGAGACTGAAAATGAAAAGGGGTGGTTAGTGTCCCATGACACATTGAAATTTTACTGTAAATTGAATAATATAATTTTATGATGTAATTTAGTAACACCAACTAATAATTAAAATTGTTTACCCCTATATTTTTAGTAGGGTAGAACTGGCATCATTTTTTTCTGAACATCAAACCACAATTCTTTCCTTCCAACAGAATTGCCTACCTTCTACACCTATTTCAAAAAAATTACATTATTTATTGTAAAACCCAAACCTCAGTTGCGCATAGTCGATGCATTATCTTATTACTTCAGTATGATCGTAGGAAATCAAATCCTAAAGTACCAATCAGTTTAGTAGCCTTAAGAAAACTAGATACAAACATAATTTTTTTACATTACATTATGAAATGAAAAAAAAACATAGTATATCTCTTGAAAACACTCATATTCTTTAGACTATCCCTGGAGGTTATTCATAATATACTTCTTTGCATCCCGGGGTAAAATGAAACCCAAAAAATGGGTGAGCTCAGATGCTCGGTATGGATAAACAATATAGAGAAAGCTATCATAAATTAGTAAAAACATTTAAGGAAAGGTATAAAACTAAAACACAATCCTTTTAAACATAATATTCATCATAATATGGTAATAATAAATCAAATAATTCCATTTAAACATTCACATGGATATTCTACTTGTCTAGTAATCACATGTAATACCAATAACTAATCTCATAATGAGGGAATGAATAATGCTAAATATCATAACCATACCGTCAATGAATTGTGCTAATACCATACATAAACTGGTAAAACCCCAAACTAGTTTTTGTTATGATACCTACTGATGCATCAAGGGACTAGAGTAGGACTCGTCCATCACTTACTAAGTACAATGCATTCCTTATATGAATAAGGTGAAACATAACATAAACATTCGTATTAAAACAAGCATACAATAATACTGTAACCATAAACCATGAATGGTATAAAAATGACACATCCACAGTCAAACATATCATAAAACCCTTCAATAAAATAAGTAATATTGTATAATAAATTGACATCAATTAAGAGGAAAATCCAACAAATGATGTTGACATAAATGAAAATAATCCAATAAAATCATTTAAACTCTTTAAGAGAAATATCCCATTATTACATTGAAATCATTTAAAAGTCACTAAATTATAAAAGAAAACATTTTTTTATAATAACCTTGTAATCTTTTAAGGTAATATTCAAAATTTTAAGGCATCATAACATCGGAAAATAGCCGCTCAAGCCGTATAAGTTAAAAAAACATTCTTTCCGTATTTTTTCGAGAAGGTCATAAAGTACCTCATTTAGAAAATGACAAACATATTCCTTTCAAAATGTTTTATAAAAATTAAAACATGTGTAAAAATGAATTTAAACAATTTTTGATAATATTTTTAATTACATGTTAAGAAACATGGACATGGATTATAAATATGTCTCCGTAGATACTTACGTATAAACAAGCTCAGATAAAAATGAGATTGTGAAATTAACCCTTACCTTGCAATTTTTTTAGTCGAGGGTGCATTTAGATCATGTATATTGGTTAAATAATGTTATTAAATTATACTAGGACTATATTAATATTTATTATATCACATATGATCCTCTTATATTGTTTTGTCAATAATATTTTAGTATTATCTTTGTTTTGGGTATTAACTTCCTTGTTTTCCTATGCTTCTTTTTTCATGTAAGTCATGATTATTATGAATAAGATATATCTTATGCATATCCTTAATTATATTAAGTTCATAAATATTATAATGATTCATTATATAAATTTTTATAATCTTTCTTAAATGATTGCAGCGGAGGATGAATTTCATCGCATCATGGAGACGGTAGGTCGTACATACACATGAGCGACTGTATCATTCTCTAAATAGTTAAATAGTATAGAATTGGATGGTATATTATTTATATAGAATAATTATCATGTCATATTAATTATTTATATCAATTATACTCATCATTATAACCATCCAAATAAATTAGTGTTGAATAACAATTTACACCATGATGTGGTGATGGTAAGTCGTATGTACGTACGCATGATGATATTGTTATTTGTAGGATGGATAAAAGGAGGAATATAGTTTTCCTATAATTAAAATAACATCTAATAATTTATATGATACTATATTTATTACTTTATTATGGAAACTAAAAAGGAATAGGAAGTAGAAGAAGAAAAGAACATTGAAAGAGTTGATAAAATAATCACCTCTTTTTGGTATCTCTTTCTAATTTGAATAAAAGGACTTCTTAGGTTGAATTTATGCCCAAATTATGGAATCAAAGATGAAGTGATATAATGTTTTAGTATAGGTGGGTATTATTTGTCTAAGAAAAAGGGATTTAGAGGTTTGAATAAAATAGAATGAGAGGTTACCTTTTATAATAGAAGGGATAAGCACTTTTGCAAAATCCAAAACTATTAATTTAATATAAATTGATTTTAGACTTATAATAGATAAAAAAGATCTATTTATAGTCTAAGATGAGTTTGGATATAAATACTTTCAACAAATGATTTTTAGACATGTTTAGGTCTCAAAATTGACCTTATCTTTTGGATTTAACTCTTAGTTAAACAATTTAACTCTTACCGCGTCTACTTGCCTTTTACAATATAGGGTTAATATAGATACAATAAAATACCAAAATAACCCCAATTGGATCATTTATTGAATTTCTTACAATATAATAGTTATTTGGATGAACCCTAGTCTTTTATTAATTTTATTTTATTTAATAAAATATTATTTATTTTAAAGCATCAATTATGACAATTTTGATACTATTCAATATTTTTATTTTTAAAAATATCAAAAAAACATGATAACTTTGAACCAATACTTCAAATATGTCACTAACATGTCTAAGGTATCTATAAAATTATTTTATTCCATTAATTATGTCAAATTATATTTATTGTAATATTTTTAATATCATTTATTTAATGTCTCAATTAATTAAACAATTACTGCACCATTATTATACAAGACTTTAATTAAGTTATTTCTTCTCTAAAAATTCAAAATTAATTATTAGGATAAAAATAAATTTATTATCATTCAAATGAATAATTATTGTTTAGTTAATCTTATGTATAACCCCATATTAAAAGTGATTTAGTTATTAAAATTTGAATATGACATTTTTAACTCCTCTTTAAATAAAATATAATAAATGTCCTAATCTTACCGAAGTGGATTAAAAAGGACCATATTTCCTACCTAAGTTTTATATTGGTTTAACAAACCTATCCAATGAAATTATTACAAGTTTTAGGGTAATTTTATATTATTACAATATTATTTTTACCTTTAATTGCCATATTTACCTTTAATGGTGGTAAACAAAATCCAAAAAGTTACTATTCACCAAAAATTGTTTTGATCCTATTAGAACACATTTTTAATAACAACTAAAACCATGTATTTCCATGTGTATAAATTTAATTCACAGATGAGGTAAAATTACGTCTAATACTAATCCATAGATGTGGTTATAAGGTGGGTAAAAGTGATGATCAGAAGTTCAATAATTTTTTATATCTAATTATAATATAAAATGATTTTAATGACCTACATTGGGTTAATAAATGTATTACTTAACTATTGTGATTTTAAAATAAATTTAATTTGAAATAATTATTTAAATGACAAAGTCGGGTTTTAACGTCACATTTTTCACTATTCATAAAAAATTAAGACTTTTTTGAAAAATACAAAAAATTCACCATAAGTAAATTTTGATATTATGAATTCACAAATGATGTCTATTTTGAAAAAAAATATAAATTTTATAATTTGGTTAATACTATTCCAAATGTTTTTCATATAGTTATTTTGATTGATCATTGTGTGCTCAAATTCAGTGTTGCGTGTAACACAAGCTATTGAATTATTTAAAAAGAAGTGTATTATGGAGGCTTGGGGTGTTAAATTCTTCAATCCTTCATATAATTTCTTCCCCAAAATTTCCTAAATATCACTTCATAAAAAGATTCATGTGGTTCTTCATCATAATTTCCTTATGTCCCCACATCGCTTCTTCCATTTTATAGTTCCTCCAATGAACTTTTACGAGATGCGTCTTCCAATTTCTCAACACTTGTTTTACAGTGTCAAAAATACTGATAGGAACCTCACAGTATGACGGATTGGGTTCTAATTCTTTATTTTCATAGGTGATTATATGCATTGTGTTTGGCATATATTTCTTTAACAGTGATATGTGGAACACATCGTGAACTTTGGAGAGACTTGGAGGCATTTCTATACGGTAAGCTACAATGCCAATTCATTCCATATTTTCTAAAGGTTCGATGTACCTTGGAATTAATTTTCTCTTTTTACCGAATCATATAACACCATTCCATGGAGATGCCTTCAAGAAAACATGATCTTCCACTTGGAATTCAAAATCCTTCATTTGGTTATCGACATAACACTTTTTCTTAATTTGAGTTGTTTTAAATGAGTTTTAATAGTCTTTGGCTTCTCTGTTTTTCCTCAACATGTTCTCGGTCTATGAGATTTCTTTCTCCAACATCATCCCAATAAGTTGGTTTATGACATCTCTTTCCATACAATGCCTCATATGGTGCCATCAGAATACTTGATTGGAAACAATTCTTATAGGAAAATGCTATTAGAGGAAAATAATGATCCCATATACCATGAAAGTTGAGTGAGAAAGATATAAACATGACTTCTGAAGTTTGAATAGTCCTTCTGATTTTCCATCAGTTTGAGGTTGGTAGGTAGTGCTCAAACAAAGCTCAGTATCTGGCGTCTTATGAATAATTTTCTAGAATGGGGATTTAAAACAAGGATCATGATTAGAAAAAATGTATAGAGGTACACCATGCATTCTTACTACTTCATTAATATATATTCTTTCTAAATGTTAATGTGGTAAATCTTCTCTTATAACAAGAAAATGTGTTTATTTGGTAATACGATCAATAATAACCAATATCACATCATTTATTCTATGAGTCTTTGGTTAACCCATGACAAAGTTTATTATAATATCATCCCATTTCCACATAGGTATAGCAAAAGGTTTCATAACTCCACTAGGATATTGTCTTGCAGCTGTCACCTGTTGACAAACCATACATCTCGACGCATAATCAGAATTCTCCCTTTTCTTGTTATCCCATAAAAAATGTTCTTTAAAATATCTATATATCTTAGTGATACCAAGGTGCATTAAGAAATTAGAACTATGAGAATCATCCAATAATTCCATTTTTAGACAAAGTATATATGGAGCACAAATCATCTTCCCAAATTTTAAAATTTCATATTCATAAACGAAATCAATAAATCTAACATAAATCACAGCTTTAATTTTCTTTTGAAAATCCTCATCATCGGGCTAGGAATTTTTTGTCTTTTCTAGTAAACATGGTTCAGAAACCATTTTAAAAAGTAGTGTTGTTTCACCTTCAATGATAATCCTTATATCCATCTTTATTAGATCCATGAACATAGGATCCTTTTTAATTATCATTTTGTTTAGAACTCTATGGTCTTTTCTGGTCAATTCATCCACTACCTTATTTGTATTCCTTGGGTGGTAGTGTATTGTTTAATCATATTCCAAGAGTATCTCAAGCCATATTTTTTTTTCGCATGTTGAGTTATTTCAATGATAAAATATATTTCAAACTCTTATGATCAATATATATATCACATATTTCTCCATAGATATAGTGTCTCTATATCTTCGTAGAAAATATTACTACTGCTAACTCAAGATCATGAGTTGGTTAGTTTTATTCATAATTTTTTAATTTCCTTGATGCATAAGAAATAACTCTATCATTCTACATAAGTATACAACCCGGTATTTTCCTTGACGCATCATTATAAATCACAAACCCATAATTCTCAGTTGGTAAAGTCAAGATAAAAGAATTGAATAATCTTCTCTTGAATTATTCAAAACATTATTCACGCACTTTTTTCAATTTAATTTAACCCCTTTACGTGTGAGCTTGGTTAATGGGTTATCCAATTGATAAAAATTCTGGATGAAACACTAATATTAACCTGCTAAACCAATAAAACGGTGTACCTCAATTATGCTCATCAGTGCTGACCATTATTGGATTGCCTTTTTCTTTGAAGGATCAACAGAGATTCCATCTTTTGAGGCAATATTTCTAAGAAAAGAAATTTCATAAAGCCAAAATTCACACTTTCTAAACTTCCCATATAGGTCATTTCTTCTAAGAGTCTTTAGATTAATCCTCATGTGGATCTCATGGTCTACATATATTTTAGAGTATACCAAGATATCATCAATAAATACTACAAAAAAACATCAAGATATTCCTTCAACACTATATTCATTACATCCATGGAAGTAGATGATGCATTAGTTGGTCCACAAAGAATTAATGTAAAATTGTAATTTCCATACCTAGTTTGGAATGCTTTCTTTGGAATATATTCCTTTTTACAGAGAATTGATGAAATCCAGAACAAAAGTCAATCTTTTAAAAATATTGAGCTCCATGAAGTTGACCAAACAAATCATTAATATGTAGTAGATGATACATGTTCTTTATGTAATAGATTTGATTTCTCTATAGTCAATGCACCGCCTCATTGATCCATCTTTCTTCTTAACAAAAATAAATGGGGCCCCCCATAGAGAGACACTGGGGTGAATAAATCCAATATTTACTCAACTCCTCTAGTTATTTCGTCATTTCTATTAATTCCATTGTAGCCATTCTCTAGGGAGTCTTCGATATTGGTCTTGCATCATGGATTAAATCAGTACAAAACTCAACTTTTATGCTTTGGGGGTGTCCACATAAATCTTTGGAAAAAACCTCAATGTATTACATTATAATAGGTATATTATAAATTTGAATATTTTTTCTTCATCCCTAGATATTATTTCCTATTCCTACCCAATAATATCATTCATTAAAGCTACTAGGGATAGATCTATATAAGAATTAGATAATGAAGTTTCTTCTTTAAAGACAATAGATTCTACATCTTCCTCAAAAATCATAACTTCCTTCTTCTTAAAATAAATTTTCACATAATATTTTGATAGCAAATCCATAACAAGGATTGTATTATATTCTACTATAGGTATGATGCTAAAGTCAGCATATAAATTATGTTTATATTCCATAATGGGGACTTCCTGATACATCTTTTTTTGTAATGACACTTCCCTTAGGGGTTTTGACAGACAACTCTTAGGTTAATGTCAATTGGAAATATCTATTTTTTAAAGAAAACTGGGAATATATAAATGAATATAATGATGAATAATAAAATAAAGATTCAGCTAAATTTGATGAGATAATTAAAGTACCTACAACCACATCATTAGGAACTTCAACCTCAGTAGTTGTGAACTTCAACCACACTTGAAGTATTTATATTTTCCCCTAATTTATTTTAAGTTCCATGGATGTGAAATGGAATTAGTCAGATCAAAATATAACATCATCTACAAATAGATAAATAAAATTCATTAAAATATTAATAGGGAGGTATATCTCTTAACATGATAATGACCCTAGGAACTGCCTAAAAACAATTGATGCAACTTGTGTGGGTACCCTATATTCATCAAAAGGAACAAATAACATTATGTAGGTAAAATTATAAACATCTTGAATATTTATGCTTATCTCCCTTATGTTATTATTTTCATTTATTTAACATATAAATTAAAAAATGAGAATCAATATTTAGAAAATTAATGTTGTCACATTGAATTACAAACTGATGACTGTGACCCACTAATAACCTCTCGATGAAAAATAGCTTTCGATAAGATTACCAATCCATTATAGGCATCTTATATGATTTCTTTACATCATTAATAAAATTCATAACTATGAATGAAAGTGTATTACAATAAGATGAAATTGTATCAAAAAATTATGCAAGGTATGGGAAAATTTTTACTTTGGATTGTAGAGGGAGAATGAGAATCCTATGATGTAGTGTTGTTACTATCACTAAAAATATTTCAGCTATAAGGCCCCAGCCTTAAACCTTACTTAAACTTGAGTTATTAAAAGATTACACATTGAGGATCTTTTCAGGTTTAGAGTTTTAGAGAATTAGATCATGAAAATTGCATTACATTCCACATTTAAACAAGGTGGTTACATAAAAGACAATATTCATTCTTCCCATCAATGGAAACCTATTTAAAATAAAACACAGATTCTTTCTTGACACATCCTTGACACTATCGTCACATCATGTACCTTTCCCTTGACCTGTGAAAAGCATTTCAAAAACTTGGGATGATCATAAAAAGCTCAGTAAGGGTTATAAAAATATGGAAAGGAAACAAGAGTTCATATATACATAAGAATGAAATCATACTTTACCCATAAAACATAGGCATATCAAATCATGAATAAATCATAGAAAACATAAGACATAAATGTAACTTGAGGAATTCATAACATCCTTACGTAGGGAGTAACCCTCTTGGTTATGTTTGGAATACCCATCACAGTATATTCCCTAAATCTCTTCAGAGAAACCTTAACGTTTCACTCCTTCGCGTTACCCAATGCATTGGAGAGCTATATCGGGCTCACCCGCCCTTAGTTTATCACGGAACCACCCGTTCTTCATAACAATGCCCAAGAACCATAACATAATCGTATCACATAAACATGAATAAAGGAAACATAACATTTCCACATTTCAATCACAATATAACATTTTAGGATATTGAAATAATGAATCCATTCAAAAAGAAACCATTTCCAAAACCATTTAAAACATTTAATAAAGAGATTTTTGAATCAAAGTGTCCCATACCACCTTGAAGCTTTTAACATTTTAAACCATTAATATCCATATAAATAAATCCTTAAAACCATTTTGAAAACATGGATATTAATAAGAACAAATAATTAAAACATTTAAAACGATATTTTGGTTAAAGGGGTTTTACCAAAATTAGAGACACTTGAATACAATAATCGAGGAATAACATTTAGTCAGAACTTTATAATATCATGAGAATAAAAGGATTCATGATGTAATACTCCAAATGACAGTATATACACCATATAAGAGTGAATTGGTGCATAACAACAATGAACCCTCAATAGAAATGTCAAATGTGATGAAATCCCTTATAAAGAAGGTATCCTTAAATTAAGGACAAATAAATCTCAAAAATATGTGTGACAAATATATATACACCCAATATAAGTGGATATTAAGTGTAAAACAATAAAAGGTCATTCACACATATTCAATGGATGACATATTCAATGACTACAAGTTGAACCCAAATAAATCGAAATTGGGTTAAAAAGTTCCCTTGACAGCCTAACGGCATCACATCAAAATGAGTTGATGAGAGATAAAAAGTGTATCTCATCACTTGGACATAAAATTCACATCAATAAGGATGTATGAGAACATATCCCAACATAAAAATATGTAAATTAAAAGACCCAATAAAAGAAGTCTTTTAAAAAAGAGGAGGGTGAAAGATTCCCTTACCGACTTGGGTATCTTTCAAAACATACACCCCATGAAAGAAAGACAATAGGTCATTGATGTAAATACTAATAAACGAAAGTATATTACACAAAGAGTAGAATAATGGGCAGTACATACACCACTCAATGGAATTTGTGGCAAATGTAGCATAAATCTCACAGGAATAAAAGTGAGATGAAAAATCCCTTACGAAAACTCGGCAGCCTAACGACGCCACATAAAAACTTCCAAAATGGATTGATGAGAGAGAATAGGGTCTCTCATCACATGAACATAAAAATTACAGTAAATGTAATATAAAATAACATCCCAATCATAAGAAAGATGAGCTTAAAATAAATGACATAAAAGAGTGTACTTAAAAAGGAAGAGAGTTGTAGGATCCCTTACCTCGGGTCCGACTTGACTCGATCGTTCTTTAATCTCCTGAATAATAAACTTGAGTTAATTTCTAATTCCTTAAGAACCTTTTTCAAGTTCATTATTACTTTTATACCACTTATTACCATGTCATAAACATCATGTAATCATTTAAGTTAATAATATTTTTTTTTGCCGATATTTGCTTCTTAAGTCGAAAGTGGACTTCTTACAATTACATGTTGTTCGTGTGGCCAAATGTTTATTATATCCAGAATTGTATTCATTATGTAGATATCATATATGTCATATATATCCAGTACATGCATGCATTTATAACATTACATAATCATTTAGAGGTAAGAAATGAAATGCACCGTTCATGGAGACGGTAAGCCGTACGTACACATGAACGCTACTTTCATTTCTATTTCGTATTTTATAGAATGGAATAATAATGATATAAAGGTATATTATAATTCCAGTATAATATCATATATAATATCATATTTCCATCCTTTATACATCCCACATATGGTATTTAACGAATCAAATCACTTTGAGGGGGCGGTAGTCCGCACTTCCTTAAATGAAGATATCGCGTATACCCATAATGGAAGCCATAAAGGTAAGACAAAAATGAAAAATACAGAAGCATAAATAAAACATAAACATATTAAATATCATATATAAAAATAGTGACATCATAATGGCCACCTTTGAAGGTGTTAAATGAGTATTGAACAATCATCGTTTCGGGAGGCAGAATTTCACCATCCACGGAAACCGTATGTTCTTTAACCATTTGATGTAGTTGTGTGAGAGTGTAGCTCGAATAAATCTTATAACAACATCCTAGTATATTGAAGATACTGGTGTTGTTACAAAAGAAGTAAATAAAAAGAGTTTAGGGGGTTGGAGAAGCAAAATAAAACAAATAAACATGAGAGAATGAATTACCTTTAAAAGTGTAACTCCTTTTGATTTGAGCCTAAAGGCTTCCTTTGAAAGGATTCTGCACAAAGGGAATCCTCTAGGATGAGGAGAGGGATGTGGAGAGAGTAAATGGGCAGGGGTTGGCCGAGCCAAAGGCTTGAGGAGTGTGTTAAATGAGGTAGAGGTGGGGGCCTTTTATAAGAGGAGAGGAGGGGCACTTTTGGAAAGTAAAGAAATATTACTTTATTTGAAAATGTGTTTCGGTTTCAAAAGGTCCCACATTGATATAATTCGTGGATAAGGTGATAAGGCTTCGAAATACACTCATCCAATAAGTTTTGGACATGTGTAGTTCATAGATTTTACATTATCTTTCCATTTTATTTAAATCGTCAAATAATGATGTCATCGCTGCATCATTATTATGTCATAAATAATTTAATTTATTTAATGTCTAAAAATTATAAAAAAAATACTATGATGTAGGAAATCTTTTTAGCTTTCCAATGAATATTTATAATCAAAAAGATGACTTGTATAACCCCACTTAAAAATTGTTTTAGTAAAACATATCATGTTTGTGTCAATTTTACTTTTACATTAAATAAAATGTTATTTATGTCATTTCCCAACCAAAGTGGATCCATGGGGTCCCCAAGTTGACCCATGGCTTGTCTTGGTCGGCCATGATACAACCAATGAGGGTGAGACATGTGTCAAGCTCATCTCATTTTATTAAAGCATTATTTTTACCTTAAACTACACTAATTACCACTAATCGCGATTAAAAACTTAATAAGTTACTATTCACCAAAAAATTATTTTAATCTAATTGAACCACATTTTACTTCTTAATGACAACCATGTATGTCGGATTTTTGAAAATCAAAACACAATGATGGCAAAATTTCATTTAAACAGAAAATCAGTTTTTATAAGTACCACTTAGTGGTTTCACTATTCATCAAAAATTGAAGTTTTTCAGAAAAATCCAAAAAATTCACCCTAAGCTATATTTGATATTCTGAATTCAAAAATGAAGTCCATTTTACAAAATTCAAAACATATAAGTCACATTAATTAATTTAATAATTAATTCCCGCTGTCATGACAAATAGCGTGTTTTATGAAACAATAAGTATCAAAAGATTGACACTAGTTTAAGTCTGATTTCAAAGTGAAATTGATTCCAACGACCACTATTGGATTTAATGGTAAAAATATTTTCAAATTTCACTTTAAAACTAATTCAAAATATAATTTAATCATATAAATAAATTAGATTAAAAAGTGGTTTTGAATTAAAATACAACATTTTACACTATTCATTAAAAAAATGAAGTTTATCGGAACGATACCAAAAATTTACACAACGTAAATTTTGATGTCCCGATTCTTAATAAGAGTTTTATTTGGTACAAAAGAATGTTTAAGAGTGAACAAAACTATATTTAATGATGGTTCTCCATCAAAAGGTGATAAGTGAACCTTTAGT
The DNA here is from genome assembly GCA_963277665.1 of Viscum album. Taxonomy (NCBI): domain Eukaryota; kingdom Viridiplantae; phylum Streptophyta; class Magnoliopsida; order Santalales; family Viscaceae; genus Viscum; species Viscum album. The sequence continues at coordinate 1,015,946,751 of OY728143.1, forward strand.
GAAAACTAGGGCATATACGCCTAAAATTGAATTCTTTCCGTATTTTAAGCCTTTATCTTTTATTGTATAAATGTAAAAATATTTAAGAACATATATAATCATATTTTAGTTATTTCTATCCATTCCCGCCATTACAACGGCTACATGTTAACTACCATTTAAAATAATATTATTTTATTATTAGAGTGCAACGTAAGATTCCCAAGAAACTCGTTGTTGCGTGTTGGGTACGCCATCGAGCATAGCGTCCCCTTTAAAGTCATATTAATATTTTATTCACAAATATGGATAAATATGAAAATGTCATATTCCTTATTTACCTGGGGTGTTACATCCTTCCCCCCTTTTGGGAATTGCGTCCTCGCAATTTTAAAATTGCGCTTGGAAACATCCTTGAACGTCCCACATCGGAACAAGAGTCGGTAAAACAACCACTTTAAAATAAAGAAAGATAAGCACAGAGGTCACCCGAGTTAACCCATACTAGGATTCTAAGTATGAAAATATGGACATGGAGGAGAAAACATAAGGTCATGTTCCGATGGAGAGTGATAGAAAACATGTTTAGGAGAAAGTTAACAATAAGAAAATCACAAACTTGTGATGGGTTAAACGGTGTTGGGTTCCCCAGTAGGAAAAGTTAATAGACAACATTTTTGTTTTAAGTTACTTTTTATTGAGGAATTTATTCATAAGGAAGCATAATCACTTATCATGTTGACTTTCAACTTTTACTAGATTCCTTAGTCAAACTCATATTTTTTCCAAAAGAAGAGTATTTAGGGAGACTTGTTCGCATTAAGAGTACTATAATCAACTTCTAGAGAATCACCTAATCCCCAAAAGAGAACTATATACATCCCATGTATTTAGGCTTTAACCAAAACCAAAAAGGTTAGTACAAGATCAGATAATCCAGAAAAGGATAACCCCTTATAAAAAGAAAATCTATTCTTAATCTCCAAAATTTGTCCAACAAAACCCAAAGTTCAACGAGGACCATCCGATAAACAATTTTTCCATAAAATTCTTCAAAGTAAACCGATATAAGATTGAAACCCAAATATTTGAAGGATTTAGTCACATAGTCTTCCAAGTTAAATCGTAACATTTATCTCCAAACAACATCAGTTGCTCCTAAAGTCTCACATTGAAAAGTAATTATCCTAATCACATATCCTCCAAAATCAACTTACTCTTAATTCATAAAATCATATAACTAAAAAGAATCAGTCAAACTAACCAGGGACTTCACGTAGTCCAGTGGTAGGCGATAAATACCAGTCGCACTTTGGTTGTGGGTTCGATTCCCGCAGCATTGTCCGACGCGACGGGTTGTCACACGGTCTGCGTGTTGTCCTTTTTCCAAAACTATATAATTCTCAAATCATTACCCAAAAGGGATAAAATCATCAAAAATAACCATAACATAATTTAACCTCAATTTTATCTCATGCCTTTCACTTCAATCATAACATATGGTAACCCATAATTACCTCAAAAGTAAGGATCATATAAACCCAAATGGTTCTTTATAACTATGTCCACAAAAGAAAAGATAACTATTACTTGAATAAAATTTGCCTATATTAAACATCAGGGTTACACATAATATAAAAAGTCTTCTAATGTAACCCCATCATCAAAAGAGACTTAATACTCTTAAGAATTTTACCCTAACTCTTGAAGCCCTTATATGTTGACATCTTACTCATTCAACATTCTTCATGATCCATTATCCATTCCTTTCCAACTTATTCCGAAATACCTCTTTCCTACAAACAAAATCATGAATCATATCCTAAGATTCCAAAATAAGAAAACAATAGTCATGAAATAGTACATACCTTTGATTGGTCATTGTCAGTTTCTTCATCCTCAATCGGAATGGCATTAGGTATTGGTAAACGAATATTGGTACGCTCTTGGTGACCCCATTCACGAAACTTCTTCATAGGACATGTGTTTGCATAATGACCATGCACACCACATTTAAAACATTCAATTGATCCCTCAGAAAGAACTTCTTTCCCTTTCCTCGAGTCAACTGGATGCTTCCTTTTTCTATGACAGGTTCTTGATTTATGTCCATCATTTCCACATCTATAGCATATTTCTGTCCCTTTGAAACATTTTTCTAGGTGTTTCTTTCCACATCTTTGACACATAGGTTTTTGAACACACTTACCTTTATGATTATTACCTGTACTTCCGTAGGGATTTGTTTCTTGCATATATGATGCCTTAGAGAAATCTCCAGGGTTTAGGTGGTCAATCATGACTCCAGATAGTTGGTTGAGGATAATCAAAAGAGTTCTCATTGCAGCTCCCATATCATTCAGTTTCTTGCTCAAAGAACTGTCACAGTTTCCTTCACGTCCACTGTTACTTTGGTGCCTGCTAGATCCAGCCATTTACTAAAACCAAAAAGGTCAGTGTGAGTATATCAACAAAACCATCATGTACTAATGAGTAAGATAGACAATAAGATATACTTACTCATTCACTTTATCTAAAACTAAGACTCTTTCTGAAATCCTAACCATTATGGTAATTGTCAATTATGCTTAAAGAATACCCTAACCTCTAAAGTTATCTAAACCGACCTTTGATACCAACTATAAGGCCCCAGCCTTAAACCTTACTTAAACTTGAGTTATTACAAGATTACACATTGAGGATCTTTTCAGGTTTAGAGTTTTAGAGAATTAGATCATGAAAATTGCATTACATTCCACATTTAAACAAGGTGGTTACATAAAAGACAATATTCATTCTTCCCATCAATGGAAACCTATTTAAAATAAAACACGGATTCTTTCTTGACACATCCTTGACACTATCGTCACATCATGTACCTTTCCCTTGACCTGTGAAAAGCATTTCAAAAACTTGGGATGATCATAAAAAGCTCAGTAAGGGTTATAAAAATATGGAAAGGAAACAAGAGTTCATATATACATAAGAATGAAATCATACTTTACCCATAAAACATAGGCATATCAAATCATGAATAAATCATAGAAAACATAAGACATAAAGGTAACTTGAGGAATTCATAACATCCTTACGTAGGGAGTAACCCTCTTGGTTACGTTTGGAATACCCATCACAGTATATTCCCTAAATCTCTTCGGAGAAACCTTAACGTTTCACTCCTTCGCGTTACCCAATGCATTGGAGAGCTATATCGGGCTCACCCGCCCTTAGTTTATCACGGAACCACCCGTTCTTCATAATAATGCCCAAGAACCATAACATAATCGTATCACATAAACATGAATAAAGGAAACATAACATTTCCACATTTCAATCACAATATAACATTTTAGGATATTGAAATAATGAATCCATTCAAAAAGAAACCATTTCCAAAACCATTTAAAACATTTAATAAAGAGATTTTTGAATCAAAGTGTCCCATACCACCTTGAAGCTTTTAACATTTTAAACCATTAATATCCATATAAATAAATCCTTAAAACCATTTTGAAAACATGGATATTAATAAGAACAAATAATTAAAACATTTAAAACGATATTTTGGTTAAAGGGGTTTTACCAAAATTAGAGACACTTGAATACAATAATCGAGGAATAACATTTAGTCAGAACTTTATAATATCATGAGAATAAAAGGATTCATGATATAATACTCCAAAGGACAGTATATACACCATATAAGAGTGAATTGGTGCATAACAACAATGAACCCTCAATAGAAATGTCAAATGTGATGAAATCCCTTATAAAGAAGGTATCCTTAAATTAAGGACAAATAAATCTCAAAAATATGTGTGAAAAATATATATACACCCAATATAAGTGGATATTAAGTGTAAAACAATAAAAGGTCATTCACACATATTCAATGGATGACATATTCAATGACTACAAGTTGAACCCAAATAAATCGAAATTGGGTTAAAAAGTTCCCTTGACAGCCTAACGGCATCACATCAAAATGAGTTGATGAGAGATAAAAAGTGTATCTCATCACTTGGACATAAAATTCACATCAATAAGGATGTATGAGAACATATCCCAACATAAAAATATGTAAATTAAAAGACCCAATAAAAGAAGTCTTTTAAAAAAGAGGAGGGTGAAAGGTTCCCTTACCGACTTGGGTATCTTTCAAAACATACACCCCATGAAAGAAAGACAATAGGTCATTGATGTAAATACTTATAAATGAAAGTATATTACACAAAGAGTAGAATAATGGGCAGTACATACACCACTCAATGGAATTTGTGGCAAATGTAGCATAAATCTCACAGGAATAAAAGTGAGATGAAAAATCCCTTACGAAAACTCGGCAGCCTAACGGCGCCACATAAAAACTTCCAAAATGGATGGATGAGAGAGAATAGGGTCTCTCATCACATGAACATAAAAATTACAGTAAATGTAATATAAAATAACATCCCAATCATAAGAAAGATGAGCTTAAAATAAATGACATAAAAGAGTGTACTTAAAAAGGAAGAGAGTTGTAGGATCCCTTACCTCGGGTCCGACTTGACTCGATCGTTCTTTAATCTCCTGAATAATAAACTTGAGTTAATTTCTAATTCCTTAAGAACCTTTTTCAAGTTCATTATTACTTTTATACCACTTATTACCATGTCATAAACATTATGTAATCATTTAAGTTAATAATATTTTTTTTGCCGATATTTGGTTCTTAAGTCGAAAGTGGACTTCTTACAATTACATGTTGTTCGTGTGGCCAAATGTTTATTATATCCAGAATTGTATTCATTATGTAGATATCATATATGTCATATATATCTAGTACATTCATGCATTTATAACATTACATAATCATTTAGAGGTAAGAAATGAAATGCACCGTTCATGGAGACGGTAAGCCGTACGTACACATGAACGCTACTTTCATTTCTATTTTGTATTTTATAGAATGGAATAATAATGATATAAAGGTATATTATAATTACAGTATAATATCATATATAATATCATATTTCCATCCTTTATACATCCCACATATGGTATTTAACGAATCAAATCACTTTGAGGGGGCGGTAGTCCGCACTTCCTTAAATGAAGATATCGCGTATACCCATAATGGAAGCCATAAAGGTAAGACAAAAATGAAAAATACAGAAGCATAAATAAAACATAAACATATTATATATCATATATAAAAATAGTGACATCATAATGGCCACCTTTGAAGGTGTTAAATGAGTATTGAACAATCATCGTTTCGGGAGGCAGAATTTCACCATCCACGGAAACCGTATGTTCTTTAACCATTTGATGTAGTTGTGTGAGAGTTTAGCTCGAATAAATCTTATAAAAATATCCTAGTATATTGAAGATACTGGTGTTGTTACAAAAGAAGTAAATAAAAAGAGTTTAGGGGGTTGGAGAAGCAAAATAAAACAAATAAACATGAGAGAATGAATTACCTTTAAAAGTGTAACTCCTTTTGATTTGAGCCTAAAGGCTTCCTTTGAAAGGATTCTGCACAAAGGGAATCCTCTAGGATGAGGAGAGGGATGTGGAGAGAGTAAATGGGCAGGGTTTGGCCGAGCCAAAGGCTTGAGGAGTGTGTTAAATGAGGTAGAGGTGGGGGCCTTTTATAAGAGGAGAGGAGGGGCACTTTTGGAAAGTAAAGAAATATTACTTTATTTGAAAATGTGTTTCGGTTTCAAAAGGTCCCACATTGATATAATTCGTGGATAAGGTGATAAGGCTTCGAAATAAACTCATCCAATAAGTTTTGGACATGTGTAGTTCATACAGTTTACATTATCTTTCCATTTTATTTAAATCGTCAAATAATGATGTCATCGCTGCATCATTATTATGTCATAAATAATTTAATTTATTTAATGTCTAAAAATTATAAAAAAAATACTATGATGTAGGAAATCTTTTTATCTTTCCAATGAATATTTATAATCAAAAATATGACTTGTATAACCCCACTTAAAAATTGTTTTAGTAAAACATATCATGTTTGTGTCAATTTTACTTTTACATTAAATAACATGTTATTTATGTCATTTCCCAACCAAAGTGGATCCATGGGGTCCCCAAGTTGACCCATGGCTTGTCTTGGTCGGCCATGATACAACCAATTAGGGTAAGACATGTGTCAAGCTCATCTCATTTTATTAAAGCATTATTTTTACCTTAAACTACACTAATTACCACTAATCGCGATTAAAAACTTAATAAGTTACTATTCACCAAAAAATTATTTTAATCTCATTGAACCACATTTTACTTCTTAATGACAACCATGTATGTCGGATTTTTGAAAATCAAAACACAATGATGGCAAAATTTCATTTAAACGGAAAATCAGTTTTTATAAGTACCACTTAGTGGTTTCACTATTCATCAAAAATTGAAGTTTTTCAGAAAAATCCCAAAAATTCACCCTAAGCTATATTTGATATTCTGAATTCAAAAATGAAGTCCGTTTTACAAAATTCAAAACATATAAGTCACATTAATTAATTTAATAATTAATTCCTGCTGTCATGACAAATAGCGTGTTTTATGAAACAATAAGTATCAAAAGATTGACACTAGTTTAAGTCTGATTTCGAAGTGAAATTGATTCCAACGACCACTATTGGATTTAATGGTAAAAATATTTTCAAATTTCACTTTAAAACTAATTCAAAATATAATCTAATCATACAAATAAATTAGATTAAAAAGTGGTTTTGAATTAAAATACAACATTTTACACTATTCATTAAAAAAATGAACTTTATCAGAACGATACCAAAAATTTACACAACGTAAATTTTGATGTCCCGGTTCTTAATAAGAGTTTTATTTGGTCCAAAAGAATGTTTAAGAGGGAACAAAAATATATTTAATGATGGTTCTCCATCAAAAGGTGATAAGTGAACCTTTAGTGAAAACTAGGGCATATACGCCTAAAATTGAATTCTTTCCGTATTTTAAGCCTTTATCTTTTATTGTATAAATGTAAAAATATTTAAGAACATATATAATCATATTTTAGTTATTTCTATCCATTCCCACCATTACAACGGCTACATGTTAACTACCATTTAAAATAATATTATTTTATTATTAGAGTGCAACGTAAGATTCCCAAGAAACTCGTTGTTGCGTGTTGGGTACGCCATCGAGCATAGCGTCCCCTTTAAAGTCATATTAATTTTTTATTCACAAATATGGATAAATATGAAAATCTCATATTCCTTATTTACCTGGGGTGTTACATCAGCAATGAATACCTATAAAAACATTCATTATATTTATTAATTTTAAAACCATTCCTTTAATTTATTAATTTCCAAAAAACATTCCTTTCATTTATTAATATTAAAAAACAACATACAAATTCTCTTCCTATTTGGTCATGTTTTTATCTAGTTTTATTGTTAACATTATTTCTTCTTCAACGTATCATTATTATTTTTCTTCACTCTCCCTCATGAAACTAATTTTTTTAATATCTTCGAGTATAAACAATTTAGTCTGTTATTGTAGATGTGGCTCACAATCATAAATTACTTCACCTTCATAACTCATATCAAACATGTCTTTTTGTTTCATGTGGAAAATAAAAATACACCCATCATCCACTATATTATCAACGTAATATACCCTTTTTTCTTATGAATCCATAATATATGGATCATTCTATTCCCTTTCACTATTATCAATCAACCGAGAGAAATTGACATAAGTAAATTTTAATGAATCTTTCTTTATACCTCAATTAATATTGACCCAGTTACATTTAAGTAAAAAAATTTAAAATTTCCAGTGATAATTTAACATGATAATATCATCCAACTTTTCATAGTAACCATGATCTGAAAATGTGAATATACCACTATTTTTTTATTTTCAAACCTTCTTTGTGATAAACAATAAAAAACTTGAAGATGCTAATATTATAAGCATTGAATCTCCAAGAATACTTCAAAGGACCTCAAGAAAAAAACCTCAAATGTTCCCATAATTCATCTCTATAATCATCATTCATTACCCATACAAGTTGATATAAATTTTATTTATATAATTTAGATAATTGTTAAAATAATAAAACTATGTATTAGATTAATAACCTACATGATTTGAAAACCATTCAATAATTTATTTGGTAAAAACTTTTGTTATCTCCAAATCATTGCAAGTTTGGATCCAAAGAAATATTTTTGTTTCTTTCCTTAATTATTCGATATAGGGATCAACGATATCATTATTGAGTAGAACATATCAATTTTATTTTCTTAACTTTATATCTATCATTGAAAATAAAGTGGATTTTTTAACTTCTTAGCCTAAAGTTGGAAACATTGATGACACATTATTATCCTAAAATTGATTTGAATTATCATCAACATGTCCCAATTGATTTAATCTTGTCTCTATCAAATCCTAATACCTAGAACAGAATAGTATACACTATTATAAAAGGTAACCTTCAATAATAGAACCTTCTGGATGAGATTTATTTTTCACATAGGCCATCAAGTGACCAAGATTACTGATTATAAAAAGTTATAAATTAATAAATAATTTTTTAAAATATTGACTGAGAAAATTATAAATTTTTAATGAACAAAATATTAAAATAAAATACCTCCCTATGGGATACATCCATCCATAATGTGGGGGACCACTAATTTTAGATTCATTAGAAAAATTAACCATCATACGAATCATTATAATGAAATTGATGGGGGAAAGAACATCTCAAATTGATATAGCATCCATATAATTGTTTCCAAAAGTATGTCCAATTTATTATTGTCTAATTTCTTCTCACAAAGCTATATAAAGATTATAAAAATCAATTAGAATGGTGGCTATTTTTCCAAGTAATAAATTATACATTTCCAAAGATATTAACTGATCCATAAATACATGTGAGTCTTGAATTTTCAATCAATGTTTATTATTTCAATTCAAATAAACACCTCTTGGAATATTACTAGATTATCAATTATGAAATTTCAAATTTTTTAATATTAAAAAGAAAATATGTATTTGATTATTTTTCATTATTAAAATAGCTACTAGATAATTACCATTATGATTTATCTATAGATCACATTTTATATTAACTTTTTCTAAGCCCTTTGAGCTTTTAAACGATCCTTTGATTTACCTACTCATTAACCAATGTAAACAAAACATTATTGAAACATTATTCTCAAATTTCATAACTTCAATATTATGATGTATCAAATTAAATTAACATTATGGATGTTCGAGAAATATTGTCTTGTTCTTCTATTGTTGTGCTCCAATTGTAACTGATTTTGTTCTAACTCTTTTTCCACTTTCATTCAGTTGAATATATTTTCCAAAATTTATACCAATATATGATAATTGTTCCATGATTTTTTAAAATGATAATAATTTTTGGTAGAAGGCTCAAATTAATTTTTCCATTGAAACATGACTTGTTAAACCTAAATTTATGAGACGTATTAGGGAAGCGATGATGACACATAAAATGACACTTTATTATCTAAGGTGGCCATTGAGACTCAAAATAAATGTTACAAACTAGACAATCCAAACTAGTGTGTATATTCCAATTAGAAAATTTTCATAGTCCAATAAATTAACTAATGGTCCATATAAGGGAAGTATTCGTTTTGAACATTTTCATGATAGATGAATCATATGTTTCTACATTATAATTACAGAACTCTTGAAATTATTGAATAAGAGTTTGAACATAGACATCAATGTCATTTCCATGTAATTGATTTCTAGGAATAATAATCAATTTGATGATTGAATTTTGTTGTATACACATCCATAAAGATAGATTATAAGGGATCAAAATAGCCAGAAATTTTTTTCAATAGCTACATAAAGTTACAAAGGGATTTAATCCATCAGATTCTAATCCCAAGTGTAAATTTCTAGGATTACAAGAGAAATACCTATGTAATAAATTAATGTTTTTTTCATGATTTTGAATATATTGGATGTCACATAGACTCGTCATTATTATTATGAAGATAATTCCACTTCATATGTACAATGGTTTTAGATGACATAAATAATATTTTTAACTATGGTTTTAATAAAAATAAATGTAAAACCTTCATAAAAATTTTATTTTTCTATTTCATTGTGGTAGTACCTTGATATAAACTGACATCATTATTTTTTTATTTCCTTCTATAAGTATAATATTTTTTCACTTTTCTCTATTCAAATATTCTATCCCATAATGCCTACAATCATTGGGACATGTGTGTAAATTTTTTAGTTGAGTCTATGATTAATAATAATATTCTTCAAATCAAAAAAAATATACAGGGATATTATCTTCATAAAATGAATCACACATCCATTTGAATACCATATAAATATATTTATTTATAATTCCACATAAGCACTTGATGTTGTTAATCTTTTGTAGGAAAGAAAAGTTTGATTATTTGAAATATCCTTCATATAGTTCATAATTTCAATCTGCAACTAATTTAAAAAACATAGTTGTTTATTTATTGGATTTTTACCTTGTATTAGTCTCCTCATCATCATCCATCAATATGTTATCATCTTAATCAAGTTTTCCTATAGTTCTAAAAGCATCATTAATATCTACAACATTAACAATTGAATCTACTAATGTGTTACATTGTCGATATTGTTTCCCTACTATGTTGAAAGTATCATTTACCTTGTTTTGAATTTTATTATGCACTATCGGGAACTAACATGTTCATTTAGAATATATAAATAATTTCTAAATTTTTCTATAATGTTTGATTCTCCTTGTTAAATCCAACACACATAATTAGGAGGAAATTATTTCAAGATCAAGTGATCAAATACTTCATCTCTCTTTAACCATCATATGAATTTGAATTTAGGACATGGACATTTTATTCTTACATCAACTAATCTTTTATGAAATGAAAAATCCAAAAATGATGTTCAATCCCAAAACATATTGAGATCTTTTCTGAGGTAAGGTTATCTAACTTTTATCCAGATGTACTTGACTTTGTACACTAAAAAAATTCATAACTAAAATTGTATCCAAAATGATTAAAAAAATTCATAACCAAGATTGTGACAAAAATAATGAAGTGTTATGTTTCACAATGTGACATGTTGCACCACCCACTAGTCAAATCCTTAAAATCAAAATAAAAACTATCATGTATTTTTCATCTAAATATGGTTCCTTACTCTTGTATACATTAATGAAACCAAGTCTACACACACACACATATTGTGTGTGAATAATGTAAGTAAATAAACAAAGTAAGATTACATCACATTCCCTATTTCGAAATCATATAATAGACCATGCTATACAAATTTAAAATGAATATAGAATGATTCCACATTTATGAAAATCACGTAAAATTTAACATAAAATGTATACGGTTAAATTAATGTTCAAAATGTTATCTAAATTTAAACAAATATATACATCTATAAGTCAGATCATATATAAAAATATATTTATAATTTAGTTTATTTTTATGGAATAATGGGAGAGTAAATAACATATAAGTGATCAAATATCAAGGATCCCAACACTAAAATATTCAATTTTTTGTATATAATATACTAGTCAAAGTATATGTCTAATGTTCCCAATAATCACTAGTTGATGTTAAATACCAAACCCATATAAAATAAAATCCTAAAATTGATCTATCTAAATCATAATATTAATCTTGAAAATCATTAATTTTATGGAATATATACTATGTAGAAAATAAGGCGTTCCATTTTGGAATCATAACCAAGTATTGTTTTTATCCCGAGATTACCCTCCTTGGGTACTCTGAGTATTCCCAAGAGATTTATAATCAATATAGTATAGTAATTGAAATCAATTCACAAGAAAAGCACATGAGTCTTAGCCAAGTTGGTAAGGACTCTGTAAGTGCATCCAAGAGACTAGGGATCAAATCCAGGTGGAGACAGAATTTCTGGTACTGTAGCAGTATTGTAGCGGAACTGTGTAGTATTGTAGCAGTACTATAGCAGAACTGTGCAGTACTGTAGTGGAACTGTGCAGTACTGTAGAGGAACTATGCAGTACTGTAGTGGAACTATGCAGTACTGTAGTAGGTACTGTAGTAGAACTGTAGCAGGTACTATAGAAGAACTGTGCAGTACTATAGCAGAACTGTGCAGTACTGTAGCAGGTACTGTAGAGGGAACTATAGCAGGCACTGTTTGACACAGTAGCAGCTGGGAATATGCCCCCGTTTAGGCCTTCGGGCCACCGATTTGGTCCCTGAGTCCTGTAAGGCCTTCAGGCCACCCAAGCCTTCGGGTTAGTAAGGCCTTTGGGCCATCTCAAGGCCTTCGGGCCACCTTAAGTGCAAGTGAAAACCAGACAACCTACAAGAAACAAGATTTACAAGGAGGATGACCAAGAAGCTTTCACCATAGCAGAAGCTAAACAGATTGCAAGAATGAGATGATATGACACCTGCCATCGGGAAAAGCCTATGCATGCACGGTAATGCCTAGCTGAACAACCATGTGAAGGTGGAGATCTGATTTCACGATGAAGATGCTGGGGAGGAGCATTTCTAAGTAGTTAGTCTGGGTTGTATGTAATGTTTATAGCTTACGGGCAATGATTTCCTCTAAATCTTACGAGCCATGTAATACTTATGCCTACAGGCCTTGTAAGGGTTCCACCTCACCCCTTGAAAGGTGGATTATCAAAATCAATAAAAAATGAAGGCCTTCGGGCCATTGGAGAATTCACAAGAAATAATCACACAACACACCTCTAAAATCTATTTAATAAAATTTCCACACTAAATGGATACTTCAACGACACATTAAATAATTTAACACATATTAATTTCATAATAAAATGGGAAAAATCTAGTTATTGGTCAGGGGAGATGATATCTATGAGGTGGTTCATAATCAAAAGATGTCAATAGTATCAATGATGGGGAGAGGGTGTTGGATGATAGGGGAGAGGGTTTTGGGTGAGGGGGAGAGGGTATTATGGATGGGGTCTAGTGCCGACTAGCGTCAAGTGGGATAGGGTGTCGGTGGAGTCAAGAGGGAGAGGATTTTAGTGGTATTGAGGGGGAGAGGGTGTCAGTGTAGAGGGGGAGAGGGTTTTGAGTGACACAGGGTTTTGACTATAGTGGAGATGTCAAGGGATATTGTAATTTTTAAAGGATATAGGTATAGTTTAATAAAAACCCCAACAAAATAAAACAAATAGTTGTAGTTTAAAAAAAACTACCACTAAATACCACTATTGATGATTTTTTTCACAAGCATCTTTGGAAAATTGTATGAAAATATTATTTTATGTTTTAGAAGTGGCTTTGGAATCCACCACTAATTTTTTTAATAATCTACTACATTTCCTATAGTGATGTGTGGATAATGGTAATGGACATGATATCCAATAGTAGGGATAGTAGATGATGATGAGAGTAACTTCATAGAGAGGATATATATTAGGTATTCAATCTTCAAGCCATCTGCATATAATCAATATTTTATATTTAAAGTAGGCTAGGGAACCAATTACATTTATAGGTATTCCATTAGCATGTTTCATTTTGTTTTTAATGATGGGTTCATTAAGTGAATATGTGATAAATGGATTGAATAGGTTCATATTGGGGTGTGGTAATTGGATATGATGTGTGATAAATATGGGGTGTATTGGCATCAGGTAAAATGTAAGAGATTGGGTATGATGCATGATGATGTATGATGGTTGGAGTGTGAGTATTCTACGATGATGGATGGGTATGCTGCCATCATAATATCTGGTGTCTTGGTTGTGATGTGACTAGGTAGTTGATTCCTATATTTGGGGAGTGAAAATGGAAGCAATCAATCTATTTTTAGTTTGGTGGATAGGTTAATTGGGAAAGATAAAGATACAATCAAATTTTTTACAATGTTTTGAGAATTGTTTGAGTAGGATGATTGGTTTTTTGAAGGAGTTGGTCAGTGAGAGAACCAAGATTTCTCAAGGAAAATCTATCATATTGTGGGGAATATGTAATGGTGTGAGTATTCCAAAGTGGTAATTTATTATGAATATTGGATTGTCCATGTGTATTTAAATCCCAGAGATTGTTTGGGTGTTAGTGTATGATAGATAATAATGTAATATAAGTTAGCACGGTCTTGGGATTAGAAATCAAGAAGAAACCCACATTGTGGAATAGGGTTTCATTGTGTGGATAGGGACTGCATAAGGAATGATTTGTTGTGGATGGTAAAGGATCACACCAAATAAAAGGATAATGATGATGTGATCTGTATTAAATATGAATCATTATGGGGAACTTAAGATTAAAATCGGTCCAGAAGTGGATCACCTTGTGAAATGTGTAGGTTTTTCCAGGAGGATGTCGCATAAGAATTAAATCTCTTGGTGTATGATTAAAATATTTTGTTAGTTTTAAGTGATGTTGCAATGAAATGTGTTGCACTGTAATGGGGACAGTGTAATTTATAGGTATTACATGAAGTCCTATTTACACAAGGTTATCACAATATTAATGAAGTGTAACTCCATGATTCAACCGTTTATAGTGATTTCATGGTTATGTTGGGGAATTTTGAGGGTTGTGTCTCTTTGTGATAAGAGTAAATCATGCAGTGAGGGGTGTTTTGAAATGGTCAAAATGCTAAGAGACATGGGGTCACATCATGATGTGCCTTTATTTTTAAATTATTAAATAATTGGTCAAATTAAATATTAAAATAGATTTTATCTATTTTGGCCTACTATATAGTTAATATAACAAGAATCTCCTCTCTTTCTCTCACCCCCTCTCGCTCTCACTCACCCTCTCTCTCTCTCCCAAGCTCGGTATCTCTCGAGATATCTATATCTCTATATCATTATATCTTTATCTATCTATCTCTCCCTCTCTCCTTCTCTCTCTCACTCTCTCTCTCACCCTCAATCTTCACATCCCTCTCCCCCTCTCCCCCTCCCTCTCTTGCTCTATTTTTAACTCTCTATCTCAATATATATATTCCTAACATCTTGAGAGATCTTAAAATTTTATTATCTACATTATATTTCATTCATTGTATAAAATATTAATGGTAAAGTATACTTGTTCTTGAGTGTTTAATCTTGGTATCTATCACTATTTTTGTAGGATTGTATGAACTGGATTAGATGGATATAATTACAAGAGTAGGTGAATTTTAGTTTAAAAACATAGTTTAAAAGATTAAAACTAAAAAAAATAAAAATCCTCTTAATGTATCTTTATCGGACTCAGACACAGTCTGATTATCGAAGTCACAAAATCGGACCAGAAAACAATCGATTATATCAAAGTAAAAATCAGAGTCACAATGGATCTGATTAATATCAGAGTGTGATAATCATAATAAGAGTTAATATGATAAAACCAATTTTATAGAAAGATAAGTATGATTACTATTTTTCTATTTAAACTGCAGAATAATAGAAACTTGTAAAAACAAGAAACACAATAGCTATGAAATATTAAGAATGAATTACAAACTATTATTAAAATTTATACCTCTTTTAACCTTAAGAGTATGGTATTCAATAACCCCGACTAAAGGTATCCATGGTTTTATATGTACTATAATTGTTTTTCTTTCATTACTAGGAAAGCCCTCAATATGATGATCATCATCTATCTCCCTATCTCTGGAATCCCAAGACCAGATGGATCAAATTTACCTTTCATCATATCCTTGGAATACCACGATCATTAAAAATCATTGGACATGGATTACAAATACAAAAGTTCTTAAGAAAACAACCAGAAAAGGATTCCTTAGAATGAAAACTTTCTAAAGAATTACATTTACTAAGAACATTTGGTTTATAGAGAAAATTATTCAAAAGTGAATGTAATAAACTAGATCCAAACTATTCAAATGACATGGTATTTATATGGAATCTCCCATTATTCATATTTCTATTTTTATTACAATGACCTCGGATAGCTGGCACATGATAGCTCATCTATAATTGAATGTATAGATTCGTATTGATTAAAACCATTATAGTGTTAAAGATATTCCTTATGATAAAAATAAGTATTCTATATTACCATTATAAACATAGGATAGTCTAATGGACTTCAATAAAAATTTTAAATATGATAATCATTATGGGGGTCAGTTTGATAGCCAATACTTTTGACAGTATGATAAATGAGACAAAAGTCACTAGTACAAAAAACATTTTTTACGTCATAATTTTTTACATCAGTTATTTATAACTGACGTGGAAAGCCATATAATTGATTTATAACATCGGTTATAATATAACTGACATTGAAAATGCATTACGTTGATTTATCACGTCGGTTATTTTATAACTGGCATGATAAATCAAATATATCACTTTCTCACGTCGGTAATTTTATAATCGGCGTGATAAATCCATTATCTTGCTTTATCACGTCGGTTATAAAATAACCGACGTGATAAAGCCAATTTTTTACGTAGGTTATATAATAACCGACCTAATAAATGATTTTATCAAGTCGGTTTTAAAAAAACCGACGTGAAAGTTAAAATTTTGAATCGCGCCAATAATGAGATTAATTTTTTTACAATATAGCATTGAAATTTTCAATTTCCGCCTAATATTTCGTATACTTCAAATTTATTTTCAAGTGATTTTCGCTGATTTTTCACGTCGGTTATTATATAACCGACCTGAAAAATAAATTTTTATGACCTTTTCACTTCGGTTATATAAGAACCGATGTGAAAAATACATTTTTATGACTTTTTTCACATCGGTTATTAAATAACAAACGTGAAAAATTGATAAAAAACATGTAGTTAATTTCCTAATCTTCTATTTGACAGGTCTTGGAGCTCAAATGGAGTAACAGATCAAAAGTTAGATCCATCAGAAATTGATCACCTCTAAACAAAGTCTTAAAAAATTTCAACTTCTGATGGCCATAACTTCTGATCCATAACTCCGTTTGAGCTTCACGACCTATCAAAACAAAGCTTGGAAAATTATCTACATGTTTGTAAACATTTTTCAGGTCGGTTATTAAATAACTGACGTGAAAAATGACTTTTCACATCGGTTATTTAATAACAGACGTGAAAAATGTTTACAAACATGTAGATAATTTTCCAAGCTTCATTTTGAGTGGTCACAGAGCTCAAACGAAGTTACAGATCAAAAGTTATGGCCATCAGAAGTTAAAATTCTTTAAGACTTTATTTAGAGGTGATCAAATTTTGATGGCTATAACTCATGAACCGTAACTCCATTTGATCTCAAGGACCAGTAAACTAGAATATTAGGAAATTAACTACATTTTTGTTATTGTTTTTTCACGTCGGTTATTTAATAACCGACATGAAAAAGTCATAAAAATGTATTTTTCATGTCGGTTATTATATAACCGACATGAAAAATTCATAAGAATTTATTTTTCACATCGGTTATATAATGACCAACGTGAAAAATCAGTGAAAATCACCTGAAAATAAATTCACAATATACAAAATATTAGGCGGCAATTGAAAATTTCAATGCCGCATTATAAAAAATATGAAATATTAGGCGGTAATTGAAAATTTCAATGCCGTGTTGTAAAAAAATTGATCTCATTATTGGCGCGATTTGAAATTTTAACTTTCACGTCGGTTTTTTTAACCGATGTGAATGATAAGTTTTTTATCCCGCCAACGCAGAATTTCAATTTTTTACAGTGTGAAATCGAAATTTTTGATTGCCACCTAAAAAATTTAATACCGCGTTTTCTTTTACCATATCATTTATATGTATTCATTATGAACATATGGTTAACAATTTTTATGATCATTTCTTTCAACCATCACCATCCAACTGAGTCGACTCATTTGATCTTCATCATGAATCAATTATTTCTTCTTTTTGCGATCTTATCAAGGTATTTGTTATTATTTTTATATGATTTATGTTTTTTATGATTAGTTTTCTTAATTATTATACCATTTAATGTTTTTTATTTTATTATAATGAATAATAATGTTCTGTATCATGGTAAAACTACAATTCATCCTTCGGATTCAATTTTTTTTTAAGATGAAGTTCTTCACTCCGCGATCTCATCAAGGTATTCGTTATTATTTTCCCATGATTTATGTTTTTTATGATTAGTTTTCTTCATTCTTATACAATTTAATGGTTATTAATTTATTATAATGAATAACAATGTTTCTTATCAAGGTAAAACTACAAATCCTCCTTCGGATTCAAGAAATCCTTTTAATACGAAGCTTTCATTGACTTATTCGATGTTTCCTCGGAAGAAAAATATTAATCTTCTGATAGTCATAACTTTCGAACCGTAACTCCATTTTAACTCTACGACCTATCAAATCAAAGCTTGTGAAATTATCTACAATATGGTTATCATTTTTCACGTCTATTATTAAATAAACGACGTAAAAAATGCCTCTTAACGATGGTTGTTTAAAACCGACGTGAAAAATAGAGTTCAGTCATCATTTTTTTAAAATGAATGGTCTTTCACGTCAGTTTTTAAATAATCAACGTGAAATATATAGTTTCAATGTCATTTTTTTTTGAAAAATAGACAGTCTTTCATGTTGGTTTTTAAATAACTGACATGAAAATTCATGAAAAAAAATATTTATAACCTCAGTTAATAAATAACCGACGTTAAAAATAATATTTTTAACGTCGCTCGCAAACACGTCGGTTCAAAACAGACGTGAAAAAACAAAAATAACCGACGTAAAAACTATTTTTGTACTAGTGAGTCAAACTCATTGTCTAATTAAAGGTGAGTCTGATGAATCAAACACATACCAAATATGATGATCATAATGATTAATGTAATGTTTTTTTTCGAAATACATTAGAAATTGTTTTATGTATGGTAAAAGGTAAATTTTTCTACAAAAACATAATAAAACAATTGGAATATAAAATGTTAGTAAACATCTTTTAAGAAAGTATTTTTGATTTCTAAAACTAAAGGAATGGGAATGTAAGAAGTGAAAATTATGACTCAAAAATATCCCCCTTTTGGAAATCAGAAACCCAAATACTTAAATGAAAAAAACAACATTGAAAAACTTACATACCTTGGTTCTTTTAAGAACATTGTATTCAGAGTTATTTTATAAACCTTAAATCCCCCTGAGTTTGTAACTATTATGAGTATGATGGACATAATTTATAATAGTTCATCCTTAAGTAAACTTCTCCCTCTTTGGATAACATCTTCCCCTTGCGATAAAACATTCTCCCTTTGAAAGATATTCTCCCCTTTTAGAAAAAATTCCACCTTAATAATACACACTCCCTTTAAATTACAACGCCCTCTTTATAAAATATTCTTCCCCTTTTTGATTTTCAAAAAGGAATGGGGAATAGTCTAATGTTTCAAAAAATTATAGAAAATAGAGTATACAAAAGAATTTATTGAACTAACTAATCTTCCATAAAAATTTGAAATATCATATAACCAATCGAAATTGGAAAAAATCATGAAAATCAAATTCATATGAAAAGTAATTCATTTATAAACAAAAATTACAAAAATTTAGAAAAAAAATTACATCCAAGAGTTTAAAAGAAAAATAATCATTCTTTATTCATTAATGTATTCATAAAAGGAATCATATTTTTGAACTCCCTATGATATTTTTCTACCTTTACAATACTTTCTTCATGAATCTGACCGTGAGATTTAAAACATTTAACTTCTATAGAAATTTCTTTGTTCTATTCCATTAATACGATCACTTCATCTAGAGAATATTGAATTCTAATTATTTCCTACTGCATATCCTTAATATTTTCATTCAAAGCATTTACATATTTATTATGAAAATCAGTTGCATATCTAAACTCTTAAAAAATATTAACTCGATCTTCCAAGTTTGAAGATAACTTATTGAATGAATATGTTGATTCGTGAATAAGATTATTAACTTCATAAAATTGATCATCATGCATTATAATATTGAAACAATATTGATTCAACCACTTAACTATTTGATTTCACAGTATTTTGTGAGTTTTTTTAACTTTCTTGAAATGATTTTAACTCATCTTCAATATGATTCATATATTCTGTTAACACTTTTATCAATTCTGATTTCTCACTACGGTAGTTTTAGATCAGCTTCAACCCAGCTTCATGGTTTGAAAAATAAGGAATAGTTCAATCTAGTCTCATAAAAAAGTAAACAATATAATCACAACATTTATGAGATAATGGTCAAAATTGATCTGAAGAATGTTTTAAAAGAATTTTTGAACTCTCCAAATTTTTAACACTTATCCGATTGAATTTTATTCCGATTATGAAAACTTTTTAAAATTTTAAAAAAATAATGTTTTATAAAATTAAAATTATAAAAAAAAACGATCATAAACAAATGTATTGAAATGATTAAAAAACTAAAATATTATAACATTACCATTCAGAGTGAAAATATTTATTGGTATGGTTCACTTATTCTTCTTGTTTTTTATAAATAGATTATGATAGTTTTAGAATAAAAAAACTGACTATAATATTTTCATTATGAAATATAATTAATATATTTTCTACAGAAATATAAATAAGAAAATTTTGAATTAAAAACTGATTATTGAAAATTTTTTAATCCAATTTTTTTTAGAAAATATTGAGTTTGGAAGTTTTATAACAATTTCTGAGTCTAGAAAACATTTTTTTCAATTTTGGCGCTAAAATTTTTATAAAAAATTATGAGTCAAGAAAACTCATTATGATAATTTTTTTTTTGAAAAACTAGAAATTTTAGAAAAATAAAGGTTTTCATAAAAACAATTTTTTTTTGAAAAACATAAAACATGTGTGCTATCCCTATGAAAAGGGGTATATTAATGTTAGGATATAGTTAAAAAAGTTATAGATATGAATGATTACTTAACATTAATCATTCATAGATTCTGTTTAATATATTCCAAAATATTAGATATAGAGATTTTTTTTAAATATCAACAAGTTGTTCCTACATTTTGATGAATTGTAAAATGATATCTCCCTTAACTGTGTGATCCTAAATGAAATGACGTCATATATCTATATAATTATCTTGTGAGTGAGGTGCATGGTTTTTATTTAATGAGATGGAAATTTTATTATCACAATGTATTTGAGTTTTAGTAAAACTCACGCCATAGTTAGTGAGTGTGTATTGTATTGAAAACACTTGAGGACAACGACTTCCAACTACCACATATTTGTCTTCTATAGTGGAAGGTGCAACTGAGTGTTTTTTCATACAAGTCCATGAAACTAAATAAAATATTAAGAAATGACATGTGATGTATGTTGTTTTCCTATCCATTCTACATCCTACAAGGTAATCATTTCAAAAACTTTTTAATTCAAAAAAAATTTCCAGAAGAATATAAAACGCCAAAATCCATAGTTGCCACAAGATAAAAAAAATTAATTTTACATATTTAAGATTAAATTCTTTGGGATGGGATTAATATATTTCATATAATCATAATAAAAACATTAAATATGGATCACTACTTGTTAAGTAAAGTATAATTCTTATCATTCCTCTAAAAATATTTAGATCGATTGGTTTTGTAGCCTCATAAATATCTAATGTATTGGGGGTAAAAATATGAGTACTAATACTTTTATTATTTTAATATCTATTTTTTATGAAGATATTTTATATAATTATGTTGAGATATAAAGGTTCCTTTAGGATTTTATGAAATTTTAAAACCAAGGAAATACATTAACTAACCCATATTGCTTGTTTCAATCTTAGACTTCATAAGATTGACAAAGGAATCTCATAAATATTTTTGAGTTGAAACAAATGTAATGTTGTCAACATAAATTTAAAAAATCCTAATATTTTTTTAAAATTATTTTACAAAAAGAGTTGGATATATAGCTCCCTTAAAAAAATTATTTTGTTAAAAAAACCCAGTTAACCTAACATACCACGATCTAACTGATTTTTAAGTCCATATAAATGTTTGGTAATATTAAAAACATGTTATGGATGTTTTTTATTTTCAAAACTAGGTATTTGTTCAACAAAAGTTTTTCCTGAACATATCCATTATGAAAATCACACATCAAATCCATTTGAAAAAGTTTGAAATTAAAAAATGATATAATGGATAGAAGTATTAGAATAGTTTCAAGTCTATCTTCCAGAGCATATTTTTCATCATAATAAATTACCACTTGGTGATTATATCCCTTAGAAATATGTCTAGATTTATTTCTAACAATTATTCCATTTTTATCACATTTTTTCTAAAAACACCACTTTTACTCCTATTATAGAAGTTTCCCTAGGTTGTTCAACTAATGTAAAAAATTTATTCCTTTTAAACTCAATGATTTCATATTTTATTACCTTAATCTAATCATAATCACTTAAAGCCTTATCCAGAATCTTATGCTCAAATTGGAATAATAAATATAGGCGTTCAGTTTCATTTCTTATGTAAATTCAAACCTAACTAGTTTATTTACATCACCAATGATACTTTCACTAAGATGATTCCTATGAAAAAACTAACTTATTAGGTTATAAAAAGTCTATTCTTCAACAATAAATAGAAAATATTCTTAAGGAAAAACTTTAGAAACAATTTATTGTGTTATTTCTTTATGAGGAGAAATTTCTAAAAAAGTTTGAAAATAAGTTTTAGAAATAACTTTTGAGGATGTTGGTTGAGGTTGTTTAAAAAAAGACCAATTTTATCAAATATAACATATATTGTTTTCTCAATAGTAAAATATTTTTTATTAAAAAACCCTATAAGCCTTGGAAGTAGTGGAATAACCTAAAAATATTTTTTCATCGGATTTTAGTGAAAATTTATGTAAATTAACTTTAGTATTCAGAATGAATAATTTGAAACCAAAAATATTGAAGTATGAAAATGTTAGTTTTCTCCCTTTCCACAACTCATAAAGAGCTTTATTAATAAAATGTCTAATTAAAAATCAATTTATATTATAATAGGCGGTACTAACCACTTTATCCCATAAATGTTTTTCAATTGAGTATCCACTTAGTATAGTTCTAGTTATTTCTTGAAGAATTATATTTCTTCTTTCAACTACACCATTTTTTGTGGAATTATAGGTGATGAAAAGTTATGATTTATACCTTTTTTACTAAAAAAGTTTCAAAATATGAATTTACAAATTCTCCACCATGACCACTATGAATGGTTATCAAGGAGATGTTTTTCTCATTTTTTACATTGGATACACAAGTTTTAAAACAAAAGAAGGCTTTTGATTTATTTGATAGAAAATAGACCCAAGTATATCTAGTGTATTCATCAACTAAGACATATAAACAGTATTTTCAAAAAATATTACCAACTTGGTTAGGAAAAACTAAGTTCATGTTCACTAATAGTAAAGTATCAAAAGTTGTGACTTATTTAATAGACATAAAACTTGAATTATGTTTCCTACTGTATTGATAAGGGTCACATAATTTTAAAGTATCGAACCTAAGTACTGGAAAATCCTTAAAAATTCATTTCTTAGTAAAATTAGATATGTTTCTATAGCTAAAGTGTCATAACATTCTATTCCATAACAATTATTGATCTTCCATTTCACTAAGGCAATGTAAGTATTAGTTCTTGTGGTCTTCTACGTTAAGTGTGTAGACACTCTCATGTTAATTGGTAGAAAGAATAAATTCATCCTTGGAACTATGTAATAAAAATTTGTCATTCCTAAAGTATACAACGTAACCTTTATCACATAGTTTAATTATGATTATAATGTTTTGCTTAAGTCCTTTAACAAATAGGACATTTTGAAAAAACCCATTTTTTCAATCAGTTATGGATCCCTTAAATTTCAGTCTAAATCATTAATTTGGAACTAATAAGGATACCTATCATGTTAGTAAATTTCCTAGGGGTGTTCATGGAAAGTTTGGATCCTAAAACCCATATTTTTGGGAAAACATGATAGGTCGCACAGTTAGCGTACGATTGGTGCATGGTTTGGCTAACCATGTAGATTGAAATTTCTAGACAAAACCACTTCACACGGTTTGCACATGGTCATGTAGCCTAACCATGAAATGTTCCACTTCTACCCATAAAACATCACATGGTTTGTGCGTGGTTTTTAAAACCATTCATAGGCTAATTTTCTAGGTAAATTTTCAATTTTTTCCTTAAAGACCTATTAAGATTCCTCTTCTTCCCTAATCCAAGAACCAGTGGGATTAATCCCTTTTCCTCTCAATTTGAGGATTTTTGAGGATCAAATTTAGGGATTCAATTATCACCTTTTTATGTGTTCTGATCGAGCTTCCATTTATCACGTAGGATGCGCAATAGTACATACATGAGTCCTCTTCATCCATTCTCCACTTTTTCTCCCGACCAAGTTATTAGGGTATGATCATTTTTCTCTTTTCCTTAGATAAACTCTAATATGAGCCAAATCAAGGGCCAATATTGGAGGATAATGATCATATAAACCTATGGTGGGTGGTCTATAACTCATCCCTAATGTTCATTGATTTTGGATTTGTCATGTGGGGCCCACCGATTTCATCAAGTGTCATTTATGGAATTCAAATTCTATGATTATAATCATTGGAATTGTATGGATATGCTATTTCCATATATGTGATTAATTGTTGGTGGTTATGACCACAACTCCATCCCTTCCATGTCGAAGGTTATTCCATAATTGGGTTTTTAGTATTTGACATGTTTAAGCCATTGTTTGGGTGTGAGTTCGCATGACCCTTCTAAGGGTATATTTTTCTATATTAAATGGATCAATTTATATTCTGAATTTCATAATGAAAATTACCATGTATGCATAACACTTGACCTGCCTAAGGTAAGTACTTCAATTGATAATTAAATGTGAAATTGAAATTGGAAACTATATTGAGTATATGACTTGACCATATTGAATGTGAATGATTAGTAGGTTTCATATTTGTAGCACCCCTTACCACATTAATGGAATTTAGTAGAATGAACCTTGAATATGGAATATGACTTAAATGGATTAAAAAGGTAGCATGCTACTTGAACTTATTACACTAATGAAAGGAAAGTCTTGAACCAATGGTTGTATTCTACTTGACCTTATCACATTGATGAAATGAAAGGATTGAACCAAAAGACATATTACATGACTTCATAATAAAAAAGGAATGGTTTGACTCAATCTCTCCTTGGATTCTGATCAGAGAATTCCATGAGCACTCAAGAAGGCCATTTTGATTCAAGGATATAGATTGCATAGGTTGATACCCACCTAGATCATGATCCTTGTCTGTTGTTGGATGCCTAGTATGACACCATAGGATCCCTTCATATTATCACAGGATGCAATGGATAAACTCCTTGGATCGAAAAATGACATTTAGGTGCCATGGTTATAGCCCATAGGGCCCAGTCTCTTCTTAGCCCTATTTTACCTTGGTTGATCACCTTGGACTCGGTAGGCATATCATTGTGGAATTCCTTGGATTATACTACTTGGATTACACTCTTACCCAATGTCAGGTTGTAGTTATTACTGATTTGGTGACCCTTGAGGTCTAAATCGCCTTGGTTATTACCTTGGGACTTCATTATTAAATATCATAAATCATGGTTTCCTTGTTACATCTTGAAAACTTAACTATTTATACAATCACGAGGTGATGTAAGTGTTGGTTATTCCTCAAATGAACTATCAACATGAATTGGTAATTATATAATTAAATTAACTAGTTACATGTTTAGACACCAGCCAAGGACTGAAGCAGGTACTTCTGTATTTAGATAAATTTTACTAATTTACATTATATATTCATGCATGCACACTGCTACATTTCCATTACACAGGGCATATGTTATAAACATCATTGGTGGTGGCCCATTGAGATTTATCTCACTCCCTCTCCAGGTGTTATTTGGTACCCTGAGTAGATTACATGGTTGCATGTGTTGAAAAAGGGAGGCATACAACTTCAAACACTTGATTGCTTGATGTTTAGTATGGAGCTTGATAGCCGAGGACCTAGTTGGAACTCATGATACTTGTGATAGTTTGTGATTTTCTTTATACATTGTGGAACATTTTATGACTGTTGTTTGTATCTATATTTTCCATCTTTATAGTACATGACATATCATCATCTATTATTTAATGTTATTACCGTTGTTTCAGTTTTTATTAATGTTGTATCTATTTTCCGTTTCCATTGTGCCTTCTATTTACCTATATTACTTCCACTATTTAACTATGTTTAATTTTACCTGTATCTCTACACTTTGGTAATGAGGGCATAGTCTCCCCACAGACACACCCTAGGACCTCGCTGCAAGTCAGCATCCTATGGGGTTCAGGGAGATTAACTTGAGGCCATGTGGCCCACTAGGCTCGACACACCTGTTGAGTGGCGTCCAGGCCCAGGACATCACAAAGTGGTATCAATAGAGTTTCTGTTCTTGCTTTACTATTTGGAGACAATATACTGGACATTATGAATTATTGGGACTTGGTTGTAAGTCGTTCTTTGGAATCGTGAACCCATGTTTGGGGTTAAAACCAAGTTTCCTAAATTATAAATGTAGTTTTTCTCTTTCATATTATATTTGATATTATTTCACCATTGGGTGATACACATGCTATGTGCTGTTGTTAATTATTACTCTAATTGATGATTTTCATTTCATAATTGGTCGGATTATATAAGGGTAAATAGAATTGTTACATGAATCATTATAGGCACCTAGAATTCACATGTCATGTATATTTCCATTCCATATAGTTGAATTTCACTACTTTTCATTTCTTGATATGCCTGGGATTGATGAGTGATGATGTGATAGTTAGATTATTATTGCACTAATCTTGGTTGAGATTGAGTGATTTTCTGTCTCAATTCATGAGGTGTATCATCCCTAATGGTTTGGGATGAGTAATTTACCATGTCAGTCCATTATGTTATAAATAAATGGGTGTCATTTCTGGTGATAGGTGTATGGGCACTGATTCATCAAAAATGACTATCCATTATGAAGAGAATCACAAAATATAAAATGAAATGGTTTCACATCTTTATCATGACTTGTCATGTTCATGAAAGGTAAAGGGGTGAACCTAGTAATTCAATGTTAAAAGAAATGAAAATTATACTTGAGCACTTACAGATGCCTTGTCATCTATGTAGGTAGTTGGGGTAGTATTCCTTGGGTAGTATATTTTCTTATGTTCAACTTCTTCTAGTGATTATTTATTTCTTCTGAAGCTTGTTTTGAGGCATGTGCTTGGAAATTATAGATCAATGCCGCCACGACATCCTCGTGTCGCATGCCAGGAGGGTGGTGACAACCTTGCTCTAGACATGGTGGGTCCTGAGCCTCTAGTCTTACCTCTAGAAGTTCCACATGAGGAACCACCTACTATACCTGATTTGGGAACTAATTACCTAGTTCTTGATAGTATCCTTTGTCCGATTCAGTCGATTCATGTTGCTCCACAGCTTGCACCTACAATGGATGATCTAACTCATCAGTTCCAACAACAGTATCTTCCTACCTTTTTAGGGGAAGGTGGTCCACATGCTGTTGAGTCTGGGGTATACACCACTATATCTATCTTTGAGAATCTAGAAATTCTTCCAATGAGTAGGGTCAAGATTGCCACACATATTCTTTGGTATTTTTACAAGATTTAGTAGGATGTGATTACCCAGGATAGTTTTCATCAGGGCTTGTTATGAGTTGATTTACAGACATCCTTCTATGGTTAGTACTTTCGCTAGATTCTGAGAGCTAATAGATCCCTAGAGTTCATGGATCTCGATCAGGGTTTTATTTCAGTTATGGAGTATTCAGCGCGTTCCACAGAGTTACTGCACTTTGCACTGCTTCTAGCCTGTGATGAGTTTTCGCGTTCTATACACTTTTAGGATGGGCTCCTGAATGCCATCTGTATGTAGTTCAATGTATTTTTCCTACCTACATTTCATGATTTTGTCAATCATGATCTTATAATTGATAACAACCCGAGGGAAGACAATAGTACCAGGTTTAAAGGATCCATGGCACATCATTCCAGTAGTTCTTCCAATTTTTGGAAGTGTTCCCTCGAGGTTTCTCATTAGTGGAGTGAAACCAGAGTGTCCATTTCGATATCTATCAAGTGTGTCATCAATATGGATGATGGGGGTATTTAAATCCTCAGTTTGATAGAGACCAACTAGAGTGTCAGGCTTATGGCTATATGGGGAATCTTCATCATTTCTATATGACCTTTACACCAGCTTCAAGTGGATAAGGATCCACACTAGCTCCACCATTTGGAGATAGTTCTTTTATGCCTCGTCAAGTGGGGAGTTGGAATAGCACCAGTAGGTCTGGATGAGGAGGAGGTTGTGGCCATGGTATCCAGACCCCTAATCACCAGCAGCACCAACATAGCAGTTATGATCATGGTAGTCCATCTATTGCACAAGGTCGTGGATTAGGTCAGCTGCATGAACTATAGCTGATAACCGAGGATCAGACGGCAGTACCACCTATAGTATGAGGTACTATTATAGTGGAATCTACTATAGTATCTTCTTTATTTGATATAGGTTCTTTGAACAATTTTATCTTTGTATGTATTATAGAGAGTCTCATACTATAGAAATAGAATCACTATTGTGTAATGACCCTAGATATGTCGTTAGGGGTACGAAGAGAGGGCATACGCCAGTGTAGGGACTATCCCCTTGAGGTAGGTAGTTAACCTTTCTTATGGAACCTCTTTGTTCTCAAGATGACGGGATTTGACATCATACTAGAGATGAACTGGTTGGTTCATCATTATACTTTTGTAGACTGCTATCATCATAGGGTATCATTTACATCACCAGAGGGTAGTAGTTATCTACAAAAGGTTAACTATGATGTCCAAGATAGTAGAGTCGGACCAGAGCATCATGGGCTAGGTGGAGTGACTGCCCAGATTGCCGATCTCTTCATAGAGGGTCAGGGATTACATCAAGCTGATTTTCCTCCAGTAGTGGATCGTTTTAGGGATGTATTTCCTGGTGATTTTTCTAGATTACCTCTTGGGATAGAGGAATATTTTACAATTGATCTTGTTCCAGGAGCATTTTCATTGTCCATTACTCCTTATTGGATGACACATATATATATTCTAGAGCTCAAGTTGCAGTTAGAGGATTTAGAGTCCAAAGGCTTCATATGTCCTAGTACATACTCTTGGGGTTTTCCAATGCTTTTTTCCCCAA
This sequence comes from Viscum album, assembly GCA_963277665.1. Classification (NCBI taxonomy): domain Eukaryota; kingdom Viridiplantae; phylum Streptophyta; class Magnoliopsida; order Santalales; family Viscaceae; genus Viscum; species Viscum album. The sequence goes on from OY728143.1 coordinate 1,015,976,019, forward strand.
AAGGTGTATGGAAAGCTACGTCTATTAATGGATTACAGAAGGTTGAAACAACTTAAAATCAATAACCTATATCCACTTCCTTGAATAGATTATCTCTTCGACCAGCTCTAATGAGCAAAGGTCTTCTCCAGGATCAACCTGAGATCGGTTTATCATTAGGTTTGAGTTAGACCATCATACATAACTCGTACAACTTTTTATAGTAGGTATGGTATCTATGAGTACCTTATCATGCCATTTGGTATTATGAATGCACCCACCATTTTCATGGCTTTAATGAATAGGGTTATCCACCCCTATTTGGATTCTTTTTTTGAAGTCTTGGTGGACGAAATCTTGGTGTACTCTCACACTCATAGTAACCATGCCAAACATCTTGAGATCATTCTGAGTAAATAGAGAGAGCATCATCTTTATGCCAATATTTCGAAGTCCCACTTCTAGATCGACAAAGTCTACTTATTAGGTCATGTAATATCAGAATCAAGAGTATCTGTTGACCTATATAAGTTTAGTGTTGTAGTTTCTTAGGATCATCCTATGAATTTATTTGATATATAGAGTTTCTTAGGGCTATATTGATATTACAGTTATTTCATAAAAAACTTCACACATAATTCTTCACATCTTACTGTTCTTATAAAGAAGGGCGTCAAGTTACTTTGGTAAGAATCGTGTGATAAATCCTTTCAAGATCTGAAAGGGAGGCTTGTTTTGGAACCTATTCGAACTCTTCTGGAGCCAGGTATAGATTATACCATCTTTTGTGATGCATCTTGCATCGGCCTAGGAGCAGTGATAATTTAGGAAGATAGAGTCATTGCATACAGATCTCGGCAGTTGAGGCCTCATGAGAGGAATTAACTGACCCATGACATTGAGCTAGAAATAGTTGTCTATGCCTTACATTGTAGGAGGAATTATCTAATGGGTGAGCACTTTTTTGTGTGGAAAGACCACAAGAACCTCAAATATATCTTTTTTCAGCATGACTTGAACCTCAGACAGTAGAGATGGGTCGAATATCTATAATCCCTTGATTTTGAGCTTGCCTATATGCATGGAAAGTGAAATGTAATTGTAGATATGTTGAGTTGGAAAATACAAGCACAAGAAGTATGGGAATCCAGTGATGAATGGATGTTAATGAACCTATTTGATGAGCTACATCTGGAGTTTCATGATAGTAATGAGAAGTCTTAACTCTCATCCTTGATAGTTACCTCCTCTGTCCTTGAGAAGGTGAAGAGTAGAAAATTTTCAGATCCTGAAGGCTTGGTACTCTGTGAGAGTATATCAAGAGATAAACTGCCTCCGGATTGGTTTGTGCATAGAGACAACTTCATGTGTCAACATGGATGTATCTGGGTTCCAACATGTATGATAGATGATTTGATGGGTGAGTCCCATGCTTCTCAGTGGGCAGTTCATCCAGGAATATCTAATATGTATCGAGATATGCGATGCCATTATTGGTGTCCTGGGATGAAACTTCATATAGGAGTTTTTACCACTAGGTGTTCCACCTATCAGCTGGTGAAGGTAGAGAAACAAATACCTGTTTTCTTGCTATAACTGCTTCCAATACCGAAATGGAAATGGGAAGATAATTCCATATATTTCACAGTCGGATTACCGAGTTCTTCTAGGGGAAGCGATGATATCTGGGTAGCCATTCATCAATTAATGAAATCATCCCACTTCATTCCAATTCAAGATACTTTCTTAGTTGATGACTTGGGAAGACTGTATGTCTGTGAGATCATATGACAACACGGGTTTCCACGTATTATCCTTTTGGGTAGGGATTCTTGTTTCATGTCCCAATTCTATAAGTGATTGAAGAAGGATATGGGAACACAAGTGCTTCCAAGAACAACTTTTCACCCTCATACTGATGGAAAAGCAGAACAGACAATACAGGTTCTAGAGGGCATGCTCTAAGAATGTGTCCTTTATTTCAGAGGTTCTTGGGAGAAGCATATCCCTCTTATCAAGTTCATCTATAATAATTGATTTTATGTGAGAATTAAAATGTCTCCTTTTGAGGCCTTATATGGAAGGTCATTATGTTCACCCATTTTCTAGATAGAGGCATGTGAGGCAGTCCTACTAGGTCCTCGTCTCGTTCAGGAGACTTCAAAGAAAGTTCAGCTGATCAGAAATCCTATGACTACTACTTAGTCTAGAAAGAAATATTATGATGATCGTCTCGAATGACCTCTTGTGTTAGAAGACGGGGATTATTTTTTTCCTTTGGGTATCACCAAGGTTAGGGCATAGATGGTGACAATAGTATTGAAATAAATCATCTCATTTCATATGGCCTTTTGATATTCTAAAGAGAGTTGGGTCGGTAGCCTATCAGTTGCTACTACCTCATAGGTACCATGCCATGCATGAAATCTTTCATGTTTCAAGAATTTTCAAGTATAATGCATATATGTATCATAATTTTGATCCCGATAATGTTTAGTTAGATGTTGATGCTATATTTTAGGAGTATCCAGTACTCATCTTCAACCAGATCATGAAGGCTCTCCGAGGATTGTATGTCCCTCTAGTACAAGTGCCATGGTCGCACGACCATGTACAACATGAGACATGGGAGTGAGAAACCGATGTATATTCCCAATGGAAAAAATTGTTCTCATAGAATGCGTCTCCAACCTTGGACGGTGAACTCGGGGATGAGTTATTTTAAGGGGGTAAGATTGAAAGAACCTAGTTTTTCACTCAGGTATGGATCCTTTAAATTTATGTCTAAATTTTTACATTGGACCTAATAAATATTCCTATCATGTTAGAAAAGGTCACATGAGTGTTTGGGGAATATTTGGATCCTATAACCTATCATTTTTGAAAAACTAGATAGGTCGCATGGTTAGAACACAATTGGTGCATGGTTTGGCTAACCGTGCAGATTGAAGTTTCTTGACAGAACCACTTGACACAGTTTGGGCATAGCCGTGTAGCCTAAAAATAAAATATTCCCCTTCTACTAAGAAATACTTGTATGGTTTGTGCATGATTTTTCAATTCATGCTGACAAAACGTGCACATGCTAATTTTCTGGTTAAATTTACAATTTTTTCCTTAATGATCTATTAATATTCCTCTTCTTCCCTAATCCATCAACTGGTGGGATTAATAAATTTTTCTCTCAATTTAGGTTTTAATGTTTAAAGTTAGGGATTAAAAGATCTCCTTTATCTATGATCTGATCAAGCTTCCGTTCATCATGTTGGATGTACAATGGTAAGTACTTGACTCCTCATGAGCTGTTCTCCTTCTCTTTTTCTCTCAACTGAGTTATCAGGGTCTGAGAATTTTCAATTTTTCTTAGATCTACTCTGATACAAGCCAAATCAAGGGCCAATACTGAAGGATAAGGATCATAAAACCCAATGGTGGGTGGTCTATAACTCATCCCTAATGTTTGTTGATTTTGGATTTTTCATGTGGGGTGCACCAAATTCATTGGATGTTGTTTATGGAATTTATATTCCATGTTTATAATCATTGGAACCATGTGGATATGATCTTTCCATATATGTGGCTAATTTTTGGTGGTTATGACAAAAAATCCATACCTTTCATGTTGAAGGTTATGCCGTAATTGGGTTTTTAGTATTTGACATGTTTAACCCACCGTTCAGGTGTGAATTTTCTTGAACCCTATAAGGGTAATATTTTATATATTAAATGGCATGATTAATATTGTGAATTTCATAACAGAAAGTACCATGTATGCATACCAATTGACCCACCTAAGGTAAGTGATTCAATTGATAATTAAATGTGAAATTGAAATTGGAATGTATATTGAGTATATGACTTGACCGTATTGAATGTGAATGAATTATAGGTTAGATACTAGTATAACCCTTTACCACATTAATGGAAGGTAGTAGAATGAACCTTGAATATGGAATATTCCTTAAATGGATTAAGAATATTTCATGCTACTTGACCTTATCACACTAATGATAGGAAATGATTGGACCAAAATAAATATTACATGACTTCATAGTCAAATAAGAATGGACTTACTCAAGTTCACCTTGAATTATTGTTGGAGAATCCCATGAGCACTTCAGAACCCCATTCCAATTCAAGGATATAGATTGCATAGGTTTATACCCACCAAGATCTTGATCCTTGTCTGTTCTTGGAGGCTTGGTATGACACCATAGGATCCCTTCATATTATCATAGGATACCTTGGATACACTCCTTGGATCCATAATTGACAAGTAGGTTCCATGGTAACAACCCATAGGGCCCTATCTCTACTTAGCCTCATTTTACCTTGGTCGATTAGCTTGGACTCGGTAGACACCTCATTCTGTAATTCCTTGGATTACACTCTTTTCCCATGCTAGGCTAAAATTATTACTGAGTTAGATACCATTAAGGAATACATAGCCTTGGTTATTACCTTGGGAGTTCATTATTAAATATCATAAATCATGGTTTCCTTATTACATCTTGGAACCTTCACTATTTATAAAATCATGAGGTGATGTAAGTGTTAGCTATGCCTCACATGGCCTATCAACATGAATTGGTGATTTCTTTATTAAATGAGATGGTTACATGTTCATACACCTGCCGAGGGATAAATTATATACTTGGTTATTTAGTTACATTGTACTACTTTACTTTATATATGCATGCTTGCATAGTGTAACATTTACATTACACAGGCCGGATGTTATAGACACTATGGGTGGTGGCCCATTGAGATTTATGTCACACCCTCTTCAGGTACTCTTTTGTACCCGAAGTAGATTACATGGTAGTAGATGTTGACAAAGGGAATTATATGACTTCGAACAATTGATTTCTTGTTATTTAGTATGGATATTAATAAAATATGACTGATTTGGAACTCGAGATTCTTGGGATAGTCTTTGATTTTGTTTATACTTTGTGGAACATGTTATTCATATTGTTTGTATACATGTTTTTTCATATTTCTAGTAAATGACATATCATCATCTATTATTGAATGTTATTACAATTTTTTAGTTATTATTACTATTATCTATATTTTCTATTGTGCTTTATTTTTACTTATATTTATTCCACTATTTAAATATGTTTACTTTCACCCGATGTGATACACTTTGGTAATGAGAGAATAATATCCACAAGGACACACCCTAGGCCCTCACTGCTAGTTGGTAGCCTCTAGAATACAGGGAAATGCACTTCAGGCCATGTGGCCCACTAGGATTGGGGTACCCATTGAGTGGCATCCGAGTCCGGGACGTCACACCTTTAAAATAAGAGTTTTTCCATGAAGAAAAATGTTACCTATTCTGATAATATATCTTGGATAATTATCTCTAAAAGTTACTTTGCAACCTTTCATATTTATTATGTTGTTGAGGAACACCATGTTTCCAGTCATGTACCTAGAACTTCCACAATTCATGTGTCATATATTCTCATTCTTAGCACTATATTTGTTATTCAGAAAACAAAAATATTATAATTTTGAAACCTGGACCTTCTTGGGTTTGGTATTGTTAGAAAATAAAATTTTAGGTAACAACATTTGTCAATTTTTTTTAGGAAAATTTCATTTCCTTTGAAGAATAATATTTATGAAAACCTAGGTATTGAGTCTATTAAAGGTACAATCATTATTCTAGTTCCCACAACATTGTTACTTAGTACAAAAAGTTTCACTTTTTAGAACAAAGTAATTGTTACTGAAAACAATTTTTTTAGTATAACCCATTCTGGTGGTATCACTATAAGGATGGATTTGTTTGTACATTTTATCAAAAATTTCCTTTCTGGTGGTAAAATTTGATAAAATTTTATTTAAAGAATAAATTTTATAATTTATTTTCGCAACTATATTCTTATCCTCATTAGTAATAATTTTTGAACTCAGTTTATCAAAAATAGTTTTTAAGATATTTTTTATGATAATCTTGTTTTTTAAAATCTTAAGAAATAATATCTTTTAAAAAAAATACCTTTATCAAGATCTTTAAAAAAATCTGATATTTAGTGTGTTAAAATAGATATTCTTGAATCATCCTTAGATAGTGTAGATTTATCATTATCATGTTTTTTTTTCAAATTTTACAGTTCTCATTTTCTAAAAGATTCAAAAATAAAGAGTCTTTCTCATAAGTAGGTAAAGAATAATATTTTCCCATGGAATATTCTTCACTAGAAGAATCACCTCTACTGGCACTATACATGTCAGAAGCCTTGAAGACTTTTTTTCTTTTTGAGTTTTAATGATTTTTGGAATTTATTTCTGAATTTATTTCTATCCTGTATTTACATTTCATCTTTAGACAATCAGGTCATATATGTCCATATTTTTTATATTCATAATATGTGACCAGAAAATATTTCTTATCACCATTATCCTTATGTCTTTTTTTATAATTATATTGAAATTATTTCTTTCATATTATCTTATTAATCCTTTTGGAAATATTATCTAACTCATTATATAAATGTTATGATGTGCTAGAATCATATTCAATAACACATTTCTTTTTTCCTTGAAGATTTAATGACTTTATCTTGTGTTTAAACTCTAGTTGGAATAGTAGTAGTAGAAAAATAAACACCTCTATTTTTCATTTTCACTTTCCAGAAAACACTCTTAAGTCTTCCCTCATACTACATAAGGTTTCCAATTATATAAACATGATTAAGACTATTAATATTTCTTGTCTAGTCCATATTTATTCTTTTTTATTCCAAATCATTGGGAATGATATCTATAATCTTTTACACAATAATTTCATCATGAATACCTTTATATCCCATTGATTGTAGACTATTTATGACTTTCATGTACCTATGATACATCATTTAAACTGATTCTCTAGGTAATAAATCAAAGGCCTGATAATCTACTCTCGTCACAACTCTTCTAGCTCAACAAATTTAGAAGTACAAAAGTGTATGACTTCATGATTTTTCCATATACTATTTGCTACTTCATATGAAGATATCTGATTTTATATACTTATATTCAGGGAACACGATCGAGTATTCCTTACTCTATAATTTAGAAGATACTCTTGTTTTTTTTGATGTGTAATATAAGTGACTTCCTTATCCGAAATCTTGTAGTGTTCATTAAACATTAAAAAATTATCAACTCCAGTGTTGATAAGAAATGGTTTCATCCATTATCTCATGTACTCATAATCAGTGCAATAAAAGATAGGTGGTATTTTTGGATTTGTATTATCTATAGAACAAACATTCATACCTTCCATCTTTAAAAAATAGTAATTTTTTTCACAAGTACATGTCAATGTGACAATGATTATAAACATGAAGTTTATCAAAACTTAAAAAACTTCCAACAAGTAAAGAATGTAAAAACTCAGAATGTATAAGTAGTATCAACCTTATCTAATTCCAATTATAGGATCATAAGAATTAACATATATAGATATAATTACAAGAGCGGGTGAATGGTAGTTTAAAAACATAGATTAAAATATTTAAACAGAAAAACAAAAATCATATTAAGTAACTTTATCAGACTCAGACACAGTTTTATTATCATAGTCACAAAATTGGAACTAGAAAATGTCCAATTATATCAAAGTTAAAATCATAATCATAATAGATCTGATTAATTTCATATTGAAAATCAGAATCACAATGGATCTGATTAATATAAGAGTAAAAATCAGAATCACAATCAGAAGTAGACAACATCCGATTATAGTGGTGATGTGTGTTAAGTTTAACTAATGAAATGTATCTTTAAAATATGAGATAAAATAATGCGGTGGAATAAAAATAGGAGAAAATAGGATAGTGTTCCAAGAATGTATAATGATCACCAGTGAAGTGTGTGGAACATACAAGATGTGTGGGGTGGACCACATGGTTAACCCCATCAATGAATCGATTATATCCTTCTTGAAGTGGTGGGGGATATAGGAAATATATTGGCCATAGTTTGGGTCCCCATACATGTTTTCCCCACAAATCATTCCATTTTGAACATCTTTTCATCATTAATAATGAAAATTAACCCTATAAAACACCAAAAAGGTTATGGGGATATTTCTTCTAACCAATGATGTAATAATTCAATAATTGGGGCCCCAATCCTCGATTCATTTTTTCCCTTTCAACCTTCGAAAAGATTAATTATTTTATGTTTCTTGTAACTTTACGATCCTATCCATTTTCAATTATACTCAACTAATTAAGGAGTTTACATGCCCCCCATTATTACGTTTTGATCCATAAACCTAGTTTTCTATCAAATTCTTAAATTACACAATTTTATTTCAATTATTTTACATTTTTTCATTCACCAAAATAAATATGAAACAATTCATTCAAGATTTATATGGTAATTTCCTATCATTAATAGGTTTATATGCCTATATGGAAGTGAGGAAACTATAATAAAATTGATATGACATAAAGATACATAAAATAAATATCGGAAACATCATCACCCATCAGACCTTACCTGGTGGAATAAAATAGATTACAAGTATCCATAATTTGAAAATGAGCTGAGAAAACTTCATCTTGCACCATATATAAATGGGGTGAATACTTTTATTCAGATTATCACTCACATTAAATGGTCAATTGTGTTGGTAAATTATTAAATTCCACCGTGGTTATGCCTAAAGTGAAAATAAATTATGTTTTATCTACTTATATCTGGACCAAAGAAACCAAGTAATGATATTGATGTTTATGTGGATCCATTGATTGAAAATTTTAAATTAATGTTAGATTCATGTGTTACGTTGTATAATTATTTTAGAAATGAAGATTTCACATTAAGATCCATGTCGTATGGGATGATAAATGATTTTCCTATTTATGGAAATTTTTCATGATATATCATTAAAGTAACTCAAGGGTGTCCCATTTGTGAAAAATATTTACACTCAGTTTTATGAAACTTTCATAAAATACTATGTTTACAAAAAATCATAGATTTCTATATCGATAAAATAAATACCAATCTTGGATGATATCATTCCAACAAGATCTCAGAAGAAGTTATTTCATCATCTCCACTTATAAGTGATTAGCTATTTGAGAAAGTAAAAGTTACATATTCCACTTTTGGTAAACCTTCTTTAAAAAACCATTGGAAAACTGGTTGTACATAGTGATTGTTTTTTTAAATCTACCATACTGAATTTTTTTGTACATTAGGAATTTTCTTGATTCTGTACATATGGAAAAAATGTATGTGATAGTGTCATTTTAATGTTACTAAATTCACCAAGAAAAATAAAGGATTACATTAAGGCTAGGTTGGACATGATTGACATGGAGATACAGGAAGAGTTTGTGCTAGTGAAGGCTCAAAGATGAACTTTTCTTTCTCTATATTCTTACACACTTTCTAGGAAAGATAGATATTAGTTTTTCCACATAACTAATGTTGTAAAGGTTACATAGGGGAATTCATAAAATATCAAAAATATCATTTCAATGACTATTTTAAAGTTAAAGGCCCTAAAATCACATGATTTTCTTATTTTGATGCAAGATCTAATGGATATATCTTTAAATTTAATTTTTACTAACAATGAATATCATAAAGTAACTAATATTTGTTTCTTTTTTAAAGATATATGTGGTAAAGTTATAGATTTGAAGAAATTTACAACTATGGAAAAATAAATTACTATCACATTAAGTTTATTACAGATGATCATCCTACTGCCATTCTATGATAGAATGGTTCACTTCATGGTTCACTTGATGGTTCATTTGGTTTGAGAGATTATACTATGTGTTCCTATACATTATACATGTATGTACCCCTATTGAATGGTACATATATATTTTTAAAGGGTATGTCAAAAATCAATGTCGGATAGAAAGTTGTATTATAGAGTGATTATTATTAAGAAAATCATTGAATTCTATATCAACTACCTTTCTAATTTTGAAATCATTGGTCTACCAAAATCATATGACACTGAGTAGTTGCGGGTGAAGGAATTTTTAGAATATATATTTTCACAATTACTAATATAGGGAAAGAGTAGGATCACCTTTACATTTTTCATAAGAGTTTATAGGTTTCACTATATATTGAAACCTGTAAAGTAATTATTAAGAATTTGAATCTATCAAGGGATTAAATATGGATATAAAATATACATAATAAATATTTTATATGATGGGTCACAAACCATATTTTTAAGGAGAAAACTGTAAATCCAAATTCAATTTCAAAAGATCTTTAATGTCTAGGTAAAGGACCATGTGTGCATGTATTATCTTATAATAGTTATTTAATTAATGGTTATATGTTCTATACCAAGGAACATAATGAACTAGTACCATAAAAAATAGTGGATCTTCACTTGTGGATAAAGATATGCATGTATCAGGAACCAAGTAGACAAATCAAATATATGTGAATATGTCATACTTTGGCATTATAAAAAAATGGGAGTTAGATTCTACCATATTCAAAGAGCTAATTTTTGAATGAAAGTGGAAGGGTAATAGGAGTGTAGGTAAAATTGATGAATTGGGATTCATGAAGGTGGATTTTAGTAAAGAAGGGTAAAGAATAAATCTTTTAAATTGACTCATGGAATGTATAAGTATTTTATGTTCCATATTCGATAAATAGAATGTGATTAACTTCTCTATTGTCAATATAACCACTGAAGGTTTGGATTTCAATTCAACAGAGGATAACCCTTTCAATATGATATTGTAATCATTTCACAATGGTACTAATGTATAAAATGTCATGTATATTAGAGGAGACCATAAGATTGGGATTTGGATACTCAATTGAGGGGTCAAATACCTTTAACCATTAAAAAATAGAGTTCAATAATTAAATTATATTTTTTATAATATACATTGTGTTACCTCATATTATTATTTGTTCACTGTTGTATTTACATAATCTAAATTAAATGTTCAACCATTTCTATAAATAGTGGCTTCTTCATATGTTGATTCTCTCAATCCTAAGAAACAACTAGTTTCTCAACATGCTAATGCTCCCAATGTTGAGGAATAAGAAGTCTATACACATTTCGATGCTACCAATCCTGATGAACAATATATTAAATTTTTTGAAGGTGATGAAAATGTAGCAGGTGAACAACCTATGTCTCCAAAAAAGAATACGCATTATAGAATGAAGGTGTTAGCAAAAATTATTAAGGTGAGAATAAAATGCATCAAATTAGAGGCTGTATGGAATACACGTGACTAGCCTATTAACACCAACAAGTCTATGTTCATTAGTTACATTGGGCTCACCACTCGAATGCATGTTTCAGTTGATATATATATATATATATATATATGTAATAATGTTGTGCCCATTCTTAAGGCACTAATATGGGAATATATTAGGGTATCATTATGATATAATTACATTATTTTACTAAAAAAATAACTAATCATTGATTTAATCTTCTTTATCCTCAATTGATTTCATTTATACAAGGTGATTGTCGAATGAACTTTTTATTAGTGCTCACTAGAAATAGTCATATAGGATTTTAGGTAATTCTTATGAAGCATTTTCTTAGGGATGTTGATGGGAATGTAAACATAAAACCACCACAGATGTATGCACACCTGAGAAAATAATAAACATGTAATGCATTTATTGGTCACCGTGAGGAGACATCTTTTCAGTTATATTGTGAATGGTAAAAAATACTTGAAAATATGTATATTAATCACATTCATTAAGAATTGTTAATTTATGAAATCATAATTTATTATTGAAAATAACCATCATGCAGCAAAAACAATATACCCCTATCATAAAGAAAGGATATGGTACACTTTACATGAAAAATTGGTATTTATTTTGAATCTATGGTAATAATTTTCTATTGAATGAAATATCAACATAATTATATTCGTCTATTTATATGAATATTGATGAATAAAAATAAAATGTCACTTCTACCCCACATCATGTTCTATGGAAGGAGTATTTTGTAAATAAATATGATATACTAAAAATGAAAACATCCAAAAAATGTGGGAATCTTCTATAAGTATGATATAATAAAAAAATTACTTCTAAAATTTGTATTACATAACAGTGATTGAATGTTTTATTATATTTTTTATCTGGTCTAGACACATGAATCATTTTCATATATACCTAAGGAATGACTATTATAAGTGGACATTAAGTAGCTAGAAAAATGTGGTCGTGTCAAAGGTGCGGGTCTTAGGGTACCACCTCAAGCATATTTTGAGAAAAAATTCATAGGGGGATAATGATAAGAAAATGAATGAGATGAAGTCATGAATAGTTTCTATGGAATAAAAATTTAATTAGAAGTCTAAGATGTTATAGAATTTAAGGTGAATAAATAAAAGAGAGGAAACAACATAACAATAGCCACTACATAAATACCTCCCCTACACCATCTTTGAAGTAAGACATTCCCTACAATGTTATGCCTTACCAGATGTGATGAATTTTTCATAACAATTTCTATGAAATTTAAATGAGGTATACAATGATACCATTCATTTACTAATATTTCATAGCTTGAAAATTATTGTGATTTATGTCTATCATTACCCACCCATCACCTTGTTGTGAGGGGTATGATGTATAATATATAAGGATGTATTATACATAATAAAAAACATCCAAATGGTCATGTGAGAGTGGGGATTCACATAGCTCACAATTTGAACATCGTGTCACCTATTCCCATTGATGATCTGGATGTTCATATGGTTGAGATTGATTAAAAATTTTGTGGCATGGTCAGTTGATCTTTTAAAAATTCATGTCATTGAGGATTTATTCCTTTATATTTTTTTTGTATACAAAACATTTAACAATTAATAAAAAAGGCATGAACTGATGAATGTTATTATAGACTGAGAAAGAGAAGGGTTGAAATGGATGGTTGGTTCAAAATAATCTAAAATATTTTCTAATCAATAGAAAATACCATGAGAAATTACCTCAACCTACCAGTTCAACTTCCATATTTACTAATATAACTTGTTCATGTGGATAAAATGTTCAAAAATAGCAATACAACCTTCATTGATTTTCAAAAATAAATGTATAGAGAGGACATTACAGTAATTATTGGTCCTGAGAATGTAAATGAAATACTCAATCATGAATAGATAGAAGTCTCAGATGTAAATGTATACATGAGGTGTGTTTTAAAAGATTATTTTTTCTAATAACTGATCTACTATGTTAATTACAGTAAAATACAATTCATTTTTTTGGAAAATATATCATTACTATTTGAATGGAAAATCCCATGAACAAAAAATTTAGACTTATAAGTCCTAACATAACATCTATATAAAAAAATTCATTTAAAGAATAGGAATATTATATAACAGTATAAAAAATGGTTTTAAATATTTAAAACAAACATACGGATGAAAGAGAATTATGATAAAAAATATTTTTATTCCTTTCATTAATTATTCCTTTATATTTTTTTAGGAAGCATTGGTTTCTCATTATAATCAGTTGGATACTCCAAAGATTTATTTTCTTGATTCAATGCATGGACACCCAACAAATCAATCACACATGATAATTTTTATGGGTTTTAATACTCTCCACACAACATTTTACAAATAAACTTCAAGTTATATATTTTATGTTATGTTTTAATGGGAATATATTTATGATAGGACAACATTTAAATATCATCAAAATCATGGCATAAGGATAGTCTATGAGAAAAACTAATCCTATCAAGATATACAAGTGGATAAGTATTAGGTTATATGTAATAATATTTCACTATCAAAACATATATAAAATTACTAATTTTGATCAGTTTTACAATAGTGTATGAAAAGAATTATTGACAAATATTGTGGCTATTACATTTGATTTTTTATGAAAGATATCGTATTTCATCAAATAAATAGTATCCCCAAAGAGGATTTTCTGATGATAATTGAAATTTTATTTCATTTTTTTATTAATCCTTTGATTATTTATATTTTCCTATTACAACCATGGAATTCTATGGTTTATGGATTCAAAAGAAGACGAAAAAGTAGAAATGAATTGGTATAATACATGGTGTCATGATGTGTACAAGCATCATGAAAATGTGAATTCATACTACTTATTTATTTAATTTTATCATCATTTAATCAACCATTTTTTAGTTATTTTCTTAATCATTTTTATCTAATACTTATTTAGTTATTTTTCATAGAGATAATTCATGAAGAAGAACAAGAAATGCTACGATAGTTGAAGTGTTTCTCTTCCCAATAGTGGGTGCTCTTGGATTTTCTTACATCTATCATGATAGTTTCTTATCACCAATGATGTTAACCAATTCAAGGGAACCAACTTTTTAGAACAATAAGAAATGGTGTGACGTATAGGAATCAACTGCACCTTAATCTAGTACACGGTGTGCCTAGTATGACTCAAAGTATATGTTTTTTAACATTGAAATTTTACTTCAAAACACACATCACATACTCAAAACTAAGAAACACATTCATATTGTTTTGATACTTTATGAAAATTATTCATCAGTTATTCATGATTTTTAGTAATCGTCCTCACCTCAATATAATATACAGTGTTCCAAGAATGACTCAAAGTGTATGTTTTTAGTATAAAATTGACACATTAGTTCAAAACACATTATACATACTCCAAACCAAGAAAAAAATTAATACTTTTTAATACTTTTGGAAAATAATCCATAATTCCTTTGTGACATTTAATAATTGTCCACACCTTAATATGATACACGGTGTTCCCAGTATAACATGAAGTGTGTGTTTTTAGTTTAAAATTAACATTTTAGTTCAAAACTGACATAACATACTCAAAACTAAGAAACCTCATTAAAATTGTTTTGATACTTTAAGTAAAATATCTATAGGTAATTTTTTATGTATAGGAATTAGTCCTACCACAATCCAAATCATAGTGTTTCTAGTATGACTTGATGTTTATTTTTAAATTTTAAATTGACCTTTTACATCAAAAATAAAATTTATATACTAAAAATTGAGAAAACACATTCAAATTGTATTAATACTTTTTGATAATGATCCATAATTCATTTATGACATGTAGGAATCATCCACACCTCAACTAGATACACCTTATGATTGATATGATTTTAAAAGTGTGTTTTCAGTTTAAAATTGATATTTTAGTACAAAACACACAATACATACTCAAAACTAGGCAAAGGAATTCATATTATTATTTTTTTATTTTAGGAAAAATATCCATATGTAATTTTTAACATATATGAATCAGTTTCACCATAATCTGATGCGTAGTTTACCTGATATGACTCGAAGTGTATGTTTTTAGTTTAAAATTGACATTTAAAGTGCAAAACACCTACGACATACTCAAAACTAAGTAAACACATTTATATTGTGTTGATAATTTATGAAAAATATCTATAATAATTTGTGACATTAAGAAATTATCCTCAACTCAATTTGATACATGATGTGATCAATATGACTTGAAATGTGTGATTTTAGTTGAAAATTGTCATTTGAGTTCAAAAGACACATCACATACTCAAAATTGAGTAAATGAATTCATATAGATTTTATAATTTAGGAAAATGATTCATGATTCATTTTTTATGTGTAGGAATCAGTTGCACGTAAATTTGATACACTGTGTGCATGATATGACCCAAAGTGATCATTTTTAGATTAAAATTGACATTTTAGTTCAAAACACATGTGAAATACTCAAAAATGTGAAAAACCTTAAAATTGTTTTAATATTTTAGGAAAATTATCTATAAGTCACTTTCTATGTGTAGGAATTAGTCTTGCCTCAATATCATATACAATGTGACCAGTGGGACTTGAAATGTGTGTTTTCAGTTTTAAATTGACATTTCCTTTCAAAATAGATGTCACATAATAAAACCTGAGAAAAAAAATATAGAATATTTTTATACATTAGGACAATGATCCATAAATTATTTTTGATGTGTTGGAATTAGATGCACCTCAATCTAATTCATTTTGTGATTGATATGACTCAAAGAGTGTGTTTTTGGTTAAAAATTACATATTACTTAAAAATATGTCACTCACTAAAAATCATGAAAATAATCTCAAATTTTATTTATTCTTTAGTAAAGTTATCCTTATGTCATTTATGATGTGTAAAAATCACCCACAATTCAATTCGATACATGGTGTGATCAGTGGGACTCAAAAGGTTTGTTTTTATTTACAATTGATAGTTTAGTTCAAAATACATGCAACATACACAAAACTGAGAAAACATATTCTGATTATTTTGATACATTATAAAAATGACCCATAAGTCATTTATGACATGTAAGAATCCACCTCACCTTATTCTGATACATGGTGTTCCATGTAAGACATGATGTGTATGTTTTTAGTGTGAAATTGACATTTTAGTTCAAAATACACATGACATACTCAAAACTGAGAAAACGAATTTAGTTTGTTTTTATACTTTATGAAAATGATTCATAAGTCATTTGTGACATGAAGGAATTATCTACGCCTCAATATTATACATTGTGTGACTAGTATGACTCAAATTTTGTAGTTTTAGTTTAAAAATGAAATTTTATTAATGACTTGTTTCATATTTATGCTTAATTTATTTCATTATAGTATTACTAAGATAAAAAAATTATCATATAGGTGAATTATTTTTATCAAGATGGGGTGGTATGTTTGACAACCGATAGTCTGATCGAGCTCTTTTGAGAGGGGTTTGGGGTCCAAATACAAAGGCACATTATTGTGTTTGAATGTTTGTGATAAATTATATTTACAAATATAACATCACTAACCATTTTTTGACATGTATATAATATTGTTCTATTTTATTGTATTTGTGTTGTCAATTTTATTTCAATTAAATTTTGTATTTGATGATCCCTTTTATTTTCCATCATAGTACTATACTATAATTTTAGTAGCACTGTAGCAGTATGGATTTTATTAGAGATATTTGTAGCACTAATAAAATTACTCTTTAGCAGTGCTAAACTAGAGCTAATAAAGGGCCACATTTATCATCACTTTTTTAAGCATTGATAAAGATTCATTTTATCAAAACTATTTTTAGCACTGACAAAAGGGTCCCCTTTTATCAGTTCTCAGAACAATAGATTTTTTTAATGCTGATAAATGATTTTTCTTGCCCTGATAAAAGGAGGATCTGTAGTAGTGTTGGTTTTGAAGAAAAGACATCATCGGTTGTGAGAGGAATGGAGGACAAGTGATAAGAAATATTTTTTTATTAGGAGTGGTACAAACCATGGATAAAATACATGGTACCTACAAAATTATTAACAATAAAAAGTAAACAAGAATATAGAATGGGAAGTTGAAATGTAAAAAAAGAGGCACGGGACGCCACCAATGTAAGATATCATTCAAAAATCACCACCTTTTGGTATTATGCCCATTCTGTGGGAGCCACCTGGACCTTTCAGGTGTTTTCCTCTCTTCCATTTCTTTAGAGTCTGCCATGTGTTTTCCTGATCATTCATGTCTGATGAGTCATCTTCCCCATCATGAGGATCAATGTCTTGACATCTAGTAAAGTCATTTTTTGATATCAAAGCAAGGGCATCCTGATTCTTCATATTAGGAAAACTCTTTTCCTAGACATTATCAATATCTTATAATTATTCTTCATCTTGATAAGATTAATGATCAATGCACTCCTCAAGAAAACATCCCTACATTAAGATCTATTTAAGATGTTTAGATGACTATGTGATTGATACCTTACCTTCGGTTGGTCCTAGATCAAAGGAGACACGCCCTTCGCATCTGAAGCATCCACCTCAATTCCACTTCCCTCTTGAGCATTCAAATGACACTTTCTACCTTCCTGATAAAAGGTGATTAAGTGCACCTTGTTTTTTCCATGAGAGTTCTTAAAAGTATCAACATCTGAATATACTTTCTAAGTGTTTGGGAAAAGTGAAATAGAACAATATTTTCTAGGTACAAGAATCTTGAATCTCTCATCATCTATCACATTTTTACCTTTATAAAAATAGGATTTTTTTGGCCACATCTGTAACTGCCCAACCCTCTACACCTCTTCCAATTGAGGACCATCCATCCTATGTAGAAAAGGGGACATATTTATAGCATCCTTCATGTCGATATCCCCTATCCTTTGGACCTTAGTTTTCTCCTTCATAAATATTTTCAATTACTATACATAGGTATTTATTGGTTTTGTCATCATTTTAGAATACCACCTAGCGATGAAAAATATAGAGATGACATTAGAATTGTCACTAGTGGATTTTCATGAAGTGCCCTTATATGTAACCAACTCTGAACCAACATAATTAACTGAGGGACACACCACATGATAATTAAAGATCTCAATTCTAGTTTCAGGTATATTTACACACTCATCAATACCATTCTAATAATCCCTATCATCTTTATAATCTTTTGGCATGTGAACCATTCATCCACCTCCTTCTTAATGATGCAAGGACATATCTAAATTTCCAACAACATCCTGGTGGGAACCCAGTGTTCCCAACCAATGCGATTACAAGATAGACCCCTTTTCATTTGTGTTCCCCTAAGTATCAACACTACCTGGCATCATTTCCTACTTCCTAAATTTATCATATGGGTTTCCTTTCACCCCATAGTGAACAAAAGTCATTCTTTTAAAGAAATTCAAAATATAATGTCCAATATTGAAACACCCCTAATAATAATCAAGAACATTTTCATACTTAATAAGGTAATCGAATAAAAAATAAATGGTAGAAAAAACAATCATATTAATTATGGGATTTATAAGATAAAATCCAACTTGTACCTTAACAAAATGACCATACAAAGACCTCTCAGTATCTTTATACATTTTTCTTAGAAGACCAACTGCATAGTCAATTTTCCAAAGGATTTATGATTCAAAATGAATAGACTTAATCCCCGTATTTGAATCCATACTTAGGCGACTAAATTATCGACAATAATATGATTAAATGAGGGATCACGGTCCTAGATTTTAAGTGTAATGCCATGACCCCAGTTACCCAAAGTCGGTTCTTTATTACATAAAATTGGCATGATACAAGGAATCATGTCCCGAAATACTGGTCAATTTAGTATTATTGGAAACAAGATACATACATAAGTTCAACATTACAATTTGAAAAGAAATACCACACTAATTTATTCCATTAGAAACATCCAAGCCTCTAAGATTATGCCTGCAAGTCACTCAAAACTAACTTCTTCATATCCTGGGAGAATGAAACATAAGAAATGGGTGATCTCAAATGCTCAGTAAGGGTAAGCAATACAACAGAAGATAACATAAACTTTAGTAATGATGAATAATTCAAAACACATGCCTTTACAAATAATAAACATGAACTCTTTATGGTAGGAATATGAGATGAGTAAATAATGCCATAATAAAACATAGTCATGGGTATTATACTAGTCCAATTACAACATGAACCATCATTATTATTTTTATAATTAGGGAATGTATAATTCCGGACATTCTGAAACATTTTGTCAAGGCCTCGACCAAGACGTCTAAAAATGATTAAGGCCTCAACCAAAACCATATATCAAATTGGGAAAGGCCTTGGACAATTCCACATATAATTGTATCATGAGACCTACTGATGCACCGAGGAGCTATAGCAGGCTACAACCTTCACATACTAAGTCCAATACATTCCTCATATGAAAAGGTTGAAACATAACATAAACATTCATATTAAAACTAGCATACAAAATGCCAATAATTTAACCATAAACCATGAATGGTATAAAAATAACACATCCATAGTCAAACATATCAAAAAACCTTAAATACAATATTTAATAATTGTATCATAGTAAATAAACTTCAAACAAGTGTAAATTTTATCAAAGGATGTAGACATAGATGAAATCAAAACATTTTGAGAGAAATATATCTTTCTATTTTGAAATAATTTAAGAGTCCCATAATTATAAAATAAAACATTTATTTTGAAAATATTCTTATACAATTGTAAGGGAAGCTTTGACGATGTTATAATGGTGGAAAATAGCCACACCCGCCGTATAAGTTAAAAAAACATTCTTACCATAATTTTGTCGAAAAGGTCATAAAGTACCTTGTTTGGAATACAACAGAAAGATTCATTTCAAAACATATAAGTTAAAATAAGGGTATTAATTAATTTAAACCATATTCTAGTAAATATTAAAAATGTTTTGAAATACATTTTTAAGAAAACACAGATGTGGATGATAAAGAGGTCCTAATAGATACTTACATAAAAACAACCTCAGATAATAAAGAGATTGTGAAATTTACCCATACCTTGTACTTTTCCATAGTTGATGGTATGTTAACCTCATGTATAATAGTTAAAACCTTGTTATTAAATTATACAATAACTATATACATAAATATGATATCATATATTATCCTTTAATATTGCTTTATTAATAATATTTCAGTAGTGTCATCATTTCGGGCGTTAACTAATTTGTTTTCCTTTATATTCTTGGTTACGTAAGCCATGTTTGTTATGGATAGGATGTATTTGATTCATATATAGAATGATTTTAATTTCATGAAAATTATTTTTAATCATAAAATGAAAATTATTCTTGAATGATTATGATGAAGAATGAATATCATCGCGTTCGTGGAGACGGTAATCCATACATACACACGAGCGGAAATATCATTATATTGATGGTGAAATCATATATAATTGGATGGTATATCATATATAAAGAATCATTAACAGGTTATATTTATTATTTACATCATTTACACTCATTATTATACTCATCCAAATAATGACGTGTTTGAATAACAAACTACACCACGACGTGGAGATGGTAAGCCGTACGTACGCACGCATGGTGACTTTGTCATTCATATGATGGATAAAATAATGAATATGGTTGTACCATTTTTATAATAATATCATAGTATATATAATATACTAGATTTATTATTTTATAATGGAAACAAAAAAGAAAGTGGAAGTGGAAAAAGAAAAGAACTTGAAAGAGGTGATAAAATATTTACCTCTTCTTCGAGTTCTTCCTTATGATTTGATCAAAATGGATCTATAGGTTGGATTTATGAACAATGGAAGACCTATAGGATGAAGGGAGTAAATTTGGGAGGATATTTGGGCAGGTTTAGTTTGAGCCAAATGGCTTTGGAGGTGTAAAATTAAGAAAAGGGGAAGTGCCCTCTTATAAGAGAGGTGAGGGTCACTTTTGGAAAAGCTTGAAATATTATTTTATAATAAAATAATTTTCAGTTTCTAATGGATCAAAAATGATTTATTTAGATTATAAGGTGGGTATGGGTCGGAAAAATCTCAACCAATAGGTTTAGATAGGTTTAGGTCATCATAGTAACCTTATCTTTTAGATTCAACTCTTAGTTAAATAGTTTGACACTTACCATGTCTCTTTGTATTTTTATATTATATGGTTAATAAACATACTATAAACTTCCAAGAGAACCCCAAGTGGTTAATTATTAATATATATAACCTTATATAAGTCCTTTATCCGAACCTTAGATTTTTATGAATATTATATCAATTAATAATATAGTATTTGTTTAAAAATTCAATTATGTCAATTTTGACACTATTTAGTATTTGATTTTTTTGAAAGCCATTAAAACTTTATCACATAGAATATAATTTATTTAACCAACCTTAACATGTATATTAACCTATAAAATTAGTGTAATTCATCATAAGTCTCAATTTACATTTATTTGGATATTTATAATATTAATTATTTTAATATTTCATTAATAAGGTAATTACTACATCATCATTGTGTCATAAATAAATTAAATTATTTAATGTCTAAAAATTATAAATAAAATACCATTATTTAGGAAATATTTTTATCTTTATAAATAATATTTATATCTGAATTTATATTGTGTGTAACCCTATATGAAAAATGGATTAGTTATTAAACTTCGAATTTAATTCTTTTAACTCTTCTTTAAATAAATTAGTGATAAAGGTCCTAATCTAATAAAAGTGGACCAAATAGGATCATATTTTATTACTAAAGTTCTTTTAGGTCTAATTATTCTTATCCAATAGAATTAGGATAGGTTTTATGGTAATTGTGATATCATTTTTACCCTTAATTACTCTATTTACTTTTAACTATAGTAAATAAAAGTCAAAACTTAATATTCACTAAAAATTACTTTCATCTTATTGAACCACATTTTACTTACTGATATTAACCGTGTATATCAGATTTTTGAAATTCAACTCATAGAAGTGGTAAAATTAAGTTTTATGCAAATTTCCCAATGCTCCTAGGAAGTGGGTAAAAGACGGTAAAAAGTTTAATAAAATTTTTATATATTTAAACTTATTATAAAATGACTCCAGTTAATTACATTTAACTTATTTAGGTATTATGTATCTATTTTTACATAAAATAAATATAAATAAAATAAATAATTATTTAAATAAAAACACAGTTTTAACCAATAATGCAGTGTTTTTCACTATTCATCAAGAGTTGATAGTTTTCAAAAAAATACCAAAAAATCACCCTAAGATAATTTCAATATTCGAAATTCAAAAATAAAGTCCATTTTTTAAAAATTTTTTATAAAATTTCAAAAAGTGGATCTTACTATTCATAACGGCTAGTTTGATTGGTCCCGGTGTGTTAGAATCTCGAAGTTACATACAATGAAAGCTATTGCATTATTCAAAGGGAAATGTACCATGGAAGCTTGGGGTGTTACATTCTTCCCTCATTCAAATAATTTCATCCTCGAAATTTCTAGAATACTACTGCATGGGTGGTTCTTCATCACAAGTTCCTCTGGTTCCTATGTTACTTCTCCCATCTTATGGTTTCTTCATAGAAATTTTACCAAACGAGTCACCTGGTTTCTGAGCACTAGTTCTTTGGTATCAAGAATCTTGACAGTCTCTTCACATTAAGACAAATTAGGTTCCAATTAAATTTCCTCGTAGGTGAGTACATGCGTTGGTTCAGGCATGTATTTTATCAATAGTGATACATGGAACACATCGTGAACTTTGGAGATACTTAGAGGCATGACCAAACGATAAGATACAACTCCAATTAGTTCTATAATTTCGAAAGATCTGATGTACCTAGGATTCAATTTAACCTTCTTACCAAAATGTATAACACCCTTCCATGGAGATACCTTCAAGAAAACATGATCTCCTACTTGAAATTCCAAATCCTTCCTTCGGTTATCAGCATATCCCTTTTGCCTTCTTTGAGCTACTTTGATTTGGATTTGGATAATATTCACTTTTTCCATTGTTTCTTCATCAAATTCTAGGCCTATGAGTTTTATTTCACCAACATCATCCCAACAAGTTGGTGTGAGACATCTCTTTCAGTATAATGCTTCATATGGTTCCATCTGAATACTTGAATGGAAGCTATTGTTATAGGAAAATTCTACCAGAGGATAATACTGATCTCACATACCTTGAAAGTAAAGTGATAAAGATATCAACAAGTCTTATAAGTATTGAATAGTCCATTCTGATTGTCCACCAGTTTTAGGGTGGTAGGCCGTGCTCAAACGAAGTTCAGTATCCAAGGATTTCTGAAGAATTTTACCTAATATTGATGTAAAACAAAGATCACAATCCAAAAAAATTGATATGGGTACTCCATGAAGTCTTACAACTTCATTAATATATAGTCTTGCTAAACGTTCAAGTGGTAAATCTTATCTTATAGCAAAAAATGTAATGACTTGGTAAGATGATCCACAATGAACCATATTGCATCATTCCTTCTAGGAGTCTTTGGTAGCCCCATGAAAAAGCCCATTATAATATCATCCCATTTCCACTCAGGTATGGGAATAGGTTTTATAACTCCTCTAGGATGTTGTCTTCCAGCTTTCAATTGTTGGAAAACCATACATCTTGACACAAAATCAGAAATCTCTCTTATCATGTTGTCCCACCAAAAATTTTCCTTCAAATCTCTATACATCTTGATGCTCCCAGGGTGTATAGAGAAATTAGATCTATGAGCATTATCCAACAACTCCCTTTTTAGATCATGTATACCAGGAACACAAAGAATCTCCCCAAATTTAAAAATTCCATCTTCATATAGAAGTCACTCAATCTCCCATCATTTATAGATTTAATCATCTTTTGAAACTCCTCATCATTAGTCTAATAAATCTTTATCATTTCTAGTAAATATTTTTTGGCAACCATTTGAAAAAGTATTGATGTTTCACCTTCCATGGTTATTCCCATATCCATCTTTATAGATCCATAAAAATATGATCCCTTTCAACTCTCATATTGTTCAAAACTCCATGGTCCCTTCAACTCAAAGAATTTTCCACCTTATTTTCCTTTCCGGGGTGGTAGTGTATAGTACAATCATAATACTTTAGTAGTTCAAGCCATCATCTTTGCCTCATGTTGAGTTATTTCTGTGAGAAAATATACTTCAAACTCTTGTGATCAATATAAATCTAAAAATTTTCACCATAGAGACAGTGTCTCCAAATATTTAGAGTGAATATTACAGCTACTAACTCAAGATCATGAGTGAGAACGTTTTGATCATGAATTTTTAGCTTTCGTGATGCATAATCAATAACTCTATCATTTTTCATAAGGAAACAACCAAGAATTTTCTTTGAATCATCACTATAAATAACAAACCCATCGTTCCCTGATGGTACCGTCAAGATAGTAGAATTAAATAATATTCTATTCATTTCTTCAAAAAATTCTTCACACTCTTTTGTCCAAACAAATTTAACCCCTTTATGTGTGAGCTTGGTTAATGGGTTAGCCAACTGGGAAAAATTCAAGAATAAATGTCGATAATAACCTGCTAAACCAATAAAATTGTGTACCTCAGTTATAATCATTGGTGCTGGCCATTCTTGGATTTCCTAGGTATTTTAAGGATCAACATAGATTCCATCCTTAGAGACAATATGGAAAAGAAAAGAAATATTATAAAGCCATAATTCTCACTTCCTAAACATCCCATATAATACATTTCTTCTAAGAGTCTTCAGAATAATTCACTACTTATTTTCATGATCTAAGTATCTTTTGGAGTACACCAAGATATCATCAATACATAACACTAAAAATTCATCAAGATATTCCTTGAAAACTCTATTCATTAGATCCATAAATATAGAGGGTGCATTAGTCAATCCAAAAGTCATTATTGTAAACTCGTAATGCCCGTACCTGGTTCTAAATGCTATTTTTGGAATGTCTTCCTTCTTCACACATAACTAATGATATCCACATCGAAGGTAAATATTTAAAAAATATTGAGCTCTATGATGTTGGTCGAATAAATCATCAATGAGAGGTAGGGGATACTTTTTATTTATTTTTATACCATTGATCTCCATGTAGTCAATAAAAAACCTCATAGATCTATCTTTCTTCTTAATAAAAAGGACAGGGGAAACCCATAGAGAAACACTAGGGAGAATAAATCCCTTATTACTCAATTCCTCTAGTTGTTTTGTTAGTTCCATTAATTCCACAATGGACATTATATAATGGGTCTTTGATATGGTCCTTGAACGAGAAATTAAATCAATGGGAAACTCAATTTCTCATTTTAGAGGATGTCCAGGTAAATCCTCTGGAAAAACATCAACATATTCTTGAAAAATAGGTACATCCTATATTCGAACATTCTTTTCCACACTCATAATTATTTTTTTCTCATCCTCCCCAATAATTAAATTTAGTATAACTACTGGGTGTGGATCTAGATAATAATTAGATGGTGATGTTTCTGCTCTAAAGATAAGGTACTCCTTATCATCATCGAGAATTGTAGCCTCCTTCTTCTTGCAATAAATTTTCACATCATGGTCTGAAATCCAATCCACACCAAGGATTGCATCAAATTCAATCATGGGTATGATGATTAGATCAGTTGATAAATATTGTTTATATGCCTTAATGGGTACCGATTCACAAAAAATTGTTTCAATGATACTTCCCTTAGAAGTTTTTATTGACAACACCCTTGTTAAATAAAATTGGAAATATCTAATTTTCTTAGCAAACAGGGAAAATATGAAACAATTTGATGATCCAGAATCAAATAAATCATTGGATAAACTTGAGGAAACCATTAAATCACCTTCCACCACGTCTTTTGGAGCTTCAACCTCAGCAGTAGTGGTCACATAATCTTGACCTTGATCCCTTGGCCTTTTCTGAGGTAAGTTTTCCTGACACTTAGAACATGCATTTTTCATAATTTCCCATATCCCTGTAATTGTAGAATTTAACACTGGTAGCTTTTTTCTTCCCCTTACAATCACTAGAAAGATGGCCTTTCTATCCACATTTTTAGCATACTCATTTTCCTTTTAGACAGGCACCAGGGTGCTTCCTTCCACAGTTATCACAGGGTAGAAATTCAATTCTTCCCTTCTTCCCCATTTCCTTATTTCCTTTCCCAGAGTGTTCAATAGATCTCTTCTTCTCTTTCTTTTCTTTAAAGTTGTAAGACCTAAATATTTCCTTTTCTGTCTTGATAGAAAATGAGGCAATATCTTCATACAATGAGAAGGATTATGAGACTAATGCTCGATGGTGAAATGGTTTTAACCCACCAAGGAAAAGAACAATATTACTTCTGGGGTTATGTATATAATTTTCATCATTCCTTGATAACCTTGTAAAGTTATCTTCATACATTGTGAAATTCTCATCCTCCTTTTATCTCATACTTAGAAATTGCCCATCCATATCCACTCGATGGTCATGAGGAAAGTATTTTTCGAAGAAAATTTCTTTAAACTCCCTACATTCCATACTTTATACTTCTTAATACTCCTTTGTTTTTTGAATTAATGACCACCATTGATCTGCTTCCCCGGTGAGGCGATGAACTGCCATGACAACTTTTTCCATTTTGGAACTCCCCAAAGCATGAAATATTTTCTCAAAGAAACTTATCCATTGTTTAGCTAAAAATGTATTTTTCTACCCATTTAATGTTTGTGTTTGTTGCCTCATGAAGCGATATAACATTTATCCTCCACATTGTGGATCAGGGTGCTCTATACGGGTAAGCTTATTATTCATAACCTGTGTGAGTTGTCCCAGTATGGTGATAAGATGATCAGCACCAGTTGCATCACCATCTCCGAAATAATTATCTTGAGAAGGAGGGAAATATCTATGTGAATTACGTGCATTGAAATGGTTTCCATTCCTTCCACTAGACACCATTTCTAAACAATATCATACAGTAGATTGGTTTATGAATCACAGTACATAATTCCAAACTTGTAAAACACTTAACATAAATTGAACAGTTTATGGATATAATCGATAATCATAAATATGTTTTCATTGAGGAGTTATATACTCATAAATTATTCATAATGGATTGTAAAAAAATGAGAATTATCCTAAGCATATCCCCTGGGAGTGTCGTAACCAAGTGTGCAGGATGGCTCGTTGTCGTGCACTAGTTTCTGTTTGAGTCTAGATCAAAGTGGTGTTTTCAGGTCTTACCTCTAGGTACAATTGTGCCAGAGCCACCTCTACCTTCTCATATCCAAAAATGTATGTATTACTTGGCAAACTCACAAAATCTCTACAATACCAAAATTCTAGGAAGTTCTTCTATACTAATCCTCAAAGTCTATCTTATGGTAATGTTCTCTAAAAAGAGTTTTTCTAAATCTAGTTTCCAAGGTTTGTACTGAACTTCCTCTGATACCAACTGTAACGCCCCAAACCCAGTTACCTAGAGTCAATGCTTTATTACATGACATTGTCATGATACAAGTAATCATGTCCCAAAAGACCTTTCAATTTAGTATTATTGGAAACAAGATGCATATATATGTTCAACAATACAATATGAAAAAAATACAACACTAATTTATTCCATTAGAAACATCCAAGCCTCTTAGATTATGCATGAAAGTCACTCAAAACTATCTTCTTCATATCCTGGGAGAATGAAACATAATAAAGGGGTGATCCCAAATGCCTAGTAAGGGTAAGAAATACAACGAAAGATAACATAAACATTAGGCATGATGAATAATTCAAAACTCATGCCTTTACAAATAAGAAACATGAACTCTTTATGGAAGGAATATGAGGTGAGTAAATAATTCCATAATAAAACATAGTCATGGGTATTCTACTAGTCTAATTACCACATGAACCATCATTATTATTTTCATAATGAGGGAATGTATAATGCTGGACATTCTGAAACATTTTGTCAAGGCCTTACCCAATACGTCTAAAAATGATTAAGGCCTCATCCAAAACCATATATCAAATTGGGAAAGGCCTTGGACAATTCCACATATAATTGTCTCATGAGACCTACTGATGCACCAAGGAGCTATAGCAGGCTCCAACTGTCACATACTAAGTCCAATACATTCCTCATATGAAAATGATGAAACATAACATAAACATTCAAATTAAAACTAGCATACGAAATGTCAATACTTTAACCATAAACCATGAATGGTATAAAAATAACACATCCATAGTGAACATACCACAAAACATTAAATACAATATGGTATAATTGTATCATAGTAAATCAACTTCAAACAAGTGTAAATTTTATCAAAGTATGTTGACATAGATGAAATCAAAACTTTTTGAGAGAAATATCTATTTCAATTTTGAAATCATTTAATATTCACATAATTATAAAAGAAAACATTTATTTTGAAAATATTATTATATTATTGTTAGGGAAGCTTCGACGATGTTATAATGGCGGAAAATAGTCGCACCCGCCGTATAAGTTA
Source organism: Viscum album (assembly GCA_963277665.1). Taxonomy (NCBI): domain Eukaryota; kingdom Viridiplantae; phylum Streptophyta; class Magnoliopsida; order Santalales; family Viscaceae; genus Viscum; species Viscum album. The sequence continues at coordinate 1,016,004,885 of OY728143.1, forward strand.
AAAAACATTTTTACCTTAATTTTGTCGAGAAGGTCATAAAGTACCTTGTTTGGAAAATGACAGAAAGATTCCTTTAAAAACATATAAGTTAAAATAAGGATATAAATGAATTTAAACCATATTATAGTAAATAGTAAAAATATTTTGAAATAAATTTTTAAGAAAACAAGGATGTGGATGATAAAGAGGTCCCATTAGATACTTACGTAAAAAAACCCTAAGATAATAAAGATATTGTGAAATTAACCCATACCTTGTACTTTTACTTAGTCGATGGTATGTTAACCTCATGTATAATAGTTAAAACATAGTTATTAAATTATAAAATAACTATATACATAAATATGATATCTTATATGATCCTCTAATATTTCTTTGTTAATAATATTTCAGTAGTATCATCATTTCTGGTGTTAACTGATTTGTTTTCCTTTATATGCTTGCTTATGTAAGCCATGTTTATTATGGATAGGATTTATTTGATTAATATAAAAAATTATATTATGTTCATGAACATTATTTTTAATCATAAAATGAAAATTATTCTTGAATGATTACGATGGGGAATGAATCACATTGCGTTCGTGGAGATGGTAATCCGTACGTACGCATGTGCAACAATATCATTATGTTGATGGTGAAATAATTTGTAATTGGATGGTATATAATATATATAGAATAATTAAAAAGTTATATTTATTATTTACATCAGTTATACTCATTATTATACCCTTCCAAATAGTGATGTGTTTGAATAAAAAACTACACCACGATGTGGAGACGGTAAGCCGTACGTACGCACGCATGGTGACTTTGACATTAATATGATGGATAGAATAATTAATATGGTTGTACCATTTTTATAATAATATAAAATTAAATATAAGATACTAGATTTATTATTTTATAATGTAAACAACAAAGAAAGAGGAAGTGGAAGAAAAAAAGAACTTGAAATAGGTGATGAAATATTTACCTCTTTTTCAGGTTCTTCCTTATGATTTGATCAAAAGGGATCCATAGGTTGGATTTCTGACCAAAGTAAGAACTCTAGGATTAAGGGATTAAAGTTTAAAGGATATTTGTTAAGGGTTAGGCCGAGCCAAATGGATTTGGTGGTGTGAAATTAAGAGAAGGGGAAGTGACCTTTTATAAGAATGGTGAGGGTCACTTTTGGAAAAGCTTGAAATATTATTTTATAATAAAATCATTTTTAGTTTCTAATGGATCAAAAATAATTTATTTAGAGTATAAGGTGGGTATTGGTCGAAAAAATATCAACCAATAGGTTTTATCCAGGTTTATGTCATCATATTAACCTTATATTTTAGATTCAACTCTTAGTTAAATAGTTTGACATTTACCATGTCTCTTTGTATGTTTATATTATATGGTTAATAAACTTACTATAAACTTCCAAGAGAACCCCAAGTGGTTCATTATTAATATATATAACATTATCTAAGTCCTTTTACCGAACCTTAAATTTTTATGATTAATATATCAATTAATAATATAGTATTTGTTTTAAAAACTCAATTATGTCAATTTTGAAACTATTTAGTATTTGATTTTTTTTAAAGCCATTAAAACTTTATCACTTAGAATAAAATTTATTTAACCAACCTTAACATGACATATTAACCTATAAAATTAGTTTAATTCATCATAAGTCTCAATTTACATTTATGTTTATATTTATAATATTAATTATTTTAATATTTCATTAATAAGGTAATTACTACATCATCATTGTGTCATAAATAAATTAATTTATTTAATGTTTAAAAATTATAAATAAAATACCATTATGTAGGAAATATTTTTATCTTTGTAAATAATATTTATAAATGAATTTATATTGTGTGTAAACCTATATAAAAAATGGTTTAGTTATTAAACTTTGAATTTAGCTCTTTTAACTCTTCTTTAAATAAAATAATAATAAAGGTCCTAATCTAATCCATGTGGAAAAAATAGGATCATATTTTATTCCTAAGGTTGTTTTTGGTCGAATTAATATTATCCAATAGAATTAGGACATGTGTTAGGGTAATTGTGATACATTTTTACCCTTAATTACTCTATTTACTTTTAATTGTGGTAAATAAAAGTCAAAAGTTAATATTCACCAAAAATTATTTTAATCTTATTGAACCAAATTTTACTTACTGATATTAACTGTGTATCTTGGATTTTTAAAATTCAACTCACAGAAGCGGTAAAATTATGTTTGATGCAAAATTTCAAATGCTCCTAGGAGGTGGGTAAAAGACATTAAAAAGTTTAATAAAATTTTTATGTATCTAAACGTATTATAAAATGACTCCAATGAATTAAATTGAACTTATATAGGAATTATGTATCTATTTTGACATAAAATAAATTTAAATAAAATAAATAATTATTTAAATAAAAACTCGGTTTTAACTAATAACGCAATGTTTTTCACTATTTATCAAAAATTAAATGTTTTCAGAAAAATACCAAAAATTCACCCCAAGCTAATTTTGATATTCTGAATTCAAAAATGAAGTCCATTTAAAAAAATAAAATTTATAAAATTTCAAAAGGTGGGTATTACTATTCATAATAGCTAGTTTGATTGGTCGCAGTGTGTTAGAATCTTGAAGTTTCATACAATACAAGCTATTGCATTATTCAAAGGGAAATGTACCATTGAAGCTTGGGGTGTTACATTATTACCTCCTAATAATTTCATCCTTGAAATTTCTAGAATACTACCACATGGGTGGTTCTTCATCATAAGTTCCTCTGGTTCCCACGTTTTTTCTTTCATCTTATGGTTTCTTTATAGAACTTTTACCAGACGAGTCGCTCGGTTTCTCAACACTTGTTCTCTGGTATCAAGAATCTTGAAAGGCTCTTCACATTAAGATATATTAGGTTCCAATTAAATTTCCTCATAGGTGAGTACATGCATTGGTTCCGGCATGTTTTTTCTCAATAGTGATACTTGGAACACATTGTGAACTTTGGAGAGACTTAGAGGCATTGGCGAACGATAAGCTACAACTCCAATTTGTTCTAGAATTTCGAAAGGTCTGATGTTCCTGGGATTCAATTTACCCTTCTTACCGAAATGTATAACACCATTCCATGGATATACCTTCAAGAAAACATGATATCCTACTTGAAATTCCAAATCCTTCCTTCGGTTATTTGCATAGCTCTTTTGCCTACTTTGAGCTGCTTTGATGTGGGTTTGGATAATCTTCACTTTTTCCATTGTTTCCTCATCAAGTTCTAGGCCTACGAGTTTTCTTTCACCAACATCTTCCCAACAAGTTGGTGTGCGAAATCTATTTCCATATAATCCTTCATATGGTGCCCTCTAAATACTTGAATAGGAGCTATTGTTATAGGAAAATTCCACCATAGGTAAATATTGATCTCACATACCTTTAAAGTCAAGTGAGAAAGATCTCAACAAGTCCTCTAAGGATTGAATAGTTTATTCTAATTGTCCATATGTTTGAGGGTAGTAGGTAGTGCTCAAATGAATTTCAGTATCCAGGGCTTTCTGAATAATTTTCCATATTCTTGATGTAAAACAAAGATCACGATCAGAAATAATCGATATGGGTACTCCATGAAGTCTTAAAACTTCTTTAATATACAATCTTTTTAAACGTTCAAGTGGTAAATCTTATCTTATAGTAAGAAAATGTGCTAACTTGGTAAGACGATCAATAATGATCCATATTGCACCATTACTTCTAGGAGTCTTTGGTAGCCCCATGACAAATCCCATCATAATATCATCCCATTTCCACTCAGGTATGGGAATAGGTTGCATGAATCCTCTAGGATATTGTCTTCCATCTTTCACTTGTTGGAAAACCATACATCTTGAGACAAAATCAGCAATCTCTCTTTTCATGTTGTCCCACCAAAAATGTTCCTCCAAATATCTATACATCTTGGTGATCCTAGGGTGTATAGAGAAATTGAAGCTATGATCATCATCCAACAACTCCATTTTTAGATCAGGTATATCGAGAACACAAAGAATCTCCCCAAATTTAAAAATTCCATCTTCATATAGGAAGTCACTCAATCACCCATCATTTACAACTTTAATCTTATTTTAAAACTCTTCATCATTAGTCTGATAAATATTTATCCTTTCTAGTAAAGATGTTTTGGCAACCATTTGAAAAAGTATTGATGTTTCCCCTTCCATGGTTATTCCCATATCAATCTCTACCAGATCCATGAAAATAGGATCCCTTTCAACTCTCATCTTGTTCAAAAATCCATGGTCCTTTCAACTCAAAGCATCTTCCACCTTATTTTCCTTCCCTGGGTGGTATTGTATAGTGAAATCATAATCCTTGAGTAGTTCAAGCTATCATCTTTGCCTCATGTTGATTTACTTCTTTGAGAAAATATACTTCAAACTCTTTTGATCAGTATAAATATCAAAATTTTCACCATAGAGATAGTGTCTCCATATCTTCAAAGTGAGGATTACTGCTGCTAACTCAAGATCATGAGTGGGATATTTTTGATCATTAATTTTTAGCTTTCGTGATGCATAGGTGATAACTATATCATTTTTCATAAGGACATAACCAAGTCCTTTCTTGGAAGCATCACTATAAATAACAAACCTATCGTTCCCTGATGGTAGAGTCAGGATATGAGAATTAACTAATCTTCTATTATTTTCTTAAAAAAAATTCTTCACACTATTTTTTACAAACAAATTTAAACCCTTTACATCCGATCTTGGTTAATGGGTTAGTCAACCGGGAAAAATTCTGGACTAAATGTCGATAATAACCTACTAAACCAATAAAACTGCATACCTCAGTTATACTCATCGTTGCTGGCCATTCTTGGATTGCCTAGGAATTTGAAGGATCAATAGAGATTCTGTCCTTAAAGACAATATATCCAATAAAATAAATCTTATAAATCCAGAATTCTCACTTTCTAAACATCCCATATAATTCATTTCTTCTAAGAGTCTTCAGAATAATGCACAAGTGATTTTCATGATCTTAGTAGCTTTTGGAGTACACAAAGATATCATCAATAAATACAACTACAGATTCATCAATATATTCCTTGAAAACTCTATTCATTAGATCCATGAAGATTGAGGGTGCATTAGTCAATCCAAAAGTCATTACTGTAAACTCTTAATGCCCGTACCTGGTTCAAAATGCTATTTCTAGAATGTCTTCCTTCTTCACACACAACTGATGATATCCAGATCGAAGGTTAATCTTTGAAAAATGTTGAGTTCCGTGATGTTGGTCGAATAAATCATCAATGCGAGGTAGATGATACTTTTTCTTTATTATTATAGCATTGATCTCCCTGTAGTCAATGCACAACCTCATAGATCTGTCTTTCTTCTTAACAAAAAGGACCAGGGATACCCATAGAGAAACACTAGGGAGAATAAATCCCTTATTACTCAATTACTCTATTTTTTTCTTTAGTTACACTAATTCTATAGTGGCCATTATATAAGGGGTATTCCATATGGGCCTTGAACTAGGAATTAAATCAATGGGAAACAAAATTTATCATTCTGGAGGATGTCCAGGTAAATCCTCTGGAAACACATCAACATATTTATGCACAATAGGTACGTCCTCTATTAGAACATTATTTTCCTCACCCATAATTATTTCATTCTCATCCTCCCCAAAAATTGAATTTAATAAAGCTACTGAGGGTGGATCTAGATAAGAATCATATGGTGATGTTTCTGCTCTAAAGATAAGGTACTCCTTATCATCATCGAGAATTGTAACCTCCTTCTTCTTGCAATTTTTTTTTCACATCATGGTCCAAAATCCAATCCATACCAAGGATTGTATCAAATTAAATCATGGGTATTATGATTATATTAATAGATAAATATTGTTTATATGCCTTAATGGGGACGGATTCACAAAACATTGTTGCAATGATACTTCCCTTAGGATTTTTGATTGACAACTCCCTTGTTAAATCAAATTGGAAATATCTAATTTTATTAGAAAACTGGGAAAATATGAAACAATTCAATGATCCAGAATCAAATAAAGAATTGGGAAAGCTTGAGTAAACCTTTAAATTACCTGCCATCACATCTTTCGAAGCTTCAACCTCAGTAGTAGTGATCACATAAGCTTGACCTTGATCCCTTGTCCTTTTCTGAGGTAAGTTTCCCCGACACTTAGAACATTCATTTTCATAATGTCCCATCTCCCTTCAATTATAGCATTGAACATTGGTTTCTTATTTCTTCCCCTTACAATCACTGGAAAGATGGTCTTTCTATCCACATTTAAAGCATACTCTTTTTCCTTTTAGACAGGCACCAGGGTGCTTCCTTCCACAATTATCATAGGGTGGAAATTCAATTCTTTCCTTCTTCCTCGTTTCCTTATTTCCTTTCCCATAGTGTTCAATATATCTCTTCTTCTATTTCTTTTCTTTAAATTTGTAAGACTTAGGGAATTACTTTTCTATCTTGATAGCAAATGAGATAATATCTTCATACGATGAGAAGGATTGTGAGACTAATGCTCGATGGAGAAATGGTTTTAACCCATCAAATAAACGATTAATATTAATTCTTGGGTTACGTATATAATATGCATCATGCCTTGATAACCTTGTAAAGTTAGCTTTATACATTGTGACATTCTCATCCTCCTTTTGTCTTAGACTCATAAATTTCCTTTCCATATCCGCTCGATGGTCACGAGGAAAGTATTTTTATAAGATAATATCTTTAAACTCTCTCCATTACATACTTGATACTTATTTATACTCCTTTGTGTTTTGAATTAATGACCACCATTGATCTGCTTCTTTGGTGAGGCGATAAACTTCCATGACAACTTTTTCTATTTAGCTACTCCCTAAAGAATGAAATATTTTCTCGAAGGAACTTATCCATTGTTCATCTACAAATGGATTTTTAGATACATTGAATGTTGGTGGTTTTTTCCTCATGAAGTGGTCTAACATTTATCCTCCACACTGTGGATCAGGGTACTCCATAAGGGTAAGGTTATTATTCATAACCTGTGTGAGTTGTCCTAGTATGGTGATAAGCCGATTAGCACCATTTGCATCACCATCTCTGAAATAATTATCTTGAAAAGGATGGAAATACTTACATGGATTATGTGCATTGATACGGTTTCCATTCATTCCACTAGGCTCCATTTATAAACAATGGAATATAGTAGATTAGTTTATGAACCAAAATACATAATTTTGAACTTGTAAAACACTTAACATAATTTGAACAGTTTATGGATATAATCCATAATCATAAATATGTTTTCTTGGAGGAGTTATATACTCATAAATCCTTTATAATGTTTGTAAAGAAAATGAGAATTATCATAAGCATATCCATTGGGAGTGTTGTAACCAAGAGTGCAGCAAGGCCTGTTGTCGTGCACCAGTTCCCGTTCGATTCTAGCTCAAAGTGGTGTTTTCAGGCCTTACCCTTAGGTACAACTGTGCGAGAGCTGCCTTTACCTGATCATATCCAAACAGGGATGTATTTCTTGGAAAACTCACAAAATATCTACAATACCAAAATTCTAGGATGTTCTTCTATACTAATCCTCAAAGTCTATCTCAGTATAATGTTCTCTAATAAGAGTTTTTCTAAATCTGGTTTCTAAGGTTTGTACTGAACTTCCTCTGATACCAACTGTAACGCCCCAACACCAGTTACCCCGAGTTAGGGATTGATTACATAATATTGGAATGATACAAGGAATAATGTCCCGAAATACCAATCAATTTAGTATTATTGGAAACAAGATACATACATAAGTTCATAATTACAGCTTCAAAAGAAATACAATACTAATTTATTCTATTAGAAACATCCAAGACTCCTAGATTATTCCTTCAAGTCACTCAAAACTAAATTCATCACATCCTGGGAGAATGAAACATAAGAAAGGGGTGAGCTCAAATGCTTAGTAAGGGTAAGAAATACAACATAAGATAACATAAAGATTAGGCATGATGGATAATTCAAAAGACATGTGTTTACAATTAATAAACATGAACTCTTTATGGCAGGAATATGAGTTAAGTAAATAATACCATAATAAAACATAGTCATGGGTATTATACTAGTTGAATAACCACATGAACCATCATTATTATTTTCATAATGAGGTAATGTATAATGCCAGGCATTTTGAAACATTTTGTCAAGGCCTAGACTAAGACGTCTAAAAATGATTAAGGCCTCAGCCAAAACCATATATCAAATTGGGAAAGGCCTCAGAAAATTCCACGTCTAATTGTCTCATGAGATGTGCCGATGCACCGAGGAGCTATAGCGGGCCCCACCCATCACATACTAAGTCCAATACATTCTTCATATGAAAAGGTTGTGATGTAACATAAAAATTCATATTAAAACTAGCATACGAAATGTCAATACTTTAACCATAAACATTGAATGGTATAAAAATAACACATCCATAGTCAAACATATCTCAAAAACCATAAATACAATATATAATATTTTTATCATAGTAAATAAACTTCAAACAAGTGTAAATTTTATCAAAGGATGTTGACATAGGTGCAATCAAAACTTTTTGAGAGAAGTGTCTCTTTCTATTTAGAAATCATTCAAGAGTCACATAATTATAAAAGAAAACATTTATTTTTAAAATATTATTATATGCCTATAAGGTAAGCTTCGATGATGTTTTAATGGTAGAAAATATCCTACCAGTGGTATATGATAAAAAAAATTCTTACCTTAATTTTGTCGAAAAGGTCATAAAGAACCTTGTTTGGAAAACAACGAAAAGATTCCTTTAAAAACATATATGTCCAAATAAGGGTATAAATTACTTTAAACTATATTCTAGTATATAGTAATTTTTTTTTGAAATACATTTTTAAGAAAACACGGATGTGGATTATAAATAAGTCCCGGTAGATACTTATGTAAAAACAACATTGGATAATAAAGATATTGTGAAATTAACCCTTACCTTGTAATTTTCCTTAGTCAATGGTATTTTAACCTCTTTTATAATAGTTAATTTTTTTTTATTAAATTATAAAATAACTATATACATAAATATGATATCATATATGATCCTTTAATATTTCTTTGTTAATAATATTTCAGTAGTATCAACATTTTGGGTGATAACTGATTCGTTTTCCTTTATATGCTTGGTTACGTAATCCATGTTTGTTAGGGATAGGATGTATTTGATTCATATAAAGAATGATATTATGTTAACAAACAATATTTTTAATCATAAAATGAAAATTTTTCTTGAATGATTTCGATGGGGAATGAGTCTCATCGCGTTCGTGGAGACGGTAATCCATACATACGCACGAATGACAATATCATTATATTGATGGTGAAATTGTATGTAATTGGATGGTATATCATATATAAAGAATCATTAACATGTTATATTTATTATTTAAATCATAAATACTAATTATTATACCCATCAAAATAATGAAGTGTTTGAATAACAAACTACACCACGACGTGGAGACGGTAAGCCGTATGTACACACGTATGGTGACTTTGTCAATCATATGATGGATAGAATAATGAATATGGTTGTAGAATTTTTATAATAAAATAACAGTATATAGAAGATACTGGAGTTATTATTTTATAATGTAAACAAAAAAGAAAGAGGAAGTGGAAGAAGAAAAGAACTTGAAATAGGTGATGAAATATTTACCTCTTCTTCGGGTTCTTCCTTTTGATATGATCAAAAGGGATTCTTAAGTAAGATTTATGATAAAAGGAAGGCCTATAAGATTATCGGAGGAATTGTTTGAGGATATTTTGGCAAGGTTTGGCCGAGCCAAATGGCTTTGAAGGTGTGAAATTAAGAGAAGGGGAAGTGCCCTTTTATAAGAAAGGTGAGGGTCACTTTTGGAAAAGCTTGAAATATTATTTTATAATAAAATCATTTTCTTTTTATAATGGATCCAAAATGATTTATCTAGATTCTATGGTGGTGATGGGTCTAAAAAATCTCAACCAATAGGTTTTATGAAGGTTTAGGTTACCATATTAACCTTTTCTTTTAGATTTAACTCTTAGTTAAATAGTTTGACATTTACCATGTCTCTTTGTATTTTTATATTATATGGTTAATAAACATTATATAAACTACCAAGAGAACTCCAAGTGGTTAGTTATTAATATATATAACCTTATATATGTCCTTTGGCATAGAATTATATTTTTATGACTATTATATCAATTAATAATATAGTATTTGTCTTAAAAACTCAATTATGTCAATTTTGACATTATTTAGTATTTGATTTTTTTGAAATCCACTAAAACTTTATCACTTCAAATAAAATTTATTTAACCAAACCTAACATGTCATGTTAACATATAAAATTAGTGTAATTTATCATAAGTCTCAATTTAAATTTATATGGATATTTATATATTTCAATTATTTTAATATTTCATTAATAAGGTAATTACTGCATCATCATTGTGTCATAAATAAATTAAATCATTTAATGTCTAAAAATTATAAATAAAATACCATTATGTAGGAAATATTTTTATATTTCTAAATAATATTTATATCTGAATTTATATTGTTTGTAACCCTATATTAAAAATGGTTTAGTTATTATACTTTGAATTTAACTCTTTTAACTCTTTAAATAAAATAATAATAAATGTCCTAATATAATGAAAGTGGACCAAAGAGGATCATATTTTATTGATAAGGTTATTTATTGTTATAATTATACTTATAAAATAGAATTAGGACATGTGTTTGGGTAATTATGATATCATTTTTATCCTTAATTACCCTATTTACTTTTAACCATGGTAAATAAAAGTCAAAAGGTAATATTCACCAAAAAATATTTTCATCTTATTAAACCAAATTTTACTAACTAATATTAACCATGCCTCTTGTAGTTTTTAAATTCAACTCACAAAAGTGGTAAAATTAAGTTTTATGCAAATTTGCAAATGTTCCTTGGAGGTGGGTAAAAGACGGTAAAAAGTTCAATAAAATTTTTACTTATCTAAACTTATTATTAACTGACTCCAATGAATTAAATTGAACTTATATAAGTATTATGTATCTATTTTGACCTAAAAAAAATTTAAATAAAATAAATAATTATTTAACTAAAAAGTCGGTTTTAACCAATAACGCAGTGTTTTTCACTATTCATCAAAAATTGAAAGTTTTAAGAAAAATACCAAAAATTAACTCCAAGATAATTTCGATATTCCAAATTCAAAAATGAATTCCATTTTAAAAAATAAAATTTATAAAAATTCAAAAAGTGGTTATTACTATTCATAATGGCTAGTTTGATTGGTCGTGGTGTGTTAGAATCTCGAAGTGGCATACAATTCAAGCTATTGCATTATTCAAAGGGAAATGTACCATGGAATCTTGGGGCGTTACATTAAGGAAAATAATATTTAGATTAATTAATCCTAGACCCCATGATTTTGGTTTTAGATCCATAGAGTAAAACACAATATAAAGAAAAGCCTCTCCCTAATGAGGACAACTACCAATCATAAAATCCCAAAAAATCTAAAAAGTCTCTTACTAATTTCTGATAAACTAGACTTATGATTTTTTTTAATTCATATAGAGATGTGAAATGAGAGAGTGCTTACATTTATTGAGGTGCTCTAAAATGATTCCATGTGAATCTTTAAAAAACATCATTTACCATTTCTTCTTAATCCTATGGGGAAAAAGAAAATACTCCCCTAATATCCCTTCAAAGAAGTGTGGATTTGAATTGTGGTAAAAGTCATGTGAGGAAAGTTCCATATATGGAGACTCAATACTCACTCTTGGTTCAGATCGGGCCGTAGATGAATTAACTTATGAGGGATTAAGCAACTCTTGAGAAAAATAAATTTTCTTACCATATTTCATCTCATCCATATGGTTTATATAACCCGAGACATCCAAACCTGAACTACCTAGAGTATATTGATCATCATTGATCCCCAGTTTTCCTCTGTCAACATATGTTGTGTTTTTGAAAATCAAATCCCCCAATCCTCTAATTTTAACCATTAAATATTGCCTTTGAAACACCTCACCTAGGAGCTCCAGATCCACAACATCCTCCACATCAATAAACTAATGTTATGTGGTAATAAAAATGTTCTTTATTAATGATATAATTAAAAGTGTTGAGAAAGGGAGATTATTTTCCCATATATGTTGTAGTGGAGGTGAATTGAGTGTAAAGTAATCGGGATGTGTAGATCAAAGCAATTCGTAACACTTTCTATTTGTGGATTAGGGTTGACATTTCAAAATGAACATGTTATTAACAGTTAACAATTTATTTTAATATAAATAGTAATTAACAGTATACATATATTGTCATTATTTTTTAAATTTCTAATAAAATTAAGTTTATAATAGCATCTTTAATTAATGTTTTTAATTAATATAGTAGAACTAATAAAAAAATAACCTTCAGAAACCTCCAAAAGAAGTCACTAATGTTCATTAGAGACCACCACCCAACTGATATTGGTGGTCGTGGTTTCCCCATTGGTAAAAGGAAAAAGAGACTGCCATAAGTAGTCACTATAGATGTCCACAAATGGACTACAGTGGCAGTCATTGGGAAAGGATTTAGTGACCTCTATATACAGTCACTAGACTGCTGATATTTTTAAAAAAACACATTATATTAACCCTTTTTGAATTATAATGGTGTACACCACATTTATTTTTTACTATACTCATAATTTTTCATAAATCGTTCTTCTACCTATAAAACCACACTAAAAACCTATATTCATATATATAACCAAAGAAATCACCTCATCCCATACCTCCCGGTCACAAGAATGTGGATATATTAATCTTTCCATCTTTTGTGGTCTCTAAACACCACATAAGAGGTATGATTTTAAAACCAAATCCACACAAAGCAGGTAAGAAAATAAGTTGGTTGATCACTAACATTCATTTATTCAAGTTATAATGAAAACAACATAAATGGAAGATTATAACAAAATGAAAGAAATGTGAGAGAGCTGATGTTGAGGAGAATTTTTATACCAACACAAATCTAGAAAAGGACCCCCACCACTTTTTTTAGTTTTTGATTGATTAGATATAATAGTGATTTTACAATATTCAAATGGTGCTCTGGCCATAATTCTTCAAATTTAGAGAGGATAATTTTTCTTATATGATAAAATCCGGCCAATAATTGATCAAGAGATGCATATATTTCTAATAGTAAATTATTTTTATTGGAAAATGAAATTAAATTCCATTTAATACTTGAATCTATAGAAAATCATTGTAGACCTAGCATGTAGTGACAGTAGGACAACCACAAAGTGTTTAGACATTCATTATTTCAATAGAATAAAAAATAACCACATGACCAATCTATAAGTAAAAGTTAACCACATAAGTTTAAAGATTATAAGGTAAAAGATTCATGCAAAAAATCTTGAACTTTCACTATAATGAATTGGTGAAGCCTTTATACATAGAAGCACAAACCAAACAAGCAAGATAAGGTTCCAAGAAAATAAATTTCATCCCCAGTGGTGAAAAAGAATGGATACTTTTATAAAATCACTTTCAATGAGTAATAAAAAACTTCATTTAGACCTAATTTATGTGTTTAAAGAATTCATATCATTTCCCTACATAATGTGATTAAATTAATAATTGGTCAAATCAAGATGCCATTTCATACAAACCATAAACCAATTTTTAGTATAAGAGACACATCATAATTGTTCAAATAAATTCTAGATAATATACTCCATAAATTATAAATTACATGATTATAATTGCTATAAATAAATATGTGTCCTCAATATTGGTCCATATTAGATTAAAAATTAAATAATAAAACTACAAGAAGTCCCCAATTATATATACATCTAGTTTCAGGTGTGAAACTCTTTATTTCACGTGTGTAACTATATATAAAGCACATAATCATTATAAAAGTAATTATGAAATTTTATACATATTTGATATGCATAACTCATCAAAGAATAGGAAAATAAACAAAATCACGAGTTATAGGAAGTGGGGAGTACCATAACTTCATAGTTGTAGTCAAGAAGAATATTAACACCCTTGATGTAATAAAAGATAATCTAAGGATGACTTACAGATTTAAATACAAGTTTAAATAAACATGTTATTGGAATTAAAATTATTGGGAGGAAATGTTACATATGGAGAAAAAAGATAACATTACGACTATTTTTGGATTCTATCAAATCCATGTATGCCATTTCTTTTCAACATGTTCAAGACTAGCCTCACCTAATAATATATAAGAATAAATATATGTAGAAATTATATCATTTATAGAAAAATTAAATAACCCACAAAAAATGGTTCAAAAATATACTTTCAAATTATAAGGTTCAAGTAAATGAACCAAACACCTTATAGATGCAATAAGAAGATTTTATATTTTTCGATTCATAACCGTCAAGATGTAAAAAAAAACTACTAAAAGTAATATAAAAATAAAAAACACCTTTTAGAATTAAAGTAACAACCAAATGGACCGCTAAATAATTAAATATTATTTATTCAACAAAAAAAATCATACATATAAATCAGATATGCTGCAGTTATAGAAAACAGATTTCAAAAAATAAAAATACATAATCAAATTTTATAAATCAACCTATAACCTTACAAAAATTATAATATAATATAGATTAAATAAATTTGGTATTCAAAATTTTTATATAATGGTGGAAGATTTACTAGAGTTTTTGAAACATGTTATAATGTGGGTTCTTGAAACAAGAACCCATGAAAATCTAAGAATACATACTCGAAAGAAGAATAACTCTTTAATCCTGGTAAAAAAAATGTATATCTATTTTTTATATGATACTTACATGGTTTAAAGAAATCCTATATATCTAGATATTTAGACTATATTATGGGGACACAATGAATATGTCATTATACTGATGAAAATTTAAAAACATAAGATTTTAAATATTGGTAGTGTTTATATAGAAACCAATAAGAGATCTCATTATTAAAAAAAGATTTGGATTAAAGGTGAGGGATTAAATAAGTGTGCCTTTTATATATGTCTAGATGATTTGACTTTAGAGAAAAAATATGAAGAGAGTTTTTGAGGCATTTAATTTTCAAATCATGAATAATGGAGCTTAAATTGATGAAAAATTTGTCATGATTGAAGAACACTCCCAAAAATCTTGGATGTAGCTAGCTATAGAGAATGTAATGAGCTGACCTGGGTTACCCTCAAACTTGACACCTAAACTGATCTATCACATACCTAAAGGGCGTTCTCGATCCCCACTAGTTGGTGGCAAGCACCTGGGCATCAAATGAAAAAATCGAGGGAACAATTTCTCCCAACATGAACAACCACATGGAATACATATACAAGGAAAGAAAGGAAGAACAGAAGACAAAAAATGTATATTCCATAACTATAAGGAAAAAAGTTGAAATAAAAGAATTGTAAAAGTAGAAAAACCCAAAAGACAAGTCCAACTACAAATCACTACAATCCAAACTTCTAATCCAAAAAATGGCATAGACGAACTCCAACTATCTCACCACCAGATGCCTATACCAGCTGACACGAACCTTGCTGACTCACTATGGTGACTTTCCTTTCCCTTCATTAGCAGACAAACAAAGGTCTACAAACCACCGAATCAGTGTGTAGTGTGTGAGTTAACATGCTCAGTAGGATCCCACTGAGTAATATTCCTCTTCATGTATGCTCATTTTTAAAATAAAACATGGAATTATAAGTAGTAAAATAGTTTTAAAGAAAACATGGTAAACATTTACCTTTTTAATCATACTAAAAAAAAGTAGGTATAATAGTTTCAAATATTATTTTACATAACATTTTTCTACAAGCATAAACATGCATATCAAGTCTAACTCAGAAATCCAAGTAATACAAAAAAGAAGTACAGGTATCACACACCAAGGAATAACGCAGGTCTAGGCAGCATATTACTCGTAAAATTATAATCAAGTGCACAAAACTATTCCTTGAATAGAAGCCAAAGGAAGAAGAGGAATACCCCATGAGTAACCCCCCCAATGTCAATATCTGTTCCCCAGAACAACATGCCTAGGAAATAGAGGAAAGCCCCAAGACAAACATCCTTGACAATAACAAAATAGTGGATGATGTCCTCAAGAAAAACCTTCCACCTAAGTACCTAAGGTAACCCATGTTCTCTTTTTCACAAACTCAATTCAATGCTTTGAAAAGCATTCAAAGCCATTCACAATCCATTTTAATGCAATGAAAACCATTCAAAACAATTTCAAAATCCATTTATCAAAAGCCTAGGAAAACCCATTTTTCATTCAAAACCCTTTTTAAACACATGCAACAATCATGAAGATTTTATAAATAATTTAAAAAGCAATAACAATCAGGCCCATTATCATAGGCTATATACGGAACCACCTACCTCAAATTTAAGGTTGCACATTCCAAAAATAGAATCTAAACCAAGAACGAAACCAAACAACACCAACCCAGATCCTAGAATCCAATCCACAACAATATCGATTTAAATATAATCAAAAAAGGTCGGTGGAAGAGAGGAAACCCATATACCTCGAAGAAGGATTCCTCCACACCACAACCAAGAAAGGAAAAATGCCTCCAGAATGAGATCTCACAATGGATCTCAAAGAATATGTAAAGGATCAACCAACATGGATCAGCAGATCTGATAATTTAAGGTTAGGGAGCTACCATGATCATAAGAAAGGAATAAATGTAAATAAAACATACCCAGTGAGATGCACCACAAATGAAATGAAGATCCAATTCTAATCGGATCAATCTGGATGATGTTGAGTCTCTAAAAAATGCACCATAATTGCCTTAAGTCAAGAACCACAAATTATGGAAATAAAATTACCATGAAAAACTCTTGAATGTGCGACTTTAACATGGGCATTGGCTGAGTCAGGACGTCTACCACTTGGTCACAACGTGTAGGCCTCATTGGATAAGTACACTAAAAAACCCTTCCCCTTGGGTTAAAAATCCTATATTTAACCCCTACACGATGTGTACCTCATGTACACGATGTGTACTAGACCACAACAAGATGTCCCCATTAATGATATCTATCCAGTACTTAGTACATGATGTGTACCTCAGGTTCAGGATGTGTACCTATTCTGGAACTTGCAGTAAACCCAGAAAATATTCTCTAAGGATTTTAAAACCATAAGGGGACATAAAAAAATGGAAAACATACACGATCAAGGTAATGGGATATTAAAATCTCCCCACCATAAGGACCTTCCATCCCCAGGAATTCATGTGGAAGATTTAATCCCTGGAAAAATATGAGGCCACTGATCCCTCATCAACGACTCACGTTCCCAAGTCTCATGAGAATATGATCCTTGTTTCCATAGAACTTTGAATAACAGAATCGACATCCCATGAAAGACATTCTCTTTATATTCAACGATCTCAACTGGTTTCTATAAAAAAGAAACTTATGGATCTAACTCAGTTGCTTACTAACTCATAATGTGAGCGTAGTCAGGGTGATACTTCCTAACCTGAGATATGCGGAAAATGTCATGAATTCCCATCAATTGAGCCAACAATTCTAACCGATAAGTAACTTTACCAAGCCATTTAGAGATCTCAAATGGTCCAACATATCTCAGATTAAAATTTCCCTATTTTTTAGATTTATGCTGTCCCAACCGAGGTGAAACTTTCAAGAAAACCTAGTCACCAATAGAAAACTCTAATAGGTTACATTGTAGATCTTCATACGATTTCTATCAACTCTAGGCTATAACCAAACATCATCGAACCTCTTGAATCTTTACCAACATCTCCTAAAACAAACTTGGTCCAACCAAATATACTTCACCCACCACTACCCACCAAAGAGGTGATCTGTATGGGTGACCATACAATGCCTCAAAAATATCCATTCTGATTTATGACTGGTAACTATTGTTGTAAAACAACTCAACCACTCCCAGATGGCTATCCCATGATCCACTGAAATCCAAGATGCAAGAATGAAACATATCCTCTAGGATTTGAATTATACACTTCATCTGGCCATTTGTCTATGGATGGTAAGTTGTGATCAACTTGACCTAAGTCCCCATTACCTCTTGAAGAATCCTCAACAACCTTGAGGTATACCTAGTATCCCAATATAAAAGAATGAAAAAAGGACTCCTATGTAAACACAAAATCTCTTTCACATACAGCTTACCCAAATCTTCAACTTTAGTGGTGTCTTTGATCGGAATGAAATGAGAAAAAACTGTCAACTTATCAACAACCACCGAGATAACATATTTCCCTCAAAGTGTCCATGGTAACCCAAAAAAAAAAATCCATTGACACATCACGCCACTCCCAAACCATCATAAGAATAGGCTGAATCATTCCATAAGGTTTCAAGTGCTATGCCTTTATCCATTGGCAGGTGTAATAGTGGGGTGTGTAATCTAAAATGTCATGCTTTATACCCATCCACCATAATCATCTTCTCATGTCGTAATACATATTTCTAGCACCTGAATGAATGGGCTAGGAAGATCCATAATAATAAAACAAGACTAAACTTCTCACAGGTGCTAAGATGAAAAATCCCCCCACAAAGTGAAGTATGCCATCTGAAGAAAGAGACACACCAGGACCAGTCTCCCCACCATAAATATTTTCCTAAATCCTCTGAAACTCATCATCTTGTTGTTGACCTTTCAAGATAGAATCTAATAGAGATGATGAAAACTGAAAACTAGTGATAACCACACATGATACATCTGAAACTGAGAAAAAATCCCCATAAGATTCCACTCCTCCTTAGATTCCTGAACAACCTGTGATGGTACCTTCACGCTTAAAGCATCTGCAACTACATTTTTCCCTAGAGTGTAGGTGTTTTCAAAGTCAAATTTATTAAGGTATTTTACCCATCATCTATGTATTAGATTCAATTCCTTTAAGGAAAACATATAGCTCAAACTCTTGTGATCAATGAAAACCATGAACTTCTCCCCAAAGAGATAGTGTCACCAAGACATAGGAACATGCATCACATCCGAAATATCTAAATCATGAGTGGGGTAGTTCTTCTTATGAGGTCGTAGTTTATGAGATCTATTAGCTAACACATGATCATATGGCATCAGCACACATTCCAAACTAGCACCAGATGCAACACAAAATCCCACATACCCCTTACCGGGCTCTGGTAAGATAAGAACAAGTGATGATCTCTGAAGTCATTTCAGTTCGTCAAAGAAAGACTAAAAATTTTCATCCCATGATTGTTTCATAAATAAAATAAATTATTTAATTTCTAAAAATTATAAATAAAATACCATTATTTAGGAAATATTTGTATCTTTCAAAAGAATATTTATAGCCGGATTTATATTGTGTGTAACCCTATATTAAAAATAGTTTAGTTATTAAACTTTGAATTTAACTCTTTTAACTCTTCTTTAAATAAAATAATAATAAATGTCCTAATATAATCCTAGTGGAACATAGAGGATCATATTTTATTCTTAACGTTTTTTTGGTCTAATTATACTTATCCAATAGAATTAGGACATGTGTTTGGGTAATTATGGTATCATTTTTACCCTTAATTTCCCTATTTACTTTTAACCATGGTAAATAAAAGACAAAAGTTAATATTCACCAAAAAATATTTTCATCTTATTAAACCACCTTTTACATACTGATATTAACCATGTGTATTAGATTTTTGAAATTAAACTCATAGAAGAAGTTAAATTAAGTTTTATGCAAATTTGCAAATGCTCCTAGGAGGTGGGTAAAGGACTGTAAAAAGTTCAATAACTTTTTTCCTATCTAAACTTATTATAAAATGAATCCAATGAATTAAATTGAAATTATATAAGTATTATGTATCTATTTTTACCTAAAATAACTTTAAATAAAATAAATAATTATTTAAATAAAAAGTCGGTTTTAACTAATAACATTGTGTTTTTCACTATTCATCAAAAATTGATAGTCTTCAGAAAAATACCAAAAATTCACCCTAAGCTAATTTTGATATTCTGAATTCAAAAATAAATTCCATTTTGAAAAAAAAATTATAAAAATTCAAAAAGTGGGTATTACTATTTATAACGGCTAGTTTGATTGGTCGCAATATGTTAGAATCTCGAAGTTGCATACAATGCAAGATATTGCATTATTCAAAGGGAAATGTACTATGGAATCTTGGGGTGTTAAATTAAGGAAAATAAGATTTAGATTAATTAATCCTAGACCCCATGCTTTGGGTTTTAGATACATAGTGGAAAACACAATATGAAGAAAAGCCTCTCCCTAATGAGGACAACTACCAATCATAAAATCCCAAAAAATCTAAAAGTCTCTTACTAATTTATGATAAAATCCACTTATGGTTTTTTTAATTCATATAGAGATGTGAAATGAGAGAGTTCTTACATTCATTGAGGTACTCTAAAATTATTCCATGTGAATCTTTAACAAACATCGTTTCCCATTTCTTCTTAATCTTATGGGAGAAAAGAGAAGACTACCATAATATCCCTTCAAAGAAGCATGGATTTGAATTATGGTAAAAGTTAGGCAAGGAAACTTCCATAGACGGAGCCACAATACTCACTCTTGGTTTAGACCGAGCCTTAGATGAATCAACTTCTGAGGGATTAAGAAACTCTTGAGAAAAATTAATTTTTTTACCATATTTCATCTCATCCATAGGGTTCATATAACCTGAGACATCCAAACCTGAACCACCTAGAGTATGTTGATCATCATTTATCCCCAGTTTTCCTCCATCAACATATGTTGTGTTTCTGAAAATCAAATCCACCAATCCCATAATTTTAACCCTTAAATATTGCCTTTTAATCACCTCACCTAGGAGCTCCAGAACCGCAACATCCTCCTCATCAATAAAGTAATGTTATGTGGTAATAAAAATGTTCTTTATTAATGATATAATTAAAAGGGTTGAGAAAGGGAAATTATTTTCCCATATATGTTGTAGTGGAGGTGAATTTAGTGTAAAGTAATCGGGATGTGTAGATCAAAGCAATT
This sequence comes from Viscum album, assembly GCA_963277665.1. NCBI lineage: Eukaryota > Viridiplantae > Streptophyta > Magnoliopsida > Santalales > Viscaceae > Viscum > Viscum album. The sequence goes on from OY728143.1 coordinate 1,016,026,038, forward strand.
CACAACACTTTCTGTTTGTGGATTAGGGTTGAAATTTCCAAACGAACATGTTTTTAATAATTAAAAAATATTATTTTTTAAATATAAATGGTAATTAACATTACAAATATATTGTCATTATTTTTTAAATTTATAATAAAATTAAGTTTATAATAACATCTTTAATTAATGTTTTTAATTAATATAGTATCACTAATACAAAAATAACCTTCAAAAACCTCCAAAAGTAGACGCTAATGTTCATTAGAGACCACCACCCAACTAATATTGGAAGTAGTGGTTGCCCTGTCAGTAAAGGGATGTACATACCGCCAAAATTAGTCACAATAGATGTCCACAAACGGACTGTAGTGGTAGTCACTAGGAAAGGATTTAATGAACTCCATATACAGTCACTAGACTGCTGGTCTTTTTTTTAAAACATAATATATTAACCCTTTATTGAATTCTAATGGGGTACACCAAATTTATTTTTTTTACTATACTCATAATTTTTCATAAATCATTCATCTACCTATAAAACCCCACTAAAAACCTATATTCATATATATAACCAAAGAAATCATCTCATCCCATACCTTCGGGTCACAATAATGTGGATATATTAATATTTCCATCTTTCATGGTCTCTAAACACCACATAAGAGGTATGATTTTAAAACCAAATCCACACAAAGCAGGTAAGAAAATAAGTTGGTTGATCACTAACATTCATTTATTCAAGTTATAATGAAAACAACATAAATGGAAGATTATAACAAAATGAAAGAAATGTGAGAGAGTTGATGTTGAGGAGAATTTTTATACCAACAAAAATCTATAAAAGGATCCCCAAAACTTTTTTTACTTTGGGTTTGATTAGATATAATAGTGTTTTTACAAGATTCAAATGGTGCTCCGGCCAGAATTCATCAAATTCAGAGAGGATAATGTTTCTTATATGATAAAATCAGGCCAATAATTGATCAAGAGATGCATATATTCCTAATATTAAATTATTTTTATTGGAAAATGAAATTAAATTCCATTTAATACATGAATCTATAGAAAATCATTGTAGACCTGGCATTTAGTGACAGTAGGACAACCACAAAATGTTTGGAAATTCATTCTATCAATAGAATAAAAAATAACCATGCGATCGATCCATAAGTTAAAGTTAACCACATAATTTTAAAGATCATAAGGTAACGGATTCATGAAAAAAATATTGAACTTTCCCTATAATGAATTGGTGAAGCCTTTATATATAAAAGCACACACCAAACAAGCAAGATAAGGTTCTAAGAAAATAAATTTCATCCTAAGTGGAGAAAAAGAATGGATACTTGTATAAAATCACTTTCAATGAGTAATAAAAAACTTCATTTATACATAATTTATGTGTTTAAAGAATTCATATCATTTCCCTTCATAAATTCTTTAAATTCATAATTGTTCAAATCAAGATGCCATTTCATACACACCATAAACCAATTGTCAGTATAAGACATACATCATATTTGTTCAAATAAATTCTAGCTAATCTACTCCATAACTCATAAATTCATTGATTATAATTGCTATACAAAAATATATTTCATCAACATTGGTCCATATTAGATTACAAATTAAATAATAAAACTACAAGAAGTCACGAATTATATATACATCCAGTTTCAGGTGTGAAACTCTCTATTTCACGTGTGTAACTAGATATAAAGCACATAATCATTAGAAATGTAATTATGAAATTGTATACATATTTGATATGCATAACTAATCAAAGAATTGGAGAATAAACAAAATCACGAGTTATAGGAAGTGGTAAGTACCATAGCTTCATAGTTGTAGTCAATAAGAATATTAACACCCTTGATGTAATAATAGATAATCTGAGGATGAATTACAGATTTAAATACATGTTTAAATAAACATGTTATTGGAATTAAACTTATTTGGAGGTCAGATTACATATTGAGAAACAAAATAACAATGTGACTATTTTTGGATTCTATCAAATCCATGTATGCCATTTCCTTGCAACATGTTCAAGACTATTCTAAAATAATAATCTATAAAGAATAAATATAAGTAGAAATTAAATCATTTATAGAAAAATTAAATAATCCATAAAAAACCGGATCAAAAACACACTTTCAAATTATTAGGTTCAAGTAAATGAACCAAACACCTTAAATATGCAATAAGAAGATTTTATATTTTTCGATTCATAAGCATCAAGATGTAAAAAAGATACTGAAATTAATATTTACACAAATAAAAAACACCTTTTAGAATTAAAGTAACAACCAAATGGACCTATAAATAATTAAATATTCTTTATTCAACAAAAAACAGTCATACATATAAATCAGATATGCTGTAGTTATAGAAAACAGATTTCAAAAACAAAAATACATAATCAAATTTTATAAATTAACCTCTAACCTTACAAAAATTATAATATAATATAGATTTAATAAATTTTGTATTCAAAATTTGTATAAAATGGTGGATTATTTACTAGAGTTTATGAAACATGTTATAATTTGGGTTCTTGAAACAAGAACCCATGGAAATCTAAGAATACATACTCGAAGAAAGAATAACTCTTTAATCCTAGTAAAAAAATTTGTATCTGTTTTTTATCTGATACTTACCTGGTTTGAAGAAATCCTATATATCCAGATATTTGAAATATATTATGGGGATAAAATTAATATTTCATTCTACTGGTGAAAATTTAAAAACATAAGATATTAAATATTAGTACTGTTTATATATAAACCAATAAGAGATCTCATTATTAAAATAAGAGTTGGATTGAAGGTGAGGGTTGAAATAAGTGTGTCCTTTATATATGTCTAGATGATTTTAATTTAGAGAAAAAAATATGAAGAGTGTTTTTGAGGCATTTAATTTTCAAATCAATAATAATGGAGCTAGAATGGATGAAAAATATTTCATGATTGAAGAACACTCCCAAAAATCTTGGATGTAGCTGGCTATAGAGAATGTAATGAGATGACCTAGGTTACCCTCAAACTCGACACCTGACCTGATCTTTCACATACCTGAAGGGCGTTCTCGATCCCCACTGGCTGGTGACAAGCACCTGGTCATTGAAGGAAAAAACTGAGGGGACGATTTCTCCCAAAATGAACAACCACATGGAATACATATATAAGGAAAGAAAGGAACAACAGAAGACAAAAAATATATATGCCATAACTATAAGGAAAGAAGTTTAAATAGAACAATTATAAAAGTAGAAAAAACCCAAAAGACAAGTCAAACTACAAAAACTACAATCCAAACTGCTACTCGAAACAATGACATGGACGAACTCCAACCATCTCACCACCAGATGCCCATACCAGCTGACATGAACCTTACTGCCTCACTATGGTGCCTTGAACTTCCCTTCATTGGAAGACAAACAATGGTCTACAAACCACCGAAGTAGTGTGTCGTGTGTGAGTTAATAGGCTCAGTAGGATCCCACCCAAGTGTTTCATAACAAGTCTTTGTATAACAAATCATGTATTCTCATTTTTAAAATAAAACATCGAATTATAAGTAGTAAAGAAGTTTTAAAGAAAACATGGTAAAAGTTTCCCTTTTTCATAGTTCTAAACAAAAGTAGGTATAATAGTTTCAAATAATATTTTCCACAACATTTTTCCACAAGAATAAACATGCATATCAAGTCTAACTCAGAAATCCAACCAATACAAAAAAGTAGCACAGGTATCACACACCAAGGAATAACACATGTCTAAGAAGCAGACTACTCGTACAATTATAATCAAGTTCACAAAACTAATCCTTGAACAACAGCCAAAGGAATAATAGGAATACCTCATGAGTAAACCCCCCCCAAAATGTCAATATTATTTCCCCAGAACAACATGCCTAGGAAATAGAGGAAATCCCCAAGACAAACCTCCTTTATGATAAAAAAACAATGGATGATGTCCTAAAGCAAAACCTTCCACCTAAGTACCCAAGGTAACCCATGTTCTATTTTTCACAAATCCATTTCAATGCTTTGAAAAGAATTCAAAACCATTAAAAATCCAATTTAATGCATTGAAAACCATTGAAAACCATTTCAAAATCCATTTATCAAAATCCTAAGAAAACCCATTTATCGTTCAATTTTTTTTTCAACACACACAATAATCATGAAGATTTCATAAATAATTTAAAAATCAATAACAATCAGGCCCATTATCATAGGCTAGATACGGAACCACCTACCTCAAATTTCAGATCGCACACGCTCGTAATAGAATCCAAACCAAGAACGAAACCCAAAAACACTAACCGAGATCCTATAATCCAATCCACTACAATATTGATTCAAATATAACCACAAAAGGTCAGCGGAAGAGAGGAAACGCACATACCACGAAGAAGGATGCCTACCACACCACAACCAACAAAGGAAAAATACCTCTGGAATGAGATATCATAATGGATCTCAAAGAATATGGCAAGGATCAACCAACATGGATTAGCAGATCCAATAATGTAAGGATAGGGAGTTACCATGATCATAAGCATGGAATAACTATAAATAAAACTTAACCAATGAGATACACCACAAATGAAACTAAGATCCAATGATGATCGGATCAATTCAGATGATGTTGAGTCTCTCAAAAATTCACCACAATTGCCTTAGGTCACAAACCACAAAGTATGGAGAGAAAATTACCAAGAAAAACACTCAAATGTGTGAATTTAACTTGGGCACTGTCCAGGTCATGATGTCTACCCCTTGGTCACTACGTGTAGGAAAAATTGAATAAGTACACTAAAAAACCCATCCCCTTGGGTTAAATATCCTCTATTTAACCCCTACATGATGTGTACCTCATGTACACGCCATGTACTTGGTCACAACAAGATCTCCCCATTAACGATTTCTATCCAGTACTTAGTACATGATGTGTACCTCAGGGTCATGATGTATACCTTTTTTTTCAACCTTTAGTAAACCCAAAAAATATTCTCTATGGATTTTAAAACCATAAGGGAACTTAAAAAAATGGAAAAAATACACGATCAAGGTAATGGGATATTAAAATCTCCCCACCATAAGGACATTCCATCCCCAGTAAGTCATGTGAAAGATTTACTCAATGGAAAAATATGAGGCCAATGATCCCTCATCAATGACTCATGTTCCTAGGTCTCATGAGAATCCTATCATTATTTCTATATAACTTTGATTAATAGAATCGACATCCCACGCAAGACATTCTCTTTAGAGTCAAAGATCTCTACTGGTTTCTCTAAAATAGAAACATAAGGCTCTAACTCAGTTTCTTACCAACTCATAATGTGAGCAGGATCAGGGTGATACTTCTTGAGCTGATATATGTGGAAAATGTCGTGAATTCCCATCAAATGATCCGACAATGCTAACCGATAAGAAAATTTACTGAGCCATTTAGTGATCTCAAACAGTCCAACATATCTCAGAGCCAAATTTCCCTATTTTCTAGGTCTATAATGATCCAAACGAGGTGAAACTTTCAAGAAAACCTGGTCACCAATAGAAAACTCCAATAGGAGACACCATAGATCTCCATACGGTTTCTATCAACTCTAGGTTGTAACTAGACATCATCGCACCTCTTGAATCTTTACCAACGTCTCCTGAACCAAACATGGTCTTACCAAATCTATTTCACCCAACACTACCCAACAAAGAGGTGATCTGTATGGGTGACCATACAATACTTCAAAAGGATCCATTCTGATTTATGACTGGTAACTGTTGTTGTAAACCAACTCAACCACTCCCAGATGGTTGTCCCATGATCCAACGAAATCCAAGACGCAAGAATGAAGCATATCCTCTAGGATTTGAATTATTGTAACACCTTGAGATTTTATGAGGAATATTTTTTTATGTATTATTTTATACGCAACACCAAATGAATCTTTCACTACACACAACACTGTCTTGGCTTACGTTACACACAAGATCAACCTTCCTCGATAGCTTGCGTTGTAGGCAATACCGAGTTTCACTAAACAATGATATATTATTATAATATTATGAACTAGCAGTTATGAATTGTATTAACCGAATGTTAAATTTTATAAAATTATAATTCATCTTACACATTTTCTAGAATTATATATGAAAACAAAATCAATTTTTTGGATAAAAGAAGTATTTTTCAAAAAATGCAGTTTTACCATCTTTTGATGGCACACCCATTTTAAATATAATTTTTGATAAGTCTATAAGTTCAATTTTACAAAATAAAATTATTCTTTTGAATCAGGATATTAAAATTTACATTTGATAAATTTTTGATATTTTTCTCACAACGTTCTTATTTTGATGAATAGTAAAAACACGCGAAATTTTTCTTAAAAACAACTTTTTTCATCAAGATAATTTATATGGTTAAATGATAAAATTTAATGTTTTTAAAGTATACATAGAATATATTTTTACCATTTATTATAATTTATTTCATTACCATTAAAATTTACATTGAATTCATAGGTATAAACATTTCAATCTTTGGCAATGTTTTAACTTTTAAAACTTGTTTTCTTAACAATGAGATTAATTTTAAATTAATTACTGCAACTTCTGTGTTTTGAATTTTGAAAATGGGTTCCATATTTTGATTCATTGGGTCCAAATTATATTAATAGGTTACTTTTATTTTTTTGATATTATGAATAGTAACTATGGTAATTTTTATTTACTACAGTTAAAGGTAAATCGTGTAATTAAAGGTAAAAATAAGATTATAAAATTACCCTAACACCTTCCAAAATTCTATTGGATGAATAAAAGTAGATCCTTATCACCTAAGGGTCAGAATATATTCTTTTTATGGATTATTGACCATGAAAATGATATAAATATAATTAAAACCAAAGAAAGTGACAACATGTCACTCTCTTATATCTTATAAGTGTAATAATTTTAATTTAGTGATAAACTCCATCAAACTTCAAACATGAATAGTCTCCATAAATTTAATAAAATTATATACATCATGTGAAATTATTTATAATTTTTAGGGATTAAATAATTATTATTAATGATGACACAATAGTGATGTTGAAATTATTTTATTGATTAAAATATCAAATAAATAATTTTAAAAATATTAAAATAAATATTATATGAACTAATTTATGTGATACACAAATTTTTTAGATAAATATGACATATTAGGAATATATTAAATTTTTTTGTTCGAATATATCCTCTATGTGGATTTTATTTAAATTCAAATAAATGAATAGTGTCAAAATTGACACTTGTTTTTTTTATAAAAATAACATATTATACAATTGTTTAAAAATCACAAAAATACCTAAAAATTATAAATAGAAATTTAAATGGTAAAAAATTTCATAAATTATCCAATTATGAACAATCCAAAACACATAAGTAATTATTTATAACAATTTAAAATTTAGAATATTATTACCACAAATAAAATTAAATAGATTAAATAAGGATAAATCAATTTTATAAGGTTTAAAATAAACTCCCAACATGTCTAAATTTTATTGTTTGATGATATTACAACCTTATATCATCTCATCTTTGAATTGAGTCATTTTCTAAGGTTTTTAAGTGGGGTTTTAATTTATTATAAATTAATATTTCTTATGTTTCCAAAGGTGTCCCTCTCCTCCCTTATTAAAGGGCACCTCCTCCCTCTCCTCTTCACAACATTTTAAGGCTTCAAGCTCGAAAAAACCCAGTTCATTTCTCTTATCCAATTCCCTAGAAACCTACTAGAGTTCTTGGTCTTCTTCAAAGACCAAATTTAGTGCCTTAAGAGGTGGTTTAGAAGAGGCGCGTTGAAGAAGAGGTAATATCCTTTACCAATCCTTTCAAATTTATTTATTCTTATACTTCTTCTTATTTATTTGTTTAATAATAAATTAATAACATCAGTATCACTAATATACTAATATTTTATTATAAATATGAAACAACACCATTTCACCTTCTATCCATCCTATGAAAAATGAAATCACCACGTGTGCGTACGTACGGAATACCGTCTCCTCGCCGTGGTGTAATCTATTTTTCCACCACCACCTTAATTGGATGGATATAATGGTGTAAATAATAAATATATATGATAATTATAACATTATACTAATTATGAGATATTCTATCATCCACTCCAATACCATTCAATAATTATGGGAGCGATATCGTCGCTCGTTCTTACGTACGGCTTACCGTCTCCACGGTGCAATGTGATTCGTTTTACATGATATTCATTAAACCATGATTATATAATCAAATTTAATGAATAAATCTGATATATATTATCCTAATACCATCCTGTAAATGATGCATCTATAACCTAAAAAGATGAATAAGAATTTATTCGACAAAACACGCATAATAACATAAAGCAATGAACACCCAAATAACAAGTAGCAATGAAATATTACTCATAAGAAGATAAGAATATGACCATATATGATATCATAACAATGAATATGATTCTGTAATAAGTCAATTACATTATTTAAATGATTATACATGAATTTTGGATAAGTAGAAAGCATATCGGACCTAAGGTAAGGGAAAATCTCGCAATCTCAATTTTTATCCGAGATTGTTTATACTTCAGTATTTACTGGGGAATATTTATCATCCACATCCATGTTTCCTCAATATGTAATATTATCCCCCTACAATTTTTTGAATCCAATTTTATGTATTGGTGAATTTTTTAGTAAAATATATGAAAGGAATCTTTTTTCGTTCTAAGTACGAGATACTTTTTGACTTTTCCGGCCAAAGAATGAGAAGAATGTTTTTTTAACTTATACGGCATGAACAGATTTTTATGATTTCATAGAACATTATTTCCATGAATCTTCCTTTACAATGTTTCAAGTTTATTTTCAATTAACTTCTTTTAGTATGAAATGATGAGAAAGGAAATTTTTTTTTGAAGTCGAAAGGATATTTTCCTCAAGAATGGAGTTCAAGTGTTTTATCAAAATTACTTTCCATATAAGATAATATAGGGTTCTATTTCTATCCCTATTATCACATTGATTTGATTATGTTATGATGGAATTATTTTTATGAATTCCTTTTTCATATATGGATTATGTTATGATTTCATGATGTTTAAGAATTACATTTCTATTACATGGGTTATGCTATGATGTATGATTTATGATTTTGTGGCACACATAAGAATGGTTTCATTATGAGATGGGTGGGACCTATATCTCCCTCCAATTCATTGGGTAAATATTTATATCTTATGAGATAGACATGGCAAGAATGACAAGTTAATCCGATATAGTGATACAGGACTGGAACGAGGAGTGAACTCGGTTCAGTAATGGACTTTGTCCGCTATGATAGTCTTGGCAATGAGTATTGAATAATATGAAATGATTTTCTATGATTATGTGTGTATGACACAAATTTTCATGTTTTATGTTATGATTATTGGGATTACATTTCACTAATATGATTCATCCCATGTCATGATATTATAATCTATTTTGCAGGTTAATATTTTCAAAATGTTTTCGTTTACCCTTATTGAGCATTTGATCTCACACTTTTGTATGGTTTCTTTTCCCCAGGTCAGGAAGAAGGGTATTAAGTTAGATATGCCAAAAGAAACTGTAGATAAGATGAAATAAGCAGGAGACAATGTGGATGATTTATGAACTAGCTGTTTATGTTTCCCAGTTTCTAAAGACACTATACCTATACGGTCCTATCATGGTTTTTTATATGTTGTAATAAGTATGCTTCAATTCTGAAGTAATAAAAATGAATGTAAATTATGGGTCGTTATAGTTGGTATCAGAGGAAAGGTATAGTCATCCTTTGGAAACTAGGATGTGAAAGCCTTAGTAAGAACCCTAAGGATATGTTTAAGCCTAGAACACAATAGTAGTATTTTAGAAATGGCCATAAATAACCTATGATAAGACCTAAAGAGTGAAATGTTATTATTGATTTTGTGGTTTTCCTGTTATGATAAGTTTTTCTCACACTATGCTTATTGGTTTTAGTCAATGTCTGGAACCCGAAGGAACCATGTTAATGAAGAATGCGATGGGCAACACAATGATTGTCCCCTGATCAACCAAACGTTATGGGAGCTGGAATGAAAAATCTTTTTTCCATGCTCACACAACTTTCTAAAGCTATGAATCATGCAGGACTTCAAAATGAGAAAAGGAGGGAGCAACATTCTGTTGAATCCTTCATGAGGCAGCATCCACCTTCATTCAGTGGGTCTTCTGATCCATTAGTGTCTGAAAAATGGATTAGTACCACTGAAAAGATATTTTTAGTCCTTCAATGTTCTGAACATGAGAAAGTCATCTTAGCAGTATATCATTTGGAAGTTGAAGCTGATCAATGGTAGAATCTTATGAAGAATACAAGTCAAAAGGATGAAATTGATTCCATGGAATGGGACGAGTTCAAGAACTTATTTTTCAATAATTACTTCCCTCATATTCTTTGAAAAAATATGGAGAAGTAGTTTTTTGAACTAAAGAAAAAGGATGATGAATCAGTTGGTACCTACGAAGCAAATTTTACAAGACTTGCAAGGTACGCTTCTAGAATTATTATCCAACCTGAGAGTAAGATCAATCAATTCTTTAGTGGCTTAAAACCAAGTCTTCAAATGGCATTAGCCATAAAGGACTTCAATAGATACAAGGAAATTGTTTGATGTGCTCTAAAGGTTGAGATAGAGATTGGAGTAACCCATCAATCATATGGGTTTGATAAGAAGAGGAAAATGGAATTCAAAGGAAAATCTAACGACCACACTGAAAAGAAGATGAGATTTCCCTTATTCCCAAAGTGTGGAAAGAAACATGGAGGTAATTGTCTTAAAGGGACAAGTAAATGTTTTAAGTTTGGAAAAGAAGATAATTGGGAATTTGAATGCTGCAGTGATGTGAAAAAGATGTATAGCGATGAGAAAAAAGAAAAGGCTACACAGAATGCACCTCCTACACTTCAATGTTACAAGTGCAAGGAAATAGGGCATTATGCCAATCAATGCCCTAATCCAAGGGTTTTTGATGATGATTGACGTCAAAAAACTCTCAAGGCCAAAGACAAAGGAAAGTCACATGCAATTTCTATCGGCGATGTGGAGTACGATAATGAAGTGGCGAAAGGTACACTTACCATCCTCTCTAAAGTAGCAAATGTTTTATTTGATTCTGGATCCACCCACTCTTTTATTTCTAAAGAATTTTCTAAGGGTATTGCCGTACTACCCCAATGATTAGCTATTGATTTATCTGTGACAACTCCTAATGGAACAACAGTCGCATCAAAAGTTTATAATTCTTCTCTGATTGAAGTTTGTGGGAAAGTGCATCCTGAAAATCTTGTGATCCTTCCTATAGTGTAATTTGATGTGAATCTTAGCATGTATTGGATTTCATTATATGGAGCTCATATCAATTGAAAAATAAGGGAAGTCACATTTCATATTCCTGATCAATCTATGATCATCTATCGATGCAAGGATGAACATAACCTTCCAATGGGAATTTCTTCCATCTTATGGTTCTTGATTCCAATAAATTAAGGTTATTTATCTCAAATAGTTGGAGAGAAACTCACAATTAAGAATATTCCCATTGTACGAGAGTTTTATGATGTCTTTCCAGAGGTATTTCTAGGTCTTCCACCAAATCGTGAAGTTGAGTTTTCAATAGAACTCATACCGGGTTCTATGACCATTTTAAAGACACCTTATAGAATTTCCCCAATTGAGTTGTAGGAATTGAACAAGCAACTCCAAGAGAATCTTGATAAGGGATTAATATTCCCTAGTGCATCACCTTAGGGAGCACCAATTCTATTTGTTAAGAAGAAAGATGGATCAATGAGACTCTTCATTGATTATCGAGAACTTCACAAGATCACTATCAAGAACAAATATCCTCTCCCACACATTGATGACTTATTTGACCAAATACACGGAGCTCAATACTTTTCCAAGATTGATCTTAGTTCAGGGTATCATCAATTAAGGGTCAAAATGGAGGATATACCAAAGACGGATTTCCGTTCAAGGTATAGACACTATGAATTTATAGTGATGCCATTTGGTCTTACTAATGCCCCTGCTATCTTCATGGATCTACTGAATAGAGTCTTTAGAGACTATCTTGATCAGTGTGTGGTAGTCTTTATAGATGATATTTTTGTCTATTTATAGAGCAAGTAAGAACATGAAGATCACTTGAGAATTGTATTAAAGACCCTAATAAAGGAGAAGCTTTATGCCAAATTTACCAAGTGTGAATTTTGGCTTCAAAAAGATTCATTTTTGGGTCACATAATCTCAAAAGAGGGGATATCTGTGGATCCAACAAAAACAGAGGTTATCGAAAGATGGTCAAGACCAACAACAGTAACTGAGATCCAAAGTTTTCTTGGTTTGGATGGATATTATCGACGTTTTGTAAAAGATTTTTCATGATTATCTATTCCACTCACCAGGTTGACTAAAAAAAAAGTTAATTTCGTTTGGACGGAGGAGTGTGAAGAGAAATTCAAGGAGTTAAAAAGAAGGTTAGCCAGTGCACCTGTGCTCACACTTCCTTGTAGTGGAGAAAGGTTTGTGATCTACAGTGATGCATCCAAGAAGGGGTTGGGGTGTGCTCTCATGTAAAATGATATGGTGATAGCTTATGCCTCGTGACAGTTGAAAATCCATGAGCAAAATTACCCAACTCATGATTTGGAGTTAGCTACGGTAATATTTTCATTAAATATATTAAGGCATTATATTTATGGTGAAAGGTGTGATATTTATACTGATCATAAAAGTTTAATGTATATTTTCACACAAAAGGAGTTGAATATGCACCAAAGAAGATGGTTGGAGCTGATTAAGGATTACGAATGCTCAATTCATTATCACCATGGGAAAGCAAACAAGGTGGAAGATGCATTAAGTCGACAAGACCATGTTAGCTTATCCATGATGAAGATCACAAAATATCCAATATTTATGGATTTACAGAGGATGGATCTTGTAATTACAATGGAAGGGGGGAAATCTTATCTTTCTCAAATGAATGTTCAACCATCTATACATGTGAAGATTAAAGAGGCACAGAAAGAAGATGTAGAGTTACAAAAGAAGGTGAGAAATGTTCTTGAATTCCACATTGATTGTGATTAAATAATAAGGTTCAGGAATAGGGTTTGTGTTCCTCCCATCCCAGAATTAAAGAAGGAAATATTGTATGAGGCTCATTGTTCTTCATTCTCTATTCACCCTAGAAGCACAAAGATGTATAGGGATATAAAAGAGTACTTTTGGTGGGATGTCATGAAAAGATATGTTGCTGAATATATCTCTCGATGCTTGGTTTGTAAATAAGTTAAAGATAAGAGATAGAAGTCTAAGGGGATGTTACAACCATTACCCATACCAGAATGGAAATGGGAAAACATCACTATGGACTTTGTCACTGGACTTCCTAAAACATCAAAAGTCAATAATGTTATCTGGGTTATAGATGATCGTCTTACAATGTCGGCACACTTCATTGCTATTAGAGAGGATTTCTCTCTTGATCATCTTTCCAAGATATATGTAAAGGAAGTGGTAAAATTTCATGGAGTACCACTTTCCATTATATCTAATCGGGATCTGAGGTTTACCTCGATGTTCTGGTGAGGTCTTCAGCATAATCTAGATATAGAGTTGAGTGTCAACACTACTTATCATCCTCAGAAAGATGGTTATTCTAAGAGGAAAATTCAAACTCTAGAAGACATGTTGAGAGCTTGCTCTATGGATTTAAAAGGTGGTTGGGATCAACACCTACCTTTGGTGGAATTTTCTTATAATAATAGCTTTCAATCCATTATTCAGATGGCTCCTTATGGAGCTCTCTATGTAAAGAAATGTAGAACTCCAACTTGCTGGGATGAATTTGGGGAAATAAATCTATTAGGACCTGATATTGTTGATGAGATGACAGAAAAGGTTAGATCTATTAAACAATACATAAGAGAATCTCAGAGTAAAAAAAAAGGTATGCCGAAAACCGAAGAAAAGACCTACAATTTGAAGTAGGTGATAAAGTGTTCTTACGAATATCTCCTTGGAAGAGAGTAATGAAATTTGGAAAGAATGGCAAGCTGATCCCTAGGTATATTGGTCTTTTTGAAATATCGGATCATGTTGGGAAGTTAGCTTACCGATTGGAGATTCCATTGAATCTCTCTTAAGTTCATGATGTGTTTCATGTATCTCTCCTGATAAAGTACTTACTTAATCCTTCACATGTACTAAGCTCAGAAGTTGTACCACTGGAGTAAGATCTTTCTTATGAAGAACAACCGATAGAGATTCTGGATCGTAGTGAAAAAGTTCTATGAAACAAGACCACTCTCTTGGTTAAAGTTTTATGGAGGAACCACCAATTAGAAGAAGCTACATGGTAACTTGAGGATATGATGAGGGATAGGTATCCTCATCTGTTTGTTATGAAGAGACGAATTTTGAGGGAGAAATTCATTTTAAGGGGGGTAGAATGTAACACCATGAGATTTTATGAGTATTTTTTTATGTCTTATGTTATACGCAAAACCAAAGGAATCTTTCACTACACACAACACTGGCTTGGCTTGCGTTACACGCAAGAGATACCTTCCTCGATAACTTGCGTTGTACGCAATAACGAGTTTCACTAAACAATGATATATTATTATAATATTATGAACTAGCCGTTATGAATAATATTAACCTAATTTTGAATTTTATAACATTATAATTCATCTTACACATTTTATAGAATGAGATATGAAAACAAAATCAATTTTTCGGATAAAAGAAGTATTTTTAAAAAAATGCAGTTTTACCACCTTTTGATGGCGCACCCATTTTAAATATAATTTTTGACAAGTTTATAAGATCAATTTTACAAAATAAATTTCTTATTTTGAATCAGGTTATAAAAATTTACACTGGATAAATTTTTGATATTTTTCTGACAACTTTCTTATTTTGATGAATAGTAAACACATGCTAAATTTTTCTTAAAAACAACTTTTTTCATCAAGATAATTTATATGGTTAAATGATAAAATTTAATGGTTTTAATGTATAAATAGAATATATTTTTACCATTTAATATAATTTATTTCATTACCATCAATTTTATATTGAATTCATTGGTCAAAACATTTCAATCTTTGGCAATGTTTTAACTTTTAAAACTCGTTTTCTTAACAATGGGATTAATTTAAAATTAATTACTGAAACTTTTGTGTTTTGAATTTTGAAAAATGGATTCCATATTTTGATTCAGTGAGTCCAATATATGTTAATAGGTTACTTTTATTTTTTTGATATTATGAATAGTAACTATGGTAATTTTTATTTACTACAGTTAAAGGTAAATCGGGTAATTAAGGGTAAAAATAAGATTATAAAATTATCTTAACACCTGCCAAAATTCTATTGGATGAATAAAAGTCGACCCATATCACCTAAGGGTCAGAATAGATTTTTTTCGTGGATTATTGACCATGAAAAGGATATAAATATAATTAAAACCAAAGAAAGTGACAACATGTCACTCTGTTATATCTTATAAGTGTAATAATTTTAATTTAGTGATAAACTCCATAAAACTTCGAACATGAATATTATACAGAAATATAATAAAATTATCTACATCATGTAAATTTATTTATAATTTTTAGGGATTAAATAATTATCATTAATGATGATACAATAGTGATGTTGAAATTATTTTATTGATTGAAATATCAAATAAATGGTTTTAAAAATATTAAAATAAATATTATATGAACTATTTAATGTGATACACGAATTTTATAGATTAATATGACATGTTAGGAATATATTAAATATTTTTTTTTCGAATATATCCTCTATGGGGATTTTATTTAAATTCAAATAAATGAATAGTGTCAAAATTGACACTATTATTATTTTATAAAAATAACATATTATAAAATACTTTAAAAATCACAAAAATATTTAAAAATTATAAATAGAAATTTAAATGTTCTATAATGTCATAAATTATACAATTATGGACAATCCAAAACACACAAGTAATTATTTATAACAATTTAAAATTTAGAATATTATTACCACAAATAAAATTAAATAGATTAAATAAGGATAAATCAATTTGATAAGGTTTAAAATAAATTCCCAACGTGTATAAATTTTATTGGTTGATGAGATTACAACCCTATCTCTTCTCATCTTCGAATTGATTCATTTCTTGCGGTTTTTAGGTGGGTTTTGAATTTATTATAAATTAATATTTCTTATATTTCCAAAGGTTCCCCTCTCATCCCTTATAAAAGGGTACCTACTCCCTCTCCTCTTCAAAAAATTTTGAGTCTTCAATATTGACCAAACCCTATCCATTTCTCTTCTACACTTCCCTAGAAACCTACTAGAGGTCCTGGTATTCTTCAAAGACCAACTTTAGTGCCCTAAGATAATGTTTAGAAGAGGCACATTAAAGAAGAGGTAATATCCTTTACCAATCGTTTCAAATTTATTTCTTATTCTAATTTTAATTATTTATTGTTTCATCATAAATTAATAACATCAGTATCACTGATATACTGATATGTTATTATAAATATGAAACAACACCATTTCACCTTCTATCCATCCTACGGAAAATGAAATCACCGCACATGCTTACGTACAGAATACCGTCTCCATGCCGTGGTGTAATATGTTTTTCCACCACCACCTTACTTGGATGGGTATAATGGTGTAAAGAATAACTATATATGATTATTATAACATGATACTAATTCTGAGATATTCTATCATCCACTCCAATACCATTCTATAATTGTGGGAACAATATATTCACTCGTGCGTACGTACAGATTACTGTCTCCATGGTGCGATGTGATTCGTTCTACATGATCTTCATTAAACCATGATTATATAAATGAATTGAATGAATAAATATGATATATATTATACTAATACCATCCTATAAATGATTTATCTATAACCTATAAATATGAATAAGAATTTATGCGACAAAACCCGCATAAGAACATAAAGTAATGAACACCTGAATAACAAGTAGCAATGAAATATTATTCATAAGAAGATAAGAATATGACCATATATGATATCATAACAATGAATATAATTCTGGAATAATTCAATGACATTATTTAAATGATTATACAGGAGGTTTAGATACATACAAAGCGTATCGGACCTAAGGTGAGGGAAAATATCCAATCTCAATTTTTATCTAAGATTGTTTATACTTTGGAATTTACTGAGGCATATTTATCATCCACATACATGTTTCCTCAATATGTAATATTATCCCCATACAATTTTTTAAATCCAATTTTACCTATTGGTGAATTTTTTAGTAAAAGATATGAAAGTAATCTTTTGTTGTTCTCAGTACGAGATACTTTTTGACTTTTTTCGGCCAAAGTATGAGAATAATGTTTTTTAACTTATACGACATGAATGGATATTTATGATTTCATAGAACATTATTTACATGAAGCTTCATTTATAAGTTTTCAGGTTTATTTTCAATTAACTTCTTTTAGTATGACATAATGAGAAAGGAAATTTTTTTATGAATTAGAAAGGATATTTTCCTCAAGAACGGAGTTCAAGTATTTTATCAAAATTATTTTCTATCTAAGATAATATAGTGTTCTGTTTCTATCCCTATTATTAAATTGATTTGATTATGTTATTATGGAATTATTTTTATGAAGTCCTTTATCATATATAGATTATGTTATGAGGGATTTATGTTTAAGAATTCCATTTCTATTACATGGGTTATGCTATGATGTATGATTTATGATTTTTTGGAACACATAAGAATGGATTCATTATGATATGGGTGGGACATATATCTCCCTCCAATGCATTGGGTAAATATTTATATCTCATGAGATAGCTATGGCTGGAATGAAACGTTAATCTAGTTTAGTGATACAAGACTAGAATGAGGAGTGAACTCGGTTCAGTAATGTACTTTGTCCGCTATGATGGTCTTGGCAATGAGTCTTGAGTAATATGAAACGATTTTATATGATTATGTGTGTATTCCACAAAGTTTCATGTTTTATGTTATGATTATTGGGATTACATTTCACTAATATGATTCTTCCCATGTCATGATATTATGATCTCTTTTGCAGGTTAAGATTTTCAAAATGTTATGTCCTTATGAATATGATATGATTGATAGTTCTTTCGTTTACCCTTACTGAGAATTTGAGCTCACCCTTTTGTATGTTTTCTTTTCCCTAGGTCAGGAAGAAGGGTATTAAGTAGGATATGCCAAAAGGAACTGTAGATATGATTAAATAAGTGGGAGACAATGTAGATGATTTATGAACCAATTGTTTATGTTTCCCAGTTTCTAAAGACTCTATACCTATACGGTCCTATCATGGTTTTGTTATATGCTGTAATAAGTATAATTAAATTCTGAAGCAATAAAAATGTATGTAATGTATGGGTTGTTATAATTACACACTCCATCTGGCCATGTGTCTATAGATGGTAAGTTGTTCTCAACTTGACCTGAGTCCCCATTACCTCTTGAAGACTCCCCCATAACCTTGAGGTATACCTAGGATCCCAATCTAAAACAATGACAGAAAGACTCCTATGTAACCTCACAAGCTCCTGCACATACAGCTTAACCAAATATTTAACTTTAGTGGTGTATTTGATCAGAATGAAATGAGAAAACTTTGTCAACTAATCAAAAACCACCCAGATATCATATTTCCCTCAGGGTGTCCATGGTAACCTAACAACATAATACATTGACCCCTTATCCCACTCCCAAACTATCACAGGAATAGGCTGAAGCATTCCATAAGGTTTTAAGTACTTTGCCTTTATCTGTTGGCAGGTGTAACAGCAAGACACATAATCTATAATGTCACGCTTCATACCCAGCCACCAGAATCATCCTCTCATGTCGTAATACATCTTTTTAGCACATGGATGAATGGTCCATGGAGATCCATGACAATAAAACAAGACTAAACTTCTCAAAGGTGCTAGGATGGCAAATCCCTTCCCGAAGTGAAGTATTCCATCTGAAGAAAGAGACCAACTGGGACCAGTCTCCCCACAATAAGGATTTTCCTAAATATTTTGAAACTCATCATCTTGTTGTTGAATTTTCAAGATAGACTCTTGGAGAGATGATGAAAACTGAAAACTAGTCAGAACGACACATGATACATCCTCCAGAGTATCCATGTGAAACTGAGAAAAAATCCCTATAATATTCTACTCCTCCTTAGATTCCAGAATTGCCTATGATGGTACCTTCATGGTTAAAGCATCTGCTACTACATTCCTTTTCCCTAGTATGTAGGTGATGTCGAAGTCAAATTTATTAAGGTATTCTACCCATCATCTCTATCTGAGATTCAAGTCCTTCTAGGAAAAGATATAGCTCAAACTCTAGTGATCAATGAAAACCATGAACTTCTCCCCAAAGAGATAGTGCTGCCAGCACATAGGAACATGAATAACTGCCACAATCTCAAAATCATGAGTGGGGTAGTTCTTCTTATACATTCATAGTTTATGAGATCTGTAAGCAACCACATGATCATCTAGAATCAACACACATCCCAAACTAGCACCAGATGCATCACAAAACCCCACATACCCATTATTGGGCTCTGGTAAGATCAGAACAGGTGCTGATGTCAGTAGTAATTTAAGTTTATCAAAGGAAGACTAACAATTTTCATCCCAATATAATTTCACCACTTTTTTGGAAAGGGTTGTCAAAGATGATGTCATATTAGAGAAATCCTTGATGAACCATTGGTAGTATCCAGTAAGACCATGGAAGCTTCATATCTCAAAGTCATTTGTGGTTCCTTCTAGGGGAAAACAACTTTTACCTTCTTTGTATCAACTGATAAGACATGCTCAGAAATTTGTTTCCCTAATAACTTCACTTCTCGAATCCAGAAACTGAATTTTGAAATATTTCCATACATACGGTGAATTATCAGAATCTCTAGAACCAAAATCATATGTTTCTTGTGCTCACACTAAGACATTGAATAAACCAAAATATCATCTAGGAACACTACAAAAAAGCTTCAAGATCTTGGAGGAATATATGATTCATCAAGGTTATAAAAACTGCAGAAGCATTAGTAAGAGTAAAATTCATCACGAGATATTCATAATGGATAAAACTAATACTAAAGGTTGTATTTGGTATATCAGACTCTTGAACTTTGAGATTATGATAACCAAATCGAAGATTGATATTTGAAACCCAAATTTCTCCCCTCAACTGATCAAAAAAATCATCCACATGAGGAAATTGATATTTTTTCTTAACCCTTACCTATTTTAACTTATGATATTCTGCACATAACTGAAGTTAACCATATGATTTCATGGAAAACATCATAGGGGATTCCAAATCTGAAACACTAGGGAGAAAAAAAACCCTTTCTCTAATAGGTTTTCAAACTGAATCTTGAGTTTTTTCAACTCCACTGTGTCATACGATAAGAAGGCATCGATAATGGTTGGGTTCCCAGCACAAGTTCAATCATAAAATATACCTCCCTCTCTAGAATAATACCATATAAAAATTCTAGAAAAACTTTAGGAAAGTATCAGACCACAATTGGTAGGTCACCAATAGAAGAAACATCATCACACTCAAACACAATGGAAAACAACAAACTCCTGAGCTCCAGGTGGGAAGGCCCTACATTAACTGATCTCAGATACCACTCCCACTGAAACACATGAGATCTCCCATTGGAATCAAGAAATGAAACACACTAATGATAATAATCATCCTCATCTAGATTAGTAATAATAAAATCCATACCGATGATGACATCAAAAAGATCCAGATCAAGAATGAGAAAATCCCAGACCAACTTTGTCTCAACTATCGTGAACAAACAAGGACACTAAAACCCCTACTCTTTCTTCTTGATAAGAGTTTTTACTAACTGAAATGTAATGGGAATAAGTTATGTTGGAATTTTAAGCATATCAAAAAAACATACAGATATAAACGATTTGGAGGAACCAATATCAAACAAATGAGTAGCTACTAAAGCTACAATAAGGAGCGTACCTCTCACTATTTCTAGACCTACATAAAATTCCATTAGAAACTCATATAATTCATGTAAACGATTCACTCATGAGGTCTGTGGCAGAGCCTTGTAGTCTTTGAAGCTTCTAACTACACCGTAGTAGCCTTTGGAGCCGACAAAACCTGACCATAACGAGGAATATTCATAGCTTGGCAGAAACATTGTAGATGACTAACATGTCCACAACTATTGAACATCTTCATGGGAATAGGAAAAGATCTTCTGGTGTGACCCAACTTTCCACACTGGTTTCAAGTCAAAGGCACACTGCCAGTTTCAGTGGACAATGTGGAGGAGGCTCGCTGCTGAGACCCACCTCCACCACTCATGTGATGGTCCTTCCATTGCCTCTTCTTACCATGCATGCCACTAAACCTATCACTAGTTGGAAGAGAAGAGGTGGTAAATCCATATTTACCTTCCATGTCCATCTCTACCATCATTCCTCTATCCACTTTCTCCACATAGTTAGAAATATTCAACATGAAAAAATGTGATCTAATGTATGGTAAGAAACCCTATAGGTACTTCTGCACCTTTAGTTTATCATTCCTTACCACATCTGGAGCAAAAAAGACAAGATTAGCAAACCAGTTGGTGTAGGATGACACTGAATTCTCTCCCTACTACAGCGATAAAAACTCCAGAGACTTTCCCAACATCATAGACTCTAAAAAAGACTGATGAAAGAATAGGGCTTTGAAACCCTTCTAATCCAAGACCACATGTGTATCTTCTTGGACCATAGAGTCCCTGCAATGCTTACTAGAACCCTCAAGTCTAAATGTTGCACACTTCACCTAGATATTCTCAGGTGTCTTCAGGAAGTAGAAGATTTTATTGATCCTTTATAGCCAATCCTTCACCCCTTCAGGTTCAATTTTCCTTTTAAAGGATAGTGGCTTCTCACACAAGAACTCATGTGAACAATCTCTTTATCCTCTATCTCTTAGTTGTACATCAACCCCTACGTTCTGAACTTGTGGCACATCCTGATCGACAGCACAGAATACCTGTATAATAGTCTCGATGTGATTATAATCTATATGTGTATTTATTTGAGGATAATCAACTACACCTTCCTAAGGAACTAGTGGAAGACGTCTCAGAGGTATACTGCTACACACCAAAACATAAGAGTGATCAGATACCAAACAAATATCAGTTCAAACTCGAAAACTCATAATAAAAAAACATATATTTTAAAAGAAAAAACCAATACAAGAGACACATATCCTGACATCCCATGGTAACTTGAGTCTTAATATGATAAGATCCAGCTAAACACTCATCTCAACATGCCTCTCATGCCCTGAAAATCCTATCTCCAGTTTAACAAACATCCCAAGAAATGATTCATGAGGAAATACCTCCTTTGATACCAAACTGTAAAGAACCAACTTGGGTTACCCTCAAACCTGAAACCTGGCCCAATCATTCACATATTCGAAGGGATTTCTCGATCCCCATGGGTTGGTGATAAGAACCCATGCATCGATTGAAAAAACTGAGGGAACGATTTTACCCAACATAAACAACCACATGGAATACATATAAAAAGAAAGAAAGGAACATTGGAAGACAAAAAAAAATGCCATAACTATAAAGAAAACATCGGAAATAGATCAACTTTAAGAGTAGAAAAACACAAAAGAAAAGTCCAACTACAATGGACTAAAAGAAAAAATACCACTCCAAATGATGGAATAAAAGAAATATAACCATATCACCACTGTATACCCATCCCAGCTAACACGAACATCACTGCCTCACTGCGGTACCTTTCCATTTCCTACATTGGAAGACAAACAAAGGTCTACGCACCACTGAATAAGTGTTCAGGGTTTGATCTAACATGCATATTATGATCCCACCTAGGAGTTCTATAATAATTATTTGTATAATAAATAATGTATGCTCATTTCAAAGATAAAACATGGAATGATAAGCAGTAAATAAGTTTTATAGAAAACATGGTAAACATTTCCCTTTTTCTTAGTTCAAAACAGAAGCAGGTATAACAGTTTCAAAGAATGTTTTCTATAACATTTTTTCATAAGAATAAACATGAATATCAAGGAAAACATAGAAAGTCAAGAAATAAAAAATAAAATCATGGGTATCACACACCAAGGAATACCACATTTCTAGGTAGTAGACTACTCGTACCATAATAATCAAGTGTACAAAACTGATACTAGAACAACAGGCCTAGAAATGAGAGGAATACCCCATGAGTAAACTCCCCAAAATTTCAATGTTGGTTCCTTAGAACAATGGACATTGGAAACAAAGGAAATCCCTAAGACAAACCTCCTTGATAATAACAAAACAATGGATCATGGCCTTAAGCTAAACCTTCCACCTAAGTACCAAAGGTAACCCATGTGCTCTTTTTCTCAAACCCATTTCAATTATTTGAAAATCATTAAAAACCATTCACAATCCATTTCAATGCTTTGAAAACTAGTTCACAATCCATTTATCAAAATCCAGGAAAAACCATTTTTCTTTCAAAAACCTTTTTCAACACACACAAAAATCATGATGATTTCTTAAATCAATTTAGAAATCAATAGCAATCAAAAAAATTGTCATAGTCTGGAGATGGAACCACCTAACTCAAATTTCAGGTTTCACATGTCCGCAACAAGATCCAAATCCATGAATGAAACCCAATTGAACCAAAGAAGACCCTATAATCAAATCCCTGATAATATTGATTCAAATCTAAACAAAAAAGGTAAATGGAAGAGAGGAAACCCACATCCATTGAATAAGGATGCCCGAAGAACCACAACCAATGAAGAAAAAATTCCTCTGGAATGAGATCTCACAACAGATATAGAAGAAAACAACAAGGATCAACCAACATGGATCAGTGGATCCAAAAAAACAAGGTTGGGTACCTACTTTGATCATAAGAAAGGAATAAATGGAAAGAACAATTACCCAGAGAGACGCACCACAAATGTAATGAAGATCTAATGTCGATCATATCAATCTGGAAGATATTGAGTCTCTCATAAACAAACCATAACTGCCTTTAGTTAATAGCCACATAGTCTTGGGAGAAAAGGACTGAGAAAAACTCATGTATGCATGACTTTAACCTATGCGCAGGTAAGGTAATGATGTATACCCCTTGATCACAATGTGTAGTCCACACTAGATAAGTATGCTGAAAAAAATCATCACCTCAGGTTAAAATATGCTATTTATCCTCTACATGATTTGTACCTCATATACACAATGTGTACTCTTTCACAACAAGATATCCCCATTCATGACATGTATCCAGCACTCAGTACATGATGTGTACCTCAGGTACATGATGTGTACCTGTTCTTCAACCTGCAGTAAACCCATAAAATCACATCTAATGATTTTATAACTATAAGGGAACATAGAAAAAGGAAAAAAAATTTGATCAAAGTAACGGGATGTTACCGAGAAGGAGTTAGAGGGAAAGTGTTCTCCCACTTAGGAATCATCTTCATGAAATGAAGAAATTCGGTGTGGATGTTATCTCATTCCTAAATGAAATGACTGCAAAAATACGAATGAAACATGGAAATATTAAGAATCATTAAATAAAACTCCTCCCATTAAAGGAAAAAGAAAACATGAATATTCACACTATGATGGCCAAATCAAGAACAATAATAAAAAATATATAAAATCTGGAAATGAATGTACTATTCTAGGTAATTCTATAAGGAAGGATGCTAAGAATAGGGTAGAGATAAAATTATACTATTTTGGAAGGTTCTGAAAAGCCATGATTGTGTGTCAAGATTCCAATGGACTTTATAGAATAATGATGCCTACAAACTATCTTACTCAAAAGAAGACCGTGTGAGGTGTCATTATGTTGGTAACTAATTTAGATGTTCTAACCCCATTAAATTTGCAAGATACCATAGCTAAAAGAAATTTAAAAAAGTCACATGGAGAACATTTATTCATATGACATACATTGAAATGGTTTTCCCAAGGGCTATTATACTATAAGATAGGATTTATGTTTTAGAGGGAATTATTGGAAATCATATAAGGATGCATCAATATCCACGGTCTAGAATCTCATAGTAGTTTTTTATGGAATAAGTCAAATATAGAAATGAAAGCATTGGGTTACACCAGCTATGAGAAAGGTTGATGAATATTAAAAAAATTCTTTGAGGATAAATAAATCCAATATGGAACATTTTCTATCAAAGAAGAGGTAGGTATAAGTGGTATCATATGATTAAGAAATTATTTCCTTAAGGGTAACCATAC
Organism: Viscum album; assembly: GCA_963277665.1. Classification (NCBI taxonomy): domain Eukaryota; kingdom Viridiplantae; phylum Streptophyta; class Magnoliopsida; order Santalales; family Viscaceae; genus Viscum; species Viscum album. The sequence goes on from OY728143.1 coordinate 1,016,051,527, forward strand.
ATTTCTATACATGTAGTATTTTAATAGAAATATTTTCAAAAGAACATCACATGAATCTATTGATATTGTTATACTATGAATAAAAAATAACATAAATAAGAAATTAAAATTGTTGACTAGGAAACAAAACCTTTAGATGCTATTATTTTTAAATTACCATTGAATTAATCTTGGGGAACTACTCTAATTACTATACTATTAAAATCCAGACCTCTTCGTTGTATGGGAAGAAAATAAAAAACATGCTTCTATATATCTTGATAGCCAATCTAAATTTAATTTCCGTTTCAACAATTCCACATTCAAAAAGATTAAATTACCTTGAACACAATATTGTGGTAAATAAATTGTATTGAACACAATATATTCCAATACATTTCATGTAGATACAACACACTATGTTGGATACACTATATACAATAATATATTATAGTAAATTTCTATGTGATACAATAGTATATTGTATAACTAACAGATGAAGGATATGCCTAATTATTCTTGTGCATTCTAATAGATGGGATAGATAATAAATCAATGAAGCATTAAAAAAATGATAGTATGATTTTTTAGCAATCACATCTATAAAAATAAATGTGAATTTCCTTCATTGAAATTAATAAATATCAACCACACCCAATATTTAAAAAAATGATCATGTATAATTATAGAAAGAACATTAAATAGGAAGGGTATAATAGTTTATAGTATTAAATGACCATGTATAATAGTATATATTACTAAATGATAGTGTATAACAGTAGAAATTGAAAAAATGATAGTGTATAACAGTAGACAGTGTATAACAGTATACATTATTAAATTGAATTGTATAAAATTAGATATTAAAAAAAGACATTTTATAATGATAGATTGTATTAAATTATAGTGTATAATAGTAGATGTTAAAAAATTGATAGTGTATAACATTTGATAATGTATAACAGTAGAAAGTGTTAAATAGGAAGGTTTTGAAAGTGTATTAACAACACCTAGTTTTAAATTAAACTATATATAATAGTAGAGAGAACATTAAATTGAACTATATATAACAGTAGATGGGTTTTCTAAAAGATTACATCTGATATGTATACAATATAGTATATGATAATCATCATATATAACAAATTACAGATCACATAGATACAATCCTAGTAAACTATTAATCAAATGAGATATTACATATAATATCAATTACAATACATCAATATACTAAAATGTTATATCTGATATGTAACAGGTCATCTGATATGTAATTGATATAAGTATACATATATTTGACAATATACATACATCAGATTGTATAATTTGTTAGATTACAAATCATCGTAAACTAATATATTACATCATATATGTGTACTAATAGTAGCTATAATCTATTAGTATAATATATATCATCTAAACTGTAATTATTATGATGATCTGTTTTATCTCGTTATGATCATAAAATTAAAATATATACAAAATATTTTATTACTAATTGATACATTTGATATGTATCAATCAAACATACATCAAAGTTATCATCATATACTAACCATTTCGACTTTCATTCATTTGGGACATCTTTTTCATGGTCTTTCATGAATTGTTCACATACATCTCAATATTAAATTTCAAGGGAATATTGGACCACAAATAAATTTAGTTCATATCATATATGTTTAATTAACAAAATACAAACTAAAATTGGAATTTAATGCCCACTAAGAAATAATTCAATGAAAAAGAGAATTTATATTGATAAATTTATAGGAAGAATAGTGAAATAGAACTAATAAGAAAGAATTCATTGAAAAAAATCAAGCCTTCAAGAGTGTATAGTAGTTATGAAAAATAAATTGGAAGATTTTATTTTAGTTAAAAGTGTCTTCTGATGATGCTGATAGTGGGCCTATTTGAAGAAGGAAGATATCAATTATTCTGAAAAATGTGCTGAAACAAAATATCATAGATTAGAAAAAAATGAATATAAATGAATATAAAATATAACACATTTCAAATTAGAAATAGGAGTAAGTCTTGAAATTATGGTGTTAATAAATATAAATATTCAAAACTCAACAAAAACTTACGGTTAGAGACACCAATTGGATAATCAAAGCTCAAAACCCTATTTATCTCATCATCTTTATAGCTTCCATGGAAAATATAGAAAGAATAATCAATAAATGCATCCAAGACAAGTGGTATCAAGCAATGCATCCAAAAATCATGCAATGCATCCAAAAATTAAATTTTAGACAAAATTAAAAGTCACAGATGAAATTAAAAGCATCAAAAAAATGGAATAAAATACATACATGTTTAATACATCGAGAAATAGAAATTAAATGGTAGTGGGAAGAGATAGGTGGAGGTGAAGATGGAACATGAAAGAATGGGATAGTAGGAAATGGGAGAAGGAGATAAAACCAGAAGTGGAGGCAGAAACAGATGCGAACATATAAGAGGAAACAACATATGGAGGTGGAGGTGGGGGTGGAGGTGTGCTTTCCATAGAAGATGGGATATGATCATGAGATATTTGTAGGGTTTCTGGATTTTTATGGGAGTTGGTGGGATTGTGATGATGCAGGGGTGGGGATTTTCAGGAAACCTAATTGAATTTGATGTGGTAATATTGAATTAGAAGCGATATCTTCAAATGTGATGCACGACAGATATTTCTATGGATGAAGTAAATGGGGCGGGTTCATAATTCTATAATGCTGAGGGGATGTGCTTTTTTTTAATTCAGGTGAGTGACCACTGTTGGAGGATGCTGATGGTAACCATTAGTGACCCTTAAAGGTAGTCACCCATTCCAAGGGGATCCAATGACCAATTTTCTAGTCGTGTATCTTTTTCATCCTTTAAAAGAAAGAAACTAATATATCCCCTTATATATATAATTATTTTTTATAAATACCGAAAAAATAGTGATAAAAACTATTATTGTAGTGGTTGTTTATAAATATTTGGTTTTGGGTTATAGGGGTGATGTGTTTTAAGTTTAACTAATGAAATGTATTTTTAAAAGATGTGTTGAAATAATGTGATGGAGTAAAAAGGGGTGAAAATAGGAGTATTCCAAGAATTTATAATGATCACATCTGAAGTGTGTGGAACATACAAGATGTATGGGTTGGGCCAAAAGGGCCACCCCATCATAGCATCAATTCCATGAAGTGGTGGGGACTATAGGAAATGGATTTTCCACGGTTTGGGTCCCCATAAATAATTTTCCACAAATCATTCCATTTTTCTTTTTTTTCTATTCATTAATTTTGGAAATTAACTCTATCAGACCCCCAAAAGGATATGTGTAACTTTCTTCCAACCAGTGATGTAGTAACACAATAATCAGGCCCCCAATCCTGGATTACTTTTTTCTCTTTCAACCTTTGAAAAGATCAATTATTGTAAGCTGCTTGGAACATTATGAGCTTATACATTATCAGTCATGCTAAAATGATTAATAAATTTTCATTCATTCTCAAACAATTAATTCATTTACATGTCTCCAATTGTTACTTTGATACACACACACACAAATATATAATGATTTATGAGATTCATATTTTGACGTTAGTACCCAAACCCATGTTAAGGTTTGAGATTTGCAGAAAATTCATTTATCCAAAGTATCGATCGAGCCTTCATTGGGATTGCTACTCACTGCCTAGATCTAACCACTGACAAGGTAATGTAGGTCTCCACTAACAAATTCCCTAGATTTTGATTTCTTTTTTCCTCGATGAATGTTTTCCGAACTGATTTTCACTGTTAAATGGATAGTTTAAAATACATGAATTTGGGTTAAGATAATTGACAGTGAATTCATGCATTTGAAGTTTTTCAATATTTTTTTCCCTGGAATATATATTGAATTTACCATGGATTTGAATCATGATTCCAAAATTATGATTAACGGAGATACATATATTTGTTATCTCTTCAAAACATCAATCACATTCCTAGTTTATTACTTAAATGGAAATGCATATAAATATTTAAAACACTAATATATACTTTGTTTAGAAATATTTTCAAACATTTTTATTTTATGAATAATTTACAAAAAAATTATTTTCACTTTAAAATGTTATAAAGAATGTCATTAATATTAACCTAGTTATTTTTAAAAACATCACAAATATTTTTGTTCTAATGTAGAAACTTTTGATACCTATGGATATATTGATTATATATAAAAATATTGAACGCAAAAAATAGTTCAAAAAAACTTATAAACATGCATTTTGGTATGTCACAATGCATTTTCATGTCAGTTCATCACAAATATTCACTACAACAAAAAGGAGATTTTGTACCCCTTGGAGTGGGTGACCGTCATTGGTGATCGCTAATGGTGACTAATAGGGACCGTCAAAGGTGTTATTTTGACCCTACCTCGCGCATCACCACCGCCCTTTCTGTTGCACACCCTTAACTCACCAACAACCATTTTCACACCTCCTCCCTCACCACCCCGCACTCCCCCCCCCCTTAATTGGCGCACCCTAACCCTCCTTACACACCCTGATCTCTCCCTTCGCCATTGCTCCCTCTCCCTCGCACAACCTCACTTGCTTGTCAGAGCTTCCCTCTCCCTTGCACATCCTCACCTCACCCATGGTCACTACCACCCCTCTACCATCCTTGTTTGCGGATACTCCCATTTTCCCCCTTTTTTCCAGTTTTTCTCCTTATATTGAGATTGTTATTCACATTGACGTGTTCAATTGGATGTTTGAAAACAATAATTTGGTCATAGAAACCTATCTCATCACATCCTCTACAACAATCAGATATTTCTCATCCATGCATATTTTATTTCCTCTATGTGTGGAAATTTAGATATCCATAGACTCTAATATTAGAGGTGCTAACTATGAAATTGATATTTTCAAATACTCATGAAATATGTATTTTCCCATCAAATTTTTGACTGTACCACCCCCACCCTACAAAACAACATCAACATTTTTTCAACTTTTAGCATTTGTTTTTTATTTGACTATTATTATCTTCAATTTCATTATATTGTAGATTATTTTTGATTTATTTGGTTTTCTTATAACATCATAAGTGTCTTCAATCATTTAACTAGTAGCTATAGTTTTTTTATGCTAAACTGAATTTTGAATTAAATTGTTGATAATTACCACTAGAAACATTTTGGATATAATTTCATTACATATACTTTTTTCAGAATTGTTTCACTCATAAACTCATTAATATGCTCTCTTTAACTACAAGTTTATCTAGTGGCTTCAGTTCTTTACAAACTATAAGCCAACTACAAAATTTCCATGACATAGGCTATTAATAAATTTGATTTGGTTCAACTACCTTCATGTAAATGTTTATAATATCAATTTTATTTTTAGTTTTACACAAAGATTCTATAAAAATAAAGAGAATATATTATATCTCCATGAGATTCATGAGATTTTCCCAGCGATTCATGAGTATCCATGCATCATTCTTAAAATTTTAAACAGTTTCATATAATGTTATCATGATATATTCACTATTAGTATGTTGTATTCAATATATGTGTTTTTAATTTCTGTTATTATATTTTCACAAATGTTACTATAATGGTGATGTGTTTGTTTGATTTTTATGTTATATTAATATTTGTCAACATTTTTTAGGGCCTTTGAAATATTTAATAATCCTGATCTGAACAACTATATTGGATAGGGAAAAATGCAATATACTCACTTGATTCATTGGCCTTCATTATCATTGTTGTTAACAATGTCATGTGGTAGTGATATTTTAGTATTTCACTTCATTTTCAACCAAGTTCTTGAGGCCAGTGAGAGGTGACTGCTCTAATTTTTATGGTTTCCACTTAACAATCTCTCATTGTTCTTATTTTTGATTATTTGAAATTACATAAAATCATTAGAATTTAAATTTTGAACTTGATTGATAATGAATTCTAGTGTGTAAGAGAACACCTAAAGTATTTACATATGAGAAAAAGGGAGATGAGAAAAAGTCACATTATTCCCCTCGATATCATAATTTCAATGAGGTCCTTTTTAACATAGGTTAGACTATTTCCCCTTTCATGTGATTTCATTTATGTTGTTTTATGACCCCCAAACCACCACTTACCATTTTAAACCATTGAGATAGTTTCAATTTGGTAATATTATGGTTATTTATTTTTATTTTCCATCCATTGGATATTGTATTAGCAACAATAAATATAATGTTTATGGTTTTTTGAAATACATTTATTTCTAAATAAATACCTTCCCTTAACGTTTCATTTTTTATGTATTGTTTTTTAAATTTTCTCTTTTCTCAAATTTATTATATATATATATAATTTTCCACCCACTAATTCTTTATTGACAATTTTCTTCTTAAACAATCAATTTCAACTCTTGTTTTAATTTTTTTTAAACTGTATTACATTTAACATGTATTATTTCCATACACTTACCATATAACCACAAAAATATAACAAAAATAAAAAAACTACAATGATAGACGTAATGAAGTGTGATTACAACATAAAATATCAATGTCTCCGGACCACCACATATACATGTTAGGATATCAATGTCCTAAAAGTGGACCACCACCTATTCAGGTTTATAAATATTTGTTTTTTATATTATTAAGACCTATGTCAATTTATTTTTAGTATTTCATTTAAAAATATATATTCATTATCTTTTAATTATGTGTTTCAGGTATTTGTAGCTTTTTAACCTCACAAAACAATGTACCATACACACTCCAAGTGGATATATATAATATCAAATTTCCATTTATATGATTTTTTTCATTTCGAAGATACAAATTTTCATACATTTCTATAGACTTATGTAGTGGTAATTTTTATTTTTTAGATTATGTAGTTATGAATTACCATATGTTTCACTACTAAATTTTTTTTCTAACAAACAAATTATGATATAAATTATAAAGATATGTTTCCATTTTTAAAATATAATGATACTTATTAATGGCCAATTTTAAATCACATTCTTTTGTTTTTATTTATTTATTCTTTTATTTTACATTTATTGATTTTTTCTTTTTAATGATTAAAATATCTTTGTGATTGTATACATGACATTATCAAGTAAAATTATTCAAATTAAAATGTTTTACTTCCTTGGTTAGTATAGATCATCACATTTTCTATATAAACATGATTAATAATAAAGGCCGGTTAGTGAGGGACCACCTGAATTATTCACAAACTTGTGAAATTCAACTTCTTCTCCTTGATATAATAATTTAAATGAGGATCATTTTAACACAGGTTAGGATATTAATCCTTGTGTTTCATTTCATGTATGTGATTTTATGATTCCAAATTCACTGCTTACCATTTTTAAACATTGAGATAGTTTCAGTTTGGTAAGCTTGTGGTTCTATGTTTTTTTCCTACTATTTGATATTGCATTAATTACTAGTATAATTTTACTTCCAGGTTAAACCGTTTCATTGTATGTCATATGAATAAATGTTGTCCAAGTGACTTATTTGAATATCTTTTAGAAATGGTATCATGGAAATTTTATAGGGTTAGAACATATAAATTATGTACTAATGTAATGACACCTCATGGGGTCTCCTTTTGAGTATGATTTTAAGACAGTAGGCATAGTTCTTCTATAAAGTCCATGGGAACTCAATATTTTTTTATAATTATTATTAGGTATTTAATTAAATAAAAAAATTGATCTACTTACAAAATCGGTCCCATCTGACCATCACTACTAGAATTCAAGGTATTTGCGATAGGTTATTTACGACGGGATCCTGTCACAAATAAGCTTTAGCGATGGGGCCCTGTCGCAAATAGCTCGTTGCAGAAAACACCGTCGCAAATATGTCTCCGATTATATAATTATTTATATATAAGTTCTTTTGTGATGGGCCTATCGCAAATAATATTTTGCGATGGGCCCATAATCCCGTTGCAAATGCTTTTTGAAAATATTTATCCTGACTATTTGCGACGGGCCCATAATCCCGTTGCAAATACCTTTTTTAAGAAAAAATTATTTAGACTATTTGCGATGGGATCCCATCGCAACAGATCCTGTCACAAATAATAAATAAAATTAAAAAGAAATAAATTTAATAAAATTAAGATTATTGAAAAATTAATTTTAAAATTATTAAAATAATAAAAAAATAAAAAATATTAAAATTCTCAATATTCACAAAAAAATATAAAAAAAATCATAAAATATTATTATGATTATTGAAAAATTAATTTTAATATTATTAAAATAATAAAAAATATTAAAATTCTCAATATTCATAAAAAACTATAAAAAATAAAATAATAATAATAATAATAATAATAATATTATTAGTAAAATAAACAAATATTAAAAAATATAATACTGAAAAAATATATTTAATAAAATTATGATTAATGAAATAATAATATTAATATTCTTAAAATAATAAAAAAAATAAAAAATATTAAAATTCTTAATATTCACAAAAGAAAATAATAAAATATTAAAAAATTAAATTATGTAATGATCGCACCGATATAAAAGAAAGAAACTGTAAATAGTTCATATTACAACAAATTTAAATTCAAATGTTTTTGACATAAAAAATCACTGGGGGGTCGTCTTCTGGAGGAGGTGGAGGAGCTGAAGGAGCTGGTGGAGGAAACTCCATCCCTAAACTATGAGTCAGATGACGCATGTACTCCATCTGCTCGTGATGCTGCTACTGCCATCGACGCATCTCCTCCTCGTGCTGCTGCTACTGCTGATGACACATTTCTTCTTGCTGCTTCTACAAATTCTCTATAAGGTCATTCTGAGCTTGGAACTTCTCGTGATACTGTGAGCCAGAAGATGATGCCTCTCCATGAGCTCCTCTCGAGATGGACGCCGACATCGCAGCAGTACCATAATAGGTACCAGGAGACACATGAGAGCTGATACCAACTACTCGACCATTCTCAAAGCCATACTGAGTCCCCTGCATCCATACCCCTCGTTGAAATGGTGGGAACTGGTCTGATCAGTCGCCTCGTCCTGACACTCAACCTGTGTCTGAGAAGTCACAGCCTCATATGACTCATTCAATTCCAATTTGAAATTAAAATTGTGAAAATATTATATGCAGTTAATTGTCAAACTGAAAAAATAAGACTAACCACAATCTGACATTGACGACCACGTCTGATCTCTCCGGTGGCTGGATCACTGTACATCCTCCAATAAACATCGTACTCTGTAATATCGGGATGCTCGACTGCCTATATAAATATAAAATAAACTGTTTATATTTGAAGTTATATAAAATATTTTAAAAAAATACTTACCAGGTGATCTCTATGTGTATTGAATGTACGACTACCAGCTCGATGCGTCACCTCCTATCTCCCCTGGTTCTGCCGACCCAATAAAGACCTCCTCTGAAATCCACCACCCAACCAATGTGCACATAATCCATCCCAAACCTGAGATGAAATGTACTCTGGTCGGTGGGCTCTACACTACTCATTAAATATTATCACTCCTACTTTCTTAATGGCTGTCTTTCTCAAATTATGCAAAAATTGACGCAAACACTCACGTATAGCCACCTCCCATGCTGCATGGATAGCGTCATGCATGCTATCCTCAATGGGATACCATAAACCCTATAAATAATTTATAATATCAAGTTATTAATAAAATAAATTTCAAAATAAATATTATTTATTTACATACCATCCAATGAATGTACATGTCGAGCTGCACATCAACAGGAATCTATTCCCATGTGGTCCATGGATGAGAAAAATAATTACACAAGACAGCACTCCCCTGTCCAATGGCTACATGCGCAAAACTGTGAAAAAAGAATAAATAATCAAACAATTAGTATATATATAAATAAATTAATAAAATATAACTAAAATATACAGGTTACCATACCTCCATGTGCATGGATCGAAGCCAAGACGTGGACGTCACTTAGGGGTAGAGTCAGGAATCATCAGTCACACAAGACCGCGCCCCCTCTACGTACCTCCTGAACCACCAGTAGGCTGAGGGTCAGATGATCCCACATCCCCATCATCCAAAGGTAGCCCAGCCTCCTCTAACTCACACAATAGATTAGAGTCCATCTGAAACACAAAATGATTATTGTTAGTAGATAATTGAAAATAACTATTATATATATATATTAGTTATGATCATAACCAACATTTAACTATGCTAATGTTCACCTTTATCATCATCTTCATATCTGACGACTTCAATGTCTTCATATTCCTCCTCGACATCATCAATATCTATATGTGTTTCACTTTCATCATCCCTTGTCATTTCAAATTCATTTGTAACATCATTAACATCTTCGTCACCATGAACCCTTAATTGTGGGGGTGTCCTCATCGATATTCATGTTTCTTTGTGAAAAGATGGATTTTGAGTAGTCTCCTGAAAAATTTCAATTTCTTCCACTTCAGTGGAACCACATTCAGTTTGAGTAAATTTATTTTCCCGAGATTTATTTTTATTATGCTCCACCAATCACCCAGGTCTCTTGAAGTAGCACAATACTTTGTGTAATAAACTTGATGTGCCTATTGAGCGAGTAAAAATGGTTCATTTACTGCAAGAAGACATTTATATTTAATATTGACGATTCAATGAGTCGGATGAACATGAAAGCCTCTCTCATTATCTAACCACCGACATTTAAACATTGTTATGTAATTTTTTCCAAGATAACATAGCTCAATAATTTCATCCGGAATGTCATAAAAATCAACTTCAGTTTCTCTATGATGCAATCCTCTCAAACAAACTCCACTGTTCATTGTTTTTTTAATTAACTATATGCACATGTATGAAATCGAAAACCATTCACCACATATGCATTATAAGATTTAACCATTTTGGATGGTGGGTTACTCAATATACAGAGTCACTTATCAATTTTATCATAATGTTGAGACTCCTGAAAATTTGTAAAACAATTATCAATATAATGAATATTAATCTAAATTGATATTAAACCATCAATAATTTATGTTACCTGCTTTTGAAACCATTGAGAAAAAAAATTTGTCTGCGTTCTTCAAGAGAAACTACTGTAATTTGTGGAACTTGTTTCTTGATATGATTATCATATAACCTACAAATAGAATTAGTTTACATACTGTAACAGAAATTATAGAATAAGTGATAGAATCACTCACAGTACAAATGCTGTCATTTCTTCATAGTTGAGCAGAACATATGTATGAGCTCTATGATGTTTATCGTCTGAAATCCATCATTCTTGAACTCCACCGAAGCCAAGATTTGGCTGATTGAAAAATGATAAATGATTGTCCATTTCATCATTAACATTTCCCTCGTTCCATCCCATGCGGTTTTGTTTTGAGGGATATTCAGATTCGAAATACTGAGAACAGAAAAAAGAAACTTTCTCTTGCAAATAAGATTCAGCAATTGAGCCTTCAACTGATGCTTTGTTACGTACTTTTTTCTTCAATTTCTGCATGCGTCTCTCGAATGGGTACATCCATTGAAACTGTACTAGACCTCTACATTTATCTTTATGTGGCAAATGTAATATCATATGTTCCATTGAGTCAAATAAACAGGTAGAAAGATTTTTTCCAGTTTACATATAATTACAGCAACAACTCCTTCCAGTTTTCTTAGCCCATCGTAGTCAGTTGTCGCAACACAAATGTCTCGAAAAAAATATGATATGTCTGTTATCGAATCCCAAATCATAGAATTCAACAAACCTCTGAATCAAATCGGCATAAGTCTTTCCATTATAACATGACAATCATAAATTTTTAATCCGGTAATATGATCATTCTTAACACATCTTTACAAATTGGAAGCATAGCCACCTGGAAGTCTCAAATCTTCAATCCATTGAAAAAATAATAAACGACTCTCTTTGGATAGTGTATACACTGATTTTGGCTTCATTAACCTCTGTGATCTTCCATTTTCAAATAGTTCAAGTTCTGGTCGCCTGTAAATTTGGGAAAGATCTAATCGTACTTTTACAGTATATTTGGTCTTACATGGTGTATCCAAAACTGTATGAAATAAATTATAAAAATAGTTCTTCTCAATGTGCATGACATCCAACATGTGGCAGACCAAAAAATATAACCAATATGGGAGATCCCAAAAATGCTTCGTTTTATCCAATTATGTTCTTTCCCAAAGCCATGGATTTTTTGTTGGCTTACTGTTGGCCCAAATGTGATGGGAGGTAATGAAAATACAACTGATTTTAACTCTGTACCTGAGATCATTTTTGGACGTTCATCCCCTTCAGTTGTGCCTTTTCTGAAATGAGATTTGTTCATTCTAATAGGATGATCGACTGGAAGAAATCTACGATGACAGTCAAAATAGCAAGGCCTTTTTTTCCATTGACGATCATAAAAGCTTTGTTGTCTTTTATACAATAAGGACATGATTTCGGACCATGTGTACTCCAGCTAGATAACATGCCATATGCCGGAAAGTCACTAATCATTCACATCAATGCAACTTTTAATGTGAAATTTTGTTTCGCAGCAACATCATATGTATTAACACCATTACTCCATAATGAATTTAACTCATCAATCAATGGTTTCAAATAAACATCAATATTCTTTTTCGGATATCCTCGGATTAATAAGGTAAAAAAGATATAGGGCACCTTCATCAACATCCATGGAGGTAGATTTTACGGATTAATAAAGATAGTCCAACATGAATACTGACTACCATAAGAACCAAACAGACATAAACCGTCAGTAGAAAGACCCAATCACATATTTCGTGCTTTAAAGAAAAAATGGATCAAGATGATCAAAATGTTTCCATGAATCACCATCAGATGGATGATTCAAGATTTTACCGGTTAAAATATTGGTTTTGTGCCATGAAATCATTAATGTTGTGTTATGAGGCAGAAATAAACATTGCAGCCTGGGTGTAAGGGGGAAATATCTCAATTGTTTTACAGGAATCGATCCAGACTTCCCTATTTGATCTTCTTTATACCTCGACTGTCCACATGTTGGACATCTATCCAATGACTCATTTTCACCAGAATATAAGATGCAATCATTTTCACATGCATGAATCTTCTGATAACTAAGGCCTAGATTACGAACCAACCTCTTTCTCTCATAGTAATTTCCAGGCAACACATTTACCTTAGGTAACAGTGTTTTAACCAAAGAAAATACCTGATCAAAATAGTTGTTTGACATTGAATTATCTGATTTAATAGCCATAAATTTTACAACCACTTCTAATTTTCTTATCTTGAAACCAAGATATAATGCATCCTCAGCAGACCTCAAAAACTCATAAAATTCGGATGGTGCTAACTTAGGAGTTAAATCAATATCATCATGAGTTTCAGTTTGTTGAACAGATAGACCTGCAACATCATGTACTAAATTTTGGAACTGTGATGGATCCAAAATCAAGTTATTAGTATCTTCTCTAGAACTGCATTCACCATGTTGATACCAAAAAACATAATCTAGTTGAAAACCAAATCGCAAGAGATGTCCCCCAACCTTGCCAAATGTGTCAAACGTTCTCAAAGAATTTTTTTTACAAGGACACTTAATGGTGCCTTTTGAAACATATTCTTGTTTTGATGATTCAAATGCTAAGAAAGCTTCAACACCCTCAATATATACAGGATTTAAACCAAAACCATTTGGATTTCTACACTGATTTATCTAAGTGCGATCATCTAATAATGACTGATGTCGACTTCCTTGTTCTATATTTTTATACAAAATATAAAATCATCATTGTTTTTGAATAATTTGAAATTATAAAAATACTATCTGAAAAAAGAAGATAAATAATTACTACTACTTCTTAATAATTTCCATTAATTAAAGGTGACACAATTTCCAGTGGATTTATGGCTACTCTTTTGTCCGACGACTCATTTACTTGCATCTTTCTCACACTGAAATCACAATGAAGAATCTGGTCGGAGGTACGCATATTCATTCCTGTATACACAAGAATTAATATGCGTATCTCTGACCAGATTCTTCATTGTGATTTCAGTGTGACAAAGATGCAAGTAAATGAGGTGTCAGACAAAAGAGCCCCCTTTTCGTCGATGAATCGTCTTCTTCCAATTGTCACCACCTGAAAAAATTATAAAAAATATGATCCTACAAATGCATATCCAATCTTGTGTATATGAGATTGAATATGCCTATGTAGTAGTATATTTTTCATATTGTTTTGAGTCGGTGAGGGTTGAAAGGAGAAAAGTCATCGAGCAAAAGGAGTGTCGTCAATCCACTAGAAATTGTGCCAGGTTCTTGGAATTTATTAAAATTTATTAAAATTTCTTTCTAACTATTCCTAACTAATTATTACTAATTATTACTATTTATTGATAATTATTACTAATTTAGAAATACTTAGAAATACTTAGCAAAATGAAAACTGCTTGAATAATGAAAGGAAATTTGGTAATCATCGTTGTGGAGATGATTACAAATTTTCCCTTCATTATCCAAGCAGTTTTCTTTTACTAATTATAATTATATCTAATCATTAATAATAAAAAAATTATACTATCAATATTTATGAAAAAACAATATTAATATTATTAAAATAAAAAAGTAAAAAAATATTAAAATTTTCAATATTTGCAACAAGATTAGCTCTATTCTTAACATGTTCAAATCTCCAAGGGTCACTAATTGTCAGGTCATGCACAATAAAAAGTTTGTGTCAGACATGTCCAATGTAAAATCTATAATTATCCTTGCATGGTTGATCACCTCGCAAGTAGTGTTGCAATAGGATGACCAAAGTAATGTTGTTCTCATCTTTAAGAATCATCTCGCTCCCTTTACATAGATCATTCTTCCTTAACAATTTGATGGGACATCAGCATCTTTCCCTTAAATTTTCAAGGAATAATGGTCTATGTAAAGGGTCATGTGAGATAATTCTTAGAGATGAGAAGGGCATGACTTGGGTTTTCCTATTACAACGCTACTTACAAAGTGATCAACCAAGCAAGGACAATTATAGAGTTTACATTGGACATGACTAACACAAACTTTTTATTACGCATGACCTGACAATTGGCGACCCTTTGAGATTTGAACATATTAAGAATAGAGCAAATCCTATTGCGAATATTGATAATTTTAATATTTTATAAATTTTTTATTATTTTAATAATATTAATATTGTTTTTTCATAAATATTGATAATATAATTTGTTTATTAGTAATAATTAGATATATTTATAATTACCATTTATTCCTATTTATTACTAATTATTACTAATTATTACTCATTATTATAATTTATTCCTATTTATTAGAAATTATTTCGAATTATTGCTAATTATTCCTAATTATTGCTAATTATTCCTAATTATTGCTAATTATTCTTAATTATTGCTAATTGTAGATATTTATTTCTAATTATTTCTAATTAGTTCCAATTATTCCTAATTATTCGTAATTATTACAATTTATTCCTATTTATTGCTAATTATTGATAATTATTGATAATTATTGCTAATTATTGCTAATTATTGCTAATTATTCCTAATTATTCCTAATTATTCCTAATTATTAGTATTTATTAGTAATTATTACTAATGATTAGTATTTATGAGTAATTATTACTAATTATACCTAATTATTACTAATTATTGCTAATTATTCCTAATTATTGCTAATTATTCCTAATTTTTGCTAATTATTACTAATTATTGCTAAATATTACTGATTATTGATAAATATTACTAATTATTAGTATTTATTCCTAATTATTAGTAAATATTAATAATTATTAGTATTAATTCCTAATTATTACTAATTATTCATATTTATTACTAATTATTCCTAATTATAACTAATTATTCCTAATTATTACTAATTATTCCAATTTATTAATATTTATTGCTATTTATTACTAATTATTGCTATTTATTGCTAATTATTGCCAATTATTGCTAATTATTGCTAATTATTTTTAATTATCGCTAATTATTGCTAATTATTGCTAACTGTTGCTAATTATTTCTATTTATTGCTAATTATTGCTAATTATTACTAATTATTACTAATTATTTCTAATTATTGCTAATTATTTCTAAATATTGCTAATTATTTCTAACTATTGCTAATTATTTCCAACTATTGCTAATTATTCCTAATTATTCCTATTTATTGCTAATTATTAGTATTTATTGCTAATTATTAGTATTTATTACTAATTATTACTTATTATTAGTATTTATTACTAATTATTACAATTTATTACTAATTATTACAATTTATTACTAATTATTACAATTTATTACTAATTATTATTAATTATTGCTAATTATTGCTAATTATTGCTAATTATTGCTAATTATTGCTAATTATTCCTAATTATTGCTAATTATTTCTAATTATTGCTAATTATTACTAATTATTCGTAAGTATTACTAATTATAATTATTTATTCCTAATTATTTGTAATTATTTGTAATTATTCATAATTATTCCTAATTATTACTAATTATTCCTATTTATTAATAATTATTCCTATTTATTGATAATTATTGCTATTTATTTCTAATTATTTCTATTTATTTCTATTTATTTCTATTTATTGCTAATTATTTCTCATTATTCCTTATTATTGCTATTTATTTCTATTTATTGCTAATTATTTCTAATTATTCCTAATTATTGCTAATTATTGCTAATTATTGCTAATTATTAGTATTTATTAGTAATTATTAGTAATTATTAGTATTTATTACTAATTATTACAATTTATTACTAATTATTACAATTTATTACTAACTATTACAATTTATTACTAATTATTATTAATTATTCCTAATTATTATTAATTATTCCTAATTATTACAAATTATTCCTATTTATTACTAATTATTCCTATTTATTACTAATTATTCCTATTTTTTACTAATTATTCCTATTTTTTTTTCTATTTATTGATATTTATTACTAATTATAGCTATTTATTGCTAATTATTGCTAATTATTGCTAATTATTGGTAATTATTCCTAATTATTGCTAATTATTCCTAATTATTGCTAATTATTGCTAATTATTGCTATTTATTTCTAATTATTGCTAATTATTTCTAAGTATTGCTAATTGTTTCTAATTATTGCTAATTATTCTTAATTATTAGTATTTATTGCTAATTATTAGTAATTATTAGTAATTATTAGTAATTATTAGTATTTATTACTAATTATTAAAATTTATTACTAATTATTACAATTTATTACTAATTATTATTAATTATTGCTATTTATTGCTATTTATTACTAATTATTTCTAATTATAACTAATTATTGTTAATTATTCATAATTATTCCTAATTATTCCGAATTATTACTAATTATGACTAATTATTAATATTTATTCATAATTATTCCTAATTATTCCTAATTATTCCTAATTATTCCTAATTATTACTAATTATTCCTAATTATTACAAATTATTCCTATTTATTACCATTTATTGATATTTGTTACCAATTATTATTAATTACTACAAATTAATTATATACATTACTAATTATCGTTAATAATTAATAATTACAACTAATTATTAAAAATTAAAACTAAAAATTTCAATTTATTAGTACAAATAAATACTAATGACAAAACAATTTAAATTTAATTTAATTACAACTAACCAACAATAAAAAAAATTAACATAAAAAAATGAAATAAATAATAAATTAAAAAACATAAATACTTTTAAGACTGATTTTCTATTGATGCAGACGGTTTCACAACTTCTTCATGAACAAAAAAACTTAGAAAAATTCACCCTCTAAAATCCGAGTTTAGAGAGAAACATGATCTGAAATTTTAGAGGAATGAGAGGAAAAACAGATGGGGGTATATATAGGTTAGATTATTTGAGATGGGATACCTGTCGCAAATAGTATCTTTTTCGACGGGACCCGTCACAAATAACTACGCCCGCATTAATTACTGTCGGCAGTTAAAAAGTTATTTGTGATGAGACCCGTCGCAAATAGTTCCTGCCGACACACCTTTTGCGACGGGGACGACATCTCATCGCAAAAGGCTATAAACCGCTGCCGGTTATTTGCGACGGGGCATGTCGCAAAAGTTGTCGCGTCGCAAAAAGCTATAAACCGCCGCTGGTTATTTACGACGGGCCCCGTCGCAAATACATAACTATTTGCGATGGTGGGATCCCACCGTCGCAAATAACCTTCGCGCGGTTTGGCGCGCTATCCGTGCCAAACTATTTGCGACGGGTCATTACACCCGTCACAAATAACCTCTTGGACGAACCTTTTGCGATGAGATTTATTCTCGTCGCAAAAGTCCCGTCGCAAAAAGCCCTTTTTCCCATAGTGCATGGATATATGTTACCTACAACCCAGGTCATTGGAAATTATTGTTTTGTGTACCTACAACCAAGGTCAGTTGTGATCGTATCATGAATTTATGGCTATTGCTAGCAATAACAATGGCTCTATGATGTACCATCAGCCATGGTCGGGTGAGAATATTCATAGGGTATCCATAGGTGGCATACCACCACGATCATTGTCGATTGGGAGACCACTGTGCTTTTTTACTGTTGTAGAATAAAACTATGGTCGTATATTGATTTTATAGTAGTGATATGCTAACCTTTTCTATACTCATTAGCATATAACATATTCTCCTTGTTTAATTTATGTACATGGAACATCTCATAAACTCTACCATGATATGGAAATCAATTTGTTTGTCTTATTCCCATTGATCCCTATGTGTGGAACAATTTTTATCTAACACGTGAATCTCATTTAGACAACATCAATATTTTCCACTTATGAATTAGTATATCATTATTATTGTCCCCAATGCCAATTTTATCCCTTAAATCATGTCTGTTCATTATTAGTACTCTAGTGAAATATAAACTAATAACAACATACATAAACTGACTATGTGAAATGTGATATTTAGACATGTGAATAGAACATTGGTCGTCCTAATAAATAGTGAAATATGAAATACCTAATTCTCACACTGAATCTTTAAGGTATATAGAATACTTAAATGATTTTATTAACTCTATATATTCTAATTTTCTTTTAGATAATGTAACCCTAAATTTCATGTCATATTTATGAGTTTTTAATCCTTCACATCCCATAAAAACAAAACATGTCATCTATATCTTAATGTCTATATTTCTTACTGTAAAAATATGTAAACTACATAATATCCACATTAAAATATTTAAAAAAATTAAAACCTTTCAAAGAAGTCATAAATAAATATTTCCTTATCCACTCCAAATAATTCCAAAGGGATTTTCCAAGATTTTTCATAAATCCACTCACCTTCTCAAATTAAATATTTATAGGGCACATGAGAAAAGGTTCAAGGAAGTATAAAATTTTGAAACCTAGAGGTGTCACCATAAACCTTATCATTACAATCATATGTAGGGATTTGATATTAGATAAAACACAAAGAGGGTCCTCTAAAATACCTTTGGAAACCAAGATATTTTCTTCTTTGCTTCCCTCAAGAGACGTATATTTTCTGATTTGATAAATCACATACTAGTGTGAAGTCGTTGCCCCCTTCAAGAAGTTGGTGAGCATGAAAAACATGATAAAATACTTCCCGACCTAAAAAAACAAAAATTATATATCTGGAATAACCGAATCCCTTTCAATATTTTCATCACTTCGTTGGGTATATAATTTCAAGAACTGAAGATTTCACATAAATCAGGTGAGACCGAGCCATCCACATCAATGATAAATCCCCTTCCTCACATGAACCAATTGGAATATGAACCATATATAATATGTTTGATAATAGAATGTGGTACCGTCCAAGGTACCTAGTACCCATGAAATTTCTTTTCATCATCTTACCAATATCAAAAAGTCATGGCATTTCCAAACCTTCCAAAATAGTTGAATTTTATTTCTACCCTATTCTTGGCCTCCTTCCTTATATAATTACCAAGAATATTACATTCATTTATAGATTTTAGATTAATTTTTTTATTATTGTTCTTGATTGGGACATCATAGTGGGAATATTCAGGTTTTATTTTTCCTTTAATGGGATGAGTTTAATTTCATATTCCTCAATCTTCCCATGTTTCATTCATATTTTTTTTGCAGTCATTTAATTTAGGAATGAGATAACATCGACACCTAGCTTCCTCATTTCTTCAAGATGAGTCCTAAGTGCAAGAAAACTTTACCTCAAACTTCTTCTCTAGGGATAGTTACTTCATGAATTTTTAGGACTGTTCTTCAAGACTGAAATTGTATTTATCTATTTTAGATTCATTATTCATGATTTTAAAATTCAATGCCTCAATAACTCTCTTTATATTTTTTTTCTAAAGTCGGATAATCTAGATACATAGAAAATATAAACTTTTATCATCACTTCCCTTTGATCCACCTCTTCTTTTAAGTATGATATATCTTATTGGTGGCTACATAAACACTACCTATATTTGAAATCTTGTGTCCTTTCATTTTTATCAATAGAATAACATATTAATTTTATCCCCATAATATAGTCTAAATCTCCTTAAAACACATGATTTATTTAAACCAGGGTAAGTATCAATTAAACAAGGGATTCAAATTTTTCTAGCATCATTGAAGATTTATTCTTCCTTGTAGTATGTCTTCATAGATTTTCACAGGTTCTTGTTTCAAGAACCCACATTATAAGATATTTCAAAAATTCTGGTAAATAGCCTAACATTATATATAAATTTTGAATACAAAATTTATTAAATCTAAATTCTTTAATCCTTTTTTTGTAAGGATATAAATTGATTTATAAAAATAAAACTAATTTGTGAAACTTGCATTCTGTAACTGAAGCATCTCTGATTTATATGAATGGTTGTTTTTTAATAAGTAATATTAGATCATTTAGGGATTTATTTGGTTGGTACTTTATTTATAAAAGGTGTTTATTAATTTTTTTAATGATTATTTTTAATAGTTTTCAACATATTGAGGGTTGTAAATAAAAAAATATGACATATTATTATTGTATCTTCAAGGTTTTTTGTTCATTTAGTGGCATATAATAGATTTCAAGTCCGTTTTTAACAATTTTTTATTGGATTATTAAATTTTTCAATAAATGGTAGAATTTATTCTTATATTTATTCTTTAAATATTTTTAGGTGAGACTAGTCTTGAACATGATGTAAGGAAATATTGTATGTGGATTTGATAGAATCTAAAAAAAATCATATTTCTCTCTTTTTTCTCCATATGTTATCTGACCTCCCAATAAGTTGAATTCCAATAACATGTTTGTTTAAACGTATATATTATCATGTAGGTCACCCTCATATTATCCATTGTTACATAAAGGGTGTTAATATTCTTCTTGACTACAACTATGAACCTATGGTACTTCCCACTTCCTATAACATGTGATTTGGTTTATTATCCTATTATTTGATTAATTAAACATATCAAATACTTATAAATTTTATTAAATAATATTCTAATGAATATGTGATTTATATATAGTTGCACACCAGAAATGGAGATCTATACACCTTAAACTAGATGTCTAGACAATTGATGACTGCTTGTAGTTTTCTTGTTGCATCTGTACTATGATATTGATCAATGTCCCTGATATCTATTTTTATTTCCGACACTAATAATGGAATATCTAATTTTTTGAGTATATTAACTATAATTTATTTGAAAAAAATGTGAATTATGTATTATTCTTACAATCGGGTGATGGTGTGTATGAAATGAAATCTTGATTTGGCCCATTATGAATTTAAACTATATTTCTTGGTAAATTATATGAATTTTTTCAAAATGTCACTTAGGTATAAATGAATTTTTTTTCTTAGTAATTTAATATAATGTTATACATGTATCCATTGTTTTTCACCACTGGTGATAAATGATATTTTCTTGGAACGTCTATTTCTTTTTTGTTGCATGCTTCTATGTATACAGGCTTCATTTTTCATTAAATTGAATGTTAAAGATTTTTTTCATAAATAGTTATCCTTATGAGGAGTTTAGAGACCATGAAAGCTATAAATATTGATATATCAGAATTCTTGTGGCTCAATGGAGTGGGATGAGGTGATTTGTTTCATTATATTTATGAATAGAGGTTTTTAATGGTTTTTTGTTGGTAGATGAATGATTCATGAAAAATTATGAGTATAGTAAAAACTAAATATGGTAGATTCCATTAGAAGTCTACAAGTGTTTTTGGTTATATTATTTTTGTATGTTTATGAATATTAATTTTTTTAAAGAAAATAGGAGTCTAGTGGCAGACTTTGGTGGTCAATGATCTATTTTTTCAAGAGTATTAGAGACCACCATAGGTTTATCTATATAATTCCTTAGAGTCCGCTAATATGGCCAGTTTGTTGAATCCTATAGTGACCTTTTTTGGCAGTCTCTATTTAACTTTAGCGATGGGGAAACCTCCAAAAACAGTTGGGTTCCAGTCGCTAAATCTCATTTTTTATAGTGATTGTAGTTGTAGGAAATACTTCATATTGATGGAAAAAGGGAATATGAACATGTTTTTACAAGTTCCCCCAGGTTTTTGATTTCATCCAATTAAGAAAGAACCTGATGATTACTACCTTAAGAAAAATATCACCACAGGGATTGACCTGGATGTAATTAATGATGTTGATTTATTGGGTTCTACATTATGGGGAAGTACCCATTCAATAGACCAAGATGAGCTATGGATTTAATTATGCTTCCCAAAATTCCAAATGAATAATAAAAAATGTTTAAATTAATTCTGAAAATAGTGTACAACAGCAAAATTACTGAATACTAAAAAACTTTCATTGAATTCTCAATAGTGGAAGCCAAATCAAATGATTCCATCAAAGTAAAAATCAAAGGAACCAGTGAATTTAAAAATAGATTCTTTTAAATGTATTTACAATAGCTCCAAAATAGTAGAAAAAGTAAAATTTATTGAATATGGTTAACTGAAATCAATTATAAACATCATAATCCAAGATGAGTACATCAACATCAATAGGTTATCAAACGTAGTAATGAAAGAAAGAAAAAAACAATAGGTTTTTTAAATGATTTGGCCAATTGGCCTACATGCATGGGGTAGGTGTAACGCACCGACCCCAGCTACCCAGAGTCGGTGCATTACTTCGTATCATTGGCATGATCACAAAAGATAAAGTCTCGAAAGACCGATTAGTTTAGTATCCTTGGAAACACTAGATACATTCATAAATGTTACATTACATCATAAAGTGAAAAACTAATAACAAATTCTTCATAGTTCACACTCATATCCTCTTCTGACTATCCCTGCAGGTCATTCCTAAAATACTTCTTCACATCCTGGAAAATATTAAAACATTGAAAGGGGTGAGCTCAAATGCTCAGTAAGGATAACAATATTGCGGAAGCTTTCATAAATAAACATTAACTTTTAAGGTAATGTATAACTAAAACAAAAGCCTTTTAAACATGAACTTCAACATAATATGGCAAAAGTAAAATGAGATAATGCCATTTACTTATTCACATGGATATTCTATTGGTCGAATAATCACATGCAATATCAATAACCACTTTCATAATGAGGGAATGTATAATGCCAGACATTCTGAAACATTTTGTCAAGGCCTCGACCAAGACGTCTAAAATGATTAAGGCCTCGACCAAAACCATAAATCAAATTGGGAAAGGGCCTCGGCCAATTCCATGTCTAGTTGTCTAATGAGACCTACCGATGCATCGAGGAGCTATAGTGGGATCCACCCATCACTTATTAAGTCCAACACATTCCTCATATGAATAGGTTTAAACATATCATAAACCATAACATAATCGTATCACATAAAACATGCATAAAAGAAACATAACATTTACACATTTCAATCACAAGATATCAATACAACATATTGATATAATAAAAACGCTTTCAAAACTATTTTCAATACCAAAATAAAAGAAAGTTTAAACTTTGTATTTATTTTTCATTAAAAAAATGATGGCTTTTAGAGGAAGCCGAAACTCAAATAATGGTCACGGCGGCGGAGAAGTCGTTGTCGCCGCATACGTACGACAAAAACATTCCCTTTTGTCGTTTAGTAAACGCTTCGTATAAAAAATATTCCTTTTGAATAAACGTAAAAGTCAAAGTGGTTTATACACCGTATAAAAGAAATTTGTGTATAAAACCAAATATGACTCAATGAAAGGAGATTGAGACGAAGTCCTTACAAAGATCATTTTTAAAATAAAATAGATATATTATGTGTATTCACTATAGGTACACATAAAGAAAGTAAAAATACAAAATAAGACATAATAATATCATGACATAATTTGAAATTAGGAGATTAACCCAAAGAATGGAAGTTGGGTTAAGAAGTTCCCTTACAAAGATCATTTTTAAAAAAAAATAGATTGGTCATGTGTATTCACTATAATATCACATAAATAAAGTATAAATACATGATAATACATAATCATATCATGACATAATTTTAAAGTAGGAGATTAACCCAAAGAATGGAAATTGGGTTAAGAAGTTCCCTTACAAAGATCATTTTGTAAAAAAAATAGATCGGTCATGTGTATTCACTATAATATCACATAAATAAAGTATAAATACATTATAAGACATAATCATATCATGACATAATTTTAAAGTAGGAGATTAACCCAAAGAATGGAAATTCGGTTAAGAAGTTCCCTTACCTCATGTCTGACTTGACTCAACCGTTCTTTAACCTCCTGAATAATAAACTAGAGTTAATATATACCTTATTAAGAACCATTTTCAATTTCATTATCCTTATTATATCACTTATTACAATGATATGAACATTATGTAATTATTTAAGTTAATAACGGTCGTTTTGTCGATCTTTGGTACTTGAGTAAACAATAAACTTCTTATAATTACAAGTTGTTCATGTGGTGAAATATCCATTATATCCAGAATTATATTAATGATTTAGATATCATATATATCATATATATGCAGTATATACATTCATTTATAATATTACGTAACATTTAGAGGTAAGAAATGGAATGCACCGTTCATGGAGACGGTAAGCCGTACGTACGCATGAACGCTACTTTCATTTCTATTTCGTATTTAATGGAATGAAATCATAATGATATAAATGTGTAATATAATTCCAGTATAATATCATATATAATATCATTTACTCCATCCTTTATACATCCCACATGTGGCATTAACGATTCACATCACTTTGAGGGGGCGGTAGTCCGCACTTCCTAAAATGAAATTATCGCGTTTTACCCATAATGGAAATCATAAAGTATGCCATAAATGAGAAATACAGAAGCATAAGTAAAACATAAACATATTATATATCATATATAAAAATAGTGACATCTTAATGGCCACCTTTGAAGGTGTTATATGAGTGTTGAACAATCATCGTTTCGTGAGGCAGAAATTCGCCATCCACAGAAACCGTATGTTCTTTAACCATTAGATGTAGGTGTGTGTAAGTGTAGCTCGAATCCTTATTATAAAAACAGCCTAGTATATTGAGGATACTGGTGTTGTTACAAAAGAAATGAATAAAAAGATTTTAGGGGGTTGGAGAAGAAAAATAAAACAAAACAACATTAGAGAAGACATTACCTCAAAATCGGGTAACTCTTTTTGATTTGAGCCAAAGGCTTCCTTGGGAAGAGTTCTGCCCAAAGTGAGGCTTCTAGGAGTAATAGGGGGAAGTTGGGAGAGTATTTGGGCAGAGTTTGGCCGAGCCAAATGGCTTGAAAGTGTAAATGAGGTGGGATAGGTGGGGGGCCTTTTATAAGTGGGGAGGAGGGGCACTCTTGGAAAGTAAAGAAAAGTCACTTTATTATAAAATGAGTTTCGGATTTTAGAGGTCCCACACTTATATAATTTGAGTATAAGATGATAAGAGTTAGAAATATACTCATCCAATAGGTTTTTGACAAGTGTACGCTTTGGATTTTACATTATCTTTCCATTTTATTTAAATCGTTAAATAATGAGGTCATCGCTGCATCATCATGATGTCATAATTAATTTAATTTATTTAATGTATAAAAATTATAAAAAAAATATTATGGTGTAGGAAATCTTTTTATCTTTACAATTAATATTTATAGTCAAAAATATGACTTGTATAACCTAATGTAAAAATTGTTTTAGTAAAACATTTCATGTTTGTGTCATTTTTTACTTCAACATTAAATAAAAGGTATTTATGTCATTTTCCAACTAAAGTGGCTCCATGGGGTCCCCGAGTTGACCCATGGATTGTCTTGGTCGGCCATGGCACATCCAATGAGGGTAGGGCATGTTTCAAGCTCATCTAATATTATTAAAACATTATTTTTACCTTAAACTACACTAATTACCTCTAATCGCGATTAAGAACTTAAAAGTTACTATTCACCAAAAATTATTTTAATCTCATTGAACCACATTTTACTTCTTAATGACAACCATGTATGTCGGATTTTTGAAAATCAAAACACAGAAGTGGTAATATTTCATTTAAACGAAAAATTAGTTATTTAACTACCACTTAGTGGTTTCACTATTCATCAAAAATTGAAGTTTTTCAGAACAATGCCAAAATTTCACCCTAAGCTATAATTGATATTCCGAATTCAAAAATGATGCCTATTTTACAAAATTCCAAACATATAAGTTGAATTAATTAATTTTATAATTAATTCCTGCTGTCACGACAGATAGCGTGTTTTTAAGAAACAATTTATATCAAAAGATTGGCAATTGTTTATGTCCAATTTCAATGTTAAATTAATTCTAATGACCACCATTGGATAAAATGGTAAAAATATATTATAATTATAATTTAAAACCACTAAATAGTATAATTTATCACTATAAATGTTTTTGATTAAAAAAGTTGTTTTTAAGTATTTTTCACTATTCATAAAAATTAGAAGTTCTCAGAAAAATACCCAAAATTCAACATAGGCTAATTTCGATATTCCGAATCCAAAAATGAAGTCCATTTTGAAATATAAAATTTCTATAATTTTAAAAAGTGGTTATTACTATTCATAACGGCTACTTTGATTAGTTGCGGTGTTTTAGAACTCGAAGTTGCGTACAATGCAAGCTATTGCATTATTGAATAAAAAGCGTATCATGGAAGCTCGGGGTGTTACAGTAGGGGAACTAGGGTCTCACTATGCAATAATAAACAAGAGAGTATGATAAATACAAGATGTAGGAAATGAACAAGGAAACACACCTGAGAGACTATCCAAGCATGGATTTCTTGTCACTTCAGAAAACTATGGTCAAATCTGGGCTGAGAATGGTTACATAATAAAAAGATGGATGAACACACCCAACACACTCAACAAACATCAAAACATAAGGAATAAAAACGGAATATGGAAAAGATAAATAAAATAATCATACCTGGTAAAACCACTTTACAATGGTTTGGTTGTTTCTTGAACAAGTCAGATCTTTTATGGATTCAATAACAATAATTGGATGGTAACAAAATTGTTCTCCATCAGTCATCCTCCACAAATTGGGTGCACACACTGTAAGATGTGTCTCCTACTATTGATACTATTTCTCCATCGATGAATAGGAAGTCAGTCTGTCTCTTCAACTTTATTCTTTGGAAAGCCAAGCGTAGGTTCCCAATGATGATATTCCTCGTACATGTCTCCCTCTTACAGAAGCTATAACCCAAGACCTAGGAAGAAAGATGCCCTTAAAAATTACTCATGCTGCAAAATAGAATTGAAAACTAGTAGAAAATTACCTAGGATTAGAGCGGTACACCATCAAATCAAGATTCCCTAGGAAGAAATAAATACTGAGTAGGTAGGTATATATCACCGGGACATGTGGAAAATGGAGGATATCCTTCACATAACTGCTTGAACATCCGATAAATGTCATGTGAAACAAATAGGGTAAAAAGGGGGAACAGAGATATTCCTTAAAATATCTCCATTGATTAATATCAATTAATAAAATTGAAGAAAATAAATACCATTTTAATTTTTGATAAAAAGTAATGAATAAAAATCACAAATATCTACCTTGAAAATTAAAATCTGTAAGGATAAAACTCCTCGATCTACCTGCACCACCAAACCTATCACAATGATTCGGTTGAACATGAAATAGTAATTAAAATATTATAAGATTAAATCAAGGTGTCCTCTATGTGCATCTCAATGATAGACACATTCTTGAATACAATGACATCTAAAGATAACAAATGAAACAATCCCATAAAAACATGCTAAACTAAGAAAAAACATTAAAAAAACTCATATCTTTGCTCACTTAACCTATCCATCATCACATAATTGATCTCCAGCTAAACTCAAGACATCAGAGGCCAAGAAAACTCTCTTATTCCTATAAAGAATAAAAGAAATTAGAAGTACCATTCCCCAAATAGAAAACATAAGGTATAAAAACAATATAAGGTACGAACAAGCTCAAAAAAGTGAAATGGTTCTAATGCAACAAAAGTAGAAAAAAATATAGCCCAAACAACAAGGATCCAAGCATCTAAACCACATAGACACTTACCCTAAAAACCATATAGGACTCTCCATCACCATATATACTCTATGAGTTAGGTTCCGAAAACTTACATCCTCAATAAGACACTAAAATATCATTGATACAGTTACAAGGACTTGTAAATGAATTCCAGAAAAGGGGATAGCCTAAAACCTACATTGAGACTGATTCAATAACCAAAATATTTCTCAGTGAGACTAAATAAGACACATATCCACCTAATGAGAGAACCCTGACTAAACTATAGACCTCCTAAAGTTATTTCCATCTACAACTGGGTACCCTGTAGAAAAACTTCAAGAACTCAATGTCGGCATAAACTAAATGCAGACTATACAAACCACACTAGGGAAACACCTCACCAGCTCTCAAAAATACTACTACCTATACAACACCTACACAAGCTACCCAGACCATCAAATCAAAATGATTCGTAATAGGAAGAAATAACAAGTATACAATTATATCTATAAAAAGAACAGAAAAGAGAGAAGGCCACATAAAAATACAAAGTTGTGATGATCTAGACAACAAACAAGCATGTTGTAGAATAATTCCACAAAACAAAATAATATACATTGAATTTCTAGATGAAATTGTAATTCCACATTGGATCTAATACCAATTTTTGGGGGATATATTATGGGGTAGTTCCCATTTAACATCCCAAGAGGACCTATGGATTTAATTAAGCTTCCCAAAATTCCAAATGAAATATAAAACATGTTCAAATTAATTCTAAAAAAAGTGTACAAAAACCACATTACATGAATGAAAAAAAAATTATTGAAATTTCAACATTGAAAGAAAAAAATGACTCCATCAAAGTAATAATCAACAGAATAATAGAATTCAAAAATCTATTCATGTACATATATTTAGAACAGCTATAAAATAAAAGCAGAAGAAAAAAAATCGAAATTGATGAAATCAAATCAATTATAAACATTAGAAACCAAGAATCATATATAATAATTAACAAGTATTCAAAGGAAGTAAATAAAGAAATAGAACAACACCATGATTTTTATGTGCTTCGGCCAATTGGCCTATGTGCATGGGGAAGGGGCACCGGGGTTTCACTATGCAATAAAAAATAGGAGAGTGAAATGAATACATGAAGGAGGAAAGGCACAAGAAGACACACTATAAAGACTGTCCAAGAATGGTATTATTGTCACTTTAGAAACTTATGGTCAAATTAGGGTCAATAATGATAACATACTCAAATGTTGGATGAACAAACACAATGCACTCAATAAATAGAAAACCAGAAGCAATACACAAGGAAACTAGAAAATTAAATAAAAGAATCATACCTAGCCAAACCACTTTACAATGGTTTATCAGATTCTTGAATGAGTCAAATCCATTGGGGCTTCAGGAATGGTAGGTTGATGGTGTGAGTTTCATTCTTCAATGGTCATCCTCCACGAATAGGGCACACACACCGCAAGCAGTGTCCCCTTCTCTTGAAATTGTTTCTCCACTGACAAATAGGAACTCTGTCCCACTCCTCAAATTTATTCTCTAGAGAGCCAAGTGTAGGTACCCAACAATGATATTTTTCTTCCATGCCTCCCTATCACTGAAGCTATAACCCCAGATCTAGGAATATATTTTCCCTTGAAAATCAATCATGGTCCAAAACTGAATGGCGAACCAGTAGAAAATATCCCAGGATTGGATCGACACACTTTCAAGTCAAGAATCCCTAGGTAGAAATAAATGATGAACAACGAGGTGTATGTCACTGGAAAACATGGATAGTGGAGGAGACCTCGTGCGTAACCACTTAAATAACCACGAAATGTCACATGAAATAAACATGAAAAAGGGGGACACATATTTTCCCAAAAATATCCCCAGCATTTAATATCAATTAAAAAATTTCAAAAAATAAATTCCATTTTAATTTTTAATAAAAAATATTGAATACAATTCACATGATATCTACATGATTGATCCTTAGGACCTCTAAGGTGTGAATAAACTAATAATATTTTTATTTTTTATAGTTAATTATTTATAAATTATAGACATTGAAAATATTATAAAGGATATTGATTGGTGTCAGGGCTGGCCTAGGGGAAAGCCCAGAGAGCCCCTGGCCTTGGGCAACACGATGAGTAGGGGAAACCCTCCACCCCTTACTTCAAATTCACCTTTCCTCTTTCTGAACCTACCATACGTTCCACTGCTCTGCACTCACCTATTCTTCGCACGTGACAATTCTACAGTACTTTCATTCTCTTTTCTATGAGTTCATTCACCCCCAAAATTTCCTACTTCACTACACCGACGCCACCCCCCACCATGTTACCCTACCCTACACCTCTCCTCCCCAGATTACCTATCTCAGATCATTTTTCATATCCTGATGGCTGGAGGCATTCTGTCTCACACGACACGACTCCTTCCTGTCTGAGCTGGTGCTAGTGTTCCCTCGTTGCGGAGACCCCCTCCCCTCCCCTACTACAGCTGACCCACAAGTATGTGGGTATTTTTTATAATCATTTTTTTAATTATTATTTCCAATTTTTTATTTTTTATTTTTATTAATACTTTTGTTTAATTTTTGAAAATTATATATATCACGGTTATCGCTCTAATTTCCAATTTGAAATTTGTTCATAAAAATTTAATTTAACATTTATATTTAAATGATTTTATTATTAATTAATATTGGTTTTTTAATTGGTTTATCAATTTTGAAAATAATCATTTTTATTTACAATATATTTAATATTTTTCCTAATCATCTATACAATTTTCATTTTATATCAATTTTTAGTTTTTATTTATTTTATTTATTTAATTAAAAAATCATAATTTATTTGTAAAAATATAGATTATTATTAAAAAATTTATAGTTTTCATTTCGTTTTAGAAACATATTTTTAACACTAACTAATATGTTTGGTTGACTGATACTTTTTTTAACTATTTAGAATTGTGTTTTTTAATTCAATTAATATTTTATTTTAAATCTGTTGGTTCAAATTTTTATTGGTTTGAATGAAGAAGAGGGAGGTGAAGATAAGGATGAGGATGATTTGAAGAAGGATTATAATGATATTTTAATTTGTATACACAATAATGGTAAATTTTAATTTTTTTTAAACAATTATAATTAAATTAAAATAAAAAAATATATTTTTCATTCATATGTTATGATTTATTGTTTAAAATTTTATTCCATTCCCCATTTTGGAGTTTTGGATAACACATATATAGAGTGATTTGAATTTATTTTAGTATATAAGTTATTTAACTTTTTCATCTGTTATATTAAAAATCATCTATGTGATACTAATTTTGATTTTTATTTAGTTTGATCAGTTGTTTCACCTTATTAATATTATTTTATATTTGGTATATAAATTTATAGAAACAATAATCCTTACAATGTAAGGTTTACCTGAGTTAAGTGGATTAACTAATGTGTTAAAAATAGTTTCTTTAATCATACTATTTCATTTGGGTTGGATTTA
Source organism: Viscum album (assembly GCA_963277665.1). Lineage (NCBI taxonomy): Eukaryota > Viridiplantae > Streptophyta > Magnoliopsida > Santalales > Viscaceae > Viscum > Viscum album. Next base: position 1,016,083,655 of record OY728143.1, read on the forward strand.
AAAGTGTTTTAAGGATTTACTGTTATAAATATTCTTTATGGTTTGTTAATGTATTTATTAGTTTATTTTGTTTAATTTTTTAAATGGTCAAAATAGTTTTTCCATAGTTTTTTAGATGTTTTAATAAAATTACTTTCCTTTATGTGTAGAAAGAGTTCATTTTTTATTTTTAATATACAACTTAGTTTGGATATGTTTAGAACACAATTTTCACAAATTAAAAAGTGCGAATTTTAATTGTTTAAATCATTTTTTAACAAGGATTTAAGATGACATTGTATATATAATTATTTGGTTTAAAAAGGGTTATTTAACTTTATTTAAGTTAAATCTACGTAAATAAAAGAATGAAATTTTCATATGATTTAAACACTTGTTTGACATTATTTTTTAGTTGTTTTTCAAGCCCTATGAGTGCGGTTTTAAATATATATATATATATATATTTTTTGTTTTTTATAAAATTTAATATTTTATGGTTTGCTTGTGGGTTTTTATGTTTTGGTGTAAACCGGATTTTTTTGAAGCCCACATATAATTTGGGTTTAAATGTATTTATAATTTTAGGCCCACCAAATATAGGCTCTGGTTTTTCTCCAATCCAACTTGTACTCTCACTTAAAAGGGCAATATTTCTATAATTTGTCTCGGGAAACAAGAGTCCTTGGGCCGGTCTTGATTAGTGTTGTTAATATTTCTGATATTAAATTGAACATAAGTGTGAAAAATATGAACATAAGAGAAAAATGAGTGATGTTTTTTCATTAAAAAAAAACTCTACAGAAACTAGAAAAAATAGGGAAACAACAATAGGGTTTTAGAAGGCCACTGGAAGGGACAAACTGATATACAAAAAACATGACTTGATTGGAATGATGAAAACATATTTTTTCTATAAGGGATATGAAATATATGGGAAAAATAAGATTCAATTACACATGATTATTAATTCAAGACCAAAGAAAATAGAACTTCTCAAGTAAGAAATTTATTCCTCCAAATATATCACAAATCGAGTTGGAGGAGGGGGATTTGAATACCCTCATGTTTATAAACTTTGTGCAAATTCTCAATATGATTTTTAATGAACCTAATTTTAATTAAATGGATCGATTGGAATTTAAATTATCATTATGTTCCCCAATAATTATAGTCCTTAAAATACCATTCTATATTAATATATGACTCATTCATTAAGGACGTGACACATGCATATTTAAGAAAATGTTATTGTGAACGCTATTTTTTCCCTAGTTAAACAATAAATAACCTTATCCTAATGAGCATGTGGAGCATATAAAAACTAAACTAAATTAAAACATATCGTTTACAAATGTGAAAATATGTTGTTTCAATAATATATATACCTTATGATTCATCACACGTCACATCCTTGTTGATTCAATATAGATTAGTTATAGGATATCTTGTGATAGTTTACTCTCACCCTTGTTGTCATTTTGATGTTGGTGATTGTTTGTAGCACCCATAAGATGTCAAGGATCCATGTCAAAAAATAAATATTAGCACTGTATAGTCTAATAAGAGTTTAAATGACCATATAAAATTCCAATTTTCAATGCAACATAAGAGACTCAACATGCACGTATTTGTAGAGTGCGATGAATCAACTGTCAAAAATAAAAAACAATTCTTAAAAAATGTGAACCCAAATATTTAATTAAATATTAGTTTCACTCACTATCCAGATGTTTTATTATTACAAAGTTCATTATGAATTAGAAACCTCTTTGATAAATTCTGTTGAGGGATAATATGTACATAGATCTATCAAATTTATCTACTTTTATAGATTTATGAAAAAACAACACTATCCTCTATCAGTGTTAGAAAAAATGATAATAGGAAAAAAACTATCATCAAATAAAAAAACACTCATAAAAATATTTTTTTGTGCTTTTTTAGCATTGATAAAGGTAGCCTCTTATCAACACCTTTTTAACACATATAAATATATATCCTTTATTAGTGGAATTTTAGCACTGATAAAGGGTACATTGCATAAAATATTTTTTTATATAAATATTTATATATTCTTAATTATTATTTATAGAACAATAAAAATATATATTTAAATAAATTTATTTATATGTACTTTAAATCTTTTATACTTATATATATATATATATTATAATTTATAATATCATAATATTTCTTCAATATATATATATATATATATATATATTTATACTTATATTCATATTTAAATTTATATACTTACACTACTATTAAATAATTTATAAAATATGTATACATTTACAATATACATATATATTTATAATTATTTGTGTGTGTGTTTATATATATAGATAGACACACACACATACTGATATATGTGTGTGTGTGTGTGGAGACACACACAAATGTAAACATATTTTTACATGCACAATCTTTTTTAATAAATATATATTAATATATATATATATAGACATAAATTCACACACACACACATATATATATATCTATAAAATATGTATTTAAGTATATTCATATTAATATATATATATATATATATATATATATAAATGATTAGGTCAAGACACTGCATGGGAAGAGGGTGAATATGGATACATATATTTTTAGAGGACAAGTGAAATTTTTTTAGGTTATATAGGTATAGTTAGGTAAACATGAGATGATGATGTGGAAGGAATTTTAGGTGAGGTTCATCAAGAAATTATTTCATGCGATGTGGAAGGAGGATCATGCTTGTGAGTTCCTACACTTGGTGTAGAAAAATTCTTCGGTAATGGAATATGTAATAAGGTTCATAGATTTAATATAGTTTCAAACAACACTAGATGAATATTATATCTCCAGAGTGTAATGAATTGAGAAGAATTTAGGACATGAGATTAAGGTGTAGGAAAATAACTTCAGGTTGGAATCATTTTTAATGGCAGTGAACCTGTAACTGATAGAAGAGTAGATCATGGTGGATGGGAGAGTACCCAGTTGGGTATTACTATCAGATGAGACATGTAGTGGGGATATGGGTAGACAAAAGAGTGGAAATGATGAGTCCTAGCATGGAAATCAGATAAGAGATTCAATGATGTCACTTTGGTGTGGGTTATCAGAAATGTATTTCTAATACAAGTATATTAGTAATGTTTAAGCCCAATGTGATTGATCACTAATGGAGTTATGGTTATGAAGCTTTACGGTACATCTGGAAAGATTTTTTTAGATGAACTCACAATCATCTGGGGTCATATATTGGGTTATAATCATGATTTTGAGGTATGTTTTGGAGTATCATTGGGAGATAGTGTTTAGGATTTATATGCATGCACTACAGGAAAAGCATCAGATAATAGCGTTTTTTTGGGTTTAGTGGGGGGTTTGACCTCCTCTAAAAGGTTTCATGGAAATTTAAAAAAATTATCATGAAATATACTATTATTGAATATTTAAGGAAGGAATTATTTTTTTTCCATGATGGTTTCTTTTTTTGTTGGTTAAATTTAAATTTAGTGGTGGTTTTATATTAGTTAGCGGTGGTTTTCTCTAGCAAAACATTTAGTGGTGGTTTTTATATTTAGAAATGACTTTTCTAGTAAAAAATGTTTAGTGATAGTTTAAAGTAATTATAAATATGGTAATTAACCATGTTTTATAGTGGTTTTAAACTGCCTCTATTTTATTCATAGAGGTTAAAACCACTTATAATTTAGTAGCAGTGGTTAAAGTCGCCACTAGTTATGTAGTTTCAAAAACAGAAGAGTTCCTGGCTACCTGATCCATTAAAAACCAATTCATAAGAAATTTATACAATAAATATGAAATAAATATTTCATAACAAAAATAATAATATCCATACATCAATAAACATTACATTACAAATGATACATTAATAAATTATATCATAGTGTACAAAATTTTATGTTTCAAAAAATTTCATGTTTCACAAAATGCCATGTTTCACAAAATCTCAACACAAACATGAATAATAGATACTCTACTGAGATGCATGCACCTCACCCTCTGTTCTTGATCTCATTCCTTCCCATCACCTTCTTCCCCACTTCTCGCCTCTGATTCCTTCATTTAATGTAGTTAACCGCACATTATTAATGATCATATTCAATGAATAATAAATGATGTGCAATTAAAATGATATATAATCTTATAAAAATTCAATTTAAGAAATGTTATAATACGAAATTATAGGTATCAATTCACCTGACTAGAAATTATGATGAGCCACTATATGATTTATCAGACTTAATACTCAATTTTACACATCCCAAGGCTCCAATAGGTGGCTCTTTAATTATTTTACATCATAATCAAGAATATTTTTTAATATTTACATAACAAAAAATAACTATTAAAAAATATTATAAGTGTAAATTTATGAAATTAACCACTCCTACATCCATGATGAGCATTTTTATTTCTACAAGAATAGTTATGGTCATATTATGAAGAAAAATTTATAACACACTCTCTAATGTTGGTAATCATTCCTTATGTGTATTAATAAGTGATTCCTAATCTTTAATGGTATTCTTTAAAGAATTAATTTACTTTTATGCACTAGGATCACTAAAACATATAACATCCCCTCTTAATAACATTGTCAATGAAGATATATGAACCCTACTAAACACCCTCAATGGAGATGGCCCACAACCCATCCCCCTAACATGACTAGAATACTCTTTTCCAAGAACTTGATTCCTAGAGTCCTTTGAGGATACTGAAAATGAAAAAGAAGGTTTGGTGACCCATGATTATTTTATATTTAACTATAAATTGAATAATATAATATTATAATGTAATTTTGTAATTCCAACAAGTAATTAAATTTTTTACCCCAATATTTTTATTGGGTATTACTACCATCATTTTTTGTGAACATAAAACCACAATTATTTCCTTCCAATAGAATGACATACCTCCTTCACCTATTTCAAAAAAATTAAATTTCTAATATTTTTTAAAAACTAAATTACTTGAAAATTTATAAGTATATATTGTAAAAAATTTAATTTCACATTTCCTTGTCATTTCTTCATCAAACTCATCCGACCATAAGTGTGGGGAATTTGTTGCTTCCCACGATTAACATAATTTATCATAAAAATAGTGAAATAAATTATATATCAATAAAACATGAAATGTTATTAATATATTTTTATTAATCTAATAATTTTTAATAAAATAATATTTGAGATTCTAAATGATTATGGTCATTGAATATTTTCCATTACTCCCTATGCATGCGTTTAGGGACCTTATAATACATATGTGACACTAATAGGGATGTGTCATTGAATTCATGCTATAATCACCACATGAAGTATTTATAATTTATTCCTAAATTTTTTGTGGTTCATTGATGTGAAATGTAATTTGGAACATAAAAATTGAACATAATCTTCAAATAAATACATTAAATGCATTAAATTATTGACACATAAAGTAAAAATGTATAATATAATCATATATGAATATATAATAATGATAGTACCTTTATATGAGAATAAAAAAAAACATATTTTTTCATGATAATGGAATGTGTCTTCAATATAAATAATGTATAGGTATTTATATCAATTCACATGCAAATGACCCTATGAACTACCCAAAAATACTTGATGCAACCTGTGTGGGTACCCTATATTCATCGAAAGGAACAAAAAACTTTACATTGGTGAAATTCCAAAAATCTTTACTATTTATGTATGTGTCCCTTATATTATTATTCTCAACTATTTAACATTTAAATTAAATAAATATTATGAATATTAAATAATGTAATATTGTCGCATTGAATTACATAATGATGACTGTGACCCACTAATAACCTCTAAATGGAAACTGACTATTAACCAGATTACTATATAGATTTTTTATAGGTGTCTTATTAGATTTCTCAACATCATTAGTTCAATTCATAACTATGGATTAAATCATTTTATGATAAGATGAAATTGTATAAAAAAGTGTGCAAGGTATGGGATGAATTGTATCTTGTATTGTAGAGGGAGAATGAAAATAATATGATGTAGAGTGATTACTAAAACAAAACCTCTTTCAGTAAGGAATACCTATAAAAACCATTAATTATATTTATTAATATTAAAAATAGTACTTTAATTTATTAATTTTAAAAAATCAAACCATTCATTTATTAATACAAAAAACAACTTACAGATTCTAGTCTTGGTTAGTCATGATTTTATTAGGTTATGTGGTTAAAATTATTTCTTCTTCAACTTCCAATTATTATTCTTCTTCTTCACTCTCCCTTATAAGACTAAAATTTTTAGCCTCTTCAAGTAAAAAAAAATCTGTTATTCTTAATGTGGTTTACTGTCATAAATTACTTCACATTCATCACTCACATCATACATGTCTTGTTTTTTCATGTGGATAATAAAAATACACCCATAATCTACTGTTTTATCAATATAATATACCATTTTTCCTTTGGAATCCAAAATATATGGATCATTTTATTACCACTAACCAGTATCAATCAGCTAAGAGAAATTGACATAAGTAAATTGTTATGAATCATTCTTTATACCCCAGTTAATATTAACCTAGTTACATTTAAATAACATAATTGAAAATTTCCCATGGTAATATCAACCAAATTTTCATAGTAACCTTGATCTAAAATTTTGAGTATACCATTCTTTTGTACTTTAAAACCTTGTGATCAAAAACACAAAACTTAAAACCACTAATATCGTAATAATTGAATATACTAGCTTATTTCAAAGGACCTTGGGATAAAAACCTAAAATATTTAGATAATTCAACTCTATTATCATCATTCATTATATATAAAATTTGATATAATCTTTTTTATTGAATTTAGATAATTAATAACATATTCAAACTACGCATTAGATTAAGAATTTACAAAATGTCAAAACGATTCAACAATTTCTTTGGTAACATCTTTTGTTATGTTTATCTCATTCCATGTTTGGATCTAAATTAATATTTTTTGTTTGTATCCTTAATTATTCAATATAGGGATCAAAAATATCTGTATTGAGTAGCACATATATATTTACTTCTCTTAACTTCATATTTAAAAATTGAAATAAAGAGTCTTTTGAAACTTTTCAACCTAAATTTTGAAACCTTGATGACTTGTTATTATCTATAAATTGAATTGTATTATCATCAGCATGTCCCACTTGATTGAATCCTATCTCTATCAAATCCAAATTTCATTAAAAAAATATTAGACACTCTTTAACAAGGTAACCTTCCACAATATAACATTCTAAATTAGATTTATTTTTCACATAGGACATAAAATGACTGAGAAACCTAATGATAAATGGTAAGAAATTAATAAATAAAAATTTAAAATATTGACTATAAAAATTAGAATTTCATAATGAAAAAAATATTAAAATAAAATACCACTATATGGGATACATCCATCGATAATATGTCAGCCCTCTAATTTTATCTTCTTCTAAAAAAATAACCATAATATGAATCATTATAGTTAAAATTATGGGGGAAATAACCTCTCAAATTGATATAGCACCTGTAAAATTATTTCCAGAAGTATATAAAATTTATTAGTGTAACGCCCCGACTCTTGTTACCCAGAGTCGGTGCATTATTACATAATATTGGCATGATCACAAAAGATCAAGTCTCGAAAGACCGATTAGTTTAGTAGCATTGGAAACACTAGATACATTCATAAATCTTACATTATATGATAAAATGAAAAACTAAAACAATATAGTCTCCATAGTCCACACTCATATCCCCTCATACTATCCATATAGGTCAATCATAAAATACTTCTTCACATCCTAGGAAAAATAAAACATATAAAGGGGTGAGCTCAGATGCTCAGTAAGGATAACAATATAGAGAAAACTTTCATAAATAAGCATAAACATTTAAGGGAATGTATAACTAAAACAAAATCCTTTTAAACTTGAACGTCAACATAACATGGAAAAAATAAAATGAAATAATTCAATTTTCTTATTCACATAGATATTCTACTAGTCGAATAATCACATGCAATATCAATAACCACTTTCATAATGATGTAATGCAAAATTCCAGACTATCATAACCACATAGTCAAGGCCTTATACCAAGACTATAAATAAGATTTTATCAAGGCCTTGTTCCAAGACACTATTTTGTCTCATGAGACCTACCGATGCATCGAGGAGATATAGCGGGCTCCACCCATCACATACTAAGTCCAATGCATTCCTCATATGAAAAGGATTAAACATAACATAAACATTCGTATTGAAACCAGCATACGAAATGTCAACAATTTATCCATAAACCATGAATGCTATAAAAATAACACATCCACAGTAAAACATAACACAAAACCTTCAATACAATATGAAAGTTTTGTATCATAATAAATCAACTTCAAATAAACTTAAAATCCATCAAAGGATGTTGACATAGTTGAAATCAAAACTATTTGAGAGAAATATCTCTTTTTTTAAATAATTTAAAATTAAAATAATTATAAAAGGAAACATTTACTTTTAAAATATTCTTATAATCTTGTAATGGAAGCTTTGATGATTTTATAATGGTGTAAAATAGCCTCACCCACCGTATAAGTTAAAAAAGACATTCTTACCTTAATTCTGTCGAAAAGGTTAAAAGGACATTGTTTGGAAAATGATGAAAAGATTCCTATATAAACATCTTATAAAAATTAAAAAAAGGGTATAAATGGATTTAAAACATAGTCTGTGAAATATTAAGAATGATTTGACCTACATTTTTAAGAAACATGGATGTGGATGATAAATAGGTCCTCGTAGATAATTACGTATAAACAACCTCGGATAATGAAGTGATTGTGAAATAAACCCTTACCTTGTACTTATCCTTGGTAGAGGGTTGGTTTAACTCCTTTATAATGGTGAAATAATTGTTATTAAATTATACAAGAGTCATATACATAAACATGATATCATATATGATCTCTTAATATTTCTTTGTTAATAATATTCTAGTATTATCGTCGTTTCGGGTGTTCACTTACTCGTTTTCTTTTATATGCTTTGTTAAATAAGCCATGTTTGTTATCCATAGGTTGTATATTATTCATATAAAGAATTATATCAAGTCCTTAAACATTATTTTTAATCATAAAATGAAAATTAGTCGTGATTGGATACGATGGGGAATGAATCTTATCGCGTTCGTGGAGACGGTAGTCCGTACGTACGCACAAGCGACAATATCATTCTTTTGATATTAAAATAATATATAATTGGATGGTGTATCATATATAAAGAATCATTATAATGTTTTATTTATTATTTACATGAATTATACATCATTATTATACCCACCCAAATAATAATTTATTGAATAACAATTACACCACGACGTGGAGACGGTAAGCCATACGTACGCATATATGGTGACATGTCAGACAAGGGATAGATAAAATACTGAATATGTTTGTACCATATTTATAATAACATCATAGTATATAAAATATACTGGAGTTATTATTTTAGAATGGAAATCAAAAAGAAAGAAGAAGTTGAAGAAGAAAGGAACTTGAAAGAGGGTGGTGAAAACATTACCTCATCTTCGGGTTCTTCCTTTTGATTTGATCAAAAGAGATCCCTAGAATGGATTTATGACTAAAGTAAGGCCTCTCGGATGAATTGAGGGAAGTTGAGAGAATATTTGTGCAGGTTTTGGCTGAGCCAAAAGGCTTTGAAGGTGTGAATTAGTGAGAAGGGGGAGTGCCCTTTTATAAGAGGGGTGAGGGGAAACTTAGGAAAATCTAGAAATATTATTTTATAATAAATTCATATTCAGTTTATAATGGCTCCAAAGTGACTTATTTAGAGGATAAGGGGGGGATGGGTCGAAATAATTTCAACCAATAGATTTTAGATAGGTTTGTGTCACTAAATTAACATTATCATTTATATTTAACTCTTAGTTAAACACTTTGACATTTACCATGTCTCTTTGTATTTTTATATTATCTGGTTAATAAACCTACTATATACATCCAAGAGAACCCCAAGTGGTTCATTAATAATACAACTATAATTATATAAGTCTCTTGACCTAACCTTATATTTTTAGGAATTGAATATCAATTAATAATATAATATTCGTTTTAAAAACTCTTTTATGTCAATTTTGATACTATTTGGTATTTGGTTTTTGATAAATTCATAACAGCATTATTACTTCGAAAATAATTCATTTAATAAACCCTAACATGTCATATTAACCTATAAAATTCTTGTAATTCATTAAAAGTCTCAAATTATATTTATTTGGGTATTTATAATATCAATTATTTTAATATTTCACTAATAAGGTAATTACTCCATCATCATTGTGTCATAAATAAATTAAATTATTTAATGTCTAAAAATTATAAATAAAATATAATTATGTAGGAAATATTTTTATCTTTATAATTAATATTTAAAATCGATTTTAATTTAGGTATAACCCTATATTAAAAATATTTTAGTTATTAAACTTTGATTTTAACTCTTTTAACTCTTCTTTGAATTAAATAATAATAAATGTCCTAATCTAATCCAAGTGGACCAAAGAAGTTCATATTTTATTCCTAAGGTTGTTTTTGGTCGAATTATACTTATCCAATAAAATTAGGACATCTGTTAGGGTAATAATAATATCATTTTTACCCTTAATTACCCTATTTACATCTAACTGTGGTAAATAAAAGTAAAAAGTTACTATTCACAAAAATTATTTTTATCTTATTGAACCACATTTTACTCCTTTATATTAACCGTGCCTCTTGTATTTTCAAAATTCCACTCACAAAAGTGGTAAAATTATGTTTTATGTGAATTTTCAAATTCTCCTAGGAGGTGGGTAAAAGATGGTGAAAATTTAAATAAAATTTATATATATAAAAAATTATTCTAAACTAAATCCAATGAATTACATTGAAATTATATAGGTATTATGCATATATTTTGACCTAAAATAAATTTAAATAAAATAAATAATTATTTAAATAAATATTCGGTTTTAAACTATAACTCAGTGTTTTTCACTATTCATCAAAAATTGAAAGTTTTCATAAAAATACCAAAAATTCACCCTATGCTAATTTCAATATTACGAATCCAAAAATGAAGTCCATTTTGAAAGATAAAATTTATAAAATTTCAAAAAGTGGGTATTACTATTCATAACGGTTAGTTTGATTGGTTGGGGTGTGTGTTAGAACACAAAGTTGCGTACAACACACTCTACTGTATTATTCAAAGAGAAGCGTACCATGGAAGCTTGGGGTGTTTCATTCTCCAATCCTTCAAATAATTTCATCCTTGAAATTTCTAGAATACTACCGCATGAAAACACTCAAGTGGTTCTTCATCATAAGTTCCTCAGGTTCCCATGTTGCCTCTTCCATCTTATGGTTTCTCCATAGAACTTTTACCAGACGAGTCGTCCGGTTTCTCAGCACTTGTTCTCTCGTATCAAGAATCTTGACAGGATCTTCGCAATTAGATAGATCGGGTTCCAGTTATAATTCCTCATAGGTGAGTACATGCGTTGGGTCAGACATGTATTTTCTCAATAGTGATATGTGGAACACATCGTGAACTTTGGAGAGACTTGGCGGCATTGCCAAACGGTAAGCTACAACCATAATTCGTTTGAGAATTTCGAATGGTCCAATATACCTGGGTATCAATTTTCACTTCTTACCAAAACATATAATACCCTTCCATGGATATACCTTCAAGAAAACATGATGTCCTACCTAAAATTCCAAATCCTTCCTTTGGTTGTCAGCATAGCTCTTCTGCCTACTTTGAGATTCTTTGATGTGGTTTCAGATTACCTTCACCTTTTTCATCATTTCCTCCACCAATTCTGGGCCTATGAGTTTTCTTTCACCAACATCATCCCAATAGGTTGGTGTACGATATCTCTTTCCGTATAATGCTTCATATGGTGCCATCTGAATACTCGAATGGAATCTATTGTTATAGAAAAATTCTACCAGAGGTAAATATTGATCCCACATACCCTGAATGTCAAGTGAGCATGATCTCAACATGTCTTATAATATTTGTATAGTCCGTTCGGATTGTCCATTGGTTTGGGGGTGGTAAGTAGTGCTCAAAAGAAGTTCACTATCCAGGTCTTTCTGAAGACTTTTCCAGAATCTTGATGTAAAACGAGGATCACGATACGAAACAATTGATAGGGGTACTCCATGAAGCCTCAAAACTTCATTAATATATAGTCTTTCTTGACGTTCAAGGGGTAAATCTTCCCTTATAGCAAGAAAATTTGCTGACTTGGTAAGACGATCAACAATGACCCATATTGCATTGTTCCTTCTAGGAGAATTTGGTAGTCTCATGAAAAATTCCATCCTGATATTATCCCATTTCCACTCAGGTATGGGAAGAGGTTGAAATACTCCACCAGGCTATTGCCTTCCAGCTTTCACTTGTTTACAAACCATACATCTTGAAACAAAATTAGCAATCTCCCTCTTCATGTTGTCCCAAAAAATATATTCCTTCAAATGTCTATACATTTTGGTGATCCAAGGGTGTATAGAGAAATTGGAACTATGAGCATAGTCCAACAATTCCGTTTTGAGATCAGGTATATCGGGAACACAAAGTCTTCTCCCAAATTTCAAAATTCCATCTTCATACACAAAGTCACTCAATCTCCCATCATTCACAGCTTTTATTTTTAAACTCTTCATCATCGGTCTGATAACTATTTATCCTTTCTAGTAAATATAGTTTGGAAACCATTTGAAAAAGTATTGATGTTTCACCTTCCATGGTTATTCCCATATCCAACATTACTAGATCCATGAAAATTGGATCCCTTTCAACTCTAATTTTTTTCAAAACTCCATGATCCTTTCTCCTCAAAGAATCTACCACCTTATTTTCCTTCTCGGGGAGGTAGTGTATCGTGCAATCATAATACATGAGTAGTTCAAGCCATCGCCTTTACCTCATGTTGAGTTCTTTCTGTGAGAAAATATACTTCAAACTCTTGTGATCAGTATATATCTCACATTTTTCACTATAGAGATAATGTATTCATATCTTCAAGGAAAAGATTACAGCATCTAACTCAATATCATAATTAGGATAGTTTTTCTCATGAATTTTCAGTTATTGTGATGCATAGGAAATAACTCTATCATTATGAAAAAGGACACAACCAAGTCCTTTCTTCGATATATCACTATAAATAACAAACCCATCATTTCCTGATGGTAGAGTCAAAATAGGAGCATTGACTAATCTTCTCTTAAGTTATTCAAAACATTATTCACACTCTTTTGTCTAAACAAATTTAACTCCTTTACGTGTGATCTTTGTTAATGGGTTAGCCAATCGGTCAAAACTCTGGACGAAACGTCGATAATAACCTATTAAACCAATAAAACTGCGTACCTCGGTTATACTCATTGGTGCTGGCCATTCATGGATTTCTCTTTTCATTGAAGGATCAACATATATTCCATATTTAGAGACAATATGGTCAGGAACAGAAATCTCCTAAAGCCAGAATTCACACTTTCTAAACTTCCCATATAATTCATGTCTTCTCAGAGTCTTCAGAATAATGCACAAGTGATATTCATGATCATTTTAGATTTTGGAATATACAAATATATCATCAATAAATACCACCAAAAAATCATTGAGATATTCCTTGAAAACTATATTCATTATATCCATGAAAACTGAGGGTGCATTAGTCATTCCAAAAGGCATTACTGTAAACTCGTAATGCCCGTACCAGGTTCGAAATACTGTCTTCAGAATGTCTTCCTTCTTCACACACAACTGATGGTATCCATATCGAAGGTAAATCTTTCAAAATTATTGAGCTCCATGCAGTTGGTCAAATAAATTATCAATGAGAGGTAGGGGATACTTGTTTGTTATTGTTATAGCATTAATTTCCCTGTAGTCTATACATAACCTCATAGATCCATCTTTATTTTTTTTAAAAAAGGACAGGGCCTCCCCATAGAGAAACACTAGGGCAAATAAATACCTTATTATTCAATTCCTTTAGTTATTTATTTAGTTCAACCAATTCCACAGTGGCCATTCTATAAGGGGTCTTCGATATAGGCCTTGAACCAGGAATTAAATCAATGGAAAATGCAATTTCTCATTCGGGAGGATGTCCAAGTAAATATTCTGGAAACACATCAACATATTCTTTCACAATAGGTTTACCCTCTATTTAAACATTCCTTTAGTCACCCATAGTTATTTCATTCTCTTCCTCCCTAATAATTGAATTTAGTTGAGCTAATAGGGGTGGATCTAGATAAGAATTAGGTGGTGATGATTCTGCTCTAAAGATAAGGTGTTCTTTATCATCATCATCAAAAATAGTAACCTCCTTCTTCTTACAATAAATATTCACATAATGATCCAAAATCCAATGCATACCGAAGATTATATCAAACTCAATCATGGGTATGACGATGAGATCAGTAGATAAAGAACATTTATATTATCTAATGGGGACTGATTCACAATTTTTTTTGCAATGATACTTCCTTTAGGAGTTTTAATAGAGAAATACCTTGTTATATCAAATTGGAAATATCTATTTTTCTTAGAAAACTGGGAAGATATGAAATAATGTGATGATCCAGAATCAAATAATGCATTTTATAAACTTAAGGAAACCATTAAATTACCTACCACCACGTCTTTCAGAGCTTCTACCTCAGCAGTAGTGATAACACAAGCTTGGATTTGATCCCTTGGCCTTTTCTAAGGTAAGTTCCCCTGACACTTAGGACAATCATTTTCATAATGTCCCATCTCCCTGCAGTTGTAGCATTGAACATCAGTAGCTTCTTTCTTCCCCTTGCTATGACGAGCGTGGTGGCCTTTTTCACCACACTTGTAACAGACTCCCTTTCCTTTAAATCATGTACTGGGGTGTTTTTCCCACATTTACTACAGGATGGATAATAAAATTTTCCCTTATTCCCCTTATTTCTATTTCCAGAGTGATCAACATATCTCTTCTTCTCTTGCTTTGCCTTAAAGTCGTAAGACTTAGAGAATTGTTTTTCTATCTTGATAGCGCATGAGACAATATCTTCATACAATGAGAAGGTTTGTGAGACTAATGATTGACAGAGAAACGGTTTTAACCCATCAAAGAAATGATCAATCTTACTTCTTGGGATACGTATATAATCTGCATCATACCTCCCTAACCTTGTAAAGTTAGCCTCATACTTTGCGACATTCTCATCCTCCTTTTTCCTCAGACTTAGAAATTTCCTTTCCATATCTGCTCGATGGTCACGAGGAAAGTATTTTTCTAAGAATAACTCTTTAAACTCCCTCCATTCCATATTTTATACTTCATCATATTCCTTCGTGTTTTGAATAAATGACCACCATTGGTCAACATCTCCAGTGAGGCGGTAAACTGCCATGATAACCTTTTCCCTTTCACTACTCTCCAAGGCATGTAATATTTTCTCTAAGGAATTTATCCATTTATCAGCTACTATTTTATTTGTAATCCCATTTAATGTTGGTGGTTGTTTACTCATGAAGCGATCTAACATTGATCCTCCACATTGTGGATCTGGGTGCTCCATACGGGTAAGGTTATTATTCATATCCTAAGTGAGTTGTCCTAGTATGGTGATTAGCTGATCAGCAGCAGTTGCATCACTAGCTCCACTATAATTATCTTGAGTAGGAGATAAATATATACATGGTGTGCGGGCAATGATACAGTTTCCATTTCTTCCACTAGGCTCCATTTCTAAACAATGGCATACACTAGATTAGTTTATGAATCGCAATACATAAATACAAACTTGTAAAACACTTAACATGAATTGAACTATTTATGGATATAATCCATAATCATAAAAATGTTTTCTTTGAGGAATTATATAATCAAAAACACTTCATAATGGTTTATAAAGAAAATGAGAATTATCCTAAGCATATTCCACAGGAGTGTCGTAACCAAGAGTGCAGCAAGGCCCATTGTCGTGCAACAATTCCCATATAAGTCTAGATCAAAGCGGTGTTTTCAAGTTTTACCCCTAGGTACATATGTGCCAGAGCCGCCTCTACCTACTTGTATCCAGACAAGGATGTATTGCTCGGAAAACTCACAAAATCTCTATAATACCAAAATTCTAGGAAGTTCTTCTACACTAATCCTCAAAGTCTATCTTATGGCTATGTTCTCTAATAAGAGTTTATCTAAATCTAGTTTCCAAGGTTTTTACTAAACTTCCTATGATACCAACTATAATGCCCCGACCCCAGTTACCCAGAGTTGGTGAATTATGACACAATATTGGCATTATCACAAAAGATCAAGTCTCGAAAGACCGATTAGTTTAGTAGCCTTGGAAACACTATATACATTCATAAGTCTTACATTACATGATAAAATGAAAAACTAAAACAACATAGTCTCCATAGTTCACACTAATATCCCCTCAGACTATCCCTGCAGGCTAGTCATAAAATACTTCTTCACATCCTGGAAAAAATAAAACATAGAAAGGGGTGAGCTCAGATGCTCAGTAATGATAACAATATAGCGGAAACTCTTATAAATAAGAATAAACATTTAAGGCAATGTATAACTAAAACAAAATACTTTTAAAATTGATCATCAACATAAAATGGAAAAAATAAAATGAAATAATTCCATTTAGTTATTCACATGTATATTCTCCTAGTCGAATAATCACATGCAATATAAATAACCACTTTCATAATGATGGAATGCATAATGCCAGACTATCGTAACTACATAGTCAAGGCCTTGTACTAAGAATACAAATAATATTTTTTCAAGGCCTTGTTCCAAGACACTAGTTTGTCTCATGAGACCTACCAATGTATCGAGGAGTTATAGTGGGCTCCACCCGTCACAAAATAAGTCCAATGCATTCCTCATATGAAAAGGTTTAAACATAACATAAACATTCGTACTGAAACTGGCATAAAAAATGTCTACAATTTATCCATAAACCAAGAATGGTATAAAAATAATACATCCAAAGTCAAACATATCACAAAACCTTCAATATAATATGGAAGTTTTGTATCATAACAAATCAACTTCAAATAAACTTAAAATCCATCAAAGGATGTTTCCATAGATGAAATCAAAACTATTTGAGAGAAATATCTCTTTTTTTGAAATCATTTAAAAGTCACATAATTATAAAAGGAAACATTTACTTTGAAAATATTCTTATAAGCTTTTAAATAAAGCTTAGATTATTTTACAATGGCGTAAAATAGCCACACCCACCGTATAAGTTAAAAAATACATTCTTACATTAATTCTGTCGAAAAGGTTAAAAGGACCTTGTTTTGAAAACGAAGGAAAGATTCCTTTATAAACATATTATAAAAATTCAAATGAGGGTATAAATTATTTTAACCCATATTCTCTAAAATAGTAAGAATGATTTGAAATACATTTTAAATAAACATGGATGTGGATGATAAAGAGGTCATAGTAGATAATTACGTATAAACAACCTCAGATAATGAAGAGATCGTCAATAAACCCTTACCTTGTACTTTTCCTTGGTCAATGGTTAGTTTACCTCCTGTATAATGTTGAAATAATTGTTATTAAATTATAAAAGAGTCATATACATAAATATTATATCATATATGATCTTTTAATATTGCTTTGTTAATAATATTTTAGTATTATCGTCGTTTCGGGTGTTCACTTACTCGTTTTCTTTTATATTTTTTGTTAAATAAGCCATGTTTGTTATCCATAAGTTGTATATTATTCATATATAGAATTATATCTAGTATTAAGACATTATTTTTAATCATCAAATGAAAATTAGTCTTGAATGGATACGATGGGGAATGAATCTTATCGCGTTCGTGGAGACGGTAGTCCGTACGTACGCACAAGCGACAATACCATTATTTTGATATTAAAATAATATATAATTGTATGGTGTATCATATATGAAGAATCATTATCATGTTATATTTATTATTTACATGAATTATACATTATTATTATACCCATCTAAATAATAATTTATTGAATAACAATTATACCACGACGTGGAGACTGTAAGCCATACGTACGCACGTATGGTGATATGTCAGTCAAGGGATGGATAGAATACTAAATATAGTTGTAACATATTTATAATAACATCAAATTATATATAAGATACTGGAGTTATTATTTTATAATGGAAATAACAATGAAAGAAGAAGATGAAGAAGAAAGGAACTTGAAAGAGGGTGGTGAAAACATTACCTCTTCTTCGGGTTCTTCCTTTTGATTTGATCAAAAGAGCTCCTTAGGTTGGATTTATGACTAAAGGAAGGCCTCTAGGATGAATTTAGGGAAGTTAATAGAATATTTTGTCAGGGGTTGGCCAATAAAAAAGGCTTTTAAGGTGTGAATTAGTGAGAAGGGGGAGTGGCCTTTTATAAGAGGGGTGAGGGGCACCTTAGGAAAAGATAGAAATATTATTTTATAATTAATTAACATTCGGTTTCTAATGGCTCCAATGTTACTTATTTTGAGGATAAGGTGGGTATGGATATAAATACTTTCAACCAATATATTTTAGAGAGGTTTGTGTCACAAAATTAACCTTATCATTTATATTTAACTCTTAGTTAAATAATTTGACATTTACCATGTCTCTTTCTATTTTTATATTATATGGTTAATAAAAATAATATATACATCCAAGATAACCCCAAGTGGTTTAGTAATAATACACCTATCAATATATAAGTCTCTTGTCTGAACCTTAGAGTTTTAGGAATTGAATATCAATTAATAATATAATATTTGTTTAAAAAACTCTTTTATGTCAATTTTGACACTATTTGGTATTTTGTTTTTTCTAAATTCATAACAGCATTATTACTTCAAAACTAATTCATTTAATCAACCCTAACATGTAATATTAACCTTTAAAATTCTTTTAATTAATTAAAAGTCTCAAATTATATTTATTTGGGTATTTATAATATCAATTATTTCAATATTTCAATAATAAGGTAATTACTTCATCATCATTGTGTCATAAATAAATTAAATTATTTAATGTCTAAAAATTATAAATAAAATATAATTATGTAGTAAATCTTTTTATATTTCTAATGAATATTTATAATCGAATTTATGTTATTTATAACCCTATATTAAAAGTATTTTAGTTATTAAACTGTGATTTTAACTCTTTTAACTCTTGTTTGAATTAAATAATAATAAATGCCCTAATCTAATCCAAGTAGAACAAATAGGTTCATATTTTATTCCTAAGGTCATTTTTGGTCAAATTATACTTATCTAATAGAATTAGTACATGTGTTAGGGTAATAATAATATCATTTATACCCTTAATTAGCCTATTTACATTTAACTATGGTAAATAAAAGTAAAAAGTTACTATTCAAAAAAAATTATTTTTATCTTATTGAACCACATTTTACTCCTTGATATTAATCGTGTCTCTTGGATTTTAGAAATTTCACTCACATAAGCGGTAAAATTAAGTTTTATGTGAGTTTTCAAATTCTCCTAGGAGGTGGGTAAAAGACGGTGAAAATTTCAATAAAATTTTTATATATAAAAAATTATTCTAAACTAACTCCAATGAATTAAATTGAAATTATATAGGTATTATGTATATATTTTGATCTAAAATAAATTTAAATAAAATAAATAAATATTTAAATAAAAATTCGGTTTTAAACTATAACTTAGTGTTTTTCACTATTCATCAAAAATTGAAAGTTTTCAGAAAAATTCCAAAAATCCACCCTAAGATAATTTTGATATTCCGAATTCAAAAATGAACTCCATATTGAAAAGATAAAATTTATAAAATTTCAAAAAGTGGGTATTACTATTCATAACGGCTAGTTTGATTGGTTGTGGTGTTTGTTAGAACTCGAAGTTGCGTACAACACACGCTACTGTATTATTCAAAGATAAGCGTACTGTGGAAGCTTGGGGTGTTACATTCTCCCCTCCTTCAAATAATTTCTTCCACAAAATTTCCAGAATACTAGTGCATGAAAAGACTCGGGTGGTTCTTCATCATAAGTTCATTGGGTTCCCATGTTGCCTCTTCCATCTTATGGTTTCTCCATATAACTTTTACCAGATGAGTCGTTCGGTTTCTTAGCACTTCTTCTCTCGTATAAAGATTATTGACAGGCTCTTCACAATAAGACATATCGAGTTCCAGTTCTAATTCCTCATAGGTGAATATATGCGTTGGGTCAGGCATGTATTTTCTCAACAGTGATACGTGGAACACATCCTGAACTTTGGAGAGAGTTGGAGGCATTTCCAAACGGTAAGATACAACCCCAATTCATTTTAGAATTTCGAATGGTATAATGTACCTGGGTCTCAATTTTCCCTTCTTACCGAAACGTATAACACCCTTCCATGGAGATACCTTCAAGAAATCATGATCTCCTACCTGAAATTCCAAATCCTTCCTTCGATTTTCAGCATAGATCTTCTGCCTAATTTGAATTGCTTTGATGTGGTTTTGGATTACCTTCACCTTTTCCATTTTTTCCTCCACCAATTTTGGGCCTATGAGATTTCTTTCACCAACATCATCCCAACAGGTTGGTGTGCGACATCTCTTTCTGTATAATGCTTCATATAGTGTCATCTGAATACTCCAATGGAAGCTATTGTTATAGGAAAATTCTACCAGAGGTAAATATTGATCCCACATACCCTAAAAGTCAAGTGAGAATGATCTCCACATGTCTTCTAAGTTTTGAATAGTCCGTTCAGATTGTCTATCAGTTTGGGGGTGGTAAGCAGTGCTCAAACGAAGTTCAGTATCCAGGGCTTTCTGAAGAAGTTTTTGGAATCTTAATGTAAAACAGGGATCACGATCTGAAACAATTGATTGGGGTACTTCATGAAGCCTCACAACTTCATTAATATATAGTCTTTCTTGATGTTCAAGTGTTAAATCTTCCCTTATAGCAAAAAAATGTTATGACTTGGTAAGACGATCAACAATGACCCATATTGCATCGTTCCTTCTAGGAGTCTTTGGTAGTCCCATGACAAAGTCCATAATGATATTATCCCATTTACATTCAGGTATGGGAAGAGGTTACAATACTCCACCAGGCTGTTGAATTCTAGCTTTCACTTGTTGACAAACCATACATACTGACACAAAATCAGAAATCTCCCTCTTCATGTTGTCCCACCAAAAATGTTCCTTCAAATATTTATATATTTTGGTGCTCCCAGGGAGTATAGAGAAATTGGAACTATGAGCATCGTCCAACAATTCCCTTTTTAGATCAGGTATATTGGGAACACAGAGTCTTCTCCCAAATTTTAAAATTCCATCTTTATACACAAAGTCACTCAATCTACCATCATTCACAGATTTGATTTTTAAACTCTTCATCATCGTTACGAGAACTCTTTATCCTTTCAAGTAAATATGGTTTGGAAACCATTTGAAAAAGTATTGATGTTTCACCTTCCATGGTTATTACCATATCCAACTTTACTAGATCCATGAAAATTGGATCCCTTTCAACTCTCATTTTGTTCAAAAGTCCATGATCCTTTCTACTCAAAGCATCTGCCACCTTATTTTCCTTCCTGGGGTGGTAGTGTATCGTGCAATCATAATACTTGAGTAGTTCAAGCCATCGCCTTTGCCTCATGTTGAGTTCTTTCTGTGAGAAAATATACTTCAAACTCTTGTGATCGGTATATATCTCACATTTTTCACCATAGAGATAACTTCTCCATATCCTCAAGGAAAAGATTACAATAGCTGACTCAAGATCATGAGTAAGATAGTTTTTCTCATGAATTTTTAGCTATCGTGATGCATAGGCAATAAATCTATCATTCTGCATAAGGACACAACCAAGTCCTTTCTTCGATGGATCACTATAAATAACAAACCTGTCATTTCCTGATGGTAGAGTCAAAATAAGAGCATTGACTAATCTTCTCTTCAGTTCTTCAAAACATTCTTCACACTCTTTTGTCCAAACAAATTTAACTCCTTTACATGTGAACTTTGTTAATGGGTTAGCCAATCGAGAAAAATTCTGGACGAAATGTCGATAATAACCTGCTAAACCAATAAAACCGCATACCTCGGTTATAGTCGTTGGTGCTGGCCATTCATGGATTGCTCTTGTCTTGGAAGGATCAATAGAGATTCCATATTTAGAGAAAATATGGCCAAGAAAAGAAATATCTTAAATCTAGAATTCACACTTGCAAAACTTCCCATATAATTTATGTCTTCTCAGAGTCTTCAGGATAATGTGCAAGTGATTATCATGATCTTCGTAGCTTTTGGAATATAACAAGATATCATCAATAAATACCACCACAAAATCATCGGGATATTCCT
Organism: Viscum album; assembly: GCA_963277665.1. Taxonomy (NCBI): domain Eukaryota; kingdom Viridiplantae; phylum Streptophyta; class Magnoliopsida; order Santalales; family Viscaceae; genus Viscum; species Viscum album. The sequence goes on from OY728143.1 coordinate 1,016,106,129, forward strand.
TGAAAACTCTATTCATTAGATCCATGAATACAGAGGGTTCATTAGTCAATCCAAAAGGCATTATTGTAAACTCATAATGCCCATACCTGGTTAGAAATGCTGTCTTCAGAATGTCTTCCTTCTTCACACACAACTGATGGTATCTAGATCGAAGGTAAATCTTTGAAAAGTATTTATCTCCATGCAGTTGGTCAAATAAATCATCAATGCAAGGTAGGGGATACTTGTTCTTTATTGTTATAGCATTAATTTACCTGTAGTCGATACATATCCTCATAAATCCATATTTATTTTTAACAAAAAGGACAGGGGCTCCCCATGGGGAAACACTAGGGTGAATAAATACCTTATTACTCAATTCCTCTAGTTGTTTATTTAGTTCATCTAATTCCACATTGTCCATTCTATAAGGGGTCTTCGATATAGGCATTGAACCAGGAATTAAATCAATGGAAAACTCAATTTCTCGTTTGGGAGGATGTCCAGGTAAATCTTCTGGAAACACATCAACATATTCTTTCACAATAGGTACATCCTCTATTTGAACATTCCTTTCCTCACCCATAGTTATTTCATTCTCTTCCTCCATAATAATTGAATTTAGTTGAGCTACTGGGTGTGGATCTAGATAAGAATTAGGTGGTGACAATTCTTCTATAAAGATAAGGTGTTCTTTATCATCATCATCAAAAATTGTAACCTCCTTCTTCTTACAATAAATCTTCACATCATGGTCCTAAATCCAATGCATACCTAGGATTATATCAAACTCAATCATGGGTATGACGATGAGATCAAAAGATAAAGAACATTTATAAGATCTAATGGGGACTGATTCACAATACATTGTTGCAATGATACTTCCCTTAGGAGTTTTAACTGACAACTCCCTTGTTAGATCAATTTGTTAATATCTAATTTTCTTAGAAAACTGGGAAGATATGAAACAATGTGATGATCCAGAATAAAATAATGCATTTTCTAAACTTGAGGAAACTATTAAATTACCTTCCACCGGGTCTTTCGGAGCTTATACCTCAGTAGTAGTGATAGCATAAGCATGGCCTTGATCCCTTGGTCTTTTCTGAGGTAAGTTACCCTGATGCTTAGGAAATTCATTTTCATAATGTCCCATCTCCCTGCAGTTTTATCATTGAAAATCGGTAGCTTTTTTCTTTTCCTTGAAATCACGAGCTTGGTGGCCTTTTTCACCACACTTGTAACAGACTCCCATTCCTTTCAAGAAAGTACCGGGGTGTTTCTTCTCACATTTACTGCAGGATAGATAATCAACTTTTCCCTTCTTACCTTGATTTCCATTTCTAGAGTGATCAGTGTATCTTTTCTTCTCTTTCTTTGCTTTAAAGTCATAAGACTTTGAGAATTATTTATCTGTCTTGATAGGGCATGAGACAATATCTTCGTTCAAAGAGAAGGTTTGTGAGACTAATGCTTGACAGAGAAAATGTTTTAACCCATCAAAGAAATGATCAATCTTACTTCTTGGGTTACTTATATAATCTGCAGTATACCTCACTAACCTTGTAAAGTTAGCCTCATACTTTGTGACATTCTCATCCTCCTTTTGCCTCAGACTCAGAAATTGCCTTTTCATATCTGCTCGATGGTACAAGGAAAGTATTTTTCTAAGAAAATTTCTTTGAACTCCCTCCATTCCATATTTGATAATTCATCATCTTCCTTCGTGTTTTGAATAAATGACCTCCATTATTCAGCTTCTCCAGTGGGGTGGTAAACCTCCATGATAAATTTTTCCCTTTCACTACTCCCCAAGGCATGAAATATTTTCTCTAAGGAATTTTTCCATTGCTCAGCTACTAGTGGATTTGTACTCCCATTGAATGTTGGTGGTTGTTGCCTCATGAAGAGATCTAACATTGATCCTCCACACTGTGGATCTGGGTGCTCCATACGGCTATGGTTATTATTCATAACCTGAGTGAGTTGTCCCAGTATGGTGATTAGCTGATCAACACCAGTTGTATCGCTAGCTCCACTATAATTATATTGAGAAAGAGATAAATACCTACATGGAGTGCATGCATTGATATGGTTTCCATTTCTTCCACTTGGCACCATTTCTAAACAATGGCATACACTAGGTTAGTTTATGAATCACAATACATAAATCAAACTTGTAAAACACTTAACATGAATTGAACAGTTTATGGATATAATCCATAATCATAAAAATGTTTTCTTTGAGGAAGTGTATACTCATAAACCCTTCATAATGGTTTGTAAAGAAAATGAGAATTATCCTAAGCATATCCCCCGGGAGTGTCGTAACCAAGAGTGCAGCAAGGCCCGTTGTCATGCACCAGTTCCCGTTCGAGTCTAGCTCAAAGCGGTGTTTTTGGGTTTTACCCCTAGGTACATCTGTTCCAGAACCATCTCAACCTACTCATATCTAGACAGGGATGTATTGCTCAGAAAACTCACAAAATCTCTACAATACCAAAATTCTTGGAAGTTCTTCTACACTAATCCTCAAAGTCTATCTTAGGGCTATGTTCTCTAATCAGAGTTTATCTAAATCTAGTTTCCAAGGTTTGTAATAAAAATTATCTGATACCAACTGTAATTCCCCAACCCCAGTTACCGAGAGTTGGTGAATTATTAAATAATATTGGAATGATCACAAAAGATCAAGTCTTGAAAGGCCGATTAGTTTAGTAGCCTTGGAAACACTAGATAAATTCATAATTCTTACATTACATGATAAAATGGAAAACTAAAACAACATAGTATCCATAGTCCACACTCATTTCCCCTCAGACTATCCCTACAGGTTAGTCATAAAATACTTCTTCACATCCTGAGAAAAATAAAACATATAAAGGGGTGAGCTCAGATGCTCAGTAATGATAACAATATAGCGGAAACTATCATAAATAAGAATAAACATTTAAGACAATGTATAACTAAAACAAAATCCTTTTAAACATAAACCTCAACATAACATGGAAAAAATAAAATGAAATAATTCCATTTACTTATTCACATGGATATTCTACTAGTCGATTAATCACATGCAATATCAATAACCACTTTCATAATGATGGAATTCATAATGCCAGACTATCATAACCACATAGTCAAGGCCTTGTTCCAAGAATACAAATAAGATTTTGTCAAGGAATTATTCCAAGACACTAGTTTGTCTCATGAGACCTACTGATGCATCGAGGAGCTATAGTGGGCTCCACCCGTCACATACTATGTCCAATGCATTCCTCATATGAAATGGTTTAAACATAACACAAAAATTCGTATTGAAACTAACATACAAAATGTCAACAATTTATCCATAAACCATGAATGGTATAAAAATAACACATCCACAGTCAAACATATCACAAAACCTTCAATACAACATCGAAGTTTTTTATGATAATAAATCAACTTCATATATACTTAAAATCTATCAAAGGATGTTGACATAGATGAAATCAAAACTATTTGAGAGAAATATTTCTTTTTTTGAAATCATTTAAAAGTTAAATAATTATAAATGGAAAAATTTACTTTGAAAATATTCTTATAAGATTTTAAGGCAAGCTTCGACAATTTTATAATGGTGTAAAATATCGGGACCCATCGTATAAGTTAAAAAAGACATTCTTACCTTCATTCTGTCAAAAAGGTTAAAAGGACCTTGTTTGGAAAAGGACCGAAATATTCCTTTATAAAAATATTATAAAATGTCAAACAGGGGTATAAATGACTTTAACCCATAGTATGTAAAATAGTAATAATTATTTTAAATACATTTTTAAGAAACATGGATGTGGATGATAAATAGGTCCCAGTAGATAATTACGTATAAACAACCTCAGATAATGAAGAGATCGTGAAATAAACACTTACCTTGTACTTTTCCATGGTCAAGGGTTTTTTTACCTCCTGTATAATGGTGAAATAATTTTTATTAAATTATAAATGAGTCATATACATAAATATGATATCATATATGATCTTTTAATATTGCTTTGTTAATAATATTTTAGTATTATCATCGTTTTAGGTGTTCCCTTACACATTTTATTTTATATGTTTTGTTACAAAAGCCGTGTTTGTTATCCAAAGGTTGTATATTATTCATATATAGAATTATATCAAGTCCTTAAACATTATTTTTAATCATTAAATGAAAATTAGTCTTGAATGGATACGATGGGGAATGAATCTTATCGCGTTCGTGGAGACGGTAGTCTGTACGTACGCACGGGCGACAATATCATTATTTTGATATTAAAATAATATATAATTTGATGGTGTATAATATATAAAGAATAATTATCATGTTATATTTATTATTTACATGAATTATACATCATTATTATACCCATCCAAATAATAATTTATTGAATAACAATTACACCATGACGTGGAGACGGTAAGCCGTACGTACGCACGTACGGTGACATGTCAGTCAAGGGATGGATAGAATACTGAATATGGTTATACCATATTTATAAAATCATCACATTATATATAAGATACTGTAGTTATTATTTTATAATGGAAATAACAAATAAAGAAGACGTTGAAGAAGAAAGGAACTTGAAAGAGGGTGGTGAAAACATTACCTCTTCTTCGGGTTCTTCCTTTTGATTTGATCAAAAGGGATCCTTAGGTTGATTTTATGACTAAATGAAGGACTCTAGGATAAAGTGAGGGAAGTTGAGAGAATATTTGGTCAGGTGTTGGCCGATCCAAAAGCCTTTGAAGTTGTGAATTAGTGAGAATGGGTAGTACCCTTTTATAAGAGGGGTGAGGGGTGCCTTAGGAAAAGCTATAAATATTATTTTATAATAAATTCATATTCGGTTTCTAATGGATCCAAAGTGACTTATTTTGAGGCTAATGTAGGGATGGGTCGAAATAATTTCAACCAATATATTTTAGACATGTTTGTGTCACTAAATTAACCTTATCATTTATATTTAACTCTTAGTTAAATAGTTTGACGTTTACCATGTATCTTTGTATTTTTATATTATATAGTTAATAAACTTACTATATACATTCAAGCGAACCCCAAGTGGTTCATTAATAATAAATCCACCACTATATAAGTATCTTGGACGAAACTTAGGTTTTTAGAAATTTAATATCAATTAATAATATAATATTTGTTTTAAAAACTCTTTTATGTCAATTTTGACACTATTTGGTATTTTGTTTTTTCTAAATTCATAAAGGCATTATTACTTCAAAACTAATTCATTTAATCAACCCTAACATGTCATATTAACCTATGAAATTCTTTAAATTCATTAAAAATCTCAAATTATATTTATTTGGGTATTTATAATATCTATTATTTGAATATTTCACTAATAAGGTAATTACTGCATCATCATTGTGTCATAAATTAATTAAATTATTTAATGTCTAAAAATTATAAATAAAATTTAATTATGTATTAAATTTTATTATCTTTATAATTAATATTTATAATAGAATTTATCTTATGTATTACCCTATATTAAAAATATTTTAGTTATTAAACTTTGATTTTAACTCTTTTAACTATTCTTTGAATTAAATAATAATAAATGTCCTAATATAATCCAAGTGGACCAAATAGGTTCATATTTAATTACTAAGGTTGTATTTGGTCGAATTATATTTAGCCAATAGAATTAGGACATGTGTTAGAGTAATAATAATATCATTTTTACCCTTAATTACCCTATTTACATTTAACTGTGGTAAATAAAAGTAAAAAGTTACTATTCACAAAAAATTATTTTTATCTTATTGAACCACATTTTACTACTTTATATTAACTGTGTCTCTTGGATTTTCTAAATTCCACTCACAGAAGCGGTAAAATTAAGTTTTATGTGAATTTACAAATTCTCCCAGGAGGTGGGTAAAAGACGGTGAAAATTTCAATAAAATTTTTATATATCAAAATTTTTTCTAAACTAACTCAAATGAATTAAAATGAATTTATATAGGTATTATGTATCTATATTGACCTAAAATAAATTTAAATAAAATAAATAATTATTTAAATAAAAATTCGGTTTTAAACTATAACTTGGTGTTTTTCAATATTTATCAAAAATTGAAACTTTTCAGAAAAATACCAAAAATTCACCCTAAGCTAATTTCGATATTCCAAATCCAAAAATGAAGTCCATTTTGAAGTATAAAATTTATAAAATTTCAAAAAGTGGGAATTACTATTCATAACGGCTAGTTTGATTAGATGTAGTGTGTGTTAGAACTCGAAGTTGCGTACAACACACGCTACTGTATTATTCAAAGAGAAGCGTACCGTGGAAGCTTGGGGTGTTACATTCTCCTCTACTTAAAATAATTTCATCCTCAAAATTTCTAGAATACTACTCCATGAAAAGACTCGGGTGGTTCTTCATCATAAGTTCCTTAGGTTCCCACGTTGCCTCTTCCATCTTATGGTTTCTCTATAGAACTTTTACCAGATGAGTCGTCCAGTTTCTCAACACTTGTTCTCTCGTATCAAGAATCTTGACATGATCTTCATAATAAGACATATCAGGTTCCAGTTATAATTCCTCATAGGTGAGTACATGCGTTGGGTCAGGCATTTATTTTCTCAACAGTGATACGTGGAACACATCGTGAACTTTGGAGAGACTTGGTGACATTTCCAAATGGTAAGATACAACCCCAATGCGTTCTAGAATTTCGAATGGTCCGATGTACCTAGGTCTCAATTTTACTTTCTTACCAAAACGTATAACACCCTTCAATGGAGATACCTTTAAGAAAATCTGATCTCCTACCTGAAATTCCAAATCCTTCTTTCGGTTGTCAGCATAGCTCTTCTGCCTACTTTGAGCTGCTTTGAAGTGGTTTTGTATTACCTTCACCTTTTCCATCATTTCCTACACCAATTCTAGGCCTATGGGTTTTCATTCACCAACATCATCCCAACAGGTTGGTGCACGACATCTCTTTCCATATAATGCTTCATATGGTGCCATATGAATACTCGAATGGAAGATTTTGTTATAGGAAAATTCTACCAGAGGTAAATATTGATCCCACATACCCTGAAAGTCAAGTGAGCATGATCTAAACATTTCTTTTAAGGTTTGAATAGTCTATTTTGATTGTCCATCAGTTTGGAGGTGGTAAGAAGTGCTCAAACGAAGTTCAGTATCCAGGGCTTTCTGAATACTTTTATGGAATCTTGATGTAAAACAGGGATCATGATCCAAAACAATTGATATGGGTACTCCATGAATCCTCACAACTTCATTAATATATAGTCTTTCTAGACGTTCAAGTGGTAAATCTTCCCTTATAGAAAGAAAATGTGCTGACTTGGTAAGATGATCAACAATGACCCATATTGCATCGTTCCTTCTAGGAGTCTTTGGTAGTCCCATGACAAAGTCCATGATGATATTATCCCATTTCCACTCAGGTATGGGAAAAGGTTGCAATACTCCACCAAGATGTTGCCTTCCAGCTTTCACTTTTTGAAATACCATACATCTTGAAACAAAATCAGAAATCTCCCTCTTCATGTTGTCCCAAAAAAAATGTTCCTTCAAATATCTATACATTTTGGTGCTCCCAGGGTGTATAGAGAAATTGGAACTATGAGGATCGTCCAACAGTTACCTTTTTAGATCAGGTATATCGGGAACACAAAGTCTTCTCCCAAATTTCAAAATTCCATCTTCATACACAAAGTCACTCAATCTCCCATCATTCACAGCTTTTATTTTTAAACTCTTCATCATCGGTCTGAGAACACTTTATCCTTTCTAGTAAAGATGGTTTGGTAACCATTTGAAAAAGTATCGATGTTTCAACTTCCATGGTTATTCCCATATCCAACTTTACTAGATCCAAGAAAATTAGATCCCTTTCAACTCTCATTTTGTTCAAAACTCCATGATCATTTCTGCTCAATGGATCTACCACCTTATTTTCATTCCTGGGGTTGTAGTGTATCGTGAAATCATAATCCTTGAGTAGTTCAAGCCACCTCCTTTGCCTCATGTTGATTTCTCTCTGTGAGAAAATATACTTCAAACTATTGTGATCAGTATATATCTCACATTTTTCACCATAGAGATAATGTCTCCATATCTTCAAGGAAAATATTATAACAACTAACTCAAGATCATGAGTAGGATAGTTTTTCTAATGAATTTTCAGCTGTCGTGATGTATTGGAAATAACTTTATCATTCTGCATAAGTACACAACCATGTCCTTTCTTCGATACATCACTATAAATAACAAACCCATCATTTCCTGATGGTAGAGTCAAAATATGAGCATTGACTAATATTATCTTCAGTTCTTGAAAACATTCTTCACACTCTTTTTTCCAAACTAATTTAACTCCTTTACATGTGAGCTTTGTTAATGGGTTAGCCAATCAGGTGAAATTCTGGACGTAACGTTGATAATAACCTGCTAAACCAATAAAACTGCGTACCTCGGCTATACTCATTGGTGTTGGACATTCTTGGATTGCTCTTGTCTTAGAAGGATCAACAGAGATTCCATATTTAGAGACAATATGGCCAAGAAAAGAAATCTCCTAAATCCAGAATTCACACTTGCTAAAATTCCCATATAACTCATGTCTTCTCAGAGTCTTCAGGATAATGCGTAAGTGATTTTCATGATCTTCGTAGCATTTGGAATATACCAAGATATCATCAATAAATACCACCAAAAAATCATCGATATATTCCTTGAAAACTCTATTCATTATATCCATGAATACATAGGTTTCATTAGTCAATCCAAAAGGCATTACTGTAAACTCATAATGCCCGTACCTGGTTCGAAATACTGTCTTTGGAATGTCTTCCTTCTTCACACATAACTGATGGTATCCAGATTTAAGGTAAATCTTTGAAAAGTATTGATCTCTATGTAGTTGGTCAAATAAATAATCAATGCGAGGTAGGGGATACTTGTTCTTTATTTTTATATCATGAATTTCCCTGTAGTCGATACAGAACCACATAGATCGATCTTTATTTATAACAAAAAGGACAGGGGCTCCCCATGGAGAAACACTAGGGTGAATAAATCCCTTATTACTCAATTCCTCTAGTTGTTTCTTTAGTTCAAATAATTCCACAGTGTACATTCTATAAGGGGTCTTCGATATAGGCCTTGAATTAGGAATTAAATCAATGGAAAAATCAATTTCTCGTTCAGGAGGATGTCGAGGTAAATCTTCTGGAAACACATCAACATATTCTTTCATAATAGGTGCATCCTCTATTTGAACATTCCTTTTCCTCACCCACAGTTATTTCATTCTCTTCCTCCCCAATAATTGAATTTAGTTGAGCTACTGGGGGTGGATCTAGAAAAGAATTAGGTGGTGACGATTCTGCTCTAAAGATATGGTGTTCTTTATCATCATCATCAAAAATCGCAACCTCCTTATTCTTACAATAAATCTTCTTATCATGGTCTGAAATCCAATCCATATCGAGGATTATATCAAACTCAATAATGGGTATGACGATGATATCCGTAGATAAATAACATTTATATGCTCTAATGGGGACTGATTCACAAAACTTTGTTGCAATGATAATTCCCGTAGAAATTTTAACTGACAACTCCCTTGTTAGATCAAATTGGAAATATCTATTTTTCTTAGCAAACTGGGAAGATATGAAACAATGTGATGATCCAGAATCAAATAATGCATTTGGTAAACTTGAGGAAACCATTAAATTACTTGCCACCACGTCATTCAGAGCTTCTACCTCAGCAGTAGTGATAGCATAAGCTTGGCCTTGATCCCTTGGCCTTTTCTAAGGTAAGTTCCCCTGATGCTTAGGAAATTCATTTTCATAATTTCCCATCTCTCTATAGTAGTAGTATTGAACATCGGTAACTTCTTTCTTCCCCTTGCAATCATGAGCTTGGTGGCCTTTTTCACCACACTTGTAACAGACTCCCATTCCTTTCAAGAAAGTACCAGGGTGTTTCTTCCCACATTTACCACAGGATAGATAATCAACATTTCCCTTATTCCCCTTATTTACATTTCCAGAGTGATCAGTAGATCTCTTCTTCTCTTTCTTTGCTTTAAAGTCATAAGACTTAGAGAATTCTATTTCTGTCTTGATATCGCCTGAGAAAATATCTTCGTACAATGAGAAGGTTTTTGAGACTAATGCTTGGTGGAGAAACGGTATTAACCCATCAAATAAACGATCAATATTACTTCTTGGGTTACGTATATAATATGTAGCACACCTCTCTAACCTTGTAAAGTTAGCCTCATACTTTGCGACATTCTCATCCTCCTTTTGCCTCAGACTCAGAAATTGCTTTTTTCATATCTGCTTGATGGTCACAAGGAAAGTATTTTTCTAAGAACAGCTCTTTGAACTCCCTCCATTCCATATTTTATACTTCATCATCTTCCTTCGTGTTTTGAATAAATGACCACCAGTGGTCAGCATCTCCAATGAGGCGGTAAACTGCCATGATAACTTTTTCCCTTTCACTACTCCCCAAGGCATGGAATATTTCCTCTAAGAAATTTATCCATTGCTCAGCTACTAGTGGATTTGTACTCCAATTGAATGTTGGTGGTTATTTCCTCCTGAAGCGATATAACATTGATCCTCCACACTATGGATCTGGGTGCTCCATACGGGTAAGGTTATTATTGATAACCTGAGTGAGTTGTTCAAGTATGGTGATTAGCTGATCAACACCATTTACATCACCATCTCCACTATAATTATCTTGAGAAGGAGGGAAATACCTAAATGAAGTGTGTGCATTGATACAGTTTCCATTTCTTCCACTATGCGCCATTTCTAAACAATGGAATACACTAAGATTATTTTATGAATCACAATACATAAATCCAAACATGTAAAACACTTACCATGAATTGAACAGTTTATGGATATAATCCATAACCATAAAAATCTTTTCTTTGAGAAAGTATATACTCATAAACCCTTCATAATTTTTTGTAAATAAAATTAGAATTATCCTAATCATATCCATCAGGAGTGTCATAACCAAGAGTGTAGCAATGCCCATTGTCGTGCACCAGTTCCCGTTCGAGTCTAGCTCAAAGCGGTGTTTTCAGGTTTTACCCCAAGGTACATCTGTGCTAGAGCCACCTCTACCTGCTCGTATCCAAATAAGGATGTATTTCTCAGAAAACTCACAAAATATCTACAATACCAAAATTCTAGGAAGTTCTTCTACACTAATCCTCAAAGTCTTTCTTAGGGCTATGTGCTCTAATCAGAGTTTATCTAAATCTAATTTCCAAGGTTTGTACTAAACTTCCTCTGATACCAACTGTAACACCCTGACCCCAATTACCCAGAGTCAGTGCATTATTACATAATATTGTCATGATCACAAAAGATCAAGTCTCAAAAGGCCGATTAATGTTGTAGCCTTGGAAACACTAGATACATTCATAAGTCTTAAATTACATGATAAAATGGAAAACTACAACAATATAGTCTCCATAGTACACACTCATATCCCCTCAGAATATCCCTACAGGTCAGTCATAAAATACTTCTTCACATCCTAGAAATAATAAAACATATAAAGGGGCAAGCTCAGATGCTCAGTAATGATAACAATATAGCGGAAATTGTCATAAATAAGCATAAACATTTAATGCAATGTATAACTAAATCAAAATCCTTTTAAACTTGAACCTCAACATAACATGGAAAAAATAAAATGAAATAATTCCATTTACTTATTCACATGGATATTCTACTAGTCAAATAATCACATGAAATATCAATAACCACTTACATAATGATGGAATGCATAATGCCAGACTATCATAACTACATAGTCAAGGCCTTGTGACAAGAATACAAATAAGTTTTTGTCAAGGCATTGTTCCAAGAAACTAGTTTGTCTCATGATACCTACCGATTCATTGAGGAGCAATAGCGGGCTCCACCTGTCACATACTAAGTCCAATGCATTCCTCATATGAAAAGGTTTAAACATAACATAAACATTCGTATTGAAAATATCATATGAAATGTCCAAAATTTATCCATAAACCATGAATGGTATAAAAATAAAATATCCACATTCAAACATATCACAAAACCTTCAATACAATATTGAAGTTTTTAATCATAATAAATCAACTTCAAATAAACTTAAAATCCATCAAAGGATGTTGATAGAGATGAAATCAAAACTATTTGAGAGAAATATCTCTTTTTTTAAATCATTTAAAAGTAACATAATTATAAAAGGAAACATTTACTTTTAAAATATTCTTATAATATTTTAAGGGAAGCTTTTATGATTTTATAATGGCGTAAAATAGCTTCACACGTCGTATAAGTTAAAAAAGACATTCTTAACTTAATTCTGTCGAAAAGGTTAAAAGGACCTTGTTTGGAAAATGACGGAAAGATTCCTTTATAAACATCTTATAAAAAGTCAAAGAAGGGTATAAATGACTTTAACCGATAGACTATAAAATATTAAGAGTGTTTTGAAATACATTTTTAAGAAACATGGATGTGGATGATAAAGAGGTCCCAGTAGATAATTACGTATAAACAACCTCAGATAATGAAGAGATCGTGAAATAAACCCTTACCTTGTACTTTTACTCAGTAAAGGGTTAGTTTAAATCCTGTATAATGGTTAAATAATTGTTATAAAATTATACAAGAGTCATATACATAAATATGATATCATATATGATCTTTTAATATTGCTTTGTTAACAATATTTTAGTATTATCGTCGTTTCCGGTGTTCACTTACGCGTTTTATTTTATATTTTTTGTTACATAAGTTGTGTTTGTTATCCATAGGTTGTATATTATTCATATACTGAATGATATCTAGTCCTTAAACATTATTTTTAATCATCAAATGAAAATTAGTCTTGAATGGATACAATGAGGAATGGATCTTAACGCGTTCGTGGAGACGGTAGTCCGTATGTACGCACGAGCGACAATATCATTCTTTTGATACTAAAATAATATATAATTGGATAGTGTATCATATATAAAGAGTCATTATCATGTTTTATTTATTATTTACATGAATTATACATCATTATTATACCCATACAAATAATAATTTATTGAATAACAATTACACCACAACGTGGAGACGGTAAGCCGTACCTACGCACGTATGGTGACATGTCAGTCAAGGGACAGATAGAATACTGAATATGGTTGTACCATATTTATAACAATGTAATAGTATATAGTAGATACTGTATTAATTATTTTATAATGTAAATAACAAATAAAGAAGAAGTTGAAGAAGAAAGGAACTTGAAAGAAGGTGGTGAAAACATTACCTCTTCTTGAGGTTCTTCCTTTTGATTTGATCAAAAGGGATCCTTAGGTTGGATTTATGAGTAAAGGGATGCCTATAGGATGAAGTGATTGATGTTGAGATAATATTTGGGTATGTTTTTGTGGAGCCAAAAGGATTTGAAGGTGTGAGTTAGTGAGAAGGGCGAGTGCCCTTTTATAAGAGGGGTGGGGTGCACCTTAGGAAAAGCTAGAAATATTATTTTATAATAAATTCATATTCGGTTTCTAATGGCTCCAAAGTGACTTATTTAGAGGATAAGGTGGGGATGGGTCTAAATCCTTTCAACCAATAGATTTTAGACAGGTTTGGGTCACTAAATGAAGCTTATCATTTATATTTAACTCTTAGTTAAATAGTTTTATATTTACCATGTCTCTTTGTATTTTTATATTATATGGTTAATAAACTTACTATATACATCCAAGAGAACCCCAAGTGGTTCATTAATAATACAACTATCACTATATAATTCTCTTGGCCGAATCTTAGTTTTTTAGTAATTTAATATCAATTAATAATATAATATTTGTTTTAAAAACTCTTTTATGTCAATTTTGACACTATTTGGTATTTTGTTTTTCCTAAATTCATAACAGAATTATTACTTCGAAACTAATTCATTTAATCAACCCTCACATGTCATATTAACCAATAAAATTCGTTTAATTCATTAAAAGTCTCAAATTATATTTATTTGGGTATTTATAATATCAATTATTTTAATATTTCACTAATAACGTAATTACTGCATCATCATTGTCATAAATAAATTAAATTATTTAATGTATAAATATTATAAATAAAATATCATTATGTAGGAAATATTTTTATCTTTATAATTAATATTTATAATCGAATTTATCTTATGTATAACATTATATTAAAAATGTTTTAGTTATTAAACTTTGATTTTATCTCTTTTACCTCTTCTTTGAATTAAATAATAATAAATGTCCTAATCTAATGAAAGTGGACCAAAGAGGTTCATATTTTATTCCTAAGGTTGTTTTTGGTCTAATTATTCTTATACAATAGAATTAGGACATGTTTTAGGTTAATAATAATATCATTTTCTCCTTAATTACCCTATTTACATTTAACCGTGGTAAATAAAAGTAAAAAGTTACTATTCACCAAAAATTATTTTTATCTTATTGAATCATATTTTACTTCTTGATATTAATTGTGTCTCTTGTATTTTCAAAATTCCACTCACAGAAGCAGTAAAATTAAGTTTTATGTGAATTTGCGAATTCTCCCAGGAGGTGGGTAAAAGACAGTGAAAATTTCAATAATATTTTTATATATCAAAAATTATTCTAAACTAACTCCAATGAATTACATTGAAAATATATAGGTATTATGTATCTATTTTGACCTAAAATAAATTTAAATAAAATAAATAATTATTTAAATAAAAATTCTATTTTAAACTATAACTCAGTGTTTTTCACTATTCATCAAAAATTGAAAGTTTTCAGAAAAATACCAAAAATTCACCCTAAGCTAATTTCAATATTCTGAATCCAAAAATAAAGTCCATTTTGAAAGATAAAATTTATAAAATTTCAAAAAGTGGGTATTACTATTCATAACGGCTAGTTTGATTGGTTGTGGTGTGTGTTAGAACTCGAAGTTGCATACAACACAAGCTACTGTATTATTCAAAGAGGAGCATATCATGGAATCTTGGGGTGTTACAATTAGGGTTTAATTTATTCTCATAAATCTATCTAAATAATTTAAAAACTTGATTAGAATGTTAGTTATTTTTTTGGTAATAAATTATAAATTTCCCAAGGTAGTAAGTAATCCATTAATGCATGTGAGTCCTGAATTTTCAATCCATTTTTGTTATGGGGATTCAAATCAACACCTCTTGAAATATTAGTATATTATCCATTAGGTACTTTAAGATTTTTTAATCATCAAAGGAAATTATATTTTTGATGATTTTTCATTGTGAAAATAGTTAATAGATAATTAGCATTCTGATTTTTTCATAGATCACATTTTATAATAACTTCTTCTAAGTCCTTATAATCCTTTAAATGATCCTTTGATTTTCCCTCTTCCTTAAGAAATGTAAATAGCACATTATCAAACATATTCTTCTCAATGTTCATAAAGTCAATATTATGACCTAAAAAATTAAATTACCAATATGTATGTTTAGAAAATATTCTCTTTTTCTTATATTTTTGTGTTTTGATTATAACTTATGGTGTTCTAACTCGTTTTCCACTTTTATTCAGTTAAAAATATTTTCCAAACCTTTTACCAAAATCTGATAATTCTTCAATGATTTATTATCTTGATAACAATTTTTTTAGATGCTTTAAATTAGTTTTTCAATTTAAACATGACTTGTGAAACCAAAATTTGTGAGACATATCAAGGAAGTGATGATAGTACTTGAAACACCAAATTTCTTATCTAAGGTAGCCATTAATACTTAAAATAAAAGTTACAAACTAGACAAGACAAACTATTTTATATGTTATGATTGGAAAAATTTACTAGTCCATGATAGTATCTCATGGTCCACATAAGGGAAGTATGCATTTTGAAAATTTTCATAGTAAATGCATAATATAGTTCTACAACATAATTACATAACTTCTATAAAGTTTGAATAAGAGGCTGAACGTAGACGTCAATGTCATTTCAATGTAATTGATTTCGAAGAATAATCATCAATATGATGATTGAATTCTATTGTTTACACATCCAAGCAAGTATATTATAAGGAATAAAAATAACTAGACAAATGTTATAACTGCTACTTAAAGTCCCAAAAGTATTTTATCCATAAGATGACAATATCGACTTTACATTTATAGGATTAGAAGAGAAATCAAGATTTAATGAATTGAATTTATTCCATGCTTTAAATCACTTCGATGTCACATATAATCATCATTATTATTATGAAAATAATTCCAATTAATATTTTTAATGGATTTAGATGACCGAAAAAATATTTGAAACCAAGATTTTAATAGAATGTAATGTAAAAACTTAACATAAATTTTCTTTTTCTATGTCTTTTTGGTAGTACACAGATTAAAATTGACATCATTATTTTTTGTTTCCATTTATAAGTATAAATATTTTTCAATTTTCTTTATTCTAATTTTCATTTCAATTATTAATACAATCATTGGGACATGTGTGTATATTTGGTTAATTGTGTCTATGATTTGCTAATAATATTCTTTAACTAAATAAATGATACATAGATATTATCATTATAAAATTCAACGTAAAATAATTTTAATATCATAGAAATATATTTATTTATAATTCCACTTAAACACTTGATGTGGTTAAACTTCAGTAGAAAAGAAAATTTTGATTATTTGACACATCATTCATACACTTCATAATGTATATATGAAACTAATTTTAAAAACGTAGTAGTTTACTCAGTTAAGTTTTCCCTTTTATTAGTCTCCTCAGTATCATCCATTAATATGTTATCATCTTGATTAGGTTTTCCTATAGTTCTAAAATCATCATTAATATCTGAAACATTAACAACTGAATCAACTAATGTGTTACATTATTGATGGATTTTCCCTATTATGCTTAAATCATTATTTATCATGTTTTGAATTTCATTATTCACTATTGGGAATTAACTTGTTAATTTTGATTATATAAATAATTTCTCAAATTTTCAATAAATTTTGATTATCCATTTAAAATCCAACTCACATAATGAAGAGGAAATTATTTGAATATCAAGTGCTCAAATACTTCGTCTCCCCTCAACCATAATTTTAATTTATATTTTGGATATGAAAATTTGATTTTTTTCATCTACAGATCGATTCTAAAATAAAAAATCCAAAAAACATGTTCAAACCCATAACATAATGATATGTGTTCTGAGGTATGGTAATCCAAATTTAATCTATATGTACTTGATTGTGTACTTTTTCAAAAAAAATTAATAACTAAGATTGTAACCTAAATGATAAAAAAATGCATAACCAAAATTGTGATAGAAATAACCTAATACTATATATCTTCACGTGAAGAGTTTCACCACCCACTAGCCAACTCCTTTAAATTAAAAAAAATTGTCAGGTATTTTCCATATAAACATGTTTTTTTACTCTTATATGAATTAATGAAACCAAGTCTAAAAAAAATATTGTGTATAAATAATGTAAGTGTAGATATTAAGTAATATTAAAAACACTCTTTATTTATAAAATTATAAAATAGACCATGCTATACAAATTTAAAATGAAAATAGAAAGTATCATTCCACATTTAATAAAATCATATAAATTTTAAAAAAACATTTATACCATTTAATTAATATTAATCATGTTATCGAAATTCAAACTAATATATGAATCTATAATTCAAATATTATATAAAAATATATTAATAATTTATTTCATTTTAAGTAATAATGAGATATTAGATAACATATGATGGATCAAAGCTCAAGGATACCAGCACTAAAACATTCAATCCTTGGTATTTGATCCACTATTCAAATTATATTTCTAAAGTACCCAAAAAATCACTAGTTGAAGTGAAATACTACACTATTATAAAATAAAACCCTAAAATGGAACTATCTAAAGTATAATATTAATCTAAAAGATCCTTAATTTTATGAAATATATACTAGGTAGAAAATAAGGCATGAAATTTTGGAACTATAACCTAGTAGTTTTTTATCAAAATATTACTCTTAATTGGTACTCAGAGTGTTCCCATTAGATTTTTAATCGATATAGAATATTAATTGAAAATAATGAACATGAAATAATCACACAACACATCTCTAAAAACTAATTAATAAAATAGCCACACTAAATTGATCCTTTGATCACATATTAAATAATTTCACATATATGAATTTCATAATAAATGGGGAAAATATAGATATCTATGAGGGGAGAGGTTATCAGCGAAGTGGTTTAGCATAAGATGGATTCAATAGTATTAGTGATGGGTTGAGGGTAATGATGAGCTGGGTTCAACGTTAGGAATAATCGAGTGGGAGAGGGTTTTGGGTGAGGTGGGAGTGTATCAGTGAGGGGGTCCAGTGTTGGTTGGCATTAAGGGGGAGTGGGTGTCGGTGGAGTCAAGAGGGAGACAAGGTTTCAGTGGAATCGAGTGGGAGAGGGTTCTGGTGTCAAGGGGGATATGCTGTTGGGTTACATATGGTTTCGATGATAGGGGGAGGTCAAGGTATATTGTAATTTTTTAAAACATATAGGGGAGTTTTAATAAAAAAAACCTCTATATAAAATAAATAGTTCAATTTTTATAAAAAACACCAATAAATATCACTATTGTTGATGATTTTAACAAGTTCCATTATAAAATAGGTTTCAAATATAATTTGAAGTTTTAGAGATAGTTTTGGAAACCATCTCTAAAAAATTATAATAATATACTATATTTCCTATAGAGATGTTTGGATCAAGGTAGTGGAAAGGATTTCCAATAGTAGGTGTAACACCCGAGACTTTTATGAGAAATATTTTGTTTTTAAATCATCAAAGGAATCTTTCACTACACACAACACTAGATTGGCTTGCTTTACACGTAATCGCGGCCTTCCTCGATAGCTTGCGTCGTAAGAAATACCGAGTTTCACTAAACAACGTTATGCTATTAAAATATTATTAAAACTAGCCGTTATGAATAGTAATAACCACTTTTTGAAATTTTATAAATTTTATTTTTCAAAATGGACTTCATTTTTGGATTCGGAATATCGAAATTATCCTAGGGTAAAATTTTGGTATTTTTCTGAAAACTTTCAATTTTTGATGAATAGTGAAACCACTAAGTGGTAGTTAAAAAACTAAATTTTTCATAAAACTTAATTTTACCGCTTCTGTGAGTGGAATTTTAAAAATCTGAGAGACACGATTAATATCAAGGACTAAAATGTGGTTCAATGAGATGAAAATAATTTTTGGTGAATAGTAACTTTTTACTTTTTTTTTACCACGGTTAAAAGTAAATAGGGTAATTAAGGGTAAAAGTGTTATTTTTATTACCCTAAAACATGTCCTAATTCTATTGGATAAGTGTAATTCGACCAAAAACAACCTTAGGAATAAAATATGACCATTTAGGCCCACTTGGATTAGATTAGGACATTTATTATTAATTTATTTAAAGAAGGGTTAAAATAGTTAAAATCAAAGTTTAATAAGTAAATAATTTTTAATATAAGGTTATACAAAAAATAAATTAGACTATAAATATTTATTAGAAAGATAAAAAGATTTACAACATAATGGTATTTTATTTATAATTTTTAGACTTAAAATAATTTAATTTATTTATGACACAATGATGATGCAGTAATTATATTATTAATGAAATATTGACATAATTGATGTTATAAATACCCAAATAAATGTAATTTGAGACTTTTTATGAATTACAATAATTTTATATGTTAATATGACATGTTATTATTGATTTAATTAAATTTTCTTCGAACTAATCATTATTTTATGATTTTGACAAAAATCAATTACTAAATAGTGTCAAAATTGACATAAAATAGTTTTTAAAACAAATATTATATTATTAATTGTTTTTTATTCATAAAAATATAAGGTTCGGCCAAATGACTTAGATAATGTTATATATATTAATAATAAACAACATGGGGTCCGTTTGGCTTTTTATAGTAAGTTTATTAACCTTATAGTGTAAGAACACAAGAAGACACAGTAAAAGTAAAATTATTTAACTTAATGTTAAATCTAAATGATAATGTTAAAATAGGAACATAAACTTGTATAAATTATACTGGATGAGAATATTTCGACCCATACCCACCTTAGCTTCGAAATAAATCAATTTTGAGCTATTTAAAACCGAATTTGGCTTTATAATAAAATAATATTTTTTGTTATTCCAAAGGTGCCCCTCTCCTCCCTTATAAAAGGGCACCTCCTACCTCTCTTCCTAAAACAACTTTGAGCCTTCAAGCTCGGCCAACCCCTGCCAATTTCTTCTCTCCTCTTCCCTAGAGACATCCTAGAGGTCTTGGTCTTCTTCAAAGACCAATTTTAGTGCCCTAAAAGAAGGTCTCAAAGAAGCGCTTCAAAGAAGAGGTAATGCCCGTTACTGTTTCTTTCATCATTATTTCTTCTTCCACTACTTCTTCTTTAGTTGTTTAATTATGAATTAATAACATCAGTATCACTCATATACTGATATGTTATTATAAGTATGAAACAACCCTATTTCACCATCTATCCATCCTATGGAAAATTAAATCACTGCTCGTGCGTACGTACGGAATACCGTCTCCACGCCGTGGTGTAATCTATTTTACACCACCACCTTACTTGGATGGGTATAATGGTGTAAAGAATGAATATATATGATTATTTTAAATTTATATTTATTCTGAAATAGTATACATACACTCCAATACAATTCCACGATCATGGGAACGATATCATCGCTCGTGCGTACGTACGGAATACCGTCTCCACGATGTGACGCGACTCGTTCTACATGATCTTCATTGAATAATGATTATATAGATGAATTGAATGAATTAATATGACATATATTACACTAATACCATTCTGGAAATAAGGTATCTATAACCTAAAAAGAAGAATAAGAATTTATTCTACAAAACACGCATAAGAACAAACAGTAATAAACACCCGAATAACAAGTAGCAATGAAATATTACTATTAATAAGCTAAGAATATGACCATATATGATATCATAACAATGATTATGATTCTGGAATAAGTCAATGACATTATTTAAATCATTATACAGGAGGTTCAGACACTTACGAAGCAAATCAGACCTAAGGTAAGGGAAAATATCACAATCTCACTTTTATCCGAGATTGTTTATACTTTGGTATTTACTGGGGTGTATTTTATCATCCACATACATGTTTCCTCAACATGTAATATTATTTACATCCACCTACAATTGTTTAAATCCATTTTTACCCTTTGGTGAGTTTATAGTAAAATATATGAAAGGAATCTTTGGTCATTTTTCATACGAGGTAATTTTTGACTTTTCCGACAAAAGTACGAGAAGAAAGTTTTTTTTAAAATTATACGGCATGAATGGATTTAAAAAAAAATATTTCCAAGAAGCTTCCTTTACAAGTTTTCAAGTTTATTTTTAATCAACTTCTTTTAGTTTAAAATTGTATGACATGTTAAGAAAGGAAAATGTTTTTGAAGTAGAAAGGATATTTTCCTCAAGAATGGAGTTCAAGTGTTTTATCAAAATTATTTTCCATCTAAGATAATATCGGGTTCTGTTTCTATCCCTATTATTACATTGATTTGATTATGTTGTGATGGAATTATTTTTATGAATTCCTTTATCTTATATGAATTGTTTTATGATGTCTTGTTGTTTAAGAATCCCATTTTTATTACATGTGTTATGAAATGATGTATGATTTATGATTTTGTGGAACACATAAGAATGGTATCATTATGAGATGGGTGGGACCTATATCTCCCTCCAATGCATTGGGTAAAGATTTTATATTTCATGAGATAGACATGGATGGAACGGTAGGTTAAACCGGTTCAGTGAAACAGGACTGAAACGAGGAATGAACTCGGTTCAGAAATGGACTTTTTCCACTAAGTTAGTCTTGGAAATGAGTCTTGACTAATAAGAAATGATTATCTATGATTATGTGTATATGCCACAAAGTTTCATGTTTTAAGTTATGATTATTGGGATTATATTTCACTACTATGAGTTATCCCATGTTATGATATTATAATCTCTTTTGCAGGTTAAGATTTACAAAATGTTATGTTATTATGAATATGATGTGATAGATATTTCTTTTTTTTACCCTTAATGAGCATTTGAGCTCACCCTTTTGTATTTTTTCTTTCCCCAGGCCAAGAAGAAGGTTATTAAGTAGGATATGCCAAAAGGGACTCTAGATATGATGAAATAAATGGGAGACAGTGTAGACGCTTTATGAACCAGTTGTTTATGTTTCCCAATTTCTAAATACACTATACCTATACGGTCCTTTCTTGGTTTTGTTATATGTTGTAATAAGTGTGCTTCAATTTTGAAGTAATAACAGTGTATGTAAAGTATGGGTCATTATAGTTGGTATCAGAGGAAAGGTATAGTCAACCTTTGGAAACTAGGATGTGAAAGCCTTAGTAAGAACCCTAAGGATAAGTCTAAGCATAGAATACAATCTTAGTGTTTTAGAAATGGCCATGAATAACCTAGGATAAGACCTTAAGTGTGAAATTTTATTCTTTATTATGTGGTTTTCCTATTATAATTAGTGTTTCTCACACTATTCTTCTTGGTTTTAGTCAATGGCTAGAACCCGAAGGAACCGTGTTAATGCGGAATGTGACGGGTAATGCAATGATTATCCCCCTGAGCAACCAAACGTTATGGGAGATGGAATGAAAAATCTTGTATCCATGATCACACAACTTTCTCAAGCTATGAATCATGCAGTACTTCCAAACAAGCAAAGGAAGGAGCAACATTCTGTTGAATCCTTCATGAGGCAGCGTCTGCCTACATTTAGTGGGTCTACTGATCCATTAGTTGCTGAAAAATGGATTAGTACTACTGAAAAGATATTTTCAGTTATTCAATGTTCTGAACATGATAAAGTCATCTTAGCAGTGTATCGTTTGGAAGGTGATGCTGATCAATGGTGGAATCTTATCAAGAATACGAGGCAAAGAGATGAAATTGAGTCCATGGAATGGGATGAGTTCAAGAACTTATTTTTCAATAAGTACTTCCCTCATATTCTCTGAACAAAGATGGAGAAAGAGTTTATTGAACTGAAGCAAAAGGATGATGAATCTGTTGGTACCTATGAAGCACATTTTACAAGACTTGCAAGGTACGCTTCTGGTATTATTATCCAACCTGAGAGTAAGATCGATCGATTCTTTAGTGGCTTAAAACCAAGTCTTCGAAGGGCCTTAGCCATAAGGGACTTCAATAGCTATGAGGAAATCGTTCGATGTGCTCTCAAAGTTGAGATGGATATTGGAGTAACCCATCAGTCATATGGGTTTGATAAGAAGAGGAAAATGGAATTCAAAGGAAAATATAAAGAGCACACTGAAAAGAAGATGAGCTTTCCCTTATGCTCAAAGTGTGGAAAGAAACATGGATGGAGTTGTCTTAAAGGGACAAGTAAATGTTTCAAATGTGGAAAGGAAGGTCATCAGGAATTTGAATTCCGCAATGATGGGAAGAAGATGTCTAATGATGCAAACAAAGGAAGGGACACATAGAATGAACCTACTACACTTCAATGTTTCAAGTGCAAGGAGATGGGGAATTATGCCAATAAATGCCCTTATCCAAGGGCTGTTGATGATGATCGACATCAACAAAATCTTAATGCTAAAGACAAAGGAAAGTCACATGAAATTTCTATCAGCGATGTGAAGTACGATAACGATGTGGTTAAAGGTACACTTACCATCCACTCTAAAGTAGAAAATGTTTTATTTGATTCTGGATCCACCCAATATTTTATTTTTGAATATTTTTCTAAGGGTATCACCGTATTACCTCAACAATTAGATATTGATTTAGCTGTGACAACACCTAATGGCACAACAGTCGCATCAAAAGTTTATAATTCTTCCCCGATTGAAGTTTGTGGGAAAGTGATTCCTGCAAATCTTGTGATCTTTCCTATAGTGGAATTTGATGTGATTTTTGGCATGGATTGGCTTTCTTTATATGGATTTCATATCAATTTCCAAAGAAGGGAAGTCACATTTCATATTCTAGATCAATCTATGATTATCTATCGATGCAAGGATGAACATAACCTTCCAGTGGTAATTTCTTCCATCTTATGGGTCTTGATTCCACTAAATGAGGGTTATTTATCTCAAATGGTTGGTGAGAAACTCATGATTAATAATATTCCCATTGTACGGGAGTTTAATGATGTCTTTATGGAGGAATTTCCGGGTCTTCCACCAAATCCTGAAGTTGAGTTTTCAATAGAACTCGTACCAGGTGATTTTTCTATTTCAAAGACACCTTATAGAATGGCCCCAATTGAGTTGCAGGAATTGAAGAAGCAACTCCAAGAGAATCTTTATAAGGGGTTCATATGCCCTAGTGCGTCACCTTGGGGAGTACCTGTTTTGTTTGTTAAGAAGAAAGATGGATCAATGAGACTCTGTATTGATTATCGAGAACTTAACAAGATCACTATCAAGAAAAAATATCCTCTCCCGCGCATTGATGACTTATTTGACCAACTACGATGAGCTGAATACTTTTCCAAGATTGATCTTTGTTCAGGGTATCATCAATTAAGGGTCAAAAGGGAGGATATACCAAAGACGGCTTTCCGTACAAGGTATGGAAACTATGAATTTATAGTGATGTCGTTTGGTCTTACTAATTCCCCTGCTATCTTCATGGATCTGATGAATAGAATCTTTAGAGACTATCTTGATCAATTTGTGGTAGTCTTTATAGACTATATTCTTATCTATTCAAAGAGCAAGGAAGAACATGAAGATCACATGAGAATTATATTGAAGACCCTGAGAAAGGATAAGCTTTATGCCAAATTTACCAAGTGTGAATTTTGTCTTCAAAGAGTTTCATTTTTGGGTCACATAATCTCAAAAGAGGGGATATCAGTGGATCAAGCAAAAATAGAGGTTATCGAAAGATGCTCGAAACCAACAACAGTAACCGAGATCCGAAGTTTTCTTGGTTTGGCAGGATATTATCGACATTTTGTGAAATATTTTTCACGATTATCTAATCTACTCACTAGGTTGACTCGAAAAGAAGTTAAGTTTGTTTGGACGGAGGAATGTGAAGAGAATTTCAAGGAGTTGAAAAGAAGGTTATCCAGTGCACCTGTGCTCACACTGCCTTGCAGTGGAGAAAGGTTTTTGATCTACAGTGATGCATCCAAGAAGGGATTTGGGTGTGTTCTTATGCAAAATGATATGGTGATAGCTTATGCCCCACGACAGTTGAAAATACATGAGAAAAATTACCCAACTCATGATTTGGAGTTAGCTGCAGTAATCTTTGCATTAAATATTTGGAGGCATTATCTTTATGGAGAAAGGTGTGACATTTATACTGATCATAAAAGTTTAAAGTATATTTTCACACAAAAGGAGCTGAATATGCACCAAAGAAGATGGTTGGAGCTAATTAAGGATTACGACTGCTCAATTCATTACCACCCTGGGAAAGAAAACAAGGTGGCAGATGCATTAAGTCGATAAGACCATGCCAGTTTGTCCATGATGAGGATCACAAAAGATCCAATATTTATGGATTTACAAAGGATGGATCGTGGAATTATAATGGAAGGAGGAAAATCGTATCTTTCTCAAATAAATGTTCAACCATCTATACATGGGAAGATTAAAGAGGCGCAGAAAGAAGATGTAGAGTTACAAAAGAAGGTGAGAAATATTTCTGAATTCAACCTTGATTGTGATGGGATAATAAAGTTCAAGAATCGGGTTTGTGTTCATCCCATCCCCGAATTAAAGAAGGAACTGCTGGATGAGGCTCACAGTTCTTCATTCTCTATTCATCCTGGATGCACGAAGATGTATAGGGACTTGAAAGAGTACTTCTGGTGGGATGGCATGAAAAGATATGTTGTTGAATATGTCTCTCGATGCTTGGTTTGTCAGCTAGTTAAAGCTGAGAGACAGAAGTCTAAGGGGATGTTACAACCATTACCCATACCCAAATGGAAATGGGAAAACATCACTATGGACTTTGTCACAGGACTTCCTAAAACATCCAAAGGCAATAATGCTATCTGGGTCATAGTTGATCATCTTACAAAGTCTGCACACTTCATTACTATTAGAGAGGATTTCTCTTTGGATCAACTTGCCATGATATATGTAAAAGAAGTGGTAAGATTGCATGGAGTACCACTTTCTATTATATCTGATCGAGATCCGAGATTTACCTCGAAGTTCTGGCGAAGTCTTCAGCATACTCTGGATACAGATTTGAGTTTCAGCACTACTTATCATCCTTAGACAGACGGTCAGTCTGAGAGAACAATTCAAACTCTAGAAGATATGTTGAGAGATTGCTCAATGGATTTCAAAGGTGGTTGGGATCAACACCTACCTTTGGTGGAATTTTCTTATAATAATAGCTTTCACTCCAGTATTCATATGGCTCCTTATGAAGCTCTCTATGGAAAGAAATGCAGGACTCCAACTTGCTGGGATGAAGTTGGGGAAAGAGTGCTATTAGGACCTGATCTTGTTGATGAGATGGCAGAAAAGGTCCGATCTATTCAACAACACATAAGAGCAGCTCAGAGTCGACAGAAAAGTTATGCCGACAACCGAAGAAAAGACCTAGATTTTGAAGTGGGTGATAAAGTGTTCTTACGAATATCTCCCTGGAAGAGGGTCATGAGATTTGGAAAGAAGGGGAAGTTGAGCCCTAGATATATCGGTCTTTTCAAAATATTGGATAGTGTTGGAAAGGTATCTTACCGATTGGTGCTTCCACCGAATATCTCTCGAGTTCACGATGTGTTCCATGTATCTCTCCTATGAAAGTACATACGTGATCCTTCACATGTACTCAGCTCAGAAGTTGTACCGCTGGAGCAAGATCTTTCTTATGAAGAACAACCGATAGAGATTCTGGATCGTAGAGAAAAAGTCCTACAAAACAAGACCACTCGATTGGTGAAAGTTTTATGGAGGAACCACCAATTAGAAGAAGCTACATGGGATCTTGAGGATATGATGAGGGAGAGGTATCCTCATCTTTTTGTTACAAAGTGATGAATTTCGAGGGCAAAATTCATTTTAAGGGGGGTAGAATGTAACACCTGATACTTTTATGAGAAATATTTTGTTTTTAAATCATCAAAGGAATCTTTCACTACACACAACACTAGATTGTCTTGCTTTACACGCAATCACGGCCTTCCTCGATAGCTTGCGTTGTACGCAATACCGAGTTTCACTATACAACGATATGCTATTAAAATATTATTAAAACTAGCCGTTATGAATAGTAATAACCACTTTTTGAAATTTTATAAATTTTATTTTTCAAAATGGGTCTCATTTTTGGATTTGGAATATCAAAATTAGCCTTGGGTGAAATTTTGGTATTTTTCTGAAAACTTTCAATTTTTGATGAATAGTGAAACCACTAAGTGGTAGTTAAAAAACTGAATTTTTCATAAAAATTAATTTTATTGCTTCTGTGAGTGGAATTTCGAAAATCCAAGAGACACAGTTAATATCAAGGACTAAAATTTGGTTCAATGAGATGAAAATAATTTTTGGTGAATAGTAACTTTTTACTTTTTTTTACCACGGTTAAAAGTAAATAGGGTAATTAAGGGTAAAAGTGTTATTTTTATTACCCTAACACATGTCCTAATTCTATTGGATAAGTGTAATTCGACCAAAAACAACCTTAGGAATAAAATATGACCATTTAGGCCCACTTGGATTAGATTAGGACATTTATTATTAATTTATTTAAAGAAGCGTTAAAATAGTTAAAATCAAAGTTTAATAAGTAAATAATTTTTAATATAGGGTTATACATAAAATAAATTCGACTATAAATATTCATTAGAAAGCTAAAAGGATTTACAAAATAATGGTATTTTAATTATAATTTTTAGACTTAAAATAATTTAATTTATTTATGACACAATGATGATGCAGTAATTATCTTATTAATGAAATATTGACATAATTGATGTTATAAATACCCAAATAAATGTAATTTGAGACTTTTTATGAATTAAAATAATTTTATATGTTAATATGACATGTTTTTATTGATTTAATTAATTTTTTTTCAAACTAATCATTCTGTTATGATTTTCACAAAAATCAATTAATACATAGTGTCAAAATTGACATAAAATAGTTTTTAAAACAAATATTATATTATTAATTGTTATTTTATTCCTAAAAATCTAAGGTTTAGCCAAATGACTTAGATACGGTTATATATATTAATAATAAACAACTTGGGGGCCGTTTGGATTGTTATAGTAAGTTTATTAACCTTATAGTGTAAGAACACAAGAAGACACGGTAAAAGTAAAATTATTTAACTTAATGTTAAATCTAAATGATAAGGTTAAAATATGAACCTAAACTTGTCTAAATTTTATTGGATTAGAGTATTTCGACCCATCCCCACCTTAGCTTCAAAATAAATCAATTTGGAGCTATTTAAAACCGAATTTGGCTTTATAATAAAATAATATTTTTAGTTATTCCAAAGGTGCCCCTCTCCTCCCTTATAAAAGGGAACCTCCTCCCTCTCTTCCTCACACCACTTTGAGCCTTCAATCTTGGCCAAACCCTGCCAATTTCTTCTCTCCACTTCCCTAGAGACATCCTAGAGGTCCCGGTCTTCTTCAAAGACCAAGTTTAGTGCCCTAAAAGGAGGTCTCAAAGAAGCGCTTCAAAGAAGAGGTAATGCCCATTACCAATTCTTTCATCTTTATTTCTTCTTCCACTTCTTCTTCTTTAGTTGTTTCATTATGAAGTAATAACATCAGTATCACTCATATACTGATATGTTATTATAAGTATGAAACAACCCTATTTCACCATCTATCCATCCTACGGAAAATGAAATCACTGCGCGTGCGTACGTACGGAATACCGTCTCCACGCCGTGGTGTAATCTATTTTCCACCACCACCTTACTTGGATGGGTATAATGGTGTAAATAATGAATATATATGATTATTGTAAATTGATATTTATTCTGAAATAGTATACATACACTCCAATACAATTCCATGATCATGGGAACAATATCATCGCTCGTGCGTACGTACGAAATACCATCTCCACGATGTGATGCGACTCGTTCTACATGATCTTCATTTCATAATGATTATATAGATGAATTGAATGAATGAGTATGATATATATTACACTAATACCATTCTGGAAATAAGGTATCTATAACCTAAAAGGAAGAATAAGAATTTATTCGACAAAACACGCATAAGAACCAAAAGTAATAAACACCCGAATAACAAGTAGCAATGAAATATTACTATTAATAAGCTAAGAATATGACCATATATGATATCATAAAAATTATTATGATTATGGAATAAGTCAATGAAATTATTTAAATGATTATACAGGAGGTTTGGACACTTACAAAACAAATCGGACCTAAGGTAAGGGAAAATATCACAATCTCACTTTTATCCGAGATTGTTTATACTTTGGTATTTACAGGGGTATATTTTATCATCCACATCCATGTTTCCTCAACATGTAATATTATTTCCATCCACCTACGATTGTTTAAATCCATTTTTACCCTTTGGTGAGTTTATAGTAAAATATATTAAAGGAATCTTTTTTCGTTTTTCATACGAGGTACTTTTTTTACTTTTCCGACAAAAGTACGAGAAGAATGTTTTTTTTTAACTTATACGGCATAAATGGATTTAAAAAAAAATTATTTCCAAGAAGATTCCTTTACAAGTTTTCAAGTTTATTTTTAATCAACTTGTTTTAGTATAAAATTGTATGACATGTTAAGAAAGGAAAATGTTTTTGAAGTAGAAAGGATATTTTCCTCAGGGATGGAGTTTAAGTGTTTTATCAAAATTATTTTCCATCTAAGATAATATAGGGTTATGTTTCTATCCATATTATTACATTGATTTGATTATGTTGTGATGGAATTATTTTTATGAATTCCTTTATCTTATATGAATTGTTTTATGATGTCATGTTGTTTAAGAATCCCATTTTTATTACATGGGTTATGCAATGATGTATGATTTATGATTTTGTGGCACACATAAGAATGGTATAATTATGAGATGGGTGGGAAATATATCTCCCTCTAATGAATTAGGTAAATATTTTATATCTCATGAGATAGACATGGCTGGAACGACAGGTTAAACCAGTTCAGTGAAACAGGACTGAAATGAGGAATGAACTCGGTTCAGAAATGGACTTTGTCCACTAAGATAGTCTTGGAAATGAGTCTTTACTAATAATAAATGATTATCTATGATTATGTGTGTATGACACAAAGTTTCATGTTTTAATTTATTATTATTGGGATTACATTTCACTACTATGATTTATCCCATGTTATGATATTATGATCTCTTTTGCAGGTTACGATTTCCAAAATGTTATGATCTTATGAATATGATGTGATAGATATTTCTTTTGTTTACCCTTACTGAGCATTTGAGCTCACCCTTTTGTATGTTTTCTTTCCCCAGGTTAGGAAGAAGGTTATTAAGTAGGATATGCCAAAAGGGACTCTAGATATGATGAAATAAATGGGAGACAGTGTAGACGCTTTATGAACCAGTTGTTTATGTTTCCCAGTTTCTAAAGACACTATACCTATACGGTCCTTTCCTGGTTTTGTTATATGTTGTAATAAGTGTGATTCAATTTTGAATTAATAACAATGTATGTAAAGTATGGGTCGTTATAGTAGGGATAGTGGTCAATAGTGGGAGTGACTTCATGTGGAGGACATGTATCAGGTATTTGATCTTTGATTCAGCTGTATATAATCAAAATGTTGTATTTAGAGTAGTCCAGGGTACCATTTACAGATATAGATAATCCATGAGCATGTTAAATTTTGTTTTTCATGATGGGTTAATGATGTGAATATGTGATAAATGGATTGTCTGGGTGCTTATTGGGGTGTGGTCATTGGATATGATGTGTGATAACTGTGGACTACGTCGACATCAGGTATGATGTGGGACATCATTAATGATGCATGATGATGTATGATGGTTGTAATGTGTGTATTCTAGGATGATGGATGGGTATGATACCATCATCGTATCGGGTGGCTTGATTATGATTTGAGTAGGTAGTTGATTCTTAGAGTGGTGAGTGACAATGTAAAGAATCTACCTATTTTTAGTTGGGTAGTCGTGGTAATTGGGAAAGATATAGATACATTTGATATTTTAATAATTTTTTCAGAATGGGTTGAGTTGGATGCTTGGGTTTTGGAAGTGGTTGGTTAGTGTGTGGCGCAATATAGATCAAGAACAGTCAATTATATTATGGGTAAGATATAATGGTGTGAGTATTCTAAAGTTGTAATTTAGAATGTATCTTGGATTGACCATGTGTATTTAAACCCCATAGAGTTTTTGGGTGTCCATGTATGATAGAAAATAAAGTTCATGTAGTAATCTTTTTCTTGAGATTAGAGTTCAAGAAGAAACCCACATTGTGGAATATGGTGTCAAAGTGTAGAGAGTGACTATGTAAGGAATGATTTGTTGTGTCTAATCATGGATAGCATCATAGCCAAGGGTCACCATGATGTGATGGGTGTTAAATATAAATCATTGAGGGGAATGTAATATTAAAATCGGTCTAGTAGTGGATCACCTTATGGAAGGTGTAGGTTTTTTCATGAGGATGTATCATAAGAATTAAATATCTTGGTGTATGATTAAAATATTTAGTTGGTTTTAAGTCATGTTTCAATTTGATGGGTTTCATTATGATAGAGGTGTTTCATTTGAGAGGTATTCTACGAACACCTATCCACACAAGGTCATCGCAAGATGACTTAAATGTAACTCCAGGATGTAACCACTGGTAGAAAAGTTGTGGTTATATTGGGTATTTGAGAGGGGTATGTCTCATTTTGATTGGGTAGAATCATGCAGTGAGAAATTTATAAAAAGGGGAATCATGCTAGGATCTAGGGTTCATGTCATGATGTTCTTTTTTCATGTTTTCCAATATTTTATTAATTGGTTAAATTAAATATTAAATAATAGTTTATACATTTTTTCTATAAGTATAGTTGATAAAACCAAACTCTCCTCTTTCTCCCCTCCCTCTCCCTCTCCCTCTCATTATCTTGAGATCACACTCCCTTTATATGTCTATATCTCACATTATTTATCTCTCTCCCTCTCCCTCTCTCTCACTCCCTCTCTCCCACTCTCACTCCCCCCTCCCTTCTTCACTCTCTCTCCCTCCCTCTCTCTCTCTTCTCACTTTCTATATCAAGAGAGATAGAGAGAGGGAGAGATCGTACTTTCCTCTTGAGAGATTGTCAAATATTATTATCTATCTTATATTTCATTCACTGTGTAGAGTAGTCATGGGTATGGATATTTGTCCTTGAGTTTAACGACCTCAACCCCATTAGAATAGAGTTAGTGGTTATTTTAATATAATAGAATAGATAAAAGAGAACACGTCACCAAAGATTGATCAGTTTAGTAGTCTTTAAGAACTTGATACATACATGGTACCATTATTACATTGGTAACTAAACATATAACATAACAAATGAGAATAAACTTCTTCCATGACACTTATTCAAATAATTAATCTTCATAACCTATGTAAGGAAAAAAATAAATGGTGATATCAAATGCTTAGTAAGGGTTACATGAATCAATAATAAGTGAATAAAAGTCAATAAGGCAAGCATTATAGAAAGGTAAATAACTGAAAAAAACATGCCATCAATAAACTGAGAATGAAAATGCATCCATAGATTTTTTTTCATAGTGAAAATCTCATATAATTTATTAATTGAAATATTTAATTTAGAATTTTTTATTCATTTGACATCATGTACTTGGAACATGAACCATTATACCATCAAAATGGTTAAAGTTTGTGGGTAGAACTCGTGTGTTTATGATTGGAAATAAAATCAAAGGGTTTTCCCCAAAATATTTGTTGTATAAGAAAAATAGATGCATTGAGGGGATATAGAATACCTGTCCATACCCATCACTACAAGTACAAGTCAATTTTCATACATAGATTTAATTCATGAACAATATGAATTATTGAAATATTTATATTGAGTAGAAAACACGTATTAAAAAATATTTTCCCAGTTAAAACAACATTCAAAGAACACAAATTTTTTAAAAATGGTATTAAAATAACATAATAATCATATCCATGATACAATAAATATGGATATTTAATGAAGTGTTCAATGAATGCTGATACTAAATAAAAGGGAAGTATGCATACACTATAAAAAGGAATAAGTGGTAAACAAGGCATAACCAAATGGAATATCATAACGGTATCCAAAAAATACTGTATTTAAATAATTATTGTACACTAATTAGATAAATAGTAATATATCATGATAAATGATGTCCAACTAAGGTGAAAAAGTTTAAATATGGTGTTTATGAACTTTAGAAAAGTGTATCTTTAGTGCAGTTTAAGGGAAACCATTAAGGAGTCATTAAAGAGGAAAAAGGCATAATTGTTTGCAAAAAAACAAAAATGAACAAAGTTATTTTTTTATGATAAAAAAATTGTTTTTAGAAAAATATTTCTGACTTTGAAAATATTATGGAGTGTACTTGAAAAAGGGTATGAAATTGGGAAGTTTCCTTTAATCGGGATTTCTCATCAGGGGGATTGAAAAGGAATGCATAAAAACATGTATTTACCCATCAAAGAAAGGAAATTGTGCTAGGAGCTTTGTATGGAACATGAAAAAATAATTTAGGAGAAGTATATAAGAATAATTAAGAATTAAATTTTAAAAAAGTGAGAGAAAATGTAACCTGAAGGAAAAAATGGGGGTTCATAGAGAAACCCTTATATTATATCCGAAAGTGTTCTAAACATACACATAATGTCCTGGATAATGATATTAGATTCATTAATAACTTAATTAAGAAACTATTAAGCATGTTTTTTATTTATTATAATTTTATAAGTTCATTTATGGTCTTTTTTAGAAGTTATAAGATTCAATTTCGTCTTTTGGGAGTGTTGGTTTC
Organism: Viscum album; assembly: GCA_963277665.1. Classification (NCBI taxonomy): domain Eukaryota; kingdom Viridiplantae; phylum Streptophyta; class Magnoliopsida; order Santalales; family Viscaceae; genus Viscum; species Viscum album. The sequence continues at coordinate 1,016,140,353 of OY728143.1, forward strand.
CTTGGTTTTCATGATTAGTTCACCTGTATAGATGTATGAAAGATCATGTAAAATGAGAATAGTTGTCCAAAATTGAAATTATATGTTATTAATGAAGATATATAGTATTAAATAGTTATATATATTAATATTTTCCCAGAAATGAGGATGATTCATTCGATAAAGTGTGTAAGACAACCGTTTAGATGATTTGGGTGTTTTTTCTATCATCAAAAACTAGTTTTATTTTATTAATTAATATTATATATATACTAGTTTAAAACATCATATAACTTATAATATGTTTTAAAAAATATTATTTAACCATAATAATGGTTTTATGACCATCCTTGATTGCAATAAAGTAAAATGAAAATGCATCGTCCATAATGGTAGTAAATCAAAACATCAAAAATAATGTTTTCATTTTAAAAAATAAATAAATGGGAGAATAGAAGGGGTTTGATTATGTATATTAAATTAACATAATAAAATTACATTATATATAATATACTATAGTTATCATGAATTTTTAGATAAAGGTTATAATGATAGGATAATAAAATAAAATGAATTAAAATGAATTAAAAGAGAATGAAAGAGGATTTTCACACATGGATTGTTCTCCTTGACAACCTCCTTTAGTAACTTGGGATTTCATCTTTTATTGAGGCCAAATAATCATGGATATGGATTATATACATATAAAGAGTATTGGAAAAAATTGGGACAAGCTTCATGGCTTGGAAGTTTTGAGGATAAGGGGTGATGAGGGGTGGTTTTTGATTATTTTACTCAATATTTTTTTATTTTGGTTCAAGACTATAAATAGTATTTAATTTTAGCACTAAATTTATTAAATAATGAATTTTTTTTATATTATGGTGATTACATCAGAAATGAATCAAGAAATAGTGTATTTAACTTATAATGTTATATATCTTAAATTACCAAATTTCACTATTCACCAAAAATTCAACTATTTCATAAAAATACAAAAAACTACCCCAACCATTTTTAAAAATATAAAATTAAAAAATAAACTCCATTTTATGAAAATAATTTTCTAAATATTAGTGATTTAATTTTAAATTAAAATCATCATTTATTTGAAAAATATCAATTTTAAAATTTTAACTGATTTTATGACACTTTGAAAAATTAATTAATGTCTCATAAAGTTATATTATAATCATATGATAAAAAAAATTATTTTTTGAATATATTTTTGTAAATATATTTTATTTTAAATCATGGTATTAATAACAAAATTTTAAATAAACATTTATGTTTTACAAAAATAAAAACACTTAATTTATCATTTTTGAAACATTTATTCACTTATTCCATGATATAAATATATCATATTTTCATTTATAAGATGCCAATAATTTATTTATACTTTCATAGGTATGGTTTCTATTCTATTGGAAAAATTACTATTTATAATGGTTACATTACTATTCATAATTTTCACATTACTATTTCAACAATCATGTTAATATTTAATAGTATATCATTGTTTTAAGATCAGTTTTTTGTGCCATGTAAGATATCAAATGAATTAAATATATATAAGGAGATATGTAAAATAAATCTTGTGGAGTTATATTCTTCCCTCTCTCAAAAAAAACTTCCTCAAAATTTTTGATAAGTATTTTCATCTAAACAAATGAGGGTGGTTCTTCTTCATAACATCCTCACGATCCCTCATTGCTTATTGCATTTCATGGTTTCTCCAAATATATTTTACTAGTTGAGTCGTATGATTTATCAATAATTTATCTAAAGTATTAATAATATCAAAAGGCTATTCACAGAAATAAAAATTAGTTTATAGTTCTATTGCTTCATAGGTGAGTACATGTGCTGGGTCTGGCATATAATTATTTGACAATGATATGTGGAACACATCATGATATTTGGATATAATTGGAGTAATTCCTAATATGTAAGATATAAATCCAATTATTCACATAATTTCAAATGTTCTAATGTACTTTGGGCTCAGTTTCTCTTTCTTACTAAACCTTATAACACCTTTACATGGAGATACTTCTATAAAGACATGATCTCCCACTTGAAATTCCAAATCCTTTCTCTGGTTCTCAGCATAACTCTTTTTCCTTCTTTGAGATTATTTATTATGATCTTGAATAGTCATTACCTTTTTCTTTGTATCTTCAAAAAGTTCTAGGACTATATATTTCCTCTCACCAACTTCATCCCTACAAGTTGGAGTATGACATATTTTTCTGTATAATTTTTTATATAGAGCCATTTGAATACTATAATGGAAACTATTATTGTAGGAAAATTATACCAAAGGAAAATATTGATCCCACATACCATGAAAGTCAAGTGATCCTAACCTCAACATTTATTCTAATGTTTGAATAGTCCTTTTAGACAATCCATCTATTTGAGGTGATACTTAGTACTCAAGTGAAGTTGAGTATCCAAATCCTTCTGAACAATCTTCTATAGTTTGGATGTAAAATTGGGATCCAGATCAAACATAATCAGTAGGGCTTCACCATGATTTCTTAAAACTTCATTAATATAGTTTATTTCTTGGCACTCTATAGGTAAATCTTCTCTTATTGAAATAAATTGTGCCGATTTTGTTAGGTGAACAACAATAACCCACATCAGGTCATTATTTATGGGGGTATTTGGTAATCCAGTGATGAAGTCCATAGTAATGTCATCCCACTTCTACATATGAATAGCTAGAGGCTTAATGACTCCTCTAGGATGTTGTATCATAACCACCAATTTTTCACAAACTAGTCATCTTGACACATAGTCTACAATTTCTCACTTCAAATTATGCCACCAAAAATTTTCTTTTAGATATCTATACATCTTGATACTACCATGGTGTATAGAGAAATTTGTACAATGAGTATCATAAAATAGTTCCATTTTTAGATCAGGTATTATTGGAAAACATAACCTCTTTCCAAATTTTAGTATTCCATCCTTATACACAAATCCTGCAAATATTCCATCCATAATGGATTTAATTTTCTTTTGAAAATTCTCTTCATCAGGTTGAGATATTTTTATGTTCTCACGTATATATGGTTTAGCCATAATTTTAAAAGGGAGTGATGTTTCTCCTTCTTTAATAATTCCAATATACATATTTACTAAATACATGAATATAGGATCTTTCTCAATCCTCATTTGTTTCATAAGTCCATATCATTCCTTCATAATTCATATGATACCTTATTTTATTTTCCTAGGTGGTAGTGTATTGTGAAATCATAATCTTTGAGTAACGTGATCCATCGTCTATGCCTCACGTTGAGTTCTTTCTGTGTAAAGATGTATTTCAAACTCCTGTGATCTATATATATCTCACATCTTTCACCATTAATATATTGTATCCATATCATCATAGAAAATATTATGACTGTTAACTAAAGATCATGAGTTGGATAATTTTGTTCATGAGCCTTCATCTTCCATGATGCATATGCAATAACATTATATTTTTGTATTAGGACACAACCCTATCCTTTCTTCAATGCATCACTTTATATCAAGAACCAATCCTTCTGTAATGGTAAAGATTTTTTTTATAATTTACTAATATTCTCTTAAATTCATCAAAATATTATACACATTTCTTTTGCCATATGAACTTAACCCCTTTACTTATGATCATGGTTAACTGTTTAGACAATCGGGAAAAATTATGAACGAAATGTTGATAGTAACCCAATAAACCAATGAAACTACATACCTCAGTTATGTTCCTTGGCATAAGGAATTATTTTATTTCCTTTTCCTTTATAGGATAAACTGATTTTTCATCTTAGAGAGAGTATGGCCAAGAAAAAAATTTCCTAAATCCAAAATTGACACTTCCCAAATTTACCATATAACTCTTTCCTTATGAGAGTCTCAAGAATAATTCAAAAGTGATTCTCTTGGTGGTTTTATATTTTATAATACACCATAATATCATTAATGAATACTACCACAAAATAATCAAGATGATCATTGAATATTCTGTTAATTTAATCCATGAAAACATAGAGTTCATTAGTTAATCCAAATGGCATTACTAAAAACTCATAATGTCCATACCTCATATAAAAAGTTTGATTTGGGATGTATTCCTTAATTACTCACAATTGATGATACCCAAAACAAAGTTCAATATTCAAAAAATATTTATCTTTGTGAAGTTGAACAAATGAATCATCAATGTGAGTCAGAGGATACTTTTTCTTTATTGTAATAACACTGATTTCTCTATAGTAAATGCACAACTTCAAGGATCTATCTTTTTTCTTAACAAAGTGAACATGGGATACCCATTGGGAAACACTAGGATGAATAAATACCTTATTAATCAAAACATCTAGTTGTTTCTTCAACTCTAATAATTATATAGTGGCCATTCTATAAAAATTCTTTAATATTGGTCTTGAATTAAGGATTAAATCAATGGTAAATTCAACTTCATGCTATGGGCGTTTCTCATTAATTCCTTAGGAAATACATCAATGTATGCATGCAAAATTGGTATATATTCAATTTTAACATGAATTTCCTCATCCCCATATGATTTTTTCTCTTCCCACCCAATAATTTCATTCAATTTAGCTATTGGGGTTGGATCTAGATAAGAATCAGATGATGAAGTTTCTTCTCTAAAGATAAGGGATTCTACATCATACTCACAAATTTAAATTTCCTTCTTTCTTGTAATAAACTCTTGCATAATATTTTTAAAGCTAGTACATATTTATAATTATATCAAATTTGAACATAGTTATGATGATAAGGTTTGAAAATAAAGCATGTTTATATTCCACAATGGGAACGACCTAAAACATTTTTGTTGCAAAGAGACTTCCCTTGGGGGTTTTGACTGACAACTCCCTTATTAAATAAAAAGGTAAATTTAAAATTTTATTGGATAATTGGGTAGATATAAAAGATTGTGATGACCCGTAATCAAATAAATATTTGGTTAAATTTGAAGACTTGATTATTGTAAATTCCACCGCATCATTGTATACTTCTACTTCAGTTGTGGTGATCACATAAGCTTGGACATCTCCCCTTTGTATCTTCTATGGAAGATTCCCTTGGATCTTGGAAATTTTATTTGAATAATGCCTCATTTCATTATAGTAAAATAATTTAACCTCATTTATTTTGTTCTTCCCCTTGTACTCATTAGCTTTATGACCCTTTTCTCTACACTTATAATAAACTCTCATGCCTTTCCTTCATTTCCTAGGATGACTCCTTCCACAATTGTCATATAATGAAAATTTATTCATTCTCATATTTTTATTTTATGCTTCAAAATTTCCATGGTTATCAAAAGACCTCTTCTTCTTTTGATTTCCCTTGAACATATAAGATCAAACAAATTCCTTCTATGTTTTTATGGTACTTAATACTATTTCATCATATGATGGAAATTTTTGAGCAGCCAGTTCCCTTTGGAGACATAGATTAATACCTTTAACTAAATGATAAATCTTGTCTTATGAATCATATATGTATTCCATATCATACTTATATATTCTTGTGAAGGTATCCTCATACTCTACAACACTATCTTCTTCCCATTTCTTTAAGAAATGAAATGTTCTCTTCATTTTAGTTTATTGATCATGAGGGAAATATTAATTAAAGAATGTTTCTTTAAAAGTTATCCCTTACATATCTTTTATTTTGTCTTCCTCTTTAGTATTTTGGATCAAAGACCACCATTAACCTGAATCGACCTTGAGGTAATATACTAATAGTACTAACTTTTCATTTTCATTACAACTCAATGCTAGAAATAACTTTTCAAGGGACATGATCCACTACTCAACTACCACTAGATTAGTAGTCCCACTAAAGTATGGGGGAGTTTTACACATGAATCAATCCAAGATTTGTGTACTATGTTTATTCATTATAACTAGAGTAAGTTATTCTAGTATGGTCATGATCTGATCATCTCCAATAGTAATTGTGTTGAATTGTTCAGTGGAGAAATCCCTACATTATTTGTGTTTATTTATTCCTTTCCTTTTATTAGGATATATATATAATAATGGAACACCCTAGGTTATCTCTTAATCATCATGATTATTTATCCGAAAATCCACTATAAGGAATTATTATAATTATAATGTTTACTTAACATCTACTTCAAAAGGTTTCTATTAAACTTGATATGATACCAATAGTAATAACCCCAACCTCGTATCCCAGTGTCAATGGTTATTTTATTACAATGGAATATATATATAAGATATTACACCACAAATGATCTATTATTTTAGTAGTCTTAACAAACTAGATATATACATGGTTCCATTATTACAATGATAATTAAACATTGAAGATAAAAAAAGAGAATAAACTTCCACCTTAACACTTATTCAAAGATTTAATCTTCATAACTTGGGGAAATGAAAAATGAAACGGTGAGAAAAAAATAATCAGTAAGAGTTACATGAATCAAAAATAATTGAAGAAAAGTCAATAAGTCATAAGCATTATAGAAAGGTAAATAACCGAAAAACACTGCAATCAATAAAATAACAATGAAAATGCATCCATGGATTTTTTTCATAGTGAAAAATATCATGGAAGTTATAAACTAAAATACTGAATGAATAAAATTCGTATTAATTGGACATCATGTATCTATAACATGATCCATTATACAATCAAAACAGTTTAAGTCTGTTGGTAGAAACCAATATGATTCTACTTGGAAACTAACATGAAGGGTTTGTCGCCAACAATTTTGTCTCATGAGACTTTTCGATGCTTTGATGGGCTATATAATATCAAGACCCACCCATCACTACAAGTACATATAATTATTCATACATTTATTTAATTCATGATCAATATTACTTATCAAAATATCTATATTGAGTCGAAAACACTGATTTATCAATATTTCCCTAGTTAAAAAAAATTCAAAGAGAAAATCATGTGTAAAATGGTATATGGATAAGATAATAATAATATCCATGATTACATAAATATATATATTTATTGAAATATTTAATTTATGATATTTATAAATAAAAGGGTAGTATACATACACTACATAAAGGAATAAGTGGTGAATAAGTCATAACCAAAGGGAATATCATAATTGTGTCCATAAATGAATGTATTTAAATCATTATTAGACATTAATAATAGAAAATAGGCATATATCATGATAAATTATATCCAAATGGATTGAAAACATGTAAAAAGAGTGTTTAAGAAACTTTATAAAATAACATATTTAGTGCGGTTTAATGGAAAATATTAAAGAGTCTTTAAAGCAGAGAAAGGCATAATTGTTTGTATAAAAACAAAAATTAAATAAAATAATTTTTTCATTATAAAAATAGTGTTTTTATAAAAATATTTTTGGCTTAAAATTGACGCTGTAGTGTACATGAAAATGATTATGAAATTGGGAAGTTCCCTTTAATAGGGCTTGCTCATCGGGAGGAATTGAAAAGGAAAACAAAAAATATGTATTTACCCATAAAATAAATGATAATTGAGATAAGTAAATATGTTTGGAACATAAATATAAAATTTAGGATGACTATATAAGAATAATTAACAATTAATTAGGGGTAATTATAGGGAAACTATACCCCAAAGGATAAATGGGGGTTCAGAGAGAAACCCTTACCTTATGTCCGAAAGTGTTCGGCACTTGCACTTAATTTCCTGAATAATGAAATTAGATTAATTAATAATTTAATTAAAAACTCTTAAAAATGTATTTTATTTATTATAATTTTACTAATTTCATTTATTAACATTTTTTTGAGTTATAGGATTCAATTTCATCATTTGAGAGTGTTTGTTTCCTTGGTTTTCACAATTTGTTCACTTGTATAAATGTATGAAAGATCATGTAAAATGGGAATAGTTTTCTATAATTTAAATTATATTTTTGGACCCTCTATGATTTCGTAGTTTTCATAATCACAAATAATGTCAATATACCAATTATCATGCCATTTTATATCTCTATGTAAATCAATTATGTCATACATAACAACATACTTAAATAAGTAAATAACCTATTCATGAATCAATATATTTAACAGTGTATTTTTTACATGAATTTTTGGATAACTCTTAGTCTTGTAATGATTAGTTTAAGTCCAAAGTTCGATACACCAAAGTTTGACAGACCAAAGTTCAACAGACTGAATTTTGACATACCGAAGTTCAACAGACTGAAGCTTGACAGACCAAAGTTCGACACACCGAAGTTGATACACAAATGTCGACACACTGAAGTTTGACAGACCAAAGTTCGACAGACTGAAGTTCGACACACCAAAGTAGACACACTAAAGACGGCACACCGAAGTCAACACACTAAAGTTGAGACACCGAAGTTAGATGCACCGAAGATGACACAACGAAGTCAACCCACTGAAAATGACACACTGAAGTCGACACACTGAAGATGACTCACCGATAGTCATAAATACATGTTTCTATTTTATTAATTAAAATTTAATTCTAATGGCCATATTTAGACAAATTAATGTTTCTAACATTATTTAATGTTGTCTTTAGGACTATTTGTAGACAATATGAGGTACATTCACGTGCGGAGATATTAATTCCTAGTGGACCTTGAAGTATAAAAGGACTACATCGACTTAAGAAAGGGGGATTGAAGAACACGTTGAAAAACAGAATGTACGAATATTCAAAGAGAGGAAAAAAACTCCTGAGAGTACAAGAAGTTTCAAACAAGAAATATTTTTTGAAGCTCACTTTACATCGAGACATTGACGAGCTGAACCTTTTTACATCAGTAAGCTAGATTACAGAAACTGTGGTACTCTATTCTGAATTCAACTTCTAGAAGAGGACTCAAATATCATTTTTTCAACATCTATTGAGTCCAGCGAATTACTGCATAACACACAGATAATTCTTAACTCTATTCTATTTCATAACTCTATTGTGTTTTATCAGTACTATTTGAGCAGTGTGTATATTTGTTACACACACTATCTTCTGATCATAACTGGATGATATTAAAATATCCTCACTCTCAATTCCTTCTTACACTTGAATCCCATGAAGAACTGTGGAAGAGATCCTATGTGATCTGTTTATTGGTTTTTCCCATGAATAAATGTGGTAGAGGTCAAGTGTGACCTGGACAGCTTGGTGTGATTTTGTGAACCCCGATCCAAGGAGTGGATAAAAATTTTATTAATATAAACTACTTAGTGGCAGGTGATCACCAAGTGGAGAGGACTAAGTCTCAGATTGAGACTGAACCTCTTTTTTTATCCACTATGTTGTTTATCTTATATTTCTTACGTGTTAAGTATTTCTTGCATTAAGATAAACTGAACATTGATAGTTAGTTCAGAAAGTGTTTACCTCTGTTTTGAATCAGTAGGTTTGTTTTGAAAGTTTTACGAATATTAAGATTGGTACAACTGAGAACTAATCAATCTTTTAAGAACCAAATTTAACCTTCAAGACTTTTATAAATTCACTACAGATTGACTTTGTGTTTATTTTTATAGGGGGATGTTATTTGGTAAATAACCCTTTTTAATAGAAATTTTTATTGATACACAATTCACCCCCCATCTTGAGTCATTTACTCCAACCAACATTTGGTATCAGGGGAATTTGAAAGTTACTATTAGTTTTTCAAATCGTGCCAACTGTGATTATAGTTGTGTTTCAAAGATCATCAAATTTCTGTTATTTCTAAATTTTTATCTCTTTGAATTTTTTTTACAAACATTATCATAGAAAATATATTGGAAGAGGCTGCTACTAATCGACCACATTTCTTTAATGGAACTAACTATCCTTAGTGGAATCTTAAAATGAAATTACATCTAGAAAGTATGGGATTTGAAATTTGGACTGCTATTGAAAGTAAATATGCAATACCTGAAAATGCTAGAAGCACTTGGGATGAACCTACCAAATCTACCTATAAAAATAACTATAAAGAAATGAATGCTCTGAACTATGCACTAGGATATGAAGCGTTTACCCGTATTTCTACTTGTAAAACTACAAATGAAATTTTGGATACTCTCTCTGTTTCACATGAAAAAAATATAATGTTAAAGAAACGCGATTGAATACTTATACTATCAAATACGATAACTTTAGAATGAATCCTAATGAGTAAATTTCTAATATGTATCTTTGGTTCAATGAAATCATGAATACCATGATTTCTTTAGGAATAGAAGTGACTTCCAAATAGCAGATCATACAGATTTTGTGATGCTTACTAGAAAGATAGCGTGGAACATCTATGTCTATCAGAGAATCGTGCGATATTGATAACATTACAGTGAAGTAATTGATTGGAAAATTAATGATGTATGAAGAATAATTGAAGGTAAATAAATATGAGGATAAAACAAAATGAAAGTCTGTAAATTTCAAGACAACTGCATTAAAGGTAAAGACAATGAGAAAGTTTAAGCTACTATCGAAAGCTCAAGCAGTGATGAAGTTGCTTTAGAGAGTGATGAAGAAATGGCCCAGTTGGCTAGAGGATTCAAGAAAATATATAGAAAAAATAATTTCTTCAAAAATACCAATTATAAAGGAAAGTTTAATAACAAGTGAAATTGGAAAATGGAATGGAAAAGAAATGATAAATCAGAGGAGATAATCTGTTACGAATGAAAAAGGAAATGACATGTCAAGGCTGACTTCCCAAAGATGAAATACAAGAAAAAGTATGAAAATAAGGATATACAGTATAAAAAACAAATGAAGGCCACCTGGAGTGCCTCCGAGGACAGCTCAAGTTAATCTAGCTCTTCTCAAAATGAGAAAGATGATACAGATAATATGTGTTTCATGACAAACAAAACTGAGGTAATCTTAGACTCTCCTGTACATATTTATTATTATTATTTTGAAAGTGGGTCTGAAAATCTGACAGATGATGAACTATTAGAATATTGCAACATGTTAGAGGAAACCTATAATGATTTGAAAGATAATTATAAATCTTTGAAGACATAGCATGCTCTTACTGTGAATGCTAAATCTAAACTTACAACTGAAAAAGGGAAAATGATCAACTGCTCAAAGAGAACAATGAGTTAAAAATGTATAATGAGAAATTAAAGAAATACTTATAAAAGTTTAATAATGGTAAAAATAAACTTACTCAAATTCTTGGTAAACAAATAGCTCCTAAGTATAATTTTGGGATAGGATATCAACCAGGTCAAAGGAATTTATCCAAATCACATTTTTTATCCAAATCTAGAAAATCTGCTACCTTTTTCAAAAACCAAAATTGTACTAAAAGTTCCAGTTCCACAAATTCTTTTACTCTATCAAATGTTTTATGTCCAAAAAAAGTTTATTTTTAAAATACTCTATACACTTCATATAGGAAACCCATAATACAGTTGTGGGTTCCTAAGGCTTATATTACTAATTTTTTGTGGACCCAGAAAAATATGGGTACCAAAGTCCTTTCTTGGTTAAACTGTTTTGTAGATAAACTTCCGGAAGAGTTCCTGTAAAAAGGTGTGGTACTTGGATAGTGGGTGTTCAAGACATATTATTGGAGTTTTTTCAAGCATTAAAAGTCTTATCAAGATCGATAGAGGACATGTCACATTTGGTGACAATGGTAAACGAAAAATAATCGGCCTAGGCCAGATTGGTGACCCTAACTCTATTTTAATTGCTAAAGTATTGTATGTTGATAAACTGAAATATAACCTGCCTAACATATCTCAACTATGTGATGATGGATTTAATGTTAAATTCAAAAATGACTCATGCCATGTTTTTTATGCCAAGAATAATTTAGTATTTACTGCTTTTAGAAATGATAATGTATATGCTATAAATCTAGACACACTAGCCTCATAGAATGTCACTTGTCTAAATGCCTTTCACAGAGAGTCATGGATCTGGCATAGAATACTAGGACATTTTAATATACACTCTCTTATGAAATTAACTATAAAAGGACTAGTTAGTGACTTACCCAAATTATAGTTTCCAGACAATAAAGTATGTAATCCTTGTCAAAAAGGAAAGCAACATAAAATCTATTTCAAACCAAAGAAAGAAGTAACTACTTCTCAACCTCTTGAGTTGGCTCACATGGACTTGTTTGGACAATCTAGAGTTTCGAGTCTCAATGGGAAGAACTATGTTTTTGTTCTTTTAGTTGATTTCTCTAGGTACACATGGTCCTTTTTCCTAGCTCATAAAAGTGAAGCATGTTCTCACTTTACTAAGTATGCTAGGATTGTAGAAAATCTGAGTGGATTTAAGATTAAATCCTTAAGAAGTGATCATGGCCATGAGTTTTAGAATCATGATTTTGAATCCTTTTGCTCAAAAAATGGCTATAATCATAACTTCTCTGCACTTAGAATACCTCAACAGAATGATGTGGTAGAAAGAATAAATATAACCTTACAAGAAATTGCTCAGACCATGCTTAATGAATATGATTTACACATTTATTTTTGGTATGAAGCTGTTAATTCAACTTTCTACATAATAAAAAAAGTTTTAATTAGACCAATTATTAAGAAAACTCTTTATGAGTTCTGGAATAATAAGAAACCCAAAGTAGGTTATTTTAAAGTGTTTGGATGTAAAGTTTATATTCTAAATAATAAATATAATTTAGGTAAATTTACTTCTAAAAGTGATGAAGGAATATTTCTTAGATATTCTACATAAAGTAAAGCCTATAGAGTCTTTAATAAGAAATCCAAATGTTTGGAGGAATATGTACACATAAAGTTTGATGAAGCAGATCCACATGAGCCCAAGATCTCACTAGAAAATGTTGAAGAGGATATGTATAATCTGAAAATTAATGATAAAACCTCAAATAATCATGTGAAAGAATCTATGAAAACTTCCAGTTCTAAAAATTCTCTACATCCTAACTATAGTGAACCAAATCAACATGACCAACTTGAAATATCAAGTCCTACTTTCTCTAGACAAACTAGAACCCTTAAGAATCACCCCTTAGATGTTGTTGTTAGAGATTTAGATAGAGGAACACAAACCAGAGCTTCCATGAGAAACCAGGTTGAACATCAAGCCTTCATGTCACATCTTGAACCTAAAAATATCAATGATGCAATCAATGATGAATTTTGGGTAATGGACATGCAAGAATAACTTAATCAGTTTGAAAGAAATAAAGTTTGGAAACTTGTAGATAGACCTAAGGATACTTTGACCATAGTAATCAAATGAGTGTTTAGAAATAAGGTTGTTGAAGCTATAAATATAGTAAGAAATAAATCTAGATTTCTTGCACAAGGATATAATCAAGAATAGGGAATTGATTATGAAGATACTTTTTCTCCGGTAGCTAGACTTGAGGCAATTAGGATCTTACTTGCCTATGCAGCACACTAGGATTTTAAAATTTATCAAATGGATGTCAAAAGGGAATTCCTAAATGGTTATATAATTGAGGATGTTTTTGTTGAAAAACCCCTAGGTTTTACAAATCTACTTTTTCCAAATCACGTGTTCAAATTATCGAAATCTTTATATGGTTTGAAACAAGCTCCAAGACCTTGTTATGAATGGTTAAGTAATTTTCTTATTTATAATGTTTTTATAAAAGGACATGAAGATCCTAATTTATTTATAAAAAGAGTTTCTAAATAAGTTTTAATAGCCCAAATATATGTAGATGATATTATTTTTGGATCTTCTAAAAATTCATTATGTAATGATTTTTCAAACATAATGAAAATAGAGTTTGAAATGAGTTTAATGGGTGAACGTAAATATTTTCTTGGATTTCAAATATTTCAAAATAAAGAAGGTATTATCTTAAATAAAAGTAAGTATACAAGAGTTATTTTGAAAATATATGGATTTTATATCATTAAGAGTAGTGAAACCCCTATGTGTTATACATGTAAGTTAGATCTTGATGAAAATGGAAAATTAGTTGATCAAACTTCTTATAGAAGAATGATTGGGAGATTTCAGTACTTAACTTCTAGTAGGACAGATATTATGTTCAGTGTGTGTATGTGTGCGAGATTTCAAGGAAACCCAAAAAATTCACATCTAAATAGTGTTAAGAGAATTTTCAAATACTCAAATATATAACTCACTTAGGATTGTTCTATCCAAAAGGACAACCATTTTATTTGGTTAGCTATTCAGATACTGATTTTGGTGGATGTAAGTTAGATAGAAAGAGTACCTTTGGAACATGTCACTTTTTGGGAAAATCACTAATATCATGGTGTATTAAAAAGAAAAATTCAGTAGCATTATCAACTACTGATGTAGAGTACAATGCCACTGGTAGTTGTTGTGCACAAATTTTGTGGATAAAATACACCTTATTAGACTATGGATTTCAATTCAGACATATCCCCATAAACTGTGACAACACAAGTGCTATTAACATTTCTAAAAATACAATTTCTCATTATAAAACAAAGCATATTGATGTAAGACATCACTTTTTGAGAGATCATTATCAAAAAGGTGATATAACTCTTGAATTTATTTGGACTGAACATCAGCTTGCTGATATATTCACTAAACCCTTAAATTATGAGAGAATGAATTACATTAGACATGAACTAGTAATGATAAATCAATAGAGGATCTCTTTAAATCGATCCTTAAAACCAATACTTGAAACCAATATCATGAAACTGATCTTCTTGAAACCGATCTCATGAAACAGATCTTTTTGAAACTGATCTCATGAAACCGATCTTCTTGAAACCGATGTCATGAAACTGATCTTCTTGAAACTGTTCCTTGAAACCGATCGTCTTGAAACTGATCCTCAAAACCAATATTCTTGAAACCAATTCTTAAAACTTATCCTTGAAACCAATATTCTTGAAAATGATCTTCTTGAAACTGATCTTCTTGAAACTGGTTTTCTTGAAACTGATCTTATTAAACTGATCCCTGAAACTGATTCATTAACACCAATGTATTTAAGGTTTTTTTTTTGTAAATTTAGCCTGTGTTAAATAGAATTACATTGTTTTTTATGCTTCTTTTTTCCATGTTTGAAGTTTTATGATTTACAAGTTACAATACTTAAATGATATATTTAATTCAATCCATCCCAACCTTTCACCTTCTCCTCTGCCATAAAATCTTTTACCTTTTTCACTCTTCCTCTCGAATCACAACCTCTAAACTTTGTTGGAATCCAAAGCCTTGTCATGGTGAGGACTAAGCACGCGATGGAAGAACCCATAAAATCTCCTTCTATTAAGAAACAGAAAGGTGAGTCTTGTGGGACTATAAAACTGAGCTAGGAAAGCTGAGTGGTTAAGGCTGAAAAGGATGTGTCTGCTGAGTGGCTTATGTCCAGCAAATCCTTTTTATTGAAAGTACTGGAATCTCAAGGGTGGCTCAGTTGGTTCACCAACAATGAAAGACCCTATTATCTTCAGCTAGTTCATGAGTTCAATCAATATTTGAGGATATATCTGGATGAAACGGAAGCATCAAGAATGAAAACAGTAGTAAAGGGAAAGGAGATAGATTTCTCATCCAAGGAATGGGTTGAATGATTAGAGATACCCCATGAAGGTGTCTATGATGACTATCCTGGTAATATTCTACCTTCCTAAAAATTTTTCTCTTATGAAGATGCTCTGAAGGAGCTGACTGGAAATAGAGAATCCAGAAGGACTATTGCAAATGAATTTGAAGGAGAAGTAATACTTCTTTTTAAGTTCATACAACATCAAATCTGCCTAAGGAAGGGATATTTCTATGCTGTGAAGTATCAGGATGTTTTCTTGATCTTTTTCATGAAATATGGGATAAAAGTGAATCTGGCAGGTATCTAAAGGTGTATATCTATGATTTGATTAATTTGTCCAAGAAGGGAACCTTCTTATACTATTTGAGGCTGATTTCTTCTATGTTGAAAAGATTAGGTTGTGTGGAAGATGGAGATGAAGTGTTAATTTCTTGTAGTGGATTTTGTATTAAAAAATACATTTGTAAGAGAATGAAAATCTTCTAGAACCCATGGAATTTATGTTGGGTAGGATATGAGGAAAGGTTGTAGGGGGATTTCAATCCGATTGAACTCCCTTCTAGACCAAAGGACCAAGTTGATCTAGGTATCAAACCAAGAGAGGTTCCAGTTTATTCTGATGAGGAATCTGAGCATGAAGTGCCAAGAGAGGAAGGATCTAATTTTGATGATAGGAGTGATCCTGATATTGCTGAAAGTCCCAAATATATGACTTATGGACCTGCTATTCCACCTTTGGATTTTCCCTCAATAGAATCTGTTGTAGGTGATGAAGATGAGGAAGAAACTAAAGTTACAGGAGTTGATAGCTATGTTATTAAATCTGATGAGGAATCGTATGATGATGATGATGATGATGAATATGGTGATAATGGACGAAATGATGAGCATGTGAGTGACTCTCTAAAAGTGGGACAACATGTGGTTGAAAAATCCAGTGAGGAATCTGTACATGGGGCTGGTGATGGTGATGAGCATAATGACCAACATGCTGTTTGTCATAGAGATGCTGAACATGAGGACAAAACACCGCATCCTTATACTGAAAATCAAGAGATCATTCAGGAATTGAATGATCTTATGGCTACTGGCCAAGAGGAAGAAGCTGAAGTTTTAGTTCCATAGTTTGAAGAAGTGCCTGCTGAAGTTGTAGTGGCTAGAGCACAAACAGAACCTAAGGTTCGGTTAGTCCCTGTTCCCAGACATGTTATTATGGCCCAAAACCAAAATGAAGATGTTTATGTTGATGATGTTGTTTCTGATCCTTAGAAAAGGAAGATTATAATTGATGCAGTTGAGCCCAGATACTGGACCTATACTAGAGAATGGAATGATAATCCAGGATAAATTCTTCTTGGTTTAGAGTATGACTCAAATGATGAGGGGATACCTCCTCCTTCTTCTCCACAAGTCTAGGCTAAACCAGAACTTTTTGCACCTATTCCACCAACTGCACCTCCATCGGTAGAACCTGTAGTTTAGTCAGTGCCCAGTGACTATGTCACTAAGGCTGATTTGGAGAAATTTAAAAATGAGATATGTGAGTCTGTGTTAGCCTTTGTTGGATCTATAAGTGAAGCATCCACCACCATAGGTATCTTAGATTCTGATGCAACAATGATTGCAAGAATGGTGATCATGGAGATTCAGCTGAATCTCATTACTACAGTAGAAACCATTATTAGGTACAACACCTTGTTGAGAGAAGAATTAAGAAATATGAGTAATGAGTTAAATTCATTAACCTCAGACTTCAAGACCTCGTTTAGTTGTGTTCTAGAAGTTATTATAAACTTGGTAACTCATCTACTCAGTGTGGATCTGAATAAGTTGAAAGAAGAAATTAGGAAAATGTTGACTAGGCCATCTAGTTCTAGGATTGGGAAAAGTGGTGTTGCTGATTTGGAATCTCTCAAGGCTATGATGAGAGAGGAAATTCAAAAACTTCAAAGTGTTTTAGATGAAGAAACCCTTGAAAAAGTACATCGAAATATAGATCTTGTATACAATATGGTCAGACAGTTCACAAATGAAGCCTCTGCATCTCATAAAGAAATTTGGGAAAAGGTGGATAAGTATTTCACTAAGACTTAGACCAAGAATGATCACATAAATAGCTTCAAGTTTCTCACAGAAAATCTTAGAATTCCTCCTGTCACAGAATCATTCAAGAAGAAAGACCTCCAATTGAAGGAATTTACCCCTATGCTGAGTAAATTTATAGAAAATAAGGATGACTTCGAGAAGGCGATGCAATATGGTGGTGAAATCATTAATGATTTCATCACACTTCTTAATAATTACCTGCATGTTCGGAAAAAGGCTATTGTGGTCCCTCCAGCTACTTAAATTGGTACTACCTCTTAAATTCCTTCTCAAATGACTGTCTCTTTATCTCTTAACCAGATTCGACTGAACATTTCAGATCAGACTCTTAGCGATGTGTTTTCAAAAAGGCGACCTACCATTGAAGCTATTGTTCCTACAGGTGTTGCCCTGCCTGGTGTTATCTTCAAACCAACTCTTCCCTCTGCCACTTCCAAACCTTCTCCTTCTCCCCCAGATCCTTCAGAAAAAGGAAAATCTCATCATCATCCAAACCCTTAGTGAAGGATTGTATCTTTTGATAGGGATTTTTATATTTTTGTTTGCCTTGTACTTTTATGCCTTTTAATGAAAATCCTTATGCTGCCCTTTCTGTTCTATTATTTTTCCTTACTAATTTTTTTTCTAATCCCAAAAGGGGGAGAAAAATAAGGCATCCATTATACCTATGTTGTAAATTATTTACTAAAGGGGGATTTTTTCAGGTTTAGGACACATAGAATCTACTCACCTTAATCCATTTAGTGAGGGGGAGCTTTGTTTTTCAAAATTTCAAGCAAGGAAAAACTTTATTTATATTTGAAAATTACTTTTAGTGTAGTATGATATGTCAGGCTATATTTATTCTATATATTTTTGCATGTATGCCATAATTTGTGATTATTAAAAAGGGGGAGAATGTTGGACCCTCTATGATTTTTTAGTTTTCATAATCACGAATAATGTCAATATATAGATTATCATGCCATTTAATATCTGTAAGTAAATCCATTATTTCATACAAAACAATATACTTAAATAAGTCAATAACCTATTCATGAATCAATATGTTTACCAGTGTATTTTTTACATGTATTTTTTGATAACTCTTAGTCTTGTAATGATTCATGTAAAACCGAAGTTCGACACACCGAAGTTCAATAGACTGAAGTTTGAAAAACCAATGTTCGACACACCGAAGTTCAATAGACCGAAGTTCGATAGACCAAAGTTTGACACACTGAAGTCGACAAACTGAAGTCGACACACCGAAGTTTGATAGACCGAAGTTTGACACACCGATGTTCGACACACCGAAGTCAACACACCAAAGTCGACACACCAAAGTCAATACACTAAAGTTGACACACCGAAGTTTCACACACTGAAGAAGACACACAGAAGTCGACACACCGAAGATGACACACCGAAGTCGACACACCAAAGATGACTCACTGATAGTCATAAATACCTGTTTCCATTTTATTAATTCAAATTTATTTCTAGAGGTCATATTTAGAAAAATTAATGTTTCTGAAATTATTTATTGTTTTATGTAGGATTATCCATAGACCTTATGAGGTACATGAACAGATGGAGATACTTATGCCTAGTGGACCTTGAAGTATAAAAGGACTGTGTCAACTTAAGAAAGGTGGCTCAAAGAACATGCCGAAAATAAACTGTTCAAATACACAAAGAGAGGAACAAAATGCTTGATATTACAATATGTTTCATACAAGAAATATTTGATGAAGCTCTTTGTAAATTGAGAAACTGACGAGCTGAACCTTTTTACCTATAGAAGCTGGATTACAAAAACTGCGATACTCTGTTCTGAATTCAACTTCTAGAAGAGGACTCAAATATTATCAACATCTATTGAGTCTGGAGAATTATTTCATAACACATAGATAATTATTAACTTTATTATCTTTCATAACTCTATTGTGTTTTATCATTACTATTTGAGCGGTGTGTATATTTATTACACACACTGTCTCCTGAGCATAACTGGAGGATATTAAAATATCCTCACTTTCAATCACTTCTTACACTTGTATCCCATGAAGAACTGTGGAAGTGATTCTATGATCTATTTATTTGTTTTTCCTATGAATAACGGTGGTAGAGGTCAAGTGTGACCAGGACTACCGAGTGTGCTATTGTGAACCCCAATCTACGGTGTTGATCAAAAGTTTATTAATATAAACTGCTTTGAGGAAGGTTATCACCAATTGGAGAGGACTAAGTCTTAGCTTGAGACTAAACCTCTTGTTTTATCCACTGTGTTGTTTATCTTATATTTCTTATGTGGTAAGTATTTCCTGCATTAAGATAAACTAAACTTTGATAGTTAGTTTAGCAAGTGTTTGCATCTATTTTGAATCAGTAGGTTTGTTTCAAAAATTTTACTAATCTTAAGATTGGTACAACTGAGAACTAATCAATCTTCTGAGAACCAAATTGAACCTTCAAGACTTTTATAAATTCACTATAAACTGAATTTGTATTTATTTTTATATGGGGATATTATTTTGTAAAGAACCCTTTTTAACAAAATTTTTTATTGATACTAAATTAACCCCCCCCTCTTGATTCATCTACTCCGACCAAAATATATGTTGGTAATAAAAACAAAGAAGATTACATTTTATTATATATCATATCTTTTTCTAGATATTATGATGATTCATTAGGTAAAATTTTAATGATAACCGTTTAAATTATTTTAATGTTTTTTCGATCATCACATACTAGTTTTATTTTATTAATTAATATTATGTATATATACTAGTTCAAGAAAATTATATAACTTTTAATATGTTTAATAAAATCTTATTGGAAAATAATAAAGGTTTTATGACCATTATTTAATATGTTAAAGGAAAATGAAAATGCCTCATCCATGATGACGTTAAATCAAAACATCACAGATGATGTTTTCATTTTTAAGAAAATAAAAGGGATAGGAGAAGAGGTTTTATGATGGGTGTTGAATAAACCTAATAAAATTACATTATATATAAGATACCAGAGTTATTATTCTTTTTTGGAGAGATAATATTTGTAGAGGATAATAAAATAAATTGAATTAAAATGAATTCAAGGAGAATGAATGAGGATTTTAGAACTTGGATTCTTCTCCTTGAGAACCTCCTTAAGGAACTTGGTTTTGGATATTTTATTGAAAATGAAGGCTCTAGTATGTAGGGGAGAGGCTTAGTAATAGTATTGGGAAGAAATTGGTTAATATTTATGGCTTTGATGTTATGAGGAGAAGGGGTGGTGGGGGTGGTATTTATAGTGGAGGAGATGGGTTTTTTTATTATTTTATTCATTAGTTTATTATTTTGGGTCAAGAATATTAATAGTATTGAAAATTATCGATAAATATGTTAAATAATTAAATATATTTTTATATTATTGTTCTTACATAAAAATTTCTCAAGAAATAGTTCATTTAACTTATAATGTTATATCCCATAAATTACTGTATTTCCCTATTCACTAAAAAATTAACTATCTTAGAAAAATAACAAAAAAATAAACCCAAAAATTTATAAATGTGTTGAATTAAAAAATGAACTAAATTTAAGGAAAATAATTTTTAAAATATGATAAATTTAATTTTTAATTAAAATCGTCATTTATTCTAAAAATACCGTTTTTAAAATTATAACAAATTTTATGACCATTGAAAAATTAATTAATGTCTCAAAAAATTGTATTATAATAATAATACAGAAAAATTTTAATTCATGAATCTATTTTTTGTAAATAAAATTTCTTTTAAATCATTATATTAATTATAAAATTTTAAATAAAAAAGTTCATTTTAAAAAATACAAATACGTAGTTTATCATTTTTAAAACATTTATTTACTTAATCCTTGATATAAACATATTATATTTTCATTTAAAAGATAGATAAATTTTATTTATACTTTTATTGGTGAGGTTACTATTATATTGTCCACATTACTATTCCTAATGGTTACATTACTATTCATAGTTGTCACATTACTATTTCAATGATCATGTTAATATTTAATAGTATATCACTATTTTAAGATTTGTTTGGTGTGAAATGTAAGCAATAGAATGAATGAAATCTATTTAAGGATATACACACCATAAATCTTGGGGTTTTATGTTGAGTGTCTAATCTTGGTTTCTATTACTATTTCCTTTTTAAAACACCCAGAGTTCAATAACCATTATTAATGAAATGAATCCTTTTTTAAATTGGGTTGAGAGGGAAACCATTATATGATTCATAGACCCAAGAATTACCTGACCTAAAGTACCAGAGGAATAAATTCAATAATACATATTTTCTCACATCTCTACATCATGTCATGTAGCATCACACTGTAGCAACCTTAGGTTACAATGAAGTTTCCTGAACATCTCACTTGTTGTGTCCCCTTGTATCGTGGTTCTCCATATTGTGTTGAGGGCTCCTAATCTATGTTACACCACAAAATAGTGCTCCTCTTGGAATCTACATGCTCAGTTTTATACCCTGTTTCTCCTCTCCAATTCCATTTATAGGCCATTTCCATCCATTTTGGTTCACTTTTTCTACACCATGGTTACCACGCTGCACCATGGTCACCAACATTACATTATGATGTCATCCAAAAATTCCATCAATTTGTGGGATCTAGGGTGTGAGACCTAGTTGATGATGTATTACGGGGGATCCTTTACCACTTGGATAAGACCCCAAATACACACCATTTCCTTTTTTACTATCAATTATTCACTAAATTTGAGTTTTTTCTAAATTACATGATTTTTTCCAATCAAAGTTGGATCAAACAAAGTTCCACAGTGAGTGGATTCTTTCTAACTCCAGATAAGTGGTTATTAACTATTTTTGACTCCATATGTTTGATATGAATCATGTGAAAATATTTCAAGGTAGGGTCGTGTATGTGACAAAGAATGTAACTACAAATTTTTTTTGTTTTTCAGAAGAGGTAACTAGGGGTAGTTTGATGTGGAAAATGATGGGTGTATTCTGGTTGCACTTGGTTTTCTTGGTGGTGATGTTTTAGGGTTTTATGGGTATGATATTTCTTATTATAGATAGTGTTTCTTATGATGTTATGATTTATGAGATTCTTTAGTGAAGTGATTAGTGTAACCCATATGAATATGGGTGACATTGATCACTATGAATGGGGTGACGTCGTTTGTTGGTATGATGCATATGGTGTTGACCATTTTTTGGGGTGGAAATGGAGATCCATTGAGTTGTGGTTTTGGGTTTTGGGTGATTTCAACTCACCCTGTGGATGAGTACACTAGGTTTGTGTGTTCATAATACAAGGCCTGTGAGGTGGATTTTATTGCTAGTTTTTTGGTAGTATCATCCATAGATTTAGTGTCTTAGGGGTGATGGTGTTGACCATCATCATTATTATAGAGGGATAAAGCATAGGTGTCCATGGGATCTTATATGTGATTGAGCACAAAATAAGGGATCATGTTTCATTACTTATATGTGATATATTTTGATTATAATGAATCAATATTGGAAAAGAATGGGTATCATCACACCAAGGGTTTCATTGCACTATTGAGCCATTAGTTTGTTAAGGATTCTGATGACCAAGTGATATGGTTTTTGGATGTGTCATTTGGGAATCGTAGTTAACTAGGGATGGCTATTTAGTTGTGGGTTATTTTATGATGTTTTGTGACATGAAATTAGTTTTATGCACTAGGGAAATTTTGGTACAAGAGACTACGGATGCATCATTCCACTCTATCTCGGGCTGAAGTAGGTAAAGGCTTACTCAGAGCTCACTAGTGGAAATTTGTCTTGTATCCATGAACCATAACCATGGTTATATCCCTTAAAACAATTTCTATAGGTTATAACAATAGTCAGGACTCTATTTTATGTTTTTGTTATGGCTATATCCCTTGGGGATATAGCCAAAGGCATGACATATGGTAATAGGATTTTATGTGTAACAAGTTACGCATCTCCACCCCATAGCCATGGGAAAAGCCCATGGATATAGCACTAAACTATAAACATGGGAAATTTCTCATGGATATAGGTCAAAAAAACCTCACTAGGATTCAAACTCAGATATCATGCTAGCATAGTAATTACTGTTATCACTCTACTAACAAAATAATCAAGTAAGTCACTGTGTGTGTGTGTGTATACACATTTATACATATATAATAATAATTTATAAATATAACTTTTTTCCCTTTTAATTAATTATTGTATTTTTTTAGTTTGAGTCCTATAGACATGAGTGGATCAACCCATTGCTATTAGGTCGTCAACCAGGGGGGGTCCATAGACACCTAAAGACCCCACATGCCACTATCGGGTATTTCACGCACATGGAATCCTGTAGACATGGTTGGGCCCAACCATGGTTATAGCCTCACTTATATCCTTTGGAATTTGTTAAGTTTCAAACATGGATTTATCTTTATTTTTATATCCCAAATTTTTAGTAGTGGATACTCAAGAACAAGTGGAGTAGTATGAGTGTTGTTATTTGGATAAAGTTTATAACACATTACATATAGTTTTATAGGAATATATATTTCTAGGGAAACCATTAGTGGAAGCCTGGTAAGTTCATAATCACATCTTTTATGGGTTCTCTATGGAAATTATGGTTCATGTAATGAGTAAAGGTTGGATATATTCATCAAGAGTCTAAATGAGATGGAATTACAGGTGGGGAATGAGTTAAATATTGTGGTTTGGAAGAAGGTATAGGTGGTTTCATGGTGGAAGACTGGAATTTTATTTTGGTTAATTTTTTATTTGTATATATTTGATCAACCTATGGGTGATCATTAAATCTTCAGTAAATATAAGCCATCTAATAGATACATTACATTAGAGTTTGTATTACACTAGATTTATTTATATAGTTATAATATATTTCTCATTATTTATCTTGATGGTTATTTTTTTTAAATCTGACATTACTGTCTCCACACTATCACCCTTTTAGTAGTCACTACTTTTTGGAAGCCTTTTAAAGTTGGGGAAGAATGTATGAGGTCTAGTGGGACATTAATCTGGTTACTATAGAGTGAGATGAGTCGGGATGTTAAAATCACCTCCCCCTATTACGTTTTTCACACAAACATTGAAGAAACTAGAAGATTAACTCACATGATGTGTGTAAAATGATTATTTCTCTAATGAAAATAATTATTTCTACAATAAGTTATATTTTCTAGAATTCAAGTAAAACAAATTTTCAAGACATTCAATAGTTATGTTATCATTCTCATTAAGGCTAGTACGTCCTATTATTTTACAGTTTTTGTGATTTTAAATTTATAACAATAACCCACATAATTTTCCCACATTAATTGTATTGATTTTTTTTTTTGTTTTTCATTTATGGACATGGAATTTGAGCCTCAAACTAGTCTAATTTCTCAACATAGGTAATCCGTATTATTAAAATCAGTAATTTATTTCATTTTATTCTTATTAAAATGATTATTAAAATATAATTTTTATTTCACACTTATTTCTTTTCAATATGAATTCCCATTAATTTTTTGATTTAGTGCAATTATGAAATAAAATTTATTTTAAAATATAATATAATTTTAATGTCATTAAATGAAATTTTGGGTCATTTGAGCTATAGAATAATAGATCTAATAAAAATGATAAAATTAATTTTATTTATTTATTATATTTGGATGGAGTAAAATGTATATGAAATATGGTAATTCATATGAAATATGAAAATGTATAATAATTATGTATACATAGAATGAAATTTTATATACTTGAATTTGAATACGTAAATTCATACATAAGTCTTGTATATGAAATATGAAAGTATTGTATATATAATATGAATGTATTCTATAGAGAATATATGTCTCATAGGACTATTAAAAAGAATTTAATATACCTAAATTTGAATAGTTTTAAATGCATATGCAATATATTAGTCTTATATTGAATGAAATTAAATTAAATATGCTTGTTCTTTTTTTCATTACTAAGAGATATTATACAAAACATATGAAGGTAACACTGACTAGGGAAAGTGAGTTGCACTTAAATCACATGCACTGTCAGTCCCCCCTCCCATTAAGACAAATTTATATCATGAGAAAATGGGCACCATTGTTCCAAATCAGAACTACAAGATGGTAACTTAATTATCCTTTACACTTATTTTTGATATTAAATTTATTCATTTTTTGTATACTATTTATAATTTTCTTTTATAAAATGAATAAAATTGATTGGATATAAACTAAATATGAATCTAAAGGAGTTATATTGATGTATGAAATTTGTGGTTTTTATGAAAAAGTAATTGAAGGATATTTCTACAGATGTCATTCAATATTTTTTCATATGATCCCATGATGACTATTTTAATAAGTTATTCTGATGTATTTTAATTGATGAAATTGACCAAATGTGATGGTGAGGATGTTTGTCAAATGTTATGGTGTAAACCATAACTAAATGTGATAGCAAGAAAAAATTTTGTGGGAACTAATGGATGAGTTATTATGTCAATGTTTGCTTCTAAATTATTTTTACTTGAATTATTTATGTTGAGTTTTTTTACTATAATTTGAATATTGAATGCATACCTCTCTGTTTGATTAATGTTATTTTATAAATATTTTGGGTAAAAAAATGAAAAGTGTGATTTAATTTTATATTATATATCTATTATAATTTTTATTTTTTATAAATATTAAATGCACAAACAGAGTGTGAATATTGATTAAAAATGTTATAATAAGTATCATTTGTTAAAAACAATTAGACATTTTAAAATCACACAAAATATACTTTTAATTATTTTAACAGTATAAAATTTATGTTGTCAAATTTTATATGAATTTTATGATTTTTTACAATAATGATAAGTTTTGTAAAAATAAATTTTTAAAAAAACAATGAATACTATTAAATGATAATAAATTTTACCCATATAGTCTTCTAAATTACTCAAGGGTGTGTTTTAAATTACTTTTAATGTTATAAAATATGTGTTTCTAAAATCCCATTTTCTTACAATGCCATGATTGATTGAAAAAAATGAAGAATGATGATGGTTGATCTAGATAATCCGGATTTGATGAAGATTTAGAAAAGAAAAATGAATATTGATTCAAGTTTGATAATACACTACTACAAATTGTGTGATATTCAGTGCTAGACAGAACACACAGATAAAGGAAAGACCTTTATTTGTACATGAAAAGAAAGTGTTGATAAATGATTTTTTAGCGCTAATAAAAGTGTCGATAAAAGGGTAACCCTTTTAAATTATTTTTTACAAGTGCTAATAAAAGTCCTTCCTTTATTAGTGCTTTATATCTAGCACTTATAAAGTTCACAGTGAATAATTTAATTTTTATAAAGACATTTATATATTATTAAATAATATTTATATTAAAATAAATATATATAATTAAATATAATATATACATAGGTTTTATTAATCTTTTAATAAAAAATTTATCTTATTTTCATAATTTTAAATATAAAATTTTTTCAAATTTTGATTAGTTAATAAAAAAGTTTAATAGTGTATTTTTATATATTAATTAAAAAAGTGTATATAATTAATATAAATAAGATACATTAATTGTTTTAAAAATAATTATATAATATATAATTGAATATATTTATTTAAATATGTGATTTTTATTTGAATATACATATTTAAATTTATATTAATATTTATTCATTTTTAATATATATTCATTTAGTATTTATGTTATATATTCAATTTTTATAGTTATTTATAAATTTTGAAATATCCATTCATTTAATTAAATAATAATTTTTTTAATAATTTTTATAAATTCTAATGTTTAATAATTAATTATATTTTCTATATATAACAAATAATATGCATAAAAAAATAATTATCAATAATATTATTATTTATTATTTAATTTTTATGTGTTTTTAATTTATGTAATTTATATTATGAATTGAATTTTTTAAATATTTTTTGTAATTTTTGTAATTTTATTTATTCATTTTTAATATTTTTTCATTAAATATATTTTTTTTTCTAATTTTTAATAATTACTAATTTTTATTATTTTTTGAATTCATTCATTTTTAAAAATTTATACATATTTATTTATTACGTTTCAATAATTTCAATTTTTTTTAAAATTATATAATTTATTTTATTTCATTTTTGTTTATTTGGTTTTAATATTTATTTTGATTAAAATCTATATAATTGATTCATATATGACCAACTCCACCCATTTCATTTTGGTGTGAAATTGAACCCCAACATATGCCATCTCCAACACCATTTTTGTGTTTATGTAGCTGATTTTTTTTGTTATATTAGTTTCATTTTTTAATATATGAAATGTAAATATTATTTAACTAATTTTTCATTTTTTACATAATTAATCAAATCATGTATTCGTATTTATTTTAATTTATTCATTCATAATATGTATGTGTATTTAATTTGATTCAATTTAATTATTAATATTTTTATATATTCAATGAAATTCATTTTTAATAATTTGTTATTTAAAAAATTAATATCATCTATTTATTCATTTATTCATTTTTTCTGTCTATAATTCACATAATTAATGTTACAAATTCACTTTTCTAAATATTGATTTTAATTTAATAAATTTTGTTTTATTAATTATTAATATTATTTCATTTAATATTTTTTTATCCATTTGTAATATTTATTGATTTTTAATTTTTTTTGGAATTTATTCATTTATTATTATTTATTTATACATAATTATTTATTATGTTTTAATATTAATAATATCTTTTTAATTTATATGATTAATATTTATTCAATTTCATTTATTAAAATGTAATATTTTTAAAATGTTTGAAATTTTTATAATTAATTTATTTAAATTCATTTTTAACATTCTAATCATTTTTGTGCGTTTTTACAATTAATGTTATTAATCTTATGAATTATAAGAAATTATTCACTAAGTTTTAATATACTTAATATGTTTTAAATTTTAATGATTTATATTCATTCAATTTCATTTATTAAGTTATAATATTTTTTAAATATTTGAAATCTATATAAATAATTTATTTTAATTCATTTTTAAATATTTTTATAATTTTTTGTATGGGTTTAAAATTATTGTAATTAATATTATAAATTCATTTTAATGTTTTTACTATATTTTAATATTTTCAATATGTATTTATCTTTATATATATATATTTATAATTTTTTAATAATTTTTTTAGTTAATAAAACTTATCAATTTTTTAATATTTTTGAATTCTATTACTTTTTAATCATTCAATTTCACTCATTTTTAACTTTCATGCATTTAAAATTTCATATTCAATAATAATGTTAATTATTTTATAGGTTTTTATAATTAATTCATTTTCAATATGTATTCATTTAATATTTCTTTATTTTAATTTAAATGGTGTATATTAGTGCTCTCCAAAAAAAGAAAATAAAAATGGCTTTTATCATTCAAAAAATTCAAAGTGCCTATAAAACCTATATTTATCATCTTTAAAATTATAGTTCTCATAAAGAGAGGTTTAATCAACACTTATTTATCACCAATAATGGTATATCTTTATCAAAAAAAATTTAGAACTCTTAAAGACTGGTTTTATTAGTGCTTTCTGGAAATCATGATAAAATCCTTCCCAATATTATAAATTCAACCCTAAGATAAGTCACTTCTTCATGTCGTTCAAGCTCTCTCATGGAAGTTGACCTCTACCATTTTTTTCCCACAGACTTCTTAGATGAAACATCCATATAAAAACCTAGGGTATTTGAGGTATTCTCATACAACTTCTTTTACTTGTTTTTTTATTATGCATCAAGGTCCAAATTCTTCTTACGTGAGCATACTTAAAGTCCAGTCCCCCTCTTCTCGACCAGAATCCATAGAATCACCCTAAACCTCTTTTTATTTGTAAAAAGTATATCTCCAAGGGTTTATTTATCATAAAAATATCTTCTTTTTCATCTCTTTATCTAAAAAAAATTTAATTTGAAGTTCCTCATTTGAATTAGGCCAAACCTTCTCATAGACAACCTTTAAATCCCTTTTGAACATTCCTTATATATCCCCTAAAAACAAATCTCCAAAATTATCTCAGGGATAAAGATGATTGAATTGAATATTTACTACAAATATATTGAGAACACAACTTAGCAATGGGATTTTTTTGTTGTTTTATCCTCACACTCACTTTTCACCACGACACTATACTATAAATCTTCTTCTCCACAGTATACCAAATGTTGGACCTCACGATACCACCTTAAAACACCATGCACATGAAATTATAGGCATGTAAATCACCTAAATTCATTACCCTCATAGTATAGGTACTATTTTATAGTCTCTAACATTAGATGAAGCACCCAATCCACATGAATAATTCATAAGATCTTTATTGAAGGAAAATCATGTTTGGTGGCCCTATTGAGTTGTAAGTTGCATTTGAATTCTATCACAAGAATCTAGAGAACTCATAGAATATAAATTTTCAAGTTAACTTAATTCACCTTCTTTTTCATTCATATTTCCCTAATTTAAGAAATTTTCACTCGTAATATTTTTACCCCTACTAACCCCATTAAGGATTCCTTCGAATTTCATTCCAAGCTTGGTTCCAGTTAGTAAGTTGATCTTTCTTTTCAGTGATTTATTATGATTATCCCCACTTACATTAATTCAGATCACCATTGGATTTATTTAAGTCATCATTTTCATATTTTTTTTCAATTTTAATTTATTAGTTCTTCTTATTGAGAAAAAACCCACAATTTTATTTAAATTTTTTTCTGAGTCCTGAGGACCCCAAAACTCTCATTAAATATCCACTCATACTACCTTTAACTCTTTAAATTATAATCATGAGTAGCATTAAAAACATCTATATCTTCCTTATTCTTCTTCTTTAAACCTCACTCCTAGTTTCCACTATGTCATTTTTCCAGTGATGATTCTCTTTTGTGGTTCCACTAAGGATATGTTTTGTTTTCTGGTGATCCCAGGTAGTGGGAATTATACTCCAATCATTAGTTTTAGATGATGTTTTCTTCTAATCCCACTGGGACACTTTTTCAACTAGAGTTGAAGTTGATTATTCCTTCCAAACCCAATAAGGATTTTAATTTCTATTCTTTAGGGCTTCATCCTAGAATATGAATTGTTTAAATTTTAAGAATTCATCAAACCCCACATAAATTCAAGGGTTTCTTCAAGGCCTTCGGGTCACGTAGACCATAGAGTAGCCCAGTTCACACATAACAGGCCCCAGAGGAGGATCAGAGCAACCGGAGTAGCAACCACCAGATGTAGAGCTAACTGGATTGGAAGAAAGAGAGGGTATGGCAGCCACCATCGGGACCAGACACCATGCAACTTTGTATGGGGAAATGCTTTCCGATCAGCAATTCAAGGTGGGGAGCTCAGGAGATCAATGATTCAAGATGCTGCGGAGGGGTAGTTCTAGTGGGTTGGGCCTACGGGTCATGTAATGGGCATGATATGCCTCTCGGCCTTTGGGTCATGTATTACGGGTCATGTTAGGCCTTATGCCTTGGGCCTACGGGTCATGTATGGGTTCCCCTTCAACCCTTAAAAGGGGGATTATCTATAATAAAACAAAAAAGAAGGCCTTCGGGCCATTCGAGATAAAAAAGGTTCTCAAGACCTTGTAATTGGAATATATCCACATTTCATCATCTGAAAAAAGATATTCTCCAGATCCTAATAATCCTATCATTAAAAAACCACCTAGCCCTCCATGTACCATGTGAATAGATTAATAAACATATAATCCTCCCTCTTAGTGTGATCCAGCCTATAAAAGATATAGAAACCATCCTTGATCTCTATGTTTTTGTATAGATGAAAATTCAAGTGTATTATTTATAATCACACATTCCCTTCCTTTAATGATTTTCCCCACTACAAAAAATATAAATATGTATCATTTGACTCTTATTATCATTGAAAAATGGAATCATTTAGATTAAATGATTTTTTATGATTGAAATTTTATTGTATTATGGTCATACTTTCTGTTTATATATTTATTATGTTAAATATTAATATTACCAAATCAAATGGGATAGATATGAATCCAAAATGGATAGATACAAATATTGTGAAAAAATAATAAGAGGATGGGGTAAAATATTTCATAAAATTTCCAAACGATCATGCATGCGACCCTTCTTAAAACCTTTTTCCATTTTTATGTTATTTTTATTCAAGACTAATTAGTCCAGTGGAGTTAGAAGAACACGTGATCTTTCATGAAATAAATTGAAGTTATAAATTTTGTAATAATTACAGGGAAACTAAATGTAGTTATTGACTAGGATAACACTAAGTTTTATGGATCATCTGATAGGATTACAAGTATGAACAATGATTAAGACTTTGTTGAGGACATGATTATAGCTTTGAATGACTATGATGATTGTATTGCGGAAAATACAATGATTGTTGTATATTAACTTCATGATTTTCCAAAACTATTTTAGAAGTTAAATGTTTGGTCCAAGATTCCATTTTATGATGATTATAATAAAAATAAATCATTTTCATCTATATTAAATCTTTATAATATAAAAGCTAGAATCATATTGAGTGACACTGGTATTACTGAACTTCTTTCTTTCCTGAATGATATGATCCCTTAATATAATGATCTTTTTTTCCAATCATATAATGTTAAATGAATGGTATGTTTAATGGGTATGATCTCTAAAAGAATTCATGCCTTTCAAAATGATTGTATACTATTTCCCAAGTTCTATAAATCACATTAAAATGATCAAGTTGTGTGGAGTATATCTAGAAATATGAATCAAGTCCTTCAAAATGTGTATGGTACATTCCAACCATTACAAGGTTTAGGTTCTTATATAGAAGTGAGGACACTATATGAAAATTGATGTAGAATATAGGTACAAGAAATAATATGGGAAAATTTAAAACCTAATAGACTCTTCCCAATAGAAGAAAATTTATCATGAGTATCCAGAATTTTCAAAGGATCCAAGAAAAAATTTTCGTGTACCATCTACAAATAGAGTGAATCTTTTTTGGTTTTCAAAGCATCACTCATATTACATGGCTAATTATGTTGGTAAATAATAACTTTCAACCATAATTATGCATGAATTAAAAATAAATTATGTTTTCTCAACTTAAATCGAGAAAAAAACAACCAGGCAATGATATTGTTATTTATTTGTCTCTATTGATAGAAAATTTGAAATTAATATGGGGTTAAGGTGTTACATTGTATAATTCTTATAGAAATGAATATTTCACATTAAGATCCATGGTGTATGGGATGATAAATAATTTTCTTATTTATTTAAAATTTTAAGTTATGGAATTAATGGAACTCAAGGGTGTCCCATTTTTAACAAGGTACACACTCAGTTAGGTTGAATCATTCATCAATGACTTGGTTTTTAAGAAATCATAGATTCCTACCTTGATGACATAAATAAAAATCTTGAATGATACCATTAAATGGGAGTTTAGAATAAGGTACTACACTATCTCCAATAATAGGTGATCAACTATTTGAGATAGTAAAATATATGGAAACCATGTTTAGTAAATCTTATTCTAAAAACCTTATGAAACCCAGTTGTAAAAAAGTGATTTGTTTTTTTAATTACCATACTAGAGTTGTTTATATTTCATAATATTTTTTTGATTCCATGAATTATAAAAAATGTATGTTATGGTGTCATTGGAATGTAATTAAATGCACCCAAAAAATAAAGGATTTCATTATGGCTAAGATGGACATGATTGTCCTAGAGATATAAGAAGATTTAGCTCTAGTGAAGGGTGAAAGATGGAATTTTCTTCCTCCACATGATTAAAATCTTTCCAGGAAAGAGAGATATCAGTTTCTCTACTTCTCGGATTATGTAAAGGATCCATTGGGGTATTAAAAAAATATCAATAACATTGTTTCAATGACTAATTTATAATTAAAGTGAATAAAATAACATGAAATTCATGTTTTTATTCAATATCTAATGCATATAGCATTACATTATATTTTTTTCCTAATAATGACTATCATATATTAACCAATACCTATTTGTTTCTTAATTTTATATGTTGTGAAGCAATATATTTGAAGAAATTTACAACTATGGAAAAATAAATTGTTTTCATATTATTTAAATTGGATATTTTCTTCCCACTTTCATTCTTTGATATGATGTTTCACTTAATGGTTCACTTGGGCTGGGAGATTCATCTATGTGGTCTTGTAAATTGTTGATGGATGTACCCTCATTGAATGGTATATGAATATTTTTAAATGGTATGTCAAAAATAAAAGTCATCTAGAAGGTTTTATTATAGATTGATATATTGTTAAGTAAGTTATTAAATTATTTGTTTACTACCTATCTGATGTGGAGATCATTGGTCTTCCAAAATCTCATCACACCGAGTAGTTGTGGGTGAAGTAATTTCCATAATAAATGTTGTCACAATTACTATTACTGAGAGAGATCATGATCACCTTTATGTTTTTATGACTATTTATAGGTTTCACTATAAATTAAAACTCATAAAGTAATTCTAAGAAATTTCAATCCATCATGGGATAAAATTTGGATATCAAATTCACATAAGAGATAGTTTATATAATGGTTTCAAGACCATATTTTTAAGGATAAAACTATTAAATCTGAATTCAATTTAATAACGGCTTCGATGGATAGATAGTGGACCAAGTGTTCTTGTATTTTCTTATAATGGTTATGTAATTAATAGTTACATGTTTTGTAAAATGAAACATGATGAATGTAGTTCCATGAGAAATAGTGGAGTTACACTTGTGGTTGAAGCGATGCATGTATCTGGTACCAAGTGCATAAATACAATACGTGTGAATATTTCATACTTTGGAATCATCGAACAAGTATGGGAGTTGGATTATACCACACTCTAAGATCTTATTTTTCAATGAAAGTGTGTTTATAATAGGATTGTAGTTAAAATCAATGAATTGGGATTCCTGAAAGTGGATTTTGTTAAGGAAGGGTACAAAGATTAACCATTTATAATGGTGATGTTTGTAATGTAGTTTTCTCTTTCTTTGACTCGGGTGTTCTTCCACAGGGTATCAATGCTCAGTTTATCTCCTTAATTCCTAAAGTTGTAAATTCTTGTGAGATTTATCTTATTCGACCCATTTCCTTGGTCAAAACTAGTTACAAGATAATAAGTAAGATTATTTCTAATAGGCTCTCAATCGTTGCATCAAATATTTCTTCTTGGAATTAATTTGGATTTATTAAAGGAAGATGTATTCAGGATTGTATTTGCTCAGCTTCAGAATGTATGAATATGCTCAGGAAACCTGTAAGGGAGGGCAGAATTGCTATCAAGCATAACATCAAAAAGGATTTTGAAACTCTCGATTGGGGATTTCTCTATAATTTTATTGAAAGTTTTGGTTTCAACAATTTATTTATTGGATGGATTTCCACTCTTTTTGGATCTGCTCATGTCTCAGTTTTGGTTAATGGTTCACCAAAAGGGTACTTTGCTTTCTCTAGAGGTGTTCATCGGGGAGATCCTCTCTCAGCCCTAATTTTTTCTATTGCAAAAGATTATCTCAGTAGGATCATCATGCACATGGTCTCATGGGGTCAACTCAAGACGATGCAGGCTTCCAGGTCTCTTCTCGATCCAACTCATCTTTTATAGGCTGATGATATTATCATCTTCCTATAGGGTAGAAAAAAAGAATATTCGTGTCCTAAAGAAAGTTATAAATCATTATGATGGGGATTCTAGACAATTTATAAGTTGGGATAAATCCTCCATACACTTTGGGAAGGGGTTTTCTATCTCCAGGAAGCATTGGATTACTGCAGAGTTAGGAATCCGAGAAGGGGTCCGGCCTTTTCACTATCTCGGTGTTCCATTATTTTGGGGGCGTCCTAGAGCGTATTTCTTTTCTGAAATTGTTGACAGGGTTACTAGACAACTCTCAACCTAGAAGGGTAAGAGTCTATCTATGGATGGCCATTGAAGTTTGGTGAAGTCGGTTATTATTTCTAAATTGGTGTACTCATTCATGGTCTATAAGTGGACGATAGGACTTCTAAAGCATCTTAATATCTCTATTAGGAACTTTATTTGGAGTGGAAATATCCATGAGAGGAAAATGGTCACAATTCCTTGGAAGTCTTGTTGTATCCCTTTGCATAATGGTGGCATGGGAATAAAAAATATTGCTCTTTTCAATGATTCCCTTCTAGCCTGTCTTGTTTGGAAGATTCTCCATAGCAATTCTAAATGAATGGGGTTTTTCAATACTCTCTTTTCTTGTAAATTGAGGCAGAGAAGGAATGATTACATTGATTCTTCATTACATCCATCAATTAAAGCTTATTTTTAGGATATTATGTCCTGCTCATGATGGATTGTGAATAGGAACTCGACACTCAAATTTAGGGTTGATAATTGGATTGGTGCCACTCTCTCTGATAATTTTCAATTGGATGTCCTTGATTATAATGAGCAGGTCACTATTAAAGAGTTTTTTGTGCTCCTCCCTCACCGCTCCCAGATGAGCTGCAGGATTTGGTTGCTCATTATGACTATTTGTGGCCCTGATATTTTGGTTTGGGAACCTTCTAGGAATGTAATTCTAACTAGCAAACTTTTCTATCAGCATGTCACCAATGGCCATCATGCTGACTTCAATTGGTTATATTTTTTCAATAATAAATGGATTAGGTCGTCACATCTTACTCTTGTTTGGAGGCTTTCTTAAAAGAGGTTACCATATGATGATGTTATTCAAATGTTTGGTATTTACCTTTGCTCCAGGTGTGCTATATGTCACCAACAAAGGGAGGATGCATAACATCTCTTTCTAAGTTGTGCAATGGCCTCAGCCATTTGGAAGGAGGTCCTGGAGGCTTTTGAGCTGGCTGGTCTTCGATTTTCAGGCCTACAAGCTCTCCTTCGGCTCTTCTCTTTCATCCAATTATCACCCCAGGTACGTGCTCTTCTTTTTGTGGTTGTAGATGAATGTTTTCATGCTATATGGGGGCAAAAAAATGAAGATTGTTTTGGGGGAAAGGCTTCTATGTGAAGCTGGTCATGAAGAAGATTTTTTTGGCTATAAGATATATGTGCAGCACTGGCATGGGGTATTGCGACAAAAATATTCACGATTTTATTATGCTGAAAAACCTGGGTGTTCAGGGAAATTTCAGACCTTATTTGGGGACTCTTGAAGTGTTTTGGTTTCCTCCTATTCTACATTGGATTATGGTGAATACAGATGGTGCAACAAAGGGAAATCCGGGACCAGTTGGGTGTGGTGCAGTTTTCAGGATGCATGATGACTCTGTTAAGGGGTGATTTTATGGAAATTGTGGTGTGACTAGCTCACTTAAGGTAGAGATACTTTGAATAATTCATGCTATCTCATTTTCTAAAATGAAAGGTTGGAATAATATATGGATGGAAAGTGACTCTAGTACTCTTGTGTAGGACATCAAAAATGGTGAGCTTCATATATCTTGGAGGCTTGCTGCAAAGTGGATGGAATGTATGAAGAACCTTATGAGCCTGAACTTCATAATCACTCATTTTTATTAGTAGGTGAATATGGTTATAGATGGTCTCACTAATATGTGAGTTGGTAAGCCTCTTACCTGGTTAAATTCACTTCTTGTGGTCATGCTCCCTCATTATGAGGCTGATTGTAATAAGTCCCCACGTTTTTGTCTCTTGTAACATTATTTTCTCTTATAAATAATAGATTTGGACTTTTGGTCAAGGGACCTTTCCTAAAAGAAATACTAAAGGATTATATGACAATTCAACTGAGGGTTAACCATTCATTGGAATGTTGTAATCATTTCACAGTAATCCCAATGTAGACAAGGTATTGTATGTCATATGAGACCACAATAATGGGATTTTCGTACTCGATAGAGGGATCAAGTCACTTCAATAATCATGTTATATTTTTTATAATATACATCGTGTTACCTCATATTATTATCTATTTAATGCTATGTTTACATAATCCAAATTAATTATTTCACCCATTTCTGTATATAATGGATTCTGAATATATCGATGCTCCAAATCTTGAGAAATAGTAGGTTTCTCAACATGATGATTTTCTCAATGTGGAGGAACAAAAAGTTGATGCACATGATGATGCTAACTATCAAAAGGAACAACATATTGGCAATGTTGAAGCTGAGGAAATGGTGGAAGGTGAACAAACTATGTCCTCAAAAAATAGAAGTTTCATAGAATGATGGTGTTAATAAAAATTATTAAGGAAAGAATAAAAGGAATCAAATTATAAGTTTTATGGTATGTAATTGATGATCCTATTAACCCCAAAAAGTCCATGTTCAATATTTATATTACTTTCACCACCTGAATGCAGGTATCAGTTGATTGAGATATGTGGAACAATGTTGTGATTGTGATTAAGGCACTAATATGGGAATAAATTAGGGTATCATTATGATATACTTTATTTTCAAAAAATATAATGAATCATTGATTTACTCTTCATTATACCCAATAGATTTCATTTATACTAGATGAATAACGAATTAAATTTGTACTAATTCTCATTGTAAAGGTTCATAGATGATTGCAAACAATTATTATGAAGCATCATCTTAGTGTTGCTGGAAGGAAAGTAGAAATGAACTCACCACAGATGTATGAACACGTAATAAACCAAGAAACATGGAATTCATTTATTAGTAATCGTGAGGAGATATATTTTCACGTATATTGTGATTGGTAAATCATTACATAAAAATATGTATTCTAATCGATTTGATTAAGAATTGTTAATTTATGAAATAGAAACTAAATGATGAAAATAAGAAGCATGCAGAAAAACCAACATTCCCCTACCATAAATTAAGGATGTGGTATGATTCAGTTAAAAAAATGGCATGTTTGTTAAATCTATAATAATAATTTTATGTGGCATGAAACATCAACATAATTATGTTCCTTTTTTTAAAGCCAGGTTGATGAATAAAAATCAACAACCACTTCCATCCCACATCATGTGCAATGGAAGGAGGCTTTTTTAAATAAAGATGAGATAAAAATAGTTGAAAATGAAAAAAATGTAAGGGAATCAAGTATAAGTATGATATAATAAAATTTATTTACATTAAATCATTATTACATAATATTGATTAATTATTTCCCTACATATTTTATCTGTTTTAAAAATAGGAATAATCACCAAATATAACTGATGAATGAATATTATTAGTGACCTTGAAGAATCTAGAACAATATGGTTGTGTCAGAGGTGTGAGTTTTGGAGTGTCACCCCAAACATATTTTTAGAAATAAAATGCACAGGGGGATAAAGATAAAAAATTATGATATGAAGTATTGAATAAATTATCTATATGAAAAAAATTAATTAAAAATTTGGGTTGTTAGAGAATGTTATTGGAGTGCATTAAAGAGAAGAAATAATAGAAAAACAATACCTACATGAAGAACCCCCACCCCTCCAGCTTTAAAGTAAGCCACTCCACCACAAAGGCATTCCTTACTAGAGGTAATCAATTTTTTTATAACTATTCCTATGAAATATGAATCATGTAAACATTGATACTTTTCATGTACTAATATTCTATATGGTGAAAATGATTTTAATTTATATCTTTTAGGACCCATGCATATTCTCATTATGAGGGGTATATTTTTCAATATCAAAGGTTATATTATTCACAAAAAAATAATTTCCAAATGGTCGTGTGAGAGTTGGGATTCATGTAGCACAAGATATGAACATCGAGCTAGCTATTCCCCTTGATTATCTGGATGTTCATATGGTTGAGCTTTCAATTGGAACTTTCATAGAATGGTAATTTTATTTTATAAAAATAACTTATAATTAAGATTTATTCCTTTCAATATATTTTTTAGACAAGACTGTTAACAGTTAATAACAAAACATGAACTGATGAGTGTTATTATAGATTGTGAAAAGGTTGGTTTGAAATGGAAGTTTGGTTCCAAAAAATATAAAGGACCAACCAATCAATCAATATTACCTTTAGAAATTACCTTTACCCTCCTATTTCAACTTACGCATTTACTAATATTATATGTTCATGCTGATACAATGTTCAAAAATGAGGATACAACCATCATTGATTTTGAAGAAAAATTGTTATAAGAGGTCATTATATACTTTTTCATCCTTGAGAATGAAGAAAAAATCCACAATCATGAATGGCTAGAAGTCTCAGTTGTAAATGTATACATGAGGGGTGTTTTTATAATTTTGTTTCTAATAGATAATCTATTATGTTAGTTATGGTTAAATACTATTAATATTTTTTATTGCATATATATAAATACCATTTAAAGGGGAAAAATATGAACAAAAATTTATACAAATTAGTTCTCACATCACATCTACATAAAAAAGATCATTGAAATAAGAGGGATATTCTGTAATAGTGGAAAAATGAGATTCATTTTTTGAAAACAATCTTATAGATGAAAAAGTATTATTTCCAAATATATTTTCATTTTTTTCATTTCATATTATTTTTTTTGGTAGAATTGGTTTCTCAATTAAATCAATTTGGATAATCTAAAGATACCCAAAAAATTGACCAAACATGACGACTTTTATAAAATTTTAATACACTACATGAAACATTTTACAAATAAACATCAAGTTATAAATATTTTATTTTATTTTATTGGACATTATTTTTTAGATAGGTAAATTTATAAATATCATAAAAATCAGGGTATGAGGATAATCCATGAGAAAAGAAATCCTATCAACTTCTAAAAGTGTATAAGTATTAGGGTATACAGAATAATATTTCACTATCAAACATATATAAAAAAATTACTTATTTTTTTTCATTTTTTACAGTTTTTAAAAAAACTATTTATAAGGACTGTGGCTATTTTTTTTTCAAATTTATGAAAGATATCACATTCTATCAAGAAACTATAATCTTGAAGACGTATTTTCAATGATAATTAATATTTCATCTGAATTTTTATAAATACTTTGTATTCATATTTTTTATAGTAATACCAAGACAGTTGATTGTACTTGAATTTAAAACTAGAAAAAATAATTGTTTAGAAATTAATGGGGAGAATACAAGGTGTCAAAATGAATACAAAGTCATGAAAAGGTGACTCCCTACTACTTATTTAGTTAATTTTATCTTCAATTTTAACTAATATTTTTTTAGTAATTTTATTATCAATTTTATCTAATACTTATTTAGTTAATTTTAATGGAGATAATTCTTTAAGATTAATAAGAAATAGTGCGACAGTTGAAGGCATGTTATTCTCAAAATCAAGTGCTCAAGAATTCTCTCACATTTATGGTGATATTTTCTTATCACCAATGATGTGAACCAATTCAAGAGCACATAATTTTGAGAATAAAAAAGAAATAGTGTGGTGTATATGAATCAACCACACCGAAATGTGATACATGGTGTGCCCAGTATATATCAAAGAATATGTTTTTAGTTTAAAATTTATAGTTTAGTTCAGAACACAAGTCATATACTAATAACCATTAAAATTCATTCATATTATTTTGATACTTTAGGAAAATTATTCATATGTCATTTTCGATGAGTAGGAATCATCCTCACCTTTATCTGATACACAGTATTCCTGGTATGACTAGAAGTGTATGTATTTTGTTTAAAATTGACAATTTAGTTCAAAACACTTGTCACGTACTTAAATATAAGAAATATTATTCAATTTTTTGATACATTATAACTGAAATAAAAAAACATTTTTGATGTTTATGAATTAGGCACACCTCAATCCAGCTTTTGGTCTTCCTGGTATGACTTGAAGAGTGTGTTTTTAGTTTAAAATCAACATTTCAGTACAAAACTAACATCACATATTCAAAACTAATCAAAAACATTAAAAATATTTTGATAAATTAATACAAATATATATAAGTAATTTGTGATGTGTAGGAATTAGTCGCACCTCAATCTGAAACATAGTGTGTGTGGTACGACTTTAAGTGTATGTTTTTAGTTTAAAATTGAAATTTGAGTTCAAAATACATGTGAGATACTCAAAATTGAGAAAACAAATTCACATTATTTTTCTACTTTAGTAAAATGATCCATAATGCATTTATAACTCTTAGTAATCAGCTGCACTTCAATTTAATACATGATGTGACTGGTATGATTTGAAATGCGTCTTTTTAGTTGAAAATTGTAATTTTAGTTCAAAATAAACATCACATAATCAAAATTTAGAAAATAAACTTTTATTCTTTTTATACCTTAGGAAAATGATCCATAATTAATTTTTAACATTTAGGAATTAGCTTCACTATAATCTGATTCATTGTGTTCCCAGTATGACTCGAAGTGTGTGTTTTTTGTTTAAAATTTACATTTTTTGTTCAAAACACATGTGACAAACTCAAAATCATGAAAATGAATTTATATCTTGTTAATTATTTAGTTAAAAAGTCCATAATCATTTTTGCCTTTTTTAACCAACCTCACCTCAATCTGATACACGGTGTGATCAGTATGTCTTGAAATGTATGTTTACAATTTAAAACTAAAATTTTAGTTCAAAACAAATGTCACATACTCAAAACCAATAAAATGAATTCATATTGTTTTTATAATTTCTTTCAATGACCCATAAGTCATTTTTTAGTTGTAATAATTATCTTCTCCTCAATTTGATACATGGTGTGCCCGATATGACTCAAAGTGTTCATTTTTAGTTTAAATTGACATTTTAGTTCAAAACACATGTTACATAGTCAAAAATGATAAAACACATTTATATTGTTTTGATACATTAATAAAATGATCCATAAGTAATTTTGGATGTGTATAAATTAGTCAGACCTCAATATGATACACGGTGTGATTGGATTGACTTGAAATGTGTGTTTTTAGTTTAAAATCGACATTTTTTTCAAAACATACAACACATATTGAAACCAGTGAAAACACATTCATATTTTGTAGATGCTTTAGGAAAATGATCTAAAAGTCATTTTTGATGTGTAGGAATTAGTTACACCTCAATATGATAC
The DNA here is from genome assembly GCA_963277665.1 of Viscum album. Taxonomy (NCBI): domain Eukaryota; kingdom Viridiplantae; phylum Streptophyta; class Magnoliopsida; order Santalales; family Viscaceae; genus Viscum; species Viscum album. Next base: position 1,016,183,153 of record OY728143.1, read on the forward strand.
ACGGTGTGACCGGTATGACACAAAGTTCTTGTTTTTTTGTTAAAAATGACATTTTAGCTAAAAACATAGAACTTAATAAAAACCAAGAAAACACACTCTAATTGTATTCATACATTAAGAAAACAATCCTTAAGTCATTTATGATTTGTAAGAATCACCTAAATTTTAATATGACACACTGTGTGACTGGTGGGATTTGAATTTCATGGTTTTATTTACAATTGATAGTGTTGGTCTGAGTAGTTAACTCAATAGGGGAGGGGTGAATTAAGTTAGTATAAAAATTTATGTTTAAAAGATATTATTTTTCCAAATAATGATTTCCCCAAAAATAAATACAGCCCATTTAATCAATGTTATACTATTATAAGAGTTTGACTGTTTAAAAGACTTCTTTAAAGATTGATTAATTCTCAGTAATCTTAATTGGTATTTTTAAAATTACTTTTGAAGTTATCCTACTAAGAGAAATCAGATATAACTTCTTTCCAAGACTAACTATCAAAGTGAATTTAGTGTTTTTATGGATTATGAAGTAAAGAAATAAAATAGAGTAGACTAAATTTAAATAGCACAGTGGATATAAAACAAGTGGTTCAGTCTCAAGATGGGACCTAATCCACTGCCCTTGGTGATCACCTACCACCAAGCAGTTTATATAAATAAACTCTGATCCACACCCTGGATCAGGATTAACAACAGTACATGGACTGTCCAGGCCATGTAGGGACCTCTTCCACAGTTTTCATGGGTAAACAAAATAACAGCCAGGCCACACAGGTACCTCTTCCACAGTTTTCGTGGGTAAACAAGAGTAAAGAGTTTGGTTTAAGGATTTTTGAAATCCTCTAGTTTAGAACACAAGTCAGTGTGTGTTTAAAATATATAGAGTACACACACTGCTCAAAAGTAAAATAAAGAAATCACTAAGAGAGAGTAGATATGAGTTTAGAATTCTCTAGTGATTAGCAGTGCAGCTCTGGACTCCTTGGATAAGACATAAATGCTTCTAAGTCCTTCTCTAGTTTTTGTGTTGAAAAACAGAGTGTCGTGATTTAGCTTTTGTTCATCACGAGTAAATATGTTCTCTTGATCCCAGTGTACTTCGTGTGTTCTTTAGTACAGTTGGATTGCATGAATGAGAAAATTATTTCTTTGAAGATCTTATAATCTCTTCTTCTTGGTCATTCTTGACAGCTTGTTTTTCTATTTAGTACAGTGCACTCACGTTTCTTGAGTTGTCGTGTGTTTTTTCTTCCTCTTGGGAACACTTCTCTTTATCTTCGAATGCATGGGTTTTGGCCAACAGGTTCCATGTGCTTCGTACCTCATACCTCATACTATTTCTAGAAAGACACATTAATTATTGTCAGTGCATTAAAGGCATCAAATATGACCATTAAACATTAAATTGAAAGTTGACAAAATAGGTTAAGAAACAGTGTCATAGTATGTTATGAAAATAGTGTCTTATTCAAGGTATCTCCTTGTCATGGTGTATCCTTCACTGTTTCTCCTTCACGGTGTCTCCTTGTCACAGTGTCTCCTTGTCACGATGTCTCCTTCACAGTGTCTCCTTGTCATAGTGTCTTGCTTACAGTTTTTGGCTTCCGGTGCCTTGCTCATAGTCTCTGGATTCACGGTGCCTTGATGACTGTGTCTTGCTAACTGTGTCTGGCACTTAGATAAATAGATTGTCTAGCTTACGATGTCTATTCTTAGTGTCTTGATTTATGGTGTCAGGCTTACTATGTCACGGTGTCTCGTGGTCTTGGTGTCTCATTGGTCATAGTGTCTCAGACTTATTCATAGTGTCTGGATTACTGTTTCAAGCTTCACAGTGTCTTGTACTTAGGCGAATAACTGTATTTAGACTTAAACAGTAATATGCATAAAATGAATTGAGCTTAACCATTATAAGTATGAGATAATTTGAAACATAAATACACATGATTAATAAGATTTGTGAGATTTGTGATCATTAATAAGATTTTTAATTATTATTGAGATTTGTGATCATTAAAACATGATTAATACATGAGGAGTCCAAAAATATCCCCCTTTTTGATGATCACAAATCAAGTATAGTTAAAGGGTAAATTGAATGAAACTAAAGAGAATATAACATAGAATATATCTTTATCTCACCCTTTTGGAATCATCAAAAAGTAGAATGAATAGAGGACAAATAGTGTATATGGCATTAAGAGTGTTCAGAAGACAACATACAGTAGAAATACAAAACAAATCAATGACATCCCCATCAAAAAAAATAGCAGTCACTGGTCTTCTTCAGGGATTGGCCTTATCTTTTCCTTTATCAACAGCAGAAGAGGAAGACATAGGGTTATTTGCTGATGTAGAATAATTCATAGAAGTGGTAGATAGAGAAGGTAAAGGGAGACCTTCAAAGATTGAGGGAGCCAAAGTAGGAGTTGTATAAGATCTTGGTCATTGCTGGTCAAGAATGACAGGCCTGATCTGACTCAGAGCCTAGCCAACAAACATGGTTGTGTAAGATAAGGTATAAGTGAAAGTAGGTAATCCAGGTCTGAGAGGAGCAGCTGCTGGAGCAACAATTTTTGTACATTTCACATGAAGATACGGTCTCAGAAGTTTAATGAATTCTGCAATAATCTCTCCTCCATACTGCATGGCCTTTTCAAAATCATCTTTATTTTCCATGAAATTGTCCAACAATCTAGTAAACTCAGTGGGCTTATGAACTTGAGTTTTGAAGTCTTGAGTCACAGGAGGTATTCTCAGATTATCTACAAGATATTTAATGTGATTGGTCATATTAGTCTTGGAGAAAATCCGATTGAAATAGAAGTCCACGTTCTTAGATATTTCCTGCTGAGCATCATTGGAAATCTTTGAATGAATTTGAACTAGGTCAAGCACTCTATCACTGTTCTTAACAACTTTAGATCAAGGATCCATATCAAAGCCACTGAAGGCATTCTGAATCTCTTCTTTGACTATAGATCTGAGCAGAGAACTATCCAAAGAAGTAGTAGAGGTTTGACTAGAGAAAGTAGAAGCTTTGACAGCTGTGGTTAGAGACTTGAGTTGTTTCAGGACCTTTTGAAGACAACCGGGATATTCATATATGAGCTTATTAAGGTTATACACAAGATCTAGCATGTGTTGCAACATGTGTTTGTACCTTTCTGCAATCTTTTCATCAAATGATAACAGGTATGGGTGAATCTGGGACACAATATCTTGAGAGGTGTTTGAAACAGAAGGTTCAAGAGAAGGAAAAGCATGCTCTGATCTGGAATGCAATTCTCTCTATAGGTCTTCAAAAATGATTTTTAGAGTTGCAACTTCATTACTGAGCAACTTTTTTTCAACCCATACTTCTTGAATTTCATGAATCATCTGGGTTGAATGTGCCAAATAATCTTTTCTAAAAGCTGTGAGGCATCTTCCTGACTCAGTTGGGTCACAAGATGAGGTTGAGAGGACATATGTTTCTCAACTCCAGCTAAGATAGTGTCTCTAAAGACTTTAAAATCATCTTTACTGACAAAATAATGTTGTTTAGGTAAAGTTGCAGGTGTAGGAAGTGGTACATGTGCAGGCTCAGGTTGAGGTTCAGGTTTAGGTTCAAAGTATGTGACAGATTTTAGTTGAAACAAAGAAGAAAGATCAATCCCAGTGGAAGTAACATGTTGAGATTCACTCACATCATAAAAGATAGGGAATTTATACTGATTTTCCACCGAATATGATTTAAAAGGTTGAGATGCTTCATCAGACTCAGCCTCATCAGCCTCATCTTCATTAGTCTCAAGATTTTGAGGTTCCTCCCCCTCAACATGTGCTTCCTTTTCAGGACCTAGAGGCTCAGGGTCTTGTTCTAAATCCACTAGTTCATCTCTAATTTTCTCATCCATTTCTTGCCTATCCAACCTGAAGTCTATATCCATCCTTTATTCAGCAGAGGGTATTATCTCAGGAATAGATTGTTCCATAGGAAGGTCTTCCAGATTAGGTTCTTCCATAATAGGGAGTTTTCTTTGAGTTGGTTCTTGCACAGTTGGGATTTCACCTACTAAAACCTCTTCCATGGTTTTGATACTCGGATTCAGGGACAACTAAATCTCTTGCAACCTCAGATTGGATTTACAGATTGAAAACATATCTAGGGGCAGGAGGTTCTTCTTGAGGAACAACAGAAGGAACACAAGTCCTTTCTTTCTCAATAACAACTTCTTCCCTGTGAGATATATCAGCCTTTTCTCTATGTTGTACTTTAGATGCCTCTTCCTCTTCTTCTTCATCTTCTGAATACTCAGCAACTTCATCTGGTTCCAAACCAGGATCAGTAATGTTTTTTGTCCTTGTTGGATAATCCATAGGATTATACTTCTCATAAATCTTATCATTATCTTCAACCCACTCCTTCTTCTAGGGGTTCCAGTTTATTTTCATCCTCTTAATGGTAGGTTTAGATAAACAATATTCAAAATCCATTATTACTTCTTCATTGGGTCCAACTATTCCTTTGGCAACAAGCATTGCTGAAATCAGCCTATAGTAAAATAGAGAGGTGGATTTGGATGTAACCTTGATCAATTCACACATATGGTGAATGATGTATTTTCACAGATTGATTTTGTGTACATTCTTCATAAGATGAATCAAGAAAACATATTGGTACTTCAAGATAGAAAAGTCACCTTTCCTTAGGCTAATTAGATTTTGAAAAAATTTAAATAGTAACCTTGTCTCTCCATCAAGTTGAACAGCTATGGCCCTTCTCTTGGTGCCATTTCCAGTTAGGGTTTCCAGTGCATTTTCCAGGTCAAAAATATCAGTTGTAGGTTGGGGATCTCTCTAATAATCACCACATATTCCTTCGTGAGGTATCCTAAGGCATGCAGCCCAAAACCTCGACGATAAGGAGCATCTTTGTCCATTGACCCAACTCCTCATAACATATCTTTCACCAGCATTAAAGGAAAACTGTACATACTGATAAAAATGGGCTACCAACCTCAGATAAATAGGTGCATCCTTCCTTGAGAACCATTAGAGCCAACCTTGTTATCTTAAAACTTTTAAATCAAGAGACTTTCTAGATAAAATCCACTCAGGGAAAACTTCTTTTTCAGGAACGACAGTGTGATTTACCAGGTTTGGATTCAAGGGTCCTTTGGGTGCTAGCTTCGGTTCTATCTTCATTTTCTTCGAGCTGCACTTCTTAGGTGTGTATGATGATGGACGCTTCATTCTTGGAATTCAATGAAGGAAGAGAGAGAGAGAGAGAGAGAGGGTTTCAAGGTTGAAAGGGTTCATAAAGAGTGTGTAGGAGAAGGTCCGGGTGAATAACTGAGTGAAACCCTTTTGTTTTATCCTTTGGGAATGTCATACATCACAAAAAAACCCGACAAAGTAAAAGAGGTGAAAAAGAATTACCGTGATACAGGTTAAAAGAAAAGAATAAATAATTTTCATGGTGAGACCGTGAATAGTTGTTACATTGCAATGTTAAATGGTCGTCACGGAGAGACAGTCAGTGGTCGTCACGGTGAGACAGTCAGTGGTTAGTTCTGTCTTGGTGAGACAATAAGTAAACTATTTGGTCACGGTGAAAAAGAAAATGACAGACCATGAATAGAATGTTCTAACGGTGAGACTGTAAATATGAGAGACAGTAACCAAGAAACAGTGAATATGAAACAATAAAGTAAAATATAGTAAAAGATTAAACAGTAAGACCAGTAAGATGTCTATTTGTGATTGATCATGCCAAGATCATGTATGATGTAATCTATTCTCTCATAATTTAATGGTTTAGTGAATATATCAGCAAGTTGATATTCAGTTCCAATGAATTCCAAGATGATATCACCTTTTTGATAATGATCTCTCAAAAAGTGATGTCTTACATCAATATGTTTTTTCATAGAATGTGAAACATGATTTTTTGAAATGTTAATAGCAGTTGTGTTGTCACAATTTTTTGGTACATGTCTGAATTGATATCCATAATCTAGTAAAGTGTGTTTCATCCACAAAATTTGTGCACAACAACTGCCAGCAACTATGTATTAAGCTTCTACAGTAGATAATGCAACAGAGTTTTGTTTCTTGCTACACCATGATACTAGTGACTTTCCAAAAAGGTGACTTGTTCCAGAGGTGTTTTTTCTATCTAACTTACAGCCACCGAAGTCAGTATCAGAATAGCTAACTAGTTTAAATGATTTTCCTTTAAGATAGAACATTCCTAAATTGGGTGTATGCTTGAGGTATTTGAAAATTCTCTTTACAACATTTAAATGAGATTCTTTAGGATTTTCTTGAAAACGAGCACACATACACACACTAAACATAATATCAGGATGGATACTAGTTAATTAGAGTAAACTTCCAATCATTCCTCTATAAGTGGTTTGATCAACAGATTTTCCATCTTCATCAAGATCCACCTTATAGGTGGTACTCATTGGAGTGTTACTACTTTTTCGTGCAATCCAATCCAAAAAGTTTTAGAAGATATCCAGTGTATTTACATTGATTCAAAACAATTCCATCATTATTTTGAAAGATTTGAAATCCAAGAAAGAATTTTAGTTCACCCATTAAACTCATTTTAAATTTGTTTTGCATCATTTGAGAAAAATCAATACATAAAGAATTTTTTTGAAGATCCAAAAATAATATCAGCTACATAGATTTGAACAACTAAAACATCATTAGATATTCTTTTTGTAAAGAGGTTAGGATCATCTATTCCTTTTGTAAAACCTTTGTAAATTAGAAAAGTACTTAATCTGTCATACCAAGCTCTTGGATCTTTCTTTAAACCATATAAAGCTTTTGACAGTTTGAAAATATGATTGGGAAAATGAGGGTTTATAAATCCATGGGGTTTTTCAACAAAAACATCCTCATATATATACCCATTTAAGAATTCACTCTTAACATAAATTTGATATAGTTTGAAATTCAGATGTGCAGTATAAGAAAGTAAAATTATAATGGCTTCAAGTCTGGCTATTGGAGAAAAAGTCTCCTCATAGTCAATTCCTTCTTATTGACTATAGCCTTGTTCAACTAATATAGCCTTATTCCTAACTATATTTCCAGCTCCATCTACCTTATTTCTAAACACCCATTTAGTGCCTATGAAAAAAGTGTCCTTGGGTCTTTCAACAAGTTTCCAAACTTTATTTCTTTCAAACTGATTGAGTTATTCTTGCATAGAAATTATCCAAAATTCATCATTGATAGCATCATCAATGTTTTTAGGTTAAAGTTGTGACAAGAAGGCTTGGTGTTCAACCTGATTTCTAAGAGAATCTCTAGTTTGTGTTCCTTTCTCTAAGTCTCCTACAACTGTATATAAGGGGTGGTTTTTAAGAGTTATAACCTTTCTAGAAAAAGAAATACTAGTGGATTCAGGTTCATCAACAGATTCATGTTAATTATGACTTGATTGCACAAAATTTCTAGAATTGGAAGTTTTCACAGATTCTTTCATAGAGGTATTTGAGGATTTTGAGTTGATTTTCAGATTTGATATATCATCCTCAAGATTTTCTAGGATGGTTCTAGGCTCATGTGGATCTGTTTCATCAAACTTGATATGAACAGATTCTTCCACACATTTAGTTCTCTTATTGAATACTCTATAAGATTTTCTTGAAATTGAATAACCTAGGAAAATTCCTTCATCACTTTTGGATGAAAATTTGTCAAGATTATCCTTAGTGTTGAGAATAAAGACTTTGCAACCAAAAACTATAAAGTAATTAAACTAAGGATTTCTATTGTTCCAGAGTTCATATGCGGTCTTCTTGAGAATTGGTCTAATCAAGACTCTATTGATTATGTAGCAAGCTATATTAACAACTTTAGCCCAAAAGTAAGTAGGTAGGTCATATTCACTAAGCATTGTTCTAGAAATTTCTTTTAAGTTTCTATTTATTCTTTCTATAACACCATTCTGCTAAGGTGTTCTAGGATAAGATAAATTGTGAGTATAGCCATTTTGTGAGCAAAAGGATTCAAACACATGATTTTCAAACTCACTGCCATGATCACTTATTAAAAATTTAATTTTAAGTCCACTAATATTTTCAACAGACTTGTCATACTTAGTAAAATAAGAGCAGGCTTCACTTTTGTGAGCCAGGAAAAAGGTCCAGGTATATCTAGAAAAATAATCTACTAGAAAATAAACATAGTTCTTCCCATTTAAACTAGAAACTCTAGATGGTCCAAACAAATCCATGTGAACTAATTCGAGAGGTTGATAGGTAGAGACTTATTTCTTTGATTTGAAATAGATTTTGTGTTGTTTTCCCTTTTCACAGGGATTACACACTTTGTCATTTGGAAACTCAAGTTTGGGTAAGTCTTTAACTAGGCCTTTTCTAGTTAACTTTCTAAGGGAGTGAATATTACAATGTCTTAGTCTCTTATACTGGAGCCAAGATTCTTTATGAAATAAACTTAAGCATGAAACATTTTGAGAGGTTAAGGAATCTAAATTAATAGAATAAAAATTCTCATTCCTTGATGCAGAAAATACTAATTCATCTTTAGAATTAAAGACATTATAAGAATCATTTTAAAATTTAACATGATATACATCATCCCGAAATTGTGAGATACTAAGCAAATTATATTTTAATCCATTAACAAATAGTACTTTATAAATTAATATTGAATCAGAGTTACCAATCTGGCCTAAGCCAATGATCTTCCCTTTGGCATTGTCACCAAATGTGACATGTCCTCCATCTACCTTAATCAGATTCTTGAAGCATGAGTAGTCTCCTGTCATGTTCCTTGAACACCCAGTGTCCAAGTACCACAGATTTGTGTAGGATCTCTTTAGGCAGCTTTTATACAACATGATCAAGAAAAGACAGATTTTGGTACCCATACTTGTTTGGGTCCAGTAACATTAGTAATAAGTGCTTTAGGAACCCAAATTTGTTTCATAGGTTTCCTATATGCATTATGTATTGTATTTGAAAAATAAACACTATTTGGTCCACAAAAACATGAAACAGTAGAATATGAATCATGACTCAAGCTAGTTGAGCTATGTCCAGAACTAGGAACGAAATTATATGTCCTAGAATTTGAAACAAAATTTGTTCTACCAAGGTTTCTTTTACCAGGTTGATAACCAATTCCAGTGTTATATTTAGGAGCAATTTGTTTTCCTAGCATTTGGGTAAGGGTATTTTTAAAATTAGTAAACTTTTCTAAGTCACTTTTTAATTTCTCATTAGAGATTTTTAGTTCATTTTTTTCTTTGAGAAGTTGAGAATTTTTCTCTTTTTCAGTAGTAATTTCAGATTTAACAATTACAGTGAGAGCATACTGTTTCTTTAATGATTTATATTTATCCTTTAATTCATTGCATGTCTCTTCAAGCATGTTGAAATATTAAAACATTTCTTCATTGGTCATATTTTCAGAGTCACTTTCCTCTTCAGAATCGTATGAATTATGCATAGAAAAGTTCAGTGTTACCTCAGATGTGTTTTTCATAAAACACAGATTGGATTTGTTAGTCTATTCACCATGTGATGTCTCTGATTTTCTTTAACTATCCTCATAGGCACTCTAGGTCTCCTTCATCAATTTTGTCACTTCTTCTCTATCCCTTTTTCCAGTTTCCATTTTAATCATACTTTCCCTTAAAGTTAGCTTTTCTGAAAAAGTTTTTCTTCTTGTAAAATCGTTTGAATATTCTGGCTAGTTGAGCTATATCCTCATCACTGTCTGGTGATGATTGTTCAGTAGTGGAACTGACTATAGAAGCTTCTAGTTTTCCTTTGTCATTGTGCTTCGAGAGGGAGGTCTTATTAGCAGAGTCAGGAAACTTTCCAAAGTTGAGATTATTGATCATATTATGAGATTTCTAATTATGAATAATAATGATGTTTGGACTTCCAAATCCCGTTTCATTTGGTTTCTCATGAATAATATCATTCCATTATCCATCATATCCTCCATTATCGTGAATCTTCCTGTTTCCGGAAATTTTCTAAAACCCAAAAAGAATAGTGTGAGAGGAAAAAATCATAATAGGAAAACAACATAATCAAGGGGAGTGATTTCAATCTCTAACATCTAAGGTTTAATCATAGGTTATTCACGATCATTATCATAATTCTAGGACTATAACCTATACTTATACATAACTTTAGGAACATCCCTAGACATACCATAGAAATATCTCTAGAGATCTCACTAAAGTTTTCGCATCCTAGTTTCCAAAGGATAACTAAACCTTTCCTCTGATACCAACTATAGAGACCCAAAGCCTGACGTACTTGGAAATTGCATTACTTTTGTCGAATAATTAATACATAACAAAAACCAACACTCAAGGATCGTAATAGTTTAGTGTCTTTGGAAACTCGGAACACAATCTTCTAATCATGGTGAAAGATCTTCAACATCTCCCATAAAGATCTTCCCCTTTTGTTTTCTTACCTACAACTTTTCTTTATATCCTGGTGAAAAGAAAACATAAAAACGGTGAGCTCAAATGATCAGTAAGGGAAAACATAGAGAACATAAAACAATCCATAAACATTTGAATGCAAAAATAACTTGAACATAAAATCTAAACATCAAAATCATGAGCAAAGACATAAATCTTGGAAGTACGTAAGGAATATATCATAAAGGAACATCAATCATTATAGAATGGGAATAATACATGTAATTTTGGAAAACCATTAAGCACTTGATATGATTTCTATAGTATCCAAGGCATTGCTGGAAAGACCATATTAGTGGACAAAGTCCCTTTCTGAATCGAGTTCACTCCTCATTCCAGTCCTGTATCACTGAACCAGATTAACTTACCATTCCAACAATGTCTATCTCATGAGATATAAATCTTTACCCAATGCATTGTATGGAGATATAGGTCCCACCCATCTCATAATGAAATAATTCTTATGTGTGCCACAACATAAATCATTCATCATAACCCAAAGAATAAAATGGGTTTCATAAACATCATCCCATTATAACATAATACATATAAAACAGATGGATATCATCTCATCATAAGAAAATTGAAAGCATATAAATCATAGAGACATTATACTTGAAACATACACATATGAAAATAATGTCATCTTAGATGGAAAATGGTTTTGATAAAACACTTGAAATGAATTCTTGAGGAAAATATCCTTTATTCTTCAAAATCATTTTCTTTTCAAAAAATTACATGAAAATTTAAAAGAAAATGATTTTTTTGAAAATATTCATGAAATCTGGTAGAGTATGCTTCATGAAAATAAGGCGTTATAAATCCGTTCATGCCATATAATTTAAAAAAATATTCTCCTCGTACTTTTGTCGGAAAAGTTAAAAAAGTACCTCGTATGGTGAAAAAAGAAAGATTCCTTACACACCATGTAGTAAAAGTAAAAAATGGGTAAAAAGGACTTTAAACATACATGAAACCATTTTTAGAAAATAGGGACATGGATGATAAATATAACCCCAGTAAATATTTACGAATAAACAATCTTGGATAAGAACGAGATTGGAAAAGTTATCCCTTACCTTATGTCTGATATGCTTCGTATGTATCTGAACCTCCTATATAATGATTTAAATAATGTCATTTACTTATTAAATAATCATATTCATTATTATGATATCATATATGGTTCATTTATGACTTTATATTACCCATTCTTGTGTAAATTCAATGTTAAAGCAGCGTTTTGGGTAAAATCGTTTCATTTATCATACGTGTTTCGACATGTTGTTCTTGATATTATTACTTATATCCTGATTTAATTAATTACATAATGTAAAACATTATTTATATATAATATATATTAAGAATATAAATATATATGATAGATCGATAAATGGAATGAAATACACCTTCATGGAGATGGTAGGCCGTACGTACGCATGAACGCTGTTTTCGTTTCCTTATTGAATTAAATTGAATTAAGTAAATGAAACATATATGTATATAAATCCAGTATCATTATTATGTAATATCTTTCATGATTATTTATTATATATAAATTATAATCATACTTGAATAGTTAATCATGGAAAATGAATCTCATCGCGTTCGTGGAGACGGTAGTCCGTACGTATGCACGAGGGATGATATCATTCCCATGATCGTGGAATTTTATTGAAGTGTATGTATAATATTTCATAATCAATATCACTTTAAAATAATCATATATATTTATTTTTTTACACCATTATACCCATCCAATTGAGGTGGTGGGGGAAAACAGATTACACCACGGCGTGGAGATGATATTCCATACGTACGCATGCGCGGTGATTTCATTTTCCATAGGATGGATAGAAGATGAAATAGGATTGTTTAATATTTATAATAACATATCATTATATGAGTTATACTGATGTTATTCATTTATGATGAAAAAAATAAAGAAGAAGAAATAGAAGAAGAAATAAATTGGAAGGAATCGGTAAAAGATATTACCTCTTCTTTGACGCGCCTCTTCTTAACCTCCTTTTAAGGCACTAGAGTAAGTCTTTTGAGGAGACCAAAACCTCTATAATGTTTCTAGGGAAGTTGAGAATGGAAATGGGCAGGGGTTGGCCGAGCTTGAATATAGAATCCCATCTTTTTATAACATAACTTTCATTCCATTACACGGAACTGAGGATCTTTAAGGTTTAGTGTCTTGGAAACAAGGAACATAAAACATGAAACAAAAAAAAAACATTTTTTTTAAACACTTGAAAGGCTTATACTCAAGTTCACCCTAGGCTCATTACTGCATCTCATAACCTGGGGACATACATCAAAATAAAGGGTGAGCAGAAGGCCCAGCAAGGGAAACAAGTGAAACATTTTACATATGAACTTGAGGTACATCAATAAAGTCATGAAAAGAACTTTAAGGCATGAAAATGAAATCATGAGGCATATCATAATTAAAATAAAACATTTTCATAACTTTAAGATGTGGCTACATCATTTAACATAGACAATCATGAACATATCACCAAGGTCCATCCCCAAGGTGTCATTTGAAAATTACCAAGGTTATTCACCAAGGTATCGTGAAAATTGTAATCTCTAGTGGTTACATCATTACCCAATTCATTGGAGCGCTATCAGGGAGAACCCTTAAATTTTCCTTTATTATCATGTGAGCCACATATATCATCATCAAACATTTCATAAATAACCCATATACGATAAAATAAATGGGTTTCATTTCATAATCCCAACGTTTTAAAAACTTCTTTAAAGGCATGATCTTTACGTCACTTTAAAACCCACAGAAAAGGAAGGTGGGTCTCATGTATGTAAATCCCAGAATTTAAAATAGAACATTTTGGTATATATGTGAATACCCCTTTAGAAGAAAGATCTTTGAGTATTTACTTAATAATATAAAATAACTTTAGAAAAATAGAGAGACATTTTGAGACGGAAATTCTGCAGCATAACGACTATGTTACGAGGTTTTAGAAGACATTAAAAAGAGAGGGAAAATGGGTAAAACATTCATAAATGACCCATAAAACAGTATATGGACAGAATAAGAAGGATACATGATCATGGTAATGAAATTTAATGGACATACCATTTGAAATGAAAAACATGGAAGGAAGACAAAAATTAGATTTCTCTTATGAAAGTTCGGCAGCCTAACGGCGTTACTTAAACTTCAAACAAAATGGTTTGAAAAGATCAAATAGGGTCTCTAATCATGTGAAAATAAGAGTTCAGTATGATAGATATAGATATAATGCCCCAACATAAATAAAAAGGAACTTGAAAGACTTGACATGAAAGTAGAACTTTGAAAAGAATGAGAAGGGTGAAAGAATCCCCAAAAAAAATTCGGCAGCCTAACGGCGCCACTTAAAACTTCAAAATACTGAATTGAAGAGATCAAATGGGGTCTCTCATCATATGAACATAATAGTCCAGTATGATAGATATAGAAATCATACCCCAACATAACAAAAAGGAACTTGAAAGAATTGACATGAAAGTAGAACTTCAAAACAAGAAGGGTGAAGAACCACTTAAAAATTCGGCAGCCTAATGGCGCCACTTAAAACTTCAAAATACTGAATTGAATAGATCAAATGGGGTCTCTCATCATATGAACATAAGATTCCAGTATGATAGATATAGAGATCATACCCCAACATAAAAAAAGGGACTTGAAATAATTGACATGAAAGTAGAACTTCAAAACGAGAAGGGTGAAGAACCACTTAAAAATTCGGCAGCCTAACGGCGCCACTTAAAACTTCAAAATATTGAATTGAAGAGATAAAATGGGGTCTCTCATCATATGATCATAAAAGATCAGTATGATAAATTTAGATATCATACCCCAACATAATAAAAAGGAACTTGAAATACTTTATATGAAAATAGATCTTGAAAAATGAGAAGGGAGAAAGAATCTGTTACAAAAATTTCGGCAGCCTAACGGCGCCACTTAAAACTTCATAAAACGAAATAATGAGAGTAAGAGGGGATATATCATTATATGAACATAAAAAGGGAAGTAAGAGGAGTATAAAAGAACATCCTCCAACATATGAACATGGAGCATAAAAGGAATGACATAAAAGAGATTACTTGAAATTAAAGAGAGAGGTCGGATCCCTTACCTTAAAACGTAACTCTTAAAACTCAAAGGTTTGGACCTTGAGGGCTTGGGGGCACCTTGGGAGGACTCCTTGGGAGGTAAGGAGACCAGAACTTCATTGGGGGAGAGTGGGGAGTCGAATGGATGAGAGGATGGCTTGGTATTTATAGGGAAAGTGAGGGGACAAGGCATTAATGGCCAAGGGACACCTCATTAGTGGTTTTGGCAAAACCATGGGCTTGCCCATGGTATTTGCCCATGGTATTGGCAACTTGGGACGCCTCATACCTTATTTTACTATTCATAAGTCGACCATATTGATTACATACTTAATACATCATTTAATGACGTCATTAAACACCCGTAACTTAAAAACTGTATTTTCACTATTCATCGAAAATTCAATTTTCTCAGAATAGTCCCAAAATTTCACCTTAACCAAATATCAATGCTCTGATTTCAAAAATGAAATCCATTTTATAAAAATAATTTTCTAAATATTTTTAATTAAATTTTTAATTAAAAACACTATTCATCGAAAATTTATTTTTTTCAGAAAAATCCCCAAAAATTACCTTAACATAATATCGATGCTCTGAGTTCAAAAATGAAGTCCATTTTATAAAAATAATTTTCTAAATATTTTTAATTAAAATTCTAATTAAAAAACACTATTCATTCGAAAAAACTAATACTTGAATAATAATTTATGAAACCGTTATTTAACCATTTTATTGAATCACATTACTTAATCAAAGTGCCTTGATTATTTTAATACTTTCTTTATGTGAGATTACTAATCCATTTGGACACATTATTAATCCTAATCATAAAATCACTATTCATAATTTACTATTCATCAAAAATCAAGTTGTTCTTATTAGACTCTAAATTTCGTACTGAACATAATTGTAGAAGACCATTTTTTGAAAACCATTACACATTTTTAATTATTTAGGGTTTACATTAACATATTTAAAATATCCTTTTTCTAAAATTCATCAAAAATATTCATACTATATTTATCCGGTCATTTGAATATTCATAAAAGAAATCGAAATTCTTATTTAAAACAAAGGATTACACAAGACAGTTACGGTCTTCTTACATAGCCCCTTATCATACCAGCATAGGACCTAAGTGTAAGGTGTGCTAAGGTGAGAGAATCCGAGGGAGGCTCGGCCAACATCGCACGAGTAGTAATTTCTATCAGTTTGAACTTCTCGCGAAGGCGATCCCGTTCTAGCTTTATATGATGAAGTTCAGCTTGGGTTTGGTCTAGAGCAAAGCCCAGTGGTGCTACCTCCTTCCCAAGTTCTGTTAGATGGGCTTCAATCGGTCCAAGACTACTGGGTGAGGCCATCGAATCTTCTTTCTATATTAATTAACCAAGATTGCTTGTATTTAGAGACAATAGTCAAAACGTTTAGTTTCCAGCGGTCATATTGACCAATGGTCAAATAACAGTCAAAACCCAACAGTCTCATTTTAATTATACTCATGTTATCAAATGAAACATTTTTGTTGAGTATAAAAATAAAATAAAATAACACATAAAATTAGGAAACAATATTTATTTAAAAAATTCGGGTTGTTACATTGAAGGCTCAAAATTGTGTAAAAAGAAGAGGGAGGAGGTTCCCTTTTATAATGGAAGAGAGGGGAAGTTAGGAAAAACTTAAAATATTTTTTTATAATAAAGTCATATTCGGTTTATAATAGCTTCCAATTGATTTATTTAGATGATAAAGTGGGGATGGGTCTCAATACTCTCAACCAATAGGTTTTAGACAAGTTTAGGTTACTGTTTTAACCTTATCATTTAGATTTAACTCTAAGTTAAATAATTTAACTTTTACATTGTCTTCTTGTTTTCTTACACTATATGGTTAATAAACTTACTATAACAAGACCAACGAACCCGAAGTGGTTCATTATTAATATATATAACCTTATCTAAGTCATTTGGCTAAACCGTAGATTTTTAAGAAGAGAATAACAATTAATAATATAATATGTGTTTAAAAAGCTATTTTATGTCAATTTTGACACTATTTGGTAATTGATTTTTGTGAAACTCATAACATCATGATTGGTTCTAAAAACGTTAATTAAATCAATACTGACATATCATATTAAACAATTTTTTTTTTAATTTATAAGAAGTCTCAAATTACATTTATTTGGGTATTTATAACATCAATTATGTTAATATTTCACTAATAAGGTAATTAATGCATCATCATTGTGTCAAAAATAAATTAAAATAATTAATGTCTAAAAATTATAAATAAAATAAAATTATGTAGGAAATATTTTTATCTTTCTAATAAATATTTATAGTCAAATTTATCTTATGTATAGCCCTATATTAAATTTTTTTAGTTATTAAACTTTGATTTTAACTCTTTTAACTCTTCTTTGAATTAAATAATAATAAATTTCCTAATCTAATACAAGTATACCTAAATGATAATATTATATTCCAAAGTTTTTTTTTGGTTGAATTATACTTATCCAATAGAATTAGTACATGTGTTAGGGTAATAATAATATCATTTTCACCCTTAATTACCCTATTTACTTTTAACTGTGGTAAATAAAAGTAAAAAGTTATTATTCACCAAAAATTATTTTTATCCTATTGAACAAAATTTTACTCCTTGATGCTAATTGTGTCTCTCAGATTTTCGAAATTCCACTCACAGAAGCGGTAAAATTATGTTTTGTGTAAATTTTTAAATTCTCCTAGGAGGTGGGTAAAAGACGGTGAAAAGTTTAATAAAATTTTTATATATCTAAAATTATTATTAAAAGACTCCAATGAATTAAATTGAACTTATATAGGTATTATGTATCAATTTTTACCTAAAATAAATTTAAATAAAATAAATAATTATTTAAATAAAAAGTCGGTTTTTAAATAGTAACCGAGTGTTTTCACTATTCATCAAAAATTGAATTTTTTTAGAAAAATACCAAAACTTCACCCTAGGATAATTTCAATATTCCAAATCCAAAAATAAATTCCATTTTAAAAGATAAAATTTATAAAATTTCAAAAAGTGGGTATTACTATTCATAACGACTAGTTCATAATAATATTATAATAATATATCGTTTAGTGAAACTCGGTATTGCGTACTACCCACGCTATCGAGGAAGGTCTTGATTTCGTGTAATGCAAGCCAAGTCAAGGCTGCGTGTAGTGAAAGTTCTGTTTGGTGTTGTGTATAACATAATCAAAACTTATTTCATTTAAACATTAAACAAAATCTATACTTAATGTTGTGTAGAATAATTTTCACAAAATGAACTTGAAATTTTGTGTAACACGAGCCAAAAATAGTGTTGTGTATACTGCAAGATAATACGGTGTTGCGTATAGTACAATCTAATCTTGGTGTAGTGTATAATATAAGAAATCAAAGAAATTAAAAATAATATATCTCATAAAATCTCAGGGTGTTACATTCTACCACCCTTAAAATAAATTTCTCCCTCGAAATTCGTCGGGGTTTTAAATGGTTTTCTACTTGAAAGTTTCTTTCATAGAAACCCACATCATAAAAAGGAGTACCAAAACTGAACTTTAAAAACTAAATTATGAAATTTCATGGTTACCCAAATTAACTAATCACTGGGTTTCCACATAGGAGAACATAGGTGGAAATATGGATATGGAAGAGAAATCTAACCATCATGTTCTGATGGAGAGTGGTAGAGAACATGGCTATGAAAAAGCCAACAATCACAAAGCCATAAATTTTTAATGATCTAAGGTAAAATCTGATTCATCAGATATAAGAGCACTAGGACAACATTTTTGGTTTTCAATATCATTTCCCTAAAGTTTAAAAATTTGAATTAGAAGAAATACTTACTTGATTTTGGTACAATCCCACTATTGTTTGTGCCTTGAACAATTTACACTTCATCTCTTAAAGAAATGAAATTGAATTTGTCTTCCGTGAAGTGTTAGCAGATCATGTGATAGAATGATAGGTCATTCCATCTGTCTCAAACATAAGGTTAGCAAAACTTATTTACATAAGTCCATATATGGTGAGATTAATCATATATGGTTCCTAAAATGGACGTATACTTCGTATATCATACCACATAATAAATTGAAACTAATTTATACTAACCAGGGACTTCCTGTAGGCCAGTGGTAGGCGATAAAGGCCTGTCACACTTCGGTTGTGGGTACGATTCCCGCATCCTTGTCCGACGCGACGGGTTGTCACCCACCCTACTGTTTTTCCTTTTTCTAAAACTATACTATTATAACATTCCAAAAATAATATCAAAAAAAAGTTATGTCCTTAAACAATACTATCTGATGTCCAACATAATCTATTTCAAATCTTTAGGCTTATCCAAAATAAATATGTCCAATCTCATAGTATAATGAAAATGATTACCTGAAAGGTCACATAATAAGAATGTGAATACCAGCATTTATCACCCATATATCATAAGATATATCTTGTTTGTCACATTACAAATATGTGAATACCTTAATCATGTATTCTTTTGAAACATTAATTACCATAGAACCTTTGTGAAAACATGAGTGCTGTCAAAAGTTAACTCTTTCCACTTACCAAAATCCCAAAATTTCCATATACTCAAACAGTGATATCACTTTGTCCTTATATCAATCATGATATCATTAATACTATCAGACATCTCATTATCTCCTCATCCTTTCATTATGCACATATCATCTACCTGCCAAAAATATTTGAATAACCTTTCATGGTTATTGGTACCATTCATCATATACTTTCAAAAACTCAAGGAAAGACAATAGTGTAACAATCCTTAGATTTTTCTTTATTCCATTGTACCATACATTATTCTTGATAAACATACAATCATTCTACTACCTTCTTAAACCACTAACTAAGATTCATCATTTCTTTCATCTCATATATCAGTTTTAGTCTCTTCATCATCAACAACATAAATCCTACCCATACGACCATGCTGATTCTCTTCATGAAATTTTCCCTTAGATCATTGGTTTGCATAATGCCCATACATTCCACATTTAAAACATTTAACCATTGTTTATGTCTTAGAAATACCATTATCCTTGTCCATGGTGTTAACTTAACCTTTTCCTTTACAATTATTTTCTTTGTGTCCTTATTTTCCACACCCAAAGCATCTTCCAATTCCTTTGAAACATTCTCCCTGATGCCTCTTACCACATGATTTACATGATAAAAATTGAACTTTCTTTCCTCTATGATCATCATGAAACTCCATCTTTCTCTTATTATAGGAGTCAGGAAACTTACCAAAGTTGAGATTATTGATCATATTATGAGATTTCTGATTAGGAATAATAACGATTTTTTTACTTCCAAATCCCGTTTCATTTGGTTTATCACGAATAATGTCATTCCATTGTCCATCATATCCTCCATTATCGTGAATATTCCTGTTTCCATCCATTTTCTAAAACTGAAAAAGAATAGTGTGAGAGGCAAAAATCATACTAGGAAAACAACATAATCAAGGGGAGTGCTTTCAATCTCTAACATCTAAGGTTTAATCATATTTTATTCACGATCGTTATCATAATTCTATGACTATAACCTATACTTATATGTAACCTTAGGAACATCCCTAGACATACCATAGAAATATCTCTAGAGATCTCACTAAAGTTTTCGCATCCCAGTTTCCAAAGGTTAACTAAACCTTTCCTCTGATACCAACTGTAGAGACCCAAATCCTGACGTACTTGGACATTACATTACTTTTTCAGAATACTTAATACATAAAAAAACAACACTCAAGGATCGTAATCGTTTAGTGTCTTTGGAAACTCGAAACACAATATTCTAATCATGGTGAAAGATCTTCAAGATCTCCCATAAAGATCTTCCCCTTTTGTTTTCTTACCTAAAACCATTTTTATATCCTGGGGAAACAAAAACATAAAAAGGGTGAGATCAAATTCTCAGTAAGGGTAAACATAGAGAACATAAAACAATCCATAAACATTTGAATTCAAAAATAACTTAAACATAAAATATAAACATAAAAATCTTGAGCAAAGACATAAATCTTGGAAGTACATAATGCATATATCATAAAGGAACATCAATCATGATACAATGGGAATAAAACATGTAATTGTGGAAAACCATTAAGCACTTGATATGATTTCTATAGTATCCAAGTAATAGCTTCCAAGACTATCTTAGTGTATAAAGTCTCTTTCTGAATCGAGTTCACTCCTCGTTCCAGTCCTGTATCACTGAACCAGATTAACTTACCATTCCAGCCATATCTATATCATGAGATATAAATCATTACCCAATGCATTGGAGGGAGATATAGGTCCCACCCATCTCATAATGAAATCATTCTTATGTGTGTCACAACATAAATCATTTATCATAACCCAAAGAATAAAATGGGTTTCATAAACATGATCCCATAAAAACATAATCCATATAAAACAAATGGATATCATTTCATCATAAGAAAAGTGAAACCATGTAAATCATAGAGACATTATACTTGAAACAAACACATATGAAAATAATGTCATCTTAGATGGAAAATGGTTTTGATGAAACACTTGAAATGAATTCTTGAGGAAAATATCCTTTCTTCTTCAAAATCATTTTCTTATCACAAAATGCCATGAAATTTTAAAAGAAACGGATTTTTTTTGAAAATAGTAATGAAATATTGTAGCGTAAGCTTCATGAAAATAAGGCGTTATAAATCCGTTCATGTCGTATAAGTTAAAAAAATATTCTCCTCGTACTTTTGTCAGAAAAGTCAAAAACGTTCCTCGTATGGTGAAAAAAGAAATATTTCTTACACACCATGTAGTAAAAGTAAAAAATGGGTAAAAATGACTTTAAACCTACATGAAACCATTTTTAGAAAATAGGGACATGGATGATAAATATAACCCCAGTAAATACTTACGAATAAACAATCTCGGATAAGAACAAGATTGGAAAAGTTATCCCTTAACTTATGTCTGATATGCTTCGTATGTATCTGAACCTCATGTATAATGATTTAAATAATGTAATTTACTAATTACAAAATCATATTCATTTTTATTATATCATATATGGTTCACTTATGAATTTATATTACCCATTCTTTTGTAAATTCCATGTTAAAGCAGCGTTTTGGGTAAAATCGTTTCATTTATTGCACGTGTTTCGACATATTTTTCTAGATATTATTACTTATATCATGATTTAATTAATTACATAATGTAAAAAATGATTTATATATAATATATATTCATCATATAAATATATATGATAGATCGATAAATGGAATGAAATACCCCATTCATGGAGACGGTAGGTCGTACGTACGCATGATCGCTGTTTTCGTTTCCTTATTGAATTAAATGGAATTAAGTAAATAAAACATATATGTACATAAATCTAGTATCATTATTATGTAATATCTTCAATTATTAATTATTATATATAAATTATAATCATACTTGAATGGTTAATCATGGAAAATGAATCTCATCGCGTTCGTGGAGACGGTAATCCGTACGTACGAATGAGCGATGATATCATTCCCATGATCGTGGAATTGTATTGAAGTGTATGTATAATATTTCAGAATCAATATCAATTTAAAATAATCATATATAGTTTTTTATTTACACTATTATACCCATCCAAATAAGGTGGTGGTGGAAAACAGATTACACCATGGGGTGGAGACGGTATTCTGTACGTACGCACGCGCGGTGATTTCGTTTTCAATAGGATGGATAGAAGATGAAATAGGTTTGTTTAATATTTATAATAACAAATCATTATATGATTGATAGTGATGTTATTAATTTATGATGAAAAAATAAATAAGAAGAAGTAGAAGTAGAAATAAATTGGAAAGAATCGGTAAAGGATATTACCTCTTCTTTGACGATCCTCTTCTTAACCTCTTCTTAAGGCACTAGAGTTGGTCTTTTGAGGAGAAAAAAACCTCTATAATGTTTCTAGGGAAGTTTATAAGGGAAATGGACAGGTTTTTTCCGATCTTGAAGGCTCAAAATTGTGTAAAGAGAAGAGGTAGGAGGTGCCCTTTTATAAGGGAGGAGAGGGGCACCTTAGGAAAAACTTAAAATATTATTTTAAAATAAAGTCATATTCGGTTTATAATAGCTCCAAATTGATTTATTTCGAAGCTAAAGTGGGGATGGGTAGAAATAATCTCAAAAAATATGTTTTAGACAAGTTTAGGTTACTATTTTAACCTTATCATTTAGATTTAACTCTAAGTTAAATAATTTAACTTTTACCGTGTCTTCTTGTTTCTTACACTATATGGTTAATAAACTTACTATAAAAAGCCAAACGAACCCCAAGTGGTTCATTATTAATATATATAACCCTATCTAAGTAATTTTGTGAAACCTTATATTTTTAGGAATAGAATAAAAAATTAATAATATAATATTTATTTTAAAAACTATTTTATGTCAATTTTGACACTATTTGGTAATTGATTTTTTTGAAAATCATAACAACATGATTAGTTCTAAAGAAGTTAATTAAATCAATACTAACATGTCATATTAACTTAAAAAATTATTTGAATTTATAAAAAGTCTCAAATTACCTTTATTTGGGTATTTATAACATCAATTATGTTAATATTTCATTAATAGGGTAATTACTGCATAATCATTGTGTCATAAATAAATTAAATTAATTAATGTCTAAAAATTATAGATAAAATAAAATTATATAGGAAATATTTTTATCTTTCTAATGAATTTTTATAGTCGAATTTATATTATGTATAACCCTATATTAAATTTTTTTAGTTATTAAACTTTGATTTTAACTCTTTTAACTCTTCTTTGAATTAAATAATAATAAATATCCTAATCTAATCCAAGTGGAACTAATTGATAATATTATATTCCTAAGGTTGTTTTTGGTCGAATTATACTTATCTAATTGAATTAGAACATGTGTTAGTATAATAATAATATCATTTTTACCCTTAATTATCCTATTTACTTTTAACCATGGTAAATAAAAGTAAAAAGTTACTATTCACCAAAAATTATTTTTATCTTATTGAATCACATTTTACTCCTTGATTTTAACTGTGTATCTCGTATTTTTGAAATTCCAATGACAGAAGTGGTAAAATTATGTTATGTGTAAATTTTCAAATTCTCCTAGGAGGTGGGTAAAAGACGATAAAAAGTTCAATAAAATTTTATATATCTAAAATTATTATAAAATGACTCCAATGAATTAAATTGAACTTATATAGGTATTATGTATCAATTTTGACCTAAAATAAATTTAAATAAAATAAATAATTATTTTAATAAAAAGTCAGTTTTTAAATAGTAACCTAGTGTTTTCACCATTCATCAAAAATTGAAAGTTTTCATAAAAATACAAAAAATTCACCCTATGATAATTTCGATATTCTGAATCCAAAAATTAAGTCCATTTTGAAAGATAAAATTTATAAAATTTCAAAAATTGGGTATTACTATTCATAACGACTAGTTCATAATAATATTATAATAATATCTCGTTTAGTGAAACTCGGTATTGCGTACTACACATGCTATCGAGGAAGATCTTGATTGCGTGTAATGCAAGCCAAGTCAAGGATGCGTGTAGTGAAATCTCCATTTGGTGTTGCGTATAAAATAATCAAAACTTATTTCATTTAATGATTAAAAAAAATCTATACTTAAGGTTGTGTAGAATAATTTCCACAAAACGAACTTGAAAGTTTGTGTAACACGAGCCAAAAACAGTGCTGTGTATACTGCAAGCTAATACGGTGTTGCGTATAGTACAAGATAATCTTGGTGTAGTGTATAATAGAATACATCAAAGAAATAAAAAATAATATATCTCATAAAATCTCGGGGTGTTACACAAAGACCTAAGGTGGGGAGAATGTAAAGACCCGGAAATTCCATGTAAGTTTTTTTAATTATATGGGAATTTTATGAGTCCATGAAAATTGACGGTGCATGATTCCGAGGCTCAATGTTCGTGGAGTGAATTTATGAACTTTTTTTCATGTACGTTCACTAAACGTGCAAGTGGGTTTTTGTAACTTATGAACCTATGCTTGGAATTGAAATCTGAGGACACCGTTGAACTCACAGCGTTAGTATTCGCTTAAGGATACCTTCACCTTGACAACAATAGGGCGAGGGTAAAAGCCATTTTTCATGTTTTACATGGAAATAAAAACAAAAATAAAGAAAAAGTTTTATTTAATTTTTATTGAAACCTCTCTACACGGGTTATGGTGGTGGGGACCACCTGAACCCTCTTTAATAAGAGAAAACCTTTGAACTCCCAATTTAATTAGATGAGCCAACGAAAATTTATCAAATGTGTGAACATTTAATCATTCCAACGTAAATTAATTTTTTAAACCTATCAAATACTAAGCAACAACGTCGTTGGAATTTAGGAAGGTTCATATTAAATGAACCGTTATAAATCCCATGATATTTACTTACCCTCCCCCACTCCTATTTATATGGAGCTTGGGGGGAGGATTTCTCACGGATTCACCAAGCGACGAAGCTTTGGTAAAGTTCCGCGACACCCAACACTTGGAGGACATAGACGGTTCCAGCGAGTGGTGGCGATTGACACTGAAACCCCAAACAAGGATCAACGATCAAGTGACGTTGTTGGAGGCTATTGCAGGAATGGTGAACACCGACCCACTTTCTCAACTGCGGGATTTTCTTCATCATTCACAAGGTAGGGTTTGATGTTGATTTATACCCCCTTACTCATTCTTGACATTCTTTGGGATTCAAGAATTATTTGATCCACTTTCTACCACCATTACATAGAGGGTGCGGGCCAAAAGAACATGGCCCGACCTCTTTGAAATTCTTTGTGATTCTTGATGTGTTCTTCACCATTGAGGAGGATGGTGACCGACACCGACGGGGCTTGGGAATGGTGGTCGGCACCATGGCCAGTTGCAACGAAGGTGGTGGCGCGATCGCGCCACTAAAGAAGGGTCGCTGCCTATTGGTCGCGGCGGAGCAAGGGTGGCGGCCGACAGAGGTCAGCCGCACGAAGGGGAAGGCGGTGTGCGTCCACACCGCCCGTCGAGCGAGAGTCGTAGCCTTGTGCCGCAGTGGCGAAGGGAGTGCAGCTGGTCAAACCAGCCACCGGAAAAGTCGCGGCGCATCATGTGTCGTGCGAAGAAGGCGGTGGGCCATCCGGCGAGCTGCGGCGGGCAACCCTACCACAGGCCATCGCACCGTGGGCTGCGCCCCACCACGGGCTGCACCGCACCATGGACCGCCCCGCTCCGCGGGCAGCCGCACCACGGGCCAGGCCAGACCCAGTGAGCCAGACTAGACCCAGTGGGCCGGGTTGACTCAAACTGGGTCAGGTCGGCCCAGGTAGATTCGGATCGGGTCAGACCAGACCCGGACCAACTTTGACCCTTTTCTCTCTTTCAGCCATATCTTGAGCTTTATGCATTTGTTTGATGAACCGCCTACTATGCCAGAATCCTTGGAGCGAGACAGACCTTTTGGTATACCCCACTTGATTTTTGGTTAAATTTGGGGTACGGCTGGGTTGGATCGAACAGAAATCCAACCGGGGCCTTGGGACTAAAAGGCCAATAACTTACAGACTGAGAGTCAAATTGACGCACCGTCTATTACAGTGAGACCCATTTTATGTGGTGGTCCTTTGGAATACTTATTCATGGGACTTCATGGCAGTTGGAGTATCAAACTGTGTCTTGAGGATCAGATTCTCTTAAAATCAAGCGATCTTAGTGCGGGAACCCTGTAGCTAGCTGTAACATAAGAAAGGGATCCTTCGTGGGTCTGTGCTCGAGGATCCCACATAGATCCACTCTAGGAATCCATGTGGGAAAACTCTAGGATCCTGTGTGGGTTTTCTTTACTAGGATCTTGTGTGGGTCTGAATATGTACTAGGATTTTGTGTGCATATTCTGTACTAGGATTCTGTGTCAGTCTGATGATGTACTAGGATCCTGTGTAGGTTTGATAATGCACTAGGATCATGTGTGGGTCTGCTATACTAGGATCCTATGTGGGTATGATGATGTACTAGGATCCTATGTGGTTCTGCTGTACTAGGATCCTATGTGGGTCAGATGATGTACTAGGACCCTATGTGGGTCTAATGATTTAGGATCTTACATGGCTATGCCTCTTAACAGAGTAAGATGATTCAGTAGTTACATATAATCATCTCTACTACTGTACCTAAGTTATATCGGGTATGAGCTGAGTATTTACCTTTGTGGTATTCTTCTGTGTGGCATACATGTGTGGAACTTACCTTCGTGGTGTTTCTATTGTGGTATTCTTTTGTGTGTCGTACCTGTGTGGTACTTACCTTCGTTGTGTTACCTTTGTGGTATTATTCTGTGTGGCAGACCTGTGTGGTACTTACCTTTGTGGTAATTGTTCCTTCATGGAATAGTTGTACTTTGTATAAGGAGTTGGGCCTTGTGTTTCCCATGAATGAGATGGGTAATATTTGATAACTTAGGTATATGTATGGGCATATTCCTAAGTTGGGTTGTCACTAGTTTACATGCTTTGTGGTTTATCCATTGTGGATTTTGTGAGACCTTGAGGGTCTCAGGGTACCTACTGAGTATCGTTATACTCACCCCTACACGGGCTTCACCCGCACCTTGTTGGGTTTGGTGCAGACGTCAGACATCACTAATCAAGGCTGAAGGTACCAGGACTGGACGGTGCCCAGATGTGGACCATACAACATGTTGGTATGTAGAAGATCTAGGCGGACATGGAGTGTTGAGGAGGCGATATATACCCACCCTTCAGGTAGGAACCTCGGAGGACGAACCAATAGTTGTCTTTATTTTTCTTCAGTTGTATTGTGTTTTCAGTTGTACTTGTATCTTTACTGTTGGGATTGTATTCTGGCCCCTCTTACTTTTAACAATATTTTTTCTATATAGTTTACTTGTGTTCGTATATTGCTGTGTTCTTGGTTGAGTGTGTTAACATGATATAAAGGCAATTCCTTATCAGTTTTAGGTAATACGCCTTTTGGTGCTAGTCGTCAGCCCCTAACCTATGGAAGGCAGGCTTGAGGTAGTCACAACACAGGCCCCGGGGGACGAGTCGTGATAGTGGAAGCATCATCTAATATTTGTGAGGGAATTTGGATGAGAAATTTACTAAAGGAGATGAAGCATCCACATGATGGATCCACAATGGTATATGTGGATAACAAGTCGGCTATTAAACTAACCAAAAATCTGGTGCAACATGGGAGAAGCAAAAACAATGTTACTCTATTCTATTTTTTGAGAGATCATGTGAAACAAAAAATGATAAATTTTGAATATTACTATACTATAGAATAGGTGGCCGATATTTTCACAAAGGCACTACTGACATATGAATTCAAAGAGATAAGAATGATGCTCAGTATGAAGAAGGTTTTGGTTTGAAGGGGAGTGTTGGAAATGCAATCCACAAACAGGGCGTTGGTTTATTTTTTCTAGTAGGATGCTACTCATCCCCATGCAGTGCTTCCCCATGTGACTCTTTCTCTCCCCCTGAGTCATTTATTTCCCATGCATGATTTTAATATTGTTTTTTTTGTTCCTCTCATTAAATGTAATGTGGTTGTCCATTTTTCGTATTTTTCATATCCTATAAATATGGTGAATGTAGTCCATTAAAAATAGAGGTGATATATGAAACCTTGAAAGCTCCTTGTTGTTTTTTGTGTTCCATTTTTATTTCCCTCTAAATTTCTTGGCATGTATAGCCAATAGGATGAAACACACTGAAGACCAAAAAACGATCACCAACACCAGCATCCTTTGGACATCCCAATTCTCAAGATATATAGAAACCAAAAGGTAAGAAACCCTTATTAGATCTGAATCTCCATCAGATGAGGGAAATGGACCACCCATGCTGGAAACCACATCGTCAACTAAAGAAGATATTGGGTCCACTTCTACAGGTGAAGGTGTGGACGAGCAAGGCACCACCCAATCGAGGGAGATGCTTCGAGAGCTTGAATCAGGGTTTGCCAATGTGTTTGATCCATCCAGAAGAGGCCGAGCAGTATCCTCCATATTTCCACCTTCATAATCACCGAAGTTTCCAGATTTCGACACCATAAAAATGAACAGATTCACCGACAAACTCCATAGAGTCTCCCAAGGTCTTCTGTTATGGTCCCCATTCCCATCTTTCCCAAATATTTAAAAATATATTTATCTATAATTCTATAAATATATTTAAAATTATATAGAATTATTTTTAAAAATATATATATTCTAATTATAAATATATTTATATTTAAATAATTATAAAATTATAATAAATACATTCATTATAATATTTTAAATATATACATATATATAATTATATAAAAATAATTTTAAGTATATTTATTAATGATTATATTTATAAATAAATAAATATTTATTTATAATTATAATTATAATTATAAATATGTATATTTATTTATTTATTTAAAAAAATTATAAAATTACAATAAATACCTTTATTATAATTTCATAAATATATATATTTATCTATTAATATATATATATATATATATATATATATATTAGTAAATATATATATATATATATTAATAAATATATATATAATTATATAATTATATACAAATATTTATAAATATATTTATTTATTTATAATTACAATTATAAGTAAATATATATATTTAAATAATTATAAAATTATGAAAAATATATTTATAATTTTATAAATAAAAATAATTATACAAATAGATTTATAAATATAATCAAATATTTATAAATATGTAGAAATATTTATAAATATATTTTTTAAATATTTAACTATTATTATAATTAGAAATGAATAATTTTTTTGAAATGGTGGAGGATAAAAGGCCCCGTTTATTGAAAAAGGAAAAAAAGATAACAAAAAAGGAGGAACATACAAACCATAGGAGTCCAAAAGCCAAAAAAAATAAAAAACCACAATATTACGTCGTTCGAGACCATGTACTCATGATATGATGTGATGAGCATCTACCCCTACCACAAGGATGTCGACCATGTCTCTATGTTTTCACCTGCATCCACGGTCCACCTCCATCATCCGAAATTCCATCATCCTTGACCATGGTCGTGTCTTCTTTTCCAAAATCATTAAATTTGTCCTAAAAATCCTCTTCACCACTACTAGAGGCAAGTAAAAAAAGATTTATGTGTACTAAAATTTAAAATAAATAGATGATTCACAAGTTGTACAGAAGCATGACACGTGGTAAAAACACCAGCAACATCATGTGACTCATTGCCTTTAGTATGTTCATATCCTAAGGCAAATGTGGGCTTCAAAAGTTGGAATGTATGAGTGTTCATGCCACCTAGGCTATAGACAACATGCCCCATATATGTACCATGAGCCTCAACAATAGCCCCTTCAATAACTACCCACCCTGATTCCCTATGTATAGAAGTATAATGAATACTGCAACACACAGGCTTGGAACCAAGCTCATTCCCTACTTGTGTATGCAAGCTATCATGGTTGATTCCAGATCCAACCAGTTGTCTGAGCCTCTACTGGTCTAGCTCCCTCAATAAACTTGAAGAAGTAGATATGACTCTATCATGGACAAGATAAATGCCAAATTCCTTTATTTCATGAGAACTATAGCCATCATCCACTAGATTAGTGACAATTTTCTTTAAGGAATCATGACCACACCATGGTGATTGCTCCTCAATTGCAATAGCCACCTTATTTTAAATATCAAGACTCAAAATAGTAGGAACCAGGGAATATTTAAGTACCAAAGAGTTACCTGAAGAATGCACATATTGTTTATCATGATTTGAGGAACAAGACTATCTATCAGGTAATGAGCACTTTTCATTATCCTCTTCCCATGATGAAATACTATGTTTTTTATGAGAGGTATGGTTAATTTTGCATTTGTATTTCCATGAAGATGAAGAATAAATTTTTACTTTCCCTTTTATGTTACTTGAAAAATTCATTAATTGTTCATACCAATAGTCAGCATCTACATCATTTTGTGCTTCATATTCTTTGAATTCTTGTCTATCTTCAGAGTCCTCACAAACTACACTTTCAATAATTCCTCTAGATAGAGAATCCTTAAAAGAGACCCCATTTTCAAACTTGTGGAATTACTCAACAATGTCATCCCATGACTGGGATCCATGGTTCACTTGAGAATTGGAAAAGAAATCAGAAACAACTTGTGGGAAAGTATTATGTACGAGAATTTAAATTTTGGTGCACCAATCCTTTGAGGAGTGGCAGTCTGAGTTAGTACCTTTGACACCTTGAGTAGGACCTTCAAAAGTAACATAAATAAAACCATCTGGATGGTTCAAAACTTTATCAATAGTATTTTTTTCAATAACAACAAATTGACTTTTTGATTGATCAATCTCATAACCCCCCTTTTTTTATATTTCTTAATATCATGCCCCATAAGATGGAAATTTTAACTGGTAAGATATTTCCTACAAGAGGAATTATCAAGCCTGATAAATAAAAATCCATCACAAAATGGTGGAATTCTCTCAAACTCAATTATGAGGTTTATCTCATCATTTAGTGCGGAAAGAACCGAACTGCAAATTAACATAGAGCTCAAATCAACCTCAACATGAACACAAGAAAAATGTTCATAACTAACCATATCTGTAGCATTGTACAACCTAATCGGAATACCAATCACTAAAGCGATATCAAATAGGATTTAATGATGCCATAAAACCCAATTAAGACTATGTATTTTCACCTAAACTTGGGAACACATGTCGTTAAAGTCATTATGATTAATGTTCAGACTCAATTCATGGAGTATTAGAGTACCTGGTTTAAGGTTAACTGAGACCACTCCCCATGCTCCTCCTTTCTATTCCACAGTAGGAAATAGGAGGTGAAAGAAGCCTCGACCTAGTTACATGCACTTAAAATCCAAAAAAAACACAAATTCAAACTCTTCAGGATACCAAATTGACAACCTTTTAGGGTTTCATACCCTTTGATAAAGAAATACATGAAACTATAGAATTCTTACACAGATTACAATGCTCTAATATGGTATCATCTATGTTTGTAACATGAGATATGGAGCCTTTTTTGATCATCTGTTGTGAAATTATATTCATTAGGGGGACAAATGAACCCACTGAGAAACCCTTTAAGGATGAAAATTTCTTCAAAACATCATATTCTCTCTCCTTATGAGACTTGGAGGAGAAAAATTCTTCTCATCAGAATTTTGATTTGACACATATGATTAAAGATTCACGCTCCTCAGTTGGGTTTTAGTAAATCACTCACTATATCACTGGAGAAACCTTTCAAGTTCCTCCATCATCCTTAAAATATATATATATATATATATATATATTTATTATATATATAATGTTATAAATTTATATAATAATATGATTAAATTATTAATATTAGACATTTATTAGTGTTTTTTTAGAACTGATAAAGATACCCCTTTATCAGCTCTTTCTTTAGTACTAATAGGGAATCTTTACCAGCGCAAAAAAACACAGATAAAGGTCAATTTTATCATTTTTTTTAGAAATTTTTGATAGATTCCTTTTGGTTTCTTATAAATTTAACCCTAAAAAACCTAGTCTCTACTTACAACTCAAGATTTTGAGGAACTAGAGCTCTGTCGATGCTATATCCACTACTCCTGGAGTCTAATGCTTCCACCAGTCCACATTTTTGTTAATATATAATTATAAATCTAAGGTATGTGAATATTTATGTTGTTTGTTCCTAAAACAACACTATTTTTTTAATTTCACCTCTCCTATGTGTGTATTCACTTCTTCTCAAGGAACTAAATGAATATCTCCCATCCTTGTTATATCAATGCACATCTTCCTCCTCTCCTTTTCTTCATTTTCTCATATCCCTAGCATCGGATCCAGTGGAAATGATTTTTTTGGTTGATATTAATTATTTCATATTCCATTTCATCATCTCATTTTTTGAATAACCCTATACATTTTTAGGAGATACTTCATCCCTCTTCACCATACATCGATCTATTGGTTCTAACGGATGCTCATTGCAGATCAGTGGTAATGTATTCTATTATACTTGGTTTTTTCATCAATTATTCCCCCATGGATCCAGTATAGTGGTGCATGTGTTGTTTTTGGTTTGATTTGGTATATATTTGGATGATACTTGGGTGCATTATGGGAAGATGAGTTATCTAGTGTAATGTTGTGGGGAGACAATGTGAATTTGTGATGTTGGGGCTCATATAGTCGGTATGTCTCCATGTTTTGGGGTGGCGTTGTGTCATTGGTTAGTGGACATGCTATGGGTAAATGATGATGTGGTTAGTATACAATTTTACTTTGGGGAGGTAATGATATGGTTGGTATAAGTTTGTAATATAGTGTGGTGATGTGACGTCATGTTATGTAGTTGATGAGACAAGAGAGTTTGCATTTTTCTAGATGCTTGTATAGTGATGGAATAACTAGTTAATGATGTTTAAATGGATTGGGATGGTCCAACAAAACCAAATATGATTTTTCAATAATAATAAACATTATAAATTAAATTTTAGTTTTAATTTGTAATGCACTATTGTATTTTATATAGTTCATTGCAAATATCACTCTCCCCATATAAAAGTATTTCATATATATTTTTATGTATGGCAATCCAACATATTTAATATTTTCATTTTATAATTTTTTATTAATGATATAGTGTTTTATTATAGTGAATATATCTTAATTATCCATAAATCATAGAAAATTCATTTTATATTAAATGAAATAATTATTCACAACAACCATTTTTCTATTAAATTATTTTATATGAATTTAATAATTAGTTTATGGCCCCTCTATCAGATAAAAAAAATTATAGGGAGCACTAAAAATGCATGGTATACAAATATATTTCTACAATTTGAAAGTTTTTCAAGTTTATAATTTTATAGTTTTCTACAATTTTATATTTATATAATTTTATAAATTTTATAGTTTATCGTATTATAATAATATAATTTATTAAAAAAAGTATTAAATATTTATACTTTTACAATTTTATTCATTTACATAATTATATACTTTTAAAAAATTTATATTATATCATATTTACATATATAATTTAAATATAAAATTTTATTAATTATTTACACTTTTATAGTTTTCTATATTTGTACATTAATATAAAATTATAGTTTTATTACTTGAAAATTATTATACTTTTATACTTTCATAACATATATGTAATTTTATATAGTTTTATAAAAAATGATATTGGTTAATGAATGAATCAAATATTTAATTTATTACCTTTAATCTCATGAATATTTATCTAAAAATATAATTATATAAAATCATTGAATAATAATGGAAAACCATTAAAATTTCCTTACAAAAAAATTAAACTCTGTCAAATATGTTTTAGGGTAATAAATGGGTGTCTAAGGATAAGGAAGGTGGTTTAAATTTTATAACACATAACAAAAACATATTAGTATCATCCTTATGTATTGAATAAAAATAGGCTCATATATTTAACACACATAGATGAATAATCATGGTTTGGATTGTGTAAAGTTACATTACTCATTCCTTGGCCATACAAGGTTTGAAAATCATGATAATAAATTATTCTTGAGCCAAATATTATTCCAAAATTCTATTCAAAGGTAACCACACTATTTCAAGTTCTATGACATGCACAAATTTTTATTCCGATATCATTATAATTACCATCTTAATAATTTAAATTATAAATGACCGATAAGTCAAATGAATTATTTATTTATAGACCCAAACCACACTATTATAGTTATAGAGTAGGGTCAAACCTAAGTAAAGGTGAGTAATGAGTTGGTGTCTGTCAATCAATTCCTTATTTTAAATAATCCTCCACTGACTCAAATCAATTTCCTCAAATATAATAAAATTCCAAAAATTCAAAAACTACCATGTTCACTAGCTTAGAATCCAAGAAAAAAAACATGAATCCGTATGTAGTTTTAATTCAGCCTTTATGTGGATTCCCAGATTCTACCAAATGGCCTTTATTTTATTTCCTAGTATTTTTTTAAGTATTTAAATTATAGATTTCTAAATTCGATATTTCATCCGGTTTTCTTCCTTCGAATCTTTCTAGTTTCAACCTATAATAAAATTATCTACATCCTCATTCACCAAAAACCATTCAAATACCATAAAAACACCTTAATTTTAAACAAAAAAATAGGTTTACTTGATTATCCATCTTCCCTAAACTCAAAAAACATTCAAAAGACACTAGTAAACGTTTTTCATACTTTGTGATTCACTAGACCCACGCAAATCCCTTATTTAAATGATCCTTCTCGTGTGTCCATAAAACAACACTAAAAACCATATCCTTCACTTAGAACTATCTTCACCTTCAATATAATATTGATTTAAAATAACAACATGGAAATTTAATTTAACAAACTATACCCAACCCATAGGATATCCATCATGAACTCACTCCCGCAAAAGGTGAATAAATGTTTAACCCCATTAAAAATCCTAAAACTACTTCTCATCCAACATAACCTACATGGTTTAAATTAGGGGAGTCCTCCATAACTACATATTATCTCTAATTTGATGTTAAATTCTAGGGGGATGAGTCTTAGGAAACAAAATTCAATAATAACTATCATCCTCATCAACTTCATCTCCCAAATAGTTATTATTGCATTTTTCTCCGGAGACTCATCCCCCGTCTATTTTGGATGATGGTAGAGGATAAAAAAATTACCCATTTTCTTTAAAGAATTATTAAATTATTTGAAACATTCAAATTTTGGGATCCCTTTATTTGAAAGGCCAATTTTTGTGTATTTATTTCGTTAAAAATTAATATTACCGAATCAAATAAGTTGGATATGAATAGATAATGGATGGATTCCAATCGTATGACAAAAGAGTATGAATATGGGGTGAAAGAGTTCATCAAGTTTAAAAAATATCATGCATATGAAACTTCTCAAATCCATTTCCCATTTATATATTATTGTTATTAAAGAATAATAATTATATAGGATTTAGAAGAACAAATGATCTATCACGGAATAGATCAAAGTTATAACTATTGAAATAAACATGGGGAAAAGAGAATGTAGCTTGTAAATGGGACAACAATGCATTTTTTTTATCATCTGACATGATTAAAAATGTTGAAAATGAATAATATCATATCAAGGATGTGATTATAGGGCTGAATGGTGTCGAAGATCATATTAAAGAAATAAAAATGATAGTTGAAGATGAAAATTGCGATTTTTCAAAATTGTTTGAGAAGTTAAAGAGTTGTTTCAAGGCTCTATTGTATACCAGTTACACTAAATATAAAGAATTTTCCACCATACTAAATCTATATAATTTAAAAGATGGAAATTAATGGAGTTAATCCCATTTTACTGAACTACTTTCTCTTTAGAATGATATACTCCCTAAAGATAATGAGCTCCATAATCGAACATTTGATATTGAGATAATTCTATATTTGATGGGTATGATGTTTGAAATAATAAATTCATGTCTAAATAACTATATAATATTTCACAAGGTCCAAAAATCAATTAAATAATACCCAAAGTGTGGTGCTTCTCAATACAAGAAATATGAATTGGGTCCAATGAATTTTTTTTGGAACTTTAAAATCATTAAAAAATCTATAAACCTATATCTAATTGAGGAGACTACAATATAATTGATATATAACATATATAAAAGAAATAAATATTGGAAATTAATTACCTAGTATACTCTCCTCAGTGGAAGATAATTCATTATGAGTATCTTGAATTTGGAAATGAGCCCAGAAACCTTCATCTTGTGTTATCTATAGATGGAGTGAATCCTTTTGGTTTTCATAGAAGCACTCATAGTAAATGGATGGTTATGTTGGTAAATTATAAATTTCTACCATGGTTATTCATGAAATAAAAATACATTATGTTATATATGCTTATATCAAGACCAAAACAACTGGGTAGTGATATTGAAGTTTATTTGGATCCATTGATCGAAGATTTGAAATTATTGTGGGATTAAGGTGTTATGTTGTATGATGCTTAGAAAAATTAACATTTCTTGTTGAGATTTGTATTTTATAGGATGATAAATAAATTTCTTTATTAAATAAATTTTTCAGGATATTGCATTAATGGAACTCAAGGGTGTCCCATTTACTAACAAGGTATGTGATCAATTAGGTTGAAATGTTCATTAAGCACTGAATTTTTAGGACAACATATATATCTACCACAATGACATAAGTACTGATCTTGGATGAAATAATTTTAGGGGAGTTCAAAATAATGTACAACACCATCTACACTAATAGGGGATCAACTGTTTGAGAAAGTAAAAGATATGGACACTACTTTTGGTAAACATTTTTTTATACACCTAATGAAAAAATGTTAGAAAAAGGGATCTTTTTTTGAATTACCATAATGGAATTGTCTATACATCAGACATTTTATTTTGGTTAAGAATTTTTATAAATAATTTTATGAAAGTGTCATTATAATGTTACTAAATGAATCCAGAAAAAAATATGGAATTAAAGAAATGTTGGACATGATTGACATGGGAATACAAGAAGAGTTTGGGCCAGTGAAGGGTGAAAACAAACATCTCTTCTGCCCAGCTGATTACAAACATTACAGGCAGGAGATATATATATTTTTTATCTTTTTTAATGATATAAATTTTCCAAAGGGGTATTCATCAAATATCAAGAATATCATGTTAATGATTGATTTAAAGTTAAAGGGTCTTAAATCATAAGACTGTCATGTTTTGATGAAAGGTCTAATTCTTATAGCTTTAAATTGTATTTTTTCCAAGAAATTTTTCATAAATTAACCATTCCAGATTTCTTTTTCAAAGCTATATACAGAAAATTTATAAACCTCAATAAATTTCAAACTATGGGAAAAGAAATTGTCATCATATTATTTGAATTTTAAATGTTCTTCCCACATGAATTATTTGATATGGTGGTTCACTTGGTGATAGAGATATGGATTTGTAGTTATGTACATTATAGATGGATGTATCCATTTAAATGGTATCTAAATATTTTGAAAGGGTATGTCAAAAATTGAATTCATCCATAGGGTTGTATTATGAAGCGATATATTGTTGATGAATCAATTCAATTTAGTACTGACTACCTATCTAGTGTTGAAATAATTGGTTTACCGAAATATCATAACACTAGGTGTCTTGTGGGTGAATAAATTTCTAAAATAGATGTTGTCACAATCAATATTACAGATCGAGAGAAGGCCTACCTTTAAGATTTTTCATAATATTCTAGAGGTTCACCAATATGTTGAAACCCACAAATAAATTCTTATACATTTAAATTCATAATGGGATGAAATATGGATATCAAATTCACATAATCAACAATTTATAGGATGGTTTTAAGAAAATATTTTTAAGGAGTGAGATGAAAATCCAAATTCAATTTTAGAACAACTTCGATGGCTAGATATAGGAACATGTGTGTATGTATTATCTTAAAATTGTTATCTAATTAATGGTTTCACATTATATGAAAATTAACATAATGAAGTAATTACCATGAAAAGTATAGGATTAATACTTGGGGATAAAGTCATGCATTTTTCTAGTACTAAAAAATGAATCCAATTTATGTGAATATGACATATTTTGGAATCATCAGACAAATATGGGAGTTCTATTATTCAACATTTGATGTTCCTATTATTAAATGAAAGTGGGTTTATATCAAGAGTGATGTTAAAATATATGTATTGGGATTAATAAAAGTGTATTTCAAATAGGAAGGGTATAAAGATGAACCTATTATAATGGAATCATAGGTAGTACAAGTATTTTATGTTATAAATACCACAAATTGAAAGTGGTCAATTGTTCTGTTATCAAAAAACAATTTAAGGGTCATATGAAAAGTCAACTGAGAATGACCCTTTCATTAGGACATAATAATCATTTCACATTAGTTCCAATGAAGATGAGGTTTCATATGTCATATAAGACCATAATGAAGGGATTTGGGCACTCGATAGAGGGTTCAAATCCCTTCAACCATTTAAAAAAATATAGTTCAATAATTAGGTTATATATTTTTTGTAATATAAATTATGTGACCTCGTGTTATTATTTGTTTGCTACTATATTTATGTAATCTAAATTAAATGTTAAACAACTTCTGTAGATAATGACTTTTGTATATGGTGATGCTTTTAATCCCGAGGAACAACATGTTTCTCAACCTTCTACTACTCCCATAACCAGGGAAACAACAACCATCAGCACATGATGATTATACCAATCTATAAGAACAACATATTTGTGATTTTGAACTTTATAAACTAGTAGACGATGAGGAAATGTTATTGCAGAAAAAATTGGAGTGTTGTAGCATTATAATGTTAGAAAATATTATTTTGGAAAAATGTAAAGGAATCAAATTTATGGTCAAATGGAATGCGTGTTGTTACACCCCAACCTCAAAAATTTAACTATTTTTATTATTTTTATTATTTTTATTATTTTTATCCTCATTTTCTATTACGGTCCGGTATGGGTTAAATTATAAAATTTTCAAGTACGGAGGGTCTTGTGCATGGGTTACGCATGGTTAAGAGTATCTGTGAGGCAACTATGTGTGAGGGTCTGTCATTGGGAGAGTTCCATTTGGAATGGTTGGAGTATAGTTTTCTTAACCATGCATCTGCATTCAAGTAATTGTGAAAGGGTTCATATCCTAGGTAGTGACTAGCACATGGTTAGCGCATGTTCTATTAAACTGTGCGCAAACTGTGCGAGTTTCCCAGTATTTTAAAAACCAAATTTTTATTTTTTTTATTTTTTATTTTTATTTCTTTTTCTTCTTTCTTTATTTTCACTCTTCTCTCTTATCCCTCACGTAATGCCTTCCTCCTCCCCTGCTGGCACGCATGTCTCCCCCTCTCTCACCCTCTATATCTAAATATTCCACTGGATTTCTTCACGAATCTCAATTGTATCTTTGAGGTAAGGCCTTCTCCCTCCTTTTTCTCCTTTGGGTTAGTCGTTTTAGGTCTCCCCATTGCCCCATTTGACTTGGATGAAACCTAATTTTAGAGTTAACCCAAAAAAATTTCTATTATTTCAATTTTAGGGTGTGTGAATACTTCATCGAGTCATCTTATGGTGTGTTCTGATGTTCACCACCGAAGGCAAAGCGGATTGGCACGTCTCGTCTTCTGACATTAATCGGGGTAATATTTTCTTCCACTGTTTAAGTTTTTACCATTATTTTTAGTCCCTTTGGTGATTTAGGGTACATAAGAATGATTTTTAGGACATTAGATGGATCCTTGGTGGTTCATACACACATAAATAGGTATGTATGTGTATATATATAACCCATGGGTGTATTAACTCATAGATTGTGTAATAAATTCCTTTGACTAAAGGATATATACATATATAAGGGTGTATGTTTGTGAGAATGTGGGGTAGTTTCGAGTGGTCGCCGGCTAATTTTTCAAATGAAAAAGTGTTCAATTTTATCTACTTCCCTTTTTTAGGTAGGCCCCCCTATGCATTGACCTTTAAATTCAATGAATTATTGTTGCATTTTTTTTCTCACATAGTTCCATATTAATTAGTGAAGTATAGTTTTTAGAATAATAATTATACTTGAAATTAAGTGGTTTTCCTCTTGTATTATGTTGTATGAAATGGTTTAATTGTGTTTTTTATTCTATGTGTATGATGAAATTAACGGTTGAATCTTATTAATGTGTTTTGAATTTAAAGTGATGGTTTGTTTTTCTTAAATGAGTTTCCAAGTAGGTTTTCAGTTTTCAAAGTGGTGTGTGTATAGTTCTTTAAGAAATGGTTTGACATGTGAAGGTTATGTGAGGCACGGTCGGTACTTTTGAAATGTTTTTGTTGTAAAACACTCCTTTTAATGAGTCTCTTACATTGTTGGTTGTTAAAAAGATGGGTGTTTCATTGGTTTGGGAATTTCTCTTATGTGATAATTGTTTAAAGGAAATAGACTATTATTTAGTGTGGTTGGGGTGGTTCCAATTTGTGTGGATTCTATAATGGATTATATGTATGGTTTTATGCTTAGAATTGTATGGAACACCCCTTTGTGAACATGACATGGGAACCTAGCATAGATATGAGGATTTCTGAGAATGATTGCTTAACTATATTAGTTTACACACTATAAAGTGGCCCATAGTAGCAAAATATTTTGTTATTATTGTTATGGGATTGGGCCCCTCAGTTAGGCAATGTAGGGTAATGATAGGGTGTTTGGATGTTATGATGTTATTAGGTAGGGCATGCCTTCAGGATGAGTCACATGTATAATATGTTATTGTTTTCCTATTATTTTCTAGGTATTCTTGTGTTTTCTCTAGAACTAGTATCTATATGTGATTTCCCATCTTGTGCGATCATAGTCACTCCTCTTGGTTTCTATAATTTTCTGGGTAAATGTATAATTTATTGTTTTTCTTAAAAAAGTGTTTCTAGAAAGATGCTTTGAAAGAATGAATGTTTTCTATTTTTTCGCTAGAAGAAAAAATAAACATTTCCTATTTGGTTACCTTTCCCTTTTCTCTAAGAACTAAATTTTCCTTTATGAAATGTGCCTTTTTTAAAATTATGAGGTAAATGGATTGTGATTTGTTTACCTTAAAATGGTCATGATTAAAAACCTATGGATTATATATTGTAGTTTAAATATGATATTGATGATTCTTTTGTTTAAAGGAAATTAATTTGGGAATATATTACTTGGGAAATCCAATTGAGTTTTAATAATCACGCCTATAGTTTTATCTTTTTTTTAGTTTCAGGTGTTGCTTCTTGCTAGGATTCGGTCACCGTAGTGCGACGTTGGTTTGAGGTCGGTGGTGACTCATAGGGTCACATGGAGGTATGTGAAGTTTTATTTTCTTTACACTTCTAAATTTTATTTTTATTTTCAGTTTTTATTTATTTTTCTTCTTTGGTTTATGGGATAAATCATTCCCATCTATATACTTTTGATGCTCGACACTATTTTCCATCCTCTGGGGATCTGGAACTCCCTTCAGGTGTTGTCAGAGACTGGGTCTAGTGTTGGGTTGGATGACATTCAGGCCTGGTTCATGAAATAATGGTATCATAGGGGGTCCTTTGTTATTTGGGATGTTAGGTATTTAGAGACTAGGAATTTCGAGACTCAGGAGGTAGGTTTGGGAAGAGTTTCATGAACTCTTTCTCATTCTGATCCTCAATTTTCTCGGGGTGGTCTGGAATTTGAGTCATTGGTTTTGGTTTTTTTATGGGGGATGTCCAATGGAGTGATATGGTGTTTCACTATAGACTTACATGGAGTAGCGACCCATGTGGTGCCCAAGTGAGTGGTTCAAGACACCCCTAGTGGTTGGTGATTTCTTAGAGCATGGTCTGCTAAACCATATAGATGGGTTAGTCATGACCACTAGTTCATCATCTTGGTGCTTTGGTGAAAGTGTTGTTTTTGGTTGGTGGGAATTTAAATTGTTTTATGGGTGATTTATTGATTTATAAAATGAGTCTTGATTTACAAAGCTTTGATTTCACTAATGAAAACCTTGGATTTTTTTGAGAATAGAAGGGAAAACGCTTTTTATTTTAAAAAGTTTTATATAATGTGAAATGATAATTAAGTTAGAAATGTTTGGTTTTTCTAGCTAAAGTGTATGTGTGGCCCTTATTGTTCCTTATGGACATTCACATAATTTCATGTGTGTAGGGACGATGCATGTTAGAATGTATGTGAAGATGATATAAGTAGAAGTGGGTATGAACACATATGTGATGGATCATAAGATACCATGGGTGAGTATTTTAAAATCAAATATTGATCTAATTTTTCGAAGTTTTTTTAGAAAAGGAAATGGTTTCTGATAAAAAATTTCTTCTTTTCTAAAGATATTTTTGGTTTTAAGGGGAAAATGTGAAGGTTTTTTTAAATTTTAATTAGATATTCTAGAATTATTTTTGAAATGTAAAATTACTTTTGGCTTTAAAAGGGGGTTGAAATTGAAGATGTGTGAATTTGGAAGATGGTTATTTTCAGAAGAAGATTATTATCTTGATTTATGAAGTTGTTGTGGTTTTATTTTTGTTGAAATTTGATTCATCTTCGATTTGGTTATTAATGTGTTGGTCTATGAGCTTGGTGTTTGGTTGTAGATGTCCTTTTTGGTTGATCTTTGGATTGGTGTTGATTCGGTTTTGTATTCTTTTGTTATTCAGATTATTCCACCTAGAAAGGTCCCACATGTTTCTGGTGTCCTTAAGTCTTTGGACTTTCCCATACTCCTATTGTAGTGGTGGGATCTAGTTCATTTTGGGTTTTTCCCATTTTTTGTGGTGGTCAAGGTTTTTTAGAGGAAATGGAGTGGCTCGAGGAAGTAAAATGAATTTTTGGGAACTACTGAAGTGGTGAGGGTTCAAGTTGTTTTGAGTTTTTTTGGAGGTCAAACATTGAACCATTGGAGGGTGGTCATCCCAAAATCATTTCAGGTTGGAGTTTCATGGGGAGTATTTAAGACCACTTTCATCTAGTGATGTGTTCATGTGGAGGTAAAGAAGAGGAATGTGATGAAGATCATGATCATTCATAAAGGTCCTTGGATGATGAAGGATCATGTTGACCAGATTAAGGAGATAGTTTCCTTTTCTTTGGAGGAATCAATGGAAGATCATTTTGTGAATTTGGTGGAGGAATCATTTTTGATTAGTTGGTTTCCATAGCACAGGATGTTGGAAATCCAGTGTCTCTTATTTATCATGAAGTTTCCTTATCTGGAGAGAGCAGTTTTACAGAGGATCCTATTTCAGAAAAGTCTCCCTCATTGGGTCTGATCTCCATTTCTATAGATCGATTAGTTTTTTCCACCAGTGTGGCCAGTTCATGCATTCAATTTCATCCTATAAAAATCCTCCTAATGCATGTTAGCGTTTCAGCTATCTGGGTAACTTGGAGAAGTTTTTCTAGAAGCAACGGTCGAAGAGGATATTAGGATAGGAGGATGTCAGTTCCTGACTGTGTGGAAGGAGATACTTCAGTCATCAGGGATCCATCGATTGGCATTGGAGTGAAGCTTGTGCACAGTCAATAAATCACTAGGGGAATGAAAAACCTTAGTCTAAATTTTATATTTGGTGTTGGAATATGACATTTTAAGTCTCTATTGTATCATCCTCACCTTTTATGGTTCTCTATTATCGTAAAAGGCTATAGAAATTATTTCCTCATTATGGTATTTTTTTTAAAGTTACCTTTTGGATGTGAAAGGTTTGGTAGACTTGTTTCCTTGTGAACCTCTATAGTCGTAATCGTTCCTTATGGTTTTCAACCTTTGAAAAGTGGTTTATTCATGGATCATTTTTAGCTTTCATTTGTGTTTATACGGGAGATGATCACATACTTTGGAGGTGAAAAATCATTGTTTGGTTTGATTATTTTTTTGGGTTTTTTCGTTGGGGCCCCCTTGTGGTGGGGTTTGGTCTGTGCAAGAGATTCTAGGGCTGGTTCGTGTTGGTGGTTCTCATTTTGGTTTTTTTTGGTATTTCTAGAGTTGTCTTGTTCTAGAAATTATAAGGTTTTTCTAAGCTAGTCAGTACTAGTTGAGTTCTTGTGGTTGGGAGAAACCCCTCATGTTCTCCCCTCATTCTTGTTATTTTTTTTCTTATTGATAGGTTGAGTGTGACATGTGGAGTGAATGGTCACACCCTGAGGTTTGTGATTTATATCAGTCTTGATAGGTCATGGATTTGTGTTTTGTGTATCACTCAGCTAGGTTACTTTATGGGGTTAGAAAGTTTTTTTAGTGGGGAGAATTGTCACACCCTGGCCTCAAAATTTTAATTATTTTAATTATTTTTATCCCTGTTTTCAATTACAGGATGTTTTGGGATAAATTTTAAAAATTTCAAG
Organism: Viscum album; assembly: GCA_963277665.1. Lineage (NCBI taxonomy): Eukaryota > Viridiplantae > Streptophyta > Magnoliopsida > Santalales > Viscaceae > Viscum > Viscum album. The sequence continues at coordinate 1,016,227,881 of OY728143.1, forward strand.
CAAGTAGGGTCATGTGCATAGGTTTTGCAAGATTAAGAGTAACCATACAACAACCGTGCTTGAGGTTCTGTCACTAGGACAGTTCTATTTGTCACAGTTTGAGAGTTCTTTTCTCAACCGTGTATCTACCTAAAGGTAATCGTGTGAGGTTTCTTGGCCTACGCAGTGGCCAGTGCATGATTAGCAAATAGTCTGGTAAACCGGGCATAAACTGTACAGGTTGCCCAGTATTTTGAAAATAGAAATTTTATTTATTTTTCTTTATTTTTATTTTTTCCCTTCTTTCTTTTTCTTATTTATTTATTTTCTTTCTTCTCTCCTCTCCCTCACACGACACCTTCCCCCTCCCCTACTCAAGCGTGATGCCCCTTCTCAATCCCTCTTTGTTAGGTGATTCCACCGTATTTCTTCATGAATCTCAGTTGGATCTTCTAGGTAAGGCCTTATCCCTCCTATATGTTCTTCGTTTTGTCCATTTTAGGTCTCCTCATTTCCCCATTCAATTTGGCTGAAACCTGAGGTTAGGGTTAACCCGATTCTTTTTTGTTCTTTCAATTTTAGTGTGTCTGAAACCTTCCTGAATCAATATTCTGGTGTGTTCCGACATCTTATGCTTAAGGTGAAGAGGATTGGCATGTCTCATCTTGCCGAAACTTCTTGGGGTAAGTGTTTTCTTCCACTATTTAATTTTTCACCTTTATTTTGGTTTCCTTTGGTGATTTAGGGTACATAAGAATGTTTTGTAGGATGTTCAGTGGCTCCTTGGTGGTGCGCATGTGTATACATAGGTATGTATCTATATATATCCCTTGGAATTATTCTCTAATGGTGCGATGAATATGTGTCATTGACTAAAGGATGTATATATATAAGGGTGTATGTGTGTGCGAGTGTGGGACTGTTTCAAGTGGTCACTGCTTAATTTGTTGAGTGCCAAAGTATTCAATTTTCTCTACTTCCCTTTTCTAGGTAGGTCCCCCAATGCATTGGCCTTTAAATTCAAATAATTATTTATTGATTTTCTTTACACATAATTCCACATTTATTCTCAATTTATAGTTTTTAGAATAATTTTTAGACTTCAAATAATGTTTTTTCCCTCTTTTATTATGTTGAATGAAATGGTTTGATTGTGTTTTCAAACCAAGTGTATGATGAAATGCACAGTTGGCTCTTATTAATGTGTTTTTAATTTAAATTGATGGTTTGTTTTTCTCAAATGGGCTCCCAGGTTGGTTTTTAGTTTTCAATGTGGTGTGTGTATGGTTCTTTAATAAATGGTTTAACATTTGAAGGATATGTGAGGCCCGGTTGGAACTTTTGAAATGGGTTTGTTGGAAAAACACCCTCAGAATGAGTCTTGTTTCTTTTTGGTTGATGAAGAGATAAGAGTGTCCTTGGTTTGGGACTTTCCCTTGTGGGATAATAGTTTAAAGTCAAGGTACTATTCTTTGGGGGTGGCCGGGGTAGTACCGGTTTGTGTGGATTTTGGGATGGCTTATATGTATGGTTTGTTCCATTTCTTTGTTTGGAACACCCCTTTTTAAACATGAATTGGGAACCTATGATAGCTACATGAATTTCTATGAATTATTTATGAAATAATTTAGTTTATGCACTAGTTAGTGTCCAATAGATGAGGGATATTTTGGTATTATTTCTATAGGATTGGTCCCCTCAATTAGTCTAGGTAGGGAAAAGATCGGTCATTTGTGAATTATGATGTCGTTAGGTGGGGAATTCCTTTGGGGTGAGTCACATGTATAGTATGTTATGGTTTTCCCCTAAGTTTCTAGGTATTCCTGTGTTTTCTCCATAACTAGTATCGTTATCCCATTTACCTCATTGTGTGTTCATTATCTCTACTCTTGGTTTGTGGTGTTTTATTGGTAAATATAGAATGTGTGGGTTTTCTTAAAAAAATGTTTCAAGAAAGATGTTTTTAATGAATGAATGTTTTCCCATTTATCCCTTTGAATGAAAAATGAACATTTCTGATTTGGTTTGATTTTCCTTTTCCTTGAGAACTCAATTTTCCTTTATGAAAGGTGTATTTTTTTAAACTTTTGTAAGCTATGGATTGTGATTTGTTTACATTAAATTATCATGAGTAAAAACCTATGTTTTATATATTGTAGTTCAAACTAGAAATCAATGATTATTTTGTTTAAATGAAATGCAATTGGTAATAGATTACTTGGTCAAGACTACTGAGTTTTAATACTTACGTATATAGTTTTATCTTTGTTTTTGGCTTCAGGTAATACTTCTTTCTCGGATTTGATCATTGTAGTGTGATGTCAGTTTGAAGTCGGTGGTGAACCATAGGGTAACATAGAGGTATGTGCAGTTTTTTTTCTTTATGCCTCTAGATTTTGTTTTTATTGTTTAGTTTTTATTTATTATTTGTCTTTTATGATGGGCCAAATCATTCCCATCTTTTAATTTTGATGTCTGACACTAGTTTTCAGCTAGTGGGGATTGGGAACACACTTCATGTTTTTTCATAGATCGAGTCGGTGTCGGTTTAGATGACATACCGACTTGGTTCTTGACATTTTTGGCAAGCCTATTGACCCTAAAAAGGCCATATTCAGCAGTTACATTGGCATCATCACTCAGAAATGTGCTTTGATTGATGTAGATTCCTGGCACCATGGTATTCCCATGATTAAGATGCTGATTTTGGAAGAGATTATGATAACATTATGATATCATTTCTTCATTTTATTAAAAAAATAAAATAATGAAACATTGAGTTACCTTTCATCATCCCTTATAGAGTGAATTTATAGTAGATGAATCCTAAAATAAATTAGTATTAAATCTTGATGGATATATTCATAGAGGTTTTCATACAATTATAATGATATTTTATCTTAAAGATACTGAAGGGAAAATAAACCCACTCCCACTGCTTATGTATGCACTTCTAATAAGCTAAGAAGCATGAGATTCATTTACTGATAGTCATGGGGAGAAATCTTTTCAAGTATATTGTGGCTAGTAATACATTTGTTTCAAATATGTTTATTCATCACTTTGATTGAGAATTCTTTATTTATGATACAACAATTGAGTTTTGAAAATAAATAATGAGTAGTACAACCAATGTACCCCTACAGTAAAGAAAGGATGGGGTACACTTCACTTGAAAAAAATGGTACTTATTTTAAATCTACTGTAGTACTTATATGTGACATGAAACAACAAAATAATTATTTTTCTCTTTATATATATATATTGATGAATCCAAATCCAATTCCTCTTTCTTCCCATGTCATGTGATATAGAAGGAGGAACATGTAAATAAATATGGGATACTAATAAATGAAAACACAGAAAAAGTGTGGGAAGCATGTGTAAGTATGACATAATAAAAACAATACTCTAAATAAATATTACATAAAAATGATTACATATTTTCCCTATATTTTCAACCTAACTTAGTCACAGGAATCATCAACACTGATAATGAATGAACACCTACTACCACTGGCCCTGAAGTGGCTAGAATAGTATGGTCACATTTGTGGTGCATGTTTTTGTGCTACACCCTTAACATATTTTATGAAAATAAAATAACTGTAGGATAATGATAAGGAAATTAAAGAGATGAAATCAAGATTAGATTACCTGGAAGAAAAATTTCACTAGAAGACTAAGTTTCTAGAAAATGTTATAGAGGAAGCAAGGAGAAGAATAAACTCATGAAAAACCATGACATGAAGATCCCCCCTACCATCTTTGAGGTGAACCATTCCCCTCAAAGATATGTCTTAGATGAGGTAATCAATATTATAATAATTGTTTCTATGAAATGTGAGTTAGAAACAAACTTATACCTTTCCTATACAAGTATTAAATAGGGTGAAAATTTATGTGACTTATATCTATCAATACCCACCCATCACCTTGTTGTGAGGGCTACTATGTTCAATATCCAAGAAGACATTCAACACAATAGACCACTTCCAAAAGGTCATGTGAGAGTATAAATTATCGTAGTTCACGAGCCTTGCATTGAGTTACCTATTCCACTTGATGATGAATATATTCATATGGTTGACCAATCTATTAAAAAATTTGTAGAATGGATGTTATATCTTGTAAAAAACATGTCAACAAAGAGGTATTTATTTTCAATTTATTTTTTATGCTAAACCTTTATCAATTAATGAAAAAAGTTCTTAATTGATGAATGTTATTATAAACGAACAATGGGAATGGGTGAAAAAAAAGGTCAAATCAAAAATATCTAAAGGATCAACCAACCAATTGAAAAGATCTTAAAAAAGAACCTTTCCCTGCCCATTCAATATCTACATTTACTAACATTGAAGTTTCATGCAGATATAATGTTACAAAGTAGTAGTAATCACATAGTTGAGTTTGAAGAAAACATGTAAGGAGAGGGCATTATATACTAAATTTATCTTGAGAATGTAAATTAAATCCTCAACTATGAATGTCTTGGAATCTATGTTTTAAATTTATACTTGAGGTGTGTTTTCATGATTTTTTTTAATAGGTGATGTACTATGTTAATTATTACTAAATACATTTCATATATTTTTCGTGCATATATATTAATACCAATTCAAGGTATTACCCCATGAACATAAATTTGGACTCATTAGTACTCACTCCACTTCTAAAAAACAAACAGAAATAGAATAAAAACTGAATGAAATAATGGAAAAACTAGCCAAATTGTTTCAAATCAAATATATGAATGATAGATTATTCTTAAAACCAAAGATGCAGGGGTAAAACTCAAAAATTTAATCATATAAAATATATTTTCATTTATTTAATTAATTATTAATTTATGTGTTTTTAGGAAACATTGGATTCTCATCGAGGTCAATTTTTATACTCCAAATATTTATTTCTTGTATTGACTGCATTGATACCCATCAAACTGACCAAACATGATGATGTTTTTAAATTTGTTATACACTACATCCATCATTTGAGAACTAAACTTCAAGTTATATATTTTATATTATTTTTTAATGAGAATTTTTATATGACAGGGCCATATATAAATATAATGAAAATAACAGAATGAGGGCAGTCCATGTGCATGAGGAGCCTAAAAAGTTCTACAAGTGGAAAACTATCAGGGTATATATAATAATATTTCACTATCCAAATGCATATCAAAACAAATTACTTATTTTTATCAATGTTTTTTTAGTTTCTGAAATAATCAAATAGAAATGATTTCAATTATTATGTTTGTAAATTTATGAGAGATATCATATTCCATCAACAAACTAGTATCCCTGAAGAGGTATTTTCAAAGGTAATTTCTATTTAATCTAAAATATTTATCAATATTTTAGGTATTTATATTTTTCTAGTACTATTATTACTTTATAAAATTCTCATATTCATAATAAATCATAGATTTATTTAGAAATGAATGGGAAACATACCTGACAGTAGAATGTAAACGTATATCATGAAGATGTAACTTCCATAAGAAGTAATGGATTATTTTATATTTTTGTTTAATTTATTTCCTTTTATGATTACTCACATAATAGTTGTTTTCTTATATATGAGGATTCTTTTATTCAAGTTGAGCTGGTTTGTTCAAAGATTCTCATTCTCATAAGATATTGGACTTCGAGGCTACAACTGAGATAATGAAAATAATTAAATGGGTCAATAATGAATACAAACATCGTGATAAGGTGAATTCATACTACTTATTTAATTAATTTTTCATAATTTTATCTACTATTTCTAAGTTAATTTCCTTATAATTTTTATCTAATACTTATTTATTTTTTTCAAATATCTTCTTGGAAGTTATATTTTGATTTCAACTATCTGCATCAAGATATAATAGAGTTGACTTGTTTTTTTCTACCCATATTATCACACTTTCCATTGCTTTTGTGTAACTACCAACACTGCATATTGAGTCGATGTTATTCGAAAAAAAACTTTCTCTTTGTTGAAAAATAGAGGATTGGAGGAAGGTTTTGGTGAATAAAATTGACTCAATATACAATTTTGGCATTTTTTTAAAATAAAGGCAATGGAACGATGTTCCCAGTATAAATGAAGGTGTGTATTTTTATTTAAAATTAACAATAAGTTTAGTAAAAAAGATAATTGAAATAATCAAAACTGATAAAATGCATTCATATTCTTTTGATACTTTAGGAAAATGATCCACAAGTAATTTGTTATGTGTAAGAATCAACCTCACATCAATCTGACATGTTTTTTGACCGATATGACTCCAAGTGTATCTTTTTATTTAAAATTGATATTAATTTTAGAAAAAAACAAGTGAAATACTCAAAATGAAGAAAATGAAATCGAATTGTTTTAATAAATTATAAAAATTATCCATAAGTCATTTTTGACATGTAAGAATTAACCTCACCTCAATCTGATGCACGATGTGAGCGGTATGATTCAAAGTATGTATTTCTATTTAAGATTTACATTAATTTTAGTAAAAAATAAAAAGTGACATAATAAAAAATAATAAAATCCATTGATATTGTTTTTATAATTTAGGATAATGATCCATATGTCATTTTTGATGTGTTAGATTCAACTATAGATCAATAGGACACACGTTGTGATCAGTATAACTCAAAGTTTATATTATTATTTTAAATTGACATTAATTTTAGTAAAAAGAAAATGTGAGAAATTAAAAATCAATAATTTTTTTATATTTTTAAAACTTTAAGAAAATGATCCATAATTAATTTTTCATGTGTATGAATCAAACTCACCTCAATATGATTTATGGTGTGACCGATATGACTCAATGTGTTCATTATGAGTTTAAAATTTACATTTTAGTTCAAAAAATGTGTCACTTGGTGAAAATTAAACAAACATGCTCTGATTATCTTTATAATTTTGGAAAACAATTCATAAGTCAGTTGTGACATATATGAAGTAGTCTCACATCAAATCGACACACGATGTGACCGATATGACTGAAAGTGTGTGTTTCCAATTTCAAATGACATTTTAATATAAAACACAAGTGACATACTCAAAACTGAGAAAAAGAATTCATATTTTGTTTATACTTTTGTAAAATGATCCATATGTCATTTGTAAAATTTAGGAATCATACTCACCTTATTCTGGTACATGGTGTGACCTGTATAATTTTGAGTCTGTATTTATTTAAAACTGACATTAATTTTATTAAAAATAACAAGTGACATACTAAAAAGTAAGAACACACATTCATATTATTTTGGTACATTAGTAAAATTATCCAGAAGTAATTTTGGACATGTAGGGATCAGATAAACTACAATACGACACATGGTGTGACCAATATAACTCAAAGTGTTTCTATTTATTTAAAATTGACATTAATTTTAGTAAAAAGAACAATTGGAAAACTCAAAACTGGCCAAACGTATTTGGATTGTCTGGAACTTTGGAAACATGATACATAAGTCATTTTTGACATGAAGGAATGAACCACACCTCAATATGATGTATATTGTGATCGCTATGACTCAAAATGTTTGTTATCATTTTAAAATTGACATTTTAGTTCAAAATGGGTCACTCACTAAAAACCAATAAAACACTATTTGATTTTTTTTGATAATTTAGGACAATGATTCAAAAGTCAGTTTGGACTTGTAGGAAGTAGTCTCACATCAAACTAACACATGATGTAAAGACTCGAATTTTTTCATGTAATTTTCTTTTAAATTATATGGAATTATTACGAGTCTATGAAAGTTGACGGCATGTGATTCTGAGGCTTGGTGTGCCTGGAATGAATTTCTGAACTTTTTTTCAGGTGCGTTTAGTAAACACACGAGCAACGTTTTGTAGCTTTTGAGTCGGTGCTCAGAAATAAAATCTGAGGACACTGTTGAACTCGTAGCGCCGATATTCTCTTAAGGAGATCTTCACCTTGACTGCAGTAGGTCGAGGGTGAAAGCTAGTTTTTGGAGTTTTCGTGGGAAAAAATAAAATAAACATGCTTTATTTTATTTTTGAAATTGAAACCTCCCATTTTGAAACATGAATGTGGGGACTACACGAGGGTGGTTGGGAATTTAATGTTGGCTATTAAATGCTCGATTATACAAAATGTGTAACAACATTCCTCTTTAATTATTAGGATTCAATAATTTAGAATTAATGAATCAAATTAAACCCTTGGAATTCCCCAATTAATGTGACAATAGTTAATTGATTAATTAATAAACACAATCCTATTAATTTGGCACTTCATCTCTCGTAGGGGAAATAATTGACAGGGGAGGAGTTTTGGGAGAAAATTATTCAATGAAGGAAACTTTCTCCAATGAAGAGCATCCTCCGAAATCGAAGAACGAGGACGACTCTTGAGCTAGGCTCAGAAACATCTTTTGGGAGTGATGAATGCCGATGTCACTCTTCATCGACTTCATCTTCTTCCTCATGAACACTCCCATGGGCGAATTCCAAGGTAGGGGTTTTATTTTATTTATATATGATTGAATTTATTTATCGATTCTTCATATTATGGTTTCACAATGACTATGGCCAAACTAACATGGCCATCATCCCACACATATACCTTGCCTCTTCCCTTTCGATTCTACATGTGTTCATCAATGCCAAGTTTTTATTGACGTTGGAAACACTAGGATTTGTTGAGTGCAACATATGGATGTGGAGCCCTCGATATGAGGATCATGAATATGTAAATGAAATAATTTACGGGTTTGGAATGAAGCTGCAATGGATCGCGGAAGAAGTCAGTGGTCGGCACCCAGCCGACCGCGAGGAAGAAAGGGAAGCGGGTGTCTGCACCGCCAGATGATGAGGAAGTCACGACCCGTTGGCTGTGGCAGGGCTGGGTGGTAGTCAACATCTGGTTGGCCGTGTGACGGAGTGACGGCGCGCATCTGCGGCGCTGGTGGAGTAGGAGGCTGAGGCCACTGGACCGCAGCGAAGGATGAAGAGTGGCCAGCCATGCCGGCCGCAGTGGAGTAGTGGCGTGCGATCGCGCTGCTGGAAGGAGGACTGGCTAGAACACCGGCCGGCCGTGGTGGTACGGCACGACCCGCTCTGGTCCCACGGTGACTTGGAAGCGCCTAAAGGTGATTCTTATTGCCATTCCGAATGAAAGGGGGACACTCCCCCTTCAGCGCCAGCTCAGGCAGACCATTCCATTGGGCCACGCCACTAGGTTGCGCCACCGGGCCGAGCCACCAAGCCGATCCACCGGACCAAGCCTCCCCTTCACGGGCCGGGCTGGGCCTCCCCTTCATGGACTGGGTCGGCCTGCCCCTTTCCGGGCCGGGCCCACCAAGGCCCAGGCCATTAGGACCGAACCCGGGTCAGGACGGGTCGACCCAAAATGGGTCGGGTCAACCCTATCCAGGTCGGTCTAGGTCGATTCGACGGGGTCGGACCGGAACCTGTCCCATCTGGAACCAATTTTGCCTTTTTGGTCACAACTTGAGAATAGGGAATCCATTTGACGAACCATATATGACACCAAAATACTTGGATCAAGACGGTCATTTTTGTATACTCCACTTGAGTTTTGGATAATGTTGGAGTATGGTTGATTTGGATCGAACCTCGAATCCAACTAGGCCCTTAGAGAAGAAACCCTAATAACTTATAGACTGAGCATCTGATTGATGCGTCGTCTATTGTGTTGGGTCTCTTATGATGTGAAAAACCTTTGGGATACTTTTCCATGGGACTTCGGGGCTGTTGATGTATGACCGATGGATTAGGGAGCGGTTCTCCCAAGCGCGCTACGCACGAAACCATGTGACTGGCTGAGACTTAATGATCGCTGACCTTTTGGACTCTGAATGAATCGACAAGCCCAGTGGGGATCCCCTCTATGTGACATGGAAAAACCACGGTGGGGATAACCTCAATGTAACGATGCAGACCCACAATAGTCGACATGAGGAGTACTTCAGCAGGCCACGAGGGGGAGCACCTTTGTGTGACATGGCAGACCCACGGTGGGGAGTGCCTCTGTGTGATGCAACAGACCCACAGTACTCAAAAAGAGGAGTGCCTCAGTAGTTCAAGGTTAGTATGAAGTGCCTCTATGAGATGTGTCAGGCCCACTTTACTCAATAGAGGAGGATTTCTCCAACAGTAGAGGTAATCGACGATGTGACTGTGGTTGTTACTTGATATTACCCCTAGAATAAATCTTGGTGTGATTTGTCTTTACTTTGTGCTTGTGATTGAGATTATTCTATGTGGTACTCTACCTATGTGGTACTTTACCTCTGTGGTGTTACCCTGTGGTTTTTTATTTTTTGGAATTATAGGAGTCCTTCGGGGTCTCAAGGTCCCTACTGAGTATTGTTATACTCACCCCTACACGGGCTACGCCTGCACCTTATTGTGTCTTGTGAAGACAATGAGTAGTTGGGATAAGGTTTGAGGGACCCAGGACTAGGGGGTACACAGAGGATATGGGCATAATTGGAGTTCTGAGGAGGCGATCTGTACCTACCCTTCTTCTAGGATCCTCAGAGGATGACTCAGTAGCTGTTTTTTCATTTTCTTTCAAGGGTATTGTATTTTAAGTTGTACTTGTACCTTTACTATTGGGATTGTATTCCGGCCCTTTTTACTTCTAGCACTCTTTTACTACAGTATTTTACTTCATAGTTTCTTATGGCAGTGTTCTTGGACCTTGTGTTTGTACAGGATTAAAAGAAATGTCTTCTTGTTTTAGGGAGTATGCCTTTCGGTGCTAGTCGCCAGCCCCTGGCCTATGGAAGTCGGGCTTGGGGCTGTCACGTCACGGGCCCCAGGGGACGGGTCATGACAAATTGGTATCGGAGGATTTCAGTTCTACTGAAGAACTAAGAATCTGATCTTTTGTGTGAAGCAATAGTGTTAAGTGTTATGATTGTGGTTTTTAGTTCGTGGAGTCCAGTGTTGGTACGACGGCCGACATATCCATACACAAGGACCCTGACTTCTGATTTTTGACTTAGTGCATGAAAAAACTAATTGTGTATGTGTTTTTTAAAAGTTTTCTTTGTGATCTCTTTGAGTCAGCTCACCACGTATAAACTTAATGATCATGGACCAACTGTTTCTTTTCAGGATGTCTCCACCTAGACAGCTAGCCAGGATTCCAGTTAGAGTATGTGATGACATCCCACCGAGCGATGAGGCTTCGGTGCATGGCCCCCTTATGGCAGTTGTACCATCAGGTGGTGTACCAGAAACACCACTACCCATTGGGTAGCTCATGCCACCAACCCCAGTTGAAGAGGGTGCACACCACTTAAGCATGATGGATGAGTGCCAGCACCCAAGGCCACCGAGGTTCCGGGGTGAGATAGATCCATAGGCGGCTGAGGATTGGATGGAGGTTGTGGTTAGAGTTTTTCGAATGGTAGGGACACCAGTTGATCTCATGGTGATCCTTACCGCCAGTCTTCTTCAGGCAGCAGTTGGTAGATGGTGGAGATTGATGCTCCAAATTCACGATGAGGTGAATCTCGTCTGGGTGGAATTTGAGAGACTTTTCAGGGCAGAGTTCATCCCAGTGATCTTACACTCCATGTGTATACAGGAGCTTCTCCACTTGCATCAGGGTATCATGATCATGACTTAGTATTCAGCGAGGTTCACCGACCTCTCACGCCACTCCACTGATATGGTGCGGGACCCTTTCTTCTGGTTCCAGACCTTCGATTGGGGGCCCAGAAAGGATATTAGATATTTGATGGTTTCTTTCAGCATCTCGACATAGGATGGGGTATTAGAGTGAGTTCTTTTAGTAGAGAGTTTCCTTGCTAAGCAGTCACCGACAGTGAGACCCACCATCGGACGACACGTAGTGGAGAAATTAGGAGCTGGCAGCAGAGAGATGACGTAGAGGTCCAAGAGGACCAGACCTACAAGAAGACAACTGCAAGATACATGGTTGGTGGTGTGGGGCTCTTGAGGCCGAGCAGGGTAGACGAGGATCATGTAGTGTTACTCATGCGGTGGGAAGGGTCAGATGGCTCGCGACTGCCTGACCCACCGTACAGACGACTAGAAGACGGTCGATGGACTGCCTAGGTAGAGGTGAACATTCAATCAAGGAGATTCGTAGGAAAGAGGGGGAAATGGTAGAAGAGAAGGCCGTGCAGTAGGCGGTGGGCGGCTATTTGAGTTTCTACCGCCGCCACCACCAGGAGGTCCACCCCGACCATAGGGAGCAGGTGGACAGAGATGATCTCAACTCTAGACAGCTGAGGCCCATGACCATGGTTCTTTGGAGATGTTATGATGTACAATCTATGTCTACTCCACCTTAGTTGTGGTACTTATAGACCCAGGTTCCAGTCACTCTTTTATTTTCACGACCCTCGTTTAGAGCTTGGATATTTTTGTGGAGTTGTTGGCTCGATCTTTACAGCTAGAAACTTCTACGGGAGAAGATTCTACGATTACGCACTAGTGTCGATAGTGTGAACTTACACTAGGAGGCGAGAGCATCATCTGGAATCTTCTAGTAGAGGCTTCAAGGCCTTACGAAATCATATTGTTTATGGACTGGTTATCCACATTCCATGCTCAGATTGACTGTATTAAGCACAAAGTGCGGTGTTTCTGAATGGATGGGACTAGGTTTTCCTTCACTAATGAGAAAGGAACCTTTGTAGCACAGGATGGACTTACCTGGAGGGGGGTGCAGCCGATCACACGTCATTTGTCTAGCCTTACCCTCAGAGTGGGTGATGTTGAGAGTCTGAGCTATCCTGTAGTGGTTGACTAGTATGCTGATTTTTTTCCTAATGATGTTCTTGGCCTACCTCCTCGCAGATAGGTGGACTTTTACTTCGACTTGCACCCCGTGATAGCACTGATATCTACTACAACATATCAAATGGCTTTCACAGAGCTTCGAGAGCTATGGGTATAGCTAGAGGACTTGCAGATAAATGGGTTCATTAGGCCTAGTGTTTCCCCTTAGGTAGCCCTGATTTTTTTCGCCAAGAAGATAGATGGGAGTTTGAGACTCTGTGTGGACTATCGATGCCTAAACTAGGTGACCGTAAAGAATAAGTACCCACTACCGAGTATTGACTATCTCTTTGATCAGCTAAAGGGATCATGATGATTTTTGAAGATAGACCTCAGATCAGGATATCACCAGCTTAGGGTACGAGATGAGGATGTTCATAAGACAACATTCAAATGTTGGTATGGCCACTATGAATTCTTGGTTATGCCATTCGATGTGAACAACACCCCAGAAGTGTTCATGGGACTCATGGACAGGATCTTCCAGCCATAACTTGATCGTTTTTTGGTAGTATTTGTCGAAGACATCCAAATATACTCGTAAATATAGGAGGAGAAAACCTATCATCTGCAAATAGTTCTGGACACACTCCAAGAGAACCATCTTTATGCTAAGATCATGAAGTTCCAGTTCTGGATCCAAGAGGTTCACTTTCTGGGACATGTTATCTCAAGGGATGGAGTTGCGGTGGATCCAGCAAATATAGAGGTTGTTCTTGCTTGGGAGCCACCCAGGATAGTGATGAAGGTGCGGAGTTTCCTGGGTTTGTCCGGTTACTACCGGAGGTTTGTTCCAGAATTTTCTAGAGTTGCATCACCCTTATCAGTTTTGATGAAGAAGGGAAACCCCTTCATGTGGTCGAAGATATTCCGGTGGATTTTCCAAAAGCTGAGGCAGAGACGAATGAGTTCCCCCATCTTACGGCTATTGGAGGAGGGAATTGGATACGTAGTCTATTGTGACACATCAGGGACCGAGATTGGATGTGTCCTGATGCAGGAGCGAGTTGTGATAGCATATGGTTCTCGACTGCAGAGACAACATGAGCAGAACTATGCTACCCATGACCTGGAGTTAGCAGCAGTGGTATTCTCCTTGATGATGTGGCGGCATTACTTGATGGGAGAACATTTTACAGTCTACACTGATCAAAAGAATCTCAGGTATATTTTCTCTCAGAAGGACCTGAACCTGAGACAGCAGTGTTGGCTTGAGTTCCTCCATGACTTTGACTTTGAGAATTTTTATACTCCTGGGAAGGGGAACGTGGTAGCAGATGCACTCAGTAAGAGATCTGGTATACATTTGTTGAGTGAGGTGACATAGTAGCTAGAATCTTTGCAGATATCCTATGTGGATCGAGATGGAGCATCTTATCTTCAGTCTCTAATAGTCACTCCCCCACTCCTTCAGTGAGTTAGGGAGGCACAGCTTGGGGACGCTGACTGTGAGGCTCTATGTGCTCAGATATTCATAGGACAGACACCTAATGAATTTTCTGAAAGTGGGGAGAATGCCATTTTCTTCAGAGGGCATACAATGGTACCGATGGTGCTACATGAGAAAATGTTGAGGGAGTTCCATACATCCCCTCTAGCGGTACATCCATGACTGGAGATGATGTACTAGGACCTTCAGCATCAGCACTGGTGGTTGGGAATAAAGAAAGTTGTAGCATAGTTTGTATCTCAATGCCTCACTTGTCAGCAAGTGAAGGCAGAGTATCAGGTTCCAGCAGGCTTAGTTCAACCACTAGAGGTTCCAGAGTTGAAGAGGGATGGAATTTACATGGAATTATTGATAGGAATTCCATGCACATCCAAGAGTCATGATTCTATCTGGGTGATCGTTGACAGACTCACTAAGTCGGCCCACTTCCTACCTATCAGAGAGTAGGGATCAATAGAGAGCTTGAGATGCCTCTACATATAGGAGATTGTATGGATTCATGGAGTGCAATCTATGATTGTCTCTTATTGTGATTCATGTTTTACTTCCCGGCTATGGAAGGGGTTACAGGAGGCATTTGGGACACATCTTTGGTTGAGCACTGCCTTCCATTCTCAAAAGGATGGTCAGATAGAGTGAACCATTCAGACCCTTGAGAATATGTTTCATGCTTAAATCCTTGATTTTGGTCATATATCAGAGGATCAATTTCCTTTGGTGGAGTTTGTATACATCAACAGCTATCACTCCACTATCAGTATGGCACCATTCAAGGCGTTGTACGGGTGACCTTCCAGATCACCACTGTGCTGGACTGACCCAGGGGAGTCAGCACTTGTGGGACCAAAAATGGTATAGGCTACCACAGAGAAGGTTCAAATTATCCAGGAGTGGATGAAGATAGCACAGAGCTGGTAGATTTCCTATCCTGACAAGAGACAGAGACCTATTGAGTTCGAGGATGGTGACCATGTCTTTCTACGGGTCTCACATTGACGAGGTTTGCAGAGGTTTAGTTGGGGTGGAAAGTTATCTTTGAGGTTCATCGGACCCTTTTAGGTGCTCAACAGAGTTTGTGAGGTGTCTTACCTCTTATCTCTTCCACCTCAGTTGCACAGGGTGCACGACATTTTCCACGTATCCCTACCGAGGAGATATGTACATGATCCTTCGCACATAATTGAATTGGGCGATATGGTCATCGACGATGGTGCGACGTTTTTGTGGGTTCCAGTGGAGATTGAGGATCGATAGCAGTGGGTCCTTCATGGTCGTTTGATACCTATAGTGCGTGTTTTTTGGTAGCACATGAACCTCCAGGAGAGCACATGGGAGTGGGAAGCTCAGATTCATGCTCAATACCCCCACTGGTTTCCCTAGATTGTGTTGTGGCATTCATGGACGCAGAGCCCTGAGATGGGGAGAATGTAAAGACAGAGATTTATTCATGTAATTTTTTTTAATTATATGGAATTATTATGAGTCCTTGAAAGTTTACGACACATGATTCTGAGGCTTGGTGTGCCTAGAATGAATTTTAGAACTTTTTTCGGGTACATTCAGTAAACACGCGAGAAGATTTTTGTAAAATTTGAATCGGTGCTCAGAATTAAAATATGATGACACCACTGAACTCTCAGTGCTAATATTCAGTTAAGGATACCTTCACCTCGACCATAGTAGGTCGAGGGTGAAAGTTAGTTTTCAGAAATTTTGTGGGAAAAAATAAAATAAACATGCTTTATTTTATTTTTGAAATTGAAACCTCCCATTTTGAAACATGAAGGTGGGGACCACACGAGGGTGGTTGGGCATTTAATGTTGGGCATTAAATTCCTGGTTACACAAAATGTGTAACCACATTCCTCTTTAATTATTTGGATTCATTAATTCCGAATTAATGAATCAACTTTAACCCTTGGAATTCCCCAATTTTTGTGCCAACAATTAATTGATTAATTAATAAACACAATCCTATTAATTTGGAACCTCATCTCTCATGAGGGAAAGAATTGGCAGGGGGAGGAGTTTTGGGAGAACATTTGTCAATGAAAAAAACCCTCTCAAATGAAGAGAATCCTCCAGAATTGAAGAAAGGGGATGATGCTTGAGCCCGAATTGGAAACATCTTACGGGAGCGACGAATGCCAACATCACTCTTCATCGACTTCATTTTCCTCCTTGCGACAACTCCTATGGGAGAACGTCTAGGTAGGGGTTTTATTTTATATTTATATATGATTGAAATTATTTATCGATTCTTCATATTTTGGTTTCACAATGATGATGGACAAAATAACATGGCCATCGTCCCGCACAAATACCTTGCCTCTTCCCTTTCGATTCACTTTGTGTTCTTCATGTGTTCATCAATACAAAATATTTATTGATGTGGGAAACACCAAGATTTTCTAAGAGTGACATATAGAAACATAGCCCTCTACAATAGGATCATGAATATGTGAACGACATAATTTTCGGGCTTCGAACGAAGCCACAATGACTCACGGAAGAAAGTGGCGGCTGGCACCCGGACGATCGCGAGGAAGGAAGGGAGGCGCACATCCATGTCGTTGGATGATGAGGAAGTTGAAGCACATCGGCCGCGGCGGGGTAGGGTGGCGGCTGGCATCCGTCCGTCCGCATGGCGGAGCGGCAACACACTTCCGCGGCACTAGTGGAGCAGGAGGTCATGGCCACTTGGCCGTGGCGGAGGCCGAAGAGCGGTCGGCCATGCTGGCCACGGTGGAGCAGTGGAGTGCGACCATGCCACTAGGAGGAGGACCAACAGGAATACCAGTCGGTCATTGTGGTGTGGTGGGACCCGCTCAGGTCCCACGATGACTTGGCAGCGCTTAAAGGCACTTCCCATTTCTATTCTGAATAGAAGGGGGACTCTCCCCCTTCGGCGCCAGCACGGGGGACCGCGGAACCGGGTTGCACCACCGGGTCGTGCCATCGGCCGCACTCAGTGCTGGCTAGGCCCCGCCCAGTGGGCTCGTCCAGGCCGAAGCCGCTAAGGCCCAGACCATTCGGGCCAAACCTGGGTCGGGCCGAGTCGGCCGAACTTGGTCGGATCAGACTTGGGCCCATCCAGACCTAGTTTCGTCTTTTTTGTCATAACATGAGAATCTGGCGTCTGTTTGACCAACCTTCTATGGAGTTGTAATCCTTGGATCGAGATGGTCCTTTTGGTATACTCCACTTGTGTTTTGGATAAAGTTGGAGTATGGATGGGTTGGATGGAACCCCAAATCCAACCGGGCCCTCGGAGTGGAAACCCTAATAACTTACAGACTGGGAGTCTGATTGTCGTGTCGTCTGTTGAGTTGGGTCCCTTATGACGTGACAGACCTTTAGGATACTTATTCATGGGATTTGGGGTGGTTTAGTTATGAACGAAGGCTTGGGGAGTGGTTCTCCTAAGTGCACTATGTACGGAACCCTGCAACTGGCTGAGACTTGACGACTTCTAACCTTTTCGAGATGGAGTGACTCAGCAGACCCAGTGGGGAGCACCTCTGTGTGACACCGCAGACCCACACTGGGGAGCTCCTCTATGTGACGTGGCAGACCCATGGTACTCCACAGGAAGAGTACCTCAGCAGGCCATGAGGGGGAGCACCTCTGTGTGATGTGGCAAACTCACTGTGGAGAGCACCTCTGTGTGACGCGGCAAACCCACGGTACATGATAGTTGGAGTACCTCAGTAGTTCAATGTTATTGGGAAGAACCTCTGTGTGATGCGGTAGGACCACTGTTCTCGATAGAGGAGTAGTTCTCCAATAGCCATGGTATTTGACGATGTGACTGGGGTGGTTACTTGGTACTACTTCAAGAATAAATCCTAGTGTGAGTTGTCTTTACTTTGTGCTTGTGATTGAGGTTATGCTATGTGGTACTGTACTTGTGTGGTACTTTACCTTCATGGTGTTACCCTATGGTTTTTTTGTGTGGAATTCTTGGAGACCTTCGGGGTCTCAGGGTCCCTACTGAGTATTGTTATACTCACCCCTACACGGGCTACGCCCGCACCTTGTTGTGTCTTGTGTAGACGACGAGCAGCTAGGCTGAGGTTTGAGGGAGCCAGGACTAGGCAATACGTGGAGGATATGAGAAAGGGTGGAGTGCTCAGGAGGGGATCTGTACCTACCCTTCAGGTAGGATCCTCAGAGGACAACCTAATAGTTGTTTTTCCTTTTTCTTTCATTTGTATTGTATTTTCTGTTGTACTTGTACCTTTACAGTTGGGCTTGTATTCCATACCCTTTTATTTTCAAAACTCTTTTACTATACCAGTTTACTTCACAGTTGCTTCTTTTCATGTTGTTGGACCATGTGTTTGTATGTGATTAAAGGCAATACCTTCAATTTTTATGTAGTATGCCTTTCAGTGATAGTTTCTAGCCCCTGGCCTATGGAAGGTGGCCTTGGGGTAGTCACGGCACGGGCCCTGGGGGACGGGTCATGACACATGATACGACAATATGACTAAAAGTGTGGTTTTATGTTTCAAATTACTTTTTAATAAAAAACCAAAAGTGACGTACTCAAAACTGAGAAAACTCATCTAGATTGTTTGATATTTTACAAAAATGATCCATAATTCATTTTTGATGTATAGTAATCAGCCACACCTCAATTTGACAAATGTTTTGACTGGTATAATTCCACGTGTGACTATTTATTTAAAATTGACATTAATTTTATTAAAAAGAACAAGTGTCATATTGAAAATTGAAAAAACACATTAGGATTGTATTGATACTTTATGAAAAAGATGTATAAGTAATTTTTTATGTGTAGGAATCAACTAAACCTCAATATGAGGCTTGTTGTGACTGGTATAACTCCAAGGTTGTCTCTTTATTTAAAACTGACCTTAATTTTTTGTAAAAAGAACAAGTGACATACTGAAAAAAATGGAAAATATTTGGACTATTTTGATAATTTGGGAAAATAATCCATAAGCCATTTGTGACATATAAGTATCAATCTTAGCTCAATCTGAAACATGGTGTGATCAATATGACTCCAGGTGTTTCTTTTTATTTAAAATTGACATTAATTTTTGTAAAAAGAACAAGTGATATACTAAAAACTGATAAAATGACTTCGGATTGTTTTGATAGTTTAGGAAAATTACCTATGAGTCATTTGTGACATGTAAAAATCAACCTAACCTTAATATGATGCACACTATGACCGATATGACACAAACTTTCTGTTATTAGTTTAAAATTAACATTTTAGTTCAAATGGTGTGTCACTCACTGAAAACCAAGAAAACATGCTCTGATTGTCTTGATAATTTAAGAAAACAATTCATAAGTCATTCTTGATAGGTATAAAGTAGTCTCATATCAAAGTGACACACGATGTGGCCGGTACGACTAAAAATGCAATTGTCCAGTTTGAAATGATATTTTTGTAAGAAAAAAAAATAAAATACTAAAAATAGATTAAATGCATTCAGATTGTTTTTGATACCATAGAAATATGATCTATAAGTAATTTTTTATGTGTAGGAATCAGACGCACATCAATTTGACACAAGGTGTGATCGATATAAGTCTAACAGTGTCTTTATTTAAAATTGACATTAATTTTTGTAAAAAGAACATTTGACATACTCAAAACTGAGAAAACACATTTGGATTGTTTTGATACTTTAGGAAAATTATCCATAACACATTTTTTACATGTATGAATCAACCAAACCTCAATATGATGCATGGTGTGACTGGTATAACTCCAAGTGTCTATTTTTATATAAAAATGAAATTTTATTAATTTATTCTTTCATAATAATGTTGAATTTATTTCTTTATAGTATTTATAATATCCCTAGACTTTTACACATATTATTCCATGATTTTATGGAAATATATCCTTCAAATACAAACCAAGGATTGTAAATTCTAATTTATTTGGAAGATTAGGGACATCAAATTGAAAACATAGAACTGAAATAAAAACATTTTTTATTTAAACTCTATAATAATATCATAAATTCCTTTTAGATCATAGATCTTAATAGGTTAACTCATGGAGTACAAGAACAAAAGGGATGATCTAAAAATCCCAGTAAGGGTATAAACGTATAAATAAATCATAGAACATTATTTATAAAGAAAAACATGATGACATAAAAAGACATAGAACATGGGTAAACATAAATAATCATAATATGTTTAACATGGGATCATGTAATCATGGAATCAATGTAATTTGTAAACAATATACAACAATACATAAGCATGAGTCATGGCTAACTTCCAAGATGATTTCACATGGCAGACCAAGTCCCATAAAGGAATCAGGTTTACTCCCTGTCCCAACATGATGTCTCATGAGAATAAACATTACCCAATTCTTTGGAGCACTATCTGGGTGAACCCATCTTAACATGTTCATGAATACGTGTTCCACATGAAGAATCAAGAAAAAGAGTTTCCCATGGAAAGAATTGGGTATCATAATCATGTCATAAGGCATAAAAGGGGAATATCATAATGTTGTCCATGAAAGAATGGATTTAAATAATAAGGAAATTAATAAAGTAAAATAGTAATATATCATGATAATTTATGTCAAAATAAAAGTGAATATATGTAAATTATATTTCAAGAAGCATTTGAAATGAAACATTTTAGGGCGATTTAAGAAAAATATTAAAGGGCATTTAAAGTGGAAAAGGAATGATATTTTATATAAAACCAAAAATTTACCTAGGTAAATTTTTATGATAAAATTATTGATTTTAGAATAATAATGGGTGATTAAAAAATATTATGGATGGTACTTGAATATGGGTATGAAATTGGGAAGTTCCCTTTAACCGGGTGTGTATTTTGGGAGGAATTATGAAGGGAACCTTATAAAAACATGTGTTTCCCCGTCAAAGAAAGAAGAATTGAGCTAGGAACATATGATTGGAACATACACACAAAATTTATCAGTAGTAAATTATAATAATTAATAATTACATAGGGGTAAAGAGAGAGAAATCACAACCTGATGAAAAAAAGTGGAGGTTCAGAGAGAATCCCTTACCTTATATCCAAGAGTATTCTGCACTTATACTTAATGTCTTGGATAATCAAATTAAATCCACTAATTAATTAATTCATTAGTTTCTATACATTTAGCTGATTTACTATAATTTTATTAAGTTCATTTATATCTTTTTTGAGGAGTAATAAGATAAAATTTCATCGTTTGGGAGTGTTTCTTTCATTTGTTTTCATGATCGGTTCACTTGTATACGTGTATAGAAGATCATGTCAAATGAAAATAGTTATCCAAAATTGAAATTATAAGATACTAATGAAATAACATAATATTAAATGGTCTTATATATTAATTTTTTTTCCAAATATTCTGATTATTAATAAGATAAAACTTTAAGGATTGCTGTTTAGATTATTTTGGTAGTTTTCGATAATCGCAAACTAGTTTTGTTCTATTATTTAATATTATGTATATATGTTAGTTCCAAAACATTAAAAAAGATATAAAATAAAAGTTTCAATCTGGTTTAACCATAATAATGTCTTTATGACCAACTTTGAAGGTGTTAAAGAAAAATTAAAATGCATCATTCATGATGGCTGTAAATCGACACATCATAGTCGATGTTTTTATTTTTAGAATAAAAGGAAGATGTAAGAGATTTGATGATGGATTATTCCATTAACACAATAAAATTCCAGTATATAAAAGATACAAAATTTATCATTTCACTTTTTGATAGGTAGGTGAGGGTAGGATAAGAAGGAAAATATATTGAAAAGAAATTAAAAGAAAATGAAAGAGGATTTTTCCTCTAAAACTCCTTCTCCTTGAGAACCTCCTTTGGGAAATTGGGTTTGGTGTTTTATTGATACCAAAGGCTCATAAATATTAGTGGGAGAATTGTTAATAATATTAAAAATAATTTGGAAAATATTTAGGGATTTGGAGGTGTGAGGATAATATGTGATGAGGGTGGGTATTTATAGTTGGAGGATAGGGGGGTTTTTTGATTATTTTCCTCATTTTTTATTATTTTTTCTCAAGACAATGAATAGTGTTAATTATTGTGAAAATTTATAGTAACTAGAGCATGCGATTTCAATATTACGGCAACCTACATAATCCAAGACTCAACCATGACTCAAAAATTCATTTATTTACTTACAATGTTATATACCGTAAATTACTGTATTTCACTATTCACCAAAAAATCTACTATTTTTGAAAAAAAATAAAAAAATTAAACCCACCATTTTTCAGTTTTGTGAATTAAAAATAGGAATATATTTTATTAAAATAATCTTATAAATATGAGTTATTTAATTTTCAATTAATATCATTATTTACTCAAAAAATACAGATTTTAATATTATAAGTCATTTTATGACTCTTTGAAAAATTAATCAATGTCTCATTAAATCGTTTTATAATAATAAGACAAAAAAATATTAATATGTGAATACATTTTATGAAAATAAATCTTTTAAATAAATATATTAGTTATAAAATTGTAAATAAACATTTACGCTTTATTAAAATACCAACACTTAATTTTCCATTTGTAAACTAATAATTTATTTATACCAAGATATAAATATATCATATTTTCATTTCTAATATAAAAAAAATTATTTACACTTTTATAAGAGTTTTTTCTATTCTATTGGTCAAATTATTATTCCTAATGATCATATTACTATTCCAATAGTCAAGTTACTAATCCATCAGTATAGGTTCTTTAATGTCTAGAAATACCTCTTATTTCATTCAGTCATCCTTTATAAATTTTATATTATGTACCCTATGTGATTTTATGTAATTTATAATAGATGGATGTTTTTTGCTCGGGTTGAGGTGATTTGTTAAGAAACTGATACCAATGGAAGACGTTTTTGAGAGGGGATCCCAGGAACCAAATACGATGAAAAATTAATGTTTTTAAATGTTTTTGGATGATAATTTTAAATGTAATTATATAAAACATTATTTGAAATGTATATAGTACTATTTTTTTTGTATTCATGATATAACATTTATTCCAATTAAATTATATATCTTGCATATAGGTTTATGTGTTTGTTTCAATGTGTTGGTATACAAACAAAACAATATATTATGTTGGTACTTTATTAGTGCTATTTCTAGTGTGGATAAATCCCCCCCTTATAAGCACTAATGAAAGAACTTATAAAGGGGATCCCCCTTTAACAACGCTAAGGAAAACAATGTTTTTTTAGCGTTGTTAGAGGAATTTTTACACCATGTTAAAGGTTATATATATAGTAGTGATTATAGCTCATGTTATGATGAGTGAGACCCATTATATATACCCAATGCATTAGTTACTCCTGAGATAGAAGTCAAATGTATAGTTATTCCATTTGTACGGGTGAATGTAAGAGTGATTTGGAAATGATGTCACAAGGAACCTACATGAATTTTTTATTCTTGTTACTGAATTTTAATGGAAATAGATTGATTTTAAAAAGGTAAGATAATGATATTTATTTAATGAAAATTGATTCTCTTTTTATAAGGAAAGTATGTTTTTAAGAAAAGAGTTTTAATGGGATTTCATGTTTTTCACTAGACTAAAAGTTTTCTTTCTGTTATGTCCCGTACGGAGTTTTTTATACTCATCCCATGTTTTTAAAAAAATCACAGGATTTAAGGGATAGTAAGGGAAAAAAATTATATCAAAGGGAAAATTGTAAATATTTATCGAGTAAAGAAGTCATGTTTTATTTTAAAGACTTTTTATGGAAAAAAATTGATACTGTGTAGTAGTGTCCACTTGTAATGTATGAGTTTACATTGTAAGAGTTTCTCCTAATTCTCTAAAACTTTAAACTAAAAAGATCCTTATAATTTTAGTAAATCTAATTCTAGTTCAAAAACACTATAATAGGTTAGGTCCTTGCATTCTATTTGTGGATTAGGGTTGTCGTTTCAAAAATGAAAATGTTAAAAAAAGTTATCAAATATTATTTACTTAAAATAAATAAAAATTAACATTGTAATTAAATTTTCATTATTTTTTAATTTGATAATAAATTTAAGTTTATATAGAAGATTTAATAAAAGGGTTTAATTAATATAGTATCTTTATCATCCCTTTTTAAAAAAAGAAAATGAATATATCCCCAAATATATATATATAATTATTTTTTATAAATCCCGAAAAAATAGTGATAAAATTATAATATTATTTTATTATATGTTTGGTTTCGGGTTATAGTTGTGATGTGTGTTAAATTTAACTAAGGAAATGTATTTTTAAAAAATTTGATGAAATAATGTGATGGAGTAAAAAGGGGAGAAAATAGGAGTCTTCAAAAAATTTATAATAATCATCGATGAACTATGTGGCACATACAAGATGTTTTGGGTGAGCCACATGGGTCACCCCATCATAGCATTGATTTTATCATACATGAAGTGGTAGAGACTATAGTAAATGTATTGTCTATAGTTTGGGTCCCCATACATAATTTTCCACAAATCGTTCCATTTTTTTTGTTTTTTCTTCATTAATGTTGGAAATGAATCATATCAAACACCCAAAATGATATGGGGATCTTTCATCCAGCCATTGATCCAGTAACTCAATAATCAGGCCCCCAATCCTTGATTCCTATTTTCACTACCAAATATTTGGGAATGGTATACACCATCTTTTATCAGTGCTAAACAGAATGCACTGATAAAAGCATCACCTTTAACAGTGCTAGAAAAAAGCATTTATAAATGTCACATTTATCAGCACTAATAATGGTGAATCCTTTATGAGTGTTCTTTTTAACGTTGATAAATGATAGCTTTATCAGTGATACTATAATCACTAATGAAATATTAAAAAAAATATTATTAATATATACATAATTATTATATTTATATTCAAAAATAATGTTTCTTTATATATATTAATTAAAAAATGCATGTTAATAATTAATATAAATTTGATATATTATAATTTATAACTTATATCTTTTAATAATGTGTATATATATATAATGTTTTAAAAAAAGTATTTATATGTTTATAAATAATTGATGTATATTTATTTATGTTTATATATTGATGCATGAGTATAATTGATGTTATATGATAATAAATTATATTTTTGGATGTGATTGTGAGTTATGTTCCAAATGCTTGGATTACCTATATTGTGATATCATGCACATGAATATATTCCCTTTTTTAAATATTTGATTATTACCCCTACTACAATGTGCATTCATGTGGAGTCTTCATCTCACTTTCAGACAGGTAGACTGAATGACCACACATAATGGCATTATCCTCCTCAGTTTACTTAAATTATGAGAAATTCTTATGATTCACTTGGCTTGGATTCAAATGAGTAATGTGAGGCTGCTGAAGCTTGAAATAACAAGTCTATCATTCCAATAGTGATATTGGAAGGATAAAGACTACCAAGAAACCTTTAGAGTGAGGATGAAGAGTAGTTTTCTACATAGATTGAATTTCTTTTTCCCAAATGGAACCAGAAACATTCAGTTCCAATTATTACCTTAGAGTGATGAAGTTTTTAACTCAAAATATGGAGGATAATTTTCAATATAACCGAGAATTGAACGATCATTATCTCCCTTAGATATATCATAAATGAAACACTCTCAAAAATGATTCTAATTCACTTTTAGGTGAGGATCATAAGACCTCCCAAGATCCCAAATCATGGAGGCATGGGAGATATCCGCAGACTAGAGGCAAGTGCCCTTAGAACATGGGTTACAGATTGACCCATTAATGGGTGGTTTTCTTTTCCATTTGAGTCTTCCTTGACAACATGTACTCACATGTCCTCTTGTACCAATTTTGTCTTTTTTTCTTAATAAATTTCAAGTCCATGCCTCATCTTTCTATATTATGTTCTCTTAAATACTTATAAAATTACAATAAATATATTTAAATAATAAATATAATTATTATATTTATAATTATAATTTTTTAATTAACTATAAAGTTGTTTTCTAAATATATTTATTTATAATTATTATAATTAAATATATATTTATATAATTATAATTATAAAATTACAATAAATACATTTATTATAATTTTATAAATATATATTTACATATTTAATATTATATAAAAATATTTATAAAAATATTTATTTATAATTATATGAAGTTGGTCCATCCAGAAGTCGAGGCTTTTGACTATTTATTAAAAATATAAAGAGAAGTAACTAACAAGAATGAGAGATATGGGGTTAACAAATGAGAAAAACACTATCCAAAATGGAAAAAGCTACATATCAAAAGGATTAATGTCATCATCATGGACATAGTTAGAGGTGACACCATATTATGAATTTTTTATATATTAAGGAGCATGGTATACATCTCCATGAGCATTTGCTACTTCGGTGTAAATTTATCCCAAGTAGAATGTCTGGTGGACCACCCCCATGATGCGATCCAATCATCACACCAAATACTTCAACCCTGACCTTTGCAATTTCTCTATTGTATCCATGTTTTTTGTAGACAAACTCTTTCTTACTCACCATCTTGGTTGTCCTCCAATGATCCGGAATCCATAGGAGCACTACTTCTCTCTCCAAGAGGAACAGATATGGAAATAGGAGTCTAGTCCTCTAATATAACTTCAGAAGGCACAATTTTCCCATCTTATTTTTTCTGAGAATGGGATATTTGGAGTCCCTCAGTATCCACGGGAGCATTCTTTTGAGGCTTCACATGATAATCAACATCCATATTTTTCTTTCCTTTGTAGTGACATTAGGCAATATCATGCTCATCCATGAACTATTGATCAGCCACCCTTTGAATTTCACCTTCATTAACCTTCTCCACTTCTTATTCCTGTCCTTTAACAGTAATACCATCTTTATTAACATTTGCCTAATCCTTATAGATTTCAACCCAATATTAATCTTTAATCCTTTTTCCTTGAATCCTAATAGAGGATTCTAAAACTTTCATAATAGGTTAATTTCATAGTTAACCACTAGGCTGAATGTTTGTGTCAATGTAATGATAATGAGAATCATGTCCACAAGTGTGCAGAGGAGCAGGAGAACCATAATCTGTCTCCGTGGTTTCATAATCCATCTACTCGGGGGAAGCCACAACCCCACTTTCTCCAGCCAGTCCAGCCAGTTTACCCATATTATTCTTTTTAAAACATGATCTTTCTTCGTGTCCTCTACCAGAGAAATATGAACACAACAAAAAACATCTAAAATTTGACACCTAATGATAAATCCTCTTACAAATAGAATAGAAATGGGGAATATTCTCACACTCAATGTGCAAATTAAATTCATCCTCATCTTTTGAAATATAAACTCTATAAACATGAGTGAAGAATAGGTCGAATTTCACCATGAAGCGAGTGAAATAGACATATATTTCCAATTCAGTTTCATTGTCCATCCTTATAGGCATTCAAATCACTAAAGAAATGTCTTATAAAATTATAGGATGCTAGAAAATCCAGTTCACACCATGGACCTTGACCCACAATTGGACACAGGAACTGCTAACTTCTAACATGTTGAAACTCTGGTCCCATTCCCTAAAGTGAATAACACCTAGTCTGAGTGAAATCAAACCCATACCCCAAGCCCTCTTCTTCAGATCACATAAAAGGAACAACATATGAAGAAACCCACATCCTAAAGAGATGCACTTCGAATTGGAAAAACCTCATATGCATGAAATATAGTCGACTAGTTATTCCATTTTCTGAGGTTTGGAACCTTTGGGATAAATCAATCACATGATTAAGTAAAACTTATTGATTTCCAATCACTCTAAGACACCATTCATATTCTTTTTGACATAAATGGTGCTACCCTTTTGACGTAAACCTCCAACGGCAGAACCCTTGAAAATATAGAAAGAATGAGATGATTAATCCTTCACCGACTTTGATGCATCATTAAGATTCATCCTCCATGAATCAAATTTTAAACTGAACAAGGATCCCTCGACACACTGGTGGTTGATTTTCTAGAAGCATCATAGATAGTAGATGGCACAACCTTTTCATTGTAATCATCGAATCTAACCTAGAAAGATCGTCATGATCTCACACCCTAATATCATCAAGAAAAATCCAAGAATCACGTTCTAATGTATAAGAGAATGAAATCATGGATCTAGAAGAGTCATAGGCATCGATTTAGGATGTCACTTTTGAAGTGATCGGCAAATCTGACGTACAAAGAGGATCACGATCCCGCACAACTCCACCATCCTAAAAAAGGTCTAGAAGCTTCTGACCATTAAATAAATAAATATATATCTATATAAATTATTATAAAATTATAATAAATATATTTAATATATTTATAATTTTATAATTATATATAATTAATATATTTCTTCTATATAATTATAAAGTTAAAAATTTAATTATATATATATTTATATTATTAGTATAAATAAATAAATATTTATTTAAATAAATATAAAATTATAAATTTAATTATATATATTTATTATAATTTTATAATTATTTAAATAAATACATATTTATTTATTCTAAAAGGGTTTAGGAGGCAGGCAAGCCTGCTCCTACAAAAATTTATTGAAAATGAAAAGGACAAGAGAAAAGAAAAAGGAAGTGGACAGGGTCAACAACAGGAAAGCCCACATCCATCAACAATATCAATACATCAAGGATCACCATATTCAGGATCAGAATCGGGATCAGCATCCCCAGCACCAGTATGAGATTCTCATTCTGACTGCGGATTCTGTTGCTTGAAAGGCACAATGTACTTCTCCTTTATCTTCACTTGCTCTGGGGTGAGTTGAGTCCCGGAATGGTCATTACCTCACACTACATCCCTACCCTCCCGGCTAGATCCACAACCATGGTTTTTTGGGTATCTACCTCATATAAAATATTTTTTGTGCAAAAAATCATCATTAAGTGGCTCAAAGCTATTAGTAGCTTTTATATCCTTGGCTGATCAATCTTTTGTCAAGAAAAGGTAGTTTTCTTTGGTATAATCTGAAATACCTCATTTTCCACACATTTATCTTTCCTGATTCATGAATTCATTTTAACATCATTAGTCTTGGATTTTTTCCTTATATTTTTATTCTCAATAAACTCCATCTTTTCCACCAAAGGGGAGACCAAAGTAGCGTCATTCAAAGTCCCACTGTGAGATCATCTTGTACTGCCCTCACCCGTTGTTAGTGAATCATCACTAACAATCTCAACCCAAAATTTCCTCTTATCAGAACACTACATAATAGGTTCAGAGAACACCCCTATCTTCACATTAATTTCACTAACAAGTTTTCCCATAGAAGGATCCTCATCAGTCCCTTCAGTACACTGGATATCATTCTCTATAGAAGCTAACAACCTAGAATTTTATTACGCTGCACCTGAACCAGCAAAATGAATCTCAAACTTCCCATAGGCCATAACAGAGTCACTAATCTGACCAAAAGTATCACCTGCATCATTTTGCACTAACATTCCACAATCATGCACCTCATGTCCTACTGCAACCTCTACTGGAAGATCTTTCCCTGTAGTAGGAGAAATATCCATCAATCTAGATCCATCACCAGTAGTCTTCTCATGGAAAGTTTATTTCTTAACTCATTTAAAGAAAGAGTTCTTATCATGACCATACACAGAGCAGTTCTCACACACAATCGTCCTCTTGTAAGTGCCATGGTCATTCCCAATAATATTACATTTGGCATAGAATTTCAGAAGCCTTTTATAAACAACCTTTAACTTGAATTCATATTCATCGTTAGAGAGGAACATTTCATAAACCAATGTCAAGCTCAAATCAATCTCTACAAGGAATCAGGAAAAATTTCCATACATCACATATTAAGTTTCGTTGTCCATATTGATTGGGAGGCCAAGAGAAAAGGTAATATCATGAAGAATACATGGATTCCAAAGAATCTAATGAAGCTTATAGACTTTAACCCATACTTCTGCAGAAGAGAATCTTTCATTCAATATATCAAATTTCCTACCCCACTCATTTATGTGATGGAATCCAAGCTTCAAGGAAACCGATCTGAAACTCCATGCCTGAGACTTCAACACATCAAAAAGGAAAATAATGTGATAGAAGCCACACCCCAGGGAGACACAATGCAAGGTAAAAAAATCCCAAATACTAGATAAGTGAATGTTCAACTCATCCAACTTTAGTGGAGTAGAACCCTTAATCAAAATAAGACGAGAAAAAATTGAATGCTTATCGAATTTGAGCTTCTCAGAGACCACATCATGATTCACTTTGATAGGGGAAACAAAACCATTATGATGAATATTGAAAGAAGTCAAACATTTTTAAAGGAAAAAAGATTATTTGTCCAAACCATCATCACATTCAGAAACTAGATGTTCAACCATCGCAGATCAAAGCAGATCCGCAGCATCAAAACCTACCTTAAACTTTTCATCCACCATCACCACTCTAGAATAATGCGCATCATTGAAACCATGAGACCTTAAACCTGAAATGATTACACCATTCCTATGTGAATCAAATCTCCCAGAAACCAGATGATCCTCCATAAATTTCATCACTGGAGGGGAGAATGAGAAGTCATGGATATAGCCCTAGATAGTCGAGATCGCTACAAGGAATGCTCTATGACAGTGTGAAAGGGTTGCGATGTCAAGATCTGATCCCGCATCTGACAAAATGTCGAAGGGCACGCAGAAACGAATGAAGCCCCACGACGGTGGTGTGAAACCTCGAGCACGACTGGGCAGACACAATGGTGGTGTGCTGTTCGAAGCAAGAAGAATTGATGGTGGCCTGAATCCCACAATAGGCAGGTGTATAGTGGAGAAACCCTAGCCATTGAGAGCTTCTAATGCTTATTCCATCACAAAAATTGGCCTCAAACTTTTATTCGAGTAATGAGGTATAGGTGTGGACTTGCACCACCTACACACCACACACCCCTAGTGAGGCCCAAGGTGGACAACATTGGGCTTGGGTGAATTCCCAATGGGATAGAGGGTCCATGAGTAATTATTAAAGGTATCTCAGGTGTTTCCCTCTAAGGACTCGAACCCAGAACATCAGGGTCAGGGCGCCACATTCATAACCACTCCACCATGCCCCCATGGGAGAACATGTATTTGGGTAATGAGGTATAGGTGCGGCCTTGCACCACCTGCGCACCACATGTCCCTAGAGAGGCTCAAGGTGGAGAACCTTGGGCTTGGGCTAGTTTCTAATGGGGTAGAGTTTCTATGAGAAATTATTAAAGACATCTCCGTAATTTCCTTATGAGGAATCAAACCCAAAACCTCAAGGTTAGGGCGCCACTGCCATAACCACTTTACCATGCCCCCGTGTGCACACATGTATTTGGGTAACAAGGTATAAGTGCATCATTGAACCACCTACATGCCACATGTCCCCAGTGAGGTCCAAGGTGGCCAAACTTGGGATTGGGCTAGTTACCAATGGGGTAGAGGGTCTGGGAGTAATTATTAAAGGCATATCAGGCGTTGCCTTGTGAGGACTCAAACCTAGAACCTCAAGGTTAAGGCGCCACATCTGTAACCCCTCCACCATGCCCCCATAGGCAAACATGTATTCAGGTTACGAGGTATAGGTGAGTACTTGCACCACTTGAGTGCCACACGTTCCCAGCGAGGCCCAAGGTGGCCTAATTTGGGTTTGGGCCAGTTCCTAATGGGGTAGAGGGTATAGGAATAATTATTTTAGGCATGTCAGGAATTTCCTTGCAAGAAATAAAACAAATAACCTTAGGGTCAGGGCACCACAGTCGTAAACACTCCGCCATTCCCCCATGAGAAAATGTGTATTTGGGTAATGAGGTATAGGTGAGGCCTTGCACCACCTACACACCATATGTCCCCAGAGAGGCCCAAGGTGGCCAACCTTGGGCTTGGGCTAGTTCCCAATGTGTTAGAGGCTCCAGGAGAAGTTATAATTATTTTAATAAATATATATTTATTTATAATTATAATTATAAATATAATAAATTTATTTATTCTTAATTTATAATTATAAATTATTTATTATAATTCAGCCTTTATCAGTTGTTTTTACTGTTGATAAAGGGTTAGCTTTATCAACACTAAAAAAGAACTGATAAAGGTAATTTTTATCAGCGCTTTATATTTTAGAACTGATAAAAACCTCATTTATTAGTGATTTTTAAAAAGCACTGATACAAGAATTTTGTGTTTTAAGAAATGGAACCCTATCAGAACCCTTTTGTTGCTCGCACCTCAAGATTTCGCTGAACTAAAGCTCTACCACCGCCTCTACTTCCCCCACTGCCACCTCTATTGTCCCTAGATCTAAGTCCACTACCCCTGCCTCTAATGTCGCCGCCTATGCAACCCCCGCCATCGCATTCATTGCCCCTGCCTCTACTGCAGGTGCCCCCACTGCCCCCTCCACCACATATGATGCCCCCTCCGCCATGTCCACCTTTGCAGCCCCTAACATCAGACCCTACTACTACTGTCAAACTAGTGGAATCAGTTGATATTAATTCATTCCGATAAAATTTCATAAATTTATTTCCCTATCATGTGGATTGAACCAAACTAGTTGAAGAATTATAATTAGTGGCAGTTCAAGTGAGTTCTATAGGGATTATATGCTTTCAAAAAAATATTTATTGAGGCTAACAGTTGTAGGATTAGTACTCTATAACCCCAAACTATTTCAATGGAATTAGGTTTGAAGTAGAAAAGAAAATATGAATCTCTCAACTATGAGATGGAACACTAACTTTTGTATCCAAATCCATGAATTAAATTCAATTTTATTCTAAAAATTATTTATATTTTAATTCATATTAATTAGATTTGTTCTATTATAATAATTCAATTATTCTTGAATGATTATGCTTATTGTTCTTCTATTATTAAGAAATGTTTTCTTCTTGTGACGTTAGTTAATTATTTTTTATTCTTATATTAATTCATATATTGTATAATGATTTTTTATTTAAATGATTTGATGTATAATCACTTTCATGTGAGAGATCTTGAATTTCATGGTTCCATATGCATTTTATTTACCTTTAGGACTTAAAATATTGTTTTGTGTTTGGAAAAGAATAATTTTTAATGGAAAATGTGATTTTATTGAGTGAGTTGATTTTAAAACCAATTTTCTTAGGGAATGAAATGTATTTTCATATTTGTGAAATGTTTTAAATGTGGTTTATCTTATCTTTTAATTTTCCCATTGAATATTTGGTATTAAAATTAAAAGTGGATTTTGAGAAATGAAATAATTTATAAAACCATATGTGAATATTTCCTTTTATAAAGAAATTTATTTAATTTGAAATTTTTGAGATGTGGTTGATTTAATTATGAAAACTTGGAGTTTTTTTGGAATTTTTTGAAATGAATTAACATGAAAATATTGATTTCATTTTTAATAAATTTTATTGCTTTAAAAGTGTGAATGTATTTGAAAAATGATTTCAACCCTCCTGGGATAGAGGTTTGTTTTTAATGGAAATAAAAATTTTGAAAACGTTTTTTTGTGTTTTATTATCATGTGGATTTTGATTTGGGATCTAAATATGTGTATTGGGACTATCTGATTTGAGTGTATTTTAAAAAAATGATGGAGATAGATTCATGTTTCATGTTTCTTTATGTCACCTCTATGTAATATCTTGATATGGGGTATAAATTCCATTATAAGGATATGTTGGAGGAAAAATCATTTTATTATTTTAATGTATTTTTTCTAGGGATTGGATTTTCCCAAACTCTGAAAGGAGTGGTTGGGGAATGATCGTTTTCAAATTATGAATTATTGAGACATCATCCTTCCTTTTTCATGGCGACCAAGATCCTCATGAGTTTATAAAATGGTTACATCATCTTAAGAAATTCAAGAAGTCGGAAAATCCTGAGTGGTTTAAGGTGATTTTTATTTTTTTTGTGGTGTGCTTGATGAACTTAGAGTGGTTTGAGGGTTTTTATGTAATTTCCCTTATAGTGATTTCTTGGTAAAAATAATTTTTATTTTCCTACAATACCCTCCATTAGCCTACATGAAAATAAAATCTCATAAAAATCCATATAATAAACTCAAATCAAGTCTATTTTTTATACTAGTATATATATATATCATAAATGATTTTTATCTCTATAAATGTCTCTACTCATGCACTTAAAAATGTTAAACCTTTATTAACTCCAAAAAAATCATTGATAAATGTTTTAACACCATTAAAGAATGTATGTAATGAAAAAAATGTATTAAATAAATAATACCAAATCATGTTTATTTTTATAATGAACCCAAAAAAACATTAAACTCATTGTAATTGAATAATAAACCTTCAAGTATCTTTCTAGTACACTCAATAGGAATTTTTGGGAGAGATTTCAATTGAACGTCTTTTGTGTATTTATTTTGTTAAATATTAATATTATTGAATAAAATAGGATAGATATGAATAAATAATGGATGGATTCCAATAATATGAAAAAAGTTTAAGAAGATGTACTGAAAGATTTCATCATGTTTGAAAAAGATCATGTGTATGACCTTATCAAATCCTTTTTCTGGGTTTATGTTATTGTTATTCAGGGATAATTACTCCATAAGAGTTTGAAGAACACTTGATATATCATATAATAGATCGAAATTAATAATACCAGAATAAACATGGGAAAAAAGAGAATGTAGCTAGAGGCTGGGATAACAATATGTTTTATGGATCGATAGATATGGTTACATGTGTGGACTATGAATAAGATCATATCAAGGATGTGATTACAGATGTGAATGATGATGAAGATCATATTGAGAAAATGACATGGACAATTGAATATGAACTTCATGATTTCCCAAATTTTTTTGAGAAGTTAAAGAGTTGTGAAAAGACGCCATTATATGTTGGTTGCACTTAATATACAACATTGTCATCCATACTAAAGCTGTATAATCTAAAATTAGGAAACTGATGGAGTGACTCCAATTTTATGGAACTACTTTCTCTCTTGAATGATATGTTCCAAGAATATAATGAGCTCCCTAGCCGAACATATGATTGTAAGAAAATTCTATGCTCGAATGGTAAGATCTCTAATGGAATACAAACATATCTGAATGACTGTATACTATTTTTCAAGGACTATAAATCACATACAGAATACCCAAAGTGTGGTTATTCTTTATAAAAGGAAAATTAATCTGATCTTAATAAAGTTGTATGATACTTTCCAATCATTCCAAGGTTTAGGCACCTATATGGAAGTGAAGAGACTGCTGGGAAATTGACATGGCATGCAGATACAAGAAATAAAGATGAGAAACTATGTCACCCAAATAACTCTCATTATTAGAAGAGAATTGATCATAAGTATCCTGAATTTGGAAATGAGATGAGAAACCTATGTCTTGCGTTATCTACTGATGGAGTGAATCATTTTTGTTTTCAAAGAAACACTCATAGTACATGGCTGATTTTGTGGGTAAATTATAACTTAGCACCATGTTTATGTATGTAATGAAAATAAATAATGTTATATTTTCTTATATCAGGACCAAAACAATCGGTTAATGATGTGGATATTTATTTGGATCCATTGATTGAGGATTTGAAATTATTGTGGGATTCAGGTGTTACATTGTATGATGCTTACATAAATTAAGATTTAATGTTGGGATCCATGTTTTAAGGGATGATAAATGATATTCTTGCTTATGAAATTTTATTAAGATATCACATTAAAGGAATTCCAGGGTGTACCATTTGAGAATGAGGTACAGAGTCAATTATGTTGAAGCATTCATCAAAGACTATGTTTTTAGGACATCATAGATTTATACCCTAATGACATAAGTACTGATCTTGGATGACATCTTTGGATCAAAGTTCATAAGAACATATAACATTATCTCCACTAATAGGTGATCAAATATTTGAGAAAGTAAAATATTTGGACACTGATTTTGGTAAACCATTTTTGAAAAAACTTATGAGAACTAATTGGAAAAAGGGGTTTTTTTGAGTTTCTATATTAGAATTTTTTATACGTCAGAAATTTTCATGATGTTATGCATGTTGAAAACAAAATAATGTGATAGTGTCATTAGTACATTGATAAATGTACAAATAAAATTATGGAATTAAGTCTATGTTGGACAAGGTTGACATGGTAATATGAGGAGAGTTGGATTATACACCATCCTAAGTGTTGATTTTTCAATTCAAGTGGGTTAATAACAAGAGTTTTGATAAAATAGATGAATTATGATTCATGAAAGTGGATTTCTGTAAGGGTAAAAAGACTAACCATTTATAATGGAATCACAGGTAGTACACATATTTTATGTTCCAAATCTCTCAAACTAAATGTGGTCAATTTTTCTGTTATTGAGTAAAACCACTGAAGGGTCAGATTAAAATTCAACTAAGCATGACCCTTTCATTGGTACATTGCAATAAGTTTTTAGTGGTCCAAATTTTGAAGGGGTTTTTATGTCATAAGAGACCACATTAATGAGATTTGGGTACACTATTGAGGGTTCAAATCCCTTCTTCCTTTAAAAAAAGAGAGTTCAATAACCAGGTTATATATTTTTTGTAATATACATTTTGTTACATCATGTTATTATACTGTAACAGCCCAAGATTTTATAAAAAAATATTCTTTTTAATTTTATTAATGTCTTGTGTTGTACGCTACACCGAAAGGAGCTTGCACAACACACATCCTTGACTTGACTTGCATTACACGCAATCGCGACCTTCCTCGATAGCGTGTGTAGTACGCAATACTGAGTTTCACTAAACAACGATATGCTATAAAAATATTATTAAAACTACCCGTTATGAATAGTAATAACCACTTTTTGAAATCCAGTAAATCTTATTTTTCAAAATGAACTTTATTTTTGGATTCGGAGTATCAAATTTAGTCTAAGGTGAAATTTTGGTACTTTTCGGATAACTTTCATATTCTGATGAATAGTGAAAATTACTAAATTATAATTAAAAACAACTTTTTTAATCGAAATAATTAATAGTGATAAATCATTAATTTGAGTGGTTTTAAAGTATATTTAGAATATATTTTTACAATTCAATACAATGTTGGTCATTGGATGTAGTTTCACATTTAAACTAGACATAAACAAGTGTCAATCTTTTGATAGATATTGTTTCTTAAAAACACGCTATTTGTTTTAACAGCGGGATTTAATTATAAAATTAATTAATGCAACTTTTATGTTATGAATTTGGTAAAATAGACTTCATTTTTTAATCCAGAATATGAAATATAGCTTGGGATGAAATTTTGGCATTGTTCTGAAAAACATCAATTTTTGATGAATAGTGAAACTACTAAGTGGTAGGTTAAAAACTGAATTTTGCATAAAACTTAATTTTACCGCTTCTGTGAATGGAATTTCGAAAATCCGAGAGACACGGTTAATATCAAGGACTAAAATGTGGTTCAATGAGATGAAAATAATTTTTTGGTGAATAGTAACTTTTTACTTTTTTTACCACGGTTAATAGTAAATAAGGTAACTAAGGGTAAATATGATATTAATATTACCCTAACACATGTCCTAATTCTATTGGACAAGTGCAATTCGACCAAAAACAAACTTAGGAATAAAATATGACCATTTAGGCCCACTTGGATTAGATTAGGACATTTATTATTAATTTATTTAAAGAAGGGTTAAAATAGTTAAAATCAAAGTTTAATAAGTAAATCATTTTTAATATGGGGTTATACATAAGATAAATTAGACTATAAATATTCATTAGAAAGCTAAAAAGATTTCCTACATGATGGTATTTTATTTGTAATTTTTAGACATCAAATAATATAATTTATTTATGACACAAAAATGATGCCTTAATTATCTTATTAATGAAATATTGACATAATTGATAATATAAATACCAAAATAAATGTATTTTAAGACTTTTTATGAATTACACTAATTTTATAGGTTACTATGATATATTAGTGTTGATTTAATCAACTTGGTTCGAACATATAATTCTGTTATGACTTTCACAAATATCATATATCAAATAGTGTCAAAATTGACACAAAATAGTTTTTAAATCAAATATTATATTATTAATTGTTATTTTATTCCTAAAAATCTAAGGTTCGGCAAAATGACTTAGATAAGGATATATGTATTAATAATATACAATTTGGGGTTCGTTTGGCATGTTATAGTAAGTTTATTAACCATATAGTGAAAGAAAACAAAAAGACATGGTAAAAGTTAAATTATTTAACTTAGAGTTAAATCTAATTGATAAGGTTAAAATAATACCCTAAACTTGTCTAAATCCTATTGGTTGATAGTATTTCGACCCATCCCCACTTTATCTTCGAAATAAGACCCTTTGGAACCATTATAAACCGATTTTGACTTTAATATAAAATAATATTTTGAGATATTCCTAAGGTGCCCTTCTCCTCCCCTATAAAAGGACACCTCCTCCCCCTCCTCCTCACACCAATTTGAGCACTCAAGCTCGGCCAACCCCTGCCAATTTCTCCTCTCCACCTCCCTAGAAACATCCTAGAGGTTCTGGTCTTCCTCAAAGACCAATTTTAGTGCCCTAAGAGGAGGTCTCAAAGAGGCACTTCAAAGAAGAGGTAATTACCGTTACCAATTCTTTCATCTTTATTTCTTCTTCCACTTCTTCTTCTTAGGTTGTTTCATTATGAAGTAATAACATCAGTATCACTCATATATGTTATTATAAGTATGAAACAACCCTATTTCACCATCTATCCATCCTACGGAAAAATAAATCACCGCGCGTGCGTACGTACGGAATACCGTCTCCACGCCGTGGTGTAATCTATTTTCCACCACCACCTTACATGGATGGGTATAATGGTGTAAAGAATAACTATACATAGTTATTACAACATCATATTGATTCTGATATATTGTATAATCCATTCCAATTCAATTCAATATTTATAGAAATGATATCATCGCTCGTGCGTACGTACGGAATACCGTCTCCACGACGCGATGAGATTCATTCTCCATGTTAACCATTTAAGAATGATTATAATGTATATATAAGAAATAATAATGAAATATATGACATTATAAAGCTACTGTATTTATGTATATATATACATATGTATGTCATCTACTTACTTCCATTTCAAGACAATAAGGAAAGGAAAAAAGCGTTCATGCGTACGTACGGACTACCGTCTCCATGAACGGTGTTTTTCATTTTATTTATCTACCTATTATATATATATATATATACTGAATATATATGATATATAAATCATATTTTATATTCTGGAAGTAAGTAAATCATGATATAAGTAATAATGATGTCAAGAACAACAAGTCAAAACACCTACGATAAATGAAACGATTTTACCCAAAACGCTTCTTTAACATGGAATTTACAAAAGAACGGGTAATATAATGTCATAAGTGAACCATATATGATATCATAACAATGAATATGATTCTGTAATAAGTCAATAACATGATTTAAATCATTATACAGGAGGTTCGGACACTTACAAAGCAAGTCGGACCTAAGGTAAGGGAAATATCACAATCTCATTTTTATCCGAGATTGTTTATTCGTAAGTATTTACTGGGGTGTATTTTATCATCCACATCCATGTTCCCTAAATATGAAATATTGTTTCCATCCACTTGCAATAGTTTAAATCCAATTTTACCCTTAGGTGAGTTTTTATAAAAGAATATGAAAGGAATCTTTTGTCGTTTTTCCGTACGAGGTACTTTTTGACTTTTCCGACAAAAGTACGAAGAATGTTTTTTTTAACTTATACGGCACGAACGGATTTATACTGTTTTATAAAGCCTTATTTTCATGAAGCTTCCTCTAAAAGATTTCATGACTATTTTCAATAAAATCTCTTTCTTTTAAAATTGCATGATGTTTTGTGAAAAGAAATTGATTTTGAAGAAGAAAGGATATTTTCCTCAAGAATTCAATTCAAGTGTTTTATCAAAATTATTTTCCATCTAAGATAATAAAGGGTTCTGTTTCTATCCATATTTTTTACATTGATTTGACTATGTTGTGATGGAATTATGTTTATGAATACCTTTATCTTATATGAATGGTTTTATGATGTCATGTTGTTTAAGAATCCCATTTTTATTACATGGGTTATGCAATGATGTATGATTTATGATTTTGTGGCACACATAAGAAAGGATTCATTAAGAGATGGGTGGGACCTATATCTCCCTCCAATGCATTGGGTAATGATTTTATATCTCATGAGATAGACATGGCTGGAATGGTAGGTTATACCGGTTCAGTGAAACAGGACTGAAACGAGGATTACTCGATTCAGAAAGGGACTTTGTCCACTAAGATAGTCTTGGCAATGAGTCTTGACTAACAAGAAATGATTCTCTATGATTATGTGTGTATGCCACAATGAGTAATGTTTTAAGTTATGATTTCATTTCACTACTATGATTTATCCCATGTTATGAAATTATGAGCTCTTTTGCAGGTTAAGATTTCCAAAAGCTATTTTCTTATGTATATGATGTGATTGATATTTCTTTTGTTTACCCTTACTGAGCATTTGAGCTCACCCTTTTATGTTTTCTTTTCCCCAGGATATAAAGAAAGGTTTTAGGTAAAATAAAAAGGAAGATCTTTATGGGAGATGTTGAAGATCTTTCCCCACGATTAGAAGATTATACTCCGAGTTTCCAAAGACACTAAACTATTACGGTCCTTGTGTGTGTGTTTTTGTTATGTACTAAGTATTCCGCAAAGGTAATGTAAAGTCCATGTACGTCAAGATACGGGTCACTACAGTTGGTATCAGAGGAAAGGTTTAGTCAACCTTTGGAAACTAGGATGCGAAAACGTTAGTGAGATCCCTAGAGATATTTCTAAGGTATGTCTAGGGATGCCCCTAAGGATAAGTATACGTATAGGATATAGTTCTAGAACTATGGTAACGATATTAGATTAAACCAAAGATGATAGATATTTAAGTTACTCCCCCTTTATTACGATT
The DNA here is from genome assembly GCA_963277665.1 of Viscum album. NCBI lineage: Eukaryota > Viridiplantae > Streptophyta > Magnoliopsida > Santalales > Viscaceae > Viscum > Viscum album. Next base: position 1,016,269,223 of record OY728143.1, read on the forward strand.
TTTGCATCTAAAACTATTCTGTTTGGGTTTTAGAAAATGGCTGGAAACAAGATGATTCACAATAATGGAGGATATGATGGACAATGGAATGATATTCATCATGAGCAACCAAATGAAATGGGATTTGGATGTCCAAACATCATTGTTATGCCGAATCAGAAATCTCACAACATGATCAATAAAGTAAAATTTGGTAAGTTTCCTGACTCGACTAATAAGAGAAAGATGGAGTTCCATGATGATCATAGAGGAAAGAAAGTTCAATTTCCCCTATGTAAATCATGTGGGAAGAGGCATCAAGGAGAATGTTTCAAGGGAACTGGAAGATGCTTTGGGTGTGGAATAGAAGGACACAAAGCAAGTAAGTGCAAAGGAAAAGGGTTGGTTAACACCATGGATGAGGATAATGGTATTGCTACGACATCAAAAATGGTTAAGTGTTTTAAATGTGGAATGTATGGGCATTATGCAAACAAATGCCCTAAGGGAAAGACTCATGAAGAGAATCAGTATGGTCATATGGGTAGTATTTATGTGGATGATGATGAAGAGACTACAAATGATATGTGAGATGAAAGAATTTTTGAAGCTCGGTCAATGGTTTGAGAATGTAGTGGAATGATTACATGTTTATCATGTGTAATTTTGGAATAAAGAGACATCTATGGATTGTTACACTGTTGTCTTTCCTTGTGTTTTGAAAGTGTATGATTAATGTTACCAGTATCCATGAAAGGTTATTCAGATATTTTTGGAATGTAGATGATATGCGCATAATGAAGGGATAAGGAGAAAATTAAATGTTTGATAGTATTCATGAGCTCATGATTGATATAAGGACTAAGTGATATCATGGTTTGAGTATATAGAATTTTGAGGATTTTGGTATGTGGAAAGTGTTAACTTTTAACTACACTCATGTTTTCACTAAGGTATTCAAGAGAATACACGATTAAGGACTTTGAATGTTTGGAATGTGACCAACAAGACATATCTTGTGATATGTGGGGATCAACGACAGTATTAAATCTCTGGTAATCGTTGTCACTATATTATGAGAGTGGACTGCAGTATTATAAGCCTAAAGATTAGACTGGATTATGTTGGACATAAGTTAGTATTGTTTAAGGATAGAAGATTTTCGATTTTATTGATGGGATGTTATAGTAACGTAGTTTTAGAAAAAGGGACAACCTGCAGGACGGGCGACAGCCCATCGCTTCGGACAAGGCTGTAGGAATCGAACCCACAACCAAAGTGCGACTGGCCTTTATCGCCTACCACTGGCCTACAGGAAGTCCCTGTTTAGTAGAAACTAGTTTTATTATATTAAGCAGTATGATATATGAAGTATAAGTCCATTTTAGGAACTATATATGATTAATCTCACTATAGAATGACTTATATATATTTAATAACTTTTGCTTACCTTTTGTTTGAGACAGATGGAATGACCCGTCATTCTATCACATGATCTGCAAACACTTCACGAATAACAAATTCAACTTCATTTATTTAAGAGATGAAGTGGAAATTGTTCAAGGCACGAACAACAGTGATATTGTATCAAAATAAAGTAAGTATTTATTCTAATTCAAATTTTCAACTTTAAGGAAATGATCTTGAAAACCAAAAATGTTGTCCTAGTGATCTTATACCTGATGAATCAGATGGTACCTTAGATCGTCACAAATTTATGGATTTTTGATTACTGGATTTTCCATAGCCATGTTCTCTACCACTCTCCATCAGAACATGATGGTTAGATTTCTCTTCCATATCCATATTTTCACCTATGTGGAACCCAGTGATTAGTTTATTTGGGTAATCGTTACATTTCATACTTTAGTTTTTAAAGCCAAGTTTTGGTATTCCCTTTTACGATGTGGGTTTATATTAAAGAAACTTTCAAATAGTAAACCATTTATAACCCCGACGAATTTCGAGGGCGAAATTCATTTTAAGGGGGGTAGAATGTAACAGCCCAAGATTTTATAAAAAAATATTCTTTTTAATTTTATTAATGTCTTGTGTTGTACGCTACACCGAAAGGAGCTTGCACAACACACATCCTTGACTTGACTTGCTTTACACGCAATCGCGACCTTCCTCGATAGCGTGTGTAGTACGCAATACTGAGTTTCACTAAACAACGATATGCTATAAAAATATTATTAAAACTACCCGTTATGAATAGTAATAACCACTTTTTGAAATCCAGTAAATCTTATTTTTCAAAATGAACTTTATTTTTGGATTCGGAGTATCAAATTTAGCCTAAGGTGAAATTTTGGTACTTTTCGGATAACTTTCATATTCTGATGAATAGTGAAAATTACTAAATTATAATTAAAAACAACTTTTTTAATCGAAATAATTAATAGTGATAAATCATTAATTTGAGTGGTTTTAAAGTATATTTAGAATATATTTTTACAATTCAATACAATGTTGGTCATTGGATGTAGTTTCACATTTAAACTAGACATAAACAAGTGTCAATCTTTTGATAGATATTGTTACTTAAAAACACGCTATTTGTTTTAACAGCGGGATTTAATTATAAAATTAATTAATGCAACTTTTATGTTATGAATTTGGTAAAATAGACTTCATTTTTGAATCCGGAATATGAAATATAGCTTGGGATGAAATTTTGGCATTGTTCTGAAAAACATCAATTTTTGATGAATAGTGAAACTACTAAGTGGTAGGTTAAAAACTGAATTTTGCATAAAACTTAATTTTACCGCTTCTGTGAATGGAATTTCGAAAATCCGAGAGACACGGTTAATATCAAGGACTAAAATGTGGTTCAATGAGATGAAAATAATTTTTTGGTGAATAGTAACTTTTTACTTTTTTTACCACGGTTAATAGTAAATAAGGTAACTAAGGGTAAATATGATATTAATATTACCCTAACACATGTCCTAATTCTATTGGACAAGTGCAATTCGACCAAAAACAAACTTAGGAATAAAATATGACCATTTAGGCCCACTTGGATTAGATTAGGACATTTATTATTAATTTATTTAAAGAAGGGTTAAAATAGTTAAAATCAAAGTTTAATAAGTAAATCATTTTTAATATGGGGTTATACATAAGATAAATTAGACTATAAATATTCATTAGAAAGCTAAAAAGATTTCCTACATGATGGTATTTTATTTGTAATTTTTAGACATCAAATAATATAATTTATTTATGACACAAAAATGATGCCTTAATTATCTTATTAATGAAATATTGACATAATTGATAATATAAATACCAAAATAAATGTAATTTAAGACTTTTTATGAATTCCACTAATTTTCTAGGTTACTATGATATATTAGTGTTGATTTAATCAACTTGGTTCGAACATATAATTCTGTTATGACTTTCACAAATATCATATATCAAATAGTGTCAAAATTGACACAAAATAGTTTTTAAATCAAATATTATATTATTAATTGTTATTTTATTCCTAAAAATCTAAGGTTCGGCCAAATGACTTAGATAAGGATATATGTATAAATAATATACAATTTGGGGTTCGTTTGGCATGTTATAGTAAGTTTATTAACCATATAGTGAAAGAAAACAAAAAGACATGGTAAAAGTTAAATTATTTAACTTAGAGTTAAATCTAATTGATAAGGTTAAAATAATACCCTAAACTTGTCTAAATCCTATTGGTTGATAGTATTTCGACCCATCCCCACTTTATCTTCGAAATAAGACCCTTTGGAACCATTATAAACCGATTTTGACTTTAATATAAAATAATATTTTGAGATATTCCTAAGGTGCCCTTCTCCTCCCCTATAAAAGGACACCTCCTCCCCCTCCTCCTCACACCAATTTGAGCACTCAAGCTCGGCCAACCCCTGCCAATTTCTCCTCTCCACTTCCCTAGAAACATCCTAGAGGTTCTGGTCTTCCTCAAAGACCAATTTTAGTGCCCTAAGAGGAGGTCTCAAAGAGGCACTTCAAAGAAGAGGTAATTACCGTTACCAATTCTTTCATCTTTATTTCTTCTTCCACTTCTTCTTCTTAGGTTGTTTCATTATGAAGTAATAACATCAGTATCACTCATATATGTTATTATAAGTATGAAACAACCCTATTTCACCATCTATCCATCCTACGGAAAAAGAAATCACCGCGCGTGCGTACGTACGGAATACCGTCTCCACGCCGTGGTGTAATCTATTTTCCACCACCACCTTACATGGATGGGTATAATGGTGTAAAGAATAACTATACATAGTTATTACAACATCATATTGATTCTGATATATTGTATAATACACTCCAATTCAATTCAATATTTATAGAAATGATATCATCGCTCGTGCGTACGTACGGAATACCGTCTCCACGACGCGATGAGATTCATTCTCCATGTTAACCATTTAAGAATGATTATAATGTATATATAAGAAATAATAATGAAATATATGACATTATAAAGCTACTGTATTTATGTATATATATACATATGTATGTCATCTACTTACTTCCATTTCAAGACAATAAGAAAAGGAAAAAAGCGTTCATGCGTACGTACGGACTACCGTCTCCATGAACGGTGTTTTTCATTTTATTTATCTACCTATTATATATATATATATATACTGAATATATATGATATATAAATCATATTTTATATTCTGGAAGTAAGTAAATCATGATATAAGTAATAATGATGTCAAGAACAACAAGTCAAAACACCTACGATAAATGAAACGATTTTACCCAAAACGCTTCTTTAACATGGAATTTACAAAAGAACGGGTTATATAATGTCATAAGTGAACCATATATGATATCATAACAATGAATATGATTCTGTAATAAGTCAATAACATGATTTAAATCGTTATACAGGAGGTTCGGACACTTACAAAGCAAGTCGGACCTAAGGTAAGGGAAATATCACAATCTCATTTTTATCCGAGATTGTTTATTCGTAAGTATTTACTGGGGTGTATTTTATCATCCACATCCATGTTCCCTCAATATGAAATATTGTTTCCATCCACTTGCAATAGTTTAAATCCAATTTTACCCTTAGGTGAGTTTTTATAAAAGAATATGAAAGGAATCTTTTGTCGTTTTTCCGTACGAGGTACTTTTTGACTTTTCCGACAAAAGTACGAAGAATGTTTTTTTTTTAACTTATACGGCACGAACGGATTTATACTGTTTTATAAAGCCTTATTTTCATGAAGCTTCCTCTAAAAGATTTCATGACTATTTTCAATAAAATCTCTTTCTTTTAAAATTGCATGATGTTTTGTGAAAAGAAATTGATTTTGAAGAAGAAAGGATATTTTCCTCAAGAATTCAATTCAAGTGTTTTATCAAAATTATTTTCCATCTAAGATAATAAAGGGTTCTGTTTCTATCCATATTTTTTACATTGATTTGACTATGTTGTGATGGAATTATGTTTATGAATACCTTTATCTTATATGAATGGTTTTATGATGTCATGTTGTTTAAGAATCCCATTTTTATTACATGGGTTATGCAATGATGTATGATTTATGATTTTGTGGCACACATAAGAAAGGATTCATTAAGAGATGGGTGGGACCTATATCTCCCTCCAATGCATTGGGTAATGATTTTATATCTCATGAGATAGACATGGCTGGAATGGTAGGTTATACCGGTTCAGTGAAACAGGACTGAAACGAGGATTACTCGATTCAGAAAGGGACTTTGTCCACTAAGATAGTCTTGGCAATGAGTCTTGACTAACAAGAAATGATTCTCTATGATTATGTGTGTATGCCACAATGAGTAATGTTTTAAGTTATGATTTCATTTCACTACTATGATTTATCCCATGTTATGAAATTATGAGCTCTTTTGCAGGTTAAGATTTCCAAAAGCTATTTTCTTATGTATATGATGTGATTGATATTTCTTTTGTTTACCCTTACTGAGCATTTGAGCTCACCCTTTTATGTTTTCTTTTCCCCAGGATATAAAGAAAGGTTTTAGGTAAAATAAAAAGGAAGATCTTTATGGGAGATGTTGAAGATCTTTCCCCACGATTAGAAGATTATACTCCGAGTTTCCAAAGACACTAAACTATTACGGTCCTTGTGTGTGTGTTTTTGTTATGTACTAAGTATTCTGCAAAGGTAATGTAAAGTCCATGTACGTCAAGATACGGGTCACTACATATACATTCACTGCAACATTTATATAATCTAAATTATGTTAAAACACTTATGTATATAATGAATTTTGAACGTGTGGGTACTCCCAATCCTGAGGAACAATAGGTATTTCAAGATGATTATGATCCCACTGTATAAGAACAATGACCTTCTTCACATGTCGATGTTATCGCTCCAGAGAAACAACATGTTTTTCAACCTATTTTTTCTCATAGTGTAGATGTACAATGACTTTTTTCACATGTCAATGATACCACTCTTGAGGAACAAAAAATTGATGACGTTGAATGTGAGGAAATGGTAGGAAATTAAGGACTGGTGATGAAGAAAAAATATAATCATAGTAGTTTGACGGTGTTAAAAATTCATTATTTCCAAAAGAAATGACATCAAATTCGAGTTTGGATGGAATGCACGTGTCTGGCATGTTAACCCAAACAAGGATATGTTTAGTAGTTACATTGGACTCATCACTGGGTAATGCATGTTGATTGATGTAGATTCATGGCACCAATTTGTACCCACATATAATACACTGATATTGGAATTGATTACGGTAACATTATGATATCATTTCATTATTTTACAAAAAATGTAATAATGAAACATTGATTTACTCGTTATAGTCCCTTGAAGAGTGAATTTATAGTAGATTAATCCCATAAGAAATATTTATTAATTTTTTATGGAAGGATTCATAGAGTGTTTCTCATAATTCTAACAAGATATCATCATAAAGGTACTGAAGGTAAAATAAACCCACACCCACCACTTATGTATGCACACCTGATAACCCAAGAAGTGTGGGATGCATTTACAGGGCATTGTGGGGAGTTCTCTTTTTTGGTACATTGTGGATGGTAATACATTGTTTGAAAATATGTGTATTCATCACTTTGATTTAGAATTTCTTATTTATGAAATAGTAATTGGGTTCTAAAAATAAGGAACATGCATCAAAACCAAAGTACCCCTACTATTAAGAAACAATGGGGTATGCTTCACTTGAAAAAGATTATGATGTATTTTAATTCTACCATAATAATTTTATGTTACATAAAACAACAACATAATTATGTTCCTTTTTTTATATGTAGATTGATGAATCCAAATCTAAATCCACTTCTATCCCACACTATGTGTTGTGGAAGGAGGCACGTGTAAATAAATATGGGATACTAATAGATGAAAACACAAAAAAAGTGTGAGAAACATGTGTAAGTATTAAATAATAAAAATTTCATTTCATTTAAATATCTATTACATAATAATGATGAATTATATTCCTATATTTTTATCTGACATAGTCATGGGAATCATAAAAACCTATACCGAATGAAAACCAACTATCAATGGCCTTGAAGAAGCCAGAACAGTATGGCCGCATCAAAGGTGTAGGTTTTGTGGTGAAACCCCAAACATATTTTGAAAAATAAAAAATATGAGGACAAATATAAACAAATTATTGTGATGAAAGAAATATTAGCTTCCCTTGAATAAAAATTTCATTGGAAAACTAAGTTTCTAGAAAAACTTTTGGGTGGAAGAAAATAGAAGAAACCACTCAATAACAACCTTTCAATGAAGATCCCTCCCACCCCCACCATCTTTGAGGAAATACATTCTCCTCAAAGAACAATCTTAGTCGAGGTAATCAATATTCTAATAATTGTTTCTATGAAATTTGAATCAGACAGACACTTATACCTTTCCAGTACTGATATTCTACAGGGTGAAAATGAATGTGATTTATATCTATCGGCATCCACCAATCACCTTGTGGTGAGTTTTATGGTTTTCAATATCCAAGATGATAATTTAAACAACATACCACTTCCAATAGGTCATCTGAGAGTGGTGATTAGAGTATCTTGTGAGTCAAGCACGAGGATACCTATTCCACTTTATGATGAATATATTCAAATGGTTAAACAAGATATTGGGAAAATAATCTCATGGACATTAGATCTTTCAAAAACATATGTCAACAAGGAGTTATTCATTTCCTATTTTTCTTTCTTGCTAAACCTTTAATAATTAATGAAAAACGTGTAAACTGGTGAATGTTATTATAGAAGGAAAAATTTAAGGGGTGAAACAAAAGTTTGACTCAAAACCATCTAATGTATCAACCAACTAATCGAAAAGATCTTATGAAAGCACCTTTACCCCACACATTCAAAATCCACATTTACTAACATTGAAGGTTAATGCAGATATAAAGTTACAATTTGTTAGTAGTTAGGTAGATGATTTTGAAGAAAAAATATATGGAGAGTATGGTACTGACTAAATTAGTTTTGATAATGTAAATTAAATCCTCAAGTATGAATGACTAGGAGACTCAATTATAAATGTATACAGTAGGTATGTTTTCATGATTTAATTTTCCAAAAAATGATATACTATATTAATTATGACTAAATACATTTCTTATTTTTGTAAGTTTATATATAAAAAGAAATTTAAGGGATTTCCCCATGTCAAAAATTTATACTTGTTAGTCCTTGCGCCACATCTTCCAAACAAATGAAAATAGTATCCAAAAACCTGGATGAAATTATGGAAAACCTGTCCAAATCATTTGAAATAAAAATTGGGGATGATAGGCTCTTCTTAATACCAATGATGTTGGAGTAAAACTCTAGAGTTTAATCATATAAAATATATTTTCTTTTATTTCATTATTTATTCCTTTTTTAAGAAACATTGGATGCTCATTGCGGTGAATTTGGATACTCCAAGGATTTATTTTTGGGATTCACTACATGGATTCACAACAACCCGACCAGACGTGATTTCATTTTTCAATTTGTAATACACTACATCCAATGTTTTTGTACTAAAATTCATGTTATATAATTTATATTATGTTTTAATTAGGATTCTATTATAATAGGGAGATGTATAAATATTATGAAAATATTGGAAAGAGGACAATCATTGCGCACAAGGACCCTAACAAGTTCTACAACTCAATAAGTATTAGGGTATATATAATAATATTTCATTATCTAAATACATAAAAAATTACTTATTTTCCTCAATGTTTCTATAGTGTCCAGAAAAAAAAAATGGAAAATATTGTGGTTATTATGGTTTTAATTTTACAAGAGAGAACATATTCCATCAACAAACATGCATCTATGAAGAGGTATTTTTGAAGATAATTAATATTTAATTTAAAATATATATTAATATTTTACGTATTTATATTTTCCAGTTCTATAATTACTATAAAAAATCATATTCACAATATGATATATATTATAATAGAAATGGATGGGAAGTATACCTGATCGAAGAATGTAAACAATTAACATGAAGATGTAACTTCCATGGAAGTAATGAATTGTTTCATATTTATGTTTAATTTATTAATTTTTAGTATTAATCAGATAAGAATTGTTTTCTTATAAAATTGGATTCCTTCCACCATTATAGTTCAAGAATGTATACAATCATCATGAAAATTTTAATTTATACTACTTGTTTAATTAATTTTGTCCTCATTTTATCTAATATTGGTAAGTTATTTTCCCTGTCATCATTATCTAATACTTATTTAGTTATTTTTATAGATCTTTTTGGAATTCATATTTTTCTTTCATCTATCTAAAATAACACATAAAAAATATAACATGTTTCTTTCTACCAATATTAACATTATTTACATTACATTTCTTTATTGAGTTGCCAACACTGCATATTGATTCGATGTTTTTAGCTAAAAAAACATTCTCAAATCAATCTGTAGTATTGAAAGTTCAAAAAATAAATACAATATTACTCATGGTAACATTGTTTGTTTGTATTTTTTTGAGACATTGAGATGTTTAAGAATCAACGACACCTCAACCTGACAGATGGTGTGACCAGTATGACTCTAGGCAAATCTTTATATTTAAAATTAACATTAATTTTGGAAAATACACAAATAACTTACTAAAAATTGAAAAAACTCATTAATATTTTTGTGATATTTTGGAAAACTATCCATAAGTCATTTTTTAAATGTAAGAACCATTCTCACCTCAATCTTACACACAGTGTGACCAGAATGACTCAAATTGTCTATTATCTATTTAAAATCGACATTTTAGTTCAAAATTTGTCACTCATTAAAATCCAAGAAAATGTAATTTAATTTTATTGATAATTTAGGAAATAGATTCATAAATAATCTACAACGTATAGAAATTAGTTTCATTTCTAAACGATACACGATGTGACTGGTATTAGTCAAAGTTCGTGTTTCTAGTTTAAAATTACATTATAGTAAAAAAGAAAAGTGACATACTAAAAACTGAAAAAACATATTTATACTATTTTAATACTTCATTAAAATGATCCATGAGTCATTTGTGACATGTAGGAATCATTCATAGAAAAATTCAACGAATGGTGTGATTGGTATGACTCCAAGGGCATCTTTTTATTTAAAATTGACATCATTTTTTGTAAAAATGAACAGATGACATAGTGAAAACTAAAAATATGCATTCATATTATTTTGTTACTTTATGGAAACGGTCCAATAGTAATTTGTGATGTTTAAAAATTATTCGTACCTCAATATGAGCCATGTTGTGACCAGTATGACTCCAAGTGTGTCTTTTTTATTTAACATTAACATTAATTTTAGTAAAAATGACAACTGAGCTACTCAAAACCAATAAAAAACATTCATATTGTTTTGATAATTTATTAAAATGATCCATGAGTCATTCTGGACATGTAAGAATCATTCGTACCTCAATCTGATGTAGGGTGTGACCGACATGACTCTCAGTGTATATTTTTTATTTAATATTGTCATCAATTTTATTAAAAAGTAACAAGTGACGTAATGAAAAATGAGAAATCACAATAAAATTCTTTTATACTTTATTTAAACAATTAATGAGTCATTTGTAACATTTAGGAATCATCTACACCTCAATCTAAGGCACGGTGTGACCAGTATGACTCATAGTAAATATTTTTTATTTAAAATTGATATCAATTCTAGTAAAAAAACATACCTTCTAAAAAATAATAAAATTCATTTGGATTGTTTTGATACTTTAACAAAATAGCCCATAATTTATTTTTGATTTTTATGAATCAACCACACCTAAATCGGATGCATGGTGTGACCAGTATGACTCCAAGTACGTATTTTTATTTAAAATTGACCTCAATTTTTGAAAAAGAAACAAGTGATGTATGGAAAACCAAGAAAAAACATTTGGAATGTTTTGATACTTTATTTAAATGATCTATGTGTCATTTGAGACATGTAAAAATTATCCACACCTCAATCCGAGTCACTTTGTAACCAGTACAACTCCAAGTGCACCTTTTTTATTTAAAATTTACATTAATTTTAGTAAAAATTATAACTAATCTACTCAAAACCAAGAAAATGAATTTGGATTCCTATGATACTTTAATAAAACAATATATAAAACATTTTCAATATGTATAAATAAACCACACCTCAATATGATTCTTGGTGTGATCAATATGACCCCAAGTGTGTTTTTTTATTTTAAATTGACATTAATTTCAGCAAAAGGAACAAGTGACGTACTGAAAATTTAGAAAACACATTTGGATTGTTTTAATAATTTTTTAAAATGATCCATTAGTAATTTAGGGAATTTAGGAATCATCTGCACCTCAATTCGACGCACCCTGACTAATATGACTCTATGTGCCACTTTTTTATATAAAATTGACATCAATTTAAGTAAAAAGGAAACTGACCAACTCAAAACCATGAAAATGAATTCTAATTGTTTTGAAACTTTATTAAAAGGATCCATAGGTCCTTTTTTTACATGGAGGAATCAACTGCACCTCAATATGATACACAGTGTGACCGATATGACTCTAAGTGTGTCTATTTATTTTAAATTGACATTAATTTTAGAAAAATGAATAATTGACTTACAAAAAACTGATAAAATTCATTAGGATTGTTTTTATGCACTAGGAAAGTGATCTATGAGTCATTTGGGACATGTAGGAATAAAACAAAACTTGATCGAAGGCATGGTGTAACAGTTATGACTCAAAGTGCATCTTTTTTATTTAAAATTAACATCAATTTTAGTAAAAAGGACAACTAGCCTACTCAAAAATGATAAAAAACATTAGGAATGTTTTTATACTTTAGGAAAATGATCATTAATTATTTTTTGACATGTATGAATCCACCGCATCTCAATATGATGTACGGTGTGGCCGATATAAATCCAAGTGTGTCTTTTTATTTTAAATTGGTATTAATTTTAGCAAAACAAACAAGAGACGTACTAAAAACTGATCATCGATCTATTTTGATCTATTATAAAAATGATCCATGACAGATTTAGGATGTGTATAAAAACTCTAAACCTCAATAAGATGCACAGTGTGATCGGTATGACTCGAAATGGGTCTTTTATTTAAAATTGACATCAATTTTAGTAAAAAGGACAACTTGCCTACTCAAAACTAAGAAGATTCATTCAGATTATTTTGATACTTTAGGAAAATGATCCATAACTCATTTTTGACATCTAGGAATTACCCTTGCATCAATATGATTCTTGGTGTGACCTGTATGACTCTAAGTGCATCCTTTTATTTAAAATTTATATCAATTTTAGTAAAAAGGACAACTGACCTACTCAAAATAGGGAAAATGCATTTTTATTGTTTTGATACTTCATTAAAATGATCCATGAGTTATTTGTGATGTGTATGAATAAAACCAACCTTAATCTGACACATGGTGTGACCGATATAACTCCAATCGTTTCTTTTTATTTAAAATTGAGCTTAATTTTCCAAAAAGACAATTTCCTTACTAGAAACTAATAAAACACATTTTAATTGGTTTGAGAATTTAAAAATGGTCCATGAGTAATTTTGGACATGTAGAAATTAGATGCACCTCAATCCGAAACATGGTGTGACCATTATGACTCCAAGTGTGTCTTTTTTTTTAAATCGACATCAAATTTAATAAAAAGGGAAATTAGCCTACTCAAAACTGAGTAAACACAATTAGATTATTTTGATAATTTATAAAAATGATCCATAAATCATTTGAGATGTGTAAGAATCAAAATCACCTCAATCTGACACATAGTGTGACCGTTATGACTGAAAGTATATCATTTTATTCAAAATTGACTTCAATTTTCATAAGAAGGAATACTGTCCTACTCAAAATATAGAAAATGAGTTTAGATGGTTTTCATACATTAGGAATATGATCCCTAAGTAATTTTTGAGATGCAGGAATCAACCAAACCTCAATTTGATGCACAGTATGATCATTATGACTCCAAGTGTGTCTTTTTATTTTCAATTGACATTAATTTTAGCAAAAGGAACAAGTGATGTACTGAAAACCAAGAAAATGCATTCGGGTAGTTTTGATACAATATGAAAATGTTACATGAGTCATTTGTGATTTGTAGGAATCACTCGCTCCTCAATATCATGCACGATGTGACCGATATGACTCAAAGTTCTGGTTATCAATTTAAAATTGACATTTTCGTTCAAAACGTGAGTCACTCGCTAAAAAAATAAATGAACTCTGATTGTTTTGATAATTTAGTAAAATAATTCATAATTCATTTGTGACATGTAGGAATAAGTTTCACGTAAAAGAGACACATGATTAGACTTGTATGACTCAAAGTGCATGTTTCCTATTTGAAATAACATTTTATTAAAAAACACAAGTGATGTACTGAAAACTGAGAAAATGCATTATGATTATTTTTATACTTTAGGAAAATGATTCATAAGTAATTTTTGATGTATAGAATCAGCTGCACATAAATTTCACTCACAGTGTGACAATTATAACTCCAAATGCATCTTTATTTAAAATTGACATTAATTTCAATAAAAATAAAAAATGACATACGTAAAACTGATAAAAAAATTCAAATTATTTTGATATTTTAGGAAAACGGTCCATACATCATTTATGATGTGTTGGAATCAACCGCACCTCAATACAATTCATGTGGTGAATTGTATAACTCCATGTGTGTCTTTTTATTTAATGTTGAAATTTTATATTGTATTGATTCTTATTAATGTTTAATTTATTTCTTTATAATATTACTAACATAAAATTTCTTTTCATATATAGGCAGATTCTTTTTCACAGGTTGAGGTGATTTGTTCAGCAATAGATACCATGAGAGGACCTTTTTGGGAGGGGATCATGGGTACCAAATACAATGAAACATTAATGTTTCAAATTTTTTGTGGATAGTAATTGTAAATATAATTATATTTTTTTTGTAATGTATATAGTAGTGTTTTTTGTATTCATTATGTAAAATTTATTTCAATTAAATTATATATTTTGTATACAGGTTACTTGAGATTTTTGTAGTGTGCTGTTATACAAATAGCATTATTTAGTACCAAATGGTCCTTTATTTTTCCATTCTCCATCCCTTCTTTTAGCATGGGATCTGTGTACCACTAATACAGTTTTAGAGGAGCTTGGAAATAGTTCCCTATGTGCTTCACTTCTCGAGGAGGATTCTATTTTATTTTGTTTTGTTATTTTAGTTCAGTAAATTGTACATAAAATTTTGTTCACATTTTTGCGTTCTTTAGTAGAGATGGGTGGTATCCTTTCTGGGATTTAATCTCTCCCTCTCACTCCCTTTCCAACTCCCACCATTTAATGTTTTTACAAACTTCATGTTTTGAGGTGAAGACCCAAACCCATGTAAAGGTTTGAGATTTACAGAAAAATTGTTTATCAGAAGGATCCAATGAGCCTTCATTGGGATCTTCTCACTACCAAAATCTGACTAATGATGAGGTAATATAGGTCTCTACTAATAAATTCACTAGATTTTGTTTTCTTTGTCATCATTGAATGTTATCCAAATAAATTTTCACCGTAAAATGAAGAGTTTGAAATGCAAGGATTTGAGGTTTTTTTACGTTTTTCAAAGATAAAAATCAAATGATTCTAGGTCAAAAAAAGAAAGAAAAATATATCCTAAAGGCGGGACGGTCTCTGTCGCCTTTGATATTTTTTTTTTGCTTGGGCCAAAGGAAGAAAGCCCCTTGCCGCCATTTCTTGAATGAAAAAAATTCTATTTTAAATATTAATGTTTGTATAATTAAAATTTTATTTCTATTTTAATTTTTTTTGTTATATCTATATGTGTATATAAAAATTAGCAGAATTTATCTTCTATTTTATATCCAGCATTACAGTCATTAAAGTAGTCTGGAATTCTGATAAAAACTATCACTCAGGGCCACCTTTTATAAGAGGGTTGGCCTTATAAATCATTCTGAATTTTTGACTTGGGATTCAGGTTCTCTCTTTCCTCCACAGAATTAATAATATATTATTATTAATCATTTTTAATCAATTAATAATAAATATTAATTACTATTAAAAAATAATTAACTATTAATGTTTACTGCTAAATATTAATAATTAATTAATTTACATTATTAATATTTTAAACAATACTAATTAATACTATTAATTTCTAATATATTTTTAATAGTTAATAGTTATTAATTAAATATTTATTAAGTATTATTTAATTACCTATTAATAATAGTAATTACTAATTAACTCATTAATTGTTAATTAATTATTGATTATTAATAATTATTATTAAACAATTACTAATAAATATTTTAAATTATTATTTAATTACTAAATATTAATAATAATTATTAAATTATTCAATTACTATTGGATAATTAATTAACTAATTTTTTATAATTATTATTAATTTCTAATCAATAATAATTACTTTTTTATAATATTAATACTTCTTACATGTTCAGGAGCCAAGAGAAAGCATGTTCCGGACAAAATTGTTCGGAAATTATAAAAGAGACAGTAGAGAAGAAGATGGGAATGGTGAAATCCCTCATCCATAAAAGGAAACAATCTAATAAAAAAGTCCAGATCATTTCTATGATCGTGATCAGAGTCACCACCACCATCATCAGTTTCCCACTCTCACTATGAGTTTCCTTGATTGAAGAGCACATAACACATTTCCTTGAGTTTTTCCTACTCCAGGGTGAGCTGGCTTTTAGGTTCCTTGGAATAATATCAATATTAATTATTAATAAATATTAATTAAATAATATGATTTAAAATTTAATAATATTGAAATCTAATAAATATTAATTCAAAGTTAATAATAATTACTAATAAATATTTAGAATTATTATTATTATTAAAATAATAATATAATTATAAGTTATTAATTAATTAGTGATTAACCAATATTTAAGTACTTATTAAAAATAATACTTACTAATTAACTAACAAATTATTAATTAAATATTAATTTATTAATAAATATTAATAATTATTATTTACCAATTACTAATATATTTTTAAAATTATTATTTAGATACTAAATAATAATAATAATAAAATTATTAAATTACTAATTGTTAATTAATTATTATTATATCAGTATTAATTAGTTAACTAATTATTGCTAATAAATATTAATTACCAATAAATATTAATTAATAATAACTATTAATTAGAAAATATGATTTGACATTTAATAATGTTAATTTATAATAAATATTAATTACTGACTAATGTTAATTACTAATAAATATTAAAATTATTATTTGGTAACTAATTATTAAAAATAGTAACGTAATTTTTAGTTATTAATTAATTAGTAATTATACAATATGAAATTAATTACTAATAAAATTAAGTAAAAATTAAAAAATTAATTAATTATGAATTACTAATTATTATTACAAAATTTCTAATAAATGTATAAAAATATTATTTAGTTACTAACTATTATTACTAATGATTAAATCATCAAAATAGTAATGATTAATTAATTATTATTAAATTATTATTATATAATTAAATAATTGCTGGTAATTAATATTATTTACTAAATAATATTAATTAAATAATATTATTAACTATTTAACAATATTAGTATCTAATAAACATTAATTATGAATAAATACATAAAATTATTCTTTGGTTACTAATTAATAATAATTATTATTATTATTATACATTGGCTATTTTTTATTTTTTATTTTGTTATCATTAATATTATTGTTTTTTATTAATTATATATTATTTAATTTCTAAATAACCTAAACGTATTATTTATTGTTAACAATTTTGAAAATAATTAGTTGTTTAATAATATTATCAAATTATAATTAATAGTATTAATTAATATTGAACAAAATATTAATAATTTAAATTAGTTAATTATTAATATTTAGTAGTAAACATTAATAGTAAATTATTATTTATTATTAATTAATATTCATTATTAATTGATTAAAAATTATTAATAATAATATATTATTAATTCTGTACAGGAAAGGGAGAACCTGAATCCCAGTTCAGAAATCCGGAATGATTTTGAGGGTAATCCCTCTTATAAAAGGGGTGCATGTGTGTTGGTTTTTGTCAGAATTATAGACTTCTTTAATGGACGTAATGCTAGATATAAAATAGCAAATAAATTATGTTGAAAATTATATATATATATATATATATATATATATATATATATATATATATAACAAAAAAAAATAAAATAATAAAAAAAAAGTTAAATATACAAACATGTACTTTTAAAATAATATTTTTTCATTTGGGAAAAGGTCGTAAGGGGTTTTTTGCATTTGGTCTAAATTCTCAGCAAAGGTGGAAATGATCTTGCCACCTTTGGCTCAAGCAAAAAAAAACCCAAAGGTGAAACAAACACTATATCCTTTTGGATATATTTTTCAACTTTTTTTCGACCTCAACTTATTTAATATTTTTTTTGAAAAACCTAAATAACTCTAAGGATTTGGGTGAAGCTAGTCAATGGTGTATTCATGCATTTGAAGTTCTATTATATTTTTCTTTCCCTTAAATATATATTGTATCCCCCTCTAATTTGAATCCATAGTCCAACATTATGATTAATGGAAATATATATAATTTTTATCTCTTCAAACCGTTAATAAAATTCATAGTTTGTTACATCAATGGAAATTCATATAATTATTTAAACACTAATATATACTTTGTCTAGAAATGTTTTCACATGTTTTATTTTTTATGAATAATTTTTTAAAAAATAATTTACCTTAAAATTTTACAAATAATTTCATTAATATTAACCTATTTTGTTTTAAAAATACCACTGATCCTTTTTTTCTATGTAGAAACTTTTGATACTTATTGATATATTATTTATTTATAAATGGATTTAATGCAGAAAATAGTTCAAAAATCATATAAATATGAATTTTGGGTATGTCACAATGCATTATAATGTTAATTAATCACATATATTATAGTTGCGATAAATTATTCATTTTGAGGAACAAAAGGAACATCAACATGTTCTCACAAGTTCCATCAGGTTTTCAATTTCATTTGACCAAGGAGAAACTTATTGATTAGTACCTTAGGAAAAATATCACCATAGGGATTAACCTAGATGTGATTAATAATGTTTATCTCTACAAGATTGAGCCTTGGGACCTCCAAGTTGTGCATAAACTAATAATATGTTTATTTTTATTTGTTAATTCTTAAAAAATAATAGACACTTCCAAAACTATAAAGGATATTGATTGATGTTTTTAATATTACTAGAATTAGATTGAATAGAAGTATGAAAATAAGAATATAAGTGTAGAATAAGTGGTATTATTTCTACTCCAAAGACACAAAAATACCCTACTAGAACCCGAATGAATAGGGAAATTGCAGTAGGGTCTCGGAAGGACATTGGAAGGGACGAAACGATATAAAAAAATGACTTGATCAACAAAAGGAAAACATTGGTTTTTTAAAAGGGTATGGCACCCAATGGGAAAATCATATTGAATTATGCATGAGTATCAAATCAAGACTGATGAGAATGGAGCTTCTCAAGTAATTAATTTATTCCTTATAATATATTTTAAACTGAGTTGGGGGAGGGGGATTTGAATACCCTCATGTTGATCACTACTATATATATTCCCATTAACAGTACAAAAAAATGATTTTAACAGTGCTAAAAAAGTATTGTTATCCTCATCACAATTAAAGGGGGGTCCCCTTTATCAGTGTTAGTTTAGTGATGATAAAGGACTAACCTATTGCAGTGTTCTGTTAATATAACATCACACCGAAAAAACCTGTAAGCTATGTATGAAAAATATATAATTTAATTAATATAAATTTGACATCATGAATACAAAAAAAACACTACTATATGCATTTCAAAAAAAATTGTAATTATATTTAAAATTATCCACAAACATTTAAAAATATTAATGTTTCATCTATTGATAGAGCTTTCACTAATGTCTCGACCCTCAATAAATGGGATCATATTTCTAGAATTACCCTTCTTAAACTAACTTCGGACCACCATCCTATCCTGGTTAGTTTTTCTCAGAATTTTGAAAAGGCTTTTCTTCCTTTTAGGTTTAATATTGCCTGGTCCTCAAACCCTGAGTGTGTTACCTTAATTAATAATACTAGGACCAACATGTGTATCCATAATGATTCATTTTCTTGCATTACTAAATTAAAAAATCTCAAACTTATCCTCAAAGAGTGGTGTAAATCCAAATCTGGTCTTATTGACAAGGAAATCCATTTCTTTGAAAAAGAGCTTTTTCAAATTCAAAACAATAACTCTACCTCATGTTTTGTTGGTAAGCCTCAAAATGAAATTAACATCTCTTCTAAATTTCTTTCTATGCTTAACTTTAAAGATAACATTAAAGAGAAAATCTTCAAAGCTAAATGGCTAAATGATGCAGATAGAAATACAAAATTTTATGAATCCATTCAAAGGGTTAGAAAAGCTAGTAGGCCCCTCTCCTATTTAAGAAAGGGTGATAACCTCATTAATTCAGATGAAGGGATTTCTAACCATGTTGTTTCTTATTTATGCGACCTCTTAAATGGTCCTAATATCAACAAAGATCTCTTACCTAATGTCATCCCGGATATGGTAATTGTTGAAGAAAATCATCTCCTTAATTGTGCTCCCCTTGATAATGAAATCAGGGACACTGTTTTCAGCCTTAACCTTGATAGTGCCCCTGGGCCCGATGGTTTCAATAACAGTTTTCTTCAAAATCACTGGGATGTCATTCAAAATGATGTCTACTTTATGGTTAGAACTTTCTTTGATAAAGGTATTCTTCCTCATGGCTTAAAATCTCAATTCCTCACTCTTATTCCCAGAGTGGAAAATACTGATGAAATCCATCTCTTTAGACCCATTTCCCTTTTAAATACACTGTTTAAAATTATTACCAAGATCATTTCTAAAAGAATCTCTGCCATTAGTAATAGAATTGTTTCCTAGAATCAATTTGGATTCATCAAAGGTAGATCTATACAAGATTTTATTTGTCTCACCTATGAATCCACTAATCTTTTAAATAAAAACTCTATAGGTGGGAATGAAGCCATTAAATTAGATATCACTAAAGCTTTTGATACTATTGATTAGAGATTTATATTTAAAGTGATAGCTAATTTTGGTTTCAATGACATTTTTATCAATAAAATCAAAACTATTTTCAACTCAACCCATATCTTGATCCTTGTCAATAGCTCTCTTAGAGGCTACTTTAAATGTTTTAAGGGGGTCAGACAAGGTGATCCTATCTCTTCCATTATTTTCTCCATTGTGGAAGATTACCTGGGTAGATTACTCACTCAATCTATAGATCAAGGCAGGATCAAACTGATTCTTTCATCTAGAAAACTAAATGCCCCATCCCATCTTATCTATGCTGATGATATCATTTTATTCCTCCAAGGTGACAAAAGAAATATTAATAACCTCCAAACCACAATTTTTCACTACGAGGAAGTGTCTGGACAATGTGTCAACTTGCACAAATCTTTCATCTACTTTGGTAAAAGATCCCCCCCCCAATAGAAAAGGTCATACTATTGATGCTCTGGGGGTCCAGGTGGGTTCCCTCTCTTTCACCTATCTTGGTGTCCCCATTTTCTTGGGCCGACCCAAATCCATCTATTTCCATCACTTCATTGATCATATTCATCGACAACTTTCCTCTTAGAAAGGTAAAACCCTTTCAATGGTGGGAAGAGTTTGCCTTGTCAAATCCACCATAGTCTCTAAATTGGTTTACATCATGATGGTCTATAAATGGACAAAGGGTCTTTTAAAACAACTTAATATTGCTATAAAAAACATTATTTGGAGCAGAAGTACTCTCAAGAGAAAACTGGTAACGATCCCCTCGTCTACCTATTGTAAACCCATAGAGAAAAGAGGCATTGGTATAAAAAATCTTAAAACATTCAATGATGCTCTCTAATAAAGACTCATGTGGTCTCTTATTAATAAAAACTCTCACTCCATGAATTTCTTTGGGGATCGATTCCTTGATAATATTAAGATAGGTAATATTTATTATACAACTTCTTCTATTTGTCCCTCCCTCAGAAATTATTTTTCCTACAACATGGAAAATTCCAAATGGATTGCCAGTAAGGACTCTACTCTTAATTTTTTGGTTTGACAACTGGACTGCCTCCCCCCTCATTTATAAGGTGCCTAATGCTTTCACCCTTGTCTCCACTAATATCACCATTAAGGATGTGTTTAATTTTCAAAGAATAAATTTTCCTGATAATGTTAAAGAGATTGTCGAGAACTACGCTTTCACAACTAATGATGATCTTTTGATTTGGGAGCCTGCCCAAAATGGAATGATTGACTCAAAAAAAATTTATAACTACTGCTTTTAAAACTTTGAAAACAATCTAAGCTGGGTTACAAACATCATCAAAGAATAGTTAAAACCATCTCGTCTTACTCTTATTTGGCGGATTGTGCACCAATAAGTTCCTACTGATATATGTTTGCAATCTTATGGTATTAATCTTTGTTCTAAAGGTAGAACGTGAAATCAACATCGTGAGGACATTAATCATCTTTTTTTATCTTGTGAAACTGCTTATACTCTTTGCAATTACATTTTTTCTCTTTTTGAGTGCAGATGGATTTTGGATAACATTATGTTTTCTCAGTTAAAAAGGACGCTTGACTTTTCAGGGTCCCCACAAATAAGAAACCTCTTTCTCACAGCTGTTGCAGAGCTCCTTCACATACTCTGGTATAGTAGAAATGATTTTATCTTTAACAAAAACTCATTCAAGTTAAATTCAGTTAAAATGAGAATTGTTATTGCTATTAGAGAGGCTGAATTAATTCAAAAGGACCACTGCGACAACTCAGTTAAGTATCTCGAGATCCTTCTCCATATCGGAGTTCGTGGAAACTACCCGAAGCCCAAATAAACTATTGATGTTTTCTTTAAAGATCCTCATACTGGATGGATCAAATTCAATGTGGATGGAGCTTCAAAGGGAAACCCAGGACCATTTGGCTGTGGTGGCATCTTTCAAGACCATCTTGATTAGATCCTTGGATGTTTTTATAGAAGTTGTGGTCTCTCTTCTGCTTTGGAGGCTGAAATTATGGGTGTTATTCATGACATTTCCTTTGCCAAAATACACAACTGGAACAACATTTTGATTGAGAGAGACTCTAGAACCATAGTTCAAGCCATTTGGAATGGCATTGCTCATCTTGCTTAGACTCTCACCTCCCAATGGATTGATTTCCTTAACTTTCTCAAGAATCTCAATTTCATTGTCACTCACACGTGCTGTGAAGTGAACAGAATTTCTGATGGTCTTTCCAATATGGGATTTCCCCATGAAGTCATTTGGAGGAATGACCTTACTTCAGATTTGTTTCCTTACTATATTAGAGACACCAGAAAAATACCTACATATCATCTCATGCAATTTCCCCTTATTATTCTTTCTTTTTTGAATAAAATTTAGTTTTATGGACTTTTTACAGAACACAACCATCCCTCAAAAAGAAATAAAATAAACATTGATATGGAAGAATACACTATTAAAATGTCAATTTTTAATCAAAAAACACAATTTGAGTTATACCGGTCACATTGTGTTTCATATTAAGGTGTGGTTGATTTATACATATCAAAAATGAGTTATAGATCTTTTTAAGAAAGTTTCAAAACAATCTGAATGTGTTTGATTGGTTTTGAGTATGTTACTTGTTATTTTTACTGAAATTAATTTCAATTTTAAATAATGACACACTTTGAGTCATACCATTCACAATGTGCATCAGATTTATGTTTATTTGATTCATACATGTCACAAATGACTCATGGATCATTTTTATAAAGTATCAAAACAATCCAATGTGTTTTCTTAGTTTTCAATATGTCACTTGTTTTTTACTAAAATTCCATTTCAAATGGGAAACATGCACTTTGAGTCATAATGATCACACTCTATATCAGTTTGATGTGAGGATACTTCTAACACATCAAAAATGACTTATTACTCTCTCATATAAATTAGCAAGACAATTGGAGAGTTTTTTCTTGGTTTTCAGTGAGTGACACCTGTTTTGAACTAAAATGTCAATTTTAAACTGACCATGGACACTTTAAGTCATACCGGTCACACTGTGATTCAGATTGAGTTGAATTTGAATCATACATGTAAGATAATGACTCATGGATTGTTTTAAAAAAGTATTAAAACCATCTGAATTCATTTTATCAGTTTCAATATGTCACTTGTTCTTTTTACTAAAATTAATGTCAATTTTATACCAAAAGACACACATATTGTCATGTCGGTCACACCATGCATCATATCGAGGTTTTGTTTATTCCTAAACATCACAAATTATTTATGTATCATTTTACTAAATTAGAAAAATAATATGAATATATTTTCTCAGTTTTCAGTATGCCACTTCTTCTTTTTACTAAAATTAATGTCAATTTTAAATAAAAAAAGTAACTTTGAGTAATATTAGTTACATCATGCATCATATTGATGTGTGTTTGGTTCATACATGTCAAAAATAACATATAGATTGTATTTCTAAAGTATCAAAACAATCCAAATGTGTTTTATCAGTTTTCAATATACCAATTGTTCATTTTACTAAAATTAATATCAATTTTAAATAAAAAAGATACACTTAGAGTTATATTGGTCACACCATGGGTCTGGTTGAGGTGGGGTTGATACATGATATAAATTACTTATGTATCATTTTATTAAAGTATCAAAACAATCCTAATGTGTTTTCTCAATATTACGATTCTCACCTATGTTTTTGACTAAAATTAAAGTCCATTTTAAATAAATAGACACACATAGAATTATACTGATAAGAAAGTGAATCGGATTGAAGTGAATATGATTCCTACACATCAAAAATGACTTTTTTATTATTTATTGAATGCTTTAAACAATCCAAATTCATTTTCTCAGTTTTGAGTGGGACCCTTTTATTTGCTATTAAAATTTCATTTGAAACTGGAAACACGCACTTTGAGCCATACCAATCACATAGTGTGTTAGTTTGATGTGATATAGATTCCTACTCATCACAAGGCAACTTATTAATTGTTTTATTAAATTATCAAGACAATAAAAGTGAGTTTTATTAGTTTTTAGTGATTAACACATTTTAAACTAAAGTGTCAATTTTAAACTGATAACAGACACTTTGAGTCATAGCAATCTCATTGTGTATTGAATTAAGGTGAGGATAATTCATGTAAGGTCCTGGATCTGTGTTGATTGAATCTTTGCATGTTTTTGAAGACTAAGTATCTTGTAGAAGGCTCAAATAAAGTCTGGAGGATTTTGGTCACGGGAATATGGAAATATGGGGTACACAATGTGACCAAGGGGGACACGATGTGTACCGTTCAGGTTTCATAAAAATAAAACAAAGCACCATAGTGACACATTTTTTGGCATAACTCTCCTTGAATCGGTACATTACGTGACATGGAGGTATACGTTGTGTACTACCCCACTGCTGGGTATTTTAAAGACACCCAGCCACTCAGGTTTTTCAAACCTTATGGCTTGAGTCCACCCCCTCTCGTCCCCAGATGACATGGATTCCTCACTCTTCAAAATTTGGGGATTCCTTCATCCTGGATCGGTTCCCCACTACCTTTATTCGATCAATCTTCAATGTGAGGTAAGATCTATCTTTGTTCATTGGTTTTCTTTGATTTGTTTTCTCCCATTCCTCTTTTCTATGCTATGTAATTTGATCTCCAAGGTTCTAAGGGAGTTGATTTTGGTTTTTATTGTTGTGGTTTTTCCGCAACATCCTCTGGTGGATGCAGTTGTTGTGGAGAAAGTGATCATGATGCATTACCTTGATCTGTTCTTGAGCGAAGAACTTTGGAAACCTTTTGTGGTAGGAGATTTGTTGCTTCTTTAATTATTTACATGCAATCATAGAGTTAGCATGTTTTATCCCTTTGGATTGCAATGGAATTGACCTAATTAAATATTTGAATCAGATTAAAATAATTGGTTTGATCACATGTTGTTTCTTTGCACTATAATAATGGTTTATGTCTTGATTTTCTAGATAGTGTGATATCTATGATTGTCTTGTTAGCATTTTGTTATTGATGAAATAGGTAAATAACATAAATCCAAAATTAATTGACAATTATATGGAAAAAGATAAAGAGGAATATAAATGAATATGTTTGTTGTTGTTGTAATTTCATGTTAATCAAATTGGTGTAGTACGCATGTTTAATTATTTATGATAGTTATGATAGCTTGATTTTTAGGTTTCCTGTAGATGGGACTTACTAATAATTAATTAGTTAATTCAAGATTGATTAATGAATCATTTTTTTGATAAAATATAATGCCTTGAAGGTTTCAGAGTTACACTCTTTCTTGTAAGTTCGAGTGCCTTCTGATTTGGATACTTGAGAGCTCGTTGTGTTTGAAGGATGGATGCTTTGTTTAAGGGCCAAAAGCCCAGTTGGTATGATGTTTGTTCCTACTGCTTGTGTTGTGATGTGATCTTGGATGGATGATGTTATATGTGGGGGTAGGGAGGCCCATTGGTCATGGTAGGAGTCGATTCCAAGAGTGGTGAGATGCATCGGTTTATGCATGTGGGTGTCAGGGAGGACACCTGAGATGATGAAATAGGTTGGATGTGAATGATTGGATGTTTTCTAAATATTTTTGGTTTTTCATCTGCTTTACTGTCCCTACTGCTTAAGGTAGTTGTTCTTTCTTACCCTCCTTCCAAAAGGGGAGAATACGCATGAGGTATTCCATGTTCTTTTAGTGTTTAGAATCTCGAGGTAGTATGGGTCTATGCTCTTTGTATAGGTGTAAAACACTTGAAGGGTAGTTCATCTACTCACCATGTTGATCCCCCATGTGTTTGGTAGCTTAGAATTTTTTTCTATAATGTCTGAAAATATGGGAATGTAATAATTCTTTTAATAAATGATTGAATAAATTATGTTAACCCATGGGGTTGAAACTTGGTGTAATGCAATGATGAGGTTAAAATTTAAAAGAACAGTGGACTTTGGGTGTGATTATAATGAAATATAATGTGGAATTATTAATGGTAATTTAATTTTTAAATAATTAATTAATGTAAAATTAATCTAATAAAAATGTAATGATTTAATGTAATAAATTTCTTTAAATGGATGTGTCCTTATAGGATATCTAGTCTTAGTAGTTACAGTTGGGAGTACGGGAGATGTTAGATGCAGTTGAGTATAAGACTAGGTTATTTCCATAGTGTGGTTGTGAGATATAGTATATTCGGTACTTTTTTTGTTTTTATACGCTACTCCACCCCATCAGTTAGTGAAACTAACACACTGGGGATTTTGAGCCCTGGGGGTGTTTTCCCCAAAATGTTGGTGTGAGGATGGATGGCTGACTACCCCCTTTGTCCCCACTCTTTTCTCTTGGTAGTTAATTGTGTTGGTAGGAACAACAGTTAGTTTCCCCCATATATGTGTGTAGAGGTCTATAATGGATTGTGGTTATTCACACACATATATTATAGATATAGTTTCTTATAGACTACTATAGGTGTAACATGTATAGTTTGTGATGGATTGAGGATCCTTACTCGGTGTATGGGCTGTAATGGCTTGTGGTATAATGCTTGCTGTATGATACACATTATGTGATCTCTGGTGACTTTTGAAAACTACCTGTTTACTTTTCTTATGTGGATGTGGTGGCTGTGTTGCACGAGGTTCATGTTGTGGTGCTTCGCCCAGGTGTCTTTGGAATAGTCTTTTAGAGAGAGATTCTTAGGACATGTGACGTTGGGGAAAAGCGGAAAAGCAACGGGGAAGTAGTAGTGAGGTACCCTTAATATTCTTTATTATAATATATACTCTTGTATGTGATACATGTTGAGAGTAGCCATAGTGAGGTTGGGAACTTAATACACTTGTTTTGGTGACGAGTTAGTTTTACTTTCAGTTCACTATGCTTTAGAATGCATTCTTTACTTTTTCATGAGAGGCTCCTCGGAGGATCCTACTGATTATACTGTTATAATCACCCTATATATATATAAACTATTTTTTTTACATAACTTGGAGTATGTTTGAGATCAATATGGTTACTACTATCTTGAGGTTGTAGGAGCTATTCGGGCTTTGTGGTTGCTGCCTTTTTTACTTTATTTTGGTACTTTTAGTGTTTCCTTTCAGTTGTAGTAGTTTTTCATGACATTACATATGTGTACTTATTATTTCATTTATATTGTAGTCTGAGTTGGAGTTGGTTGGTGTCTATCTCATATCTCTCTTCTGCATGTGTTATCTTAGAGGGTAATTCCTCCCATTTGTGTGTTTACTATACCCTTAGTGTTAGTCTCCAACCCTGGGCCTACTGGCGGAAGGACTCGGGGGTCACTATCCCCCTTCTCACATTGTCATCCTAGGAGGTGTACACCTTGTGGGGAGGGGGTCATGACAAAGTGGTATCAGAGGTGATTTTGAGGGATAAGATGGAGTTTACTTTTAGGCACATGTGAGGTTGCATGGTTTGGTTGGGAAACAATGTCATTAAAGTTTAGCAAGTTATGTAAACACTGGGGACTGGCTGAGACATAAGCGTTTGGGGACCCTTGTGATCTGATGCATGAACCTTTAAGTTTACAGTGGATACTAAAGGAGGTGATACTAGTTGTAGGGTGGAGACCTAGGAGAGTATCATGCATCATTCATCTTTGTACCTATGTTTTAAATGGTACACATTGTTATATTCTAACATAAAATAAATAAAAGAAAACAATTAATTAATTAATGTTGAGTCTTCCATATTCTAGGTTTAGGAGATCTAACTATTTTTTGTTTTGAAGGTATGGATCTAGGTCGTAGTCCTCATCAAGTTTGTGCAGAATATGACAAGAAGGTTGTGCCAAAATATTTCCATAGGGTAGAGGTTAATGACGATGACACTTGGAGGAGGACACTCCGAGAGTTTCAGCACAAGATTCTATAGAGGTGTGAGGGATATATCTCAAATGCAGTCACATAATACTAGTTAGATGAGGTTGAGATAGCCTTCGGTTCGATATGTGCTTGGAAGGAACATTGGGTGTCTTTGGTTGTGATGATGCTGCATGGGGTAGTGAGGCAGTGCTAGTTATTGTTCCTTGGGGATCGCGAGGAGTTGGTGATCTCATGGGAGGAGTTCTGAGACAAGCTTAGAGTTGAGTTTCTTTCATCGACCACAAAGGTGTCTAGTTTCTAGGTTTTGTTTACCCTTTGACATGGGAGATCCATTGTGTGAGAGTTTGGAATCCATTTCTGTAACCTTTTACAATATTCTTGGGATTTGTTTATAGATGAGGAGGTTAGGGAAATGCATTTCGATGAGGCTTTGCATCTAGAGATATAGTGCTAGGTCACTGCATTTATGTTGAATACATATCCTGATCTACTAGTGAGGGAAAAGGTTGTCGAGAGGGCATTATCCAGAATGAGATCATCATAATATCGGAGTTGACAGGATTCCACGTGAAGTAGAGCTATATTTTGGGGTTCTCGGTTTTCAGGGAAGAAGAGTTTTTGTTTTTCCGAGGGTAGGTCCCAGCCCTCAGCATCTCGTTTTTTTTGATGCGGCATCTCTTAGGCCTATTCTAAGGGATAAATGATTTTTTTTCTTGTGGAGGTTGATTCCATCAGTAGTGAGAGTTCCCAACCATTCAGAGCAGTTATTGTGAACCAGGTGTTCCACTCTAGTTTCCTCCGTTGAGGTAGTTTCATCCGAGACAACAACAGTAGGTTGCACCAGCTTTGGATCAGAAAAGAGCAGATGAGGCAAGTGGAGGACATCCCTGGGATGCTCCCCATCCACAGAGATAAGAGAGTGATTATGTCAATGGTCTTCATCAGGTTTAGAGAGGTCATAGAGGAGGTTGTAGTCAGCTTCATGCTTTAGCATTGCTAGCTCCAGGTGATCCAGATGTCATTAAAGGTACCCTTTTCTTGTTTTCTACATGGGTTTATGCCTTGTTTGATTTAGGAGTGATGAATTTAGTCATATCACTTTCCCTTGTAAATGCTTTGGTACTTGAGGTAGAGAGGCTTCCAGGGCCCTTGGAATTGACTATTCGAGTTAGAGGTTGAGCTGACTTTTTTATGTATGTAAGGACTATGAGCTAGTGTTGGGGCAGCACCGCTCTTGGGGAGATTTTCTATGTTTACGAATACAACCTTTTTATTTCATAATTGGCATGGATCGGTTGAATTTGGTGTAGGATATCATGGATTTCTTCAGGAGGAAGGTGGTATTATTCAATGATGATAGATAACTAGTAGTGTTTTCTGGTGAGAAAGACCCTTGGATGGGTCAGAGGTGTGTTCCATCCTTGGCATCCTTGATGGCTGAGCTGATGCTAAGTTCTTTAGAGGTTCAGCAGTTGGTGTTTCCTAAGGCCGTAGAAGAGTACCCTGATGTATTTCAAAAAGAGGTTGTATCATTACCCCCTCAATGAGAGATTGAATTTGGGATCAAGCTACATGAAGGAGCAACTCCTTTCTCTATGTCTTCTTATAGGATGGACCATTCTGAGTTATGGGAGCTTCATTTATAGCTCGATAGTTCATTACAGTGTGGTTTTTTTAGCCGAGTGTGTCACTGTGGGGTGCACCAGTTTTTTTCATGAAGAATGCTGAAGGTAGTTTGTGGTTGTGTATTGATTATCATCACTTGAACAAAGTTATAGTGAAGAATTTCTATCCTCTTCCATGGATTTATTATTTATTTGATCAACTAAAGGTTTAAAGTCGATTATAGAAGATCTACTTGCGGTTAGAATATCATCAGATGCTTGTGAAGGATGAGGATATCCCAAAGACTACTTTCTATTGTTGTCATGGTCATTACGAGTTCATTTTAATGTCATTTGGTTTGAATAATTCTCTAGATATGGTCATGGGATTGGTGAACGTTGTGTTCCATGAGTTCCTGGATAAATTCATGGTGATTTTCATGGTGACATCCCGGTGTACTATGCATCTGATGAGGAGCATGCAGAGTATCTACACATCGTTTTGGGAGTTCTTCGTCAACAATAGATGTTTTGGAAGTTGTCGAAGTGTGAGTTTTGGGCTCAAGAAGATCATTTCTTGGGGAATGTGGTGTCCCAGTAGGGAGTAGATGTGGATCCACAGAAGATAGAAGTGGTTTTGTCATGGTAATCCCCCAAGATAGTGGTAGAGGTGCGAAGATTCCTTGGTCTTGTAGGCTACTAGAGGAGGTTTGTATCTGATTTCTCTCAAGTTGTGACTCTTTTGAGGGCATTGAATATAAAGGATCAATTTTTTTTGTAGACTGATTATTGTCAAGAAGCTTTCAAGTATCTAAAGAAGAATTTGTTCAGTGCTCTGGTTCATTTTCTTTTAGCATAGGGAGTTCAGTTTGATTTTTTCTACGATGCATCACATCTGGGGTTAGTCTATGTTATAATGTAGCAGAGATTGGCCATTTCTTATGGGTATCAATAGTTGAACATAAATATTTCACCCATTATCACTATTTGGAAGCTCTGGTGTTTTCTCTAAATTTGTGGAGATATTACCTCATTGGAGAATGCTTTGTGGTTTTTATCGATCATAAGAGCTTGAGGTATGTTTTCTCCCAGCGTGTCTATAACATACGGCAGCATCAGTGGATGGAGTTCTTATAAAAACACAACTTCAAAATATTATATACACCTGGAAAGGGGAATGTTGTAGCTGATGTGTTGAGCGGGAAGTCACACAGTGATCTAGTGCAAGAATCTGGTGATTCATGAAGAGCTATCGAAGAACATTTAGCATTACATCTCAATACATGAGAAGTTAGGGGTAGATTTTGTCTTTTTCAGATGATAGTACATTCATCCCTAGTGTAGTAATTGGAAGAGTCCTAGTTGGGAGATCTAGAGGTGGAGGTCTGGAGAGACTGAGTTTTTTTGTGGTGAGGTCCCTGGTGGTTGGTCATAGGATGAAGAACATCTATTGTTGTATTAGGGAAGACTTTTCCTTCCTTTGGAGATGCATGAGGTGGTTCCCAGAGGGTTCCATAGTTATCCTTTAGTGGTGAATCTTGAAATGAAAGAGATGTATCGAGCCTTGAGGAGTTAGTTTTTTTTGTATGAGCTGAAGTGTGTAGTTGCGGAGTTTGTGTCTCAATGTTTGGTCTTCTATAAGGTGAAGGTCGAGCACCGTGTCCCCGGTGGTTTTCTCTAGGCATTAAATTTTCCTCAATGGAAGTGGTAGGACATATCTATGATCTTTGTTACTAGTTTAACTCATTCTCAGGGAGGCAATGACGCTATATGGGTGGTAGTGTATCATTTGATGAAATCATCCCACTTCATAGCAACCAGGGATTCAAGCTCAGTATAGGTTTTATCAAGGTAGTATCTGGAGGTGGTGGTGAGACTCCATGGAGTCCAGAAGATAATCATTTTAGATCTAGATCCTCATTTTACCTCAAGGGTTTGGAGAGGTATCCAACATGTTTTTGGTTCTCATTTATACATTATCACTTCTTGTCATCCACATACGGATTGTCAGACAGAGAAGACCATCCAGACTCTTGAAGATTTGTTGCGCTCTTGTGTTATGAATTTTGGAGGTTTGTAGATGAGGAACTTACCCCTGGTGGAGTTCGCTTAGAATAATAGTTTTCATTCCACCATCGGTATGGAACCATTTGAGTAATTGTATGGTGGACCTCTCCATTATCCATTGTGATGGACGGCGGTTGGAGAGTTAGCAATTCTCAGACCAAAACTAGTGCAGAATATGACAGAGATGGTTCAAGTGATTTGTGAGAGGATGAAGGCAGTGCACGATCATCATAAATCATATGTTGATCAAAAGAGGATACCTTTAGAGTTTTATTCTAGGGATCAAGAGTTTTTGAAGGTGACTCCTCATCTTGGGAAGTGAAGATTTGGTTGTGGGAGTAATATTTCTCCCCAGTTTGTTGGGCCTTTCTAGGTGTTGGCTCATTTTGGGGCTGTGGCATGTCAGGTAGAACTTCCCCCATTGATGATCAAGGTACATAATTTTTTTCATGTGTCACAGATCCATCGTTATCTTAATGATGACTCTAACATCATTGATTGGGGATATATCAATGTTGACGATGATGGGACCTTCAAGGAGTGGCCTATGGAGATTTAGGACTACAAGGAGAAGGTGTTTCACATGCATTCTATCCTGCTGGTTTGTGTCTTGTGGCGGCATGGTGGCATGGAGGAGAGTACCTTGGAATGTGATTTGTATATACGCACTCATTATCCTGAGCTTTTTGACACTTATCTCTTTCCTTGTGACAATGTTTATTTTGTGGATGTAGACCTTTCTTGTCTATGAGATGGATTTATTTTATTTCTTGTTATGGCTTGCTCTCATTGAGAGGTATCTCCCCCAAGAGACCATTTAGGAGCTATTTGTGGTTATCAAGAGGTGTCTTGTTGTTCTTTTTTTGTAGTTGGGGTCCTATGGTGGTGAAACACTAGAGAGGTATCTCGTGGGGTGGTTGTTCAGACAACGCCTTTTCTGTTTCCTCTCTGTGTTGGTTATGGATTCTCGAGGACGAGAATATTTTAAGAGGTACCTAATATAAGGGCTTAGATTCATGTGGATCAACCCTTTTCTTGTTTTTTAAGATCGGTGTGTTCATAGAAGGCTTGGAGGAAGTCTGGAGGAGTTTAGTCATGATAAGATAGAAACAAGGGGGGTACACGACATGACCAAGGGGGAAACGATGTGTACAATTCAGGTTTCAAAAAAATAAAACAAAGCACCAAGGTGACCCATTTTTCGGAGTTAGTTTCCTCGAGTTGGTACACGATGTGATGGGGAGGTAAATGTCGTGTATTTCCCCACCACTGGGTGTTTTAAATACACCCATATCCTCATATTTTTCAAAACCTATGGCTTGAACACACCCCCTCTCAACCCCATACGACCCGTACACCTCCCTCTTCAACTTTTGCGGATTCCTTTATCATGGATTGGTTTCCTGTTACCTTTCTTTGATCCATCTTCAATTCAAAGTAAGATCTACCTCTATTCTTTGTATTTTTTAAATCTATTTTCTCTCATATCTCTTTTCCATGCTATGAAATTTGATCTCCATGGTTCTAAGGGAGTTTATTTTGGTTATTGTTAATTTGGTTGTGTCGCAACATCCTCGTGTGGATACAGTTGTTGTGGGGAAGGAGATCGTGATCTGTTTCTTTAATCCATTCTTGAGTGAATAACATCATAAACCTTTTGAGGTGGGAGATTAATTTATTCTCTAATTATTAACATGAAATTGTAAAGTTATCATGTTTTATCCCTTTGGAACTAAATTGAATTGACCTAATTAAATGTTTGAACCAGATTAAAAGAGTTGTTTTGATCGTATGTTGTTGCTTTGCACTATGATAACGGTTTGCCTCTAGATTATATAGATAGTGTGATATATATGATATTCTTATTATCATGTTGTTCTTGATGAAATTTGTAAAGAATATAAATATGTAATTAATTTATAATTAAATGGATAAATATAAAGAGGCATGTAAATGAATCTGGTTGTTGTTGTAGTAATTTGATGATAATAAAAATGGTGTAGTAAGAATTTTTAATTATCTGTGATAGCTATGATAGATTGATTTTTAGTTTTCCCATAGTTCAAACCGACTAATAATGAATCAGTTAATTAAATATGTATTAATGAACCAGTTGTTTGATAAAAGATAATGTCTTATAGGTTTATGAGTTACCCTCTTTCTTGTAAGGATGAGTGCCTTCTGATTTGGAGCATTGAGAGATCGTTGTGTGCGAAGGTTGGATGCCTTGTTTAAGGGCCAATAGCCCAGTTGGTATGATGTTTGTTCCTGCTTCTTGTGTTGTGATGTGAGCCTAAATGGATGATGTGATATGTGGGGGTAGGGAGGCCCATTGGTTTTGGAATCAGTTGATGCGAAGCATGGTGAGATGCATTGGTTTATGCATGTGGGTGTTGAGGAGGACACCAGAGATGATGAAACGGGCTGGATGTGAATGATTGGATGCTTTTTGAATAATTTTGGTTGTTTATCGTCTTGCTTTCTCCACTTCTTAAGGTAGCTAGTCTTTCTTACCCTCCTTCCAAAATATGTGAAGAAGTGAGGGGTATGCCATGTGCTTTCCATGTTTATATTATGGAGGGATGATTGGTCTACGCTCTTTCTATATGTGGAAAAGACTTGACATGTAGTTCATCTACTCACTATGTTGAGCCCCCTTGTGTTTGGTAGATTAAAATGTTTTTATAGAATTCCTGGGAATATGGGAAAGTAATAATGATGTTAATAAATGATCGAATAAATTATGTTAACCCATGGGGTTGAAACTTGGTTTAATGAAAAGATGATGTTACAATTTAAAGAAACAGTGGACTTTGGGTGTGTTGAAAATAAAATATAATGAGGAATTTTTAACGGTTAATTAATGTTTAAATAATTAATTAAAATAAAATGAAACTCATAAAAATGGAATTAAGTAATGTAATAAAGATATTTAAATGGTTTTGTGCTTCTAGGATACCTAGTGTTAGCAGTGGCATCCAGGATTCCGAGAGATGTTAGCTTCAGTTGAGTCTAAGAATAGGTTATTCCCATAGTGTGGTTGTGAGATATATTATATTTTGTACTTTTTGTGTTTCTATATGATAATCCCCCCCACCAGTTAGGGAAACTGACACCTTATGGGATTTTGAGCCCTAGGGGGGTGTTTTCCCCAACATTCCGGTCGGAGGAAGGATGGCTAACTACCCCCTTTGGGCACACTCTCTTCTCTGGGTAGTAACTTGTGCCGGTAGGAAGAGCAGTTAGTTTCCCCTATATATGTGTGTAGAGGAATGTAATGGCTTATGGTTATTAACAGACATATATTTTGGATATAGTTTCCTATGGACTACTATAGGTGTAACATGTATGGGCTATGATGGCTTGAGGATCCTTACTCAGCATATGGGCTTTAATGGCTGGTGGTATAATTCCCGATGTAGATACACATTATGAGAGATGTGGTGGATCCTAGAAACTACCTAGTTACTTTTCTTATGTGGACATGGTGGTTTTTCTGTATGAGGTGCATGTTGTGGTGCTTCGCCCAGGTGCCTGTGAGCAAGCCTTTTTGGAGAGAGATTCTTAGGACGTGCACTGTTGGGGAAAAGCGGAAAACCAGTGGGGAAGTAGTAGTGGGTTATCCTTGATATTATTTATTATATTATATACTATTTTATTAGATACTTCGTGAGAGTATCCATGGTGAGGCTGGGAACATAGTATACCATTTTAGTTGACGAGTTAGTTTCACTTGTTGTTCATTGTGCTTTAGCATGCTTTCTTTAATTTTTCATGAGAGGATCCAAGGAGATACTACTGATTATATTTTTATACTCACCCTATATATATATAAACTATTTTTCATGTCACTTATAGAAATATGGATATCATGCTAGTTACTACTAGCTTAGGGTTGCAAGAGTTGTTCGGGCTTCGTGGTTGCTACCGTTTTTACTATCTTTTAGTACTTGTAGTTTTCCCTTCCAGTTTTAGTAGTTTTTCATGACATTACATATGTGTAAATGGTATTTCTTTTATATTGTAGTTTGAGTTGGAGTTGGTTGGTGTCTATATTATCTCTCTCTTCTACATGTGTTCTCTTAGAGGTTAATTCCTCCCATTTGTGTGTTTACTATAACCTCGGTGCTAGTCATCAACCCGGGGCCTAGTGGAGGCGGGACTCACGGGTCACTATCTCTTTTCTCACATTGCCAGCCCAAGAGGGGTACACTTTGTGAAGAGGGGGTTGTGAAAATTCCTATACATAAAAAATGACATATGGACTGTTATCCTAAAGTTTCAAAACAATCCAAAATTTTTTATTGGTTTTGAGTATGTTAGATGACTTTTTTACTAAAACCAAGGTCAATATTAAATAAAAAGATTAACTTAGAGTCATATTGATCACACCATGAATCTAATTAAGGTGTAGATGATTCCTACACATCCTAAATGAATTATGGATTTTTTTCCTAATGTCTCAAAATAGTACATATACAGTTTCTTAGTTTTGAGTACGTCACTTTTCTTTTTTACTAAAATATTGTTTTAAACTGAAAATATGCAATTTAAGTCATACCAGTCACATCGTGTGTCAGTTTGATGTGAGAGAAACTCCTACCTGTCAAAAATGACTTTTGAATCATTTTCTTAAATTATCATGGCAATATAATCTTGTTTTTCTATTTTCAATGAGTGAAACTTTTTAAAATAAAATGTCCATTTCAAACTAATAAAAGACACTTTGAGTCATTTTGGGCACATCATGCATCAGATTGAGAAGTGGTTGATTCCTACATATCAAAAAATACTTTTATATTGTTTTCATAAAGTATAAAAAACAATGTGAATGTGTTTTCTTAGTTTTGAGTATATCAGTTGTCTTTTTACTAAAATTAATTTTAACTTTAAATAAAAATACGCACTTGGAGTCATATTGATCACATCATGAATCAGATTGAGGTGAGCCTAATTCCTGCACACTCCAAATGAATTATGGATCATTTTCCTAAATTATAAAATAATACAAATGGGTTTACTCGATTTTGAGAATGTTATTATTCTCTTTTACTAAAATATCATTTTATATTAGAAACACACACTTTTAGTCATACGAGTCACATCATGTATCAGTTTGATGTGATATTTATTCCTATATGTCAAAAAACAATTATGAATCATTTCCCTTAGTTATCAAGACTATTTGAGTGTTCTTTCTCTATTTTCAATGAGTGAAACTTTTTGAATAAAAATGTCAATTTTAAAGTGATGGTGAAAACTTTGAGTCATACCAAGCACATTGTTCATTGGATTATGTTGTGGATGATTCCTACACATCAAAATTACAAAGGGATAATTTTACAAAATTGAATAAAAGAATCCAACTCTATAAGAAAACAATTCTTATGTGAGTAATACTAGAAATAAATAAATTAAACATAAATATGAAATGATACATTAATTTTATAGATAATGTATTTACTGTGAAAACATCAAGATTACCTCTATGATTGAGTAGATGCAACATTATTGATCTTAGTTCAATGGAAGTAGAGGGAAATTGAAGGAATGTGACAAATGTCAAGACTGTAGGAGAGAAAAGGTTTTGAGGGAGAAATCTTGGGAATTTTTTGTTTAGAAAGGACTGAAATATGGAGATAAATATTCTAAAATAAGAAAACATGATAAGGAATAATGAAAATTAAAATAATGTTTCATTGTAACATTTTTTAGTAAAATAGATAATGTATATCATAGAATTACCTTTACATCTTCCCAAAGGGTTTCCTTTTTTATAGTATGTTCTTCCTTGAGATTAGTAACATCATCATGTGTAAAAGACATTGTCTGCATGAGTAGTCAAACATTTAATTTAGATTATGTTAATATTGTAGAGAAAAGATAATATTATGAGGAAAAGAATAGTATATTTAAAAGAACTTTTACCTTATCATTTAATTCTCAGTTGTAGTCTTGAAGTACAACCTCTCATGAGCATAAGAAACTTTGAACAAACTACCCCAACTCGAAAAAAATAATCCACCTCTATAAGAAAACAACTCTTATGTGAGTAATACTAAAAAGAAATAAATTTAACATAAATTTGAATCAATCAATTACTTATTTGAAAGTCAAATATTCATTTTATTTATGTACATTTTTTCATTAGGTATCCTTCCCATTCGTTTCTAAGCAAATATATATCATCTGGTGAATATGAGTATTTTTTAAAGTCATCATAGTACTGGAAAAATATAAATATACAACCACTACAACAAAATATCCATTTAGTGGCAGTTTTTTTATATCGCAGTGGTTTAAACCACTGCTACATGGTTCTGTCACTATTTCAAAAAACCGATTCAAAAATTGGTGTCGACATTCAACATGTGGAGATTCCTTCCATTTAGTAGTAGTTTCTAGAAAGAGTCCTAGAACTCATATTTCATGGTGGTTTTTTCAGTTTTATCGTCGGTTTTCATTTAAAAAAATAATGACAATCTTGTGGTGGTTAAAAATATCCTCTAAATTTAAAATTTTTTACCAAAAAACCCGCCACTAAAATAGATAAAACAACCGATAAATAAAATTTTGTCATATTTAGTGGCAGTTTTAGCTACCACCCCAAAAAATACCATAATATAGTGGCGGTTTAAATTGCCATGAAAAAAAACTATATCTAATAGTAGTTTAAACCACTGATAAATAATGAATTAAAGAAAAACAAGCTACAAATTCTATAGCCCCATAACTTGCAGCCATAAAAACACAAGAATAAGAATGAAAATTTGACCAGTTCATCAAATATATCATCAACATACAAGGAAAAAAATACATAAAACAACACATGTTAAAACTAAAGAATCAACGCATATTGATTCTCACCAAAACATAAATAATCAATAAATTGAAAAAGGAAAACAACACATGAAAATTAATAATAAATTTATCATTACATTTAAAGAATCAAACAAGACACAACACATTAAAATAATCAACAATACATAAATACATTCAAATAATCAACACATTGAAATAATCAATAATACATTTTGCAATAAATATCTCAATACATTTCTCAATACATTTATCAATAAATTACTCATTAAAAGTACATTGATTCTTTAAACTATAACATAACACATTCCCAAGGAAAAAATAAATTCAATACATTTAAAACTAGCTATATATAATCAATGTAGTTTCATTAAAATGAGGCTTGACATGTTAAAACTAAACCCACCAAAATTACAAAACAATATAAATTAATTTAATAATAATGAAATAATTCTCAATATGAAACAATCCATCATGAACACAATTTTCAAGAAAAGGACCATTTATGATTAAAAATCAATCATAAATTCTTATAAAAAAATAAAAAACACCCTAAATATCCATAAATGACTTAAACTTACACAAGTGACGATAAAAACTAACTTGGATTTATATAATGGGTAAATACTTTATGAAATCCTATGACTTTTAACACTGGTCCCACCCCTTAATGAGATCATAAAAAACAACATTGATTCCTATATGTTCCCTGTCTTACAAGAATCCACATAGTCTGAGTTACTCGATAACATCCCCATGGCCTATCCAAGACAAACAAGGCAGAGCTCCAAAAGAGGGTCCATGCACAAATAGAGCACAAAAATATCCCAAAAGATAGATCACCCAACACATAAATATTGAGCTCTAACCAAGAAGGTGAAAACAATAGGATACTAATCGCACAGAGGGTTTGATAGATAGGGGTTATCATATATGTTATAGTCTTGAGATATCATTGTATGGATAAGTGATATATAACCTTAGTTTGGTGAGATATAATATAGAACGATCCTTGGTCAGTAGGACTAGGTTGTGATGTGAGATTTGGAAAAGGGTATAGGCTTTCCTATAATGGTTGGGGTTTGATTGAGATTATAGACTTGGAGAAAACCATGGGGTTTTGTGTCATGACTTGACCTATAGGGGCCCTACATGGGACACTGGTAAGTTGATAGTGACACCACATGTTCACCCCCAATAAGTGAAGGGCTAGAGACAAGCACAGAGTAAGAATATCACTAAAGTGGGAGGCTTTATCCTATTATACTTGAACACACACACACACACACAACTCCATGAAATAGTGCATAGGTATAATAAAATAAAACCTCTATAGTGTAAACAATTCATGTAGTAACCTCTAGGAAATACATCATAATGAAATAGATAAATATCCAGACAATGGAAATGGTAAAATACATTTCTAACCAAGAATAAGGAAAGTAGGTACCAATCTAGAAACAACTAAAATCTAAAGGAAGAGGAGTTCCCAACTCAATAAAAAGATAAAAAATACACACGTTGTGCATGAACATATCCTCTCCACTAATCATTTACCAATGATGAACTATGCTCTTCACCCTCTCCATCTCCATCTCCACTTCCTACTACCGGCACATGTAAGACAATTATATTGAAAATTAAACATTGTATATTTATATTTAAACTTAAAATCAACAAAATATTTTAAACTAAATGATTTTGAAGTTTTTTGATTTACCTGCTCACCCCTAGTCATCACTACAAAATCCTCAGGGACATATCCGGTCATCTTTTGATATAAATCAAACAACACTTTCTTCAAAAAAGATATCTTATCCCCCTATTTCTAAATGGTGATTTTCATAGAATCAAGATTTATCTGTGAATCATGGGTTGGGGAGATACTAAAACCTGGAGTATATTCATTTTCAATACTCATTTTCCTACCAAAGACCTCAGATTTTACTGGTCCCAAATCAATCCCGTGCACTCGACTAGGATGCTCCTTACCAAGGACTTTACCAATTGGGTCATCCTGGGAGACTGAGTAGGACTGCATGAGATTGACACCCCATAGTTCTTTAATTTTTACCTATAAATAAAATATCAGTCATATTAGAAGAAATGACTACTAATAGAGTGAAAACTGATAATAAGTTATTATAATGAAAAATGAGTTCATACCCCAAATTCTTTGGTAGGATCATTAAGAATACTCCCATAAAAAAATTTAATAACTCCAACCACACTTCTGTTTGGGTTGTTGGGTGGCCTAAACTCTGTGACTACATTAAACAGAGATAAATCAATAGTTTAATATATTAAATAGATAATATGGTCTAATAAATATTTAAACTAATGAAAATATTACTAGATTCAATTATCTTTTATAAAAACATTTTGACCCCATAGTTTGAGGGATGATTTTCTTATCCCTACTTGATACATTCTTCCTTGAATGATAATGAAAAAAATAAAATGTAATTTTATTATAATTTATTCAGTCTCATATCCTTTTCATATACATGTATAAATGTTAAATGAGATTAATATAATAATATATATTTAAATACAATGTTATTTTCATCACAACGCCTATCAATAAATACTTTCTATTTCTCTCTAGGTACCTCATTGGGTGCCTTATCATAATTTTTTTGGCTGCTCAATGAAGTATCGTTGACTTCATTCTATAATATTCATTTATAATCATTCAATTTCTTGCCCAAATTTTTCAATATCCACTTTCATGCTAGTATATCAGCAATGATAAAGTGGAAAAACATCTGTACATAGAGATTGATCTTTAAAATATTAGCATTTAATAACATAATGACATTCAATTACACCATAATGAATTAAAATTAACTTTATTTGTGAATCAAAAACTACATTTTTCCAAGATGAAGGCATATACCTCCAATCATCACATGTAATGGGAAGGTTAATCGGATCGGCTGCCATCTAGCATAGAATCTGGCCATGTAATCTCACAGCATCATCCGTAAGGACCCCATTGGAATCAAATGGGACAACTATCTTTTGTCTAGTCATATCCCATACATATTCAATTTTCATATTTTTTCTCTGTAGTAGCATTGTTTCCATATTTTATGAAAAAAATAGTTAGTTGTAAAAAAGTGCAATAAATTTATTCATATTAATATTTTCACCTATAACAGTCACCCTCGAGTATCCTTGTAAAGAACTAGAAGTGCCACCATGACCCCTCACTGTTGAGGCTGCTATGTGGGAAGGCATCGAGTGAGCTATTGATGGGATGCTTTTATAGGGTGTGAGAGATGGTGTAGGGTAGACAGTGGATAGTGTCTGAGATACTGTAGGGAGGGAGACAGATGGATCATCATCTATCGAAGTAGATTACGGAAAGTTGACTGAGAGTCCAATGGAATCTGTATAAAGTTTCCTCTTTGGAATTCCTATCATTTAATCAAATAAAATTAAGTTCAAATAATATATTTCAAAAAAAATATGTAGAAAAAAATTGAAATAATAATCGATGCACAGTACTAACGAAAAAAATATACATAACAATGATAATGAATGACTGTATAAAGGACATAAGTGGTTGATAAATGAATGGATAAATTCACATACAATCATTTTATCCTTTAATCATGTCAATTTCCTTCTCTATCATTACTTCATCTACTTCATCCACCCTTTCGTGACTAATATTTTCAATATCCTGATGGAAAAATAAGTCTTCTTCTTAATGTTGATGGGATTCAATGTCATTGGTCAAATCATCCACTTCATAACCCATATAATACTAGTCTCTTTTTTTTATGAGATAAACTACACTCCACCCTTCATCAATGACATATTTAACATAATATACCATTTTCACTTATGATGATAATATATATAGATCATGTAGCTCATGGTCACCAACATCCATCATGCGAGATAAGTTCACCGAAGTAATTTTCAAGGAATCTCTTTTAACACCCTTGATAATATCCACACAATTTAATTTGAATAAAACAACTAAAAAATGTCTGTGGTTGTTTAATTTGATAATATAAGTCAACCTTTTATAGTATTCCACTTCATAAAATGTAAATATGCCACTATTCTATGTTTTTAAACCCTCTTTCTGATCAACTATATGCAATCTAAATCCATTCATGTTGTAAGTGATGAAATTTTTAGCTTGTTTTAGAGGACCTCGAGCAAGAAACTTCAACTATTCTAAAAACTCTGCTCGATTATTAGTATTCATGATTTGAAAATGGAAATATAAATTATTATATTTACAAAATATATGTATTAACCTAATATCCATATTGATTGAAATATTTATAAACTTACACATCATGCAAATAATTCTAAAAGATATTTATTAACAAATTTGGTTATATCTTTCTCATTTCATGTTCTTCCTCTCATTCATATCTTTGTTTGTATACTTAACTCTTTAATAAATGGATCTTCTATTTCACTATTCAACAGCACATATCTATGTGCCTGTAATAATTTCAATTCTGTTAGTGTAAAATTTGATCTCCTCCCAAGTGATCAGCCAATAACAGGAAAGATTTTTTATTTTCCATGTATTTAAAATTGATTCAATGTGTCTTCAACATGTCCAACATGATTTAATCTTGTCTCAATATCATACAAGTATCTACAACAAAAGGTAAGACACTCTTCTACCAAATAGCCTTCAGAAATAGAGCTTTTAGGTTTGGATTTATTTTTCATATATGACTTCAAATGCCCAAGATATCTACGAAATAAAATACAAAAACATAATTATGTATTTAATTAAGTTCCAATAATTGTTTACTAAAACAAAAAAACATATAAATAAAGTACCTCTCAATTGGATACATCCATCGATAATGTATGGGGCCTCTGAATTTAGCTTCCTCAACCAAATGTATACTTAAGTGCATCATGATAGTAAAAAATGTTGGAGGAAAGATCATCTTCATTGCACAAAGTATCAATAAAAATATCTCATAAAGGTTGTCAAGATAAAATGGATTTATAGTTTTCTCACATCATTGTATGAAAAATGTGCAAAATTGGAGTTCAGACGTAGTTAACTTTTTTAGGTAATAATGTGTTCAATACCAATGGAAGTAACTATTGTAACAAAATATGTCAATCATCGCTTTTCAATCCATATAACCTATGATTCTTTAAGTAAAAACACATTGAGATGTTACTTGAATACCCATCAGATACCTTCATATGTTTTAAAATTATAAGAAATGTATCTTTATCCTGAATTCTTATTGAAAAAATTTCTAGAGCAAACATTCCATTCTCATCTAGCCAGATATCACACTTTATTTTCATTTCTTATAAGTATTTCTGAGCATTGGGATGATTCTTAAAATTTCAATGATCATTAAGAAATGTGAGGATAATATTTTCACAAACATTCTTCTCAATATGTATCACGTCAAGATCATTTTGGAAAAAATTAAATTCCCAGTACGGAAGTTTGACCTTTTTTCCCTCCATTGTTTCATTCCAATTTCACTTGACGATGCACATTAAACTCTTTTCCCACTATCAGTAAAATGATGCACCTTCCCAAATTCTATTTCAACATTTCAAAGTTGTTCCAATATTTAAAAACATGTTAAAAACTTTAGAGGTGGTATACGATCAATGAAACCATTTAATTTTGACTTATTCATCCAAAATCTATGAGATGCTTTGAGAAATATTCGACGACACAAGAAGAACCATTTTATAATATGAGTTAGTCATTCAATCTCAAAATAAAAGTTACAAATATGATAAACCAAACCCATGTAAGTGTTCCAAATAGCTAAATTCCCAAATCTAGGGAAGTTACTAATGGTCCGCATATTATCAGCTTGCATTTTGAACGTTATTCTAGAAGATGAATCATATGTATCATCATCGTTTCACCA
This sequence comes from Viscum album, assembly GCA_963277665.1. NCBI lineage: Eukaryota > Viridiplantae > Streptophyta > Magnoliopsida > Santalales > Viscaceae > Viscum > Viscum album. Next base: position 1,016,314,187 of record OY728143.1, read on the forward strand.
TAACTCCTGTAATTCTTCTATTAATGGATGAAATTATACATTAATATAATTTCAAGCCATTTTTTCTTGGAATAATCATCAAAATGATAAAATATGTTTGTTTCATACACATCCATAGAGGTAGATTTTATGGTATCAAAACAACCGGCCAAATGATATAATTGGTACTCAAAGTCTGAAATGTGTTGAATCCATTAGCATATAATCCCAAAAAAACATTCCTAGGATTAGCAAGGAAATCTATATGTAATGAATCAAATGTATTCCACAATTTTGAATCTATTGGTTATTTCATTAACCCATCATTATTATTATCTACAAAATTCCTCTTCATGTGTTCAGCAGTTTTTGATGACATGAATAATCTTTGAAATCGAGGATTTAAAAGAAAGTAATTAGAAACCTTTGTAGGTGTGTTACTTTTCTTCTTCTTCATGGTAGTATGATGATTCATATATCCAACATAACACATAGACTTCCATCTAGAATAAGAATATTTTTTGCAACCCTGTCTGCTGGAATCTTATCATGACATGTCCCTCGGGGCCCATGCCGTGACTACCCCAAGCCCGCCTTCCATAGGCTAGGGGCTAGCGACTAGAATTGTAAAGGAATATCCCTTAAATGGGAAGTCATTTCCTTTTTAACATATACAGACACACCGTCCAAGAATACAACAAGAAGCAACCACGTAGACTAGAACACAATAAGATGCAACAACAAAGTAAACTACTATAGTAAAAATGTGCAGAAAGTAAAAAGGGGCCGTAATACATGCCTATAATGACCCATACTTTACATACATTGTTATTACTTAAAAATTGAAGCACACTTATTACAACATATAACAAAACTATGAAAGGACCGTATGGGTATAGTGTCATTAGAAACTGGGAAACATAAACAACTGGTTCATAAATAATCTACACTGTATCCCTTTTATTTTATCATATCTAGAGTCCCTTTTGGAATATCTTACTTAATACCCTTATTCCTAACCTGGGGAAAAGAAAACATACAAAAGGGTGAGCTCAAATTCTTAGTAAGGGTAAGAAAAAGAAATATCAATCACATCATATTCATAAGAACATAACATTTTGGAAATCTTAACCTGCAAAAGAGATCATAATTTCATAACATAGGATAAATCATAGTAGTGAAATTTAATCCCAATAATAATAACATTAAAGTTTGTGGAATACACATATAATCATAGAGAATCATTTCATAGTAGTCAAGACTCATTTCCAAGACTATCTTAGTGGATGAAGTCCATTTATGAACTGAGTTCACTCCTCGTTTCACTCATGTATCACTGCACCAGATTGACCTGTCGTTCCAGCCATGACTATCTCATGAGATATAAATCTTTACCCAATACATTATAGGTAGATATAGGTCCCACCCATCTCATAATGATACCATTCTTATGTGTGCCACAAGATCATAAATCATAGCATAACCCATGTAATAAAAATGGGATTCTTAAACATCATGCCATCATAACATAAATCATATAAGATAAAACGACTTAATAAAAACAATTCCATCATAACATAATAAAATCAATGTAAAAATAGGGATAGAAACAAAACCCTATATTATCTTAGATGGAAAATAATTTTGATAAAATGCTTGAACTCCATTCTTGAGGAGAATATCCTTTCTACTTCAAAAACATTTTTCCTTTCTTAACATGTCATAAAATTTTAAACTAAAAGAAGTTGATTAAAAATAAAATTGAAAACTTATAAAGGAACCTTCCTGGAAATAAGGTTCTATGAAATAATAAAAATCCATTCAATCTGTATAAGTCAAAAAAACATTCTTCTCGTACTTTGGTCGAAAAAGTCAAAAAGTACCTCGTACTAAAAACGACAAAAGATTCCTTTCATATATTTTACTTAAAACTCACCAATGGGTAAAATTGGATTTAAAAAATTGTAGGAGGATAGAAATAATATTACATATTGACTAAACATGGATGTGGATGACAAATATTCCCCAGTAAATTCTGAAGTATAAACAATCTCAGATAAACAAATGAGATTACGAGATTTTCCCTCACCTTAGGTCTGATTTGCTTCATACGTGTCTGAACCTCCTGTATATTGATTTAAATATTGTTATTGACCTATTACAGAATCTTAATCATTGTTATGATATCATATATGGTCATATTCTTAGCTTTGTATTAGTAATATTTCATTGCTACTTTTTATTCGGGTGTTTATTGGTTTTTGTTCTTATGCATGTTTTTTCGAATAAATTCTTATTCTTATTTTTAGGTTATATATAACTCATTTCCATAATGATATTAGTGTAATATATATCATATTTATTCATTTAATTTATTTATATAATGATTATGCATTGAATATCATGTAGAATGAGTCACATCACATCGTGGAGACGGTAGGCCGTACGTACGTACGAGCGATGATATCGTTCCCATGATCGTGGAATTGTATTGAAGTGTATGTATAATATTTCAGAATAAATATAACTTTACAATAATCATATATTGTTATTATTTACACCATTATACCCATCCAAGTAAGGTAGTGGTTGAAAACAGATTACACCACGGCATGGAGACGGTATTCCGTACGTACGCACGTGCGGTGATTTCGTTTTCTGTAGGATGGATAGAAGGTGAAATAGGGTTGTTTAATATTTATAATAACATATCATTATATGAGTGATACTGATTTTATTACTTCATAATGAAACAACTAAAGAAGAAGAAGTATAAGAAGAAATAAAGTTGAAAGAATCAGTAACAGACATTACCTCTTCTTTGAAGCCCCTCTTCTTAACCTTCTCTTAGGGCACTAAAGATGGTCTTTTAAGAATACCAGGACATCTAGTATGTTTCTAGGGAAGCGGAGAAGAGAAATTGGTAGGGTTTGGACAATCCTAAAGGCTCAAAGTGGTGTGAGGAGGAGAGGGAGGAGGTGCCCTTTTATAAGGGAGGAGAGGGGCACCTTAGGAAAAACTTAAAATATTATTTTATTATAAAGTCATATTCCGTTTTTACTAGCTCCAAATTGATTTATTTCTAAGAAAAGGTGGGGATGGTTTGCAATACTCTCATCTGATAGAATTTAGACAAGTTTAGGTTACTATTATTACCTTATCATTTAGATTTAAATTTAAGTTAAATAATGTTTCTTTTACCGTGTCTTCTTGTTTTCTTACACTATATGGTTAATAAACTTACTATAACAAGCCAAACGAACCCCAAGTGGTTAATTATTAATATATATAACCTTATCTAAGTCATTTGGACGAAAATTAGATTTTTAGGAATAAAATAACAATTAATAATATAATATTTGTTTTAAAACTATTTTATGTCAATTTTGACACTATTTGGTAATTTATTTTTGTTAAAATCATAACACCATTATTAGTTCAAAAAACGTTGTTTAAATCATTACTAATAAGTTATATTATCCAATTAAATTAGTTTAATTCATAAAAACTCTCAAATTACATTTATTTGGGTATTTATAATATCAATTATGTTAATATTTCATTAATAAGGTAATTACTGCATCATCATTGTGTCATAAATAAATTAAATTATTTAATGCATAAAAATTATAAATAAAATACCGTTATGTAGTAAATACTTTTATATTTCTAAGGAATATTTATAGTCTAATTTATCTTATCTATAACCCTATATTAAAAATGTTTTAGTTATTAAACTTTGATTTTAACTATTTTAACTCTTCTTTAAATAAAATAATAATAAATGTTCTAATCTAATACAAGTGGACCTAAAGGGTAATATTTTATCCTTAAGGTTGTTTTTGGTCTAATTACACTTATCCAATAGAATTAGGACATGTGTTAGGGTAATAATAATATCATTTTTACCCTTAATTACCCTATTTACTTTTAACTGTGGTAAACAAAGTGAAAAATTACTATTCACAAAAAAAATTATTTTTATCTTATTGAACGAAATTTTACTCCATGATATTAACCATGTCTCTCGGATTTTCAAAATTCCACTCATAGAAGCGGTAAAATTATGTTTTATGTAAATTTTCAAATTCTCCTAGGAGGTGGGTAAAAGACGGTGAACAGTTCAATAAAATTTTTACATATCTAAAATTATTATAAAATGACACCAATGAATTAAATTGAACCTATATAGGTATTAATTATCAATTTTGACCTAAAATAAATTTAAATAAAATAAATAATTATTTAAATAATAAGTCTGTTTTTAAATAGTAACCTAGTGTTTTCACTATTCATCAAAAATTGAAAGTTTTCAGAAAAATACCAAAAATTCACCCTAGGCTAATTTCGATATCCTGAATCCAAAAATGAAGTCCATTTTGAAAGATAAAATTTATAAAATTTCAAAAAGTGGGTATTACTATTCATAACGGCTAGTTTTAATAATATTTTAATAGCATATCGTTGTTTAGTGAAACTTGGTATTGCGTACAACACACGCTATCGTGGAAGGTCGCGATTGCGTGTAATGCAAGCCAATATAGTATTGTGTGTAATGAAAGATTCCTTTGATGTTGTGTATAACATAAGACATAAAAAAAATATATACTTCTCATAAAATATCAGGGTGTTACATTCTACCCCCCTTAAAATTAATTTCTCCCTCGAAATTAGTCACTTCGTAACATAAAGATGAGGATACCTCTACCTCATCATATCCTCAAGCTCCCATGTAGCTTCTTCTAATTGGTTGTTCCTCCATAAAACATTCAACAAGCGAGTGGTCCTGTTCTGTAGAAATTTTTCGCTACGATCCAGAATCTCTATCGGTTGTTCTTCATAAGAAAGATCTTGCTCTAGCGGTACAACTTCTGAGTTGAGTACATGTGATGGATCAGGTATGTACTTTCTAGGGAGAGATACATGGAACACATTGTGAACTTGAGAGAGATTCAGTGGAAGCGCCAATCGGTAAGCTACCTTCCCAACACGATCCAGTATTTCGAAAGAATCGATATACCTAGGGCTCAGCTTTCCCTTCTTTCCAAATCTCATTACTCTCTTCCAAGGAGATATTTGTAAGAACACTTTATCACCCACTTCAAACTCTAGGACTTTTCTTCGATTGTCGGGATAACTTTTTTTTCGTCTATGAGATGCCCTTATGTGTTATTGAATAGATCGAACCTTTTCTGTCATCTCATCAACAAGATCAGGTCCTAATAGCTTTCATTCCCAAACATCATCCCTGCAAGTTGGAGTTCTTCATTTATTTCCATAGAGAGATTCATAAGGAGCCATCTGAATACTTGAGTGAAAGCTATTATTATAAGAAAATTCCACCAAAGGTAGGTGTTGATCCCAACCTCCTTTTAAATCCATAGAGAAAGCTCTCAACCTATCTTCTAGAGTTTGAATTGTCCTCTCAGACTGACCGTCTATCTGAGGATGATAAGCAATGCTGAAACTCAACTGTGTATCCAGAGTATGATGAAGACTTCACCAAAAATTTTGAGGTAAACCTCGGATCCCGATCAGATATAATGGAAAGTGGTACTCCATGCAATCTTACCATTTTCTTCACATTTATCATGGCAAGCTGATCCAGAGAGAAATCTTCTCTAATAGCAATGAAGTGTGTCGACTTCGTAGGATGATCAACTATGACCCAGATAGCATTATTTCCTTTGTATGTTTTAGGAATTCCAGTGACAAAGTCCATAGTGATGTTTTCCCATTTCCATTCGGGTATGGGTAATGGTTGTAACATCCCCTTAGACTTCTGTCTCTCAGTTTTAACTTGCTGACAAACCAGGCATCGAGAGACATATTCAGCAACATCTCTTTTCATGCCATCCCACCAAAAGTACTCTTTCAGGTCCCTATACATCTTCGTGCTTCCAGGATGAATAGTTAATGAAGAACTATGAGCCCGATCCAGCAGCTCCTTATTTAATTCTGGGATAGGAGGAACACAAACCTGATTCCTAAACCTTTTTATCCCATCACAATCAAGGTTGAATTGAGGAACATTTCTCACCTTCTTTTGTAACTCTACATCTTCTTTTTGTGCCTCTTTAATCTTCGCATGTATAGATGGTTGAAAATTCATTTGAGAAAGATAAGATTTCCCCCCTTCCATTATAATTCCAAGATCCATCCTTTGTAAATCCATAAATATTGGATATTTTGTGATCCTCATCATGGACAAGCTAGCATGGTCTTGTCGACTTAATGCATCTTCCACCTTGTTTGATTTCCCAGGGTGGTAATGAATTGAGCAGTCGTAATCCTTAATTAGCTCCAACCATCTTCTTTGATGCATATTCAGATCGTTTTGTGTGAAAATATACTTTAAACTTTTATGATCAGTATAAATATCACACCTTTCACCATAAAGATAATGCCTCCAAATCTTTAATGCAAAGATTACCGCAGCTAACTCCAAATCACGAGTTGGGTAATTTTGCTCATTGATTTTCAACTATCATGAGGCATAAGCTATCACCATATAATTTTTCATGAGAACACAACCCAATCCCTTCTTGGATTTATCACTGTAGATCACAAACCTTTCTCTACTACAAGGTAGTGTGAGCACCGGTGCACTGGATAACCTTGTTTTTAACTCCTTGAAATTCTCTTCACACTCCTCCATCCAAACGAACTTAACTCTTTTTCGAGTCATCCTGGTGAGTGGATTAGATAATCGCGAAAAATATTTCACAAAATGTCGATAATATCCAGCCAATCCAAGAAAACTTCGGATCTCAGTTACTGTTGTTAGTCTCGACCATCTTTCGATAACCTCTATTTTTGCTGGATCCACAGATATCCCCTCTTTTGAGATTATGTGACCCAAAAATGAAACTTTTTAAGCCAAAATTCACACTTGGTAAATTTGGCATAAATCTTATCCTTTCTTAGGGTCTTCAATACAATTATCAAGTGATCTTCTTGTTCTTCCTTACTCTTTGAATAGAAAAGAATATCATCTATAAAGACTACCACAAACTGATCAAGATAGTCTCTAAAGAATCTATTAATCAGATCCATGAAGATAGAAGGGGAATTAGTAAAACCAATTGGCATCACTATAAATTCATAGTGTCTATACCTTGTACGAAAAGCCATCTTTGGTATATCCTCCCTTTTGACCCTTAATTGATGATACCCTGAACAAAGATCAATCTTGGAAAATTATTGAGCTCTGCGTAGTTGGTCAAATAAGTCATCAATGCATAGGAGAGGATATTTTTTCTTGATAGTGATCTTGTTATGTTCTCAATAATCAATGCAGAGTCTCATTGATCCATATTTCTTCTTAACAAATAGAACAGGTTCTCCCCAAGGTGACGCACTAGGGCGTATGAATCTCTTATCAAGATTCTCTTGGAGTTGCTTCTTCAATTCCTGCAACTCAATTGGGGCCATTCTATAAGGTGTCTTTGAAATGGGCATAGCACCCGGTATGAGTTCAATTGAAAACTCAACTTCATGATTTTGTGGAAGACCTGGCAATTCTTCCGAAAAGACATCATCAAACTCCCGTACAATGGGCATATTATTAATCGTGAGCTTCTCTCCAACTATTTGTGATAAATAACCTTCATTTAGTGGAATCAAGAACCATAAGATGGAAGAAATTTCCACTGGAAGGTTATGTTTATCCTTACATCGATAGACGATCATAGATTGATCTGGAACATGAAATGTGACTTCCCTTCTTAGGTAATTGATATGATCTCCATATAAAGAAAGCCAATCCATGCCAAGAATCACATCAAATTCCACTATAGAAAGGATCACAAGATTTGCATGAATCACTTTCCCACAAACTTCAATCGGAGAAGAATTATAAACTTTTGATGCGAATATTGTGCCATTATTGGTTGTCACAACTAACTCAACAACTAATTGTTGAGGTAATTCGATGATACCCTTAGAAAATTCTTCAGAAATATAAGAGTGGGTGGATCCAGAATCAAATAAAAAAATTTCTACTTTATAGTGGATGGTAAGTGTACCTTTCACCACTTCGTTATCATACTCCACATCGCTGATAGAAATTTCATGTGATGTTCCTTTTTCTTTGGCCTTAAGAGTTTTTTGATGTCGATCATCATCAAAAACCCTTGGATTAGGGCATTTATTTGCATAATGCCCCATTTCCTTGCACTTGTAACATTGAAGTGTAAGAGGTGCACTCTGTGTAGCATTTTCTTTGTTCGCATCACTAGACATATTCTTTCCATAATTTCGGAATTCAAATGCCCGATGACCTTCCTTTCCACATTTGAAACATTTACTTGTCCCTTTAAGATAACTCCCTCCATGTTTCTTTCCACACTTTGAGCATAAGGGAAAACGCATCTTCTTTTTAGTGTGGTATTTAGATTTCCCTTTGAATTCCATTTTCCTCTTCTTATCAAATGTATATGACTGATGGGTTACTCCAATATCCATCTCAACCTTGAGAGCACATCGAACGATTTACTCGTTGCTATTGAAGTCCTTTATGGCTAACTCCCTTAGAAGACTTGGTTTTAAGACACTAAAGAATCGATCGATCTTACTCTCAGGTTGGATAATAATCCTAGAAGCGTACCTTGAAAGTCTTGTAAAATTTTCTTCATAGGTACCAACAGATTCATCATCCTTTTTCTTTAGTTCAAGAAACTCATTCACCATCTTTGTTCGAAGAATACGAGGGAAGTACTTATTGAAAAATAAGTTCTTGAACTCGCCCCATTCCATGGACTCAATTTCATCTCTTGGCCTCATATTCTTGATAATATTCCACCATTGATCAGATTCACCTTCCAAACGATATACTGCTAAGATGACTTTATCATGTTCAGAACATTGAAGAACTGAAAATATCTTTTCAGTGGTACTGATCCATTGTTCAGCCACTAATGGATCAAAAGACCCACTGAATGAAGGTGGATGCTTCCTCATGAAGGATTCAACAGAATGTTGCTCTTTCCTTTGCTCGTTTGGAAGTCCTGAATGATTCATAGCTTGAGAAAGTTGTGTGAGCATGGCTACAAGATTTTCCATTACAGCTCCCATAACATTTGGTTGCTCAGGGGGACAATCATTGCATTGCCCGTCGCATTCTGCATTAACACGGTTCCTTCGGGTTCCAGCCTTTGACTAAAACCAAGAAGAAAAGTGTGAGAAAAACTAATTATAATAGGAAAACCACATAATCAAAAATAAAATTTCACACTTAAGGTCTTATCATAGGTTATTCATGGCCATTTCTAAAACACTAAGATTTTGTTCTATGCATAGATATATCCTTAGGGTTCTTACTAAGGATTTCACATCCTAGTTTCCAAAGGTTGATTATACCTTTCCTCTGATACCAACTATAACGACCCATAATTTACATACATTGTTATTAAGTCAGAATTGAAGCACACTTATTACAACATATAACAAAACCATGAAAGGACCGTATGGTTATAGTGTCTTTAGAAATTGGGAAACATAAACAACTGGTTCATAAATCATCTACACTGTCTCCCTTTTATTTTATCATATCTAGAGTCCCTTTTGGCATATCTTACTTAATAACCTTCTTCCTGACCCGGGGAAAAGAAAACATAAAAAAGGGTGAGCTCAAATGCTCAGTAGGGGTAAACAAAATAAATATCAATCACATAATATTCATAAGAACATAACATTTTGGAAATCTTAACCTGCAAAAGAGATCATAATTTCATAACATGGGATAAATCATAGTAGTGAAATGTAATCCCAATAATCATAACAAGAAACTTTTTGGCATACACACATAATCAAAGAGAATCATTTTGTAGTAGTCAAGACTCATTGCCAAGACTATCTTAGCGGAAAAAGTCCATTTCTAAACCGAGTTCACCCCTCGTTTCAGTCCTGTATCACTGAACTGGATTAACCTTCCATTCCAACCATGTCTATCTCATGAGATATAAATATTTACCCAATTAATTGGAGGGAGATATAGGTCCCACCCATCTCATAATGATACCATTCTTATGTGTGTCACAAGATCATAAATCTTAGCACAACCCATGTAATAAAAATGGTATTCTTAAACATCATGCCATCATAACATAAATCATATAAGATAAAAGGACTTCATAAAAATAATTCAATCATAACATAATCAAATCAATGTAAAAATAGGTATAGAAACAGAACCCTATATTATCTTATATGGAAAATAATTTTGATAAAATTCTTGAACTCCATTCTTGAGGAAAATATCCTTTCTCATTCAAAAACATTTTTCCTTTCTTAACATGTCATAAAATTTTAAACTAAAAGAAGTTGATTAAAAATAAACTTGAAAAATTATAAAGGAATCTTCATGGAAATTATTTTCTATGAAATCATAAAAATCCATTCAAGTCGTATAAGTCAAAAAACCATTCTTCTCGTACTTTGGCCAGAAAAGTCAAAAATGACCTCGTACTAAAAACGAAAAAAGATTCCTTTCATATCTTTTACTAAAAACTCACCAATGGGTAAAATAGGATTTAAAAATTTTTAGGAGTATGGAAATAATATTAAATATTGACTAAACATGGATGTGGATGATAAATATTTCTTAGTAAATTCAGAAGTATAAACAATCTCGGATAAAAAATGAGATTGCGAGATTTTCCCTTACCTTAGTTCTGATTTGCTTCGTACGTGTCTGAACCTCCTGTATAATGATTTAAATAATGTTATTGACCTATTCCAGGATCGTACTCATTGTTATGATATCATATATGGTCATATTCATAGCTTCGTATTAGTAATATTTCATTGCTACTTGTTATTCAGGTGTTTATTGCTTTTTGTTCTTATGTGTGTTTTGTCAAATAAATTCTTATTCTTCTTTTTAGGTTATAGATACCTAATTTCCAGAATGATATTAGTTTAATATATATCATATTTATTCATTCAATTTATTTATATAATCATTATTCATTGAAGATCATGTAGAACGAGTCGCATCACATCGTGGAGACGGTAGGTCGTACGTACGCACGAGCGATGATATCATTCCCATGATCGTGGAATTGTATTGAAGTGTATGTATACTATTTCAGAATCAATATCAATTTAAAATAATCATATATAGTTATTCTTTACACCAATATATCCATCCAAGTAAGGTGGTGGTTGAAAACAGATTACACCACGGCGTGGAGACGGTATTCTGTACGTACGCACGTGCGGTTATTTAATTTTCCATACGATGGATAGAAGGTGAAATAGGGTTGTTTCATATTTATAATAACATATAATTATATTAGTGATACTGATGTTATTACTTCATAATGAAACAACTAAACAAGAATAAGTAGAAGATGAAATAAAGTTGAATGAATTGGTAACAGACATTACCTTTTCTTTGAAGCGCCTCTTCTTAACCTTCTATTAGGGAAATAAATATGGTCTTTGAAGAAGACCATGACCTCTAGGATGTTTCTAGAGATGTTTATAAGAGAACTTGGTAGGTTTTGGTCGAGCTTGAAGGCTCAATGTGGTGTGAGGAGGAGAGGAAGGAGGTTCCCTTGTATAAGGGAGGAGAGGGGCACCTTAGGAAAAACTTAAAATATTATTTTATTATAGAGTCATATTATGTTTTTAATAGCTCCAAATTGATTTATTTCGAATCTAAGGTGGGTATGGGTCTCAATCCTCACATCCAATAGAATTTAGACAAGTTTAGGTTACTATTTAAACCTTATCATTTAGATTTAACTTTAAGTTAAATAATTTTACTTTTACCGTGTCTTCTTGTTTTCTTACACTATATGGTTAATAAACTTACTATAACAAGACAAAATAACCCCAAATGGTTAAGTATTAATATATATAACCTTATCTAAGTCCTTTTACCAAACATTAGCTTTTTAAGAATAAAATAACAATTAATAATATAATATTTGTTTTAAAAACTATTTTATGTCAACTTTGACACTATTTGGTAATTGATTTTTGAGAAATTCATAACAGCATGATTAGTTCGAAAAAAGATATTTAAATATATAATAATAAGTCATATTAACCTATAAAATTAGTTTATTTCATAAAAAGTCTCAAATTATATTTATTTGGGTATTTATAATAGCAATTATGTTAATATTTCATTAATAAGGTAATTACTGCATCATCATTCTGTCATAAATAAATTAAATTATTTAATGCCTAAAATTATAAATAAAATACCATTATGTAGGAAATATTTTTATCTTTCTAATGAATATTTATAGTCTAATTAATCTTATATATAAACCTTTATTAAAAATGATTTAGTTATTAAACTTTGATTTTAACTATTTTAACTCTTCTTTAAATAAAATAATAATAAATGTCCTAATCTAATCCAAGTAGACCTAAAGGGTAATATTTTATCCCTAAGGTTGTTTTTGTTAGAATTACACTTATCCAATATAATTAGGACATGTGTTAGGGTAATAATAATATCATTTTTACCCTTAATTACCCTATTTACTTTTAACCGTGGTAAAAAAAAGTAAAAAGTTACAATTCACCAAAAATTATTTTTATCTTATTGAACCACATTTTACTCCTAGATATTAACCGCGTCTCTCGGATTTTAGAAATTCCACTCATAGAAGCGGTAAAATCAAATTTTATGTAATTTTTCAAATTCTATTAGGAGGTGGGTAAAAGACGGTGAAAAGTTCAATAAACTTTTTATATATCTGAAATTACTATAAAATGACACCAATGAATTACATTGAACATATATAGGTATTAAGTCTCAATTTTGAACTAAAATAAATTTAAATAAAATAAATTATTATTTAAATAAAAAGTCGGTTTTTAAATAGTAACCCAGTGTTTTCACTATTCATCAAAAATTGAAAATTTTCAGAAAAATACCAAAAATTGACCCTAGGATAATTTCGATATCCCAAATCCAAAAATGAAGTCCATTTTGGAAGATAAAATTTATAAAATTTCAAAAAGTGGGTATTACTATTCATAACGAGTTGTTTTAATAATATTTTAATAGCATATCGTTGTTTAGTGAAACTCGGTATTGCGTACAACACATGCTATCATGGAAGGTCGTGATTGCGTGTAAAGCAATCCAAGCTAGTATTGTGTGTAATGAAAGATTCCTTTGATGTTGTGTATAACATAAGACATAAAAAAAATATATACTTCTCATAAAATATCAGGGTGTTATAGTGCCCAACTATAAAATTACAAGTATGACTGGAAGAACAATACAACTAAAAGAAAAAGGAAAATAGCTATTGGGTTTTCCATCGAGGTTCCTACCTGCAAGGTAGGTACAGATCGCCTCCTCCGCACTCCACATCTGTCATTTTCTTTTGTGTTACGTTACATCGAATGGTCCACCTCCGAGAACCGTCTAGTCCTAGCTCCCTCAGCCTCGATCAATGCTAAATGTCATCTGCACAAGAAACAACAAGGTGTGGGTGAAGCCCGTGTAGGGGTCAGTATAATAATACTCAGTAGGGACCCCAAGACACCCGTAGGTCTCCTAGAGTTCCACAAAGGAAAAACCACAAATCAAGACATCAACTCTACTTAGGTATATGCCCATACATATACCGAAGTTATCAAGATATACTCATTTCATACATGAGGGAAGGACACCAAATAGGTAACACCACGAAGGTAGTAGTACCACACAGGTAACATCTTGAAGATAATACCACGAAGGTAACTCCACGAAGGTAGAATTACAACATCAGTAACACCACAAAGATATAAGTACCACATAGGTAACAACACAAATACAATACCACAAAGGTAGAAGTACCACACAGGTAACACCACGAAGATATACGTGCCACACAGGTAACACCACAAAGATAGAAGTACCACACAAGTAACACCACGAAGATAGAATTACAACACAGGTAACACCATGAAGATAGAAGTACCACACAGGTAACACCACAAATATAGAAGTACCACACAGGTAACACCATGAAGATGACACCACAAAGGTAGAAGTACCACACAAGTAACACCACAAAGATAGAAGTGCAACACATGTAACACCACGAAGATAGAAGTACCACACAAGTAACACCATGAAGATATAACTACCACAAAGGTAACACCACGAAGATAGAAGTACCACATAGGTAACACCACAATGAAAATACCACCAAGGTAGAAGTACCACATAGGTAACACCACGAAGATAGAAGTACCACACAGGTAACACCATGAAGATAGAAGTACCACATAGGTAACACCGCGAAGATAGAAGTACCACATAGGTAAAGCCACAATGATTGAAGTACCACACAGGTAACGCCACAAAGATTAAATTACCACATAGGTAAAAGACTCGGCTCACAATCTGGTATAACTTAAGTAAAGAAGTATAGATGATTATTCGCAAACTATATCATCTTATTTTATTAAGAAGCACTTCTGTTGACCCACACAAGATCGATATATAACTAACCCCCGATGACCCACATAGAATCGATATGTAACTAACCCTTGCTGACCCACACATGATATGGATTCACTGACCCACACAGGGTCGATGAGCATTGACCCACAGAGGATCGATATATTTCGACCCACAAAGAATCGATGTTCTTTCTTCAAGTTGTAGTCTGCCATAGGTTTCCTCGCACCCAGTGTGCTGGATTTTTGTAGAATCTGCACCTAGAGATATCGTTTGTACTTAGAAATCCAAAAATTTCCACAAAGGAGTAACTCAAAGAAGTTCCATGTCGTAAGGGTTCCATATTGACAGACGATGCGTCAATAGGACACCCGGTCTATGAGTTAGAAGTGTTTTAGCTCCGAGGGTCTGGTTGAATTCGGGTTTGATCCAACCCGGTCAAATTCCAACATTATCCAAATCTCAAGTGGAGTATACCAAAAGGAATTTCTTGATCAAAGGATCCCAAAAATGCAGACGATTCGTCAAACAAATGTCTGATTCTCAAGACATGCCCCTTTAGGTGTTCCTGGGTCCGGTGGGGCCTGGGTCCGGTCCGACCCGATCGGACCGACCCAGCCCAACTTGGTCTAGGCTGCATCGGGGTGGACTCAACCCGCTAGGTTGGGGTAGACTCGGCCCCCTGGGCCAATGTTTGGTCCGACCCGCAAGAGGGGAGTCCCGCAAGGGCGGCCCATCCAGAATAGGGCCACCCGCAAGGGGGCGGCCCGACCAGAAAGGGGCAGCCTGTAAGGGGTGGCTTGGCCCACGTGGGATAGTGGCCTGCTATGGTGGTGGCCCGGTCTGAGGGTGGCGGCCCGCTTCGAGGGCGGCAGACCATTCTGAGGGCGACGGCCCGATGCGAGGGCGGCGGCCCGGTCCGAGGCCGGCGGCTCGGCTCGAGGGTGGCGGCCTGGTGCGAGAGTGGCAGCCCGGTGAGAGGGTGGCGGCCCCGCTCGAGGGCAGTGGTCCGGCTTGAGGGTGGTAGCCCGCTCCGAGGGCAGTGACCCGCTCCGAGGGTGGCGGCCCAGTTTGGTCCGACACGGGGGGTGTACCCCCCCCCCCCCAGTCACAGTGATTCCCGAACATCCCAGAGGCCATTAGGTTAGCGAGGCGGTGATGTTGTGTGGGAACCGCTCGGTCACTGCGGAATTTTCTGGAGGTGGGTTCGGCCTCCGCTGTGGCTTCTGTCACAGATTCCATTCATTGGCAGCGCAGCGGTAGCACCGCCTTCCTTCCCGCGGCCGGACATCGTGTCGGCCTCCTGTTCCATTCGCTGCAGCTGATAAGTCGTGTCCCTCCTCTTGCGATGTGTGTCAACATGATTTTGGTCTTCCAAGGTGGCGCAAGGAAGGAAAGATAGTGAAGGGTTCGGGCCAAGTTCGTTAGGCCCGTACCCTCCGCATTGGCTCTCAATATAGAGGATATTAAGGGAGTTCAATTAATAGTTGTATTGAACAAAAGATTAACCCCCACAAGATTCCCAGCAATAACCTCCCACAAAGATGAATGAATCGTGGGTCAACCTATTAGTCTTTTCTCCCACATTCTTTGTATAATTTCATGATTGGGGAAGAGGGAATCAAAAACCCACAAACAAAAATAACCCCCTACCTGGAAGAGACATCCGCTGACGACGGCCGATAGAACCTCCTTCATCATTGTCGTCGGTTCATGACTTGGTGGCACTCATCACCACTCGTTGGAACTAGTCTCTTCCTTCAGGTCGTTGGCGTCGTAGTACTTTGCTAGGGATTCGTTGCTTGGTGATGTCATGCCAACACCCCCCCCCCCCCCAATCTCAATAAAAATAGAAGAGGAGAAGGAGTGTGCAACGCTCAGGGAATTAATGAAGATCATTTAATTAATGAGCCTCCTAAATTCCTAATGGTGAGGTTATAGGAAAATAAGAGTAAAGTCATTTATTTTCTTGACACGTTGTTGGTCCCGCCAGTTTCATTCGTCCATTGGAGGAAAGAAAGAAAATAAAATAACAAAACATGTTATTTTATTAATCTTTAAAAATTCCACAAAAATAACTTTTTCACCTGACCTGCTATGGTCGAATGTATGCCTCCCTTAATTGAATCTTGGTGCTGCGGATTCAATGGTGCCCTCAGATTTTTAATTCGAGCAACGGTTCAAAAGTTTGAAAACACCGCTCACGCGTATATTGAACTTACCCAAAAAAAAGTTCGGAAAATTATTAACAGTCACCCTCAACCCGCATCGGTCGAGATTAGGCTCTATATAAGTGAAACACACCCCAACGAACCCAAAATTACTCTTGGATTTTCAATCCGAGTTACCATTTAAAATTTGTGGATTTTAAAATAAAATAATTGTCACTTAATTATTTTATTTGCGTATAAAAAATAACTTTCACCGGTGGCCCGCACCGGCCAATGTTAGTATCTTAATAAAGAGAGCATACCCTCACAAGTTCAGTGGTAGTCTTATATTTTTAATCCGAGTTACCATTCGTGAGTTATAAGAATTTTAAAAATAATGCAATTTTATTTAATTATTTTATTTATAGTTACGCAATTTTCGGGTTTTCTCACAGGAGGCCCGCGACGAATAAAATTAAATCACGCCTAGGGTAAACCTGCCATCCTGAGCGTAATGGAGCCCTCTAATTTTTAATCTGGGTAAACGTTTAAGATTTATTCCAATATTTCAGTAAAACTGCTTACACACACTAATTAAAGCTTAACAAAACTTCGACGGATCATTTTGGGCACTCCGGGCCTTAGAATCACGTGTCGTCAGATTTTTTCGTCTTGAAATAATTCCATATAATTAAAAAAATATGGAATTTTTGAGACATTACATTCTCCCCACCTTAGGGATTTAAATCCTCGAAAGCCACAACATAGACTAAGGAAACAAATGGGGGTACTGAGCATGGATCTGAGCCTCCTGATCTCATGTTCTCTCTTAGAGGTTCCCATGCTGCCAGTGAATGCGCACCAGAGGTATTGACCGCACACGAAGGACCAGCTCCTGTCGATCCTAAATATCTATTGGAACCTCTGTAAATGTCTCCCCATCGTCTAAGTCCATCTCTCCATGGTTGATGACTTGAGAAGGCTCATGCATGTATCTCCTCAGTTGGGATATGTGGAATACGTCATGCACCCACTACAACCGTGGTGGTGTTGCCAAGCGGTATGCCACCTCGCCAATCCTCTAAAGTATAAAAAATTGTCTGATAACCCTCGGTGATAACTTGTTGCCTCATCCAAATCTCTGTATTCCCTACCTAGGGGATACTCATTAGGAAATGTGGTCCCCCCTCCTGGAAATCCAAAGGTATCCATCTCTTTTCGGCATAAAACGTCTGTCGGCTCTGTGCAGTCTTCACTTGCTGATAAGTGAGACATCGTGATACAAACTCTGCCACTGCTTTCTTCATCCCTAGCCACTAGTACTGATGTCGTAGGTCCTGGTACATCTTCGCCACTCCAGGATGTACCGCTAGAGGGGACCTATGGAACTCCCTCAACACTTCCTCTCATAGCACCACGGGTACCATAGTATGTCCTTTGAAGAGGATGATGTGCTCCCCACCTTTAGAAAATCTATCAGGTGTCTGTCCTGTGGATATATAAGCACATCGAACCTTGCATTCAGTGTCCCCAAGTTGTGACTCCCTAACTCACTAAAGGAGTGGGGGAGTGACTGTCTGAGACTAAAGATAAGTTGCTCCATCTCGATCCACGCAGGATATCTGTAAGGTGACTAGCTACTCTATCACCTCACTCAGAAACTATATACTAGATCTCCTACTGAGTGCATCTGCTACTACGTTACCCTTCCCTGAAGTATATACTATCTCAATGTAATATTCCTGGAGGAACTCTAGCCATCGTTGATGTCTCAGGTTCAGGTCTTTCCGAGATAAGATATACCTGAGACTCTTGTGATCATATTAGACTGTAAAACATTCACCCATCAAGTAGTGCTACCACATCTTTAGTGCAAAGACCACTACTGTTGGGAACTGAAAACTGAAAACTCCTAATACCACAAGGGTAAGGTTGGCCAACTTAAGAGTGATCGGTTTCACCCTATTATGCATGAGTTTATCATGTACTTCCTAGGTTTACATTTTCACCGACCAAGGAAAACCCCATTCCAACATTGTAGATAAACCATAACCTTTTTTCCTATTACAGTAAATCTATGCATGAACTGTGGATGTTCATTCCATACCCAAACTAATGTTCTAAGACCTCGACACTGACACCAAGAGGTTCCAATCCAAAATCCCTCCTCAAGGGTCAGATCACACCATCGGTGTAAGTGTGATTATCGAGTCTCCTCCCAATGGTACCTCTAGATGTGAGGGTCAAGTCAACGACTTAACTGGAAACTCTAGGTTTTGGACAAGATTTGGGAAAGGAATAAATGAATGGCACCTATGTATATTAATACGGAAGCTATTAGTAGACACAGACCGTTCATCGTATCATTCCTAGAGCCCTTGGGTCACACTCCATGACCATATGCAACTACTCCCTTCCCCTTTCCTCCAGCTCCCTGAGCCTGGTGGGGACCACAAAGGGGGGTGGTTGTAACATGTCAAAATGTACACCACCTCATGCTTCTCTCCTAGATCTACTTCTATGTCTATAGCCCTATAGATTCATCTATCCCTAATACTTATTCTTCTAAAAACATTTTTAAACACCCAAGTCTCTGAGACTGGTGCCAGTTTCCTGTTTTCCCACTACTAACATTCACTGGATGTATCCGCTCAGCCAAAGAACATTCAACTGAAAATGTTATATCTAGAACCCTAACAAAGGTAGGAATGCATAGAGGAATATTGATGGATCAGACATCCTTAAACAAACCGTGCTCAGAAGTCCGATCCCCGAAGCACTGATCGTATCGTATTCATCGAGTACTAGGAATGGTCGGTATGCCTCGATGAATACTCAGCTATCGACATGTCATCCTGCAGAAGCTGTAAAAGTTATAGAGAACTCTCAGCCACCTCCTCAAGCCAGTCCTCAACTTCCTGTGAGTCGGGATCACCTTAGAACCTGAGGGGTATCTGATGCGAAAACTCACGTAAGGCACTAAGCCTAATTGTGTCCTCTACCGGTACCATCAGTTGTAACTACTTCCCAATGGGTGCTGGTGCTACTGGTACACCACCTGAAGGTGCCAACACAGTAAGAGGGCCCTGCACCAGAGCATCATTGCTCGGTGGGCCGTCATCATGTACTCTCTTGGGAAACCTGGTTGGTTGTCTTTGTGGTTTCATCTTGATAAGGAACAGGTTCACCATGGTAATTAAGTTATACCTGGTGAGCTGACTCCAAAGAAATCAAAAGAAACACTTTTCAAAAACACACGTAATCAGTGTTTTCATACGCTGAGTCAGAAATCAGAATTCAGGGTCCTGGTGTATGGATACATCTGCAGCCGCACCAACACTAGACTCCCTAAACTGAAAACCACACTCATAATACTTAACACCATTGCTTCGCAGAAAATATTAGAGACCTAGTTCTTCGGTAGAATCAAACTCCTTTGATACCACTTTGTCATGACCTGTCCCACGAGGCCCATGTTGTGACTACCGCAAGCCCACCTTCTATAAGAGAAGGGCTAGATACTAGCACAGAAAAGGTGTATCCCTTAAACGTGAAGGAATTGCCTTTTTAAACTGTACAAACACACAGTCCAAGAACACAACAAGAAACAAACACACATACTAGAACGCAATAAGATGCAACCACAAAGTAAACTATTATAGTAAACGAGTGCTGAAAGTAAAAAAGGGGTCGAAATTCAAGCCCAACTGTAAAAGTAAAAGTATGACTGAAGTAAAACCCTACTAAATGAAAAGGTAAAATAGCTAATAGGTCATCCTCTGAGGTTCCTACCTATAGGGTAGGTACAGATCGCCTCCTCAGCACTCCACGTCCGTCAGTCTCCTCTGCGTCATGTTACGCCAAATAGTCCACCTCTGAGAACCATCCATGAAACACCCTGATATTTTATGAGAAATATTTTTTATGACTTTTTTTATACACAACACAAAAATAATCTTTCACTACACACAATATTGACTTGGCTTTCATTACACGCAATAGCAACCTTCCTCGATAGCGTGTGTTGTACGCAATACCGAGTTTCACTAAACAATGATATATTATTAAAATATTATATAAACTATCCTTTATAAATATTATAAACCACATTTTGAATTTTGAATTCATTTTATATATGATATGAGGAAAAAATCAATTTTTCGGATAAAAGAATTACTTTTTTTCAAAAATGAAGTTTTCCGCCTTTTGATGGCGTATCCATTTTAAATATAATTTTTGACAAGATTATAAGTTAACTTTTACAAAATAAACTTCTTATTTTGAATTAGGATATAAAAATTCACATTGGATAAAGTTTTCATACATTTCTGATAACTTTCACATTTTGATAAATAGTAAAAATACGCTAATTTTTAATTGAAAACAAATTTTTTTCATCAAAGTAATTTATATGGTTAAAATATGTAATTTAATGGTTTTAAAGTATAAATAGAATATATTTTTACCATTTAATATAATTTTTTCCATTATAATTAATTTTACATTGAATTCATAGGTAAAAACATTTCAATCTTTGGCAATGTTTTAACTTTTAAAACCCGTTTGCTTAACAACGGGATTAATTTTAAATTAATTACTGCAACTTCTGTGTTTTGAATATTTAAAAATAGATTCCATATTTGGATTAAGTGGTTCCAAATTATGTTAATAGGTTACTTTTATTTTTTTTTGATATTATGAATAGTAACTACGGTAATTTTTATTTACTACAGTTAAAGGTAAATCGGGTAATTAAGGGTAAAAATAATATTGTAAAATTACCCTAACACTTTCCAAAATTCTATTGGATGTATAAAAGTCTACCCATATCATCTAAGGGTCATAATAGATTCATTTCATGGACCTTTGACCATGAAAAGGATATAATTATTATTAAAACCAAAGAAAGTGACAATATGTCACTCTCTTATATATTATAAGTGTAATAATTTTAATTTAGATATAAACATTATAAATCTTCGAACCTGTATAGTATATAGAAAGATAATAAAATTATATACATCATGTAATTTTATTTATAATTTTTATGGATTAAATAATTATCATTAATTATGACACAATAGTGATGTTGAAATTATTTTATGGATTGAAATATCAAATAAATGGTTTTAAAAATATTAAAATAAATATTATATGAACTAATTAATGTTCTAAAATAATTTTATAGATAAATGTTACATGTTATTAATCTATTAAATCTTTTATTTCGAACATATTATATGTTTATATTTTATATAAATTCAAATAAATGAAGTGTCAAAATTGACACTATTTTTGTTATTTTATAAAAATAAAATATTATAAAATTGTTTAAAAATTATAAAAATATTTAAAAATTATAAATTGAACTTTATATGATCTAAAATTTCATAAAGTATCCAATTATGGAAAATTAAAAACACATAAGTAATTATTTATAATGATTTAAAATTTAGAATATTATAACCACAGATAAAATTAAATAGATTAAATAAGGATAAATCAAGTTGATAATGTTTAAAATAAATTCCCTAACATGTCTAAATTTTATTTTTTGATGCGATTACAACCCTATATCATCTAATTTTCTAATTTGAGTAATTTTGGATGTTTTTAAGTGGGGTTTAAATTTATTATAAATTAATATTTTTTAGATTTCCAAAGGTGCCCCTCCTCTCCCTTATAAAAGGGCACCTCCTCCCTCTCCTCTTCACACAATTTTGAGCCATCAAGCTCAGAAAACACTGCCCATTTCTCTTATCAACTTCCCTAGAAACATATTATAGGTCATGATCTTCTTCAAAGACCAATTTTATTTCCCTAATAGGAGGTTTCAAAGAGGTGTGTCGAAGAAGAGGTAATATCTGTTACCGATTCTTTCAAATTTCCTTCTTCTTCTACTTCCTCTTATTTTTTTATTTCATAATAAAGTAATAAAATCAGCATCACTAATATACTGATATGTTATTATAAAGATGAAATAACCATATTTTACCTTCTATCCATCCTACAGAAAACGAAATCATCGCGCGCGCGTACGTACGGAATACCGTCTCTACGTCGTGGTGTAATATGTTTTCCACCACCACCTTACTTAGATGGGTATAATGGTATAAATAATAAATATATAAATGATTATTATAAAACGATACTAATTCTATGATATTCTATCATCCACTCCAATACCATCCAATAATTATGGGAGCAATATCGTCGCTTGTGCGTATGTATGCATTACCGTCTCCACGGTGCGATGTGATTCGTTATACATGATCTCCATTAAACCATGGTTATATAAACAAATTGAATGAATAAATCTGATATATATTATACTAATATCATTCTGTAAATGATGTATCTATAACCTAAAAATGGGAATAAGAATTTATTCGACAAAACACGCATACGAACATAAAGAAATAAACACCCGAATAACAAGTAGCAATTAAATATTACTAACAAGAAGATAAGAATATGACCATATATGATATCATAACAGTGAATATGATTCTATAATAAGTCAATGACATTGTTTAAATCATTATACAGTAGGTTCAGATACGTACAAAGCATATCAGACCTATGGTAAGGGAAAATCTCACAAATCTCAATTTTCATCCGAGATTGTTTACACTTCGGTATTTACTAGGGAATATTTATCATCCACATACATGTTTTGTCAATATGTACTATTATTTCTATCACCCTACAATTGTTTAAATCCAATTTTACCTATTTTTGATTTTTTAGTAAAAGATATGAAAGGAATCTTTTGTCGTTTTCAGTACGAGATACTTTTTGACTTTTCCGGCCAAAGTACGAGAAGAATGTTTTTTTAATTATATGGAATGGATGGATTTTTATGATTTCATAGAACATTATTTCCATAAAGCTTTATTTACAAGTTTTCAAGTTTATTTTTAATTAACTTCTTTTAGTTTAAAATTGTATAACATGATAATAAAGGAAAAATGTTTTTGAAGTAGAAAGGATATTTTCCTCAAGAATGGAGTTCAAGTGTTTTATCAAAATTATTTTCCATATAAGATAATATAGGGTTCTATTTATATCCATATTATTATATTTAGTTGATTATTTTATGATATAATTAACTTTATGAAGTCCTTTTATAGATTATGTTATGATGGCATGATGTTTATGAATCCCATTTTTTATTACATGGGCTATTCTATAATGTATGATTTATGATATTGTGGCACACATAAGAATGGTTTCATTAGGAGATGGGTGGGACCTATATCTCCCTCCAATTCATTGGGTAAAGATTTATATCTCATGAGATAGACATGGCTGGAACAGTAAGTTAATCCGGTTCAGTGATACAAGACTTGAACGAGGAGTGAACTCGGTTCAGTAATGGGCTTTGTCTGCTATGATGGTCTTGGCAATGAGTCTTGACTAATATGAAATTATTTTCTCTGATTATGTGTGTATGAAAAAAAGTTTCATATTTTATGTTATTATTATTGGGATTACATTTAACTAATATTATTTTTCCCATGTAATGATATTATGATCTCTTTTGCAGGATAATATTTTCAAAATTTTATGTTATTATGAATATAATATGATTGATATTTCTTTTGTTTTCCCTTACTGAGCATTTGAGATCACCCTTTTTGTATGTTTTCTTTTCCCTAGGTCTGGAAGAAGGGTATTAAGTAGGTTATTCCAAAAGGGACTCTAAATATGATGAGATAAAAAAAAGACAATGTAGATGATTTATGAACCGATTGTTTATGTTTCCCAGTTTCTAAAGATACTATACCTATACGGTCCTATTATGGTTTTGTTATGGGTTGTAATAAGTATGCTTCAATTCTGAAGTAATAATCATGTATGTAATATAAGGGTCTTTATAGTTGGTATCAGAGGAAAGGTATAGTCAACCTTTGGAAACTAGGATGTGAGCCTTAGTAATAACCCTAAGGATATGTATAAGCATAAAACACAATATTGGTGTTTTAGAAATGGCCATGAATAACCGATGATAAGACCTAAAGTGTAAAATTTTATTACTGATTATGTGGTTTTCCTATTTTAATTAATGTTCCTCACACTATGCTTCTTGGTTTTAGTCAATGGCTAGAACCCGAAGGAATCATGTTAATGCTAAATGCGACGGGCAATGCAATGATTGTCCCCCTGAGCAACCAAATGTTATGGGAGCTGGAATGAAAATTCTTGTAGCCATGCTCACAAAACTTTCTCAAGATATGAATCATACAGGACTTCCAAACAAGCAAAGGAAGGAGCAAAATTCTATTGAATCCTTCATGAGGCAGTGTCCACATTCATTCAGCGGGTCTTCTGATACATTAGTGGTTGAAAAATGGATTAGTACCACTGAAAAGATATTTTCGGTCCTTCAATGTTCTGAACATGAAAAAGTTATCTTAGCAGTATCTCATTTTGAAGGTGAAGCTGATCAGTGGTGGAATCATATCAAGAATACAAGGAAAAGGGATGAAATTGAGTCCATGGAATGGGACGAGTTCAAGAACTTATTTTTCAATAAGTAATTCCCTCGTATTCCTCGAACAAAGATGGAGAAGAAGTTTCTTGAAATGAAGCAAAAGGATGATGAATCTGTTGGTACCTACGAAGCAAATTTTACAAGGCTTTCAAGGTATGCTTCTAGAAATATTATCCAACCTAAGAGTAAGATCGATCAATTCTTTGGTGGCTTAAAACCAAGTCTTCGAAGGGCGTTAGCCATAGGGGACTTCAATAGCTACGAGGAAATTGTTCGATGTGCTCTCAAGGTTGATATGGAGATTGATGTAACCCATCAATCATATGGGTTTGATAAGAAGAGGAAAATGGAATCCAAATGAAAATATAAAGACAAAACTGAAAAGAAGATGAGTTTTCCCTTATGCTCAAAGTGTGGAAAGAAACATGGAGGGTATTGTCTTAAAGGGACAAGTAAATGTTTTATGTGTGGAAAATAAGGTCATCGGGCAATTGAATGTTGAAATAATGGGAAGACGATGTCTAATGATGCGAACAAAGAAGGGGATACATAGAACAAACCTCTTAGACTTCAATGTTTCAAGTGCAAGGAAATGGGGCATTATGCCAATCAATGCCCTAATCCAAGGGTTGTTGAGGATGATAAACGTCAACAAACTCTTCAGGACAAAGACAAAGGAAAGTCACACGTAATTTCTATCGGTGATGTAGAGTACGATAACAAAGTGGTGAAAGGTACACATATCATCCACTCTAAAGTAGAAAATGTTTTATTTGATTCTGGATCCACCCAATCTTTTATTTCAGAAGAATTTTCCAAGGGTATCACCATATTACCTCAGGAATTAGATATTTATTTAGCTGTGACAACCCATAATGGAACAACAGTCGCATCAAAAGTTTACAATTCTTCTCCGATTGAAGTTTGTGGGAAAGTGCTTCCTAAAAATCTTGTGATTCTTCCTATAGTGTAAATCGATGTGATTCTTAGCATGGATTGGATTTCTTTATACGAATATCATATAAATTTCAAAATAAGGGAAGTCACATTTAATAATCCCGATCAATCTACTATCATCTATCGATGCAAGGATGAATATAACCTTCCAGTGGAAATTTCTTCCATATTATGGGACTTGATTCCAATAAATGAAGGTTATTTATCTCAAATGGTTAGAGAGAAACTCACAATTAATAATATTCCAATTGTATGATATTTTGATGATGTCTTTCCATAGGAATTTCCAGGTCTTCCACCAAATCGTGAAGTTGAGTTTTCAATAGAACTCATACCGGGTGCTATTACTATTTCAAAGACACTATATAGAATGGCCCCAATTGAGTTGCAGGAATTGAAGAAGAAACTCCAAGATAATCTTGATAAAGGATTCATACACCCTAGTGCATCACCTTGGGGAGCACATGTTCTCTTTGTTAAGAAGAAAGATGGACCAATGAGACTTTTCATTGATTATCGAGAACTTACCAAGATCACGATCAAGAACAAATATCATCTCCCATGCATTGATGACTTATTTGACCAACTACGCAGAGCTCAATACTTTTCCAAGATTGATCTTTGTTCAGGGTATCATCAATTAAGGGTCAAAAAAAGTATATACCAAAGACGACTTTCTGTATAAGGTATGGACACTATGAATTTATATTGAGGCCATTTGGTCTTACTAATGCCCCTGTTATCTTCATGGATCTAATGAATAGAGTCTTTAGAGACTATCTTGATAAGTTTTTGGTATTATTTATAGACGATATTCTTATCTATTCAAATATCAAGTAAGAACATGAAGATAACTCTAAAATTGTGTTAAAGACTCTAAGAAAGGAGAAGATTTATTCCAAATTTACCAAGCGTGAATTTTGGCTTCAAAAAGTTTCATTTCTAGGTCACATAATCTCAAAATAGGGGATAACTGTGGATCCAGCAAAAACAGAGGTTATCGAAAGATGGTCGAGACCAAAAATAGTAACTAAGATCCAAAGTTTTCTTGGTCTAGCTATATATTATCGACGTTTTGTGAAATATTTTTCACGATTATCTAATCCACTAACCAGGTTGACGTGAAAAGCAGTTAAGTTCATTTGGACGGATGAGTGTGAAGAGAATTTCATGGAGTTAAAAATAAGGTTATCCAGTGCACCTATGCTCACACTGCCTTGTAGTGGAGAAAGGTTTGTGATCTATAGTGATGCATCCAAGAAGGGATTGGGGTGTGTTCTCATGAAAAATGATATGGTGATAGATTATGCCTCACGACAGTTGAAAATCCATGAGCAAAATTAACCAACTCATGATTTGGAGTTAGCTACGGTAATCTTTGTATTAAATATTTGGAGGCATTACCTTTATGGTGAAAGGTGTGATATTTATACTTCTCATAAAATTTTAAAGTATATTTTCACAAAAAAGAAGATGAATATGTGCCAATGAAGATGGTTGGATTTGATTAAGGATTACGACTAATAAATTCATTATCACCCTGGGAAAGCAAACAAGGTGGCATATGCATTAAGTTGACAAGACCATGCTAGCTTATCCATGATGAGGATCCCAAAAGATCCAATATTTATGGATTTACTAAGGATGGATCTTGTAATTATAATGGAAGGGGAAAATATTATCTTTCTCAAATTAAATGTTCAACCATCTATACATGTGGAGATTAAAGAGGCACCAAAAGAAGATGTAGAGTTACAAAAGAAGGTGAGAAATGTTCATAAATTCAACCTTTATTATGATGGGATAGTAAGGTTCAGGAACCGTGTCTGTATTCCTCTTATACAATAATTAAAGAAGGAGCTGCTGGATGAGGCTCATAGTTTTTCATTCTCTATTCATCCTGGAAGCACGAAGATGTATAGGGACCTGAAAGAGTACTTCTGGTGGGATGGCATGAAAAGATATATTGTTGAATATGACTCTCGATGCTTGGTTTGTCCGCAAGGTAAAGATGAGAGACAGAAGTCTAAGGGGATGTTACAACCATTACCCATACCAGAATAGAAATGGGAAACATCACTATGGACTTTTTCACTGTACTTCCTAAAATATCCAAAGTCAATAATGCAATCTAGGTCATAGTTGATCGTCTTATGAAGTCGGCACACTTCATTGCTATTAGAGAAGATTTCTCTCTTGATTATCTTGCCAGGATATATGTAGAGGAAGTGTTAAGATGTCATGGAGTACCACTTTCCATTATATATGATCGAGATCCGAGGTTTACCTCGAAGTTCTGGAGAAGTCTTCAGCATACTCTAGATATAGAGTTGAGTTTCAGCACTACTTATCATGTTCAGACAGACGGTCAGTCTAAGAGAACAATTCAAACTCTAGAAGACATGTTAAGAGCTTTCTCTATGGATTTCAAAGGTTTTTGGGATCAACACCTACCTTTGGTGGAATTTTCTTATAATAATAGCTTTCACTCCAGTATTCAGATGGCTCCTTATGAAGCTCTCTATTGAAAGAAATGCAGAACTCCAACTTGCTGGGATGAAGGTGGGGAAAGAAAGCTATTATGACCTGATCTTGTTAATGAGATGGTAGAAAAGGGTAGATCTATTCAAAAACACATAAAATCAGCTCAGAGTCGACAAAAAAGTTATGCCAACAACTGAAGAAAAGACCTAGAGTTTAAAGTGGGTGATAAAGTGTTCTTACGAATATCTCTTTGGAAGAGAGTAATGAGATTTGGAAACAAGGGCAAGTTGAGCCTCGGTATATCAGTCCTTTTGAAATACTGGATCATGTTGGGAAGGTAGCTTACCGATTGGCGCTTCCACCGAATCCCTCTCATGTTCATGATGTGTTCCATGTATCTCTCCTGAGAAAGTACATACTCGATCCTTCACATGCAATATGATCAGAATTCGTATCGCTAGAGCAACATCATTCTTATGAAAAACAACCGATATAGATTCAGGATCGTAGTGAAAAAGTTCTACGAAACCAGACCACTCGCTTGGTTAAAGTTTTATGGAGGAACCACCAATTATAGGAAGCTACATGGGGGCTTGAGGATATGATGAGAGAGAGGTATCCTCATCTATTTGCTACGAAGTGACGAATTTCAAGGGATAAATTAATTTTAAGGGGGGTATAATGTAACACTGTGAGATTTTAGGAGAAATATTTTTTTATTTCTTATGTTATACACAACAAAAAAGGAATCTTTCACTACACACAACATTGACTTCGCTTGCATTACACGCAATAGTGACCTTCCTCAATAGCGTGTGTTGTACACAATACTGAGTTTCACTAAACAACGATATGTTATTAAAAAATTGTATAAACTAGCCTTTATAAATATTATTAACCACATTTTTAATTTTGAATTCATTTTACATATGATACAAGGAAAAAATTATTTTTTCAGATAAAAGAATTACTTTTTCTCAAAAATGCAGTTTTCCATATTTTGATGGCGTACCCATTTTAAATCTAATTTTTACATTTTTATAAGTTCATTTTTACAAAATAAACTTTTTATTTTGAATCAGGATATAAAAATTTACATTGGATAAATTTTTGATACTTTTCTGATAACTTTCATATTTTGATGAATAGTAAAAATACACTAATTTTTAATTGAAAACAACTTTTTTTCATCAAAGTAATTTATATGGTTAAAATATATTATTGAATGGTTTTAAAGTATAATTAGAATATATTTTTACCATTTAATATAATTTATGTCATTAGAATTAATTTTACATTGAATTCATAGGTAAAAACATTTCAATCTTTGGCAATGTTTGAACTTTTAAAACCCGTTTGCTTAACAATGGGATTAAATTTAAATTAATTACTGTAACTTCTATGTTTTGAATTGTGAAAAATGGATTCCATATTTGGATTCAGTGGGTCCAAATTATTTTAATAGGTTACTTTTATTTTTTTTGATATTATGAATAGTAACTACGGTAATTTTTATTTACTATAGTTAAAGGTATATCAGGTAATTAAGGGAAAAAATAAGATTGTAAAATTACCCTAACACTTGCCAAAATTATATTGGATGAATAAAAGTCGACCCATATCACCTAAGAGTCGTAATAGATTCATTTCATGGACCTTTGACCTTCAAAATGATATAATTATTATTAAAACCAAAGAAAGTGACACTATGTCACTCTTATATATTATAAGTGTAATAATTTTAATTTAGTGATAAACTTTATAAAACATAGAACATGAATAGTATATAGAAATATAATAAAATTATCTACATAATTTAATTTTATTTATAATTTTTAGGGATTAAATAATTATCATTAATTATGACATAATAGTGATGTTGAAATTATTTTATTGATTGAAATATCAAATAAATGGTTTTAAAAATATTAAAATAAATATTATATGAACTAATTAATTTTATAAAATAATTTTATAGATAAATATGACATTTTATGAATCTATTAAATCTTTTATTTAGAACATATCTTCTGTGTATATTTAATTTAAATACAAATAAATGAATAGTGTCAAAATTGACACTATTTGTTATTTTATAAAAAAACATATTATTAATTTTTTTTAAAATCACATAAATAATAAAAAATAATAAATTGAAATTTATATGATCTAAAATTTCATAAAGTATCCAATTAGGGACAATTCACAACACATAAGTAATTATTTATAATGATTTAAAATTTAGAATATTATGACCACATATAAAATTAAATAGATTAAATAAGGATAAATCAAGTTGATAATGTTTAAAATAAATTCAAAACATGTCTAAATATTATTGGTTGATTATATTACAACCCTATATCATCTAATATTTTAATTTGAGTAATTTTGGAAGTTTTTATGTGGGGTTTGAATTTATTATAAATTAATATTTTTTAGATTTCTAAAGGTGCCACTCTCCTCCCTTATAAAAGGGCACCTCCTCCCTCTCATATTCACAAAATTTTGTGCCATAAAGCTCTGAAAAACCCTTCCCATTTCCATTATAAACTTCCCTAGAAACATACTAGAGGTCCTAATCTTCTTCAAATACCAATTTTAGTGCCCTAAGAGGAGGTTTCGAAGAGGCGTGTCGAAGAAGAGGTAATATCCGTTACCGATTCTTTCAAATTTATTTCTTCTTCTACTTCTTATTATTTTGTTGTTTCATAATAAATTAATAACATAAGTATCACTCATATAATTATATGTTATTATAAATATGAAACAACCCTATTTTACCTTCTATCCATCCTATAGAAAATGAAATCACTGCGCGTGCGTACGTACGGAATATCATCTCCACGTCGTGGTGTAATATGTTTTCCACCACCACCTTACTTGGATGGGAATAATTGTATAAATAATAACTATATAAATTATTATTATAACATGATACTAATTCTGATATATTCTATCATCCACTCCAATACCATACAAAAATTATGGGAATGATATCGTCGCTCGTACGTACGTACGGCTTACCGTCTCCACGGTGCGATGTGATTCGTTCGACATGATCTCCATTAAACCATGGTTATATAAACTAATTGAATGAATAAATCCGATATATATTAAACTAATATAATTCTTTAAATGAAGTATCTACAACCTAAAAATGGGAATAAGAATTTATTTGACAAAACACGCATACGAACATAAACAAATAAACACCCGAATAACAAGTATCAATGAAATATTACTAACAAGAAGATAAGAATATGAACATATATGATATAATAACAATGAATATGATTCTGGAAGAAGTCAATCACATTGTTTAAATCATTATATAGTAGGTTCATATATGTACAAAGCATATCAGACCTAAGGTAAGGGAAAATCTCACAAATCTCAATTTTTATCCGAGATTGTTTATACTTCCGTATTTACTGGGGCATATTTATCAGCCACATCCATGTTTCTACAATATGTAATATTATTTCTATCATCTTACAATTTTTTAAATCCAATTTTACCTATTGGTGACTTTTTAGTAAAAGATATGAAAGGAATCTTTTGTCGTTTTCAGTACGAGATACTTTTTGACTTTTCGGGCCAAAGTACGAGAAGAATGTTTTTTAACTTATACGATATGGATAGTTTTTTATGATTTAATAGAACATTATTTCCGTGAATTTTCTTTTACAAGTTTTCAAGTTTATTTTTAATTAACTTTTTTTAGTTTAAAATTGTATGACATGATAAGAAAGGAAAAATGTTTTTGAAGTAGAAAGGATATTTTCCTCAAGAATGGAGTTCAAGTGTTTTATCAAAATTATTTTCCATCTAAGATAATATACAGGTCTGTTTCTATCCCTATTATTACATTGATTTGATTATGTTATGATAGAATTATCTTTATGAAGTCCTTTTATGGATTATGTTATGATGGCATGATGTTTATGAATCCTATTTTTTATTACATGGGCTATGCTATGATGTATGATTTATGATTTTGTGGCACACATAAGAATGGTTTTATTATGAGATGGGTGGGACCTATATCTCCCTCCAATGCATTGGGTAAAGATTTATATCTCATTAGATAGACATGGATGGAGTGGTAAGTTAATCTGGTTCAGTGATACAGGACTAGAATGAGGAGTGAACTCGGTTCAGTAATGGACTTTGTCTGCTATGATGGTCTTGGAAATGAGTCTTGACTAATATGAAATGATTTTCTATGATTATGTGTGTATTGCATAAAGTTTCATGTTTTATGTTATGATTATTGGGATTACATTTAACAACTATGATTTATCCCATGTCATGATATTATGATCTCTTTTTCAGGATTGGATTTTCAAAATGTTATCTTATTATGAATATGATATGATTGATATTTCCTTTGTTTCCCTTACTGAGAATTTGAGCTCACCCTTTTTGTATGTTTTCTTTTCCCCAGGTCTAGAAGAAGGGTATTAAGTAGGTTATTCCAAAAAGGACTCTAAATATAATGAGATAAACATGAGACCATATAGATGATTTATGAACCGGTTGTTTATGTTTCCCAGTTTCTAAAGACACTATACCTATACGGTCCTATTATGGTTTTGTTATGGGTTGTAATAAGTATGCTTCAATTCTGAAGTAATAACCATGTATGTAAATTAAGGGTCATTATAGTCCAGTCCAAGCTCCCTCAGCCTCGATCAACATTTTACGTCGTCTGCACCAGACACAACAAGGTGCGGGAAAAGCCCGTGTAGGGGTGAGTATAACAATACTTAGTAGGGACACCAAGACCCTCTTAGGTCTCCTAGAGTTCCACAATGGAAAAACCAAAAATCCAGGCATCAAATCTACTTAGGTATATTCCCATACATATACCTAAGTTATTAAGATATGCTCATCTCATATATGAGGTAAGGACACCACATAGGTAACACCATGAATGTTGAAGTACCACACAGGTAACACCACAAAGATAATACCACGAAGGTAACTCCACAAAAGTAGAAGTACAACACGGGTAACACCACAAAGATAAAATTACCACACAGGTAACACCATGAAGAAAATACCACAAAGTAAAAAAGTACCACACAAGTAACACCACGAAGATAGAAAGACCACATAGGTAACACCACGAAGATAGAAGTAACACATAGGTAATACCATGAAGATAGAAGTACCACACAGGTAACACCATGAAGATAGAAGTACCACACATATAACACCACAAAGATAGAATCACCACATAGTTAACACCACAAAGATGATATCACAAAGGTAGAAGTACCACACATGTAACACCACAAAGATATAAGTACCACACAGGTAACACCACGAAGATAGAAGTACCACACAGGTAACACCACAAAAATAGAAGCACCACATAGGTAACACCATGAAGATAGAAGTACCACACTGGTAACACCATGATGATAGAAGTACCACACATGTAACACCAAGAAGACGAATCCAAAAAGGTATAATTACCACAAAAGTAACACCACGAAGATAGAAGTACCACACAGGTAACACCACGAAGATAGAAGTACCACACACGTAACACTATGAAGATAGAAGTACAACATAGGTAACGCCACAAAGATTGAAGTACCACACAGGTAACGCCACAAAGGTTGAAGTAAGAAATAGGTAAAATACTCAAATCACAACTAAGTATAACTTATGTACAGAAGTAAAGATGATTAGTCGTAAACTAGATCATCTTATTCTGGTTAGAAGCACTGCAGCTTAACCACATAGGATGGATAGATAACTAACCCTTGTTGACCCACACAGGATCGATAGGTAACTTACCCCCGCTGACCCACACAGGATATGACACACATAGGATCGGTATGCGCTGACCCACAGAGGATCGCTAAGCGCTGACCCACATAGGATCTAACCCACACAGGATCAATAGATGCTGACCCACATAGGATCGATGTTCTTTCTTCATGTTGCATCCTGCCATAGGTTTCCTTGCACCTGGTGCGCTTGAGTTCCGTAGAATCTTTCCCTTGAGATATCAGTCGTATCTTGACCACCACTAAACTCCATAAAGGAGTAAACCAAAGGACCTCCATGTTGTAAGGGTTCCAACGTGACAAACGACGTGTCAATCGGATGCCCATTATGTGAGTTATAACCGTTTTAGCTCCGAGGTCCCGGTTGGATTTAGGTTCGATCCAACCCGACCATACTCCAACTTTCTCCAAATCTCAAGTGGAGTATACCAAAAGGACTATCTCAATCCATGAATCCCAACGCTACAGATAATTTGTCAAACAAACATCTGATTCTCAAGATATGACCCTTTAGGTGTTCCTGGGTCTGGTTGGGCACGAGTTCGTTCCGACCCGGTTAGAGCAACCCAGCCCGACTCGGTTTGGGCTGGGCCAGGGTGGACTCGGCCCGATGGGATGTGGTGGATTTTGTAACACCCCGAGATTTTATGAAAAATATTGTTTTTAATTTCATTTATGTATTATGTTGTACGCTACATCAAAAGGATATTTCACTACATGCATCCCTGACTTGGGTTGCATTACACGCAATCGCGACCTTCCATGATAGCATGTGTTATACGCAATACCGAGTTTCACTAAACAATGATATGTTATATAAACTAGCCATTATGAATAGTAATACCCACTTTTTGAAATTTTATAAATTTTATTTTTCTAAATGGACTTCATTTTTGGATTCGGAATATTGAAATTAGCCTAGGGTGAATTTTAGGTATTTTTCTGAAAACTTTCATTTTTTGATGAATAGTGAAAACAGTGGGTTACTATTTAAAAAAACCTACTTTTTTATTTAAATAATTATTTATTTTATTTAAATTTATTTTAGGTCAAAATTGATACATAATACTTATATAAGTTCAATGTAATTTATTTGAGTCATTTCTTAATAATTTTAGACATATAAAAATTTTATTGAACTTTTCACCGTCTTTTACCCACCTCCTAGGAGAATTTCAAAATTTACATAAAACATAATTTTAACGCTTCTGTGAGTGGAATTTTAAAAATTCAAGAGACATGATTAATATCAAGGAGTAAAATTCGGTTCAATAAGATAATTTTTTTTTGGTGAATAGTAACTTTTTACTTTTATTTTACACGGTTAAAAGTAAATGGGGTAATTAAGGGTAAAATTGATATTATTATTACCCTAACACATGTCCTTATTCTATTTTATAAGTTTAATTCGACCAAAAACAACCTTAGGAATAAAATATTACCCTTTAGGTCCACTTGGATTAGATTAGGACATTTATTATTATTTTATTTAATGAAGAGTTAAAATAGTTAAAATCAATGTTTAATATCTGAAACATTTATAATGTAGGGTTATACATAATATAAACTCGACTATAAATATTTATTCGAAATCTAAAAAGATTTCCTACATAATGGTATTTTATTTATAATTTTTAGACATTAAATAATTTAATTTATTATGACACAATGATGATGCAGTAATTACCTTATTAATGAAATATTAACATAATTGATGTTATAAATACCCAAATAAAAGTAATTTGAGACTTTTTATGAATTCCATTAATTTTATAGGTTAATATGACATGTTAGTATTTATTTAATTTACTTTTTTTGAACTAATAATTCGGTTATAATTTTCACAAAAATTAATTACCAAATAGTGTCAAAATTGACATAAAATAGTTTTTAAAACAAATATTATATTATTAATTGTTATTATATTCCTAAATATCTAAGGTTCGGATAAATGATTTAGATAAGGTTATATATATTAATAATGAACCACTTGGGGTTATTTTGGCTTGTTATAGTAAGTTTATTAACCATATAGTGTAAGAAAACAAGAAGCCACAGTAAAGGTTAAATTATTTAACTTAGAGTTAAATCTAAATGATAAGGTTACAATAGTAAACTAAACTTGTCTAAAACCTACTGTTTGAGATTATTTCGACCCATACCCACTTTATCTTCGAAATAAATCAATTTGGAGCTATTATAAACCGAATATAACTTTATTATAAAATAATATTTTATGTTTTTCCTAAAGTGCCCCTCTCCTCCCTTATAAAAGGGGCACGCCTTCCCTCTTCTCTACACACCATTTTGAGACTTGATGCTCGGCCAACCCCTGACCATTTCCCTTATCATCTTCTCTAGAAACATTATAGAGGTTCTTATCTTCTCAAAAGACCAACCCTAGTTCCTTAAGAGGAGGTTAAGAAGAGGCGCATCAAAGAAGAGGTAATATCCTTTACCAATTCTTTCTCATTTATTTCTTCTTATACTTATTCTTATTTATTTTTTTCATCATAAATTAATAACATCAGTATCACTAATATACTTATATGTTATTATAAATATGAAACAACCCAATTTCATCTTCTATCCATCCTACGGAAAACGAAATCACTGTGCGTGCGTACGTACGGAATACCGTCTCCACGCCGTGGTGTAATCTGTTTTCCACCACCACCTTACTTGGATGGGTATAATGGTGTAAAGAATAACTATATATGATTATTATATCATCATACTAATTATAATATATTATATCATCCACTCCAATTCCATTCATTAAATATGGGAACGATATCACCGCTCGTGCTTACGTACGGATTACCGTCTCCACGACGCGATGAGATTCATTTTCCATGTTAACAATTCAAGAATGATTATAAAGTATATATAATAAGTAGTCATGAAATATATGAAATAATAATTCTACTAGATTTATGTATATATTTATGTATGTCATCTACTTAATTCCATTCAATTCAATAAGGAAACGAAAAACAGCGTTCATGCGTACGTACGGCCTACCGTCTCCATGAACGGTGTATTTCATTTCATTTATCTATCTTATATATATATATATATATATTGAATATATATGATATATAAATCATTATTTACATTCTGTAAGTAATTAAATCATGATATAAGTAATAATAATATCAAGAACAACAAGTCCAAACACGTACGATAAATAAAACAATTTTACCCAAAACGCTGCTTTAACATGGAATTTACAAAAGAAAGGGTAATATAAAGTCATAAGTGAACCATATATGATATCATAACAATGAATATGATTCTGTAATATGTCAATGACATTATTTAAATTATTATACAGGAGGTTCGGATACGTATGAAACATATCAGACCTAAGGTAAGGGATAACTATTCCAATGTCGTTCTTATCCGAGATTGTTATTCGTAAGTATTTACTAGGGTTATTGTTATCATCCATGCCCATGTTTTCTAAAAATGTTTTCATTTATTTTTAAAGTCCTTTTTACAAATTTTTTAAATTTACCACATGTTATGAAAGTAATCTTACTTTTTTCTACCACACGGGGAACTTTTTTTCTTTTCCGACAAAAGTACAAGAAGAATGTTATTTTTAACTTAAACGGCGTGAACGGATTTTTGCGGTTTCATAACGCCTCATTTTCATTAAGCTTACCCAAAAAGATTTTATGAATATTTTCAACAAAATACTTTTCTTTTAAAATTTCATGGAATTTTGTGAAAATAAAATTATTTTGAAAAATAAAGGATATTTTCCTCAAGAATTTATTTCAAGTGTTTTATCAAAACCATTTTCCATCTAAGATGACATTATTTCATATGTGTATGTTTCAAGTATAATTTTTCTATGATTTACATGGTTTCAATTTTCTTATAATGAAATGATATCCATTTGTTTTATATGGATTATGTTATGATGTGATGATTTTTATGAAACCCATTTTATTCTTTGGGTTATGATGAGTGTTTTAAATTTATTTTTTGGCATAAGTAAGAATGATTTCAGTATGAGATGGGTGGGACCTATATCTCCCTCCAATGCATTGAGTAATGATTCATATCTCATGAGATAGAAATGGTTGGAACAGTAAGTTAATCCAGTTCAGTGTTACAGGACTGAAACGAGGAGTGAACTCGATTCAGAAAGGGACTTTGTCCACTAAGATGGTCTTGGCAGCAATGTCTTGGCTACTATGGAAATCATAACATGTGCTTAATGGTTTCCACAATTACATGTTTTATTCTCATGCTATTTTATCAGAATTAATGTTTCGTTATGATCTATGCCTTACGTACTACCATGTTTTATGTCATTTCTCAAGATCTTGATGTTTAAACATTATGCTCATGTTTCTAAGTTAAAATGTATATGATTTGTTTTATTTTTTCCATGTTAACCCTTACTGAGCATTTGAGATCACCCTTTTATATGTTTTCTTTTCCCCAAGATTTAAAAGAAAGGTTTTAGGTAAGAAAACAAAAAGGGGAATATCTTTATGGGAGATATTGAAGATCTTTCACCATGATTAGAAGATTGTGTTCCGAGTTTTCAAAGACACTAAACTATTACAGTCCTTGAGTGTTGGTTCTTGTTATATATTAAGTATTCCGCAAAAGTAATGTAATTTCCATGTATGTCAAGCTTTGGGTCTCTACAGTTGTTATTAGAGGAAAGGTTTAGTCAACCTTTGGAAGTTAGGATGCGAGAACTTAGGTGATATCCCAAGAGATATTTCTAAGGTAAGTCTAGGGATGTCCCTAAGGTTAAGTATAAGTTATAGTCATATAATTACCGTTATAATATTATAATTAACCCTAAGATGTTATATATTGAAGGTACTCCCCCTTTATTATGTTGGTTTCCGT
This sequence comes from Viscum album, assembly GCA_963277665.1. NCBI lineage: Eukaryota > Viridiplantae > Streptophyta > Magnoliopsida > Santalales > Viscaceae > Viscum > Viscum album. The sequence goes on from OY728143.1 coordinate 1,016,353,364, forward strand.
AGCATGATTTTTGCCTCTCATACTATTATTTTTGGGTTTTAGACGATGGCTAGAACCCGAAGGAACTGTGTTGATCAATGTAATGGAAAATGGAATGATTGTCCTCCTGAACAAACCAATGTTATGGTAGATAGAGTGAAAAAATTTATTTCTATACTTACACAAGCTATGAGTCATTCTAGACTTCCAAATGAGCAGTGAAGGGAACAATATTCTATTGAGTCCTTCATGAGGAAACGTACACCTTCTCTTAGTGGGTATTCTGATCCACTTGTTGCTGAACAATTGATCAGTACCATTGAAAAGATATTTTCCATACTTCATTGTTTGGAACATCAAAAATTCATTCTGGATATTTACCATTTAGAAGGTGAAGCAGATCAATGGTGGACTCTAATTAAGAATACGAGGCCCTGAGATGAAATTGAATCCATGGAATGGGGCGAGTTCAAGAACTTGTTTTTCAGTAAGTACTTCCCTCGTATTCTTTGAAAAAATATGGAAAAGGAGTATCTTGAGCATAAGAAGAAGGATGATGAATCTGTTGGTATATACGAAGCGAATTTTACAAGTATTGCAAGGTATGCATCTAGTTTTATCATCCAACCAGAAAGTAAAGTTGATCGATTTTTCAGTGGCTTAAAACCAAGTCTTCAAAGGGAATTAACTATAAGAGACTTCAGTAGCTATGAAGAAATTGTGCGTTGTGCTATCAAGGTAGAACTAGAAGTTGGTGTTATATATCCATCTCATGGTTTTGACAAGAAATGAAAGATGGAGTTCAAGGAGAAATCTCATAATAATGGTGAAAAGAAGATGAATGTTTCTTTATGCTCAAAGTGTGGAAAGAAGCATCGTGGAGATTGTATTAAAGGGACTAGAAAATGTTTTAAGTGTGGAAAAAAAGGTCATCGAGCATTTGAGTGTCAAAGTAATGCAAAAAGGGGTGGCTAATGATGTGAATAAAGAAAATACTGCAGAGAACGCACCACCAACACTTCAATGCTTCAAGTGCAAGGAAATGGGTCATTATGCTAATCAATTCCCTTATCTAAGGGTTAATGATGATCAATGTGAGCAACCTCTTAAGGAAAAGGATAAAGGGAAGTCACATGCAATCACTATTTGTGATGTTGAGTATGATAATGATGTTTTGTAATGATTAAGTGTTTATGTAATGGGATTTCAAAATAGTATCATGGAATCTCATTTAAGGCATTGTTGAATTTTGGAATATCTATGTATTGGTTTTCAATAATTATATGGTACCGGTAACCATGAAAAGTGATTGAAATATTTTCGGAAAGAAGATGATATGTGCATAATGAAGCAATAATGAAAAAATGAAATGATCTCATGACTGATATAAGGAGAAAGTTATATCGTGGTTTGAGTATATAGAAATTTTGGGATTTTGGTATGTGGAAAGTGTTAAATTTTGATAGCATTCATGTTTACACTAAGGTTCAATGGGTATTCATTTTTCAAGAGAATACATGATTAAGGTATTCACATGTTTGGAATGCGACCAACAAGATATATCATATGATATATGGGGGATAAATGATGTTATTCACATGATCGGTACATGAAATTTCTAGTAATTGTTTTCTTTATACTATGAGCTTGGACAGAAGTATTTTGGATAATCCTAAAGATTGGAATGGATTATGTTGGACATAAGTCAGTATTGTTTAAGGCTAGAACTTTTTTTTGATATTATTTATGGAATGTTATAATAATGTAGTTTTAGAAAAAGGACAACCTACAGGACGGGCGACAACCCATCGCGTTCGCAAGGTTGCAGGAATCGAACCCACAACCGAAGTACGAAATGCCTATATCGCCTACCACTGGTGTACAGGAAGTCCCTGGTTAGTAGAAATTAGTTTTATTTTATTATGCAGGATGATAGATAAAGTATAAGTCCATTTTGGAACTATATCTGATTAATCTCACCCTAGATTGACTTATGTATATAACTTTTTCTAACTTATGTTTGAGACAGATAGAATAACCTATCATTCTATCGCATGATCTGCTAAAACTTCACGAAAGACAAATTCATCTTCATTTTTTTAAGAGATGAAGTTGAAATTGTTCAAGGCATGAACAACGGTGATATTATACCGAAATAAAGCAAGGATTTCTTCTAATTCATATTCTTCAACTTTAGGGAAATGATCTTGAAAACCAAAAATGTTGTCCTAGTGCCCTTAAATCTGATGAATCAGATGGTACCTTTGATCATAAAAAATCTATGGCTTTCTGATTGTTGGATTTTTCATAGCCATGTTCTCTACCACTCCCCATCAGAACATGATGGTTAGATTTCTCTTCCATATCCATATTTTCACCTATGTTCTCCTATGTGGAAACTCAGATATTAGTTAATTTAGGTAACCGTTATGTTTCATACTTTAGTTTTTAAAGATAATTTTTGGTATTCCTTTTTACGATGTGGGTTTCTATTAAATAAACATTCTAGTAGTAAACCATTTATAACCCTGACGAATTTCGAGAGTGAAATTTATTTTAAGGGGGGTAGAATGTAACACCCTGAGATTTTATGAAAAATATTCTTTTTAATTTCATTTATGTCTTATTTTTTATGCTATACCAAAAGAAGCTTGAACTACACGCATCCCTGAATTGGCTTTCATTACACGCAATCGCGACCTTCCATGATAGCGTGTGTTGTACGCAATACTGAGTTTCACTAAACAATGATATGTTATATAAACTAGCCGTTATGAATAGTAATACCCACTTTTTGAAATTTTATGAATTTTATCTTTCTAAATGGACTTCATTTTTGGATTTGGAATATTTAAATTAGCCTAGGGTGAATTTTTTGTATTTTTCTAAAAACTTTCAATTTTTGATGAATAGTGAAAACACTGGGTTACTATTTAAGAAAACCGACTTTTCATTTAAATAATTATTTATTTTATTTAAATTTATTTTAGGTCAAAATTGATACATAATACCTATATAATTTAAATGTAATTCATTTGATTCATTTCTTAATAATTTTATATATATAAAAATTTTATTGAACTTTTCACCGTCTTTTACCCACCTCCTAGGAGAATTTGAAAATTTTCATAAAACATAATTTTACCACTTCTATGAGTGGAATTTCAGAAATAAAAGAGACATGGTTAATATCAAGGAGTAAAATGTGGTTCAATAAGATAAAAATAATTTATGGTGAATAGTAACTTTTTGCTTTTATTTACCACGGTTAAAAGTAAATAGGGTAATTAAGGGTAAAAATGAGATTATTATTACCCTAACACATGTCCTAATTTTATTGAATAAGTTTAATTAGACCAAAAACAACCTTAGGAATAAAATATTACCCTTTAAGTCCACTTGGATTAGATTACGACATTTATTATTATTTTATTTAATGAAGAGTTAAAATAGTTAAAATCAACATTTAATAACTAAAACATTTATAATGTAGGGTTATTCATATAATAAACTTGACTATAAATATTCATTAGAAAGCTAAAAAATTTTCCTAAATAATGGTATTTTATTTATAATTTTTAGACATTAAATAATTTAATTTATTATGACACAATGATGATGTAGTAATTACCTTATTAATGAAATATTAACATAATTGATGTTATAAATACCCAAATAAAGATAATTTGAGACTTTTTATGAATTAAACTAATTGTATAGGTTAATGTGACATGTTATTATTGATTTAATTAACTTTTTTGGAACTAATAATTCTGTTATAATTTTCACAAAAATCAATTACCAAATAGTGTGAAAATTGACATAAAATAGTTTCTAAAACAAATTTTATATTATTAATTGTAATTATATTCCTAAAAATATATGGTTTTGAAAAAATATTTAGATAATTTTATATATATTAATAATTAACCACTTTTGGTTCGTTTGTATTGTTATTGTAAGTTTATTAACCATATAGTGTAAGAAAACAAGAAGCCACGATAAAGGTTAAATTATTTAACTTAGAGTTAAATCTAAATGATAAGGTTAAAATAGTAACCTAAACTTATCTAAAACCTATTGGTTGAGAGTATTTAATCTCATAACAACTTTAGCTTCTAAATAAATCAATTTGGAGCTATTATAAATCGAATATGACTTTATTATAAAATAATATTTTATGTTTTTCCTAAAGTGCCCCTCTCCTCCCTTATAAAAAGGGCACCCCTTACCTCTTCTCTAAACACCGTTTTGAGTCTTGAATCTCGAAAAAACACTGAAAATTTACCTTATCATCTTCCCTAGAAACATTATAGTGGTTCTTATCTCCTGAAAGGACCAACCCTAGTGCCTTAAGAAGAGGTTAAGAAGATGCGCGTCAAAGAAGAGGTAATATCCTTTACCGATACTTTGCAATTTAATTCTTCTTCTACTTATTCTTCTTTATTTGATTCATCATAAATTAATAACATCAGTATCAATAATATAGTGATATGTTATTATAAATATGAAACAACCCAATTTCATCTTCTATCCATCCTACGAAAAACGAAATCACCGCGTGTGCGTACGTACGGAATACCGTCTCCACGTCGTGGTGTAATCTGTTTTCCACCACCACCTTACTTGGATGGGAATAATGGTGTAAAGAATAACTATATATGATTATTATAACATCATACTAATTCTAAGAAATTATATCATAAACTCCAATTCCATTCATTAAATATGGGAACGATATCACCGCTCGTGCGTACGTACGGATTACCGTCTCCACGACGCGATGAGATTCATTTTCCATGTTAACAATTCAAGAATTATTATAAAGTATATATAATAGGTAATCATGAAATATATGAAATAATAATTCTATTGGATTTATGTATATATATATATATGTATGTCATTTACTTAATCCCATTCAATTCAATAAAGAAACAAAAAACAACATCCATGCGTACATACGGTCTACCGTCTCCATGAACGGTGTATTTCATTTCATTTATCTATCTTTTATATATATATGTACATATTGAATATATATGATATATAAATCATTATTTACATTATATAAGTAATTAAATCATTATATAAGTAAAAATAATATTAAGAACAACAAGTCCAAACACATATGATAAATAAAACGATTTTACCCAAAACACTGTTTTAACATGGAATTTAAAACATAATAGGTAATATAAAGTCATAAGTGAACCATATATGATATCATAAAAATTAATATGATTCTTTAATAAGTCAATTACATTATTTAAATCATTATACAGGAGTTTCGGATACGTACGAAGCATATCAGACCTAAGGTAAGGGATAACTATTCCAATCTCGTTCTTATCCAAGATTGTTATTCATAAGTATTTACTAGGGTTATTGTTATCATTAATGACCATGTTTTATAAGAATGTTTTCATGTATTTTTAAAGTAATTTTTACCAATTTTTTAAATTTACCACATGTTATGAAAGGAATCTTACTTTTTTTTACCACACGGGGAACTTTTTGTCTTTTCTGACAAAAGTACGAGAAGAATGTTATTTTTAACTTATACAGCTAAACGGATTTTTATGGTTTCATAAGACCTCATTTTCATGAAGATTAATCTAAAATATTTTATGAATATTTTCAAAAAAAATACTTTTCTTTTAAAATTGCATGGAATTTTTTGAAAAGAAAATGATTTTGAAGAAGAAAGGATATTTTCCTCAAGAATTCATTTCAAGTGTTTTATCAAAACCATTTTCCATATAAGATGACATTATTTCATATGTGTATGTTTCAAGTATAATGTCTCTATGATTTACATGGTTTTACTTTTCTTATTATGAAATTATATCCATTGGTTTTATATAGATTATGTTATGATGGGATGATGTTTATGAAACCCATTTTATTCTTCGGGTTATGATGAATGTTTTAAGTTTATTTTGTGGCACAAGTAAAAATGATTTCAATATGAGATGAGTGGGACCTATATCTCCCTCCAATACATTGGGTGAACGATTCATATCTCATGAGATAGAAATGGATGGAATGGAAACTTAATCTGGTTCAGTGTTACAGGACTAAAACGAGGAGTGAACTCGATTCAGAAAGAGACTTTGTCCACTAAGATGGTCTTGGCAGTAATGCCTTGGCTACTATAGAAATCATAACATGTGCTTAATGGTTTCCACACTTACATGTTTTATTCTCATGATATTTTATCAGAATTAATGTTTCTTTATGATCTATGCCTTACGTACTGCCATGTTTTATGTCATTTCTCAAGATCGCGATGTTTAAACATTATGTTCATGTATTTAAGTTCAAATGTATATGATTTGTTTTATTTTCACCATGATTACCCTTAATGAGAATTTGAGCTCACCCTTTTATATTTTCTTTTCCCCAGGATTTAAATAAAGGTTTTAGGTAAGAAAACAAAAAGGGGAAGATCTTTATGGGAGATGTTGAAGATCTTTCACCATGATTAGAAGATTGTCTTTCAAGTTTCCAAATACACTAAACTATTACGGTCCATGAGTGTTCATTCTTGTTATGTATTAAGTATTCCGAAAAAGTAATTTAATGTCCATGTACGTCATGATTTTGGTCTCTATAGTTGTTATCAGAGGAAATGTTTAGTTAACCTTTGGAAGCTAGGATGCGAGAACTTAGGTGAGATCCCTAGAGATATTTCTAAGTTATGTCAAGGGATGTCCCTAAGGTTAAGTATAAGTATAGGTTATAGTCCTAGAATTATGGTTATAATCTTATAATTAACCCTAAGATGTTATATATTGAAGGTACTCCCCCTTTATTATGTTGTTTTCCCTAGAATGATTTTTTCCTCTCATACTATTCTTTTTGGGTTTTAGACGATGGTTAGAACCCGAAGGAACCATGTTGATCAATGTAATGGACAATGAAATGATTGTCCTCCTGAGCAAACCAATGTTATGGTAGATGGAGTGAAAAATCTTATTTCTATACTTACACAGGCTATGAATCATTCTGGACTTCCAAATGAGCAGAGAAGGGAAAAATATTCTATTGAGACCTTCATGAGCCAACGTCAACCTTCTTTCAGTGGGTCTTCTGATCCACTTGTTACTGAACAATGGATCAGTACCATTGAAAAGATATTTCCCATACTTCACTATTCAGAACATGAAAAATTCATTCTAGCTATTTACCATTTAGAAGGTGAAGCAGATCAATGGTGGACTCTAATTAAGAATACGAGGCCCCGGGATGAAATTGAATCCATGGAATGGGACGAGTTCAAGAACTTGTTTTTCAGTAAGTACTTCCCTCATATTCTTCGAACAAAGATAGAAAATGAGTTCCTTGAGCTTAAGTAGAAGGATGATGAATCTGTTGTTATATACGAAGTGAATTTTACAAGACTTGAAAGGTATGCATCTGGTTTTATCATCCAACGTGAAAGTAAAGTAGATCTATTTTTCAGTGGCTTAAAACCAAGTCTTCGAAGGGAATTAGCTATAAGATACTTCAGTAGCTATGAAGAAATTGTGTGTTGTGATATCAAGGTAGACCATGAAGTTTGTGTTACATATCCATCTCATGGTTTTGACAAGAAATGAAAGATGGAGTTCAAGGATAAATATCATAGTAATGGTGAAAAGATGATGAATGTTTCTTTATGCTCAAAGTGTGGAAAGAAGCATGGTGAAGATTGTATTAAAGGGACTAGAAAATGTATTAAGTGTGGAAAAGAAGGTTATTGAGGAGATGAGTGTCGAAGTAATGGGAAAAGGGGTTGCTAATGATGTGAATAACGAAAAGACTGCAGAGAACGCACCACCAACACTTCAATGCTTCAACTGAAAGAAAATGGGGCATTATGCTAATCAATGCCCTAATCCAAGGGTTAATGATGATAAACGTGAGAAAACTGTTTAGAAAAAGGATAAAGGGAAGTCACATGCAATCACTATTTGTGATTTTGAGTATGGAAATGATGTTGTTTAATAATTAAGTGTTTATGTAATGGGATTTCAAAATAGTATCATGGAATCTCATTTAAGGCATCGTGGAATTTTGAAATATCTATGTATTGGTTTTCAATAATTATATGGTACCGGTAACCATGAAAAGTGATTGAAATATTTTTGGAAAGAATATGATATGCGCATAATGAAGCGATAAAGAAAAAATTAAATGATATCATGACTGAAATAAAGACAAAGTTATATCATGGTTTGAGTATATAGAAATTTTGGGATTTTGGTATGTTGAAAGTGTTAGATTTTGACAGCATTTATGTTTTCACTAAGGGTCAATGGGTATTCATTTTTCCAGAGAATACATGATTAAGGTATTCACATGTTTAGAATGTGACCAAAAATATATATTGTTTGATATATGGGGGTTAAGGATGGTATTCACATGATCGGTAGATGAAATTTCTAGTAATTGTTTTCTTTATACTGTGAGCTTGGACAAAAGTATTTTGTATAAGCCTAAAGATTTGAATGGATTATGTCGGACATAAGTCAGTATTGTTTAAGGCTAGAACTTTTTTTTGATATTATTTATGGAATGTTATAATAATATTGTTTTAGAAAATTTACAACCTACAGGACGGGCGACAACCCTTCGCGTTGTAAAAGGTTGAAGGAATTGAACCCACAACCGAAGTGCGACAGGCCTTTATCGCCTACCACTAGCATACAAGAAGTCCCTGGTTAGTAGAAAATAGTTTTATTTTATTATATAGGATGATAGATAAAGTATAAGTCCATTTTGGAACCATATCTGATTTATCTCACCATAGATAGACTTATGTATATAACTTTTGCTAACTTATGTTTGAGACAGATGGAATAACCTATCATTCTATCGTGTGATCTGCTAAAACTTCGCGAAAGACAAATTCAGCTTAATTTCTTTAAGATATGAAGTGGAAATTGTTCAAGGCATGAACAACGGTGAGATTATACCAAAATAAAGTAAGTATTTCTTCTAATTAAAATTCTTCAACTTTAGGGAAATGATCTTGAAGACCAAAAATGTTGTCATAGTACCCCTATATCCGATGAATCAGATGGTACCTTTGATCATCACAAATCTATGGCTTTGTGATTGTTGGATTTTTCATAGCCATGTTCTCTACCACTCTCCATCAGAACATGATGGTTTGATTTCTCTTCCATATCCATATTTTCACCTATGTTCTCCTATGTGGAAACCCAGTGATTAGTTAATTTGGGTAACCGTTATGTTTCATACTTTAGTTTTTAAAGATAAGTTTTGGTATTCCTTTTTACGATGTGGGTTTATATTAAAGAAACATTCGAGTAGTAAACCATTTATAACCCTGACGAATTTCGAGGGCAAAATTCATTTTAAGGGGGGTAGAATGTTACACCATGAGATTTTATGAAAAATATTCTTTTTAATTTCTTTTTTGTATTATGTTGTACGCTACACCAAAAGGAGATTGCACTATATGCATACCTGACTTGGCTTGCGTTACATGCAATCATAACCTTCCATGATAGCGTGTGTTGTATGCAATACCGAGTTTTACTAAACAAAGATATGTTATATAAACTAATCGTTATGAATAGTAATACCCACTTTTTGAAATATAAAAAAATTTATCTTTCTAAATGGACTTCAATTTTGGATTCGGAATATCAAAATTAGCCTAGGGTGAATTTTTGGTATTTTTCTAAAAACTTTCAATTTTTGATGAATAGTGAAAACATTGGGTTACTATTTAAAAAAACAAACTTTTTATTTAAATAATTATTTATTTTATTTAAATTTTTTAGGTCAAAATTGATACATAATTCCTATATAAGTTCAATGTAATTCATTTGAGTCATTTCTTAATAATTTTAGAAATATAAAAATTTTATTGAACTTTTCACCGTCTTTTACCCACCTCCTAGGAGAATTTGAAAATTTACATAAAACATAATTTTACCGCTTCTGTGAGTGGAATTTAGAAAATCCGAGAGACACAGTTAATATCAAGGAGTAAAATTTGGTTCAATAAGATAAAAATAATTTTTTGGGAATAGTAACTTTTTACTTTTATTTACCAATGTTAAAAGTAAATAGGGTAATTAAGGGTAAAAATGATATTATTATTACCCTAACACATGTCCTAATTCTATTGGATAAGTTTAATTCGAACAAAAACAACCTTAGGAATAAAATATTACCCTTTAGGTCCACTTGGATTAGATTAGGACATTTATTATTATTTTATTTAATGAAGAGTTAAAATAGATAAAATCAAAGTTTAATAACTAAAACATTTATAATGTAGGGTTATACATAAGATAAAATAGACTATAAATATTAATTAGAAATCTAAAAAAATTTCCTACATAATCGTATTTTATTTATAACTTTTATACTTTATATAATTTAATTTATTATGACACAATGATGATGTAGTAATTAAATTATTAATTTAATATTAACATAATTGATGTTATAAATACCCAAATAAATGTAATTTGAGACTTTTTATGAATTACACTAATTTTATAGGTTAATATGACATGTTAGTATTGATTTAATTAACTTTTTTTGAACTAATCATTCTGTTATAATTTTCACAAAAATCAATTACCAAATAGTGTCAAAATTGACATAAAATAGTTTTTAAAACAAATATTATATTATTAATTGTTTTTATATTTCTAAAAATATAAGGTTCAGCCAAATGATTTAGATAAGGTTATATATATTAATAATGAACCACTTGGGGTTATTTTGGCTTATTATACTAACTTTATAAACCATATAGTGTAAGAAAACAAGAAGCAACGGTAAAGGTTAAATTATTTAACTTAGAGTTAAATCTAAATGATAAGGTTAAAATAGTAACCTAAACTTGTCTAAAACCTATTGGTTGAAATTATTTCGACCCATCACCATTTTATCTTCTAAATAAATCAATTTGGAGCTATTATAAACCAAATATGACTTTATTATAAAATAATATTTTAAGTTTTTCCTAAAGTACCCCTCTCCTCCCTTATAAAAAGGGCACCCCTTCCCTCTTCTCTACACACCATTTTGAGCCTTGAAGCTCGGACAACCCCTAACCATTTCCCTTTTCATCTTCCCTAGAAACATTATAGAGGTTCTGATCTCCTCAAAAGACCAACCCTAGTTCCTTAAGAGGAGGTTAAGAAGAGGCACGTCAAAGAAGAGGTAATATCCTTTACCGATTCTTTCCAATTTATTTCTTCTTCTACTTATTCTTCTTTATTTGTTTCAACAAAAATTAATAAAATCAGTATCACTAATATACTTATATGTTATTATAAATATTAAACAACCCAATTTCATCTTTTATCCATCCTATGGAAAACGAAATCACCGCGCGTGCATACATACGAAATACCGTCTCCACGCCGTGGAGTAATCTGTTTTCCACCACCACCTTACTTGGATGGGTATAATGGTGTAAATAATAACTATATATGATTATTATAACATCATACTTATTCTAAGATATTATATCATCCACTCCAATTCCATTCATTAAATATGGGAACGATATCACCGCTTGTGCGTACGTACGGATTACCGTCTCCACGACGCGATGAGATTCAGTTTCCATGTTAACAATTCAAGAATGATTATAAAGTATATATAATAAGTAATCATGAAATATATGACATAATAATGCTACTTTATTTATGTATATATATGTATTTCATCTACTTAATTCCATTCAATTCAATAAGGAAACAAAAAATAGCGTTCATGCGTACGTACAGCCTACCGTCTCCATGAACGTTGTATTTCATTTCATTTATCTATCTTATATATATATATATTAAATATATATGATATATGAATCATGATTTACATTTTTGAAGTAATTAAATCATGATATAAGTAATAATAATATCAAGAAAAACAAGTCCAAACACGTACGATAAATAAAATGATTTTACCCAAAACACTGCTTTAACATGGAATTTACAAAAGAACTGGTAATATAAAGTCATTAGTGAACCATATATGATATCATAAAAATTAATATGATTATGTAATAATTCAATGACATTATTTAAATCATTATACATGAGGTTCGGATATGTATGAAGCATATCAGACCTAAGGTAAGGGATAACTATTCCAATCTCATTCTTATCTGAGATTGTTATTCGTAAGTATTTACTGGGGTCATTGTTATCATCCATACCCATGTTTTCTAAAAATGTTTTCATGTATTTATAAAGTCCTTTTTACCCATTTTTGAAATTTACCACATGTTATGAAAGGAATCTTACTTTTGTTTACCACACGGGGAACTTTTTAACTTTTCTGACAAAATTACGAGAAGAATGTTATTTTTAACTTATACGGGGTGAACAGATTTTTACGGTTTCATAATGCCTCATTTTCATTAAGCTTACTCTAAAAGATTTTATGACTATTTTCAAAAAAATACCTTTCTTTTAAAATTTCATGGAATTTTGTGAAAAGAAAATGATTTTGAATAATAAATGATATGTTCATCAAGAATTCATTTCAAGTGTTTTATCAAAACCATTTTCCCTCTAAGATGAAATTATTTCATATGTGTATGTTTCAAGTATAATGTCTCTATGATTTACATGGTTTCACTTTTCTTATGATGAAATGATATCCATTTGTTTTATATGGATTATGTTATGATGTGATGATGTTTATGAAACCCATTTTATTATTTAGGTTATGATGAATGTTTTAAGTTTATTTTTTGGCACAAGTAAGAATGATTTCAGAATGAGATGGGTGGGACCTATATCTCCCTCCAATAAATAAGGTAAAGATTCATATCTCATGAGATAGACATGGCTGGAATGGTAAGTTAATCCAGTTCAGTGTTACAGGACTGAAACGAGGAGTGAACTCGATTCAGAAAGGGACTTTGTCCACTAAGATAGTCTTGGAAGCAATTCCTTGGCTACTATGAAAATCATAAAATGTGCTTAATGGTTGCCACAATTACATGTTTTATTCTCATGCTATTTTATCAGAATTAATGTTTCTTTATGATCTATACCTTACGTACTTCCATGTTTTATTTCATTGCTCAAGATCTTGATGTTTAATCATTATGTTCTTATATTTATGTTTAAATGTATATGATTTTTTTTATTTTATCCATGCTTACCCTTACTCAGAATTTTAGCTCACCCTTTTATATGTTTTTTTCCCCAGGATTTAAATAAAGGTTTTAGGTAAGAAAACAAAAAGGGGAATATATTTATGGGAGATGTGGAATATCTTTCACCATGATTAGAAGATTGTGTTCCGAGTTTCCAAAGACACTAAACTATTACGGTCCTTGAGTGTTGGTTCTTATAATGTATTAAGTATTCTAAAAATGTAATTTAATGTCGATGTATATCAAGATTTGGGTCTCTATAGACTTGGCCCACTGGGGTGATGTATGGTCTGGGCCCCAAGAGGGGTGGCCCACAAGGGAGGCCCTGCCAGAATAGGGTGGCCCGACCAGAATAGGGTGGCCCGCTTGGGGGCGGCTTGGCCCGCAAGGGTGAACCATCCAGAATAGGGCAGCCTGACCAGAATAGAGTGTCCCACAAGGGATTGGCCTGGCCCACGTGGAGAAGCGGCCAGCTAGGGTGGTGGCTCAATCTGAGGGTGGCGGCCCGCTCTGAGGGCGGCAGCCCGGTCTTAGGGTGGGGACCGAGTCCGAGGGCGACGACCCGCTCTGAGGGTGGAAGCCTAGTCCGAGGGTAGTGGCCCGAGGGGAGGGCAGTGGCTCAGTCTAAGGGTGATGGCCTAGCTCGAGGGAAGTGGCCCGGCTCGTGGGCTGCAGCCCAGTATGAGGGCGGTGACCTGGTCCGTCAGTGGAGGCTCGATTTGAGGGAAGCGGCCCAACTTTGGGGCGGCGTCCCGACTCGAGGGCGGTGGCCCGATTTTGTCTGAAGCGGGGGGGGTTGTAACACCCTAGTCACCCAGATTCTCAAATGGCCCAAAGGCCATTCATTTGGTGATGTGGTGGCGTCGTCTGGGCACCACTCGGTCATCGTGGAATCCGCTAGAGGTAGGTTCGTCCTCTGTCGTGGCTTCCATTCATTGGTGGCACAGTGGTTGCACCACCTTCCTTCCTGTGGTCGGCCATTGTGTCAGCCGCCTCCTCCATTCACCGCAGGTGATGAGCCGCAACAATCCTTTTATGGCATGCGTCGACTAGTTTGCGGTCTTCTGAGGTGGCACAAGGAAGTCAAGATAGTGGAGGGTTAGGGCCAGGTTCGTTAGGCTCGCACCCTCCGTATTAGCTCGCAATATGGAGGATATTAAGGGAGTTTAATAAATAGTTGTATTGAACACAAGATAAACCCAAAAAGATTCCCCCCAATAACCTCCCGCAAAGACGAATGAATCGTGGGTCAACCCATTAGTCGTTTGACCCATGTTCTTCATATAATTTCATGAATGGGTAAGAGGGAATAAAAAACGCGCAAATGAAAATAACCCCCCACCTGGAAGAGACATCTTCTGACGACGGTCGACGGAACCTCCTTCATCGTTGTCCTCGGTCCGTGACTCAGTGGTGCTCATCACTGCTCATTGGAACTAGTCTCATCCTCTAGGTGTTTGGCGTCACGGTACTTTTCCATGGCTTCGTCTCTTGGTGAAGTCATGCCAACACCCCTACCCGAGCTCCATATAAATAAGAGAGGAGAAGGAGTGTGCAACTCTCAGGGAATTAATGAGGTTCATTTAATTAATGAACCTCCTGAATTCCCAATGGTGTGGTTACAGGAAAAGAATATTCAATCCATTTATTGGCTTGACATGTCGCCGGTCCTGCCAGCGTCGTTCGTCCATTGGAGGAAAGAAAGAAAATGAAATAACAAAACATGTTATTTTATTAATATTTCAAAAGTCCAGAAAAATAAATTTTTCACCTGAACTACTATGGTCGAAGCTATTCCTCCCTTAAGTGAATCCCGCCACTGTGGATTCAATGGTTCCCTCAGATTTTTAATCCAAGCAACGGTTCAAAAGTTATAAAATGCCACTCACGCATTTACTGAACGTACCTGAAAAAAGGTTCATAAAATTATTAACAATCACCCATGACTAGAGATGGTCAAGGTTAGGCTCTACCTAAATGAAACATGCCCCAACAAACACAATGGAACTCTTTGATTTCTAATCCAAGTTACCGTTTAAATGTTATGGATTTTACAATAAAATAATTGTCACTTAATTATTTTATTTACAGCCAAAAACTAACTTTCACTGGTGGATCGCACCAGCCAATGTTAGTATCTTCCTAAAGAGAGAATACACTGACGAGTTCAACGGTGGTCTCAAATTTTTAATCAGATTTACCGTTCAAGAGTTTTAAGCATTTGAAAAATAAAATAATTTTATTTAATTATTTTATTTATGGTTATGCCATTTTTGGGTTTTCACATAGGAGGCTCGCACCGACAAAACTTAAGTTGCACCTAGGGTAAACCTGCCATCTTAAGCGCAACGGTGCCCTCGGATTTCTGGTTCGGACAATTGTTTAATATTTATTCTAGTTTTTCAAGAAAATTACTTACGCACACTAATTAAAACTTAACAAAACTTCGACAGGTCATTTCGGGCACTCCGGGCCTCAGAATCGTGCACTGTCAGATTTCACAGTCTCGAAATAATTATATATAATTAAAAACAATATACAGAATTTCCAGGAAAATAAAAATATTTTCCCCAATAAATCATAAAATCATTGGAATACATATGTATTTTTGTATAATTCCGACCAAGATTGTTAACAAATTTTTTCATATCATAAAAAGAATCTGGGATCTTTACTTTAAGAAATGAATCATTCCGTAATTACAATATCATGGACATCACCTTATTTTTAATTACACATAGGCATATTATATGGTACAAATTCAGCAGAAAAGAATGTTTTTCATATTTCAAACATCCACTATACAACTCTTGATTTCAATCATCAAATTAACCATGAAACGCATCTGTATACTCATTAAAGTTTTCACTTACATTAGTCTCTACATAATCAAGTGGAGGATCCAATGATATGTTACAATCTTGATATGGTTTTCCTACAGTCTCAACAACATCACTTTTCATGTTTCTATTCGTAGCACCCTTAACTGGTTGTTCTAATATGTTATGATGTTGATGTTGGTGTCTTGGAATTCCAAATGCATTATTTATAAGTTTTATTCATTTCATTTTCTATTATCGAAGAAGTTGGGATCTCAATCTGTGTATTGACATTAGTGTTTAACCTTTATATAATGTTTGATTCTCTATGCCAAATCCAACATAAATATTGATTATGGAATTTCTTCAATATCCAGTGTTCATAAACTTCATCTCTCTTCAACCATCTTCTAAATTTACATTTTGGACATGGAAATCTTATTCTCCTATCAACAGATCGATTGGAAATTTCAAAATCTAAAAACTCCTACAAACCCTTAGCATTATGATGTGTGTTCCATAGTAATGTGATCTAGCTTTTATCCATATATATCACAATATATCTACAGATTATTAAAAAAATAAAACACATAACTATTAATAAATAAAAAAATAGATTCATATATAATAGTTGAAAAAAATATGAATATGTTAAATAAGGTTTTACAATATATACACATATGGTAAAAAATGAATATTCTAGGTAAATACTATTTAATCCAAATACTAAAGATTATTATTTTTACCCCACATAAAGGGTATGTTTCTAATACAATAAATTACACATTCAATATATGAATGAAATATAGGTGTGAACCATTAAATTAAAGTATTAAAAAATTGTGTATTCATAAATTATATTCATTTAAAAAAAATATTTTTAATCACTTTAAATGATTAGGAAATATAATTAAAGTTGTGTATTGTTCTTATCATAGAAATGAACATCTCATAATGCTTCCTGGGAAATAAGGTCGATGGTTTCAAAAGAACATATCCCCTTTGTAACAAAGGAATAATAAATTAATTTTTACATAGAAAAACATCCTTGATGATGAATCATTGTATGGTGTTACACAAGAATGGATCAAGAATCAATTTCCATGACTCTGCAAGTTCAATCATAAAAATTATAAATAATTATATTTATGAAGGGATGAATCATGTAACATAAATTTTTTGTGGCTAAATACTTTTGAATATAAAATGTAAACATAGTTGAAAACATAAAATAAAATTTTCAAAACATTTTTAACATTGACTTAAAATTCATACATACATGTCACATTCCAGAGAAACATTTGAAAAATGGAAGTGAAATATCATACATATCACAATTTCTGGTCTGACATTTGAATCCTCTAGCACATGATCTATCAAATATAAATGCCCAGAATTGTTCCTACTCTAAGACTTAGTATCCAGATGATAATGTCCTATCATCTAAGGATTATTCCCATTTCCCTTGAATACATCCAACTAAAACTGAGAGCGTTTAGTGTGAAATGACCCAACCTTTATTCTTTGAGGAGGTATCCTATAAAAAATCAATATATAACCTAAGAACCAACATTGGTGAAAGTCTTGGAAGATTCCTAGTACTATTTTTTGGTAAGAACTACCCTCCCATGTTAGAAACACACCAATGGACTACACCCTAAAGGTGTCATTAGTCTAGTTACCAGACATGGATTTTAGTTCATATTAAATAATATGAAAAACAATGGGTATATAGTCCCACAAAATCCCAACCAATGGGTTGAAAAAAAATATTAAAATTGCATACTAAATCTACACCACTATAACTACAACATATGTTCATCTAAAATAATAAATATTACCAAAAAAACCTATATATCCACAAACAATATCAATATAAAAACCATTTTATCACCCATTTCACCATATTATTCATAAAATTATAAATACACAATTTACCAGAATCGTTACATTCATTATTCCATGGAATTTTTCATTTCTAATTTCAACCCATTAATTGAATAAGGTCTCATTTCAAGATATTCATCATTAAAATATTTAATTCCATTCTATTATCATTCATTTTATAATCTCAATAATTCATTAGTCATTTGTGTTTCATCAATAATCAATTAAACATTAACAACCCAAAAATTATCGATTTCATAACAACACCAATTAAAATTTCCATTAATTATAGCCACATTACATGCTAATAGGATTATATAACATAACCACATAATAAATGATTGTATTAGTGCATAAAAATCCCCACAACACTTATCAATATCCCCCACATTTTCCACAAATCTAATTCTTTTCCACAAAACAAATGTTCTCACCACTACCATAACCTTATAGTACCCCAAATATCTTTACCAGATCAATAGTTATTCCACACACACCCCAAAAACTATAACAAATATCACATGACTTCGAATAACTATTAAATATACCCCCTAGAAACAAAACATAATTGGGATGTATAGTGGTATTTCACATTAATGAACCATTATTCAGAAATTATTTCTAGTCAATAAATAATTTCATGTTCAACACCAACTTAATTATTCAAGATCCCACCACAAAAATTTTTATTCCATCTATTACTTATTAAACCTCTATATTGGATGATTCTAGAAAATAAGTTTAATAAAACAATGTATATACCATTTAAAAAAATATTTTACCATTAACATATTTAAAATGTATAATATATAATTAGTATTATAAAATTTGATAAAAAAAACATGTGAGTCACCAACTTCCGTTCATTTTCCTTTTATATAATTCAATAGCTTTATGTTAATCCATACAGTTATGAAAAAAATCATGATAATTCCAGGATTTTTATTGAAATAATGAATTTAATTCCTTGAATGCCTTGCCTCAATGGAATCATTAAATTCTAAATCATATAATGACATGGAAACCCCAATAAAACAAAACTTCAAAAAAGATAATCAACCCCAAGTCCTAAACATAATTATTTTTATAAATATGCTAAAAAAATTAAGAGAAAAATCAAATCTACACTACTATTACCACTTCAAAAAAGATAATCAACTCCAAGTCCAAAATAAATTTATTTTTCTAAAAATGATAAAAATTAAGACAAAAACCAAATCAACACTACTATTTCCATGACAAAAACCAAATCAACACTACCCAATTACTCATAATTGTTTTTGATCACATTAAACTTTATCAAAATACCCAAGAACAAAAATAAAATCAAGATATAATTCCTAAACACCCGTGTAAATTTAATTTTTATACAGTAAAGAGCTAGATAGAAACTCCCTTTCACTTACCACTCGACCTTTGGGGGGTGGTGAGGTGCTAGGTTGGGACTGGAAGAGAGGTGCAGCGAGCGACTAGGTCGAGACCAACAGTGAGGGGTGGAGAGGGTAGGGGGTGGTAAAAAGGGTCTGGACCAGTGGTGAGGGGTGGTGAGGGTTGGGATCAGCAGTGTGGGGCAGAGAGGGTCGGGATCAGCTGTGATGCTTCAGGGGGTCGGGTAGGGATTTGTGGTGTCGGGGTGTTAAGTATGAAGCATTGGGGGTTAGGGGAGAAGTGTTGGGTTTCTCAAAAAATTAAAATATTTAGCATTGATTTTTAATAAACCTCCGCTGAAGTCTGATTTTGGAGTAGTGAAAGGATTAATAAATATTTTAATTGAAATAGTAATTACCTTTGAAAATACCTCTACGAGGATAATATTTTTTTGTTGGAATATAAACTCTCTCATAAATTTACAGACATAATAAACACAATATTTTCCAATTATTTGTTTTGGAAACTGCATAAACGTTTATAAAAATAAGTTATTTGTTTTGATGTGTGTTTGGATAGTGAAATATTATTATATATACCCTAATACTTGTCCATTTATAGAACTTTTCAGGATCCTTGTGCATATGGTATGTCCTCATTCCATGAATTTCCAATATTTAAACACCACCCAATCATAACATATTCTCATTGAAACATAATATAAAATAAATAACTTAATGTTTAGTTCTAAAATATTTGATGTAGTGTATTATAAATTAAAAATTCTATCATGTGTGGTGGGTTTGTTGGGTATCCATGTAGTGAATCTAGGAAATAAATATTTGGAGTATCAAAATTGACTATAATTAGCATCCAATGTTTCCTAAAAACACAAAAAAATAAGTAATGAAATAATTGAAAATATATTTGAAATTATTAAATTGTATATTTTTACCCCTGCATCATTGGTATTAAGAAGAGTGACATCCATAAATTTTCATTCAAATTATTTGGCCAGTTATTTCACAATTTCATTATTTTGTGGAATCTATTTTTTCTTATTATGGAGAAGTGACTTGGGGAATATAGAGTCCAAATTTATGTTCATCGGGTAATCTCTTCAATTGGTATTGAAAAATATTCCTACAAAAAATATGAAATGTATTTATTCATTATTAATGTAGTATATCAGCTTTCGGAAAAACAAATCATGAAAACATACCTCAGGTATACGTTTACAACTAAGCCTCCTAGCCATTCATAGTTGGGGATTTAACTTATATTTTCAAGAGAAATGTATTAATTAACATCCTCTTTGTACATTTTTTCTACAAAATCAAGTATGTTACTACTACCATTTTGTAACTTTGTATATGCATGAATATTCAATGTTAGTAAATGTGGATATTGAATAGGTGGGGTAAAGGTTATTTCAGAGGATATTTTCGATCATTTGGTTAATCATTTAGATGCTTTTGAGTCAAACTTTCATTTAATCCCCTTCCTTTTTTCCATATTTAATAACATTCATTCATTCAGACCTTTTTTCATTAATTGTTAATGGTTTATAAAGAAAAATAAATTAGAAATGAATACCTCCTTGTCCACATGTTTTTTTAAAATATCTTATGTCCATGATATGAATGTTCTAATAGCTTGGTCGACTGTATGAATATCTATGTTTTCAAGTGGAACAAGTAGATTGGAACTCATCTCATGAGCTACGGTAATCCCCACTCTCACTTGACCTATTGTAAGTGGTCTATTGTGTAGACTATCATCTTGGATATTTAACATGGTAGCCCTCACACCATGGAAATGGGTGGGTGTTAATAAATATAAATAACAGTTATTTTCACCCCATAGAATATCAATATTGTAATGGTATCAATTTCTATCTAATTCACATTTCACATAAAAAATTATTAAAATATTGATTATCTCAACCAAGATAGATCTTTACATTGAATGTCTCTCTTCAAAGCTGGTGGGGGTGGGGTGGGATCTTCAAGAAATGGTTGCTCTTGAGTTTATTCTTCTCTTTACTCCACCCCCCTTAAAATAGTTTCTATAAAATTAGTCTTTCATTTATATTTTTCTTTAAAGAGATAAAATCTTTCTTTCATTTCTTATGTTTCTTTATTTTTATACTCCTGTTGTTTTTTTCTCAAAATATGTTTGGGTTGTCACCCCAAAACCCGCACCTCTGACATGGAGATATTGTTCTAGCTATTTCAAGGCCACCAATAGTAGGTATTTATCTGGTATAGGTTTTGATGATTCATGTGTCTTAGTCGAATAAAAAATATAGAAAAATAAGTAATCATTATTATGTGATAGAGATTTAAAGAAAAAAAATTATAATGTCATACTTACACATGTTTCCCATACATTTTATGTGTTTTCATCTATTCGTGTCCCATATTTATTTACACAAGCCTCCTTCCATAACACATTGTGTGTCATGGAAGTCGATTTGGATTTGGATTCATCAATCTCTATATAAAAAGAGGAACATAATTATGTTGTTGTTTCATGTCACATAAAATTTTTATGGTAGATTTAAAATATGTATCAATTTTTTTCAAGTGCAGTTTACCCCCTCCTTGTTTTATGGTAGGGGTATGTTGGTTTTTCTTCCCATTCCTTATTTTCACCACTCTTTGTTGTTTCATAAAAAAATTCTCAATCAAAGTGATGAATACATTTATTTTCAAAAAATGTATTACCAACCACAATGTACCTAAAAAGACATATCTTTATGCTGACCAATAAATTCATACTATTATTCTTATCATATTAGGTGTGCATACATAAGTGTTGGGTG
Organism: Viscum album; assembly: GCA_963277665.1. Classification (NCBI taxonomy): domain Eukaryota; kingdom Viridiplantae; phylum Streptophyta; class Magnoliopsida; order Santalales; family Viscaceae; genus Viscum; species Viscum album. The sequence continues at coordinate 1,016,375,397 of OY728143.1, forward strand.
AAATTTTATTTTCCCTTCAACATATTTAAGATGAAATCTCATTCGAATTGTGGAAAATACTCTATGAATCCTTTCAGCAATCATTAATACTGATTTCTTATCAGAGTCATCTACTATAAATTAACTCTATAAGGGATACTTAAGAGTAATTTAATGTTTCACTATTTTATTTTTTTAGTAAAATAAAGAAAGGATATAAAAAATTTATTGTAATCTCTTCCCAAATGAGTTTCTTAAGTGTGGGAACAACATGGTGTCATGAATCTACATCAATTAGCATGCACTGCTGAGTGATGAGGCCAATGTTACTATAAGCATGACCTTGTTAGGGTTGACATACTAGCCTCACATATTCTATCCAACCTCAAAATTGATTCATTTTCCTTTCACATTAATAATTTTTTCTAACTCCATCACACTATGACGATCCTCTTTTTTTGCATCATCGATTATTCATCACCTACCATTTTCTTATACTCAGCATCATCAATATGTTGTTCCTCTGTATTAGTAACATAATCATGTGTCAAAGGTCATTATACCTATATACTAGGAGTAGCAGTAGGTTTCGAAACTTATTGATCCTCAGGAATGCGAGCACCAACACGTGAAGAAGGTCACTGTTCATCTGCACCGGGAGCAGTAGTAGGTTGAGTAACCTATTATTCCTCTGGATTGGAAGCACCAGCATATGCAGAAGTCATTATCTATAGAAGTGGTTTAACATTTAATTTATATTATATAAAATCAGCATCAAACAGTTAATAACATTAGGTATCACAATGTATATTACAAAAATATATATAACCTGATTATTGAACTCCTTTTTTAAAGATTAAATAGATTTTACCCCTTTATCGAGTATCCAAATCGCTTCATTATAGTCTCCTCTAATATAAAAACCCCCATTTACATTGGGACCTCTACAAAAATGATTACAACATCCCAATGAAAGATTCATCCTCAATTGATTTTTCATCTAACCCTTTAGTGGTTTTGGTCCATAACAGAACAATTGAATACTTTCGGTTTGTTGGATATTGAAGATAAAATGCTTTTACTACATTTGATTCCATTATAAATTATTTTTCTTTATACCCTTCCCTACTAAAATATAATTTCAATCATTACAATTCATATATTTTAATAGCACTCCTATTATCAACCAACTTTAATTGAAAAATACTCACTTGTATTGTTTGATAATCCAACTCCCATATTTGTTTGATGATGCCAAAGTATGACATATTCTCATAAATTTATTTTCTTCACTTAGTATTAGAAACATGCATCACTTCACCCACAAGTTTAATTCCGCAATATTTCATGGTACAAACTTCATTATGTTCTTTTTTATAGAACATATAACCATTAATTACATAATCATTGTAAGATAATACATACACACATGGTCCAATGACTATCCATCAAAGTCATTCTAAAATTGAATCCGGATTTTCATCTGACTCCTAAAAAATATGGTCTCAAAACCATCCTCTAAATTGTTTATTATGTGTATTTGATATCTAGATTTCATCCCTTCATAGATTCAAATACATAATAATTTCTTTATGGGTTTAAAAATATGGGGAAACCTCTAAACTATAATTCAAAATATAATGGTGGGTCTTCTCCTGGTCTAAAATATTAATTGTGAAAAAATATCTTCTATAAATCCCTTCACCCACAGGCCACCCAGTGTGATGTTATTTAGGTAGAACAATGCTTTCTACACTAGATAGGTAGTCGGTACAGAATTTAATGGCTTCTTTAATAATATATCACTCCACAATAGAACCCTCTAGCCAAATTTGATTTTTAACATACCCTTTCAAAATATTCATATACCACCCAAAGGGGTACATCAATTTATAATGTAAATAAACCCATAGTTGAATATTTCCGACTAAGTGAACCATTAAGTGAACCACTATATTAAAGAATATTGGAGGGAAGAACCTTTATAATTCACATAATATGATGGAAATTTCATTTTCAATAGTTGGAAACTTTCCCAGGTTTATAAATTCACTACATATAGATTTGAAAAATAAATAGATATTGGTTATTTTATGATATACATTTTTGGGAAAATGAAATGTAAATCTAAAAAGAATTAGATATTTCATTAAAACATAAAAGTCATGTAGTTTCAAACCCTTTAACTTAAAATAAATCATGAACATAATATTCTTGATATTCAATGAATACCCCTTTGGAACCTTTACATCATTCAAGAATTTTCTAAACTAATATCTCTTCTGCTTGGAATGAGTGTAAGAAGCTAGAGGAAGGAAAGTTCATTTTTCACCCTTCACTGGTGTCATCTCTTCCCAAATTCTCATGTGAACCATGTCCAACCAATCCTAAATTCCATGTTAGTGTGGATTATGGTTGGAATTAACAAAATAAAATTGTTAACACTAGTTAAAAATATTATTTATTTAAAATAATTAATAATTAACATTATATTTTCATTATTTTTTAAAGTTCTAGTAAATTTAATCTTATAATAGAATATTTATTTAAAGGGTTTAATTAATATATTATCTTTTAAATCCCTTTTTAAAAAATAAAAAATAATATATCCCCTCATATATATATAATTATTTTTTATAAATCCCTAACAAATAGTGATAAAAATACTATTATTTTAGTAGTGTTTGTTTATAAATGTTTGATTTTAGGTTATTATTTTGATGTGTATTAATTTTATGTAAATAGATGTATTTTTAAAATATGTGATGAAATAATGTGATGGAGTTAATATTGGAAAAAATATGAGATCGTTCCAAGAATGTCTAAGGACCATTAGTGAATTGTGTGGAACATACAATATGTATGGGGTACCACATGGGTCCCCCAATAATAGAATCAATTATATCCTCCTTGAAGTAGTGGGGGATATGGGAAATTTATTGTCCACAGTTTGGGTCCCCATACATCCTTTCCCACAAATCATTCCATTTTTTATCATTTTATCTTCATTAAATATGTAAATTAACCCTATAAAACATCCAAAATGTTATGTGTATATTTCTTCCAACAAGTGATGCAGTAAATAAATAATTAGGCCCCTAATACTTGATTTATATTTTCTCTTTCAACCTTCAAAAAGATCAATTAATATAAGATTATTGGCTTTTTCTGAGGGTATAAATTTTAATTTATACTCAATTGATTAAGACATTTAAATTCCTCCCATTATTACTTATTTATCCATAAATAGAGTTATCTGTAAAATTCTTAAATCTCGCAATTTTTTTCATTTAGTTTATTTTTTTTTATGTGATAAAATAATATGAACTAATTTATTCAAAATTTTTAAGGTTATTTCCAATCATTCCAAGGTTTAGGTACCAATATAGAAGTGAGGAGACTACAATAAAATTGATGTGACATGAAGATACAAGAAATAAATATGGAAAAATTCATCACCCAGTAGACTCTCCCCATTGAAAGAAAATTGATCATGAGTATCTAGAATTTGAAAATTATTCGATAAACCTTCATCATGAACCATCTACAAATTTACTGAATCCTTTTTGTTTTCAAAGTAGAACTCACACTACATGGTCAATTATGTTTGTAAATTATAACTTTCCATTTTGGTTATGCATGAAGTAAAAATACATTATGTTGTCTCTACTTATATAGAGACAAAAAAATGTATTTATATTGATGTTTAGTTAGATCCATTTATCAAAGATTTAAAATTATTGTGGGATTCAGGTGTTGCATTGTATGATGCTTATAGAAATGAAGATTTTACTTTGAGATCCATGTTATATAGGATGATAAATTACTTTCCTACTTATGGAAATTTTCATGATATATCATTAAAGTAACTAAAGGGTGTCCTATTTGTGAACAAGGTACACATTCAATTAGGCTTAAACATTCATCTAGGATAGTGTTTATAGGATATTGTGGGTTTATACCCTAGGGACATAAGTACCAATCATGGATGATATAATTTTATCAGAGTTAATAATAACATACAAAAACCTCTCCACTAATAGGGGATAAAATATATCAGAAATTAAAAGTTATGGACACTAATTTTGGTAAGTATTTTTCAAAAAACCATACAAAAACCAGTTTAAAAAAGAGATCAATATTTTTAATTACCATAATAGATTTTTTTGTTAGGATTTTCTTGAAGTTATTAATATTGAAAAAAAAAATATGTGATAGTGTCATTGGCATGTTACTAAATGCTTCTGGAAAAATAAATTATGGAATTAAAGCTATGTTGGACATGATTGACATGAGAATATAGGAATATTTTTCACCAGTAAAGGTTGAAAATGTAATATTTTTCCTCCAATTTCTTACACTCTTTAAATGTTGGGGAGATATCAGTTTTGAAACATATTGAATGATGTAAAGGTTCTAAATGACCATTCATCAAATATTAAGAATATCATTCCAATGACTGATTTAAATTCAATGGGTCTGAAATCACATGACTTTAATGTTTTGATGAATGATCTAATTTTGTATCATTAGGTTTCATTTTTTCAATAATTAACATCATACATTAAGCAAGATATGGTCCTTTTTTAAATCTATAGGTAGAAAATATATAAACTTGATGAAATTTCCAATTATATAAAAGGAAATTTCCTTCATATTATGTGAATTTAAAATTTTCTTCTCACCATAATTATTTGATATGATGGTTCACTTGGTAAGAGTGATTCAACTATGTAGTCATGTGCATTATAGATTTATGTACCCCATTGAATGGTATTTTATGATTTTAAAAGGTTATGTCAAAAATAGAGGTCATCTAGAAGGTTGTATTATCAAGCAATATATTGTTAAGGAATCTGTTGAATTTTGTACCGAATACCTTTCTGGTGTGGAAAAAATTTGTCTACCAATATCTCATCACACTGGGCAGATTGTGAGTGAAATAATTTCTAGAATATATGTCGTAACATTAACTATTACTAATCTGGATTAGGCCTACCATTATGATTTTCATAACATTTTAGAGGATTCCCTTGAAAGATCCTCAGTTTTCATATGTAGTGCAAATCTTTTTATTTTTTTTAATTGATCAATTAAGGCCTAATGTTAACAACTTTTGAGGTCATGGGGATACCGGTGGTGTCTGGGGCTTGTTCGTAGCCCGGAACATGGCTTTATGAAAAAATAGGATATGCTGCATGGTTAGTAGAAACCATGTGGGTTAGGTCGCATGGTTACTAGTAACTGTGTGAGGCTGGATAATGGGGTGCTACAGGCTGCACGGTTTGAGGAAACTGTTCAGATAGAGATACATGCCCATACAAGGAACCTTTAATTTTTAATAGATCATAACCACATCTTTTATGTATTGTTTGGAAAATTGTACATAGTGACCATGTAGGTAACCTCTTAGCATAGTAGAGGGAACATGGTTGGTGTATGGTTTGGCCAATCATGTGACCTGGTTTTCTTGGGGTAAAATGACTAATTTTTCCTTAAAAATCTATTTAACCTAAAAACTATTTTATTTATTCTATGTTGGACATTAGGGAGGTATGGGAGCTCTATCTTGAATTCAATCTAAGGATTTTCCACCGATTATCCATCTGATCACTAAATCAAACATTGTCAGTCTCATTAGATCCTTACCTATGAGTAATTATTTCCTTTTTTTCATTATTTATTTGTCTTATTATTATTTTTACTATATAGGTGCAAGATGTATGTCATAATTATAGGTTCTTCATTTTTTATTCACTTTTATTATGATCTGAGCTCAATCAGAAACTGATATTGGGCAAGCACCTAAAAACATATGGTAGGCGGTCCATACTTTTCTCGAGTGGTTTGGTGATTTATAGACCTAGTTGATGTTGTGTCACCGCTGGACTTTATAGCATGGCCTCAGAAATTAATTTAATAGTTAAATTGAACATAATGGAACCCAATAGGTATTCCCACTTGTTCTTTTAGACTTTTTGGAGGTTTTTTCCATAGATCAAGTTCACCCATGGGGTGTGCCTTTGAGAGTTACCTTTTTTATACCACCCATGGGGTGTGTGATTGAGCTTTCCTAGTTAGATGAGGATCATTTATAAAATAATTTAACTTAATTAAAGGATTATGAGATTTTGTTCATTATTTTTTGGTTGATGCATTAATTAAATGCTCTATATGAAATTTTTATATTAGTGGGTAAACTCATTGAATGTAATTGAATGTGAATTACTATATGAGTTGGTATACTCATGGGACTTTAATGGTTGTGAATTAATGAATGGAATGAGATGTAAATTTAAATGTTAATGGATACCTTAGTTGTTATACAATGGAACTTTATTCTATTTATATTCCATGTACATTTCACTCAAGGTTATTGATTTATGGTAGAAGATACCTTAGACCAGTAAGCTCCTCATATCTTGATTCCATAAGATGCTAAGGGAATTTCAACCCCTTGGATCCAGCTTGTTGGAATTTTATTGGAAATGATCTGTTGACATGATCCTTGGACTCCACCAGGTCCATTACTGATATTCCATCAAGATTATCCTAGGACTCGATGAGGATGCCTTGATATTTTATACCTTAGATCTGGGATTATGGGGTCTGACAATTCTGATTATATAGCACGGTCATGGTAAATGTGATGTGCTTGATTATATGGCTCATCCCTGATAAATTGTGACACTACTTATTATATGGTATGGTTGTGATGGATATGATATAAAATTATACGACAAGTCCATGGGTGATATAATATACCATTTATATTTCATGGTCTTGGTGTTTATTTACCTTTTCGTATTATCCTTCTTGTTATAGGATCTTGACACTTGTTTTTCTGGGAGCCTGGTATGACTGTACAAGATCACTTGTTAGTTTACTTTTTCAATGGGATCATTACTTTCAGTACTGTCATACATGTTATATTATACACTATTATTTAGATTTTATTATACAACCATGATCTTTTATAAACACTTTTGATGCCGACATACTGGTATTGTATCTCACATCCTGTTTGGGACTTCATTGGGAACCTGGGTAGACTTTATGGATGCAGTTAGGGACTAGGGAATGTGCCCCCAGTTCGATACTTTACATTGTGTTATGCTTAAGAGTATGGGAGAACAAAACTGGGATGAGGCTTGTGATGCTAGTTGGGATATTTTTTTGTCTTTTTGTTAGTTTGTTACATGTATTGTTCCACGTCTTATATACCTATTTTGGTTGCTTTGTTGATACATGACATGATCATCATTTCAGATGAGATTACTTCTAGAATTTTTATATATATATTTATTTTGGATGTTTATCTATTGTTTTATTGATTTAATACTTCATTTATTTATTTGTATGTTTTAAACCATTGTGTTACACTCTAACCTGAGGGAATAGTCTCCCCAAAAACACACCCTAGGACCTCATTGCTAGTTGGCAGCCTCTAACGTTTGGGGAGATGTGCTTGGGTCTATGTGGTCAACTAGTATTGGGGCACCATTCAGTGGAATTCATGTCTGGGATGTTACATCCCTTTATGTTGAAACCCATAAATAAATTCTTAGGCATTTGAATCCATTAAGGGATAAAAATTGGATATCAAATACAAATAATCAATAGTTTATAGAATGGTTTTGAGACTATATTTCTAAGGGGATAGATGAAAATCCAGATTCAATTTTAGAACAAATTATATGGCTTGATAGAGGAACAAGTGTGCATATATTATCTTATAACGGTTATGTAATTAATGGTTATATGTTCTCTACAAATTCACATGATGAAGAAAACACCATGAAAAATAGTGTAGTTACACTTATGGCTAAAGCGATGCATGTATCTGGTACCAAGGACAAAAATCCAATTTCTGTGAATATGTTATACTTTGGCGTCACCAAAAAATATGAGAGTTGTATTACATAAATTTTTAAGTGATTTTTTTTAATGCAAGTGAGTTAATAATAGGAGTGATTTTTAAAATAAATGATTTGGGATTCATGAAAGTTGATTTAAGTAAGGAAGGGTACAAATATGAACAGTTTATAATGACATCACAGTCAATGCATGTATTTTATGTTCCATATCTTAAAAACGGAAAGTGGTCAATTGTTTTTTTATCAACCAAAACCACTAAAGGGACATATGAAAAATCAAATGAGGATGACCCTTTCATTGATACATCATAATCATTTCATTGTGCTCCCAATGTAGACAGTTTCTTGTATGTTATAAGAGACTATAATGAAAGGATTAGGATACTCAATAGATGGTTAAAAAACCATCAACCTTTAAAGAAAAAAGAGAGTTCAATAATAAAGTTATATATATTTTGACATAATTTATGTTACCTCATATTATTATCTATTCACTACTACATTTTCATAATCTAAATTAAATGTTCAACCATTTTTGTAAATAATGTCTTGTGAATATGTACATTCTCCCAATCTTGAGAAATGATTGTTTTCTCAATATGATTATGCTTCAAATGTTGAGGAACAACAAGTTTTTACACATTTTGATGCTACCAACCTAGAGGAAAACATATTGATGATGTTAAAATTGAGGAAATTGTTTCAGGTGAACAACCGATGTCCCAGAAAAATTAGGAGCACCGTATCATGATGGTGTTAAAAAATTATTATGGAAATAATAAAAGGCATCAAATTAGAGGTTGGATGGAATGCGTGTGTCTAGACATTTAACCCCAGAAAGTCTATGTTCATTAGTTACATTAGGCTCACCACTCGGAAGCACATGCTGATTGATGTAGATTTTTGGCACCATGTTGTGCCCATGATTAAGACATTTATTTGAAAGAGATTAGGGTATCATGATGATATACATTATTTATTTTACTAAAATAAATAATGAAACAATTACTTACTATTCATTATCCCCAATAGAGTGAATTTATAGTAGATGACTCCTGAAATAAGTTTGTATTAATTATCTACAGAAATGATCACAGAGAATTTCGTACATTTCTAACAAAGTTTCATCTCAAATATATTGAAGGGGAAATAAAACTTTACTCACCACATATGTTTTCACAACTGATAAGCCAAGAAGTATGGGATGTGTTTACTGGCCATCGTGAGGGGACATATTTTAAGTTATATTGTGCCTGGTAATACATTGTTTAATCATATTTGTATTAATCATTTTGATTAAGAAATTTTAATTTATGAAAAAACAACTGAGTGCTGAAAATAAGAAATGGGCAGAAAAACCAACAAACCCCTACTCTAAATCTACTATTGGGCATTCTTTATTTGAATAAATTGTAAGTATTTTAAATAGACCATAATAATTTTATGTGATATAAAACAACAACATAATTATGTTCCTATATTATATACAGATAGATAAATACAAATCCAAAGCTGATTTCATACCATGTCATATTCTATAGAAGGATTAACGGGTAAATAAATATGGTATTGTAATAGATGAAAAGACACAAAAAATCTGGGAAGCATGTGTAAGTATGACATAATAAAAAATTATTTTTCTTTAAATATTTATTACATAACAATGATTACTTATTTAATTATTTTTTATATTTTACTTAGACATAGGAATCATCATCAGTTTTACTAGATGAATAGCTACTATCAGTGGCCTTGAGGTGGCTGGAATAGTATGGTCGCATTAGAGGTGTGTGTTTATGGGTGACACCCTGAACATATTTTGAGAAAATAAAAGAACATGGGGATAAAGATAAAAAATTGAAGAGATACATGCATGATTAACATCTATTGAAGAAAAATTTCATTAGTAGTTTGATTTAATAGAGAATGTAATGGGGGAAGCAAAGAGAAGAAAGAACTCAAGAACAACCATTGTGTAAAGATACCCATCACCCACCCCCACTCCCTCCATCTTTTAGGTAAGGCATTATCCTATTTGAGCTATATTAAATGAGGTAATCAATATTCTCATAATATTTTTTATGAAATGTGAATCAATAAAGAATGGATGCCTTTCCTGTAATTATATTCTTAAGGATGAAAATGATTGTGATTTATATCTATCAACACCCACCCATCGCCTTGTTGCAAGGGTTATCATGTTTAATATCCAATAAGATACTATACACAACATAAAACTTCTAACAAGTCATGTGTGAGGGGGGATTAGTGTAGCTCGTGATAAAACGATGACCTACCTATTCCACTTGATGACATATATATTTATATAGTAGAGAAAGCTATTATAACATTTTTATCATGTCTATAGGATCTTCTAAAAAACATTTCAATATAGAGGTATTCATTTACAATTTATTTCTCATACTAAAACATTAATAATTAATTAAAAAAAAGGTCTAAACTAATGAATGTTATTTCATACATACAAAGGGAAGGATTAAAATGAAAATTCAAACTAAAATGATCGAAAGAAGCAACTATACAATCAAAAATATCATCACAAATCACCTTTACCCCACCCATTCAATATCTTCATTTACTAACATTAAAGGTTCGTATGGATACAAGGTTACAAAATGGTAGTAATGTTATAGTTGATTTTTTAGAAAAATGTACAGAGAGGCCATTACTGAGTGCATTTCTCTTGAGAATGTAAATAAAATCCTCATGTATTACTATCAAAGTGTCTCCATTGTAAATTTATAACTTATGTTTTTTTAAATATTTATTTCCAATAACTGATCTAATATGTTGATTATAACTAAAAAATTCCTATTTCTTCAGGCATCTATATCAGTACTATTTAAAGAGAAAACCCTATAAATATAAATATGTAAACATTATTCCTCACATCACTTCTACAAAACTAACCTCATTGGATTCAGATCAAATTGATGAAATAGTAGAAAGGATGGTCGTGACATTTAAAAGCAAACTTATGGATGACATACACTTCTTATTACCAATAATGTAGAGGTTAAACTCTAAAATTTAATCATATACAATATATTTTAATTACTTTCATTACTTATTCATTTTTTTAGAAAACATTGGGTACTCATTGTAGTAAATTTGGATACTAAAAATATTTATTTTCTTAATTCACTACACGAATACCCAACAAACAAACCACACGTGATGACATTTCTCATTTTTTAATACACTATATCCATCATTTTATAAATTAACTTCAAGTTATACATTTTATATCAATTTTTAATGAGAATTATTTTATGATAGGGTGGGGTTTCAATATCGTGAAAATCATTACATGAGGACAATCCATGTGCACAAGGCATCTGTCGACTTGTACAAGTGGATAAGTATTAGGGTATATATAATAAGATTCCACTTTCAAAACACATAACGAAACAAATTACTTATTTTTTTCATGGTTTTTTTATTTTATGAAACAAAAAAACGGAAATATTTTAGTTATTATGTTTTCATTTTTATGGGAGAAATTATATACTATCAACAAACTAGCATCCTCAAAAATTTATTTTTGAAGATAACTACTATTCCATTCAAAATATTTATTAATCCTTTGTGTATTAATATTTTTTTAGTACTAATATGGACGTTATAAGTATTCAAAATCAAAAGATAAAATGGATTTGGTTACAAATAACTGGATAAAATACATGGTGTCAGAATGTACGCATGTATTATGAAGATGTGACTTCCCACTACTTATTTAGTTATTTTTCTAATCATTTTGTTTCTTTTTTTTGTTTATTTTATCATCATTTTTATCTGATACTTATTTTTTTAATTTTCATAGATATCAGGAAGAAAAATTAATTCATCAATAAGGATGATTCACTCATGTACTATGATCACATACTGTAGTATTAAAAGAAATTATGGAAATAACCATACCTCAAACTGATACACGGTGTACCCGATATTAATCAAATTGTGTGGTTTTAGTTAAAATATTTCATTTTATTAATGTATTTTTTCATATTTATGATTTATTTTTTTATAGTATTATTAACATACGAATTTTGTTCTTATATAACTGCATTATTATTCTCGATTTGGGATGGTTTATTTGAATCTTCTTGTGCTCGTGAAAGATTGGGCTTCAAGACTGTAACTAAGATAATGGTAATAAGGAAATGGTTTAAGAATTTATATGGAAATCATGAAAAATTGAATTTATACTACTTATTTAGTTTATTTTTTGACCATTTTATCTACTATTTTAAGTTAATTTCCTTATCATTTTTTCTAAAAATTGTTATGTTTTTTTCACTGATTAGTGGGGAAGTTATATTTTTCATTCAAATGTCTACATCAAGCAAGAAAAGTGAGAATATATCTTTTATAGCTTGTTGAATATTGTTTAAATAAAAACACACACAACATACTCAATCATCCAAACCTCAATATGATACTTAGTGTGCTCAGTATGACTCGAACTGTATTTTTTTGTTTGTAATTTAAATTTTACTTCAAAACATGCATCACATACTAAAAATTAATTAATAACATTCATACTATTTTTATACCTCGGGAAAAAAATCCATAATTTATTTTTTATGTGTAGGAATCATCCACACCTCAATTGGACACACGGTGTGACCGGTATGACTCCAAGTGTGTCTTTTTATATAATATTGACATTAATTTTATTAAAAATTGAATATACATACTCAAAATTGATAATACATGCTCAGATTATTTTTATACTTTAGGAAAATGATCCATAAGTCATTTGGAATGTGTAGGAATCATCTTCACCTCAATCTGACGGACGATGTGACCAGTCTGACTCCGTGTATGTCTTGTTATTTAAAATTGTTATTAATTTTAGTAAAAAAGACAAGTTACATACTCAAAACCAAGAAAAAACATTAATATTATTTTGATACATTATTAAAATGATCTATAAGTCATTTATGACATTTAGGAATCAGTATCACCTCAATCGGATACACAGTGTGTCTGGTATGACTCCAACTGTGCCTTTTTAATTCAAATTGACATTAATTTTAGTAAAAAGGAAAAGTGACATACTCAAGACCAATAAAAAACCTTCATATTTTTTTTTATACTTCATGAATACTATTTATAATTCATCTGTGATGTATAATAATTATCCCCACCTTAATAAGACGCACGGTTTTACCGATATGACTCCAAATGTGCTTGTTTATTTAAAATTGACATTAAATTTAGTAAAAAGGATAAGTGAAATAATCAAGACTAATAAAACAAATTTTTATTATTTTGATACTTTATGAAAATGATCTAAATTCTATTTTTTATGTGTAATAATCATCTACACCACAATATGATATATCTTGTTCCCGGTATGACTCAAAGTGTTCTTTATCAATTTAAAATTGACATTTTAGTTCAAAACATGTGTCTCTCACTGAAAACCTGGAAAACACACTCTTATTGTCTTGATAATTTAGGAAAATTATTTATAATTCATTTTTAAGTGTAGGAATTAATCTCACATCAAATTGACACATTATGTTATTGGTATGACTCAAAGTGTGTGTTTTTATTTTAAAATGATATTTTAGTAAAAAAACAAAAGTGAAATACTCAAAACCAATAAAACACATTCAAATCATCTTTATAATTTTAGAAAATGATCCTTAAGTAAATTTTGACATGTATTAATCAACTACACCTCAATACGACACATGGTGTGACCGGTATGATCCAATTGTGTCTTTTTATTTATAATTAACATTAATTTTAGTAAAAGGGGAAAGTGACATACTCATGACTGAGAAAACACATTCATAATATTCTAATACATTATTTAAATTATCCATAATTTATTTTTGATGTGTAGGAATTAACCATACCTCAATCTGATACATCGTGTTCCCGATATGACTCAAAGTATTTTGTATCAGTTTAAAATTGACAATTTAGTTAAAAACATGTGTCACTTATTGAAAACCTAAAAAACATTCTCCGATTGTCTTTATAATTTAGGGAAAAATTCAAAATTTATTTTTGACTTATTGTAATTAGTCGCACATAAAATTGACACACAATTTGATCGATATAAACCAAAGTGTGTGTTCCCAATTTAAAATTACATTTTAGTAAAAAAAACCACATGTGACATACTCAAAATAGAGAAAAACCATTCATATTATTTTTATACATTAGGAAAATTATCCATAAGTTATTTTTGATATGTATGAATCAACTACACCTCAATTTGACACACGGTATGACCAATATGACTATAAGTATGTTTGTTAATTTAAAATTGACATTTTAGTAAAAAACACTAGTTACATACTCAAAATTGAGGAAAAAAATTGTATTGTTTTGATAATTTATGAAAAAAAAAATCCATAAGTCATTTGTGACATGTAGGAATCTGTGTCACCTCAATCTGGTACATTGTGTTCCTGATATGACTCAAAGTGTCTTTTATTGATCTAAAATTTACATTTTAATTAAAAAAAATGTCACTCACTGAAAGCCAATAAAATGTGTTTGGATTATCATTACACTTTAGGAAAATGATTCATAAGTCATTTGGGACATTTATGAATTAGTATCATGTCAAACCGACCCACGATTTGACTAGTTTGACTCAAAGTGCATGTTTTCAGTTTAAAAGGATGTTTTAGTTAAATAGAAAAGTAACACACACAAAATTAAGAAAACATATGTGGATTGTTTCTATACTTTAGGAAAATTTTATATAATTCATTTTTGATGTGTAGGAATTATCCCCAACTCAATCTGACGCATTCTGTGACCTATATGACTCCAAGTGTGTCCCTTTATTTAAAATTGAATTTTTTTAATGTATTTGTTCATATTTATGACTAATTTATTTCCTTATAGTATTACTAAAATAATAATTGTTTTCTTATATAGGTGGGTTCTTTTTATCGGGTTGGGGTGTTTGTTTGTCAACTAATACCATGGCCAGGCTTTTTTGAGAGGGGGTCGTGGGTGCCAAAGACAATGAAACATTTATGTTTTTAAATGTTTGTGGATTGTAATTACAAATTTAATTATATAAAACATTGTTTGAAATGTATATAATGGTGTTTTTTTGTATTTTTTATTTAAATTTTATTTCAATTAAATTGTGAATTTTCATAAAAGTGTATTTTCATATAGGTATATTTTTTGAAATGTGTTGTTATTCAAACAACACACTGCAGTAGTAGGGCCTTTATCAGTAGTTCATTAGCATTGACAAAGGGGTCCCCCCTTTAATGGAGCTGAGGAAAACAATGCTTTTTCATTGCTATTAAAGCCTTTTTATGCTATTAAAGGGATGAACTGTGGTTGTGTATAATAGCCTAGAAAAGTGACCATACCTAGCCATCTCAGTATCTTTATCCATTTTGATCAGAAGACCAACTGTATCGGTAATTTCTGAAAGGATTTGAGGATGCTAAAATAATAAACTTAAGACCCATATTCGAATCCATACCTAGGTGATTAAATTCTTGACATTAAAAGGATTAAATAAGGGATACCAATCCTTGATTTTAAGGAATTGGGGATTTAGATTAATGAATCCTTGACCCCATTCTTTGGATTTTAGGTCCGTAGAGGGAAAGAAAACATGAAAAAAGCCTCCCCCTAAATAGTTCATCCTCCAATCATCAAATCCCAAAAAATAAATTAGTCTTTTCCTAATTTCTGGTAGACTCTACATACGATCTTTTTCATTCATAGAGATATTCATAATAAGATATTGCTTACATTCATTATGGTACTCTGAAATGATTCCATGAGTATCTTAAAAAATAATTATTTCCTCTTTCTTCTTAATCATATGGGAAAATGGAAAAGAATCCCCTATAATCCCATAAAAGATTTGTGGATTTGAAGCCTCTTCAGAATTGCGCAATGCATGATCCATAGAGGGAGCCTCAACACCCACTCCTGATTTATATAGAGCTACAGACAACTCAAGATTTGATGGATTAAGCAATACTTGAGCAAAGGAAATGTGCTTACCAAATTTGATCTCATCCCTAGGGTTTAGGGAAGTTGAGACATCTAAATTCGAATCACCCAGAATATGTTTATCCTATTTGATCCCCTAATTTCCACCTTTATCATCTGTCAAGTTACTGATAGTTAAATCCATCAATCTCTGGATTTCCACCTTCAAAGATCTCCATCGAATCACCTCACCCATGAGCTCTCGAACCGAAATATCCTCCTCATTAAGAAATATATGTTACGTGGTAATAAAAATGGTATTTATTAGTGCTATAAATAAAATTTTTGATAAAGGACAACACTTTTTCCCAAATTTGTTTTAGTGGAGATCAATTGAGTGTGAATTAATTGGGATGTGTAGACCAAGGAAATTCACAACAATTTTTGTTTGTGGATTAGGTTTGGAATTTCCAAAATGAAAACATTAAAAAAAGTTAACAAATATTATTTATTTAAACATATTAATAATTAACATTATACTTATATTTTCATTATTTTGTAAAGTTCTAATAAATTTATTTTTATAGTATTATCTTTAATTAAAGGGTTTAATTAATATAGTATCTTTATCATCCCTTTGAAAAATATAAAAACTAATACATCCCCTCATATATATATATAATTATTTTTTATGAAGACCTGAAAAATAGTGATAAAAATTCTACTATTATATTAGTGGATTTTTATAAATGTTTGGTTTTGGGTTATAGTGGTTATGTGTGTTAAGTTTGACTAATTAAATGTATGTATTTTTAAAAGATGATGAAATAATACGATGAAGCAAAAATGGGAGCAAACTGGACAGTGTTCCAAGAATTTCTAATGATTACCAGTGAAGTGTGTGTGGAACATACAAGATGTATGGGGTGGTCCACATGGGTCACCCAATAATATCATCAATTATATCCTCCTTTAAGTGGTGGGGATTATGTGAAATGGACTGGCTGTAGTTTGGGCCCCCATATATCATTGCCCACAAATTTTATCATTTTTTCATTCTTTTTCATTAATGGTGGAAATGAACCCTGTCAAACCCCTAAAAGGATATGGGGATCTTTATTCCAACCAGTGATGCACTAACTCAATAATTAGGCCTCCAATCCTTAATTCTTTTTTTCTCTTTTATCCTTCTGAAAGATCAATTATTGTAAGCTGCTTGGAACTTTATGATCCTATGTGTTAAATTTTCATTCATACTCAACCGATTAACACATTTACATGCCTCCCATTGTTACTTTGATTTATATATAAATGTGTGTGTGTGTGTAATTTATATGCATGAAAGAGTTGAAATTGGAAGAGATAGCATGATGGAGGGTTGAGTCCCAATCAGTAGTAGTTGGAACTGGAAGTTTCCCCTATAGGCTTTCATTATTTTCTTAATAGAGAGAGAGGGACAAAGAGAATGGAGTCCCCATTTCTCGAGAAGAAGGCTTTTCCACCAATCCAGCTCCTCCCAGGAGTACCCATAAATATATATTCATTTTAATTTCATCAGAATTTAATTATATATATACATATATATGACTACATATAATTAATATTTTTTATTTATAAGTATTTTTATATATTTAAAAATAAATTTATTTAATTATATGAATTTATTTAATAAATATATTAATTATAATTTTATAATTATTTAAATATAATTATATATTTATTTAAATAATTATGAAATACTTATGAAATAAATATAAATTTATTATAAATATAAATTTATTATAAATATATATTTATTACAAATATATTTTAATTATAAAGAAATACATATTTATTATATAAAGAAATATATATTTATTTATAGTTATTATTGTAAATAAATAAATTTATATTTATTATACATATAATTTTATAAATATATATAAAAATATAAATAATTTATGATCATTAGAGTTTTAATAACTCTTTTTAGCACTGATAAAGATAGGTCTTTATAAACTCTAACAAAGCACTGATAAAATGTATCTTTATCAGTGAAAAAAATTGGGCTGATAAAGACTCCCTTTATTAGGGATTTTTTATCCCTGATAAAGTCCTATATTTATCAGCGCTAAGAAAACACTGATAAAGGGTGTCTTTATCAATGATTTCTAATTTAGCTATGAAAAAACCTACCTTTATCGGTGATTTTTAGCTAGCACTAATAAATGATTCCCCTAGTTTTATAAAAATACACTTACACTCTCCTCCTTCCTTTGCATGCCTCAATCTCTCGCGGAAGCCTTACCCTACCGCCATGAATTATCCTCCTCCCCACTTCCACCACTCCTCCTACTCCTCTTAATCCTCCTCCTTACTAACACTATAAATCCTTTTCCTCCTCCGCTAGCACCATGAAAACTCCTCCTCCTCATTGTCGCTCCTCCTCCTCCTCATCCTCCTCCTCTGCTACTATTTCTGACTACTCCTACTCACCAACGTGAATCAATCGTACACCACAACCATAAATCCATACTCTGCCATAGTGCAATCCCTCCCATGCCCTATTGTCGTGACATAAAAATGGTAAGATATAGATTATATGTTTTTAGAAGGATATATAAAGTTAATATGTTTTCATGAATTTTTATGAAATAACTAGTGTATATTTTCTCAATCATGTTTATGTGTTGAGCATGTTGCAAAGAAATTGGTCACTGCAAAAATATTTATTTACTCAACCACCCAACCTGACGACATGTTTTCACTTTTCATCCATGAAAAATGTAAAATACCCTATTTTTGACTTGTGTAATCTATTTTGAACTAATTCAAGAGCCTCAGTGCTCACTTTTCTCAAAGAAAAATAATCTACTGAGAAATATATTTAGAAATCAAGAATTTGGTGATGATTTTGTATTGAACACACTTAATACTTATAAAAATAATGATGAAAGGGGGATTGGTTTGTGTATTTTACTATTAGGTCTATTGTGGTTGGTTGTGTTACCTTTGTTTTTGGTAGTTTAGTATCATTTGGTAATAATTATGGTTTTTTAGGGTGTAGGAATGTGTTATGAAGTAGGTGTGGTAATCGGTTTCCTTAATAATCCTAATAAGTTGTGATTGTTAATATGGACGTGTCTAATAGATGATTTTGTGGCTGAAGTGAAGGATGAAATATCTTGTTTGTGAGATTGGGGTGTTATGGTTGGTGGTATAGGAAGGAGATGATTTTTATGTTGTTGTATAGAATTTTAAGTGGTGATGAGTTTTGGTGTTTCATTTGGTTTTTTATGGTTAGAATGAGGTGATGTATTTTATATGAAAATGGTGATATGATGTTGTGATTGATTCATAGTGGTGAATTTGTTATGCGATATGTTGTATGGATGAGATGAATATGAATAGTGGAAGTATCAGGCTTAGGTAGTGCGTGATTCAGGAATCAAGTGGAATGTGGTTTCCCACCTTGAAGATATGTGACTTTATGTTCAAAATTATCATGTCCAAGTGACACTTATGTGTTTATCTATCACTTATTCACTCCTTAGTAGTATTCTGGGAGGAAAAAATAGGATTCATACAATATATTCATGAGTGGCGTGATAAACCTTTTATAACTATATATTTTAGAAAGTTTTGGTTATTTTTTATTCATGTATCTTTTATAAAGTGTCTCTCTTGGGATTTATGTCTTTTTAAAAAATGACTAAGTGTATATTTTAAAATGATAAGTGTTTTCAAATGTTTCCTAAAATGTTATATGTGTTCAACATATATTTTTTTTGTTTTAAATAACTTTAAAATTATTTTAAAACATGGGATGGAATTAGGTTTCATGACAAGTGTTTTTCAACTCACCTAATTGGATTTCATAAAGGCGTGTGAATGTTTTTTAAATCCTGTATAATGATTGGTTTATTTTATAAGGGGAATGTTATTTTAAATATAAATCTTTGTGAATGGTTGGTTTTTTAATGGGATTTCAACTGGGATTTTATAAATAGTTTTCAATTGAGTCTTAATGGCTATAACTTTTTTTATCCTTGGTTAATTTTTATATCAACATTTTGTGTATTTATTTTTTTAAATATTAATATTAAAAAATAAAATTGGATGGATATGAAAAATAATGGATGGATTCCAATCATTTGACAAAATATTATAAAGATAGAGTGAAAGAGTTCATCAAGTTTGTGAAAGATCATGCATATGACCCTTCTAAAATTCTTTGTTCATGTTTATGCTATTATTATTCAATACAAGTTAGTCCAAAGGATTTTAATGAACAATTTATCTTTCATGGAAAAGATATAAGTTATAAATATTTTAATAAACACAGGGAAAAAGAGAATGTAGCTAGTGGATGAGATAACACTGCATTTTATGGATCATCTACTATGATTACAATAGTGGAAAATGAAGAAGACCATATCAAGTACATGATTATAGATGTGAATGATGATGAAGATCATATTGAGGAAATTAAAAGGGTAGTTGAAGATGAAATTTGGGATTACCCAGAAAATTTTGAGTAGTTAAAGAGTTGTGAAAAGATGCCATTAAATGGTGGTTGCACTAAATATACAGCATTGTCAATCGTAATGAAGTTGTATAATTTGAAAGAAGAAAATAGATGGAGTAATATCCAGTTTTATAGAATTACTTTCTCTCTTGAATGACATGATCCTAGTAGATAATGATCTCCTGAACCGAACATATGATGCCAAACAAATGCTACGCTTGATGGGTATGATCTCTGAAAGAATACACGCCTACCCGAATGACTGTATACTATTTCATAAGAACCAAAAATCAATTAGAGAGTTCCCAAATTGTAGTTCTTCTTGATACAAGAAATATTAATATGGTCCAATGAAAGTTGTATGGTACTTTCTAATAATTCCAAGGTTTAGGTGCCTATATGGAAGTGAGGAAACTGTAGGGAAATTGACATGGAAAGCAGAAAAGAAAAAATAAATATGGAAAACTATGTCACTTGGAAAACTCTCCTCAGTGGAATAGAATCTATCATGAGTATCCTAATTTTGGAAATGATCCAAGAAACCTTTGTCTTGCATTATCCACAGATGGAGTGAATCATTTTGGTTTTCAAAGAAGCACTCAAATTACATGACTGATTATGTTGGTAAATTATAATTTTCCATTGTGTTTATGCATGAAACGAAAACACATCACGCTATATATGTTTATATCAGTACCGAAACAACTGGGTAATGATATTGATATTTATTTGGCTCCATTGATCAAGGATTTGAAATTATTGTGGGATTCAGGTGTTATGTTGTATAATGCTTATTGAAATGAAGATTTCACATTGAGATTCATGTTGTATGGGATGATAAATTACTTTCCTACTTAAATTTTTTTTTCAGGATATAGAATTAATGGAACTCATTGGTGTCCCATCTACGAACATGGTACAAAGTCGATTAGGTTGAAACATTCATATAAAATCATGTTTCTAGGACATCGCAGATTTTTAGCTTGATGAAATAATTACCGATATTGGAAAATATCATTCTATGGAAGTTCATAACAATATACAACACTATCTCCACTAACAGGTGATCAGCTATTTGAGAAAGTAAAATATGTGGACACTTATTTTGGTAAACTATTTTTGAAAAAACCTTATGAATTGGAAAATGAGAACAATTTTTTTTTTAATTGCCATACTAGAATTTTCTTTAGGTCAGACACATTCTTGATTCTATGCATGTTGGAAAAAAAATGTATGGTATTGTGTAATAAAAACATTACTAAATGCACCTAAAAAAACAAATGATGGAATTAAGGCTAGGTTGGACGTGGTTGACATGGGAATACGAGAAGATTTGGGACCAGTGAAGGGTGAAAAATGAGCTTTTGTTCCTCCAGCTACTTACACTATTTCCAGGAAGGAGAGATATCAGTTTTACAACTTCTTGAATAATCTAAAGTTTCTAAAGGGGTATTCATCAAATATCAAGAACATCTTGTGAATGACCGATTTAATGTTTAAGGGTCTAAAATAACATGTCATCTACTTTTTGATGCAAGATATAATGTCTATAGCTTTATATTGAATTTTTTCTAAGAATTTTCATCATACATTAACCTAAATCTATTTTTTCTTCATAGATATATTCCGTAAATTTATAGACCCAAAAAAATTGCAGAGTATGGAAAGAGAAATTTCCATCATATTATGTGAATTGGAAATGTTCTTCCCACCAAAATATTTTATATGATGGTTCATTTTATGGTTCACTTAGTGAGAAATATTTTACTATGTGGTCATGTACACTATAGATGGTTATACCCCATTGAACATTATATGAAGATTTTGAAAGGGTATGTCAAAAATTTAAGTCGTCAATAGAGTTGTATTTCGGATCGATATATTTTTGAGGATTCCATTAAATTATGTATTTAATACTTTTCTGGTATAGAAAGCATTGGTCTACAGAAATCTCATCACACTAGGCGACTTGTGGGTGGAGGAATTTCTGGAAGAGATATTGTCACAATTAGTATTACAGATCAGGAGTAGGCCCACATTTACATTTTGTATAATAGTTTAGAGGTTTCCCTATATGTAAAAAACCAAAAATAAATTATTAGGAATTTAAATCCATCAAGGGACGAAATATGGATATCAAATATACATAATCAATAGTTTATATAATGGTTTCAGGACCATTTTTAAGGAAGTTAGATGAAAAAATAGATTCAATTTTAGAACGACATTGATGGCTAGCCGGAGGACCAAGTGTGTATGTATTATGTCAAAATGTTTTTGTAATTAATGGTTATATGTTCTATACCAATGATCATGATGAATATAGTACTATTAAAAATATTGAAGTTACCCTCATGGAAGAAGCAATGCATTTTTATGGTACTAAGGAAAGAAATCCAATTAACATGAATATGTTATACTTTGTCATCATCAAAAAAATATGGTATTTGGATTATAAAACATTCTAAGTGACTAGTTTTTAATTTAAGTGGGTTGATAACAGGATTTACATTAAAATAGATGAATTGGGATTCATGAAAGTTGATTTTAGTAAGAAAGGGTACAAAGGCGAACCATTTATAATGGCATCACAGGAAGTACAAGTATTTGATGTTATAGATCCCAAAAACTAAAATTGGTCAATTGATATGTTATTGACCAAAACCATTGAAGGGAAGATGAAAATTCAACTGAGGATTACCCTTTTATTGAGATATCGCAACAATTTTGCATTGGTCCCAATATAGATGACATTTTTTATGTCAGAGGAGATAAAAATGAAGGGATTTAAATCATCAATAGAGGGGTCAATCACTTCAGTATTTAAAAAAGAAAAAGAGATTTCAATAATCATGTTACATTTTTTTGTAACATAAATCATGCTACCTCATGTTATTATCCATTTGTTACTGCATTTATATACTCTAAATTAAATGTTAAACCACTTCTAAAGATAGTGACTTATGCATGTGCTGGTGCTCCCAATCCTGAGGAACAATAGGTACCTCAACCTGTTGTTACTCATAGTGTAGAGGAACAACATTTTGCACGTGTTAGTTCTCCCATTCCTAAAAAACATCATGTTTCTCAACCTATTTTTGCTCCCAGTGCAAAGGTACTACAACCATATGCACATGTTGATGCTACCACTCTAGAGAAACACATTGACAATGTTGATTCCTTGGAAATTGTAGGCAACGAAGGAATGGCATCGTAGAAGACAATAGGATGGTTGTAGTTTGATGGTGTAAGAAAAAATAATTCAGGTGAATTAAAATTCATAAAATTAGAGGTGGGATGGAATGCAATGGGTCAACATGTTATCCCCAATAAGGCCATGTTCAGTAGTTATATTGGAATCATCACTTGGAAACGTGTGCCGATTGACGAAGATTTGTGGCACCATGTTGTACTCGGGCTGAAGACACTGGTGTGGGAAGAGATCATGGTAAAAATAAGATATCACTTCTTTATTTCACTAAAAAATAAAATAATGATACATTGAATTACTATTCATCATCTATTGTTGAGTGAATTTATAGTAGATAAATCTCATAAGAGGTATGTATTAATGCTTATTGTAAGGATTCATAGAGGATTTATCACAATCCTAACAATACATTATCTTAATGATGCTTAAGGAAAAATAATCCCACACCCATCGGTTATCTATGCACAGCTGATAACATAAGAAGCGTGGGATGAATTTACTAGACATCGTGTAAATGGGTCTTTTTAGGTACATTGTGGCCAGTAATAATTTGTTTGATAATACGTGTATTCATCATTTTGATTCACAATTTTTTATTTATGAAATAGAAATTTATTGTTGAAAATAAGGAACAAATAGTAAAACCAGCATACCCCTACAATAAAGCAAGGATGGGGTATTCTTCACTTAAAAAAAATTCATACATATTTTAATTTGAGCGTAATAATTTTATGTGACATGAAAGAACAATATAATTATGTTCATATATTTATATGTAGATTAATGACTTGAAATCCAAATCCTCTTCCCTAGCACTCCATGTTCTATGGAAGAAGTTGCGTGTAAATAATGACAGGATACTAATAGATGAGAATACATAAAATGTGTGGGAATCATGTGTAATTATTACATAATATAAATTTGTCTTACTTTCAATCGCTATTATGTAAAAATGAGTGCTTATTTTAATATATTTTCTATTCGACATAATCAAATGAATCAGAAACACCTATTCATGATGAACACATATTGTAGGTGGCCTTGAAGTGGTCAAAATAGTATGGACATATCAGAGGTGTGGGTTTTGAGGTGACACCCTGAACATATTTTGAGGTAAAAAAATAATAGGATGATCAAAGTGAATTAATAAAATAGATGAAATAACTAATATATACTCTTAAAGGACAATTCCAATGGAATACGGAGATTATTTGAACATTAATTAAGGATAGGAAAACACAAGTAGCAACTCAAGAACAACCACCATGTGGAGATCCCCCCCCCCACCAGTTATGGGGCTAGAAATTCCCCTCAAAGAGATTTCTTATTAGAGGTAATAAATGTTCTAATAAATATTTCTATTAAATTTGAATTAGAGAGAAAATGATTACATTCATATACTTCTATTTTATAGGGTGATAATGACTATGATTTATATCTAGTAACACCCATCCATCACACTATGTAAATGGATATGGTGTTCAATATTCAAAAGGACATGGTTCACAACAGACCACTTCCAATAGGTCATGTGAAAGTTTCGATCACCATAGCCCTTGATTCAAGTGTAGATATACCTATTCCAATTCATGAGGATAATATTAATACAATCAAAAAAGATATTGGAACATTCATTGCATGTTCATCACATCTTGTAAAAAATAATGGTGATAAAGAGGTATTCATTTCGAATTTACTTTTCAAGATAAACCTGAAATAATTAATGAAAATTGTATGAATCGATGAATATTATTATAGATGGATAAAGAGAAGGAAATGAAATGAAATACCATCTCAAAACTATATAAAGGATCGAACAAAAAATCAAAAATATCTATCGAAATCACAATTACCACAACCATTCTATATCCACATTTACTAGCATTGAAGGCTCGTGTGGATACAAAGTTAAAAGATGGTCGCAATCTCATAGTTTCTTTTGAATAAAATATGTATGGAGAG
This sequence comes from Viscum album, assembly GCA_963277665.1. Classification (NCBI taxonomy): domain Eukaryota; kingdom Viridiplantae; phylum Streptophyta; class Magnoliopsida; order Santalales; family Viscaceae; genus Viscum; species Viscum album. The sequence goes on from OY728143.1 coordinate 1,016,400,895, forward strand.
AGAGATAATGAATTAATTAGTGTTGAGAGTGCAACTGAAATCCTTGACTATGAATGGCTAGGCAACATAGTTGTAAATGTATACATGAGGTATGTTATCATGATTTCATTTTCCAAAAACTGATATATTGTGTTCATTATGACTAAATACATTTCATATTTTTGTTGAAAAACAATTTAAGGGATTTTACCATGAGAAAATGTTTGGCCTAGTTAGTCTCTATATCACCTCAACATAACAAGATAAAATAAAACACCAAAAAAATGATGAAATGGTGGAAAGTCTGATCAAATCCTTTGAAAGAAAAATTTCAGATGACAGACTCTATTTAATACCAACGATGCAGGGTAAGACTCTATAATTTACTCATATAAAATTTATTTTTATTTCTTTCATTGCATATTCCTTTTTGGGTTTTTAGGCAGCATTGGATGCTCATTTTAGTAAATTTTGATACTCCAAATATTTACTTCATGGATTCAATGCATGGATATCCAAAAAACCGTCCACACGTGATGGTGTTTTTAAATTTGTAATACACTACTTCCAATGTTTTAAAACTAAAAATCAAGTTATATAAAAAATATTATATTTTAATGAGGATTATTTTATGATAGGTTGGTGTGTGAATATCATTTAAAAAAGGAATGACACTAGGGGACAAGGATAAGGAAGAGGACAAGTACTACAAATGGATCGGTATCAGGGTATATATAGTAAGATTTCACTATCCAAATGCATATCAAAATAGATTAATTATTCTCATAAATATTTATTTATTGTTTGAAACAAACCAATGGAAAATATTTCAGTTGTTATATTTGTAAATTTATGAAAGATATCATATTCCATGAACAAACTAGTATCCCTGAAGAGGTATTTCGAAAATAATTACTATTTCATTTAAAATATTTAGTAATACTTTGTTTATTTATATTTTTCTAGTACTACTATGTTTTTTGAAAAAAAAAATACTCACAATATGATATAGATATTCTTAGAGATGAATGGGCAGCATACTTGATTAAAGAATGAACAAAAATAGCATGAAGATGTGACTTCCATATGTATGATATGAATATATGATGTTAAAATCACCTTATAAAATATTTATGCTCATGTTTTACATATATGATCATTTATATCTCCCTTATTTAAACTTATTGAAAATATATTATTGCCCTTTAATATGTTTCATATCCTTAGGTTATGACTCAAAATGCCTGTTTCCATTTAGAAATGACATTTTAGTAAAAAAACAGAACTGACATACTGAAGAAAAAAAATAAAACATATTCAGATTGTTTTGAAACTCTAGGAAAATGATAAATAAGTCATTTTTGAGGTGTAAGAATTATTCTCACATCAATACAATGCATGGTGTGACCAGTATAATTCAAATTATATCTTTTTGTTTAAAATTGACATCCATTTAAGTAAAAAACAACTGGTGACATACTGAGAATCGAGTAAACATGTTTGGATTGTTTTGATACTCTATTAAAATGATATATAAGTCATTTTTGGAATTTATGAATTAGAACAACCTAATTAGGACACACGGTGTGGCCAGTATGATTCAAAGTGTGTCATTTTATTTAAAATTGACATTAATTTATGTAAAAAGAACAAGTGGCATACAAAAAACAGAGAAAAAACATTCGAATTGTTTTAATACTTTTTAAAAAAAATAAAATGGTCATTTTTGACATGTATGAATCAGATGCACCTCAATATGATGCACGATGTGACCAGTATAACTCAAAGTTTCTCTTTTTATTTAATGTTGACATTAATTCAAGTAAAAACAACAAGTGACATACTGAAAACTGAGAAAAAACATTAATATTGTTTTGATACTTTAGTAAAATAATACATGAGTCATTTGTGATGTATAGAAATCCGACTCACATCAATCTAACACATGGTATTCCTCGTATCACTCAAAGTGTCTCTTTTTATTTAAAATTCACATTAATTTAAGTAAAAACAACAAGTGACATTCTGAAAACCAAGAAAACACATTCGTATTTTTTTTATATTTTAGGAAAATGATATATAATTCATTTTTGATGTGTAGGGGTCATCCATGCTTCAATATGATGCATGGTGTGTCCGATACAACTCAAAGTGTCTTTTTTTATTTAAAATTGACATTAATTTAAGTGAAAACAACAAGTGACATACTGAAAACTGGTCAAACACATTTGGACTATTTTGAAACATTAGTAAAATGATCCATTAGTCATTTTAGATGTGTTGGAGTCAACCACACCTCAATTCGACACACATTATGGCTGGTATCACTCAAATCGTATGTTTTTATTTAAAATTGACATTAATTTAAGTAAAAACAACAAGTGACATAATGAAAACTGAACATAAACATTCATATTATTTTTATATTTTAGAAAAATTATATATCAGTAATTTGTGACATGTAGGGATCATTAAAATCTCAATACGATGTGTGGTATAGCCGGTACAACTCAAAGTGTCTTTTTGTTTAAAATTGACATTAATTTAAGTAAAAAACAACAAGTGACATACTGAAAACTAATTAAAATAATTTAGATTGTTTTGATACTTTAGAACCCTGATACATGAGTCATTTGTGATGTGTAGGAATAATACTCACCTCAATCTGAAAAAAGGTGTGACTGATATCACTCAAAGTGTCTCTTTTTATTTAAAATTGACATTAATTTAAGTAAAAACAATATCTAACATACTACAACCTGAGAAAAGATATTCATATTGTTTTGATATTTTAGGACAATGATATATTAGTCACTTGTGACATGTAGGGATAATTCTCACCTCAATACGATGTGCGATGTTCTTGATATAATTCAAAGTATATTTTCTTTAAAAATTGATATTAATGTAATTAAAAACAATAAGTGGCCTACTAAAAACCAAGAAAACGCATTTGGATTGTTTTTATATTTTAGTAAAATGATATATTAGTTGTTTTTTATGTATAGGGATCATCCACATCTCAATACAATGCACGGTGTTTCTGGTATGACTAAAAGTTTTCATTATCAATTTAAAATTGATATTTTAGTTCAAAACATATCACTCATTGAAAACCAAGAAAACATGCTCCAATTTTATTGATAATTTAAGAAAACAATTCATAAGTAATTTGTTATGTGTATGAAGTATTATCATATCATAAAGATGAACGATACGACCAGTATGACTCAAAATGTGTGTTTCTGTTTTAAAATGGCATTTTCGTAAAAAAATAGAACTCACATACTGAAATCCAAGAAAAAACATTTAGATTGTTTTAATACTTTATAAAAATAATCCATTAGTAATTTTTGATAAGTAGGAATCAGTCACACCTCAATGAGACACATGGTGTGTCCAGTATAACTCCAAATATGTCATTATTTAAAATTTTCATTAATTTAATAAAAGTGCAAGTGACATACTCAAAACTGAGCAAATGCATTCGGATTGTTTTGATATTTTAATACAATGATCTATAACTCATTTATAACGTGTAGGAATCAACCTCACCTCAATAGGACACACAGTGTAACTGTTATAACTCCTAATGTGTCATTTTTAATAAATATTGAATTTTATTAATGTTTTGTTTTATATTAATGTTTATTTTTTTATAGTATCACTAACATAATATTTTTTTCTTATATTGGTGGAATATTTTTCTCAGTTTGAGATGATTTGTTCAAAAATTGATACCATGGGCATAAATTTTTGAGAGGGGATCACAGGCTTCAAAATATGAAATATTAATTTTTTTAGAATTTTTGTTGTACAATTGTAAATGTAATTATATAAAACAGTTTGTTTGAAATGTAAATTGAAGTTTTTATTTTTATATATTCCATGGGTGTATAGTTTTTTATTCATGATTTCAATTAAATGTATATAGTAGGTTTTCATCTGGGTGTGTTTTTTGTGTGTGTAGGTTTGATTGTAGGTTCTTCTGGGTGTGCTTTTATATAAACAACACACTTGCAGGCAGGTAGCCCTTTATCAGTGCTATTTTTAGTGCTAATAAAGGGGGCCCTTTATCCATGATTTTTTTAGTGCAGATAAAGGACCCCATTTTTAGCTCTTTTTTAGAACTGATAAAGGGTACCCACCCTCCCCTTTATCATTATTACGGTTAATAGTGATTTTTAGCACTGTTAAAGGCCATTTTGTGCATTGATAAAGGCCATATGTGTAGTAGTGAACTCTCATGGTTTCCAAAGGAATATTTACTTTACATATAAAAGGTGCAACACCTAATATGTAATTCTTCCATGGTGGGTGTGGTTGGTGCACCACCCACCCAACCAAGGATGATGGATAATATCTCTATCAATTCTCTCCCTCCATCTTCAATCCGTTGGAGCATATAAAAAGGTCTAGATTCTTCTGAGAAACCAACTTTGTCAATATATCCATCAGGTTATCCTTCATGAAGATCTTAAATGGTTGTAGACATTGTCAATCCCTTACTTTGCTTATCCAATGATAGCGAATGTTGATATACTTCTTGATATCTTTCGAGATCCCCCTTATCAGTCAATAACTGGTAGTCTGACTCTGAATATTTTTTTGATGGAATCCATCCTCATGAAGATCTTAAAACCTGTGAAATGTTAGTCTTGGTAGGAATAACATCACCTAGATCCAGTTATGGTTTTGAAACTTCTTGTGGAGAGGATTGAGTTTCCCCCTGCTCAATATCCTCCTCCAATGCCTCCTGTTCTAATGTTGATGAGTCTTCTTACACCTCTTACACTACATTGACAAGTGTTGCTAGTACAGGGGTTGGATCATGAATTGATTCCTCGATACTTTACCTTAATGTCATTATAGGTTTTTGAATGTCCTCGATGGTCTGGTTCTCTTGGAATACAATATCTTTACTTTTGATCATCTTCTTATCATTCAGGTCCCAAAGCTTGTATCCAAAATCCTCATCTTCATAGCCAATGAAGATTCATGGAATTTATCTCCTTTATAGCTTCTTATTGATCTCATTTGATACATGTGAAAATGTAAAACATCCAAATACTCGTAAATGAGAGTAAGAGGGATGTTTACCAGACTATATCTTCTGTAGAATCTCAAAATTTTGCAGGACCTATTGGGATCTATTAATGAGGTAGAATGAAACCAAAAGAGCTTCTCCCTATAATGGATTATGTAACTTAGCCAATCTAATCAGGATTCTAACTTTATCTATAATTTTTTAGTTCACCCTTTCCACAACATTGTTGTATTACGGGGTGTGTCGAATCATTTTCTCATTTCTGATTCCTTTACTCCTGCAATAGGCTTCAAATTCATAGGATGTGTACTCTCCTCTATTATATGAATGAAGACCCTTTAGCTTCCTTCCGGTTTCATGCTCCACCATGGCATGGAACATCTTGAAGTATTTTGGTACTTGGTCCTTCATTCTCAAAAATTACACCACTACCCTTTGAGATGAATCATCAGTAAAGGATAAGAAATATTTGTTACCTCCTAGTGAATCCACTATGATGGGTCTGTATATATCAGAGTGCACCAAATCCAGCAACTCTTATATCCTAGATAAAGCAGCATTGAATGATACTATTTTCTAATTCCCATAAAAGTAGTATTTACAATGATAAAGGGATTCGTCCTTATTAATATTGATGTACTTATTCTTCGTTAGGGTAGATAACCCTCTTCACTCATGTGGTCAAATATCTTATGCCACATATTGGATTATGTTTATCCTTCCACCATATTGAGGTTGTCTACACATATATTCACATGAGTTTTGTAAAACATACCATATATTTGTCCATGGGAAATGATGATGGATCCTTTTTTCATCTTCCATACTCCATTATTGAAGATGTTATCATAGCCCTGTTGATCAAAGGCTATACCTAATAACTAGTTGGTCCGAATACTTGGAACATGTCAAAAATCCTTCAGGGTGATTATATATCCAAGGTTATTCTTGACATGGATATCACCCATTCCAAAAATCTCTGTTGAAATAGAATTTCCCGTCTTGACTGCACCAAATTCACCAACTCGATAAGTCAAGAAATACTCACAATGAAAAGTGACGTGGTATGATGTTGCAGTATCAACCACCCATTCTATGTCTTGGCCTGATGTAAGAATGCATATATATTCATCTTCTTTGGAGAAAAGAAAAAATTATATGGTGATGATAACATGAGGATATCCATTTTCTCTTTGTTTATTGCTACTTTGACCATTTTCTTATAGAAAATTTCAACAGTTCTTTTTCATTTTTCCCTATATACCACAATGGTAGAATTTTTATGATGGTATCCTACCATATATGGACCTTCCTTTGTTATTTCTTAGGCCACTAGTTATTTCCCATCGACTTCCTACTAGTTTCCTCTCTCGCTTATCCAGAATGAGAGCTTGCAATTGGTTTTAACATGCATCCTTCCTTTGGGCCTCCTCATTGAACAACACATCTTTCACCATTATCATGGTATGTTTTCCTCGGGGCATCAATTTTTTGAGTGAGACGACAACCATATCACAGCTATCGGTAAGTGTGCAGAGTATGTGGTTCACCTAGTCTTCATCATTAAGATTCGTATGTGTTGCCAATCATTGGTTCACCAGGCTTTGAAATATGATGGTGTGCTTAGAGATAGATCATACACTTTGTATTCAAATATTCATAAACCGCTTCAACAAGAGGATCTTTTTTCGAGTGATATTTGATAGGAATGTATTTTCAAACTTCATCCAAAGTTCATACGTGCTAGTCTCTTGTGCAACTTTGTGGTAGACACTCTGATCGATCCATTGGAAGATTTGACCGATTGTCTTCCTGTTCAGTTTCTTCCACTCTTCTTCCTTGGTTGTATTAGGGTTGGCTCCCACATACTCAATCGGTTCAAAAATAACCTTATCATAAATTAGATATTCTATTTGAGACTTCTAAATAAAGTGGTTTGAATAATTTTACATGATCATCCTTCCCGTGGATGGTCCCTCCATTGGAATTTCAATTCTGAAAAAATTGGTGCATAATCTAAAAAAATGGAGCTAAATTTTTCCTCTAAAATGGTCAAAAACAGTGGAATTGACTCTTGGATCATTGAAATCAGACACTGATTGATCAAGATATGACCAAAACAGTATCAATGGGAAAGATCAACCGATAATGTAGCACTGACGTGGTGATGATGTGGTGCTAATGTGGCACGCCAGAGGATCTACTAGAAACTCTCTAGAAATGCAGTCAGAGTCAGAATAATACCTTATTCTTTGGTAAGGTGGTATTGTAGCACCTGAGGTTAGACTAAACTTTGACCGAGTCTAGGAAGCTAGTTTTAGCTCCGTTTTTGATGTCTTTCACACAGTTGAAATCAGATCGCCATGATCTTTTAGAATATTCCTTCAAAAATATGATTCTACGCAAAATTAATTTTCCAGTCACTGGAAAATATCCACTGCTCATTGTCATTTCACTGTATCCTCCTCTGACACTACTTGTTGTGATTCAATGATCACGAATAGAGAAAAATAGAGGGGAAAATCGGCCTTTATTTCACTATAAATAAAACTTAAAAAACTCCCTCATTGCACCTCTCTTTCTCCATCTCACACAGAGCTCTCCTATCTCTCAAATGATGGAAGAGATCTCTTGGATCTAATTGATGAATTCATGAGGCACTATAATGACTTCTTATAGACCCCTGGTGGGAGGTGTCCAGTTTGAAACAAATCCCACTAATCCCACTCCCCACCAACCATTTGACTTCAAAAATGGTGTACACCTGCACCTTTGACAACTCTCGTGATTTCCAAAGGAATAGTTCCTTTACATTTGAAAGGTGTGACAACCAATATGGAATTCCCCCATGGTGGATGGGGTTGGTGTACCACCCACCAACCAAGGCAGCTAGAGAATATCTCCATCAAGAAATAGTTCAATTTTTTTTCAAATATGCATTTGGGTATGTCACAATGCATTAGCATTTCATTTCATCACATATATTATATTTGTAAGAAATAATTAATATCTAGGGAAAAAATAACATGAACACATTCTCACAAGTTCCACCGGGTTTTCGATTTCATCTAATCGAGGATGAACATGTTGATTACTACCTTAAGAAAACAATCACCATGGGGATTAACCTGGAATTTATTAATGATGTTGATCTCTACAAGATTGATCCTTGGGACCTCTAAGGTGTGCATAAACTAATAAAATGTTTATTATTTGTATCTAATTTTGAATAATCTATCAATATTTCAAATATTATAAAGATTATTGGTTGGTGTTGTTATTATTATTGGAATTGGATTGAATAGAAGTGTTCAAAATAGGAACTGAAGAGAAAAATGAGTGGTATTTATATCCGCAAAGGAAAAAATTACCCAACTGAAACTTAAATGAATAGGGAAACAACGGCAAGGTTTTGTAAGGCCACTGGAAGTGACAAAATGATATACACAAAACAAGACTTAATAGGCATGATGAAAACCTTGGTTTTTTACAGGTTTCGGGCACCAAATGGGAAAAAATAAGATTGGATTATAGATGAGTTTCAGCTCGAGACCGATAAAAATGGAACTTCTCACGTAAGTAATTTATTCCTCTGAATATATCATAAATTGAGTCAGGGAGGGGGGATTTGAAAAACCTCATGTTATAAATTTTGAAAATTCCCCATAAGCTTAATGAATATATTGTTTATAAAAGGGATCAATTGGAATTTAAATGATCCTTATGTTCCTCAATAATAATAGTCCTTAAAAGACCTTTCACTATAACTATATGAATCATTCATTAAGGATGCAATACATGCACGTTTAGGAAAACCATATTGAGTAAGCTATTTTTGTTCCAGGTTAAATAATAATGAAACTTGCTCCACTTAGCATGTGGATCATATACCAACTAAACTAAATTATAAATTATCATTCACACTTGTGAGAATATAAAGTTACAATAAAACATATACCTTGTGATTCCACATGATTTACATCCTTGTTGATTCAATATTCTTGATTAGTTATAGGATCTCTTGTGGCAATTTACTCACACCCTTTTTGTTATTTTGATGTTAGTGATTTTTTGCAGCTCCCATACGATATCAAGACTCTGTGTAAAAAATATAATTTTAGCACTTTATATCCCTATAAGAGTTTAAATGACCATATAAAATTATAAATATAAAGACAACATAAGAGACTCAACATGCATAGATTTGGAGACTGTGATGATTCAACTAACATAAACAAAGATAAACATTATTTAAAAATGTGAATCCAAACATTTAATTAAAGGGTATAGTCTCACAATATAAATATGTTATATTCTTACCAATGTTATTAAGAATGAAAGAACCATTTGATGAATTATGTGGAGGGAGAGGATGTTAAAAGATCTGTAGAATTCATCCACTTGTATAGATTTGTGAAAAAATAGCACTATCCATTATCAGTGTTAGAAAAAATGATAAAGAGAAAACTTTTATAAGCACCAAATGAAAAAAACTCATAAAAATATACCTTTTTGTTATCACTTTGTTTAGAACTGATAAGGGTAACCTTTTATTAGTATTTTTTAATATTGATAAACATATATCCTTTATTGGTGGTATTTTAGCACTGATAAATGATACATTCATAAAATATTTTTTTATATAATTATTTATATATTCTTAAATATGATTTATATATCAACAAAAATATACATTTATATAAATATAATTTATATATAATTTTAATCTTTTATACTTTTTTTTATAATATATTTATTTTCATTTTATAGAAATTATAATATCATTATATTTTTCCAATATATATATATATATAATTATAATTATATTCATATTTAAATTTATATACTTACAGTAATATTACATAATTTATAATATATGTATACAGTTACAATATACATATATATTTATAATTATTCATGTGTGTGTTTATATATATAGAAAAATAAACACACATAGAGATATATATATGTTTGTGGGTGTGTGTGCATGAAAGTATGCTTACACACACATATGTAAACTTATATATACATTCACACACATTATGCAACAAATATATATATATATACATACAAGAATGTGTTTGATCACACACACACACACACATATATATAAACATATCTATAAAATTTGTATTCAAGTATATACATATTAATATATATAAATTACTAGGTCAAGATACAACCTGGAAAGAGGGTAAATATGGCTACATTTATTCTTAGAGGACAAGTGAAACCTTGGTGAGATATATAAGTAAAGGTATGTGGACATGAGAGGATGATGTGGAAGGGCTTTGAGGTGAGGTTCATCAAGAAATTTTTTCATGATATGTTGAAGGTGGATCAACCCTATGATTTCATACACATAGTGTAGGAAGAGAATTTGGTAATTTACTATTCCATGAGGTTCATAGATTTACTACAGTTTTCACTTACACTAGCTGAAGATGAGATCACCAAAGTGAGATGAATTGAGGCCAATTTACTACATGTTATTAAGGTGCAGAAAATTAATTGTAGGTTGACCTCATTTTCAAAGTTAGTGAACTTTTAACTCATGGAAGAGTGGATCCTAGTGGATCGGAGTATACCAAGTGGGTTAGTAGTGGTAGGAGAGACATGTAAACTACAAATAAAATTAGATTTATCCAGCACTAGGTTTTTAATAGCGCTTGCTAAAAGCACCCTTAAAAACCCCCCTTTCTCAACACTGCAAAAAAACACTATTAAAGGGATACATTTATCTTTTATTGTAAAAAAATCATTGATAAATCCCCCCTTGTTATCATCACTAGTAAAAAAAGTGTTGATAAAATGATCATTTATCAGTGCTTCTAAAAAACATTGATAAAGGGGGTCTTTATCAGCACTTATAAAAAAGAATTGATAAAATAGTGGTATTTAACAGTTCTTTTTCAGAAGTGATGATAAAGACCCCCCCATTTATTTTCAATTTTTTACTACTGCTGATAAAGGGTATATTTCAAAAAAAATCATTAACAGACACTCGATGCAAAAGTTAGGGTCTTTTTTAGGCCTTTAAAAAAATTGGCCTCAATAGAGGTGATATAGGGTTATAATGGGTCACATAAGAATATATATCATCACAATATTCTATTTTATATGTGGTAGAAGAAAAAAAACTCCCAGTTAAGAAGTTATGGTCGTTTGAAAGGCTGTCGAATGTGAAAAACCCTTAAAACCCCTAAAAATCCTAAAAACCGGAAAAGATCGTAACTTTTGATCTGGGAGTCCATTTTAGCTCTAAAATCAATAAAATTCAAGATTATAAAATGATATAAAGCCACATGATATTTAAATCATGTGATAATCAAAGGAATAAAAATATTATAGTTTCAAACAAGTTAGAAATCGAACTCGAACATCAAAAACCATAACTTTTGGTTCAGGTGTCCGTTTGGGTTTCACAACATATCAAATCAAATCCTATGATGATATATATTCCATAGAGTGTCTTTAAATAAGTTCAGAGAACTTTTTATGATTTTTTATCCCCAAAAAAGGCACATGAGGCCTCCAAATCTGAGTTTTTTTTCACCGACCCGAGTTTCTTAAAATTCAAACGGCTATAACTTTATATCTGGGTGTCCGAATAGCCTTAACCACATATCATATTAAAGATCATTTCATGAGAATATATTTCACTGATTTCTAAGCTAAAACATAATCTCGGATCAGAATTTATGGTAGTTTCATGGTTTTAGGGGTTTTAGGGTTTTCAAAGTTTCTTAACATTTTTATGTGTTTTAAGGATTTTTAGAGTTATTATACATTTTAAAATATATATATATATATATGTTTTAATATATATATATATAACTATATATATAGACATATATATAAATATATATAAATATATGTATAACAAATATAATTTAATATATATAAATATATAGATATATCATAAAATGTAAAAAAATAGTATAGGAGAGTGGAAAAGGTGATGCTGTATAAGTTGGAGGTATAATGTTTGAAACTCACTAGAGGCATGGGTGCACACTGGGGTGGGATTATCTAAAGCACTGATAAAGTGGTGGGGGAAGTGCTGATAAAGGGGATAGGGGGAGTGCTGATAAAGGGGGTGTGAAAAAAATTATACCCTTTATCATTGGGGCCTTTATCAGCTTTTTTAGCATTGATAAAGGGGGGGAAGCACAAATAAATAGGGAATGAAAAAAATTATACCATTTATCATCATGGAATTTATCATCTCTTTCTTTTAACATGGATAAAGGTGTCATTTAACAGTGCTAAAAAATCATTGATAAAGGAGACATTTAATAGCAGTAAAAAAGTGCTAATAAAGGCCCCCATTATTAGAGTTTTTCTTTAGAATTATTAAAGGGGGGCCTTATCAGATATTTTTATGAGCACTATTAAAGCTAACCCTTTAACATCTCTTACATTATTAGTTCTAATAAATCCTTGTTACTAGCACTGTTAAAATCCCAATTTGCAGTAGTGGTAGTGGGGATCTAGGTAGACAAAAGAGAGGAAATGAGGTTAATTATCAAAGAAATTAGAGAAAAGGTTCTATGATTCCATTATGTTGTGGGTTACTAGAAATGTGTTTCAAATTCAAGTAGATTGGTCATGTTTGAGCCCAATGTGATTGATCAATGACGAGGTTATGATTATGAAGCTAGATGGGACCTCTGGAGCAATTTTTTTAGATGCACTCATAATCATCTAGGAGTCATATATTGGGTTATATTCAATCTTATAAGTATGTTTAGGAGTGGAATTTGGAGACAGTGTTTAGAATTCATATACATGAACTATAGGAAAATCAGCAGATAACTATGGTTTTTTTGGGTTTAGTAGTGGTTTAACCTTCTCTAAAAGGTTTCATTGATATTTTAAAAAATCATAATGAAATGGTATATCATTGAATATTTAATGATGGTTTTGTTTTCATGACGGTTTATTTTTTTCTAATAAAATTTATATTTATTGATGGTTTTATATTATATATCTTTGGTTTTATATGGTGAAACATTTAGCAGTGGTTTTTCTGACTAGTAATGAATTTTCTAGATAAATTTTGTAGTAATGGTTCAAATAAATAATATATATGTTAATTAACCATGTTTTATAGTTATTTTAACTGCCACTATTATGTTCATTGAGGTTAAAACCAATACTAATTTTGTAGCAGTGTTCAAAACAGCCACTAGTTATACAGTTTGAGAAACAGTGGAGTTCATGGTTTCTTGATCCACCAAAAACTAATACACAAGAAATAAAAAAAATAGGTAACTAATATATTATAACAAAAATAATAACATACATACATCAAAAAACATTACATTACAAATGATAAAAACATAAATTACCTCATAGTGTACACAATTTCATGTTTCCAAAAATGTCATGTTTCACAAAATGTCGACACAAACAAGTGTCATTGATACTATACTAATATGCATGCCCATCTCCCTCCATTATTTATCATGTTTCTTTCCATCACCTTATTCCAACTTCTTCCCTTGGATGCATGAATTTAAAGTATTTAACCACACATCAGTAATGAGAATATTCATTGAATAATAAATAAATTACAATTCAAATGACATATGATTTGATAAAAATTTAGTTTAAGTAATTTTATTATACTAAATAATTGGTATTCATGCATGTTCCTAGAAAATATGATGAGCCAATATATGATGCATCAGACTCACTACTCAATTTTACTCATCACAAGGCTCTAATAGTTGGATCTTGAATTAGTTTATCTCATACTCAAGAATATGTTTCAATATTTGCTAAAAAATTATAACTAAAAAATTTTATAAGTGTATACTTATGAGATTTACAACTCCTTCACCCCAGATGATTGTTTCTATTTCTACATGAACACTTATGGTCACCTTTAGAACCAAAATTTATGTCACACTCTCCAATGCCGAGAACCATTCATTATGTGTATTTATAAGTGATTCCTAATCCTTAAGATTATTATTTGGTGCATCAAATTCCTTTTATGAAATAGGACTAGCAAAACCTATAATACCACTCCTTCTGACATCTTCAATAAAGATATAATTAATTTAGTAAAATCAACTAAAAATTAAAAAAATTTACCCATATATTTTCTATAGGGTATAACTGCCATCATTTTTTAGTGAACATTAAACCACAATTTTTTCTTTCCAATAAAATGACCTACCTCCATCACATATTTCAAAAAATTACATTACTAATATTTTGAAAAACTAAATTACATGAAATTTTATAGATTTATATTATAATAAAATGAATGTAACATTTCTCTATAATTTCTCATGAGACTAATCAATCAATAAGTGTGGGGAATTTGTTGCTTCTCTCAATTAACATAAATTTTGATAATAATCAGTAGAATAAATTATATATCAATAAAAATTGAAATGTTATTAAGACATTATTTTTAATCCCCTAAAATCTAATAAAATACTCTATGAGATTCTACATGATGATGGTTAATGAATATTTTCAATTAGTTCATAGGCATGCCTTCGGGGACCTTCCCATACATATGTAACATTGATAGGGATGTGTTATTGAATTCATGCCATTATCACCACTTGAAGTATTTAAATTTTTTCCCTAATTTTTTTAAGTTCCATGGATGTGAAATGGAATCAGGAACATAAAAATGTAACATTGTCTACAAATAAATACATTAAATACATTAAATTATTAACACATTAAGTAACAATGTTTAATTTAATCATATATGAATATATAATAATGATAGTACCTTTATCTGAGAATCTTATAACTAATATTTTCATGATAATGGAATATATATCCAATATAAATAATTAATTGGGTGGTATATCATTTCCCAATATAAATTCCATAGGAAATTCCCAAAAATACTTGATGCAACCTCTATGGGTACCCTATATTCATTGAAAGGAACAAAAAATTTACTTTAGTGAAATTAAAAAACAACTTGAATATTTATTTTTCTCTACATTATATTATTATTTTAATCAATTTAACATATTAATTAAACAATTGGTATCAATATTTATTAAAGTAATGTTGTCGCATTGAATTACATACTGATGATTGTGACCCATTAATAACCTCTCGAGAGAAACTGACTGTCATCCAAATTACTAGAAAGATCCTTCATAGGTGTCATGTCTAATTTATTTACATCATTAGTACAAGTCATAACTATGGATGAAATCATATTACAATAATAATAAATTTCATTAAAAAAGTGTTCAAGGTACGGGATGAATTGTACCTTGTAATTTAGAGGGAGAATGAGAATCCTATTTTTTAGAGTAGGTATTATAACTAAACCTCTTTAAGTAAGGAATACATGTATAAAAACATTAATTATATTTATTAATATTAAAAAAATATCCCTTAAATATAATAATTTCAAAAAAAACCTTTCAATTATTAATATCAAAAAAACAACTTGAAAATTATATTCCTAGTTGGTCATCTTTTTATCAAGTTATATTATTAACATTATTTCTTCTTCAACATCCCATTCTTCTTCTTCTTCACTCTCCCTCACAAGACTAAATTTTTTAATATCTTCAGGTATAAAAAAATCAGTATATTATTGTTGATGTGGTTCACTTCTATAAATTACTTCACCTTCATAACCCATATAATACATGTCTTGTTGTTTCATGTGGAAAATAAAAATACACCAATCATCCACTATATTATCAACATTATATACCATTTTTCTTAGAAATACATAATATAAGGATAATTTTCTTCCCTCTCAACATTATAAACCAACCAAGAGAAATTTATATAAGTAAATTATAATGAATATTTTTTTATACCCCCATTAATATTGACCCAGTTACATTTCAATAACACAATTGAAAATTTTCCATCATAATTTAACTCGATAATATCAACCAACGTTTCATAGTAACCTTGATCTATAAATGTAAATATACCATTGTTTTTTTTAACATTCATCATGATAAATAGTACAAAACATGAAACCACTAATATTATAATCATTGAATCTCTTATCCTACTTCATAGGACCTCAATAAAAAAACATCAAATATTCAGATAATTCATCTCTATTAACATCATTCATTTCCTATACAAGTTGATATAATTTGTTTATATAATCTAGATAATTGTTAACATATTAAAACTACATATTATATTAATAAATTACACAATGTGAAAACAATTAAACAATGTCTTTGGTAACAACTTTTTTTATCTTTTTCTCATTCCAAGTTTGGATCCAAAGGAATATTTTCATTTGTGTCCTAAATTATTTGATATAGGTATCAATAATATCAATATTGAGTAGCACATATCTATTTTATTTTCTTAACTTCATATATAATAATGAAATTAAATATAATTTTCCAACTTCTCAACCTAAAGTTGGAAACATTTATGACTCATTATTATCCTAAAATTGACTTGTATTTTCATCAACATGTCCTGGTTCATTTAATATTGTCTCTCTCAAATCCAAATACCTTGAACAAAATATTAGACACTCTTCGACTGGGTAAGCTTCCATAATAGAACCTTCCAGATAAACATCATTTTTACATAAAATACCAAATGACCAAGATACATAATGATAAAAGGTAATAAATTAATAAATATTTTTTAAAATATTGACTAAAAAAATTATAAATTTTTAAAGAAATAAATATTAAAATAAAATACCTCTTTGTGAGATAAATGTATTGATAATGTGTGGGACCTCTAATTTTAGCTTCTTTGGACAAATTAACAATAATATGAATAATTGTAGTAAAAATGATGGGGGGGAAATACTCAAATTGACATAGCAACCATACAATTATTTCTTAATGTATATCCAATTTAGTAGGGTTTAATGTCTTCTCACAAAGCTATCTAAAGAGTGTGGAAATTTAATTTAGAATGGTGGTTATTTTTTTAGTTAATAAATTATAAATTTCCAAAGGTAGTAATTGATTCATCAATACATGTGAGTCATGAATTTTCAATCAATGTTTGTTATGAATATTCAAATCAATGCGTCTTGAAATAATACTATATTATCCATTAGAAACTTTCAAAAAATTTATTATTGAAAGGAAAATATATTTTTGAAAATTTTTCATTATGAAAATAGCTAATAGATAATTACCATTCTCATTTTTCCATAGATCAAATTTTATATTGACTTATTCTAAGTCCTTATGATCATTTAAAAGATATTTTGATTTTCCCTTCTCATTAAGCAATGTAAATAGAACATTATCAGTTGAATTCTTCTCAATATTCATAACATCCATAATATGAAGTAACAAATTAAATTACCAATATGGGTGTTCAAAAAATATGAATTTTTTTTATATTATTGTGCTTTGATTGTAAATTATTGTGTCTTAACTCTTTTTCCACTTTCATTCATCTGAAAATATTTTCTATAATTTTTACCAACATTTGATAATTGTTCCAAGATTTTTTATCCTGATAATAATTATGGTAGAATCCAAAAAATTATTTTTTCCATTTAAATAGGAATTTTTAAACTGAAATATATAAGGCTTATCATGGAATAAATGATGGCACATGAAACACCACTTTCTTATCTAAGGTATCCATTGAGCTACAATATCAAAGTCACAAACTGGATAAGCTGAACTGGTGTGTATGTTCCAATAAAAAAATTCCTAGTACAAGAAGTTCACTAATGGTACATATAAGGGAAGCATTCATTTTTAACATTTTCTAGGTAGATACATCATATATTTCTATAGCATAATTACCTAAATATTATAAATATTGAATATTAGTTTTAATGTAGACATCAATGTCATTTACATGTGATTGATTTCTAGGAATAATCATCAATATGATGATTGAATTCTGTTGTGTACACATCCAAGGAGGGAGATTATAAGGGATCAAAATAAATATAAAAATGTTTTAACAGCTACTTAAAGTCTCAAAAGGATTTAATCTATCATATATTAATCCCCAGTGTAAATTTTGAGGATTATAATATAAATCTATATGTAATTAATTTAAGCTATTCTATGCATTTGAATCTCTTTGATGTCACATGAACTAATCATTATTATTATCAAAATAATCCCATATTATATGTTTAACAATTTAATATGAAATAAACAAACTTTGAAACCATGTTTTTAATATAAAGTAATGTAAAACATTCATGAAATTTTTATTTTTCTATTTGTTTGTGGTAGTACATAGATTCCAACTAACATCATTATTTTTTGATATCCTTATATAAGTATATTTTTTTCACTTTTCCCTATTTGAATCTTCATTCCAATAATGCATACAATCATTGGTACATGTGTCTATATTTTTATAATTTATTATATTATTGATAATAATATTCTTCAACATAAAAATGATAAATGGGTATTATCTTCAGAAAATATATCACACAAAAAAATGAATATCATAGACATTTCATTATTTTTAATTCCACATAAGAACTTGATGCAGTTAAACTTCTGTAGAAATAAAATATTGATTATTTGATACATCCTTCATATAATTCATAATTTCCATCTACCAATAATTTAGAAAACTTATTTTTTTTATTCAGTTGACTTTTCTCTTATATCAGTCTCCTCATCATCATCCCTTAATATGTTATCATATTGATAATGTTTCCCAACAGTTCCAAAAGAATCATTAATATCTAATACATTAAACTCTAAATCAACTAATTTGTTAAAAAATTGATGGTGTTTACCAACTATGATAAAAGCATCATAGATCACGTTTTGAATTTCATTATGCACAATTGGGAAATAAATCTCTCATTTTTTCTACAAAAAAATTGTTTTAATTTTCTATAATTTTTTATTCCCCATGTAAAATAAAAAAACATAATGAGAATAAAATTATTTCTATATAAAGTTCTCAAACAATTCATCTCTCTTCAACCATGATCTGAATTTGTATTTAGGACATGAAAATTTGATTTTTCCATCCATTGATCAATTCTAAAAAGAAAAATCCAAAAATCAAGTTCAAACACATAAAATGATGAGATGTGTTCTGAGATAAGGTAATTAAAATTTTATCAAGATATACTTGGCTTTGTAAACTATCAAAAAATTCATAACTAAATTTTAACCAAAATGATACAAAAATACATAACTAAAATTGTGACCAAAATAACCAAGTATTATCTATCTCAATGTGAAGTGTTACACCACCCACTAGTCAACTCCTTCTAATCAGAAGAAAAACTATCATGTATTTTCCATCTAAATATGGTTCCTTACTCTCTTATGCATTAATGAAACCATGTCTACATACACACAGATTGTGTATGAATAATGTAAGTGAAGATACAAAGTAATATTAAAACACATTCCCTATTTATAAAATTATTAAATAGACTATGCTTTAAAATTTTAATATGCATATAGAAAGTATCATTCCACATTTATTAAAATCATGTAAAATTTAATAGAAAATATATACCATTTAATTAATTTTCAATGTGTTGTCAAAATTTAAACTAATATATACATGTCTAATTCTAATCATATATAAAAATACATTTATAATTTATTTCATTTTAAAGAATAGTGGGAGAGTAAATAACATATGATGGATCAAATCTCAATGATTATAGTAATAAAACATTCAATAGGTGGTATATATTTCACTAGTGAAAGTATATTTCTAAAGTACCCAATAATCACTAGTTGAAGTGAAATAAAAAACTACTATAAAATAAAATCCTAAAATGGAGCTATCTAGAGAAAGATATTAATCTTAAACATCCTCAATTTTATGAAATCTCTTCTTGGTAGAAAATAAGGCATGTAATTTTTGAATTATGACCTAGTAGTGTTTTTATCCCAAGAATACCCTCCATGGGTAATCTGATTATTTACAAGGGATTTATTATCAATATAGTTTATTAATTGAAAACAATTCACATGAAATAATCACACACCACACCTCTAAAAACTTATTAATAAAAAAACCACACTAAATTTATCCTTCAACCAAACATTAAATAATTCAACATATATGAATTTCATCAAAAAGTGGAGAAAATATAGATATCAGTGAGGGAAGAGGATATCAGTGAGTTGGTTCAGTATCAAAAGACATCAATAGTATCAGTGTGGTGGGGGAGGGTAATGGTGAGGTTGTACCAGCATTAGGATGCATCGAGGGGGGAGGGTGTTTCGACATCGAGTGGGAGACGATGATGGGTGATTGGGTAGAGGGTTTTAGGTGATAAGAAGAGGGTATCTGTTAGGGGGTCTAGTGCAGGTTGGTGTTGAGGGGGAGAGGGTGTCGGTGGAGTCAAGAGGTAGAGGGTTTCAGTGTCGTTGAGGGGGAGAGGGTGTCAGCATCGAGGGGGAGAGGACGTCAGGTGATAGAGGGTTCCAATGATAGGGGAGGTCTAGGGATATTGTAATTTTTTAAAACATATAGGGACAGTTTAATAAAATTAAACACAAACTAAAAAAATAGATATAGTTTAATAAAAATCACCACTAAAAAACACTATTGTTGATTCTTTTCACAAGAGTCATTGAGAAAATGGATGGAAATATTATTTGAAGGTTTAGAGGTGGTTTTGGAAACCACCTCTAAAATATTATCCTAATCTACTATGTTTACTATAGTGATGTGTGTATCAAGGTAGTGGTCGGGATAACCAATATTAGTGATAGTGTCCAACAATGAGAGTGACTTCATAGAGAGGAAATGTATTGGGTATTTTAGATTTGAGCCGGTTTTATATAATCAATAATTTTTATATAGAGTAGGCAAGAGAACCATTTCTAGATAGAGGTAATCCATGAGAATGTTTTATTTTGTTTTTTCTGATGAGTTCATAATGTGGATATGTGATAAATGGATTGACCATGTGCTTATTGGGGAGTTTTCATTTGATATTAAGTTTGAAACTATGGGGTGTGTGAAAATATGGTAAAATGTGGGAAATAAAGTATGATGCATGATGATTTTTGATGGTTGGAATGTCTGTATTCTAGAATGATGGAAGGGTATGATACCATCATCGTATCTGGTGACTTGGTTGTAATGTGACTAGGTAGGTGATTATAATAGTGGGGAGTGACCAAGAAAGGAATCAATCTATTTTTAGTTGGGTATCTGAGGTAATGGGAAAATATACATATACTTTCCATATTTTCACAATGTTTCGGGAATGGGGTGAGTAGGATGCTTGGGTTTTTGAAGGGGTTGGTCAGTGTGTGGCCTAAGACAACTCAAGGAAAAGATATCATATATTGGGTAAGATGTAAAGGTGTGAGTATTATAAAGTGGTAATTTATAATGGATCTTATATTGGCCATTTGTATTTAAACCCCATAAAGTGTTTGAATGATGGTGTATGATAGAAAATGAAGTTCCATGAGTTAGCATCGGATCAAGATTAGAATTCAACAAGAAAACCACATTTTGGAAAAGGGTGTCAATGTATAGAGAGGGACTATGTAAGGAATGATTTTTTGTGGCGGATCAGGGATCACACCATAGAAAAGGGGCACCATGATGTGATTGGTGTTTCTTATGAATCATTTAGGGGAATGAAAGAGTAAAATCAGGATGGTAGTGTATCACCTTATGAAAGGTGTAGTTTTTTTATGAGTATTTAATATAAGAATTAAATATATTGGTTTATGATTAAAATATTTGTTTTGTTGTAAGTCATGTTGAAATTAAATGGGTTGCATTGTGATGGGATGTTGTAGATGAGAGGTATTATAGAAAACCTATCCACACAAGGTCATTGTAAGATTAAATAAGTGTAACTCCCTGACACAACCCTCGGTAGTGAAGTTGTGGTTATGTTGGGGATTTGAGAGGGGTTATTCTCATTATGATAAGAGAGAATCATGTAGTGGGGGTTTTCGAGAAAGTGGAATCATGCAAGGAGATAGGGGTCACATAGTGATGTTTCTTTTTCATATTTTTAAATAATTAATTAATTGTTTAAATTAAATATTAAAAGAGGGTTTATCCATTTTTTGGCTATCAATATAGTTGATACAACCAAACTCTCCTCTATCACCCCCCCCCCCTCTTTATCTCTCTCTATCTCTCTCGTTCTTCTGAGCTCAAGCTCTCTCTATATCTCTCTATCTCTCTCTATCTCCCTCTCTCACTCCCTCCCTCTCTCTCTCTCTCCCTCCCTTTCTCACTCTCTATCTTGAGAGAGAGAAAGAAATATATAGATATTCCATACCTATTGAGAGATATTCAAATATTATTATCTATATTATATTTCATTCATTATATGAAAGGATAGTTTTCCTTGAGTGTATAATCTTGGTTTTGATCTCTATTTCCTTTTCAAAACTGTTAGAGGTCAATCCCCTTTATTAAGGAAGTGAAGCCATTTTTTAATTAGGTTAAGAGGGAACCCATTACATGACTCGTAGACCTATGAATCACATGACCTGAAGTTCCATAGGCACAAATTCCATAATACATTATTTCCCGCATCTCTAAATCATGGAATGTATCATCACACTATATGATCCTTAGATTGCACCGAAGTTCTCTCAACATCTCACTCGTAGTTCCCCCTTGCATCGTGGTTGTCCATCTTGTGTTGAGGGATCCTGCTCTATGTTACACCACACCATAGTGTTCAACATGGAATCAATATTCTTTGTGTTATACCCCAGTTATCCAAAAAAATTATAGTCACATTCCATTTCCATGAATTGTGGTCCACTTTTCAACACCATGGTTACTGCCCTGCACTATGAATGCCAACATTGCACCATGTTGTCATCCAAAAATACCCTCATTTTTTGGAAGCTAGGGTCTAAACCCTAGTTTATAATGTATTATGGGGGATCCTTTAACACTTTTATAAGGCCACAAATACACACCATTTATTTTTTTTCTATCAATTAGTCCATAAATTAGAGGTTTTTCAAAATTAAATTATTTTTTCCAATCAAAGTTGGATCGACCAAAGGTACTCAATGAGTGGATTATTTCTAACTCTAGATAGGTTTTCCTTGAATATTTTTAATTCCACATGTTTAATATGAATCATATTAACATTTTTTAGGGTAGGTTCATGTAAGTGATAAGTAATGGAACCAAAAAACTATTTTTTTGATCAAAAGAGATAATTATGGGTAGTTTGATGTAGAAAATGATGGGTGTGGCTAGGTTCGACTTGGTTTTCTTGGTAGTGGTGTATGAGGGTTTTACGGGTATGATATTTTTTATTATATATAAATTCTCTTAGGATGTTATGATTGAGGTGATTTTATGGTAACATGATGGGTGTGGCCCATATGGCTATGGGTGACACTGATCACTAGGAATGGGGTGACGTGGTTCGTTGGTATGATGCATATGGTGTTTTCCATTTTCATTGGTGATGATGGAGTTCCATCGAGTTATGGTTCTACGTTTTTTGATGATTTCAACTCACCCTGGAGATGAGGAAACTATGGATATGTGTACACAATACAAGGCCCATGAGGAGGTTTTTATCGCTCTTTGTTGGCAGTATCCTCCATATATTGAGTTTATTAGGGGTGATGGTGTTAACCATTATTATTATAGAGGGATACATAATAGGTTTCAATGTGATAATATATGTGATTGATACCACTATCATGGAGAATGTTTTTTTATGTATATGTGAGATATGTTGATGCTAACGAATCAGTCTTGGTAAAGAATGGGTGTGATCACACCATTGGTTTCATAAGACTATTGAGCCAGCAGTTCGTTAAGGCTTCAGATGACCAAGTGATATGATTTTTGGATGTCATTGGGAAATTTTGGTTGACTAGGGATGAATATTTAGTTATGAGTAGTTGTATAATGTTTTGTGACATGAAATTTGTTTTATGGACTATGGAACTTCTTATATTAGAGACCGTGGATGCATCATTCCACTCCGGCATTGGCTGAAATATGTAAAGGCTTACTCATAGATCACTAGTAGAAAATTAGCATGTATCCATGGACCATGAAAATTTTTATATCCCTTCAAACACTAGATATAAGTTATAACCAAGTTCAGACCTCTATTGGATGTTATTAGTGTGGCTATATCCCTCTGGGATATAGCCAAAGGCATGGCCCATGGTTATAAGATTTTATGTGGAATCAGGTCCACATACCACCCTATAGACATGGGAAGAGGCCCATGACTATAGAACTAAACTATAGCCATGGGAAATCTCTTGTGGCTATAGGGTAAGAAAAAAACCTCACTGGGTTTCAAAATCAGATCTCACACTACCAGACTAAGTGATGCTACCACTCCACTAACATAGTAATTAAGTATGTGTGTATGTGTGTATACATTTATATATATATATATATATATGAATTTATAAATATACTTTTTGTTGATTTTTTATTAATTATGGTGTTGTTTTGGTGTGACTCCTTGATCGTACCACGATTCACTGTGTCATTTTCACTCTTACACCATTGTATTAAACTGAATTTCTATTCTAAATTCCAAATATAATAACACAATTCACTTCATGTTTTATTCAATTATTTTGTGTTAAAAATGGCAATGTTACTTCTTATGATAATTTTATTGAAGGTAAATATGATTTGGAGGCCTGGAGATTATCCAGAAGAAAAATGGTCCAAACTGCATGGAATCCCATGGACATTTGTCCACTGTTTTGAATAGTACGTGAAATACGTGCATCTAAATGGGATGAAATTTTGTGGGCTGGTCCAGAATGTAATAGGCTCCATTTCATATCAAGGAACCCAATCCTGATTCGGCGTCTAAAAGGACCATCCGGACTGATATGTCCAAGCCACCGAATATGCACAAAGTCAAAAGTGGCGTTCTGTATTTTATCAATTTCTTGAGCTATAGTTGTCCAAATTGTGACAAACGTTTGGTGGTGATAGATAAGACGTGGGGCTACAAATGTGTCATTTTCACCGTTACACCATTGTATTAAACTAAATTTTTATTCTAAATTCCAAATTTAATAACACAATTCACTTCATGTTTTATTTAATTATTTTGTGTTAAAAATGGAAATGTTACTTGTTTTGATAATTTTATTGAAGGTAAAGATGATTTGGAGGCCCAGAGATTATCCAGAAGAGAAATGGGCCAAACTGCATGGCATCCCATGGACATCTATTCACTATTTTGAATAGTACGCGAAATTCCTGCATCCAAATGGGCTGAAATTTTGTGGTCCAGTCCATAATTTAATATGCTCCATTTCATATCAAGGAACGCAATCCTGATTCAGCTTCTAAACAGACCATCCGAACTGATCTGTCCAAGCCACCGAATATGCACAATGTCAAAAGTGGCGTTCTGTATTTTATCAATTTCTCGAGATTTAGTTGTCCAAATGTTGCCAAAACATTGGTGATGATAGATAAGACGTGGGGATACAAATTTCTAGTTTTTTCAAAAGGTCTATTTGACTTTCTAATAGCCGAAAACCTTTCTCCAAGTGGTTTATCAAAATCTGGGTTCCCAAAAACACTTCCCATTTTGGCTATAAAAAGGCACCTTGGGCACCCCATTTGGATGTTCGGACAGGAGGCAAGGTGCTGCCATTTTGGAGTCCCCAAGGAGTATTATCAACATACCTAGAGGTTCTAGAGGATATGGGAAGTTCTACCCCAACATCATTCTCTTCCTCCTCTCCCATCGGTTTCTAAACCCCTTGTGATCACCCAGGGAGGAACGTGGTGTAAATCCCAAGCTTCATGTTTGTAATATTTGAATGATCTTTTGAATTACAGGTTTTTGTATTGTTTTTATTCATCCTATATTATTATTTTATTTATTTATGTATTGGTATGTCATGCTCAACTCCTATGACAGTGTTTGGGCGTACCCATTCATGTGATGTTTCACACACCGTTCACCACTTTCTCTACCCCCTTTCAATTCCGATGTTTGTGTGGTTCATATTGGTCAATTGAACTCACATAAGAACTATCAAGGACATGTAAATTTATTTCATAGTATCACAAATAAATAACATACAAACTTGGACAGCACATCGAGTTCTTCGTGTGTTGCCTTGGTGAGTTTCGGTTATGAAGTCAAACACAATTCACTCAATCAGCAGCGGTGTCCGGTGAATCATTGTGTGTTTTAGACTGAACCCTAGGAGGTATCCGAGTATAAACTCAGTAAAATTCTAGTTATAGGTGTTAAAAACTAGGGATTAAAAGATAATAACCGTATATCATGAAGCGATGAAGGATAAACATCATGAGAGTACCCCAGGTTGATCACGCTTAATTAATTCTGTTAATCTCTACATTGTTTTATTGCTTTCATTTTCTATTTTCATCTTTAATAATCAAACCCCCAAGTTTTAAAAACCTAATTCACCTTCTACTTTCATAATCAAAACCCCATTTTTAAATTAATGATCTAAGGCTCCGTCGAGATATGACCTAGGGTTGCTGCTATACTGCAGAAATTCTAGTCAAAATTAAACTACTAATTTGACGTGCTCGACAACGTGATCACTCCTATAGCCGTGAGCAGTTCTACCCATTGTTATAGGGCCCCCTACTAGGGGGTCTATAGCCACCTAAAGACCCCACCCATCGCTATAGGGGATTTCCCGCATAGGGAATCATATAGCCAAGGTTGGGACAAACTATAGATATAGCCTCACTTTTAACCATGGGAATTGTTTCCCATTGATATAGGCTACTTATATCCACATTCAGTCTCAACAGTGGTTTTTTCTTTGTGGATTTCTCCCAAATTTCCATTATTAGTTTCTTGAGCATAAGTGGAGTTGTATGAGTGTTATTCTTTAGTTAAAATTTATAACACATTACATTCACTTGTATACGCAATAATTTTTATAGGGAAACCATTTTTAGTGGCCTAATGATTTCATAATCATACCTTTAATGGGTCCTCTATAGAAAATTTGGTTCATGTAATGGGTGACAGTTAGAGCTCTTAATCAATAGTCTAAAGGAGATGGAAGTACAGGTGGTGTATGAGTTAAACATTGTGGTTTTGCAGACGGTAAATGTGGTTTCATGGTGCTAAATGGGAAGCTTATTTTGGTTACTTTTATATTTTTATACATTTGATCAACCTATGGGAGATAATTAACTCTTGAGTGACTATAATTCATCTTATAAATACATTACATTAGAGTTTGTATTGCACTGTAGTTATTTCTCTTTATTTATCTTCATGCTTATTTTTTTGTATTTTTTAAATTAGAGGGTATGGTCTCCACACTATCACCCTTTTTACCATCACTACTAGTTGGAAGCCTCCCGTAGTTCAGGAAGCATGTCTAAGTTCGAGGGGTTTATTGATCTAGTTACTATAAAATGAGATGAATCGGGATGTTACAATCACCTCCCACTATTACTTTTTTCCACAAAAACATTGAAGAAATTAAAATATTATCTCACATGGTGTATATAAATTGATGGTATCTCTAATGAAAAAAATATTATCTATAATAAGTTGTATTTTCTATAATTCAGGTAAAAAAATTTCAAGACATTCACTAGTTAAGTTATCTTGATCATCAAATCTTTTACATCATATTATTTTACAGACTTTATTATTTTAAATTTATTATAATAACCCTCAACATTTTCCCCCATTAATTATAGTGATTTTTTTATTTTTCATTTATGGACATGGAATTTAAGCCTCAATCTAGTCTAATTTTTCTACATAGGTAAGTCATATTACTAAAATCTGCAATTTTTTTCTTTCTTTTTATAATGATTATTAACATATATTTTCAATTTTACACCTAATTTTTTTCCATATACTTTCCCATCAATTTTTTGATTTGGGGAAATTATTAACGACAACATATTTTAATAAATAAACAAATTTTTAATTTCATTCAATGAAATTTTGGTTTATTTGAGCTATAGAAGAATATATCTAATAGAACTGATGAAATTAATTTTCTTTATTTATTATATTTGGATGGTGTTAAATGAATATGAATTATGTGAATGCATATGAAATATGTAAATGCATAAGAAATTTTTATATTTTAAATGGTATTTCATACACCTGAATTTGAATATATAAATGTATACATAAGTTTATTATATGAAATATACAAGCATTTTATATACAATATGTAAGTATTCTATAGAGAATATAAGTCTTATATGACTAGTAAAAGGAATTTCATATACCTAAATTATAATGGTGTTAAATGCATATGCCATATTTTATTCTTATATTTAACGAAATAAATTTCATATTCTTGTTCTTTTTTCATTAATAGGAGAGGTTGTACAAAAATATGAATGTAAAACTGACTAGGGAGAGTAGAAATTCAATCATAAGCACTATCAGTCCCCCCCCCATAAAGACAAATTCCTATCAAAAGAAAATGGGAACTATTGTTCCAATTCAAAACTCTAATATGGTAACTAAATTATCTTTTTCACTTATTGTTTAGATTAAATTTATTTATTTGTATTCGACTATTTGTGATTTTATTTCTAAAATGAATAACCTTCACTTGATAGAAACAAAATATGAATGTAAATTAGTCAAATTGATCTATGAATTTTTTGGTTTTTAAGAAAATTAATTAAAGAATATTTTTGCAGATGTCATTAAATACTTTTTCATATGATCCCATGATCACTAATTTAATAATATATTCTAATTTTTTGTATAATTGATGAAATTTATGGAATAAGATGGTGTAGATGATTTTTAATTGTAATTGTGTAAACCATGATCGGATGTGATAGAAAGAAAATGTTTATTGGACCTAATGGATGAGTTATTATGTCAATGTTTTCCATAAAATTGATTTGAATTGAATTATTTATGTTGAGTTGTTTTACTAGAATTTTAATTTTTAATACATCCCTCTCTATTTGATTTGTGTTATTTTATTAATATTTTAGGTAAAAAAATGTAATGAGTGATTTAATTTTATATATTATATCTTTTGTACTTTAGATGTTTTTTAAATACTAAATTCACAATAAGAGTGCGACTATTGATTGAATTTTTTTATAATAAGTAACATTTTTAAATAAAATAGACATTTTAACAACACACAAAATATATTTTTTAAAAATGTTTTAACAAAATATAAAATGTATGTTGTCGAATTTTATATGAATTTTATGATCTTTTTACAATACTTGATATGTGTTTTAAAAATACATATGAAAATAAATAAAGTCTACTATTGAAAGATAATGAATTTTAACCATACAGTATTCCAAACCACTAAAGGGTGTGTTTTAAATTACTTTTAATACTATAAAATGTGTGTTGCTAAAAGTCAATTTTCATATAGTGCCATGATTTATTGAAGAAAATGAAGAATGATGATGGTTTATCCACATAATTATGATTTGAGGATGATCTGTTGAATAAAAATAAAGACTGATTGAAAGTTGATAATGAACTACTACAAATTGCATGATATTCAGCACTAGACTGAAAGCACTGATAAAGGGTGGACTTTTATTTATGCTAGAAAAAGGTGCTGATAAAGGAAACTTTTATTAGCACTAATAAAAGTGATGATAAATGGGTAACTTTTGTTAATGCTTTTTAGGATCACTAATAAAAGTCCTCCCTTTATCAGCGCTTTCTGTCTAACACTGATAAAGTTCATAGTGAATAATTTAATTTATATATATATATTTATATATTTTTAAATAATATTTATATCATAATAAATATATATAAGTAAATATAATATATTAATATGTTTTATTTAAGTTTTAATAAAAATGATTCTTATTTTCATAATTATATATATATATATATAATAATTGAATTTTTATTAGTCAATAAAAAATTTTAATAGTAAATTCATATATATTAATTAAAAAATGTGTATATAATAAATATAAATAGGATATTTTGATATTTTTTAAACCAATTATGTAATATATAAATGAATATATTAATTTAAATATGTGATTCATATTTTAATATATTTATTTAAAATCATAATAATATTTATTCATTTTTAATATATATTAATTTAATATTTCTGTAATATATTCTATTTTTATAGTTATTTATACATTTTTAAATATTTATAGATTAAAACTAAATAATAAAATTTTAATAATTATTATAAATCTAAAGTTTAATAATTAATTGTATTTTCTATATGTAATCAATATAACGAATAAATCAATAATTATCAATAATATTATAATTTATTTATTCATTTTTTATGTGTTTGAAATTCATTTAATTTATATTATTAATTGAAATTTTTAAATATTTCTTGTAATTTATTTAATTTTATTTGTTCAATTTTAATATAATTTCATTAAATATATTTTTCATTTTTTTATTTATTAACTTTAAGTGTTTTTGGAATTCATTCATTTTTTAAAATTTATACATATTTATTTATTAAGTTTCAAAATTTTCAATTTGTTTTTAATTTATATGATTAATATTTATTCATTTTTATTTATTATGTTTTAATATTTTTAATATGTTTGAAATTTATATAATTGATGCCTATATGACCATCTCCAACCCAAACCATTTTGGTGTGAAATTGAACCCCAATGTGCACCACCCCTAACACCATTTTGGTGTTTATGTAGTTAATTTTGTTATTATATTAGATTCATTTTTTAATATATGAAAAGTAAATATTATTTAATTTCATGGATCATCCTTAAAAAAGGCATGAATCCATGATAGCTAGATGATCTGGTTCAAAGGATATCTTTTCTCTGGGATTCTTGAATTAGAGATGCATTTATTTAGGAAAAGGTTTCTTCTACTACTTCTTTCATTCAAAGGATTGTAGATCTTGTGTGTGGGTTGTCGGTTCTTTATTTCTGAAGTCTAGGATAGTTTATCTTCATGAATGGTCCCTAGATTTCAATGTGTTTTAGGTCAAGAATACCTTTTTCATAGTTATGGGTGATGCTTCTTGGTCTCAATTGGATTATGTGGCACCAAAAAAATTTGCATGACATTGAATCTGCAATTGGGGTCCTAATTTGTTTGGAAAAGGAAACATAATTTTTTAGGTATGGAGACATTCTAAGGATACTGGTTGACATCAATCTTAGCTCCACCATTTTTTATAATGTTATTATCTCTATACGAACTGATTACATTCATATCAAGGTTGATTATGAGAAATGTACAGTTTTTTACTCTATATGTAAATCAGTTGGGAATTTGATTCAGAATTGCAGGTGTAGTCTCTGTGATTTCTATGGCACAAAGGGGAACTTTGTAGTAGATTATGTTGTAAATCAAAAGGGAAGTAGGACCTGTAGTCTTCACAACATGGGTAGCCCTTTTATTTTCCTAGGAAACCAATGTTGAATTCATTAGAGGCCAGGCCTAATCATGATACATCGAGCTTAGAGGACATGGTGTCAATGTTGTAGGGCCAAGCCTTCAGGTACTACCACAGATTCGGGCAAGGGATGCACCAACTTTTATCAGCGCTAAGAAGAAAGCGCTAATAAAAGTCACACCTTTATCAGCACTAACTAAAAGTGATGATAAAGGTGTATCCTCTATCATCACTTGTTTTTAGCACTGATAAAGGATATATTTATCATCACTATTCTTAGCGCTGATGAAAGTTTTTAATAAAAAATATTATTAATATATATATATAATTATTATATTTATATTCAAAAATAATTTTTATTTATATAGATTAATTAAAAAACACATTTTTATAATTAATATATAATTTTTATTAGTTAAAATATATATTTAGTGTTTTAAAAAAGGTATTTATAAGATTATAAGTAAATAAATATATATTTAAATAATTATAAAATTAAAATAAATTTTAAATAATAAATATATATATTATATTTATAATTATATATAAACACTTTTTAAATATATTTATTCATAACTATAATTATATAAATATATTTATTTATATTTATTTATTTAAATAATTATATATTTAAATAAATATATATTTTTTAAATAATAACATATTAATTATATTTAAATTTATATGAAAATAATTTTTAAATATATCTATTTATAATTATAATTATATAAATATTTATTTATTTAAATAAATATAAATTTAAATAAATATATTCCTCTAATGAATTTTATATATATATATATATATATATATCAAGTGATAATGATCCCCATGGGGTGCAACTTAGTGGTTGTGTCCCTATGGTGGTGTTTGGGAGGTCTCATTTTCGAGCGTCCCCACGTGCATGTAGGTAGATTTGGTTGTTTATTACCCCTTCTCATCCCTGTGGGATGTTTGGGAGGTCTTTTTCTTCTGGGCTTTGATGATTGGAGAATAACATTCATTGGCAGAGTATTTTTTCATATTGTTTTACCATCTGATTCTTTGAAGTCCAAGGATTGGGGATTTGGTTTTTTGATCCTTAAAAATGGGATTATTCACATTCATGACTTGGATCCTCTTTTAAACCACTTGAATGTGAATAACTCAGTCACCTAGCTTTAGATTAAAATTCAAGGATTGATTTGGTTCTTATGGCACCATCAAATCCTATGGGAATTTGCTTCGGCAGTTTGGGAGCCCATTAAAATGGACAAAGAAAAAAAGAAGGAATGGTATAGGCATTTTCCTCAAGTGTTAGTGGAGGTGGACCTTAGCTCCCCCCTTTTTAGAACTATTTTACTAACCATTGACAATTATAGGTTTTATTTGAACATCGATTATGAAAAGATGCCTGATTTTTGTACAACATGTAACAATATAGAGCATTTGTATGATAAATGTCATAGAAGGGTTGTTTTGAAACTCTTGTAAAATGAAGGGACATACTACTAAAAAATTCAGGAAAGGGGAATTGATGTGGGTGAGATGACTCCTAATAATCAGATGGAGCTGGGGCTAGTGGGCTATGCAAGAGACTCACATAGAGGTTGCTCTCATGATAGAACTCCTAATTTGGATTTTCATGTGTCAAATTAGGAAGGAGATGACTCGAAAGATCAAAAAATCAATGAAGATGGAAAGGAAAAGGAAGATAGGCCTAACTCCTTGAGGAAAATAGTGATGGCAATCAATTTTTAGCATTATCTAGGAATGTGAATGATGAATGTTTGGTTTCAGATGAGATGTGGTATTCAGAGTGTGATCTTGAATTAGATTCAATGGAGCTACGAGATGAAATGTGCCTAAATTATGGTGTTATCAAGGGCATGAATTCTCTGACAAGGAACTATCAAGATCAACTGAATAGAGGAATAAAATACAAGGTAGTGGGGGAACTTTTGTGCTTTTAATTTCAATCCAATATAGACATGAAGCACCATATTCTTCTAACTCTAAGAGTAAGGATGATCTTGATAACTCAACTCAAGGCATAGCTATTCAAGAAGCAGACAATGTTAATGATTCTGTAGTTATAGTCTCTAATGATAGCATAAATTCTAGTGTGTCTAAGAAGGTGTTTGGTCCAATCCCTTCAAATTTGGTTAATGAAACTACTGTGGGTATGGATAAGATAAATGATTTATCTATGAAGGGAAATTCTACCAATGAATCTACCTTGGACCAAGTCCAACCATAGTTAAGGGAGCACTAACTTAGTCTAAATTACATTTTAAATTGATCTAAGGAGAGGTAGGTTTTCTTTGAGAATTTGGTAATTCTCATGGTAATACCCGAGTGGATTTATCAAAGGGCTTAGGTCTGACTGGAGTGCAGGATTCTTGGTCCATTGAGGATCCCATCCCATCGGATGACACTTTTGACCTTTAAGATTATGATAACAAGATGTGGAAAGGCCTAAAACATGAAGGAGGGGCCAACATCTGATAGGTAGGGGCGGAGGTCGATCTCAATCCATAATATGAACTTTCTTTTCCAGGTTTTTGACAACTTCTGGGTTGTTTCTCTTGGAGCCAGTGGTTTTTCACTATCATCAACATGTCATCTCCTTTTGTAATCTTTATTTTCAATAAATTTTAGGATCGTGGCTATAACCCATGGTTCGCACCATTTTGGTCATATATATTTATATATAACTAATTATAATATTATAATAAATATATTTATTATATATAATTATAAAATCATAAATATAATTATTATAATTTTATTATTTTATAATTATAAATAATTATTTATTTATTTATAGTTATAAGTATAAGAAAATATATATTTATTTAAATAATTATAAAATTATAATAAATATATTTATTATATTAATATATTAATATATATATTGACATAATTGTAAAATTATAATAATTATATTTATTATGTTTATAATTTTATAAATATATATAATTAATATATTTATTATATATAATTAGAAAATTATAAACATAATACATATATTTATTATAATTTTATAATTATAAATAAATATTTATTTATTTATAACTATAAGTATAAATAAATATATATTTATTTAAATAATTATCAAATTATAATTAATATATCTATTATATTTATAATTTTATAATTATATATAATATATTAATTATATATAATTATTAAATTACAAATATAATAAGTATATTTATTATAATTTTATAAATATTTAAATAAATATATATTTACTTATACTTATAAATATAAATAAATAAATATTTATTTATATTATAAATTATAATAAATATATTTATTATATTTATAATTTTATAATTATGTATAATTATATAAATATATAAATATATCTATCATATATATAATTATAAAAAATATATTTTTATTCATAGATATAATAATTAATAAATATATATATACATATATATATATATATAATTTTAAATATATATATAATATAAATAGATTACTAACATTAGATCTTTATCATCGCTAAAATAGAACTGAAAATACTTTTTTTATTAGTGCTAAAAACGTTGATAAAGAGTTGTTCTATCAGCACTTTCTATATTAGTGTTGATAAAACTACTCATTATCAACGCTTTTTTGAAATTAATGATAAAACCTTTATGTATTCTTATAAAAAACTAAAAAAATTGCCATCTTCCTCGCACCTTCAAGATTTCACAAAACCACATTGTTGATGTCGCTGCTCACCTTCGCCTTCTCCTTTGCTACTGCTTTCCTTCATCACCGCTCGCGTTCTCTTTCACCACTCTCCATCGCCTCTCACCATCGTTGCTCAGCATCACGACTTGTGGTCATTGCTCACCTTCACTTTTGCCACTCACCTTTGATGTCATTGCATCCCCCTACCGCCATTGCTCCCAACTAATCCCTCGCACCTCTTCATCAACAAATCATCACCTCTCTAAGGTATGAGATTATTTCTTCCCCATTTTATACATTCATGAATTTTTGTATTCTTATACATTTTGGTTTTTGGTGAATTTGGAAATTTTCTAGTTGGATCATTGATTAGCCATGAGTATTGAGACTCAATCAAGGTGTTAGGGCTGCTAGTGTAGTATAGGAATTGAGTCTCAATAGTGGATTAGTTCTGAGGTACTTTTACTGCACTTTTTTAGTAGTTGTCATGATTATAAAAATTGAGTATGTGGTGAAAAGTGTATGGAAATGTTTTGGGGTGAATTTGGGAATATTTTTAAGTTCCAATAGTTTTTTGAAAATTTGGATTAGTAAAAACTCTTGCATATGAAAAAATATATATAATACTTATGTGGACTGAATTTTATAATTTTCATACTAGCTAGTTGTGTGAAAAGATTTTTCCAATTAATTATTGGAACTACTAAAATTAGATAATTAGTAATTTATTTTTTTATTCTGGATGATGATGGTGATGGAGTGGCATATCCAATGTCTATATACAATGGTCCCATATATAAGGGTCCATATACATAAGAGTCCCATTGTTTTCTGAAAATTTTGTGCGATAAGCTAGGTTTTGATTTTCTAAAATATGGATAAAATATAGAATATAGAGTTTTTGGTCATTTTTTCTAGAATATAGTGAGAATGCCTTAAATTGTTCTCTCATTCATAATTTCATCTCCAATTGATTTATTCATCAATTATTGTTAGATATTCATGTCATTTATTATAGGTAGAAACCATAGGTATGGATATCATTCCCCGAGCATCTATTCCATGGTTTCCCTCATTGGTTTTTAGATTTAAGAAAATTAAACCCATTTGTGCCTATTTTAATAGATTTGTTTATTTTTATTGATTTCGGTCATGTGTGACCAAATAAACCAAAGATATTCAATGAGAAGCACCCAACATTCATAAAGCAGGTGGTTTCTAAGTTATCCATCAAGGATACTCTCATTCTATGTGTGTATGATGTGTGTTTGTGTCTACCTAATGTGTGATAGACCTAAAAATTAAATAAAGGGTATATATAATAGTTTCATGTGGAAATTTTTTATTTAGGTTATGAGGGTTCTACTAAGAAATTAAATCTTAGATCATTGGACACTAAGAAAGTAATTACTTGGAATAATGAGAAAGTAATTATAGGAGGCAACCCGATGGGTGACATAAGTGAATCTGTTACCATATAATCCAAAAATAGATTCCATATGATAATCCCTAAGATAATAACTTATGGTAAAATGAGAAATAAAGGTGGTAACTCTAGTTGAATATGGATATAGAAATTTGGTTGGGAAATTTCTAACCTCCTGAATTGAATATTGATATTTAATCTAGGATGAAATTGTGACATGTTTATAACTTGGTTATATTTAATTTTTAAATATAACTGTGATCACAAATCTTCTTGTTCTTACTTTACATCTTATTTTTTGGAATTTTATATTGGTAACTAATATGTTATGATATTTTGAGGACGGTTCTAGGGTGGGGTGTTATTCCATCTGCATGATTAAAAAATGGCGTATTCAGATGGTTCTGGGGTGGGGTGCTCCTCCCCTAAAGGGTGATGATATGAGATGGTTCAGGACTGGGGATCTCCAATCCAAGTGGTTTTTGAAAAATACCATTGTATCTTAAGTTTTTTCATAAAAATTATCTTCCCTTTTATTTTTAAAAAAGTACAGCCATTTAAAATTCTCAATTTATATCCCAAAATTTCAAAAATAAAATATTTCCCTATATTTATTCAATAACATCACATTCAAATTTAAATTCATAAAATATTTATAGAAGTATTTCTATCCATTTAAAATTTAACTTCAAACCCTCTTCTTAAATTTAAAATTCTAGTTTACACAAAACATATTAAATCTAGTCAATTTTTCCATTAAAAAACATTTACTCACATCACTATATTAAATCCCTTGGGTCTCATGTAACGACCCATATTTTATCAAAGGTAAAAAAAAATTAAATTATATAATAATTTTTTTTCTGAAACCGTTATTATATTCTATAACTGTATTTTCTATTATGAATTTTTTTTTCAAATAATATATTTTTTTTCATTATTATATTCAATAAATTTATTTTTAAATTTCCTTCAGTAAGTGTTTGTGTTTGATCATGTGGGATGATAAGAAATTTTTCATTATTTCCATTATCTTTCAATAAATTCATGAGATCCATCTTCAATTGAACCTATTTTTTTATTTATTTTGTTAAATATTAATATTACCGAAACAAATAGGATGGATATGAATAAATTATTTATTTATTCCAATCGTATGATAAAAGAGTATTAATATGGAGTGAAATATTGGACTTCAAGGCTGAAACTTTAAGTTCAATGAGAAGGTAAAAGTTTTTTTTAATATACTATGTTTTTTCACATAATAATATATATTCTCTACTGCATTAACATAATCTAAATTAAATGTTTAACTACACATGCAAATAATATTTTCCCCCTCAAAACATTTTCAACCCTATAATGTTAGAATTTATCACTTTCCTTTAAAGTCAGTTGTGGGAACTTGAAGGAAAGTGATAAATGTTACCATTACTATTGGATTCTTTAGTTCGAGTTGGGGTGGCTTGTTCAAAGCTACTAATGCTCATTCGATACTATAAGTAAGATAACAAAAATAAGGAAATGGGTTAATAATGTATACAACCATCATTAAAATGTGAGTTCCTACTCGTTATTTAATTAATTTTTTAATGATTTTATCTGTTATTTTTAAGTTAATTTTCTTATTATTTTTACCTAATACTTAATTAGTTTTATTCACATGTCTTTTGAGAAGCCATGGTTTGCTTTAAACTATATGAAACAAGCTAGAAAATATATAACATGTTTCTTTATGCCAATGTTAGCATGATTTTCATTGATATTCTATATTGATATTCCAAGATTTCATATTTATTTGAAATTATTAGTTGAAAAACTATTCTAGTTTCTTAAAACTAGAAGAGTAGAGGAAGTTTTTTGGGATATGAACATCAACTCATTAGGAAGTGTTGGTATTTAAAAATAAAAGACAATGGAAAGAGTGGTAACATTTATTGGTTGTATTGTTTTGATACTTGAAGATAGTGATCCAGATGTCATTTGGGATGTTTAGGAATCAGAAACACCTCAATCTGACACATTGTGTAACCGGTATGACTCCATGTGCATCTTTTTATTTGAAATTGACATTAATTTTAGTAAAAAGGAAAACTAAAAAACTAAAAACCGAACAAACGCATCTGGATTTTATTGATAATTTAGTAAAATGATCCTTATGTAATTTTTTAACATGTAGGAGTTAGTCTCACCTTAATCCAATACACGGTGTGATCAGTATGACTTCATGCCTATTTTTTATTTAAAAATGACATTAATTTTAGTAAAAAAGATGACTGAAATACTCAAAACCAAGAA
Source organism: Viscum album (assembly GCA_963277665.1). Lineage (NCBI taxonomy): Eukaryota > Viridiplantae > Streptophyta > Magnoliopsida > Santalales > Viscaceae > Viscum > Viscum album. Next base: position 1,016,439,611 of record OY728143.1, read on the forward strand.
AATGATTTCAGATTAATATCATACTTTTTTAAAATGATCCATAAGTCATTTTTGATGTGTATAAATCAACCACACCTCAATCTGATACACGATGTGCCTAGTATGACTCAAAGTTCTTGTCATCAGTTTAAAATTGACATTTTAGTTCAAAAAGTTTAACTCGCTGAAAACCAATAAAACACACTATTATTGTATTCATATTTTATGAAAATGATCCATAAGTTATTTTTTACATGTAGGAATTAGTCCCACATCAAACTGACACACTATGTGACCAGTATTACTCAAAGTGTGTGTTTCCAGTTTAAAATGACATTTTAGTAAAAAAGAAAAGTGACTTACTCAAAATAGATAAAATTAATTCATATTATTTTATACATTAGGAAAAAAATACATAAGTAATTTGGGACATGTAGAAAGATTCCTCACCTCACTCTGACAAACGGAGTGACCGATATGACTCCAAATCAATATTTTTTTTAATTCACATTAATTTTAGTAAAAAACAACTGAAAAACTCAAAACTAAGAAAACAAATTCTTATTGTTTTGATACTTTAGAAAAATGATCCATAAGTCATTTTTTACATGTATGAATTATCTACACCACAATATGATACATGATATTCCCGATATGACTCAAAGTGTTCGTTGTTAGTTCAAAATTGACAATTTAGTTCAAAAAGGGTCACACACTGAAAACCTAGATAACATGCTCATATTATGTTGATAATTTATTAAAATGATTCATAAGCCATTTTTGACATGTAGGAAGTATTCTCATATAAAACTGACACATGATGAGACCGATATGACTCAAAGTGTGTGTTTCTAGTTTCAAATGAAATTTTAATAAAAAACACAAGTGACATATTGAAAACCAAGAAAAAAATTTCATTTTGTTTTTATACTTTAGTGAAATGATCCATAAGTCATTTTTATGTGTAGAAAGTAGAACAACCTCAATCTAACACATGGTGTGACCAGTATAATTCCAATTGTTTCTACTAATTTAAAATTGACATTAATTTTAGTAAAAAGAACAGGTGACATATTGAAAAACAAGAAAAAATATTTATATTATTTTTATAATTCATTAAAATGATTCATATGTCATTTTTTATGTCTAGAAATCAACTGCAACCTTAATACGATGCATTTTGAGACTGGTAGGACTCCAAGTGTATCTTTTTATTTAAAATTGACATTAATTTTATTAAAAAGAACAAGTGACATAATGGAAAATGATCAAATTCATTTTGACTGTTTTAATACTTTAGTAAAATGATCCACGAGTCATTTGTGAGGTGTAGGAATCAATTGAACCTCAATATGATGCATGGTGTGACCGATATGACTCAACATTGGTATTTTTATTTTAAATTGATATTAATATTACCAAAAAGAACAAGTGACAAACTAAAAACCAAGAAAATTCTTTCGAATTATTTTGATACTTTAGGAAAATGAAACATTAGTCATTATTTATGTGTAGGAATCACCCGAACCTCAATCTAATGCACAATATGTCTAATATGACTAAAAGTGTCTATTATTAGTTTAAAATTGACATTTTAGTTCAAAACATGTGTTACACATTGAAAACTAAGAAAATACACTCTGATTGTCTTAATAATTTAGGAAATTGTTTAGTAAGTCATTTTTGATGTGTGGGAATCAATCTCATGTCAAACCAGCATAGGATATGATCGGTATGACTTAATGTGCATGTTTCTAGTTTGAAATGATATTTTAGTAAAAAACACAAGTGGAATAATGAAAACCAATAAAACGCATTTGGATTTTTTTGATACATTAGGAAAATGATCCATAAGTAATTTTTAACACATAGGAATCAACTTAACCTCAATCCCAATAATGGTGTGACTGATATAACTTTCTTTGTGTCCTTATTTAAAATAGAAATTAATTTCATTCAAAATTACAATTGACACACTCAAAAATCAGAAAATTCATTTGTATTGTTTTTATACTTTAGTACAAGGATCCATAACTCATCTATGATGTGTTGGAATTAGACGCACCTTAATACGATGCATGGTGTGACCAGTATAACTCAAAGTGTGTATTTTTATTTAAAGCTAACATTTTATTAAAGTACTCTTTCATAATAATGTATAATTTATTTATTTATAATATTACTAACATAAGATTCGTTTACTTATATAAGTGGATTATTTTTCTTTGGTTGAGGTGATTTGTTTGACAACTGATACAATGGGTGGACATTTTTTAGAGGGGATCACGGGTGCCAAAGATGATGAAACCTTAATGTTTTTAAATGTTTGTGGATAGTAATTGTAAATATAATTATACAAAACATTATTTGAAAGGTATATAGTATTGTTTTGTTTGTATTCATGATATAAAATTTATTTCAATTAAATTATATATTTTTATTACATGTTATAGGTTATTTCAGTGTGTTTTTATACAAATAGCACACTACAGTAGGTGGGGCCTTCATCAGTTCTATTTTTAGCACTGATAAAGGGGACCCCTTTAATAGTGCTGAGGAAAAAAGTTATTTTTTAGCACTATTAAAATATTTTGAGTGATGTTAAAAGGAATATCTATAGTAGTGGGGGATAAAGAAGTTGTTGATCTTGAGTTTTGGGTAGGTGAATATTTTGGCCTTGTAAGAGATGGTGTGGGGAGTGGGGTAGAGAAGACTCAGGATGAAAATTTTATCAGTGAGCCTGATACTAGAAATGAGAAAACAAATTTTTGTAGCAGTGATGGTGCTTCGATGGGTGTTAAATTGATTCATTATGGAGTTTCATCTAAATATGTTCAGCAAGTTGGCAACTCTAAGTTGAGTGTCTTGCAACTCACCAGTCGGTATGGGAGGAACACAGGTGAGGTGGGGTAGTATATAGATGAGGTTTTTGGTTTTATGACCATTTGTTCTCCTTCATCAATTGATGGGCTAGGTTGTATTGTGCAACCTTTGACCATTAAATTTTTAGGAAATAATCTACTGGTTTATGGATTTAGGAAATCTGATGTTCAGAAAAGCATGGATTATCTTCAAGAGATTCAAAATGTCTTTAGTTCTTCAGAAAGTTATGGTAAATGGGATAATGTTTTGGATGATGATAGTGACAAGGGGAAGCAGATGGTTTTGCTGTACACCGCTCATCTTCGATCAAAGAATAGCGGTGATCCTATTTCTTTTAAGGACTCTATTTTGAGTAGTAAGGAAAAGATGGTATGCAGTGAAGTTTTTTCTCTAGTTCCTCCAAAAATAAGGTCATAGAAGAAATATTACAATTTTTCCTGGAATGTGTCTACCAGGTCATCTTCCAAGACATAAAAGAACCTACTCACTCTAGAGTAGGAATGTTCCAATGAGAGAATCTTCAGGATACTCAATTTAGTAAATTCACAGTCGAAGTGTGAAACTACTGATCATGATGACTATTTTGACTATGATTACAAAAATGATCCAACTTTTCTTAATCTATAGATTTCTTTTTTGGATGAGGAATGTCTCTTTATATGACCCCATATTCATTCTTACTTTCCTATTTTCTTTTTCTTACACCTTTAATAAAAGGTCAGGATCATTGGATTCTGGCTATACCTTTTTTCATATATAATTCATTTGTAATAATTTTATTATTTCTGAAATTAATATTAACTATTTATTCATTTTTATTCATTTTTTGTGTGTTTTTAATTCATGTAATTATTATTAAAAATTCACTTTTTAAATATTGTTTATGATTTATTCCATTTTATGTATCCACTTTTAATATTATTTCATATAATATTTTTTATTCATTTGTACTATTTATTGAGTTTTAATATTTTTTAAATTTATTCATTTTTAGTATTTATTTATAGAAAATCATTTTTTATTTTTTAATATTCTTAATATATTTTTAATTTATATGATTAATATTTATTAATATTTATTTATTAAACTATAATATTTTTAAATATGGTTAAATTTATATAAATTATTTATCTAAATGAATTTTTAACATTTTCTTAATTTTAATATGTTTTTACAATTAATGTAATTAATCTAAATAATTATATATAATAATTTACTATGTTTAATATTATTAATATGTTTTAAATTTAAATTATTAATATTCATTAAATTTTACTTATTAAGTTGTAATATTATTCAAATAGTTGAAATCTATATAATTAATTTATTTTAATGTGTTTCTAATATTTTCTTCATTTTTCATATGTGTTTATAATTTTTTTAATTAATCTTACAAATTCATTTTTTATGTGTTTACTATATTTTACTATTTTTAAAATTTATTTATCTTCATATATATATATATATTCATTTTTTATTTTTAAAATAATTTCTTTAATTAATAAAACTTATCCATTTCTTAAATATTTTTGAAGACCATTCATTTTTAATCATTAAATTTCACTCATTTTTAACATTCAGGAATTTAAAATTGTATATTTAATAATAAATTTTTTTCTAATTAATTCATTTTTAATATATATTCATTTAATATTTCACTATTTTATTTTAAACAGTGTTTCTCATCACCTTCCAAAAAGTGATGATAAAAATAGCTTTAATCATCGTAAAAAATAAAAAACATTGATAAAAACTATATTTATCATCGCTAAAATTATATAACTCATAATGATAGGTTTGATTGGGGATTATTTAGCACTGATAAAGGTTATCTTGATTGAAATTAAATTTAGAAAAGTAAAATATAAGTTTCATCATCGCTTTTTAGAAATCGCTGATAAAATCATTCTTGATCCTATAAATTCAACCCTAAGAGAAGTCACTTCTTCGTTCCATTCAAGTTCTCTCATGGAAGTTGATATTTCTCCTCATTCCTCATAAAAATTCTCAAATGAATCATCCCTATAAAAGAATAAGGTATGTGATTTATTCTTATACAACTACTTATACTTTTTTTAATTACGCATCATGGTCCAAATTCTTATTACATGAGCAAACTTCGTGTTCGGTCCCCCTCTTCCAGATCATATTCCCTAGAAACATCCTAACCCCTCTTATTTATAGTAAAAAAATATATCTCAAAGGGTTTATATATCTTCCAAATATCTCTTTTATCATCTTTTTATCTCAAGAAGTTTGAATTTGAACTTCCTCCTTTGAATTGGGCCTCATATTCTCATAGAAAACCTTCAAATACCTTATGCATATTCCTTATAAATTCCCTAAAAATAAATCTCCAAAATTATCTCAAGGATAAAGATATTTGAATAGAAAATTTATTACAAATATACCATAAACAAAACTTAGCACAAAAGAATTTTCTTGGGTGTTTTATCCTCATTCTCACTTTTCACCACAACACTATACTATAAATCTTCATCTCTACGGTATACCAAAAGTTGAAACCCATGATACCTCATAAAAACACTATTTAAAAGAAATTATAGTCATGGTTATAATCTAAATTCCTTTCCCTTATAGGATGAGGTATGTTTTTTCAGTATTTGGCTTTAGATTAAGAACCCAATCCACATGAATAATTCAAAGGAAATTTCCTAAAAGGTAATCCAGTTTGGTGTCCCCACTAAGATGTAGGTTTGATTTGATTTCTACTACCATAATCTGGAGAACTCATAGCATATAAATTTTCAAGTTAACTTAATTCAACATCTTTTTCATTCATAGATCACTAGTTCTCTAAATTTGAACTCATAATAGTTTCATTTTCCTGCAAACCCCATTGATGATTCCTTCAACTTTAATTCTAACCTCGGTTCCAATTAGTAAGTAGATATTTTATTTTTAGTTAATTATTTATCTTGCCCCCACTTAGATTGATTCATATTACCATTTTATTTCTTTAGGTCATCATTTTGATCTTTTTTCAAATTGGATTTTATCAGTTCATCCCATTGAGACAGAAGACCAATTTTATTTAAATGATGGTCTAAGTCATGAGGACTCCCAAAAATCTCTTTTAAAAATCCACTCATACTTCCATTCACTCCTTAAATTGTAATCATGACTAGCATCAAAAACATTCATATCTTCTTTATTATTCTTTAAACCTCACTCTTAGTTTCCACTCTAAAATTTTTCCAGAGACGATTCTCTTTACTGGTTCCACTAAGGATGATTTTTGTTTCCCAGTGATCCTAGGTAGTTGGGATTATAATCCTATCATTAGTTTTACATATGGTTTTCTACTGATCCCAATGGGAAGATTATTCAACTTGTGTTGAAGTTTATTATTCCTTTTGAACCCAATAAGGATTTTCATTTTTGTTCTTTGAGGCTTCATCCTAGCACATGAATTGTTTAAATTTGAAGAATTCATCATACCCCACTTAAATTAAAGAGTTTCTTAAAAATTTAGGTTCTCAAGACCTATTTATTATGCCCTATCAACGTTTTCTTCATCTGAAAAATGTTTATATTCATATCCTACGCATCTTATCACTAAAATACCACCTATCCCTCTATGTAACAAGTGAAGAAATCAATAAACATCAACTCCTACCTCTTATTGTTCTCCCACATATAAATTTAATAGAAACCATCCCTCATCTCATTTTTTTGGTATAAATGAAAAACTAATTATATTCTTTATAATCACACATTATATTCCTTCAATTATCTATACCATTATAAAAAAACATCAATGCGCATCATTTTACCGTTATTATCTTAGAACAATGGATTCATGATGATAAAATGGTTCTTAAAAATAGAAATTTTAGGGTTATAATGTAATTATTCATGTGTATTTATTTATTCTATTAAATATTAATATTAAAAAATCAAATATTAAAGATATGAATCAGAAATGGATGGATGAAAATCATGTGAAAAAATAATATGAAGAATGGGTGAAATAATTCATCAAATTTGAAAACTATCATGTATATAACCCTTATCAAATCCTTTTTTCCATTTTTATTTTATTGTTATTCATGAATAATTATTCCAATGGAGTTAGAAGAACACTTGATCTATCATGTAATAAGTCAAAGTTATAAATATTGGAACAAACTTGGTTAAACTGAATATAGTTTGTGACTAGGATAACACTATGTTTTATTGATAATCTTATATGATTAAAAGTATAAACATTGATGAATATTTTATTAAGGATATGATTATAGGTGTGAATAATTATGATGATTGTATTGAGGAAATGACAATAATATTTTAATATGAATTTCATGATTATCCAAAACTATTTTATAAGTTAAAGAGTTGTGAAAATACTTTATTTTATGTTGACTGTACTAAATATACAGAATTGTCATCCATACTGAAGCTATAGAATACAAAATCTAGAAATAGATTGAGTGAAACTAGTATGACTAAACTACTTTCTCTATTGAATTATATGATCCCTAAATATAATGAGATTCCTTTCCAAACACATGACACTAAAAAAATAGTACATTCAATGGGTATGGTCTCTAAAAGAATACATGAATTTCCAAATTATTGTATATTATTTCTCATTTTCTATAAATCACTTTAAAATGTTCAAAGTATGGGGAATATCAATATAAGAAAGATGGATCAATCCAATAAAATTTTTATGGTACTTTCCAATCAATCCAAAGTTTGTGTGCCTATGTAGAAGTGAGGAGACTGCAATAAAATTGATATGTCATGTAGGTACTAAAAATAAATATGAGAAACTTTATCACCCAGCATACTCTCCCTAGTGCAAGAAAATTTATCATGAGTATCCAAAACTTGAAAACGAGCAAAGAAAATATCATCTTTCACCATATACAAATGAAGTGAATCGTTTTTGTTTTCAAAGTAGCACCCACAGTACATGGTTGATTATATGGTAATTAAATTATGACGTTCACCATGGTTATTCATAAAGAAAAAATAAATTATGTTTTCTCAACATATATCAGGAATAAAACAACTGTGTAATGATATTGTTGTTTATTTGTATCCATTGATCGAAGATTTGAAATTAATGTGGGATTCAGGTGTTTCATTGTATGATGCTTATAGAAATGAGTATTTCACATTGAGATATATGTTTTATAGGTTGAAATATGAGTTTCCTAGTTATAGAAATTTTTCAGGATATAGAATTAAATGAACTCAAGGGTTTCCCATTTTTGAACAATTTACACACTCATTTAGGTCAAAACATTCATCAAAGACTATGTTTCTTGGACATCACAAATTTCTACCTTGATAACATAAATACCAATCTTAGATGATACCATTAAATGAAAGTTTATAATAAGTTACTACACCATATCCATTAATAGGTGATCAATAGTTTGATATAGTAAAATATATGGACACCTCTTTTGGTAAACCCTCTTTGAAAAAAATTACAAAAAATAGTTGAAAAAAAAGAACGGTTTTTTAAAATTACCATACTAGAATTTTCATATGTTATGAATTTTCTTGATGTCATGCATGTTGGAAAAAATATATATGTGATGGTGTCATTGGAATGTTATTAAATTCACCCAACAAAATAATGGATAGAATTAAGGCTAGGTTGGACATGATTGACATGGAAATATTGGAAGAGTTGGCACTAGTGAAGGGTGAAAGATGATATTTTCTTCATCTGACCGTTTACACTCTTTACAAGAAAGAGTGATATCAATTTTTCTACTTTCCGAATGATGTATAGGTTCCTTAGGGGTATTCATCAAAAATCAAGAAAATGGTTTAAAATACCAATTTAAATTTAAAGAGACCCAAATAACATAAATTTCATATTTTGATGAAAGATCTAATGCATATAGATTTATGTTACATTTTTCTTAAGAATGTATATCATATAATACACAAGATCTATTTATTTTTTAATGTTATATGAAATAAAGTTATATATTTGATGAAATTTCCAACTATGGAAAAAGAAATTGTTGTCATATTATTTGAATTGGATATGTTCTTCCCGCTTTCATTCCTTAATATGGTGGTTCACTTGGTTAGAGATATTAATCTATGTGGTCCTATACATTATAGATGTATATACCCCCACTAAACAGTATATTAAGGTTTTTGAAGGGTATGTCAAAAATAAAATTCGTATATAAGGTTTTATTATAGAGTGATGTATTGTTAAGGATATTGTTGAATTATGTGTCGACTGCCTGTATGATGTGGAAAGCATTGGTCTACCAAAATCTTATCACATCATGTACTTATAGTTGAAGTAATTTCCATAATAGATGTTTTCATAATTACTATTACCAAGTAGGAGTAGGTTCACCTTAACATTTTTTATAATAGTTTGAGGTTCACTATATATTGAAACCCAGAAGGTAATTTTTAGGAATTTGAATCCATCAAGGGATGAAATATGGATATCAAATACACATAATCGATAGTTTATAAGATGTTTCCAAGACTATATTTTTAAGGAGAAAACTATAAATCCGAATTTAATTTCATAATGGCTCTAACAGCTAGATAGAGGAGCAAGTGTTCTTGTATTATCTTATAATAGTTATGTAATTAATGGTTATATGTTCTATAAAAAAACATGATGAATGTAGTGTCATGAAAAAAAGTGGAGTTACGCTTGTGTTTAAAGAGACGCATATATCTAATATCAAGGACATAAATCCAATATATGCGAATATATCATACTTTTTCATCATCAAAAAAAATATTGGCATTGGATTATACTACATTCCAAGAGATTATATTTCAATGAAAGTGGGTTGATAACAGGATTGTAGTTAAAATCGATGAATTGGGATTCATGAAAGAGGATTTTAGTAAGGAAGGGTACAAAGATGAATCCTTTATAATGGAATAATTGGTAGTATAAATATTTTATGTTCGATATCCTAAAAATAGAAAGTGTTCAACTGTTTTTTTTTTCAACCAAAACCACTAAAGGGACAGATGTCAATTCAACTGAGGATGACCCTTTTATTGGAATGTCGCAATCATTTCGTGGTGGTCCTAATGTAGACAAGGTCTTGTATATCAAAGGAGACCATAATGAGGGAATTTGGATACTCAATATTGGGGTTAAATCCATCCAATAATTATGTTGTATTTTTGAATAATATTCATTGTTTCACCTCTCATTATTATCTTTTCACTACGACATTTAAAAAATATAAATTAAATTTTCACCAATTTCATTATATAATGGATTATGCATATGTTGATGATCCCAATACTAAGAAAAAATAGGTTTCTCAATATGATGATGATCCCAATGCATAAGAACAACAAGTTTATTCACATACTGATGCTACTAATCCTGAGGAATAACATATTGACAATGTTAAAGCCAAGGAAATGGTAGTAGTTGAACAAATTATGTCCCTGAAAAACAAAAGCATCGCACCATGATGGTGTTAACAATAATTATTAAGGAAAGAATAAAAGTAATAAAATTAGAGGTTTTATGGAATGAAGTTAATGATAAAATTAACCCCTATAAGTACATGTTCATTAGTTATATTGGGATCACCACTAGAATGAATGTATCGATTGATCTGGATATGTGGCACAATGTTGTGCTCAAACTTAAGGAACTAATCTAGAAATATATTAGGGTATACATATGATATAATTTTTTTATTTTACTAAAAAAACAATTAATCATTTATTTACACTTCATTATCCCCTATAGAGTTCATTTATACTAGATGACTGATGAATGAAATTTGTACTAATTCTCAATTTAAAGTCTCATAGAGGCTTTTAAAAAAAATTTATGAAGCACCATCTCAAAGATGTTGAAGGGAACTTAAACATGAACCCACCATAGATGTATGAACACTTAATAAACTAAAAAACCTGGAATGCATTTATTGGTCATAGTGAGGAGACATCTTTTCAGGTACATTATGATTGGTAAAACATTACTTGAAAATACGTAAATTAATCACTTTGATTAAGAGTTATTAATTTATAAAATATAAACTAAGTGTTTCAAATAATCATCATGTAGAAAAACCAACATAACCCTTACATAAAGAAAGGATGTGGAATGCTTCACCTGAAAAAAAAATTATGTATGCTAAATCTATAGTAATACTTTTATGTGGCATAAAACATAAACATAATTTTTTCCCATGGTTTATATGAAAATTGATGAATAAAAATAAAAAATCCACTTCCATCCCAAATCATGTTCTATGTAAGGAGGATTTTGTAAATAAATATGAGATACTAATAGATGAAAATGCACAAAAAATATGGGAATCTTTTATAAGTATGGGAAGCATATATTAGTATTACATAACATTGATTAATTATTTTGATTCATTTTTTATCTAGTTAAGACATAGGAATATTCATCGAATATATCTGATGAATAACTATTATCAGTTTCCTTGAAGCAGCTAGAACAATATGGTCGTGTAGAGGTGTGGGTTTTAGGGTGTCACCCCGAACAAATTTTGAGAAAAAAATACATAGGGGGATAAAGATAAGAAAATGTATGAGATACAGTCATGTATAAATGGTCTAGAAGAAAAATATTATTAGTAGTATGAGTCATTATAGAATGTTATAGGAATAAATATAAGAGAATAAATAACACAATAACAACAACATGAAGATCCCCCCACCCCACCAACCTTGAAGTGATCCATTCCCCACAATGGTGATCCTTATGAGAGGTAATAATTTTTTTCATAACTATTCCTATGAATGTGAATTTGGTAGACACTGATAATTTTCATATAATGATATTCCAAATGGTGAAAATGATTTTAATTTATTTCTTTCAAGGCCTAGCTATATACTTCTTGTGAGAGGTATAATTTTTAATATTCAAAAAGATATTCTACACAACAAACAACTTCTAAATGTTCTTGTAAGTGTGGGGATTGACATATCTCATGAGACGAGCTTCAAGATACCTTTTCCCCTTGATAATCTATATGTTCATATTGTTGATATCTATTTTGAAACATTCATATCATGGTCACTTGATATTGTAAAAATACCTGATAATGAGGATTTATTCCTTTCCAATTTATTTTGTGTACAAAACCATTAACAGTTAATAAAAAAAGGCATGAACCGATGAATGTCATTATGGACTGGGAAAGGGAAGGGGTGATAAGATATTTTGATTCAAAACAATCTAAATGATCAACCTATCAGTTGAAAATACCTTCAAATTTTACCTTTCCCCTACCAGTTCAAATTCCACATTTACTAATATTACAAGTTTATGTATATAGAATGTACAAAAATGTGATACAACCATCATCGATTTTGAAGAAAAATTGTACAGAGAGGGTTCCAAATTTATACATGAGGTGTATTTTCAACTTTGTTTTTCTAATATATTATCTACTATATTAAATATAGTTAAATACTATTCATATTTTTTACGGAATATATATCAATAAAATTTTAATAGAAAACCCTATGAAAAAAAATTTATACTCATTTGTCCTCACATCACATCTACATAAAAAATTTCATTGAAATAAGAGGAATATTTTATAATAGTGGAAAAATTGGCCACTCTTTTTTAAAACAAACTTATAGATGATATAGTCTTATTACCAAATATATTTTTATTCCTTTAAGTACTTATTATTTATCTAGGTATCATTGGTTTCTCATTGAAATTAATTTAGATACTCTAAAGATACCCAACAAATCAACCACACATGATGAAATTTATCAATTTGTAATACACTACATGAAAAATTTTATAAATAAACTTCAAGTTATACATTTTATATTTAGTTTTAATATAAATTTTTTATGATAGGTAAGTGTTTAAATATCATCAAAATCATAGAATGAGGATATTGCATGAGCACAAGATTCCTATCAACTACTAAAAATGTATAAGTATTAAGGTATATATAATAATATTTCACTATCAAAACATATATAAAAAATTACATATTTTTCTCAATTTTTCTATAGCTTCTGAAAGAATCTAATAATAATGATTATGGATATTATGTTTTCAAATTTATGTCAGATATATTATTTCATCAACAAACTAGCATCCCTGAAGAGTTATTCCTGATGATAATTAAAAGTTCATTTGAATATTTATAAATCCTTTGTTTATTCATATTTTCCTACTAAAACTAGGAAAGTTGATAGTCCTTTAATTCCAAAGAGGAAATAGGATTATTTATAAATGAATGGGCATAATATATGGTGTCATAATGTATAAAGGCATAAAAAAGGTGACTTCCTACTACTTATATAGTTAAATTTATGATCATTTTATCTACTATTTTTTAGTAAATTTCCTTATCATTTTTATCATATACATTTTTAATTAATTTTAATGGAGATAATTCTTGAAGATGAATAAGAAATGGTTCAAAATTTGAAGTCTTTTTTGTTCTCAAAAGTTGGTTCTTTTGAATTGGATCACATCTATGGTGAGAGTTTCTTATCACTAATTATATGAACCAATTCAAGATCTCTTTCTTTTGAGAACAAAAAAGAAATGGTGTGGATATAGGAATTAACTACACATCAATATAGTACATGGTGTGCCTAGTATGGATCAATTTATATGTTTTTAGTTTAAAATTTACATTTTAGTTAAAGAAAAAATCACATACTAAAAACCATGAAGATGCATTCATATTTTTCTGATACATGAGTAAAATTATTGATAAGTAGTTTTTTATCTTTATCAATCATCCTCACCTCTATCTTATACATACTATGCCAGGTATGACTCAAATTGTATGTTTTGAGTTCAAAATTAACACTTTAGTTCAAAACATATGTTACTTACTCAAAACCAATAAAACACATTAAAATTGTTTTGATACATTAAAAAATAATCCAAATGATTGTTTTCATGTTTAGGAATAAGATACACCTCAATCTAATAAATGGTGTTCCCGAAATGACTCAAAGTGTGTGTTTTCAGTTTCAAATTGACATTTTAGTTCAAAAATCAAGTCACATACTCAACACTAAAAAAAAATTCAACATATTTTGATAAATTATGATAAAGATACATAAGTAATTTCTGATTCATAGGAATCATTCTCACCTAAATATGAAACATTGTGTGTCTTGTATGACTTTAAGTGTGTGCATTAAATTTAAAATAGACATTTTAGTTCAAAACACACGTGACATAGACAAAATTGAGAAAAAACATTCATTTTTTTGATAATTTCGGAAAATTATCCATAATTATTTTATGATACTTAGAAATCATTCGAACTTCAATCTGATACATGATGTGATTGTTATGATTTTAAATGTGTGTTTTATGTTTGAAATTGACATTTTAGTTCAAAACACACATCACATACTCAAAACTGATCAAATACATTTGTATGGTTTTGATACTTTAATAAAATGATCCTTAAGTCATTTGTAACATATAGGAATAAGTATTACCATAATCTAATACATTGTGTTCCTATTATGACTCAAAGTATTTTTTTTGTTTAAAATTGAAATTTTTAGATGAAAACACATTTGACATACTCAAAATTGAGAAAACATATTTACATTGTGTTGATACTTCTTAAAAATATCCATAATAATTTATGATGTGAAAAAATCAGCCTCACATCAATATAATAAATTATGTGATCATTATAACTTGAAATGTATATTTTTAGTTCAAAAGTGACATTTTAATTCAAAACAAATGTCACATAATCAAAACCATCAAATGAATTCATATTGTTTTGATAATTTGGACAAATGATATATAATCCATTTTTATGTGCAAAAATTAGAAACACCTCAATCTGATACATGGTGCACCCAATATAACTCGAAGTACTCATTTTTTGTTTAAAATTGACATTTTAGTTCAAAACACAAGTGACATACTAAAAATTGTTCAAACATATTTAGACTGTTTTGATACTTTATGACAATGATCCATAAGTCATTTTTGATGTGTAGGATTTAGACACACTTAAATCTAATACATGGTGTGACCAACATTACTTGAAATGTGTTTTTAAGTTTAATATTGACATTTTTTTCAAAACACATGTCACATACTCAAAATCAACCCAACACATTCACATTGTTTTGATACATTAGTAAAATAATCCAAAATCTATTTATGATGTGTTGGAATCCGTCACGTATTAATATGATACATGGTGTGACCAGTATGACTCAAAGTGTGTGTTTTTAGTTCAAATTTACATTTTAGTTAAAAACATGTCACTCAATAAAAACCTAGAAAACACACTCAAATTGTCTTAATACTTTATGAAAAAAATACTTAAGTCATTTATGATGTGTAAGAGTCACCCTCATGTTAATATGATAAATGGTATGATCGGTGGGAATTGATGTGTATTTTTATTTACAATTGACAATTTAGTTCAAAACACATGAAACATACAAAAAACTAAGAAAATAAATTCATTTGTTTTGATAATTTAGAACAACTTTCCATAAGTCATTATTTGTGATGTGTAAGAATTAACTACACATAAATCCGATACACGGTGTGCCCAGTATGACTTAAAGTTTATTTTTTTAGTTTAAAATGGAAATTTTAGTTCAAAACATACATGAGATACTCAAAACTAAAAAAAAATATTCAGGTTGTTTTAATACTTTTGGAAAATAACCCATATGTCATTGTTTACATGTACAAATTAACCACACCTCATTCAGATACATGGTGTGGCTGATATGACTCAAAATGAGTGGTTTGAATTTGAAAATGACGTTTTATTAATGTATTGTTTTAAATTTATTATTTATTTATTTATTTATAATATTGATAACATAAGAATTGTTTTCTCATACAGGTGCATTCTTTTACTCGAGATGGAGTGGTATTTTCGGAAACTGATAACATGATTGAGATCTTTTGAGAGGGTTTTGTGATCCAAAGACAAAGGAACGTTGATGTTTTTTTAATTTTTGTGATAAATTATACTTACGAATATAATTTTTTGAACTAATGTATGAAATTTTCATAATATAGTTTTTTATTGAATTTTTAATGTAAATTTTATTTCAATTAAATTATGTATTTGATGATCCCTTGTATTTTTTATTATATTACTATGCTGTAATTTTAGTAGAACTACAGTAGGATGGATTTTATCCTCAATATTTCAAGCACTGATAAAATGACCCTCCATCAGCGTTAAACTAGAGCCGATAAAGGACACCCTTTATTAATGATTTTTTAGT
Organism: Viscum album; assembly: GCA_963277665.1. Taxonomy (NCBI): domain Eukaryota; kingdom Viridiplantae; phylum Streptophyta; class Magnoliopsida; order Santalales; family Viscaceae; genus Viscum; species Viscum album. The sequence goes on from OY728143.1 coordinate 1,016,455,724, forward strand.
GATGATAAAATGGACCCACTTTTGTCAGTGCTTAGAACATCATGATTTATTTAGTGTTTATAAAGAGATTTTTCTAGTAATGATAAAAGCGGGATCAATAGTAGTGATATTTTGGATGAAATGGAATCACTGAATATGAGGGGAATAAAGGATAATGAAGAATAAATACATGTTATATTGTGATAAAAATGGTCTTTTTCAATTCTTTAAGTAAGAGTACTAATAAAGGCCAACACTTTTTCCCATATATGTTGTAGTGGAAGTCAATTAAGTGTGAAGTAATCAGGATGTGAAAACCAAGGGAATTTGCAACACTTTATGTGTGGAAACCCAAGTACTAATAGAATAAATTGATTTTTTATTCTTGAATTAAATTGTTATATTTGTTATATATATGTTAAGTAATTATTAAAATAAAAAAAGGAAATAGTTTTATTTACCTCATTTCTTATAAGGTTATATTTAAAATATTAATTTTTAAATTAAATATTTCTAAAAAATAATTTCATTTTATAATTTATCATGTCAAAATAATCTTATAATGAATTTTCAATAATTTTCTTAAAATATTTATTTTTTAAAGAATATTGAAAAATAAACATTTTTATTGAAAAATATACTTTTTTGGTGTATTTATATGGAATAATTGAGCTTTGGATCAGTTTACAACAATCATTATTCCATTTTGATTTAAAATAATCCAATTATTATTTTTTAAATGGATTTTATACTAGAATTTAATATAAATACATTTTATATTTAAAAGGGCATTTTTCCAGAAAAAAATGTTTTCCGTTATGTTTTTCCGGTTTAATTTTAAATTAAATTATGTAACATATATTCTTTTAATTTTGAAAAATTTATTCCATATTTTAAAATTAGTGTGTCCAAATTTAGTAAATATTCCCCTTTGGTTTTTTAACAACATGAATACAAAAGTTATTAATTTTTATTATCACCATAAAGGGTAAACTTGGCAATTTAGGTTAAAAATAAAATGATAATAACCATAAAATGATATAAAAACTTACCTAAAAATTATTCTTTGAGTTTATTTCAACCATAAATATCCAAGGGTCATATTTATGAACTTTTAGGGCCAATTTTATTTGATTATGACCTTTATAGTATTTTCTTTAAAGAAAAGTCAAACATGTCATATTCTTGTTTTTAATAAGTGTATTATTTTAAATATGGTGTAATACAAAAGATAAGTTCATATATAAATATTATTTTGAAATATAAAATATTTATCTTCATTATGGTAATTTATTTATAATTTTAGTGAAAAATAATTAACTTATATTTTTACACAACGTTGATGTGGTAATAATTTAATTAATCGATAAATAAAATTAATCATACTAAAATATTAAAATAAATTTAATTTGAGATAATTAAGGTGATAAACTAATTTTATTTATTACCTTGACATGTTAGGGATAAAATAAAATAGTTTTTTGAATGATAGGTGTTATCTTGATATTATTAAAGTCAAAGTGATGAATAGTTCCAAAAATTGACATTATTGATATTTTATAGTAAATATTGTTTTATTTAATGATATAAAATTACTAAAAATATAAAATTCAGAAAATTTATTAGGATAAAGATAAAAATATTATCCATGTTCTATTTAGGGATCATTTTTTATTTTATATTAACTATTTTAACCCTTAAAGAGTAAAATTCCAAGTGGTCATGGTAAGTGTTAAATGGGTTAAATAAGCATTAAAACCAAAATATAAGGGTAGAAATATAGTCAAAACATATCTAGTTTTAATTTTATGAGGTTATTTTAACCCATAATCTTATTATATTATAAATAAATAACTTTTTATTAATTTAGAATTTAAAATTAGTTTATATTATTTTAATATTTTGAGAAATACCAAGAGTTCCCCTCCCCTCTCTTATAAAAGGGCACATCTTCTTCTCATTTAATCAGATTTCATAACTATTTTGGTTTGTAAAATCCTTTCCCAAATCCTTTTAAATAATCCATCCCCATATTTTTTAAGTCATGGTTATGGAAAAATTCCAACCTTAGTAGTTTTAAGTGGTTAAGGAAAGGAGGATTTCCAAAGAAGAGGTATAGTTTTTAACTGCATGTATTAGTATTATTTCTTCTTAAACATCCCTAAAAACTTCATAAACCATGATGAAATAATAACTAAAGTATCCTCCATATAATTATATATTATTAAGATAATTTAATCACCTAAATCCATCTTCTCTTTCATCAAATGGGATACGAAATCATCATTCGTGTGTACGGTGGACTACCGCCTCACGAACCATTGTCATTCCTTTTCCATTATCTCCTGTCATGGATTAATATAATGATGGAATTTATATTTATATATTATATTCATGAAATATTTATCATTTTATAAAGATAATATATCATTTAATTTTTTACCTTTCCATGTATAGAAAAAAAATGATAACGTTGTTTGTGCGTGCATGTGGACTACAACCTCCACGAAGCGATGTGATTCATTTTTCATCACCACATAACATTAATGATATATAAATAAGTATATTTTAAGAATTCATATAAAATTTATGATATTATTATAATTCTTCAAAGATAAAATAATAATTCTCTTATTTCTATAATAATTATTTAAAAATGGAAACATTACTCATGCATACACATGGCCTATCATCTCCATGATTGTAACATAGTTCATTTTTCATAACCAACATTCATGGTTAGATTTAAAAGAATAATTTATTTAAAAAGGAGATAATTATGTTAGGATTATTATTTTGTATATGGATGAATAATGACCACTTTTACTATAGTCCACATACATTAGTCATTTTGGACTTCTGAACCCAATGTCATCAAAATATTCGATGTGAACTTAAATGATTAAGTAATTGTATGATAATAAGTTATATAAATGGAATAATAAATATGAAAAATTTTCTTAAAAAATTATAAATTAACCTATTTTTTCATTCAAGAAGATAATGAACGTACGTAATGATTCAGACATAAGGTAAAATGGATTTCTTTTAAAAACTCCTTTTAGAGTTCCTTTTTTATTTTTACAAGGTCAAAATGAAAAAAAAAATTAACTTATATGGACTTAGCATCTTTTCATGCCTTCATTAATCTTTAATGATTTAATGTTTACATTATATTTTTTTTATATTTCTTTTAAAAGAAAATTTATTCTTTATTATGTGCGCAGCTTATGGATTTTAAAAGTGATTTTTAAGAAAAGAGGTATTTTAATATCTAAAAGTGTTTAGCACATGGGTTTAAAAGAGTTTTTCAAGGGTTTTATTCATGATATGGTCCTTAAACATTATTTATGATGGGTTTATCTTAATATAGATCATGATATTATGGGTTTATCCCCATTATAGCTCAATATATGATGGGTTGAACAGCATTATAGCACAAGATATAACAGGTGAGCCCTATTATAGCTCTCTAATGCATTGGGTACTCTAAATATAGAATTCAACCATATATTTGTTCCATTTATAAGATTACATGTAATATTGATATAAAAATTATGTCCTAAGGCACCTATGTGACTTTTCTGTGCTTGTAAATGAGTTTTCATGTAAATTTCTTGATCTCAAAAGGTAAGATAGTGAAATTTAGTTAAGGAAAATCGATTCTCTTTTCAGAAGAAAAGGTAGGATTTTTAGAATAGGTTTTTAATGGGATTTCATGATATTAACCAGACTAAATTTTTTCTTTCTTTTATGTACCTTACAGAGTTTTTTAGGCTCCTCACAAGTTTTAAAATGTTTTCCACTGGTTTTAAGGGAGAGTAAGAACAAACATGAGATCAAGGAGAAAATTGTAAAGACTTATCAAGAAAATAAATTATGTTTTATTTTAAAGACTTTTGTTTTATGTAAAAAATTGATACTATGTATTATTGTAAACTTATAATGTATGAGTTTACTATGTAATAGTTTATCCTAATTCTCTAAAACTTTAAACTGTAAAGATACTCAGAATTTTAAGATAGTGAATTCTAGTTTAAAAACACTTGAATTGGTCGGGTTCCTACATTCTATTTGTATATTAGCGTTGGAATTTCCCAAATGAAAAAATTAACAAAAGTTATCAAATATTATTTATTTAAAATAAATATTAATTAACATTATACTAATACTTTTATTTTTTTAAAGTGCTGATAAATTTAAGTTTATATTAGTGGCTTTAATTATAGAGTTTAATTATTATACTATCTTTATCATCCCTTTAAAAAAAATAAAAACTAATATATTCCCTAATATATATATATAATTATTTTTTATAAATACCTATAAAATAGTGATAAAGTTATACTATTATTATAGTAGATGTTTTCTTTTGGGTTATAGTGGTAATGTGTGTTAAATTTAAATAATTAAATGTATTTTTAAAAGTTGTGATGAAATAATGTGATGGAGTACAAAAAGGTAGAAAATAGGACTGAAAAAAGAATATCTAATGATCATATATAAAGTATGTGGAACATACAAGATGTATGGGTGGGCCACATGGGTCACCCCATCATAGCATTGATTCTATCCTTTTCAAAGTGGTGGGGTATGGGAAATGGATTTGTTTCAGTTTGGGTCCCCATACATCATTGCTTACAAATATTTCTATTTTTTCATTTTTTCTTCATTAATATTGTAATTGAACCTTATCAAACATCCAAAAGGATATGGGGATCTTTATTTCAACCAGTGATGCAGTAACTTAATAATCAGGCCCCGAATCCTTGATTCTTTTTTTCTCTTTTAACATTCAAAAAGATCCATTATTTTAAGCTACTTGGAACATTATGAGATTATAAATTTTCATTGATGATCAAATGATTAATTAATTTATATTCCTCTCATTTTAAATTTTATTTATTTATTTATTTATTTATATTTTTAATTTTTATGATTGAAATAGTTAAAATCTGTATAGAAAGAAAGATGGGGGTTGATCCCCAATTCATATTAGGTGGAACTAGTGTTTTCCCCCATAGTCTTCCATTATATTCTTCATACAGTATTTGAGATAGATATGTAGAGATGGAGATAGGGTAGAGAGAGATAGAGATAGAGGAGTTCCCATTTCCCATGAAGAAATATTTTCCACCAATTCAGCTCCTCCCCCAATAGTGAAAGAAATTGAATGAATACAACACCCATAAGAATTTCCTTTATCATTACTCTCTCTATACCTCCCTACCTCATTTAACCATTATTTAGTCCCAAAGGGTCCTTAATTTTTCCATTATCTAGCCCTTATTTTAGTGTGGGATCTGTGTACCACTGATATAGTTTTAGAGCAGCTTGGCAGTAGTTCTCTATGTGCTTCACTTCCTGAGGAGGATTATATTTTGTTTTGTTTTGTTTTTTTAGTTATTAAAACTTTATATAACCTTTTTTCTCCATTTTTTCGTTCTTTAGTGGATATGGCTATCATCCTTTATGATATTTAATCTGTACATAAATTTATGGGTTCTCATGCAACGAGCTGGATTTTCTCAAAGGTAGAGATTTTTGTTTTAAAAAAATATAATAATTTTTTTGTTTTTGAACCCATTTTTATATTAAATATCCATATTTTCTATTATGAAATGTTTTTTCAAATAATTTATCTTTTTTAATTATTACAATAAATAGTTATATTTTTAAATTTACTTCAAAAATATTTTGTGTTTGATCTCGTAAAATGATAAACCATTTTTAATCTTTCCATTATCTTTCATGAAATTCATGAGATCCATCTTCAATTAAACATCATTTGTGTATTTATTTTGTTAAATATAAATATTATGGAATCAAATAGGATGGATATGAATAAATAATGGATGGATTTTAATCACATGTCAAAAGAGTATGAAAACGGAGTGAAAGATTGGACTGCGAGGTTGTAACTCATAGTTCAATTAAAAGGTAAAAGTTTTTTTAATATAATATATTTTTCATCATAATATTATTTGTTATCTACAATATTAAAAAATATAAATTAAATGTTTGACTATTAATATATACAATTTCTTCTCTCTAAAATCCTTTTCACCCATGAAGTGTTCGAATTTATCACTTTCCTTCAAATACAGTGGACTGAACTTGAAGTAAAGTGATAAATGTCACCATTGTAGTTGGATTATTTTGTTCGAGATAGGGTGGCTTGTTCAATGATTCTCATGATCATTTGAGACTGTAACTGAGATAATAACAATAAATAAATAGGTCAATAATGTATACAACCTTCCTTAAAAGTTGAGTTCTTACTGCTTATTTAATTAATTTTGTCATCATTTTATCTATTATTCGTAAGTTAATTTCCTTATCATTTTTATCTTATACTTATTTAGTTTTTTTTCACTTGTATTTTGAGAAGCCTTATTTTTCCTTCAATTATCTCCAACAATCCACAAGTGAGATAATATTTTCTTTTATTCCAATGTTACCATGGTTTCCACTTATTTTATTTTTTGAGCTGAAAACACTTCATATTGAGTCAAAATTATTAGATTAAAAATATTTCCCATTGTTGAAAACTGGAAGAGTATATGAAGGTTTTCTGGATAAGAACATCAAATAAGAAAAGAATTGTTTGCAGTTAGACAAAGAAAGTAAATGGAAAGCATGGTAACATTAGTAGTTTTTATTATTTTAATACTTGAAGATGGTGATATTGATTTCATTTGGGATATGTAGGAATTAGCAACACCTCAATCTAATACATGGTGTGACCGGTTTGACTCCAGGTTCGTCTTTTTTATTTAAAATTATCATTAATTTTTGTAAAAAGGAAAAATGACATACTCAAAACCTAACAAATGAATTCATATTGTCTTTATAATTTATGAAAATTATCCATAAGTCATTTGTGACATGTATGAATTAGTCTCACCTTAATCCAATGCATGGTGTGACCGATATGACTCTAAGTGTGTCTTTATTTAAAATTGAAATTAATTTTAGTAAAAAGGAAAATTAACATACTCAAAAATAAGAAAATAAATTTGGATTCATTTTATAATTAATAAAATGATCCATAACTCATTTTTGACATTTAGGAACTAGCCTCGCCTCAATTTGAAATCTGATGTGCCCGGTATGACTCAAAGTTCACATTATCTGTTTAAAATTGACATTTTATTTCAAAAAGTGTCATCCACTAAAAACTAACCAAATTTTCTCATATTTTCTTTATAATTTATAAAAAAATATTAATAATTATTTTTTGTCATATTGAAATTATTCTCATATAAAACTGACACACGATTTGATCGGTATGACTCAAAGTGCATGTTTTCGGTTTAAAATGACATTTTATTAAGAAAGACAAGTGGCATACTCAAACCCAATAAAACAAATTAATATTGTTTTTATACTTAAGAAAAATAATACCTAAATTATTTGGGGCATGTAGGAATCAACAAAACAATAATATGATGCATGGTGTGACCGGTATGACTCAAAGTGCGTCTTTTTATTTCAAATTGACATTAATTTTAGTAAAACAATAAGTGACATTCTCAAAATTGAGAAAAAACAATAGAATTATTTTTATACTTTAGGAAAATGATCCATAAGTTTTTTTGACATGTAGGAATCAACCGCACCTTAATCTGATACATGATGTTCCCGATATGACTCAAAGTGTCCATTATCAGTTTAAAATTGACATTTTAGTTCAAAAAGTTTCACTCAATGAAAACATAGAGAACACACTTATATTGTCCTGATAATATAGTGAAATGATTTATAAGTCATTTTTGTTGTATAGGAATCATCATCACATCAAAATGACACACGATGTGACTGTTATGACTCAAAGTGTGTGTTTCTAGTTTCAAATAACATTTTAATAAAAAAATACAAGTGACTTACAGAAAACTGAGAAAATGAATTCAGATTGTTTTGATACTTTAAGAACATGATCCATAAGTCACTTGTGATGTGTAGTAATCATCCTCACATAAATCTAATGCATGGTGTGACTTTTATAATTCTATGTGTTTCTATTTATTTAAAATTGACATCGATTTTACTAAAAAGAACAAGTGACATACTGAAAACTGGGAAAAACATTAGTATTATTTTGATAATTGGGGAAAATAATCCATAAGTCATTTTTCAATTGTATAAATAAACCTCACCTCAATATGACTCATGGTGAGACTAGTATGACTCCAAGTGTGTTTTTTATTTAAAATTGGCATTATTTTTAGTAAAAAGAACAAGTGACACACTAAAAACTGAGCAAACACATTAGATTATTTTGATACTTTAAGACAATGATCCATGAGTCATTTTTTATGTTTCAGAATCAACTAAATCTAAATTAGATGAACTTTTTGATTGATATGACTCCAATTGTGTCTATTTATTTTAAATTGTCATTAATTTTAGAAAATAGAACAAGTGGCATACTGAAAACCAAGAAAATGAATTCAGATTGTTTTTATACGATAAGAAAATGATCAGTGGGTCATTTTTGATGTCTAGGAGTCTCATACACCTCAATCTGATGCATGGTGTGATCGGTATGACTCAAAGTGTCTGTTATCAGTTGAAAATTGACATTTTAGTTCAAAACATGTGTCCCTCATTAAAAACCATGAAAATGTGCTTTGATTGTCTTAATAATTTAAGACAGTGAATTATAAGTCATTTGTGATGTATAGGAAGTAGTATCACATAAAAATTACACACTATGTGACTAGTATGACCTGAAGTGTATGTTTCTAGTTTGAAATGATATTTTACTAAAAAACACAAGTGACTTAATAAAAACCAAGAAAATGCATTCGGATTGTTTTGATACTTTAAGAAAATGATCGATATATAATTTGTGATGTGTAGAAATAATCTGAACCTCAATCTCATGCATGGTGGGACTGATATAACATTAAGTGTGTATTTATTTAAAATTGGCATTAATTTCATTAAAAATAACAATTGACATACTCAAAACCAAGAAAACACATTCTTATTTTTTTATACTTTAGGACAATGATCCATTACTCATTTTTGACACGTTGGATTCAACTAAACCTCAATATGATGCATAGTGAGACCAGTATAATTCCAAGTGTGTCTTTTTATTTAAATTTGACATTTTATTAATGTATTATTTCATATTAATGTTTAATTTATTTCTTTATATTATTATGAACATAAATTTTTTTTTCTTATATAGGTGGATTCTTTTTCTCGGGTTGAGTAGATTTGTTCTGAAACCGATACCATAGGAGGACTGTTTTGAGAGGGGGTCATGGGTGTCAAAGATGATGAAACATTAATGTTTTTTAATGTTTGTGGAAATTAATTGTAAATTTAATTATAAAAAACGTTTTTTTAATTGTATATAGTAGTGTTTTTAAGTATTCATGATGTAAAATTTAGTTCAATTAAATTATATATATTTTTATAGGATATGGGTTTTTTTAGTGTTTTTTTATACAAATAGCACATTGTAGTAGTTGGGGCCTTTATCAGTGCTATTTATATCACAGATAAAGGCTCCATTTATCAGTACTTTTTTAGCATTGATAAAGGCCCCCCTTTCTCCGTTCTTTTTTAGTGTTGACAAAGAAGACCCCCCCCCCAACAGCACTGAGGATAAAATCACTTTTTTAGCACTATTAAAATCCATTTTTCACACTGTTAAAGGGAATATCTATAGTAGTGGGGGCTAAGGATATTGTTGATCTTGAGCTATAGGTAGGTGAATATTATGGCCTTTCAAGAGATGTTGTGGGGACTGGGGTGGAGCAGACTCAGGATGGAAATGTTATTAGTGAGACTACTGTTGTAAATGAGGAAACGGATTGTAGGAGCAGTGATGGTGCTTCTATGGGTTTTAAATTTGTAACATCCCAGGTAAATAAAGAATAATACATTTTCATATTTATTAATATTTTTTAATTAAATATTAATTTTACTTTAAAGGGGTTTCTATGTTCGATAGCGTACCCGATACGCAACAACAAGTTTCTTTGAAATCTTACGTTGCACACTAGTAATATAATAATATTATTTTAAATGGTAGTTAACACGTAGCTGTTGTATTGGCGGGAATGAATAGAAATAACTAAAATATGATTATATATGTTTGTTAAATGTTTTTACATTTATCCAAGAAAATATATAAAGGCTTAAAATATGAAAAGAATTTAAGTTTAAGCATAAATGCTCTAATATTCACTAAAAGGTCAATTTATCGCCTTTTGATGGAGAACCCTCATTAAAAATATTTTTGGTCACTCAAATAAATTTTATTGGACCAAATAAAAGTCTTGTTTAAAATCAGGACATCAAAATTTACTTTGTGTAAATTTTTGGTATTTTTCCGATAAAGTTCATTTTTTAATGAATAGTGAAAAATGTTGTATTTTAATTCAAAACCACTTTTTAATCTAATTTATTTATATGATTATATTATCTTTATAATTTGTTTTAAAGTGAAATTAGAATATATTTTTACCATTTAATCCAATTGTGGTCATTGGAATTAATTTCACTTTCAAATTGGACTAAACAAGTGTCAATTTTTTTATAGATATTGCTTCTTAAAAACACACTATTTGTTTTGACAGCGGGAATTAATTATTAAATTAATTAATGAAACTTATATGTTTTGAATTTTTTAAAATAGACATCATTTTTGAATTTGGAATATCAAATATATCTTAGGGTTAATTTTTGGTATTTTTATGAAAAACTTCAATTTTTAATGAATAGTGAAACCACTAAGTGGTAGTTAAAAAAACTGATTTTTCGTTTAAATGAAATTTTACCACCTCTGTGATTTGAATTTCAAAAATATGACATACATTGTTTTCATTAGGAATTAAAATGTGGTTCAATGGGATTAAAATAATTTTTTCGTGAATAGTAACTTTTAAGTTTTATTAATCGCGATTAAAGGTAATTAGTGTAATTTAAGGTAAAAATAATGTTATAATAATATGAAATTACCTTGACAGATGTTATAACCTTATTGGATGTGTCATGACTGACCAAAACAATCCATGGGTCAACTTGGGGACCCCATGGAGCCACTTGGGTAAGAAAATGACATTAATAACTTTTTTTTAAATTTGAAATAAAAATGTCACAAACATGTATTGTTTTACTAAAAAAAATTACATTAAGTTATACAAGTCATATTTTTGACTATAAATATTCATTAGAAAGATAAAAAGATTTAATACATCATGATATTTTTTTTATAATTTTTAGACATTAAATAAATTAAATTATTTATGACACCATGACGATGCAGCGATTACCTCATTATTTAACGATTTAAATAAAATGAAAAGATAATGTAAAATATAAGACCTAAACTTGTCAAAAACCTATTGTATGGTAGAACTATTATCACCTTATCCTAGAAATATATAATTTTGGGACCTTTAAAAACAAAAACTCATTATATAATAAAGTAACATTTTATAACTTTCCAAGAGTGCCCCTCCTCCCTCTTATAAAAGGCCCTCAACTATACCACCTTACCCACACCTCTGAAGCCATTGGATCGGCCAAGATCTACTCATTTTATCTCTCAAAATACCTATGCTCATCCTAGAAGCCTTACCTTAGGCAAAAATCTCTTCAAGAAACACTTTTTGGTTCAAACCAAAGGGATTTACTAGATTTAAAGGTAATGTCTTCACTTGTGTTATTTTGTTTTATTTTGCTACTCCAACTCCCTAAAATCTTTTTATTACTTTCTTTTGTAACAACACCAGTATCTTAAATATACTAGGATGTTTTTATGAGAAGTATTCGAGCTACACTTACACACACCTCCGTCTAATGGTTAAAGAACATATTGTTTCTGTGGTTGGTGAATTTCTGCCTCACGAAACGATGATTGTTCAATCTACTTTTAAAACCATTCATGGTGGCCATTAAGATGTCAATCTATTTTTATATGATATATATTATGTTTATGTTTTTCTTTATGCTTCTGTATTTTTCATTTATTTCATACCTTTATGGTTTCTATTATGGGTAAACACGATAATTTCATTTTAAGAAGTGCGGACTACCGCCCCCTCAAAGTGATTTGATTCTTTAATGCCATATGTGGGATGTATAAAGGATGAAGTTAATGATATTATATATTATATTATACTAGAATTATAATATACCTTTATATCATTATGATTTCACTCCATTAAATATGAAATAGAAATGAAAGTAGGGTTCATGCGTATGTACGGCTTACCGTCTCCATGAACGGTGCATTTCATTTCTTACCTCTAAATGTTATATACTATTATAAATACATGTATATGCTGGATATATATGATATATATGATATACAAATCATTAATATCATTCTGGATATAATGAACCTTTGACCACATGAACAACATTTAATCGTAAGAAGTCCATTTTTGACTTAAGAACCAAATATCGACAAAACGAACATTATTAACTTAAATGATTACATAATGTTTATAACATGGAAATAAGTGATATAAAAGGAATAATAAACATTGAAAAGGTTCTTAAGAAAGTATAAATTAACACTAGTTTATTATTCAGGAGATTAAAGATCAATCGAGTCAAGTCGGACACGAGGTAAGGGACTTCGTCTCTATCTCCTTTCATTGAGACATATTTTGTTTTATACACAACATTATTTTATATGGTGTATAAACCCCTTTTACTTTTAATTTTCTACAAAAGGAATATTTTTTTACGAAGATTTTTACTAAATGAAAAAAAGGAATTTTTCTTTTAACGTATGCGGTGACAACGACCTTTTCTGCCGCTGCGAGTATTATTTAATCTTTGGCTTACTCAACAAGCCAAAATGTTTTTAAAATGAAATAAATACCATAAAACCTTTTATGTATTTTGGTATTGAAAATGGTTTTTATAATGGATTTGTTATGTCAATATATTTAAGTGATATATTGTGATCGAAATGTGGAAATGTTTTCTTTCCATTATTTTTGTTTTATGTCTTGTGATTTTATAATGGTACATGGACATTTGATGGGTGGTTACATGATAAACCATATGAAGGGTGGTTCCATGAATACCAGGATGGGTGGTTACATTATAACCTCCAATGCATTGGGTATGGAAGTCGGCCGTATGGCTATTCCATTTAGTGATATGTGCGGAAGTCGACCGTATGGTTATTTCATTTAAGTATGTTTATGTCCCAAGTTACCTTTATATGTTATGTGTTCTTTATATGGGTTTTATGGTAATCTTTTGGTTACAAAAGGGTAGGTAATGATCTATTATTCAGCGAAGATTTTTACTGCTTCATAAAGGTGAAAAGTATTACTTTGATAAAGTATTCATGGTTTACTTGTTGTTTTTAAAAACTAACAGTTTTCCTTCTTTTTGTATCCCTTACTAAGATTTTTATGCTCATCCCAAGATTTTTTTTGAAATGTTTTTCACAGGACATAATGTGGAATAGGGTCAAGGATGGGATCAAGGAATAGTCATGCTGTCTTAAACATGGAACTAGACATGACTCTTTTTTTTCAAGAGTTCATGTTTTGTAAAAAAAAGGAAACTATGTAGAAGTGCCTACTTTGTAAACTTTGGAGATGTAATAGTTATGTCCTAATTCTCTAAAACTCTAAACCTGAAACGATCCTCAATGTGAATTATTCATTTAATTCAATATTAAGTAATGTTTAAGGTCGGGGCCTTATAGTTGGTATCAAAGGTCAGTTTAGACAACTTTAAAAGTTAGAAAATTGTTAAATTTTTAAATTAATTTATGGTATGATTGAAATGATATAGCATTTAAAGATTACCATGTTACTTCGCCTAAGATATTTCTATATTCAGAATGGTTTTATGCAGAGTAAAAAAGGAAGCTGTGTTGGGACGACATCAGGAGGAAGACAACCTTCCAAATCAACAACATGAGATGGTCGGAATTGGAACTGAACAGTTTGTTCCAGTAATGGCACAGTTGAATCAAGCGATAAATGGTGGTGGTATCCATGCATGAGATCAGCCAGATCAATCGTAGAGGAGCATGTTAGTGGTGGAACATTTCATGAGGCAACATCCCCCATCATTCAGAGGATCATTTGACCCTGTTCTAGATGAAGGGTGGATTAAAGCACTGGAGAAGAGTTTTGATGTCATGGGGTGTTCAGAACATCAAAAGGTTAGTCTTGTTGTTTACCGTTTTGAAGGTGAAGTTGATCAGTGGTGGTCGATGATGAAAAATATCAGGGATCGTGATGAGATTAATGATCTTCACTGGGATGAATTCAAAGGTATGTTTCTTGAGAAATATTTTCCTAAGGTGGTTCGTCTTAGGATGGAAAGACAATTCCTAGAATTGAGGCAGGAGATGACTCAGTGGCTACTTATAAAGCAATGTTCACTCGACTGGCAAGGTATGCTCCAAATTTCATACGATATCTTGATAGTAAAATCAACCGTTTTTACTCAGGGTTAAAGGAAATGTATCTAAGGTCTTTAGCTTCTCATGAGTTTAAAATTTATGAAAAACTTATTCGATGTGCGAAGAAGGTGGAAATGGAGTTTTCTGATGATCAGGTGTTCTTTGAAAAACAATAGAATAAGAGGTCCAGTTGGCAGGAAAAGGGGAAGAATTTATCAAATAAGCAAGGAGGTAAGAAAACCAAATATCCATCTTGTGAGAAGTGTGGTAAAATGCATCCTGAAGAATTTTTATCTAAGTCTAGAAAGTGCTTTCGGTGTGGTAAGTCTGGTCATATTTCTCATAACTATAAGGAAGATGATCAAGAAGGAAATGAAAAGCCAGTGGTAAGATGTTTTAAGTGTAATGAAATGGCTCATTATGCAAATGAGTGTCTAAAGAAGAACTCAACTAAGGGAAAGAATCCATACTACAAGAAGAAAGGGGTGGTGAAATCCTTTGCAACTACTTCAGCAGATGTTGGTCCATCGAATGAAGTAGTATCAGGTACACTATTTGTTTTTTCAAATTATGCAAATGTGTTATTTGATTCAGGGTCTACACATTATTTCTTTTCTGAGAAGTTTTCTAGTAAATTGGGAATTTCATCTCAATATATGAATCCTGAACTTATGGTAAAAACACCCGGAGGAAATGTTGAGACAAAAAGAAATGATAAGAACCTTCATATCCTTGTGTGCGGAAAGAATCTACCTGCAAACCTTATTGTTTTTCCTCTAGTAGAGTTTGATGTTATTTTGGGCATGGATCGGCTTTCTGTTTATCATGCTAAGATTTACTGCAGAGCTAAAGAGGTTTCTTTTTAGAAATATTTTCAATTTGTGTACAAGAATGAACCCTTGTGTTTGATAACATATCAGGAAGTTAAGAAACTAGTAAAAGATGGAAATGAATGTTACCTTGCACATATTGTTGAAAATAAAGGAACTATTCAGATTAATGATGTGCTAGTGGTAAATGAGTATCTTGATGTTTTTTCTGATGAGTTTCCTGGTATTATTCATGATCGGGAAGTTGAATTTACTGTTGACTTAGTTCCTAATTCTAATCCAATTTCAAAACCCCCTTATCGAATGGCTCAAGTTGAACTTTTAGAGTTAAAGAAGTAATTGCAGGAGTTATTAGATAAAGGTTTCATTCGACCTATCACATCACCATGGGGTGCTCCTGTCTTGTTTGTTAAAAATAAATATGGTTCAATGATACTTTTCATTGATTATAGAGCCTTGAATAACATCATTGTTAAGAACAATTATCCTTTTCCTCATATCGATGATTTTTTTTATCATCTCCAGGGAGCTCAGTATTTTTCGAAGATTGACTTGAGGCCGGGGTACTATCAGTTGAAAGTAAAAGAAGCAGACGTTCTGAAGACTTCGTTTCATACTAGATATGGCCATTATGAATTTGTATTTATGCCTTTTGGGTTAACCAATGCACCTGCTATATTCATGGACCTTATGAATAGAATTTTCCTTGAGTTCTTGGATAAGTTTTTGGTTGTTTTCATTGATGATATTTTGGTGTTTTCTAAAAGTAAAAAGGAGCATGAAAGTCATTTAAGGGTTATCTTGCAAACCTTAAAAGAAAAGAAACTGTATGGAGAATTCAGCAAGTGTGAGTTTTGGTTACAACAAATTTCTTTCCTTGGTCACATTGTTTCAAAAAATGGTATATCTATTGATCATGCTAAAACAAAAGTTGTTGAAGAATGGCCAAGACCCACAAATGTAACCGAGATCCGTAGTTTTCTTGGTTTGGAAGGTTACTACCGAAGGTTTGTTGAAAATTTTTCATGGTTATCTAGTTCAATGACTAAGCTAACTCGGATGGGTGTTAAGTTTATCTGGACAAAATAATGTGATGATTGTTTTCAGGAGTTGAAAAGAAGATTGGTGAATGCTCCAGTTTTGGAACTTCCTTCCAGGAATGGTTAGTTTGTTATCTATAGTGATGCTTCATTGAAGGGACTTGGTTGTGTCCTTATGAATAATGATCAGGTAATTGCTTATGCTTCACGTTAGTTGAAAACTCATGAGTTAAATTACCCTATGCATGATTTGAAATTAGCTACTGTTGTTTTTGCTCTAAAAATTTGGAGGCATCATTTGTATGGAGTAAAGTGTGAAATATATACCGATCACAAAAGTTTAAAGTACATATTCACTCAGAAAGAATTTAACATGAGACAGATGAGATGTCTATAATTAATCAAGGATTATGATTGTACAATTAATTACCATCCGGGAAAAGCAAATAAAGTGGATGATGCTTTGAGTCGAAAAAGTAATGCTTCAGTAACCATGCTACATTTGGAACGAGATCCTTTGGTTTTTGATTTGATGAACATTGGAATATAATTTTTTGGTGTAGGAAGTTCTTCTATTTTGTTTTAGGTGTCACTGAGATCATCTCTATCAGACCGAATTAAGCAAGCGCAGAAGAAAGACAGTGGGTTGTAGAAAAAAGTAGAACTCGTTCAAAAGGGTAAGTTGCCTGAATTTAACATTGATAATGATTGTGTTTTGAGTTTTGGGAAGAGATTATGTGTGACTTGTGATTCACAGTTGAAGAATGAGTTGTTATGTGAGGCTCATAGTTCCCCATTTTCAGTTCATCTTGGCAGTACTAAGATATACAGGGATCTGTGGGAGTATTACTGGTGGGATGGAATGAAAAGAGATATTGCCAATTTTACTATGAAGTGTTTGACTTTTCAGCAGGTTAAAGCAGAGTGGTAGTTATTGAAAGGGATGTTGTAGTCATTACTGGTGCCAAAGTGGAAATGGTAAAATATATCCATGGACTTTGTTGTGGGATTACCGAAGACATATCGAGGTAATAATGAAATCTGAGTTATTGTTGATCGATTGACTAAATCTGCTCATTTCCTTTCTATTCAAGTTACATTGTCTCTAGATCAACTTTCTCAGTTGTATGTTAAAGAGATAGTCAGGTTGCATAGAGTTCCTCTCTCCATTGTATCAGATCGTGATCCCATATTTACTTCTAACTTTTGGAAAGTCCATCAAAAGTCGTTGGGTATTGAATCAAATTTTAGTACAGCTTTTCATCCGCAATCAGATGGGCAGTCAGAACGAACAATTCAGACCATGGAGGACATGCTACATGCTTGCTCGATGGATTATCAGGGAATTTGGGACCATCATCTTTCTTTGGTTGAATTTTCATATAATAATAGTTTTCATTCCAATATACAGATGGCTCTGTTTGAAGCATTATATGGGAAGTGGTGTCAAACTCCAGCTTTTTGGGATGAAGTAGGTGAAAGGAAGTTGATGGGACCAGAATTGGTAGAAGAGTTGGCAGAAAAAGTTCAGTTGATACAGAAACACATGAGAATAGCTCAGAACAGGTAGAGAAGTTATGTAGACAACAGGAGGAAGGATCTCTCTTTCGAGGTTGGTGATCATGTTTTTCTCAAAGTTTCACCATGGAAAAGTGTGATGCAATTTAGTAAGAAAGGAAATTTGAGTCCAAGGTTCATTGGACCATATGAAATTCTGGATAGAGTTGGATCAGTTGCTTACCAAGTGGCTTTGCCTCTGAGTTTATCTCAGGTACACAATGTTTTTCATGTTTTTATGTTGAGAGAGTATATGCCAGATCCATCTCATGTTTTGAGCCCAGAGGTAGTTCAGTTAGAGGGGGATCTCTCTTATGAAGAACAACCAGTCCAGATTCTTGATCGAAGAGAGAAAGTGTTTCAAAATTAGTTAATTTATCAGGTAAAGATTTTATGAAAAAAACATATGGTTTAAGATGCAATGTGGGAATCTGAAAATGGTATGAGGGATAAATACCCCCACTTATTTTGATAAGTAAATAAATTTGCGAGGACTCAATTACCAAAAGGGGGGAAGAATGTAACATACCAGGTAAATAAAGAATAATACATTTTTATATTTATTAATATTTTCTAATTAAATATTAATTTTACTTTAAAGGGGTTTCTATGTTCGATAGCGTACCCGATACGCAACAACAAGTTTCTTTGAAATCTTACGTTGCACACTAGTAATATAATAATATTATTTTAAATGGTAGTTAACACGTAGCTGTTGTATTAGCTGGAATGAATAGAAATAACTAAAATATGATTATATATGTTTGTTAAATGTTTTTACATTTATCCAATAAAAGATAAAGTCTTAAAATAAGAAAAGAATTCAATTTTAAGCATAAATACTCTAATATTCACTAAAAGGTCAATTTATCGCCTTTTGATGGCAAACCCTCTTTAAAAATAGTTTTGGTCACTCATATACATTTTATTGGACCAAATAAAATTCTTCTTTAGAATCAGAACATCAAAATTTACTTTGTGTAAATTTTTGGTATTTTTCTGCTAAAGTTCATTTTTTAATGAATAGTGAAAAATGTTGTATTTTAATTCAAAAACTCTTTTTAATCTAATTTATTTATATGATTAGATTATCTTTAGAATTGGTTTTAAAGTGAAATTAGAATATATTTTTACTATTTAATCCAATGGTGGTCATTGGAATTAATTTCACTTTGAAATTGGACTTAAACAAGTGTCAATCTTTTGATAGATATTTTTTCTTAAAAACACGCTATTTGTTTTGACAGCAGGAATTAATTGTTAAATTAATTAATGAAACTTATATATTTTTAATTTTGTAAAATAGACATCATTTTTTAATTTGGAATATCAAATATATCTTAGGGTTAATTTTTTTTATTTTTCTGAAAAAACTTCACTTTTTGATGAATAGTGAAACCACTAAGTGGTAGTTGAAAAAACTGATTTTTCGTTTAAATGAAATTTTACCACCTCTGTGATTTTAATTTCAAAAATACGACATACATGGTTGTCATTAGGAAGTAAAATTTGGTTCAATGGGATTAAAATAATTTTTTGGTGAATAGTAACTTTTAAGTTTTATTAATCGCGATTAAAGGTAATTAGTGTAATTTAAGGTAAAACAAATGTTATAATAATATGAAATTACCTTGACACATGTCCTAACCTTATTGGATGTGTCATGGCTGACCAAAACAATCCATGGGTCAACTGGGGACCCCATGGAGCCACTTGGGTAAGAAAATAACAATAATAACTTTTTATTTAAAGTTAAAATAAAAATGTCACAAACATGTATATTTTTACTAAAAAAAATTACATGGGGTTATACAAGTCGTATTTTTTACTATAAATATTCATTAGAAATATAAAAATATTTCCTACATCATGATATTTTTTTTAATTTTTACAAATTAAATAAATTAAATTATTTATGACACCATGATGATGCAATGATTACCTCATTATTTAACAATTTAAATAAAATGAAAAGATAATGTAAAATCTAAGAGCTACACTTGTCAAAAACCTATTGGATGGGTTGATTTCGAACTCTTATCATCTTATCCTTGAAAGATATAATTTTGGGACCTTTAAAAACCGAAACTCATTATATAATAAAGTAACATTTTATAACTTTCCAAGAGTGCCCCTCATCCCTCTTATAAAAGGCCCCCACCTCTACCACCATACCCACACCTCTCAATCCATTGGCTCATCCAAGATCTACTCATTTTATCTCTCCACATCCCTCTCCTCATCCTAGAAGCCTTACCTTAGGCAGAAAGCTCTTCAAGAAACCCTTTTGGTTCAAACCAAAGGGAGTTACCCAATTTAAAGGTAATGTCTTCACTTGTGTTCTTTTGTTTTATTTTTCTTCTCCAACCCCCTAAACGCTTTTTATTCCTTTATTTTGTAACAACACCTGTATCTTAAATATACTAGGATGTTTTTATGAGAAGGATTTGAGCTACACTTACACACACCTTCGTCTAATGGTTAAAGAACAAATTGTTTCTATGGTTGGCGAATTTATGCCTCACAAAACGATGATTGTTCAATCTTCTTTTAACACATTTCATGGTGGCCATTAAGATGTCACTCTATTTATATATGATAAATATTATGTTTAGGTTTTCCTTATGCTTATATATTTTTCATTTATGGAATACCTTTATGGTTTCCATTATGGGTAAACACGATAATTTCATTTTAGGAAGTACGGACTACCACCCCCTCAAAGTGATTTGATTCGTTAATTCCATATGTGGGAAATATAATGGATAGAGTTAATGATATTATATAAGATATTATAATGGAATTATAATATACAATTATATCATTATGATTTCACTCCATTAAATATGAAATAGAAATGAAAGTAGCATTCATGCGTACGTACGGCTTACCATCTCCATGAACGGTGCATTTCATTTCTTACCTCTAAATGTTATATACTATTATAAATACATGTATATTCTAGATATATATGATATATATGATATCCAAATCATGAATATCATTCTTTATATAATGAACCTTTGACCACATGAACAACATGTAATTGTAAGAAGTCCATTTTTGACTTAGGAACCAAATATCGACAAAACAAACATTATTAACTTAAATGATTACATAATGTTTATAAAATGGAAATAAGTGATATAAAAGGAATAATAAACTTGAAAAAGGTTCTTAAGCAAGTAAAAATTAACACTAGTTTATTATTCAAGAGATTAAAGAGTAATCCAGTCAAGTCGGATACGAGGTAAGGGACTTCGTCTCAATCTCCTTTCATTGAGGCATATTTTGTTTTATACACAACTTTCTTTTATACGATGTATAAACCCCTTTGACTTTTAATTTTATACAAAAGGAATCTTTTTCTATGAAGCATTTTACTAAATGACAAAAAGGAATGTTTCTTTTAACTTGTGCAATGACAACAACCTTTTCCGCCGCCGCGAGTATTATTTGATCTTTGGCTTCCTCAACAAGCCATAATGTTTTTAAAATGAAATAAATACCATATACTCTTTTATATATTTTGGTATTTAAAATGGTTTTTATAATATATTTGTTATGTCAATATATTTAAGTGATATATTGTGATCGAAATGTGGAAATGTTTTCTTTCCATTATATTTTTTTATGTCTTATGATTTTATAATGGTACTTGGACATTTGACAGGTGGTTACGTGATAAACCATATGACAGGTGGTTCCATGAATACCAGGATGGGTGGTTACGTTATAACCTCCAATGCATTGGGTATGTAAGTCGGCCTTATTGCTATTCCATTAGTGATATGTGTGGAAGTCGACCGTATGGTTATTCCATTTAAGTATGTTTATGTCCCAAGTTACCTTTATATGTTATGTGTTCTTTATATTGGTTTTGTGGTAATCTTTTGGTTACAAAAAGGTATGTAATGATCTCTTATTCAGCGAAGAGTTTTTACTACTTTATAAAGGTGAAAATTATTACTCTAATAAAGTATTCATGGTTTACTTGTTGTTTTGAAAAACTAACAATTTTCCTTCTTTGTGTATCTCTTACTGAGCTTTTTATGCTCATCCCAAGTTTTTTTGAAATTTTTTTCATAGGACATAATGTGGAATAAGGTCAAGGATGGGATCAAGGAAAAGTCATGTTGTCTTAAAAATGGAACTAGACATGACTCTTTTTTTTCAAGAGTTCATGTTTTGCAAAAAAAAAGGAAACTATGTAGAAGTGTCTACTTTGTAAACTTTTGAGATGTAATAGTTATGTCATAATTATCTAAAACTCTAAACCTTAAAAGATCTGCAATGTGAATTATTAATTTAATTCAATATTAAGTAGTGTTTAAGGTTGGGGCCTTATAAAATTGATTCGGCATGGAGCTTTAAATGAACTGGTTCAGCATGTTGGAAGCTCTAAGTTGAGTGTCTTAAAAATCACTGGTCTAGATGGGAGGCACACTAGTGAGGTGGGGCTGTCTGTAGATGAGGTTTTTCATGTTGTGTCTGGTTGTTCTCCTCCATTAATTGATAAGCTAGTTTGTATTGTGAAACTGTTGATCATTGACTTTTCATGGCATGTTCTACATGATTATGGGTTTGGGAAATCTAATGTTCAGTAGAGTTTGGATTATCTTCATGAGATTCAGAATTTATTCAATTCATTAGGGATTTCTATTAAATGGGGTAATGTTTCAGATGATGGTAGTGATAAGGAGAAATAGATGGATTTTCTGGACACCACTCATCTCTGATCATTGGGTATTGGTGATGTTATTTCTTTTAAGGATTATTTTTTGAGTAAGATGATATGCATTGAAGGTTTTGCTTCAGTTCCTCTAAAAAATACGGTCGGGAAAGAATTATTCCAATTTTCCTAGGAATGTGTCTACCAGTTCATCTTCCAAGGCATCAAAGAACCTGCTCACTCCAGAGTAGGAAATTTCCAAGGAAAGGATCCTTGGGATAGTCAATCAAGGAAATTCACAGTCAGAGTGGGAAACTGCTGATGATGATTATGACTATGATTATGATTATTGAAATGATTATTCTTTTCTTGATCCATAGTTTTTATATCTGGATGAGGTCATGTCTCTTTGTATGACCCTGTTTACTTTCTTTCTTGCCTATTTTATTTTTCATCCAACTTTAATAAATGTTCAGGAGTGTTGAATTTTGAATAAATAGTTTTTCATGTATAATTTATTTTTAATAATTTTATCATTTATGTAATTAGTATCAACTATTTATTCATTTTTATTCATTTTTTGTGTGTCTGTAATTCATGTAATTAATGTTACAAATTTAGTTTTTTAAATATTGTTTGTAATTTATTCAATTTTATGTATTCATTTTTAATATTATTTCATTTAATATTCTTTATTCATTTGTAATATTTATTGATTTTTAATATTTTTTAAATTTATTCATTTTTTAATATTTATTTATACATTATTATGTATTATGTTTTAATATTCTTAATATATTTTTAATTTATATGATTAATATTTATTCAATTTCACTTATTAAGCTGTAATATTTTTTAAAATGTTTGAAATGTTAATAATTAATTTATTGAAAATTATTTTTAACATTCTCTTTATTTTTGTACATTTTTACAATTAATATAATCAATCTTATGAATTATACGTAATTATTTACTAAATTTTAAATTTGATAATATGTTTTAAATTTAAATGATTAATATTCATTAACTTTTATTTATTAAGGTTTAATATTTCTCAAATATTTGAAATCTATATAATTAATTTATTTTAATTTATGTTTTAATATTTTCTTCACTTTTAGTATGTGTTTACAATTCTTGTAATTAATCTTATGAATTCATTTTTTCTGTGTTTACTATATTTTAATATTTTCAATCTTTATTTATCTTCATATATGTATTTATCTTCATATATATATATATATATATATTCATTTTTGTTTTTTTATTTTTCAATTTTTTTAATAATCTCTTTAATTATTAAAATTTATCCATTTTTTAATATTTTTGAAGTCTATTCATTATTAATCATTCAATTTCACTCATTTTTTACATTTATTTATTTAAAATTGTATATTCAATAATAATGTTAATGTTGTTTTTTGTTTTTATAGTTAATTCATTTTTAATATATATTCATTTAATATTTCTTTATTTTATTTTAAACATTGTTATCAACGATTTCAAAAAAGTGCTAATGAAAATAGATTTTATCTATAAAAAAAATACAAAGCACTGATAAAACCTATAATCATCAGTGCTAAAATTATAAGGCTCAAATATATAGGTTTAATTAGTTCTTATTTAGCATTGATAAAGTTGTATCTTTATCAGCATTAAATTTAGCACTGTTAAAGACATGTTTTATCAGCACTTTTTGGAAAGCAATGAAAAAATCTTTCCCAATCTTACAAATTCAACCCCAAGAGAAGTAACTTATTCATTCTATTCAAGCTATCTCATGGAAGTTGACATCTACCATCATTCTCCCTTAAACTTCTCAGATGAATCATCCCTACCAAAACATAAGTTATGTGAGTTATTCTCATACAACTGCTTGTACTTGTTTTTTATTACGCATAATGGTCCAAATTCTTCTTATATGAGCTAACGTCGGGTCTAGTACCCCTCTTCCCAGTTTAATTCCCTATAATCATCCTAAAAACTCTTATTTATAGGAAAATTTATATCGTAAAGGGTTGATATATCTTCCAAATATCTCCTCTATCACCTTTTTATCTCATGAAATTTGAATTTGAACTTCCTCATTTGAATTGGGCCTCATCTTCTCATATAAAACCTTTAAATCCCTTGTTCATATTCCTTGTATATCTCTTAAAAATAAATCTCTAAAATTATCTCAAAGATAAAGATATTTTAATTGAAATTTTACTACAGATATACAGTGAAACCAACTTAGCACTAGGAATTTTCATGGGTTTTTTATCCTCAGTATCACATTACACCACTGTGTACTATTCTGTAATTATTCATCACCACATTATACCAAATGTTAAACCCCATGATACCTCCTCAAAACACCATGCATGTGAAATTATAGGCATGGTCATCACTTAAAAGCCTTTCCATCATAGGATGGGGCCTGTTTTTTCTGTCTTTGGAAATAGTTGAAGCACCCAATCCACATGAATCATTCAAAGGAACTTTCCTAAAAGATATTCCAGTTTGGTGTCCCCACTAATATGTGGGTTGGATTTGATTTCTACCACCAGAATCTTGAGAACTCATAGCATATAAATTTTCAAGTTAACATAATTCACCTTATTTTTCATTCATAGTTCCCCAGTTCTATAAATTTTCACTCTTAATATTTGCTTCCCCCTATTAACCCTATTGAGGATTCCTTCAACTTTCATTCTAACCTCAGATAAAATTAGTAAGTGGATCTTTCTTTTAAGTGAATTCTTTCTCTTGGACCCACTTCCATTCATTTTTATCACCATTAAATTTAGTTAAGTCATCATTTTTATATTTTTTCCAATTTGAATTTATCAATTCATCCCATTGAGACAGACCCGTGGTTTTATTTAAACAATGTTCTAATTTATGAGGACTCCCAAAACTCTCTTTAAATCTTCACTCATACTTCCATTCACTCCTTATATTGGAATCATGAGTAGAATTAAAAACATCGCTATCATCTTTATTATTCTTTAAAACTCACTCCAATTTTCCATTCTAAAATTTTTCCAGAGACGATCCTTTTTTCTAGTTCCACTAAAGTTGAGTTTTTTCTGGTGATCCTAGTTAGTTGGGCTTATACTTCAATCATTAGTTTTAGATGAGGGTTTTTTCTGATCCCACTGGGATGCATCTTCAACTTTTTTGAAGTTGATTTTTCATTCTGACCCCAATAAATATTTTTATTTATGGTCAGTAATTTTTTATCCTATTATGATAATTTTTTAAATTTGAAGCATTCATCAAACCCCGCTTAAATTCAATATTTTCTTCAACCGTTAGGTTCTCAAGACCTTGTTATTGGGCCCTATCAACATTTTCATCATCTTAAAAAATATAATATTCATATCCTAAGAATCATATCACTAAAAGGCCACCTATAATTCCATGTACCAAGTCAATAAATTAATAAACATAAACTCCTCCCTCATGTTATGATCCCACCTATAAATATTACAGAAACCATCCTTGACCACTATGTTTTGTTATAGATAAAATTTTAATTATATTATTTATAATTACACATTCCATTCCTTCGATTATTTACACCACTATGAAAATCTCAATTTGCATCATTTGAATATTATTATCTTAAAAAAATGGATTCATTCAGCTTAAATGATTCATTAATATTGGACTTTTAGGGTTCTAATGTCATACTTCCTGTATATTTACTTATTCTATTAAATATTAAAATTAAAAAATCAAATATGATGGATATGAATTGAAAATGGATGGATGAAAATCATGGGAAAGAAGAATATATATATGGGGTGAAATAGTTCATAAAATTTGAAAATTATTGGGCACATCACCCTTCTCAAATCCTTTTTTCATTTTTATGCTATTGTTATTCAAGACTAATTAGTCTACTGGAGTTATAATAACACTTGATCTATAATGGAATAAATTAAAGTTATAAATATTGGAATAAACATGGGGAAACTGAATGTAGTTAGTGACTAGGATAACATTATGTTTTGTGGAACATCTGATATGATTACAAGTATGAACAATGATAAAGGCTATGTTGAGGATATGATTACAGGTGTGAATGATGATGATGATTGTATTGAGGAAAACATGGTGATAGTTGAAGATGAAATTCATGATTGTCCAAAACTATTTTAAAATTTATCAAGTTGTGAAAATACTCCATTTTATGCCAATTATACTAAATATACAGCATTTTCATCCATAATGAAGTAATATAATATAAAATCTAGCAATAGATCAAGTGAAACCAGTATTACTGAACTCATTTCTCTCTTGAATGATATGATCCCAAAATATAATGATCTACCTTTCCAAACATATGATGCTAAATGAATGGTACATTCAATGGGTATGATATCTAAAATAATACATGCCTTTTCAAATGATTGTATACTATTTTTTAAGGTCTATAAATCAATTTAAAAAGATCAAAGTATGATACATATGAACATAGTAAAGATGGATTATGTCCTTAAAAATGTGTATGGAACTTCCCAATCATTCAAAAGTTTAGGTTCCTACGTATAAGTGAGTAGACATTAAGAAAATTGATGTGGCATATAGGTAAAATAAATAAATATGGGAAACTTCATAACCCAGCAGACTCTTCCTAGTGGTAGAAACTTTTTCATGAGTATCTAGATATTAAAAACAAGCCCAGAAAAATTCATCTTGCACCATCTATAAATGAAGGGAATATTTTTGGTTTTCAAAGTATCACTCACATTACATGGTCGATTATGTTGTTAAATTATAACTTTCCACCATGGTTATGCATAAAGAAAAAATACATTATGTTTTCTCAACTTATATTGGTAACAAAATAATTGGATAATGATATTGTTGTTTATTTTGATCTATTGGAAAATGATTTGAAATTAATGTAGGATTCAGGTGTTACATTGTATGATGCTTACAAAAATGAAGATTTCACATTGATATCCATGTTATATGGGGTGATAAATGATTTTTCTACTTATAGAAATTTGTGAGGATATATAATTACGGAACTCAAGGGGGTCCCATTTTTTGAACATGGTAGACACTCACTTAGGTTGAATCATTCATCTAAGACTGTATTTCAAGAACATCACAAATTTATACCCTAATGGCATAAATACCAATCTTGGATGATACCATTCAATAGGATTTCAGAATAAGGTACTCCACCATCTCCACTAACAGGTGATCAACAGTTTGAGATAGTAAATGATATGAAAACCACTTTTGGTAAACCATCTTTGAAAAACCTTATGAAATTCAGATGAAAAAATAAATCAGTTTTTTTCAATTACCATACTGGAATTGTGTATACATAAAGAATTATTTTGATTTCATTCATGTGTAAAAAACATAAGTGATGGTTTCATTGGAATGTTATTAAATACACACAACAAAATAAAGGATGAAATTAAGGATAGGTTGGACATGATTGACATGGGGATACAGAAAGAGGTGGTGCTAGTGAAGGGTGAAAGATGAAATCTTCTTTCTCTAGTAGCTTACACTATTTCCAGGAAAGAGAGATATCAGTTTTTCTACTTCTTGAATGATGTAAAGGTTATGAAGGGGTATTAAAAAATATCAAGAACATTTTTTCAATGACTAATTTAAAATTAAAGGGCCTAAAATCTCATGACTTTCATTTTTTATAAAAGATCTATTGAATATAGATTTACAATACATTTTTCCTAAGAATTTATATCATACATTAACCAATATATGTTTCTTTTTTAGTTTTATATATAGTAAAGTTATATATTCAAATAAATTTTTAACAGTGAAAAAAACAAATTTTTGTCATATTATTTGATTTGAAGATGTTCTTCCCACTATCA
Organism: Viscum album; assembly: GCA_963277665.1. NCBI lineage: Eukaryota > Viridiplantae > Streptophyta > Magnoliopsida > Santalales > Viscaceae > Viscum > Viscum album. Next base: position 1,016,484,067 of record OY728143.1, read on the forward strand.
TTCCTTAATATGATGGTTCACTTGATGGTTCGATTGGTTAGAGAGATTAGGCTATGTGGTATTATACATTATAGATGGATGTACCCCCATTGAATGGTATATGAAGTTTTTGAAAGGTTACTTCAAAAATCAAAGTCGACTAGATGGTTTTATTATAGAGTGATATATTGTTAAAGAAGTTGTTGAATTATGTGCTAACAACCTATCCGATGTGGAAATAATTGGTCTACCAAAATATCATCACACCAGGTAGTTTTGGGTGAAGCAATTTCCATAATATATGTTTTCAAAATTACTATTACTGAGTATAAGTAGGCTCGCCATTACATTTTCATAACATTTTAGAGGTTTCACAATATATTGAAACCCAAAAAGTATTTATTATGAATTTGAATCCATCAAGGGTTTAAATATGGATATAAAATACACATAATCTATAGTTTATAGGATAATTCCAATACCATATTTTTAAGGTGACAACTAAAAATCTGAATTCAATTTCAGAACATCTTCGAAAACTAGTTAGAGGACAAAGTGTGCTTGTATTATCTTATAATGTTTATGTAATTAATAGTTATATGTTCTATAAAAAGGAACATGATGAATGTAGTTTCCTGAAAAATATATGAGTTACACTTATAGCTAAAGGGATGCATGTATATAGAACCAAGGACATAAATCCAATATATGTTAATATGTCAGACTTTGGCACCATTAAAAATGTATGGGAGTTGGATTATACTACATTCCAAGTGTGTATTTTTGAAATAAAGTGGGTTATTGATAGGAATGTAGTTAAAATTAATGAAGTGGGATTCCTAAAAGTTAATTTTAGTAAGAAAGGGTATGAATATAAACCATTTATAATGAAGTCGTAGGTGGTATAAATATTTTTTGTTTCAGAACCTACAAATAGAATGTGGTAAATTGTTTTTCCATCAGCCAAAATCATCGAAGGTTCAGATGTAAAGTCAACTGAGTATGACCCTTTCATTATAATGTCACAATCATTTTTTGGTGGTCCCAATATAGACAATGTCTTATATATAAAAGGAGGCCACAATGAGGGGATTTAGATACTCAATAGAGGGGTCAAATCCCTTAAATAATTAAGTTATATTTTTTAATAATATACATTATGTCACCTCATATTATTATATATTCACCACTCCATTTACATAATCTAAATTAAATTTTCGCCCATTTCTGTATATAATGGCTTTTTCATATGTTTATTCTCTCAATCCTAAGAAATAATTGGTTTCTCAACATGATGATAATCCCAATGCCAAGGAACAATAATTTTATACACATTTTTATGCTACCAATCCTAAGGAACAACGTATTAAAAATGATGAAGATGAGTAAAATGTAGTATGTGAACTAACTATGTCCTCTAAAAAATAGAAGAGTCATAGAATGATGTTGTTAACAAAAATTATTAAGGAAATAATAAAAGAAATTAAATTAGAGGTTTTATAGAATTTAGGTGATGAGAATATTAACCCCAACAAGTCCATGTTCATTAGTTATATTGGGCTTACCACTCAAATGCATGTATCAGTTGATCTATATATGTGGCACAATGTTGTGTTCAAACTTAAGTCACTAATCTAGGAATATATTAGAGTAGAATTATGATATAACTTCTTTATTTCACTTAAAAAATAATGAATTATTGATTTACTCTTCATTAACCCATATAGAGTTCATTTATACTAGATGACTGATGAATAAAATTTGTACTAATGCACACTCTAAAGGCTCATAGAGGCTTTCAAACAATTCTTATAAAGCATCATCTTAGGGATGATAAAGGGAATGTAAACATTCACCCACCACAGATGTATAAACACCTGATAAACTAAGAAACATGGAATACATTTATTGGTAATCATGAGGATTCATCTTTTCAGGTACATTTTGATTGGTAAAACATTTCTTGAAAAAATATATATTAATCACTTTGATTAAGAATTGTTAATATATAAAATAGAAATTGAGTGCTAAAAATAAGTAGAATACAACAAAACCAGCATACCCCTACCATAAAGCAAGGATGGGGTATGCATCACTTGAAAAAATAGTGTATGTACATTAAATCTAAAGTAATAATTTTATGTGGCATGAAACATAAATATATTTATGTTCCTTTATTTATATTTAGATCGATGAATCAAAATAAAAAACCACTTCCATCCCACATCATGTGCTATGGAATGGGGCTTGTGTAAATAAAAATGAGATGCTAATAGATTAAAATGCATAAAATTATGGGAAAAATGTAAAAGTTTGATATAATAAAATTTATATGATTTAAATAAGTGTTACATAACATTTATTAATTATTTCCTAATATTTTTTATCTAGTTTAGACATAGGAATCATCATCAGTTATACCTGATGAATGTCTATTATCAGTGACCTTGAAGCTGCTAGAACAATATGGTCATGTCATAGGTGTGGGTTTTGGGGTGTCACCCCAAACATATTTTGAGAAAAAAATGAATAGGGGGATAAAGATAGAAAATTTATGAGATGAATCCATTTATAAATCCTCTAGAATAAAAACTTAATTGGATGTCTGAGTTGTTAGATAATGTTATCAAAATAAATCAAACAGAAGAAACAACACAACAACAACCACAACATGAAGACCCCCTGCGCGACCCCACCCGCCTTGAATCGAACCATTCCCCCAAATGGAATTCCTTACCATAGGTAATCAATTTTTTCATAACTATTCCAATGAAATTTGAATCTATTTGAAACTGATACTTTTCATGTGCTAATATTTCACATGGTAAAAATGATTGTAATTTATATCTTTCAGTTCCCACCCATTCCTTGTTGTGAGGGGTACAGTTGTCAATATGCAAGGAGAGATTTTACAAAACAGAAAACTTCCAATTGGTATTTTAAGAGTTAGGATTCATGTAGTTCACAATACGAGCATCAAGCTACCTGTTCCCCATGATAATATGTATCTTCATAAGGTTTACCTTTTTATTGGAACATTCGTAGAATGGTCATTTGATATGTAAAAAAACATGACGATGAGGATTTATTCCTTTCCAAATTATGTTGTATACAAAACCTTTAATGGTTAATAAAAAAAGTCATGAAGCGATGAATGTTATTACAGACTGGGAAAGGGAAGGGGTGAAACAAAATGTCGATTCAAAAAAAATCGAAAGGATCAACCAATCAATTGAAAATACATTCATAAAATATCATTACCTTACTAGATTAACTTCAACATTCACTAATATTATAAGTTTATTTAGATACAATGTTCAACAATGGTGATACAACCATAATTTATTTTGAATAAAAATTATTCAAAGAGGATATTATAGACTTTATTGGTCATGATAATGTAGATGAAATCCTCAATCAAGAATGGCTAGGATTCTCAATTGTAAAGGTATACATGAGGTGTGTTTTCATACTTTGATTTTCTAATAGATGATCTACTATGTTAATTAAAGTTAAATACTATTCATATTTTTTGATAGCTTATATATCCATACTAATGGAAAACCTTATGAAAAAAAATAGACTCATTAGTCCCCACATCACATCTACATAAAAGATTTCATTGAAAGAAGATAAATATTTTGTAATCATGGACAAACTAGCCACAATGTTCAAAAAAACATTCAGATGATTGAGTCTTATTAAAAAAAAAATATTTTCATTCCTTTAATTACTTATTCATTTTTTAAGTAGACTTGGTTTCTAATTTAAATCAATTTGGATACTCTAAATTTTGTTTTGATAAGGTAGTGTTTAAATATCATCAAAATCATGGCATGAGAATAGTCCATGAGCATAAGGTTTCAATCAACTTCTAAAAGTGGATAAGTATTAAGGTATATATATTAATATTTCACTATGAAAACATATATAAAAAATTACATTATTTTTTTCAATTTTTCTACAGTTTCTAAAATAAACTAATAACAATGATTGTGGGTATTATGTTTGAAAATTTATGAGAGGTATCATATTCTATCAACAAACTAGCATCCCTGAAGAGGTATTCCCGATGATAATTATAATTTCATTTAAATATTTATCAATACTTTATTTATTCATATTTTTCTAGTACTACCAAGATATTTGATAGTCCTTGAATTCAAAAGAGGAAAATAATTGTATAGAAATGAATGGGAAGAATACATGGTGTCAGCCTTTATACATATATCACAAAAAGATGATTTCCTAAAAGTTGTTTTGTTAATTTTCTCATAATTTTATCTACTATTTTTAGGTTAATCTCCTTATCATTTTTATTTTATACTTATTTATTTAATTTTAATAGATATAATTCTTCAAGATGAATAATAAATGGTGTGATAGTTGAAGTCTTTTTATTCTCAAAAGCTGGTTCTCTTGAATTGGCTCACATCCATGGTGAGAGTTTCTTATCACTGATAATGTGAACCAATTAAAGATCACCTTCTTTTGAGAACAAAAAGAAATGGTGTGGTGTATAGGAATCAAATTCAAATCAGTCTGAAACATGGTGTACCTAGTATTAATCAATTATATGTTTTTAGTTTAAAATTGACATTTTAGTTCAAAAAATATCACGTACTAAAAACCATGAAAAATAATTCATATTGTTTTGATAATTTAATAAAATGATTCATAAGTCATTTTTGATGTATAGGAATCATCATCACCTTGATCTGATACATGTCATTCCTGATATGACATGAAGTGTATGTTTTTAGTTTAAAATTGACACTTTGGTTTAAAACAAATGTCACATAATCAAAACCAAAAAAACACATTCAAATTATTTTGAAACATTATAACAAAAATCCCAAATTCATTTTTGATGTTTAAGAATTATCCACACCTAAATCTGATACATAGTGTGCCTAGTATGACTCGAAGTGTGTGCTTTCAATTTAAAATTGTCATTTTTGTTCAAAATCATGTCACATAATCAAAACTAGTAACACCCATTCAAAATGTTTTGATCAATTAAGAAAAATATAAAAAATTAATTTTTGATTCATAAGAATCAGTTTCACCTCAATCTGAAATAGGGTGTGTCCGGTATGACTTAAAGTGTACTTTTTTAGTTTAAAATTGATATTTTAGTTCAAAAAACACACGACAAGCTCAAAACTGAGAAAACACATTCAAATTGTTTTTATAGTTTGGGAAAATGATCCATAACTAATTTATGACACTTAAGAATCATCTTAACTTCATTCTAATACACGGTGTATCTTGTATGACTTGAACTGTGTGTTTTCAGTTTTAAATTGACATTTTAGTTTAAAACACACATCACATACTCAAAACTGGGAAAATAAATTTGTATGATATTGATACTTTAGGAAAATGATCCATAAGTAATTTTTAACATTTAGGAATTAGCTACACCATAATCTGATACATTGTGTTCCCGATATAACTTGAAGTGTGTTTTTTAGTTTAAAATTGACATATTTAGTTCAAACCACATGTGACATACTCAAAACTGAGAAAACAAATTTAAATTTTTTTGAAACTTTTGTAAAAATATCCATGATCATTTATGACATGTAAGAAGCAGAATCACCTCAATCTGATACACAGTGTGATCGGTATGACTTAAAATGTATGTTTTCATTTTAAAATTGACATTTTAGTTCAAAACACACATCACATACTCAAAAACAATAAAATGGTTTCATATTGTTTTGATAATTTTAGAGAATGATCCATAATCAATTTTGATTTCTAAGAATCAGACTAACCTCAATTTGATACATTGTGTGCCCAATATGACTCAAAGTGCTCATTTTTTGTTTAAAATTGACATTTTAGTTCAAAACACAGGTGACATAGTCAAAACTGAGCAAACACATTTATATTATTTTGATACTTTATGAAAATCATCCATAAGTAATTTTTGATGTGCAGGATTCATCCACACCTCAATATGATACACAGTTTGACTGACCTGACTTGAAATGTGTTTTTTCAGTTTAAAATTGACATTTTTTTCAAAACACATTTCATATTCTCAAACCTAATAAAACACATTAGTATTTTTATATACATTAGGAAAATGATCCAAAAGTAATTTTTTATGTGTAGGAATTAGTCGCACCTCAATATTATACATGATGTGACTGATATGACTCAAAGTGTGTGTTTTCAGTTAAAAATGACTTTTTAGTTAAAAATGACTTTTTTGTTAAAAACATGTCACTCAATAAAAACCTAGAAAGAACACTCAAAATATCTTCATACTTTATGCAAAAAATCCTTAAGTCATTTATGATGTGTGGGAATCACCCACCTGTTAATCTGACACATGGTGTGGCCGGTGGGACTCGAAGTGTGTGTTTTGATTTATAATTTACAGTTTAGTTTAGAACACATATAACATACACAAAAATGAGTAAATATATTCAGATTGTTTTACTACTTTAAAACAACAATCCATAAGTCCTTTATAAGGTGTAGGAATTAATCAGATGTCAATCTGATACACGGTGTGTCGGTTATGACATGAAGTGAATTTTTTTAGTTTAAAATTAACATTTTTGTTCAAAACACACATGAAATACTCAAAACTGAGCAAAGAGATTTAGGTTGTTTTGATACTTTAGTGAAATGATCCATAAATAATTTTTGACATGTATGAATTAGCCACACCTCATTCCGATAAATGGTGTGGCCGGTATGGTTCAAAATGTGTTGTTTTAGTTTAAAAATGAAATTTTATTAATGTATTATTTTATACTTATTCTTTATTTATTTATATATAATATTACTAACATAATAATTTTTTCGCGTAAAGGTGCATTCATTTTCTCGATCTGTGGTGGTATTTTCAGCAAATGATAGCATGATTGATCTCTTTTGAGAAGGGGGTGAGGGGAAAAGACAAAGGAACATTGTTTTTTTATTGAATTTTTGTGATACATTATACTTACTAATGTAATTTTTCAAACCAATGTTTTAAATTTCCATAATATAGTGTTCTTTATTATATTTGTGATGTAAATTTTTATCCAATAAATTATGTATTTCAACCCTTGTATTTGTTGCGGCAGTACTGTGCTAAAATTTTAGTAGCAATATAGTAGAATGGATTTTATCAACGATATTTCTAGCATTGATAAACTGACCATTATCAATGATAAACTAGAGCTGATAAAGTACTCCCTTTATCAATGCTTTTTTAGTGCTGATAATAGGGACTCCCTTTTATCTGTTCTTAGAACATTAGCATTTTTAGCACTGATAAATAGTATTTCTAGCGCTAATAAAAGGGGGATTTGTAGTAGTGATAGTTATAAAGAAACAAAATTGCTGGATATGATAGGAATGGAGGATAAGTAAGAATAAAGATGTGTTATTTTGTAATAAAAATGGTCTTTTTCAGTTCTATAAGTTCAAGTGTTGTTAAAGTGAACAAGTTTTCCATGTATGTTGTAGTAGAGGTCAATTGAGTATGAAGGAATCGGGATCTGTAGACCAAGGCAATTTGCAACACCTTCTGTGTGACAACCCAGATACTGATAAAATAAATTACTTTTATATTTATTATTATTTTTGAATTAAATAGTTATATTCATTATATATATGTTAAGTGATTCTTAAAATCAAAAATGAAATGGTTTTATTAAACTAATTTCTTATAAGTTTTTAATTAAAAGACTAATTTTCAAATTATAGAATTAAAAAATTTATAATTCAGCATGTCAAAATAATCTTAGAATTATTTTTTGAGAATTTTCTGAAAATATTGATTTTTCAATGAATAATGAAAACTTTATTTTCTTTCAGTGTATTTATAAGGTAAAACTATGTTTTTGATTAGTTCTAAACTTTTATTGGTTCATTTTTATTTAAAATAATAAAATTATTAATTTTAAGAGGATTTTATACTAAATTTTAGTATAAATACATTTTATACTTAAAAAGGGAATTTCTTTTCGAAAAAAACTGTTTTTCATTGTGTTTTCCCGATTTAATTTTAAATTAAATTTTACAACTTCTGTGATTTAAATTTTAAAAAATGTATTCCATATTTTTGAATCAATGTGTCCAAATTTACTAAATTGGCCCCTTTGATTTTTGGACAACATGAATAGTAGACTTAGTAATTTTTATTATCACCGTAAAGGGTAAATTGGGCAATTTATGATAAAAATAAAATGATAATAAATATAAAATGACTCAAACACTTACCTAAATATTATTGGATGAGTTTATGTTTACATTATCATCCAATGGTCAATTTTATGAACTTTTGGGGCTAATTGGATATGATTGTGAACTTTATTGCATTTTATTTAAAGAAAAATCAAACATGTCACATTCTTATTTTTAATAAGTGTAATATTTTTAATATGATGTTATCCAGAGGATAAGTTCAAATATAAATAGTGTTTTATTAATCTAAAATATTTATCCTCATCATGGTAATTTATGTTTAATTTTTAGTGAAAAAATAATTACCTTAAATTTTCACACAACGCTGATGCATTAATAATTTAATTAATAGAAAAATCAAATAAATGATATTAAAAATATAAAAATAAATATAATTTGAGATAATTAACATGATTAAAAAATTATAGATGACCTTTACATGTTAGGGATATAATAAAATAGTTGGTTCAAATTATAGGTGTTATCTTGTTATTATTGAAGTTAAAGTGATGAATAGTTCTAAAAATTGACATTATTGATATTTTATAATAAATATTGTTTTATTTAATGATATAAAATTCCTAAAAATATAAAATTTGGTGAATTGTTTATGATAATGTTAAAAATATCAACCATGATCCATTTATGGATCATTTTTCATTTTATCGTAACTATATTAACCATCAAAGAGTCAAAAACCATGTTGTCACGGTAAGTGTTTAAGGAGTTAAATAAGCATTAAAATGAAAGAATATATGGGTAGAAATATAGTTAAAACATTTCTAATTTTTATTTTATGAGGTTATTTTGACCCATAATCATCTTATCTTTGAAATAAATCACTTTGGGGCCATTTTTAATTGAAAATTAATTTATATTATTTTAATATGTTGAGAAATACCAAGAGTGCCCCTCCCCTCTCTTATAAAAGGAAACATATTCTTCTCATTTTTTTCATACTTAACATACCTTTTGGTTTGTCCAAGACCTACCCAAATCCTTTCCTAGAATCCCTCCCCACATTCTAGAGGTCTTGGTTTAAGAAAAATACCAACCTTAGTAGTCTTTAGATGTTGAGGAAATGAGGATTTCCAAAGAAGAGGTATAGTTTTTATCTGCATGTCTTAGTTTTGTTTCTTCTTCCACATCCCTCAAACCTTATTAAACCATGATAAAATAATAAATCTAGAATCCTCCATATACTTAGATTTTATTATGATAATGGAAGCACCTAAATCTATCTTATATTCAATCAAATGGGATATGAAATCATCATCCATGGGTACTGTGGACTACCGCCTCGCGAACCAATGTCACTCGTTTTCCATTATCACCTCTGATGGATTAATATAATGATGGAATTAATATTTATATATTTTATTCATGACATATTTATCATTATTTAAAGATAATATATCATTTATGTTCTTACCTTTTCATGCGTAGAAGAAAAACGATAACGTCGTTCGTGTGTATGTGTGGACTACAACCTCTATGAAGCGATGTGATTCATTATTCATCACCACATAACTTGAATGATATATATAATTATATTTAAATAATTAATATGATATTTATGATATTATTATCATTCTATAAATATAAAATAATATTACTCTTCTTTCTATAATGATCATTGAAAAATTGAAACGTTGCTCATGTATATGCACAACATACCGTCTCCATGATTGTAACATAGTTTATTTTTCATAACCAGCATTCATGTTTGGATTTAAAAGTACAATTGATTTATAATGGTGATAATTATGTTGTGATTATTATTCTGTAGATGGTAGAATAATGACCTCTTTGACCATAGTTCAGATACCTAAGTCATTTTAGAATTCTGAACCAAATGTCGTCAAAATAACTGATGTGAACTTAGATGATTAAGTAACTGTATGATAATAAGTGGTTTAAAATGAATAATAAAAATGAAAAATGTTCTTAAGAAATTATAAATAAACATAATTTTTTTATTTAGGAAGATAATTAATGTACATAATGAGTTGGATCCGACTCAAGGAAAAAGGGCATTCTTTTCAAAACTCTATTTTAGAGTTCCTCTTTTATTTTTACAATGTCAAAAAGGAATGTTTTTAACTTATATGGCTTGATTGTATTTCTCCATCTTCATGAATCTTTAATGCTTTAATGTTTCCTTTATAAGTTTTTAGAGTTCTTTTCAAAGAAAATGGATTCTTTATTATGTGCGCGGTTCATGGATATTATAATTTATTTTTAAGAAAAAATGTATTTTGATATCCGAAAGTGTTTAGCATATGGGTCTAAAAAGTTTTTCAATGGTTCTATTCATGATATGGTCCTTGGAAATTATTTATGATGTGTTAATCCCATTATAGATCAAGATATGACTGTTTGAGCCCCATTATAGCTCAAGATATGACAAGTTGAGCCCTATTATAACTCAGGATATGACGAGTGAGCCTCGTTATAACTATCCAATGCATTGGGTACTCTGAAGATGGAAGTTGATCATATGGTCATTCAATTTGTAAGAGTGGCTATAAGAGTGATATGAAAATGATGTCTCAATACACCAACATGACTTTTCTATGCTTGTTAATGAGTTTTCATGGAAATCGCTTGATTTCAAATGGTAAGATAATGATATTTCTTTAAGGAAAATTGATTCTCTTTTGGAAGAGAAAGAATGTTTTTAAGAAAAGTGTTTTTATAGGATTTCACGTATTTCACTGGACTAAATTTTTTCTTTCTTTTATGTCTCATAATGAGTTTTTTGTGTTCATCCGAGGTTTTAAAATGTTTTTTATAGGGTTTAAGGGAGAGTAAAGACAAACTTGAGATCAAGGAGAAAATTGTGAAGATTTATCATGAAAATAAATCATGTTTTATTTTAAAGACTTGTTTTATGGAAAAAATTGATATTGCGCAGTAGTGCCCACTTGTAATGTATGAGTTTACTTTGTAAACGATTCTCTTAATTCTCTAAAACTTTAAACCGAAAAGAACCTCAGAATTTTAAGAAAGTGAATTCTAGTTCAAAAACACTACAATAGGTCGAGTTCTTACATTCTGTTTGTGGATTAGTGTTGGCGTTTCCAAAGTGAAAACTTTATAACAAATGTTATCAAATATTATTTATTTAAAATAATTAATAATAAACATTTTACTTATATTTTCATTATTTTTTAAAGTGCTAATAAATTTAAGTTTATAATAGCGTCTTTAATTAAAGGGTTTAATTAATATAGTATCTTTATCATCCCTTAACAAAATATCCCCTCATGTATATATAATTATTATTTACAAAGCCCTAACAAATAATGATAAAATCATACTATTATTGTTGTAGATATTTGGGTTTGGGTTATGGTGGGGATGTGTGTTAAGTTTAACTAATGAAATGTATTTTTAAAAGATGGAGTAAAAAGGGGAGAAAATAGGAGAGTGCTCCAATAATGTCTAATGATCACATGTGAAGTGTGTGGCACATACAAGATGTAAAGGGTGGGCCACATGGGTCACCCCATCATAGCATCGATTGAAGTGGTGGGGACTATGGGAAATGGATTGGGTCCCCATACATCTTTGCCCACAAATCTTTCCATTTTGGTTCATTTTTGTTCATTTTTGTTCATTAATGGTGGAAACGAACCCTATCAAACACCCAAAAGGATATGGGGATCTTTCTTCCGACCAGTGATGCTGTAACTCAATAATCAGGCCCCCAATCCTTGATTTCTTTTTTATCTTTCAACCTTCGAAAAGACCAATTATTGTAAGCTGCTTAGAACTTTATAGCGTATGCATTTTCATCTATGCTTGAATGAGTTGTAATCGGCAGAGAAAGCAAGATCGAGGGTTTAAGTCCCAATCCGTAGCAGGTGGAACTGGCGGTTGCCCCCGTAGGATTCCATTCTCCTCTTCCTACATTGTCCGAGAGAGAGAGAGGAGTGCCCATTTCCCGCGAAGAAAGCTTTTCCACTAATTCAGCTCCTCCCCCGACAATGAAAGACAATGAATGAATCCAACACCCATAAGCATTTCCTTCATCATTACTCTCTCTCTCCCTCCCTCCCATGAACCATTATTTAGTGCCAAAGGTCCTTCATTTTTCCATTCGCCAGCCCTTCTTTCAGCGTGGGATCTGTGTGCCACTGATGCAGTTTTAGAGCAGCTTGGCACCAGTTCTCTCTGCGCTTCACTTCCCGAGGAGGATTCTTTTTTTTTTTTTTTCAGTTTAGCAAACTGTACATAACATTTTGTTCTCCATTTTGCGTTCTTTAGAGAAGATGGGTGGCGTCCTTTATGAGATTTAATCTCCCCCTCGCCCTCCCTTTCCAACTCTCACCATTTAAAGTCTTGCGAGCTTCAGATTTTGACTTGAAGACCCAAACCCACGTAAAGGTTTGAGATTTGCAGACAATTCCTTTATCAGGAAGGATCCATCCAGCCTTCGTTGGGCTCGCTGCCCAGATCTGACCACTGACAAGGTAATATAGGTCCTGTTTTCTTTGTTCCATCAATGGAAATGCATAAATTCTTTAAAACTTTAAAATGTTATAAATAAAGTCAATAATATTAACTTAGTTACGACGCTGAAGGAGATCCTTTTGAAAAACAGTTTTTTTCCAATGTAGCAACTTTTGATACTTGTGGATATATTGATTATATATAAATAGATTTAACGCAGAAAATAGTTCAAAAAAAGTCTTATAAACCATGGTAGTCAAAATCGCTAGTCTACAGTACAAGTCTACCCTGTGAGTCGGGCGAGTTTACACCGAGTCTATAATTTTATTTTTACAAACGAGTCTACGAGTTTGCTACTAATCATGAACAGTAAACTCGCCGAGTTTGACTACCTTGTTATAAACATGCATTTGGGTATGTCACAATGCATTAGCATGTCAATTCATCACATATATTAATAGTTGCAGGAATACTTCATATTGAGGAAAAAAAGGAACATGAACGTCTTCTCGCAAGTTCCACCGGGTTTTCGATTTCATCCGACCGAGGAAGAACTTGTTGATTACTACCTTAGGAAAAAGATCACCACAGGGATTGACATGGATGTGATTAATGATGTTGATCTCTACAAGATTGAGCCTTGGGACCTCCAAGGTGTGCATAAACTAATAATATGTTTATTATGGATAAATTATAGACATTGCAAATATTATAAAGGATATTGGTTGGTGTTGTTAATATTGTTGGCATTGGATTGAACAGAAGTGTGCAAAATAGGAACAGAAGAGCAAAATGAGTGGTATTTTTTCAGCCACAAAGACAAAAAATACCCTACCGGAACCCGAACAAATAGGGCAACCGCGGCCGGGTTTTGGAAGGCCACTGGAAGGGACAAACCGATACACACAAAACATGACTTGATAGGCATGAGGAAAACATTGGTTTTCTACCAGGGCCGGGCGCCAAATGGACAAAAATCAGATTGGATTATGCACGAGTATCGACTCGAGACCGATGAAAATGGAACTTCTCAAGTAAGTAATTTATTCCTTCATCATAAATTGAGTTGGGGGAGGGTGGATTTGAATACCCTCATGCTCATAAAATTTGTGACAATTCTCAATATGCTTAATGAACATATTGCTTATGAAAGAGATCAATTAGAATTTAAATGATCATCATGTTCCTCAAGCATTGGAGTCCTTAAGAGACCTTTCACTATAAATATATGACTCTTTCATTAAGGATGGGATGCATGCATATTTAGGAAAACATTGTTGAGTTAGCTATTTTTGTTCCTAGGTAGACAATAAAGAACCTTGAGCATATACAAACTAAACTAAATTATAAATTTTTGTTCACACTTGTGAGAATATACAGTTGCAATAACACAAATACCTTGTGATTCATCGTGCTTCACATCCTTTTTTATTCAATCTAGATTTGTTATAGGATATCTCTTAACATTTTACTGACACCCTTGTTGTCATTTTGATGTTAGTGATTGTTTGTAGCTCCCATATGATGTCAAGGCTCCATGTAAGAAAATTACTTTTAGCACTGTATTGCACTATAAGAGTTTAAATTACCGTATAAAATGTCAAATTTCAAGACAGTATAAGAGACTCAACATGCATGTATTTGTAGAGTGTGATGATTCGACTGCCAAAAAAAACCATTCATTAAAAATGCAAACCCAAACATTTAATTAAAGATTAGAGTTACACAATATCTATTTGTTTTATTCTTAGCAAGGTCATTAAGAATGAAAAAACGACACTGCCCTTTTTCAGCGTTAGAAAAAATGATAAAGGGAAAATTTTTATTAGCACCAAACATTAAACCATCATAAAAAAAAGAAACCTTTTTGTTAGCGTTTTGTTTAGCACTGATAAATGTTACCTTTTATCCGTACTTTTGTAACACTGATAAACATATGTTCTTTAACGGCGGTATTGTAGCACTAATAAAGGGTACATTGCATAAAATAGTTTTTATATAAATATTTATATATTCTTAAATATGATGTATATAACAATAAAAATCTACATTTATATAAATATAATTTATATATACTTTTAATCTTTTATACTCTTGTTTATAAAATATTTGTATTCATATTATATAATTTATAATATCAATAAAAAAATTTCAACATACACATATATTTATAATTATACTTATATTCATATTTAAATTTATATACTTACACAAATTTTACATAATATATTATATATGTATATATTTACAATATACACACACATATGTAAACATATATTTACACGCACACACATTTTGTAACAAATATATATTAATATATATATATATATAATCATACATGCACACACAAACACACACACACAGATATATATATATAAACATATCTATAAAATATGTATTTAAGTATATTCATATTAATATATCTAAATGAACATAAATATATAATAATAACAATATTTATTAAAATACACACATACACAAATATGTACATACATATCATTGTATGACATGTAAATTCATTTCGGCGAGTGGTTATAGGGAGTTTCTCAAGAAGTGTTGGGCAATGGGATGGGCATGGTTTCGAATCTCACTTGTCTTAATAGTAGGGAATTTCATGTTGTGTGGCGGGGTTTTAGGTGGGTTCTAGTTGGCTAATGTTTGGTGGGGGCGTTTACTGGTGTAATTTTCAGTTTCTTGATGTGAAATTATTTTAATATATATTGAGAGTGTTTATTATTTGATAGAAATTAGTGTACATAATGACCCCCTTTATCAACGCATTTTTTAATGTTGATAAAAGTGTTAAACTTTTATTAGCACTCAGAATATCATCACTTTTTTAGCACTTATTAAAACAATTCTCAATGTTGTTAAAACCCTTATATGTAATAGTGATTGTTTACAACCTCAGGAATTTCATGGTGTGTGGTGGGAATTTTAGTTGGGTTCTAGCTAGCTAATGTTTGGTGGGGGCATTTCTTGGTGTAATTTTCAGTTTCTTGATGTGAAATTATTTTAATAGATTTTGATAGTGTTTATCAATGCTAAAAATTAGTGTTCATAATGACCCTCTTTATCAATGCGTTTTTTAAAGTTGATAAAAGTGTCATGCACCACCACAAAAATGAGTTTTAGCAGCGTCACCTTTTAACACAACTAAAAAAGTGATGATAAAGGAGGTAACTTTATCAATGCTAAAAAATGCTTTGAAACTACTCTTTTATCAGTGTTGTTTTAGCAGTGATAAAGGTACCCCCTTTATCACCATTTTTTAGTAGTATTGATAAACACCCACCTTTATCTGCACTTTTTTATTAGCACTGATAAAGAGTATATTTAAAAAAAATCATTAAAAATAATATATTAATATATATATTGATGTAAATATAATATATATTTTTGAAATATGTTTTAGATAAAGCTAAATAGGCCTTTACACTTAATATATAAGATAATTAGTGAAAATGACTTATAAAATAATTAAAAATATTTTTTTAATTAGTAATTTGCTAATTATTATCGAGTAATAGTCATTTAATAACAATTTGAATATATAAAAATCAAAAAAATGAATAAAATATCAATAATAAGTTGAAAACGTAACTCGAACTTCAAATGGTAATAACTTTTGATTCGGGTGTTCGTTTGAGCTCTACCATATATAATATTGTTGCCGGCGACAAGCTCTATGCCTTCAATGATAGAGGTAAACCTCTATCACATTTTTTGAGGCGAAAAAAGTCCCAAAAGGACTCCAAAATTGAGTTTTTAGTCTAGGTAACATAATTTTTTAACATTCGACGGAACTTTAGCCTCAGTCTTATTGCCTTTTTTTTAGAGACTGAATTTATTTCTTGGACTTACATTCATATGGATATTATGATTTTGAAATTTTATCATTTTTCACAATGTACTGTAATTTATAATAAAAAATATAAAAATATATGCATGTTTTTTATATATTCGTCCATAAAAAATTTATTTTATAAATAAATAATTAAACATATTTTCATATAAAATATATTTCTAATTATATTAGACTTATCTAAACAAAAAATAATATCAATTTTATTTAAAATACAAATATATGAATATTTATATACATATACATATATATAAATATATATTTATGTATTTATAAACACACACACACACAAAATTATATATATATATATATATAACGAAATATATATAAATATACATATATATGAAAAAATGCAAAACAAAACAATATAGGTGAGTTGAAGAGTCGTGGGAGTATGAGGAGGAGGTTTCAGGTTCGAAACCAAGCAAAGGCATGGGTGTGCGGGCGGGTGAGTAGTTGGGTGGCGCTATTAAAGGGGGTTGGGGCGTTGTTAAAAGGGGGGTTGAGTGCTAATAAAAGGGGGTGACCCACCCTCTGATTTGCAGATTTCTTTTTAATTTTTTTTAACTTTTATCAGCGCTTTTTTAATAATGATAAAATTTGTCTTTTAACATTGATAAAAAACGCAGATAAAAGACTATTTTATTAGCGTTTTTTAGCACTTAATAAAAGGGGTCTTTATCAACGTTTTTTTAGCACTGATAAAAGAGACCCCCTTTAATAGCGCCTCAATTATCGATACTTTTTTAGTGTTGATAAAGGTTTTCTTTAGCGTTGTTAAAAGGGGGTCGAGTGCAAATAAAAGGAGGTGGCCCACCCTCTGATTTGCAGATTTTTTTGACTTTTATCAGTGCTTTTTTAATGTTGATAAAAGGGGACTTTTAACATTGATAAAAAAATACTGATAAAGGATTATTTTATCAGAATTTTTTTAGCATTGATAAAAGGGGTCTTTATCAGCGTTTTTTTAGCGCTGATAAAAGAGACCCCCTTTAATAGCGCCTCAATTATCAGTGCTTTTTAGCACTGATAAAGGTTTTCTTTAGCGCTGATAAAACCCTATTTTGTAGTAGTTGTATTTTTATTAGCATTCGGAATATCATTACTTTTTTAGTGCTTATAAAAACAATTTTCAATGCTTTTAAAACCCTGATGTGTAGTAGTGATTGTTTACAGCCTCGGGGCCAATTTTGAGGGAAAAAATGTTAAATTTTGGTGGTTTAAAATATAAGATACATCTATGCATAAAATTTCAAAATATTACAAATATCCTTCATTAATCATGGGAGATAATAATTTGCAACGTTTGGAATGAAGGGTTTCATGAATTCAGTGTGTCCAACAATTTTTAATAGATTTCATTATTTCATGTGAAACAGTTCAATTTTCCTTAGAAACTCTACTATAAGTGTTATTTAATTTTATTGTATTTCTTCCCTCTTATTATCCTCCATAAAATTTGATTTTATGTGAAACTTCTTCTTATGAACAAAACAAAACAAAAGGAAGAAGGATGGGTTGTGTGCAGGGTGTTCAAGAAGAGGATGACAGCGATCCGGAAAGTGAATGAGCAGGAGTCGGCCCTCTGGTACGAGGATCAAGCCTCATTCATGGGGGACATAGATTCCCCAAAGCAGTGCCCAAATCAGGTGCACAACATGATGAACTTAACCCTCCCCCACCACTTTAAGAAGGAGCCAGAGTTTGGTTACAAAATCCCCCCTCAGGACCCCTACCTCCAAGTCCCCTTCCTGGACAGTCACCAGCCCATGCCCCACACCCATTCCGGCCTTGGCTGTGCCTCTATGGACATGGCCAACCGCACTGCCATGCCCAACTGCAGTCCAAACCTTCCGCCATTCCAGATGGGCTCGGAGCAGGTCACCGACTGGCGTGTGCTGGACAAGTTTGTTGCCTCTCAGCTCACCCAGGATGCTTCAAAGGAAGAAAGTAATGCGTACTCTAATGCTGCCACTGCCTCCACTCCATCAATGTCCAGTATCGATCAATGGAATTGAGTCCCCATTAAAAAAAAACATTGAATAATGCATATAAAGCTAAAATCTCTGTACTCTCGCCTACCATATTATTGAATGATTGTTGTAATAAAGCTAAAATGTCTAAAAATACGTAGTTCAGACCATGTTGAATTATCTAGTATTAAAATGCACCATCACTGCTCCTTTTGTTGCGGCGCAATGGCTGGGATAATCCAAAGCTCTTTTTCGCTTCTGGTTCGTAGGCTCCAGCATATAACTTTTACATCATCACCATGCTAGCTCTACCACCAAAGGTTTTTCCTTCCACAATCTTTTGAATCCAATTCCGCATTTGACACTAAATTGTTGGGGCAGCACAAGATCCGGTCGACAAAATCAAATACCAACAAAAAAAGAAAAATGTAAGAACACAGAAATTTATTACGTCCACGGGAGAAAAGAAGACCGGTTCGGTTATTTCTCTCTGAATCAAGCGTCGGAGGATCCACGACTACAAAATTGACCATTAGCGACCGCCATGACCCGTCGTTAATGGTTTTTAGCAACCGTCAACCGACCACCAATGGCGGTCACTCATAGTTGGCCCGTCGCTATAGGTCATGAGCGACCGCCATTGGTGGTCTCTATAGGGTCACCACAACAGACCACGCTGGCGGTCGCCAAGAGGAGCACCACCAACCACCAAAAGCGGCTGCTACATATTATTATATAGCGACTACCTGAGGCGGTCATTAATGCTATGAAAAAACACCACCACAGATCGGCGTAAGTGCAGCGCCGACCTTCATCCACGTTAAAAAAACACGCTGATAAGAGAGTAGTGTTTATCAGTGCTAGCTAAAAGCGTTGATAAATCTCTCTTTTTTCAACGCTAAAAAAACGCTGATAAAGGTGTATCGTTTATCAATGTTTTTGATAGCACTGATAAATAACAAATTTATCAGCGCTATAAAGGTTTTTAATAAAAAATGTTATTAATTAATATAAAATTATTATATTTATATTCAAAAATAATGTTTATTTATATACATTTAATAAAAAACACAGGTTTATGATTAATCGATATTTTTTAATAATTCAAATATATATATAATATTTTTTAAAAAATATTTATAAGATTATAATTAAATAAATATATATTTAAATAGTTATAAGATTATAATAAATTTTATTAAATAATAAATATATTTATTATATTTACAAATATAAATTTTTAATTATATATATATATATATACACACACAAATATTTATAAATAAATACAAATATTTATAAATATATACAAATATTTATAAATAAATAAAAATAAAAATATTTATAATTATAAATAAATATAGATATATTTAAATAATTATAAAATTTTAATAAATATTTTAATTATATATATTAATAAAATTATAAAAATAATAAATATACTTCTCATAATTTTATAAATATATATATATATATATATATATTTATAATTATAACTATAAATAAATATATATTTATTAAAAAATTAATTATAAATATTTATTTATTTATTTATACTTATAATTTTAAACAAATATATATATATATATATAATAATTATAAAATTATAATAAATATATTCATTATACTTATAATTATATATATATATATATATATTCAAAGCACAATGTCTTTATAAATATATCTATAAATATTTCTCTGCCTGTGCATAATATACACACTATCTTTATCAGCGCTATAATATCAGCGGTGATAAAGACATCATTTATCAATGCTTTTTTAGCAGTGGTAAATGAGTGTCTTTATCAGCGCTATAATATCAGTGGTGATAAAGACATCATTTATCAACGCTTTTTTAGCACTGATAAATGAGTATCTTTATCAGCGCTAAGAAATCACTCATAAAGTTATGTTTTATCAGCTCTTTCTATTTTAACGCTAATAATACATACTTTTATCAATGCTTTTAACTAACGCTGATAAAAGCATTACCCGATTTTATAAATGAACTCTAACAATCGGTTTCTTCTCTCGCACACTTCAAGCTCCCGTGAAAGCCAACTTTCGTCGCGCCACCGCTCTTATCGAACCCCGCTACCGCTGCTTCTCTACTCTCACCCAACTACACTGCCGCAAGCCTGCCATGCTGCCATAGTTGTCGAACCCTGCTATTGTTGCACGCCGCATAGCCTCTGTGTCACCGCTCCGCCGCACTGTCTCCTCACCGCCGTCTCTCCCTGTTCTGTTGGCCTCTCTCCATGCCCCACCGCCCTCCTTCACCTTCCCCATCGTCGTCGTCATTGCTCCCTGCCTTGTCGCCATCTCTCTCATCACCGTTATAGATAAGGTTGTTATCACTAGTGTCTAGCCTACTGCATTTTCTATTTGCTATTGTTTTTACTTCTATATTTTCATCATTTTCATCATGATTGACGATACTTCTAATAGTGATCTTCCATTTTGGTTTTGGTTTGTACGTCCATGTATACCCTAGATTGGAAATACATGTCTTTGAAGCCATATCCTCCAAAAAAATAGTAATAGTCATTCTAAACATTTTATGAATAGAAAATTATTCTCATATATTTTTGTTTCTCATTAGCCATAATGTTTCTCTTTTCTATAGAACACATTTTTTATGTCCTATATTTACAGAACAATAACACCAACTATTTAGTGTATTTCTTATGTCTTTTCATCACCATATTTTGGTTTTTGATTCTTTTGCATGTTTCTAAATGCAAATTTTTCCACAAATTGGTTCATTGAGGTTTTTCTTCAACTATTGATGATTTGTTCTTATGATCATTACTTAGGTCTAAATTTCATTTTTCTTGGAACCACTTTACTGGTCTATCGGTATCTACCCTCTATATAGATTCCTAATGTACCACCTTTTCATCTTTCATAGCTCATGCACATGATCTTTCTTATTCCATTATGAGAGTTAAAATCCTCCCTTAATCATCACACTTCGATCACAACTTCCTAACATCAATTTTGCGTTACTTTATTCTCTTGACTAGATCATTCAATAAATTTTTAGGCCATCAATTATCCAGGACCATTCTTCATTCATGATCCATACCTCAACCACGTTTCCAAAATTTTCACAGTTTTTTTTATTTAAGTTTTTCAATATCCATTTTTATTATTGGTTTTTTACTCTATTTTTTATTGGATAAAGAACATGGATTATTTAAAAACACCATTTTATTTCCTTTTTTAGCCCTCCAAATGTTAATATCCTCAAAGTATACTTTGAGTTCAATATCAAGATCAACTATTCTCTCAATTCCAACAATGTCCCCATCATGGTCTTCATCTTGTGGTTTCTCTATAACTCCCACCATGACATTTTTTAGAGTTATTTACAGTATGTGACCTCCACAACCATTTCCTATAATTTTCCTAAGAATGAGTACCTCAAGTTATTAAAGATTTTTCATATCTCTAACTTGGGTGGAACCAAAATTTAGAGAAGTAATTTAGTAAAGGAATCCCTTGAAAGTAATAGTGATAAAGACATGAAAATCTTCCTATTCATCTACTTGATTCACCTCTTTCATCAAGAAAAATTGGACTTAGTCCTCTAAAATTTAAATAAACCAACTATCCTAGATTAAAATTAATGAAAAACTTCTCTATGGATATGGAATTTCATCCAATGATTATTAGTACTTATCATTTCCCCACAATTTCCAGAATGATAATATCAAAGGGAATGATTAATTTCTCTACATACACCAAGACACCATCCTAAATTACAATGACATAGTCTATGGACTGGTCATATAGTTAAATAATAACATCTATTGTATTGGGATTACTTGTCTAGAAAATATTTAGCGTCATAGGCCATATAACCCCTTATAAATCAAAAAGGTAATTCTAGAAAGTTGAAACACTGATACTGCATGGAATAGAAAAGATACATGGATCTTGAAGTTGTAGTAGAATATTTCATTAAAAAATAACTAAGAAATCATATCTTATAAAAAGCACTCCTATATCTTCTAATTTGTTTTTATTATAAATGAGTTCCTTAAGGAACTTGCCATATGATGACATTTGTGAGATTTCAATGGCGAATGGGATGTTGATGTATTGTTGCTTGTACATTTCCATTTAATTTTTATATTACTCTTAATCCATTCCATGGATCAACCTCTTTATAAAGGGATTGTGTGCCATTTACGGATATACTTTGGTTAGATTTTATGTGTCCTTCTTAGTCCTTTCTATATATTCTTATTTTTACTACCTTTCGTATATACCATGTTCCCTTTATTTTCTTTCTCCTTTATATTTTCTTTATCTTTAAATGATTTTTGTTTTGAAAGTGTTTCCTTATTATACTTATGCCTATAGAGTGCCTGTGAGGGATAAATGGTGTTTTCCAAGTGTTTTTATCCCTTGTTATGGAATGATATTCCATGACAAGTGTTTTGGAAAATTCCTAAATAGATTTTTTTTAAAGAATGCTTTTGGTTTTAAAATTAGTGTTAATCACCAACTTTATGTTT
Organism: Viscum album; assembly: GCA_963277665.1. Classification (NCBI taxonomy): domain Eukaryota; kingdom Viridiplantae; phylum Streptophyta; class Magnoliopsida; order Santalales; family Viscaceae; genus Viscum; species Viscum album. The sequence goes on from OY728143.1 coordinate 1,016,507,064, forward strand.
TAAAAATTAATCTTGTGTTAATTGGATTTCAAACCAAGAGTTTGGGTTATTTGAAAGTGTTAAAAATGTTGGAAAATGTTGTTTTTTTAAGTGGTGAGTTAACCCTTGTGATCTATATTTAAAACCACTTTTTTAGCCTTGTTTACTATTTATATGAACGTTTATGGGTGTTGGAAGCTTTTAGGATTTCCAAAACATTGATTTAAAAATTAACCAAGGATAAAACAGTTTTTTTAAATATAGATCACAAGGATAACTCACCGCTTTAAAAATAAAACAACATTTTTCAAACTTTCAAATCACCCAAACTCTTGGTTTGAAATCCAATTAACACAAGATTAATTTTTAAAACATCAATTTGGTGATTACCATTGATTTTATAACCAAAATAATTCTTTAAAAAATAATTTTTGTATTTTCTCAAACACTTTTCATGGAATATCATTCCATAACAGGGGATAAAATCACTTGGAAAACACCATTTATCCCTCACGGGCACTCATATAGGCATAAGTATAATAAAGAAACACTTTCAAAAACAATAATCATTTAAAGGAATGTAATATTGAGTGACCATAAAGAAAAACCACTATCCCTATATATAACTATGGTCACTAGAAGTGTGCAATGATCTAGTGTAGTATAAATAAATATTTCCCACTTAGTTAATCAGGTTCCCATGAAATCATTTATAAGAGTCCAATTCTCTATATAATAACTTTAAATCATTTATAAGACATTTCGTAAAACACTACACTTAAACCACCCTTGAAATCAATTTATAAATTAGTCCACCTTTATAAAATAACTTGATTGATTAAAACGATGCCTTAATTGTCTTATCCAATAAACCAAATGGGGTCAAAAAATGTTAAACCTCGCATTTTATTTTAAAAATATATTGAAATATTTTATCAATTTCTTGGCATTTCAAGTATTTCTTGAAATGAAAAGTAAAAATATTTTTCCTATTGAGAATTCACTTTGATGACCAAAACATATTATAAAATCTTAGAACACTAGTAGAAAAATACCATATACCAATGGTTTAAAACCGTTGGTATAGGCCTCCAAATCGTTGGTATATCCTATACCAACGGTTTGGAGAACTATGGCCAAGTAAGTCATGGGGATAGGTCTATACCAACTGTTTTCCCCAAACCGTTGGTATAGACCTATACCGTTGGTACAAGTAATATGAAAAATCTATACCAACAGTTCCATAAAACCGTTGGTATATGTATTTCAAAAAAGAAGCATTCGGTGGGTTTCAATCCCAGTACCTACAGTTTATGATTGAACGACCTAACCACTAACCTAACTTGAATTTTGTGAACATAATTTCATAAATATATATATGTATTATCATAAATATTTTAAATTTTTATTTATTTAATGTTCTCTGTAAGAAGATTCCATAAAAAATACATGTAACTATACCAACGGTTCTCAAAACTATTGGTATAGATTCTTTGATTTTGGGACCTATACCAACAGTTTTGGACAAACCGTTGGTATAGGGGGGACCTATACCAATGGTTTTTCCAAAACTGTTGGTATGGGTATCTATTATGGACCTATACCAACGGTTTGGCCAAAACCGTTGGCATAGGTCCATATAAGTGACCTATACCAACAGTTTTCCCCAAACCGTTGGTATAGGTCCCCCTTATACCAACGGTTTGTCCAAAACCGTTGGTATATGTCCAAATTAGTGACATATACCAATGGTCAAAACCGTTGGTATAGGTCCATATAAGTGAACTATACCAACGGTTTTCCCAAAACCGTTGGTATAGATCTTATTTCCAGTAGTGGAATTTATTTATAAAGATAATTCGTACAATTTCTCAAACACATGGTGTGCATGGTTTATTAAAAATATTTTTAACAAGTTCCACAGTTGAGAAGTCCTTGGAATTGAAATGAAAATCACATAAAATATGATTTACCTTTCCAATAACAAATAAAAAAATTTAATTCTATTACTTGATTTACAAAACATGGAGTTAAACATCAAAACAATCATGGTTCTAAAATTCAATGGAAAACACAAGGGGTAACCTATCACAAATCAATGGAGAATGGTCCGTAAATTCAAATATAGGACGACCAGAGCGCAAAAAATTATTCAAATGCCCTAGACGCAAATAAATCACAAGAAAAAAGGGTCAACCCTTACCTTTGGGTTTGTCCACAAACAGGCGCAACAATGGGGAATAAAATCAAGGGTGAATCTGGTCTGAAGGTGAAGGCAAAGCGATGGAAGGGTGGTGAGCGTACAACATGGAGCGACGATGATGAGAGCAGTGGCGGTGAGAGCATCAGCGAGATAGGCAGTGGAGAGAGGGGCGAAGAGAGAAATGATGATGAGAGAGGTAGATAGAGTGGCGGCGATGATAAGAGGCGGGTAGAGCGGTAGCGGCAAGAAGGGTGGAAAGAGCGGCAACGGTGAGAGCGGAAATGCGGTATATGTAGGGTTCTGAAAAAGCTTCAAAGTGTGTGAGAGAAAAGCTTATTGGTAGAGTTCTTTATAAAATTGAGTAACGCTTTTATTAGCGTTACTTAAAAAGCACAGATAAAGGTAAGCTTTCTCAATGCCAAAATAGAAAGTGCTAATAAAACAGTTTTTTATCAGTACTTAAGAAGCGCTGATAAAAGTATAATCTTAATAATTTATTAATATTATTATATATATTTATTAAATTAAATATATTAAATAAATATATTTATAAAATTATAATAAATGTATTTGTTGTAATTTTATAATTATAAACGTGTGTGTATATATATATATTAGGTGTTTGGGGGTACGATTTTATTTAAACTCACACATACCACACACACAGGTCGAAAAGACAGGTTATATCCCCCTAAGGGGATAGCCCACTCATGAAGCCTTATTTATTCAGTACATGACCCGTAGGCCCAGTGGGCATGAAGCTCATTACATGGCCCATAGGCCCAGTGGGCATTAAAGCCCATTACATAGACCTGAAGGCCCAATTGTTTTACCTAAAAGCCTTTCAGGGAATAATGATGCTACAGTACCCATGATGCTACAGTACTTGCTACAGTGTTGTCACCACTATAATTCCTACTACAGTGCCCACAACCACTACAGTGTAATTTTATAATTATAAATAAATATTTTTATTAATATTTCTATAGAAATAAATATTTGAATTTATTTATAATCATATTTATATAATTATATATATTTATAAAATTATAATAAATGTATTTATCATAATTTTATATATATATATTTATATTTATTTATTTATATTTATAATTATAATTATAAATAAATATATTTATTTATTTATTTATAAATATAACTATAAATAAATATATTTATAATATATTTATATATAATTAAAATTTTCTAATTATAAATATAATAAATATATTTATGATTTAAATATCACTACTAGAAAAATGACATATAGCCACAAACCTATAGCCACGGTTTAATTGGTCGGTGGCTATAGGTTAAGATATAGCCACACTAACTTGAAAATCATGGTTTTAGAATATATAAACTTACGGGAAACGATCTTCGTGGCCACAACTCCTCAAATATTTCATCTCCCTCAGTGCGACTCATCGCGACTGATCTCCAACCCTTGAAATCCTTCTCCCTCGTCGTGACTCTATCTCCCACCCTGGAAACCCTTCTCCCTTGTCGCGGCGGTCCCACCCCCTTCATCGCGCGATCCCCCCCCCTTGATCGCACGTTCCTCTCCTCCTCCACCCCCTTCGTCTCACATTCCTCCTCAAATCGATGTGTCGGCCAAACTATGACCTTCCATGAGTGGGATCCATGTGAGTCGACCCCTACACTTTCTGCGAAGATCATTACAGTTACTCCTTCATGATAGCTACTCTCCCAAGCAATCCATACCTATCTCCAGGGATCATTCAGCCATACCTCTGCAATCGATGATGATTTTCAAGGTTCTCCCCCTACTACAAATGTGTCAATTGCAAAAAAAATATTACTATAAAAAACTAGGGATTTTTTTATTCCTACTCAAGTTCTGTTTCATCTTTGTTGTTTATAGTTTGATACCCACCAATCATAATTTCTATATTTTTTCAATGTGTCCTATCATATTTTTCCATCCAATTTTGACCACACCAAATTTTGTATATTTCCATATCCAAATCACTTCAGCCTCTAAACTGTTCACCTAACTTGCTGAATAAAAATTTTATCATAGAAGAAACTAGATGGTCTATGAATATATAATGTTTGCTATATTGATTTTAATCACCCATGCCTTCAAATGATATTCAATACCCAAGACTGTGAGTATTTTTTTCAAGTGAATCTGGTTTTATTATATGTCTCATAGTAGCTATGGTTTATTTCTATTCATCCAAAAAAATTTAAATCATTTCTTATTTTCATTTCATCTTAAATTCCTCAAATATATTTAATTTCAATTATTTTACGATATATATAAGTTCATTTTTTCTTGATATAATATTTTATACAAATGAAAATATTACTAAATATATATTTTTTCAATTTCATTTTTTATTTCCTAATTATCTCTACATTAACATTTTCCTTTAAATTAATATTCCTTCATTTTTCTTTTTAGTTAAAAAATGATTTTTTAGCCTGTCATTTTCTTTGTTATGGTGTCCTGAAAATATTTTTCTAATGATTTTTTCTTTCCAGGCACTCAATACATGGGGGTTTACAAATAACATTGGCTCTCTCCATTCTTCACTTTACATAAAGAAGACTTTCCCCGAGAACATGATTATTATTCATCTGTCTTGGTGAATTGAATGGTTTTATTAAGGTAAATATGAAATATTGAATACTCACATTCATAGATTATTGGATCCCGAAGGTATGAATTTTCATTATTTCATTTAATGATTCTCTAACTTAATAGTTTCATTTTCAAGTCTTGAATCTCAATTGTGGATTTTAATTTTACAGAAAGTTGTTTACTATGAAAAATGATTTTCAATTGGTTTACTACCATCGGTGTCATAGTGGAATCTCGGTATGTACTCTTTGCGAGTGAGTATCAACATTGCAATTACATGATAACTCATTTTATAGTTGGTTTATTGTTTCATATTATTGATTTCCAAGCCTTTATGTGTTTTCATATAAAGTTACTAGAAATGGTAGTGTTAATCCTCGATGTTCAGGTGTGGATTATTTTTCATTTATTCTCTCTATTTTTATTGAATCCTTTTGGTTTCTATATTATTATTTCAAATATGTTGTAATTTTATTAGTACTCTTGAAAAGTTCAGTTGGAAGTGTTATGAGGTTGTGTCAATTTAGTTAAAAGAAATGTTTTCTTCTAATAAATTTTACATTTAGATTGTTCTCAAGTATTTGATAATTTTTTATTACAGTTGGTGTTATGGTCTATTATTTTATAATTTGTTATTGCAGTTGTTTGATGTTAATGTATGTTCTAATTTGTTCTCATTTCTAATTTTTTGACTGAATTGATAATTGTGATTTTGTAAGTTGATTATAGAATCATGTGATCTAACTTGCTCCATAAGCTTAAAAGATTAGAATTCCTATACAACCATGCATTTCTCAGATTAAAAATACTATAGAGAACTTTAAAAAGTATTCCTTTTTATGATTTCAAGACACAACAATTATAGAATCAGTTGTTCAAGTTCCACATTATTTTCTTCCTAAATAGATAGTGAACCACACATCATTAAGTTGTCCATCTACTAAGTATCGATGCCCAATAATGCATTATCAGAAAAATGATAACCAAAAGTAACACATTATCAGAAAATGCCCCAAATAGACCTTACAAATGAGTAGTGAAAAAATACATGAGATGTAGTGTCTTTTCCAGCCATACGAATGCTGCAAATTGAATAAAGCCTCATTCAAGATTGCATAAGAATAACATCTGTGGGAAGCCTTTTCTTCAACACTCTCTAAATGTAAAAATATCTTGTGGAATGTCAACATTTTTCTTTCCAAGGAATGTTTATAATTCCCTTCTCTTTTTATTACATACAATTTTTCTAGGTTTTCTAAAACTTCTTAACAGCAACTTGATATTTGTTTCTATGATGTAGTCTTATTCATCCATGGATCTACCATTGTGTATCAACTTACACCATGATTTATCATTTCATCACAATAAAAAATTGTGGTGTGGAATCATTCCATGCATCATAGACTCCTGTAGTTGACCTGATAAACATTGCTCATATAAATAGATCATTACTTAATTTCCTTAACATCAATGATCCACCATACTTGCAACATTGTATCCTTATATTTGTGACATTACTTCCGGAAGACATGAAAAAAATGTCACTCTACTAGAATAACATCCTCCAAATCGAAAGGCATTTTTGTGGCATATACTTCTCTGAAATCAGGATTGTAGTATAGCCTATGACATGGTGTCAATATGTTTATCATTTTTGAATGACACTATTATATTCTCATACAATCACTTATTTTATTGCTTATAATTCTTACATTGTTAATTCTACACATATTTCCTTCAAATATCAAGAGAGCTTGAAATGGTGATTGTTGCTACTATTTAAAATAAATCATTCATGATAAATATTCAATTTGTAAAAAAAATTCTTCACTTGGGGAATTAGTTACTGAGAGAATTGAATGAGTTATTCCTTGCTTGTATTATTTTATGTTAATCTCTCATTTCACTCATACGTTCACATGACACTGTGTTGACTTCAACAAGATATTGTTTTCCCAATGTCTTAATCTTGCTGACGATGTTCCATGTTGATGTTTCTATCATCATCACCTGTTCTATTATTTTCTTTATCACTAATCATGTTCATCCCACTTCAATTTTTTGGTTTAATTAATGATGATTCATTAGATCACTGGCATTTTTTTGAAGTCTCCCAAGACCTGTTCATGTGTGTTGTGGCAACTAGAGTAAAAGGTGACTCATCATGTATGCATAGGTAAGCATATATATAATATGTTCTCCCGTTATATGTATATCCTCCCATGGAAGTGCGATTACATATAAGGGGCTAGGTGTTCTTATGTATATATATGGAAAATGCATACATGTGTGGGTGATAACAGGCTTATGCATGTAAGCATACATATAAGGATCCTCTTGTGCGTGTTCAAGGCCATTCAAACACATACATAGGGGTTAGGGTGTCCTTATGTATATTCAAAGGTTCATATACCTGGAGGATGGATGAAGCAGCTTAGAGTTGTCACTGATAAAAGTGTCAAGCGTTGAGTGTGGCTTGGTTCCTTTGAGGTAGGGTCCCTCTCCTAGCCTCTTTAATTCAAGAATGTTTTAAATTTCATTTATCTGCTTTCTTAATTCTTCTTGTTTATAATAAATTGAAATTCTTGAATAAGTTTTATTTAAGATAATTGTTTCATTTGATAAACAAGTCATGGTTTTGTAATAAAACCCCTCCAACCGAGGTGTGTTGTTTGTGAAAACTCACAGTGGTAGTTTATGCTTATATACCTTACTTGAAATTATTGCATTGATGTTTTCCTTATACTTGATGTCATTGCTAGTCTTAAAGCACACATAATAATTGACCCTTTTTATATCCATGTAGGGGGTTTCCCTATTTTTATTAAAACGATTGTTTGAACCAAAACACCCTTTAAGTGTCATTAGACTTTTAAGACAAAATTTCCCAAGTAGGCAAGTGTTGTAATGACCAAGTCACCATTAAGTGACCCCCATTGATCTTATAAATGTAATTGCATTGTTTTAATGAATTGAATGAGTTAAATGGAACCGAACATGGTTAACTTGGCACATGATAGGTAATGCCTCATGTAGTGAATTATGTAATGGTTATGCCTCATTTATAAATTTTAATTGGATGGAATGAAATAAATAGAGCGGCTTATTCATGGTGACTTGCACTCCACTTTTGAAATGTCTTAAGGGAAAGTGGTAAATGTCCAATTATAACCAAACACGTCCTAAGTGTTTGACTTGTTTGTATAAGTGATTACCCAATTAGGTAATTTCCCTCTTAACCATTGCACATTCTAAGTGTTTTCTTGCCACTTTAAATCCAATCGACTTGTTTTGATAAAGTAAATATCATGATTAGGATGGAATGGATTGTCATGGTGGAAAGCCTTTCCTTGAGCGTTTAAATTGAGAGGACCTTGTTAGAATAAAAGGAATAGATATGCTTACTTGAATTAAATGACATCTATCTGAGTGTTTTCTATGATTTTCCTATAATTAAGTGGTTGAAGTGGAATGAAATGTGGATGGTGGCACGGGGGGTGCATGGGGTGGGCAAGGGGGGTGTGCGAGGGTGCATGGGGTGGGTAGGGGGTGTGTAGGGGGGGATGGGCAGAGGGTGCAGGGGAGGGGCAGGGGGCAGGGGGTGTTGGGGGTAGAGGGAGGGGTGTGAAAGGGGTGTGTAGGGGGGATGGGAAGGGGGTGCAGGGGAGCAGGGAGGGGGTAGAGGGTATTGGGGGTATAGGGAGGGGGTGTGCAAGGGGTGTGGGGGGTTACAGGGGGTGGGCAGGGGGGGTAGAGGAGGAGGTAGGGGGAGGGGGTTTACAGGGGGTGCATATGGGATGGGCAGGGGGGTGTGCAGGGGGGGTGGACAGGGTGGGTGTGTAGGGGAGGGGGCAGGGGGCAGGGGGTAGGGGTGTGTTGGGGGCAGGGGGAGGGGGTTTGTTGGGTTATGTTGCAAGGGGTTGGGGGAGGGTGCAAGGGGTGTGCGGGGGGAGGTGCAGGGGTGCATGGGTGTGCAGGGGGTTGTGTTAATGCCACCTATGAGACTATATTGTCATATCTTCTTTGATCACATAGTCAAACAACGTCATATTATAGATATTTGAATAGTTTTAGGAGGGGTGTGTGTTGGGTTATGTTGCAAGGGGTAGGGGAGGCTGCAAGGGGTGTGCGGGGGGGTGCATGGGGTGTGCAGGGGGGTAATGTTAATCCCACCTATGAGACTCTATTGTCATATCTTCTTTGACCACATATTCAAACAACATCATATTTTATATATTTGAATACTTTTTGGAAAGTCTTATGGAGAACATTTTCATATGAAATTATAAGTCATATGCTCATCAATGTTGTACAACATAACCACAATTTTCATATCATTTCAAGTTCTTATCAGGACTTCACTCCCAATGAAATACCCTTCTTCTTGACACCGTAGTATTGAGTAGTTAATCATCAGGAAAAATGAACATCTCCATGGCCACATCACTATTTAGTCATCCACCTCCTAAACATATATTCTCATCTTTCACAACTCTAATATGTCCACCAAAACACTCTTAGAGTCACTACCCGAAGTCTCCTCTAACCTAGTCTTTATGGCATGATCCATGTCCACATCATGATGCCTCAACACTCTTGGTCCTATGAAAGATGAGATCGTCTGCCACGATCCCCTCCCACCAAAGATGCCCCTCCTGAGATGGAAATGGTGAAAGGGAGTTAATGACCCCGATTCCCGCCTCCAATAGGCCCCAGAGTGGCGACTAGCACCAAGGGTATGAGTTTTCACAAATATGGGAGGCATTACCCTTTTTATTATTTAAGATCGGGAAATAGGACGAATCAAACACCAAAAGAAAAACGAACAAGTAAATGAAAATAACCCAAAACCAAACCCATATGCATGTTTTATATAATACTGAAACAAAAGTACAAGTACAAGAAAAGCTCCAAAGTACGATACAAAAAAAAGAAAGCAAAAACTGCAAAGAAAAAAACTCCAATGCCCAACTAGCAAGGTCTCGCACGGTCCCTAAAGTCCTCCTGAAAACCTGAAAGTAAACGTAGGGTGATCATACAAGTATACTCAGTAGGAAAACCTAAAGCTCTCGCGCGCAGGTGGGGAGACATCCTAATGCCCCGTGAGAAAACAGAAGGAACCAAATCCTAGCAAGGAATCTATCCACCCAACCTCACAAGCCACACTCACCAAATAACACAAGTCAATAGAGTAGTATAGTAATATTATCAAAGTATGGGTACCCCGCACCACCTTCCCACTGATTACTGCTCAAGCCCTCACACCTAACACTCTGATGCTTCCCCCTCTTCCTGAGCTAGTGCCGCAACCTAGCCATAAGAAGCTCGAGATAGTGCCGCAACCTGGACATACGAAGCTCATAGTATCCCGCCGAAACTCAATCCTCGACCATCATAGTATCCCGCCCGCACTCAATCCTCAGCCATCATAGTATCCCGTCAACACTCAATCCTCGGCCATAACCACATCTCATTTTGAAGACACCTGGGAACCACATCACATCTCATCCCGAGGACACCTAGGAACATATCACATCCTCATCCTGAAGACTCTTGGGAAACATCTATCGTAACATGCCCGAGGGATCTTGGGCTACAGAACCTGGAAGAGGGAGCACAGAGAAGAACAATAACCAGCCATCCTTTAGATGTTTGAGAATCTCACCCACCTTCCCACGGGTGTTCGGCACGTAGTGCTCAACATGGGTGGGGTGTGTAAAGAAACATAAAACGTACAGATTTATATAATTATATCAACCACTAAGCCCATCCTAAGGCTACTACACAAAATATCTGAGCACATGCCTTGGCACTACTACCTCAAAAGTATGCACACAATAAACAGCCCCAAATCCCATTAAGCTCTTTATGTTTCAACAGTTTTAGTTTATCAGTTCCTTAACTACCGAGCAACTAACAACAACCAAACAAGATCAATCATTCGTAAAACATATCCCTACCAACCACAAATAATGTTAGGGAAAACACAAGCAACACAATACCATTTTCTTTTATCAGCCAATCAATTCCATTGATTTTCCGTATTTAATCAACTACCATGCCCCATAATTCATTAGTTAACCCTTACACTTTTATTCATATGCACAACCCATCCCTGCATCCCTGCTGCCAACCACCATAACCACAAATACATTGGAAACAATACTCATACCACATCATCATCCCTTTGATACCTTTTACCGCAGCTTCGCTGCCCATCACAACCATATCATACACACCAACCCACAACCAAGCCAACCGCAGCCCCGCTACTCACCCGTTCCACAACAACCCATGAAACACCCCTTCATATAATTAATCCCCAACCATCACCCAAAAAAATTCATTCTTTCATTTAGTTTAACCGAGTTGATCATACAAGGGTTCCAGGTATTTATTTAATCAGCTAACTTTACATGATTAACCAATTTCCACATTCAATGATGTTCCGTCCACACAAAAAATATAGAAAAATCGGGCAATATTTAATTGCACAAGAAAAGTCCCCCAACTACTGTGATTTTCAATAGGCATAAGCCTATTCAATTCACAACATAATCAAAGTATAAACATTGATGGAAATAAAACAACAATATCAACAAAAATTCCCCAAACCCGTTCTTTAACCAGTTACTATCTTTATTTATTGGTTCAACTGTATCTCACGAAAACAAGAGGATACCCACCCCGCATGATGCACAAAAGAGATAGAGACGAAGGTAAGATCCCTACCTCAAAGGTTTTTGACGGAAACCACAACTGTCAAGGAACGCTCAAGGAACCCGGGTCGATTCTCTGAAACCCCGCCTTAGATCTCTCCTAACAGCAAGATCAAGACCAAGACTCATCATATTCAACATCCACACACTTAGATCTACCCATAACGGGCGTATATTTAAGAAACCGAGGGAAGAGAAGTAGTAGATCTAAGAAGATCTAAGAACCCAACAAGAACGATCACATACCTTGAGAAACCGGCTTCTATTTGAGAAGAGAAGCCTCCAAAACGCCTCCAAAACGCTTGGGAGAGGGTCTCTTACCTCCAAGGAAGAGTAATCCTGGGTTATGGCCACTTAGGGGCTTAAACGAACCATTTAGAGGCAAAATAGTTCAGATCATATATTTTAGGATCTAACTTTAAGAGCCTGCACGGTTAGTCCGCACGGTTTAACAAACCATGCGCTAACCGTGTGTTTGCTTCTGTCTTGAAAACAATCCTCGCATGGTTAGGCCGCACGGTTTGTCCTAACCATGTGCCTCCCGTGCAAAGGATACTGCCTCCAACACCAACCTCGCACGGTTTGGCCGCACGGTTTGACAAACCGTACGCCTCCCGTGCAAAGGTCATTACCCCTTTAGTTTTCCTTAAAGGTCCACCCAAACGCACCCCCAACTCACCTTGATTTACCGAAACACCTCTAGCCCCACATTTTCACAAAGGAATGGACTGGAGAGGTTCAATCCATTACATCAGATACCTCTCAAAACATTCTCATCCTCGAGAATTAAAAACCAACCCACGAAAAGGGGAAAGGTCCAAACAACCACCCCGCAAGATACCTCTTAGGGCTCTCGTCATAACAGGAATCCAACCACTATCCTAATTATATGAGTCAAGGAATTCCTTCCCCAATGTCGAGATATTATCCACTTTAGGTAGAACTGACTCGCCTGCACGGGTTTAATCGCATCCACATTAATGCATCTCAATTAGGGATTAGGTCCTCCCACCCCCATATTTTAGGATTTTTCATACACATACTGCCCCCACCACCACACAAAACAAGCAACACGCTGCCCCAACACATGGATTGGGGAATTCCTTCTCCCATGTCAAGATACTATCTACTTTGGGCAGCACTGACTCGCCTACACGGGTTTAATCGCATCCACATTAATGTGTCTTGATTAGGGATCAGTTCCTCCTCTCCCCATATGTTAGGACTCTTGACGCACATTTAAAGGAAAGAGGGAAACAACTTAGCATTATAGACTAATGAAAAACAAGGTCTAAGCCCAAAGAATGGGCGAGAATGAGGTTCAACAAAAGAGTGTGATGCTCCTGAATTTAAACAAAACATAAACGAGAGCATTTAAGTAAAACCAAAAACATCTGTCTCGATCTATGGCCTTTCTAGGGTTGCCACTTATATTGCGTGCAACTGTCCGCGTCCCACTCCTCTGCCTCTCCGTTGACATCCACCTCCTCGACCATGTCCCAGTTGGGGTCCTTGAGGAACTCCATGTGGTTGGCCACCACCTGCTCAATCTCCCCTTGGAGGTACTGAAGCCTGTTGCTGCTGGAAGGGTCGGGCTGGGAACTGCTACTGGGGCTGGGGCTGAACCTGGCCATTCCCTCCATACTGAGTCTGCAAAGGGAAATGTCTGCCAAGATGCCCATGATTCCCACATGTGAAGCACCTTGGTCCCTGGCCCATAGAAAACGGGCAAAAATCGTGAGATTGGTATGGGACCTACTGAAGTCTGCTCCCTACCAGTCGAAACTTGGAAGGTCCTGTTGTTGGGGATCTACTGCTGACCGCCTCCTTGGACGAACTTGGGTGACTCCTCTCTCATGGTGGACCTACTTGCGTGTGCATCCTCTCGATTATCTCCACCTTCTTCTATAATTCTAGGTGCGTCGGTAAGGTGAAAGGGGTCACCACGCACCAAATAGATGGGTGAAGTGCCTCCTCTAAATGTCTGGCTCGGGAATCTTCATCCGGGAAGAGATTTGGGGAAAAACGGAGGAGATCCTTGAACTTGACCCCTAGTTCCCGCACTGACATGCTTCCTTGCTGGAGAGACAACAACTCCTGCCTCTTCTCGGCCTTCCTCGTCGAGGAAATAAATTCCTCGTGGAACTCCTTCTCGATGTTGGCCCATAGAACTTCTGTTTCCTTCCCCTCCCCAAGGTAAAGCATCCACCACTAACGCACCACTCCTCGTAGCTGGATTACTTCTAGAGGAACCCAGTACTCTGATGGGCCCCTGATCATTCCAAAGGTGATCTCGAGTTCCTCCAACCAACTCTCTGATTTTGTATCCGAAGTGCTGCCTTCATACCTCTTCAAGCTTTGTCGCTGGAAAGCTCGCAACGTGCGCTGCCACAAATCATCTTCCTCCTCTCGGCCAATCCTCAGCTGGTTGACTGTCTGAAACTGCTGGGCCTCGACTGCCCGAGTCACCCGGGGATGACGTCTAGGTGCCATAGTTGCACGGTAAACAGAGAATGCCTAAGCCCAAGTAGCATGGGAAATTTTCTCAAGGTTTAATTTTATCATTTTATTTTGACTTCTTTCCCAGAACACCCAAATCAAGTAAAACACAATCATGATGATTCATGTACCTTTCCTAGGGTATCTACCCTAAAATCAATGTAGTCTTACTTGGTCGTTCGTTAAGCTCAGAGTCCTTGCATCGGATCACGAGGGGCCCTAAAATCCCATGTCCTAGCCGGTCTTCCCTGGCCTATGTCACGCACCAAGATCAGCCAACATTGTTTCCCTACCATCCCACGCAATACTCACTGTGCCTAACTCCAGACTCCATCCTATCTCTCAACCATCAGCTCTGATACCATTCTGTCACAACCCCCTCCCACCAAAGATGCCCCTCCTGAGCTGGCAATGGTGAAAGGGAGTTAATGACCCCCCGAGTCCCACCTCCAGTAGGCCCCGGAGTGGCGACTAGCACCAAGTGTATGAGTTTTCACAAATATGGGAGGCATTAACCTTTTATTATTTAAGATCGGGAAATAGGATGAATCAAACACCAAAAGAAACAGGAACAAGTAAATGAAAATAACCCAAAACCAAACCCATATGCATGTTTTATACAATACTGAAACAAAAGTACAAGTACAAGAAAAGCTCCAAAGTATGATACAAAAAAAAGAAAGCAAAACCTACAAAGTGAAAAACTCCAACGCCCAACTAGAAAGGTCCCGCACAGTCTCTGAATTCCTCCTGAAAACCTGAAAGTAAACGTAGGGTGAGCATATAAGTATACTCAGTAGGAAAACCTAAAGCTCTCGTGCACAGGTGGGGAGACATCCTAATGCCCTGTGAGAAAACAGAAGGAACCAAATCCTAGTAAGGAATTTATCCACCCAACCTCACAAGCCACTCTCACCAAATAACGCAAGTCAATAGAGTAGTATAGTAATATTATCAAAGTATGGGTACCCCGCACCACCTTCCCACTGATTACTGCTCAATCCCTCACGCCTAACGCTCTGATGATTCCCCCTCTTCCTGTGCTAGTGCCGCAACCTGGCCATACGAAGCTCGAGCTAGTGCCTCAACCTAGCCATACGAAGCTCATAGTATCCCGCCGGCACTCAATCCTCGACAATCATAGTATCCCGTCGGCACTCAATCCTCGGCCATCATAGTATCCCACCGGCACCCAATCCTAGGCCATAACCACATCTAATCCCGAAGAAACCTTGGAACCACATCACATCTCATCTCGAGGACACCTGGGAACATATCACATCTTCATCCCGAAGACTCTTGGGAAACATCTTTCATAACCTTCCCGAAGGATCTTGGGCTATAGAACCTGGAAGAGGGAGCACAGGGAAGAACAGTAACCAGCCATCCTTTAGATGTTTGAGAATCTCACCCCCCGTCTCACGGGTGTTCGGCACGTAGTGATCAACATGGGTGGGGTGTGTAAAGAAACATAAAACGTACAGATTTATATAATTATATCAACCACTCAGCCCATCCTAAGGCTACTACACAAAAGATCTGAGCACATGCCTCGGCACTGCTACCTCAAAAGTATGCACACAATAAACAGCCCCAAATCCCATTAAGCTCTTCATGTTTCAACAGTTTTAGTTTATTAGTTCCTTAACTACCAAGCAACTAACAACAACCAAACAATATCAATCGTTCGTAAAACATATCCCTTCCAACCACAAATAAAGTTAGGGAAAACACAAGCAACACAATACCATTTTCTTTTATCATCCAATCAATTCCATTGATTTTCTATATTTAATCAACTACCATTCCCCACAATTCATTAGTTAACCCTTCCACTTTTATTCATATGCACAACCCATCCCTGCAACCCTACTTCCAACCACCATAACCACAAACACATCGGAAACAATACCCGTACCACATCATCATCCCTTTGATACCTTTTACCGCAGCTCCGCTGCCCATCACAACCATATCATACACGCCAACCCACAACCAAGCCAACCGCAGCCCCGCTGCTCACCCATTCCACAACAACCCATGAAACACCGCTTCACATAATTAAACCCCAACCAGCTCCCAAAAAAATTCATTCTTTCATTTAGTTTAACCAGGGTGATCATACAAGGGTTCAAGGTATTCATTTAATCAGTCAACTTTACATGATTAACCAATTTCCACATTCAATGATGTTCCATCAACAAAACAATCCATAAAAACAGGGCAATATTTAATTGTGCAAGTAAAGGCCCCTAATGACCGTGATTTTCAGTAGGCATAAGCCTATTCAATTCACAACATAATCAAAGGATAAACATTGATGGAAATAAAACAACAATATCAACAAAAATTCCCCAAACCCATTCTTTAACCAATTACTATCTTTATTTATTGGTTCAACCGTATCTCACAAAAACAAGAGGATACCCACCCCGCATGATGCACAAAATAGAGAGAGACGAAGGTAAGATCCCTACCTCAAAGGTTTGTGACGGAAACCACAATGGTCAAGGAACGCTCAAGGAACCCGGGTCGATTCTCCGAAACCCCCCCTTAGATCTCTCCTCCAAGCAAGATCAAGACCAAGACTCATCATATTCGATATCCACACACTTAGATCTACCCATAACGGGCGTATATTTAAGAAACTGAGGGAAGAGAAAGAGTATATCTAAGAAGATCTAAGAACCCAACAAGAACGATCACATACCTTGAGAAACTGGCTTCGATTTGCGAAGAGAAGCCTCTGGATCACCTCCAAAACGCTTGGGAGAGGGTCTCTTACCTCCAAGGAAGAGTAATCCCGGGTTATGTCCGCTTAGGGGCTTAAACGAACCATTTAGAGGCAAAAGAGTTCAGATCTGAAATTTTAGGATCTAACTTTAAGAGCCCGCACGGTTAGTCTGCACGGTTTAACAAACTGTGTGCTAACCGTGCGTTAGCTTCTGTCTCGACAACAATCCTCGCACGGTTAGGCCGCACGGTTTGTCCTAACCATGCACCTCCCATACGAAGGCTACTACCTCCAACACCAACCTCGCATGGTTTGGCCGCACGGTTTGACAAACTGTGCGCCTCCCGTGCAACGGTCATTACCCCTTTATTTTTCTTTATAGGTCCACCCAAACGCACCCCCAAGTCACCTTGATTTCCCGAAACACCTCTAGACCCACATTTTCACAAAGGAATGGACCGGAGAGGTCCGGGACATTACATCGTCTCCGTGAGAGTGGAGATGATTAGATATAGAGAGAACATGTAATAAAAAGGGTTTACCATCTATTTTTTAGATCCAACACACATTGATTCTTCAAAACCACATTCCAAACCAAACAGAATCAACAAGGGATTCATAGGGAAGCAGAAGAGTTTAAGATAACGGAATAACATGAGAAAAATGAGAGTTTCAGGAAGGAATACCATGTTAAACTATAATTCTGGGAGAATTTAGTGCGCATCACATGGTTACGCTTCACAGTTTAATAAATTATGCTCTAACCATGCACATAACAGTAGATATCAACCCAGGATCCACACAATTACGCCAAACAGTTTGGTAAGTCTTCCACCATATTCGATTTACGAATAGGTATGAAGTGAGATGATTTTGAGATCCAATCCACAATCCCCCATAAGGAATCCAATTTTCAAACCATTCTTAGTAAACCTATGAAAAAATTGATAGTTATTTTCTCCAATTTCCAGATGGATATAGGTTAGGTTTGCAACATACAGCTGGTCGTTGGTGCTCCTCCCTGACTCGCTGACATGTGAGGCATCTCAAGACTTAGTCCACCACCCTCGTTTTCATTCCATCCCACTAGAAATATGCTCTCACCACCTTAAACATAATCTGAATGCTAGGATGAACAACCCATCTCAAATGGTAGTACGAAAAAAATGAGTTCTTCCTGAGAAGTTAGAGGAAACACAATCCAATATCTAAAATAGAACACAGATCTCCCATCTAGTGTCTATCCTTCAATGGTCTCCCCACAATTGATTTTCAACCTCATGGTTAGAGATTCAAGATAATATGTATATAATTCTTTAACCTCCTCAATCAAATTAGGTACAAGAGAAATAGGAAAGAAACCCACAACATCACCTTGATCAACACAATATTGACACATATCATCTATAACTATTATCAATTACAAATGATCTAAAGATTCTCTATTGAACTGACAATATGATTTTCTACTCAATGCTCCATCCATTGAATTTTATTGTTTTTATGGGTTCCAGACTATGGGATAGAAGTGAAATAGAGCTGGTATCTGGTAGGATATCAATTCTGAATTTTACTTCTCTTTCAAGTGGAAATCTAGAGAAGTTGGGAATGAAATCAGGAAATTTATCCATGATGGTTGGAAAAAATTTATGTTTGGTTGCATCAACAGTTTCCAAATTAATTGCTGCCAGAGGTGTGGAGGGGTTGCATGGGGTAGGGGGTGTGCAGGGGGCAGGGGGCGTGTTGGGGGTAGGTGGAGGGGGTGCTGGGTTATGTTGCAAGGGGCAGGGGGAGGGTGCATGGGGTGTGCAGGGGAGGGGGGCAGGGGGGTGTGCAGGGGAGTGCAAGTGAGGGGTGGGGGTGTGCAGGGGTTGCAGCAGGTATGGGGGTTTGCAAGGGGGTTGTGCAAGGTGCAATGGTGGTGCAAGGGGTGTGCAGGGGGGAGGGTGGGGGTGCAATGGGGTTGTGGGGGGGGGGGGTTGCAGGGGGTTGCAGGGGGGGTTGTAGAGGGTGGGGTGCAAGGGGTGCACAGGGGAGGGGGGGAGGGGGTTGCAGGGGGCAGGGGCAGGGGCAAGGGTGGTGCAAGGGGTGTGCAGGAGGGGGGGGGGGGCAAGGGGGTGTGTGCAAGGGAGGGGTGGGGGTGCAAGGGGCGTGCAGGGGGGTTTGCAGGGGGCAGGGGGTTGTAGGGGGGATGTGCAAGGTGCAGGGGTGGTGCAAGGGGTGTGTGGGGGAGGGGGGGTGCACGGTGGGGTGAACCATACTATTTTGTTTATGGAATGAGGAAGTTGTTGCCACGATTTGGAACCGTGACTATAGGTCTTGCGTTACTTAACATACCACCACAGTTTGTAAACCGCGACTATGGGGATGTTGTCACGGGTGAAATCATGGCTATAGGCTTTTCCCTGTAGCGACGCCAATACCAGCCACGGTTCATTAAACCGTGGCTATAATATTTTTGAATGTAAATATATTAATTTTTTTTATATATTCATAATAGTTTTTATTAAAATCTTTTATCAGCACTATTCTTAGCGCTGATAAATCTATCTTTTACCAACGCTAAAAAAAATACTGATAAAGAATACAGCTTTATTAACACATTTTTTAGAGCAGATAAACATCACATTTATCAGCATTTTTAGCTAGCACCGATAAATGTGAGGTTTTTATCATCACTTTCTGATTAGAGCTGATAAAAGACAATGCTTCCCTTAACCCGATCTATGGTAGTGTATAGCAACTGCCTTCAGCGGTCGCTAATGCCCTTTAGCAATGGGAAACCGTAACCGCCAAAAGCGGTCAGATGACGGTCGCTAAAGCCCATCAGCGAGTTACTTTTGACGGTCACTGATGGTCAAATTTGTAGTAGTGCTAAATCGAATAGTATTTCTTATTATTTAAAATATAGAGGGGTTATAGAAAACCTCTGCTGTATTTTTATACGTTTTCAGTAAAGGCTAATAAACTTGGTCCCATAGTGAAACCAATTATATCTTGTGTCATTATTCCAAGCATAAGCATTTTAATAGAAGTACAAATGACAGTCACTTGAGTTGTGGGACACGCACTTTCATTTCCTATCATTTATGCATTTATTTTTTTCCTTTAACCGGATGAGAGTTCTTTGCTTTGAAGAGAAGGATTTACTTTCTACCGTTCCTTTGAAGCGTGGACTCCTTGTCTTCTTTGTTATTATATTTGTATCTGTGGGCTGCAAAAAAAAAAAAAAAACCAATATGCGTATGGCTTCCGTGCTATATCGATCCTTCCTTGGCTGGAATAAACCTTATTGATCTGTTTTGTAAGTGCCCCGAAACGTGCTGAAACATAAACCAACTACAAAACCGAAATTTTACAGTGGGTTACCATTTTCTCAGATATACATACTGAAAATAAAAATAAAAAATAAAAAATAAAACGACGAGGACCCTTTGTTACAATAAATCCGTCAGAGCAGTTCCTCTTTGATATCAAGGGGAAAAAAAAGGGAAGAAGTTCTTCATGCAAATGTTGCCAATTGTGGGAGAAGAATAGTGAGAGAGAAATATACGGGAGTTTGTGTGAGGGAGGGAGGATTGATGGAAAAGCTTAGAGTGAAAGTTTGAGTGGGAATGCCCCAAAAGGCACCCTTGCGCATGGCATGGGGATGAGGCAAGCACATGATTATGGTTTTGTAGTAAAATATTGTTGGCAAATAAAGCAAGCGATTCAATTCACCAAACAGTCACAGGGCCCGACCCATTTAGGCAAAAAAAAAATTATATTGGTTTTTAATTTTTTTTTTTAAGAAAACGGGATAGGGTATGACATATTTTCAAAATGAGGTTTCGGAAAAGCGTGAATCTCGTCCACGCTTCTCCATTCCTAGAGAAAAGCGTGAATGAGGTTCACGCTTCTGCCTCTTGGCCAAAGATACGTGAACCCCGTTCACACCTCTTTGTTTATATATATATATATATATATATATATATATATATATATATATATATATCATTAATATCATATAATATTTATTATTAATATTAATTTCTCTCAATATTCCTAATAAATATTTGTTAATTTGTTTATTGATATAAAATATTATCAGTTCGTTGATAAATTATATATTTATTAATAATGAATTGTATTATTTATTATTAGTTAATATTATGTTATTATGATATTAATTAATTAA
The DNA here is from genome assembly GCA_963277665.1 of Viscum album. Lineage (NCBI taxonomy): Eukaryota > Viridiplantae > Streptophyta > Magnoliopsida > Santalales > Viscaceae > Viscum > Viscum album. The sequence continues at coordinate 1,016,527,986 of OY728143.1, forward strand.
TATTAAAAAACTAATATTTATAAGATTTTAATTATAACCCTTTATTTAAATCTTTGTTGATATAATTATTATTAATATTTTAATATGTAATTTTTTGAAAATATCAATTGTATTATTTCTTATTAATTAATATAATATAATAAATAACATTTCAACATATTTTTTTATAATAATGTAAAAAAATTGCATTTAAAAAATATTTATTAATTAATAATTATATTATTATTTATATATTATGTTGTATTATTACTAAAAAGGTTTAGTCAGAAGTAGAAGCTTCTTACCATTTATTAAAAATAAAAGAAAAAGTAACAAACATGAAAGCTGAAGGACATAGTCAAACAACGAGAGAAACCCTTGTCCAAACAGAAAAACTACAGAACAAAATGATCATCCCCATGACCATAATAAGATCCATCACCCTCATCAACTGATTCCCATTCAGACTGTGAATTTTTTTTTGATTAAGAAGCGTAGAATACATCTTTTTAAGCCTTTCCTGGTCCGGTGTGAGATGAGACCCGAAGGACCTGGTGGATACGTCACACTCACGTGTTGCAGCCCAATCATCACGCCCACGTCCTATCCAAGACCTTTTGGATGCCTTCCTCGTCGCTAGGTTTTCTACCGCCAACCTCCTTTAGGTTCAATGCCCTCTATAGGAGATTTGGAAACAACGGACTGATCATCTTATGTCCAGTCATAACCAAAATGAACTTTTTTCTCAATTGACTTGGTCTTCCGAGGAGGGACCATTTGAAACCCCTCACCATCCATGAGAATTTGCTTGCCTTTTCGGGTCTGAGAAGCAACATCTTGTTGCTTACCCTTTCTATTACCTGAAGCAATCTCCTGCTCAATCATAAATTGTTGATCAGCCACTCTTTGAGAATCATCTTCATTCACTTTCTCAACCACTTCTTGCTTCTGTGAGTCAGCAAACAAGCATTTGACATTGTCACTGCCATCAAAAGTATTTACCTCATCAGTAAAGATTGCAACCCAAGACTTCTATCAACTTCATTGATCTTCTTGACACACGAAACTTGCATATTAGTCCCATCATCACAAGCATGAGATTCCAGCACAATCAAGGCTTTGACATGAGAGTCCTCCCCTGCTTTCCCACTAGGTTGGTTTTGTATGTAAACAACATCATCACCCTGGGCAATAGCCCAAGCCTCTACCTTAATTCCATACTGTCCATCTGAATGAGTAGTAGTAAAAGCTGCATTAACATCAATCGAAATACGCTTATTCCCAGAACTTCTATCCTCCTCATCCTTCCATTCATTCATAGGTCACTCGTTGGTCTCTTTCCTTGCAGCGGTCAGATGTCCAGTCGTGGGTTTCCCTTGCTTTGGCTTCTTAAAACACATCTTTTCCTCATGTCTAAAATTGTGACAAAAGGAACATATAATCAATATCTTATAGTTTGAAACATCATGACCAATGGTTTTGAAAATCGAGCAGAAATGAGAAACATTTTCATACACAATTTTAAGATTCAAATCCTCATCCTCTATTGAGAGAACAATCATCTCAACCAAATAGGGGCAAAGGTCAACTTCAACAAGAAATCATGAAAAATGTCCAAATATGATCATTTCAGTCTATCAATCTATTTTGATGGGAATTCCAATGGACAATGTAATATCATGAAGTATTTTAGGGTGCTAGAGAAGCTAGTTTAAACCGAAAACTTTCACCCAGAGTTACACAGAAGTGTTGCCTACCTCCAGTGGGTTGAAGGATTTATCCAATTCACGTATGTGAAGCAAACCAGGCTTGAGGGAGATCGATTCGAAACCCCCGACCTTCATCTTCCTTTCTTCAGAAGAGAAAAAATGTGGTAGAAACCACTGTAACGACCCAAAATTTCATTAATGTAAATTTACCTTGATCTAATTAAATGTTTATTATGGTTATATAAAATGTGAACTTCATTGGTTTTATGTTTCTAGATTTTAAAATAACATTATAAATTGTGATTGTTGCTAATATAGTCGTTGAACAGCGATCACATGATTGGTATAAATATAGGGCTTTAACAAATCCAATTTACTAAGACAAATGAAGCGATGACCTCATCCAGTAGACTTGCCCCGTACGAAGCCCATTTGTCGAAGCTTGGAAAGGAGGTGGCGTCATTGGGATTTTCTCTTGACCAATCCCAATCCGAGCTTGAACACGTTAATCTTGAGCAGAACTAGCTACGGAAGAAGTGAAAGATAATAGAGATTACCACCCGAGCGATGTTATCCGAGCCACCCCAAGAGTCTGTCACCATCACACACCTTACCCTTCGGTCTTATGCGGGTGTTATAAGGTTTTATGTGACAAGACCCTAGCACTATGACTATATACATTATTTTTGTATAAAAATGTGCATTCATTTTATTATTGTTACTTAGTAAATAGTTTTCAAAGCACAAATAGTATTTTTAGTTAATATTCAACTAAGAAATATATTTTCATGAATTAATAGAATTTTGAATTAAATAATATTTTAATAAAATATTATTATTAATATTAAATTACTTTTTATTAAATATAAATTATCGTATAATTTTATGAATGCAACTGTAATTTTCATTAAGGTTTGAAAGCTGTTTTTGTCAAAACCCATGAATTTTGGATAAATACTAGTTTTTATTTTAAATGTAAAAATTCACATATTTATAAAATTATTTAGATAAAATAAATATTTTTTTTGGAATCAAGAGGTCGAAATTATTCAACAGTGGTTTTTTCATAATTTTCTGAGACAGTCGAATTTTTGGGTAAAAATTAAATATCGTTTAAATATATAATGTGTTTTATGACATCATAATGACCCAATAGTGATGTAATAAAATACTATAAACTTTATGTTCGGCCAATATATGTTTTACCATTAAAATAATGTGATTTTGGGTTTTTTTGATTTATTTTACAAAGCTTTAGTGGACTCTTCAAGGCTTGTAAAACATTTTGTCTTTTTAAATTGTTTTCCTTGAGAGTGTGACTCACCTCCACATAAGCAACCCTATTATTTTAAGAAGTTAGGATATTGGAATTATAAAATATTTTTTTACACTCCCATTTTTCAAAAACCATGGGCATAAACCATTTGTTGGTTTTTGGTTTTGATTAGTTTAATGTGAGGTGTCTCAAACCTAAATAATAAAGAATTCCCTCTCATTTCCTATATAAACTCACCCAAAATCCCGCTACCTCTTTACTCAAAGCCTTTGGAGTTCGACCAACCATTTCTCTCCTCTCTCTATAATCCTCCCAAGGTGCCTCAATCGCTCAAGAAGCCTCTCTCAAGCCTCTCCCAACCTTTTGAGATCACACTTCCAAGTTAGGGATTCCTACCTTCCTCTTTTTATCAAAGTTTTTTAATATTGTTATGCCCTTTTATTTTCAATTACAAATGTTGGGGTATGATTTTGAACCTTCCCCATACTTCCCTATTTATGTTTGTATGCTGGGAGACCCCTTTCTCTCTCATTAATTCCTCCCATGTGCACTCGTTACCATGCCAAAATTCCATGAAAGATTTCTCTCTCCTCTTTCACATCCAAGTAATTCTTTTGTATTATGCATCTAAATTCCATTACATTTGTTGGGACATGTATCTATATGACCCCATTACTGTCCATTTCATGTACATATGATGAGACACCCTTTTATCTCTCATCAATCATTTTCATGAATCCTTATGCCACACCGTTATGCTGCCGAAATTGCACTGCATTTTTCCAAGCCAAGATCATTGTGTCGTGAATACCATACCCATGTCTATGTCAAGGGTATTCACCTTTATGCACATATACATATTGAATGTTACTTTCATGTATTTATTCCACATTACTTAATCATGGAATAACTTATTATGTTGATTGATTCCATTTTATATGATCCATGTGGCACACTTATGCGTGAAATAAAATGTTTAAGAAGGGTGTGCCCTGATAGCGCTCTAATGCATTGGATAAAGTATAGTATCATGATACATCATGTGCAATGGGTGTTGAATCATGCTAATTCAAGTTCAAATAGGTTTTACTCGTGCTTCATGTGCAATGAGGGTTTACTCATGCTCCATGTGCAATGAGCATTGGCTCATGCTAATTCTATGTTAAGTGTTGTTGCCACATTTCCATGTTATGATTATCATGCTTTATCATGCCTTTATGTTCATGTCTCTCTTGTGCTCCATTGATATGCCTATTTTCTAACATGTATTTTATTCCTCATTTTATTCCATTTTTATTTCCTTACTAGGCTTTATAGCTCACCCTTTTCTTATGCATGTCCTCAGGTTATCCCATGCAATACTAAGTAAGAGGGAATGTAGTGGTCATGTAAAGGAAGTTTTCAATAAATATGTTGTGTGTTTTATGTTCTAAGCTATTATGTAATGTTACTAAGCCCCAAATACACTATACCTCTCAATATTATATGTTGTATCAAGTGAATATTTTATGTAATAAATCAGGTTTAAGTTTGTAATAAAAACCAGGGTTGTCATAGTTGGTATAAGAGGATAGGTTTAGTTATTTTTTGGATTAAGATTAGAAAACCCTAGTGAAGACTTAGAGACAAGAATAAGTATAATAAAAACATCCCTAAGTATTGGTGAGTATTGAGTAAGTGGTTTATTAAGAAAATACATCTCTATCTGGATACGAGCAGGTAGAGGTGGCTCTGGCACAGATGTATCTTAGGGGTAAAACCTGAAAACACCGCTTTGAGCTATACTTGAACGGGAACTGGTGCATGAAAACTTGACTTGCTGCACTCTTGGTTACGACGCTTCTAGGGGATATGCTTTGGTAAATTCAAAAGCTTAGTATGAACCTTTATTAAGGGAATGAAAAAAATTACCCTAAGAATATATGTTAGAAAGTAGATCATGAATAACATAGATTGAAGCCTATGGATTCATAAGTTAAGGAAATAAAATTTATTTATAAGTCACCAATTTTTTCCATGAATTACCCTTTATGTGTTACCCCTAACTTTCCATTTATTCCAGCCAATGGTTAGTAATAGGAGGACTTAGGCTAACAAATGATGTGAAGATCAATGTGATGACTGTGCTAATGAGATGCCCAATCTGATGGGAGCGGGAATCGCAAACTTTGTCACACTTATCTCTAATTTAACTCAAGATTTGAATAGAAACATTTAACCCCCCCCCCCCCCAAGAAAGAACAAGTCGCTATTGAGAGCTTCATGAGACAAAGGCCTCCTACTTTGAATGGATCATCTGATCCCTCAATCGCCGAAAAATGGATCAAATCCATTGAAAATATCTTCTCTATCATTCAATGTTTTGAACAAAAGAAGGTTATCTTGGATTATTATCATATGGAGGGTGAAGATGATCAATAGTGAACGTTGATCAAAAATATGAAGCCTGAGGAGGAGATCGAGGTATTGGAATGGAAGGATTTCTGGAAGATATTTTTCGATAAATATTTTCCGCACACCCTCCAACTTAAGTTGGAAAGGTAATTCCTTTCCCTCAATAAAAAAGACGATGAATCTATCGAAGCATATGAGGAAAACTTCACAAGGCTTGCGTGATATGCCTCCGTCTTTGTAGTTACCCCTGAATGCAAGGTTGACTGCTTCTTTTATAAGAACCCGGTTTTTACTGTGAATGACTTTAGAATATTATTGATATTATTCCAGAGCAGCGCCTTCAGACGGCGTGCAATTCCGAGCCCCTGTGTGGCCGGAATTAAATTTTCAGTGCGTTCACACTGGGAATGCCAAATAAATGGGATAACTCCTAAACAGTGCTTCGGATCCTAAATCTGAGTGCACGGATGGGTCCGGAATGGGGTTTTTACCCTAGGAATGACATAAAACATGTTGGCGCGGGATGTTTGGACCCCTCGCTCGCTATCGGAACGTTGAACGGATAAATTAAATAATTTATTTATTTATTTAATGGTTAATCTCAAGTATCTCTTAAACAGTGGCTCAGATTGGAAAACTGAGGGCACCGTTAATTTTGGAGCGTGCTGTTTACCCTAGGAGGGGTGTAAGTTTCGCGGGCGCTGGCCGTCAGTGAAAAATGGCCTCGGGGGCGTTTTTGTAATTTGGCGGCCTCAGGCGTTGAGTTTAATAACTTTTGAACGGGGCCTCAGATTAAAATTATGAGACCTCTGTTGTGCTCGGGAGGTGGTTTTTACCCTAGGGGGGAGGCTTAACCTTGACTTTGTCGATGGTTTCGGGTGCAGGTCAATTTGGGAGTGTTTAAAATTAATTAAGTTTTTAATTAAGTGTTTCCCCTACTTAAACACTTCACCACTCCTTACTCCCTTGTTCATCCTCTGGTGAAACCCTCTCAAGGGAAGCAAGTCCTCTCAACCTTTCTCCATCCTTCCTCTCCAAGGCAGTTGCGGTTCCGGCCAAGGCGAACCCTTGCGAAGTTTCGGGCGAAGCCCATCGAGGTAGGCGGTGTTCGTTTGAGTTTTAAATCTTGAACCCCTCTTTGAGTACCAATTTTAGTGTCTATTTGTTATTTGATCTTTGAACAAATCCCATGGTCGTGTAGTATAAATTCTGATCATTCCAACGCACTTTTCGGATTTGAAATCTGAGTTCGGAGGAGGACACGGTCATTCGTCGAAGTTTGCGGCAATTTCTGGTGGTTTGGAGGTTTTCTGGCCGATTTGGGGCATTCCGGTGAGCCAACGCGGTGGAAGGCAGTGGCGGAGCGCGCTACGGTGGCGGTGGCGGGTAGCCGACTGAGGCGGAGCGGCCGGGTGAGCTGGGGGCATAGCGGGCTTTCGGCGGAGGTCCGTGCGAGCGCGGAGGCGCTGGGCAAGTTGGCGGACTCAAGCGGTTGGCACGGCGGCAGGGCATCCGGCGGCTGGCGCGGGCATCTCGTGCAAGAAACTCGGAAGGCCGGCCAGCTGTGTCGGCCGGTGGAGGTGAGGGAAGACTGGGGTCTACGGACCCCGGCTGGCCGACAAGGACCCACACGCTGCGTGTCCTGTTGGGAGGCGAAGACCGGCCGAATGGCCTGTTTGGGTTTTTTTTTAAAAAAATTAATAAAAAGAATGGTTTATAATAATAATAATAATAATATTATTATTATTATTATTATTATTATTATGAAAAATGATTTATACTTCATAAATCATCCGTAGGGCGTCCGTTTTGGGCACTGTATGTGGCGACGCATCCCTTAAATCGAGGCGGATTTTTTGAGATGGCTTCGGGAATTTTTTAATTCCCAAGACGAGGGCCTCGGTGGCGTGTCACGCCTTCAAGAGGATTGGCGTTTTCCCAGAAGGTTGTTTCCAGCAGGGCTGGCCGGGAGGTTGTTTCCAATAGGGCTGGTCAGGAGGTTGTACCATCCAGCAGGGATGGCCAGTGCAGTACCATCCAGCAGGGATGGCCAATGGGTTACCATCCAATAGGGATGGCCAGTGGGTTACCATCTAGCAGGGATGGCCTGTACAGCGGTGTTCACCAAGCAGTATCATCCAGTAGGGATGGCCAGAGCGGTTCCGGGTTTACCTCCAGCGGGGCTGGTCAGTGGTCCCTGATGCCGAGCTTACCTCCAGCTGGGCTAGGAATTGGTCTCTGATGCCGGGTTTACCTCCAGCTGGGCTGGGAAGTGGTCCCCGATGATGGTTCCGAGCCTCCCTTCAGTGGAGTACCCTTTTACGGGACTAGGCATTGGGACTCATCGACGACTTTATTCGAGTCGCCCTCCAGTGGATTACCCTTTTACGGGACTGGGCAGTGTGGCACCCGTCGACTCTTGTCGGGTCTCCCTCTAGTGGGAACCCATCGACTTCTAGGGATCACCCTCCAGCGGGGCTGGGCAGGGGGTCGCCTATCGACTTTGAGGAGACCTCTCGACTGCAGGTCAGTGACGAGGTGTGGCTTGACGTTCCCCCAAAACTCTCAAGTACGAGGGGCGCTTTCCCCACCAAGACACGTTCTTGCGATGCGACCTAAAACTGTGCGGGCGAGTCAGTGCCACCCAAAGCGGATAGTTTCGAGGTGCGTTGATTTGAGCCCCTTGACTTGCAGTTCGGGGTAGACATGCGGGATGTTGGGCATCGATGGTGTTTACTTCTGGGACTGTTGGCTACTCACTTTCTTGGGCTGAGCTACAGGATGGAGATCCCCTTACGACCTTTTTCAGGCTTCTTGTTGAGCATATGTATATGTATATACCTTGTTTTAGTACCCACTTCTTGGGTTTGGTTACTCCCCTCACAGGAGAGGTGAAGACGCACGGGGTATGCCATGTGCTTTCCGTGTCTAGCTTCTCGTGGTTGGATGAGTATACTCTCCTACTATAGGTAGCGAAGACTCGACGGAAAGTTCATCTTCTCACCGTTTCCAGCTCCTTGTGTCTGGAGGAGTCTACCTTCTTTCCTCTTGTTGTGTTGAGCTGGACTCTCTACTGTTACTCTACTCCACTCTCAGTTGTACTCCTTTACTTTCCCCTATTCGATCTACTGCTCACCCTTCGGTACCTCCTTTGTTGCTCCCTTGATCCTTCGGGGTATCCTATTGAGTATTTTTGTACTCACCCCTGCTTGGGCTTTGCCCGCACTTAGCGTGCCCTTGAAGATGATGGATAGGTTGGTCGTGACTTCAGTGGATCTTAGGAGTTCAGGAGCTTGGACCGCATGCGGTGGTCGTAGTCAGGTTCCAGGTGGGGGACCCTTCCAGCTGTTTGCTTTTGTTTACCTGTTTCTGGGTTGTGGCACTTTTCTGGTTGGGCGCTTGTTTTTTCCCTTTAATTTTTACTTTACCTTCAGTACTTTCTTTGTAGTTTTAGAGGTCGATGCACATTGTGGTTTATTTATAGCAGTTGGCACTTTGCTTTTCTTTTTACTCTGCACTTTTTCATTGAGTGTGCTGCGTGTGTGTGTACAGGTACTCAGGCAAAGGCCTCCCCGAGTTGTTTAGCCTTCGGCGCTTGTCACCATCCCCTGGCCTATGGAGGCAGGCTTGGGGTAGTTGCGGCTTGAGCCCGGGTAGGGTCGGGTCGTGACATCTTTGGTGGGATGAAACCTAGCCTACAGAAACCACTGACGATCGATGACTTCGACAGCTGTAAAGAAATTGTCCGATGTGCCCTCAAGGTTGAAATGGATATCGGAGAATCTTAGGGGAATCATGGGGATAAGAAGTGTAAGGTGGACTTCAATTCTGGAGGTCTGATGGATAAATCCATAGGTGCTAAGAATATCCAGCACCCCACTTGCCGAAGGTATGGAAAAAAACACCCTGGAAATTGCCTGAAGGGGATAAGGAAATGCTTTAGGTGTGGAAGAGAAGGGCACCTAGCTGTTAACTGCTGACAAGAAAATCTCATGGCTACAACAGAGGAGAAAAATGCTCCATTCGAACCTCAATGCATTGTTCATTGCTACAACTGTGAAGAACCAGGGCGTCTTGAAAATCGGTTCTCTAAGCCAAGGGTTTCCGAAGGCAACCAACAACCTCCAAGGCAGCAAGGGAGAGATTTTTCCATCACTACAGCTGAAGTGAACCCTGACAACGAAGTGGTGATAGGTACTCTAGTTATTCATTCAAGAATAGTGAACATACTTTTTGATTTAGGTTCTACACATTCTTTTATATCCCAAAAGTTTAGTAGAACAATCCCATCACCACTACAAATCATGGAAGTAAAGATATTGGTGAGTACGCAAATGGAGAAATCATTGCATCCCATTAATATAACTCCTACCCTGTCATAATTTGTGGATTGAATTTCCTGGCGAACCTTGTCATACTCCCTCTGGTGGAATTTTATGCAATTATTTTCATGGATTGGATTTCCTTATATAGAGCCAACATAAATTGATGTGAGAGGGAAATCACTCTCCATGTGGAGAATCGACCCCCAATTCTATACAAGTGTAAGGAGGAAGATGAATCTTCTTTAGCTCCATCATCTCAAGCGTGGATATTATTTCCCTATGAGCATGCATATCTGGCTTAGATGATTGAGTCTAAGGAGGAAACCATCCTTGAAGACATGCCTATTGTGAGGGAATTTGCTGAAGTGTTTCCCGAGGAATTGTCTGGTCTTTCTCCTAGAAGAGATGTTGAATTCTCAATTGATCTTATACCTAGGGAGTTGCCAATATCCAAGACTCCAAATATAATGGCTTTTGTGGAGCTTGAGGAGTTGGAGAAACAAATACAGGAGAATCTGGATAAAGGGTTTATATGCCCAAGTGTTTCACCATGGGGTGAACCAGTCCTCTTCATCAAGAAGAAAGATGAGTCAATGCACCTTTGCATCGATTATCGTGAGTTTAACAAAATCACGATAAAGAAAAAGTATCCTCTCCCATGAATCGATGACTTGTTCGATCAGCTACGTGGAGCACAATATGTAACACCCAAAGCTTCCACGGTACATTCCCCTTTGAATAATGCAATAGCTTACATTATACGCAACTTCGAGATTCTAACACACTACGACCAATCAAACTAGCCATTGCGAATAGTAATACCCACTTTTTGAAATTTTATAAATTTTTTCTTTCAAAATGGACTTCATTTTTGGATTTGGAATATCAAAATTAGCTTACGGTGAATTTTTGGTATTTTTCTGAAAACTTTCAATTTTTTATGAATAGTGAAAAACACAGAGTTATTGTTTAAAACCGAATTTTTATTTAAATAATTGTTTATTTTATTTAAATTTATTTTAGGTCAAAATAGATACATAATACCTATATAATTTCAATGTAATTCATTGGAGTCATTTTATAATGAGTTTAGATATATAAAAATTTATCGAACTTTTTACCGTCTTTTACCCACTTCATAGGTGCATTTCCAAATCTGTATAAAACTTAATTTTACCGCTTCTATGAGTTTAATTTCAAAAATTCGAAAGACATGGTTGATATTAGTAAGTAAAATGTGGTTCAATAAGATGAAAATAATTTTTGGTGAATAGTAACTTTTTACTTTTATTTACCACAGTTAAAAGTAAATAGGGAAATTAAGGGTAAAAATGATATTATTATTATCCTAACACAAGTACTAATTCTATTGGATAAGTATAATTCGATAAAAAAAACCTTAGGAATAAAATATGAACCTCTTTGGTCCACTTGGATTAGATTAAGAGATTTATTATTATTTTATTTAAGGAATAGTTAAAAGAGTCAAATTCAAAGTTTAATAACTAAATCATTTTTAATATAGGGTTACACACAATATAAATTCAACTATAAATATTAATTAAAAATATCAAAATATTTCCTACATAATGGTATTTTATTTATAATTTTTAGACATTAAATAATTAAATTTATTTATGACACAATGATGATGCAGTAATTACTATATTAATGGAAGATTAAAATAATTGATATTATAAATATCCAAATAAATCTAATTTGAGAATTTTAATGAATTAAACTAATTTTCTAGGTTAATATGACATTTTAGGGTTGATTAAATGTATTTAGTTTGAAGTAATAAAGTTGTTAGGACTTTAAAAAAATCAATTATTAAATAATGTCAAAATTGACATAAATGAGTTTTTTAAAACAAATACATTATTATTGGTTTATATAATAATCTTAAAAATATAAGGTTCATCTAAAAGACTTATATAATTATAGGTGTATCATTAATGAACCACTTTGGGTTCTCTTGGAAGTTTATAGTAAGTTTATTAACCATATAATATAAAAATACAAAGAGAGATGGTAAATGTCAAACTATTTAACTAAGAGTTAAATCTAAAAGATAAGGTTAATATAGTGACCCAAACCTATCTAAAACCTATTTTTTGAGAGGTTTTAGACCCATCCCCACCTTATCCTTTAAATAATTCATTTTAGAGCCATTATAAACCAAAAATTATTTTATTATAAAATAATATTTCAATCTTTTCCTAAGGTGCCCCTCACCCCTCTTATAAAAGGGAACTTCCCCTTATCTCAAATTCACACCTTCAAAGCCATTTGTCTCAGCCAACCCCTAGAAAAATATCCTACCAACTATCCTACCTTAATCCTAGAGTCCTTACTTTAGTTAGAAAGACAACCTAATGTGCCCTTTTGATCAAATCAAAAGGAAGAACCCGAATAAGAGGTAAATATTTCATCACCTCTTTCAAGTTCTTTTCTTCTTCCACTTCCTCTTTATTTGTTGTTTCTATTCTAAAATAATAAATCCAATATCTTCTATATACTGTTATGTTATTATAAAAATGTTACAACCATATTCATTATTCTATTCATCCTATAAATGACAAAGTCACCATACCTGTGTACGTACGGATTACCATCTCCACGTCGTGGTGTAGTTTCTTATTCAAACACTTCATCATTTGTATGGGTATAATAATGAGTATAAATTATGTAAATAATAAATATAATATGATAATTATTCTGTATATATGATATACCATCCAATTATATATTATTTTAATATCAAAAGAATGATATTGTCGCTCATGCGTACGTACAGATTACCGTCTCCACAAACGCGATGAGCCTCATTCCCCATCGTATCCATTCAAGACTAATTTTCATTTGATGATTAAAAATAAAGTTTTAAGACTTAATATCATTCTAAATATGAATAAGATACATCTTATCCATAACAAACATTACTTACGTAACAAAGCATATAAAGGAAAACAAATCAGTTAACACCTGAAACGATGATACCACTGAAATATTATTAACAAAGCAATATTAGAAGATCATATATGATATCATATTTATGTATATAGTTCTTGTATAATTTAATAACAATTATTTAACTATTATACAGGAGTTTAACGTACCCTAGACCAAGGAAAAGTACAAGGTAAGGGTTAATTTCGCAATCTCTTTATTATCCGAGGTTGTTTTTACGTAAGTATCTACTGGGACCTCTTTATCATCCACATCCATGTTTCTTAAAAATGTAATCCAAAACATTTTTACTATTTACTAGACTATGGGTTAAAGTTGTTTATACCGTTGTTTTACTTTTTATAAAATGGTTTTAAAGGAATCTTTCCGTCGTTTTCCAAACAAGGTACCTTATGACCTTTTCGACAAAATTAAGGTAAGAATGTTTTTTTAACTTATACGGAAGGTGCGGATATTTTCTACCATTATAACATTGTCGAAGCTTCCGTTACAAGATTATAAGAATATTTTCAAAATAAATGTTTTCTTTTATAATTATATGACTTTTAAATTATTTCAAAATAGAAAGATATATTTATCTAAAGAATGTTTTGATTTCATCTATTTCAACATCCTTTGATGGATTTTAAGCTTAATTGAAGTTGATTTGTTATGATACAAAAATTCCATATTATATTGAAGGTTTTTGTGATATGTTTGATTGTGGATGTGTTATTTTCACACCATTCCTGGTTTATGGAGAAATTATTGACATTTCGTATTCTAGTTTTAATACAAATGTTTATGTTATGTTTGAACCTTTTCATATGAGGAATGCATTAGACTTAGTAAGTGACTGGTGGAGCCTGCTATAGCTCCTCGATGCATCGGTAGGTCTCAAAATACAAACTAGTGTCTTGGAATAAGGCCTTGAAAAAATCTTATTTGTAGTCTTGGAACAAGTCCTTGACTATGTGGTTATGAAGTCTGGAATTATGCATTCCGTCATTATGAAAGTGGCTATTGATATTGCATGTGATTATTTGACTAGTAGAATATCTATCTGAATAAGTAAATGGAATTATTTGATTTTATCTTTTCCATATTATTCTGAAGTTCAAGTTTAAAAGGATTTTTTCTAGTATTACATTGCCTTAAATGTTTATGCTTATTTATGAAACTTTACGTTATATTGTTATCCTTACTGAGCATCTGAGCTCACCCCTTTCTATGTTTTATTTTTCCCAGGATGCGAAGAAGTATATTATGACTGACCTACAGAGATAGTCTATGGGATATGAGTGTGGCCTATGCAGACTATGTTGTTTTAGTTTTTCATTTTATAATGTAATGTAAAACTTATGAATGTATCTTGTATTCCCAAGGCTACTAAACTAATTGGTCTTTCGAGACTTGATCTTTTGTGATCATGCCAATGTTATGTAATAATGCACCAAATCTGGGTAACTAGGGTCGGGGCGTTACACAATACTTCTCCAATGTGGATTTTCAGTCGGGATATTATCAAGTAAGGGTGAAGAAGGAAGATATCCCCAAGACTGCTTTTCGTACAAGATACCGGCACTATGAATTCATAGTAATGCCTTTCGGACTCACTAATGATCCAACAATATTCATGGACTTGATGAATAGAGACTTTAGGTATTACCTCGACAAATTTGTGGTATTATTTATAGATGATATTCAGATATACTCCAAAACCAAGGAAGATCATGAGGGGCATCTAAGAACTGTACTAGAGACCTTGCAGAAGGATAATCTCTATGAAAATTAGAGAAAGTGTAAGTTCAGGTTGAAGGAGGTCTCATTCTTGGGCCATATCATCATAAGTAAAGAGGTATCTATGGATCCCTCCCAAACAGATGAAATTGAGGGATGGATGAGGCCAACATCAGTAACGGATATCCGTAGCTTCTTGGGTTTAGTTGGATATTATCGACGATTTGTGAGAAATTTCTCACGATTGTACAACCCTCTTACCAAGATAAATTGTAAGGGAGTAAAGTTTTCTTGGAGTGATTAATGCGAAGAAAGCTTCAAAAAGTTTAAAATGGGGCTTATCACTGTGCCTGTTCTCACTTCACCCACAAGTGGAGAACTTTTTGTGGTATTCAGTGATGCTTCGAAGAACGGCATGGGCTGTGTGTTGATGCAAAATGAAAAATGCATTGCCTATGCTTTAAGGAAATTGAAAGTTCATGAGTAGAATTATCCAACACATGATTTGGAGTTGGCTATGGTGATCTTCGCTTTTAAAATTTGGCAGAACTATCTCTTTCGAGAGAAGTGTGAAATATATATAGACCACAAAAGCCTCAAGTATATATTCACATAGAAAGAGTTGAACACGTGCCAACGAAGATGGTTAGAGATGATCAAATACTATGACTGCTCAATCCATTACCAAACTAGGAAAGTGAACAAGGTGGAAGATTCTCTAAGTATGTAATGGCCTGGACCTCTCTGGACCATTACTTTGTAAAAATTTGATGTGGTCAAACACGACGCGTGTTATAATAATAATTTTTGATAATAATAATTGATAATTATGGCATGAAATTTTTTGGTGTTAATTAGATTAAATGGTTTT
The DNA here is from genome assembly GCA_963277665.1 of Viscum album. Taxonomy (NCBI): domain Eukaryota; kingdom Viridiplantae; phylum Streptophyta; class Magnoliopsida; order Santalales; family Viscaceae; genus Viscum; species Viscum album. The sequence continues at coordinate 1,016,543,232 of OY728143.1, forward strand.
AATTTAATAATTGTGAAATAAATGAAATAAAATTGATGTATTTAATTCAATGAGGAGAGGTGCATGGTTTCTTTTTGATTTATTTAAATTTTTAATAAATAATAAATTATGTGTGTAATGGGAGGTTGCTCGGCATTGACCTAATGGTGGTCAGACATGGTCAACGCAACGAACATCAATAATAATAATTATTATTATTAATAATTGGTGACGAGTTAATAAATTTTAATTTGGGATTTGTTATTATTATTATACTAACTAATTATAATTATAATGTTGGCTTAAATTTTGAAAGATCCGTTAATAAAGATTTAATGAGAATTAAATTTTGGATTCAATGCAATGAGATTTGAGATATGGGGATAGATGAGAGATGTTATTATTTATGATAATTGTGTTAAAAAATAATGATAAAGGTTTAAAATGGAGGTTTGGGCTTGCCACATGGAGTAAAGGAAGGGGAGGCGCCACTTTTGGGGAGTGAGTTAAAATTGTGGAAGAATTAATGAGATTGGAGAGAGGGAGGAGTTATAAGATATTAGTAGGGATAAAAATAAATGTGAAATAAATGATAAAGGAGGAAATTGATGATGAATTTCCAGCGTGAAAGAGACCAAATTGTGATTGATTTGGATTTAGAAAAATAAATAAACAAGTAATTAATAATAATAATAAAATATTGTTATTATTAATTTTGATGATAAAACATTGTTTTCACTATAACTTCTTCGTGTGACCTCAGTTTCACGAACCGTCAGTGGCAGCGCGACCCTGACTATGAGATGGAAATTATGAGTCCAATATTGGATGTCTTTTTCGGGTTTTCGGATCGGGTACCCGAAATGCTCGTGAGTTAATAGATTTAATATTATTATTAAATCTTCGCCCTGCCATAACTCCCGTGTGCGACGTCTGATTGACTTCTCGTCAGTGGTGATGTGATCCTGTCATTAATACAGTCGATTCAAGTCTAATGTTGGATATTAAATTATGGTTCATGGCTCGGGTCCACGAGACACCCAATAATAATAATATCATTATTATTACGGGATCTTGTATCCAACGTATCTCCCTCATACAGTATCAAATTGACGAACCGTCAGCGACAGCGTAACCCTGAAATTATGACGGTAATTTTAAGACCACTGATGAATACCTTTTTATGACTCGTGTCTCAGGTCAATAAAACACCTATTATTAATTGAAGTTATTATTATTATTAAACGCATGGAAACCGCGTGACGTGTCGTGTGTTGACCAGTCAAACAGCGTAACTGTTGTACAGTCACGTCGTGTATTCATTAATACACGCTGCGTACCATTTTACCTTTTCGTTGCCTATATAAGAGAGGGTCACGTGTTATTTACGGACCCCTCTTCTTCTCTACATGATGATGCTCCCAGATGACCCAGAAATCTTCCTCCTATCTTCTTCATCCGGACTCCGATCGTCGATCTGTCGGTGGCTGTGGGATCGTGTCGACAAGGTGAACATCGTGCACCTCATTCCTTTCCCTCTTCTTCGACTTCCTCATCACAGTTTCCTACCGAGGAGACTGCTAATATTTGATGGTAACGATTCTCTTCAACGAACGTCATCTTAATGGTATGTTCTACCCCGTTATTATTCCTTCCTCGATCTCCTCTTTCTGTTCCGCCTTGCCATTCTATGACAAGTGACACCTTAAACCATAATGGAGTCTCTCTTAGTTGTTAGTGCGGTTGTGCTGCAACGTCCACGAGAGGGCGTAGTCATCAGGAGGAGTGATCGAAATCCTCGTGGTGGTTGTTCTCACAGATGGACATCAAAACCTGTTCAGGTAAGGATCGTACCTTCATCTCTCTCCCTTTTTTGCATCATGCGGGGTGGGTATCCTCTTGTTTTCGGGAGATACGGTTGAACCAGTAAATAAAGATTATAACTAGTTAAAGAATGGGTTTGGGGAATTTTTGTTGATATTGTTGTTTTATTTCCATCAATGCTTATCCTTTTATTATGTTGTGAATTGAATGGGCTTATGCCTACTGAAAATCACGGTCGTTGGGGGCCTTTGCTTGCGCAATTAAATATTGCCCTGTTTTTCTAGATTATTTTGTGGATGGAATTTCATAGAATGTGGAAATTGGTTAATCATGTAAAGTTGTATTATTAAATGAATACATGTAACCCTTGTATGATCACCCTGGTTAAACTAAATGAAATAATGAATTTGTGGCTATTGGTTGGGGTTTAATTATGTGAAGGGGTGTTTTGTGGGTTGTTGTGGAACGGGTGAGCAGCGGGGCTGCGATTGGCTTAGTTGTGGGTTGGCGTGTATGATATGGTTGTGATGGGTAGCAGAGCTACGGTAAATGGTATCAAAGGGATGGTGATGTGGTATGGGTATTGTTTCCAATGTTTTTGTGGTTATGGTGGTTGGCAGCAGGGCTGTAGGGATGGGATATTCATATGAATAAAGGTGGAAGAGTTAACTAATTAATTGTGGGGCATGGTAGTTAATTAAATGCGGAAAATCAATGGAATTGATTTGCTGATAAAAGAAAATGGTATTTTGTTGCTTGTGTTTTCCCTAACTTTATTTGTGGTTGGTAGGGATATGTTTTACAAACGATTGATCTGGTTTGGTTGTGGTTAGTTGCTCGGTAGTTAAGGAACTGATAAACTAAAACTGTTGAAACATGAAAAGCTTAATGGGGTTTGGGGATGTTTATTGTGTGCATACTTTCGAGGTAGTAGTGCTGAGGCATTGCTCATATAATTTGTGTAGAAGCCTTAGGATGGGCTGAGTGGTTGATATAATTATATAAATCTGTACGTTTTATATTTCTTTACGCACCCCACCCATGTTGAGCACTACGTTCCGAACACCCGTGGGATGGGGGTGTGAGATTCTAAAATATCTAAAGGATGACTGGTTACTGTTCTTCCCTATGCTCCCTCTTCTAGGTTCTATACCCCAAGATCCTTCGGGAAGGTTACGACAGATTGTTCCCAAGAGTCTTCGGGATGAGGATGTGATATGTTCCCAGGTGTCTTCGGGATGAGATGTGATGTGGTTCCCAGGTGTCTTCGGGATGAGATGTGGTTATGGCCGAGGATTGAGTGTCGTCGGGATACTATGAGATTCGTATGGCCAGGTTGCGGCACTAGCTCGAGCTTCGTATGGCCAGGTTACAGGACTAGCTCAGGAAGAGGGGGAAGCATTAGAGCATTAAGCCTGAGGGCTTGATCAGTATTCAGTGGGAAGGTGGTGCAGGGTACCCATACTTTGATAATATTACTATACTACTCTATTGACTTGCGATATTTGGTGAGTGTGGCTTGTAAGGTTGGGTGGATAGATTCCTTGATAGGCTTTGGTTCCTTCTATTTTATCATGGGGAATTAGGATGTCTCCCCACCTGTGCACGAGATCTTTAGGTTTTCCTACTGAGTATACTTGTATGCTCACCCTACGTTTACTTTTAGGTTTTCATGAGGACTTCAGGGACCGTGCTGGACCTTGCTAGTTGGGCGTTGGAGTTTTCCTGGTTGTAGTTTTTGCTTTATTTTTTTTGGTATCGTACTTTGGAGCTTTTCTTGTACTTGTACTTTTGTTTCAATATTGTATAAAACATGCATATGGGTTTGGTTTTGGGTTTATTTTCATTTACTTGTTCCTTTTTCTTTTGGTGTTTGACTTATCCTATTTCCCGATCTTAAATAATAAAAAGGGTAATGCCTCCCATATTTGTGAAAACTCATACCCTTGGTGCTAGTCACCACTCTGGGGCCTACTGGAGGTGGGACTTAGGGGTCATTATCTCCCTTTCACTATTGGCAACTCAGGAGGGGCATCTTTTGTGGGAGGGGGTTGTGAAAAAATGGTATCAGAGGTGATGGTTGAGAGATAGGATGGAGTCTGGAGTTAGGCACAGTGAGGATTGCATGGGATGGTAGGGAAACAGTGTTGGATGATCTTGGTGCGTGACATAGGCCAGGGAAGACCAGCTAGGACACAGGATTTTAGGGCGCCCCGTGATCCGATGCAAGGACTCTGAGCTTACCGAACGACCAAGTAAGACTACATTGATTGCAGGGTAGAGACCCTAGGAAAGGTACATGCATCATCATGATTTGTGTTTTACTTGATTTAGGTGTTCTTGGAAAGAAATCGAAATAAAATGATAAAATTAAACCTTGAGAAAATTTCCTTGATACTTGGGCTTAGGCGTTATTTGTTTACCATATAGCTATGGCACCTGGAAGTCATTCTCGAGTGACTTGGGCAGTCGAGGCCCAATAGATTTAGACGGTCAATCAGCTGAGTATTGACCGAGAGGAGGAAGACGACTTGTGGCAGCGCACGTTTTGTGCTTTCCAGTAACAGAGTTTGAAGAAGTATGAAGGTAGCACTTCGGATACCGAATCAGAGAGTTGGTTGGAGGAACTCAAGATCACATTTGGGTTGATCAGGGCTCCATCAGAGTACTGTGTTCCTCTAGCAGTAAGCCAACTGAGAGGAGCGGCACTTCAGTGGTGGATGCTTTACCTTGGGGAGGGGAAGGAGACAGAAGTTCTATGGGCCAACTTCGAGAAGGAGTTCCGCGAGGAATTTCTTTCCTTGATGAGGAAGGCCGAGAAGAGGCAGGAGTTGTTGTCTCTCCAACAAGGAAGCATGTCAGTGCAGGAACTAGGGGTCAAGTTCAAGGATCTCCTCTATTTTTCCCCGAATCTCTTTCCGGATGAGGATTCTTGGGGCAAACATTTAGAGGAGGAACTTCACCCCTCTATTCAGTGCGCGGTGACCCCTTTAACCTTACCAACATACCTGGAAGTGCAGAAGAAGGCAAAGATAATCGAGAGGATGCGCTCGCAAGTAGGACCACAGCGAGAGAGGAGACAACCAAGTTTGTCCAAGAAGGAGGCGGTCAGCAGTAGATCCCCAACAACAGGACCATCCAAGTTTTGACCGGAAGGGAGCAGACTTCAGCATGTCCCATAACAATCTCACAATTTCTGCCCGTTTTCTATGGTCCATGGACCGAGGTGCTTTGCATGTGGGAATCATGGGCATCTTGGCAGACATTTCCCTTTTCAGACACAGTATGGAGGGACTGGACAAGTTCAGCCCCAGCCCCAGCAGTAGTTCCCAGCCCGACCCTTCCAGCAGCAACAGGCTCTAGTCCCTCCAAGGGGGGCTGGATCAGGTGGTGGCCAACTACAGGGAGTTCCTCAAGGACCCCAACCGGGACATGGTCAGGGAGGTGGGCATCAACAGAAAGGCAGAGGATTGGGACGCGGACAGTTGCACGCAACAGAAGAGGCAACCCTAGCAAGGCCAGATATTGAGAGAGATGTTTTCGGTTTTACTTAAATGCTATCATTTATGTTTTGTTTAAATTCAAGAGCATCACACTCCTTTGTTGAAACTCATTCTCACCCATGCTTTGGTCCTGGACCTTGTTTTTCATGAGTCTATAATGCTAAGTTGTTTCCCTCTTTCCTTTAAATGTGTGTGAAGAGTCCTAACATGTGGCGAGAGGAGGACCTAATCCCTAATCGAGATTCATTAATGTGGATGCGATTAAACCCGTGAAGGCGAGTCAATGCCACCTAAAGCAGATAATATCTCAACATGGGAGAAGGAATTCCCTGACTCATATAATTAGGGTAGTGGTTGGATTCCTGTTATGACAAGAGCCCTGAGAGGTATCTTGCGGGGTGGTTGTTCGGACATTTCCCCTTTTTATGGGTTGGTTTTTAATTCTCGAGGACGAGAATGTTTTGAGAGGTATCTGATGTAATGGATCGTACCTCTCCAGACCATTACTTTGTAAAAATTTGATGTGGTCAAACACGACGCGTGTTATAATAATAATTTTTTATAATAATAATTGATAATTGTGGCGTGAAATTTTGTGGTGTTAATTAGATTAAATGGTTTTAATTTAATCATTGTGAAATAAATGAAATAAAATTGAATGTATTTAATTAAATGAGGGGAGGTGCATGGTTTCTTTTTGATTTATTTAAATTTTTAATAAATAATAAATTATGTGTGTAATGGGAGGCTGCTTAGCGTTGACCTAATGGTGGTCGGACATGGTCAACACGGCGAATGTCAATAATAATTATTATTATTATTATTAATTGGTGACAAGTTAATAAATTTTAATTTGGGATTTGTTATTATTATTATACTGACTAATTATAATTATAATGTTGGCTTAAATTTTGAAATATCTGTTAATAAAGATTTAATGAGATTTAAATTTTGAATTCAATGCAATGAGATTTGAGATATGGGGATAGATGAGAGATGTTATTATTTATGATAATTTTGTTAAAAAAATAATGATAAAGGTTTAAAATGGAGGTTTGGGCTTACCACATGGAGTAAAGGAAGGGGAGGTTCCACTTTTGGGGAGTGAGTGAAAATCGTGGAAGAATTAATGAGATTGGAGAGAGGGAGGAGTTATAAGATATTAGTGGGGATAAAATTAAATGTGAAATAAATAATAAAGGAGGAAATTGGTGATGAATTTATAGAGAGAAAGAGACCAAATCGTGATTGATTTAGAGTTAGAAAAATAAATAAATAAGTAATTAATAATAATAATAAAATATTGTTATTATTAATTTTGATGATAAAACATTGTTTTCACTATAACTTCTTCGTGCGACATCGGTTTCACAAACCGTCAGTGGAAGCGTGACCCTGACAACGAGATGGAAATTATGAGTCCAATATTGGATGTCTTTTTTGGTTTTTCAGATCAGGAACCTGAAACGCTCGTGAGTTAATAGATTTAATATTATTATTAAATCTTCGACCTGCCATAACTCCCGTGTGCAACGTCCGATTGACTTCTCGTCAGTGGCGATGTGATCATGTCATTAATACGGTCGATTCAAGTCTAATGTTGGATATTAAATTATGGTTCATGGATCGGGTCCATGATACACCCAATAATAATAATATCATTATTATTACTGGATCTTGTATCCAACGTATCTCCCTCATACGGTATCGAATTGACGAACTGTCAGCGACAGCGTAACCCTAAAATTATGACGTTCATTTTAAGACCAATGATGAATACCTTTTTATGACTCATGTCTCGGGTAAATAAAACACCTATTATTAATTGAAGTTATTATTATTATTAAATGCATAGAAACTGTGTGATGTGTCCTGTGTTGACCAGTCAAACAACGTAACAGTTGTACGGTCACGTCGTGTATTCATTAATACACGCTGCATACCATTTTACCTTTTCATTGCCTATATAAGAGAGGGTCACATGTTATTTACGGACCCCTCTTCTTCTCTACACGGCGACGCTCCCAAATGACTCTGAAGCCTTCCTCCTATCTTCTTCATCCGGACTCCGATCGTCGATATGTCGGTGGCTGCGGGATCGTGTCAATGAGGCAAACATCGTGCACCTCATTCCTTTCCCTCTTCTTCGACTTCCTCTTCATAGTTTTCTACCGAGAAGATTGCTAATATTTGATAGGAATGACGCTCTTCAACGAACGTCATCTTAATGGTACATTCTACCCCATTCTTATTCCTTCCTTGATCTCCTCTTTCTGTTCCTCTTTGAAATTATATGACAAGTGACACCTTAAACCTTAATGGAGTCTCTCTTGGTTGTTAGTGTGGTTGTATCGAAGCATCCACGGGAGGGCGTAGTCGTTGGGAGGAGTGATCGAAATCCTCATGGTGGTTGTTCTCACAGAAGGACATCAAAACCTATTCAGGTAGGGATGTTACCTTCGTCTCTCTCTCTTTTGTGCATCATGAGGGGTGGGTATCCTCTTGTTTTCGGGAGATATGGTTGAACTAGTAAATAAAGATAATAACTTGTCAAAGAACAGGTTTGGGGAATTTTTGTTGATATTGTTGTTTTATTTCCATCAATGCTTATCCTTTTATTATGTTGTGAATTGAATTGGCTTATGCCTACTGAAAATCACGGTCATTGGGGGCCTTTGCTTGTGCAATTAAATGTTGCCCTATTTTTTTGGATTATTTTGTGGATGGAATTTCATAGAATGTGGAAATTGATTAATCATGTAAAGTTGGATGATTAAATGAATACCTGTAACCCTTGTATGATCACCCCGGTTAAACTAAATGAAAGAATGAATTTGTGGGTGTTGGTTGGGGTTTAATTATGTGAAGGGGTGTTTCGTGGGTTGTTGTGGAATGGGTGAGCAGTGGGGCTGCGAATGGCTTGGTTGTGGTTTGGCGTGTATGATATGGTTGTGATGGGTAGCGGAGCTGCGGTAAATGGTATCAAAGGGATGATGATGTGGTACGGGTATTGTTTCCAATGTGTTTGTGATTATGGTGGTTGGTAGTAGGGCTGCAGGGATGGGATGTTCATATGAATAAAAGTGGAAGAGTTAACTAATGACTTGTGGGGCATGGTAGTTGATTAAATGCAGAAAATCAATGGAATTGATTGGCTGATAAAAGAAAATGGTATTGTGTTGCTTCTGTTTTCCCTAACTTTATTTGTGGTTGGAAGGGATATGTTTTACGAACTATTGATCTGGTTTGGTTGTGGTTAGTTGCTCGGTAGTTAAGGAACTGATAAACTAAAACTGTTGAAACATGAAAAGCTTAATGGGGTTTGGGGCTGTTTATTGTGTGCATACTTTAGAGGTAGTAGTACTGAGGCATTGCTCAGATCTTTTGTGTAGAAGCCTTAGGATGGGCTGAGTGGTTGATATAATTATATAAATCTGTACGTTTTATGTTTCTTTACGCACCCCACCCATGTTGAGCACTACATGACGAACACCCGTGGTACGGGGGGGTGAGATTCTCGAACATCTAAAGGATGGCTGGTTACTGTTCTTCCATGTGCTCCCTCTTCCAGGTTCTATAGCCCAATATCCTTCGGGCAGGTTACGACAGATGTTTCCCAAGAGTCTTCGGTATGAGGATGTGGTATGTTCCCAGGTGTCTTCGGGATGAGATGTGATGTGGTTCCCAGGTTTCTTCAAGATGAGATGTGGTTATGGTCGAGGATTGACTTCCAACGGGATACTATGAGCTTCGTATGGCTAGGTTGCGGCACTAGCTCAAACTTCATATGGCCAAGTTGCAGCACTAGCTCAGGAAGAGGAGGAAGCATCAGAGCGTTAGGTGTGAGGGCTTAAGCAGTATTCAGTGGGAAGGTGGTGCGGGGTACCCATACTTTGATAATATTACTATACTACTCTATTGACTTGCGATATTGGTCAGTGTGGATTGTAAGGTTGGGTGGATAGATTCCTTACTAGGCTTTGGTTCCTTCTATTTTCTCACGGGGCATTTGCATGTCTCCCCACCTATGCACGAGAGCTTTAGGTTTTCCTACTGAGTATACTTGTATGATCACCCTACTTTTACTTTAAGATTTTCAAGAGGACTTTAGGTACTGTGTGGGACCTTGCTAATTGGGCGTTGGAGTTTTGATGGTTGGAGTTTTTTCTTTCTTTTTTTTGGTATCATACTTTGGAGCTTTTCTTGTACTTGTACTTTTGTTTCAGTATTGTATAAAACATGCATATGGGTTTGGTTTTGGGTTTATTTTCATTTACTTGTTCCTTTTTCTTTTGTTGTTTGACTTATCCTATTTCCCGATCATAAATAATAAAAAGGGTAATGCCTCCCATATTTGTGAAAACTCATACCCTTGGTGCTAGTCGCCACTCCGGGGCCTATTGGAGGCGGGACTCAGGGGTCATTATCTCCCGTTCACCATTTCCAGCTCAGCAGGGGCATCTTTGGTGGGAGGGGGTTGTGACAAAGTAGAAAGGACCTGGCGATTCTGTCATTGATGAGAATTGAGAAGGATCAAATCTTATTAGACTTGATGAAGATGGACATGGGAATCATAAAGAATGGAACATTATCAATACTTTCACAAATTATTTCCCAACCATCTCTTTTGGAAAGGTTAAAGGATGCTCAAAAGGATGATGTGTGAATTCAAAAGAAAGTGAAAGCTATCATAAAAGGTAAATCCTCTATGTTCAATGTTAATGAAGAAGATATTGTGAGATTGGGGAAAAGACTATGTGTTCCATCAAGTCCATAGCTGAAGAAGGAACTTTTGGATGATGCAAATAGTTCAAATTTCTCTATTCACCCAGGAAACACAAATATGTATCGAGATCTCTGAGAGAATTATTTGTGGGATAATATGAAGAAGGAGATCGCTGAGTATACATCAAAGTTCCTGGTGTGTCATCAAGTGAAGGCAGAGAGGCAGAAGTCTAAGGGGATGACGCAACCATTGCCCATAACATCATGGAAATGGGAGAACATCACCATAGACTTTGTCACCAGACTTCCGAATACATCCAAAGGAAACAATGCAATCTGGGTTGTTGTGGATCATCTTACAAAGTTTTCACACTTTATTGAAATTTGGGAGGATTTTTCATTGGATCAACTAGCAAAAATATATATTAGGGAAGTGGTAAGGCTACATGGAGTACCACTATCTATTGTATCCGATCAAGATCCAAGATTCACCTCTATGTTTTGGAAGAGTCTTCAAAATGATCTGGATATTGAACTGAACTTCAGTATGGCCTATCATCCTCAAAATGATGTCCAATTTGAGTGAACTATTCAAAAACTGGAGGATATGTTAAGATCATGTTCTATGGACTTCAAAGGAGTGTGGGACCAACATCTTCCACCAGTTCAATTCTCCTACAATAACAGTTTTCACTCAAGCATCCGAATGGCACCTTATGAAGCCCTATATGGGAAGAGGTGCAGAACACTGACATGTTGGGATGAAGTCGGTGAGCGTAAGATGCTAGGACTAGAAATGGTCGAAGAAATAGTGGAGAAGGTGAAAACCATTCAACAACATATCAAGGCATCCTAGAGTCGACATAAGAGTTATGAAGATAACCGTCGACGATACCTTGAGTTTAAAGTTGGAGACATGGTATTTCAATGTATATCTCCATGGAATAAGGTCATGAGGTTTGTAAAGAAAGGAAATTTAAGTCCTAGGTACATCGACCCCTTCAAGATTCTTGATCGTGTTGGGGTTGTGGCCCATCGACTAGAACTTCCACCTACCATGGCCAAAAGTACATGATGTCTTTCATGTATCCCTCTTAAGGAAGTGCATATCAGACCCTTCACATGTACTCTCTTCAGAGGTAGTCCAGCTAGAGGATGATCTTTCTTAGGAGGAGTAACCAGTGAAGATCTCAGATTGTAGAGAAAAAATTCTACAAAATAAGACAATGCCCCTCATTAAGGTGTTGCGGAGAAATGAAAAGTTTGAAGAAGTGATGTGGGAATTAGAGGAAGTGATGAAGCAAAGTTACCTGCATTTTTTAGAGTGGGAAAAGGAAATTTCGAGGGGGAAATTTCTTAAGGGGGGAAGATTGTAATGACCCAAACTTTCATTAATGGAAATTCCTCTTGATCTAATTAAATGTTTATTATGGTTATATAAAATGTGAACTTTATTGGTTTTATATTTCTGGATTTTAAAATACAATTATGAATTATTACCATTTCTAATATAGTCATTGAACAGTGATCACATGATTAGTATAAATATAGGGCTTTAACAAATCCAATTTACTCAGACAAAGGAAGCGATGGCCTCATCCAGTAGACTTTCCCCATACAAATCCCATTTTTTGGAGCTCATAAAGGAGGTGGAATCATTGGTATTCACTCTTGACTAATCCCAAGCCGAGCTTGATCACGTTAATCTTGAGTCGAACTGACTACGGGAGAAGTGGAAGTTACAAGAGATTACCACCCGAGCGATGTTATCTGAGCCACCCTAAGAGTCTGTCACCATCGCACATCTTACCCTTCAGTAATATGCGAGTGTTATAAGGGGTTATGTAAAAATACCCTAGCACTATGACTATGTACATTATTTTTGTATAAAGAATGTGCATTCATTTTATTATTGTTACTTTGTAAATAGTTTTTAAAGCACAAATAATATTTTTAGTTAATATTTAACTAAGAAATCTATTTTTATGAATTAATGGATTTTTGAATTAAATAATATTTTAATAAAATATTATTATTATTATTAAATTAATTTTTATTAAATATAAGTTATCTTATAATTTTATGAATACAATTGTAATTTTTTTTAAGGTTTGAAAGCTGTTTTTGTCAAAACCCATGAATTTTGGATAAATGTCAGTTTTTATTTTAAAAGTAAAAATTCACATATTTAGAAAATTATTTATATAAAATGAATATTATTTTTGGAATCAAGACGTCGAAATTATCCAACAGTGAATTTTTAATAATTTTCTGAGACAGTTGAATATTTGGGTAAAAATTAAATACCGTTTAAATATATAATGTGTTTTATGACATCATAATAAACCAATAGTGAATTAACAAAATACTATAAACACTATTTTCGGCCAATATATGTTTTAAAATTAAAATAATATGATTTGGGGTTTTTTTTTGATTTATTTTAAAAATCTTTAGTGGACCCTTCAAGGCTTATAAAACATTTTGTCTTTTTAAATTGTTTTCCTTGAGAGTGCGACTCACCTACACATAAGCAACCATATTATTTTAAGAAGTTCAGATATTTTACATATAAAATTATGTTTTACACTCCCATTTGAAAAAAAACATGGGCACAATCCATGGGATGGTTTGTGGTTTTGATTAGTTTAATGTGAGGTGTCCCAAACCTAAATAATAAAGAATTCTTTCTACTTTCCTATATAAACCCACCCAAGCTCCCACTTCCTCTTCACTCAAAGCCTTTGGATTTCAACCAACCCCTACCCTACTCTCTCTATAATCCTACCAAGGTTACCAAACTCCCAATAATCCTCTCTCAAGCCTCTCCCAAGCCTTTGGGATCACACTTCCAAGTAAGGGATTCCTACCTTCCTCTTTTTATCAAAGTTTATTAATATTGTTATGCCCTTTTATTTTCAATTAAAAATGTTGGGGGTATGATTTAGAACCTTCCCCATAATACCCTATAAATGTTTGGATGATGGGAGACCACTTTATCTCTCATTAATTCCTCCCATGTACACCCGTTACCATGTCGAAATTCCGTGAGGTATTTCTCTCTCCTCTTTTACATCAAAGTAATTCTTTTGTATTATGCATCTAAATTTCATTACATTTGTTGGGACATGTATCTATATAAACCCATTACTGTCCATTTCATGTAAATATTATGAGACACCCTTTTCTCTCTAATCAACTGTTTCCATGAATCATTATGTCACACTGTTATGCTGCTGAAATTGCACTGCGTTTTTCCAAGCCAAGATCATTGTGTAGTGAATACCATACCCATGTCTCTATCAAGGGTATTCAACTTTATGAACATATACATATTGAATGTTACTTTCATTTATTTATTCCACATTACTTAATCATGTAATAACTTATGATGTTGATTGATTCCATGTTATATGATCCATGTGGCACACTTATGCATGAAATAAAATGTTTAAGAAGGGTGCACCCTGATAGCGCTCTAATGCATTGGGTAAAGTATAGTATCATGATACGTCATGGGAAATGGGTGTTGAATCATGCTAATTAAAGTGAAACAAGGTTTTACTCATGTTTCATGTGCAATGAGGGTTTACTCATGCTCCATGTGCAATGAGACTTGGCTCATGCTAATTCTATGTTAAGTGTTGTTGCCACATTTCCATGTTATGATTATCATGCTTTATCATGCCTTTATGTTCATGTTTCTCTTGTGTTCCATTGATATGTCTATTTTCTAACATGTATTTAATTCCTCATGTTATTCCATGTTTATTTCCTTACTGGACTTTATACCTCACCATTTTCTTATGCATGTCCTCAGGTTATCCCATGCAATGCTAAGTACGAGGGAATGTAGTGGTAATGTAATTGAGGTTTTAAATAAAGATGTTGTGTGTTTTATGTTCTAAGCTATTATATAATGTTCCTAAGCCCCAAAGATATTATACCTATCGATCTTCTATGTTGTATCATGTGAAGCTTTTTTGTAATAAATTAGGTTTAAGTCTGTAATAAAAAAGCAGGGTTTTTATAACCACAACCTAATGAGACACATTTTTAATCAGAGAAGCCCTAGATTTCTGAGAGACATTCTTCAAGCTCCCCAATCTTCTATGGCTTCAAACCCCGTGGTAAAATTAAATGAATGATAATGGAAAACTTTCCTAATTTCAAATGATCTGAAATAATAGTTGGGTCTACCATTATGTGAACCATATTACCTCTTATGCAGAAGTAGCAGGAAACATACCCCTTAAAGAGAGAAAGGGATCAACCGCATGCATTCTCATCCGAAGTCGGAGTATGAACCAAACCACGAGCAGATCTCGTAGCAGCACCTTTTTCATTAAGGAACTTGTGTGAATCAAACCTGCCTTGATCATGGAAGGAGGCCACCAGATCTCGTCAGATTCACTCATTAGTGATGATGCCCGAAGCCTCAACTCTAGATCCGAGTAATAAATCTGAAACTAGATTTTCAACACCATCATGACCTACCTTCAAACTAGAGGTGTCCAAACAAGAAGCTTTAGAATATGCCATCTCCTGAGAATATAAGGTGGGATTAGCTTGGTTTGAGCACCGAGATCATGAAACCCCACAATGAATCCATAGATGACTACAGAGTGGAAAAAAAGGCACGTGGTAAAGTGACCCTGTAGCGAGCTCCAGATGGCGGTGACTAGATTCCGTAGTGAAGCTACTATGATGTGGTGATCCCCTGGAGCAAGCACAACTAGTTGTCCTGAAAAAACTCTAGCCATCTTTGAGTTGCAGGAGCTCCCAATGCTCGAGAACAACCACATTTTTCAAAAAAAATAGTAGAATGTGTGTATGGTAATGCTCGCCTCCCACTGGGGGCCCGCTAGGCCCGGAGCACGCCACACATTCCCCAGCTAGGAAAATGGATTTGAATCTCTATGTGTATAATATGCACAGTGTATTAGTTTGGTGGGACTTGATCCTAGGACAGTTCCCACTAAGAGCAAGGGGAGAAACCAGTGGCCACCACTTGGCTAATACCCCACGGTCAAAACATATGTATGGGTCTCACGCCTGGTCCCATTTGGGGTCTTTTCCAAGCCATCTTGTGCCGCACGTTCCCCAGCTAAGCAACAACATTAAAAAGCCTTGTTCATAATATGAATATTTGCTGAGTCTGGTGGGACTTGAGCTTGAGCTAGTTCCCCCATACAGTGAGATGACCCAAACAGTGAACCACTCGACCTACACCATGGGGGATTAAAACATGTGTTTGGGTCCCACGCCTAGGGCCATTGGGGGATCCACCAAGATAGTGTGTGCCACATGTTTCCCAGCTAAGAAATGACGTTGAATATCTATGTTCCTAATATGAAAAATGTTTGAGTCTGGCGGTATTCGAGCCTGATCCAATTCCCTCGGATAGTGAGATGACCAAACTGGTGAACCACTCAACCTATGCCCTGGGGAGAAATGTGTTATTTTGGTAATGAGGTATAGGTGGGCGCCACACCATGCATGTCCTAGGCCCAACCCACCAACTGCGTGCCGCACACACCCAACTAATTTCGATTGTGTTAGGAATCGAACCTGAGCCAGTTCTATTGCCAGGGTGTGGCCTCCTTATATGGTACCACTAAGCCAACCTCGGTTGACAAAAACATGTGTATGGGTCGCACTTCTGGGCCCATTGTGGGCTCTTCTAAGCCTACGTGTTCCAAACGTTCCCCATCTAAGAAACTATGTTGAATATCCCTGTTAATAATATGAACAGTGTCTGAGTCTGGCAGGACTCGAGCCTAAGCTAGTTCCCCCAAACAGTGATATGACCCAACCAGTGAACAAAACATGTGTATGATTCGCAGGCCTAAGCCCATTAGGGGCTCCGCCAAGCGAGCGTGTGTCATACGTTTCCCAGCTAAGCAATGGAGTTGAATAGTCCTATTCATAAATAATCATCTTAAATTAATTATTAAATATAATAATATTTATTGGATTCAAAATAATTAATATAATTAATAATTTTATAATAAATTTAAGAATATTATTTATTATACATATATGGATAATAATACTTAGTATTATTTATTGAAAATTACTTGCATGAATTTTTAATTATATCAATTAATTGATTTATGCAACATTATGTAATATATTAGCATGTTTTTAAATAATGTATAAATAATGATTTCAAAAAAATACAGCATGTATCATCAATATAATCTACGTATGTGTCCTGAATGCTCCGCTGTTCTACAACCAGTTATATATATGATGCGTTCACTCCGTGTCTATCTACGTCTTTTCTTTGGCGTAGGCTACTCTGGTATATCATCACCGACACCCGCCGCTAAAACATATTGTGTTGCAGGCGGTGGATGTACATTCTCACCAAATGTACCCTGTCCTATCTCTAAAGATTTTGGATGCTGGCTGGAACTGTCACCAACATATGAACAAGATTGATGTTGTGTTGCAGATGTCTTCAAATCAGAGGCTAATAAAGTATGCAACTCAGATCAGTCAACATCTATCTGTGCAAAAAAAGTTTTCATGCTAGTATCCCATGTCTTTGTTTGTGCCTCCACTATGGCTGAGGAGCTGGAGGAGCATCTATTTGATCATGATGAACACCCTCCTCCTGTGCACCATCATCATTCATAACAAGGTTGTCTCCCCTGATACTTCTATATCAGGATAAACAGCCTTAGAATCGCATATCAGATCAAAGAAAATCCAATGATAAATCTCATTCATGAGAGGAACCAACTCTGTCATAGATCTATGAAAATATGCCTAGTCAAATGCACCACCCTATACTGGATCAGAGATGTGAAAGATATGAGTGATACAAGCATCCTGTGAAAACAAATTTTGTTGTTAAGTAATGTTAATAAAAAATCTATTCAATAGTAGAAGGAAGAATTATTACCAAGTCATGAAATCCATGTTCATATCGCATAAGAAATCTGACTGGGGACCTGCAATACCAGGGAAAATACTACAAAAAAACAGCAGATTAGCGGCCACTACTACAAAACATGGTTTTATCAGCATTAAAAAATCATTTATCAGTGCTAAAAAAATAGTGATAATTGAGGCGCTATTAAAAGAGGGTCCCTTTTATTAGTGCTAAAAAAAGCACTGATAAAAGTAAAAAAAAATTGATTTTTTTAAATTTTTGTTCCTTTAAATCATAGGGTAGACCCACCCCCTTTTATGGGTGCTTAACCCCCCTTTCAACAGATCTAGGAAGCCCTGCCTGCATGCACCCCCAACACCCCTTTAATAGTGCTAGGTGCACCCCAACCCTTTAACAACGCTAGCCCCCCTGAACCCGCCTGCTCACCTCTGGCTCCACTTGAATTTGAACCCGAGACCTCTCTCTTGCGCTCCTGCACCTTTACCACTCATCCATCTTGTTTCGTTCTCCGTTTAATGATATATCTATTTATTTATATAAATATTTAGTTATATTTATTCATATATTAATATATATTTATATTAATATATATATAGTTATATTAATATATATATATATATATTACAACCATTCGGGGAGGAGGATATAAATAAATAAAGAAATCTACTTCACCTACAAGTACTCGAGGAGACTCGAACCTAAGACCTCCCACGAGAACACACAAATACGCAACCACTAAGCTACGCCCCTATGGGAAATAGTAATATATATATATATATTATATATAGTCAGTTATATTTATATATTTATATATTTATTCGTACATTAATATATATTTATATCTATTTATTTAAATATATTTTTAGTTATATTTTTTATCCATATATTTATTTGTATATTAATATATATTTATAAGATTAGTTTTAAATACAATTAAAAAATATGTTTTTGTATGTGTGTGTATAAATAAATATATATATACAACATGAAGGCATATATATATTATATATATGTGTGTATATATCTGTAAGTATAATTATACATATTTATATATATTTATATATATTTATATATATTTATATATATTTACATATAATATATATATTAATGTGTATATACATATGTTAGAATATAAAGATAATATATATCAGTTTGTTAATACAGACACACACTAATAAACACACACACACACACACACACTATATAGGTATATAAATGTTCATATATTTGTATTTTAAATAAAATGGATATTAGTTTTTATTTTGATAAGTATTATATATTGAGAAATATATTTTATATATAAATATGTTTATTTATTTATTTATAAAATTAATTTTTTTGAATATATAAAAAATATGTACATATTGTTATATATTTGATTATAATTAATAGTCCATTATAAAAAATGATAAAATTTTAAAGTTATAATATCAATATGAATGTAATATCTGAGAATAAATTCAATCCGTACTGAAAAAAGGGCAAAAAGACCCTCTTAAATGAGCCTGAAATTACATCGAATGTTAAAAAATAGGGTATCCCAACTAAAAACTCTGTTTTAGAGGACTTATGAGCCTTTTTTGGCCTAGAAAAACATAATATAGGGTTCCCCTCTCTCACTAGTGCGTAGAGCTCATCACATGCATTGATTTGATATGTGGTAGAGCTCAAATGGACACCCAGATCAAATGTTATGGCCGTTTGAAGTTTGAGTTACATTTTCATCTTATTTTACATCTTTTATTATTTTTTTTGATTTTTTGTGTCTTCAAAGTTTTATTAAATGATTATTACTTGATAATAATTAGAAAATTATTAATTAATAATATTTTTAAAATATTTTATAATCCATTTTCACTAAATATCTTATATATTAAATGTAGATGTATATTTATACTTATCTAAAACATATTTAAAAAATATATATTATATTTATATCAATATAAATATATGTATATATTAATATATTAATATATTATTTTTAATGATTTGTTTGAAATATACCCTAAATTAGTGCTAGTAAAAAAAGCGCTCATAAATCCCCCTTTATCAATGCTACTAAAACAAGCGATGAAAAAGGGGGTCCCTTTAACAAAGCAAAAAAAAGCGTTGATAAAGGGTGGCACAACGTAAAGTTGTTTCTATGGTAGTGAGTGATTTTTTAGAAGAGGTTATGCACAACCCCCTCTAAATTTATTTTAGAGGGGGTTATGAAAAAACCCCTCTAATCATCGAATTTAGAGGGGGGTTCATAACCCCATCTAAAATTTTAAGGATTTTTTTCTTTGTAATATTTGGTTGGATTTTAGAGGTAGTTGTGTCAAACCTACTGCAAATTTAATAATTACCAGCCCTATATGTTTGGTTAGATTTTATAGGCACTATATATATATAATATTAGTTTGGATATATATTAGATTATATATATATATAATGGAAATTGTTTTTTAAAGGAAATAGTGGGGGTTCAAAACCCTCACTAATCTCTTAAATCAGAGGGGGTTCATAAACTATCGTTAATACCTTAGATTAGAGAGGGGTTTTGAACCCTGAATAATTTAAGAAATTATAGGGGCTTGTGAACCACCTCTAATTTAAGATATTAGAGGGGGTTGTGAACCACCTCAAATTTATGACATTAGAGGGGGTTTTCAACCCGCACTAATTCAAGAAATTAGAGGGGGTTCATGAACCACTGCTAACCCCATTGATTAGAGGGGGTTTTTAACCCCTTCTTAATTTTTATTTATTTTTTAAAATAAATCTCATATAAATTCAAATTTTATAATATATATGTGTGGGTGAACATGTGTGTGTACACACACGCAAAGATATATATATATATATATATATATATCACATAAAAACATTATATAAATGTATTTAAATTCATTATAAACACAGACATATATATAAAGACATTATATAAATACTTTAAATAAATACTTATACATATAAAAAAAAATTTATACATATATAAACATTTACATACATAATATAAATGTAATTAGAAATAAAATTATTCAAATATATAAAATTTATATAAGGTTTTATAAATACCATACATTTATATTATGATTTATATTATACATATATTATATTAAATACATTTTTATTGTATATTTATGTATAAATAGATTTATATTATATAATGTATAGAAATAAATGTAATATAGAAAAAATTAAATATAAATATAAATATAAATATTATATTTTTATATTATATATATTATATTATAAATATTTTAATATATATATATATTATAATTATTTTATATATATTTCAGTATACTGTATTAATTATAAATTTATTTAGTATATATATATATATATCATTTAACTATATTATATATTTCCAATTATATGATTATATTTAATTGTATTTATATGTATACATAAATATAATTGTATAATTTTTTGTACATTTATATATATTTATTTGTATAAATTGTATTTCATATAATATTAATTATATATAACATAAAAGCATAAACGTATTATATAAATATGTACATAAATATAATTTATTTAAAAAAAATCATATAAAAACTCAAGCTTATAGTTTTTATAATTTATATTACAATGATAATAAATATATGTTTAAATAATATGTTTATGATTTTATATTATATATAATTAATATTCTATGATATAAAATTTATACAAATAAATATATATTAATGTATACAATATTATACAACTATATTTATTGAAATACATATATATTAATTTATATAATATTATACAATTATATTTATTGAAATACACGTATATTAATGTGCATAATAATAAATATATATATTGAAATACATTATATAAATATTTGTATAAATTGTATTTCATATGATATTAATTATATATTTGTATAAATTGTATTTCATATAACATTATATAAATATTTTTATAAATTTTATTTCATATATAATATTTTTCTAAATTGTATTTCATGTAATATTAATTATATATAATATAATAAAATTTGTATAAATTAATATATATTAATTTACATAATAATAAATATATGTATTGAAATATATTATATAAATATACTTTTAAAGACGTTATATAAATATATTAAATAAATAATTATATATATATAATATAAATAAACATGTACATAATATATATATATGTATTTAACGATATAAATAATTTACATAAATATATTTATAGATATATAAATATATGTGTATATACATAACATAAATAGAATTATAAAATATATACGCAAATGTATGTAAATTCACATATAAAATATATAGTTTAAATAAAAGTATTAATTTAATATAATATAAATATATTATAATATAAATAAATAAATATATAATACAAATATATATATATATATCCGTTTAAATAATTATATATGTATTTAAATATTTATCGAAATAATATTTAATTTAATTTGTTACCTAATATATATAAATATAATAATGTGAAAATATACAAATAAAATCTAAATGCCATAGTGGTAGAGGCACTGGGAGTTTATTCAGGAGGTTTGGGATTCGAATCCTATCATCGTAAAATTTTAAAACCTTGTGGGATTTCTAGGGGCGTGGGTGTGTGGGCGAACGAGAACAGGGGGAGAGGTATGGGTCGTGGGTGAGATGGGTACTGAAACTAGAGGGGTCACATGAGTGTGGAACTGTAACGATAGGGAGCAGGGGGGTCGTGAATGAGAGGGCCGCGTGTGAACTGGGGGGGAGGGGTGGGACCCAGGATTTAAAAAACCAAATAAATTATTTGGCGGCTTAGAATCACCTCTAATATGGTTCAATTAGAGGGGGGGTTAAACCCCCTCTAATTGAGTATTAAATAGAGGTGATTCTAAGAAACATCTCTAATTTGATCAATAATCTAGAGGGGTTAAAACTATGGCATCCCACCTTTTATTACATAACTTTTCATTACATTTTACAAATAGAGGATCTTTAAACTCTAGTGTCTTGGAAATCATGAACTATATACATGAAGACAACATAAAACATTCTTATAATCCACTTTTAATGCTTTATAATAATTTCATACTAAGTACAATTACTGCATCTCATAACCTAGAGACATACATCAAAGGAAAGGGTGAGCAGAAGGCCCATTAAGGAAAGCAAGGGAATCGGTTTACTAGTGATATCAATAAGAACTTGATGAAAAACATAAAACACAAGTAATGTAAGAAGATGCATATCATAATAAAAAGAACATGAATCATAACTTGAATATGTGGCTATAACATTTAATTTATACATTCATGAACATATCACCAAGGTTCATCCTCAAGGTGTTATAAAAATTACCAAGGTTATTTACTAAGGTATCATGAAACCTGTCATCTCTAGAGATTAAACTCTTTACCCAATGCATTGGAGTGATATCAAGGTGAAACCTTAATATGTATTTATTTTCATGTGATCCACATATATCATAAACAATAATTTCATAAATAACCCAAAATAATAGAAGAAATGGGTTTCATTTCAAAATTGTGACGTTTTAAAAGTGCTTAAAAAAAACTAGATCGTTATGTCATTTATAACCCATGGAAAAGGAATGAGGGTTTCATGTATTTCAATTAAAGAATCAAATATATAATTTTTATTTATTTATGAATACCCCTATAAATGAAATAGTTTTGGGTATTCATATAAATAAAATAAGATAATTTCTTGAGAAAAGAGAGAGAGATTTTGAGACGAAATTTCTGCAGCATAACAGCTATATAAAATGTTTTTAGAAAACATTAAAAAGAGAGGGGACAAGGATAAAAAACTCATAAATAACTCATAATATAATATAGGGATGGAATAAAATATAAATAATATCATGTTATGGATATTTAAATGACATATCACATGAAAAGGAAACTTGAAAGAAAAGAGAAGATGCAATTTTTTTACAAAAAATTCGGCAGCCTAATGACATCACTTAAAAATCCAAAAAATTAATGGATGATAGAGGAAAGGGTATCTCATCACTTGGAAAAAAAATTGAAAACAAGAATTATATAGAAGAACATATCCCCACATTATAAAATGGAAACTATAAGACATAACATAAAGAAAGTCATGACTTAATAGAAAATGGTGAAAGGTTCCCTTACCTTAAAGAGTAACTTAAAAAGATTGAAGGTTGGGACCTTAGGGGGATTGAGGGAACCTTGGAAGGACTCATTTTGTGGTAAAAATACCAGAGCTTCATTGAGGATGATTTTGGAATGAAAGGAATGATGGAATGGGTTGGTATTTATAGAACAAGTGGAAGAATATTTTATTAATTTCCAAGGGACACCTCATCGGTGGTATTTGCAAAACCATGGGCTTGCATATGGTATTTGCACATGGTATTGGCCACTTGGAACACCTCATAACATATCTTACTATTCAAAAGTCGACCAGAATTATTACATCACGATTACATCATTTATGATGTCATTAATCACACCGAAACTCAAAACTGTATTATTACTAATCACCGAAAAACAAAAAATTTCATAAAAATATCATAAATTCAACCTAACCTAATATCGATTCTTTGAATTCAAAAATGAAATCCATTTTATGAAAATAATTTTCTAATTATGTGATATTTAATTTTTAAGTAAAAACACTATTTACCCAAAAAATACTAATACTTTACTAATAATTTATGAAAAGTTTATTTACTTATGCTATAATATCACATTACCAAACAAGATGCCTAAATTATATTTATAATTTCTTAAGTGAGGTTACTATTCTATTGGTCACATTACTATTAATAAGGGTAATATTACTATTCATACTTTACTATTCACTAAAAATTAATTTGATCTTATTAGACTCTAAATTTTTTACTGATCACAACTATAGAAGACCATTTTTTTAAAATCATTTCACATTATTAATTATTTAATGTATACAAAAAAATTATAATATCCCTTTTCCAAAATTCACCAATAATATGGAACTTCTATAAATCCATCCTATATTTATTTTAACATTTTAAATCCACAAATTTAACATAATAAGAAATAAAAAAATTATTTATACAAAAGGATTACACAACGTAACTAAGGTCTCATTACATAGCCCCTTATAACACTTGCATAGTACCTAAGTGTAAGGTGTGCTATGGTGATAGAATCTTCAGGAGTTTCAAACAACATTACTCGAGTGGTGATTTCTAACAGCTTGAACTTCTACTATAAGCGATTCCATTCAAGATTCACATGTTGAAGCTCAGCTTGGGCTTGGTCCAGAGCAAATCCCAGTGATGCAACCTCCTTCCCAAGCTCTAAAAGATGGGATTCTTATGGACTGAGTCTACTGGATGAGGCCATCAACCCCACTTTCTATATTAATTAACTATGATCACTTGTATTTATAAAAAAAATCATAACATTAAGAGTATAGTTTCCAACGGTCATATTGACCAACAGTCATATAACAGTCGAAACCCAATGGTATCATTTCAATTATACTCAGTTCATTAATTAAAGGATGTAGTTTTTTTGGGTACAAAATAAAATAACACACAAAATTTGGAAAAAAATATTCTCAAAATTTCGGGTCGTTACACTCTCCCCCCTTAAAAAATTTCATCACCAAAATTATAACTCGTACCCTCAGAAGAGAAAAGGTGAGGGTACTTCTACCTCATAGACTTCTCTGGTTCCTACATGGCTTCTTCATATTTTTGGTTTCTCCACAACACCTTAACAAGGTAGGTAGTCTTGTTACGTAGAACCTTGTCTCTACGATCCAAGATCTACACTAGATGCTCCTCATAAGAGAGGTCATGTTCTAGTTGTACCACATTTGGGTTCAGTATATGTTAAGGGTCAAGTATGTACTTCCTCAATAGGGATACATGGAAGACATCATGAACTTGTGCTAGATTTGGAAGAAGTGCAAGTCGATAGGCCACTGCTCCTACACGTTCAAGGATTTCATAGGGTCCAATGTACCTAGGGATGATCTTACCTTTCTTCCCAAAACTCGTGAATCTCTTCCAAGGTGAAATCCAAAGAAATACCTTTTCACCAACATCAAACTCCAAGTCACTTCGATGGTTGTCGGCATAGATATTTTTCCAAATCTGAGCAGCCTTAATGTGTTGCTGGATGGTATGGACCTTTTCTGCCATCTCTTGTATAAGATCAGGCCCAAGAATATTTCTCTCACCAGCTTCATCCCAACAAGTAGAAGTTCTACATCGCTTATTATATAGAGATTCATAGGGTGCCATTTGAATTATCAAGTGGAAGTTTTTGTTGTAAGAGAACTCAACTAATGGGATATGTTGATCCCATCCACCTTTAAATTCCATTGAGCATGTTCTCAACATGTCCTTGAGTGTTTAAATAATCCTTTCAGATTGGCCATTAGTTTGGGGGTGATAGGCTGTACTAAAATTCAATTTGGTACTCATAGCATGTTGAATACTTCTATATAATTTTGATGCAAACCTTGGATCATGATCAGATATGATATAAAGTGGAACTCCATGCAACCTTACCACTTCCTTTACATAAATCATGGAAAGTTAATCAAGAGAGAAATATTCCCAAATAGAGATAAAATGGGCAGTCTTGTGAGATAGTCCACAATAACCCATATCGCATTGTTTCCTTTGGAATTTCTCGGGATACTAGTGACAAAGTCCATTGTGATATTGTCCCACTTCCATGCAGATATGGGTAGTAGTTGCAATACCCCTTTAGGAAGTTGTTGCTCTGCCTTCACTTACTGACATACCAAGCACCATAAAGTGTAGTCAGCAATCTCCCTTTTCATATTATCCTACCAATAATGATCACGAATGTCAATATACATTTTCGTGCTTCCTAGATGTATAGAGAAAGTATATCTATGAGATTCATCCATAAGCTCCTTCTTTATTTTCAGAATAGATGGAACACATAGTCTTGTATGAAATTTCAGTACACTTTATTGATCAATATTGAACTCAGGAAACTTTCCATCCTTCACAGCCTCAACCTTTTTCTATAACAAAGGATATTATTTATGAGATTTCATGATATTATATAGTAATAATGGTTGATAAATCATTTGGGTAGGGTTAATGATGTCCCTTACCTTATAATTTCCTTGTCCAGATTTACTAGTTTATTGATCAAAGGATCTCTTTGAATCCTCATCATGGAAAGAACAACTAGGTCTTTCCTGCTTAATACATCAGCTGATTTGTTTGATCTTTCAGGATTATTATTAATTGAAAAATCATAGTCTTTAATAAGATCCAACCATCTCCTTTGTCTCATGTTCAATTACTTTTGTGTGAAAATATACTTCAAACTTTTATGGTCTGTGTATATATCACATTTCTCCCCATAAAGATAGTGCCTCCATACCTTCATAGAAAAAACGACTACAGCCAGCTCCAGATCATGCGTAGGATAGATCTACTCATGATTATTCAACTGTCAAGATGCATAAGCAATGAATTTTTCATTTTTATGAGGACGCACCCTATCCCTTTTAGAGATGCATCGCTAAAAATAACAAATCCTTCTCCACTTGAGGGAAGTGTTAACACAGGTTCAGTAACCAATCTTTTCTTCATCTCTTGGAAACTTTCCTCACACTCCTTTGTCCAGATGAACTTGACCCCTTTTCGAGTTAACTTGGTTAGTGGATTAGAAAGTCTTGATTTTTTTTTCAAAAATATTCTATAATATCCTGCTAATCCAAGGAAACTAAAAATATCAATTATTGTTATAGGATGAGGCCACTCCTCTACAAACTTTATCTTTGTAGGATCAACTATGATTCCTTCATTGGTTACAATGTACCCCAAGAAAGAAACTTGTTGTAACCAAAATTCACATTTCCTAAACTTTCCAAAAACCCTATCCTTCAATAGAGTTTTCAAAATAACCCTTAGATGATCCGCATTCCCCTCATGACTTTTGGAATATATCAAAATATCATCAATAAAAACTACCACAAAGTTATCAAGGTAGTCCTTAAAGAATCTATTCATAAAATCCATAAAAATAGCAGGTGCATTAGTGAGTCTGAAGGCCATAACAACAAAATCATAATGCCCATATCTTGATTGGAAGGCAGTTTTTGGAATATCTTCTTTATTCACCCTCAATTGATGATAACTAGAATGAAGATCAATCTTAGAAAAGAATTGAGCCCCACTAAGTTGGTCAAATAAGTCATCAATTCTTGGAAGAGGGTATTTTTTCTTCACTGTGATCTCGTTTAGTTCTCTATAATCAATGCATAGTCGCATTGATACATCCTTCTTCTTCACAAAGAGAACATGTGCTCCCTAAGGAGACACACTTCGATGGATAAACCAATTCTCCAAAAGATCTTGGAGTTGTTTCTTTAATTCTTCCAGCTCCACATTTTCCATCCTATACCGGGTCTTAGATATTGGATGAGATCCAGGTATGATTTCAATGTAGAACTCTACCTATCTTTTTAGGGGAGGTCTGGGTAACTCCTTAGGAAATACGTCAATGTATTCCTGGATGATGGGGACATTTTATATCCTTAAACTCTCATTTCCTTCTTTTTCTTCACTGATCAACTCCATAAAGATAGATATAGGAGGTTCTTATAGACAAATATCTAGTTGAGATATCTATCCTTGAAAGATAACTGTAGGTTTTCCATTAAAGACTACTTAGATTTCCTTGCTTATACATTTGATCTTAACATTATACTTTGAGAGCTAGTCCATCCCAAGTATAATGTTGAATTCCAGAATGGGAATGAATACTAGATTTGCGATAAGATTATGCTCACTAAAGTAAATACTAGAGTTTTTAAACACCAACGATGCTTGGATTATACCACCAGGATTATTGACTAATAACTCTACTTTTTGCAATTCAGGGGTTGATTCTAGTTTTTTTTCAAATTTGGAGGAAATAAAGAAAAGTGTAGAACCATAATCAAACAATGTACTTGCTAGATTTGAGAGAACAAAAAGAGTACCTTCCACCACATCATTTGGTTCTTCAACTTCAGATATATTTATTGAAAAAGTATGGCCTTGTTCCCTTGGCCGTTGCTGAGGATGATAGTGATTCCCCTCCACTGCCCTCAGATTTGGACAATGGTTGGAAAAGTGCCCAAGTTGTCCACAATTATAGCATTGGACATCAGGTTGGGCCTGCACCATCTTCCCTTTTTCGTTAGTGTTTGTGAGTTGAGGCTTCACCTCACTATGACAATTTTGTGTGATATGGCTATCTTTTCCACACTTGTAACACTTCCCGCTCCCAAGCAGGCAGTTCCATGAATGCTTCTTCCCACACTTATTGCACGTGGGATGTTGCACTTGCTTTCCTCCTCTTCCCTGATCAAAGCTCCTCTCTAAGCTTGGAAACATTGATCTCTTATTGTCATTGGATTTATGATACCGCTAAGTCTCATCAAACTCCAGTTCTACTTTCATCACACTACGCACAGTCTCCTCATAGCTTTCATAGTCACAGTTGGCTAGATTCTTCCGTAGATGTGGTCTTAGTCCACCAAAGAATCTATCAACCTTACCATTTGAATCCATGACAAAGATAGAGGTGTAATGTGAAATCCTTGTGAAGTTCATCTCATAGCTTCCAACATATTCATTCTCCTTCTGCTTTAGCTCAAGAAACTCTTTTCCCATTTTTGTTCTCATTGAACGATGGAAGTACTTATTGAAGAAGATCCCTCTGAACTCTTCCCACTCCATAGCTTTAACCTCCACTCTTGGCCTCATTTTTTTAATTAGTTCCCACTACTTATTAGCTTATCTCTCTAAACGGTAAACATCCAGGGTCTCTTATAATGAATAACAGAGCACAGAAAATATCTTCTTGATAGAGCTGATCCATTGTTCAGAAATCAATGGGTCGATAGATCCACTGAAGTTTAGTGGTCATTGATGCATAAAGGACTCAACATAATGTTGTTCCCTTCGTGGTGAGATTGGTCTCTTAGCTTGATTCAAGTTATTTCCCATAACTTGAGTCAGTTGGTTCATCATTCTAATGAAATTTTCCATTCTGGCTTCCATCGGAGGGTCGTCAGTGCATGGTCCATTGTGGTCACCATTTTCATGGTTCCTCCTATTTCCCGCCATTTTCTAAATAAAATAAAAACTTAGTTAGAATCTTATTTCATTTACAAATATTTTAACTATAAAGTATTTTATGTCTTAAAACTTCATGCTTAAACAATTACATTTCTTTATAAATCTTTCATAATGATTCATAAAAAGCTTGTGATTAACCAAACATATCCCTTGAGAGTGTCAAAATAGAAGTGAAACAAGGCCCGTTTTTGTGTACTAGGATACCCCGAGTCAAGCCCAAAACTCCTTTTCGGAGTTTTCACTCCTAGGTATATCTGTGCCAGAGCCACATCCACTTGTTCATATCCAAACAGGGATTTATTTGTTTGAAAACCACTTGTTATTTCACCAAAATACCAGGAATTTTTCCTATATTTAAACTTTTATATAGGGTTCTTCCTAATGTTTTCATAGCCCAATTTCCATAAATAACTAAACTATCCTTTGATACCAAC
The DNA here is from genome assembly GCA_963277665.1 of Viscum album. Classification (NCBI taxonomy): domain Eukaryota; kingdom Viridiplantae; phylum Streptophyta; class Magnoliopsida; order Santalales; family Viscaceae; genus Viscum; species Viscum album. The sequence continues at coordinate 1,016,572,703 of OY728143.1, forward strand.
TATGGAATCCTACCTTTTATTACATAACTTTTCATTACTTTTTAGAAACAGAGGATCTTTAAAGTCTAGTGTCTTGGAAATCGGGAACAGTATACATGAAAACAACATAAAAAATTCTTATAATACACTTTTAAGGATTAATAATAAGTTCATCCTAAGTATAATTATTTCATCTCATAACCTGGAGACATACATCAAATGAAAGGGTGAGCAGAAGGCCCAGTAAGGAAAGAAAGGGAATCAGTTTACTTGTGATATCAATAAGAACTTGATGAAAAACACAAAGACATGAGAAATGGAAGAAGAGGAATATCATAATAAAAAGAACATGAATTATAACTTGAATATGTGGCTACAACATTTAATTTATACATTCATGAACATATCACCAAGGTTCATCCCCAAGGTTTTATAAAAATTACCAAGGTTATTCACCAAGGTATCGTGAAACTTGTCATCTATAGAGATTAAATTATTATACCCAATGCATTGGAGATCTATCAAGGAACACCATTAATATGTATTTATTTTAATATGATCCAAATATATCAAAAACAGTAATTTCATAAATAACCCAAAAATAATAGAAGAAATTGGTTTCATTTCAAAATCATGATGTTTTAAAAGTGCTTAAAAAAACTTGATTGTTATGTCATTTATAACCCATGGAAAAGGAATGAGGGTTTCATGTATGTCAATTACAGAATAAAATATATAATTTTTTATGTCTTTATGAATACCCCTAGAAACGAAATAGGGTTGGGTATTCATATAAATAAAATAAGATAATTTCTTGAGAAAAGAGAGAGAGATTTTGAGACGAAATTTTTGCAGCATAACGACTATATAACATGTTTTTAGAAAACATTAAAAAGAGAGGGGAAAAGGATGAACCACTCAGAAATAACTCATAATACAGTATAGGGAAAAAATAAAAAATAAATAAGATCATGGTATGGATATTTGAATGACATACCACATGAAAAGGAAACATAAAAGAAAAGAGAATATGCAATTTATTTTACAAAAAATTCCACAGCCTAACAGCATCACTTAAAAAACCAGAAAATAATTTAATGAGAGCGGAAAGGGTCTCTCATCATTGGAAATAAAATGAAAATCAATAATGATATAGAAGAACATACCCCCACATAATAAATTGTAAACTAGAAGACATAATATAAAGGAAGTAATGACTTAATAGAGGAGGGTGAAAGGTTCTCTTACCTTAAAGAGTAACTTCAAAAGATCAAAGGGTGGGACCTTAGGGGGCTTGAGGGATCCTTGGAAGGACTCCTTTGGAGGTAAAAATACCATAGATTTTTTCAGGATGATTTTGGAATTAATGGAATGAAGGAATGGGTTGGTATTTATAGTAAAAGCGAGGGAATATTTTATTAATTTCCAATGGACACCTCATCAGTGGTATTTGCAAAACCATGGGCTTGCCTATGGTACATTCCCATGGTATTGGCCACTTGGAACAAATCATAACATATCTTACTATTCACAAGTCTACTAGAATTATCACATCATGATTACATCATTTATGATGTCATTAATCACACTGAAACTCAAAACTGTATTTTTACTATTCACCGAAAAACAAAACATTTTATAAAAATCTCATAAATTAACCCTAATCTAATATTGATGCTCTGAATTCAAAAATGAACTCTATTTTATGAAAATAATTTTATAATTATGAGATATTTAATTTTTAAGTAAAACACTATTTACCCAAAAAAATACTAATACTTAACTAATAATTTATTAAACAGTCATTTACTTATGCTATAATATAAAATTGCCAAAAAATATGCCTAAATTATATTTATGATTTCTTAAATGATGTTACTATTCCATTGGTCACATTACTATTTATAAGGGTAATATTACTATTCATACTTTACTATTCACTAAAAATTTCGTTGATCTTATTAGACTCTAAATTTATTACTGATCACAACTGTAGAAGACCATTTCTTGAAAATGATTTCACATTATTAATTATTTAATGTATACAAAAATATTTTAAAATATCCTTTTTCCAAAATTCACCAATAATATAGAACTTCTATAAATTCATCCTATATTTATTTTAACATTTTAAATCCAAAAATTTAACATAATAAGAAATAAAAAATTTATTTATACAAAAGGATTAGACAACGTAACTAAGGTCTCATTACATAGCCCCTTATAACACCTGCATAGGACCTAAGTGTAAGGTGTACTATGGTGATAAAATCTTGGGGCGGTTTAGACAACATTGCCTGAGTGGTGATTTCTAACAGCTTGAACTTATCCCGTAGGCGATTCTGTTCAAGATTAACATGTTGAAGCTTAGCTTGGGCTTGGTCCAGAGCAAAGCCCAGTGATAGAACCTCCTTCCCAAGATCTGAAAGATGGGCTTTTTATGGCCTGAGTCTACTGGATGATGCCATCAAACCCTCTTTTTGTATTAATTAACCATGACCACTTGTATTTATAAACAAAAATCATAACATTAAGAGTATAGTTTCCAATGGTTATATTGACCAACAATCATATAACGGTCGAAACCCAACGATATCATTTTAATTATACTCACTTCATTAATTAAATGATATAGTTTTATTGAGTACAAAATAAAATAACACACAAAATTAGGAAAAAAATATTATTCAAAAGGTTTGGTCATTACAAACCCCCCCCCTATAAACTGAGATTCCATGGTGAAATTTGAAGGGGTTTTAACCACCTCTAAATGAACCGCCACTAAATTTAACATTACTTTACTAGCAATTACTCAAAACCGCCTCTAACAAGAGTAGGTGGGAACATTAGCAGTGATTCATCATAATCACCAATAATGTGTTTAGTAGGGGTTATAACCCCTTCTAACCAAAAAAAATAATCCCCACTAATTGGGTATTTTTTTGTAGTGGCATAATCTAGATGGTCGAATAAATGCATACATACTATGTTCACCCCTCGTAATAGGGACTCATGTCGTCTACCCCACATATCAATATATTATGCATGATACATCCTCCAATCAAAGTCATGCTTCCCTGGCATCTTCAGGGAATAAAGTGAAGGTAACTAACTAACCAGTATAGGAATGGGCTGAAGGAATCCAAACTACCTCATAACCCTGTCATTCTAATGCCACCCAACAATATGAAAATGAATTAAAGGAATGATGTAAGAGCTAACAACAAGTATTGTCATATAATATGGTGGAAGACTCTGGATGATATCATCAGTATATGACATCCATGAAATCTAAAAAAATGAATAATCAATTAATAAATAAAGGCATGTATAATATAGAATAATGATTTAACTATATAAACAATAACCACTTACGTCGTTAGGATGAAAAATGTTCAACATAAGACTATAGGCATGGACATCATGTCCGGCTATATCTAAATATCGATGTGCCTGATTCCACATATAAATAACATTGTTATAGTTAGATTTCATAATAAAAAGTTATACAATTGATTTAAACATTATAAGGAATGAATAACAAACCACCATCCACGTGGAGACTCTATTACAATATCAGTAAACAATGGTGCACGAGCATGTGGAGCTAAGCGAGGGATGTGCTCCCATATCCACATATGTATAAGAATAATGCATTATGTGATCTGTATCTTATCCCTATATATTTATGCGAGACATAAATAACCCCAGAAATATTGGTTTGTCAGGTCTAAGTACTCCAATAAAGGTAAATACATCAGATGTACAAATGTAGTGGAATGATCAGTGAAAATCGAGCCACCGATCAACCTCAAAATGCATGCACATGGAAGTCATAGTACTGTGATCTTGTCAGAATCCTCTGTAAGGTGTGTGAATTGCACGTATATCCATGGCATGCGTAATCTACTACCGATGACAGACCTTCCATCATCGTGGACCTCAATTCTCAATAATATATAAACTAGCTCAAACCAATCTACTTCGACTCGGCTTATTACAGTCACACCATCAATGGGGAGGCCCAACATAATGGACACATCCTATAGTGTAATAGTCATCTACCCCTCTTTAAAATGGAATGTATGTGACTATGACCTCCATCTCTCTACGAACGTAATATTGAGCTGATGATTGACAAAGGTGAAGTTGCACATCACTATTCCATAGAACTTAACATGAAAAATATGGGGGATGATAGTGGGAGGTGGTGCAACATGATGGAAATGATGAGATCTTTTTACACTCAAAGGAGGCACTGGAAGTCCCTCTAAAACCAGCTGTGAAACATGCATATCCTGGGATGTGAGATATGAAAGAGACACTATCTATACATTGTAGGATCGAATATGTAATAAGATTCTCAAATAAAAGAGGGGGTGAATTGTATTCTTTAAAAATCACTTTGGAACCTTTAAAGTTTAGTTTAACAAGGTTAAAAAAACATTCACAAAACCTATTAAAGAAACCTTTTATTTGACTTTACAACCTTAAGATAAAAACTTGAGAATGATTTTCTTAAAAGAAAGATTCTTCCTTAAAGCGTATAGAATCTGTAATATAATCAGAGTAACAGAATTAGAAAGTATAAGAAAGTTATACTTTCTATCTTTAACAAAGTTAATATTACGGTAGAAATAAAACAACTTGAAATAGAAAACAAGTAACAATAAGATTCTTTTAACCCAAAGAGAAGGCTATCCAGCAACCATTGATAATGGTTCCTTGATTTATACTTTCAATAAAGTCTGCCTTACCCAAACCCAGGTAAGCCCTCAACCTGAAGATCGGTATCTGTCTTGCTATCCCTGTAATCCCTTGATTTAGAAGTAAATCAGAACCTCTATCTTCCAAACCCGGAAGCCCACGATCAGCACGATTGGAGTCTGCACAAAGCAAGTCTGAACAAGTTTTTCACGCCTGAACAAGTTGTTCACGAAATTCACACAAAGCACTGAGAGTTGTAAGATCCTCTCTCTCTAGAAATCACTTTAAAACTTTTTCACTTGACTCAAGTTCATCCACACTCTGCATTGAAGTCGTAGTTAAAGTTGTAGTTCAGTCAAAAAAGTTATTTGCTCGTTCAAATGGACTTGTATTTATAAGCAAAACTACCCAACGTTCGGCTCCACTCCAACGGTCATATTTTCCTTAAATTTCAGATGTACCTGGACAAGTGTTAAACATAAAATGGTTAGTTTGTAACAGATTGAATGACATCATTTCAAGTATAAGAAATGATGTTAAGTTAAAGATAAGCATTATGTATAAGAAAACTTTGAATCCGATAATATTGGAATGATGCATTACTAAACTCTAACATTATTAAGAAAAATGGATTCTTAAGAAAAACATTATCTAGAAAATGGATTCATAAGGAAAAGTAAATCAGATTTTGAAACCAGTATCACATTTTTACCGGAATCGGAATCATAAAATCGAAATGACTTTTTCACCGGATTCAGAATCATAAAATCAGAATGACTTTTGAACTGGATTCAGAATCATAAAACTGGAATAACTTTTACACTGAATTCAGAGTCATTAAATCGGAATGACTTTTGCACTAGATTCGGAATAATAAAACCAGAATGACTTTTGCACTAGATTCAGAATCATAAAACATAATGACTTTTGCACCGGATTCGGAATCATAAAACATAATGACTTTTTCACTGGATTCGGAATCATAAAACCGAATAAATTTTTTACTAGATTTGAAATTATAATATATAACGACTAATCTGTAAGTATAATGGAATGACAATTCTTTAAGTATAACGGAATGACAAAACTATAATTAAAATGGAGTGACAAATTCAGAACTTAAAAGAAAGAACTTAAGAAAAATTTCATAACTTAAGAAAAGTGTTTGTGATTTTCAAAACATAAAACCATAAGGAATGGATAAGTCATAAGATAACCTTATTGACTCAACAATCTCCCCCTTTTTGAAAAGAAAAAACAACTTTTCTAAGGAATAATATATTGACTTAGATACACAAGTTTGAAAAACTTATCTCCCCCTTAGAATGAGATTTCTGATGAATACGACTAACTCCCCCTTAGGTTATGTTTCCCAAGGATCGTATTCTTGATCTTTAGTGTCTGGTTTTATTTCTTAAGAAAATATCTCCCCCTTAGATAAACATATATTATTAGAAGAAAACTCCCCCTTACTTGGTCATTATCCTTTCTTACCCTAATATCCCTTAATAGATTCTCCTCCTTTGAGATCTTCATTAAATTCTTCCTTTAAATAAATTCTCCCCCTTTGTGATTTTCAAAAAGAGGAAAAAATAATAGAGAAGTATAAGATGTACCTGTAAGGTTAATCAAGAATACATTCGAAAACAAAAGAAAGATATGCAAGAAGATTCTTAAGAAAATTTTGAAAATAAGGTTTAGATTACAACAAAACATCAGAATGTCAAGAAAGTCATCCATCCTTCTTCTTCTTAGACAATTTTTTCTTTATCAACGCTTTAAGTTTATTCACTTCCTTATGATATTCTTCAAACTTCTTCAACAAGATCTCATGATCCTAATTATTCTTTTCTAATGAAAAGATCATTTCTTCTTGAGCAGCCACCTTTCTCTCTAATTCATCTCTGACATCCTTCTCGCTACTTACAGATCGGGAAACGGAATTGAGTTGGCTAGATTTCTCATAGATTGATGCCTTGACCTTGTTGAACTTGGTTTCACAAGTATTGAAAGCTCCATTTGTTGAATCCATGAAGTCACCAAACAGTCTTAGCTCTTCATTGATGGTTTTGGTGCGGTTAAAGACTTTCTTACAAGTCACCTATATGAGATTTGTAATCAATAAAAATATTACTGAAGTCTACTTATTGCTTGACTGCCATGTCCATAAGCATATTGGTCAATTCCTTCTTTTGATTCAGAGTTTCTTACATCATTTGACTCCGGGCATCTATATTTGCAAGAACCGGAATGGTGCTAACCAACTTTCTTAAATATAGCTTGACAAAGTCATGTTCAACAGATGATGAGGATTTGGAACCTAAAATATCTTTTCTTTTATGAGATCCTCTTGGAGTTAAGGAAACTGATTTTTCTATTCTCTTAGAAGACTTCTGAGGCGTTTCCTTTTCAGATGAGGCAACCAAAACACTCTTACCTTTGATAGGATTTTGAACTGGAGATTGTTCATCAAATACTTGGATAACATTAAGATCTTCTTGTTTATCTTCTTCCTATTGAAACTCTTCTTCTTCACCACCTTGTTGATCAACCTCTTCCTTCTCTCAGAATTCATATCCTTCTTGTCTCTTTTCTTAAGAAAGGGACAATCCGGTCTAATATGACTGGTTCTTCTACATTCATAGCATGTCACTTCTCCATCTTTTTTTTCTTTTCCATATTTCTTCTTTTATCTATATTAAAAGTTTTTTTGCCCAACAATCTTGTTCATCCTTCAATAAAGATTGGCTAACTCATTTTTTGCATCTTCACTTTCACTAGATTCAGATTGAATAACAACCTTCTTAGATTTAGATCTTGTAACTCTCTCAGGAGTCTTGGATTTCATATGATTTAAAGTAGTTGTAAAAGAAACACCTCCATTTACATTATTCTTCTTAATATTATCAGCATCTCTCTTCATTTTGGTTTTATGTTGAATAAGGGTTCGAAATAGCTCATCAAGGTAAATCTGTGTGACTTTTTTTATTCTCATCTATAGCAGTTCTCTTGGATTCCCATTCATTAGGAATGATGTCTATGATTTTTTCTACAAGAGATTCATCATCTAAACCTTTATCACCCATTGATTGTAAGCTGTTGACAAAAGTCATGAATGTAACACCCCAAGCTTCCATGGTACGCTTCTCTTTGAATAATATAGTAGCACGTGTTATACGCAACTTCGAGTTCTAACACACACCACAACGAATCAAAGTAGCCGTTATGAATAGTAATACCTAATTTTTGAAATTTTATAGATTTTATCTTTCAAAATGGACTTCATTTTTGGATTCAGAATATCTAAATTATCCTAGGATGAAATTTTGGTACTTTTCGGATAACTTTTATATTTTGATGAATAGTGAAAATTACTAAATTTTAATTAAAAACAACCTTTTTAATAAAAATAATTAATAGTGATAAATTATGAACATGAGTGGTTTTAAAGTATATTTAGAATATATTTTTACCATTTAATACAGTTTTGGTCATTGTACATAATTTCACATTTAAACTGGACATAAACAAGTGTCAATCTTTTGATAGTTATTATCTCTAAAAAACACGCTTTTTGTTTTGACAGCGGGAAATAATTTTAAATTAACTTCTGCCACTTTTGTGTTTTGAATTTTGAAAAATGGATTCCATATTTGGAATCAGGATGTACAAATTATGTAAATAGGTAAATTTTATTTTTAGACATTTTGAATAATTACTTCGGTAAATATTTTATTTACCATGGTTAAAGGGTAAATCTGATAAATAAGGGTTAAAAAATAATATTATAATAATAATAAATTACTCTAAAACGTGTCCTAACCTTATTGGTTGATACATGTCTGACCATGGGCATATTTGGGTCGATTTTGGGACCCCATGGAGCCACTTGTTGGTGATAAGGACACTTTATATTAATTATGTTAAAATAAATACAAAAAATACATAAGCATATATATTTTAGAAAAAAAAATTTTACATAGTGTTATATATGTTGAAATTTCAACTATAAATATTAATTATAAATATAAAAAGACTTCCTACATAATAGTATTTTATTTATAATTTTTAGACATTAAATAATGTAATTTATTTATGACACAATGATGATGCAGTAAATACCGTATTAATGAAAGATTAAGATAATTGATAATATAAACACCCAAATAAATGTAATTTGAGACTTTTTATAAATTAAAATAATTTTCTAGGTTAATATGATATATTATAATTATTTATATAAATTTTTTTCGAAGTAATAATGTTTTCATGAATTTATCAAAAACAAAATACCCAATAGTGTCAAAATTGACATAAAAGAGTTTTTAAAACAAATATTATATTATTAATTGATATTCAATTCCTAAAAATATAACGTTTGGCCAAGAGACTTATATCAGGATAGTTGTATCATTAATGGACCACTTGGGGGTCGGTTAGAGGTATATAGTAAGTTTATTAACTATATAATATAAAAATACAAAGTGACATGGTAAGTGTCAAACTAATTAACTAAGAGTTAAAATTAAAAGATAAGGTTAATATAATGACCCAAACCTGTCTAAATTCTATTAGTTGAGTGGTTTTTGACCCATACCCACCTTAAAATTTAAATAATCCACTTTGGAGCCATTATAAACCGAATATGAATTTATTATAAAATAATATTTCTGGATTTTCCTAAGGTGCCCCTCCTCCCCCTTATAAAAGGACACCACTTCTAACCAATTCTTCACACCTTCAAAGCCTTTTGGTTCAGAAAAACCCTGCCCAAATACTCTCTCAACTTCCCTCACTTCAATATAGAGGCCCTATTTTGATCATAAAGCCAACCTAAGGAGCCCTTTTGATCAAATCAAAAGGAAGAACCCGAAGAAGAGGTAATGTTTTCACCACCCTTTTTCAAGTTCATTTATTCTTCAACTTCTTCTTTATTTGTTATTCCCATTCTAAAATAATAACTCCAGTATCTTATATATACTGAGATGTTATAATAAATATAGTAAAACCATATTCAGTATTCTATCCATCCTATGAATGACATGTCACCATACGTGCGTATGTACGGCTTACCGTCTCCACGTCATGGTGTAATTATTATTCAAAACATTATTATTTGGATGGGTATAATAATGATGTGTAATTCATGTAAATAATAAATATAACATGATAATTATTCTGTATATATGATATACCATCCAATTATATATTATTTTAATATCAAAAGAATGATATTGTCGCTCGTGCGTACGTACGGACTACCGTCTCCACGAACGCGATGAGATTCATTCCACATCATATCCATTCAAGAGTAATTATCATTTGATTATTAAAAGTAATTTTTAATAACTTTATATCATTCTGGATATTAATAAGATACAACCTATCCATAACAAACATGACTTATGTAACAAAACATATAAAATAAAACGAGTAAGTTAACACCCGAAACGACGATAATACTAAAGTATTATTAACAAAGCATTATTAGAAGATCATATATGATATCATAATTATTTATATGGTTCTTGTATAATTTAATAACAATGTTTTAACTATTATACAGGAGTTTAAAATACCATCTAGTAAGGAAAAGTTCAAGGTAAGGGGTTTTTCATCTCACTCCTTATTCCCGTGAGATTCATGCCATATTGCCACTATTACCTTTTGTGTGGTGTATGTACTGCCCATAATTGTATTCTTTGTATAGTAAACTTTAATTTATGTGTATTTACATATTCATTTTATGATACCTCTTTTATGGGTTGTATGTTTCGTAAGTTACCAAATTGGTAAGGGTTTATTTCACAATCTCTTCATTATTCGAGGTTGTTTATACGTAATTATCTACTGGGACCTCTTTATCATCCACATCCATGTTTCTTAAAATGGTATTTCAAAACATTCTTACTATTTTACATAATATGGGTTAAATTCATTTATACCCTTTTTTTAATTTTTATAAGAATTTTATAAAGGAATCTTTCCGTCATTTTCCAAACAAGGTCCTTTTTAACCTTTTCGACAGAATTAAGGTAAGAATGTTTTTTTAACTTATATGGTAGGGGCAACTATTTTCTACCATTATAAAATCTTAGAAGCTTCCCTTACAGTCTTATAAGGATATTTTCAAAGTAAATGTTTTATTTTATAATTATGTGACTTTTAAATGATTTAAAAAAAAGAGATATTTCTCTCAAATAGTTCTGATTTCATCTATGTCAACATCCTTTGATGGATTTCAAGCTTATTTGAAGTTGATTTATTATGATAAAAAACTTTCATATTGTATTTAAGTTTTTGTGATGTGTTTGACTTTGGATGTTTTATTTTTATACCATTCATGGTTTATGGAGAAATTATTGACATTTCGTATGCTAGTTTTAATACGAATGTTTATGTTATGTTTAAACTTGTTCATATGAGGATTGAATTGGACTTAATAAGTGATGGGTGGAGCCCACTATAGCTCCTCGATGCATCACTAGGTCTCATGAGACAAACTAGTGTCTTGGCACGAGGCCTTGACAAAATCTTATTTGTAATCTTGGCACGAGGCCTTGGCTACGTGGTGATGATAGTCTGGCATTATGCATTCCGTCATTATGAAAGTGGTTATTGATATTGCATGTGATTATTCGACTGGTAGAATATCCATGTGAATAAGTAAATGGAATTATTTCATTTTATCTTTGCTATATTATTCTGAATTTCAAGTTTAAAAGGCTTTTGTTTTAGTTATACATTGCCTTAAATGTTTGTGTTTATTTATGAAGGATTCCGCTATATTGTTATCCTTACTGAGAATCTGAGCTCACCCTTTCAATGTTTTATTTTTCCCAGGATGTGAATAAGTAATTTATGAATGACCTGTAGGGATAGTATGTGGGGATATGAGAGTGGACTATGGAGACAATGTTGTTGTAGTTTTCATTTTTATGATGTAATGTAAGACTTATGAATATATCTAGTATTTCCAAAGCTACTAAACTAATCGGTCTTTCGAGATTTGATCTTTCTTGTGATCATGCCAATGTTATGTAATAATGCACCGACTCTGGGTAACTAGGGTCGGAGCATTACAGTTGGTATTAGAGGAAGTTTATTACAAACCTTGGAAGCTAGATTTAGATAAACTCGGATTAGAGCACATAGACCTAAGATGGACTTTGAGGATCAGTATAGAAGAACTTCCTAGAATTTTGGTATTGTAGATATTTTGTGAGTTTTCCGAGCAATACATCCCTGTCTGGATACGAGCAGGTAGAGGTGGCTCTGGAACAGATGCACCTAGGGGTAAAACCCGAAAACACCGCTTTGAGCTAGACTCGAATGGGAACTGGTGCACGACAACGGGCCTTGTTGCACTCTTGGTTACGACACTCCCAGGGGATATGCTTAGGATAATTCTAAATTTCATTACGAAACATTATGAAGGGTTTATGAGTATATACTTCCTAAAATAAATCATTTTTTTATGATTATGGATTATATCCATAAACTTTTTCAATTTATGTTAAGTGTTTTACAAGTATGGAATTAGGTATTTTGATTCATAAACTGATCTAGTTTATGCCATTGTTTAGAAATAGTGTCTAGTGGAAGAAATGGAAACTGTATCAATGCACTCACTCCATGTATGGATTGCCCTCCTGCTCAAGATGATTATAGTGGAGCTGGTGATGTAACTGGTGCTGATCAGCTTGTCACCATACTGGGACAACTCACTCAGGTTATGAATAATAACCTTACCCGTATGGAGCACCCTGATCCACAATGTGGAGGATCAATGTTAGATCGCTTCATGAGGAAACAACCACCTGCATTCAATGGGAGTACAAATCCATCGGTAGCTGAGCAATGGATAAGTTCCCTAGAGAAAATATTTCAGGCTTTGGGGAGTATTGAAAGGAAAAAAGTTATCATGGCAGTTTACCGCCTCACTAGGGATGCTGATCAATGGTGGTCATTGATACAAACCACGAAGAAAGATGATGATGTATCAGATATGGAATGTAGGGAGTTCAAAGAGCTGTTCTTAGAAAAATACTTTCCTCGAGACCATCGAACAGATATAAAAAGACAATTTCTGAGTCTGAGGCAGAAAGAGGATGAGAATGTCGCAAAGTATGAGGCTAACTTTACAAGGTTAGTGAGGTATGCTGCAAATTATATATGTAACCCAAGAAGTAAGATTGATCGTTTCTTTGATGGGTTAAAACCATTTCTCTGTTGAGCATTAGTCTCACAAACCTTCTTGTCGTACGAAGATATTGTCTCATGTGTTATCAAGACAGAAAAGTAACTCTCTAAGTCTTATGACTTTAAATCAAAGCAAGAGAAGAAGAGATCTGCTAATCAATATGGAAATGGAAATAAGGGGAAGAAGGGAAAAGTTGAAAATCCATCCTACAGTAAATGTGGGAAGAAACACCCCAGTACTTGCTTAAAAGGAATGGGAGTCTGTTACAAGTGTGGTGAAAAAGGCCACTAAGCTCATGATTGCAAGGGAAAGAGGGTTGTTGTCAATGTGGAATGCTATAATTTTAGAGAGATGGGACATTATGAAAATGAATGTCCTAAGTGTCAAAGGAACTTGCCTCAGAAAAGGCCAAGGGATCAAGGCCAAGCTTATGCTATCACTACTGCTGAGGTAGAAGCTTCGAAAGATGTGGTGGCAGGTAATTTAATGGTTTCCTCAAGTTTAGAAAATGCTTTATTTGATTCTGGATCATCTCATTGTTTCATATCTTCCCAGTTTGATAAGAAAATCATATATTTCTAATTTGATTTAACAAGAGAGTTGTCAGTCAAAACCCCTAAGGGAAGTATCATTGCAACAAAGTTTTGTGAATCAGTCCCTATTAGAGCACATAAATGTTCTTTATCCGCTGATCTCATCGTCATAACTATGATTGAGTTTGATATAATCCTCAGTATGGATTGGATTTCGGACCATGATGTGAAGATTTATTGTAATAAGAAGATGGTTACGATTTTTAATGATGATGATAAGGAACACCTTATCTTTAGAGCAGAATCGTCACCACCTAATTCTTATCTAGATCCACCCCCAGTAGCTCAACTAAATTCAATTATTTGGGAGGAATATAATGAAATGACTATGGGTAAGGAAAGGAATTTTCAAATAGAGGATGTACCTATTGTGAAAGAATATGTAGATGTGTTTCCGGAAGATTTACCTGGACATCCTCCAGAATGATAAGTTGAGTTTTCCATTGATTTAATTCATGGATCAAGGCCTATATCGAAGACCCCTTAAATAATGGCCACTGTGGAATTAGTTGAACTAAAGAAACAACTAGAGGAATTGAGTAATAAGGGATTTATTCTCCCTAGTGTTTCTCCATGGGGAGCCCCTGCCCTTTTTGTTAAGAAGAAAGATGGATCTATGAGGTTGTGCATTGACTACAGGGAGATCAATGCTATAACAATAAATAAAAAGTATCCCCTACCTCGCATTGATGATTTATTTGACCAATTGTATGGATCTCAATACTTTTCAAAGATTGACCTTCGATCAGGATACCATCAGTTGTTCATGAAGAAGGAAGACATTCTGAAGACAGCATTTCAAACCAGGTACGGGCATTACAAGTTTACAGTAATGCCTTTTGGATTGACTAATGCACCCTCTGTATTCATGGATCTAATGAATAGAGTTTTCAAAGAATATCTCGATGATTTTGTGGTGGTATTTATTGATGATATCTTGGTATGCTCCAAAAGCTACGAATATCATGAAAATCACTTGCGCATTATCTTGAAGACTCTGAGAAGATATGAATTAAATGGAAAGTTTAGCAAGTGTGAATTCTGGATTCAAGAGATTTCTTTTCTTGGACATATTGTCTCTAAGGATGGAATTTCCATTGATCCTTCTAAGAACAAGGCAATCCAAGAATGGATAGCATCGACGAGTATAACTAAGGTATGCAGTTTTATTGGTTTGGAAGGTTATTATCGACATTAACGAACCTCACACGTAAAGGGGTTAAATTTGTTTGGACAAAAGAGTGTGAAGAATGTTTCAAATAACTGAAGAGAATATTATTCAATGCTCCTATATTGACTCTACCATCAGGGAATGATGGGTTCGTTATTTATAGTGATGCATCAAAGAAAGGACTTGGTTGTGTCCTTATGTAGAATGATAGGGTTATTGCCTATGCATCATGACAGTTGAAAATTCATGAGAAAAACTATCCTACTCATGATATCGAGTTAGCAGCTGTGATCTTTTCTTTAAAGATATGGAGACACTACCTATATGGTGAAAAATGTGAGATTTATACTGATCACAAGAGTTTGAAGTATATTTTCTCACAAAGAGAACTCAACATGAGGCAAAGGAGATGGCTTGAATTACTCAAGTATTATGATTGCACGATACACTACCACCCGGGAAAGGCAAATAAGGTGGCAGATGCTTTGAGTAGAAAAGATCATGGAGTTTTGAACATGATGAGAGTGGAAAGGGATCCTATTTTCATGGATCTAGTAAAGATGGATATGGGAATCACCATGGAAGGTGAAAATCAATACTTTTTCAAATGGTTGCCAAACCATCTTTACTAGAAAGGATTAAGAGTTCTCAGGCCGATGATGAAGAGGTACAAAGGAAGATTAAAGCTGTGAATGATGGGAAATTGAGTGACTTTGTGTATGAAGATGGAATTTTGAAGTTTGGGAAGAGACTTTGAGTTCCCGATATACCTGGTCTAAAAAAAGAATTGTTGGATGATTCCTATAGTTCCAATTTCTTTATACACCCTGGGAGCACCAAAATGTATAGAGTTTTGAAGGAACATTTTTGGTGGGACAACATGAAGAGGGAGATTGCTGATTTTGTGTCAAGATGTATGGTTTGTCAACAAGTGAAAGCTGGAAGGCAACAGCCTGGTGGAGTATTGCAACCTCTTCCCATACCTGAGTGTAAATGGGATAATATCACGATGGACTTCATCATGGGGCTACCAAAGACTCCTAGAAGGAACGATGCAATATGGTTCATTATTGATCGTCTTACCAAGTCAGCAAATTTTCTTACTATAAGGGAATATTTGCCACTTGAATGGCTAGAAAGACTATATATTAATGAATTTGTGAGACTTCATGGAGTGCCCCTATCGATTGTTTTTGATTGTGATCCCATTTTTACTTCAAGATTCTGGAAGAGTCTTCAGAAGGCCTTGGATACTGAACTTCGTTTGAGCACTGCTTACCACCCTCAAACAGATGGACAATCAGAACGAACTATTAAAACCTTAGAAGACATGTTGAGATCATGATCACTTGACTTTCAGGGTATGTGGGATCAATATTTACCTCTGGTAGAATTTTCTTATAACAATAGTTTCCATTCAAGTATTCGGATGGCACCTTATGAAGCGTTGTACGGAAAGAGATGTCGCACACCAACCTGTTGGAATGATGTTGGTGAAAGAAAACTTGTTGGCCCAGAACTAGTGGAGGAAATTATGGAAAAGGTAAAGGTAATCCAAAACCACATCAAAGCAGCTCAAAGTAGGTAGAAGAGCTATGCCAATAATCAAAGGAAGGATTTGGAATTTCATGTATGAGATCATGTTTTCTTGAAGTTATCTCCATGGAAGGGAGTCATACGTTTCTGTAAGAAAGGTAAATTGAGTCCCAGGTACATCGGACCTTTCGAAATTCTAGAACGAATTGGGTTTGTAGCTTACCGTTTGGAAATGCCGCTAAATCTCTCCAAAGTTCATGATGTGTTCCACGTATCACTGTTGAGAAAATACATGCCTGACCCAACGCATGTACTCACCTATGAGGAATTAGAACTGGAACCTGATCTCTCTTATTGCGAAGAGCTCGTCAGGATTCATGATACGAGAGAACAAGTGCTAAGAAACCGGATGACTCATCTGGTAAAAGTTCTCCAGAGAAACCATAAGATGGAAGAGGCAATGTGGGAACCCGATGAACTTATGATGAAGAACCACCCGAGTTTTTTTATGCAGTAATATTCTAGAAATTTTGAGGACGAAATTATTTAAAGGAGGGGAGAATGTAACACCCCAAGCTTCCATAGTACACTTCTCTTTGAATAATATAGTAGCGTGTGTTATACGCAACTTTGAGTTCTAACACACACCACAACCAATCAAAGTAGCCGTTATGAATAGTAATACCTACTTTTTAAAATTTTATACATTTTACCTTTCAAAATGGACTCCATTTTTGGATTCGGAATATTGAAATTATCCTAGGATGAAATTTTGTTACTTTTCGGATAACTTTTATATTTTGATGAATAGTGAAAATTACTAAATTTTAATTAAAAACAACCTTTTTAATAAAAATAATTAATAGTGATAAATTATGAATTTGAGTGGTTTTAAAGTATATTTAGAATATATTTTTATCATTTAATACAATTTTGGTCATTGAACATAATTTCACATTTAAACCGGACATAAACAAGTGTCAATCTTTTGATAGTTATTATCTCTAAAAAACACGCTTTTTGTTTTGACATCGGGAATTAATTTTAAATTAATTTCTTCCACTTCTATGTTTTGAATTTAGAAAAATGGATTCCATATTTGGAATCAGGATTTACAAATTTTTTAAATAGGTAACTTTTATTTTTAGACATTTTGAATAATTACTTCGGTAAATATTTTATTTACCATGGTTAAAGGGTAAACCCGATAAATAAGGGTTAAAAAATAATATTATAATAATAATAAATTACCCTAAAACATGTCCTAACCTTATTGGTTTATACATTTCTAACAATGGGAATCTTTGGGTCGATTTGGGGACCCCATGGAGCCACTTGTTGGTGATAAGGACACTTTATATTAATTATGTTAAAATAAATACAAAAAAGACATAAGCATATATCTTTTAGAAAAAAAAAATTTACATAGAGTTATATATGTTGAAATTTCGACTATAAATATTAATTAGAAAGATAAAAAGATTTCCTACATAATGGTATTTTATTTATAATTTTTAGATATTAAATAATGTAATTTATTTATGACACAATGACAATGCAGTAATTACCGTATTAATGAAAGATTAAGATAATTGATATTATAAACACCCAAATAAATGTAATTTGAGACTTTTTATAAATTAAAATAATTTCCTAGGTTAATATGACATATTATAATTATTTATATAAATTTTATTTGAAGTAATAATGCTTTTATGAATTTATCAAAAACAAAATATCCAATAGTTTCAAAATTGACATAAAAGAGTTTTTAAAACAAATATTATATTATTAATTGATATTAAATTCCTAAAAATCTAAGGTTCGGCCAAGAGAATTATATCATGATAGGTGTATCATTAATGGACCACTTGGGGCTATCTTGGAGGTATATAGTAATTTTATTAACTATATAATATAAAAATACAAAGTGACATGGTAAGTGTCAAACTAATTAACTAAGAGTTAAAACTAAATTATAAGGTTAATATAATGACCCAAACCAGTCTAAATTCTATTGGTTGAGTGGTTTTAGACCCATACCCACCTTAAAATTTAAATAATATACTTTTTAGCCATTATAAACCGAATATGAATTTATTATAAAATAATATTTCTAGATTTTCCTAAGGTGTCTCTCCTCCCCCTTATAAAAGGACACCACTTCTAACCAATTATTCACACCTTAAAATCCTTTTGGTTCGGCAAACCCCTGCCCAAATACTCTCTCAACTTCCCTCACTTAAACATAGAGGCCTTAGTTTGATCATAAATCCAACCTAAGGATCCCTTTTGATCAAATCAAAAGGAAGAACTCAAAGAAGAGGTAATGTTTTCACCGCCTTTTTTCAAGTTCATTTCTTCTTCAACTTATTCTTTCTTTTTTATTCCCATTCTAAAATAATAACTCCAGTATCTTATATATACTGAGATGTTATAATAAATATGGTACAACCATATTCATTATTCTATCTATCCTATGAATGACATGTCACCATACGTGCGTACGTACGGCTTACCGTCTCCACGTCGTGGTGTAATTGTTATTCAAAACATTATTATTTGGATGGGTATAATAATGATGTGTAATTCATGTAAATAATAAATATAACATGATAATTATTCTGTATATATGATATACCATCCAATTATATATTATTTTAATATCAAAATAATGATATTGTCGCTCATGCGTACGTACGGACTACCGTCTCCACGAATGCGATGAGATTCATTCCCCATCGTATCCATTCAAGAATAATTCTAATTTGATGATTAAAATTAATTTTTAAGAACTTTATATCATTCTGGATATTAATAAAATACAACCTATCCATAAAAAACATGACTTATGTAACAAAACATATAAAAGAAAACGAGTAAGTTAACACCTGAAACGACGATAATACTAAAGTATTATTAACACAGCATTATTAAAAGATCATATATGATATCATAATTATGTATATGGTTCTTTTATAATTTAATAACAATGTTTTAACTATTATATGGGAGGTTAACATACCATCGACTAAGAAAAAGTTCAAGGTAAGGGGTTTTTCATCTCACTCCTTATTCCTGTGAGATTCATGCCATATTGCCACTATTACCTTTTGTGTGGTGTATGTATTGCCCATAATTGTATTCTTTGTGTAATACACTTTAATTTATGTGCATTTACATATTCATTGTATGATACCTCTTTCATGGGTTGTATGTTTCGTAAGTTACCAAATTGGTAAGGGTTTATTTTACAATCTCTTCATTATTTGAGGTTGTTTATACGTAATTATCTACTGGGACCTCTTTATCATCCACATCCATGTTTCTTAAAAATGTATTTCAAAACATTCTTAATATTTTAAAAAATATGGGTTAAAGTCATTTATACCCTTTTTGACTTTTTATAAGAAGTTTATAAAGGAATATTTCCGTCGTTTTCCAAACAAGGTCCTTTTTAACCTTTTCGACAGAATTAAGGTAAGAATGTTTTTTTAACTTATACGGCGGGTGCGGCTATTTCCTGCCATTATAAAATCTTAGAATATTTCCTTACAAGCTTATAAGGATATTTTCAAATTAAATGTTTTATTTTATAATTATTTTACTTTTAAATGATTTCAAAAAAAGAGATATTTCTCTCAAATAGTTGTGATTTCATCTATGCAAACATCCTTTGATGGATTTTAAGCTTATTTGAAGTTGATTTATTATGATACAAAACTTTCATATTGTATTAAAGTTTTTGTGATGTGTTTGACTATGGATGTGTTATTTTTATACCATTCATGGTTTATGGAGAAAGTATTGACATTTCATATGCTAGTTTTAATACGAATGTTTATGTTATGTTTAAACTTGTTCATATGAGGAATGCATTGAACTTAATAAGTGATGGGTGGAGCCCTCTATAGCTCCTCGATGCATCGGTAGGTCTCATGAGACAAACTAATGTCTTGGAACGAGGCCTTGACAAAATCTTATTTGTAGTCTTGGCACAAGTCCTTGGCTACGTGGTGATGATAGTCTGGCATTATGCATTCCGTCATTATGAAAGTGGTTATTGATATTGCATGTGATTATTCGACTAGTAGAATATCCATGTGAATAAGTAAATGGAATTATTTCATTTTATCTTTTCCATATTATTCTGAAGTTCAAGTTTAAAAGGCTTTTTTTTTAGTTATACATTTCCTTAAATGTTTGTGTTTATTTATGAAAGTTTTCGCTATATTGTTATCCTTATTGAGAATCTGAGCTCACCCCTTTCAATGTTTTATTTTTCCCAGGATGTGAAGAAGTAATTTATGAATGACCTGCAGGGATAGTATGTGGGTATATGAGAGTGGACTATGGAGACAATGTTGTTGTAGTTTTCATTTTTATGATGTAATGTAAGACTTATGAATATATCTAGTGTTTCCAAGGCTACTAAACTAATCGGTCTTTTGAGATTTGATCTTTCTTGTGATCATGCCAATGTTATGTAATAATGTACCGACTCTGGGTAACTGGGGTCGGGGTGTTACAATGAATCTTTGTTGTACCTTACATACGGGTTCTTCATAAGGAAAGCAGAAACCATGATACTCAGGTATGAGCATAGCTCTTCTAGTTTTGATAACTTTGGAAGTTCCAAAGTGAGTTACTTCAAGATTTTTCCAAATATTATTTGCCTCTTCACAAGATAAAATTTGGCTATATATATTTCTAGTCATGGAATAAAGAAAAGTATTACATACCTTAAAGTTCAGCTGGTATTCCACCTTTTCCGGATTAGTAAAGGTTCTAAGTTCCTTATCAAGAATCTTATAATCTTCAGTTAACATAATGTAGTTTTATACACCTGTGTTTATCACAAAGGTCTTCATTATGTCTCTCCAGTACTCATAATCATTTCCATCGAAGATTGGTGGTCTATTAGGATTGAGATTATCTATAGATCCAATATGAATTACTGCCATACTAAAAAGAATTTCTTTCCACGAAACTTTTTAGAAGTAAAAGTTTATAACCAAATAAGAAAAAGAAAACTTGAGCAGAAAAACTTATATGTGGATATAGGTATTTCAGAGACCTCCTCTGATACCAATTTTAGGATCGAATATATAATAAGATGCTCAAATACAATAGGGGGTGAATTGTATTCTTTAAAAATCCCTTTGGAACCTTTAATGTTTAATTTAACAAGGTTAAAAAAACATTCACAAAACCTCTTAAAGAAACGTTTTCTTCGACTTTACAACCTTAAGATAAAAACTTAAGAAAGATTTTCTTAAAAAAAAGATTCTACCTTAAAGCATATAGAATCTGAAATATAACCAGAGTAACAAAATTAGAAAGTATAAGAAAGTTATACTTTCTATCTTTAACAAAGTTAAGATTACAGTGGAAATAAAACAACTTGAAATAGAAAACAAGTAACAATAAGATTCTCTTAACCCAAAGAGAAGGGTATCCAAAAACCTTGGATAAAGGTTCCTTGATTTATACTTTCAAGAAAGTCTGTCTTACCCAAACCCAGGTAAGCCCTCAATCTGAAGATCAGTATCTGTCTTTCTATCCCCGCAAGCCCTCGACTTAGAAGGAAATCGGAACCTCTGTCTTCCAAACCCAGAATCCCACTATCAGCACGATCAGAGTCTAAATAAAGAAATTCTGAACATGTTATTAATGCCTGAACAAGTTTTTCAAGACATCCGCACGAATCACTGAGAGTTGTAAGAGCCTCTCTCTCAAGAAATCACTTCACATCTTTTTTAAATGCATTAATTTCATCCACACTCTGCATTGAAGTCATAGTTAAAGTTGTAGTTCAATCAAAAAAGTTATTTACTCATTCAAGTGGACTTTTATTTATAGGAAAAACTTCCCAATGATCGACTCCACTCCAATGGTCATATTTTCCTTAAATTTTTAAGGGACCAAGATACTTGTCAAACATACAACGGTTAGTTTGTAACAGATTGTATGACATAATTTCAAGTATAAGAAACAATGTTAAGTTAAAGATAAGTGTTATGTATAATAAAACTTGGAATCCGATAATATTGGAATGATACATTAAGTAACTCTAACATTATTAAGAAAAATGGATTCTTAAGAAAAACATTATCAATAAAACAAATTCATAATGAAAAGTAAATCAGATTGTGAAATTGGTATCACATTTTTACCAGAATCGGAATCATAAAATCAAAATGAATTTTTCACCAGATTCAGAATCATAAAATCAGAATGACTTTTGCACCAGATTCGGAATCATAAAACCATAATGACTTTTTCACCGGATTTGGAATCATAAAACTGGAATAAATTTTGCACCGGATTCAGAATCATAAAACCGGAATGACTTTTTCACCGGATTCGGAATCATAAAACAAGATGACTTTTTCATTGGATTTGAAATCATAAAACATAATGACTTTTGCATCGGATTTGGAATCATAAAACAGAATGAATTTTGCACTAGATTCAGAATCATAAAACAGAACGACTAATCTGTAAGTATAACAGAATGACAAAACTATAAGTAAAATGGAATGACAAATTTGGAAATTAAAAAACAGAACTTTATAAAAAGTTCATAACTTAAGAAAAAGTGTTTGTGATTTTCGAAACATAAAACTATAAGGAATGGTGATGTCATAATATAACCTTATTGACTCAACATACATTTGATATCATCATTACTTTTTTTGTAATGAATTCAATAAAAAATTTATTTTAAAAAAACTACAATAAGAAAAATAAGGTAGACAATTAGCCTATATAATTCATCATTATGATGAAAAAAAGGTAAACAAATATATGTGGAAAGTGTTGTTAGTTTAATCTATGAATTTGTTATTTTATTAATCTCTAATAAAGTTAAATTTATTCTATTTTTTATTTAAATCATAAGTGATGAAAACCCATCATAGAACATGTGGATGCATGATATATTCATTTTCATCTTCTTTTTATTTTTTTAATAGTTATAGTATCACAAAATTATTTCTGATAGAATCTAGATATGAAACAAACCATAGTTGAAACTAGTCAGAAATGAAAAAAGTCAGAAATAAAAGGATTCATTAATGAAATGACTGCATAAGAAACAAAATACACACATTCATGATAAAATAAAGACTCGGTCATGGATGGTGGGAAGTGGAGCTTTGTCCTTCCACTTGGAGACATCTCTTATGAGTATTCCCTTCTACGTGACAAATGATGCATCGTAGTCCCCCTCTCCATTGCTAATACCATTCCGTATCATTTCGGATTTGAGTAGACTTTGGTCTTCCCTGAGGGTGAAACCTGGTAATATAAAGCCAATAATTTAAAAAATGATAAAAAATGAAAAACTCATAATTGAAAACAGAACCAAATTACGAAACCTAGAAATATTAGGGATGGCGATTGAATGATCAGTAAGAAATGTAATAAAATTAAAGTCACCAACTGACATCCAAGATTCAATATAATTGTTAACCTGAATGCTCATGTGATACACTGGGTCAACATATGTCTCTCACGATATGTTTACCGATGCACAAGCTACAACACCATGTGCATAGAGATATCTCATAGCATGGAAGTTTCCAAAACCACGGTACCTGTTATCCAACATGACCACCAACACTCGCTCATTGTTTCATGTAACTTGGTCGCAACACACTCTTACCTGAAAGTGAGTCTGTACCCAATCAAAGGTTAGAACACACAATCCTGATGCTTCATGTAGTATGTAATCAATGGAACTTTGAAAATATTGAGTAAAACACATTCCATTTTCCATCCCCTAATAGGCCTACTGGAATTGTTCAACATGGTATTGAACACATTTATAAAATGTCTCTTGCATTAACCCCTCTGATCGGTAGTTTGATAACACCCTTTGTTTATAATTGGGTGTTAACTATTTTTCATCTCCTTTTGTTTTGATAAATCACAACTATATAATATTTAATTTAATTTAATTACAATCAAAATTTAATTTCTTATTGATTTGTTTTATATGAAATTGTTTATTCTTTATATATTTTATATTGTTTTGTAAAAATATTATTCCACAACAGTTAACTAAACCTCTACCAATAATTTAAAGGACCCAAAAATTTACCCCTTGTGGGAGATCTAGTATCATTAATTACTGAAACAATTATAGTGCATCTTGGATGCCAGTTGGTGACTTTAATTCTATCACATTTCTTGCTGATCAATCGACCATCATCCCTGACATTTTTATCGATGCACAAGCTACAACACCATGTGCATAGAGATATCTCATTGCATGGAAGTTGCCACAACCACAGTACTTGTTATCCAACATGACCACCAACACTCGCTCATTGTTTCATGTAACCCAGTCGCAACACTCTCTTACCTGAAAGCGAGTCTATACCTAGTCAAAGGTTAGAACACGCAATCCTCATGCTTCATGTAGTATGTAATCAATGGAACTTTGAAAATATTGAGTAAAACACATTCTATTTTCCATCCCCTAATAGGCCTGTTGGAACCATTCAACAAAGTATTGCACACATTTATAAAATGTCTCTTTCACTAACCCATGTGGTTGACAGTTTGATAACACCCTTTGTTTATAATTTGGTGTTAACTATTTGTTGTCTCCTTTTGTTTTGATAAATTACAACTATATAATATTTAATTTAATTTAATTATGTTCAAAATTTAATTTCTTTTTCATTTGTTTTTTATGAAATTGTTTATTCTTTATATCTTTTATATTGTTTTGTAAAAAGATTAGTCCACAACACTTAACTAAACCTCTACCAATCATTTAAAGGACCCAAAAATTTACCCCTTATGGGAGATCTAGTCTCATGAATTATTGAAATAGTTATAGTGCATCTTGGATGTCAGTTGGTGACTTTCATTCTATCACATTGCTTACTAATCAGTCGACCGTCATCCCTGATATGTTTACCGATGAACAAGCTAAAACACCTTGTGCACAGAGATATCTCATTGCATTAAAGTTACCACAACCGTAGTACCTATTATCCAACATGACCACCAACACTCGCTCATTGCTTCATGTAACCCGGTCACAACACTCTCTTACCTAAAAGTGATTCGGTACCCAGTAAAAGGTTAGAACACACAATCCTAAAGTTTCATACAGTATGTAATCAATGGAACTTTGAAAATATTGAGGAAAATGCATTCTATTTTCCATCCCCTGATAGACCTATTGGAATTGTTCAACAAAGTATTGAACATATTTATAAAATGTATCTTGCATTAACCCCTGTGATCAGTAGTTTGATAACACCCTTTGTTTATAATTGGGTTCTAACTATTTGTTATCTACTTTTGTTTTGATAAATTACAACTATATAATATTTAATTTTAATTTAATTATGTTCAAAATTTAATTTTTTATTCATTTGTTTTATATGAAATTGTTTATTATTTATATCTTTTATATTTTTTTGTAAAAAGATTAATCCACAACACTTAACTAAACCTATAAAAATCATTTAAAGGACCCAAAAATTTACCCCTTGTGGGAGATCTAGTCTCATTAATTACTGAAACAATTATAGTTCATCTTGGATGTAAGTTGGTGACTTTCATTCTATCATATTTCTTGCAGATCAG
Source organism: Viscum album (assembly GCA_963277665.1). Lineage (NCBI taxonomy): Eukaryota > Viridiplantae > Streptophyta > Magnoliopsida > Santalales > Viscaceae > Viscum > Viscum album. Next base: position 1,016,598,504 of record OY728143.1, read on the forward strand.
TCGACCTTCATCCCTGATATGTTTACCGATGCACAAGATACAACACCATGTGCACAGAGATATCTCATTGCATGGAAGTTTCCACAACCACAATACTTGTTATCGAACATGACCACCAACACTCTTTCATTGTTTCATGTAACCCGGTCGCAACACTCTCTTACCTGAAAGCGAGTATGTACCTAGTCAAAGGTTAGAACACGCAATCCTGATGCTTCATGTAGTATGTAATCAATGGAACTTTGAAAATATTGAGTAAAACACATTCTATTTTCCATCCCCTCATAGGCCGGTTGGAACCATTCAACAAAGTATTGCACACATTTAAAAAATGTCTCTTGAACTAACACCTCTGATCGGCAGTTTGATAACACCCTTTTTTTATAACTGGGTGTTAACTATTTGTTATCTCCTTTAGTTTTGATAAATCACAAATATAATATTTAATTTAATTTAATTACATTCAAAATTTAATTTCCTATTCATTTGTTTTATATGAAATTGTTTATTCTTTATATCATTTATATTGTTTTGTAAAAATATTTTTCCACAACACTTAACTAAACCTCTACAGATCATTTAAAGGACCCAAAAATTTACCCCTTATGGGAGATCTAGTCTCATGAATTACTAAAACAGTTATAGTGCATCTTGGATGTCAATTTGTGACTTTCATTCTATCACATTGCTTGCTGATCAGTCGGATATCATCCCTAATATGTTTACCGATGCACAAGATACAACACCATGTGCATGGACATATCTCATTGCATTGAAGTTACCACAACCATTGTACCTATTATCCAACATGACCACCAACACTCACTCATTGTTTCATGTAACCCGGTCAGAACACTCCCTTACCTGAAAGTGAGTCTGTACCGAGTCAAAGGCTAGAACACGCAATATTGATGCTTTATATAGTATGTAAGTAATAGAACATTGAAAATATTGAGTAAATGAATTCTATTTTCCATCCCCTCATAGGCCTGTTGGAACCGTTTAACAAAGTATTGCACACATTTATAAAATGTCTATTACACTAACCCCTGTGATCGGCAGTTTGATAACACCCGTTGTTTATAATTGGGTGTTAAATATTAGTTATATCATTTTGTTTTGATAAATTACAACTATATAATATTTAATTTAATTTAATTACGTTCAAAATTTAATTTTTATTCATTTGTTTTATATGAAATTGTTTATTATTTATATCTTTTATATTGTTTTGTAAAAAGATTTGTCCACAACACTTAACTAAACCTCTACCAATCATTTAAAGGACCCAAGAATTTACCCCTTGTGGGAGATCTAGTCACATGAATTACTGAAACAACTATTGTGCATCTTGGATGTCAGTTGGTGACTTTCATTCTATCACATTGCTTGCTGATCAGTCGACCGTCACCCCTCATATGTTTACCAATGCACAAGCTACAATACCATGTGCAGAGAGATATCTCATTGCATTGAAGTTACCACAACCACAATACCTATTATCCAACATGACCACCAACACTCGCTCATTGTTTCATGTAAACCAGTCGCAACACTCTCTTACCTGAAAGCGAGTCTGTACCAAGTCAAAGGTTAGAACACGCAATCTTGATGCTTCATCTAGTATGTAATCAATGGAACTTTGAAAATATTGAGTAAAACACGTTCTATTTTCCATCCCCTCATAGGCCTGTTGGAACCGTTCAACAAAGTATTGCACACATTTATAAAATGTCTCTTTCACTAACCCTTGTGATCAGCAGTTTGATAACACCCTTTGTTTATAATTGGGTGTTAACTATTTGTTATCTCCTTTTGTTTTGATAAATTACAACTATATAATATTTAATTTAATTTAATTACGTTCAAAATTTAATTTCTTATTCATTTGTTTTATATGAAATTGTTTATTCTTTATATCTTTTATATAGTTTTGTAAAAAGATTAGTCCACAACACTTGACTAACCAATCATTTAAAGGACCCAAAAATTTACCCCTTGTGGGAGATATAGTCTCATGAATTACTGAAACAATTATAGTGCGTCTTGGATGTCAGTTGGTGAATTTCATTCTATCACATTGCTTGCTGATCAATCGACTGTCATCCCTGATATGTTTACTGATGCACAAGCTATAACACCATGTGCACAGAGATATCACACTGCATTGAAGTTGCCCAACCACAGTACCTGTTATCCAGCATGACCACCAACACTCCCTTATTGTTTCATGTAACCCGGTCGCAACACTCTCTTACCTAAAAGCGAGTCTGTACCCAGTCAAAGGTTAGAATACGCAATCCTGATGCTTCATGTAGTATGTAATCAATGGAACTTTGGAAATATTGAGTAAAATGCATTCTATTTTCCATCCCCAAATAGGTCTGTAGGAACCTTTCAACAAAGTATTGCACACATTAATAAAATGTATCTTGCGCTAACCCCTGTGATCGGCAGTTTGATAACACCCTTTGTTTATAATTGGGTGTTAACAATTTGTTTTCTCATTTTGTTTTGATAAATTACAACTATATAATATTTTATTTAATTTAATTTTGTTCAAAATTTAATTTCTTATTCATTTGTTTTATATGAAATTGTTTATTATTTATATCTTTTATATAGTTGTCACGACCCATCCTCGGGCCCGTTCCGTGACTACCCCAAGCCCGCCTTCCATAGGCCAAGGGCTGGCGACTAGCACCAAGGTGTAAATCCCAGAGAAAGGGAAGGCATTGCCTTTGAAAAGTAAACAAGCACCACAGAGTAAGCAAGCGGAAAAGTAAATGCTAAGTAAAAACTGTAACAAGCTGTGCTGAAAGTAAAAGGGGCCGGAAATACAAGCCCAACTGTAAAGTACAACTGAAGGGAAAAACATCAACTGAAAAGAAAAGCCGCAGCGTCAAGCCGTCCTCTGGAAGTCCCACCTGAAGGGTGGGTACAGATAGCCTCCACAGCTCCTCGGCCCAGTCATCCGCTCCGAGTGCGTCCCGCCCAGTGGTCCACCTCCAGGTACCGTCCTGCTCCGCACGCCTCCACCTCGATCAGCGCTGTCCGCCGTCTGCAATCAACACAACGAAGTGCGGGCATAGCCCGTGCAGGGGTGAGTATAAGCTACTCAGTAGGGACCCCGAGACCCCTGAAGGTCTCCCGAAATCCACAAAGGATAAACCACAAAGGAAAGATACAATCACAAAGTAACATCTGACACGGATTTAGGTATATGCCCATACATATACCTAAGTCATCAATTCCCGTTCGGCTCCAACGTCCGAGCCCAAGAACAACCCAGTCCACACAGGAAAGCAAACGTAAACCCACACAGGATAGCACAACACAATCCACGAAGGAGAGTAAACAGGAAATCCACACAGGATAGCTCAACACAATCCATAAAGGAGAGTAAACAGTAAATCCACACAGGATAGCTCAACACAATACACAAAGGAGAGTAAAGAGTAAATTCACACAGGGTAGCTCAACACAATTCACAAAGGAGAGTAAACAGTGTTCAGCTCACACAGGTATACTTCTTCGGATGACGATAAAGATGATCACTGATCCATCTAAGTCGTCGGACCCACAAAGGATCGATAGGTAACTAACCCCCGCAAAGACCCACACAGGATCGGGCCCACACAGGACCTGTAGGCACTGGCTCACACAGAACCGCTGAGCGCTGACCCACACAGGATCGGACCCACATAGGATCGGGCCCACACAGGACCTGTAGCACTGATCCACGTAGGATCGCTGCACAGTCGTCGTCGCAATCCACTGAGGATCTCTACACAGTCTTCGTCGCAGTACACTGAGGATCTCTGCACAGTCGTCGCCGCAGTCCACTGAGGATCTCTGCACGGTCATCGCTGTCGAAGTAGCAGTCGCAGCCAGCTCTAGGGTTCCCGCACACAGCAAGCTCATTCGGGAGGGTCCGCTCCACGAGCCGAGAGGCTGATACATCAACTGTCACAAAGTCCGAAGTTGATGTATCCAAAAGTTCCGTATCGTCAACAGGAACTCAACGTCGCAGACGGCGCGTCGATCGGACGCCCGGTCTGAGAGTTATTGGCTTTTTCGTCCCAGGGGCCCGGTTGGTTTTTAAGGCAAAACTAACCCGACCATACTCCACCTGCATCCAAACCTTGGGAGGAGTATTCCAAAAGATCCGTCTCACTTAGAGGAATTCAACAAAGCTGACAGCACGTCAATCGGACGTCCGTAGCTCAAGATATGAGTGTTTCCGCTCCGAAGGCCCGGTTGGTTTCGTGTACGAACCAACCCGGCCGAACTCAAAGTATTCTGAAACTTTGAGTGCGATATACCAAAACGACTGTCTCGATCCAAGGATCACGTTTCCACTGACGGCGAGTCGTTCAGATGCCCGTAGCTCAAGTTACGGGCATTTGATCGAAAATGGTCCGAAGACGGGGGGTCCGGGCCCGGGCCGACCCAGCCCGACCCGCCCTGGGTCGGCCGAACCGGGTCGACCCGGTCCGACCCGGCCGGACCCGGTCCGGCTCGGCCAGCCCGGCCCGGCTCGGCCGAGCGGCCAAGCGACGCGGGGGGGAGCCGCCGCCCCCGCGTGACACCCCCGCGGCACCCGCGGGGTGTCGCCCTGGACGACCCGAGCGACGTGGGGGGGAGACGCCGCCCCCGCGTGACAACCCTGCGACACCCGCGGGGTGTCGCCCTGGACAGCCCGAACGACGCGGGGGGGAGCCGCCGCCCCCGCGTGACAACCCCGCGACACCCACGGGGTGTCGCCCGGGACAGCCGGACGCGACTTCGACCGCGTCCCACGCGCGCCGGACCCACACGGCCGCGGGTCCGCGGGCGCCGCCGCTCCCGGCTGTCGCCGCCGCCGGCGGCTTTCGCGGGCCACTGGAGTCGCTCCGGTGGTCTGATTTTGTTCCCGTCTGCGCCCCTGCTCCTCCCGGGACTCGTACTTCACTGCGGAACCATCAAACTTCCGTTGTGGAACGTTCCGTCGTCGCCCATCAAACCGCACAACAATGAAGAACGGCGGAGGGTTGTCGGTCCGTGTTTGTTTGGCCCGCACCCTCCGCATTAGAGATAAAAAACGGGAGAAATAATCCATCACATAACCAACAATTTTTAATTAACTAAAATTGTTCATGAGAAATCTGGTTCTTTAATTTAAAGAAACGTTCACGGGAAATAAGGGGCATTCCCAAAACAAAATCCCTACCTTGTCAAGTCGCACGCGCGGGTTCTTCGCGGATTGATCGTCGCGGAAGGAGGGGATCGTTGCGTCGTCGCGGAAGGGTGTCGCGTCGACGAACTCCATGGTTCAAGAACAAAAGATTTAATTAAAAATAATTAAATAATTCTTGAGTTAAAAACCACAAAGGAAATTTAAAAGAAAATCTGAAACCCTCACCTCAACGGATGATCGAAGGTTTTTGTTTCGGATTAAAGAACGTCGCCGAAGAACGTCGCGGAAGAGGAAACGTTGGCGTTGCGGCACACGGTGTCGCGTCGTCGATTTCCGCGGGTTCGGCGTTCTTCGTCGGAGGTCGGCGTTTTTCGCGTTCTTCGCGTTCTTCGCGAAGGAGGATGAAGGCTCGAGAATTTTGTCAAGGCCTCTCAATGTATAATCCTCCAAATGTCGTGTTGGTCTTATTTTATTATTACGCCAACAAACGAAAAAGAGGTAAGTAACGAACCATCAATTCGTAGAATTAATTCAACGAAAGAAACTGCCCATTTAATTCACGAATAAAACCGCCCAAGTAAATGGTGCGTTAAGGATTTAAGAAAACGCGTCAGTTGACTTTCATAATGACGGGTTTTCGCGGGTGCGTTACTTAGCGGAAAGAAACGGCGGGGCTCGTGCGGGCCCCACCTCACAAATATCCTACCAAGGGGGTAGGATATTTCTGGATAGCATCCTATCTGGGTCAACTCAGCTTAAGCCGCTTTTAAGTGGCTTCAAGTGGCTTCCAAGTGGCTTAAGTGAAATAAAATAAAGTTTGCCGTACAATTATTTTATTTCTTAACTTTAAGCCCGAAAATTAAAAACCACACCCGAGCAAACGCAACTCCGGAAGAGGCGTTTCTAAGAAAATACCGGCGCTGCGATTCCATCGGTGCCCTCGGAATTTGATTCCGGGCACCGGTTAAAAAGTTAGAAAAACCTGCTCGTCCGTTCACTGAACGTACCCGAGCCAAACTTCGGAAAATGATTCCGGGGACACCGGGCCTCGGAATCAGGTGCCGTCAGAAACTGCGCTCTTGTAAAATCCCAAAGAAAATTAAGAAAAAAAATTCCTTGAAATTTACAGGTCTTTACATTACTCCCACCTCAGGGATTTACATCCCCGTAAAGATAAATCATAAACTAGGGAAACAAATGTGGTTACTGAGCAAGCATCTGAGCCTCCCACTCCCATGTGCTCTCCTGGAGGTTCTCGTGCTGCCATCTGATGCGCACAAGAGGAATAGATCACCCACGTAGGACCCGCTCCTGTCGATCCTCTATCTCTACTGGGACCTCTGTAAAAGTCTCCCCATCATCCACGTTTAGCTCCCCATGGTCAATGATGTGCGTCGGGTCGTGCACGTATCTTCTCAGCTGAGATACGTGGAAGACGTCGTGCACCCGGTGCAACTGAGGTGGTAGAGCCAGGCGATAAGCCACCTCGCCAATCCTGCTGAGGACCTAGAAAGGTCCGATGAAGCGTGGAGACAACTTTCCGCCTCGGCCAAATCTCCGTAATCCATGTCGAGGTGAGACACGCAAAAAGACGTAGTCGCCATCCTCGAACTCTAGTGGCCTCCGCCTCCTGTCAGCATATGACTTCTGCCGGCTCTGAGCTGTCCTCATCTGCTCCTGGATGACCTGGACCTTCTCTGTCGTGGCCCGGACCATCTCTGGTCCCACAAGTGCTGACTCCCCAGGGTCTGTCCAGCATAAAGGAGATCTGCAAGGCATGTCGTACAACGCCTCGTATGGTGCCATCCCGATGGTGGAGTGGTAGTTGTTGTTGTACGCGAACTCCACCAAGGGTAGGTGGTCCTCCCAGCTGCGACCAAAGTCGAGGACACATGCACGAAGCATGTCCTCGAGAGTCTGAATGGTCCTCTCCGTCTGACCATCCGTCTGAGGGTGAAAGGCGGTGCTCAGACGTAGCCGCGTCCCTAACGCCTCCTGCAACCCCTTCCAAAGCCGGGAAGTAAAACGAGCATCACGATCAGAGACGATAGATGATGGCACACCGTGAAGCCGTACAATCTCCTGAACGTAGAGACGCCCCAAGCTCTCCACTGAGCCCTGCTCTCTGATGGGTAAGAAGTGTGCCGACTTGGTGAGTCGGTCAACAATCACCCAAATGGAGTCGTGACCTCTGGAAGTGCGTGGAAGTCCAGTCACGAAGTCCATAGATATGCTGTCCCACTTCCACTCCGGGACCTCCAAGGGTTGTACCAAGCCTACTGGTACCTGATGCTCTGCCTTCACCTACTGGCAGGTGAGGCACCGTGAAACGAACTCTGCCACAGCCTTCTTCATGCCCGGCCACCAGTGCTGTCGTTTGAGATCCTGGTACATCTTCGCCACTCTAGGATGTACCGCCAAAGGAGAAGTGTGAAACTCTCTCAGCACCTCCTCTCGTAAAGCAACTGGTACCAAGGTACGTCCTCTGAAAAGGATGTCGTGATCTGCTCCAAAGGAGAAGCCATCAGGTGCATGTCCTGAAGATAACTGTGCACGCCGCGTCTCACAGTCAACGTCCCCACGCTGTGCCTCTCTGACCCGCTGTAGAAGTGGAGGAGAGATGGTGAGAGACTGAAGGAAGGCTGCTCCGTCTCTATCCACGAAGGATATCTGCAAAGCGTCTAGCTGCTCTGTCGCCTCCTCAAGTAGCTGGATGCCCGTCCTCCTGCTGAGGGCATCGGCTACCACGTTCTTCTTCCCAGGAGTATAGACTATCTCAAAGTCATAGTCCTGGAGGAACTCGAGCCATCGCCGCTGTCTCAGGTTCAGGTCCTTCTGCGAGAAGATATACCTGAGACTCTGGTGGTCTGAAAAGACTGTAAAGCGCTTTCCCATCAGATAGTGCCGCCATGTCTTCAGAGCGAAGACCACTGCTGCTAACTCCAGGTCATGGGTAGCGTATTTCTGCTCATGCGGCCTCAACTGACATGATCCATAGGCAATCACGGCCTTCTCCTGCATCAGGACACATCCAAGTCCGGTCCCTGATGCATCGTAGTAGACTACGTATCCAACTCCCTCCTCAGGAAACCTCAAGATAGGTGTGTTGGTCAATCTCTGTCTCAGCTCCTGGAAGCTCTACTGACATCTGTCTGACCACACAAAGGGTTTCCCCTTCTTCGTCAAAGCTGAGAGTGGCGCCGCAACTCTAGAGAAGTCCGACACAAATCTCCGATAGTATCCGGCTAGGCCCAAGAAACTCCGCACCTTCGTCACGCTCCTGGGTGGATCCCAAGCTAGCACTGCCTCGATCTTCGTGGGATCCACTGCAACTCCCGCCTCAGAAATGACGTGCCCCAAGAAGTGGACCTTACGTAACCAGAATTGGCACTTCGAGAGCTTTCCATAAAGCTGGTGCTCTCGGAGTGTGTCTAGTACAACCCGCAAGTGGTAGGCGTGCTCCTCCTCCGTGGTCGAGTACACCAAAATGTCGTCGATGAAGACCACGACAAATCGATCGAGGTATGGCTGGAAGATCCTGTCCATGAGGCTCATGAACACTTCTGGAGCATTGGTTACGCCGAAAGGCATAACCAAGAACTCATAGTGTCCATATCGACACCTGAAGGCCGTCTTCTGCACGTCCTCGTCTCGAACTCTGAGCTGATGATAACCTGACCTGAGGTCTATCTTCGAGAACCACCGTGCTCCCTTGAGCTGATCAAAGAGGTCATCAATCCTCGGTAGCGGATACTTGTTCCTCACTGTCACCTGGTTCAGGCGACGATAGTTGACACACAGTCGCAAGCTCCTGTCTGCCTTCTTGGCAAACAATATCGGGGAAGCCCAGGGTGAAACACTGGGTCGGATGAACCCTTGACCTGCAAGTCCTCCAACTGTACTCGTAGCTCTCGAAGATCAGCGAGGGCCATCTGATATGCTGGAGTGGATATCGGGGCTGTTCTGAGGTACAGATCAATATGAAAGTCTACCTCTCTGCGAGGAGGTAGCCCTGGAACGTCGTCGGGAAAGACGTCCGTGTACTGATCCACCACTGCAGGAAAACTAGGACTCCGCACGTCAACTGCTCCAAGGATGAGGCTAGCCAACTGATGAGTGATGGGCTGCCCTCTCCTCTGCGGGAGTCCATCCTGTGCTGCGAAGGATCCCTTCTCGCCGGTGAAGGTGAACCTGCTCCCATCGGTGCGCACACATCGCACCTTGTGCCTAAAGCAGTCAATCTGTGCATGGACCGTAGATAACCAATCCATGCCCAAGATGACGTCGTAAGGCCTCGACGCCGCTACAAGAAGATCCCAGCCGAAGCTCTCGCCTCCTAGAGTAAGCTCACACTGCCGGCACCAGTGCGTAATCACCGAGTCTGCTCCCGTAGGAGTCTCTAGCCGTAAGGATCGAGCCAACGGCTCTGTCGGAATCTCCGAGCTCCGAACAAGGGCAGTGGCTATGAAAGAGTGACTCGCTCCTGTGTCTATAAGAACTGCAGCAAGGGTGGAATAGACACAGATCGTACCTCGAATCATCTCTGGCGCGCCGTGGTCGTAGGCCTCCGCTGCCTGGAGCTGAGCCTGTCTCTGCCCGCCAGCTCCCTATGGTCGGGGCGGACCTCCTGGTGGTGGTGGTGGCAGAGCCTCAAAGCGTCGCCCACCACCTGCTGCTCGGCCAGCTCCTCTGCCTCGTCTGCCTCCTCCCTGCGGACCGCCACGGTCGACCCTCTGCCTCTGCCTGGGTGGCCCCTCCACCGTCTACTGATCCTCGGTACGACGGGTCGGGCAGTCACGATCCATGTGGCCCTGCCTGCCGCACGCGTAGCACTGCCTGCCTCTCGGAAGACTGGCTCCGCGCTGTGTGCCCCGCACTGCTGAGCCAGTGTCCCGAGGTCGTCTGCCGGAAGGTTTGGTCTGCCTGGAACCCTGAGTCATCCGTCGGCTACCAGCTGCCGAAGACTCTGCCACCTGCCGCCCTACGGTAGGTCTCGCTGTGGACTCAGCCAGAAAGCTCTCGATCAGAAGGGATCGCTCCAGCACTCCTGCCTGGGTCGGGATGCTGAGGGAGATCAGCGATGCCCTGATCTCGTGTCTCAAACCCTGCTCGAAGGTCCGAGCCCAGAAGAAGGGGTCTCGTACCATGTCTGTCGAGTAGCGAGAAAGGTCGGTGAACCTCACCGCGTACTGGGCGACCGTCAAGCTGCCCTGCCGCAGCTGAAGAAGCTCCTGAATGCGCACCGCACGGAGGGTGGCCGGGACGAACTCTGAGCGGAAGAGGCTCTCAAAGTCCTTCCAGATGAGGGAGGCCTCATCGTGTACCTGGAGCATCAAGCTCCACCATCGTCCTGCTGCTGCGTGCAGTAGGCTCGCCGCGAGGATCACCATGAGGTCTGCTGGTGTCCTCACTAGCCTAAAAACTCATACCACTGCCTCCAGTCAGTCCTCGGCTGCCTGGGGGTCCGTCTCCCCGCGGAACCTAGGCAGTCACTGGCGCTGGAACTCATGCAGTGCACTGAGGCGACGTGCATCATCAGCGGCTGGTGCTGGAAGCATTGGTGGCTCGGCGGGTAGAGGTACCGCCGGTGTCTCTGCTGTCAAAGGGCCCTGTACCGAGGCCTCGTCGCTCGGCGGGCTGTCGTCGCGCTCTACTCTCGGAACCCTAGCTGGCTGCCTTCGTGGGGCCATCCTGAAAAGAAACAGGTGCGTCACGGTCAGAACAGTATACCTGGTGATCTGATACAAGTAATCACAAAGAAAACTTGAAACACACATGCAATCAATGTTTTCGTGCATTAAGTCAGAAATTAGAAGTCAGGGTCTTGGTGTACGGATACGTCGGTCGCCGCACCAACACTGGACTCCCTGGACTGATAACCACACTCAATACGCTAAATACTATTGCTTCACATAGAAGAAAGATCAGAGTCTGCGGTAGAACCGACCGCCTTTGATACCAATTTGTCACGACCCGTCCTCGGGGCCCGTGCCGTGACTACCCCAAGCCCGTCTTCCATAGGCCAGGGGCTGGCGACTAGCACCAAGGCGTAAATCCCGGAGAAAGGGAAGGCATTGCCTTTGAAAAGTAAACAAGCACCACAGAGTAAGCAAGCGGAAAAGTAAACGCTAAGTAAAAACTGTAACAAGCTGTGCTGAAAGTAAAAGAGGCCGGAAATACAAGCCCACCTGTAAAGTACAGCTGAAGGGAAAAACAGCAACTGAAAAGAAAAGCCGCAGCATCGAGCTGTCCTCTGGAAGTCTCACCTGAAGGGTGGGTACAGATAGCCTCCACAGCTCCTCGGCCCAGCCGTCCGCTCCGAGTGCGTCCCGCCCAGTGGTCCACCTCCAGGTACCGTCCTGCTCCGCACGCCTCCACCTCGATCAGCGCTGTCCGTCGTCTGCAACAAACACAACGAAGTGCGGGCATAGCCCGTGCAGGGGCGAGTATAAGCTACTCAGTAGGGACCCCGAGACCCCTGAAGGTCTCCCGAAATCCACAAAGGATAAACCACAAAGGAAAGATACAATCACGAAGTAACATCTGACACGGCTTTAGGTATATGCCCATACATATACCTAAGTCATCAATTCTCGTTCGGCTCCAACGTCCGAGCCCAAGCACAACCCAGTCCACACAGGAAAGCAAACGTAAACCCACACAGGATAGCACAACACAATCCACGAAGGAGAGTAAACAGGAAATCCACACAGGATAGCTCAACACAATCCACAAAGGAGAGTAAACAGTAAATCCACACAGGATAGCTCAACACAATCCACAAAGGAGAGTAAAGAGTAAATCCACACAGGGTAGCTCAACACAATCCACAAAGGAGAGTTAACAGTGTTCAGCTCACACAGGTATACTTCTTCGGATGACGATAAAGATGATCACTGATCCATCTAAGTCGTCGGACCCACAAAGGATCGATAGGTAACTAACCCCCGCAAATACTCACACAAGATCGGGCTCACACAGGACCTGTAGGCGCTGGCTCACACAGAACCGCTGAGCGCTGACCCACACAGGATCAGACCCACATAGGATCGGGCCCACACAGGACCTGTAGCACTGATCCACGTAGGACGCTGAGTGCTGTAGTCTTCGCAGTCCACTGAGGATCTCTGCACAGTCGTCGCCGCAATCCACTGAGGATCTCTGCACAGTCGTCGCCGCAGTCCACTGAGGATCTCTGCACGGTCATCGCTGTCGAAGTAGCAGTCGCAGCCAGCTCTAGGGTTCCCGCACACAGCAAGCTCGTTCGGGAGGGTCCGCTCCACGAGCCGAGAGGCTGATACATCAACTGTTACAAAGTCCGAAGTTGATGTATCCAAAATTTCCGTATCGTCAACAGGAACTCAACGTCGCAGACGGCGCGTCGATCGGACGCCCGGTCTGAGAGTTATTGGCTTTTTCGTCCGAGGGCCCCGGTTGGTTTTTAAGGCAAAACCAACCTGATCGTACTCCACCTGCGTCCAAACCTCGGGCGGAGTATTCGAAAAGATCCATCTCACTTAGAGGAATTCAACAAAGCTGACGGCACATCAATCGGACGTCTGTAGCTCAAGATATGAGCGTTTCCGCTCCGAATGCCCGGTTGGTTTCGTGTACGAACCAACCCGACCGAACTCATAGTATTCTGAAACTTTGAGTGCGATATACCGAAACGACCATCTCGATCCAAGGATCGCGTTGCCGCTGACGGCGAGTCGTTCGGAGGCCTGTAGCTCAAGTTACGGGCATTTGACCGAAAATGGTCCGAAGACGGGGGGTTCGGGCCCAGGCCGACCCGGCCCGACCCCCCCTGGGTCGGCCGAACCGGGGTCGACCCGGCCGGACCCGGTCCGGCCCGGCCAGGGCGCGGCCCGGCCGAGCGACGCGGGGGGGGGAGCCGCCCTCCCCGCGTGACACCCCCGCGGCACCCGCGGGGTGTCGCCCTGGACGACCCGAGCGACGCGGGGGGGGAGCCGCCGCCCCCGCGTGACAACCCCGCGACACCCGCGGGGTGTCGCCCTGGACAGCCCGAACGACGCGGGGGGGAGCCGCCGCCCCCGCGTGACAACCCCGCGACACCCGCGGGGTGTAGCCCTGGACAGCCGGACGCGGCTTCAGCCGCGTCCCGCGCGCGCCGGACCCACGCGGCCGCGGGTCCGCGGGCGCCGCCGCTCCCGGCTGCCGGCGCCGCCGCGCCGCTGGCGGCTTCCGCGGGCCACCGGAGTCGCTTCGGTGGTCCGATTTTGTTCCCGTCTGCGCCGCTGCTCCTCCCGGGACTCGTACTTCACTGCGGAACCATCAAACTTCCGTTGCGGCACGTTCCATCGTCGCCCGTCAAACCGCACAACAACGAAGAACGGCGGAGGGTTGTCGGGCCGTGTTCGTTTGGCCCGCACCCTCTGCGTTAGAGATAAACAACGGGAGAAATAATCCAGCACATGAACAACAATTTTTAATTAACTAAAATTGTTAATGAGAAATCCGGTTCTTTAATTTAAAGAAACGTTCACGGGAAATAAGGGGCATTTCCAAAACAAAATCCCTACCTTGTCAAGTCGCACGCGCGGGTTCTTCGCGGATTGATCGTCGCGGAAGGAGGGGATCGTCGCGTCGTCGCGGAAGAGTGTCGCGTCGACGAACTTCATGGTTCAAGAACAAAAGATTTAATTAAAAATAATTAAATCATTCTTGAGTTAAAAACCACAAATGAAATTTAAAAGAAAATCTGAAACCCTCACCTCAACGGATGATCGAAGGTTTTTGTTGCGAATTAAAGAACGTCGCCGAAGAACGTCGCGGAAGAGGAAATGTTGGCGTCGCGGCACACGGTGTCGCGTCGTCGATTTCCGCGGGTTCGGCGTTCTTCGTCGGAGGTCGGCGTTCTTCGCGTTCTTCGCGTTCTTCGCATTCTTCGCGAAGGAGAATGAAGGCTCGAGAATTCTGTCAAGGCCTCTCAACGTGTAATCCTCCAAATGTCGTGTTGGTCTTATTTTATTATAACGCCAATAAACGAAAAAGAGGTAAGTAACGACCCATCAATTCGTAGAATTAATTCAACGAAAGAAACTGCTCATTTAATTCACGAATAAAACCGCCCAAGTAAATGGTGCGTTAAGGATTTAAGAAAACGCGTCAGTTGACTTTCATAATGACGAGTTTTCGCGGGTGCGTTACTTAGCGGAAAGAAACGGCGGGGCTCGTGCAGGCCCCACCTCACAAATATCCTACCAAGGGGGTAGGATATTTCGGGATAGCATCCTATCCGGATTAACTCAGCTTAAGCCGCTTTTAAGTGGCTTCCAAGTGGCTTAAGTGAAATAAAATAAAGTTTGTCGTACAATTATTTTATTTCTTAACTTTAAGCCCGAAAATTAAAAACCACACCCGAGCAAACGCAACTCCGGAAGAGGCGTTTCTAAGCAAATACCGGCGCTGCGATTCCATCGGTGCCCTCAGAATTCGATTCCGGGCACCGGTTAAAAAGTTAGAAAAACTCGCTCGTCCATTCACTGAACGTACCCGAGCCAAACTTCGGAAAATGATTCCGGGCACACCGGGCCTCGGAATCAGGTGCCGTCAGAAACTGCGCTCTTGTAAAATCCCAAAGAAAATTAAGAAAAAAATTTCCTTGAAATTTACGGGTCTTTACAATAGTTTTGTAAAAATATTAGTCCACAACACTTAACTAAACCTCTATCAATCATTTAAAGGACCCAAAAATTTACCCCTTGTGGGTGATCTAGTCTCATGAATTACTGAAACAGTTACAGTGCATCTTGGATGTCAGTTGGTGACTTTCATTCTATCACATTGCTTGCTGATCAGTCGACCGTCACCCCTGATATGTTTACCGATGTACAAGCTACAACACCTTGTGCACAGAGATATCTCATTGCATTGAAGTTACCATAACCAGAGTACCTGTTATCCCACATGACCACCAACACTTGCTCATTGTTTCATGTAACCCGGTCGCAACACTCTCTTACCTGAAAGTGAGTCTATACCTAGTCAAAGGTTACAACACGCAATCCTGATGTGTCATGTAGTATGTTATCAATGGAACTTTGGAAATATTGAGTAAAACACATTCTATTTTCCATCCCCTGATAGGCTTGTTGAAACCGTTTAACAAAGTATTGCACACATTTATAAAATGTCACATGCACTAACCCCTGTGATCGGTAGTTTGATAACACCCTTTGTTTATAATTGGGTGTTAACTATTTGTTATCTCCTTCTCTTTTGATAAATTACAACTATATAATATTTAATTTAATTTAATTACGTTCAAAATTTAATTTGTTATTCATTTGTTTTATATGAAGTTGTTTATTCTTTATATCTTTTATATTGTTTTGTAAAAAGATTAGTCCACAACACTTAACACCCGCTCGACCCCCGTATTTTTGATTTGATGGGGGAAACGATTTTTAATCCAAGACTCAATCTTGTCCGTTCATCTCCCCCACACTTCTTACCAGCCGCTCGATCTTCCCTCAGCAAAGCATCCCGTGCTTTCCTTTCTCGCTTTCCAGTTTCTTCTCCCACGCGCGAATTTCCTACGCCCGCTCATCTTCTGGCACCATCTCGTTCTCTGGCGTCAATCTCTTTCCAAAATTTTTACTTTATCAGTTTCAGTTAAAGTCGTTAAATTTAATTACACTGTTAAATGCTTAATATTTTATGTTGAAATATACTTGCAACTTTGTTTAAAATTAATTATAGCATTTTTTCGATGACACGGACTCATGCAGATTATTTTTTAGATGCTATGTTTTTCAAATCATTCTGGTACATGTCTTATATATATATATATATAATTTTATTATTATTTCATTTAATTTTTATTTGTGATTTGTTTAATAAATATTACTTGCAATATATTAAACAATCCTTTTAAATATTTCATTAACAATCTTTTGTTAGACTATGTTTTATGTCCAGAAAGACTTTAACATAATTAATGTAATGGTCATATTATTGTTATTATTCTCTAACAAGTGTCATGCATAGATTCGATAATGACACACTCCTGTAGATATATAATTTAATGATTCAGGATATTGCTTCAAGAATAAAAACAAATGTACCCATGCATATTAAAAAATATTTTCACATTCGACAATTCCTTTTATGGGGACATGATCAGACATTTTCCTGCTACTCTCAAAGAATTCAAAGAGAAACTTCTTTGACTAATTGTTATTCTACCACGATCACAGAAGATCATCATCGTCTACATCTTCCATACAATTGTTATAAAGGAAGAAGAGTTGCATCAATTTTTTTTATCATCTTCCCATGTTCTTGTTTCATTTGTTTTGTATTGTTTTTCTCTATTGTAATTCTTCCAATCTTCTGTTTGTATTCTAGAGTCTGGTTTATGCTTTTCCCATAAAAAAGCTGTCATTGGGTTATCCCTCCCATCCAAAATGAAGGTCAAGTTATTCCTCCCAAACAAAGGGTAGGAAGGTCGTGACTCGTTAGAATGTCAGGGGTTATACCTCCAGGTGAAAAAGGTATGTAGGGTTATACCACCAGGTGAAAAGGTACGTCTGTAATTCTTATAATTGGGTTATTACTCCCAGTAAAAATTAAGGATATAATGTATACCAATCTCCTTGAGGAGTAGAGGAGATTGAAGAGAGCACTAGGATCTTGAGATCTGAACCTCTATAAAAATTGTCCATGTTAATTTTTTTCTTTTTGCGGCATCATTGAACACTAATATAACTCTGATAAATTTGAATTTGAAATAATAAATCAAAATTGACTATTCACCCCCCTCTAGTCACCTCTACTATACCAAGAGCACTAATAATTAGTGTCAGAGGGAGGTTCCTGTTTAAGGATTTGGTTTTAATTGTTTTCATTATAGATTTCCGAACTAAACATTATCCTAGACTTAAACATCTAAAGAAAAGATCCACTACCATGTTATGGCTAATCATGAATTCAAAATGTTGAATCCTGTCAGACCACATCAATTCAATGGAAGTGATTATGTCTATTGGAAAGATAGAATGGAGGTATTCCTAAATAATACCGGTCTTGAATATTGGTGTATTATGTCTAAACCCTGATGTTGAATTAAAAACTCTTACTGGCAATGAGGCTACTAAATGTGTTTTAAATTACAAATTCATGAATTTCTTGTATTGTTCGTTAAGTAGAAATATTTATAGTCATATTTCATCTTACATTACTACTTCTGACATTTGGAGGACTTTGAAATTCACTCACCAAGGCAATGAAAATTTGTAGAGAACTAAGTTAGGTACACATCAAGCTTAATTTCAAGAGTTCAGGATGTTAAAACAAGAGAGTATAAACGATATGTACAATAGATTCACATAGATTTTCAACAGCATGGTTGCTCTGGGAGAAACCATGAAGAATGAAGCCCTTATTAAAAGAATACCATGAGCTCTGCCTAAAACATGGCATTCAAAGAACGTGGATATTAAAGACAACAAGGACTTTACTGAAAATTCCATGGATGAGCTGATAAGATCATTACTACAATATGAGATGGAAACGAAGAATGACAATACTGATGACCATGATAAATGTAAGAACCTGGTTTTTCACTTAGGTATGGATACTTTAAATTTCAATATAATTATTTATTTTGGGCCAAATATGGATGCCTAATGGGTTAGTGAAGGTCCTAAGGGTGCATGGGGCTTGTTCGGAGCCTGGAACCCATGTTTTTTTTGGTGAAAACTGGCCATGTCGCACGGTTGGTGCATGGTTTGCCTAACCGTGGGGATGGTCTATTTTCGAGCAGAACCATATTGCACGGTTGGCGCATGATCGTGCAACCAAACCGTGCAAGTGAACTTTCTTTCCTATGTACCCGTGCATGGTTGGCGTATAGTTTGGAAAATTGTGCGGCGAAACTGTGAACAAGCTAATTTTAGGTTAATTTAACTATTTTCCCTTAATGATCTAATTAAGCCTCCTCCTTCCTCCTAATTCAAGTTGATGTGGGATTGACCTATTTTTCTTCCCTTTTGGATCTCTTTGAAGTACTAAGGTAGGTATTGAAATATCTCCTTCATCCAAGATCCTATCGAGCTTCCGTTCCTCACATCGGATGCACAACAGTAAGTACTCGAGTCCGTTTTAGCCGTTCTTCTCCTCTCTTGCTCTCGACCTAGTTATCGAGGTATGAGCAATTTTCTATTTTTTTAAAATCTACTCCATTATAAGCCGAATTAGAGGATGATATCAGAGGAGAATGATCATAAAACCCAAAAGTGGGTGGTCTATAACTCATCCTTTCAAGTTCATTGATTTTGGGATTGTTGTATGGGGCCCACCGATTTCATCGGGTGCTGTTTATTGAATTTACATTCCATGATTATAATCATTAGAACCATATGGTTATGTTATTTCCATATATGTGATTAATTATTGGTGGTTATGCCCACAAATCCATCCATCCCATGTAGGATGATATTCCATAATTGAGTTTTTAGTGTTTTGACACTTTTGAGCCATTGTTCGGATGTGCTCGAGCTTGACCATACTAATGGTAGGCCTCCTTATCATAAATTCTTGTTGTATCATGTAATGGTGAATGGAAAGTACCATGTCACTTCCACTTGACCCGCCTAAGGTAAGTGATTCAAAATGATAATTAATTGTGAAAGGGAAATTGGCAAGTAAACTAAGTATATGACTTGAATGGATTAAATGTGAATGATTAATAGGTTTCATATCTATAGCACCCCTAACCAAATTAATGAAATGTAGTGGAATGGACCTTAATTATTGAATATTCCTTAAATGGAATTAATAAAGGTTGCATGCTGCTTGGCCTTGTTACACTAATAAAAGGAAAGGCTTGAACCAAATGAAGTATTACATGACTTCATAATTAAATAGAAGTGTCCTGACTCGAGCTCGCCTTAGATTCTTATCAGGGAATGCCATGAGCACCCAGGAACCCCATTCCGATTCAAGGATACGACTTTCATAGGTTGAGACCAACCTAGATCCTAATTCTTTTTTATTCTTGGATGCTTGGTATGACACCGTAGGATCCCTCACATAGTATTAAAGGATTCCTTGGATACACTCCTTGGATCCATCATTGATAAGTAGGTTCCATGGTTACATCCCATAGGGAATTGTCTCTACTTAGCCCCATTTTACCTTGGATAATAACCTTGTCTTTAGTAGGCATCTTGTAGTGGAATGCGTTGGAATATGCTCCTTGGATTACACTCTTACCCTTATCCAGGCTATAGTTACTATTGAGTTAGAGACCCTCGAGGTATATATTACCTTGATTATTACCTTGAAACTTCATTATTAAATGTAATTGTAGGTTGCCTTGTCATAACTTGGAACCTTAACTATTGTTAATGTGCGACTTATTATAAACAGGTAATAATCAATTAATGGTCTGGTTACATTCAAATTCCAGCTAAGGGTTGAAGTAGGCAGTTGGTTATTTAGTTACATTGTGCTTCTTTACTTTATATATGCATGCTTGCACATTGTTACATTTCCATTACATGGGCAGAATGTTATAGACACCATTGGTGGTGGCCCACTGAGATTTATATCACACCCTCTTTGGGCTCTGTTTGGTACCCAGGAAAAATTAGATGTATACAAGTATTGACAAAGGGAAGAATATGACTCCAAACACTTGATTTCTTACTGTTTAGGATGGAGCTTGATAGAATATGACTAAGCCAGAGTTTAGGATTCTTGGGATAGTCTTTGATTTCCTTTATAATTTTAGGGAACAAGTTATGCCTACTGTCTTGTATCTATGTTTTCTAGTTTTCTAGATACATGACATATCATCATCAGTTGTTGTATGTTATTCCAGTTATTTCAATTATTGTTACTATTGTCCCTATTTTCCACTGTTCCTTCTGTTACTTGTATTGCTTCCGCTATTTACCTCTGTTCATATTTAACCACTATACTAAACTTTGGTAATGAGGTAATAGTCTCCTCACAGACACACCCTAGGCCATCGCTATTAGTCGATAGCCTTTGGCATTTAGGGAGATGCAATTGAGGCCATGTGGCCCACCGGGCTCGGGGAACCCATTAAGTGGCATCCAAGTCTAGGATGTCACAAAGTGATATCAGAGCCAGGTTCATTTCTTGATTTACTATTTGGAGACAATAGATTGGAGATTAGGAACACTAGAAACTTGGTCATAAGCCATGCTTTGGCATCATGAACCCATGTTCGGGGTAAAAGTAGAGTTTCCTAAATTATAATTGTTGTTTTTTTTGCCTATTACAGTTGACATTATTTCACCATTAGGTGAAAAACATGCTGTGTGGTGTTGTTGATTATTATTCTGATTGAGATTCTATCTTATCCTTGGACCTACGAGATGAGGGAAAGGAGTATTGTTACATGCATCATATAGGCACCTAGAATTCACATGTTATACATATTTCCATGCCATATAGGTGCATTTAACTGCTTTTCATTTATTGATATGATTGTGATTGTTGAGTGATGATGTAAAAGTTAGATTATGCTTGTATTATTTTGGGTTGCGATTGAGTGATTTCCTATCTCAATTCATGAAGTGTGTGGGCCCTCATGGGCTGGGATGAGTAATTTACCAAGTCAAGCCATTATGCTATAAATAATTGGATGTTGTTTCCAGTGATAAGGTGTGTGGGCACTGATTCACTAGGAATGGCTATCCATTATTAAGTGAAATATGAATTCTAAAATGAAATGGTTACACTGTAAAGACCCGTAAAATTCAAGGGAAAATTTTTCTTAATTTTCTTTGGAATTTTACAAGAACGCGGTTTCTGACGGCACCTGATTCCGAGGCCCGGTGTGCCCAGAATCAATTTCCGAAGTTTGGCTCGGGTACGTTCAGTGAACGAACGAGCGGGAATTTCTAACTTTTGAACCGGTGCCCAGAATCGAATTCCGAGGGCACCGATGAACTCGCAGCGCCGATATTCGCTTAAGGAGACCTTTTTCGAGGTTACGTTTATTGCGGGTTGAGAGTTAGTTTTTGGGAATTTAAAATGAAGTTAAATAAAATGTGGAAACACATTTTATTTTTAACCAAGTTGGTTATAACCTCCCAAAGGGAGTTAGGGGTGGGACCCACATCCACTTAACCTCCCTTGAGAGGATTAAGTGTGGTGGGGCTCACACGAACCCTAACACTTCATCTTCCTTTTAAAACTCCCTATAACTCCTCTTTTATTAAACTTGACAACTTGGTTAATTAATTGAGTTGAGTTGTTTTAATTTCAAACTTTTGAAATTCAAGTTGTTTAATTGTGTAAATAAAATAAGCTTTAAGCTTATTTTATTTTGGTTGGTATCCTTTGCCACCTTGAGAGGATTTGAGAAGCTCTCCCCACCTTCTTCAACTTTGATGAAGAACACGAAGAACACTTTAGCTCCGACGAAGAACGCCGCTTCTCTTCTTCGTAGCCGGTGTGTTTCCGAAGATCGACGACGCCACATCTTCGATCTTCTTCCCGTGTCAACGAAAGGAGATTTCGATTCCTCCTCGGACTTTCTCCGTTATCTTACGAAGCTTCTGCAGCGACGAACCTCTTCGGACGCACCTCGACGTCAACGGAAACGACGTTCGGTTTCCGCGACGCCCGACCTCCGCGAAGCTTGTCTTCCGCGGCTTGTTGACGTGCTCCGCACTTGAAACCGAGGTAGGGGTTTATTTTATTCTTTTGTTCATGATTTATACCCGTGATTATTTCTTCGTGAAATTTGTCCAATTGTTAGCAAATAACGCGAGGGGGCCGGACCACACGAACACGACCGACCCTCCTCCTTTTTCATGTTGATTCGGTTGTGATTGAAACGGGTGTGGCGCGGTGCCGTCGCACCGCGCAGGATCATACGGCAAGAAACGCGCGGCGCCGTCGCGCCGCGTCGTAAAATAATGGAAGGACACGACGCCGTCGCGCCGCGTCAAAGAATGTCGAAGGCACCGCGGCCGGAGCGGGGCCGCGGCGGAGGGGCGCGGTGCCGTCGCACCGCGCCGGACAATGAAGGTCGCGGCTGGTTCCGGGCCGCGGCGGAACGAGAAGACCGGCGGCTAGCCGGGCCGCCGGTGTCGGAAGCCGGAGGGGGGACCGGCCTTGCCGGTCCCGTTGGGGAAGAACTGGCCGGCCAGGTCGGGCCGGCCGGAAGGGAGGCAAAAATGGGGGGAATTAATTCCCCCGGCCAGCCCTAAAACGGCCCCCCATAATGAGGGGGGTCGGTTTCACAAAGGGGGGCAGGCGGCCATCCGTTTTCCAGCAGCTCGGCCTTCGGCCGAGCTGGCAGCGCGCTACGCCGGGCCGGGTCGACCCGGTTCGGGCCAACCGGGGGGTCTCGGGCCGGGTCGGCCCGGGCCCGAAACTCCTGATACCGAACTACTAGGTTCAAATGCCCATAACTCGGGCTACGGACCTCCAAACGACGCGCCGTCAGCAGCGATTCTATTCTTGGATCGAGACGGTCGTTTCGGTATATCGCACTCAAGGTTTCGGAATACTTTGAGTTCGGCCGGGTTGGTTCGTACACGAAACCAACCGGGCCCTCGGAGCAGAAACACTCATATCTTGAGCTACAGACGTCCGATTGACGTGCCGTCAGCTTTGTTGAGTTTCTCTTAGTGAGACGGATCTTTTGGCATACTCCGCCCGAGGTTTGGATGCAGGTGTAGTACGGTCGGGTTGGTTTTTCCTTAAAAAACCAACCGGGCCCCTGGGACGAAAAAGCCAATAACTCTCAGACCGGGCGTCCGATTGACGCGCCGTCAGTTGCGTTGAGTTCCTGTTGACGATATGGAACTTTTGGATACATCAACTCTGGACTTTGTGACAGTTGATGTATCAGCCTCTCGGCTCGTGGAGCGGACCCTCCCGAACGAGCTTGCTGCGTGCGGGAACCCTAGAGCTGGCTGCGACTACTACTGCGACTGCTACTGTGACTGCGACGACGACAGTATAGAGATCCTTAGTGGATTTGACGACGACGACTACAACACTCAGCGATCCTGTGTGGATCAGTGCTACCGATCCTGTGTGGGTCCGATCCTGTGTGGGTCAGCGCTCAGCGGTCCTGTGTGAACCAGCGCCTACAGATCCTGTGTGGGTCCGATCCTGTGTGGGTCTTTGCGGGGGTTAGTACCTATCGATCCTTTGTGGGTCCGACAACTTAGATGGATCAGTGATCATCTCTATCGTCTTACGAAGAAGTATACCTGTGTGAGCTGAATCCTGTTGCTTTCCTGTGTGGATTGTGTTGTGCTATCCTGTGTGGATTTCGTTTTGCTTTCCTGTGTGGAATACGTATACTTTCCTGTGTGGACTGAGTTGTACTTGGGCTCGGAGGTTGGAGCGTATTGGAATTGATGACTTAGGTATATGTATGGGAAAATACCTAAGCAGTGTCGGTTATTACTTCGTGATTGTATCTTCCCTTTGGGGTTTATCCTTTGTGGATTTTGGGAGACCTTCAGGGGTCTTGGGGTCCCTACTGAGTAGCTTATACTCACCCCTGCACGGGCTATGCCCGCACTACGTTGTGTTGGTTGCAGACGACGGACAGCGTTGATTGTAGTTGAGGCTTGCTGAGCAGGACGGTACCTGGAGGTGGACCACTGGGCGAGACGTGCTCGGAGTGGACGGCGGGACCCGAGGAGCAGTGGAGCTATCTGTACCCACCCTTCAGGTGGGATTTCCAGTGGACAGCTCGGTGTAGCGGCTTTTACTTTACAGTTGTTGTTTTCCCTTTCGAGTTGTAATTTACTTTCAGTTTGGGTTTGTATACTGACCCATTTACTTTTCTGCACTTTCAGTTGTACTCTGTTTTTACTTAGTGTTTACTTTTCCGCTTGCTTACTCTGTGGTGCTTGTTTACTTTACAAAGGCAATGCCTTCCCCTTTTTTTACCGGGATTTACGCCTTGGTGCTAGTCGCCAGCCCCTGGCCTATGGAAGGCGGGCTTGGGGTAGTCACGGCACGGACCCCGAGGGCGGGTCGTGACAAATTGGTATCAGAGGAGTTCGGTTCTACCGCGAACTCTGATCTTTTCTATGTGAAGCAATAGTGTTTAGCGTATTGAGTGTGGTTATCAGTCCAGGGAGTCCAGTGTTGGTGCGGCGGCCGACGTATCCGTACACCAGGACCCTGACTTCTGATTTCCGACTTAATGCACGAAAACATTGATTGCGTGTGTGTTTCAAGTTTTCTTTGTGATTACTTTATCAGCTCACCAGGTATACTGTTCTGACCGTGGCGCACCTGTTTCCTTTTCAGGATGACCCCACGATGGCAGCCAGCTAGGGTTCCAAGAGTCGAGCGTGACGACAGCCCACCGAGCGACGAGACCTCGGTGCAGGGCCCTTTGTCAGTAGTGGCACCGGCGGTAGCACTACCCGCTGAGCCACCGATGCTTCCAGCACCAACCGCTGACGATGCACGTCGCCTTGGAGCTCTGCACAAGTTCCAGCGCCAACGACCACTTAGGTTCCGTGGGGAGACTGACCCCCATGCAGCAGAGGACTGGATGGAGGCAGTGGTACAAGTTTTTAGGCTAGTGAGGACACCAACAGACCTCATGGTGATCCTCGCTGCGAGCCTACTGCACGCAGCAGCGGGCCGATGGTGGAGCTTGATGCTCCAGGTGCACGATGAGGCATCTCTACTATGGACGGACTTTGAGAGCCTCTTCCGCTCGGAGTTCGTCCCAGCCACCCTTCGTGCGGTGCATATCCAGGAGCTTCTTCAGCTGCGGCAGGGCAGCATGACGGTCGCTCAGTACTCGGCAAGATTTACCGATCTCTCGCGTTACTCGACTGACATGGTACGAGACCCATTCTTCTGGGCACGGACCTTCGAGCAGGGATTGAGACACGAGATCAGGGCATCGCTGATCTCCCTCAGCATTCTGACTCAGACAGGAGTACTAGAGAGGTCCCTTTTGATCGAGAGTTTCCTTGCTGAGTCTACACCAACGCCGAGACCCACCGCAGGGCGGCACGTGGCAGAGTCATCTGCAGCAGGTAGTCGACGGATGACTCTGGGGTCCAGGCAGACCAGACCTTCAGGCAGACGACCTCAGGACACTGGCTCAGCAGTGCGGGGCACACAGCGCAGAGCCAGTCTTTCGAGAGGCAGACAGTGTTACTCGTGCGGCGAGCAGGCCCACATGGATTGTGACTGCCCGACCCGCCGTGCCGAGGAGCAGCAGACGGTTGAGGGACCACCGAGGCAGAGGCAGAGGGTCGACCGTGGTGGTCCGCAGGGAGGAGGCGGACGAGGCAAAGGAGCTGGCCGAGCAGCAGGTGGTGGGCGACGCTTTGAGGCTCTACCACCACCACCACCAGGAGGTCCACCCCGACCACAGGGAGCTGGCGGGCAGAGACAGGCATAGCTCCAGGCAGCGGAGGCCTACGACCACGGCGTGCCCGAGATGATTCTAGGTACTATTTGTGTCTATTCCACCCTTTCTGCAGTACTTATAGACACAGGAGCGAGTCACTCTTTCATAGCCGCTGCCCTTGTTCGGAGCTCGGAGATTCCGACAGAGCCGTTGGCTCGATCCTTACGGCTAGAGACTCCTACGGGAGAAAAATCGACGATTACGCACTGGTACCGGCAGTGTGAGCTTACTCTAGGAGGCGAGAGCTTTGGATGGGATCTTCTTGTAGTAGTGTCGAGGCCTTACGACGTCATCTTGGGCATGGATTGGTTATCTTTGGTCCATGCACAAATTGACTGTTTTAGGCGCAAGGTGCGATGTGTACGCACCAACGGGAGCAGGTTCACCTTCACCGGTGAGAAGGGAGCCTTTGTAGCACAGGATGGACTTCCGCGGAGGAGAGGACAACCCATCACTCATCAGTTGGCTAGTCTCATCCTAGGAGCAGTTGACGTGCGGAGTCCTGGTTTTCCTGCAGTGGTGGATCAGTTTGCAGACGTTTTTCCCAACGACGTTCCAGGGTTACCTCCTCGCAGAGAGGTAGACTTTTATATTGAATTGTACCCCAGGACAGCTCCGATATCGACTCCAGCATATCGGATGTCCCCCGCCGAGCTTCGAGAGCTACGGGTACAGTTGGAGGACTTGCAGGGCAAGGGGTTCATCCGACCCAGTGTTTCACCCTGGGCTTCCCCGATTTTGTTCGCCAAGAAGGTGGACGGGAGCTTGCGACTGTGTGTCGATTATCGTCGCCTGAAACAGGTGACAATGAGGAAAAATTATCCGCTACCGAGGATTGATGACCTCTTTGATCAGCTCAAGGGAGCACGGTGGTTCTCGAAGATAGACCTCAGGTCAGGCTATCATCAGCTCAGAGTCAGAGACGAGGATGTGCAGAAGACGGCCTTCAGATGTCGGTATGGCCACTATGAGTTCTTGGTTATGCCTTTCGGCGTAACCAATGCTCCAGCAGTGTTCATGGCCCCCATGAACAGGATCTTTCAGCCATACCTCGATCGATTTGTCGTGGTCTTCATCGACGACATTTTGATTTACTCGACGACTGAAGAGGAGCACGCCTACCACTTACGGGTTGTACTAGACACACTCCGAGAGCACCAGCTTTATGGTAATCTCTCGAAGTGCCAGTTCTGGATATGTGAGGTCCACTTCTTGGGACACGTTATCTCTGAGGTGGGAGTTGCAGTGGATCCTGTGAAGATCGAGGCAATGTTAGCTTGGGAGCCACCCAGGAGCGTGACGGAGGTTCGGAGTTTCTTGGGACTAGCTGGATACTACCGGAGATTCATTCCAGACTTCTCTAGAGTTGCGGCACCACTCTCATCTTTGACGAAGAAGGGGAAACCCTTCGTGTGGTCAGACAGATGTCAGCAGAGCTTCCCGGAGCTGAGACAGAGATTGACCAGCGCACCTATCTTGAGGTTGCCTGAGGAGGGAGTAGGGTACGTAGTCAACTGCGATGCATCAGGGACCAAACTTGGTTGTGTCCTGATGTAGGAGCGGGCAGTGATTGCCTATGGATCATGACAGTTGAGGCTGCATGAGTAGAACTACGCTACCCATGACCTGGAGTTAGCAGTAGTGGTCTTCACTCTGAAGACATGGCGACACTACCTGATGGGAGAGCGCTTTACAGTCTTTTCTGATCATCAGAGTCTCAGGTATATCTTCTCGCAGAAGGACCTGAACCTGAGACAGCGACGATGGCTCGAGTTCCTCCAGGACTATGACTTTGAGATAGTCTATACTCCTGGAAAGGGGAACGTGGTAGCTGATGCCCTCAGTAGGAGGACGGGCATTCAGCTACTTGAGGAGGCGATAGAGCAGCTAGCCTCTTTGCAGATATCCTTCATGGATAGAGATAGAGCAGCCTTCCTTCAGTCTCTCACAGTCACTCCTCCACTACTACAGTGGGTTAGAGAGGCACAACGTGAGGACGCTGACTGTGAGACACAGCGTGCACAGATATCCTCGGGACAGGCACCTGATGGTTTCTCCCTTGGAGAAGAGCACGACATCCTTTTCAGAGGACGTACCATGGTACCAGTCGCTTTGCAGGAGGAGGTTCTGAGAGAGTTTCACACTTCTCCTTTGGTAGTACATCTTGGAGTGGCGAAGATGTACCAGGATCTCAGACAACAGCACTGGTGGCCAGGCATGAAGAAGGTTGTGGCAGAGTTCGTTTCTCGATACCTCACCTGCCAGCAGGTGAAAGCAGAGCATCAGGTACCAGTAGGCTTGGTACATCCCTTAGAGGTCCCGGAGTGGAAGTGGGACGGGATATCTATGGACTTCGTGACTGGACTTCCATGCACTTCCAGAGGTCACGACTCCATCTGGGTGATTGTTGACCGACTCACCAAGTCGGCTCACTTCTTACCCATCAGAGAGCAGGGCTTAGTGGAGAGCTTGGGACGTCTCTACGTTCAGGAGATTGTGCGGCTCCACGGTGTACCATCTTCTATCGTCTCCGATCGAGATGCTCGCTTTACTTCCCGGCTTTGGAAGGGGTTGCAGGAGGCGTTCGGGACGCAGCTACGTTTGAGCACAGCCTTTCACCCTCAGACGGATGGTCAGACGGAGAGGACCATTCAGACTCTCGAGGACATGCTCCGCGCATGTATCCTTGACTTTGGTCGTAGCTGGGAGGACCACCTACCCTTCGTGGAGTTTGCGTACAACAACAGCTACCACTCCACCATCGGGATGGCACCGTACGAGGCGTTGTACGACCGAACTTGTAGATCTCCTTTGTGCTAGACAGACCCTGGGGAGTCAGCACTTGTGGGACCGGAGATGGTCCAGGCCACGACAGAAAAGGTCCAGGTCATCCAGGAGCGGATGAGGACAGCTCAAAGCTGGCAGAAGTCATACGCTGACAGGAGGCGAAGGCCACTAGAGTTCGAGGATGGCGACCACGTCTTCTTGCGGGTCTCACCTCGACGTGGTATACGGAGATTTGGCCGAGGTGGCAAGTTATCTCCGCGCTTCATCGGACCCTTCTAGGTCCTCAGCAGGATTGGCGAGGTGGCTTACCGCCTGGCTCTACCACCTCAGTTGCACCGGGTGCACGACGTCTTCCACGTATCTCAGCTGAGGAGATACGTGCACGACCCGACGCACATCATTGACCATGGGGAGCTTGACGTTGACGATAGGGTGACTTTTACGGAGGTCCCGGTGGAGATAGAGGATCGACGGGAGCAGGTCCTACATGGGCGATCAATTCCTCTTGTGCGCATCAGATGGCAGCACGTGAACCTCCAGGAGAGCACATGGGAGCAGGAGGCTCAGATGCGTGCTCAGTACCCTCATTTGTTTCCCTAGTTTTGATGTATCTTTATGGGGACGTAAATCCCTGAGGTGGGAGTAATGTAAAGACCCATAAAATTCAAGGGAAATTTTTTCTTAATTTTCTTTGGAATTTTACAAGAACGCGGTTTCTGACGGCACCTGATTCCGAGGCCCGGTGTGCCCGGAATCAATTTCCGAAGTTTGGCTCGGGTACATTCAGTGAACGAACGAGCGAGAATTTCTAACTTTTGAACCGGTGCCCGGAATCGAATTCCAAGGGCACCGATGAACTCGCAGCGCCGATATTCTCTTCAGGAGACCTTTTCCGAGGTTGTGTTTATTTCGGGTTGAGAGTTAGTTTTTGGGAATTTAAAATGAAGTTAAATAAAATGTGGAAACACATTTTATTTTTAACCAAGTTGGTTATAACCTCCCAAAGGGAGTTAGGGGTGGGACCCACATCCACTTAACCTCCCTTGAGAGGATTAAGTGTGGTGGGGCTCACACGAACCCTAACACTTCATCTTCCTTTTAAAACTCCCTATAACTCCTCTTTTATTAAACTTGACAACTTGGTTAATTAATTGAGTTGAGTTGTTTTAATTTCAAACTTTTGAAATTCAAGTTGTTTAATTGTGTAAATAAAATAAGCTTTAAGCTTATTTTATTTTGGTTGGTATCCTTTGCCACCTTGAGAGGATTTGAGAAGCTCTCCCCACCTTCTTCAACTTTGACGAAGAACACTTTAGCTCCGACGAAGAACGCCGCTTCTCTTCTTCGTAGCCGGTGTGTTTCCGAAGATCGACGACGCCACATCTTCGATCTTCTTTCCATGTCAACGAAAGGAGACGCCGATTCCTCCTCGTACTTTCTTCGTTATCTTACGAAGCTTCTCCAGCGATGAACCTCTTCGGACGCACCTCGACGTCAATGGAAACGACGTTCGGTTTCCGCGATGCCCGACCTCCGCGACGCTTGTCTTCCGCGGCTTGTTGATGTGCTCCGCACTTGAAACCGAGGTAGGGGTTTATTTTATTCTTTTGTTCATGATATATACCCATGATTATTTCTTCGTGAAATTTTTCCAATTGTTAGCAAATAACGCGAGGGGGCCAGACCGCACGAACACGGCCGACCCTCCTCCTTTTTCATGTTGATTCGGTTGTGATTGAAACGGGTGTGGCGCGGTGCCGTCGCATCGCGCAGGATCATACGGCAAGAAACGCGCGGCGCCGTCGCGCCGCGTCGTAAAATAATGCAAGGACGCGACGCCGTCGCGTCGCGTCGAAGAATGTCGAAGGCGCCGCGGCCAGAGCGGGGCCGCGGCGGAGGGGCGTGGTGCCGTCGCACCGCGCCGGACAACGAAGGCCGCGGCCGGTTCCGCGCCGCGGCAGAATGAGAAGATCGGCGGCCAGCCGGGCCGCCGGCGTTGGAAGCCAGAGGGGGGACCGGCCTTACCGGTCCCGTTGGGGAAGAACCGGTCGGCCAGGTCGGGCCGGCCGGAAGGGAGGCAAAACCGAGGGGAATTAATTCCCCCGACCAGCCCTAAAACGACCCCCCATAATGAGGGGGGCCGGTTTCACAAAGGGGGGCAGGCGGCCCCCCGTTTTCCAGTAGCTCGGCCTTCGGCCGAGCTGGCAGCGCGCTGCGCCGGACCGGGCCACGCCGGGCCGGGTCGACCCGGTTCGGGGCGGGTCGACCCGGTTCGGGGCGGGTCGACCCGGTTCGGGCCAACCAGGGGGTCTCGGGCCGGGTCGGCCCGGGCCCGAAACTCTCGATACCGAACTGCTAGGTTCAAATGCCCATAACTCGGGATACGGACCTCCAAACGACGTGCCGTTAGCGGCGATGCGATCCTTGGATCGATACGGTCGTTTCGGTATATCGCACTCAAGGTTTCGGAATACTTTGAGTTCAGCCGGGTTGGTTCGTACACGAAACCAACCGGGCCCTCGGAGCGGAAACACTCATATCTTGAGTTACGGACGTCCGATTGGCGTGCCGTCAGCTTTGTTGAGTTTCTATTAGTGAGAAAGATCTTTTGGCATACTCCGCCTGAGGTTTGGATGCAGGTGGATTACGGTCGGGTTGGTTTTGCCTTAAAAACCAACCGGGCCCCTAGGACGAAAAAGCCAATAACTCTCAGACCGGGCGTCCGATTGACGCGCCGTCAGTTGCGTTGAGTTCCTGTTGACGATACAGAACTTTTGGATACATCAAATCTGGACTTTGTGACAGTTGATGTATCAGCCTCTCGGCTCGTGGAGCGGACCCTCCCGAACGAGCTTGCTGTGTGCGGGAACCCTAGAGCTGGCTGCGACTACTACTGCGACTGCTACTGTGACTGCGACGACGACAATACAGAGATCCTTAGTGGATTCGACGACGATGACTACAGCACTCAGCGATCCTGTGTGGATCAGTGCTACCGATCCTGTGTGGGTCCGATCCTGTGTGGTTCAGCGCTCAGCGGTCCTGTGTGAACCAGCGCCTACAGATCCTGTGTGGGTCCGATCTTGTGTGGGTCTTTGCGGGGGTTAGTACCTATCGATCCTTTGTGGGTCCGATGACTTAGATGGATCAGTGATCATCTCTATCGTCTTACAAAGAAGTATACCTGTGTGAGCTGAATCCTGTTGCTTTCCTGTGTGGATTGTGTTGTGCTATCCTGTGTGGATTTCGTTTTGCTTTCCTGTGTGGAATACGTATACTTTCCTGTGTGGAGTGAGTTGTACTTGGGCTCGGAGGTTGGAGCGTATTGGAATTGATGACTTAGGTATATGTATGGGCATATACCTAAGCAGTGTCGGTTATTACTTCGTGATTGTATATTCCCTTTGTGGTTTATCCTTTGTGGATTTTGGGAGACCTTCAGGGGTCTCGGGGTCCCTACTGAGTAGCTTATACTCACCCCTGCACGGGCTATGCCCGCACTACGTTGTGTTGGTTGCAGACGACGGACAACGTTGATCGTAGTTGAGGCTTGCTGAGCAGGACGGTACCTGGAGGTGGACCACTAGGCGAGACGTGCTCGGAGCGGACGGCGGGACCCAAGGAGCAGTGGAGCTATATGTACCCACCCTTCAGGTGGGATTTCCAGTGGACAGCTCGGTGTAGCGGCTTTTACTTTACAGTTGCTATTTTCCCTTTCGAGTTGTAATTTACTTTCAGTTTGGGTTTGTATACTGGCCCATTTACTTTTCCGCACTTTTAGTTATACTCTGTTTTTACTTAGTGTTTACTTTTCCGCTTGCTTACTCTGTGGTGCTTGTTTACTTTACAAAGGCAATGCCTTCCCCCTTTTTTACCGGGGTTTACGCCTTGGTGCTAGTCGCCAGCCCCTGGCCTATGGAAGGCGGGCTTGGGGTAGTCACGGCACAGACCCCGAGGGAGGGTCGTGACATACACATCCTTATCCTGCCTTGTAATGTTTATGAAAGGTAAAAGAGTGAACTTGGTAATTAAATTTAAAACAAAATGAAACTTATACTTGAGCACTTACCAACACCTGGCCATCTAAGCAGGTAGTTGGGGTAGTATTTCTTGGGTAGTGAGTTTTCTTACATTCATCGTCTGCTGGTGATGCTATCTTTCTACTTCAGCTTGTTTTGAGGCATGTGCTTGGAATTTGTAGACCAATGCCACCATGAAATCCTCGTATCAAATTCTAGTATAGAGACTATACCCTTAAGGTAAGAAATTACCCCTTCTTATGGAACCTATTTGTTCTCGAGATGAAGGGCTTTGGTGTCATTCTTGGGATAGATTGGTTGGTTCAGTATCATGCTTTTATAGACTGATATTGCTATAGGGTATCATTTACTTCACCAGAGTGTAGAAGTTTTCTACATAAGGGTGAGTGGGATGTCCAGGCTGGTAGAGCTAGATCAGAGCATCATGGGCTAGGTGGAGTGACTGCCCAGATTGAAAATATCTTCATGGAGGATTAGAGTTTATGAAAAACTGATTCCCCTCCAGTAGTGGATCATTCTAGGGATGTCTTTCCTAATTATTTTTCTTGCTTACCTTTTAAGATAGGGATATAGTTTACAATCGAGCTTGTTCTGAGAGCATATCCAATGTCCATTCCTCTGTATAGGATAGAACCTACAGAGCTTCAGAGGCTTAAGCAGAAGTTAGAGGATTTATAGGGCAAAAGTTTTATATGGACCAATACATCCTCTTGGGGTTTGCCTGTGCTTTTTACTAATAAGGTAGATGGAACCTTACGTCTATGTGTGGATTATAGAAATTTGAACCAGATTATGGTCAAGAAATGGTATCCACTGCCTCAAATAGATGATCTCTTTGACCAGATCTGAGGAGCTAGGGTCTTATCTAAGATTGAACTTAGATCGAGTTATCATCAATTGTGATTCAGACTATCAGACTTTCCTCATACAGATTTCCATAGTAGGTATGGTCTGTATGAGTACCTAGTTATGCCATTTGGTCTTATGAAATTTCCCTCCATTTTCATGGATCTAATTAATAGGTTTTCCATCCCTATCTCAACTCTTTTGTCGTGGTCTTTGTGTATGAGATCTTTTTGTATTCTCATACTCATAGTGACCATGAAAATCATCTGGATATCATTCTGATTATATTGAGAGAAAATAAACTTTATGCCAATATTGTTAATTACCACTTCAGGATCGACAATGTTCACTTCTTGGGTCATATTATCTCATAATTAGGCATATCTATTGACCTAGAAAGTGTTAGTGTTTTAGTTTACTGGGAGCATCCCAAGAACATGTTTTATATATGGAGTTTCTTCAGTTTGGTTGGATATTATAGGCATTTAATAAAGGACTTATCACGTATTTCTTCACCTATTAATAGTCTTACAAAGAAGGGTGTTAAGTTTGTATGGTTAGAAGTGTGTGGGAAATCCTTTCAGGAGATGAAAGGGAGGCTTGTCTCAACACATATTCTGACTATTCTGGAGCTAGGCATAGGATATACTATCTTCTATGATGCATCATGCATCAAACTAGGAGAAGTGACAATGTAGGAGGGAAAAGTCATTGCATACAGATCTCAGAAGTTGATGCCTCATGAGAGAAACTACCCAATGCACGACCTTGAGATAACAATAGTTGTACATGACTTACGTTGCTGGAGACACTATCTATTAGGTGAGCACTTTGTGGTGTACACAGACCACAAGAGCCTCAAATATATCTCTTATCAGCATGAATTAAACCCCAGATAGTGAAGGTGGGTCGAATATCTACAATCCTTTGATTTTGATCTTGCCTATACCCTTGGGAAGGGAAATGTGGTTGTAGATGCACTGATTCAGAAAACTCAAGCACCTGTCGTACGGGACGCTAGTTATGAATGGAAGTTAATGGACCTATTATAGGTGATGCACCTAGTGTTTCATGATAGTAATGAGTAGTTTTATCTCTCATCTTTGGCAGTTAACTCTTCCCTTCTTAAGCAGGTGAAGAGTAGACAGTTCTCAGATCCTAAAGGCTTGGTACTCCGTGAGAGTATTTCAGGAGATAACCCACCTCCAGATTGGTTTGTAGATATAGATGACATCCTGTGTATCTATGGACGTGTTTGGGACCCTACAGATGTGAGAGATGATTTGATGAAAGAGTCCCATGCCTCTTAGCGGGAAGTTCATCTAGTAATCTCAATGACGTATCGAGACATGCGACGCCAGTATTTGTGGCCGGGGATGAAACGTCATATAGAAAGCTTTATCACTAGGTGTTCCACCAATCAACAGGTGAAGGTAGAGCACCAAAGACCTATAGTCTTGTTACAGTCGCTTCTAATCCTGTAATGGAAATGAGAATATTTTTCTATAGATTTTGTAGTCGGTTTAACTAGGTATACTAGAGGTAGTGATGTTGTATGGGTTTTCATCGATAGAATGATGAAATTAAACCACTTCATTTCTATTCAGGATACTTTCCCAGTTGATGAGCTAGAAAAATATATGTTTGTGAAATCATATGACTCCATGAGGTCCCTCGTACTATTGTTTTAGATAAGGATACTCATTTTAAATCACAGTTCTAGTAAGGATTATAGAAATCTATGGGAACATAGGTTCTTCTAAGAATAAATTTTCACCCTCAGACCGATATACAATCATAACAAACAATAAAGGTTCTAGAGGATATGATTCATGCATGTGTCCTCGATTTCAACAGTTCTTGAGAAAAGCATATCCCTCTTGTTGAGTTCGCCTATAATAATATATTTTATGAAAAAATTTAGATGGATCCTTTTTGAGTCCTTATATGGTAGGCCGTGTCGTTCGACTCTATGATGGATAGAGGCAGGTGAGGTAGCCATACTAGGTCCTTGCCTCATTCAAGATACTTCAGAGTAGGTTCAGCTGATCAGAACATGTATGAATACTACCCAATATAGAAAAAAATCTTATGCTAATCACCATCAACGAACTCTGTAGTTAGAGACCGGGGATCTTGTTTTCCTTCAGGTATCACCCAAGCTAGGGAATAGATGGTTACAGAAGTAAGGGAAGTTGTCACCTTGTTATGTAGGTCCGTTTGAGATCCTAGAAATAGTTGGGCTAGTAGCCTATCAGTTTCTACTACCTCATAGGTACCATGCCATGCCCGACGTCTTCCATGTTTCACAACTTCACCAGTATCATGGCGACCCATCTCATAACTTTGATCCTGAGGAAGTTGAGTTATATGTTGATGCTACCTTTAAGGAGTATCGATTACACATCTTATACCAGAGCACGAAGGTTCTCCAAGGCCGATCTGTCCCTCTAGTATGAGTGATATGGTATCATAGCCACGTGCAGGATGAGACTTGGGAGTGGGAGGCTGACATACATGCTCAGTGCCCAGAATTTTTCTCAAATAGTGTTTTTACACCCTTAGAATGTGGACTTGGGGAAGAGTACTTTTTTGGGGGGAAGACTGTAAGAACTTGGTTTTCAATTAGGTATGAATCCTTTAAATTTCAGTCTAATTATTTATTTTGGGATTAGTATGGATGTATAATGGGTTAGTGATGGTCCCAAGGGTGTCCGAGGCTTGGTAGGATCTTGGAACTCGTCTTTTTGGGAAAACTAGCCATGTCACACAGTTGGTGCATGGCCATGTGGCCAAACCATGCAAGTGCCCTTTCCTTCCCAGGTACCCATGTATGGTTGGTCCACAGTTTGAAAAATAGTGTATCCAAACCATGCACAGGCTAATTTCAGGGTAATTTTACTATTTGTCCCTTAATGATCTAATTAATTCTCCTCTTTCCTCCTAATATGAGTTTATGTGGGATTGACCTATTTTTCTTCTTGTTTGGAGCTATTTGAAGGCCTAAGGTAGGGATTTAAATATCTCTTTCATCGGCAATCCAATCGAGCTTTAGTTCTTCATGTTGGATGCACAACGGTAAGTACTCGAGTCCGTTTTAACTATTCTTATCCTCTCTTACTCTCGATATAGTTATTGAGGTGTTATCATTTTCCCTCTTTCTCAAATATAATCCATTATAAGCCTAATTAGAGGATGATATCAGAGGATAAGGATCGTAAAACCCTAAGGTGGGTGTTTTATAACTCATCCTTCATGTTTGTTGATTTTGGAATTGTCATGTGGTTCCCAAAGATTTCATTGGGTGCCATTTATTGAATTTATATGCCATTATTATAGTCATTATAACCATATGGTTATGATATTTCCATATATGTGATTAATTTTTTGGTGGTAATGCCCACAAAGCCATCCATCCCATGTAGGATGATATTCCATAATTGAGTTTTTAGTGTTTTGACACTTTTGATCCATTGTTCAAATGTGACTGAGATTGAACATACTAATGGTAGGACTGCTTATCATAAATGATTGTTGTATCATGTAATGGTGAATGGAAAGTACCATGTCACTTCCAATTGACCTGCCTAAGGTAAGTGCTTCAAAATGGTAATTAAATGTGAAATGGAAATTGTAAAGTATACTAAGTATATGAATTGACTGGATTAAATGTGAATTATTAATAGGTTGAATGTCCATAAAACCCCTTACCACATTAATGGAAGGTAGAGGAATGGAACTTAATTAATGAATATGACTTAAGTGGTATTAATAAAGGTTTCATGCTACTTTTCCTTGTCACACTAATGAAAGTCAAGGCTTGAACTAAATGGACTTATTGATTAATTGTGATTTGATTAAAAGGTTGCATGCTACTTGACCTTATCGCACTAATTAAAGGAAAGGATTGAACCAAATGAAGTATTAAATGACTTTATAATTAAATATTATTGTCCTGACTCGAGCTCGCCTTGGATTATTATCGGGGAATGCCTTGGAAACTAGGGAACCCCAATCCAATTCAAGGATAAGACTTGCATAGGTTGAGACCCACCTAGATCCCAATCCTTATCTATTATTGGATGCCTATTATGATATTATAGGACCCCTCACATAGTATTAAAGGATTACTTGGATACACTCATTGGATCCAACATTGATAAGTAGGTGATATAATTACATCCCATAGGGCCTTATCTCTGCTTAGCCCTATTTTATCTTGGATGATCACCTTGGATTCGGTAATCATATTATTGTGGAATGACTTAGAATATGCTCTTTGGATTATACTCTTAAACTTAGCTAGGCTATAGTTGCTTCTGAGTTGGCGACCCTTGAGGTCTACATTGCCTTGGTTATTACCTTATAACTTCATTATTAAATGTCATTGCAGATTTCTTGGTCATAACTTGGAACCTTCACTATTGTTAACATGTGACTTATTTATAAACCAATGATAATCAATTAATGGTCTGGTAACATTCTGACGCCAATCGAGGGTTAAAGAAGGTACTTGGGTATTTAGTCACATTGTTTTGTTTTAATTTATATATGAATGCTTGCACACTGTTACATTTCCATTACACGGGTCAGATGTTGTAGACACCGTTGGTGGTGGCCCATTGATATTTACCTCACACTCTCTGTGACAACTGGGCCCCGATGACAGCACAACCACCCCACCTTAACATGGTCGTCAGGTCCTGGCCCACCAGGTACCACCAGTTGCCCCGCAGACACGTGGGGCCCACCCCAGGGTCCACCCACATGCCCGAACGGGTTGTCTGACTAATGACAGTCCCCACAAGCCAACACTTGTCCTTTCCAGTGTGCTTTTTCCTCACTCACACACACCCTGAGAAACTTCCTAGGAGGTCACCCATCCTGACCACTACTCCAGGCCAAGCACGCTTAACTGTGGAGTTCTAATCAGACAGGCTCTCGAAAAGGAAGATGCACCTTGTTGACATGAGTCATATCATTTAGTCATTTAACCCTTTATCATTTGGTGGTGGCCCATTGATATTTACCTCACACCCTCTGTGACAACTGGGCCCCGATGACAGCACAACCACCCCACCTTAACATGGTCGTCAGGTCCTGGCCCACCAGGTACCACCAGTTGCCCCGTAGACACGTGGGGCCCACCCCAGGATCCACCCACATGCCCGAACGGGTTGTCTGACTAATGAAAGTCCCCACAAGACAACACTTTTCCTTTCCAGTGTGCTTTGTCCTCACTCACACACACCCTGAGAAACTTCCCAGGAGGTCAACCATCCT
Source organism: Viscum album (assembly GCA_963277665.1). NCBI lineage: Eukaryota > Viridiplantae > Streptophyta > Magnoliopsida > Santalales > Viscaceae > Viscum > Viscum album. The sequence goes on from OY728143.1 coordinate 1,016,637,055, forward strand.
GACCACTACTCTAGGCCAAACACGCTTAACTGTGGAGTTCTAATCAGACAGGATCTCGAAAAGGAAGATGCACCTTGTTGACATGAGTCATATCATTTAGTCATTTAACCCTTTATCATTTGGGGATGTTACAATCACTCCATCTTTAGAGCACAACGCCCTCGTTGTGGGCCCTACATCTCAACCCAGGCAGTGCACCGCACTTAAGGCTGGGTTCCTCCTCTGATACCAAATGTGACAACTGGGCCCCGATGATAGCACAACCACCCCGCCTTAACATGGCCGTCAGGTCCTGGCCCACCAGGTACCACCAGTTGCCCCGCAGACACGTGGGGCCCATCCCAGGGTCCACCCACATGCCCGAACGGGTTGTCTGACTAATGACAGTCCCCACAAGCCAACACTTGTCCTTTCCAGTGTGCTTTTTCCTCACTCACACACACCCTGAGAAACTTCCCAGGTGGTCACCCATCCTGATCACTACTCCAGGCCAAGCACGCTTAACTGTGGAGTTCTAATCAGGCAGGCTCTCGAAAAGGAAGATGCACCTTGTTGACATGAGTCATATCATTTAGTCATTTAACCCTTTATCATTTGGGGATGTTACACCCTCTCCAGGTGCTCTTTGGTACTTGGGCAGATTACATGTATACAAGTGTTGACAAATGGAAGCATAAAACTTTGAACACTTGATTGCTTACTATTTAGGATAAATCTTGATAGCAGATGACCAATCCAGAGCTCGGGATGATTGGGATAGTCTTTGATTTACTTTATACTTTTGTGGAACATGTTATGCATGCTGTCTTGTATACAAGTTTTCCAGTTATCTAGATACAAGAAATATCATCATCAGTTATTGTATGTTATTCCACTTATTTCAGTTATTGTATGTTATTCCACTTATTTCAGTTATTGTTATCATTGTCCCTATTTTATGATGTGCCTTATCTTCACTCATACTATTTACCTCTATTCATATTTAACTGTTGTGCTACACTTTGGTAATGAGGGAATAGTCTCTCCACAGACACACCCTAGTCCCTTTCTGCTAGTCAAAAGTCTCTGGCGTTTAGGGAGATGTGATTGAGGCCATGTGGCCCACCAGGCTTGGGGAACCCATTAAGTGGCATCTGGGTCTGGGATGTCATAATAAAAGGAAATGTATAACATTTAAATCAAATATAAATGTTATTACTAATTCTTACGATTCTGAGTTTCAATAAAGTGAGAAGGATGAAATTGAAAATTTCACCAAAGGAGTTTACAAGTACATGAAGAGTAAAAGAGGCTTTAATAAGCATCCTAGAAGATATTATCCAAAGGATGAAAGAAGGATTAGTAAAAGAGGTAAGACCAATAAATATGATGCTTCAGAATTAATTTTCTATGAGTGTAAGAAAAAGGGGCACATAAAACCAGACTGTACCAAGATAAAACAAGAATAAAAGGATAAGAAATACAATAAGGAAAAAATAAACACTTATCGTGTTAGATGAAGTTATATAGAAGAGTCAGACTCTAGTGATGTTGGTTATGAAATTGTAAATGAGTCTGTAAATCTATATTTAATGGTTTCTAATGCGAATGAGGTACATGCTAACAATTATTATAGTTCTAAATATGAAATTGAAATTGAAAATTAATTTAAAGAATTAACTGATCAAAATGAAAAATTTAAAAGTGACATATTAAGAATGGATGAACTGTAAAGGAAATTTCAAAGAGAAAATAAGAATATTAAAGAAGGAAATAAAAAAATGAATGATTTTGTTTTAATAAATATAAAACAAAAAAGGTTGTAGATTATGATTTGATAAAAGTGAAAGAAGAGAATGTTAAAATACAATATTTCTTGTCTAAAAATGACGAGGATTAATAAAAAATATTTAAACTAGTCTGTGATGATTTAGATAAACTTGAAAAGGAATGTAAGAATATTAAACATGAAAAATAAGAAATTGAAAAATTATGCTTCATGCTCAAATGAGAAAATATTTGATAACCTGGAAGACGTTCAGAAAGAGAATGAAAACCTTAAAAAGGAAATCACTAGTTTAAATGAAATATTATTTATCTTTGTTTGAGGCTAAGAAAAATTTGATAAAATAATGTCCATGAACAAACCCAAATATTATAAAAGGGTTGTTTTTATAATAATAATATTCTTTAGATGTATATAATTTCTTTTGTAAAAAGAATAAATGGGAATATTTTGAATGTTACTTGTTTTAAGTGTATCATGAAAGGGAATTATGCAAAAAATGTTTTTTATAGTATACACAATTTTTAGGCCATACTAAGACTTTAATTTCTAAAAAATTGTCTTCCAGATTACCATACAATAAATGTATCACATCTGTATGGGTACCTAAATCTTTTTCTACTAATCAAGTTGGAACCAAACTAGTCTGGGTACCAAAAAAATAATATGTTTGATCTATTTGTGTAGGAAACCTGCCTGAAGAGTTCTAAAGTCACATGGTACATGGACAATGGGTTCTAAAGGCACATGAATGGTGAAATTTATAATTTATTATCATTTAATACTTGTGACTGAGGTACTATCACTTTTGGTGATAACTCTAAAGGTATAGTTAAAGGTTTTGGAGAAGTTGGTATGCTATCTTCTGTTATTATTTCTAAAGTACTATTTATAGAAGGATTAAAACATAACTTAATTAGCATATAAAAACTTTTTAATGATGACATGTATGTAAAATTTAAATATAATAAATGTCTTTTTTATAAAGACAAAAAAGTTTTATTTTATGCTAATAGAAAAAAAATATTCTATTGATTTTTCTGAACTGACCAAGCAGAATGTAAAGTGCTTAAATACTATAGATACAGATCACATTCTATGGAATAGGAGGTTGGGACATGTTCATCTTTGAAAATTGTACAAGCTATCTAAACATGTACATGTTATATAACTTCCAATGTTTAGTTCATGTAAGTACTATGTATGTGATTCTTGTTTGAAAGGTAAGCAACACAAAGAATCTTTCAGATATGTAAATATGCTCAATACTTCTAGATTTTTAGAACTGCCACACCTTTATCTTTTTGGACCCATGATAATTGCTAGTTTATTTTCTAAAGGATATGTTTTTTTAATTGTTTATGATTATAGTAAATATTCTTGGAATATTTTCTTATCTCATAAAAGTAAAACCTTAAGAAAATTCATCACTTTTTGTATGAAAATTCAAAATTAAAAAATTTATTTAATTTCCTCTATTAGAAGTGATAAAGGAGGAGAGTTTTTAAACTAATAATTTTAATTTTTTGTGAAACTAATGGTTATTTTCATAATTTTTATGCCCATAGAACACCACAACATAATGGTTTTGTAGAGAGAAAAAATCAAACTATTCAAGAAATGGCAAGAAAAATGCTTAATGAATTCAATCTTCCAAAATATTTATGGGCTGAATCTATTAACATTTCTTGATATATCTTAAATAGAGTTTATGTTAGGCCATTGTTGAAGAAAACTCCCTATGAACTATTTAAAAATATAAAACCAAAAAATGGTTATTTTAAAGTTTTTGGATGTAATGTCTATATTTTATATACTAAAGATAATCTAGACAAGTTTGATTCAAAAAATTATGAATAAATATTTTTGGGATATTTTAATAATAGTAAGGCTTATATGGTATATAATAAACGGACTATGTCTATGGAAGAATATGTGCTTGTTAAATTCGTTGAAAATAATGATAAGTAGAGTACTGATTCTATTGATAATGTTAAAGAATTTAAAGAATTCAACTTTGCTAAAGATATTACTGAAATTAATGATGCATCAGTTAAGGGGGTGAATGTAGCATATCAATATGATCCTTTAATATGGAAAACTCATAAATATCATTTTCTTGAAAATGTTATAGGAAATGTTGAATTTGAAATTAGAACTAGACATTCTGTTTCACATTTCTATGAAAATTCTACATTTGTAGATGATTTTGTTCCTATTAATATCAATGATGATTTGAAAGATTATAATTGGGTTAATGATAAACATGATAAACATGAATAGTTTGATATAAATAAAGTATGGAATATAGTTGAGTTACTTAAAGATACAATGACTAAAGGAATAAAATGGATTTTTCGAAATAAGTTGGATGAATAGGGTAATATAGTTAGAAATAATGCAAGATTAGTTTCCCATGGTTATAATCAATAATAATGTATTGATTTTGAGTATTAATTTAATCTAGTTTATAGATTGGAATCTATTCAGATTTTATTAGGTTTTGAATGTTTTAAAAATTTTAAACTTTTTTAAATAGATGTAAAAAGTTCTTTTTTAAATGGTGTAATTCCAGAAGAGGTGTATGTTAAACAACCACCTAGATTTGAAAATAATTAATTTAAAAATCATGTATTCAAATTTTCTAAAGATATTTATGGCCTTAATAAATCTTCTAGAGCTTGGTATGAATGGCTTACTTAGTTTTTAATTCAAAATTATTTTGTTAAAGGTAAGGTTGATCCAACCTTATTCATAAAAAAGGTTTCAAATGATAGACTTTTAATATATATTTATATTGATGACATCATTTTTGGTTCTATAAATGATAAAATAATTAATTAATTTTCAAAGTTAATGAAAAAATAATTTGACATGAGTTTAATGGTGGAATTAAAAATTTTCATTGGTTTGCAAATTAGTCAAAGAAAAAAATGGTATTTTCTTAAATAAAGCCAAGCATGCTAAAGAAATTTTTAAAAAAATTGGGCTTGATTCTTGTAAAATTTTGAGAACCCCTATGAGAACAAGCTCTAAAATAGATGCAGATAAATATAGAAAATATATTTGTGATAAGCTGTATAGAGGCATGACAAGAAGTATTTTGTATCTTACTACTTCTAGACCAAATATCATGTTCTCTATTTGTATGTGTGCTAGATATCAGTCAAATCCCAAAGAAAGTCATATTAAGGATGTTAAAAGGGTAATAAGGTATATCAAAGTAAGTGTAAGTACTAGAATACTTTATTCTAATGAAAATTTCTTTGATTTACTATCATACTATGACTATGACTTTGGAGTTTACAGACATGATAGGAAAATCACTTCAGGTACGTGTCCCTTCTTAAAAAAATGTTTAATTTCCTAGAGTTTTAAAAGATAATTTTCAGTATGAATATCAATAGCTGAGGCTGAGTATGCTGTTACTGCTAGTTATTGTTCACAAAGTATTTGAAAAACAAACTTTATATGATTTCAATATTAATTTTGATAAAATTACTATTTTATGTGATAAAACTAGTGCTATTTCTATTTCTAAAAATCCTCTTCAACACTCAAGAACCAAAAACATTAATGTTAGATTTAGTTTTCTTAGGGACCATGTCAATAAAGGTGATATTTGTTTATAATTTATTTCAATTAAGAAAAAATTGGCTGATATTTTCACTAAACCATTATATTTTGTTAAATTTGAGAAAATGAACTTTAATTGGGTATGATTAAAATTTAACTATTACTTATGTATAATTTCAATTTTGATAAATATATTAAATGTATTTTGTAATTTAAAGTTATTTATTACATTTTGATTACTTTTTACAATAATGTATATCTCAATGATGAAACTATCTATCAATTTATGATATAAATATATGTAATTATAATTTGTTTCTTTAATATTACTTCATTAGGTTAATTTTCATATTTTTCAATATTGTAATTTTTGATAAATTTTAAAAAGGGGGAGAAATTTTGGGAAGATTTAATAATTTTTATTTTAGTTATGTGAAAATTTAATTAATATTATGTTTTTCAATTTACAAAAATGGGAAGATTGTTTTTAATTTGGTGTTAACTATTTTTTCTCTCCTTCTGTTTTGAGAAATTACAACTGTATAATTTTTAATTAAATTTAATTATGTTCAAAATTTAATTTATTATTAATTTATCTTATATGAAATTGTTTATTCTTTATATATTTTATATTGTTTTGTAAAAAAATTAGTCCAATGCAAAAGACACATAAATGAATATCTACCACTCATTTAAGAGGATCCGAATGTCTACCTCATAGGAGGTCTAGTCTCATGACTTGCACTGAACTCGATCTAGAGCATGCATAGTGCAACTAGTTCGTGTATAGACCCATGTATAAGGCCCAAGATTTCCCGCATAGGTTGGGGATAAGAGATCCCGTAGAGATCATGTTTGTGAGTGTCCATGTGTAGTGTATGGGTCAGGTGTTTGATTTGGAGAATGGTAATCATGCCTTGACTTAAATACCGCTCAACCCCCACATTTCATATTTGATGTGGGAAATGATTTTTAAGACAAGAATCAATCTTTTCCATTCATATCCTTTGCACTTCTTCCCATCCACTCGATCTTTCCTCAGTAAAGCATCCCATGATTTCATTTCATGCTTTCCGGTTTCTTCTCCTACACACAACTTTCATACTCCCGCTTATCTTCTATCACCATCTCGACTGGCATCACCATCTTAAACGGTGTCACCTTCTTCCTACCAGAGACTCTATTTTCTTTGATTTCAATCTCTTTCAAGTGATCATATATGGACCTTATATTGTCCACTCTTCCTCTTGTTCCTCAGTGATTGTCACATATTTTTGGTTTGGTTTTCTTCAAACTAGATTACTTTGAGTTTGTTTTCAATATCAATCCTTATTCTTGTTCTATATATTTCTTCATCCCTATTTTTCCTATGGTCTTCTGTTCGACAGTTTTTTTTGACACTGTTTATAATTTTTTTACACATATTTTTGTTTAACAACTGTGATACAATCTAACACTGTTGGTTTCAAACCAACAATGTCTCATTTTTTTTACATCACTAATATCTTTTTACACCATTTGTTTTCACCAATAGTGCGTGAGTTTTGTCACCAAGTTTAAGACACTATTAAAAAAGTATCAACAGTATTTCATTTATGATACCATTGGTTTTTACCAACGGTGTGTTTTTTCCACCATTTCACCTTAGAGACATGTCATTTCACCCACCATTGAGTATCAAGGGTGAGTTCTATTTCATCTTAATGTGTGTGTTTTTGTTTTTTGAACTAAAAGATTCCATAGAGCCTATTCTTCCTAAATCATTATAAGTACGATAGTATTTTTTTGTTTTTGATTTATTTTGTTAAAACTATTATTAACTCTTTTTTCTTTAACCAACTGTAGTAAAGTTATTGATAATTAAGTTCATTTTGAATATTTTTTTAAGTTTTCAACTTGTCATCATTGAAACCTAATGGTGAGACATGAGCCATCGTTGGAACCCAATAGTGAGTCATGAGACACTGTTGGACATCTAACAGTGAGTCATTTTTTATTTCCCTCTTCAAACCATTTGATGATATTATGCTTTAAAATGTTTTTAATTTTGTCTAAATAATTTTATTTTTTCTTTAAATGAAAATGGTATGTAAAAATGTGTTTTGACACTGCCAGACATTTCTAACAGTGTGTCACTGACACACCGCCAGACATCCAATAGTGAGTCATGATACCGTTAGTTAAAAATTTATTTCCATAATTTTTATTTTCTCATTTTCAGTTAAAGTTGTTAAATTTAATTAAATTGTTAAATGATTAATATTTTATTCTAAAATATATTTTCAACTTTGTTTAAAATTAATTGTAGTATTTTTTCAATGTCATGGACTCATGCAGATTATTATTTACGATGCTCTATTTTTCACATCATTCTGTTTCATGCTTTATATATAAAATTTTATTATTATTTAATTTAATTTTTATTTGTGGTTTGTTTAAAAAATATTACCTGTAATATATTAAACAATAATTTTTAATATTTCATTAATAATATGTTTTTCAACTATGTTTCATGTTCAGAGTGACTTCAATAGAATTAATGTAACATTAATATTATTTTTATTATTCTATAATAAGTGTAATTCATAGATTCAATAATGAAACAGTCATATAGATATCTGATTTAATGCACCAGGAGATTTATTCAAGAATAAAAACAAATGTACTAGTGCAGATCAAAAAATATTTTCACATTCAAAAATTCCTTTGACGGGGACATGATCAGACATTTTCCTAATTTTCTCAAATAATTCAAAAATAAACTTCATCAATTGATTTTTATTCTACCATGATCATAGAAGATCATCATATTATACATATTCCATACCTTTTTGATCAAGGAAGAAGAGCTGCATCAAACTTTTTCATCTTCTACTCAAGTTCTTATTTCATTTGTTTTGTATTGTTTTTCTTCACTGTAATTATTCCAATATTCTATTTGTATTATAGAGTCAAGTTTCTGATTTTCCCATAAAAAAGTTTTCATTGGGTTATTCCTCCCATCCAAAATGAAGGTAGGGTTATTCCTCTCTGACAAAAGGTAGGAAGGTTGTGACTCTTTAGAAAGTAATGGGTTATACCTATAGGTGAAAAATCATATATAGGGTTATAACACCAAGTAAAAAAGGTACGTTTATAATTATTATAATCGGGTTATTACTCCTAGTAAAAAGTAAGGATATAGTGCATACCAATCTTTTAGAGGAGTATAATAGATTGAAGATAAGACTAGGATCCTAAGATCCAAACCTCTATAAAAATTTCCTGTGTTAATTATTTTATTTCTGTTGCATCATTTAACACTAATATAACTATGATAAACTTGTATTTACAATAATAAATCAAAATAGACTATTCAACCCCCTCTAATCACCTCTACCATTCCTAGAGAAATAACACCCTTGAGGACCCCATATATTCACTCCACTATATTAGTGGTCATATGTCTATATCTCCTACCACGATCATATGCTAATAACCATTTTACTTTGAAATCTACATCATATATTCATACACATATTCATTAGACCTTCTAATATCTTCAAGACGTTGATCAAACATTTCTTTTTTGGGGATCATATACTGAAACCATAAGAGAATAATGTATTTAAAAGGATATTAAATTTTCTTTCAAAAATAAGTATACTTAGAAAAACATACACAAATTGAGGATCAAAATCTTTATTTAATCATATATGAAATGCTTATGCATATTACTTGGAATATGTCTAGTGAAATATTGATGGTAATCATTAACTTCTCTCCATGAAACCCCATCACTATTAATGACCACTATAATCTCTTGATGGTGATCCGGTATTAGATACATTCTCTAGTTTTTTGTGATATGAATGCATATACAAGACTGAAAACAACTCTAGGATTCAAATTTTTTCTTTTAAATAATAGTGAATATAAGTGGTAGAAGAGAAATATTACCATCTTGTGTAGCGGAAATAAGTATAACACCTATATACTTTCCATAAATGAAAGTTACATCGAAATGAATGAATTGTTTACAATAAGGAAAAATAGAAATGCATGATCTTAATGCCCAAAACATCCTATTGAACTTTACCTTTGATTGATCAAATAATTTATTGGGGGACACGTAGTAAAGATTGTATAAATGAAAAATAATATGATTGTTGAGAGGAAAAAAATTCCATAATCTATGGAAACATTTCATATTATTCATCCCAATCACTATAAAATTTTACAATTTCTTTTTTTTTGCATCCAAGATTTTATGTAGTATATCTTATAGTTAAAAAAATATTGTATCCATTCCTAAACAATGGAAACTGTCACACCCCGACCTCAGAAGCCTATTTTTTTTATTTTTTATTATTTACTCAGTCCCGCGTCACTTGGACGAGGTTTAGTTGGGTCCCAGTTTGAAATTTTCGAAGTTTGATGTTTTTGGCGGGTCTCGGGCCGGTGCGCGGCCACCGCACCGCTAGTGGTGACCGTGCGTTCGATCCTGGAGATTGCGCGGTTGACCGATTATTATTATTATTCAAAAATGAAATGAGATAAATATTTCTTTTTTAATTATCATTTAGTTTATATTAGTACTATTTTGTTGTTATTAATATCATTAATATTATTATCTTTTAACTAATATTATTATTATTATTATTATTGAGAAAGAAAATCTGTTTTTTTTATTCTATGGTTATTATTATTATTATGAGTAGGTTATTATTATTATTAACACATCAATTATTATTCTTTTTATTATTATTATCATTATATTATTGTTATTATGTTTTTTACCCTAATGCAACCCTAATCCCATCGTCCCCCTCTCCCATTTTTTCTCTGCACCGCACCTCTCTGCTCACCTTCCTCCTGTAGCGCCAGCAACCACCTCCTGCTGTTACACTTCGTCTGACAAGGCCTCCGACCTCCTGCACCGCCGGACGACCCGCTACCACCACCTCCTGTCAGCCCCCCCTTGCACGACCCCATCCAGCGGTCCCCGGTCCAGCGATGCTGCGCACCCCTCCTACCCTTTGTCCGCCAGGGCACAATGAAGCCCCAGCCGGCCACGCACCCCTCATCCCCTTCATCCGCTGGTGCACACCGAAGCCCTAGCCGGCTCCGCCTCACCCTACAAGTTTCCGCCACCCAAACCTTCAGTCTGGCGCCCTCCTGGTCTGGTGCAGCCTCCTCCGTCCGGCGTGATCTCCCTTATCCAGTCACCTTCCGAACGACCTCACCTCACCATGCCCCCACCTAACACCCACTGTCTGGACTCGACCCCCCCTTCCCGGCACGATTCTGGTGAACCCGACCCCTACCGTCTGATGAACTTCCAACACAAACCCGAATCCCATTGCACAACGCCTCCACGTTGCTCCGGAATGGTCGTGAATCCCCTCTCCGAGTTTTTGAAGGGTTTCCCAGGTCATATCGGACCGCGTCCCGTCCACCGCCGCCGAAGGAGAAGTGATTCAGATCGTTTCAGACTACTCGCTATTATTCGCAGGACGCGTTTGGTCTCACCGCATGTTTTGGTTCGCTGCCACCATCTAAAGTGAGTTTTAGAATCATGCACACGTTTATTTTATTGTTGTTATTGTGTTTTGAATTCCATATATTTTATTTGTAGTACAGATAATTATTTTGGTGTGAAACCTTGCCTTGCCGTGTTCTCATGTTCACCGCTATTGTCCGAGGTGATGTTTTTAATCCCTTGACTTGTCACACACTTTATTTTTGGGTCGTATTTATATCTTTGAGTCCTTGGTTTTTACTGGGAGGTACATCGGTCTGTGCCGCTTTATTTTGGGTCTCGAAAGTTGTTTCAGGGAGTTGAGATCGTTTCCAAGTGCGTGCGCTTTTGTCAAAGTGCGTGCACGTGAGCAGGGTGTGGTTTGAGTTTGAAAGCTTGGAGTGACCATCATTCGAGGTAGGCAAATCCATGCATTTAATTTCCATTGCTTGTCCTTAATGCTTGAGGTTTTCGTTATATTATTATCTTGCTATGGATCTTCATGGTACCTCTTTAAATCTTCTTGTGGCGTTTTAAAATTATCTGTTGTTGTTAAAGATAGGGCTTACATGAATCTTGGTTTAGGCCTTGTATATGATGCCTTTGGTGTTTGTAAATTTCAACTTGTTATTTTTGTGTGAAATTGGATGTTTGGGTGGGGTTTTTCCCATAAAAATGTTTTGTCAAATTGGTTTCAAATATGTTTTGGATTTTGTGTATGAAATGGGGTGTTTTTCCTGGTTGTGGTTCGATGTTTGTCTAAAAACAGGCTTTTGGTTTATGAACTTGTGTGGTATTTTTTAAGTGAGTGATATGGGTGTTTTTGGGTTGAAAGCAAATGAAGTATTTATAAAATTTGGTTTCAAAATTTTTGGTTGGTTTTGAAGTGTTCCTCTTGGTTTGGCCCGGTTGGCCCTGGAAACATGTTAGGGTGAGTTGTTGGAAAATGAAAGGGGTGTTTGTAAATTTTGGGGTGTGTTGGGTGAAAGTGGAATTCAAAGCCCATTTGTCACTTTCTTAGGTGTTGTTGTTTTAACTTGACTTAAATTGAAATTGGGAAGGTTTTTGGTAAATGTTTTTTTAAGGGGCCGTTTGGCCACGTTGGTATAAAGATAGTATTTGTGGTTTTTTTTGAATGGGTTAATAAATGTTTTGATAAAAGGAAGAGCATTGTGAAGCTAAAGGCCCGTTTGAAATTTTAGATTGGATTTTTACAAAAGGTTTGATATCTGTGAATTGTATGAGGCCCGTTTGGCATCTTTGAAACTATGTGTTTGGAAAACCCCTCTTCGGTTAGGCCCCTTGCCCCGTATTTCGATCATGTGACAGGAGGGTCCTCGGTATGGGCCACCTTTTGAGAATATTTATTTTAAGGCATGGGACTAACCTTGAGGTGTTCGGGGTGGTGCCAGATTGTGTCACGTGCTTGATTATATATATATGGCTTGTTATTTGAATGCGTGGCACACCTCTTTGTGAACATAGCACAAAAACTTATCATAGCAAGGGGGTTTACTGAGAACGATTGCTACACTAGTTTAGATTACGCACTTTTTAGTGGCCCCATAGTAGGGGAATACTGAGTTATTGCTGCTATGGGGATTGGGCCCCTCAGTTAGTCCATGTAGGTCTATGCCGAGCGTTAGGGCGTTATGACATCATCAAGTTAGGGCATGCCTTCAGGATGAGTCACATGTATTGTACGTTCTAGTCTTACTCCTAGTTCCTATGTTTTTCATGATCCTTTGATATGAGTACTATTAGTACCATTTCCCCTACTGTGTGTGGAATCATACCCTTGAAATTGGTTTTGGTTTTTCTTGGAAAAAGTTTTGTGTGTAAGGTTGGTTTTCAAATGAACTTCAAAGTACCTATTTTGGAAAAGTTTGTGTGAGACCTATTTTGTTTTATTTTCCTTGTTTTTGAATTATAAGGGCAATGGAATTGTTATTGTTAGTTTTCAAAATGCAGTGTAATATGAAAAACTTATTTTTGTAACTGTAGTTCAAACTAGTATTATTGGGCTGTTTTGGAATTGGAAAATGCATGGATTCTGTGGTTCACATTTGGCATTCCTACTGAGCATTTTAATGCTCACGCCTATCTTACCTTTTCAGATGCAGGTTCATCTGTTTAGTTCAGGTTCTTGTTTTGTCTGCCCATGCGAGGTAGACTGTTAGTTGTTGGAGGTGACCAAGAGGTCACATGGAGGTATGTGCAATCTTGTTTTCTTTCCATTGATAGTTTTCTTTCTCTTTGTTTAGTCTTTATTATTTTATTTTTCTTCCTTGTATGGGCCAAATCATTCCCACCTGTTTATTTTGGATTCCCGACACTAGTTTCCATCCCGGGGAGATCGGGAACGCCCCTCGGGACTTTTCGTAGACCGGATTGGGTGACCGGTTCAGGGTCGACCCAGGCTGGTTCATGAAAAAATGGTATCAGAGGAGGCCCTTGTTATATGGGGTGTCTGGTAGAAGGATATTAGGATTTTCGGGGCTCATGAGGTAGGTTGCGGGTCAGTTCCTGATCACCACCACTCGCAACGAGACCTGAGTTACCAGGGGTAGTCCAGAATTTGAGTCTTTTGTCTTGGTTGTTTTGGATTTATGGATGAAAATGGAGGCAAATCAGTTCACGGTGTGGCCTCACATGGGGTGGTGACCCATGTGGAGTCCAAGTGCTCGGTTTAAGGTCCTCTTAGTGTTGTACCTTACTTGGGGCATGACTCACCACTATGTCATTGGGTTAAGCACATACACTAGTTCCTCTTTCCGATGGTTTATAGTTTGTTTTGTTTCATTTTTAACTTGGTCATTGTGAGTGTGTGTTGAAAATGAAAGTGATTTAGAAATGAAAAAAAGTGTTTCTTCCAAATTATTTTTGAAATTAGTAAAGTGGGTTTTTAAAGAGAAAGTGTATTGGTTTGGAACAACATGGTATGTGTTTGGATTTGGTAAGAAAAGAAGTGTTTGAACCTTGGCACTCCTTATGGAGGGTCACACGTGCATGGGTGTGTACGGAGAGTGCGTAGGGGTAACTTGTTTGCAAATTATATGAGCGAGATTGAATGAACACACATGTGACGGTTCATAAGGTGCCATAGGTGGGTTTTAATTTTTTTAAAGAAATGATGGTTTTGGAAAAATGATTTTTGCTTGTGTTTGTGTATGATTGGATTATGAACCTATTTTTCCTTGGCTTGTGTTATTCCTTTGATTGAGTTTTGGCTTGATGACTAGTTTTGATGGTGTTTTTCATGTTGTTATGAGTATTCTTCCTAGGAAGCCTCCAAAAGTTGTTGATGAGTTACGCCCAGTTCCCAGCTCTTTTTGTGTGTTGCTCTCTTATTGGGGTAATTGAAGTCTGTTAGAGGTAGTTGTATATTTTGGAAAGATAGTGTGTCTTCGGGTTGTTGGGAACTCCCAGGGTAGTTAAGGTTTGTACCTTCCTAGAGTTAGTTGAGGGTTCAGCTTTAGACTAGTAAAGGTGGGATGTATCATCATCGTTGGAGTTTTGGGTGTGATTAATGGTGGTCGACTTCCGTGAAGGTTCCCCACTTGGAAAGGAGTGTGAGCTGGTGGAACCTGTCTCTAAGAAACCATCCTCGTCGGTACCAGCTCCTAGTTCGTCAGACCACTCTCTTGTGCACCACCAGTATGTCCTGTCCGGACATTCTAAGTCACCATGTTGCATTACTTTGAAAATGTATGACCATCGTGATTGTTTTAATCATCGAACGAAAGAAGGAGTTAGAGACTAGAAGATGAAAATGCCTGGCTATGAGGCAGGAGATGCTTCAGCCATCAGGTCCCCAGCCACAGGTCTCGGGGTGAAGCTCGCACACAATCAGGAGTTGCTGAGGGTGTCTGGAACCTTGGTCTGAGTAATGTTTTCGACTATGGGAGGGAAATATCCAAAGTTTCCTTGTTCTATTCTTGTCACCATTGTACGCTCATCATAGTTGTGGTGATGTGATAAACTTGTTCTTCCACAGTCTAAGCAGTCTTATCTGTTCTCAGTGTGTTTTCAAATCGTTTGGATTTCCTTGAAGGGTGTTGGGATCGCGAATAAACAGTTTGTTCTAATTTTGAGTTGAGTCTCAATTGTGTTCGTTAGGGGGATGTTTGGTTTCGTGAAATTAACGGGTGGTGTTTCGGGGTCCTTTCTGAGTTCGGACTAGGAATTCCCTAGTCTCTGGTTGTGGTGAGGATTTTATTCAGTCGGTGTGTGAGGGGTTGAGTTAATTCCTTATCCTTGGGTTGTTGGGTCATTTCGTAGTAAGATTTTCGTTTAAGTATCTAGTTTTTGTTCGGTCCATGTGGATAAATTAATTGGGTTTGCTTTGGGAGTTCCCGCATTGGCCCCCCTCGTGGGTGGTGTGTTTGGGTTTCAAGGTTTTCATATTAGGGAATTCTTGTGGTGGGGATAACCCTCCCGTGTTCTCCCATCAACCTAAAGCTTTAGTTTTCTCTTGAATTTTTCGGGTGTGACCTGTTAAGAGTAAGGTCATCACGAGATTCAAAGTTTTTCCTCGGTTTTGTCTGGTCATCGACTCCAGTTTTGTCAACTGCTGGCTTGGTGACTTTCTGGGGGAAGAAAGTGTCTGTGGTGGGGAGAATTGTCACACCCTGACCTCGGATGCCTATTTATTTTGTTTTATTTTTTATTATTTACTCAGTCCCGCGTCACTTGGACGAGGTTTAGTTGGGTCCCAGTTTGAAATTTTTGAAGTTTGATGTTTTTGGTGGGTCTCGGGCTGGTGCGCGGCCACTCTACCGCTAGCGGTGACCGTCCGTTCGGTCCTAGAGATTGCGCGGTTGACTGATTATTATTATTATTCAAAAATGAAATGAGATAAATCTTTCTTTTTAATTATCATTTATTTTATATTATTACTATTTTTTTGTTATTAATATCATTAATATTATTATATTTTAACTAATAATAATATTATTATTATTGAGAAAGAAACTCTGTTTTTTTAATTCTATTGTTATTATTATTAACACATCAATTATTATTATTTTTATCATTATTATCATTATATTATTGTTATTATGTTTTTTTACCCCAATGCAACCCTAATCCCATCGCCCCCTCTCCCATTTTTACTGTGCACCACACCTCTCTGCTCACCTTCCTCCTGTAGCGCCAGCGACCACCTCCCACCGCTACGCTTTGTCCGGCATGACCTCTGCCCTCCTACACCGCCGGACGACCCGCTACCACCACCTTACGTCGGCCCCCCTTGCACGACCCCGTCTAGTGGTCCCCGGTCCAGCGAATCCACGCACCCCTCCTCCCCTTCGTCCACCGGTGTGCATTGATGCACCCCTCCTCCCCTTCGTCCTCTGGCACGCACCGAAGCCCCAGCCGGCTCCGCCTCGCCCTGCAGGTTTCCAATGCCCAGCCCCTCAGTCCGGCACCCTCTCGGTCCGGTGCGGCCTCCTCCGTTCGGCGTGAGCTCCCTTATCCGGTCGGCTTCCGACTGACCTCACCTCACCATGCCCCCACCTAGCACCCACTATCCGGACCCGACCCCCCTTCCTGGCATTATTCCGGTGAACCCAACCCCTACCGTCCAATGACCTTCTGGCATAGACCCGAATCCCGTTGCACAATGCCTCTGCGTTGCTCTGGCATGGCTGTGAATCCCCTCACCGGGTTTACGAAGGGTGTCCCGGGTCATGTCGGACCGCGTCCCATCCACCGCCACTGAAGGCGAAGCGATTCAGATCGTTTCGGACCACTCACCATTATTCGCGGGGTGCTTTTGGCCTCACTGCATGTTTTGGTTCGCCGCCACCATCTAAAGTGAGTTTTAGAATCGCACGCACGTTTATTCTATTGTCGTTATTGTGTTTCTAATTCCTTATATTTTATTTGTAGTACAGATAATTATTTTGGTGTGCAACCTTGCATTGCCGTGTTCTCATGTACACCGCCATTTTCCGAGGTGATGTTTTTAATCCCTTGCCTTGTTGCACACTTTATTTTTGGGTCGTATTTATATCTTTGAGTCCTTGGTTTTTACTGAGAGGTACATCGGTCTGTACCACTTTATTTTGGGTCTCGAAAGTTGTTGTAGGGAGTCGAGATCATTTTCAAGTGTGTGTGCTTTTGTTGAAGTGCGTGCATGTGAGCAGGGTGTGGTTTGAGTTTGAAATCTTGGCGTGACCATCATTCGAGGTAGGAAAATCCATGCATTTACTTTCCATTGCTTTTCCTTAATGCTTGAGGTTTTCTTTATATTATTATCTTGCTATGCATCTTCATGGTACCTCTTTAAAGCTTCTTGTGGTGTTCTAAAATTATATGGTGATGTTAAATATAGGGCTTACATGAATCTTAGTTTAGGCATTGTATATGATGCCTTTGGTGTTTGTAAATTTCAACTTATTCTTTTTGGGTGAAATTGTATGTTTGGGTGGGGTTTTTCCCATATAAATGTTTTGTCAAATTGGTTTGAAATATGTTTTGGATTTCGTGTATGAAATGGGGTGTTTTCCCTGGTTGTGGTTGGGTGTTTGTCTAAAAACATGATTTTTGTTTATAAACTTGTGTGGTATTTTATAAGTGAGTGATATGGGTGTTTTTGGGTTTAAAGCAAAGGGTGTATTTATAAAATTTGGTTTCAAAATTTTTGGTTGGTTTTGAAGTGTTCCTCTTGGTTTGGCCCGGTTGGCCCTGGAAACATGCTAGGGTGAGTTATTGGAAAATGAAAGGGGTGTTTATAAATTTTGGGGTGTGTTGGGTGAAAATGGAAGCCAAAGCCCATTTGGAACCTTCTTAGGTGTTGTTTTTTGAACTTGACTTAAAGTGAAATTGGGAAGGTTTTTGGTAAATGTTTTATTTAAGGGGCCGTTTGGCCACATTGGTATAAAGACAGTATTTGTGGTTGTTTTTGAATGGGATAATAAATGTTTTGATAAAACGATGAGCGTTGTGATGCTAAAGGCCCATTTGACATTTTAGATTGGATGTTTACAAAAGGTTTGATATGTGTGAATTGTATGAGGCCCGTTTGGAATCTTTGAAACTGTGCGTTTGGAAAACCCCTATTCGGTTAGGCCCCTTGCCTCGCCTTTCGATCATGTGACAGGAGGGTCCTCTGTATGGGCCTCCTTTTGATAATATTTATTTTAAGTCATAGGACTAACCTTGAGGTGGTCGAGGTGGTGCCGGATTGTGTCGCATGCTTGATTATATATATACGGATTGTTATTTGAATGCGTGACACACCTCTTTGTGAACATAGCATAGAAACTTAGCATAGAAAGGGGGTTTAATGAGAACGATTACTACACTAGTTTAGATTATGCACTGGCTAGTGGCCCCATAGCAGGGGAATACTGAGTTATTGCTGCTATGGGGATTGGCCCTCTCGGTTAGGCCATGTAGGGATATGCCGAGCGTTAGGGTGTTATGACGTCATCGAGTTAGGGCATGCCTTCAGGATGAGTCAAATGTATGGTACGTTCTGGTCTTCCTCCGAGTTCCTAGGTTTTCCGTGATCCTTTGATATGAGAACTATTAGTACCATTTCCCTTTCTGTGTGTGGAATCATACCCTTGAACTTGGTTTTGGTTTTTCGTGGAAAAAGTTTTGTGTGTAAGGTTGGTTTTCAAATGAACTTCAAAGTAGCTGTTTTGGAAAAGTTTGTGTGAGCCCTCTTTTGTTTTATTTTCCTTGTTTTTGAATTATAAGGGAAATGGAATTGTGATTGTTAGTTTTCAAAATGCAATGTAATATGAAAAACTTATTTTTATAACTATAGTTCAAACTAGTATTTTTGGGATGTTTTAGAACTGGAAAATGCATGGATTCTGTGGTTCACTTTTGGCATTCCTACTGAGCATTCTAATGCTCACGCCTATCTTACCTTTTTAGATGCAGGTTCAGCTATTTGGTTTAGGTTCTTGTTTCATCTGCCCGTGCGAGGCAGACTGTTAGTTGTTGGAAGTGACCAAGAGGTCACATGGAGGTATGTGTAGTCTTGTTTTCTTGCCGCTACTAGTTTTCTTTATCTTTGTTTAGTATTTATTATTTTATTTGTCTTCCTTGTATGTGTAAGAACCCGGTTCTTATCTTTGAGGTACGGGTTTCTTATTTTCGTTTTTCCTTAGGTGTTTTTGAGAAAATAAGGGAAATGGGGAAAAATCCTAAATTTTGGAAGTACACGCCATGTACTTTTCCACACGCCGTGTACTTTTGGCAGTGAGGGATGAGTACACAGGGTGTGTAGCCGTGTCGGAGACTAAGGGTGTAAAGATCGACTACACGCTGTGTAGTGGTCCCTTACATGCCGTGTAGTCAGTCGGCAGACGAATAGTAAGGTGGTGGCCATCTGTGCGATAGAACACACCGTGTACTCAAGGAGACACGCCATGTAGTTTTGTCGGCAGGTGAATAGTGCCACACTGGCAGGAAACCGCTAGAGGAACAGTTAAAAAAATGAGAAGTACACACTGTGTACTTGGAAATACACGCCGTGTACTTTGTTTTTTCACTTAAAATGGGCAGTAGCCTCCCTTGTTCATAGGGAAGGCTTAGAACGGGAAGAAGGAACAGAAGAGGGAGGCCGGAGCTTTGGAGATCCGCCGAGCACACGTCGAGAATCCGTTTTCTGCACCGTCGATCTCCCTGGAACCGCACGGGTGAGTTCTCCCTTCTCCTGGAGTAGTTCTTACCAATTCTTTTCCATAAGGATGTTATTTATGTTTAAGAGAGTTTTATTCTACATCAGATCTACATCGTTCTTGGGAGTTTCTGGAATCGACGTTCACGTATATCGTTCGTTGGCATTTAAGGTAGGTGGCTTGGTGTTTATTTTCCAACTGTCATGCGTTTTTGTGTGTTTTTGAGCTACGGACCCATATTTGGGGTGTCGTGTGGCTGAGGTCGTGGCTATTTTAAATACCTAGAATTGAATAGGTAATTAATTGTGATAATAAACTGCTTTTTGGGATCGTTGCTTGGATCCAGGACCACCCCGGGGGTGCGTTCTTCTGTTTAGCCATTTGGCTAGGATATCCGAGGGTATGAATTTAATGTAATTATTATAGAATTTTCTTGAGAGGAATTGCTTGTTTACTTCTTGTTTACATGTTGGGCTTGGCCCGGTTACCTGTATAGCCTGAGGGCAGAGTTGTGATTAGCCTGTGGGCACTGTACTATTTATCCTGAGGGCAGTAGTTATTTCGGCCTAAGGGAAACTTATTCCATGCCTGTGGGCAGTTGATTTTGTGCCTGAGGGCGAAACTTCTTACGCCCGAGGGAAATATCTGTATTCCTGTGGGAATATTCTTGTGTTTGGTTTCTATTTACTTGAGGGTAGGAGTTTACGTGTCTGAGGACATTGGTTGTTTACTTAGAATATTCACTCTGGTGATATTTCAAAGAAACGATTAAATGGATATTAAAATGGAAATATTACTGGTTAAGTTAGTTACTTTTAGTACTTCTTACTTTATTGCATTTTATTACTGCACACTGTTGTTGCATGCTTTCACACAGTTGGGCACAGGCCTTTGGTGGGTGCCTGCTGTGAATTTATTTCTCACACCCTGTTTGGGTCATGATTTTAGGCCCAAAAAGATTACGTTTCTGCAGGTGTGGATATGGGAAAGAGTCTCTATACAGGTACTTGATTACTGCTAGGGTGTAGGAGAGCATGGGACCGAGCATTGGCTCGTGATGCCGCTGACTGTTCTATTTTTCTTTTTTGTACTTGTACTTCAGTTGTAATGTATTGTATTGTAGTGTAACATGTTCTGGATATTTTATAGAATAGTGACATGCTGAATCTTCATATATATATGACTGCTAGTTTACCTTTTGTTATCAGTTATCAAGTTCAGTTATGTATACTGTTGCTACTTCCGTTGTTGTTGTATGTTTTATTCTTTCCGCTGCGCTACACTTTGACAAATGAGGGCATAGTTTCCCCACTATCAGACCTAGGACCTCACTGCTAGTCGGTAGCCTCTTGTGTTTGGGGAAATGCGCCTGAGGTCATGTGGTGAACCGGGTTCGGGGCACCAGTAGAGTGGCACCCAGATACGGGACGTTACAAAGTGGTATCAGAGGAGTTTTTTTCTTTGACTTACTATTTTGAGCCTTAGTCAGGGATATGACAGGAACGGTAGTTAGTGATAATCTGTGCCTGGGAATAGCTAACCCGTGTACAGGGAAAAGCCAATTCACCTCGTGTTGTTATTTTGCTGATTTTTCAATTTACAGTTGATTAGATTTCACCATTGGGTGACGCACTTGAGATTGTGCTGTTTATATTTTATCTATGGGTTCTATTTAGTTGCAACCTGATGAGATGAGGGTATGCCATCTCATGCATCATTTGGGAACATTCTAGAAATCACATGCCATGCATAGTTCCATGCCATGTAGGTGCATTAGAATTTACATGTTTTTGTGATAGTTATTGTGCTAGAAAAGCATGCTGTTGTGATAGCTACTTTGATAAACACCTGCCATGTGATAGGGTATTATTGTATAAGCTTGTTAATAGAATAGATGCCAAACTTTGGTTTTTGGGGAGTATGAGCCCTCATTGACCAGAATTTGGTGGATCATTAGCTGTTTATTTTATTATAACACAGATAAGATGTCAAACTTTGATTCGTGGGGAGTATGGGCCCTCACGGGTCAGAATTTGACAATTAGGTGTTGTTTTGCAGTATTTTCTGGGTTTCGGGGAAGTTTCTGAGGCATACTATCCAGAAACCCAGTATACACACTGTGTATTACCTTCAACACGCCGTGTATGGTCTTCTGTTCGGGAAGAAAAATAAACTTTTTGAGTACACACCGTGTACCCGGAGTACACGCCGTGTAGTCTCTTCCCGTGTCACAAACCGTGTGGTCGGTGACAAGGGGAAGGGAAGATCTTGGGGTGAACACACCGTGTAGCTTCTGTACACACCGTGTAGTGTTGACCCAGAGTCTGCCCGTGTCATTAACAACACAGACGAAGGAGACCTTAAGACATACACACCGTGTCAACTATGGAACACGCCGTGTAGTCTGACCTGGGATCCGGACGTGTAACTAACAACACGGGTCGGTGTTATCCTCTTGAGTACACGCCATGTCAATGATGAACATGCCGTGTAGTGTGAGCCGTGTGTCCGACCGTGTAACTAACAATACGGGTCGGCGAAGATCGTTTGGTACACACTGTGTACCTGTGGGACACGCCGTGTAGTCTTGACCGATGACGGACTGTGTGGGGTTAGCCGTGTGGCTGGAAAACGGAGTGGTGTACACACCGTGTGTGGGTGTAACATGCTATGTAGTGTCAAGCCGAGTAGTCAGCCGTGTCACAAACGACACAGGCAGTTGGAAAATTACACCATACACACCGTGTTGATTATATACACGCCGTGTAGTTTTGTTCAATGGGAGCCGTGTAGCTTAGCCGTGTAGAAGGACCCGGGCAGGGGAAGAGAAGTCAAGTACACACCGTGTAGTCATTATACACGCCGTGTAGTCTTGTTTTGAAAATTTTTAATGCCTTCTTTCCCTTGTTCCCTTTTCGGTTCCTTCGCTTTCAGACTTTGATAAACTTGAATCTAAGGCATGTTTTGACCTTGTAGTGTCATGCCGCCTAGACGACCACACGTTGTTCTCCAGGAGAGCGGCAACGGGTATACTCCAGAGATGGTGGGACATGGGCTACCAGTGGATCCTCTAGTAGAGACAGATGTGGCACCAGCCATTATACCGGACGTAGGCACGGAGGCGCAGTTCCATGAAGGCTTTATGCGGTTCATGCATACCTTTCAGGGAGCACCGTCAGCTGCCACATCTATGGATGAGCTGACTCGTATCTTCCAGCAGTAGCATCCACCTACGTTTTCAGGGGATGTTAGACCACAGGCTGCAGAGTCTTGGGTGGGGTCTATGCAGACACTTTTCGAGAATCTTGAGATGCCTCCAGGGAAGAGGGTCAAGCTCGCGACTTATATGCTACGTGATTCCACCAAGAGGTGGTGAGATGTTACTACCCAAACAGAGCATCACAGAGACATGGCGTGGGAAGATTTTCAGACAGCTTTCTATGATTTCTTATTCTTGGAGACGCTGAGGGTAGATAGGGCTCGAGAGTTCATAAATCTGTAGTAGGGCACTATGTCAGTGATGGATTATTCTTCTCGCTTTACCGAGCTTCATCGTTTTTCACCCGTTCTGGTGGGTGATGAGACGTTGAGGGCCAGTCACTTTGAGGATGGTCTTTGGTATGACAGCCGAGTGCTGGTGAATGTTTTCAGGTTGCCTACTGTACATTCTATTGTGAACCAGGCACTGATTACATAGAGGAACCCGTGGGAAGCTAGTGGTGTGGGCTAGGGCGGTTCAGCACCAGTTTCTGGTACTATTTCTACCAGTAAGAGGAAGAGACAAATGGACTTCTCTCAAGGTGGAAGTACCAGCTAGAAGAATTCTTCTGGTGGCCTGGTCATGTGCTAACAGTGTGGTAGAGAGGGGCACAAGAGGCCACAATGTCCACGCGATCCATTGGAGTGCTGAGCTTGTGGCAAGATGGGTCATCTACAACGTTTCTGTAGGGCGTTTCCACCAGTGGATAGTGAGAGGGGTTCCGTGCAGACTCCACATGTGGGAGAAGGACCAACAACTTCTTACCAGTTAGGGAACTAGAATATATCATGGCGTGCAGGTAGAGATGGTAGTCATGGTCGTGGTAGCCAGACACCAGGATCTCAGAGGCAGCAGGGTGAGATAACTCAGGGTAGCCAGGCTGTGTCGCAGGGCCGTGACACTGGGCAAACTTATGCAGTGCAACAGACCCAGCAGGAGCAGGATCCCGGACCTTCTACAGTCAGAGGTACTATTCTAGTAGCTTCTGTTTTATCTTCAATACTTTTTGATATGGGTGCTACACATAGTTTCATATCTGTACCCGTTGTGGAGAGCCTTGGGCTCTGTGTTTCTACTTCTTCTGATATCATGACACTAGACACTCCGTTGGGGACTAGAACGGTTGGTGTGCATCAGTGCAAGGAGTTCCTCCTTGGGGTTGGTGGGTGTCACTTTCTTTGGGACCTCTATGTCTTAGAGATAACAAGCTATGATGTCATTCTCAGGATGGACTGTTTGGTTCCCTTTCGAGCCTTTGTAGATTGCTATCGTCGTAGGGTGAGTTTCACATCACCAGAGGGTGGAGAGTTTCTATACAAGGGCGAGTGGGATGTTCAGGCAAGTCAAGCTGGACCAGAGCATCATGGGAGAGGTGGAGTCACAGCCCAGATTGCAAGCTTATATCTGGATGATCCGGGGACTTGTCAGACGAAATTCCCTCCAGTGGTTGATCATTTCAGGGATGTCTTCCCGGATGACTTTTCAGGTCTAACTCTGGAGAGAGAGGTGGATTTCTCTATTGAGCTCATGCCAGGGGAAACACCGGTGTCCATTACTCCTTATAGGATGGTTACACCAAAGTTATAGGCGCTCAAGAGGCAGTTAGAGGAGTTACAGGCAAAGGGTTTCATCCGACCCAGTACTTCACCTTGGGGTTTGCCTGTCCTGTTTGCTAAGAAGGCGGACGATACCCTCAAACTCTGTGTAGATTATCAGAAGCTGAACCAGTTGACGGTTAAGAACCGATATCCATTTCCAAGGATTGATGATATTTTTGATCAAATTCATGGAGCAAGAGTGTTCTCGAAGATTGAATTGAGGTCAGGATATCATCAGCTGTGTGTGAGACCATCGGATATACCACTTACAACATTTCAGAGCAGATATGGACTGTATGAGTACTTGGTTATGCCGTTCGGACTCATGAACGCGCCATCAGTTTTCATGGATCTGATGAATCATTTGTTCCATCCTTATCTGGATTATTTTGTGGTAGTATTCATGGACGACATCTTGGTGTACTCTCACACTCGACATGACCATGCCACCCATCTTGAGATCGTATTGAGTACACTGAGAGAGCATCGGCTGTATGCTAAGATCTCAAAGTGACACTTTTGGATGGACCAGATTCACTTCCTGGGTCATATCATCTTAGAGGCAGGAGTTGCAGTAGACCCAAATAAGGTGAGAGCAGTAGTTTCCTGGGAGCATCCTAAGAACGTGTTTGAGATACAGAGTTTCTTAGGGATGGATGGTTACTACAGACACTTTATACAGAACTTCTCCCGCTTAGCAGCGCCGTTGATGGGTCTGACTAAGAATGGTGTGAAGTTCGTTTGGTCGGAAGCTTGCGAGATAGCCTTTCAGGACTTGAAAGGAAGGTTGACATCAGCACTAGTCCTGATACTTCCAGAGTAAGGAAAGAGCTATACAGTTTACTGTGATGCATCAGGGGCTGGGATGGGGGTTGTGTTGATGCAGGGCGATTGAGTTGTTGCGTATAGGTCTCGGCAGTTGAGGCCACATGAGAGGAATTACCCGACGCATGATCTCGAGTTATCTGCAGTTTT
Organism: Viscum album; assembly: GCA_963277665.1. Classification (NCBI taxonomy): domain Eukaryota; kingdom Viridiplantae; phylum Streptophyta; class Magnoliopsida; order Santalales; family Viscaceae; genus Viscum; species Viscum album. Next base: position 1,016,662,370 of record OY728143.1, read on the forward strand.
TCATGCGTTGCACTTTTGGAGACACTATCTCTTGGGAGAACGTTTTTTGGTTTTCACCGACCACAAAAGTCTTAAGTATATCTTTACTCAATGTGACTTGAATCTGAGGCAGTGAAGGTGGGTCTAATAACTTTAGTCCTTTGATTTTGAGCTTACCTATACACCTAGTAAAGTTAATGCGGTAGTTGATGCACTGAGTAGGAAGACTCAGATACAGGCAGTGCAGGAGGCCAGTGATGAGTGGCAGATTATGGATTTGTTCTCTGAGATGCATTTGGAGGTGCACGATAGTCAGGGCCAAACTTATATTTCATCTTTAGCTGTGACTTCTACCCTCCTGGATAGAGTGAGGATGAGATATCTATCTGATCCAAAAGGCCTAGTTCTACGGAAGTTGGTGGCAAGTGAGGACCCTCCTCCTGGTTGGACGATAGGAGATGACGAGGTTCTGCGTTTCCATGGACGAGTATGGGTCCTAGGGGATATACGTGAGGAGCTGATGCGGGAGTTTCATGCTTCAGCTTGGGAAGTTCATCCCGGGGTTACGAAGATGTACCATGACTTGAGACGTCAATACTGGTGGCCGGGTATGAAGAGAGAAGTATATGGTTTTGTTACGAGATGTTCCACCTGTTAGCAGGTGAAGGCAGAGCATCAGAGGCCAGCCGGACTGTTACAGCAGTTACCCATCCCGGAGTGGAAATGGGATGATGTCGTGATGGATTTCGTGACTGGTTTTCCAAGGTCACCTCGAGGCAATGATGTCGTGTGGGTTGTTGTGGACAGACTCATGAAGGTGGCTCACTTTTTGCCGATCAAAGAGACCTTCGGTGTTGACGTGCTCATGAATTTCTATATCCTAGAGATCGTACGTCTTCATGGGGTTCCTCGTTCTATCATTTCAGATAGGGATGCCCGCTTTACATCTCGTTTCTGGTAGAGTTTTCAGAGGGCACTGGGTACACAGGTGCTTCTGAGCACACCTTACCACCCTCAGACCGATGGCCAGTCAGAGCGTACGATATAGGTGCTAGAGGACATGCTGCGTGCATGAGTCCTAGACTTTGGGGGCTCTTGGGAGAAACATATACCCCTAGTCGATTTTTCCTTCAATAACAGGTTTTAGGCAACTATTGAGATGACACCTTATGAGGATTTATATGGTAGGCCATGGAGATCACCCTTGTGCTGGTTAGAGACAGGTGAGGTAGTTTTACTGGGACCACGTCTCGTGCAGGAGACTTCTGACCAGGTCTAGTTGATTCAGATGAGAATGGATACCGCACAGTCTCGTCAGAAATCTTATGCTGATCACTGTAGACGAACCTTGGAGTTCGTGGACGGGGATCAGGTTTTCTTGAATTTTTCTCCGAGGATGGGACACAGACGGATCATGAGACAAGGTAAACTTTCGCCGAGGTATGTGGGGCCATTTGAGATTCTGGATAGAGTCAAGCCACTTGCCTATCGGTTGTAGTTACCACAGAGGTACCGGGCCATGCATGACGTCTTCCATGTATCTCAGTTGCACCGCTATCATTCAGACCCATCTCACATCTTTCAGCCCAAGGAGGTTGAGATTTAGGTAGATGTGTCCTTTGAGGAGCATCCGATTCGTATCATTGACAGGAGCATGAAGGTTCTCCGAGTCCGGTCAGTTCCTCTCGTACGGGTGCTATGGGAGCATGGCCATGTGCAGGATGAAACCTGGGAGCAGGAGGCCGATGTACGTGCTCAGTGGCCGGAGTTGTTCACGACTATATCTTCACCACCCTTGGAAGGGAAATTTGGGGACCAATTTCTTTAAGGGAGGAAGTTTGTAAGAACCCAGTTCTTATCTTTGAGGTACGGGTTTCTTCTTTTCGTTTTTCCTTAAGTGTTTTTGAGAAAATAAGGGAAATGGGAAAAAATCCTAAATTTTGGAAGTACACGCCGTGTACTTTTCCACACGCTGTGTACTTTTGGCCGTGTGGGATGAGTACACAGGGTGTGTAGCCGTGTCAGCGACTAAGGGTGTAAAGACCGACTACACGCCGTGTAGTGGTCCCTTACACTCTGTGTAGTCAGTCGGCAGATGAATAGTAAGGCAGTGGCCAGCTGTGCGATAGAACACGCCGTGTACTCAAGTAGACACGCCGTGTAGTCTTATCGGCAAGTGAACAGTGCCACGCTGGCGGGAAACCGCCAGAGAAACAGTTAAAAAAATTAGAAGTACACGCCGTGTACTTGGAAATACACGCCGTGTACTTTGTTTTTTCACTTAAAATGGGCAGTAGCCTCCCCTGTTCACAGGGAAGGCTTAGAACAGGAAGAAGGAATGGAAGAGGGAGGTCGGAGCTTCAGAGATCCGCCGAGCGCACGTCAGGAATCCGTTTTCTACACCGTCGATCTCCCTAGAACCGCACGGGTGAGTTCTCCCTTCTCCTGGAGTAGTTCTTACCAATTCTTTTCCATATGGAAGTTATTTAATTTTAAGCGAGTTTTCTTCTACGTCAGATCTACATCGTTCTTGGGCGTTTCTGGAATCTACGTTCATGTATATCATTCTTTGGTGTTTAAGGTAGGTGGCTTGGTGTTTATTTTCCAACTGTTGTGAGTTTTTGTGTGTTTTTGAGCTACGAACCCATATTTGGGGTGTCGTGTGGCTGAGGCCGTGGCTATTTTAAATACCTAGAATTGAATAGGTAATTAATTGTGATAATAAACAGCTGTTTGGGATCATTTCTTGGATCCAGGACCACCCCGGGGGTGCGTTCCTCTGTTTAGCTATTTGGTCAAGATACCCGAGGGTATGCCTTTAATGTAATGATTGTAGAATTGCCTTGAGAGGAATTGCTTGTTTACTGCTTGTTTACATATTGGGCTTGGCCCGGTTACCTATATAGCCTGAGGGCAGAGTTGTGATTAGCCTGTGGGCACTGTACTATTTAGCCTGAGGGCAGTAGTTATTTTGGCCTAAGGAAAAATTCTTCCATGCCTGTGGGTAGTTGATTCTATGCCTGAGGGAAACACTTCTTACACCCAAGGGCAATATCCGTATACCTGTGGGCAGATTCTTGTGTTTGGTTTCTCTTTACCCAAGGGTAGGAGTTTACGTGTCTGAGGACATTGGCTGTTTACTTAGAATATTAACTGTGGTGATATTTCAAAGAAATGATTAAATGGATATTAAAATGGAAATATAACTGATTAAGTTAGTTACTTTCAGTACTGCTTACTTTATTGCATTTTATTACTACACACTGTTGTTGCATGCTTTCACACAGCTGGGCACGGGCCTTTGGTGGGTGCCTGCTGGGAATTTATTTCTCACACCCTATTTGGGTCATTCTTTTAGGCCCAAACAGATTACATTTCTGCAGGTGTGGATAGGGGCAAAAGTTCCTATACAGGTACTTGATTGCTGTTGGGGTGTAGGAGAGCATGGGACTGAGCATTGGCTCGCGATGCCGCTGGCTGTTCTGTTTTTCTTATCTGTACTTTTACTTCAGTTGTAATGTATTGTATTACAGTGTAACATGTTTTGGCTGTTTTATAGAATAGTGACATGCTGCATCTTCATATATATATGACTGATGGTTTTCCTTTTGTTATCAGTTATCCATTTCAGTTATATATACTGTTGCTGCTTCCACTGTTGTTGTATGTTTTATTTTTTTCGCTGCGCTACACTTTGACAAATGATGACATAGTTTCCCCACTATCAGACCTGGGCCCTCGGTGCTAGTCGGCATCTTCTGGCGTTTGGGGAAATACACTTGAGGTCATGTGGTGAACCGAGTTCGGGGAACCAGTAGAGTGACACCGGGATACAGGACATTACAGTATGGGCCAAATCGTTCCCACCTGTTTAGTTTTGATGCCCGACACTAGTTGCCATCCCAGGGGGATCAGGAACGCCCCTCGGGACTTTCCGCGGACCAGATCGGGTGACCGGTTCAGGGTCAACCTGGGCTGGTTCATGATAGACACATGAATGTACTAACACGTTCATATCATCTCCATAATAACAGCTGATATAAACTCTAAATCTAGTGTAGAGTGATCATATGACAAGATTGGATGTACACAAGTTTGTGGGCCTTCAAATTTGGTTATCTTTTAACATGAAAAAAATTTCTCATATATTTCCCTCTATCAGAATTTACATTCTTCCACCTAATTTTCACATTAAATTAGATATTTTTCATTCTTCAACTCATCAACCAAAAATGTGAAATGCTACTCTATGTGGTATTATTTTATCATATTTTCCATGGAAACTTTACTTTCAAACTCTTTACCGACATAGATAGTGTTATATGTTGTTGTAAATCTATTCCCTATAATGTTAGGGACTTCAGTAGCTGATGTAATGACATCCCAATCAGAATGTTATGAACATGACATTCCTTAGACTAAGGAAGTTAATACTAAAGGATGATTATCACTACCCGGTAGATTACATTCTATCATAGGAACATCAGAAGGTTCATTTCCCATATCACCCTCACCCACATCATCTTATGATGCCTCAACAGATACTTTATCCTCAAATAAACTGTCATTTAGTATATCAGGAGTACACACATGGATGTCCCCTAAATTTCCTTCCAAATTATGATCATCTTCTTCATAATTTGGTTCTATCATAGAAGTCATATGAGTTGGAAACAAATTAGAGTGTTGTGAAGGAATTAATTCTATATAGCTCACAAAAACATGGTTCTATAGTAGTAGGTTTCACCACATAAATATAAAAAATCACCACATATAATTCCATTAAACCATTACTATACTGTTACCTTAATAACAATGATGCATCCATACAATCCTCATTATCCACTAGAGGATACTCAGTGTTCTATAAATTTTCAGGATATTGAAGATATCAATATTTTATTAAAGTAATCTATTGATTAGTCGTCAGTTTGAATCGACTACGAATCTTCTTGAGAACTTCATCTAATGTCACAAAATCATGAAGATATTACACTCTTATAGGTGAAAAAATACAGATAAAACCCTACTTGGTATAAATTACCTCACCTTTACAATATATTTTCATAGAAATTATTACCTAGAAAGTAATAATTAATAAAATATTATATACTTCATCATAAATTTCTTAAATTATTTAAAATAGTTATGATTGAATAATTGACGTGATCTGGAGACTTTTTATATGGATTGGTTTATAATTATTTGATAAACAAACCAAAACCTATGGGGGATCCTTGTACGTCTATTAGCTTATATTTCAACTCCATTGGTCTCTTCTCAGGTATGGTTTAAAAATCCAACTTCAAACATCAACAGTTTTTTTATCGAACACCCTTTTGTTATAATGATACTCACATTAAAGTGAGGGGGTATGGTGGTTTCATATACTTAACATTTTTTAATAGGACATGAAGGTCCTTATATACTTATATAGATGGATGATACAAAGGTCATAAACAAGGAAAACAAACTGAAATTATTAAAAATTATATTACTAGAAAAAAAACATGACATGAATTTTCAATCATACATTGGTCAGTCATATCAAGACCATCCAATTATTAAAAATTAAATAATTGGATACAAAAAACACAACATGGAATTCATATATTAAACTATCACATCAAGATTAATTAACATTCTAAATTGTTAATATGTTTGTATGAGATATTTACTATATTCTAAATCTTTTCACTTTATGTACCATATTTAATAAATGATATATATAAATAATACATATACTTATAATCATACTATCATGAATATTTTTCACTCTTACATGTGACAAACTATAACTAAAACCTTGATTGATATAAATAAACACAATGTTGAAATATATTTATGGTGATATTATTACCAAATGAAATTTAATAAAATGTTTTATATTTTTATACCATATCATAAAATATTTTAGAAAATTTAAATACTTATGAATAAATAACTATGAATTGATCTTGAGACTTAATATATTTATTATTTTATAATTATCTGATAAACTAACCAAAACCTATGGGTGAACTCCTAGAGTCTCTATAGTATCATATTTCAGCAACCACTAACCTTTTTTCAAACTACAACGCCTCTTGTCGAATACATTTTTATTACAAAGTTACTCACATGAAAGTGAGGGGGTCTAGGGTTATGAAATATATAAAATTTTTTAAGAGGGCATCTAAGTCCTTACATACTTAGAGAGGGATGACTCACATGTCATCAATGTGAAAAAATGAAATTATTAAAAATTATATAACCACATACACAGAAAAGACATGCAATTTCAATTATGTATTGGTTGGTCATCTCAAAATCATTCATCACACAATACTTAACATGTTTCTTGGTATTCTTATTATGTTCTATATATTATATATCTTTACCTATAACTATATGTAATATATAATAAATATCTACAACTGCTTTCCAAAAATTTAACTTTTCAATGTATGTATGCATATATATATATATATTTAATAATATTTTTTAAATTTAATTAATAAAAGTAATATAATTTTTAATTACATAATAACAATTAAAATACTGTAAACTTATGTTATTTTCAAATTTATGAAATTGAATATGTATATATAATATTTTTTTCATTCTTTTATTTTATAAAATATAAGCAATTATATTTTATACTAATTATTTTTACTTACTATAATTTAATTCTGTTAATTAAAATTATTACTTATAGTAAATAAAAGTAATATACTTTTCACTTATATAATAAACATTAAAATACTATAAAATATTGTTATTTTCAATTTTATAAAATTACATATATATATAATTTTTTTTTTCATATTCATACTTTCTAAAATTTATGTACTTATATTTAATAATTTATTACTTAAAATAATAATTATTTATACTTTATTTAAATTAAAATTATAAATTAATTTTTTTATACCATTTACACAAATAATATTACATATATATTTTAATAAATTTAAATATGGCACTTAATATAATTCATATATTTTTAATAATAGATATATCTAATTACCTTCATGAATAGAATATTATAATTTAAAATTACATTACTTTAAATATAAAATATTTTATATACATATAAATCAATTGAAATCTAAATTAACCACCATTAAAATTTAAAATATATACATATTTTAAAACAATATTATTTCCCTAAATATAAATTGCATTTTATACATAACATTTCAATTATATAAACACCATATTTAAATTTAATAAACATTTAATATAAATTATATCATACAACAAAAAATAACTCATTTAAAAATTAAATCATTCAAAAGAAACTAATTTATACATCCATACATTCAGGAACCCATTCATATTATATAAATAAATTGTACAAACAAAATAAATAACAACTATACAATTACAATTTTAAAAAGAATATTTACCTTCTTAAAAGATGCAAATATATGTTGAGAAAGAATTCCTATAGGGTTTCACAGTAAAAAAGAGAGGAGAAGAATGAAATTTGGATGGGGGAGAACCCCTTTTATAAATTTCAGTCAGCAAGAGGTGTGAACCCCATTCAAACCTCCTATATTAATTCTAAAAAGGAAGCATGAATGGGGTTCCTGCTTCCTCCACCGCGTTGAGGAAGCATGAACCCCATTCACGCTTCTCTCTTAGAATGTATAAGTGTGAAATTGGTTCATGATTCTTCGATCCCCATTTTTAAAAATCCTGTAACCCTACCCCTTTTTATAAAAAAAATAAAAAACCCATTTAAAAAATATACTCACCCATTTGTGTATATATATTTACATGCATTGTATTTCCCTTAAAAAATCCTCAGATTTTATTATTTGATGTGTTCTGTTTTTTGGATGATTCCTTATAGATGCTAGCTGGTTCCATCTTCGTGCAACTACGACCATTGATTATCTTTGATCTAACCGGCCAAAATGGACTCTGTGTTATTACTTAAAATATGTGGTGTTTCCTGACCTCCAATCGAGTGCTGTCATGTGATCTGGGTTTTGTTATGAATTTTTATTACTTGAAAGATGCTATTGATTATTGAGGGATCAAAATAATCTCCAGTTAAACTTTTAAATGGATATTCTAGTACACCCCTGGGATGAGGAAACATGTGCTATTATATTTTAAGCCTTTAAATATTTTATTTTGGTCATTCCTCTCATTTTAATTCATAGATGGTTTTTCCCATTTGTTAGGAAGAAAAATCCCTGATACAGATAGAACTTCATCTATGGTGACTACAGTGACAACCAAAAATCCAAGACTGTGGTGACATCGATGAATCTAGTTATCTTCAGCGATAGCTACGAAAATTAAAATGAATTCTATGGCAACAATGACTCCAATGTACGTAGTATCATGTTATCCATAAGTATATTCTAACACAAATGTGTTATTAGTATTATATGAGAACTTCCCTGACTCCAATAGTGTTTATTATCAGTCTCTGACACTCTTTTTTTGTACAAAACAGGCACAGATGGTTGAAAAAGGTGGTGTAGCTTATCTATTTCTACTAAACTATGTATTGGAAAATATCTATTCCATTTAGGAAAAACGAAATGTTATGTTGTTACCATTACTGTAACATAATATTACAGTTTTCAAGTATTCTTAAACCCCTATTTTAATCAATATTTGGTTCGGTTTTGTTTGTGGTTGTTTCAGGTTGAAAATTTAAAAGTTTCAAATTTTTTGGGCTAGTTCATGGTTGGCGCATGATTTTCCCAAACCATGTGCCCCTAAAAGTAAACTGTGCAACCCATGTCAATGGGATTTCACATGCTTAGTGCATGGTTAGTCAAGATATGCACCCTATCAGGAGAAATTGTGCAACACATTTAAAATAGGTGCATAGATTGTGCACATTTTTTTTATACTGTTCACCTTTGCCCAGAAAACCGTGTGGATGAGATTTTAATTGATCTGAATTTTGATTAAAAATTATTAGACCCCATTTTTAGACCCACAACGGACTGGTATGAACCAAAACCGATTTATCCCATCCTTAGATCTCCAAAGAAGGATTCTTGGCCCCTCATATCCTTCTTGGAAGCATTCTAAAGCTCGAGGAAAGCCCTTGGATATTATCATGGTTAACTTCCTCATCCCAATCTCATTCTCCCACGATCTCTCTTCTTATCTCTAGGGTTCTATATATACCCATGTTTATTTTTGGATCTAAACCTAGGTTTGATTCATAGATCTTGATTTCCATCATTTTCTGTTGGAGTTTTCTGTTTATGACATTGTGATTCGAGATCTGTTGATATTGAGGTAAGTGGTTCCGTTACGATGCCCTATTTTTATTTACACTAAATTTATTTATTTAATTTAAATTATTTTTGAATTAAATGAAATTACATGGTTTTGATTTAAATGGATTTCAATAGGTTTTTTTTGGAAAAAACCAATTCCATTGTATTGGGGTTTTTAATAAAAAAGGGTTTTTAGCATGAAATTGGAAAACCCCCAATTCCATTGAATTGGGGTGTGTTTATAGAAATTGGTAGAATTTAAAATTTTTAATTTAAATTATGAAATTATTTCAATTATTTTTTTTTAATTTAATTATGGAAAAAGGTTTTGATGGAAACTTGTGAAAAACCCCAATTCTATTTAATTGGGGGTTTGTTATGAAATTGATGGAATTTGTTTGAAAATTTAATTGTTGAATTTAATTGTAAAATTTGATTGTAAAATATAATGGTGAATTTATTTCAAATCCCAATTTGTGAAAATGGATTAAAATTGTTTTGATAGAAACCTTAGGGTTTTATCTTGGTGAAAGGCATATTTTTTTATTAAAAATTTATTTTGGTTTTTAAATGTAAAATTGACATATTTGAAATGGAGAATGGGATTAATTTTATTTTAATAATTATTAAAATAAATTTCTATTGTTGTTTTGTACTAGAGAATATGGAAGCCTTTGTTAGTTAGTGAGATATTTGGATGGAACTTTATGATTTACAATGTTCTAAAACATCATATCAACACATCACATCCCTTAGGGTATAGTGATTTTTCATCTTTCAACTTGGTTCAAAGGGGCGTATGTACATATTTTACAAATCAGTTTGAGTGCAGGGTCCCTATCGCCTAGAACTGTCATACCTTCTTAGGTATATGACCATGTTTCTTACTTTCTAGTATTTCAAATGAATATATGTCATTGTTGTAAACTATTTTACATGCCTTGTGAATTTATATAAATGTTTAATATAATTTTTTTATTTAATCCATTTGTGAATAATTAAAATAGTGTAAAGCACCCTTTGTTTAAAGGCAATTACACCATTTGAAAAGTATTTCCATATTTTTAAATGTAAATCATGATTTGTTTAAATATTCTTTTTAAATGCCAAACCATTGTATTTAAAAATTAAAATAACTTTCTTAGTTAATTTGATATTGGAATATTGTTATGTAATCCTTGGGTGAAATACTATTGGGATTTGTATAACACCATACTTGTGACTTCAAGTGTATGTAGATTGTCTCCTTATAGGTTCGAGCAGGGGTAAATCATCTCTTGGAGGTGGTTTTACCAGTTGACCCTTGGACATGGTGAGTTGTGTATGAGTTGTGACTTGGTATTTTTTTCTTGTTTTATGGTACTTGGTTATAACACATGGGCTTATTTATTCTTGTTTGACTTCTAGTACATTACTTCTAGTGTATTTTTTTGATATGAATACTATCTTATTTCTTTTACTTCCACAATATTTGTGGAAATTATTCCCACTTTCATTCTTGTATGATTCTAGGTGATAGTCGCCGACCTATGGGGATTGTGAATGACATTCGAGCTATGTTAGGACTGAATCAGTTATCAGGTTACTAATTTATCCAGGCTAGTTCATGAAAAAACAAAATCAAAGGTCCAAGTTGATATTTTTTCATGAAGTTAGTATGCATTCATTAAATATTTTCAGGACTTAGGAGGTAGTTACAATTGATTTCTTGGTCAGTTATCACCATATTTAACCTTAATTCACCAGAGGTGGTTAGGGAAAGACGTCTTATGGATTAGTTCCAGTCTTTTTCCTCTTTTTATTTCTATAGAGTGAAATCCAAATCTTGTTTATTTTATCTATTGGGATTAATTTCCCCTGTCACTCTATTCGAGTGTTAATCTAATGTCTTCCTTGTTTTCTACTAATGTTGTGTAGCATCATGCCTTCAAGAAGACAAGAAAATATGATTAAGAAGGGAGATACTATTGAACCTCAGTGAGAAAATCATGTTATATATTTGAATTTGGTTGAGGTGATCATGCACACTGTACAAGATTTGGGACAGGCACCACCTCTAGTTCTCATTCAGGCATTAACTCGGAACCTTAGAGGAATGTTTGCCCGCGGGGGCTGGGTGAGTTGGTTCAAGGTAGTGGCGTCCCGTTGCTGAGGTTCCGGGTTTGAGTCCTCACAAAGGCAACGCGCACCATACGCTAGTGATCCTCTCGTCCCCTTGACTCCTTGTGGAACTGGCCCAAGCCCAAGGGTTGGCCACCTTGGGCCTAGCTGGGGACATGCAGTGTGCAGGTGGGTAGGCCAGCTCAATACCTTGTTACCCAACAACACGTTTGGGCAGAATGGGCGCACTTCACCTGGCTGACGGATTGCTGTGACGAACCATCGCTGATCGAGGTGTTACCCCGTGGGATGCATTGTCATCTCGGCTGACAACGGCTCCTCCCTGGCTGGGGCTTTCCCGGATGACCTCTTCGTGGGGAGGGGGGTTCCTGAGTGTGGAGGGTTTGAAAAGGTCACTCTCAGGAATTCCCTTCTCGAAGATTTTTTTTTTCTCAAGATTTTTTCTTAAGAGTTCCTTCTCCATAATCCATCACCGTTCAAAGGATCAAATGATCCTCCAGAGGCTAAGGAATGGTTGATCATTATGGAGTGGTTTTTTTGTGTTCTTGGACACACCAAATGAAATCAAAGTGAAGTGTGCCACCTTTGTGATGGAAGGAAAAATTAGGAGATGGTGGGACACTATGGTGATGAAGAAGAAGCATGAGGTCTTAGATTGGAAATACTTCAAGGTTATTTTCATTGAACAATTCTATCTAGAGTCAATGTTGTTATCTAAGTCTACAGAGTTTTTGAGACTTGAGTAGGATGATAGAACCATGAAAGAGTATTCAAACCATTTGGCTAAGATCATGCGTTTTACACCTGAGATTTTATCGAATGAGAAGATTAAGGCCTAAAGGTTCAATTTGGTAATTTTTCAAGATATTATTTCTTAGGTTTTCTTACTGAATATTCCTTCTTATACTGATGTGCTGGATAGAGTGATAGTGGTTGAAATGGACCTGGCTAGAAAGCCAGGGTCATCAGGAGTTTTTTTCTATCCTAGTGGAAGCATGGGTTCCTTTAAAGGAAAGCATAAACGTGATGATTTTCATGGTAGTTATCAACAACAGGGTCATTCTATACCTCCTAGAGTTCCTATAAGTGGTCCTTTGGGTTTTTACTAGTGTGGTGAGCTTGGGAATTCAAAGAGGGTTTTCACTGAGGCACCCAAGAATTATGGCTCTTGTGGATGCTCGAGCCACTTGAAGAGATTTTTCCATGTTTATTCCACTCCACACAATGTCATTATATCATTAACACTGACTAAAACTATAGAGAAATCATATGATTCATGTGTAAAAGGGTTATAGCCACATGCATCTGGAGTGAAGCTTCTTCAAGAAGTGGAAGAGTCTCCAGAGGAAGTGGATATAAGTCTAGCGACTGTGAGAGGTACTATTACTATATTTTCATCACTCTTGACTTCTCTATTTGACACTGGTTCATCTCATTCATTTATTTCTAGCCATATTGTTAATCTTATAAATCTCTCTATGAAGATTTTATCTTGTGTAATGGATATTACTACACCCCTTGGTAATAAGAGAGAGCATGGTCTTCATATTTCCACTTGTGTCTTCTCTCTATCATATTTCAATCTTGTTTGAAGTTTTATGGTTCTCAACATGAAACCTATTGTCATCATATTCAAGATATATTGGTTCATCACCAATAAATCCCATATTGATTATTATCTTTGATGGGTATCTTTTACTACACCTAGTGGTGTGTACCGTGTATTTCATGGAGAATGGGACCTGAGTTCAAGAAGAGCTGTACCTTCTTATCCAGAGTTGGGGAAATTAATATTAGAATTTTTCTTTGATCTAGAGTTAAAATATTTGAGTGGTTATATCACTCTAGTTTTCATCGAGTTTCCCAACATGTTTCCTTATGAATTATCTGGTCTACGAATGGTGAGGGAGTTTGAGTTCTCTATTGATTTAATGCCTGATACTCAACCGGTTTCTATCCCCTCTTACTACATGGAACTAGATGAACTGAAAGAGTTGAAGTCCCAGTTAGATGATCTTTTAGAGAAAATATTTATATGCCTGAGTGTTTCACCATGGGAAGCACTAGTTCTCTTTTCTAAGAAAGATAATGGTTCACTTATCCTATTAATTGATTACCTAAATCTCAATCAAGTAACAATAAAGAACAAGTATTAATTTTTAAGGATTGATGATCTATTTGATCAGTTCAAGGGGGTGAAGTGTTTCTCAAATATTGATCTTTGTTTTGGTTACTATTAGTTTAGGGTTAAAGAATATAAAATTCAAAAAACCTCTTTTTAGAGAAGGTACAACCATTATTGGTACCTTTTTATGCCCTATGGTATAACTAATACTCCTATTATCTTTATGGAATTAATGAATAATATTTTCCATGATTTTCTAGATACCTTTGTGGTAGTATTTGTGGATGAAAACCTCATTTTTTCTATGTTCAAGGAGGATCATGTGCATTATCTGAGAGAAGTTATGAGTTTTCTAAGAAATCACTAACTTTATTCTAAGGTTTTAAAATGTGATTTCTAGATATGTGAAGTGATGTTCTTGGAGAATGTGGTGTTGGAACAAGGAATATCAGTTTATCTTGAGAAGGTGAAATTTGTTATGACTTGGGAACAACCATGAAATGTTTTAAATATTTAGAGATTATTGGGTCTAGATGGGTATTATTGATGATTTGTGAAGGACTTATCAATGTTGGAATCTCCAATGACTACACTAACTTTTATGGGAGTAAAATTTTCTTGGGTTAAAAAATGTCAGAATTATTTTGTTGAGCTAAAATATCTTTTGACCACTGCATCGATGTTGACTCTTATATAGGCCGGTAAGGTCTATGTGGTCTTTTGTGATGCATCAATTTTAGGATTGGGCTGCATTCTTATGCAAGGTGATCATGATGTTGCCTATGAATCTCACCAGCTTAGGCCACATGAAAATAATTATCTGACCCATGACCTTGAACTTTTAGCTATGATGCATGAACTTAAGAGTTGGTGGAATTACCTTTACATAGAAATGTTTATCGCGTTTCCAGACCATAAGAGCTTGATTTATATTATCTCTAAAAAATATTTGAATCTCCACCAGAGGAATTCAGTGGAATACTGATAATTTTTTGAATTTGACATCACTATACCTCAAGGAAAGGGAATATTGTTGCTGATGATTTGAGCATGAAACCTATGATCTAGGATGTGAAAGAATATTTGGAAGAGTGTAATTTTATGGCTCTCTTTGTTTGGTTGCATATTGGAGTCTAGGAATCAGTAGATGAGGTCTCTTTAGCTAGTTTCTAGTTTTCATTCGCTCTTCTCGAGATGATTCTTCAGGAACAACAACTTGAAAATGAGTTTCGCAGCATTAGAGACTCTCTTTATGGAGGGGAGGGAGTTTTCGAGTGGTTGTTCCCCAAAGAGGGTATTATATGTTATCAAAATCATTGTGTTGTGCCATTAGTGGAAAGGAAAGCTATGATGGAGGACTGCCATAGTTCCCAATGGTAAGTTAACCCTGGAACCACTAATATATTCTATGATATGTGACCAAAGTTCTAGTGTCCAGGTACGAGATGGATCATTGTTGAGTTTGTCTCTCATTGTTATACGCACCATTAGGAAAAGTTTGAGAACCAGAAGACTTCGGGTTTACTTCAGACACATACAATCCTTAATTGGAAGTGGGTTGAGATATTTATGGAATTTATGATTGGGTTTCCATGTACCCAGATAAAGAATAATGCAATATGGGTTGCAATCAACAGGCTGAAAAAATTGGCTCACTTTTTACCCTTTCGTAATGCAGCCAATGTTGAGGAGGTTGGGAATATCTATGTGAAAGATATTGTTCATTTTCATAGAGTACCATTTGTTATAGTCTCTAATAGGGATCCTCAGTTCACTTATAATTTTTTGAGAGGCCTTCAAGAGGCACTAGGATCTCATGTCCATTTGAGTATGACATACCATCCATAGTCGAATGGCCAGATAGAAAGAGCTATATAGATTCTTGAGGATATGCTTCACACTTGTGTTCTAGACTTTTGTGGGGATTAGGATGATCACTTAAGGATAGTTGAGTTTACTTATAACAATAGTTACTATTACATTATTAGGATGGATATTTTTGAGGCCATGTATGGATGACCTTGTAGATCTCTATTTTGTTGGCGAGAGGTTGTTAAAACATCCATAGTTAGACCAAGTTTGGTGTAAGAGACAACAAGAAGATTTAGTTAATTCATTATATAATGTTGGAAAAATAGAGATGATATAATTCTTATGTTGATCATTATCACTGGCCATTGGATTTTTTAGATGGTGACCATGTATTCTTGAAAATTTCACCTCGGTTGGGTCATTGTAGGATTGAGAGGTAAGGGAAATTTGCTCCTCATATTGTGGGACCTTTTGAGGTTTTTGAGTAGGTGGGGAAATTTTCTTACCATTTATATATTCCACCATAATTGACATTGATACATAATTAATTCCATGTATCTTAGCTACAAAAGTATCTATATTATCCATCTCATGTTCTGAGTTGGCGTGATCTTGAAGTTGAACTTGATTTATCCATGACTGAACAAATAGTCTAGCAAGTTAATTCTAAAAACAAGGTACTTCATGGTAAGATGATACCATTGGTTCAAGTGCTATGGTAGCATAGTTCTAATATTCATGAGATTTGGGAGAGGGAGGCCCTGATGAGAGAGCAGTGGCCTCATCTTTTTGGCATCGTAGCTTTTTCATAGGATTTTTGGAGACAAAATGTTTTTATGGTGGGTAGGTTGTAACAACTTGTTATTGTTTTATTGTATTCCTAAAACCTTATTTTAATTGATATTTTTTTGGGTTTTATTTTGGGTTTTTTGAGGTTAAAAATTTATTTTTTTTGAATTTTATAGGTTAGTGCACAACTGGCGTATAGTATAACCAAACCGTGTAACCCCTCAGAGAAAACTGTGTAACCCAAGGTAGTGGGATTTCACATTGTTGGAACATGGTTAGTCAAGAAGTGCTCCATATAAGTAGAAACCATTTGGCCCATTTAAAATAGACACTCAACTTGCAAATTATTTTTCTAAACCATGTGCCTCTGCCCAAGAAACTGTGCAAATGGGATTTTAATTGATCCAAATTTTGATTAAAAATTACCAAACCCCATTTTAGACTTTAAGATGACCACTATGGTGCACAATTAGTTTATAACATTCATATATCTCCTAAGAAGGATTCTTGGACCTTCATATCCCTCCTAGAAGTGATAAAAATCTTGAGTAATTCCCTCCGATCTTCTCTCAATTAGTTTCCTCATCCCGATCTCATTCTCCTATGATCTCTCTTCTTCTCTATAGGGTTCCATGGATCACCGTGTTGATTTTTGGATCTAATACCCACTATTTTGGATCTAAAATTAGGTTTGATTCATATATATAGGTTTCCTTCATTCTCTGTTGGAATTTTTCATTTACGGAGTTGTGATTCAAGATCCATTGATCCTGAGGTAAGTGGTTCAGTTATGATGCCCACTTTTTATTAAACATAAATTTCTTAATTTAATTTTAATTTTTTGGAATTAAATTAAATTTCTTGGTTTTTATTTAAATGAAATTCAATAATTTTGTTGAAAAAACCCAATTCCATTGAATTGATGTTTTTTTAAAAATTGGGGTTTTTTCAGGAAATTAGGAAACCCCCAATTCCATTGAATTGTGGTTTGTTTATGGAAATTGGTGTAATTTAAATTGTTTAATTTAAATTATGATATTTTTTAAATTAAATTATTGAATTTAATTGTGGGAAAAGGATTTTATGGGAAATCTTCAAGAATCCCAATTCCATTAAATTGGGGGTTTGTTATGTAATTGATGGAATTTGTTTGAAAATTAAATTTTTGAATTAAATTGTGAAATTGAATGGTGAATTTATTTCAAATAACTATTTGTGAAAATTAATTAAAAAAGGTTTTGATATAAACCTTAGGGTTTTATCTTGGTGAAAAACATGTTTTTTTTATTAAAGACCCATTTTGGGTTTTAAATGGAAAATTGGAATATTTCAAATGGAGAATGGGATTAACTGTATTTTAAGCATTCTTAAAATAGATTTTCCATAATTATTTCTTTACCATATCACATGAAAGTCCAAGGTATTAAGTGATCTATTTTTATGACACTTTATAATTTACAACATTCTAAAACATCATATCAGCACATCATATCCCTTAGGTGATGGAGATGAGTCCTCTTTGACCTTGGTTCAAAGGGTAATATGTACATATTTCCATATCACTTTGATCATGGGGTCCCTATATCTTGGAACTATCATAAATTCTTAGTCATATGACCAGGTTTATCTCTTGTTTGTATTTCAAATGAACACATGCCATTGTTGTAAACTGTTTTACATGCCTTGTGAATTTATATAAACTGTTCTGTATAAAAGTTTTTATTTAATAAATTTCTAAAAAGTACCATTAGTGTAAAAACCCTTTATTTAAAGGTAATTCCATCATTTGAAAAGTATTTTCATCTTTTTAAATATAAAACATGATTTTTAAAATATTCTTTGAAATTAAAAACCTATTTCTTTGAAAATTTAAAGAACATTCTTGGTAAATTTGATATTGGAATCTTATTATGAAATATTTTAGTGAAATACTACAAGTATTTGGCTCACACCCTACTTGTGCCTTCAGGTGGTTGTATATTATATCCTTTCAGGTTCAAGAAGGGGTAAATAATCTCTAGGAGGTGGTTCTAGCTGTTGAACCTTGGACTTGGTGAGTTGCATCTAAGTTGGGACTTGGGTAATTTTTCTTGTTTTCCAGTAAATGGTTGTAGTACTTGGGTTTGTTCATGCTTGTTTGAACTCTAGTACATTACTCCCAGTGGAGTTTATTTTGACATGAATATTATTATTTTTTCTTTTAATTCCTCAATGTTTGTGAAAAATTGTTCCTACTTTAATTCTTATATGATTCTAGGTGCTAGTTACTGACCTTGGGGATTGGGAATGCCCTTTGGGCTATTCTAAGACTTTCTTGGTTATGAGGTTACTAGGTTACCTGGTATGGTTCGTGAAAATTCATTTTTTAATAAATTTTTCTTATGAGTGGGTTTCTATAAATGTTGTATGACTATAATTTTATAATTAAAAAAATTTAAATTTCCCTATTTTCAATTCAATGCAAGCCATGCAAACTTAGGATAAAGAAACTATTTTTCAATTGTACTCATGAAAGTTATATTGTGAGTTCCGCTAGAGGTTTCATTATAATTTATGGAATCAAAAAATAAACATGTTATATATATATTGTACTATAATATTTGTAGGGTTAATGGAGAATTGTTATAATTTCCCCACTAGAAATTCCACTAGAAATTCCATTAGAGGTTCCACTGGAACATCCATTGGAACATCCATTGGAGGTTTCACTGGAGTTCCACTGGAACTTCTATCAGAGGTTCTACTAGAACCTCCATTAGAACATCCACTGAAACTTCCATTGGAGGTTCCACTAGAACTTCCACTGGGGGTTTCATTGGAACTTCCATTGGGGGTTCCACTAGAATTTCTGATGGAACTTATACTGGAACCTCCAATGGAGGTTCCACTGGATCCACTAGAAACTATTCTACATAATTAGAGTGCAAAGATAAATAAGGAAAAAATCATGTTGTTCTTTCCCACTAGATATTCCAGTGGAGCTTCCAATGGAAGTTCCAGTGGAACTTCCAGGCATATTGTACCTTCCAAACATGTAGTTTAATTTTTGGAATTCCCCAAAAAAGTATTTTTAGAGAAAATTTTATAGGATTTAAAATTGAATATCGTGCCATTATTTCACACTGTATGTTCCACCGGAGTTTCCAATAGTGGTTCCACTGGAACTTCCACTGGAACTAATTCTATATAATTATAGTGAAAAGCTAGATTAATTAAAAAATCATGTTTTTAATTTCCAGTGGAACTTGTAGTCATATTCTACCTTTAAAGTGTAACACCCCAAGATTTCATAATATGTTATTTCTTCAAAGTAATTCAATAAGCTGCACTACACGCAACACCGAGTTCAAGCGAACCACAACTTACCAAACTAGCCGTTCAAAAGTGGTTATGAATAGTATTAACTGAATTTTGAAGTTTATATAATCCTTATAATTTTAGAATCCATATTATGAGTTTCTTAGACATTATGTAAGAACGAATTCATTTTTTTTAGATAAAAGAAGTATTTTTCAAAAAATACAATTTTACCGCCTTTTAATGGAGAACCTTTTTTAAGTACAATATTTGAAACTTTTATATATCCAATTTGGAAAAATAAACTTCTTCTTTAGAATCGAGACATAAAAATTTTGTTTCAATAAATTTTTGGTATTTTTCTGATAACTTTCATATTTGGGTGAATAGTGAAAATACAATAGTTTAACTGAAAACAACTTTTTTAATCAAAATAATTTATAGTGTTCAATTATTAATTTTAATTGTTTAGAAGTATAATTAGATTA
The DNA here is from genome assembly GCA_963277665.1 of Viscum album. NCBI lineage: Eukaryota > Viridiplantae > Streptophyta > Magnoliopsida > Santalales > Viscaceae > Viscum > Viscum album. The sequence goes on from OY728143.1 coordinate 1,016,682,220, forward strand.
TATTTTCACCATTTAACCCAATTTTGGTCATTGGACATAATTTCACATTTAAACTGAACATAAACAAGTGTCAATCTTTTGATAGTTATTTTTTCTTAAAAACACGTTTTTTGTTTTGACAACGAGAATTAATTTTAACTTAATTTCTGCCACTTTTGTGTTTTGAATTTAGAAAAATGGATGTCTAAATTGTGTAAATTGGTAAATTTTATTTTTAGACATTTTGAATAATTACTTCGGTAAATATTTTATTTACCATGGTTAAAGGGTAAATCCGGTAAATAAGGGTAAATGAATAATATTATAATAATACTAAATTACCCTAACACGTGTCCTAACCCTATTTTCTGATACATTTCCAACCATGGTCATCCTTGGGTAGAATTTGGGACCCCATGGAGCCACTTGTAAGTGAAAATGACACTTTATAATAATTAAGTTAAGATAAATACAAAAAATGACATAAGCATATATCTTTTAGTAAAAATTTTTTTACATAGAGTTATATATGTTATATATTAGACTATAAATTTTAATTAGAAATATTAAAAGATTTAATACATACTGGTATTTTATTTATAATTTTTATACATTTAATAATTAAAGTTATTTATGACACAATGATGATGCAATATTTTCATTATTAATGAAAGAATCAAATAAATGGTATTATAAATGTTAAAATAAATATAATTTGAAAGTTTTTATGCCATAAAAGAATTTTATAGGTTAATATGACATGTTAGTATTGATAAAATGAGTTTATTTGAACTAATAAAGTTTTTAGGACTTTAAAAAAAATTAATTACCAAATAGTGTCAAAATTGACATAAAAGAGTTTTTAAAACAAATATTATATTATTAATTCATATTCTATTCTTAAAAATCTAATGTTAGTACAAGAGAATTATATAATTATAGGTGTATCATTAATGAACCACTTGGGGTTCTATTGGAAGTTTATTGTAAGTTTATGAACCATATAATATAAAAATACAAAGAGACATGGTAAATGTCAAACTAATTAACTAAGAGTTAAAACTAAAAGATAAGGTTAATATAATGACCCAAACCTGTCAAAAACCCATTGGTTGAGTGGATGTCAACCCATCCCCACCTTATCCTCTAAATAAGTCACTTTGGAGCCATTATAAACTGAATATGAATTTATTATAAAATAATATTTTAAGTTTTTCCTAAGGTGCCCCTCACCCCTCTTATAAAAGGGCACTCCCCCTTCTCTCTAATTAACACCTTCAAGGCCTTTTGACTCAGCAAAAACCTTCCCAAATAACCTCTAAACTTCCCTAAATTCACCCTAGAGACCCTAATTTGGTAATAAATCCAATCTAAGGAGCCCTTTTGATCATATCAAAAGGAAGAACCTGAAGAAGAGGTAATGATTTCACCACCCTCTTTCAAGTTCCTTTCTTCTTCCACTTCTTCTTTCTTTGTTATTTCCATTATAAAATAATAATTCCAGTATCTTCTATATTCTGTGATGTTATTATAAATATGTTACAACCATATTTAGTATTCTATCTATCCTTTGAATGACATGTCACCATACGTGTGTACGTACGACTTACCGTCTCCACGTCGTGGTGTAATTGTTATTCAAAACATTATTATTTGGATGGGTATGATAATGATGTGTAATTGATGTAAATAATAAATATAACATGATTATTATTCTTTATATATTATATAACATCCAAATATATATTATTTTAATATCAAAATAATCATATTGTCGCTCGTGCGTACGTACGGACTACCGTCTCCACGAACGTGATGAGATTCATTCCCCATCGTATCCATTCAAGACTAATTCTGATTTGATTATTAAAAATAATGTTTAAGGACTTGATATCATTATGTATATGAATAATATACAACCTATCCATAACAAACATAGCTTATGTATCAAAACATATAAAAGAAAATGAAAGTTAACACCCAAAACGACGATAATACTAAAATATTATTAACAAAGAATTATTAGAAGATCATATATGATATCATAATTATGTATATGGTTATTGTATAATTTAATAACAGTGTTTTATCTATTATACAGAAGTTTGACATACCATCTACTAAGGAAAAGTACAAGGTAAGGGTTAATTTCGCAATCTCTTTATTAACCGAGGTTGTTTTTACGTAAGTATCTACTAGGACCTCTTTATCATCCACATCCATGTTTCTTAAAAATATATTTCAAAACATTTTTACTATTTACTATACTATGGGTTAAATTAATTTATACCCTTATTTTACCTTATATGTTTTGAAAGGAATCTTTCCGTCGTTTTCCAAACAAGTTACTTTTTGACCTTTTTGACAAAACTAAGGTAAGGATTTTTTTAACTTATATGGCGGGTGCGGTTATTCTCCGCTGTTATTACACCTTTGAAGCTTCCATTACAATATTATACAAATATTTTCAAAATAAAGGTTTTATTTAGAATTATTTGACTTTTAAATGATTTCAAAAAAAGATATATTTCTCTCAAATAGTTTTGATTTCATCTATGTCAACATCATTTGATATATTTTAAGCTTATTTGAAGTTGATTTATTATGATACAAAACTTCCATATTGTATTGAATGTTTTGTGATATGTTTGACTGTGGATGTGTTATTTTTATACCATTCATGGTTTATGGATAAAGTATTGACATTTCGTATGCTAGTTTTAATACGAATGTTTATGTTATGTTTAAACCTTTTCATATGAGGAATGAATTGGACTTAGTAAGTGACGGGTGGAGCCCGCTATAGCTCCTCGATGAATTGGTATGTCTCATGAGACAAACTAGTGTCTTGGGACAAGGACTTGAAAAAATATTATTGGTAGTCTTGGCACAAGGCCTTGACTATGTGGTTATGATAGTCTGGCATTATGCATTCCATCATTATGAAAGTGGCTATTTGATATTGCATGTGATTATTCGACTAGTAGAATATCAATTTGAGTAAGTAAATGGAATTATTTTGATTTATATTTGCCATATTATGATGAATTTTATGTTAAAAAGGCTTTGTTTTAGTTTTATACATTGCCTTAAGTGTTTATTCTTATTTATGAAAGTTTCTGCTATATTGTTATCCTTACTGAGAATCTAAGCTCACCCCTTTCTATGTTTTATTTTTCCCAAGATGTGAAGATGTATATTATGACTGACCTGCAGGGATAGTCTATGGGATCTCAGTGTTGTCTATGGAAACAATGTTGTTGTAGTTTTCCATTTTATGATGTAATGTAAACCTTATGAATGTATCTTGTGTTTCCAAGGATACTAAACTAATCGGTATTTCGAGATTTTATCCCTTGTGATCATGACAATGATACGTAATAATGCACCACCTCTAGGTAACTAAGGTTGGGGCGTTACATCAAGACTGTTTTATAATTTTTATAATCCTAAAAAAAATATTTTTAGAAATATTTTTATAGGATTCAGAAGTGAATTCCATGCCATTTTTCACACCAAAACTTCCACTAGAGGTTCCACTGGAACATCCACTGGAAAAAATTCTACCTAATTATAGTGAAATGATACCTTAAGTAAAAATTCATTTTTTTATTTCCAATTGGAACTTCCACTAGAATTTCTAGTGGAACTTTCAGTCATATTATACCTTCCAAACATTTAGTGTAATTTGTGGAATCCCCAAAAAAATTTGTAGTGAAAATTTTATAGGATTCAGAAGTAAATTTCATGCCATTATTTTGAAGTGGAACTTCCATTGGAGATTACACTAGATCTTCCTATAGAACTCCCACTAGTGGTTCCAATAGAACTTATAGTCCATTTTAATATGGTTTGACGTTTATTCACATATGAATTCTAGCAGAGCTTACACTGGAAGTTCCAGTATTATTCTACCTTTAAAATATATAATATAATTTTGGTATTCTCCCAATAATTACCTTATATTATATACTGTAGTGAAATTATTATAGGATTCAGCATGTATTTTTTTTCTATTCTTTCTAGTCATCTTTTATGTTTTGTGATTCGCAAGGAAATGTATTACATTCAATTTTTAAGTGTGCATTTTAGGTCTAATATGATATCTTTATAAAGAGTTATACAAGAAATAAAACCACAATTGAAATAAGTTCATTCAAATTATTTTAGGAATAGTTATTTTTGGATTTTTTAAAGAATTTCTATCCAATACTATATCAACATCGGATTATAAGAAATTTGAGAGTTCTATTTTTTATGCATTGAATAACTATATTCCCTCAATAAATTATTTCTGATTTAGTGGAGTGGAAAGACATTTCTCTGATGTTGATTTCAAAAGGATATTTGGAATAACAGAAGGTGAAAAAATATAGGATTATTACTCTTTAAATCCAACCAATTCATCATTTTATATAAGAAGATTTTAAATAGGTGTTAAGTTATTAACACAAAAGAAAATAAAAATAGCTATTTTGGAAGATATATTAGGAAATAAAGAAGTTGATCATGTTAACACAACAAAAATCTATATTAATACATAAGTTCTCTTGTGTTTTCACTACTATAGTTGCTTACTTGAGGTGGGGTTTTATCAATTTTATGGATAGTTTGAAAGATATAAGAACACCATGGCGGTCTCATAAAATCCACCACCATTTGATGAGATCTATTAAAGAATTTTAAAAGCATCAATAAAATATTATGGGGTCTATTATCACATTATTTATATGGATTAATATTTATTTTCACTTCTATGTATAATATAGTCTTCATAGGATTGTTATTTTTGTCGTATTAGTATTGTGAGGAAAGCAGAATAGTGAAAGGAAATGAACAAGCTGGTAATCCACCATTCAAAAAATAGAGCTTGTCATATTTTGATGCTACTATAAAAAAACTAAAGATTTAGAAACTTGTGGTTAGTGGGGTATGTATACCAATTATAGTCTAAATTAAATGATTTTTTCAACCCATGGGTATGTAAAAAGAAATAATTTACAGATAAAAAAACAAGAAGAAATTGATTAGGAGACAAAAATGAGTAAGGAAGTTACTGTTTCCCTGAAAGAAAAGGTGGATGACAAGGATGAAAAAAATAAAAGGTCATGAAAAAGAAAATTCATCCCTAAAAATAAAACTATAGAAAATGAAAGCCACAGTTAGGAAACAAGCTGAAAAACTTCAAAAAATGAAGCTATTTGTAAGTGACAACCCCAAAAAAGAGGCAAGAGGATGATAAACTATCATTTTTGGAGAGGAAATGACCCCTTATGTAATGGAGGAAAATTGTACAGTAGGTACCAATGAAGCTGGGATGTAGGAGAAAAAATAAGTGAAACAACCTACTGAAAAACCAAACCTATCCCTGATAGTAGATAAGAAGAATAGAAAAAATGACCCCTTCTTTAATGGAGGAAAACCAGAAAAAAGGTACCAATGAAGCTCATATCTAGGAGGATAAAAATCACATGCAAGAGGTAGCTAAAAATCCTAGACCTCTCCCTAACAAAATGCATGTAAAACAGTAAGAAATAGAAACTCCCCAAACCCAATCAATGATTAGAAATGTGAAATCAAGAGTAAGAAAACAAAATAAATTGGATTCAAAATATCTGTATGCAACCTAAAATACAAGTGGAAGAGAAGAAGTAGATAAAAAAAAGCAGTAGAAGATCCAACTAAGTTTCAAAAAACTATCAATGTAGTTAGTGTTTCAAAGATACCACAACATAAAAGACTTGTGACTGGGCTGGCAGTTATACTAAAATGGGTCAGGCATAGTTAGAAACTCCAAAAAAGACTACGAGTAGCTTGATAATATTCTATAGTTGGAACCAACCTGATATATTGTTAGGACCAAAATAAATGACTGCTCTAAATTTAAAATTTTATATTAAATTACCCTGAAATATACATGTCTTATTATAAATTACTATTATTATTATGTAGCGAATATGTCTGGGAATCCGTGAACAATTTATATTTCGTATCAATGGATGATATTTTCTCTCTTTTCAATAATACCATTACAAGTAGAAAGGTGGGTATTTAAGTTAACCAAGATTACTATAAACTAATATTCAATTAGTGTGACATACTCCATTCCATTTTAATGATATCAGGTTATAGATGATTATTACTAGATTATAAAAAAAGTGTGAAATGGGGAAGATAACTAGAATATTCCCAAATAAATCGATGATGGATACAAGTTTGGCCTTAGTGAGTGTAATATTCTCTATATTCTTTAAGTTGTAAATATATTAATTATTATTTTTTCCAAATTTATTCATTTTTACATGGAATAATATACGAGAAAACCAAAATTAGATATAGATTTTAGTAGAGAAACCTATAAAGGATACAATGAAGTTAAATAGAAAAGTTTTAATCACCATAAATACAACAAATATTCTTTGTAAATTTCTTGTTTTTGATATTGAGAGAAAATATTTCTGCCACTATAACTCCATGTAGCCTTAGATGGGTGGTGATGGAGATGATTTTTATTATAAGGATGATTTATAAATGATAAATGTTATCCTCATCAACATAAAATCCATTTCAATATAATCCAACTGACTGAATAATTTTGTACAACTTTAAAAACGCATTTATCAAAAATTTCATTAATAAATGGAGCCCCAAATACTTGGAAAAAACTCCTCCTGCACTGCCGTTCCCAGTGGAAGATGCTTCTCAATAGGGAGATTCAACCTTGTATTGTGGAATAATAATTTTCTATCTAATATAGAAGTTGTAAATTGTTCAAGTATATAAGAATAATCTAGAAAAATATGAAATTAATGACCTACACCTTTATATGGAACATTTATTCCATACCTACCCTATAAATAGTTGAAAAAAAAAACTTCATTTAGAAGAATGTGTTTCCTCTTGGAAATAGTTCTGATGACATCATCATAAACTTATAAACAACCTTATTTTATGGTCGTGACATAAAACTATAATTGAAAAGTTTACAAGGATCTTAGAAATTTATACATCCTAGTTTTATAGTTGTTATTGGGAATTGGATTTGAATGTTGTCACGTTATTAAACATTTATGCAACCCAGTTTTATGGATGTTTCTTATTTTTTGTGGTGACAGAAATGAATTTGGAATTATTTCATGTGATGATATATAAGTTTGTTTTTTTTCCATTTTTATGAATATGATTTTCTATAATGATTCACATGATTCTTTTGAGGTCAGAAATATTTTGTTTTATTTAAATTTTGTTACTTCACATGGTATTTTAGAAATTATTATTAAATTTAACACTTATATGGTTATATAATTAATATTAGAAAACCTTCTCAGTGTGGTAGATGTTTTTTGGTATGGTGGTTTTGGTTAAATGGATGTTCAGTAGTGTTTGTTTTAGTTTATATGGTATATTTTTATTGTTTTATATGGAATAAAATTATTTTATTGGGGGGGGGGGTTGAATCAATGATGAGTTTTCAGTCTTCCATAGATACCTGATAATAAAGTTTCTATTGTAGGTTGTAAATAAATACTAATAGTGGTTTGTTTTATTGCTATCGATATTTCATTATTAGTGACTGTCTATTCATAATTGTTTAGGTTTCTGGTTGATGGATATTTCATCATGATTATAGTATTGGATACTATATTTATATTTTACTACTTCAGTGTCATTGTATTGATGATTTACTAAATGAAATATTGATATTTATATACTAATATTGATATTATATTAGTTTTATATAGGTATTATATTGATTTTATATAATGTTAAAGGGAATATTATGTGCTTCTGATGGGAATTATTTGGTTTTGGTAATTTCAATGGGTTTTTTGGAAGTATTTTGGGGGATTCCAATAATGTATCACATTTTCAGTTTCCCTTATTTGAATCCATGATATTTAAAAAAGCCTCTTCAAAATTATCCCCAAGCTCAGTTTCCATTATTTTATATCAAATTTGTTATTTTATTATGTTTTAACATTAAAAAGAACATGGATTCAAAATTATCCTTGGATTTTCCATTTTATGATATTTAATATTATTTACAGGAATTTTTATGTTCACATTTGCAGTATAACAAATATGATCTTCACTACTGTCACTTTTGCATTTTCATACAACACAATTTCATACAACACATTTATAGTTTCTTGAAATGGTATCCCAATCCATTAGAATCGAAATTGGACTATTAATTCTTACTACCTATAAATACTTCAATGTTGGCATTACAATTTAAAACATCTTATACATGGTCACAATTCAACCCCAAAAAAAAATGTCATCTAATGCTGTCTACAATCCTCGACCTATTCCAATACTATGATAATATACCTCCAAAGAAAAATTTAAAAATTTCTTGATAAGTCTTCCTAAAATAGAAAAAAAACATAATTACAACACTTATAGAAAACAATGCTGCTAAAAAATTACATTTGATACTTTTTTTTATTTAAAACACCAAAATCTGATCTTTCTTGGTCTGTAATTCCCTACGTGCAATGAAAAATGATATTAGATACAACATTACCAATATAATATTTCTCTTATAAATGAAATTAATCATAAAATGAAATTATAATGTCATCATATCAGTAGAAATCTTCTTATTTTCATTAAAGTGTGTACCCTTTTGATTTCCATTATCTAAAATTATTTTTATTATATATCCCCCTTTCATGTTTGGCTTCCTTTTAAAAGAATCCTTTCTTAAAATTTTGTCTGAAATATTATGACCAATAACTCTATCCGATGATGTATTTATAGTAGTAAACTATTTTAAAAAATTATTGAAATTAGATAAGAAAATGTCATAACCTACATATGTATCATAAGATATGGCAACCATCTTTATTCCCATTCATGCTAAATCTTTGTAAAGTGTTTCTATAACTGATTTTCTATCAGCATTGACTTAAAAAAAGATCCTGCAAACATCACAATATTTCTATCCAATCAGGTCCACCTCCACAAAATATATTTTTCAGGTATTGATCTCACATCAAGCTGATCATAATTTTTTTAAACATGAAAAAAATATACCAAAACGACTCAAAATTTTGATAAGAACATTCAAAATATTCATTTGAAGCTTCATATGATACATGAAATTGATCTTCACAACCAACCATTCAAATAATATAAATGAATTGAACTCTGATTTCAATACATGATATCAGAAAACAAGCACTAATAATTTAATATTCATGTTGAAATAAATCAAATAACTTTTTTTGTATATATATTAGAAACCTGTCACATCAATTCATGTTAAATGTAAAAATTATGAGGATACTTCTCCCACATCTCAAATTCTTTCTTTATTTCATGATACTAATTTTTTCCAATAATTACTCAAACTTCTTAAATAAATAAACAACACTTAACTTACAATTAATATAATATTTAAGAAATATATTAAAACTTTCACTTAATTGAGTGATGTGAATACCCAATGTCAAAGCATCTTTCAAAAATAAATGCCACTAATTTTCTCACAACATGAATACATCATCCAACCACTACAATTTACCATAACTATATTATGATCTAAGGTAATCCCACTCCTAATCAAACTAATTTTCATCATTGTATTGGAACATAAACTTCTTAAATATAGTTAGAAAACTAGATCCTTCTTTCATCCAATTACCTAAATGATCAATTCCATTTTTCATAAAATTCCATGAATAAAGGCAATGTCAAGTTCCCACTAAAACTTTAGAAATGAATTTTCCCATTACTATATCCTGATCAATAAATATAGTTTGAGGTTTCTTCATGTGATGAAAATTCAATTTATTTTGAAAAAACCAAGAAAAAAAGTCTTAGTTTCATCATATAATAAAGACTACCCAAAAAATGACAATCTCTAGATAATGATTGAACCCCATGAAGACACCTAAGGGCATGTACTCTTTATTAGTGCTGAAATTGGCGTAAAAAACAACAACATCTCTAAAAAATCATAAAATTTCTTCATTTTTAGATCAACCCATAAAATATTATTAATTTCCCCATTCACGTCAAATTGCAGAGTATAAAAAATGATGTATTTTCTTGAATTTTTCTTTCTAGGTACTCTAAAATGAAACATACATCAACATGAAGAAATTCCATTTCCCATTTATACCTTAAAAAATTAAATTTATCAACACACTGGTACCCAATAACATATTAACCCCCTTGAATAAAAGTCACCAAGGGGAAGAAATCATTTGATTTAATACCTGTTGAAGTTTTCATATTTAACTCAGTTGTTTGTGCTTCTGTTACTTTTCTTTGGGACCTCATTTTATGAATTGATTCAGGGCTATTCAAGGTATGATTATAATCTTCAATAAATATAGTACACACATATTTACCAAAATATAATAAACTAACCCCCACTCTAGCAAGGAAACCAATACGTGTCTCAACTTCAGGAAATTTCACCATGCTATCATGTTTTTCAACCTTCCTATAACCTTTTAGGATACATTCATAAAGGATTGATGTGAAAATTGATCTATCCTTTCTCTTTTTATTATATTATTTTCACCGTACAAAGAACCCATTTACTACCCATATGTGACATAAAAACATTTCGCATCATCAAGTGATTTTAACATCATCCCTATAACTGGTTTAATAGAAGCTGCTACAACATCAACATCATCAGCATTGGAACAACCCACAACACAAAAAACCTAAGTTCAAGAAAAGTATATTAATTTTAGTATAGGATTTTATCCATTTGAAAATGTATAAACTATATGAATGAAAATTTAACTAAATATTATATAATTAGGAAAATAATCATTTACATATATATAAAATAAAATTATATTTATGAAATTATAAATAATTTTTTTATAAAATATATTAAATATATTTTCCTCTGGAAGTTCCAGTGGAAGTTCCACACTATAAAAAAATTTATATTTCTAAAACTAAGAAATATATTAGTAAAAATTACACTTTAATAAATATATTTTTATGAAATACTTAATTTTTTTAAATATGATTTTATTTAACATTTTCAAATGTATAAAATATTTGAAAAAACCTAAAAATAAAAATTACCTAATTGATAAAATAATAAAATTGAAACTTCCAGTGGAACTTTTTATAAATATATTATCAGTAAATATAATTATAAAAAATATGAATTTTAAATTTTAAATAATTTTTATAAAAATTATTTAATTTTTCATTTTAAATTGTATAAACAATTTGAAAGTGAATTTATTTTCCACTACAAGTTTCAGTGAAAGTTATAGTGGAAGTTACATTGGAAGTTCTAGTGGAAGTTCTAGTGGAAGCTCCACTAGAAGTTCTAGTGAACCTTCTAGGGGAAGTTTAGAACTTCCACTACAAGAACCAGAGGAACTTCCAAAATGAAATAAAAAATTATATTTATTTCAATAAAACATCCACTGTAAAATTCAACATAAAGTCTTGGATAGATTTATCACAAATATAATATTAAAAAAATTCAAATATAATCTCTGATACCTTAAAATGATTCAGAATACAATCATTGATAGAAACTAATTTTATATTAAAAAAAACTAATAGTAAAAATAATTCAAATACATTCTGCAATACCTTAATCCATATCCATTATAATCAAAACCAAAATGAAAAATCTAAACTATTTTGTGACTTTGATGATTCACACAAGGATAAAACCCATTTAAAATTCCAAATAGTCACACAATCAGGGAGAAACCCACTAACAATTCCCCAATCCCTTAAACCTTGCCCATTGTCATTCGAATCTTGCCCAACAAAACCCAATGAATGAAAATTATAAATTGTTCTATGATGAAACCCACTATGATGGAACCCATTGAAACAAAACCCATTAAAAAATTTCCAATCATCACACAATCCCAGTAAAACCCACTAAAAATGCCGCAATCCCTCACACCTTTCCCACAACCCTTTAGATATCACCTAGTGAAACCGAATGAAAATGTGAAATCCATGCTATGAGATGACTCATTTAACATGTGTGCCTCATTTTCAATGAGACAAAAATTACCTCATGCAAATCACTACAACACGATGCTACCACCTATAAATATGAACACGTGTTCGAATCTCTTCACATGATTGAAGTATCCTGAAAAAGAGGGAACCAGAGATGATAAAATGAAGATCAGTGATGTCTATGTAGTTTACATTTTTAATTTGTTCCTTATACATTAAATATTCATCTGGTCAGTTTTTATTACCTACACGGCCCTTTAGTTTTGGGTATATCTCATTTTTCAACTTCTAGGGGAGAGTTATTCACTCTGGTTCCTCTAAGGGTGATTGAACTATTGGTTCATTGATTGTTGGAGTAGATTTCAAGTAATATATGGAAGGATTCCATATGAGGTTCTTGAGGTTATATATTTTCTTTATTGATACCGAATATAGTCTAGAGTTTCAGTGGAGAGCAGTGAAAATCTTTGACATTCATTATGGGACGGGCTTGAATGAAGGAAAGCATCAGTAGCACGAGCACCATTCAAGCATCATTAGTTCTAGTTTGAGAATCTAGCAGTATAATAATATTATACTACATTTCTAGTATTTATCTTTATGATTGAAAGATATTGTATCATTCCATGCATATTCATAGTGTGAGTCTGTCCCGAAAGTCAATTCACTAGTTTAGAGCAGAAAGTTTCCTCACTGCCACCCAATCTAGATAAATCCAATCCTCATATAGTTCTCTATTCCATTAATTATTTCATGTCTTATATATAGCTATTTCCTTTAGTAATTAATATCATGGATGGTGATCTCTCCATTACTATAGATATAATGTGGGCTGATGCACATTATATCATTATGTTAACTTTTCTTGGATCATATTCATCTTTAATTTTTATTCTTTCACCTATTTTATTATTATTCAAATTGTCTACATCAAATCATGAATCCAGTATATAAATTATTGGATCTTGGATATTGAATAGGTACTATTATTTGAACATACATGCTAATAATTGGTATCATAGACACCTAATCTAGAATAATGGGATCAACAAAGTTTGGAATTGTAACGACCTGACCTTTTATAAATGAAATTCCCATTATAAATGAATAAATTTATTATTAAGTAATTTAGTTATAGAAAACACATACACTAAAACTAATATAATAATTACCTTTAGTGACCACAAAAAGCTTCCACTAAAGGCCTTTAGTGGTCACTTTGGGAATGCTTTTGGCTTCCACAATTTCTCTGTCGATAAAGCTCAATGGTGACCACCATTGGTGACCATTAAAAATCCCCATGAAAACACTCCGTTTCAAGTGTGATTAATGTCAATGAAAAAAGGGGACATAGTAGTTTATGGAGAGGGACCCCAACATTTTTGACAGCTATCCATGGATAATCCGTGGTGGTTAGAGGGAAGTAGGTACAATAACAGACATCGAGTAGTGGTGGGGGAATGTCGCAAGAGTGATCCAGGACCTATTGGAATATTTTGGGCGAGTCCGATGGTGATTGAGGAGTGTTAAGGATGAATATGGGTGGTAGTATGGTTTCGACACATTTTTGCAGCAAATATGTTGGGTAAGATGACACTGGAGGTGGGAGAAATCCTACCAAATTTTATTTCAATATTAACGATCCCCGTTGGCGGTCTCCCCTTACTCAAACATAGAAATTAATATATTTAGTAGTGTGATTTTTTTAATTGTTATATCCTGTTGGATTTAAAATACCATTAATAATCATAATCATTGATAATATAGACATTGTACAGTGACCATTAAAACTTGTATATATTAATGGTTATGATAAATTCTAAATGACATAAACAAAAGAAGTGATGAACCTGACCAGTAGGACCATACCCAATAAAGACCATTTATTAGATCTTTTATAAGATATGAAATCACTAGCCTTTTCCCTTAACCAAGCCTAAGATGAGATAAAAAAAACATGAGTGGACTGTTTAAGGGAGTGTTTAAGCTTACTGAGATCACAACCCAATCATGTTTTTTGAACCACCCTAAGAAAGTGTCACCATCACACACCCTACCCTTAAGGCATACATCAGTCTAATAATGAGATATGTATATAGACCCAAGAACTATGAATTTTATATTTTTATTTTAAATGAAATAATTATTATATTTATCTCTTTTTATTATTACTTTATAAACGACTCAAGAGATAGTAAAAATTATATTTTGATATGAATAAATAAAAAGTTTATTTTTTTGGGATATATATTCAATTAAGAAAATCTTTTTAATAAATTAAAGAATTTTTAAATAAATTTTATATCAATTAAATAATATTATTAAATAATATTTACTTTAATATAAATGATAATATAATTTAATGAAGTCCAATATAATTTTTATAAAGGTTAGAAAGTGGTTAGTGTTGTAAAAAATATTATATTACTATAAATAATGTTTTTTATTTAAAATAGTAAATACTCATATTTATAAAATTATTTTAGTAAAATAAATACCATATTTGAAATCATAACATCATAATTAGTCAATGGTAAATTTTCCATAATTTTCTGAGATAGTCTAATTTTTAGGTAAAAAATAGTATAAATATACGGTATATATTATGACATCCTAAAGGCTAAAAAATGATTTAATAAATACCTTATAAGGAATATATGACCAAATAAATATTTAACCTTTAATATAATTTGTTTCTAAAGTTATTTGATTAATTTTATAAACATTTTATGAATCCTCAAAAACCTATATTTTATTTTAAAATTATAAAACCAATTATTTATGAACATGACCCACTTCTACATCACATGGTATTATTTTAAGAATTTTGGTTATTATCCATATAAAATAATTAAAATAAATCTATTTTGGTAGAAACCTTGTTCAGAAACCATGGGATGATTTGTGGTTTTCGATTAATTTATTTTATAGAGTCCAAAACACAAGTTTATAAATTAATAAACAATTCCCCTATTTTTTTTCTATAAAAACACACCCAAACTCCCAAACATATTCACTCAAAACCCATTGAGAATTAATTTATTCTACCTCTATTTCTTTAAATCCCTCTAAAGGTGTTCCCAATATCTCTTCTCCCAAGTATTTAGAAGTTCCCTCTTAAGGTAAGGGATCATCTCCTACTTTTTATTCACACACCTTCTTTGTATCATGCATTTTTATTTCCATTTTATCATGTTGGAATATGTTTTTACACATCCCACTCAATTTCCTTATGATTTAAAATTAATGAGAGAACCCCTTTCCCTCTTATTAAACACTTCCATGAATCGTTATGTATACTCATTATGCTGTAGAAATTATCCTTCAATTTTCCATTTCAACAATTTATATAGTGAATACTCATCCAAATTTATGCTCAATGGTATTCATATAGATGCACCTATCCTTAATTTATTGGGTAATTCTATGTAGGCAACCCACAATCCTTAATCATGGGTTTAAAAGTGATTAATGTTTTTATATTGTATGATATATGTGGCACACAAATTCATGTATATTATATGAATGTGATGGGTGGACCAAGAATTATATATAACTCTAATGTACTGGATAAGGTTTTTATCTCATAAGATACTGTATATGGTGCATGAGAGGTTATCATAATCAAAATATGTTATTATGTCTTGGTGGTTGGAATTAACTTATGATTATGATGTCATGTTTTATGTTGTTTCCACAATTCCATGTATCCTTGATGTTATCATCTTATATCATGCTTTAATGATCATTTTTATGATTCTCCCACCTTTTATGTCACATTTAAATGACTCTTGAATCACATATATTTATTTTATAATGTTATTAATTTATTATTCCCTTAATGAGATTTATTTCTCACACCCTTTTTATATAAATCTCAAGGTTATCCTATGCAATATTTGTAGATCATTGGATTTTAAGGGAATGTTTCATAATACTTAAATAATGTCATTGTATCCCTATTTTATGTTATTGTGTTATGTATATAATTTACTAAATAAACTAAGCCTCTAAATCTTTTGGGATTTTATTAAGCGTGTCTTTATGTAAGAAATTATGAAATAATGTGTATAAAAGACATGGGTTGTCATAGTTGGTATCAGTGGAAAGTATAGTTATTTTTGGGTATTAGGATCATAAAACATTTTTAAAATCATTAAGAATAAGACTAAACATTTGAAAACATCCCTAATGTTTGGTGAAGTATAGATAAGTGGTTTATATGTAATGAAATCCCTATCTGGATACCACAAGTGGATGTGGCTTTGACATAGTTGTACAAAGAGGTAATAACCATAAAAAGAAAGCATTGGGCATTTAATCGATCAAAATCTAGTGAATGGAAAAGTGGTCTTACTACACATATCATTTGACACTCCCATAGGATATTTTTTTTAATTCAAAACCTCTTTATGAACAATTATGAAGGGAAAAATGACCATAAAATTTAATGTTAGGAAATAAACTATGGATAACATAGGTTTAAACCTAGTAATTCCTAGGCTAAGTAATATATTTAATTTATGTGTAATCACTTTAATTCTCATGGTTTTACTTTTATGTATTTAATATTTTGAAATTTATTCCCCCTAATTTTCAATTTATTCTAGTCAATTTCTAGAAATAGTAGGAGTCGAGTCAACAACCAATATTAGGAGTAATGTGATGATGACCCAAATGAGATTCTCAAATCGATGGGAGGAGGAATCGAAAATATCATGAAAATATTTACTTAATTATCTCATGTTTTTAACATAAAATTGATTCAGGGAACACCCACATGCCCTAATAAAGTGAAAGTCCCAATTGAGGCCTTTATATGATAAAGGCCTCTAAATTTCAATGGGTCTTCTGATCCATTAATTATGGATCAATGGATCAATTCCATTTAAAAGGTATTATTTGTCCTTTAATACTTTGAGAAACTAAATATTAGGTTGGTTTTTTATCATATGGAGGGAGAAAATGATAAAGGATGGATGTTTATAAAACAAATGAAGCCCGAGGAGGTGATCAAAGAAATGGAGTGGAAATAATTTTGATTTTTTTTCAATAAAAATATTTTCCTCATAATCTCCACCTAGAAATAGAGAGATAATTCCTTATTATCAAGAAAAAGGATGATGATTCCATCTATGTGTATTATAAAAACTTCACTAGACATTCACGATACACCTTCAGAACCATCATTGACCCCAATAGTAAAGTTCACTTCTTTAGTGGCCTGAAGACAAAACTATGAAAAGCATTGGTGATTTGAGACTTTTAAAACTAAAAGAAATTGTATGATGTTCCCTCTAATTAGAGATTGATGAGTATAAAGGGTCTCATGGGTGTGGATATAGAAATCGTAGAATGAAATTTAATTATGGTAGTGTGATAGAGAAAACTCACTAGGGAAAGAAATTCCAATATCCCAATTATCTGAAGTATGGGATGAAGTATCCTAAAAATTTACCGAAGGGGGAAAAGAAATGATTAAGGCGAGGTAAGGAAGGTTACCTAGCTAGTGAATGCTGATGGTAGAAACCCATCAATGTGATGGAAGAAAGGAATGCTTTGGTCAACCCTCAACCTGTTTTCCAATATATCAATTACAATGAATAAGGACATTATGTGGATCAATGAACTAAGCTAAAGGTTATCGATGATAATTGATGAAAACAACCTCCATGGCCTAGATATCAAGTGCCGGATTATTCCACCAAAACTTTTAATGTGGATCCTGACATCAATTTGGTGATAGGTATGATGGTTATTCATACAAGGATATCAAATGTACTATTTGATTCTATTTTTACAGATTCTTCTGTATCACACAAGTTTTGTAGAACCATTGCAATACCACATAAAAACATGGAAGTCAATTTATTGATGAAGAAGTAAAATGGGTAAATTATTGAATCCCAAGAATATAACTCATTATCTATTAGAATTTGGGGGATTAATTTCTCAATGAACCATGTGATACCCCCTTTCATGGAATTTGATTCCATTATGGGTTTGTATTTTATTTCTTTGTATAGGGAGAACATTAATTACCAAGAGAAGGAAATCACCCACCGTATAAAAAATTTCTCTCTAATTCTATACAAGTGCAAGGAGGAGGATGAATTTATTTTGAAAGAATCATCTAACTCATGGATATTATTACCTTATATAGAAGTGTATCTTGCTCAAATTATTCATAGTAAAGAAAAAACCATCCTTAATGACATGCCTATTGTGAGGTAATTCATGGATGTGTTTCCCAAATAATTTCTTGGTATTCCTCTTAGATGATAGTTTGAGTTCTTAATAAAACTTATACCTAGATCTTTTCCAATATATAAGACTCCATATGTAATTAACACTATTGAATTTGAAGAGTTGAAAAGGAAACTAGATGAGAATATAGATAAAGGGTTTTCATGCCTAAGTGCTTCACTATGGGGTGAACTAGTCCTTTTTCATCAAGAATAATGATGTGTCAATGTGCCTCTATATTGATTACCATGAGATAAAAAAAATCGTGATAATGAACATGAATCCTCTTGCATGGATTGATGACTTGTTCGATCATCTATGCATAACCTTACACATCTCCACTATGGATATTTGGTCAATATATTATGAAGTAAATATGAAGAAGGAAGATATCCCCAATACTATTTTTTAATCAAGGTATGAAAACTTAGAGTTTATAGTGATTCCATTTAGACTCAATAATTCTATATTTATCTTTATAGAGTTAATGAATAGTCTTTAGGGATAACCTCAATAAATTGGAGGTATTATTTATAGATGATATTCTTATCTACTCCAAAAGAAAGGGGGAACATAAGAGGAATTTTAATATTGTAATGAAGACCTTAGGGAAGGAAAGGTTATATGAAAAGTATATTAAATGAAAATTATGGATGGATAAGGTAACATTATTAGAGAATTTTATCACTAACAAATGGATATATATGGATCCTTCAAAGATAGAGGCAATTTAAGTATGGCATAGATCAAACTATGTGATAGAAATTTATAGTTTCCTTGGATTATCTGGTTACTATCATTAAATTGTGATAAAATTATCCCATTGTCAAACCCACTAACCAAGATAAGTTGGAAGGAAGTGAAGTTTTTTTGGAATGATGAATGTGAGTAAATCTTTAAAGAGTTAAATAATAGGCTACTCAAAAAATCTATGCTCACATTACCCACCAGTGGGGAAGGATTTTTGATCTACAGTGATGTCTCTAAATATGGTTTGGGTTGTGTACTCAAGTAATATAAAAACGTGATAGCCTATACCTCCCACCAATTAAAGATCCATGAGAAGAACTACCAAACCCATGACTTAGAATTATCTATAGTGATCTTTGTGTTGAATATTAGTAAACATTATCTTTATGGGGATAAGTGTGAAATATATACTAATCCTAAAATCCTAAAATATATATTTACATAAAATGAACTCAATATTCACCAAAAAAGGTGTTTTGAGCCGATCAAGGACTATGATTGTTCAGTCCATTTCCGTAATGGGAAGGTGAAAAAAGTAGCAGATGATCTAAATTGAAAAGATCTTGTAACCCTATCCATAATGAGGATGGTAAGGGATACAATGTTCATATACATGTAGAGGATGAACATGACAATAATAAAAGTATCTTTATCCTAACTTTATCAAATAACTTCTCAACCATACATTCCTAAGAGGATCAAGAATTCCCAAAGTAATTATGTGGTGCTATAGAAATAATAAAAGTGATGGATTAATTCAATCCAGAATGGGAAAGACCATTCAAACCCCTCTAGAATGAACTTGGTTCAGGGATTGACTCTTCTAACCTACCTCATAAAGATCTCTCATTCACAAAATCTTCTGTATTTTATGTGAATTCTTAGATTGAACACAACATGCCTCATATCATTAAGTGTATGGGGGATGGTTCTATTATAGTGATTGTGAATCCAGATGTGATAAAGAAAAGGATGAATCTCTATAAGTATTCGATTCTTGGTCTTATTTCATATGAAAAATGTGTAAAACCCTAATCATATGAAGATCTAAAATAAATAATCTATCATTGTTGGAACATATAAAAATGGAGTCTAATTCTGACTAGAAAAGGATACTTATATATTATTATGGACAAGATATAGGACCTCAACATGACTTGGAATATTGGAAGCCTCAATCTAAAACCATGGTGTTTTCATCTCTATGAATGGGATGCTAAATTTAATCCATTTAATCAAAAGCAATTCATTACACAAGTCTGGACTAGTATTCATGGGATCTCCTAGGTTTACTATCATCATAAGAATTTCAATAATTTAGATTATGGAATTGGAAATACCTTGAAAATAGACCAGCACACTATCAATGGAGACATCGACCTATATGAAAGGGTTTTATCGAGATCAACATGGAGTCACCCCCACCAGATTGAGTTTCTCTAGTCGCTAATGATCATCTAACAGAGGTTATATTTGAATTTAAAAATATTCCTTAGTACTATAAACACTGCATAATAGTGTTTCATGCCATCAAGAACTACCATGTGGTCCAAAATCTAGTTAAAATAGTTAATAGTACCAT
This sequence comes from Viscum album, assembly GCA_963277665.1. Taxonomy (NCBI): domain Eukaryota; kingdom Viridiplantae; phylum Streptophyta; class Magnoliopsida; order Santalales; family Viscaceae; genus Viscum; species Viscum album. The sequence goes on from OY728143.1 coordinate 1,016,702,753, forward strand.
GTCTAGAAATTAAGTCTCGAGAGGTAAGAAGAAAAACCCTAGGGAATATGCCAAAAAGGATTCAACAGAGAAAGTGAAAGGGGTGAAATAGGACAAGTCTGCTAGCACAAGTACTCTATGGGAAATTCTAGTTGATGAGGAAGAGAATCCAAAGACTCACCCAGATGAAAACATAGAGGCTCTAAACACTCAAACCGAGGCAGATAAGTAATGAACTGAAACAGATGAATATGTTAATCATCTATTGGACCTTTCATCATATGTTTTCTCAATTTATCTCCCTATAAAAACTAAGGTTTTCTTTCCTGATATGGTTATCTATGATCTGAATGCAGCTATTCATTTGGATAATCCCCTAACAGAATATAATCATTAGAACCTACCAACAAAATAAGGGACATGAGAACTTCAGGTCCATCAATCAACTGTACCTTCAATAGAGAAAACTCCTATAAAAAATATTATGAAAGATGATGGAAAAATTCCTATAGGGGAAAGCACTGATGATGGTTCAAAATGATCACAATCTACCCCAAATTCCAAGAAGGTAGATCCCAAAAAATATGAAAGAAGGAAACAATTTGAGTCAAAATAAAAGGGGTATTCACCCCTAAGCCAAGATCCAAATGAGGATTCTTTATTGAAACTACTAGGGAATAGATATCCCTAGCACGATAGGTTCCCTTAGGCTCCTTATAGGTAGATATAAACCTGAAATAATTGGTCTCTCAAAACCAAAGAAAAATTCCTTAAATCAAGGGAATAATCATGACAACAATGATTATTCAATTCTAGGAATAGCTCATAATTCTTCTTTATCTGAAAGACTAGGATTTTTGGTTTATAACAATGTGGAAAACCCTTCTATTATTCGAGAGGAAGATCGAGTCATCACATGTAGAACCTAAAAATCTAGATTTTTTTTGCTCATTGGTTTATGCTTCCAATAATTATATTGACAGGATAATTCTATGTATGAAAATCAAGGATCTATCCAGAACCATAACTGATCCATGGGTTGTTATTGGATATTTAAATTCAATCCTTCATGCATATGAGAATATAAGAAATGTCTCCAACAAAACCTCTATTAAGAACATCAGATCTTGTGTCGAGGAAGCCAATATTACTGAAATTAATCTTATTGAGGCCAAATATACATGGTACAAAATAAATTTTGATGGAATGAGGGAAAGAAAAATTGACAGAGATTTTGTGAATGAGGTCTCACTTGAAAACTAGAGATCAATCTCATGTGTCACATTGAAAAAACACAATTCATATCATCACCCAATTATGGATAATTTTATTGAAAATTAGAAGTAACCTATTCCTTTTAGGTTCAAAAATGCTTGTAATTCCCTTCCAGAATACACTAAAATTTTCCATTAAACTTAGGAATCATATGACCATAGTAAAAATCCTCTAGCTTTCATTTTTAAACTCAGAATGATCATGTTCAAAATGAAATAATGATGTAAGAAAAATTCTAGCTTCCATGATGAAGAGATTGATTCCCTTGAATTATCTCTCAATGATCTTCAAGAATCCATTTCTAAAAGAAACTTCTTTGGAGACATTAGTCAAGAGGCCGAGATGTCCTCTAAGCTCCAAAATATTATTATTCTTAAAGGATAGTATCTAGAAGGACCTTTTTAAAATCAGGTGGCTCACTGATGGGGATAGAAACACCAAGTTATTCAATTATATTTAGAGATTTAGAAGGTCCAATAGGCCCCTTTCTTTTCTCAAAGATGGAGATCAAATATTGGATGAAATCTAGTCCGTTTAAAATCACATTGTTTCCTTCTATATGAATATTTTTAATGGACCAATAAGGAATTTGGGGATTATGGAAGGTATCATTCCAAAAAAGATTAATGAGGATGATAAAATTTTTATCACCTCCACTACTGTGGATTTTGAGATCAAGGAAGCTGTATTTGGTCTTAACAAAGGAATCTCACTTGGACCAGATGGTTTCTCCAACCATTTTTCCAATTTTATTGGGACATTATAAAACATGATGTTCGGAAGCTTGTCAAATTTTTTATTACAGGTGGATATTTCTCTCAAGTATTTAATTATCCATTCATCGACTTAATTCCTAAAGTGGAGAATAAAAGTTATATTAGTCAATTCATGCCAATTTATCTTTTCAACACTATCCACAAAGTTATTAAAAAAATTCTTTCCAATCAACTGGCTTAAATCTCAGACAAAATCATTAAATGGAACCAATTTGGATTTGTTAAAGGGAGAAACATATAGGACCGTCTTCTTATTACCTTGGAATGTGTGAACCTTCTCTAGAGGACTACTAGAGGAGGCAACATTACTATGAATATTAACATCAGGAAATATTTTGACACTATGAACTAGGGATTTATTGGTAATGTTCTTTGAAACATTGGATTCAACAAGATATTTATTTATTTGATTAAATACATTCTTGGGTCGACTCATATATCCATTCTTATAAATGGATCCTCAAAAGGATATTTCAAATGATCTAGGGGTGAGATAGGGAGATTACCTTTCAGCTATCATCTTTTCTATAACTAATGATTATCCTTGTAGACTTCTCCTATATATGGTGAACAAGGGAGACTTGTAAACCACCAGAGCATCTAGAAGTATCTCTTATCCTTCTTAATTATTTTTTAATAATGAAATTATTATATTTACTCAAGGAGACAATAGGAACATTAAAAATATCAAGAATTCCCTTATTCACTATGAAAGTGTGTCGGGTCAAGAAATTAATTAGATAAAGTCTTTCATTTATTTTGGCAAGAATATTTCAACCTCAAGGAAAAATTGTATGTTCAATGATTAGGGAATACGGGAAGGATCTATCCCTTTTATTTATCTCAGAGTTCCCATATTCTAGGGAATACCTTAGGCTTCTCACTTCTTTAATGAGGTGAGTCAAATAAGAAGAACCCTATCCTCCTACAAGGGAAAAAATCTATCAATGGGTGGAAGAACATGTCTTCTCAAGCATGTGGTGGTTTCAAAGTTGGTGTATTTGTTCATGGTGTATTCATGGCCTACCTATTTTATTAAAACTATCAACACACTATTGAAAAACTTTGTGTGGATTGACAGTATCCTAGAAACAAAAATTATTATATCTCCTTAGAAGTAGTGTTGCATGCCTCAAGATCTAAGAGGCCTTGGTATAAAAAATCTAGAACTCTTCAATCAATAACTATAAGCTCAATTTATATGAAGACTCATAAATAATAATACTGACTCCTTATAATTTCTCTGATCCATATTTTTAGTTAAACTGATTGTAGGAAAGTTGAACTATATTCAGTCCTTTATTTTTCTTGGTTTAAGAATAATATTTTAGAAAATTATCATGAACTCTCATTGGCTGGTTAGTGTGAATTCCTATCTCAGTTTCTGGAAAAAAATTTGACTTGATCTCCACTAATTAATGAGATTAGAACCTTTCATCAAATTGATTAAAACATTTCCATAAAAGACCCAATGACCAATATGAACCTCCTGTCACATAACATTTCATTGGATATCTCTTCCTATGAGTTCTTGAATCAAGAGGACATGCTCATCTGAGAACTGAACCCAGATGGACTAATCGATTCCAAGAGTTTTTACAAACACCTTCTTCAAGGAAACCACACATCGATTGGAAACTTCAACAAAAAGGGTTATCCCCATCTAGATTCACTCTACATTGGAGAATCTCCCTCAGCAAGATTTCAATTTATGCTAATCTACAACATGTTTGTATTTAAATTTTTTCAAGATGTGTTCGATGTCACCAACACTATGAGGATTCCAATAAAATATCTTTGTGTTGACAAAAAATCTCTTCTTTATGAAGGATAATTTTTGAATTTTTTGAGACTCATCCTCCGTAGGATGAAAATTTCCAGAATTTCCTGCTTGCTTTGATTGTATTTTAGATGTCCAAGCAACTCACAATCCTCTTAAGGGTGTCTTTTGAGGAGATGATTTATGTAATCTGGAGAAGTAGAAATAAGGAAATCCAAAAACAAACTCCCTTCAACACTCTAACTACCCTCACAAATATCAATATGGTAGTGCATAATGCTAACCTACTGCATGATGAGTGCTAAAACAATTCGATCAAAGACCTCTGTGTTTTGAGGAAGCTAAAAATCTATGTTAGTTTTTCTTAACCACTTGTCACACTTGAGGTTTTCTAGACCCCAACCTTTTATGGCCGGATTAAATGCAACTATGATGGGGATTTGAGGGAAATCTGGGACCAGTAGGTTATGGGTCATCTTCAGAGACCAAAATGGTGATGTTATGGAATATCTTCATGGTTATTGTGTTCATGCCACTACTCTTGATGCAAAAATGATTGGATTTATCAAGTATTTCTCCATTTTAAGGAAAATAAATTGGAATAATACATGGTTCGAATGTGATTCCGCCACCATCATCTAGGCTTTCAGGATGAGAGAGATTCATATTTCATGGAAGATGACATAAAAATGGGATAAATATATAGACATGATTACTTCAATTAATTACATAATCACCAATATCTTTCATGAATCCAATCATCTTTCTGGTAGCCATGCAAATAAGGGAGTGTCTGATGATGTTTTCATCTGCTGTAATAATATTTTTTGTGATATGATTCATGTTTTTCAATGGGACATATGTAAAATTCATTCCTTCATAATACTATAAATTTTCTCTTATATTTTATTTTAAGATCCTCTGATATCACTTTTCTAAGAAAATGGTTTGGAACCTGGATATTCATCCCATCAAAACCATGGATAAAAAATGAAATTTTGGATAATGTGTATAGATCATATTTATCTATTCATCATGGAAGCATTAATTTGTATAAATATATGAAACAAATTTTCTAGTGGGATAAAATGATGAGGTAGATAAAAAAATTTGAATCTCGATGCTTGGTATGCCAATATGTTAAGGAATAATGGTGGAATTCAAAGTGTATAATGAAACCATTTCCCATACCAGTATGAAAATGTGAGAATAAGACCATTGATTTGGTTATACGAGTCCCCAAGACATCTAATGGAAATAATTACATCTGGGTGGTTGTTGATTTACATATAAATTTAGTACATTTAATTAATATCAAGGAAGATTTATCTTTTGGCCAACTCACCAAGATATACATAAGTGGTGTGGTAAGGAAGTATGGAGTACCACTATTTATTTTTTATAAAAGATGATATGAGGTTTCACTTAAGGTTTTGGATAATCCTTTAGCAAGAACTGGATACAGTGATGAGTTTTAGTAATGCATATCACCCTCAAAAGGATGGCTAGTTTGAGAGAACCATTAAAAATTTAGTGCATATTATGAGATCTTACTCAATTGAATTATAATGATGTTGGGATAAACAACTTCTCATAGTGGAATTCCCATATAATAATAGTTTCCATTATATCATTAAAATGTCACCTTATAAGGATATTTATGGGAAGATGTGTTAGACACCAATATGATGGGATAATGTTGGAGAACAGAAGCTGATGAGACCCAATCTTATCCAAGAGATGATACAGAAGGATAAAAACATTCAACATTATATAAATTCTTGGAAAAGTGAACCTAAAATATATGAAAAAATTATCAAAAAGTCCTAGAGTTTGAGGCCATAGATAAAAAATTCAATTTTATAACACCATGGAAGAAATTTCAGAGGTTTTGAGAAAAGGGAAAGCTTATTCTTATATGCATTGACCCTTATGATATCCTTGATTTCATTAGAGTTATGACTTTTTTACTAGAACTCCTATCTAACCTATCTCATGTACATGATGTTTTCCATGTTTCCCTATTTAAGAACTATATACCATACCCACCACATGCACATAATTCATAGGTCATACCCTTTCTGAATGATCATTCATATGAGGAGCAGTTGATGATGATCATAGATTATAGAGACATAGTTCTATGAAATAATACAACACATCTAGTCAAAGTACTATGGTGGAACCACAATTTTGAGGGAGAAACATGGGAATCAGAAGAAGAAATGAAACATAAGCACCCTCATCTATTTTAGTGTATCAAATAAAAATTTTAGGGAAAATTTTCTAAAGGTGGGAAGAATGTAAGAACCTAGAATTTTATAAATAAAATTACCTTTTTAAATGAATAAATTTCTAATTAAGTAATGTTGTCATAGAAAACAAATGACCTAATTTAGTAATTTTGGACCATTATAAAATGTTGTATTTAAAATAACATTAAGAATAATAACAATTGATAATATAACTATTTTACATTGACTATTAAAATTAGTATATATTAAGGGTTATAATAAAGTCTAATTGACTAGGAAGGAGAAGCGATGGCCTCGACTAGTAGGATCTTACCCCATGTAGCCCATTATCAGAGATTCCAAGGGAGATGAAATTACTGCGAATTAAACTTTACCAAGACCAAGTTGAGATCAAATAACTAAAACAAGAGTGAAACCATTTATAGGAAAAGTTCAAGCTTATCAAGATCACGAACCAAAACATGTTTGTCAAACCACCCCATGAAAGTGTAACCATCAGACTCCTTATACTTAGGGTATAAATTAGTGTACTAAGGGGTTATATATCTAGAACATAACACTATGAATTTGTATATTTTTATTTTAAATTAAATAATTATTATATTTATCCTTTTTATTATTAATTTATTAATGACTAATGATTTTGGTAAAAAATTTGATTTTGATAAAAAGAAATAAAAAGTTTATTTTTTGGGAAATATATTCAATTAAGATATTCATTATGATAAGTTTAATAATATTCAAATAAATTTTATTTTAATGTAATAATATTATTAAATAATAATTATTTTAATATAAATGATAATATAATTTGATGAATTCCATTATTATTTTTATAATGGTCAGAAAGTGATTACTGTTGTAAAAAATATTATTTTCCAGTAAACAAGGATTTTTATTAAAAATTTTAAATTATCATATTTATAAAATTATTTTGGAAAAATAAATATCATATTTTAAATCATTACATCATAATTATCTGGTGGTTTATTTTTCATAATTTTCTAAGATAGTCAATTTTTTGGGTAAAAATTAAATACAGTATAAATATAAGGTATGCATTATGACATCAAAAAGGATAAAAAATGATGTAATAAATACCATATAAAGAATCCAATACTAAATAATGATTTATACTTTAAAATAATATGTTTTAATCTATTTTATTTATTTTATAAACTATTAATGAATCCTACAAAACCTCTATTATATTTTAATGTTTTAAAACCAATTATTTATGAACATGATTCACTTTCACATCACCAATGTTATTATTTTATGGATTTTTGTTGTTAAACATATAAAATAATTAAAAAAACTCCTATTTAGAAGAAAACATGGAAAAAAACCATGGAATAAATTGTGGTTTAGATTAATTTATTAAATAGAGTTCAAAACCTATGTTTAGAAATTAATAATTAATTCTCCTTTGTTTTTATATAAAAACCCACCCATACTCCCACTCTTATTTATACAAAACCCATTCGACACAAATTTATTCTCCCACTCCATTTTGAAATCCCTCACAAGGTGTTCCCAATATATTTAGTGGCTCCTCCCAAGATTTTAGAAGCACCCTATAAAGGTAAGGGATCCTATCCTCCTCCTTTTTCAAGCACCTTATTTGTATTATACCTTTTTATTTCCAATTTATTATGTTTTAATAAGTTTTTTAACATCCATATTACTATAATTATATTATACATGTAATGAGATACCTATTTCACTCTCATTAAACCCTTATATTTATCTTTATGTACATATGTTATGCTGTTAAAATCACTTTGTGATTTTCTATGACAAATATTTGTTTAGTAAATACCCATATACATTTATAATAAATAGTATTCACCTTGTTGTAACTATCCTTAATTTATTTGGTACTTATATTTATTTAATCCACAATAAATAATAATGGGGTTAAAATTAATGAAAAATGTTCTTATGATGCATAATCTTGTGGAAATCAAATGAATGTACATGATTTGAATGTAATTGGTGGGCCAAAAATAATATAGCCCTCCAATGCATTGGGTATTGTTTTTATCACATGATATACTTTGTATGGTTCATAATAGGTTATTCTAAGAACAATTTTTATTATGTCTTGGTGGATATCCTTGACTTATGCTTATGATGTCATCTTTTATGTTATTTTTACATTCCCATGTTGCCTCGATGGTATTATCTTATATCATGCTCCAATGTTCTTGTTTAGGATTCTCACCCCTTTTATGTCACCTTTAAATGAATATTGACTTGTTCATATTAATTTCATCATGTTAGGATTTTACTATTCCCTTACCAGGCTTTATAGGTCACCCCTCTTTTATGCACATCCCTAGGTTATCCCATACAATATTAAAAGATTAATGGATTTTAAGGGAATGTTGTGGAGTCTTTAAATAACGTCGTTGTATCCTTGTTTTATGTTATTTTCTTATGTATCAAATTTACCAAAGATAGTAGGCCTCTAAATCTTCTGACATTGTATTAAGTATTTCATTATGTAATAAAACATGAAATAAAGTGTATAAAATACAAGGTTTGTCATAAAATTTGAAAAATTTGACAAGGATAATGATTTGAACCTATGAAAGATAAATCCAAATTCATTTTTGTACTATAATAAACTCTTTGATACCATTCATGGTCCTAAAAATGGCTATAATGTCCATCAAAAGATAGTCTACTTCTACTGAAAACGATGTCCTTGCTAATGTTCTTAGGAAGGATCGTAGTTTAATTCCCTAGTCTTTAGGTGATAAGGCTATTCATGAGGTATCCTATGAATCCAATACTATCCAAATTTGGTCTAAAATTGAAAATTTGTACAAAACAAAGACCTTAGTTGGCCGACTACATAATAAGACATGATTTTAATATTTTTGTATGCATCCTAGAAGGACAATCAAAATCTATATTGTTGATTTTAATAAAATCATTATTGATTTTTATAATATAAATGTTGAGTTAGATGACGAAGACTTGGCCATCATATTGTTGAACTCTTTATATGATTCTTATAATTCAATTAAAGACTCAATGATTCATGGTCATGATTTGTTTACCGTAGAAGAAGTTAAATATACATTATTACTGAAAGAAATTAAAAAAAAGATTCCTAATTCTATTAAACAATAATTTGAGAGGATTAATGTATGCGGTAGGCCTAATTAGAGAGGGAATATGATAGGTAATATAAAGTCAATTACCCAATCATGGTCTATGGGTAAAAATATCAAATTATTTAATTGTAAATAGCTTGGTCACATTAGAATGAATTATCCCCAATGGACCAATTAGAAGAATAATACCAATTATAATGACCATTTATTGTCAGTTGAATAATATTATGATACTATTGATGTTATGAACATTTTTTTTCTAATGATATAAGTGAAGAATGGGTCCTAGATTTAGGCTGTTATTTTTATATGTGTCCCACACATGAGTACTTCATAGATATAAGATAGATTTATAGTTTAGGAAATAAAAAAAGTTTTTGGATCATGTGTAGAAATACCACTTATCTATAATTACATGATGGGTTGGTGAAATATTTAGAGGATGTTAGGTGGGTTTCTAAATTAAATAGTAACCTTATTTCCCTATGTGTCTTTAGAAAAAAAGGGTCTTATCTTTAGGTATGATTTTGTGAGTCTTAGGATATCCAAGGGACCTATCATTATTATGAAAGTAACCCTCACCAATGGTTTATATGTCTTATATGGTAGGACACACTTGAAAGAGCTTAATGAAACCCTTTCTACCAAATAGATAGCACAATTCTATGGATTAGATAATTAGGATATGTTAGAACCAAAGGAATGAATTAACTTATAAAGAAATTAATATTGAATGATGTAACCATGAATAATCTTACCTTTTTTGAAGACTTTTTCTTTAGAAATTATAAATGTGTTAGTTTGAAAGGCCTTCATATAGAGCTCAATACTCTTTAGAATATGTGCACTTTAATTTGCGGGGTCCCTCTAGAATTTATTCCCATAGTGTGGGGGGTGGGGGGGGGGTACAATTTTGTGACCTTTATAGATGAACATTCATGGAAAGTATGTATTTACACACTAAAACCCAAATCTAAAACCATTAATACATTAAAAATTTAGAAGTATAATGTTGAAAGTGAATATGGGAATATGTTAAAAAAATTAAGATAAATAATGAGCTTGAGTTTTTTTTATAACGAATTCATAGACTTTTATAGTTCCAAAGGAGTACTTAGACACAAAACTATTGTGGACACTCCACAAAATAATGGCCTAGCAGAGATGATGAATAGGACCATTCTAGAAAGAGTGAAAAGCATGATCTCATATTATGGTCTTACTAATTACTTCTAGGAATTAGTTACTTATAATTATATCTGTATAATAAATAGATTACCTTATACTTCCATTGACTTTAAAACCCCTAAAGAGATGTGGAAATGTTCAACATCTAGTCTAAGTCATCATAGAGTTTTTAGTTGTACTACTTATTCTCATAGAAGAACCAATAAATTGTAACCCAAGGCTATTGAGTGTGTTTTTGTGGGATACCAACATGGAGTTAGAGGTTATTGGATTTGGGCTGATAAGGTTGGGTTTCAGAAGTGTATTATCATCCATGTTGTTTTCTTTCATAAGGATTCTACTCCTAACCAAATGTTAAATAATACTATCAAAGTTGGTCCATCTGGACATGTAGGTGTTGAGGTTGGAATATAACCTAAATTGAAACCTGTACATGAGGATGCTCCACCAATCCACCCAAAACAAATCACATTGAACAAGAACCTATTAGTGAATCTAAATTTGTGTCTAAGTTTGAGATAGATAGTGACTTATGGGATTATCGGTTGACACTTGATATGACTAGAAAAATTATTTGGCCTCTATATCGATTTTTTCAATCTAATGTAGCTTACTTTTCCTTTAACATTGGGCTTGACATAGGAAGTAATGAAATCCAAATTTTTAATCAAGCTATTAAATTTAAAGAATCAAGGTAGTGGCTTGATTCCATGAGATATAAAATGGAATCTTTTCCTAAGAACAAAAAATGAAGAATGGTTAACAATACTAGAAGTGATAAAATCATAGGTTATATGTTATTATTTAAGAAGAAAATAAGACAATTATAGTGAAAATAAAATTAAATTCATAGTTAGGCTTGATCCTAAAGGGTTCCTTCACCATGAATGAATAGACTACAATACGATTTTCTCACATGTTGTTAAACACACCTCTATCATATTTTTGTCATATTGTTCTGCCTAAAATTAATCTCATATAGAGAATTACATGTTAATAATTACCTCTAAAATGTTAAATTGGATGAAAAAAATTACATGAATCCAAACAATGGATTACCATATGAATTCAGAATTAATCAATCATTCCTTTTAAGAAAATATTTTTATGGTCTTAATAAATCATATTGGTAACGGTACAAAAAATTTTATTCTTTTATTCTTAAAAATAATTTTTCTTTAAGTAAATATGATACCTATTTTTATTTTAAGTTAGTCAAGAGTGTTTCTATCTATTTACTTCTACATATTGATGATATTGCCTTAAAATTAAAATACATTAGTTTAATAAATAAAATAAAAGTACAATTGAGTAATGATTTTGAAATGAAGGATTTTGGACATACACAAAATATCCTTAGCATCGAAATTACTAGGGATATAAATTCTAGGGTGTTGTATTAATCCCAATATTATTATGTTCAAAATGTGTTTTATAGGTATATGTTAGATAATTTGAAACCGATTAGTGTGACTATTAATCTTTATTTCAAATTATCCATGTCCCAGTCTCCCTACAATGATTCTGATATTTATTTAATTAACAAAATAACTTATGTTAACATAGTTGGCGGCCTCTTGTATTATATAATATGCTCTAAACCAGATATAGAATTTGTTTTTTGTACCTTGAGTAGGTTTATGAGGAGTCTTGGAATGCCTCATTGGAATGCATTGAAATGGTTACTAAATTGCGTGTTTATGTCTTTTTAATTGGTCATTTTTTTAGTTAAAACAATTCTTATAATCATGATATTGTTTTCATTGTTGATTGTGAATAGGATGAAAATATAGAAATTATATTATTGGTTATGAGTTCCTACCATGGTTTGGTCCTATTTCATGGAAATTAAATATGAATTTTATATTTTTCCTATCCACTACCAAGGTTAAATACATAACTTTGACTAAATAAATTAAAGTGGAAATTTGGTTGAAAGGTTTGGAAAAAGAATTTTATTGGTCTTATAATAATATAGAAGTTTTTTATGATAGTCATTCTGCATTAAATCTTTCTAAGAATCAATTTTTTCATGGAATATCAAAACACATAAACATTAAGTTTCATTTTTGTATATGTAATCATTGAAATTCGGATGGTATATTTCACAATGATACATAATTTGGAAAATCCATCTAATAGTTTGAATAAGGCTGTCCAATTGTATAACACCCCATGATTTTATGGTATCTATCTTCTTAAATAATTTCAATTCATTCGATAGCTTACATTGCACGAAAAAATATTTCATATAGTATAAATCATATAAAACCACATAGAGAACACAAAAAACTTTATAAATTAAGAATGAATTAAATAAGAGGGTTTTTTTCTAGAAATTAATGAACATATACCAATGAAATAGTAACTTGACCTTTGGAATAGTAATGTGACCCTTATTAATAGTAATTCGACCAATAGAATAATAACCTCACCTATGGAAGTATAAATAAAATTTATACATATTATAAAAGGTAATATGATATAATTATATCATTGTATAAGTAAATAAATGTTTTATAAATTATAAATTATGTATTGATATTTTCATAAAAGATAAACGTGTATTTTTAACTTTATAATTAGTATAAGGATTTAAAATAAAATTTATTTTCATAAAATAGAATCATAAATTAATAATTTTATGTCTCATGATTATAAGATAATTTTATGAAACCGTAGTTATTTTCTCAAAGTGTTATAAAATTAATAATAATTTTAAAATTGAAATTTGTCGAGTAAATGATTATTTTAATTAAAAATTAATTTTATCATATTTAGAAAACTATTAAAAATGGATTTCATTTTTTAATTCTACATGTCAAAAAATTGTTAGGGTGAATTTTTGGTATTTTTCTAAAATACTTGAATTTTTGGTGAATAGTAAAATACAGTAATTTACGATATATATACATTATAAGTTAAATACACTATTAATTGGGTCATGGATGATGTACGAACCATTGGTTCTAACCCATAGGAACTAATTACTGTATTTAGTCACAAGAATCATCACTATTTCTTATCTTGAGCTAAAATAATAAAATAATGAATAAAATAATAAAATATTGAATAAAATATTTAGAAAACACTCCTCTTATCTACTATAAATACAACCCCCACCTCTTCTCCTCACACCAAAAAATATTTCAATATTATCCAATTATTTCCTAATACTCTTCCCAAACCTCTCCCCCACTTCCAAGAGCCCTTGGTCTTAACAAAATACCAAAATCAATTTCCTCAAGAAGGTTCTCAAGGAGAGAAATTCAAGAGGTAAATCCTTTTTAATTCCTTTTAAATTTATTTTAAATTATTTTCTTATTATTCTATCCTGAACTCTTTAGTCCAAACATGAATGATAACTCCGGTATATTATATATATTTTAATGTTATTATAATAATGGATATTCATCAACAAATCCCTTCTCCTCTCCCTTTTATTATAAAAATGAAAACATTGTCTGTGAGGTGTCGATTTATCACCTTCGTGGATAAAGTGTTTTAATATTTAAATTAATCCTTAAATTAAAGTCATAAAACCATTTTTATGGTTAAAATAGAATATAATATATGTATTACAAATTATTTAAGATCATGGAACTAGTATATGTACATAATATAAATTCATAAGAAAAAACTCATTCTCGATGATTGAAGAAATGCCAAAATAATCTAAATGATTATCACTAAAATTTTATCTAATGATTCATTATACCATATAAATAAATTAAATATATAACCATTTAATATTTTTGAGTTCCATTAATAACATATAATTTTATTTTTGGACAAATATTCTAATTTAACATGATTTTCCATACAAATAGACAAGTAAACCGATTATGATAACCAAGGAAATGAACACCCCCAAATGAGAAAATTATAACTTATAAATTATAAAAAAGACCACAAAATAAATTAATGAAATTATAATAAATAAAATACATATGGAAAAGGTTATGAAATAATTTATTAATGTATTTAATCTGATTATCCAGGAAATTAAGATCAAGTCTAGAAACATTCAGACATAAGGTAAGAGACTTTGTCTTAATTTTCATTTCATTGAGACTTACTTGGTATTGTGCACCTAATCTCTCTTATGTGGTGTATCTACTACCCCTTTGAGGTCATTTTCAATTGAAATTATATTTCTATTAAATATACATATTTTTGTATCATGGATATGATTATTTTCTTAACCGTATACCATTTTACAAGCAATGTTTACTTTGAATGTTGTTTTAACTGGGGAAATATTGATGAATCCATATCCTATACTCAATAAAAATATTGAAAAGGAATATTTTTAATGAATTAAATCTACGAATGAAGAATTATTTTGACTTTTAGTGAAGGGTGGGGCCTATTATAGCCCCTTGATGCATCAACCGGTCTCATGAGACAAAACAGTTGGTGACAAACCTTTCTTGTTTTTTTCCAAACAGAATCAGATGGGTATCTACCCAAAGAATTAAACCGTCTTGGCAGTATGATGGTTAATGTGACAGATACATTACATCCAAATAATAATCATTTTTTATTCATTATTCAGTTATTACTTTCCATGAGGTTTTCACTTTGACAAAATCTATGGATGTATTATCATTCTCTGTGTATTGGTGGCATGTGTTTACCAGATTAATTACCATGCCATAATGTCTATTAATTATTGTTTTTACTTCACTTATTATTGTTTTATATAACCCTTATTGATAATTTGATCTTAACCATTTATTTTTTACTTCCTAAGGTCGTGAAGATGAAATTTTTGAATAAGTGTCAGGAAGTAGTTTATTTTATTTTGTTATGTTCTATAATTAATTACCAACAAAATAAGGGAAATGCGTATGTATCTAGTTTCTTCAAGACTACTAAATTGATCGATCCTTAGTGATGTGATCTCTTGTATCTATTCCATTATAATAAAACTACCACCAAATCTGAGATACTAGTACTGGGGTTGTTACAATTTCTACATAGTAAGTTTATTAGAAATATTAGGAACTAGATTTAGAAGAAATAGTTTAGGGAACATAATCCTAAGATATAATTTGATGATAAGCACAAAATAACATCCTAGAATTTTGGTAAGGTAAATATTATGTGGGATTTTCTAGAAATATATCCCTACATGGATACTATAGGTGGATGTGGTTCTTGCATAGATGTACCTAGGGGTAGCAACTCTGACAAGGTGTCCTGGGGAAGACTTGGGATAACCTAGTATATAACAATGGGCCTTACTGCGCACCTAGTTTGACAATCCAAGGGGATATTCTTAGTATAATTCAATTTTTTTACAAAACATGATGAAGGATTTAAAATTAAATATGTCCCTAATGAAACCATGTTATTATTATGATATTATCTATGCATAAATTTTCTATTTATGTTAAGTATTTTTCTAAATAAAAATTTTAATTCATGATTCATAACCTAATTTAATATGTGGAATTTTTTGGAAATGGTGTCTAATGGAAGGAAAGGAATCAATACCCTCATAAAATGTTGGGATTTCCCCACTAAGGAAGTCAACACAGTTAGTGTTGGATCTGAGCAGATCAGAACCATATTAAGAAAAATTACTCAGGTTATGATGAATAACCATACTACACCTATGTTGGATCATTTCATGTGGTAGAATCCCTCAAATTTTAGCACGACTACTAATCCATTGGTAGCTGATCAGAGGATCAAGTCCCTTGAAAAGATATTTCTAGCATTGAGATGCAATGAAAACAAAAAGGTAGTACTGGAAATATATTGTCTCAAGTTTGATGCTGATTAATGATGGTCTTTGATCCAGAATACTAATAATGAAGATAATATAGAGGACAAGGAATCGAGAACCTTTATGGTAACATTATTCGATAAATACTCCCCTCATGAGAAATGTATTGAAATGAAGGGAAAATTCTTTATCTTAAATAAAACGGAAGAAGTGAGTGTTACAGATTATGATGCTACCTTCTCAAGAGTACATAGGTATACTATATATTACATATGTAATTCGGAATACAAGATTAATCATTTATTTTAAGGTCTTAATCCATGTCTCTAAAGGGCACTAGCTTCAAAAAAATTTTCTTTGTATGATGAAATAGTATTAAGTGCCATGAAAATAGTGAATAAATTTTCTAGATCACATATGTTCAAAGGAAATCAAGATAAGAAGAGGTCTTATGATATCCATGGAAAAGGTAAAATATCAAAGAAGGAAAATGGAATGAATCAATTTCCATTATGTGAAAATTGTGGAAATAATTGTCCTGGGAAATGATTGAAAGGCATGGGAGTTTACTATAAGTGTGGAGAAAAGGGTCCTCGATCTAATGAATGCAAGGGGAAGAAAAATAAATAAATGATGTTAAATTATTCAACTATAATTAAATAGGGCATTATTCAAATCAATGTCCCAAGTAGCATGATAATCTACCATGGAAGGGGACAAGGGGATATGGCCAATATTATGCCAGCACAACTATAGAGGTTAAAGTTCTTAATGATGTGGTGGTAGGTACTTTAATCATTTCCTTAAACTTAGAAAATGATTTATTTGATTCTAGATCATCACATTCTTTTAAAATTTCCTAGTTTTCCAAGAAAATTATAAATTTCCATTTTGTATTAATAAAGTAATTGTGAGTAAAAACCCCTAAGGGAAGTATCATTACAACAAATATGTGTCAGTCAGTCCCCTTTATGACACATAAATGTGATTTAGTTGAAAACCATATCATCATAACTATGGTTTATTTTGATATAATCATTGGCTTGGGCTGGATTTCAAAATATTATTTTAAAATCTATTATAAGAATAAGGAAGTTAAAATTTGTGAAGAAGATATAGAGTTAATTATCTTTAGATAAGAAACATCATCATCAAGTTCTTATCCGGATCCACATCTAGTAGCTCTACTAAATGAAATTCTTAGGATGAAAGAGAAAACAACATATAGGGATGAGGAAATTAATCTTCAAATTGAGGATGTATCAATTGTGCAAGAATATATTGATGTTTTCCAGAGGATTTACCTGGACATCCTGTAGAGCAGGAAGTAAATTAATATATTGATTTAATTCCTAGTGAAATACCTATATCAAATAATCCCTATATAATGGACACTATATACTTTGTGGAGCTGCAGAAAGAACTACAGGAATTGAGTGACAAGGGATTTATTCTCCCTAGTGTTTCTCTATGGGGAGCCTCTATTCTCTTTTTCAAGAAGAAAGATGGATCCATGAGGTTGTGAATTGATTATAGAGAAAGAAATGCTATTACAATAAAGAACAAGTATCCTCTACATCACATTAATGATTTATTTGATAAAATTCACAAAGCTTAATATTTTTTGACGATTGACCATCGATCTAGATATCATAAATTCCATGTGAGGAAGGAAGATATTCCAAATATAGAATTTTAAACTAGTAATGGACAATATGAGTTTATAGTAATTCCATTTGTACTAACTAATACACCCACTATTTTCATGGATTTAATGAATAGATTTTTCAAGGAATATCTTGAAGATTTTTTATGGTATTTCTTGATGATATATTGATATATTCAAAAATATATGAGGACCATGAGAACCAATTGCAGGTTGTTCTGGAGACCTTAAGAAGAAAAGAGTTATTTAGTAAGTTTAGTAAGTGTGAATTCTGGATTCAAACAATTTCTTCTCTTGGCCATATTTTATCTAAGGATGGAATCTTAGTTGATCCTATGAAGATAAAGGAAATCTAAGAATAACCTAAAACAATGAACACAACTAGGTTATATAGTTTTATTATCTTAGTAGGTTACTATCGGCATTTCGTTCAAAATTTTACCCAAATGGATAACTCACTAACTAAGATCCCACATAAAGGGGTTAAGTTTTTATGGAAAAAATAATTTATAGAATGTTTTGAAGAATTGAAGAGAAAACTGGTCAACGCTCCAATTTTGACTCTTCCATCTAGAAATTATGGGCTTGTGATATAAAGTGATGAATCAAATAATGGAATGGGTTGTGTCCTTATGAAAAATGATAAATTTTTTCTTATTCATCAAGATAGTTTAAGACACATGAAAAAATTATCCAACTCATGATCTTGAGTTAGAATACATAATCATTTCTATGACAATATGGAGACACTATCTCTATACTGAAAAATGTGAGATATATATGGATCACAAGAGTTTGAAATACATTTTTACATAGAAAGAACTCAACATGAGGAAAAGGAGATGGATATAGTTACTCAAAGATTATAATAGTTCAATGCACTACCACCCAGGAAAAGAAAATATTATAGAATATTAACTAATAAAGAAAGATCATGGAATTATAACCCAAATAAGGATTGAGAAAGATCCTATGTTTGTGGATCTAGTAAATATGGAAATGAGATTTTTTAAGGAAGGGGAAACATCATTACTTTTAAAATGATTTCTAAACCATCTTTATTGGATAAGATAAAAAGATCTCAATATGATAATGAGAATATTCAGAAGAAAATTAATGCCATTTAGGATGAAATATTGGAAAGCTTTGTGCATGAGGATGGAGTTTTGATATTTGGAAAGAGGTTATGTGTTCCATCAATACCTGAACTAAAAAGGGATCTATTATATGATTACCATATCTCAAATTTCTCTATACATCATTGTGATACCAATATGTGTAGAGATATTAAGAATTTTTTTGGTGGGATAACATAAAGTGGGAAATTTTTTACTATGTGTCAATGTGTATAGTTTGTCAACAAGTGAAGGAAGAGAGACAACATCCTAGAGGAGTCATGTTACCTCTTACTATTCCTATGTGGAAGTGAGATAACATTATGAAGGGCCTTGTCAAAGTACTACCAAGGACACCTAGAAGGAATGATGAAATATGGGTAATTTTTGGTCATCTTACACAGTTGACACATTTCCTTGCCATAAGAGAAGATTTATCACTTGATTGCCTATAAAGAATCTCTATTAATGAAGTTTTAAGACTTCATGGTGCACCTCTATCGATTATTTCAGATCAAGAACCTCGATTTAAATTAAAATTATGGAAGGGTCTTCAGAAGTATTTGGATAATGATCATCATATGAGTACTTCTAATCACCCTGAAACTGACGAACAGTCTGAAAATACTATTCAAACATTAGAAGACAAGTTGAGATCGTGATCACTTAACTTTCAAGGAATATGGGGTCCTTACTTAAATAAAATCTCAGGAATTGTATTTCAGCCAATAGAATAGTAAACTCTCCTATGAATTTATAAATAAAATTTAGGAATCTTATAAATGGATATATGATATAATTATATCAATGTATAAGTAAATAATGTTATAGAAATTAATAATTAAGTATTGATATTTTCATAAAACATAAATGTTTATTTTCAATTTTATAATTAATATAATGATTTAAAATAAAATTTATTTTCATAAAATAGAATCATAAATTAATAATTTTATGTCTTACAATTATAATATAATTTTATGAAACTATAGTTATTTTTTTAAAGTGTTATAAAATCTGTTATAATTTTAAAATTGGTATTTTTTGAGTAAATGATGATTTTAATTAAAAATTAAATTTCTCATATTTAAAAAATGATTTCTATACAATGGAGTTAATTTTTGAATTCTACACATTGGAATATGGTTAGGGGGTATTTTTGGGATTTTTCTAAAATACTTGATTTTTTGGTGAATAGTAAAATATGGTAATTTGCAGTATATATACATTATAAGTTAAATAAAATATTAATTGAGTCATGGATTATATAATAACCATTGGTTCAAGATCACATGCACTAATTACTATATTTAGTCACATAAATCATCACTATTTCTTTTATTCTTTCAAATAATAAAATAATGAATAAAATATTAAAAAAATACCCCTCTCCTTCACTATAAATACCACCCCTCACAACCTATTCTCCTCACACCACCAAAGCCTTGAAGTGTTGGAAATAAGGATGTTCTTTGTTGTAAATAGAGCATGGTTTGTGTTTGTTTTCAATCTTCATATAGAAGAACAATGGATGATCAAAGATATTTCAAGGTAATAGATCATATAGTTTAGGACGAAAGTAGTATTAAAGGAAACATCATTTCTTAGTATTTTCCAAATTTTTGGGGGTCCAAAATTTAGAGAATAGAAAGCATTGAAAAAAGTGGTTTTTCTTAAATCCCTAATAAAATCATATAAAAGGCATGAGTTTTGAAAATATGGGATTCATGAAGTGTGTTTCATAAAGGATTAAAGAATTCTGACAGTGTGCTCTGCGATTATGATGAGCATTGCGAATGATATAGAATTGGTGCATCCCGACCGGTGACAGTGAGCATTACGATTATGAGAATTTGAGAATTTAGGTGGTGCAAAGGGTTTTATGGAGAGAATTTCGGTGGTGAAAAGGGTTTGACAGAGAGATTTGTGGCAATGTCAAATTTTAGTGGTGCATTGTGAATTGAAGGAGCACTATAGAGAAGTTTTTAACCAATACGGAAATCACGCCTGAAGAAGAAGAGCTCTACGTTCAACCGTACCTACAAATAAGAGGCCAACCCTCTTTATTCCACACAAAATTGAGAGAGAAAATCTGAAATCACTCTGATTTCATAAAGAAGGGGTTATCCGTGAAGCCAGTTATCTGTGAAATATGGTGCTTTGCGAAAAGAGTACTTTAGTCTTGACTGAATTCAATGCTTCTAAGTGTTGTGTGATTCGTGAATATGGGTTTTTCTGCATTGGATCAATGAGATTCACTAAGTATGTTGTTCCATGAAGGCAGTGTGCTTCACGATGATAGTGGGTTCTATAAAGGTAGCTAATATTTGCGGAGGTGTTTGCTCTGCAAAGGCCAGATCACTAAGAATTCCAGATCTCTATGAAGGGTTGAACTTTATGAGGTAGTGAGCTCTGTGAAATAGTGAGCTCTACGAAGCAGTGTGCTCTGCGAAGGTGTGTGCTCTACAAAGGTGTGTTCTCTATGAAGAGTTGATATTTTCAAGGGATAACGTTGAATATCATATTCAAGTGTATAGGATTTTTAGTGTGCATATACTCATGTCATTGATGAAAGAAGTGTCTCATGCAGGACAGAGACATAATCTTCAATGACAATCTATTGAAGCAACCTTCAAGTCAATAAGCTGAGTTAGACTTCTCTTAGAGTAGTGAGCTAGGGGGAGTCTATGGAAGTGATCTGAGAGACATAGTGAGAAATCCCTAAACCTTTGTAAAGGCAATGTTCCTAGAACAGAGTGACTGTGACTAAAACATTGCAATCCACTGTTATTTAAGATTAGTGGAATTTGATTTGATCGACATAATATTGGTGTATACTCCTTGGACGTAGCCCTTTGTAGTGAACCAAGTAAAATTGTTCTGTTCTCTCTTTTCATGCATTTTCATGACAAGTTTAACAAGTTCTTACCAACATAGTAAAAAGATCCCTCTGTTTAAAATAAAAAGTTAACACCCTGATTCACCCCTTCCCTCTCAGGGTGTTCCAAGGTCCTTCAAGTGGTATCAAAGTGTAAAGGTTACTGGTGTTAAATCTATCCTTTATCGAAATGGAGAATTCATCCAATGTCAGGTGAGTGCCCCTCTTCGATGGAAGTAATTTTTAAATTTGGAAGAATATAATGAGATCTCATATGATATCTCTTAGAATGTAAGTTCTCTTTGCTACTATGAAATGAATACAAGTCAGTGATCTAATAGGGTTGTCTTTGACTGATACACACATGAAACTACCTGATGCAGATGATAAAGCACAAAATTCTCTCACTACATCTCTTTTTGATTAAATCTATTTAAAGTTAACGAGTTTCACATCTTCAAAGTCAATGTGGGAGAAACTTAAAAATATATATAAATGAGACAAAAAATTTAAGGAGAAAAAACTACAAGTCCTACACAATAGATTTGATGATCTGAAGATGCATTCTGATGAGAATCCATGTTCCTTATTTAGTTGAATTACTGAAGTGGTATGAGAAATTCGAGGTCTTTATGAATAAATCAAAGACATTGATATTGTAAATAAAATATTGAGAAGACTTCCACCCCTTTATAATGAGAAGGTGTCAGCTCTCGAGGAAAGGGATCTTTCTAGAATTTCTCTGTATGATCTACTGAGAAACTTGGTATAATATGAGATGAGAGTCAAACCAGAAGATACTACTACTCGTGTAAGAAAGGAAATGAAATTCAAAAACGTGGACAAATTTAAAATTTTAGGAAATTGTAGTGGTGAAGTTGAAGAGGAAAAAGAAATTATTTCTCTTATTTATAAGAAGTTCAAGAAGGGAAAAGGGAAATTTAAAGGTAAGTTACCTATGTCTTGTTTTCATTCTGGAAGAGTTGGAAAAATTGTTTCCCAGTGCTCAGTAAAGTTAAATGATGAATAGAGAGAATATGAAAACATTCAGAAGCCTTAGAAAAGGTTTTTCAAAAATAGATACTTCAAAACTAGGAAGAAAGTACTGAAGAAGAGTTTTGTCTATGAAGAGGAAGATGATGATAATGGATTCTGTGAAGAAGAATAACCATAATTTAAAATAGGAAACCATGCCTCCATGATGTCTTCCATTGAAATTTAAAAACCATCAAAAGATAAAACTATAGATAATAAGTTGAAAACTAGTGCTGATCCAAAGTTGGAACTTAATGATGATTTTTGGTAAGCTTGAGAATAAATGTAAGAGATGAAATAAGTGGAAAGAAATTGTGGAAGAATCATCAGATTATGTTGATCAACTTGAGGTTGGAATTGAACAATTGGAAGAGCTAGTGAAAGTTTAGTCATCAATCCTTGAAATAACAGATGATGTAGTAGAACTAAAGATTATAATAGAAGAAAATTCTAAGTTCATCAATGACCTTACCTTGAGACTATAAGAGAAGTCCAAAACTATTGAGTAAATCGAAGAATAATTTGTTACTCTTTGGAGTAAATTCAAAAGTGAATCAAATTTAAAATAAGAAAATAAAAAAATAAAATTTGGAAGGTTCTTAGATGCTGAGCTTCTATAGAGAGTAAAACATAGTTCTGATGTAGTTGAAAATATTTTGAGTGATTAAAGACCCACATGAATGGGAAATAGTGGAATTGGTTGTGATTCCGAAACATAAAATTCTACAGATAATACAGACAAAAATAAAGGCAAGATGAAAGATGATCATGTTGAAAAGCTACAAAAATTGCTGAAAAAGAAACCCCTAAATCAAACTGAAAGGAGAACTGATGATTATCCTTGAGCTTCTAGAAATTATGGGTAGTCAAACTATTTTTCCAAGGAAGAATACATGAGGAGAAATAGAAGACAGAAGACATTTCCTATCATGAAATGTCAAATAAGTAGATATTTGGGTCATACCATGTCATATTGAAAAGATTCAAGGAGCTATCTGAATTGGGAAGAGCTAGGAGTTCAACTAAGTAGAACAAATTTATATCCTACATATTATAGATGAAATAGTTTCTATGGATATTGTTTTTATTATTCAAAATTTGGCCATAAATCTGTTCATTTAAGGAAATGTAATGACATGAGATATTCATGAAACACTCATAGATAAGTGAATACTCACCAACCAGACGGTGTTGATATCTCAAAAAAATTTTCTACTTTGGAATAAGAGTATGAATATGAAGAACCCACGTACATGGAAGAGATAATTGAAAGGCCATCAGTGTCCTACAATTAATCCAATATCTCATGAAAATAAAAGAGAAAAATTGAAAAATCCAATCTTGCAAATATAGCCCCCAAAGTTACAAAGAACAACATTACCTAGATTCTTATCTTGAAAAACTTAAATTAAAAAGAGGAGGATTGGATCACAATATATATGTGAAGAATTATCAGAAGGATCAATTCATGGTATTGGTGTATGTTGATGATATTATTTACAGTGGAAGCAGGTAGGGATTAGTGGATGAATTTTCCAATCACATGAAATAAGAATTTGGAATGTTGATGATTGGTGAACTCACAAACTTTTTAGGTCTGCAGGTGATTCAGAAGAAGGATTACTCTTTCATTTATTAGGATAAGTATTCAAGATAGATACTGAAGAAATTTAATATGCATGATTTCAATCCAATATCAACTCCAATTTTGGTTTGAACAAAACTTGGAAAGCATGAGGATAGAACTTCCAGGGATCCCACAATGTACAAGAGAATCATTGGAAGCTTACTGTACCTGAAAATGACATGACCAGATATTTTATTTGAAACATTCTTAACAGCCCAATTTCAGAGTAATCTGAATGAAGAGCATATTGTGGCAGTGAAAAGAATCATGATGTATATACAAGGTACTCATAATTATGGGTTATACATTAATGTGGCAAGATATAGTGAACTATCATCATTTTCTAATGCTTAATGGGTTGGAGATGTAGTGGAAAAAAGTCCAACAGTGGCGGAGAATTCCATATTGGCAAGAAATGTGTGGTCTGGTTGAGAAATAAAGAGGAAATTACATCCCTTAGTACCACTGAAGGTGAATATATATCCTCTACAAAGGCCTGCACTCAGCTACTTTGGATGAAGCAATAACTGTCAGGCATAGGTGACGAGGTGAAACTTCCAATGGTGATTTACTCTGATAACAAGAGTGAGATCGATCTTACGAAGAATCCAGTTCACCATTCTCATATGAAACATATTAAAATCAGATATTAATCCATCAAATAAAAAGTTGAACAAGGTATGGTTAAAATGGATCATATGGGAATTGATGAGGAATTATATGATATTCTAACCAGGTCACTGTCTGAGAATGTGTTTGAGAAACATCAGCTGAACCTCAATGTTCATCCACATCCCAGTGCATGAGGAGGTTATTGATTTTCCCCTCTCCCCAATTATTTTAACTGTATTAATCTGTTTTTGGAAGTGATACAGGTTTATGGTGGAGATACGATCCATGGGGATTATGTTCTGAGTTCTACAATATTAAAATTCTTGTGTTTGGGTTTATTGATAATGGGGGAGAAATGAATAAATTCAATGTGTAATATGGAAATGTGGAAATATAGAGGTTGAAATGGCTAAGGGATGAAATGTTTTTCTAGTTATAGGAATTATGGTGAAAAGATAAATTCAATGAGATACAAAGGAGTGAATTTTAAGTATATTTGAACACATGAGAACACAAATCATGTCTTCCATCTAGTTTTTTACTTTGAAAAATACTCATGTAGACTTATAGTGATGAATGAGTTGATTATTGCATTTCAGGCTTTGATGTTTTCATTGTTGCAGGTGTTCTATTGAATTTATCTGCAGATTGAAAACAAACCCAAAAGGGAAAGATTGTTGGAACCAAGGATTTTCTTGGCAGTAAATGGATCCTGTTTTGTGATTGTTGTAAATACTCACATGGAATAATAATGGATGATCAGGGATATTTCAAGGAAATTGATCATATAGTTCAGACCAAAAGTAGTATTGAAGGTGCCATCATTTCCCAGTCTTTTCCAAATTTTTGTGGTCCAAAATTTGGAGAATGTAAAGCATCGTGACAAGTGTTTTTTCTTAAAGCCCTAATAAAATCATGGAAAAGGCATGATTTTCATTAATATTGGATTCATGAAGTGTGTTTAACAAAATATTAAAGAATTTTGATGGTGTACTCTGTGATTACGATGAGAATCATGAAAGATAGAGAATTGGTGCATCACAACCAGTGAAAATGAACTATGTGATTATGAGAATTTGGGAATTGTGGTGGAGAAAAGGGTTTGATAGAGAGAATTGTGGTAGTCTGAAGGATTTAACAGAGAACTCTATAATAACATAAAATTTATGTGGTGCATTGAGAATGGAAGGATCACCATAGAGATGTTTTTGACCGATCCAGAAATCGCACCTGAAGAAGCAGAGCTCTGTATTTGACCACACCTATAAATAAGAGGACAACCTTATTCATTCTGAACGAAATTGAGAGAGAATATAGAATCTCTTATATTTCTTAAATCAAGGGGTGCTCCATGAAGTTGTTTATCTGTGAAAGATTTTTCTTTGCGAAAATACTACTTTAGTCTTGACTGAAGTCGATGTTTATAAGTGTTGAGTTCTTCTCAACGATGGGTTTTTTCATGTTGGATCAATGAGATTTGAGAATTAAGTTGTTCCACAAAGGCGGTGTGCTTCGTGATGATAGTGGGTTCCGCAAAGGTAGCTGAGCTTTGAGAAGGTGTTTACTCTGTGAAGGCGAAAGATCTGTGAAGGCTAGAGCTCTACGAAGTAGTGTTATTTTTAAAGGTGTGTGATCTAATAAGTTGTGTTCTCTATGAAGGTTTTATCTTTACAAAGGAATTTTTTTTAATATCATATTCAAGTGTGAAGGGTTTTTAGTGTGCATATACTCAGGTCATTGATGCAAGCAGTGTATCATGTAAGAAGGATACAAATACTTCAATTCTAATCTTTTGAGGCAACCATCAAATCAGTAAACTGAGTTAGGCTTCTCTTAGAGTAGAGATCTAGGGGGAGTCGATGGAAGTGATCCATGGTACACAATGAGTGATCCCTATACTTTTGTAAAGGAAGTGTTCCTGGAACGAAGTGACTGTGACCAAACCTTTGTAATCCACATCTAGTGAAGATTAGTGGAATTTGATATGATCGACACACTATCGGTGTATGCCCCTTGGATGTAGCCCTTTGTGGTGAACCAAGTAAAATTTTTGTGCTCTCTCTTTTCTTACATTTTTCTGATAGATTTAATATGTTCCTACCAATGTGGGAACAAGATCCATTAGTTTAAAAGAAAAAGTTGACACCCTGATTCACCCCTCCCCTCTCAGGGTGTTCCAGGGTCCTTCATGAAGCCTGTCCAATTTCAGATAAATTATATTACGAAAAATCTAACCCACATCCAAGATCCCTTGGTCTCAACAAAAGACCAAAATAAATTTCTTTAACATGGTTCTCAAGGAGAGTAATTCAAGAGGCAAATCCTTTTTCATTCTATTTAAATTTCTTTTAATTTCCTTTCTTCTTATTTTATCTATAAAGATTCTATACAAACATGCATGATGACTCCAGTATCTTATATATACATTAATTTTATTATGATTATAGAATATTCATCATCAAACCCCTTCTCCTCTCCCTTCTATTCTAAAAATGAAAACATCATCTGTGAGGTTCTGATTTTACTGTCTTTGTGGATGGTGTTTTTTCATCATTCAATTACGCCTTCAAGGATGGTCATAAAACCATTTTTAAGGTTAAAATAGACTATAATATATGTATTAGAAATTATTTAATATTCTATAACCATTATTAATACATAATATGAATTCATAAGATAAAATTAGTTCGAGATGATCAAAAAAATACAAAAAAAAAATTAAATGATTATAACTAATGTTTTATATAACGATTCATCCTTATACTATATAAATGAATGCAATATATAACCATTAAATATTATGAAATTAAATTAATAACATATAATTTTAATTCTATAAAACTATTCCCATTTTACATGATTTTATATATATATATATACAAGTAAACCTATAATGAAAACCAAGGAAACAAACCCCCCAAACGATAAAATTATGTCTTATAAATAATATAAAAGTCCATAAATGAACATTATAAAATTAAAAATAATAAAATACATGTATAAAAGGTTATTAAATATTTAATTAATGGATTTAATAGAATTATCCAGGACACTAAGATCAATTTCAGAATACATTCAGATATAAGTTAAGGGACTTTGTCTCAATTTCCATTTCATTAAGACTTACTTGGTATTGTTCACCTAATCAATTTTATGTTAAAAATCTATTGATAATTTGATATAATTTTTCAATTGAAATTATATTTATATTAAATATACATATTCTTGTATCATGGATATGATTACTGTCTTATCCATATACCATTTTACATGCGGTGTTTAATTTGAATGATGTTTTAACTAGGGAAATATTAATGAATTCATATCCTAAAATCAATAAATATATTAAAATAGAATATTTTCTTGAATTAAATATATTAATGAAGAATAATTTGTAATTTTAGTGATGGTTGAGGCCCTTTATGGCCCCTCGATGCATCGATAGGTGTCATGAGACTAAATGGTTGTTGACAAAACCTTTGTGTTTATTTCCAAATAGAATAATACGGGTATCTACTGATATAATTAAACCATATCGAAGGTATGATGGTTCATGTTCCATATACATTATGTCCATGTAATAAGAATTTTATTTATTCAGTATTTAGTTATTACTTTCCATGAGGTTTTCACTTTTACAAATTCTCTAGATGCATTATCATTCTCAATGTATTGATGACATGTGTTTTATAGATTACTTAACTTGCTATAATTTCTATTCCTTATTATCTTTAATTAACTTATTATTGTTATATATAAACCTTACATAGTGTTTGAGATCACTATTTTATTTTTTTCCTTACCCATGTTGTGAAGATGAAGTATTTGAATAAGTGACAAGAGGTAGTTTATTTTCTTTTGTTATGTTCTATATTTGATTACCAATGTCATAAGGGAACCATGTATGTACATAGTTTCTTAAATACTACTAAACTGATCAATCCTTGGTGATGTGATCTCTTATATCTATCCCATTATAATAAAATGAACACTGACTCTATGCTACATGGTATGGGGTTATTAAAAATTGTCCCAGTTTAGGAATTACTTAGGACTTATGAACATGGTCCCAATTTAATGACCTATGTTGAAAGAACACCATCCTATTTAATTATTTTTATTGTGATGTTAGATATTTGTGAATTTACTGGCCTAAATATTTTAGTCTTTAATAAAATTGAATTCATTCACTGAATTGGTTTACATTTTTTTTTGTTTACTTGATGGGTTCAATTTTTAGGACCTATATGTATTTTATTTCCTATAAAAAATCGTCCATTTTATTATTATTTTTATTTTTTTATGAAAAACCATATCTTTAATATAATTTATTTCATGATTTATTATATAAATATACACATTACACAATCCTAGAAGATCATAAATCCTAGTTTATTTGGGAATTTATATCTATATAATAACAACTTTCAATATAAATGCAATGAAATTATTTAAAAATTCATTAATAAGATCCTAAATTTCTATCGTTCTTCTAAAACTATATGGTATAACCTACGAAGGTACATAAGAAAATGATGATCTATAAAGCTCATTAAGGTAATAATCAAAGAATAGCACGAGATAAAGCTATACATGTGAGAAAAGAGGTATATCAAAGAAAAATAAGAGGGGTGAGAATCATAATATTGAACAATGAGGCATGATATAACATTACAACATAAAGGAAACATAGGAATGTGACAACAATATAAAAAATGAGATCATAATTATAAGTTAAGGATAACCACTAAGACAACGTAACATGGTGTTCTTAGGATAACCTTCCATTCACCATACATGGAATCTCATGAGATAAAAAATATTACCCAATGTATTGGAGGACTATATAATTCCAGTTTCACCTATCACTTTCATATGATGTACATGCTTAAGTGTTCCACATAGGTCATACATCATAAAGATTGATTTCATCAATTTTAACCCCACAAATAAGGAGTGTGGGTTACATAAATGTAAATACCCAATCAATGAAGGAGAGTTATAACTAATTTAATATCCTTGAGTTGAAATAGATATGGGTATTAACTACACAAATGTTTGGCATTGAAAATCATAGGATAATTTCAATAGCAATATGGGTGTATATAAATGTTTATAAAAGGGGATAATGAGAGAAAAAGTGATCTATAATTACTTATAAATCATAATTATAGTAATATTGATGTATAAAAACATATCCCAACTTGAAAAATTGGAAAACATGAGGTATTAAATAAAGAAAGTGCTTAAATAAAGAGGAGAAAGATAGGATCTCTTACCTTGAGGGGATGCTTATAAAAGATTTTTAGGAGATTATTAAGATATTGGGAGACCTTGGGAGGAATTTAGATACGAAAATTTAGAGTTTTTTCTTTATAGAATTGTTTTTATTGAATATGAATGAGTGTTTTGGTGGGTTTATATATAAAAAGAGAGGATAATTCATTATTAATTACCAAAATTAGGTTTTGGACTCTATATGATGAAGTAATCAAAATTTAAAACCTTACCATGGTTTACAACCATATTTTATTCAAAATAGAAGTGGTTTTTGTTATTTTTTATGGATAATAACTGAAAAAATTAAAATAATTCTCTTGGTGATGTGGAAGTGATTCAAGTTTATAAATAATTGATTTAAAAAAAATTAAAATATAATAATGATTTTACGGGTTCATTAAGAGTTTATAAAATTAATAAAATAACATAAAAACACATTAATTTAAATGGGAAACATAATATTTTTCATGGATACTCTTTATAGTATTTATTACATCACTTTTTGTCTTTTATGATGTCATAATACAAACAATATACTTACACTGTATTTAAATTTTACCCAAAAATATAAATGTCTCAGAAAATTTTGAAAACATCACCATTGTATAATTTTAATGTTATGAACTCAAAGATAAAATTTATTTAATAAAAATAATTCACTAAATATGAGAATTTATACTTTGACATAAAAAAATATTTAATTATTAAAAAAAATCATGTTTTGTTGACTTTAAAATTTTTCAGTCCCTTATCATATTTGACTTCATTTAATTATATTATCATTTATATTTAATAAATATTATTTAATACTAATATTAAAATATCATTTATTTCTAATGTTATTGAATTCATCAAAAATATTATCTTGATTGAAACTATATATTTCCTAAAAATACAATTTGCGTTTTATATATGGAAATATAATTTTTATCAAACTCATTATTTAATCATTTAAAAAGTAATATTAAAAATGAAAAAATATTATCATTATTTTATTAAAAATAAAATAAAATAATTCATACTATTAGGGTCTAGGTACATATCATTTTATGACACTAATGAATTCTCTAGGGGTATGGTATTCTATGATGAGATTTTCATTGGGTGGTTCGACGTAAAATGGTTTGGGTTGTGGTCTCGATGAGATTGAACTTCTCTCATAAATGGTTTCACTAATGATTTAATTGTTAAATCTCAGATTGGGATTGGTCAGGGGAAAATACCAGTGATTATATCTCCCTTATAAGCTCTGATAAATGGGATTCATGGGGGTATGATCCTACTAGTTGGGGACATCACTTATTCTGTTCATGTCAATTAGAATTTACCATAACCCTTAATATAATAATCTTAACGGTCATTGTAAAATTTCTATATCATCAATAATTATGATGATTAATAGTATTTTAAATACAATAGACTATAAAGATCTAAAATAACCAAAGTAGTGTATGTGTTTTCAATAACTATATTACTTGATAAGGAATTTATTTCTTTAAAAATTGATTTTTATTTATAAAAGTATAGGTTTCTACATTGTTCCCCCATTTAGAATTTTTTCCATTGAATTTTTTTATTTGTTACACTAAAATAGGTGTGGGTACTATTGTTTAGTTGCCTCTTCCATTTCCCATGTCTCCTCTACAAACATGTGGTTTTTCCATAATACTTTGACCAAGTGAGTTTTTTTTATTTCATATAAATTTGTCTCTATGATCTAATTTCTTCAATGACCACTACTCATATGAAAAATCATTCTCAAATGGTTCCAAATTTTGATTTATTACATGTGAGGGGCTAGCATGTACTTACTCAAGAAGGATACATGGAAAATATCACATACTTAAGATAAGTTAGGTGTGAGTACAAGTCGATCAGACACTGCTATGATGCAATAAAGAATCTCAATGGGGTTGATGTATGTAGGACTAAGTTTTAACTTTTCCCAACCCTAATGAATTTATTCCACATCGATATATTAAGGAAAAATTTATCTTTAACCTCAAACTCTAGGTCTCATCGATGATTTTTTTTGTATAGACTTTTCATCAACTCTCTGCAGATTTTATATAACACTGAATTGTTTAAACCTTCTCAATCATCTATTGGATAATATTAGGTCCCAATAGATTTAACTCTCTAATATCATCCTATAATTTCAAATTATGATACCTATTCCCATAAAAATCCTCATAAGGTTCCATTTGAATGATTTAATGTAAACTATTTTTATATTATAACTCCACTAAGGGAAGGTGTTGATCCCAACATCCTTGGAAATCCATTGAGAAAGATATAAGAATATCCTCCAAAGTTTGAATGTTCATTTTAGACTATCCATCCATCTGATGGTGATAAACATTTATGAAGATCAGTTCTCTATCCAACACTTTCTTAAGGCTTCTCAAAAACCTCATGGTAAACCTTGTATCTCGATAAGATATAATTGATAGTGGAAATCCATATATTCTTACCACTTACCTTATTCATATCTTTTCAAGTTGGTGGAGAGAGAAATATTTCTTGATAGAAATGAAATTGGATGACTTTATGGTGATTGACTACCACCAAGATGGTGTTATTTCCTTTAAGTGTAATAGGTATTCCTATGATGAAATCCATGGTTATGTTTTCCAATTTACATACTAGTATAGTAAATGGTTGAATCATACCCTTATACTTACATTATTCTACCTTGACTTTTTAACATACCAAGCATCAAGATGTAAACTCCTTAATCTCCCTCTTTATGTTATCCGAATTTTTTTTTTGTTTCAAATAAATATAAATATTTATGCATCCTATATGAATATATAATGATGAGCTATGTGTATTATCCATAATTTCCCTAATTAGTTTTGGTTTTGATAAGACACATATCTCAGTTCTAAACCTTTTAACTCAATCTTCAGCAAATTTAAACTCCAAAATATTCACTACATTCTTTTATAGAAACTTATCATATTTATATTCTTCCTTAAACCTCTAATTAATGGATGGTTGGGATTTTTTTGATAAAGTTAGTACTAATATCATTTTAATATGTATATCAATTGTATTTCCAAGAAGATTGGATCCCTTGAAATCCTCACCATGGAAAGGGTAGTGTGATCCTTTATACTTAGAGCATTTTCCAGTTTTTTGATTTCCTTGGATAATAATGTATTGAATAATAATAATCATTCATTATCTATAACTAAATTCATTGACACATATTAATATCCTTTTGTGTGAATATATAATTGAGGATTTTATGATCTATATACAGGTCAAACTTTTATATGTATAGATAATCCAACCAAATATTCAATGCGAAGATCACTACTACTAATTTTATATCATTATTTGAGTAGTTTCGATCATGGATCTTTAATTGGTGGGAGGAATAGGCTATCAATTTTTCATCTTATATGAGTACACAACCCAATCCATTTTTGGACACATCACTATAGATCACAAATCCTTCCACATTGGTGGGTAATGTGAGTATAGGTGCAGTTATTAGCCTCTTTGTCATCTATTTAAAGCTTTCTTCACATTCATCGGTCTAGAAGAACTTTACTCCTTTTTGAGTAATATTGGTTAGTGGGCATAAAAATCATGAGAATTTTCTCACAAATAACTGATAACACCTAACTAATCTAGGGAACTACATATTTCCTTCATAGATATCAGTCTAATCCATCATTAAATTATATCCTATTTTTAAGGATCCATAGATAACCCTTCATACACCCTAATTAGTTAATCATCAGTTTGATTGGGGATAAGTAAATTCCTCTCCATTTTAAGTTATAGAGTGTGGGGAAAATATTTATCTAAAAACATTTTATGGAATTCCTTTCACTCCATCACTTCGATCTCTTTGTCAGGATTTATATTTTTGAACAACATTTACTGCTGATAAGATTCTCCCTACACAAAATAAACATCCAACAAGAAATTCTCTTTCTTATAGAAATAAATTATTGAGAATACATTTTCAATGTATTTGATTCATTTCTCCATTATTAAGGGATAAGAAGGTCTATGAAAATTATAAGGCCTTTATCGCATAAAGGTCTTAATTACCAGTTGATATTTATTAGAGGGATTTGGGTGTTCCTAATGATTAATTTTTTGGTTCAAAACATGACTTATATAAGAATTATTTATCACAATGTTTTTTATTTCTACTCCAATGGGGCTAAGAATCTCATTTGGGTCGTCATCACATTGCCCCTCACACTGGTTGTTGACCCAATTCCTCCTATTTCAAACCATTAACTATATATAAAGGTGAAATTATAGGTTATAATTTTTTAACTATTAAAGAACTAAATGAGAAACCATTAAACTTAAAAGGATAACTCATAGAAGATGTATATTCTTAAAGCAATGAATTTTTAGGCTTCAATCTAAGTTATCTGTGATATATTTCCCAACATAAAATCTTATGGAAATTTTTTCTCTTAATAATGGTTCATAAGGACCTTGTGAATTTAAAAAATAATACCCCCTATGAGTGTTAGACTTGGTGTTAATAAAGGTATGTTTTCATGATCTAGGTGACTAAAATTCCTGCTAAATGCGCCCTTTTCAGGGTTATTACTCGTAGGTACCTCTATGCTAGTTCCAAATCAACTTATAGTATCTAGGTAGGGATGTATGTTCTTGGAAACAATTTAATATATAATTTAACAAAATCTATGTTAGAACCCAGATCTTCGTTTCAGGTACGTTTTTCCTTTTTCTGGAGTTTTTAAGAAAAATGGAGTTTCTGGAAAATTTTGAAGTACACGCCGTGTACTTTCTGATTGCACACTGTGTACTCCTTTCCCACTCGAAACCATGCGATGGCTGTGTCTAGACCACACACACGGTGTGTAGGGGTGACATAGAGTATGATTTTGGAGGAGTACGAAAAAAACCAAGTACACGCCGTGTACTTTTCTTTTTTTTCAGTAAACACACCGAGGTCACGCCTGACGGACAGAACACACCCCTTCTCCAGGTTCTTCGTCCGAGAGCGACTCGTACGACCGAATCTTCCATGAGTCCCCACCTCTCCATCAATTCTTCGATTCGAGCACGGTCTATTGCGTTGGAAGCGCAGTGGTGAGTTCTCCCTTTTGCTTGAGCCTTGTTTTCCAATTCTTCCTCTTTCTCAAGTTATCTAAGGTTGAACGTTTTGTGCTTTTTCTCAGATCTATGACATTCTAGGGAGAATCATCCATCGTAGTTCAAGTATATCGATCTCTTAGGATCAAGGTAGGTGGTTTGTGTCTTACCGTTCAAAGCCCTTGAGTTTTATGTAGAAATTCCACCAATACCGTGAACAGGGTATTGTGTGTTTACCTTTTTGCCCTTGTCGTTTGCCTGCCTTTCTTGTATGCTTGTGTAGAGATAATTTTACCATGTTAGAGGAAATTTTTTTTGTGCTTGGATGTATTTTCCCTTGCTTTGTTCTGTTTACGACCTTGGGGTCTCGTTTTCCTTTGGCTGCTATACCTGTTTTCATGCCTTGTAGTTATAGGTTGAAGTGGAACTCATGACATGCTTGTTGCCTTCTAGACAGTTTAGCTAAGTATCTCTATAGGTGTGCTTTGGTTATCCAAGTATCTTTATAGGTGTACTTTGGCCTTATAGCATTATTATGCACTGACTGGCACGAGGCTGAGAGAACCTGGTGCTATAGACTATAAGGGATAGACCGAGTGAGCTTCCCAAAGAGTCTTAAATATTATAGACTACAGAGGGGATGGACCGAGTGAGCTCCCATAGAGTCTTGGATTTTATAGACTATAGGAGGGTAGACCGAGTGAGATTCCTCATAGAGTCTTACCTTGTTTGAATCTCTTTAAGAACCTTCCTAGGATGGAGTAGGAATTTACCGAGTGAGCTTTCTCAGAGAGTCTGTGGTATACCTGAAGCTATAAGAGGAATTGACCGAGATAGCTTCCTCAGAGAGTCTCCAGACCTTGGGGCTAAGAGGGTTATACCGCGTGATATTCCTCAAGAGAGTCCCTGACTACCCTAGAATATAAGGGGAATTGACCGAGTGAGCTTCCCCAGAGAGTCTCTTAAATTTGTATGACCAAGCCAGAGGGGTTAGGCTGAGTAAACTGCCCAGAGGGTTGTGGTACTTCTTGGATAAGACCAGAGGGGATGGCTACGAGTACTTCCCAGAGGGTTCCCGACTTATTAGCTATTTGTTTCACTACTTTTGATTGGTTGTGGATTGATTGCTTCTATGTATCATCCTGTCTTACTACTTACTGTTACTGCCTATTGCTTGCTGTTGCTGTTTACTTCTTATAGTACTTTTACCTTCCATATATTCACTGACTGTTAGGCATAGATCTTCAGGTGAATTCCTACTGGGATTTTATCTCACACCCTATTGGGGCCATGATTTTGGGCCCAATCAGACTATTTTGTTTCAGTTATAGACAAGGGAAAGCGCCATTTGACTTCTGGAACGTGATTGCTTCGAGCAGGGGGAGCATGGGACCAAGCTTTGGCTTGCGATGCTGAGGAGCTGTTTACTTTTATTTTGTACTTGTTTTGGTACTGTAGTGTTTTCCATCATTGTGACTTGTTTGGATGCTTTCCTAGTTATGTATCATGCATCATTTCATATATATACATATGTGCTCCAGTTTATTGATTTAGTTTTCCACTGTTTATATTGTTGGTTATTACTGCTTCCATTATTGCATGTTTATTTTTCTTCCGCTATGTACTCTGCCAATGAGGGCATAGTTTCCCCACTATCACACCCAAGGCCCTCATTTCTATTTGGTAGCCTGTGGCATTTGGGGAAATGCGCTTGAGGCCATGTGACCAACCAGGTACGGGGTGCCTCTGGGTGGATTCTAGAACCGGGACGTTATAAATTGGTATCAGAGTATTTCTTTTCTCTTGCCTTACTATTTGGAGACTTTAGCCAGGGATAGGACGGATTCGGTACTTGGTAGTAAGCTGTGCCCGGGACTAGCTAACCCGTGTATAGGAAAAGCCATACTACCTCATTTTTTTGAAATTTTTTGGTTTTGAGATTTTACGATTGAAATGATTTCACCTAGAGTGATTTACATGCTTTGTACTGTTATTGTTTTGATATTACGGTTCTATTTCTATTGCAACCTGATGAGATGAGGGTATTCCATCTCATGCATAATATAGGGACTTGTAGAAATCAAATGTAATGCATTATTGCCATGCCATTTAGTGTGCATTAACAATTGCATGCTGTTGTGATAGACGTTGTGTAGATTATGCATGATGTTGTGATAGATGCTTGATAGAATCTCTGCTACTTGTTAGAGAATTGTTTGTATTGTACTTTGTTTAAATGAATTCCAAATTTTGATTCTTGAGGTGTTATGGCCCTCTTGAATCATAAATTGGTTGATCATGATCCTATTTTCCCTTGTACTTGACTGTTGGGGATGCCAAGCTTTGATTAACGGGGAGTATGGGACCTCACGAATTAGAATT
The DNA here is from genome assembly GCA_963277665.1 of Viscum album. NCBI lineage: Eukaryota > Viridiplantae > Streptophyta > Magnoliopsida > Santalales > Viscaceae > Viscum > Viscum album. Next base: position 1,016,740,566 of record OY728143.1, read on the forward strand.
TGGAACCTCTTTACCTTGTTTTCCCTGTTTCTGGGCTTCTGTGCAGTTTCTAAGCTACTACCCAGAAAAACCCAGAATACACGGCATGTAATTTCTGGTTACACACTGTGTAGTTTTGAGGCCGTGTTACTGACTGTGTGTGCATAAACAAGTTGTTGTGAAAATAACGTCAGGAGCATGCCATGTACAGTATGTACAAGCCATGTAGTGTAGAGACTTGTACCCGGTCATGTCACTAACAACACAGGTCGGGGAAGCTCGAGTATAACTCGCCGTGTTGTAAATGAAAATGCCGTGTAGTCTTTCCCAGGTACCCAACCATGTCACGAACAACACGGGACGGTGTCACCTCCTCTTATACACGCCGTGTTTGTTCGGAACACGCCGTGTAAGGTCCAGCCGTGTAGACGGCCGTGTAACTAACAAAACGGGCTGCTGAGTTAGTGTCTAGTACATGCCGTGTCCCTAGGGAACACGCAGTGTAGTCTGAGGTTAGTTTGAACCGTGTGAGCGAGCTGTGTAAAGAGACTCGGGTAGGGGAGTAGTCTTCAAGTACACGCCGTGTGTTGGGTCAACACGCCGTGTAGTCTGAGGTGTCACATGACCTATAGGGAAGGGGTACACGCCCATGTCTGTCACGACCCGTCCTCGGGGTCCGTGCCGTGACTACCCCAAGCCCTCCTTCCATAGGCCAGGGGCTGGCGACTAGAACCAAGGCGTAAATCCCGGTAAAAAGGGAAGGCATTGCCTTTGTAAAGTAACAAGCACCACAGAGTAAGCAAGCGGAAAAGTAAACACTAAGTAAAAATAGAGTACAACTGAAAGTGCGGAAAAGTAAATGGGACAGTATACAAACCCAAACTGAAAGTAAAGTACAACTCGAAAGGGAAAACAACAACTGAAAAGTAAAAGCTGCTATGCCGAGCTATCCACAGGAAGTCCCACCTGAAGGGTGGGTACAGATAGCTCCTCTGTACCTCGGGTCCCGCCGTCCACTCCGGGCACGTCCCACCCAGTGGTCCACCTCCAGGTATCATCCTGCTCTGCGAGTCTCAACCACGATCAACGCTGTCCGTCGTCTGCAACCAACACAACGTAGTGCGGGCATAGCCCGTGCAGGGGTGAGTATAAGCTACTCAGTAGGGACCCCGAGACCCCCGAAGGTCTCCCAAAATCCACAAAGGATAAACCACAAAGTAAAGATACAATCACGAAGTAACAACTGACACTGCTTAGGTATATGACCATACATATACCTAAGTCATCAATTCCAATATGATCCAACCTCCGAGCCCAAGTACAACTCAGTCCACATAGGAAAGTATACGTATTCCACACAGGAAAGCAAAACGTAATCCACACAGGATAGCACAACACAATCCACACAGGAAAGCAAACAGGATTCAGCTCACACATGTATACTTATTTGAGACGATAGAGATGATCACTGATCCATCTAAGTCGTCGGACCCACAAAGGATCGATAGGTACTAACCCCCGCAAAGACCCACACAGGATCAGACGTACACAGGATCTGTAGGCGCTGGTTCACACAGGACCGCTGAGCGCTGACCCACACAGGATCGGACACACACAGGATCGGTAGCACTGATCCACACAGGATCACTGAGTGCTGTAGTCGTCGTCGTCGAATCCACTAAGGATCTCTGCACAGTCGTCGTCGCAGTCACAGTAGCAGTCGCAGCCAGCTCTAGGGTTCCCGCACATAGCAAGCTCGTTCGGGAGGGTCCGCTCCACGAGCCGAGAGGCTGATACATCAACTGTCACATAGTCTAGATTTGATGCATCCAAAAGTTCTGTATCGTCAACAGGAACTCAACGCAATAGACGGCGCGTCAATCGGACGCCCGGTCTGAGAGTTATTGGCTTTTTCGTTCCAGGGGCCTGGTTGATTTTTAAGGAAAAACCAACCCGACCATACTCCACCTACGTCCAAATCTCGGGCGGAGTATGCCAAAAGATCCGTCTCACTAAGAGGAACTCAACAAAGTCGACGACACGTCAATCGGACGTCCGTAGCTCAAGATATGAGCGTTTCCGCTCCGAGGGCCCGGTTGGTTTCGTGTACGAACCAACCCGGCCGAACTCAAAGTATTCCGAAACCTTGAGTGCGATATACCAAAACGACCGTCTCGATCCAAGGATCTCATTTCTGCTGACGGCGCGTCAATCGGAGGACTATAACTCAAGATATGGGCATTTGACCGAAAGTGGTCCGAAAACGAGGGTTTCGGGCCCGGACCGACCCGGCCCGAGACCCCCTGGGTCGGCCCGGGCGCGGCCCGGTGACCCGCGCGCTGGCGGTCCGGTTCGCCGGCGCCCGACGCCAGCTAGCTCGGCCGTTTGGCCGAGCCGTTGTGGCTCGCAGGGGGGGGCGGGGGGGGGGGGGGGGGGGGGGCTGCCCCTCCCGACTCCCGTAACTGCGGCCCCTTAATTGGGGCCGCTTGAAGACCCGGCCGGGGGAATTATTTCCCCCGGTCCCCACTGCCCGGCCGGCCCGCACTGGCCGGCCGGTTCCGCCAGCAAGGACCGGCGACGACCGGTCCTTCTTTCGCCGACACCAGCGGCCCGGTGCCGGCCGCTGGTCATCTTGCTCCGCCGCGGCCCGGAACCGGCTGCGGCCCTTGTCGTTCGGCGCGGCGCGACGACGTCGCGCCCTTCTGCCGCGGCCCCGCTCCGGCCGCGGCCCGGAACCGGCTGCGGCCCTTGTCGTTCGGCGCGGCGCGACGACGTCGCGCCCTTCTGCCGCGACCCCGCTCCGGCCGCGGTGTCTTCGACTTTCTTTGACGCGGCGCGACGACGTCGCGTCGTTGCATTATTTCACGACGCGGCGCGACAGCGCCGCGCGTTTCTTGCCGTATGATCCTGCGCGGTGCGACGACACCGCGCCACACCCGTTTCAATCCACAACAGAATCAACATGAAAAAGGAGGAGGGTCGGCCGTGTTCGTGCGGTCCGGCCCCCTCACGTTATTCACTAACTATTGGAAAAATTTCACAAAGAAATAAAATCACGGGTATAAATCATGAACAAAAGAATAATAAAATAAACCCCTACGTGATAAAAGATGTCGCACGTCGGGCATCGCGGAAACGGCGTCGTTCCGTCAACGTTGGTGGAAGAAGCGCTCGGTGAAGTCGAGTCGAGTCGACTCGACACTCTCAGAATACTTTGTGGGCGGCGGTGCTTCCCTTCCTTGCTCCGGTTGAAGAAGGTAGAAGGTGTTGCTTCACGTTCTTCGGAGACGTGGAACGTTCTTCTTCGAGAGGTTGAAGGTCTTCCAAAAGTTCTTCTCCTCTCCTTAGTTCTCCCCACAAAGTTTATGCCAACCCAAAGAGAAGAATAGAATCTCTCATTTTAATGTTGGAAAAATGATTTCAAAAGAAATCAAACACTCAAAATAATTAATTAAGTTGGTTTAATTAATTAAATGCAAAGTGTTGGCAAGAATTTCAAAAGATTGAAATTCAATTAAACCACACTTAACTCACCTCATTAATCAAACAAGTTGTCAACATTAAAGTGGGAGTTGTGGGGGGGGGGGGGGTTAGAGGATATGAAGGGGTGTGGTTCGTGTGGGCCCCACCACCCTTATAACCTCCCAAAGGAGGTTGGGTGGTTACCCAACTTCCATTAAGAACTAAACACTTAGAGTAAAAATAATAAAAATTGTAGATTAATTATAAATAAACTTCCACAATTTTTATCATCAACTCTCGTGAAAACGCAACACCGGAACAGGTGTTCCTAAGCGATTACCGGCACTGTGGTTCCATCGGTGCCCTCAGAATTCAATTCCGGGCACTGGTTCAAAAGTTAGAAATTCCCGCTCCTTCGTTCACTGAATGTACCCGAGCCAAACTTCGGAAATTAATTCCGGGCACACCGGGCCTCGGAATCAGGTGCCATTAGAAACCGCGCTCTTGTAAAATTCCAAAGAAAATTAAGAAAAAAATTTCCCTTGGATTTTACGGGTCTTTACATTACTCCCACCTCAGGGCTTTATGTCCCCGTAAAGATACATCAAAACTAGGGAAACAAATGAGGGTACTGAGCACGCATCTGAGCCTCCCGCTCCCAAGTGCTCTCCTGGAGGTTCCTGTGCTGCCATTTGATGCGCACTAGAGGAATCGACCGTCCACATAAGACCCGCTCCTGTCGATCCTCGATCTCTACCGGGACCTCCGTAAAAGTCGCCCCATCATCAACGTCAAGCTCCCCATAGTCAATGATGTGCGTCGGGTCGTGTACGTATCTCCTCAGCTGAGATCTGTGGAAGACTTCGTGCACCCGGTGCAACTGAGGTGGTAGAGCCAGGCGATAAGCCACCTCGCCAATCCTGCTGAGGACCTGGAAGGGTCCGATGAAGCACAGAGATAACTTTCCGCCTTGGCCAAATCTCCGTATACCACGTCGAGGTGAGACCCTCAAGAAGACGTGGTCGCCATCCTCGAACTCTAGTGGCCTCCACCTCCTGTCAGCGTATGACTTCTGCCGGCTCTGAGCTGTCCTCATCCGCTCCTGGATGACCCGGACCTTCTCTGTCGTAGCCTGGACCATCTCTGGTCCCACAAGTGCTGACTCCCCAGGGTCTGCCCAACACAAAGGAGATCTACAAGGTCGGCCGTACAACGCCTCATACGGTGCCATCCCGATGGTGGAGTGGTAGCTGTTGTTGTACGCAAACTCCACCAAGGGCAGGTGGTCCTCCCAGCTACGACCAAAGTCGAGGACACATGTGCCGAGCATGTCCTCGAGAGTCTGAATGGTTCTCTCCGTCTGACCATCCTTCTGAGGGTGAAAGGCTATGCTTAGACGTAGCTGCGTACCGAATGCCTCCTGCAATCCCTTCCAAAGCCGGGAAGTAAAGAGAGCATCTCGATCGGAGACGATAGATGATGGCACACCGTGAAGCCGTACAATCTCTTGAACGTAGAGACGTCCCAAGCTCTCCACTGAGCCCTTCTCTCTGATGGGTAAGAAGTGAGCCGACTTGGTGAGTCGGTCTACAACCACCCAGATGGAGTCGTGACCTCTGGAAGTGCGTGGTAGTCCAGTCACGAAGTCCATAGATATCCCATCCCACTTCCACTCTGGGACCTCTAAGGGCTGTACCAAGCCTGCTGGTATCTGATGCTCTACCTTCACCTGCTGGCAGGTGAGGCATTGAGAAACGAACTCTGCCACAACCTTCTTCATGCCCGGACACCAGTACTGTCGTCTGAGATCCTGGTACATCTTCGCTACTCCGGGATGTACCGCTAAAGGAGAAGTGTGAAACTGTCTCAGAACCTCCTCTTGTAAAGCAACTGGTACCATGGTACGTCCTCTGAAAAGGAAGTCGTGCTATGCTCCAAGGGAGAAACCATCAGGTGCCTGTCCCGAGGATATCTGTGCACGCCGTGTCTCACAGTCAGCGTCCTCACGCTGTGCCTCTCTGACCCGCTCCAGTAGTGGAGGGGTGACTGTGAGAGACTGAAGGAAGGCTGCTCCATCTCTATCCACGAAGGATATCTGCAAATAGGCTAGCTGCTCTGTCACCTCCTCAAGTAGCTGAATGCCCGTCCTCCTGCTGAGGGCATCGGCTACCACGTTCCCCTTTACAAGAGTATAGACTATCTCAAAGTCATAGTCCTGGAGGAACTCGAGCCATAGCCGCTGTCTCAGGTTCAGGTCCTTCTACGAGAAGATATACCTGAGACTCTGATGATCAGAAAATACTGTAAAGCGCTCGCCCATCAGATAGTGTCGCCATGTCTTCAGAGTGAAGACCACTACTGCTAACTCCAGGTCATGGGTAGCGTAGTTCTGCTCATGCGGCCTCAACTGTCGTGATCCATAGGCGATCACTACCCGCTCCTGCATCAGAACACATCTGAGTCCGATCCCTGATGCATCGCAGTAGACTACGTACCCTACTCCCTCCTCAGGAAACCTCAAGATAGGTGCGCTGGTCAATCTCTGTCTCAACTCCTGGAGGCTCTGCTGACATCTGTCTGACCACACAAAGGGTTTCCCCTTCTTCATCAAAGCTGAGAGTGGTGCCGCAACTCTAGAGAAGTATGGCACAAATCTCCGATAGTATCCAGCTAGTCCCAAGAAACTCCGCACCTCCGTCACGCTCCTGGGTGGCTCCCAAGCTAACACTACCTCGATCTTCGCAGGATCCACTGCAACTCCCACCTCAGAGATGACATGTCCCAAGAAGTGGACCTCACGTATCCAGAACTGGCACTTCGAGAGTTTACCATAAAGCTGGTGCTCTCGGAGTGTGTCTAGTAAAACCCGCAAGTGGTAGGCGTGCTCCTCCTCAATCGTCGAGTAAATCAAAATGTCGTCGATGAAGACCACGACAAATCGATCGAGGCATGGCTGAAAGATCCTGTTCATGAGGGCCATGAACACTGCTGGAGAATTGGTTACACTGAAAGGCATAACCAAGAACTCATAGTGGCCATACCGACATATGAAAGCCATCTTCTGTTCGTCCTCGTCTCTAACTCTGAGCTGATGATAGCCTGACCTGAGGTCTATCTTTGAGAAACACCGTACTCCCTTGAGCTGATCAAAGAGGTCATCAATCCTCGGTAGCAGATATTTGTTCCTCACTGTCACCTAGTTCAGGCGACGATAGTCAACACAAAGTCACAAGCTCCCGTCCGCCTTCTTGGCGAACAATATCGGGGAAGCCCAGGGTGAAACACTGGGTCGGATGAACCCCTTGCCCTGAAAGTCCTCCAACTGTACCCGTAGCTCTCAAAGCTTGGTGGGGGCCATCCGATATGCTGGAGTCGATATCGGGGCTGTCCCGGGGTACAGGTCAATATAAAAGTCTACCTCTCTACGAGGAGGTAGCCCTGGAACGTCGTCAGGAAAAACGTCTGCAAACTGATCCACCACTGCAGGAAAACCAGGACTCCGCACGTCAACTGCTCCTAGGATGAGGCTAGCCAACTGATGAGTGATGGGCTGTCCTCTCCTCTGCGGAAGTCCATCCTGTGCTACAAAGGCTCCCTTCTTGCCGGTGAAGGTGAACCTGCTCCCGTTGGTGCGTACACATCGCACCTTGCGCCTAAAACAGTCAATCTGTGCATGGACCATAGATAACCAATCCATGCCCAAGATGACGTCGTAAGGCCTCGACGCTGCTACAAGAAGATCCCAGCCGAAGCTCTCACCTCCTAGAGTAAGCTCACACTTCCGGAACCAGTGCGTAATCGTCGAGTCTTCTCCCATAGGAGTCTCTATCCATAAGGATCGAGCCAACGGCTCTGTCGGAATCTCCGAGCTCCGAACAAGGGCATCGACTATGAAAGAGTGACTTGATCCTGTGTCTATAAGTACTGCAGCAAGGGTGGAATAGACACAGATAGTAACTCGAATCATCTCGGGCGCGCCGTCGTCATAGGCCTCTGCTGCCTGGAGCTGTGCCTGTCTCTGCCCGCCATCTCCCTGTGGTCGGGGTGGACCTCCTGGTGGTGGTGGTGGTAGAGCCTCAAAGCGTCGCCCACCACCTACTGCTCGGCCAGCTCCTCTGCCTCGTCCGACTCCTCCCTACGAACCGCCACGGTCGACCCTCTGCCTCTGCCTCAGTGGTCCCTCAACCGTCTGCTGCTGATCGACACGGCGGGTCGGGCAGTCACGAGCCATGTGGCCCTGCCTGCCGCATGAGTAGCACTGTCTGCCTCTCGAAAGACTGGCTCCGCGCTGTGTGCCCCGCACTGCTGAGCCAGTGTCCTGAGGTCGTCTGCCTAAAGGTCTGGTCTGCCTGGACCCCTGAGTCATCCGTCGACTGCCAGCTGCAGAAGACTCTTCCACGTGCCGCCCTGCGGTGGGTCTCGGCGCTGGTGTAGACTCAGCAAGAAAGCTCTCAATCAAAAGGGACCACTCCAGTACTCCCGTCTGAGTCAGAATGTTGAGGGAGATCAGAGATGCCCTGATATCGTGTCTCAATCCCTTATCGAAGGTCCAGGACCGGAAGAATGGGTCCCGTACCATGTCAGTCGAGTAGCGCGAGAGATCGGTAAATTTCACCGAGTACTGAGCGACCGTCATGCTGCCCTGCCGCAGCTGAAGAAGCTCCTGAATGCGCACCGCACGAAGGGTGGCTGGGACGAACTCTGAGCGGAAGAGGCTCTCAAAGTCCGTCCATAGTAGAGATGCCTCATCGTGCACCTAGAGCATCAAGCTCCACCATCGTCCTGCTACTGCGTGTAGTAGGCTCGCAGCGAGGATCACCATGTGATCTGCTGGTGTCCTCACTAGCCTGAAAACTCATACCACTGCCTCCAGCCAGTCCTCTGCTGCCTAGGGGTCCGTTTCCCCACGGAACCTAGGTGTTCACTGGCGCTGGAACTCGTGCAGAGCTCCAAGGCGACGTGCATCGTCAGCGGCTGGTGCTGGAAGCATCGGTGGCTCGGCGGGTAGTGCTACCGCCGGTGCCACTGCTGACAAAGGGCCCTGCACCGAGGCCTCGTCGCTCGGTGGGCTGTCGTCACGCTCAACTCTCGGAACCCTAGATGGCTGCCGTCATGGGGCCATCCTGAAAAGGAAACAGTTGCGCCACTGTCAGAACAGTATACCTGGTGAGCTGATACAAAGTAATCACAAAGAAAACTTTGAAACACACATGCAATCAATGTTTTATTGCATTAAGTCGGAAATCCGAAGTCAAGGTCCTGGTGTACGGATACGTCGGCCGCCGCACCAACACTGGACTCCCTGGAATGATAACCACACTCAATACGCTAAAAATTATTTCTTCACATAGAAAAGATCAGAGTTCTTGGTAGAACTGAACTCCTTTGATACCAATTTGTCACGACCCGTCCTCGGGGCCCGTGCCGTGACTACCCCAAGCCCACCTTTCATAGGCCAGGGGCTGGCGACTAGCACCAAGGCGTAAATCCCGGTAAAAAGAGAAGGAATTTCCTTTGTAAAGTAACAAGAACCACAGAGTAAGCAAGCGGAAAAGTAAACACTAAGTAAAAATAGAGTACAACTGAAAGTGCGGAAAAGTAAATGGGCCAGTATACAAACCCAAACTGAAAGTAAAGTACAACTCGAAAGGGAAAACAACAACTGAAAAGTAAAAGCTGCTATGCCGAGCTGTCCACTGGAAGTCCCACCTGAAGGGTGGGTACAGATAGCTCCTCTGCACCTCGGGTCCCGCCGTCCGCTCCGGGCACGTTCCACCCAGTGGTCCACCTCCAGGTACCGTCCTGCTCTGTGAGTCTCAACCACGATCAACGCTGTCCGTCGTCTGCAACCAACACAATGTAGTGCGGGCATAGCCCGTGCAGGGGTGAGTATAAGCTACTTAGTAGGGACCCCGAGACCCCCGAAGGTATCCCAAAATCCACAAAGGATAAACCACAAAGGAAAGATACAATCACGAAGTAACAACCGACACTGCTTAGGTATATGCCCATACATATACCTAAGTCATCAATTCCAATACGATCCAACCTCTGAGCCCAAGTACAACTCAGTACACACAGGAAAGTATACGTATTCCACACAGGAAAGCAAAACGTAATCCACACAGGATAGCACAACACAATCCACACAGGAAAGCAAACAGGATTCAGCTCACACAAGTATACTTCTTCAAAAGACGATAGAGATGATCACTGATCCATCTAAGTCGTCAGACCCACAAAGGATCGATAGGTACTAACCCCCGCAAAGACCCACACAGGATGAGACCCACACAGGATCTGTAGGCGCTGGTTCACACAGGACCGCTGAGCGTTGACCCACACAGGATCGGACCCACACAGGATCGGTAGCACTGATCCACACAGGATCGCTGAGTGCTGTAGTCGTCGTCGTCAAATCCACTAAGGATCTCTGCACAGTCGTCGTCGCAGTCACAGTAGCAGTCGCAGCCAGCTCTAGGGTTCTCGCACATAGCAAGCTCGTTCGGGAGGGTCCGCTCCACGAGCCGAGAGGATGATACATCAACTGTCACATAGTCCAGAGTTGATGTATCCAAAAGTTCCGTATCGTCAACAAGAACTCAACGCAACAGACGGCGTGTCAATCGGACGCCCGGTCTGAGAGTTATTGGCTTTTTTGTTCCAGGGGCCCGGTTGGTTTTTAAGGCAAAAGCAACCCGACCATACTCCACCTACGTCCAAACCTCGGGCGGAGTATGCCAAAAGATCCGTCTCACTAAGAGGAACTCAACAAAGTTAACGGCACGTCAATCGGAGGTCTACAGCTCAAGATATGAGCATTTGACCGGAAGTGGTCCGAAAACGAGGGTTTCGGGCCCGGACCGAACCGGCCCGAGAACCCTTGGGTCAGACCGAACCGGGTCGACCCGACCCGGTTCCGGGTCAACCCGGCCCAGCGCGGACCGGCTCGGCCCGGGCGCGGCCCGGCGGTGCGGCGGCCCGGCGACCCGCGCGCTGGCGGTCCGGTGCGCCGGCGCCAGCGGGCTCGGCCAAGCCATTGTGGCTCGCAGGGGGGGGGGGGGGGGGGGGGGCGCTGCCCCTCCCGACTCCCATAACCGCGGCCCCTTAATTGGGGCCGCTTGAAGACCCGGCCGGCCCGCACTGGCCGGCCGGTTCCGCCAGCAAGGACCGACGACGACCGATCCTTCTTTCGCCGACACCGGCGGCCCGGTGCCGGCCGCCGGTCATCTTGCTCCGCCGCGGACCTTCCGCCGCGGCCTCGCTCCGGCCACGGTGTCTTCGACTTTCTTCGACGCGGCGCGACGACATGACGTCCTTGCATTATTTCACGACGCGGCGCGACAGCGCCGCGCGTTTCTTGCCGTATGATCCTGCGCGGTGCGACGACACCGCGCCACACCCGTTTCAATCCACAACAGAATCAACATGAAAAAGGAGGAGGGTCGGCCGTGTTCGTGCGGTCCGGCCCCCTCGCGTTATTTGCTAACAATTGGACAAATTTCACGAAGAAATAAAATCACGGGTATAAATCATGAACAAAAGAATAATAAAATAAACCCCTACGTGATAAAAGATGTCGCACGTCGGGCGTCGCGGAAACGGCGTCGTTCCGTCAATGTTGGTGGAAGAAGCGCTTAGTGAGGTCGAGTCGAGTCGAGTCGACACTCTCAGAATACTTTGTGGGCGGCGGTGCTTCCCTTCCTTGCTCCGGTTGAAGAAGGTAGAAGGTGTTGCTTCACGTTCTTCGGAGACGTGGAACGTTCTTCTTCAAGAGGTTGAAGGTCTTCCAAAAGTTCTTCTCCTCTCCTTAGTTCTCCCCACAAAGTTTATGCCAACCCAAAGAGAAGAATAGAATCTATCATTTTAATGTTGGAAAAATGATTTCAAAAGAAATCAAACACTCAAAATAATTAATTAAGTTGGTTTAATTAATTAAATGAAAAGTGTTGGCAAGAATTTCAAAAGATTGAAATTCAATTAAACCACACTTAACTCACCTCATTAATTAAACAAGTTGTCAACATTAAAGTGGGAGTTGTGGGGGGGGGGGGTTAGAGGATATGAAGGGGTGTGGTTCGTGTGGGCCCCACCACCCTCATAACCTCCCAAAGGAGGTTGGGTGGTTACCCAACTTCCATTAAGAACTAAACACTTAGAGTAAAAATAATAAAAATTGTAGATTAATTATAAATAAACTTCCACAATTTTTATCATCAACTCTCGTGAAAACGCAACACCGGAACATGTGTTCCTAAGTGATTACCGGCGCTGTGGTTCCATCGGTGCCCTCAGAATTCGATTCCGGGCACCAGTTCTGAAGTTAGAATTTCCCGCTCGTTCGTTCACTGAACGTACCCAAGCCAAACTTTGGAAATTAATTCTGGGCACACCGGGCCTCGGAATCAGGTGTCGTCCGAAACCACGCTCTTGTAAAATTCCAAAGAAAATTAAGAAAAAAATTTCCCTTAAATTTTACGGGTCTTTACAATGTCAGTGGCTTAAGAAGACACACCGTGTAGTTTTTATACACGCCATGTATTCGTGTTTTTTAAAATTGTGTGTTTTTCTTCCCCTATTCCTGTTTTGTACTCTTGTGTTCTCTATCCTTGTTTTTCGGATATAAGGTGTACTTTTCATCTTTCAAAGCTATGCCTCTGAGACGTCCTCTGGTTGTACATCTGTTGTCAAGAAGTGATCAAGACGCCAGATATGGATGATCAAGCACTTCCTTCCGATCCTCCAGTCGAGCTAGCCTTAACACCGACTGTCATACCAGTTACTGGCGCTGATGCAAATTTCAGAGAAGGTTTTCTGAGGATGATTCAGGCCTTCCAGGGAGCGCCGCCTCCTGCTCCGTCGATGGATGAGTTGACGCGGGTTTTCCAGCAGCAGCATCTTCCTACTTTTTCAGGGGATGGAGGACCTTAGGCTATAGAGTCGTGGATAGAGGCCACACTGACCATCTTTGAGTACTTAGAGATCCCTTCGAAGAAAAGGTTAAAGATGGATACTTATATGCTCTGGGACACCGCCAAGAGGTGGTGGGAGGTGATCTCACAGTCAGGGCGTCAACAGGATATGTCTTGGGATGAGTTTCGACGCACCTTCTATGACTACTTGTATCCAGAGACCCTGAGGGCCAATCGATCCTGGGAGTTTATGAGTCTGCAGTAGGGTACTCTCTCTGTTATGGAGTACTCGTCTCGCTTCACTGAGCTGTAGCGTTTCACACCGATCCCAGTAGGTGATGAATTGTTCCTTACTAGGAAATTTAAGGATGGTCTCAGCCAGGAGATACGTTCCCAGGTGAATATCTTCCAGCTGACTTCGATATCCTCCATCGTCAACTAGGCGCTGATCACTGAGCACAATTTGAGGGTGTCTAGAGCAGTGATCCAGGGCGGTTTTTCATCCAGAGCCGGTGTTCCTCCTACGAATAGTAGGAAGCGTCGTAGAGAGTCTTCTCGAGGAGATCGGGGTTCGCGGGATGCATCTTCTGGTAGCTAGGTTTTATGCTACCAGTGCGGTAGGAGTGGACAGACTAGGCCTTAGTGCCAGAGGGATCCAATGGAGTGCCAGTCTTGCGAAAAGATGGGCCATCTTCAGCGTTTTTGTCACATCTTCTCACCTTCAGCTGGTGGTAGGGGTTCCTCTATGACCCCACGTTCTGGAGATGCTTCCCCAGTTTCCCATCATTTAGTGAAATGGTGTTCTTCCGGCCGTTCATGCCAAGGTGGAGGTTGCGGCCATGGTGGTCAGTCACTAGGTCATCAATGACAGCAGAGTGGATCAGCTCAGAGCGGTCAGCCAGGGGCGTAAGGCCTGGGTGTAGGCTAGTCTTTCACCGTGGAGCAGACCTATCAGGAGCAGGATCCCGACCCTTCTACAGTTAGAGGTACAATCTTAGTAGCCTTAGTTTTATCTTCAGTTCTTTTCGATACTGGTGCTTACCATAGCTTTATCTCTGTTGCGGTTGTGGAGAGCCTTGGGCTCTGTATCTTTTCATCTGCCGACTTGCTGATCGTTGACACACCGTTGGGAATGAGGACATCTAGCGTACGATAGTGTAGATAGTTACCTCTTGAGGTTACGGGGCGTTATTTCTTATGGGACCTCTATGTCCTAGAGATGACAGGCTATGACGTCATTCTCGGGATGGACTGGCTAGTTCCTTTCCAGGAAGTCATCAATTGCTATCGCCACAGGGTGAGTTTTGTATCACCAAAGGGCGGATCCTTCCTTCATAGAGGCGAGTGGGATGTCCAGGTGGGTAGAGCTAGACCAGAGCATCATGGTATGGGGGAAGTGATGGCCCAGATTGCTAGTCTCTATCTGGATGACCAGGGGACTTCACATTTACACTTTCCCCTAGTGGTGGATCGTTTCAGGGATGTCTTTCCAGAGGACTTTTCAGGTTTACCTCTGGAGGGTGAGGTAGAATTCTCGATTGATCTCGTGCCAGGAGCGGAACCGATGTCCATTCCTCCTTATAGGATCGCTACAACTGAGTTGAAGGAGCTTAAAAAGTAGTTGGAGCAGTTGCAGGCAAAGGGTTTCATCCGACCCAGTACTTCTCCTTGGGCTTCGCCTGTCCTGTTTGCAAAGAAGGTAGACGGTACCCTTCAGCTTCGTGTGGATTATCGGAAGCCGAACCAGTTGACGATCAAGAACTGATATCCCTTGATGAGGATCAATTACCTCTTTGATCAGCTTCGAGGAGCCCGGGTGTTCTCAAAGATCGACTTGAGGTCCGGTTATCATCAGTTGTGCGTTAGACCATAATATATACCTCTGATAGATTTCAGGAGAAGGTATGGTCTTTACGAGTATACAATCATGCCGTTCGGTCTTACAAAGGAGTCTGCAATCTTCATGACACTGATGAACCGAGTGTTCCATCCGTACTTGGACTCCTTTGTCATGGTCTTCATGGACGATATCTTGGTGTACTCTCACACTCGACACGACCATGCCACACATCTTGAGATTGTTCTGAGTACACTGAGATATAATTAACTTTATGCTAAACTCTCAAAGCGCCACTTTTGGATGGATTAGATTCACTTCTTGGGTCATGTTATCTCAGAGACAGGAGTGTCAGTGGACCTAGAGGAAGTGAGAGCTGTAGTTTCCTAGGAGCAGCTGAAGAACGTCTTTGAGGTGCGAAGTTTCCTAGGGCTGGACGGATACCACAAACGCTTCATTCAGGACTTCTTTCACCTAGTAGCACTGTTGAAAGGTCTGACCAAGAAGGGGGTGAAGTTTTTATGGTCATATTCTTGTGATTCATCCTTTTAGGAGCTGAAAGGGAGGTTGCCGTTAGCATCGATCCTAGTCTTTATAGAGCCGGTCAAGGGATACACAGTTTACTATGATGCTTCAGGTATCGGGCTGGGAGTTGTGCTCATATAGGGAGATGGAGTCATTGTGTATGGGTCTCAGCAGTTGAGGTCACACGAGAGGAACTACCCGAAACACGATCTGGAGTTGGCAGCAGTTGTTGATTCCTTACGGTGTTAGAGACACTATCTTCTGGGAGAGCACTTTGTGGTTTTCACTGAACACAAGAGTCTCAAGTATATCTTTACTCAGCGTGATATGAATCTGAGACAGGACAGGTGGGTCAAGTATCTTCAGTCCTTTGACTTCAAGCTCGCCTATATGCCGGGAAAGGGTAATGCAGTGGCAGATGCGTTGGGCAGACAAACTCAGATTCAGGTAGTTTAGGAGGCCAACAGTGAGTGGAATCTTATGGCTTTTTCTCTAAGATGCATCTGGAGGTGCACGATTGACAGGGATAGGCTTTCCTTTCATCTGTGGCTGTTACCTCTACACTTCTTGATCGGGTACGAATGAGGTAGCTATCAGACTTAGAGGCCTTGGTCCTGGGGGAGAATGTATCAGGGAGGACCCTCTTCCTGGATGGACAGTAGGCGAGGATGAGATCATGCGTTTCTTGGGACGGGTATGGGTGCCAGCAGACATATGCAAGGAGCTGATGTGGAATTTCCATTTCTCTGTTTGGGCAGTTCATCCTGGCGTCACCAAGATGTATCGGGACCTTCATCGCTAGTACTGGTGGCCAGGTATGAAGAGAGATGTTGCTGGTTTTGTCATGATATGTTCTACTTGTCAGCAGGTGAAAACAGAGCATCAGTGACCAGCAGGGTTTTTATAGTAGTTACCCATTCCAGAGTGGAAGTGGAATGATGTCGTGATGGACTTCGTGACCGGGTTGCCGAGGTCACCTCGAGGGAGTGATGCTGTTTGGGTTATTGTTGACAGGCTTATGAAGGTTTCACACTATTTTCCAATCAAGGAGACCTTCAGTGCTGATGATCTGGGATGATTGTACATCCGAGAGATTTTACATCTACATATAGTTCCACACTCCATCATTTTAGACAGGGATGCATGATTTACCTCTCGGTTTTGGCAGGGACTTCAGAAGGCTTTGGGTACACAGGTGCTTTTGAGTACAACATACCATCCCCAGACTGATGGCCAGTCCGAGCACACAATCCAGGTGCTTGAGGATATGCTCCGGGCTTGCATTTTAGACTTTGGCGGTTCTTGGGAGAAGCATATACCTCTTGTGGAGTTCACCTACAACAACAGTTTTCAGGTGACCATTCAGATGACACCATACGAGGCTCTGTACATTAGGCCATGCCGATCACCCATATGCAGGCTGGAGGCAGAAGAGGCAGCTTTTCTAGGACCTCATCTTGTTCAGGAGACCTCATATCAGATAGAGGTGATTCAGAAGAGGATGACTTCAACACAGTCTCGATAGAAGTCTTATGCTGATCAGCGGAGACGACCTCTGGAGTTTGATGTCGGAGATCAGGTTTTCCTGTGTGTCGCACCGAGGTTTGGACACAAGATGGTTCGAAGACATGGTAAGATTTCACCACGGTACGTCGGTCCATTTGAGGTTTTGGAGAGAGTTGGTCTGGTTGCCTATCAGTTGAAGTTACCTTATAGGTACCAGGCCATGTACGACGTCTTCCACGTCTCTCAGCTCCGACGTTGCTTTTCAGACCCGTCTCATGTCTTTCAGCCCGAGGAGGTTGAGCTCGAAGCAGATGCATCGTTTGAAGAGAATCCTATCCAGATTATCGATCACAGCATAAAGGCTCTTCAAGGACAATCTGTTCCTCTGGTATGAGTGCTATGGCAGCACAGGCGAGTATAGGATGAGACTTGGGAGAGGGAGGCCGAGGTTCGATCGCAGTGGCCAGAATTGTTCGAGGATCATTCTTCTACGCCCATATAAGGAAATTTGGGGACAAATTTCTTTAAGGGGGGAAGTTTGTAAGAACCCGGATCTTCGTTTAAGGTACGATTTTCCTTTTTCTGGAGTTTTTAAGAAAAATGGAGTTTCTGGAAAATTTTTAAGTACGCACCGTGTACTTTCTGAGTACACTCCGTGTACTCCTTTCCCCCTCGAAACCGTGTGCTGGCCGTGTCCGGACCACACACACAGTGTGGAGGGGTGACGTGGAGGCTGATTTTTGCGGAGTACGGAAAAAAACCTAGTACACGCTGTGTACTCTAAAATTACACGCCGTGAAATTTTCTTTTTTTCACTAAACACACTAGGGTCACGCCTGACGGACAGAACACACCCCTTCTCTAGGTTCTTCGTCCGAGAGCAACCCATATGGACAGATCTTCCCTGAGTCCCCGCCTCTCCGTCTGTTCTCTGATTCAAGCACGGTCGATTGTGTTGGAAGCACAACTGTGAGTTCTCCCTTCTGCTTGAGCCCTATTTTCCAATTCTTCCTCTTTCTCAAGTTATCTAATGTTGAACGTTTTGTGCGTTTTCTCAGATCTACGACGTTCTAGGGAGAATCAACTGTCGTGGTTCAAGTATATTGATCTCCTAGGATCTAGGTAGGTGGTTTGTGCCTTACCGTTCAAAGGCCTTGAGTTTTATGTGCAAATTCCACCAATACCCGTGAATGGGGTATTGTGTGTTTACCTTTTTTCCCTTGTCGTTTTCCTGCCTTGCTTTTATGCTTGTGTAGAGATAATTTGACCATGTTAGAGAATATTTTTGTTGTTCTTGGATGTATTTTTCCTTGCTTTTTTATGTTTATGACCTTGGGGTCTCATTTTCCTTTGGCTGCTATACCTGTTTTCATGCCTTGCAGTTATAGGTTGAAGTGGAACTCATGACATGCTTGTTGCATTGTAGACTATTTATCTAATTAGCTCTATAGGTGTGCTTTGGTTACCCAAGTAGCTTTATAGGTGTAATTTTTCCTTATAGCAATATTATGCACTAACTGGCATGGAGCTGAGAGAACCTGGTGCTATAGACTATAAGGGATAGACCGAGTGAGCTTCCCAGAGAGTCTTAGATATTATAGACTACAGAGGGGATGGACCGAGTGAGCTCCCAGAGAGTCTTGGATTTTATAGACTACAGGAGGGTAGACTGAGTGAGCATCCTCAGAGAGTCTTACCTTGTTTTAATCTCTTTAAGAACCTTCCCAGGCTAGAGGAGGAATTGACTGAGTGGGCTTCCTCAGAGAGTCTGTGGTATACCTGAGGCTATAGGAGGAATTGACCAAGATAGCTTCCTCAGATAGTCTCTAGACCTTGGGGCTAAGAGGGTTAGACAACATGATCTTCCTCAAGATAGTCCCTGACTACCCTGGGCTATAAGGGGAATTGATCGAGTGAGCTTCCCCAGAGAGTCTCATAAATTCATATGACCAAGCCAGAGGGGTTAGGCTGAGTGCACTGCCCAGAGGGCTGTGGTACTTCTTGGATAGGACCAGAGGGGATGGCTGCGAGTACTTCCCAGAGGGTTCCCGGCTTATTAGATGTTTGTTTCACTGCTGTTGATTGGTTGTGGATTGATTTCTGCTATGTATCATACTGTCTTACTGCTTACTGTTATGCCTATTGCTTGCTATTGCTGTTTACTGCTTATAGGACTTTTACCTGCCATATACTCACTGACTGTTAGGCACAGATCTTCGGGTGAATGCCTACTGGGATTTTATCTCACACCCTATTTGGGCCATGCTTTTGGGCCCAAGCAGACTATGTTGTTGCAGGTATAGACAAGGGAAAGCGCCCTTCGACTTCTAGAACTTGATTGCATGGAGCAGGGGGAGCATGGGACCAAGCTTTGGCTTGCAATGCTGAGGATTTGTTTACTTTTCTTTTGTACTTTTTTTGGTACTGTAGTTTTTTCCAGCATTGTGACTTGTTTGGCTGCTTTCCTAGTTATGTATCATGCATCATTTCATATATATACATATGTGCTCCAGTTTGTTGATTTAGTTTTACGCTGTTTATATTGTTGGTTATTACTGCTTCCGCTATTGCATGTTTATTTTTATTCCGCTGTGTACTCTTCCAATGAGGGCATAGTTTCCCCACTATCACACCCAAGGCCCTCGCTGCTAGTCGGCAGCCTTTGGCGTTTGGGGAAATGCGCTTGAGGGTGGATTCCAGAACTGGGACGTTACAATATAGGGATGTTTTCTTATGTTTAGACCTATACATTAGGATTTCACTATAGTGTTAAAATACTGATCCAAAAAATAACTAGATTTTCCTCTAATACCAACTATGATAACCCGTACCTTTAATAAATTTTATTTCAAGACTTATTATGTAAAGGTACACATTATATAGTCCTAGAATATCATGGATCCTAATGTATCTAGTAAATTAGTTACATAGCATAAGAAATTTCAACATAAATACCATGATATTATTGAAACTTTCCTTAACATTCCCCTAAAATTCCATCATTCTTCTAAAACTATATGGTTTAAATTGGGGATGTGCATTAGAAATGTGTGAGATGTAAAGTACAGTAAGAGAATAATCAAATAAATAACATGAGGTAATGAAGTACACGTGCAGCAATATGCATATCAAGGTAACATAAGAGGGTTGAGAATCACTATCTTGAACAATGATGCATGATATAACATGATAGGATAATGGAAACATAGGAATGTGGAAACAACATAAAACATGATATCATAAACATAAGTCACGGATAAAAACCAAGATAACACAACATAGTGTTCTTATAATAACCTCCCTTTCACTATAAATGAAATATCATATGATAAAAAAATTATGCAAAGCATTGTACGACTATATAATCTTGAGCCCACCTGTCACTTTCATATCATGTACATGTATAAGTGTGACACATATGTCATACATAACCAGGATGTATTTCATAATTTTTAACCCAATTATTAAGGTATATGAGTTACATACATGTAAATCCCAAATAAATTAATCATTTATACAAATAGGTGAATATCCTTGAGTAGAAATAGATATGGGTATTTAATACACAAATTTTTTTCATGGAAAATCATAGGATAATTTAGGCAGTATAATGGGTGAAGATAAAGGTTTATAGAAGGAGTGAATGAGAGATAAATGTGACTATAATTAGTTATGGATCATAAGGATAGTAATAGGTATATATAATAATATATCCAAACTTGAATAATTGGTAAAAAAATAGCATGAAATAAAAATGTGCTTCAATAAAGTAGAGAATGATAGGATCCTTTAGCTTAAGAGGATGCTTCTAAAATATTGGGAGGAGATTATTAAGAGATTGGGGGAACATTGGGAGGACTATAGAGAGGTAAAGGTAGAGTAATTTCCTTATCCATGGGTTTTGAGTAATTATTAATGAGAGTCTGGGTGAGTTTATATAGAAAAAGTGAGGAGAATTCATTATTAATTTCCAAACTTAGGTTATGGACTCTATATGATAAAGTAATCAAAACCACATAAATTATCATGTTTTTTTACCATAATTTTGGAAAAAATATAGTTTTTTCATTATTTTATTAGTCTAGTAACCATAACCATTAATATAATTCCTTTGGTGATGTGAAAGTGAGTCATGTTTATAAAGAACTAATTTTAAAACCTCAAAATATAATACAGGTTTTGGAGGATTTATTATGGGTTTATAAAATTACTATAATAACTTAAAAACACATTATTTTAAATTTATAACATATTTTTGTTCATGGATACTATTTATATTATTTATTACATCACTTTTAGGCTTTTATTAGGTTGTAATATATAACGTATAATTATACCGTATTTAATTTTTTCCCAAAAATTCGATTGTCTCCGAAAATTGTAAAAAATTCACCCTTGGATAAATTCCACATGTTTATTTAAAAAATAATATCTATTTCATTAAAATAATTCTATAAATATTATAATTTACACTTTTAAATAAAAAATCCCCATTTATTGAGAAATAATGGTTTTTTAAGTATAATAGTATTTGGACCCTTATTATATTTGAAATCATAATATTATATTATAATTTATATTTAATAAATTTTATTTAATAATATTACTAAAATATAATTTATTTTAAATTTTCTAGAATTCATCAAAAATTGTTCCTTGATTGAATCTATATATTTCTCAAAAATACAATTTGTGTTTCATCATATAAAAATCTATTTTTTATGAAACCCATTACTTAATAATTTAAAAAGTTATATTAAAAAGGGATAAATATAATAATTATTTTTTTTAAAAAAATATACAAATTTATACTTTTAGGGTCTAGATACATATCTCTTTATTACACCAGTTATTTCTCTAATGGTAAGGTGTGCAATAGTGAGATTTTCATGGGGTGGTTCGATGAACATGGTTTGAGACATGATTTCAAGGAGCTTGAACTTATCCCATAAAAAGTTTATCTCATGCTTTAGTTATTGAATCATGGAATGGGATTGGTCGAGGGAAAATTTATGTGAAGCTATCTCCCTTAGAATCTCTGATAAATTGGCATTATAGGGTATAATCCTATTGGTTGAGGCCATCAATTCTTATTCCTATGTACATTAGAATTTATCTTAGAACTTAACACACTAGTCTTAATGATCACTATAAAATAATTTGTTATTAGTGGTTATGATGCTTAATAGTTTTTTAAATAAAATAGACTATAACTGTCCAAAATAACCAAAGTAATGCATGTGTTTTTTATATCTATATTACTTAATAAGGCATTAATTCATTAAAAATGGAATTTCATTTATAAAAGTTAGGGTAATTTTAGTTTTTAGGTGTTTATTTACTTTACAGTTGGTTATATATTCTTAGATCTACAACTATAGTTTATGTTTGATTTGGTGAGCCTTGATGTCCCCCGTTGTGTTACTTCAAAACTGCGGGGTTTCCCAACCTACAATCGTGCATTGTCACATGATATGTGTATTTTTATGCCTTATAATTACTCAAAAAACACTATATATGAGCATTATCCATGTGGTTTCCATTCCAAATCCATGCATACTCTACTGAAAATTCATCTGGACCATGTAGATTACATCTGTGACTCTTTGGTATTAGAAATAGCTCATTCATCTTCTAAGGGTGAGTTATTCACTATAGTTCCACTGAAAAGATCAAAATTATAGTTTTTCTGTTATTGAAGTAGATCATAAGATGTGTTTAGAAGGGTTCCATTAAATGTTCATGAGGTATACACAAGCAGTTTTTCTTCATCGTTTCTAAACCTGATCATGAGTTTTGATAAAGTGTGGTGTAGATAATTGGCCTTTTTTTCAAGATGAGTTTACCTGAATGAAATCATTGGTATCATGATTACCTTTCACGCTTCATATAGTTTATATTCTGAGAACTTGGAAGTGTAATAATTTTATTACACCCTTCTTTTCATTGTTCTTATTTCCTAAAATATATGGCATCGTTCTATACATGTTCTTAGAGTGAGTCCATCCAAGTAGTTGGATATCTATCTCTAAATGATAGGCTTCATTACTTCCACCTAGTGTAGATATATCAAACCCTTGGATAGCTTATTTGGTTCATTACTACTTTGGTTTCTTGTATCTATATATTTTATTTCTTTAACAATAAATATTTATAATGGTGTTTTTGTTGTGCATGTAGGTCCACTATGGACAGAATCATGTTATATCTTTATGTTCTTTTATTTTCTTGCATTATATTAATCTTATTCCATCCTATTACCCTTGTTAAATTATTATTTGAATTATTTATATCAAACCATGAACCTAATATATATATTTATGAATCTTTTCTGTTGAATAGGGACCGACATTTCAATATATCCTCTAACATGATGTCATCACCTCATCCTAGTCTCTAAAAAAATATGATAAACATCCTAAAACCTTAATGATAATCCAGAGCATCAAAATTTAAATATAATGAATCCCTCTAACTTCATATCTTTCTCCAAATGATAGATTCCTTCCCATCACATTCACACACAATTTTTTCCTTTGATTTTCAATTTACATTTTTTTTATAATTTTTTTAGGGAAAACTAGATTTAACTTGATTCAATAAGTATTATAAAGTATATTTGTCCTCAATTTCATAGTTTGTATCCTATATTCCACACATATCCACCTTAATATGGAACTAAATTAGTACTTTATCTATGATTTATTTGTCAATTTTTGTCATATGAAAATATGGATTGCGTATTCAGAGGATCTTCTTAAATTATTTTAGGATGGAAAATGAATTTACAATTTGTGTGGTGATAATTGAGAGTAAAAATAAGGAAAATAATATAGAAATAAAAGGACACCAGATGTAATGTTGAAACCCTACCAAAATAAAAGGGGTAAAAAATCATGGGAAAATAGAATGATCATAATGGTAAAATTGGGTACACACTCTCTCAAAATTATAAGGAGAATATAAACATAATATCTATCTTTAATAAGTGGGGAAACTTCCTAAAAAACAACCACACAAATAATACTCAAACGAGAGAGGTTAATGCACCACTTCTAATATACTAAAACCATGGGGGAACTTTAGGGGGGGGGGGTTCCACCCACCATTCATCCATGCCCACCCCTTTGATTAGAGATGGTAGTGAAACTATCCCTGGAAAAAATACTGTCTATATATCTCCCACTTTGAGATTTATTGATACACAATAACATCTCTGTCCATCCTTTCCATATGCTATACATATTCTCTACTACCAATAACATGATTTTAAATGGCGAATTTTATTAGTTCTAAAAAAAATCATTGATAAAGGGGGACTTTTTTCAGTTCTAGCTAAAAGAACCACTAAATTTAATTTTTATCAACTCTAAAAGAAGAACTAATAAAAGAGTACCCTTTGTTAGATATGATAAATTTGATACTTCATCATCTCTTTTCTTAGCGCTGATAAAATCTCCACCATTAACAACATGAAAAGAGAACTGAAAAAAGAAATAATGAATAATTTAATTTATATTTACATATTTATATATTCTTAAATAAGATTTATATTAAAATAATTATATATATATAAATATAAAATATAAATATGATTTATATAAATCTTAATAATAAATTATTATCAATCTTATTTTCAAAATTTTATGAATAAAAATTATCAAATTTATATGAATCAATAAAAATGTTTAATTGTATATTTATATACATTAATTAAATAATGTTTATATAATTAATATAAATATGATATATTGACATTTTATTTACACATATATAAATATATAAATGAATATATTTATTTAATTATGTGATTCATATTTGAATTTATAAATTTATATTCATATTAAATAATTTAAAATATATATACAATTATTTGTATTTATATGTATGAATGTGTATGTATGTGTATATCTATATGTACGTGTATGTATGTGTATGCATGTGTTTTGTTGTATGTGTGTGGGTATTGTGTATGTGTATGTGTATGTTTATGTGTGGACATGTTTTTATGTATGTGTTCTTATGTATATGTGAATATGGACATGTATGTATGAGTGTGTGTGTGTGTGTGTGGATGTACATGTATGTGTATGTTTTCATATGTGGATATATGTGTATGAATGTATATAAAATGTGTATATGTGTATGTTTGTTTTTTAAGAAGTTGAGGGTCTAGACACTTTTTTAAACATAAAAGAAGAAGACCTCTTTTGAGATGTGTATGTATATGTGTATGTGTATGTGTATGTGTATGTGTATGTGTATGTGTATGTGTATGTGTATGTGTATGTGTATGTGTATGTGTATGTGTATGTGTATGTGTATGTGTATGTGTATGTGTATGTGTATGTGTATGTGTATGTGTATGTGTATGTCTATGTGTATGTGCATGTGTATGTGTATGTGTGTTTATGTGTGTATGTTTATGTTTATGTGTATGTATATGAATGCATGCACATGTATGTGTGTGTCTATGCATATCCGTATGTATGTGTATATGTATGTGTATGTCTATATATATATATGTATGTGTATATGCATGTATTTGGACATATGTATTTCTATGCGTATATATGCGTGTATATGTATGTGCATGTGTATGTGTATATGTATGTGTATGTGAATGTGTATGTATATTTGTATGTGCATGTGTATGTGCATGTGTATATATACATGTGTATGTGCATGTGTTTGTCTGTTTACATGTATGTTTATGCGTATGTATGTGTATATTTGTATTTGAATGTGTATATGTATGTGTATGTGTGTTTATATAGTATGTGTATGTGTATGTGTATGTGTATGTGTATGTGTATGTGTATGTGTATTTTTATGTGTATGTGTATGTGTATGTATGTTTATGTGGAATGTGTATGTATATATAACATGTTTATGCATTTATATGTATGTGTATGTATGACACACATATGTAATTGTATGTATGTGTATGTGTATACATGTGTGTACATGTATGTGTATGTGTATGTATGTGCATGTATGCGCATGTATGTATATGCGTATGTGTATGTGTATGTGTATGAATGTGTATGGGTATATATATATATGTGTGTGTGTGTGTACATGCATGTGCATGTATTTGTACATATGTATGTCTATGCGTATGTAAGTGTATGCGTATGTGTATGTGTATGTGTATGTGTATTTATATGTGTATGTGCACGTATATGTCTATATGTGTATGTGTATGTTTGTGTACATGTATGTCTATGCGTATGTATGTGTGTATGTGTATTTTTATGTGTATGTATGCATATGTGTGTGTGTGTATGTGCATGAACGTGTATGTAATTGTGTGTATGTGTATGTGTATGAATACATGTATGTGTATACATTCGTGTATGTGTATGTATATGCATATTCATGTGTATGTGTATTTGTATGTATATGTATACTGGTGTATGTTTCTATGCACATATTCATGTCTATGCATATGCATGTGTGTATATTTATGTGTATGTGTATGTGTATGTGTATTTATATATGTGTATGTGTATGTATGTGTATATGTATGTTTATGCATAAGTATGTGTGTATGTGTATGTGTATGTAGTATGTGTGTGTATGTAAATGTGTAACATCTCATTATCAGCATTCAGGTACTTATATCCCTCAGCTTTGATCACATTTTTTTGGATCTAGTTTCATGTTGTTTTTGATGCTTTTTTGATTTTTTTGAAGTTTCTGGCCTAGTGCACAGTTGGCGCATGGTTAGTGTAAATTATGTGGGTCATCCCAAGAAACTGTGTGTCATATGTTGGAGTTATAGAGGGGGTGTACAGTTGGTTCAAACCATGTGGCCTCCCCCATAAACCATGTGACATAGGACAGTGGGGAATGCACGGTTGGCACATGGTTGTCAAACTGTTCGACCAAACTAGGCACCCTTTTTCAGTTTCCAAGGTGAGAGTGCATGGTTGGAGCACAGTTTGTCAAACTACGTGACCAAATAGTTCAAATCTTTCAATAAGAAAAATAAACGAACGCTATTAGTTCAAACAGTGCGACCTAACCTAGGAAACCATGTGATGAGAATTTAATTCCCTGAACTAATTAATTAAAACCCCATAACCCCCACATTAAATTCTTAAATCCTCCTAGCCGAACCCATTTCAAACCTTTGGATTTTAGAGGTTCTATAGAGGCAATTTTGATACCTCCAACCCCATTTCTTCCTGGATCAAAGTGTCAGTTGATGCGATTGATCCCTCTCCAGAAAGTGTAACCTCTTTGATAGAGAATTCTTTTTTCTTACCCTCTCACCTTCATTAAGAGTAGTGAATCCTCCTGTTATTGATGGATTGAAAATTTGATTTTATGAATTTTATTTCTAGGGTTTCTTAATGATCTACTTATCCATTGGATCTCTATTGGTGGTGCCCGTTATGATGATTGATTGATCATGTGATTAATGGTAGGTGGTTCCATAAGCCTTTTCCCTACAATTGAAACCTTGATTTCTTTCTTGGTTTGAAATGTATTTTCAATTTATGTCCTTTAATTGACAAGATTTGATTTTTGATTTCAAAAAGAAATGAAATTCTGAAATAAAACCCTTTTTTGAAAGATTTGGAAATGTTGGGTGGAATTTTTGAAACGATGAATTGAAATGAAAATTGGGTTGATGAAATTATTTCATGAAGATTCTTGAGAAAATTAGATTTAAATAAAAAATTATTTTTAAAGTAATGAATTTGAAAAAAAACATTTGATATGGTATTGAAATTCAAATGCCATTTTGAAACACGATACTAGGTATTTGAAATGTGAATGATGAATTTAACTGAAAAAAATGATTTTACCATGATTGATTCATTGATTGATTGAAAGAACATTCAAGTTTGAGTAGTTAGCGGTTGACTTGGGAAAGAACTCTAGGACAATGACCTCATAATAAAAGGATTAATGATGAAATGATAACTATACTAAGTTTGACATGATTTTACATGATGGGTTATTCATTGATTATACCCATACAGATTGAGTCTTAGGGATGTGGGCACACTTTAATCCATGATTAAATTACTAAGTAGTGTAAGGATCCTAGATCCAGGAGCTAATGAACCTCAGGTCATATGACTATGGTGCTTTATTTTGATTTAATTATTATGTGCCAATGTTTATTGAACTTCTATATTCATGCTCTTATGTTTTATGAATTTTTTTAAGCCATTTGTTTTATATATTTTTAATTTTCTTGATTTAAAATATAATTTGATTGAAAATTATTTATTGTGCGTAATTTTTATTTAAATTTAATCATAAATGGTTTATTTGATGTGGAATTTATTATATAATATTTAGTGATATCATTTTTTTATTTTTTATTAGACCCTAGGTTTTCCTTTGGTATTTATAGATTATGTTTTTCTAGGTCTTGGAAAATGGAAAGTGATACTTGGTGGCGGTGGATGTGCCTGACTAGTAGGACTTTGGGTGATGGTGGTGACTGGTGGAGTTGTGGATCACTTTTTACATAGATATTATAAGACTTTTAATTGATGTATTTTGTGTCATTTATTGGATAATATAATATTTTGGGATCTTTTTATATCTAATTATGGTACATTTCTCCTTGTGTGGTGGTTAACATACTGACTGTTCCCTGTTTAATCTTTTTTTTTCTATATATATGGTTTGTACTTGTGGAGAAATAGTTCCCCAAGATCATTTTTTGATGCCCAAGTGCTAGTTTCCATCCCATGAGGATAATGAATGCAATTTGAGCCATGTTAATACTGGATTAAGTATTGGTATACTATGTTATTTGGGTTGGTTCATGAAAAAACAATATCATTGGATGGTTGTGCATCCCACCTTAATATTTATATATAGTTTGTGATATCCTGGTAGATAGAAGGATGGATTTTTGAGACATAAGGGGTTGTTTATAAGTGATTTCTTAGACAAATATCTTCATAGTGAGCCTTGAGTCACCATGTGTTTGTGCAAAAAGAACCTTTAAGGAATAAATTAGTCCAATTATATTCTTTCTCAAAACTTGATATGACTATTTTGAATTCCAAAATCATTATTTATATCTGATGGAATCAATATTACTATATCTCTTGATTGAGTTGATGATTTGAGTATCAATAGTAATTTTTTTGAGTTTCCTTTTGGTGTTGTATTGTACCATTCCCCCAAGAAGAAGTTTGAACAAGACATTGGAGGAAGATTTTGGGGAACCACAATAACTAAATCCTACCGTGGACCAAAATTAGTTGATATAGTGGTTTATGTGGTCTAAGATCTTAGACAGGTTCCCATACATATTCCTATTCAATCCCTAATAGTGGAACCTCCAAGGGATGATATTAGATATTATACTTTTGATTTTATTCATAAAAACGCATCGGTTTCCCAAGGATCTAATGATCCTTAGGTGATAGAGTATTGGTTGAATAATGATGAGTTTATTTTTGAGTTCTTGGAAATTCCAAATTAAATAAAGGTAGAATGTATTATCTTCAATATGGAAGTTCCAAGCATAAGGATGTAAGATTTAATAGTTTTTGTGAAGGAAGCTGAAGACATGGATTATAAAGAGTTTAGTGCTATTTTCATGAAATATTTCTATAAAAAATAAATGGTTTTGGAAAATTTTATGGAATTAAGCCTCTAATTAAAAGATATAACCACAAATCAACATGAAAACCACTTTGTTAAACTTTTTTAGTTTTATCTTGAGTAAGCATTGAATAAGAATTTGAAGGCTCCACTATTTGATGTGGGACTTAGATATGATATATGATCTATGGATTTTATACTGAATATCACCTCTTATTTAGATGTGCTCGATGGAGAATTGATGCCTAATATTGACCTGGATGGTAAGTCAAAGTTAGTGGGAGTTCCTCTTAATCCTAGTGGTAGTTCTATTAGTTCCATTAAAGGAAACTGGAAGAAAGATGAGTCTCCTGGAATATCTTGATAGTAGGAATCATCCAGACCATCTGTAGAATATTGAAAATCCCCTTTGATTTTCTTTAAATGTGGCTATATTAGTTATTTAAAGTGGGTTTATATAGAGGAAGCAAATATTTGCGATTCATGTAACCACTCAGGCCACCTAAAAAAGCTCTATCATGTCTTATCTACCCCACACTATGGAATAGACTTATCCAAACCAAAAAGTACTATGGTGTAGCCATATTCTTTAATTTCTAAGGGGTTCAATCCATAGTCATCTGAAGCGAAGATTTTTCACACAATGGATGAGTCTCAAAAGGAAACTAATGTTGGTACAACAATATTGAGAGGTACCATCACTATAGACACAACATTAGTGACTACTATATTTATATCGATGAATCCCATTCTTTCATATCAATTCACATTATGAACTTGTTAAAATTTATTATTGAGATTATATATTATGATATAGATATCTCAATGCCCCTCTGAATTAAGAGATATTAGGGCCTATGATTCCCCACTTCTTCTATCTTTTAAATAGAGATAGGTATCATCTAGGATTTTATGGTTCTCAATATGAAACATTTGGATGCCATTCGTGTGATGGATTGGATGATTTCCCATGAAGCCTAGATTGACTATTATCTTCATCGGGTCTCATTTACTTCCCCCTAATGGGATGTGTCATGTTTTCTAGAGAGAATGAGACTTGAGATGAAGCTGAGGCAGAACACCACTTATAGAGTTTGGAAGGATGATATCTATGTAAAAAACTAGAATTTTATAAATGAAATTTCCCTTCTTATAATTATTTTATATAGTATAAATCACATAAAATCATATAGGTACAAGTTAAGGATTTTATACCAATGAAATAGTAACTTGACATTTGGAATAATAAAATGACCCTTAAGAATAATAATTTGGCCAATATAATAGTAACCTCACCTATGAAAGTATAAATTAAATTTAGGTATCTTATGAATGAAAATGTGATATATTTATTTCATGGAATAATTAAATAGATATTTTATAAATGATAAATAAGTGTTGGTATTTTTTAAGTCATAAATATTTAATTTCAATTTTTAATAATAATTTAATATAAATGTTGTTTCGTAAAACGTATTGATAAATTAATATTTATTTGTCTTATTATTATAATATAATTTTATAAGACCTTAATTAATTTTTTCATAGTGTTATACAATCAATTATAATTTTAAAATATATATTTTTTTGAGTAAATGATTATTTTAATTAAAAATTAAATTTGTAATATTTATAATTTTTTTTCTATAAAATGGAGTTCCCTTTTGAATTCTATACGTCAAAAAATGGTTAGAGTGAATTTTTGGGGTTTTTCTAAAATAATTTAATTTTGGTGAATATTGAAATATAGTAATTTGTTATATTTAACAAATAAATGAATTATTGAGTCATCACTGATGTGTATGGATTATGTAACCCCATAATATCAAACCCCCCATCCTTTACTATATTTTTTCATGATAATAAAAACTATTCACAGTCTTGAGTCAAAATAATAATATAATGAAAAAAATATTCAAACACACTCCTCTCCTCCCACTATAAATACCACCCCTCATTAGCCTTTATCCTCACACATCTATGTCTTTTAAGATTTTCAAATTTCTACCTAGTCCCCTTCCAAAGACTCTCCCCCACATCCATAATCCGTTGGTCTCAATATAATACCAAAACCAATTTCCCAAAGAGGTTCTCAAGGAGACGAATTCAAGAGGTAAAATCATCATTATTTTATTTTAATTTCTTTTGAAGTTATTTTCTTTCCCCATTCTCTCATAACCTCCCCTCATCCATGTACTAGAATTTTATTATTCTCATGGAATAATCCATCACCAAATCTCTTCTCATCTCCCTTTTATTAAAAAAATTAGAATGTTGCTCGTGAGGTGTTGATTTATCACCTTCAAGGATGATATGTTTTAATTTTCCTTTACCCCCTTCAAGGATGGGAATAAAACCATTATAATGGTTGAAACTGATTGTAAAATTTGTTTTAATTTTTTTTTTATGTTTTTTAATTAACATATATACATAATATTAAATAATAAATCAAAATGGGTTCGCTGTGATTGAAAGACCCCAAAATTAATCTAAATGATTATCATTAACTTTTTAACTAATGAATCATCCGCATATATAGAAACATAACAATATATAATACCAATTAAAATTATTTAATTTCATTAGTAACATATAATTTCAATTATTTATAATTATCATCATTTTACACAATCTTCCATACATATATACAAGTGAACTGATAATCAAAATCAAGAAAATAACCACTCCGAAACAATGAAATTGGATACTATAACTCATCATAAAGGCCATAAAAAACTTAATAAAATTATAATAAATAAAATACACATGTAAGAGGTTTTATATTCATTAATTAATGAATCTAATTTTATTATCTAGAATATTAAATTGAATAAATCATTCAGATATAAGGTAAGTATATTCTCGGACCCAATTTCTTTTCTTTAGGCTATTCCTATTTCATGCCAAATTTCAATATGGACATTCTTTTAACATTCCTAAAATATAATTTATTTTTTCCTAAATTTTATTTTGTAGTATATATTTGTTTCGAATATTATTTTAGGAAAAATGCAAAGATTTTTTCAAAATAAATATTCCTTCTAAAAACACATCTTTTAATTCTCTTGAGATTGTCTCTTCTTCACTCAAGATTTATGATTCTTATGTGTTATTCTATTTTTATTTTAGTAACCAAAAGGTTTTTTCATTAATGTATTCCTTATTAAATTCTCATCAAACCTATTTCCTTTACAAGGGTTATTGTACGTCAAATATTGATATCTGTTCTATGTGGCATGCATGATTGTGTAAATGTTATGATGTGACATGTGGGCCTAAAATTATATAGAACTCCAATTAATTGAGTAATGTGATGTATATATTGATATAATGTGAAATATGTTTAAAAATGATGCTATATTTGTTAACAATGATTTTGTTATGATTATTCACATATGTTATAAATGATAATGATTCCATCTTTGTTCACAACTTTTTGTGTTAGTTGACCTCTAAGAAATGATGTTTCATTTTTATGAATTTACATATTCTATTTATTTACCTAATTCCTTCCATCATGGTTATGATAATTATCCCATGATTATTTTATGATTATGATAATTATTATCACCCATTTTATATTGATTCATGTTATTATATATCCTATTATTAGGCTTTTATCTCACCCCTTCTTTGATTTATATCCTCAGGTGACTTCATATACTAAAGAGTACATTAGGGAAACTAATAATATTGATAAGAAGCAATTAAATAATGTTTATGTTTTATTATGTAATATTTATGTATAATCCTAATTTCTCAAAGACCCTAAACCT
The DNA here is from genome assembly GCA_963277665.1 of Viscum album. Taxonomy (NCBI): domain Eukaryota; kingdom Viridiplantae; phylum Streptophyta; class Magnoliopsida; order Santalales; family Viscaceae; genus Viscum; species Viscum album. Next base: position 1,016,773,151 of record OY728143.1, read on the forward strand.
TTTGATCATAGTTTTTTAATGATTTTAAGTTGTTTATCGTTAAAATTATGTAATAATCATGTAAAGAATGTAGGGTCACTATAGTTGGTTTCTGAGAATGGTTTAGTTAATTTGAAAATTATGATTAGAGAATATTAGTGAAAACCCTTATTATGAGACTAAGTACATGTAAGCACCTAAGAATCTTTGTTTTAGAATAATGCTAAATATAGGGATCCCAAAATATATTCCTTTAGAATTAATTTAAAAAAGGAATAAATTATTTATTCATGATTTGTTTAATTATTTTATTTTAAAACCTTTCTTATTTTGAAAAATGGTGGGAACCAAGAGAAACCAAGACCATAGTCCATTTGAGGGACAATGCAGCGAATGCCTGAATGACATCCCCAATGCCTTGGGAGGTGGAGTTCAAAATTTTATGGCGATGCTTACCCAGATATATTAGGCTATAAAAAATAACCTATATAATGTGAAACATCCTCCATTCTCTAATAGGGAGAAACATACAATCTATTCTTTTATACAGCAATGACCACCAATGTTTAGTGGATCTTTTGATCTACTAGTCATGGAATAGTGGATCAAATCAATGGAGAAGATATTTTATATGCTTCTATGTTTTGATACAGAGAAGGTGACTATGGACATTATTAGTTATATGGATAGGATTATCAATGGCGGGCATTGAATAATAACACCAATCCAAAGGAATAAATTTTAGAGATGGGATGGGAAGACTTCAAGAAAATATTTCTTAACAAGTATTTCCCTCAAAATCTTTGGAAAAAGATGGAGAGATAATTATTAGAGACAAAGTAAAAGGAAGGTTAATCTATCACGACATAGTAATACAATTTAAAAATAATTTCAAGGTATTCCTCAAGTTTTTTTATTAGGAATTATATAAAAAATAGATATATTATTTAGTGGGTTTAAAACACACCTTCGAATGGATCTAGTAATTCTAGAATTTGGGAGTTATGAAGAAGTTGTTTGATGTTCTATCAAAGTGGATATGGGGTTTGGAGAATAGTCCCATGGATATAGTGATAATAAATGAAATAAGAAGTTTCGAGCTATATGATATAATGAAAAAGGTGGAAAGAAATCTCAATTACTCACATATCAAAAATGTGGGAAGAAACATCATGGGAATTTCTTAAAAGGAATGGGTAAATGATTTAAGTGTGGGAGAGAAGTCCACCAAGCTCATTAATATAGAAGAGACATGAGGAAACTAGAAAATGTGGTGGAGGAAAGAAGATAACCACCCATGGTCTAATTGATTCAACTATATGGATAAAGGGAACTATGCAATCCAGTACACTAAACCTTGAGTCCTTGAGGGTAATCGACATTAGTAGACACCAAATACAAAGGAGCAAGGGAAATATTATGTCATAACTAATGCTGATGTGGAGCCTGATAATGATGTGATGATAGGTATGATGGTTATTCATTCAAGAATAAAGAATGTACTATTTGATTATGGTTATACATGTTATTTTATATCTTTCAAGTTTAGTTGAACAATTAAAACACCACCTCAAAATATGGACGTTAGTTTATATGTGAGAAATTAAAATGGGGAAATTATTACATCTAATGCATATAACTCCTCCCTAGTTATTTTTTTGGGAATGAACCTACCAAAAAAATCTTGTCTTACCTCTTTTTGTGGGGTTTGAATCTATATTGGACATGGATTGGGTATCATTATACAAAGACAACATCAATTATTGGTACATGGAGATCACTCTTTGCATCCTGAGGTATCCTCCAATTCTATACAATTGTATAGAGGGGGATGAATATCATTAATTATCATCATCTGAATTGTAGATATTATTTTTTTATGAGAAAGAAAATCTATCTCAAATAATTTAGAAAAAGGAGAGAATCATGCTTAAAGACATGCTAATAATGAGGGAATACATTAATGTTCCCTAAAGAATTTCCCAGTCTTCCTCCCAACCAATAGGTTGAGTTATCAATTGAAATTATTACTAGATATCTTCCTATATCAAACACACCTTATAGAATGGCCAATATTGATTTAGAGGAACTGAATAAGTAGTTACAAGAGAATTTGTACAAGGGTTTATATGACCTAGTGATTTACCATGGGGTGTGCCAGTCCTCTTATTCATGAATAAGGATGGATCAATGTACCTTTGAATTGATTATTATGAGATCAAAAAAATCATTATAAAGAAAAATTATCCCCTTACAAAGATATATGAATTCTTAGATCAACTATGTGGGGCCAATTATTTCTCTAAGGTGGATCTTCAGTCAGGATGTCACCAATTAAAGGTGAAAAAGGATGATATTCCCAAGACTGCCTTTCGAATGAGGTATGGAAACTATGAGTTCATAGTGATGCATTTCAAACTCACTAATTCCTTGAAAATATTCATGGACTTAATGAATCTAGTATTAAGATATTACCTTAACAAATTTGTGGCAGTATTTATCAATGATATTATGATATACTCTTACAATAAGGAAGATGATGAGGAGAATTTGAATACCATGTTAAAGACTTTCCAAAGGGAGAAAATTTATAAAAATTACATCAAATGTGAGTTTTGGATGGAGGTAGTATCATTATTGGGGCATGTCATCACCAAAAAAGGAATATCTATAGACCCTTACAAGACAAATGAAATCAAAGAGTGACCCATAAAAACATCTGTAACAGAGATCCATAGATTCCTTGGTCTAGCTAGATATTGCTTGTGAATTTTGAAGAAACTATCATGATTTTAAAACCCACTAACCAAGATGAATCAGAAGGGAGAAAAGTAGTTCTAGACTGTTTAATGTGAATAGTTTTTTTTAAAGATTTATAAAAGAGGATTATCTCTACACCAGTACTCACAATTCCAAAAATTAGGGAACTCTTTGTGGTATACAATGATTCTTAAAATAAGGGATTGGGATATACACTAATTTAAAATGATAAAGTGATAGACTATGCCTCAAGGAAGTTAAAAAATCATGAGAAAAACTATCCCATGCATGATTTGGAGTTGGAATCTATGATCTTCATGTTAAAAATCTAGAAGCATTTTCTCTATGGAGATAAGTGTGAAATATATAATGATTAAGATCCTTAAATATATATTCTCAAAGAAAGATCTTAATATATTCCAGAGAAGATGGTTAGAGCTTATCAAATATTATTAATGATCAATCCACTACCATCTTGGAAACGTGAATAAAGTAGAAGATGTTATAAGTAGAAAGGATCTTGCAACATTATCAATGATTAGAATTGAGAAGGATCCAATCTTCTTACACTTGGAAAGGATAGAAATTGGAATCATTAAGGATGTAACCCAATTAATCATTTTTCTAAATGATTGATAAACCATCCATCATGGAGAAAATAAAGTATTCTCAAAGAAATTATGTGGAAATTCAAAAGAAGGTGGAATCCCTGAGAAAGGGGAAATCCTCAGAATTCAAAATTAATGAGGAAGGAGTTGTAATATTTGGGTCATGACTATGTGTACCATCTAATCCAGAGTAAAAAATAGAGCTCCCAAGTTATGCACATAGATCATCATTCTGTATTCACATAGGGATAACAAGGATATATTGAGATCTTTGAGATAACTATTTGTGGGAAAATATGAAGAAGGATATCACAGAATATACATCAAAGTTCCTAGTATGTCAATAGGTGAAGGATGAAAGGAAAAAGTATAAGGGGATAATGAAACCATTAACCTTACCAACATGGAAATGGGAACACATAACTATGGACTTTTTCACTGGCATTTCAAGGATATCTAGAACAAACAATGATATATGGGTTATTGTGGATTGTCTACCAAAGACATCTCACTTTATCTCAATTCAAGAAGACTTCTCACTGGATAAACATGCACATATATACATCAAATAAGTGGTAATGCTACATGAAGGAACACTATCAATTGTGTCCAATCGAGATATAATATTCACATCAACATTCTAGAAAAGTCTTCAATATGATCCAAAGACTGATCTGAACTTTAGTATGGATTATCATCCTCAAACTAGTGGCTAATCTTATCAGACTAATCAAAAAATAAAAGACTTGTTGAGAGCATGTTCTATGGACTTAAAAGGGGGATGAGACCAATATCTTCCTCTCTTCAAGTTCTGCTACAACAATAGTTTCCACCCAATCATCCAAATGTATCCATATGAAGCCCTCTATGAGAAAACATATAGAACATTAACATGTTGGGATGATTTTGGTGAACGTAAGCTAGTAGGACCTAAAATAGTTGAAGAAATGGCGGAGAAGGTGAAAACCATTCCAAAACACATCAAGGCTACCCAAAGTCAACATAAGATCTATTCAAACAATCATCATTGATACCTAGAGATTGAGGTCAGAGACATGGTATTCCTATATACATCTTTATGGAAGAGGATCATAATATTTAGGAAGAAAGGAAAGATGAGTCCCAGGTACATCAGACCCTTCGAGATTCTTGATTATTTCAAAGCTGTGGCCTATAAAATATCACTTCCCCCAACCATGTATCAAGTTCATGATTTATTCCATGTATCCACCTTGAGGAATTACATACTAGATCCATCACGTGTATGGAGTCTAAAGGTAGTATAGTTGGAAAATTATTTCTATTATGAGGAGCATCTAGTGGAGATATTAGACCATAGAGATAAATTTCTATGCAACAAGACTACTCACCTGGTCAAAGTACTTTGGTGAAACCATAAGTATGAAGAGGCAAAATGGGAATTAGAGGAAGTGATGAGGTAGAAATAGCCTCACCTATTTATGAAAAAGGAAATTTTGAGGGGGAAATTTCAAAATAGGGGATGAATGTAACGACCTAGAATTTTATCAATGAAATTTTCCTTCTTATAATTATGTAATATTATATAAATCACATAAAATCACCTAGATAACACAATAAAAACTTCATAAATGAAGAATTAATGAAATTATAGGTATTTATAGAAGTTAAAAAACCTATACAAATGAAATTGTAACTTGAAATTTGGAATAGTAATATGACTCTTAGGAATAGTAATCAGACCAATCGAATAGTAACCTAAGCTATGAATATATCAATAAAATTAAGGTATCATATTAATGAAAATATGATATATTTATTTCATGGCATAAGTAAATAATTTTTTTAAAATGATAAATTAAGTGTTGATATTTTTTTAATTCATAAATATTAAATTTTTATTTTTAATAATAATTTAAAAGAAAATTTATTTTCATAAAATTTATTCATAAATGAATATTTTTTTCTTATTATTATAAGATAATTTTGTGATACCTTAATAAAATTTTCAAAGTGTTATAAAATAAGTTATAATTTTAAAATCTATATTTTTCAAGAAAATGATGATTTTAATTAAAAATTAATTTTCTCATATTTAGAACTTTTTTCATAAAATGGTGTTCATTTTTGAATTCTACATGTTGAAAAATATTTAAGGTGAATTTTTAGGATTTTTCTAAAATAGTTGAATTTTTAGTGAATAGTGAAATACGATAATTTATGGTATTTAACAAATACATGAATTATTGAGTCATAGCTGATGTTTATGGATGATTTAAATCCATAATCTCAAACTATACTTCTCCATTTAATGTATTTATTCATGGTAATCAAAAATATTCATAGTCTTGAACCAAAATAATAAACTAATGAATAAAATAATAAAAAACACTCCTATCCTCACACTATAAATACCACCCCTTCTCCACACACCTTAAAAGATATGAATCTTTTCAAATTTATACATAATAATTCTCCTAGGACTCTCCCCCACATCCAGAATCCTTTGGTCTAAAAAAACTACCAAAATAAATTTCCCTATGGAGGTTCTGAAGGAGAAGAATTCAAGAGGTAAAATACTCTTTATTTTCTTTTAATTTCTTTTCAAGTTATTCTATTTTCTCATTATATCTTCACCTCCCCTAATCTAAGTGGAATGATATATATATTGAATTTTATATATTGAAATTATATTATTCTAATTTAATAATCTATCATCAAATCTCTTGTCATCTCCCGTTTATTCTAAAAATGAGAACATCGCCCGTGAGGTGTTAGTTTATCACCTTTAAGGATGACATGTTTTTGTGTTCCTTCACATACTTCAAGGATGATCATAAAACCATTATAATGGTTTATTTTTTTAAATTTATGTTATTAAACTTTTTATGTTGTATAACTAACCTATACACATAACATTAAATAATAAAAAAACGGGTTTGTTGTGATTAAAAACTATCAAAATTAATCTAAATGATTATCATTAATTTCTTATGAAATGAATCATCATAATATATAGAAGAAATAATATATAATCCCAATTAAAATTATTTAATTTCATTAATAACATATAATTTCATCTCTAGATAATTATCCCCATTTTACACGTTCTTCCATACATGTATATAAGTGAACCGATCATGAAAATCAAGAAAAAAAACACTTCAGGACGATGAAATTAAAAACTATATCTCATGATAATGGCCATTAAATAAATTAATAAACTTATAATAATTCATATACATTCATAATAGGTTTTTTATTTATTAATTAATGAATCTAATTTGACTATTCAGTATATTAATGTGAATAAAGCATTCAAATATAAGGTAAGGGGATTCTCAAACCCAATTTCCTTTATTTGGGTTATTCCTCATTCATTCCAAATTTAAGAATGAATTTTATTTTAATATTCCTCAAATATATTTGTTCTTAAATTTTATTTTCTGGGATATACATGCTTTTAATCTAATTTTATTACAAATGCAATGATTTTTCCAAAAGAACTCTTCTTTTTGAAAACACATCTTTTATTTCTCTTGAGGTTGTTTATTATTCAATCAAGATTGAAGATTCTTATACAAAGTATGTTATTAAATTTTTCTTTAGGGAAACATAAGGTTTATTAATGAATGTATTCTTTATGGAATTTTCATGAAACCCATTTCCTTTCCATGGGTTATTTTATGTCTAAAATAGATATCCGTTCTCTATAGCAAGCATGATTATATAAATGTTATGATGTGACGGGTTCACCCAAAACTATATAGTGCTCCAATGAATTGGGTAATGTGATGTATCTCATGATTTAATTTTAAATATGCATGAACATGATGCTATATTTTTTTCACAATGATGATGTTATGTTTTTTCACATATGTTATGTGTAAACATGATGCTAGATTTGTTCACAACTATGTGTGGTAGTTGACCCCTAAGACATGATGTTTCATTTTTATAGATCACCACATTCCATGTCTTTACCTAATTCTTCCTCTTAGTATTATGATGATAATCACATGATTATGTTACGATGACGATGATTATGCTCACCCATGTTATATTGATTCATGTTGTTATCTATCATCTTATAGGTCTTTTATCTCACCCCTTTCTTCGATGTATATCCTCAAGTGACTTGATATTATAAGGAGTATACTAGGGCCACTAAGGATATATATAATAAGGAATTAAATATCTTTAATTTTTTATTACGTAAAATTTATGCATGGTTTTAATTTTCCCAAGGCACAAAACCTTTGGATCCTGGTTTTATAATGATCTTAATTTTTTTATCATTAAAATGATGTAATAATAACATAAGGAAGGTAGGGTCTCTATAATCTACACTTTCTTCTGAATTGGAACAATAATATTTGAGTGGTGGTTTTCCACCATTAGTCGTCGAGTTTTCTAACATGTTTCTATCTGATTTTTCTAGCTTACCACTTGTAAGGGAGGTGGATTATTCTATTGACTTGGAACTGAGTATCCATACTATATCTATTCCATCTTACTATGTGTCACTAGCTAAATTTAGGGAGTTAAATAAACAAATGGATGATTTTTTTAATAAAGGATTCACTCACCATAGTATGTCACCATGGGAAAGACCTGCTATTTTTGTGAAGAATGATGAAATAACCCTTTGTATTTTCATTTAATACTGAAATCAAAATTGATTCATGATAAATAATAAGTATATGTTTCTATGAATTGATGATTTATTTTATTTTTTAATAGGGGATAAGTGGTTATCAAAGATATATCTTTGGTATGGTTGTCCCCAGTCTGGAGTAAAATATTTTGATATCTCAAAGACCATGTTCTATAATAGGTATGACCATTATAAGTAACTTGTGATGCCTTTTTTTATGACCACTATCCTACAATTTTTTTGGCACCGATGAATATAATGCTCCATGATTTTCTTGATTTATTCATAGTGGTATTTGTGGATGAAATATAGGTTTACTCTAAAACCATTTAAGATCATGTGTGTCATCTCAGTTAGGTTTTAGAAATTTTGAGTGATCACCAACTTTACGCTATGTTATCTAAATGTAATTTCCATATTTAAGAAGTGAAGTTTCTTAGGACATGTGGCCTTAGAACATCGTATTTCATTTGATCCTAAAAATTTTAAGGCTGTTATGACATTTGGACAACCACAAAATGCTTTTGAGATTCATAAATTCTTGGTCTTGGTGGGGTATTACTTCTAATTCATTAAGGATTTCTCAACGTTGTCTTCTAAAATGAAAACTTTCACTTAGAAAGGAGTAAATTTTTATGCGATTCAGAATTTTAAAACTCTATTTATGAATTAAAGAATATTTTTACTCCTACACTAGTGTTAAATATTCTAGAGGTTGGAAAGGGATATGTGGCCTTTTATAACATATCCATCTTAGGTTTGGGATCTGTTCTCATAAAGGGTGATCATATAGTGGCCTATTGTTCATGAAAACATAGGCCACATGAGAACTATACTACTCAAGATATAGAACTCATAGATATGATATAAGATCTTAAGAGTTGGTGATATTTACTTTTTAAAGAAAGGTTTTCTATTAATGTTGATGACAAAATCTTTAATTCTATATAATCACAAAAACATTTTAATCCCCATAAGTGAAAATTGGTGTAATACCTATAATCCATTGATTTTTACATTTCCTACACCCATGGTAAGGAGAATTTCATTAATAATTCCTTAAGTAAGAAACATCTGACTTAGGCCGTTAAAGAATCATCAAAAGAGTGGAATTTGATGGATCTATTTTCTCGCATACATTTGGGAGTTTGAGATAATGAGATTGAGATTTTTCTAGAAATCATTTAGTTGACCTCTATTCTTTTCTGATATTATTCTTTAGGAACAATATATCAATGACGAGTTTTATATAATTAGGGACTCTATTTATTGTGGGGTGACCACCAGTGAGTGGTTGTTATCATATGAGGGTATCCCATTATTCTAGAGTTGATACATTATACCTTTACATATGAGAAAGGCTATGATGGGGGAATGTTATTACTCCCAGTGGGAAGTGCACCCTGGAATAAAAAATAAGTTCTATGATATGTGGTGAAACTTATGGTGGCCAGGTATAAGATGAGATATCCTTGATTTTATTTATCATTGTTATACTTGTCATCAAGTCAAGGGAGAGTACAAAAAACCTTTAGGTTTTCTTCATACCCTTCTTATACAGACATAAAAGTGGGATGAGATTTAATTGGTATTTGTGGCAAGGATTCCATATACCCCTTGTAGTAATAATGATATATGTATAGTGACCAGTCTGATCACTATATTACCATTCATGATATGACTAATGTTATATACTTATGGAGTCTGTATGTGAAGAAATTCACCTTGCATGAAGTTCCATTTACTATAGTTTCTGATATAGATGCCAATTTCACTTCTCATTATTAGAGAGGAATCCATGAGAAGATGGAATTACTGGTTAGAATGAGTATTCCATATCATTTGTAGATGGATTTATAGAAAGAATGAGATACACATATTCTTAAGGGAATGCTTCATGATTTCATCATTAAATTTAGTGGATATTGGGATATCTATTTAGGAGTCATTGAATTTACCTATAATTATAATTTTCAGTTAGTAATTAATATGGAAAATTTTTATTCCTTTAATGGATGAACTTATTGGTTGGACATTGATGAATTTTATTTTTTTGGACCAAGTTTACTCCCAGAGGCAATATCAAAGATTCAATTGATTAATCAAAGGATTCTGATAGATTAAATCCATTATAAATTCTATCCTAATCATCATCAATTATATTTTGAGTTTACAGTTTTTGACCATGTTTTTTTGAGAGTTTCACCTCTGTTGTTTCACCAAAAAACTTGAAAAAAATGGTCAGATTGCACAAAATATTCATGGGTTATTTTTATATTACTAATGTGGTTATAAATGTTGATTTCATTTTTTAATTTCTACCATGTATGATAATGATCCATGACATATTTAATGTGTTGTAGATCAGGAAGAATATCTCAGACCTATATCATGTCTTGATCTAGGAAGGACTTGTTTTGGAACTTGATTTATCAGTAACTAAGTAGTAAGTTATTTATTTTGAATCTAATATGAGGATTATTTTTGGGAAGTATATAACCTTGGTTCATGTTCTTTGGAATACTGGTTCCAATTCACATGAGACTTGGGTGTGTGACTTAATGGTGAGAGAGCAGTGGAATCATCTCTTTGATATGGAGTTTTCTCAATAATATTTATGGGATTATTTTTATTTTGGGGATATTGTAACATCTTGTTACTATCTTTTAGGTAGTTTTATCCCTTAGTTTTTATCAAATTTTGTTTGTATATCATTTTAGGTTGTTTTTTTTATTTTTTCCTTGAAATTTTTGGATGTTTCTAGGCTAGTTCATGGTTGGTAAATACTTAGGAAAAACCATGTAGATCAACCCAAAAAACTATGTTCTCAATGTTGGAGTTCTAGTGTTAGGATCATGGTTAGGTCAAACTATTCACCCTCCCCTTTAAATTGTTTAAAATGGGATAATGGGTAATGAATTGTTATTGAATGGTTATGAAACCGTGAAACATAAACATGTACCCCTTTTCAGTATCCTAGGTGGGAACACATGGTTGGAGAATTTTTGGTCAGACCATGTGGAAAAACCATAAAAATCTCTCCAAAATCCTAGCAAAGGTGCTTGGTTAGGTACACGGTTAGTTATAACCATGTATCTTAACCCAAAAAACCATACAGTGGGAATTTAATTCTAGGTGAATTTTAATTAAAGACCCAAAACCCATAATTTAAATTCTAAACACCTCATAATCCAACCTAATTTGTCCCTTTATCTTTTAGAGGCTCTATAGAGGTGATTTTGACTCCTCCTATATCATGTCTTCTTGGATTGAAGTGCTAGTGGATGTAATTGATCTTTCTCTAATAAGTGTAACCTATTTGATTGGATATTATCATTTATTAATCTCTCAACTTCTTTGATAGTAGTGAATCATGTTTTTATTGATATATTTGAACATTCATTTGATGAAGTATAATTCTAGGGTTTCTTCTTTGATCTTCCCTACCTTTAACTCTCCTTCATCGGTTCCCGTTACGGGTGATAGATTGGTTGTGTGATAAAGGGTATGTGGTTCCGTAAGGGGTTTTTTGTACACTTGAAACCTTAATTTATTTCTTGATTTGAAATGTATTTTTAATTTATTTCCTTAAATTTAGTATATTTGATTTTGATTTCAAAAAAGAATGGATTAAAAAAACACTTTTCAAAGGTTTTGGTAACATTGGGTGGATTTTGACAAAATAAAACTTGAAATGAAAAGCAGTGTGATGAAATTATTTGATGTTTATTCTTGAGAAAATTGGTGTTTAATACAAATTATTTTTAAATGTATGAAATTGATAAAAACCAGTGATTTGGTATTGAAATTGAAATGACATGTTGAAACTTGAAACCATGAATTTAGATTGTGAGTAATGAATTTAGTTGAAAATAATGATTTACCCATTAAATAGTGATTGGTTGATCAAAATCCAATGAGATCATAAGTAGTTAGTTTTTTTCTAGGACAAGAATACTAGGACTCTGACTAGCTATAAAAAATATTGACAATGAAAACTCTAACTAAACCAATTTTAGAAATATTTCCCATGATGGGGAGTTAATTGATTCTATACTGATGACCTGATCCCTATGGATGTGGGAACACATTGATTCATTATTCATTTATCGAGTAGTGTGAGGATCCTAGATAGTGGAACTAATGGACCTCAAGGCATGTAACCACGACACTTTGTTTTTATTGGCATATTATATTTCAATGTTTATTGAATTACTTTATTCATGGGCTTATGTTTTATGAAAATGTTCATTTAAACCTTTTTTGATATATTTTATAGCTACTTGATTTAAAATCATGTTTTAATAAAGATGAGAAAATTATTTATGATGCATCATTTTTATTTTAATTGAATCATAAATGGTTTATTTGTTATGATATTTCTTATAGAACACATCGTGATATCCTAATGGGTGATTTTTCTCACACCCTACCTTTTCCATCAAGAATTGTTATATTATGTTATTCTAGGTCTAGGAAAAAGAAAATAATCACTTGGAGGTGGTATATGTGCTTGATTAGTGAGGCCTTGGGTGATGGCAGTAACCAGTGGAGTTGTGGTCCACCTATTACATGGAGGTTCTAAGACTTTGTCTTGATGAATTTTGAGTCATTTATTGGATGATGTACTATTTTGGGATCTTTTTCTTTCAATCCTTTTCAATTTTACCCATATGGATTATTTATCATAAGAACTATTCAAATTTTTATCTTCCATTGTTATATATTGATGATTTTTTTTAATGGAGAAATCATTCACTCTAATTGTTTTTTGATTTCTAGGTGCTAGTCCCTCATCATGGGGATCATGAATTCTCTTCATGCCATTTCAATTCCAGACTAGGTATTAGTGTAATAGGGTATTCAAGTTGGTTCATGAAAATATATATGGTTATGTATGTACATGCATAAGTATGTAATTGTATATATGTGTATGTGTATATGTACATGTATGTACATGTTTATGCATATTTATGAGTATGTATATATATGTATATGTATGTATATGTGTATGTGTATGCATATGTGTTTTTATATATGTGTATTTTTACGTGTATGTATATGTACATTTATGTCTATGCATATGTATGTGTGTACGTCTGTTTATTAATTTAATATTATTTATTAATTTTTAATAATTCTCCATTTTTAGTATTTTCTTTAATTTACTCAGTTTTAACATTTATTCATTTTTAATATATGTTAATTTAATAATTTTATAAAATATTCAATTTTGATAGTTATTTATAGTTTTTTTTAATTTTTATAAATTTAATTAAATAATAATATTTTAAATTAATATTACAAATTCTAATGGTTAATAATTAATTTTTTTATATACAATCAATATAATGAATACATCAATAATTACCAATAAAAATATTATTTATTTATTCATTTTTATGTTTCACTGTATGTAATTAATGTTTTAAAATCAAAATTTTAATATATATATATTTTAAATTTATTTAATATTATTTGTTCAATTTTAATATCATTTCTATTTTTTTAATTTTTGATATTTATTATTTTTTAATATTTTTTGATTTTATTCATTTTTTAAAATTTATACATATTTATTTATTATGATTTAATATTTTCAATATATTAGTAATTTATATGATTAATATTTTTTCATTTTAAATTATTATGTTTTAATATTTTTTATATATTTGATATTTATATAATTGTTTCCTAAAAATGAATTTTAATTTTAATATTTTTGTTTAGTCAATATAATTCATTTTTAATATTTTTTATTTATATAGTTAATATTATCTATGTTTTCAAATTTATTTTGTGGTACTCCTTATTGGTACCAATTGACTAGTATAAGATTGAGTCCTGCCAAACTTGAACACTGTTCAATTTATGAACATGGTGATTCAAAGTCTTCACTAACCTAGAGAAGAGTGATGTGCTTCGGTCTTTGTTGGGGCTTCTTTGTGGGATTTGAGAATTACCCTTCACACGTCTTCAAATATGATGATGGATAGCTTTTCTCTCTTGAATCCCATTGAAATTTCTAGCCGTATACAAATCTTACCATGAGGAAACTTTGAAGTGGCTATTGTTGGTCAATATGAGATGTTTGCAGCATGCAAAGGCATGTGTCCTGAGACTAAATTTAGTGGTATACTGGTTGAAGGCGACTGTTATGCTAACCCTAGAAGACCAGATGTCATCCAATTTATGTTTAAGGATAGGAAGGTTGTGATTCTTGGAAATCACCTTAAGGATGATGGGTCATGGAATTTTTTTTCATATAGTAATTAGAGTTTCCTTCAGGTTCTCGGTGGACTGGATGATGTCAATATTCTCATTTGGTTCTTTTGACCTACATTCTTGGAAGCCAAAACTAGGTACCCTCATCTTGTATAGTTTCTCAAGAAACATCATTATCATAGGTCGATGATTCTTTTATGTATTGGCGATTATGTATTTGGGGGTATGAGACCCCAGCAGGGGCAGAGGAAGGTCTTCAATTAGTAGTGATGAACTTGGGAAATGACACCTGCTGGATTTTTGAAAGGCCACCCAAACTACAACTATCTTCCATGCGGTGAGGGTCTTATGGGGTAAGAATCACATAGTGGATGATGTCCTTGGGTACAAAAAAAAGATTGGATATTTAGAGGAATTCGTCCTTGAGGGGTGGGAGGATGACTCTCATGTGATCAATATCAGAGCAGTAGACAATGTGTTCTTCGGCTGTCAATGCTAGGTGCAATAACCAAGGTTTGGGGCCTTGAAAATTATATCGGGGTGTGAGGAACACATGAGATAGGATATTGGCTAGTGATGACCTCAAGGATATAGGGGAGATCACTAGATACAACCTCGAGGTGTGTACTGCGATGCCGCAGGACTCGGGACACATGGTCACATGTGAGCGATGACCTTTATGATGGGGGATTTGGCATCGGCTAACACAAATGCATGGACACAGATCACTGGAGGCGATCATGACAACACAAATATAAAAACAAACTGGTATTATTATTCAACTGGAATTCTATTACAATCTATAAATACATACCCTATTTATAAAGATATAAACATATAACAAAATCAAATGGAGGAAACAAATAAAAAACATAGGTCCAAATTTGGGTTGCAGTAGCTGCCTCCCAATCCTATGGATCCACACATATGAAGCAAACAACCTTGAATTTATTGAAGCCTCCATTATTTTTGTAGAGGTTGGAATATTTTAAGGAAGAAAGTTTTATATCCAACACCCCCTTAACATTTTTTCCTTATAACCCATGAATTTGCATCATATTTGAGTGGCTGAATAATATATATAATGGCTTCAATATAGTCATTACCTGCAAAAAATTCAAAAGCACATGCTGAATCATTTGAGGATATCACTGGATGTGATCACAGGAACAAAATAATATCACCAAGTGGAAAATTAAATTTTATAGCTTTGATTTGAAATTATTCTACCTTGAACTCCTATTCTTCGATTGAATTCTTGTTCACATAATGATTTGGCTTGGGTTTTGGTTCTTTGAAATGTCCCCCTTTCTGCTGGGCTTCACCGGGACTCAGACGCACTAGAAGTAAGTATCATAATTATTCACTAGGAGAACCTACAAACGACTTTAATGCATCAAAAATCCAAAACCGATAGATGGTTTACTAGATAAAATGTCGATGGAGGTTTTGACTTTCTGGAAAGTGACTGCATCAGATAGAAACTCTAGCTATTTGATAGATTTAGGTGTAGATGATTTATTCATCTTTAGGAAAAGAGACAAAGGTGGGGGTTGTCCGTCATCATCATTTATGTCTGGAAAGAAGTTAAAGGGATCATTGATGAAATTTAATTAAATATCTATGAAAATAAATTTTTCAGATAGTGAAAATTTTATTTTTTTGGATTGAATATTGAAATACTTTTTTTAGTATAAGTGTAACCAATTTTTATTTATTGGAATGGTGACTGTAAATGTTTTGTATGTGCAGACTATCATATTTTTTTTTTCAGAATATGAATGGATATTTTTTTCTTGTATTTGTTTTCAAGAGAGGACCCTTGATAGGATTATGGATGAAATTGAGGTAATTTTCTTATATATAAATGACATGGATGATTCACAAAAAAAGGCCATAATTTTTTTTATTTAATTTTATGGAAAGTTAAGGATGTGGGGAGATAAAAAAAGAGACCCTTTGATAATTGGAAAAAGAGATAGATGAAATGGAGATAAATAAAAAAAATATTTCCAAGCTACCTCACTTTTATTTTTTGACAAATGGGGAAAGAATAAAGGAAAGTGGGAATTAAAATATGGTACAAGATAAACTCATGTTCATCATCTTCTTCATTTCACAGATTCAATTGATCACTATAGAAGATCTCACAAACCCATCTCTGGAAACATCTTTCCTTCAACCTTACTATGATACCACTGATGGAGGATTTAAAAGTGGCTAACATAAACCCCGTAGACACAGATCATTAGAGGTGATCATAACAACAAAAATATAGAAGCAACAAACTGGTATTATTTCTTCAATTGGAATTATATTACAAATCATAAATACATTCCCTATTTATTGGGATATAAACATACAATAAAATAAAATATAGGAAACAAAGTGAAAACAAAAGTACAATGTTGGGTTTCAGTAGGTGCCACCCAATCCTCTGGATCCACACATGTGAAGCAACCAATCTTAGTTTTTTTCAAATCATTTATTGCTATAGTAGAGTTTGGTGTCATCAAAGTAAATGAGTTTAATATCCAACACATTGGGAATGTGATGAAATTACTTAGGCACATTATTGGGAAGACAGAGGTGGGTTACCTTAGGGTTATGGGATTATAGGGATAGCCTGCCTCAGCTAGGCTGGTGATAGTAAAATAGGCCAAGATGGTGGGGACATTTATGATGGAAGGGTTGCTTCTTGCATGACCATTAACTGGAGGCCCACCTCTTTGGAGAGGGTGGTCATGATAAAAATATTCCTCCATAGAAAAAGGCATAAAGAACATACACTCCTTATATAGCCGATGACTTTGTTCCCACCCAATAGTGGGGTTTTGGAGAATAGATTGCGAGTGGCTGAGTATTGGGGCAGTCTATGGGTTTCCAGTGACCTCATGCAACTTATTGGGTAATAACATGTGATGTGTTCGATAGAAAACTTCATCATGTTTGGTATAATGAAGGGAGTTTTCGAGCTGGTGATGCATGGGGGATTCAGGATGTTAGGAAGGGGGATTACGGGCCATGTGATAATGAATCTATGAGAATATTATATATATAAATTTATATTTATATATATAATATGTATAAATGAAAATGGTGAACCTTGGGGGTAGGGATATTAGTCTACCATGTGTGTGTGGTTGTTGTTTTATGTTTGGTTTTTTTTCTTACCACTAAGTATCTAATATATATATATTTATTCATTATTATTTGTCTCTAATTCATGTAATTAATGTTATGTATTCACTTTTCAAAATATTTTTTTAATATTTATTAAATTTTATATATTAAATTTTATTATTATTTTATTTAATATTATTTATTCATTTTTTATATTTTTTGGTTTTTAATAGCTTTTGGAATTTATTAATGTTTTAATATTTATTTATACATAAATATATAAAAATCTTTAATATATTAAATATTTTTTTAATTTATATGATTACTATTAATTTAATTTAACTTATTAAGTTGTAATATTTTTAAAACATTTTAAATTTATATATTTAATTTATTTAAATGCATTTTTTAATATTTTATTTTTTTTGTATTGGTTTAAAATTCATGTAATTAATCTTATGAAATATTTTTAAAATTTTTTATCTATTAAATTCTATTTTTTCATTTTTAATATACTTTCATTTAGTATTACTTATTAATTTTTAATTTTTATTATTTTTTATATATTTTGTGGAATTTAATCATTTACTAATATTTATTTATACATATTTATTTACTATGTTATAATATTTTCAACATTTTTTTAATTTATATGAATAATTTTTTTCATTTTTTATTAAGTTTTAACATTTTTGATATGTTTGAAATTTAGAAAATTAATTTATTGTAATTAATTTTTAATTATTTATTAATTTAAATAGTTAAATATTTTTCATCTTTTATAATTTTTGTTATTTATATAATTAATATCATTTATTTATTCATTTTATTTATTTTTTTATGTTTGTAAGTTATGAAATTAATGTTATGAATTCACTTTTTGTTAATATTTTTGTAATTTATTAAAATTTATTTATTCATTTTTAATATTTATTCATTCCGTATTATTTATTAATTTTTAATATTTATTAATTTTTTATATTTTTTTTAATTTATTCATTTTTAATATCTATTTATACATATTTATTTATTATTTTTTAATATTTTCAATATGTTTTCAATTTATTTAATTAATTTATTTAATTAATTTATTTAAATGATTTTTAAATAATATTTTAATTTGAATAGATATTATTTTTTATTTTTAATAGTGTTGTTATTTATATTATTTATATTATTTATTTATTCATTTTTATTTATTTTTATATTTTTGTTAGTGATAGTTTAACTGCTGATGAAAGTGTATTTTATCAGCATTAAAACAAAAGCGCTGACAAAAATTACTTTTTTTAGTAATTTTTTAGCACTTATAAAATTTATGAATTATCAACGTTAAGAGAGGGATGAAAAAATTAGTTTTTATCAGTGTTTATGTTTTTAGTACTCATAAAATACACTTTTTTAGTGATTTTTAGTAAGCACTTATAAAACCATTCACCCTCATTATAAAAGGACCCTAGAATCACTTGTTCCACACACATCCCTCAATATCTCGTGGAACCATAGGTATATTAAAGCTGAAGTAAATCATTTTGGAAAAATCGAATCTCAAAACGGAAGGTATAAAATTCAAAATTTGTTTTTAAGGAATCTTAATCGATATTTTTCCCCAGGAATGTTCCCGAGAGAGCATATTATTAGTGGGTTATGGGGAATGGGTTTCCTCATATCATGTATATACAAGCAGTGTGGGTGGGTTCCATTTTAGCAATCACGTTTAGGCGGGTTCCCTTTTTTATTTTTAAATATGGTCCATCTCCAGATAGAAACCTATATAGAATTGGCCTAATACTATGGTACATGGAGGGTGATTAAATTTAAAATATGGGATAAATAAAACATTAATGTTTCCTAATCTTCTTTTACATTTTCTTCTTGTGTGACTGCATGTGACTTTCATAAGCAATTCTATTCCTATAACCCTCATACAAGCCATTGTCCTGCCAATTGTATGTTTTTTGAGTTTATCTTCATTTTAATCCCATGTGATCCTTGGAAATATGATTAAATATCATTGGGGAGTCTCACATAATTTTTGGGATTGTGTTTAATATGATTTGAGTCAACTGACTCACTTTAATCACACACAAGTGTAGATTTCCCATTTTGATCCTTGGAAATGTGATTAAATATCATGGGAAAATCTCACATAATTTCTGTGAGTGTGTTTAATATTATTCGGGTCATCCTAACTCCATTTAGTCACACATGACTATATATTTCACATTTTAATCATCCAAAACCAATGAAATTCCCATTAAATCACATGTAGCCACACTTTACACTTGAAAAATCATGAAAATACAATTTTAATGTATATGCTTATCACAAAATCAATTCTCAAATTAATTAATAAATAAAAAGTATACAACCAATCTATTCAACTATTTAACTCTAAAACATTCCAAAATACCAAGAAATGTGATAAATAATGAAAGTATGTGGGAATATTTAGTATTAAAATCAATTAAAAATTTACACTATAATTAAAATAATTTACCCATTTTTTTAAACAAGGTTGTTTGTTTTCTAAATTTAATTACTTATTAAAATTATTTTTTTGATTTAATATATCCTATACATGGTTTTGAAATTTCAAAATTTGGGTTATTTTGTTGAAAGCATTCATTTTTTCCAGTCTACCCACAATCATAACTATTTTCAAAATATCATGGAATACTAAAATTATTATTTTGATTATTAACAAAAAATTAATTTTAATATGATATATTTCATAAATTTATAAAGGTAATAACCAAAATCAATGTGATTACTTTTTTTGAAACAATGTGGAATCATTGTGAAAAGTAAGTAATTTGTTTTGATATATGTTTTGATAATAAAATATTATTATATATTCACTAATACTTATACAGTTTTAGAAATACATAGGTTTATCATGAACATTGATAGTTACAGGGAGTGAATTATTTCTCTTTAGGAATCCATTTAAAAAAAAGAATGATTTATTATATGTGAATTATTTTAATAAAAAAATAATTCTTATAATACTTTAAATTCATATAATTATTAGTCTTTATATGTTCTAACAAGTTGTTGATGTAATTAAAATTAATATCAAATATGAGATCTATATGTGTGTATATATAAATAATATCCTTTTAAGGATGAAAGATCATAAATTTCACGTATTTATTTATTTTTGTTAAATATGTATATTATTGAATCAAATAGGATGGATATGTATAAAAAATGGATGAATGCCAATCATACGAAAAAAGTGTACGAGGATGGGTGAAAGAGTTCATCATGTTTAAAAAATATCATGCATATGACCCTTCTAAAATCCATTGTTCATGTTTAAATTATTTTTAATCAAGACTAATTAGCCCACATGATTTGGAAGAATAATATATCAGCCACAGAATAGACCAAAGTTATAAATGTTGAACTAAACATGGGGAATAAATGAATGTAACTAGTGACTAGGATAACACTTCATTTTATGGATCATCTAATATGATTACATGTGTGAATAATGTCAAAGATCGTATCAAGGATATGATTACAAGCATGAATTATTATGAAGATCATATTGAGGAAATGAAAACTATAATTGAATATGAATTTCATAATTATTAAAATCTATTTCAAAAGTTAAAGAGTTGTGCAATGATTCCATTGTATGCTAGTTGTACTAAATATACAACATTGTCAGCCATACTAAAGCTAAATAATGTAAAAGCTAGAAACATATGGGGTAAAACCATATTTAATGAACTACTTTATCTCTTGAATGATATTTTACCATAAGATAATGGGATTAATTTCTAAACATAAGATGCTAAAATAATGTTACACTCATTGGGTATGATCTCTTAAAGAATACATGTCAGTCCAAATGACATTATATTGTTTTACAAGGACCGTGAATCACTTAAAAAATTCCCAATGTGAGGTGTGTATCAATATAAGAAAGTTGAATCAAGTAATTGAAAAGTAATATTTTACATTCTAATCAATAAAATATTCATGAACCATTATGGATGTGAGAGGAAAATAAGGTAATGTATTTGGCACACAAATAAAAGAAATCAAGATGGGAAACTTAATCAACCTCTATAATCTCCTCAGTAGAATAAAATGATCATGAGTATCATGAATTTGGAAACAATTTAGGAAACCTTTATCTTTATCTTTCTACAGATATAGTGAATCCTTTTGGTTTATAAAGCATCACTCATAGTACATGGTCGATTATATTGGTAAATTATAACTTTCCACTACGGTTATGCATGAAGGAAAAATATGATATGTTGTCTCTGCTTATATTAGGAACAAAAAAAAATAGATAATGATATTGATTATTATTTTTAACCATTGATAAAATATTTTAAATTAATGTGATATTTAGGTGTTAGGTTTTATGATTCTTATAGAAATGAAGATTTCATGTTGATATCCATCTTGTACAGGATGATAAATAACATTATTGCTTATGGAAATTTGTCATTTGATGGGAATTCAAATTAAGGTATAATGAAATCTATACTAATAGGTGATAAAATATCTGAGAAAATAAAGGATATGAAACCCTATTTTAGTAAAAATTATTGAAAAAACCTTACAAAAATTAATCGATAAAATAGATTAGTATTTTTTGGATTATCATACTAGAATTTTTTGTATGTTAGATATTTTATTATTGTAAATCATGTGGAAAAAATGTATGTGATACTTTCATTGACATGTTACTAAATGAAAATGAAAATAACTATTGAATTAAGGCTAGGATGGATATGATTAACATGGGTGTAAGTGAAGAATTGACCCTAGTGAAGGGTGAAATATGGAATTTTCTTCCTCTAGCATCTTAAACTCCTTCCAAGAAAGATATATATATATATATATATATATATATATATTAAAACCTTCTAAATTATGTAATAGTTACAAAGAGGTATTTTTCAAATATCAATAATATTGTGTCAATGATTTATTTAAAGTTAATGGGCCTAAAATCCCTTGACTATCATATTTTGATGAAATATATAATGCATGTAGTTTTATGTTTCATTTTTCCTAAGAATGTCAATCATATATTAAATAACATGAATCAAAACCAATGTAACCATACCATAAATAAAATATTCGGTACCCATCAC
The DNA here is from genome assembly GCA_963277665.1 of Viscum album. Taxonomy (NCBI): domain Eukaryota; kingdom Viridiplantae; phylum Streptophyta; class Magnoliopsida; order Santalales; family Viscaceae; genus Viscum; species Viscum album. Next base: position 1,016,795,608 of record OY728143.1, read on the forward strand.
TTGAAAAAAGGTATGTATTTTAAATTTATTGTAATAATTTTATATGGAATGAAACAAAAACAATATAATTTGGATCCTTTATTTATATACAAACTGATGAATCAAAATCCAAAGCCACTTCCATCCCACATCACGTGACATAGGAGTCTTGTGTACATAAATTTGGAATAAAAATAGATATAAAAAACAAAAACTATCGTAAGAATATGTAATTATGACATAACAAAAAAATTCTTCTTTAAACAGGTATTATATAACAATGATTACTTATTTTCCATTATTTTTTATCCAGTTTAGACACATGAATCATCATTGGTTGTACCTAATGAATGACTACTTTTAGTGGCCTTGAAGTAGCCTAAAAAATATTATCATGTCTAAAGTACATGTTTTTGAGTTTCTCATAGAACATATTTTGAGAAAATAAATGCAAAAGGGGATAATGATAATAAAATTTAGGAGATTTAGACCCAAATAACTTCTTTAGAAGAAAAACTTAATTTGTAGTCTGAGTTATTATAGAATGTAATGGGAATGAATCAAAGAGAAGAAACAACACCAAAACAACCACTACATGAAGAACCCCCCAGACTTGAGGCAATCCATTCACTTTAAAGGTCTACCTTACCATAAGTAATTGAATTTTTCATAACTATTTCTATGAAATTTAAAAAGTGTACATAGTGATACCCTTCTTGTATTAAAATTTTATAGGATGAAAATTATTGTGATTTATATCTATCAGCACCCACCCATCACTTTTTTATGAGGGGTAAATTTAATAATATTCAATTATACATACTATATTTTTTTTCCAAAAGGCGATGTGAGACTGGGGATTCACATAGCTTATGAGCCGAGTGCTAGGCTACCCATTCCCCTTGATGTTAAAGATGTTCACATGTTTGAACTTGATATTGGAACTTCTATATCAATGTCATTAGATCTAGTAAAAATAAATTTTGACAATGAGGTATTCCTCTCAAATTTATTATTTATGAAAAACTGGTAACAATTAAAGAAAAATGGTCTGAATTAAGGAATTTTATTTTAGATACAAAATAGGAGAGAAAAATGAAGGTCAAATCAAAACAATCTAAATGATCAACTAATAGATCGAAATTAGATTTAAAATGTACCTTTACCCCACCAGTTTTACTTTTTCATTTACCAATATAACAATCTCATGCGGATATAAATTTCAAAGATAATGATACAAACATCATTGATTTTAAAGGAATAACATACAAATAGTCCATTATAATATTTCTTGGTCTTGAGAATATATAATAAATCCTCAATCATGGATGGGTAGGTGTCTAATTTTTAAATGTATACATGAGGTGTGTTTCCATAAAATTTTTATACAATTTCTAGTATACTATTTTAATTATAGTTACATACTATTCATACCTTTTTAGGTATATTTATCAAAACTATTGGAAGGGAAAAACCTTTGAAAAAAAATCTAGAACCATTAGTCCTCACATCAATTCTACACAAAAATGGTTATTTGAAGAAGAGGAATATTTTGTAATAGTAGACACGCTATCCGTAATGTTTAAAAACAAACTTGCAGATGATAGTCTCTTCTTAATACAAATGATGTAAGGGTAAAACCCTATAATTTAGTCACATTTAATATATTTTTATTTATTCTATTAATTATTCCATTTTGTTTTTTAGGGATCATTTGTTTATCCTTGTAATCATTTTGGATACTTCCAATATTTATTTTATGGATTCAATGCATGGATACCCAAAAAATAAACCACATATGATGAATTTTACCAATTGTCAATAAACTAAATGGAAAATTTTACAAATTAACTTCATTTAATATATTTTATATTATTTTTTAATGATTTTTTTATAATAGGGTGGTGTTTAAATATCTAAAAAATCATGGAATGAGGATAGTCCATTTGAAAAAGAAGCCTATCAAATTCTAAAAGTGAATAATTATTTCAGTATATATAATAATATTTCACTATTAGAACATATATATAAACAAGTTAATTATTTTTCTCAATATTCTTATAGTGTCTAAAAAAATAATGGAAAATATTATGGTTATTACATTTTAAAATTAATAAAAGATATCTTATTCCATCAACGTACTGGAATCTTGAAGAGGTATTTATGATGATAATTTTAATTTCATTTAAAATAATTATTAATCATAGTTTATTTATATTTTTCTAGTACTAATAGGACCATCGATAGTCCATGTATTAAAAATAGAAAATAGATTTGTTTAGAAACCAATGGTAAGAATTCATTATTCTAGAATGTATGTAGACATCCTAAAGTAGTGACTTCCTACCAACTTATTTAGTTAATTTTATCATCATTTTATCTACTTGTTTAGTTTATCTCTGTATAAGTTTTATCTAAAACCAATTTAACAAAATTTAATAAACATCTTTATGAAATGAATTCATAGATAATTTTTTTATGTGACCATTTTTTCTCAATTAAGCACACAAAATTATCAAATAAAAAAAATTCTCAAAAAACTATTCGACAAGGATGATTCACTTAGGTACTTTTATTCCTGTTCATAGATATATTTTATTCTTTATTTTATATATTTTTGTTTAGTGGTGTTTTTTCAATTTTACAAATGATTCATAGTTCATATTTCTATTTAAATCAACATTTAATTACAAATACACATGTCATACTCCAAACTAAGATAACACATTTAGATTATTATGATAATTTAGGAAATCAGTACGTAATTCATTTATGAAAATTTGGAATAATTCATACCTGAATCTAATACACAGTGTGACCAGTTTGACTTTAAATGAGTGTTTTTAAATGATATTTTTGATACAAATTTGTGCCACTCACTAAAAATAGAGATAACGTTATCAGATTATCATGATAACTTATGAAAAAGATTAATAAGTCATTTTTTGAGTGTATAAATTATCTATACTTCAATCCATCACATTATATGGTGAGTATGACTAAAATTATATGTTTTTTAATTTAAAATTACATTTTAGTTGAAAAAAAGTGTGGTAAACTCCAAACTAATAAATTAGTTTTTTTTATTATTTTGAATCTTCAAGACAAAAATCCATAAGTAATTTTGGATGCGTAGGAATAAACTACACTTCAATCTGAAACACGGTGTGACAAGTATGACTCAAAGTGTGTTTAAAAAATGTCATTTTAGTTAAAACAACACATGAAACACCCAAAATCATAAAAATACATTAAAATTGTTTTGATACTTTAAGAAATTCATTTTTAATGTGCTGGAATCAACCACACCTCAATATGATACATAGTTTGATAAGTATGACTCAAATGTGTGGTTTTAATTTTAAAATTACATTTTAGTTGAAAAATATTATCACATGATAAAAACCAAAAAATTTAATCATATTATATTTATACTCTCGGAAAATAATCCATATATATCATTTTTAATATATAGGAATATTTCTGTGAAAAATGTGTTTCACTCACTAAAAACCTATAAAACACCCTTGGATTGTCATGATACTTTTGGAAAACATTCGTTATGAAAATATTGACATGTAAAAATAAAATTTATATTAATCAGATGCACGATGTGACTGGTATGACTCAAATTGTTCATTTTTATTTAAAATTGAATTTTTAGTTCAAAACACAAGTCACATACTCAAAACCAAGAAAAATTATTCATATTGTTTAGGTACTTTATGAAATTCACCATAAGTCATTTTTGATGTGTAGGATCTAGTCGTACCTTAATCTGATACATGTTGTGACTGGTATGTCTTGAAATTTGTGGTTTTAGTTTAAAAATTAAATTTTAATTAAAAATGTGTACCACTCATTGAAAACTAAGAAAACACACTCACATTATCTTGATAATTTAGGAAAATAAAACATAAGTCATTTTTAGCATGTAAGAGTCATCCAAACATCAATATAACACATGGTGTGATCAGGATGAATAAAAGTACATTTTTTCAGTTTCAAAATGACATTTCAGTTTAAAACATGCATCACTCACTAAAAACCTAGAAAAAACACTCGTATTTTATTTATACATTATAAGAGAGATAATTAAGTCATTTTCGAAATATGATAATCAACCAAACATCAATCTAATGCACAATGTGAATGATATGTCTCAAAGTTTGTGTTTTTATTTAAAATTAACATTTAGTTCAAAACACACATCAAAAACTAAAAAGAAGTAAATAAACTAATATTGATCTAATACATTATTAGAATGATACATAAGTCATTTTTGTTGTGTATGAGTCACGTGTACCTCAATCTAATACATGGTGTGCCTGATATGGCTCAAAATTTGTGTTTTTAGTTTAAAAATAAAAATTTAATTTAAAAGATCCATGTCATAATCAAAACCAAGTAAAAAAATTCATATGTTTTTGATACTTCTGTAAAAATGATTTATAAGTCATTTGGGATGTGCATGAATCAGTTGTACAATAATATGATACACCATGTGACTAATATGACTCGAAATGTGTATTTTCAGTTCATAAAATAAATTTTAGTTAAAGACACGTGTCACTCACTAAAAACTAAGAAAACACAATATGATTATCTTAAAACTTTATAAAAATAATCCACAAGTCAGTTTTTATGTGTAGGAATTATCTGCACATCAATCTGATAGATGGTGTTACTAGTATGACTTACAGTGAATATTTTTATTTTAAAAATGTCATTTTAGTTATAAATGTGAACCACACACTAAAAAACTCAAAAAATGTAGATTATCTTGATAAATTAAAAAAAACATGCTAAATAAATTTTTGTCATGTCGGAATCAAACACACGTCAATATGACATACATTGTGACCTGTATGAATCATAGTGAGGTTTTTTAAAATTTGAATTTTAGTTCAAAACACATGTAAAATTCTTAAAATGGTGAAAATTCACTGTAATTATCTTGATAATTTAAGAAAATTATCCATAAATTATGCGTGATGTGTAGGAATAAACTACACATTAATCTAACACATAGTGTTCTCGGTATGACTTGAAGTATAAGTGTTTAGTTTAAAATTGAAAATTTAGTTCAAAACATAATTCACATACATAAAACCAATAAAATGAACTCATATTGTGTTAATAATTTAGATAAATGATTTAGAAATCATTTATGATGTGTAGAAATTAACCACACATTAATCAGACAATTGGTGTGCTCATTATTACTCAAAGTGTATATTTTTTAGTTTAAAAGTGACATTTTATTAATGTATTGTCTCATATTTATTAGGAATTTATTTCTTTTTAGTTTTTATAACATAAGAATTTTTTTTATATAGGTTCACTCTTTTCTTGACCTGGGATGGTTTTTTAACAACCTATAGCATGATCAGGCTCCTTTGAGAGGGTGTCAGTGGCTAGAGACAACAAAACATTAATGTTTTTGAATATGTTTATGTTTGTGATAAATTGTATGTACTAATGTAATTGTACAAATCAATATTTAAAATGTTGGTAATATAGAGTTTTTCATGTATTTGTGATGTAAATTTAATGGATATTAAATTCTATGTTTTATACTGTAGCTTGTTGTAAATTAGCAACACACTACTGTAGCATGTATTTTACTAGTATTAGGAATATCACTTATAAAAGGACACTTTATTAGTATTAAAAATGTTTCGATAAAGTGAACCCTTTATCAATACTAAAAAATAAATGATAAAGTTCCCCCTTTATCATCTCTAAAATATTAATGATAAAGGAACCCCTTGATTTGAACTTTTTTTAGAAGAAGAGTTGTTTTATCAGAGCTATTATTAGCAATGATAAAAGTAATCTAATTTTAATGGATTTTACAACATCAATGCATCTTTAGTTATGATAAAGGCTATTTCTGGCATTGTTGAAGCTCATATCTTTAGTAGTGACTTCTCATGTATTTTTAAGGATTCTTGAGGATCTACACCAATATAACTTATCAGAGTACATCTCCTTCATCAAGAAATTTCCAAGATATTCATTAGTATGAATTTTCTACATGTTCAAATTTTCTTTTTCACCCTAAATCATGAACAATATGATATTTTACCACAAATTTCTTCATCCTAAAATGAAAAAAATTCCTTACATTGTATAATCTACCCCAACTATCATATAATGATCCTCAGTCATGGATAAAGCCACAAATAATTATAACTTTGAAATTCAGCTCAAAGCTCCTCCTACAAGAGTAAACACACAACTATTAGTGCAACTACTCCCATTATAATATCATAATAAATATAAATAAAATTAGGCTATGATAGTGAAATATGATCCTCTATTACATAATGTGGCATTTGAGGTCTCCTTGGAGAATCTTATGATCCTATTCGATGTGTTCCAATTATCCCATCCTAGATTTATCATGTAATAACTGACTACTCCCACTGATTATACAATGTTCGGTCTAGTAAAAACCATAATGAAAATCATACTCCCTATTACTAAGGAATATAGTACTCAAGACATTTCTATGCTATCTGCTTCACTGATGGGACTCATCATAGAAGATAACTTGAAATTAAGTGGAATATTTTTAGAAAGAAGATTAATGTCTTACATGATAAATAATTTCAATATTTTCCAAAAGTAATTATTCTATTATAGCCAAATATTCCAATTATTCATATCTCATTAAATCTACATCCCAAGAATCTTGTTTACTATTCCCAATTTCTTCATATCAAATTTCCTATCCAACTATGTCTTCATGTGCTAGATCTGATCATTTTGGGGACCACAACTGAAATTTTATCGACATAAAACATGATAATGATAAAATCATTACAATATGAACCCATAAAATATAAAAAAAATATATAAATGAAGTTTATTGTATACATGGATTAGGATATAGGAATAAAATCTCTTGTACCATCACCTTGGTTCTTACTTAAGACCATATAAATATTTTTTCAACTAGAAAATCATATTATCTATTCCTTATTCAAAACATTCTAATTGGAGCATATAGATTTATTTATCTAGTTCAAAATAGAAAATAGTTATTTTTAAATATTATTATTCTAGATGTAATATTTATGCAGTACAAATCACCATAACTTACCAAAATATCATCAGTCAAACAATAGGATAAAATATTTCTTTAAAATAAAAACCTTCTATTTGAGAACATCATTTGACCTCTAGTCTCACATGAAATATTTCCACATGGTCCCTTTCATCCAAATTGATCTTAAAGACCATTTTTTTCTAATGTGTTTCCTTTAATTAGGTAATGGAACATTATACCAAGTATTGTTCTTATGCAGGTATTCAATTTTCTCATGCCTTACTTCCATCATGAGGATAAATATGGGCTTTGAGTTCCCTCAAAAAAAGAAGATGTCCCACTATCCTCTATCAATAATAAGTACACAATATTACTCATAATGACATAGTATGAGTGTCTTATTTATTGTATTTTCTCCTCAGTTAATCATAATGGAATATAATACACCAATACTTGATCATCATGTTATGGTAGTGACTCATATGAAACATGTTCTTCCTTTGATTCATCCTCGACTTCAACTATTTTAGTTTTTTTATTTTCCTTTTTTAAATCTTCATAAATAATTATTTTCACCTTATCTTTTATAAAAATTGTTTCTCTATTATTGATAATTTTTTGAGAAGTGGGTTCCCACAAATGATACCTTCCACACCATCAATGTATCCCAATAAGATACATTTCTTAGATATTAAACCCATCTTCAATATTTCCTGGAAATTAAAAAATGCATATACGAGACATCAAAAAGTATGAAATCAAGATTAGTTAGTTAGTATATGAGTCCACATCTCTATCTGTGTATTTAGATCAATAACCAATGAATGATATTGGTGAATCACATAATAGGGGGTAGTCACTAATTCTTCCCAGAATGTTTTAGCAGCTCCTATAGTTTTAAATAATTCCCTTGTTATGACTAACATGGTTGTGTTCATCCTATCCACCACATCACTTTGATGAGGAGTGTATGCCACTATGAACTATCTCTTGATGCCTTCCCATTGAAAAAATTATCAAAATCATCCATTTTATATTATCCATAATTATTTGTAATGACCTAAAATTTATATATAATTTTTTTAAATTATTTGAGATTTTTACGTGTCTGCGAAAATTGACGGAACATGATTCCGAGGCCCAGAGAGCTCAGAACGGAATTTTGAACTTTTTTAAGGCACGTTCAGTAAACATGCGAGTGGAATTTTCTATCTTTTGAACTAGTGATTAGATTAAAAATCTGAGGGCACCGTTGAATTCACATACTGGGATTCTCTTAGGCGAATTTTAAATTCGACCAGAAAGGGTCAGATGAAAAAGATAATTTTTTGACATTACAAAAATAATAATAAAATAACTCTATGAGTTATTTTATTCTCTTATCACCATTGAGCAGTGTATGGTGGGACTACGGTGTAACGTCATGCATGAATTGGAGTCATTTAATGACATGACGCTTGGGTTGTGTAACCGCGATATTCATTTAATTAATGGAACATAAACTGCGGTTCATTAATGAACCACATTAATAAAGAAATATGTGGGTGGTTCATTTTATTCTATTTAAACAAACCTATGGCATGTGTTTTGGGGATCAACGAGAGGAAGATCTGATGAAAAGCTGACAAAAACCTACTCCCATGAAGAACGAGGAACGAGCGAACACTGATGAACATATTTGATCGTGGACCCTTCTTCCTCATCCGCAGCGCCTTCCAAAAATTTATAGGTATGGGTTTGTCTTGTTTCATTTCTAAGAGTTTAGGAATTCATCTTCTCTTGATGGCATTTAAACTCTCCCCTTGTTATAATGCTAACGCGAAAGGCACAGGTCAAACTGAACAAGGCCCTGGCCCTCTGCCGATATTGGTATTATTTGAATTCTTTGTGGACGACCGACCAATATGGAAGCAAGATGAAACTGGGGGCCACATAGTGTTGTAAGCATCCCAAGAGGCCCGTAGACGTAGTCAGAAAAGAAAACGAACCTCCAGAGCTTCACCGGAGGCCCACAAAAGCTCTGTAGTCATGGAAGTGCCGACGATAGGAGGATGCGATGGTCGACTCTCACCAGCCGTGAGGAGGTGGGGGCACCCAAATGCGCCGCGGAGAACAGGGGGCAGCCGAACGATGCTGACCGCGTTGCCGGTGGCGGTGTGCCACGACAACACCCAACATAGGAGATGCCGCAGCAGAGGTAGACCTCCACCGCAGGTCCCGCCCTAGACCGGTCCATAAGATAGGTCAACTGAAGGGCCAACACCAGCCTAACACTACTTATTGAAGACCAAATAGACATCGATCTGTTTGGTGAGGAGCTGGGTCCGCACCCAGCTAGTGGGCTGCGCCCAGCCGGCAGACCGGACTAGGTTCAGTTGGTCTGGGCCGAGTCCAGCCGGTCCAGTCCAGGCCCAGAAGTTTCGAGATGGGATGGTTTGGGCCAAGCCGAGTCAGATTCGGGTCGACCCAGACTGGGTTGGGTGGGCCCACACTGGGTCAGGTCGGGTCAGACCAGACTCGGTCCCATTTAAGCCGCGTATCGCTTAAAGGGGCATATCTCGTAAAACATAATTCTATTTGATGAACTGTTTGTAGTGATAGAATCCTTAGGACGAGGCAGTCCTTTTCTGATACTCCAATTGGGTTTTAGAGAAAGTTGAAGTACGTTTGGTTGAGATCAGACTCAAATCCAACTGGGCCCTCGGCACTAAAATTCCTATAACTTACAGACCGAGCATCTGATTGAAGCACCGTCTATTGCGTTGGAACCCTTATGACATGACGGTTCATGGGGAAACAATTTCATGGGACTTTGTGGAAGTTAAGGTACAAACGATATATTGAAGAATGTTTTCTCAAAAACTCATGTGCAACAAGTGCGGGAATCCTGTGGCTGACTGCCAAGTAACAAATGACCCTTTGTGGATCAGAATCAGAACTAACCAGTGTAGATTAGTAGTATCGTGACCCAACGAGTACCATTCTAAGATAATCCCATCCTGGATCATTGACTTATGACCCTATGTGAATCAGTGACTTATGACCTTGTGTGGATCGATGACTTACAACCCTGTGTGGATCACCAACTTACGACTCTATGTGGATCGATAACTTACAAACCTGTGTGGATCGACGACTTAAAACCCTATGTCAATCGAAGAATTACGACCCTATGTGGATCAAATACTTAGGATCCTATGTGGATTGATGACTTAAGACCCTATGTGGATCGATGATTGAAGACCCTCTGTGGATCAACGACTTACGATCCTCTATGGAATGGTGACTTATAACCCTGTGTGGATCAATAACAACATGACCCGATGAGGCCTAGCCTTAGAGTAGTCCATCGTGAATTAGTAACTTACAACCCTGTGTAGATTGATGAATTATGACCCTGTGTGTATTGATGACTTAGGACCCTGTGTGGATCGGTGACAGAGTGACTTCTTCTTGGTTCAGCAGTGGAACTTATTAATAAAATAAGATGAATTATTACTACTAACACTGCATTTTTATAAAATAGAAACCCAAAAAATAGTGGGGAAGAACAACAACACCTCAAGGAGGCCTAAAGTAATGGAGTCCCAATTGATCAATCTTAATCAGACACACACCCTCAGGATTCAAAGACTGTAAATCCAGAAAACAAGACATAACATTACCTTGGACCTCATCTGTAATGGAGGCAAAGAAGTCAGCGACCATATTCGCCTCCCTCCATGTATGATACACCTGTATACCATAATTATGTAGCTTGGAACAAAATCTTCTAATGATATTAGTAATTTTCCATGGTGTGGAACAATTCCCCTCCATACAGTCATAGACAATCATAGAATCAGTTTCCACAGAATCAATAGAAATGTCCTTCTGTTCACACTGAGAAATCACGTCCAGCATCACCAAGGCCTCGGCTTGGAGGGAGCTTCCGTTCCCAAAAAAACACTGCATAATCTAGAATGAGGAATCCCCTTCCATCTTTAACCACCCCTCCCCCTCTCATATCACCCATAACACATGGGACATCAATGTTCAATTTAAAACCTCTGATCGGTAGGATCCAGTGCACCCACCTTCCTCTGTCAACAGAACCCTGTACACACCTCCCATTCATCTACAGGGTGCGAAAGGATGGGGTATTATGCCAACCATTGATGCCACCAATCAGGTCAAGAAGGAGGATTTTTATTTTAGCAACAATGGATTCCCACATCACCACACGACCCTCAAACTTAGCATTATTTCTGGCATTCCATATGCACCAACAACCTGTTTTAAGGATCACCGAGCGAGCAGATATTTCAGCCGCTGCTTCATTACATCCATGAAACCATCTTTCAATGAAATAGGCCCCCCTAAGATCTGCTAAAAACCACCCGGTAATCTTACCAAACACCCCCCTAGACCGCCATGGCCTAGTCTCCTCGAAAAACAAGTTCCCAGCACTCTCCTCCTTATGAGCCCTACAACAATTTTTTTTGAGACAATACAAATGCCCAGCCTCTTCACATTCTCATCCGTAGGGATGGCTTGGTTTATAATCCTCCATAATAGGAAATTATACTTAATTGGAACCCTGTTACACCACAAGATATCACACCATTTGTCCTGCATACCCAGAGGCAACACCATACGCTGGAAATCTTTAATCACATAATTACCAGATTTAGAGGAAAAAAAACACATTTTTCCGGATCATTACTCAGATCAACCAGATCAAAAACCACTCTTTGCTCCCTATTAAGGACAACACTGATAAAACCAGGAAAACCACTAGCCTCTTTGAAGGTGATCAGGGGAGTAGGATACCCAGGGAATCCAATGCATGTTACAGCCCAATTATCCTACCAAAAATAAATATTACCCTTGCCAATAATACATCGTAAGTCAATTCTAATGATAGGGATAAAGTCTTGAACAAAAGTCCACAAAGCATACCCATGAGGAACCGAACATCCAGACATGGTTTTCCCCCACAACGTGCGACTTTCCAAAATTTCCCAGGCCAATCAAGAATGCATCCCATGAATGGTCCCAACCAAACTTCTTACATTAATCCCTCCCTCCTGTACAAACCCTTCCATCTTACCCCATGAGGACCAATGATGCTTCCCCTCATCCTGAACATCCCATATAACTCTGTTCAACATTTTATCAATAAAATACAGCATGCCCTTTAGTACACTACAACCAGAAAGCACATAAATAGGAATAATAGTAAGAACACTATTAATTAATATGATCCGTCCTCCAAAGGAAAGGTAAATGTTCTTCTAATTTAGAATTCTAGTGACAATACGGTTCATTATACCATCAAAATCAGAAATATGAACCTGGCCAGGAGCTAAAGGAGAGCCTAAATATGTCATTGGAAAAACCCCCTTCTGCATATTCAGATTCCTACATAACAATTCCATCTGCTTGACCCCGCATTTGTTGGAGATAAGAAATTTATTTTCATCCTATTCACCATATGACCACTCAAAGAGCAATACTCTTCTAAAATAAGATGAATTATCTTTATGACTAATCGTCATTATTCTGATTCTTTAAGTTATATAACTAGTTTGAGTTGAGTCTTTACTTGTGATTTTTGATTGATATCTTGATTTGTGGTTATTCTTTTGTGGAATTCTAGGATACCGTCGGCAGTCTCGGGGTCCCTACTGGGTATTGTTATACTCACCTCTACATGGGCTTCTCCCACACCTTGTTGTGTCTTATACAGACGACGAAAAACTTTGATTGAGGTTATAGATCCATGAATAGATGGTTCATGAAGGTGACCGGTTAACGTGGATAGCCGCAATGACAAGATGCTTACCCTTTAGGTAGGATACTTGGTGGACGACCTCTAGAGCTATTTTCCCTTTCTGCTATATTTTCTTTTAGTTGGGTTTTGTATTCAGGAACATTCTGCTTTAGTTCACAAATTTACTTTCAGTATTTATACTACATGGCTTGTTATTGTTGTGTATCTGGTCTGTGTGTTTTTAGGTTTAAGGGAAATGACTTCCCATTTTTGGGATATGCCTTTTTGGTGCTAGTCACAAACCCCTGGCCTATAGAAGGTGGTCTTGGGGTAGTCACGACACAGGCCCCAAGGGATGGGTCATGACAAAGTTGTATCAGAGGAGTAAATTCTACTGAAGAGCTAATACTCTGATCCTTTCAATGGGGAAATAATGTTAAGTGTTTCATGAACAATTTTTAGTTTGGGGAGTCCAGTGTTGGTGTGGCGGCTGACGTATCCATACCCTAGGATCCTGAGTTATGATCTCTAACTTGATAAACAAAAACACGGATTGCATGTGTCTTTGAAATGTTTTTCTTTTTGACCTATTTGGAGTCAGCTCACTGGGTATAAACTTATTGACTGTGGGGAATCTTTTTCTTTACAGGATGCCACGACGTAGACAGCCAGCCAGGATTCCAGAGAGAGTTTGTGATGATGGCCCACTGAGCAATGAGGCTTTGGTATAGGGCCCTCTTATGGAATAGTACCTTCGGGTGGTGTACCAGTAGCACCACTACCCATAGGGAAGCAGTTTCCACTAGCCCCACCAGTGGATTATGTACATTGACTTAGCACATTTCATGAGTTCCAACGGTAGAGGTCTCTGAAGTTTTGAGGCTAGATGGACCCATAGGAAGCTGAGAAATGGCTAGAGGCTCTGGCTAGATTTTTATGCCTAGTTGGGACACCAGCAGACTAGATGGTGATCCTAGCTTCTAGTCTCTTCTAGGGCATGACAGAGAGATGGTGGAGCCTGACGCTCCAGATGCACGATGATGCAACCCTCACCTGGTTGGACTTCAAGAGCCTCTTCAGGGCGAAGTTAATTCCAGTGACTCTAAGATCTGTGCGTATTCAAGATCTTCTGCACTTACAGCAGGGTAGCCTGATAGTATCCTATTACTCACTGAGATTCACTGAACTCTCCTAATACTCCAACGACATGGTAAGAGGCCTTTACTTCTGGTCCTGGACCTTTGAGGAGGGTCCCCGATGGGAGATCAGAGCATCGATGATATCGCTCAACATACCGACACAGACTGGAGTGCTAGATCGAGCACTTATGGTAGAGAGCTTCCTAGAAGAGTAGGTATTGACAACAAGAGCCACCACTGGATGACACATGGTCAAGTCATCTATAGTAGTCAGAAGGAAGATGACGTAGGGGGCCACGTAGGCTAGAACTTCTGGTGGAAGAGCCCAGGATGTAGGGTCGGAGGTCTGGAGCTCACGGGACAAAGGAGGTCAGTGGAGGATCATACTATGCTACTCGTGCGGTGGGCAGGGTCACATGGATCCCGACTTCCCAAACCGCCATACTGATGATCAACAGATGGTTGAGGTACCTCCGAGACAGAGGAAGAGATTCGAGCAGGGAGGTCTATAGGGTGGCAGACATGGAAAAGGATCTGGTCATGTAGCAGGTAGTGGGCGACGATTTGAGGTTCTACCGCCACCACCTCTAGGTGGTCCACCCCGACCTCAAGGAGAAGGTGGACAAGTACAAGATCAGTTTCAGGTAGCTGAGACCTAAAAATAATACATTCCAAAGATGATTCAAGGTACAATCTATCTCTACTACACCATAGCTGCAGTTCTTATAGACACAAGTTCTAGTCACTCTTTTATTTCCATGGATCTCATTCGAAGCTCAGAGATTCTAGTAGATCAATTGGATCGATCCTTATGATTAAAGACTCATATGGGAGAGGATTTGATGATTATCCCTTTTTTCTGAAGTACAAAATTACTCAAGGAGGCGAGAGCTTTGGATGGGATCTCCTATTAGTAGTGTCAAGGCCTTACGACGTCATCTTGGGTATGGACTGGATTTCTATAGTCTATGCTCAGATCGACTATTTTAGGTAAAAACTACAGTGTGATTGTGAGGATGTGACCAGGGTTTCCTTCAATGGTGAGAAGGGAACCTTTTCAACATAGGATGGACTTTCTCGGAGGAGGGTGCCGCCGATCACTCATTAGTTGGATAGCCTCACCCTCAGTGTAGTGGATGATGGGAGTTTGAGATATCCTGTTGTGGTGGACCAATATGCTTATGTATTTTCTGATGATGTTCCGAGACTACCTCCTCGCAAGAAGTTAGAATTCTATATCAAACTATACCCCAGTACAACACCGATATATACACCATCATATCGGATGCCTTACGCAAAGCTTCGTGAGTTGAGGGTACATCTGGAGGACTTGCAGGGTAAGGGGTTCATAAGGCCCAATGTTTCTCTATGGTTAGGTCCAATTTTGTTCACCAAGAAGGCAGATAGGATTTTAGGCTTTGCATGGACTATCGACACTTGAACCAGGTGACCGTGAAGAACATGTATCCACTACTAATGATTGACGATCTCTTTGATCAGCTGAAGGGAGCACGATGGTTTTTGAAGATAAACCTCAGATTAGGCTATAATCAGCTCTGGTTATGGGATGAGGATGTACCAAAGATGACCTTCAGATACTAGTATGGCCACTATGAGTTCTTGGTGATTCCTTTCGGCCTGACCAACTCCCTAGTAGTGATCATGGGATTCATGAACAGGATATTCTAGCCTTACTTTGATCACTTTGTGGTGGTCCTCATTGACGATATCAAGATATACTCAACATCAGAGGGGGATCACGCTATGCATCTACAGATAGTTTTGGATACACTCTGAGAGCGCAAAATTTATGGAAAACTCTCAAAGTGCTAGTCTTGGATACCAGAGGTCCACTTTTTGGGACACATTATCTTGGAGGTTGGATTTGCAGTAGATCCAGCAAAGATAGAGGCATTTCTTTCTTGGGAGCCACCCAAGAGTGTGACCGAGGTGTAGAGTTTCTTGGGATTGGCTGGGTATTACCAGAGATTCATACATGACTTTTCCAGAGTAGCATCACCCTTGTCATCTTTGAAAAAGAAGAGACAACCTTTCTTCTAGACAGAGAGATTCCATAAGAGTTTCAATGAGTTGAGGTGGAGACTGAAGAGTGCCCCCATCATGAGGATACCAGAAGAGGGCATTGAGTATATAGTCTACTGTGACGCATCAGGGACCAGACCGGGACACGTCCTGATGCAGGAGAAAGTGGTGATCTCTTACGGATCATGAAAGTTGAGACAACATGATTAGAACTATGCTACCCATTAATTGGAGTTAGAAGCAGTGGTCTTTGCCTTGAAGATGTGGCATCACTACTTGATGGGTGAATAGTTTACTATCTACTATGATCAAAAGAGTCTTAGGTATATATTATTATAGAAGAACCTAAACCTGAGACAACTAAGATGGTTGGAATTACTCCTGGACTATGACTTTGAGATAGTCCACACTCCTAGGAAGGGGAACATGGTGGTAGGTGCACTCAGCAGGAGGTCTGGGTTACAGTTGCTGAGTGAGGTGACATAGCAGCTAGCCATGTTGTAGTTATCCATTGTGGATAGTGATAGAGAATCAGACCTTCAGTCCATAACTGTCACTCCCCCACTAGCGAGTACAGGAGTCATGGCTTGGGGACGTTGACTGTGAGACCCGATGTGCTCAGATATACTCAAGATGGGATCCTAAAGGATTTTATGAAGGTGGGGAGCATGCCATCCTTTTCATAGGATACACCATGGTAATAGTGACGCTATGAGAGGAGGTGTTGAGGGAGTTCCATACATCCCATTTGGAGGTACATCCTAGTGTGGAAAAGATGTACTAGGATCTCTGACGTCAGTAATGGTGGTCAGGGATGAAGAAATCAATGGTGAAGTTCATTTCACGATGCCTCACTTATCACTAAGTGAAGGATGAGAACTAGGTTCCAGTAGGCTTGACTTAGCCACTTGAGGTTCCGGAGTGAAAGTGGGATGGAATATCCATGGACTTTGTGACAACGATACCACATATGTCCAAGGGCCACAATTCCTTATGGGTGATCATTGAACGACTAACCATGTAATCCCAATTCCTACCCATCTGAAAGCAGGGATCAATAGAGGGCTTGGGATGAATCTATGTAGAGGAGATAGTATGACTTTACAAGGTTACATCGATGATCATCTCAAATCGTGATGATTGTTTTACATCCCGGTTGTGGAAGTTATTACAAGAGGCGTTCAGGACTCATCTACGCTTATGCACCACCTTTCATCCTCAAACATATTGTCAGATGAATCAGACTATATAGAAACTTGAGGATATTATTCGTGCTTGCATCTTTGATTTTTTCCATAGTTGGGAGGACCACATACCCCTCGTAGAGTTTTCATACAACAACAGTTATCACTCCACCATCAGCATGGCACCATTTGAGGCCTTATATGGGTGACCATGTTGATCACCTCTATAATAGACAGACCCAAGGGAGTTAACACTTATGGGTCCAGAGTTGGTAAGAGATACCACTGAGAAGGTGTAGATCATCTAGGAGAATATGATGACTACACAGAGTCAAAATAAGTCTTATGTTGGAAGGAGACTGAGGCCCTTGGATTTCAAGGAGGGAGACAATGTATTCCTATGGTTCTCACCCCGATGAGGATTACAGAGATTTGACTATGGTGACAATATATATCTGAGGTTTATCAGACCTTTCCAGATACTTATATGAGTAGGCGAGGTGTCATACCTGTTAGCTCTTCCCTCACAAATTCACTGGGTGTATAATGTTTTCCATGTGTCGTATCTGAGGAGGTATGTGCACGATCCATCGCACGTTATCGACTGGGGTGAGATGGAAATTGACAATGGGGTGACGTTTGTAGAGTTTCCAGGGAAAATAGATGATTGACAGGATCAGGTCCTTCGTGGGTATTCAATTCCTCTAGTGCGAGTTTGGGGGCATTATAGGAACCTCCAGAAGAGCACATGAGAGAGAGAGGCTTAGATACATGCTTAGTATCCCCACAGGTTTCCATAGCTTTTTTGTGGATTTAGGGGATGTAAAGACCTAAGGTGGGGAAGATTTAAAGACCCAGAATTTCCATATAATTTTTTGAAATTATTTGGGATTTTTACAGGTCTGTGAAAATTGACGTCACGAGATTCTGAGGCCCGAAGAGCCTGAAATGGAATTTTGAACATTTTTAAGGTACTTTCAGTAAACGTGTGAGCGACATTTTCTATATTTTGAACCGGTGCTCGGATTAAAAATTTGTGGGCACCGTTGAGTTCGAAGCACTGGGATTCACTTAGGAAAAGTATAACTTTGACTGAAAAAGGTTGAATGAAAAAGCTAATTTTTGGACTTTACAAAAAATAATAATAATAAAATAACTCCATGAGTTATTTTATTCTCTTATCACCATTAAGAGGTGCATGGAGAGACCATGGTGTAACGTCAGGCTTGAATAGGAGTTATTTAATGAAATGACCCTTGGGTTGTGTAACCATGATGTTCGTTGAATTAATGGAACATTAATTGAAGTTCATTAATGAACCACATTAATAAAATGAAACGTGGGTGGTTCCTTTTATTCTATTTAAAAAAACCTAAGGCATGGGTTTTGGGGATCGATGTGAGAAATATTTGACAAAATTTCGGTGGAAACCTACTCTAATGAAGAATAAGGAATGAACGAATGCCGACAGACATCTTCGAAGGCGGGCCCTTCTTCCTCATCTGCAGTGCCTTCCAATGAGTTCCAAGTAGGGGTTTGTCTTATTTCATTTCTAAGAGTTTATGAATTAATCTTATCTTGATGACGTTTCAACTCTTCACTTGTTATAATGCTAACGCTGAGGGCGCGGGATGAACCAAACAAGGCCCAAACCTTCCACCGATCTCGGTATTGTTTGCATGCTTCATGGATGACTGACCAATATGATAGCAAGACAAAGCCAGAGGCCACATGTAACACCCCGAGAATTTATGAGAAATATTATTTTTTAATTTTTTTGATGTCTTGTGTTGTACGCAACACAAAAATTAGCTTCTGCTATACGCAACACTGTATTAGATTGTATTATACGCAAACACTATTCTTGGCTTGTTTTGCATGCAAGAGCGACCATCCTCAATAGCATGTGTTGTACGCAATACCGAGATTCCCTAAACAACAATATATTGTTATAATATTATTATGAACTAGATGTTATGAATAGTATTAACTAAAATTTGAATTTTATAACATTATCATTCATCTTACAGATATCCTAGAACATGGTATGAGAACAAAATAATTTTTTCAGGTAAAATAAGTATTTTTCAAAAAATGTAGTTTTGTCGCCTTTTGATGGAGAACCCATTTTAAATCTAGTTTTTGACACATTTATAAGTTCAATTAGACAAAATAAACTTATTCATTGCAATCATGATATAAAAATTTACTTTGCATAAAATTTTGACATTATTCTGATAACCTTCATAGTTTGATGAATAGTAAAAATATGCTAAATATTAATTAAAAACAAAATTTTTCATAGAGATAAATTATATGGTTAAATTATAATATTAAATGGTTTTAAAGTATAAATAGAGTATATTTTTACAATTTAATATAATTTAAGTCATTATCATTAATTTTACACTGAATTCATTGGTAAAAACATTTCAATCTTTTGCAATGTTTTAACTTTTAAAACCCTTTTTCTTAACAACATGATTAATTTTAAATTAATTACTACAATTTCTGTGTTTTGAATTTTGAAAAATGTATTTCATATTTGGAATTATTAGGTCCAAATTATGTTAATATGATACTTTTTATTTTTAGACATTATGAATAGTAACTAAGGAAAATTTTATTTACTACAGTTAAAGGTAAATCTGGTAATTAAGGGTAAAAATAAGATCATAAAATTACCCTAACACCTGAAAAAATTCTATTGTATGAATAAAAGTAGACCCATATCACCTAAGGGTCAAAATAGATTCATTTCATGTACTTTTGACCATGAAAATGATGTAATTATTTTTAAAACCAAAGAAAGTGACAACATGTCACTATCTTATATCTTATAAGTGTAATAATTTTAATTTAGTGATAAGCTTCATAAAACTTCAAACATAAATATTAAATAGAAATATAATAAAATTATCTACATAATTTAAATTTATTTATAATTTTTAAGGATTAAATAATTATCATTAATGATGACACAATAGTGATGTATAAATTATTTTATTTATTGAAATATCAAATAAATGGTTTTAAAAATATTAAAATAAATATTATATGAACTATTTAATGTTTTCCATGAATTTTATAGATACAAATTACATGTTAGAAATCTATTAAATACTTTTTTTCGAACATATCTTCTGTGTGGATTTTATTTAAATTCAAACAAATGAATAGTGTCAAAATTGGCACTATTGATAATTTATATAATTAAATTGTTTAAAAATCACAAAAAATATTTAAAAATTATAAATTTTAATTTACATGGTCTGAAATTTCATAAATTATCCAATTATATACAATAAACAACAAATAAGTAAGTATTCATAACAATTTAAAATTCAGAATATTATTACCATAAATAAAACTAAATAGATTAAATAAGAATAAATCAAGTTGATAGGGTTAAAAATAAATCCCCAACATGTCTAAATTTTATTGGATGACGATATTAAAACCCTATCTAATCTCATATTCTAATTTGAGTCATTTTTGAGGTTTTTAGGTGGGGTTTTAGTTTATTATAAATTAATATTTTAGAGGTTTCCAAAAGTGCCCCTCTCATCTCTTATAAAATGGTACCTCCTCCCTATCCTCATCATACCATTTTGGGCCTTAAATCTCGTCCAAAACCTTCCCATTTCTCTTCTCCAATTCCCTAGAAACATACTAGAGGTCCTGGATTTCTTTAAAGACCAACTTTAGTTTCCTAAGAGGAGTTTTAGAAGAGGCGCGTCGAAGAAGAGGTAATATCCTTTACCGATTCTTTCAAATTCATTCCTTCTTCTTCTTACTATTATTTGGTTGTTTCATAATAAAGTAATAACATCAGTATCACTCATATACTTATATTTTATTATAAATATTAAACAACCCTATTTCACCTTCTATCCATCCTACGGAAAATGAAATCACCGCGCGTGCGTACGTACAGAATACCGTCTCCACACCGTGGTGTAATATGTTTTCCACCACCACCTTACTTGGATGGGTATAATGGTGTAAAGAATAACTATATATGATTATTATAAAATTATACTAATTCTTAGATATTCTATCATCCACTCCAATACCATTCAATAGTTATGGGAATGATATCATCGCTCAAGCGTACGTACAGATTACCGTCTCCACGACGCGATGAGATTCATTCTCCATGTTAACCATTTAAGAATGATTATAAAGTATATATATAATAAATAATAATGAAATATATGACATAATAATGCTACTATATATATATATATATATTTCATCTACTTACTTCCATTCAATTCAATAAGGAAATGAAAACATCTTTCATGCGTACGTACGGTCTACCGTCTCCATGAATGGTGTATTTCATTTCATTTATCTATCTATTATATATATATACTGAATATATATAATATATAAATAATTTTTTACATTATGGAATTAAGTAAATCATGATATAAGTAATAATAATATCAAGAACAACAAGTCCAAACACGTATGATAAATGAAACGATTTTACCCAAAATGCGGCTTTAACATGGAATTGACAAATGAATGGGTAATATAAAGTCATAAGTTAATCATATATGATATCATAAATTTTATTATGGTTTTTTACAAGTTAATAATATTATTAGACCCACTATACAAAAGTTTTGGACACGTATGAAAGAAATTGGACCTAAGGTAAGGGATAATTATTCCAATCTCATTCTTATCCGAGATTGTTTATTCGTATGTATTTACTGGGGTTATATTTATCATCCATGTACGTGTTTTATAAAAATGTTTTCATAAGTTTTTACTATTATTCCATGTATGTTTAATGTCATGTTTACCACTTTTTTACTTTTACTATGTAGTATGGAAAGAATCTTTCTTTTGTTTACCATACGAGGTACTTTTTGACTTTCCAGCAAAAGTACAAGGAGAATGTTTTTTAAGCTTATACGGCGTGAACGGATTTCTACAGTTTCATAACGCCATATTTTCATGAAGATTCCTCTACATAATTTCATGAATATTTTCAAAAAAATCCTTTTCTTTTAAAATTTCATGACATTTTGTGAAAAGAAAACAATTTTGAAGAAGAAAGGATATTTTCCTCAAGAATTCATTTCAAGTGTTTTATCAAAACTATTTTCCATCTATGATAACATTATTTAGTATGATTATGTTTCAAGTATAATGTCTTTATTATTTACATGGTTTGATTTTTATTATCATTAAATGATATACATGTGTTTTATATGGATTATGATATGATGAGATGACGTTTATGAAACCCATTTTATTCTTTGGCTTATGATGAATGATTTATGATTATTTTGTGGAACACGTAAGAATGATTTAAATATGAGATGGGTGGGACCTATATATCACTCCAATTCATTGGGTAAAGATTTATATCTCATGATATAGACATGGCCAGAATGACAAGTAAATCTAGTTCAGTAATACAGGGCCAGAACGGCTTGTAAACGCGGTTCAGTAATGAGTTTTGTCCACTATGATGGTCCTGACAGCAATGCCTTGGCTACTATCGAAATAATATCATGTGCTTAATGGTTTTCCACAATTACATGTTTTATCCCCATGATATTTTATCATGAGTAATTTTTCTTTATGATCTACTACTTATGTACTACAAAGATTTATTTCACAACTCAAGATTTTGATGTTTAAACTTTATGTTCATGTTTTTTAAGTTCAAATGTATATAGTTTGTTTTATTTTCTCCATGCTTACCCTTACTGAGCATTTGATCTCACCCTTTATATTTTTTCTTTTCCCCAGGATATAAAGAAAGGTTTTATGTAATAAAATAAAAGGGGAATATCATTATGGTAGATGTTGATGATCTTTCACCATGATTAGATGATTATGTTCCGAGTTTCCAAAGACACTAAACTATTAAAGTCCTTGGGTGTCAGTTTTTGTTATTTCACAAAATTAATGTAATGTAAATGTATTTCAAGCTTGGGTATCTACACCACACAAGGATGGAAGCGTCCCGAGATGCCCATATGCATAGTTGGAAAAGAAAACGGACCTTTGGAACTTCACCGGAGGCCCGCAAAAGCACCACTGCTGCCGGAGACTGAAGGAGGCAGTGGGCCGCTCTCGCTGACCGCGAGGAGGTGGCGGCACCCGAAAGAGTCACGACAGAAAAGGGGAAGCCAGTTGATGGTGGTAGCATGCCACAAAGGAGATGCCACAACAGAGGTGGAACTGGAACATGGGTCCCACCCTAGACTGGTCTATAGGACCAGTTCGCTGAAGGGGTGGCGCTATCCTGGTGCCACCTATTGAAGACCGAACAGACCGATGAGGAACAAACTTAGAGAAGCCTATCGTGGATCAAAAACTTATAACCCTTTGTGGATCAGTGACTTATAACCCTACATGGATTGACAATATACAACCCTGTGTGGATCAACGATTTATGACCCTGTGGGGATCGACGACTTACGACCCTCTGTGGATCGACAACTTACGACCCTGTGTGGATCGATGACTTATGACCCTATGTGGATCGATAACTTACAGCCCCGTTTGGATCAACAATAGTGCGACCCGGCAAGGAATATACTTAGAGTGGTCCGTCGTGGATCAATGACTTATGACCCTGTGTGGATCGATGACTTACAAACATGTATGGATCAGTGAATTACGAACTTGTGTGGATCGGTGATAAAGCGAATTCTTCATTATTCAGTAGTGGAACTTCTCAATGGAATAAGATGAATTAGATTTTTGACTAATCATCATTATTCTAGTTCTTTAAGTTATATACGTAGTTTGAGTTGAGTATTTACATGTGATTTTTTGATTGAGATCATGCTTTGTGGTTATTCCTTTGTGGAATTATTAGAGACCTTTGGGATTCTCGAGGTCCTTACTGGGTATTGTTATACTCACACCTACTCAGGCTTCACCCACTCCTTGTTGTGTCTTTTGCAGACGACAGATAGATTTAACTGAAGTTAGGGATCCAGGACTAGATGGTTCACAGAGGTGATCGGTTGACATAGAGATCCGTAATGACGACCTGTACCTACCCTTCAGGTAGGATCCTTGCTGGATAACCTCTAGAGCTGTTTCCCCTTTTTCTATATTCTCTTTTAGTTGGGTTTTTATTCTGCCCCATTCTACTTCAGTTCACATATTTACTTTCAATAGTTATACTAGGTGGTTTGTTCTTGTTGTGTACCTGGTCTGTGTGTTTGCAGGTTTAAAAAAAACTCCTTCCCATTTTAGGGATATTTCTTTTTGGTGCTAGTCTCCAACCCCTGTCCTGTAGAAGGCGGGCTTGGGGTAGTCACGACACGGGCCCTGGGGGATGGGTCGTGACATTATTAGTCATCAAAGACTCAATCTTCTTTCCATAATCAAGCTCCTTACATGATTTACATGTTTTGAAGACTTAAAAAAATCTTCCATCCTCTTGATTAGGTATTCCCAACATCACCTAAAATAATCATCAATGAATGATAAAAAATACCTTAATACTCCCAGGGATAGAGTCGGTGATTTCCAAATATATAAATGGATAACCTCTTTGATCTCATTTTCACTCTTAATTGATGTCTCAAACTTCAACATGTGTTTATTTCTCAAATAACAATGCTCACAAAATGATAAGGATACCTCTATAAGCCCAAGAAACAAATTCCGATCACAAAAAATATTTAGGACTTATTTCGATATATATCCAATCTTTAGGCCTCATTTGTACATTTCACCCATAAGCACATAAAAGTTCATAACGATCTTTTTCACCTTCATCTCCATAGGTGTTACCTTCATAATATTCATCAGTCCTTTCTCGGTGTGAGTTTTGAACCTGATTTAATCAAATTTTCCCAAAGATAATATATTATTCTTTGGGCCCTTTATATGGAAAACTCCTTTTACTATTCAAATTGTACCATCATTCATATTTTTTTTTGATGGTACCTACACTAACAATATTCAAGGAGTGACCATTCCCCATGTTCTCAAGTCCTTACAGGATAGGTTCATACTGATCAAACCATTATAATTGAGATTTAATATTCTAAGTTTCTCCTTAGTAAATTATCTATGCATCGTTGAGATTCAGTCCAAATTCAGTAGCCATCACTACTTTGCTAACTAGTATTTCATTATTTCTAGAAGTACTCACTACATTTTTTTGAGTATTCTTTCCACTAATATTCTTGTTCTAACAACCATTATTAACATTGACCTTAGATACACTATTGTAACATGTATAATTATTCTTATTTCTCATTAATTTATATGTTCCATGATTTTGGGTCCCACTAAAACCATGATCCATCAATATTTCACTTTCTATTATCAAAGTCCCCTATTGGTGTAATTTTTTATATGCTATTCTTGTTCATGAACTAAATTTCATCTTCAAGAACAATAACTACAATGTCATTAAAGTTTAGTATATCCATTAAGATATTGTTGGTGAAGTTGATGATGATATGATCATATGAATCTATAAAAATCTCTAGAAAAATATTTTCATGTTCAGTATCCCCAATTATATAAAAAAATTTAGTGCATTTAGTGATTAGGGTATTCAATGTGTTGATGTGGTAAACCATTATATAATTAATTATACTATGGTTATTCATGAACTTTTCATGTAATAGTATAATTTCCCTTCTCTTTAGTATTTAATTAGACTGAGAAAATGTTTTTAAGAAAATACGACTTCATTTATCTCTTTGGTTGGAAATCATTTTCTTCCATATCCATGTTTTATAAAAATATTTTCCAAAATGTTTTCAACATAATCCAACTTATTTAATAAGTCAATTTTTGTTATTTTGTTATTTTCAAATTTTTTTAAAGTAATTTACTTATCACTTTCCTAATGAGGTACTTTTTAACCTTTTTATAACAATGTGAATGGAATTTTTCTTAACTTATATGACATGTAAAAAATTATCCACCATCATGGACACTATTTTATTTGAATATTCCTTTATAACTTTCTATGGTTGTTTTTAAAGAAAATGTTTCCATAATATTTTGGAAAATTTTAGGTTTTTAAATAGTTATTTTAAAAGTGAAATGTTTATCTTCCTCAAGAATGTTTTTAATATTTTTAAAAGTAATTATATTTATTAATGAAATAAATTTATAATGTTGTGGAATTATTCTGAATTATGTATATATGTATCTTAAATATGTACCTAGATCATTATCCATTTTTTATGGGTTAATATATTACACATGATCACTTCTCAAATTCCTTATTTAAGAAATTTATTTTTATTATGATAAGAGCTAAGATTGTGAAACCCATTTTGTTTCTATGGGAAATTATTATGTTTATGACTTATGATTTATTCCTTTTATGGAATGCATATGCATTTAAATGAATTTAATGTGACAGGTGGCCCCAAAATTATATATCCCCCCAATCTATTGGGTACTGTTTTAGTCTAATGATACATCATGTATGTGATTAGGGAGTGATACTAATCCATTATGGGACTTTTTCCACCATGTTATTTTGTCTGGAATGTAATCCTTGACTTATGTTTATGTCATGTTTCATGTATCTTCCATATTTACTATTATTCAATGATATTGTGATATAATATTATTTACGTTATGATTACATGTGATTAGTCATGTACCTTCTCTTTAATAACATCCTATCTTGAATTTTAATCACATGTTATGCTTCCTTATCACATTTATTTACTCATATTTTTAGCTCACCCCTTTCATTTATGTATTCTTGACATTATCCAAAGTAGTTTTAGGAGATCTAAAGGATTTAGGAGATCATTAAGGATAATAGAAATTAAAAAATGTTTTTAATCAAAACTTTATGTATTATGAACCTAGTATTCCCAAGACACCTGGACTCACAATTTTTATGTTTTAATTAATATATTTTTATGTTAA
Organism: Viscum album; assembly: GCA_963277665.1. NCBI lineage: Eukaryota > Viridiplantae > Streptophyta > Magnoliopsida > Santalales > Viscaceae > Viscum > Viscum album. The sequence continues at coordinate 1,016,822,665 of OY728143.1, forward strand.
AAATTATGTAATAATATGTATAAAAATCATGGATTTCTATATTCAGTGTTATTTCTCAAAAAGTCCATATAAATCTATGACCATGTTTTTATATACCATTATATAAATTTTCAACCAACACTCAAGAATAATTTAAATATAATGTCATTCCCAATCTCAAGATAATTCAATCTATTCATAGTCTTGTACAATGTTTCATTCTTTACTTTTGTGTAATTAAACCCTAAAAATCAAGATTATTTTTTCAAAAAGGATTCTAATGATTCTAATGATAAAGGTTGGTCATTCATGATGTATCATTAAAAATTAATTCTTGAAAAAAGGATAGATTCTTTAAGAATAATAAAAGATATTATATTTAATCTCAGGAAGAAATACATCATTTAATCATAGAAGGAATCATCTCTTATCAATCTCATATTTTCTCAATGATTACAGATTTAGCAATCATGAATAATGATACAACTTTTCTTTATCTTTTATTTCCTTCTTTCCAATTATAATTCCACACGAAATAAATCTCATTCCCATCAAAAAATAATTACTTGATATCTGAACAACACTAATTTTAATAGTTTTAACAAGTTCTAAGATCAAGTATTAGTGGTAATCAAAAGTTCAACGATACACTAATCTCAATTTTTTTACTTTTGGATGTGAAAAAACATTATAAAAAATTTATTATGTTAAATAATAAGATAAATAATGATGAAACAAATTAATATAATTAATCCATAATGGAAACCTCCAAACCATTCCAAAAAATACACAATATTTCAGTATCATGCTCCCATTTAAGACTCTAATTGATAATGAAATCCTATTACTTTGGGTCATCAGGGATGAGATACCAGAATAAAGTGACCATCTTATCTGAGGTCTGGATATAATCATTAGTATTGATATTCCCATCCTTAAAGACTCAGAGAAAAATATGATCTTTAGTGTTGATCCAATCTAATTATTTCTTATTAGTATCATCTTAAATATTTCCTACATATATCCTATCCAAATCCAGGATATAATAAATTATTTCAATTATAATCCAAAATAATATAGGAATAAAATAATCATAATATAAATCAACTTCAAATAAAATTTATAATATCCAATGGTAACATCACATATTATCTTATATGGAACTGTCACCTTGAAGTTCAATTTATCACTTATCTTCCACATGAAACACAATATAAAATATTTAAATAAAACCAAGAATATATGGTAGAACGGATAAATTTTCTTGTAATGTGGCTTAATATCAATGTATTTCATTTATTCAACAATATTAAAATAGGGTTGATAGAGTGTACGTCCAAATGTAAAAGGGTTTTATGAATAAATGGAAACAATCATATCAATATGGTTTAAAAAATACTCATTACCAAATAATATTATTGTGTAATTTACTATAGTGATGTGTGTCTTGAGAATCTCTAATGAAAGTGGGTATTAGAATGAATATACAAGAAATCTGAGAATAGTTTTTGGGAATGAGATTTTAAGATATTGTAAAATCAATCATGACATGAATGGTATATAACTAGTCAGTGATCAACAACTTAAGAGGATTGAAATTATAGGTAACATTTAATTCACTGCACATTTTATATTTCTACCTAAAAATAAACAAATAAGTAATTTTAAATTAATTAAACCTAAAAAAATCAATTTTATTTCAATGGTTGTTTAGAATTTATCATGTAGAAACAATGAATATAATTAAAAAAGTTCCTTGTGAAATTTATTTCAAGAAAAAATATATATGATTTTTGGAATACCTTTAAAAAATTAATTGTAAATAGTTTCATCACTATTTTAAATCAAGGTGAGAGAGATTTAAATAAATAAATCCAATTAATGAATTAGAATAAATGCTCAAATTAATACTAGATAAATATTTATATCTCTTGATTAAAATAAGATTACTTCATTGATTATATATAGGATTGAAATCTATAATGTTTATCTATATTGGTGTTTTGACTCAGTATCTGAAAATGAAAATATATTCTAGAAAACAAGTTAGTTTCAAAGAAATTAATTAGATAATATCATGAATATTTGATACTCACTGTAACATTCCATGTATTCTATAAAAATATTTAAAAAAACATACATAAGTCCCATAATAAATAATAATACATGAAAGGTTCTAAAAAATGATCTGAACATGGTAATCTCATATTAAAATTCATGGGGATAAGGAAAAATCTTATTCTTTTATGTTAGAATACCTCTTCTCCCAACAAAACCCATCCCCTTCTAGTGGTACTATGGTGGGTGTATCCACTACCACTATATTTCCTAGGGATGTTGTAATGGTATGATAGGTCGAAGCTAACTTCTACTTAATGTATTACTTTCCTAAGCTAATTACTATGGGTTTTATGGTTAGAGGTAATATCTACAAAGAGAGTGGAGCCTAGGTATGTGATTTAGAGAGTAGAATCCTTTCTCTATATCCCTTATAAATAATTGTGGTCAAATAATCATCCTTAGTATGCTCAATACCAGTATTGACGGTTAAGGTATCAGTTACATGGCCTACAGGGCTTTGTGTGGGATTAGTATAGGGTAGGGGTTTATTAGTATCATATGGTACGAGTGTATCTCTTATCAAGATGGAGGTCATATGTAAAGAATCCAAATATATGAATGAAACTAACTCTTGAGTCTCAATGGTTATGACCTTTCCCTTCCTATGTGCCTTGAGATAAAATTCCCTTTAATATTCTAGATTCACATGAAAACCCAAGAGATCATTTGGAAAAATTCTAAAATATGAGCCTTACTATGGTATGTATGAACAATAAGGGGTGTAGTAAGTTGAATGTAATAGGAACATGACTGAGCGAGATCTCAATGATCACTAGGGTAAATATTAGAGGTTTTCTTCTAAGACGACTTTTACAGAGGATATAGAGGTAGTGTCTAGGCACGGGATGGAATTGATGGTAGAGGGAATAAATGCCCCAAACGATGACATAAGGAATGTCATTACATATTAATATGCTATAATTTGATTCCAAAATAGTGATTGCAGCCCTCATGTGGAGTGAAAGGTTGTGGTATCTTAATGGTTTCACTATATTCTCATCCCCTCAGTGGTATAAAGGATGACATAGAAGTATAGGTATTCTATGAGTGACCCTTAGTAGCCTCTTCCTCATCTATAATATATGTTCACTCATCTTCCCACTCATATCACTTCCCTTATTTCATTAATAGTCTCATCTTTTATAGTAATAGAAGATCAATAAGATTCATCCTCCTTGATAATGAACGAGTAAATGAAGAGAAAAAAACCATCATACTCTTGTCCAAATATATATTAAAATTTACCCTTAGGATTATGCCTTTAGTCTTATTCAAATATCTATTTTAATTGTTGTAAAATTATCAGGCTATATTAACGGTCGACCCCAATCTATAAATGGTAGAAAGGATGAGAGAATCATACTAGCTGATAGATCATTGTGATTATTATTTTTTATACATGTATAAGTGATTTCCTTTTGGGGTACCCTGATAAGGGAACTATTTAATTGTATGATTTTAATTATTTTTAGAACCATTATTACTCAACTATTCAACTATAATAGAAATCCAATAATGGTGTTAAAATTTTATATTAGTCTCAAATAATAGTTTATAATATGTTTGTATTTGAAACAAAATATGAGCTATAAATACCCCAAAACACTACAAAATCCACTAAATAGAGAGTAAAATTCTCCTATATCATGTTTAATTTGACCTGGTCAATAGTCTTCTCCAGTGTGAAAAATAGTTCAAATGCAATATCTTAGTGGGATTCATACAAAACCTGAAGATTTCATTCAAAATATATGGACCTTAGAGCATCCATTAATATATAAAATATATTTATCTATTACATAACATTAATATCAATTATCTTATTTGATTGTATCACAATCATATTTATCTATCCTCTACTACTTCTTAGGATTTGTTAACTATAAACAATGATGCAAGTATTATTGGGTAACATCCACAATTTTAGATGAATGAGAGGATGATTAGTTATGTTAGATTAGGGTAGAGGTGGTTTATGAGGATGATGAGGATAAAGGGGATTCTTAGGTGATGGTATGTGTGTCCTAGTTTTCTGATTTTTGGTTGACCTGACAGGTATCATTTTCAGTATTTGGGTTGGTTTCCATTTGACCTTTGATTTTGTAATGGTAGTTTTGGTTTTATACTTTGGGTAATAGATATATGTTAAGGAAGAGTTAATGTAGAGGTTTTAGTGGGTAGAAAGGGATTTTTTGTAACTCATATTTCAGTTATAATTAGTTTGGGTTCATTTGGGAGAGTATTTGGTAAAGGTTTTAGTGGGTATGAAAATTTGGAATGGTAAAGGTGATGAAATAAAATAAGTGATGTGGAGGAGGGGTTATATAGATCATAGAAGATAATTTAAGGTGGGATGGGGAATAAAGAGTGCCATCCATGATAGCTCTTAAAGATAGGAATGTGGATAGTCACACCCCGTTTATGATTTAGGTTCGAAATATTTATAAGGATCAAATATATCACAGTGCAACACAATGTTTGACGGTGTAACGACCCGAAATTTTGAATAAATCTTGTTTCCTAATTTTATGTGTTATTTTATTTTATTTTTATACTCAATAAAACTATTTCATTTGATAACATGAGTGTAATTAAAATGAGATCGTTGGGTTTTGACTGTTATATGACAATTGGTCAATATGACCACTGGGAACTAAACGTTTTGATTATTGTCTCTAAATACAAGTAATCTTGGTTAATTAATATAGAAAGAAGATTCGATGGCCTCACCCAGCAGTCTTGGACCGATTGAAGCCCATCTAACAGAACTTGGGAAGGAGGTAGCACCATTGGGCTTTACTCTGGACCAAACCCAAGCCGAACTTCATCGTGTGAAGATAGAACGGAATCGCCTTTGCGAGAAGTTAAAACTGATAGAAATTACTACTCGTGCGATGTTGGCCGAGCCTCCCTCAGATTCTCTCACCTTAGCACACCTTACACTTAGGTCCTATGCTGGTGTGATAAGGGGCTATGTAAGGAGACCGTAACTGCCTTGTGTAATCCTTTTTTTAAATAAAAATTGGGATTTATTCTTATGATAATGTTTATGACTTTTGAAATGTCCGGATAAATATAGTATGAATATTTTTGGTGAATTTTAGAGAAAGGATATTTTAAAATTTTTTTTATGTAAACCGTAAATAATTAAAAATGTGTAATGATTTTTAAAAAATGGTCTTGTACAATTATGTTCAGTACGAAATTTAGAGTCTAATAAGATCAACTTGATTTTTGATGAATATTAAATTATGAATAGTGATTTTATGCTTAAGATTAGTAATGTGACCAAATAGATTAGTAATATCACTTAATGAAAGTATTAATATAATCAAGGCACCCTGATTAAGTAACGTGATTCAATAAAATGGTTAAATAACGGTTTCATAAATTATTATTCAAGTATTAGTTTTTTCGGGTGAATAGTGTTTTTTAATTAAAAATTTAATTAAAAATAATTAGAAAATTATTTTTATAAAATGGACTTTATTTTTGAACTCAGAGCATCGATATTATGTTATGGTAATTTCTGGGGATTTTTTTGAAAAAAATGAATTCTCGATGAATAGTGTTTTTATTTAAAAATAAAAAATATTTATAAAAATATTTTTATAAAATGGAGTTCATTTTTGAAATCAGAGCATTGATATTTGGTTAAGGTGACATTTTGGGATCTTTCTGAGAAAGTTGAATTTTCAGTGAATAGTAAAAATACAGTTTTAGGGTTTCGGGATGTTTAATGACATCATAACTGTGTCATGATGATTTCATGAGATATTTTAAAGGTTGGCCGACCAAAGGTGATGAATTATTGTATTGGGGGGCCCCATGTGGCCTAAATCTATGGGAAATACCATGGGAGAGCACATGGTTTTGAGAAAACCACTTTTGAGGTGTCCCTTGGCCATTAATGCCTTGTCCCCTCACTTTCCCTATAAATACCAAGCCATCCTCTCATCCATTTCGACTCCCCACTCTCCCCCAACGAAGTTCTGGTCTACTTACCTTCCAAGGAGTCCTACCAAGGTGCCCCCAATCCCTAAAGGTCCAAACCTTTGAGTTTTAAGAGTTACGTTTTAAGGTAAGGGATCTGACCTCTTTCTTTCTTTTCAAGAAATCTCTTTTAGGTCATTTATTTTATTCTCCAAGTTCATATGTTAAAGGATGTTCTTTTATAATAATCTTACTGCACATTTCATGTTCATATAATGAGATATCCCCTCTTACTCTCATTATTTCGTTTTATGAAGTTTAAGTGGCGCTGTTAGGCTGCCGAAATTTTTGTAACAGATTCTTTCTGCCTTCTCATTTTTCAAGATCTATTTTCATGTAAAGTATTTCATGTTCCTTTTTATTATGTTGGGGTATGATCTCTAAATTTATCATACTGATCTTTTGTGATCATATTATGAGATACCCCATTTGATCTCTTCAATTCAGTATTTTGAAGTTTTAAGTGGCGCCGTTAGGCTGCCGAATTTTTAAGTGGTTCTTTCACCTTTCTCCTTTTTCAAAGTTCTAATTCCATGTCAAGTCTTTCATGTTCCTTTTTATTATTTTGGGTTATGATCTCTAAATATATCATACTGATTTTTTATGTTCATATTATGAGATACCCTATTTGATCTTTTCAATTCAGTAATTTGATGTTTTAAGTGGTGCCGTTAGGCTACTGAATTTTTTAGGGATTCTTTCACCCTTCTCATTTTCAAGATCTATTTTCTTGTCAAGTCTTTCATGTTACTTTTTATTATGTTGGGGTATGATCTCTAAATATATCATACTGATCTTTTATGTTCATATGATGAGAGACCCTATTTGATCTGATCAATTCATTTTTGTTGAAGTTTACGTGACGCCGTTAGGCTATCGAATTTCTAAGGGGTTCTTTCACCCTTCTCGTTTTCAAGATCTATTTTCATGTCAAGTCTTTGAAGTTCCTTTTTATAATGTTGGGGTATGATATCTATATCTATCATACTGATCATTTATGTTCATATCATGAGAGACTCTATTTGATCTCGTCAATCGATTTTTGGAAGTTTTAAGTGACGCCGTTAGGCTGCCGAATTCTCATAAGAGAAATCTTATTTTTTTTCTTCCTTTAAAGTTCTCCGTTTCATATGGTATATCATTAAAATTTCATTACCATGTTCTTAAATACTTTATATTCTGTTCCCCTCCTGTTTTATAAATCATTTTTAGTGGGTGACCCATGTCTCCTCTCTTTTCAATGTTTTCTAAAACCTTGTATCTTAGCCGTTATGCTGCATAGTTTTCGTCTCAAAATGCCTCCCTCTTTATCTCAAAATTATTTTATGTTATTAAGTGAATAATCAAAGCTCTTATTTCTACAGGGGTATTCACATATATATCAAAATGTTCTATTTTAAATTCTGGGATTTACATACATGAAACCCGCTTTCCCTTTTTCGTGGGTTTAAAGTGACATGAAGATCATGTCTTTAAAGCAATTTTTAAAACGTTATGATTATGAAATGAAACCCATTTCTTTTATGCTATATGGGTTGTTTATGAAATGATTAATGATGATATATGTGGCTCACATGATAATAAAGACATGTCAAGGGTGCGCCCAGATAGCGCTCCAATGCATTGGGTAAAGACTTAATCTCTAGAGACGACTTTTTAGACTGATACCTTGGTGAATAACCTTGGTAATTTTTAATGACACCTTGGGGATGGACCTTGGTGAAAAGAAATGATTGTCAATATTAAATTCTGCAGCCACATCTTAAAGTTATGAAAAATGTTATTTTTATTATGATATTCCACATGATTCTTTCTCATGCCTTAAAGTTCTTTTTCATGACATAGTTGATATATCTCAAGTTCACATGTTAAATGTTTCTCTTGTTTCCCTTACTGGGCCTTCTGCTCACCCTTTCTTTTAATGTATTTCCCTAGGTTATGAGATATAGTAATGAACCTAGGATGAACATGAGGAGAAGCCGTTCAAGTGTTTAATAAGAATGTTTTATGTTTTTATGTTTTAAGTTCCTGGTTTCCAAGACACTAAACCTTAAAGATCCTCGGTTTTGTAAAATGTAATGAAAGTTTATGTGATAAAAAGGCAAGATGCAATAGTTGGTATGAAAGGATGTTTTAGTTATTTGTGGAAATTAGGATATGAAAACTCTAGGAAGAACCCTATAGAAAAGTTTAAATATAGGAAATCTTCCTGGTATTTTGGTGAGTATTGAGTAAGGGGTTGCCAAGCAAATACATCCCTGTCTGGATACGAGTAGGTAGAGGTGTCTCTGGCACAGATGTACATAGGGGTAAAACCTGAAAACACCGCTTTGAGCTAGACTCAAACGTAAACTGGTACATGACAATGGGCCTTGTTGCACTCTTGGTTATGACACTCCCGGGGGATATGCTTTGGTAAATTCATAAGCTTAGTATAAACCATTATTAAAGAAACAAAGATAAAATAAAATAAAGATTCACATAAGAATATATGATCATGGATAACCTAGTTTGAAACCTAGGGGATCACAAGTTAGGGTATACATATCTTCTACAAGTTATCCTTATATGATTTAAGTTCATTTTCATGATTATTGGTTAAGTATTTAAGCCTCTAATTATACTTTCTCTTCTTAGTTAATGGTGGGAAATGGAAGAACGTGTCCCGACAACCAATGTGATAGGAAATGCGATGATTGCTGTATTAATATGACAGAGATAATTAGGGGATTAAAATATGATTATTATTTTGGAAGACGTTCACTATTTTGGGGACCCTATATGATCGAGGTAAATAGATTACTATGGTATTTTCATTGAGGAGTAAGGTTGACTTATATTTTGAAGAATCGATGAATTTAAGGTGGACTTATAGTAATTTAAATTACTTATAGAAATGATTAACCTATCTTGGGTAAAATATGTTTAGGTTAGCTACTTTTTTTATAAGATGTTAGGAGTGGTTGATGTTGTTTGGAGATGAAAAATGAAGTTTATTTTGGAAGACTATTTTATAAAATCCTTCTTATATTTGGGTTTCAATCTTAGTTTGGTTTATTTTGAGGAATTTTAAGGACTGTTATTTATAGAATGGTCTATGATGAACTTTGGGTAGTACCATGGAACTTTGAAGATTTAAAAGTAGTTTCCAATCCTATGAGATTCTTTATTTTTGAAGAGTTGTTTTACCTTACCCTTTTTGTTTTTGGGATAATGTTTAAAGATAGAAGAAATAGATAGTTAATCTTTTTTGGATTATGTGATTCTCTAGAAGATGATTCTTGTTCTTTTGATGAGACCAAGTGTTTTTGAATGCTCATCGTTTGGAGAAAAGATTAGTTTTGGTAGAAACTTATTAAAGGATGAAACTCTAAATGAAGGTGGGTATATTTTCTTATGTTTTTGTTCTATGTAGTAAATGAATTCCTCAAAATTATGAAAAGGAACGTAAAACAAAAACGTTGTTGGTTTACGTTTCCTACTAGGTAATCAAAGACCGTTTACACAAATCATAAGTTTGGATTTTCTTATGGTAAAATTTCTCCTAATCATGTTTTCTATCAATCTCCCCCAGAACTTGACCCTTTGTTTTTTCTTCCATATCCATGTTTTCCTCCATGGAATCCTATTATGGGTTAACTCAGGTGACCTTTGTACTTCCCTTTCTTTCTTTTAAAGTAACAGTTTTACTGACTCTTTTTCTGATGTGGGACTTTCAATGAAATTTCAAAACCCAATTTTAAAAATTGTGAGGATGCAATTTCTTAAGGGGGGAAGATTGTAACGACCCGAAATTTTGAATAAATCTTATTTCCTAATTTTATGTGTTATTTTATTTTATTTTTATACTCAACAAAACTGTTTCATTTGATAACATGAGTATAATTAAAATGAGATCATTGGGTTTTGACTGTTATATGACCATTGGTCAATATGAACACTGGGAACTAAACGTTTTGATTATTGTCTCTAAATACAAGTAATCTTGGTTAATTAATATAGAAAAAAGATTCGATGGCCTCACCCAGCAGTCTTGGACCGATTGAAGTCCATCTAACAGAACTTGGGAAGGAGGTAGAACCATTGGGATTTGCTCTGGACCAAACCCAAGCCGAACTTCATCGTGTGAAGCTAGAACGGAATCACCTTTGTGAGAAGTTCAAACTGATAGAAATTACTACTCGTGCGATGTTGGCCGAGCCTCCCTCAGATTCTCTCACCTTAGCACACCTTACACTTAGGTCCTATGCTGGTGTGATAAGGGGCTATGTAAGGAGACCGTAACTGCCTTGTGTAATCCTTTGTTTTAAATAAAAATTGGGATTTCTTCTTATGATAATGTTTATGACTTTTGAAATGTCCGGATAAATATAGTATGAATATTTTTGGTGAGTTTTAGAGAAAGGATATTTTAAAAAAATGTTTATGTAAACCGTAAATAATTAAAAATGTGTAATGATTTTCAAAAAATGGTCTTGTACAATTATGTTCAGTACGAAATTTATAGTCTAATAAGATCAACTTGATTTTTGATGAATAGTAAATTATGAATAGTGATTTTATGCTTAAGATTAGTAATGTGACCAAATAGATTAGTAATATCACTTAATGAAAGTATTAATATAATCTAGGCACCTTGATTAAGTAATGTGATTCAATAAAATGGTTAAATAATGGTTTCATAAATTATTATTCTAGTATTAGTTTTTTCAGGTGAATAGTGTTTTTTAATTAAAAATTTAATTAAAAATAATTAGAAAATTATTTTTATAAAATGGACTTAATTTTTGAACTCAGAGCATCGATATTATGTTATGGTAATTTTTGGGGATTTTTCTGAAAAAAATGAATTCTCAATGAATAGTGTTTTTATTTGAAAATTAAAAATATTTAGAAAATTATTTTTATAAAATAGAGTTCATTTTTGAAATCAGAGCATTGATATTTGGTTAAGGTGACATTTTGGGATCTTTCTGACAAAGTTGAATTTTCAGTGAATAGTAAAAATACAGTTTTAGGGTTTCGGTATGTTTAATGACATCATAACTGTGTCATGATGATGTCATGAGATATTTTAAGGGTTGGCCGACCAAAGGTGATGAATTATTTTATTGGGGGGCCCCATGTGGCCTAACTCCATGGGAAATACCATGGGAGAGCACATGGTTTTGAGAAAACCACTTTTGAGGTGTCCCTTGGCCATTAATGCCTTGTCCCCTCACTTTCCCTATAAATACCAAGCCATCCTCTCATCCATTTCGACTCCCCACTCTCCCCCAACAATGTTCTGGTCTCCTTACCTCCCAAGGAGTCCTCCCAAGGTGCCCCCAAGCCCTCAAGGTCCAAACCTTTGAGTTTTAAGAGTTACGTTTTAAGGTAAGGGATCTGACCTCTCTCTTTCTTTTCAAGAAATCTCTTTTATGTCATTTATTTTATGATCCATGTTCATATGTTAAAGGATGTTCTTTTATACTCCTATTACTTCACATTTCATGTTCATATAATGATAGATCCCCTCTTACTCTCATTATTTCGTTTTATGAAGTTTTAGTGGCGCCGTTAGGCTGCCGAAATTTTTGTAACGAATTCTTTCTCCCTTCTCATTTTTCAAGATCTATTTTCATGTAAAGTATTTCAAGTTTCTTTTTATTATATCATACTAATATTTTATGATCATATGATGAGAGACCCCATTTGATCTCTTCAATTCAGTATTTTGAAGTTTTAAGTGACGCCGTTAGGCTGCCGAATTTTTAAGTGGTTCTTTCACCTTTCTCCTTTTTCAAAGTTCTAATTCCATGTCAAGTCTTTCATGTTCCTTTTTATTATTTTGGGTTATGATCTCTAAATCTATCATACTGATCTTTTATGTTCATATTATTAGATACCCTATTTGGTCTCTTCAATTCAGTAATTTTATGTTTTAAGTGGCACCGTTAGGCTGCCAAAGTTTTTAGGGATTCTTTCACCCTTCTCATTTTCAAGATCTATTTTCTTGTCAAGTCTTTAATGTTACTTTTTATTATGTTGGGGTATGATCTCTATATATATAATACTGATCTTTTATGTTCATATGATGAGAGACCCTATTTGATCTCATCAATTCATTTTATGTTGAAGTTTAAGTGACGCCGTTAGGCTACCGAATTTCTATGGGGTTCTTTCACCCTTCTCGTTTTCAAGATCTATTTTCATGTCAAGTCTTTCAAGTTCCTTTTTATTATGTTGGGGTATGATATATATATCTATCATACTGATCATTTATGTTCATATTATTAGAGACTCTATTTTATCTCATCAATCGATTTTTGGAAGTTTTAAGTGACGCCGTTAGGCTGCCGAATTCTCAGAAGAGAAATCTTATTTTTTGTCTTCCTTTCAAGTTCTCCGTTTCATATGGTATATCATTAACATTTCATTACCATGTTCTTAAATACTTTATATTCTGTTCCCATCCTATTTTATAAATCATTTTTAGTGGGTGACCCATGTCTCCTCTCTTTTCAATGTTTTCTAAAACCATGTATCATAGCCGTTATGCTGCATAGTTTTCGTCTCAAAATGCCTCCCTATTTATCTCAAAATTATTTTATGTTATTAAATGAAAACTCAAAGCTCTTATTTCTATAGGGGTATTCACATATATATCAAAATTTTCTATTTTAAATTCTGGGATTTACATACATGAAACCCGTTTTCCCTTTTTCGTGGGTTTAAAGTGACATAAAGATCATGTCTTTAAAGCATTTTTTAAAACGTTATGATTATGAAATGAAACCCATTTCTTTTATGCTATATGGGTTGTTTTTGAAATGATTGATGATGATATATGTGGCTCACATGATAATAAAGACATGTCAAGGGTTTACCCAGATAGCGCTCCAATGCATTGGGTAAAGACTTAATCTCTAGAGATGACTTTTTAGACTGATACCTTGGTGAATAACCTTGGTAATTTTTAATGACACCTTGGGGATGGACCTTGGTGAAATGAAATGATTGTAAATATTAAATGCTGCAGCCACATCTTAAAGTTATGAAAAATGTTATTTTTATTATGATATTCCACATGATTCTTTCTCATCCCTTAAAGTTCTTTTTCATGACATAATTGATATATCTAAAGTTCACATGTTAAATGTTTCTCTTGTTTCCCTTACTGGTCCTTCTGCTCACCCTTTCTTTTGATGTATGTCCCCAGGTTATGAGATGAAATAATGAACCTAGGATGAACATGAGGAGAAGCCTTTCAAGCGTTTAATAAGAATGTTTTATGTTTACATGTTTTAAGTTACTGGTTTCCAAGACACTAAACCTTAAAGATCCTCGGTTTTGTAAAATGCAATGAATGTTTATGTGATAAAAAGGCGGGATGCAATAGACGGCATGATTTGTTTGTCAAAAAATCATTGTGATTTTACATATCCTACCTCTAATGCTATTTTTTCATAAGATATGCCTTTATGAAACAAATTATAATATTTTTCCTAGGTAAATGACTCATGGGGTGAACGTACATATGGGTGAATCCTATATTATTAACAAGAAATAAATTTTGTTTAAATTTACATAGGTCATACCACAATTTAATTGTTCCACTTTTGAATAAATTTCATGATGTGATCTTGTGGAATGAGGACTACCCCCTCGAAACATATTATTAACAATTTCTGTAACTTCTTCCTCCACTATGATAATACTTGTTCTTCAATGTTATTACCTTGATTTTTTATATTTGGATTGTGACATTCGGTATATTATTTCACTATGATATAATTTCTTTGATCAAAATTAATCTATTGTTGATTTTGTGCCTTTGTATCTCCAGTAATAGAGTAGGGGAGTGTACCATAGTGTCTCTACTCTAATAAAATTCATTCCCTAAACTAAATGAAAAAATATAAAAATAAAATTCACATAGGTTTCCAACCATCTACTGCTTCATTTAAATTCATGATCTAGAAATTCCTTTACATCCTTAGTCAAATCGGGGGGGGGGGGGGGGGTGGTATAGGATGCATACCTCTTGTAATTTATCTATGTAGAGCTTAATTTATTTCTCATTCATCTTAAATTAAGGTCCTTGATCTCATTGTATCTCAATAGTTTCATATGGAAAGGTTTTGATTACCGTGAAGGGTCTTGAATGACATGACTATAATTTACCAAGAACAATTAAAAAAATGAATTAAACAAGAGTACCATATAGGCAGTTCTAAATATTCATCATTTGATTCATTTTTATTTACTTATATTGGTATTATCTTTATTTATCTTTTCATTCTCATAAGCATCTTGTTGGGTATCTTCTAAATCATCTATAAAAAAACATATTCTTCCAATTTTTTTTTAAATCCATATTATATTTATTCACATCCCTATATAAGTGATTGTTGATAAAAATATATAAATAGTATATATTTCCATATATGAGGCTATTTAGGGGAGTACCAAGTGGTTTTTATAGGCATCCATGTATTTCTATAAATCATCATATAATTTCTCACTCAAATACTTCTATCTTGAGATCACTATTTTCAATGGGATATGTTCAATCTCCCAATAAGATAATTACACTTTCCCACTAGTTTATGGGTGATAAAAGGTTCTAGTGTAATATAAAATCCATCTTTTAAATGTATTTCCATAATTAATTTACTTTTGAAATGTGTTCTCTGATTACTAATTATAACTGAGGAATTATAAATTGAGGAAATATAGTTTTCCTCCATAATTTGATCACCACATTGGATGTGTTTTTTAGAAGTGGACTTAGCCTAAACACATTTAGGCATGTAATCTATAGTCACTAAGATATATGAATTAAAATATATCTCATGAAGGGTCTCATAAAATTTATTTCCCACACATCGAACACTATAACATCAAGAACTAGATGTTAAAGAATATCTAGATTTTTCCAATATTTCCGGTCCTTTTTTATCAATCACATATTATTATAAACTCAATTTAATATTTATAGTGTTTAGGATAAAATAACTATATTTTTTTGTTCTTATATACAATTTTATTGGGTCCATGATGTACTATAATGTGTGATGAATTAAAAAATTCCAAAATTATTTTTCACCAGATATTTTCAAACACATAACAAAATTAATATGCATCCACATAGAATAAACTAAAGGAGACCATCCTAGAAATAATGTGAATTATCTCCTAATATAATTTTCTTTTTCTAATATATAATTTGTTGATAAACTATCTTATTCTCTAAATAATTTAAAATATTTGAAAACCATGGCTGAGCTTTTAGATCATCATATAATACCTTCTTGTCTAAAAACTCATTATCAATATAAATTTCCTCTTTTTCTTACACATTCTTCAATTTCATCCTTGAAAAGTGAAAAAAAACCTTATCTGAGCCCTTTTTATTATTAATAATTATTTAATATTCATTAAGTAACAAGATCCATCATATAATTCCTAGATTGGAATCAATTTTATTCAATAAGTACCTCAAATCAGTGTGGCCAGTGTATACAATTACCTAAAATAGTATCAAATATATTATAAAATTAAAAAAATAAATACAAATTATATAATTTATTTCTCTATTATAGTTTAGAAAATTTGGTATTCATTGATTTTGTGGATTAAATAATCGATTAGTTGAAAGATATGGTTGGACCACTGTCATAAAGAGACTCCTATAATGAAATCACTTGAATTTCATATCAAGTGTTCTCCTAATTTAGAGATATCATGATTGGGGTGGCCATCATATTTTTATTTAATTTGACAAAGGATTCCTTATGGGATATATCAAAATTTAATTCCTTCTATTAGATATGGGAATGTGTCCTTGATATCTTGGATAAATCTATGATAAAGTGAAGATAAAACATGATTGGAAAAGAATGCTTTGTATCCCTTTCACTACAATAGGTTTAGGTAATTATTATACAACTTTGATCTTTACTAGATCAACTTTTATGTATTATTTATAAATTTTATAACTGAGGATATCCCATTCTTAATCCATGATGTGGTACATTTTGTATTTGAGAACTAAGAATTTTTTTTATCAAAAATTTTGAGTACCAAAGAATGGTTATTTAAGCATACCTCAAAAGATCATCCATATACTAAAAAGTAATCTATAAAAATTTCAAGGAACTCCCCTTCGATGTCATGAAATATTTGTTTCATCCACCTTTTTAAATTATCATATTCATTACACATATCAAATGAAATGTGATGATAAGGAAATTCTCTATAAGCAAAGGTAAACTTTTTCATTACTTATTCATCTAGAAACACTAGTATTTAATTATAACAAGAATATCTAGATATAAGGTAAAAAAATCATGTATAACTAACCTCATTGTAATTTGATCCTTGACTAGGAGTTGAAAGTGGTTATTCCTTGTTTCTAAATTTTTCTTCAGGTTATCTACACACTCTCTCTATATTATTACTTTTCTTACATGAAAAATTTCAATCTCTTTATTCTTGGTCATCATCGTTCCTCCCTTATTTGGAATGAATTTTAAGGGGATCAACTATTCACTATGTGAGTTTGAAAAAAAGCCCATTTTTATGAGTTTAAGATCTTTTTTATGACCTCCTCCTTCAATGGTGATGTATGACTAATTTTTAATTGATGACTTTAATTTATTCCTTCTTCTATAAGTACCTTATTTGTAAAAATGGTGTCATTAATTCTTTTCATGTTGTTAATTTATAAATAAATTCATTTCTTTCTCCTCTTTATCACTTTTTAAAAATTTCCTCCCATTAATTTGTAAAATATTTATTTATAATCATCTGTAAATGAGTACCATAATGTGATGTGTAATGAGTTATCTGAATAGATCGTGGATCGAGAATTTAAGTGACCAAATCTATATAGTAGTCCATTGATAAGTTCCCCCATTAACTTTATAGATTCATCTTCTTATTGATCCTTAGATTTATTTTCATCATTCCGGTTGTACACCTTGTCAATAATGAGTTGTATAATTTGGTTCTCCTATTCCTTATATAAACTAATTATGGATGGCTATCCTTTAATAGAAGAAATATCATGGTCGTATTCTGACTTGGTTCCATGCTTCATAGCATTCGTTATATTATTGGTTCCTTTTTATTGACCATAACATAAAATCCATATTCCTTGGATGATAAATGTTAATTATTTTTTAATTTATATGAAGTTTCTTACATGTATAATGGGAATTTATCCCTCCTATTCTATCTTGAGTATCAAAAAAGCAGTAGGAAATATGAACTTTTTCACCTTTATAAGAATATATTACAATAATCTTTGTTGATATTTCACTAAATGATTCATCTATTCCTAGATTTAGAAAGATTATTAGAGGAATAAAATTTATAATGTCACCCAAATTATAAATTACATTCCCAAATATTCCTGAACCAATTATTTATGGGATGGGAAAGCTTCCTGAACCTTACATCTTTATATAGATATTTATTTAAACCAGTAATGAGAAATCTTCACTAAGTGACATTACTTTTAAATATACCAAATTTATTATATAATATAATATCACATTTAATAAATTATAAGAGGTCAATTATTTATAGATAACATATAAAAAAGGGATGTTTATATAAATCTATTTTAAAAAATATAAAATTTTATTTTACTAGATTTTAAATCTCCCTCTCCTCATCCTATTTAGAAATTATATAAATGGTTAATAGAATTTTGGTTATTTATACTCATCTTTTTTTTATAATTTTATAAATTCTTTTAATTATTATTTTTCTCACATATTTTATATTTTTCTCTCTATTTTCCCCATCATAATTTCATTTACCTCATTTTAGTTTTTCTCCTCAAGATATTTCTTACTATATAGTGTCAAAATTATCATATTCTCACTTGGATTTTTCTCAACATTACCAAGTAGTGTATAGGGTAATCTATCTAATAAATTTTGATAAATTTACCCACATGAAGTTTGATATTGTGGAGAGTATATTATTGTTTCATAAAAGAATTTTATTTCATTTTTATCATCTAATCTGAATTTTGAATATATTTTTATACATATTATTGATAGATTTTGTTGTCATTTATGATGGTGGTTATTTCTGAATATACTATAAAATCTTTTTAAAATGAGTCTAATAGGGTGTAAATCGATATAATGTCCTTTGGTATTATGTATGTGGTGAAAAGGAAGGATAAACATGATTTTTATTAATGTTTTGACTACCTTGTTAAACTAAAATCCCATAATTATAAGATTTTTGGTTTTGGTGAGGGGCTCTGTTACATGTTACATAATTACAATATTGAATATATTTTTCTTAATAATATATCTACACTCTTTGTATGCATGAGTTCCTTTACACATATCATAATAATGAAATTTAGGTGTGGGTTTTTTTGGATATCACTTTAATGGAAGATTAGATTATATAGAAAATTATATAATCTCAATCTTTTTTATCAATTCTTTCACTAGAGTGGACAATCACATAACATCATACACTTGTTTAATCACTCTCCTCAGTGGTTCTATTTCAATTTGAAATAGACTATTTTTGTGAGAGATCTCATCAGAATGGTCTCATGAAACTTCATGAGTTTTCATCATGAGGCCTCTTTCAGGCAAATCATCAATCACATCTCATGTCATGGGAAATAAAACATATTATTTTTTTCATTTAAAGTTAAACAATGGGTCTTGATTTTGGAAGTTTCTCAACGGATCCTTGAATATATCACAAATCTTGAATTTGATTTGTCTAAAATCTTGGAAAATCTATAGATGTTACTTCTTATATTCCATGTTTATGTTGGAAGAAAATTTTAATTCCATAACCACTTCACTATCTCATCCCAAGTTGTAAAAAAGCACAATGGTTAACTTTTCACCTAGAACTTTTTTCAATCATGAAGTGATAATTGGAAAAATATTATCCCTATAGCCACTACAAAATATTTCACTTTTTCCAATAGGGGGATAGATGTTGGTAAAAGTTCATTTTCTGTTGGTAAAACGTTTTACCAACATATATGTCTCTGTCACTAAATTTTCGATAAAAACTCTGTCCCTAAATGTTTTTGTGACAGATAAAATAGTTTTTTTGCAATTATAATAATACCAACAGATAAAAGATATGTTGGTTAAAGTATTTAGAAACAGGTTTTGATGAAAATTTTTTCTATTGGTAATAATATTACCAACATATAATATTTATTTATAAATTATATTTGAAAAACATTTATAAATGTTTATTTCTTGTAAAATATCATATTAAATTTATTAATTTATCATATATAATTTATTTATTTTAATTATTAAATCAGAGACAAATTTTTACACATGTTCAAACATATAAAAAAATTAATTATATTAATAATGAAATTCATTAAAAAACAAATCAATACAAAATTCACACCCCCACAATAGGATCCATCACACCCATTAATACAAAATCCACCCCCCATGCCAACATCACCCATCCATTCCACATCAAGACTAGCGATCACCAACAAACATTCCATGCCCAAAGACTAGCGAGCCAGCTCAAGTCCATCCATGCCACACCAAGGACGAGCAATAACAATTCATCCGAGTCAACTCCAATTAAAATCAGTGCAAAATATCTACATGAATTAAAAAAAAATATAAGGTATAAAAAATGATTTCGATAGTAACCTTTTTTATCCTATGTAGATATTTCATCAGAGTTATGTAAACTCAGATCCATATATAATGTTTCCCAAATCGACTAAAACCCCCCAAAAAATATTTCCCAAAATAAAACATAAACAGAAAAAGAATTCAAACAAATGGGTTTCTCCAAACTAAAATGATATAATGCATCAATCCCCACCATTGGAGTTTCAAAGGAAAAAAAATTCAAGATGTATCAGCAATGGTGACCTCAACCTCCACCCCAGGCTTGATTGTGATGGATGTGATTTTCTTCACCACATCAGGCGAGTTGTACAGATCTATCACCCACTTTTTCACATGTAGTTCAAACCAATCTCATGTGTTGGTCCGTCCACTTTTGCACATGTAGTTCAAACCGATATCATGTGTTGGTCCCTGCACGTTTTAATACAAAATCAAAGAAATAGAGTAGAGAATATCAAGCTATAAAACAAACTCCAATATTAGTTATGTTATAGAATGCATATAAACCCACATATAAGATGTTTGATCACAAAAAACTCTACTCTTGGATTACAAGGCAAACATAACCTGCTTGAACCATCACTAACATTCACATCAATGATATTAAAAGAATTCACTAACTTCAAATTCCAAAACATAATGTTTCATGTTTGATTTGAGATAATGCAGTTACTTTGCATGAATTTGAGGTCAAACTAGGAAGCTATCAAAGAAGAAATTATAAATTACCTTCCCCATAACAGGACATCCTGGTACTTATGTGAAGGACCTTGGTAGGGATTGTAATAGGTCCCTTTAATTTTTAATTACTGGCCTTGGCGACACAAACTAGATTAGAACACATTGAAAACAACATAAAAACAGGGAAAAAAAGATCCACTTATGAAATAAGAAAAAGAACATACCATTGGAACAAGGTACTAGAAGGCTTTTTCATATTACTGAATCCATTTGTTCATTTTAATCTTATAACATTACATGTGTGATTGAAGATTTTCCTCATTTATAGAACTTGAATTTGAAAAAATTTAATTTCAATAAGAATTTAAAGTGGTTAATTTTCTTCCACTTAAACTTAGAACATGTGGAGAGCTAACATACCTGGACAAAACAAATCATATTGAGCTGATTTAAAATCAAAACTCATGTGAACAAATATTTTTAGGTGATTCAAGATCAAATTAATTGAAAACATATCCATCCCAAACTATGCTAAAGACAAAAGTTGGAACGAGAATAAAAATTCCATATTTTATTATAATATAATTAATAATCAATATAGAAAATCAAACAAGAAATCTTTGATAGGAATCAATAGAAGACCTATTTAGATGTTCTTGAAATTTTTCAAGGAAATTGTGATCCTGGTCGTGTGAATCTTCTCAAGGGGGTCCTCTAGAATAGGTTTCATTGGTTTCATTGCCGCATACACCATGGTCTCATCTGAAACTAATGATGAACAAAATAAATGGGGTGCTACAACTACAAGTTGGGGTTCCACAACCCCCTCCCACCGTATTGTTCTTTCCATCTCTAACATCAATTCCACCAAGATAAACCTAAAACAAAAAAATAATGATCTCTAATTTCAATTATGAGTGGCACATAACCTCTAACCACAGACCATTGAAAATGACACTAATTTCAAATAAGAGTGGCACATAACTCAAAATTTTATAATCTTATAACACTGCATGAAATTCAATAATCAAGTAAATATACATTCAATTTATAATGAAACTACTTTCCAATTGATAATGACACCTAATTAAATAGTTGGATAACAATTTAGTGAAATGAAAACCTTAGTTGCTAAGGATATAGTTACACCGATGGTCTTAAAGGAAATTATCTAATTGTATAAATATAATTGAGATCTAGATTCAATCAAAGATGACCATGTTCTAGCATCTCCATCATAAATGGAATTGAGATTCAATCAAAGATGAAACATAATGTATTGAAACATCAATAGATAAATCTACCAATATCATAAATTCAAAAACATTCATAAGTTTTATACTTGAAAAGTTGTATACCATGTACAAATATGATAAAATTACAAAATTAAAGACCAAATTAAAAATTTGGATCATCTTCTTTGATTTATAAAAAAATGTAGACTTGAAGGTTTGAAATAATAACTTCCAAGATCAGATTCTGCTTATTAGTGGGCCTAATATTGGCAATAACCCTGCTTCCATTAATTATCTCCAAGAACATGACACTAAATTTGTACACATTAGATTTGGTAGTCAACTAGAAATTCAGTTCATAATCAGGATCATAGTATCCAAAGGTACCCGTTGCCGTTGCGGAAACATGGTTCTTATCCCCAGTTGGACTGAGCTTGGGAAGCCTAAAATAAGAGATATTTAGATTGAATTCATCATCCAAAAATATATTCACTTCTTTGAAATCAAGGTATATTACTTGGATATTTTCCTTATCATTAAAGTATTCAAGTGTTACCCCATTATCAATTTTTACCTTTTCATTCTAATCCAAGGGCTTCACGTTTGGAGGTAAATCTCTATGGAAAAGTTTCTTCAGTTGGTAATTTTTTGAATAAATAATTTCTTATGTGATTTATGTATACAAGAAGAAGATACCTACCAAGAATATGATCCTCTAGAGAACCATTTATTCATAGAAAATAATCCTCAGATCACAATCAACACAAAAACCTACCAAGATCACGAGGCTGGGATGGTGAATAATGTTCACCATGAGGACCTCCATTATGGATTTTTTGTTACCTTGCAATCCAATATTGTGAAGTAGTTTAAAATCCACAAACTAGGGAAAATTTAACAAAATAATACTAATCATAATATAAAATACATTAAAATAACTAAGAGAAAGTGCACCTTTTTGCGGCAATCGAGGTACCCTTTGTACACCCTTCTAACCCCCCTTATTCTAATCAGAAATTGGGATCAATGTTCATTGTCACAACATAGATCTCCTAGAATGAAAAGACATGGCACGGGAGTTGGCCTTTCTCAATTCATGTCATTTCAATGGCGAGGAACCTCTGCTAGTCACTATCACATTTTATTGAGGCATTGGTTATGGTGGGAGGCATTTCCAGTGTCATGATACTCAGTGTTTCATCTCTACAATGTCGGTATGTTGATGTAATCCATTAACAAGAAACAAAATGATAAAACAAAAATTGATGAAATGAGATGAATGAATCTTATGCCTGATCTATAGATTCCAAGATATCAATTATATAAAGAAAAGGATCCATTTTAATTCATGATATAAAATAAAATGTCACCAGAAAACCCGCCCTATATAAAGTGTATCCTTTCACAGGAAATCATTCTATTATTTTAATTTGAAATGTAAAAGAAAAGGCTCAATAAAGGACTCTAGAAATGATGCTTTATTTACCATTTTCTAATTCATAAAAATATATAAATAGTGATCCATTAAAACAATCATGTCACAAAGGAAACTTCAACAAAAACATGGACACACAAAAGACTTGAGATGACAAGAGACAAATATAAAATCTGACTCTCCAAAACATATGAGTTCTTCTCAAAATGCATCAATGGATTTCCAATAAATCTCTTGGTATAGTAACGACAACATGATAATTTTTCGCTTTCGATTTTTTTATATAAAACACCTGTAATGCATTAGATTCAAGCACAAAGATCTCACTTGTTTTCATAATACCCTAAAGACTGACAAGAGTGAATCCAAACATATCTTCTTTGACACATTTAATAGGATTTACCCAAGTCAAATTGAAATAAAATAACAATGCTTCTAACTAGATAACTCAACTCAGTAATTGTAGTAAAAACCCCATAATATGATACATTACTAGTATTGGTTGTCGTGTTAACATGAACACCAGAATTCTGAGTCATGCCCTTCTTGGAAATAGATTTCACACACCATTACAAGAGACATTATTTCAAGGGTTAGAAGGGTTAAAGATGAACTGATATAGAGAAAGAGATATGACAACAAACCTTAGGTACAGTGGAAGGAATTGACGGAAATCACAGGTAGCGATGAAATAAATGATAAAATGAAATCACAATATAGTATTTACCAATGAAAATTTTCCATGTAATTCTAGCCTATTGGAAAAAACCAGAATCTTGAAACTGTCTTCTACGCTGCCAAAACTATGGAATTCCATCATCAGAATCATTCATTATAATTCTATGTTATTAGATTGTTGGGTTTTGATACATAAAGTAATAAAATTATAGCAAATATGCTGTCAAATTCATTATGAAGACAACTAATTCTACCTAAAAACGCTCATATGCCTGGAGAAGGATCACCAGCTGCAAACCCCCTTGTAGATAACACTCAACAAATGAAAGAGACTAATTACATTAAATAAACTGATATAAAAATTATATTGAACCGAGAATAGGCAATTAAACCCTTCACAAAAAATCTACGATGAAATAAGTAGAGGATTCTTAGAATCATATCAACTCCATGTAATTTGGAACAAAATGGCCACCTTTGTAGGTCGGGTGAATGCTCGTCGAATGAGTGGAAAGGGAAAAAATAAGCGACTGGTGATTGTCAAAATTATAGGGTATGGAGGGTAGTTTGAGAGGAGGAAAAGATGAAAGAACTACAGAGTTATATTGAAGGATGTATCTGTTGAGATGAATGAAGGGAGATCCCCATCTACATTTGGCACTTCAATTTTTCCATCAAGGGATAAAGAAACATTTTAGGTGGAAGAAATTTAAGTGAAATAGTAAGAATCCTATATGAGACCGTGTGTTCAATTTAAGTGGAACACTAAGAATCCCAAGAAGTGAGGGAACAAATTGCAGAGATTGCCCATATTCGATATTTCATAGATTACAGATTTCAAAAACAATACATAGATTCTAGATTTGACACACAATTCATAGATTCCAGAATTCATACTGTAAGAAACTCGTCCTACTTCAACATATAAAACAACCTAGCATCTACTTAGATTTTAAAAACGGATGAGGCATCAATCTATTTTAGTGATAAAAATAAAAAAAATCATGATTTCAAACCAAATGATGATTAAGGAATACCACACACGGGGAAGGCTGGGTGGGGAAGGTCAAGGATGACTGAGGTCAATCAGAAAAGGTTAGGGACAGTGAGGGTCGAGCAAGGAAGGTTGGGGAGGGCAGGGGTCTTTTGGTGGGGATGATACGTCGGTCATTTAAAGAGTGTGGTGGGTGTGGAGGGTCATATTAGAGGAGGCTGGTGTTGTAGGCGGAGGGTCCTGGATGAGGTGGTGGGGGTCTTGGAGGAGGTGAGTTGCATAGATGGGGAGTGGTGGAGGATGTGGAGAAGGGCACCGAGGGGAGCAGTGGTCACGAAGGAGGTAGGGGGTCATGAAGGTGGAGGTGGTGCTACTGTCAATGGAGGGCAGTGATGCTGTGGGTCGCCGAAAGAGGCATTGGTGGGGTGGATCGCATATTCGAGATTGTGAATTAGGTTTTGGTATTTTTAAAGATTTGAAAAAATAAAATAAAATAAAAAAATATATCCAATTTCATGTAGTTTTTAAAATTAAAGATATAATAATTATATATATGAATGCTATAAAATTTTATTAAAATTATTAATTTTCATTTAATATAAAAAAGAATCTCAATACATGAATATAAATTATTATTAAAATAATATTAATCAATTCATTGTTTTGTTCATTATTTATTAAATTTAAATTATTAATTTTTTAAATTTATTTTGACTATATTTTATTATTTTTATTAAGTTTAAATATGAATACGAATTTACCAAGTATGTAGAGAATATCAAACATATATGTAAATATATGAAATATCAAATTAATTGAAATTTCATTTTATCAAAATTATTTAAAGGATTATGAAATGAACAACATTAAAAAAGATAAACACAATTTATATTTTGAGAAAATTGAAAATTAAAATATGTTAATGAGATATTTTTAATAAGACCTCAAAAAATGGGAATTGACATTGCTCGTAAAAATAGTAATATATATAAAATTGGGTTCTCTTAATTTTTTACTAATATTCTTTTGTTATTAAATGGTTAATTGTAACAATTTTTATTGATGGTAAAATATTTGTTGGTAATAGTTATAATTAATATCAGTTTCACATGTTAATAAAAAAAATGTTGGTATTAATATGATAAAGCGATAGATTTAACTGATGGTAAAAGAATTGTTGGTATTGAATGATCAATATCAATAGATATATCTATTGGTAAAAATAAGTGTTGGTATTAAAAATTAAAACCAACAAAACATAATATCTGTTGGAAATGCTCATTTTTACCAACAAATATATTATCTTTTAATAAATTTTTGTTGGTATAAACCAATTATTTTGTAGTATCATCTTAAAATATATCATTTTGTTAGAATATATCATATATTTCTGAACTATAGGATAAGTTTATATGAGGATCATCAATTTATAGTCCACCGAACTATCCCATGTTTTAGATCACCATTATAATACTTGAATTGATTTCAATGTTGTTCACCTGAATGGTAGGATAAAAAACACTCATGGTATCCCCATTAATGGATGGTAGATAGTACTAAATTATAGTTTTTTCATGGTTTATTTTTTCAACCATTCTATTGATTTTCATTGGTGAATTGTACATTCAGCCAAACTTGATATGCATGTCCTTCTATATTGGAGTGTCAATGAGAGAGAGGAACTACTTGATCTCAATATTATACTCCAAGGTTTCTCACATATCAATACTCATTGATATAGTTTCCATCATCCTATTCATAAACTGGTTTTCCTAAAATGACAATGTAAACCAAGTCATGAAATATAAAAATAATACTAATTAAAAACAGGCAAGGTTTGGAATAGAATAGATTAATTAATAAAATTTTTCAATTCTCTCATATACATTGTTCTCCATAGAAATAATGCTAAAAACATTGATACACATTCTCATGTCATTGCCTCTAATGGGTATTCAAGTTTATAATTTATGAATATTATCTTCAAACTATTAGCTTCTATGGTATAATAAGTGTCCATTCTGAGGCCAGTTCCATAAAGACTATAAGTGACACTTAAGAGGTCAGATTTATTAATTTTCTACCCACATATAGTAGAACCCACACCATGTATATGGATATAGGTGATTCTAATAACCCAATATGTATCCCCAATGCCACTACCAAAACTATTATAAAGTAGATGTGTGTGGAATACATGTATAGAGTCTAGTCCTGCGCAGATAACACACCCATAAAAAAAATAACATTCAACAACAAAAAACCCATAAGGATACCTACTTAAACATTATGAAATAACCCACCTCACATCACAACCCATACAATACCTAATTATTCTCCATGTATGAATCCATGTCATTCTGTGATCTATAAAATCCATGTTGTGGATCCGTGCAAGAATGATTATCGATTAGAAAATTGATAACACATGTATCCCAAGAACGACTCTAGTCTATCATGCTATGACCTCATCAAATACATCAACACATCCTTGTATACTTAGGGAGGTCCATCAAGTCACCCCAACCTATCCCCAGAGAGTTTGTGGAGGTCACCAACAAAAAGACCCATCCACACAGGATCTAGGGAGGTCACTATGAATCACCATAACACATCCTCACAGGTTATAGGGAGGCCAAAATCAATCACACCAGCCCAGACATACATGTTTTAAGGAGGCCACAATTATCACATTTACCCATCCCTATATACCCTATCGATCCCATTGTCAAGTACCCGAGCCTATCTCATCACACTCAGTGAGGTAGCCTTTTTTATACAATCAACACATCCAGTAAAAAAAAGTAGTGAACATAATAATTCTCTCAATTAACCAACTCACCTTTAGGGTACTAGTCCCTCTGGATATATTCTCATATGCATGCTTTCAACTCGGGTCTGTCAAACCCATCCCAACCTTATACAAGTCTGTCATATCCATTAATAATTACTTTATACTTTGATACCATGATTACACTTCCTTAGTAAAAATACATAAAAATTATCATTATAAAAGAATCATCATTTTAAAATTACAACAAAATAGCAAAATGACATAATCTTTGAAAAACTAGGTCATCTTTCCAAACCAGGTGAAATAGACAAAAAAATGTCAATCAAAGCCCTTCCATCTTCCATTATAAAACTCTAGTTAAAAACACTTTTTAAATTCCATTACAAAAACCCATATACAAGTCATATATTTCCCATGATATTCCATTTTATCAAAAACATATTTTTAATGAATTATTTTAAAAGGTATCATTCTCTCTTTTAAAGCCAACACACACCACCAACCAATCCATAAGATAGGCCTCTATCACTTGTGTTACCAAGGTGTTACCATTATAAAATCTAGTAAGATATATGATCTATGTTAGACATTAGGTTGATGAAAACATGTCTTATCCTTATGGATAAAATCACAAAAAACGTGTGATATTCTCACATTAATACTAATGAGGAACACCAAAATAAGATAAAAATACCAAGAGTCTCAAATAAGGTCAAAGAACCTATCATGAATAGATGGTTTTCACTTTAATTATATAGTCCAAAAATAACTTCCTAGTGATTTCCAAACTCCACCTCAACTCCCACAACCATATCTCCTATCAAACATCTCAAAATAATTAATTATAATAACTTATTATTAATTAATCAATTAAAAAAACAATCCAAAATAATAAAAACTCACTTAGAGGTCCATTAAATTTATGAAATGTCTATTCCAACCTCACAAAATCCTCCAAGAAACTATCTAACCCATAAACATCATCAAATTAATTACTGAATTAACATAAACCAAAACACCAATCAGTATAATAGGTTCTAAACTCACTGTGTGGTCCAATAATTTCAGAATCATGAGAAATTAGGTGTGTTCCACTCCCAATGAACCTACTACTTTAATCCATGCAAAGTACCTAATTTTATAACCTAAATTATTGGGATTTTTTTTGAAATCAAATAAAACCCTAATTAAATACATGCATCGACATACCTCATGATAAATGTTTAAAATCATCTTGATTACAGCATATCAAGATGCACTCTATGAGTCACACACAAAATCCCCTTATGGTGAAATGATTTTTCTATTCTTAAATTAAATTTACCATCCAAAACTTAGAAAAAATAGAATTTAGGTAGTAATTGAGAATAAGAACAAGGGGGAGAAAGGAGGAAACCTTAAATAAAAATAACATTTTGAATCTCTATGAAATCACTTAGATCGAAGACACACTTAGGGAGATAAATAGAGATAAAAGAGGGGATATACCCCTTAT
The DNA here is from genome assembly GCA_963277665.1 of Viscum album. Taxonomy (NCBI): domain Eukaryota; kingdom Viridiplantae; phylum Streptophyta; class Magnoliopsida; order Santalales; family Viscaceae; genus Viscum; species Viscum album. The sequence goes on from OY728143.1 coordinate 1,016,851,722, forward strand.
ATTCTCACTATTGGAAGAAAATTTACTTGAATGGGGTTCCAAATAAGAACCCATAGAAAATAAAAAAACATCATTGATTAAAACACCTCTTCCCAGGTTCCACTAGCTAACCGGTGCACCCCATCGACTAGACGATGGTTGTTGTAGTTCAATTTCAGAAGCCTGACCACATCAGAGCCTGATTTTTTACTCTATTGATCACCCTTATCATCCAAAGACCTTGTTTACCATCTAAAACACAGTATACAAATTTCACAATGATCATTTTCTAACTTGAATCTTAGTTTATAACTCAACCCCCTCTTTGGAGGAAAAAATTCAAATTCACATTGGAATTCACTACCTATAACAATATGGGTCATTAAAAAATCCACCCTATAATGAGTCTCATCATCATAAAGCCATCGTAAAACTTTTACCGCATATATATACCTACTGTGATCATCAATTTATGAGAAATTCTTGTATTCCATCACCGAATTCCAAGATCTTTTCTCTTATATAACTCTAAACACCTAGCCTGGTTATACCGCCCCCTTCCAATCTACCTGGTTTGATCCTAAAACATAAAAAAATACCCCAAATGATGCACCAAATGTGTTTTCTAAATCACTATATCCAATTCCACATGACCTAATTTAATGATATTTCTCCAACTAAATTTTCTCAAAGCCACTCGACCTCACCCACCAATACATTACCACATTACACGAATATAATCCTTAATCTAAGATAAATCACCTCACCATACGAACACCCACACTAAGATATGAAATCACAATAAGTGTATTTACTCAATCAGTAATACAATCAAATACTTTTATTATTTATCTCCACCTTGAGCATCAAACCTCCTCTGATCTGACCCACCCTCAGATCTTACCACCACCACACTGAGCTGAATACAAACACATTAACTCCAACCAAATCCTCACCAATATTCCTAAAACAAGTCTATAATTTTGATAACACCTCATTTACATTTAATCCATTCATTAATAAGTTTTTTTGAACTCACATACCTTCCTGCACTAGGGTCACACTCCCATGACTGATAAGGTACTCTGTACTATAGAAGTATTATCACTACCTCACAAAACAAAATATCCTATAAACATCAATGAATTGATTCTAAGAATCCCACTCATCATCACCACCAATAGATCTGATGAATATAAACCAAAACCATCAATTCAGAACATTGACATATTATCAAGAAACCAAAACATTCCGAGGCTTATAGTTCTCCACACCATAAGATTGTTGAACTGACAACGGATCCCAATTATAGACCCCGACAAAAAAAAGTGGTTTAACCCATAAAATCACCAAAAAAAATACATCATAGTTCTAATACTTAAAAAATTAAAAATCATGCCTAGATACTCAAGAATCATGTCAAACATTCACAAGCCCACAACAATTGACTCTCTCAAACATTAACCCCATGATCCCACCAAAAGCATCTCCCAATGAAAATCCATCCTATGAGCCCAATACAATTAGCTCTAAAAAATATCCATAACAGACCATAGAACACATGATTCAACCACCAGGATCACCCCCAATCCATCACTAAAGATCTAGGTAATCAGTCTACACATGCTTTGATTTCTTCTCACACACTATGGAAAACAAAATCACACAGCCACTTAACTCACTAAGATGTTTCAAATCAACCTCAACCCATAGACTGAGCATAAAAATAAACCATATGGTTCATCCCAAGCCACTCCAAAAAATAAATCCAATTTGATTTACATAGGCACTGGTCTCCTATTTTAAAAATCAATTTCCAAACATTTTCACACACCAAAACTCTGAATATATTTTAAAATACCCCTTCAAATATAAGGATTTTCCCTAAAATCCATAATCACAAAAATCTATAGCCTATCCAGTCCATTTACAAAAAATGACCCCATTTCCAAAAAATCTATTTCAGAAACAATTTCAAAAATCACTTGAAATCTGATTTCAAAAATCATTTTGAAGTCATGTTTTAAAATCCATTTCCCTATATCTTCAAAAACCAAACAATCCCAACCGTTAAAACCACTAAATATTTAAGGAATTTCAAGTAAAACCAACACATAAAAATATTTACACACAACACATTCCACAACATGAGTTTTTATTTTTCAAAACCATATTTTTCTCTAAAACCAAAATTTCCAAAATCCATTGCCTTATGGTGTCTAAAAATCACATCATAACCATTAAAATACTCAACTTGTATCCATATTAATATAGTAACACAATATAATATACATTATAAATATCTATTATATAATAATTTTCTCTAATTAATATGGAGTCTAATGGGGCCATCATGACACAAAAATCCACTAATAGGTGCACATATCATTCCCTAAGAATACTGCTATGATGATTCTAGAAAAAACCACTAACTTACAGTCAAGACCAATAACTATATTTGAGTCCCATCCATCCAACTTTGAGATTCTCAATCAAAATTAACACCTCACTCATGTTAGATTGCATATTCCTAAAACTAAAAATCCATTGGAAAATCATGTTTTAAATGGTTCCATGATGGCTAGGAATTTTATTGATCTACCTCTAGAGTCCCGATATCTTATCTCCACTTCTAACTATAATATCCCATACTAAACATCCTTTGATATCCATTTATAATTCACAAGATCATTCCACCTAAATGGAACCTTATAGGGACACCACACATTCTGAAGTGTGCCACCCAGCATATTAGAGGCTTCCAACTAGCGACAAGGGACTAACAAAGTCATGAGGAGACTATTACCTCTAAAACAAGTGTCGAGGGTCATGAAAATTTTTATTGAACTTTCAGCATGAACCATCCATATAACTAATGTCCTACAGACCTATAGAAAAAATTGGGATCCCCATGGTTCCGAAAACTCTATAATATAAAATAAATAAATCTGTATAATGCAACAACTACAAAAAAAAGTAACTGCAATAATAAAAGAAAATAAAATTGACATCATATACAATAAATCACTCACTGTCTAGTACATGAAAAACAATGACTAAAAAGTAAATGCAATGGCCCCCAACCCAATTCACATACATCCTACCATATCTATGGCCTATATGGATAGATAAATTATACCATGAGTACAAATACATATGATTCCTGTGTCTTGAGAGAAAATAGGAGGGTTCCCATATACTCCAAAAGTCATGTTGTGTATGTGGATAAGAGGTGATTCCAAAGACCCAATAGGTATCCCGAGTTCCTTATCCACAATAAATGATTCTGTGATCATGTGGATAAACATGAAATACATATATAGAGTGTAGTCATTCCTATGCAACACACTCAACCAGAAAACCTAAAAGGAAACCACACAAAAACTATAATCATGCCTACTTTGGAACCAAGCTAGAACCCATCTCGCTTCGAGACCCATGAAATACCTGCTTCAACCCCATACTAGAATATATTTTGTACCATTATACATAAAATACTTGATTCATATCCATATTTTTATATCATCTATCAGAAACTCAATAACACATAATTTCCATGGCCCACATTTTTTACATAGGCCATGGATTCATCAAGTACCCCTACCCATCTATGCATACCTATAAAGGTCTACCAAGTCACCCTAACCAATCCCCGTAGATTTTGGGAAGGTCATAAACATACCCAACCATCTATAGAGGTTATAGGCAGGTCATTATCCATTATGTCAACCCATCCCCACATGTTTTAGGGAGGCCACAATAAATCACATCAACCCCGCACATGTTCTATGGAGGCCAAAATCATCATAATAGTTGACTCCCACAGACCATGGGGAGGCCATTTCCAAGTACCTCAACCCATCCTTGTTCACTCAAGAAGTCCACACCAGTCACATAATCAGCACATAAATGGAAAAAAGTAGGGAACATATACGATCTCTCAAGTCACCAATTCAAAATCATGGAACTCATTCCTCTATACCTAATCCCACATGAATGCATTCACCCTAGCTCCCCAAGACCCATACCAAACCTCTACAGGTCTGTCTCTTCCATCAGGATCGACTCTCCAATTTGATACTATGATAATACATAATTAGTCAAAACAACATGAATCAATATACATGAAGCATCAACAAACAATCACAAAAAAACACAAGAACGTAAGATTTGGAGTACTAGAAAATTTCCCTCATGAGGTCAAATAACAAAAAAAAGTCAATCCAATCTGTCTTATCTTATGTTTTAAAAACATAGCTAAAAACCTTTTGAAATACCATTTTAATACCCTTTTACATGTTTCTATTTTCCACGAAATTCAATTTTATCCAAACCCCCTTTTAAAGCTTACTTTAAAAAGGTTTCAATTTATCTTTAAAAACTAACTCACTCCACCAACCAATCCGTTGGGAGGGCCATCACCACTCCTTTGACCAAGGTTACATAATTAAACCGTTTAGAAATCTATATGGTATATGTGGTCTATTAGGTTTATGCTATTCCATCCTAACCATAACTAACTCATACAAAAATAGGATAACCAAAACACCATGATTATCAAATAAGTTCAAGGCCCCATATCTCAAGCCTAAGTTGACTACCATAATTCCATTGTCCGACCATCACGGCCTAGGATTGTTTGAACTCTACCTCAACACTCAAATCCCTACCACACATCAAATATCTAAAAAAATTTATTATCATAAATTATAATTAATTAAAAAATTAAAATGAAATATTCCTAAAACCTAACAACTCACCCAATAGTCCATCAAATCCATCTAGAGTCCATTACAAATACAAATAAGTTTTCGAGCACCAAGATAACCATTAAACACCATCAAATTAATTTACAAATTAATTTCAAATAAAAATTCCAATTTTCATAATAGGTTCCAAACACATTTGGTGGTTTAACTATGTTAAAAGCATAACCAACTGGGTGCATTTCACTCCATACACACATTTGAGATTAAAACACATACAATTCCTAATTTACAAAACTGAACTGATGGTTGATTTTAACTAAAATTAGATTAAAATATATTCAAATATACACAAATACACTAATAAAGTAAAATTATGAATGATGGATTAATTACAATGTCCTGGTATTCACTCAATGAGTTTTACATAAAAATTCCCTTAAAGAGAAATGATTTTTAAAGGATCCAGTGAAATCGATCCAAACCCTATAAAAAAAGAATGGAATTTAGTTAAGAATGGATTGAAAAAAAAAATAAATAGAATTGATGAGAACTTACTTAAAAATATCACATCTAAGACATTCATAATCACCTATATTGAAGGCAGAGAAAGGTAAATAAATGGAGATCCAAGTGGGGTATCCCCCTTTTGTTCTCATGGATGGAGGATGAAAAAGCTAAGGGGGTTCCTAATAAGATTCCCCAAAAAATACCAAAACACCCACACTTAAGAAACCCCTTACCACTCTCCATTTTCCAGTTGGTTGATGCATATATTGTTCTTAGTGCACTGTTAAGGAAATCGAATGGGTAGTGGGTGATATTGTTCAATTTCAGTTACTCAACCACCCTGTGGAATCCTTTGATTCTCACATAAGAACCCTCATCACATAAAAAACATGTTTCTTTTCCAAAAAAACTCATAAAAAGGTTCCATGTCTTAGATTCCTAACCTAAATATCTGTTTAAAACCTAACACTATTTTTGGAGGAAAATGTTCTAATTCCATTAGGAATTCAAAACCCATTACATTGTAGGTCATTAGAAAGGTGAATGAATTTTTTAATATCTATTATCACCTTTGACTTCACATGAAACAAATAAAAAACATACACACACTCAGAGATAACAAAAATTTACAAGGATAACCTCTCAATATGAGAAGTCTAATCCTTTATGTGATATATATTCCTATACAATAACATGAACCACTTGTATCAACCTATGAGGTTAACAATATAGTTTCTTAACAATGCATGATTGTGCATCCCACATGAATTGGTTTTCAACATTCTATATAGAGTTTTATCCCATACATTATAATGAAATATTTTGGATAAAAACTATCGAGTCTTTAAAAATTTGAGAACTCTGACAAGTTATTTATGCATTTATTTATTTCTTATTTAATATATTATATTTTAAAATTACCATGAAATAAAATAATTCATTTTTATGTAATAATAATACATAAAACTTATTCTTCCTCATTATAAAAACTTATTTCAAACACTGCATCATTCTCACATTATCTTGAACAAGTGAAGGAAACATTAGTTTATGAAATCTGAAATGAAAAACTCACTTCTTATTATTGTTCTGCTTCTTCTCCCTCTTATTATTCCTCTTATTGCACTAGTGAAATAGACCTAAAATAGTTATTATTTTCTATATTTTTCAAACAATAATTATTTAAGTTATATTTAGTGTTGGATCTTCATGTTAGTGAAACATTACTACACTAAATATCTTCATCTTAATGTCTTCAGAATATATATAAATAATCTGATTTGGGACGCTCTTTTCTTCTTAAGTACCAGAAAATATTCTCCTAAATTTTGTATCAGATCTCACACCCATCCATCTTTTCCTCAAAACCATATATTATATATATATATATTATATCATAAAATACTATCAACATAAATTATCTCCACTTTTATCACATATTTACTCATGCATTTACTAAATACCACATAGATACATTTGGGATCTCCAAGATTATTGGAATTTAAAAAACACATAAGATATTATTTATACATTTCTAACTGATCCGCCTTTATAATTTTCTATAAATTCATGCGATTATACATGGACTGTGTCCATTCAAACAAGATTAATTATCACAGATTCCTTCTTTACTACTCTTGAAATTATTACTATTTATATCATTGATAACTTTTAGGCGGAGAAAACCGGTAATGATGGCAAGAGGGGGGGGTGAATTGCCTTTTAAAAAATGATTAACAAATTAAAAACAAAGTTGAAAGTGCAGCGGAAAGTAAATAGGAAAGACACAAGAATTGATAACGGAGTTCGGCCAAAACCCGGCCTACGTCTCCGCTCCCAACTAAACCGTTGAGAGATTCTACCGCTTGCTTTTCAATGGTTTTAGCAAGAAACCCACTAGGCTTTGAGGTAGCACTAGAACCTATTACAGCTTGCTTTTGATGGTTGAGCAAGAACCCACTTGCTTTTAATGGTTTAGCAAGAACCCACTATCCTTCTTACAGGTGAAGGATAGCTCACCTATGTCTCAATCTATTTAAAGGAAATCTTGACAACCTTTTCACACCTTAATGGTGATGTGAAACCCAAAAGAAAGAGGGTATGAGAAAAGGAGTTGGGGTTTGTAGGCACAAACCCAATTTGAAAGCTCAAAAAGATAAATACGATAAAACCCGTAATTGGAGAAGCCTTGGGCGCCTTTGATTGATAGGAGAGGTTCAAGGCCGCTTCCAAGCTTCTTTGGTGGTGCTCTTGGATGTGGAATTGGATGGAGCACTTGGGGTTCCTTGAGGTGGCTCGCCGGAGGATTGCCGAATGATCAACAAAGTGTCCTTGGGCTTGATTTAAGTTCCGGGTTTTTGTCCGGGGCTTCCTCAGCCTTTATTTATAGGCATGGAACCCTTGGGGAGTCTTCAGAGCCGTTGGAAAAGGCCTCGGAGCCGTTGGAGGCCAAAAGAGGGTTGACTGGTCAAAGCTAACGGCTAGTTTGACTGGGCTACCGGCTGGCCGGTACAGCTCCACTGGCTGGCCGGTGCCTTGGATGTTGAGAAGGCCTTCTGCCCAGGCAGCACCGGCTGACCGGTGCCAGAGCCACCGGCTGGCCGGTGGGCAGACAGTAGCTAATACTGTTTCATCAGGTTGCCACCGGCTGGCCGGTGACAGAGCCACCGGCTGACCGGTGGAACCTGGCAGTGGGCAATGCCTCTGCCAGGTCCACCGGCTGGCCGGTGCTATCACACCGGTTGGCCGGTGGACTGCAATTCAGTCCATTTTGCCGGCTTTCTTGGGCCAATCCCTTGGCAATCAATTGCCTATCAACAAAAACACTTAGAACACAATTAGATAAACATGAAAGTGATTGTGATCATGAAAATTAAACCACGAGGGGATACGAGAGGTACAACAATCTCCCCCTATTTTGATGATCACAATCACCAAAACAATTAATGTAAAATACTGAAATTGAAAGGAAATGCTAAGCATGATGAAAAGGATTCTCCCCCAATCAATCAAGAAATTTCTCCCCCTTTGTGATTATCAAAATAGCGTGGGGCATAAAACTTGATTGAGGGAAATGGTTTGAAAAACTAGATATGAGAATTTTAAATCAATTGAAATTTTTGAAATTTGAATTGAAAGTTTTGAATCAAAAATTGAAATGAGAAATTGAAAAACAGTTTGAATTGAAAGTTTTGAAAAGAGAATTGAAATGAAAAAATTTGAATTGAATATTTTGAAATGAAAATTTTGATACCAAGTGTTGAAATTGAAAGTTGGAATTGAAAATTTTGAAATTGAAAATCAAAAGGGCTTAAACGATCCTAACTCCCCCTAAATAAAAACAACAAATCACCGGGGAGAGGGATTTTGAAAAGAGACAATTTTAGGCCCGGAGAGACTCGCTAGAAGGGATTTTTCAATCCACACTTGCCTTGTAGCGGGTCTTCTCCTATAGAATTCATCCGAATAAAATATCGATTTGGGCCTACCATACCGGGTGTTTTTGCAATTACATTCATATATCATGTGCCCGGGTTTTTTACAATAATTGCAAAATTTGTAACTAGAGCTCCCCCTTACAAAAACAGTGGGTGCATGGGAGGAGGAAGCTTGGTTGGTGTAGCCAAGTCCATTGGTGGTTCTAGATACTCGTTGAGAACCTAAGAGTTTGGACAAATTTTGTTCACCTTGGGTGAACTTGGCTAGGGATTCTCTAAGGTCCTTGATGGTTGATTCCAAAGAATCAACATTTGGGAAATTTTGGATTTTTAGGGAGAGTTCCTCCTTTTCTTTGAGAAGTTGTTCTTTTTCAGAGGAAAGCTTTTTGAAATTCTTTTTTAAAGCAACAAATTTTGACGAGAGTTCGTGAAAACCATTTTCTAATTGGTCTCGCACATGTTGGAGTTCTTCGTATGAAAAATGATTGAAAGAATTAGAAGAAGAACTTGAGGATGAAGAAGAGGAAGAGGATGATGATACCTCATGTTTTGCCATTAGGCATTTTGTACCTTGGTCGCTTGAGGAGGAGGAGGAGGAGGATGATGAGGTGTCACTCCATGTCGCCTTGAGGACCTTCTTCTTTCCTTTTCCCTTTTGCGTGGCCCGTTTTTTGTTGAGTGGGGCAATCGGGCTTGTAATGCCCTTTTTGGCCGCACCCGTAGCATTTTACCTTGGGCTCGGATCTTGCGGTGGGTTATTGCTTTCGCGCCTTGCGAGATTTCTTCTTCTTGTGCTTCTTCATAATTTGTGCATTTGGCGGGCGAGATTCTCCATTTCCGAGTCGCTGCTTGAAGATGAAGGAGATGAGGAAGATGAGGATGATGAGGAGGAGCTTACTTCTTTTTGTACCTTGAGGGAAATGTTTTTTGATGTCTTGATTGGTGTGCCCTCCTTTTGAGCTTGCCTCCTCATCGTGATCTCGTACGTCATAAGGGATCCGATGAGCTCTTCGACCGGCATGTTCTTTACATCCTTAGCTTCTTGGATAGCCGTCACCTTAGGTGCCCATGAGCTCGGAAGGACCCATAGGATCTTCTTGACCATTGCTTCAGCTGAAACATCATCACCAAGAGATTTTCTACCATTGCAAACGTCAGTGAAGCATGTAAACATTTCAGAAATAGACTCATTTGGATGCATTGAAAATGACTCAAAATCTTGACGATACATGTCCAATCGAGTGTCCTTGACTTTGTTGGTCCCCTCATGGGTAACCTCCAATAGTTTCCAGATTTCGTGTGAGGAGGTGCATGTGGAAACTCGATTGAACTCATTTCGGTCAAGGCCTCAATGTAGAGCGTTCATGGCTTTTCCATCAAGCTCGAAATTTCTAATATCGGCTTGGGTCCATTTGGATTCGTCGGGGGAAGACAAAGAATAACCTTGCATGACAATTTTGTAAATAGGATATCCTATGCTTCTTAAAAAAGTGGTCATGCGGGTTTTCCAATAATTATAGTCGGTCCCATCAAAAAATGGAGCACGACCCAAAGAAAAGCCTTCGGGGGAGAAAGAGGTTGAAGCCATCAAAAAAAGATCTTGAATTGAAACCGGTGAAGGTATTACTCAAATTTTGCCTCTGATACCAATTGTTAGGCGGAGAAAAACGGGAATGATGGCAAGAGGGGGGGGGGGGTGAATTGCCTTTTAAAAAATGATTAACAAATTAAAAACAAAGTTGAAAGTGCAGCGGAAAGTAAAGAGGAAAGACACAAGAATTGATAACGGAGTTCGGCCAAAACCCGGCCTACGTCTCCGCTCCCAACTAAACCGTTGAGAGATTCTACCACTTGCTTTTCAATGGTTTTAGCAAGAAACCCACTAGGCTTTGAGGTAGCACTAGAACCTATTACAGCTTGCTTTTGATGGTTGAGCAAGAACCCACTTGCTTTTAATGGTTTAGCAAGAACCCACTATCCTTCTTACAAGTGAAGGATAGCTCACCTATGTCTCAAGCTATTTAAAGGAAAGCTTGACAACCTTTTCACACCTTAATGGTGATGTGAAACCCAAAAGAAAGAGGGGATGAGAAAAGGAGTTGGGGTTTGTAGGCACAAACCCAATTTGAAAGCTCAAAAAGATAAATACGATAAAACCCGTAATTGGAGAAGCCTTGGGTGCCTTTGATTGATATGAGAGGTTGAAGGCCGCTTCCAAGCTTCTTTGGTGGTGCTCTTGGATGTGGAATTGGATGGAGCACTTGGGGTTCCTTGAGGTGGCTCGCCGGAGGATTGCCGAATGATCAACAAAGTGTCCTTGGGCTTGATTTAAGTTCCGGGTTTTTGTCCGGGGCTTCCTCAGCCTTTATTTATAGGCATGGAACCCTTGGGGAGTCTTCGGAGCCGTTGGAAAGGCCTCGGAGCCGTTGGAGGCCAAAAGAGGGTTGAATGGTCAAAGCTAACGGCTAGTTTGACTGGGCTACCGGCTGGCCGGTACAGCTCCACCGACTGGCCGGTGCCTTGGATGTTGAGAAGGCCTTCTGCCCAGGCAGCACCGGCTGACCGGTGCCAGAGCCACCGGATGGCCGGTGGGCAGACAGTAGCTAATACTGTTTCATCAGGTTGCCACCGGCTGGCCGGTGACAGAGCCACCGGCTGACCGGTGGAACCTGGCAGTGGGCAATGCCTCTTCCAGGTCCACCGGCTGGCCGGTGCTATCACACCGGTTGGCCGGTGGACTGCAATTCAGTCCATTTTGCCAGCTTTCTTGGGCCAATCCTTTGGCAATCAATTGCCTATCAACAAAAACACTTAAAACACAATTAGATAAACATGAAAGTGATTGTGATCATGAAAATTAAACCACGAGGGGATACGAGAGGTACAACAATAACCACATGTATTTAAAAAATATAAAAATATATTCATTTTAGTTGGGGTATTTCCCTAGTGGTTGAGGCTCCCTATAATCCTACTTCAGACCTAAGTTCAAATTTGAGTGGGAGAAAATTTCCATGGTCAAGCAGTGATGCAGGCTTGATGCAGACATATGATGATGCAAACATGATGCAGAAATGACGCTAAATTGGGCTTTCAGGCCATTTTTGTGCTTTTGGGCCATTTAATAGGCTTCATATCTACTAGGTCTTTAGTCCATTTAGTAAATAAATAATTCTTGATGGGTGGGTTATCCCTTGGGGGGGGGGGGTCTATGACCAGCCTTTCTGGCCTGTGTGTGGTGTGTGTTTAATGTAATTTTACCCCCAAGTACCTAATATATATTTAAATATATGCTTCCATGAAACAATTGTGATTTTTGAGTCTCCATTTTTTGTGTGGAATATACCCACCGATACTTCTCTTTTCTTCTTCTTGAGTTTTTTCAAAAATCATGATATAACGATCATGATATTTGTTTTTTATTTCAGAATTGCTCACCCGACAAAAAATGGGTTAGGTTTCAAATAATCGTAGAAGTTAATTCTCCATCAACCTAAAAATTCACTAATTATTGGATCAATATGGTCATTATTATTATATTTACATAGACAACCACTCTTGATTATGTAGCTTCAATTCAATCTTAAGAAGATGATTCCTATAATGATTCTTAGGGTGTTCTGTAATCATTATTATACAACTGATGTTTACATAGTTGGATAAGAATCCTTATAGAGATGATACTTACAAAGTGTAGTGATCATCCTTACATAAATAATGTTTATATAGTGGAAGCATCACCCTTACAATGATTTTTCCATAATAATTTCACATGACTCACTTGTTATATTATATTCTATGGAGGGTATTAAAAGCTTCTACACACATGTTTATGCTTCAAATTTTCAATTATATTACATGCATGATATTCCTATAATATTCAACTATCTCAACATAAATCATCTTGAGTTTTATTTTCATTAAATAAAAGAACCCAACTTGGTGATTTAAGTATAGGAATGTGTTTGATCATACAGGGATGACCAGAAAATCACACAACCATCAATTAATCAGGACAACACATGGATTTTTAATTATAAATAATGTCATGTTTTTACTGATCCAACATCATATTTTTGGTTAGGGGTATCACATGTTAATAAGACACGACACATAAATAGTGGAATGATATAATCCATTGGAGATGGTTCTCCCTAAGGGTGCATTGTGATAAACCCCACAACGGTTCCAAGCACCACATTCACACCAGTATTGACCTACATAGGGCCTCTACCTCCACAATTCTACCGCACGAGATGGGATTTTTGGTCAATTCCATATTGAGGGGTGTCTTATTTGTTATCTTTATATATTAAATTTTTTTTGTAAATATAAAAAAATAACACTGTAGATATGTTAAGTAAATAAAAATACTTAGAAACTAAATAGAAAATTTGCAACCACTCTTTTATTATTTTATTACAACATCAATAATCATCTAACAGTGTTAATAAACTCAAACAATGTTATTTTATTCTCATTAAATCAATACCTTATAATCACCAAGATTAATAAGTTATATAATTTATCATTATAACTCTTCTATGAAACTAAAATTATTAAACACATTTTCCTTCTATAATAAATTAATATTAAAAGAGATTCTAAGGCATGAAATTCTTAAGTTTTCAAATAAATAATAACTAGAAATAGAAAAAATCATTAAACACCAATAATCCAAGACGTTCCTCATAATTTATATAAACTTAATCATAGTTACACAAGACATGGAAATTCTTATTAAACAAAAATATTGGGTTATACTGTTACCAACTTCCAAGATATTGTTTTATTCATTATGAATATTCCTTAGAAAAACAACAGAGGTATTCATGAACAATCAATATTCACTAACTACCATTGAAAATTAATACAACTTACATAATATGGGTTCAATAATATTCCTTGATTTATTTATTTTCAATACCCCCATGTAATTATTTTTAAATATGTACTCAGTTCATTAATTATATCTCTCCCACTTTTAATTTAATTTTACTCTCACCCCCTTATTGGAAAGAAATAAATGGCAATTTAGATCTGATGGTATCAATTCATACTCAATAATTATTCCATCAACTATCCCACACTATGTATACATGATCCATTCTTATTTTAGAAAACTAGAGGGTTTGATTTATACTACTTAGCAGTTTATTTACAACTAAATTTGATTCTACCTGAAAATGATATAATCTTTACCTTTATCAGTAATTTTCCAAATATTTTTAGTCTATGATAACCAATTTATACCAATTAAGATGAAAATTATCATGTAATTTCAACCTAAATTCCTATACTCACTTAAATACATTGGTGAACTACATTCATGTAAAATTAGTCAGGATTTTGTTTCAAAAAAACATTTAATATTCATCAATTTTTTTATCATTTATATAACCTATTAAACTAATTTTCTCTACTATATTGTTACAATATGAATTTATTCACCATGGATAAGAGAATAAAAAAGCATACCTTGTCATTTATATTTTATAAATCACTTTCCAAAATATTAAAATTTGTATAAAAAGACAATTTTTGGAACTTATTCATTCGTTACTTGTATCCCCCTCAATAGACACTAAAAATTGTATTTATCATAGTGTATATATTATATTGATGAATTTAAAGATATTTCAAGTTCATAATGGATAGAAATGGATTTCTTTATTTAGATTCCAATATTTGACATCTTATGAATCTATACAATGGATAATATTATTAAATAAACACACTTTGGAATATTAAATATGAGACCAAACTGGGTTGGTATTTTCTTCAATTTTATATCCAATATTTACTATATTCACTTCTTATCAAGTTATCCACTTGATAAAATGATTCACCTTAAATTTTGTGCATTATTAATAAAAATAAGACACATAAATGTAAGGGAATTAGGTGGGAACTATTTATTTTCAATATAAAAAATAAATTTGAGAAGATTTTATTAACCAATTGGTTCCATTATTTATTCTACCACAAATAAATTTTATATATGATTTAGTTTTTAGAAACTGAATCACTTCACAACATCAACTTCTGTGTGTGAGTATCTGTTTTCTAATTATCCTTCATGCATAGTTCAATCTTTATCCTTCTTAAGGATTCTTCTTATATTGAAAGTAAGGGTAGACAAACTTGAACATTATGTCTTGGTTCTATGAATATCCTATATAAATATTCATTAATAGAGGGGATGTAATTTCTTTACAACCTCTCATGAAATTTAGATACTTCATTTGAAATATCTTCTTTCATTTGAGAATAAGATTTTATTTATACTTACTCTATTCTCTTTTCTTCTATAAATATTCTTTATAAATAACCAAAAAACATTTAGGTATATTGGAATATTTTTTTAATCCTCAATATGAAATATTTTGAGTTATTTTATTCATGTTTGTTTATTTGGATCGAACACACCTCCTAATATTCTTGTACTTTATTTGGATATGATCTTCCATTTTCTTATTGTCCAAGGTTAACTTATTTGTCTCTTGAATATTCTTGGAAATGACCTAGCTTGCAAGTCGATTCATATTTTATCATGAGGAAACCTCTAATTTCATCATCAAAATCTATGTCTTATTTTATCATTTACACCTAAAACATATTTAAATGAAAATGAATCATATTTGTGAACATTATCAATGAAAATGACATAAAAATATTCATGCAATACAAAAATGTTTATGTTATTTTTTTTATTAATATATAGTTTCTTCATTTTCTATTTTCTATTTCCCCTTGTAATAATATTACTTTGTGCTTATATTATGAATTTATTTTACTAATAATTCAATACACAATACCCAAATCTATTTTAACACCACCAATTCTTGTAAAAACCTTGATCTTGTTTTTAAAACTTATTTTTTTCTATAAATTTCTTATTTTGAAGCATGTATTTTTTAGATTTTATACATCACTGGTTGGGATATTTTTAGATAAACAACTTCCATACTCCATATATTTACAATTTATACAGTGGTAAGCTTACCATCAGTTTTCATAATCTATATTTTTTAAAAATTTTCATTTATATCCACAATACTTAAATAAATAGAAATAGTAGAAACATTTGATTTTAGAAAGGATGACCGCTTTCTTCAAGGATTCTTGGGAAAGTAAATCTGAAGGGTTTATAGACTTATTTACATTTAATAGAGAATTCATAACATTATAATTCTTCTTATAATTTTCTTTGGTAGCAGATCCTCTTATAAGAATTTCTTGTGATTACTTAGATTAAGAAATTTCAATATTTTCCACTTTAATATCTATTTCAATACAATTTATTTTTAGAATGTATTTATCATTTTAAACAGTCTTTATTTTTTCATTACACTATATGAATCTTTAAATTTAATCATCAAGAATCATGACCTTTTCTTTTAACTATGTTCCAAGATCCTTAATCCTCTTTGATTTAATACTCAATTATACTGTAAAATCTTGGACCCTGATGCCACTCAACTGTGACCTAATCTCGGTTGGTCACAAAGACTTAGGAGAATCTCCCCAAATACTAGAGGCTTATGACTATGAGTGAGGGTCTATGCGTGTTAATGGGGATACTATTCCCTCATTACCAGAGTATATCATAACAGAAGTAAATAACTTGAAAATATTGGAATAAGATAAACAAGAGAACAACTGAAGAAGTAAAAAAGGAATGGATGTATAAACAATCAAGAAGTGTCTCATATATAATGATGTAGATGATACATGTATCTTGAAAGAAGCCAAAATAAGTACATGGAAATAAAAAATAGTACAAGTCTCTAAAAGGAAAAAAATAACAAAATTCCCCAGTTGCATTACAAGCCTCAACATAGTCCCAAGCACCCCTATTCCAAATCCACAATAAAAAAATGTGATATGGAACTTCCCCTTTCGGCACCTTTGACCATATGATCTGTTTGGGTCCATGAGGAGGCCCAAACAGGGTGTGAGAAAAGCATCCCAGTAGGTAACCACCTAGAAGTCTATAGAGTTCCAATAATCACAATGCAATAAGATAAACATGTGTAAGTAAGAAGTAATGTTCGTGTGAATGACCAAGTCACAAGAATGCTACAAAAAAATACTAAACAACCACTCAAGACCCCTGAAACAAGTTTCATCTCCTAACAAGGCATCTATAAGAAACCATAACAAGTAACACACCCTCTCCATACATCCATATATATCATTTCCACACAAAATTATTGTATAATGAATCTATATAAAATATCCCATAGCCTCGTCGTACAACCAATCATTTCATATATCCCACAACCATGCCATATAATGGAGTGTAGACCACAAAGGGATGGATGCAAGGTCTAGAAGGCCAAGGCATCCTTTTTGAGTCCTGGGATAATCTTGGTGTAAATTTGGTATAAGCACTTATTTGAGTCTTAGGATTATGTATACCAATATTTCCTATGTGATTCCAAGAAATCCATATCCAAGGGGTAGAAAAGCCCGAGGAATCCCATGGAATCATGACCCAAGAAGCATAACTACTCAAGGCTCACAATACCATGTTCCAGATCCATGGAGTGCCATCCATGGAATCTAACCAATCATTCATTCATTTTGTAGAATTTAACAATTCAATTCCATATTATTTTACCCTCTAATATAATCAATCTCATTCAATTAAATTCAATAAGTATACCTAATCATTTAATACGTTTCAAGCCAAAATAATCTCATATGTATACAAAATCATGTATTCCATTTCCATTTAATCAAGTCACATGGGTATACCCACCCATTTATTTCCATTTTCCATTAAACTCACCACATGGGTATATCCACCATAAATCCCAATTCACAACCATGGGATTTAATGAGTATACCCACTCATCTATCTCAAACTCACATTTAGCAGTTCATATAGATTCACCCATCCATTTATCACCATTCATATTTAAACAAATTCCATGGGTTTACCCAAACATTAACTTAATTTTATTTTTATCCATTTAATCATCTCAAGCGTGGAATAACATAATGACACAGGACAAGGAGGTAGTACATCTTCTAATCATGTAATTCCATTTTATTTAATTATAATTGATGTTCCTTCTACTAGGAAAACTCAAGAACATACCCCTTAGGTGGTTCACAAAATGTCAAAACCTAGGAAAAAGAATGGAACAACTCATGGGTGGACCTGGGTGGGGGAAAAACCACCAAATCTTCTCAAGGAACCTATGGGCATCCTATTAGGATCAACTACAAATATATCAACCAGTCAACTAATTTTGTGGTAATGCTCGAAAGTCCAGCACGAGGAATAACAATATATAGCTCTAAAAAGAACCAAAATAAAAAAAAAAGTATATACAACCTACCTGAACTCGTTAGTGGAGTGATCTTCAAGTATCAATTCCTAATTTGAATTAGTTTAGGAGAAATCATAATAATGGGAAAAGAATGAGAAATTAGGGAATATGAGCCTAGATCCAAATAGAGAAATCGATAGCCATAAGAATAATGAATGGATGACAATGAATTTATATCTTATCATTGTGGATACAGTGATACAACCACAATTGAATCAGAGTTTAGATGAAAAAGAAACCTTAAATCCTACATTAGGTTTCCAAAGGAACTCTCAAATGCTCCACTTTTGTGTGGGAGATAGAAGTGAAATTAGGTCATAAAAGAAAATTAGTTTATTTAAAAATTAATAAAAAACCCAAAATACAGGGGATGATAGTTTAAGAACACTATTCGGAAAACTGTGCACTAGTCATGAAAGATTCCTATAGGCCAAGAGGCACCCGCATTGTTTACCTGCGCAGTTTACAAACCATGGAGAAACAATGCGCTAACAATTTTTCAAAGTCTACAATAAATGCAGAACTGGCCACACAACTGTGCATCCCATTCCTTACAGTTTGAAAAAACTTTGTGGCCAATACAACCCCTCTATCTAGCCTCTCATGATTTTAACTAACCATGCACTAGACCGTTTT
Organism: Viscum album; assembly: GCA_963277665.1. NCBI lineage: Eukaryota > Viridiplantae > Streptophyta > Magnoliopsida > Santalales > Viscaceae > Viscum > Viscum album. The sequence goes on from OY728143.1 coordinate 1,016,870,334, forward strand.
CATCCCAAAACCTGGTTCTGGGCTTCGAAAAAGCCCTAAAACCTCAAAACACCCAATGATCATGTTGGGAACACACATAAGGCCATATTTAAGCAATGAAATTGATAATGAAGGGATATTTACCTTATAAATAAACCTATGTTCTTAAAATATTCCCCCTTTAATTCAATTCATCTTCAAATTGATCTCTATAGGGTGGTGAAGATTTGTCTAAGAACAAATCTGGCCACTAAGCATGTACATTGGCCTCCTGCTCCCAAGTCTCATTTTGTAAACAGTCACACTACCATAACACAATACTAGTGGAACTAAGTGGCAATGGATAACATTTGTTCTCCTGTCAAAAATATGAATCAGATGCTCCTCAAAGTACAAATCTATCTGTAACTCAACCTCCTTAGGTTGAAAAGCATGAGATGGGTCAGAATGATAGCGACACAACTGAGGTACGTAGAAGAATTCATGCATGGCTCGATACCTATGAGGTTGCTGAAATTGATATTCTACCGATCTGAATCTCTTCAAAATCTCTAATGACCAGACATATTGCGATGAAATTTTACCCAGTCTCCTGATTCTCATGTGTCCCAACCTTGGTGAAACATGAAAAAATACATTATCCCCAACCATGAACTATAGTGATCAACTATGGCGATAGATGTAAAATTATTGAAAATACTGTGAAATATCCATCTATTTCTAAATCAACCAAACCTTCTCAGAAGTCTCCTACCTGAGATGTGGTCCCAATAAAGATACCTCACCTATCTCTAACCAGCACATGGGTGATCAACATAGCCTACCATAAAAAGTATCTTATGTTTATAGTTTTATCATCGCCCGATAACATTTATTGTAGTTGAAATAAAAAAGGGGTATATGCCTCTCCCATGATCCCCCAAAATCCAGGGCACATCCTCACATCATATCCTCCAAAACCTGTATTGTATACTCTGATTGGACATCAGTCTGAGGGTGGTATGCTATGCTCAAGAGAACTTGTGTAACCAACGCCCTCTGAAAACACTTCCCGAAATGAGATGTAAAGATGGTGTCAGTATCTGAAACAATAGTACGTGGGACCCCACAAATTTTTACTATCTTACATATTTTGAAACTCCCAATCTCATCCACACTGAAGATCTCCTTGATCAGCAAGAAGTGAGTGTCCTTTGTGAGTCTATCAACAAAAACCAAGACACCATTATTACCTCGAGGTGACCTAAGTAAACTAGTCATGAAATCCATCACAACATCATCACATTTCCACTTTGGAATATGTAACTTCTATAAAATTAATTTTGGTCGATGATGTTATACCTTCACATGCTAACAGATGGAACACCTCTTAACTGAACCAGCTACCTCACGCTTCATACTTGACCACCTGTATTGACTAAATAAGTCACTGTACATCATAGTGACTCTAGGATGAACTTCCCAAGATGAAGATTGAAACTTCTACATAAACTCCTCATGTATACAACTGTAACCCAAACACAACCATGGATACACAGAACCTCATCCTCATATACGGTCTAACTATGAAGTTGGTCCCCACCTTCCAGACTTGTCTGTACGACTATGCCCTAAGAATCTTATAGCTGCATCATCCTTAATTTGTCCAGTAGGATAGAGGTCAAAGATAAGGATGATGTATATTTCTATCCCTGACTGTCATGCACCTCCGTATGCATCTCAAAGAATAATTCCATAAACTATCACTTGCAATTGGCATGCTAGACTTCCTATATATATGTCCTCCTGCTCAGTGCATCAACCACTATATTACCTTTACCAGGCATGTAGGACAATATGAAAATACTGAAGGTACTCCACCCATCTCCACTACCTCAGATTCAGATCACACTATGTAAAAATATACTTGAGGTTTTTTTGGTTCGTGTACACCACAAAACACTCTCCTAGTAAATAATGTCTCCAACAGTGCAACATGTGAACAACTACAACTAACTCAAGATCGTACGCCAGTTAATTCATCTCTTGTGGCCTCAGCATATGAGACTTGTACTCTACCACTATATGCATCTTTATCAACACTAATCTCAGACCAATACCTAATGCATCACAATACATAGTGTAGCTATTTTCTTAATCGTGCAGTATCGAGACTGATACTAATTTCAGTCTTCCTTTTAGCTCTTGAAAGGTTGTCTCAGAAGAATCTGACCAAAAAAATGTCACACCCTTATTATTCAATCCCATCAATGGTAGTGATAAAAATAAGAAGTATTATATAAAATGACTTTAGTAACTAGCTATACTCAAGAAATTCCATATGTCAAAAAGATATTTGGTTTGTTCCTAGAAATATATAGCTCTCACCATATCTAGGTCTACTGATACTCCTATCGCTAAGATAATGTGACCCAAGAAGTGAATTTGATCCACCAAAAAGTTGCACCTTCTGAGATTAGCATATAACTGATGCTATCTTATTATATTCACGATGATATGAAGTTAGTTGGCATGGTCATGTAGATTGTGAGAATACACCAAGATATCACACATGAAAACCACCAAAAAAGAGTCTAGGTAATGATGGAAAACTCAGTTCATTAGCTCCATGAAAAATACTGGTGTGTTCGTGAGAATGAAAAACATAACAAGATACTCATACAGACTATACCTACTATGAAAATATTTATGAGGTATGCCTTCTAGTCAAACACACACTTGGTGATAGCTAGAACTCAAATCCATTTTTGAGAACATTTAGGCACCTCAAAGCTGACCAAATATCCTATCTATCTGTGAAAAGGGATATCAATTCTTAACCCTTAGTGAGTTACACTTCTGATAATACACACATAGCCTAAGGGTACCAACTTCTTTTTTCTTCAAAAAAAGGACTGTAGAACCCCTTGGTGAAATACTGGGTCGATTAAACCCATTCTCCTCCAAATCATCTAGCTGCTTCTTGATCTCCTGCAACTTTTTCATAGCGATCCTATAAGGAGGAATGGATACCCGTGCAGCTTCTGAAACTAGATTAATAGAGAAATCCACCTCTCCCTCAATAATTAAACAAAAAAAGTTGTTAGGAAACACATCCCTGAAACAAAAAACCACTGAAGTAAATTCCTCTTGACTCATTACCGGATCATCTAGATATAAACTAGACATACAGGACATCATCCCACCCACCCCCTAATTCATTGGTCCATCTCGGATCACCAGGAAATCCCATTCACCCTTATGAGGTTACATAGCACCCTATGGTGATGCTAAAGTCTCCCTTCAGTGGTAACAGTCGATGTAATCTTGATAAGCTACTAGCCAGTCCATCCAATGAATGATGCCAAACCCTTTCATCTCGAGGACAAACAAATTCTAGATGAAGTGACACCCACCAGCCTCAACGGGATTCTCCCTACACCGGTGAATATTATCCATTCTGATTCCCAGTGGTGTTTCTCACATCATAACACCCTTAAGAATAAAAACAATAATCCCAAGGCATTTAACACTGATGTAGATATACACTATGTGATACACCTATATCAAAAAGAGATTTTGAAATAGTAGAGGATATAAGGATTATAACTCTCATCATAGATGGTTTGATACCCTTTTCTTAGGGGGTAGGCTGTATAGAAAATAAATTTCCTATACCACGACCCTGTGATATAACCTCACAACCAATAGTATGTCCAATATGTTGTCTCATTATAACTGGTGTTTGGATACCTCTACCATGACCACCACTACCTTGTCCTGATCATCCAACACTACTCCAGCTCCCTGCCTGATGTAGAGTTGAGGAAACTGATCCTGGTCTTGGCGTCAGAGCTGACCCCTACCACTCGCATCTAGAGGGAAGGTCCTATAAAACCACTGCACGTGTCCCACCCCACAACAAGATCCACACTTGAATGGGTCACGACCAAACTAATTTTTCATGTGTACTCAAATTTCACACTGATTAAAAAACACTAAGCTACCAGTACACAAAACATGACTTGTACTAATTTCATGGGAAGCCTAAAAACAACATTTCCTTCCTGATGATGTGGAATCTCTAGGTCAAGAAACATCAATTCCCTACTCAAACCCCATCCTCTATTAGGTTTTTCTCTATAATTTAGCACCTAATTCCCTATATAAATGATAGAGTTCAACCTGAACACATTGAACTAGGATCTGATATCATGCCATAGACCTTCCTAAAATAATATATCTCTAGATAGATAATCAGTAAGGTATATTGGTTTAAAGCATTTAAACTCAATAAATCACGATGGGTACTCCATAACTGTCATTGTTCACTGCTCCAAATGCATGAAATCACTATCCCTATATTCCCATAGAGTTGTGGGGTAGAAATAGTCATAGAACCAGGTTTGGAAAATAGTCCAACCCGTATCTCTCTGCCCATTATCTTGGTTTAGAATACCCCACCAGTGCATTACTCCTCCATGTATAATACAAGTGGAAAGCTTTACCCTCACTTCTAGAGGCTTCTTGAGATTATTGAAAATCACTAATGTAGTCTTCATCCATTGCTCAACATCCTGTGGGCCTCTATCCCCTAAAAACATGGGAGGATGCTGATGATGGAACACTCATGTCAGCTCATCCATGGAAAGATAGGATGCAGTTCTCCCTGATATTTCTTCATGAATTGAAATAAAACCTTAGAGAAATGTTTCTCAAAACCTATTTTTGGAACAACCTCTGGTACCCAAACTAGTACCAAGGTAGGATCATCTGATATCCCATGGAACATTGTGTAAGAACCCATGTTTTTGTATGAGGTGATGTTTCTCTTCTTTTTAGTTTAAAAGCCTTGTTATGACCTTATGTGAATTATTAACTTGATCATGGGTGTTCTGGAGGTGTTCGGAGATTGTTCGAAGTCCATAACCATGTTTTGGGATGAAAATGACCCGACACATAGTTTTTGCATGGCTTTCACATGGTTTAGGTAAACTATGTGAAATGTCTGAAAAGTTACAGTTTCTAACAGTCACTTTCACACAGTTTGTGCATGGTTAGTCAAACCGTGTGGGGTAACCACAAAAAGTTCCCATTTATAGGTAGTGAGTTGTGCATGGTTTTTTCACGGTTAGTTAGACATTGTGAGGTAACCATGCAAGGTGTCTCTTTCTAGAAAGTAAGGTGCGAATGATGTCTGCTCGGTTTGTTAAAATGTGCTGGTAAACCGTGCAACCCTTGCTGTGTGTTTTTTAATTGTAAATTAAAATATTAATTTTCTTTTAAAAAACAAATTTGTTTTCTCCTCCACACACAAATCCCCTTTATAGCTCTCTTTTGAGGTGCCTAAGATAGGTTTTGAGCCCTACTCTCAGTACGACTTCTGTTTTGATCACTGATTGTCTCTACATATTCTCATCAGTATGTCCTTAATTAATTTTTAGTCAATATTGATTCTCAGTAACAACAAATGCTCTATTTGGATTTGGGCTCTTATGACCTAATATTCCCTTCTTCATCCATTCTTAAGATTCCTCCCAAACCAGGATGAATCAAGGCACGATACTAGACGAGTTTTCTACTACCAAGGCGAGGTAGGTGGTATATACTCTCTTTCGGCTTTTCTTGGTGTTTCCCAGGCATTCGACTGATATGCCTTTTTTTGGACATTCCTGAGAGGTATTTTTTTTGAGAGAGTAACTTTTAGTAGCTCTTGTTGGACCTAATAAGGTTGACTATAGGTTCTATTTAGGTGCATTGTCACTTGTTACTTGTTTTGAGGTCATCCATGTGGTGTGTCTATTTGGATTTAACCCATTCATGACCATCTAATCCACCAAAGGGGTGTGTTATTGTGATTTTCTAGTTAGAGGAATCCTTTAGTTACCTTAATAGCTTGAGTAGCTTGGTTAGGAGATATAATGACTACTTGCATTTTTTATATCTTATGATGACATAACTATTTGATAGTTTGTCTTAAATGAAATGGATAATATGGGTGGGTAAACCTATATGTAAATGATTAATTTCATGTTAAATGGATTATATATAAGGGTAGGCCCATATTCTTGGTAAGTGTTAATGGTTTTATGAGTGGGTATACTCATTTCTTGTGCTTGTTGATGTGAGTGGGTGTACTCACATAGCTATGAATGTTTAAATTGAATGTTTGAATTGAATGCTTGAATGATTGTTTAGATAGATTCCATAGACCACTCTCTATGGATTTGGAATGCGATAGTGGACACCTTGGGTTGACTCTTCCCCTTGGGTCTTGATTCTATGGGATGCCTCGGGCCTTACAACCCTGTGGATTTGGCTTGCTTGGTATCACATAGGACTTTTTATTTCCTTTCTCCTAGGACCCCAACCAGTGCCTAACTAAGTTTCCAAAAGTTATTACCATGAGAATAGATGGGATTCCTTGGACATGCTCCTTGGATCTGGCCCTCTGTGGTCTAGAATTAATTAATTAGATGCCTTGGTTTACTAACACCTTGGATCCAACCCTTTCAGTCTAAAAGGAGTGTCCATGGGATGATACTTTAACTATACAACATGGGTGTGGAATACTTGATTTCTTTATACCATGTGGATGTGGGTTACATGATACAGATTGATGTATGGCGTGGCCACATGACTTTCTTGTTTTCTTAGTCAGAACTACCTTGTTAGGAGTTGGCTCTCTTTTGTAGGTATCCTTGAGGGCTATTTGGTTTTACTTATTGTAGTATAATTATTCCATGGGCATACACTCTTACTTACCATTTGTATACTCTTACTAGAACTTTTTTAGAATTTATTTTAGTACTGTATATACATGGGTGGTTTTTAAATGGGATTTTTATCTCAAACCCTGTTTTGGCCTCCTTGGGGGACCCAAACAGATTATATGGGTAATGTTGATGATAGGGGAAAGCGCCCTAGTAGAGGTTATTTATTGTGTCTTTGGAGAAGGGGAGCATAAGACCCAACTGAGGCTTGTGATGTTGGGATCACATTTTGTTCTTTTGTTATTTTTATTATAATTTTACTATACTATATTTACATGTATTTTTTGGATGGTTTATTGATACTTGTACCATTTGCATCATTTTTTATACGAGATCCTTCTATTATAGATGTGTATTCCTGTTTTCCTTCTCTTCAGTTGACTACTTATCTATTTTCTTCCACTATTTCATGTTTTTGACTTCCATTGTGATACTCTGGTAATGAGGGAATAGTATCCCCACTGAATCACCTAGCCCTAACTACTAGTCGACAGCCTCTGGAGTTTGGGGAGATGCACTTGAGTCCTTGTGACCAACCGGGCTTGGGGTACCATTTCAGGTGGTATCTGGGTCTCAGACATTAAAAAGTGGTATCATAGGTAGGTTTTTTTCATTTATAGTTTGAATTACTATTTGGTGAAAATAGACAGGAATAGGAAGGAAATGAAATTTGGTAATAAACTATGCCATGGAGTAGCTACCCCTTGAATAGGGAAAAGCCAAATTACCTCGAATTGAGTTCCGATTTCCTGAATTTTGACTATTACAATTGATTTGATTTCACTATTGGGTGATGAACTTGATTTCTAATATTACTATTGATGCAATTATGGGTTCTATTTCAATTGAAACCTGATGAGATAAGGGTGTTCCATCTCATCCATCATATAGACATTTGTTAGAATCACATGCGATGCATTATGCCATGTCATCTAGGATGCATTAGATATTGCATGTTGTTGTGAAATTTTATGTGATAGTTGTGCCTGATGTTGTGTTAGTTGGGTGATATATATAAAGGTTTGACATCATCTTTCAGTCCGTAAGGTGTATGAGTCCTTATGAATTGGGAAATGATGCACCAGTGAAATCTAAATATTGAATGAAATTGTTATATGTATGGTTTTACTAGGAACCATGTTTTGGGTTCATGTGGTGTTATGGTCCCTAATGGATTTAGAAATTGGTAAAATCATGGTGGGAACATGAGCCTCAGCCCGGTTGGTGGGGACTCCACAGGTGCATCCAGGAGACTTGAGATCAAATCCGGGTGGAGGCGAATTTCCAGGCACTGCAGCAGTCACTGTTCGGTACTGTAGCAGTCACTATTTGAAAATATAGTAGGCACTGTTCGGTACTATAGCCATCACTATTCGGTACTGTATCATCCGTAACTATTCATACATATGGGCCTTTGGGCCACCGGTTTGGTCCTCGGGTCCTGCAAGGATTTCGGGCCACCCAAGGCCTTCGGGCCAGTTGTTTCTCAAGGCCTTCGGGCCAGTTGTTTCTCATGGCCTTCGGGCCACCTTAAAGACTTAGTGCCACATTAAGGCCTTAGTGCCACTCCAAGGCCTTTGGGCCACATGAATGAAGAAATACCAATCAGACTACAAGGGATAATGCTTCAGATGAGGATTTAGGGAAGACACATTCACTAGAGAAAAGCTAACCAGAATTAGAAGAATGAGAGGGTATAGCTTTTCCATCGGTACTAGTCCTATGAAAAATTGAATAGGACAGCTAGAAGACCAGCCCTGTGAAGGTGGAGTGCTGATTTTATGATAAATTATAGGGAGAAGTAGTTCCAAGTTGTCTTGTCTGGGTGATTCCCTCTAAGACCTACGGGTCATGTAATTGTCTCTAAGCCTTCGGGCCTTGTAAGGGTTCCTACTCACCCCTTGAAAGGTGGATTATCAAAATAATAAATAAATGAAGGCCTTCAGGCCATTATGACTATAAACCCATGGTGGAATTTCCTAAATAACTGAATGTGAAATGGAAATGGATATTGAATGGAAAATAGAGACTTGAAATAGAATTAGCTTTTGAGTGGGAAAGAGGCATAGTTTCTAGTGGTTCATTTGATGTTCATTATACATTCCAAGAATTATGAGTATGTTGTGGGTTTCACTTGGTATCTAGGAGGGTTTTTACCTATCCTACACTTTTGATCTTTGTGCCTCAATGTTGTTCTTTTATGAAGAATGCATTTGACATTATGGAGACACTCCACCATGACGACCTCTTGTGGTACACTACGATGGAGGAGATGACCATACTTTGGAGATGGTGGTCCATGGTTTATCATTTGATCCTCATATAGTTCCAACTATGGCACCTAAGGCTGTTTCGAGAACATGTGTTGAGGCATAGTTTTGAGAGGATTTATTTCTCTATATGCAGACTTCAAGGGAGCACCGCAGCCAGCCTTGACTTTGGATGAACTAAGATGGGTGCTCCAATAGTAGTATCCTCATATTTCTTTAAGGGATGGTGGACCATAGGCTAAGAAGCTATGGATAGAGACCACATTAGTGATTTTTGATCATTTAGAAATGCCTACAGAGTGATGGTTCAAACCCGCGACTTACATGGTAGGTGGAGCGGCAAAGTGCTGGTGTGAAGTTTTGAACCAGGATGATGGGTTGTGTGTTATTGGTTGGGCTGATTACTAAACCCACTTATATGACTAATTTTACCCCATGACTCTACATGAATAAAGGGATAGTGAGTTTATGAGTCTAGAGTAGGGCGCAATGATTGTTATGGAATACTCGGCCTGCTTTACAGAGCTGCAACATTTTGCATCGATGTATCTTACTAATGAGTTGTCAAGGGAGAGGTGCTTTGACGAAGTTCTCATACATGATATTAGATATCAGTTCAACATGTTCAGGTTGTCTTCTATCACTGAGATTGTGAATCTGGTGCTGATTATAGAGCGGAACCTGAGGGAAGGTGGGGGTATATAATAGGAGAGTGATGTTTCTTACCACAATGGATCCACGAATTCAGGTAGAAAGTGCTATTTTGAGGCTTCCCACAACGTAAGTGCTAGTTAGGTTGTGGGTGTTGGCATCTTGGTGTTTTACCATCAGTGTGGTAGGTAAGGCCACATGGAAAGTTAGTGCGATAGTGACTCAGTTGAGTACTGAGCTTACATCAAGATGGGGCACATGCAGTGGTTTTCCAGGACCTTTCCTCTAGCTGTGAGTGGTAGGTGGTCAGCTCCGACATCAGGTTCAAGAGTAGTCTCTTAAGATTTTCACCAGGATGGGAGTTGGAGTAGTGTAGGATGGTCTGGCCGGGACAATGGTGGTTGTGACCGTGGTAGCAGGACACCAAGTTCTCAGAGGCAGTAGGGTGGATTAGCTTAGGGTAGCCAGGCAGGGTCATAGGGCCGTGGTACAGACCAGCCTTATGGAGTGTAAGAGACCCAAAAAGAGTAGGATCCTAGAATGTCTATAGTGAGAGGTATGATTTTAGTAGCTTCTACTATTTCATCTTCCCTTTTTGATACTGGTTCCTCTCACAAATTTATCTCTTCATGAGTAGTAAAGAGCCTTGGGCATGTTGTTTTGCATTCTGTGGGAGTTTTGATGCTAGACACACTGTTGAGAGTTAGAATGGGTGATGTACACCAGTGTATGGAGTGTCCCCTTGAGGTCAGAGGGTTTCACTTCACCTGGGAAATTTATTTCTTCTAGATGGCAGGGTTTGACATCATTCTTGGAATGGACTAGCTCATGGATTATCAAGTGTACATTGATTGCTATCGCTGGAGGGTGACATTAACATCACCAGAGGGTGCAGTGTTTATTCACAAGGGTGAATGGGATGTACAGGTGTGCAGATCTGGACCTAAGCATCATGGTCTTGGCTGGATGACAACCCCGATTGCTAGTTTGTTTCTGGATGACCATGGAGTGAGTCAGGCAGAATTTCCTCTAGTGGTTGAGTTCTTCAGGGATGTCTTTCCTAATGACATTTCTGGTTTACCTTCTGAGATATAGGTGGATTTATCAATCAATCTAGTTCTAGGATCTACATTGGTATCCATTCCTCCTTATAGGATGGCTACGACGGAGTTGATCGAGATCAAGAGGTATCTAAAGGATTTGGAGGTGAAGGGGTTTATCAGACCCAGTACTTCTCTGTGGAGTTCACCAATACTTTTTTCAAAAAAGGAATATAGTACCCTTGTGATATGTGTGGAATATCTAAAACTGAACCTACTAAAGTTTAAAAACCGATATCCTTTTCCACTGATAGATGACACCTTTGATCAACTTTTAAGATATCGATTGTTCTCAAAGATCGAATTGAGTTCAAGATATCACCAGGTGCATGTTCGACCTGCATACATACCTCATACAACCATTCATAGTAGGTATGGGTTATACAAGTATCTGGTTATGATTTTTGGTCTCACGAATGCGCAAATGGTTTTTATGGCTTTCATGAAGCGAGTGTTCCATCCTTACTAGGATTATTTTATAGTGGTTTTCATGGATGATATCTTGGTTTATTCTCACAATCAACATGGCCATACCAACCATCTTGAATACAATCAGAGAGCGTCAATTATATGCTAATCTCATAAAGGGACATTTTTTGATGGGTCAGATTCACTTCTTGGGTCACATAATCTTAGAGACAAGAGTGTCAGTGGACCTAGAGAAGGTGAGAGATGTAGTTTTCTTGGAACACCCCAAGAATTTTTTTGACATATATAGTTTCTTAGAAATATCTGGTCACTATAAGAGTTTTATGCATGACTTCTCATGCTTAGAAGCATTGTTGATGGGATTGAATGAGAAGGGTGTGAATCTTGTGTGGTCAGAATCTTATGAGAAAGCCTTTCAAAAGCTGAAAGGGAGGTTGAAATCAGCACCAGTCCTGATATTTTCAGAGAAGGGAAAGAGATACATGGTGTACTATGACACTTTAGGTATTAGGATGGGTGAGGTGATGATGCAGCGGGATCAAGTCATTTCATAAGGGTATCAGCAGCTGAGGCCTCACAAGAGGAGTTACACTACACACATTCTCATGTTATGTGTGATTGCTCATACATTGCGCAGTTGAAGGCACTATTTTCTAGGAGAGAGTTTTGTGGTGTAAACAAACCACAAAATCCTCAAGTATATCTTTACATAGTATGATCTAAATTTTAGTCGGTGAAGGTGGGTGGAGTACTTACAGTCCTTTCACTTTGAGCTTGCCAGCATTCCAGGATAGAGTAATGTAGTAGCCAATGCATTGAGTAGAAGGACTCAGATACAGGCAATGCAACATACTAGTAGCGAGTGAAAGCTCATGGAATTGTTTTTTGAGATACATCTGAAGGTGCAAGATAGATAGGGACAACCTTTCCTCTTATCCTTGGCCCTTACCTCCACCCTACTGGATAGAGTTAGGATGAGGTAGCTATTAGATTCAGAATTCCTATTTCTATGAGAAGGTGTGGAAGGTGAGGAGCCTCCTCCTGGTTGGTAAGTAGGTGGTGATGAGATCCTACATATCCATGGATGTGTTTGGGTTCCAATTGATATATGTGAGGATTTGATGTGGGAGTTTCATGCTTTATCTTGGGCAGTGCATCTTGAGTCACCAATATGTACCATGACTTGTGACTACAATACTGATGTTTGGGAATGAAGAGATAGGTAGGTAGTTTTGTTATGAGGTGTTCAACCTATTAGCAGGTGAAGGAAGAAAATCTGTGGCCAGCTGGGATTTTACAATAGTTACCCATCCCAGAGTGGAAAAGGGACGATGTCACCGTGGATTTCATGACTGGTTTTCCGAGGTCACCTAGTGGTAATGATTATGTTTGGGTTGTCATTCACAGGCTTACGAAGGTGTCACACTTCCTATTGATCAAGGAAACCTTTAGTGTTGATGATCTTGTAATGTTTTACATCATAGAGGTGGTACGACTTCCTGAGGTCCCGCGCACTATCATTTCAGATAGGGACACCCGCTTTACATCTTGTTTATAGTATATTTTTCAAAGATCATTAGGCACACTGGTGATTCTAAGCACAACATACCACCCTCAAACTAATGCCTAGTCATATCATACAATATAGGTTCTAGAGGACATTCTTTGAGCATGCGTCATAGATTTTGGGGGCTCTTGGGAGAGGCACATTCCCCTAGATTATTTTTCCTACAATAATAGTTATCAGGAAACGATATAGATGAAACCTTATGAGGATTTATAAGGTACACTATTCCATTATCCCCTATGCTGGTTAGAGGCAGGAGAGGCATATTTACTAGGACCACGTCCCGTGCAGGATTCTTCTGAGCAGGTCCAGTTGATTCAGAAGCGGATGCCTACTGAACCATCTCATCAAAAATCTTACGTAGATCGCCGTAGATGACCTATAGAGTTTGAGGTTAGGGATATGGTTTTCTTATGTGTTTCACTATGGTTGGGACACAGGTGGATCAAAAGACAGGGTAAAATTTCACCAAGATATGTCAGACCGTTTGAGATTCTAGAGAGAGTAGGGTCAGTTGACTATCTATTGTAGTTACCTCAGAGGTACAGAGCCATACATGATGTCTTCCACATATCTCAGCTATGCCGCTATCACTCAGACCCTTCTCACATATTTTTTCCTGAAGTGGCTGAGATTCTGGTTGATGTGTCGTTTGAGGAGAATCGAATTCGTGTTATTGACAAGATCATGAAGGTTCTCCGAGGCCGGTCAGTTTCTCTAGTAAGGATGCTATAACAGCATGACCATTTACAAGATGAGACTTGGGAGAGGGAGGTCTACATATGTGATCAGTGGCCGTAGTTGTTCTTATACAATTCTTGACCACCCTTCTGAGAGCAATTTGGGGACAAATTGCTTTAAGGGGAGAAGATTTTAAGAACCCAGGTTTTTGTATGGGGTATTATTCCTTTTATTTTCGGTTTAAATGCCTTTTTATGACCTTATGTGAATGATTAACTTGATCACAGATGTTCTAGAGGTGTTTGGGGCTTGTTTAGACGCAAAAAAAAAGTTTTGTGCTGAAAATGACATGGCACAAGGTTTGCGCACGCCATGTGCACGGTTTAGGTAAACCGTGCAAGATGTATGAAAAGTTGTAGGTTCTTAACAGATGATTTTTCATAGTTTGAGAATGGTTAGTCAAACCGTGTAGGGTAATCATGCAAAGTGTCCCTTTCTAAGTAGTGAGGTGCACATATTTTGTGCATGGTTAGTCAAACTGTGCAGGGTAACTGCGCGAAGTCCCTCTTGCTAGATAGTAAGGTGCACACAGTTTCCGCACAGTTTGGGAAAGCATACAGGTAAACTACACAAAACAAGATGAGTTTTTTTTTAAATTTTAAATTAGAATATTAATTTTCTTTTTAAAACCCAATTGGGGTTTCTCCTCCAGGCACAGAGCCCGCTAGTAGCTCTTCTTTGAGGCACCTAAGATAGGCTTTGAGCCCTACTCTCCATCCGAATTCTGTTTTGATCACCAATTGTCTCTATGGATCTAAAACTGCAAGTCCTCAATTCATTTTTAGTCGTTATTGATTTTTGGGAACAATGAATCACAATTTTTATTTAGGCTCTTATGACTTAATATTACGTTCTTTGTCTGTTCTTTGGATTCCTCCCAAACCAAGACAAATCAAGGCTCTATACTGGATGAGCTGTCTACTATTGAGGCAAGGTAGGTGGTATATACTTTCTTTTGTATTTTCTTGGTTTTTCTTGGGCATTCAGGTGATATTCCTTTTTTCTAAATTTCCATCGAGGTCACTTTTTTGACTGAGTAGCTTTTAGTAGCTATAGTTGGACCTAGTGAGGTTGACCATAAGTTCTATTTAGGTGTGTTGGCACCCATTTCTCATTTAGAGATCACCCATGTGTTGTGACTTTTTGTATTTAACCCGTTCATGCCTGTTTAAACCACCCAAGGGGTGTGTGATTGTGCTTTCCTAGTTAGAGGAAAAACATAGATGCCTTAATAGCTTGAGTAGCTTGGTTAGGATATGCACTACCACCTTTCATTTTTGATATCTTGTGACACCATACCTATTTGATAGCTTATCTTAAATTAAATGGATAATATGGGTGGGTATAACTATATGTAAATGATAAATGGAATGTTTAATGGATTATAATAGAGGGTAGTCCCATATGCTTGGTAAGTGTTAATAATTTTCATGAGTGGGTATACTCATGGATTCTTCTTTTTGATGTGAGTGCATATACTTAGGTAGTTATGAATGTTTAAATTGAATGTTTGAATTGAATGCTTGAATGATTGGTTTGATAGATTCCAGGGACTACTCTCCATGGATCTAGAATGTGGCAGTGGATGCCTTGGGTTGACTCTTCCCCTTGGGTATTGATTTTGTGGGATGCTTCATGCCTTGCTACCCAATAGATTCAGCTTGCTTGGGATCACATAGGAATTTCTAATTCATTGCTCCTAGGACCCCAACCAATGCCTAACCTTGTTTCCACCAGGGATGACCATGGGACTCGATGGGATGCCTTATAAATGTTCCTTGGATATGGACCCCCATGGTCTGGAATTAATTAATTGGATGCCTTAGTCTGCTAACACCTAGGATCCAGCCCTTGCGATCTACACTTCACCATATGACGTGGTCGCGGGATGGTATATTCATTATATGACATGGCCGTGGAATACTTTATTTCTTTATATAGCGTGGGTGTGGTTTATAGGATATAGATGAACGTATGACATGGCCATGTGACTAGCTTGTTTTCTTGGTTATAACTTCCTTGTTAAGAGATGACTCTCTTTTGCAGGTATCCTTGAGGGATGTTTGGTTTTACTTACTGTAGTAGACTTATTCCATGGGAATAAACTCTTACATACTAGTTTTTTTACTATTGATAGAACTTTTTTAAAATTTTTGTTAGAATTATATAGACCAGGGTGGTTGCCTACTAGGATGTTTATCTCACACCATTTTTGGGCCTCCTTAGGGGACCCAAACATATTATATCATTGCAGGTGATGATAGGGGAAAGAGCCCTAGTACAAGTTATTGATTGTGGATTCAGAGCAAGGGAGCATAGGACCAAGATGAGGCTTGTAATGTTGGGATAACTTTTTGGTCTTTTTTTATTGTTTTTGGGATACTTGTACTATACTATATTTCCATGTACTATTTGGATACAATCTAGACAATTGTACCATCTTCATCATTTTGTATATGAGACCCTTCTGTTATTGTTGTGTATTCTTGTTTTCCTTCTCTTCATTTCACTGCTTATTTATTCGATTCTTCTATTTCATGTTTTTTACTTCCATTGTGATACTCTGGAAATGTGGCCATAATCTCCCCAATTACTCACCTAGGCCCTCACTGCTAGTCGGCAGCCTATGACTTTTGTGGAGATGAACTTGAGGCCTTGTGACCAACCGGGATTGGGGCACCATTTTGGGTGGCATCAGGGTCTAGGAAATTACACATCGCCTCTGGAGTGTGGTCTTTACCTCCCTCACGACATACAACTTGAGGCCTTTATGGTGGAATTTATATACTATTCCAAACACATACCTCAAATAAGAATGATATCAAAGGGGCAACTCAAAAGTGTAGGACATGTCAAAACCCTCAAAAAACAAATTCATAACCCATATCCCACCCCTAAAATAAATATTGTATAAGGAAGAGTCACAAAAAACAACTAAAAACTTTGTTTTTTTCAACTCAAAAGCAGGGTCTAGGTTAAGTTGTTTTTCATCATTTCAAGTTTCCATTTCATTTTCACTTGAATTCCCCCTCATTTTACATTTAATTTTTAAAATTCAATTATCTAGGAGGTTTAACCAATGGTTTCACAATTATAAATCCATGAGGGGCTATAAAAACTCATGAATCCAAAACTAGGTTTCTAATAAATCCGTACATATCAAATTCAGTTCAACAATTAAATTTATACTTGTGCATCATTTCCCAGTCCATAAGGGCCCATACACCTTAAGAACTGAAAGATGAAATAAATCCTCTATTCATTGAACAAAATTTATCACAAAAATAGATATATCTATCATAGAACCTTTCAAAACATAATTCAATGAGAAATTCAACCTAAATGACATGTCATAATGCATGAAATGCGATTTCTAACAAGTGACTATATGATGAATAAGATGGAATACCCTCATCTCATTAGGTATCAATAGAAATAAAACCCACAATTGCATCCATAATAACAACATAAATCAAGTACCTCACCCAAAGGTGAAATCAAATCAACTGTAATATTCAAATCCTCAAAAGAACAATTCAATTTGAGGAAATTTGGCTTTTCCCTTTATGCGGGGTAGCTACTTCTGGGCACATATTATTACCAAATTCCATTTTCTTCCTATCCATGTCTATTTTCACCAAATAGTATGTCAAAATAGAAAAGACCCCACCTCTGATACCACATGGTAACGTCCTTGACCTAGATTCCACTCAAAAAGTGACCCAAGTCCGATTGGTCGCAAGGCCTCAAGCATATCTCTCCAAATGATAGAGGAAGTTGACTAGTAGTGAGGGACTATGTGTGTAAGTGGGTAGACTATTCCCTCATTACCAGATTATATCATAGTGTAATTCAATAACATACAAATAGTAAAAATAGATAAAAAAGGGAAAAACTGAATAAGTAACATGGAAAAGATGTATAAACAAACCAGAAGTGTCTTATATATAATGATGTAGATGATACATGTATATAGAGAATCTAAAATAGGTACATGTAAAAATAGTACAGTGAAAGTATAGAAAAAGACAAAAAGAAAAACATGTACCAATAGCATCACAAGCCTAATCTTCTTCTCTTACACCCCTGCTCCAATACCACAATCAACAACCTATGTTAGGGTGCTTTCCCCTATCAGCACCTACAACCATATAATCTGTTTGGGTACTTGAGGAGGCCCAAATAAGGTGTTAGATATACATCCTAGTAGGTAACCACCCATAATTATATAAAGTTCTAAGTAACACAATCCAATAATCTAAATATGTGTGGGTAAGTAGTAATGTAAGGGTGAATTACCAAGGTATAAGACTACTACAACAAGAAATACCAAACAACCTCTCAAGTCTCTTTGGAATAAGCGTCATCTCCTAACAAAGTAGCTATAAATAATAATAACAAGAAATATGGATTATGTGTACATACATATATATCCTATCCACATGAACATTCCATATAATGAAGTTATATCAAATATACCATGGCCTCATCAAACAACCAACCATATCATATATCCCATGACCATGTCGTATAATGATGTGTATACCATGAAGGGATAGATACAAGGTGTAGAAGACCAATGCATCCTCATTGATTCCTAAGATAATATCAATGGAAACTCTATATAGACACTATTAGGAGTCCTAGGAGTATGTGTACGAACATGCCCTATATTATTCCAAGAAATACAGATCGAAGGGGAAGCTCGAGGCATCCCATGAAATCAATACCCAAGAATCATCACTACTCAAAGAATCCACTACCACATTCAAGATCCATTGAGATCCTTTTATGGCATCTTACCAATTATTCATCCATTCCATACCATTTATCAATTCAATTACAAATTAGTATATTAACTCATATAATCAATTTCATTAAATTCCATTCAATGAGTATACCCACTCAATTAATACATTTCCAACAAAAAACATATCATGAGTGTACCCACTCATGTATTCCATTCCCATTAATAATGTCACATGGGTATACCAACCCATTTATTACCATTTACATAAAAAAAATCACATGGGTATATCCAACCAAAATCAAAATTCACAATCATGAAATTTAATGAGTATACCCACCCATACATCTCAACCAAACATTTAACATGTCATATTGATTTACCCAGCCATTTATCACCATTCACATTTAAACAAATTCCATGGGTTTTCCCACCCATTCACTTAATTCCATTTGATCCATTTAATCAAATCAAGCATGGCATAACATAATAACACATGTCATGGTGGTGGTACATCTCCTAAGAGTGTTATTAAATTCTATTTAATCATAATTTAGTTTCCTTCAACTAGTAAAACTCAATAACACCCACCTTGTGTGGTTTATCAAAGGTAAAAAACAAGGAAAAAGTATGGTACACCCCATGGGTGTCCCTAGGTTGGGAAAATAATTACCAACACATCTCAATAAACCTATGGGAATCCCTAATAGGCTCAAATACTTCCAGTTAAACTAATAAATTAAGATTTGGGCCCACACTGGATAGTTTGGAGGTCAACATAATGACCTATAGATCTAAAAAGCACTAAAATCTGAAAGAAAAGTATAGACAACCAACCTTAGATTAGTAGTGGAGTGCACATCCAATATCAAGTCTTGATTCTACTCTCTTTAGGATAAATCTAAAGAATAGATAATGAATGATAAATTAAGGCATATGATCCTAAATCCAAATAAAAAATCAATATCCAGAAGAATCAAGAACGACTAAAAAGGAATGGATATATTACCATTACAGATCCAAGGAGACAAACCACGCTTGAATAAGAGGTCGAATGAAAAAGAAACCTCAAATCCTACATTAGGTTTCCAAATGAGATCTCAAATTCTCCAATTGTAGTGTGAGAGATGGAAGTGAAATTAGGTAAAAAAATTAATTTAATTAAAAAATAAAAAAACCCAAAATATATGGGTTGCACGGTTTAGTCGCACAGTTTGAAAAAATGTGCACTAATCGTGCAAGGTTCCTGTAGGCCAAGAGGCACCCACATAGTTTACATAAACAGTTTACAAACTATGTAGAAAACATGTACTAGTCCACTATTAAATTCTACAAAAACATTAGACCTGGAAGCATGGTTTGGCCAAATCATGTGACCCGTACCACCCTTGTGTCTAGCCTCGCACGATTGAGTCAAACCATGTGGCCTACCCCATGTGGTTATCACTAACCACGTCCCATGACATTTTTTGTCCCAAAACCTAGTTTTGAGATCCGAAAAATTCCCAGATAACTCCAAAACACCCGTGATCAAGTTGGACACTCACATAAGGCCATATTTAAGCACTCAAACTGAAAATAACGGATCTATACCTCATATAGAAACTCAGGTTCTTACATATATATTTGTGAAATCAATGTTGTTTTTAGATTATACTCTAATGTATATATATTCACTTCATATTTAATAGTGTCCTTATCCTCTTCATGGATTTTATTGAGACATTATTCATTAAATTTGGATAAATTCTCTTCATATAGAAGATTCACAAATTGTTTATCTTCAAAATTTTTAGAGATTTGTACAAAAGATAAAATTATTTATTCTAAATTCTTCTCCAATTAATTGAATTCTTCCCCAATTTTAGTGATATCTTCTTGTTGAATTTCAAAAATTCCACTAACTAAATAAAAAATATATTTTATAAAATAATACAACATATAATTTAATGCATCTATAAATATGGATAGTGAAATTTTTAATATATGATCATAAACACTAATTCTTTGTATCTTCTCATTGAAAACATAAACCTAAATTTTCAAATACCACATAATTATATTATTTTCTTGAAAGATTTTGGGTAAAAGTACTATCCAGTTTGTTGGTGGTAAAACGAGGCACCATTTCTTATCCTTCTACAAAAAATATGTAATCATTCCTTATAGAACCCAAATATTCTTCTTGTTTAGACAACTGTGATATATTCTTTAATATATTCTTCTCTTTATTCTCCCTATTCAATATTTTCTTGAAAGGGACGTTCATATTTATAGAAACAGGAATAAAATATTGTTTTTTAATATGATTCTACACATAATTATATTATATAAACATATAAAATATAAAATTACTTATGATTTCTTAACAAGACTAAAATATTAAAAAAATAAAAATTTAAAAATATAGAATCAAATCCTAAGTGAACCATTTTATGATACCAAATACTAATACCGGGTTGGGATGTATTGAACACTGAGAGGGGGGGGGGGGGGTGAATTAGTGTTGGTGGTTTTAAATCCAATTGATAAGTTTTAAACCCTTTTTCTTTTTAGCATAATCACTTATTAAGGTGAATTTTTATTTTTTTCTCTCTTCTCACCAATTTATTCATAATAAAAACATCCAAAACACACACACACACAAAGCGAATAGTGATTTATAAGTTTTACCTCTAATTTATTGAAAGACAATCCTTATTGTGATATTGATTCCTATATAATCACATATCCCACTAGTATTATCTGATATGATTTACACTATAATATCCCAACCATGTCTGATTTTTAATCTCACATAACTCATTCTTTTCACCACACACATAGGTGTATCCAACACCTTATAATAAAATAGATGGGATAAAAAATAGAGAGTCTATCACCACATGAGAACTTTGAGAATTTGATTTTTTGTTTATTTCCATATTATTATACTTATATAAATTTTAAAGTACTATGAAAGAAAATAATTCTTTTTTATCTGAAAACAATTCATACCACTTATTCTTTCTATTTATAGAAGATGAATTCATATGGTTATTATTTCTCTTCTTCTATTTCACAAGAGAACAAACCTTTTTTATGAAATCCGAAGTGCACAAAACACTTGTTATTTTTATCTATCTTCTTCATCCTCTTTCTACATCAATACAATAGACCTGATCTATTTCTTATTTACTGTCTTTGACACACAATACTTCTTCAAGTAATATTCAATTTTTGATATTCTTTTCAGTTAAATGACCATATTTTAATTAATAAAAAAAGGGAATAAGTGATGGAAAAGATTTAAAATTTATTATATATAATGAGAGTGTATAGTTTTACTCATGTTCCATAGGTTTCAAGAATATCCAATTATCTATTATTTTATTTTCAAAGGCTGTGGATACTAGGTGTGCTCTTACAAATATTACCTCTTTATATCTTAATGGTTTTATTAGAAGTGACATTAGGGGTAATGAATCTAAATTTTTCTTCAAAAGGTATTTACTTTACATTGGTGTGATATACATACCTATATAAAATATTAATAGTATTAATCTATTATAAATATAGTATAAAAATTATTAGAAAAAATAATTATAAAAATACACCCCATTTATATATTTAAAAACAAGTCACTCAACTATTAATGATTGATAATTATATTTACATTTTATTGACTAATCATGTTACCAATGACCTACCCATATATTTTTTCTCCAAATTCAATATAGTTAATATTTTCACATTGGAATGTTGTATTTATATAGCTCCCTATGACTTTAAAAAATCATAATTAAATGATTTATAATAAGGGTTTCACTTTATTACATTTCAAGGATATTTTCATCTTATAGTTTTATAGAATTAATGAAAAAATATCTTACGTATCAAACCCTTCTAATACAAAATGGACACTTAAACTCAATGTCCATTTTTCCACAAAAAATGATTCTTAAATTTAAATTCTTGTTTCTTTCAAAACATGTTCACTCCTTTTAATATGGATCCCCACAGTGGAATAATAGTCCATGATATAGTTACTACACATCCTTAAGCTATATGAAAAACATTTTAAAATGAGGAATGATTAAAAAAATATCAATAAGATATACAAAAAATAATGGAAAACCAATAGTCCTTTGAAAAAATAGGAACCCATATGAATGCTTCCACGTTCTCATTAAAATATTTTATATTGAAGTAATCATTTACTTACTCATGAAATAAGATTTATTTATAAATGTTTTTCATAAAACATTTAAAAAATCATGTGGTTAAAATTATAATCCATTAGGTATTCTTGAAAAACATGAAAATTTTCCTTTAAAATAAACCTTTGACCCTTAAAATATCATAAAATATATTTTAAATCATATGGTAAATTTAATATCTTATTAAATAAAAATATTTCCATAAAAACCCATCAACATCATGAGCATGAATAATATTCAAATATAATAATATAAATAATCACATGGATAATAATAATTAATTTCATAATTATGGAATGAATATTTTAAAAAATCATAATATTTCTATCAAGTACTTGTTGCAAGTCATCATACATAAATAGGTAAGGTGAATTCCAAATACCCAAGATAGTTTGTCTCATGAGACATATCAATTCACCATGGGGATATCTAATAATAAGGACACTTATTCACTTAATAATTGTAAATCATTTATTTTATAATAGAAATTAATTATAATATAATATAGAATCAACACAAACATTTTTATGAAGAAATAGAATACAAAAATTTAATAGTTTATTAGTAAATAAATAGAACAACATCATCACAATCCATCAAGAGAAATAAGTTAGATGGTATCATTTTTGAATACCCTCATTTAAGTATAAGAATATTTAATTTTTTTTTACATAGATGAAAAACCTTTATAATGAAATTATAAAGTATATTTAGAAACAAGAAGAAATATCATTTTAAGTTTAAATTATTCTTAAACAAAAAATTCCCCTAATAATGGAAATAATATTTTCCTTGATAAAATATGGAATCATGTAGTTATATATTAATAAAAAATAACACTAATGATAGTGGAAAATGGTGGTGACATGATAAACATTAAAAAAATTATTGTATACTTTTGTAAAAAAGTCAAAATAACCCATATGGGAAACGTTGAAATTATAAAATTTTAAACCATGGTAAATAATTTCAAAATTAGTTATAAAAACTTTACAAATATTTGAATTAAAAATATGATCATTCTTGAAATAAATAAAATAACATTGATATTGGTGAAAAGGAGTTTAATATTTTTAAAAAAACATTTTAATGAAAACTCCTTACCACTTTAGTAACCTTTGAATAAAAAGATAATTGAATGATAGAACTTGAAAAGGATTTAAAACCAATTTAATTTTAATAAATTAATGAAAATTAAAATCTTTATTGGGTTATATACACCATAAAAATGAAAACAAGTTGTGAACAAGGAATTAGACAGAATGAAAGAAAATTGAGGTGAGATCTCCCTTACCTCGAGTCCGACTCTCCACGTATGTTCTATAAAGATTTTTTATTAAACTTATATTAATTATTTTACTAATTAAGAAACTTATAAAGGTTTATTAACCCATCATAATCCATTAAATTTAATTTATTACAATATCTTATATAGCTATAAAATCAATTAAGTTCATATTGGATTTGTTTGAGGAAGTTCGGTTTATATTTTCCAAATAACTTTGATATGATGGCCATGGTTAAAGGTTTTATGGTTAAATAATCTAAATAATATTAATAATAAAATAATTTTAATTTTCATTTAATAAATATACCTTTTTACCATCATTTAAATGTGTATATAAAAATGAATTACTTCACATTAGGGAGATGGAAGTCCACATACACACTAGAAACACTTTAATTATTCATAGGATAGAAGGGTAAGAATGTAATTAATAAAATATCTTTAAAGAATAATAATTTTGAAATAAATATCTTATATATTTATTAAATACATCA
Organism: Viscum album; assembly: GCA_963277665.1. NCBI lineage: Eukaryota > Viridiplantae > Streptophyta > Magnoliopsida > Santalales > Viscaceae > Viscum > Viscum album. The sequence goes on from OY728143.1 coordinate 1,016,894,551, forward strand.
TAATAACTAGTCTTGTGAGGCAGTGATGAAAAATTAAACACATCACTATGTGGTGGTAGTCCAGACATACACACAAGCAATGTTTTCATTTCCCATATGATGGGAATAAATATGATAAAGGTATATTAAATGAATATGATAAAATTTAAATATTTGTAATATATAGATGTTATTATATCATCATGGTTATATATTATTTTAAGGTGTTAGAATATGAAAAAAAATTAAAATACTTGGTTAATATTTTTACCTCTTCTTAAGAAACCCTCCTTAGGCTTACACCTTAAGCATTCTAGGTTAGTCATACGGTGAGAACCAAAACTCTAAGAAATGTATAGAAAGGTCAGTAAGGGATTTCAGTATAGATTTTTTTTATCAAAATGGATTATGATTATTGCTGAAGAAAGGATATTAAGTGGCCTTTTATAAGTGATGTGAGTAGAAAACTTATAAATACATGGAATATTTACAAGTAATATGTGTATAACACATTTAAAATGGATCCAAAGTGACATATATTTTATTTTAAGTAGGTTATGGTCAAAATAAACTCAAATAATATAATTTAGACATGTTAATGTAAAATTTATAACATTATTACCAATTTTATCCTAATTATTAACCGCTTTAATAATAATTTTAAAGAATCCAAGTGGAACATACATGGAACATACATGGAATATTCATACATGGTAACATTTTTTTCAATCATTAGGACTAAATAACATAATTTTAAAAAATACAAGTGGAACATACATGGAACATTCATAATATTATGTAAACATTATAATCAAATTTATTTATAATATGATTTATATTATTTTATATTGTTTTAATAATAATTTTTAAACATTAAATACCAGTTAATGTAATTTTGGGAACTATTCAAAAAATTGGTTTTAAAGAAATAAATATAAAAATATAGTTTGAATATAAAGACTTTAAGAAACAAATAACTTTGATAATTATCATAATAATCTAGAATTAATTTAACTTATCCTAAAAACATTACTTTTAATGTTTTAAAACTATTTACATTGCTTTTTCACCAACTCGTAGAAAAACTACATCAGTGATGGATAAAAATTTTAGGTAATTATATCACTAACATAAATTAGAAATAAATTAATAATATAAAAATAAATTATTCATTTTTAAAATAATCATTTGCAACCCAGAAAGGAAAAATATTTTTTACTTATTCATTACTAAAATAATTTAAATGTTATTATAAAAAATAGCACCAAATTGACATAATTTAAATAATAAGGTGATATGGTTTGAATTACAATCATAAAGTAAGAATTAAAAAGAATATTTTTTGATCATTTCATAATTTTTTAACTTTAATAACGAATTTAACCCTTTACCATTATGACACCATTTTACCATGATTACTATCCATTATGAACAACAATAAAATTAAAAACATTACAAAATTTAAACCACATGATTCAAAATAATAAATCCATTTTTCAAGATTAAATTTCCTAAAGGAGTATTAATTGATTTCAATATATCTTCACAAAATAAAATGAAAAAATTACTTTTAAAAAAATACCCTTTTTAAGTATAAAAATGATTTTATACCAAAATCAAGTATAATAATGATTCCTATGAAATTAATAGGATTATTTTTAATTAAATTAAATGTATTAGTCTACAAAAAATTCAATACTCAAAATAATAATGAAATTAATTTGGTCAAATGAAAAATGACAATTTTTGAAAAATATGTATTTTCCTCTATTTACCAAAAAATCATCCTTTTCATAAAAATCCAAGTAATTTTGGATTAAGATTATTTTGAAATTATTATTTAAAAAATTATGTTCATTTTATAAAATATCATTTGTAATGTGTTATAAATTAGTTATTATTTTATCATATAAAATACAATAATAACTATTTTTGGAGAAAATATTTATTTGAAGTATAAAATGAATTTATACTCATTACTTAACTAGAAACCGCAATTAGATAACATTAATATATTTTATTAAATATATGTTCTAAAAATTTCACTAAAATCATTATTATATTGGGATTATCATAATTTACTTTGATGAAAATACAATATGCAAATAAATTAGTTTTATGAAAAATACTTCTATTAATATTATATGATTTTCCTTAAAATTGTGTTCCTATTTCTAAAGTATTAATTATTTTATTTATATTTAGGAAAATATATATATATACATATATCATAAAACATTTAATCATATTCATACCCTCTAATCCAACTACTTCGTTATAATAGTAATATTTAAATAACAATATTTTAAAATTATGTCCTAGTTCATTTTAAGATTATCAATACATGTGGTATATGCAATTGAACATCAAATTCATTCTAAAATAAAATTTATGGGTGTTACATTATCCCCCTTACAAAAAATTCATCTTCAAAATTTTAATTTTATTGTCTTAAAATGAATTGAACCTAACATAATAATAAAAATAAAATATAGTTTTTATCCGGAAAATTAATTTCTAGGTCAAATCTAGGAAACTTATTGTTTCATAAAAAAGAATGTATCATTAAAAATACATACTTGTAGATGAGTTTCAAAAACTATGAAAAGGAATTTGAATGTTAATTTTAATATAATAATTGATAGGTTAGACAAATTATTTTACCTTTTAGATTGATATTTTTAAAACATATTCATATTTGATTTCTTTCCACAAAATAAGTGGTATTTCATTATTTATTTATTCTTTGATCAGTTTCCATATCTACATTGTCTCTTACTCCATGAAATGAATATTCGAGATGAATTTTTAAATAATGAAGCACTAAATTCAATTTATAATGGATCATAATATCCAATATGAATAAACCTTCATATAAAGAAACAATACATTAATATATAATTCCTTAATAATATCACCCATGTTCAAATTAAATCTTTCCATAAATAAATTACCATAAAAAGCTTCAAAATATTTCCAACCAATTTCGAAACAAAAAAATCATAAATATTTGGATTCTTATTCTTCTAAGATCAACTTAACAGTTATCTAGAAATAAAATTAATTTCTCATAATGTCACATAATGAAAATGTATATACCCTAATCAGATAATATCTAAAATATTATAATATTTCACATAAATAACTTCAATCACCATAAATTATCAATAAAATACTATATACTTCCAAAATATTACTCTACTATTATTCCTTAAAGAAAATCCCATCTTATCCAAAAGTATTTAAATTTACTTTAATCATATATTTTTACTAATAAATAAAACATCATTAAAAATGAATTTAATCACTTACTCATAAAATAAAATTCTAATACCTAAGGTCATCTGTATATCTTCATCATATGTTTATAAAACTTTATTTCCAATATAATCATAATTTTAACATCAAATAATATAACAACCATAAATTTTATCTATGATGCTAAACTTATTTATCCCAATGTAAAATAACAAAATTTCTCTATTATCCATAATCACCTCAATCATAAAATATCAAATTAACCCTAAAGGTATTTTTATATTCACAAAATGATAACATTATTCCCAAAAAATCTTAATAGTAAATCTCATCATAAACCTAAGGGTTATATATACCTCAATCATCTATTAAAACTCAATAAAGGTCTCCCATGTACACCCACCACATAAAACATAAAATTAGTATTAATTCCTTTAAAAATATAATCATCCTTAAATTAATCAACCCTAAAATAATATATTACTATATCATAATTCTTAAAACTCTATATATAGACACTTCATTCATTAAACATCCTTCATAATCCTTTTACCATGTTTTTTCATATTATTCCTTAATACATCCTTCCTATAATAAAAAATGAATCATATCCTAAGATTCATCAATATTTATATAATAATGCTTCCTACTATAAAAATAATATAAATGGTTAAAGTAATTCATACCTTCAATATTTTATTCATAGTTTCTTTGTCTTCATTATAAAAACATATTTCCTTGAAAAACCTTTATTCATACTATATTCTTGATTCTATTCTCAAGCTTTAATAAATTTTCCTTAGTAGTTTTTACTATTTTCCCTCATTTACCACATGTTAAACATCTTCCTGTTCCATTGAGACATTTCCCTTGGTGACTTTTTACACATTATTTATATATAGGATGTTAACTATTTTTACCTTCTTTACTGTTATCACCAAAAAATCCATGGAATACTATTTTTACATTATTTTATATGTTATGAAACACACTTAGGTTTAGGTTGTTAATCATATCTCAATATAAGTAGTTGGGCATAACTGTAAGAGTTTTTAGTCCATATCTTATCGCGTTTGGTTTCCTATGTTTACAAACACCACATTTCCCTTCACATACATTGTTAACATGGTTTATGATGGTTCAAAACATTTACTACAACCAAATTTTTTTTTTCATAATATCAAATAAATTCCTAGTAAATCATCTTATAAGGAGGATAAATACTGACATAATCATAAAAATTTCGTCTTTTATTTAATATGCTTCCATTTTAACGAGAAATAACAATAATTTTCCATAACATATTATTGTTTAAGTTGATAGAATAATTATAAAACACGCTCAAATAACATCCTGACCTATAAAGATATTTAAACATTTCTTTGAAGCCAACTAAAACCCTCTATAATTTCAATAGCCTATAATTACAATTTTTTAAATGGTTGAGGGTATAAACCTATTTTATTAAAATAATAATGGAAAATACAATTTTAGAATGTGTTTAGGGGGAACCCAAGAATAGCCCATAGGTCCAATCATACAAAATACTATAAAAAACTTGTCTAGAAGGACATTACATGGTCTAGAGGGCCCAATTATTTGAAGGACCAGAAAGCATCTCAAAATAGGAGATACACAAAAGGAGGAAGAGAAAGCATTTTTATTTTAAGAACTAGTCAGATATCATTTCTTCCCCAGCCAGAGCTACATCACAAGTGATACTAGTCATGAATTCTGCATCAAACTTGTTTAATGATGCATCCTGATAGTCAAAAACAATGTTGCAGGGTTCCCCTATGTCCCAAATTGATGTGAGGGAGGTTCAAATGATGTGTTTCCGCACACTCATCACTCTTTTGGACTTCCCACTTGATGATGCTTTCATGACCCATGTTGCTTCATCATCCCAATTCTTCACGTCATATGACTGAAACACTATGAAAAAATCCACAAGGATGGGTACACATCCATCTCTTAAGATAGATGATTAAATAATGGGTGTCAGCACATGCATCCCTCTTTAGAGGATTCCATCCATAAGTTACTTTATTGATGTGTTTAACCACCTTAAAATTTCACCAAGACAAATCTTAAACTCGACATATCACATGCTGCCGAAAAATAACCCAAAATACCCCTGACCAAGTTTCCCACAAAAAGATGTATAAAAGGACCAATACCAAGACCCAAGACCCACTGAGAAATAAGACCCTAATTAGCCTTCCAAGGGTGGGCCCATGCTTCCTCTTCCAACTATGTTAACCACCTACACTAAATCATTTTCATCGACATTACCAAAATCCACAACCTCACCACGGACCACATGAACCACTGCTATAGTGCCTAGTCACCCTTAATCGCTACGCAAAAAATTTAAAAATGTGGGATGGCTATAAAAATCTTAGTTATGGATATAAAAATAATTTTAATCCATTAATCATTTGAAAAAAATTAAAACTAATATAAATGTATTCCATTTTATCATAATAAACATTGAGCTCATAATAATCAATTACTTACTCTTGAAGGAAAATTATTGGACCAATTTTTTATATAAAATGTTTCATAAATAATAATAATGTAAAATAATAACTAAAGAGGGTTTCTTGAAAAACATGTAAATTTTTTCATGAAAATAAAACATTCACCCTTAAAATATCATAAAACTTCTTTTAAATCATAATATCATTTTCTTATGTTATGAAATAAAAATATTTCAATAAATATACATCAATAAATTAAACATGAAATATATACATAGATAATAATATAAATAATCACATGGATAAAAATTATTAATTTCTTAAGTATATAATGTATAATACCAAACCTTATTATCATTCTATTAAGGCACATGCCATGACCTCAAACATTAATAGGTAAGGTATATGCCGAATACATAATATAGTTTTTATCACTAGACTTCCAATTAATTAGAGTGAAATATAATTTTGGTCTCTACCAGTTTACTTAATATATCCTATTCCATCTTTATATTAATAAAATTAAAAAAAATAAAATATATAATCCATATAAACGTGCAAATTGAACAACTTTCATATGAAATTTTTTTCTTAATCAATTAATAGAAAAATATTACCATAAATTATATAGGTGAATAAATTTTATGGTATCATTATAGTATATCCCATGTAAAGCTAAATATTATTTAATGAATTTTTATAGATAAAAATACCTTTATAAATACATCAACATGTATCTTTGAAAACTAGAAAATTTAATTATTTCTTTTGATAGTATTTTAAAACTAAAAATTCTTAAAATAATGGGTGCATGATTCTCTTTTAAAAATTATGGAATAATTAATATTAATATTTATAGATAATAAAATTTAATTTTGTGTGAAAATGAATTCATTTGATAAAAATTAAGAAATAAGATTTTGTACTTTTGAAAAAAATTCAAAATAACCCTGGTAGGAAATGTTGAAAATATTCCTTTTTATAATTAGAAGAAAAAGTCTAAAATAGTTGAAAATTACCTATAAAAATATTTGAGGCATAAATAAATATATTATTGAAACATTTAAAAGAACTTGTATATGGATTAAAATGTTTTTAAAATATTTAAAACAAAAATTTAATGAAAAATAATTTACCACTTTGTTAAATTTTGAATCAAATTATAATTGAATGAGAGAACATAAAAAGGGTTTTTAAAAAACTCTAATTTTAGTAAATATAAAAAAAATAAATTTATATGGTTGCATATACACCAAAAAATGAAAAACAAGTGGTGAACATAGTATGAGTCTCTCTGAAAGAAAATTGAGATGGGAAATCACCTACCTCATGTTTGACTCACCATATATATTATTCAACTCTTTTATAATACACTTATAGTAATTATTTTCATGATTAATAATATTTTTATATATATCCATATAATAATATATTTTATTTCAGTTATTACCATATTTTAAATGGTTACTAAATTGATTAAGTTCATGTCATTCATTTTGATTACATTCAGTTCAAAATATCAGAACAACTTCGGTTGGTTGACCATGGTGAAATGTATTATGGTCATATAATATTAATAATATTAATAAGAAAATAATTATCATGTTTATTTATTAAATATATATTTATACTCATCTATGGAAGATAGAGATAGAAAATTATTAGCTTCCCTTCCTGGAGGCTGTAGCCCACATGTATGCATGACCAACATTATCATTTTTCAACCGATGGAAGGGTTAGAAAGTAAGTAATATATAAAATTTAAAAAATCATCATTATTTCATATATATCATATATATTCCTAAAATAGAACATAATAACCATCCACATGTGGGGGTGATGAAAATTCAAACACATCGCTTTCTGGAGTTGGTAGTCCCCGTGTACACAGAAGCAATGTTTTTATTTCCAATATGAAGGAAAAGGAGATGATGAGAATTTATAACATCAAAATAATAAAAATTTAATTATATGGAGTATAATAATATTATCATATTATCATGGTTAGAAATGATTTAAATTAGGCAGAAGAATAAATAAATATGAAAACACTCATTTAAGAGTTGTACCTATTTATTGAAAAACCTCATTTGGATTACACATTATTCCTTCTAGGATGGTCCTTTGGTGAGACTAGAGCATATTTAACATTTGTAGGAAGGTTGGTAAGGTATTTTGGTAGATATTTTTCAATATAAATGTCTCAATTGTATGATTAATAGAGGATATGTGGCGAACTTTTATAAGTGAGGTGGGTGTAAATATTGTTAATACATGAAATATTAATATATAATATGTTTATAACTCATGTAAAATGGTTAAAATGTTCCATGGATTCTAAAAAATGGAAAATAATATGTAAATAAATTCAATAAATAAAATTTATACATGTTAAAGTATAATTTTAACCTTATCTTCTAGTTTAAGCCCCCTCGTTAACCCTTTTAACCTTATATGTTGTTACAAAATTTTCAATCTCTATGGATCGTTAGAGTAATTTTAAAAATTTAAAATTTAAAATACATGGAACATTCATGATATCATATAAATATTTTATAAATTCATGTTATTATAGGTTTTTAATGATTTTATAATGATTTCAAATAATTTTTCAACACTAAATAGAATTTATAGTCATTTTTTATATTATTCAAAAATTTGACTTTTAAAGAAATAAAGAAAACAATATAATTTGAATATAGACACATTATCTAAAAAATAAAATTTATAATTTGTTCTAAAAAAATGAAATACTTTGACTTATCCAAAACATATAACCTTTAATATTGTAAATATATTTTATTTGATTTTTAACCTATTTTCACAAGCATTGCACCTACGATGTGTTAGAGTTTTAGGTAATTGTAACATTATAAAAAATTGAAAATAAATTAATATAATAAAAATAATTTATTCAACTTAAAAAAACATTTATAATCATTTATAACATCTTTTTATTATGAAAATTATTATATATAAAAAAGAACTGGAATAACATTTTTTACTAATTCATTACTTAAAATAATATAATGGTTATTTTGAAATAAAAAAGCCCCAAATTTCAAAAAAATATAATATAATGTAATATTTTTCAAAATAAAATCATCCATTATGGATTTATATGATATTTTATAACCTTTTAAAAGTGTTTTGACCATAATTACCCTATTTTACCCATTACTGTTGAGACAACTTTTAACCATGTTTACTATTCATTATAATGAAAAATGAAATTGACCTCATTATTAAATTTTAAAATCATGATTAAAAATATTAAATACATTTTTAGTGATTCAATTTCACAAATTGGAATAATTTTTTCTTAATATATTTTCTCAAAATGCAAGACAAACTTTTTTTTAGAAAAATAACCATTTTAAGCATAAAAATGATATTTTACCAAATCAAGTATAATATTGATTCCAATGAAATTAATTATATTAATTTGAATAAAATTATTATTATTTGAATTAAAAAATTACAAAATAAAAATTAACATTAAAATTTTTTTGATAAAAAATGAAAGAATTTATAAAATTTGTATTTTTTACTATTCAACCAAAAATAAATATTTTCAAAAAAATACCAAAAATATGTATTATGATTATTTTGACATTTCTATTTAAATAATTATGTCAATTTTATTAAAAAATTTCTAGGATTGATATAAATAAGTATAATGACATTTCTTAAAATACAATAAAAACCATTTTTGAATAAAATGTATTTCAGAAGTTTAAAACAAATTTAAACTCATTCTTTATCTAGTAACCACCATTATTTGATTTTTAATAATTTTATTAAATATATAGTTAAAAAAATTCATTAAAATCATTCATCTATAGTGATTAAATTGTTTTACTTTGATAAAGATACATTGCACACATAAATCAGTTTTTTGAAAAATATATCCTTTAATCTAGCATGATTTTATTTAAAATTGATTTATTGTTTCCTATAAATTAATCAAAACATTTATATAATGGAAAAATTATATATATATATATATATATTTCATTAAGTGGTTACTATTTGTTCTTTCTCTCAAATCCAATTGATAAATTATAATGGTCATATTTAAATAATAATATTTTAATAGTAAATCATAGTTTATTTTAAGCTCGGTTATGTATTTAGAACAGAAAATCAGAAATAATTTCCTTTTTATACTAAAATATCATGGTGTTAAATTTCTCAGGAAATTTCGAGATTAATAACCATGTTAGTGAACATTGTGGGGTAAAATTAAACTCAGTTGGGGGCTGGAATCTACCGAATGGGCTGGGGAAGAAAGGCCGATAATGGGAGCAGTGCTTAGGATTTCAGGGACACAATGCTATGGTTGACTGAAGATAATGAATTTGAAGATGTGATGGTGGAATTAGAGCTAATAGAGAGGTAAAAAATCCATGATATGAGAAGATTGATAGACCTCATGCATTGAAATAGGCTGAAGCACACGATGACCTCAAGATGGGTGTTATGCAGGAGCGCTGTGGAATACAGGTTGAAGGCCTATTGACTCAGCCGAGGTGATTAAAGGATATATGACTGATGAGTGTTACTGGTGTTTTATTGGGCTGTGCTTTGGTTAGTTGATGTTTTTATGGTCTATTGGGTCATTTTTTGGTTTCTTAGGGGATTTTTCATATTGTTTAAGGGGCTTCAGATGCTTACTGAAGGGCATGTTTTATAGGTTTGTGTTTGGTGGTTCTTTATATGCCACTTGTTTTGTTTTTCTTCTTGTTTTTACTTTTATTTTTCTTAATAAATTTTATGACCAAGCTCACTTGGGTCTTGAAGCATCCCGATTATATATTTCCCTTTTTTTCTCCTTCTATAATAACATCCCTTAGTGTTATCTCAGCACATAAAATCCATATTTTAATGATCACAAATCATGTTTCCTTTATTTTCAATTTGATATTACCTCCACACTAATCTTATAAGTTTTTAATAACCTTTACATAATTCTAAAAGTACATATACTTTAGCTTCAAAATCATTGTTTTTAATTTATGAAAAATTTAATCTACCCTTACATAAGTGTTATAATTTTTTTAACTTTATGAAAATTTTTTGTACCCTTATATTTTTTTTCTAACATTACACAAACTTTATAATTTGTTCATTACCTTTAATTAGTTTCATTTTATCCTTATGTGAGTATCTTATTACTACTATATATGGTATGAAACGTTTTTTATACCACTATTTAACACTTATATTACCTTTATTAAATTGAAAGATATTACTAATAATAGTTAAAATATGCTACCACACATTTAAATCCGAGTAACCACATAAAAAACCAAGTAAGTTTGTATCAGATAAGAAAATTTTCTCTAACTCTTGAACTCATTGCATGAATAAATAAAGTGCCTGTATGAAAATCAAGTGACCAAAAGTGAATGTAACTACAAAAAAGTGACTAAAATTTATTGGAAAGAATCACGTAACAAAAATCTAGTTATCATAAAATAAAATCACCACAAAAGTAAGTGACTATGAGAAAGTGACCACACATTAAAGTGATCGCAAGTAAGTGATTGTAAGTGCATGTGACCGTAAGTAAATGGATGCATGCCAGAGCAAGCATGATTAAGTATTGTGTAAGTGAATATGTATAACTTAATGAATGGGGAATATTTAATTCTACAACCGATATATATTGAATAATTTATTTAAGATTCAAACTATTTAAGGATTCTTGATCAGAATAATGAATACAAGGAATATTTTCTGAATATCCGCTAATGGATAATTAGAGTATATTCTCACTTTAAGATGAAGATCCACTAATGGAAAAAAAATATAGTGACATAATGATATTAATTATGAAATCTGATATACTAATTTACACTTCCATGAATCTTTTTTACCTCTCAGTGAAACACTCGATTGAAGGTTTTTAGAAGGAAAATAATTAAAGGAAATTGATAAACTAAAGAAAATTATATTGAGAATCACCAAAAATTATTTCTTCCTATCTATTCCTCCCCCATCTCTCTCTCTTTTTATTACTTTAAAGTTGTTCTTTCATTACCTTATATATTAATTAGCACATGATTCTATACAATATTGGAGAATTAATGATACACTCTCTTTTATTATTTTTTACTCATGTTATCCCATGAACAACTATAGAAGAGGGTGTGTGTAGCCTAGGTTACCTGTGTGCAGTTTTTTATAAAAACCTTATCTAGGTTTTAAATCATGTTTATATTCTAATATAATTCTTGGCATTGGATGATTTGAAAGTGGAGAGGACTAGGTATTATCTTCGAACTGAATGAATTTTTTATTCCTCACTGTGATTCTCTATTTTCTTACTATTGTTTTATTTTTTAAAACATTTTATTCAAAAAAATACATAGATATTTAACATTAATTAGTGTTTAATTTACCGTGTATAAAGTGATTAGTTTTATTTAAAAAGTTAAATTCATTTTGAAATTGTTTTAAATTGGGCTGTGATCGAGCCTTTATAAAATATTTTGAAAAAAATTAAATTATATATTTCTACTATTTTAGTTAAGTAGTCTATAGTTAACAATTGGTGGATTTTGTATTAAATATTTTTAAATAAATATTTTAATTGGAAACTCAATTCACTCCCTCATTATTTTTCCACTCAGACTAACATTTGGTATTAGATGGTTTATTTGTCCATCTATTTGGTTTTACTTTACCTAGATCAATATTTTTACAAGATTTTTTTAATTATATTTTTTATATAATTTTTAATTATGGATACTATTCCTTATAGTTATTATACAAATATACCACCCTAATTTAATCATAAAATTTATGGCTATTTTAAAATAAAAATTAAAATCCATCTTGAAAGTATGGGGTTTGATAATTATGGATCTATTAAAGATCAATATGAAAAAACCATGAACTTTATAAAAGAATGTGATTCTATAATTAAATATAATTCTTATTAAAAAAATTATAGGATGAATTTAACATAATATAAATTTGTGATACTACTTATCAAATTTGGAATACACTTTTTGTTTCTCATGAAGGTATTTATAATGTCAAATAAATGAGGATAAATACTTATACAATCTTGTATGATAGTTTCAAAATAATTCATGATGGATCTGTCATTTAAATGTATCATAGGTTCAATGAGATCATAAACACTATGATCACACTTGGATAAAATTTGGGTGATATAGATCAAGTGATAAGGATCCTAAGATGCCAACTAGATCTATGGAGAGGAATTGTAGTCACTATCTGAGGATCACATGATATCAGTAAATGTCATATCAAGTAGATAACTAGAAATATGATGATGTGTGAATAAGGGATAAAATTAAACATTTGTATAATGAACAAAAAATAATATCCTCTACATTTAAATAGTAAAATTTGAAAGAAAAATAAGTTTTCAAACCAGACAGTATAGTTGGAAGTGAATATTATACAAACATTTATGAATGAAGGGATCACACAGCTAGAGGTTTTAAGAAAATTTATAAAATCATGGAGTTCTTCCATAAGTAATGTTACAGTGGAAAGTATGACTAGAGGAAATTGGAAGAAATATTGGAAAAGGACAATTCAACAAATGAAGTTAACTGCTAGGAATGTATGAGAAAATCACATATAAAAGAATACGGTTCGATGATCAAATATAATAATAAGTATAAGTATAAAGATAAAATACCAAATATAATAATGAATTTTACTTGGAGCGAATCATAAGACAACTCCAATGAATCATATTATAATTGAGAAGATGAAAATAAAAAGTAAATTTATACTTTATAGATACTACATTTGAGGTACCATCTACTTATTCTACTCATATATCTAATGACTCTAAAATAAAAAATGAATTGTTAGAAGAATATTGTGTTATTCTGGAAGAAATCATGAAAAATATAAAAGATAAATATAAAAAATATAAAAAGGATCATGTTTTATGTTTTATAGATAAATATGATCTCAGTATAGAAAAGGAAATGAATACAAATCTACTAAAAGAAAATATAAATTAATAATTGGTAAATGAATAGCTTAAAATGGATTTAGAATATTTTGTAGATATTAAAAAAGTTGAATATTATGATGGGTAAAAACAAAATAAAAAAAATCTAATTATGGAATTAGATATTGATCTGGACAGTAAAGGAAGATATATAAAAAATATGTCATTTATAGTTCCAAAATGAGGACTATAGTTTCTAGGGGAGCTAAAAATTCTGGAAATAATTCTAAAATTGTTAGTCCTAAAAAGGATTTCCAATCTAAATATAATTATTTTATTATTGGTAATATTGGGGAATAATTTTTTATTCCTAATTCTTTTATTTCTAACATTTCTGAACCCAAACAGACCTGGGTAAAAAAATCAAGGGGCATTTAATTAATCATAGTAAAAATGATTGAAAAGCTCTATAAAAAATATATAGTATCGTTAAAGTGGATGTTTTATACATATAACCAAATAATATACATTCTTATAGAGGTGTATTAATATGGATGGAGGATATGTCACTTTATGTGACAAATAAAAAATGATGGATTATTTCACTTGGAAAAATCATTAACTTTGAATTCGATTTTATTCCTAATACTTTATTTATTTTTATCCTAAATAAAACCTAATTAGTGTTTATCAATTATGTAATTATGTTTTTAATGTTAAATATAAAAATAATCCTTTTGTGATTTATGATTCTAATCATTATTTAGTATATACTGATTTAATAAATTATAATGCACATATTATTAATTTAGATTCCTTATTTTCTCAACATATCTTCGGTTTGAGTTCTTTTCACAGAGAATATTGGTTATGGCATTGGATACTAGGCCAATGCAATATATATATACTTATAATGGAAACTAAGAAGGGTTTTTCTATTGATATACAAAATCTATAATTTTATAAATATAAAGTGTGCAACCCATATCAAAAGGGAAAAAATAAAAAATATCTTTCAAACCAAAGGAAGAGGTATCTACCACTCAACCAAAGAAACTTTTCATATGTATTTATTTGGACCATATATATATTCTATTTAAGTATGAAAGAACAATTCTTATTTCATTATTAATGATTATCCAAGAAATACATGGGTGTCTTTCCTTTCTCAAAAAAGATATCCACCTTATATCATTAAAAAATATAATAATCAAATAAAGAACCATAGTGGACTCACCCTTAAGACCTTCATAATTTATTGTGGATGACAATTTGATAATCAAGACTTTGAATATCTCTACACACAACATGGCCATGTTAAAAATTTATCTGCACCTCAAAATCGTCAATAAAACGGGATTTTTGATAGGATAAATAGTTACCCTCAATAAATTCCCCAAACTATGCATATTAAATATGAATAACTATTCTACTTTTAGGATGAATATTTTAACAAAAATTATTATTTAATTAGAGATGTTCTTATTAGACATATATTGAAAATTACTCCATATTAATTCATGAAAATCCAAGTTAAATTAATTTAGTTTTTTATTAAAATTCAATTATCTAAATAAAAAAGAAAAATATTGAAAAAAATTCAAATATATATATATAAAGGGATTTTTCATTGTTATTAAATCCATAGTAAAGTATATAGAGTCTATAATAATAAATATAACGTTTTGGAAGAAACTGTTCATGTAAATTTTGATGAGATATATCCATATATATTCAACACTAATATATAAAATCTAAAGGATGGTATGTCAAATTTAAATATCAATAATACCTCTAAAGATTCTAACATTTTTGTTAATTTACATAATAAATATCCCAGTAGAGACTAAAAATGATTTCTTATACTAGAATAATAATTGGAATAACTTTTTTATTCAGTCCCTAGAACCATTAAAACCCTTTAAAATCATCCCCTAGATATTATGATAGGATACATTGATAATGGTACTCAACTCTGAGCCTCACTAAGAAACCAATTTGAACAACAATCCTTTTTTTCTATAGCATGAGACAAAAAACATAAATGAATAAATTAATGGTGAAAATTGGGTGATGTATATGAAAGAATAATTAAATCAATTTGAAATAAATAATGTTTGGGAATTAATAGATTTAAAAAAATACTACCCACCTATTAGCACCATGTGGGTATATAGAAATAATTCTAATGAATCTTGCATATTTATTAGGAACAAAGCTAGAATGGTTACACATGGATATAATCTAGAAGAAGGTATTGACTATAAATAATCTTGTGCACCAGTAGAGACACTTAAATCCATTAGAATAATGAATTCCCATACAACACATATAAATTTCAAACTATTTCAAATGGATTCCAATGGAAAATTTCAAAATACATATATCGTTGAGGATTGTTTTTCATTTCAAAACCACCCAGATTTAAAAATAATCATTTTTAAATCATTTAAAATAGGCTACCTAAGCTTGGTATCATAGAATCATCACATTTATTATTTTAAATGGTTTTATAAAATGTGATTATGATCCTACTATATTTAAAAATAATAATTTTTAAGGATATTTTAGTAGATTAAATATATGTTTATGACATTATTTTTTTATCATCCAAAAACTCTGTGTGTAGTGAATTTTTATAAAATGATGAAAAAATATTTTGGAATGAGTTTAATGGATGAATAAAAATTCTTTATTGGTTTTCAAAATTTTCAAAACAAATATTGAATTATTTGTAATAAAATAAAATACACAAATGATATTTTAATGAATTTTTGTATGGATAACACCAAAGGAAGTGAAACTCCCATGAGTGCAAGATATATGTTAGATATGGATGAAATTGTAAATTCACTGGACCAAACTACTTATATATTTATGATTGTATGTTTACTATAATTAACTGATAGTTGACTCAATATTATGATTAGTGTGTGTGTGTGTGCTTATTTTCAAGAAAATAAAAAGGAATCTCATTTTAATGATGTTAAAATATTATTAAAATACTTTAAAATACTACTGATTTTGGACTATTTTACTTTATATGACTCTAATTTAAATTATTTAGTTATTATTTTTCTGATTTTAGTGGTTGTAAGTAAGATATAAAAATCACCTCTAGAACATGTCATATTTTAGTAAAGTCTCTAGTATCATAGTGTTGTAAAAATTATAATTCTATTGAATTATCCTATTTTAAAGATGATTATATAGATTCAAGAATATTTTTTCAAATATTATATGGATAAAACATAGTTTAATAGACTATGGGTATCAATTTTTACATTTCCCAATAAATTGTGACAAAAAAAATGCTCTTAATATTTCTAATAATCCCTTTTCTCACTCTAGGAAAAATCATATTGATATAATACATTATTTTTTGAGAAACCGTTTTCAAAAGGGATATATTACTCTTTAGTTCATTGGTATTAGAAGTCATTTTGATGATATTTTTACATATTCTCTAAATATATAGAGACTAAATCATATCATACTTGTGTTTGGAGTGATTAATTGTTCTTAAATTTCTCATTTATGTATATAAATCATGTATTTGTGTAATTATTATTATAATTTTTAACATATAAATTTAATGAAAGATTTTATAATAGGGTTAGTTAAGTAACCATGAGTTTTTTTTCATATAGTATGTTAGGTAACCATGACCAATTCGTCATGTGGTCAGTTAACCTATCACGAGATCTCTTAGTTACCAATATTTTATGGTCAATTAACTAGATGTGACCATTTATGTTTGAATTATTAATTATTTTTTGGTGGTATTCCATGATTTTATTATCATTTTATTCCCTAAAGAATTAAATAAAATTTAAATCATAATTTGAATCATCACACATCACTTTCACAATTCCCTTTCTCTTTTTTGAATTCCCACATGTTGTCTCTCTAAAAATTATTTTTCTTGAGCCTACTTTTCTCTTGAAATTTAATATGAACCTACAGATATTCCAATCAATGTATAGAAAAATTTAAAATAAAAACAAATCTTCTATTTTAATCTCTTATTGGTTCAAATCTTTAAAATACATCTAAAAATGACTAAGATAGCTTGAGTGCTATGAAAAAGCCTCATCCACATCTGTTAGATCCTCCAATCTATAAAAAAAATAATTGGATGTCGAATGACTACAGTCCAAAAAGTATTTGGACTAATAGTTGATTTAGAAGAAATGGTGTAGTGATTGGTTTAAGGATAGTGGTAAACCATTTTATCCTTAGTTTGAAAAATATATTTATTTATATATGGAATTTTTTTCAGTGATTCATGGGATACAATTAAAATATTTTTAAATAGATAAATTCTTATTTTCTATTCAAAGATCTGGGGTAAACTATTGAATGTTCCCCATATAGGTGTGTATAAAGATTATAAAAGTTAATATCCTATGAATAATTCATACATTGAGTTTTTTATTGCTCTTGATGAGCTAACTGGGAACATGACTCCCAGAATACCAACTTCTATGAAATTAAATAGAGAATGTCGATTTTGGTAAAATTTATCCAATATCTAATCAATCCAAGGAAAGGGGAATTCAGTATCTGGAGGAATAAAGATTTATTATTTCTATATTTTATGAACAATGGAGTTCAAATAAGACTATCAAGATATATCAAAAAGGTAAATGGATAAGTTTTGAAAGACCTCATATGGGTATAACTACTTACATTACACAAAATTTATCTCAACCCTATTGAATTTTAATGTGGGCCGCCTTTGAGTGAGAGGAAAAAGTTATTTCCTTTGTTAGGTTTTTACTATACCTAAATATATATAGTTATATGAAAGTTAATTGGAATCCTTGGAGAAGGGAGCGAGTAGGGTATAATCAGAATATTGAAGAAAAGTTTGACCTTTTAAAAGTCCTATCATAATAGGTGAAAAAGTTGACCCTGTTCTAGAAGTTGATGATATAGTTGATTATTCTTCAAATGAAAATAATATTTCTTTCAATGTTTATAAAGAATAATCTGAGGTGGGTGATTTTAGTGAGGAAGTTAGGGTAACATTTGAGGATTCCATGAATCCCTTTCTTACAACATACTTTAGATATCCTTATTCTCTCTTACCTCTATGCTCTAGAGAATATGTTTTTTAATATGAATACATTGATGATACTAAAATATCAGTAAGTGATTCAATTAAATAAATAACATGGTAAGATAGTGTCTTAGACATTTTAGAATAAAGTGAACAAATCTATTATTCATATTATACTTTGAGACTAATAATTTTTTGTACTTCTAGGACACATAGAGGAGATTCCACTTCTCAACGGGAGGAATTTGATGATGATGTTCATGGGGAAGTCTATCTGAGCATGTTGTACCAACCATATCTTCTATTCATAAATAACCTAAATGATCTCAAATAGATTTTGTTACAATTCATTTCATATATCTATCATTCTTTGTGAGCTTAAAAAATAAGGATATTATTAGAACAATTCAAAAAATCATTATTTCAATGATAAAAAACAAGTTTCCTTTATTTTCAAATTATTGGATCATTCTAGAAAATCCATATTATTATGATAAAAAATAATGTTTCTTTTATTTTTAGTTTTATTTTAAACTTTAAAAAAATCTAATAATTTTTATATTAGCTTTATGTAAGTATAAAATTACTTGTATGTGAGATTCAAAATATCCGCTTTACCTTTATAAAATATTTTATCTACCCTCATGTAAGTGTTATAATTTATAATTTACCTTTATTATTTTTTACCCTAATGTAAATTATTTTCTACCCTCATGAAAGCATTATAATTTTTTCATTACTTTCAGGTTATTTTATTTTATACTAACATGATTTTCTTCTTACCCTTACATAAGGTGTGAATAGTTTTTTTACTTTTACATAGCTCTTATATTACCTTTATGCAAGTGAAAGATATTTCTCCCAATAGTTCAATTTTTCTATTGCACATTAAAATCCAAGTGACCACCTAAAAAACCATGTAACTATGTGTCAAATGAGAAAATTATATCTAAGTCTTAAACTAACAGCATAATGCAATTCAATGATTACATAAAGATAAACTGAGTGCAAGAGTATGTGACTACAAGAAAGTGACCTCAAGTAAGTGATTATAATAAAGTAACCACATGAAATTGATCACAAATGAAATCAACTGTATGCATGTGACCATGAGAAAGTGACCCCAAGAAAGTGATCATAAGTTCATGGGAACCTAAGAAGATATCCACCAGCCAAAATAACTATAGTAAAGTAAAGTATATGTGACTGTGTCTAACATTATAAATAATAAATATTTACAACTCCAATGGCTATATTTTGAATCATTTACTAAAGAGTAATATAATTTATGGTTTATATATTATACTAATGAGCAAGAGGATTAATTTATGAATATCTTCCACTGGTTAATTAGAGAAGGTACACTCTTTAAGAAGAAGAGAAAATTGTGGAATATATATATATAGTTAGGATGAACTCTGATATACTATTATAAACAAAAATGAAACTCTGTTTCTTACCTCTCAATGCAACAATTGGTTGAAGATTTTTTCAAGGATAGAAATGAGGAAAATTTATCAACCAATTATGATAAGACTGAACAACATAAAAAAAGTCTCTCTTATTATCTATTTTTCTCTCTATATTTATCTTTAAATAGATTTTTGATTTTATTACTCTACATATTCATTAGAACATGATACTGTATTGTATTAGGGAATACTAGATACTATCTATTTTATTATTTTTTCTGGTATTATCCAAAGAACAACTGAGGAAAAGACTATGTATAGCTTGGACTTTATCGGTGTAGTTGTATATAAAAAAAATACTAAACTCACATACCCCATCACTAAAAGACTCTTCTAACATTTTGACCTTATTACCCTTTCCAAATTTATCACCTTCAGGTTATTCCTCACCTCCAAAAATTCTTCACCTTTAAACATTTTCATAATTTCAACATAACCACTATATTTTTTCTGAAGATTGATAACATTAGTAGGTGAAAAATTGATTATCTAAAAAACAAGTTAAGAAATTAATTTACATTTTGAAAATACATTAGTTAAAACATAATTTTATGAGGAAAAACATTGAATATACAAAAACTAATAACATACATTTGACTTATTCATTGAATTCATTTTTCATTTAAGGAGGAAATAATTTATCCTCTCTATCATATTTCTAAATCCCCTCCTTGGGGTTCCCTATGGCATGTAAGAAATCTTCTACATTAGAAATATCTCAAAATGATTAAAACATCTCAATGAAAAGTCCATCCTCATAGCAATTTTCTTTTAAAACTACATTTATTTTACTCTCCAATAGTAAAATTGACCATTTTGTGTTTTTCATGTCCCATGTATTAAAATACTTTTACATCCCACGATTTCATTATAAATGGTTCATCCATATGCCCTTCCTTATTAAAGTATATATTCATGAATCCCATTACATTAACTAAATATATACTTATATTATCAACCCATTTGAATTAAAAAATTTACACTTGGATTAGTTTATAATCGAAATACCATATTTTTTGATGCATTAATTATATGACATATTCATATAAATTGGTTTTTTTCATCCTAAAAAATACATGAATTTCATCCACCATTAGTGTAAGAACACTATTTTTCATCATTATATATCAATCCTATAACTCTATATAGAGTTCATAATAATTAATTATATAGAAATTTCATGATAATACATGTACATCTGGTACTAAGTCCATCCATTGAATTCATTCAATAATTGAATTCATATTTAATGAAAACTATTTTAAAACATGGTGTTGAAACCAACTTATAAACTATTCATTATGCATATTTAATATCTATAATTCATCTAATGATGCTCTCAAATAACTAAAAATTACCTGATGAGTTTTTTATATAGAATAACTGGTATACAATTATTTAAAATATAATGATGATATTACTCCTAATTTTTAATGGTAATTGAAATAACATATCTTTTGAATATTTCTTCACCCATAAGATGGCTTCTATGATGAGATTTTTGGTGGCCAATTTTATCAACATCGAAAAGTTATTTGAAACATAATTTAGGGACTTCATTATCAATATATCATAATAAAATACAACCCTCTAGATAACTTATATTTTTTATTTAACCTTTCAAAAAAGTCTTATATTTTTCAATTGGTTATAACTATTTTTAATATACAAGACCATATAGTCAAATATATCTAACCAAATAAAACATCAAGTTAACCATTAAATCAAATAAAAATGGTGGGGAAATATCTTGAATTCATATAATATGACAAAAATTTAATTTTCCTTAGATGATAACTTCATCAGGTATGTAAATTTATTTCATATAACTGAAAAAATGATGACAAACAAAGTTAATGTCTGTCACCAATTTTTTGGAAGAATGAAATGATATTCTGTAAGCCTTAAATATTCTATCAAAACATGGAACACATTTTATTTTTATTACTTTAACTTCAAATAATTCATAGACATGACATTCTTGATAGTCAGTGTATACCCCAATGAAACCACTCCAATATTAAGGATTTTGAACAAATAAAATATCTCTTACCTATAGTGTGACGTCCTAGACCCAGATTCCACTTAGAAGGTGTCCTAAGATTGGTGGGTCACATGACCTCAAGATAATCTTCCCCAATTATAGAGGGTTCCGACAAGGAGTGAGGGCCTAGGGTGTGTCTGTGGGGAGACTGTGCCCTCATTAACAGAGTGTAGAACAATAGATAATTATAAAAGGAGGTAAATAGTGGAAGGGAAAAAGTAAACTAAATACACAGTGGGAAGAGATGAAATTAAAATAACTATAATAACTATAATAACATTCAATAGCTACTTATGATGAATTTCATGTCACCAAAAAGCAGAAAAACATGGATACAAGTTAGTGGTCCTACATTCAAAACCCAATGTAGAAAATAAAATACATAAATTATCCCAAGCATCCTGAGCTATACCTTGTTCTTCTACTAGTATATCCATCATAACACAATAAGAAATAAAGTGTCTGAATAACTATGCTTCCCTTTATTAACACATCCATATTGTAATCTTCTCTAAGCACCAAATGTTACTAGGAGAGGGTTTGAGATAAATCTCAATGGCACACCACTAATGGTGTCTATAACATTGGGCTCATGTAGGGGAAAGGTAATAGTGTGAAAGTATGAATATATAAAGTAAATTAGTGCAATGTAACTAAATACCCAAGTACTTTCTTCAACACTCAGTTGGTGTTTGAATTTATAACATGTTCATCAATTAATTTAGTTCTAGTTTATACAAACAAGTCACGTGAGGAATAACTAGCACTATCATCATCTCATGATAGTATAGATAGTGAAGGTTCCAAGATGTAATAAGGAAACCTGTAATGATATTTAATAATAAAGTTAAAAAGTAATAACCAAGGAAACATAGAGATCAAGGGTTACCAACTCAGTAATGAATGTATCCCAAATAAGGATAAGAGTGTAATTGAAGGAGAATAATCCAAGACATTACAAAAAAATAAACCTACCGAGTCAAAGGAGTTTATCCAAAGTAAAACGAGGTTATGTAATGAATGGGCCCGATGGGCTTTAACCCTGACACATACTTTTCAATGCTGGATTCAAAGAGTGTATCCAAGGAATCCCATAATATTATTTAATGGATTTTATAGTGTCATACCAGGCATCCAAAGTTATAAAAGGATCAAGTTCCAGGTGGGTATCAACCAAATAAAGCTGTATCCTTGAATCAGAATGGGGTTCCCGAGTGCTCAAGGAATTCCCTAAGAAATGTGAGGCATGATTGAGTCAGATAACTCCAATTTGATAATGAATTTATATAATATTACATTTTGTTTAAGACCTTCATTTCATTAGTGTGACAAGTCCAATTAGTATGAAATTCTTTAATCATGTTGTAATTAATCGATAAATCCAATTAGTTCAATCCATAACTTTCATTAGTGTGACAAGGAAAAGTAGCATGAAACCAATAATTTAATACATTTAAGTCATTTTAAAAGATCAAGGTTCACTCTACTACCTTCCATTAAAATTTTAAGGGGTGCTATGGAAATAAAACCCATTATTTAATTACATTTTAAAAATGCCAAGTCATATACTTAGTATCTTTCCAATTTCAATTTAAAATTTAATGATGAAATTTAAGTACTTACCTTAGGTGGGTTAAGTGTTGAGAATACATGGTACTTTATATATTTCAATTCAAAATTTAAATCAACAGTTTTAATATAGAAAATATTTCCCTTATAAAGGTCAATGCAAGGCACACCCGAACGGCAGATCAAAAGTGACAAAACACAAAAACAATAATTATGAAAAAATATACTACTTGGGATGGAAGGAGTTATGGGCGTAACCACTAATAAGTAATGACATATTTTTAAATAGCATAACCCTAAATTTTTAATGATTATTAATATGGAATATAAATTAAATAAATGGTAACTGATGAAATCATGGTCCCCATATGAAATTTTCAAAATCAATGAACTTGAGGGATGAGTTATAAACCACCAACCTTAGGCTTATATGAATCTACTAATCCAGTATTATCATCTAATTCATCTTGTAATAGATTATATCTGAGAAAGGAGTAAAAATTATTACCCATGGATAACTAGGTCGAGATCAAGAGAGATGAAGAATGAATAAAAAGAACTTGAGTACTTACTATTGCACCTACAATGTAATGAACGAAAGCTCAAACTGATCCTAGATCAAGGAGATCTCTTAATCCCAAGGCTAAGCCTTAAAAAAGCTTTAAAATGGGAGAAATAGAGGTAAATCCTACTTGAAATCATATTAGGGAATAAGGAGGGGCTTAATTAGATCTTTAAGGGTAAAAATGCAAATTACCCAAAATTTAGCCTATTTACGGTTTGACCTCATGATTTCCCAAATAGTGTGAAAACCATGCACACGATCCTAGTGAAAAGGGGTCACTCACATGATTAGGTTTTACAGTTAGGGAAATTGTGTGCCAAATTTAGCAGTAATTCTCTTTTCGAAAAAATATTCCACCTGCACAATTTTCTATAACCGTTTAGCCTCCCTGCATGGTTTACTAAAAATAGTACACTGGGCCTAGTTCTCCCAAAAGAACGGTTTCCAAGCTCTGAACAATCCCCGAATATCCTTGAAACATTTGACAACTCATTAGGCATCCATATTAGGTCCCAAATAAATAATTAGTCCAAAATTTAAAGGATCCATATCTGAGTGAAAAACCAGTTTCTTATAGTCTCCCCCTCTTAAATGAACTCATCCCCAAGTTCACCTTCCAAGGGTGGTGAAACACTATTTGAGAACAACTTTGGCCATTGGGAACATACGCCGACCTCCCACTCCCAAGTATCTTCTTGTACGTCACCATGCTTCCATATCACACATACTAGAGGGACATACCATCCTTGGAGAGCCTTTTTGATCCAGTCAATGATGTATACTAGATGATTATTAAATGTATAATCAATATCTAAATCAACTTCCTTGAGATCAAAGGTTTGGGACGAGTCATGATGATATTGGAAAAGCTGTGAAACATGGAAGACATCGTGCATGTAATGATACCTCAGAGGTAGTAGCAACTGATATGTTGTTGGACATACTCTATCTAGAATCTCAAACAACCCTGTGTAATAATGCAATAGCTTATCTTTACTTTTAATCCGTCTATTCTATAGCTTAGAAAATATGTTTATAAAAACACCATCCCTAATTTTGAACTCTAGAGGTTGTAAATAGAGATCAACATACGATTTTTTTCTAGAATGATCAACAGAAATATGATTCCTGGTAAACTAAACCTTCTATGAAGTATCCTATACAAGACTAGGACCTAGTTGGGCTACCTTACATGCCTCTATCTAGAATAGGGGATAATGGCATGACTTACCATATAAGGCCTCAAAAGTATCCATCTAATGTGTTGTTTGAAAGCAATTATTGAAGGCGAAATCTATGAGTGAGATATGCTTCTCACAATAACCTTTAATATCAAGTGAACATGCTCGAATCATGTCCTCTAAAACCTGTATTGTCCATTCCAATTATCCATTGGTCTAAGGGTGAAAAGTTGTTCTTAGAAGCACCCGTGTACCCATATATTCTTGCAAACCCTAACAGAACTATGATGTGAAATGAGATCCCCTATCTGAAATGATAATATGAGAGACCCCATGTAGTCATATGATCTCATATAAATACACTCTTCCCAGTTCATCAACAAATAAATTCCCCCAAAATGGGTTGAATTGATCCACTTACGTCAGCCTGTCAATAAAACCCACACAACGTCACCACCTCTAAAAAATCTAGAAAAACCTATCCCTGTAAACATCTTACCAGTTTCATTTTGATACTGGAAGTGGAAGTCACAAGCCTGTATGTCTCTGGTGATCCTCCTTCACCTACTCACAGGTGGAACACCTAGTAATAAATCATGTTATCTAACATTTCAACCTATTCCACCAATACTAGAATCACATATCTCAATAAATTTTGAAGATTCCAGGATAAACATCCCACTAAGAGGCATGTGAATCTTTCATCAACTCTGCTCTTCTATCTATAGGAACCTAGACATGCCCATGAATATATATGATTTCATCTCTACACATAGAACAATCTAGAGGTGGGTTATATCCTGATATACTCTCATGGATAATCAAATCCCAAGGATCTGAAAATTATATATCCTTCACCTTCTCAAGGAGGTAAGAGGTAACTATCAAGAATGAGAGGCAACACCACTCCTGACTATCATGAAAATCTAGATGAATCTCAGAAAACAGGGCCATTAATTTTCATTCACCATTAGTTTCTCCTATGGACTATGCCTGATTTTTCCGACTCAGTGCATGAGTGACTGCATTTCCCCTCCAAGGTTTATAGGCAATCTCAAAATCAAAGGAATGTAGATATTCAACCCATATCCAATGTCTGAGGTTCACGTATCAATGTGAAAAGATATATTTAATTCTTTTTTAGTTTGTGTACACCCAAACCCACTCACCTAATAGATAAGGTCTCTAGAAATGTAATTAATAAAAAATTGTTACTAGATGATGGTCGTGCGCCAAGTAATTTCTCTCATGAGGCCTTAACTGCTGATATTTGTATGCAATGACTCAGTCCTCCTACATAAATACTACCCTTAGGCCAATTCCTGATGCATCACATAAGGCTATGTAACCTCTTACATGATCTGGTAGAGTCTGAAAAGGTGTCAAGACAAGCCTTCGCCCGATTCTGAACACAGGAACTTAACACCCACCTTTGTAATTACAGTAAGAGGTGAATCAAAGTGTGAGAAGTCTTGTATGAAACTCCTATAATATCGAACCATCATTAAGAAAATGTATATATCAAACATGTTTTTGGGTTGCTCTTAGGAAACCACAAAACTCAACTTCTCTAAGTCAATAGATACTCCCAATTATAAGATAATATGAACCAAGAAGTGAACTTTATCTATCTAGAAGTTCCACTTAAACAAATTAGCATAAATACGATTCTACCTCAGTGTACTCATAATGATATCAAAATGGTTGGAATGGTTGCTATGAGTGTGATAATACCCCAAGATTTCATCCACAAAGACTATGACAAAATAATCCAAATATGGGTGGAACAACCTATTCATCAAATCCATGAAAACAATAGGAACATTAATAAGACTAAATGACATAACTAGGTACTTATAAAAACCATAATTGGTATGTAAAGTTGTATTAGGTACGTCTGATGTCCTGACTTGCACATGATGATAACCCGATCTCAGGTCGATCTTATAAAAGACCCTATATCCTTGGAGTTGGTCAAAGAGATCATCTATTTGAGGAAATGGACACCAGTTCTTGACTATAAGATACTTCAACCATCTATAAACCATGCACAAACAAAGGGTCCCATCCACATTCTTGGTTAAAAGCATGGGGAAATCCTAAGAGAAAGTGATAGAATGTATGAAACCCTTACAAATTAGATCCTCTAACTACATCTTGAGAAACTAGAGCTCACTAGGTGCCATACTATACCGAGGAATAGACACTGGATCTTCTCTTGGAATGATATCGATCATAAAATATACCCCCCTATTAAGAGGGAAGCAAGAAAAGTCATCGGGAAAATCATCCCTAAAATGATATACTACTAGAGGAATGTGAACCTAGAATAATACTTGATCCTCCATGAAGAGATTGGAAATATGGGTGGTCACTCCACCTATCCCATGATACTATGGTCCCACTCTACCAGCCTATACATCCTACTCACCCTTATGTAGATAATTGCTTCCCTTTAGTGATGTAAACAATATCCATTAACAGTAGTAGCCTACAAAGTTGTGATACAGAACCAACCAATCCATCCCAATAATGACATCAAAGTCTATCATCTCGAGAATTGAGAGGTTCCATAAGAATGAGAGACTGCCTACCTCAATGGGACTATCCCTACATTGACGTATAACCTCTGACTGCACTCCCAATGGTGTATCTAGGTTCATTAAACCATATTAATATTGTATCTCCAGTCCAAGAATTTTCTTGATATATAAATTGATAAAAGAGTTTGAAGAACCTGTATCAAATAAAGATACTATAGTAGATTCCACTAGAATTGTACCTCATAATATATATGGTATCGCAGCCTGATCCTTAGGTATCAACTGAAGTTCATGGAAATATCCTGATCTGTGGCCCTATTCAATAGCTTGACTACCACGTTCATAACTGCTCTATTGGTATTGTTGGTGATCAGGGGCCTGGCTACCATGACCATGACTTCCTCCTTGTCAAGTCCTATAGGTTCTATTCTTACTCCCCATTTGAAACAATGCAGAAGAACCATCATCTGAAGGTGGAGTTGGCAATAATCTTTTACCTCTGAAAGATGGTGGAAAGGTCCTGCAAAATATATAAAGATGCCCCATATGGCCACAGACCAAGCACTCCAGTGGGTTTCTATCACATTGAGGCTTAATATTCCCCCTTCATCCACACTGTTGACACACTATGGAGTTATCAAAATGGGTACTCTAGTTTTCACTACCCTAAGGAGAAACCTTGAGGGAAAGTTTCCATCCATTGAAAGAACTACTGTTCTAAAGTGGCACTAATCCTCTATACCCATTAATATTTTTATCCCTTGATCTACTCTTAGTGATAAGAGTCTTATTTACTATTTTTGAGAAATTAGGTATTTGAAATACATTCACCTGAGTATGGGTGTCATACTGAAGACCATCCTCCAAGAATCTAGAACTCGAAATATTATCAACATCTAGAAGTGGTGAAAAGAACTGAAACTCCATGAAACACGTTGAATACTCCATAACTAACATAGAACCCTACTCGAGATACATGAAATCTATGGATCTATGAGCTCTCAAAGTATGAGGAAAGAACTAATAATATAAGGTAGTCTAGAAATGAACCCATACCATTCCTTGATGATGACCATCCTGGGTAATCACATCCCACCAACACTTTTCTGAATCACACAACATGTAAGTAACATGTTTGACCCTCCACTATGGATGCATATCCAGATTCAAAAAGAGAGACATGGTGAAATCAAGCCAAGAATCAAAAGCCTACAGATTGCCATCCCCCAAAAAGGTGAGAGGATGTTGTAGCTGGAACTCATGAGACAGATCATCTATCATAGGTGAAGCTTTTAGAGTACCATTCATCGACAACATCAGATGTAGGAAACTATCATGGACTTGGGCATCAGTTCCCGGATTAGGTAAACTAGGTGGTGCCTCCAAAAACTCCCCCAGTGGTAAGATTGGTAGCTCAAGTCCCACCATGATTGGAACATGGTCATCATCACCTTCATAGAATATGATATGAGGACATTGTGGTTACATTGGTTAACATATTCCAAAAACACACCTCATAATAAAATTAGAAACATAAAGATAGAATCACTCGATGAAGATGAATGTATGAAAACTCACTAAGTAAGGAATACCACCCCAAATACCCAATTAGACCACCATGTATCAATAAGTGCTTAGTTATAAGTTTCATGGGTTCCAGTATACGATGGTTCAATAGTTCCTTACCTCATTATTTACTGTAAACCATTTCATTTCATATAACATTTAATTACTAGGTTCACTCCTTTAACTTTCATAAGCATGATATGGAAAGATAAGGATGTGAAACCATTCCACTTTTATGTTTTAATTTCCTTATAACTAGTATCAACATTCCTTTAAAATGGTCTATCATTCCAAATGAATCAGGGACCATAATCCTTATCAATGAAAATTACGGATATTTTAATTTCTTATTAAAGGATTAATTTTAAAAGTTACTCATTCCCACCATGAGTGCCCATAAAACCTCATGATTTGAAACACATAATCACTCATTCACAGCCCCTAAAGCAGCACAAAAATATTATAACTACCACAACATCAATAAACAATCACAGGAATATCAAGAAATGAAATTTGTAAAATTCATCTATAATGCATGTCAATATGCCTAACATGTAAATTCAAGGTACCTATAACGATGCATGTTACATTTCTATTTTCCCTCAAATTGTAAAGACCCGTAAAATTCAAGGGAAATTTTTTCTTAATTTTCTTTGGAATTTTACAAGAGCGCGGTTTCTAACGGCACCTGATTCCGAGGCCCGGAGTGCCCGGAATTAATTTCCGAAGTTTGGCTCGGGTACGTTCAGTGAACAAACGAGCGGGATTTCCTAACTTTTGATTCGGTACTCGGAATTGAAATCCGAGGACACCGATGAACTCGTAGCGCCGATATTCGCTTAAGGAGACCTTTCCCGAAGTTGCGTTTTCCTAGGAGGAGATGTTTAATTTTCTGGATGAAATGAAGAGTAAAATAAATATTATATCCTAAGTGTGGAAGTTGGGGTGGAATCACAAGTTCCTAACTAACCAAGTGAGGATTAAGGTGAGGTGGGGCCCACACGAGCCCCAACCCTTCACCTTCCCCTTAACTCTCTTCTACCCCCTTAAACTCCCTTGCACTTAATGTGCCAAAACCCCTCAAATTCCCTAACTCCCCTCTCTCCCTCTTAAAGGCTTGACAACATAACTTTTAATTAATTATACAACTCATGTATAATTAATAAGTGAGTTTAATTTTGATTTTTTGAAATTCAAACTCTTGAATTCCAAAGGTTGGGTTGTGTTAATAAATTAAGTGTAAGCTTGATTTATTTTTGGGTTAGTTCCTTTGTTACCTGAGAGGATTGGGAGAATCGTTGAGAAACTTGAAGATCTTCTTCGTCTTCGACGAAGAACGTGAAGAACGGTTCTTCTCCGACAAAGAACATCGATCCCACGACCATCGAGACTCGGCGTCCCAGATTCTTCCGTCTTCCTCTTCGACAAGGGAGAAGTCGCCGACCGTGGTAATCATCGCCAACGACAACGTACCTCTCTTCTTCGTCTTAAGCGACAAGTGAAGAGACGTCGTTCCCTCCTCGGACGCACCCCGACGTCCACAGAATCTACGTCCGACGCCGCGACGCCTTCCTCCGCGATAACCGACGTGTGACGTCAATTTTCAAGGTAGGGGGTTTGTCATTTTTAAATTACGTGTTTTCATCCCCTCGAACATGAAAGAATAATCCGTTGGGCGTAGTTCCAAATTTATTTAAAAATTTGTGAAACTTTCATTGTTGTGTTTATACGATTGGCCAACTGATATCGTAATAACGGGAGGAGACCGGACCGCACGAACACAACCGATTCTCCTCCCCCTTCTATTCTTTCGTGTTAATTTAGCGGAGACAGCGCGGTGTCGTTGCAACCGCGCAGGAACAAATAAATTAATGGCCGGAGCGAGCTGCGACGAAGAAACGCGGTGCCGACGCACCGCGTCGTTGTTTACGAAAGAGACCGCGGCCGGAGACGGGCCGCAGCGGAACAAGGAGGCGACCGGCGGCCAGCCGGGCCGCCGGCGCCGGAGATCATGAAGGGCCGCGGCCCTACGGCCGCGGCGGAGCAGCCAGGGGCGCCGGCCTCGCCGGCGCCGGAGAACAGGATGGCCGCGGCGGAGCAGCCAGAAGGCGGCCGGCCTCGCCGGCCGCCGGAGATCGGGGAAGAGCCGCGGCTACGGCCGCGGCGGAGAAGAAGAAGGCGGCCGGCCGCGCCGGCCGTCGGTTTGGTTAGGAGGCGGGACTCGCGGGTCCCGCGTGAGAAAGAAACGGCCGGCCTTAGGCCGGCCGAGATCCGAAAAAAAGGGGGGGTTTACCCCCCCGCGTGCGGCACATACGCGGCCCCCTGGCCGCGCCGCCGCTGGCCGGACCGCGCCGCCGCTGGCCGGGCCGCGCCGCCGCGCCGCCACCGGCCGGGCCGGGTCCAGCGGACCGGGTCGGTCCGACCCGGTTCGGGTCGGATCCGGGTCGGGTCGACCCGGTTCGGGTCAGACCAGGGGGGGTCGGGCCGGGTCGGCCCGGACCCGGACCCCCAGTTTTCGAGACGACTTCGGTCTTTTGGCCATAACTTGAGCCACGAACCTCCGATCGATGAACCGTCTGCGGCAACGCGATCCTTGGATCGAGACGGTCATTTCGGTATACTATACTCAAGGCGCACATTCTTTTTCGGGAGCCTACGTGGTTAAAACTCCGTAGTTAAGCGTGCTTGGCTTAGAGTAGTGATCAGGATGGGTGACCTCCTGGGAAGTTTCCCAGGGTGGGTCTCAGACGGAAAGGCTGATATCTTTCAGACTGGACGTCCGATTGACGAACCGTCAGCGGCGATGCGATCCTTGGATCGAGACGGTCGTTTCGGTTTATCGCACTCAAGGTTTCGGATTACTTTGAGTTCGGCCGGGTTGGTTCGTTCACGAAACCAACCGGGCCTTCGGAGCGGAAACACTCATATCTTGAGCTACGGACGTCCGATCGACGTGCCGTCAGCTTTGTTGTGTTCTTCTTAGTGAGACGGATCTTTTGGCATACTCCGCCCGAGGTTTGGACGCAGGTGCAGTACGGTCGGGTTGGTTTTGCCTTAAAAACCAACCGGGCCCCGGGGACGAAAATGCCAATAACTCTCAGACCGGGCGTCCGATCGACGCGCCGTCTGTTGCGTTGAGTTCCTGTTGACGATACGGAACTTTTGGATACATCAACTCTGGACTTTGTGACAGTTGATGTATCAGCCTCTCGGCTCGTGGAGCGGACCCTCCGAACGAGCTTGCTGTGTGTGGGAACCCTAGTGCTGGCTGCGATTGTTACTGTGACTACTACTGCTACTACTGCTACTGTGACTGCGACGACGACAGTACAGAGATCCTGTGTGGATTCGACGACGACGACTACAACACTCAGCGATCCTACGTGGATCAGTGCTACAGGTACTGTGTGGGCCCGATCCTGTGTGGATTCGACGACGACGACTACAGTACTCAGCGATCCTACCTGGATCAGTGCTACAGGTCCTGTGTGGGCCCGATCCTGTGTGGGTCCGATCCTGTGTGGGTCTTTGCGCTCAGCGGTCCTGTGTGAACCAGCGCCTACAGGTCCTGTGTGGGGCCGATCCTGTGTGGGTCTTTGCGGGGGTTAGTTACCTATCGATCCTTCGTGGGTCCGACGACTTAGATGGATCAGAGATCATCTTTATCGTCCTTTGAAGAAGTATACCTGTGTGAGCTGAATCATGTTGCTTTCCTGTGTGGATTGTGTTGTGCTATCCTGTGTGGATTACGTTTTGCTTTCCTGTGTGCAATACGTTTACTTTCCTGTGTGGATTGTGTTGTGCTATCCTGTGTGGATTACGTTTTGCTTTCCTGTGTGGAATACGTTTACTTTCCTGTGTGGACTGAGTTGTACTTGGGCTCGGAGGTTGGAGCATATTTAAATTTGATGACTTAGGTATATGTATGGGCATATACCTAAGCAGTGTCGGTTGTTACTTCGTGATTGTACCTTTCTTCGTGGTTTATCCTTTGTGGATTTGAGAGACCTTCAGGGGTCTCGGGGTCCCTACTGAGTAGCTTATACTCACCCCTGCACGGGCTTTGCCCGCACTACGTTGTGTTGGTTGCAGACGACGGACAGCGTTGACCTTGGCTGAGGCTTGCAGAGCGGGACGGTACCCGGAGGTGGACCACTGGTCGGGACGTGCTCGGAGCGGACGGCGGGACCCGTGGAGCAGTGGAGCTATCTGTACCCACCCTTCAGGTGGGATTACCGGTGGACAGCTCGGCGTAGCGGATTTTACTTTTCAGTTGCTGTTTTCTCTTTCGAGTTGTACTTTACTTTCAGTTTGGGTTTGTATACTGGCCCATTTACTTTTCCGCACTTTCAGTTGTACTCTACTTTTGCTTAGTGTTTACCTTCCGCTTGCTTACTCTGTGGTGTTTGTTTACTTTACAAAGGCAATGCCTTCCCTTTTTACGGGGATTTACGCCTTGGTGCTAGTCGCCAGCCCCTGGCCTATGGAAGGCGGGCTTGGGGTAGTCACGGCACGGACCCCGAGGGCGGGTCGTGACACAAATCATCAGGACAAGGATGAAATGAAATTATTAATCATAATAATAATAAAAAACATCACACCACACGTGTGTCACCCAATGGTGTAATAATTTCAACTGTAGTAGGAAAAATTGGACAATAATCATAACTTATGAAACTCATCTTTTACCCTGAACATGGGTTTGTGACACCCAAGAATGGCTTATGACCATGTCCCAAGAGTTCCTAATATATAATATATTGTCTCCAAATAGTAAAGAAAAAAATAATTTCCTTTAATGCCACTTTGTGACATCCCATACATGAATTCCACTTAGGAGGTGGCTCGAACCTGGTGGGCCACATATCCTCAATCACATCTCCCCAAATGCCAGAGGCTTCCAACTAGAAGAGAGAGCCTATGGTGTGTCAGTGGGGATACTATGACCTCATTAACTGAGTTTATTACAATGGATAATTATAAACAGAGGTAAATTGAGTAAGTAATAAGTAAATAGAATTAACATATGAAAGATAAAGTAATAACAATAACTAAAATAACTGGAATAACATACAATAGCTAACGATGATGAATGTAATGTCACTAGAATTAAGGAAAACATGGATAAAAGGTAGAAAACCTACATGAAAATCCCAATATATAAAAGGAAATACATAAATAATCCTAATATGCTCGATATATATCTCGATCATTTCCTCCCAGATCTATCCTAGCATAACAAGAAATCAAGTATCCAAAGAATTATTCTTCCATTTATCAATACCTGCATACATGTAATCTAACCCAGGTAAAAAACATCACATGAAGATGGTGTGATATAAATATTATTGGGCCACCAAAAATGGTGTCTATAACATCTATACCATGTAATGTAAAGTAAATAGTATGAAATCATTCATATTTAATATAAAGTAGTATAATGTAACTAAATACCCAGGTACCTGCTTCTGCCCTCAGCTAGTGTTTGAATGTGTAACCAGTCAATCAATTAATTAGGTTTCATTTTATAAAAAACAATTAATCTGAGGCATAACCATCACTGACATCATCTCATGATAGTATAAATAGTGAAGGTTCCAAGATGTAACAAGGAAAACTGTAATGATATTTAATAATGAAGTTCCAAGGTAATAAAAAATGAAACATAGACCTAAAGGGTGACCAAATTAGTAATAATTATATCCTATATAAGGGTAAGAGTGTAATACAATGAGCATAATCCAATGAATTCTACAATAAGACACCTACTGAGTCAAAGGAGTTCATCCAAAGTAAAACGGGGCTAAGAAATGACGGGGCCCGATGGGCTTTAACCATGGAACCTACTTGTCAATACTAGATCCAAGGATTATATCCAAGGTATCGTAAAATATTATAGAAGTGATCCTAAAATGTCATACAATTAATCCGATGTTATACAAGGATTGGGTTCTAGGTGGGTCTCAACCAAAGAATGCCACATCCTTGAATCAGAATGGGGTTCCCAAGTGCTCAAGGAATTCCCTAAGGAATACAAGGTGAGCTTGAGTTAGGAAACTCTTATTTTAAAATGGAGTCATATAATATTCCATTTGGTTT
This sequence comes from Viscum album, assembly GCA_963277665.1. Lineage (NCBI taxonomy): Eukaryota > Viridiplantae > Streptophyta > Magnoliopsida > Santalales > Viscaceae > Viscum > Viscum album. Next base: position 1,016,930,323 of record OY728143.1, read on the forward strand.
AAGCCTTTACTTTCATTAGTATGATAATTCCAATTATCATGCAACCCTTTAATCAAGTCATAATTAATTGATAAATCCTTTTGGTTCAATCCTTGCCTTTCATTAGTGCGACAAAGCCAAGTAGCACAAAACCATTCATTTAATCCATTTGATGCAGTTTTTTAAAATCAAGGTTCACTTTGATACCATCCATTAACATGGTAAGTGGTTCTACTAACATGTAACCTGTTATTCAATTACATTTTAAAAATGTACAAGTCATATACTTAGTATATTTTCTAATTTCCATTTACCATTTAATTGTCAAATAAAATCACTTACCTTAGGTTGGTCTAGTGGTGAGAATACATAGTACTTTCCATTGTCAAATTTAGAATTTAAATCAAGAAATTTAATATTAAAAGGTTTACCCTTGGAAAAGACAATCTAAGGCACACCCGAATGGTGTCTCAAACGTGTCAAAACAATAAAACAGAAATTATTGAAAAAAATACTAAATATTATAGATAGAGTTGTGGGCATAACCACTAAAAAATAATCAAATATTTCGAATGATCATATCTATACAGTTATAATGATAATAAATAATGCATATAAATTCAATAAACGGAACCTGATGAAATCTATGGGCCCCACACAAAATTTCCAAAATCAATTAACTTGAGGGAGGAGTTATAAACCACCCACCTTCATCCTGTAAAACTCTACACATCCAATATTAGCCTCTAATTTGTATTTGAATGGAGTATATCTGATAAAGTATTAAAAATTCTTAAACCTCAATAACTAGGTTAAGAGAGAGAGATAGGGATAAAGAATGGATAAAAATGACTTGAGTACTTACCATTGTGCATCTAACATGATGAACAGAAGCTCAAATAGATCCGAGATGAAGGATATCTCTTGATCCCTAAGTTATGCCTTGAAAAAGCTCCCAAATGGGAGAAATGGAGGTAAATCCCATTGGAAATTAAACGATGGAAGAAGGAGGGTATTAATTAGATCATTAAGTGTAAAAATGTAAAATTACCCAAAATTTAGCCTGAGAACAGTTTGACCTTACAGTTTTTCAAACGATACACAAACCATGAATGTGTACCTAGAGAAAAGGGGGTAATCACATAGTTATGCTGTATGGTTAGGGAAACTATACACCAACTGTGTGGTAAGGATTTTTCCAAAAAAATCATGACACCTTCCCTATTTATAATCACCACATTTCCTCCCTGTATGGTTTACTTCAAACCATCCTCCTGCCCTTTTTCTCCTAAGATGATAGGTTTTGAGCTCTGAATAAGCCCTGGATACCCTTATGAACTTTTCTAACTCATTAGAAATCTATATTAGGTCCAAAATTAAGAATTAGACCAAAATTTAAAGGATACATAACCTAGTGAGAAAATGGTTTCTTAAATATAATGATTATAAGCTTCTGCTGGAAGAAAAGTACACCTATCAACATTTACCAGCACTAACTCTTCCCTTATCCCAATATCAATCATGTCCAACATTTTATAATGCCATAATTTTATTTGTAGACGTATTTTGTTAACATTTTAATGACACTATTGCATACATTTTCTTCTAACATTCATGACATCAAGAAAATTTGTTATGTACAAATAATTCTAAATCAATATATTCAAAAAAAACTAATCACTATTTCCAATCAACTTTCATGAGGTTTTTTGAAAAGGGTGTACGAAAAATGGTGAAAATATACTTTACTTTCTCAAAATATTCATCACCTATAAATGGATAACGTGTTGTATATTATTTTTAATTCCAATCAAATGAATTCATATAATATCTTTATTTATTTTTTCAATGTAAAAATTAACAATCATCCAGGGACACTACTTTCAATTAATTTTATAACCAAACTAAGTGTTTATCTTCATTAAAAATTTGTAACCCTAGCATTCCTTTAATTCTATATTCTTCAAAAAATTTATTATTAGGAAAGTAATTTTTCTTCCCAAAGAACATGTATCTCTATGTGAACTCTTTGTTTATCTAATCATTATACAACTTGGAACCAAAATACCAAATTAATTTTAGATGTTTGATCAATATATCAAAATAATCTTCAATATCATTACCAAATTATTTTTTCCCTGTTATGTGTCGATACAATATAATATATTTATTATTATTTCATAATCCTGGTAGAAATATATAAAATACCAACATAACTAGACATGTACTTTGAGTTCTATATAATATAACAAAAGGATTCATTCTATCTTTATATATTAGAAGATGGATGTTTCTTAGGTCATTTCTAAAATCAAGATATTAATGATCAATTTTCATCAACTAAAGATATTTGGTTGTGTGATGATGTTTTTAAACCTGAAATATTGTATCTATGTGCCATTTAAATTTACTTGCAGTCTCCCCACGTTTATATAGCCTTCTAAACCATGGAAATATTGAAAAGCACCATAAAATTATTGAAGAACTTGATCCATTTTTCTTTTATTGATCTAAAATTCCCTATTCAATTTTTGACTAATTCATAACACCTATAGAATAATAAATTATTATCTTGAAATAAATGTATTCATAAAGAGGTCAGAACCATTGAACCTAACATCTATTTAGAATCAGATGTTCAAAAAGGATTCTCATTATCTTTTTGTACCATATCGTTCATTAGAGAAAGTATTTCTAGAAATCTTGTGGCACTCTATATATTTTCAGATTTTAAATTATGAAGCTATAACATAACTTAAAATGTTTAATATTTAGTATAATAATCGTAGAATTACATACATTCATAGCTCTTTAACTTCTCATATAGATTTAGACAATCATTAAGGTCATATTCAACCGCCATTTTTATTTCCTCAACACTATCTTAAACATCATCTATAGTTGTACTCATATCAGAAGATCTAAAAAACATATTCTTTTCAATGTCAATAGAAGTGTATGGATATTTCATATGTTTATTCGAATATTTATAACTATGATATATTCTATTTGAGTACTAGTGATCTTCTAACTCTTCTATAAAAATAATTCTTGAATAACAAAAACAGAATATTATAAAAATGATTTGAGGAGGTAAATTTCCACACTTTGTTGAAAACATAATGAACATTTGAACCCCACCCCCATATAAGGTTTTGATAATATTGAAATCCAAACAATTTAAATTAATATTCACCATATTTTTTTAACATATTTCACATTTTGAAAAAAATACATTTATGGTATGGATATAATGTATCATTTTTTACATGTATAATTTAAGTATAACTTTAAAAAATATACTAATAAATTATACTATATAACTATATAAATAATATAAATTAATTTATATAAAACATAGGTTTTTTAGAGTTATAGATATATGAATTTTATATCTGTTAAATAAAATTATAAACATAAAAAAAATTAAATAATTATAATTTTTAAAAATTAATGTTCCAAAATGACTGAATTCTATTTATTGTTAATAACAATGTGAATAAAGAATTCCAAAGTGTGTTTTTTAGGATGAGTTAAATTCTATCATATTGAATAAAATGAGGACTACATAAGATACTACTTAAATAACATGGTTATAAAACATAAATGTAACATTACTTTGATATATATATTGATTGGTTGAGCTGGTATTTATGATTTATAATGAAAATATTAGATGGAATTCTTCCAATACCATATGCAATAGTAACAAGTGATATTAGAGGAGTTAGAAGTTGGATTATTTTAGAAAAAATATAGAGTCATTATTAAAATCTTTAAAAAGATTCAATGTTTATAGGAGAAATGGATAAAATATAAGAGAACCCATCAAAATAATTTTGAGATTGAAGGTTACCAAAAATTAGTTGGATGAAGGATGAAGTGAATATGGAATAATATGTCTATGGAGGGTTAGGGGAATAATAAATGGAGACTTTATATAACATTGATGTTTATTTGGAATGATTTGAGAAGTTACTATTAAATTTGATGTTCCTATGGTATTAATTGAAATAAGTTTCCAATTTTATAGGTCGAGTCTCTAGATTTTCATACGGATTACTAGACCTCATATGGATGATGAAACCATTATAATAACTTCTATATAGGTGAGTATTATATAATGGTTGTCCATCCTTATGAATAAATTTGATTAGAACATAGGTACGAGAAACATAAGTGTCAACCCTATAAGGAACAACCCCATATGGTATGTTATTAACACCATAAGTGTGATTTCAGTGTTCCACAAGGATAACCTCATATGGATGATTCTTGATGTTATAAGGATCATTCTTCCTTATGATATATTTTTTGATGGATGACCTTTAAGTATGATACACGAGGATGAGTGTTAAGTTTGTACTGTAAATATGTGTCGTAAGGATGGTCTTGTAAGGATTATTTTATCATTTTGTGAATTTTGAAAACAATTGAGACAATAAGGATCATTTCACCCTTACAAATGTGATGATTTTCTAGAATTGAAATTTTATGAAGAAGTTAAACTTGATGATTCTTTAGTTGACATTATATGTTTCAAACATCACAAAAATTTATTAATTCTATCTAAGTGTAGTGATATAAATAAAATCATAAAATAAAATATAAACATAAGTAAATAGAATTTTGAGGAATTTTGATTTGATATTTTTCTCTATTTTTTATAACCTCTAGGAAAAAAATATAAAATCTAATTGTGAAGATGTTTTGTGTTATAAAATTAATACAATCAATTTAAACTATTTTATCAATGATCCAATATAAATTTTCAATTATATGATGTTCAAGATGCTGGTTTGAGATATGAAGAGAACTTTTTCACCTCGAGAAGATTAAAAAAGGTGAGTTCAATGCAAGTTAAATCTGAAGGAGAATATGGTTATTTGGGGAGTATAAAAAATTATTATTTGGGGAAATTTTTTTGAAGAAGTAAGGTTTCAATAAATAGAGAGTATTTTGACTATAGAAAATTGTAAAAGATAATGATGGGAGAAAGAAGAAGCTAAATTATGGAAATTGATGAAATACAAGTAGTTAATTGAGATGAGAATATTTAGTGATCATAGTGCATGGTTTTGAGAGTAAAAAATAATAAAAATATGAGGATATTGGGCTATGATTTTAAGGAATAAAGAATATATAATTATGAGTGATAATTGTTTTATATAATTTTTTTAATTATGGAATTGGGACTTGCCCAAATATATGCAGAAGTAGAGTACGAATTACGTGGGTGTTGATAACATGAATATATATATAAAGAAGTAACGTATACCGAGTTGAAGAAGAAAAATAAGAGGAAAACATGCAATTTTGTTATAGAATATTGATTGATTTTAAGATGATAAAGTGAAGAAGGACCTATAATATATATTGTTGAATGCGATGAGAGATATAACATGATACATTCCTATATCAAGTAGAGAAGAAAGAGACTAAATTCGTGATCTAATCAATATAGATGTGATATACATGACCAACTATTTGAGTGAAAATAGAACATCTAGATCACTGAAGATTTGAAAAATATGAGAAATACTAGAAAACTTAAATATAATCATTAACTATAAAATTTTTTGATGGAAAATCTTGCACTAATCAACTAATAAAAGTGTCTTGAGGAGAAATAACATTCTCATGTGATTCTAAATTATCCGTGTTCCTAGTAAAGCTATTTATTATTCAAATAAACACACCCATTTATAGTGAGAATTGAGAAGTTTCATTCTCTAGTGGGAATTTGGATCATAATAATAGGGGGTCTCTATTTAGATAGGTATGGTATGTTCCTTGATTTTGAAAAAAGAGGACTAGATAGTACTAATAACCTTGGAAATGATGATCGATTTAATGAAAAAGTGATTGAGGATATTTTTTAGAGAAGTTTATCTCATTTTTTAAATTATTATTATATATATATACACACACTAGTGTTTTACTTCATGAACTAGTGGTTGGAGATAAGAGTTTATTTTTGAATGAATATATGGTTTATCTTTGGTTTAATGTCTTGGAGATTCAAATGGTTTTGGAATATGTATTTTATGAACAATATATGATTGGGCCATATACATACTTTGGTATATGATTTTATGAATGTTTAATGTTTTATATTGAAGGATATGTAACTTGATATAGCCTAGGGGAGTAAGGTAGATATCATATGAAAAAATATATACCAAATGATAATTATATTAAGAATACCCTCACAAAAATTCATTAATAAGAAATAATTAAATGTTTCGGGGAATAATTTATTTAATGGGGTAAATGTTATTGAACGAGATTCCACTATATATGTTTCGAAAAAAAAAAAATATATTTTATTGTTTTCTCCAAATTAAATGCTGAACTTAAATGTAAAACATGATGAAATTAATTAAAAATATAATTATTAAATATAATTGTTAAAACCTAGTCTTTTAATTTATGGGTGTGAATAGGAGTAACCACATTATGAAATATGTGTATAAATATAATAAATTCTACTTTTAATATAAATGATATTTAATTATTATAGATAAATGACTAATAAAAACATTTTATGCTTAAAAATATATTTTTCTAAAATTGGATTTTATTTCAAGAAACCATTCATATCATGATAATATATATTAATGAAATTAATATTATATTTACACTAAATGAACTAGTAATTGATAAAAAATAACATTAAATAATAGTTAACATTTTAAAAAGCTATTTTATATGAATTGTTAACCACTATTTTTTATAATTTAATTTAAATATTGAAATTTAAATTTTTGAAATTTAAATTGAAAAAATGATCATCATTTTTGGATTAATAATAATACTATAATCATAACACTTTTTTTTATATTTTTATAAAAATATTTATTTTTAGGTGAATGATGCAAAACACTAATTTCAAAAATAACATGATTCTTTTGAAAATATTAGTATATATGTATGGATTTTAAATTAATGAAACTTTTTTGTAAAAAAAATTATTTTATCATAAAATTTTATAATTTTAATTTTTTTTTGTTTTAATTTATAAATCCATATCTGACATTTTAGATTTTATATTATATTTTTCAAAACATTTTTGTTAACACATTATAAATTAAGTATTTTAAAACTATTTATTATCAATATATGAAAATTAATATTTTAAAATGGATTTAGAATTTTGAATAATTAATTCTAAATTATTTAATATCAGCCTAATAATTTTCAATCATAAAAGATAAGATAATTTGGTAAAAACAAGTTAATTAGAGAAAGAAGAAAAGGGTTAAAAAGGGTTTGGCTAAGAGGGAAACACCACATACATGTTTAAAACATCTATGGGACTGGGTGGTTGAGACCTTGATGGACCTTATCTCTTCCCTTCTCAATTATTTCCCAATTTTGGGAAGGAGAAACTTCATGTTGTCAGTTGGGTTTTACGTTCTTGACCTTAATATCGTGATTTGTCTTAAGTCATGAAGTCAGTTCGGGTTTTCTCCTTCTTCCCTCAAAAGGAGATTTATTATAATAAAAAAATTTAAGGTCATCGGGCCGTTGGATGGATGAGATATATTCCTTGAGAGTGACTTCACATTATTAAAACATTCTGTGTATTTACAAAAATACCATCCAATTTCACTTTTAAAAGGGGTACTCCTTTCCTAATATCCCCTCATAACACAACCCACATAGTTTATCCCAAAATCAACTGAAATTTTTTATCATAATTCCTAAAAACCCTCAATAGGTTTTTTTACAAATATAATCACTCAAATTCTTCATCCCCATTATGAATGTGATCATCAAAGAATTGAGGTATAAATTTATTACCACTACTGTATAATTTACATTTTCTTATATGAACTTATTATTCCTCAAATTCTATTACACAATCTTGAAATAATAATAACTAGTATTATTATTATAATTTTAAATTATTATAATAATTGTAGAAGTATTGACCACCATTCAGTATTGTATTGAGAAAATGAAACCGTCATTCTTATATTGTGCGGACTACCAACTCCATGATGAAATATGTTTCATTTTCATTTACTACCTTAAATGTTTTATACTAATGAATAATTTAATATATAATTAAATTATTAATGAAATATTTTTTATTATATAATGATTAAGCACATTAATCCTCTTCCCCATTCTATGGAAAATGAAATCATCATATATGCATACATTTGAACTATAACATCAATGGGACAATTGATTATCATTTTTATTTTCATCACCATAAAACATTTTTCATTAAAATAATAGGTTTAAGAGATAAATATATTTTTATGAAATTATTAGGGTTATTTAAATTTATGTTTTTTAACCTATTAACATTATGAGAAATAAATAATTTTCTGTAAATTAAACCTTCTAAAAGAGCGTTCTAGGAGTAAATTATGATTTCATAATACAATTAAATTACTTATTAAAGGTTGTATTCTTCTTATAATTATTCTAAATTCTGATATATCACATTAATAAACTCTAAATATGATCATTATTTTTCTTGTATCATCATATTACAACTAAATATCTTCATAACCATCCAATAATTATGGTATATTTTTGTCTTGGTCAGTTTAACCACCTACTTGAACAATACAAAAAATTAATATCACTGATGAATAAGGGAGTTTAATTAATTTTAATAGTCTATATAAATAATTAAATAATGATTTTATTTTGGTTATACAAGGGTGATATAAAATATTTTACTCATTATTCCAGAAAACACCCTTCATTCACAAAGATTCACCAAAACATGATCATTGTCAAATTAATATTTAGGAATTGTGAGAAAAAATATCATAAAATGAAATTATAAAATTATAAAAAATTATAAAAAATTAATTATAGTAAATTTTATTATCTTTTAATGATGTACTTTAGGATAATCATGAATATCTCCATCAATTTTATGAAACTAGTTCAAAATGATTAATAATAAATTCACCTAATATTAAAAATTGATAATAACTAACTAATATAAATATAAATAATAATTATAAATGATGTTTATAAATGATTATAGATAATAAAATTTTTCTTATGTGATTAATATATTTTTTTATACTTGAGCTTTGAGTGTATTTGATTAGAAAGGAGAATAAGGTAAGGGATTATTTTTCTCAAATTTGAATTCCTTGATACATTTTTATGTTATAAACCATGTTTTATTTTTCAGTTTGAAAAGATTTCCTATTGAAAATTTTCATTTTCATTACCTTATGTGTCATGATATTTTATGTTCTATTTAAATTTATTCCTCTCATGGGTTTTTTATTCAAATATTATATAGGCTGTAAGGATTTTCTTAGTCACAATTTTGACTATTGGTGACATAATAAATTTTTTACACCGTGTTTTCCTTATATGGTGTATTTAATACAAATGGATTTACTTTTTATCATATTTTTATTTCATTGGATATACTAATATAAATCATATTTTCTTTTTCAAATGGATATAGGTTTAAATATTTTTCTAGTAGTAAGGGTTTCTTTGTAACTCAACTTTCATTCATCGAGTTATGATTATTCTCTTAAAATTATTTCATATAAGTTGTATATATTTAATCATTTATTGTATTATGTGGTATTACCTAATTTTTTGTATTTATACTTACATTCATACCACATAAAATCTTTTATAATATTACTTACCTTAGGGAGTATGTTCTTCTATACGGTGTATTGATATCTCAAATATCATTTTTTGAGTTGTAATGTTTTATCTTGAACATTTATCTTCAATTAGTGGGTTATCCCACCATTTGATTTTGTTATATGGTATTTCAATATCTAATTTTGGGAAAATAAGTTTTAATACAATTAATTTTTATTACTATTTTTATAACGTGGAGTTTCAACAAAGGTAATTTCAAATTATTAAAAATATTCCTTTTCTTTCCTTATCAAATATTTTTTCTTTGTCTCTACATTTCCTATAGAAAAATTTATGTAAGTTTCAAGGGTAATTATTTGATATTATTTTTAAATTTTAAATTTCTAAATATATTTCACTTCACATTTTCAATAGTTATTTTGCAAAGTGACGTGTTAGTTAGTATTTCACATCAATATTAAAAGTGTTATCTAAAAGAACTTTTATGTTTTTTACCTCAATTTTCATTTTCATATTGAAAATAAATTAAAATAATTGGATTTATGTTATTTGATTAATTCTATAATAAATATATATATTTATAATTTCTAGTATTTAACTTATTGTATCAAAAAATTCTATTCTTGATACCTTCTTATGTGATATGGTTCTAATAATTATTTTACAATGAGGTTTTTCATCTCTGTCAATATCCTTTTTTATTTCATTTTTTTACACTAGGGATATGTTCTTTTGAAACCATAGACCTTATTTTTCTAGACGAATTATGTAATTTCCTTTTATTTTGGAGGAATGTTATTTTACTATCTTTTTCTCACCTAATCATCAACTCTGTATAAATATGAGCTATTTTCTAATGTTTTTCATCTATAAACACTATGTATTTTCTTTAGCTGATTGTGGAGTTTTCACTTAGATTAAATTCATCAATTTATTGGGGGGAATTATTTCCTTATCCTTATATTATTTATATATAGTTTATATGTACTATATTATTTATTATCCTGATTGAATTGTATTTAGATAGAAATTTAGTTGATGTCATTGAATACCTATTTATTTTCCAAGGTATTATTGTGTTTTGATTATTGATGGAATTAATAATGATTTTATTATAATAATCCTTTTAAAAAGTATATGAATCTCATTTTCTTCCCATATGTTCTGTATAGTATAAAAAATTGAATTATTATCATTAGAAATCTTCATGAAGCCCGTTTTATTTCAATGGGTTCATTATAAAGTGACAAATGAATGATTTTCATGTGGCTCTAAAAAATATGAATGTTGGTGGGTGGGGTCCTACATTTCCCTCCAATGTATTAGATAAGAGTTTATATCTCATTATATAATTATTTGTGAGTAGATTTTAGTTTCTCATAATCATGGGAACTAATTGTGCGGACCATTAACTTAATGTTTCCCTGTACTAATTTTTGTGATATATTTAAAAAATTTCATAATTTTATACTTATTCTCATTCTTATGTTCAGTTATCATATATTAGGTTGATTAACTCTGTTTTTCATTCTCTTTTGATTCATATTTAATTTTATTCTAAACATTATACACTTATTTATGATCTACAAAATTTTTAGTATAAGTTTCTTATTTATATTAGTAATACCCACATTCTCAAATTATCCTAAAAAATATTATTAGGTTCTACTCCTTAAGTTTACCCTTATTAAGCATAATATCTTACCCCTTTCTAATGTTTTATTTCCCTAGGATATGAAGAAAAGTAATACATGTGATACGTTTAGGAGGGTGGTTTAGTATTGAGTGTTTTTTTAGAAATGTTGATGAGTGTTCTAAGAGAAGTTGATTATGTGGCTAGTCAATAAAGACACTAATCCTTTAGTTCTTTGATTTTTGAAACAATTTTTGAGAAGGAATTATTATTCATGTAAGATAATGAAATAAATGTGTTTATTTTTCTTTGTTTTTTTTATAGTGGGACACTAAAATTATAAGACCAAGATGGTCCTCAATGTGAGCACTTATATTTATAGTATAAAATACATTATTGGGGAGAATAACCAATCACAATAAGGTGTAGGTATTTAAGGAAGAACCTTGTAAATCATTTTGTGTTGTGGTTAATTTATTTTAGTTTCATAAAAGAATAGTTTGATTAAATTATTTTTAATAAAATTTAGATATTGAAATGTCACAAAGGTTCATTCTAAAAGAAAGAACTGTTATAGTTTACCACTGATTCACCCTCTAGTGGTATCAACTAATATGGGTACTTTAGGATGCTTTAATTCAATTCACACACAACACATGTACTAAATTAAATTAAATTCATTTAAAAAAACATTTTAGGAAGTATTTTGTATGTTTTTAAAATAAATTTCCTAATGTTTTGACACATGATATATATTAATTTTTTAATATAAAAAGCATGTTGAATTATTCAATTAATATTAATTTTATATGTTAAATGATAATAAATATCATATATCAATGGTTTTTTGATGAAAATTTTATATTTCACAATTTAAAATAGAAATTATTAGTTAGTAAAAAAATGATAAATCAGATATGTATATATCCAAACTCATTTAAAAATGTAAAAAAATTCTCACTGAAAATGTTTTGTGCATTAAAAATAAAATTTAAAAAAAATATCACATATATATATATAATTAAATAAAAAAAATAGATAACGACACAGACAAACAGACACATATAATTGACTGTAACTCAATCATTGACATTCCCTTATTTATTCATCTCACTATGAGTAAATAACATTATCCCTCTATCAAATTCTATAAAATTCACACAGTTAACATTATGCATTCAGAATTATATTTCATTGACCAATATAAATAATCCAAAAATAATAGAGCCCCATAATTATATAATCTTTATATAGAAAACATAATACATGAAACCTTGAACATTAACAAACAGTTATGTAAATTCTTAATTTTTATGAGTATAATGAACTTTACACCACAATCATGGTTTCATTCAATGTGTATTGTATTTTCCTAAAATAAATTATATGATCAGACTCCAATATAATATATATATTGTTAGGATCAAAAGGATTTATGTGATATTTATATATTCTATCTATTTTTTGACTTTTTTTGTAAATAATTAATATTTTTAGTGATAAATATAAATCACCATATATGTTATTCCTATTTACCTTAATTTGAGTTGTGATAAGCTCATTAGAATACCGTTATAAGTCATGTTATTATTTTTAATTACATAATTCATTTTGTGAGATATATATCACCATATATTGAATTTTTCATTAAAAGTGTACTTATTTTCTTGAATAGCTAATAAGTCTACCATTCAATTAATATTACCCAAATCACTAACAGTTACAACCAAAATAAAATATATGATGAAAATTTATCAATTGACCTCCATGTTTATTTTTTTTAAATAAACCCAACATAAATTATATTAATCAAAATTGAAATAATATATCCCCAAGGTAGTAGTATTCTACCCAACTAGACTATTTTAATTTTTTTTAAAAATCATATATTATGTGACTTTATTTTTAATAAAAAATATATTTCTATGAGAGAAAGATATAAATATGTACACATACATAATAATATATTAAACACAAAAACAATTATATACATATGTGTGTGTGTTTGTAAATATATAAGTTGATATGGTTATATATTTATACACACATAGAAACACACACATATATATATAGTAGGGAGATATAATCATGGGTTAATAGTAATGAATGGTGGTTCAAATATGGATATATACATAAAGATCATTCAAAATTATTACTAAAAACATCATGATATGAGTGTGTATTATTAATAAAAAAGTTCCCAATTGAATAACTTAAATTTCAAAAGTTTAATTATCCACACAATGATGTTGGGGTGCGAAGAGTAATATGGTATGACTTCCATGAGTGGTTGAATGGAAGTTTAGATGGGTGGTGTAGTTAGTGTTCATTTAAAAATATTGTACATGATTTATCTATAATTAATAAAAGTGATTGATAAAATATTATCTTATCAGTATAAAAAATGTATGCACTGATAAAGATCAATCATTATAAATACTATATTTTACATTACCAATTCACAGATTTATCTTTCAAAGCATCAATTATTTAGAGTTACTTTTACACAAATTTTGTTTAATCTTACATAGATATCTTTATCATTACTAAAATTTTCACTAATAAATCCAAAAAAATAAAATAATATTAGGTACAACTATGTTAAAACTATTGTCTAGATATGTGATTCAAACTTACAGAACAAGTGATTTTGGAAGTCTAATTTCCAAAACCAAATGACGATGTGAGAGTGACAATGGCATAGCCTGGAAGTCTGGAAGTAGTTATTCCAAAATCTAGGAAATCAGAATATACCATGACTGGCCTCAAATGAGGAAGTATGGAGACATAATGGACTTGTGTAAGGATCGACTATATGAATAAATAATGTTCAAATAGAAGTTTTAAAAGGATTCTAACATTAATGTGTGATACGTAAGAGTTTTTTAGAAGGATACATAAGAGTAAAATCATAGAGTTTCTAGATGTGTGCATTGAACACCAGAATACTAAGGGGCCAATATAACTTTATTGAAGATGGTCACATGTGACACCCCAAAATATTAGAAAAGGAAAATTATATTTGATATCATATATGAAACGCAACACCAAGATTATTCAAAAATGTTACACTATAATACTATATAATATTATTATTTTTAAATAAATTTAATTTCTTCAACAACTTACATACCATGCAAAATCAGTTTTAAACAAAAGGTGATACTCAATTAAAATATTATTATTTAAGAATGAACAATATAACCTAGTTGATAAGTTTTAGGTATGAATACTAATAAAAAAATTATCAAAATTAAATGGTTTACACGTGTATGAAATAAGTTTAGTGGTTATTTATTGATTATATAGAACATAAGAACCATTTTAAAGAGAAATAAATGTTTTCTAGAAAATTGTATATTTCTAAAAGGTGGATTAGTCATGCTTTGCTCCCATAATATAAAATTTCTTTTTACCACTTTCATATGTTTTTTGAAAAAATAAAATTAATTTCTTTAATCTACATGGAAAAATTATTTTTGGGTGAATTTTTGAGAATTTTATGAAATGTTTATTTTCATGATGAATAGTGAAAAATACAGATTTTTATTGAAAATTATGTTTTTATTTAAATTATTAACAAATTAAAATTAGATTTTAAATTTAATTGAAAGAAAAATTAGTTCAACTTTATTATTATTCAAATAATTTAGGTCATTTTAATTGATTTCAAAATGAATTTTTATATTTCAAATTCTATATTTATAAGAATTTTCTCATGGGAAAACCAATCTTTTTTCATGTTTGTGATTTAATTTTAAATCTATTATTTCAAATTTTTTAATTGAATTTATAAAAATGGATTCCATATTTGGAATTAAAATAATTTATATTATATAATATGGTTAACATAATTTTTGACCATAATGAATAGTTTAGTGGTAAAAATTAATTACTGTAGTTAAGGTAAAAATGTGTTTTTCAAGGGTTAAACTAAGAAGATAAGGGTTAAAAAAATAAAAATTTTTAAAAACCCATTTTATGAAATATATTGTACTTATCATTTATAATTTTTGACAATGACCCATTTTTGAGGATTTTGGCATAAGAAAATTATGGGTATTAATTTATATTTTCAAAAATTTCATGTGTGTCCTCTCCCCCACTTATAAAAGGCCACACACTCCCATCGAATTTTAAATATCAAAAAACATTCAGGTTAATAAAATACACGAATAAATACCTTAATTACTTTCCTAAACACATCCTATATTCTTGATTTTGATTTGGATTCCCTTCTAAGAAGTTATTAGGTATAATTCTAAAGAAGATCTCTGAAGAAGATATAAAATTCTTAAACATATGTATTTTATTATTTATTCTTACACCTCATTTAATTTTTTTTAAAATACGATAATATATTAAAAAAATTATATAATATATAATGTGATGTTAATGTGTTAATGTAATAAACAAGATCAATATCCACTTTCATCAAATGGAAAATGGAACTGTTGAATGTGTGTATGGGGGACTATCACATCATGAAATGATGTAACTCATTTTCCATTGACACATTTCAAGAATAGATATAATAATGAATTAAACATATTTATATGATATCAATGAAATTTTTATACTTTTGGAATTATTATATCACATATAAATTCTTAATTTTTATTCCATGGAGTATATGGAAACATCTATCATGTGTACGACGAAATACCACATCCCAAAGCGATGTGATGCATTTTCACTTATGTTGTACATGAAAGGTAGTAAAAGTAAATTTAATAAATATATGTGATATTTATGAGCTAAAAATATATATTTAAATATAAAATCACATAAAAATTCTTACCTCCCAATCCATTGGAAAATAATAACGTCGCTCGAGCGTATATGTGTACTACCCGCCTCCACATTGCGATGTGAAATGTTTTTCATTTTATTTTTACATATTTTTTCAAAAGGATTTATTTGATTAATATAAATTATATATGTGAAATAATAATGATTATATATATATATTAATTAATATTTATTTTCTGTTCATTTCATTAATCAAGAATAATATAAATAGTATTCATACGTACATAGGACATACCGTCTCCATAAACTTTGTAATCTATTTTCTATCTCTAAATTTTATATATTACTATGAATACATATATAATGAATATATATGATATTTATATAATGGTAAAAAATATTTATATGATGTATCCATGATCAAATTCAAATGACCAAAATTACAGAACTAAAATATACATGAATAATGAAGCAATTATCACCCCAAACAACAATCTTAACAAAGAATTGTTAATAAATGGGTCATTAAATAATATAAGTAAAGAATATATGGTATGAGATATAATATTATTTTTATTTAATATATTTATAATAAACCATTATTTTTTATACAGTATTTTTGGACACATATGAAGGAATTCAAACCTAAAGTAAGGGTTTCTTCTCTCACTTTTACTTCTGTGAGACATACACCATATTCACCACTTATTCATTTGTGTAATGTATGTAATGAAAAATTGATCTATTATATCATTAATATCTTTATCATAATTGTATTTAATGTTTCATTTGATTGTTATATATTTTATGGGTATTATGATTCAAAATATTCCAATGTGGTGAGAGTTTATTTCACAATCTCATCATTATTTCAGATTGTTTGTGTTTAGTTCTCCGTTGGGGGAATTGTTTTATGTTTATATATTAAAATCAATATATTTTATTCTTATCCACTAATTTATGAACTTATAGTACCATTTTTACAATCTTTGTAACATAAAATGATTAAGGAAATGTTTTTAAGAAAACAATACATTATTTCTTTCTTCGGTCGAAAATGTTTTTTCAACAACATCCATGTTTTCTAAATTTTTTAAATTTTGTAATGCTTTTTAAAAAAATATTTATTAAATAAATATTTACCCTTTTTTTTGTTTTTATTAGATGTTTTTAAAGGAATCTTTATATCATTTTCATAAATCAGTCCCCTTTGTCTTTTAATGAAAATATGAAAGGAATATTTGTTTTAATGTTTACTACATGAACCAGATTTTTCTCATTCATGAACATTGAATGTTCTAAAGATTATTCAACAAGTTTAAAAAGGTTATTTTCAAATAAATATATTTAAAAAATATTTTGTGTTTTTTTAAAAATAATTTAAAAGTGAAAAATAAATTTTCATCAAAAGTGTTTTTAATGACATTTTATAGTACTTATATTCATCAATGAGATCTACCCTTTATTATAAATATACTTCCCTAGAGTTATACTATATCAATATCGTATTTATAATTTATTTGGATGGTTTAATATCAGTTCAATTAAGGATTTACAATGTTATTTCCATTCCCCATATCACTACGGATGGTTTATGATTATATTTATTTGATTGGGGAAAGTATTGACATTTCATATGTCAGTTTTTCAATATTAATTTTTATGTTGATTATGATCAAAACATTTCATATGATTAATGAATTTGAATTAGTAAGTTATTGGTTTGAACCAATTATTGTTATCCCCTCGATGTGTCAATACGTGTTAGGAGACAAATTAGTTGGCCAAATTAAATGGGTTTCTACACAAAAAGCTAAACATCATTTTTAAAGGTCTTGATAGAATGTTTCATATGTATGGAATTATGAATTCCATCTTTATAAGATCAATTATTTATGTTCATGTAAACAAATATTTCAAAATTAATATATAGAATCAATGATATTTATAATTCAAATACAAAAATCAAAAAGAAAATTAACTAAAACCCATGATTAAAAATTTGAAATCACACATCGATCCTAGCACTGCAAAATCAACAAGAGCTGTTAGATCCAAAGTTAGAACCCTAATATAAGATTCAATACATCTATGTTACCTTCATGCCTGAATCATGCTATTAAGAGATGTTAAAATCCAATATCAGAGAACTTTTCCATTAACCTTGGATTCTAAAATCCATGACATAGAACATGCAAAAAGGGGAATTAAGGTAAAGGAATTTAGGTTAAGAACACATAATGGGGATTAAAGACCATAAAGTGTTAAACTTGAAGTAGAATCTATAATATAATCAAGATTTTATTTTCCTTATTCCCTTCTGAGCTATTTCAAATATCCAACACTCTTTTCCCCCACCAATGAGAAAGAAGAATGTGATCTGGAATTTATTCCTTGATATAGAGTGAAACCTTATCTGGATAGGGTGGTGTCATGGGAAAGTATGCATTAACTTATGTTTTTACCATTGTGTATCCTTTGAAGGTATCTTAAAGGATAAATTCAGGTCCATAATCATTCCATAGACACTATGTTATCTATGATTCAACTTTTACAGAAAGGGATAGTGGGGAAAATGGTCTTGGATAGAATGATATTCTTTAATAGTCACCCCTAAGTCTGAGAGACCTCTACTCGATGGAGGACATACAAGGTGATACAAGAATAAGTATATAATAACATACTAAAGTTCTGGTAAGGTATATATGATATGATTTTTCTAGAAATACATCTCTATCTAGATTGTATAAGTGAATAATATTTTGGAAAAGATGTACTAGGGGTAATAACTCTGAAAAAGGCATGCCAGGCATGACTAGAGTGTTACCTGGTATACGAAATAAGGCATTAATGTGAACCTAGTTTGACACTCTTGGGGGATATTATTAGGATAATTCAAATTTTCATTACAAAATATTATGAAGTATTTACAAATATTTTAATGATTTGGAAACTTTCCTAAAGAAACCATGTTTATGATTATGAGATTTTCCCAAAATAATTTTTTTTCAATTTATGTTAATTACTTCTCTAGTTTTGGTATTATAAATTATGATACATAGTGTTATGATCTAATATAAAATATTAAATTTTTAGAAATAGTACCTAGTGTAAGGAATTCAAACTGTATCAATGCACTTAATCTAAAGTGTTATAATTATTGTTTCTTTAATGTGATTAAGAAAATATTCTGAAGGGAACTGGTATCCCAAAAATTATCATCATTCGAGGACATAATACAATGTTCTATAAAAAACAATCTTCAATATATTTTTATTTAAATGGAAATAAGATAAGAAGAATAAGGAATTAAATTTTTTGAAAAGGTTAAGAAGTGAAAGGATGGTTTTCCCACTTGTGATAATTATGGAAAGAAACACCCTAGTAACATACATAGAGGGAATGAGATTTTACATTATGTTTGAAGGGAAAGTCCATAAGAGCCATGAATTAAAGGGTAAGAAATAAAACCTTTATGTTTTGTGTTTAAAATATAAGGATATGTGTAACTGCAAAAATGAATTTTCAATCATCAAGGGAATATACCTCAGATGAAGCTAAGGGATCATGGTTATGCTTTTGCTACTACTGTGATGGAAGTGGAATGATTGAAGTGCTTGCATATTTGTATTTAATAATTATGTTATAAGATTATTTTATCAATTAAATGTTGGTTATAATACATTATAATTGTGTAATTATTGTACCAATGTACATTTCTTTAAGGATTTGAGAACATACATTGAATGATATCAATGACTAGGAAAAGTTCTTTAGTAGCAGGATGATATTTTTGGAAAAACCATGATTAAGTAAAGATAAAGCATAATATTTGTTAATTGTTTAGACAATAATGATAGAGATATGTTTATGTGATAGTATTGGTGAAAATGAAATTAGTTAGTGATTTGAAGGTTTATGTTATCTTTGATGGAGTTTACTGTAAGTTTGGATTTATATAATATATTTGAAATCATGATATTTTATTTTTAGAAGAATTCATTATTTAATTAAGGTTTTCTGGTGATAAAGGTATTAAAATATTTTTAATGTGACATTAAGATCCACATTATATTGTATGGGGAATATATGGTTGATTTATTGACCTCCATTCTAAATTTTTGAAAATTGAATTTGGTTAGAAATATTTTGGATGAGTCTTAAGGTTATCCATTTATATAATAGATTAACTTAAATTTTTTGATTTTTATTTAAGTTTTAGAGATTAATGTACTATATTGGACACATTTTAATAACCATTTTGGTCTGGAAACATATCTAGAGACTGGAATAATGACATGTCATTATTTTATTGATCTAATGATCTCTTAAGTGTTAATTTTAGTGCTTTAGGCATAAATTTTTTTATTGGATGTTTATTTCATGGAATAAGATATGAAGTATTAATTGATCAAAGAATAAAAAAATGATGAAATTATGCATATGAAATAGAAATATATCAACTAAGCATATTTTTATTTGTTATCAGTCTATAAGGTAAATGAATTCCTCAACTCCAGGAAAAAGGATCTTGAAAAAAACTTGTTATCCTAGTACCTTCAATTATGATGAATAAAATGGTACCTCAAATCATCATAGAATTATCATTTTTTTGTTTTTGAATTTATATTTATCATTCACTTTCTTTTGATGAATGACCTCTATCACCCTCCATCATTATTTGGGCTTTATACTTTTCTTTCATGTCCATATCTTCACCTTCCACCAATTTTCACCTATTTGGAAACCTATTATGTGTTATTCAAGTTGAAATTCATATTTAACTTTTTCTATTATCAGGTTGATGTTTTGTTGAACCTTATCATGATGTGGGATTTCAGGAAGGGTATTTTCAAATGTAAAATTATTGATTATTGATATCATTATCAAATTGTAAAGGTGAAATTTATTTACGAGGTAGAATGTAACACCCAAATATTTCAAAAGGGGATCATAATATTCAATAGTGTATATGAAATAAAACACTAATATTTGATTATAATGTAACAAACCAAGAATTTTTCTTATATTAAGTTTTAAATAAATACAATTTACTCGACATTTTTCGTAACATGCAACATCTGGTTTAAATGAAACACGATACTATATTAAAATATTATTATTTAACATGACCATTATAACCTTAATGTTATGTTGGAAAGGATGAATAATAATAAATAAATTATAAAAATTATATGGTTTAAACATGTATAAAAAAATCAAATGGTTATCTATTTATTAGAAATAAAATAAGAACTAATTTAAAGATAAATAAATGTTTTCTGGAAAATAGAAATTTTTTGAAAGGAGGATTTATCACACATTGTGTGCATAAATTAAAATTATTTTTTAAATATTTCAAAAAATTTATTTTCAAAAATAAACTTACTCTTTTAAATACCCATTTCATAATTATCTTTGGGATATTTTTTGAAAATTTTATGAAATGATTAATTTGTTTATGATTAGTGAATAATATTAATTTTTATTGAAAAATTCATTTTCATTTAAATTATTTTAAATGATAAATTGTATTTTAATTTGTTTTTAAAGTAAAAATAGATCAATAATATTACAATTAAACTAATTTAGTTCATTTTAGTCAATTTAATATTAAAATTTTATATTAAAACATTTTATACTTATGAGAATTTTATTTTTAGAAAGACGGGTTTTATCACATCTTGTGTTTAATTCTAATATTAATTATACCACTCCTATGAATTTAATTTTAAAAAAATGGATTCCATATTTTTAATCATAATAATTTATTTTATATAATATGTTCTACTTAATTTTTTACCATAATGAATAGTGAAAATAGGAAAAATTAATTATCTTAGTTGAAGTAAAAATGGGTTTATTGGGGGGGGGGGGTTAAATGAAAATAAGGGTGAAAATTAACTAAAACTTATCCAAAACCTATTTTATGGATATATTTATTCCTTTGAAACCTATAAGGTTTTATGATGACCAATATTTGGGTCTTTTATAATGAGAAAAAACTGGGTATCACTTTAACTTTTCAAAAATTCGACATGTGTCATCTCCCTCACTTATAAAAGGCCACCCAAATCCTTCCATATTTGTAATTATAAAACACATTGATTTAGAAAATACCTTAAAAAAACTTACTTAATTACCCCCCCCCCAAATCTTAGAGGCCTTTGTGTGATTATAAATCCATCCCAAGAAGGCTTTAGGTATAAACCTAAAGAGGGTCTCTGAAGAGGAGGTAAAATTATTAAACTTGTGTATTTATTTAATTTATTCTTACAAATACATAAAAATTATTAATGTATGATAAGATAAAAAAATATCCTATATATTGAGATGTTATTATGTTAATGGAATAGCCCATATCTTTCTCAAATTTCATCAAATGGGAAATTAAATCGTCGATTGTGTGTATGACAGAGTACCACCTCACAAATAGATGTAATTCATTTTCTATAATAACATTTAAAGGATTGATATAATGATTTATTTAGAATATTTATATGATATAAATGAAAATATTATAGTTATGAAATTATTATATCCCATATACCTTTTTACTTATCATTCAATGCGGGATGCGATAACATCGCTTGTGTGTACTGCGGACTACCGCCTAGCGAAGCTATGTGATTCACTATTCATATACGCTTTATATTAAAGGTATTAAGGTTAATTATTATGAATATATGTGATATTTATGATATAAAAATCGTTCTTTAAATATAATATCACATATAATTTCTTACCGTCAAATCCGTTGGAAAACAATAATGTCGCTTGTGTGACCGTGTGGACTACCACCTCCACGGAGTGATGTGAAATGTTTTTCAGTTAATTTTTACATGGATGGGAATGAGGACGTATTTTATTAATATAAATTCGATATATGGACTAATAATTACTCTTTAATGATTAATTAATATCTATTTTCCTATCATTTTATCTGTTGATAAGAAGGGAAATAACATTCATGCGTACATACGGCCTACTGTCTTCGTGAAAAGTGCAATCCATTTTATATATAATAATTTAATATATTAATATAAATAAATATATAATGAATATATATTATATGTATATCATGGTTAACATTCTTCATATTATGAAACTATTATAAAATTAAAAGGACCAAAATTTCAACACTAAAACATATATGAAAAACGAAGGCATTATCACATGAAGTAATGTTTTTAACAAAGAATTAATCATAAATTATTGATAAAATACTATAATTAAATCATATATGGTAATATATATATGATTAATGTTTTATAATATATTAATAATAAATCTATAATTATTATACAAGAGGTTTAAACACCTAATATAGAAGTTGAACATCATGTAAGGGTTTCTCGTCTCACTTTTACTTTTGTGATATATATGCCATATTCACCACATATTAATTTGAGTGGTGTATATAATAACCATTTTATATGTGTTTAGGATCCTAGAAACTCTAAAAATGGAATGAAAATACTCCCATAAGTTTTATGAAGGAATAAGACGCAAGCTCGATTGAAATTTTCAAAAGAAGATTGAAGAAATCGAATTTAGCAAAGAACCAAAGTGGTCCGCCAATTGATTTATGAGAATGGTACATGGATGGTATTTCTCATGAATGAAAGGTACACATAAATCCTATGAAACTTTGTCCCTAAAGTAATTTGATAGTGAACCAAGTAGTTAATGAAATAAATGAGGTTAGTGGTGTCCCACGAACCACATCATTGGCAGAATGAAGGTGGAGAAATTCCACCCGTGAAACATAGACCTGCGAACTATTTCATTGGAGAAAACATGATGGATATGTACTCCCCCACATATGACCCCAAAAATTCAGTTCACGAATGAGGTTAGGATGGAATCATCCCATAGACTGCATCATTCACGAGATGGAGGCAGTGATTTTCACCACCACAAACCACAACCCCATGAACCTGAGTACCACAAATCTCGATTGACTGAGTCATCCATGGGTCGGATGATTTCCCCATATAATTTCGCTAAAGGTTCCATTTAACCCATAGTTACTTACTCCTTGTATCTATATAAAAGTACCCTGAAGGGAGCTAAGAAAAAAAAGGAGATAAAGGATTGTATTTTCGGAGAGCTTGGAGTTTACAGATGAAAGACTTTGAAGGAAACCGATTAATGGAGTATGAAACCACAAATGGTTTCTAGAAGGTATAAACACACCGTTCACCATAAAAATAAGGAAGAATAATAATATGGGAAAACTGTGGACCTAATTGGAGAACCAATAACCATACTTTCTTCATGGATTAACTTCCTGTGAACTGTAGGACTAATGCCACTTCTTCAATCCAGCGTACCGCATAACACATCTCTATACCGATGAAATCCTACCCTATGTAGCATTCTGCCACATGGATGGACTCCAAATATTCATACCACAACCCTATACAGGTGAAACCTGATACCTCATACCACTATGGTACACATACCATATCCAAGTCTTCATACCACCCTAGTATGTGAACATTATCCATATCTGCATACCACATCGTTATGCGGACATTGTCTTGGATTGTGTACTACATCAGTACGTATACCACATTGGTACTGGAATGACCCTTCTTCCCACCTAACTGTATTCCATGTGGAGGGTACCACACCCCATATGAACAAATGATATGCGGAGTAGGGTACCTTCGTGTTTTCCACCTTCCGGTACCGATCATGCCCTTCAGTTTCCAACCCATCCTCTAAATCCCCTCCATGAACCATTCCATCGACATCAAGACACATCCTCTTCCAAAGCCACTGGACCCATATAAGCAGACCATCATGTGTATCGGCATGTCCTTCCGAGTCTACATAACCATGGTTAGCGAAGATATGTGGGTAATCATCACAACCGTATGGGCCCCCATAGTGTTGCTAAGTCTACATTCCAGTGGTAACTGGGTGTCCAACCTTAGGATGCTCACATGTAACACTCTGTTCTAGGGATCAAGGGTAATCACTGAATTTCCCATTCAATGAGGGACAATTAAAAGTCAAAGGGTTTATGCCTTTCTTTCCCTTTGACGAGGAGTGATGCTTCTCCCCTTTCTTGGAACTAGATTTAGGGAACCCTTTAATGTGGCCCCATAGAATTTCTACTAGAGGTGACACTCCTGCTCCTCTAAAGCTCAGCCTGAGACATGTCCAGAAATATTTCAAAACTTTACTATCCTGGATACCAACATTGGTTTGAGTTGACACATTCAAATCCCCCCTCTCTCTCATTGATCCGTTACCCCAACCTCTTATGTCTTCATCCTCCTTTTCCATTAGTGGGGAAGGGAGGGTGTGTGGTTTGACGGATCTAACATTTCCTATAGTTTCTCACATCAATAATGACTCACCTGGGCTTAGAGGCTGACTATTATCACAATATCTACACCACTCCCAAATGAACTATGAGAAATCTGATTTCGTTTCTATCCCGGATACATAGGATGCATGTATGAAGGCCTGAGATAAAGTGGGAAACTTACACATATAAGCCCCAACCTAATGAAAAACAAGAACTCTAATTTCTACTCTAACCATGATTCATAGGATGCCTATTTGAAGGATCGATCTCAAGAGACATTCTCCTTAAAATTCAGCCCCAATAAGAATTTTCCCCGACTCACTAGGGAATCCTCTTTAGGAATAAGCCCCAATGTGACTCTTTCAAGAAAGTCCTCCTCTATGTTGTAATCCGCAACCATGTCTTATAAAACGGGAATCCTCTATGGTATAACCTCTAACGTAAACTGAAATACAAGGGCTTTTATTCCAAACTTATTGGGATACGTAGGAAGCCTCTATGAGGTCCAAACCCAGCACCCAAATCAACCTAGTGTTCGTCGGGCCATATCCTCAATAGGGCCATATCCACCTTGGAGACCATGACTCTTATGATTATCCTAGGAAACTTATATGTAAGTATCATACAAAATATTGACAAGGAATCTTCTACCTAGACTTCTTGGATGCATAATGTTGAACTACATGGATGGGTCCTCATCGCATGACATTAAAAGGTGTTGTGTTTAGTTAAGTGACACCAAACTACATGGGTTATAATTCCTATCAAAAGGATACATAGTAAGCCCATATCATGGGTTCAATATTGATATAGAAGCAACTTATATCCTCACTAGATGATAATAAACTCTAGAACACCTCAATATAGGGCTTAAACTAGAATTGTCTTAGTAATTCTCGACCCATTCATATATATGGTTAATATTTCAACCCAGGGGTAACCCATAAACACATGATTGGGAAAGAACTAAGGATTCACAAACAAATCAAAATTGCTTAAATATATAAGGGAGTCCTAGAGTATGTAATAATTCCACCCTAGAAGGGTGTGACGAGCCTGAACTCCCATCCTCAAGAACAATAGAATCCTTAAGTCCTGTTGGCCAGACTGTCATTCAACAAGAATCTAACTTGGGAATGGAGGTCTATGAATCATGGATACTAGTCTCATAGGTTGTTTCTAACTCCATGAATAAAACCATTAGAGACCATCCTATGACATCGTAACCAATGTGTAACCCTTCATAATAACAGACAACTGATTACTCTCTGTTGGTTAATTTTTTCTACCCCCTAGTATGACGTGAATTTGGTAGAAAAAATGGATATCCTGATATGAATCCTTAACCAAGGTGGCAGTATTATCCCACCACAAGCCCCTTTCATCCAAAAAAGGAATAGGTCCAAGAAAGATCATCAATTATGCATGTGATTATGAGATACTACATTGATGGAATTTTGTTGTCTGTATATGTCATATGTGTATTTTAGGTATTTCTCAGAGCTCTCTTTGATCCAAATGGCATTCCGAAATTTTTCTCAAACATGCATGTCAACGACCACACAGGCGACTGAGTCCCCAACAAAGAACATGACTCCCCCATCTACCTAATGTCTTCAATGCTGGGTTTTAAATGCACTGATCAAAGAGTACCACCAAAATGGTACTCTCCCCACGGTGGAGGCTGCAAGGCATGCCCTCTAATTGGTGAAAGCTCATTAGTTGCCTCTTCTATTATGGCCAACAATCCAGCATAGGAAGGATCCACTGGCTATCTCAAATCATTTCAGGAGCCTGTCACCAAAATTTGACAAAGAATAACTCCCTTATCTTAGGGAGGAAGATAAGGTCGACACAAATGACATCATCCTAACTACACAGGAAGCCCACTCAAGGGATCCTGCTAATGGACGTCACCACCAGTGGCGTACAACATGATATCCTCGCTCTGAAGAGAATTCTATACTAAGGGAACCTGTTAAAGATCAAAGTATATAAGCCCCTAGGGATACCCACTGAGGGTGGAAAATGAATAAATATTATCAATTTATTACCCTACTTCCTGAGGAGGAGGTCCTCCACACAAATGAGGCAGCATATAACAGGCATGCTTACAATTCTGCCCCACCAGCTGAAGTCACCACAGAAATATGATGACAATTTATGAGAGTATGCATATCCCTGATCGCACATATGAAGCCCACCATTGAAACAAGGTGGCACAATATGAGAAAACACATTCCTTCCAGTGCTCACTGGTCCTACTGCGTCGAAAGAGTGGAAAATTATAGGCAGATGCAATTCTCTACCAATGTACAAGAAGCCAGTCATCCAAATAGGGAAGTTTCTAGCTATAGGAAGGAAAAATACCTATTGATGCACACCAATCCCACCATCTGAAAAGGGAGACAATCCATGGGTAGACATATAACACTGTTGATGTATATAATTCCCACCAGTCAAATACAGTGGAAATCCACAGGCAGATGAAAATTTCTACCTACAAAAAAAAAATCCCACCTGTCAAATATGATGCTAAGAAAATATGAGCAAAGTCAAATTCCTACAGATTCACACAATGCCCACCATCCAAATATGGTGGCAACCAAAGAAGACATCTGACGGAAGACCTGTTCCTCTATCCTGATACAGGAGAACTACTACTACCCACTGGCAACCCATGGAGGACCAAAGGAAGCACAAACTTATGCTCTGACATCGGAATGGGCATTCATAACCATTCCAGAAAAAGACGTGTCTGAACACATCATGGCCATGATAGAGGATCAAACTTCATTTCCAGACTATATCTCCAAGACGTGTCAAGACGTTGTTGCGTCAGTGGAAAAAGTGAGGAGTCGGGCCCATGATCCCGTCTCCTCGGGTGGGGTGATTCATCCTCAAAACTAGATAGTCACCCTAGAGCAAACCTACATCCCTGCTCTAGTCCAAGAGGTTCAATGACCATAGTCCACAATACAAGGTCAACCAGATCGGAAAAAAATACATGTTCCAATTGGGGGACACCGATCCAACATGGTGACTGCTCCCGCGTAGGCATATATCCCTAAAAGCACCGAAGATGCTCACCTTCATATCCAAACACTACAGGGAAAATAGTTTTTTGCGAAGGTGTATTTGTGATGGGATTAATTCTCTTCGCAAATTATTGGTTATTTGCGATGAGATTTGGGGTCCCGTTGCAAAAAGTAAGGTGCAGTTTGGTGTGATCTGCGCGCCAAACCGCAGGAAGGTTATTTGCGATGGGGGGAATCCCCCTTCGCAAATAGTGTGTCAGTCGGAGGGTATTTGGGATGGGACCCATCACAAATACCGGTGGCAGTAAATAGGTTTTTGCGATGGGATGTTGTCCCGTCATAAAAAATGTGTCGGCATGCAACTATTTGCGATGGGTCCCTTCGCAAATACCCTTTTAACTGCCCACAGTAATTAATGCGAGGAAAATTTATTTGCAACGGGATACCCGTCGTAAATAGTACCATCCTTACTAATATAATCTATATATACCCCAATATGTTTTTCATACTCTTCCCCTCAATTCTCACTTCCTCTCCCTCTCTAAACACTATTTTTATAGTGAAAATTTCTCTGAGTTAGTTTTTTTGTATGAAGAAGTTGTGAAGTCGTCTACATCAATAGAAGATCAAGTTTAAAAGTATTTATATTTTGTTTAATTTAGTATTTATTTCATTTTTTATGTTAATTTTAATTATTGTTGATTAGTTTAATTAAAATAGATTTAAATTGTTTTGTTATCAGTATTTATTTGTAATAATAAATTGAAATTATTAGTACTAATTCTTAATAATTAGTAATAATTAATAATTAATAACAATAATTAGCATTGTATATAAATAATAAGTGGTAATTAGAAATTAGTAGCTGTAATTTGTAGTTATTAATAGCAATTAATGCTAATTAGTAATAATTAGGGGTAATTAGTAATAATTAGCGGTAATTAGTAATAATTAGTGGTAATTAGTAATAATTAGGGCTAATTAGTAATAATTAGCAGTAAATAGTTATAATTAGTAATAAATATTAATAATTAGTAATAAATAGTATAAATAGGAATAAATAGGATTAAATAGTAATAAATAGTAATAAATAGTAATAAATAGTAATAAATAGTAATAAATAGTAATAAATAGTAATAAATAGTAATAAATAGATATAATAAGAACAAATTAGTAATAATTAGTAATAATTAGTAATAAATAGCAATAAATAACAATAAATAGAAATAAATAAGAATAAATAGAAATAAATGGGACTAAATAGGAATAA
The DNA here is from genome assembly GCA_963277665.1 of Viscum album. NCBI lineage: Eukaryota > Viridiplantae > Streptophyta > Magnoliopsida > Santalales > Viscaceae > Viscum > Viscum album. The sequence continues at coordinate 1,016,959,932 of OY728143.1, forward strand.
ATAGGAATTAAGAGGAATTAATAGGAATAAATAGGAATAAATAGGAATAAATAGGAATAAATAGGAATAAATATGAATAAATAGGAATAAATAGGAATAAATAGGAATAAATAGAAATAATTCGTAATAAATAGGAATAAATTGGAATAATTATTAATAAATAAGAATAATTATTAGTAATAAATATTACTAAATAGTAATAAATATTACTAAATATTACTAAATAGTATTAAATAGTACTACTTAGTAGTAATTAATAGTAAATAATAACAATTAGTAATAAATAGTAATAATTAGAAATAAATTGTAATAAATAGTAATAAATAGTAAAAATTAGTAATAAATAGTAATAAATAGTAATAATTAGTAATAATTAATAATAATTAGAAATAAATAGTAATAATTAGTAATAAATAGTAATAAATAGTAATAAATAGTAATAAATAGTAATAAATAGTAATAAATAGTAATAATTAGTAATAATTTGTAATAAATAGTAATAAATAGTAATAAATAGTAATAAATAGTAATAAATAGTAATAAATCTTAATATATAGTAATAAATAGTAAAAATTAGGAATAAATATGAATAAATAGTAATAAATAGTAATAATGAGTAATAAGTAGTAATAATTAGGAATAAATAGGAATAAATAGTAAATATTAGTAATAATTTGGAATAAATAGTAACAATTAGTAATAATTAGTAATAATTAGTAACAATTAGTAACATCGTGCTGGTAGCCGTATATTCAGTACGCATAGAGAGCATCTGGTAAGTATCTTTTTTAAATATTTTATATAACTTTAATTATAAACAGTTAATTTTATATTTCTATAGGTAGTCAAGCACCCCAATATTACAGAGTATGACGTTTATCAGAGGATGTACAATGATCTAGCCACTGGATAGATTAGAGGTGATCGCCAGCATTAGATTGTGGTTAGTATTATTATTTTTTCAGTTTGATAATTAACTGCATATAATATTTTCAAAATTTTAATTTCAAATTGGAATTGAAGGAGTCATGTGAGGCTACGACCTCTCAGACACAGGCTGAGAGTTAGGACAAGATGAATGATCATACCAATGCACACCATTTCAATGAGGCAGCAAGGATACAGGTGACTCAGTATGGATTTGAGAAGGGAAGAGTAGTTGGTATCATCTCTCATTTGACTCCTAGTACTTATTATGGTACTACTACGATGTCGACGTCCAACTCGAGGGGAGCTCGTGGGGAGGCATCATCTTCTACCTCACAGTATCAGGAGAAATTGCGAACTCAGAATGAGATTATAGAGAGTTTGCAGAAGCAGCATGGAGTGATGCGTCAGCAGTAGTAGCAACAGTAGCAATATGAGGAGGATATGTGTCGATGACAGTAGTAGTAGGAGCAACAGCATGAGGAGGAGATGTGTCGATGGCAGCAAAAACACCGCGAGCAGATAGAGTACATGCGTCATCTGACTCGTAGTTTAGGGATGAAGTTTCCTCCACCATCTCCTACAGCTCCTCCACCTTCTCTAAAAGATAACCCCCAATGATTTATTTTGTTAAAAACATTTGAATTCAAGGTTTTTTGTAATATAAACTATTTAATGTTTCTATCTTTTATATTGCTGCCAATATTGCTTATTTTTTTAATATTTTATTATTTATTATTAGTATTATATTCTTTAATGTTTGTGTGTTTTACTAATAATAATAATAATATTTTATTTTTATATTTTTTTGTGAATATTGAGAATTTTAATATTTTTTATTTTTTTATTATTTTAATAATATTAATATTATTTTTTCATTAATCATAATTTTATTAAATATATTTTTTTAGTATTATATTTTTTAATGTTTTTTATTTTTCTAATAACAATAATAATAATAAATAATGAATATTTTATATTTTTTTTGAGAATATTGAGAATTTTAATGTTTTTTATTTATTATTATTTTAATAATATTAATATTATTTTTTCATTAATCATAATTTTATTATATATATATATATATTAATTTTTTTAGTATCAGTGACGGGACCTGTTGTGATGGGAGCCCGTCGCAAATAGTTTAAATATATATTTTTAAAAAATTATTTGCGACAGGACCAAGGGCACATCACAAAAGGTTTATTTATATATAATGTATATAATCGGAGACTTATTTGTGATCGATCCCCGTCGCAAATACTATTTTTTGCGATTAGCCTGTCACAAAAATTTTATTTATAAATAATGTATATAATCGGCAACTTATTTGCGATGGTGAAATTCCCCGTCACAAATAATTTTTTTTGCGACGGACCCATCGCAAAAAAAAGTATTTGCGATGCCGTTTTATGCAATGTGCTATTTTCGATGGGACCCCATCGCTAAAGATTATTTGTGATGGGATCCCGTCATAATTAGCCAGTCCCAAATACCTAAAATTTCAGTAGTACGACGACATCACAGGAATAAACCAAATACAATCCCATATAAGAAGGCCACTACCAATATTAGTCGACCCCAATTTCCCACGATAGAGCACCCCAACATGAAATCCAAAAAAGGAAACTGAAAAATGAAGAGCATACTCATGATTCTGCTCTGATAGAAGATGGCATTCTTGATGCTCTCAAACATCTATCAACACAGGCTCATGATACTATCAGTCCATTACTAAATTATGTAAATGTTAGTAGCTGCTAGGAAGGTCCTCCCTACAATGTCACTACCAAAACCTATAAAGGTCCTCCCCAGAGCACCCACGGGGGCTTATATCGTGGGCCATAAATGATCGATCATGAGAGGATCTCTCCTGATACGTGTTAGGACAACCCTCCCCTTGACAAGAATTTCGAACAATAAGAAGGTCCTCTCGTTGTAATCATTCTCCCTAATGGTCCTCCCTAGGGTACATGATGCAAATATGTTTCTCTATGTAGTCAGACGTGAACCTATGATGGTATCCCTTTCCATGACAATAGTCACTATAAAGTCCCACGCCGCAGTGACGTCAAACAACAAGAAGTTCCTCCCCTCATTGCAGTACGTCATGAATTCCCTCCCTATAATGTACACTACAGATAATCTCCTTGCATACAAAGCTATGACGGTAGTCCTCACCGTGATAACATTCATTGGAAAGGCCCTCCCCTCAATCACGTTAAGTGGCAACAAGGTCCTTATCTTGTGGAGGTCCACCATGAAGGTTATCCCCATGATATACACCACATAATTCCTCTCTAAGGCTAGAAACAAAGCCATGATGTTTTTCCTCAATATTACAACACTGACTGTGAAGGTCCTCCCTATAGTCAAAATTTACACTGGTGAGAATGTCCTCCCTTCATCGGTTCAAATGAAATAAATCCCTCATATGCCGAGGCACTTGGAAAAATGGAGTATGACGTGTTGGATACTCTCTCTATGAAAAGCGATATCCACTCTAAACCCGAGGACAACCCATGGACACACTCATCTTCTGAGCCACCCTCATACTGTTCACCTGTCAATGAGACTCCCACTGACCCTGATACATGAAACAAGATCATTAAAGAGCATTCACACTGGGTGGATCAAGCAGAAGAGTCCCTAGAGAAAAATAATAAGATATGTTTCTTGGGAGAAGAAAAATATCTAAGGATGACATACTAGTGATTTATTGGCCCAAAAAAACTTCTTAGTTCAATATACCAAGATATTTTTCAGAAGAATGTATGCATAACATTCACCTAAATATCTGGACAACTCTATTCCAGTTAAAATAAAAAAATTCCCTATGAAGAGTATGCGGACCATGTTAATGTCATGGAAGAGATTAGTTGTTAAATTGACCTAGAAACACTTCGGTATGCATGTTGGTCACAATCATAAAAGAGAAAGAAATACCTTGAGTTGGCTTGCCTCCACGTGATGCACAAGTTACGATGCCTTATCGGCAACTCCCCTTCTGGTGATCATATCTGGGGATGGGGAGAACAAGGATCTCTTCACTTCACCCCAATTTCCATCTAGTAGAACCCACTGGAAGTGATATCTTGCAACGTCATCATACCCAAAAGGTAGTCAAATAAAGTCCTTTCTATGTAAATGTGGAACACTAGATAAGAATCAACCTTGAGTAAGTCTTTGAAGCATCAGACCTGAAGAGACCAAGCCATCAAGAAGCTCCTGAACCAGGCCATCGAGAACATCCCCGCATGGGAATTCATGAGATCACGAAGGTGAAAATAATAGTAACATCCACTACAATATTGGATCAACACCAGACCGAAGGTATGGGGGAATTTCTGACACAAAATTCCCCCATAAGACTAGAAAATCCAGTCTGAGGCATGTCAACAGAAGAACAGAAGCCACCCTCTCCCATAGGGCTGGGGGCAGTTTTACCTCAAATTCCCACACGATCGGTGTCTGTCTTCTCCCTACAAGGGAGAAGAATAAATAGAGGTGTCACTCATTCCATCCTATATCATGACACACATCTCCTAGAATGTAATAATAATAGATTCTCATATCAGGGCTCTCTTTGAGTCACTCTTCACCAAGAAACCCGAAGAGAATCGCAGAATGGTTGGAGAAGATCTAAAAAAGGATGCCATAATCTCTAGGAGAATTTAAAAATTTCCATAAAACATAATTTTACCATTTCTTTGAATTGAATTTCAAAAATCCTAGAGACATGGTTGAAATCAGTAATAAAAAATTGGTTCAATAAGATGAGAATAATTTTTTTTGAATAGTAATTTTTGACTTTTATTTACCACAGTTAAAAGTAAATAGGGTAATTAAAGGTAAAAATGATATTATAATTACCCCAACACATGTCCTAATTCTATTGGATAAGTGTAATTCTACCAAAAACAACCTTAGGAATAAAATATGATCCTATTTGGTCCACATGGATTAGATTATGACAATTATTATTATTTTATTTAAAGAAGAGTTAAAAGTGTAAAATTCAATGTTTAATAACTAAACTATTTTTAATATAGGGTTATACGTAATATAAATTCAACAATAAATATTAATTAGAAATATAAAAGAATTTACTACATCATGGTATTTTATTTATAATTTTTATACATTAAATAATTAAATTTATTTAGGACATAATTATGATGTATTAATTACCATATTAATGAAAGAATAAAATAAATGGTATTATAAATATTAAAATAAATATAATTTAAATGCGTTTATTCCATAAAGAAATTTTATAGGTTAATATAAAATGTTAGGGTTGATGAGATATTTTTTTCAAAGTTATAAGGTTTTTAGGATTTTCACAAAAACAAAATACCAAATAGTGTCAAAATTGACATAAATTGGTTTTTAAAACAAATACTATATTATTGGTCGATATAATATTCCTAAAAATATAAGGTTCAGTAAAAGGGATTAATTAATATTATGTATGTCATTAATGAACCACTTGAGGTTTTCTAGAAAGTTTAGAGTATGTTTATTAACCATATAGTGTAAGGATACAAGAAGAGACGGTAAAAGTTAAACTATTTAACTAAGAGTTAATCTAAAAGATAAGGTTAAAATAGTAATATAAACTTGTCTAAAACCTATTGGTTGAGAGGATTTAGACCCATAACCACTTAAGTATCTAAATAAATTCACCTGGATCCATTATAAACCAAAAATTATTTTATAATAAAATAATATTTTAAACTTTTCCCAAAGTGACCCTCACCCCTCTTATAAAAGGGAACTTCCCCTTCTGTAAAAATCACACCTCCAAATCCATTTGGATCAGCCAAAAACTGACCAAATATCCTCCCAAATTCCCTTAAATCAACATAGAGTCCTTAATTTTATCATAAATCCAACCTAAGGATCCCTTTTGATCAACTCAAAATGAAACACCTGAAGAAGAGGTAATAATTTCACCACCCTCTTTCATGTTCTTTTCTCCTTCTACTTCCTCTTTATTTGTTGTTTCAATACCAAAATAATAAATATAGTACCTTCTACATAATGTGATGTCATTATAAATATGACACAACCATATTCGTTATTCTATCCATCATATAAATGATAAAGTCACAATACGTGCGTACGTATGGCTTACCGTCTCCACGTCGTGGTGTAGTTTGTTATTCAAATACTTCATTATTTGGATCAGTATAATAATGAGTATAACTGATGTAAATAATAAATATAACATGTCAATGATATGTATATATGATATACCATCCAATTACATATGATTTCACCATCAATATAATGATATTCTCGCTTGTGCGTACGTACGGATTACCGTCTCCACAAATGCGATGGGACTCATTCCCCATCGTAATAATTCATGAATAATTTTCATTTTATGATTAAAAATAATGTTTAAGAACTTAATATAATTATGTATATGAATCAAATACATCCTATTCCTAAACAATATGGCTTACGTAACCAATCATATAAAGGAAAAAAATCAGTTAACACCCAAAATGACGATACTACTAAAATATTATTAAGAAAGAAATAATGAAATATCATATATGATATCATATATATGTATATTATTCTTGTATAATTTAATAAAAATGATTTAACAATTATATAAAAGGTTAACGTGCTCTCGACCAAGCAAAAATACAAGGTACAGGTTAATTTCACAATCTCATTATTATCCGAGGTTGTTTTTACGTAAGTATCTACAGGGACATATTTATTATCCATGTCTATGATTCATAAATAGTTTTCAAAGAGATTATTTTTAAGGGATTCTTTTAATGAAACATCATTTTAAATGTTTTAAATATTTATTCTTCTAAACCTTTCTCATTAATTTTGTAACGACCCAAAGTTTCATTAATGGAAAATCCCTCTTGATCTAGTTAAATGTTTCTTTATGAAAATTTTTTTTATAAGATGTCAACTTCTTTAGTTTTATGTTAAGATTTGTGACTGTTACTTTTATAGCCATTGAACAGCGATCATCTGAGTAGTATAAATATAAGGCTTTAACGAACCCATTTCTACTCAGACAAAGGAAGCGATGGCCTCATCCAGTAGAATTGCCCCGTACGAAGCCAATTTGTCAGAGCTTGGAAAAGAGGTGGCGTCTTTGGGCTTTTCCCTTGACCAAGCTCAAGCTGAGCATCATCAAGTCAAGCTCGAACATGATCGTCGACGGGAAAAGTGGAAGTTGATTGAAATTACCACTTGAGCGATGTTATCTGAGCCACACCAAGAGTCTGTCACCATCGCACACCTTACCCTTAGGTATTATGTGGATATTTTAAGGGGTTATGTAACAAATAAGTAGCACCATGTTCATGAACATTATTTTTGTATATAATAATGAATATAATTTCTAGTCATTTTTGATACATTGTAATTAGTTTTTAAAGTACAAATGGTGTTTTTAGTTATTATTTAATTGAGAATTATATTTTATTAAATTAAAGGATTTCTGAATTAAATAATATTTTAATAAAATATTATTATTAATATTACATTAATTTTTATTAAATATAAATGATCTTATAATTTTATGAATGCAATTAAAATTTTTATTAAGGTTTGAAAGCCATTTCTGTCAAAACCCGTGAATTTTTTTATAAATATCGGTTTTTATTTTAAAAGTGAAAATTCACATATTTAGAAAATTATTTAGATAAAATAAATATGATTTTTGGAATCAGGACATCGAAATTATCCAACGGTGAATTTTTCATAATTTTCTGAGACAGCCAAATTTTTGGGTAAAAATTAAATACCATTTAAATATATAATGTGTTTTATGAAATCATAATGACCCAATGCTGATGTAATAAAATACCATAATCCTTATGTTCGGCCAATATGTGTTTTATCATTAAAATAATGAGTTTTTGGGTTTGTTTGACTTACTTTTCAAAGCATTAATGGAGCCCTCAAGACTTATTCAACACTTTTCCTTTTTAAATTGATTTCCATGGGAGTGTGACTCACCTCCACATAAGCAACCCTAATTTTTTAATAAGTTCGGACCATGGACTTGTAAAATATTGTTTTCCTCTTTCCTTTTCCAGAAATCATGGGAAAATACCATGGGATGGTTTGTGGTTTGGATTATTTTAATATAAGGGGTCCCAAACCTAAATAATAAAGAATTCCCTCACCTTTCCTATATAAACCCACCCAAGATCCCACTTCCTCCTCACTCAAAGCCCTTTAATTTCGTCCAACCTCTGCCCTACTCTCTCTATAATCATCTCAAGGTGCCCCAAGCTCCCAAGAAGCCTCTCACAAGCCTCTCTCTAGGCTTTGGAAGCACACTTCCAAGTAAGGGTTTTTTCTTCCTTTCTCATTTTTGTCAATTTTCTTTAAGTTGTATTTCCATTTTAATTTCAATTATGAATGTTGGGGTATGGTTTCACACCTCTCCCATACTTCCCTCTTATTGTTTGAATTATGGGAGACCCATATCTCTCTCATTAAATGCCTCCCATGTACACCCGTTACTATGCCGAAATTCCAAAAGGAACCTTTTTCTCCCCTTCTATATTCAAGAAATACTTTTGTATCATGAATCTAAATTCCTTTTCAATTGTTGGGACATGTATATATATGACCTCCTTACTGTCAATTACATGTAAATATGATGAGGAACCCCTTTCTCTCTCATCAACCATTTTTATGAATTCTTATGTCACGTCGTTACACTGCCGAAATCACACCGATTTTCTAAGCCAATATCATTGTGTAGTGAATACCATGCCCATTTCTCCATCAAGGGTATTCAACTTTATGCACATTTACTAATTGATTATAAAGTTTCATGTATGAATTCCACATTACTTTATCATGGAATAAATGTTTATGTTTTATGAATCCATGTTTTATGATCCATGTGGCACACTTATGCATGAAATGAAATATTTAAGAAGGGTGCGCCCTGATAGCGCTCCAATGCATTGGGTAAAGTATAGTATCATGATACGTCATGTGCAATGAGTTTTGACTCATGATAATTCAAGTGAAACGAGGGTTTACTCGTGCTTCAAGTGCAATGAGGGTTTACTCATGCTCCATGTGCAATGAGCCTTGGCTCATGCTAATTCAATGTTAAGTGTTGTTGCCACATTTCCATGTTATGATTATCATGCTTTATCATGCCTTTATGTTCATTTTACTCTTATGCTCTATTGATGTTCCTATTGCCTAACATGTATTGTACTCCTCATTTTATTCATTGTGTACTCCCTTACTAGGCTTTATAGCTTACCCTTTTCTTATGCATGTCCTCAGGTTATCCCATGCAATGCTAAGTACGAAGGAATGTAGTGGTCATGTAAAGGAAGTTTTCAATAAAGATGTTGTATTTCAAGTTTAAAGTTTTTATGTAATGATCCTAAGCCCCAAAGACACTAAACCTCTAGATCTTCTTTGTTGTATCAAGTGAAGTTATATGTAATAAAGCATGTTTAAGTTGTAAAAGAAAGTAGGGTTGTCATAGTTGGTATCAAAGGATAGGTTTAGTTATTTTTGGTATTAGGAAACCCTAGTAAAGCCTTAGATACAAGACTAAGTATAATAAAAGCATCCCTAAGTTTTGGTAAATACTAAGTAAGTGGATTATCAAACAAATACATCCCTATCTGGATACGACCAGGTAGAGGCGGCTCTGGCACAGATGTATCCTAGAGGTAAAACCCGAAAACACCGCTTTGAGCTAGACTCGAACGGGAACTAGTGCACTACAACGGGTCTTGCTGCACTCTTGGTTACGACACTCCTGGGGGATATGTTTTGATAAATTCACAATCTTAGTATGAACCCTTATTAAGGGAAAAATTCCCCTAAGAATATATGTTAGAAGGAAGATCATGAAAATATTGGATTGAATCCTATAGAATCATGAGTTAAAGAGATTAAAGTTTATTTATAAGTCATCAACTTTTGTCTTTGGATTACCCTTTATGTGTTACCCCTAACTTTCCTTTTATTCCAGCCAATGGCCGGTAATAGGAGAACTCGGGCTAACAACCATTGTGAAGATCAGTGTGATGATTGTACTTATGAGATGCCCAATCCAATGGGAGCGGGAATCGCGAACTTTTTCATGCTTCTCTCTCAGCTAACTCAAGTTTTGAATAGAAACACTAGTCAAGAGGAAAGTTCAACCCCCCCTAATAAAGAACAAGTCGCTATTGAAAGCTTCATGAGACAAATGCCTCCTACTTTTAGTGGATCATCTGATCCCATGATCACTGAAAAATGGATCAAATCCATTGAAAAGATATTCTCCATCATCCAATGCTCTGAAAAAGAGAAGGTTCTCCTGGCGGCTTATCGTATGGAGGGTGAAGTTGATCAATGGTGGACGTTGATCAAAAATACGAAGCCAGAGGAGGAGATTGAGGCTTTGTAATGGAAGGAATTCCGGAAGATGTTTTTCGATAAATATTTTCCACACACCCTCCGTCTTAAGATAGAAAGGGACTTCCTTTCCCTCAAACAGAAAGATGAAGAATCTGTGGGAGCGTACGAGGCAAACTTCACAAGGCTTGCACGATACGCTTCCGGCTTTGTCGTTACGCCCGAATGCAAGGTTGACCGCTTCTTTGGTGGGTTGAAGCCTAGCTTGTGGAAAGAATTAGCGATCCGTGACTTCGACAGCTATGAGGAAATTGTCCGATGTGCCCTCAAGGTTGAAATGGAGATCGGAGAATCACATGGGTATCATGGGGACAAGAAGCTTAAGGTGGACTTCAATGCTGGTGGTCCGATGTAACGCCCCGACCCCAGCTACCCAGAGTCGGTGCATTACTTCGTAACATTGGCATGATCACGAAAGATCAAGTCTCGAAAGACCGATTAGTTTAGTAGCCTTGGAAACACTAGATACACTCATAAGTCTTACATTACATCATAAAGTGAAAAACTAATAACAAAGTCTTCATAGTCCACACTCATATCCTCTTCTGACTATCCCTGCAGGTCATTCCTAAAATACTTCTTCACATCCTGGAAAATATTTAAACATTGAAAGGGGTGAGCTCAGATGCTCAGTAAGGATAACAATAATGCGGAAGCTTTCATAAATAATCATTAACAATTAAGGCAATGTATAAATAAAACAAAAGCCTTTTAAACATGAACTTCAACATAATATGGCAAAAGTAAAATGAGATAATGCCATTCACTTCTTCACATGGATATTCTACTGGTCGAATAATCACATGCAATAACAATAACCACTTTCATAATGAGGGAATGTATAATGCCAGACATTCTGAATAACTTTTTCAATGCCTCGGCCAAGACGTCTAAAATGATTAAGGCCTCGGCCAAAATCATAAATCAAATTGGGAAAGGGCCTCGTCCAATTCCACGTCTAGTTGTCTCACGAGACCTACCGATGCATCGAGGAGCTATAGCGGGCTCCACCCGTCACTTATTAAGTCCAATACATTCCTCATATGAATAAGTTTAAACATATCATAAACCATAACATAATCGTATCACATAAAACATGAATAAAGGAAACATAACATTTCCACATTTCAATCACAAGATATCAATACAACACATTGATATAATAAAAACGCTTTCAAATCCATTTTCAATACCAAAATAAAAGAAAGTTAAAACTTTGTATTTATTTTTCATTAAAAAAAATGATGGCTTGTAGAGGAAGCCGAAACTCAAATAATGGTCATGGCAGCGGAGAAGTCATTGTCGCCGCATAAGTACGGAAAGAAAAACATTCCCTTTTTTCGTTTAGCAAAACGCTTCGTATAAAAAGATTCCTTTTGAATAAACGTAAAAGTCAAAGGGGTTTATACACCGTATAAAAGAAAGTTGTGTATAAAACCAAATATGCCTCAATGAAAGGGGATTGAGACGAAGTCCTTAAAAAGATCATTTTTTTAAATAAAGTACATCTATAATGTGTATTCACTATAAGTACACATAAATAATGTAAAAATACAAGATAGGACATAATAATATCATGACATAATTTGAAAGTAGGAGATTAACCCAAAGAATAGAAATTGGGTTAAGAAGTTCCCTTACCTCGTGTTTGACTTGACTCAACTGTTCTTTAACCTCCTGAATAATAAACTAGAGTTAATATACACCTTATTAAGAACCATTTTAAATTTTATTATCCTTATTATATCACTTATTACAATGATATGAACATTATGTAATTATTTAAGTTAATAACGGTCATTTTGTCGATCTTTGGTACTTGAGTCAACAATAAACTTCTTATAATTACAAGTTGTTTATGTGGTAGAATATCCATTATCTCCAGAATTATATTCATGATTTAGATGTCATATATATCTTATATATCCAGTATATACATTCATTTATAATATTATGTAACATTTAGAGGTAAGAAATGAAATGCACCGTTCATGGAGACGGTAAGCCGTACGTACGCATGAACGCTACTTTCATTTCAATTTCATATTTAATGGAACGAAATAATAATGATATAAATGTATAATATAATTCCAGTATAATATAGTGTATAATACCATTTACTCCATCCTTTATACATCCCACATATGACATTAACGATTCAAATCACTTTGAGGGGGCGGTAGTCCGCACTTCCTAAAATGAAATTATCGCGTTTTACCCATAATGGAAATCATAAAGTATGCCATAAATGAGAAATACAGAAGCATAAGTAAAACATAAACATATTATATATCATATATAAAAATAGTGACATCTTAATGGCCACCTTTGAAGGTGTTATATGAGTGTTGAACAATCATCGTTTCGTAAGGCAGAAATTCGCCATCCACAGAAACCGTATGTTCTTTAACCATTAGATGTAGGTGTGTGTAAGTGTAGCTCGAATCCTTCTTATAACAACATCCTAGTATATTGAGGATACTGTTGTTGTTACAAAAGAAATGAATAAAAAGAGTTTAGGGGGTTGGAGAAGAAAAAGAAAACAAAACCACATTAGAGAAGACATTACCTCAAAATCGGGTAACTCTTTTTGATTTGTGCCAAAGGATTATTTGGGAAGAGTTCTGACCAAAGTGAGGCTTCTAGGAGTAAGGGAGGGAAGTTGGGAGAGTATTTGGGCAGAGGTTGGCCGAGCCAAATGGCATGAAGGTGTGAATAATGTGGGAGAGGTGGGGGCCTTTTATAAGTGGAGAGGAGGGGCTCTTTTGGAAATATTGAAATGTTACATTATTACACAATGCTTTTCGGATTCTAAAGGTCCCACACTTATATAATTCGTGGCTAAGGTGATAAGGGTTCTAAATATACCCATCCAATAGTCTTTGGACAAGTGTAAGGCTTGGATTTTACATTATCTTTTCATTTTATTAAAATCGTTAAATAATGAGGTCATCGCTGCATCATAATGATGTCATAAATAATTTAATTTATTTAATGTCTAAAAATTATAAAAAAAATACTATGATGTAGGAAATCCTTTTATCTTTCTAATGAATATTTATAATCAATATTTGGACTTGTGTAACCCCACTTAAAAACTATTTTAGTAAAACAACTCATGTTTGTGTCAATTTAATTTTAACATTAAATAAATATATATTAATGTCATTTTCCAACCAAAGTGGCTCCATGGGGTCCCCAAGTTGACCCATGGGTTGTCTTGGTCGGCCATGACTCATCCAATAGGAGTAGGACAAGTGTCAAGCTCATCTCATATTATTAAAACATTATTTTTACCTTAAACTACACTAATTACCTCTAATCGCGATTAAGAACTTAAAAGTTACTATTCACCAAAAAATTATTTTAATCTCATTGAACCACATTTTACTTCTTAATGAAAACCATGTATGTCGTATTTTTGAAAATCAAATCACAGAAGTGGTAATATTTCATTTTAACGAAAAATCAGTTTTTAACAACCAATTAGTGGTTTCACTATTCATCAAAAATTGAAGTTTTTCAGAACAATGCCAAAATTTCACCCTAAGCTATAATTGATATTCCGAATTCAAAAATGATGTCTATTTTACAAAATTCAAAACATATAAGTTGAATTAATTAATTTTATAATTAATTCCCGCTGTCACAACAAATAGCGTGTTTTTAAGAAACAATTTATATCAAAAGATTGACAATTGTTTATGTCCAATTTCAATGTTAAATTAATTCTAATGACCACCATTGGATAAAATTGTAAAAATATATTCTAATTATACTTTAAAACCACTCAAAAGTATAACTTATCACTATAAATTATTTTGATTAAAAAAGTTGTTTTAAGTATTTTTCACTATTCATAAAAATTTGGAAGTTCTCAGAAAATTACAAAAAATTCAACATAGGCTAATTTCAATATTAGGAATACAAAAATTAAGTCCATTTTGAAATACAAAATATCTATAAATTTAAAAAGTGGTTATTACTATTCATAACGGCTACTTTGATTAGTTGCGGTGTGTTAGAACTTGAAGTTGCGTACAATGCAAGCTATTGCATTATTGAATGAGAAGCGTATCATGGAAGCTCGGGGTGTTACATTCTCCCCTCCTTCAATAAATTGCGTCCTCGCAATTGGAAATTTTTTCTTTGAAAATAAGAGGTTGAAAATAGAAAATACCTTTTTGGAAAACCCACATCGGAAATAAGGTTAATAAGATTTAGCCTTAATAAGAGGGAAATGGAAATAAGAAAGTCACCACCAAATTATGAACTCGATAAGGAGATCATTGGTGGCAATTAGAGACATATAATTGGAGGAAAAACGTAAATATTTGTAGGGAGTGATTGAGGTCATCAATCACAATCAACTATCAAATTGAGGGCCTCAAAGCCTTTAATCTATGTTGATTTAAAATATCATCAGTTCAACAAGACATAAGGTATTATGATAACACATTTTTTTGTTTTAATATCCCTTTACTAATGTTTAAGAATTAATTTATTCATTGAATAAGATATAGGTATATATATATTTATGCTTGACAATTAGAGTCTCAACCTTCAACTCATCTTTCAATCAAAAAGATAATAGAACCCAAAAATATTATACTTTTCCTAAATGTAAAAGGTTCCAAATGTTAACACATACAATTTAGATTAGTAAGATTATTTTTTAATAACCAGGGACTTCCTGTAGGCTAGTGGTAGGCGATTAATCCCAATCGCACTATGGTTGTGGGTTCAATTCCCACAGCTTTGTCCGACGCGATGGGTTGTCACTTGGTCTGCGTGTTGTCCTTTTTATAAATATCCAAAAAATAACCTTCACAATAGTATCCAATGTAAAATATAATCCATTCCAACCTTTATAGTTATCCAAAATAATTCTGTCCAACTCACAGTCCATATTTTATGAGGAAGGTAAGCATAATGAAGCTCCCTTTTTTTCTACGTAACAACATGTGAACACCTTCATCATGTATTCTTTTAAAACACTACAACATACTGAATTACCATAAATCCTTATTGATTACATTCATGATCCCTTATTCCTTATAGAAAACTAGATATACTCCTTCAATCCAAAAATGTATACAAATCATTAATCAGTTTCAAGGATGTTAAGAATATCCAACATAATTTATCCGAATCAATCATGTCTTATTCCAAAATCACAATCTCAGTATCAGAACCATATTATGGTTTATCTTTCTCTCAACCATATATTTTCCAAAAATTTAACCTACTGTGGAGTCACTTTTCTTGGTTCCACACAATCTCAAGTCCTAGATGAAATAGTACTGCAGTACAATCCTTATATACTCCATAATTATTATAACCAGTACATCATTGATACAACACTCAAATTACAAAATTCTTTAATAACAACATAAGAACTCTAATCATTCCTCCTCATATGTGGTAGTATCATAACTTGATTATTATCCAATAACATCATTTGGGGCATATTCTGATGATTTGAACATTGGTTTGCGTAGTGTCCCCACTCCTTGCAGATGAAGCATTGTACATTTGAAACCTTTTTCTTACCCTTGCAGTCACGCACATGGTGTCCTTTTTCTCCACACTTATAACAAACTCCCATTCCCTTCAGGAAAATCACAAGGTGTTTCTTCCCACAGTTATCACATATTGGGAAATTCTTCTTTTCCCTCGTCCCTTTATCCATCATTCTCTCTTCCATCCTTTTCTTCTCTTTCATCCCTTCAAATCCATAAGACTCAGAGAATTCTCTACTTATCTTATTAACACATGATACTATTTCTTCATATGTTGATAACACATGGGAGAATATTTCCCTTCTAAATGTTGGCTTAACACCATGAAAGATATGATCCTTCTTACTCTTTGGATCATACGTATTGATGGAGTTCACATTCCTTCTACTAGGAGCCATTTCTATACAATGGCATAAACTAGATTAGTTTATGAATCAAAATACATAATTCCATACTTGTAAAATACTTAACATAAATTTAACTATTTATGTATATAATCCATAATCATAAAAAGGTTTTCTTTGAGGAAGTATATACTCATAACCATTCATAGTGGTTTGTAAAGAAAATGAGAATTATCCTAAGCATATCTCCCAGGAGTGTCGTAACCAAGAGTGCAACAAGGCCCATTGTCGTGCACCAGTTCCCGTTCGAGTCTAGCTCAAAGCGGTGTTTTCGGGTTTTACCCCTAGGTACATCTGTGCCAAAGCCGCCTTTACCTACTCGTATCCAGACAGGGATGTATTGCTCGGAAAACTCACAAAATCTCTACAATAACAAAATTCTAGGAAGTTCTTCTATACTAATCCTCAAAGTCTATCTTTGGGCTATGTGCTCTAATCAGAGTTTATCTTAATCTAGCTTCCAAGGTTAGCACTAAACTGCCTCTGATACCAACTGTAACGCCCCGACCCCAGCTACCCAGAGTCGGTGCATTACTTCGTAACATTGGCATGATCACGAAAGATCAAGTCTCGAAAGACCGATTAGTTTAGTAGCCTTGGAAACACTAGATACACTCATAAGTCTTACATTATATCATAAAGTGAAAAACTAATAACAAAGTCTTCATAGTCCACACTCATATCCTCTTCTGACTATCCCTACAGGTCATTCCTAAAATACTTCTTCACATCCTGGAAAATATTAAAACATTGAAAGGGGTGACCTCAGATGCTCAGTAAGGATAACAATAATGCGGAAGCTTTCATAAATAATCATTAACAATTAAGGCAATGTATAAATAAAACAAAAGCCTTTTAAACATGAACTTCAACATAATATGGCAAAAGTAAAATGAGATAATGCCATTCACTTCTTCACATGGATATTCTACTGGTCGAATAATCACATGCAATAACAATAACCACTTTCATAATGAGGGAATGTATAATGCCAGACATTCTGAAACACTTTGTCAAGGCCTCGGCCAAGATGTCTAAAATGATTAAGGCCTCAGCCAAAATCATAAATCAAATTGGGAAAGGGCCTCGGCCAATTCCACGTCTAGTTGTCTCATGAGACCTACCGATGCATCGAGGAGCTATAGCGGGCTCCACCCGTCACTTATTAAGTCCAATACATTCCTCATATGAATAGGTTTAAACATATCATAAACCATAAAATAATCGTATCACATAAAACATGAATAAAGGAAACATAACATTTCCACATTTCAATCACAAGATATCAATACAACACATTGATATAATAAAAACGCTTTCAAATCCATTTTCAATACCAAAATAAAAGAAAGTTAAAACTTTGTATTTATTTTTCATTAAAAAAAATGATGACTTGTAGAGGAAGCCGAAACTCAAATAATGGTCATGGCGGCGGAGAAGTCGTTGTCGCCGCATAAGTACGGAAAGAAAAACATTCCCTTTTGTCGTTTAGCAAAACGCTTCGTATAAAAAGATTCCTTTTGAATAAACGTAAAAGTCAAAGGGGTTTATACACCGTATAAAAGAAAGTTGTGTATAAAACCAAATATGCCTCAATGAAAGGGGATTGAGACGAAGTCCTTAAAAAGATCATTTTTTTAAATAAAGTACATCTATAATGTGTATTCACTATAAGTACACATAAATAATGTAAAAATACAAGATAGGACATAATAATATCATGACATAATTTGAAAGTAGGAGATTAACCCAAAGAATAGAAATTGGGTTAAGAAGTTCCCTTACCTCGTGTCTGACTTGACTCAACCATTCTTTAACCTCCTGAATAATAAACTAGAGTTAATATAAACCTTATTAAGAACCATTTTCAATTTTATTATCCTTATTATATCACTTATTACAATGATATGAACATTATGTAATTATTTAAGTTAATAACTGTCGTTTTGTCGATCTTTGGTACTTGAGTCAACAATAAACTACTTATAATTACAAGTTGTTTATGTGGTAGAATATCCATTATCTCCAGAATTATATTCATGATTTAGATGTCATATATATCTTATATATCCAGTATATACATTCATTTATAATATTACATAACATTTAGAGGTAAGAAATGAAATGCACCGTTCATGGAGACGGTAAGCCGTACGTACGAATGAACGCTACTTTCATTTCAATTTCATATTTAATGGAACGAAATAATAATGATATAAATGTATAATATAATTCCAGTATAATATAGTGTATAATACCATTTACTCCATCCTTTATACATCCCACATATGGCATTAACGATTCAAATCACTTTGAGGGGGCGGTAGTCCGCACTTCCTAAAATGAAATTATCGCGTTTTACCCATAATGGAAATCATAAAGTATGCCATAATTGAGAAATACAGAAGCATAAGTAAAACATAAACATATTATATATCATATATAAAAATAGTGACATCTTAATGGCCACCTTTTAAGGTGTTATATGAGTGTTGAACAATCATCGTTTCGTGAGGCAGAAATTCTCCATCCACAGAAACCGTATGTTCTTTAACCATTAGATGTAGGTGTGTGTAAGTGTAGCTCGAATACTTATTATAACAACATCCTAGTATATTTAGGATACTGGTGTTGTTACAAAATAAATGAATAAAAAGATTTTAGGGGGTTGGAGAAGAAAAATAAAACAAAACCACATTAGAGAAGACATTACCTCAAAATCGGGTAACTCTTTTTGATTTGAGCCAAAGGATTCTTTGGGAAGAGTTCTGACCAAAGTGAGGATTCTAGGAGTAAGGGAGGGAAGTTGGGAGAGTATTTGTGCAGAGTTTGGCCGAGCCAAATGGCTTGAAGGTGTGAATAAGGTGGGAGAGGTGGGGGCCTTTTATAAGTGGAGAGGAGGGGCTCTTTTGGAAAGATTGAAATGTTACATTATTACCCAATGCTTTTCGGATTCTAAAGGTCCCAAACTTATATAATTAGTGGATAAGGTGATAAGAGTTCGAAATATACCCATCCAATAGTCTTTGGACAAGTGTAAGCCTTGTATTTTACATTATCTTTTAATTTTATTAAAATCGTTAAATAATGAGGTCATCGCTGCATCATAATGATGTCATAAATAATTTAATTTATTTAATGTCTAAAAATTATAAAAAAAATACTATGATGTAGGAAATCTTTTTATATTTCTAATGAATATTTATAATCAAAATTTGGACTTGTGTAACCCTACTTAAAAACTGTTTTAGTAAAACAACTCATGTTTGTGTCAATTTCATTTTAACATTAAATAAATATATATTAATGTCATTTTCCAACCAAAGTGGCTCCATGGGGTCCCCAAGTTGACCCATGGGTTGTCTTGGTCGGCCATGACTCATCCAATAGGAGTAGGACAAGTGTCAAGCTCATCTCATATTATTAAAACATTATTTTTACCTTAAACTACACTAATTACCTCTAATCGCGATTAAGAACTTAAAAGTTACTATTCACCAAAAAATTATTTTAATCTCATTGAACCACATTTTAATTCTTAATGACAACCATGTATGTCGGATTTTTGAAAATCAAATCACAGAAGTGGTAATATTTCATTTTAACGAAAAATCAGTTTTTAACAACCACTTAGTGGTTTCACTATTCATCAAAAATTGAAGTTTTTCAGAACAATGCCAAAATTTCACCCTAAGCTATAATTGATATTCCAAATTCAAAAATGATGTATATTTTACAAAATTCCAAACATATAAGTTGAATTAATTAATTTTATAATTAATTCCCGCTGTCACAACAAATAGCGTGTTTTTAAGAAACAATTTATATCAAAAGATTGACAATTGTTTATGTCCAATTTCAATGTTAAATTAATTATAATGACCACCATTGGATAAAATGGTAAAAATATATTCTAATTATACTTTAAAACCACTCAAAAGTATAACTTATCACTATAAATTATTTTGATTAAAAAAGTTGTTTTAAGTATTTTTCACTATTCATAAAAATTTGGAAGTTCTCAGAAAATTACAAAAAATTCAACATAGGCTAATTTCAATATTAGGAATACAATAATGAAGTCCATTTTGAAATATAAAATTTCTATAAATTTAAAAAGTGGTTATTACTATTCATAACGGCTACTTTGATTAGTTGCGGTGTGTTAGAACTTGAAGTTGCGTACAATGCAAGCTATTGCATTATTGAGTGAGAAGTGTATCATGGAAGCTCGGGGTGTTACATCCGATGGATAAATCCAACGGCGCTAAGAAGTTCCATCACCCCACTTGCCAAATGTGTGGAAAGAAGCACCCTGGAAATTGCCTTAGGGGGACAAGAAAATGCTTCAAGTGTAGAAGAGAAGGGCACCTAGCTGTTAACTGTCCGCAAGGAGGACCCGCGGCTGTGACAGAGGAGAGGAACGCTCCGTTCGAACCTCAACGCGTTGTTCAATGCTAAAAATGCAATGAACTGGGTCATTTTGCAAATCAGTTCCCTAATCCAAGGGTTATCGGAGGCAACCAGCAACCTCCAAAATAGCAAGGAAGAACTTTTGCCATCACTTCTACCGAAGTGAACCTCGACAACGAAGTGGTGACAGGTACGCTAGTTATTCATTCAAGAATAGCGAACATACGTTTTGTTTCAGGTTCTATGCATTATTTTATATCTCAAAAGTTTAGTAGAACAATCCTTGCACCACCTCAAATCATGGAAGTAAAGATGTCGGTGAGTACAGAAAATGGGGCAATCATTGCATCCCATGAGTATAAGTCCTCCCCTGTTATAATCTGTGGACTGAATTTCCCGGAAAACCTCATCATACTCCCTTTGGTGGAATTTGATGCAATTCTTGGCATGGATTGGCTTTCCTTATATAGAGCCAACATAAATTTTCGGGAGAGGGAAATCAAACTCCATATGGAGAATCGACCCCCGATTCTCTACAAGTGTTAGGAGGAAGATGAATCTCCTTTAGCTCCATCATCTCAAGCATGGATATTACTGCCTTATGAGCACACATATCTGGCTCAGATGATTGAGTCCAAGGAAGAAACCACCCTTGAAGAAATGCCTATTGTGAGGGAATTCGCTGAAGTATTTCCCAAGGAAATTCCTGGTCTTCCTCCAAGAAGATATGTTGATTTCTCAATTGAACTTATACTTGGGGCGCTACCAATATCCAAGAATCCATATAGAATGGCTGTTGTTGAGCGTGAAGAGCTGAAGAAACAACTACAAGAGAATCTGGATAAAGGGTTTATACGCCCAAGTGCATCACCATGGGGTGCACCAGTCCTCTTCGTCAAGAAGAAGGATGGGTCAATGCGGCTTTGCATCGATTATCGTGAACTTAACAAAATCACGATAAAGAACAAGTATCCTCTCCCAAGAATCGATAACTTGTTTTATCAGCTGCGTGGAGCACAATACTTCTCCAAGGTGGACTTACGGTCGGGATATTATCAAGTAAGGGTGAAGAAGGAAGATATCCCCAAGACTGCTTTTCGTACAAGGTACGGGCACTATGAATTCATAGTAATGCCTTTCGGACTCACCAATGCTCCTGCAATATTCATGGACTTGATGAATAGAGTCTTTATAGATTACCTAGAAAAATTTGTGGTAGTCTTTATAGATGATATTCTAATATACTCCAAAACCAAGGAGGACCATGAGGAGCATTTAAGAACTATACTGGAGACTTTGCGCAAGGAGAAGCTCTATGCCAAGTATAGCAAGTGTGAGTTCTGGTTGAAGGAGGTCTCATTCTTGGGCCATATCATCACAAGCAATGGGATATCTGTGGACCCCTCCAAAACAGATGCAATTGAGGGATGGCCGAGGCCAACATCGGTAACTGATTTCCGTAGCTTCTTGGGGTTAGCTGGATATTATCAAAGATTTGTGAGGAATTTATCATGATTGTCCAACCCTCTTACCAAGCTAACTCGAAAGAGAGTAAAGTTTTCTTAGAGTGATGAATGCGAAGAAAGCTTCAAGGAGTTGAAAAGGAGGCTTATCACTGCACCCGTGCTCACTTTACCCACAAGTGGGGAACTTTTTGTGGTATTCAGTGATGCCTCAAAGAAGGGACTAGGATGTGTGCTAATGCAGAATGATAAAGTGATATCCTATGCTTCAAGGCAGTTGAAAATCAATGAGCGAAACTATCTAACACATGATCTGGAGTTGGCGGCGGTGATCTTTGCCTTGAAAATCTGGCAGCATTATCTCTATGGAGAGAAATGTGAGATATATACTGACCACAAGAGTCTTAAATATATATTCACACAGAAAGAGCTTAATATGCGCCAGAGAAGATGGATAGAGCTCATCAAGGATTATGACTGTTTAATATGTTACCACCCTGGGAAAGCGAACAAGGTGGTGGATGCCCTAAGTATAAAGGATCCAACTATTCTATCAATAATGAGAATTGAGAAGGATCCAATCTTCTTAGACTTGATGAAGATGGATGTGGGAATCATAAAGAAGGGAACATCATCAATCCTTTCACAAATTATTGCTCAACCATCTCTTTTGGAAAGGATAAAGGATGCTCAAAAGGATGATACAGGAATCCAAGAAAAAGTGGAAGCTATCAAAAAGGGAAAATCCTCAGAGTTTAATGATAATGAAGAAGGAATTGTTCGGTTTGGGAAAAGACTATGTGTTCCATCAAGTCTGGAGCTGAAGAAGGATCTTTTGGATGATGCACATAGTTCAAATTTCTCTATTCACCCAGGGAGCACAAATATGTATCGAGATCTCCGAGAAAACTTTTGGTGGGATAATATGAAGAAGGAGATCGCTGAATATACATCAAAGTGCCTGGTGTGTCAGCAAGTGAAGGCAGAGAGGCAGAAGTCTAAGGGGATGATGCAACCATTTCCCATACCAGAATGGAAATGGGAGAACATCACCATGGACTTTGTCACCGGACATCCAAGGACATCCAAAGGCAACAATGCAATCTGGTTTGTTGTGGATCGTCTTACAAAGACTTCACACTTCATTGCTATTCGAGAGGATTTCTCTTTGGATCAACTGGTATGGATATATATCAGGGAAGTGGTACGGTTGCATGGAGTACCACTATCTATTGTGTCTGACCGAGATCCAAGATTTACCTCTAAGTTTTGGAAGAGTCTTCAACATGCTCTGAATAATGAACTGAACTTCAGTACGGCATATCATCCTCAAACTGATGGCCAATCCGAGCGGACTATCCAAACACTTTAGGATATGTTGAGAGCGTTCTCAAAGGACTTTAAAGGAGGATGGGATCAACATCTTCCTCTGGTTGAGTTCTCTTATAATAATAGTTTCCACTCGAGCATCCAAATGGCACCATATGAAGCCCTGTATGGGAAACGGTGTAGAACACCGGCATGTTGGGATGAGGTCAGTGAACGTAAGCTGCTTGGACTAGAAATGGTCGAAGAAATGATGGAGAAGGTGAAAACCATTCAGCAGCATATCAAGGCAGCCCAAAGTCGACATAAGAGTTATGCAGATAATCGTCGATGAGACCTTGAGTTTAAAGTCGGAGACATGGTGTTTTTACGCATATCTCCGTGGAAGAAGGTCATGAGTTTTGGAAAGAAAGTGAAGTTAAGTCCAAGGTACATTGGCCCCTTCGAGATTCTTGATCGTGTTGGGGCTGTGGCCTATCGACTAGCACTTCCACCTACTATGGCCAAGGTGCATGATGTCTTTCATGTATCCCTCTTAAGGAAGTACATACCGGACCCTTCACATGTACTCTCTTCTGAGGTGGTACAATTGGAAGATGATCTTTCTTATGAGGAGCAACCAGTGAAGATCGTAGATCGTAGAGAAAAAGTTCTACGAAATAAGACAATGCCCCTCGTCAAGGTGTTGTGGAGAAACCACAAGTTTGAAGAAGCAACATGGGAGTCGGAGGATATGATGAAGCTGAGTTACCCACATTTGTTTTAGTGTGGGAAAAGGAAAATTTTGAGGGCGAAATTTCTTAAGGGGGAATATTGTAACGACCCAAAGTTTCATTAATGGAAAATACCTCTTGATCTAGTTAAATGTTTCTTTATGAAAAATGTTTTTATAAGATGTCAACTTCTTTAGTTTTATGTTAAGATTTGTGACTGTTACTTTTATAGCCGTTGAATAGTGATCATCTGAGTAGTATAAATATAAGGCTTTAACGAACCCATTTCTACTCAGACAAAGGAAGCGATGGCCTCATCCAGTAGAATTTCCCCTTACAAAGACCATTTGTCAGATCTCAGAAAAGAGGTGGCGTCTTTGGGCTTTGCCCTTGACCAAGCCCAAGCTGAGCTTCATCAAGTCAAGCTCAAACGTGATCTTCTACGGGAAAAGTGGAAGTTGATTGAAATTACCACTCGAGCGATGTTATCCGAGCCACCCCAAGAGTCTGTCACCATCGCACACCTTACCCTTAGGTCTTATGAGGCTATTTTAAGGGGTTATGTAACAAATAAGTAGCATCATGTTCATGAACATTATTTTTGTATATAATAATGAATATAATTTCTAGTCATTTTTGATACATTGTAATTAGTTTTTAAGTACAAATGGTGTTTTTAGTTATTATTTAATTAAGAATTATAATTTATTAAATTAAAGGATTTTTGAATTAAATAATATTTTAATAAAATATTATTATTAATATTACATGAATTTTTATTAAATATAAATGATCTTATAATTTTATGAATGCAATTAAAATTTTTATTAAGGTTTGAAAGCCATTTCTGTCAAAACCCGTGAATTTTTTTATTAATGTCGGTTTTTATTTTAAAAGTGAAAATTCACATATTTAGAAAATTTTTTATATAAAATAAATATTATTTTTGGAATCAGGACGTCGAAATTATCCAATGGTGATTTTTTCATAATTTTCAGAGACAGTCAAAATTTTGGGTAAAAATTAAATACCATTTAAATATATAATATGTTTTATGACATCATAATGACCCAATGGTGATGTAATAAAATACCATAATCCTTATGTTCGGACAATATGGGTTTTATAATTAAAATAATGAGTGTTTGGGTTTGTTTGACTTACTTTCAAAGAATTAATGGAGCCCTCAAGACTTATTCAACACTTTGCCTTTTTAAATTAATTTCCATGGGAGTGTGACTCACCTCCACATAAGCAACCCTAATTTTTTAATAAGTTCTGACCTTGGCCTTGTAAAATATTGTTTTCCTCTTTCCTTTTCCAGAAACCATGGGCAAATACCATGGGTTGGTTTTTGGTTTGGATTATTTTAATATAAGGGGTCCCAAACCTAAATAATAAAGAATTCCCTCACCTTTCCTATATAAACCCACCCAAGATCCCACTTCCTCCCCACTCAAAGCCCTTTAAGTTCGTCCAAACTCTGACCTACTCTCTCTATAATCCTCTCAAGGTGCCCCAAGCTCCCAAGAAGCCTCTCACAAGCCACTCTCTAGCCTTTGGAAGCACACTTCCAAGTAAGGGTTTTTTCTTCCTTTCTCATTTTTGTCAATTTTCATTAAGTTGTATTGCCCTTTTAATTTTAATTATGAATGTTGGGGTATGGTTTCACACCTCTCCAATACTGCCCTCTTATTGTTTGAATTATGGGAGACCCCTATCTCTCTCATTAAATGCCTCCCATGTACACCCGTTACTATGCCGAAATTCCGAAAGGAACCTTTTTCTCCCCGTCTATATTCAAGCAATACTTTTGTATCATGAATATAAATTCCTTTTCAATTGTTGGGACATGTATCTATATGAACTCCTTACTTTACATTACATGTAAATATTATGAGGAACCCCTTTCTCTCTCATCAACCATTTTTATGAATTCTTATGTCACGCCGTTACGCTGCCGAAATCACACCGATTTTCTAAGCCAATATCATTATGTAGTGAATACCATGCCCATTTCTCCATCAAGGGTATTCAACTTTATGAAAATTTACTGATTGATAATAAAGTTTCATGTATGAATTCCACATTATTTTATCATGGAATAAATGTTTATGTTTTATGAATCCATGTTTTATGATCCATGTGGCACACTTATGCATGAAATGAAATGTTTAAGAAGGGTGCGCCCTGATAGCGCTCCAATGCATTGGGTAAAGTATAGTATCATGATACGTCATGTGCAATGAGTGTTGACTCATGCTAATTCAAGTGCAATGAGGGTTTACTCGTGCTTCAAGTGCAATGAGGGTTTACTCATGCTCCATGTGCAATGAGCCTTGGCTCATGCTAATTCAATGTTAAGTGTTGTTGCCACATTTCCATGTTATGATTATCATGCTTTATCATGCCTTTATGTTCATGTTACTCTTATGCTCTATTGATGTTCCTATTGCCTAACATGTATTGCACTCCTCATGTTATTCATTGTGTACTCCCTTACTGGGCTTTATAGCTCACCCTTTTCTTATGCATGTCCTCAGGTTATCCCATGCAATGCTAAGTACGAAGGAATGTAGTGGCCATGTAAAGGAAGTTTTCAATAAATATGTTGTATTTCAAGTTTAAAGTTTTTATGTAATGATACTAAGCCCCAAATACACTAAACCTCTCGATATTCTTTGTTGTATCAAGTGAAGTTATATGTAATAAAGCATGTTTAAGTTGTAAAAGAAAGCAGGGTTGTCATAAATTTCCATGTTTTTAAAATGGTTTTAAGGATTTATTTATATGGACATGAATGTTTTAAATGGTTAATACCTTTCAAAAGTTTCAAAGTTGTATGGGAAACTTTGATTCAAAACTATCTTTTAAATGAATTCCTTTATAAATTATGCGACTTTTAAATAATTTCATGAAAAAGAGACATTTCTCTCAATGATTTTTACTGATCATTTTCAACTATGTCAATATCCTTTATGGGATATTATTCTTGATCAAGGTTGATTTATTAGGATACAAATCTTCGATATTGTATTGAAGATTTTGTAATATGTTTGACTGTGGATGTGTTATTTTTATACCATTCATTGTTTATGTTTAATGTATTAATATTTCATATTCTAGTTTTAATACGATTGTTTATGTTATGTTTCAACCTTTTCATATGAGGAATGTATTGGACTTAGTAATTGATGGGTGGAGCCCGCTATAGCTCCTCGATGCATAGGTAGGTCTCATGAGACAAACTAGTGTCTTAGCACAAGGCCTTGACTAAATTTTATTTTTAGTCTTGGCACAAGGCCTTGACAATGTGGTTATGAAGTCTGGAATTATTCATTACATCATTATGAAATTGGATATTGATATTACATGTGACTATTAGACTAGTAGAATGTCCATGTGAATAATTAAATGGAATTATTTAATTTGTATTGGCCATATTATACAGAAATTTATGTTTAAAGGGATTATGTTTTAGTCTTATACATTGACATAAATGTTTATTCTAATTTATAAACGTTTCCTCTATATTTTTATCCTTACTGAGCATCTAAGATCACCCCTTTCTTATGTTTTATTTTACCAGGATTCCAAGAAGTGTATTATAATTGATAAGTAGGGTTAAGCTAGGGGATTAATGGTGTTCTCATAGGATCATTAAGTTTTGTTATATTTTCTAATATTTAATTTGATGTTCATGTAGGTAATCTATTTTCCAAGACTGCTAAACTGATCAGTCTTTCAGGACTTGATTCCTGGTAATCATGCCAATATATTAAAAAAATGCACTGACTCTGGGCTTCGTGGGTCGGGACATTATAGTTGGTATCAGAGGAAGTTTATCAACAACCTTGGAAATAGATTTAGATAAACTCTGAGTATAGAAAATTACCCTAATAAAGACTTTGAGGATTAGTATAGAATAACTTCCTATAATTTTGGTAATATTGATATTTTTCTGTATTTTATAAGAAATACATCCATGTCTGGATACGAGCAGGAAGAGGCGGCTCTGGCACAGATGAACCTAGGAGTGAAAACTCTAACAAGGAGTTTCGAGCTTGACTCGGGGTATCCTGGTACACGACAATGGGCCTTGTTTCACTCTTGGTTTACCACAATCCTAGGGGAAATGCTTATTATAATTCACATTTTTATTACAATCCATTATGATGTATTTAGGAGTAAATACCTCCTCAAAGAAAATAATGTATGAATATAGATTATATGCATCATATTTTCAATTTATATTACGTATTTTACAAGTTATGAATTATGCATTTCAATTCATAAACCAACCTAGTTTATTCCATTGTTTAGAAATAGTGCCTAGTAGAAGGAATGAGAATTCTAACAATACGCATGATCGAAAGATTAAGAAGGATCATATATTTAATGGTATTAAGAAAAAATTTAAAATGAAAATAGTCTCCCATGTATTCTCATCAAATGAAGAAATAGTATCATGTGTTAATAAGATAAGTAAATATTTCTCTGAGTCCTATGGATTTAAAGGGAAGCAAGATAAGAAAAGGATGGAAGAGAGAAATATTGATAAAGGGAAGAGGGTAAAGAATGATTTTCCCATATGTGATAACTGTGTAAAGAATCACCTTGCTAAATTTTTGAAGGGAATGAGATTTTGTTAAGTGTGGAGAAAAAGGACACTAAGTACGTGATTTTAAGGGTAATAAAAAGGTTTCAAATGTACAATGCTTCATTTGCAAGAAGTTAGGACACTACGAGAATCAATAACTAAATCATCAGAGTATACCCCAAATGCTGCTATTGGATAATAATAAAGTTATGATACTATCGACGATGAAGAGGAATGATTAGAGTTCTTATGTTGTTATTAAAGTATTGTGTCATTTGAGTATTGTATTAATGATGTACATGTTATAATAATTATAGATTATATAAGGATTGTACTGTAGTACTATTTCATTAAAGACTTGAGATTGTGTGGAACCCAGAAAAGTGACTCAATAGCAGGTTAATTTTTTTTAAAAATATATGGTTGAGAGAAAAATAAACCATAATATGGTTATGATACTAAGTTAGTGATTTAGGAATACTATATGATTGATTTGGATAAATTATATTGGATATTCTGGACTACCTTGAAACTGATTAATGATTTGTATATTCCATCATTGTTGGATTATAGAACATTTTTGGATATAAGGAGTATATCCAATATTCTATAAGGAATACAGGAGTATGAATGTAATCAATAAGGTTTTATGGTAATTTTGGGTGTTACTGTGTTTTAAAAGAATACATGATGAAGGTATTCAAACGTTGTTACGTGAAAAACAAGATCTTCATTGGGTTTACCTTCCTTATAAATTTTCGACTGTGAGTTTGGACAGAAGTATTTTGGATAAGTCTAAAGGATGGAATCAATTAAGTTTTACATTGGATACTATTGTTACGGTTATATCATTTCTTGAGATCATTTTTGGATTGTCATAAAAAGTACATGTCGCGACCCGACCCTACTGGTCTCAAGCCACAACTACCCCAAGCCCGCCTCCATAGGCCAGGGGCTGGCGACAAGAGACAAAGGCATAACAATCTTGAGGAGGCCTTTGCCTTAGTACCTTTACACACACACAACCCACTCAATGCAGAATTGTAGAGTAAAAAGGAAACCAAAGTATGAACTACAATATCCCAATGAAAAAGCGTTCATCGACCTCTAAAAAAAGAACAAGTAAAGTGCTGAAAAGTGGACTGAAAAGTAAACTGAACAGTAAATGGAAAAACACGCACCGAACTAGAAAGGTGGAAAACCCAACAATAGGTAAACGAAAGTAAATAGCTGGCGAGCCTCACACCTGAAAGTCCTACTATGACCACTTAACATATCCCAAGCTCTTGTGTCCTCTACACTCCTCTATAGTCTTGATCAACCTATCTGTCATCTACAAGGGCACACCAAGTGCGGGAAAAGCCCAAGCAGGGGTGAGTATAAAGATACTCTGTAGGGTTCCCCAAAAGATCGAGGGAGGAAAAAAGGAGGTACTAAAACAGTGAGCAGTAGACAGAAAAAAGAACAGTGTAAGAGTACAATAGAGAGAGTGAAACTCAACACAACAGAAGAAAGGAAGTAGACTCATCCAATCCAAGATAATCTAGACACGGAAAGCATGTGGCATACCCCACGCGTCTTCACCCCTTCTAGAAGGATAGTAACAGAACCCAAGGAGTGGAAACAAAAGTAAAGGATATATATATATATATGCTCAAAGAAACCCAAATGAGTGTGTAAGGGGATCTCTATCTACAAGATCAGCATAAGAAAAGTCACCAACATTTCTAAGGGTATGAAAGGGCGCTGTCGTGGGTGCCCTCAAATGATTAATGTGATTTTGGGGTACTTAGGTGCAACAGAGTGGCTGACCAAGGTCGTCTCTCCAAGGAGGAAGTGAATTTAAAAACTTATTAAAGGTATTCAAAAAAAAATAAAATAGAATAGAATAAAAAAACTACTTTATAGGATTGGGTTTTTTTATAGTTTATGAATCTAGAAGAAGTTTTCTGGAATAATATTGTATATTTTTTTGTTTTTATTTTTGAAATGAATTTCGATTAAAATGACACAACAAGAAGTTGTTTTTTTTAGAAATCTATTTTAAAAGGCATAATCGATATAACTCTCCCTCTTAATTTACTTAATAATCATTATCATCTAAATTGGTATCCACTTAATTATGGTACCCTAATTTTTTATCCCTCTAACCCTACGAGAGTTAACTTAACCACAAAGATGAAATTACATAAACACTAGGCTAGCTTCAGAACACGCATATGCAGCACCCTGCTTTGATTGTTGTTCTAATGATAGCTTATGGTCAGTGGTTAATTAGAGAACATATCCATTCTGTAAATGAGGATGAATTTTGTTTAGGGATTATATTTGACATCTACCAATTTATCCCGTGTGGTCTTGTATTACAGATTAAGATTACGCTCTCACAATTTACACAAAATCCCGACCTCGCGTGTTTTTGTGTTAATTGTTCAATTGCTTGATTAGTTTCTCATAATTTAAAAACACAATTCATGGATCATATTATGTGAATTACAGTAGCTCATTGATTCAAAATAATTAAATTAAGAGGGTAGAAGATAAATCGATTACTAAAAGACTACTCTTCCATGAGTGACGTAATCATCGTAGAAGCGTTTTGAATGTGCAAAGGTTTATAATGGGTATAACCCAATAACGCTTCTAATCAAGAATTCCAGCCCAAAGAGGAAGATTAAGAGAAGAATAAATTTAAACAAAACATAATAAAAGAGAAGTAATAAAAGAAGAACAAAGAAGTTTATTACACAAATGAAAACATTACAAAATGAAGAAGAGAAGGAGGCTTCGATGAGGGGATCCTTGCTTCAAGAGCTACCCCTCTTACAATTGTTGGAGAATTTCGGTGAAACAAATTCTACTCTGCCTCAAATATCCTAATGCACATCCCAACCCCTCCAAATGAGAAAAACTATAATTTATATAGGGGAGGGGAGGAGAGGTTCAAAGTGGTTTCAAGTGTGAATGGGGAATGTCGGCCAAATATTTTATTCCAAATTGCAGCGCCCATGTGACCAAAAAAACGCGTGAATTGTCTGGCCTTCTAGAAGGATAAAATGTGAGGATATGGGTCCTCTATCTCCTCTCAAAATGTGAGCTCCATATAGGCCCAGATGAAGAAGTTATGGTCGAAATACAGAAGCTTCTCCATTCTGATGTGTCCGGCCCACTCTTGACTTTATGTCCCAATTACTCCATCCAAATGCATTCTTTTAATCATGTATCCTGACTAAAAGTTATAGAAAATTATGTTAGTAACACCTTTACAAAATTTAAAATTCCAATAATAAATATAAAAATATTTATCTTCAAAATACTACAGTGCACTATAAAGAGTAAAACTGGAATTTTCACCAAATTTTCAAATGAATGATCAAATCCCAAACATTTTATAAATGAATATATTTAGCACAATGTGAGGAAATTATATCATTTATTATCAATAAAATATTCAACCAAATAGTGTTTTATCAACTCCCCCACACTTACCCATTTGCACTCCTGCGCAAAATCTCATATCAAGTAAACATCAATATCAAATCAAAACCAATTTGAAAACACATATCCTTGAGATCAAACAATTACACACCAAGAAACAAAAGATATCATGCCTCATAAAAAACCATTTTTTCAAGTTCTTAATTTATATCATTCAATATATTTCCACTTTATTTATCCTCCCATGCACAAAACACTTACATCGCTTGCATTTTCTCTTATCACACAAATGTAAATTTTTTTTGCAATGTCTTTCTCATCCAAACTCACAAAAGGGTCACCATAGGCTTGATAAATTCCTATATTGCTACCCGATGTGAGTCAAGGACATATGTTTATCATGAGGACTTTTCAGGGTTGTTCTATGGCTTTTGGTTGGTAGGATTTAAATGTGAAAAATTCTGAGGCTAAATGAGGAGGGCTTGACTCTTTTTGAAGCAAAATTGCATTAATATAATTTTCACTTAAATATGGTCTTCTCCTCAATCCCCATAGTATCAATTAAGCTCCATCATCATGAAAAGTCATGAAAGGTTTACACCATTCATCATTTCAGCATCAAAAAATTCAATCTTCTCAAACATGATTTTCATGAAAGCTCCAGATGGGCACAACGTTCCACCTCAATTAGAAGCTCCAGAAAAGGCACAACTTCACTTGTCATGAAAGCTCCAGATAAAAACAACTTTAAATATAATGAATTTATTCAGCAGAAAACAAATCTCTTCAGAAATTAATTTTCAACACAAAGTATCACAGAATGTGGTGGCATAACACAAGATATATTCCCCCTCACTTAAGCTCAACTAGATTATGTAATTTCACTTCAAGAGTTGGTTGGATAGGGAAAATTGGCTTGTAATGTGGATAAAATAATAGGATGTTCATGGATTCTAAGGGATACAAGGATTAAATGTTCAAGGTAGGCCATTATAAAAAAGGATTCTTTGAAATAGGGGCTTTAATACCAAACAAATGCCTCAATCATTTAAACATAAGTACCTCAAACCCTCAAGTTTTGATAGGAATAGATCAAGTTCTGGTTAAATCAAGCATGGTTTGGTTCTCTCAAGAAGTGAGGAGAATGTAAAGAATATGAAAATAATGTTTCAGAAGCCTCACAAGAAAGTGATTTCAAATATAAATACAATGATATGTGGCATGGGATTCAAAATTTAGTGTACTTTTCATGAAATTACTAAATATTTGAACTTGAAACAAAGTCATTTCAGCATTCATTTAATCTCAGTTTATTGGGATAAATTGTTTCACTCATTGATATACATTTCAAAATTGTGATGAGAATCATTTCAGCTCAAAAATTTCAAAAACACAAAGAAAATTTAAAAATAAACACACACAATTTTAAAAACACACAATTTTTTTTGTTTTTTTTAAACAGGAAAACAATTGAAATTACTAAACTAAAAGGTTCCCTCCCCCACACATAAAATATTGCATTATCCTCAATGTAAACCTATGAGATGATATATGCACATAAAATGCAGAATATTTAAATAGGAAAAATAATATAAAAGTGAAAGGGTTAGGAACAACCTGATGTGCTCAAGTGATGATGGGGTCATGCAGTGTGATAAAATCCACTGCATCAGTAGGAAGTACCTCAATGTATCTCTTCAAACGTTGCCCATTTACTGTAAATCTCCTTCTAGTGTCCTCTTGTGTGATCTCCACTACACCATAAGGAAAACAAATTAGATATAATATAAGGACCTAACCATTTGGAACGCAACTTACCAGGCATCAACTTCATCCGTGAACTGTAGAGTAGGACTTTCTCTCCAACATGAAACTCCCTTTATTGGATTATTCTATCATGAGCTGTTTTTTATCTTTCCTTGTAGAGCCCTGAGTTCTCATATTAAGACAATCTAATCTCCTCAAGCTCTTGAATTTGCAGCTTCCTTTGGATTCCATCTTGGGCCAAATCCATGTTGCATTTCTTTATAGCCCAATAAGCCCGATCCTCAACTTCCACGGGGAGATGACACTCTTTCCCAAAAACAATCCGAAATGGGTGTCTTGTATGATGTCTTATAAGCCCAAAATGCATCATCCAAGCGCATTACCCAATCCTTCCTATTTGGCTGCACAGTTTTATCCAAAATTTGTTTCAACTCACGATTTGAAACCTCATCCTGGCCATTTGATTTGGGGTGGTATGGTGTTGATGATTTGTGTGTCACCCCATACTTTCGAAGGAGGGAAGAAAAAATCATATTGCAAAAGTGTGTCCCTTGGTCACTCATGATGGCCTTTGGTACTCCAAACCTGCAAAAAATCTGTGCTTTGACAAAGTCCACAACAACATGAGAATAATCAGTTCTAGTGGCCTTAGCCTCCACCCATTTACTCACACAATCAACAAAAACCAAAATGTACAAAAACCAAAGAACTAGGAAAAGGTCCCATAAAATCAATTCCCCAAACATCAAAAATCTCACATAATAAAATGGGTTGTTGGGGCATCTCATGTCTCCTTGAAATGTTTCCAGTGTGTTGGAAATGAGAGCATGACTTACAAAACACATGGGAATCATGGAATAAGCTAGGACAATATAATCCAGAGTCTAAAACTTTCCTAGCTGTCCATTGGGGTCCAAAGTGTCCACCACATGCAAGTGTATAACAGAATTGCAAAAAAGA
This sequence comes from Viscum album, assembly GCA_963277665.1. Taxonomy (NCBI): domain Eukaryota; kingdom Viridiplantae; phylum Streptophyta; class Magnoliopsida; order Santalales; family Viscaceae; genus Viscum; species Viscum album. The sequence goes on from OY728143.1 coordinate 1,016,994,900, forward strand.
CTCAAACTCATGATCAGGAATACACCTCCTAATAACATGGTCACTACACATGCTCCATAAGTATGGATCATCCCAAACATAAAATCTTGACTCACTCTTTAATTTTTAGACTTTATGTTTCTTTAAATTTGTAGGGATTTCAGAGGCAACAAGGTAGTTAACTAAATCTGCATACCAAGGATGCGTACCTAAGATGGAATAAAGATGCTCATCAGGGAAAGTGTCCCGAATTGGTACCTGATTCAAGGTGTCATCCTCTAGTGTGTGAGTAAGCCTACTCATGTGGTCTGCCACCAAGTTTTCTGACCCCTTTTTGTCCTTTATCTCGATGTCAAACTCTTGAAGAAGGAGCATCCAACGGATAAGTTGTGGATTTGCATCTAGCTTCTTCAAGAGGTACCTAAGAGCTGTATGGTCAGAAAGAAAACAACTTTAGAGACCAATAAATATGAACGGAATTTATCAAAAGCAAATATGATAGCAAGAAACTCATTTTCCATGGTAGTGTAGTTTGATTGGGCTGAATCCAATGTCCTTGGTGCATAGGCAATCACATGTGAACATCCTTCCACCCTCTGAGATAAGACAGCTCCAACTGAGAAGTTGGAGGCGTCACACATAAGCTCAAAAGGAATCTACCATCGTGGGGGCTGTATGATAGGTGGATTGGTCAGACGTTGTTTTAGCTCACCAAATTAATTCCTGCAAGAAACATCAAACACAAAATCAAAATCCTTTTGAAGTAATCTTGACATAGGAAGAGCAATCTTACTAAAATCTTTGATGAAGCACCGATAAAATCCTACATCCTCTAGGAAATATCTAACATCACACACAAATGAAGGATAGTTTAAGGATGAAATAACGTCTATCTTAGATCTATCAACCTCTATCCCATGTTTTGACACTACATTCCCTAAGACAATGCCATGCTCTACCATGAAATGAAACTTTTCAAAGTTCAGGACTAGATTCTTTTCAATACAACGATTCAATACCTTTACCAAACTATTTAGACATTCATCAAATGAAGACCCATACACTATAAAATCATCCATAAATACCTCCATGCAGGTCTCAATGAAATCAGAAAAAATACTCACCATGCATCACTGGAAGGTACCTAGGGCATTGCAAAGTACAAATGGCATCCTCTGGTAGGAAAATGTGCCAAAGGGATAGGTGAATGTAGTCTTTTCCTGATCCTATGGATCTATAGGAACCTAAAAATATCCAAAAAATCCATCCAAGAAATAATAGTGTGTTTTCCCAGCTAGTCTCTCAAGCATTTGATCAATAAATGGGAGGGGGAAATGGTCCTTGCGAGTGGACTGATTTTGTTGCCTATAATCAATTCACACATGACAACTATTTTGTACCCTCATTGGAACTAACTCATCTTTCTCATTTTTAACAACAGTAACACCACTCTTCTTAGGCACAACCTGAATTGGACTTACCCACTGAGAATCTGAAATGGGAAAGATTATACATGCCTCGAGTAATTTCTCAACTTCTTTTTTAACAACTTCCAGGAGGGTGGGATTAAGTCTCCTTTGTGGCTGTCTCACTGTTTTAGCCCCATCCTCCAAGATAATCCTATGCATTCAAATGGAGGGGCTAATACATGATATGTCTTCCAATGTCCAACCAATTGCCTTAATGTTATCTCTCAATAGATTCAAAAGTTTTTCTTCATGTTCAAAAGAGATATTTTTAGCAATGATACCAGGTAATCTGTCACCACTCAGCAAGTATGCATATTTACGATTTGGGGGAAATGGATTGACTTCCAATGTAGGGGGGTGATGTATGGATGGAGAAATTGATGCAACAGACATATCTGCACAATGAACATCAGTATCAGAACAGAAATCATCATAATCAGAGAATAAAGCACTAAATCCATCAGCATACTCAATAGTCATGTCATAATCAGAGTTCACATGATCAAAATAAGAATATGATTCCATTTCAAAATCAAATCTGAGAGATTCTTGTTCCTTAGAAACGGGTGTGGAAGTACTCTTAGACATCAAACTAGAACCAATACTCATAATCTCCCTAAGCATAGGACAATCCAATTCCATGTTGTTTTAACTTGGTGGTTCAAAATGGGAGATAAAAAATGCAGAATGATCCTCTGAGGGGTACTTCATGGAATCCATAACATTAAATATCACAACTTCATCCCCAAATTCCTTGGAAAGTGTACCCTCATTGACATTTATGATAGTTTTTGCAGTTTTGAGGAAGGTCCTACCTAAGATAATGGGGGCATGAGAACTTACCTAATCATCCTCCATGTTAAGAACATAGAAATCCGCTGGAAAGATCATGTCTCTTACCCGGACAAGTACATCCTCAAGAACTCCCGCTGGATACGCCATAGCTTTATTCGCCAACTGCACCACTACTCTCATCGGCTTTAACTCACCAACCTGTAAAGAAGAGAATACAGAGTGAGGCGTCACATTTATTGAAGCTCATAAATCACAAAGAGAATCAGAGAAGTGCAACTCCCCTATGGTACATGGGATGGTGAATGTCCCAGGATCCTTGCACTTTGTTGGCATTGCTAGAGTTAGTGTAATGAGTGCTGAGACATTCCTTCCAAGGTTGATCCTCTCATTTCCCATGAGCCCTCTTCGACTGGTACAAAGTTCTTTTAAAAAATTTTCATACCTTGGAATTTGCTTAATGGATTCAAGTAGAAGAATGATGATCTCTACACGCTTGAATGTATCCAAAACCTCCTTTTGCATTGCTTCTTCAGCCATATTCTTGGTTTGAACAACCCTGTTGGGAAAAGGAACGTGTTTAGGAGGAACATCATCAATCTTTTTCTTACCTTTATCTTTCTCCTTGGATTTCTCATCAGTTGGTTTGGAATGCGGCTTCTCCGGAGTTGAGGTGAATCCCGGTGGAATGGTAGGTACAGATGTATCATTCATTTTCTTCCCATTTCTCAATGTGATGGCACTAACATTACCCTTTGGATTTGGAGTGGGTTGGGAAGGTATATTTCCAGAATTCTTACTTACAAGTTCATAGAGGGCAGTGGCAATCTGGCTCATTTGAGTCTTCAACTCCCTCAGCTTTGAACTTTGACACTTCAACTCATTCTGCTGATTAAGAACAATTTGATTCAAAATATCATCATTATTAGAATCTACCTTTTGTGGGGGATTCCCTTGTTGTTGGCTTGTTGATGCTTGGGCTTCAAATGTCCTTTGGGGTTGTTGGAAACCCTGCTGGTAAGGCGGAGGCTACTGGAAGTTTTTTTGAAAGGTTGGCCTTTGTTGTTGTCTAGAGACATACCCCATGTCTGATTGATCCTTCCACCCTTGGTTGTATGTTGGAGAAAATGAATCAAACTTGTTTTGGGGATATGGTTGTTGTTGCTGCTCAAATGGTCTCCCAAGGAATACTGCTGCACAATCCTCTGTCTCTTTTAGTTGTGGGCAACAGTCAGTTGGGTGGCTTGTCTCAGTGAAAATGCCACATGGCCTTGAAGGAGGGGGTTGGAATGTCTTTTGATCCAAAGCAATCTGACTCACCATATTGTTCAATTCTTCCAACTTGGTATCAATCAAATGACTTTCAAGAGAAGAAGGACTTACCTGATGAGCTCCCCTGATATGTGGTGTACCTCTATCGCCAAATTGTTGGGAGTTTTGGGACATCTTGTTGATCGATGCATGTGTGACTACTGGTGTCTTGTCCACCAATGCCCCTCCTGCTGCGGCATCCACCATGCTCCTCTCCATAGGTGTGAGTCCTTCGTAAAAGTACTTAATGAGTAATTGTTCACAGATTTGGTGATGTGGGCAGCTTGCACACAACTTCTTGAATCACTCCCAATACTCATACATTGGCTCTCCTTGTGCTTGATTGATCCCTGAGATCTCCTTAAGAATGGATGTGGACCTCGATGCTGGAAAAAATCTCTACAAGAAAAGACGTTTTAAATCGTTCCAACAAGTTACATCCTCGGGTTTTAAATAATACAACCAATCTTTCGCAGCTCCATCAAGTGAGAATGGGAATGCTCTTAATTTGATTTGATCTTCAGAAAAATTTCTTAGTTTAAGGGTTGAGAAAACCAAATTAAATTCTTTAAGGTGTTTTTTTGGATCCTAACCAGATAAGCCATGAAATTTTGGAAGAAGGTGAATTAATCCAGATTTCAATTCAAAGTCTGATTTGAGATTCGGGTATGCAATAAAATTTGGTTGATAGTTAATATCTGGTGCAGCCAATTCTCGAATGGTTCTTTTAAGTTAATTTCTTTTATTTCCAGCCATTGGTTCCTCTTTTATGTTTGAATTTGAATTGATTCCAATTTCAATGTTTCCAGAAGAGAGGAATTCACTAACTGGTTGAATATTGAAACTTCCCGTAGACTGAGAATGTCTAATTCGAGCCCTAAGGCTATGTTCAATCTCAGGGTCAAGATCTAAGAGATCTTCAGGATTATTTCTTGTCATGAATAAAATAAAAATTAAAAGAAAGAAAGTGGACCATAGTAAAAAAAAATGAGAAGTTTGAGTTGATGGTCTAGAAAGAAAAGAAGGGGATGAAAAGAAAATGAAAACTCGAGAAAGGGGAAAGATGAAAGAGATAGGTGAAGAAAATAATAAAATGAAAAATAAAAGAAATACCTCTAAATGGTTGAATAAATTACTTGCCTCACTGGAAACGGTGACAATTTGAAAGAGCGCTATCATGGGTGCCCTCAAATCATTAATGTGATTTTGGGGTACTTAGGTGTAATAGAGTGGCTGACCAAGGTCGTCTCTCAAAGGAGGAAGTGAATTTAACAACTTATTAAAGGTATTATAAAAAAATAAAATAGAATAGAATAAAAACACTACTTTAAAGGATTGGTTTTGTTATATTTTAGGAATATAGAATAAATTTTCTAGAAGAATATTGTATATTTGTTTTTTTAGTTTTGAAATGAATTTCGATTAAAATGACACAACAAGAAGATGTTTTTTTAGAAATATATTTTAAAAGGTGTAATCGATCTAACTCTACCTCTTCATTTACTTATGAATCATTATCATCTAAATAAGTATCCAATTAATTATGATCCCCTAATTTTTTATCCCTTGAACCCTACAAGATTTAACTTAACCACAAAGATGAAATTACTTAAACCCTAGGCTAGCTTCGGAACACGCAATCGCAACACCCTACTTTGATTGTTGTTCAAAGGATAGATTATGATAAGTGATTAATTAGAGCACATATAAATTTTATAAATGAGGATGAATTGTGTTTAGGGATTATATTTGAACTCTACAAATTTATCCCATGTGGACTTGTATTACCGATTAAGAATACGCTCTCACAATTTACACAAAATCCCGACCTCGCGTGTTTTTGAGTTAATTGCTCAATTGATTGCTTAGTTTCTTGTAATTTAAAAACACAATTAATGGATCATATTATGTGAATTACAGTAACTCATTTATTCAAAATAATTAAATGAAGAGGGTAGAAGATAGATCGATTACTAAAAGACTACTCTTCTATGGGTGGCGTAATCATCGTAGAAGCGTTTTGTATGTGCAATGGTTTATAATGGGTATAACCCAATAACGCTTCTACTCAAGAATTAAAACTCAAAGAGAAATATTAAGAGAAGAATAAATTCAAACAAAACATAATAAAAGGTAAGAAATAAAATAAGAACAAAGAAGTTTATTACACAAATGAAAACATTACAAAATGAAGAAGAGAAGGAGGCTTCGATGAGGGGATCCTTGCTTCAAGAGATACCCCTCTTAAAATGGTTATAGAATTTTGGTGAAACAAATTATCCTCTGCCTAAAATATCCTAATTAACGTCCCAACCCCTCCAAATGAGAAAAACTCCAATTTATATAGGGGAGGGAAGGATAGGTTCAAAGTGGTTTCAAGTGAGAATGGAGAATCTCGGCCAAATATTTTATGCCAACTTTCACCGCCCATTTGACCACCAAAACCCGTGAATTGTCCGGCCTTTCAGAAGGATAAAATATGAAGATATGGGTCTTCTATCTCCTCTCCAAATTTGGGGTCAATATAGGCCCAGATGAAGGTGTTATGGACGAAATACAGATCCTTTTCCATTCTGACATGTCCAGACCACTATTGACTTTATGGCCCAATTACTCCATCCAAATGCATTCTTTAGATCATGTGTACTGAATAAAAGTTGTTGAAAATTAAGTTAGGAACACGTTTACAAAATTTAAAATTCAAATAATAAATATAAAAATATTTATTTTCGAAATACTATAGTGCACTATAAACGGTAAAACTGGAATTTTCTCCAAATTTTCAAATGAATGATCAAATCCCAAATATTTCATAAATGAATATATTTAGAAAAATGTGAGGAAATTATATCATTTATTATCAATAAAATATTCAACAAAATAGTTTTTTATCAGGGTATCCATCACTGATGCCCAAAAGTCCCGTATGCCAAAGATGTCTCACCGCTAAACCGTACAACAAAGGGTCCTACTCCGGTAAACACGGAGAAAGGTCACCGACTTGCCTCATAGAAAGGGATGAGTCTGAAAGGAGTCATCAGGTAACCCACTGCCCAACCCAGCTGGAGGGTAAACCCTAAGAGGTCATCGGGTAACCCACTACCCAGCCCCTCTGGAGGGAAAACCCTAAGGTCGACGGGTAACCCACTACCCAGCCCTGCTGGAGGGTAAACCCTAAAGTCAATGGGTAACACACTACCCATCCACGATGGTGAGTAAACCCTAAGGCCAATAGGAAACCCACTGCCCAGCCCCACTGGAGGGTACATCCTGATATACCTGTGGGTAGCCCACTGCCCAGCCCCGCTGGAGGGTAAACCTGGAACTGGTCCGATAAATTCGCACTACTCGTGCCACCACAGGGTACCACTAACATCGCTACCGTGCGTTGGTTTGGAGTGCATCAAAAGAACCTCCGAGCAATGCCCATTCATGTTTCAACATTTAATGAGATCTCGAAAGAGGCTCTGCATGCCCAAACAGATCACACTATTGCAATCCTTGCAGTAAAAAACAAAAGATAGACTATTTACTCTCTTGAAACGGACTCCCGATGAAAAAGTTACTCAGCACCGCTTTTTTCCCATACGGCGTCTCGCGGTGCCCACACCTTGGTCCCAAAAAAAATTCAGGCGAACTGCACCACCGCGATGCTCTCGAAAAAACACGCAAAGATAACTATTCATTCACCCCGAACGGACATATCATGAAAAAGTCACAGTACGCTGCACAGAGCTTAAAAGACGACCCATTGGGCCCACGCCTCAACTCCTTCTTCAACGCCTGAAACCACCCTGGTCAACTTCGTCTTGATGGTAGGGTCACAACGCCACTGACGATGCCTAAAATGGACTCCAGATGCAGAATCTGCAACTCCCAGTGTAATGAAAATGGGGCCATGTGGGGCCCACACCTCGACCCCAAAACACGTCATGCAGATCGTACCATTGCGTTCCTTGCATATAACAACGGGGCATAGGCTATTCATTTTCCCTAAACGGACTTATGGAGCATAAGTCATAAAAATGCAGCATACATTCGATAGCCGCCTCGTGGGGCTCACGCCTCGGGCCCAAATTTAGGCGGGCGGATTGCGCCATCGCAATCCTCTCAGAAGAACACTCAGAAAAGAGTGCTCAAACACCCCAAACAGATGTTGGGTGAAAAAGTGTTGTTTCACTTTAAGACGTGTAAACTAGGCCCTTTGGGGCACACACCTTGTCTCTAACCCAAACGCTTCGGAAAGCATCTCAAAAAGTCCGCATGAGGACTAGGCTCACGCTGCCACTGGCGGCATGTCAATCGGACATCCCAAACACGAGTTAGGTCCGACACAAGAATAATTAATTAATTTAGCAGTTAATTAATTATTTGCATTAAGAATTTCGTGCCACCGAGAAACCAAACCAAATCGCAAGGGTTCTGAACCAACTTTGGAAGGACCGTCTCAACTCCAGGGCCACAGTGCCTCTGACGGCACGTTGAACAGACGTTCGTCTCGCGAATACATCCGTTGCAAACTTTATGAATAATTTATTATTATTAACCAAATGTGTTTACGGTCACCCACCTTTGAACGAAGAACTCAAAAACCCTAAAACGCACTTCAAAAAGTCTGTCTCACTGATAGGAACACATGGCCGCTGACTGCGCGTCAAACAGACACGCCGTTTAAAAGATACTCTCCTTGAATCACAAGGGGCCCAGAATTGGCCGGTCCAGACCGCCGGCCTGCGGCCCAGCCGTAGGTCCGGCCCAGCTCACTGCGGCCCGCTAGCCGCAGCTCGCCTCACCTACACCGGGCCACATGGCTCGGTTGGTTTGAACAGACCGGCCATCCCGGCCGGTCTCTCAGCATGCGCCAAGGACGCACAGGAGGTGGGCCCGGTCTCTTCCGCCCCTGAGGTCAGTGCCTCGAGGCCTCCTCCAAACTGCGAAAAGCTGAGGGCGACAGCCGCTCGGGCTTGCGATGCCACCTACTGGAGTTGGTCTGCCTGACGCCGCCACACACCGCACCGACTGCCGGCCTGCTCGGCTCTTCTACTGGACACTGCCACATCGTACCGGCCACTGACCTGCTCGGATCCTCCGCCGGAGCTATCCCATCCGCGCCGACCACACCCGACACCGGACTCTATGGCCTCCGCTCATCTGCTAGCCAACTCACTCTACCGCTCCTCCAGTTCGACCGCACCCCCTAGTGCTCCCCTATTCGACCACGCCCCAACCTCGCCTGCTATAGCGTACCGGCCACGCCTCGACGTCGCATCTCCGCCTGCTGGTGCAACTCCGGCCGGTTCTATAGCTACGCCACCCCGACCTCCGTCCACCTCCTCTTGCTATAGTCAGGCCTTCCGTCGGCCTCCACGACCACTCTAGTGGCCCAATTTCAAATCCAAAGGTGGATTTAGGATCCTCGAGAAGAGGCCTTCACAACGCCTACCCAGATCGACGATCCATCAAGGTTTTTGCGCATCTGAAAATTTGGACGACGAACGACGAAGAACGCATCGAACATAGGATTTAGAACGGGGCTCGGACGAGGGCTGTGTTTGTTTGGCCATCGTCCTAATTCTAAAATTTTATAATGTAAAAGACAAATTTGATGAAAAGTCATGAAATCAAGGAAGGTACAAAAATTAACCAAAAATCCTACCTCGAATCAGTCATGCGTCGTTGGCGGTATGTCCACAACGCTCCTGCTTCGATCCTGTAAGATTTCGGCAGAGGTCACTCCTCGATTCGGTGAAGAACGACGAAGAACTCTGAAGAATAGTTGAGAGAGAGTGGAAGAGAGAGGGAGGGAGAGAGAGAGGAGAGAGAAGGGAGAACCCTAACTCAAAACTGCAATTTTTCAATTTATAGAAGAATCTGCTTAGCACAGAATCTGAAACTACCATGCCCTCTCATTTTATATCATGCCTAGGAAAAATTACCCATTTATAACTCAATAGAATTCTTGGATTTCCATTATGAGGCTTCGTTAAAAACTTATTCCAAAATAACGCCAGTGATAAAAATCACTAGGTGGTCATTTCAAAATGATGATTTTGCCCTCGTGTGACTTTTCTCATAGTGTTCCTACGCTGACAGACTTTACACCCCACCTAGGGTAAAATACATGTTCTGGACGCAACTATGCCTTCAAATTTATGATCCGAGTTACCATTCAAGAAAAAACAGAACCCCACCACGTGTATAGTAGAAAAATACTTAATATTTTTATAAACTTAATTCTGGCACACCAGGCCTTAGAATCGCATGTCGTCTTAGCTCCTAGCTCTGGAAATATATGTAGAAATATTCCAAAGTCTTACCGGAAAAAAATCGGGTCTCTACATCATTTCCTTCTTCTAGCTTTTTGTCCCCGAAAAGAAAAACTAGGAAAAAAACAACTTGGGACATAGAGCTCACTCCTAGCTCTCCCGATCCCAAGAAAAATTGCACAACACCATGCTGGCACAACACGCAAACCATAGGGATGTTTCATACTCATAAGGTTTGCTACTTTCGATGACATGCATAGGAACAAGAATGCACCTCATCATCTGTGACATGTGGAAGATGTCGTGCGCCCACTCCTACTATTGGATGGGTAGGGCAAGATGGTAGGAAACCTCTCAATCTCTTGCACAATTCCCAAAAGGCCCAAAGAAACTTGGGGGACTTCCCCAATTGAACCTCTACTTTCCACGTCATGACCGAAATCATGGTTTGTTCCTGGAACATGGTCTCGTTATTACCTCCTTCAGAATACCCATCTGGTGAAACACCCAAGGATATCCGGTCACACAAGTTTTCAGAGTCAGTGCATCACAACAGAGACTCTCTTATACGCTCAAGAAATGGATGAGTCAACACCATCGACTAAAGAAAATTTTCACCCTCCTAGTCCAACAGGGTCAACTGAAGGGAAACTAACTACTAAGAAACTTCCCACACCTAAGGAGTCTGGGACTTTCTGCTAAGGGAACCTGCTACAACACTGCAATTTTTTTGGAACATAGACTACCTCAAAATAATAGTCCTGTAGAAATTTCAACCATCACTATTGTCTCAGGTTCAAGTCTATCTGGGTGAGGACACAGTTGAGAAACTGGTGGTCTAAGTAAACCACAAAGCACTCTCCCAGAATATAGCATCTCCACATTCTTAGGGAAAATACTACCACTACCAATACCATATAGTGAATCATGTAGTTATCTGTATGGGGTGTCCATCACCTCGACCTGTACTTGATAATGGTACCAAGATTGACATTGAGGACGCAAGGTACCAATGAATAGGGAAGGTGAGAAAACTCATCCAACCACCAGAGGCTAGACACGAAAAGCATGTGGCATAACCCACTTGTCTTTTCCCCTCTGGAAAGGAGAGTAATCCTCAAAACATGCACTCTACCGAACCCACTAGTGGAACCTCAAACAAAGGGAGATCAAGCAGAAAATCCCCACTGGAAAATCCAGAACCTACTCTGAAACTCCACTGCACAACCATGCCATCAATGCACATGTCAGAGGGAATCATCCACCACACCTCAATAATATCCGATTTGGGTGGTACTGACTCTCTCTCATGATTTTGATCGCATCACAAAAACACATCTTATTGGGGAAAGAACCCCTCTTTCCCATGCATTCAAAGCTACGTTGAACCACACCAACATAGGGTTACACCGACGCCCTAAGTCACCCTTGGTAACTCATCAAACAAGTATTTAGATGAAAAGAGTACCTCACACAGTGTCTAACAATTTCTACTGAAAAAAGTAGAAAAAGACACAGAGCGTACCTCTTATCATCTCATGCAATGCAGGACTGTATTCCTCTAAAACACACAATACCCCGTGGCCCCATCCGTTAGATCCCTGAGCATGACATGGGCCACCTAGTGGTGGTGGAAGGAACTCAAAACATCGTTCTCCAACCACAGTTATTCCTGATCTTCTGCCAACACCGCCTCCCAGGGGACCACCCTATCCTCACCAAAGATTTCTCTGATCACGACACTACCTCTGTTGTGGCGGTGTATCTACCAACTATCTGAAAAAATCAGCACATTTGATTGAGTAGTCTCACACCACGTGACCTCGCACATCAAAATCATAACACAAGTCCTCTCTGGGATATCTCGGTGCTCTATCTTCTCCCCGACCATGTGCCTGAGTCTCATCAAGGGGAGTCCTCCAGCATTGAGGCCCTGCCAATTGACATCCCTCTGATAGAAATTTCTCTGTCACCAGGGCCTGCTCCAGCACCCTGAGATGGGTGAGAATGTACAAGGGCACTACATTAGCATGAATCTCCTCTACAAAGACCTCGCTCAAACTTCTATGCTCGAAATTTGCAGTCATGGACCACGTCCAAAGAGTACCGAGTAAGGTCTGCGAACCTAGTCGCGTACTCAGACACTACCATCACTCCCCGCTAAATCCCCAACAACTCCTAAAACCGTAATAAGCATAAGTAAGAGAGGTATTAATCCTCACGAAACATCTGCTAGATGTCATCCCATGAGAGTACCAACTCATCGTGCATTTGAGTAACCCTGGATCTACTAATGCCAAATTGCTTGTTGGAAAAACTGGCTGTCAATGCCACCATCAACCTTTCAGTGTCCGAACAAGACTGAAGAGGTGAACCACCGACTCTAGCCAACCCTTTACTATTTGATGGTATGGCTCACTGTGGAACCTCAACAGTCTCTGATGATGGAACTCACGTAGCGTGCCCAGCCTGTACTTGTCATCGACCTTCACTACCAGTACTATCTGCTACTCCACAAGTGGAGGTGCTGCTGCTAGTCCTCTTAGAGAAATGGTAATCGTATGATGGATCTTGAAATGAGGCCTTGTCGCTCACGGAATCATCATCACGAACTGGAGCTAGTATCCTGGTTAGCTATCATCGCGGAGACATCCTGAATCCGATCAAGGAGTACCACAATCAAGTGAGCATATATATATATCAACAACGATGGGGAGCTGACTCAAGAAGGATAATCAAAGACTCAATCCTATATGATGCATGAACCAATGTTCCCTCCAATAAGTGTCTCAGCACACCAAGTTGACAAACGGGTAATCAAGGTCCTCATGAATGGATACGTCAGCCGCCACACCATCACTGGACTCCCTGGCCTGAGAGCCTCTCTCAAGATACGTTGACACTATTTTCCTAGAACTCAACCAATTCTTTTTTAGGGATGTCCGAAAAACGCCCCAAGGAGGTTGAGCTTGAACCAGATGTGTCATTCGAGGAGCATCATATCCGAATTGTCGATCGTAGTACGAAGGTTCTCCGTGGGTGGTCTGTTCCTCTAGTACGGGTGCTATGACATCATGGGCAAGTATAGGACAAGACCTGGGAGAGGGAGGCCGATGTACGATCGCAGTGGCCGGAGCTGTTCGGGGTTTCTTCTTCTACGCCTCTCTAGGGAAATTCAGCGAAGAATTTATTTAAGGGGGGAAGTTTGTAAGAACCCGGATCTTCATTTCAGGTATGTTTTCCTTTTTCTGGAGTTTTTGAGAAAAATAAAGTTTCTAGAAATTTTTGAAGTACATGCTGTGTACTTTCTAAGTACACGCCGTGTACTCCTTTCCTACTCGAAGCCGTGTGCTGGCCGTGTCCAGGCCACACACACGGTGTGTAGGGGTGATGTGGAGGCCGATTTTGGTGGAGTATGGAAAGACCTAGTACACTCCGTGTACTCTAAAATTACACACTGTGTACTTTCTTTTTTTCATTAAACAGACCGGGGTCGCACCTAATCGACGAAAATCACTTCTTCTCCAGCTTCATCATCTGAGAGCACCGAGAACCTGCAGATCTTTGACGAGCCACCGCTCCACACTACGTTCTCCAATTTGAGAATGGTCGATTGCGTTGGAATTGTATCAGTGATTTCTTCCTTCTTCTTGAGCCTTGATTTCCAATTCCTCATCCTTCTCAAGTTATCGTTGTTTGAATGTTTTGGATGTTTTCTCAGATCTACAACGTTAAGGGGAGAATCAATCTTCATCTTTCAAGTATATCGATTTCCTAGGATCGAGGTAGGTGGTTTGTGCCTTACTGTTCAAAGTCTTTGAGTTTTATGTGCAAATTCCTCCAATACCCATGAATGGGGTATTGTGTGTTTACCTTTTTTCCCTTGTTGTTTTCCTGCCTTGATTTTATGCTTGTGTGGAGGTAATTTTATCATCCTAGAGGATATTTTGTTGTGCTGGGGTGTTGTTCCCTTGATTTTATCTATTTATGTTCTTTGGGTCTTGTTAGCCTTTGTCTGTTATGACTATTTCCATGCCTTGTGTCTATAGGATGGAGTGTTTTTCATTACATGCTTGTTGCCTTGTAGACTATTAGCCAAGTAGCTCTGTAGGTGTACTTTGGCCTTATAGCATTATTATGCACTGACTGGCACAAGGCTGAGGGAACCTAGTGCTATAGACTATAAGGGATAGACTGAGTGTACTTCCCAGAGATTCTTTGACGTTATAGACTACAGGAGGGTAGACCAAGTGAGATTCCTCAGTGAGTCTTATACATTATAGGCCATGGGGGATGGACCGAGTGAGCTACCCAGAGTTCCTTCAGATATTATAGACTATAGGAGGGTAGACCGAGTGAGATTCCTCCGAGAGTCTTACCTTGTTTGATTTCTTTTAAGAACCTTCCCAGGAGAGAGGAGGAATTGACCAAGTGAGCTTCCTTAGAGAGTCTGTTGTATACCTGAGGTTATAGGAGGAATTGACGGAGATAGCTTCCTCAGAGAGTCTCTATACCTTGGGGCTAAGAGGGTTAGACTGCGTGATCTTCCTCGGAGAGTCCCTGACAACCCTAGACTATAAGGCGAATTGACCGAGTGAGCTTCCCCAGAGAGTCTCATAAATTCGTATGACCAAGCCAGAGGGGTTAGGCTGAGCGCACTGCCCAGAGGGTTGTGGTACTTCTTGGATAGGACCAGAGGGAAAGGCTGTGAGTACTTCCCAGAGGGTTTTCTGCTTGTTAGCTGTTTGCTTCACTACTGTTGTTTATTGTGGATTGATTACTATTGTGTATCTTTATGCTTTACTACTTACTATTTACTGCTTAGTGTACTTTTACCTGCCATATAATCACTGACTGTTAAGCATAGATCTTCGGGTGGTTGCCTACTGGGATTTTATCTCACACCCTGTTTGGGACATGTTTTTGGGCCCAAGAAGACTATGTTGTTGTAGGTATAGACAAGGGAAAGCGCCCTTCAACTTCTAGTACATGATTGCTTGGAGCAGGAGAGCACGGGACCAAGCTTTGTCTTGTGATGCTGAGGAGTTGTTTACTTTTCTTTTGTGCTTGTTTTGGTACTATGGTGTTTTCATCATTGTGAATTGTTTGGATGCTTTCGTATATATGTATCATGCATCATTTAATATATACATATGTGCTCCAGTTTGTTGATTTAGTCTTCCGCTGTTTATATTGTTGGTTATTACTACTTACACTATTGCATGTTTATTTTTCTTCCGCTGTGTACTCTGCCAATGAGGGCATAGTTTCCCCACTATCACACCCAAGGCCCTCATTACTAGTCAGCAGCCCCTGCTGCTTGGGGAAATGCGCTTGAGGCCATGTGACCAACCGGGTACGGGGCGCCTCTAGGTGGCTTCCGGAACCAGGACGTTACAAAGTGGTATCAGAGGAATTCTTTTCTCTTGACTTTCTATTTGGAGCCTTTAGCTTGGGATAAGACAGATTCGGTACTTGGTATTAAGCTGTTCTTGGGAGTAGCTAACCCGTGTACAAGGAAAAGCCATACTACCTCGTTTATTGGAGTTTTCTGGTTTTGAGATTTTACGGTTGATATGATTTCACCTAGAGTGATTCACATGCTTCATGTTATTATTGTTTTGACTATTCCGGTTCTATTTCTGTCGCAACCCGATGAGATGAGGGTATGTCATCTCATGCATCACATAAGAACTTGTAGAAATCACATGCCATGCATTCTTGCCATGCCATCTAGGGTTCATTACCAATTGCATGCTGGTGTGATAGACTTTGTGTAGATTATGCTTGCTGTTTTGATAGATTCTTGATAGAATCTATGCTACCTTGTTAGAGGATTGTTTGTATTGTAATTTGCTTAAATGAACGCCAAATTTTGATTCTTGAGGTGTTATGGGCCCTCTTGAATTGAAAGTTGATGGATCATGATCCTGTTTTCTCTTGTATACGACTGTAGGGGATGCCAAGCTTTGATTCGCGGGGAGTATGGGCCCTCACGGGTCAGAATTTGGCACCTCTTTGCCTTATTTTTAGTGTTTCTAGGATTCTGTGCAGTTTCTGAGCTACTACCTAGAAAAACCCAAAATACACGGCGTGTACTTTCTGGATACATGCCGTGTAGTTCTCAGGTCGTGTTACTGACCGTGTGAGCAGGGACACGTTGTTGTAGAAATGACTTCAGGAACACACTGTGTACAGTAGGTACATGCCGTGTAGTTTGGATCCATACACCCAGCCGTGTCACTAACAACACGGGTCGGGGAAGCTCGAGTAGAACATGTCGAGTTGTAAAGGAACATGTCGTGTAGTCCTGTCTAGGTACCCGGATGTGTCACGAACAACACAGGTCTGCATTACCTTCTCTTAGACACGCCGTGTTGTTTTCAAAACATGCCGTGTAGTGCTGTCTAGGTACCCATCCCTATCACGAACAACACGGGTCAACATTACCTTCTTTTAGACATGCCGTGTTGATTTCGGAACATGCCGTGTAGTCCTGTCTAGGCACCCGGCCATGTCACGAACAACACGGGTCAGTTTTAACTTCTCTTAGAAACGCCGTGTTGTTTTCGGAACTTTCTGTGTAGCCTTGTTCAGGAACCCAACCATGTCACGAAAAACACGTGTCAGTGTCACTTTCTCCTATACACGCCATGTTTGTTCGGAACACGCCGTGTAAGTTCCAACCGTGTAGACAGCCGTGTAATTAACAACACGGGCTACCGAGACCATATCTAGTACACGCCGTGTCCCTAGGGAACACGCCGTGTAGTCTGGGGTTAGTTGGACCATGTGGGTTATCCGTGTAAGGAGACTCGGGTATGGGTTTAGATTTCATGTACACTCCGTGTGTACAACACATCGTGTAGTTTGGGGTGTTACAAAACCTGTCGGGTAGGGGTACACGCCCATGTTAATGGTTAAAGAAGACACGTCGTCTAGTTTTTATACACGTCGTGTAGTCCTGTTTTATAAAACTTGATAGTTTCTTTCCCCTGATCCCATTTTGTACTCCTGTGTGTCTAATCCTTGTTAGTTATGATCTAAGGTGTGATTTTGATCTTTCAGAGCTATGCCTCCAAGACATCCTCTGGTCGTACGTCAGTTTCCAGATGGTGATCAGACACCGGATATGGCCGATCAGGGACCTCCTGTTGATCCTCCTACAGATCCTCCTGCTATGCCAGCCTTGGCACCAGAAGTTATACCTATCGTAGGTGCCAATACACAGTTCTGGCTATAGAGTCGTGGTTCGAGGCCACCCTGACTATCTTTGAGCATATGGAGATACCCCATAGAAGAGGGTAAACCTGGCCACCTATATGTTCTGAGACACTGCCAAGAGGTGGTGGGAGGTGATCTCACAGTCAGGGCTTCAGCAGGGTATGTCATGGGATGAGTTTCGATGCACCTTTTATGACTACTTCTATCCGTAAACCCTGAGGGATAACCGAGCCTGGGACTTTATGAGCCTATAGTAGGGTACTCTTTCTGTTATGGAGTACTCATCTCGCTTCACTGAGCTGCAACATTTCACACCGATCCCAGCATGCGATGAGTTGTTCCTTGCTAGGAAGTTCAAGGACGGTCTCAGGCAAAAGATTCGTTCCCAGGTGAATATCTTCTAGTTGAATTCTATATCCTCCGTCATCAACCAGACGCTGATCACTGAGCGCAATCTGAGGGATTCTGGAGTAGTAAGCCAGGGCAGTTCGACATCCAGAGCTGGTGTTCCTCCTACGGATAGTAGGAAGCGTCACAGAGAGTCTTCTCGACGAGATCGAGGTTCGTGGGATACATCTTCTGGTAGCCAGGTTGTATGCTACTAGTGCAGTAGGAGAGGGTATACTAGGCCTCAGTGCCAGATGGATCTGATAGAGTGCCAATCTTGCGGCAAGATGGGCCATCTTCAGCGCTTTTGTCAGATCTTCTCACCTTCAGCTGGTGGTAGGGGTTCCTCTATGACCCAGCATTCTGGAGATGCTTCCCTAGTTTCCCACCTGTCTGGGAACTGGAGTTCTTCCATCCATTCAAGCCGAGGTGGAGGTCGCGGCCGTGGCGGTCAGTCACCAGGCCATCAGCGATAGCAGAGTGGATCAGCTCAGAGTGGTCAGCCAGGGGCGCAGGGCCATGATTCAGGCCACTCCTTTGCCGTGGAGCAGACCTATCAGGAGCAGGATCCCAGCCCTTCAACAGTTCGAGGTATGATCTTAGTAGCCTCAGTTTTATCTTCAACTCTTTTCGATAATGGTGCTTCCCATAGCTTTATCTATGTTGCGGTTGTGGAGAGCCTTGGGCTATGTATTGTTTCATCTACCGACTTGTTGACTCTTGGCACGCCGTTGGGAATGAGGACATCTAGCATACGTCAGTGTTGAGAGTGACCTCTTGAGGTTGCGAGGTGTCATTTCTTACGGGACCTCTATATCCTAGAGATTTCGTGCTATGGCGTCATTCTCAATATGGACTTGTTGGTTCAATTCTATGAAATCGTCGATTTCTATCGCCATAGGGTGAGTTTCGTATCAACAGAGGTCAAATCTTTCCTTCATAGAGGTGAGTGAGATGTCCAGGCGGGTAGATCTGGACTAGAGAATCATGGGCTAGGGGAAGTTACAACCTAGATTGCCAGTCTTTATCTGTATGACCAGGGGACTTCACAGTTAGACTTTCCTCCAGTGGTGGATCGTTTCAGGGATGTCTTTCCAGAGGAATTTTCAGGTTTGCCTCCGAAGTGTGAGGTAGAGTTCTCGATTGAGCTCGTGCCAAGAGCGGAACCGGTGTCCATTCCTCCTTATAGGATGGCTACACCTGAGTTGCAGAAGCTCAAGAAGCAGTTGGTGGAGTTGGAGGCAAAGGGTTTCATCTGACCCAATACTTCCCCCTGGGGTTTGCCTGTCCTGTTAGCGAAGAAGGCAGATGGTACCCTTCATCTTTGTGTGGATTATCGAAAGTTGAACGAGTTGACAGTCAAGAACCGATATCCCTTACCGAGGATAGATGACCTCTTTGATCAGCTTAGAGGAGCCCGAGTGTTCTCGTAGATCGATTTCAGGTCCGGTTATCATTAGTTGTGCGTTAGACCATCAGATATACCTCTTATGTCCTTCAGGAGCAGGTATGGTCTATACGAGTATACAGTCATACCATTCGGTCTCACAAATGCGCCTGTAGTTTTCATGGAACTAATGAACCGAGTGTTCCATCCGTTTTTGGACTCATTTGTGGTAGTTTTCGTAGACGAAATCTTGGTGGACTCTCACACTCAACACGACCGTGCCACACATCTTGAGATCATTCTGAGTACACTGAGAGAGCATCGAATGTATGCTAAACTCTCAAAGTTCCACTTCTGGATGGATCATATTCACTTATTAGGTCATGTCATCTCAGAGAAAAGAGTTTTATTGGACCCAGTAAAAGTGAGAGCTGTAGTTTCCGGGGAGCATCCGAAGAACATCTTTGAGGTGCAGAGTTTTCTAGGGATAGCTTGATACTACATGCGCTTCATTCAGGACTTCTCGTGCCTAGTAGCACCGCTGACAGGTCTAACCAAGAAGGGGGAAATGTTTTTATGGTCAGATTCTTGTGAGTCAGCCTTTCAGGAGTTGAAGTGGAGGTTGACGTCAGCACCGATACCAGTCTTTCCCGAGTGAGGCAAGGGCTACAATATTTACTGTGATGCTTCGGGTATCGGGCTAGGAGCTATGCTTATGCAGGGAGATGGAGTCATTGCGTATGGGTCTTAGCAGCTAAGGCCACACGAGAGGAATTACCCTTTGCATGATCTGGAGTTGGCAACTGTTGTTCATGCCTTACGTTGTTGGAGACACTACCTTCTGGGAGAGCACTTCGTGGTTTTCACTGACCACAAGAGTCTCAAGTATATCTCCACTCAGCGTGATTTGAATCTGATACAGCGTAGGTGGGTTGAGTATCTTCAGTCCATTGACATCGAGCTCACCTATACACCGGGAATGGGAAATGTAGTGGCAGATGCATTGAGCATAAGAACTCAGATTCAGGCAGTTCAGGAGGCCAGCAGTGAGTGGAAGCTTATGGCTCTATTCTCTGAGATGCACTTAGAAGTGCATGACAGACAGGGACATACTATCCTATCTTCTGTAGCTGTTACCTCTACACTTCTTGATCAGGTTTTTCTGTGTGTCAAACTGAGGTTGGTACATAAGAGGATTCAGAGACAGGGTATGCTTTGCCTGCGGTATGTCGGGCCGTTTGTGGTGTTGGAGAGAGTTGGGCCGGTTGCCAATCAGTTGCAGCTTTCTCATAGGTATCGGGATATGCACGACGTCTTCCACATCTCTCAGCTCCAATGTTACTTTTCAGACCAATCTCAGGTCTTCCAACCCGAGGAGGTTGATCTTGAAGCAAATGCGTCGTTTGAGGAGAATCCTTTCCAGATTATTGATCGTAGTACGAAGGTTCTCTATGGGCAGTCTGTTCCTCTAGTACGGGTGCTATGGCAGCATGGGTGAGTATAGGATGAGACCTGGGAGAGGGAGGCCGATGTAAGATCATAGTGGCCGGAGCTGTTCAGGGTTTCTTCTTCTATGCCTCTCTAGGGAAATTCAGGGATGAATTTCTTTAAGGGGGGAAGTTTGTAAGAACCCAGATCTTGGTTTCAAGTATGTATTCCTTTTTCTAGAGTTTTTGAGAAAAATAAAGTTTATGGAAATTTTTGAAGTACACACCGTGTACTTTCTGAGTACACGCCATGTACTCGTTTCCCGCTCGAAGCCGTGTGCGGGCCGTGTTCGGACCACACACACGGTGTGTAGGGGTGATGTGGAGGCTGATTTTGGCGGAGTACGGAAAGACCTAGTACACGTCGTGTACTCTAAAAGTAAACATCGTGTACTTTTTTTTCATTAAATGGACCAGGGTCACGCCTAATCGACGAAAATCACTTCTTCTCCAACATCTACGTCTGTGAGCACCGAGAACCCACAGATCTTCGACGAGCCACTTCTCCACCGTCCATTCTCCAATTCGAGCACAGTTGATTGAGTTTGAATCGCAGCGGTGAGTTATTCCTTCTGCTTGATCCTTGTTTCCCAATTCCTCATCCTTCTCAAGTTATGGTGGTTTGAACGTTTTGGATGTTTTCTCAAATCTACGACATTCGGGGGAGAATCAATCATCGTGGTTCAAGTATATCAATCTCCTAGGATCGAGGTAGGTGGTTTGTGCCTTACCATTCAAAGCCTTTGAGTTTTATGTGAAAATTCCACCAATACCCATGAACGGGGTATTGTGTGTTTACCTTTCTGCCCTTGTTGTTTTCCTGCCTTTCTTGTATGATTGTGTAGAGGTAAATTTATCATGCTAGAGGATATTTTGTTGTGATTGGATGTTTTTCCCATGCTTTTCTCTATTTATGAACTTTGGGTCTTGTTAGCCTTTGGCTGTTATGACTGTTGCCATGCCTTGTGTCTATAGGATGGAGTGTTTTTCATTACATGCTTGTTGCCTTATAGACTGTTAACCAAGTATATCTCTAGGTTTAATTTGGCCTTATAGCATTATTATGCACTGACTGGCATGGGGCTGAGGGAACCTGGTGCTGTAGAATATAAGGGATAGACTGAGTGTACTTCCCAGAGAGTCTTTGATGTTATAGACTACAGGAGGGTAGAACAAGTGAGCTTCCTCAATGAGTCTTAGACATTATAGTCCACGGGGGATGGACCGAGTGAACTTCCCAGAGTGCCTTCAGATATTATAGACTACAAGAGGGTAGACTGAGTGAACTTTTTCAAAGAGTCTTACCTTGTTTGATTTCTTTTAAGAACCTTCCTAGGATAGAGGAGGAATTGACCGAGTGAGCTTCCTTAGAGAGTCTGTGGTATAACTGAGGCTATAGGAGGAATTGACTGAGATAGCTTCCTCAGAGAGTCTCTAGAACTTGGGGATAAGTGGGTTATACCACATGATCTTCCTCGGAGTGTCCCTGGCTACCCTAGACTATAAGGGTAGTTGATCGAGTGAGCTTCCCCAAAGAGTCTCATAAATTCGTATAACCAAGCCATATGGGATAGGCTGAGCACACTGCCCAGAGGGTTGTGGTACTTCTTGGATAGGACCAGAGGGAATGGCTGCGAGTACTTCCCAGAGGGTTTTTCTACTTGTTAGCTGTTTGCATCACTGCTGTTGTTGGATGTGGATTGATTACTGTTGGGTATATTTCTGCTTTACTGCTTACTGTTTACTGCTTAGTGTACTTTTACCAGCCATATAATCACTGACTGTTAGGAACAGATCTTTAGGTGGTTTCCTACTAGGATTTTATCTCACACCTTGTTTGGGCCATGTTTTTGGGCCTAAGAAGACTATGTTGTTGCAGGCATAGACAAGGGGAAGCACCCTTCGACTTCTGGTACTTGATTTCTTGGAGCAGGAGAGCAAGGGACTAAGCTATGGCTTGCGATGCTGAGGAGCTGTTTACTTTTCTTTTATACTTGTTTTGGTACTGTGGTGTTTTTCAGCATTGTGACTTGTTTGGCTAATTTCCTAGATATTTATCATGCATCATTTTATATATACATATGTTCTCCAGTTTGTTGATTTAGTCTTCCGCTGTTTATATTGTTGGTTATTACTACTTCCGATGTTGCACGTTTATTTTTCTTCCGCTGTGTACTCTTCCAATGAGGGCATAGTTTCCCCACTATCACACCCAAGGCCCTCGCTGCTAGTCGGCAACCTATGGAATTTGGGGAAATGCACTTGAGTCCATGTGACCAACCAGGTACGGGGCGCCTCTTGGTGGCTTCCGGAACCGGGATGTTACAGGAGACCTCCGACGTCGAGGCCCTGCCAATTGACATCCCTCTGATAGAAATTCCTCTGTCACCAGGGCCTGCTCCAACACCCTGAGAAGGGTGAGAATTCACAAGGGCACTACGCTGGCAGGAATCTCCTCTATAGATACCTCTCTCAATTTTTTGTGCTCGAAAGTTTTCGTCATGGACCACGTCCAAAGAGTACCGAGTAAGATTTGTGAACCTAGTCGCGTACTCAGAAACTGCCATCACTCCCCACTAAAGCCCCATGAGATCCTGAAACCGTAATAAGTGTAAGTAAGAGAGGTAGTACTCCTCACGAAACAACTGGTAGAAGTCATCCCATGAGAGTAACAACTCATCGTGCATCTGAGTAACCCTGGCTCTACTAATTCCAAACAGCTTGGTGAAAAAACTGGCTATCAAAGCCACCATCAACCTATAAATGTTTGAACAAGACTAAAGAGGAGAACCATAGACTCTAGGCAACCCTTTACTATTTGATGGTATGGCTCACCGTAGAACCTCAGCGGTCTCTGATGCTGGAACTCACATAGCATGCCCAGCCTGTACTCATCATCGACCTTTGCTGTCGGTACTATCTTCTACTCCATAGGTGGAGGTTCTTCTGCCAGTCCTCCTGGAGAAAGGGTAATCATATGATGGATCTTGAACTGAGGCCTCATCGCTCACGGAATCATCATCACGAACCAGAGCTAGTATCTTGGCTAGCTATCATCACAGATACATCCTGAATCTGATCAAGGAGTACCGTGATCAAGTGAGCATATATATATCAACAATGATAGGGAGATGAATCAAGAAGGAAAATCAAAGACTCAATCCTATATGATGCATGAACCAATGTTCCCTTCAATAAGTGTCTTAGCACACTGAGTTGACAAACGGGTAATCAAGGTCCTCATGAATGGATACGTCGGAAACCACACCATCACTGGACTCCCTGGCCTGAGAGCCACTCTCGAGACACATTGACACTATTGTTGTAAAACTCAACCAATTTATTTTTAGGGATGTCCGAACAATTCCCCAAGGAACAAACCACCTCTAATACCACTTTGTCATGACCCGACCCTACTGGTCTCGAGACACAACTACCCCAAGACCACCTCCATAGGATAGTGGCTGGCAGCAAGCACTGAAGGCGTAACAATCTCGGGGAGGCCATTGCCTAAGTACCTGTACACACACACAACCCACTCAATGCAGAAGCACAGAGTAAAAAAGGAAACCAAATTATGGACTACAATATCCCAACCAAAAATCATTCATTGATCTCTTAAAACAGAACAAGTAAAGTGCTGAAAAGTGGACTAACAAGTAAAATAAATAGTAAAGGGAAAAACACGTGCCCAACTAGAAAGGTGCCACAACCCGACGACATGTAAATGAAAGTAAAAAACTGGTGAGTCTCACACCTGAAAGTCCTACTATGACCACTAAACACAGACCATGCTCCTATGTCCTCTATGATCCTCTGTAGTCTCGATCGACCTGTCCATCATCTTCAAGGGAACACCAAGTGCGGGCAAAGACCAAGCATGGGTGAGTATAAAGATACTAAGTAGGGTGCCCCAAAATATACAGGGAGCAACAAAGTAGGTACTAAAACAGTGAGCAGTAGACAGAACAACGAACAATGTAAGAGTACAATAGATAGAGTGCATCTTAACCCAACAGAAGAAAGGAAGTAGGCTCGTCCAATCCAAGAGGAGCTAGACATGGAAAGCATGTGGCATACCCCGCGCCTCTTCACCCCTCCTAGAATGAGAGTAACCAAACCCAATGAGTGTGAAAAAAAGTAGTGGGTATATATATGCTCAACAAGAAACCCGAACGAGTGTGTAAGGGGATATCAATCTCCAAGATCAGCATAGGAAAAGTCTCCAACAGTTCTAAGGGTATCTATCTCTAATGCCCAAAATTCCCCACACCAAAGCTATCTCATCGCTAAACCATACAACCAAGGGTCCCGCTTCAGTAAAAATGGAGAAAGGTCACTGACTGGACTCATAGAAAGTGTTAAGTCTGAAAGGAGTCATCAGGTAACCCACTACCCAACCCAGCTGGAGGGTAAACCCTAAGAGGTCATCATGTAACCCACTACCCAGCTCCACTGGACAGAAAACCTTAAGGTCAATAGGTAACCCACTGCCCATCCCTGCTGGAGGCTAAACCATATGGTCAATGGGTAACCCACTACCCAAACCCACTAAAGGGTAAACCCTAAGGCCAACGGGTAACCCACTGCCCATCCCCACTAGAGGGTAAATCCTGATATGTCGGTGGGTAACCGACTGCCTAGCCTTGCTGGAGGGTAAACCCGGAACTGGTCTAATAACTCTGCACTGCTCGTGCCATCACTGGGTACCACTAACATCGCTACCGTGCGTTGGTTCAGAGTGCGTCAAAGGAACCTCTGACCAATGCCTTTTCATGTTTCCACATTTAATGGGATCAAAAAAGAGGCTCCACATGCTCAAATAGATTACACCGTTGAAATCCTCACGGAAAAACATGAAAGATAGATTATTTACTCGCTTGAAATGAACTCTTGGCGAAAAAGTTACTCTGCACTGCTTTGTGCCCATACGATGTCTCAAGGGGCCCACACCTCGGTCCAAAAAAAAAGTCGGGCGAACTGCGTCACGACGATGCTCTCAGAAAAACACGCCAAGACGACTATTCATTCACCCTGAATGTACGTCTAATGGAAAAGTCACAGTACACTGCACATAGCTTAAGAGATGGCCCGTGGGGCCCATGCCTCAACTCCGGCTTCAATGACTGAAACCACCTTGGTCAAATTTTTCTCGATGCTAGGGTCACAAAGCCACTGACGGCGCCTAAAATGGACTCCGTATGCAGATGCTGCAACTCCCAGTGTTATGTAAACGGGGCCCTATGGGGCCCACACCTCGACCCCAAAATAGGTCACGCAGATCGTACCATTGTGTTCCTCGTAGATAACCATGGAGCTTAGGCTATTCATTTTCCCTGAATGGACTTATGAACCATAAGTCATAAAAATGCAACATACGTCCAAAAACCGTCTCATGGGGCCCATGCCTCAGGGCCAAATTTAGGCGGGCAGATTGTGCCGTCGCAATCCCCTCGGAAGAACTCTCAGAAATGAGTGCTCAAACACCCCAAACGGATGTCAGGTGAAAAAGTGGTGTTTCACCGTAAGACGCGTGATCCAGGACCTATGGGGCCTACACCTTGTCTCTAACCCAAATGCTTTGGAAAGCCTCTCAAAAAGTCTGTACGAGGACTATGGTCATGCTACTACTGACGACACGTCAATCAGACATCCCAATCAATAGTTAGGTCCGATGCAAGAATAATTAATTAATTTAATAATTAATTAATTAATCGCATTAAGCATTTCATGCCACCAAGAAATGAAACCAAACTGCAAGGGTTCTGAACCAACTTTGGAAGGACAGTCTCAACTCCAGGGCCATAGCGCCTTTGACGGCGCGTCGAACAGACGTCCGGCTCATGAATACGTCTGTTGATAACTTTAATAATAATTTATTATTATTAACAGAAAGTATTTCGAGTCACCCACCTTCGAGCACAGAACTCAAAAACCCCAAATCCCACTTCAAAAAGTCAGTGTCACTGACACGAACCCGTGGCCACTAACGATGCCTCAAATGGATGCGCCGTTTAAAAGATACCACCTTGAAACACAAGGGGCTCAGAATTGGGCCGGTCCAGACCGACTGGCCCAGCTCACCGCAGCATGCTGGCCGCGACCCACCTCACCTGCACCGACCACGTGGCCCGGTTCGTTTGAATAGACCGGCCATCCTGGCCGGTCTCTCCACATGCATGAAGGACCCGTAGAAGGCGGGTCCGGTCTCTTACTCCCCCCAAGGTCAGTGCCTCGGGGCCTCCTCCCGACCGCGATAAGACAAGGGCGACAGCCGCTCGGGCTCGCCGACGCTGCCTGCCGGCGCTGCTCCACCCGACGCCACCATGCATCGCACCGGCCGCCGACCTGCTCGGCTCCTTCACTGGATGCCGCCACACCACACTGGTCGCTGACCTGCTCAGCTCCTCTTCTAGAGCTACCCCGTCCGCGACAGCCACACCTGATGCCGAACCCTCCGGCCTTCGCTCGTCCGCCGACCCCTATGCTCCGCCGCGCCTCCAGCTCGACCGCACCCCCTGGTGGTCCCCTGTTCGACCGTGCCCTGGACTCACTTACTATACTGCAGTGGCCACACCTTGACGCCGCCTCTCTACCTGCTGGTGCAACTCCAGCCGATTCCACCGCTACGACACCCCGACCTCCGGCCACCGCCTCTTGCAAAATTCGGGCCTTCCATCAGCCGCCACGACCACTCTAGCGGCCCAATTTCAAATCCAAAGGTGGATTTGGTATCCTCGGGAAGAGGCCTTCACAACTCCTACCCCCAATCGATGATCCATCAAGGTTTTAGTGCATCTGAAAATTCGGACGACGAATGATGAAGAAAGTGTTGAAAAAAGGATTTAGAACGGGGCTCGGACGATGGTCGTGTTCGTTTAGACATCGTCCTAATGCTAAAATTTTAGAATATAAAAGACAAATTTGATGAAAAGTCAAGGAATCAATGAAGGTGCAAAAATTAACCAAAAATCCTACCTCGAATCGGTCGTGCGTTGTTGGCGGCATGTCCACGATGCTCCTGCTTCGATCCACCATGATTTCGACAGAGGTCGCTCCTTGATTAGATGAAGAACGGTGAAGAACGCTGAAGAATAATTGAGAGAGAGTGGAATATAGAGAGAGGGGAATAGGGAGAGAGGAGAGAGATGGGAAAACCCTAACTCCAAACTCCTATTTTTCTATTTATAGTATAATCCGCTTAGCACGGAATCCGAAACCACCGTGCCCTCTCATTTTATATCGCGCCTAGGAAAAACACCCCATTTCAAACTCAACAGAAGTCTTAGATTTCCATTATGAGACTTCGTTTGAATGTTATTAAAAAATAATGTCAGTGATAAAAATCACTAAGTGGTCATTTCGAAATGGCGATTTTCCCCCGGGTGACTTTTCTCACAGCGGTCCTGTGATGACAAAGTTTACACCCTTCATAGGGTAAACGGCACGTTCTGTACGCAACCGTGCCATTGGATTTCCAATCCGAGCTACCGTTTAAGAGAAAACACAACCCTTTCACGTGGATAGTATAAAAATAGTTAATATTTTTATAAAATTAATTCCAGAACACTGGGCCTCAGAATTGCACACCCTCCTAGCTCCTAGCTCTGGAAATATATGTATAAATATTCGAAAGTCTTACAGGGAAAAAATCTGGTCTCTACAGGACAACCCGGAGGTCAGGTGACAACTCATCACGTCTGGCAAGGCCATGAGACTTGAACTCGAAACCGAAGGGCAACAAGGGTGGATCACCTACCACTGGCATACGTGATGTCCTGGTTTTTATAATGTAGGTTTTTTAAATAGTCTGACAAATAAATTATAAATTCAATATTTTTTGAACCCAATACAATTATGATAATTTTTTTTAATTCTATTATCTTTTGGAGTGAAAGATGAGTTTGTGTTAGGAATTAGCTGATGGATGAAACTATACTTGTCTATTTTATACATATATATATATACCTCTTATTCTATGAATAAATTAATTCTTAAACTTTAGGGGAGAGTTCTTAAAACTAAAAATGTGTTATCCTAACATGTTATGTTTTGTTGAACTGATGATATTTTACATCATCTTAGATTGATGGATTTGAGGCCCTCAATTTTACACTTTTTTGGGATTGATGACCTCAATCACTCCCTATAAATATTTAAGTTTTCCCTCCAATTATGTGTCTCTAATCTCCACTAATGTTATCTTAATCGAGATCATAATTTGGTGGTGACTTTTTCATTTCACTTTCCCTGTTATTAAGACTAAATTTTATTAAACCAACTTCCAATGTGGGTTTTCCAAAAAAGGTATTTTTCTATTTTTAACCTTTTTGAAGAATAATTTCAAATTGTGAGGACACAATTTATAGGAGGGGAGAATCTAACACCCCAATATTTTATAGTATGTTATCTCTTCAAAGTAATTCAATAACTTGCGCTACACGCAACAACGAGTTCAAGCGCACCACGACTTACCAAACTAGCCATTTAAAAAGCGGTTATGAATAGTATTAACTGCATTTTGAATTATATATATATCCTGTATAATTTTAACATTCATAATTTTTGTTTCTTAAACATAATATATGGAAAAATTCAATTTTTCTGATAAAAGAAGTATTTTTCAAAAAATGTAATTTTACCACCTATTTAATGAAGAATCATTTTTAAAACAAATATTTGACACTTTTATATACTCAATTTAATGAAATTAAATTATTCTCTAGAATCGGGACTTAAAAATTTATTTTGGATAAAGTTTTGGTACTTTTCTCATAACTTTCATATTTTGATTAATAATGAAAAATACTAAATTTTAATTGAAAACAACTTTTTTAATCGAAATAATTTTTAGTGATAGATTATGAATTTGATTGGTTTGGAAGCATAATTGGATTATATTTTCATCATTTAATACAATTTAGGTCATTATACGTAATTTTACATTTAAATCTGACATAAACACATGTCATTCTTTTGATAGTTTTTACTTTTAAAAAACCCATTTTTTTGGTTTTGACAACAGGAATTGATTTTAAATTAATTAATGAACATTATATATTTTTAATTAGTTAAAATAGAATTAATTTTTTAATTTGGAATATCAAAATTATCTTAGGGTGAAGTTTTTATATATTTTTGAAAACATTCAATTTTTGATGAATAGTGAAAAACACTGCATTATTGTTTAAAACCGAATTTTTATTTAAATAATTATTTATTTTATTTAAATTTATATTAAGTCAAAATATATATATAATACCTATATAAGTTAAATTTAATTAATTGGAGTCATTTTATAATAAATTTGGATGTATAAAGTTTTATTGAACTTTTTACCGTCTTTTACCCACCTTCTAAGAGCATTTGCAAATTTGCATAAAACATAATTTTACCGCTTCTATGAGTTGAATTTCAAAAGTCTTAGAGACAAAATTGACATTATTAAGAAAAATTTGGTTCAATAAGATGAAAATAATTTTTGGGGAATAGTAACTTTTAACTTTTATTTACCATAGTTGAAAGTAAATAAGGTAATTAAGGGTACAAATGATATTATAATTACATTAACACATGTACTAATTCTATTGGATAAGTTTACTTCTACCAAAAACAAATTTAGGAATAAAATATGATCCTCTTTGGTTCACATGGATTAGATTAGGACATTTATTATTATTTTATTTAAAGAAGAGTTAAAAGTGTTACATTCAAAGTTTATTAACTAAACCATTTTTAATATAAGTATATAAATAAGATAAATTAGACTATAAATATTAATTATAAAGATAAAAATAATTCCTAAATCATGGTATTTTATTTATAATTTTTGGACATTAACTAATTAAATTTATTTATGACACAATGATGATGCAGTAATTACCTTATTAATGAAATAATCAAATAAATAGTTTTATAAATATTAAAATAAATATAATTTAAAAGTTTTGATTCCATACATAAATTTTCTAGGTTAATATGAAATGTTAGGGTTGATTAGATATATTTTGTTCGAAGTGATAAGTTTGTTATGAATTTCACAAAAACAAAGTACCAAATAGTGTCAAAATTGACATAAATTAGTTTTTAAAACAAATACTATATTATTGGTTGATATAATATTCCTAAAAATTCAAAGTTCAGATAAAGCGATTAAATAATATTATATATGTCATTAATTAACCAATTTAGGTTCTCTTGGATGTTTATATTCTGTTTATTAACCATATAGTGTAAGAATACAAGAAGACACAGTAAAAGTTAAACTATTTAACTAAGAGTTAAATATAAAATATAAGGTTAAAATTGTAACCTAAACATGTATAAAACCTATTATTTGAGAGTATTTTGACCCATAACCATCTAAGGCTCGAAATAAATTCATTTGGAGCCATTAGAAACTGAAAATTATTTTATGATAAAATAATATTTTAATCTTTTCCTAAAGTGACCCTCACCCCTCTTATAAAAGGGCACTTCCCCTTATCTAAAAATCACACCTCCAAAGCCATTTGGCTCGTCCAAACCTTTCCAAAATATCCTTAAAACATCCCCTAGATCATCCTAGAGTCCTTACTATGATCAGAAAGCCAACCTAAGGAGCCCTTTTGACCAACTCAAAAGGAAACACCCGAAGAAGATGTAATAATTTCACCACCCTCTTTCATGTTCTTTTCTTCTTCTAATTTTTCCTTATTTTTTGTTTCATTACCAAATAATAAATAAAGTACCTTCTAAAAACTGTGATGTTATTATAAATATGGTATAACCTTATTCGTTACTCTATCCATCCTATAAATGACAAAGTCACCATACTTGCCTAAGTACGACTTACCGTCTCCACGTCGTGGTGTAGTTTGTTATTCAAACACTTCATTATTTGGATGGGTATAATAATGAGTATAACTGATTAAAATAATAAATATAACTTGTTAATTATTCTGTATATATGATATAATATCCAATTACATACGATTTCACCATCAATATAATGATATTATCGCCCATGCGTACGTACGAATTAGCGTCTCCATGAACGCGATGAGACTCATTCCCCATTGTAATCCATTAAGAATAATTTTCTTTTTATGATTAAAAATAATGTTTAAGAACTTAATATCATTATGGATTTGAATCAAATACATTCTATTCCGAACAAACATGGATTTTGTAACCAGGCATATAAAGAAAAATGAATTAGTTAACACCCAAAAAGATGATACTACTAAAATATTATTAACAAAGAAATATTAGAAGATCATATATGATATAATATTTATGTATATGATTATTTTATAATTTAATAAAAATGTTTTAACTATTATACAAGAGGTTAACGTACCCTCGACCAAGGAAAAGTACATGGTAAGGGTTAATTTTACAATCTCATTACTATCCGAGGTTGTTTTTACATAAGTATCTACTGGGACATATTTATTATTCATGTCCATGATTCATAAAAGAGTTTTCAAGGGATTATTTTTATGGGAATATTTTAATAAAACATCATTTTAAATTTTATAAAGATTTATTCTTCTAGACATTTCTTATTAATGTCCAAGTTTTTAAAATTGTTTTATGGATTTATTTACATGGACATGATTGTTTTAAAATGTTAATACCTTTCAAAAGATTCAAAGTTGTATGGGACACTTTGATTCAATACTATCTTTTAAATGAATTCCTTTAAAAATTATGTTACTTATAAATGATTTCTTGAAAAAGTGATATTTCTATCAAGTATTTTTACTGATCATTTTCAACTATGTCAACATACTTTATGGGATATTAATCTTGGTCAAGGTATATTTATTAGGATAAAAATCTTCCATATTGTATTGAAGGTTTTGTGATATGTTTGACTGTGGATGTGTTATTTTTTTACCATTCTTTGTTTATGGTTAATGTATTAATATTTTGCATGCTATTTTTAATACGAATATTTATGTTATTTTAAACCTTTTTATATGAGGAATTCATTGGACTTAGTAAGTGATGGGTGGAGCCCACTATAGCTCCTCGATGCATTAGTAGGACTCAAGATAAAAACTAGTGTCTTGGAACAAGGCCTTGACAAAATTTTATTTTTTGTCTTGGAACAAGGGCTTGACTATGTTGTAATGAAATATGGCATTATGCATTCCATCATTATGAAATGTGCTATTGATATTGCATGTGATTATTCGACTAGTATAATATATATGTGAATATGTAAATGGAATTATTTGATTTATATTAGCCATATTATGCCTAAGTTTATGTTTAAAAGGCTTATGTTTTAGTCTTATATATTGCCTTAAATGTTTATGCCTATTTATGAATGTTTCCAGAATATTGTTATCCTTACTGAGCATCTGAGCTCACCCCTTTCTTATGTTTTATTTTCCCAGGATTCCAAGAAGTGTATTATGATTGATAAGTAGGGTTAAGATAAAGGATTAATGGAATTCTCAAAGGATCATTTATGTTGTGTTTTATTTTCTAATATGTAATGTAACATTCATGTATGTAATCTATTTTCCAAGACTGCTAAACTGATCGATATTTCTAGACTTTATTCATTGTAATCATCCAAATGTGTTAAAATAATGCACTGAATTTGGTATTCTAGGGTCCGGGAATTACATGAAGCAAGACTGGAATGCTCATTCAAGGTAGTACCTTGACCATCAGTCTTCCTGAACCCAATCCCAGTAGGATATCAATATTTCCCTCTATTAGGGAAGCAACCATAATAGATTCAGGTGAATCCACAAAGTATTCCCCTGGATGGGTATTCGCCTCATGATTGAGCATCACCATCACATGAAATCTTTCCCCCTACTGAACATGCTCATGCTCAGGTCCAACAGGACATGCATCAAGGACTCATGAATACCATTGAGTTATTGAAAAATCGAATGGAAGAAATTGAGGGATGGAGTGCTCTAATAAAACCACAATGAAATCCCTACCTCGATTAGGTAAGGAACGTTCCTACGCTACCATATTTTGGGAACCCTATATTCATAGTGTTCAATGGATCAGGGGACCTGGAGCAGCATCTAATGCACTACTATTATTACTATGATTCCATGATGGGAACCCCAGAGTAGCAAGAATCAGTGAAGATCATATGATTTTTAAAACCCCTATAATTTTCAGCCTTTGTGTGGTACATCAGTTTGTAAGATAACTCAATAAAAGGATGGGAGGATCTCCGGCACCAGTTCCTATTCCAATTCAACTCGATGTTGCTAAAAACTACAGTCAGTGACCTCATGAACTGTAAACAGTGAAAGAAAAAGAGAGCCAAAATTTATTTCTAGATAGAAGGGCCTGACTTACTCCTTGAACGAACCACTCCCTAAGATGAGATGTTGACCATCTGCATAGATAACCTCTTTGAGGAGTTTTGAACACCACTTATTTTAGAGAAATATACATGTGGGTTTTGATACTTATCTTCCATTTCTCAAAGGATAGAAGATTCCTTTCAATGGAATAATCTCAATTCCTAGGCAACAACATCATCCATAGTAAAAAGATAAGGGAGACATGAATGGTCTTATATTATTCTTAAGACAACCCTTGCACCAGCTCTGGCTCCCAGGTCCGCACCAAACCATGTGGCCCATGTACATCAGCAAATCCCCCCACCTTGGAAAGATGAGTGAAGGGTTTCCAAGTGGAATCAATTTGCTGAACAAATAGATATGTTTTATTCATTTTTAGGTAACCAAGTCTTTGGACACTTTATAGACACCATGAATTAAAATTTCTTCAGTATATGGAGCCAAATAGGATTGATGAAGTAGGTCTTGATGACTTTCTAGATTACTATCTCTTCCTAAGGATATTGGGGCACAACATCTACGAATGCATTGTCTTTAAGGACCTCTTGAAAAATACGATATATTCTAGAGAAGTCAAGATGAGACCACTATCATCAAAAGTGTTTTATGTTTCCACCACTGATCTAGATGAAGAGGGGGAGTGTAAAAAAGTTGATAAAAAAAAGAAGAAGAAATTTGATAGTTGGTTGACTCAAAAAACAATGAACTGACTATGCCTCCAACAACTTCTGATGTAACACAATTGAAATCCTCGGACCCACAATCCTCCAAAGGCCAAAAAACCAAAATATAGTCCAATCAGAATGGAGGAAATTAAGTATAAGAAGATGGAATTTCACCAGACACAAATTTTCATTTACAATATCCTATTTCATTCCATCAGATATGAAGAAACAAGCACCGTCCCTACAAATGACACCATAAGGGGAAGATGATATGGTATATTCATCATTAGAAGAGGGGAAGATTTTTGTCTCTATCAATATCACCCATTTGATGGATACCTTCTCTATTGATGAATATGATTATCAACCAGAATTACCCACACCCAATTGGGTGCATAGAGGAAGAAACCAAAGAAGCCATGGATATTGAGGGAGACACAACCATGGAAAAAAATCAAGCTTTTGGCCACAACCCCGCTCAAACTTTCAATGTCATAGAAACCCATGGAAGGACCGTCTAGAAGATCCGACAGAGATAGTAAAATTCTTATGACCCCATAAAAATCCACCCAGTCCATTCATTCTGAAATATCCATCATAGGTATAACAAATGTCTAATTTCCCTTGGAAGGTGAGGAAACCTACCTGACCTAATCCATAATTGATGGAAGCTCATCCTGATCTGATCCCAAGACACAACACATCTTCATCAAATGATCAATCCCATAAAGTGACCCTGAAAGAGCATCCCCAATCTTGGAAGTGTTGGAATTTAGATAAAAATATGACATTATGAAATTTTTAGCTTCAACACCAGCTAAGCTCTCAATCATGGTTGCACTGAATCTATCAGCAGATCTCAGGGGCTCATCGAAGCTTTTCTAAGTACCCAAGAGTTAAAATATGAGGTGACCACCAAAATATTATACCGAACATAGACCAATCCTATAGAATTCCATGCAGTTATCTCCTTCATAGATCAAGATGAATATGCCATCCTGAAAATACACATCAAACCCATATATGTTCCTGACATGATAAATGGCGTTGATATTCGAAAAGTCTTCATCAAAAACGGATTTGGGGTTAATCTCCTCCCACTGTGGATACTTTTTCAGCTTTTCTACAATGAGGATGATCTGATTCCCTGCACCACAACTCTGTTGGGCTATGGTAAAAGTTAGTAGAGACATTAGGTTAAATTAATATCTTAACCTAATTAAGTGAAGTTATAGATCACATAGAATTTCTGGTGGTCCGATATAATATAACCTTCAATTCCCTTCTAGGGAGGCCCTAGTAGCATAAAAACTTGGTAATCCCATCCTCGTACCATCAGTGCCTAAATTATAGCATTAATGGATAGAGTGGGACATTACATGCTGATAAGGCCCCTTTAGACCACCACAAATCACACTATATTGATGCATGGTTCGATTAAGTGAAGGGGAAACAAACCTCTACTGAATGAATTGATTGGGTTGCCACCCCAAATTGTTTTGAAATGCTTCATATCAATCCCATAAAGCATGTAGAGGAATAAGACATAATTCCCATCAATTAGATTGAAATAATAATTCCAAATTTGGACATGTATTCAATAATCCTCATGATTTCTGTCTCATCTTCTGAGCCTTATAATGTTTAAAATCTCAATGACTCCTAAGATGATGGTGGGGATTCAGATGAAATTCCCTCAAAATATCATGAAAACCCCAGAAAATTTCCACCTCACCCACTAAGGTGTGAGGAAGTGTATCTTCAGTCAGAGAAGATAAGGAATCTCTTTTACCCCTTACTGTATATTCTCCAGATAGGCCTCTGCCAATGAACTATACAGAGGATATGGCTTCACCTCCCATACACCAAAATTGAAATTATTCACTCAACTATAGAGAAACCATTTCAAGGATTATTTCCCCATCATAAGATAAAGTGGAATTTGGTGAACATGAATAGGAGGAAGAATAAGACCTAAGGAATGCCTCTCCATCATTTGAGGAAGGGGTCTCTACCACCATTGATAAACTCTAGGAAATCAACTTGGGTACAGAAGAATAATTGCAACCAAATCTGGTTAGTGTGGCCATGCCTTACAAAAAGAAAGAGGTATATGCATATTTACTAACAAATAATCGAGATGTTTTCACCTATAATTATACATAAATTCTAGGTATTGATCTAGTGGTGGCCATTCCTCACCTGGGCCAACTAGAGGACCACCATGGTTATAAGCAAGCCCCAAAAAGGACACACCATGCACACACTGCCAAAATAGAGGATGAAGTCAAAAAAATCATCATAGATAACTTCATTTGGGAGGTCCAATACACCATTTGGATAGGAAAAATTGTCCCCATAAAAAAGGAAAATAGGAATATAAGGGTCTGCATCGATTTCAAAGACCTCAACTAGTACTTCCTGAAATTTTATTTCCCAGTCCTAATAACAGATTTGTTGATCGATGGAACTACTAGATATGAGGATATATCTATCATGAAAGGATATTCAGGATATAAAAGGATCTGAATAGACCAAGAATATGAATAATTCACTCCCTTAATTTCTCCCTAGGGAGTGTTTTTCTACTAGTTGATTCCTTTTGGTTTGAAAAATATTAGTGCCACATATCAGCTTTTCGTGCACCAAATTTTCAAACCCTTACAAGGAAAGTTCATTGAATGATATGTTGATGAGATGGTGGTTAAATCATGAAAACACTCAAACCATATGGTATATCTTGAATCCATTTTCAAAAAACTATAACATCACAGTCTAAAAATGAACCCCCTAAAATGTGATTTTGGTGTTACCTTAGATAAATTCATCAGCTTCGTTGTATTCCACCGGGTCTTCAAAGTCGACCCTGAGAAGAAAAAATAAATCCTTGTGATTTCACCTCCTCACAACCTCAATGAGTTTATAGGAATCCAAGGACACCTAAGCTACATTTGGAACTTCATAACCAACCTCACAGGAAAATGTTTTCCCTTCATTAGGTTGATGGAGAAAGGGGTAGAATATCAATGGACTGAAGAATGATAGTAAGTGTTCGAAAATATTATGAGATTTCTCTTAAGTGAAACGGTGATAATCCTTTAAGTTGAAAGAATACCACTAATTCTGTATGTAACCACCTTAGAGTTATCCCTAGTCACCTTCCGCACATAGAAGAACGATGCTGTCGGTGAGAATATCCTCTATTACCTCAGCTGAACCATGATCAATGCTGAGAATCATTATTCAAATATTGAGAAGAGATTCCTTAAATTAATAATTGCATTACTGAAGATTGGGCATTACTCACAACACAACAAAGTCTATTTGGTCTCATATAACAACCTTCTCAAGTATATTCTCAATCGTCCAATGTTAACTGGATGCCTGTCACAATGGGTGGTCATCCTACAACAGTTTTTTATAAGGTTCATACCATTGAAATTCATCAAAGGCTAGGAATTAGTAGATTTATTGGAAGATAATCGCTCAATAGGGGTGGTCCCATTATATGATGAGATACCTAATAATGAAGTGTTCTTTATTCAAGAGAACTCACATATGTAAGAAATTCACTTCAACAACACGTCTAGAAGCCCGAAAAGAAAAAAATTGAAGACCCTAAGTTCAAAAAAGTATGTTTGGGAGTCATACTTATATCATGAGAAAAATAATTTCTTCCTTATTCCTTAATACTATTAGAAGGATGGGCGAACAATGAAGTATATTACTAGGCCCTCATTGCAGGCCTAGATTTGTTACTTCAAGCATAAGTTGAACACCTAAAGATTAAAGGTGTCTCAGAAATGGTCATCAAGAAAGTCAATGGTGACTATGATATCGGTAAAGAGGATATAATCAATTTAATGAACCATTCCCTAGAATTTATGGTAGAATTATAATTATAAATGACATTGACTTATACCCCCCGATTGTAAAATTCATAAGCCGATGCATTGGAAAATGCAGACATGAATCTGGTTGACCTGAATCAGAATGAAACATTCATTAGTATTTCTCACCAATAGATGGAACTTATAAAAATTCAGGCCAAAATTGAAGAAATTAATGAAATTAGTCCAATATCTAAGCTATATGGTCTTACCACTAGCTGGATGACACCCATTGATGATTACCTTCAAAGGGGAGAGCTCCCACAAAAAATGGTAGGAAGGGAGAAAATCCATAGATGGTAAATCAAATTCATGTTGAATGATGGAAAAAACCAGAAGAATGTAATTTATAAGTGAGACCTTCTTAAGTGAATTGTTTGGGGAATAGATCACCGTCATAAAAGAAGTGCATGTCAGAACTTTCAGAGCACATGAATCTACGTCTAATCTCTCATATAAGATTCAAAGGCTTGGGTAATATTGGCTTACCATGATGTAGTATTTCACCACATTCAATATTAATTGTCATTCCTTCCTTGTTCATGAAAATTTCATGAACTATCCCATAAAGTTGCTTCACACATCCATCCCCTGAGCATTATCCATATAGGGAATGGACGTCATTGAACCATTACCTCCCACCACTACTAGAAAATTCAACTATATTCTCATAGAAACTAACTTTTTTTCCAAATGAGAAGAATATGTACCTATCAAAGTGGTTGGGTCAAGAAGAATTGTTAGCTTTTTGAAATCCAACATCATCAACAGGTTTGTTTTCCCTCATACAATACTGACAGACTATGACACCAATTTGTACTCTATTGAATTGGAAAAGCTATATCAAGAGTAAGTAATCAAGGGAAACCATTCAACCTGCTATCACACAGAAGCCAACAACCATATAGAGACCTTCAATAAGAAATTATCCATTATACTCAAGAAAATAGTATACAAGGATAAGAAATCAGGGCTGGATAAGCTCATCCATGCTCTATGGGCTTACCGGACCAGGACTCACACCACCACTCAAGAAACCACTTACTCATTAGTATACATGAAAAAGGAAGTTCTACCCATTTAAGTTCAATTACAATCATTTCACGTGGCCATCTGTGATAAAAATTCCATAGATGATCTATCCCAGAAATAGTTTGATGAGTTGGACCAGTTAGATGAGAAAATATTTCACACTCTAAACCATTTTGATGTTTACTAGAACAAGATTACATGAGCCTTAAGAAAGAAGGTTTACCTATGATCTTTCCTTGAAGGAGAAATGGTTTTGGTCCTCATAACCTTGATGATACTCTGAGAGAAACATCCAAAGTCAGAACCAAAAGGGGAAGGACCTTATGTTATAGACAAAGTCTACTCCAATGAACCATATATCTTAATTTTAATTTATGAACAACTCACCAAAGCTCCCTCCAATGTGAGGTTCCTGAAGAATTAATTTGTGTAATAATATCAAAATCATCAAAGATGCATGATTTCAAAATGCATAGCACACCCTAAGAATATGTTACATGATGTTAAACTATACATAAATGGTCCTGATCACGTGAAATTAAACTGCATGATGGACCCATATTAGATACAATACATTAAAATGCATAGAAATATATGCGTCCATGTTGTATGAATTTAAAATGATTATCATCTTCATCCTTACTGCAAGACATTAAACTGAATGGTGATCATTTTGACTAGTACAATGACTAGTTGAGGATAAATCAGATCTGTGCAAGGGAAAGGTAAAAATTCCCCCTTTTTCTGTGTATGGGTCAGACCGGAACAGAGAGTGTATCCTAGAACTACATATGGATTTATTCCCACTCATCAATGGGATATCTAGTGATTCTTGGTTTTTAAATCATGATCTAGACACTAGGAAAAGTCAATAATTCCCCTCTTCCTATGTATATGTCAGAATTTTATAGGGGAATCCACAAAAAGGATTAACCATATGACCTAAAACTGTAGGGTACCTCTAGAACTATGTATGACTTGATTCCTTTCCTCACATGATACATAGATATACCGTGGAACTATGTCTTAGTCCAACAAGCACATGATACAAATTTCCCCCTCTCTGTGCATAGGTCAGACTGGCATGGATATTTTTTTTCCAGAACTACACGTGTCTTGATTCTTTACCTCATAGGATACGTAATGATTCCTAGATCCTTCATCATGGTCCAAAAACCATTAAAAAAAGAGATCCTTTCCTATGTATGGGTTTGAATGGAACGGGGAACATGTATTCAAAACTATGTGGACATTTATTCCCAACTAATTTGGATATGTAGGAAAGCTCCATGAGGTTTAAGACTGACACTTTACTAAACTCATCCTTTTCATGTCAGTCCACTCTCATCCTTACTATATAACGTGAAACTACATGGGATAATAGAACTATGTCCGAATTTATTCCTACCTCCACCAGATACATAGTGATACCCAGATTCCATTTCCTGGTCAAGCCTCCATGAAAACAATTCCTCCCCTGTTTACAGTACATACTTGGACATGTAAATTCATGAGTCTTAACATCATGATGTTAAACTACATGAACCAAGAAATTCATAACCACTTGATATTAAACTATATGGTAGCTCAAGAATTATGTGTTCCTTTATTCTCGACACGAGAAGATACATAGTGAAACCTAGGCTTTCCCTAGTCTAGTTACGAAGAAAAAAAATCCTCCGATATCCTACATGTGAAATACAAATAGATGCAGGGGATTTCAAATATGCACTCTTACTTCCAGAAAGTGTCAAAATACCAAGCTTCCATTTACACACGAATCATATCTATATAGGGGATCTTGTAACTTTAAACTAATCATCATCTAGATATTTCTCACATACCCAGACATCCCCTTTTCTTCCATTAAACTCAATGCCCTAGGAAATCTCGGGTCACCATAACCCTGATTGGACATCAGAAATAGATGAATAGTATATTGTAGATACATTTGTTTGACTATACACACAATACCTTGGTGGATCTGCATATGTTTCCCACAAAAATGGCATGTCAACCAAAGGAAACTTTTTCCTTGGGAGAGGCTTGGGAGAGGCTGTTCCTAGTTACGTAGGCATATTGGCTTTTAATCCTCACACCATCCCTCCCAAATCAAGGAATCTTGGAATCGGGGTTTACACCTGCTTCCCCCTCTCATTTTTAGGGAATACCATGAATATCCTGCCCTAAATATATCATATTTACATATGATTCCTTTGATATTTGGTCCCTAAAACATGAAGTTAAACTATGTTGTCAACGTCCTTTCTGTAAGACTTAAAACTACATGGGCCTACAATATTTATCTAGTTCAAATTGAGTCACCCACATCTTTATCACATTTCGTTAAACTACATAGCCCAAGAATTCTCTATTCTTAGATCATACCATCCCTAGGTGGTTGAGTGAAACCCTTTTTTCACTTGTTTCTCACACCGAGTATGGATCATATGGGCATTGGAATTTTGACAGGGGATTACCCATAGAGCCAGGGTGAATCAATCTACCATGACTGACCCTACTAGAATGATTTTAAAAGTCATATTAGTGATTTAAAATCTATATTGGGAAACCTAAAGTTATAACCGTATGAAATTAAACTACAGGGTACCACAAATATAGATAAATCCCCCCCCCGCACTCACGTAGCAATCATGTGCATGGAGCCTAATTTTGGGATATCTACATCTCCAAGATCGGGTCTGGCCCCAATAAATGAATAAAAATTCCACCACTCCTTACGCACAGACCAAACATGTGCAAGGAATCTGATATTAGGACACATGGATCTTCAAAACTAGGCCTTGATCTGACAAGGAAGTATAAATATACCACCTCACGTAAATTTCAAATCTGTTTATAGAGACCCCAAATTCCATGAGTAATCATTGACTAAGTGTATATGATATGTCCAAACCAACTCTCTCCATTCATCAAACTCTGTGCTTTGAGTGATCTTGTATCATCATAATCATTCATGGCCATCAGGAATGGAAGGTCTGTGTCATGTGGACACCTTTGTTTTACTATTCTCAGAATGCGCTAATGACTCTACATACGTCCCCCACAAAAATGGCATGTCAACTAAAGGAAATTTCATCCCCAGGATAGGTTTTTTTCTATTTTCATATGACTAAAGGATTCCAAGACCCAAGTCATTTATTCTGATCCAAGATCCCTCAAAACCATGGTTTACACTCTCCTCCCTACCCATGTCCTAGACATGTCAGAACATCCTGCCTCGATTACCCTCTTGTTACACGGGGATTCAATATTAAAATCCTAATCGCATGATGTTTAAACTGCACGATACTCGATACCTAGTATTCACACATAGTCTAGGTGACATCAAAAGGGTATTTTCCCTCATGACCATATATAAGAAATGAATCTGCGTAGTAAAGTTTGACATATCCCCTGCCTCATTGGTTGATATGTATCCAACAAATTTCCCCATCCATATGTGTGAATCATATCTACATAGGAATGAACCTTAAAATAACTACACACATCTTTATTTATACCATAAAAATATACATAGAAACATATGAATCTCATATGTCAAATCCATCAATGAAATAGTATTTTCCCATCCCGGCCCACACAAGGGTCAAACCTATATAAGGAAATAACTCACATGGATGGGATAAAAAAGCCTCGAAAAATTCATGGTATTCCCGATAAACATCAACCTAAAATGCACCATTTTCATGATAATTTACCCCTTTAAACACACCATTATCTACATCCAGAAAGGTCATAATGCTCATAACCTTCCATAGCCATCGGTAATGGATGGCTAGTGTCTTACAGACACTTTTGTTTGACTATACACATAATGCCCTAGCAGCTCTGCATATTTTTCCCACAAAAATGGCTTGTAAAACACAGGGAAAAATTTCCTTAAGAGAGGATTTTACTATCTCTGTACTCCCCTATGACATATAAATATCACCTAATTCCTAGTTTAGGAAACCCCTCAGATTACAGTTTACATATTCCCCCCTCATGCCTAAAGGTGATTGAAAATTTCTAGCCGAGCTGTCAGAAAAAAGGAAAATATTTTTCCACCTTTGGTTTAAAAAATACT
This sequence comes from Viscum album, assembly GCA_963277665.1. NCBI lineage: Eukaryota > Viridiplantae > Streptophyta > Magnoliopsida > Santalales > Viscaceae > Viscum > Viscum album. Next base: position 1,017,038,213 of record OY728143.1, read on the forward strand.
TTAAACCATACATCTCAAATGTTTCAGTTGTACAATTTTAAAATACGCCATGCACTAGACCTCCTTTGCAAAAGTCAAATTCATATGAGGGCAATTTATGACCTAGAACTAATATAAATTCCCCCATAATTTAAGACATCACTCCCTTAAAATTCCACCCACTTTGTCCCTAAATAGAAAAACAAATACAAAATTCTATATGAATTTACTGGCCATCGGAATTTGATTACTAGTTTTCTGCAGACACCTTTGTTTGACTATGAATACAATGACTCGATGACTCTTCATATGTTTTCCACAAAAATCGCATGTAAACCAAGGGATAATTCATCATCAAGAGAGACCTTTCCCACATATATATGTCCCATGGAATCATTGCCCCATATCATATCCTATATCCAGAAATCAAAAGTTAGGGTCAAGAGAAATAACTCATCCATGTCAGAAAGTTTCCGGTACATTCTAGGTTAATGAGTCCCAAATTGGGGCCCTCACCACATAATTCATGGTCAAAGTTATTCGACCTAAAACATCAGTATTGATAGTCTGGTTGGAAATAGTATAAACTACAAATGAAATGTGACACAACACTTTCCCAGATGAAAACCTACAATGGGAACCCATGGAAAAAGTTTAGTTCCATATCTTTAAACCTATACTATATACAGTTTAGGAAAAACATCAAGAAATCAAAAAATAATCAAAAGAAAAAAATATTTTTGGGTTGAAAACACGCAAAGGGTGTCCTAAGAAAAAGTAAATTTATACCTGTTAAGCCCACACCACAACATGATTAGGAAAAACTTACGGTGATAATGAAAAAGAAACAAAGTTATAGGGGTTTTCGTGCAACCCTTGAAAGATTCAAACTATACTCGTTGAGCCCCCAACTCAGGAAAAATTAGGGCATGATTTGATTATTTCCTTTATATCGGATTATGAATCAAGTTGATATCTGTTTGAGATTATGGTTTCTATGAATTTGATCATAAATGATTTATATTAGAGGAAAATATAAAAGAGGAACACAAGAATGTAAAATGATTCCATTTTATTAAAATAAGTAAGAGTGGAGGGGATACATAATAAAGAGTCTATCCCTAATGTCAAAAACAAAGATATTTTAGGTAATCCCAACAGATTACATTGAGTCCCAACTTACTCTTTTTCGATGGTCAATAACTTCCCGATGAGGGATATAAAAGGCATATTCTAGCGCATCCCTCCGTTCATCTTCATCTTCAACCATTGGGGGTACTCGCATCATAAATTTTTATAGGCATCACCCTTTCTGTTTGATGTCCTCATAATTAGCACTTGATGATGCCAGTTGTGATTTTAGTTTGGCCATATAAGCCTCACACTTGTGCAGTTCCTCTTTCTGGGAAATAATTTGGTCATGAGCACTAAATTCCTCAACCTTGAGATGATGCAACTCATCTGTAATACCCTAAAAACTCTGTGCTTGGTGGTGAGAAGGGTTGAACATACCGATATCGCCTTTGCAAGCACCGAGATCCTCTTGAACTATAATTGTGTTACACAAAGATATGAAACCATTGGTAATCAAATCTGCTCAAACTCATATCTAAAAATAATTATTTAATGTTATCCTCCTCAATGGAAAAGTCTATCATGGGAGTTTCCATGGAAAGCATACATATTTGATGCCATGACAATTTTCACATACCTTGATTCCCCCTAGTGGAACTAGAATCTTGGTACACCTCCACCGTGATAGGTATGTAATCATGAAGAATTATTACAGAAGACGGAAGTTACCTGAGCTGATTCCCCCCAAATAGGAAGAATTTCCCTCCCAATAGATGGTTCAGCCTCTAAGATAAATGAGGGGTTTTGGAAGAAAATTCAAGAAAATCTGGTGATTTCCCACTTAGATCATCTTTAGTAGGACCAAAGACCATATCGTCTAAAGATACAGGATATGATTCTCTTTCCACGAAGATGGGTTGTGAGGTTAAATCCCCTTCCAAACCCATGTGAATGTGGGTAGAATTCCTTCTTACCAGAGGGGTGGGTACAGATAGCAGAATGGTCATAGTTGGGGTAGTATCAGAAACATCCAATAGTCTCTGAACCCATCGAACTAGCCTTCACAATGCATATTAGGCTAGAAAGCTACCCAAAATAGGGCATAATCTAATGACAGGTAAGTTGAGGTTGTTGTGAGAGGAATAAGGACTTCCACATTAGCATCCTCCCACATGATGGCCAGCTAGAATTGGAAAAGAATCATGGGATGAGACTCTCAATAAACTAGAATAGTAGGGTGAGGTGAGACTTGTTAAAGGCATCCAAAGTTCTTGGAAAACCAATATGGAGTACAGGGATCATAGATGATTACCCTATCTATATGATCAGATAAAACTCCATCCCAAAGTGAAATAATATAAGAACTATATTATGATGATTCCATCTGTTATCCATCATGGATCTATGGGGAAAAACATATGGTGTGAAATAAAACTGAGAAACTTCACTCAATAGTTTGACTGCATCATCAATACTTAGTGATTGGGGATGAATGATGGAAATGTTGAGAAGATCTGAGTGAAATTCAGAATGAGGAACCCTTGCAGTATGTCGATATTCATAGAAGGGTAAATTAAATTCCATCCAACCATTAAAAAATTTAAACCAACCGCTAAGATGATGTGGGGTTTTCCCTTCCTATATCTACATAAATAGTTCATATATTCATGCTAGGGTTGGAATGACCAAGTTAATGGGTTATCCCCCTGCCAGTTTGGATCCCATCGTCAGAGTGAAATCTCTAACAATGATATATAAATTGTGAGAGGGGAAGAGTCATTCAATAAGGAATATAGAAAAGAAACCTGCTAATATTATATCAAGTGATACATCTGATCAAATATCATAGACCTAGGTGGTGTACTAGACTCACTTTGAGGGTAGCACAATATGATCCAGGAATTTTCCAAGACTGTTGAGTCGGGTGAGTCCGGCTGTGGCGAACCCTCAGCCTAGGACCATTATCCTGCAATAACAGACTGACCCAATCTTCGAATGGAATAAGTGAATGAGCATGGAAGGGTTTATTGAGTAATCCCTCTACCAAGAATAATAAATTCCTATCAAATGAAGATACTTGTTCAAAATTCACCCAGGTATTGGTCGCTGGAAGAAAATCATTATACATGTTTCCTAGAATGGGATGCCCTCTAATTTGATGGATGCCCCATAAAATAATCCCCACTTCCCCATGAAATAGGTGAAAGGTATTGGTTATTTAAGACCAATGACTAAGAAATTTGGGAAACATCTATCCTGGTGAGTGGATTGAAAATTGGAAAAGCCATGCTTCATGATACATGTTTATTACTACCAACTGGCCAGGGGATTCCAAACAAATTTGATGCACCCAGAATGCCCAATCCCACTAATCGGAGAAGCATCCTCTAGATCACAAGTCCTATTTGGTGATCCACCTGCCATTGGTATTCTCTAGAGAATTATTGACAATGGATGGGTATCCCAAATGACCAACCATAAATAGGTGTTATGATGAAAGTGATTACTCTGAGTCCATTCAGATCCTTTGAGTGTGAAAAAGTTATCTTGAGTAAAAGTATTTATGAGTTCTCCCATTGAAGAATTATTTTCTCGATCATGACCTTTGGATTCCATGAGGAAAATAATATAAGTACTGTGACTGGCCAATAGAAATGGAACATCATCTAGGAGGTCGAAGTTGTAATACAGAAACTAGAAAGATAGCAGATAGGTTGTGTGATCTATAGAAAGATGGTCTCTGAGAATACCCTATTGAGGAACTATGTTGGAATGAAGGTTGTATTTATAATTTTCAACCATAGATTCCCTCCTCCTGATCACTTTTATTGAGAGAAGATGAAGATCCATTATCCTACATCAAAATGACCATACAAAAGGGATAGTCCAAAAAAATATTTGGGCGAATGACCAAAATTGGAAAAGGGACAACAAGAAGTATGTAAAATGATGGTCCATGTAATGAACACCATGAATGCTTTGCAGAATTCCTTCCATGCGAACCAATGGTTCATGGAATGCTATGCAAGATGTTGTCCCATGAAGCAATGTCCAGAAAACAAAATAGTTCAAAAAATGGGAGAAACGTGTTCTGAGCCTTGCTAAGAGGTCATCCAAAGTAAAGAGTTAAATGTTTAAGTTTTAAATTTGATGTTCAGTTCATCGAATTGATGTTTAGTCTATAGAGTATGTGAACCACGTAGTGTCTTACTATGATGAAGTTCAAACATACATTTTATGTTTAATAGTTTGGTTCTTGGATTCAAAAGTCAGATCATGGACATGATCAACAGTGAAGAGTTCATAGTTCATGAAATGCGAAGCATAGTTTATGGAAGAAGAATTTCACGAAGGCACTGGTAGGTAGAAACATGAAAATTATATAGCACTTTATGGATCACTTTTCATTGAGAAGTCTAGTAAATGAAAAATGACATGGACCCCCTATATATAGGTGTGGTCCCCCCAATAGGTCCACATTTATATCACAAACAAGTTCACTTTAGGACCACTTTCTACATCATAATATCATTATCTTCATCCTGATAAGAACCAATTATGATGGTTGGAATGTTTAGGGTCCTAAAAACCTTGAAAAGGGAAGGTAAATACTCCCACAAATTTTATGAAGGAATAAGATGCAGGCTCGATAGAATATTTGAGAAGAAGATTGAAGAAATTGAATTAAAAAATGGACCAAAGTGGTCAACATACTGATTTTCAGGAATGATAAGTGGAAAGGCTGCAAAACTTTGGCCCACAAGGCATTATCTAGTGAACAAGGAAGTTCATGGAATAATTGAGGTCGACGGAATCCCGAAAACCATGTCATTAGAGGAATGGGGGTGGAGAAATTCCACATACAAACCATGGCCCCACAAACAACATTGTTGGAAAAAACATGATGAAGAGGTATGCCATCGCACACCACCTCACAAAATTAGTTCGTGGACATGGTGAGGCTGGCGATGTACCATGAACTCTGTTTTTTGCAGGATCAAGGTGGTGATTTCCGTTGCTGCGAACCGTATACCCACAAACCTCAGCACCACAAACCACGGTTGACCGAGTCATGCATGGGCCAGATGATTTCCCCATGGAGTTCTAAAAAAGGTGTATTGTGAACCATAGATACATCCTTCTCGTCACTCTATAAAAGGACCCAAAAGGGATTTGAGAAAAAAAAAAGAAATAGAGGATCAAATTTTCAAAGAGCTTGGAGATTACAAATGGAAGACTTCAAAGGCAACTGATCAATAGAGTACGGAACCATGAATAGTTTGCAATAGGTATAAACATTTTGTGAACCATAAATAGAAGGAAGCCTAATAATATGGGCAAACTGTGAACCTAATAGGCGAATAGAAAACCGTACTCCCTTCATGGATGAACTTATCACAAACTACAAAACCAATACCCCTACATTAATATGGCATGCCACATAACACATCTCGATGCAGATGAAACCCTACCCTACATAGCATTCTGCCACATGGATGGACTCCAACACCGCATACCACCACCCCATGCAGATGGAACCTGAGACCACATACCACTATGGTACACAGACCACATCCAAATCCACATACCACCTCAGTACGCGGATAATATCCATATCCATGTACCACATCGGTACACATACAGTGTCCATGTCCGCATACCACATCAGTTCATGGACGACCCCTCCATCCTCTTAGCAATACGCCAAGTGGAGGGTACCTCACCTCATATGAACAAATGATACACAGTGTAGGGTAATTTAAGGTTTCCAACTTTTAGTACCGATCATGCCCTTCCATTTCCATCCCATCCTCTAAATTCTCTCCATGAACCAGTCCATCAGCACCAGGACAAATCTTCTTCCAAAGCCACCAAATCTATATGAATAGACCATTAGGTGCATCAACACACCCTTCTAAGAATATATACCCATGGTAATCATATACATGTGTGTAATCCCCACAACCGTACGGGAACCTAGAGTATTTCTAAGTCTACATTCCTATGGTAACCCATATTTCAGCCTTGATATGATCACATGTACATCCTTGTTCAAGGGATCAAGGGTAATCATTGGATTTTCCATTCAATGGGGGATAGTGATAAGAGAAAGGGATCATTCCTGCCTTTGATTTTGATAAGGAGTTATTCTTCTCTAGTTTCCCAAAACTAGCTTTAGGGAACCCTCTTAAGGTAACCCCATAACATTTATACTGGAGGAGGCAATCCTGCTCCTCTCACACTCAGACCGGGACATGTCCAGAATGATTTCCAAACGTGACTAACTTAGATATCAACAGTAGTGAGAGTTAGCACATTCAAAGCCACTCGTCTATCTCTTGTTAATCTGTCACCCCTCCCTATTCTGCCACCATCCTACTTTTCCATCAACAGAGAATGGAGGGTGCGTGGTTTTCCAGATCTACCGCTTCCTCTTGTTTCTCAAACCAATCATGAATCACAAGGGCTTATAGGTTGACAGAGATCACATTATCTACATAACTTCCTAATTAACTACGAGAAAACTGATTTCTGCTCTAACTAGAAAATGTTGGACACCTTTCTGAAGGCCTGATCTCAAGTGGGTAACTTCCTTGTGTAAACCCCACCCCAATGAACTACGAGAACTCTAATTCCTACTCTAACTAGGATACGTAGGACACTTTTTTGAAGCTCGAGATCAAGAGAAATTCTTCTTAAAATTCAGTCCCAATAATAATTTCCCCGATCTCACTATGGCATACTCTTCAAAAATAAACCCTGACATGACTCTCTCAAGAAACGAATCCTTTATGGTGTAATCCCCAACCATGTCTTCTAAAGTGGGCTTCCTCTATGGTATATGCCCCAACATAAACCAAACTACATGGAATTTGATTCCCAACTAACAATTATACGTAGGAAGCCTCCCTAAGGTCCAAAACTAACACCCAAATAACCTTAGTGTTCATTGATCCATATCCCCTATAGGGCCATATCCACCCAAGACACCATACCACTCCTAAGAATCTTGGGCCGCTTCGGTGTAAGTCCCATATGATATCTTGACTAGGCATCTTCTACCTAGAATTTTTATACACATGACATTAAAATTCATGGATGGCTGTCATCATATCATAACCTTAAGAGGTGATGTGTCCAGTTAAGTGGCACCGAACTACATGGGTTTTGATTCTTCTCATAAAAATACATTGGAATCCCATTACATGGGTTCAATGAACATATGAAAATTACTTAAATATATAATAGAGTCCAATAGTTGGCAATAATACCCCCCCAAAAGGGTGTGATGAGCTCGACCTCCCATCCATTATAAAAATACATGATTTATAAAAGTGTTTTTAAAAAATTTATTTAAATTTTAAAGATGATTTATTAAATAAAATTTCTTCGTTTTTTACTTTTTAAAAAATGTTTTGAAAGGAATAGTTACATCATTTTCAAAAAATGGCCCATTAGGATTTTACCAAATTTGTGAAAGTAATATTTATTTTAGAATGTATGGAATGAATGAATTTTTTCTCCCTAATAAACAATCAATTATTTGAAGATTAATTTACAATTTAAAATGGTTATTTTCAATGAAAAGTATATGTCAAGAGGTTTTTAAACTTTTTTTAATTAAAGTTTCAAATTAAAAATATTATTTTCATCAAAAATGCATTTAATTAAATTTTTATGGTATTTTTATCCATCAATGACAGAAACCCTTTATGTAATTATGGTACACAATGGATATGTTGTATTGATATAATCCTTATTACTTCATTTTATGGTTTATGATCATTTTGACTGAGGATGATTATTTTTATTACCATTCACCATATTACTCTAGATGGTTTATGATTATGTTTTTTTAATTGGGGAAATTATTATCATTTTGTATGATTGTTTTTCAATATTAGTTTTTATGTTGAATTTGTTTCACCCATTTGATAATATTAATTCACCATGAATAGAGTGTGACGGGTGGGGATTGGTTGTATATATCCCCTTAACTCATCTAAAGGTCATATTTGAAAAATTAGTTGACCAAATTAGATGGTTTTCCACCAAAAAATTTAAATTTTCTTGTGATAGGTTTCAATATTTTTTTTAGATGTCTGACATCATGAATTCACTCATTATGAGATCAGTTATTTATGTCCACGTGATTATTCAATTAGTTATAATATATATGGATATGTTTTAAACTCTTGTGATTATTTATATAGATTTATTTGATCATTATTTATTTTGGTCATCTTATGCCCAATTTATTGATTAAATGGAATGTGTTTAAGTTTTTTACCTTTCCATATGGATTATTATTATTTATCCATGAAATCTTTAATTGTGTTCTTAACCTTACCGAGAATTTAATCTCAACTCTTTTATATGTTTTATTTTACCCATGGAGTGAGAAAGTGTTTTGTTGTTGATATGTATAGATATACTTTGAGGAATAATGGTTTTATCAAAGAAAACACTGTGTTTATTTTATTTTTTTCAATTTTAATGTGAATTTTCAAGTGTGTATCTAGTTTACCAAGACTACAAGACTACTCATTCCTTTGGGATTTGATTCCTTGTATCTAATACCAATGTAATAAAGTAACCACTGGATCTAGACTGCTGAAGTTTGAGAATTTACATCCATTGTGTTGGAATTATTGGAAAATTAAATATAAAGAGTTATTTCAGTGATGGAAGAGTCAATTATATATGAAATTCTTCTAGAATTACATTTGAAAATATTATTTTGCAATATACATGATGTTTGTTTCTTAGTTACTCTAGTTCACTTGAGTCATAGATTATTGAATTTGAAGCTTATTTTACCTTATATCTGAGAGAGGGTGTATGAGAAATTATAGTTTTTTATGATTAAAAAATGTTCATCTTGTAGATGACAAAGATATCATGATTATGGGAAAGGTTGCTATTTCCATTTGTATAAGGAATTGGATAATTCTATAATGTCAAGGACTATCGAATACCATGTTCAAATAAGAACATGATTTTAATAGGAACGTTTAAATATATATGTTTTTACAATATTGTTTTATTGGATAGTTGAATGTTACAAATGGTTCCATAATAGTGATCATAGGACTAAAGGATATAAAATTTTATCTAACCAGACTTTTAGATGGTGAAATACATGCTAGAAAAGTAGCATTTGTAATGTTATAGCATAAATGTCTTGGAAACTTATCTGAAAAAGGTGTAAGAATAATTTTTACAAAGAAATACTAGTGATCAAAATCATTAATTGTGTAACATTTGAAGAATTTATCCTTGGGAAGTAATGTAACATGTTGTCACAAATGGAAGGTGAGATTTCCATGGACCAAAAGATAACACTGGTACATACTGATGTATAAGAGCCATATTTGGTATGTTCTATTTTAGTATGAGTGTATTACAATACCTAAACCGATGACTAAACATAGACGAGGTGGGTTTTCATTATAAGGAAAATGTATAAGGTATAAAGTACCATCACCCTATGGAGTTCCATGGTGGAAAAGTAGACAGGAAGTAATCTCAAATGATTGAGGTATGATAATAGTGGGTAATATGGAAGAAGGGTATTCTTGATGTTCTACAAGTGGAATGTTATTCCATTTTGGAAGACTGTATGATGTACTCCAAAACTAAATAATGTTTAAAATAGCATTGATCATACTTCAGTAGAGAAATAAAAGAGTAAAAGGATTTAAATTATTTTTGTTGAAGAGTTTGGGATGGGGGTTTATAATTGTTCTAGTTACTTGGTGAAAAAAATATATAATCTCTATTGTTTAATTAACTATTGAAAACACATCAGTGTGAAACAAAAATTAAAATTTCTTACATAAATGTCTTTTTTTTCACTCTCTCATGTACTCTTTAATTACATGTAATGTGAAATTCTAGAAGATATGTCCTAAGAATGTTACTTTATAGGGTACAATGATAATAGTTTTTGATTTTGGATTTTAGATAAAAAATTTAAAGGTCATTAAAATATGGAATGTCATCTTCAATTAAAATATCTTTGTGAAATCCCAAACTAAGCATAAATTTTTTATACGATCAAAGTATCATTATAATTAAAGGTTCTTTTAAATTTGTGTTTGAAATTTATGGATTTCCTAGAATATTTGAGGAGTATGGATGTTCTTGAAACACTAGACTACCTCGAAGTAGTTTCAAGTTCTGATGGTGTTTCCTAGGCCAGAACTTCCAAAATGTTTGAGGATTTATAAAGCTCAAAGATGTGAATTGTAAGAGAGAGCCCCAAAATCCGTAGTTTTAAAAGGAGTATAGTTAATAATTAAACTATAGAGATCTTGGAACCAAGTAAAATGATATGGATGTTACACTCACTATTTTCTTCCCACTGAAAAAGGAGAGCATAAATGTTTAAAATTGGATACTTGTATAAATGACTAGATTTAGTTGGCATGATTAATGAGGTATGATATAGATTCCTTATATGTTTCCATAATATAAGAAAAATTACATACTCTAAAGAGATTACATTAGAAAATAAAATTAGTATCTTAAGGTGGATGTGAATGGTAGAATATGGTATAAGTAATGTCTTGTTGTGTTGGGTTTTCAACAAATTAATGGTTTATATTTTCTTGATAACTTTTCTTCCATTTTAAAAATACATAACGATTTATATGGTACATATAATTACTATCATTCAAGGGATAAAAATATTGTAGTTATGTGTGATAACAAAATTTCTTCATAGAAACTTAAATGAAGACATTTAAATAGCTAAACTGAAGGGTTTCATGGAGAAATATAAGGTAGAATTTTTGTGAAGTTTGATATAGAGACTTTATGGTTGAAATTAAGAACCATTGTAGTGGAACAAGAATCACATTGAATTTAGGGATGAAAATATGTTCTTATTAAATAATTAGGATCATTTCTATTACAAGAAGGTGTTTGGTGATGAGATTTTCATCATCATACTTATCTATGTGGATAAAATAATTATTTTCAGACATATATAGGAAATGATTAATGAAGAGAAAACTAAATTTTCTGGATGTTTTGAGAGAAATGATATGTTATAAAAAATGGATTTATGGGATGTAAATTGAAAGTGGAATAAATAAAAAATTATTTTTTGTACTCTATCTAAATACATATGATGGTGGTGGAAGTTTTCATAATAATAAAGGTAAAACTAGTAACCACTCACCTAGCCAGGAATTTCCAAATGATAAAAGAGAATGAATTTAAAATAGAATATGAATTTGAGTAAATAGAAATAGTTCCTTCTAAATAAAAAACCAGAAGCTTTATGTATGACATGATTTTCAGATGATAGTATATTGTACATTTAGTAAGAGGAGTTAGCATGATGATGGCTTAATTTAAAATATAGTTCTATAAAGAAGGAAAGTGAATCATCGTGTATCTCAAAGGTTCTGATTGGAAAAATATTTGATTTATTAAATTAAAACCACTATAAAAGTTTATATATTTGGACTTTTGAGGCAATGTAGACAATAAATGGAGTACCAATGGCTATATGATCACTTATAGAGGCACAAATATATATCATATATAAAATATTTAACGGGTAGTTTCACATAAAAAAATAGAAATAGAGTATATTTCATTAACACAATCTTAAACTAAATTGGTTTTGATAAAGTGGATTATATAATATATTGGAAGAATGTAGCAGGATAAGATGAATTTTTGTGATTTATAAATCATAGTCCACTTATGTAATAACCAGATGATCCCTTCCAATAAAATCATTTTTTAGTTAATTTTTCACTTTATTTAGAAGATATGATGACCAAGGTGGTAATTAGGGATACAAATGGGTGTCATTTATTCTCAATTAGACTTGGATTTTTGAAAAAATGGTAGGGAATCCATGTAGCTACAAAGTAATATTAAGGGTAGAAGGGGTTTTGTAGATGCTGATAGAGGACTTAGTGGTGAATCATGAAAATGATTTTCAAGGTGGAGACTGTTAGGTTTGGTCATGTGAAAAACATTTTCTAGAAAATTTATTGGAACTTATATAAGGAGTGATTCTTGAGGAATAATTTTTGAAATTAGGTGAAGATAGTGGAGCAGTAGTGAAAATGTCTAGAATTTTGAAAGTAGGAAGACTATAGGTTAGGGAATCAGAAGATACCATGATGAGTCTCAAAAGTGGAAGTGAAAAGGAAAAAAGAAATTATATAAATCCCAACTCTATGAATATATAAAGGTTACTTATTATGTTATATAAGGATTCTTGATATTCATAATGTATATGTAAGAGTTCTTTAAAACGATACATAAGAGTAAACTCATAGAGTTCCCAAATGTGTGCACTATTTTTAATAAAAAGAATTTAATGTGGTGAATATATTTAACAAAGTGAAGTATTCCCCATAATATTGGTTCTAAGTGTGAATACTCTTCAGGAAGATCATAAGGTTGTCGCATTAGTTGCACCAGTTGGACTTTACTTTAAGTTGTATAGTGGGGACATCTATTTTGATGTGTGTTCAATTGTAATCATAATATTTTCCTTTAATAATAGTTTTGCAGTGTTTCCCCTAAGGCATTAACCTATATTCGAATCATGAAAATCATGTGTTGTTATATACCTTTTATTACCTTATATTTACCTTTTAGAAGTTCTTTTACGGATTGTTTGTGTGCGTTGTAGTGTGTATTTGGGGAGAATTGTCTTCTTAGTTTTGGATAAATCATGTACATTAGTTTGTTTTGATCTGGTGGTTTCGATTCATTATTTCAACTGTGTAAGTTATGGAGGGTAACTTCTAGTCATAGGTTCCTATGTAACATATATATGTTTAATTTTTTCAATATGTATTATTAATTGTATAACTGTATAAGTAAATTTAAAAATATTTTTAACAAAATTAAATAAAAAAGATCTATAAAAATTACTAATGATATAAATGTATATAATACTAATTATATATATATAAATTTAATAATAGCTTTATTTATTTATTTAATAATATTTTAAAAAAATATTAATTATACAAATTAATAATAACTAATTATTATAAATATTTATACTTATATTTAAAAACAAGAATTGTTATATTTAAATTTAGAGAGGATTAATATTAATATATTAATAATTAATATTAAATTTACTATTAGTTATATTTAAAATAATACTAAATTGTTACTAATTTAAAAAAAATATAAAAATTATGGACCATTTATAAAAAAATAGGGGTCTACAGTATGGCATGCACAAAAGAAGGTAGCAAGTAGAATAATGGGACATGGCAGATAGTGCAGTGAAACATACAGGCAGTGAAATGTTACAATATGTGGGCATCAATGTGTGGGATTCTTGATAAATGTATTGGAATGTTGATTCTTATTAATTGATTCTCTACCAACCTAGAAATCTAATGTTGGATGAAGGGGTGACCTGCGACATGATGATCAACACATTGAAACTAGTTGAATGCATGACGTGACATGGAAGGTGGTGTGGCAGGGTACCACACATGCATTGCCAGACATCCAACTAAAAAGTGATATTGGGGAATTTGAACCTATAAAACAACCCTCCTCCTACATATATTTTCGATTTATGGTGGAGGGATACCATAATTTCTTAGTAAATAGGGCATCATGACCTTCAGTTAGGTGATACAGTATAATTACTACTAACATGGGAGGGAGTGTGGAGGAAGACTAGAGACATGACATGATGTAAGATAATTTTTTTAGGTCTTTTTATATTCTCCTACAAAATATCTTTGGGACACAATTAGATGATTCTTTGGTCTATCCAGAACATGGTCCTTTTGGACAATCCCCAAAATAAACTTGGTCTATAGGGTTCTTTCCATTCATTGTGGGGATGGATAAGGCTTGACCCATTAGGGTGACTAGGTGTGTGTTATTCGAGGTTTATAACCCATATTCCTAATATAGGTAAATGTCTAAATTTTTTCCACAATATATTATTAATTATAAAACTGTAAAATTAAAAATATTTTTTTTAATAATTATATTTAAATAGATTTTGAGTTTAAGATATATAAAAATGTTATTATTACAAATTATATAGATGCATATTTTATAATTATTATATATAACAATATATGAATGATTTTTGATTAAAAGTAAAAAATATTAATTATTATTAAAATATTTTTATTTAGATAAATGAATTAACTTTTTTTTTAAATATATCATTAATAATATGAATGTATAATTATATTAAAATACATTTATGTATACATATATAAATAAATAAATACTAAATAAAAAATAATAACACAAGAACGACTAATGTATGTATACATTATTAATTACATAAAAACATTAATAGTTAATATTTTTGTTTCTTACAACCACCAAGGACATAAATAAATTTATAGATAATAATTATATTTCAATGTGACTAATTTTTTATAGGTTTATATTAATCATATAAACATTAAAATATTTTTTACTATATATTATTAATTATATAAATTAATAAATAAATATAAAAATATTAAAATTTCATTTGTATTCCTAATTTTTAAAATAAATGACTAATTATATAAATGTCTATAATATTAATTATATATAATATTAAAAGTAATTGATTCTATGTATTTTTATTAATATATTAAAACTCGTATTAATTATATACATGAAAAAGCACTTAGTATTATAAAAATGCATACTTATATTTAAAAATATTAATAATTGTATTTTTATTTTTATATGATTATTTTCAATATATCACCAATTAATATTAATTTTAGTTTCAACTATATTTAAAATAAGACTACATGAAAAAGATATATTCAAAAGAGAGAGTTCCTGGTCATTAATTAAAGGTGAAAGAAAAAGAGAAAAATGAAGAAGAAAATAGACGGGGACATACAAAAGGACATTCCCTCATCCAAAAAAGCAAAATACGCATAAAAAAGTTCGATCATTTTCATAATCATAATTAGAATAATCAGAATCATCAATAGTCTCCTACTCTGACTGTGAATTACCTTGATTGAGGATCCAAAAGATCCTCTCATTGGACCTTCTATGCTCTAGAGTGAGCTAGATCTTCAATTCCATAGAGGATGACCTAGTAGAAAAATTATTAGGAAGATTACAGTAATCCTTTTGCAACCTTCTTTTTATAGGAATCAAAGAGAAAACTTCACTACTGATCATCTTTCCCTTTCCATTTAGCACATCATCCTTAAAATAAACACAGTTTTCGCTGCCCATGGATCAAAGATGAGGGGTGTCCAATAATACCAAATGATGCTTCTTGTCACTTCCATCATCCTAGTCATAACCCCATTTATAAGAAACTCCTAAAGAATAGAAGACATTATGAATCTCTTGATGATAATCCGCACTCTTCTAAAAATTATATGTCTAAACCCATCATCTTGTGGAACATGCCTTTAAAATTCTATTTCCAGTGGATACACATTACAACCTTTCTCATCATTTTGAAAAGGATAGTACCCTAGAACAACACCAACAACTTAATCTATTGATTGTCCAACCTCACCAGTGTTATTCCAATCCTATTCAGTGCAATGAATGAAAATAAAATTAGAACTACCATCCTTCTGAATAGGGTTAAATGTAGATCCATTATGACTCAATTCAACACCAATAAAAGAACCACATGTTTTCCCCTTAATTACATTAGATTAAGAGGGTCCAACATAGACAACATTGACAAGAGTTCCATTTCCACTGATACTGTAGGCTTGTTCCTCAATAAGACTTTTACCTTTTCCCATGTTAAGAGGGAATATATTACCACTAATAAAAACCACATTATTTTCCATTATCTACCTTTTCAATTTTCTCATACAAGATGAATTGGGATTCCCTTTAAATGAACAAAAAGATAAAATATCATTTTTATGATAGATATCATTTCCATGACCGTTGATTTGATAGTATAGATAGAAATATTATAGTCTTTCATATTCCACTTTTAGGGAGATATCATTATTCAATGTTGACACGATAATATTATTAATCAAGTAAGATCTTAAGTCTACTTCACCAATACCCTAGAATAATGAATGAATTTGAAAACCTTAATGGTCATTTCTATTTTTATTAGAATCCACACAATATAGTGTTGGAGTTAGTTTCCTAGAACCAAATTCTTTTCACTTCCTGATAAATTTGTTTTCAAGGTTTTTACGATTAATAAACTTCTTAACACATAATGATTTTTCTTCTGTGTGACAAAGTGATAAAGTCATAAGAGTAGCTGTCACACTAAAAGGTTATAGTAGTTCTTCATTATGATGAGAACCCAGATGTGCTATGACACTATTCTTGAATATATGTTCTATAAATTGATGATATCATTTGAGGGATACAACTGATACTGGCTATTAGGGGTGGATAATTATAGGACTTTCAGGAATATTATCTTGTTGTACGACCTTGGTAATATCCATTATGAATATTAGGAGAATGAGATCTGCTAGTATAGAATCCACATTTCTATGTGTCATTGGATGTTCTGATATATGTATGTGTGTGCTGGACCTTAGACTTTAAGATTGTTGTTAATGAGTATTATGAGTTTCACACATATATGTATTGAAAAAAAACTTGATGATAGATGTTCTCGACAATGTAGGATATGTTGGGTGCATCACAAGTAATATGACATTAATGAACAATGTGATTAAGTATTTATCCATTATGTTCATTAATGTGAGGTAATATCTCAATCCCTTTGATGTGAATGATATATCATGAATAAATCCATTCCTATATTGTTTAATAGGCATTTTCTATTTCCAAAAAGTCAAAGAAATAGATATCGAGCACATGGGTTGATGGAACTGGCATTCAACCTTCATGATTAGAGATATTGTGATAAAGGGATTATATTACATAGTAAGTATTCATATTAGGTGACATTTCATTGAAAAATTAACTTATTTATCTATGGGGGCATTGGCGTGTTGCTAGACGATAACCTTAGACTTTAGGCTGCTTCACCTAATGCTACTGCGAAAGAGACCAACAGGGTCACACACTAAGTGTGTCCAAAATATTAGTTAAAAAATATATTATTATTTATTATTTAATAGGTTGAATAAATATTATTCTTATATGTGGTTTAATAATTATTCATGTATGGTTGATCACATTTATTATATTACTAATTATTTGAGAAAATATATTATGAGACAAATATTTAAAAAATATTTATTTTTCATTTAGTGAATATAATATTTATTTATTTATTTGAAAATAATAAATTGATATTTATTTAATAAATAAATATGCATTTTTCGTTGCTCAATAAATTTTATAGAGGAATAGAAGATTGAGTTTAATGGCCCAGTGAGAAATTATAATATTGACTATTATTTAATTAAATAATATTTAATTATTATTTATAGGTTCATCACATGCCAAGAAATAATTTTACCAATATTATTAATTGACATGGGTTTTTTCTTAGATTAAATAAATAATAAGGGATATTGTGAAATTATTTCATTTTAACCCTAGAAATACAAATACCCAATTATTTTATTTTCTAATAAAACTATCTATTTGTCAAAAAAAATCTTGGAGAATCATCTCATGCCTAGAGAGATCCCATCCTTAAGAATTATCCAATGAGTGGTGAACAATCCTCCTCCACTTGATAAAGGAGAACACTTTGGATGCGATTATTGAGGCGATCAAGCTGGAGTATACAAGCACAAGGATCTTCTGTCTAGAACCCAGATATTCTTTAAACATCATCTATAGATTCCTAGAACACATTTGGACCACCACTAGAGGAAATTTATTCTTGGTTTCTACAATGCAGCAATGGTGCACCGTAGATCTGTCTCTGAATTCATCAACAAAGAAAGAATTATTTAAAGGTAATTCATTATTTGATTAAATTAAATATAAAAAATATGTGTTGATATCCTCTCCCTCAGTTATGGAATGATTAATGTTGTATATATTTGATTTTATTCAGTCTATCACAATTATTAAACATCATATAGATCTTGTATTAATCATCGATTATGATAAAAATCAATATTGGGCACCACCCATCACACACATCCACTGCACCCAAAACCTAAAAGTGGAATCATAGTGGGAATATAATTGTTTATTATTATTTAATTATAATTGGTGATTTAGATATTTCAATTTATTTTTTTCAATTCGCATTTAATTGTTTTTAACCTGAATTACGAGATCTATTTCTTCCTCCTTCGTTTCTCATAGGTCTAGTCGTGAAATTTAATTTTAGGATTAAAATTATTTCAAGGAACTCATTTAGAGGTTCCATGGTTTCTTCTTTGATAACACAGTAGTACACACCATGTAATCAGAGTTAAATGTCGTGTAGTTTTGTTTAGTCCACTAGCA
The DNA here is from genome assembly GCA_963277665.1 of Viscum album. NCBI lineage: Eukaryota > Viridiplantae > Streptophyta > Magnoliopsida > Santalales > Viscaceae > Viscum > Viscum album. Next base: position 1,017,056,633 of record OY728143.1, read on the forward strand.
GTTAATTCAATAATTACTCAATTCACATGCATTATTGAAACACAGTTTAGTTAATTCTTACACCACATGTTGACCGGGATAGACTAGCGCATAGTCATCTAGACTACACATCGTATAGTCCATTGGACATGGCATGTAGTCCCTTTGGGTCATATATGGGTTGTGTATTCCATACACCACCTACTCAAATTGTGACTGTGTAACACAAAGTCAACAAGTCATGTGGCGCATTGTACACACAACATAATCCAATTTTTTGAGGCACATACTACAATCTGAGTCCGTAGGCATGTTTCTATGATATATGGTGGGGGTGTATACACCTTGTACTTATTCCAAGTTACATTGATTTAGAATTTATTTATTTTACTATATAAACCGTGAGACATGTACTTGGGTGCGGTTGTAAAGACATGACATGAAATGTGATAGGTTTTAATTTACATAAATATTTAAATGCTTAATTAATATCTGTGTAATGTTCAGATCTACATATCATGTTTTAGTCATATTACAAGTAGTTACTCTATGTGCATTGAAGTATATCATGTGACCAAAAAATCAAGTTATTTGTATAATAATCCTTGAAGTACACATTGTGAAAGTATGTGGTAAGTTGTGCCTGCCATATGAGTCAAGAGTAAATAGTATATGAGTATAATACATGTTGGTTAGAATCAAATGGGTATTGATCATGTCACCTCCAAGGTACAGGTTATGTATATAGTTATTTTTAAAAGATTTTATTATGTTTGTTTAAAATTATCATGAATGATAATCTCAATGATATTTAGATAAGAATTAAGTTAAAAGGACTGATTAATTAAAGATAATAATTAATCGATTCGAGTGTGATTTATCTCAAATAAGAACGATTGAATAATTTAATTCTAGTTTTTCTGAATGAATAATTCATTGCATGTATGTGAATGATCATGAACTGGACCAAACCTTTTTTACGTGATTAGTTTCATTTAATTTATTATTAAATTAAATTAAATTATTGGACAATGTGCCTTCTCTCTTCATTATTATGTAGGGCCTATGTTCCCATGGTTTCTTTTATGTAAACCTCATTTTTCCTTCACCTGTGTATGAGTAAAAGGCATATGTAATGGATAGAGCTCCCCTGACAGTGGGGGTAGTTCATGTTTAGATCTTAGGTGAAACCAATCCAAAGATATACAAAGGTGGACCACTGGAAAGTAGTAAGCATAAACCTCAATTGGCTTAAGTTGTTTCTCCCCTTGTTCAATGATTGGTTTATCAACCACTAGATAAACAAACCATTAGTATAATATCATGATCATACCCATTATTTTATTTCTAGCAGTTGCATTGTTATTTCATTATGGATGTATTATTGCAATAACATAATTAATGAATTAACCAACATGCAAGATAGAACTAATATAAATAGGCTTATACATAATAATTGGAAATTTGTGCATAAAAGGGTAAAATACCTCTATAAAATATTAACTTGGTATAGACTTCCATTACTCCAGTTAGAATAGAACCATACTTCAAAGTGCTTTACCATCCAATGTTGGGTTTATTTCAATTATCAAGGAATTCTAACATGAGGTTTTGGGCTGAAATAACTTGGTTCACATCAAGGGGTCACTTCCAACGAAATAATTGGTGTAACTCAGAGGAAAAGGTTGAGAAAATCGAAATTAATAATTTTAGGATTGGGGAGTCCACTCAGTAGATCAAGGAACTATGAGTTAATATTGTTGGCATTTTGAATGACTACCTAAAACAATTATAGTTTCTTGACTAACCAATGTTGGGGTAATGAAAAGGGGAATATGGACCCTTTCAACTTCAATGTCCAAACAACATGATATTTCGAATCCAATGGTGATAACTATTATGTTTTGATAAAATAGTGGGATACTAATAGATAGAATATTTATTTATTTGTCTAAAATTTATTTGATAAAGTACTAAAATTATTCTTATATTATTTTGTAGAAACAAATAATAGAATGACATCAAACATATCACTGAGTAATTTACAGGAGTGGAAAATGTGCCTAGGGGTCATCCATTACCATGAAAAGAAATTAGATGTGCTGGAAGAACCTTTACTAGTTGTACTTGACAACGAGGTAAGTGATAAAGAGATTCCTCTCTTTGAGAAACATCGGAATGATGCTATAGATGTTCAGTACTTCATGCTATAATCCATGCCCAATGAGATTCTAAAGCAACAAGAGGATATGGATGCCTATAGAATTATGTATTTCCTTCATGATCTCTATCAAGAGAAGGTGAGGAAAGAGAGGTATGATATATACAATACTTTGTTCACAACTATGAATGGAGATTCTATGCTAGTTGGGCCTCATTTAGTCATTCTTATTAGCCACATTGATTTCCTAGACATCTTAGGGATTAAATTCATTGATGAGTTTCATACAAATATCATACTTTTATCACTTCCCAATACCTTCACCAATATTGTTGTTCATTACAATATGATCAATAGTGAGAAGAGTCTTTCATAACTTCTTACTTTGATTCGCCAAGTGGATGAGAAATGGGGAATGATAAACCTATGGTACATATGGTGAAATATAAAAAGAAGAATAATGAAAAGGGGGATGAGACTTATTAATAGTCTAAAGCTCCTCATTACCATCCTTATAAGAAGAGTAAGACTCAGAAGTAGGGAAAAGAAAAAGAGGCAATATGTTTTTCATGTGGAAAGCCTAGACACTGGAATAGGAACTACACCTAGAAGCAAGGGGAATCTAAAGGTGCATTTTTTATTAAGTGAAAATTTTCCATTTCTTTACATTTAGCATTAGATATAGATTTTATTTCTCAAATCTGAATCCAAATGCAGGAACCAAGTAAATTTAGAAATACTTGCATAGAAGAGTTGGATCCGAGAGCTGCCAAAGGAGAAATGGTGGCTGCCCTAACCATTTGTTACTATAACCATTCATTTCCGATGAGAATTATTTTTATTTTAATAGATTGTTATTATGTAGATAATATTACCAAGAACATAATTTATGTGTCATGTTTAGATACATATGAGTTTATTTTCAAATTTGTAAATAAAAGATTTTTCTTTTATAAGTACAACATATGTTATGGTATGGTTCATTTAAATAACGGTGTTTATGTATTAAATTATGAAAACCAAGTGTTTCCAATCGAAAATAAATCAAGTTCACATGACTCATATAACACCCACCTGTGGCATCACTAGCTTGGACATGTAAATGAGAAGCATTTGAAAAAGATATAACAAGATAGTTATTTATAATCTTCTAAGTTGAAACCACTTTTAAGATTTCACACTTTTTTCCAAGGAAAAAAGGCCAAACCTTCATTCGGTGGAAAGGGTGAAAGGGCCCTAGAGCTTCTTAGATTGATACACACTGATGTGTGTGGGCCATTTCTAGTAGAATTTAATGGTGGATATTATTAATTCAGAACTGTTACTAATGACTTGAGTAGATATGTCTATATCTACTTAATGAGGTATAAGTCTGAGTCCTTTGAGAAATTCATGGAATTCAAGAAAGACGTAGATAATCATCTTGGTAAGAAGATAATTAAGCTTTGATTAGATCGAGGTGGTGAACATATTAACAATTAATTCATCAACTTTCTATGGGAGTTTGGAATTCCATATCAATTCACTCCACCTTCTACACCATAGTGTAATTGTGTTAGTTAAAGGAGGAACCATACCTTATTAGACATGGAAAAGTAGATAATGATCCATAAAGATCTTCCATTATTCTTTTGGGAATATTCATTAAAACTGTGGCATACACATTAAATCAAGTAACAACTAAAATGGAAAATGGAATTACCTATGAGTTATGGAGTGTAAAGAAACCCATTTTGTTGCATACATGTGTATGGGGTTGGGATGCATTTGTTAAGGCCTTCTCAAGAAACAAAATATCACCCTAGGGAACTAATTGTATCTTTATAAGGTATCCCATGGAAAAAAGGATACTACCTATACAACCCCTCAGAAAATAAATTGATTGCCTCAAGATAGGTTTTCGTTCTTGAGAGGGAACACATCCTCAAAAGGTATAGTGGGAGAAAGATTGAATTCGATGAAGTTGATGCTTTGGATACCCATGAGTTGGTACAGGAACAGATTACATAGGTCCCCATGGAAGAAGTTCTTCCAAAAACACAAGTACCACATAAGAGCATAAGAGAGGTATGATAACATGAGAGATATGGTTTTTTGGTTACTAGGGCTGGTGAATCATTATTGGATGAAAATGATGAACCTATATTCTACAAGGAGGAATTAGAGAGCGCCTAAGCTACATGATGTGTAGAAGTTATGAATTCTAAAATAGATTCCATGTATCAGAATAATATTTTGGTTCTATTTGATGTGCCGGTTTATGTAAATCCTATTGGATTAAAATGTGTATTCAACAGTAAACTAGACATGTAATCTAAAGTTAGTACCTATAAATAATGGATAATAGCTAAAGGGTTTAAACAACGTCAAGAAATTGACTATGGTGAAAAGTTTTTTTTTCCATTTTTCGTGTTTGAATCCATCAGAATCAAAAATGTTATAACATCTTACCATGACTATGATATTTGGTATATGGATGTCAAAATTTCATTACTTAATGATAACCTTCATAAATATTTGTCTATGGCCTAAACAGAAGGGTTTGTGACTCCAGGTGATAAAAAATGATTTTTCAAGTTACAGATATCCATGGATTGAAGAAAGCATCTAGTTCATGAAACATTTGATTCGATGAAGCCATAAAAGAATTTGGTTTCATTAAGAATGAATGTGATCCATGTGTTTAAAATAGGTTTAATGGGAATGCAGTCATTATAATAGTAGTATATGTGGATTCAATATTACATATTAGAAATTACATACTTATCCTACAATCTATTAAGGACTGGATGAATAAGTGTTTCTCCATGAAGGACTTAGGTGATGTAGTCTACATTCAAGGCATCAAGATCATTTTTTATAGATCTAAATAGATTCTTAGACTAATTAAAAGTACATATATTGATCATATACTAAAGATATTTAGCATGGAATAATCTAAGAGGGGATTGGTTTCAGTGTCGCTAGGTTTAAATTTTTCTAAGAAAATGTTTCCACAGACACAACAAGAGAAAGATAGAATGAATAAGATCCCATATGATTTAGTGATAGGATCAATCATGTACTCCATGTTATTTATTAGACTTGATGTTGCCTATGCATTGATCATGGTAGGCAGATATCAAGAAGATATAGGAGAACAACATTGAATTTCTATTAAGGCCATCCTTAAGTATCTGAGATAAAGTAAGGATATGTTCTTGATATTTGGAGGAGATAAGGAGATGGTCATTAGGGGTTATACTGATGGAGGTTTTCAGATAGATCAAAATGATTTGAAGTTACAATAAGTATATATTTTCTATCTCAACAGAGGAGCTATGAGCTAGAAGAGTTCAAAGAATCTAGTTGTTACTGATTCTACAGTAGAGTATGATTATATAGTGTCTTCTGATACAGCCAAGGAAGAAATTTGGATTCATAAATTTTTCTATGATCTTGATTTTTTACCTAGCAGTAAAGACCCTATCACATTTTATTATGATAATAATGCAGCAGTGGTTCTTGGAAAAGAGTCATGGTTACACCAACATATAAAACATATACTCTGAAAGTCTCACCTCTTGGGGGATTTCTATCAGAGGGGCTAAGTTTCAATGAGAAACATTCCCATAGAAGAGAATGTGGTGGAACCCTTGACTAAAGGCCTATCTCAACAGAAGTAGTATTATCTTGTGGGAGCCATAAGAAAAAAGGTTTTTAGTAGTTAGGTCTAGTGTAGGTAGGAGTCTGTTGGCGTTGGTGCCCAAGAACCTACTTCTTTGTGCTTTAGGATAAACCTATAGTCATAGTTATTAATATTAATAAACTCCTTATCACATCATGATTTTTATTATACATAACATATTATGTGACAATTTCCTAAGAGTAGTTTTCAAACAAAAATGTCATACGAGTTCTCTACTATGAAGAGATCCTGTAAGTGCAATGACACTATTGTTGAATATATGTTCTATATCAATATGGTATCACTTGAGGGACACAAATGATATAGGCTGTTTAGGGTGGAGACTCATAGGACTTTGAGGGAACTTCTCTTGGTCTACTCCCATGGTAATATCCAGTATGAATATTATGAGAATGAGACCATCCAACAGGAAATCCTCATTTCTATGTGTCATTGGATGTTACTATTTTTGGATGTGTGTATTGGTCATTATACTTTAAGATTATTATTAATGAGTATTATGAGTCACACACTTAGATGTAGGATATGTTTGGTGTATCATGAGTAATAGTACATTAATGAATAATGATATAAAGTATTTAACCCTTTTGTTCATTAACGAATGTTAATATCTCAGGACCTTTGATGGAAATGATATAGTCTAAATAAATCTTTTTTCATGGTGTTCTATATGAAAGTTCTATTTCCATAAATTAAAAGAAATAGATATCGAGGACATGGGTTGATGGAATAGTTATGAAACCATCTCGATTATAGATTTTGTGATAAATGTTTTATATTATATGGTAAGTGTTTGTATGATGTGACATGTCGTTGCAGAATTAAATTTTTTCTATACGGGTTCCTTGGCAAGTTTCTGGACACTAAACTTGTACTTTGGGCTGCTTTGCCTAATTCCACTAAAAAAGAGTCCTAGAGGGTCACACACTATGTGTATCCAAAATATCAGTTAAATAATATATTATTATTCATTATTTAATAGGTTGAATAAATATTATTCTCATACATGGTTTAATAATTATTCATGTATGCCTGATTGCATTTATTCCATCACTAGTTATTCAATAGGATATATTGTGAGAGGAATATTTAATAAATATTTATTTTTTATGTAGTGAATATAATATTTATTTAGTTATTAGAGAATAATGTAGTTATATTTATTTAATAAATAAATAGACATTATTCAAGGTCAGATAAATATTACGAGGTAATGGAAAACTGGGTTTAATTTTATGGTGAGAAATAATAATATTGAATATTATTTATTTAAATATTATTTAACTATAATTAATAATTTTATCTCATATCAAGATATAATAATATTACTATTAATATTTGACATGGGGGTTTTTTAGAATTAAATAAATAATAAGGGGACCTATGTAATTATTTTATTTTAACCCTAGATATATAAATACCGAATTATGTAATTTTATCATAAGCTTATTTAGTTGTGCCTAACAATATTTGATAATTATATAAATCCTAGATAGATCCCTTCTCCAAGAATGCTCTTAAGAATGACAAACAATCCTCCTCCACCATATCAAGGAGAATGCTTTGGAATCGATTCTTGAGGCGATCAAGGTGGACGAAGAAAGTGCAAGGATCTTCAATTCTAGCACCTAAATATTATTTTGGTGATGTCTAAAGATTCCTAGAACATGTGTGGATCATGTCTAGAGGAAATATATGATGGGTTTCTAAAATGAAACAATGGTGCATTGTAGATATATCTCCAGATTCATCAATGAAGAAAGAACTCCTTAAAGGTTATATAATTAAATTAATTATAAGCAATATGGGTCGATCTCCTCTCTCTCAGTTCCATCATGATTAATGTTGTCTATATTTAATTTAAATACATTGATCACAGTGATTAAAAATCAGATAGATCTTGGATTGATCATCAATCATGGAGAAAATCAATGTTGGGCACCACCCATCTCACACTTCACTGTGCTCAGAACCTACACATAGGTTAAATTAAATAGAATCTTAAGATTTTATGAGATCTAGTTAAGGCCTATAATTTTGATCCAGACATCATACCTAATATTTTTTAAATAAAAAAGGATTGAAATGGAAATCCCATTCTTGAAATAAGACCATACATTTATCTAAAGAAATTCATCCATTCCCCCATACTCTGCATTTCAAGTCCTCTAATGAAAAAAATGATGTGAAAGAATCCATGAACCATTGGTATTGATTTCTAATTAGAAAAACCCCATACATATTTTAACTTATAAACCAAATCCTGGGTTTTCCAAAGCCTTCCTCTAGTAGGTAGAATAAGCCTCATAATAATGGAATGCATGGAAATCTTAAAACTTAGTGGAAGAACCAGGTCACCCAACCACCACCTCCTTAACCATTGCACTAGGACGATAAGGCATGTTCACCACCGCCAAAGCTACCACAGATCGTTGAACTCTGTTTAAACCAACTTCCATGATAGGAGACCGATGGGTTTCAGTCACCCCTATTGCAACAGATTGATATTGGGATACCAACACTTCTACCACCTTGGAAGATTGGCGTGCGCTATACTCCTCTATCACCGCATGAGTTCAACTACCACTGTCCACCATAGATGTCATCATAGATTGAGGTATGTTAATCAATCAGATCCTAGAAATCCACTCGATTTGGTCTCCAACACTACAGATCCAAAAATATTTTTCATCTATACCTCCACCACTGAAGATCTCCATGATCCATTCACCCCAGCTGCCATCACCATGATCCAAAAAGCTCTGGTAAACCATCTCTGATTGGTGAGAAATATCCTTCTCAACTACTCTGACCATTATGAACCATGATTTTCGAGATCCTCAAGTGCCCATGTTAACAATTTGAAGAGTTCCATCATTATTCTCACCTCCACCCCGATGGACAGAGCCGAGGAAATGATGAACCTCCATGAAAAAAATGGATTTATCCCGTATGAACACTGAAAACACTGAGGAAACCTAGCAACCAAACCCTCACCATCTTCCAATAGAAAATAATACTAAATTATTGTTATTTTAAATATATATATATATATATATATATAATATCAATATAATAGTATTTATAAATTACATGAAAAATATTAATATGTAAAAAAATTTAATTGTATATTAAAAAATAGGGTGGCCCACGTGTTTCGAAATCTAATCCCACTATCCCCTTTTCATCAAATAATATTAATTATAATACTATAAAATTAAAATTAATTTTTTTATAATTATAGTTAAATAAATATGCAATTGTTAATATATATTGTTACTTATTATATAGACGAATATATTATATTGATTATATATAAAAAAATAATTTATTATTAATTAGGTTAATAATTTATTTATTATACATAAAAATATTATAATTAATATAAATGGAAAAATATTTTTAATAATATGTCATAAATAACATAAATATATAAAATTTTCATAAATAATTATGTATATTCATAAAAAAGATAAATCTAAAAGATAAAAAAATAGATGAATAATTAAAATATTTATATATTATTAATTATATAAAATTATTAATTAGTAATAATTATATTTCAATGTGAAAATTTTTATTTAGGAAATTTTATCAATTATATAACAGTGTAAATATTTCAAACTCTATATTATTAGTTTAAAAAATTAACTAATACTTAATATTGAAAAAATATATACATATAATTGAAAATATTAATAACTATATTTATAGAGAATTATTTTAAATATATTATGAATGATATTAAATTTATTATCAACTATTTTTAAAATAAAACTATTATTTTTTACTTCAAAAAAATGTAAACAAATTACATATACAAAAAAATAATTTTTTAATAGCTATGTAAATAATATAAATGTATAAATGATATTCACTGTGTATCATTTATTATAAAACAATATTTTTTAAAAAAAATTAAATAATTATATTTCAATAGATTTATAATTGTTATTATATAGACATATTATTATTACTAATGATATAGATGTATAAATTATATCAATTTATGAAACTGCGATCTTATATAAGTGGTAATGACTCCCTGTCTCTGATATGAAACCCAATAAAAATTCGTGTGGAGAAGAATTTCTACAGCACTTTTTCAGAACTAAATCATTTTAGCATTGTGATTACTATAGTGGGGTACTATAACAATGAGACTATTCAACTGATTTGGGTTTTTGAGCCATGTATTCGGGTCTTCGGTCCATTGGGATTTCAGGCCATCTGATGTGGTCTTTAAATCACTTGATTTTACACATCATTTTATTATGTTTTTGATATTTTAATTAATTAATTTTTCTATATTTTTAGATTAATTTCAATTTAATACTTTTATTGACTGATTTGTTAAATAATTAATTTTTATAACTAATTCTTTATCTTTTCAAACTGTTATTTTTGTTTGATTTTTTATTTATTTCAATTCTAAAATTAATTTTTAAATTTGTATTCTTCTTGGATTTGAAATAATCATTTTGTCATTTTTTATTAATTAATCAATTCATCTTTATTTATAAATCTAATTAATGGATCTTTAATTTTATTTTCATTCATTTATTTCTGTCTTTAAATACAATAAAATCTATACATCTCAATATAAATAATTAATCAGTTTTCAACTTCAAATTTTAAATTTAGAGTTTAAATATACTATTTCAAATTTTATTAGTTTATAAATAAATTAATGAAATTACTTTTTAAATTTTTTAATTTAATGTTTAGATTTAAAATTTTGGTAATATTTTTTAGAGTCCAATTAATTTATAAGTTGATCTTATGTTTTTATTTTATTCATATTTGGATTTTAAGTAACAAATTTAATAAATTATTATAGTTTTTGTGTTTAAATATTTCTTTTGATTGAAATATTTTATTAATATTAATAATGTTAATATCCAATTTTTATTACTTCTATAGTAACAGTTCTGTCCCATCATTGACAGTTTCCCGTGGTGATACTATCACCTACCACTTGTATAAGGACCCGGCCTTAAACATTACTTATTATTGAATTAAATGAATAATTCACATTGAGAATCTTTTCAGGTTTAGAGTTTTAGAGAATTTGGACATAACTATTACATCTCAAAGATTACAAAGTAGACACTTATACTAAGTTTCCATAAATAAAAAAAACTCTTAAAAGAAACATGTTTAGTTCCATGTTTTAGATAGAAAGTCTTTCCTTGATCCCATCCTTGACCCTATTCATCTTTATGTCCTGTGTAAAACATTTCAAAAAACTTGGGACGAGCATAAAAAGCTCAGTAAGGGATATGAAAATATGGAAAGGAAACATGAGTACATGTATACATAAGAATCAATGAAATCATACTTTACTCTTTAAACATAAGTACTTTAACATACCTCATCAAATCATGAATAAAACATAGAAATCATAATGCATAAAGGTAACTTGAGGCATTCATAACATTCTTACGTAGGGAGTAACCCTCTTGGTTACGTTTGGAATACCCATCATAGTATATCCCCTAAATCTCTTCGGAGAAACCTCAATGTTTAACCCCTTCACGTTACCCAATGCATTGGAAAGCTATATCAGGCTCACCCTCCCTTAGTTTATCATGGAACGAACCGTCTTCATAATAATTCCCAAGAACCATAACATAATCATATCACATAAAACATGCATAAAGGAAACATAACACTTCCACTTTTCAATCACAAGATATCAATACAACTCATTGATATAAATACATTATGAAAAACATTTTCAATATCAAAATAAAATAAAAGTAAAACATGGTATTTATTTTTCATTTAAAAAAACTATGGCTTGTAGAGGAAGCCGAAACTCAAATAATGGCCACGGTGGCGGAGAATTCGTTGTCGCCGCATTCGTACGACAAAAAACATTCCTTTTGTCGTTTAGTAAAATGTTTCGTATAGAAAAGATTCCTTTGGAATAAATGTAAAATTCAAAGGGGTTTATACACCGTATAAAAGAAATTTGTGTATAAAACAAAATATGCCTCAATGAAGGAGATTGAGACGAAGTCCCTTACAAAGGCGGTATCCTTGGATTAAGGATAAATCAATTACATAATTATGTGTGACAAAAGAACACACAAAATATAAGTGGATATTAAGTGTAATACAATCAGAGGAATTTTCACACACATTCATAGAACGAAATATTCAAGGAGTACAAGTTTATCCCAAAGAATCAAAATTGGGATAAGAAGTTCCCTTGCAAAAATTCGACAGCCTAACAGCATCACTTCAAAATTCAGAAAATGAGTTGATGAGAGATAAAAAGGGTATCTCATCACTTGGATATAAAATTTACATCAATAAGGATATATAAGAACATATCCCAACATAATATTATGAGAATTAAAAGACATAACAAAATAAGTCTTTTAAAAAGAGGAGGGTGAAAGGTTCCCTTACCGACTTGGGTAACTTTCGAAACGTACACCCCATTGAAGAAGGGTCATACAATGAATATGTAAATACCCATAAATGAAATTATATTACAGACATAGTATAATAATGGGCAGTACATACACCACTCAAAGGAAATAGTGGCAAACGTAGCATAAATGTCACAGGAATAAAAGTGTGATGAAAAATCCCTTATGAAAACTCGACAGCATAACGACGCCACTTAAAACATCCAAAAATGGATTTATGAGATCAAATAGGGTCACTCATAATATGAAAATAAAAAGTACAGTATGAGGAATATAAAATAACATCCCCAAACATAAGAAATATTAGCTTAAAAGAAATTACATAAACGAGAGTACTTAAAAAGAAAGAGAGAGGTTGGATCCCTTACGAAAATTTGTCAGCCTAACGGCGCCACTCAAAACATCCAAAATGGATTGATGAGAAAAAATAGGATCTCTCATCATATGAACATAAAAATTAAAGTATCAGTAATATAAAAGAACATCCCAATCATAAGAAATATGAGTTTAAAAGGAATGACATAAAAGAGTGTACTTAAAAAGAAAGAGAGGTAGAATCCCTTACCTCAAGTCTCACTTGTCTTGTTCATTTCTTTATATTCCTGAATAATAAACTTTGGTCAATTTATAATTTCTTAAGGGACTATTTTAAAGATTATTATTCAGTTTATATAACATATTATAATGTTATAATAATTGGTTAATAATGCGAGTTCATATCAGACGTTTTTGTCGATGTTTGGTACATGAGTCAAAAATGAACTTGTTTGAAAATGATTGTCCATGTAGTTATAAGTAAATCATCTCCAGAATAGTATTAATGATTTAAATATCATATATATCCAGTACATATTCATTTTATACTACTCCATAATATTTGGAGATAAAAATAAATGAAATTCACCGTTCATGGAGACGGTAGGCCGTACGTACGTATGAACGCTACTTTCATTTCTTTTTCATATTAATGAAATTAAAAATAATTGAGATATATATATATATATTATAATTCCAGTATAATATATATTTTATATAGGTCACATATGTTCATTAATTTCATTCTTTATACATTCCATGTATTGCAAGAACTAGTCACATCACTTGAGGTGGCGGTAGTCCACACTTCCTCGTATGAAATTATCGCATTTGCACAACATGAAAAGAATAAAGGCATGTTTTAAATATAAAATTTATAAGAATATAGAAAACATAAATACCATATATATCATATATAAAGTATAGTGACATCATAATAGCCACCATTAAAGGTGTTAAAAGAAGATTGAACAATCATCATTTCGTGAGGCAGAAATTCGCCAACCACAGAAAGAATATGGTCTTTAACCATTAGACGAAGGTGTGTGTAAGTGTAGCTCGAATCCTTCACATAACAACATCCTAGTATATTTAATATACTGGTTTTGTTACAAAATAAAGGAATAAAAAGAGTTTAGAGGGTTTGAGAAGCAAAATAAAACAAAATAACACAGGGGAAGACATTACCTTTAAATCGGGTAACTCTCTTTGATTTGAGCTGAAAGGCTTACTTCGAAAGGATTATGCCCAAAGTGAGGCTTAAATGATGAAGAGAGGGATGTGGAGAGATGAAATGGGTAGGGTTTGGCCGAGAAAAAGGCTTGAGAGGTGTGTGTAAGGTGGTAGAGGTGGGGGCCTTTTATAAGAGGAGAGGAGGGGCACTCTTGGAAAGTTATAAAATATTACTTTATTATAAAATGATTTTCAGATTTAAAAGGTCCCAAAAGGATATAGTTCGAGGATAAGGTGATAAGGTATCGAAATACACCCATAAAATAGGTTTGTGACAAGTGTAAGACTTAGATTTTACATTATCATTTCATTTTATTTAAATCGTTAAATAATGAGGTAATCGCTGCATCATCATGGTGTCATAAATAATTTACTTTATTTAGTGTCTAAAAAATATAAAACAAATATAATGATGTAGGAAATATTTGTATCTTTTTAATGAATATTTATAGTAAAAAATATGACTTGTATAAACCCATGTAAATATTGTTTTAGTAAAACAACACATGTTTGTGACATTTTAATTTTAACATTAAATAAAAAGATATTAATGTCATTTTCCTACCAAAGTGGCTCCATGAGGTCCCCAAGTTGACCCATGGATTTTATTGGTCGGACATGACACATCCAATGAGGGTAGGACATGTGTCTAGGTCATTTCACATTATGAAAACATTATTTTTACCTTAAATTACACTAATTACCTCTAATCGCGATTAATAAAACTTAAAAGTTACTATTCAACAAAAAAATATTTTAATCCCATTGAACAACATTTTACTTCTTAAGGACAACCATGTATGTCTGATTTTTGAAAATCAAATCACAGAAGTGGCAATGTTTCATTTAAATGAAAAAAATCAGTTTCTTTAACTACCACTTAGTGGTTTCACTATTCATCAAAAATTGACGTTTTTCAGAAAAATACCAAAAATTCACCCTAAGATATATTTGATATTCCATGTTCAAAAATGATGTCTATTTTACAAAATTAAAAACATATAAGTTACATTAATTAATTTAATAATTAATTCCCGCTGTCAGAACAAATAGCGTGTTTTTATGAAACGATATATATCAAAAGATTGACACTAGTTTAAGTCCAATTTCAAGATAAAATTAATTCCAACCACCACTATTGGATTAAATGGTAAAAATATATTCTAATTTCACTTTAAAACCAATTCAAAAGATAATCTAACAATAGAAATAAATTAGATTAAAAGAGGGTTTGAATTAAAATACAACATTTTTCACTATTCATTAAAAAATGAACTTTATCGAAAAAATACTAAAAATTTACACAAAGTAAATTTTGATGTCCCAATTCTAAAGAGGAGTTTTATTTTTTCAAATATAACACATAAAATTGTCAAAAATTGGATTTAAAAGAGGTTCGTCATCAAAAGGCGGTTAATCGACCTTTTAAAGAATTTTAGAATGTTTACGCTTAAAATAGGATTCATTCGCATTTTTATTCCTCTAACATTTATTGTAAAAAGTAAAAATATTTGACAAACATATATAATCATTTTGTAGTTAGTTATTTTCATTCCCGTCATTACAATGCTAGTTGTTAACTACCATTTAAAATAAAATTATTTTATTATTAGGGTGCAACATAAGATTTCAAAGGAACTCGTTGTTGCGTATTGGGTAAGCCATCGAGCATAGCGTTCCCTTTAAATTATTATTAACATTTTATTCAAAAATAGGGATAAATATAAAAATGTCATATTGTTTATTTACCTGGGCTGTTACATCCTTCCCCCCTTTTGGGAATTGCTTCCTCGCAATTTTAAAATTGGGCTCGGAAACAGCATTGAAAGTCCCACATCGGAACAAGAGTCGGTAAAACAATCACTTTAAAAGAACGAAAGAGAAGTGGAAAGGTCACCCAAGTTAACCCATACTAGGATTCCATATATGGACACATGGATATGGAAGAAAAAGAAAAGGTTCATGTTCTGAGGGAGAGTGTTAGAAAACATGTTTAGGAGAAAGTTAACCACAAGAAAATCACAAACTTATGGTGGGTTAAACGGTATTCGATTCCCCAGTAGGAAAAGTTAAGAGAAAACATTTTTTAAGTTATTCTTCATTGAGGAATTTATTTTTGAGCTTAACTAAATCATAATGAAACATACTTACTTGTCACGTAGACTTTAAAAGTTTACTAGATTCCTTAATCAAACTCACAATTTCTCCAAAAGACGAGTATTTAGGAAGACTTGTTCACATTAAGAGTACTATAATAAACTTCTTGAGAATCACCTAATCCAAAAAAGAGAACTATATATTTCCCATGTATTTATACAAAATCAAAAACCAAAATTGTTAATATGAGATCAGATAATCCACAAAAGTATAATCCTTTATAAAAAGAAAATCTATTCTTAATCTCCATAATTTGTCCAAAAAAACCCAAAGTTCAACGAAGACCATTCGATAAACAATTGTCCATAAAATTCTTCAAAGTAAACCAAACTAAGATTGAAACCCAAATATTTTAAGGATTTAATCACATAGTCTTCCAAGGTACAAATTAACTTTTATCTCCAAATAACATCAGTTTCTCTTAAATTCTCATATTGAAATGTAATTAACCTAATCACATATCCTCGATGATAGGTTAATAATTTCCATAGATAACCCAAAATAAACTTACTCTTGATTCCTAAAATCATCTAACTAAAAAATAATTAGTCAAACTGACCAGGGACTTCACGTAGTCCAGTGGTAGGCGATAAATACCAGTCACACTTTGGTTGTGGGTTCGATTCCCACAGCTTTGTCCGACGCGACGGGTTGTCACACGGTCTGCATGTTGTCCTTTTTCCAAAACAATATAATTCTTAAAACATTCCCCAAAACGAGATAAAATCTTCAAAAATAATCATAACATATTTTAACATCAAGTTTATCTCATGCCTTTCATTTTCCATCATAATATATAATAACCCATAATTACCTCAAAAGTAAGGATCATATAAACCCTAATGGTTACCTTTATAAGTATTAACTGAACTTCCACATCGATTGGTAATCTCATACATGATGCATTTCAGAACATACCAAGGTACAAGTGGTTTATCATGACTCCTTGATAGTTGGTTTAGAACAACCACGAGTTTCCTCATTGAATCCCTCATTTCATCCAGTCTCTTAATCAGAGAACCACCACAGTTTCCTGCAAACCTATTTTCACTTTGGTGCCTGCTAGATCCATCCATTCACTAAAAACAGAAATGTCAGTGTGAGTATATCAACAAAACCATCATGTAATAATGAAGAATATAAACACTAATATATACTTACTCATTCACTTTATCTAAAACTAGGACTCATTCTGAAATCCTAACCATTATGGTAATGTCACTTATGCCTACAGAATACCCTAACCTCTAAAGTTATCTAAACCGACCTATGATACCAACTATAAGGACCCGACCTTAAACATTACTTATTATTGAATTAAATGAATAATTCACTTTGAGAATCTTTTCAGGTTTAGAGATTTAGATAATTAAGACATAACTATTACATCTCAAAGATTACAAAGTAGACACTTATACTAAGTTTCCATAAATAAAAAAACTCTTAAAAAAACATGTCTAGTTACATGTTTTAGATAACATGTCTTTCCTTGATCCCATCCTTGACCCTATTCATCTTTAAGTCCTGTGTAAAACATTTCAAAAACATTGGATGGGCATAAAAAGCTCAGTAAGGGAT
Organism: Viscum album; assembly: GCA_963277665.1. Lineage (NCBI taxonomy): Eukaryota > Viridiplantae > Streptophyta > Magnoliopsida > Santalales > Viscaceae > Viscum > Viscum album. The sequence continues at coordinate 1,017,074,187 of OY728143.1, forward strand.
ATAAAAATATGGAAAGGAAACTTGAGTACATGTATAAATAAGAATCAATGAAATCATAATTTACTCTTTAAAAATAAGAAATTTAACATACCTCATCAAATCATGAATAAAACATAGAAATCATAAGTCATAAAGGTAACTTGAGGCATTAATAACATTCTTACATAGGGAGTAACCCTCTTGGTTATGTTTGGAATACCCATCACAGTATATCCCCTAAATCTCTTCGGAGAAACCTCAACGTTTAACCGCTTAACATTACCCAATGCATTGGAGAGATATATCGGGCTCACCCGCCATTAGTTTATCACAGAACCACCCATCTTCATAATAATGCCCAAGAACCATAACATAATCGTATCACATAAAACATGCATAAATTAAACATAACATTTCCACTTTTCAATCACAAGATATCAATACAACTCATTGATATAGAAACATTATGAAAACCATTTTCAATACCAAAATAATATAAAAGTAAAACATGGTATTTATTTTTCATTTAAAAAAATACGGCTTGTAGAGGAAGCCAAAACTCAAATAATGGCCACGGTGGTGGAGAAGTCGTTGTCACCACATTCGTATGACAAAAAACATTCCTTTTGTCATTTAGTAAAATGATTCATATAGAAAAGATTCCTTTTGAATAAATTTAAAAGTAAAAGGGGTTTATACATCGTATAAATGAAAGTTGTGTATAAAACAAAATATTCCTCAATGAAGGAGATTGAGACGGAGTCCCTTACAAAGACGGTATCCTTAGATTAAGGATAAATCAATTACATAATTATGTGTGACAAACGAATACACCAAATATAAGTGGATATTAAGTGTAAAATAATCAGAGGACTTTCACACATATTCATATAACGACATATTCAAGGAGTACAAGTTTATCCCAAAGAATCAAAATTAGGTTAAGAAGTTCCTTTGCAAAAATTCGACAGCCTAACAGCGTCACTTCAAAATTTAGAAAAAGAGTTGATGAGAGATAAAAAGGTTATCTCATCACTTGGAAATAAAATTTACATCAATAAGGATATATAAAAACATATCCCAACATAATTTTATGTGAATTATAAGACATAACAAAATAAGTCTTTTAAAAAGAGGAGGGTGAAAGGTTCCCTTACCAACTTGGGTAACTTTCGAAACATACACCCCATTGAAGATGGTTCATACAATGAATATGTAAATACCAATAAATGAAATTATATTACACAAAGAGTATAATAATGGGCAGTACATACAAAAATCAGAGCAAATAGTGGCAAATGTAGCATAAAGGTCATGAGAATAAAAGTGAGATGAAAAATCCCTTACGAAAACTCGGAAGCCTAACGACGCCACTTAAAACATCCAAAAATGGATTTATGAGATCAAATAGGGTCTCTCATAATATGAAAATAAAAATTAAAGTATGAGGAATATAAAATAAAATCCCCAAACATAATAAAGAAGAGATTAAATGAAATGACATAAACGAGAGTACTTAAAAAGAAAGAGAGAGGTTGGATCCCTTACGAAAATTCGGCAGCCTAACGGCGCCACTCAAAACATCCAAAATGGTTTGATGAGAGAAAATATGGTCTCTAATCATATGAAAATAAAAATTACAGTAGGAGTAATATAAAATAACATCACAATCATAAGAAAGATGAGCTTAAAATGAATGACATAAAAGAGTGTACTTAAAAAGAAAGAGGGGTAGAATCCCTTACCTCAAGTCTGACTTGTCTTGTTCGTTTCTTTATAATCCTGAATAATAAACTTTGGTCAATTTATAATTTATTAAGGAACTATTTTAAAGATTATTATTCAGTTTATATCACATATTATAATGGTGTAATAATTGGTTAATAATGTGAGTTCATATCATACGTTTTTGTCAATGTTTGGTACATGAGTCAAAAATGAACTTGTTTGAAAATGATTATCCATGTAGTTATAAGTAGATCATATCCAAAATAGTATTAATGATTTAAATATCATATATATCCAGTACATATTCATTTTATACTACTCCATAATATTTGGAGATAAAAAGAAATGAAATACACCGTTCATGGAGACGGTAGGCCGTATGTACGCTTGAACGCTACTTTTATTTCATTTTCATATTAATGGAATTAAAAATAATTGAGATATATATATATTATAATTCTAGTATAATATATATGTTATATAGGTCACCTATTTTCATTAATTTTATTCTTTATTCATTCTTTGTATTGCATGAACGAGTCACATCACTTGAGGGGGCGGTAGTCCACACTTCCTCATATGAAATTATCGCATTTGCACAACATGAAAAGAATAAAGGCATGTTTTAAATATAAAATTCATAAAAATATTGAAAACATAAATACCATATATATAATATATAAAGTATAGTGACATCATAATGGCCACCATTAAAGGTGTTAAAAGAAGATTGAACAATCATCATTTCGTGAGGCAGAAATTCGCCAACCACAGAAACAGTATGCTCTTTAACCATTAGATGAAGGTGTGTGTAAGTGTAGCTCGAATACTTCACATAAAAACATCCCAGTATATTGAAGATACTGGTGTTGTTACAAAATAAAGTAATAAAAACAGTTTAGAGGGTTGGAGAAGTAAAATCAAACAAAAGAACACAAGGGAAGACATTACCTTTAAATCGGGTAACTCTCTTTGATTTGAGATCAAAGGCTTCCTTGGAAAGGATTATGACCAAAGTGAGGCTTCAATGATGAAGATAGGGATGTGGAGAGATGAAATGGGCAGGGGTTGGCCGAGAAAAAGGATTTAGTGGTGTGTGTAAGGTGGGAGAGGTGGGGGCCTTTTATAAGAGGAGAGGAGGGACACTCTTGGAAAGTTATAAAATATTACTTTATTATAAAATGATTTTCGGATTTAAAAAGTCCCAAAAGGATATAGTTCGAGGATAAGGTAATACGTTTTTGAAATCCACCCATAAAATAGGTTTTTGACCAGTGTAATACTTAGATTTTACATTATCTTTTCATTTTATTTAAATCGTTAAATAATGAGGTAATCGCTGCATCATCATGGTGTCAAAAATAATTTAATTTATTCTTTGTCTAAAAATTATAAAATAAATATCATGATGTAGGAAATATTTTTAGATTTCTAATGAATATTTATAGAAAAAAATATGACTTGTATAAGCCCATGTAAAAAGTGTTTTAGTAAAACAACACATGTTTGTGACATTTTAATTTTAACATTAAATAAAAAGATATTAATGTCATTTTCATACCAAAGTGGATCCATGGGGTCCCCAAGTTGACCCATGGATTGTCTTGGTCGGCCATGACATATCCAATGAGGGTAGGACATGTGTCTAGGTCATTTCATATTATTAAAACATTAATTTTACCTTAAATTACACTAATTACCTCTAATCGCGATTAATAAAACTTAAAAGTTACTATTCACCAAAAAATTATTTTAATCCCATTGAACCACATTTTACTTCTTAATTACAACCATGTATGTCAGATTTTTGAAAATCAAATCACAGAAGTGGCAAAGTTTCATTTAAACGAAAAAATCAGTTTCTTTAACTACCACTTAGTGGTTTCACTATTCATCAAAAATTGATGTTTTTTAGAAAAATACCAAAAATTCACCCTAAGATATATTTGATATTACGATTTCAAAAATGATTTCTGTTTTAAAAAATTCCAAACATATAAGTTATATTAATTAATATAATAATTAATTCTCGCTGTCAGAACAAATAGCGTGTTTTTATGAAACAATATATATCAAAAGACTAACACTAGTTTAAGTGCAATTTCAAGATGAAATTAATTCCAACGACCACTATTGGATTAAATGGTAAAAATATATTCTAATTTTACTTTAATACCAATTCAAAAGATAATCTAATAATATAAATAAATTAGATTAAAAAGAGGTTTTGAATTAAAATACAACATTTTTCACTATTCATTAAAAAAATGAACTTTATCAAAAAAATACCAAAAATTTACACAAAGTAAATTTTGATGTCCCGATTCTAAAGAAGAGTTTTATTTTGTCAAATATAACACATAAAATTGTCAAAAAGTGGATTTAAAAGAGGTTCATCATCAAATGGCGGTTAATCGACCTTTTAAAGAATATTAGATTGTTTATGCTTAAAATTGGATTCATTCGCATTTTTAATCCTCTAACATTTATTGTAAAAAGTAAAAATAATTTACAAACATATATAATCATTTTTTAGTTAGTTCTGTTCATTCCCGTCATTACAATGGCTAGGTGTTAACTACCATTTAAAATAAAATTATTTTATTATTAGAGTGCAACGTAAGATTCCAAAGGAACTCGTTGTTGCGTATTGGGTAAGCCATTGAGAATAGCGTTCCCTTTAAATTAATATTAACATTTTATTGACAAGTAGGGATAAATATAAAAATGTCATATTCTTTATTTACCTGGGGTGTTACAATTTGGTTGCCAATGGTGAGTCCACCACATTTTTACCCTATACGAACTACTTCGACCTGCTGAGCTTAGAACCTCAATCTACTTCCACTGAAGCCAGGGGTCACCATAGAGCCTTCATAGATGAAGAGGTTAATCAACCCACTATCGTTTATTATGGAGAAGGGATTCATGAGGAGAATAATATATCGAGCAACTATTTTTGGATTGAGGATAATAAAATTGAGTTAGATCTGAAACTAGATCTGAAGAATCCCTAAGATTGAAGTCAATCTACCAACGCCAGTCAACAACTTCGAAATTTCACCACTTTTGAAGGTGAAACTACATTCGTAACTAAAGAGCATGAATCAAATGAACCCTCACTGAACCCCGTGAGGAACATTGGTCGCACCTATACACGAGGCCGACATTCATTTGATTCCACTGAATACCCAAGCCACAATTACTTCCTGAACTACCTCTTGCCACAGGGAACATCCACTGAGATCTGTGGAGCAAGAACCCCCCTTACAGATGGATATGAGTGAAACATAGAGAAAAAACTAAATAAAAATAAAATAATAAAATTAAATAAATAATAATAATAAAAATTAAAATTTAAAAATAATAATTAATAAAAACTATAATTAAATATAAATTAAATAATTAATATAAATTATTAATCATAATAATTTAATTTTTTTTATAAATATAATAAGGATAATAATAAAATTAATTATATTTATATTCATAAACTTAAAATTATTCTAATAAGATTAATATTAGAAATATTTGATAATTTTTAATAATTTTTTTAATTTTTCTTTTATTCTATTAAGTATATAAATATTTTAATAATAAATATTTATGAAAATATATTTATTAATTTAATTAACTAAAAATAATTAATATTTCCATAACTATTTTAATACTATTTTTTATTTTATCTAATTATTCTACTAATTTATTTAAGCAATTTTTATTTAAACTTGGATAACATCAACTTATTAATCCTTTCCCTATTTGTATGCAGATTCAAACATGAAAAAGGGATACATCAATGTTTGTGATCACTAACCAGATTGTTTTCAGTTAGAAGAGCTTTTCTAATTTTACAAGGAGTGCAGAAATAGAGGCCACATGTTCGTTGTATGAGAGGAGATTGGATGAAGTTTGTGCTGGTATTTGGTGACCAAACAAAATATTAAAGAGGATTCAAATTTTTGGGTGGACTATAGAAGAATATATTTTTTGACACATATTTTACATTATGGAGAGATAGAGGTAGAGCAGAAGCAAGACTTGAGATTGGGAGATGGTGATTAGAGATTCTTGGAGAACAAGGTTTTAAAGCATAACAACACAAATATTTCTTTGGGGAGGTCTCTTCTCCCTTGCTATTTCATTTTTGTTTGTTTGTTATTGAATAAAATGTTTCTTTTTGAGGTTATGATCTTTGAGTAAACTTTTGTGCTCGAGGGGGGGGGGGGAGGGTAGAATTCTACTAATTTAAATGTTATACTCCTTCACACTAAATTATTTCATCAAGAATCTTATTTGATTGGTGAGGTTGATTCTGATTTATAAAACTATAATTTTTTTAAACCTTTTCCACATAATTTCATGACTCCGTGATCTTTTGGTGAGATTGATCATAGATGGAATTCATCAAACATTAAAATAAAAATCATTAGAAACTTCTGGTGAGATGGTTTCTATTAACAATTCTTCAAATTCCTTTACATCTTGATTGGTTCTTTAAGTGGAGAACTTCACGATTAATTCTATTTCATGGTTAATATCATTGGGAGGAAGGTTAAATTAATAAATTTCCAAGGTTGAAAAGTCAATTTATTTTTTAATTGAAGAGGTTTTTCATTCAAATAGTAGAGTTTAATTTCATGAAGGAAATCCCTTGAATTTTTTCTCAATCTCTTTTAACATTTTTGAATATCAATATTATCAATTCTAGTTCACCACGTTTCCTACCACATCTAGTTAAAAACAAACACATTTTCAATAGAGAATATTTATAATAAATACATTCATCCACTCTTTATAGTGGATATTTTTATTAAAATATTAGTTCAAACCTTCCCTAGGGTTTGATTCCCAACCAACCGCTATACAATGTAGTTAGTAGATGTTTATAAATAATTAAGCTTTTGAATGTTTTAACGACATTCAGGTCATGTTTTGGTTACTTTTTCTAGGAAATATTTGATTTACCAATTTTTTCCAAACTAAAAATCTTGTTTAAATTAATCATATACATTTTAAAAAAAACAAAGAATTGTTGTTCTGTTTATTATTGTTTCATTTAATTTGTGGTTACTAATAGCTACTTTGTCATGTTTTATATATAATTTTATCATGATTTTATTAATTTATGAGAAAATATCAGCACTTGATAGATTATATCCTTTAAATATATATTTAGAATGGCATATTAGCACCATAAAAAAAATAATTGAAATGGAAAACATAAGTGATAGAGTTCTTATTTCTAATGACCTTAAAAAATTCAACCTAAATTCAATAATAAAATAGAGCAGCCTAGGAAGAGGGATTTTTAACTACCTCAAGTTTCAAGCAACCCATCATCAATTAGACTTTCACCTAAAGCTATGAAATATGAGTTAAAGCAGTCTCACCTATCACTATTGCTAACTTTCAATGGCCTCTCTAATAAAGACCCACTAGCCTTCATTAGAGAATTTTATAACATAGTTAAACAATAACCAATTATTATAATCACATAAAATGGGCTTATAATGGGGGTGTTTCCATTTTACGTTAAAGGGAATGCTAGAAATTTGTTTTAAATTTTGGATGAAAACATTTTTGGAAATTAGGTCCAATTTTACAACTCCTTTATAATGAAGTTCTATCCCCAAATACCTAAGGGTGAATTGAGAACGAAAATAAAAAGATTCTATAAAAAAGAAGGAGAACCCTTTTCATGAGGCATGAGACAGATTTAGGGATCTTCATATGAACTTTCCCATCATTAACTTCCATCCCTTGTTCTCATTAACAGATTATATGAATGATTTCCCTCTTCTAATCAGAACTTTATTGACCGATCTGTTGGGGTAAACTAAAATGACAAGAAATATGAAGAGTTGAGAAATTTTTTCAATAACCTAGCCTTCAATTGAAAACAAAATAATTCAAAAAGAAAAAAAATTAAAATTGAAAGCAGATTAATTATTTAAATTGTAAAGTAGATATTTTTATGTATTTAATGATAGAAATAAAATGAAATAAAATTAAATTAAAGATCCATTAATTATATGAATAAATAATGATGAATTGATTAATTAATAAAAATAAACAATAATAAAATTATTATTTTTGTGTAAATTAGAATAAAAATATAAAAAGTAATTAAAGAATTAAAGTAAAGAAAAATAAGCCAGAAAAAATTAATTATTTTAAAAGCTAAAAAACAAAATAAATTATAATAAAGGATTAATTAATAAATATATCATTCAAATTGTTAAATTTTAATTAATTATCAAATAAATAAAAATTAATTAACTAAGAAATCAAACACATAATAAAATTATGTGGAAAATCAAGTCATTTAAAGACACATCAAATTACCCCATACCGAATCATTGTTTATCCTTAAGCAATTCCATGATTTTGTATTTTTTGAAATAAAAATATGTTTTTTAGATATAACTCAAAAATAATCACATTATTCACTTTAAAAATAGAGGAACAAAAACTATGATTTAGGATTTTCAAATAAAATGTTCTAATGATACCCTACATAAATTCAAATACCTACTAGGAGATGATGGGAACAAAGACTAATTCACTGGTTAGGATGCCATGCATCTTATATAAAATCACCCATTGACTTACATCAATTCAGGTCAAAGTTCAATTTCAAGGATTGATCATATGTTAAATATAAGTGAAAATAAAATTCAAAAAATAGGCACCGACAACTTTCAATTTCTATAAATTTAAAAAATAATAAATAAAAGTTCATTTTTTTCCAATCACTTTATTGACATAACTTAAAATATTTTCATAAAAGTCAATTGTACCCTTTTATCAGGAATTTAAAATTTCCATCTCCCAAATGAATTCATTTGTGACAACTAGGTAGTTATGTTTTTTTTTATTTTTTTACCCAGCCATGAATTTTCAGAAAAGCACTATATAGATTCACTTATTTGACATGTAGAGGGGAATTACACACACACAAACACACACACCTAGTGCCTAGAGTCTTAGATGTTCACCATGGGTTCCTATTTTCTGATTTTAATCCAGTTTGAAAAGAATTATAAGATTACCGTTTATGTTGTCTCACTAATGTGATTTTTATTATTTCAATAAAAATTGATTCCCCTAATTTGAAGTTCAAATTTATTGTGTCATACTGTTATAATCATAATTCCCCATATATCTATCCCCTATCACTCTCTTTCTTAGATCCTAAAAAATATTTATAAAATCAGTATGAAAATTCACTTAGCAATCATACATCATAAACAATTTCAGATTCAAGGAAACCCTCGACAACTATTAAGTTATTATCCATTATAAATGGCTGAATTTAGGTTCAGAATGAACCCTAAAGAACCTAAAATTGTGAAATAATTTTGAAAAAACATATTTTTAAATAAATTTTAAAAGGATGAATGATTTTATGGGATTACATTAAAGAAAATATTATCTCAGAACAATAAGTCCCTCTCCCCCAGAAATAAAACCCAACATTGTCCCCAAAGTTAAATTCAAGGGTGGAGAAAAAAAATTAACATTTAAAGTTCAAAATAGATTTTCAATTAAATAGTTATGTGATATGTTAAAGGGTCATAGCGAAGTTTAAATAGTATATCTGCCACAATAAATATTTTACAACAGATTAGGAAAATGCATGAATTATCATTGAAAATAATGACAAGAATTTTTCAATTAAGTAAAAATTTATGATATTAAATATTGATTATACAATTAATTTGGTGTATAAATGTTTAAAAAATTGATTCAATTGTATTTTAATTGCATAGTAAAATTTTATGTTAAACACCCAGCACAGACAAACATATTCACTAAAAAACAAACAGGAAGGGGTTTAACTCCCAAAAACTAAAATTAAAATAGGGAATAATTTTTCAAATAATGTAGAAATACTCTATAAAAAGAAGAATGTGAAACACAACAAAACAATAATAAAGAAGATAAGAAACATGTTGCAAAAATAAAAACTCTCAATATAAGGAATTTTTATCTTCACAATCAGTATGAAATTAATTCCTTTATATTTTCTGAATTCAATCCTCTAGTGTGTTATTTTTAATTTATATAAAAATGAAAAATATTACAATAATAAATCAACATATGAAACTCAAATGTAATAATTTTTTTTGTGAATTTAAGGAATTTTATCCAGTGAGACTCTATCATGCTACTTCTTATTACTTGAGAACAAAATGGATTTATGCTTCTTTATTGACACCACAAGAAACATTATTAAAGTGTAAATATAAGTAAAACAAGGAAAATATATCTTAATAAAAAATTAAAAATAGACAGAGCAAGAAGCAACATATTAGTCTTTAAAAAAGAAATCAAGAACACAAAAGACCATGGGTTGACTATCATAAAGAACTGAATTTATAGACTTAAGTTAGACTAAAATGAGAATCAGTTAAAATAAAAAACTTTGGATTAACTTAAAAATAAAGTTTCACTATTTGACCAATCACCAGGATTGTCTTACTTTCCTCTACTATATTTTAAACATATCCATTCTTTAAAACTCAAATTATAGTGAGGGGTCTCGACCACTTATATATCAACTTTCTAAGAAAGTGATTATGTCATTAATTAAAGATAATTGAAAGTATTTCTAGGTTTTAATTCTATATTTTTAATGAACAAATAATAAATAAAATTGGACCTCTCTTTATAAATCCTTTATTTATCATAAGGCTTTATCCTAATCTCATCTAACTCACTAAAATCAATCATCATCCTCTCTCCAACAATCTTAAAAAAATTAAATTCTTAATTTCCCAATATGACTTGTTCTGAATCCCCATAGGAAAATGAAAACATTTCCCAAATAACATCCTATATGGAGACATACCAATTGTTCTATTGAAATCCGTTCTATTGGACCATAAAGCATCATCTAATTTCATAGACCAATCATTCCTAGTGTTTGAGACATTTGTTTTCCACAATATATTTAATCTCCCTATTTAAAACTTCTACATGTCCTCTAAATTGTGGATGGTAGGCAGTTCCAGTCCTATGGGTACATCCATATTTCTTTGTAAAATATTTAAAATATATAGTTTGAAAAATGGATTTCATTATTTGTGATGAAAACTTGAGGTACCCAAAATATATATAAGATGTTCATTTTGAGAATATTTATTACACTACTCGCATAATTGTTGGGATATGTTATTGAATCCACCAACTTAGTTAAATAATCAGAAATAACTAAAATATACTCATTCTGATGATATGATGGTAATAGTCCCATAAAATCAAATCCCAAAACATCAAATATCTCAACTTCTAGAATACCTTTTTTGAGGTAGTTCATGCTTCCTCCCAACATTCCCTAGCCTTTCACATCTATCACAATTAAAAAACCCCTAGCATCCTTCAATAATGTGGGACAATAAAACCCATATTAAAGGACATTTGTGATGTACTCTCTCAACAATGATGACCTTCCCAAGGTGAGGAGTGAAAAAATTCCATAGTTGAAAACATTTATTCCTTTGGAACACACCTTCTTCAAATCCCATCATTATATCTCCTAAAAGGAAAAGGGTGATTCCAAATATAATATTTAAGCTCCGAAATGATTTTCTTTCTCTATTTGTTTGAAAAATTCTTTAGAATATCACTTTATTCTAGAAAGTTGGAAATGTCTAAAACCCACGAAGACTACCTAATAGAGAAAGTGAGCAACTTCTCATTTGGAAAGGAAGAATTTATCTCTCTTGGGTATTAATAATGGATATTACAAATCCTAGAAAGATGATCTAAAACTACATTATCAGCTCCCTGGTTATATTTAATTTTTTTGTCAGATTATTTCAATAAGAGAATAAAAATAATAAGTCTAGGTTTGGATTATTTATTATGAAAAATAATAATTTCATTCATAATGGTTGTAAATATTATGACTTTAGATCCTAAAAGGTAATACCTAAATTTCCTTAGTGAAAAAAACAACTAAAAAATCCTTCTCTCTAGTGGTGTAATTATATTTTTCCTCATATAGATGTATGATAACATAATATACCACATGTAATATATTATCTCTCCTATTTCCAAAGACTGCTCCAAGAGTCATGTTACTAGCATCACACATAAGTTTAAAAGGTAATTTTCAATCAGCTGTAGTAATGATTGGTGATGAAGTGAGATTATATTTTTGTAAGTTAAATCATTATAAGAAATTTTGATGAAAAAAGAAGGGTTCATCCTTTGACTACAAGGAACATAAGGGTTTTTATTTTTGAAATGTATTCTATAAACCTTTGATAAAAAAATACATGCCCCAAAAACATCAAACTCCTTTAAAATGTTTTGGAGGGGAAACATTTGAATTACTTCAACCTTGGTGGTGTCAAACTCTAAACCTCTCTTTGACACTTCATGTGCCAAAAGTATCCCTTCGGTGACCATGAACTAGTATTTATTTTAGTTTAGAATGAGTTTGGTCTCTAAGAATCTTTATAACACCAATTCTAAATTTTTCAGATAGGTCTTAAATGTGCTTCCAATAATTGAGAAATCACCAATGAATACCTTTATTATTCTCTTGATAATATCAAAAAAGATATCCATCATACATATTTTTAAGGTATATAGTGCACCACATAATCCAAAAGGAATCTGTTGCTAGGAAAATGTACCAAAGGGAAATGTGAATGCTGTTTTCTCCTGGTCCTTTGGGGATACATGGATATAATTGTAACAAGAATAGTCATCAATAAAACAAAATAATTCATTTCCAGAAATCCTTTAAAGCATTTGACTTAATAAAGGCATTATAAAATGATCCTTAATATTGGTTGAGTTGATCTTCCTATAATTTATAAAAAATATCCATTTGGTTTCCCTTCTCAATTGAATTTCTTCATTTTTTTAATTGGTGATAATTGTAAAACCTCATTTTTGGGACTACTTAGACTAAACAGACCCAAACACTATCAAATACAAGATAAATAATTCTAGTATTTGTAAGTTTGATAACCTTCCCTATCAAAACTTATTTCATGTATGGGTTCAGTCTCTTTTGACATTCAACTCTAGGGTTGTGGTCTCATTACATGGGGATCTTGTGCATGAAAAATGAAGGGCTAATCCCTTTGATATCAACTATGAAATAGCCAATTATAGATTTAAATTTATTAAAAACACATAATAATTTATTTTCTTTTTCACACTTTACTTCAATAAATAATGATAGCCAGCGTTGAACTTTCCCTGTAAAATGAATATTTTAGGTGTTTTGGGTGTGGTTTTAGCTCTAAAGTGGGTTGTTTTTTCATTGTGGAAGGATATTTAGACAGAGAGGTCCACATTCTTCTACATATTTCTTATAAGGAGTTGAAATGTGGAATGGTTTTGAATTTCATGACTAGCTTTATGATTTATTTCACTACTCTCCAAGGAGGATAACTCACTTTCAAATGTTTCTAGTTCAGAATTCCAGATATTAATAAAAATAGAATCAAAAAGTTGTGTTATCATCTATCCCTATGTTAAATCAAAATTTTCAGTAGTGTTTTTAGTAACATAAAAAAACTCAAGTTCTCTCAAGAATTCATTATGTTCAGAAATATGTGATTTATTTGCAGCAACAACAAAAACATGACTGATGTCCAGTTCAGGAAAATTTTCTAGATTCTCTCCTTGAAAAGATTTAATAGATTAAAAAAATAAATATCCCAATTAAATTCTACAAAAAAAATTTGTTTTTCAATTTCCTATAAACATTTTATTTAATATTCAGCATCTAATAACTTTAACATAGATCAGTTTTCACCAAATTTTGGTTCATTATCATTTTTAAACACATTGAACTCTTCCTATTATTAATGAAATTTAATGATTGTTTTGAACTTAGAAACATATATAACAACTCCTCTGGTGGTCAAGAAGGGACTATGCAGAATTATGGGCACCTATTTTTCACTCTCAATGTCTCACACTATGAAATATACTCCAAGAGAAAGAAATACAACTCCAACTATAAGATCATATACCATCCCTACAGGATGTGAGAATGATTGGTCGGAAAAATATAGGATGGATGTGGTGGGTTTAATGTCACCAAATATCAAGTGTTGAAATAGAAATAATGGGAGAAGGTTAATGTTGGAACCAAAATCACATAGATAGTTTAGTTGACAATTATTCCTTAATTTTCTAGAAATGAAAAATCTACCAGGGTCTTTGAGTTTGGGAGGAATTTTCTTTTGAAGCACAACACTACACTCTTCAATGAGGTTTTATGTTGCAAATTTTCATGTTCCATTTTATGAAATTTTGTTTAAGGGATTTTAGATATGATGGAATTTAAATAAAGTCTTGTAAAAAAGGGATATTCACTTGGAGATTTTTCAAAAGCCCAAGGAAATGGATAGGTTCAACCTTGTTGTTACTTGCGGGTTTTAGTTTTTTTGGGAAAGATATGAGTGGAGAATATTTCATTTGAATAGAAGGAATGTTCACTATTTTTCAACAATTTCTCCTTCCCTTTATTCTTTTTATGTTCATAAAAAGTTTCTACTTGATTATCATGTTACAAATTTTGATTTTGTTGCTTTTTTGGACTTTTTTATTGGTTTGAAAATTGTGAATTTTGCATATTTTTATTTTTATACTCATTTTATTTGTATGTTTCGGAATTCCTAAATTATTTCATATCTTCTATTTTTGTATTTGTAACACTTCATGTCAGAACACCATGACATTTTACCTAAGATTATTTTTAGTTATTCTAGGAAGCTTTCCCCTATCCCTAAATTTTATGCCTGTATATAATTGTTCAATTTTTAATTCCATATTATGTTTTCTATCATCAGATTCATTTATATAAAATTCATGTTGATATTTTTTAGCATCAATATTTTCTTATTTCAATTCAAATTGTTTAATCATTAGATTCATTTTATTCCGCATTTTTCCTAAAAATTACCTTGGTAATTGGATGACTAACCCCTCTATAGGTTTTAGGATTTTTTATTCGTTAGTTTTGGTATTCAAGGGAAGCAGGTTATTTTATCATTCTTTTTTATTTCCAAGATAAATTTTTATGGTACCTATAGACTTGGTTGTAGTTGTTCAAAAATTAATTTTTCATATTACGCATCTTAGGACCATAATTATAAAATCTTTAATTTTTTTGTTGGTATGAAAAGTAAAAAATTAGGATAGAATTTTCAATGTTCCCAAACATCCCATACTAAGTACACTGCTCCCTAAGTGATTCGTTCTGGTTTTAAAAAAACACTTGGTATATAGATTTTTTGGTATTTTGGTTCATTGATGATTGGACATGGAATTTTATTTAACAAAATTTAGAGTTCATTTCCAAAACCGAACTAGTTTTGTTTAAATCTCTATTCACTCATTTCTTTCATGAATTTCTATTTTATAGAATTAAAATCAAGTTTGTTCAAATTTTTTTCATAACTCTTCATCAGTCTTATCATTATAATTACCCCCAGCAAATTGGTCAACAAGGTTTTGAACAGAAGTGGAAAATTCATCATAGAAGGTGTCCAAGAGAACATGAGAAGGGATTTGATGATGGGGACACTTCCTAAGAAGGTACCTAAAACTATCCCTATACTCATGAAAGGCTTTCGAATCTTATAAATAGAAACTTTTTAATTAAGTTCTCATTTCACTGTAAATTCATTTGGGGGAGAATTTCATTTCAAAAGAGTTGTAAACTTGGTCCAAATTTTCAATGATATTCTTATATAGACACCAAAACCAATTTATAGAATTATATTTAAAGTAAAAGGTAAATAAAATCATTCTAAATTAATTTTTTTGTGAGTCCTAGCAGTGGTAATTATTTCACTGTGTTGTAAAATTCTCTAAATAAGGCTAGTGGGTCTTCATTAGAAAGATCATTTCAAGATAGAAATGGAGACAAATGGTACTGCCTTAAATCATAGTTCATGTCTATATGTGATATTATAATTGACGATGGGTTTATTGAAACTTGGGTGAGTTTAAACTCCCTCATACTAGGCCTGTTTATTTCTTCATCGAGTTTGGGTAGAATGGTTTGGAGGTTATTAGGAACATGTACTCTTTCACCTATGTCTTCCATTTCCATTTTATTTTTCATTTTAATGAACTATGGTGCCTTTATAACACTAGATTGAAAGACTCTAATATATTATATGAATAACCTATGATTCTACTATAAGGAAATAAAGATAAAATTCTCTAGAAATCTTAGAAAAAGAATTAAGCAATAACAACATATTGAAAGAAACAACAAAAATCAGAACAAAAACATTTGATTTTATTTTTTTAAAAATTATATGAATTTATTTTGAAATTAATTTTTTAGTTTTAAAAAACATTGTAACTTGAAGACTTCCCCAACAACAGTGCAAAAAACATGACTAAAACATCATTAGAATGTGCCAAAGTTTAATTACTTATAAACTCCTGCTAACAACAGTGTATAGAGGTTGGTAGGGAATAAAACCCAAGATAAGGGTAATAAAAAGATTTTAAAAACAAATATCCACTTCAAGTAGTGGATTCAAGTATTTTATAAATATTTTCAATTGAAAAAGTGTTTGTTTTTAACAATATGTAGTAGGAAAAGTGAAAAACTAGCAATACAAATAGTGATGATAAAAAATGGTAATAAATATTGAGAAAAAAATTTCAAGGGAAATGATTGATTTAATTAAACTCTATAAGTTTAATGGAAAACCCATTTTCATGAAAAGTAATTTAACATAGAAACCTTGAAAATTGATTAGTTTTACCTCCCTCTCCTTGAGATTAACAATACTAGAAATTTTGGCTATAGCCACAGTTTTAAACCGTGGCTATAGGCCCAAAAACCATGGTTGTAGGTTATAGCCATGGTTTCATGAACAGTGGATAGAATTGGTGTGGATATAGGTTAGAGCCTACAGCCATGGTTTGCAACTGTGGATTTAGGGATATAGCCATGCTTTGAACGGTTGCTATAGCCCTATAGCCACGGATCCAACCATGGCTATAGGGTCGAACCTATAGCCATTACAAAAAAGTGATGGTTCATAAAACTGTGGCTATAGTCCTATATAAATGATTGAAACCATGGATGTAGGTCTTTAGTGAAGGTTCAAATTGTGGATGTAGGGATTTACCCACAGTTTGAAACCGTGGCTATAGGCCTTTCCACTGCATAAAAAAAAACCAGCACGATTCACCACGCTGGCTGTTGGGAGGACACTGCCACCTCCCCCCTCTCCCCACCCACAACTCCCAACCCTACACCAGCACCCTCACCCCCTGCCCCTGCACACTTCCCATGCCCCACCCCCTACACTTTGCACCCCCCTTCCCCACCCCCATGCACCCTTCCCCCTACACCTTTCACCCCTACCCTCTCCTCACTGCACACCCCCTCCCCCACCCATATCTCCCCACCCTGCACCAGCACCCCCTACCCTTCTTATAGACACCTCCCCTGCCCCCCATGCACCTTGCACCCCCTGCCCCACCCCCTGCACCTTACACCCCCTACCCCCTCCTCACTGCACACCCCTACCCCCTGCCCTTCCCCCTGCACCCTACCCCCTACACCTTTCACCCCCCTTCCCCCCTCCTCACTACACTCCCCCTCCCCCACCCACAGCTCCCCACCCTGTATGAGAACCCCCACCCCTACTCCTTCCCACCTAACCTACCCCAACCCCTTGCACCTTGTACACCCACCTACACCACCCCTACCCCCTCCTCACTGCACACCCCACTTACCCCACCCCCACCCCTGCCCCACCCTCTTTCACCCTTCCCCCTGCACCTTGCACCCCCTGCCCCCCCTCCTCAATTCACTCCCCCTCCCCCACCCACATCCCCCCACCCTGTACCAGCACCCCCATCCCCTACTCCTACACACCTCCCCTCTTCCCACCACCCTGCACCATGCACCCCCTCCCACCCTCCTCACGGCACTCCCCCTCCCCCACCCACCGATCCCCACCCTACACCAGCACCCCCACCCCCTTCTTCTTCACACCTCCCATGACCCGCCCCCCCTGCACTTTGCACCCCCCTACCCCACCCTCATGCACCCTTCCCCTTGAAACTTGCACCCCCTGCCCCCTCCTCACTATACACCCCCTCCACCCACCCAAACCTCCCCACCCTGCTCCAGCACCCCCACCCCCTGCTCCTACACACCTCCCCTTCCCCACACCCTATACCTTGCATCCCATTCCCCTCCTCACTACACACCCATGCCCCATCCCTCCTATAACTTTCACCCCCATGCCACCCCCTGCACCCTTCCCCTTGCACATTGCACCCCCTCACCCCCTCCTCACTGCACTCCCCCTCCCCACCCATAACTTCCCACCCTGTACCATCACCCCCACCCCCTACTCCTGCACACCTCCCCTCTACCCCACCCCTACACCTTGCACCCCCCCGGCCCCACCCCTTGCACCCTTCCCCCTAAACCTTGCACCCCCTGCCCCACTCGTCACTACACTCCCCCTCCCCCACCCACAGCTCCCCACAATGTACCAACACCACCCACCCCCCCACTCCTGCACACCTCCCCTACCCCACCCCCATGCACCTTCCCCCTTGCACCTTGCACCCCCTACCCGCTCCTCACCGCACTGCCCCTCCCCCACCCATTGCTCTCCACCCTGCACTCGCACCCCCTCACCCCTTTCTCCTTCACACCTCCCCTGCCCTACCCCTCTACACCTTGCACCCTACACCTTGCACCCCATACCCCTTCTCACTGCACACCCCCTCCCCCAGAACAACCCCCTCCCCCTAGAAATCCCCCCTACTCCACCTGTAACCCACACTCCTCACCCCTGGACAGCCCCCTCCCCCCCACCTCTAGCCCCCTCATTCCCCATGGACACCCCCACTCCCCCTACAACCACCCACCCTTTCCCTAGATGGCCCCCTATAGCCCCTACCTTTCCCTGACCCCCACCAATCCACCGACAGCCTCCCCCCTCCCACTGGACACCCCCACCACCACCACACCACCTGTATCCCCCCTCCCAGGATAACCCCCGCCCCCTGTAGCCCCCCTGGAAAATCCCCCCACCACTCCCCCTGTAGCCCCTCCCTTCTCCTGGACAGCCCCCTCCCCCTGGATCCCCCCCACTCCCCCGGCAACCCCCTTCCCTTTCCCTAGACAACACCACCCCCACTCCCCCTGTAGCCCCCTTCCTCCCTTCCTAGGCAGACACCCCTCAGATAGGCCCCCACCCTACACCCCCAACCTACCCAACACACTAGTCAATTGAATTGTGAAAACAAAAAACATGCTAATATGGCTATTATACAAAAATTTCCAGTCAAATAAAGTACACTAATAAAAAACATGCTAATATGATTAGAACTAAATCAAACATCATCAATCCAAATTGAGTAGAGTGGAACCAAACCAAATGGTTTTTGGAAAAGATGAAACTGAGCCAAACTGAAAATAATGTAACCAAACTGACTCAAACCAATCAAAACTGACTTCAATAAAGAGTAATTGAGCAAGACAAAAAATGAACCTAATGAAACATACCTGGTTGAATCTAAAATTAATTTAATTGAACTGAATAGCCCCAAATATAACAAAATGAAGCTGTTAAAATTGACATAAAAAAAATTGAACCCAATAAAAAATAACCTATAAAACCTAACATGACCTAAAATGAACCAAGGAGTCAGGTCTTATGATGAAATTTTAGAAGGCATCATGCCCACAGGTCGAGAGGATATCCCAGTCATGTGGTGCTTCACTGTCCTCAATGAGAACCAAAATGCACTGTAAAAAGATATGGAACCCAAAAACCCAAAAAACCCTAATAAAAATTGAGCCAAATAATTAAAATGGAAGAAACCTTACCTGAATCCGATGTTGAACTCATTACCTTCTATGGTGGTGGGTAGAATCGACCTCATCACATGTTACCAACTATATGAAAATAATGGGAAAAGAAGTGAGATATAACAACTTCTTATATATATGTGATTAGTGTGTCAAATCTACATGATTAATGATACATAACTCCATAACCAAAAATAAACAAAGAATATTCAGATTTATATGTAAATCCCAATACTGAATAACATGATCATTAATAAAGGCTTTTTTTCAAATAAAATCCAATTTCATTCAATAAATACACCATTGAAGCGTTGAAGTAATATTATTCTATATTTGGTGAGCATTCAATAATGGAGTAGGTTGATCTACTATCAATGGGAAAAATGAATGATATAATGGGATAGTGAAACAGTTTGACACCCATTGGGTTGTGTTGTATTTTTTGACAAAATGTGTGGGATTTTTCCCAATATGATTTGTTGAAAAGATGGGGAGACTGATGGACACCCCTAAAGTGAGTTTGAGTTAGACATGTTGATATGGTGGTTGAGGAGGAAACTTCAGATCCCATCAATAGGCAGATAATTCCTCCATGTTTCCAACTCCCTCTAAGATAGGGTATATAGGTAATCTATGGGGATGAAAAACTAGGAAGATAACATGGTAGCTTGTGTCATGGGGATGTAATTTCTATTTTAATGGGTCTTTCCTAGAATAATCTGCATTTCAGGAATGATATGATTCATTGGTGAAATCCCATTTACCGGCCTTATTACCTCATTTTCTGAATATTTATACCCCTGCAGCCCCCTTCCACCTACAACCCCCTGTTCCCCCTAGACGGATTCCCCACTCTTTCTTGGACAGACCCCCCCCCCCCACCGCCACTGCAGACCACACCCCTTCCAGGAAATACCACCCACCTGGCACCCCCCTGGACACCCCCCATTCTTTCATGGAAAGACCCCCCATCCTGGACATACCCCAATCCGAGTCACCCATCTGATATCCCCCCTCACCCTTAATGGGTCATTCCAAGAATCATAAATATTTTCCTCTTCATTTCAAAAATTATAGGATTCCTTTGTAAAATCCAACTTACTGGCCATATTGCCTCATCTTCTGAATCTATATCCCCCTGTATCCCCCCTTCCCCCTGTAAAGCCCCCTCCAATTCCCCCAGACAGCCCCCCTTCCTAGACTGCCCCCACCCCCTCCTTCCTGGATAACCCCCCGCAACCTGCAACCTGCACCCCCCACCCTGCACAACACCCCCCTCCCTGGACACACCCCCTAGACAGCCCCCACCCTCCTGGACCAACCCCCCCCCCCCACATCCAGATACCCCCCAACTACTTCCTGGACAGACCCCCTCCTTACTGGAAAAATCCCCCCAACCCTGGGATACCAAGCATTATCATATTCACATTGAACACGTCTGTTTCCAACCATATCGGTGACCCTAAACTAAATTCCCCAGTGACCTACTATCACCACCTCCTTGGAGATCATCCACATAAATAGAAACATTCTCAATGGTCAGCTCACCACCTCACTCTATCATTTCAATGGACCCCACATGTAACCACAATGTGAATTATCATGCACCAATTCATTCCCACAGATTGCTTTGTTTTACCAGAATATCTAGTAACCAAGGGAATAGATAAATTTGAATAATACTTACGATGCATTATTCTTCTCCCTTTACTGACTGGATAATTACATGACTCACAAATGTATTTCTTCCAATTCCTTATTCCAAACCCAAATGAAACTATCACATGATGATCCTACTCATAGTCTAAAGAAAATTTGGAATCTACAAAGTGAGCTTTGCAGGGACCTGCTCATTTTTGAAAAATTATAATGTGTTGCTAGAGTAAGTCAATGAATGAATGGAGTGAAGTTCCACATATAATAGAATATTCTAGGTTATATTACCTTGATAATATAGTTTTCTTCCATTTCTATTCCTTTCCAAGTAATTCTCCCCAGAAGGCACTAAAGCTGAAATGGTTCTTCCCAAAGTGGAATAGCCCCCTCATATCGGATAATAGACTTGAGAATTCATTATTATTGGTCTCCCAATTTCCACAAAACACTTCTCCCATATTTGTATCACGGAGAAAATTTTTAGGGCATGAAAGTAGTATCTGTTCATCAGTATCCTCCTCTTATATGAACAAAAACATAAAGCACATCAATACAGTTTCAATGGAATCATGTCCCTTTAAACATAGAAGTGAGATCATTCTTCCCACTACCTATATGGGATAACCAAAATAGATCACAAACATTTGATGTGAGCTGAGAACCACCACTCGGTGAACCAAATATGAATATTTAAATCGAAAATTAAATATATATGATGAAGGTATTCATATAATGTATCATTTGTTATAAACAAAATACAAAGGTACATGATTCAAAATTGCATACCTAGGGATCAACTATCCAACCATGATACAAACCAATGTACAAAAGATCAAATATTTTACACTCAAGAGTAAACTCGAAATCATCAATTTTGCAAAAATGGTGTATGAAAAGTAAATTTGATTAAATAAACAACAAATGGTTAGTAATGTCTTGCAAAAAATGGTATAAAATAATCATTACCTCCTGAATTTTATATTCACGTCAATCCTGGTTGCAAGTTGTACGAGCAAGTCAATTGCATCCACTATGTTTTCTTGTTGGTTATATGCATAGAATGCATCACTATCCTGCATACCAATACAATTCATCAAACTCACAATATGATCAGTGAAACTAATTTAGTGGTCGTCTCAAGAAAAAAATGGAAAATTGGACTACATACCATCGGAGGTGTGCCAGAGGAGATAGAGGGGCCACCTCGGAGCAGCGTCATCGAGGAGGTATGATGGTCGCGTCAGAGGAGGATACAATTCAATATATTAATAATAAAACTTAACTACTATATAAACAAACATATATCAAAATAGCATAATTCATTATATGTAGAAACAGTAAGAAACATCACAATACAATTCAGTATTACAATAATAAAACCTCATTGCATAATAAAATTATACATATTAACAATCCAAAAATAAAATTCACATCAATAGTGAGTCTCAATATCAGTATCATAAAATTCATGATAACCGTCATCCACACCTCCTACCAAAACACCATCAGCACCTCTCACGACACCAGCATCATCATCGACATCAGCATCCGTACTAGTGCCAACACTGGGACCGGCTCCGGCTACAGCTCTGACTCCAGCTGTAGCTCTGGATATAGCTCTGGCTCCAGCTACAGCACTAGCTCCACCAGTAGAACTCATCGACATCAAACATGTGTCAATGACTGTAGTTGCTTCTAGGGAAAGTGTAGAAGAAATGACATACATAACTTTTTTCATATTTTCAAGTATCTCCTTTTCTGTTTTTTGAGTAGATTCTTTGATTGAAGAATTAATCTGTTCCACTATGACCAAACCAGAACTGGTACTCAAAGAAACGTTGTCCGTAGGCCAGTATTGAGATGGTACAATATTCTTCCTAGGTCAAAAATGTACTCTGCCCTAATTCTCATCTCCTAACACCTGATGTAGATGATCGTTTGGGCCCAAATTGTCAGGTTATTTTTCTTCCAATATCTCCAAAGCATTATTTTGATTGATATATAACATAAATTAAAATGATAAAATAATATAAGGAATTAAATTCAGTCAAAATAAAATAAATTGAAATATACTTACAGTCGCCTTCTTGGTGTTAGTATTTGGCAAAGTACTGTCTTTCTTTTTTCTACTTATACAAAAAAAAGTATAGCAAGGGACACAACCCTCGATATTCAATTAATTTTTCTAAAAAAACAAAGAAGTAAATCAAAATTAGAAGTCAAAAAAATTACACTAAATGAAGATAAATATTTTAAATATTAAATTACATGTGTTTTCTCAATATCTGAGAGTGAAGTGTGTCCACGTTTATAAACATGTTTCATTTCACTCTTATTTATTTTATATCTGTCTGATTTCTCTTATAAAAAAATAATTATATAATTTCATTAACATAAATAAAACTCATTTTCAAATAAATATATGAATATATATATATTTAAATTTAACAAATACCTTAAACTCTTGAATCATCCAATAGCTGATCATCTCCTTGTATTGTGATATTGGGCAATCATGAATCACTGGTACATCTTCAAGCTCCATGCCAACTCACTTTTTCCAACCAAGATATAAGTCATACTTGTACGCTCTCCATATTTAACCTAAATCCATTAACCTTGCAGCCTTGGAATTTTATCCATCAGGAAAATTATATCAGAGCTAAAATGGACAAAATATTTGTTAAGAAAATATTATAAATTAATATATATAAAAGGTGATTAACATTACTTACCCAGATCTCTGCCCAGGCATTGTCCTTTATTTGTTCTGAAACATCCCTCCAACTTATTGGTTGAACTGAATGATATTGTTGTCCCTAGAAAGTGTTCCCATAAATCTTTTACATTATGTACCATTTTTTAATTATATCTCTATCCTCATTCTATTCAACCATGATTTGCATGTGTCGATTCCAAACCTATCACATTTTTGTGCGGCCTCATCGTCTGGTGGATACTGGAGATAATCATGAAAAAAGTAAAAAAGGATAATAATATATATAAATTTATCATTAATCACTAACTATAATGTTTAAAAACATACCAGAAGATGGGGGATCTTCTAACCCCTGAAGTGCAACGTCTAGAGGGGGAGTAACATCTGTGGTAGGTGGGATATCTACAGTAGGAGTAATCTGTATAGTAGATGGATAACCCTGTACAGATGAGGGTGGATATGGATATGGATATGGCGGTGGGATATATTGGGGCGCAGTGCCCTATATAGTGGATGGTGGGAAAGGAAAACAAGGAGGGATGGGAGTTTGGGAACTACCAGCCGATGTGGGTGCAGGAAGAAAGGGATATAGAAAATTTGGGTATGGATAATATGGAGGTGGCATAATGGGAGTATGACCTTCTGGTGACTCAAGCGGCATAGTAGTAGGATGAACTATAGAATCAATTCCCCCTTCCATATTATCAGCCTTGGTAGTATAATCCAACCGTCTCCTTGACTAATTAGACTAAAATAACATAGATGATAAAATAAAATGAATGGTAACAAGATAAATAATTTTAAATACCATAATATTCAAACATAAATTGTACTTATAGTGTTGTCTAGATGAGACATATCTTGTTCATTTTTCATATTCTTCTATTTCTTCTAATATCATCATATTCAGACATTTTGACCAAGAAAATTAAAATAATATTCTAAAATAAATAGATATAATGAAAAATGTTAAGTAATAAAATTGTATCATAAAACAATGAGATACATTTTCAATGTGATATTTATATTGACAAAATATCAAGACTTTTCTATGTTTAAGAATTAATATAAATGTGATTAAACAAAAATTGGTCAGACTATAAATAGTTTTATATTCGACAATAGTATAAAATATACTAGTTAATTTGATATCAAATATGGATGTTTAAAAAAACACATACAATATTATGAAAATTTTAGGTAAATACTTACAAATGTATCAATGTTCTGTGTGGTCTGTAAAAATTTCTGGTTCACAATCTTTTCTAGAAATTGAGTCATTTATGTCATCAAATGCAATATTTGAACAAATACCGACAGGTTCATCCACAACATAATTTTCATCCATGTATTCATCAAAAATATTTCTAGGAATAACATCAACAATAACACAAAATTGTTGTTGTAACAGGTAGTTACATAAAACAAATGTCTAGCCTGTGATGCAAGAATATAAGGTTCATCGGTGTGAAGCTGGAAATTTATATCAATCACTCTAAATTTATAATTATCAATATGCATTCCTTGTAGTGTCATTGAATCAAACAACTTACACTTCATCATTGTGACATGACCATGTGCATAGTAATATAATAAAATGATTATTTCAACAACACCATAATATGATATATTTTCTGAACGAGGTTGTTTATCGGATTCACTCACATAACAATATGTTTTGGCACTTATCGTGACACCATCATACTATGTAGCCATTTTTTTCACAGCTATACATAAAAAAATTAAATCCATTGACAACCATTGCTTTACAATCACGTACCACATTGTTTAGACAAAAGGATAACACTCTTACTTCATCTGATACTTCATTAATTGGTAGAGTTAAAACCTAAAAGATACCAACAATGAATATAAAATAGAGACATGTGATTATGTTATGAGAATAAAAAAATTTATTACGTTTGACTTTAACCAATCAGCAAATTCTTTGCTGTGCCGTAGTTCCTTCCTCTTAATAGATAGAGAGCGATGTCTATCATTTATAATTTCTAAAAGCTCTCTACAAATATGAAAGATTAAAAATTTCAGAAGACATGAAGAAATTACATAATCAGAAAAATTCATGTTTATTTGTTTACTTACATGATATAATCATCAAGCACACCACAGTTGTATAATACTGTACGATAAGCCAATTCCCACTCTTCCCTGCTTAAAGTACACAACGAGTAGGATACAGATACCCCCCTGTTTGGGGAAGTGAAGGAAATGTAGGCTCAATGGGATAATATTTCTCATATTTAGTTCTCATAAGTTGACTAGACCTCGTGGTGATGTTATCCAAGTAAGATGAATAGAAATCCACGCATTCTTGTGATAAATAACATTTTACAATAGAGCATTCAGGGTGATATTTATTTCTCACATAAGATTTCAATGTAAACATCGTTCTTTCTGTAGGATACATCCACCGACTCGAAATAGAATCACCAAAAAGAACTTCTGTGGGAATATGCATAGTCAGATGTAACATACATGTAAAAAATGACGGTGGGAAAATTTTCTCCAAGTCGCAAAGAATAATAAGTGCATCTCTTTGCAGTTTCTGAACAACACTTCTGCTAAGTCTTTTGGCACAAAGGAAAAGATAAAAATGACATTACTTAATCACAACAACTCTAATATTATGTGAAAGTAAATGTCGAATGGGAATAGGAATCAAATCATGTAACAAGACATGGTGATCATGGGTTTAAAGAGATTTTAGTTTCACATCTTGTGTATTCACCCTTTTTGAAATATTACTTGAATAACCATCTGGAACCTTCAAACTTTCCAAGTCCTGAAGAAATTGTTTCCTATCCACATTTTTCATCGAATAACAGGCAATAGGGACTTTCCACTTATTTTAACCAATTAACTCAGGATGATGTTTTTCTCTTATACCCCAACCCATCAAATCACGACTAGACCGAAAATCATCTTTGGGTTTTCATTTTACATTTAAAATAGTAGCAAGTAACATCTCACAAATTTTTTTCCCGATATGCATTACATCCATACAATGATGCAATAAATTTGATGACCAATATGAAAACTCAAAGAATATGCTTTTCTTTCTCCAATTATTATTGTAATTCAAATTAATATGTTTTCGCTTTTTGATATTTGATTGACTTTTGCCAAGAACATAATTCAAATCATCATGTTCTTTAACAATATCATTCCCTAACATTCGTTGAGGTGTCTCATCTGTCTCGATAGCATTATCGAACTATCTTCGGTTTTTCCTGTATGGATGATCCATCGATAGAAAACGCCAATTCCCTATGAAGTTGAAAGTTCGTCGAAACTTTAATCTTCAGAAACGTGTATTTTTCATAAAAATAGGTCTGGATAGTTTCCCTTTATTACTCCAACCAGTAATCATTTTTTTGGCAGAGAAATCATTTATCATTCATAATAAATTTTCATGAAACATAAAGTACTCCTTCCTGAATGAATCGTACGCCTATGTACCAATAATCCAAACCTCCTTTAACTCCTCTATTTATGGCTGCAAGTATATTTAAATATCATTTCCAAGATCATTGGTTCCAGATATCAATATATCATGATAGTAAATGGCTTCTTCATACACATCCATGAAGGAAAGTTATAAATGTGAATGAAAATAGGCCATGTACTATGTGCATTATGCATTTGGAAAAATAGGTTGAAACCATTACAGGATAATACCAATATAACATTTCATAAGTCAGCTACAAAATCAGGATGTAACCTATCAAATTTCTTCCAAGGCAACCCATCTACAGGATTCAATATTTCATCATTATCTTTCTTTATTTCATCTTCATGCCATTCATATTCTTTTCCATTTGTTTGGACATAAAAAGTTTTTGAAGCCTAGGAATTAAAGGGAAGTGCCACATCACTTTCTATGGTATGAGAGATTGCATTCCGTCTTTATTAGTCTTCCACCTTGATGTGCCACACTGTTTTCACTGACTTAACTCTATGTTTTCCTTCCAGAGCAGACAACAATATTTGGGGCAAGAATGAATCTTAATATATGAAAATCCAAATTTGTCAAGCAACTTTGATGCCATGTAATTATTTTCTAGAATACATGCATCATCAGGCAGTAAATACTTAATAAATGTAAGGATATAGTCGAAAACAGTATTACTAAATCCATACATTGCTTTTCCATGATATAATCGCATTAAAAACTCAAGTTTGATCATTTTTTCACATGCCTGATATACTGGGGTATTTGCATATTCCATCGGCTTTCTAACACTCTCAACGTCATCATCATGATTAATAGATGAAAACTGTGTTCCAGTATTCATTTCCTCTTGCACTAGTCTACATGAGGATATGGCTTCAGAAACAAAAGAAAACTGACCAGAAATCAGAATTTTCATATCAATCCTTTCTGTTGAATCGATGTCATTCGCCACTTGCGCTTTTTCTCCATTGTGATACCACTCATGATGATTTTTTTGGAAACCTTGATTAGTGATGTGATAACTCACTTCCTCGCGAGTTAACCATGGTCTTCCAACACAATCAAAACACGACCATCGAATCAATCAACCATCTAAATCATTAGTGAATGCAAAGTCCAAGAAATATCGTAACTCCTTCTGAAATTCATTAGTGATCCGATCAATGTTGTACATAAAGTATCTATCCATTCTGAGGAATATAAATATACATTAAATAAATAATCAATAAAATTACTTAACATTACATGTATTGTTTTATAAGATAATGTGTTACCATCAATTACATGTCAATAAAAAAAATCATAACAAATATTATGGTTAAGGTAATTCATAAATGTTTAAATTATAAAAAATCATGAATAGTCACACCTTTCTATGACAACATAAGATTATTTTGGTGTACCTCCAACACCCACATTAAAACCTAGATGTTTAAACAATGACCTATTATGTTTTTTATAGAATTTTTTGATGACCCCCTTTTGGAAACCCCTCCCCCCTCCCTCTTGGACCCCCCCGGACACCCCCTCCCTCATGGCCAGCCCCCCGACCCCCTGGATAGCCCCCCCTACCCCCCTGCCCCCCACACCCCATGACCCCATCCCTGCCCCATGCACACTGCTCCCCCAGACCCCTTCACCCCACTCCTAGATAGCCCCCCTCCCCTTGCACCCCCTGCCCCCCTCCCTGCACACTACCCCCGCCCCCGCCCCCGACCCCCCCCTCCTGGACACCCCTCCCCCTGGACCCACACACCCACTGCACCCCCTGCTCCCTACCCCCACCTCCCACCCCCTCCTGGACAGCCCCCCTCCCCCTGAACCCCCTTCCCCCTCCCTGCACACTGCCCCCTGGACAACCCCTGCATGCCCATACCCCCTGGCCCCACCCCCTACCCCCCACCCCCTACACCCCCTGCACACTACCCCCAACCCCCACCATGGACACCCCTCCTGGATAGCCCCCTGCCCCCTGCCCCTCCCCACTCCACCTGCACCCCACACCCCCTTCTCCCTTCACACTGCCCCCCACCTCTCACCCCCCTCCTGGACCGACCCTCCCCATGCCCCCCCTTCCCCCTCCCAGCACACTGCCCCCCTGCACACTGCCCCCTTTCCTACAAACTGCCCCTCCTGGAGATCCCCCTTCTAATACATGATCACATGTGTTTTTTTAAAATTGGGACAAACACAAAAACTAGGATGAATAGTGTATCAAAACACCTGAACATCTTGAGAACATCATCTTGATCAGTGTGATATGTCATATTTCCAATATCACCCAGGTCAATCTAACTCAGATATTGTCTGTTATCAATGCATATCAGATCAAGAATCAAACTACTATCACTAAACACATATGGTATATTATAACCTTTATCCAACAAGATAGGTGCCACTTGTATTGACAAACACTTTCCAAGATTCCATATAGAAAAAATGGCATGTTTAGCCTCCTTAATTCAGTAGAAAAATGGAACTAAAAATTATAGTGTTTTATTACATGACAAAAATTCTATAATATTAATACATTTAGAGTCGTCCATTAGTAAATAATGGAAGTTTAGATGACATACCATGTTGATAATAAATCCCAAGGAATGTATATCCCACTTAAATTGTGAATTACCTGATGATCATGCCTGTAACAAGAATCAAATAATTTAATGAACAACCATCTAACCAGGGTGTCATTTTAAAATCTAAGATTCCTACATGGGATAAACTTCACCCAAATAGAACCACACATCTGAAATGGTTCAGATGCATTTTAAATTTTTTAATACTCTGAGGGAGCTAACACCCTTAGGTTTTCCCCTTACAAAACACTACTGGGAAGTTGGGTTTTCCCAACACTTGTATACCAACAGTTTGTACGAACCGTTGAAAAATGTTGGTTTAGTGAAGGGTTTCCCAATTGTTTTATGAAACCATTGAGAAATCCACCACAATTTCACCCTTTACCAATGGTTTATACAAACCATTGGTAAAGGCCATGATTTTCCCAATGGGTTTTAAAAACCATTGGGAAAGGTCTCCCAAAATACAAAAAACCCATACAGAATCTCATTTCCTTCAATTTTCAGAAGCCCCAACACGCAGGTGAACCCTAACTTGAGGTCTTCCATTCAATCGGCTGCAACTCCACCATCCAAGTTAGACTCGTTAAACCTCTTCCCAAATACATACTAGAATCCCTCTTCCCCTAATTTCTCCATTTATTTCAATATCTAGAAATATCATGACATTATTCCCTATTTATAGGGATTTTGGAATATTTTATGATTCACACTATTTGATATTGAATCAATGACAAATACTAGATTGGTAGATGTATGTGATTATATAGAATATGGTTTATAAACTATACCTTAAAAATAACACTATTTTGGGTTCTTTATGATGTGTATAATATCATTGAAATACTTTATTATTAATCTCAAATTTAAAAATAAATGTTTCTGTCAATACTTTATGAAATTAAACCTCTTTACAATCCACGAACAACCTATTAGTGTAGAAGCCTAAACTTTATCCACCCATGGGGTGCGCATGACTTGGGAATGTATCCCCAAAATACCCAGTGCCCCAGCTCCCAGTAGGTCTGATTGCAGACCTAATCGAGACCTCCTCCCGACGTATTCTCGGCTGAGAAATACCTTCCAGCTGAAGATCCTTCTTCAATCAAACAAATTTTTATTTCTACACATCAAATTAGTAAGTGTTATCTTATTTTTAGTGTTCTTCCTATTTTTATTTTATGTTTGATTTTTTGATTTCGGTTAAATTAAAGTTATTGTTGTTGAAGTACCGAACCCTTTGTTTGTTTTATGTTTTTTTGTTCTACACTTCATACATCGTTAATAGTCTGTTTAGTGGGGTTTGTTTAGTGCCGGGGGTAATGGGTTTGATGTTTTTTGTTTAGTGGGGGGATTTCCCAGTGGGGGGGGGGGGGTGTGGGATATCCAAGGGGGGTGGGGGTGGGCTGTCCTGGATACCTTGAACACCCTGGACAACCCCCCCACTCCTGGAAACCCCCCCTCCACCCCCTGAACCCCCGACCCCCTGGATAGCCCTACCTCCTCCGTGGATAGCCCACCCACCCCCCTGGACACCCTGTACCCCCTATACACCCCCTCACCCCTGTGGACAGCTGGACCACCCTCCCTGGACACCACGTATCCCCCTGGATAGCCCTTCCCACCCCTGGACACCCCTCCCCCATGGACTACTCCCCACTCCTATGGACAACCCTACCACCCCCTGGACAGCCCGTACCCCACTAGACATCCCTGTCACCCCCGCCACCCCCTAGATAGCCCGCCCACCCCCTAGACACCTCGTACCCCATGGAAAACCCCACCACCCCCTGGACACACCCGGCCCTCCTGGACAGCCCCGCCACCCCCTGTGAAGTCCCCTATTTTAATGAAATTGTAATTTTTTAGTGGACAACCCCCGGACATCCCCCCCCACCATTCTCCCTGGACCCCAGATAGCCCCCAACCCTCCTCGCCAGACCCCAGACAGCCCCCCCCCCCCCCCCCCCTGAATAGCCCCCCGGATAGTACCCCCACCCTCCTCCCTGGACCCCGGACAGACTCCCCCACCCTCCTCCCTAGACCCCGGATGGCCCCCCTGACAGCCCCCCAGACAGCCCCCAGACAGCCCCCCACCCTCCTCCCTGGACCTCAGATAGCCCCCCAAACATCCCCCACCCTCCTTCCTGGACCCTGGACAACCCCCTCCTTCCTGGACCCTGGAAAACCCCCACCCTCCTCCTACCATGCATAACCCCCGCCACATATATCCTCATCCTCCACTAGGTACCTCACACAACTATATATCACCGAAATTATCACACCAATCACTACATCATAAGGTCACTGAGCCCAATCTACGATCTCTTCAAGATTCACACTAAATACCAATCTAATTAACATTCCATTACTATTACTTCAGTACAAAGCACCAGACACCTACCTTGATTCTCGAGACAATCACACTCTTAATTCTGTGTCGCAGATCCCAATCTAAGATCTCTTCAAGATTCACCATAAATCACAACGGAAAAGAGGGTTTTAGAGATTCGGAAGAAGATGAGAGAAGAGTGAAAACCCTAATTGAAAAGAGGAAGAAAAGAGAGGATTTTAAGTAAAAAACAACAGATATTCGGAAAACTGACCAAACACATTATGATTGTATTGATACTTTAGAACAAGGATCCATGAGGCATTTATTACGTGTACGAGTTAACCCCTCCTCAATCTGAGGCATGGTGTGGCCGGTACCACTCAAAGTGTCTCACTTTTATTTGAATTTGACAACATTTTAAGTGAAATCAACAACTGACATATGTAAAACTAGCTAAATGAATTCATATTATATTGATACATTAGGAAAATGATACATGGTTCATTTTTGACATGTACGAGAGGCATGGTGTGGTTGGTACTACTGAAACTGTGTCACATTTATTTGAAATTGACAAGATTTTAAGTGAAAACAACTACTTGCATACAGAAAACTGACCAAACACATTTGGATTCTATTGTTACTTTAGGAAAAATATCCATGGGTCATTTTGGATGTGTTCAAGTCAACCCCTCCTTAATCCGAGGCATGGTGTGGCCGGTACCACTCAAATTGTCTCCCTTTTACTTGAAATGGAAAGGATTTTAAATGAAAACAACAACTTGCATATGGACAACTGACCAAACTATTTTTGATGGTATTTATACTTTAGTACAATTATCCATGGGTCACTTGTGATGTGTAAAATTCAACCCCGCCTCAATCCGAGACACGGTGTGGCCGGTATCACTCAAAGTGTCTCTCTTTGGTTTAAAAGGGACATTGTTTTACGTAAAAGAGAAGATATTTGAATAACCAACCAAAAATATTATGATGGTATGTATACTTCAGGAAAATGATCCATGGGTCATTTGTGATGTGTAAAAGTCAACCCCGTCTAAATGCAAGGGACGGTGTGGCAGTTACCACTCAAACTGTCTCACATTTATTTGAAATGGACAAAAATTTTAAGTGAAAACAACAACTTGCATATGGAAAAAAAACCAAACGCATTATGATTCTATTTAGAATTTAGGAAAATGATACATGTGTCATTTTTGACGTGTATGAGTCAACCCCGCATCAATCTGAGTCATGGTACAACCGGCTCCACTCAAAGTGTCTCTCTTTTGTTTAAAATGGACACAGTTTTATGTAAAAACAACATACATTCAGAAAACCAACCAAACGTATTCTGATTGTATTGATACTTTAGAAAAAGGATCCATGGGTCATTTTTGATGTGTAAAAATCAACCCAGTCTCAACCAATGGGACGATGTAGCCGGTACCACTCAAAGTGTCTCACTTTTATTTGAAATGGACAACATTTTAAGTGAAAACAACAACTGGCATATAGAAAACCGACAAAATGCTTTCAGATTCTGCTGATAATTTTGGACAATGATCCATGGGTCATTTTTGACATGTATGATTCAACCTTATTTCAATCAGAGGTATGGTGTTGCCGGTACCACTCAAACTGTATCACTTTTATTTGAAATGGATGAGATTTTAAGTGAAAACAACAACTTGCATACAGAAAACTGACAAAACGCTTTTTGATTGTATTGATACTTCAAGAAAATGATCCCTGGGTCATTATTGATGTGTATAAGTCAACCTTTCCTCAATCCAAGAAACAATGTGGTCAGTACCACTCAAAGTTTCTCACATTTATTTGAAATTGATAAAATTTTAAGTGAAAACAAAACTTGCATACGGAAAACCAACCAAATGCATTTTTATTTTGTTGATACTTTAGGAAAATGATACATGGGTCAATTTTTATGTGTACAAGTCAACCCATCCTCAATCTTAGGCACAGTGTAGCCGATACCATTCAAATTGTCTCACTTTTATTTGAAATGGATAGTATTTTATGTGAAAACAACAACTTGCATATAGAAAAATGACGAAACACTTTTTGATTGTATTGATACATCAGGAAAACAATACGTGGGTAATTTGTGACATTTATGAGTCATACCATCCTCAACACGAGGCATGGTGTGGCTGGTATTACTCAAAGTGTCTCTCTTTGGTTTAAAATGGACATTGTTTTAAGTAAAAACAACAGAAATTCAGAAAAACTACCAAATGTATTCTGATTATGTTTATACATCATTAAAATGATCCATGGATTATTTTTGATGTGTATGGGTCAAACCCATCTCAAACTGAGGGACGGTGTGGCCGTTACCACTAAAACTGTCTCACATTTATTTGAAATAGACAAGATTTTAAGTGAAAACAACAACTTGCATACGGAAAACCGACTAAACGCATTCAAATTGTGTTGATACTTTAGGAAAAAGATCCATGGGTAATTTGTGACATGTACGAGTCAACATAGCCCCAATCCCAGGCACATTGTGGCTGGTGCCACTCAAAGTGTCTCTCTTTTGTTTAAAATGGACACTGTTTTAAGTAAAAACAACAGACATTTGGAAAACTGACCAAATATATTATGATTGTGTTGATAATTTAGAACAATGATCCATGGATCATTTGTGATGTGTAAGAGTCATCCACGTCTCAATCTGAGGGACGTTGTGTCTGGTACCACTCAAAGTGTCTCACTTTTATTTGAAATAGACAACATTTTAAGTGAAAACTACAACTGACATACGGAAAACTGACTAAACGCATTTGGGTTTTCTTGATACATTAAGAAAATGATACATGGGACATTTTTGACGTGTAAGAGTCAACCTCGCCTCAATATGAGGCATGGTGTGGCTGGTACGACTCAAATTGTCTCACTTTTATTTGAAATGGAGAGGATTTTAAGTGAAAATAACAACTTGCATAAGGAAAACTGACCATACGCTTTCTGATTGTATCGATACTCCAGGACAACAATCCATAGGTCATTTTTGACGTGTAAGAGTCAACCTTGCCTCAATCCGAGGCATGGTGTGGCCGGTACCACTCAAAGTGTCTCACATTTATTTGAAATGGACAATATTTTAAGTGAAAACAAAAACTTTCGTATGGAAAACTGACCAAACACATTAGGATTCTATTGATACTTTAGGAAAATGATCCATGGGTCATTTTTGATGTGTACGAGTCAACCCCACCTCAATCCAAGGCACGATGTGGCCAGTAACACTCAAAATGTCTCACTTTTATTTGAAATGGATAGGATTTTAAGTGAAAACAACAACTTGCATACAGAAAACTGACCAAAAACTTTCTGTTTGTATTGATACATCAGAAAAACGATCCATTGGTCATTTGTGATGTGTACAAGTCAACCCTACCTCAAACCGAGGCATGGTGTGGCCGGTACCACTCAAAGTGTCTCACATTTATTTGAAATAGACAAGATTTTAAGTGAAACCAAACAACTTTCATACGGAAAACTAACCAAACGCATTCGGATTCTATTTATACTTTAGGAAAATTATCCATGGGTCATTTGTGACATGTACAAGTCAACCCCGCCTCAATCCTAGGCACAGTGTGGCCGATACCACTCAAACTATCTCATTTTTGTTTGAAATGGACATGATTTTAAGTGAAAACAACAACTTACATACGGAAAACAGACCAAACATATTCAGATTGTGTTGATACTTTAAAACAAGGATCCCTAGTCTAGCCTCACACAATCCACCTCTCACGTGAGGAACTCTTACCCCTATTCTAAAAAACAGTATATTTAATACGCCAATCTCATCCTCAAACAGTGGGTTCTAGAACCAAACCAAATTCCCTTTAGGAACCCAATACCAAAGACATAATTTAATATTCATACCCACTACCCATAATGGGGATTCATATCACATCACACCCAAGAGAACAAATTACAATTATCCACATAACCCCTTATTCCAATTGAAAAGTTTATGAAAAACATATAGGCTATTCTGGTAACCCATCTCATATGTCGAGATTCACCAATGTTTTCCACTAATAGATCAGGAACCATTTAAACATGGATACATAGTCATTATAGGAATATAATCATCCCATGTGCTCCCTCTAACTCATCCTAGGTCTAAGAACATGACCACTAAAATTTTCTATCTTATGGGTATCATGATCCTTTTCCACTCAACCCAAGTTTTTCTGTTGGTTTTAAGATAGTCAACCCAAGACCATGAGTAAATATCCCATGTTCTTCCTATAACATGTATGTTTTATCTATTGTGTGTATTGGTGTTTTGGTTTGAGTGAGGAGTGAATTCTAAATTTTTAATATTGTTACAGGTGTTATCTCTTTTCAATTCTAAATTTCTGAATTCTGGATGTATTGGATTCTCGCTGTATTGGTAATGAATTATAAATTTTGAATACTGTAATGTGTATTGGATTTGGGATGTATTGGATTTGAATTTTTTATTGGTGTTAGGGGTGTTATTGCATTTCAATTCTGGATGTATTGGATTGTGGATGTATTTGATTCTGGATTTTTCTGTTGTGTTGTGGTTTGAGTGAGGAATGGAATTTAGATTTCTAAATTTCTGGATTCTAGATGGATTTTAAACATCCAATGTAGCCATTTGGATTCTGGGTGTATGTGTTCTTGCAGGCCATGGAGAGCAGATTGGTGGTGGCTGCTACTGCTGTGGAGTGGAGAGCAGGTTGGAGGTGGCTGCTGGTTGCTGGAGCTGTAGCATATGTATACCAACGGTTTTAAAAACCGTTGGTATATCATTTTGATATATATTATTCCAATGGTTTGTTATAACTGTTGGTATAAACTTCTACCAACAGTTTTCAAAACCCTTGGTATACCCTTTTCAGTTATATTTTACACTATATACGAACGAATCTAAACCATTAGTATAAGCGTAACATATACCAACAGTTTTTGAAACTGTTGGCATATCTCTTCCATTAACACATATACCAATGGTTTACATAGAACTGTTGGTATAAGGCTATACAAATGGCTTACTTTTCCATGGTTTGGGAAACCTTTGGTATATAATATACCAATGGTTTCCAGGCCTTTACCAATGGTTGAGAACCATTGGTAAAGAGTAGAATTCCAGTAGTGAAAGAAGAAAGCATCAACAAAAATCTAGGTTTTTCTTAAGAGGTCACTGGGCACAAAAAAATTTCATTTGTGTTCAATTGATAGATAAATAAGCCCATGGGACACACTCATATACCCTCTCTAAGGAAACTATCAATTGAATATTAAAAATTCTAGTACATGAGGTTGAAAAATAAAAACACCATATTTAGGTTTCTTTTAAGGCATTACATTTCTTCAATTTATTTCTTAAAATATTCCAAGGCTTAGTTTCATTGAACATCTAGTATCATTCATGTAAAATAAATAAATATTTTCTTTTATTTAGATAGTTCTCCAATGAAACAATGAAAATCTATCTCAAACTTATTTTCAAGCATTAATTATTTATCTACAATACAATCATAATATTATGAAATTTATCTTATAAATTTTATTCTCCATTTTACATATACATAAATATATTTATATTTGGATTAGTTAAATAGGATTTCAATTTCAGGTTCTAGAGAAAAGAACCTTATATGTTGCAATTGTCATTTCAAATAACATAATCCTAAAAATAATACATATCAAAATAGCTAAATGGTATTCAATTAATTGTAAGAAACATGTTACGTAATATTCCACCATAAATCTATACATAACATTATATAAGAGGCTACAAAAGCATTAAAAACCATCACTCCATGGAATAATAATACCCCAATTGGGTTATGTAATATAGAATATCTAAATAAATGCAGCCTATGTGGGTCCCATCATATCCATCCTGGGTTCAAATAAATGCCACCAAGAAACAGTTGATTTATTTATTAATGTTTCAAAACACCATAAATGGGTTATCTCATTAGAATATTTCCCCAAATGACCTACATGGGTATAGATGTGTATTTAGGAATTTATTAACATGGGTTTTCATGACGAAATTCTTTAGGTACTATAATTCATAATGGAAAACATTATTTATATGAATTACCTTTTTTATATACCATGGTGCAGTAAGATGCATTACCATTTCTAAATAACAATGATACTTGTATTTATATGTCATTATTATAATTCATGTACCTTCAAATTGGTCTTCATCTTTGACTATAGAGTATAACAAGCCCATTTATAATAGTTTTATTATATGGGTTAGTGTTCCAAATTTATAATGGCCCGACAACATCCTAAATTGTTTTTGAAACCCATTTAACCATTATCATAAATTTTTTAGCATATGTAACATATGGTTCGTCATCTATACTTGTCAATATTGGTTAGTTAAGGTATCACCATCACACTATATTGGAAAAAACCATTTAGTTTGATGCTAACACATTAATAACCAATCGTATATCACAATTATCACAAGGAATGATATCACATGTTAGAAAATAATTTTGATTTATAAATAAGAAACCTAAAAATCAAGGTATATAGTTATATAATGATAAATAATCATGAATCAATTAATAAAATCACCTAAGGAAAATATCACATATAACATAAAATCATGGTATAAAAACATTCCTTACTACATTTCCCTGCTATATTTCAATTAATTACACACGAAATATCTATGCCTATAATCTTTCCATAAATAAATTAAATAATTTAAATAGGGGAGTTTATTTTATTATAAAAACAATATTCTAATGGGATGGTCGTTGAATCTCATCATTCAAATATTATTATTTAGATACACCTTTTTTATTTAATAAGACAACACACCTCTATTGTGGTTAATTATAAAATGGTCTAGTTTGGTTATCATTCTCATGTTTCTTAATTCAATTTTTCCATCCCTTGCATGAGGGATTAATCATCACACCTCCAATTATAATCAAAATTGTGGAAGTCATTATAATTATAATTAGTTAAAGTATCAACCAAAATGGTTTATTAATATTTCAGATGACCATAAAGGGAACACACCCATTTAGTGGTTTGGGTTTTGGAGAGAAACCAATAGTTCTATTAAGGGTACAATTTTTATTTAATCTAAGTCATTAGTATCTACATTATTAACTTCACATTTTAAGGGTGACAGATATATATTACAGTTTGAAACACAAATATATTGTTCTGAAAAATACATACAATAAGGTAAAATATGTGTACCACCTACCTTATACTAAGGACTCTTCAATTGTACAAAATCAAGCATTGATTCTATCCAGTTTGAGGGAAATCAATGAAAAAGAAAAAAGAACAAAAAATTGTATGAATTAGCTCGGATGAAGATAGTGTTGTATATGGAATGATAATTGATGAATGAAAGGAATAAGAATCCCATGATAACCATTTTATATCCAACATAAATAATGAAATGGGAGAAAATAATAAATATGTGGGACGATAAAACCATAATTTATAAACCATTAATGATTTGTAGGATTTGTAAACATGGTATGGCTAACTGAATGCTAACTGTGCATTGCTACTTCCAAAGTCGAACCAACTATGCAGGTAAAGAACGCAGTCTTCCAAAATCTGCGTATCCAATGGACGACCTATACTGTTTTCTAATGATATCCCCACACAACCATTCACATAATTTAGAATGGTTTCCCATCATTGAATAACCGCTAACACATGAAACCACAAATCACAGTTCAGAAGATTGATGAAATTAGATGGTATAAAATACCTGCGTTGATTGGAAGCTTCTAGGAGGAGGGCGACACAGTGATAGGTGAGAGGAGGGGCACCGCGATGGGAGAGGTCTCTGGGGAGGAGGGTACCATTGTGATAGAGGTCGTCAGGGAGGAGGGCGCTGTGGTGAGAGAGTTCGTCAAAGAGGAGGGCACCATGGTGAGGAGTGGTCGGGTAGGACAACTCGGGTAGGAGAATTCATTAGGGAGGAGGGAACCGCGGTGAGGAGAGGTCAGGAAGGAGAATTCGTTGAGGAGGATAATTCATCGGGGAGGAGGGCACTATGGTGAGGATAATTCGTCTAGAGGAGGGCACCGTGGTGAGGATAATTCTTAGGGAGGTGAGTAGCGAATCAAGGAGGGCGCCGATGTGCTAGGTGAGTAGCGAATCGGGGAGGAAAAGACCGATACCAATTAATTGATGGACGCGGTATAGACACAGTTAATTAATTAAACAGTGAAAATTCGAAAGGTATAGCCACGGACCAATAAAATTGTGGCTATAGGTCTGTGGTGATAGGTTTAATTTCTAGTAGTGTAAACATGTTGTAAAATGAATGTTGAAGTTATCCACATAAAGAAACTCTCAAAATATAAAGGATTTTGAATAATTATCAACATAAACAATCTCTTAGAATGTTTCTAAAGTATCTGAATTTAAATTTTGATGAATTGTATCCATGATAAAACTCACTGATAGATCATGGAGTCATGAAATTGAGTGAAAAATGGGAAAAACAATTTTATGTTTAAGACTCCGAATCAACCTCACTGGTAAAATCTAATTCTTGATGAAAGTATTAAGCAAAGGGGTAGAATATTTAAATTAATATAATTATAACCCCCTGAGCACAAAATTTTATCCAAAGATCTTAAATATTTCAAGAAGAAATAATGTATTCAATAAAATACAAACAAAAATGAAAGATCAAGGGGGAAGAAGCCACCCTCGTGAAATATTCACATTTCTATGCTCTGTAACCTACATCTCCATGAATTAATAATATCAATCTCCTGATCTCTAGTCCAACAACTTATTTTCCTCTATCGATCCATAATTTGAAAGATGTGTAAAAAAAATCTTTCATTTTGTGGTCCTCCCTTGAATTTTAATTCTTCATGGTATTCTATTTGGTCACCAATTAACAACACGAACTTCATACAATATTCTGTCAAACAACAAACATGTGGCCTCTATTTCTGCACTCATTGTCAAATTAGAAAATCTCTTTTAATTTAAAACAATCAGGTTCATGATCACAAAATTGGATGTCTTCTTTGTATTGGTTCGAATCTGCATAAAAACATAACAAGAAATAGTAATTAGGTTTTATTAAAGTTTAAATTTAAATAGATTTAATAAATTAGAAGATTAATTAGATAAAATAAAAATTAGTATTAAAATAGTTATAAAAATATTATTTTTTTAGTTAATTAAATTAATAAATATATTTAAAGGCTACAATCCTGGGGATTCTTAAAATCGGGTTACAGATTTAATTTGGATTTTTCGTCTTCAATCCACTGTGGTCGGTCGATGTCTTTTTCACCTCATGACTCCCTTCTACATAGAGAACGGTGGCTGGTTTGTCGACACTCCAACTCTAGCTACTTGGTGGTGACTCACAACTTCGGTGGAAGCAGACAAAGATTTTAGGCTCAGTAGGTTGAAGCAGTTTGATCAACCGTCTCAGGTGTGGCTTTGGTACATCAGGTTTCGGCGACTTACTTTTATCATTGGTGATATATATGATTTAGTAGAGGGTTGAAGGTTGAAATGGTGGTTTTATTAGGCCAATAGTGGTATAATGACTTCGAATCAACATCCTTCACTTCATTCGACCATGATGGATCTGCGGTGGCTCAATTTGGTAGTGATTTATGTGTGTCATGCTGCTAGCAAGAGTTAGAGAAAAGGGGAGTCACTGTTGGGGTGCCTCTATAATGGTTAAATTCCGTTATGATGGTGGTGGGTAGATGTGATATAGGTGGAATGAAATGGTGGGTAAAGGCTATCTCTAGAGTAGATGATCCAATAACTGTTAAATTATCCTATGAGGGGTGATGATAACAGATCACAAATTAGACATTAGGAGATGTGTTGGTGGGAGAATTTGGGAAGGTGGGGATGAGAGTGTTCTATGTATAGAACATAAGGTCCAGTTGTAAATTCTTTCAAGACTCTGGGCATTTTGGCCATTAAATTTGAAGGTATTTGTGCCTCTTTATATAGAAACATGGGGTTTTCTGTATAATATTTTAGAATATTATTTGTAATATTTTCGGAGTTAAGCGTTGAGTCTATGCAGAATAATGGGTCTCATTGAGCCCCGGTGTAATGAAATGAAAAATATTAAATATTTTATCACACACATATAGTTTTTTGGTAAAAGTGGAATAACATATGAATTGGGTCTCTGATTGGAAATATGAGAACATGGTTGTGTTCAAAATGCCAATTTTTCCCTTTGTGCGGCATAATGTTTGTCGGAATCAGGTGCCCGACCATAGGTGACTATTGGAAAGGTGTTATATAGAGCTTTATAAATTTAATAAAAACTAAACTCATAATCCCATTCCCCCTTAGGTTCTCATTCATGGTATAGGAGGATCCCCACTTGGGAGAAGGATAGACTGAGATCAAACTGGGGAAATGAGGTTTTATAATCCATTTTTCTGGATATGATAATCATTAGATAAAGGTGCATCATGTTCCAGGCATCGTTTTAGACATGAATCTTCAGCACTTCACCATGAGGTATATGGATTTACCTGATTTAAATCCAGATCCCCATTTTTTTTCATTATTTTGGTGTTTTAAAGAACTATTATGACTATTAGTCATAACATAGTGGTATATCTGTGGGTTTTGGTAGAAACTAGGGAGTTTCTAGAAGCTCACATGGAATTCCTCTTCATAATTACCAATCATATGGAATTTGTTGAAGGAACATATTCCCTATGTTCTCTGAGTTCGGGGAAGATAAAATTTGCGGACTACGCTCCATGTACTAGGGGTACACGTTATGTAATGAGTCCATGTTGTGTCTCCACGGGACATGGACAAACATGCCATGTTAGGGGACATGATCATGTGGCAATACAAAATTAGGTATATAAGAACATCATGTCGGACATGAGCATATGCTAAGGAAATGATTAAGTAGCTAGGTTTCCAAGACACGCTGCGTAACAAGGGTACACACTATGCAGGATGACATGGGTAGCTGGCTTTGTATGGGTGAGAACATGACCAAGATATTCGATGAGATCACACATAATGTGACATGGGATACAAACCGTGTATATTCCCAAATACGATTTGAGTTCCAAGAGGGGACACAACTTGGGGAAAACTTATACAGACATACGGTGTACTATGGGTACACGCTTTTTACTCCCCTTATATACTACTTCATTATGCATCTTCATCTTCAAAATTGAGATGGAGGCCCACGATTGGACTCTCCTGGGTATTGTTTCTGTGTTGGATGCGATAGTGGACATTATTTTGGCATTAGAGATGTGACATGAGGTTGAATTTATGGTTCTCTTCTATGAGAGACCTGTAGACTTGTATCAGTTGAGTGACTTCCCTTGGTCTATCCTTGTTAAGAGTACAGTGTGAAATTACATCCTCATCACAATATTGTGAATCTATTTACCATATGTGCTTAGATAGTGTTGGTGTGTCCCTCTGGTAAGCTGGGGTGAGATCCTCTTTCAAATAAAATTCTATAGGTGGGTTGTGGTATCTCTATGACCAATACTACAAAGGTTATGATATCCTATCTAGCCGATTATCCTAGCATGGTTTGTGGAATAACCAGGTACATGATCCCCTACACAATGAGTGGTTTCAATAGGGTTTGTGCTATCATTAGGTATATGATTCCCTTCTTAGAAGGTGTTTCTAGTAGGGTTTATTATATCATCAAGTATAAAACCCCCCACTTTGCAGGTTATTATATATGGGGTTTGTGGAATCGTCATGACCAAACACTACATGGGAAATGATCCCCTATATGAGAAATATGAACTCTAGGGTACTATATTAGCTTTGTGGGGTCCCCCAATGATCCTAGGTGTGATCCCCTAACTTTGATGATATATTTAGTGTTTTCAGTAGGTTTTTAGGATTCCCCCATTCGGGATGGGTGAGATCCTCTATCCGAGTATCAACATCCACTAAGTG
Organism: Viscum album; assembly: GCA_963277665.1. NCBI lineage: Eukaryota > Viridiplantae > Streptophyta > Magnoliopsida > Santalales > Viscaceae > Viscum > Viscum album. The sequence goes on from OY728143.1 coordinate 1,017,118,494, forward strand.
ACAGTGTGAATTTCTTCATGGTGAGACCTGATGAGTGGGTTCTATTATATGTATTCCACCTGAGATGATGGGGATGATCTATTGGATTAGGGATACCTGATGAGTGATATCTCATGGATGAGTGACATCAGGGATTGAAGAGTTGTTCTTGATGAGTGATAACTATCAGATGAGTTCTATATGGGATGGCAGGGCCCATGTAATGAGTTCTTCTAGGAGAGAGTTACATTTGAGCCTCAAGTATAATCTTATGGATGACTATGAGGTTGATAACTCATGAGGTTTTGAGTCAGATATGATTATATCTAGATGATTCTAGGTGTCCTCATGGTGATAACACATAACTTTATTGATACACGACGTGGTTTGAACTGACTAGGCATGTATAGCCGAGGAGTGGTTGAGATGGAGTTTCTTGTTCTCTCTTGCTTGGGTTTCCTTTTATGGATTTTGATCAAGAAGACTTTTTTCCTTTCCATTGGTACCATTTATTTTGGATTTTTGGGGCACTTATTGGGTATTGTTATACTCATACCTTCGTGGGATCTTCTGACACATGTCATATATTATAAAGACAACACACCTTTTGATGAAGTCCTAGGAAGTCCTGTTGTAGGAGGATCTTAATAAGATAGATATACAAAGGTATGTACTAGTGGTGGAATTTGAAATTATTCCCCTCCTTATGATAAGGATAGACACTTTTAATGTTTTTTGTGGTATTTTATTTTACAATTTTCTTGTTTTCAGTACTTGTTTATACTTTGTATGTAGGATAGATGTATTCATTCAATTTGTATAATTAATTTTATTATATCTTCACTATTTTATGAAGATGTGTGTGTATGAATGTATAAAATTAAAATTTTCTATGCCATCCCATGTGTGTGATATGACTACTCGGTGTTGGTCATCAGCCCCTGACTAATTAGAGTCAGGAATGGGGTAGTGGTAGCTTGGTCTTCCACTAGACATGTGGGAACTAGTTTATTAGATCATTACAAAGTGGTATCAGGGGAGGTAATTACTAATTAGGAAATATAGTTTTCTATCAATGATCTTGGTTTTGTCTTTACATTGACAGAGTTGAAGTGTTTTGAGTTAGGATTTTATTCTAGGGAATCTAGTGTTGGTGTGACCACTGTCACATCCATTCACCAGGACTCTGATAACTGTCTTGTTAACTCTGAACGTGTTCATATTGGTGGTAGGAAATTTTTGGTACATGAAACATACATGGCTGGGTTGGGGGGGGGGGGGGGTCCATTTCCATCTTGAATTACCTCTCTAGATATACTCTTCAACCATGGTACATCTTTATTATATTTCAGGATGTGTACGTGATGAAAACTAGATAGGATTTCACAACCGGATCATGGTGATGATCCACTAAGTGATGAGGCTTCAGTGCACGAAACTATACATGATGTGTCACCTTTATGGGTTTCCTTCTAGATGAACCCCACCCGTTGAGTAGTTGGTTATGTTGGTGGTACTGACCAACGATGTGCATAAGCTGAGTGTGCTATACGAGTTCTAGATGCAACGACCTATGAGGTATCAGGGTTATCGAAATTCCTAAGTAGCTGATGAATATCTTGAGGTAGTCATGCACGTTTTATACATTGTGAGGAGACCTCTTGATCAGATGGTGGTCCTAGCGGCGAGTCTTCTATAGGTCTTAATGGAGCGATGGTGGAGTCTATTGATGTAGACACATGATGAGATGATGCTCAACTGGATAGAGTTTTAGAGAATCTTTAGGGAATAGTTTTATCTATCCATGTTAAGATCGGTGCATATCCAGAAGCTTCTAAAATTTTGGTAGGGTAGCATGATCATGGAAGATTATTTATCAAGGTTTAAATAACACTTTCAATACTCCCTAGATATGGTTCAAGATTCATTTTTTAGCATGGACATTAAATTTTTGCTTATGTTGGGATATCATGGCTTTGGTGATATTCTTGTGATTTCCCAATTATTTTGGAGTGAGTAACATGGACATGGTAGGGAAGATATTTTTAGCTGAGTATACTCTAACTATTTGTACTGGGCACATAGGAGTTGAGAACGCAGTAGATGGTAGTCAATGATAGACTCAGGTATTACGGTGTGCAAGAGGCATTATGAGATGATCTTAGGATGGAGGGTCGGAAGATCAGGACACCCAAAATGATTCTTTTTAGATATGAAAGAGGTTGTGTTTTACTTGTGATGGACATGGAAATCCCATGAATTTTTTTTGACCTTCCGTGATGTTGAGAGGGTGATTTTTGATAGACCTCCCTATTAGAGACAATGGCATGAGTATGAGGTTTTATATGATGAAAAATGTGGTGGAGGAGTGAGAAAAGAAGAAGGATGTGGGATACAGTTCTATCTGTTTCCTCCAGCACACCAAGGTGGTCCCCTCTAGGTTTAGGTTGCTAGAGGATGGCAGGGAGGAATACTACGGATCATAGAGTGCTATGACCTAGAGGCTCCATGGATAGTTGGAGGTATGGTCCATGCCCTTTCTACTGTTTAGTAAGTACTATTAGACCTGAGTGTGAGATAATATATTAATTCCAATTAGTTCTAGAGAATTTTTCCATGGGTAGAATAGGGAAATAGTGATACCTGTTGATGGCGATGTCTGACATAGATTTAGACTTGCAAGAAAGGAGAATTCTTCCTTCATCGAGACATGTTTTTTGTGATGTGATTGAAATAATTTGGGGGAGTCAGTTCCACACAAAGAGGATAGTGTAAAGGTGTGGCGGGAGAGTTACTTTAACATATGTTCTTGGGGTGGGGTTTCATGATGAAGTCTTAGTGGAGGACTTGGTGATACTATTGGATCCTTTCTTCCTAACCCTTATGCTAGAGTCTCCTACAAAGAGGACTAGTGACCGCACACTACTATCGACAGTGTGTCCTGACTCTAGGAGGACAGTGCCTCAAATAGGTGTTGTGGTGTTTTTATCTTGTGTAGTAGATTTTCTTCCTTATAGGTTTGATCCCATGCTGAGAAGGAAAAGATCATGTGTGGGTAGGTACAATTGAATTTTATAATGTTTCTAGTATGACCCTTGGAGTAGAGGTTCTGTGAGATTTCGGTTTCATGTCGGGTGGTGGAGTTAGTGACGTCTAACTAAGGACATGTTGAGTTTACATACTGTTCATGCTCCTTTTCGTCACAGAGTCCAAATGAATGGAAAGGAAAAAAACCTTGAACTCAAAGTGATTCATACTTTGAAGAAACACCAAAAATTGACAAAGGCATGAATAAAGATTCATTTGCACTTGGGTCGCGCAAGTTCCACCAAGGTCACACAAGTATACTTGCGCACCGCCTAGTGGTCACGCAGGTGACTTGCGCACCCTCTTTGAATTTCACCCAGGGTTTTCTCTAGCCTATAAATACCCCCAGTGGGACCCCCATTTCAGGAGGAAAAATTCTCGAAACTTAGATTTGAGCTCCTGGCGCCCTAGTCTCTTCTCAAAGATTCCGAATACTTCAATGGAAATTTCTTACCTAGAACGGAAGATCTAAAGAGGGGGAGTAAGGACTTAGTGTTGAAACTCATCAACACTTGTGCGCTTAAGTTCCCAACCCTTAAAGGAAATGATCATACTTGCGCGCCACCTTACTCCTTCAATAGAACTTGTGCACCCCTCTTCTGGAAGCCTCTAGGGATATTAATAAGGGCTTGAGCCAAGTCTTGCCCATGTATTACCCCAAGGGTTGACCATTGTGCAAGTACCCATGTGTCGCGCAAGTATACTTGCACGACCAGGACTTGTGTGCCCACGCAGGACTTGCGCGCCACCTTAGTTTTTGGTTCCCCTCCTACCTTTTTCACCTCTCTTATGCCTATCCACCTATCCTCTTCATGATTAATCCTTAAGAACTCTCTCCAAAGCCATTCATGTCATGATTTCCTTGTTGTCTTCCTTATTTGAAAGGAATTCTGTGGAACATCTCTTAAAACCTAGTGATTTACATATATTTATGTCACTAAGGTTAGAGATTTTATTCATTCAACCTCATCCTTTAAGATGAGAGAATCCTTAACCTGGACCTCCTTTTCAAGAGTAAGCCCCAGTCTAAGTTCTCTTAATTTGGGAATCCTCCTTAGGAATAAGCCCCAAGTCCCCTAACTTGGGCATCTTTTTTCAAGAATAAGCCCCAATCATTATTCCCAAATATGGGCATCCTACTTAGGAGTAAGTCCCAAGTTCCCAAAATCCAAATTTCCATAACCTGGGCTTCCTTTTCAGGAGTAAGCTCTAGTTATAATTCCCTTTAACCTGGGCCTCTTCTTTAAGAATAATCCCCAGTCATAATTTCTCTTAACCAGTATTAATCTACTTTTGACATGGGCTTCATTTTCAGGAGTAAAACCCAATCATAATTCCCTTCCTAATTTGGGAACCTTCTTCAAGAGTAATCCCCAAGATAGAGTATCCAAATATCCATAAAGCACATATACCTTTATGAACCTTGTTCCCGGGTTTCTTCCCAAAAGTAAAACCCAATATTCATCTATTTTGGGTAGTCCTCCATACATAAGCCCCCACATCATTTCTTATGATTGCATCTTTCATGGAACAATTGTTTGGTTTTACCAATACCTCTTGTTTCTCACACCAAACATGAATCACTTGATCTTAGAGTGTAAAAGTAATTATGACATCTTTCCTTGAGCCATCAATAATTCATAAACCTCATACTTCTTTGCTCTAACTACGTGAGTTCTGATTCCTCTTCCAAAACAAAGGATACGTAGGTGGCCCATCTACGGGTACGATCCCAACAATGAAATAATTCATGTCCTTCTGAATGACAATAAACTTCAAGTTCCCCACTGAGTTGCTTTAAAACTAGTATAGTCAGCATAATGACTTAGAGACTTCTATATAATTTATTGAAGGATATCATTGAATAAGAATCTCTAAACAAATACCTATGATTCTCTATCGATGAAGAACTTCAGATACATATAAAAGATTATATAAATTTCATACATGTTAATCATTGATTTTCAGATCTAAAGGAAAGCTCATTTTCATACTTGGTAATGTAATAAGGATTCACGAACATAACATAAATCTATAAAGAGAGTCCCAGAGTAGACAATAATTCCCCTAAAAAAGGTGTGAAGAGTCCGACCTCCCATCCTCTCGACCAATGAAAATTCTTAAGTCTCATCAGTTCACAACTAATGGGCACCTACCTTTGGAAAGTATGTCTAAATGGATATGGAATCATTGGATGTTTCCAGTTCTATGAACAAACCCATTAGAAACCACTTGGAATGTTTGAATCTTAAATCAATGAGATCATCCCCAATTCCATATGAAAAAAATGGTGAACCCGATGTGAATCCTTAACCATGTTAAAATGATGTTTTACTTATTTGTTAGCCCCCTATTTAAACTCAATTAGAGGGCCAGCAACGCAATCAATAACATATGTGCTCATCCAAAAGATGTAGTTGCCAGACTTATCTTGATTACGTCTGTTATATCAAACGGGCACTCTTTTCCAAGATCTTCTGCGTTACAGAAATGTCTTCTATTAAGTTCACACCGGTGAATACTTCTGCTGTGAAGGCCTCTCCTGATACTTCTGCTAGATCGTCGTCTGTTCTAAGGATGAAATCACCTACTCAGCATCTTCAACACTAGGTATCAAATATTCTGGTTAAGGATTACCATCAAAATGGTACTATTCCGACTCTAGAGGCCGCTCAACAAGCCCTCCAAGTCAATAATTCACCCTGGTCATCCAGACAGCGACGACCGGCGATCAAGAAGCAGGTGGTACCAACCACCGCCTCCAACCGTTTCGGGTCATTATCCCCAGAACACAATCTCCATTCAGTCCCATATTATGGGGAGGTGAATGAGATGGTCCCTCAGGGCCTTAATTCAAGGAGACATGAGTCCTTCCCGAGGTCTCCCATCAGCAATCGCCACCAGACTCGGGCGGTAGTGCACCCTCAACATGATGAGGGTATCGTCTCTAGGCATTCGGATCAGGTTCCTCGAACCCGAGAAAGAAAGAAGAACCTCCAAATGTGAAATCCGGTCAAAAGTGAGCATGTTATCATTTCTTCCATATCCAGAGAAGTCCACAAACCTAACTTGGTGGAAATAAATGAATGAGAACACACACCCATCCGTTTTAATCCCGCTGTTCAGCAGACTCATCTAGCAGCAGCACGCTAATCCCGCTAGGAAATTCCGACGGAGTACTATAGACAGGAATATACACCTGTTTATAAATCATCGGCTAGTCAGCAGGCTTGTCTGACTACATGCGATGGAGCCCGCTAACCCAATGTGTTGACAACTGGTAAACAAGCACATACACCTGCTTACACTCATCAATCCTGCCAGCAGCCTCATCTGCCAGTATTGAAGGAAGTTCATCAAACACATTCGGTGAAGTGCAATCAGCAGGCACATACACCTACTAGTGTTGATCAAGCCTACCAACAGTCTCATTTGGTAGCACCCAGAGAAGTCAGTCGGAAAGCTCCGGCGACAAATAGGAGGCATACTCAACTCTCTACCCCCACACATGAGTACTGTCAAAATTCAATGGTAGGAAAAGGAGGACAGGAGCAGGAACACAAAACTAATCCAAGCACAGAATGGACGTATATCCCCATTCCGGCAGCTGAAGTCACCAAGCATATTCTATCAATGGGGAAAGAGGAGAAGCATATCCATGCTCATATTCTGGATTCCTGCAAGGATATTATAACAGCTTTAGAAGCATCTCAGGGAAAGACACGTAAATATATCCCTACAAGTGGAGTGATACATCAACAGTTCACTCTGGAACAGACACACACCTCTGTTTCAGTCCAAGAGGGTTGTGGGGCGTACTCCCCTATATCATACAGACAACCAAGTCAGGCACACACACCTGATTTGAGTGGAGATAATCAGCCTAACCTGATCATTTCTCCTTAGCATGCACATACACCTTCCCATAATGACCACTTTCGTCAACAAGTGGTTCCTAAATTGAGTAATAAGGCATTTAAAAAGAAGACCTTCCCAACACAGTCAAGAAATAAATAGTCAATCTGTAACAAGGCCTTGCTCGATGCGAGAGTTATTGAATCCCTCAGACAATTGTCTGTTGGAATTCAAGATTCTACACCCTCAGTTCCTAATAGTGGGAACATTAATTCCGAAGGTCTGCATCAGATACTTCCTCATCAAGGCTTGCTTCATGGCAATGTGGTCGATCTTGAAGTTTCATCTTCAGATGAGAGCCACAGGAACCCTCTGTGTGGTCAGATGACTAAGGAGCAAAATGTTTCATCTTTTACTGTAATGCACCATGGTGGTCCTCCCCATGATGACGAATTTAGCTGCGAAAGTCCTCTCCACAGTAGTAATGCACATTTCCTGGAAAATGCTATAATGGAAAATGTGGTGATGAGAAAGCCCTCTTATCTTGAGGCACTTGAAAATGTAAAGCCAACCATTTCTGATGCTTTACCAATAATAGGTGAAATAATTTCTCAATCAGAAGATAGCATGGGGTGTAGGTCATTCTCCAAACCCCCCCTGGGTCGTTCATCTTCTAATTGGATTAGTGAATTCTCTACCAATATTGTTGAATCCAATGAAGCAACAAGAAAGCACCAGTTCTGGTACAATCAGGTAGAAGAATCTTCATTGAATGATAAAGTGTAAATACTGAATATGAGAAAACAACTAGCGAAAGGTAAAGTGCCAGTTATGTTTTGGCCTTTGGTTGATTCTCAGTATGACATTCCAGATATGTTGATGGAAGATGAAATTCATGATATTCGTCTCAACATATAGAAAACTCTTTGTCAGTTGAAAAATAAAATATTATCTTATGATGAATATAAAAACCCTGTCAAGTTAAAAGAAGGTTTACAATGCCAAATTGACTTGGCATCCCTCTCAGTTTCTCGACATCTGAAGGCTAAAAAACAGCAGAGAGCCCTTCAACGTTCATGTCTTGGCACACTAAGAAGATTGTGCCAGTTAATTTCCAATGCACCATCTAGTATTCATATCCGGGGATGGGGTGTTCATGGAGCACTACATTTCACTATGCTCTCTAGTCAGCAAAGCCTGCCAAAAATGGTCTCATGCAATGTTATTGCCCATGGCCGACCTAGTCAATGGGTTTTGTTTGTAATCAAAATCTTACCCAAGAACAGAATTCCACTAGTTCCTCTCAAAGTCAATAATACAGAGAACAAGTTGTTTAATTACACGTACTTAAAGCAAACAAGAATATTGAACATGCCTCTTGTTTGGAGCAACCACATCACCAAGTGACAGAAGTGTCAGAAATCATCCAACGGTCTTTTGAGTCGGGTGATAAATGTGAATGCAGGTTGATGCATCCAACCAATTTCTAGACTAAAGTCTGCAAGATTAGAAGAGCTTTCAAGAAAGTCTCAGATGTAGCATATCAAGAACCACCCCAGCTTGCCAGACTGGGGAATCTTTTAACCCAACCCTCAGAATCAACGAATAGGATTCGTGGAGTTGAGCAGAAATAGCCCCAGTCCACTGGACTAGGGACTTTTTCAAATCATCAATCTCTTCTCAGAGAAAGTCAGTCTTCTCTCGATTAGGGAAGAAGCCTCAAGAGGAATGAAGGGCCAAATTATCAGGAGATTCTCTCCAAATTATGGTTCATCAATAAGTTCCTGAGGGATCAAATCGACAAAAGGAAATGTATCATCAGGGACATGGAAGAAGACAATATCATAGAAATGACGATATAAAGGATGCAATGCATTATGCATCAATTAATGTCATCAAAGCAATTGTTGCTGACCAACCAGTTGAAGCTCACTCAGAGGGATCAAATGAAGAGGTTCCTGCTGAAGAAGTTGTACACACAGACACAAATGAAGAAGGTGTGCGTACACGAAATCAATAGCTTACCCAGAATCTAGGTAATCTTTCAAGTAACCCACTTCCCCCTCTCCGAAAGGTGTCCAATAAGGGGAATGGAAAGAATCAGGTTACATACCCTTCCTCTGGAGAAGGACAATAGCTCTCACTAGAGAAAAGATTTATACAACAGGAGGAAGAAATGAAGGAATTGAGGAGGTTGAATGCAGAACTACTTCAGGGTAGTTTTCCTCCTAAGAGTTCTCGAGTCAGTCAGCCAAGGGAATTTGTTGCGGCTACCGAGATGGATCAAGAATATCTCCCTCTACCAGTACACCCTCACAGTTCTAATCATATGGGTCAAGTGCAACAACAATCGACAGTGCTACCATCAGTTTCAGTACCATCCACCACATCTATACAAGCTCCAGTCATTGCACCTGTTCAGGTCCATTCTCAACTGGATATTTCTAACAAGTTAATAAATACTATTGAATCATTAATAGCTCAGTTAGATGCTATGGAGGGAAAGCGTGCTCAAATTCATCTAAAAAAGAGAGCTTACCCTGAATGGGTTGATGCAATTCCTCCCCCATCAAATTTTTCAAGTACCACATTCCCAATAATTAATGGTTTGGGAGACCCAGAGCAACACTTAACACATTTTGTTTCTTATTTCGATCCTATGATGGGAACCCCTCAGCAACAGGAAGTAGTTAAGCTCAGGTGTTTTGTACAGTCATTACAAGGAACTGCTTTTGTCTGGTACACAAGCTTGCAATCCCATTCAATTACCAGATGGGAGGATCTCCTCCAATGATTCCTTCTTCAATTCAGCTTAACTCTGCCAAAGACAACAGTTTTTGATCTTACAAACTGTAAGAAAAGGGAGAATGAAAGGGCTTTGGATTTCATTGCTCGCTAGAAGGGATTAACATATTTCCTAAGTTTAGCACTCCCTCAAGAGGAATTATTTCCATTATGTGTGGCAAATTTACATGATGAGTTGCGCACACCGTTGATCCCTGTGAAATACACAGGAGGGTTTTGATACCTTACTTTAATCGCTCAATAGATTGAAGATTCTCTTATGAAGACTAAGGATAAAGCTCGTATAATTCCATCATCTCCAGGAAGGAGAATGGTTAAAAGGAGAGACTACTACAGTTATGCTTAAACAAGAACCTGTACCTGCTTCAACTTCAAAACCTTCATCTTCTCGAAGGGCTCCACCTCCTGAGCACCAATAATAGAGGTCGTTTCATCAAGATGATCAAAGAGATCAAAGACGAAAAAAATTTGAGGATTTGAAGGTCAAAGTTTACTCTTTTCGAATTGAACAAGTTCCTGGTTATTTCATTTCAGCTCTGGAAAATAATTTGATCTAATTTCCAAGGCCTAAGAGGCCGAACAAGGAAGGAGATGAAGACCATCCCAATTATTTCCCATTTCATCAAATGTGGGGGCATCCTTTTTAGGAGTGTTTTTTCATCAAGGACCTCATGCAAAAAATGGTCGACTTGGGAAAAGTAAAAATGAAAGGTTCTTCAACTTAGGTAGCATGTGTTACTGCTACAGATCTAGAAGAAGAAGGCGAGTGGAAAGAAGTCAAGAACAAAAATGCACAAAAATATGATGATTGGATGGTCAGAAAGATGATCAACCGAACTCATTCTATTTTGAGAACACAATTGAAGAAACCAATTGTGTCTTCTGCCATGAATGCTATGGAAAAACCATCTTCATTAGAGGGAAAATTCACAAAGGAATGACATAATTCAAAGAAAGAGGAACAATCAGAAGAAGATGAGATCGTGTCAAATCCCAAGTTGTCTTTGACTCTGGAAGATTTTATTCCATCTACTTCAAAGCCACGGGTACCGCCCCATCAAACGGAACAACCTAAATTGCCTAGTCAGGAAGAGTCTTCATCAGATGAAGTGTTAATCTTCAGTTCCATTAATGTGATTCACTTAACAGATCCTTATGCCAATCACAGTTTCGAACTCAATGAACCAGGGTTCCCGGTATCAAACAGAGGAATCAGAGGAAGTTCCAGTGGCTTAGGGTATAGGTGAATATGTAGATCTTTCAGAGACCATTATTTCAATTCAACCCCTCCTAGAACTATGTATGCATCAGAAACTTATGGCAGAACCCTTCAACGAGCTCAACAAGAACAAGAAAGTTCTTCCACACAAGGAAAATTCAGTCCTGTCACAGTTGTTCTAGAAGATCGATTGGAGGTTCCACCTTCTCACTCTCAGCAAATAAATAGACCTAACCGGTCTAATCTTCCAAAGCCAGGAGTATTAACAACTCGTATCCTGGTACAATATGTATTAACTTCCAAGCATCAAATTCTAAGGCACCTAAGAAACCACAAGTACCTGTTGGGAAACATAGACCTTTGGATGAAAAGTATGACGTATTGAAACACTTGGCCCAAATACCAGCCAAGTTATCAATTCTGGATGCTTTGAATTTATCAAAGGATCTTCAGGAGGCACTCATCGAGGCTTTGTCAATTCCTCAAGAGTTTGAAACTGAAATTGCTGCAGCTGAAGTCTTCCATTATAGAATAATCCTATAGAATGCCATGCAGTGATATCTTTTACTAATGAAGATTAAGATGATGTCATGCATAGACATATTAGACCTTTGTAATTATCTGGAAAGGTCAATAGTATAGACGTCTGAAGAGTTTTCATTAATAATGGTTCAGGAGTCAACCTCATCCCCATTCGTACACTTAATTGATTGGGCCTCATAGAATCAGATTTATCTCCTTCTACTTTGATGTTACAAGGATATGATAAAAGTAAACTAGAACCACTGGGCGAGATTACACTCAGAACACATTTTGGAGATCTGGTATCCAATTCAGATTTTATGATTGTTGATCAAGACTCAGCTTTTAACATCTTTCTTAGAAGACCCTGGCTACATCAACATGCGGCTATCCCTTCATCACACCATCAATGTCTCAAATATTGTTTCGATGGTCAAATTGGGAAATTGTATGGTGACAAGTCCCCGTTCAAGACATGTGAATATCAATACATTGAGGAAGAATTCTATCACATGAAGGGAAAGGAGGAATCCAAAACAAGAGAGATTACCAAAGTTAATGCTTTATATGGTTTGGAAAAGATTCCAGTAAACCCATTTGCACATGTGAGTACATATTGTGTATTGACTATCAGTCAAATTGACAGGATAGAACCAAATCAAAATACTCTTATTGAAACCTCCATAATGTCAATTACGGAAATCAAGCTAGACAACATGGGAGAAAGTGGTGATCCACCAAGCAATGATGAAAGCTCAAATGTAGATGTCTTCATTTCATCCTCTAAAATCTAGCAAGTCTATACTTTTCCAATTTGGCAAGAAGAAGTTATAGCAATGTCAGAATTAAATAATGATGTTGATTCTCAATCTGTAATCTCATATATATTTCCCAAGGAAGATCCTTCATCATAAATAGGGTCGGAAATGGAAGCTTCTTCTTCAAGATGTTCAAATTTTAACATCTCTTTTGATTACAGAAATTCTGCTTCTTCATCTACTATGCAAGTGGAAATAGAAGAAATAACAAATGTTGAAGAAGAAGAGGAAGATCTCAGGGATGCTCCTCCAGTATTTGAAGAGGGTATCTCTACCACCATGAATGAACTCAGAGAAATAAATCTAGGTACAAAATAATATCCACACACCACTTTAATTATTGCGACCATGATTCTTGAAGAGCAAGAGATGTATATTTCTTTTTTAAAGCAAAATCGAGATATATTTTCTTGGAACTATACAAAGATTCCAGGGATTGATCTTGATGTTTCCACTCATCGTTTGGGTCTTCCAGAAGAACATCAAGGTTTCAAACAAGCTGCTAGAAGAACACACCCAACCTATGCTTCAAAAATTGAGGCTGAAGTGGATAAATGTATCAAAGATACTTTATCATAGAAGTTAAATATCCCAAATGGTTGGATAATATTGTCCAAGTGAAAAAGAAGAATGGTAAAATTAGAGTTTTCATTGATTTCAGAGATCTTAATCGGAATTTTCGTAAGGATGATTTTCCAGTACCGATTACAAAACTCTTAATTGATGCAACAACTAGCTATGAACCGCTTTCCTTCATTGATGGATATTCTAGATATAATCAAATCTGAATGGCTCCAGAAGATGAAGAATCTACAGCCTTCAGATCCCCTTAGGTTTTGTTTTGCTATCGGGTAATGCCGTTTGGCCTAAAGAATGCAGGCGCAACATATAAACGTTCCATTCATCGTATCTTCAAACCCTTTTTAGGGAAGTTTGTTGAATGTTATGTGGACGATTTGGTGGTTAAATCCAAACAAAGTTCTAATTATTTGGATGATTTTGAAATCATATTACACAAACTTCGGCAACATAATTTGAAGATGAACCCCTTAAAATGTGCTTTTGGGGTAACCTCAGGAATCTTTCTCACCTTTGTTGTATGCCATTGTGGTATCGAAGTAGATTCTGAGAAGACAAAGTCAATCCTTGGTATGTCACCTCCTCTAAATTTAAATGAATTGAGAGGACTTCAAGGACACTTAGCCTATATTCGGCGTTTCATTGCCATTTTGGCAGGCAAAAGTTTACCCTTCACTAATTTGATGAAGAAGGGAGTCACTTACATGTGGACTGAAGAATGTCAAGAAGCATTCAATATTCTCAAGAAGTATCTCTTGAGTCCACCGGTATTAATGGCACCTGTTGAAGGAAGACCAATTATCCTCTATCTGAAAGATTTAGAGCGATCATTGGGTGCCTTTCTTGCTCAAAAGAATGATGCTGGGAATGAAAACAACCTTTACTATCTCAGTCAGACTATGCTTGAAGCAGAAACCCGATATTCAAATATTGAGAAGAGCTGCCTAGAATTAATAATTATAGTTCAGAAGTTGAGACACTACCTGCAACATCATGAGGTCCAATTGGTATCTCGTAATAACCCGCCCAAATTTATCCTTAGTCTTCCAATGCTTACAGTATGTCTGGAAAGATGGGTAGTTATTTTGCAGCAATTTGATATTCAGTATGTGTCTCAACAGGCAATAAAGGGCCAAGCTCTGGCTGATTTCCTTGCTGAACATCCTTTAGTAGAAGATAAATCTTTAGATATTGAACTTCCTGATGAGGAATTATTTTCTATTCAAGATGGTCTTCAAACATGGGAAATGTACTTTTATGGTGATTCCAGAAGTCCAATAGGAAGGAAAATGGAAAAGCCTAAATTCAACAAAGTTGGATTAGGAATAGTACTCATTTCCCCGGAAAAAGCAGTGCTACCTTATTCCTTCTCATTGTTGGGAGGCGGTACAAATAATGAACCAGAATACCAAGCTCTTATCACAGGATTGGAATTGGCGCTTCAAGGAAAAGTAAGTCACTTAAAGGTGAAATGTGATTCATACCTAGTAATCAAACAAGTCAATGGGGATTATGCAATCATAAAAGAAGAACTAATCCCTTTGTATGACTACGTCATAGAGTTAATGGAGGAATTTCCTTTGGAACCGAACTTTTCTTATGTCCTGAGATCCCAAAATGCCCAAGATGATGCACTGGCTAATATAGCCACAGCTCTGGAAGATCCAAATCGGGATGAGACAAGCATCAGTATCGCCCACCGTCATACAATTTCACCTTATGTTCAAGCCAGAACCGAGGAAATTAATGAAATTAGTCCCATCTCTAAACCATATTGTCATACTACAGGATGGATGATACCTATCAGGGAATACCTTCAAAATGGAACACTTCCACATGATAGAGTCGGGAAAGAACAAGTCCGGAGACGTGTGGTTAATTTCACTCTTTATGATAGCACATATCACATAGAGAAAGTTCTCAACAAAATAGGTTTTGATGGAGTTCTCTTCAGATGAATTTATGGTGAAGAGACAATGGCTTTCATGAAAGAAGTGGATGCAGGATTCTGTGGTGCCCACCAGTCTGGACACAGACTATCTGATCAAATTCAAAGGCTTGGATAATTTTATCCCTCAATGATACAAGATTGTGTTGATTTCACAAAGAAGTGTCATTCTTGCCAAGTACTTTCCAACTTCATTCATAAACCCCCAGAGTTACTTCATACAGCTAAATACTCATGGCCATTTTCCACATGGGGAATAGATGTAGTGGGACATTATCCTTCGGCTACAACCAAGCAGTTGAAGTATATTCTTACTGCTACTGAATTCTTTTCCAAATGGACAGATGCAATACCCCTCAAAGAAGTCAGTTCTAAATGCATTGTTAGCTTCATCAAGTCTAACATCATTACCAGATTTGGTGTCCCTCATACCATACTGATGGAAAATGGCACCAAATTCTGTTCATCTGAGGTGAGGAAGTTGAATCAAGAATACAACATCAAATCCAATCATTCATCTCGGTATCATGCAGCGGCTAATGTCCAGATAGAAGCTTTCAACAAGACTCTTTAAAACATACTGCAAAAGATGGTGGATAAAGATAAGAAATCATGGCCTAATAAACCTTTTCATGCTTTATGGTCTTATCGAACCACCACACGCACTACAACGTGGTCAACTCCATATTCATTGGTATATGGAACGGAAGCAGTCTTGCCCATTGAGGTTCAATTAAACTCGCTTAGAGTATCTATTTGTGATCAATCATCTACATATGAACAATCTCAAAAGAAATTGGATTAATTAGAACGGTTAGATGAGAAAATATTGTGCACCCTACACCACTTGGAAGTCTATCAGAATCGAATAGCATGATCTTTCAACCAAAAGTTCGTCTTTGTTCATTCATTCAGGGAGAATTGGTATTAGTTCTCATAACTCCAATGATACCAGGAAAGAAACCTCAAAATCTTGAGCTAAAATGGGAAGGACCTTATTCAATACATAAGGTCTACTCTAGTGGAGCTTATTCTTTAATGTCAATGGATGGAGAACTCATCACTACTCCAACCATTGCTAGATTTATGAAGATGTATTTTGTGTAACACAAATACTTTATCATTCAGCAAGATGTTAAATTGCACAATCGATAGTCCAAGCATATGACCTTAAACTATTTGCATCCTTATCGTCCAGTAAGACGTTAAACTGCATCATTATGCACGGTCCATGTATATGACCTTAAACTATTTTCATCCCTTTCATCTAGCAAAATGTTAAACTACACCACCCACGGTCCATGCATATGACCTTAAACTATTTTCATCCCTTTCGTCCAACAAGAAATTAAACTATATTTTCCCCATCGTCTTAGCTACAGGACGCTAAACTGTAAAACACCCTTATTGTCCAACATGACATTAAACTGTGTCCCAATATTTGTCCTGCATGACGTTAAACTGTACTGCTCATTCATCCTACATGACATAAAACTGGAAAAGTCCCTAATACGTCTAACATGACGTTAAAATGTGTCCTCTTTTGTCTTTAATGCATGAAATTAAACTGCATAGTCCCCCTTTCGTCTAAGATGACGTTAAACTGTATTTTTCCCATCATCCTAGATACATGACGATAAACTGTACAGAAGTCCCTTAATACGTCCTACATGATATTAAACTGTATTGTTTCCTTGCTACATGACACTAAACTTTGCAGCACTAATAATCCTCACTTCAAGACTTTAAACTACATATTCCCTTCATATGTCCTACATGACATTATACTGTGCATCGTTAAGGTTGTTTCTACCTCTTGTTTCTCAAACTGAGTATGACTCACGTGAGCTTAGAGTAAACATCAACCATAACACTCTCTCTAGTCTGCTAACCATGCGTAAGTCCCAACACCATTTTTTAGGTCATTGTCCCTAAGAACAACTTGATCACTAATTCATTGTTTAATTGAACGACGCGGAATTTGATCATTGCCTTCTAGGCTGGTACGTAGGCAACCTCCTAATGTTCAATCCCAAAATTAATCTCTTCACATTGGTTCACCTTTGTCTTTGCTACATGATGTTAATCTGTACAACACTTTTGTCCGGTACGATAATAAAATACAACATTATTTGATACCCTCACCTGAGAGGGAATCATTATTTACATTGATATCTAATCATGTTATATTCTAAAGACTATGTACATACAAGGCAATGCCTGAACCTTTTATCTTGGGTCAAACCATCATTGTACTAAAGTCCCCTTTCACCCTTCACTTGTACAAACCAAATATGTACAGAGGGTATTTCAAGAACTATGTGCGGCTTGATTCCCATCCTTATAAGATACGTAGGAACGTTTGAGTATCCCTCAAATCCAACCCCAAGTATTTGGGCCTAACCCCAAATTCCATTTTCAGTCCCCTGGCTGAAAAGTCCCTATGAAAACACACACTGTGTATTCATTATTATGGTCCAAGATTTATGACCCTAAACTAAGATCTCCCATACTTTCATCCCACATGACGTTAAACTGTATTTCAAGGACTACGTATGGCTTGATTCCCATCCTTATGGGATACATTGTGATGTCCAGTATCTCAATTCAGGACCCAGCCACAACATGATTATGGTTAGAATTGGTCTCTGTATCTCTACATGCATTGAACAAATGCCCATTTTTATGTGTCATAATCCTAAGATTAAATACTTCTAGATCTTCATAACCCTTTTATTGACTTCTTTTCACAAAATTTCCAATTTCTGAGAGTTCTTTTCCCTGACTATGCATCACATGATTTTAGGTGGCCTTGCATAAACAGTCTACATAACATACTTGTCAGCCAAAAGATACTATCATTTGACTATGCAACCAATTCCCCTTAGGTGGCCCTGCATAATTCAACCCCCTAATGGGTTTGTCAAATAATGGTAACTTCATTTTTGGGAAGAAAAACTCTTTTGTCCTTATTGTTCTTCTCGACAATATGTACGGATCCACAAAAAATATCCACCCTTAACATATTTGTCCCATGTTCTTTTTCATGATATGAAAGTATTCAAGTCTATGGTTTATATTTCTCTTCCCTATGTTCGGGTCAGACCTTCGAAGGAGTTACATTCATCCAGTTCTTGAACAACCTTATTTGGAAATATTTTCTCCATATTCAAGTACCTCTCTCCATATAGAAAACTCTATGATTTGGAAATATTGAATCTCCATAAACTTTCACTGTATTTTTATCAGTAGAAATGTAAATTTCTGAGAGTTCTTTTGCCTGACTATGCATCACATGCCCTTAGGCGGCCTTGCATAAGTAGTCTACATAACGGACCTGTCAGCCAAAAGATACTATTATTTTACTTTACAGCCAATGCCCTTAGGTGGCCCTGTATAATTCATCCCCCTAATGGGTTTGTTAAATAATGGTAACATCATTTTTGGGAACTACTTCTTCTAATTCCTTTTAGCCCTTTTTCATATCACCCCTCAAATTCAAAATTTCTTAATTCATAGTTTACACATTTTCCCTCAAACTTGAGTGTAGTAATATGTTTTTAGATAAATTGTCGAGGAATTGAGTCAATTTTAATTCATTCGGTAAAATCTATTTCAACCATAAACATTATCCTTTTGATGTATGATATGCATGAATTTAAACTTCCAGATTTATTCTTTTTTCTTTTCACCTCAGAGTCAAATCCTCTTTTCTCTCCGGATCCAACTCTGAGGGGGGACTTTTGTTGACACTCCTTTCCTTCATAGAGTCTAAACGAATGAAAAGGAAAAAAACTTTACACTCAAAGTGATTCATTGTAACACCCCGAGCTTCCACAGTACGCTTCTCTTTGAATAATACAGTAGCGTGTGTTGTACGAAACTTCGACTTCTAACACACACCACGACAAATCAAAGTAGCCGTTATGAATAGTAATACCTACTTTTTAAAATTTTAGAAATTTAATCTCTCAAAATGGACTTCATTTTTGGATTCGGTGTATCAAATTTATCTTAAGGTGAAATTTTGGCACTTTTCAGATAACTTTAATATTTTGATGAATAGTGAAAATTACAAAATTTTAATTAAAAACTACTTTTTTAATAAAAATAATTAATAGTGATAAATTATGAATTTGAGTGGTTTTAAAGTATATTTAGAATATATTTTTACCATTTAATACAATTTTGTTCATTGGACATAATTTCACAATTAAACCGGACATAAACAAGTATCAATCTTTTGATAGTTATTATATCTTAAAAACACGCTTTTTGTTTTGACAGCAGGAATTAATTTTAAATTAATTTCTGAAAATTATGTGTTTTGAATTTGGAAAAATGGATTCCATATTTGGAATCAGGATGTCCAAATTGTGTCAATAGGTAACTATTATTTTTAGACATTTTTAATAATTACTTCGGTAAATATTTTATTTACCATGGTTAAAGGGTAAATCCGGTAAATAAGGGTTAAAAAAATAATATTATAATAATACTAAATTACACTAAAACGTGTCCTAACCTTATTGGTGGATACATGTCTGACCATGGGAATCTTTGGGTCGATTATGGGACCCCATGGAGCCACTTGTAGGTGATAGGGACACTTTATTTTAATTAAGTTAAAATAAATACAAAAATGACATAAGCATATATCTTTTAGAAAAACAATTTTTACAAAAGGGTTATATATGTTATATTTTCTAATATTAATATTAATTATAAATATAAAAACATTTCCTACATAATGGTATTTTATTTATAATTTTTAGACATTAAATAATTTAATTTATTTATGACACAATGATGATGCAGTAATTACCATAATAGTAAAAACATAAAATAATTGATATTATAAATACCCAAATAAATATAATTTGAGACTTTTAATTAATTAAACTAATTTTATAGGATAATATGACATATTGGGATTGATTTAATTGACTTTGTTCGAAGTAATAATTCTGTTATAAGTTTTACAAAAAATCAATTATTGAATAGTGTCAAAATTGACATAAAAGCGTTAATAAAACAAATATTATATTATTAATTGATATTAAATTCCTAAAAATCTAAGGTTAGGCCAAGATACTTCTATCATTATAGGTGTATCACTAATGGACCACTTGGGGGTCGCTTAGATGTATATAGTAAGTTTATTAACCATATAATATAAAAAATACAAAGAGAAATTGTAAAAGTGAAACTAATTAACTAAGAGTTAATACTTAAAAATAAGGTTTATATAATAACCCAAACCTATCTAAATTCTATTGGTTGAGTGGTTTTCTACCCATCTCCACCTTAACCATTAAATAATCCACTTTGGGGCCATTATAAACCGAATATGAATTTATTATAAATTAATAATTTAAGTTTTTCCTAAAGAGCCCCTCCCCCCTTATAAAAATACCCAACTTCTAACCAATTATTCACACATTAAAAGCCTTTTGGTTCGTCCAAACCCTAACAAAATACTCTCTAAACTTCCCTCACTTCAACATAGAGGTCCTAGTTTGATCAGAAAGGCAACTTAAGGAGACATTTTGATCAAATCAAAAGGAAGAACCTGAAGAAGAGGTAATGTTTTCACCACCCTCTTTCAAGTTCCTTTCTTCTTCAAATTCTTCTCTCTTTGTTATTTCTATTCTAAGATAATAACTCCCATATCTCTAATATACTATGATGTTATTATAAATATGGCACAACCATATTCAGTATTCTATCCATCCTTTGAATAAAATGTCACCATACGTGCGTACGTACGGCTTACGGTCTCCACGTCGTGGTGTAATTGTTATTCAATAAATTATTATTTGGATGGGTATAATAATGATGTGTATTTTATGTAAATAATAAATATAAAATTATAAGGATTCTGTATATATTATATACCATCCAATTATATATTATTTTAATATCAAAAGAATGATATTTTCGCTCATGCATACGTACGGATTACCGTCTCCACGACGCGATGAGATTCATTTCAATGTTCACCATTCATCGACGATTATAAAAATTTATATTACTAATAAGTATGTAATATATGACATAATAATGCTACTGGAGATATATATATTTATATATATAAGGATTTATGTACTTACATATATCTTATTCACTTACTTCCGTTCAATACTATATGAAAATAGAAACAACATTTATGCGTACGTACGGACTACCGTCTCCATAAAAGGTGTTTTCCATATCATATATATGTCTATTATACATATGTATATTCTAAATATATATGATATATTTATCATGTTTTATATTCTGGAAGTATTTAAATCATGATCTAAGTGATACAACCAAAAGTAACAAGTTAAAACACGTACGTTAAAGAAAGTGATTATTACCCAAAATGTTAACTTAACATGGAAATTATTATTAAATGGGTAATATAAAGTCATAAATTAATCTTGTATGATATCATAAATATTAATATGGTTCTGTTATAATTTAATAACATACTACGATCTTCGTACAGGAGTTTAAATGTACCCTCGACTAAAGGAAAGTGCAAGGTAAGGGGTTGTCATCTCACTCCTTATTCTCGTGAGATTCATGCCATATTTCCACTATTACATTTTATGTGGTGTATGTACTGCCCATAATTGTATTATTTGTGTAATATACTTTAATTTATGTGTATTTACATATTCATTGTATGATACCTCTTTCATGGGTTGTATGTTTCATAAGTTACCAAATTGGTAAGGGTTATTTCACAATCTCTTCATTATCCGAGGTTTTTTATACGTAATTATATACTGGGATCTCGTTATCATCCACATCCATGTTTCTTGAAATTTTATTTCAAAATATTCTTACTATTTTACAAAATATGGGTTACCGAAATTTATACCCTTATTTGAATTTTTATAAGATGTTTATAAAGGAATCTTTCCGTCATTTTCAAACAAGGTCCTTTTTAACCATTTTGATAGAATTAAGGTAAGAATGACTTTTTTAAAAACTTATACGGCGGGTGCGGATATTTTCTGCCATTATAAATTTTTTGAAGCTTTCCTTACAATCATATAAGAATATTTTCAAATTAAATGTTTTATTTTATATTTATGTGACTTTTAAATGATTTCAAAATGAATATTTTAAGAATTTGTGAAAGGTAATCTTTATCAAGATCATAATTTTAAATGTTTTAAAGATTTAACTTTCTAAATATTTTTAATTAATGTCAATGTTTTCAGAATGATTTTAAGGATTTATTTATATAGGCATTAATGTTTTGAAATGATATTTCTTTTCAAAAGTTTCGAAGTGGTATGGGACACTTTGATTCAAAAATATATTTTAAATTACTTTCTTAATAAATGTGTGACATTTAAATGATTTCAAAAAAGAGATATTTCTCTCAAATAGTTTTGATTTCATCTATGTCAACATCCTTTGATGGATTTTACGTTTATTTGAAGTTGATTTATTATGATAAAAAACTTCCATATTGTTTTGAAGTTTTTGTGATGTGTTTGACTGTGGATGTATTATTTCTATACCATTCGTGGTTTATGGATGAAGTATTTACATTTTGTATACCATTTTTAATATGAATGTTTATTTTATGTTTAAACCTATTCATATGAGGAATGAATTGGACTTAGTAAGTGATGGGTGGAGCCCGCTATAGCTCGTCGATGCCTCGGTAGGTCTCATGAGACAAACTAGTGTCTTGGCACAAGGCTTTGACAAAATTTTATTTGTAGTCTTGGTACGAGGCCTTGGCTATGTGGTTATGATAGTCTGGAATTATGCATTCCATCATTTTGAAAGTGGTTAGTGATATTGCATGAGATTATTCGATTAGTAGAATATCCATGTGAATAAGTAAATGGCATTATTTCATTTTATTTCTGCCATATTATGTTGAAGTTCAAGTTTAAAAGGCTTTTGTTTTATTTTTATACATTTCCTTAAATGTTTATGCCTATTTTTGAAAGTTTCCACTGTATTGATTACCCTTACTGAGCATTTGAGCTCACCCCTTTCTATGTTTTATTTTTCCCAATATTCCAAGAAGTGTAATGTGGTTGATATGCAGGGTTAAGCCAAGGGAATAATGGCGTTCATAAAGATTATTTATGTTGTTTTGTACGTCTTAAAGTGAAAATGTAACATTCATGTATGTGATCTATTTTTCAAAGACTTCTAAACTGATCGGTACTTTGGGAATTGATTCCTTGTAATTATGCAAATGTATTAAAATAATGTACCAACTCTGGGTAACTGGGGTCGGGGCGTTATAGTTTGTATCAGAGGAAGTTTAGAAATAACCTTGGAAACTAGATTTATATAAACTCTGATTAGAGCACATAGCCCTAAGATAGACATCGTGGATTAGTATAGAAGAACTTCCTAAAATTTTGGTATTGTAGAGATTTTGTGAGTTTTCCGAGAAATACATCCCTGTCTGGATACGAGCAGGTAGAGGCGGATCTGGCACATATGTACCTAGGGGTAAAACCTGAAAACACCGCTTTGAGCTAGACTCGAACGTGAACTGGTGCACGACAATGGGGCTTGCTGCAATCTTGGTTACAACACTCTCGGGGGATATGCTGAGGATAATTCTCATTTTCTTTACAAACCATTATGAAGGGCTTATGAGTATATACTTACTCAAAGAAAACATTTTTATGATTATGGATTATATCCATAAACTGTTCAATTTGTTTTAGGTATTTTACAAGTTTGGTAATTATTCATTGCAATTCATAAACTGAACTAGTTTATGCTATTGTATAGAAATGGTGCCTAGTAGAAGGTATGTGAACTCCCGTAATACGTATGATCCAAAGAGTAAAAAGGATCTTATCTTTCGTGGTCCTAAGACAAAATTTAGAAGGGAAATAGTTTCCCATGTATTATCATCATATGAATAATTAATGTTATGTGTTGATAAGATGAGTAAAGAATTCTCTAAGTCCTATGGCTTTGAAAGGAAGCAAGAGAAGAAAAGGATGGAAGAGAGAAATATGGATAAAGGGAAGAGGGAAAAGAAGAATTTTCCCATATGTGATAACTATGGGAAGAAACACCCTAGAACTTGCCTGAAAGGAATTGGAGGTTGTTATTAGTGTGGAGGAAAAGGGCACAAAGTACGTGACTGCAAGGGTAATAAAATGGTTTTAAATGTACAATGCTTAATTTTCAAGTACTTTGGACAATACACGAACCAATGTCCCAGTCATCAGACTATGCCACAAATGATGCTATTAGATAATAATCAAGTTATGATACTACCACAGATGAAGAGGAATGACTAGTGTTCTTATGTTGTTATTTTAGAATTATTTTATTTTAGTGTTTTATGAATGATGTTCTGGAAATAAATAAGGATTGTACTGCAGTACTATTTAATTATGGATTTGAGATTTTATGGTATTAAGAAAAGTGACTCTACAATGAGTTAATTTTTTTTTGGAAATTACATGGTTGATGGAAAGATAAACCTTAATATGGTCCTAATATTAAGGTAGTGATTTTTGAATAAGAGATGATTGATTTTGGTAATTCAGGATGTTTCAGTGTTGTAAAATAATATATGAGGAAGGCGTTCACATGTTATTACCTGGTAAAAAGGATCCTCATTATGTTTAACTTCCTTGTAAATTTTGGACTGTGAGTTTGGATAATATTTTTTTGGATAAGTCTAATGGTTGGAATGGATTAAGTTTGAAAGGCTATTTTTTTGGATTTTTATAAAAGGACAACACACAGACCGTGTGACGACCCGTCATGTCGGACAAAGCTGCGGGAATCGAACCCACAACCATAGTGCAATTGGGATTTATCGCCTACCATTGTGCTACATGAAGTTCCTGGATGGTATAATGTAGTTTTTTTACATAAAGGGTCTGATATGTGAACTATAAATTCATTATATTTGGAACCCTATACGATTAGGATAAATAGCGTATTTTTGAGTTGTATTATGTTTTTGGGTGAAAGATGAGTTTGTGGTAGAAATTTATTAATGGATAAAACTCTAATTATAAATTAATTATATCTCCTTATGATCTTAGCCAATCTCATAAATAAATTCCTCAACATTAAGAAAAGGAACTTAGAACAAAAATGTTGTCCTAGATGGTACCTTAGATCATCACTAATTTATGGCTTTTGGATTGTTGGCCTTTTCATAGCCATGTTCTCTACCACTCTCCATCAGATAATTGATGGTCAGATTTCTCTTCCATATCCATATTTTCCTACATGGAACCCTAGTATGTGTTAATTTCGGTAATCTTCATACATTCTACTCTTTATTTAAATATAGGCCTCATTAATTCATTTTTCGATTTGGGATTTCAACTAAGATATTTTGAAACGTCAAAAATGTGTTATCCTAATACCTTATGTTTTGTTGAACCGATGGTATTTTAAATCATCATAGATTGATGAATTTAAGGACCTCAATTTTAAACATGTTTGTGATTGATGACCTCAATCACTACCTATAAATATTTACGTTTTTCGTCCAATTATATTTCTATAATTTCCACCAATGTCCTCTTAATCAAGATCATAATTTTGTGGTGACCCTTTCATTTCTCTTTTCATCTTGTGAAGACTAAATTTTATTAACCAAATTTCCGATGTGGGTTTTTCCACAAAGATATTTTATATTTTCAACCTTTATTTTCAAAGAACAATATCAAATTGCGAGGATGTAATTTATTGATGGAGGGGAGAATGTAACACCCCGAGATTCCACGGTACGCTTCTATTTGAATAATACAGTAGCGTGTGTTGTATGCAACTTCGAGTTCTCACACACACCCCGACCAATCAATGTAGCCGTTACGAATAGTAATACCTAATTTTTAAAATTTTAGAAATTTTATTTCTCAATATGGACTTCATTTTTGGATTTGGAGTATCGAATTTGGCCTAAGGTGAAATTTTGGTACTTTTTAGATAACATTAATATTTTGATGAATAGTGAAAATTACTAAATTTTAATTAAAAACAAAATTTTTAATCAAAATAATTAATAGTGATAAATTAAGAATTTGAGTGGTTTTAAAGTATATTTAGAATATACTTTTACCATTTAATACAATGTTGTTCATTGGACATAATTTCACAATTAAACCAGACATAAACAAGTATCAATCTTTTGATAGTTATTATATCTTAAAAACACGCTTTTTGTTTTGACAACGGGAATTAATTTTAAATTAATTTCTGCCACTTCTGTGTTTTGAATTTAGAAAAATGGATTCCAAATTTGGAATCAGGATGTCAAAATTGTGTAAATAGGAAAATTTTATTTTTAGACATTTTGAATAATTACTTCGGTAAATATTTTATTTACCATGGTTAAAGGGTAAATCCGGTAAATAAGGGTTCAAAAATAATATTATAATAATACTAAATTACCCTAAAACGTGTCCTAACCTTATTGGTGGATACATGTCCGACCATGGGAAACTTTGGGTCGATTTTGGGACCCCATGGAGCCACTTGTATGTGATAGGGACACTTTATTTTAATTAAGTTAAAATAAATACAAAAATGACATAAGCATATATCTTTTAGAGACATTTTTTTTACAAAGGGTTATATATGTTAGATTTTCAACTATAAATATTCATTAGAAAGCTAAAAATATTTCTACAAAATTTTATTTTATATATAATTTTTAAACATTAAATAAGTTAAATTATTTATGACACAATGATGATGCAATAATTACCATAATAGTGAAAAATTAAAATAATTGATATTATAAATAACCAAATAAATATAATTTGAGACTTTTAATGAATTAAACTAATTTTCTAGGATAATTTGACATATTAGGATTAAATTAATTGAATTTTTTCAAAGTAATAATTATGTTATAAATTTTACAAAAATCTATTATTGAATAGTGTCAAAATTGACATAAAAGAGTTTTTAAAACAAATATTATATTATTAATTGATATTAAATTCCTAAAAATCTAAGGATCGGACAAGAGATTTATATCATGATAGGTGTATCATTAATGGACCACTTGGGGGGTCTCTTGGATGTATATAGTAAGTTTATTAACCATATAATATAAAAATACAAAGAGGCATTGTAAAAGTGATACTAATTAACTAAGAGTTAATACATAAAGATAAGGTTATTATAATAACCCAAACCTGTCTAAATTCTATTGGTTGAGTGGTTTTCGACCCATCCCTACCTCAACCTTTAAATAATCCACTTTGGATCCATTAGAAACCAAATATGAATTTATTATAAATTAATACTTTATGTTTTTCCTAAAGAGCCCCTCCCCCCTTATAAAAGGACCCAACTTCTAACCAATTTTTCACACATTCAAAGCCTTTTGGTTCGGCCAAACCCTGCCAAAATACTCTCAAAACTTCCCAAAATTCATCATAGAGGCCTTAGTTTGATCAGAAAGCCAACCTATGGAGCCCTTTTGATCAAATAAAAAGGAAGAACCCGAAGAAGAGGTAATGTTTTCACCACCCTCTTTCAAGTTCCTTTCTTCTTCAAATTCTTCTCTCTTTGTTATTTCTATTCTATGATAATAATTCCAATATCTCTTATATACTGTGATGTTATTATAAATATGGTACAACCATATTCTTTATTCTATCCATCCTTTGAATGAAATGTCACCATACGTGCCTACATATGACTTACCGTCTCCACGTCGTGGTGTAATTGTTATTCAATACATTATTATTTGGATGGGTATAATAATGATGTGTATTTGATGTAAATAATAAATAAATCATTATAAGGATTCTGTATATATGATATAACATCCAATTATATATTATTTTAATATCAAAAGAATGATATTTTCGCTCGTGCATACGTACGGATTACCATCTCCACGACGCGATGAGATTCATTTCCAAGTTCACCATTCATCGACGATTATAAAAATATATATTACTAATAAGTATGTAATATATGACATAATAATGCTATAGGAGATATGTATATTTATTTATATAAGGATTTATGTACTTACATATATCAAATTCACTTACTTCCGTTCAATACTATATGAAAACAGAAACATCGTTTAAGCGTACGTACAGACTAACATCTCCATAAACGGTGTTTTCCATTTCATATATAATTCTATTATACATTTTTATATTCAAAATATATATGATATATTTCTCATGTTCTAGATTCTGGAATTATTTAAATCATGATCTAAGTGATACAACCAATAGTAACAAGTTAAAACACGTAGGACAAAGAAAGTGATTATTACCCAAAATGTTTACTTAACATGGAAATTATTATTAAATGGGTAATATAAAGTCATAAATGAATCATGTATGATATCATAAACATTAATATGGTTCTGGTATAATTTAATAACATACTACGATCTTCGTACAGGAGTTTAAACATACCCTCGACTAATGGAAAGTGTAAGGTAAGGGGTTTTCATCTCACTACTTATTCCCATGAGATTCAGGCCATATTGCCACTATTACCTTTTGTGTGGTGTATATATTGACCATAACTGTATTCTTTGTGTAATAAACTTTAATTTATGTATATTTACATATTCATTGTATGATACCTCTTTCATGGGTTGAATGTTTCGTAAGTTACCAAATTGGTCAGGGTTATTTCATAATCTCTTCATTATCCGAGGTTGTTTATATGTAATTATCTACTAGGATCTCTTTGTCATCCACATCCATGTTTCTTGAAAGTGTATTTCAAAACATTCTTACTATTTTATAGAATATGGGTTAAAGTCATTTATACCCTTGTTTGACTTTTTATAAGATGTTTATAAAGGAATATTTCCGTCGCTTTCCAAACAAGGTCCTTTTTAACCTTTTTGACAGAATTAAGGTAAGAATGTCTTTTTTTAAAACTTATACGGAGGGTGCAGCTATTTTCCAGCATTATAAAATTTTCAAATCTTTCCTTACAAGCTTATAAAAATATTTTCAAAGTAAATGTTTTGTTTTATATTTATGTGACTTTTAAATGATTTCAAAATGAATATTTTAAGAATTTGTGAAAGGTACTCTTTATCAAGATCATAATTTTAAATGTTTTAAAGATTTATGTTTCTAAATATTTTTAATTAATGTCCATGTTTTCAAAATGGTTTTAAGGATTTATTTATTTGGAAATGAATGTTTTGAAATGATATTTCTTTTCAAATGTTTCGAAGTGGTATGGGACACTTTGATTCAAAAATCTCTTTTAAATTACTTCCTTAATAAATGTGTGACTTTTAAATGATTAAAAAAAAGAGATATTTCTCTCAAATAGTTTTGATTTCATCTATGTCAACATACTTTGATGGATTTTAAGTTTATTTGAAGTTGATTTATTATGATTCAAAACTTCCATATTGTTTTGAAGTTTTTGGGATGTGTTTGACTATAGATGTGTTATTTTTATACCATTCGTGGTTTATGGATGAAGTATTTACATTTTGTATGCTAGTTTTAATATGAATGTTTATGTTATGTTTAAACCTATTCATATGAGGAATGAATTGGACTTAGTATGTGATGGCTGGAGCCCTCTATAGCTCCTCAATGCATCGGTAGGTCTCATGAGACAAACTAGTGTCTTGGCACAAGGCATTGAAAAAATCTTATTTGTAGTCTTGGCACGAGGCCTTGGCTATGTGGTTATGATAATCAGGCATTATGCATTCCATCATTATGAAAGTGGTTAGTTATATTGAATGTGATTATTTGATTAGTAGAATATCCATGTTAATAAGTAAATGACATTATTTCATTTTATTTCTGCCATATTATGCTGAAGTTCAAGTTTAAAAGGCTTTTGTTTTAGTTTTATACATTGCCTTAAATGTTTATGCTTATTTTTGAAAGTTTCTACTGTATTGCTTACCCTAAATGAGCATTTGAGCTCACCCCTTTCTATGTTTTATTTTTCCCAAGATTCCAAGAAGTGTAATGTGATTGATATGTAGGGTTAAGCCAAGGGAATAATGGCGTTCATAAAGATTATTTATGTTGTTTTGTACGTCTTAAAGTGAAAATGTAACATTCATTTATGTGATCTATTTTTCCAAGACTGCTAAACTGATCGGTCCTTCAGGACTTGATTCCTTGTAATCATGACAATGTATTAAAATAATGCGCTGACTCTGGGTAACTGGGGTCGGGGCATTACAGTTGGTGTCATAGGAAGTTTAGAAATAACCTTGGAAACTAGATTTATATAATCTCTGATCAGAGCACCTAGCCCTAAGATAGACTTTGAGGATTAGTATAGAAGAACTTCCGTGAATTTTGTTATTGTAGAGATTTTGTGAGTTTTCCGAGCAATACATCCCTGTCTTGATACGAGAAGGTAGAAGCGGATTTGGCACAGATGTACCTAGGGGTAAAACCCGAAAACACCGCTTTGAGCTAGACTTGAACAGGAACTAGTGCATGACAACGGGCCTTGCTGCACTCTTGGTTAAGACACTCCTGGGGGATATGCTTAGGATAATTATCATTTTCTTTACAAACCATTATGAAGGGCTTATGAGTATATACTTACTCAAAGAAAACATTTTTATGATTATGGATTATATCCATAAACTGTTCAATTTGTGTTAGGTATTTTACAAGTTTGGTAATTATTCATTGCAATTCATAAACTGAACTAGTTTATACTATTGTATATAAATGGTTCCCAGTAGAAGGAATGTGAACACCCGTAATACGTATGATCCAAAGAGTAAGAAGGATCATATCTTTCATGGTCCTAAGCCAGAATTTAGAAGGGAAATAGTTCCCCATGTATTATCATCATATGAAGAAATAATATCATGTGTTGATAAGATGAGTAAATAATTCTCAGAGTCCTATGGCTTTGAAGGGAAGCAAGAGAAGAAAAGGATGGAGGTGAGAAATATGGATAAAGGGAATAAGGAAAAGAATAATTTTCCCATATGTGATAACTATGGGAAGAAACACCCTGGAACTTGCCTGAAAAGAATGAGAGTTTGTTATAAGTGTGGAGGAAAAGGGCACAAAGTACGTGACTGCAAGGGTAAGAAAATCGTTTCAAATGTACAATGATTCATTTTCAAGGAGTTTGGACACTACGCGAACCAATATCCCAGTCATCAGACTATGCCGAAAATGATGCTATTGGATAATAATAAAGTTATGATACTACTATAGATGAAGAGGAATTACTTGTTTTCTTATGTTGTTATTTTAGAATTATTTCATTTAAGGGTTGTATCAATGATTTTCTGGAAATAAATAAGGATTGTACTACAGTACTATTTAATTAAGGATTTGAGATTTTATGGTATTAAGAAAATTGACTCTACATAGAGTTAAATTTTTCTTGGAAATTACATGGTTGAAGGAAAGATAAACCTTAATATGATCCTAATATTGAGGTTGTGATTTTGGAATAAGAGATGGTTGATTTTGGTAATTCAGGATGTTGTAGTGTTGTAAAATAATATATGAGGAAGGCGTTCACATGTTATTATCTGGAAAACGGATCCTCATTATGTTTAACTTCCTTGTAAATTTTGGACTGTGAGTTTGGATAATAGTATTTTGGATAAGTCTAATGGTTGGAATGGATTAAGTTTGAAAGGTTATTTTTTTGGATTTTTATAAAAGGACAACACGCAGACCGTGTGATGACCCGTCGTGTCAGACAAAGATGCGGGAATCGAACCCACAACCATAGTGAAATTGGGATTTATCACCTACCATTGTGCTACATGAAGTTCCTGGATAGTATAATGTAGTTTCTTTACATAAAGGGTCTGATATATGAACTATAAATTCATTATATTTGGAACCCTATAAGATTAAGATAAATAGAGTATTTTTGAGTTGTATTATGTTTTGGAGTGAAAGATGAGTTTGTGTTGGAAATTTATTAATGGATAAAACTCTAATTATAAAGTAATTATATCTTCTAATGATCTCAGCCAATCTCATAAATAAATTCCTCAACATTAAGAAAAGAAACTTAGAACAAAAATGTTGTCCTAGATGGTACCTTAGATCATCACTAATTTATGGCTTTGGGATTTTTGGCCTTTTCATATCCATGTTCTCTACCACTCTCCATCAGATAATTGATGGTTAGATTTCTCTTCCATATCCATATTTTCCTACAAGGAACCCTAGTATGTGTTAATTTCGGTAATCTTCATACTTTCCACTCTTTATTTAAATAGAGGCCTCATTAATTCATTTTTCGATGTGGGATTTCAAATAAGATATTTTGAAACGTCAAAAATGTGTTATCCTAATACCTTATGTTTTGTTGAACCGATGGTATTTTAAATCATCATAGATTGATGAATTTAAGGACCTCAATTTTAAACTTGTTTGTGATTGATTACCTCAATCACTACCTATAAATATTTATGTTCTTCATCCAATTATATTTCTATAATTTCCACCAATGTCCTCATAATCGAGACCATAATTTTGTGGTGACCCTTTCATTTCTCTTTTCATCTTGTTAAGACTAAATTTTATTAACCAAATTTCCGATGTCGGTTTTTCCACAAAGATATTTTCTATTTTCAACCTTTATTTTCAAAGAACAATATCAAATTGCGAGGACGCAATTTATTGAAGGAGGGGAGAATGTAACACCCCGAGCTTCCACGGTACGCTTCTCTTTGAATAATACAGTAGCGTGTGTTGTACGCAACTTCGAGTTCTAACACACACCACGACCAATCAATGTAGCCGTTATGAATAGTAATACCTACTTTTTAAAATTTTATAAATTTTATCTCTCAAAATGGAAATCATTTTTGGATTTGGAGTATCGAATTTGGTCTAAGGTGAAATTTTGGTACTTTTCGGATAACTTTAATATTTTGATGAATAGTGAAAATTACTAAATTTTAATTAAAAACAACTTTTTTAATAAAAATAATTAACAGTGATAAATTATGAATTTTAGTGGGTTTAAAGTATATTTGTAATACATTTTTAGTAATTTAATACAATGTTGGTCATTGGACATAATTTCACAATTAAACCGGACATAAACAAGTATCAATCTTTTGATAGTTATTATATCTTAAAAACACGCTTTTTGTTTTGACAACGCGAATTAATTTTAAATTAATTTCTGCCACTTTTGTGTTTTGAATTTGGAAGAATGGATTCCATATTTGGAATCAGGATGTCCAAATTGTGTAAATATATAACTTTTATTTTTAGACATTTTGAATAATTACTTCGGTAAATATTTTATTTACCATGGTTAAAGGGTAAATCCCATAAATAAAGGTTAAACAATAATATTATAATAATACTAAATTACCCTAAAACGTGTCCTAACCTAATTGGTGGATACATGTCCGACCATGGGCATATTTGAGTCGATTTTGGGACCCATGGAGCCACTTGTATGTGATAGGGGCACTTTATTTTAATTAAGTTAAAATAAATACAAAAATGACATAAGCATATATCTTTTAGCAATCAAATTTTTACAAAGGGTTATATATGTTGGATTTTAGACAATAAATATTCATTAGAAATAAAAAATAATTTCCTACATAATGGTAATTTATTTATAATTTTTAGACATTAAATAAATTAATTTATTTATGACACAATGATGATGTAGTAATTACCATAATAGTGAAAAATTAAAATATTTGATATTATAAATTCCCAAATAAATATAATTTGAAACTTTTAATGAATTAAACTAATTTTATAGGATAATATGGCATATTAATATTGATTTAATTTACTTTTTTTGAAGTAATAATTCATTTATGAATTTTAAAAAAAATCAATTATTGAATAGTGTCAAAATTGACATAAAAGAGTGATTAAAACAAATATTATATTATTAATTGATATTAAATTCCCAAAAATCTAAGGTTCGGCCAAGAGACTTATATCATGATAGGTGTATCATTAATTTACCACTTGGGGGTCTCTTGAATGTATATAGTATGTTTATTAACCATATAATATAAAAATACAAAGAGACATTGTAAAAGTGAAACTAATTAACTAAGAGTTAATTCTTAAAGATAAGGTTAATATAATAATCCAAACCTGTCTAAATTCTGTTGGTTGAGTGGTTTTTGACCGATCCCCACCTCAACGTTTAAATAATTTTCTTTGGAGACATTAGAAACCGAATATTAATTTATTATAAATTAATACTTTAAGTTTTTCTTAAAGAGCCCCTCCTCCCCCTTATAAAAGGACCCAACTTCTAACCAATTATTCACACAATCAAATCCTTTTGGTTCGGCCAAAACCAGCCAAAATACTTTCTAAACTTCACTCACTTCAGCATAGAGGCCTTAGTTTGATCAAAAAGCCAACCTAAGGATCCCTTTTGATCAAATCTAAAGGAAGAACCTGAAGAAGAGCTAATGTTTTCACCACCCTCTTTCAAGTTCCTTTCATCTTCAAAATCTTCTCTCTTTGTTATTTCTGTTCTAAGATAATAACTCCAGTATCTCTTATATACTGTGATGTTATTATAATTATGGTACAACCATATTCTGTATTATATCCATCCTTTTAATGAAATGTCACCATACGTGCGTACGTACGGCTTACCCTCTCCACGTCGTGGTGTAATTGTTATTCAATACTTTATTATTTGGATGAGTATAATAATGATGCGTATTTGATGTAAATAATAAATATAAAATTATAAGGATTCTGTATATATGATATAACATCTAATTATATATTATTTTAATTTCAAAAGAATGATATTTTCGCTCGTGCATACGTACGGATTACCGTCTCCACGACGCGATGAGATTCATTTTCAAGTTCACCATTCATCGACGATTATAAAAATATATATTACTAATAAGTATGTAATATATGACATAATAATGCTACTGGAGATATGTATATTTATATATATAAGGATTAATGTACTTACATATATCTTATTCACTTACTTCCGTTCAATACTATATGATAACAGAAACATCATTTATGCGTACGTACGGTCTACTATCTCCATAAATGGTGTTTTCCATTAAATATATATGTCTTTTATACATATTTATATTCTAAATATAAATGATATATTTATAATTTTTTATATTCTGGAAGTATTTAAATCAGGATCGAATGATACAACCAAGGGTAACAAGTTAAAACACGTACGATAAAGAAAGTGATTATTACCCGAAATGTTAAATTAACATGGAAATTATTATTAAACGGGTAATATAAAGTCATAAATGAATCATGTATGATATCATAAATATTAATATGGTTCTGGTATAATTTAATAACATACTACGATCTTCGTACAGGAGGTTAAACGTACCCTCGACTAAAGAAAAGTTCAAGGTAAGGGGTTTTCATCTCACTCTTTATTCCTGTGAGATTCGTGCCATATTGCCACTATTACCTTTTGTGTGGTGTATGTGCTGCCCATAATTGTATTCATTATGTCATAAACTTTAATTTGTGTATATTTACATATTCATTGTATGATACCTCTTTTATGGGTTGTATGTGTCGTAAGTTACCAAATTAGTAAGGGTTATTTCACAATCTCTTCATTATCCGAGGCTATTTATATGTAATTATCTAATGGGATCTCTTTATCATCCACATCCATGTTTCATGAAAGTGTATTTCAAACCATTCTTACTATTTTACAGAATGTGGGTTACAGTCATTTATACCCTTGTTTGACTTTTTATAAGATGTTTATAAAGGAATCTTTCCGTCGTTTTCCAAACAAGGTCTTTTTTAACCTTTTTGACAGAATTAAGGTAAGTTTGTTTTTTTAAGACATATACGGCAGGTGTGGCTATTTTCCGCCATTATAAAATTTTCTAAGCTTTCCTTACAAGCATATAAAAATATTTTCAAATTAAATGTTTTATTTTATATTTATGTGACTTTTAAATGATTTAAAAATGAATATTTTAAGAATTTGGGAAAGGTACTCTTTGTCAAGATCATAACTTTAAATGTTTTAAAGATTTATCTTTCTAAATATTTTTAATTAATGTCCATGTTTTCAAAATGATTTAAAGGATTTATTTATATGGACATGAATGTTTTGAAATGATATTTCTTTTAAAAAGTTTCGAAGTGGTATGGGACAATTTGATTCAAAAATCTCTTTTAAATTACTTCCTTAATAAATGTGTGACTTTTAAATGATTTCAAAAAAAAAGAGATATTTCTCTCAAATAGTTTTGATTTCATCAATGTCAACATCCTTTGATGGATTTTAAGTTTATTTGAAGTTGATTTATTATGATACAAAACTTCTATATTGTTTTGAAGTTTTTGTGAGGTGTTTGTCTGTGGATGTGTTATTTTTATACCATTCGTGGTTTATGGATGAAGTATTTACATTTCGTATGCTAGTTTTAATACAAATGTTTATGTTATGTTTAAACTTATTCATATGAGGAATTCATTGGACTTAGTAAGTGACGGGTGGAGCCTGCTATAGATCCTCGATGCATCGGTAGGTCTCATGAGACAAACTAGTGTCTTGGAACAAGGAATTGACAAAATCTTATTTGTAGTCTTGGCACAAGGCCTTGGATATGTGGTTATGATAGTCTGGGATTATGAATTACATCATTATGAAAGTGGATAGTGATATTTCATGTGATTATTTGATTAGTATAATATCCATGTGAATAAGTAAATGGCATTATTTCATTTTATTTCTGCCATATTATGCTGAATTTCAAGTTTAAAAGGGTTTTGTTTTAGTTTTATACATTGCCTTAAATGTTTATGATTATTTTTTAAATTTTCTGCTGTATTGCTTACCCTTACTGAGCATTTGAGCTCAAAACTTTCTATGTTTTATTTTTCCCAGGATTCCAAGAAGTGTAATGTGATTGATATGCAGGGTTAAGCCAAGGAAATAATGGTGTTTATAAAGATTATTTATGTTTTTTTGTACGTCTTAAAGTGAAAATGTAACATTCATGTATGTGATCTATTTTTCCAAGACTTATAAACTGATCGGTCCTTTGGGACTTGATTCCTTGTAATCATGCCAATGTATTAAAATAATGCACCAACTCTGGGTAACTGGGGTCGGGGCGTTACATTCATCCTTTGAAAAAACGTCAAAAATTAACAAAGGCATGAATAAAGATTCATTTGCACTTGGGTCGCGCAAGTTCCACCAAGGTCATGCAAGTATACTTGAACGCCGCCTAGTGGTCGCGTAGGTGACTTGCGCGCCCTCTTTGAATTTCTCCCAGGGTTTTCTCCAGCCTATAAATACCCCCTGTGGGCCCCCCATTTCAGGAGGAAAAATTCCAAAAACATAGATTTGAGCTCCCAATGCCCTAGTCTCTTCTCAAAGCTTACAAACACTTCTAAGGCAATTTCTTACCTAAAACGGAAGATCTAAAGAGGGGAGTAAGGCCTATGTGTTGAAACTCATCAACCCTTGCGCGCCTAAGTGGCCAGCCCTTAAGGGAAATGGCCATACTTGTGCGTCACCTTACTCCTTCTTCCGAACTTGCGCACCCCTCTTTTGGAAGCCTCTAGGGATAATACTAAGGGCTTGAGCCATGTCTCGCCCATGTATTACCCTAAGGGTTGACCATCGCGCAAGTACCCATGTGTCGCGCAAGTATACTTGCGTGACCAGGCCTTGCACACCTATGTAGGACTTGCGTGCCACCTTCTTTTTGGGTGCCCTTCCTGCCTATTTCACCTCTCTTATTCCTATCCACCTATCCACTTCAAGATTAAGCCTTCAGAACTCTCTCCAAATCCATTCATGGCTTTATTTCCTTGTTGGATTCCTTATCTGAAAGAAATTCTGTGGAATATCTCTTAAAACCTAGTGATTTACAAATCTTTATTTCACCAAGGTTAGAGATTTCATTCATTCAACCTCATCCTTTAAGATGAGATAATCCTTAACCTGGTCCTCCTTTTTAGGAGTAATCCCCAGTACATGTTCTCTTAATTTGAGCATCCTCCTTAGGAATAAGCCCCATGTCCCCTAACTTGTGCATATTTTTCAGGAATAAGCCCCAATCATAATTTCCCAAATATGGACATCCTCCTTAGGAGTACGTCCCATGTTCCCAAAATCCTAATTTCCTCAACCTGGGCTTCCTTTTTTGGAGTTAGCCCCAGTTATAATTCCCTTTAACCTGTGCCTCTTCTTTAAGAATATGCCCCAGTCATAATTTCTCTTAACCAGTCTTAATTTACTTTTGAATTGGGCTTCCTTTTCAGGAGTAAAACCCAATCATAACTCCCTTCCTAATTTTGGCACCTTCTTCAAGAGTAAGCACCAAGTTAGAGTATCCAAATATCCATAAAGCACACATACCATTATGGACCTTGTTCCTGGGTTTCTTCCCTAAAGTAAAACCCAATCTTCCTCTATTTTGGGCAGTCATCCATACATAATCCCCCACATAATTTCTTATGATTTGCATCTTTCGTGGCACAATTTACTTGTTTTAACAATACAACTTGTTTCTCACACCAAGCATGACTCACGTGAGCTTAGAGTGTAAAATTAATTATGACATCTTTCTTTGAGACATCAATCATGCATAAAACTCATACTTCTTTGCTTGAACTACGTGGGTTCTGATTCTATTTCCAAAACAAAGAATACGTAGGTAGCCCATCTGTGGGTACGATCCCAACTATGAAATAATTCATGTCCTTATGAATGACAATAAACTTCAAGTGCCCCTCTGAGTGGATTTAAAACCATTATGGTCATCATAATGACTAAGAGACATTTATATAAAGTATTGAAGGATACCATTGACTAAGAATCTATAAACAAATACGATGATTCTATATCAATGAAGAACCTCGAATACATATAAAATATTCTCTAAATTTCATAGATGTTAATCATTGATTGTCAGATCTAAAGGAAAGCTCATTTTCATACTTGGTAATGTAATAAGGATTCACGAACATAACTTAAATCTATAAAGAGAGTCCCGGAGTAGACAATAATTCCCCTAAAAAAACTGTGATGAGTCCGACCTCCCATCATCTCGACCAATTCAATTTCTTAAGTCTCTTCAGTTCACAACTAATGAGCACCTACATTGGGAAAGTAGGTCTAAATGGATATGTAATAATTGGATGTTTTCAGTTCTACAAAAAAACCCATTAGAAACTGCCTGGAATGTTTGAATCTTAAATCAATGAGATCATCCCCAATTCCAGAGGAAACACCTACCCACTGAGAGATAACATTCTATATGGTTATAACCTAGTAAATTACTTGATTTTTTTGTTATCATATGGTTTTAATCCAAAGGAGCTTCATGAAATCTGGTGAATTTATAGGTTTGTAGAAGGAGACCCCCGTAAAACCTAGTGTGTCACTTGGGAATGCCTATGTTGTTCATTAGTACTATCATGTACTCAACATCAACGTTTTATGTGAGCCACTTGAGAATGGTTATGGAGGTACACTTTATGTGGTATGTGTAATTAGACATCAGAGTGAGAGTGGACTAATCAGAGGTTGTGACTATTCTTGTTTGGGAGCCACCCAATGGCGTGGCTGTAGCAGCAGATGATCATATTGAGGGGTTTTTCTAACTATTATTAAGAGGGGTGATGAAGAGGTTTTCCTCTTAATGGTTGTTTGTAAGGTATCACATGACCCAATATCAACTATACATGTTATTGGCGAGTTTTAGAAAGGTTTGAATTATGTCATCCTTGTAAGGATTGATGGTGACACTAGTCACATCATGAGATGAGGCATTGAAGAGGTTTTATAGGCCTTTATTTTTTTAATTTCTAAGTGGGTTAGCATGGTGGTGGACTATTGAAACCTATGGCCACAAATATGATGGGTTTGGGTTACCTTTTAGGGTTCCTGTTGGTGTTTGTGAATTGGCGTGAGAAGAATCATTTTGGGAGAGTCATTACCGGAAACATAGTCTATACCCATGGATTAGAACCATGGGTATAACCCTTAAAACCGTGGGTATAGGCTATACCCATGGTTCTATGAACTATGTCCTATGGAGCCTTCAATATAGAGATATACCTAGAGATTCTATTGAAACTGTGGGTATACCCTAGGATATTTTTATAATAACCATTATTTAAGTTAAATAATTTTCATATATCTATACCCACAGTTAGGATAACCTTG
Organism: Viscum album; assembly: GCA_963277665.1. Lineage (NCBI taxonomy): Eukaryota > Viridiplantae > Streptophyta > Magnoliopsida > Santalales > Viscaceae > Viscum > Viscum album. The sequence goes on from OY728143.1 coordinate 1,017,158,446, forward strand.
GGTATATCTTATACCACCAGACACTATATATCCATAGATCATTGAACTGTGGGTATAGCAACCTATACCAACCTTTTAGAAGCAACCCTTCCAGCCCATCTTAAACCTACAAAAAATAAAAACCACAATATACATTCAATGATGTGCATATTTTTTATATTTAGAATTTAGAAAAATCATTTTAATAATTTTTAAACCATTTAAAATACTATAACATACATATTCATACATAAAACCAATTAATTCAATTCATTAAACAATATCCACATGTATCTTTACTAATAACTCAAAAATGGAAGGGATCAATTTCTCCCCATCACTAACATCCTCATCCTCGTCTACATCAAAACATCCTCATCACCACCATCACTAACAACACCATCTAGAGAATCATCATCAACAACAACAACATCATCATCATCATTATCACCACCACCACCACCAGTATCATCAGATTTATAACCACTAGTAACCTCATTTAAATCACCTAGGGCATTATATAAAGAGCGCATTGATTCCAAATATAAATCAAAAATAAAAAAATACTCTAATTGATGCGATGGACACATAACTGACATATCATTTTGGAGGTGTTTGTTGACCTATATTCATCTTTCATGCTCATATATAGCTATTTTTTGGCCTTGGTTGATTCTACATGAGAATTTGAAGCTCAGTGGTGTGAGAGGATTTAGAGGTTCCTAATTATTTAAAATACCTAATAGGGATGATGTTTTTACCGAGTTAGCATCAGAATATCCCCTGGTTCTCCTCACCTAATACCTATCTCAAACAACCATTTGGCCCAATGTTGTCATCTTATTTTTCATTGATGGACTCCAGGGAACACTATTGAAAATATAAACAATATATTTAATTGTTAATTATATATCAAAATTTTAAATATCAATAAAATATATAATATTTTGTTGTTTGTAGGTATTAACCAAACATCCAACTTTTTCTTCATACTCATGAAAAATAATTTTTCTCGAGGCACACGACCTTTGATGGGTATAGTACTATATTCTAGTAGTGAGTGTTATAACTCCATGGTTATAACTCCAAGGTGATATCCCCATTTTCTAACAATGAGTGGGTTTTTTGGGTGAAAGTTGGTTGAAAACAAAAGAAACTTTGGGAGAGAGAGATGGTGTCGGATACCCAGTTGAGAGCGTAGTTTCAAACTTATGTTTAGGACTTCTCTTCTTGGGGGTGAAAGTAATTAAGGAGGGTAGGAAATATCAACTCAATTTTTTTATTACAATACTTTTGAACATTATTAGGAATATTTTTTTAGCCAGATGCTGAGTCGGTGAAAAATTAAAGGTTACAGAGAGCCTCAGTGTAGTCATTTTACAAATATTAAATATTTCTCCATGTTGTCATTATTTCTTTGTAAAGGTAGATGAACTAACAATTATAGCCTCATATAGAAAATATGATATCACATCTGAGTATAGAATGCATGTTTTACCCTAGTAATGACATAAATTGTTTTAGTGTGAGGTCTCGGCCAGAAGTGACCATTGACAAGGGGTTTAATTAAGATTTATTAATTTGATAAAAATTAAATTAATAAACCCCTACCTTCTTAGGTTCTCATTAACATCATAAGAGGATCCCACCTTGTGTTCCATACTACCTTGTGTCTAAACCAAGGCAATGAGGTGCTATCAATTTTAATTTTTGGAACTGATCATCACCGCATCGAGGTATAACAGGTTCCATCCATCGTTTTAGATCCAAATATTTAGTGTTTCTCAATAAGGTGGGTGGATTTAAAATATTTAAATCATAATAATTTTTTTTTGTATTAATGAACTATTACATATAGTAGGGATCCACTAGGGAAGTTCAGTGAGTTTTAGTGGAAACCAAGGATTTTTAGGCGGCTCATCGATAATTCCCATTCAAAATTTCCAATCACAGGGCATGTAGTGTAGGAGAAAACATTGGGTGTTCTTCACATTCATAGAAGATAAAATTTGGGGACTAAACATAGTTTAAAGGGGGTACATTCCATTTAGTGATCCCATGTCATTTGGATGAGGGACATGGAAATGCATGACAATTTAAGGGACATGGATACCTGGTAGAACATGACCAGGTACATGGGAATGGGGTACTGGACATGGGTATAGGACGAGATCACAACCAAGTAGTCAAGTATCCAAGAAATGTAATGTACCAAGGGTATACATAGTGTAGGCTAACATGGACATCTTGTCTTGTATGGTTGAGAAGACACCCAAAATATTGGAAGAGGTGACCCACCATTGACATGGGATACACACCATGTTTATTCCCAAATACACGCCTAATATCTAGAGGGGACACGACCAGAGCCCATATTTTAGAGAAATGCCATATAATTTGAGTACATTCCATTTAATCCCCCTAGAGACTTCTACCTCTTGCATATCCATCATTAGGACCCAGATGGAGGCCTGTGAGTAGCCTATCCAAAGCAGTTTTTCACATTAGACATGATATTGGATATTGTTTTGGTGTTTTATATATGACACAAAGTGATGTTTATGGGTCACTTTTGTTTTTGATGTACAGATCAATATTAGTTTAGTGAGTTCCCTTTTTATTTACATGTGAGGGTTCAATGTGGAATTACATCCTTAGCATAGGATTTCGATCCTATCGATAGGATGAGCTCAGATAGAGTTGGTGTGTCCCTCAAGGAGGCCTTGGTAGGATCTTCTATCACATTAAATTATCTTGGAGGGGTAAATTGTATCTACCTGAATAATACTATATAGGATGTGATCTCATATCTCATAGGTTTTCCTTATATGGTTTATAGAATAATTGGGTATATGATACCCTACACAACAGAAAGTTTTAGTAGGGTTTGTGGCATCATTGGGTATATGATCCCCTACTTAGTGGGTGTTTCCTTTGAATTTTAAGGTATTGTAAGGAATATTATCCCCTACATGTAAGGTTATTCTATATTGGGTTTATGGAACCATCATGACAAAAACTACAGAGACTATGATCCCCTATCTAAGCGGATATGGTCTTTGGGGTACCCAATTGTGCTCATAGTGTCCCCGTAGCTATCCTAGGTGTTATTACCCATCTATGAAGAGATATTCTATGTTTTTAGTTGGGTTTGAGGAGTACCCCATCAGGGATGGGTGATATCCTCTATATGTGTATCAATATCCACTAAGTAATGGTGTGAATTTCATTACAGATAGACTTTATGATAATGTTCTCTCATATGTATAACCCCTGAGATGATATGGATGTTCCATATGTTTAGCGATACCAGATGAGTGGGATATCTCATATGATTTCCCTCTAGGATGGTGTATCTATTCATGATGAGTTATATCTCTCATATGAGTTCCATTTAGAATAGAAGGGCTCATGGAGTGAGTTAATTGGGGATGAATATTACCTTTTTTCCTTGAGTAGAATCTTGTAGATCGTTATGAGGTTGGGAACTAATGAGACATAGAGTCTAAGATGAGTATATTTATATGATTCTGGATATCCTTGAAGTGATATCACATGAATTGATTGATGCACCATGTGGTTGTAACTGACTAGTCATGTATAACCAAAGAGTGGTCATGTTGGAGTTTCTGATTCCCTCTCGTATGGGTTTCCTTTTCTAGTTTTGGGTCAAGTGAACTATTGCCTTTCAATTTCCCACTTTTATTTTGGGTTTTTGGGGTAACTACATGGTATTTTTATAATCACCCTTTCAAGGGCTCTACCCACACATTTCATGTCTGATGGTGATGATAGACCATTCTATAGAGTCATATGAGGACCCAAATTAGGTGGAGCTTTGTACCATTGGTGGAATTTGATTATAGTCCTCTCATTCTAAGTAGGATGCATGATTTGTCAATTTTTTTTGTGGGATTGATTTTTTTTATTTTCATTATTTAATTACTTTTATTGTACTTTATTTGTGGGATATATGTATGCATGCATTTTGCATATGTAGTTTTATGTTCTCTCCACTGTTTCATAGAGATGTATGTGTATGTGCATACAAGTATCATAGGATAAAACCTCTCATATGTGTGATATGCCTACTCAGTGATAGTATTTACCCCAAACCTATTAGAGTTAGGCTTGGGGTAATGGTGGTTCAGAATTCAGCCAACTAGGCAGATCCTGGTGGGTCGGGTCATTACACTGGAACTCCTTTCCATGTATTAAAATAATTTGAGATAGGTTAAGGTTCCCACTCAAACTTGTCAAAAATGGGATTATCTAATAAATATTATAAAATTCATAGCCTTTGAGTCCTTGAAAATCATATTGAATATATATCAAAATAAAATTTATTATTAATTAAAATTAAAAAAATATTAATTGAAATTAAAAATATGAAATATTTATGTAAATGAACAATTTTTTTAAATTTCCCATTAATTACATAAATGTATAATTATATTTAAAAATAATTATATTTATACATATAGAAAGATAAATCCTAATGATAATTATATGTATTAATGTGAAACAGATATTGGTGGCGACATCCTAGGACTCTACACATATATGGGAAGTGGTTATTTTAATTCTCATTGTCAGAGATAGTTGTTCCTCTACACCAGTACATATCTGCAGTCTCCCCCACATAATAATTCTAACCAACCCCTTTAATAGCACTAGTCACATATTCACCCACTATCATACCTTTTCCTTTTATGGGTTTCGAACATGAGGCATGCTCCTCATGCACCCACAACTCTTCAGTCCACATATATTGGTTTGTATTATATTTTATGATATATCTATATATTTATATATATATATATTTACATTTTTTATCCATATATTTATATATATAATTTTACATTTTATCCATATACAAAGATATATATATATATACTTAAAAACGCATAGAGAATTTCTTTTGAGTGTGTGTGTGTGTTTATAAATACACACATTCATATATATATATATGCATGTGTGTGTGCATTTATAAATATAATTATACATATTTATATTTATTTACATATATTCTATATTAATATTTATATACATAAATTAGAATATGTATATAAATATATATATGTTTTTCCATACACTTACAAATATATATATATATATAAACATTATATATACATTAATTGTGTTTGTACATGTATATAAATATTGAAGCATTTTTATTTTAAATAAAATGGATATTAATTTTTTATATATAAGGATTATATATTGAGAAATATATTTTATATGTAGATATGTTTAATTATTTATTTATAAAATTAATTTTGTATAGGTGAATATATAAATAATATGTATATATTATAATATATTTGATTATAAATAGTAGTACATTATAAAAAATGATAAAATTTCAAAACCATAATATCAATATGAATGTATTCCCATGGAAAAAATTCAGTATCCACTAAAAAAGAGAAGAAATACCCCTTAAAGAAGTCAAAAATTCCATCAAATGTTAAAGAATTAGGGTACCCCAACTAAAAACACATTTTTAGAGGGCTTTTGGGCATTTTTGGCCTTAGAAAATGTGATAGAGGATTTACTATGTCACTAAGGGAATAGATCTCATCATAGGCTTCAATGTTACATATGTTAGAGCCCAAATTGAAACCTGGGTCAAATGTTATGGCCATTTAAAGTTTAAGTTTTTTTGAACTTATTTTAAAACTTTTATTGATTTTTTGATTTTGTTTATAAAAAATTGTTATTAAATGACTATTACGTGATAATAATTATTATATTATTAATTTAAAAAATATTTTAAGTTATTTTATTATCCATTTTCAGTAATTATCTTATATATTAAGTTTAAATTCCTATTTATCTTTATCTAAAACATATTTAAAAATATAAATATTATATTTATATTAGTATAAATATTTTAATATATTAATATATTATTTTTAAATAAATACTATTTTTAATTTACCCTTTATCAATGATATTTAAAAGGCACTGATGGGGGGTCTTTATCGTCGCTTACAAAAAAGCGATGATAAAGGGGATCCCTATAACAACACTAAAAAAAGCGCTGATAAAGGGGTTACCTTAATCAGTGCTAAAAATCACTAATAAAGGGGTAATTTTAATATTGACCTTTTAGTGATATAAGAATAACCCTTTATTAGTTCTTTTTTAGTATTGATAAAGGTACCCCCTTTATCAGCGCTTTTTCAGCACTTTTGAAGGGTGGTGCTGCGAAAACCCATTTTTGTGGCAGTGAATTGTGAGAACTCGAAGGGAATGAGATGTTTGTAAAACTTCAATAGAAATCCAATTATCATCACATGTAATAAAATTATATTGTATGATTTGTTATCAAATCATTTGGTTCTCTTTTTGAAGACATGCTGTAGAAAACTACGATGGTTAGATTCAGAGTTCTTTAAGTTTAGATTTAATAACATTGGGACCACATTTCCATTTTTGAATGGATATAGATTTATGTTTTATCTTATGATATACATGTCTCCAGAGTTCGGTAAGCATCTTTTGAATGTATTTCAATGTATTTCACCAACATACAACCCAAAGGGTTGATCTAAAAAGTTCAAAAAGTGCTTGAAAAAAAACCTTAACATGAACATTAAAAAAATAAAAAACCATTTCATGTTTGATCAAACTTGTATGAAGTGTATCGTAATTTTCAAAACAAAGATATATAAAGTGGTATTTAATCAAAAAATATACCCCTTTTTAAAAATCATAATACACTTAATATAAAATATCTTTAGGTTAAAATATAAAATGAGACATCTTGTAACTTCCAATGAAAAGAATCCCTCTTAGTTTTAGAATATGGAATATTACTTTCAAATATCTCTATTTTATCTCCTAAAAAAATATCTCCCTTAATAAAACTTTTATGAAAAAACATTAGTAAATAAAAATATACAATTAAACTTCTCAAACTCCTTAGCCTTTTCAATTTTCAAAAGAAACACAAAAAGAGAAAGAGAAATAGAAATATGAAATCATAATCACCAAGAAAATGATACAAGAGTTTAATCAATCCCCCTTTAATATTTTGATTTATACCCTTATAACAACTCTACATTTACTATTTTTAATAAGAGAGTGAATTGGTGAAATATTTTCTATAATGTTTTATATTTTTTAGTGTTTATTAATTATCAACTATTTAAAGATTAAATTGAAAAAAATACAAAAAAATAAATATGTAATACAATTTGAACATTCTCAATTGTTGTTAAATATACTCATGTACCAACAATTTCATTTTCAATAAAAAATTCAAAATTTAGTGTTTACATTCATAAATGTAAAGGGGAAAAATTGGAATATATTCTTTATACACAATTTTACAACAAATCCTTCTATACTTTGGACATCTTTTCAATTCCTTATAATAAAATATTTAAATCCTTCACATCATTCCTTAAACAAGATAACACTTGATCCTATTGAGTCATTATTTTCTCTTGTCACATTTCCATTCATTTTCATCTAACATTAGTTCCTATTAGGGTAATTTATAATAATTAACCTTCAAATAATGATCCTAAAAAACTATAATTAAGTATTGATCAAGAACCTTTCTTAAAATATATTTCATGCTCAATATGGTACAAATTTCATTATTTCAAATTTTTTATGTTTTTTTGATACAAAATAAAATTTTATGTTTTTTATTTTTCAATTCCTCGAATAGTTTTTTTGGATGTTTTTTCCTTTTACTTTATTTTTATAAAGTTAATAGTATAGTTTGGAAGTTTTTGGATTGATATTTTTATCTTTATGTATGTTCATTTTACCCTTACACATGGATTTGTTTACCCTTATAAAAGTTGGTTGTTACTTTTTTGTGTATTTTTTTGTTTTTAACTAAACCTTATATATGTGCTTTTGTACCCTTACATAATTTTTGAGTTAAGGTATTTACCATTATTTATGTGTGTTTTTACCCTTATGTAGCTAGGGTAATATTCATTCTACCTTTATGTATACTCAATGTTACCATTATACGATAGTGGTTTTGATCTGGATACCCTTATAGAAGAGTGTGGTACCATTATTCAAGGTCTATGTTAGCTTTATATAACTAGTGTATTAGAGTGGGAACCCTTTCATGTGATTTGGAATACCCTTATGTGATTTGGTTAAATATAGGATTACCTTTACCCAATGATAATGGTACCCTTATTTGACAAATGATTTGTTTGTGCTACCCTTAAGCAACAGTTGATTGAACTTTATGCAGTAGTCGATTGAACCTTACACAACTAGAAAACAGGGAAAACTAACTTTATATTGCATGATGCACCCATATGTAGTAGAGAATCGACACTTATATAGAAATTCATGGTGAAATTTATATGAATCATCTAATAAAGACTGTTACGTAGGTGTATCCATTCAATATATGTTGTAGTAGATTCTTTCAGAAGCATTTTGACTAACCATTTTACTCATGAAATTGCAGTTTATTTGAGGGATTTTTTCTTTGATTTTAATGTTCCCAAGGTCCCTGATTTATCTAAAAGAAATATAATAAAAATATCAAATAAGTATTAATTCGAGAGAGATCTAGGGAAGTGAAATAAATGATCCCAAGGTGAGGGCTTATTCGTGGCCATGTTGGAAACAATGCTCATGGTCAACTCGAAGAATCCGTTTCTAGTGGAGATGTCAAGGGTATTGAGTTATAAAAAGTAATTTAGTGCTGAAAAAGGATATTTCAAAGATTTCAATAGGTGATTTTGGACCCTGTTAAGGTAGTTTTATCATTGTTTTTTTTTCATATTGATATTCCCTAGTTATTTATTTCTTATTTATTTCTTATATTCCATGATTATTGTTGAATTATTACTATAGTTTGATTCTATATGTTCTATTTTTTATTTATTCAATTATTCAATTGAAATATTAGGTGTTTTTATTTTCTTATTGATAATATAAAGGGGTGTGGGTGGTGTTATTACGTTTGAGTATGATAAAAAGGTTTGAACCTTGATAATTTCTATGTTTTTTCTTTTATGTATTTTTGAATTATTCTAGATGTATATGTTCTATGACACTATTACCATCTGGTTTTACTTGTTTTATTATATTTAACCTTCTCTATAAATCATGTATTTTTCTAATAATCTGTTTATATTTTTTGTGTGGTCTAGTTCATGTGATGCTGCCTCCTACTGTGGATCCTTGGGCATCGATAGTGAATCCCACTCCCATAAAAAGTGGTATCAAAGGATTATTCATTGAGTTTAAAAATGTATTCAACATGATTATATATAGATAAGTTCAAAAGAGAGAATAATTTCAATTTATGGTGAGTCAAGATATGTGCCCTTCTTATACATGATGGACTTGATGAATCTTTGGCAGAAGTTAAGAGTAAGTTCACCAATGTTTTTGATATTAGAGAGAAATTGACCTATTTTGATGATACTAAACCTAATATTTTTAATAATTTCCATTCATAGTTACTTTTTACCATAGGTGACAATGTTTTGTAAGAAGTGATCCATGAAACTTCTGATAATGATATCTGGTCAAATATTCAGTAAAATTACATGACTAGATCCCCTTTTGGATGGTTATAAAAGAAAATTCACATTTATAATATCAAAATAATTCGATACACTTATGTGGAGAGGAGTTTAAATACATTAAATAATATGGTGTTATATTTATCTAATTTAGATTCTTAGATTATTTATGAGGACTAGGATTTCATGATATTGAATTACTTGGATGAATATTTCAATGTAGTTAGAGAATAACTGAATGTATAGTAAGGATTCCATCGCTATAGGGGAAGAAAAATTGACAATAATGTATAGGGATATTCAAATTCAAGGTTTTAAAGTGGAGTTAAGTGGGAAGAGGTCTAATCCTGATTTTTTCAGTGTAATGGTTCAACCTAAAGGTAAATTTAATGATAAGAAATATGGTAGATGATTTAGGGAGTTTATGTTCTATCAGTGTGGAAAATCTCACCACAATAAGATATACTACCCCAAGGATCCATCTATGGATAATATTTCACATAAAATGTGGTATAACAATGTTTTGAAAGATCCAATGTTCTATAATCAATAAATTATCCCATAGTATAGATTAGGTGTAGATTTAGTTTAATTTTCTTTTGGATTCAGAGGAATAGATCTATATGCGGTTTGTCGGGGGCCCAATTGGAAGATAGGGTGAGGGTAGGGCCATTTTTATGATCTATTTAGGCTCTGGTGGATACTTTTATCCTATCACCTTGTTATATTTTTCAAGTTCTTTTATTTTGTATTATTTCCTTTCTACTTAAATTTTCTGGTGTCCAAATTTTCATTTTTTTATACTTAGAATAATTATTATTCCATGTTTTTATTTTGTTTGAAGAATTCAGTACTTCTCTAGTTTCTTTGGGTGTCCTACAAGCATGAGAGAGATGGATGAGACCTTTAATGGTATGTGTGTAGTTAGTTGCTGGTATGCAATAATAAACTCAGGTAAGTGAAGGTATTATTTTTGGTTAATGAAGTAGCTCATATTATTCTTTTTTATGAGCATTTTTTAGATGTTGTTTGTAGTATATGTGTTGGTATGGGTTGTAATGTTCCACTATGGTATATGATAAGAAAAGTTTTCTGTTTGGTATGATCTGGTTTTATTTTAGGGATTTTCTATTAATGAATACTATCTAATCCAACTGATAGGTGTATCTAGTATATTTTTGTAATATCATCTAAACTATGTTTTTTACATTTTATTTTATAAGGTAGAGATATGTTAAATTTGGATTTTTTTTGTTGAAAATTAAAATTTTATTTTTTTGATTTTTTGATTTTAGGAATAATCTCCTATATTCATGTTTTTACCCTTTATTTTAGTTTTATTTAGCTTATATTTTAGATTTTCTGATTTTAGGTTGATATGTTTACCTTTACAATATATTATTTTACTCTAATATGTATATTTTTTGATCATATAATACTTATGTAAGTGGGTTTTTACCCTTAAATATGTTTTGAGATATAGGAGTGACCTTTAAATATGGGTTTTTGTACCCTTATATAGTGAGGGTAATATGTGGGATACTGTTATGTATTCTCAGGATTACTTTTATACGGAATTGGTTTAGATCTTACTACCCATATGTGGGAGAGTGGTAACCTTTTGAAAGGTTTATGTTATATTTATGTAACCAATGTATTGGACTAGGTATCCTTATGTATGTAGTAGATTACCCTTATGTGACTTGGAGTTTAGGAGGCTTACCTTTACACAAGGAAAACTATACCCTTATATAGACAAGTTTTTGTTTACACTACCCTTACACATCAGTCAAGAACCATTTATACCATGGTAAATTGACCATTATGCAACTAGGTTGTAGGGAAACATACATTTACATAGTGTATTAGAACATTATGTAGTAGTAAATTATAGTGACCCATTACTTTTACAAATATTATTACATTTATTTTAAAATAAACATATATTAATCACCACCCCAATACCATGAATCCCATTGTGTTTGGAATCATAGGAACCTAATTGTAGGATCCAAGAGTACAGTGAGAGGGGATAGGTGAATCAGGGTGTAAATTGTTTCTTTTAAATAAATTAATCTTGTTTCCACTTTGGTAGGAACTTGTTAATCTTGTCTATCACAATAGTGTTCTAAAAAAAGATGCACATGCAAAGAGATAACACTAAAATTTTAATTGGTCCACCACTAAGGGATAGTCCTAGGACCATACACTGTATGTGTGTCGGTCATACATAAATCTACTAATCATCACTAGTTTTGGAATACATACATTTAGAAACAGTCACACTATGCCAGAAAAACTATCTTTATAAGATTTTATGGATAACACACTGCCTCACTCAGAACACTTCTATCAACTCCCCCCCATCTCATTGATTTGTGTGAAGTCTTACTCAGTTTAACTACATGAAGGTCTATTCAATAGATTGACATTAAAGTATTTATCCCTTACTATCATAAGACTCTTCTTGCATTGTAGACATGATTTTATGAACTTTTAGAGCACTATTCACTTAAACCTAATGTTTATAAATATTGTTTATGGAGCTCCTTCATGAATCTCACAACCACAATAAAGAAAACTACCTTCTTGGAACAAAATTTACTCGCAAAGCACACTAAGTCATCGTGGAATACCTAATCATTGTAAAACTCCTTTTTCTTAGAAACCTAATAATTGGTCAAGACTATATAGTCCTTTTTGAGATGTTGAAGATCAATTTGAATATGTGATTCAAGGAGAAATTTTCCTTCATGAATTTAGAGAGATTCATCCTTTTATATATTATTTTTGTATTAAATGATGTGGGGGTAGACTCATATTTATAGGCTCAGTCCTTCACGAAGCTCCCATGCCTCTATTTATTTTTTGCGAATCTTCAAAAACCTATTTCTGAGGATCCAATGATATTTTTTATAGTCGCATATATTACCTTCAACTCATCACACATTAGTGATTCAATGCTTTTTGTATTCACGGAGAAAACTGTCAAATCATCACGCACTCGTGATACACCATACCTTCGTAAAGATGATTCTTTGAGAAACCTTGTCTTCACAAAACCCATCAATTTACCATATTTATGATGATTTGATTCTAGAAAATAACCTTTCAAGATTCTAGCATGTTCCTCGAGATTTGGAGCCCAAAAATTTAAAAAACACTATGAATCCACGTCACCTTCAATAATATAGTCATCTTGAATTGTACTGTCACTTTCCATGAAATTCCTTCTCATCCTAGTGTGGATTGATAACAAACAAAAAACATACTCCATTTCCAGCAAATAATGACCCTGGTTCCAATAATAATACATCAATGTTATAATAAAAATAAAAAAATATTTATTTTAATCTCCATAATGAGTTCCTAAATCCTTTTGAGCTCTAAAAAATATATGGGATAACTTGGGGAACACATAGAAAAAAGGGGTGAGCTAAAAATCACACTAAGTGAATAAACATGACATGTGAACAATACATATGAGTCAAAGGTATAACATGATATCATAAAGGATACTTCTCAAGGATATTAACATGGTAGCATAATACAATGAACATGTTATCATAAGATCATGTAATTATAGTAAATTTGGTAGTAACATATAACATGACATAAAACTGAGTCAAGAATAACTTCTTAGAAAATATCACATGGTGGAAAATCCTCATAATGGATTAGGTTCATTCTGTAATCTCATATATGATGCCTTATGAGACTAAATCTTTACTAAATGCATTAAAGTGTTATCTAGGTGCACCCATAATAACATATTCATGATTTATCTTTGACACATAAATTAAATCAATCATAAGTCATAAAATTTGAATTACCAATGGAAAGAAAACTGGTTTCATAATCCTGACTCATGTCATAATCAAAGGAAATTTCATAATGAATGAATTAAAGAAAAATACCTAAGGAAGATGAAACCCCATAAAATTAACGGAAAATAATCTAGGTATACATGTGAGAGGAATATATTTATAATTTAGAAGCATTCCATGACATAAAATGTTGTCATAATTGATGAAAATTTATTTATAATATTATATGGAAAATATCTTGAGGGAAATACCCTTTTCACTTTGAAATCACATCTTCAAATTCTATAAATATCCAAAATATAATAGAAAATATTTTATTTTAAAAAATAATAATGAAAAATTATAAAGGAATATTTGAATAATTGAGAGGTCCTAATGGTGGTTATTTCCATATAATTAGTATAAGTTAAAATAACCTTCATTTCACACTATTATGAAAAGGTTAAAAATACATTATTTGGAAAATTATAAGAATATTCCATTCAATCCATTTTATAAATAGTGAATCGTGGGTAAAAATATCTTTAGTAATCCATTTATATATTTTTAAAAATATATTTGAATATATTTTTTAAAATCAGGGATATGTAAGATAAATGATTTTCGAACGAAGAGAGAAATGAATTAATTTATTCTAAAATAAAATTTCTCAATAATTTTAAGAAAAAACAGATAAAAGTGTTAATATTAATTGAAAATTTATTAATTAAAATAGGATAATGAAATTAATTGATTATATTAGATAATTAGAAAATAATTAGAGATAAATAAAATTCAATCATAAATAATATCGAGATAAATGAGATTAAAACTTAAACCTTTACCATAGGGAAAATTTTGAATCATAACTCACATTAATGAAGTAAATGAATTATAGATTAAAACATCATGAATTATGAAGTATTCATGGTATTATAATTAATTTTTAAGAACATACTTCTTTTAAATGAAATCAGGTTCACAAAATAACACGTGTCTCAAAGAAGGTAGTTTTGAGAAGAAACACTAACTTTATGTCTAGAATTTATCATGTATATAATTTCTATCATTTATAATAAATTTATACCTATTATTATTTTCTTAAAAAAAATTATATTTTAAATCTATTATACATAAAAAATTTACTTATTTTATTTAATATTTTATTTAATTACTCCACATCGAGCATTTTGAGGATGCTCAGTACATAATTTTAAAATGGAATCTGTGTGTTGACCATGGTAAAATGAATCATTATTCCATAAAATCCAAAATAATAATAATAAATTTATTATAATTTTTATATGTAAATTATACGTTTAGAAACAACCATTAATTATCTTTATGAAAAATTAATTACATTGCAATCTTGGAGACAACATGTCGTATGTATGCATGTGTGACATTTCCATTTGTCAAAGATCATGATAGAAAGAAGGTAATTTTTATTATTATATTTACATAGTTATAATAATATCATAATTATAATATTATTTCCTTAAATAAATATATGTATAGTATCTATGTGATGTGGTAATAAAAAATTAATCACATCCCTTCTCATGGCGTCAGTTCGCCGTACACACGAACAACAGTATTATTATTCCATGGATGGTAAGGTAAGAATGTATATGATATACTAGTTTTAAATAATGATTAATATATTATTAATATCAGATATAAATATTAAATCTATTATAATAAACTTCCATGATAGGTGATGATGGAAAAAAATTACATTTATTCGCAATGTGGTAGTTTGTCGTACACATGAATTACGGTTTTGTTTCACATTTTATAGAAGATAAGAAGGATTTAAGTTATGAAATTAACATAATAAAATATTTTTATATGGTATATACAGATGTTATTATATCATTATAATTGTGTAGGATTTTAAGGAAGTGCAAGAAGAAATAAAACGAAGATGCTCAGTTAGTAACAATACATCTTCTTTGGGACACCTATTCATGAGTATACCTAAAGCCTGCCTAGATTAGATTTATGTTAAAAATAAGTAATATAGGATGTTTGGAGTGATTTAAGGAAGTTATTTTATATACCAATAGTCTTTTGAGTTGTAAATAGGAGAGGAGAGTGAGTTCCCTTATATAAGTGGGAGAGAGGACACACTTGGAATTTTGAAAAAGAAAAAATTATACCCATATTTTAAACATACCAAAAGGATCCCAAATGTCTCATTATAGATTATTAGATGATATAAAATATAAATATTTACATAAAATATAATTTTTACATGTTGTTAGGTCATTTTAGCTCTTATATTTTTATTTTAACCCCAAGGTAAACCAATTTTAACCTTAATCGTGGTAATTAATTTTTAATTTTTTACTGTTCATTATGAAAAAACATAAGTTTACCATATTATATAATATTAATTATTCTTATTATGAATATTTAAGACATTTTTTCAAATTCATTTATCAAAATAATTATAATTTAATTTAAAATTAAACCCACACACATGATGAAAAACGGTTTTCCAAAGAAAATGTTTCCATATGATTAAAACGTTTTTATATAATATTTCAACAAGAAATTGATTCCATTGACATAAATTGTCTTAATAATAGTGTAATTTAATCTATTTTACTTCTAAACAATTATATAAAAAATTTAACTTTGTAAATAATAAAAAAAAGGTTTTTTTCAATAAAAATAAGTAATTTTTACTCTTAATTACAAAATCATTTTTTTAGAATAATTCCAAAAAAATCAACTTAAGATAATTTTTTTGATATTAATTCCAAAAATATATTTCACTTTTTCAAATATATTTTTTAATGATGAAAAAATTAATTTTATTATTTATTTTCAAAATGCAATAACAATTATAGTTTTTCGAGAAATGTTTTTTGATGCCTATAAAAACATTACGAATAATTAAGTAATTATTTATCAATACATTTACTTCATCCTAAAAACATTATTTTAAAAATTTTGGAATTCATATTAATATTTAATAATTTAGTGGATATGTTATAACTTTCATATTTAAATAATAATATTTTATTAGTATATCACAACTCTTTTCAAATTAGTGTTTCATGTTTTATACATTATCAAAAATAGTGTTCTTTTAAAATCACAGGGTGTATATTATATCCCCTTAAATAATTATCATTCTAGATATTCGAACATGTTCACAGTAATGAAGGGTTTAACATTTAAAAATGCCTTTTTCGAAAACCCACTTCGTAAAAAGGGTTAATATAACTTCTTCTTAAAATGAGGGAAAATGAAATATGAAGTTCATCACATAACTAGGTTTCCAAATATTAGAACATTGGTGGGAAGTGAAAACATGTATTTAGAAAAAATATCAATTTAGAAGATATTGTTATACTATTTTTTAATATAGAATAGAACTTTGATTTATAAAAAATGAATAACGGTTTTATTTTATGGTCAATTTCCTAAAGTTGAGAAATCAATTTACCATATTGAAAAATAAAATAAGAAAATATACTTACTTGAAAAGTATAATTTCATCATTTGTTCATTTTTCACCACAACCTCATCTTTTTCTCTAAAAAATGAGTAATCAATATGATTTTTTCATGCCCGATGCACTGGAATTAAATTATAATGGATCACATGATTCCAAAAAATGATATCAAGATATCCCTCTTATCTTTAGAAATTAACCAAAAAAAAATGTTTCTCACATGTAAGATAATTCCAAAAATAAATACACTTTCATATTAATATCCAAATCCAATGATTGATATAAATAATTACACAAATAAATTACTTTAAATCCAATATAACCTCAATATTTAAGTATTTAATTATTTTCTTACTAAATATTTTTTATGTTAAATAACATGTCTGACCTAAGGGTAACATATACCTCAACCAAATGAAACATTTACCAAAATATCATTAGTCACCTAAAAATCCAAAAATAAAATAAAAAATATTAACCATAAAATATGTTTCCCAAAATAACCATATTATTTATCCATAAAATCATTTAGGTAAAAACAATGTCATAAAAAGTAGTACATAATATAGACTAGTGGTAGACATTACCCACTTTTCATACTTTGATTATGGGTTTAAGACCCATGAACTTACTGGATGTGATGGGCTGTCTCCTGACTTAAAGATTTCCTTTTTCTAAAATTATCAAAAAAATGTGATATTAATAATCAAAAATCACCTTGATCCTATAATTTTTTTATAATATGTTGAAAATATTCAAATATTCAATTATTAATCAGATCACATTTTTTATCCTTTATGTTTTTATATCCAAATCATCCTTTTTCAAAAGATAAAATAATTTTAATTTAATATAATTAACTCCACATCATGAAAATACCAAATATTATATTTTCGTTAATAATACTGTTTCCATAAAATATCACTTAACCATTAAATAACCTTTATAAGTCATTATTACCATTCAAAATATTATTGAAAATAATTAATGAAAAACTAATATAGAACAATCCTTAGAATTTTTGAAATTCTTATACCCATGATACCATTCATAAAAATAATTCGACAACATGATTCTTGAGTTGCAACATAGAGAAACATTAATTATTACACTTCAAATATTTTCATAACCTAATACATTATGAACTAATCTTTGGACTAGATAATTAACTCTAATAATGATCGAGTTACCATTATATACACAATTTATCTATTAATGGTGCCTTAGGTTTAACATTATTTCACCATGTATTCTTTCCCCATAATTTTCAATTTTATTTAGAAATTAGTTTCATTGTTCCCTCCTTTTACACTCATAAATCATCATTTGGTTCTTTATGGAATTTTACATGGTTCCTCTTCCCACATTTTTGACATGCATGAAATTTAATCTTCTTTTTTATCACCTTTAACAGTTAAACTTTTATGAGATTCCATCCTTCTATTATTTTATGTGTTTATAAATTCAACTATGCTATAGTTATTAATAGTAATTAGGGAAATATAATTTTTCAATATCACCATTTTTCTAACTCCCATTCCCATTAGGTTAGGAATGTCATTAGGGAAGTCATTATATTTCCCATCATATTGGTTATTGAAATTCTTTCAGCCATTTCCCACCATTAACTAAAAATAATAAATGAAAAAATATGAGAAATAATTAAAATACAAAAGGGAATCTTATAAAACTATTTTTAACAACTTATAAATGATAAGAATATCCCACCTTTTTAGTCTCTAGGTTTAAATCTTGGTTTTCCATGGTAATGTTTCCTTTTAGGTTTTCAAACATAAAAATTTATTCAAGTCCTTTATAGTGTTTTGTAAATATTTTATTAATTTTCTAAACATATTCCCTAGGAGCGTCAAATCAGGTGTCCAGTAAGAACTATTTTCAAACACCAGGTGAAAATAATGTCTATCTCAATGCACCCTTTTTGGTGTTAGTACCCCTAAGTATAATTGATCTAGATCCTCATATACTTTTAGTATCCAAAAGGGATGCAATTTTATAGAATCAAATCATTCTATATTTCATGAAAATTAACGTTTATTTTTCTATACTTAGTCTTATCCTTATTAATAAGCTTAGGGTTACCCCTAAATTATTATATTTTTAATCCCAAAAAATAACTATACAATGCTCTAAGACCAACTATAGAGACCCAATCCTTTTACACATATTAGTACATGCACTTTAACACAAAAATTTATTAATTACAACCTAAAGATCATGATGCCTATTGTATTTTGATGATTAGGTTCATAATACATCAAAGTGCGACTAAAATTAATGATTCCTTATTTTATTATCCATTATGAGATCAGAATTCCTTTTAATCTCCCAAAATATCATTGGATAAAATGGGGAATCATAAAAAAAGGGGTGAGCTAAAAATTTTAGTAAGGGAATAAACATGAAAATGAAACATAATTTGTGAATCAAAGGTATGACATGATATCATAAAATAGAAGGCTCAAGGGTAATAACATGGGGTCATGAAATAAAGATTATGGTATCATATGATCATGACATCATAGGAAATATGGCAGTAATACATAACATAACATAAACATGATTCAAGAATAAATTACTGGAAATTATCACATGGTGGAAAAATTCCCATAATAAATTAGGTTTACTCCCTAATACCATACAAAATTCATTATGAGAGTGAATACTTACCCAATTTATTGTATATTATGTGGAAACACCCATCAAAACATGTTCATGATTTATGTGTGCCACATAAACAAAATAAATTATAAGGCATAACCTAAGAATTAACCATAAAAGGAAGATGGGTTTTATAATATTTCCTCATTCTATAATTAATGGAAATTTAATAATTAATAAATTTTAGAAATGACCAATAGGTAGGTATTACCCCATAAAAGTAATAGATAATAATAATGGTATCTATATTAGATAAATATATACAAAATTTAAAATCAATCCATAACATCAATATTTATCATCATTGACGGAAATGTTTTAATATATTACCTGAAATATTTCTTGAATAAAATTCCATTTTCACTGTGAAATCACTTATTCAAAGTCTAGAAATATCTAAAATATTAAATAAAAATTTTTCTTAAAAAAACCATGGAAAATTATAAAGTAATATTTAAAGAATTTAGTGGTCATTATGGTGGGTAATTTCATACATGTGGTATAAGATAAAAAACATACCTTTCACAATGTTGTGAAAAAGTTAAAAAAGAATCTCAATTGAAAAAATATAAGAATATTCCCCTAAAAATATTTTATAAAAATTAAAAATGGTTAAAAAATTATTTAATAAATAGTTTTTTGGATTATAAAAATATTTTTTGAAATATGTTTTGAAAACAAGGATATAGAAGAAAATGGTCTTTCGACCAAAGAGAGAAATAAAGTGATCCTTTTATAATCAAATTATGCATAATTTTTTGTAACAAAGAGTGGTAAATGGTAATATAACTTGATAATTTAATGATTAACCTGAGGAGAAGAAAATTAAATTGATTTATGCGAAAATTATCAAATAATTTCATAAAATGGGAATTCAACTATAAACAATCTCGATTAAAATGAAATTGAAACTTAAACACCAACCGCTTGATAACTTTTAAATCATAACTCCTAAGAATGAAGTAAATGAATTGTAAATTAAAATATAATTATGTATAAAGGATAAATGATATAATAAGTAAAATTGAAATATAAACTCTAGTTAAAATAAATTAGGTGCATAAAAAACATGTCTCTCAAAGAAGGATGTTTTGAGACGAAACACTCACTAATACAAAGGATGCCTTTAATAGTGACAGAGTAGGACTTTATCAGCACTAAAAAAGCACTGATTATTGGGGCATGGTTAAAATATTTAAACTTTTATCAGTGCTAAAAAGTTAATGTTAAAGGCCCCCAATAACAATGCTAAAAAGCATTGTTAAAAGGGGAATTTAACAATGTTTTTAGCTGTGTTAAAGGGCCTGTTTAATAGAACTTTTTTATCTCTATTTAAGAGGGCCTTTAAAAACACTTTTTTATGATAAAATAATAATTATTAAAATAATTAAAATTATATTTTTTCAGACATCCATGAGATTAACGCCTTTATCAGTGCTTTCATGACACCATTAGCAGTACTCACACACCTTTATCAACACTTTTCAACCGCAGCCCATTTTATCTGCAATTTTTGAATTTATAGCCTCATACGTTCCAACCTGGATTCAAACCCTACACCTATAATTCGAAGACAGAACAAATTTACCACTATAATATGTTTTTTATCATTGTTTTAATGATGTTTTGTTTATATATATATATATATATATATATTTACATATATATTTTCTATTCATATATTTATATAATTATTTTTAAATACATTTATATAATATATGTGCATGTGTGATATATATATACTTATATTTCTTTAAATATATTATATATTATATTCATTTACATATAGAGAATATAATATATATCTAATTTTTAATACAGACATATATGTATGTACACACATTTTAAATATATTTTTATAATTTAAAAAGTGGTTAGATATTATTATAAATACATTTTTAAAATATGTAATGATTTACATATATTAGAATATACATTTCTACATAAATATGTTGTTATATGAGTTTATATGAGTGGTTTATTATAATTAAATATAAGAAAACATGCATATATTTAATTATAAATAAAATTACATTTTAAAAAATGATAAAATTTCAAAACCATAATATCTATATGATTGTAAAACCTGAGAATACATTTATTATCCACCAAGAAAAGGAAATAATACCCCCTTAAATGAGGCTAAAAATCCATCGCATGTAAAAAATTTGGATACCCCAACTAAAAACATAGTTTTTGAGGACTTATGGGCCTTTTCAGTCCTAATGTTTTAGAGGTTTATATTTTCAATAGAGGGTGTAGAACTCATTGCAGACTTTGATTTCATTTTTTTGGAGTTTAAATGGATATCAGAATCAAAGGTTATGAACGTTTGAAGTTCGAGTTACATTTTCAACATATTTTAGATATTTTATATTTTTTTATTCTTGTAATCCTCAAATTAATATTAGATAACTATTACTAAGTAGTAATAATAAAATTATCAATTAAAAAAATATTCATTAAGTTACTTTATAATTCATTTTTACAAAATATATTATATGTTAAGTGTAAATTCTTTTTTAGGATTTATAAAACATGTTCTAAAAAATATATATTATATTTACATAAAGATAAATATATTTATGTGTTAATATATTATTTTTAATGATTTTTTTAATTATATTTCTTTATCAGCACTACTAAAAAGTGATGATAAAGGAGAGTATGTATCAGCACTTCTAAAAAAGAACTTTAACCCCCCTATCTGCATTTTTTAGTATTGTTAAATACCCCTTTGTTAGCTCTAAAAAATAACTGTTAAAGACCCCTTTTAAAAACTATTTTTTAGCTATGATAAGGGTATTCTTTAACAGTTATTTTATCTAGCACTAGATAAACCCAATTTTTTAGTAGTGACTTACCTCAGGTTTTGAATTTGTTAAGTATGTCTATCATATATTGTACATAAAACTTATATCAACTATTTTTTTCTTTATAAAATTTTATAGGTTTATCCCATACCTATAAACCACTTACTTCATTTATTTTAATGAAATATTTAATTACATAATCAATTATATCCATGTTGAGTGTTTTGAGGACGCTTAGTTCATAATTTCAAAATGATATCGGAGTTTTGATTGTGGTCAAAGGGATATCTGTTCTACATCTAAATGAATAATTATCAGGAAATAATTATAATTTTTATAAATAAATTATAATTTTAAAAATAACCATGTGTTGTGGTTATGAAAAATTAATTACATTACAATCATAGATATGGTAGGATGTCCGTAGACATATGTAAAATTTCCATTTTTCAACAATCATGATGGAAGGAAGGTAAGTGTTATTTTATCTTTAAATAATGTCAATAATATCATAAAAGTAATATTTTTTCTTGAGAAAATATTACATATACCATCCATGTGAAGCGATAATAATAAAAAAAATACTATATTTCTTGGCGAGGCGATAGTCTACCATACACATGAACAATAATATAATTTGTTCTTGGATGGTAAGTTAATAAAGTTTATAATATATTTATTTCATATAATTATTAATATTTCAATAATATTATATATTAATATTAAATACATCATCATAAATATCTCTATGAGGAGATGATGGAAAATTAATTACATATGTTTGCGAGGCGATAGTCTGCCATACACATGAATGATCATTTTGTTTCCCATTTGATGGAAGAGGTGATGGATTTAAGTTATGATATTAACAAAATAAATCATTTTTTATCAGATATATCAGTATGATTTAGTATGATTTAAATTATGTGGATAAAGAAATAAAACAAAGATGGTTGGTTAGGAATAATACCTCTTCTTCAAACCACATCTTTAGAATTATATCTAAGTATTCCTATAATATTTCTCAGAAAAAAGGACACTAATTTGTGGTAAGGGAATTAATTAAGGTATTTGTGAATGGATTTTATGAAAAAAATGATTAATAGGTGTAAATAGAAGATGAGAGTGAGTTCACTTTTTCATGTGGGGGGAGAGGACACACTTGGAATATTTGAAAAAACGAAGTTATCTACATGTTTTACACCTGAAAAAGGCTAAAAAATATCTCATTAACGA
The DNA here is from genome assembly GCA_963277665.1 of Viscum album. Classification (NCBI taxonomy): domain Eukaryota; kingdom Viridiplantae; phylum Streptophyta; class Magnoliopsida; order Santalales; family Viscaceae; genus Viscum; species Viscum album. The sequence continues at coordinate 1,017,181,955 of OY728143.1, forward strand.
ATATTAAAAGATATAACATCTTAATATGGATAGAAAACTAATATTTGAAAAAGTTTTTATGTTATTTTAACCCCTATATTTATCGTTTAACGACCATTAAACCTGTTTGATCTTAACAGTAGTAATTAATTATTCAATTTGTACTATTTATTATGATGAAATATTATTTTAAAATTATTATATATATTATTAATTATGATGATTAAAAATATTGAATCCATTTTTTTAATTTTAATTCACTAAATTGTAATAATTTAATTCAAAATTAAACCCACGGACATGATGAAAAATGGATTTCCAATGTGTGGATACTTAATTGAAATTATTGTATGTAAGAAAAAGCATGTTTATTAATGAAGTGTTGATTCATATATATTTGGTGTGGATTCATCTAATATAATTGAGTTTCACTCTTGGAAAATTATACATGTGAAATTAGACAATTTATTATAATGATCCTAAAAGGCAAAGACATATTCTATGAAGATTGGAAATTTTTACAACGTTTGAAGAAGTGATTATGAGATATTTGTATTTGATGATATATTTTTTATGGATTATTTTTTACTAAGTATTTTTGAGTAGGAATAATTTAAGAAAATAATCCCAACCCATGAGAGTCCCCCAAGCCTATATTTCATCCACATATTGGGGGACCCATGGGTAAACCCTCGTGGGAGAGCCATCCAAAGGAGGCCAAACTCTGTGGAATATATTAAAATCCATGAGCAAGAATATGTAGGGATATAAGAGTGAGTTTCATTAGGAATGTATGGGCTCGTGTATAAGGCCTATGGAGGACACACTTAGAGGTTTGCATAGTTTTAGCCTATAGCCCACTGGGCCGAAGCCTGTGGTCTGTGAAACCTTAAGCGTTGCTGATCCTCAATTTCCATTATAAGAGTTTTTTGGAACCATTTCACTAATAAAACATGGTGAAGTTGAATAGATATTCTGATATGGGATGACCAATGCACAAAAATTGTTCATCCATCCTAAAAAGATACGAATATTTCACTGGTCATCAGATACAATTGACAAGAGTTGTCCATTGATCGTGCACAACGTTCATTCAAAGTAGTCCATCATACTCAACCTTAGATACCCATGGATGCTTTCTGCAGGAGATCAATATAAATTACCCCTAAAATAAATCAAGAAAAACATTATTTCCCTGAGCACATGAAGGAAGTTGATGTATTTCATGCATGTGATTTCATTGAATTCGTCACATGAAACCATCAAAAGAAAGAGAATATTCACATGAGTATATCATATAAACAAATGAAAATCCTCGGGGACATCATATGATGTTCTACGTATCAAAAAATAGTAAGATAAAAACCAACTGAAAAATAGATATGTCACGTGAGGCATGTAGAAAATCAAAATGACATCGTGTGATGATCCCAGACCATGAAATAGTGAGAAGCCATCACAAGAAGAAGAAAGTTCAAAATATAGTACCGTCTTGTGCCTGGATTATCATTTCTATTATATGGATTATCAAGAGAATGAAAACCAATCCATCACATAATAAATGAAGTGATTATGAGAATCATTCCCGTGGTTCATGTGATCTCCCCAGTGCTATATCGAGAAGCCACAATTTTTGGCCATTCGAAATAAATGAGATCCCAAGATCCTTAGGAGTGTTTTAAAGACTCCTTATCCAACATTAAACATAAAATATATGTAGTAAAAAATCCACTATATAAACCGAGGAACCACTATGATTTCAATGTTAATGAATATCAAGATCTTGTGAAAAAATAGTGATTTTCTTGATTCATTTCCAATGAAGGTGAAGAATCTAGCAAGATAAAATCACATAAAGAAACTTGTGCACATAAAAACTTATCATGAAAATGTATTGTGAAGGAACCCAAGGGAATTTTAGGTATCCTTTTCATTACCCTTCCCCTGGGGCCCATGCCATGACTACCCCATGCCCACCATCCATAGGTCAGGGTGTTGTGACCAGCATTGGAATGGAATATCCCAAAAAGGGTAGACATTTCATTTTAATCTGTATACACACAAAAATGTAATACTTCAAATAGAAAACCAAAAGGGAAAGAAAATAATACAACCCCCATAAAGTACCGCTACTAAGAGTAAAAGACGTAAACTGAAAATAAAGGGGCCATAATACAAGCCCAACTATAAGGAAGGTACAACAAAAGAAGTACAAGATTTGGAGGTTGTTTACCAAGGATCCTACCTGAAGGGTAGGTACAACACACTGTCGGATGTCACTGCATCACCCCACGTCTATCGATCCACCTCCAAGAATTGTTTAGCTATAGCTCCCCAAAGTCCCAATCAAAGTTGTCCATCATTTGCACAAGACACAATAGGTGCGGGTGAAGCCCCTATGTGGGTGAGTATAAAAATAATCAGTAGGGACCCCAAGACCATCTAGGATCTCACAGAAATCCATAATGTAAAATACCACAAAGAATGATCTCAATGTAAAGGACAAAGAAAAATACAGAGCTCACACCAGGTATAACTTAAGTATATAAGTAAAGATGATTAGTCATAAAGTAGGACCATCTTATGCTGTTGAGAGGATATACTACTGATCCATGAAGGGTTGCTCTACTAATGACCCATGATGGGTGAATCTACTACTAATCCAAGAAGGGTTGCTTTGCTGCTGATTTATGAAGGGCCGCTCTTATGCTGATCAATGAAGGGTCGCTATTATGTTGATTGATGAAGGGTCACTATTATGATGATCCACTAAGGGTTGTTATTATGTTGATCCATTAAGGGTCACTCTATTGGTGATCCATGACAATTAAATATGTGGCTGATCTACATTAGTTCACTCTCATATTGATCCACAAAGGGTCGCTCTTATACTGATTCACAAAGAGTCACACTTCATTCTTCACGTCACAACCAGCCACTGGATTCCTCCACTAAGAATTCTTGATACTGGGAGGATATTCTTCTCAATCCATTGGTCATACCTAAACTGCCATGATGTCTTATATAGAGTAACCCAAAGGACTATCTCATTGTAAGGGTCCCAATGCAACAGGCGGTGCGTCGAACATACGTCCAGTCTGTAAGATATGGGCATTTTTGTAAAAAGGGTCTGGTTGGATTAGAGTCTGATCCAAACTGACCCTATTCCAACCTCCACCAAAACTCACATAGAGTATCTTAGGAGTACCGTCTCATCTAGCGGGTCCCAACACCTTAAAACGCTCGTCAATGGGGCACGTAGTTTGCAAGATACGGGGGTTTTAGTGAAACGGGGCCTGGGTCCAGTAGACCCGGTCAGACTAGCCCATCCCACTGGGGTGGGTCCAGCCCGATGGGGTAGGTCTGGCTCACTGGGAAGGGTCTATCCCACTGGGGAAGGTACGAACCACTAGGAATGGTTTGGCCAGGTGGGGTGAGTCCGGCCTACCGGAGATAACAGACTCCTCCATTGGGATGTGGCACAACAACATCTGACTTTAGCACATGTGGCCAGTGAAACTGGATGTGCCCTCCACATCACCCGTAGACCAAGTCTATGGGTAGACCAGTCAATGAAACACCAGTGTGGCACCATGTATCTCTAATGCCCCAGCCATGGTGTCCGCGACCTCCACTCCTCGATGTGCCAGCGGGGTGCGCCATTCCATCAAATGCCAGCTTGGCTGGAGACCTTGCAACCTAGTCATCCAGCACACGGACGGTTCCGCCAACGCACCAGCAGGAACATCAGAGGACCACCCGATGAGCACTAGTGGTCCATTATTCATGCTTCTTATATCTACGGCCTCTGAGAAAATCCCTCCTCACTTCGATGACCTTGTATGCGCCTTTCCGCCATCATGGAAAATCCTTTTACAAAGAACAGGCAAAAACATGCAAGGATAAGGGACCCGGGCCTAGTTCGTGTCATCCCACGTCCTCCATGTTAGAGTTCTATAAGTATTTCAACACATGAATCTACCCCACCATTCAAGTCTTCGATTTTAACAACACTCCCTCAAGAACACCCGATACGCGGATCAACCTCTTCGTCGATTGATCCCCGTTTGTTGTTTTAGAATGAAAAATGGGGAATTTAAGCACAAAGTAATCCCTACTTGGTTTGAGGATCCATTGATGATAAGGGATGAAGATTCATGTTGTCTTCGATCCTCGCTCTATTAGATTTGTTTTCCATTCATCATCTTTTGAATTAGTCCCGCCGACGTTCGTCGATAGCGTTCTTCCTCAGAGGGAGAGAGGGAGAGAAAGGCTCCACATTCGTCATTGAAGAAAATTTCACCAACCAATTTCCCCAAGGTGTTTTTAAAATAAAACACGTCACACCATTTCTGTCACTCTGTGACATTGCTTTGTTACGCTTGCACAAAAACATGTCATTTTGAGTTTCATCTAACATGCCTCGTCACTGCCTTGTCGTCGCACCGTAGTGTCTCTATCCACTTCTCAATGCTTGAGAAAAGAAATAAAATAACTTTTTCAGTTATTTTAATATTTTCTGAAAAGTCTGAAAAATAAATTTTCCATCTGACCCTTTCCAGTCGAAGTTAATTCCTTTATTAGAGAATCCCAACATTCCATGTTCAATGGTGTCCTTGAATTTTCAATCCGATCACCAGTTCAAAAGTTAGAAATAACCCTCTCGCAAATTTACTTAAGTGAACTAAAAAACGTTCAAAATTACGTTCTGGACTCACCGGGCCTTAGAATCATGTGCTTTCAAAGTTCCTTGTCTTGGAATAATCCCATATAATTTAAAAAAAATTACATCAAAATTCGGGGCCATTACAGTTTCCCAACCTTATGGATTTATGTCCCCCAAAGCCAAAACAACGGCTACTCAAACCAAAGGGGGTACTAAGTGTGAATCTAAGCATCCCACTCCCATATTATCTTCTACAGATTCTCATACTACCATCGAATATGCACCAGAGGAATCAAACATCCATGAAGGACCCACTCCTGTCGATCCTTTATCTCTACTCATAACTCTACAAATGTTTCACCATCATCAATCTTTAGCTTTCCCCATTCGATGACATGCGATGGATCAGGCACATACCTCCTTAGCTGCGACATAAAGAAAACATCATGCACCCGGTGCATCTGTGGGGGAAGAGCTAGTTGATACACCACCTCTCCAACTTTGATAATGATATGAAAAGGTCCAATGAACCTCATAGATAACTTTCCACCCTAACCAAATCTCCACAATCCTCGTTGAGGTGACACCCAAAGGAACATATGGTCTCCCTCATCAAACTCTATGGGTCTCCGTCTCCTATTTCCATATGAATTCTATATTCTTTATGCAGTCCTCATCCACTCTGGATGACCTGCACCTTCTCATTGGTAGCCCGTACCAACTCTAGACCCATGAGTGTTGACTCTCCTGGGTCTATCCAACATAGATTTGATCAGGATGGCCACCCATATAAGGCCCTAAATGGTGCTATGCCAATGGTTGAGTGATATATATTTTTTGTATGAAAAGTAAACCAGTGGTAGGTGGTCCTCCCTACTATGACCAAAATATAGGACACAATTACGAAGCATGTCCTCCAAGGTATGTATGGTCTGCTTCATCTAACCATCTATTTGGGGCTGAAAAGTTGTGCTCAAGCGCAGGTGAGTCCCAAATGACTTCTACAACCCCTTCTACAACTGAGATGAAAATCGTGCATCATAATATGATATAATCATATAAGGAACCCTATGAATCCGCACTATCTCCTTGATGTAGAGGCGTTCCAATCCCTTTACCAATCCATGATCTTAGATGGGTATGAAGGGAGTTGAGTTGGAGAGTCGGTCCACAATCACCCAGATAGAATCATGGCCCCTGGACATGCATGGTAACCCAGTCACGAAGTCAATGGAGATACCATCACACTTCCATTCTGGTACCTCAAGTGGTTCTGTCAATCCCACTGAGACCTTATGCTCAGCCTTCACTTGCTAAAAATTGAGGCATCGTGAAACGGACTCTTCCACCACTTTCATCATCCCCGACCACCAATACTGATGTTGGAGGTCCTGGTACATCTTCTCCACACTAGGATGTACTTTTAAAAGGGATTTATGGAACTCCCCCAACACCTCCTCCCGTAACATCACTAGTACAATGGTGCATCCTTTGGAAAGGATGATGTGCTCCACACCTATCAAAAATCCTTCAGGATCATGTCCTGAGAATATCTGAGAACATCTGGCTGCGTAGTAAACATCCACAAGCTATGCCTCCCTAACAGGATATAAGAGTGGAGGAGAGATAATAGTCGACTAATGATAAGATGCTCCATCATTATCCACAAAGGATATCTGCATCATGGTTAGATGACCCATCACCTCACTCAGTAGCTATAAACCAGACCTCCTTCTGAGTTTTCTTCCACCACATTCCCCTTCCAAGGAGTGTAGAATATCTCAAATTCATAGTCCTAGAAAAACTACAGCCATTGTTTCTGTCTCAAATTCAAGTCCTTTTGTGAGAATATATACTTGAGACTCCTGTGGTTGAAGTAGACGGTAAAATTTTCACCCCTCAAGTAGTGTTGCCACATCTTCAAGGCAGAGACCACCATTGCTAACTCCAGGTAGTGGGTCACATAATTAGGCATATTCTACCTTAATTTTCATGAGTCGTAGGTGATCACTGTTCACTTAAACATCAGGAAACAACCCAGTCCAGTCCCTGATGTTTTGGAGAAGACAATATTCCTAACACCCTTCTCTGGTAGTCTCAGTATGGGGGAACTCTTAAGTCGCCACCTCAACTCCTGGAAACTCTGTTGGCACTTCTTTATCCACACGAAGGGCTTTTCCTTCTTCTTAAAATCTGTCATTAGTGATAATACTCTATAAAATTTAGGTATGAACCTTAGGTAGTAACCAGCCACCCCAAGAAACTCCTCATCTCAGTCAAGCTCCTGGGTGGCTCCCAAGTAAGCGTTGCCTATATCTTCTCCTTATCCACAACAAATCCAGCCTTTAAGATGACGTGTCCAAGAAAGTGGACCTCCGGTATCTAGAACTAACACTTCACGAGATTACCGTAAAGCTAATGATCTCAGAGTATATCTAGAACTACTTGTAGGAGTGTAGCATGCTCAACCTATTGCGTCGAGTACACCATGATTTCATTAATGAAGACTACCACGAAATGATTAAGGTAAGGTTGGAATATCCTATTCATGAGTCACATGAACACTTCTGGGTCATTGGTCATGACTAATGGAATCACCAAGAACTCATAATGGTTGTACCAGTGTTTGGAGGATGTCTTCGTCACATCTTCATCTCGTACTAGAAGCTAATGATAGCCTGATATGAGGTCTATCTTTGAGAATCACCTCACCCCATTTAGCTAATTTAAGTGGTCATAAATCTTCATAAATGGATACTTGTTCCTCAAGATCACCTGGTTTAGGTGCCATAAGTTCATGAATAGCCTCAATATATCATCTTCCTTCTTGGAAAACAACACTGTGGCTACCCACGGAGAAACACTGGGCCTTACTAATCCCTTCCTCTACCAGTTCTTTGGCTATACCCTCAATTCACGACGCTCCACAGATCCATCTAATATGTCAGTGTGGATATCAGTGCCATCCCCGGGTATAGATTGATGCAGAATTCTACCTCCCTACAAGGATGTAGTCCCAGAACATCCGCAGGAAAGACATCATCATATTCATCCACCACTACAAGAAATATTAGACTCCTCTCATCCACCACACAGAGGGTGAGGCTAGCCAACAAGTGAGTGATCTGCTGCACCACCCTCCAAGAAAGTCCATCATGTGATGAAAAGGTTCCCTTATCACCAGTGAAGGAAAAACGGTCCCATACTCACAGATACACAAAACTTAGTGCCTAAAACAGTCGATTTGATCATGGATAATAGATAACCAATCCATACCCAAGATGATGTCATAAGGCCTCAACACTGCTACTAGGAGATCCCAACCAAATATCTTTCCTCCTAGAGTAATCTAACATCATCAGTACTAGTGTGTAATCACTAAATCTACTCCCATAGGAGTATCCAATCTTATGAATCCAGCTAATGGCTCCTTCAAAATCTCTGAAACTCAAATGAGGTACGTTGAAAGGAAAGAGTGACCAAAACCAATGTCTATAAGAACTAAATATAAGTTTTATAGGACATAGATCGTACCTATAATCATCTCTGGAGCACTATGGTCATAGGCCTCCACTACTTGAAGCCAATATTGACCCTATCCACGGGCTCCCTATGCTCATGGTGGACCACATGGGGGTGGTGTAAGTATCACCTCGAATCGTCGTCCACCTCCTGCCGCTCGACCTTTTCCCCTGCCTTGTACAACACCCGAAATACCTCCACATTCGAACTTATATGTCTGTATATGTGGTCCCTCGACTGCGTTTTGGTCATCTGTGTGGGCAGTTGGATAGTCACAATCCATGTGCACCTGTTCACCGTAGGAGAAAAAAACTCTAGCACTCATCTGACCTCCTCTACCTTGCAAGCTCTTCACCTTCGACCCTGCATCCAGGGGTCATCCTTTAGAAGGTCTATACTACTTGGGACTCTGCGTCATCTGCCCACTGCCTACTACAGATGAATCAACCACTTGTGATCTGATAGTGACTCTCAACATCGGTTCCTGCATGGCTAGGAATCTCTCCACCAATAGAGCTTGATCTATCACTACAGCCTGTGTTGGGATGTTGAGAGAAATCCTCGATACAATGACATTTCATTGGAGTCCATAATCAAAGGTCCATGCCCTAAATAAATGGTCCCATTCCATGTCGGTGTAGTATCGGGAGAGGTCAGTAAACATTGATGAGTATTGGGCCACAGTTAGGCTGCCCTGCTATAGGTGTAGTAGCACATAAATACGAACTGAGCATAGTGTCACTGGTACGAACTATTCCCTAAAGAGGCTCTCAAAGTCCAACCAAGAAAGGGTCACCTTAAAGTGTTTTCAGAGTGATAAGATCCACCATCTCCCTATCTTACGCTAAAAAGGCTAGCGTCTAGGACCACCATCTAGTCTTTAGGTGTCTCTATTAGGAGAAAAACCCATGTAACTATCTCCATCCAATCCTCATCTACCAAAGAATATTTCTCACCTCGAAAACTCAGAGGCCTCTGTCTCTGGAACTCGTGAAACACGCTCAATCGGTGTGCACTATCCTCTAGTGGGTCTAGTAGAAACTACTACTCTATGGGTGGAGGTGATATTGGTGCACCACCTGAAGGATCTATCAATGCAATCGGTCCATACACTAACACCTCATCACTCAGTGGACCATCGTCATGATCCCTCAATGGAATCTGGGTTGGCTATCTTTGTGGAGGCATCCGGTAGAGAAATAGATGCACCACTATCAATAAGTTATAGAAAATGAGATGAATCCAAAGAGATCAAGAGAAGAATATTTTAAAAAACATGAAACCAATGTCTTTGTGTACCGAGTTTAAAAACATAATTCAGGGTCCTGGTGTATGGATACATCAGTCACTGCACCAACACTAGACCCCCTGGCCTAGAAGCCAAACTCAAGTCACTTAAGACTATTTACCACATCCAAAAATACAGAATCTTAGTTCTTATATTAGAACCGACTACCCTCTGATACCACTTTGTCATGACCCATCCCCCGGGGCCCGTGATGTGACTGCCCCACTCCCACCTTCCATAGTCAAGGGGCTGGTGACAAGCACTAGAAAGGCATATCCCCAAAAGTTAGGGCATTTCTTTTAAACATGTACACACAGACAAGGCATACTACACAAATAAAACCAAAAAATGAAATAAAATAGTACAACCACCACAAAGTACCACCACCAATAGTGAAAGGTGTAAAATGAAAGAATAGGGGCCAAGATACAAGCCCAACTAAAAGGAAAGTACAACAAAAGAAGTATAGGCTCTGAATTTCATCCTCTAGGGATCATACCTGGATGGTAAGTACAACTTACTGCTGAATGTCACTATATCACACAACGTATATCCATCCACCTATGAGCACTATCTAGCACTGACTCCCAAATGTCCCAGTCAAAGCAGTATGTTGTTTACACAAGACACAATAGGTGTGGGAGAAACCTGTGTAGGGGTGAGTATAACAATACTTAGTAGGGACCCCAAGACCTACTCACCTCTCACAGAAATAAACTAAGGAAAATACCACAAAGAAATATCTCAATGTAAAGCACAAAGATAATGACACTTCTCACACCAAGTATAACTTTAATACCGAAGTAAAGATGATTAGTCATAAAGTTAGATCATCTTATTTTTTTGAGAGGATCTACTGTTGATCCATGAAGGGTCACTCTACTGGTGATTCATGAAGGCTCATTATGTTGTTGATGCACGAAGTGTCTCTCTACTTTTAATCCATGAAGGGTTTCACTTATGCTGATCCATGAATGGTCTCTATAATGCTGATCCACGAAGGGTCACTATTATGCTGATCCACAATTGGTCTCTATTATGATGGTCCATGAAGGGTCACTTTTTTGTTCATCCACGAAGGGTTGCTCTGTAGATAATCCACATCGGGTCTCTCTCATGCTTATCCATGAAGGGCCGCTCTTATGCTGATCCATGAAGTGTCTCTCTTCATTCTTCACATCACAACCAGCCAGTACATTCCCACACTAAGCACGCTTGATTCTAGGAGGATCTTATCCCCAAGACATTAGTAATAGCACAACCACAACGAATTCCCAAAAAGAGTAACCCAATGGATTGTCTCATCATAACAGTCCCAACACAATAGACAATGCATCGAACGAATGCTCAGTATGTAAAATTTGGGCATTTTTTTAAAAAGGGATCAGTGGGATTGAAGTCTGATCCAACTTGTCCATACGCCAACCTATTCCAAAACTCACGTAGAGTATCTCAAGAGGGTCGTATCATCAAGAGGGTGCCAATTCCATAAATGGACCGTCAATCGGACATCTGATTTGCAAGATACAAGCATTTTAGTGAAACATAGGCTGGTTGGGTCCGTGTCAAGTCCGAGCTAACCTGGCCCAGGTAACGCGACTTGGGTCTAGTCTAGCCTGGGACCAACACATTGGGCTAGGGGTATGGTCCATCCTGTTGGGAAGCAGATCCAGCCCGACAGGGTGGGTCCGGCCTACCCGTGCAGGTCCGGCCCACCGGAGCAAAGCGAATCCTCCATCCAGATGCGGCATAACCATGCCTAGAATCAGCATGCACTACTAGTGAAACTAGAATCACCCTCAACATCACTCGTGGACCATGTCTGTAGTTTGACCCATTAATACAACTCCAATATGGCGCCGCAGGTCTCTAGCACTACGGCCATGGTGGCCGTGGCCTTTTCCGCTCAGCACACCGTTGGGGCATGACGTTCTGTCATCCAATGGAACGACCATTGTCCTTGCTTCCCTATCATCCATTACGTAGCCAACACTGCTTACAAGAACATTAGAAAACCACCAGACGTACTCCGTTGGTCCGTTCATCATGCCACATTGTCCTACAGCCTTTGGGTACCACCCTCTTCCCTGTGATGACCTCAGATTCGCCTTGCCGCCATCTTAGAAAATGCCTTTGCGAAGAAATCATAAGAACATACAAGGTGGAGGGACCCATGACATGTTCATATCGGCCCGCATCCTCCATGTTAGAGGTGTAAAATCAAATGGTGGTTTGGGATTTCAACACAAGAATCTACCTTTCCATTAAAGTCCCCGAATTTAAAAAACCTCCCTTAAGCACTCATGATCCATGGATCAACCTGTTAGTGGGTTGATCCACATTCTTTGTTTTAGAATTAAGAATGGGGAATTTACGCACCAAGCATTCCCTGCATGGTTTGAGAATCCCTTGCTAATGAGGGATGAAGCCTCGAGCTGTTTTGGATCCTTGTTCTATTAGCATTCGTCGTGGTTCATTGTCTCTCAAATTCATCCCTCCAATGTTCATCAATAGTGTTCTTCATCGGAGAGAGAGGGAGATAGAGAGAGAGGTTCCATGTTCTTCGTTAGAAAAAATTTCACCAATTGATTTCCCAAACATGTTATTGAAATAAAACACATCGTAGAATTTCAGTTACGCTATGATGTCACATCGTTACACTGTTTCCATTATGAAACAATGCATCTCTTACAGTTTCACAAAAATATGCCATTATGAGTTTCCTCTAATATTCCACATCTCCGCCTTGTCGTTGCACCGCAAATTCACTGTCCACTGCTCAATGGTTTATAAAAGAAATAAAATAACTTTTTAACGTTATTTTATTATTTTTTAAAAAGTCCAAAAAATTCCATTTTTTTAGAACCATGTCTATAGAAGTTAAGTCATTTCTAGGTGAATCTCAACATTCTGAGTTCAACGGTGCCCTTGAATTTTTGATCCAAGAACCAGTTCAAAAGTTAGAAAACCCCACTCACAAATTTACTAAAGTGAACTAAAAAATGTTTTAAATTTTGTTCTGATCTCACCAAGCCATGGAATCACGTGCTGTCAAAGCATATAGTCTTGAAATAATTCCATATAATTTAAAAAAATTACTTGGAAATTCAGGACATTACAATCCTTTAAGTAAGAACATGTTCGCATTATTGAATCATGTGAATCCATCTCACAGAAAACACTTTTCTTACATGTAAAGAATCCATGGAAAAATAAGGGTCTCATGAAGGACCCACACACAATGTCTTAAGATATTTTATTGGTTTTGTTTGTGAAAAATAGTGTGTAGTGTGTTATATATTCACATGAAGGGTGATTTTCATTTTCAATAATTTCCATGATTTCAAGAGAATAGTATGTTTAATGGATGATAGTTCACATGAACCCTTCTAGTTCATGTGACTGATCTTTTAACATGCATTGCATGCACCTCGTGCAAACCATTCATAAAGATAACCATTTCTATTAAATTAAAATGGCCTAAAATAAAAATGAAATAAGAAGTTAAAATGGATGATTGGGACTTTTTTTGTTCATGTGATCACATAAGATATATCATATAATCACCTCAGATAGATCATGTGCTTCACACAAGGTAGTGATTTCCTACAAAAAGTGGATTAATTGTGACAAAAACATTATGGATTATGATATGTTTGAAATAATGTGAGTAAGAAGATAGTGTACTAGATAAAATCTATTTATTGTGAATATTATTGACTAATTGATCATTTTTTAGTTGGTTATTCTTGAATTATCAAAATAAATATCCTCATCAACGGTTACAAGAGTAGGAAATATTTAGAAGAAGTATTTATTATGTTGTTTTTGTTCATATTTGTTTCAAGATGTGTGAATATGTAGATCTTGTGGGACTGTGGAATAAATATTTCGATTCTATGATGTCAGGGAATTTTAGTTTGTAATCTCTTATTATTATTGTGTAGAATATGTGATTGGGGTGTCTAACTGGTCACTATAAGGGATATTCTCACATTTTGACTGATCATTGTAAAAAGTATGTGTTCCTGTATAATTTTCTTTTAATTTATTTGGGATTGTTCATAAAATTACAAGAGTGGATCAAATCCTTACAAATAAACAAATGTTAATATGAATAGAAATAAAAATTATAAAAATCACAATTGATTCAACCCCCTTTTTAGTGGTGTAATATCTCCTTGTTCACTTAAGGTGGTATCAAAGCTGTGTTCCCTCTATCAGGATCTAATAAGTAATGAAGGTAGATAATATGAAAGTTTTCGATATTAGTTGTTTTACTACTTTAGATTGAAATAAATATAATAGTTAGAAGAATATGATATTACCCTATCTTCTATCTCTTGGCCATGAAGGTAAATATACAGTTTCTGTAAGATTTCCACCTATCATTGAAGATGATCTTATGAATTTTAATGATAATATAAATATATATTTTTATGGAGAAGTTCATAATTAAATTTTTATGTCTCTTTAATAAAATTTTTACACAATGGTTATGGGACTCAAAAATTCCAAGAAAATTTGGGACAAATTAGAAAGTAGTTATAATGGAAACTTGAAAGTCTAGGTGGCCAAATTCAAAAATTGGTTTATAAAATTTAAGGATATCTTGATTTATTAAGAATATAAAGTTGATGACTACTTCACAAGAGTCAATTAATATTTTAGTAATATTCAGGGTTTTGGAAAAAATCTAGATTATTCAACTTCTGTAAAAAAACTGATGAGAAATTTTCTGGAAAGGTTTGATCCTAAAGTATTAGCTTTCAAAGAAAGATATAATATTAATCTTGATGAGTCACATAATATGTTATCCCAAGCTCATCACTAAGGTTAAATATTGAATGAGAGTTCTCACAAACAAGTTCAGAATATCATACATTTATCTTTGAGGTTTGATTTTTCCAAAAGTATCAACTTCATATTTAACAATGTTCCAGTTTTGTAAGAGATAGAGTGTGGTGTGAGGAAGTCATTATTCTAAGATTCTTCTATATAGAAAACAAACGATATTATCAATGATTACTCAAAGGAGATGATAAAAGTGTATTTTATCAATGTTAAAAACATATATGAGGATAAATTCAACATTTATCATCACATTTTTATCATTAATAAAAGTTATGATTTAACAGTGCTAATAAAGCGTAGATAAAAGTTGTATTTGTTAGTGTTTATATTTCAACACTGATAAATAATACTTTTCTCAATGCTAATAAATCATAGATTTTATTAGTACTAATAAAGCAATGAAAAAAGGAAAAAAATAAAAAAATGAAAAATTGATTACAAATTGAATAAAAATTAAACAATTAAAACAATAATTAAAAAAGAGAAAAATATTTAAATTATGAAAGTATTAAAAAAATAACTTTAATTGAATTAATTATATAAATTATGAATATATTAAAAACATTAAATCTTAACAAATAAACATGTATTAATAAATATTTAAAAATGGATAAATTTTAAAAATAATAAAAACGAATAAATAATATTGAATAAATGAATATTAAAAATGAATAAATCAATTTAAATAAATTAAGAAAATATTAAAAATTGTAAATTCATAAAATTTATTTCATTACATTCAATCATATTCAAATTTAATTAAATATATAAATAAATAAATATTATTATATAAATAACAAATTTTTTTAAAAATTATAATACTAACTATTTGAAATAAAAAATGATTAAAAATTTATTTAAATAAACTAATTATATATATTTCAATCATATTAAAAAAGTTACATGTAAAAAAATATATTATTCATATAAATTACAACCATATTGAAAAGTTGAAAACATTGTAAATAAAAATTTATAAGTAAATATTATTAAATTATTAAATTCCAAAAAATATAAAAATTAATAAAAATAAAAAATGAATAAATAATATTAAATGATAGAATACAAAAAAAGAATTAATAAAATTAAATAGATTACAAAAATTCATAAAAAATGAATTCATAAGATTAATTACATGAATTGTAAACAGATACAAAAATGAATAAAATATTAATAAATGACTATAAATAGAATAACTATATAAATTTAAAGAAAATTAAAATATTACAACTTAATGAAAAAAATTGAAAAAAATACTGATCAAATAAATGAAAAACATATTAAAAATATAATAACACAGTAAATAATTATTTATAAATAAATATTAAAAACTTAAAAAATTCCAAAAATATTAATAAATAATACATATTAAAAATGAGTAAATAATATTAAATGAAGGAATATTAAAAATGGATAAATAAAATTGAATAAATTACAATAATCTTTTAGAAATCAAATTTAAAACATTAAATACATAAATTATAGATATAAGAAAATGAAAAAAATGAATAAGCAGATAATATTAATTAAACAAATTAAAAATTATTAAAAATGGTTTATATCGAGTTTAAAAAAATATTAAAACTAAAATGCATTTATATGAATAAATTATATATATATATATATATATATAAATAGACACACATGAATATGTTTTTGGGAAATCCCCTTTATTAAAAAAAGAGAGAAAAGAGAAATCCATTTTGAGATGGGTTAAGGAAGAGCCCATTACAAACACAAAGGCTAGAGACCCATAGCCTTAAATTCCAATGCCCCAAGAGACCAATGGTACAAAACCCATTATAAAAAAAACTACTCAAAGGCCCAAAAATGTGTAAAGGAAAACAAAAATGACTCAAAGGTCCAATGAACCAAGTCCAACAACAAAAATACAATAGCCTGAGCAACGCTGCGCCCCGATCCCCGACCCACAACAACTGTCGACGAACCTCACCACCACCATAGGAAATTCCTACAAGATGCACCATAGTTGACCATCACATTCAAGGGACCGACACATGCCGATATGCCATTTACCATGATGCCACCCCGCATTGTACTCCATAGTCGAGAGCCTTCACCCCAAGGATTGTCCTTATCATGCCCACACGACATGCTCTTGCCATACGTCCGATCAAAAATCAGATGAAACTCGTCCACCATCGTTGTGCCACTACCTGCTCACCCAACATAGACAATTGACCCAACACCCTCTCGTGTCGATTCCAGAATGCCGCTGGTATCTTTGTCACCCTTCACACGAAGCTATCCAATGAGACGATGTTCCCCAGTTAAATGAGTTCTGCCGAAAACCGGGCATCACCTCCCTGGATGATTGAATCCTTCATGCCCACCACAACGCCGAGGACACCCTGTTGGTAGTATCTTATTTAGAGGATGGTTCTACCCCGTTTATTTGTCAAAGGTGGTGGTCTGGGTTGGTGGAAAAACCCCCACCAAACCTCCAACAGGAGAAGGTATCAAGAGGGATGGGAAAGGCTGGCAACACACTGTAAAAGGGGGATCTCTCCCAACAAATTTGATCATCACCTTCACCGGAAATCATGTCACTGGTTATTCCATTTGAGCAGTATTTGTGAGTAGGTTTTCCCATTTATTCAATAGTTAAATTTTTTGAGGGTTTTCTCCTTGTAATAGCGAGGGAGAGTGTGTACCCACTTTTACCCATAGCGATCCATCTATTTGTCCATGGTTTTTTACCCCTTTCATTTTGGGAGTTTTTCCACATTACATATGGTGTCCCTTATATTTAAACATTTTTCACTTTATTTTATCTCATGATTATCACTTCACTAGTGGGAAAATCATTTACAGTTCCAACAAGTGGTATCAAAGGGAGGTTCTAGCCTGGTTTTTTCCATGTTTTCAGGAATTAATAATTCTCGTAAATTTGAGTATTCTATGTTATTGCAACTCCAGTTGATATATCACATAAAAAAAATTTATTGAGATTATTAAATACACCATTGTTCAATAGAAGAGATTCAGGACTAACGACATGTCCAAATGGAGGTGAAATTCGAGATCGAAAAATTCAACAGGAATAATTTTTTTGTTGTGGAAAATGAATATGTGGGTAGTGTTTCAAAATGATAATTTCCTACAAGAAATTGGAAAATAACTGGCAAGTGCGACAGAGGAGAAATAAAATGATATGGATGAAAATTCTATTTACAACTTCCATTTGGCTTTGAAAGATAGGGTCCTATCGTGCATTTTGGAGAAAAAGACATCGAAGGAAATATGGGATACTCTGATAAAGCTATATGAGTCCAAGTGTATTCTCAAAAAAAGTTTACTAAAGAAAAAATTGTACACTCATCGGATGGAAGAGTCATCATTAGTGACTGACCACATCAAAAACCTCAATACCCTATTCTCTTAGCTCACGAAATTGGGCTATAAAATTGTGGATACTAAACGTGCAAAGATTCTAAACCAGAGTTTTCCAGATTCGAATGACCAACTTATTATCAACCATACCAACAATATCCTAATATATATTCTCTTATTTAATGATGTTTCATCTTTGGTTCATGAAAAAGAATGTTGTCACAAGAACAAGGAGGACAGACAGATAAGTTGTCAACAATAAGAGGTTATGTCAGTGGAGAGAGGAAGGATGATATAGTGTGGTTCTAGTCGGAGTCAAAATCATGGAATGTCCAAATAAAGGAGTAATAAGAAGAATATCACATGTTTCAATTGTGGCTAGAAGGGTCACATAAAGAAGGATTGTTGGAATAATGAAAGTGGTGAAAAGTTCTCTCAGGGGAATGTGGCAAGTACTTATAGAAAATGATATATAATAGTCAGTGAAGCGGCAATGAATAATGGAAGTAGGAAACATCCCGACAATGCATGGATTATCAACTTAGGAGCAACATGGCACATGAAGTCTCGACGAGAATGGTTTTACCTGTATGAAACTGTCCTGGAGGGACTTTTGTACATGGTGAATGATCACACTTTGAATGTCATTGGATTCAGTACCATAAAACTGAAGATGCATGATGGTATAGTACAGACTATCCAAGGAGTATGTCAAGTAAAGGGCCTTAACAAGAACATATTGTCTTTGGGAAAATTTGATGAAATCAGATAAAATATTAGAACTGATAATGGAGTGATGCAAATTATAAAGGGCGTTCTTGTAGTAATGAAGGTGTAGAAGATCTCAGAGAATCTATACATGCTTGTGGGTGAAACGTACAAGGAGGATGAGATAGTTATTGCAACAACTACCTCGATGGAAGCGTTGGTGATGTTATGGCATCAAAAACATGTCCATAAGTTAGAACGAGGCCTGAAGATTCTTGTGGATCAAAAGTTGATGCTCGGTCTAAAAAAGCATTTTTACTATTTTGTGAGCATTGTGTTTTAAACAAGAAACACAGTTTAATGTTTGAGACGTCAAGAACACAAAGCTAAGAGATCTTATATTTTATCCATTCCGACATTTGGAAATCACCGGTTATATCCCTAGAAGGATCGAGGTACTTTGTATCCTTTACTGATGATTATTACAAGAGATTTTGGGTGTACCCAATCAAGAGGAAGGAAGATGTTTTTAAATTCTTCAAAACATTCAAAGTGTAGAAGGATATTGACTCTAGAAATAAGATCATGTGTCTAAGGAAAGACAATGGAGGATAATATAAAAGCGAGTAATTTGATACTTTTTTTCAACATGAAGGAATCAAGAGATAGTTCACAGTGGTGTACACTCCTCAGCATAATGGGGTGGCAGAGCGGATGAATAGAACCCTGTTGGATAGAACAAGGGCAATGTTGAAGACTGTGGGAATTGATATTTATTTTTGGAAAAAATAGTGAATACTTCCTGGTATGTGATATATCGATCTCCTTCAATGGTGATTGATATAAAGACACCAATGGAGATGTGGACTGGTAAACCCGCTGACTATTCTCAGTTACATACTTTTGGAAGTCCTGTATAGGCAATGTTTAATGACCATAGAAGATTGAAGTTGGATTCAAGATCCAGAAAATTTATTTTATTGGGGTACGCTGATGGTGTGAAGGGGTATCATTTGGGGGACCCCACTGCCGTAAAATTTATCATCCGCATAGATTTCATTTTTGCAGTAGATAAGGGGAAAATGAAAACTAATCAAGACACGAAGAATGAGAATAAAGAAACCACAACAGTCAAAGTAGAGGAAAAATCCAAGGAAGAACCAGTTTCCTCGGAGGTATTACTAGAGCATGATGATCATGTGCTGTTTGAGTTTGGACCATGATGGTCAACTCGGGAGAAAAGAGAACTAGTATGGAACTCAGACTATGTCACTAAGAGAAATATTTTGTACTGCTTATTGACAGATGATGGAGAGCCATATTCTAGTGTGGAGACGACCCAGAGTCCAGATGCATCCTTATGGATGGTGGTGATGCAGGAGGAACTTAAAGACCTGCACTGGAACAAGACATGGGATCTTGTTCCATTACCTCATAGAAGGAAGTTTATCAGAAACAAATGGGTCTTTAAGATCAAGTGGGATGGAATGGACGAAGTGGAGTGATATCATGCATGATTGGTGGTCAAATGATTTTCTCAGAAGGAAGGTATTTATTTCAATGAAATATTTTCTCTAGTTGTTAGAGTGATGAATTTTCGGATAGTTTTGGTGATGTGTGATACATACAGCTTACATCTGAAGTTGTTAGATGTGAAGACTACTTTTCTCCCTGGTGACCTTGAATAAGATATATATATGCTCAAACTATAATGTTCTTTAAAATAAAGTGAAGGGAAATTGGTTTGTTGGTTGAAAAAATATCTGTATGGTCCCAAACAGGTGCTGAGGTGTTGGTATAGGAGATTTGATTCCTATATCATGATCCTTGGATATGAAAGAATTCATTCAGATCCTTATGAATATTTCAATGGTTCAAGTGGTAATGATTTCATCATTATTATGTTGTATGAGGATGACATGTTGGTTGTAGGCCCCAAAAATGATCAGATCGAAGTGATGAAGGAATAGATGTCTAGGGAGTTTGATATGAAGGACTTGGAACTAGCAAACAAGATTCTTAGGATAAAGATTTACTGAGGAAGAAATAATGGATATATTTGGCTATCACCAATGAGTTACTTACAGAGTGTCTTGAAACGCTTCAACATGCAATAATATAACAAAATCTCTACCCCTCTTCCCATTAATTTCAAGTTATCATTCACGATGAGTCCCAGTCATGAAGTAGAGAGGATGGAAATGTCTCGAGTACCATATGCATCAGCAGTGGGAAGTCTAATGCTTGCTATGGTTTGTACAAGACCAGAAATTGCACATGCAGTGTGAGAAGTTAGTCGGTACATGGTGAATCCAGGATGGAATCATTGGAGCACAGTGATGTCACGACCCGCCCTCGGGGCCCGTGCTGTGACTACCCCAAGCCCACCTTCCATAGGCCAGGGGCTGGCGACTAGCACCAAGGCGTAAATCCTAGTAAAAAGGGAAGGCATTGACTTTGAAAAGTAAACAAACACCACAGAGTAAGCAAGCGGAAAAGTAAACTCTAAGTAAAAACAGAGTACAACTGAAAGTGCGGAAAAGTAAATGGGCCAGTATACAAACCCAAACTGAAAGTAAAGTACAACTCGAAAGGGATAACATCAACTGTAAAGTAAAAGCCGCTACACCGAGCTGTCCACTAGAAATCCCACCTGAAGGGTGGGTAAAGATAGCTCCACTGCTCCACGGATCCCACCGTCCGCTCCGAGTACGTCCCGCCCAGTGGTCCACCTCCAGGTACCGTCCTGCTCTGCAAGCCTCCACCACGATCAACGCTATCTGTCGTCTGTTCCCAACACAACGTAGTGCAGGCATAGCCCGTGCAGGGGTGAGTATAAGCTACTTAGTAGGGACCCCGAGACCCCTGAAGGTCTCCCAAAATCCACAAAGGATAACCACAAAGGTGAGATGCAAACACGAAGTAACCACCGACACTGCTTAGGTATATGCCCATACATATACCTAAGTCATCAATTCCAATACGCTCCAACCTACGAGGCCAAGTACAACTCAGTCAACACAGGAAAGTATACGTATTCCACACAGGAAAGCAAAACGAAATCCACACAGGATAGCACAACACAATCCACACAGGATAGCACAACACAATCCACACAGGAAAGCAACAGGATTCAGCTCACACATGTATACTTCATCGAAGGACGATAAATATGATCTCTGATCCATCTAAGTCGTCGGACCCATGAAGGATCGATAGGTAACTAACCCCCGCAAAGACCCACACAGGATCGGGCCCACGCAGGACCTGTAGGCGCTGGTTCACACAGGACCGCTGAGCGCAATGACCCACACAGGATCGGACCCACACAGGATCGGGCCCACATAGGACCTGTAGCACTGATCCACGTAGGATCGCTGAGTGCTGTAGTCGTCGTCGTCGAATCGACTAAGGATCTCTGTACTGTCGTCGTCGCAGTCACAGTAGCAGTAGCAGTCGTAGTCGCAGCCAGCACTAGGGTTCCCGCACACAGCAAGTTTGTTCGGGAGGGTCCGCTCCACGAGCCGAGAGGCTGATACATAAACTGTCACAAAGTCCAGATTTGTGTATCCAAAAGTTCCGTATCGTCAACAGGAACTCAACGCAACAGACGACGAGTCGATCGGACACCCGGTCTGAGAGTTATTGGCCTTTTCTTCCCAGGGGCCTGGTTGGGTTTTAAGGAAAAACCAACCCGACCATACTTCACCTGCATCCAAACCTCGGGAAGAGTATGCCAAAAGATCCGTCTCACTAAGAGGAACTCAACAAAGCTGACGGCATGTCAATCGGACGTCCGTAGCTCAAGATATGAGTGTTTCCGCTCCGAGGGCCCGGTTGGTTTCGTGTACGAACCAACCCGGACGAACTCAAAGTATTCCGAAACCTTGAGTGCGATATACCAAAACGACCGTCTCGATCCAACGATTGCACTTCCACTGATGGTTCGACAATCGGAGGTCCGTAGCTCATGTTATGGGCAAAATACCGAAGTCAATTCGAAAACGGGGGGTCCGGGTCCGGGCCGACCCGGCCCGGCCGGCGGTGCAGTGGCGCGGCGCGGCAGCACGACCTGGGCGCCGCTCCGGTGCCACGCGCGGGGGGGGGGGGGGGGGGGGGGGGGGGGTAGAGCCCCCGCCTCTTACCTTTGGCGGCGCGGCTGGAAGCCACGCCTTGGATCAAACGGCCCCCCTCGGTGGGGCCTGCCTTTGAGAAAAACGGGGGGGGGGGGGGGGGCGTTGCCCCCCCCTTGGTGTAACTGCGGCCCCCCATTATGGGGGGCCGGTTTTGGCCAGTCGGGGGAATTAATTCCCCCGGTTCTTCTCCCTTCCTGCCGGCCCGACCAGACCGGCCGGTCCTTCCTCAACGGGACCGGCAAGGCCGGTCCCCTTTCCGGCTTCCGACACCTGCGGCCCGGCCAGCCGCTGGTCTTCTCGTTCCGCCGCGGCCCGGAACCGGCCGCGGCCTTCATCGTCTGGTGCGGTGCGACGACACCGTGCCCCTCCGCCGCGGCCCCGCTCCGGCCGCGGTGCCTTTGGTTTCCTTCGACGCGGCACGACGGCGTCGCGTTCATGATAATCTTTCCACGGCGCGGTGCGACGGCGCCGCGCAATATTTTCCATGTGATTCCCACGTGGTGCGATGACACCACGCCTTCTCGTTCATCCACAAGAATATAATAATATTCATGAACAAAGGAGGGGGAATTCGTCCGTGTTTGTGCGGTCCGGCCCCCCTCTCTTTAGACGATAACACTTAAATATATCCACAAGATTATCATGCTAGAACCAAGAACGAGATTAAATAAATAATCAACAACAAACCCATACCTCGGTTTCAAGAACGATGATCGTCAACGACTCGCAGAAGATGCGTCGCGGTGGTCGGCGTCACGGAAGAAGGACGTCGATGTCGTGAAGCGAGGATTCGAAGTTCTTTGACGACGATTTCGTCGTGGGAAATCGTCGCGGAAGAGATGACACGGAAGAGGACGTCGTCGGTGTCGCGGGTATGGCGTCGCGGAAGACGGTTCCCGAGAACGTGGAGTTCTTCGTCGATGTTCGAATGTTCTTCGCGTTCTTCGTCAAATATTGATGAAGAAGAAGAAGAAGGTTTCAAATTCTCTCAATATTGCCTAGAGAATTCTAACCCAAATAAAATAAGCTAAGGTCTTATTTTATTTACTCATCCAAACCATTTTGAAATTCAAAGGTTTGAACTTAAGACAACTCAACCCATTTAATAACCCAACTTGTCAAGTTAATTAAAGAGGGGTTATTGGAAGTTTAAAAAGAGAAGATGAAGAGTTATGCTTCGTGTGGGCCCCACCGCACTTAATCCTCCCAAGGGAGGTTAAGTGGATGTGGGTCCCACCTCTAACTCCCTTTGGGAGAAGTTAACCAATAAGTTAAAATAAAAATTTGTATACCACATTTTTTATTTAACTTATTCTAAACTCCCAAAAACTAACTCTCAACCCGCAATAAACGCAACCTCGGAAAAGGTCTCCTTAAGCGAATATTGGCGCTGCGAGTTCATCGGTGCCCTCAGAATTTGATTCCCGGCACCGGTTCAAAAGTTAGAAATTCCCGCTCATTCGTTCACTGAATGTATCCGAGCCAAACTTCGGAAAATGATTCCGGGCACTCCGGGCCTCGGAATCAGGTTTCGTCAGAATCCGCGTTCTTGTAAAATTCTAAAGAAAATTAAGAAAAAATTTCTCTTGAATTTTACGGGTCTTTACAAGTGAAAAGGATCCTGAGATACATTAAAGAGACCACATATGCTGCATTATGTTATGGAGGATCATATTTTACTATCAGAGGATTTGTTGATTTAGATTTTGCATGTGATTCTGATTGGAGGAGATAAACTACTGGTTATGTGTTTACTATTGTAGGAGGAGCTGTGAGATAGCTTTCAAAGTTACAGTCAGTGGTGGCTTTATCCACAACAAAGGCAGAGTACATGGCAGTTACATAGGGTTGCAAAGAGGCAATTTGGATGAGAAGGTTTTTGGAGGAACTCGGGCTTAGACATGAGAAGATACCATTTTCTTGTGAGAGTCAGAGCACCTTGCACATTGCAAGCAATCCATCTTTTCATTCCATGACGGAGAACATTGGGGTACAATATCACTTTGTCTGAGATGTGGTGGAAGAAGGAAGTGTGGATATGCAGAAAATTGATACTAAAGAAAATCAAGTAGATTTCCTGATAAAGAAAAATAACTTTTATAAGTTCATATGGTGTAGATCCTCGAGTGGCCTTGTAGAGACTTGATCACCATGTTAGGCAGATAGAAAGGATGCGTGGAGAGGTGATTGATTCTCAATTAAATCTCCATGTGGGAGATGTGTTGGCAGTATCTGAATTGGAGGACGATGCCACCCCTTTTGTTTGTTAAAGGAGGTGGGCTAGGTTGGTGGTTGGTGGCCAAACCCCCACCAAACCCCATACGGGAGAAGGCTTCAAGAGGGATGGGAAAGGCTGGCAGCACCCTACAAAAGGGGGATCTCTCCCAGTAGATTTGATCATCACCTTCACTAGGAATCTCATCACCGGTTATTCCAATTGAGCAATATTTGTGAGGCAGTTTTCCAATTTATTCAAGAGAGAAATTTTTCGAGGGTTTTCTCCTTCTAATAGTGAGGGAGAGTGTGTACCCACTTTTGTCCATAGTGATCCCTCTATTTGTCTGTGGTTTTTTACCCCTTTCATTTTGGGGGGTTTTCCATGTTACATCTGGTGTCACTTTTATTTCCACATTTTCCACTTTATTTTTTTCTCGTGATTATCTTTACACCAGTGGGCCAATCATTTCCTGTCCCAACAAACCTGACATCGCCTTTCCAAATCTCATCAGGCAAAGCCGTAGTCGAGGCTCCACTGGTAGCAGAAAATATTAAAACATAGTAAAAAATATGTATAAATTCAAAAAATGGATTAAATTCTAGAAATACAAAAAATTAAATAATATCAAAAATTATGAAAATAAATCATATTTAATAAAATAATATATAAAATTAATAAATAAATTAAATTAAATTACAAAAAATATGTTTTCAAAAAAATTAATTCATAACATTAATTTCACGAATTGAGAACACATAAAAAATGAATAAATAAATAATAACATTACTATTAATTATTATTGTATAAACTTTATAGATTATATATAAAAATATAATTAATTATCAACCTTTATAATTTTAAATAATTTTTAAATATATTATTATTTAGTTAAGTGCATAAATATTTAAAATTGTATAAATAACTCTCTAAATTGAATATATTACAAAAATATTAAATGAATATATATTAAAAATGAGTAAATATTAAAATTGAATAAATTACAGAAAATACTAAAAATGGAGAGATATTAAAAATGAATTAAAAATATTAAATCAACAAACACACATACACATACACTCATACATACGCATTGACAGACATGTACACAAACATACACAAAGACATACACATACACATACACATACACATACACATACACATACACATACACATACACATACACATACACATACACATACACATACACATACACATACACATACACATACAGATACACATACACGTACACATACACATACACATACACATACACCTACACCTACACATACACATACACATACACATACGCATACACATACACATACACATACACATACACATACACATACACATACACATACACATACACATACACATACACATACACATACATATACACATACACATACACATACACATACACATACACATACACCTACACATACACATACACATACAAATGCATATACACATACACATAAATATGTATATTTACACATACATGCACAAACACATACAAAAATACACATACACATACACATAAGCACATAAACTTACACGTATATCTAAATATGAATAAAATCACACATTTTATACGAAAACACATACCTAAAATTATATAAACATCTAAGCACATAAATTTACATACATATGAAAACATACATACTGTTAGATTTGGTTCCCTAGAACCTACTTCTTTATACATTATGACAAACTATAATAATTGTTTTGAATTTTAATAAAATCTTTATCACATCAAGATTTTTATTTTACATAACACAACATGGGATAATATCTTAAGAGCTTCTGTCACAATGAATGATTATAGCATTTACCCACTATGATGAGAACCCAAAAGTTCAACAATAATATTCTTAAATATATGTTCTAGAGTTCGATGAAATCATTTGAGGGACACAAATGAATGATTCTATCAAGGGTGAAGACTCATTGGACATTGAGGTTCTTTCTCATGGTGTAAATCCTTTGTGATATCCACTGTAGGGTATTATTTGTATGAAACTTTCAGGTAGAAATTCCACATTTATATGTGTTATTGGATGTTCCTATCAATAGACATGTGTATTGATCCTCAAACATTAAAATTATAATTAACGAGTATTATGAGTCACACAATTCGATGTATTGAGGAATACAGCGACAACATATATTTACAGTGAGGTAGGATATGTTGGGTGTATATGAGAAATAATTCATTATTGAATAATGTAAGAAATGATTTTTCAATTCTGTTTTTTAATAGGAGTTAATATCTTAGGTTATTTGATTGTACAAATATAACCTAAATAAATTAATGTCAATGGTGTTCTATAGGAATGTTAAAATTTTGGAATGTCTAAGAAAGAGACATGGAGCACAAGGAATGATGGAACTTCCATAAAACCATCTTGATTTGAGATATCATGATAAATGGATTATATTACAATGTAACATCAATATATGGTTTTTTTCATTACAATATCATCATATTTCTCTATGTCTTCTTTGTTATATTTCTTGACACTAACCTTAGACTTTTGGATACTTCACCGAATGCCACTGAGAAAGAGGACAAGAGGGCCACACACCAAGTGTATCGAGAACCTTATTTAAATAATAATATTACTTATTTTTGAAAGAGTTGAATAAATATTATTACCACACATGGTTTAATAATTATTCATGTTTATTTTATCGTATATATTCTTTCTCATGTTATTGAATATAATATTATATATGAGAAATAGTTAATAAAAAATTATTAGCTATTTATTGAATATAATATTTATTTATTTATTCGATAATGATGAAGGGATATTTATTTTGTAAATAAATTTTCATTATTAAAGTTCCAATAAATATTTTGGAGGAATAGTGAGACAAGTGTAAATGTCCAGTGATAAATAATATATATAGAATATAATTTGAATAAATAATATTTAATTTAATTCATGAGTTTATCATAAGTCCTTAAATAATAATAATGATAATAATTATATTATTATTATTATAAATATGTGGTTTTATAGGAATTATAAAAAATAATAAGGGTACAGATATAATTATTATTTTCTAATGATAGAGATATATAAAAAATATTATAATTTATCTAAGAGATAAAATTCAATTAACTTTTCATAATGAGATCCAGATAAAATCCTCTCAAATATGTAGAGAGATCCCTCTCAATGAATTCTCTCGATAATGGAGAGTGATCCTCCTCCTCCACCACTCTCAAGTCTAGAGATATTGAAGAGAACCCTTCCATGAAGTGTTTCTCAGGGAAATCAATGGTGAATTATTCAAGGGTTTGGATCATCTTTGCTATCACCCAGAGATACCTATGATGATATTCATAGTTTTATGGAACAAATGTGGATCACTACTAGAAGGAATATATACATGATTCCAATAATGTAATGACTGTACAATGTAGAGACATTGTGAGATCTATGAATTAAGAAGGAATTCCTTTCAAGGTAATTATTTAATAGCTTAAATGAATTATAAATAAAATCTTTGATAATTAAATTTGTTTATATAATTTTATTTAATTAATAATATTTGATTTAATTGTGTTGATCATATCATTTATTGTCATGTAAATTTTTGAATAATCATCAATTACGAAAATAAACTGAGTTGGGCCTGCCTGATTCGATGCTTCCACCACACTTGGAACATTAAAGTTACATTAAAGGGGTCACCAAATTATTTAAAATTATTTAATGATCATTGATCAATTAATGAATTTTCCATTAGTTTTCAATTCCAGTTTAATCATTATTTAATATTAATTGAGAGATCTTATTTCTTACTCTCCATTTCTCAAAAATATAATCAAAACCATTAATTTTAAGAATGAAATAGATTAAAGGAATGAATATGGTGGTGTATAAGAGTCTGTCTAGACAACACAGGTGTACATATTGTGTAACTCATAGGTACATGCCATATTCCCATGTTTAATGCACCCTAAATTAATTCATAATTTTCTGAGCCATGTGAATTTATGAAACACAGTGTATTTAATCACACATTGTGTTTTTAATTGTTTAGCCTAGAGGAAAATATTCTAGATTACATGTCATGTAACTTCCCTACACGAAATTCAGTCCTTTAGTCATAGATGGTCCATGTATCTTGTTACATGTCCTACATGAATGGTGACTATGTACCTCCGACATCACACACTCTGTAGCACACATACACACCATGTACTCCAATATTTTCTATATAATGGTTATATTCCAAGTCCCATTGAGTTTTACAAGGATTGATAGTGAGAAAAACACATGTTGTGTAGCTGGATTGTACACATCGTTTACTTTTACCTAGTTACATAGAATTAAAAATTAATTTATTATACCACATTAACCTTATTAACATGTGTTTTGGGTGGTCATTATATTGATAGTACATGACACATTATGGGATATATATTTATATGTATATATATATATATATTTAATGTTTAATTAATTTTCTATGTAATTTTTGGGACTTCATATCATGTATATGTCGTAATAAAATTATTACTCTACATTCATTGAAATTTTACATTCTATGTGAATACCATGTTCTCTCTGTGGCCATTAAGTTGATAGTACATACCATGAACTTATGTAATAAGTCATGTATATTATATTCAATGTGATTTACTAGTATATTAATATAATACATTTTGGGTAGTTTGGATGGGTACTCACTACGTTTCCTTCAAGGTAAATGTATTGTATGTAAGCAAATTTAAACGATTTTTTTTTTTTAAATTATAATTCATGAGAATCTATAGAGAAATTTGGATGAGAATTAATATAAAATAAGTGACTAACTAAAGAATATAATTAATTGATCCGATCATGATTTTTCATAAATAAGAAAGATTATAATTATATTTTATTATATTAAATGTACAATTCATTGCATTTTTTGGATGATCATGACCATAACTCATACATTTTTATATGCTTGGATTATTTTAATTTATTATTAAATTAAAATTTTGGACCATGTGATATCCCTTCTCTCATTATGAAAGGGCCTACGTGACATTGTTTTTTATGTGAACCCCTTATGAAATCCTTTGGTTATACTCAAATGTATGTAATTAAAAGCACATGTTATAGACATATCTCCAAAAATAGTAGAGGATGTTCAAGTTTGGAGTGGAGGTGAAACCAATACAAGAGATATACATAGGTGGATAGGTGGAAAGATAAAATATGAACCACAAAATGGTTCAATGTTTTTTAATCTAGATAGACAGTTAGATTATAACACACTATATAAACTAAATATTAGTAAAAGACCATGATCATACAACTTTTTTATTTAATTTTTGTTAAGTTAAATGGTTATATCATTAAGGATATTTTTTCACAATCACTTGAATTAACAAGCCTGAAATATAGAAGTAAAAAAATTATCTTATGTGGAAAAATTATCTAAGATGTGGTTAACCACTTAAGTCAATCCACATAATATTAACAAGCTTATAATAAAGATAATAGGAAATTTATACATGAATATAAAATAATTAATATATATATATGTGTTATGTCGATATAGAATTCCACTATATATGTAAAAATAGAAAAATTGTTTAATGCACTTTACCAACCAATGTAGGGGTGCTTTCAATTATCGTTGAATTATAACATGATCTTTTTGGTTTAATTAACTTAGTTCACATAAAGGGATGGATTTCAAAGAAATAATTGGTTTAACTAAAAATAAAATTTAGAGGAAATCTAATTTAAGTATTTAAGGATTGGGTAATCCACTCAATAGTCCAAGTAAATATGAGTTAATGTAGTCGAAATTTGGAATTCCTACCCAAAACCCTTTATATTACATGAAAAGACAATGTTGGGGTGATGAGAAGGGGAATATGGACCATTTCCACTAGAATTTATAAGAAAAAGAACATTCCAAATCTAATTGTGATTGAATTTAGGTTTGGGTAAAATTGTGGATGATTAATAAATATAATATTTATTTTTTAATCTACATTTCATCAGGTAAAGTACTAAAATTTTATTTTACTTATTTTCAAAAAATAAAGTAAAAAATACTTCAAATATATCATTTTAATCCATACTTGAGAAGAAAAAAATTATCACTGGAACTAATTTTCATGAATGTAAAAGGAATTGATGTGTAATTTTATTGTATAAAGAGAAATTGTATGTGTTGTAAGTACCTATTCATGAAGTTCCTGGACAAGAGGCTAGTGAGTAAGAGTTTTGTCTCTATGAGAAAAATTTGGATAATTCCAAAGATGATTGATGTTTCAAGCTATCACCCATGACTAATGAGATTTTGAATCAACATGAGTACATTGATGTGTATAACATGATGTATCAACTTCAGGATATCTATCAAGATAAGGTGATACAAGAGAGATATAATACCTCTAATGATATTTTAGTACTAAGCTGGGAGAGTCAACACTATCTCTACCTTATATAGTTAAGATTATTGGTGAAATTGGAAACTTATACATATCAAGGATCAAATTCCTACCTGAGTTTCATAGAGATATATTAATTTACTCACTAACCAAGACCTTTTAAATTTTTATTTTTAATTATAACATGAGAAATTATGAGAATAGTCTTTCAAAACTGTTACTTTGAATCTTTAATTGGATATGAAAATGGGGTGTGGCAAACCTGAAGTCTTTATGGTGTATAAGAAAAGGAAGAACAAGGAAAACGGTCCAAAGAATCATAGAAAGTCAAAACCTACCTAGAAATATCCTTCCATGAAGAAGAATATCTAGTGGTAGGGAAAGGGAAAGGATGTAGTTTTTTTTTCATGTGGCAAGAATGGACACTAGATGGGGAATTCCCCCATAAACAAGGTGAATCTAATGGTGCATTCATTATCGAGTGTAATATTTAAGTATCTATTAATTGGGTATTTGATATGTTGGGACCAATGTTTTATTTGTTTTCAATCATGTGTAAAAATGTGTTTGGTGACTGTGGATAAAGTGGTGATTCCTAGATAAATGTTATGGATTAATATAATAGAAATATATGTCATGATTGGAAAAATTTTCTTGAAAAAAATGTGATGATTATTGAATATTTTTTTAATTGGATATGGCTTGTAAAAAAGAAAAAATTCACAATTCATAAAATAAATCCAAACAATGGAATTATTTATTTTAATGAATAAAAGCTTAAAATTTTATCATAAATGATACACCTACATTTTACATGAAGAGGATATTTGAGAAGAGAAGAATAAATGAGTATGGTTGTAATTTTTGATGAAAGATTTGTATTAATTTATATATTATGTTATATATTTATTATGGGCCTCATAAAAAAAACTAAGTCTAACTAAGGGAGCCACCAAGCTGTCCCTTTACAACACATAGGGGGTCCCAAGGAGTCTACCATTATGGGATTGCCTTCCAAAGATATCCCCACAGAAGGGAGTGGCAGGGCACATTTCCATGCACTAACAGGGACCATAGATCATATTCCAAAAGGCACATATGGATTGGGCTGGAATCCCTCATGGGTTCCCATGGACAATTTAGTGTGGCACAACCCATATGGGTGTGAGGTGCTATAAATCTAGATGCCAACCTTGGTGATGACTTGAAGGTACAATGATCATGCCTGGATTTATAAACCAAAGAGGAGCTACTAAAAAGAAGTGACGTGGGATAGTCGAGGCATGAGATTATGTTCCTCCATCACTTAATAGTTTCAAAGAAACCTTGCCACATGATGTGTCCTATCTCAGCCATCTGATCACACAAAGTTTTCATCTCCTACCTTCAGTTACCCAAGGATTTCTAGTGCACTGGATCTTAGGCTGAATTACCGATGAATGAGAAACTGACCATATTTCATGATGATTTCTAAGGGATGATTTATTTGAGATCAATCCAATTACATTATGAAATATTTATGTTTCTTGAATGTGGATAAATATAAGAATAATATTTATTTGATTTCAAATGAAGTGGAATTCGATAGTTCAATATTCCTCCATTAATGTTTCTAAAGCATAGGTGAGGATATCATTGAAATGGATATGAAAAAATGATGAAAGTTATACACCATGTTTTTCATAATATATTTTAGAATAACTAAATTAATCAGGTGAGATATGTTTTTCCATGATATGAAATTATTTATGGAGCATTCAAGGAGGTCTAAAATACAGATCTAAAGTGGTGCGAGGCACTATACATATCACCTATAAAAGGAGAAGCCCTCATTCAGAAGAGGTGTAATATATTTGAGAGAGGCTCTTGGTTTTGGAGAAACAGAGCACTAAAAAATGTTAGTTTCACAATGACTAAGTACTCATCATAACATTATTATATCAAGGAGTAGAGAAGATTCTATAGGGCGTTGAAAAGGGTATACCACTCTCAAAGAAGATTCATAAGGATTAGAGTTCCATGAATCCATTCAGGATGCACGATATCTTTATGCACATTTTCATTGTCTTTGTGAATGATCATATTCACCATGAGATAATTTCATCCAAAATATTCTTTCTGAAGTTCATATATAATGTAATCATTAATTAGAAGTTCAAATTCTTAATATTTTCACTCACAAAATGGAAATAGTGATCATTCACTTCACGTGAAGAAGAAAAATATTGATTCTATTTTCATGATCATGAACCTTCATGGTTGTGAAAAAAGGACTATATAAACCAACACACATTTAATCATAGCTAAAAACACAGATAGTCTTTATTTATTATATGTGTGAAAAGGAAGGTTGACAAGTCCATGCAGTCACACGATGAATTTTGTGAACATTGTGTACATGAATATGTATTCCCATGAACATGTGATTGCTTAAGCACTGAAAAAATCTAAAATGATGGTGTTTGTGAGTAAAAAGAATAAAATAAATAATTTATGCATAAAAATTGACAACAATCATGTGATTATATTAAATATTAATAAACATTTTGATAACCAAAACCATATTTTCAGATGCCATGAAATTCATCCATGAAGGGGAATTGAGTTGATATTTGTGCATGTGAGATCTTGTATAAAATATTTAAAAACATTTTTATAAGCATCTTACATACATTCAGTGAGTCTGGGTCTTCATCTATTAGATGAAAGAACCAGACAAGTAGTGGTTCACTATGAAAGATGATTATGTATTATGATCAAAAGTTGTTTAAGAATGAAAAAAATCAGTGCAAAGGTACTTGAATTGTATATGATAAAGTGTGATCATACAAGATCTTAAAGGAAAAATATTTAAAAATATTTCTACATTGGATCAATCAATTCAAAGAGAATAGATATAGCTGGGGGTTATAACCAATTGCTAGGATATTTTTTGATTGTGGGTATAAAAAATCACTATAGAATAAGGTGTAATGGGGGGGGGGTATAACCAACTGTTGAATGCGAATTGAATTTTGGGAGTATAATCAACTTATAATTTGGGGATATAACCAATTACTAATTGTAATAACCTTGTTGAATAGTGGATAATCCATGTTGGAGGGAATAACGAACATTGAAAAGGATATTAAGGCCCTGAAAAAAGGTAAATAAATAATTAAAGAAGAACAATGACCAACTTATTTTGAGGATGAGAAAGGTGAAAAATAATTCAAAAAAATGATTAAATTATTTAATATAATGTTTAAAAATGGAAGGTAGGATAGAAAAGGAAAAAAATAAGTAAAATTATAGAATTTGAATAGGATTGTTCATTTTATGGTGACTTTCCAATGAAAAAGGAAGTCGAAACAGAATCAGACGAAGATGATAACAAGTCACCCAAAAAGAATGATAAATAAATATAATAATAAGTTTTTTTACAAGAATAAAAATATTATGAGTCCACAAATTAATGAATCGTCGTCAACAAGTAGAGAGTCAGAAGAAAGAAGATATTCAAAGAATCTAATCTGCCTTATGGGTAAAGCCAAGAAGCCTAAAGACTTATTTAAAGATGATGAATGTGATTAAACAACTAAAGTATAATGGATGTTAGAAGAAAATAATAAAGATCCACTTGGGACCAGTATAAAATCATAAAGGAAAAGAAAATTACAAAGAAAGAAGTTGAAAAAATATTTTTTCCAACTAATGAATGTCATAAGAAAGAGGTGACCCATATTTTAGAAATAATGGGATATAAGTGGAAGATAACCGATATATAAAAAATGATGGAAAAAATTTATGAACAACTAGTATGAAAAAAATAATCAACACTTATTGAAGAAAATAAACAATAAAGATTTAATATTTCTTAATCTGAGAATATGGTAAATGATATATGTGAAATTCTTAATGAGAAAGAGGAAGAATTATCTCATACCTAGTCGATGTGTATTTTGTTTTAAAAAATGAGTTAATTTAAATGCAATAAGAGTTCCCGAGAGCTATTGAACACAAAGGTGAATAATCAAAAGATACTATGCAGAAGGATTAATTTCATCATGTTGTCTCTACTCTTGAACAATAT
This sequence comes from Viscum album, assembly GCA_963277665.1. Lineage (NCBI taxonomy): Eukaryota > Viridiplantae > Streptophyta > Magnoliopsida > Santalales > Viscaceae > Viscum > Viscum album. The sequence continues at coordinate 1,017,217,167 of OY728143.1, forward strand.
CAATGTATATCTTTTACATATAATAGTGTATTTTGATTGGAAAACTGAATCTGACTAGGCCAAAATCAAAATTGAGACAAAATACCCCACAAAGGGAGATATGAATAATTTAACATAAGCTTTCCTCCGATGAAGAAACACCCATAATCTCTGAAAAGATAGAAACAAGAAAAATCAGAGCAGAATTATTATCACTCTAGAAGATCAAGGTTCAAAGGATAAGGCAAGTGTTATAGAGTGTTTGGTCATAAAGTCTATTCAAGATGTTTTAACATGTCACTACCAGCAATGAGGCATGAATGAAGGGGAATAAATATATAAAAAGGATATTATATTACCAGGAATAGATATTTTTGTCCAAGACTCCATAAAAAATTTCAACATAGAACAAATTTGAATGCCTAATGATAGTTTTTGGTAGATGTGGTCAAGAATTTTACAATTCTACGAAATGTTTAAAAAGATCACCATGAGTTATTCTTTATGCTAAGACTGGGGAAATTATTAAATATAAAAATAATGGAATGTATTATGGAGATATTAATAAGAAAGAAATCGTCAAAAAATAATTTTTTTATCCAAACTAATTAGAAGTGGATAAGAAATTGTTGAAAGTTAAAAACTATTCTCTTGTTAATGTAAAGAAATTTATTATAGAATTTAATGTGGAAAAAGTAATTCCACAAAAAGTTGATGAAAAGTTATCAATATGTGATTACTTGAAAAACATTAAGTTTTAATGGTGTGAATAAAATGGGTAAGACATAAGATACTGTATGAAAATTATGCCAGACCAATAAGATAGTGTTAAAAAGATATGGAATGTAAAAAAACAGATGCATCTGATGCTGAAATGGAAAGACTATCTACACTATAAGTACCAAATGATGAATAATGATCAATCAAAACTTCTATGAAATAAAAAAATAAGATGAAGTTGATATAAAGAGGAAGCTCTTAGTATGAATGTTATTTTTGAGAAACAAAAAATACCCCTACTTATTCCCTACAATTTTTGTGTTTTTAGTTAATAATAATGGAATTAAAGGAGATGTTTGAGGCTGACACTAATAGTGATAATAAATAGGCACTACTTCATGGAGTCTTCTGACTTCCATGAATTTGAAGAAAATTTTTTTCTTCCCTTAAGGGGTAGAAACCTTGAGAACGAATCTGAAATAATATGAATAGGTTCAAAATGAAGGTCAAGGTATGACAATCACACTTCCATCCCTTATTCCTAATTATTTTCATATTATTAATTAAGGGGGAGTGGTTTATTGATTTCAAAATGAGACAAAGGGAGATATTAATCTTTTCACTTAATATTTATGATGTGTTTTTTTAATTGTGTATATTATTTTTCATTTCAAGGATAAATATGATTATTTATAACCCTGTTGATTATAATTTATAGATTATGAGCTTGATTTCACTTGAATGGTTTTTTATAGACAACATAAGAAACCTTAGTCATATCTCTCTTGTTTTATATACTAGGTTATCCCAATTAGACTTAGTATTGATTTACTAATGTATCTTTTCTAATAGAACCATCTGATATAATCCCCCTCTTATAGGTATTCAAGAAATAATATTTAAATAAAGAAGAACATGTTTTTGAGAAAATTCTAAATTTTCATTGGCATTTTTTTCCAATAAAGTGTAGAAATGTTTGAGCAGGCATATTGATTCCTGAAATGTGTGATAAAAAGGTATCTACATCCAAATATTAAGGGGGATATTGTTGGCCCCAATGTTTCATTGGTTTTCAATCATATGTCAATTTGTGGTTGGTGATTTGGATGATGTGGTTATGGCTAGAGAATTGTTTTGGATTCATCTAATGGAATTAGATTTCATATTTATACAATTTTCTTTTGAAAAAATATGATGATTGATAAAGGTATTCTCAATTTTCTAAGAAATTTTTTAATGAAGAAATGAACAATGCATACAAGAATTAAAAACATTGAAAATTTTTATTTTCATAAAGAATAGATTAAAAGGTTGTCATTAAAAGTACAGTTACAATTTTTCATTAAGAAAAAATTTTATAAGAGAATAATAAAGTATTATAGTTGGAATTTTTAAAGAAGAATTTTTAATATTTTCTATATTATGATAAGGATTTATTATGGGAATCATATAACAAACTATGTCCAACAAAGGGATCTACCAAGTATTTCCCTCTACCATACGTAAGGGGACCTCAGGAGTCTACCCCCATGGAAATGACTATAATAGGAATCCCAATGTGAGGTAGAGGTTATGAATATAGTCATGAATGAATGGGCCTGTGTATAGGTCCTGAAGAGAAATTTTTTAAATCCACATGGATTGGGACAGAAGCATATAGGGGTTCCCATAGACTGTGTAGTGTGGTGCGTCCGGTGTGGGCATGGGGTAAAGTGAATCCGGGTTCCAACCCCAATCCCATCTCGAAGTTTCAGTCCTCACACCTTGATCAATAAACTAAATTTGAGATACTATAAAGAAACAATGTCAAATAGTTGAGGCTCATGATAATATAAATTATCCACATAAAATTCATAATTAACATGGGCTTCATGATGCAAAAAATCTCATCTTTCGAATCACCGGGGGACTTCGGCTCTTAACTTTGGCCACCCAAGGATTTCCAATACCTCAGAATTACAAAAAAACGATTGATGGATGAGAAACCATCCACCATTCATAAGTAATGGTATTAGTTATTTGAGATTCATTTGATAACATGCATGAAATATCCATCTTTCATTCATGTAGATAAATATAAGAACAAGGATTGGCCAAATGAAAATGAAGCTTCATTAAGCTATTTGAGAATCCTCCATTAATGTAGCTCGAGCAGAGGTGGGTATATCACTACTATGGATATCAGAAAATCATTAAGGTTATATTCTTTGTTTGTTTTTTTATATTTTAGAATACCTGAATGTCTTAGGGGATATAATTTTTTCTGAGATACAACATTATTAACAGAGCATCTAAGGATTCATCAACATGGATTCAAATGTGGATCTATGTCAGTGTGATGCACTGTCCTCATCACTTATAAAAGGAGAAACCCTCATTCAAGAGTAATGATACAATTAGTTGATATTATATCATTTACAAAGAATAATATCATAGAAAAAAATTATTTTACGAAGTATAAGAACTCATTGTGATATTATTACATGAATAAGAAGAAAAGATCTTACATGCCTTCAAAAAGTGTTTATCACTCTCAAATAATTTTATCAAAGGAAAGATTTTTTAAAATCTATTCAGGAAGAATGATATTCTAAGGTTCATCTTCCTAGTATATCCGGCTAAGTCAATGTGATATAGTAGCATCTACACTGGGTTTTGAGATGCATTGAGAGACAGTGAGATTGAAGGATAATTCTTTTCACTTAAGATCTTCACTTTCTCAAAGGAAACCAGGATCATTCAATTTTCATAAAGAATACAAATTGTGATTCTATTTTAATGATAATAGATTTTTCTGGTTATATGAAAAGAAATTTATACTCACAAATTCATTTAATCAAAACTAAATAACACAGGTAGTGTGTGTGCACAAAGGAAGGTTGAGAAAGCTGACTACACACCGAAATCATTTTGTGAACTATCTATGAATGAGTATGTATGTTTATGAACATGTGATTACCTAGGATTTAACCAATATAAAAATACAGTTTTTGTGAGTTTAAATACGAAAATAATTAATTAATTCATAATAAATGAGCACGTGTATGTGATCATCTTACATAGGAATAAACAATGAAATATCTGAAAAATGATTTTCAGATTCCAAGAAATTCATGCATGAAGTGGAATGGAGTAGATATTTTTACAAGTCCAATATTGAATAAAATAATGAATTACATTTTCATGAACATCTTATTAACATTCAATGAGGCCTAGTATTCATGTATTAAAATAGAACTTCCCGAGCAGTGTTGCATTGAGAAGGATGATTATCTACTATGATCAGAAGTTGTTTGAACAAAACCAAAATCATTGCAAAGGTATGTCAATTGTATACGATCAAGTGTGATCCTACAAGATCAAGTAGGAGGATAGACTAAAGATAATTCTATAGTGGATTGATATATCAGAAGATAGAGGATATAGATTGGGGTATAACCACTTTCTAAAAGATTTGTTATTGAGGGGTGGGGGTATAACCAATCACTAGAGAAGAAGGCGCAGTTGGAATGTAAAACCAATTTTTGAATGGGGATTGAAGTTAGGGTTATAACCAAATTATAATGCGGTGTGGGGGTATAACCAATTACTAATTTTAATCACCTTCTGTAATAGTGGAGAATCCAGGTTGGGGTGAATAACCAAAATGGGAAAGAGTAGTTGTTTTTCTTAAACCACGTAAATCCTATTTTTTTCTATGAATTTATTTTGAAACATTATTTGAGGTAAGTATGTGGTACATAAGAAGAGTGGATTAAGTATTTAAATTAAAAAAAATGTTAAATTGAAAAGGAACAATTTGTAAAAAGAAAAGGTATCACTAATTCATCCTCTCCCCCTCCCAATGATCAAAAATAAATCTAGGCTCTTCGAGATATAGCTTGTGGTGTTCACATTAATATCCAAATGTATTAACCAAGTAGATTTTGAAATTATTCTAGAAGAGAGTTAGATTTTTGTGCTACCAATGGTGTGAGGATAACTTCTATAGCTATTGGAGACTACCACCATTCATTTCAAACATGAATGATATAGGTTTTAAAGGATAGTTCTTATGTACCAACTATTACCACGAACATAATTTAATTTTATTACCTAGATGTAGATGATTTAATTTTCAAATTTAGAAATAGAAGTTGGTTATTTTATAAGGGATACATATGTTTTGGTATGAAACTTATAAAAAATGGTCTTTTGTATTAAATTATGAAAATTAGGTATGAGAGATTGAAAATGAATAATATTCACATGACTTATATAACACCCAGTAATGTCATCAACGTACTTGTAATGTAATCGAGAAGCGTTTGACAAAGATCCATCTAAGTGGTTTTTAGACTATTTTGAGATAAAACCAATTAAAATGTGTCATTCCAATTTGAAAGGAAAATGTAATAAAACCAAAATTTGTTGGACTTGGTGATTGGGCCATAGAGATTATTGGATTGTTACACACTGATATTTGTAGACCATTTCTAGTAGAAGCTATATGTTTGTATTTCTACTTCAAAACTTTTTATAATGAGTTGATTGGATACAGATACATTTAATTGATGATTTATAATCCTGATTCGTTTTTGAAATTTATATTATTTCATAATTAATTATATAATAAACATAAAAAGAAGATGAATAATCTTTGATCAGATTAAAGTAGTGAGTATCTTAACTACGATTTTATCAAATTTCTAAAAGAGTTTGAGATTCTTTCTCAAATCACTCCACCTTTCACACCATAGTGGAATAATGTTAGTGAAAATATAAACCACAACTTTTTAGACATCATAATGTTGATTATAACCCATGTCGATCCTCCATTTTAATTTTGTGGATATTCATTAAAAACTATGATAAATACATTAAACCGAGTAACAAATAAAGCACCAAATCGAATTTCATTCAAGTAATGGAGTGGAAACAAACTGGTTTTGTTCCATAAACATGTATAGGGATAAGATCCATTTGTTAATGCCTCCCTAGGGAAAAAAATTCATCTAGGGGAACAAAGTGTATCATTATAGGGTATCATAAAGAAACAAAGGGTGACTACCTATACAACCCATCAGACATCAAAGTTACTATCACAAGAAAATCCATCATTTTGGGGAAGGATAATATATTGAAAAAGGAATGTGGGAGAAATATTAACATCGGTGAATTTGATTCTCAAGATACAAAATATTTGGTATGACAATAGATTACATAGGTTAATGTGGAAGAATTTGTTCCTAAAACACAAGTACTACATTAGAGAAATGGAGAGGTAAGAGAACAAGAGAGATATGTGTTTCTAGTCACTGAAATTGATGAATCATTATTAGATGAAATTGATGAAACTGTTTCGCACAATGAGTCAGTAGAGAGATAAGAATATTCATGATGGAAATAAGCATTGAATACTGAAATTTATTTCAAATATTAGAACCAAGTTTCGGTTCTAGTCAATCCTTTATTTAATGTAAAGCCTATGTGGTGAAAATTAGTATTCAAGAGAATACTAGACATGGATGGTAAATTAAATACCTACAAAGTAAGGCTAGTGGATAAATGGTTTAAATAGTTTCAAAATATTGATAATGATGATGCCTCTTCACTAGTTTCAATGTTTAAATCTATCCAAATTCTACTTTCTAAAACATATTACCAGGAATATGAAATTTGTAAGATGTGTTTAAAAAATATATATCCTTAATGGTAACCTTTAAGAACATGTCCACACAAAACATGGAAAGGAGTCTCTGAATCCAGGTGGTTCCAAATGGATTTGTAAGTTATAGAGGCCTATTTATGGATTGAAGAAATTATCCAAGTCCAAGTAAATTTTATTCAATGAATCTAAAAAATATTTTAACATTATTCTGAATGAATTTTATCCATGTGTTTATAAGTGGTTTAGTGGGAATGTAGTCATTATCCTAGAAGTATATGTTGATGGAATATTACTTATTGGAAAAAACATACCATTCTTACAATATATTACGGAATATTTTAAAACATGTTTCACCATGAAGGAATTGGGTGAAGAATCATATATTCAAGAGATTATATCAATTCATGATAGATCCAAGAGGGTTGTTGAACTATGTCAAGGAAAATACATTAACTAGATACTAAACAGATTTAATATGGAACAATCCAAAAGAGAATTGGTTCTAGTGTTACATGGAATGCATCTTTCTATGAAAATGTTTCCTCAAACACAATTGGAGAAAGAGAGAATGAGTACGATCCCATGCGATTCTATGATAGGATCAATCATGTATAAAACATTATGTTCTAGACATAATGATTACTATATACTGATAATGGTAGGAAGATATTAAGATGATCTAGGAGACAAAAATTGGTCTGCCATTAAGGATTTAATTAAGTACCATAGAAGAAAAAACGACATGTTCATGATGTATAGAGTACATTGGGTGCTACCCATCATCATTTTTACTGATGTTATTTTTTGGATAGATCAAAATGATCTGAAATCAGAGTCAGGATATGCTTTCTGTCTCATTAGAGGAGCTGTGAGCTAGAATATTTCAAAGTATCCAGTTTCTATTGATTCTATAGTGGAATATATATATATATTAGCATTTGATGAATCCAAAGAAATCATAGTAAATATACTATCACATTATATTGCGATAATACTCTAACATTGTCTCTTGTAAAAGCACCAAGATAACACTAATGACTAAAGAACATACTTTGGAAGTATCACATATTGAGAGATTTTTTCCATATTTATGAAGTTATAGTAATAATAGTTTCCATGGATGAAATTATAAAGGAGCCCTTGAATAAAGTCCCATCTCAGAAAAAAGCATGAGTTTCATGTGAGACATAGTAGATTAAAGGTTGTTAGCAGTTGGAATTAGTGAAAGTGTAATTCTGTTGGAGTTGGTTCCCTAGAACCAACTTATGTGTAATATATTACAACCTATATTCATTTTTATTAATATTAGTAAACCCCTCTATCACATCAATATTATTCTTCTTTATAAAAAATTATGTGATAATGTCTTAAGAGTACAAGTCACACTAAAATCTCATAGTTGTTCCCTACTATGATGAGAACCTTGAAGTCATAAGACTGTATTATTAAATATATGTTCCATTATAGGATGAAATATATTGAGGTACACAAATGATATAGGATATAAGGAGTGGAGACTTGTAGAACTTTGATCCACCTTCTCATATTGTATGACACAGGTAATATCTAGTGTATGATATTATAATAACAAGAGCCACCAGTAAAAAATCCAAATTTAAATGCTTCATTGAATGTTCCTATGTATAAGAAAATGTATTTATACTTAGAAATTATGATTATTATTATTGAGTATTATAAATTATTAATTTTAATGTATTGATGAAAATTGTGATGACATATGTTCATGGCGAGGTAGGATATGTTGGGTTCATCGTGAGTATTATTTCATCAACGAATATGGAAAGAAATCATTTGTTCCTTATGTTATATGTTGGAAGTTTATATCTTAGTCATTTTGATGTAAATTATCTTTCCTAAATAAGTCCATGGATATGGTGTTCTGTATCCATGTTCGATTTATGAAATGTCAAAGAAAGATTCATCTAACACATAGGTTGATGACACTAGCATGAAACCTTCTTGATTAGAGATATCTCGATAAATTGATTATATTACACAGTAAGAATACACATGTGGTTTTATGTCATTGTGACATTAACTTTTTCTCTGTGGGTTCCATGGGATGTTTCTATATTCCATCCTTTCACTATAGGATGCTTTAAATAATGTCAATGGGAAAGTGGTTGAGAGGGTTATACACTAAATGTTTCTTGAACCTCACTTAAATAATAATATTATTTATTATTTTAGAAGTTGAGTTAATATTATTACCACGTGCGGTTTAATAATTATTTTTGTTTTCTTGACCATATATATTATATCACCATCTATTCAAGAGATAATTATGTTAGAAGAATATTTAATAAATATTTATTTTCTATTTAGTGAATATAATATTTATTTATTTATTGGTGAATAATGAATATATATTTATGTATTACAAAATAGTAATTATTTAAGGTCTGATAAATATTGTGGAGGAATGGAAGAACAAATGTGTGGCGATAAATAATATTTTTCTGAATATTATTTGAATAAAAAATATTTAATTTAATTGGTGAGTTTAGAGGACATAAACAAATAATAATAATATTATAATTATTATAGACATGGGGTTTTGTCATAATTAAGAAAAATAATGACACATATGAAATTATTATTTTCTAACCCTACTGATATAAACTGAATTATATTATTTATTCAAGAGAGACAATTGATTTGGTTGTGCAGAACGAGATCTAGAGAGAGTCCTCTCAAATCCATAGAGAACTTCATCACTAAGAATGCTATCACGAATAGAGAGCTACCCTCCTCCACCACCACTCTCTAGTATAAAATGATTAAAAATAACCTTTCCTTGAAGAGTTTCTTAGGGAGACGAAAGGCAGATGGTGAAAGGGTTAGGAAATTCCATGCTAGAACCTAGAGATACCTATGACTATGTTCATAGGTTAATGGAATTTGTGTGGATCATCACTGGTGTAATCTATATTTGATTCCTGCAATTCAACAATGATACAACATAGAGACATTGTCATATCCATTAATGATGAAAGAATTACCCATAAGGTAATTTTTAATTGATTTAATTAATTATAATAAATATTTGTTGATCTTGAACTTTTATTCAAGAATTTGACCTCAATAATATTCTTTGTTTTAATTCCATTGATGATAATGTTTATCATCATGTAAAACTTGGATTAATCATTGATTATGAAAAAAATCTGAGTTTGACATGATTGATCCGACACTTCAACTACAGTCAGAATTTGTGTGGATCATCACTGGTGGAATCTATATTTGAGGTTTTTTCTAATTAAAATACTAAACTAACAAGGCTTAATAGGTGATTCAATATAGGATTTCAGAAGAAGAGGTAAAAGTTTTAGTTGTGTTCTTTAATGTTTCTTTCTTCTTATACCTCCTACAAATATTTCATAAAAATACTAATAATAAAACATTCATATCTGTAATATAATTAAATTTTATCATGATAACTATAAAATGCGTTTCTATCTCATTTATATCTAATCGAAATTTAAAATGTTTTCCATTTTTACATTCAGACTTCCACCTCTATAGATGGAAGATGTCATTTATCATTTCTAAATCACAAAGATAGTAATAAATATTGATTTAATATATATATATAAATATGATATTTTAAAAATAATTATGATAATGGGAAGATAAATATTATATATGTTATTTTAGAACTATCCATTGAAAAATTAAAACAACTATCATGTCTATGTCCTATCTACAACCTCTATGAAATAATTTATTTTTTAGGACCAACATACATGGATAGTTATAATAATATACTGAATGTATAAATAAGATAATTATGAAAAAATTTAGACTTTTTAGATTATTTAACCATTTCACATTTTATTGTTTTCTACACACCAAAGTTATTTAGGAGATTATGAATCGAATGACCCTAATATGCTCGACATAAACTTAGTAGATTCAGAAACTAAAAAATAGTAATAAAAGAAATAAAATGAATAATGATAATATAATAAACTAAAAAAATGATCATAAGTAGCCAAATGAGTACTATATGTTTATTATTAATGAAATTAAATGATGTACATGGTGAGTTATGACTTGAGGTAATGGATTTTTCTTTAAAACATTATTTTAAATTTTTCCTTCCCACCCTTATTCTTCCATTTAAATTTTATATAAATTTATATAAAATATTCTAATGTATCATTTCCTATATACGTCATTATTTATTTTATTTAAAAAATCATCAGAAAAATGTTTTATTAACATTTAACACTTGACAAAATTTTCACACTATTATTTCCACTATTCATTATCATGATTCCTCTATAGGTTTATATGTTTTTAGAGAATATACTATTTAGATTTTTCTAATTTTTTTATTCTTTAAATGTTTTCCAAATAAAATTATATTGGTCCTCACTTTATAAGATTAATGAAATATAGTTTTATTCTGGGTTTTAAAGAAAAATTTTATGAGTTTTATTGTGTAAATGTAGGTTTTATGTGTTTTTCACTATTATAGTAATTTTATGTTTTATATGATTATGTGTGGGTTCGGTATAACCCTACAATGAGTTGGGTAATGATATGTGCTTAAGAGGAGACATGTTGAATTTAACGAAGAAGGTTACCCCATTTTATGGGTTCTCATAAGCGTGATAATAATGATATTGGTACATGATTTCAACATAGTTTATCTATTCATGGTAAGTGTTTTATTTGAAATATTTTTATTCAACAAGGTAAGAACATGAGATAATGATTAATAAAATGTTTATCACCTTTTAAAAGTTAAATGATTGTTTTTTAGGAAATATATTTTAAGTGTTCTAATTTTTAAAAAAAGATATAATGGTTTTTATTTTTCTTTTATACTTGATACAAAATTTTTTATGAAAAAAATTAGAGAAAATGATTATTTTTTGATTAAGTAAATTTTTTATTAAGATCAAATATTATTTTTGAGAAAAATGTAACCCTTTTTATGGATTTAAATGTATTTTAAAGGGATGAACAATTTTACATTATTTTTATATCTCTAAAATGAGATTTGTTTTATCATATCACAGTTCAAAATGTTTTTTTGTAGGGCCTTCGGATTTTTAAGAATTATAAAAAGTTAATTTTGGGATGTCTTGAATGAATGGGAATGTGTTATGAATAAAATATTAGTGTAAAACTAGGAAACTATTTTTTTATAAAAAATGAACACTATTAAAATGCCCACTTTCTTATGCAATTATTTTATCAATTCTCGAAACTATAAACCTAAAAGATCTGGTTAATATTTGAAAGTACAGTCCTTAGAATTAAACTCAGACTTATTCATTAATTGTTTAAGAGTTATTATTGTTGGTATTAGAGAATGGTTTAAATAATATTATAGGATATAATTTTGATATGAAATTAATCTTAAGGGATGATATTGTATGAATTATATTATTATGAGAAAACTTTTTAGTGTTTCTTTGGGGATTTATATAATATATTTCTATTTTAGAATGATTTTCCACATTTGAAACATGGTGAATGAGGTATGAAATATCATGACCCCATCCCTCTAAATGAACCTCTCCTACAATGACAATAAATGAAGAGATATAATTCTCCCTCAGCCCTACCAACAGTAAGACTCAGTTTATTGACCAATATTGAATATATAAGTAAAATCACATGAATGAGAGGCACTAACCTAAATTGAATAGTAGGTTTAGGAGATACGATATCAGACACCAATTAATTCCATAACATAATATAAAAGATGAAAATAAACCATCCCATAATGCATGAATGTTGTCAAATGAATAAAAGTAAAATTCTCTAAGTAAAGTATCAAAATATAATGCAATGGAAAAAACCAACAAACACACCAAAGATAAATATAGTAATGTACAAAACAGTCACATGATACCTCCTTGAAACATGAAAAAAATATGTATACATTGAGTGAGCATAATATTTATACCCAGTTGGATCATATGCAAGGACTCCTGTGCATCTATGAAAATATCATACTAATGAACCAATTAATAAATATTGGAAAAAAAAACATAAACTTCTCAACTATTTATCCTAATATCACCATGACACTCTCACCAAATAATTCATCCAAGAATGATAATCATATCATTAAATTAATATAAAAAGGAACCTCATAATTAATACCCCATTTATTTGACTCTATCACACCCAACATCAAATGTCATGTGCTACCTTTCTTTCCATGTCACCATATCATATATCCTTTAATAAAATTTATTATTTAGGACTTATCCCTACAAATCCCAGCTTCCTCAATGGTCTAGTATCTTGTGTTATCATCAGTCAACATCCATATAACATAACAACATCATCAAATAATAAGAAAATTAGGGTATCATAAATAAGAAGGAAATAAATATTATTTCCTTATCCTAAAGTTTATAATTCGCACCATATATAAGATCTTCATTGTCACTAAGAATATCCAACGCCAACCACCACCATTACTATTATAAAAGTAAGAGTGGAGAAGAGGGGGTCTCCAGAAATTTGTTTCTCCACCAACTTCGATGTGGGAGAAGACTCCCACAACCTAAAACATTAGTGTATTTTTGTTGTTATATGACTCAGACGGGGATGAGTTTAAAAATAAAATGAAAACACAAGATGGATATATAATAAAAAATAACCTACATATGGTTTCATATCTAACTCCACTAACACATATCTCAACACTACCAAAACAATATCTCATGATATATATCATCAAACTCTAAAAAAACTATTGAAACAAACCACACAACAAGATAAAAAACAAGACACATTACAAATTTACATTATTAGCTAACCAATTTCTGGGTTTAATACTTTCCATCGAACTTCCACTTATTAAGTTGTTCAGTTCATATTTAAGAAAAAACCAACTAAAAAATCACTTATCATTCCATTCTATAAATTCATCAATCCTTAAATTCATTAATCTAGTTATAACACATTAATTCAACTCATCACACATTTAATTTCAACCCCATGCCATTTTTATTTAATTATAAATAGTATATTCCATTATTACTAAGAAAATGCATCAATAAAACACCAAAAAACCAATCCTCCTCTCACAAAAATTCATCACATCTTATTCTAATTCATCACCATAACCCAATCGTTAAAATAAAAAAACCACAATTCAACTAATTCATGTTAGCCATCAGTGTATCCTATGCCAAAAAAACTATACCTTTTCTTCCCAAACCATAAATAATCAAAACCCTATCACCACCACAACCAATTATACTGACATAAGGTTAACATATCCTCCATAGATTCACAAATAGAAAAAAACTCACATAGCAATTAATTTTTGATTTTAATTTCAACATATGCTTATATTTATATGATAAATCAATACATTACATCAATAAGTTCCATTGAAAGGTATTTCTAAAAAATTATAGAATTTTGTGGGAAAATGATATATTATCCACACATAAGTTCATATATTTTTAGGTATGGGTGTTTACATTCAATTGAAAAAATAGGGTTTGAAAATCGCAATAATAAAAAAACATGTAATTTTCCCAATAGCTATGATTTTCATCAAGTAGAAAATGTGGATACACTCTTAATTAATATCATTAAACAATTAATCACATGTGAAGAATCTCATAGCCTTCAATTTCAGATCATTAAAATTATTTTTATAACAATTTCAACCCATAATATATACCCAATGAAAGAAAAAAATAAATTTCTAAAGATACACATAAAACAAAGAGATAACGAGGATCCACTACTGGAGTAAGAGGCCATCAAAATGGTTCTAAACCATTGGTATGGGCTATAGAACCATTGGTTAATATTCCATTGGGAAAGCCCTATTCCAATGGTTCTAGAAGAACTATTGGGATAGGGTTATCAAAATTACATTTACCCAGCATTTTACTATGAACCATTGGGATAGACCCCCACAATTACACATAACATAACCTTCATACTCTCCTCAGAACGTGAAAAAAATCAAAAGGAACAAGAAAAAACCAAAAACTAATAGAAACCTACATAAACTTCCCATAGAACCTAAAACATAAAAGAAACATGCATAAATTTTCCATAGAACTAATAGAAAACAAAACTCAAATAAAATATGTAGACCCTACAAAAAATAGAGACCAAAACTGATTAAATAGCCATGATCAGGCACACCATTACCCGACCTTAGTCAATTAACTAAAAATATACATCACCTAGCAATATAAAAATATTTAAAACATAATGAATCCAATTAATGAATTCAACCACTATCATCATACATTCAAAACATCACATATATTCATTCAGAACAATTCATAAAACATAAAATGTCATAAATATCAGTAAAAAATGCAAAGGATCAATCCTTCCCTCCTTACCATCACTAACATTACCAGCATCCTCATCCTCATCCTCATCCTCTTCCTCTTCCTCTTCCTCATCCTTGTCCTTATCCCCAGCCTCATCTTATTCCACTTCCCCAACCTTATCCTCATCGTATACCTATTCCCCACCATCATCTCCACCCTCTTTCTCATGGTCATCCTCACCATCACCATCTCCTGTAATGTTTTCATCCCAACCACCAGAAAGAATACTTCTAGGTGAAATATATAAAATAGACATCATCGACATGTATACATCACATGTCACGATGGTCTTTGGTGGAAGTTATGGACATAAAACATCCATAAGTCTCATCAATTAAGCGTTTTCCTTTGATTCAATTCTACCACATATATGGAACTTTTTTAATCCTTTTCTCCCTTAGAAACAACCAATGTTTCCAGTGCATCAGATTTTTCCAACTCGGTGTTATTAGAACCTGCACATGAAGTGGGCCAAAACCTCGTCAGGAAAATACTCTTCCCTAGTCGGCAACATACTCTTTTATGGTGATTATCTCATAAAACATGATTTAAATGATCATTTGGGCCAATTTTTTCAACTTCATGGGCATCAAGGGACTATAAATTTTATTATTATAAATATAAATAGAGTGGTAAATTAAAAAATAGATAATAAAATTTGGAATCTTCAAAGTAAAACATATAATTTTTTTACCTTGTCGCTTCATTTACTTTGTTTCCTTCTTATTTATTTCCATTCAAGAAAAACAGTTTTTCTCGAGACATACATCCTTCAATATTTAAAACCACCCTCTATAGTGAAATTGTCTATAGGAATAAATAATTGAAAATAATTTACTAAAAACTATTTTCATAACTAATATCAAAGGGATATTAATTCTAAATGATGTTGAAATGAAAAACTTATAGTGGTTTAATTTTAAATAATAATCAATGAATGGGTTATCCTAAAAAATTACATATATATAAGTGAATAGGTCATCATTGTAATAAAAAATATTGTTTTTGTGTGATCACCCAAATTAATGATAAGATGAAAATATATTACTATAATATAAAGGAATATGTATAAAGGGGTTATTAATATGCTAATCATGGCTACAACATAAGTTAATCATATATTGGAATGATTTAATAATACACATTGCATTACCTATATGATCATTTTGAGATATTAAATTTATTACTTATGTTGTTCTAACTTAATGATTCAAGTGAAATTTTGTTTCTCTATTACATGAGGTCCTAGTGTTATTTTAATCCCAACATTCTGTTACTGTGATCCAAATCACAACAAAAATAATTCTTTTTCATTGTGTTTTTTCTAATAATTATTTAAATTTATTTTAGTTTTATTCAATTTATTTTGGTATGGTATAGTTTGATTCTAATCATTTTTGGTCAAGACATATTCAATAATGTTTACTAACCTTGATTTAAACTAGTTTTATTCGTTTAATTTGGATTCTGTTCAGTTTGGTTTATGTTTTCTTGTTGGTGGTTTGGGTAAATTTAATTCATTATTGATCTATTTAAGTATACTTTTATAGTTTGACAATTTTTTTGAGATAAATTCTATTTGGTTTTAATTATTTCATTATAGTTTAGTTCTATTAGTTTTGAATTTATTTTATTTAGTTATATTTAAGTTAACTGATTTTTTTAGTTAGATCCGATTTCACTTCCTTCCATTAAGGATGGTTCAATACTACCCACTTCAACTAAATATACTTTATTATAGACAATGTTGTTTTAGTTCATATCAGTAAAATCTAATTTGGTTTTCTTATGGTTGATTTAATTTAATTTAATTTATCTAGTTTATTTTAAGATTGTTCTATGTGGCTTTGATATGGTTGAATCTATTTAGTCCAAGGTAGATCATTTTGATTAAATTCAGTTCATCTTTATTTGGTCAGATTTTAGGTATTTCAATTGTATTCTTTATAATCCATTTTTTATTTTTTTGTATAATTTGATTAAATTCTATATAACTTATGTCCATGTGTTTTGTTTAGATAATATTTTGTTTTATTGGGTTTAGGTTGGTTTTATTTTTTTAATTAAAATATATTCATTAATAGTAAATTTCGTTTGGTTTACCTCTACATGAAATATTATAGTCATTTTTTGGTTCATTTATTTATTTACTCATTGGATATTTTAGTTTAGTTTTGTTGTATTTGATTCAGTTAGATTTTACTCAACATTATTTAGGTCTAGATTATTTGTTTTGATTATTTTACATTTCATTCAATTTCATTTATTTTATGTAATGACAAATAAATTTGGTTTAATCCTATTTGATTTAGTTATGGTTTATATAATTATATTTATTTCAGTTTGATATAGTTTAGTGTGGTTAGGCTTGAGTTGGTCCAGTTTTGGTTAGCGTAGTTTTTTAGTGTTTTATATAGATCAATTATATTTGGTTCTCATTGGTTTAATTTAGTTTTTTTAAAATATAAATTAGTTTTGAAAATTTTGTTTTTATGCAATTTATTACATTTTAATAATTTCTTTTAATTTTTCATCGTTCAAATTAAATAAGGAGGAAATATTTTATTTTATTTTTAATTAGTTCAGTTTGGTTTGTTTTGTGTATATTTGGTGTAGATAAGGTATTTTTTGTAATATTTCATTTTTTAGGTTGGATTGGTTTGATTTAGGTCTTTTAATAACAAGATAGTTTTGTTCTATTAATTTATAAATAATTTCATATCATTTTAGATCAATTCAATTTTGTTTAGGGTATGATATGTTGATCTTGTTAGTTTTGACTCTATTAAGTAATAAGTTATTTAGTTTTGGATATTTCTATTTGATTCCATTTACTTTGGTTTTGTTTAAGTCATCATCAATTCCATCTTTACAATCCTCTTTATCGTCTTCATTTTTAGCGAAGTAAAACTTGGGGGAATGACTCCCTATGTCCTATGAGATATTAAACTATAAAATACGAGTTAAAATAATTCTATCTCTATCACAAAGGGATAACAAATAAAATATATGAGTTAATTATATATGGAGGACCAAATCACTTATTTTAACAACTTTTTTTGGAATTAGAATTTGTATGTTGATTGACCCTATATTTGCACGAGATATAATAAATTAATTACATATAAGTAATCTAAAGATTCTATAAATGTATAAGAAAAAAATTATGGATATTTTTGGATCCTAATTTAAATTTTTTAGACTAGAAAAAGTGAGTATATGTTGAATCATATTTTATTGAAACCCTCTTTTATATCTTGTATAAAAAAATGTAAAATTCACTAATTCATATTCAATATTCACTGCGCTAAAAAACTATTTATTTTCACTATAGTATCATTATTTATTAAATTAAAGAATAAATGATCATTTATGTATCCCAATTAAACAAGGAATGAAAAATGGAGGAAACAAAAAAAGTTCAAGTCATAAAGAAAAATTATAAATGAGAGTCGTACCTACTTCCTCTCATGGTCCAACATTATATTCCTCCCTAATGTGTGGAGGTATTTCATAGAATATATGTTTTTTGGTTCTTTGGGAAGATTAAAAATATAATAATTTTCAATAATCAAAAAGAGAGTATTAACAAAAATCATTTTAGTTTTCTTAGAAAAACATTATATTTAATTAATAACTTGAACATGATACACATCCAATGAGTAATCAGTTACCAATAATTTTATACTCAATTGTCTTCTATTATTGGAATGACCTCTAAATCTTAAAAAACTCTAGTATGATGACCACTATAAAACTCATACTTATAGCCTCTACACATCTCACTTAATTCCATGATCGATGCTGGCCTCACAGCCTCACTATCAGGGAAATTTAAGATGATGTTGTCACCAAAATATTAATTCAAATCAATACATTAATAATATAACATTAAATCCAATGAATTTGTTTACCCATATTTGTGTCCAAGCTCTATCATTTAATTTATTTGGTAGGTTTCTCTAGGTGTCTGTACTAACAGGAATGAAGTCGGAGAATTTGGAAAGAATCTCCAAAAAATTATTACATTCCCATCCTATTTTTCAATCATTTGGTTGTCTTTACTATACTCGAACATCAGCTGTGTGCGGCAGTTCCACACCAAATGCATGCATTTACACCAACACTATTTATTTGCGGATCCATATTTTAAAGAATAAAAAAATATTATATCAATACCACTTATAATGAAAGTGTGTTGTAAATTTACTAGGTTTATATCAATATACCTAAGGCATGATAATTAGTGGAAATCATTGAATCCCCATGATCTAAAGAAACATCTTCTTTTAGAGATGTTGTGGGTTTATATGTATTAGTAGTAGTCTCAGAATGTGTTGAATCATGGTTCAATTAAGGAGGAATTTAGTAGCTTTGGGAGAAAAAAAATAAGAAGAGAAGATGACATATATCGCTACAAAAATGCATAATATGGATGAGGATTAAGAATCAATATAATATTTGTAAAAGGTACAAAAAGAGTCTCAAGTACAAATAGTTTTACCAACATGAGAAACCTAAATGTCCAGGGTGACTATAATAACACTACGAGATTAGCTGGTATGGTAGATGGTATATTAGGGGGAGGGACGATGTGTGATTAGATACACTGAATTGATCACCTAGTTGTAGTACCACACCTTATATCACCATCCATAGCACTAAAACCACTAGTATAGTTAGTGAATAACTAGTTCCTTGGTGGTATATCATTATTAAATTTTTAAAAAAATTAACCACATGAAATTATATGTTATATATATATATTAAAAATAAAATACTCAAAACGGGAAATAAAAGAGGGACACTCGTCTCTCTCATTTGGTGATTGTTGTTTATCTTCATTTTTCTTCATATCTTCTAAATATTTTTCATTTTCTACATTTGAAAATAAATATGAAATTTATTATAAATCCATAACTAATGTATAACCCAAGCAAGAAATAATATGAGGCATGAATTAATTATGTAATACTACTTTTCAAACTAATTATAGGATACATAGTGATATAAAAAATATATAGTGGTAGGAATATAAAAACAGAAGATATGTCATAGAAAAAAAATAAGTTCAAATTATTATGTTTATCATGGGTTTGATATTGTTTTCTTTTTTTTTTCAATTTGATCTAATTATGTTTTGTTTAGGCCATTTGCTTCATTATGGTCAATTGATTTGGAAATTTGTCCATTTCTTATTTTTCTTAGGTCATTTGGATCATTTTTTCCAATTGATTAGGTAATTTCTCTATTTTTATTTATCTTAGGTCATTTGGTTCAAATTTTAGGTTAGGTCATTTTCCCATTTTTTGGCTATTTAATTATTTGGATTGGTTTTCATTTTCATATCAGTTAATTTACTTTTCCTAATTCAATTAATGCTTTTTTTTACAATCTAATTGTTTCTGTTTTTTTGTCTAGTAGGTTTGAATATAGTTCAATTAAATATTAAAAAATTTACCTCAAAAAAATGAAACTAGTAAATATTGATAATGCACATGAAGGTCAAATTGGATAGAAAATATCTGTAATCAATAGAAAATAAATTTGTATAGAATAAACATCAACAAACCAAGTCAAGATAAACAAAAATATGTGAGAATAAAAATGGATGATTCTATATATTTTCCACAACAACATCAGGTTCACAATAAACTCTGAAAATTGAAGCATTGGAGTCATCATAAGTAATAAATGGATCAGGGACAATGGGAGTTGGGTTGGTGTCAATTCCATCATCACTATAAAAAAAATATGACTTTGGATTAATTGAATAATGTAACCAAATTCAGGTTGAAGATGACCTTTGATGTAAAAAACCTGTTTCTCCATTGATTCAAGTGCATACAGATCATTAGAAACAAGTGTGATATTTTTTTCAATAACTCAAAATACATAATCATCAATAAAGTTTTCATTCCTCGTCATTGAATCAAACCACTGACATTTTATCACAGTGACTCAACAATGTAATTAATGATCCAGTATTAGTATTTTCTCAATGACGCCACAATAAAATACGTGTTCAAATCTAGTTCTACTATTTAAAAAACTGACATAATAGTCAGTTGTGGTAGTTACGATAACACCATCATGTTGTGTTTTTATATTATTTACTCGTTTAGTGATAAAAAATATATACCCGTTGATCAAAATTGTTTTGCATTCATTGAAATTAGGACCAAAATTCAAAACATTCATTTCATCATAGATAGAGTCAATATTAAAACTCAATAGCTAAAATATATATGAATATTAAACTTCATTAAATATTTTTTTAATAATTTATTATAATAATATTTCAATATTTGATTTTAACCAAGTAGTAAAATCTATGTGATGAAAATTATCTCTCATTCTCAATGATAATGAATGATGATTTATATTTATATTTTGTTTATATTCCCTACCAAAAAATAGAAATAGTTTAACATATATGCAAAATTAAATGAGTTGACATAATATATACCTATTCAATTTAAATACTTGATGTTGTCATTGAACAAATCATATTAAAAAAACTGTGTGATATGCCTTCTCCTGATCATCAAGGGTTAATGTGGTCAATGTATGTGATCTAAAAATTCTCCCTATTTGAAGAAGTGATGAAAAACTGGGTTCAATTTTATCGTACTATTATTCTTCATTTTTCATTGGTAATTTATGCCTTGTAGTCTGATAAGACCAATACATTGAATAGAAATCCATATATTCTTGAGTGAAGTAAACTTTGAACATAGAAGCTTCTAGATGATTTATGTTCTTGTCATAAGACATCAATGTGAACATTTTTCTATTAGTTGTATACATCCAGTGAAAAAAATAAGTTATCTAAGAAGTATTTTGGTTGGAGTACGGATAGTTAGATGCAATATTCATGTAAAAAATTATGGAGGAAATATTTTTTCTAACTCAAACAAAATTAATTGTGCCCCTGCCAATATTTTTTAGAAGAAATGATTTGAAAATTTCTTACAAAAAAGATCTCTAATGAAATGGAAGAACTGAATAAATGACACCCTTACATTATTGGATAGAATATAATAAATTTATATTTGAATAAAATCATGTAGAATGATGTGATAATCAGGAGTCTTCAAAGATTTCATCTTCAAATATATTTACTGACCCATTTTATTTTTTCTATTGAATATTCATCATAAAATATAATAGCTTTTATTACTTCTATAAATTGATTTTTTTTCTACAGGTTTCATCACATAAGAAGAACACAAAACCTTTAATATATTTTCACTTATACACACATGAACAAATTATGGCTTGATTCCCTAATCCATCAAATTCATGCTAATATTCTAAACCATATTTTTTTCTACACCTTTATATTTAGATTAATTTAAAGAAAAATTTCACTTATATAATTTTCAATGTGAATTACATCTATTAAATTACATAACAATTTTTTTTAACCAATATAGAAACTCAAAGAAGATACTAATCTTCTTTCAATTGTAATAGGTTTCAGTGGAAACATTATTCCCCCTTATAGATTTCATTTGACCCTTCCCAAATGAAAAACTAAAATCTTTCAATTCAATAAGCACATCAGTTATAAACATATACCGAAGGGGATTTTTGGTCTCCATGGTATTTTCAAATCATCGATAATTATTCATATATGGATTTTCCATTTTCAAGAATTAATGATGTCCTATAAAACTAAAAATATAGTGATATTTAAGTATTATAGATCATTTATTCTTTATAAAAATAGGACATGATAGTTTTCTCATCCCACTCTATCCAGAAATCATTGCATAAGTTGAAAAATCATTGATTGTCCCCATAAGTGCATCACACATCTGAAATACGTTTTTTAAACACAAATCTTATGTGGGGACACACACATTAGAATGATGTTTCAACTCTTTTATTATTTTTTTCATGCATATATCTAGATAATTGTTTGGATCGGAAGGTTAAAATGTGATTATGCTTATGAAAGTTATTGTTTTTTTTCATACACATCCACGAACGATGGTTATAAATTTGTATGAAAACTGGAAGTGTTGTGTGTGAAGTAAGAATCTTCCAAAAGAGATTAAAAATTTCAAATGAAAGACCCAGACTCAAATTATGCACATCGGTTATGAAATCATGATATGGTGGATCAAATATATGCCACAAAAATCCATATCCAGGGTGAGACAACCCATCATTATTCTTCTTTATCTCATTATCATTACATCACATATTAATTGATATTTCATCTGACTTTAAATTATTAAGGAGGGTATATATCAATGTAATGTGACACATTAATTTTTTTGGCACACATTATGGTGTTCTATCAGCTTTAGGATTCCATCAGGATGTCCCTCATTTTATACAATAATTCCTGTCACCAATTTCCTCCTAGAATAAGATGCAATCTTTCGTCCAAGAATGAATTTTAATTCTATAAAATAAAAGTTCCTCAATTATCTTCCATTCTATAGAGTGGTTTGCGGTAATATCTGTATCATCTAGAATTAAGTTCTTCAAAAATGTTATAATTTAATCAATGTATAATTATATATCCCATAAATTTTTTCCCATTAAATAATTAGATTAAAAATTCAAACTTATTAATTTTACCACATTAATAATATAATAGAGTTGTTCCATTATCATTCATTTTTTTCACCATTTCAAAATCATAATTTTAATTAGATGTACCTTGTGTTCTCATATCAATGTATTATTGGGACAATAACCCTTACTTATCATGATGATAAATAAATAGAAACATGCCATCAATTTTTTTTTAATATTGTCCTCTCATTTTGATTATAAGAATTTTTAGATTGAATTACTCCCCATTGTGATACAACACATAGTAGTTTGTTTGAAAACCATATTTTGTTATATGGAATCTAACATGATCCTAGCTCGACCAAGGTCTTATAACATAATTATATAAGGGGAAATGTATGTAAAAACTATATGAAGCATTGTGAAACTAAAAATCTAAAAATCTATCCACCTTATTTTGAAAATCGAGTATGATACGATTGGATTCGTACATCCATCTTCTATCCATTATGTAAAAAATTATTATATGCTATTTTGTAAAATAAATTAAATAATACTGATTTTAAATAAAAAATATATTTAAGAATATGAGAAATGCCCAGTTTATATGAAACTATAACTACGACACTAGTCTATATGATAATAATAATATAAATGAGAACAAAAGACTATATATATAATAATAATATAAATAAAATAAATAATATTTAATTCCATTATATAAATGACTAATAATATCCCAAATCCATTAAGGGTCAAGAATTCAATTATTAAAATGTTTCTTATCATATATAAATACCTATGTGTCCTATTTAAATGAGATGAAATTGAGTGAATAATTGACTAGGCATAAAGGATGTTCAGATAGGTGACTCAAGGACTCCCCCTTAAGGGATGAAATTTCATTATGGCTCCCATGTTCAATTATTTAATGTAGCTAATTCAGTGAATGGAATAGTAAACATAAAACCATAAATTATTAATATTTTCCAACCCATGATTTGTATGATTTCAAGGTTATATTCTATGTATTTATTGATTCTATACCAAAAAATTTATTTTTCTCAAAAATATAACTTTGATTAAATGGGTATTTCCATGATTTTATTGTTCATTATTTATAATCTATTTATTATGCAATCCAAATGTGTATATAAATTCCTATGAATCACTTTCAAATAAATTTTTGAATCAAAGGGATGGATTTATTCTCAACCTATTTAAAATGAGTAACTAATATTTTTATGGAACGATTTGAAAAGCATGGGTGAGTTTATATTTTACAAAAAAAAATATTCGATATGATTGATTATTTTATATGTTTTGTAGATATTTTTATGTTTTCTGAACTTTGTTGTGATTGAATGTTTTTTCTATGGGCTGGTTTTTGAAATATTATTTTATAACATGGGTTTTAAAGTTGTTTTAATGGCCTAGTTAGAACTTTATAAATAGTGAATTCATGATACAAGTACACCCATAAATAGGGTTCCTTCATATTGTTGTATAAAAGATATTATGATATTGATATGGTGTAAAGTGGATGAAATATTCCCTATTAGTGGAATTGATTATTATATTTATATTCTTAGTGAAAAGGGGACACTTCTATGAATTTTGATCTTCAGTGAGGTAGTTTCATGATTGTTTCCAAATATATACACACACACACATATATATACAAACACACCCACACACACATATATATTTATATATTATGATATGTTTATATCTCACTTATTTTTAGTGTCTTAAAAAACCACAGGTGTTGAGTTTAGATTTCAAGTTAAAATTATCTCACTATTTATGATGCCACTATGGAATGTTTTCTCAACTAAAGATAGTACTATTATTTTTTGATTTTACACCTTATTTTGGAATTTTTGGTTAAAAAATAGTGTCAAGGTAGTAGAATTGCATCTGAAACTAATTAAATGGATATAATATTTATGATTTATTAGACTGTCTCTTGGAATTCTAGGTGTTCCAATGATGATTGTGTTTATTATCATGTGACTATTGCATGATGATAGCGATTATACTTTTTTTATGAAAATTTATTTATGGTTTCATCATATTTATCTCATCTTTTATAGTCCAAATGTTATCTTAATGTTCAAAATCAATGGAATATTCCTTACAAAAAAATATTTTCATAATTTTTATGTATTCTTTATTAACTAACATGTACATGTTTCACACTTTAATCAATAATTTCGACTTTCATTATTAACTAACTTGTAGTTGATTCATTATTTACTTAAAAAAATAAGTTTCTCTATTTACTTAAATTACTTTCATTTATATATTCGGACATATTGTAATGAAATTCTTGAAGTCAAATTCATTATTACATATCCCTCAAATATAAAAACTATGGAAAAAATGTCAACTATATTCATAGATTTCAAATATCAATTATTCATTACCATTCCTAGTGAGAAACATTCATTTTTTCACCGTAATATATTATTTGATCAAATCAAAGTGTTACTTGTATTATTACACATTAGATTAACTTATTAGTCAATAAAAATTATATGTAATGATGGTCAATACTAAACTAAAATTTCAAGACAATGCTATATGCAGTATATAATATTTATATATTGAAAACCTCAAATAGACCATGATTACACTAGGAATATGTAATATTTATAGAAAAAATATAATATAATACATACTGTACAAGAGATTCAATTAGGGAAATAAGCATTTTTTTTAATAAAAATTAATAATTTATTTATATGATTTTTCAAAATCACTAAAATATGATGATGTAAATTTAGAAAATTATCACCTATAACATAAACTACTCAATATTATTCCTACATTATGAAAAAATTTAGAAAATATAAACATAACATAAATCATGTTTTTGATCTCAATGAATATTAAGAATAAAGAAAATATTGATAATGACCTAAAAATGAAATATAAAGATTGGATTAAAATAACTAGAACCAAAATGAAACAAAAAATACAATAATAAACTAATCCAAATTTTAACAGAATGAACATAAAACCAAAACAAAATGGTCTGAACTAACCAAAAAAATAAGCCATGTAAAAGAAACCCCAAATTAAACAATAGATTTAAAATAAATTATATCCCCACAAAAATAAGAATATTCATATTTTTTATAAAATAAAATAAAATGTTTTTTAAAAGAATACATTAAGTATTTGGAAGCCACTGATTTAATATTAACTAATATTTAATGAAAATAAATAAAATCATCTCATGGGTAGTGGGGAATAAAATCAAACATAGAAACTTCTGAATATAGGGATTAGATTTAGATAGGAGGAGGGGAGGGGAGTAGGCCGCTTCAGGCTCAATATTAGATCTCAAGGGGAGAACTGGATGTAAGGTTTCAGGATAGGAAGTCATGAACTAGCCTGGGTACCCATGTAACCTGATCACTAAGCTGACCCTGACATATCCCGATGGGATTTGTTGATCCCCACCGGTCAGTGACTAGCACATAAAATCATACAACATACAAGTGTAAAGGATTTTCCACAAGAATTCAGATGTAAAAGAAAACAAGGTAGTATGCATAACAAAAGAAACTCCACTGGGAGGGAAGTACCAGAATACAATAAGGCATAAAAATCCAAAATTACTACAATCCAAGTACAAAAATAGGGAAACAAAACCCAAGTCCCTAAGGACACAACTCACCATGACTAAGGGTCAGTAGCAAGATCCACCTCCCAGTGATCCTTTCCCGTGGCTCGAACATGTAAGAAATAAGTCTTTAAACACCTGAATGAAAAAGTATGGTGTGAGATAAAAATACCAGTAGGTTCTTACTAAGGATTCCATAACAGATTCTAATAATAGATTAACCAAGAAAGTGATTTAAATTTTAATGATAAACAAGTTTGTCATTATAAATAATATTGAAATGAAAAATGCTATACCGTTCAAATAATGGTATCAAATATTTAAAGCAACAATTTTAAAAATTGTGGAATATTTTTAAAATAATTTATTAAATAAAAACAATTACATAAAATAGTTTATGTAAATTCAGAAGGAATTTAATGAATTTTAAAAAATTGGAATACATTTATATTTCAAATATAAATAATAAGCGAGCAACATGGTCATATTACAAATATGTATGATAGTATATCCAACTATAAGACTCTAGACTCTCTAAGTGAACTTAGATAAATTTGTATAAAAACATCTCGATGACATAAGAAAAGGTGACTCATTACCAACACGTCAGGGATGTGACCCGCTGCATGTACGTTTTAGAACATTGTAATAGCTTAGAGTGTTCCCAAATAACTCACTAACCATCTAAGGCTTGAATGTGATATTTAATAATAAATTATGGGAAATTTATTTTAAGACTGCATAAAAAAACTATATCCCATTCTTTCATTTCCATGCCAATTTTCCATTTAAAACTAAAATGGGTTTTAATAAAAAACATGCCTCTTTTTCAAGATAAAACTAGTGGGTTTTAATCAAAACATTTTAAGCCGTTTTCACAAGTTTTAAATCGATTTAAAACCAACTTCATAATTTCATGATTCTTTCACACAATTAAATTCAATAATTTAATTGAAAACGTTTCCATCAAAACACTAATTTAAATTCAACTATTTAAATTATCAATTAAAATAAATCAAATAATTCAAGGTTTATCAATTTTTTTTGGCTAATCAGGAGAAAACCACCTACCTCAAGGTTGTCAATTTCACAGGCAAAGAGGAACCACCCTATGTGGTTCAACACACCTCCTAATGAAATTATTATCGTAATCATCTATACACAATTGGTCGACATTTTTCAAGTGTTCCTAGAACCAAAACATCTATTTTATTTCAAAACAAATTAAAATATCACATGTGATATCATTTTCTATATCCTAGATAATATATAGATTATCATTTTATGTTAATGCATTCATTTTAAATTATCCTTCAATAGTTCATGCAATTAAACATTGATAATTTTATATTTAATAAAACCACCCTAACATCCAAAGTAATTATGGGAATATATATATCTCTCTTTTAATAACCAAAATAATTATCATCTTGTAGTCACAATAAATTAACGTAATCATATCTTGATAATTATTTATAATTATCCTTGAGTAATTTTGGGGAAAAAATCCCTTGATAATTTAAATAATTATCATTCAACAATTCAATGAAAAATTAATCTATACAAACTATCCATCAATAGAAACATGCGTTTATCATTAGAAATTTTTTATTCGATAAATTATTGAAACTATATTTTAATTTTTTTCACTATTATCATATGATCATATATGTAAAATTATCTTCGATAATCTCATAAAATTATACTATGATAATTATTAATAGAATTTCCCTCAATTATTTGGGTTCTAGAAAATGATAAATCAATTTTTGATAATTAATATTAAATAATTTGGGGAAATTATCATTTGATAATTTCTTTAATAATTAACATTAATAAATCTAGGTTTTAATATTTATTTTAAATTCAACCATGGTTTCTTGATTTTGAGATGGAAGAATAATACAAAGTAAAATAAAACAATAAAAAAATTACCATTATTCTTCAACCTCACACTGTGCAAGGGTAAGAAAATATAGGGAAACCACTAACAAGATTCATACTATTGAACGGTTGTGCAAGAGGGTGTTTTGAGATCATCAAAGGACAAAAATATTGACCAACAAGAAAAATCAAGACCTATAGTGATTTTAAAACCCTAAAAATGTAGCACCCTAAAAACACTTTTAAAAAACCTAATTCAAAACATTAATCAACCCAAAAAATAATGCAGATTCATTAATTTTACCTAATCAATGGGTTGTGATAGAAACGTGTTGAAACGGTGTTGAAACATAAGTTTTTGTAATCTAAGGTGACTATCAATGGATGTTCACATCTGGTGAAGAAAGTGTTAAAGTTTTGTTTTATTAAATTTGGATTAATTATTAAATCAATAAAATTTTCTATTTTAACTTAAAAATTAAATAATGTCAAAATACCATTGCATAAAAATGTTATACCCAAATTAGGGTAAAAACTCTATTTTGGACCCAACGGTGGTATCAGATTTCTTATATGACACAGCATTTTGGAGATATTAATGATATATTGTTTAAAAAATGGAATAATTAATTAATTAAAATAAAAAGGTTTATTTTTTATGAGTGAGACATCCAAAAAGAAGATGCTTACATATGTTATACCCTGTCTAGGGTAAACCCCTCATTCTGGACCCACTAGTTGTCTCATATTTCCCATATGAAACACCATTTGGAAGATATTTAATTATTTTTAATAAATTTAACATTCTTAAAAAATGAAATTAATATTTTTATTCACTCTTCACTGAGGATTTGCGGGACTTAAAATATCACACTAACTCAATGTAGAATTGCAAGAATATTCAATTAAACATTTCAAGATATTAACTATAATTTATGTTCTTTAACAAATTTATCAAATGTTTTTTTGATAAACCATTTTTTTCACACTTATTAAAACAACCCATGAGGGATTTGAAATACCTAAAAAGTAATGGGATGTTACAAACTCCCCACCATAGGAACATTCTATTCCAAAAAGCCTAAGAAGTATCCTCTATATAAAAAAGATGAGGACTCTACCCTCTCATAAATGCACCATTTCCCACATCTCATGAGAATCAGAACCGTTCTGTTATTGTACATAGACCAGAGGTATCTTCCCCCCGTGAAGTACCATGGTCTCAGAAACAACAACCCTGACTGGTCTTTCAGTCAGAGATAAATCTGGTTCAATATCATGACCACTCCATCTCAAAACGTGAGATGAATTAGAGAGATACATTCACAACTATGACATATAGAACACATTATGAATCGACGTCATCTGTGGTGGTAGATCTTGATGATATGAAACTTTCCCTACCTGGTCAGTAACCTTGAAAGGTCCCAAAAAATATTGAGAAAGCTTCCCTTGCATCCCAATACATCGATGACCTAACCAGGGTGAAACCTTTAAGAACACCTTATCACCAATAGAGAAATCTAAAGGTATATATTGACAACCAACATAAGACTCGTATTGGATGTGTGTTGTTGAAATTCTATGATGAATCAACTAGATCTTAGGTGTCATATCTTGGACTAAACCCAGTCTAACCAAGAAACATTCACCAAAAACTGACCAACACAAAGGAGATTTACAAGGATGGCTATTCAATGCCTCAAAGGATCCATTTTTATTGTGAACTAATAAATATTGTTATAAGAAAACTCAAATATCCCCAAATGATCTTACTAATCCCCACCAAAGTCGAGAACAAAAGTGCATAGCATATACTCAAAGATCTGTATAGCTCTCTCTGTCGGACCATCTGAATGCAGATAGTAGGCCATTTGCAAATGGACCTGAGATCCCAGTGCCTCTTGAAGGCCTCTACAAAGGGAAGAAAACTAAGGATCCCTATCAGATAATAAAGAAGATGGAACTCCATGAAAATGAAACATTTCTTTCACAAAGAGATTTCCCAAATCCTCAACTTTGGTGAATCATTAATGGGTTTAATGTGAGGCGAATTGGTTAGCATGTCCATCACAACTCATATTGCATTATTCTTCCTCTGGGATCAAGGAAACCCTACCACACTATCCATAGATATTTCATCCCACTTCCATGTAGGTATAGGAAGTGGTTAAAGAAAACTTGATGGTTTCTGGTTCTCAGCTTTCACCAGCTGTCATGTATAGCAATGGGATAGAAACTCAAAAATATCCCATCTCAAACCTGGACACCAAAACTATCATAGCATATCATTGAACATCTTCGTGGTTCATGGGAGCACAACCCAATGCCAGTTATAGAAATCTGCCACCACAGCCTTCCTTATAGCTGACAGAATAACATAACAGTTTTGATATCATAGAAAACCATCATTGGAGAATGACCACTAGGTTTCAGTCTCCCCACCATAAAGAGAGCCCCAAATGCTTAAGAATTCATCATCAAGCTATTTTTCTTAAATAATCAACTCAATAAGAGAAGATGTCAACTAAATAATAGCTAAATATTCTTTATCACCCTTCCAATGAACTCTAATATTCAACTGTGCAAAAAGATCCATCAGAATACACTATTATGAAGATTCTTTCACAACCTATGTTGGATGTTTCCTTCTTAACACATCTTCAAAGAAATTCCCTTTCTATCGGGCATAGAAAATGTCAAAGTTGGAAGATTACATGTACTCCCCAAAACACATTCCTATAGATTGAAATCTTTTTGAGAGAATATATGACTGAAGATATTGTTGTCTGAATATATAGTAAATGTTTCTACATAAAGGCATTATCACCATCACCTAAGTGCATGCATTACAGTAGAAATTTCAAAGTCATGGGTTGGATAGATCTTCTCATGAGGCTTATGATGATGAGATCCATAGGCGAAAATAGGGTTACCTTGTATAAGGACACATCACAATCTTGAGCCTTATATATTATAGAATACCACAAAGCCTTTCCCCACCTCAGGAAGAGTTAACACCAACGTAGTAGTCAAAAAATGCTTCATCTCAATAGAAGAACACTAAAAATTAGCATTCCAGGAAAACATCACTGCCTTTCAAGTCATAGCAGTCATCATAGAATCTGACTTTGAGAAGTCCTTAATAAAATAGAAGTAATATCCTCCTAACCCCATGAATCTCAGAATCTTGAAATCATTTCATGGTTTTTGCCAAGTCATAATATCCTTCATCTTATCAGGATCAACTGATTTTCCTAGTTCGAACACCACTCGCCCCATGAATTTTACTTCCCAAACCCATAAATTTCACAATGAAAGCTTATTATAATGTCGGCGATTCATTAGTAGACTCAAAACTATTCTCAAATAATGCACTTGATCCTCCTCAGACTGGGAGTTGAAAATATTTTCATCTATAAAGTCTAGCACAAAGGTATCCAGATATTCATGGAAAATCTTGTTCATCAAATCTATGAAAACTATAGGTGAATTTGTTAGGCTGAAGGGAATAATAAGGTACATAAAATGTACATAAATGTCTCAAAATTTAATTTTATGAATGTCAAGATTCATTTATCCTCAACTGATGGTAACTGGATCGAATACCAATCTTTGAAAACCACTCCTCCCCTTTTAAACAATAAAAACACATCAATTCGTGGTAATGGATATTTCTTAATTATCGTTACTCGATTGATCTTTTTATAATCAACACATAAGTAAAGGGAACTATCAGCCTTCTTGGTAAAGAGAACCAGCACCACCCAAGGTGACACACTCAGGCGTATATATCCTTTCTCAAGAAGATCATTTAATTGGGACTTCAGTTTGATCTATTTAGACGGTTCCATTCGGTAAGAGGGAATATAAACCATTTGAGTACCATACATTATGTCAATATAAAACTCAACCATCCTTACCAGTGGAAAACTAGAGAATTCAGAAGAAAACTTTTCAGGAAACTGAGTGATAATTGAAGGAATATCACCACTCATTGAATCCCACTATAAATTTTAAGAAAACACTAATATCACTTTCCCCAACTCCAGAAAAGAGGGCCCAGCTCTACTCGACCTTCGGTCCCATTCCCCCTGAAAGACAAGATGCACAACATTGGGTGTAGAAAGGTAGACCTATCGATGATAATAATAAATCCTGGATTTATTTGTAATTAGACAATCCATCCCAAATGTGAATTCTAGATATTTCATGTTGATAACCCAAAACTCCCAGAAAAATTGGAATTTGATAGAGAGAAGAACCATGTAAGACTACGAAGACCCTAATATCTCTTTTTACCAAGGGGTGTAGTAATATCCATTGCACAAGATTGATGCTTCATAGGTAGATTACAAATATTAACAATATAGGATGAAATAAACTAGTGAGATGCACTGGTATCAAATAGAGTAGTCACTAAAGATGAAGATATAGTAATCGTAGCTCTAATCATTGTATAACCCGTGTCTGATTCCTCTGAAGACTCTTCCACTATGTAAAGAAGCATTGTTTTAGATGCATATGGATGGAACCCTTTGTTACATGAAGTATTTTATTTCCCCGTAGTTTTTGGAGGTGCTGATGACCATGTTCCACTACGTGGAGTAGAGAAGTGATGGAAGAATCTTTGCAATTCAACTGAACATCCTCATAAGATATAGTTATTGGGTTCCTCAGTAAAAACCCTCTTAGAATATATGGTCTCTCCACACGGATAGAAGGTCAGATAACTCCCTCCGAGTGTTACATGAGGTCTGTAATGACTCTATCTTCGAGAACTACCAAAATAATAATCACGCTTCTGTTTTTCTTTAAGGGAACCAACACCGCCATAGGGAGGAAACATGAACTTCCTCTAAGCCCTAACATTCCACATAAGTCCATCTCAACCATTATCGCCCGATCCAGCACAAAAACACAAGTGGTAAGTTTCAGTAAGAAAACATGATAATAGATATCTAATATAATTCCCAACTTTAATAATCGATCCACCATCTTCTCATTAGATAAAATCATAGGAGAAAATTTTACCCACTCATCAAAGCGATTTGAGCACTCAGTCACGATTCTATTGGCCTACTCAAGATTTAAAAAATTCACATCCTTAACCAACACCTTTGATTATAGATATAACTGGCTAGTGAAAATAACCTTGAAGCCTTCCCACTCTAAACCATCACATTTCCTAGTCATCACCATCGTGTCCCACAATCTCCTACTTGGTCCCTCCAACACAAAGGTGGAACAATTCACCTTGATTGCATCATGTGTCTCGAAGAAACCAAACATACATTCAGTCTTTATCAACCATTCCTCATCATGTTTAGGGTTAGTGGAGAAAATATGATGGATTATATAATAGTAACTCTTGAGAATGATTTTGGAGAACATCCCTATGGGGATCCATAGTAGGAGCCTAAATGAGAACTAAAGGTTGTGCCTATCCCAGAGTTTGGATAGTGTGAACTATCACCTCAACCAGACTCAGATCCACAATAGGACTCACTTGCTGAAATTCAGCAGCATTATCTTTTTGGATCCGATTTGTATGTCTTCTCATAATCATGATGCTACACAACATCAGCAAATAAAAAAGAGACATTAGATTAACACTCAAACTGAGTAACAAGGAGAACTATTCTTAACAGAAGGGATAAAAAATAATTTGATTCCACTATATCAAAATAAAAAAAAGGAAAATAATAGAACTAATATATATGATGTAATTCCATAACTACCCCTAGTTACTTAAGGCTCATTACGGTGAGAGATGGAAAGGAAATCAATCAAAACTACCTCCTAAGCCCTGATAGGATTTTATAAATGCATATTGACTTGAAGACAAAAGCTCAACCTCTATTTTATACCACTTTCTCCCGAACCATCTTGGGTACCCTCAAAACCCGATAACCGAGCCAACCTTGACATATCCCCAAGGGAACCCCATGAGTCGGGGGAAAGAACCTGACATCATAAAACATACAAGTGGGAATGATTTTTCCACAAGAATTATCATGAAAAAGAAAACAAGGAAGTATGAATAATAAAAGAATCTCAACAGGGAGTGAATTACTAGAATAGAATAAGGCATAAAAATCCCAAAGTACTACAACAAATGTACAAAAATAGGGAAACACAAACCATGTCCCTAAGGACACAACTGAAAAATACCAAGGTTAAATAGCTGGATCCACCTCCAATTGGTCTTTTCCCCTTGCTTGAACCTGGAAGAAGGAAGTATACAATCACCTGAAGAAAAAAGTATGGTGTGAGATAAAAATCCATGTAGGGTCTCACCAAGAATTCTATAACAGATGCTAATAATTGTTTATCAAATAATGTGCTTTCAATTTTAATGATAAACAAGTTTGGAATTATAAATAATATTTAGTGGAATAATTATATATAGTTAAAATGATGGAAATAAATATTTTAAGAAATGATTTTACAAATGATAGAATATTTCTAAAATAATGGATCAAATAAAATCATTTACATAAAATAGTTTATGTAAATTCAGAAGGCATGTGAAGTAGTTTAAAACAGTGGCATACATTTATATCTCAAACATAAATAACCATCGAGCAATATGGTCATCTTCCAAATTGGTATGATAGTACTTCTGTCTATTGGACTCTGCAATATCTAAGTGACCTCAATAGAATGTGTATACATACATCCCATTGACACTGGCCAAATGCGACACATCAACAACCCTTCAATGATGTGAACCATAACATGTATGTTTTAGATAGTTGTAATAACATTGAGTGTTTCCAAATGACTCACTAACTACCAAAAGCTTTCATGTGATCTTACATAATCAATGATGAACAATTTATTTTAAGACTTCTTAAAAATAAAATTAAATCACATTCTTTAATTTCCTTTCCTATTTTACATTTAAAACAAAAATGGGTTTTAATAAAAAATATTCCTCTTATTCAAGATAAAACCAATGGGTTTTTTATCAAAACATTTAATGGAATTTTCACAAGTTTTAAATCTATTCAAAACCAAATCTATCATTTCACGATTCATTAAAAGAGTTAAATTCAACCGTTTAATTGAATTTTTTTTTGATAAAAACTCCAATTTAAATTCCACTATTTAAATCATCAGTTTAAATAAATAAAAAATTAAAGGGTTGTCTGTATTTTTGGTTAGTTAGTATGGAACCGCCTACCTCAAGGTCATCTATGTCTGTGGAAAAGATAAACCACCCTCTGTTATTCAATACACCTCCTCACATAATTTTTTTGTAAGTGTCTACAAAAAAAAAGGTCGACATTTTTCACGGGTTCCTAGAACTAAAACATCAATTTTATTTTGTAAGGAATTAAAAATCACATGTGATATCATTTTCTATCTCCTTTATAATATCTGGATTATCATTTTATGTCAACACATGTGTTTGAAATCATCCGTCAACAGTTAATTTAGTTACACATTGATAATTTTATATTTAATAAAATTACCATAAAATCCAATGTAATTATGAGAATATATATATATATATATATATTTATAATCATAATAATTATCATCTTTCTTTTACAATAAATTATCCTAATCATATTTTGATAATTAATAATAATTATCCCTTTAGTAATTTTAGAAAAAAAATAACCACTTGATAATTTTAATAATTATCCTTCTATAATTCAATTAAAAATTCATCAAGAAAAACTATCGTTTGATAAAAACATGCATTTATCATTAGATAATTTTTATTTGATAAATTATCATTTTATAAATTATTTTAATTATCTTTTAATTTTATTTTCTATTATCATATGATCATTTCTTAAAAATTATCTTCAATAATATCACAAAATTATACTTTTATTATTATTAATATAATTTCCCTCTATTATTTGGGTTCTTTTAATAGATAAACAAATTTTGGAGAATTAATATTGAAGAATTTTGAGAAATTTTCATTTGATAATTTATTTAATAATTAACCAGAATAAATCAATGTTTTATCATTTATTTTAAATTCCACCCAAGTTTTATGATTTTTTGATGGAAGTGTAAAATTAAATTAAATAAAAATAAAATAAATAGAAAACTCATAGTTATACTTCAACCTCAAGTTGCGCAAGGCTAAGAAAATCCAAGAAAACCACTTCCAAGATTCAGAGTGTTGAACAGTTGTGTAAGAGAGTATTTTGAGATCATCGGAGGATAACATGATCAGACATCAAGAAAAATCAAGACCGAATTTGATTTTAGAACCCTAAAAATGCATCACCCTCAATACACTTTTAAAATACCAGATTTTAAACATTAATCAACCCAAAAATTAATGCATATTCATTAATTTCACCAAATCAATGAGATGCTATAGAAATAGGTTAAACTTTGTTGAAATGAAAGTTTTTGAAACTTAATGTGACCATTAATGGAAAATCTCATGTAGTGAAGAAGGTGAGAAAGTTTTGTTTTATCAAATTTCGATTAATTATTAAATTAATAAATATTTTATTTTAACTTAAAAATTAAATAACATAAAAATATGATTGAACATAAAATTTATACCCTGCTTAGGATAAACGCCCCATTCTGGACCCAACGGTGGCCTCATATTTCCGACAAGGTACACTATTTGGGAGATATTAATGATGTACTATTAAAAAAAAGAAAGAAAGAAATAATTTAAATAAAAGGGTTATTTTCTCTATTGAGACATCCAAACACCATATGCTAACACATGTTATAACCCTACTAGGATAAACCCCCCATTTCGGACCCATTCGTGGTCTCAGATTTACCATATGACACATTTTTTGGAATATATTTAATTATTTTTAAAAAAATTGTGCGTTATTAAAATAATAAAATAAATATTTTTATTCAGTCATCGCCAAGGATTTGCGACCTTAGAATATCACACTAACTCAGTGTCAAACTGAAACAATATTCAATTGAACATTTCAAGATTTTATCGGACATTTAAGGTCTTTAACACATTTATAATATTTTTTGCTGATAAACTTTTTTTTACTTATGATATTAAAAAAACACAAGAGGGATTAGGAGTACCTAAAAAAGTAATAGGATGTTACATGGGAGGAGGGTAGAAACACTATTGGGGCTCAGGATGGAAGAAGGGGAGTGGTGCTATAGGACTTGGGATGGGAGAAGGGGAGTGCGAGGTGGCGTGCTTGATTTAAGAAACTTAGGGAGGACCTATTCCAACCGTTAAAAAAAAATATTTGTATAGGAATGGATATCCCAATTGTTTTTTGAAAAATATTGGGGTATCCTTTATTATTATTCCATATCCCAATGGTTCGGGAAAACCATTGGGAAAGGGCCATGGGGATAACCCATGTTTCAAGTAGTGATCCCCCAACTCAATCATATGTTCAATGCTTTTTAGACAAGTACATATGATCAGGAATCAAATGCCAACAAAGGAAACAACACTAAAACCTAAATTCAAAAATAAAACATAAATACTGGCATGATTAAGGACCCAAAATAGAGGATATATACCAAAGCAAACTCTTGGATGGAAGAAGAATAGGAAAAATTGATAATAGAGGAGAAGGGTGGTATAATGATTTGTAAGGCTTCAATTTGGAAAAATCAAATCCTTTAGGCACCCATTATGATCCACTAGAAGGTGATCAGAGGTCAAGGGGTTAACTATATCATAAGGTAAGAATTAAAACTGAACAAGGATGTTGTGACTCCTCATTTTATCAAAGATGCTTTATAATCCCTACCCAGGTATGGGGGACCTCCAAATACCCATGGTGAGTTCGGTTAAAGTATAAATCCAAAATTTAGGATTTGAACCCATGATTAAAATTCATTTTAAAATCCATTTTTACCACCACCATGAACTACACCACAACATAGTCTATGAAATTTTGGATCCCTCGATCCTCTTCATGACCTAACACTAAAGAAAAATGATAATAGATTTTTCCATTTTCTCCTCACCAATCCCTTCCCCATGAAATTGTTGCCTCTATGTTAACTATTTTTCATAGAAAGACCATACAAGATCCATATAGTAAACTAGGGAACTTCCTCTATCCAGGTTTCTAATGGGTTTATTTGTTTAAGAAAAATACCCTCAGAAATGGTCTGTTAGGAGGATTCACTCACCGTGGTGAATCCTAAAACTAGGTAACCTACTACACAAACAACCTCCAAGAACCCAGTGCCATAATATAACACAACACACTCAAGAATCCAAAT
The DNA here is from genome assembly GCA_963277665.1 of Viscum album. Lineage (NCBI taxonomy): Eukaryota > Viridiplantae > Streptophyta > Magnoliopsida > Santalales > Viscaceae > Viscum > Viscum album. The sequence goes on from OY728143.1 coordinate 1,017,256,153, forward strand.
ATGTTATTAAATTATCAAAAAAAACACACAACCCTGGGGTGGTGACCCTCAAAATGGCCAGAACTATGTATTCTAGCATTAAGAACACATAAAAACACTATATTGGCACCCCCAAAGAATTAATAGATGTAATGGGATGTTTTCATGAATATTATTACTCAAATTAGATACATATCATTCAATTAGTATCCCCAAGAAAGAAAAAACCTGAAGATTATGTGGATAAAGGGGAACTTACTAATACAAATCCCATGAGTTACAACTCATGGATATGACCATGACCCAAACACAACCATCAACCAAGCAAGAATAAAATTAAGAAAAAAGGACATTTAAAATCATAAACTATCCATGTTTAAAAATATACAATGAAAAAAACATATAAAACATGGGATACTAAGAATACATAAATTTGTCACATTCTTAGGTTCTCTCATCTAGACCATTGTGTCTCCATGGAAGACAAACTGGATGGATTACTCACCCACACAACACCTTCTCTCGGTGGTCCTAGATCTCAAAAGGCCACTCAAAAAATGTCTTGTAATGCATAATATGTAACTCTACATAGTCAATGGAATGAGATTGATCAAGAAGATAATGATATACATAAGACACATGGAAGACATCATAGATCCTGTATATCCGTAGTGGGAGCATAAATTGATACATCAACTCACCAACATAGTCCAAAACCACAAAAGTTTTGGTTAGAGTTGAGATGGAAAGAGGGGGGGGGGTGAATTCCTATCAAATAAGTTTAGAAATTAAAACTAAATTTTATTTAAATTATATACTTAATGTGATAATTAAATTTAAAATAGGTAAGTGTAGGATGAAAAAATACAAGTGAAATAAATTATATAAGTGACTTATAATTATAGAAATATAAATACAAAAAAAAATATAATTATATAATAGTGTTCAAAAATAATCCACAAAGGGAACCCTATGTCTCCTCACATTAAGATCATTGACCGGTTTTTTAAACCCTTGGCATTAGTGATACCCATGGAACCAATTATAGGAAGCAAGATGAATTTTTATCTTTTAAAGTAAGAAACCTAAATATCAGGTTTTATTTTTAGTAGTTCTTGATAGAAACCCAAATAAAATTATATTTAGTTTAGTAATAACATATCCCCCTCATGTAAGGTTGTGAGAAGAAAACCCCCAAACACTCAATGGTAGTGAGAACCCAAGAAATGAAAAATAATAGGATTTATATATATAATCCATTTTATGCACACTCACAATACTCCATCAAGATTTAGAACAATATAGTGTGGGAGAAATAGAGACAATTGTAAGTAGAAGAATAATAATTCATCAAAGTAGTATAATGGAGTTCTAAAATGATACTCATAGTAAATAATACCATCCATGATCCCTAGGGTGTGTATTTATAACCTCTCATGGCTCTATAATCATTATAAATCCTATGAGGGTTTTTAGAGCCACTTGGATTAAAATTAAGGCATGTACCCCCTATAAAATGACTAGTTTACGAGTCCATCTTGGTGCCACTAGATAGTTGGTGGCTCCTCCAAAAAACTTGTTTTCTTTCTAGGTACCACTTCCCTTATAGTGGTATCCTACTAGGTAGTCTCTAGAACCTATAAGACGAGGACTCAAAGAATATCCTCCACTCTCTTCATTATCCTCTAATTTGGCCCTGTAACATGATTAATTTTTTTTAAAATAAAAATATTGAAATTTATTCAATGAAAATGTTAGAGATATAATTTCATGTTTTGGATCATTGAATCTACTTAGGAGAGTGATATGTATAATATAAAGGTAGTACAAAATATATATAAAGATTACTACCCTGACCAAAACACCACTACCCCCAATGAGGGGAAACCATCAAGAATACAGAGTCTCTAAAATCAAAATCTAGGTGTTACCACCTACAATCAATATAGTCCTTCTGCCAGTACTTCAACACAAAGATACACTCTCAAAACATTTATAACATCTCTATCATGATCTATACCACATCAAGATAAATAATCATTTATTCCCAAACCTCAGTCCATCATAATGGATACCAAAAGAATTATCAATACAAAACCTCAGAAAGCGAAATTCCAATAAGTGAGTGATGACTATTATTATCAGAATACTTATCCATGTGTAAATAATTCCCCCAAGATTTAGAAAATCCAAGACACATGTACTTCACAAATCCTCTATTGTTAATATTTTTTTATATCTTCTCATCTATATGAGGGTTAGAAATAGTGATAAAAACAATTGGGTTTTAAAGTAATGTTACAATAAAATACCCACTCACGAGGTAAACCAGATATCATATCCAAAAATTATAGTATTTAACACCCTGTGACATTGAATTTTTTTTCCACATACTTCCTTATAATATAATTCACAAAACACGACTAAGATATCTCTAGAAAATGGTTCTACATTATCAATAACTCCATGATCACCCATATAAATAATATAATCCCTTATGAAAGGGTAAAATAATGAAACAATCCTTTAAAATTTCTTCTCACATAATTTTGGGGACATCTAAGGAATGGATGAAAAATATTCAAGCACTTAAATACTTTTTTAAGTACCATTATAATCTCTATCGACATCTCCTTATAACTTCCTACTCTGTAGATCAAACAAAAATTTCTATTCTCTCTAGTGTAGGAGATCTCGAAATCATAATCACAGAGAAAATTTTTCCACTAACACTAAAAATCTATCAAGCACTACTACCATATATTTAATTCTCTCCAATAGTAGAAATTCCTTTGAAACTTGTGGTCTACACAGACTATAAATTTATCACTGATGACATAATGTCTCCACAACATTAGGTAAAACACTAATAATAATATGTCAAGATCATATTTTCTAAATCTACACTGATGAGGATGAAATAGAAAATACTCATAAGATATAATCACCCCTAGTTTCATTAAGACACATCCCAAACCAAATGGGTGGCATTAAGAAATTTCTTTAAGCATCAACCCTTCCTCTTGAAACCAAAGCACTGGATCACTAATCATCCTTATCTTTAGGTAGTTGGAAGATTCCTAACTCTGGTTACTCTAGATGAATGCTTCATCCTTCTTAGTATATGTTGTTAATTGGGTAGTAATTTGATAGAAATGAGATACACAAAACCTATAATACCCACAAGAGAAACAATGTTTTGAACCTATTCCATATTCATGGGTGTTTCACAAGAAAGAAATACCTCTAAATTTGATGGGATCATGATTAAACCTTATCGAGACACCACAATCCCATGTAAATTCACATTCAGTTCCCAAAATATTTACTTGGAAAACATCCCATATTTTTTATGGTGTCATAGAACCTACATGAAAACTCTGATATCCTTGACACTTCCCTTATGAATTTTATTAGAGATGTTTATCTTTGATGAAAATTTATATTAATTGGTCAATTGATTCATGAAACATATATTTTATGACTCTAATTAACATATATACTACATTAGTGATACCAAATGACATGAACACAAACATTATATTCCCATACCTACACCTAAAGGACACCTTAAAGAAATTTTAATCCCTCACCCCATATGATGATATACTATTTGAAGTTCAATAATTGAAAACCAACTAGATCCTACCAACTAGTCGAATAGATCATCTATCCATAGAAAATGTTAAAAACTATTGATCATTAATTTATTCAAACTCTAGTAGTCTATGTATAAACTCAAACTATCATATACTATTTAGAAGAACAACACTGAAATACTCCATGGTGTCACACTACGTTAAATTAAAGCCTTATGCATTAGATAATAAACTTATAATGTTAACTACTACAACTCTATAGGTTCCACATGATAAGGATTCATCAAAATTAGATAGGTTCCTAACTACACATCTATACCAAACTCAACAACATATGGAGAAGGTGGTGTCACATCCCTATATGGGAAGAAATCCATAAAATCATTTATGAATATGGTAACCGAGACTATATGGTTCCACACTGAAAACTCTACAAACTGAGATAAAAGTGGGTCTAATCACCCATCACCTATCTCTTATCACTTATGAATACCACTCACAAGAAATTCACGTAAAAAACAATACTTATATAGAAGTAATCAAAAAATTCATTCATAGAATATAACCAATCTCTTCCAAGGATACCATCATAAAACTATTTATATAAAAATAATATCTACCCCATCAATTGATGATTCCCTATCATCCGTAAACACTCCCAAAATTCATAAAAGAAAATAACCCAACCTCCAACTAGTGTGGATAGAACTAGGGGAACTAGAAGCCTCTCCAACTCCAATCCAAATGAAAATACTAGAGAAAAATCAATAATGGAGTGATAATATCCGTAATCAAATATGAGAGAAAATAGTGTATATGATAAGATAAATATATCTAAAAAACCTCTAGCCCCTCTGGAACTGGAGTAACCATAGAATGTATTTGACCATTCCCAACACCATTTTCTCAATGCAAATTTACTCCCTGAATAAAATCTAGTATGTGTCTTGGAAGATGTGGACCATCATGGGGGTGACCTCTAGCAGCTCCATATCCCCTCCCTAAAAAATAATCCAACATACATGGACTCTGAAAAAGACTCACATTTTCAGCTATTGATGCTACCTCAATGGAAATAACTGAAGCTCTTAAAAAGGGTAATGAACATTCCAACCACATTGTTCTCCCAAAGCATTTGGGAACTAAGACTAAGAATGATCTCAAACCACATAAACATAACACACAAGTGAAAATATCCATATAGGAACTTGGGAAATGTTGGCCCCATAATGGCTTGAGAAATAATATTTTTCCATCTTCTAAAAGGTAGAAATATCATATTCTCCAATATATTTGATCCAATTCTTGATTCTTTACTTCTTAAAACACTTTTCTAGAGTCCCTCTTGGGTGTCTCATCCCTTAGAGAGAATCAAATTTATCAAATCCTCATTATTATAATCTAGAAGTACATATAAATCATAAGTGGGGTGACTAAATATATGATTGTCTGGTTTAGGTCCCCCCCATGATTTTGTGCTATATAATCCTTATCTGGAAAGATTTTGGAAGTTAAATAAATGTGGTCCTTAAAGTTAATCCCAAGCTATCACATGATCAAGATCCCCTACTAATGTGAGAGATGATGTCATCTATTTACTAAATTCATCATAGATGATAGGAAATATAGATATAAATCATTCTCACATTTATAGAATAAAACATACTCCACCTATCAATAACTAAGATACATTATTCATCACTGATGAATCTCTCCCCACCTCTGGATGACTAGAAAGAGAACACAAAACCCAAATTGTTCTTGCATCAGGACAAAGAAAATATAATGATCATCTAGCAAATTCTCTATATCTAAATTAGAGACACTCCCTCATAATTTTCTAGAAACTATTTCTAAAAAACATGCAAAGTTATCTTCTATACCTCATCCTCATCTATTAGTTCGTTCCTCTAACAATCCTCTAGGTTAACCAAATGAACATAACCTACCCAATATGTATTTAGATATTGACAAAAATCAATTACTAAAAACATAAAGATAACATTAATCCCATTAACATATAATTTTATGATTCATTTAATTATATTCATTTTAATTTCCCTTATATAACCATGATGAAACAAAAGAAATATCATTCTTGATGTCTGTATCTCACCTATGTCTCTACCTTGGAAGTTGCACACTTGTCATTTTATAGGCTCAAATCCCATGCATTGGATCCTAGGGGACACAATAATATCAGTCCATAACAGATATATCTATACTATGTCATGCACCATTCTCAACAAATACCATTTTGTTACAGGCCTGTTCAATCCTGACAAGCACATAACCCTATGCCCCATCCTATCTCCCAACCAAAACCTTTTATACCACTCTATACTAACCACCTCCTTCCAATGGTAAGAATAATTTGATGACAATGAAAAAATAATTATAATGACACCTTGAGTCCATTATCTTGTATGAACCAGGTTGGATACTGGCATAAATGGAATAATGTAAATCAGACACATGGGGGGTCATTTCCCTCAACAAAAAAGTAGGATCGAGAGATAGGATATTAACCACTGATACAATACATTACATAAAATAAAAGAATAAATCACAACACCCCAAAATTAATAAAAAATATCAAATGAATAAAATTAAAAATATATATGTTAAGCACCAAAATAAAATCATTTGGAAGAAACTGTACAATATATTGAACACCAAATCTAGTAATTTCTAGCTTAGTCCCTGAGTTATTTATTGAAATCTAAAAAACAATTTATGTATAAATAGGGTGGGAATAACATATATACATAGTAGGATCATAACTAAGGTCTCCCGTATATATATATATTTGTTAAAATAGAGTACCAATGAACCAATGAATAAATTGTACAACAAAAATTCACCTAAAGTGGTGAAATATACTTCCAAATTTCACTAGGGAACTATTACAAATAACACATCCAAATATAATAACCATAGTATCAAAAGAAAATTAAAAAAGGAATCCAAAAACCATTTCCCAACAGATTTTCCATTCCCATTCCCCAATGCCAACGATCATGCGATTCCATTACTTCCATGGAATCAGATCATATATCCATCTCTGTAGAATGTGGGTCAAGACACATCCCAACCTATCCCAACCTCCCATAAGTTCTAGCATCACCTTATAAAATCAGTCAACATTGATTTTATATCCCCACATACTCACATTTCCAGGGATATAGGGTATCGTGAATGTGAAGGAAAGTAACTTCATTCCCTCCTATAATGAATAAACTCCCTCAAATTTCATATCATTATTATCATTAGGAATATGCAACACCATAAATCATCATCACTAGGAATATCATATAGCATCCATCACCATCACTACTACCGAAGAAATAATGGGGTATATGGGGTGTCCAATAACCTATTTCTACACTAAACAAGATGTTGGGGAAAACACCCAGAACCCAAAATATTTGGACATTGGTAATGTTATATGACTCATGTGGGGTGTTTATGAAAATAATAAAAAAATAAAATTTTGGTAGATAAAAGACAATACACAACCTATATTTTCACATAAAAATCTACTAACACATCACACAACACCACCACAACAACATCCTATGAGCTCTATTATAAAATACTGACACCTATAATGAAACAAACCACATAACAAGACATATACACAAAACATTAGAACATTCCTTTAAAAGTTAACCAATGTATAGTTTTAAATTTTACCAACCAACCACCCCTTATTAAATCATTAATTTCAGATTAAAACAAATCCTCTCTAACCATTACTTACTATTCAATTCTACATATTCATTAACCATTCCATTCATTAAGAAAACTAGTACACATTAATATAATCATGTAAACATTTAATTTCTAACCCATTCCATATAAATTTCATTATTAACACTTAATTCCATCACTACAAGGAAACTAAATCAATGAAACACATAACAACCCATCCACTTAAAAACCAATAATCATCACAATGGATTCCAATCCATCACCACAAACCAACAATATCACAACAAGAACCATAATTACCCCACCAAACATCATCCCTCATGAAATCACATTCCAAAACACCATAGATTTATGGAATAACACACTCTACATCTGATCAAAGTCACCATTATCACTGTCTCATTCCCACAAAGGCTCACATAATTTCCACTAATTCAAATCAATCACAACATCACATATCAAAATATTTTATCTTCTATATACATTAAAAGTTTCATTTTAATGGGGATTTTAATATTGTACATAATTAATTTTTATTTTTGTGTATTCCAACACAATTACAAAATTTAACAGGAAAATAGTTCATTATCCATATATAAGTTCTTAAACATTTAATCATGGTGATTTCAATTAACCAAAAAAACATGGTTCACATGTCACAATAACTACAACACATTTAAGGAACTGAATATCCATTGTAGTAACTAAAGATTTTTATTATTAAATATCTTTTCATTTTAGTTGAATATTGAATACATTTCACAAAGACAAATCTACGGACAATAAAGGTTTACTGTCTTATAATTATAGATACACAATCTTTTTATTTCATGTATTATATTAAATAAAAACCTTAAGTATCATTGAATTTAATATACTTTAATGAAATAACCATCTCAAACCCTTCTTCACAACCTATGGAAAGGAAAAAAATGTCTTGGTGACCTCAAATTCACAATAAGGGTAAATATGGTCGGTGTCAATCCATGATCATAAGATGGAATAATACAATAACATGATTTTAATATTTTTAACACAACATATAATTTATATGCTCAATATCTCAAAGATGATAAATATTGGTCAGGGTTAAAAAATTACCATTTCAAAGAAATGAATCATAATAGTGAGATATCATGATAAATCAACAAGGAACTATATAAGCATTTCATATAAATGTTCCACCATCATAAGTGTAGAAAGAATTTTATATTTTATAGTTAAATACCAAGACCATCAAATCATTGTGGAGTAGGAATCCCTAGATGTATCCTATAACTTTAAAAACCAAGAATCATCACCTACTTTCTATAGTGGATCAATAACATAGATGTGTGTCCTATAGTGGATCATGCACATTGAATTGTTTCAAATATTATATCAATCACATCTTCATGTTTCACTTAGTGGACAAAGCACATCATTTATTACCATAATTATATAAGGAGAAATAAATCTTTAAAAAATGAATTTGAGGTTGATATAGGTACCACCCCTCACATAATTCATACATTTTGTGTTCAACAAGATCATAAACTATTCATCAAATAATAACTTTTGTGAAGGAATTGGGTCTCATAAAAATATCATCATAGTATTAGACATGGGAAAAATCGGGATACACATACATATCTTACTCCTAATAAAAGACACAGACCACCCACATAAATAATAATGATGCTACAATTGAATCATATACCTATTAAAACATAAGAAACACAAATGGATAATGTTTTTTATGAATAGTGATTTTATAAAAAAATCATTATAACCTTCCGAGGAAAATATCACTTCTATTTAGAAATAAAATATTAAAATTATAAATTTTCCCAAATATTAAGGAATATAATTTATTATAAATGAAAATTTAATACTATTAATGGAATACTAAAATAATACATTGGTCATGATGGTAGAAATGTATGTTTATTCCGTACAAGATAAAATAATGATTCCTTTCACAATTTTCGTAAAAAGTAAAAAATAACTCATTCAAAAAATGAAAAGAATAATAATTTAATAAAATTTAAAAAAAATGATGTATGGTAAAAAATGAGTTTAAAAAATAAATTTAAATTAGTAAAAATTTTATTTAAAACATTTTTAGAATGTATGGACATGGAAGAAAAATGTTTTTTGACCAAAGAAGGAAATAATGTCTATTTCTATTAAAAAGAATATTTTGGTCTATGTAAAACATTAAAAGAGGAAAAATGAGAGTAAAATTGGTATTATTTATAAATAAAAATAGAATAAGAAACTCCATGTTTTTCTTGAGAGTTCAATCAAAATATTTCATCATTATAATCATAATTATAAATAACCTTGATATAGAATATGATTGTAACATAAAGACCTTACCACTTTGGTAACCTTAGAATAAAATTTCACATGAAATAAAGAACAATAGATGGATATGTAATTCCCCATAAAATTTATATGAATAATTATAAATTAAATTCATGAAAATATATAAATTATATAAAAAATAAATGGTGAATGCTGCAAGTGTCTCACATAAATAAAATTGAGAAGAAAATCCACTTACATGATTTGGTATCATTTGAATCATAATCACATAAAAAGAATAAAATTAAATTAAACATTAAATATCATAATAATAAATTAATTAGTGTTTTAATATGTAAAATTGTATGTGTATACACCTCATTATATAAGATAGCTTAATAACATAATGTTTTTCTAAAGAGTAAACTTTGAGACAAAAATCCCTTATCTCAAGTCCTGAATTTCATCACAAACATTAATAAATCCTATATAATAAAAATAGACTTGTTATAAATCAATTAAATAAATATATTCATATATATACTACCCTATATGATTTAATTATAACCTTTTATTACCCATTTAATAACAAATTATTGTTAAAACCACATTTCAAGAAATAAATGAGTTATGTTTTCCATACATATGAATGAATGATGTTTTTATTTTCTCAACAGATTGAATGATCGAATGGTAAAAAATATATCACCATTATAGAATCCTTTTTATATCATATATATAATATATATTCATTAAATATTTACTTATTCACATCCATGATAAAAAAATGAAAAAATTATCACATTGTTTCGTGGAGGTTGTAATCCACACATACAGATGAGCGATGTTATCATTTTACAACAGATAGTAAGGTAAGAATATTGATATGATATTATAATTAATTTTTTTAATATTATATCATGAATATTATATAAATATATTAAATCCATCATTATATCAATCTTTGAGATGTGGTCATGGAAAATGAATTACATCGGTTCACAAGGTTGCCGTCCTCTGTACACACGATCAGTGGTTTCATTACCGATTTGATAGAATTTGTGATAGATATAGGTTATTACATAAAAAAAATAAAATATATCAATAATTTGGAAAAATATTTTATTAAATAATAATAGTTTGATTATATTTGAAGGTTTTGTATGATGAAATAATACATAAATGATCAGTTTAGAATAATACATATTCTTTAGAAAACGTCCATGGTTTGCACCAAAATACTCTCTAAATGTGATTTAAAACAAAACTAATGACTCTAGGAAGTTTCAAGGTATTTATATAATATATTTTGGTAGGATTATTTCTAATAAGAGGCTTTTATGTTTGAATAGGAGAGGGTAGGGTCTTCCCTTTTTTTTGTGGGGAAGATGACACAATAGAAGGTTTTAGAAATAAAAAGTTCTACCAATATTTTACATATTATAAAAGGATAAAAAAGCCTTAAAATATAAATTTAGATGATATAAGGTGTAAATATTAAATTAAAATTAAAATTTTAAAATTTATTAGGTCAGTTTAACCTTTATATTTTATTTCATCCTCTGGGTATACTCGTTTAAACCTTAACTACCGCTATTATTTTTTACCATTTGAATGATTTATTATGAAAACATTATATTGAACTTATTATATAATATTAATTATACTTATTAAAGATATATAATCCATATCCCTAAATTAGAATTATATAATTTTTACAATTTAATTTGAAATTAATCTCACAGATGTGATAGAAAATCTGTCTTCCAAAGAAATATTTCATAAGTGTAGAAAATTTTAATATCAAAAAGTCAATATGAAACTGATTTAAAGGACATAAATTTCAATAAAAAATATTAAAATTAACTAATTTAATTTTAAAACCACACTGAAATAAAATTTATATTTAAAATTCATTTAACAAAAGGTAATTTGTCATAAAAATCACCATTTTTTACTATCCATACAAAAATTAATATTTTAGAACATTATCAAAAACTCACTCAAATATTATTCTGAAATTATGATTTTAAAACACAAGTTCATTTTTTCAAAGAAATTTTTTATACTAGAAATATTTAATTTATAAATAACAACATATAACGTGATGAAACCATTTGTTAAAATAAATTTTTTAAACATAAAATAGGATTTATCCTAATCCCATGGTTAGAAAAAATATTAGATGAATGATAAAATTTGTTATTTAATACTTGTAATATTAATTTAATTAAAAACATTAAAAATATGGGATAATATAATTTATTAATTTAAAATCATTCATCTGCAGAAAACAAAATTTATAAAAAAATTTCTATTACTTTCAAATGAATTTTATTTTATATTATAATCAATTCATAAAAAAGTAATTTATCTTCTTCATGTTTCTTAATTTATTGGCTTTTTCATGTATTATTTTTAAATAATACATGGAATAAATTGAAGACATGGTACTGAGATGGAATGAGATTCTAAGGCCCTATGTGCCCGAATCAATTGTTTGAATAATATCAAAATATTAAATAGGACACTCACATAATTTTCCTGCAAAAGTGAATACATTATATATGGGGTTATAGATCAGAAATCATAGGATACCTTTAAATTCAGAGGAGCAGCTTTACCACAAGAATTAGCCAACATTTGTTGGTGTGGGTCAACCGTAAAAATTATCCACATGCGTTTTTAATGAATAAAATAATTTGGGATTTTTTTTGTTTCATCGACATAGAGATGTAGCAATGCTTTTTCTTGTTAAATAAACTGTTAAAAATTGGTCTATGGTTAGGATCATTACCCTAATATTCCATAGAGTCTCTGGAGAGGAATCCTTCAAGATTTCTCTCAGCGGGTGACTATGGAATAATGGATCAAAGATCCACAAATTCCATTATTAATAGATCTTGCCAGGGGAAATCGATCATCAATAGGGAGAAATCAAATTACCAAGTAGGATGTGTTGTTTTTGGATTTCCTTCCTCATACTATGCCGTGTAGTTTATTTATATAGTAATGGATTGAGGATGGAATGAACAATAAACAAGGTTCAATCCCTATATTCCTTCATTTTTCTTTTTTCTCCCCTAATATTTCTATGCATTTATTTCATTATTCGATTCATTCATGAACAATCGATCGTTTCTCCTTTTTTCTTGGCACAATGATCCGAAATTGGAGATCTAGCATTAGGACGACCCAATGAAGGTGTGACGGTGACGAAGATGTATGTATCAAAGTGAATCACAAGAAATCGATATTGAATCATTTTTTTTCAAAATGGATGTAAATAGTTTTCTATGCCGATTAAAGTGAGGAAACTCATCGTTTGAGAATTAGGGTGGTGAAAAAAAACTCGATTTCGAGTTTCAAGGAGAAATGAGAAACAAAGCGGAACCCGATGATCGACCAAGGTGAGTAGGAGGAAGAGCTCAATGTTCTGGAAATTTTTGAACTCATTGTGTGTAGTATCATCTACATAAAGTGTGTTAATTATTTGACCACTTGGTGAGTACTTCAAGAAGTACATGGGAATAGGGTGAAGTACATGGGTTGCCTACACAGTGTGTAATAAACTACACAGCATGAACTAGATCGAATACATGGGCTACCCCTTTATTAGTACATGGGAAGGCAGACACAGGCTGGCACCATGAATGGGAACATAACTAGAGTACATGGGAAGACCCCAGATGATATGACATGGTGTGTGATCCCTTCTACACTCCGTGTACTTAATTTTCTACACAAAATGTTATAAAGACATTGGTCATCGTACATGGGAAGTACCTAGGGTCAAGGAACATGGTGTGTGACCCTACTAAACACCGTATACTTATTTCTACATGGCTTGATCCACTTTTCCTCCATATTTTTGGACATGTTTTATTCGGGGCCATTCCTCTTATCTGTTCCATAAATGTTAGTGAATATCATTTCCTATTCATAGGTGTCTAATCCCTTCCAAAATACTTCCTGGATAAAGTTATTGGAATACCCTATGAGGTCTAGAGTAGGAGTCTATATTCATTATTCATGGCCTTAGTAGAGTCTTCGGTATTTACATGACCAACTTCACCAGGCATCGATCCACTACATAGTTGTTTAATACCGATTGAGTTGTTAGAATCACCCTATGTCCCTAGCTATGATATTCATCTTTGTATCACATCTCCATATTTAAATCTATTAGCATATCTATCTCCTGATGGTTTCTGACAAACAATAGTACTTAGACGAGTGTCATTAATGCTATCAGACTTAGGAGTGTGTTATGCCATATGGGTACTTTGTGGATTCTTCAAACCTAATCCCTAGTGCTAGTATGTAGTAGTTGTGACTTACCTCTAGATTGCGTGTATTTGTTTGAGTATATCTGAATATTCTTTTTATATGTGCTGTAGACATATAACTTGGTAGATATGACTTTATATTCTTTTTTTGTAATGATTTATGGTCTTGGGGTGTCTTATTGATTATTTTATTCTCACCCCTTTACGGTATTTTCCCACACATGACATTTCTTATATAGATGAGTGAAATTTTGAAAGATTCCTAGGAAGACCAGGACCAGACAGAGCTTTGTGAGATTAGACATGCTAAGGTGTTCCTACAGTTACATGCATTAATTGTCACGACCCGTCCTCTAGGCCCGTGCCGTGACTACCCCATGCCTGCCTTCCATAGGCCAGGGGCTGGCGACTAGCACCAAGGCGTAATTCCCAATTAAAAAGGGAAGGCATTGCCTTTGAAAAGTAAAAAAATGCCATAGAGTAAGTAATCAGAAGTAAACACTAAGTAAAACTGGGTACAAAAGTAAGTGTGGAAAAGTAAGTAGACCAGAATTCAAACCCAAACTGAAAGTAAAGTACAACTCGAAAGGAAGTACAACAACTGAAATGTAAAGACGCAACGTCGAGCCGTCCACTAGAAGTCCCACATGAAGGGTGGGTATAGATAGCCTCCTCTACTCCAAGGGTCCAGCCGTCTGCTCCGTGTACATCCCGGCCAGTGGTCCACCTCCACGTACCAACCTTCTCCACAAGCCTCCACCACGATCAGCGTTGTCCGTCGTCTGCATCCAACACAACATAGTGCATGCATAGCCTGTGCAGGGGTGAGTATAAGATACTCAGTAGGGACCATGAGACCTCCGAAGGTCTCCCAGATACCACAAAGGATAATCCACAATGGAAGATACTATCACGAAGTAACATCCGACACTACTTAGATATATGGCCATACATATACCTAAGTCATCAATTCAGCTCCAACATCCAAGCCCAAGTACAACCCCGTCCACTCAGGAAAACATAACCCGTTCCACAAAAGAAATTTACAACCCAATCCACATATGAAAGCATAACGTAATCCACATAGGAAGTCAAGTCAATCTTATCGATTATAACGATTTAATGTCAATACTATCTCAAACCATGATTTAATCATGATGCCGAAACCATAGCTGCTGAGGAAACTTCACCTCTTTTAAGTACAGTGGGCCTGCTGCTATAACCAAGCGCTTCCCATTAACCTCGGACTACTGTAGTACTCCACCTGTCAAGTACTATGGGCCTGCTGCTACAACCAAGCGCTTCCCACCATGGGTCTACCGCTAAAACCAAGAGCCCCCCTCATAGCGTACAGAGGTACTCCTTCTGTTGAGTACCACGAGTCTGCCGCTACAACCAAGTGCTCCTCCTCCGTGGGTCTGCTGCTACAACCAAGCTCTCCCCCTCATACCCTCCATAGGTACTCCTTCTGTTGAGTACAGCAGGTCTGCCACTACAACCAAGCGCTCCTCCGCCGTGGGTCTTCCGCTACAACCAAGCGCTCCCCACTGGGCTAACCGAACACACCAAGTCGATCGATCAGCAGACGTCAAGTCTCAGCCAGCTCTAGGGTTTCATAGAGATTGAAGTACCGTAGTCATCACCGCCGAACCCACAGAGGATTCCCGTATGGTTTTCACCGTCGTCGAACCAACAGAGGTTTCTAGTATGAAAGTCATCGTCGTCACAGACGCAGCCAACTCTAGGTTTTCCGCACACAACACACTCATTCGGAGAGGGTCCACTCCACGAGCAAGAGGTCGATACATCAACTGACACGTAGTCTAGGGTTTATGTATCCCAATGTTCCGTCTCTTCAAAAGGAACACAATGCGACTGACGGCGCGTCAATCGGATTCCCGGTCTGAGAGTTATTGGCCTTTTCGTCCCAGGGGCCCGTTTGAGTTTTAAGTCAAAACCAACCCAACCGTACTCCAACTGCGTCCAAACCTTGAGAGGAGTAATCCAAAAGGTCCATCTCACTAAGAGAAATCCATCAAAGTCGACGACACATCAATCGGACATCCAGAGCTCAAGTTATAAGTATATCCGCTCAGAGGGCCCGGTTGGTTTGGTGTTCGAACCAACCCGGACGAACAGAAAGTTCTCAGAAACATTGAGTGTAATATACCGAAATGACTGCCTCGATCCAAGGATCGTATCTCTGCTGACGGTGTGTCGATCGGAGGTCCGTAGCCCAAGATATGGGAAGAAGACCGGAAATGGACTGAAAATGGGGGGTCTGGGCCCGGACCGACCCGGCCCAACCCCCCTCGGTCGGCCCGAACTGGTTCGACCCGAACCAGGTCCGGGTGCGGCCCATTAGGGCACGAACCAACCTGGTGGGTGAGGCCCGGCCCTGGGGGCGTGGCCCGGCGCGGCCTAGGCGGCCCGACCCGGGGCGGCTCGGCGCTGGCCGAGCGGGGTCGGCTCGACGCTAGCCGAGCGCCCGCACAAAGGGGGCGCTGCCCCCCGCGTGGGGGCCGCTCCATGCTAGCAGACGCGGCCCGGAACCACATCCCTTCTTCAGTCCCACGCGCCGTGGGACGGGACGCCTGCCTCCACGTTGGTCCCTCTTGGCGGTGCGTCAGGCGCCGCCGCCTCCGGGAGGCCGGCCGGTGCGGGCCGCCGCCGGAGAATTCCACGAGCCACCGGAGTTGCTTCGGTGGTCCGTTTTCGATTCCGTCTACGTCGGTTTTCACATCCCGTCCCGCACATTACAGCGGAATCATCAAACCACCTCTGTGGCCCGTTCTGTCAACGCCCTTCGATTAAACAATCTGCAGAGCATTTGAATCACCGCAACGACGCGGCGTGACAGCGTGGTGCTTCTTTGCCCGTTCTTCGTTGTTTCCGCGCGGTGCCGTTGCACCGCCCCACCTTTTCTCATTCCGCAACAAGTAAAACCAACAAAAGGGGAGGAGGGTCGACCGTGTTTGTACGGTCCTACCTCCTCCCATTATTAAGATAACAGGCGGCCCAAATGACTATCAACAATTTAATCAAAGGCTGATGATATAATCCCCAAAAAATTAAATTAAACCAAACCCCCTACCTCAGGGTGTCATCGAATGAAGGTTCGTCGCGGGAAAGAACGTCGCGGAAGAAGCCTTCGTGGAGGAGAGAATCTTCGGCGCCGTAGTACATGGCGTCGCGTCGTCGATCCATGAGGAATCGGCGTTCTACGTCATCCTTCATCGGAGGCTGGCGTTCTTCATCGGCAACAGTGCGTTTTTCGCATTCTTCAAGGAGGAAGATAAAGTTCCAAGGCCTTGAGTAATTCCTCTCTCAATTCTTCTCGCACAACAAAACCACAACTTAATAAAATAAGGCTTTGCCTTATTTTATTTCCCATACCAAAGGTTTTTGAATTTAAAAAACTGATCACAATTTAATTATCGAGCGTGGACCAAATTAACGAGGCGTTTAATAATTTAATTAAATTCGAGAGTTGACGTGGCATTTAAAAGGTGGTGTGGGTGAGTTACCACATTAAATGCACGTGGAAGGTAAAAGGAAATAATGGGGTGGGGTTGGTGTGGGGCCACCTCACTAATCTCCTACCTAGGAGTTAGGTTATTAGTGGGTCACACTCCAACCATCAAGCTTAGGGTTAAGCTACCTTAAATAAAAATAAAATTTGGTTGCACAAAATTTTATATTTATTCTTTAGTTAACCCCAAAATTTAATAACCTCACCCGAGAAAATGCAACTCCAGAAAAGGTGTCTTTAAGAAATTACCGGCGCTGCGATTCTATCGGTGCCATTGGATTCGATTTCGAGCACCGGTTCAAAAGTTAGGAAAACCCGCTCGTTCGTTTACTGAACGTACCCGAGCTAAACTTCGGAAATTGATTCTGGGCACACCGGGCCTCGAAATCTGGTGCCGTCCAAAACTGCGTTCTTGTAAAATTTCAAATAAAATTAAGAAAAAAATTTCCTTGAATTTTACGGGTCTTTACATTACTCCCACCTCAGTGCTTTACGTGCCCATAAAGATACATCATAAACTAGGGGAACAAATGTGGGTACCGAGCACGCATTTGAGCCTCCCACTCCCAAGTGCTCTCCTGGAGGTTCCCATGTTGCCATCTGATGTGCACTAGAGGTATCGAATGTCCACGTAGGACCCACTCCTGTTGATCCCCGATCTCCACCGGGACCTCCCTAAAATTCGCCCCATCGTCAAAGCCCATCTCCCCATGGTCGATGATATGCGTCAGGTCGTGCACATATCTCCTCAGCTAAGATATGAGGAAAAACATCGTGCACCTGATGCAACTGAGGTGGTAGAGCCAGGAGGTAAGCCACCTCGTCTATCCTATTGAGGACCTGGAACGGTCCGATGAAGCGTAGAGATAAGTTGCTGCCTCAGCCAAATCTCCATAATCCATGTCGAGGTGAGACCCGTAAGATGATGTGGTCACCATCCTCGAACTCCAGTGGCCTTCGCCTCCTGTCAGCATAAGACTTCTACCGGCTCTGAGCTGTCCTCATCCGCTCCTGGATGACCTGGACCTTCTCTGGTCCTACAAGAGCTGCTAAGATTTCTTCTTTGCCGATAAGAGAAATCCGGTCTCATCCCTTGGATGAACCACGTTCTTTGCCTAATACAGTCAATCCCGACATAGATGATACTAATCCATACCAAGGATAATGTTGTAAAACCTCGATGCTACTACCAAGAGACCCAACCGTAACTCTCACCTCCAATGGGTTGAGTCACACTGTCAGCATCATTGTGTGGTCACTGGGTCTCCACCAGTAGGTATCTCAAAGGTGAGGGTCAAGTCAATGGTTTTTAAACCGGAACCTCTTAGTAACAAAAAAAGAGAGGACAGGAAAGTAAATTCCACAAAGAAAGGTGTATTTTATTACTGCAGCTCAAAGTACAAAGACACAAAGAATATACAAACATACATCAACAAAGCTAGAAGCAACATGAACAAAAGTCTCTAGGTCTGGAGCTAGTCCAGATCCTGTCCATCTGCTCCCAGAGCTCCATGATCGTAGGCCTCAACTACCTGAAGCTGAGCTCTCCCATGTCCACCTGTTCCCTGCGGTCGGGGTGGACCTCCTGGTGGTGGTGGTGGAAACACCTCAAAGCGTCGTCCACCTCCAGCTACACGACTAGCTCCCCTGTCTTGGTCTCCTTCTCCTTGCGGTCCGCCTCGATCGAACCACTGCCTCTACCTGGGAGGTCCTTCGTTAATCTTCTGGTCATCTGTATGGTGGTTCGTATAGTCACGAGCCATGTGACCAACCCCGCCGCAGGTGTAACAGTGTCCGCTCATGGTAAGTCATTGTCCACCACGGGTGCCTCGCACAAACGATCATGTGACATGTGGTCGACCACCTGTAGGTCTAGTCCTCTTGGACCTCTACGTTATCTTTCTACTGCCCGCTGTAGAAGACTCTGCCTCATGCTGGCTAGTGGTGGGTCCTACTGCTGGAGACTGCTCAGCAAAGAAACTCTCCACTAAGAGGGCTCAATCCAACAACCCTGTTTGTGTCGGGATTCTGTGAGAAACAACTGAAGATATGATCTCTCGCCTAAGACCCGGCTCGAAGGATCGAGCCCTGAAGAAGGGGTCCTGTACCATGTCCGTGGAATAACGCGAGAGATCGGAAAATCTTGCCGAGTACTGGGTGGCTGTCATGCTGCCTTGACGGAGCTGTAGAAGCCCCTGGATGCGCACCGCATGAAGGATGGCTGGGACGAACATCGAGCGGAAGAGGCCCTCAAATTCCATCCAGAGGAGAGATGCCTCGTCGTGCACCTAGAGCATCAAGCTCCACTATCTTCCTACTGCCGCGTGTAGGAGGCTCGCTGCGAGGATCACCATGAGGTCGGCTAGTGTCCCCACTAACCTGAAAACTCGCACAACTACCTCCAGCCAATCCTCGGCTGCCTGAGGGTCCGTCTCCCTGTGGATTCTGGGCGGTCTCTGATGCTGAAACATGTATAGTGAACTAAGGCGACGTGCACTCTCAGTGGCTGGGGCTGGTAGCATTGTGGCTCAGTGGTTAGAGGTACCGCTGGTGCCTCCACTGAAAAGGGGCCCTGCACTGAGGCCTCATCGCTCGGTGGGCTGCCATCTCGCACAAAGATCTGAACCCTAGCTGCTTGCCATTGTGAGGCTATTTTGAAAAGATACAGGTGCGCCACAGTCAAAACAGTATTCCTGGTGAGCTGACATAAAGTAATCATAAAGAAATCTTTTGAAACACACATGCAATCAATGTTTTCGTGCACTAAGTCAAAAATCAGAAGTCAGGGTCCCGGTGTATGGATACGTCGGCCGCCGCACCAACACTGGAATCCCTGGACTGATAACCACACTCAATATTCTTAACACTATTGCTTCACATAGAAAAATATCAGAGTCTTGAGTTCTGCGGTAGAACCGAACTCCTCTGATACCAATTTGTGACAACCCATCCTTAGGGCCCGTTCCGTGACAACCACAAGACCGCCTTTCATTTTCCAGGGTCCGGCAACTAGCACCAAGGCGTAATTCCCGATTAAAAAGGGAAGGAATTGACTTTGAAAAGTAAACAAACACCATAGAGTAAGTAAGAAGAAGTAAACACTAAGTAAAACTGGGTACAAAAGTAAGTGCGGAAAAGTAAGTGGGCCAGAATACAAACCCAAACTGAAAGTAAAGTACAAATCGAAAGGAAGTACAACAACTGAAAAGTAAAGCTGCAAGGTCGAGCCGTCCATTGGAAGTCCCACCTGAAGGGTGGGTATAGATGGAATCCTCAGCTCCACGGGTCCAGCCGTCCGCTCCATGTACGTCCCGCCCAGTGGTCCACCTCTAGGTACCGACTTGCTCCACAAGCCTCCACGACGATAAGCGCTGTCCGTCGTCTGCATCCAACACAACGTAGTGCGGGCATAGCCCGTGCAGGGGTGAGTCAGTAGGGACCCTGAGACCTCCGAAGGTCTCCCATATTCCACAAAGGATAATCCACAAAGGATGATACAATCACGAAGTAACATCCAGCACTACTTAGATATATGCCCATACATATACCTAAGTCATCAATTCACCTCCAACATCCGAGCCTAAGTACAACCCAGTCCACACAGGAAAACATAACCCATTCCAAAATTGAATTCACAACCCAATCCACATAGGAAAGCATAACGTAATCCACATAGGAAATCAAGTCAATATTATAGAAGATAAAGATTGATAGTGAAGACTCAGATCAAACCAGGATTTAATCATGATGTCGAAACCATAGCTGCTGGGGAAACTCCTCCTCTTTCGAGTACAGTGGGCCTGCCGCTACAACCAAGCGCTTACCATTAACCTTGGACTACTGTAGTACTCCACCTATTGAGTACTGTGGGCCTGCTGCTACAACCAAGCACTTCCCACCATGAGTCTGCCGCTACAACCAAGCGCCCCCCCCCCCCTCATAGCCTATATAGGTACTCCTTCGGTTGAGTACCGCGGGTCTGCCGCTACAACCAAGCGCTCCTCCGCCGTGGGTCTGCCGCTACAACCAAGATCTCCCCCTCATAACCTCCAGAGGTACTCCTTCTATTGAGTATCACGGGTCTGCCGCTAAAACCAAGCACTCCTCCACCATGGGTCTACCGCTACAACCAAGCGCTCCCCAGTGGGAAAACCGAACACACCGAGTCGATCGATCAGCAGACGTCAAGTCTCAGCTAGCTCTAGGATTTCATAGAGATTGAAGTACCGTAGTCGTCAATGCTGAACCCACAGAGGATTCCTATACCGTTGTCGCCGTCGTTGAACCCACAGAGGATTCTAGTATGAAAGTCATCGTCGTCACAGACGCAGCCAGCTCTAGGGTTTCCGCACACAGCACGCTTGTTCCGAGAGGGTCCACTCCACGATCCAAGAGGTCGATACATCAAATGCTACGTAGTCCGGGGTTGATGTATCCCAAAATTCCTTCTCGTCAAAAGGAACACAATGTGATAGACGGAGCCCCAATCGGACACTCGGTCTGAGAGTTATTAGCTTTTTCGTCCTAGGGGCCTGGTTGGTTTTAAGTCAAAACCAACCCGACTGTACTCCAACTGCATCCAAACCTCAATAAGTGTAAGCCAAAGGCTCAGTATCACTAAGAGTAATCCATCAAAGTCGACGGCACGTCAATCGTACGTTCGGAGCTCAAGTTATAAGCATTTCCGCTCCGAGGGCCCGATTGGTTTCGTGTTCGAACCAACCCGGGCGAACCCAAAGTTCCCGAAAGTTTGAGTGTAATATACCGAAGTGACCATCTCGATCCAAGGATCGCATCACAGATGACAGTTCATCAATCGGAGGTCTGTAGCCCACGATATGGGCAAAAGACCGGAAGTGGTCTGAAGATGGGGGGTCTCTGCCCGGACCGACCCGGCCCAACCCCCCTGGGTCGGCCCGAAGTGGGTCGACCCGAACCGGGTCCGGGTCCGGCCCATTAGGGCGCAGCCCGGCCCAGTGGGCACGGCCCGGCCCGGTGCGGCTGGTCCCACACTGGGTAGCTCGACGCCGGGCGGGCGGGGTCGGCTCAGCGCTGGCCGAGCGACCACGCAAAGGGGGCTCTGCCCCCTTGATTGGAGCCTCGGCCCCAACGTGGGGGCCGCTCCTTGCCTGCGGACATAGCTTGGCGCCACGTCCCTTCCTCGGTCCCGAGCGGCCGCATGACTGGACGCCCTCCGCCACAGCTTCAGCCGCGACAGTCTCTCCTGGCGGCGCGTCGGGCGCCGGCGATCCGCGTTGCTGGAAAATTCCGCGGGCCACCGGAGTTGCTCCGGTGGTCCATTTTTTATTGCTTCTATGCCGGCGTTCACCTCGAGTCTCACACTATACTGCGGAATCATCAAACAGCCTCTACGGCCCATTCTGTCAACGCCCATCGATTAAACAATCCGCGGAGCCTTCGAATCACCGCAACGGCGCGGCGCGACGGCGCCGCGCTTCTTCGCCTATTCTTCGTTGTTTTCGCGCGATGTCGTTGCACCGCGCCGCCTATGCTCGTGCCGCAACAAGTACAACCAACAAAAAGGGGGAGGAGGTTCAGCTGTATTTGTACGGTCCGACCTCCTCCCGTTATTACGATAATAGGCAGCCCAAATGACTATCAACAATTTAATCAAAGGCCGGGGAAATAATCCACAAAAAATTAAATTAAACCAAACCACCTACCTCAAGGTGTCGTCGAACGAAGGTTCATCACGGGAAAGAACATCGTGGAAGAAGGCGTCGTGGAGGAGAGAATCGTCGGCGTCGCGGTACATGGCGTCGCATCGTCGATCTCCGAGGATTTGGCGTTCTATGTCATCCTTCGTTAGAGGCCGGCGTTCTTCGTCGGCAACTATGCGTTCTACGCGTTGTTCAAGGAGGAAGATGAAGTTCCAAGGCGTTGAGTAATTCCTATCCCAATTCTTCTCGCACAACGAAACCATAACTTAATAAAATAAGGCTTTTCCTTATTTTATTTCCCATGCCAATGGTTTTTGAATTTCAAAAACAGATCACAATTTAATTATCGAGCATTGACCAAATTAATGAGGCGTTTAATAATTTAATTAAGCCCGAGAGTTGACTTGGCATTTAAAAGGGGGTGTGGGTGAGTTACCACATTAAATGCACGTGGAAGGTAGAAGGAAATAAAGGGGTTTGGTTCATGTGGGACCCACCACACTAATATCCTACATAGGAGTTAGGGTATTAGTGGGTCCCACTCCAACCATCAAGATTAGGGTTAAGCTACCTTAAATAAAAATAAAATTATGTTTCACAAAATTTTATTTTTATTCTTTAGGTAACCCGAAAAATTTAATAACCTCAGCCAAGAAAACTCGACTCCAGAAAAGGTGTTCTTAAACAATTACCGGCGTTGCAATTCCATCGATGCCCTCAGATTCGATTCCGAGCACCGGTTCAAAAGTTAGGAAAACTTGCTCATTCGTTTACTGAACGTACACGAGCTAAACTTCGGAAATTGATTCCGGGAACACTGGGCCTCGAAATCTAGTTCCGTTAGAAGATACGTTCTTGTAAAATTACAAAGAAAATTAAGAAAAAAATTTCCTTTAATTTTACAGGTATTTACATCAGTCCCTTTACCTTTTCATTTAATGTTGAACTTGTGGTTTATAAAATATTTTTCGTGGGCGTGTAATCTGGCCCTGTTTTACTTTACATTACTTTGTTTTACTTTTCTATCACACTCTATTGGTTTGGATCTTAGGGTATGCATGCATTGATATCCTAGTGGTTTTTACATTTCAGCTCTTTCAGGATTGGAGATGTGTGCATGTGTACAGGTACATAGGCCATACCTCCCATGTTAGTGATATGATTACTTGATGTTAGTCACCGGCCCCAAGACTATTGGAGGGGGGCTTGGGGAGTCGTGGCATGGGACCAACAAATATGGGTCAAGACTTGTTTAATCCATATAATTTTTATAATTTTGTTAGTTCTATTCATATGTATTAATTTAATGGAACGTTATAATGGTCAGGCTTAAAAAATAATATTAATAGTATATTTTAGTTTTCTAAAACTTGGTGTTTTGTGTAACACAAGATTTAGAAGAAATTATGTTTACTTGAAAAATTACTATTTCATAAAATATCAGGGTGTTATATTCTCCACCTTAAATGAATTTTTTCCTCATAATTTTATCTCATTATCTGTGACTTTGACATTTGATAATTAATTCATGGAAAATACAAATCGAAAGATGTTTTGATAAAACTTACACTTGAATAAAGGGATAAGAAATTATGAATGTCATTTGAGATGACACAAAAATTGGTTTACAATTAGGGTAACATTGGTTTAAGTGAAAATATATAAATTTAAGAGAAAAATAACATTAAAATACAAATTGATAGTGAAAAATAACATGATCATGATAAATATAACACCTAAAAAACAATACATCTTTGATGATTTAAAAGAAATTTTATTTAGTATAAATCAATGTAATAGGAAAACATTTCTTCATCTTGATCATTTTTTTAATTTTAGTGAATTTTTAATATCATGATCGATACCACAACAAAATATAATTACATGATTTATTTTTATTTCATAACAACAACACCATCCTTTGTCTGTGCTTTGACCAATATTGGTATCTTCTAATTATCCATGAAATGAGAATGATTTTTTTTCATGCTTGAAAAACTAATGGATCACAAGATTAATAAAAGAATAATACATTATTCCTTCTGTCTCTAAATATCGTCAAAACCAAATTGGTTTACAAAATATTCCAATATAAATAAATATTCATATGATTAAATAATAAATTTATAACTAAAAACTCATCCATATATCATATAAAACCATTTCATAAATTTTCAACAATAATACCCTCCTTACAAAATATGGCTAAAAAAAATTTAATCCCAATGATTGGAATTATTTGATCTTATATCCTTCCAGGATCAAGATAATAATTATTTTGAAATAATTTTAATTAATCATAATGTGTATTACCAAAATATAGGTAGAAAAATAATTTTACAAAATAAAGTCACCATAAAATCATATATGCTTTAAAAATAGGATTCACCCTTTATTCCTTAAATATGCTCCTATCATGGACAAAAAACATATCCCTTAGAATCGTTGGGTTTTCCTTGCATTTATAGATAATAATAGGTTGGTTCAAAATATCATATGTGATTTCCTTATTCTATAATCCATTTAGAGGGACATAATGAATGCTCTAAATCACCTAAAATTTCTATAAATGGTAAAAATAATATTTTTATAGTGATTATTGATATAAATTATGAAATGAAAATACAAACATTGGAGTAGAGTATAAGTGTTCCCCAATTATCATGATTTAATTTAGCTGTTGTGATTCTACAAACATTCCATTTTACCTTTTTGTTCATTGATTGTCATGGATTATTATCTCCATTAGCAATTGGATTACTAAACTTATTGACATAATTCCCAAAATCATTGTATCTATTGAAGTGATGTTTTGGTGGTGTATTATGTTGATCCATCTCTTAATTTTATTGAATTTATTCTTCACATTACTTCAAAAATATTTTTCTTTATGGAAATGTTTACCACACTTGAAACAACTTCAAGGTTATTTTAGATATTCACCTGAGATTTCATTATCACATTTTATGGAATGTAAGAGTTTGATATGTTTTTACCTATATGTGATATTCTATTGGATATTCCAGGAGACTCAATATCACTTTTTTATCACAAAAACCATAAGGGATTCTAGATTCTATTTCCACTTTGAGTGATTATCAAATAATTTATTCATATATTAAAAATTATATTATATATAATTCTTTTCAACAACATGGTTTCAAACCACTAAAGAATTGATCAAGTTTTATTTTATTGTTAAAGATTAAACCGAAAGGATACCATGAATGTCCTATAACATTTTATTCCTAGGTACCAATCAATTTATCATCCTTCTTCTTAATTACCGAATTAATTCATCATTTTTTATATAAAATAATGGGAAGTAATTACTGAAAAATATCCTCTTAAACTCATCCCATTTCATCGATTCAATTTCACCCTCTTTCTTTGTATTCATAATAATATTACACCATTGATCTGTTTCACCATTAAAATGATAAACATTTTGGTAATTTTATTCATAGTACAGCCATGGAAGAATGGAAAATATATTTTCTATCACATTGTTCTATATCTTAGCAACCAATAGATCAGAAGACCCACAATATGAGGGTTAATGTTATCACATAAAATATAGAGTGGGATATTTCTCCACCCATTGTAAAATTTGTATGTTCAATATAAACTGTGTTACCACTTATAAATTGAGATATTTGAGTGAGAATAGTCAAAAAATATTATACCTAAACTTATATAACAATTTTTACTCATGAGGATTGTTATTTTACTTGCCATCATGTTCATTGAATAAATGGATCCATCATATCCCAATCACTGACAAAAACCAGTTTTCATTTTGTGAGAAATAATAATCATAGTGATAAAATACATAATGATGAAAAATCATTTATAGTATATATTAATATTGTTACCTTATTTTTAAACTATGAAATGTTTTGTTTAACCTTGGTCATTCATGGTATTCATCTATTCAAATCCACCATGATGGTTTGAAAATGTTTTGTTAATTTTAGAAATATATCCCCCAGGAGTGTCAATATAGGTGCATCACAAGGCCCATTGTTTTTCATTACATGGAAGTCAATTCAAAGCACAATGTATCATTTTCAGAGTTATTACCCCTAGGTAAAATTATGCTAGAGAAATATACAGTTTTGGTATCGAAATAGGGATATAATTTCTTTTAAACTAGTCACTCTATCCTTAACCGAATATCCTTGATATTTTCATTCAATTAGACATATCCTTAGACTTCTCACTAGTGTTTTCTAACCCAAATCTCTAAAGATTTAGTAAACTATACTCTAATTACTACTTTATGGACCCATTATTTTTTTACTTAAATATTAATATTTTTGATATGAATATTCTATAATTTTAAAAAATACATTCCTGATGACCATAAAGGTTTAGTGATTTTAGAGACTAGATACACAATCTTCTGATTTAATGAAAAATCTTTAGAATATCATATAAATATATTAGCATTTAGTACACATTAAAGACATACCATACATTAACAATTTTCAATAACATGAAGAAAAATAAAATATGAAAGGGTGGTCTTAGATTTCCAGTAAGGGTAAACATATGAGATATCAATCTATGTTCATAAGAAGGAATAAGACAAGAATAAGGGTATGTGATAATGAAACTAGCATATAAGGCTCATACCCAATCTTTAAAATTTCATAAACATAAATCAAAGAATAAAAAATTATCATTTAATAGACATGTATCATAATATTGATAAATCATCATAAGACAATAATGAATCATAATTTCATATCACCTAAGTGTTTCACCCTAAAAAATATAGAAATCATTTCATATGTCAGGGTTAACTATTGATAAAATCAAATCATAGTAGAAGATGAATCCCTAACTATTTCCTATAACATAAAGAATCAAAAATCATTAAATATTTTTCAATTTATATCAAGAAAATTGAATATTTTCCCAAAAAGATAAATTACATTGACTTGTTTTCTAGAGAAGATCAAAAAAATTGGCTTATTTCTAATAGCGATTCAGAAACATTACCTAGTTTCCCATAATTATCCCATGATATGTTAATTTATTCCCAATGAATGGGAGGGAAATATAGGTCCCAACCATAATATTATTCATATTTTTTTTTCTATAAGATCATAAAATATTCATTATATCATAACCTAGGGAATGGAAATGTGTTTCATAAAGATTACATCATAGTATAACCCATGGGAAAGAATCAAGTTTTATAAACTTATCTTTTTCATAATCATAAACATAAACCGTACGTTGAAATAATAAAAATGATTCCATTGGATCATATCCATTGTAAAACATATGAAAAACTAATTCTTTTTTTGTCATTGATGAATTTAAATTCCTTAAAAATATAAATAAAATGTTCTTGAGGAAAATATACTCCCCATTTGAAAGTAATTATTTTAAAATCCAAAAACTTCCTAAATATTAAAGAAATAATATTCTTTGAAATGAAGCATGGAAAAATATAAATGAAGTGTCCAATAATTTAGTATTTATGATGGTGGAAAATTATGTTCATTCTATACACATTAAAAAATATTCCTTTAACATTCTTGTTAAAAAGTAAAAACAACCACATTCAGAGAATGAGAAAAATATTCATTGTAAAACTTTTTAAAAAATTCAATCATTGAAAAGAATTACTAAAAAAATAATAGTATAATAGTAATAAAATTATCTAAAACATTTTTATAAAACATGGAAATAGAAGAAAAACGATTTTATACCAAGGAGAGAAAATAAGTCAATTTTACTTAAAAATAATCTTTTGGTCTTTTTAAACCATAAAAAGATAGAGAATAAAGGAAAACACGTATTCTATAGAAAAAAAATAGAAGAAACACCAAGTTATTTTAGTTCCTCCACATGGAAAAGAACGTCAAGAGAGGTGTCACTTCCCTCAACATTAATAGATTCTTTCTCACTTCAAAAATGAGATATCTAATGCTTTGACCATATATTTTGAAGACATATACTAAGACAATAGAGATTTTAGAACTCACATAATTATTTATAACATTTCTCCCAACATTAATTATCAGAAAAAAATAAATCTTGTCGAAGCCCTTGGGGGAAAGGAAATCAAAGAATCATGTTCTCATTGAATATTATTAATGTAGCAGGACCAGTTGTATTTACAAATAAATTTCATATTTTGTTGCGATATTATTCATGATGATTCCACCAATTTAGTGAGGTAATTATTCAATAATGCTTTAATTACATTTGTAATAAACTCAAAATTCATTTCCTTGACTCCAAAAGGCACAATGTTGTTGATATCGGGTAATTTATGCCACTTGGGATTGGGTATTATATCCTAGAAGTCATTAGTAAAATTATTT
Organism: Viscum album; assembly: GCA_963277665.1. Taxonomy (NCBI): domain Eukaryota; kingdom Viridiplantae; phylum Streptophyta; class Magnoliopsida; order Santalales; family Viscaceae; genus Viscum; species Viscum album. Next base: position 1,017,285,580 of record OY728143.1, read on the forward strand.
CCACATGTATGGGATGTATTTTTGGGGAAATCATCACTTAAAATTATTTATGATTTTTCCCTAGAATGAGTATTCATATTTTTTTCACTACCTTTGAATGCATCAATTCCATGAAGAATAAAGAAAAATATAGAAACCCTCCTATAAAATTTGACCTTTTTAAGGCCTTAGACACAATCAAATGAAGCTTCATCCCCATAATTATTAAGAGGAATGGATTCTACAGAACCATTTTAAATATGATTCACACCATTATTATGAGTTAAACGATTTAAATCCTTATTAATGGTTCTCAAAGAGCTTCTATAATTGTTCTAGGGGAGTCATGAAAGGGGATCCCTAATCTGATCTTCTATTTTCTTTAGGTTTGGACTATTAAAGCTTATACCTCAAAGATCGTTCCAATGATGGATTATATAATTAAATTAGGACTGGGAGGACGATTTAGACCCATTTACACCATATTCATGATGATGAAATCCTTCTCTTTGATAAATATGATAGGGAAACCATATCTTTTATCAAATCCAATTTTGGGAATTATGAGGATGTTTCTCAGAAATTCATATGTTGGAACAAATATATTGTGGTCTTTGGTGATGAAGTGTCTATCACTATGAAAAAAAGGTGTCCCAGCCTCTTGTAGTGAATAGAGGATCACTTAATTTTTATATATATTAGTGTCACCCATTTATGGCGTATTGTTAAAAGGTTCCATCTAGAAAATAAACAATCAAGAAATATTACTCAGATGGCTATGTGAAAGGGGAAAACAAAGTCTTGGGGGGGGGGAATTTATTAGTCTACTCTATGATCACTTACATATTAGTCTATGGCTACTTAGTGTATTAATGGTCGAAAGACCTTATCAAATATCTTCAGGGTGTAACCAAAAACATCATATAGGGGTTTTTAAATTGATGATATGAAGCTGATCACTATGGCCTAGAAATAGTGTGTCAATCCCTTTAACATGGAAGGCTTGGGTATAAAGTAACTAAAAAATTTCAATGAATATATCAACATAAAATTTATCTAGAACCTTATTACATAAAATGTTAATTATTTGGAGTTCATGTCAAGTATGTTAATCCCAAAAAATGTAATTTGTGCACTCCTCACAATTTTCATCATCATTTTGGATAGCTATTAAACACTATTACTTTCATATAATGAAAATATAAAAATTGATGGTATGGATGATGTATAATCTATGATTTTGGTACAGACCATGTATTATAAGGCCACTACATGAAGATATGTCTAACCCTTACCACTGAATAACACATATTTTTTATGAACATCAATGTAACAGTTTTGTAACTTATAACTATATTATAGCTCATTTTTTTCTTGAAATTAAAAAATATGAGTATGTTGATAGAGATACTCTCTTCTGGACATAGAATTCCAATCATCACCTCATCACTAAAGAGAGGTACCAAAAAAACTATGTTTGTAATTTCATGGTTACATAGTGGCTTCTAACATATAGTAAATCCCATATTCCCCAACAATAATTTTTTCAATTAGGAGAAAATGTAGTGGGATGTTTCTAATAATCAACATGTTCAAAAAACGTGTTTGCAGTTGGCCTCAACCTGCTATGGCTTCTTTAAATTGAAGGAATTTATAAACCATATTTTTCATATAGCTTCACAATCCTGTTATGGTAATATATTCAAGATACATTCTTGTATAGGATGCATATTAATGGATTTGAGGTAATTTTGAAATACACTGTTTATATGAGAAATAGTGAGTAGGTGCTTGGGATGCTGCTTATTGTGGATACTTATATCATTGAACATATATAGAGTGCCTGAAATGGGTTGGATTTTGATGATATTTTATCATCCCTTCCAGTGGAAATTAATTCCATTCACAGACCTATCACAACTAATTCTAGAATTCAAATAGGTAAATTTAATAATGATGTTGCTGAACTAATTTTCTTGAGATATTTTTGTGTTCCTAGTAGGCCCATAAACCCTCTAATTCTGAATTCAATCAGATTATCCCTCTTATCCCGAATTAGATAAAATTAAATGTGGATGGGGGGATTTAGGTGAAACTGGGCCATCGTGTTGACTAATGGTCTTATTTTCCCATTGAGGTTTCTTTAAATGATGCTTTTACCACTTCAATAGAAAAAGATGTTCTTATGAATCTCAAATATGTGAAATGATCAAGGCCCTTAAATTTTATATTCATCGTGGATGGAAATTCTTGTGGATCGAGTGTGATTCCAGTGTCAGTGCGTATCTTAAAGGCCCAGTCCACGAATGTTCCATGGAGATTTTTTCCAACTTGGATTAAAGATGTTCAAATTAATATTCATATAAACCTGGGGATCACTCTTGTTTTTAGGGAATACAACCAGGTTATTGATGCTCTGTCAAAGAGATCTGTTGTGGAGGTATGCTCCAGATTGTCCTTTGTGGCCACAGATTTCTGATTACATTTTATTAATGTTTACGTTTATGGTGAATTTCATACCAAACTCAATAAATACTCCTTTTGATGTCATTGCTTAAATTTTATTTAATAATTTTTTATAGGAGTGCATTCAACTAGCTCCCAGGCCTCTTTAGTGTAATGATATTATAACATAAAACCATTACCAATTTGGTAAATTTTTAGTGATAAGCCCCGTGAAAGAAGAAACCAAAGATTGGTATGTAAAAACGAAAAAATTAATAATAATAATAATAAAAGATATTCATGGAATGCATATATACTATCTAAAATAAACAAGGGGTTAATATGAAATGATTCTCATTGAAATAAAGATGAGATTATAATCCACTTACATGCTTTCAAAAAATTTAAACCATAATCCCCATGAAAGAATAAAATTAAATGAAACATTAAATATAATTAAATAACATAAATTAAATATATATAACATGTCAATGTGGATTTATATGCAACTTATAAAAGAAGATATGTGCAGAACATAACATATGTGTCAATGAAGAAAATTTGACAAAAAATATTCTACATCAAGTCTAGAATTTCATCAAACATGATCGGATATACAATATAATAAATATAAATTTTTTAAAAATATATTATAATAACATAATAATATATATAATAACATATATTATTTACTTATGAATTTATATTACATATTTATTAATGATTATTTATTAAAATCCTGTTTCTGGTAATAACATGTATGTTTTTCATGTTTGTTTTGGTTTTGTATTTTTGATAATTTTATATGGATAATAGTTCCATAATATATTGAATTGTAAAAATTATATAAATATAATAAATATTCATCATATTTCAATTTAGTGTAATGCATAAATGTTATAGATATAAAATGAATTAAACAGTTCATGGAGATAGTAGTTCGTATGTACACATGAATGTTGTTTCCATTTTTTAAATGGATGTAATGATAAAAAGGTAAATAATATATCATTTTTAAAGAATAATTTTTATATAATATATATAATATGTATTCATTAAATATATCCTTATAACCATAAATTTCATTATAAATTGAAAAATATATCACATCGCTTTGTAGAGGTGGTTGTCCACATGTACGCAGAAGTGATGTTATCACATTCCAATGGATTGGAAGGTAAGAAGGTAGATGAGATTATATAATTCAAGAAGTATAATTATGTTTAAAATATAATATAAATATTTTATATTAATCATTATGTCTAGTCATCATATGTGGTGATGAAAAATGAATTACATTTGTTGTTGTGGTGGTAGTCCACCATACACATGATCAATGATTTCATTTACCATTTTATAGAAGAAGAGATAGATACGTGTTATTCCATTAACACAATAACATGTATATATATTGAAGATAATGATGATTTTATATCATTATATTTATAGAATACATCATTTAGTTAGAATAATAAATAAAAAATGCTTGGTTAAGAATGATTCATCTTCTCAGACAACTTCCTTATGTTTTCACCAAAATCCTTCATAAGAGTACTTAATAGAAAAAATATGGATTTTAGGATGTGTGAATGTAATTATGTAATATATTTGATTAAAAATGGTTCGATACAAAATGTTTTGGAAGTGTGGACATTTTAGGAGAGGGGTTCCCCTTTTATAAGTGGGGGAGAGGACTCACATGGAATTTTTTAATAGAAAATGTTATAACCACATTTTTTACATACCCAAAGGCTAAGAAATGGATCATTATTGAACCTTATATTATATAAGGTTTAAATATAAACATATAAATTAAAATGGAAGAGTTTTTAGGAAATTTTAACACTTCTATTTTTAGTTTAACATTTTTGAAAACTCTTTTTAACTTTAACACACTAATTAAATTTTACTATTTTTAAAATTAATTGTGTCAAAAAAATGTGTTTCAAATATTATATAATATTAATTATACTAATTATTGTAACAAGCTGAAATGTTAAAATATGAAAATAATATTAGATAACAAGTTTGAAATGCATTACAAAGTGAAAAACAAAATATAATATCGTAATACATTATGATATATTTACTATTTTAAAAAAATTAATACATTATAAATCTTGAAATTCATGAAAGACTAAGTTTATCTTGAATTACACTAAAAGAATGAGTTCAACCAAACACCAATATAGTATTAATATTATTATTAATATGATTCTTATCACCTATCCATTGGAATAAAATGTATGAATAAGATTAACTAATTTTGGAAAATATATAGTTTATACATATTTATTGGTTTTATATTGATTATAAATAATAATAATATTCGTTAAGAAAAGAAATATTTTTGGAAAAAATGTATTTTCCTAAAAGATGGGGTTTTCAGGGTGAGTGCACATATTCTAAATTTTTTTAATACTTTTAAAACATTTATATGATAAAATAAAATAAATTTTCGGAATAATGATTTAAAAATTATTTTAGGGTAAAGTTTTATGCGATTTTTCATTTTTGTGATGAATAGTGAAAATATTGGATTTTAATTAAAAACTGCCCTTTTTCTAAATTATTTATAATGGTTAATGATATTTCAAATTGGTTTTGATGAAAAACGTTTTTAATTATAACTAATTAATCTGATTTAGTTCAATGGAATAAATTTCATAAATAATTTTTAAATAAAAACATTGTAAAAGTTTTAACATCTTTACTTTAAAAAATTGATTTCATATTACATTTACGAGACTAATTTTATATTATATTATTCCACATTTGTGGATTGAATTTGACCAAATGGGTTCAATATTTGGATTCAAAATAATTTACATTATGTAATATGTCCAACACAATTTTTTATCATAATGATCAGTGAAAATGATTGAAATTAATTATTTGGATTAATGTAAAAATGAATTTACAAAGTGGTTAAACATCGAATATTATGTTTTAAAATGACCCAAAAATTTTCTAGCACCACTTTTATGGCCATATTTTGACCTTATTCATTCTTTTACAAATAATGGACCATTATCGAGGCCTGGTGACATGAGAAACATGGGTGGGATTCAATCTTTTTGAAAAATTGCAACTGTGTCACTCACCCCACTAATAAAAGGCCACCCCAGTCCTCTACACTTAACACCTTAAAATAACTTTAGTTAGGAAAATAAATGAAAAAAAACTTAAAAAAATTCACTACCCTCATACTATAAGACTTAGTTAGTAGGAAAACCAACCTAGGATTGATTTGGTGCAAACCTAAGAAGGATACCTGATAAAGAGGTAATGTTCTTCAAAGAGCGTCTTAATTTTACTTCCTTCTCCACCTCCTTAAATGTTTTTTTTTATTGATATAATTTACTAATTATATTAAATATTTTTGGTTGTTGGAATAGTAATGTCATGACCTAAACCCTTCTAAACTTTTATCAAATAGGTTATGAAATCATCTTTCATGTGTACAATAAACCACCACCTCACGAATTGATATCATTCATTTTTTCATTTACACTTCTCAAGGTTGGGTATGATGTTGAATATAAATTATATATATGATATATTTAACATATTTATACTTTTGGTGTAACTATTTAACATATATCTTTTTTACCTTTCATTATGTAGCAGACGCCATAACATTGCTCGTGTGTAGGGAGGGCTACTGCTTCTCGAAGCGGTATGATTCATCTTTCACTAATGCTTCACATGGAAGGTGATAAAGATATATTTAATGATTAAGTTTGATATAAATTATACAATTATTATATTCATGAAATATGTTTCATTATTTATAGATAATATATATCATTTTATTTAATTTCTTTTTACTCACGTAAAGATGATAACATCATAAGTGTATGTGTGGATTACCACCTTTATGAAGGGACGTGACTCTCGTTTCATCACCAAACCAAATGGATGACATATAAAAGAATATTATATGATATATATGATATTAATATAAATTTTTTATGGTAAAATATATCTTAAATCTATTATGATGGGCACGTATTGTCTCAACAATACTCTATAATATATGATGATTTTGATGCTCACAAAAACCATTGTTTGTTTTCTAATGATGCTTTCTTGAGATAATTTTTAGGAATTTATATATAGGTTAAAAGAATTTTTTGTTACGAGAATTGATCTTGAAACAATGTTTCAAACCCTACATTCAGCGAATGAGCACATGGTTCATTATCCCTATGTAATACTGGAAAGTTAATTCTTGTGTGTGGTATCAACCCTACACTATGATAAAGAGTTTGCATTTGAATCTGAATCCCTACACTAAGAGAATTTTAAAGCATATGGATCAGAAACCCTACATTGGAATAAGGAATTACTTTTCATACCCTATATTTAGGAAAGTTAATTTATGGTTAATCAATTCTACATTCAAAATTTTATGTTTAAAAGGTTGACTTTATGAATTATCTTCCCTACAATACTTTTGTTCCCAACATTATGTGATGGTTAAAGAATGGTTAAGGAACCATATGTCGGTTGGAACCCTACACTATGAAAAGGAACCCTAAACTACATGAAGGAAGCCTACGGTACATAATCTAAACCTATTCTATGTAGCTCAACCCTGTATTGTTTTTTAATAGAAAAGTTTTTTCTGATATTGGATACAACAGTCAAGTTATAATTAAATATCAATTCGAGGGTCGTTATAATCATTTCAAAGAACCGTATTCATTAGAGAAAATATCTCATATTCCTAAGGTAAGTTACAACTCCCTTGGTAAATTGGAATTTTAATTTCTATGATCTTTTAGGCTACTTTCATTGATCTAGAACATCGAAGAAAACTTTCTGATGTAAATATTTAACCAGTGTATCATTTCAAAATGTGTGATATTCAAATTACATATTTTTATATATGATTACTTTCTAGTCAATATCTTATTATTTGTGTTGATGAGAGGAATGATTAACTTTGAAAAGTAGACGACACTTTGGAGACATATATGTTATACCTCATACCGCTATATGATTACTACTAATATTTATTGCTGTTATTATTGAAGATCATTTGAATCCAGGATCACTTCATAACTATACCTTCTTAAAGACTTTCATTTCTGAGAGGAAGATCCTTTAATTGTAAGTTTCTAAAGATATAACTCTAAGGAACATCAAAATAAAAAAAATCAAACTCTTTTAATTTATTATGGTATCAATAGATCAAATTCAGTTGTGGTGGAGTATCAGATTCTCAATCTATGTTGTGGATATTTAGTTCTATATTTAATTACTAGTTGGATATTTTATTATTCTTGGTGTAAATGTGTCAACTGCCTACAAACAATTGTGGATTTGTGGTCTTGTTATAATAGGACCATTCTAGTGAAATTTAACATGCTCATCTAGAGAATGATTGGTAGAGTAGTCTATGGGAACTTTGTGCCACAAAATACTATAAAAAGATGTGTTCTTTTGTTATGTTTATCCAATTCTTATACTCATTGTATAAATAAACAATGCATATTCATATTAATAACAGAAGGTGTTAAAATCTAGAATTGTGGAAGATTTTTGAAAATACACAATTAACCCCCCCTTTTATTAATTTGTATTATTCCAACCTAATAATTGGTACCAGATGACAGATTTTGAATAAAGATACAAAAATCTAAATGTATATAATTATCGAAAAGATGGAAAGGGATGATCTTAGAGAATGAATGAATATGTTTTGGTCTCTATACTTAATGGTAAAAATTATGGATTCTATCTCAAATTATTATCTCTCTGAAAAATCTTGGATTCAAAGTATACTGAAAAATCATTACTTCTTATAAGATTCCTGAAAGACAAGAAACATGGACAACTGAGATATAAGCTGAATATGATATCAAATCAATGAAAATAAATTCTATTATCTATGGTGTCAGAACAGATGATTTTAATCATGTATCAAAGTGTAAAACTACCTATAAGATGTGAAAAACAATAACAGTTTCTTATGAAGGAATAGAAAATGTTAGACAGATGAGGTATGGTACTTCTAATCTAAAGTCCGACACATTTAGAATTATTGATGGTGAAATTAGCATGTAGATGAATGTAAGGCTTATATAAATGGACAAAATATTATAGCCTTAGGTGAACCCATTAAACAATATGATCAAGAATTGAATGATCACAAAGTATTACCCTTAAATTGGAATGGTATATCTACTTCTAGTTTCCAATCATCACCTGTCAAAGATATAACAATGAAAGAACAAATTGGGAAACTGATGACGTATGAGAAACAAATGTTTACTGAATCCTATGATTATAAGATTATCGTTAAGAAGTAACCTTATTCTCTAAAGGTGATATATCAGATGCATAGTATAAAAACTAAAGGAGAAGAAAAAATAGAGATGAATTTGGATTCCTCTAATTCAGAAATAGAAATGGCCTGACTATCCAGAATGTTCCAAAAATCATACAAGAAGAAAAAAGGATTCAAAAAATCCGTAAATATGATGAGAAATAACCAAGATAAGTTCAATGCTATGGATGAAAGAAATTGGGTCATATCAGACCTGATTATACTCAACTTAACGATTAAATAAAAAATCCATAAAAGAGATATCAGAAGAATGATAATTATGGGAACAATGATAAAAGTGTAATGAAAGCTACATGAAGTGTATCTTAAGACTCCAACATCCCTTAAAATTATGATTTAGGAAAGGAGAAATCAAATCTCAAAGAAAACATTTGATTTATAGCTAAAAGGGAAAAGGTACAAACTTATTACTATTCTGATTCTGATGCTAGTAATTTCATAAATGATAAATTAGTTTCCTATTATTCTATATTAGATTAAAAATATAACTCCTTATTAAATAAAGAAAACTACTTGAAAAAAATTCATAATTTTGTTTTAGGTGAATAGGATACCCTTCTAATACAACATCAAGAAATGATTGAATAATTAAACTCATAAAACATTATAGATCATGAAAATAAGATTAAATAAATACAAGATGAATTAGAATCGAATAAGAGTGTTTTTAATTTTCTTTATTAAGAAGAAAATATTTCTAAATGAAATTATTGGAATGAATGTCATTAAAAGAGAAATAATCAGAATATGAATCAAGAGAGGTAAATAAAAATTGTATAAAAAATATTTTTTCCCTAACTCAAAAAATGAAACCTGTTATCATTTTGGAACAAATGGTCACATCAGTAATAATTGTTATTTGAAAAATCCTCAAATTAGTGATATTAAAAGATCTTTAATTTCCAATATTTTTTATGAGGCATGTGAAATGAGTTATGAAAATATAAAGAAGATATGGGCTCTCATATAATTTCTTGCTAAAATTGTAAGACCCAAGAAGATATGGGTACCATAACAAAAATTTTCATAAATAATTTTGCAGGAAACAAGTCAACAAAAAATGAAAATACATACGATATGTGGAAAGTGGATGTTCGAGTCCTATGAGTAGATACTCAAAACACTCTCATGCCCTAACTCAAATGGATGGAGGACTGGTAACTTTTAGTGAAAATTCCAAAGTAAAATTGTCCAAGATGGAACTGTTGGAGATCCCAAGACTATCTCAATTAATAAAGTACTATATCTCCAAAGAGCTTTTACTAAAGTGGTATAAGATTATTCTTGGCATCCAAAAGACCCAGGATCAAATCCGAGAAGGGACAAATTTCTAAGGGTACTGTAGGAGTACTATAGTAGGGCACTGTTATAGTACTATAATAGTGGTGGAATTATAGCGGTAGAGGCCCTGTTGTAGGAACTATAGTAGTGACTATACTGTTGTAGGGACTGTTGCAGTGCAGGTACAATAGCAGTATTGTTCACTGAGGGGTCCTTTGGGCCAAAAAATGGGATTTCAAGCCCTGTTTTCATGCCACTTGGCCTTGGGCCTTCGGGATATATAATGGGTCTCCCTCTACCCAAACTAAATAGGTCTTTACTTTAATAATAAATTTAGGCTTTAGCTCACACCTTTAAAAAAACAAAGCACTATATGTATAAGGGATAAATAAAATCCTAGTAATTATTTATAAATTTTATGATTATGGATTTTATGTTTATTATTTTAACAATTCAAAGTCTATTCTTAAAGAAAATTTTCTTAAATTTTGATCACCTTGAACTGATAATGTTTATACTTTGGATTTAAATTCTCTATGTAAATAGAAGGTGAATTCTTTAACTTCTAAGACAAATGTGTCATGGATTTAGCATAGGAGAATTGAAAACATTAATATATATGATTTATATAATGTAACTAAAAAACTGTTAGCTTATGATTTACCTAGTCTTATGTATAAAAATGAATGATTTTCTTATGCATTCCAAATTAGAAAATGAACCAAATCTTCTTTCAAATCTATTAAAAAAATTTATATATCAATACAATTAAAACATATCCATATGATTTTTTCGATCATCCAGAGTAGGAGGTTTGGATGTTAAATTATATTTCTACATTTTAGTTGATGATTATTCTATATTTACTTGGGTTTATTTTATAAAACACAAAATTGAATTATTCACTATTTTTGAAAGGTTATTTGGAAGTTTTTCAAAATTAAAATGGTTTTAAAAAAATTTCAATAAAAATTTATTGTGGTGCAGAATTTTAAAATCAAGAATTAAATTCTTTTTTCTCAAATCTAGGTATAAAACACACCTTCTCTACATCAAGAACACCTCAAAAATAAAATGGAATTGTTGAAAAGAGAAAAATAACTATTCAATAAATGGAAAGTATATGATGACTGAATATAGTCTTCCTACCTATTTATTTGAAAAAAGCTAAATTCATAGCTTTCTATATCTTGAATAGTGTTTTTAAAAGTTCTATTTTTAGAAGGACACTATATTAACATTAGAATAAATAAAACCTAAAGTGAAGTTATTTAATGTTTTTGGATTCAAGTTTTATATATTGGAAACTATGGAAAACCTTGTTATGTTCAATCCAAAGGATGGTGAAGGAATATTTTTTGATATTTTGGTACCTCTAAATCTTATAGAGTGTTTAATAAAAATTCAAGGATTGTTGAGTAATCAATTCATGTGAACTTTGATAAAACTGGACCTTTTATTAAATAGAAAGATCAAACTGATGAAGTTACCAACTCATTTGAAAATATAAGGCTTGAGACCCATAAAAATTATTTTGAAATGATACTAAATTTTTTTATTCCAGTTTATAAGAACATGGAATTGATGAACTTGAATGTTTATTTTAAAGATAGTCTACAACAGTAAATACCCATCCTTTAGAAACAGTAATAGGAGACTTATACACAAGAATTACAATTAAAATAAATATAGGAAACCTAGCATAATTTTCTAAATTCTTATCTCAGTTAGAACCAAAGTCTATTGAATACGCCTAAGAAGATGAGAGTTAGATGCTTTCAATGCAAGAAGAAATAAACCACCTTAAATGAAATGATGTTTGTGATCTAGTAGAATGAACAACCAATTATCCAGTAATAGGAACTAATTGAGTCTTTACAAATAAATAGGATGATCAAGGGATCATAACCAAAAATAATACTAGATTAGTAGCTAAAAGATATAATCAGGAATAAGGTATAGATTATGATGAAACCATTTCCCCTTTAGCAATATTAGAAAATATCTGAATTATTTTATCTTTTTCATCTCATCTGGATTTTAAAATATATTAGATAGATGTTAAATATACCTTTTTAAATGGTTATTTGATAAAGAATGTTTATATTGAACAACCCCCTGGTTTTGAAAATACTCAAACACCAAACTCTTTTTTTAAACTTACTAAAGCACTATATGACATTAAACAAAAACCTAGTGCTTTGTATGAAATATTTAGTTGTTTTATTTTGAAAAAATGGATTTACTGATGGATTGATAGATCCAATACATTTTAAGAAAGCTATTTGTTTTAATATTTTACTATTTCAAATTTTTGTTGATGATGTTAGTTTTGGTTGAAATAATAAAAATCATTTTAATGATTTTTCAAAATTAATGAAAAAATAATTTGAAATGAGTATGATGAGAGAATATAATTTATTTTTAGGATTTCAGATTTATAAACACAATTATGGGAATGATTTATATCAAACTAAATATATTATGTATTAAATGAAAATATTTGGACTTGAAAACAAAAATATGTAAACAACTCCTATGTGTAAAAATATAAAACATGATTTAGATGAAGCTAGAAAGCTAGTGGACAACAATTCATATTGATGTATGATTGTTAGTTTACTATATCTTATTGATATCAGACCAAACATTATGTTTTCTATAAGTTTATGTGATATATTTCAATCACATCCAAAAGAATCCCATGTTTCTGTTGTTTAAAGAATTTTTAGATATTTAAAATGAACTATTTTTCTATCTCTTCATTACCCAAAAAAATTTATTTTTTTAATTTAATATTAATATTCCAAATTTAGAGGATTTAGAATACATATAAAAAGTACCTCCAGAAACAGTCACTTTTTAGAAAAATCTTTTATATCATGGTCTACTAAGAAACAAAAATTTAGGTCATTATATGTAATTTCATTTAACACAATTTAGTTCATTAATTATGCATATGAATGGTTTGGAAGTATAATTAAATTATATTTTTATCATTTAATACAATTTAGGTGATTATATGAAATTTCACATTTAAATTTCACTTAAATACATGTCAATATTTTGATAGTTTTTTCTTTTAAAAACGTGTTTTTTGGTTTTGTCTATGGAAATTAATTTTAAATTAATTAATGAAACTTATATGTAATTAATTTGGTAAAATAGAATTAATTTTTGAATTCATAATATCAAAAGTATCTTTGGGTGGATTTTTGGTATTTTCATGAAAACATATAATTTTTGATGAATAGTAAAAAACACAGCATTATTGTTTAAAATCGACTTTTTATTTAAATAATTTTTAATTTTATTTAAATTTATTTTAAATAAAACTATTATATAATAACTATATAAGTACAATGCTATTAATTGGAGTCATTTTATAATACAATTTGATGTATAAAAGTTTATTGAACTTTTTAACATCTTTTACACACCTTCTAGGCACATTTGAAAATTTGTATAAAATGTAATTTTACCACATTAGTGAATTGAATTTCAAAAATCTGAGAGACATGGTTGACTTCAATAAGTAATTTTTTTTCAATAAGATGAAAATAATTTTTGGTGAATAGAAAATTTTGAATTTATTTACTATGGTTAAAAGTAAATAGGGTAATTAAATGTCAAAATGATATTATAATTACCCTAACACATGTCTTAATTCTTTTGAATAAGTTTATTTCAACCTAAAACAACCTTAGGAATAAAATATGAACGTTTTGGACTAATTGTATTAGATTAGGACATTTATTATTATTTTATTTAAATAAGAGTTAAAAGTGTTAAATTCAAAGTTTAATAACTAATCAATTTTTAATATAGGGTTATAAATAAGATAAATTTGAAAATAAATAATCATCAGAATGATAAAATTATTTCCTACATAATCATATTTTATTTATAAATTTTAATGCTTAAATAATTAAATTTAATTATGACATAATGATGATAGAGTAATTACTCTATCAATGAATGATTAAAATAATTGATATTATAAATATAAAAATAAATATAAATTGCAGATTTTTATTACATCCACTGATTTTTAGGATAATATCACATTTTTGGGTTGATTAAATAATTTTTTAAAGTGATAAAGTTGTTATGACTTTAACAAAAACAAAATACCAAATAGTGTCAAAATTGACATAAATTAGATTTAAAAACAATACTATATTATTAATTGAATTAAAATTTCTTAATGTCTAATAGTCAGACAAAGGTCTTAGATAAGGTTATATATATCAATAATTGAACACTTGGATTTATTTTTGCTTTTTATGGTAAGTTTATTTACCATTTATTATAATAATACAAGAGGACATGGTAAAAGTTAAACTATTTAACTAAGAGTTAAATCTAAAAGATCTGGTTAAGATGGTGAGATAAACTTGTCCAAAACCTATTGGTTGAGAGTATTTAGACCCATAAACACCTTAAAATCTAAATAAATCATTTTTGAGCCATTAAAAACTGAAGATTATTTTATAATAAAATAATATTTCAAACTTTTCCTAAAGTGACCGTCACCTCTCTTATAAATGGGTACTTTCCATTATCTCAAAATCACACCTCCAAAGCCATATGGATCTTCCAAAACCTGCCCAAATATCCTCCCAACTTCCCTCAAATCAACCAAGAGTCCTTACCTCAAGAATAAATCCAACCTAAGTACCCCATTTGTTCAAATAAAAAAGAAACACACAATGAAGAGGTAATTATTTTATCACCTCTTTCAAAGTTCTTTTCTTTTTCCACTTTCTATTTCATTGTTATTTCCATAAAAAAGTAATAAATCCATTACCTTCAATATAATATTATGTTATTATAAATATTGTACAGCCATTATCAATATTCTATCCATCATATTAATGATAATGTCACCATTCGTGCGTACATTCAACTTACTGTATCCACACCATTGTGTATTTGTTATTCAACACCATATTATTTGGATGGATATAATGATGAGTAATATGTATAAAAATAATGAAAATAACATTATAATTTCTCTTTAAAATTAATATGGCATCCAATTCCACACCTTTTAGTCATTAAAGAAATGATATCTTCACTCGTGTGTACGTACGACTTACTATCATCATGCCGCGATGGGATTAATTTCCAGGTTCACCATTCAACTATGATTATAAAAATATATATTATTAATAAGTATCTAATATATGAAATAATAATTCTACTAGATATATATATATGTATGTACTTACATAGAAATTATTTACTTACTTCCATTCAATACGATATGAAAACAGAAACAACGTTTATGCGTACGTAAGGCCTACCGTCTCCATAAACAGTTTTTTCTATTATATATATATTTATTATACATATTTATATTCTAAATATATATTATATATAAATCATGTTTTATATTCTGGAAGTATTTAAATTATGATCTAATTGATATGATCAAGAATAACAAGTTAAAACATGTACGATAAAGAAAGCATTTATTACCTAAAAAGATAATTTAACATTGAAATAATTATTAAATGGGTAGTATAAATTCATAAATGAATCATGTATTATATAATAAATGTTTATATGGTTCTGGTATCATTTAATAACCTATTATGGTCATTATACCGGAGGTTAAACTTACCCTCAACCAAAGAAAATTTCAAGGTAAGGGATAATTCTACAATCTCTTCATCATCTAAGGTTGTTTATACTTATCTAATGGGACCTCTTTATCATCCACATCCATGTTTCCTAAAAATATATTTAACTTTTTTTACTATTTACAAGATTATTTTTTTATGTAAATTATACCCTTTTTTGGATTTTTATAAAATGTTATGAAAGGAATCATTCTGTTGCTTTCCAAACAAGGTACTTTACGAACTTTCTGAAAAATTTAGTTATGAAGGTATTTTAACTTATACAACAGGTGATGCTATTTTTCTGCTATTATAACACATTAAGTGCTTCTCTTACAATCTTATATGTGTATTTTCCAAATAAATGTTTTCTTTTAAAATTATTTTAATTTTAAATGTTTTCAAAAAAGAAAGACATATTTATCTCAAATAGTTTTGATTCCATCTATGTCAAAATCCTTTGATGGATTTTACACTTGTTTGATGTTTTTTTTATTATGATACAATCTTCCATATTTTATTCAATGTTTTGTGATATGTTTTAATGTGGATGTGTTATTTTAATAACCTTAATGGTTTAGGGTTAATGTATTAACATTTCATATGCTAGTTTTAATACTAATGTTTATGTTATGATTCAACCTTTTCATATGAGAAATCCATTAGACTTAGTATGTGAAAAGTGGAGCCCGCTAAAGCTACTCGATGCATCGATATGTCTCATGAGACAAACTAGTGTCTTGGCACAAGTCCTTGACAAAACTTTTATTTGTAGTCTTGGAATGAGGCCTTGACTATGTGGCAATGATGTTTGGCATCAGGCATTCCCTCATTATGAAATTAATTATTACATGTGATTATTATACTAGTAGAATATCCATGTGCATGTTTATATGTTAATGTATGATTTATTTTCTCAATATTATGTTTATGTTTATATTTAAAAGGATTTTGTTTTTATTACCCATCTTGCCTTAAAAACTCATAGCTTCCGCTAAATAATTAACCCTTACTGATCATCTTAGATCAACCCTTTCTTATGTTTTATTTTTCAGGATTCTAAGAAGTGTATTATGTTTGATATTCAGGGTTAATCTAGGGGAGTAATGGAATTCCCAACAGAATATTTATGTTGTGTTATATATATTAATGTGTAATGTAACATTCATGTATATAATATATTTTACAAGACTGGTAAAATGATCGGTTCTTTGAGACTCGATTCCTTATAATCATTCCAATGTATTAAAATAATGTACCAGCTCCAGGATTCTGGTGTCGGGGCATTACAGTTGGTATTAGAGGAAGTTTAGTACAGACCTTAGAAAATAGATTCAGAAAAACTATGATTAGATAACATTACCCTAAGATAGAACTTGAGGATTAGTATAGAATAACTGCCTCGAATTTTGGTAATGTAGAGATTTTGTGTATTTTCAAAGAAATACATCTCTGTCTAGATACGAGCTGGTAGAGGCAGCTCTGACATAGATGTTCCATGGTGTTAAAACTCTAACAATGTGTTTTGGGCTTGGCTCGAGGTATCTTGGCACATTAAAATGGGCCTTGCCACACTGTTGGTTAAGACACTCCCGGGGGAAATGCTTAGGATAATTCACATTTTCATTAAAAGCCATTTTGAAGGATTTAGGAGTAAATACATCATCAATGAAATTCTTTTTATGATCATAGATTACATGCATAATATTTTAAATTTAAGTAAGGTATTTCAGAGGTTTGGAATTATGAATTGTGTTTCATAAACTAACCTATTGTATGCCATTATTTGGAAATGGAACCCCGTAGAAGGAATGATAACTCCAACAATACACATGATTTAAAGAGTAAGAAAGATCATATCTTTCATGGTATTAAGACAATATTTAGAAGGGAAATATTCTCAATGTATTCTCATCATTTGAAAAAATAGTATCATGTGTTAATAAGATAAGTAAACAATTATCTTAGTTCTATGGATTTGAAGGGAAGAAAGAGAAAAAAGGATGATAGAGAGAAATATGGATAAAGGGAAGAGGGAAAAGAAGGATTTTCCCATATATGATAATTATGGAAAGAATCACCTAGATAAATGCTTGAAGAGAATGAGAGTTTGTTATTAGTGTGGAAAACAGGGACACCAAGTACGCGATTTCAAGGGTAAGAAAAAGGTTTAAAATGTACTATGATTCACCTGCAAGGAGTTGGGACATGACACAAATCAATGTCCAAATCATTAGAGTATGCCACAAATGATTCTATTGGATAATAATCAAGTTATGATACTACAATAGATGAATAAGAATGACTAGTTTTCTTATGTTGTTATTAATAAATTATATCATTTGGGGTTTTTTATCAATGATGTGCTGGTTATATGAATTATGGGAATAGATAAGGATTGTACAACAGTACTATTTAATTTAGGATTTGAGATTATATGGTACAAATAAATGTGACTCAATAAGAAGTGATTTTTTTTTGGAAAATACATGATTGAAGGAACGATTAACCTTAATATGGTTCTGATACTGAGGTAGTGATTCTGGAATACGAAATGATTGTTTATGATAAGTTGTATTCAATATTCTTGACTACTTTGAAACTAATTAATTGTTTTCTTATTCCATTATTGTTGGAGTTTACAACATTTTTGGATATAAGCAGTATATCCAGTATTTTATAAGGAATAAGAGAGCATTAATGTAATCAATAAGGTTTTATTGAAATTTAGGGTGTTACTATGTTTTAAAAGAATACATGATAAATGTATTCACATGTTATTACGTGGGGAAAAAGATCTTCATTGTGTATAACTTCCTTATAAATTTTGGATTATGAATTTGGAAAAAAGTATTTTGGATAATTCTAAAGTTTAGAATAGATTAAGTTTGTCAGTGGATACTATTATTAAGGTCAAAAAATTTCTTAGTATTATCTTTGGAATGTTATCAAAAGGACAACATGAAGGTCGGGTGACAACCCGTCCCGTCCGGTAAGGTCGTGAGACTTGAACCCACAACCGAAGGGAGACAAGGTTGCATCACCTACCACTGAAATACGTGATGTCCTAGTTTTTATAATGTAGTTTTATTAAATAGTCTAATAAATGAATTATATATTCATTATTTTTGGAACCCTACACGATTAGGATAAATAAAATATTTTTGATTTCTATTATCTTTTGGAGTGAAAGATGAGTTTGTGGTAAGAATTAGTAAAAGGATGAAACTCAACTTTTCAATTATATTTTTTCCCTATTATTATATTAATAAATTAATTCTTAATCTTTAGGGAAGGGTTAGTAAAAAAAATGTGTTATTCTAATACATTTTTTTTGACCCGATGATATTTTAAATAATCATAGATTGATAGCTTTGAGGCCCTCGATTTTACACTTATTTTTGATTGATGACCTCAATAAATCCCTATAAATATTTACATTTTTCCTCTAATTATGTGTCTCTAATTTCCACCAATGTTCTCCTAATAGAGATTGCCATGAACCGGATCTGGTCACCATAAAATTGGCACCAAACTCAGCCCGTTCCAAGGCCCTAAGGGCGTTCCCTATCCCCACGTGTGGGCACAAGTGCCCATGTATCCTTAATTTTGGTATGGGAATGATTTACCAGAGTATGAATGTATAACACATTAAAACAATCCATAATATAAATCTGAAATTTTCAAGCCAAAACAAGTCTTAACCAAAAACCAGAACTGAATATATTGGATTGAAGACAATAAAAAAGGTCCAAATACAGATAATAACAACATAAATACATCCCCAAGGACTCCACCCGACAAGGGTGTCATCACCCGCAAGTCGTCTCCACAACTCCGCCCCAGCGATGGGGATTAACACCCTGAACCGCCATCACCTTTGGCCTTTCCTTTACCCGAGTCAAACATAACCATTTCTAGTTACACCCAAGGGGTGTAAGTAGGGTGTGATATTGATCCCAATAGAATACCACCCAATTATTCCCAAGAGGATGCAATACAATGTGAAAAAGTAAGCAGTTTTAGTACGCAAAGAAAGACAGTGATAAAATCCATGAAATGAAACATTCAATTGAAAACAGTATTCAAGATAAAATTTTCAGAATGTTCAAACATTTAAATAGAAATGTTATATACTGTAAAGTACTTCCAAAAACACTTAAATAAAAAGGAAAATATCACAAACACTATGAGCAACAAAATCGGGAACACCCCTAGGCACTAGATAGTCTCCCGCCCCATGTACCTCATACTTCAGTGTAAAGTAACCATAGTAAAATCTGTTCTCGTGCACGAGCCACTAGTAAGGATCATACCCATAACCAAGTGGTACCAAATCATCAACCAAATATTTTATTTAGAGTTGTCGTTATCCAAATACTAGGTGAAACAAGGACAAAACCCATCCGGCCCACTAGCCATACTAGTATACATCCGCCCCACCTAGGTACCCGGGCTTCCCCCTTTGCGCTAAAAAAAATTCAGCATGCAACATGCATCCATATTCATATAAAAACACCAATAATGGTCACATACAAAAAATACAGTATCTATACACACTTTATACCATTTAAAACACACAACAAAACACTTTGATTTTCCATAAAACAATTTCTCAAAAAACCGCATTGTTTTTCACCCAACACTCCCTGAAACCCCCACTTTTCACACTATATTCACACCTATAAGTTCCCAAAACATAAAATTAAGCCTTATAAATTTCAATTAATCCAAATAATCAATTTTTAGGGCATCCACATGTGAACCACGAAATGTAATCTTTGTAAAACATCCATTTTTAAAAAAACATGACACTTAAAGTTCACAAGTTCCACAACACCATTAAAACAATATTTCACAGCAACATACAGAAGGGATAAACATTCAAAATAGTATTTTTAGCCCTAGTAAATCCCAATAATATAAAATAAGTAGTGATAGGGGAGCCACAAAAGAACCAACAAGAGACTTCCATTAACAACCCCCAATTTCACCAAAAATTGGCATTAAAAATTCGTTTTCATTACAAAAACCACTAAAACTATTTTTTCCAGAAACCATAAAATTAAATGAACATGTAAATGTCATAAAACCAAAAGTTCAATTCACATAGATTGAATAAATATGTAATAACCTACCAAATTAGTAAAACCCAGAATCCTTTGTGCGAAAATCAAATCGCACCACCGCCGCACCAAGAGGGACCTAGATCAAACCTAAAACCACAATAATTGGAAAGGAAACCCCAAGGATAAAACATAGGTTAAAACACATACCCCCTGGTTATTTGGGACTTCAAGGAAGAGGGAATAAACCCTAAATAAAACAAATGAAACACTATGCAATTTGAAAGAGGAAAGAAATGGACTCACTTACTTGAAGTATCCTGAATTAATCACTCCAAAAACAATAGTAGATGAAATTGAAATCAGCCAAAATTCAGGTGTTGTTAGAACAAGATTTAGGAGGTCATTTAAGAACTATAATGGAGGGAAAAGAGTAATAATTGAGAGTGTTAAGAAGGGATGAAGTTACCTCTTTAATTCTGGCCGATTTGAGAGACCCTATGATGTTCTGCCCTAAGTTGTGATTTCAAAGAGCTCAAAGGAGGGGGGAAAGGAAATGGTAGCGCGCCTGGGCTTTTTAGGGTATATAGGGAGGTGAAATAACTGAAAAATTCATTATAATTAATATGATATTAAAAAATTAAAGAAACCATTTAAAACTGGAAAATGGGCTTTCAGGTTGGCCCAATTCCTAAATAAAAACCCAAATCCCCCATGATTATGTATTTATAAAGGCTCAAAATTTAAATGTTGGTGTTAATAGGTCATGGGAGGACAAGTAAGATTTTGAATGGATAAAAAAATGTTGAAAAACGAATGAGTTATAGAAGAAACAAAATTTATTTTAAATCTGGAATTAGGCTCACGGTTTGGCCCAATTCATGAAAACTCACCCCTTCCTCCATAAAAGCATGACAATCCCCCAAAAAACCATGAATGGAAAATAAATTAAAAATAACTTTAAAATAAGTTATTTATGTGAAAATTCTCCCCAACATGAAAAAATTCCTCCCTAGAAAGTCACAGTAAGGTCAAAGCAACAACCAAACCCAACTGAGAAACCAATAGGTACTCCTTTGCCAGGTTTCACACCTAAAGGACAAAACACCTACAGTGATTAATTAAGGAAGAATTACTCTCACAACCAAATCATACACCAATTTTTCGAAATGATCAATCACATTCATAATTTATCCCAAAAGAAAACTCCTCGTACACTATCCGAACAAGACTCAAGAAATTCACCCAAACGAACAACAACTTTAAACAAGGTTACACTTACCCTTACTTTATCTAAACCATTGGGAACTCTCCAGTCACAATGATTACTCAAGGAAGATGTTGGTAGCTAAATTGCTCCGAATGAGACTATCTACACCAAGACAAGTCCATGGATAAATCTATGTTACTGGTATGGGGGGACACAAATACGCTCCCCACCATAAAAGACAACCAATAATTTTTTTCTGAGATAAAATCATGACCCTAATAGGGGGAGGCCTGAACGGACTCTCTGGTACATAGGAAAGACTTCCATTAAAAATTTATAAAGGAACATACATGATAATCATAGTGGTTCTCCCTATCATAAGAACTAACCATCTTAACCAACCAGTATGGGCTGTCATAGAAAAACCCAAAAATTTCAAGATTTGGGAAGGTTACACGGTTAGTCCGCATAGTTTGTGAAACCGTGAACTAACTGTACTGATCAATATTCTCGCATGGCTTCCAGGAACACAATCACTCTTAATCATTCACAAACTATTTTCTAAATTGGTCTATCCAAATCTCCAACCATTCTCCAAAGACTCAATTGACACCAAAGGGTGAGGGAATGACATTGGGCGATGACATGTGTATAAGGCCCTCCACCTATTTCCACCAAATGTGAACAAGAGAAGAATGATGATGATACCAGAGGTTTAAACTCTTTATATCTTTCATATTTAGGATAGGAATTTGAACCAGGGTTTAAATGACCCTGTTATTTTCCCAAACTATGAGCCAGCTTCTCTCTGAGACCTATGGCTGGAGCTCAAATTATTGAAGCATCTTCGGCCTCACAGTTAGTCTTTGGAAACCCACTGAATGATAATTCTTCTTTCGGTGCCACCAACAACTACACCGCAATCCCAGATAAGCTTTCCAGACATAACACATTCCAAAATCACTTTACCCTATCCTGATATTTCACTGAAACAATGGCTAATAAGATTCACACACATCACACCTTGTTTCTTTAGGTGAGAAACAATAGGTGTAAAGAACACCTACACTCACCTTCCTCTAAAATTGATGATTTTGAGGTTTTTACACGGGAGACATTCACCTAACATAACAGAAACTCTCAGAGAATTTCACTAATTTCATCTATATGATCAATTGAGGAAATGACATCATAAGGCATCACCGAACATGACCATTGCAATTGATATAATCAATTCATGGAGAGGGACCTTATACAACATCCCCAAACAACACACAATTCTAGAAAGTGGCCACAATATCCTATCGTGACCATATTTCCCACACCGGTGGTTTAACATGAACTCATGCTTCAAAGAACCTTTGATGAACCCAAAGGCCCTCTTAGACACCATCGCGACACTCATCCACACTAACAACCCAAGACCACATCCACCTTCGACGAATCAGGAAACTTAAGAAACTAAGGTCTCTTTCAACCTTCCACGAGAACTCTCCCATTACAAGAGGTTCTAAAAATCAAATAAAAGAATGTGTGTGGACTCAATCTACAGATCTCTAGAAAAAAAATATACCTTATATTGATCAAATGGATGATTTTCCAATGGAGAAACAATCTGGGTTGCACTTCGGTTATGCATTAACCCTTAATGGGGCCATACCTTATCCAACAAGAGAACCTAATGACCCAACCAAGCTAGTCCATTGGTCAAAATGTGCCACAAACCAGATCCAAACACATGAAGGGATCCACTATAATGGTTTCCTGAAGCATATCTCATAGAATATTACTAACCAATCCTTCTACCCAGCTTACCGACCAAACACAAACCCAAAACACAGTTCGATCAGGAGGGGTTCTTGGACTCAAAACATCCCACAACATCAACATTTTCCAAAAACAAATAAAATAAACCATCCCAAAAAATTCATTAGGACATCATGTTTTTCTTCAAAAACATTTCTTTGAAAACAAATGGTTCAGCAGTTAGCGCATCCACCAATGGTACCCCATGGGCCTTACACATGCATGTTTCTGTGCCACACATGGAACCCTCCTCATATCCATCCCGAAACTCATCCAGTCATGTCATAAACCATCCATCATCCCATATAACCCCATGCATGTGGGTTCTCACAAAAATACCAAACGTTAAAACAAAAATTCTTTCCACTTTTCTAAACCAAAACGGTCAACCAACACATCCTTTTTCTCAAAACCGCTAACCACGAGATCAAAATACCAACTAACATCTTACAAAACATTATAGAAATACATAACCATTTAGAAAAGAACTAAATTTCAATATATTCACATCAATTTCAAAACATCTCATACCATTAAAACACTATTTGATTGTTTAGAAAACACTTTTGAAAATACTTTTCAAAACCAACTTCAATGTAGTTCCTGCTTTCAAAACAGGTGTAAGCACACCATTTTCCAATTCAAAACAATTCTTAAAATTCAGTTCTGCCATTTGATAAACCAAAACATTCCCTCTTTATTTGAAAATAATTTCACAAAAACTTTATACTTCTTAAAACCAAGTCACTTTAAAACCAAAGCGCCAATATTTTAAAACTAAAGCACAAAACTATGAAAGAGGAAAGTAGTTTCAGTGGGTGACTTGGAAATATGTTTGGAAGCCATATTCCAATCACTCCACTGTCATAGAGAGTGTTTTAGGGAATATCCCTAGATCCAATGGATTTCCAGGCCCTGCGAGCTCACTGAGACCATTAACCAAACTCTCTTTTCATTTCCCCTAATCATCATCAACCCAAGAAAACCAACGAACTTAGATAAATCCCGACTTCTCCTAGTGACTTAAATCCCATCATGAGGTGTGGTGATCAGGAACACTACCCATAACTGAACTACCATGTCCCAATAATCCTAACTCTATACTATCTCTATTGTTCCCTAAATAACGTGACCCAAAGAGTTAACCAGAACCTCCTTTGATACCATTTTTTCATGAATAGGATCTGGTTTCCATCAAACCAGCACCGAACCTGGCCCGTTCCAAGGACTGAAGGGAATTCCTTATCCCCACAGGCAGGCACAAGTGCCCGAGTATCATTAATTTAGGTATGGGAATGATTTACCCAAGTATGAAAGTATAACACATTAATACAATCCATAATATAAATCTGAAATTTTCAAGACAAAAAAGTCTTAACCAAAAACTAGAACTAAATACATTGGATTAAAGACAATAAAAGTGGTCCAAACACAAATAATGACAATAACAGGACATCCCCATGGACTCCACATGACAAGGGGGTCATCACCCGTAAGTCGTCTCCACAACTCCGCCCCTGTGATGGGGACTAACACCCTGAACCACCATCACTTTTGGGCTTTCCTTTACCAGAGTCAAACATAACAAAGTTTACTTACACCCAAGGTGTGTAAGTAGGGTGTGATCCTAAGCCCAATAGGATACCACCCAATGATTCTGAAGAGGATGTAATACAATGTGAAAAAGCAAGCAGTTCTAGTACGCAAATAAAGACAGTGTTAAAATCCATGAAATGCAACATTCAGTTGAAAACAGTTTTCAAGATAAAATTTTCAGAATGTTCACAAATTTAAATAGAAATGTTATATACTGTAATTTACTACAAAAAAACCCAAATAAAATGGAAAATATCAGAAACACAATGGGAAACAAAATCAAGAACACCCCTAGGCATTAGATAGTCTCGGGCCCCATGTACCTCATACCTCAGTGTAAGGTAACCATAGTTAAATCTGTTTTCATGCACGATCCAATAGTATGGAACATACCCATAAACTAGTGGTCCCCAATCATCAATCACATAGTTTAGTTAGAGTTTTCATTATCCAAAATCAAGGTGAAACAGGGACAAACCCATCTGGTCCACTAGCCGTACTAGTACACATCCGCCCCACCTAGGTACCCAAGCTTCCCCCTTTGAACTAAAACAAATTCAGCATGCCAAATGCATCCACTTAAATATAAAAAACCAATAATGGTCACTTACAAAAAATAAAGTAGCTATACACAATTTATACCATTTAAAACACACAACAAAACACTTTGATTTTCCATAAAACAATCTCTCAAAAAACTGCATTGTTTTGCACCCAACACTCCTTGAAAACCCCACTTTGAACAATAAATGCACACCTATAAGTTAAAAAAACATAAAATTAAGCCTTATACATTTTAATTAAACCAAAAAATCAATTTTTAGGGCAGCCCCATGTGAAAAAGGAAATGTAATCTTTGTAAAACATCCATTTTTAAACAAACGTGACACTTAAAGCTCACAAGTTCCGCAACACCATTAAAACTAACTTTCGTAACAACAAACAGAAGGGATAAACATTCAAAACAGTATTTTCAGCCCTATTACAGCCTAATAAAATAAAATAATTAGTGATAGGGAAGCCCCAAAAGAACCAACAAGAGACTTCCATGAAAAACCCCAAATTTCAACTAAAATTGGCATTAAAAATTCATTTGCATTAAAAAAACCACAAAAAATATTTTTTTGCAGACACCATAAAATTAAATGAACATTAAAATTTCAAAAAAACAAAATTTCAATTCACATAGATTGAATACATATGAAATCACCTACAAAATTAGTTAAAACCATGAATCCTTTGTGAGAAAATCAAATCGAACCACCGCCGCACCAAGAGGGACCTAGACAAAACCTAAAACCAAAATAATTGGACAAGAAAACCCATGGTTAAAACATAGGTTAGAAACACTACCCCCTGGTCATTTTGGTCTTCACGGAAGAGAGAATAAACCCTAATAAAGACAGATGAAACCCTAAGCAATTTGATAGATGAAAGAAATGGACTCACTTACTTGAAGTATCCTGAATTAATCACTCCAAAAACAATAGTATCTGAAATTGAAAACAGCCGAAATTCAGGGGTTGTCTGAAAATTACTTACGAGGTCATTTAGAAACTGGAATGGAGGAAAAAGAGTAATAATTGAGAGAGTTAATAAGGGATTAAGTTACCTCTTCAATTCTGGAAGATTTGAGACACCTTATGAAGTTCTGCCCTATGTCCTGATTTCAAAGAGCTTCAAGGAGGGGGGAAAGGCAATGGGAGAGAGTATGGGCTTTCTAGGGTCTATAGGGAGGTGGCATAACCGAATAAATCATTATAATGAATAAGATATTAAAAAATTAAGGAAACAATTTAAAACTGGAAAATGGGTTTTTGGGTTGGCCCAATTATTAAATTAAAACCCAAATCCCCCATGATTATTGATTTATAAAGGCTCCAAATTTTATTTTTAGTGTTAATAGGTCAGGGGAGGACATGTAGGAATTTTAATGGATAAAAAATGTTGAAAAACGAATGAGTTATAAAAGAAACAAAATTTATTTTAAATTAGAAATTGGGCTCACGGTTTGGCCCAATTTATGAAAACTCACAAATTCCTCCATAAAAGCTTGGGAAACCCCCAAAACAAAGCATGAATGGAAAAAATTTAAAAAAATTAAAAATAAGTTATGTATGTGATAGATATTATAATTTGGTGGTGACTTTTTTATTTTCTTTCCCTCTTATTAAGACTAAATTTTATTGACCCAATTTCCTATGTGGGTTTTAAAGAAAGGTAAATTTCTATTTTTAACATTTTTTTTGAAAAATAATTTCAAATTGCAAGGATTAAATTTATTTAAGGAGGGGATAATTTAACACCCCAATATTTCATAGTACGTTATCTTTTCAAAGTAATTCAATAACCTGCGCTGCACGCAACACCGAGTTTGAGCGCACCTCGACTTACCGAACTAGCCATTCAAAAATTAGTTATGAATAATATTAACTGAATTTTAAATTTTATATACTAAATATAAATTAAGAATCCATATTATTTATTTTTTAGACATTATATAAGAACAAATTCATTTTTTTTAGAAAAAAGAAGTATTTTTCAAAAAATGCACTTTTACCACCTTTTAATGGCGAATCCTATTTTAAAACCAATAATTGAATCTTTTATATCTTTAATTTAATTAAATTAAATAATTATTTAGAAGAGGGACATAAAAACTTATTTTGTATAAATTTTAGGTACTTTTCTGATAATATTCATATTTTTATGAATAGAGAAATATACTAAATTTTAATTGAAAACAACTTTTTTAATAAAAAAGCATTATAGTGTTAAATTATGCATTTGAATGGTTTTGAAGTATATATATATTATATTTTTATCATTTAATATAGTTTTGGTCATTATATGTTATTTCACATTTAAATTTGACATAAATACATGTCAATATTTTGATAATTTATACTTTTTAAAAAACCGTTTTTTGGTTTTGACAACGAGAATAAATTTTAAATTAATTAATGTGACATCTATGTTTTGATTTTGTTAAAATAGAATTAATTTTTGAATTCATAACATCAAAATTATCTTAGGGTTATGTTTTGGTATTTTTCTGAAAACATTCAATTTTTGATGAATAGTAAAAAATATTGCTTTATTGTCTAAAACCGACTTTTTATTTAAATAATTATTTATTTTATTTAAATTTATTTTAATTAAATATATATAAATAATACCTATATAAGTTCAATTTAATTACTTTGAGTCATTTTATAATATAATTAGATGTATTAAATTTTATTGAACTGTTTAACGTCTTTTGCCCACCTTCTAGGCACATTTGCAATTTTGCATAAAACGTAATTTTACCACTTCTATGAATTTAATTTTCAAAATTATAGAGGTCAAGTTGAAATTAGTATATAAAATTTTGTTCAATAAGATTAAAATAATTTTTTTCGAATAGTAACTTTTTACTTTTATTTACCATAGTTAAAAGTAAATATGGTAATTAAAGGTCAAAATGATATTATAATTACCCTAACACATGTCTTAATTCTATTGGATAAGTGTATTTAGAACAAAACCAACCTTAGGAATAAAATATGATCCTTTTGGTCCCCTTGTATTTGATTAGAACATTTATTATTATTTTATTTAAAGAAGAGTTAAAAGTGTTAAATTCAAAGTTTTATAACTAAACCATTTTTAATATAGGTTTATTCATAAGATAAGTTAAACTATAAATATTCATTTGAAAGACAGAAATATTTCCTAAATAATGGTATTTTATTTATAAATTTTATAAATTAAATAATTAAATTTATTTATGACACAATTATGATGCAGTAATTACTTTATCAATGAAATATTAAAATAATTGATATTATAAATATAAAAATAAATTTAAATTGAGGAGTTTGATTCCATACATGAATTTTCTATGTTAATATGAAATTTTTGGTATGGATAAATTATTTTTTTGAAGTGATAAAGTTGTTATGAATTTAACAAAAACAAAATACCAAATAGTGTCAAAATTGACATAAATGAGTTTTTAAAAAAATACAATATTATTAATTGATAAAACATTTATAAAATTATAAGGTTCATAAAAGGAGATAGATAAGGTTATATATATCAATAATGAACCACTTGGGGTTGACATGACTTTTTATAGTATGTTCATTAACCATTTATTATAATAATAAAAGAGGACATGGTACAAGTTAAACTATTTAACTAAGAGTTAAATATAAAATATATGGTTAATATGGTAAACTAAAAAATTATAAAACCTATTCGTTGAAAATATTTTGACCCATTCCCACCCTATATTCGAAATAAACTAATTTTGATCCATTAGAAACCGAAAATGATTTTGTAATAAAATAATATTTCAAACTTTTAATAAAGTGACCCTCACCACTCTTATAAAAGGGAACTTCCCCTTCTACCTAAATAACACCTCCAATGCCATTTGGATTGGCAAAACCCTGCAAAAATCTCCTCAAAACATCCCACACTTCGACCTAGAGGCCATACCTTGAGTATAAACCCAACATGAAGACCCATTTTTTTTCATATCAATAAGAAACACCCAAAGATGAGATAATTATTTTATCACATTTTTCAATGTTCTTTTCTTCGTCCACATTCTATTTCTTTGTTATTTCCATACCAAAATAATAAATCCAGTAACTTCTACATAATATGATGTTATTAAAAATATGGTATAACCATTGTCATTATTTTATCCATCCAATGAATGATAATGTCACCATACATGCCTACGCATGACTAGCCGTCTCCACGTCATGGTGTAATTTGTTATTCAACACTGTGTTATTTGGATGGATATAATGATGATAAATATGTATATAAATATTTAAAATAACATCAAAATTTCTCTTTAAAGTTAATATAACATCCAATTCCACACCATTTAATCATTAATGAAAATATATAGTCACTTGTGTGTATGTACGACTTATCTTCTCCATGACGTGACAAGACTCATTTCCATATTCACCATCCATTGATGATTATAAAAATATATATTAATAATAAGTATGTAATATATAACAGAATAATGCTTCTGGATATATATATATATATGTATTTACTTACATATATCTTATTCACTTACTTCCGCTCAATACGATATGAAAATGGAAACATCGTTTATGTGTACGCACTGCCTACCGTCGCCATAAATGGTGTTTTCCATTTAATTTATCTATCTATTATACATATTTATATTATGAATATATATTATATATAAATCATGTTTTATATTTTGGAAGTATTTAAATCATGATCTAAATGATATGATCAAGAATAACAAGTTAAAACATGTACGATAAAGAAAGTGATTATTACCTGAAATGTTAATTTAACATGGAAATAATGTTAAAATGGGTAGTATAAAGTCATAAATGAATCATGTAGGATATAATAAATATGAATATGGTTCAGGTATAATTTTATAACATACTATTTTCATTATATAACTGGTTAAAGGTACCCTAGACCAATGGAAAGTTCTTAGTAAAGGTTAATTCTAAAATATCTTCATTATCCGAGGTTGTTTATATGCGAGTATCCACTGAGACTTCTTTATCATCAACATCCATGTTTCGTAAAAATGTATTTAAAAACATTTTTAATATTTCTTATATTATGGGATAAAGCAATTTATACCCTTTTTTACTTTTTATAAAATGTTTTGAAAGGAATCATTTCGTCACTTTCTAAATAAGGTACTTTTTGACCATTTTGACAAATTGAGGTAAGAATGTTTTTTAAGTTATGTGGTGGGTGAAACTATTTTCCCACAATTATAACACGTTCAATGCTTATCTTACAACATTATAAGATTATTTTCAAAATAATTGTTTTATTTTATAATTATTTTACTTTTAAATTATTTCAAAATAGAAAGAGATATTTCTCTCAAATATTTTTGATTTCATCTATGTTAACATCCTTTGATAGATTTTACACTTTTTTGAAGTTGATTTATTATGATACAATATTCCATATTTTGTTTAAGGTTTTGTGATATGTTGGACTCTGGATATGTTATTTTTATACCATTCATGGTTTATAGTTAAATTATTAACATTTTGTATACTAGTTTTAATACGAATGTCTATGTTATGTTTAAACCTTTTCATATGAGGAATGAATTAGACTTAGTAAGTGAGGAGTTCAGCCCTCTACAGCTCCTCGATGCATCAGTAGGTCTAATGAGATAAAATAGTGTCTTGGGACAAGGCCTTGACTAAACATTTATTTTTAGTCTTTGAACGAGGCCTTGACAATGTTGTAATGATGTCCGGCATTAGGAATTCCCTCATTATGAAATTTATTATTACACCTGATTATTCAATGATTAGAATATACATGCTCATGTTTATATGGTAATGTTTGATTTATTTTCTCCATATCATGTTCATGTTTATGTTTAAAAGGCTGTTTTTTTACACATATTTCCTTAAAAGCTTATAGCTTCACTAAATTATTTACCCTTACTAAGCATATGATCTCACCCCTTTCATATGTTTTGATTTCCCAGGATTCCAAGAAGTGTATTATGTTTGATATCCAGGGTTCATCCAGAGGAATAATGGCATTCTCAATGGATTATTTATGTTTTGTTTTATGTTATATTATGTAATGTAATGTTCATGTATGCAATCTATTTTCCAAGACTACTAAACTGATCGGCTATTCGGGACTTGATTTCCTTGTAATCATGCCAATGTATTAAAATAATGCACCGGCTTCAGGATTCTAGGGTTAGGGTGTTACAACTACTGAGGTAGAAAATGTGTCTGCTGGAAGTTTCTATGAACATGTATTATGGATGAATACGACTCTAATAGAATTTGGACTAGATTTTAATAGTATACCAATTTTAGGTGACAATATGAGTGATATAAATACTTTAAAAAAATACTATTAGTTATTCTTGGACTAATCACATTGATATAAGGCATCATTTTTTAAGAGACCATGTACTTAAAAAGGATATATGATTAGAATTTGTTAATATTGAATATCAATTAGCTTATATTTTTACTAAACCACATCCCAGTACAAGATTTTATTTAATTAAGAGAGTTAGGAAATTTTAATTTTAAATAAATGATTAAAAATTTATTTTTAGTTTCCCTATTTTTTTTAAATAAAATTTATTCGATATGTTTAATTTTATTCAGTTTTGTATTATTTTTTTGAGAAATAATTTGATTTATTTTTATTTTTATTAGTATTTTTAAATTAAAATAATTAATGAGTATATTCTCAGTCGATGTGAGAAAACCATTCACCTTCTCCTACTCTCTTTCTCCTCTCTTATACGTCCTTTCAGTTTACTGATCTTCTCTCGATTCACATTATTTAAAACCCTAAATATTCAATACCTTCAAACTCAAAACCTTTAGAGATGGAAACCTCAAGGATATATGGTGATGAAGAGTTTTAATACTCTATTTACTCATTATGGTTTTATTTCAAAGTGCTTTAAGGTAAGGTAATCGATCTTGATTATTTATATTCAACAAATATTTTTCTCAAGGAGGCCACATGATTTCATGGCCTAAGTTATTATTTTAGAGAAGGAAAAATTCTTGTATTATATGACATTGATGAAACAGAATTATTTATAAATGGAATCTTAAATCATGGATTTGATAAAGACAATATTATCTAAAAGATTAAAGATACTGAATTTTCTATTTCTTCCATGGAAATGGATATACTTTAATGATTTCCCAAAGAGGGGGAGTTTAAAATTCGTTTGAGAAATATAGTTAATCGAAAGTATTTTTCATAGGACATTATGTTTTCATTGTTTTTGAATGAGAAATATCATGAAGGTATTGAAAAATGTGCTTACTCCTAATTGCTGAGTTTTGATGAAACTCATTCAATCTGGAATTTTGATGAGGACTCCTAAGCTGGATAAAGTTTTTTATCTTGAAATATATGTCTTGTTTTTGTTTTTGAACAACACTAAGTCCAATTTTGGCTGATTCATGATAAGTTATTTAAAAAATTGCATCCATAAGGATGAAAATATAGGAATTTATCTCTATGGAAGGATAATTTATTTTCTGTTGTGAAGAATAGGAAAAAATTTAATTATGGTTTTTGGAAGAAATTTTAATCACAACAACATTTTAAATGTTGGGACAATAAATAAGTAAGGTTTTGTTTGAAAAAACTCTAAAAATAATAATCTACCTATCGGAGTGGAAAAACCAAAAGGTTATTTATAGCTGCTCAGGGGGAGTAGAGGATTATTACTTAAGTTGGTTCTGTTAGATAGAGTCCTGATGAAGAAGGAAAATCAAGGATAGAAGAAACTATTGTTCATTGAAAAAGAATCTTAGTCAACATTGCATATAATATGGTAGAAGATTTTTTTTGGAGTAGAGTGGGAGACTCTAGTTGTTAAGAAAGAGGATCAGAGTCATGAACATCACAGGGAATATGTCACTTAAGCTAAAACTCTTTCTGTCATTATTCTTGATTCTGATGCTATGGGAGGATCTTTTATAAGAGAAATATCATAAGGAAATGTGAGATAATTTTTTCTTTAGTTTAAATTTATCGAGACAAGCCTCAATATCTTAATTCTTATGACTCTCAGGATGATGTTTTGTTAAGAAATTTAAATATGTTGTATGATTATAACTTGTATCTACAAAAATAATTGGATTTTGTGAAAAGGAAGTTTGAAGATATACAAAGCACTTTAGTGCCAAGATCAAAACTTGAATCTATTAATCTATATCCAAGTAAATTCAAAGAAAATAATATTTTTGTTTGATACTTTCAAGAGCTTATCAGCAAAATTTATAGAGAGTCTAGTTTTATGAAAGATGATTCTCTCAAGAAGTCAAATTTTTATGAGTTAAAGACCATGATAGGGAGTGAATTTCTATATCTTAGGTAAATAAATCAATCATCAATCGCATCTCAACAGACACTTCTATACCTAATTAGAAGGTTTGAAGAAATAACCTCAATTTTGGATGATTTAAATGATAGACTGCACACTCTTTAGTGTGAAAATACTCCATTAAGTGTTATTTTAGAAGATAAATGGTATATGTTTAGTCAAATTACATAAAATGATTCTTGGTTGGGATTAGTGCTTAATCTAGTTAAGTATAAGATATATTTGTTCATTCAGTCAAAGGAAGATGTGAATAAGATTATGAATATTAGTTTAGTTAAGAATTTGATGATTCTTTATGATTCGATGAAGATACTTCAACAATGGTCAAAAGTCATCAAAACCCATTTTCAGAGCTTGTTGATGAAGCTCTTTGATATTAATTTTCTCGTTCCTTCCTGCCTGAATGGCCTGAAGGCCTTCATTTTTATTTATTTTTGATAACACCCCTTTCATGGGATGAGGGGGAACCCTTACAAGGCCCGTAGGCTCAGAGATTACATGGACCATAGGCTTAGGAGATTACATGACCCGAAGGTCTTAGGGAATTCAACAAGGCTATCTTCAAGGAACTGCCCCACCCCAGCATCTGCAACTTGATAGTATCTCTCCACCATTGCATGACCGTCTAGCTAGGATTCCTATGCAAGAACAGTCTAGTACCGTTGGGATAGCCATACCCTCCCATTCTGGCAATCCATTTGGCTCTTCTCTGGTGAGTGCACCTACTCTGAATCCTTTTCTGGGGCTACTCCTTTTTTATAGTGTGTCTGGGGCCTGCATTCATGTGGCCCAAAGGCCTTGGGGGTGGCCCTAAGGCCTTAAGGTGGCCCGAAGGCCTTGATAATCAACTGACCCAAAGGCCTTGGGTGGCCCGAAAGCCTTGCAGGACCCGAGGACCAAACCAGTGGCCCGAAGGCCCAGATGTATGAATAGTTGCGCCTGATAGAGTGCCTGCTACAGTGCCTGCTACAGTACTTCTACAGTGCCTGCTACAGTACTGCTACAGTACCCCCCAGAAATAATCCTCCACCTAGATTTGATGTCAGGTCTCTTGGATACACCTAGCGAGTCCTCACCAATTGGGCTGAGGCTCTTGTGCTCTCGTTCATTCCATTCTTCATCCTAATGTACCATCTGACTTTGACAATTCTAATCATATACCCTCATTTTGAAGAAAAATATTGTTGGATGTGGATTGTACTCTGTTTTCCAAACATTTGATTTTTTTTTCAATTTAATTTAGTATATTCTTATTGAGATTTATTTTATTTTATTTATTTTCAATATCTCACTTCCAATTCTAAATTTTTTCCTTTTATATTAGTTTCTATAAACTATTCATTTATAGTTTAGTGCAACGTTTACTGTGGTTTAAATAATTTGTTCTTCCAAACCATATTTTTGATATCTCAAAACTGGGGAGAATATATATGAATATTATCAATGAGGTAGAATATCTATTAAGAGTATCAATGGTGGTGAGTATCTATGAATAATATCTATAAGGTAAAATAGTTGAAAACCATAAAATTTCTTTAGGGAGTTTTCTTATTATTCAATTTAGAAGTATCTACATTCCTTTATTGAAATAATAAAGTGAAATATAAATATTTTCTATATATTTATCTATATATATTTTTGTGTGTTTAGAAATCCTACATTTTCTTTAAATTTTATTTTGGAATATGTTATGGGTTTTGTGATCATCAAAAAGGGGGAGATTGTTGTTCACGTATAGTCTCAAAAATAATCTATAACATATGATGATTTTTACACTCGCTAATACCCTTGTTTATTTTCTAATGATGTTTTGTTTAGTTAATTTTTAGAAATTTATAACCAGGTTAAATGAATTTAGTATTACGAGAATTGATATTGAAACACTGTTTCAAACCCTACCTTCGGAGAATGCACGTATGATTCATTATACAAACATTATGCTAGAATGCTACTGTTTTCATATAGTATCAACCCTATGCTACACAAAAAAATTTGTGTTTGGGTTGGCATCCTTACTCTTGGAGAATCGTCTAGTTAATGGATCAGCAAACCTATGTTGAAATATGGAATTAATGTTCTTACCCTATATTTGGGAAAGTGAACGAATGGTTAATAAATTCTATATTAGAGATTTTATGATGAAATGTTTAAGCATATGGATTATCATTCCTATGCTACATTTTTCCCTATGTTAGATGAAAATGAATGTATGGTTTAGGAATCATACATTGGTAGGAACCCTACATTATGAAAACGAACCCTACACTATGCGAAGCAACCATACGCTACCCAAATGAACCCTACGCTATGCGGCTCAACCCTACGTTGTTTTTAGTGGTGATGTTTTTTCCATGATTGCTGCAATGGTCAAGTTAGAATTAAATACAGATTTGAGGGTCGTTATAATTGTTTCATAGAACCATATTCTTAGTGAAAATATCTCATGTTCTTAAGGGAAGTTACGAATCTCCTAGTCAATTAGTGTTTGAATTTCTGTGATCTTTATGGATAGTTTATTAGATCTTGAATATTAAATAAAACATTCATCTCAATATATTTTACTTGAATATCATTTCAAAACTATGGAAAATTCAAATTAGATATTTTAATATATGATTAATTTCTATTCAATATCGTCTCATAAGTGTTGCTATGATGAAAGATGAACTTTGTAAAAGATAATACACTTTAGAGACATTCATTTTATACCTCATACTGATGTAAGATTACAACTGCTATTTTTTATGTTATTATTTAAGATCATTGTCAATTGAGATCACTTCATAACTATACCTTCTTGAATAATCTCATTTCTGAAAAACAAGATCCATCAACAATCAATTGGTGTTGCTGCAACTCTAAAGAACAACCCGAATCAACAAATAAATCTCTTTTAATTTATTAGAGTATCAACAGATCATACTCAGTTGTGGTGGGTATCATATTCTTGTTCAATGCTATGGATTATCAGTTCTCTATTAATTAATGAGATGGATTTGTTATTAGTCTTGTTATAAAGGTGTCAACTGCCTTCATTTAGTTTGGGATTTTTGGTCTAGTGAAAAGAGGACCATTTTACTGAAATTTACCATGCTCAAAGAGAGAGAAATAGTGATTGGTAGAGTGGATTTGGGGATCTTTATCCACCAAACCACTATAAAAATATAGTGTTCTCTATTTTTGTTTATCTACTGCTTATAATCATTTTATAAACAAACCCTTCATATCCGCATTAATCACAGAGGGTGTCAAAATCCTGATTTTTGGATGATTTTTGAAAAGTCACAATTCAACCCCACTTGTGTTACTTTATATTATTCCAACCTAACACATTAAATATTTATTTGAAAAAAATGGAAATGTTACTCATGAGAATGTAGGTCTTACTGCCCCATGACCATAACATACTTCATTTTTCATAACCATCATTCATGATTGGTTTTAAAATTAAAATTGATGTAAAAACCTAATAATTATATCATGATTATTATTATAGAGATGATATAACTATAGAATATGTGCAAGAAATGTAACTTTCATAACAAAACAGACATGAGAAATCAATGTAATTAACACCCAAAACAATGAAAATAATGAATGATTATAAATAATAGTTGATAAGATTCTATAAAAGGATTATATATGATATAAAAAACATTAATATTATTATAGAAAAATATTATAACATGTTTAAATCCACTATACATGAGGTTAAATCACTTTATACCAAACATATGCATAAATTAAGGGTTTTCATCTCAATTTCATTTCATTGAGGCATATTATGATATTATGAACTTAATTTTTTATAAGGTGTATATAATAACACATTGAAATGTAATATCATGAATAATTCATTAATCAGGTAATCTTAATTTAAATTTGAATTAT
Source organism: Viscum album (assembly GCA_963277665.1). Classification (NCBI taxonomy): domain Eukaryota; kingdom Viridiplantae; phylum Streptophyta; class Magnoliopsida; order Santalales; family Viscaceae; genus Viscum; species Viscum album. The sequence continues at coordinate 1,017,323,756 of OY728143.1, forward strand.
TTTATCTTAGTTTATTTTAATTTAATGTTACCAAGTCATAAGGAAATTTTATAACCCAATTTATTTTTATTTGGACGTATTACTTATTCATTGTTGTTAATATTATATGATTAGTTGTATAATGAATTTTGACTATCTATTATTTTATTTACACTAATTTTATGTGGATTTACATTTTAATCACAATATAGATTCATGGATTAATTCTCACTTATTGTTATGATCATTCCAAGTGTTTGGTTTACAATCTCCTTCTAATAGATATTTTTATTCATGAATTCCCATTAACAAAAATTAAAGTATCAATGTTTAATAGTCCATTTATTTTTTTCTCATATACTTATCCATGGGATTTTTTAAGTGATAGTTCTATTTTTCCACTCATTGGTACTAAAAATTATTGAGAAACATTTTTAATAAAATCTGACTATTTCGTTTTTCAGTTAGAAATCCATTTTTGTAAAAAACCATGTTTTGTAAATATGTTTGTAAAAATATTTTATTCAACCTTTCCAAATTTACTTATTAAAAGAATTATTTACCCATTTTTCCTTTTTAAAAAATGGTTTCAAATGAATATTCTTTCCAGTTACCGAAAACGAAACTTTTATAACCTTTTTACAATGAATAATTACTATTATTTATGGTATTTATAGAATTACCTAATAACATGAATATAAATTTTTTGAACTTTAATTTTCACATTTCCGAGAAACATTTTGAAGAATTTTTTTAAATTAAAAAAATAATTTCAAAATGTTTTTCAAAATGAAAAGGAAATTTTCCTCAAGAATGTATTTAAATATCATTTTATGGTAATTATATTCCTCCAAAAAACAACCCTTTATTATTACTCAAATTAGTATATATTAATACTATCTTTTTCCACTTATTTTTTTGATAAATTTTACAAAGGATAGTATCGAAATTCACTTCCTCATTTAAATTTATTAGTCCATAAATTTCCCATAAATATCCAAAAATATTTATCATAGGTATTTCCATTACTAAACAATATTTAAAATTTATTTATATTGTTTATAATGAAGTCTATTTGAGTTACTTAAAAAATAATGATAAATCTATATTCTTCACTCAATATAGATAATTAATGATAAGGAAAATTGTTTGTGAATTAAATTGATTATTAAATATATGTGGAATGATTTGGAAATGTATAACAGAGGTGGGCCCCGATTATAGATAGCCCCTCGATGCATCAGGATAATCATGAGATGAATAAGTTGGATAGCCCTAGTTAAATGGTTTTTTAACCAGTATGTTTCAAACATTCTTATGAATGGTCTTGACAGTAAAGGTACCATGTACCTGGTAAACATGAAGTCTAATAATAGAGCATTTCCTTTATTAATATTTCAATTATTTTTATCCAAGACATTTTCAAGATGATATTATCTATTGATGCATTTCATTTTTAGTTTACTGATTAAAGGGAATTATTCTCTATTATTTCCCTTTCTATATTTGGTATACCTTATATTTTTATTCAAATGGCATGTTTTCTCTATTATTTTCTATCATTATTGATTATTCATTTAATAATTTTTTAAAAGGAATGCATGCTCAGTTATTTTCCTTCTATATTTATAATTCGTATTGATTCATGATTTCTTCCCCAATACATAAACCTAACTAAGAGTTTGTGATCAACCATATTCTTTCCTTTCCCCATTCTTCCTAGAATTTTACAATGGCAGATGTTCAAGAATATTCTAGATGTAATAAAGATATAATTGGAAAAAAATTATATTGTAATTTTTTTTATTCAAATGTAATATGGGATTCATGTGTGTATTCAATTTACCAAATCTACTAAACTATTTTTTAATAATTTATGAAATTAAATGATCTAATAAGAATTTATTAAAGTATTAAACTTGATTAAGGATACTAGTGGCAAGGATTCTACAATTGGCATCAACGTAAGTTTAGTCAAAACCATAAGAAGTATATTTAAGAAAAAAATACTAGAGAACATAACCATAGGAAAAAAAACATGTGTATTTTTATTTAGTAACCTAATAAATTTTTGATAAGGAAGAGATTATGTGGTCTCTCATAGAAATAAAACCCTATCTGGATACTATAATAGGACATGGTTCTGGAATGGATATACCTAGGGGTAATAATTCTGAGTGTAACATCCCATATACAATACAAGTATGTAACATTCATTTTTGATTTAAATTCATTAAAATAAACCTTATATGTATTAATAATGGTTTCAATGAGGTATCAGGTCTGTCTCGGGCTTGTTTAGAGCTCGGAGCCCTAAAATGTGATGAAAAAACTAGGTCGTATAGTTAGGAGAAACTGTGCTGCCCAACCCACACGGTTTCCCTAAAACATGTGGCTGTGGATAGTGGATTTTAGGCGTATTCACTACTTTTCTTCAAATTCACGACCTTAGGCTCACAACCGTTTGAGGATGCATGATTTTGGAAAAAATGGGATTTGGTATGATTCATACATTGTTAGATAAGCCATTCACCTTACTGTGCAAAGTGCCCATTTGACTTATTTAATGTGGTACAATTGGCAGATGAGTTCCCAAAATATGGGTCTAAACTTTGAGCCCTTGTGTTGTTTTTAATATTACCAAAACACCCATCTTTAATGATTTATTTCACCCATCCTTTTTTCCTTCCTCTCCTATGGTTTTCTTCTCCCCCTTCATGCATGAGCTTCTCCTCCCCCTCCCACAGGGTTTCTCCTATCTCCCTAAATTGGAAACAAAATCCTTCATTGTTAGAAGAAATAGATAACACTCTATAATATATCTCACCCTATTCATTTTATTTCAATGTTCATCTTCCATATTTTGAACAATTTAGGTGAGACTCATTTTCCCCAAATTTTAAGGTGTTTGATGAATCCTTCAGTTTATTACATCATAGATTGAATAAATCCTTTGAAAAGGATGAATGGATTCTTACTACACCGAGGTAGGTGGTTAAGGTACTTCATGTTCATTTCACCTCATTTTAAATTTTGTTTCATTGTGCCACTCGCCAGACTCCTTATAAGATGCCATAAAAATGACCAATAAATTAAATTTATGGGTTCCTTATTTCTATTGTGACACCAAATTATAGATAAATCAAACCAAATGTTGTTTCCCATGTCTTTTGGACACCCCCTTATGTGTTCCCATCCTAAATGGACCATTTTACCATTCTTTAAATTGATAATCAACATGGGTGTGTGTGTTGCTCCTTGGTTAAAATCATTAGACCTATAATATAAACTATGTTTAATGATGAACCATGATATATGAAATTGAACTTAATTATTCATATTATATTCCACATGCCTCATATCACATTACTTACTTCTTATTGGTTGGTCACATTATTTAGACCACATATCATTTCTTTAATTGTGAAGTCATGTGAAAAATAGTATTCCCCTATATTGGGTCACTTACATCATTACCCATTGATTATTTCCTTATCACTGCTTAATATTTAAATTATTCCATGTGCCCTAGGCCAAATTACATCTCTTATACTAATTCTTATAGCCTTGATATTATTTTTGTGATTAATTTTTTATTTTGTGTTTAATGGATTGAATTTTATCCTTTCACTAGCTTATAATCATGAGTTTTTCCATGAATTATTGATGACATGTGATTATATACTATATTCCATGTGATATATGATTGGATTTCTATGCTGACTTGATATGGGATGAGAGAGGTCATGGGTCCAAAATTAATAACTCCATGGATGGAGTCACCATGTTCGGTTGTATAGCTCAACTCACCTAGAGCGATACATTGGATTGAGAGGTATGAGATCTCTGGGTGGTTTACTTATTCTTGTGAGTGAAACTAGTTCCCTAGGGGAAAAACTAAGGATGGGCCTGTTAGAAAGATGTTTATTCCATGCCTAAGGTGACATATGATCCAATATGAGAGATTCTTGGTATAAAGTCAGAGTCCCCATGCCATGAGTGATATGATAGACACCTCTATGGGTAGCCACATACATACACGATGGAATTGGTTCTATCAAATACCCATGTAGCATCCCTTATGATTCAATTAATACTACCTTGGACGGCCTTAGGACTCCACCATTGGATTTGACAGACTGATTTATTGTTCTATATTTAATTTTTTATATTTATATTGGATCATTTGTTTGTGATAACATGAAAATGAGACTCCAATCCAAATCACGTTTTTGGGGGAATGACTTCCTTTTTTTCATTGTTTACAATGTCCCTTATATACATTTATGACTCTCACAAGTATAACTTTTCTGGAATCAGACATAAGCCAAAAAAGGAAGTATCGGTTGGGGTGTCTATTTAAGAACCTAGACTGAGGTTCTTATTATTTATTATCTCATAGACTAGAATTGATTATTATTATGGTACACTATCATTTATTTATTTCATGAAATGGATCGTCCAAGAAACAATGGGTTCTAACCTACTGAGATTGTAGGTCACACCCTTCTTGGTCTTCCCTTGGCACCTAATAAGATTTTATGATCACATGTATAGATAAAGGGATGTGTGAATATTTTGATATTTGATTGATTAATATCTTTAGGATAGATCATGGGGTAGAGGACTGAGCATGTGAATAAGAGTAATGCAGTAACTATTTTTTTTGTAAATTATGAAAAAATTTAGTATATGGTTGTATCCTTGTCTCCCCAAACTCACATTTTTTATAGCATCATAAATATTATATTTTTATCCAGTTTTTTATATAGAATTTTCAATTTATTGACTTTTATGGAATTTTTTATTATCATTACTATTGTTTTTTGTTATTATATATATATCTCATTTATTCTTACACTATTGATAATCTATTATTTACCTCTGTGAATACTCTGATCTATGAGGGAACAGTCTCCCTAAGAACACATCCTAGTCCCCCACTTCTAGTTGGAATCCTACAGTTTTTGGGGAGGTGTGATTGAAGTCCTATGGCCCACCATCTTGGGGAGCCGATAAGTTTAATATAGGGTAGGATGCTACAAAGTTGTGTCAGAGAAGATTTCCATTTTTCATACTATTTGGTTTAGACATGAGACTAGGACATTAGAATTGGGAATTAACTCTATTCTTGGATGTAGCTATCCCATGAATAAGAGATGTCCAAATTATATGGGATGGAGAATTGTTGTTATTGATTATGAAATTTATGGTTGATATGACTTCATAATTGGGTGATACACTTTTTTATGGTGTTATTATATTGGTATTATTGAAATGATGATTTCTACTAGTTGGACCTATAATATATAGGAACATAAAGGCATGAATCATGATAGGTACCATTGGGATTAAAATGAAATTCATTATGACATTCTATATCTATTTTCACCAGGAAGTTCCCATTTTCATGTGATTGTTGAAGTGCCACGTTTTATTGATCATTGTAGTGATATTTTTGTATGTAAACTTAGAAATGTTACAATTATTTATAAATAAACATGTCATAATATAAATTTAGTGGACAACGAATTATAGTTTATAAGGTGTATGGGCCTTTTTAAATTGGAATGGTGATCCACCTAATTAACCTATTTAATGTAAATTTAGATACATAAATGAACTAAAATGAATACCACCCTTAAAATGAAATGGGCATATTATATGAGAATGTGAAAACTTTACCATGAACCAACATTAACTATGGGTAGTAGGATGTGTATGTTGTTATCCTTCAATGACCTTATACTTCTTACCTAGACCTAGATCGAGGAGCTGAATAATGGTTATTTCATGTTCCAAGAAGGCCTGGTACCTTTATTTTTTATCAGTTTTAATGACCTTCTTCCCATATCTTTTATAAATTCTCTTTGAGGAGTGATCTTGACTATTATAGAGATATGCCACCATAATGGCCTCATGTTGTATGCCAAGAGAGTGGATATGAGAACAATACAGAGGTGGTTGGCCCTGAGACACCCATAATACCACCTATTATTACACCTAAGGCACCTCCTATTTATCTTACACTAGGGCACTAATGCTTAGTTTTGAGATAGTTTCCTTAGGTTTATGTAGTTTGATCAGGGTTCTCCTAGACCTACCCTGATTATGGAAGAGATGACTTGGAACTTCTAGTAGCAGCATCCTCCCACCTTATCTGGGGATGATAGACCTCATGGTGCTGAGTTTTGTTTATAATACATGATTTCTATCTTCTACTATCTTGATATACCACCAGTGTAGAGGGTCAAGGTCTCTACCTACTATTTAGGTGACTCCTCCAAGCATTAGTGGGACATTATATCTCAGTTAATGTGTTATCAATGTATGGTATGTAAAAACTTTCAGATGGCCTTTTATGATCACTTATTTCTACAAACACTTATGGAGGATGTTTATAGGGAGTTCATAATTCTTCAGCAGGGCTCTATGACCGTGTTTGAATATTCTAATTACTTCCTTGAGCATCATCATTTCACTGCATCTCAGACTATTGATGAGTTGATGACTGCAAGATATTTTGAGGATGGGAATGGGTATGTTGTCCACTCCTAGGAGAATGTATTTTTATTGACTAACACTATAGATATAGTGAACCATTACGCAATTAAATAATGTAATCTGAGAGAAGCTGGAAATGTGAGCCAAGACGGTTAAGTTACGAGATAGGGTGATGGTTCTTCTAAAAGAAGGAAATATCATTTCATGGGGGCACATAGGGGTGGTTCAAGCCAGGTGACAAGAAATTAATCTATAGTTTTTCACTAGTGTGGAAGGCTTGGCCATAAGAATCCCTAGTTCAGGTGAAACCCGATCGAATGCACAACTTGAGGCAGGATGGGTCCACTTCAATGATTCCACCATTATTTTACTCCAGTATTTAGTGACAGGGTATCTATACAAAAAACTATATCTAGTACAAGAAATAAAAATCAAGGATAGGATGGGAGTTAGTCTACAACATTTCGATTTTGCTGAGGTGGTAGTGGATGTGGCTGAGGATGTTAGGCCCTAGACCATCAGCATTAGTAGAGTGGATCTACTCATGCGAGTAAGAAAACATCTATGGGTTGTGTTTCGTGCCATATTTATGCAGTGAAGCCAATTACACAAGGGAAAAGTCTATGGAAATATATAGTGAGAGATATTATTCTAGAATCCCATACCATACTTTCTTCCCTTTATGAAACAGTTGAATAACACTCTTTTATATTTGATGCAGGTGTGTAATGTTTGGGTTGTGAAATTGAGTAATTAGGTGGTGTTGTGTCTATCTACATATCATTAGGGTTTAGATATGAGGGAATACACACGTGTTTATAGTAATCCCAAAAAATAGGTGGGTTCCATTTCTTATGGAGTTTAATCATCATTAAGATGACCAACTTAGACATCATTCCTATTATGGGATGACTTGTGGCTTACTGTGGTCAAGTGGATTTATATCGCCGTTGAGCAGATTTCAGATCACATGATGGAAAAAATATATCTATAAGGGTTAATGAGAAATTCAAGAAAGATGAGATGGACCCAAACACACTGGGTTAGGTAGAGTGATAAATCAGTTGGCAAGTCTCTTTGTGAGATATTAGGGAATGAAGTTATTAGAGTTCCCTAAAGATGTGAATCATTTTAGGGACATATTCTCTACTGATTTATCTAGCTTACCTTTTGAGAGATAACTTGATTTCAGCAGAAAACTAGTTTTAGGTGTTACATTAGCATCCATTCCCCCATAAATAATGGCACTTATAAATCTCTTGGAATTGAAGAAGATATTTTAATTCCTATAGGTGAAGGGTTTTATTATACCTAGCACATCACCATGGGGTTCACTAGTCATTTTCTCCAAGAAGGAAGACGAGAACCTCATATTGTGTGTGGATTACTGCCAGCTGAAAAAACATATAGTGAAGAACTAGTATCCACTTCCTCAGATAGAAGACCTCTTTGATCAGCCTTGAGAAGTAGCTTTTTTCTCCAAGATTGATTTGAGTTTGTTCTACCATAAGGTACATGTGAGGATAGAAGAAATACCACATACATCATTCTGGAGTAGGTATGGATTTTATGAGTATTTGGTGGCGACAATAGTTATTAAAAAACAAACCATCTATATTTATTGATTTTATGAACCATGTTTTTCACCCACATATTGATTCCTTCATGTTAATCTTTGTAGACGATATCTTAGTTTTCTCAGTCAACAAAAATGACCATTACAATCATCTTGAGATCATGTTGAGTACACTAAAAGAGAAACATCTATATGTGAAGCCCAATAAGTTCCACTTTTGGATCATCACCATTTACATCATAGTTCATATCATATTTGAGGTATGTGCATCAGTTGACCTAGAGAAGGTGAGTATCGTGGTTTCCTGGGAGCATACCAAGAATGTGTTTGATATGCACAATTTTTTAAGGAATGTTTAATATTACATGCGATTAATCCAAGAATTATCTCTTTTAGTAGTGCCTATTATTTCCCTGACTATGAATGGTGTGAAATTTCTATGGTCTGAAGCTTGTGAGACATCTTTTAAATAATTAAAGGGAAGACTCACCTCAGCACTGTTCCCGATCCTACTAGATCATGGAATGAGTTGAACCGTCTATTGTGATGCGTCATGAATCAGGTTTGGTGTAGTTATAATGAAAGGTTACTGAGTCATGGCATTTGGGTCATGCCATATGAAACATCATGAGATGAATTACCCAACAAACAACTTCAATAAAGAAGCCATTGTTTGTGATCTATTCTAATAGAGGCCTTACCTACTGGGAGATTGATTATTTGTCTACATAGATCATAAAAGCCTCATGTACATATCCTTATAGAGAGACATAAATAAAAGAACGTATATGTGGGCGGAATACCTAATTTCCTTAAATATTGATCTTGCTTACACACCTAGAATGGGAAACACTGTATCTGATTCCTATATGTAGAAAAAACAGATGAAATCCATTAAAGAATCCAATAGTGAGTGGAAGATGATGTCCTTGTTCTATGAGTTTGAACTCAAGGTCAAGAATAACACAAGAACCCAGTATTTGTAGCACTTGCAGTGACATATTTCCATTTGGAGTGGGTCCGTATGAAGTGACTTCCCAATTCCAAGGGCCTCATCTTGAGGTAGAGAATCACATGATAGATCCTACCTTCAGGTTGAGTTGTTGAAGAAAGTGATACCATATTCATCTATGGTCATGTTTGGGTGCCTTAGGATATATAAGAAGGGTAAATGAAGGAATCTAATGCCTCTATATGGGAAGTTCATCATGGTACCACAAAGAATCATAGAGACATGCATCGTAAGTATTGGTGGCCATGTATTAAGAGGAAGATAATATGATTTATCACTTATTTCTTCACCTGATAGAAGGTGAAGGAAGAGAACCAATGTATTACTAGACTTCTAAAAACTCTATCAATTCCTGAGTAGAAATGGAATGACATAACAATAGAATTTGTGATGGTATTATAAAGATCCCATTGAGGCAGTGATGTAGTATGGGATATTGTTGATAGGCTAACCATGGTCCAAAAAATTCTAATGAATCAAGAAACCTTCTATATTGATGTGATGGGAATGATTTACATCCGAGAGATAATGAGAATTCATGGTGTTCCCCATTATATCATTTCAAACTGAGATTACCACTTTACATAATAGTTTTATAAAGGTTTGAAAAAGGCACTTAGTTCACAACTGTTCGTGAGTAATAAATATCTCCCTCAAATCGGTGGGTAGTTTGAGAAGACTATACAGGTGTTAGAGGATATTATTTGGGCCTGTATCTTTTAATTTGGAGGCACATGGGAAAAGAATATTATTTTTGTTGATTTTTCCTAAAAAAAACATTTCAAGAAACAATTCAAAAGGTTCCGTATGAGGCCCTCTAAGGTAGACCATTCTCTTCACCTTAATGATGGTTAGAGAAAGGTGAGACATATTTACTGGGTCCTTATCTCATTTCATAGACATCATAAAAAGTACATCTGATTCAAAATCGTATGAATATAGATCAGTTTAGGAAGAATTCTTATACCGATCATTTCCATAGTCCACTAGTTTTTGATGTGGGATATCAATTATTTCTGTATTTATCACCTAGATTAGATCACAAAAAAATTAAGAGATATGGAAAGCTCTCACCTTGATATATCATGACATTCAGGATAATGGAGAGAGTGTCGGAACGGTAGCATATCAGCTGTTGTTACATAAAAATTACTATAATGTTCATGGATTTTTCCACGTATCTCAGATTTAATGGTATTATCCAAAACCATTTCATTCGTTTTACACTAAGGATATTGATTTGGAGGTGGATTCTTCCTTCGAGGATAATATGATAGGTATAGTAAATTAGAGTATAATGGATCTATGAGGTAGGTTAGTTCCTTTGGTATGGGTTCTATAGTATCACATATTCATTCAAGATGATACCTTGGAGAAAGAGGTCAATGTATGTGCACAATGGCCGAAAATCTTCTCAGAAGATGTCGTACCACCATTAGAAGGGAAACATAAGGGTGATTTTTCTTAAAGATGGGTGGATGTAATGTCTCTACATTTATAAACTATATGTAATATTTATTTTTGGTTTATATTACTCAAAATGAACCTTATAATGTTGAATAAAGAAGTATAGGGGGAGCAAGGAGTTTCCGAGGCTTGTTCAGAGCCCCAAAATGGGAAGAAAAAATTGGGCCACATGGTTAGGAGACATCATGCACCCCATCCCGTATAGTTTACCTAAACCATTTAGCTATAGAAAATGTATTCTAGGAGACACATCATTTTTCTAAAATCGCATGACCATAAGAACGTGGCCATCCAAGGCTACCAGGTTTTTGGATAGTGTGATTTTGCATGGTTTGTTAATGGTAAGATAAATTGTGAGCCTAACTGTGTGAAGTACCCCATTGATGTAATGAATAGAGCTCTCCTGGCACACAATTTTCCTACCATGTGGAAAAACTTTGAACCATTGTTTCATGGATTAAATTACCAAAAATAAACCTATTTATTTATTTATTTCACACCTCCATTCTTTTCCCTTATTCTCAAGTGGTTTTCTTCAACCCCTTCATCATATAACTTATCCTCACAATTTCTAAGGGTTTCTACTATCACCCTCAATGGGACACAGAATACACCATCGTCATAAGTAATGAATATCCCATAGTAATTTATCTCACACTCTTCCATCTAATTGAATATTAATCATCCATCCACTGTGCTATTTAGGTGAGACTCATTTCCCTTTAATTTAAGAGCATTGAAAAATCCATCAATATATTCCATTCTAGGTTGAATAAATCCTTGAAAACTAAAAAGTGGAGTTCTAATACACTTATCTACAAGGTTTAGGCCCTTTCTATTCATTTTTTCAAATTTTAAATAATGTACCATTATGATACTTGATCAAATCCTCTAGTGATGCCTTAAAATGACTAATAAAATAAATTAATGGGTTCCTCATTTCTATTGTGACCCCACCTTAGGACAAAAACCAACTGATGGTTTTTTAAATTTTCATTTAGACCCTACTTCCATTCTACAATGCATATTTTTCCATGCTTTAAATTGATAATCACCTTGGGTGTGTGTGTTAAACATTGGTTTAAATCATTAAACTAGAGAATGAACTATGTTGAATGGTGAACCATGAGACATTCCATTAAATTTTATGCTTCACATTATATGCCACAGGACTTGTTTCTCATTACTTAGTTCTTATTGGCCAGTCACATGGTTTATGCCTTATATCATTGCTTTACATGGGAAGTCATCTGATATATTCTATTTCCCTATGCTAGGCCACTTATGTCACTACCTATGATTGTTGCCTTATTATTGAATAATATTTAAACTATCTCATGTTCCATGTGCCTAATTGTTTCTCTTATGATTGTGTTTATAGCCTTGAGATTACACTTTTTCTTTATACCTTATACTATGTTTAATGTCTTGAATTATATCATTTGGATAGCTTATTATCTTGAGTTGTATAAATATTTTATTAAAAACATATTATTATATATGATATGCCTTGTGATATATGCATAGATTTCTATGATAGCCTACCACAATTTAGGAGAGAACCTAGGTCCTAAATTAAGGACTAAATAGATGGAATCTATGTGTTTGGTTAAACTTCTTGATGTACGAGGAAAGATACTTTGTCCTTCTAGGTACGGGCTATCTGAGAGGCTTACATATAATCATGAGCAACACTGGTTCCCTAAGGGATAAACCAAGGATAGAACCATTAAAATGATGGATACCCTATATCTCAGGTGATATCTACTCCCCTATGTGATATAATTGGTACAAAATGAGAGTGACCATGCCATGAGTGATACAGGGGACACCCATATGGGTCCCATAAGATGGACTCAGGGGCATTGGTTCTATTGGAGACACCTGGGGTGACCCTTGAGATTCTATTGAGATCACTTTGGACATGCTACGAACTCCACCAATGGATTTTATGGATTCACTTCTTGTGAGACATGTGTTATTTTGTATTTATATTGGTGCATGTTTTGGTGATGTCATGAAAACTGGACCTCAACCTGAAGAAAAATCTTCGATGTATGACTTTCTTTGTTTCATTGTTTGAAATAGCCCTTGTATACATTTATGAGAGGCAGAAGTATATATTTTTAGACATTTGGCTTAGGCTGAAGAAGGTTTTATTGACCAGGTTTCCATTTAGGAACTCAAACTGAGGTGTTTATTATTTATCATTCATCACCTTGAAGTGTCTAATATCATGTAAAATTGTCATTAATTTATTTCATGAAATGGATATTCCTAGAAATTATGGGTTCCATCCTACTGAGATTGTATTTCACACCCTTCTTAGGCTGCCCTTGGCACTTTGAAAGATTTTATGATAGCATATATGGATAAATGGAATCATGTAGCTTCTAATATTAGATTTATGTACATATTTAGGATGGAGATAGGGGTAGAGTACTGAGAATTTGCTCAATATTATTATACCATCAATTTTTTAATTTCTGTATATTCTTCTAGCACATAGTATATTCTTATATCCCCAACTACTCATACTCACATTTATATAACATCATGATCATCATCATTTTTTATCCATTATTATTATACAACATACACTAGATATTGAATTTTATTGCATGGTTTATTATTATTATTATTAATACTGTGGGGTTTCTACTACTATTTGTATCTCTTTATGATTTTGAATGTTGTTATCTATTTTAACAACTATTAATACTCTGTTATAAGAGGGAACAATACCCCCCACAAAAACACCCTAGTAACTTATACTAATTGGAATACTCTAATAATCGGGGAGGTGATATTGAGGCACTATGGCCCACTATCTCATGGAACCATTAAGTAGCATCTAGGGAAGGATGATACACTAAAATAGGAAATTTGGACTTGACATAATAGTTACCCAGTATAGGAAAAAATTCCTTACTACATTCCTGGTTTGACACTTTTAGGGGATATTCTTAGGAAAATCACATTTTCTTTACCAACCTTTATGAAGGATTTGAATATAAAATGAAAATGAATGACCTAGGTTAAACATAAGGTTCCATATATTGAAATTAAAATTTCATGATTTAGAAATACTATAAATGAATATAAAGTTTTCCCAATATTATTATTGATACTCTCACTATGTTTTTTGGTTTTAGTTAATGGAAGAAACCCATGGAAATCATGTTAAAATTGATTATTAAGGAAAATATGGTGAACATGAGTAACCAAATGGGATTTTTATAGGAGAAAAATATATCATGTTGAAGTTGAATTAATTTTACAAAAATATGTTTAACAACAAATACCTTAACCATCTTCCAGACTCAGCATAGAATGGATGATTTGGTTTTTTAAGAGGTTTAGTGGTGGAGACTATAGAGAAAATAATGTTTCCTTTTCATCATATAAGAAATGTGGAAGGAGTAACATAAGAATTTTTCTCAATGGAATGAGTAAATAATTTATGTTTATAAAATAATCTCTTAATGTAAATATTTTACAAGAAAAAATAATGAGTATGATGGAAGTAAATAAATCTTATCAAAATGATCCAATTACATATTGATATATTAAATGTGGGGAACCTGGAAATTACCCAAGTCGATTCCCACTTTGAAAGGGTAACTCTGAGAGCATGGAATAATGTACGTGGAAATAAAATGGATGATGTATTTTTGTATTGTGATACAATAATTAAATTTTTGATGAATTTTTACAACAATATTTTTTTACAAGAATCATGAAATTTATAAGTATAAAGTTAAATTTTAGAATCAATTATGTAATATTTAACATAAGATTTATGGATACCATCATGAGTTAATGAGTTTATGGTTAATCATAAGTTTAAATTTTTGAACATCTTCTTTTAGATTTATGTGAAAAGGAGGAAGGAGGAGGCCACGACTTTGGCAACAACTCTCCCATGCAGCAACATTTCTAGGGTTTCAGGATTCCATGTTCAGAAGATGTCTTCAATTGTGGAGGCATGGTTCCGATCTAGTTCTTATTCTTCTTCGTGTGGTCATGTGACATGGAGTCTTTTCATATCGATATAGTGGATGGGGAAGGGATGTTCCTTGTAGTTTTTATTTGGATTCCTGTATCATTTTATTGTGGGTTTCTCAGTTTTCCCTTATAATTAATATTGAAATAAAAATTTTAACTTTCAGTCAGTCCTTTTAGGTTTATGTGGTAGGAATTTCAAACAATTATGGATATTTGGGGAGACATTTATTGCATTTATATGTTTTAGTGAAGAATTATTTGAGTGATTATTCGTCTAAATTTTATAGAAATATGTTTAAAGGCATTTTTAACCATTAGCATTGGAATTATGCTTATTGAAATTATTATAATAGTCAAATAAGAACATTATACTTTGTAAAAAATTCTATACTTATATTGTGTTGAAAACATTTAAAAAATTAATATAATGATTAATTTTTTTTCATGGTTGTCCATCATATTTTTGGGATCTTTATAGGAATTACGTTAATATTGTTTATTAAAAGGAAAAAATCGCATGCATGGTGACAAACTGTCACATCCGGTAAGGTGGTGGGGATTAAAACCACATTCAAAGAACAATATTGGCTTCATGCCAACCACTGTCCAATGTGATGTCTTGGATAATATTAAATTGTCTTTAGTTAAAATTTTAACAAATAAATATTAATGATGAACCATTTTCACTACTGTTTAGGTTTAAAGGTTTATTTATTATAACTTATGATAAAAATATTGGTTTTCAAAAATAGTTACAGAAAAATAGAATGAATTTTCACACTATGGATCTTATATTCCATTAAAAGTAAATTTTATTGATTTAGGAATTAAAAAAATTCAATTTTTTGATATTCATTTCTTGATGGAAGGGATGAATGGGAATTCATTAATGAAAAAAATGATAAAATTGTTCTTATGAAATAGAAATATATCAAGTAATTATATTTCCTTATATTCATAGATATTAAAATAAATACCTAACTTGTGAAGAAGGATCTTGAAATAAAATGCTATCATATTACCATCAGTTCTGATAATATCAATGATTTTTTCACACTTATTATATTTATGGATTTGAGGCCCTAAACATTCCATTGGTCATTAAATTTCTTGTGATCAATGACATCATTCACTCTTAATAAATATTTGAGCTTTTCCATCATGACTATTTATTCACTTATGTCACGTTTCTGGTTTTTGAGACAGGTTGAAATCACTCCCTTCAGGATATTTCAATTAATGGGGGTGACCTATTGTTTTTTAATGGTTGGAACCAAATTATAGGATTTACTTTATATTTATATCATGTGTTAGATGGGTTTAGAGGATTGGAGAGTGCCTCAGGTGTTTCCAGAAGGTTTTGGGTGCGTCAGAGGCTTGAATGCCTATTTTGGAATTGCATGTCCGGGCGCACGATTTAGTGTAAATCGTGCAACCCCTTCCAGGGAATCATGTGGCCAGATTTTTAATTACTACATGGTTTGTGTAAACTGCATGGGGTGGTGCATAACTGTTGTAATGGTCTATAGTTTTTGCAAAGACCTACTACACAGTTTTCAAATAGTTAGAGAAGATCGTACAACAAGTCGCATAGATACTACCACTAGGCAGTACCTACGCAATATAGCCTGCATAGTTTTTGCATGGTTTGTTCACAGGTTGGAATACCATTTGGGTAAACCATACTTCTATTTAAATATTTGATTTTCTCTATTTTACACTCTTTGTATTTTCTTTCTATTTTCTATTTTCCCCTCCTTCGTTTGTGGGTCGTATAATAGCAAAAGGAGGATCCCCCTCCACCTCTTTTGTAGGGTGTGGCCTAGATCCTCCATACGGGTTCCATTTTTTCTCACCATATGGTGTAATATAAATACCTCTATAAGGCCAACCTCACTAATGCTTCCTTCTATATTTTCTTCATCCTCATAGAGAGCTAATTTCATCCAAGCCGTTTTACCTTATTTTGAGGGATTTTTTCAGAAACACAGATCTCACCAAAGCACATAGAGTTGGAGCTCTATATCAGATGTTCTTAAGTTTAAAAGTCCATGGTATGTGGTGCATACCTTTTTTGTGTGTTTTTTTCAGTCCATTTGGGTGTGTATATTTTAGCATGTCAGTGGGATTCGAGAGATACCATATTTCTTGGTATTAAATTGATCATATGACCATATGGGATGCGCCTAAGAATTACCTAACACTTCCAATACAAGAGAGGATGGGTTAGAGGCCATTTACCACCTTGGGTAGCTATGCTGGGGTGTGTTTTTGATATATTTATAGTTTTTTTTGTTTTAAATTGGAGTTTTTTTAAATTTCTATTTTCCAATTTAATTATATTGAATTATGTAATTAAATTGATTTTGATATTTGAATTGGAGTTGGAAAATTAGATTATATTAAAGTGATATATTTATTTAGATTACATAATTCAAGTGTATTAAATTTAATTTCTTAATTAATATGAAATTAATATATAAAAGGATTATAATATACTGTTGGTACCCATGGGGTGGTGACGGGATTGAACTGAGGGACTGGGATGGAATGAACATCATGATTGAGTTGATGTTGATCATCTCGTTATGCTTAGCTCAGACTTCATAGGTTATGTTGATTATTGGTTGGGAATCATGGACACAGGTTGAGGAAGAGAGGCTATTATATTGAGGGATTGGCCCATGATATTGGATGGAGATTCCATCAGAGTTAAGAAATATGGTCATAAGGGAATGAGGTTTTGGTGTTGATGTGGATTAAGTATTAATTTGTTGATTACCACTCACCCATGACATAAAAATCACCGATTGTAGTCATGTACCCACATATGGACTCAGTGATGAAATGTTTTTGACCACTCATGTGTGTAGAGCCCCCAGTAGTTATGTGCTAGGTGATTATTTTGGGGGTACTTATCATAGAAATCCACCAGAAAGGTGAGGATCCTTTGATTGATGGACATGATGCTATCAGTTTGGGGTTGAGGCATGGATTATTAAGGATGTGGTCTAGGATTCTGTTGGTAGGATTGATATATAAATTCCCTAGGATGTCATGTTATGAGTTGACTATGACATTTATCTATGTATAGATATTTCTATGCCTTTAGATGTCAGGCTTCGAGATGATGGTTCGAGAAGGGGTCTAAGGGACCAGTTTTTTTCTTAGGCATGGTTTCAAGACATCAGTTATTTTTTTGAGACCAAAGGCATCAGGAGTTATGAGGTTCCAGGTTACTTGGGACATGGTCCAAGGATAATTCCTTTTAGTGATCTCAACATTGGATGTTGAAGGTTACAGATTCATGGTGGCTGTTCTGAACTAGATAAGTTTGTTAAATTAATTTAATAGCATGAGAATTTGTTTTTTTATTTATTACACACCTTATAAGACATTCATGTTGGGTGAACACACTTGGGTGGTATCATACTGATACACATTCTCACATCCTACATGGGCCCTTTAGAAGGTGTGTAGAATTTATGTATTTACGTTTAGGTAAGGGATCGACTTTAGGAGCTGTTCATAGAACTTTTTGGCCTGGGATATTGGAAAGGACCTTGAGGTTTTTCCTCTTATAGAGTTTTTTTAGTTTTCCATCTTCTATTTAGGATATTAATTGTTATATGTACATTTCTATAGTGGTCATCCATTGGTGACCATTTTTTGATTATTTTAATATATGAATAATATTCTTATGCATGCAATGTTGTTTTGTTTTAGTTTCAACAAGTGGTATGATGGAATGTTTATTTAATTCCACTTATTTACTCTGATATGCTTCTACTATTTAACATGACTAGTTGTGCTACTAACTTTGGTGGGTCCAGTTCAAGTATGATGGGTTTTTATTTCTACTACATGTTATATTTATACATAGACCACTATTTATATATCTTACCATAAGGGTATAGCCTCCCCATTATCTCTAACTACACCATCACTACTAGTTAGAAGCCTTTAGAATTTAGGGAGGTGAACCTAAGGCCAATAGAACCAATTCCGATAGCACTTTTCGAGTGGACAATCAGGTTGGGGATGCTAAAAGTTATATTTGAGTAGTTCTTAACTAGGATTTTGTAGCACTAATTGGATGTATTCTACTGATATTATGGATTATTCATATTCTTTTATTAGTGTTACCATTTTGGATATGGTAGAATGAAGACATGGTGCTGTCAAAACTGCATTTAGATCTCGTGCATGGGTTCTTGTAGTCCCACGTACAAGGGATGGACCAAGTTACTATTAGTGGAAAATGATGCTATATTTCTCCCATTTTACTATTTGTTTTATTCCAATATTGAGTGTATTAATTGTAATTTTATGGAAATTAGTTTTGTCTTATGATCGTGTCCTTGTACTGTAAGGTTTGAGTTTATAGGAACCTTGCACCTATATAGAGATTGTTGTATTCATTTTTATTCTCTATTTGGAATCAAATTAGAAAGTTTCAGTTCTAAATATTCATGTTCCATAATAAAATTCTTTGTTAGATGTGATATTCCATCATATAAAATTTATTATTCCACATGATGTGAAATCCCATGTAGTATATATGAATTTCTTTTCAGATGTGATATTCTATGTGTTGTGATATATATATATGGATTTTGATATGTGAAATGGTTCTGGATCTTATACGAGAATGCATGTACTTTGGAAGGGAGTGATTCTGATCACCTATTTGGGAGACTCAGTCATTAGATTATGGAAATGATATTTTTTAGTTTGGGCTTGACTTGAGGTACAAGTAACACATGGCTCTTTTAAGTGTGTAATGGGGCCATGAGGCCAAGATTCCATACTTATATTATATATATAAATATATGATATGGGATGTCTGAACATTTGAAGGTATTCAAGGGGTTCCTCCTATATGGATGAATTGGATTGTATGGTGGGTGATGGATCAGTGCCATAGGAGGAAGACCAGGTTGAGGTCCTCTAGGATTAGGAAGAGCATGATACAGATGTATAAGTTTAGGTTCATGTTCTATAGAAAGAATGGGAACTTCTATATTGTGCTTTTTTTGGGCCATGGATTGATGAGAAACTCCGTGCAAGCATGGAACATGTGTTAAAAGGGATCAATAGGGGTGTTGATGGATTTTATCCATCTATGGAATGACATATTATAGAGTTTTATTCACAAAAACCACCACTGTTTTTGGGTGAGGGTGGAATTCAGGTGGGTGAAAACTAGATCAAGAGTAAGAAAATGACATTTGATTAGCTTGAGACACCTCCACAGTGGTGGGTGATGTTTTCAACTTACATGCTTAGAGGAATACCTAAGTGATGGTAGGATGTGTAGGTTTGGGCATATAGATAGGAGGGAATTTTCTGGAAGGATGTAGAGGCTAGGTTCTTCAATAATTTCTTCCCAATGATACTGAGAGAAGACAGAGTGTAGGAGTTCTTGAGCCCTCAGTACGACGACATATCCTTCCTGGACTATGAAACTACTTTAATTGAATTGTATCAGTTTACACCTGAAATTATGAGTCATGAAAACTCGATAGTGAGGTTATTAGGGGATGGTTTATGAAATTCCATTCGGGTTATGGTAAACATCTTTAGGTTGGAATAATTCTCAGAGGCGATGAACTGGGTGCTCAGATCCAAGGTAAACAAGATGGATATGTATTATATGATTTGGGTAGTGGCTTCAGTGGTGAAACTTTAAATTATAATAAGTAATGCAGAGATGAGTTCTTACTAGGCAATTGGGGCAATGATTTATTCAGAAAACCTTTTATTAGATTTTTAACATTTTTCATCTCTGTGGGCAGCTAGGACATGTCCAGACTCTGTGAGAGCAACCTCCAAAAGAGTTTCGGTCATGTAGATAGGGTCAAAAATCTCAAGTGGTTTTACAACATTCTTTATCATGAATTTTAAAATAAGGGACCATGTTAGATGTAGGGTTCTAAGATAGGTTCATGATCGGTACCAGGTGAGGGTATTAGAGGTTCAACTGCACATGGAGGACGTGGAAGAAACAGTGGGACTCAACATTGGGGTCAATGGCTGGGGGCTGGCACAAAAGTGTAGGAAGGTAAGACATTAGCTAGTCAATCATTTGTAGAGTTTAATGCTATAGAGATTACAGGGTCTGAGTAGGATGGTGAGCCGATGAAAGTTAGAGGTACTCCATGGGAATAGCCAAGTTATTTTTTTTATTTTTCATGGCCTAAGGAGGCGTGTCCACTTTGAGTGCATGAGGTGAATGAGAAGAATATGGACTGATAAAATGATATTTAGTTGGTTAGTACCATCACATTTGTTTGATATATATATATATATATATATGTTGTGTGGGGGACTAGGTTTTATGTTGAGAATCATTGGATGTTTTATTAATGAGTTACAGGGCATCAACACACTATTGGATTCTATTACATGTGGTACGAGGAATATGGGCACCAATGTAGTGTGATACTAGATGAGGTGTGAGGAATCAAAGTTTGATTTGAGCATCTATTGATATATTGTGCCATATAGGTTCCATGTGAATGAGGCATGCACTGTTATGGTGCAGGTTTTTTGTTGGGTGTCTAGAATGACATAGGCACACTAGATGAGGTGTAGGAGTGACGATGCATCGTAGTAGGACCTTGACTCCAGGAAGTGGTCCTATGACCATCGATTTATTAGAGTTTTTGGTTTGTTGAGACTAGTGTATGTCACTCCTATGTTGGGGAACCCCCATGAGGTAGTTTCCCTTTTCCTTGAAACTGGGGTAGACTTATTTACTTCTAACATGATGGGTATTTTCAGTACCATCTCTGGGTTTTGTTTGATAGCTCAGTCATGATATAAATTAAGGTGGGGATATTGTATTGTCTTGAGTTTTCGAGATGCGTCGAAAATCATTCGCTTTTTGAATTTTACAATTATTGGGGTGCCCTTTTCTTTTTAGATGGTCAGAATAAAATTATGAGAGTTTTGTTAGCTTTATATCATGTTATTAGATGGATTTAGAGGCTTGGAGAGTTCCTCTGGTATTTCAAGAAGGTTTCAAGATCATTGGAGGCTCGTAGGCCTATTTTAAAATTACAAGTCAGGGAGAACGGTTTAGGATAAAACATGTACCCTCTAGTTTGTTAATGTGCACCCCAATTTTGATCTACCACATAGTTCAGGTAAATAGTGAAGGGTGGATCATGTCCGTGCAACATAATCAATAGTTTTGTAGAGGCCTACCACATAGTTTTCACATGGTTAGAGAAAATTGTGTGGTAATTCACATGGGTAATCCAACATAGACAGTACTGATACACCATTATCCTCATGGTTTGGAATTCTTTGGAAAACTGTGTGTATAAAATATTTGGACCATTAAATGAGTGAATTTTATAATTTTCTCTTCTTTCTATTTTTTTTATTTTTCCCTCCATAATTTTTGTGGTGTTCAACAAAAATGTGAGTTGCTCCCAACCTCTATTCTATAGAGTGTGGCCTAGATCCTCTATCAGTTTTCTATTTCATATTCATTGGGTGAAATAGAATGTCCTCGATAAGTTAAACCTCACCCATCCTTCAATCTATCTTTTATTCTTCCTCATAGAGTGGTAATTCTGTCCAAGGTATTTTAACCTATTTCAGGTTTTTTGATGGAATCTCTGATCTCTTCCAAATTACTGGGATTTATAGCTCGATATCAGACATTCCTTCATCAATGGTTCCAAGGTTAGTGGTGTAGACCCTTATTTGTGTTTTTTAATCGATTTGGAGGGGCTGAATTTTAGCACATATGTGGTGTTTTTTGGGTGAGACCACATTGCTTGCTGTTAAATTGAATGTATGACTATGTGGGGAGACTCTAGGAATTTGCTAACCCTTTCTATATGTGTGAGGCTGAGTTAGAGGTCATTAACCAACTTGAGTAGTTAGGATATGGTGTGTGTTTCATTTAAATAGACATTGTGAAATTAAATTATATTGAATTACATATTTAAATTGAGATTTATATTTGAATTGGATATAAACAATATGATTATATTAATGTTATATGTTTATTTAATCTTTTTAATTCAATTTTATTAAATTGAATTTCTTAATTGATGTTATATTCTTATATAAAATGATTTTGATTTACTAATGGGACCCAAGGGGTCATGACATGCTTGGTCTAATGGACTAGGATGGCACAATAATTGGGATTAAGTCTATGTTGATCATCTGGTTGGGCTTGGACTAGAATACTTGGGTGATGTCGATCACCGGTTGGGTGTCATGGACACAGATTAAGGCTTCGAGCCCATCATATTGATAACTTAGCCAATGAAATGGGATTCTGATGGAATTATATATGAGTGACATGGTCATAGGGGAACGAGTTTTCGATGGTGATGTGCATTAGTTATTAATTTAGTGATTGATACTCACACTTGATCGCTAAATCATCAATAAGAGTCATGTGCACACAAGATGGCATGGTCTTGAAGTGTTTTTAACCACTCATGTGGGAAGAGGCCCTCAACAGTTGTGGCTTATATGAGTATGGTTTAGGATTTATTGTCTTATAAATCTATAGGTAAGGTGAGGAGCATTTGGTTGATAGTGATGAGGCTATTGGTTAGGGGCTAATACTTTCCATATTAAGGCCATTGGCGTATATTTTTTCGGGAGGATAGATATCTCCATTCCTCAAGAGATCATGCAATGAGTGTAAAATGAATTTATTTGAGGCCAGATATCACTTTTCCTCTAGATTTTGGGGTTTGAGCCAACGAGTGCTTTTGAATAGGGGTATGAGGGACCATATTTGTTTTCTTGGTAATACCTTCAGGGCGTTAATAATTTGTTTGATTAATGAGGTGTGAGTAGGCATGAGTTTTTAGGTTTATTGTTTCAGGTGGAACCTAATGGTTCACCTGAGATATTCTATATTAGTGGATACCTTGGTCCATGGAACAATGATCCTTTATTTTCGTGATTGTAGCATTGGTTGAAGCATGTGATAACTTCTTTGTGGTTTTTGAGCACAATTTAAGTTTGGATATTTAATTTAATAGTATGAGATGCTTATTTATTTATTTATTTTACACAAGATATAACACTTCTTTTGGGTATTCACACTTGGGTGGTATCATACTAAGACATATTCTCATACCCTACACGAGCCCCTTCTTACTTGTGTAGAATTTATGTATTTACTTTCAGGTAGGGGATTGGATTTTGGAGATGGTTTGTAGCACTTTTTAGCATGGGATGTTAGTAAGGAACTTGAGTTATTTCCTTTCCTGGAGTTTCAATTTTATTTATCCTTCTTCAATTCATAATACTCCTTTTTATATATATAACTATCATGGTCAGCCTTTGGTGACCCTTTCTTGATTATTTTAATGTATTCCCTGTATTATTATGTATGTTCTGTTATTTTGTTTTTGTTGATACAAGTGGTATGTTGGAATGTTTCTTTATATGCACTAATTTTTTCATTCAGGTATTTGCTATTTAATATGATTGGATATGATTCTACCTTTGAAGGGTCTTGTTAGAGTCTGTTTAGTATTTATTTATGATGCATGTTATGTTTATACTTGCAGCACTATTATGTATCTCCCCAACAATTTATAACCTCATAACTATCACTTATGACACCCTCACCACTACTCGGAAGCCTTTACCATTCAGGGAGGTGTGCCAAAGGCCAGAGGAACCTGATATGATAACACTGTTTGGGTGGCTAATCGGGTTGATGACATTAGAAATTTATACTAATGTTCTATTATGAAACCTAGAAATGTGTTATTCCATATGACCTTTGTACTTATCTTTCTCTATTCTTAAAGGAAAATTTTATTAACTATTTTATGTTGTGGGTTTTTATATAATGGAATTTAAAAATATGGAACCCTTTATTTACTAGAATAATTTAAAATTGTGAGGATATAATTTATTTAATGTGGGGAGAATGTCACACCATGAAATTTTAAAATAAGAACATCATATTGGATACTATGTATGACATGCAACTAAAAAAGTAGAACATAATATAACATCATGAGAAATTATGATATATTTAAAATATTAAATAAATTTAATTCAATATATAACATGAAATTAATGCAACATTGAGATTATCTTACACTACACACAAGACCATGTTTTTTCAATAACTTGTGTTTCACGCAAGTCTGAGTTTTAGAGAAAAAAATATAGTATTAATAATATTATTTAATATTATAGTTAACCCCTAGAAATTAGGATGAATAATATGAATCATATTACCAAATTTATGATAATATATATTTTACACACATTTTTTTTATCTATAATTTATGGATATTAATTATAATCATTATAAATGAAAAATAGTTTTTTTGGAAAAACACTATTTTCCTAAAAGACGGTTTAGTTGTGTTTGGCACACAGAAATTAAAAATAATTTTTAAAACTTTTACAAAATTTATATGATAAAATAAGATTAATTTTTAAAATCAGGATATGAAAATCATCTAAGGGTGATTTTTTTTATTTTTCTGAGAAGTTTCATTTTTTTTGATGAGTAGTGAAAAATAATAGATTATAATTAAAAACTGCCACTTCATCTATATAATTAATTATATTTGTTAAATTATACATTTATTAATCTAATTTATGTAATTGGAATTAATTTGATCTTGAATTTTGATATTAAAATGTTGTAATGTTTTTTACCATTTTCACTTTAAAATCCCACTTTCCTAGAAAATCGGCGAGAGTAATTGTAAATTAAATTCGACCAATTGTATAGATTTCATTTGAAAAAATGGAATAATTTTTTTAATAATATTATTTTATATTATTTTATAACTTGAACTAATTTTTTTTACCTTAATGATTAGTGAAAACAATTAAAACAAATCATAGTGATTAAGGTAAAAATTAGTTTACTTAGTGGGAAACATAGAATATAAGGTGTTATAATGAATCCACATATGTAAAAAACAAATTTAATTTAAATATTTAGATTTTATAGCTTCTATGATAGTGTATTGAAAATCATTGGAGCATAGTTACATAAATATCATTTTTAGAATTCACTCTTTCAAAACTATTACATGTATGCCTCTCGCCCTACTTATAAAAGTCCACCTCTTTTCCTCTCCATTTCAGTCCTAAAAACTGATTTGTTTATACAAATAAATTCCAGAATAATTTACTAAAATACATCCTCCTAATCCTATATAAGTTATTTTTTAATGAATCTAACCGAGTAAAGATTTAGTGAAAACCTAATAAGGATACCAGAAGAAGGTGCTATATTTTCCAACGAGTGTATTTATTTTACATCGTTATCCACCTACTTCATATTTTTTACACCATAATGATATAATAACCTCATAATATCCCATATAGTAGGATAATTTAATAAAAATTTCATGACCTACAACCATATTCACTTCCATCATATGTGTTACAAAATTATTATTCGTGTGTATGATATACTGCCTAATTGTAAACCGATATTGTTCATTTTTCTATTTCCACCTCTCATTGTTGGGTATGATGATTTAGCTAAATTATATATTTATATATATATGAAAATTATAAAAAATTTATACCTGTATAGTTTCTATATCACATATATCCTTTTTACCTTCCATTCTGTAGGAGACATGATAACATCTCTCATGTGTACAACAGATTTTCAGCTCACAAAGCGATGTGATTCATCATTCATTAACACTTCACATGGAAGGTGATAAAGATATAGTTAATATTATATATTATATAAATGAAATAATTATTATATTAATGAAATATTTATAATTATATAAAGATAAAATATATCATTTTTATTCATTACTTTTCAATCATGTAATAAGGATAACATTGACCATGTATGTGTGGACTACCACCTTCATAAATCAATGCGACTCAATTTTAATCACCAAAAAACATGGATTAAATTTAAAAGTATATAATATAGTGATATAAATATTATTTTGGAATTATAATATATTACATACCTCATTTCTATAATGATTGGTGGCAAATGGAAACGTTACTCATGCGTACATACAACCTACAGTCTCTATGATCATAATCTAATTCATTTTTCATAACCATCAGTTATTATTGGTTTTAAGAGTAAAATAATTGATAAATTATAATAAGTATTTCATTATTATTATTTTGGTGATGATATTAATATATAATATGAGCATGAACAAGAACATTCATTACAAACCACGAATTAGAAAACAAGGCAATTAACACCCAAAATAAAGAAAATAATGAATGATTATTAACGAATATGTGAAAAGTTTCTATAAAAGGATCATATATGATATAATAAGTAATAATAGTTTTTCATAATACATTTAAAACATATTTAAAACCACTATTAATGATTTTATATAATTTTTAACCAAATGGAATCATAAGGTAAAGGGGGTTTTCCCAATTTCATTTCATTGAGGCATATTGTGTTATTATGCACTTAGATTCTATTATATGAGTATATAATGAACCATTTTCTGGTAATATGATGAATAATTAATTCACAATGGTAAATTATGTTTTTATTTTAATTATTTCATTAGTAGGTATTTGAAAATAATGTAACCAAGTGGTAAATAAATTTCGTAATACAATTTCTTTTGATTGGGTTGTATTACTTAATCATTATCATTGATGTTCAATGAATATGTCTATAAGGAATTTAGACAATATATTTTTGTATATACATTATCTTTATGTGCATTTATACTTCATACACATAATATATTCATTGGTTAATTCTTACTACACAATTATGTTCATTTTAATGGTTTGTCTCAGAATATCATTTTAATGTGGATTATTTATTCTTGAAATTGCATTAATAGAAATTATATGATCATTGTTTCATAAAACCTTTAATTCTATTATATTATTTTTATTCATGATAATTTTCAAATTATGGTTCGAATTTTTCTTCTTTGGAACTTAATATTATTTAGAAAATGATTCAATAAAATCAACATCATTTCTATCTTTAATTGTAAAAGTATTTTCATACAAAACCATTTAAAAAAACAAATTAAATTAATTTCATTTCACAATATAAAAATAAAATTTTCAAATTATGTTTTTTCAATTTTTATTCTTTTATGAAATATTTACAATGGAATCTTCTTTTTTTCTTTCCGAAAAAGGAACTTTTCTATCATTTTTATCATGAAAAAGGAATACTCTTTACGATAGGTATATAATTACCCACCAACCTGAATTTCATTTCTCTGAATCTTTATTTTTAGGTTTACAGAGATATTTTCTAAAGAAATTGTTTTTAAAATTGATTTTTGAAAAATTTTATTTTCACAATGTATTTGAAATTAAAAATCATGTTATCTTAAAGAATGTCTTTTAAAGATATTTATATGGTAATTATATTTAACAATGAAAACAACCCTTTTATCCTTACTTATATGAGTATATGTTATTACAATACTTATTATTTCTCATGTTGGGTTTTGATCATTTTGACTAAGGATTTTAGTAGAATTCAATTCTACATTCATTTTTTTGGTCATCAAATTTCCTATAAATATACACATTATTTTTCATGGATATGATTATTCCTGAAATAATATTCAAATTTTTACATATAGTGTTTAATTTGAATATTATTTGATTAATTGGAGAAATATTGATACATATTTATTCTTTAATTAATATGAATAATTAATTATGTGGTACATTTTTTGAATTGAGTTCACTGTTTTATACAGTGGTATTATTTGGATAGGTATGATATGGGTGGGGCCTGATTATAGATAGCCACTTGAGGCATCCGCAGTCTATAGGAAGAAATTAGTAGGAGAGCCTTAGTTAAATGTGATTTCACCGAATATGTTTTAAATAGTCATTTGAAAGGTCTTGATGGTAAAGGTATCATGTACCTGGGCCACATGACATCCAATAATTAATAATTTTATTAATTAAGAGTTCAGATATTATTATCCAAGATATTTTCACTATGATATTATCTTTGGATGCATTTAATTTTCATTTTATTGATTAAATGTCCTAAGTCTGAATTATTTACCATTATATATTTAATATTACTTATCAATTTATTTAAATGAAACGTGTTCTATGTTATTTAAATGGAATGCGTTCTATGTTATTTTAATTTATATACTTATTATTCACTATCTAGTTATTTAAATAGATTGCGTGCTTGTATTTTAACATCCCATGTTGATTAGGCTTATTGATCCATGATTTCTTCTAATATACTTAACCATTACTATGAGTTTGAGGTCACCCTTATTTTTTTCCTTTCCCTAGGATTCCAAAAATTTTAAATGAAAATTTTTAGTAATATATTTAATGGAATAATGTTATTCTTGAAAAAAATAATGTTTCAATTTGTCTATTAAAATAAATTTTGTGAATCATATATATATCTAATTTACCAAGACTACTAATCTATTAATCCTTTTAAGATGAAATTACATGTATCTTATTCTAATTTATTAATGTAAAACAATGGTTCTAAGATATTTGGGTTGATTAAAAATATTAAATTATGGAATCCATTTTTCTTAATTCAACTCACAAAAATGGGTTAATTTAATATAATATTAATCTCACAGACATGGTGAAAGGGCGATTCTACAAAGAAAAATATTTCATAATTGTATAATGTTTTAATATAAAAATTAAATTTAAAAGTTATTTGAATGAACTAAATTATATTAATAAAGATATATTTGAAAATTTTTTACTTTTATAATATTCTTAAAATAAAATCAACCTTGTAAATTATTTAAATAAAAAGGATGATATTAATAAACATATATATTTTTTAATATTTATTGAAAAATTAAAATTTTCATATTGTTATAAAAATTTATGTAAAAAATAAGTTTGAAATTAGTAATTCCAAATAAAAGCTCACTGTTTCAAGTAAATTTTTTAAAATTGGAAAAATATTATTTATAATAACCGCGTTGAACGCGATGATACCTCTTTTTATGAATATATATTTAAACATTAAAATGGATTTATTATTATGAATTTTTTTAAAAAAAATTAATGAATAGTAAAAAATGTTATTGAATATATAATATGTTAGTTTAATTAATATCATTCACTAATAGTGATTAAGTAAATTTGTTAAGATAAAAACACTTCTTATGAATAAAAATAGTTTTTCAAAATATCATTTCAATTACATTAAAATTATTTTTATTTTCATTTATAATAAATTTATAATATATGTATTTAATTTATTGAAAAGAAAAAATATAATTTACATGATTTAGTTATTCCTATTCATATGCTCCAATTCTGTAGATACGTTATGACATCTAGGTTTTAATAATAATATAAATAATATATCGTGGTTTTCTAAAACTTAGTGTTTCATGTAACACAAGATGTTGAAGAAATTAAACTTATTTAAAAAAAATTCATAAAATCTATGGGTGTTGTAGTCATGATTTTTACCAATAATCAAATGTGGAAAAACTAATATGAAATTTCATTAAACAAGTAATCACATGAAAGAACTCCATCCCTTTAAATTTGATATTACAGAAACTATTTATCTAATTATTTCCACCCATAACATCCACATAATGGAAGAAAAAAGCTTACAATTTTCATTAATATAATTAAAATTAGGATAGAATGAAGATATTATACTTTAAAAAAAGTTTACTAATATACAATCATGAAAAGACCACCACCAAAGGAAGTACCACCATAACCTATGTAGAACAAAGATCCATAAAACCATTCTCTATTTGAAAACTAAAAAATAGAATCTAAAAAACTCTCTAAAGGAAGAATGATAATAAGAACATATTAGATAGAAGGAGGGTAGTATCTCATTTTATGAGGCATAGATCTGGAAAAACCAATGAGTTTGATCTCTTAAGAGTTTTAGCTAGAAAGTTATGAGAGGAGAAGGGGTGGATCATAACATTATAGAATAAGATAGAATCTAAAAAGGTATATGATATTTCCTCTTCTCTATTTTATTCTTCATAATATTCCACAATTGTGTAGGGGTATTCAAAATAACCATGGTGATTTTGGACAATTTTCATATATATAATTTATGATTTAAACCATCAAATTTAATATGTTTTAAAACCTTTTTAAAACCACCATTAACTCTACCATAGAATGGTTGAAGGAATTTATTCTCACTAAATTACCTCCATGAACAACTGCTATTTACAAAAAAATACTCTTTGATATTTTCTCCTCTACATGCCCATCCCTTCAACATGGAGGCCTATATGGTTCCCATTTATCATCATAAAACCATCCTTCTGCTACACCCAAAAAACATGATCATGGTGAATTACCTCCATCTCTATTTCCAATAAGTGGAAAATCTAAGAGAAATGGACTTCCAGTTAATTTCACTCATCATGGTGGATCCCCACATAAAGTGACCAACTCCACATCTAAACACCAAAAAATATATTCCCAAATGGAATTCCCCATGATCAAGCCTCCAAGAAGAATTCAAAATTTCTTACGCCATGCCACAAACACAGAATGGAGACCCATTGAATGAAAAAATCTATCATAGCTTATAATAAATCAATAAACTCTCACTTCACACAACTATTATTAGAAAAATGTAAATGGATAGTTTTATGAATCCATGTACTCATAGGAAAAAACAAGAGTATAATTTCGTTTTAAAACAATATACTAAATTTTTGGTCAGAGTAGAGTACTCAAGAAGGGGGTTGAATTGAGTATCTATTAAAAATAACAGTTTAAAAGTATTCTTAAACTGGTTTCACAATAAAGTTAAATACAATCCATTTAATCAAGTTTATAATATTATGAATTTTTGACTGTTTAAATAACTTCTTTGAAGATTAATTAATTCTCAGAAATCTTAATATTTTTTATTAACATTAATTTTGAACCTATTCTAATAAAAAAATACAATTATAACTTCTTTCCAATATTAACTGACAAAGTAAATTTTGTGAATTCTGAATTAAATAGTAATGTTGAGACAGCTAAAATAAACAACATAGTGGATATAAAACATTTGGTTCAATATTATGTCAAGACTTAATCCACTCAACTTGGTGATCACCTGTCACAAAGCATTTTATATAAATAAAATATATACATAGCCTCTATCGGGCTTTACAACAGTACACATGACTATCCAAGTCACACGACCTCTTCCACAATTCTTTGTGGGTATGAAATAATAGGTCACACATTAACCTCTTCCACACTTATTCGTGGGAATACACAGGTCTAAAAATATGTAAGATAGAGGATATCTTGTATTCTTTAGTTTGATACAAGATACAATGCATGTTTAATACAGACACACACACAGATTGAATGATAAGAAAAATAATACATAGCAGAGCAGAAATGATGAGATAAGGTTAGAACTGCTCTGAGTGTTAGTCTATGTAGCTCTGGACTCCTGGGATGAAGTAGATGTAGAAATCGTGTCCTCTCGTGGAAAACAAAGTTTCATAATTCAGCTAGATATGGCTCATGTTCTTCATGGTATTGTCAAGGGAAGATGTTCATGATGATTCGGACCTATGGTGTCCAGATTATGGATTCAATAATGTTCATGTGTTCTTAAAGAATGTTGAGTTGTATGTGTCAGTTCTATTCTTAGGAAACCTCGTGGGTACTTCATTATTACGCTCTATATTTGTTTCAAGGACAAAATTCTATTTTATTCTTCTAGAGAATGTGTTGGAGCCGACATAATGCATGTATTCTGCACCACATACCTCATACTATTATACGATGTGTCTTCAAGGAAATATTAATTATTTCAGTGCATTTAAAAGCTTCAAATATGACTGTTTGAAAATAAATTGAAAAAAAAAACAGATTAAGAAACAATGTCATAATCTATTTGCAAATGGTGTCTCTTTAAAATGGTGCCTGGATGGTCATAGTGTATGGATGGTCATGGTGTCTGAATGGTCACAGTGTCTGGATGGTCATGGTGTCTAGATGGTCATGGTGTCTAGATGGTCACGGTGTCTGGATGGCCATGGTGTCTGGTTTGTCGCGGTGTCTGGATGGTCATGGTTTCTTAATGATCATAGTGTCTAGATGGTCACAATGTCTGGATGGTTATGGTGTATGAATGGATATGGTGTCTGGAAGGTTACAGTGTCTAGATTTTCACGGTGTATGGGTCCTTTTCCAGAAAAGTACAACAGGTGGTAGACTCACAGTTTCTCAGACTTAGTCAAATATCTGTATACAGACTTAAACAATGATATTCATAAAATGGTTTAGACTTAGTCATTAATCAAAGAAATCGTTATGAAGTAAATTAAACATAGTGTACAATAAATACAGTTAATGTATAACAATTATGATATTGGATAGATTTATTTAAATCAAAAAATACTAATCATCTATATACATGATTTGAGATAGATTACACAGGATTAACAGGTTTCAGAGAATGTAAAGGATATGTGATCATTAAAACATGTGCAACATAGTAGAAGTCCAACAATCCCCCCTTTTGATGATCAAAAATCATGTGAGTGAGAGATATATTCTTAGGTAACGGGTATCTTTTTTAATGTTCATATAGTGCATATAGAATACATATTTCTCCCCCTTTTGGCATTATCAAAAAGAACAAAAAAGAAGTAGACAAGGAAAGTGTACAATGAATTAGATGGATAAAGAGTGTCATTACAATTAGTAAGGAACAATAATACATAACACATCCCTATCAAAACAAAATAGTCACTTTTCTTCATCACTATCCTATCTTCTCTTCGCCCTTGGTAGTAGCATCTGAAGAATAAGTCATAGTAGTAGAGGTAGAAGTAGAGGAAGAGAGTGAACCAGTGGACAAAGATGGTAAAGGGAGTCCTTAAAATACTGAAGGGACATAGTAGGTGTAGTAGAAGACCGATGAAACTATTGATTAAGGATTACATGCCTGATCTGACTCATATTTTGAGAGATATACAAATAGGTGGAGGCTAGGGTAGAAGATTAGAAAGTAGGAAAACCAGATCTAAGAGGTACAACTATAGGAGTGATAATGGTGGTACTATGAACATGAAGATAAGGCCGCAAATGTTTGATGAATTCAGATATGATTTCACCACCATACTCATAACTTTCTCAAAGTCATCCCTGTTATCCATAAAATTATCCAACAAAGGAGTAAAATATTTGATCTTTTGGACTTGAGTTTTGAAGGATTGAGTTACTGGAGGAATCCATAGATTCTTTACAAGGTACTTGATGTGGTTTTTCAGGACATTATTTGAGAATATGCAATTGAATTTGAGTCCATCATCTTAGAAATTTCTTTCTGAGCATCACAGGAAATCTTGGAATGGATTCACACCAAATCATGAACTCTATCACTGTTCTTGATAACTTCATATAGAGATTCTTTATCAAAGGCACTATGCACAACCTAAAATTTTTCTTTGACAACTATTTAAAGTATATCACTCTCTAAATAAGGTAGAGAAGATTGTCCAATAATACAAGACAAAATGACTGTCGAGGTAAGGGATTTGAGTTGGTTCAAAACTTTCTGTTATGTTCAATAATAAGATCACGCATCTCTTGAACAATCTTCTTGTTTTTTTTAGCTAATTTCTCAACTAAGGAAGTTAAATGAGGTTGAATCAGTGAATCTACTTCCTGTGGGGTCTAACTAACAATATCCTCAATAGGATGAGAAACAAGTTATAGTCTTGAGGTTATAACTCTCTGCATTTCTTCATCCATACCACATAGAGTTGTTAATTCATCATTGAGAAATTTATTCTCAACTATAAATTCTTGAATATCATGAAGAATCTTGGGTTGAATCTTCCATATAACTTTTTCAAAAATAGTGAAGCATCTCTTTCAGTCAGTTTGGTTAAAGGAGCTGGTTGGGTATTCATGAGTTTCTCAACTATAGCCAACAAGGTAGATCTAAAATCTTTCAGATCATCCTGATTCATCATGTTTGGAGATTCTTGTAAAGGCTCAGAAACAAGAGATGAGATCGGCTCAAGTTCCTTTTCAGAGACAAGATCAGAAACTGATTTCAACTAAAACATAGTAGAAAGATCATTACATATAACTGAGAATTTCTGTGAATCAGTCACATCAAAATAATTGGGAAATTTGTACCATGTATCCACTGACCATGGATTATCCGAATTAGGGACCTCATCGGCTTATAGATTGGGGAGCTGATCCCCCTCAATAGGAGTATCTCTCTCAGGACTAATATATTTGGATACTTGATCCATTTCCATGATTTCATTTCTAATTTCTCCATCCATTTCCATTTGAGGAAACTGAATGACTTACTCCATTCTCTCTTAAATAGAAGGAATAAATTTAGGAACAAATTGTTCCTCTGGGAATTACTTAAGGGAATCTTCCTGCACAACAGAAATGTTTTCTTCTATATGCTCTTCTACAACACCCATTCCACTTACTTTAGCAACAGATTCTACTTCTGATGCAATTTGTTCTTCTAGATCAGTATCTTTTTCCAAAACAGGAACTTCCTTTTCAAATAAGACTTAAGGAGAAGATTCACCATCTTCCTCAACTAGAACAGTTTCTCTCGGAGTTACAAAAGCATCTATGTCTTCATCCTTGTCAGAATAATCAACATGTTCATCTGGCTCCAAACCAAGATTAGAAATATCCTTAGGTCTTGAAGGGTGTTCCACTGGGTTAAATTTTCCTAAATTCTATCATTATCTTCCACCAATTCTTTCCTCCATGTATTCCAATTTATTTTCATTATCTTTACAATAACTTTTGAAAGATAGAACTCATAATAATTTAGGACTTCTTCATCTGGTCCAACCAATCCCTTTGAATGGTGCATAGATGAGAAAAGCCGTAAATAAAACAGGGAAGTTGGCTTGGAGGTGGTTTTGATCAATTCACACATATGGTGTATGTAATACTTATAAAGATTGA
Source organism: Viscum album (assembly GCA_963277665.1). NCBI lineage: Eukaryota > Viridiplantae > Streptophyta > Magnoliopsida > Santalales > Viscaceae > Viscum > Viscum album. Next base: position 1,017,359,233 of record OY728143.1, read on the forward strand.
TCTTATGTCCATTCTTCAAGAGATTTATCAAAAATACAACCTTATACTTGAGTATATGAAAATCACTTTTTATGGGGCTACCAAATTCTAAACAAACATAAACAAGAGTCTAGATTCACCATCTAGTTTTGCAACTATGGATCTTTTCTTTGTTTCATTTCTAGTCAAACACATCAAATATTCTTCGAGAAAAATAACTCGCATGGAGGTGGAGGACCTATCTAGTAGTCCTCACAAATACCCTCAGGAGGTATCCTAAGGCACGCAGCCCATAACCTCGATGAAAATGTGCATCTCTGACTATTAATCCAGCTTCCTACAATATGTCCATATTCTGAATCGAAATAAAATTGAACATACTGGTAAAACTGTGCAAATAGCTTCAGATTGATAGCCTATCCTCCTTAGTGAACCAATCTATACAGCCTTTCTCTATTAGCACTTTCAACAAAAAATAATTACTTGGTAGAAGACACTTCATGCATATCTTCTTTTCATGTACAACTATTCTATTCACTAGAATTGGGTTCAGAGGACCCTCGGGTGCTAACTTTGGCACTATCTTCAACTTCTTCTTTGAACTGCACTTCTCAGGAGTTGACAACGAATAGTGTTTCATCCTGGGCATTAATCGAAGGTTCGAGAGAGAGACGGGTTGAAGAGAAGTTACGTTTTGAGAGAAGAGAAGATAGCTTAAGTAAAAACGTGTGGAAATTATTTTATTTTTTCATTTAGGTATATCAAGCGTTACAGGATCAAAAGTGTGGGAACGTAAAAACAATGAATTACCACGACCGGGGTTATAATTTATAAATAAAACAATAAATCATCTTTAAGATGAGACCGTAATAAGCTTTCATGGTGAGGACATAAAAATAATTCATGGTGAGACAATAACAATGTGATTTCAAAACTTTGCTATTGTATTGTTTGAGACAGTAAGTGTCAAACAATAACTGAGTGATAGTAACTGTTGAGACCGTAAACATGAAACAACAAGTCTTGAGACTGTAAAACTATATAATTGTTAAAGTTATGCTGTAATCTCAAAATATGGACTTGTGAAACTGTAAAGTGTGAAATAGTAAGATATGAAACAGTAAGATATGAAACAGTAAGATATGAAACAGTAAGATATGAAATAGTATGATATGAAACAACAATTTATGAAACAATAAGATTTTTAACTAAGGTTTATCATACTCAATTCATGTATGATATAATCTATTCCTTCATAATTTAATGTTTTGGTGAATATATCAGCAAGCTGATATTCAGTTCCAATGAATTCCCAAGTGATATCACCTTTTTGATAATGATATATCAAAAAGTGATGTCTTACATCAATATATTTTGTCCAAGAGTGTGAAAGAGGTTTTTTTGAGATGTTAATAGCACTTGTATTGTCACAATTTATAGTTACTTTCCTGAGTTGATATCCATTATCTAGTAATGTCTGTTTCATCCACAAAATTTGTGCACAACAACTACCAGCAACTATGTATTCAGCTTCAGTAGTAGATAATGCAACATAGTTTTGTTTCTTACTACACCATGATACTAGTGACTTGCCTAAAAAGTGACATGTTCTAGAGGATTTTTTTTATCTAACTTACAACAACCAAAGTCAGCATCTGAATAACTCACTAACTCAAATGATTTTCCTCTAGGATAGAACAATCTTAGATTTGGTGTATTCTTGATATATTTAAAAATTCTCTTAATAGAATTTAAATGATATTCCTTATGATATTCTTGAAAACAAGGACACACACACTAAATATAATTTCAGGTCAGCTAGCGTTATGTAGAGTAAGCATCCAATCATTCTTCTGTAAGTGGTTTGATCACCAGATTTTCCATCTTCCTCAAGATCCAACTTACCAGAAGTACTCATTGGAGTGAAACTACTTTTAGTGCTATATAATCCAAAATGTTTTAGAAGGACTCTAGTATATTTAATTTGATTTAAAATAATACCATCATTATTTTGAATGATTTTAAATCCATGAAAGAATTTGAGTTCACCCATTAAACTCATTTCCAATTCGTTTTACATCATTTTAGAAAAATCAATACATACAAATTTTTTGAAGATCCATAGATAATGTCATCTACCTAGATTTGAACTACTAAAACATCATCGGAAATGCGTTCTATAAAATGGGTAGGATCATCTATTAATTATTTAAAACATTTGGAAATAATAAAACTACCCATTATATCATACCAAGCTCTTGGAGCGTGTTTTAAACTGTATAATGTTTTTGATAATTTAATGATATGATTTGGAAAATGAGGGTTTGTAAAACCATGGGGTTCTCAACAATGACATCCTCAGCTCTATACCCATTTAGAAATTCACTTTTGATATCCATTTTATATAGTATCCAATTCGGATGTGCTACATAAGCTAGTATAATTATGATGGCTTCAAGTCTAGCTAATGGTGCAAAGGTCTCTTCGTAGTCAATTCCTTTATCATGACTATAGCCTTGTGAAACCTATGTAGCCTTATTTCTAACAATATTAACAGCTTTAACTACTTTATTTCTAAACACCCATTTAGTGACTTTGGTGAATGTGTCGTTGGGTATTTCAAAAAGTTTCCAAACATTGTTTCGTTCAAACTAATTATGTTTTTCCGAAATAGCCATCACCCAAAATTCATCATTAATATCATCATTAATGTTTTTAGGTTCATGTTGTGACAAGAAGACTTGATGTTCAAACTTATTTTAATGATAATCTCCAGTTTGAGTTCCTTTGTCTAAGTCTCCTATAATAGAATCTAAAGGAGGCTTCATTAGAGTTATAATGGCTCTAAAAAAATAAGGACTGGTGATTTCAGGTTCTTCAATAGGATTTGGTTCATTGTGACCAGAATCTAAAGAATTTATATAACTGGAAGTTTTCACAGATTCCATTATAGGATGGTTATGATATTTTAAATTATTATACAGATTTGATACATCATCCCCTAGGTTCTCTAGATTGTTCTTAGGCTCATGTGGATCTGTTTCATCAAATTTGACATGGATATAATCTTCCACCCATTTAGTTCTTTTATTAAACACTATATAGGCTTTACTAGAAATTGAATATCATAAGAAGATCCCTCCTTCAATATTGGATGAAAATATGACAAGATTGTCCTTAGTGTTAAGGATATAAACTTTCCAACCTAATACATTGATGTAGATAACTTTTGGTTTTCTATTATTCCACAACTCGAATGGATTTCTATTATGGATAGGTCAAATCAATACTCTATTGATTATGTAACATGATGTATTTACAACTTCAACCCAAAAGTAAATAGGTATGTAATATTCACCAAGCACGGTTCTAGAAATCTCTTATAGGGTTTTATTTATTCTTTCTACCACTCCATTATGTTGACGTGTTATAGGGGTATAGAAATTACGACTATAGACATTTTGTGAGTAAATGGACTAAAACTCTTGATTTACAAACTCACTGCCACGATCAATTATTAAGGATTTAATTTTATGCCCACTAATATTTTCTACAGTTCTAGAATATTTCGTAAAATGAGACCAGAACTCACTTTTTGGATCCAAAAATAGCGTCCAAGTATATCTAGAAAATTCATATAGAAGAAAAAAAACACAGTTCTTCCCATTTAAACTAGAAAATCTAGATGGTCCAAACAAATCCATGTGAACCAATTCAAGAGGTTGTGAAGTTGAAACTTATTTCTTTGGTCGGAAGGATATTTTGTGTTGCTTTCCTTTTTGACAAGGATTACACAAATTATCATTTTAAAACTCATGTTTGGGTAGGTCTCTAGGAAATACACATAAACATGAATCATTTTGAGAAGATAAAGATGCAAGTTAATAGAATATACATTTTCATTTTTAATACAGAAAACACTAATTCATTTTTAGAATTAAAAATATTATAGAAATCACATTCAAATTTATCATGAAATACATCATCACATAACTGTGAGATACTAAGCAGATTATATTTCAATCCATCAATAAATTGTACTTTAGAAATAAAAACTGAGTTAGAGTTGCTGATTTGGACAAGGACAATAATAATTCCTTGGGACTTGTCACCAAAGGTGACATGTCCTCTATCAATTTTTATTACATTCTTGAAGCATGTGTAGTCTCCTATAATGTTTCTTGAACACCCACTATCCATGTACCATATTATTTTATTGGAACTCTTTAGAAATATTTCCTTAAATGTGTTTTCCATAAAACAAATATCGGTTTGTTATATTGTTCATCCTGTGAAGATTCTGAGTAACATGAACTATCCTCAGAATCACTACATGTTGCATTCATTTACTTTTTATACTTTCTATATTTTTCAATATATATATTTTTATACTTGACCTTGGGACAATCATCCTTGATATGTTCTTTTCGTTTACATTAGTAGCAGACAATATCATCAGACTTGTCACATCCTTTTCTATCTTTCTTCTAACTTTTTTTGATCATATCTTCCGTTGAAGTTATGCTTTCTGAAAAAGTTATTATTTTTGTAAAATGTATTAAATATTCTGGATAGTTGATCCATATCCTTATCACATTCAGGAGATGATAATTCACTGCTGGGGATTTCTACAAAAACATCCAATTTCCCTTTCTCTTTGTGTTTTGAGGTAGTGGTCTTGAATGCAACTGATTTTCTTTTGGGTTCATCCTCAACTTCCTTGTTGAAATTCAGATCCTCTTTATACATCATCTGTTTCCCAATGAGTTATTTTATAGGTGTTTTTCTGATTTCACATGACTATCTAATAGATATAGAGGTTCCTCTCCATTTGGCAGGTAAGAATTTGAGAAACCTCATAATATATTCTTTAACAGTAACTTCCCTTCAAAGAGAAATCATGGTGTTGAATATTTCATTGAACCTGAGATACATGTTATAAATAGGATCATCGAGTATCATTTTAATGTTATCATATTTAATAGTGTATGTATTAAGTCTCCTTTCTTTCACATTGGATGTTCCTCTATGTTAAACAAAAAAAGTTTCCCAAATTTCATGGGCAATTTTACATGAAAAGATTCTATTAAATTTCGAATCTCTTAAAGAGAAGTATAAAACATTCATAGCTTTGAAATTGTTATTATAGGATGTTTTGGTAGGTTTATCCCAAGTGATTCTATCAGAAGAAAAAATGTTATATTCATCTATAATTGAAGACCAAATCTCAAAGCTCATACTTTCTAAATGCATTTTTATTTTAATTTTACATTGAGAATAATTGGTTACATTAAATAATGGTGGTCTATTTGTTTCATCTCCTAAAAATCTATTAACTACAATAAAGAAATTATATAAAAGAGATAGAAATTTATAATTAATAGAAATTTGCAGATCTTTAATGTTCAACTACAGTCGCAGTTGGATAGTTTCAAAAAGAGTCTTTAGAAACAAACCATTGATACTTAATGTTGTTAGAAGTAGAGTACTCAAGAGGGGGGGGGGGGGGGGGTGAATTGAATATCTATTCATAATTTCTATTACAAATTATTCTTTAAAGGGTTCCCCAATAAAGTAAAATTATGCCCAGTTAATCAAGGTTATACTATTATGAAAGTCTGATTTTTTAAATAACTTCATAGAAGATTTATTAATTCTCAATAATCTTAATATTGGTTATTAACATTACTTTTGAATCTATTATAATAATGAAATACAATTATAAATTCTTTCCAATGTTATCTAACAATGTAAATTTAATGAATTTTGAATTAAATAGTAAAATAGAGACAACTAATATAAACAAAATAGAGGATATAAAACAAGTCGTTTAGTCTCAAGCCGATACCTAATCCACTCCACTAAGTGATCACCTGCCACTAAGTAGTTTATATAAATAAACTAGATAAATAGCCTGTATATGTCTTTACCATAGTACACAAGACTATCCAGGTCACACGACCTCTTCCACAATTCTTCATGGGTTTGAACTAAGAGGTCATACATGAACCTCTTCTATAGTTATCCACAGGAATACAGAGGTGTAAAAATATGTAAGAGAAAGGATATCTTGTATCCTTCAGTTTGATGCAGGAGACATTGTGTGTTTAATACAGACACACACATTGCTAAAAAAAATATGAAAAATAATACACAACAAAGAAAAAATAATGATATATGGTTAGAAGTGCTCTGAGTGTTCGTCTATGAAGCTCTGAACTTCTAGGATGAATTATATGTAGAAATCGAGTCCTATCATGGAAAACAGAGTATCATAAGTAATCTAGATTTGGCTCGTGTCCTTTGTGGTATTATCAATATGATGATTTGCTCGATGATTCTGGTCTATGGTGTCCAGCTTATTGATTTCTGAATTCTTTGTGTGTTCTTCAGGAATGTTGAGTTTCACATGTTAGTTATTTTCATAGTAAAGATAATGTGTAGTTTGTTATTACAATCTATATTTATTTCTGGGCCGTACATCTCTTTTATTCTTAGAGTGAATGTGTTGGAGCTGACATGATGCATGTATTCTACACCACATACCTGATACTGTCAGATGATGTGTCTATAAAGAAACGTTAATTATGTTAGGTGAATTTAAAAGCTTCTTATATGACCGTTAGAAATTAAATTAAAAAATGACAAAACAGAGTAAGAAACTGTGTCACAATATGTCTCTAAATAGTGTCTCAATGAAATAATGTCTCCTTAAAATAGTGTCTGGATGATCACAGTCTCTAGATGGTGATGATGTATGGATGGTCACAGTGTATGGATGGCCCCGATGGATGGATGGTCATGAGATTTGGATGGTCACGGTGTCTGGATGGTCATGCAGTCTAGATGGGCACGGTGTTTGGATGGTCACAATGTCTAGATGGTTATGGTTTCTGGATGGTCATGGTGTCTACATGGTTTCAGTGTCTGGATGGTTACAGTGTCTGGATGGTTGCGGTATCTGGATAGTTACGGTGTTTGGATGGTTACGGTGTCTGGATGGTTACTATGTCTAGATGATTACGGTTTCTCAATGGTCACAGTGTGTGGGTCCTTTTCCAAAAAAGCACAACTGGTGGTAGACTCAAGGTTTATTAGACTTAGTCAAATATCTGTATACAAGCTTAAATAGTGATATTCATAAAAAGGATTATACTTATCCATTCATCAAAGAAATCTTTAGGAATTAAATTAAACATAGTTTACAATAATTACACATAATGTATAGAAATTAACATCTTGGATAATTTTATTTAAAGCATAAAGACACTAATCATCTGTACACAAGATTTGAGACATATTACATAGGATTAATAGGTTTCACAAAATGTAAAGGATTAGTGATCATTAAAACATGAGTAACATTGGAGAAGTCCAACATAAATAATTTGAATTTGAAAAAATCCATTTGTTTTTTGTTTAACTAAATTAATATATGATATAAATTGTGGAATAAATGAAATATAATGACCAAATTATATATACAAGAATTTTTATATAATGTATCATGTAATAAATAAACACCCACTAACATTTAGTGTATCTTTATAGTCAATGTTATCTTATGGATTTATCTACTCACTAGAGAAGATATTTTACATTTTGGGATATTAAAAACATCAAATAGAATTTCATAGAATTTATAATTTTTAAGATGAAGGTAATTTGTAGTGGATTATAACTAATAACACCACAGAAAAGGATGGGATTGATTCTATGAAGTGGTTAATATTTAATGATATTTTTCTTCAAAAATATTTTCCTAATGTTGTTTGATATAGGATGGAATGGTTGATTATGGAGTTAAATATGAAGGATGATGATTCAATTTCAACGTATGATGAATTTATTTTATATTGTCCGAGCAAAATATTTTTTTTAAATACCATGAGAATTAAATTGAGATATTTTACTTACATTCAAAACAATTTTTATAAAGGTAATTGGTTAATGACGAGTTTAGATGTTTAGAGGAAAATTTTAATTATGTTGAGAAGGATGAGATGATGTCTGATGACATTTATAATAATAATAAGAAGTGGTATAGGTGACATAAAATTGGGAAGAATCCATCATAGAAATATGAAGGTTAGAAAACTATGTTTTCCATTTCTAATATGTGTTTTAAAAAGAAATATTTTCAATGATTTTTGTGTTTTGGAAGGTGTTACCTATGTTTTAAGTTGGTAAATACAACTCATGTCAATAAAAAAGAGAAATGGTAACAGTAATACTAATGATGAAAAGACAATAGTTAATTGATTTTTAATAAGTTAATGGGACACTATTAATATTTGTGTTAGAATAAAATTATAGAATATAGAGATGATCATGAATATAATAAGGGTGTGGAAAAAATCATTTTCTACTACCTCCGTAATGGATAGACTATAAAATGAAGTGGTGATAGGTACATTAATTCTTTATTAAATGTATGAAAATGTTTTATTTGATTCATATCTATATATTATTTTATTTCAAGTAGTATTTCTAGTAAAATAATAATATCACCTCATGAAACAATGATAACATTTATTGAAAAAACTCAAGGTTGATGTATTAGAAAAGAATTGATTTATTGGAATGTTCAAATCAATTATAATGAAATGTAATTTTTATTAAATTATATTTTCCTAACCTTAGTGGAGTTTGATGTTATTCTTAGTATATAATGGGTTTTAATTTTTCATTATATGATATATTATAGAGCTAAATAAGTCATATATTAAATTCTATAGTGAGTTTTAATTTTTATTTTGTAATGAGTTTAAACATATGATCATATATCAGGAAGTGGAGAAATTGTATAATGATGAGGCTGAAAGTTATTTCTCAAAATTCATTTAAAAAAATGTACTATTGAAATTAGTGACACACCTATTATAAATTATTTTTTGGATATATTTTCTATTGTATTCCTGATATTATTCCTGATCAAGAGGTTGAATTGACCAATGAAGTAGTTTGTGATTCTATTCCAATTTTAAAATTTCCATATCAAATGAATACAGTGGATGTAACATAATTGAAAAAAAAATAAAACAATTACATGATAGTAATTTCAAGAAAACTATACATTCAACTTTGGGTGATCATGTTTTTTTGTTTGAAATGATGGATTGTTCTATGAAGATTTTTATAAATAATAGATAAATCAATAATATAACCTTTATTAAAAATTATATATTGACTCATATCAATGAATTTTTTGATCGGTATAAAGGTGATAATTAATTTTCAATGATTAACTTCAATTATAGATATAATCAACTAAAATAAAATGGGGATGACATTTCAAGAGTTGAATTTTGTAAAAGGTATTGTAACAATGAGATTGTGTTTAGGTCCTTTGGGTTGAAAAAATGCACTAGCGGTTTTTATGGATATTATGAAAATAATTTTTCATGAGTTTCTAGATAAATTTCTGGTTTATATTATTGATAACATTCCAGTATATTCTAAGAGTTATGAGGATTATGAGAAACATCTAAATATATTTTATGGGAAATTTTCCAAATGTGAATTTCGGTTATAATAGATTTACTTAATTAAAAGTATTATGCCTATGGATGTCATAACTATTAATCATATTAAAAATAAAGTGGTGAAATAATAGAAAAGACCTATAAATGTCACTCAGGTTCAGAGTTTTTGTTGATTGGTGGGATACCACCATCAGTTTGTTGAAATTTTTCACAATTTTATTTCCCACGTACTAGGTTAAATCTAAAGGGAGTTATATTATTATATAGAAAGGAATGTGATGAATGTTTTCATGAATTGAAATAGTTATTGTTCAATTATCCATTTCTATATTTCACATCTATAATTAAGGGTTTTACTATTTATGATGATGCTTATTTGAAGGGACTTAGGTGTGTTTTGATGAAAAATTATCTAGTTATTGAAAATGAATCACATTAAGTGAAATACAATGAATAGAATTATTCAACACATGATCTTATTATTTATGCAGTATTTTATGATCAAAAAATTAAGAGGAATCTTTTATATGGATAAATATGGGTTATATATATGGATTATAAAAGTTGGAAATATATATTCACTCCAAAAAGGTGAAAAGGCGGAAAATAATTTGGTTTAATGTATTATAATTTCATGATTAAATATCATCTAGGTAAACCTAAAAAGTATATCATTTATTATTCAAATGAATAATGCATCAATAACCATGGTAGGATTGGAACACAATCTTGTAGTTAATGAGTTAATGAACCAGGTATTGGAAGCTGTGTATCCCGAACTCATTCCTCATTTGAACCCAGTATTAGTATAATAATACTTTTATAAAATAATTAATTAGGATTATAAAATATATCATGGCATGAAATAAAGAAAAAAAATTATTTAGGATGGTAAATTTCGTAAGTTTAACTTTGAATTAAAATGTGTTACAAGGTTTGATAAGAGTATTAGTGCACCAAGTTATTTTCAGTTCAATATATAATTATTAAGTGAAGATAAAAGTTCATAGTATTCTATTTATCATGGTAGAACTAATATATAAATATACCTCTGGTAATTCTATAAGTTGGAATGAACAAAGAATGTTATTACTGATTTTACATTGAAACGTTTTACTTTTCATTATCATAAAACTATTCAAAAATGGTAAAAAGTGATTGTTTTGGAATTTATTGTACTAGAATGTAAATTAATATATATATCCTTATATTTTTTTTGGCATCTCCGATGATCTCTTGATGTAATATATGTATTAGGGTTATTGTTGATTAGTTGACTAAATCTATAAATGTTTTCCTATTCGAGAAAATATTTCTTTGGATGAGAATTATAGACTCTTTCATAAAATATAAATAAATGTTATATAGAGTAAATACCTATATTATATTTAACCATGATCCCATATTTTCATTCAATTTTGGAAAATGACATTAGAATTCAATGGGTACTGAGTTTTGTTTAAGTACTTCTTTTAATAATCAATCTGATGGAAAATTAGAGCAGATAATTCAAACATTAGTGGATACAATTTGGGTTTTATTATTATATTATCAAATTATTTGGGATTAGTATATTTAATTTTTGTAATTTTCATTTAACAACATATTTCATTCTAGAAATCATTGGAAAACATTTTGAGGCATTGTATGAATATCCATGTTAAAATCTCTCTTCTTGGGAAGATGTCTGGGAGTGAATGTTTTTGAAACCATTTTTTTTAAGAAATGGGAAAAAGGTAATGTTGATTCAACATCATATGTTTCCATATTAGAGGATTCTGGAGAGTTATATTCATAACACGAGGAATGATCTTCTGTTTGAGGTAGGATATCATTCTATCGTTAAAATATAACCATCTAAAGTTGTGTAGCATTTTTGAAGAAAGGGAATGTAATGTATTCAATTTAATATTCTATATAAAATTACCGATAATGTGGGTTTGTATCTTTATTTATTATCCTTACCTATATATTTATCTAAGGTACATTATGCCTTTAATGTTTTATTATTTATTAAATATCTACCAGATGGATCTCATTTTTTTAGTGGAGATGTAGTTTAATTGGAAGAAATTTTTTTTATAAGGAAATGTTAGTTCTGATACATGAACATAATAAGTAGGTTTTCAAGAATAAGTTGAATCACCATGATAAGGTTTTTTTGGATGAATCATATGATCAATGAACCATCATAGGAATCAATAAATATAAGGAGAGAGAATAGTGAAGAATAATGATTTACAAATAATATCAGTTTTATGAAATTATCATGTTACAAGAATACCATTAAAAATTATGTAACCATTTTTTATAGAATAAATAAACAATTATCAAGTAATTTAACTCATTTAAAAATATAATTTTGATATTATATATCTATGTTTAACAATATGAAATTATATGTAATGTTTTTATTGAAATACTAAATATTTTTACTTCTTATTTTTAAATAAATTAGCCACTTGGTAGCTATAGGTTTTGGTTTGATTTTAGAGTCAAATATTCTTAATTTTATTGTTAATAATCCAATTAATTCCATGTGAATCATAATAATGAACGATTTTGGATTAAGATCAATTTTATTACTAAAATGGTTTTTTTATAAAAATTAATTCTCATTACTTTATGTGTACTTATGTAAAAAGTGATTTTTTATACATATAGAAATTTAATATTAGAAATATAATTCCATAGATTGAATCATCACATTTAAATTATTTAATATTGTTAATTTCATTTTTATTTAAAAAAATTAATTTACTATGGTAAATGATAGTCCCTATTGAAATTGTTAAAAGGGTTAAGAATGGGGTTAAACTAAGAGATATTTCTTAAAAAATATCTAATAGTTGTATTAATTTTATTTTTAGTGGATTTCAACCTTAAAATATCATATCAATGAGATTGTACTAAACCAGAGAAAATTTTCATAAAGAATACATTTTTTATATTTAAGGGTTATAATATTTATAGTAGTGTCACTCCTCTCACATATAAAATAGAACATATTATCATAACTTATTCACACAATTTGAGATCCCAAGAAAAATTGATTCCTATATAAATCTTTTTATATCTATATTATTAATTCACTAAAGGTTCAAGCCTTAGATAAAGACTGATTAAGATAGTTTAATGTATATTCAAAAGGAATATTTCAAAAGAAGAGATAAAAGTCTTAACCATAATCTTTCAAGTTCTTCTTTCTTCTAACTTCTTCAAAATGTTAATAAAAAATAATTTAATAAAATAAATATATTTAATATAATTATTTTTTTATGGTACGACCATTTTCAAACATCATTCCATCCATCGAAAAAGAAAGGGTTGTCTGCGTGTATGTGAGACCGACAACTTACATGGACTATGTGTATTGTTTTTAACCATCAAATCAAACAACTAGTTTTATAGATTGGTTTGAAATAAGATATATGATATTTATGACCTAATTATTATTATTGCAAGATAAAATATTATTTATTCTCTTTATCCCATATCCGTTTGAAAATTTAAATGTCGATCATGTGTATGGGAAAACTATTACCTCCCTGAAATCATGTATTTCATTTTTCATTACCACCGTAAACAGATGCTTATAAACGTATATTTAATATATATAATTGGTTATTATGTCATTTTTTCGATTTTGGGGATATGTGAACCTGAACACTTTGACCAAAATCAATTCAACAATGTTATTTTAGATATTGTGAACCGAATAACCTCAAAATTTTTGATGCCAAATTAAGTAGAATTATTAGCTAAATAAAAAAAGATAAAAAAATGAAAAAATGTATAATGAAATATTAATGTACATGAAAATTTTTATTAACCATTAAAATAATTATTATATGATTTTTATTCCTGGATGTAATTGATATAAATGGTGAGTTGGTTCATGAGGTAAAGGATTTATGTAAAACCTTGCTTTAAAATTTTTCTTCCAACTTATTTTCTTCCGGGCCAACTTTATATTTTTTTTTGAAGAATGATCTTGTTTTTACATAAAATATTTTTAATGATAATTTCAAAATACATATTAATTTGTTATAATAGTTTAAAAAGAAAATATTTTAATACGTTTCATATGAGTTATTTTGGACTTTCTTTACAAAAGAATTTTTTTTAAGCCTTACTAAATGACTTCCTTTTCCTGTGGTTATTTATATTATTAATTATTTATTTTACTCTAAAATCTTATAAGAGATTCTTATGAAGAAAATAATTTTATTTTTATAAGAATTTATAATTTTAAATTCTTTTAAAATAAAATGATATTTCTCCTCATTTTATGAGATAACAAGATGTGAATTTTCTTATGGTATCCAATGACAAATTTATTGAATTTTATGATAGAAATGTAAGGTTTTGTAAATTTTTATTATGATATGGTACATTTAAATTTTATATTATTATGGAAGTGTATGATACCACCATCCAATTCATTGTGTAATGATATTTTTTCTAGAAGAGATGTGTTGAAATTAATTATGATGTTTATTTCATTAAAACTGTAATATAAGAATAAGGTCCCATAATTACTATATAGTTTATCTATAATTTATAATAATTTGACTAAAAATATATTTATTTCACAATGAAATAAATTATATTATAATTAATGTAATGTTAATAAAATTTTAAAATTTTATGATTTATTTTTCAAGTAAAAGATTTCCCTAAAATCTCAGGTTTTCCTAATAAGTTGTCATGGTTATGATTTTTCATATATAAATAATAAAAAATGTTCAATTAACAAAAATTTCAAAAATTTTAAATTATCAAGTAATAAAATATTCATTTTATTTAAATTTTTGTTTTGGGAATAAGTGGAGCGTCCTTATGTATTTTAATGTTTTTAAATGGGATCAATCATTTTCATTTATTTCAATATCCTGTATCGATATTTGTTTCACTTATAACACTTTTTCAAATTTTTTCATAGGAATTCATGATGTTTATGAATTATTGAAAGGTAAATTGTGACATTCCATTATTGAAGAAAAATTTTACATTAATAAAATAAAAGTGTAAATAGAAGAACTTATTTTTTTTAAATAATGTATTCTATGGGGAATTTCAACTCTGTTTTGAAACTTTTTCTTAATTATATAGAAACCTAAAACTAAAACATCCTAGAAATGTAATAATTTAAAATATATACTATTAAATGTATTCACATGGGTTGATTATGTTGTGGGTTGTTTTTTCAAATTCATGATAGATATAGTAAAATGAGACACTAAACCCATATATCATATTATTTTTTCTAATACAGCTTTTTTTTAATATTAATAAATATAATATTGATAATGAACCCTGCACTTATAAATATATTGTTAGAAGTAATATTTATAGATTGTGGCTTACTATCATAGATGATGAAAATATTTCTATGTTACAAAACCATAACTATACTATTTTTAGTAAACCTATGGATGATAAATTAAAATGATATAAATGGACATATAAGAAAACAATAAAACTAAACATTTTTTAAATTAAAACATAGTTCAAATCCTAAGTTGTTTCAAATATTTTCCTATATCGGTAAGGTATTGATTATAATAGAATATTTTTTCTTGTAGTGATGTTTTATTTAATAAGAGTTTTATATAAAATATTACGTTGTATATTTTTAATTTATAGAAACATATTGTAAAAATAAAATTCCTTTGTGGGGATTAAAGGATAAAATTTATAGAAATATTTAATAAGATTATTCATTTGTGTTTAAAATGAATCTATTTTTTTGTAAAATAAATTATTGTACAATTTAAAAAAATATGGGCAATTATACTACAAAAAATAATATTATAAGTTAATTTTTTTAATATTAGAAATTTGATACTTGTGTTTATTTTAAATATATAAAACATGAAATGATTTATTTACTACAATATGTAAAAAATAATAATCATTATTCAAAAAATAAGATATATTAATTACATGGATACCAAACTAAAATATTTTTTATATAAGGGATTTCAGTAACGGTAAATGAAATTCTAGAATGTGATTAATTATATATAGGTAGTATAATATGTTATATTTATCTCAAGTTGTTTATGTTAATTGGATCTTAAAATGAAGATCTAGATTGAAAAATAAAAACCCATTTACTAATTTCGATTGGATGAACCAAACATATCCAACATATTTAATAACCATGCAATAAAAATTTCACCAAATTAAAAGAATATTTAAATTTTATTGGATCATTTATTAATAAATTATTAAAACATTAGTAAATTTAATAAATTATATATAAAATAATACTCCATTTAAATCATTAAATATGTAATGTTATCAATTAAATGAAATATAATTGTAATGTAACATAATTTCCCTACGTGGGTCATGTTCGAGGTCACATATTAATGTATTAGACTAAAATTGTAATTAATTGGATATTAAATTTAGGCTTGATTAAAAAATGATCCAAAAAAATAAGGGAAATATGAAATTTTTATCAATTTATTACTATTAGTCCGATCAAGTCCTCTATCCCATGTACCAGTATAGTTAACATACATATAATTAAACACACTAGAATATATGTTTCAAAAAAACATACAAATGAAGTAAATATATATCATATAACAAAAATTCCATTTTCCCAATAGCATGAAGTATTATAAAGTCAATGATATTGTGATGAATGATAATTATATTTTTATTTCTAATTCGAGCATGTTTTTTACATATCAATGTCATCTTTTTGTAAATATATTAAAATTTTGACTATATTTTTCTTGAAAGAATATTATGTCGTTATGTGTGATTTTTGGGAATTTTGGATATTTCTAGAAAAGTTCATAGTTGATGCATGATTAGCCCAAATTTCCTAGAATCCCCAAGATTACATGTGACTTGTGGTGGTTAGCATAATGGAATTTTACAAGGTTAGAAAAACCACGTGACAAAATTTAGTGAATGAAATTAACTAAAAAAATATTTCATTTTTTAAAACGAAAATACCTCATGTTAACCCATTTCCCATCTATAGCATAAGAAATCAACCATAGGAATTCCCATTGATATTTTTTACATTCATAACTCTTAAAAAGAGAGATTTTAATGGATCATGAGTTATTGAATCTCAGAAAATCAAGGTAAGTGATTTTTCTTTATCTTTATTCATTATTATTCTTCTTCTTATATCCTTTTCAGGGAAGAGAGCATAGATAAGGCATGTTATGGATGTATGTATCCGTATTTTCAAGATATAATGGGGTTTCTTATAGAACTATAATTAGAAAGGATGGTATAAACAAAATCTATAATGATTATTGTGAAATTATTTGTAAATTTTCATGGTAAGTGATTTTCATTATCACTATTAATCCTGTTGATTTTGAAACTTGGTTTTTATGTTAAAAATGTGAATTTTTTGTTTGGTAGTTTATACTATTTAAATAATATATTCACAATATGGCACCAAGTAAATAATGTATTCAAGGATCTATTTAGGCTTGATATTGATATATTAAAAATATTAAATATAATATATTACACATACAAGATATTTTATAAAAAATTAAATAACTATTTAATAATGTATTATAATAGAAAATATATCTCAATATTAAATTTGAAATATGGATTTTACCGTAGGCATAATAAATGTATCATTTACATCAGATGATTTGATAGAGTTTATTCCTGGGAGGATTAAATGGATTCAATTATTTTATTAATTTAATGTCCATTTAATATATAATGTTCATGAATCCTATATATAAACCCATATATGATGAAAATATAGGGTTATCCATATAAAACTAGATGATTGGGAGTATAGAAGGAGCACAACTGGAAAGTGCATTAGCGGGTGTTCTCGAGATCGAGGATCAATGATGGTTGAATTGAGAGAATTAAGGAGCCAATGAAGAATGTAGTGGATCCCATAAATAATATCAATTTAGATATTTTTTCCGCCAATAATCAAACCATGCTAATGGTTTGGATTTGGTTTTTTTGGATTATTTAAATGTTATTCCTTTTTCATGGAGAAAAGAATTGGATTAAATTAATTTATTCCTAGAATTATGGATCAATAAATACATTGATATAACATCTAATAATGTTTTGTTATTCCAAAAATGAGTGACACATAAACAGAAAAATGGCCAATGTTAGTTTCTATGTTTTGTTTTCAAACATTTATCTTTTCGTTCCTTCTTGTTTATCAGTGTTCTATTTAACCAATGATTCAATAATATATGGGAACCCATTTTATAGAATCACTATTAAGAAATGGGTCTATACCAATGCTTTTATACCAACAGTTTATAAAAAACTTTGGAATAGATGATACAATCTTGTCTATAATTATAGTTTTTCCCTAACAGTAAGAATACAAGGCTAATTTATTCGGATCCCCTCCCCTCCCCTTGTATAATCCCTACCCCCCTTCTCCGAACTCTGCCATCCGACCCTCTCCTCCCCTCCCCGACCTCAACCTCCAAGGGTCGACCTCCGCCTCAACATCCTGGCCCCTACATCCACATCCCGGCCCCCAGACCCTCTCTTCTCTCTCTCCTCTAGTGACATCCACCTCCCCTGTAGTCTCCATCTCCTCCCGTGACATCCCCCCTCTCTACTCCCTCTCATTCAGTGACATCCAACATGCCCTATCATCTCCCTCTCATCCTGTGATGTTCCTCGTCCCCTTATAGTATCCAATCATGCGTGAGATCCCTCATGACCGAAGACCCTACCTGATGTCCCCCTCTCTCAACTCCCTTTCCTCCCACTATTTGTCTATAATTTCATAAGGATTCTTGGTCAGTAAGTCAAGGTAAGAATTCATCTTCTTTAATTATTCAATTTCATAGACTTTTACTATCTTCCATTTACAATTTTCATTTGGTCAAACCCTAGGGTTTTTCAGTTCCTTTGATTCTGACTTTGATACTTGTTACTAGGGTGTATCATGTTTCATTCAAGTCCACCTCAGATGTTATTTTGCATTCAATGCCAATGGAAAAGTTGTTTGAATCATTATGGTTAATCTGACCACATTTTACACCATTTGAGGTTGGTTTATTCGATCCTCTTGGTTTAGCCCAATTTAATTTGGGGACTTTGGGGATTTATATTTCCATGATAAATCTATATTAGGTATTAATGGCAATAATAAGGCTACTTTACAACCTGAATAGCTATTTGTGTGCGTTTTTAGCTCATATTATGTGTATATGATCAAGATTAATCCTTTTATACAATCATCTAGTGTTTTTTAATCCATGGGTCAGTTGGGATATGTTGAGAAACATGATATTATACAATGGATATGTTGGTATAATTTTTTTTATTCAATTTTATAAAGTGTTATTATATTTTTCAACTCGGCCTAGTGTATTTTTTAATATACTTTCAATAAATCATATTTTTGTGTTTTATTTTTTAATTTTCAATTGATGTTAATTATTTTAATCTCATTTGGGTTATTTATCTTTTTTAGTTATGTTTATTTGATGTTTCATGGATGTTAAATGTATGGGTGACCAATTCTATATTCTTAATAACTGAATTAATGTATTTGGCATGGTCTTGAGGATGAAAAATTGCATTGTACGGGGATAATGGGAGATGGTGGTGGTTAGTGGATTATTTGAAACACATGTTATTATGAGATATAATATTTTTTATAATTGTAATAGATATTTTAGTTAATTAATCTATCTATAATATCGAATATTTATTCAGGTTTTCTGTATTTGAATACTGATTGTTTATGTTTTATATTCAATTATTTTTCATTGGTTGTTATAGAATATAAATAATTCTTTTAGGGATGTTTTTAATACCTAGGATAATATGGCTTACCTAGGGGGTTTAGAAGTACATTTAGGTTGCGTATAAAGCAGATTAGGCACCATTTAGGCAAGTAATGTAATCTATTTTTTACTGTAACTAAGATATTTATTTGGATCATGTCTGGTCTAGTTTAGATAACATTTATGAAAGCTATGTTGGTCTATTCATGATAAATTTATATCATGTTGTCCATGTATTGTGTAGGATATTGGTAACAATTTTTGGTGTCATGGTATATATGAGGAATTATTTTCTTGACATTAATTTTAGGTTATAATGGAGTTAATTTTTGTTAATCATTGTTAAAGAGCATAAATATATAAATAGTTATTGTTATAATGTGTATCCCAAGATTTTTTCACATTATTATAGTATTTTTCAAATGATTTATATGATATTTGAGTTCCCATGTTCTGTATTGAATAATATAGTTTACTCTCATGATTATATTAAAAGATATTTATTTTTTATATGTTAATGCTTTACTAAACGATCCTCCCAGGAAGATATCCTAAAAGATTAACAGAATGTGCTATTGATGAACCATAGTGAGCGAACCCTATGATCATCCTAAAACATGTAGTGGTTGGAATGACTGTGCCTGAATGGACCGAAGGCCTTTATTTTTATTTATTTTTGATAACACCCCTTTCAAGGGATGAGGGGTAACACTTACAAGGCTTGTAGGCTCAGAGATTACATGGACCAAAGGCTTAAGATATTACAAGACCCAAAGGTCTTAGGGAATTCAACCAGAATATCTACAAGAATCTTCCCCTCCCCTGCATCTGCATCATGATAGTAGATCATCTCCTTCACATGGCCATCTGGATAAGCATATCGTGTAGGCACAAGCTGGTCCTGATGGCATAGCCATACCCTCTCAGTCAGAAAAATCCATTTGGCTTTGCTATGTTGAGTGAAACTGATCTAAATCCTCTTATGGGGCTATTCCATTTTTTTGTAGTGTGTTTGGGGAAACTGCATGAGTCCCTATGGTCTTGAGGTGGCCCAAAGGCATTAAAGGTGGCCCGAAAGCCCTACTGACCTGAAGGCCTGGGTGGCCAGAAAGCCTTAAAGACTCCAAGCCCAAATTGGTGGCCCAAGGTGAATAGTACTAACTGCTAGAGTACAGAAGAGTACCTGCCACGGTACTACTACAGTGCTTTCAACAGTACCCGCTATAGTGCTTTCTATAGTACCTACTACAGTGCTTGCTATAGTAACCCCGAAAATATTCCTCTACCTAGTTTTGAACCTAGGTCTTGTAAATGCACTTAAGGATACCTCACCAACTGGGTTGAGGCTCATGTGATGGTTGGAAATGTCATATTTCTATTGGATAATATGCTTCACCTACATATATACTAATTGTACATGATTTAACATAGAAGGATGTCAACAAATATCAATTATAAGAATATCATCAATATAAATCATGATCATTATATATTTTTAATGATCCTGAATATGCAGTGGAATAATTGTACAATATTTTAAATCTTTTTGAATTCATGGAGATGATAACTTCCATTATGGAATGGTGAAACGTATTCATCTTTTACGGGCCCTGTCAGAGATGGTGGGAAGTGATAGTTTTTCTATTGATTAATTAGGTCATGAAGTGAGAATTCATTATGACTATTTTTATCGATAAATAGTAACTATTTTGAATTTCTTTGTCTATTTCTATGGAGTCCCTTCACCTTAATTAATGGTATAGTAATATGACTCAAAATGAGAATAGTTTTTACGATCATTCCTATTTATTACCAAAAGCCATCTGGATTGAGAAGCTAATAGGATGTTGGTTTTTGTTGGGTTATTGATCATATATATGGTCTCATGTAATTATTTTGAATCATTCATTGTATTAATATGTTCTGAATATATCATTGATGGATAAATTTTCTCTAGCTTGAATGTTCGTGTGGAATAAAATTCCTCCTACAAATATAGTCAGTTTTAGTGGTTTCGTTAAAGGAATGTTGAAGAGGGATGAATCTCATGGTGGAAAAATTACTTATGGTACTTAATAGAGAACATTCTATAAAATGGTTGTTTTGTATGCTAAAGGGCCACCGACTTGTTAATAATATTCAAATTTTGGGCACTACATGTAACTGTGCATGAAGATCTTGAAGATCTAAAGATCTTACAATTACTAAGAATAATTATAGTGTTTTTAGTCTGAATTTTTACCACTTTGAATACTAGTATATGTATTCTATACTAATAGGAAATGAGGGATTTCCAGATAAATCATGATTTTTTAAGTTCTATATAAAAGAATTAGGAATGAAATTTCATCACATGGGATATGATAATCCAAGGATCTACGATGTTTGTCCAACAATAGAGAGAGGTATAATTAATATTGATTCATAATTTTATAGTGTTTTATTTGAAAATTATGCCTCTTATTATATTATTTAGATCTATATTGTGTACATGATAAATAATTTTATTGATTTCATGCATTGTGTGATTTAAATTGCAATACCTCTTGGTAAAAGGTGAGAGAAAGGTCTTAAATTCCCCTCTTATGATTTTATTAATGTGATATCCTTCATTTATATGTATTTATATGCCATATATTGAACCAATGGAAATAATTATAAATATGGATTGATAGACTATTATTAATTAAATTATTGCCTTTTTTTGAAAAATTCACATTACATCCCATGAAAGGAGTCTGATGTTTTTCTAGTAGAATAAAACATTGGTTATATCTATTCCAATCATATATTCTATTATTAGGTAGGATGATATATATTTATTATTTTAATTTTAGTGGCCATTTTCTTGTGGTGAAAATAATTCTATAGAATATGAGTTTTTATATTTTTCTATCATAATTTACTTGTTTTCCAAAAGTTAAGGAGATAAAGTCGGCTGTCAATTTATTGCCAAGTATGCTACACATATCTATTACCTATAACATTATTACACTTGCTAAAAACATATAGTTAATGAATATTTTGGATGAATCAATTTATTAACTCTTCAATCAACCAAGTGTCTTTCCTTTTACATCAATAATTTTTTTTCTCTAAAAAACCTAAAGGAAACCTTCCTTTGTGTATTGATTATATAATAAAAAATTAGGTTAAATTCATGAAAAGTTATATATTATCCCAATTATCAAATTTTTTGTACTGGGTTTTAAGATTCATGACCCAAATAGACAAGAAATAAACTAAGCTAAAGTAAATTGATATGAATGCACTGTAATAAAACTGAATTGAATGGGACCCAAATTAATGAAATTGTCCAAGATAATATAAACAAAATCAATACAAACTAAATCTAATGGAAATGTCCCAAGAAACATTTATTGAACAAAACCACACTAAGATGAAACTTGATCCAAAACTGATTATATACCATTAATAGGTATAGTAGTTGTTAATTAATAGGAATGTATAATTTGGTAGGATTAGTTTGAAACCTGGATCTATTTCCCCATGTTTACAGTTACATGATTTGACCTATGGGGATTTGTGGTTCTTATATGTTGTGCAATGACATGTATAGTCACATGAGAGAATAATTTTTTAGTTTATTTTTTATTTTATTCAATATATCGTATTGACCACTTATGCCTTTTACTTATTTTTATTTATAGGGGTAGTTATATTCTATGAAGGGGTCCAGAAGGGAACTGGAGATGGATACATAGTTTTCTTTGTAGGGGAGGGAGATTGGGGTAGTGAACAGATTGATTAGTGTGTTTCATTTTTTTTCCTTTATACCATGATTCATCTATTTATTTTCTTTCTTTCGGACTAAATATATGACATAAATATGGATCATCCTGAAATTTTATTTCACACTCCATACTCTTTTCCAACATATTGGAAAAAAATTTCAAATCCTAAATTTCATGCAAGAAAACTCACTATGTTCATCTTTAATATGTGAAGGGATAGAAAGAAGTGTTCATGCACAACTAGTAAATAGGCCTAAACACCATATGAAATTTTTGACAGTCTCTCCAATGATTTTTTTCAATGTATAAATTCATATAGAATCTATTGATTTAACTGCTAATAATCAGCAAACCATGCATGCCACAATTTAAAATTCCCAGTAATGGGTACACAAAAAATTTTAATTTTTTTATCCACGAGGAATGTTTTCTGCCTATAATATCCAATTATATCATGTAATAAATAACATACAAAAATCCATAATCACCTCTGGAACTCCATGATTCATACTATAATCCCCCCCTCGCATTTATATGAATCACTCATTTCTCTAGTATATAATCACTAATGCAGGTTAATGA
This sequence comes from Viscum album, assembly GCA_963277665.1. NCBI lineage: Eukaryota > Viridiplantae > Streptophyta > Magnoliopsida > Santalales > Viscaceae > Viscum > Viscum album. The sequence goes on from OY728143.1 coordinate 1,017,382,819, forward strand.
ATCTAGATAACACCAAATATGTACATTTCACTTGGACACCACTATTATTCTACTACCAGAAACAATATATCATCATCCTATCCATTCAATGATGATTTTTCAATACTAATTCCCCTATTATATCAGCCAAACATTTTCCATTCATCTTTTTCTAGTGAAGAATTTTGCTGGCATGAATCTGAACGTTCTGGAAAAAACATGCATTTCCTCAATATGGATTTCCCATGCAAACAATTATGTGACTTAATGTCTAGATATTTCAATAGTTTACCTAAATATAGAAACAACAATGAAAAAATACAATCATCAATGTGAGATTTTTTTAGGTAAATTCCAAAAATATACCACTTGAATAAAATTTTCATTCTTTCTTCATAGTTCCATTGGCCAGCTACCATACAACATTTTTAGTTCCCACATAGTTCTTCTTCCTGAAAATTATAATAATCTAGGCCCACTGAAGAAATCCTCCTTATTACCCAAGACCATAATATCCCATGAACCCCCTCCATCAAATTTCTCTCAAAGAAAACAATAATGAGTTACATCAGAAACAATTGAAGTCCAATCATGTTATTGTGTTGTGTACAATATCTATGGCTACAATCCTTCCAGTAAAATTTTCATCTGAGGAATCTTCTACTGGGAATAGATAGATTTCAAAAGCTGTCAATTACATCAATCTATAACCCTAATAACAAAACTAAATTCCATTCAAACCTTTAACAAATCAAATGTTAGACATCATTGGAAATATACTCCCATTGAAATATTCCTTCAACGTCACTAAGATATACATGAAGTATTTATACCACTAAATATATCCATAGTTCCAGTCCATTAAGGAACTAATAAAATTTTTAATGTCTTTACATTTTTCTAAGGATATTTTTAATTTTTTCCATTGATTTTGAATTAAGCAAATTCTTCATCACTAACCATTACAAGATAACAAATGACATAGACTTGGTATTTCTATACTCCAACTTTATCATGGATTTGGTTGACTTCATTGAAGACATTACCAATGAGAGAATAATAAATGTCCATTTTATGGTTTATAGAGAATCTTTGGATGTTTCTTTTCCAAACATAATGAAATATAATTTAATCATGTATAATCCTAACACAGAAAAATCATAATCCACCATTTATGGAATGTTCTATATGAATAAATCATTAGGCTATGTTTCTGTTAAATGGATTCCCTATAGATACTATAAATGACTCCAATCAAATGGATATTTGTTATACGATACCATTTGGGTGTTCTTGGATGGTCCCTAAAAAATTGGGGAAATATCACCTAGCATATATTTCAAAACACACATAAAACCACAACCTCTCATATATTGGACCATCATACGATCAACTTCATCATTTATAGATCATTGTAACAAAAGGTTTTGATACTTCTTAGATGTCTAGTTTCAGGGAAAACACCTATATTGGTGTGACACTTTTTTTTAAAGAATGTAATTATTTGTACAATGGATCTTATGAGATAACCTAATAAGTATTTATTTTGATTCAACCTTTACTCATCCATATCCACAAGATAACCATGACACTGACTCCATATATGTTTAATATTCTTTTACAACCTGACACTGCCCTTCTAAATACTTCTTCCAGATATGGAAACCCTTTCCACATTTAAATATAATTATGAATCCCATAACATGAGTCCTAATCTTTATGAAACATCATCCATTATTTAGATAATCCTTGAAGTTTACTTTAAATTAAATAGGATAATGAAACACTTGTACTTTTATCCCTTGATCGAATAAAACCACCACTCCTACAAAATTTAGTAATCTATGTCATATATCTACTCCCCATATAGACATTGGGTGACTAGATCCCCCTAGTAAATTTTAATTAAATTTATATGGGTTGGAAAACACTTTGTTTAAATTATATCCACCCCTATCACATATGGAATTTATGGAACCTCTAAAAATATACCTTCCAGGAATGGACTTTTTGGTCCTAGAATATTATCCCCAACTCGACTTTAAATGGATTTGACATTACTACCAATGTATCCTTCTTATAAAATGTCTCATTTATTTTGACTAAAACCATCCAAAATGATCATCGGGTTAGTTTACATAGGCTTAAAGTATAGAAAATACATTTATTCTGGATGAATAACCGTCCAAAAGAATGTATAAACCCTACAGTTGTAGTAACAATAGTATCCTATATGATCTGTATCTTCTACCATCAAACCATTAAAATGGGCATAACCCTTTCATGTATTAACTTCATAATCCACATATTTGATATCATTTGGATGACTCAAACAATTTTCATAAGAATAATTAAATTTTTGGCAGAAGGGTTACCATCAAACAACCTATTATGAAATTTCATGAAGGATTATACTATAATTGTAGACATTCCAAATAAAAACCTAAAAACTATGATAATGATAAATAATAAAAAAATATGAAAATTTAAAAATCAGTATAAATGGATACAATGGGAGAATTTATATATCTCATACAATGTATTTTTGGGAATAAGAACTATTATGGATGTAAATGATTTCTAGGAATATAGGCCATTGAAACATGTCACATGGGGGATGTTTCCCTTCGAGGAAGTATGGATTTAATGAAACATGGAACACTGAGGATAAATAGCTCACAAGGAATAAGAATCAATTAGAGTGGTAAGATAATTATGAATATTTCTATTTAAGTAAGAATTTATGGGTATTTTAGTCATATGATGATTAATTTGGAATTACACATGGGATATCCATCATGCACATGAAAATAAAAAACCCTATGAGGTTAAAAACCATGATTTTATAGATAGGACATTATAAGTAATAGGAAAAGGAATGTGTTAACGTTGAGTTTCTCTGTAAGATGGATACGTGTGAATAGAGAATTCCTTAGATTACTTCAACCCATCCTTGTGATGATGTTATGTCAGTGAACTCTCTTGACCTAAAAGAAAATAATAATCATAATATGTCTTGGATTGACTTTGACAATTAGTCACACCTTTCTAATATTATATATTTTAGTGATTCACATCACAATTGATCAGGGGATGATTATGTTGATGAAGAAACTGATGAAAATTATGCATATAAGGAAATCTCAATAAAAGATAAAGTGTCTTCTAGTATATAGAGGAAATATAAATTTAAGGCCTCTAAGGGTTGCAAAGGAAAATACAAACATGAGGCAGTCACCTCATTGAAATAAAAAATCAAAAGGTCCCCAATATCAATTAAATGGGGGAAAATTAGAAATTGTATTTATTATCTAGAAAATTGTAAGGATAATGTCCGTCAGTCTAATGACACTCAAACTATTGAAATTTCTTTTGGTTCTTTTTATAGAATATTGGGTTACAAAAAATAAAGGGTTATTATCTATCCCACTACTTATATGGAGGATAAAGAAACAAAATTATAGGGTTAACAACAAGATTTGGCTATATTAAATAATATGGTACAACCTTTTTATAATGGTAAACATATGGTTAGGATCATCTCTATCAATTTAGTTATGGTAAGTATTGCATACTGTTGGTGAAACTCTTCTACTATCAAAATTATAAAACTCTAATGTGAATTTCAAGAATGTTATTTTCCATAACTTGTCTATAATTTTTGTCTACGATTTTTTGGAAGAAAGTTTTTGGTTTTTACTTTATACATAATTCATACCCCTATTGTATCAATTTCTCTTTAGGGTATTGGTTAAACCCTAGAATCTATTTAGAGTAAGGGGACCTACATTGGTTTTGCTACACCTCCCTTGGTTGCATTAGAGATAATATATTTTTAAGATACTCATATTGAGTAGATATCAGGCATCTATTAGTGAGAAATGGGACCTATATAGTTTATACTTTTTACATTCTTTATAATACCCATTTATGCTACCCATTTCTGATACATTGTTTCTATTTTCTACATTGATTCTACTACCCATTTCTGGTACCCTTTTCTAATACACTATTTATACTTTCTACATTGTTTTTTCTACCCATTTTTGATGATTCCAACTATATGAAAAAATTATAAAGATTGTTGTATGTTCCAAAATACTAGAAGAGTTATGGACTTGTGTCTTTTTTTGGGGAGAATATGATACACCAATAGTTTACAGAACTATTGTATACAGCTAACTGATGGATAGTGTGTATACCACAGTTCTTGAACCCTTGGTTTATATATATTTCAACGACTTCATGAACTGTTGGTACACACGGCTTATGGATTGTAGTTTCCAAAGTTTTTGAACCGTTGATATATATATATATATTCAACTGGTTTCAAGAAATTCTAGTATACAAGGTATGTATGGCGTAGTTTTATTCCAATGGTTTTAAGAACTGCTGTTATAAATATATCCCAATGGTTTTAGTGAAACCATTATAATAGAGTAATTTCATATAGAGTACCCCAATAGTTACTTAAAACTGTATGTATAATGATACTACAATTCCAAAATGACCAGTGGTTTAAGGGGCTCTCCCAACGGTTTGGAATCGTTAAGATAAGTAAAATATTTATAAATAATGTTTTTTAATTTTTTCTACACATTGGATATGTGATTTCATTTCTATTAATGTATTCATGAAAGAGGAATGACAAAAATGACAAAAAATTGATTGTGGATCCTCAAGTTCTAGTTATATGGTTCTTAGAGATGCGTGATGCATGGTGTGATAAGGGTTGATTTATGAGAAATGGGTGGAAGGAATCTGGATACTGATGATGAGTTGGGATCGATCAACCTGATTAATAGAATTCATGGGTGTTATTAGTGGTAGAATCAGAGGAAATTGTGATAGTGTTGAAGATGTGTGATGATATGGAATTTTTGGAAAATTCCGATATACACGTTGTGTAATTTAGAAGAACAAACAACAGGTGGACCGAACCCTAATTGGTTTAAATTAGAGGGAAATAAAATGTTTCCTAATTAAATTTTTTAGTGTTGATTTTTGGGTATATTAGGCCCCTTTATACCCTTAGTATTACTGTTGTATTTTCATGGGTGTGTTCTTTCATTTTGATTGAGTATGTTCGAGTTTTGTAGTTCTAAGGTGATTTTCTTTAGTCTTTCCCTATATAGGTTTAATAAAAAATATAATCCTAGGATTGAATGTAAGATACCCTCATAAAATTACATTAGGTATTCCTTCATGAGGCTATGGTTGGATCTTCATTCCAATAATTATCTCTAGGTATATTTTGGTGTCACATAACTTATATACAATGTGTTTTATCCCCTTCATAGTGAGGTAATCTTGTTAGGGCTAAGTTTCCCCCATTCCCCCTCGGTTTGATCCTCAATATGTGTATCAAAAACTATTTTACTTTGATGAGCTGTATTCTGAATGAGTGTGTATCCTATATGAGCCATATCAGTTCCTTCATAGTTCAAATGGAATTTCTAGATGATTATTATCTCTTGGATGAGTTCCATCATTTTTGTGAGACTCGATGAGTGAGTTATTAGAAATGAGCATTACCCTTGAGGCACAAGGAATATCTATTGGCATAAATTTAGGATATACCTATCATTGATACATGGATTATTTGTTTAACCATATATGAATTTTATATTTGAGTAACCATTCATTCTTATTTTAGAGATGACTTTCTTTTTATTCATTTGTGTTTGGTGATTTTGTGAAATCCTTCTTTGTATGTTTATAGTATCCCCTACAGAGTATCTAGCTACAAATGTCACAAATTATGCATAATATATTTCATTTTATAGAAACCTTGGTAGACCTAGAAAAAGTGGAGCTTAGTTATTCTATATAGACCATGAAAGGACCTAATAGTTTCATTTTTATTTGAGTCCCATTTTTTAGCAGGTTAGACTAATTTTCAGTTTTGATGGGACTGTATTTAGCCATTTCACATTTATGTACTATTATTATGTACTATGATGTGGGATCAGATGGAATTTCTAGATTTTCAATATCATTTATTTAACTTTCTATGTTATTATGAAGTCTTGAGATGTGGGCATGTGTATATGTGATTTTTGTTAAGGCATCCCATGTGTGTGATATACCACCTTAGTTATAGAAACCAACCACTAAGATATTAGGGTATAGAATGGGGTGGAAGTCTCAACTTACTCCCAATGATGTGGGAACCAGTAGATCTAGTCATTAAAAAATGGTACTAGAGGATAGGGTATCCTTGTAAAATGATTGGAGATACTCTAGGTATGAAGATTTGTTTGGGAAATAAGGTAATAGATTCAAGGTTTATCAATTTTGTACCTCAGTCTTGGGAACCCAATGATGGTGATAATTTGGATGTATAGATTCCCATGACACTGATAACTTGTTTTTTTCACTCGGTACATGTTGGAACTAATTTTTAGGAAAACATTGGTATCTGCTTCATATTGAAATGGGTTGTGATTTTCACATCCTTCATGAGTCATCCCATAGATATGATTTGTTTACCATATTAAATATTTATTTTTTAAATATATTTCCACACTAAAAAATAGAGATTATTCTACAGTTATTTCATAGTTATAATCTAATGGGTGATGAGACCTCCATGAAGGGTCCTTTTCATTGTGAGGTTTTCCATCAAGGATTAAAATGGGTATTACTTTCCCCCATTGAGAAATTCATATATCAACCACTAGTGATTGTGGTGGATGAAACGTATCATAGAATTCCTTGGGTTTACTTGAAGATACATGATATTACACACATAGTCTGAGTGCAAAACTATGTTTTTGTGGTAGGGATCATGTATGGTCTTTGGTGATTAGGACCAGATAATAGAACATATGACACATTGTACTTCAAGGTCATAACATATAAAAAAATCCATAGAGACATTAAATACAATATATTTTACTGGGGGGAGAGGAGGTTTTATATATAGGATATATCTGGTCACATAATACAAGTACATCTACCATACTAGGAATAACTAGTTAGATAGGGGATGGATGATCAGTTAAAGTAGAGGAAATTCCATTCATAAGAAGGATGATATGGTAGAGGAGAATAGAGATTTGTGGGTGGTGGACGATGATATGATCCATTATAATCGCTACCACCTCCATGAGGACCACAACAGGTTCCACGAGTAGTCAATCAGTAATGCAGATAGTTGTTGGTAGAAGAGGTTGATGACCATGAGGGCTTGTGAATGGTATAAGGTACAACATGTACCCTCTCTTCTATTTATAAAGTGATTATATACAAAATATTGACCCTTCCTTCCATGTTCCACACCTAGTGTGATATCATTAGATTCTAGTAGAGTATGTAGTTTGACCATTAAGATTCCAGAGTCTAACAGAGGATGCATCAATGATCACACTCTACTACTGGTATTGTGACACTGCTTTTATAGGAGAGATCTTTGTTTGGGATATTTTCATATAGATGATCGGGCCATATGATGTTTCTCTCAGTATAGATCGGTCGTCTACTATACTTTCCCTATTTATCTCTTACATGTGACGGTTGTTGTGAGTCTAAGTTGGTGGGATGTTTTTTAAATATGATGGAATGCCAGGTCAAGTATATCGGGGTCATATATAGGTTTATCTAAGCAATTTCTAATTATTTTGGTAGTATGTTCCTTGTATTAGTAGAAATTATGAGTGTCCTGTACCCATTAGTAGTGGAGGAGCATGATGGTGTCTTCTTCTAAGATGTGATAGACTAATCTACACATCAAGAGATGCAATTCCTAATAAACCTACACCTAGGGAATTCCCTAATATATACTCTAGAATAATGGATAACCCCTAATGTTTTTTTGAGAGCGGAATATGAAGTTGGAGGTTAGGTAGAGGAAGTTCTTCATTTGACCTAGTTTCCCCCTTCACATCCCCAATTTTTTGTCTAAAGAGGGGAATTATTTCTTGATTTTATGAATAGATTATCATAATTTAAATTAGTTAACTATTAGGGAAGATTATCCACTTTGGAGAAATGAAGACCAATTTTATCAGTTTACAGGGGAAATTGGTTCTGAAAAGTTGACATTAGGTTATGTTATCACCAGTCCTTTGTTTGATAAGAGGATATATCTAGAAGAAGGTAATCCAAAGATACTAAAATCACTATGATTACTTAGTGATTACCTTAATACTAAATAATGCCCTATAAATTTTCATTGGACTCATAATCACGATCATTCAACCATTCATAATTTGGTTTGTGGTGTTTTTCTTATATGATATCATATTTTATTCAGTGTATGGAGAGATGCATGTGAGACATTTGATGATGGTTACTTATGTAATATAGGAGTATATTCCTCATAGTAGTCTCTCTAGGTATCATTTTTTGATTCATTTTTCCCACATAGCTAGTCATTTTGTATCTAAATAGGGAGTGTAAGTTGAATAAAATAATATCAATGCAATACTAGCCTTGGATTCACATAAGTGTGTGACAAAGATTCACAACATCTTTGGATTTGCTATATATTCTTAGAGATTCAAGGTTTATTCCCCCTATACTGTTGTGACACTGATATTGGTTACCTAAATTGGAGTCCTTTTTGTGTGGATGGATAAGTGTCATCAGGTTTTTTATGAGCTCCAGAAATTGTGGATTAATACCCCCATCCCGAGATGGGTAAATGAGGTTGTAGAGTAAGTGGGGTCCAGTAATTCCTCAAGTCAATCTTTGGCATGTTCTAATGAATAGGTTGTAGTTATTACATAAGGGTCTTGAATCCTAAGATCCCATGATAAGATAACATGATCTATGGTTGGATTTTGATGTATTAGAATCGTCCATGATGTCTTAGGGACACAATCTTATAATAGAGCTATTCATCATATATTATGATATCAAAATTCACTAGAATATATTATCATAGAATGAACTTATCCTAAATAAGAGGTGATGGATATATATTTTATAGGACCAGGACTATATGATAGTTTATACTATTATAAATGGTAACATGGTTTTAGATTCTTTTTGTATAAAATAAAATTCATAGTTGTTGAGTGAGAAAAAGAATAGTTAGAGTCATTAATGTTGACCTTTATAAATCAGGGTGGAGCGGAATATTTGTATTCAATGGTTGTGACCCATAAACTTATCTGAATACTTAATAAAGGGTAGTTTTGAATATAGTTATCATGAGATATTTTATCACAATATGATCATGGGATAATCCCCTGATGGTTTTTTGTTAGTGGGAATAACACATTCCTTTTCATAGGAATAATGATGGTATCAACCATGTTGTGATTGGGGGTAGTGAGGGAGTTTTATATATACTAATTAGTAGAAAATACAAAAATGGTGAAATATACCAGGACAATAAAATTTCATTCTTTTCATTAGGAAAAAAGTGTTGTGTATATGTGTTAATTTATTGATGTCTCACTCTCTATAAGGGGAAGGGTGTATTGATCACCAATGTGTTTAACCAAACCCCATGAGGTTCTAGAGTGTAAGTGTTATGGTATATAAATGACCCTTGTTATGGGAATTCCATAATCTATAAGATAAAATAATGGCATCAAGATGATCATAGACTGAATCACCATGTATTCTCTATTCTGAGAAATTTAATAAAACATTTTAGTGGTGTATTTGGGAATCTATATGTGCCATATGTAATCTAGATTTATTGAATTACATAAAAAATATTATTGAACTTGATGATATCTTTATGTATTTATTATGGAGAGATTTTTTGGATGATTTTGGGACTCATTTATGGATGAAATTGGAATTTTACCCCCATAAGAATTTCCAGACAAAAATTCAACTCAAGTTATAGTGGACATACTAAGAACTTGTCTGTTAGATTTTATCCACACTGGATAGGTTCATATATCCCTGATGTGGGTTACATATAAATATAGTTTACATTTAAGCACTTGTATAACACAATTTATGGTATTTTATGGGAGACCTTATAGGTCACTACTCTGCTGGATAAAGCCAGAATACATAGCTTTTATGGGACTACATTTGGTAAAAGACATGATGGAGAAGGTAATGATCATTATAAAGGGGCTGTGGACTATCCAAACTCATTAAAAGTCATATAAGGATAAATAAAATAGGAATTTTGTGTTCTACTAGGGATACCATGTATTCATGAATGTATTATAAAGACTCGATCCCAAGATACCAGACTAAACCCCTATAAATATGGTGTACTTTTTTTAATGAAATAAACTAGAACAAATACACAAAATTTATTACGAAAATGGAACTTTTAAAGGTCTAGGTTCTATAAAATTAGATACAAGACTTACATTTAAAAAAACTAAACATATTTTAAATTAAATAAAAAATGATTCTTTAGTGCATAAAAACCAAAATAGAAATTCATCGCGGTGAGTTTTCTAAACCTGTAAAAGTGATTATAATACATAAGATGAGCATAAAATGTATAGTAAGAAGATTAAAAAAAACCAATAAATTCCTTGAAGTATTTTTTGAAATAAATATACATACTTAAAAAGATTTTTAAAAATACATGAATATATATAGAAAAACATTATTTTCCAAAATAATTATGATCAAAAATCCGTTCAGAATTGTCCTTTGAAAATATTAATTTTCTCTGTGTTGTTCATAATACATGATGGAACATATAAAAAACTATACATAAGACCACGAGTCTTTAATAATACTTATGGGTTCACTCTCCATATGGTCAAATATTTCACTAGTGCCGATTTTTGAATACATTTTCCCATGGACCTACATTTATTATTTCATACCCAAAATAATTTCCAAAATACTTACATAATATTATTTCCATTGACAGAAAACAATACTTCTCATGTCATCACCATCTATGGAAAAGGTTTTGAAATAATTTTAGGGAGAATTTTATTCTTGAAAATACCCACTATTATTTGAAAACCGAAATTACATGAAACATGGATTGAAGTGCGTGCATGATCACATAATTCTTGGGACGTCACATATGATCTAGATGATGGCCAAACCTATTCATGAATGAAATTCTAGAATATACCAATGAAATTTCTCACATCCAATAATAACATGATTCATAAATATACATAAAATGATAATAATTATCACATGAAACTATGAAACAATGGTGGATATTGGAATTTAATGATTCATAAATCTTTTAACACTAGTTTTGTGGTTGATAAATACCATTTATAACTTCTATGTGAATGAAATAGAAAAATTTTACTTATCGTGTTCATATTTTTATGTGTGTATATATATTTATATATGTATATATATAAAGAAATATACCCATATATGTTTATGTGTAAGTTATATGAAAACATGAAACCCTTCCATCGGTAGATTTTAAAAAGTAATCATTGAAAAAAAACTCTCTTATATGTAATTATACCAAAATATATTAATATATATGTGTATATTAGCATGTATACACATACACATAAATATTAATATATATACATATATAAATATATACATCACCCTTGTATCATCACATTGAAAACTAAGACTTTCCCATATTCACATAAGTTTTAGAAATAATGTTTAAGACCAAAGAAACCCATAACACACACATATATTGACAATACTATGCAATATATGTGTATATACCCATATATATACATATATATGAAAATCATTGTAAAATGAACATAATATTTCACCCTTACGATGATAAGATTTCAGAAAAAATATTATTTAAATGAAGAAAATCATTCAAATATGTGATTTGAATTAGAGAGATATGAACTTACATAATTATATATATATATATATGTATCTGTAATTCTTTTCAAATTATATAATAAAAAAAGAAACCTTACAAAATCAATTGAAAATAATAAAATCCCTGACTGGTTTGAGGAAACTGAAGTGTGGAAGAAAACTTCTTCTTGCATATGAAGATGAACGAAATAGAGGTGTTGGTTCGGGTCATCTATATATGGTTGAGGGGTCTCCCTTGATATCATATTATTATAAAATACATCTGTCATAAGTTTCTAAAAGAAGATGTGCTTTTTTTTAATTAATTATTTTTTTATTTTTAAACAAATCTAAATAAATACCCTTAATCACGTGTGAAATTTTTTTCCCTTCTCTTTTCATGTATAACACCACTGACATTAATTAATACATAATTATCATTTTATTTCATCTATTATTTAATTGATTTTATTTTGAGTTTCCCATTTTCCACCAAAGGCTACATTACACTTCTATTATTTTGACTTTTGTTCCAACATGTCACACCTCACTCTTCTTAATGAATTTATCATTTCACTCTTTTCAAATGTCATACAGGTTTTATAAAAAAAATCATTTAATTTTGTCAACATTTTTGTTTTCAACAAATTCACACCACCAATTTCTTTTCATCAAAAACGTTTTAATTATTTCATTATTATTTTCACTGTTTCATATATTTTTATACTATATATTTTCAATGTCATCATTGTTATCATCATTATAGATTATTATCATTAAAAGAAATTATTCTCTCTTGTTTGTTTTTATTCCATATATATTATTTTAAATATAATTTTTAATTTGTTAAATCATTTTATGTTTTACCTTTTATGTTATAATCATTTCAATTTTTCACTTTTTCTTTTTTTATCTAAATCACTACTCCTTTAATGTATAACAACTCCGATTTGTTGCATTCCATGATTGTAAGAATTTTACATTTTTATAAAAATACATATTAATAAGTATTTTATTTATTTGATATAACATTTTAATGAACTAATCATGTTTTTATATACAAACCAAATAACCCTTTTTCTTAAAACGTTTAATGTGTTTATTCACAAAAAATTATTTTTTATAATATTTATATATATATACATATTTAATGAAAATCATGTATTTTTTATATATAGGTATAAATTCGTTTCTTATAATATATATATTTGTTATTTAAAAAATATCATAAAACAAAATCATTAATATAATTCAATATTTGTATAAAATATTTTATTTTAATAATAGTAGTAATTTACTTAAGTTTTTTTACAGTTAATTATTATTATTATTATTATTATTAAAATATACATAACAAAATTAGTATCATAAATATTAAATATTTATACATTGACACATTTTATCATTTTAATTTTTCAAACCATTTTATTTATTTAAATAATTTATTTTTTAAAATATAATCAACTAAATATATTTATATTATAATAATATTTAAAATAAATAAATAATACATTAAAAAAATTAGATTTTAAAAAATAATAAATAATATATTTTATGTTATTGAAAAATACATTTATTTAAAGAAAATATGATTTATTAATATTTAGTGTTTTATAAGAATATTTTAGCTTTATAATTTATTAACTAAAACCTTTCTTCCTTATTTTTAAAATATAAAAAATTATTCAATAAACACTTAATTAAAATTTAAATTTATTGGAGTGTTACATTACCCACTCAATTGAATTGTGTCCCTGTAATTCATTCATACACAAAAAGAAAAAATGTTGCAGAAGACATGTAATTTTTTTTCCTTTTTTCAATTTATTCTAATTTTCCAAAATCAAATAGACCGTTCCTCTCATACCAATTATTAATACACAAGCCCATGATACAAGACTCAACCCTTAAAAATGAAGTGTACTTTTTTTACAAAAGAAACTTTAACAATTAAAGTACATTTATTACAATGTAGGACCATTTACCAATCTGGGTTCTGGAAAATTAGATATAAGACTTACATTTCAATAAACGGACCAAATTATAAATTAAATATTCAATGATTTTTTAGTTCTCAATGACCAAAATAGAAATTCATCACAGTGAGTTTTCTAAACCTATAAAAGTGATTATAATATGTATGGTATGTATAAAATATCCAATAAGATATTTTAAAATAACGAATAAATTCCTTAAAAAAATTAGAAATAAAAATACATACTGAAAATAGATTTTCACAAATAACTAAATATATATAGAAAAACATTATTTCACAAATTAATTAGGCTCAAAAATCTATTGAGAATTGTCCTTTAAAAATATTAATTTTCTATGGGTCATTAAAAATACTTGGAAGAAAATATTAAAAATCATACATAAATCCACTATTCATCACTTTGAATTATGGGATCACTCCCCAGAAGGTCACATGTTTCACCGGTTCCATTTTTCTAAATTTTTTCCCATAGACCAGGAATTTTTATTTCTTACCCAAAATCATTACCATAATAATTGAATAAAATTATTTCCATTGAAATAAAAAAATCCCTCTCATGTCACAATCATTTCCTCAAAAGATTTTGAATTAATTTTAGAGATAATCCCATGCATTGAAAAACCCCGCTATTATTTTTAATCTGAAATTGCATGAAACATGGATTTAAGTGCATGCAAGAGCACATAATTCTTGAGATGTCACATATGAGCTATATGATGGGCATACCTATGCATGAATGACATGTACAGATATGAAGATATGAGTTAGCATATAGAATAATAACATGACCCATAATTATACATAAAATGATAAGAATTATCATAGGCAATTATGTAACCCAGTTGAATATTGGAATTAAATCATTTATAAATCTGTAAACTCATGTTTGGTGGTTGAAAAATACAATTTATAACTTTTAAGGGAATGAAAAAGAATGATTTTACTTTAGGTTTTCATATATATATATATATATGTATATATGTATATATGAATATATATAAATATGTAAATAGATATATTTTTATGTGTAAGTGATTCAAAAACATGAAACCCTTCCATATATAGGTTATTAAAACTATACTTTGGAAAAAACCCATCTTATACGTACTTATACTGAGATGTGTTGATATATATATGTATATTCACTTTTATATACACACAGATATATATATATATATATAGACACATCACCCTTGTATCATCTATTTGAGAATTAAGACATTCCCATAATCACATATGTTTTAAAAATTAAGTTTTAGACTAAAGAAACCCATAAAAAATAGATAAATACAAATATATATATATATATATATTGAAAATAATAAGCTATATTTGTGCATATACACATGTATATAAACATATGTATGAAAATATTTGTAAAATGAACATAAAATTACACCCTTATGATGATAATATTTAACAAAAATATCCTTTAAACCAAAAAATATATATCATATATGCAATTTTAATTATAGGGATCTGAAATTACATAATTATATATACATATGTGTATATGTATTTATTTTTAAAGTATATAATCAAAATAAAAAATAAAAATAACCCTTACAAAATCAATTGAAAATAATAAAATCTCTAAATAGTTAAAGGAAACTGACATGTGGAGGAAAACAACTTCTTACTTATGAATATGAACCAAATAGATGTTTTGATACGAGTCATCTATCCCTGGAGAAGGGTTCTCCCTATATCTCATATCCTTATAAAAAACACAAGTTTCGTAAGCTTCTCAAAGACAAGGAGATTGTTTTTGTTAATAATAATATTTAAAAAAAACTAAATAAATATCCTCAATCACAAGTCAAACATTTTTTCCTTCTCTTTTCATGTATCGCGCCACTCATATTAGTTTATATATAATTATCATTTAATTTGATATCTTATTTAATTGATTTGGTTTTGAGTTTAATATTTTCCACCAAAGGCAACTTTACTCTTTTCTTCTTTTCACTATTGTTCCAACAAGTCATGCCTCACTCTTCTTAATGAATTTCTCCTATCACACTTTTCATTTTTTATACACGTTTTAACACATCTTTTTTCTGTTTTTCTTTATCATCATTTTTGTTTTCAACATATTCGCATCACCATTTTCTCTCATAGAAAACGTTTTTATTATTTTATTTCTTTTAACTATTTCTTATATTTGTATACCATATTTTTTCAATTTCATCATTATTTTCATAATTATATATTATTTTAAATTTTTAAATCTTTTTATTCTCTCTTGATATTTGTCACGCCACATACATTATTTTATATATCATTATCATTTTTTGAAATTGTTTTATATTTTACCTTTTATGTTGTTATCATTTCATTTTTTCTCTTTAATTTTATTATCTAAATCATTACTCCTTTATTCTATCATGTCTCCTTTTTGCATCATTCCAGGATTGTATTAATTTTATATTATCATAAAAAAACATTTTACTAAGTGTTTTTTTATTTATGGTTTTAATAAACACATCTTGTTTTTATATAGAAATCAAGTAAACATTTTTTGTTGAATGCATATAAATTTTTTATTCATGAATAAATTCATTTTTTAATATATATATATATATATATTAAAAATATTATAATTTTTATTCATAGCTATAAATTTATTTTTTACATTAAATATATTTGTAATTTCAAAAATATCGTAAAAAACCATTAATATCATTTAATATTTTTATAATATATATTGTCTTAATAATAATAGTAATTTTCTAAAATAAATTGTTCTTAATAATTCTTATTATTATTAATAAAATATTCAAACAAAATAAAATTAGTATCACAAATATTAGATATTTATATTTTTATGTAATTTTTCATTTTAAATTTTTAAATCATTTTAGTTATTTAAATCATTTATTATTACAAATAAAATAAAATAAATATATTTATATTAAAATAATCTATTAAATAAATTAATATGACATTATAAACATTAATTTTTAAAAAATATAGAAGAATATATTTTATTTTATTTAAAACTAAATTTATTTAATAAAATATGATTTCCTTATAAGTAGTATTTCGTAAATAAATTTTAGTTTAATAATTTTTTTATTGAAACATTTCTTCATTTGAATAAAAATATAAACAAATTATTCAATAAACACTTAATTAATATTTAAATTTCTTGGGGTGTTAAAGTTATCTCACAATTAATGAATATAGACATTTGGCCTAGGTGAAAATATATTTACAGATTCGTTGGAATTTTTAGATATTATATTGTGTTGGGGAGGCAGTTTAAAACTAGGCCTTACCATCACATATAGAATAGGTGAATTACATTTTACAAATGTCGTAATAGGAGGGAAATGTGCACAATCTTTTGCCTGTTATCAACTAGGGAGATCTAGACATTTTGGATGGAGTTACCTCTTTTGAGTACCTCTTCTAAATTGTGGGTTTATATGAGAATATCATTTAAGGCTAAGTGACTACCTTGGTGCATGTTAGTGGTAGAATGGGTACTTCAAGAAGATATTTTTGGAGTGATTGAACCAGGTTCTTTCTTAGTACCCTTACATGTTTGAGTAGGTTTTTGAATTTTGGGGGGAAATTCCATAATGATGGGGATAATGAAAGGACTACAAAATTTTTGTTTGATGCTTTAGAATATTTTAAATAATATTTCTAGAAGATGGAACAATGTTATTGTAGATTTGTAGGCCCTATGGTGGATCATTATTGATATATAAAATATATAAAATTGTATAAATCACACACATATAGGTTTTTAGAAATAATGGAATAATTATATATCTGTATCTCACAAGAGAAAACTAATCACAACATTTAATCTGAAACAAGAGTTTTACCATAGGTATGAAAACTGTCTTATCAATATCAGATGTTTCAATAGTGTGAAAGAATTAGCAGATTAAATGGATTAAATTTGTTTTTTTAATGTCTATTATTGTCTAACCCTTATGAATCCTCTGTATAATCTTCACTATGATGAATTCTTTTTGGTTGTCTATAAAAAACAAAATGATTGGGAGGATAGAGGGAGCTCTCATGGAGAGGGTGTTCGAGGGTGGTATGAGGATTAAGGATGAATGATGATTGAATATAGAGAATTGAGGATCCGATGATGATTTTGTATGACCTCATCAATTGAATCTATGTAGATACATTTTTAAATGATGATCAAACTAGTTCAATAGTAATAATTTTCTTCTAGATTACTTCCCAGTTCGTTATTTTTAATGATGAACCTGTATTAATTATTTTAGAAATTATTTCTTGGATCATTTTTATTGAAATTTAATTAACTAGTTTCTTTATTGATTTTGGAATTTATAATTTATTTTGATACTCTTTGGATCCTAATTTATTTTCCATAAAAGAATTACATATAAACCAAATAATTTCCAATATTCATTTCTCACTTGTTGGTTTAATTCCTTTCTCCTACACTTCTATGTTCATCACCGATGTTCAATTTGGTTTGTGATTCAACTATATTCAATAATTTACTTCGGGAAATAATTATTTTTTATTTATTTGGACTATTTATTTTGGATTAATGTGTAAATTAGAGTTGTGAAAGAGGAATGATGATGATGATTAGAGATATATGTAAGGTCATCAGATTATGGTTATGTGGTTCTTGGTGTGCATGTGGTGTGCAACATGATGTGGGTTGACTTTTATGTAATGGGTGGATAGAGTGTGGGTACTAGTGATTATATGGGTTCAATACATGTGATTATGAGAGTTTATGAATGAGATTAATGATGGATTCATAGGTGAAGGTGGTGGAATTGTTGAAATGTGAATATCTATAATTTATAAAAAATTCTATTTGACACAACCTATAGTTCGGATAAACATTGGACAAGTGGATCTATACATTTTTCACAAATGTTTTAGTCTATGAATAATATAAAATGAACATGAACTTAGTCTACAATATATGTGAACATTAACCCAAAAACTCAAATGCTCTGTATAAGCTAAACATGTATGAACATGAGAATTGTACACGGACCTATGCATAATACACAGACACAGACACGAATACAGTTAAAAAAATACATACAAGGACACACTACGTATCTCCCTTACACACGATACATTCCTTTATATGAATTTTGAGGCCCTTGGTCCACCCATTAAAGCTTTTATTTTAGATTGTGTTTTTTTCCTCTTTATGATTCATTATGGGCTAGTTCTCTTATTTTGGGTTGAGTTTCCGTAGCCCACCAATAAAGGTTCATTATAGCATATAGTCCTGAGAATTGGATATAACATCCACTTAGTGGATTAGTATAGGTATCTCTTCATAAGGTATAGTGTTGGATACTGGTTCAAAAAATTATCCCTAGGTAGAGTTCGGTATTATGTAACCTATATACCCAGCATTTTATCCCTTGCCTAGTGGGTTAATGCAGTTTGGTCCAGGTGTCCCGTATTGGCCCTAAGTGTGATCCCCTATATTTTTATCCACATTTTTATCCACCAATGTGGTTTTTTTGATTGGGTTCATATAAAATATGTTCTCTCTCAATTATTTGATATCTCAAATGAAAATCACTAGCATTTATGTCCACTTGTATGAGTTCAATGAGTATAGAAAGGCTTGATGAGTGAGTTCCCTTAGAGGTGTTACCTTGGAGCCTTGGGAAAAAACATTTATATCGATAGTGTGGAAAAAACTCACGTTCAGACATGGAGTCTTCCCTTGATCATATCTGTGTAATGTTATTTATTCTCTTTTTTTAGAGCTTACTCCCTTTTTGATGTAGTGTATTAAATGTTTTTTTGATTGGATTATGTTTATACTCACCTCTACCTAGTATCTTCCTATTTGTGTCATATATTATAAAGTTTGAATGACCTTATATAAAGTTATATGTGAACTAAGAGAAGGCAGATCATATTTGTGGAAGATGTACAATAATCGGATCTTGAAGCTTCATTTCAATAGCAGTCACATATTATTAGTAGTTCAAACTTTTTTTAAAATTTGGTGGGATTATATTTATATTTTTTTAATTTTCAAACTCGTTTTCCATACTCAAATGTGGGATTTTATGTTGTGAGTTCATTTATAGAATTATTTTTATATTTATTTATAATTATTATGTACATACATGTGTGTGTGTGCATGTTCTTTAGGATTAGGTCACCCAAGTGCATGATATGCCTACTCGAGACTAGTTAACATCCATTTGAATATTTTTTATGGGATTGGGGTGTCACTCTTAGTATACTACATACTATAAAACACCTGATAAGTTTGGCCAGAACATTATTTATATGGGTATCTTGGTTTGTGGCTCACATTTTCTTTTTAGGATCATTCATTCGTCTTGACATATGGATTCTATTCAGTTGTGGGTGTACAATGTTTTCGAGGTAGGTGGTTTTATAGAACAGATTTTGAGGAATTTTTAAAAAATTATCATTATTAATCATATTTGAAATTATTTTATCGAATGAGTCATGATTTATCAAAATGTTATTGTTTTAAATATTTTAATTAAATGGATGTGCCACTATTTCATTAATGTTGAAAAAGAAGTTTAGAGCATGTTTTGATGTCTTATAAGAAAAATTAATTATTTATGTGTGAAATTACATTTGAATGATTTAAACTATAAATATCAGAGCCACCCAGTGTGGGATGTTTTTGAAATTGAAATCATCTATGTGTGGGATATGGATCATGGGAACCTAGGTTAAATTGGGGGGGGGGGGGTAGATTAAGACAAGAACGAAAGTATGGTTTCTAGATACCTAACATGGACTTACACCAAAACCCTAACTAAATGTTTTTATGATAAGGGGTTCAATTGTTGGCATGTTCTCTCATCCCTTAGTTAATGATCTAGGGATATGTGTAAAATTACTAAATTGATAATAGAGGTTTGAAGATTCTTACTATCCCAGACCTAAAACACCCTAGAACTAGTTTCCATGGCCACACTTTTGGATATGATATTTATAAAATCATTATGAAATTGTGAATTCAAAATTAATTTAATCTTAATTGAGTATTAATTATTTATAAACTATTCTAAATTAGTGTATTTCCATGATTTATTGGAAACTATGTAAAGCTATATTTAATTCCTAGTATTTCATTAAACAAACACAATTTTTTTATATTATAAATAATTCTTATAAAATAATTTATAGTATAATTTTGGGATTTCAATGAAAACACCCATAACATAAAATTGGGTGTGTGTAGATAATTTTTATCTAACACTTGTAATGGTATGACACCACATAGTGGTGTTAGGTATCCATGTTTTTGGGGAGTGGGATTTAAGTGGTGAAATGGTGGGATGTTGGCCTTCATATCACATTTAGATGTTTAGTTTTTATTTCTCTCAGCTATATTGGTTTACCTGTTTTTGTATAAAATTTTTATTTCCCTTATCCTATTTACCTTATTTTATCTAATAGTTTGCTACCATTTTTCATTTTATATATATTCTATAACTTTATAATTTGGATTATTTTGGTAAAAATCATTCCAAATGAGAGATCTTAATGCATAGGTTCTTGTCGCTAGCCTTTGTGGATTGGGGATTCCCTTTGGGAATTTCCATGGGTTGAATCAAGTGTCTATTTAAGGGAAGATTTAGGATGGTCTGAGAAAAATAGGTAGTAAATGATGGTTTATTGTTTGTGGTCTTTATGTCTTGGGATGTTTTTGTAGACATGAGATATCATTTCTAGTACCTATAGGGTAGGTTATGAGTGAGTGTCATGGTAATTATCATTATAATTTCCCTCAATATACAATATGATGTTTTGAAGTGTGTTTATAATGTTATTTTTTGATCTAATTTCAATTATTTGTCTATATTTACTTGGTTTAAACTAATATTTAACAATGGTTTAATGATCTCCTTTCTTTAGTTGGTATAGTACTATTCCCCTATAAGGATTCGTATAATTTCTTGTAAGGGTTTTTTGGATAAGGTTCCATGGGGAAACCCTTAAGTCAATAATAATCTTGTTGATTCTATAGTGATATAATTATGTGACATGGGAAAATGTGTTTTCCACACCCTAGATAAATTTATAGAAGTGAAACTAGGGATTGGAGAAGTTAAATATAGAGCATTGTATTTTATCTAATATTATCCACTATCTTTCCAAGGAATGAATGATCCGCATGAAATAAAGGACTATTTTGGAATGAACTAGTGGATTTAAAATTTTTATAAACACTATATTCCATTATAGTGCATTGTGATAAATTTAATCTCAATGGACCAAGAAAGAGATATTGGGAAAAAATGGTTAAAGGAAAAAAATAGGGCTTTAGAGTGGAAACACTCCATGATCATATTTCTTACAATAGTCTTTCCCGGAATCACTAATGATGTCTAATTCCATGGATTTCATCATCCTTCAACATGTTTATTAGACAATAATATAATATGGTAGTCACTTAACCAAACTATTTCTTTTCTCACATGATATTTGATCAAACTATAATTTGAAATGGAATGGTTTTATATGGGATTTAAACAAGATATTTAATCTCTAGTTTATAGGGAGAATATTTCCACATATGATGACTTTTTTGGATAGAGTTTCAATGAATGTAATTTACATTGTAGTAAAATCATGGCTAGTTGGGATTTCTCTTCCACATAGTGAGGGGATTAATGGATCCTATTGAAAGAATGGGCAGTGGGACGTGATCCAAAAGGGTGGATGCAATGTATCCCATCAATGGAATAATACATAACCTTTAGTAGATGATAACATTAGAACATTTTAATTTCTACCAGTGCTGAAAGATATGGAACATTATATGTACTTTAGTTTAACCTATTAAAATTTGTAACTTCTATAGATTTCAAGGACACTTATAGAGGTTTTGTCCACATATTTCTTCTCCACATTTCAGTACATTATATTAAACACCTAAAGTTTATATAATGTAGATAGATAATTCATTTATAGAATTTTTACAACCTCAATACTCTAGAATGAAGTAGTTTCACATAGAGGAAGAGTGTCAAATAGAAATTTATACATTTACTTATAAAATGAGAGGTATTATCTTTATTGATTTATCTTTGGAGACAACATTAATTGATTTTGTTTCCTATCTATCCATTATATGAACCCCTTTTTTGATCCCTTAAATACTCCCAATATAACACATTCATTTTTCTAGAAACCTATTAGAATTAAGGAGAATGTTTTTTGATGTCCCTATTGGTTTTTTGTTAATGTTATCTAAGTGAGTTTTTTATTTTTATTGAATTGGATCACTTTGATTTCATATTTGAGATATAATGGTTAGTTTTCTATAATACAGAGACTAATTATTATCATTTATGGGTGATCTTTACTACCTCTAATGTTACCTCCCATGATTTATGGGTAGAATGGGATTAGATATCGAGGAAAACATGAAATCCTCTACCGAAACATAGAAAAATGATTTTTTATTTCGTAGTTGAACATAGGTATGAACCTTTGGGTTGTGATAATGATTTGGTGGTTAAATAATTTTATTATGTGTTTCCAAATAATTTCTCTATTCTTCTTATTAAATGGACATTTGGGTTTTTTTAATCATCATGTTGTGAACTCAACCGATATCCATTAATTTATTCTGTATGTATAAAGTAGAATTCATGTAATTAAATATTCAATTTGATGATTTAAAGGGTAAGGGTTTCATTTTTCTTATTTGATAGCATTGGTAATCCCCTGTACTTTTAAAAAAATGATGACGAGACTCTCTATTTTCAAGTCATTTGGTGAAATCTTAATGAAGTGAGGATAAATAATAAGTATCATTTTCTTCAATCAATGAATTTATTAATAAACTATAGGGAGACAAGTGTTTTTGAAAAATTGATGATCATTTAGGATGACATCATCTCAAAGTTATGGATTTACACATTTTAAAAACTTCCTTTAATAGTAGGTATGAATAATTTGAATTTTATGTGACACTATTTGGTTTGAACAATTATCTTATTATTTTAATAGCCCTAATGAACTATATTTTCTTAGATTTTTGTGATTAATTTTTTTTGGTATTAATTATTGACTTTGTGTTTTTTTAAAGAGCTAAAGAAGAGAATGTGTGTCACTAGAAACCCATTATGGGAATCTTGAGGTAGTACTACCTTAATTATTTGTTATTGAAATTATCTTTCTTAATTGAAAATGTTATGGTATTTGAGAATATAGTTTCAAATCAAGGTATCTCAGCTAATCATGATATGGTGAAAGCTATATTTTCATTGGAAGATCAACATAATGTCTTTTAGATTCAATTAATTACGTTTTTGGTATGAAATTATTGATAATTTTTGAAGTAATTTTCAGATCATCTGTCTCTATTGAATTATGTTACTAGAGAAGCTAATAAAATAATATGTGATGTGATGTTCAAGAAATGTTTTGATGAATTGAAATGAAGTTTGACATCAACATCCTTTTTTATTTTTTCATAATAGTGAATGGAAAATGTAATTAATTTTTTTGCAATGGGTACTATTTTGGGATGTGTTCTTATGAAAAGATATCTTATAATGGAATATAATTCTCATAAACATTGTCTAATTAAGAACTACTACCCCAAACATTATTTTTAAATAATATAGTTAGGAATTATCTAAATAGAAAAACTTATCATGCCACCATAATTATAAAAAAACAAAAACAAAAAAATATTAATATGATTAAAATAACAAAAATAGTAATAATAACAATAATAAAAAAAAATAATAAGAGAAAAAAAGAGAAAAAATACTAACAATAAAAGATCATGAATAATATTTACACTAAACAGATATATGAGTAAAAATTTCCATTCCATGTTCTATAATATAAAAATAGATTCATTTTTAGAAACAGGTAAACAATGAAAAACTTTAATTTTTAAGAAATAATTAAAAAATAATACAATTTAAAAAAGTAACATTAAAAACCATAATATAACAAATCATTCCCATGATCAAAATCATCATATGAATTTGAATTGTAAGTTGAGAACCTTTTTAATCTTGTATCTTTGGGACTTTTTAATTGAGAATAATGTTAAATTTTTATTGTGATTAAAAAAATATTTTTAGGATAGTTTTGGAACTTTTTAGGTTAGGTTTGTTGACAAGGAATGTTAAAAAATTTAGAAGTATAAAAGACATTTGATATTCAAGAAGGAATGAAAATGGAATAAATTTATTTTTTTAGCTTATTTGAAAAAAATTATGATATAAATGCTGTATTATAATTAAATTTGGGAAGATTCTCATGAATGTGATGTTTTGTGATCATAAAACACAAGTGGAGTTGTGTGACCACCATATATAAGTGTATTTCTGAATGGTTAGATAGAATGGAGTCAATACATTTTTCAGGTTTAAAAGAGTGATATAAAAAACTATCCTATCCTATAAACATATCGAAAGCCAATCATCAAGAATCACATAACACTATGAAAGGTTATATTTGATCTATTTTCTTGTTAGAATTATTTAAAAGTATTTATTAAAGATTCTATCTTTTGAGACTAACATTTTTCATAGAGAGGAGTTTGTGTTTCAGGAAAACGTGTTTGTGAAAATACGATCTATCCCATCATCATTGTGGAATAAAAATACAGTTACATGAACTTAAATATAAACTCCAATAATTTATTTTATAAATTGGAGTTATTCATTTTTATGATATAAAATCATTATGATATCCTAATAGTTGTGTAATAAAATTTGATGGAGCCCATTAACAAACTATTATAAAGGAATAGTGAGTATATATTATTTGAGGGGGTAGTGAGTTCACAAATTGTGAATGAGTAGAAAGTTATTGAAGTGTTTGATTATAAAATAGGGAAATGTGAGTCCATTATGAATTTTATAATAGGTATTATTCTTAGTAATTTTCCCACATCAGCACATCATTTTTTTAATATATAGGGACTAGATCAATTTGGGAGAACCAAGTGACAAATTCTTTTGTCTCTATTTTGAATGATTTATCACTTCTATATATATTTTGAAGGAGAGAGGTATTGGTAATATGTGATTGGATCATTGGACAATGTGGTTCCAAAAAAAATCATATTCTCTTATTCACATATTATTAGGGATTTTACCTATATTTGGGTTAAAATTGGTATTATAAAAAAATCATGTTAGTGTAAATCTATATTATGTTGATGAAATAGTGCAAACATATAAAAAATAGTTTTCAATATTTGATGAAATTATTTTATCACTTGAATAATTGGATGTATAATTATTTCTAATCATCCAACATTGACATTTACATACCTACTATTCATTGGATCTTAGTCATCATTGATAGTGGATCCATATCACAAATAGATCATGGACATTTGGATTCTGAATCATAGGGAATCAATGTTTTAGGGTTAATGTTGAACAATACAATCTATGTGATCATAATTCAATGTAAATTCTCACACTAATTATAGAAAAAACTATATAATATATATTATGGTTACTTAAAAATTTTAGAGGCTAACTTATATGCAATATAGATAAAGTTCAAGGACTTGAGGATGCACTTAAATGAGTATGTTGATGTATCATTTGACTAGATATAATAGATTTTCGAGGTAATGGATTGTATTAGAGATATCCTCATCCATGTTAAGATCATCAAGTGTATCTTAATAAGTATTCTATTTAGTTTAGTACAAAATTATAGATGGTAGAGAAAAAAGATGAAAATGGGTTGACATTGGATAATATTTGAAGTACTATTATTGTATACAAAATGAAAAATGATGATAATGTGGATATTGAAAATATGAGTATAAGGAGTAAGAATTCATGGTCTATAAGAATATAACCATGTTTACCCTCTAAGAAGTATAATACATTGATCATGTAATGACATTCCATTATATAAATATAGTAATTAGAAAATGAATCCTGAAATGAAAATTTCCACTCGAGTGTTTTTTATGTGGAAAGGTATGACCATTCAATAAAAGTGTTCCATGAAGTTTCATGAAGATGATGATCTCATGATGAAATATTAAACAAATTTAAATGTTAGGTAGGCTACTAATAACAACTTATTCAAGAATATATACATTCCAATATAAGAAGACAACAGTTTTGGAGAGATAGAATTGGATGAAGTTGAGGATTGAAATGACCTAAAAGAATATGTACTTTTGGGTATTTAAGATAATTCAAAAATAAAAGAAATACATAAATGATGATAAATATGGCATATAAGATAGATCAGACAGAAAATTAGTGTTAGATGGATAACATGAAAAAATAGATATTTAGAGGTCCAAGTTGAAGAGATTAAATATAATGGTTTTTGATAGAAATATCTATCTAAACCAATTTCAATAAGTTAAGTATGAGGTAAAGTAAGAAATTTATATCCTCAAATCTAAAAGGAAAAAAGTTTTAGAGAAATGTATTGAGTAAAAATTAACAAAACAATTAGGTCTATTCTATTTAACATTTGACTAACTTTGATAACAGTATAGTAAAATGTATCAAGGATCATAAGGGAGAAATCATCATCATGCATTGTAATGTAGAAGTAAAAAAGTTACTATTTAATCAATAAAAGGAATAGATAAGTAAGATATAATGGGTTATAGATATGATCATATAGATGTTTGAAATTATAAAAAAATAGTCAGATTTTTTAAATCAATAATAAAAATACAAGTCATAAGGAAATTGTTATGGAGATAGATTTTAAGAAGAATGGAGTGTTTTTTAATACAATTACATGAGTACAATCTCTAAAGATGAAGGTTTTTTTTGAGAGGCTTAGAATTATAAAATAAAATGACCCCCAATTATGACTAGTTATGTTAAAAAGACATAAAAGGGTATAAACAATTGTTATTTTTTTGGAATGATGGGACACTCTAAAAACATACATTCAATATTTAGGAGGCACTAGAGGGAATAAAAGACATAATTATTGCCATGAAAATTTTAATATTCCAATTTTTCATTTTGTGGAATCTACATTGGTTGTTATGGATACAAATATATGGTCATATATTTGTAATTGAAATTATAGATGAGTGTGCTAGTTAATACTCATAATGTTCATACAATGTAGTTCCAAAAAACATCAAGTGGGATAAAAATGTAAAATTTATTTATAGGTTTTCAAGAGGATGTTGACCGATCATATTCTAATCAAGATAAATCCTCTCTATTAGCACCATGTGTATAGTTGAATTCATGAATTAGGAAGAGTTGAGAAGGGAATATATTGGTTATGGAGATTTCCCTAATGCTAATAGATCGGGTTGGAGTGTGGATATTTGATAGAAAACATAACTACCATAGGATATTAAATAATAATCATACAATGTGAATCTTGTATAAAAAGTTTTTTAGATAATGAAATGATCAAGGATTAATGATCTTTATTTTAGGATATGAAACATTTGGAAGAAAATATGTGATCCATAAGGATGTCTTGGTTCTTAAAGGTCTTGGTCAAAACAAACTAAGTGTATATAAATTGTTTGTTACTGGATATTCATTGTATTTCACAATGACAAATTGAATAATCAATCGAAAGGATGGTTTAGTTATGATAAAAGAGAATTAAATAATGGGTAATTTCAACCTTATTAGAGGAGAACAAGATATATGATTTATATCTAAGGAAGATTACCATATTTTTGGGCATGAATGTCTTAGACACTTGAGCCAATAGTCCTTGGAAGATATAGTAATGAGTGATGGAGCTCATGATATCTCTACAATATGATGTTATCCTATACACTTGTGAATTTATTTCTTCAAAATTCGATTATTTTTCAGAAGGAATAAAATCCAATAGGCCAAAGAAAAAAATATTTTCTTCAGTGGGTTAATGTTAATGTGTTTATGATGATAACACCAATATCAATTGATGGAAAGAGTCACTTTGTGATATTTATTGATCACTATGAATGGGTGGAATGATTCACAATTAGAAATAAAAAGTTAGAGGAGTTCATTTTCATTTCTAAGTATTATAGGAAGGTTAAAATGACACATAAGATAATATTCTAATGTTCTAAACTAATAATGGAAGGAAATTTACAATCAAATATATTTATGATAATCTTAAAAAATATAAGATAAGACACCATGTGTCCACAGTGAAAACTCATCAGTAAAATGGTATCGCTGAGAGGAGAAATTGGATCATAAATGTCACAGATGTAATGATGATTATTGGGAAAGGCCGACCAAATTTGTTTTGATAAGGAATTAGGCATTCCATAATTCTTTATATCTAATAGAGTTTTGTCGTGTTAAAGGTAGGAGAAAAATACATATGATCTATGGTATTGAAAGAATCAAACATTGAAATACTTTTATATCATCAGTAGTAATATTTTTATCCTCAAATTGAATAAATATATAAATTATACTCATTGAGATTAAGGTAGTTTTTATGGATAATCGGGAGAAAGAATGTCATATAAGTAATTTAATAAATGTCTTGGAATGGTTATTAAAAGGAATAATGTCACTGTAGTGGAAAATGGGATTTTTTTCCCAAGAAATAATCACAATGTTTTAAAATATTGTGACTAGGATTTTAGTATCCAATGGAGAGAAAAGGGCTTAATTTTTAGTCAAAAAAATACACTGATAATGAGTAGTATTATGTTAGACTAGATGGTGAAAATAAGATGAAAAGCATAACTGAAATTTGTGTACAGAATATCATCAGTGACTAGAGAAATTAAAATAAATCAAGGTGAATTATACCTCGATAATAAAATTCACTTTTGTTATATATTGAGATAACATTGTTTGAAACATATTTTTAAGAAGAGTTTTGGTTCAATGGGCTATAGAAAAATTTTGAACAAATGAAAAAGAAATATAATTTGGAATTGTTTCCATATTCAAAGAAAAAAAATTCATTAAAACCAAGAATGTGTTATATAATAAACTGAATAAGGATAACAAGGAGAATCAAAAAAACGAAAATATTTTATGAATGGGGTATAATAAATGGATGTCAAATAAAAAATAATCTGACTATTTTAGATGTTCAATATAGATGCCAAATCTCTATTCGTCAATAGAGTCATTATATAGGAGGTCTATATGACGTAATAGGATGGGTTCTTCATATTAAAACAAGAGAGAAAGGTAAAAAATTAGGGAAATATTTGAATTGGACTAAGGAATCACCAAGTTCCTGGTCTTCTATAATAGATGAATACTTATGAAATAATGGATTTTAGTAAGGATGAGTTAATCACAATACCTATATAATGAAGGGTAATTGTCAAGAAATCATGGTGATAATTTATATGAATGACATATTGTTGACACTCCTTTTATCACAGAATATAAAGATCGGAAAAGGGGAATATCTAAGCTCAAACTGATTCATCCTTTGAAGAAAATATCAAAAATCGACAAAGGAATGAACAAGGGATCATTGCCCATAGGTCGTGCAAGTTCCCTCATAGTCACGCAAGTCCACTTGGGCGACACCTAGTGGTCGTCCAAGTCACTTGCGCGACCTAAGTGATAATCGACCGGGGTCTTCTCCTGCCTATAAATAGACCCTGTGGGCCCCCCATTTAAGGAGGATTTTTTCCAGAAACTCATATTTGAGCTCCCAGCGCCCTAGTCTCTTCTAAAAACTTCTGAAACACTTCTAAGGTAATTTCTTACCTAGAACGGAAGATCTAAAGAGGGGGAGGAAGGCCTAAGTGTTGAAACTCATCAACACTTGCGCTCCTGAGTGGCCATCCCTTAAGGAAAAAGGGCCACACTTGCGCGTTGCCTTACTCCTTCAATAGATCTTACGCGCCCCACTTCTGGAAGAACCTCAAGAGGAGTCTAATGGATTTAATGAAGAGTCTCTCAAGTATTACCCTGCTGGTTAACCACCGTGCAAGTACACCATGTGTCGTGCAGGCATACCTGCGCGACCAGGACATGCGTGCCCACGCAGTACCTGCGCGCCTACCAGGACTTGCACGCCCCTGCCTTTTTGGGTACCTTTCTTGCCCATTTTACCCCAATTAAGCCATTACACCTTTCTTATTCAAGATTAAATCTTCAAGACACTCTTCAATGCCATTTATGACATGATTTCTTGATTTGACTTCATAATCTGAAAGGAATTCTGTGGAATATCTCTAAAAGCCTAGTGATTTACGCATCTTTATGTCACTAAATATTGAGATTTCATTCATTCAACCTCATCCTTTAAGATGAGAGAATCCTTAACCTGGGTCTCCTTTTCAGGAATAATCCCCAGTCATAAGTATTCTAATTTGGGCATCCTCTTTAGGAGTAATCCCCAAGTCCTCTAATCTGGGCATCCTCCTTTTCAGGAGTAAGTCCTTGTCATAATTCTTATCTTGGGCATCCTCCTTAGGAGTAAGCCCCAATTCTTAAAGTTCCCTAATCTGGGCATCCTCCTTAGGAGTAAGCTCAGTCCCCTAATTTGAGCATCCTCTTCAAGAGTAATCCCCAATCCTTAATTCCCTTAACTTGGGACTCCTTTTCAAGAGTAAGCCCCAGTTTCAAATATGTGAATCCTCTTCAAGAGTAAGCCCCAAGTCCCTTAATTTTTCAAATCTCTTAACCTGGGCCTCTTTTTCAGGAATAATCCCCAGTCTTAATTTCTCTTAACCAGTCCTAATTTACCTTTGATATGGGATTCCTTTTCAAGAGTAAAACCCAATCATAAGTCTTCTCCTAATTTGGGTGTAATGACCCGTAAATTTCAAGGAAATTTTTTTCTTAATTTTATTTGGAATTTTACAAGAACACAGTTTCTGACGGAACCTGATTCCGAGGCCCGGTGTGCCTGGAATCATTTTTCGAAGTTTGGGTCGGGTACGTTCAGTGAACGAACGAGCGGGTTTTTCTAACTTTTGAACCGGTGCCCGGAATCGAATTATGAGGGCACCGATGAAATCGCAGCGCCTGTATTTTCATAGAAACGGCTCTTCCGGAGTTGCGTTTTCTCGGTGGTGGTTTTTAATTTTCGGGCTTAAAGTTAAGAAATAAAATAATTGTACAACAAACTTTATTTTATTTCACTTAAGCCACTTGAAAGCCACTTAAACTGAGTTGAAACGGATAGGGTATTATCCAAAAATATCCTACCCTCTTGGTAGGATATTTTGGAGGTGGGGCCCGCACGAGCCCCACCATTTCTTTTCCACTAAGTAACGCACCCGCGAAAACCCGTCATTATGAAAGTCAACTGACGCGTTTTCTTAAATTCTTAACGCACCATTTAATTGGGCGGTTTTATTTGTGAATTAAATGGGCAGTTTCTTTCGTTGAATTAATTCTTTGAATTAATGGGTCGTTATTTACCTCTTTTTTGTTTGTTGGCATTATAATAAAATAAGACCAACACGACATTTGGAGGATTACACGTTGAGAGGCTTTGACAGAATGCTTGTGCCTTCACCCTTCTTCGCGAAGAACGCGAAGAACGTGAAGAATGCCGACCTCCGACGAATAACGCCAAACCCGCGGAAATCGACGACGTGACATCGTGTTCCGCGACGCCGACGTTTCCTCTCCCGCGACGTTCTTCGGCGACGTTCCTTAATCCGCAACAAAAACCTTCGATCATCTGTTGAGGTGAGAGTTTCAGATTTTCTTTTAATTTTCCTTTGTGGTTTTTTAATCAAGGATGATTTAATTATTATTAATTAAATATTTTTGTTCTTGAACCACGGATTTCATCGATGCGACACCCTTCCCCGATGACGCGACGCCAGATACCGTGACGACGCGACGATCCCCAATTCCGCGAAGAACCCGTGGACGGCGATCTGACGAGGTAGGGGTTGTTGTGAATATTTTATATTCCCGTGAATGTTTCTTTAAAATTAAAGAACCGGATTCATATGAACAATTTTAATTTATTAAAATTGTTGTTTCATGTGTTGAATAATTCTCCTGTTGTTATTAACTAATGCGGAGGGTGCGGGCCAAACGAACACGGCCCGACAACCCTCCGCCGTTCTTCGTTGTTGTGCGAATTTGGTAGGCGATGACAAATCGTGACGCAAGGCTGATTTGATGATCCCGTAGGGAAGAACGGAACCCGGGAGGAACAACGGCGTAGACGGGAAGGAAAACGGACTACCGGAGCAACTCCGGGGGCCCGCGGAAGCGGACGGCGGTGCGGGTCGCCAGCGCGGCGGCCAGCAGACCCGCGGCCACGCGGGTCCGGCTCGCCCGCACGGGACGCGGCGACATGCCGCATCCGATCGATCCAGCGCGGCCCCACGTGGGGCTGCGACACCTCCAATCCACGGGGGCAGCGCCCCACGACGTCCAGCTGCTCGGCCGAGCCGAGCCAGGCCGGTCCGACCGGGTCCGGCCGGGTCGGCCCGGTTCGGCCAACCCAGGGGGGGGGGGGGTCGGGCCGGGTCGGCCCGGGCCCGGACCCCCCGTCTTCGGACCATTTTTGGTCTTTTTCCCGTAACATGAGCTACGGGCCTCCGAACGACGCGCTGTCAGCGGCAACACGATCCTTGGACCGAGACGGTCGTTTCGGTATATCGCACTCAAGGTTTCGGAATACTTTGGGTTCGGCCGGGTTGGTTCGTGCACGAAACCAACTGGGCCCTCGGAGCGGAAATACTCATATCTTGAGCTCAGGACGTCCGATTGGCGTGCCGTCGACTTTGTTGAATTCCTCTAAGTGAGACGGATCTTTTGGCATACTCCGCACGAGGTTTGGACACAGGTGCAGTACGGTTGGGTTGGTTTTACCTTAAAAACCAACCGGGCCCCTAGGACGAAAAAGCCAATAACTCTTAGACCGGGCGTCCGATTGACGCGCTGTCTGCGACGTTGAGTTCCTGTTAACGATACGGAACTTTTGGATACATCAACCTCGGACCTTGTGTCAGTTGATGTATCAGCCTCTCGGCTCGTGGAGCGGAACCTCCCGAACGAGCTTGTTGTGTGCGGGAACCCTAGAGCTGGCTGCGACTGCTACTTCGACAGCAACGACTTTGCAGAGATCCTCAGTGGACTGCAGTGACGACTGTGCAGAGATTCTCAGTGGACTGCGACGACTACAGCACTCAGCGATCCCTTGCGGGTCAGTGCTATAGGTCCTGTGTGGGCCCGATCCTGTGTGGGTCCGATACTGTGTGGGTCAGCGCTCAACGGTTCTGTGTGAGCCAGCGCCTACAGGTCCTGTGTGGGACTGATCATGTGTGGGTCTTTGCGGGGGTTAGTACCTATTGATCCTTTGTGGGTCGGACGACTTAGATGGATCAGTGATCATCTTTATCGTCATCCGAAGAAGTATACCTGTGTGTGCTGAATCCTGTGTTACTCTCCTTTGTGGATTGTGTTGAGCTATCCTGTGTGGATTTAATGTTTTACTC
Source organism: Viscum album (assembly GCA_963277665.1). NCBI lineage: Eukaryota > Viridiplantae > Streptophyta > Magnoliopsida > Santalales > Viscaceae > Viscum > Viscum album. The sequence continues at coordinate 1,017,416,865 of OY728143.1, forward strand.
TCCTTTGTGGATTGTGTTGAGCTATCCTATGTGGATTACTTTTACTCTCCTTTGTGTAATGTGTTGTGCTATCCTGTGTGGGTATACGTTTTTCTTTCCTGTGTGGACTGGGTTGTGCTTGAGCTCGGACGTTGGAGCCGAGCGGGAATTGATGACTTAGGTATATGTATGGGAATATACCTAAGCAGTGTCAGATGTTATTTCGTGATTGTATCTTTCCTTTTTGTTTATCCTTTGTGGATTCTGGGAGTCCTTCAGGGGTCTTGGGGTCCCTACTGAGTAGCTTATACTCACCCCTGCACGGTCTATGCCCGCACTTTGTTGTGTTGGTTGCAGACGACGGACAACATTGATCGTGGTGGAGGCATGCGGAGCAGGACGGTACCTGGAGGTGGACCACTGGGTGGGACGTACTCAGAGCAGACGGCTAGACCGAGGAGCTGTGGAGGCTATCTATACCCACCCTTCAGGTGGGACCTTCAGAGGACGTCTCGACGCTGCGGCTTTTCTTTTCAGTTGCTGGTTTTCCCTTTCAGTTGTACTTTACAGTTGGGCTTGAATTTCCGGCCCCTTTACTTTCAGCACAGCTTGTTACAGTTTTTACTTACTGTTTACTTTTCCGCTTGCTTACTCTGTGGTGATTGTTTACATTTCGAAGTAAATGCCTTCCCTTTTGTTGGGATTTACACCTTGGTGCTAGTCGCCAGCCCCTGGCCTATGGAAGGAGGGCTTGGGGTAGTAACGGCACGGGCCCCGAGGACGGGTCGTGACAAATTGGTATCAGAGGTGGTTGGTTCTACCGCAGACTCTGATCTTTCTTCTATGTGAAGAAATAGTGTTTAGCGTATTGGGTGTGGTTATCAGTCTAGGGAGTCCAGTGTTGGTGCGGTGGCCGACGTATCCGTACACCAGGACCCTGACTTCTGATTTCCGACTTAATGCACGAAAACATTGATTGCATGTCTGTTTCAAGTTTTCTTTGTGATTACTTGGTTCAGCTCACCAGGTATACTGTTCTGACCGTGGCGCACTTGTTTTCTTTTCAGGATGGCCCCATGACGGCTGCCAGCTAGGGTTTCGAGAGTAGAGCGCGACGACAGCCCTCCGAGCGACGAGGCCTCGGTACAGGGCCCGTTGACAGCAGAGGCACCAACGATACCTTTACCCGTCGATCCCCCGATGCTTCCAGAACTGACCTCTGATGATGCACGTTGCCTCGGTGCTCTGCACGAGTTCTAGCACTAGCGACCACCCAGGTTTCATGGGGAGACGGACCCCCAGGCAGCCGAGGACTGGCTGGAGGTGGTCGTGCGAGTTTTCAGGCTAGTGAGGACACCAGAAGACCTCATGGTGATCCTCGCGGCGAGCCTACTGCACGCAGCAGCAGGACGATGGTGGAGGTTGATGCTCGAGGTGCACGATGAGGCCTCTCTCATCTGGACAGACTTTGGGAGCCTCTTCCGCTCAGAGTTCGTCCCGTTCACCCTCCGTGCGGTGCGCATTCAAGATCTTCTTCAGCTGCGGCAGGGCAGCTTGACGGTCACCCAGTACGCGGCGAGGTTTACCGATATTTCTCGCTACTCGACAGATATGGTATGGGACCCATTCTTCTGGGCCTGGACCTTTGAGCAGGGTTTGAGACACGAGATCAGGGCATCGCTGATCTCCCTCAGCATCACGACTCAAGCAGGAGTACTGGAGCGGGCCCTTCTGATCGAGAGCTTTCTGGCTGAGTCCACAGCGAGACCTACCGCAGGGCGGCAGGTAGCAGAGTCTTCGGCAGCTGGTAGCCGACAGATGACTCAGGGTTTCAGGCAGACCAGACCCTCTCGTAGACGACCTCAGGACACTGGCTCAGCAGTGCGGGGCACAAAACGTGGAGCCAGTCTTCCGAGAGGCAGGCAGTGCTACACCTGCGGCGGGCAGGGCCACATGGCTCGTGACTACCCGACCCGCCGTGCCGAGGAGCAGCAGACGGTGGAGGGGCCACCCAGGCAGAGGCAGAGGGTCGACCGTGGTGGTCCGCAGGGAGGAGGCGGACGAGGCATGGGAGCTGGCCGAGCAGCAGGTGGTGGGCGACGCTTTGAGGCTTTGCCACCACCACCACCAGGAGGCCTGCCCCGACCACAGGGAGCTGGCGGGCAGAGACAGGCACAACTCCAGGCAGCGGAGGCCTACGACCACGGCGCGCTAGAGATGATTCGAGGTACGATCTGTGTCTATTTCACCCTTGCTATAGTTCTTATAGACACAAGAGCGAGTCACTCTTTCATAGCTGCTGCCCTTGTTCAGAGCTCGTAGATTCCGACAGAGTCATTGGCTCGATCCTTATGGCTAGAGACTCCTACGGGAGCAGACTCGACGATTACGCACTTGTGCCGGCAGTGTGAGCTTACTCTAGGTGGCGAGAGCTTTGACTGGGATCTTCTTGTACCAGCGTCGAGGCCTTATGACGTCATCTTGGGCATGGATTGGTTATCTATAGTCCATGCTCAGATTGACTTTTTTAGGCGCAAGGTGCGATGTGTGCGCACCGACGGGAGCAGGTTCACCTTCACCGGTGAGAAGGGAGCCTTTGAAGCACGGGATGGACTCTCGTAGAGGAGGGGACAACCCATCACTCATCAGTTGGCTAGCCTCATCCTTGGAGCAGTTGACGTGCGGAGTCCTAGTTTTCCTGTAGTGGTGGATCAGTTCACAGACGTCTTTCTCGATGACGTTCCAGGGCTACCTCCTCATAGAGAGGTAGACTTTTACATTGATCTGCACCCCAGGACAACCCCAATATCTACTCCAGCGTATCGGATGGCCCCCACTGAGCTTCGAGAGTTGCGGGTTCAGTTGGAGGACTTGCAGGGCAAGGGGTTCATCCGACCCAGTGTTTCACCCTGGGCTTCCCCGATTTTGTTCACCAAGAAGGCGGACGAGAGCTTGCGACTATGTGTTGACTATCGTCGCCTGAACCAGGTGACAGTGAGGAACAAGTATCCACTACCGAGGATTGATGACCTCTTAGATCATCTCAATGGAGCACGGTGGTTCACGAAGATAGACCTCAGGTCAGGCTATCATCAGCTCAGAGTTCGAGATGAGGACGTGTAGAAGATGACCTTCAGGTGTCGGTATGGCCACTATGAGTTCTTGGTTATGCCTTTCGGCATAACCAACGCTCCAGCAGTGTTCATGAGCCTCATGAAAAGGATCTTCCAGCCATACCTCGATCGATTTGTCGTGGTTTTCATCGATGACATTTTGGTGTACTCGACCACGGAGGAGGAGCCCGCCTACCACTTGCGGGTTGTACTAGACACACTCCGAGAGCACTAGATTTATGGAAAGCTATCGAAGTGCCAGTTATGGTTACATGAGGTCCACTTCTTGGGGAACGTCATTTCTGAGGCGGGAGTTGCAGTGGATCCAACGAAGATCGAAACACTGCTAGCTTGGGCGCCACCCAGGAGCGTGACGGAGGTACGGAGTTTCTTAGGTCTAGCCGGATACTATCGGGGGTTTGTGCCAGACTTCTCCAGAGTTGCGGCACCACTCTCAGCCTTGAAAAAGAAGGGGAAACCCTTTGTCTGGTCAGACAGATGTCAGCAGAGCTTTCAGGAGCTGAGACAGAGATTGACCAGTGCACCTATCTTGAGGTTGCCTGAGGAGGGAGTTGGATACGTAGTCTACTGCAATGCATCAGGGACCGGACTCGGGTGTGTCCTGATCCAAGAGCAGGCCGTGATTGCCTATGGATCACGTCAGTTGAGGCCACATGAGCAGAACTATGCCACTCATGACCTGGAGTTAGCAGCAGTGGTCTTCGCCCTGAGGACATGGCGGCACTATCTGATGGGAAAGCGCTTTACAGTCTTTTCTGTCCACCAGAGTCTCAAGTACATCTTCTCGCAGAAGGACCTGAACCTGAGACAGCGGAGATGGCTCGAGTTCTTCTAGGACTATGACTTTGAGATAGTCTATACTCTTGGGAAGGGGAACATAGTAGCCGATGCCCTCAGTAGGAGGACGGGCATTCAACTACTTGAGGAGGCGACCAAGAAGCTATCCGCCTTACAGATATCCTTCGTGGATAGAGATGGAGCAACCTTCCTTCAGTCTCTCACAGTCACCCCTCCACTACTGCAGCAGGTCAGAAAGGCACAGCGTGGGGACACTGACTGTGAGACACGGCGTGCACAGATATCCTCAGGATAGGCACCTGATGGTTTCTCCCTTGGAGTAGAGCACAACGTCCTTTTCAGAGGACGTACCTTGGTACCGGTCACTTTATGAAAGGAGGTGCTGAGAGAGTTTCACACTTCTCCTTTGGCGGTATATCCTGGAGTGGCGAAGATGTACTAGGATCTCAGACGACAGCACTGGTGGCCGGGCATAAAGAAGGTTGTGGCAGAGTTCATTTCACAGTGCCTTACCTGCCAGCAGGTGAAGGCAGAGCATCAGGTACCAGCAGGCTTGGTACAACCCTTAGAGGTCCCAGAGTGGAAGTGAGACGGGATATCTATGGACATCGTGACTGGACTTCCACGCACTTCCAGAGGTCACGACTCCATTTGGGTGATTGTTGACCGACTCACCAAGTCGGCACACTTCTTACACATCAGAGAGCAGGGCTCAGTGGAGAGCGTGGGGAGTCTCTATGTTCAGGAGATTGTACATCTTCACGGTGTGCCATCGTCTATCATCTCCGATCGAGACGCTCGCTTTACTTCCCGGCTTTGGAAGGGGTTGCAGGAGGCGTTCGGGACACGGCTACGTCTGAGCATCGCCTTTCACCCTCAGACGGATGGTCAGACGGAGAGGACCATCCAGACTCTTGAGGACATGCTCCACGCATGTGTCCTTGACTTTGGTCACAGCTGGGAGGACCACCTACCCTTGGTGGAGTTGGCGTACAACAACAGCTACCACTCCCCATCGGGATGGCACCATACGAGGAATTGTACGACAGACCTTGCAGATCTCCTTTGTGCTGGACAGACCCTGGGGAGTCAGTACTTGTGGGACCAGAGATGGTCCGGGCCACGAAAGAGAAGGTCCAGGTCATCCAGGAGTGGATGAGGACAGCTCAGAGCCGGCAGAAGTCAAATGCTGATAGGAGGCGGAGGCCACTGGAGTTCGAGGACGGCGACCACGTCTTCTTGTGTGTCTCACCTCAACGTGGTTTGTGGAGATTTGGCCGAGGCGGCAAGTTGTCTCAACGCTTCATCGAGCCTTTCCAGGTCCTCAGCAGGATTGGTGAGGTGGCTTATCGCCTGGCTCTACCACCTTAGTTTCACCGGGTGCACGACGTCTTCCACGTAACTCAGCTGAGGAGATACGTGCACGACCCGACGCACATCATTAAAAATGGGGAGCTGGACGTGGATGATGGGGTGACTTTTACGGAGGTCCCGGTGGAGATAGAGGATCGACAAGAGTGAGTCCTACGTGGGCGATCGATTCCTCTTGTGGGCATCAGTTGGCAGCACGGGAACCTCCAGGATAGCACTTGGGAGCGGGAGGCTCAGAAGCGTGCTCAGTACCCGCATTTGTTTCCCTAGTTTATGATGTATCTTTACGGGGACGTAAAGCCCTGAGGTGGGAGTAATGTAAAGACCCGTAAATTTCAATGAAATTTGTTTCTTAATTTTTTTTGGAATTTTACAAGAACGCAGTTTCTGATGGCACCTGATTCCGAGGCCCGGTGTGCCCGGAATCATTTTCCGAAGATTGGCTCGGGTACGTTTAGTGAACGGACGAGTGGGTTTTTCTAACTTTTGAACCGGTGTCTGGAATCGAATTCTGAGGGCACCGATGAAATCGCAGTGCCGGTATTTTATTAGAAACTCCTCTTCCGGAGTTGCGTTTGCTCGGTGGTGGTTTTTAATTTTCGGCCTTAAAGTTAAGAAATAAAATAACTGTACGACAAACTTTATTTTATTTCACTTAAGCCACTTGAAAGCCACTTAAACTGAGTTGAAACAGATAGGGAACTATACAAAAATATCCTACCCTCTTGGTAAGATATTTGTGAGGTGGGGCCCACACGAGCCCCACCGTTTCTTTTCCGCTAAGTAACGCACCCGCGAAAACCCGTCATTATGAAAGTCAACTGACGGGTTTTCTTAAATTCTCAACACACCATTTAATTGGGCAGTTTTATTCGTGATTTAAATGGGCAGTTTCTTTCGTTGAATTAATTCTACGAATTAATGGGTCGTTACTTACCTCTTTTTCATTTGTTGGCGTTATAATAAAATAAGACCAACACGACATTTGGAGGATTACATATTGAGAGGCTTTGATAGAATTCTTGTGCCTTCACCCTTCTTCGCGAAGAACGTGAAGAACGTGAAGAACGCCGGCCTTCGACGAAGAACGCCAAACCCGCGGAAATCGATGACGCGACGCCGTGTGCCGCGACGCCGACGTTTCCTCTCCCGCGACGTTCTTCGGCGATGTTTCTTAATCCGAAACAAAAACTTTAGATCATCTGTTGAGGTGAGAGTTTCGGATTTTCTTTTAATTTTCCATTGTGGTTATTGACTCAAGAAGGATTTAATTATTATTAATTAAATCTTTTTGTTCTTGAACCTCGGAGTTTGTCGACGCGACACCATTCCGCGACAACGTGATGCTGGATACCGCGACGACGCGACGATCCCCAATTCCGTGAAGAACCCGCGGATGACAATTTGACGAGGTAGGGGTTGTTGTGACTATTTTATATTCCCATGAACGTTTCTTTAAAATTAAAGAATCAGATTCATATGAACAATTTTAATTTATTAAAATTGTGGTTTCATGTGTTGAATAATTCTCCCATTGTTATTAACTAACGTGGAGGGTGCGGGCCAAACGAACACGGCCCGACAACCCTCCGCCGTTCTTCGTTGTTGTGGGAATTTGGCGGGCGATGGAAAATCGTGACACAAGGCCGATTTGATGATCCCACAGTGAAGAACGGAACCCGGGAGGAACAACGGTGCAGACGGGAAGGAAAACGGACCACCGGTGTAACTCCGGTGGCCCGCAGAAGCGGCCGGCGGTGCCCCGGCGCGCCGCCAAACATAGCCACCATGGCTGAAGCCGCGACGGCGGCGGCCAGCAGACCCGCGGCCGCGCGAGTCCGGCTCGACCGCACGGGATGCAGCGACATGCCGCGTCCGATCGATCCAGCGCGGCCCCCACGCAGGGCCGGGACACCTCCAATCCGCGGGGGCAGCGCCTCGTGGCGTCCAGCTGCTCTGCCGGGCCGAGCCCGGCCGGTCGGACCGGCCGGGCCGTGCCTGGGCCGGACCGAACCGGGTTCATCCGACCCAGGGGGGGTCGGGCCGGGACGGCCCAGGCCAGGATTCCCCGTCTTCGGACCCTTTTCGGTCTTTTGCCTGTAACATGAGATACGGGCCTCTGAATGACGCGCTGTCAGCGGCAACGCGATCCTTGGACCGAGACGGTCGTTTTGCTATATCGCACACAAGGTTTCGGAATACTTTGGGTTCGGCCGGGTTGGTTCGTGCACAAAACCAACCGGGCCCTCAGAGCGGAAGCGCTCATATCTTGAGCTCCGGACGTCCGATTGACGTGCCGTCGACTTTTTTGAATTACTCTAAGTGAGAAGGATCTTTTGGAATAATCCGCCCGAGGTTTGGACGCAGGTGGAGTACGGTCGGGTTGGTTTTTCCTTAAAAACCAACCGGGCCCCTGGGACGAAAAAGCCAATAACTCTTAGACCGGGCGTCCGATTGACGCGCCGTCTGCGACGTTGAGTTCCTGTTGACGATACGGAACTTTTGGATACATCAACCTTGGACCTTGTGTCAGTTGATGTATCAGCCTCTCGGCTCGTGGAGCGGACCCTCCCGAACGAGCTTGCTGTGTGCGGGAACCCTAGAGCTAGCTATGACTGCTACTTCGACAGTGACGACTGTGCAGAGATCCTCAGTGGACTGCAACAATGACTGTGCAGAGATCCTCAGTGGACTACGACGACTACAACACTCAGCGATCGCTTGTGGGTCAGTGCTACAGGTCCTCTGTGGGCCCAATCCTGTGTGGGTCCGATCCTGTGTGGGTCAGCGCTCAGCGGTTCTGTGTGAGCCAGCGCCTACAGGTCCTGTGTGGGCCCGATCCTATGTGGGTCTTTGCGGGAGTTAGTACCTATCGATCCTTTGTGGGTCCGACGACTTAGATGGATCAGTGATCATCTTTATCATCATCCGAAGAAGTATTCTTGTGTGAGCTGAATCCTGTCTTGCTCCTCTTTGTGGATTGTGTTTAGCTATCCTGTGGGGATTTACTGTTTTACTCTCCTTTGTGGATTGTGTTGAGCTATCCTATGTGGATTACTTTTACTCTCCATTGTGGAATGTGTTGTGCTATCCTGTGTGGGTATACATTTTGCTTTCCTGTGTGGATTGGGTTGTCCTTGAGCTCGGACGTTGGAGCCGAGCGGGAATTGATGACTTAGGTATATGTATGGTTATATACCTAAGCAGTGTCGGATGTTATTTCGTGATTGTATCTTTCCTTTGTAGTTATAATTTGTGGATTCTGGGAGACCTTCTGGGGTCTCGGGGGTCCCTACTTAGTAGCTTATACTCACCCCTGCACGGGCTATGCCCGCACATCGTTGTGTTGGTTGCAGACGATGGACAACACTGATCGTGGTGGAGGATTGCGGAGCAGGACGGTACCTGGAGGTGGACCACTGGGCGGGACGTACTCGGAGCGGACGGCTGGACTGAGGAGCTGTGGAGGCTATCTGTACCCACCCATCAGGTGGAACCTTCAGAGGACGGCTCGACGCTGTGGCTTTTCTTTTCAGTTGCTGTTTTTCCCTTTCAGTTGTACTTTACAGTTGGGCTTGTATTTCCAGCCCCTTTACTTTCAGCACAGCTTGATACAGTTTTTACTTACTGTTTACTATTCTGCTTGCTTACTCTGTGGTGCTTGTTTACTTTTCAAAGGCAATGCCTTCCCTTTTGTTGGGATTTACGCCTTGGTGCTAGTCGCCAGCCCCTGGCCTATGGAAGGCGGGCTTGGGGTAGTCACGGCATGGGCCCTGAGGACGGGTCGTAACATTGGGCCTCCTTTTTCAGGAGTAAGCCCCAAGTTAGAGTATTCAAAATCTCCATGAAGCACATATACCTTTATGGACCCTGTTCCGGGATTTCATCCCTAAAGTAAATCCTAACCATCATTTATCTGGGCAGTCATGCATACATAAGCCCCACATTATTTCTTATGATTGCATCTTTCATGGTACAATTGTCTAATTTTTACCAATACCTCTTGTTTCTCACACCGAGCATTACTCACGTGAGCTTAGAGTGTAAAAGTAATTGTGACATCCTTATTTGATCCATCAATCATAAACATCATACTACCTTACTCGAACTAAGTGGGTTCTGATTCCTTTTCTAAACAAAGGTTATGTAGGTAGCCTGTCTACGGGTTCGATCCCAACTCTAAAATAATCCATGTCCTTCTGAATGAAAATAAACTTCAAGTGCCCCACTGAGTGGCTTTAAAACCAGTATGGTCATCATAATTACCAAGAGACTTCTGTATAAATGTGTCAAAGGGTACCATTGACCAAGAATCTCTAATAAATATAGATGATTCTCTATCGATGAAGAACCTTGAATACATACAAAAGATTATCTAAATTTCCTACATATTTAATCATTGATTGTCAGATCTGAAGGAAATCTCATTTTATACTTGGTAATGTGATAAGGTTTTACGAACATAACATAAATCTCTAAATATAGTCCCGGAGTAGACAATAATTCCCCTCAAAAAGGTGTGATGAGTCTGACCTCCCATCCTCTCGACCAATGCAAATTCCTAAGCCTCATCATTCCACAAACTAATGAGCACCTACCTTTGGAATGTAGGTCCGAATGGATGTGGAATCATTGGATAATTCCGGTTCTACGAAAAAACCTGTTAGAAACTGATCAGAATGTTTGAACCTCCCATCAAGGTGGTCATCCCCGGATTCCGAGGGAAACAAAAATGGTAAACCCGACGTGAATCCTTAACTAAGTTAAGATGATGTTTTACCTATTTGTTAGGCCCCTATTTAAAACTCAATGAGAGGTCCAAGAAAAAAAATCATTGACATATGTGCTCATCCAAATGATGTAGTGGATAAATTTATCTTGATTACGTCTATTATATCAAACATGCACTCTTTTCCCAAGATCTTCTGCATTTCTAGAATGGCTGCTCTCAAGTTCACACCTGTAAATACTGCTACTGCAAATGCCACTGCTGTTACTCATGATGGATCGACGTCCGCTCTTAGGATGATATCAACTACTCAGCATCTTCAACGCTGGGTATCAAACACAGTGGTTAAGGAGTACCATCAACACGGTGACATCCCAACTCTGGAGGCTGCCCGACAAGCCCTCCAATTAAACAACTCACATTAGTCATCCTGACAATGATTACCAGTGATCAAGAAGCCAGAAGTGCTGACTACCGTCTCTAAATGTTTCAGGTCGTTATACCTAGAACAAAATCACCATTCGCTCCCTTATTCTGGGGAGGTGAATGAGCAGGTCCCTCAGGGCCTTAATTTAAACAGACAGGAGTCCTTCCTGAGGGCTCCCACCGACAATCGCCGCCAGAGTCGTGCGGCAGTGCGCGCTCAACATGATGAGGGTACCGACTCCAGGCGTTCGGCTCAGGTTCCTCGAACCCGAGCAAGAAAGACGAACCACCAGAGGCGGAATCCGGTCAACAGTGAGCAGGTTCTCATCTCTGCCATCTCTGGAGAAGTCCACCAACCTAACTTGGTGGAAAGCAACGAGCAGGCACATACACCTGCCCGTTTTAAACCCGCAGTCTAGCAGACTCGTCTGGAATCATCACACCAATCCCGCCTGGCAATTCTGGTGGAGTACTATAGGCAGGAACACACACCTGTTTATACATTATCAGCTAGTCAGCAGGCTCGTCTGACTACATATGATGGATCTCGTCAACCATGTTTGGTGAAGTGCAATTAGCAGGCACATACACCTGCTAGTATTAATCAAGCCTACAAACAGTCTTGCTTGGTAGCATTCAGAGAAGTTAGTCGGAAAGCCCCGACAACAAATAGAAGGCAGACTCAACTCTCTGACCCCACACTTGAGTACAGTTAGGATTCACTGAGAGGAAAAGGAGGACACGGGCATGCACATACACCTGCTCCATGCTCAGAATGGATGTATATTCCCGTTCCGGTAGCTGAAGTCACCAAGAATATTCTTTCAATGGTGAAAGAGCAGAAGCAAATCCCTGCTCATATTCTGGATGCCTACTAGGATATTATAACAACTTCAGCGGCATCTCATGGAATGACACATAAATCTATCCCTACCAGTGGAGTGATACATCAACAATTCACTCCAGAACAGACACACACTTCTGTTCCAGTCCAAGAGGGTTATGGGGAATACTCCCCCATATCATACGGACGACCAAGTCAGGCACATACACCTGATTTGAGAGGAGATCGTCATCCTAACCTGGCCATCTTTCCTGATCAGTCATATACACCTGCTCAGAGCAGCCACTTTCATCAACAAGTGGTTTCTAAGGCGAGTAAGAAGGCGTCTAAGAAAATGAACCGCCCAACACAGTCAGGAGATCAAGAGCCAATCTGTAACAAGGCCTTGCTCGATGATGGAGTTCTTGAAGCCCTCAGACAATTATCTATTGGAATTCAAGATTCTACTACCTCAGTTCCCAATAGTGGGAACATTAATTCTGAAGGTCTTAAATAGAAACATCCTCATGAAGGCTTGCTTCATGACAATTCGGTCGATCCCAAAGTTTCGTCTTCATATGAGAGCCACAGGAACCCTCTGTGTGGTCAGAAGACCAAGGAGTAAGAGATCTCATCTTTTGATGTAACCCATTATGGTGGTCCTCCCCATGATGATGAATTTTTCTGCAAAAGTCCTCTCCGTAGTAGTGATGCACATTTCACGGAAAATGCTCCAGTGGACAATGTAGCACCGAGAAAGCCCTCTTTTCTTAAGGTACATGCAAATGCGAAACCAGTCATCTCTGAAGTTTCATTGCTAACAGGTGAAATACTTTCTCAATTAGAAGATAGCCCAGGGTGTAGGTCATTCTCCGAACCACCCCTAAGTCATGCATCTTATAGTTTGATCAATGATTTCTCTACCAATCCTGTTGAATCCAATGAAGCAAAAAGGAAACACCAACTCTGGTCAAATCAGGTAGAAGAATATTCATCAAATGATAAAGAGGAAATGCTGAATATGAGAAAACAACTGGCAAAAGGTGAAGTGCCAGTCATGTTTTGGCCTATGGCTGACTCTCGGTATAATAATCCAGAAATGTTGATGGAAGATGAAATTCATGATACTCGTCTCAACATATGGAAAACTCTTTGTTAGTTGAAAAAGAAAGTATTATCTTATGATGAATATGAAAATCATCTTTAGATAATAGAAGGGTTACAACGTCAGATTGATTTGGCATCTCTATCAGTCTCTCGATATCCAAAGGCTGAAAAGCAGCATAGAGCCCTTCAACGTTCATGATTTGGTGCACTAAGAAGATTGCGTCAGTTAATTGCCAATGACCCATTTGGTATTCGTGTCAGAGGACAGGGTGTTCATGGAGCACTGAATTTCATGGTGCTCTCCAGTCAGCAAAGCCCACCGAAAACGGTCTCATGCAATGTTATTGCCCATGGTCGGCCACAGTCAATGGGCTATGTTTGTAATCAAAATCTTTCCCAAGAACATGCTTTAACTAGTTCCTCTCAAAATCAAGAATACAAAGAACAAGTTGTCGAATTACTCTTGCATCAAGCAAACAAGAATATTGAACATGCCTCTCGTTTGAAGCCAGCACGTCACCAAGTGACAAAAGTGTCCGAAATCATCCAACTGTCTTTTGAACTGGGTGACAAAAGCGTATACAGATTAATGCGTCCAGCTAATTTCCGTACTATGGTTCACAAAATCAGGAGGACTTTCAAGAAAGTCTCAGACATAGCATGTCAATAACCACCCCAGCTCGCCAGACTGGGGACTCTTTTAAACCAACCCTCATAATCAACAAAAAGGATTCGGGGAGTTGAGCGAGAACAGTAGGAGCTACCCCAATCCACTGGAATGGGGACTTTTTCAAATAATCAATCCCCTCCTCAGAGAAAGTCGGTCTTTTCTCGATTGGGGAAGAAACCTCAAGAGGAACAAAGAGCCAAATTATCAGGAGGTTCCCTCCAAATTACGATTCATCAAGAAGTGTCTAAGGGGTTGAATCAACAAAAGGAAATGTCTCATTAAAGACATGGAAGAAGACAATATCACAGAAATGCTGATAGAAGGGATGCGAGGAGTTATGCATCGATTAATGTCATCAATGTCGTTGTTGCTGATCCACCAGATGAGGCTCACTCAGGGGACTCAGATGAAGAGGTTCCTGCTCAAGAAGATGTACGCACCGACACAAATGAAGAAGGTGTGCGTACACGAAGTCAAAGGATTACTCAGAACATAAGTAATCCTTCGAGTAACCCACTTCCCCCTCTCCGAAAAGGATCCAACAAAGGGAAGGGAAAGAACCAGGTTACATATCCTTCCTCTAGAGAAGGTCAATTTCTCTCACTAGAGCAGAGTTTTGCATAACAGGAGGAATAAATTAAGGAACTAAGAAGGTTGAATGCAGAACTACTTCAGAGTAGTCTTTTTCTTAAGCATGCTGGAGTCAGTCAGCCAAAGGAATTTGTTGCAGCTACTGAGATGGATCAGGAATATCCTCCACTATCAGTACACCCTCACAGGTCTAATCCTACATGTCAAGTGCAACAAAATTTGGCAGTGCTACCATTGGTTGTAGTGCCAATCGCCACATCTGTCCAAGCTCCAGTCATTGCACCTACCCAAGTCCAAGTTCAACCGGATGTTTCTCAAAAGTTAATAACTACTATTGATTCATTAACAACTCGGTTAGAAACTATGGAAGGGAAGCGTGCGCAAGTTCAACCAGAAAAGAAAGTTTACCCTGAATTGGTAGATTCAATTTATCCTCCATCCAGTTTTGGGAACCCTGTATTCCCTATTTTCAATGGATCAGGTGATCCTGAACAACATTTGATGCATTACGTGTCTTGTTGCGATCCTATGATAGGAACTCCGGAGCAGCAAGAAGCAGTGAAACTCAGATTCTTCGTGCAGACCTTGCAAGGACCAGCTTTTGTTTGGTATACAAGTTTGCAATCCTGGTCAATTACAGGATGGGAGGATCTTCGCAAAAAATTCCTCCTTCAGTTCAACTCAACTTTGCCAAAGACAACAGTTTTCGATCTTACAAACTGTAAGAAAATGGAGAATGAAAGGGTCTCTGATTTCATTGCTGTATGGAAGGGATTAAAATATTCATTGAGTTTAGCAATCCCTCAAGAATAATTGTTGCCAATATGTGTGGCAAATCTACGTGATGAATTACGCACACCGTTATTCCCTGTGAAATACACAGGAGGGTTTCAATACCTTACATCAATCGCTCAGCAGATTGAAGATTCCCTTATACAGGCTAAGGCTAAATCTTGTGTAATTCCATCAGCTCCAGGAAGGAGAATGAGTAAAGTAGAAACTACTACTGTTATGCTTAAACAAGAACCTATACCTATTTCTACCTCAAAACCTTCATCTTCTCGAAGGGATCCACCTTTTGAGCACCAACAACAATGGCCTTTTCGTCCAGATGATCAAAAATATCAAAGACAGAAACAATTTGAGGATCTGAAGCAAAAAACACACTCTTTCCGAAATGAACAAGTTCCTAGTTATTTCATTTCGGCTCTGGAAAACAATTTGTTTCAATTGCCAATACCCAAGATGCCAAACAAGAAAGGAGATGAAGACCATCCTAATTATTTCCCTTTTCATCAAATGTTGGGGAATCCCATCCAGGAGTGTTTTGTCTTCAAAGACCTCCTGCAAAAGATGGCCGACTCAGGACAGGTCACATTGAAAGGCTCCTCAGCCCAGGTAGCATGTGTCACTGCTACAGTTCCAGAAGAGGAAGATGAATGGCAGGAAGTCAAAATAAAAAATGCACAAAAGTATGATTATTGGATGGTCAGAAAGACAATCAATCGAACTCATGCTATTTTGCAAACACAATTAAGGAAACCAATAGTGTCTTCTGCGATGAATGTTGCGGAAAAACCCTCTTCGTCAGAGGGAAGTCCTCAAAGAAACGACATGATTCAAAGAAAGAAAAAGAATCAGAAGAAGATGAGTATGTGTCAAAGCCTAAGTTGTATTTGACTTTGGCGGACTTCATGCCATCTACTTCAAAGCCACGGGCACCGCCCCACCAAACGGCATAGCATAAATAGGCTAATCAGGCAGAGTCTTCATCAGACGAAGAGTTAATCTTTGGTTCTGTTAATATGATTCAATTAACTGATCCATATGCCAGATTTTTGAAGAAGTATTTTGTATAAACTACAAATTACCTCTTTCATCCTTGCTATATGACGTTAAACTATACAGCAATGGTCCATACATATGATCTTAAACTATTTGTATTAATTTCTTCCCACACGACGTTAAACTATGAAAAAACAATTCCTTAATTTGTCCTCACTGCATGACATTAAACTGCAAAGTCCCTCTTTCGTCCTTGCTATATGCCGTTAAACTATACAGCAATGGTCCATACATATGACCATAAACTATTTGTATTAATTTCATCCCACACAACATTAAACTATGATAAAAAATTCCCTAATTTGTCCTCACTGCATGAAATTAAACTACAAATTCCCTCTTTCGTCCTTACTATATGACGTTAAACTATACAGCAACGGTCCATATAAGTGACCTTAAACTATTTGTATTAATTTTGTCCCACACAACATTAAACTGTGAAAAAGTTCCCTAAATGGTCCAGTATGACCTTAAACTGCAACTAGGTCCTGTATGACTTTAAACTACATCAATGGTCCAGTATGACATTAAACTGCATCATCAACGGTCCATGCATATGACCCTAAACTATTTGTGAGTCCCTATCGTCCAGCAAGACGTTAAACTGTGATGTCCTAACTACATGACACTAAACTGTATAGATGTCCCTTACGTCCGGAAAGACGTTAAACTACATAATCAACAAAGGTCATGTATGACCTTAAACTACACTTTTGTACAGCATGACATTAAACTGCACCATCCACAGTCCATGCATATGACCTTAAACTACTCGCACTTTCATTCATCGTGACGCTAAACTGTGGAAGAAATCGTCAATGCGTCCAACATGACATCAAATGGTTTACTCTTTTGTCCTCACTGTATGACATTAAACTGCTCAGTCCCCCTTTCATCCAACATGATGTTAAACTATATTGTCCCCATCGTCCTAACTACATGACGCTAAACTATACAGAAAGTCCGTGATACGTCCTACATGACATTAAACTGTACTTTGTCCCTGCTACATGACACTTAACTGTGCAGCACCAATAGTCCTAACTACAAGACTCTAAACTGCATAGTCCCTTTATATGTCCTACATGACATTAAACTATGCATCGTTAAGGTTGTTGTTATCTCTTGTTTCTCACACCGAGTGTGACTCACGTGAGATTAGAGCAAACCTCAACCATAACACTCTCTTTGGGCCGCCAACCGTGTGTAATTCCCAACTACATAATTTTTAGGTCATTGTACCCAAGAATAACTTAATCATTAATTCATTATTTAATTGAACTACACAGACTTTGATACTTTCCTTCTAGGCTGGGTATGTAGGCAACCTCCCAAGGTTCAATCCCAAAACCAATCTCTTAACGTCGGTTCATCTCTTTCTCATACAATGTTAATTCGTGAAACCTCCCTTAGAATCAATATCTTTACATTGGTTCACTTTCGTCCTTGTTATATGACGTTAAACTATACAACACATTTGTCCAGTATGATAGTAAACTACAAATTTCTTTGATCCCCTCACCTGAGAGGGAACCATTATTTACATTGATTTTTTCAATCATGTTTCATTTCAAAGACTACATGCATACATGGCAATGCCCAAACCTTTTATCTTGTGTTAATCCATCATTGTACTAAAGTCCCCTTCCACCCTTCACATGTACGAACCAAATTTGTACAAAGGGTATTTCTAGAACTATGTGGGCTTGATTCCCATCCTTATGGGATACGTAAAAACGTTCGAGTGTCCCTTGAATCCAGCCCCAAGTCTTTGGGCCTAACCACAAATTACACTTTCAGTCCCTTGGCTAAAAAGTCCCCATTAAAACACACACTGTGTATTTCTTGCAGTGGTCCAAGCTCTTTGACCCTAAACTAAGATCTCTAATCCTTTTGTCCCACATGACATTAAACTGTAGTTTAAGAAGTACATATGGCTTGATTCTCATCCTTATGGGATACGTAGTGTAGTCCAACATTTCAATTCAGGACCCAGCCACACCATGATTATGGTTAGCATAGATCTATGTATCTCTGTATACATTGAACAATACCCATCTTTATGTGTCATAATCCTAACCTTAAATATTTTCAGATCCTCATAACCCTTTTCATGACTTCTAGTCACAAAAATGTCAATCTTCTGAGAGTTCTTTTGTCTGACTATGAAACACATGCCCATATATGGCCTTGCATAAACAGTCTACATAACAGACTTGTTAGCCAAAAGATGCAATTATTTGACTATGCAGCCAATGCCCTTAGGTGGCCCCGTATAATTCAACCCCCTAACAGGTTTGTCAGATAGTGGTAACTTCATTCTTGGGAAGAATGCCTCTTTTGTCCTTATTTGACTTAAATGACAGTATGTAGGGATCCGCAAAATATCCATCCTTAACATATTTTTCCCATATCCTCTTTCATGATCTGAAAGTATTGAATTCTATGGTTTATATTTTACTTCCCTACATTTGGGTCAGACCTTCGTAGGAGTGATATTCATCCAGTTCTTCGATAATCTTGTTTGGAAACATCTTCTCCAAATTCAAGTACCTC
Source organism: Viscum album (assembly GCA_963277665.1). NCBI lineage: Eukaryota > Viridiplantae > Streptophyta > Magnoliopsida > Santalales > Viscaceae > Viscum > Viscum album. Next base: position 1,017,434,894 of record OY728143.1, read on the forward strand.
TTTCCATACAGCAAACTCTATACTTTTGAATATTTGAATCTCCATAAACATTAACTGGCTATTAGCACTAGGAAAGTAAATTTCTGAGAGTTCTCTTTCCTGACTATGCAGCACGTGCCCATAGGTGGCCTTGCATAAACAGTCTACATAACAGACTTGTAAGCCAAAAGATACTATTTTATTTAACTATGCAGCCAATGCCCTTAGGTGGCCCTGCATAATTCAACCCCCTTACGGGTTTGTTAAATAATGGTAACTTCATTCTTGGAAACTACTTCTTCTAATGACTTTTAGCTCTTTTTCATATCATTCCTCAGATTCAAATATTCTTAAGTCATAGCTTACATATTTTCCCTCATACTTGAGTATGTTAATATGTTTTCAGATGAAATTTCAAGGAATTGAGTCAATTCTAATCCATTTCGGTCAAAGCCCTTTCAACCTTAAACATTAGCCACTTTATGTCCGAAATGCATGACTTTAAACTACCAATAACCACAAAGACCCCTGGTTTCTTTTTTTTCCTAAGAGTCAAATCCTCTTTTCACTCCGGATCCAACTCTGAGGGGGGACTTTTGTTGACGCTCCTTTCGTTACTAAATCTAAAGATCGGAAAAGGGGAATATCTGAGCTCAAATTGATTCATCCTTTGAAGAAAATATAAAAAATCGACAAAGGCATGAACAAGGGATCATTGCCAATAGGTCGCGCAAGTTCCCTCATAGTCGCTCAAGTCCACTTTCGCGATACCTAGTGGTCACGCAAGTCACTTGCGCGACCTAAGTGATAACCGCCCGTGGACTTCTTCTGCCTATAAATAGACCCTGTGGGCCTCCTATTCGAGGAGAATTTTTTCCAGAAACTGAGATTTGAGGTCTCGGTGCCCTAGTCTCTTCTCAAAGCGTCTGAAACACTTCTAAGTTAATTTCTTACCTAGAACGGAAGATCTAAAGAGGCGGAGGAAGGCCTAAGTGTTGAAACTCATCAACACTTGCGCGCCTGAGTGGCCAGACCTTAAGGAAGAAGGGCCACACTTGCGCTCCGCCTTACTCCTTCAATAGATCTTGCATGCCCCTCTTCTGGAAGAACCTCAAGAGGATTCTAAAGGCTTTAATGAAGAGTCTCTCAATTATTACCCTGCTGGTTAACCGTCGCGCAAGTACACCATGTGTCGTGTAGGCATACCTGCGCGATCAGGACTTGCACACCCACGTAATTCCTGTGCGCCTTCTAGGAGATGCACGCCCCTGCCTTTTTGGGTGCCTTTATTTCCCATTTCACCCCTCTTAAGCCATTACACTTTTCCTATTCAAGATTCAGTCTTCAAGACACTCTTCAATGCCATATATTTCATGATTTATTGATTTGACTTCCTAATCGAAAAGGAATTCTGTGGAATATCTCTCAAAACCTAGTGATTTACACATCTTTATGTCACTAAAGATTGTGATTTCATTCATTCATCCTCATCCTTTAAGATGAGAGAATCCTTAACCTGGGTCTCCTTTTCAGGAATAATCCCCAGTCATATGTCCTCTAATTAGGACATCCTCTTTAGGAGTAAGCCCCAAGTCCTCTAATTTGGGCATCCTCTTTTTCAGGAGTAAGTCCAAGTCATAATTCTTAACTTGGGAATCCTCCTTAGGAGTAAGCCCCAATTCTTAAAGTTCCCAAATCTTGGCATCCTCCTTAGGAGTAAGCCCCAATCCCCTAATTTGGTCATCCTCCTCAGGAGTAATCCCCAAACCTTAATTCCCTTAACCTGAGCCTCCTTTTCAGGAGTAAGCCCCAGTTTCAAATATGGGCATCCTCTTCAAGAGTAAGCCCCAAGTCCCTTAATTTTTCAAATCTCTTAACCTGGGCCTCCTTTTCAGGAATAAGCCCCAGTCTTAATTTCTCTTAACCAGTCCTAATTTACCTTTAATCTGGGATTCCTTTTCAGGAGTAAAACCCAATCATAAGTCTTCTCCTAATTTGGGACTCCTTTTCAGGAGTAAGCCCCAAGTTAGAGTATTCAAAACCTCCATGAAGCACATATACCTTTATGGACCCTGTTCCTGGATTTCTTCCCTAAAGTAAATCCTAACCTTCATTTATCTGGGCAGTCATACATACATAAGCCCCAAATTAATTCTTATGATTGCATCTTTCATGGCACAATTGTCTAATTTTTACCAATACCTCTTGTTTTCACACCAAGCATGACTCACGTGAGCTTATAGTGTAAAAGTAATTGTGACATCCTTCTTTGAGCCATCAATCATAAACATCGTACTCCCTTACTCGAACTACGCGAGTTCTGATTCCTTTTTTAAACAAAGGATACATAGGTAGCCTATCTACGGGTTTGATCCGAACTCTAAAATAATCCATGTCCTTCTGAATGGCAATAAACATCAAGTGCCCCACTGAGTGGATTTAAAACCAGCATGGTCATCATAATGACCAAGAGACTTCTGTATAAATGTGTCGAAGGGTACCATTGACCCTGAATATCTAATAAATACAGATGATTCTCTATCGATGAAGAACCTAGAATACATACAAAAGATTCTCTAGATTTCCTACATATTTAATCATTGATTGTCATATCTGAAGGAAAGCTCATTTTATACTTGGTAATGTAATAAGGATTCACGAACATAACTTAAAACGATAAAGAGAGTCCCGTAGTAGACAATAATTCCCCTCAAAATGGTGTGATGAGTCCGACCTCCCATCCTCTCAACCAATGAAAATTCCTAAGCCTCATCATTCCACAAACTAATGAGCACCTACCTTTGGAAAGTAGGTCAGAATGGATGTGGAATCATTGGATGTTTCCGGTTCTATGAACAAACCCATTTGAAACCGATCGGAATGTTTGAACCTCCCATCAAGGTGGTCATCACCGGATTCCGAGGGAAACACATATTTTTTGATGGATTAGATGAGGAAAAATGAAAAATATTTTATAATCACATTAATTTTGACTCCAAGATATATATGAATAGAAAACTAACCCATTTCGTTGGATTAAAGGAAAATCAATGAAATATTTTAAAATATATTTCATAATAAAAATATTAAAAACAAGTCATCAAGAGATCTATAATTATTGATACTAGGTCTATGATAACACCATAATATACCCAGATGATGGTTTCAAAGGATGATGAAGAAATGAGGTTATTGTGATAAAATATAGGTATGTCATTGGAAGCTAAATATACCTACGAATAAAATGACCCAACATTGTGTTTTCTGCATTTCAAGACATATAGTTCAAAATATCTCCACTGGATAGCCACATGATATATGTGAAAATAGTGATTTTTTATATTAATAAAAAATTAGAATTTGGGAAACTTAATCATTCAATATCATAAGAGAAATTAGTCGTCTATAAAGATGCAAATTTTCTAGTATAATAGATGATAAATAGTAAATATCAGACATTGAATTTTATTATAGAAGACTATATTGTTCTTTGATAAATAAGAAATAAAATTTCATATCACTGAGCACTGTAAAAAAATAGAATATAGACACTCAATCATGCATGAAATAATTATGGATAATGCTTGAAGATATGATATCTGAAGAGAAGTCACTAATTCAAATCAATTTCTATTTTCAATATACCTAAATCATTAAAAATACAACTTTTATCACTAAAGAAGAAACACATTGAAATAAACTATAACTTCATTGAATAAAACGTTGACTATTGATTAGTGAAGAAAGTGTATGGTAATTATAATATATAAGTCTTAAATATCATGAAATAGGCCTAAAAAAGATGGTGTTTCATAATAAAGAACTAGATCTTGTAGTCCAATTAACGTCCCACACATATCATGTGTGTCCACAGAACTCCCACTCCCTAAGGTATGGTAAACATTTCTCTATATGCTAATTTTTGGGCTCTTATTATTACATATCACATATGAGATACCACTGTGTTCATTGGAAAATTGGTATATATGATGTGAATGGAAGCCGAAGAGATTTCTCAATCCATATAAGGGTATGATTAAAGGATTTAAAAAGTGGAGAGTTCTTCATTTTAACATTATGGTGAGAAAATAACTAGATAATGATGAGGGTGTTATTGGTGTATATTAAAAATCATAAAATAAATCAATACTCACGCTATTTTCTATGAGGGTTAAGTTAGGGATTAGAGTTGAATGAGGTGATTAATTGATGATATTTTAAATAAAATCAAATTCCTCACATAGTTCATGACTCATGTGTTATTATAGTGGATGTGAGGTGATTCTTTTTTTTTCAATCTATAGTGAAATAGGGAGTATGGAATTTGAATTTAAAATTTAATAAGATTTATCAATAGGATTAATAAAGAGTTCTGTACATATTGTTAATAAACCCAAAGGGGGTATATTTTTGGGAATAAACACTTAATAGTGAATTTTCAGAGTTTTAGGGTTGCGTTTGTTGACAAAGAATGTTGGAAAAGTAATAGAGTTTCTAAAACCAAGGAGTATTCACAATGTAATGTATTATTAAGAGTTTAAATTGTGTGTGAGAAGATTGTATCATATTTTGAAGAATTGGAAGGTTTATATTTCATGACTGAAATATTATCATAGATATGATGTGACATGAACATTCCATGAAAGTGATGTTATGAGAAGACACTGAACATGTGGATTTTTATACAGTTGGAGAGAATGTAGGAGAAATTATTATCATATGTGAAAGAGTTGGTTCAAAATTGGATCTAATGTACAAATTTGTCTTAAAAGAAGATGTAAGATCAAATAAAAGGATATGTACTCCTTTTCCATGTAATACATATAAGAAAATGTTTTTTTTCATATAGGCATTTTACATGACCACCGATTTTTTAGGAAAAGTATGATTCATTTCACATACAACTATTTTTTCAAATAGGAGAACATGATCATAATTCACGAATAATAAAGGAGTTACACAAACCACAAAGAAATTTCAAATAATTTATGTGAGAATTAGAGGTCATCATTTTTTTGAAATAAGTGGGTTGTTCCTATTAATCTTGGAAAAAAATTGATTTTAATACTCTATCCCCACATTAAGTGGATCATTTTATTATAGATCAAACCCAACTACATGAACCTAGAATTAAGTAAGAATACATTATTTCTCCTATATAATAGATGATATCTATTTAGTAATATTATTTGACAAGTTGAAACGAACCAAAATATTCCATTAATGTATATATATATATATATATTTCAAATTAAAGAGAATATTCAGCTGAAATTTCATTTTGTTTATACTAAATTTGAAAGGAAATCACATTATTATTCATATAGATATAAACTATTTAAATGAAATTTAGAATAAGATCAACCTATATCATCTTTCTAAAATAGTGACCAAAACAAATATATTAAACTACCTTATCCATCCTAATAAGTACCACAAATAATGTGTATATTTCATGAATGATTATAGGATGACACATGACTCAATTAATTTCTGAATTCGTAAAAAAAAATTCATAAATATTATGTTTAACAATGAAGGGATTAAAATTAATATCACATTATTAAATCCTAAGAATACCAGGTGATTGGGGCACTAAAACAAATGACCATGACTTTCTCCTCAAATCATTCAAAGGGAAGAGAAAATGAAAATACACTTCCAATTAAAAAACATGTCCTGTTAATTAATTTGTAGATAGATGAAATTATTCTTACTTGATCACCAATACTCATTGATTTCCCCTCTTTATAATATCAATGTGTGTAATGATAAAATTTTTTAACATCTAAATTTATTCCCCAATGGACTCTTGATTCACAACAACATGCCCCAAATACCCATTCATAACTATGCTATGACCATTTTTATAAAATTTAATGAAACCTAAATCTTTTATTAATATATAATAAGGTTGAATTTTAGGTTTTTTTACTATAATACACCGACCAATGAAATTTCTGAAACTAATAAGACCCCCAATAGAGATATTCAATTGATAGATCCTTGACAATAGAGGTCAGATCCTTAGGGAAAGAAATAAAAATTTAAAATCATAACAAAATGATTCTTCATATTGATTACCCTCTCAAATTTCTCCCATATAGATGCAACTAATGATCCCATAACAATTATAATATCCTTAACAACAATAAAAATAGTAATAGTTAAAATTAAAAACAAAAAACAAAAAAATAAAAATAGATAAGGAAGGATACAAAGTCACATTCTCTACTTTATTAAAGGAATAAATGTAATAAAATGAGGCAGTGGTTAAACAAAACAAGATACCCACATGTTGATTCGGTAGTCATAGAAAACAATATCAGTTTTATAATCACAATGTTTATACGAAATATATTTATATAAGGGTGAACATTGATATCTTTTCAAAACATTTATCTATATATAATAATAGTCCATTTGTATCCTAGATTTTGTAGGGATAATTTTAAAAATAACTCATCAACAACCATATCCATCATCCACTTTTATAGAACAAGTTTATATGGTGTAGTCCACTAATGTTAGGTTCCACACTCTATATTTTTAAAAATTTCTTTTATCATTATCCTAATTCATATATTTAATAACATTTTCTTATATACATTATTAAGTAGGGTTATCTACCTAAGGATACATGGATACACACCTAAAAATTGTTTTCTATATCCCCCTAAAATATACAGAATATAATCATAATATCTAGTACTGAGGGCCATGACATTCTACCCCTATGGCTATATCCTGGACTCAAAAGGTGCAAACACATTCTCTTATACATCTACATCACCATCCTATCACTATTATTGGACCTTATAAGGATAATCAAACTCATAATAATCCATATTCTGCGACTTCCCTTGAACAAAAATACTTTTGTAATGAATTATCTCTGGCTGACCTAACACTTTACCTAACCTGATACATCACAAGGCCTGAAGGGTGTTCATAATCCACTTGGTATATAAAATAGTTCATTGTAAATAAACAATTACTTGGGAAATATTTAATAATCATATTAATAAAAACCACTAAAATGATCCCATCTAAAAATTTGGCATACCCATATATAAATTGGACATGCACTCCATTAAATAATAGAAACCAATATTAATGAAGATAAAAAATTAAAATAACTAAAAAAACAATAACAAAGAATATAAACTTCACAATACTGATAAATCTCATGCTTAATAAATATAGATTCACCATAAATATGAAAACAAATATATGATGGAATGGGTCGATATGTAACCATTTCATGGAAAAAAACAAATTCGCTAATAAAGTATCATCATGACCGATGGTCACTCATCACATTATATAGCCATCTTTATCAAATAATTAAAATAATACTAGGAAGAACCAATGCTATGTATGAATTAAAAAAAGTCACCGACAAGAAGACATAATAGTGGTATATACCCAGGGTTGTATATAGGGTGTGAGCTAAACACACCCAGGTGGATTTCACCAAATTGTTTATTCCATTTACTTTCTAAATCTATTTCATTAAGTCTAGTTTGAAATTAAATTTGATAAATTATGTTTTCATATATAAGTATGATTAAGTCAACTATAATTTAATAATTTCCTTTAAAAAATATCCCCATAATTATAATAAGAAATGTTATAATCAGAACCATTTTATTGAAGATATTCAATCATGTAAAGAGGATTCTTTATTATGTTTATGAAAATAAATCTCATAAGATATTCTATGTGCAAGAGAATTTCCCAAAACAATTTTTTATGAATCTCAAATTATTTTCCATTTTCATAACATAGTCTTTGAACCATTTAAAAAATGATTTATTAGTGAACTGAAATAATAATGAAATGAAATATGGTCTCAAATAAGAACCATGGTATCAACAAGGTAAGAGAAATCATAAAATAAATAAAAAGTTACATTAAATCAGTTAAGGGTTAATAAATAAAATAAGATATAGTGTGAGATCCACTATGTAATACCAGATGGATCTGCGTGTCATGTGTAACACTTTAGGTCTTAAGTAACATGGTTAGAATAAGTGAATTGAGCCATATTCTACTATATAAGAACCTATATATCATAGTAATTCTGTTAAACTATCTAGTCCCCATAATCAATCAAAATATCATTAAACTATTCTACGTCACCCAAAGTACCCTGGTGGAATTAAATATCATTGAAAATAACCCATATAAAGTAAAAACTCTATACCATGGGTGGCACATATCAATATCCCTTAAATAGTCTCAAAGGAATCCCATTATATCAATAAATAGAGGTGAGTAAACCAATATTTCATGAAATAATCATAGATAAAAACATCAATGAATATTAAATTAATAAAATATCACCTCAGAAAGCCATGAAAGAAGTAAACCATTTTTCAAATCTAAACATAAGCCTCAAATAAATGTATAACCACATAAATCATTCTGTAAGGGGCTGTAATAAACAATGAAGAATATAATACAAGTAGATAATTTAGTGCCACTCACATTATAATTAAAAATCCTGGAAGGTCCCAATAATGAAATTCTTTAAAGAACTCATTATGGGATTCCATTATAATTTTTTCAATAGAAAACTCATTTTAATCCCACATATAAAACTATTGGAAATTGATACAACCTTTCATTTAAATATTATCATAGGAGTCTAATTGATTACTTAAATTAAAGAAACACAATGTAAAATAATTATATCCTTTCAAAAATTCCCCAAATAGAGTCAAAATAAATATAACTAAATTTCTTCAAATTAGTGATCATAAAAATTTCAAAAACACATGATACTTCAAATTATTACATTAAAATCATAAGAAACCAAGAAAAAAATTATGCCATGTGATGAAACATTTAAATCATTTCTAAAATCCACCATTATAAAATATATAAATTTAATATAAAAAAACAATTCATTAGAAAATAAATAATAAATCAATGATATTCCATTTATAGGAAATACCCAAAACACATTTCAATGATTAATCAGAACCAAGATAAAACACATTTTCATTGATGGAGAACACTAAAATGAGAAACAACACACACTCTAAATGTAAAAAAAATAGAAAATTCAAATTATATCCTACACCAAACCCCAATCCTCTTACAAACAGCTATAAAATTTACATGCAAAGGAAAAACCATAGGGAAATAGAAATAAAATGGTAGAAGAAAAATGAAACAGGACCAAATTATGGATTACCTTAGAGTAACTCACTTGGAATCAATATAAGGGAGGTTGAAATATAATATAAATGGGTGGGAGACCCCTCTATTCATGAAACCTATACCTTGTTGAATTAATAAGAGAGAAAATTTGGGTTTCCATTTGACAAATCATAATAGAACAAAAATTTACATTCACATTTTAATGAGATATGGGTAGCTCACATGGTTTTTCCTCAATGTTTTCAAATCATGTTAAAAATATAAATAATAAAAAAACCTGTAAAAAGACTCCAAATTATTATCACAAACTTTAATACACCATGATCAATCAATAAACTAGAAAAACCTCACACAAAGGTACCACACATAATTAGTATTTGGACACACATGGTTCACCAAATCTATTCAGTAACTTTGTGATCTTATAAGAAATATTGAAAATTTTAATGAAAGAACATTTGGGTGAGGGTACCTACAATATTTTAACAAAACCATATATACATAACCATGCACCCTAAATGACATTCATAATGGTCATTCACGTATTTTTCCCTAAACAGGCATAGAATGTATGCAAACTAAACTATATAATGACAACTTTTAGAAAATAAATTTTAAATCCCAAAACAATTAATATTTATTATTAACCAAAATAATATAATGTAATATAAATAAAATAAATCATAATATAGTGGGAGTTATAATTTTCCCCACCATTCCATTGTCATCCACTAGAAATTAATTTTTTAAAGGTAGAAGGAACATGAAGGTAACTACCAAGACACCTAGTTTCTCAGGGTGACATGGAGGGGATCAAATTGAGAGAGATCTATTAAAATAAAACACTAATCATAATAAACCCACTAACATAATAGAAAACACTCATCCACATAACATCATGTATCTATTTAATATGAAACTATGATCATGAGACACACATAAACTAGAGGTCCTAGAGATAAATAATTTGTTTCTACACTATTTAAAATTTTCTTAAAATGGTGAATGAAATGAGAAAAATATTCCATAAAGAGATCATCACCACTAATGGTGATCCCATAGTTCAATAATATAAATATCAAAAATCTACAAGGAAATAATGACCATCCAAGGATCAATTTTATACCTCCAATAGATCATAACCCAAGGTTCACCATTCGTCAAATATTCACAAAATTTAACAAAAAATCAATCTAACACAAACAATTACTATAAATATAGATCAAACATAGAAAAATAGCCCAATATAAGGATTCAAATAGATTATTACAAAGCATGTCAGTCGAAAATTAAATGGGATCATTAATTGAATATGTAATTCAATGAGAAAATGACAAAGTTTTAGTACTTGGGATAGAAAACTAAGTCAAAGAGGTGATTTAGGACCTATGGTCTTGGACACACTCTCATGGATAACCCAATAATATCCAAAACAACACCAACTAGTCTATAATATAAACTATTTCCATTTCCATATTTTCTATCAGAACCTCTAACCCAAGACTCACCCACAACCTGCCTAATAAAATTCCACCATATGATACATCACATGTAAACTCAAAAAACCAGATCAAAGACCCATGAAAAAAAACCATAAAAAATAGACTGAATATGAGAAAAAAAGGTGTAAATGGATCAATCCAATATAATTCATCTCAAAATATGAATCCACTTGAAATAAATTTTAAAAAATTCAAAAAATACAATCAAATTTGAATATTATGGGTAATTTAACCTATAGGATTTCAAAATATGTCATAACCACTATATATTATTAAAAGGAAATAATTAGTGTGGAGTGAGTGATAATGAATAAAAATACCTTGAATAATGATGGTTATTACACCACAGCTCTCTCTAGAGAATGGAAGGAGTTAATTTACAGGGGTTGTACACTAAAAAAACAAAAGGGTTGACATTAAAGATTTTACTTGGAAACAAAATTTCTACATTTTTCCAAGATCCTTTTTCGAGGAATGACTATATGGAATGAAACATGATTATAAGCATTATACATTTAACATTACAAAGCAAACAATCCCATTTCATTACATTAAAATTATAAACATAAAATCCCACCACGGAGAAACAAAAAAAGTACAATTTTATAATTCCCCTTAGAAATGTTTTATTTTAATTAGAACATCCATATAATACTTTTTAATTTCTTTATCATGTTTAAAAAAGAGTACATGGATTCATATATCCAAACCCATCAAATTTCTTTGAAAACATCGAAATTATTTTTAAACAGGCCCCCTTATAAACTCTCAAACTCTCATTTCTATATAAAAACCACATCCTAACTAAAGCATCCATGAATCACTATTTCATTTTAAAAAGATTCAAATAAAATTTTATTTATTTTTAAGTCCAAATAATGGCATTAAACACTTTTTTTTATAATTTATGTTATGTAGAAACATCTTTTTACAACATACATTTTTAAAAAGATAGAAAATTCCTGAAATCCTTTATTTCAATTAAAAAAATCATTCTGAATCAAATAATGGATGAAAAACAATAGAATTTAAAATATTTCATACACATTAAAATCCATTTTTTCATTCAAAAATATATTTATTATTAATTTTTTTAAAAAATCCTTCCAATAATGCACAACACACATATCAAACCATTATAAAGCTCCCTTAATCGACCTCACACTAATAACAAGCACCACTAATATCAATTTAAAGTTAAAGGGATCCAAAGAAACTATTTCATTATGACATAATAAATATATTTTGTTTGACCTATTGGGTTGGTTAATCCTATGAAGACCATTTAACATCCCCAATGATAGATGATAGATCTATTTACATGACCTTCAAAAAGTTTTATAGACAATATGAGCTAATCACATAGCTTTGCTTCTTCCATTTTCACCATAAAATAACAAAGGTACTCTCAAAACCATTTAAAACCTCAATTTCATCTAAAATAACAAAATATGATATAAATATATATATATATAATAAACTAAAAAATTATTCATAATAATGATATGAACATGATATACCTCGGGTAACTCAATTAAAAAGGTGATAAAGAAGACATCAAACTCTACCCGCACCAATATCCAATTTTGTGACACACTTGTATCTATATTTTTTGACTTCTTAAAATAATATGGATCTTTAATAACCTAGGAATTCTTATAACCTGGTATTTGATAAAATTTTGTGCTGAATTGAGATGAGATGAACAAATATATAACCCAACACAATTAGTCACGTTGTTATAAAGTTTGTTCTTGGTCCCCATGAGATAGAAAATTGTTATTGGGTATTAATAATATAATTTTAGGAATTATTTCACAATTAGATAAATAGTAACCACAGAAAATATCCCAATACGAAATTCTTCAAGCTAAATCTGTAAATTTGTCATCCACACCTTCCAATAAACTAGACCAATATAAATAAATATTAAAGAATGAATATAACTCCATCACCAATAATAATAATAAAATATAAACATAAATATAAAAATAAATTTCATTCTCAATATAATCATATATAGAGGAAACATGAGAAAAAAAATATCTAGATGAAAAAGATACTTCTAAAGTTTCATTAGAAAATAAAAACAACAAATTTCTACTAATGTCTAACAGTTACCCATGATCACTCACCACAAACCATAATTCTCATTATCTTGAAGCCTGAATAAACATAAAAATTATTAAATACATGAATAAAGAAATTGGATAAATTAAATAAAACATATGATAAACATACACCCAATGGAATATGTATGGTCTGAGATAAGCTTTCTAAAAAGGATTTCACCAAAGCGTTTGTGCCATTTACTTTTAAAATCCATTTCACGGATTATAGTTTGAAATATGATTAGAAAAATATGATTTTTAGTAACATGAAAAATGAAATAGCGTAACATTCCAGAAATATATTAACACAAAATTTTCCATATTTGATTAAAAATTGTAATAGGAAAAACATTTCTATTAAAACACTTTTGAATAATCAAAGAGTATTCCGTATTAAGATCATTAAAATATAAATTATAATTTACTCATTTCCAAGACATTGTTCAATTTTTTATAAAACATAAACAATATTAATTTTTTAAAATAGAGTCTAAAAATCATTAAAAAATATATTTAAATATAAAATGATTACATAAGGAAAATATAATTTGATCTCAGAAACACACAATGATATCAATAGGGATACCGAATCAAATAATCAATCATTGGCTCTAGGTAAAAAATCATGTTCGAGGTGATAAAATAATGTATAGTTAGGGATCCTTTAGGATATCATAATCTATGTGTCATGGGAAGCTTCTTAGAATATAAATAATATAATCTAAATAAGATACACAAAGTTGAGTCTCGAATACAAGAATAAATATATCATGGTAGTCTCATCGATATAACTTGTCCATAAACCACCCCAGGAGAATAAAGCTAATATGTGGAAGCCAATATATCTCTAGAGCACTCAATGTTGTGGGATATAATCCCTTTCAAGAGAAAATTATACACATTGGATTGAAATTATCTGAACATGCTACACAGTTTTCTTGGAATCCAATTACATCAATTAATTAATGTGAGATAACAAATAGTCCACAAGAGCATCACATAGTATACTTTCAAATAATTAAAAACTAAATCACATATCAGGTCCTTCATCATTATATGGAACACCCCCTTTTAAATATCAATTATTAAATATCACATAAATGTATAAAAATATCAAATTGTCCCAAATGGGTCATAACCCACAATTGGTAGTATTATACAAGTGTCTCAACTATGTTTACACACATTTTTTAGAATAATTCCTTAATAATTCAAGATGATCGTTTCTTTAAAATTCATGCCATTTGATTTCACACAGATTTTCATGATACAAGAACTAATTTAAAGCCCCATATAAAACCATATGAAACCACATAAACATTCTAATTCAAAACAATCAAAATAATACATTGAATTCCACCCTTTCCTAAAATTTCATGTACAACTTTAATTCTACATATATAAGACCCAAACGAGGAAAAAATAGTAAACATATAATTTACATGAAAAAATAATCAAAACAAATTTTAAAAATACATGGTATATAAAATCATTACTTAAAAATGATTTTAAAACCCATGAAATATGTTTATTCCATGTGATCATACATTGAAATATATTATAAAATCCACATTGGCTACCAAATACACAATTGAGTTTACTAAATAAGTCAATAGAGATAACAAATAATTAAATATATTCTATTAAAAGTTGATTCACTATACACCTATGCGTGATTAAAAATTACCAGATTAAATAGGCCATAGTTTATGGTTAATGCTCAACTAAGAAGGAAAAAACATTTATAAGCTGTAAAAACCCAAAACTAAAATTATAAATAACCCCAAAACTCTATCCTTGGATGAAAATACCAAGATAACATAGAAATATGATACAATAAATATATATTAAATGAAAATTGAAACATAAAGAAGAAAAAATCCAAATGAGGGCCTACCTTGGATAGACACCCATGAAATCTATGGAAATGATTTGAAAATGGATGTGAAAAAAGAGGTACCTACCTATATTCATGCCGTATAGACATGGTCAAACATGCAAGAGAGAAAAGAGGCCTTAAACCTCATAAAAATGTATTGGATAAAGTAAAATATTATAATGACCCAAGTTTGATGTACATGTACATTAGATTACTTTTTCAAAATACTTAATACTATTGAGAAAGTGTTATTTTTCAATGATACATAATATTTTTATTTAAAATGGGGAGATTTCTGAGAACAATACTCTATCTCTATGATTATTTTGATTCTCACAAATACCCTGAATTGTTTTCTAAAGATTTTATTTTTTAAATATATTTCAATAATTTATTATTTTTTATGGAAGAAATTTTTATGTTATTGAAAAATGAGAATTAATTGCTAAAGTATTTGCATTAGTGTGTTCTGGAAACACTGTTCATGCTCTACATATTCAGGAATTGCTTAAGCGTGTTTTGGAAACAGTGTTCATACCCTACATGGAGAAACGTAGCATAAGGATGAAATGAGTTGTATACTTTGTGAGATATTAGAAAAGTATGGTTAATCAACCATACGTTATCCGAAAAGTATGGAAGAGGAACCCTAAGTTAGGAAGGATCCCAACATTTGGGTTATTGAAGAAGTTTGGAAGAAGAACCGTACTTGTGTTTTAGATGTTAAGATTGTTTCTCAAAAGTATGGTTAATCAAACATAATTTTGTAAACAATCTTATGTTTGGATGATTATAAATGTATGGATCATTTATCATACATTTTATTATTGAAAAGAAAAGTATGGTTCATCAACCCTATGTTTGTAATCAAACTTATGTTTGAAGGATGCGACAACAACCCTACGTTTGTGTCCAACCTTACATTTGAATGTTGCATGATATACAGTTCTGCCTCACATTTTGCATTGGAGAATTAAAGACGATATTATTATGCAAGAGTTTGCAAGTGGATTATTAGGCTAATTGCAAGATGAAATTAAAGATGATTTTAAAGTGTGTATTTGACTAATTCAAAGTCGTTTTATCAATTATTTAATGGATCAATTTAAAAGGTAATTTTTATATCGAATCTTTAGGGAATTTAAGACTGCTCTGTTATTTTGAATTTTGGATTATCGCGATTCAGAAGGAGACTTTTGTGGATCTAAATTTTTAACAGAAGTGCTTGTTGTTATTATATAGATGTGATATTTACACAGAGAATATATATGAGTTTTTCCAAAAAACAACATCGAATATTCATAAAAAGAAGGAAAACAAAGACTATCGAAAACAAAGATCTGCTGATTCAAAAGAGCTACAAAGCTCTGTTTATTGAAGAAGAAGAATCACGATAGAATATTCACTCATTATACATTAAATAACTACGATGAATCTGCTAAGAATGAAGTGGTGAATTATATATTTTTTATATCTAATGCAACAGGATCAAGTCAGAACGACTCTTATTTAAAGATCATTATTTCTGAAGGCTACGATCCATCTACTGTCAATTTCCTTCTATTGCAATTGTGAAGAACAACTGGAAAGTATTTTCAATGTACAAATATCTTTCTTTTATATTCTTGGGTGATCGGCTTCTTGTACTAAGCTATATAGGTTCTTTGAGTGAACCAAAAGGTTTTTTTGCCTTAGATTATAAAGCTGTCAACTCCCTATACTCAGTTGTGGAATGGTCTGTTGACAAGAGGACTAGATAGTGAAAATCACTATGCTCGTGGAGTATAGTGTCGGTGGAGTGGACTAGGGGCCTTCTATCCCCCAAACCACTATAAATTGTGTTTCTCTGCTATTTAAATTTCCTCCGCATTAATTCATCTGATTAAAGTTATAGGGTATAACACGATCTTGCATAGAATATGTAAAAGACCCAATTCACCCCTCTTTTGTGTATATTTGGTATAATCCGATCAAACAATTAATATCAGTGGTTGAGATTTCTGATAAATCCTTAACAAGCTAAAATTGGCTATACACAGAGCAAGATGACTTATACAAGAGAGGGAATGTCTATGGTCAGAGCACCATACATAAATGGATAAAATTATGGATGCTGGAAATAAAGAATGATAATATATCTAAAAAACCATGGATACAAAGTATATTCAATTATTCGGACTCCTTATCAAATACCTGATAAACCTGAAACATGGAGTGCAACTACTAAAGCAAAATATGATATGAACATAAAGGAAATGAATGCTATTATATTTAGTCTTGGACATTATGAATTCAACAGAGTATCTCAATGCCCAACATCATATGAGATGTGAATAACTATTGTTGTTTCTTACGAAGGAACTAACAATGTCAGGAAAATTATATATGCTACTTCTAAACTTAAATTCGACACATAAAAAATGTTTAAAGGTGAAATAATTACTCAAATGAATGGAAGATTGACAGAGATTGTGAATAATATAACATCATTGGGAGACCCAATCAAACAAGTTGGACAAGCTTTAAAAGTACCGAGAGTACTGCCAACTAAATGGAATGGAATCTCTACTGTAATCAGACAATCAACACCTATCAAAGAATTAACCATGAGAGAGTTGATTGGAACACTTATGATTCATGGAGCCGAGATGCAAGATGAATCAAATGAGCATAACGTTCTGATCAAGAGAGAAGACACCACCTTAAAAGTGTCATCTCAAGGGAAAAACAAAAAGGTAAAGAAACAATAAGTCAAGGTGAAATCAGAAAGTTCTAATTCATAAAATTCTGATATAGAACTGGCTCAGCTAGCCAGAAAGTTTAGTAAATTCCACAGAAAGAAGAAAGGTTTTAGAAAAACATTTAAAAAGGATGAAAAGAATGCCAGATGTTATGAGTGCAAGAAGGTGTGTCATATCAGACCTAGATATCAACGGTTAAATGAAGACAAGAAGAAGAAGTTCTTCAAAAAGAATGATTATGTGTTAAAAGACAAGAAAGTAATGAAATCTACATAGAGTGTGTGTAAAGAATCCCAACAACTCTTCAGAATGAGACTTAGAGAAGGAATAAGTAAATCTTAAATCCATCATGTGCTTTATAGAAGAAATAGATGAGGTACAAACGTAGTACTCTTCTGACTCTGACTCCAGTTCTAAAAAAATCTATTGTAATGAAAGACATAGAGCCTACTGCAACAGGCTTGAAGAAAAATATGACTCTCTTTTTAAGACACAGAAGTCATTAAAGAACATTAAAAAATATATTTCAGATTAAATAGAAACAATACTAATGTAATTTAAGGAGTCAAATGATAAGTATAATTCAATTAACATTGACTATACAGATCATGAAGCTAAAATAAAAACACTCCAAACAGAAGTAGAAACATATAAAAGTGCAGCCCTTATTTTTACCCAAGAAGAAAACTGGTTGAATGAAATTCTTGGAAAATCTGTTATTAAGAAAGAAACATTTGGAATTGGTAGTAAAGGAGAAAAACCTAAACTATACAAGAATTATTTTGTTCTAAGCTCAAAAAGATTAAATTGTAATTACTGCGGAACAAGGGGACATATTTCTAAAAACTGTTTCTTAAGACAACCTCAAATAAATGGTATCAAGAAAGATTTTGTTTCAAATAATTTATTGTATTTTTTTGATTTTAGAAAAACAAAGAAAATCTAGATTCCCATATCTTTGCTGGCTAACCCAACTATACCAATAGAATTTGGGTACCAAAGTAACTACTTTAAATGCCTTTGTAGGAAGCAGGTCATAGAAGAAAAATGACCATATGGTATATGGAAAATGGCTGATCAGGTCCTATGAGTTGTAGCTCATCAAATCTCTCTACACTCACTCAAAAATATGGTGGACTTGTCACTTTTGGTGACAATTCAAAAGTGAAGATCATTGGCATTGGAATAGTTGGGGATCCAGAAGTTATCTCAATCAAAAAAGTACTTTATGTACAAGGATTGAAACAAAATCTGATAAGTATCTCTCAACTATGTGATGATGGTTATATTGTTGATTTTTCTAACAATTGTTGTTATGTTTTCAAAAATAAACTACTTAAATTTAGAGCACCTAGAACTGAAAATGTGTATACCCTAGATTTAAATTCATTGTGTAGACAACAAGTAAACTGCTTAACTGCTAAGATAAATGAATCTTGGATCTAGAATAGAAGACTTGGACATTGCAATATATATTCTTTACATAAATTATCCAAGAAATTATTAGTTTTGTGTTTCTCTAGTCTCAAATTTGAAAGTGATAGATTATGTGATGAATGTCAACTTGGCAAGCGGCACAAATCATCCTTCAAAACTATTAAAAAAATTGCTACATATAAACCTCTAGAACTTATCCATACGGATTTGATTGATCCTTCAAGAGTAGAAAGCCTGGATGTTAAATTATATGTATATGTTTCGGTTGAGGACTATTCTAGATTTACATGGATTTTCTTTTTTAATTTTAAAAATGAATCTTTTACATTATTTGAAAGTTTTTACAAAGCTGTTCAAAATGAAAATGAATTTAAAACAATTTCATTAAGAAGTGATCATGGTGGAGGACTTTAGAATCTATAATTCAATTGATTTTCCTCAAATATGGGTATTAAACACACCTTATCTGCACCAAAAACGCCTTAAAATGAAATTATTGAAAAAAGAAATATGACTATTCAGGGAGTGGCTAGGACTATGAAAAATGAATACGGTCTTCATACCTATTTTTGGGCAGAAGCTATAAGAAAAAACTACTATATCATGAATAGAGTTTTAATTAGTCCAATTTTAAAAAAGACACCCTATAAACTCTGGAATAACAGAAAACCTAAAGTAAATTACTTTAAAGTTTTTGGATGCAAGGTTTACACCTTCAACACCAATCACAATCTTGGTAAGATTGATCCAAAATCTGATGAAGACATTTTATTAGGATATTCTGCTACTTCCAAATCTTATATAATTTTTAATAAAAAATCATTGATTTTTGAAGAATCAGTTCATGTGAAATTTGATGAATCTGATCCCTTAGAGAAAAGGACAAATCAAATGGATGAACTTGATTCTAATGATAACATGAGACATGAGAACCTAAAAGAATATTTTGAAAAAGATATAAATGAAATTCAGTCCATTCCAGAAGAACATGACACTGAAGAACCTATATGTGTACTACCTAGATAGTCAAGGACCATAAAGAATCACCCTTTAGAAACTATAATAGAAGACCTAGAAATAGGAATAAAAACTATAAGTAACATAGGAAATATTGTTGAGCTTTCTGCCTTTCTATCCTAATTTGAACCAAATTCTATTAAAGAATATTTAGATGATGAAATATGGATGATAGTAATGCTAGAAGAAGTAAACCAGTTCAAAATAAATGATGTCTGGAAATTAGTTGAAATACCACAAAATTATCCAGTTATTGGAACCAAATAATTTTTTTGAAATAAAAAAGATGATCAAAGAATGATAACTACAAATAAATAGAGGCTAGTAGCTAAAGGATATAATCAAGAAGAAGGTATAGATTATGATGAGACCTTTGCACCTGTAGCTAGATTAGAATCCAATAGAATCCTCTTATAATATGCATCTGATATGAATTTTAAATTATTTCAGATGAATGTTAGGTCTACCTTTTTAAATGGTTATATGATGGAGGAAGTTTATGTTGAGAAACCTCCTGGTTTTTAAAATTATCAAAAACCAGACTCTATTTTTAAACTTACTAAAGCTCTTTATGGCCTTAAACCAGCACCTAGAGCTTGGTATGAAAGATTAATCTCTTTTCTTTTGAAGAATGATTTTACTGTTGGTATGGAAAATCCAATACTATTTAAGAAAACTATAAATTATAATATTTTATTAGTTCAAATTTATGTTGATGATGTAATTTTTGGATCATCTAATAAATCTCTTTATCATGAGTTTTAAAATCTAATGCAAAAATAATTTCAAATGAGTATTATGGGAGAAATAAATTTCTTTTTAGGACTTTAAATTTATCAAAAATATTTTGGAAATGTTTTAAATCAATGCAAATACATTATTGATTTACTAATGAAATTTGGACTTGAAAACCCAAGACATACAACTCCTATTTGTACAAATATAAAATTTGATTGGGATGAAACTGGAAAATTAGTTGACAACAAGTTATATAGAGGTATGATTGGTAGTTTATTATATCTTACTGCTAGTATGCCAGATATAATGTATTCTATATGTCTTTGTGCAAGAGTTCAACCAAATCCTAATGAATCCCATGTAACTGCTGTTAAAATTATTTTTAGATTTTTAAAAGGAATAGTTTTTAATCTCTTATTTATCCTAAAACATCCAATTTTAATTTAATTTCATATTTAGATGCAGTCTTTGGGAGTTTTAGATTATATTGGAAAAGCAGTTTGGGTACTTTTCACTTTTTTGGAAAATCGTTAGTGTCATGGTCAAGTAAGAAACAACACTTAGTTGCCCTATCAACAGCTGAGGCATAATATGTATCTGATGGCAGTTGTTGTGTACAAGTTTTGTGGATGAAAAACACTCTTATAGATTTTGCACTATATTTTAATAGTAAGCCTATTTTATGTAATAATACTAGTGCTATAAATATTTCAAAAAATATTATTAATTATTCTATGAATATGAATATTGATATCAAACATCATTTTTTAAGATATCATGTTCTTAAAAAGGATATTTCTGTGGAATTACTAAGTACTGAAATTCAAATAGTATATATTTCTACTAAACCACTTCCCACTGCAAGGTTTTAATTTTTTAAGTGGAGGATAGGCTTATTTAATATTAAATAATGTTTTATTTTATTATTCTATTTCTTTATTTTAATACTGTTTAAAATAAATTAGTTATTTGTTTTTCAAATAGAATAAGTTGTTTTATGCGATCAATTTTATTTGTTTTTAAAATCTATGTAATAATTATTGATGACACGGGAATCAAGGCTGTCAGAAAACTTTCGAATTATGAATCGTTTCATTTTATACCAAAAACCCCTTTGAACCCACGACACTTTACCGCTCTTTGTGTATTCGAACCTGAACCTTCAACACCCTAATCCTCTTTTGAACCTTCCGAGATTTTTCCGATAGAAATGTCCAAGAGCAAGAGAACCGATGAAGCTGAGACTAGCACAACAAAGAAACAGCACTCCGAGGGAGGAAAATTTTTGAAAGGAAAATTCATAGACCAGGAATGGCTATTTCAGATGAATATTCTTCTGAAAAAAGCTTTTTCTTTCCAAAATATAGAGCAGACCTTCAATTGTGAAATGTCTGAGTTTTTTGCATGAGATAGAAATATGATATTTCTTTAAGTCTGTACAATTTAGTCTTGGAGAAGATGAAGATACTATGGAAGGGAAGACTGAAGATAAAGATATTTCGATATCCTCTGTAGAGATTGTTCAGATTCTAAACTGCCCTCACGAGGGAGTTTTTCATTTTGATTTGAAATATATAGGATAATCAGTGCATAAGTATAAAGATGTCATTTATTTTATTTGTGGTTATCCTCATATAAGGAATATGTTGATAAAGGACTTGAAACCATATCAGAAAAACATAGTGAAATTTGTGCAAATAGGGATTGTACCAAGGATGTCTCAGTTGGAGAAAATATTGTATCAAGACATGTATATAATGTTTCTATTAATGAGTGATATAAGGTTTTATTTTCCTAGGTACATGGTAAGGTATCTTCATTATTGTTATCAATAAGATGACCACATGAATTTTTATCCGTTTGGTAGATTCATTTCAAAAATTCTATTCAAAAAGAATATGGTGAGGCTGGTGGAAGCCAGAGATAGATGTCATCATAGTACCACTTTTGGTGCTAGGACCATGAGAAATATTGGTTACTTATGGATCACCTTGAAAGGAAAAAATATTCTAGTAGGGGTTGAGGAAGAAGAAATGGGTGCTCAAGCTCAGTCTGTAAAGTCCAAGGAGGGACATGAAAAATCAAGAGTGAGCACTTCTGTTAGAAGAATAAGAATTGAAACTAATGAAACTAAAGAATAAGGAATTTAGGAAGGACTTCAGATTCAAATAAAGAGAACTAAGAATGAAGAAATTGCTTCACCTATTTTAAAAACAAGAGATTTAATCTCTTATAGTTTTTTCAGAGAAGAATTTGTTGAGTAGCCACAAGAAGAGTATACTGCTGAAATTACAGTGACTCCTCAAGTACAAACTGAAATTGAACTTCTAATTGTAATTGAAGTTGATGTTACAATTGAAAAGTAAAAGTAGGAAGATCCTGGTGAGGAAGTTTTCAGTCCATATTAAAATCAAGAAGATATTATTTTAGAAAATCCAATAGAAGAACTGGTCACTGATGTTCGCGATGAGAATGTTTCTGAAGTTCAAAACGAGGTAATTCATGAGGAATTTTCTATGGAAGAGTCTGGAAAAGACTCTGAGGAAACGTCTGTGGACCAGCCAACTTAGGAGGAAGAAAAATAAAAATATGATGCAGACTCTTTTCCATTAGTAATGCTGCATCACATTGAAGCTGAAAATGAGAATCAAGTAGAGGGTGACTCTGATTAAGTGAATAAGGAAGTAGAAGTGCTATACTAAAAGTTGTTTGATGTGGAATCTAAAAATGTTTCTCTGAGGATATCCTTAGAGAAATAATAGTTGAAATTTCAAAGACTTAAAATAAGTACAGTTTCCTGACAGGAAGGTGAGAATTTTAAGCAAGAGATGTTGACAGAGGTACACAAGATGAAATCAGAAATGGGGATGAAGTCAGATCTGTCCGAACTTAAAAACAATATGGAGGCACAGTTTGCATCTATCAAAACTGGTGAAGCTAGTAGATCAGGTACTTCAGCAGATTTAATCAAAATATTTTATGCTATCACAGAAGAAATGAGTAATATGAATGACAGATTGCATGATTTGCAATGAAATAGTGCTCCACTATCAGTTTTGTTAGATAATCATAAGTTTTTGGTTGACCCATTGACCTCAAGTGAACCATGCATTAGAAATGTGCTAACTCAGTTAACAGAGAAGTTAAATTTGTTTATGGAGAAGGAAGAGAGACTTCATGATTTTTTCAGTGTAAATTGATAGAAGATATTCATATGACTCAGGAAAATCGAGATCTTATTATCAAACTGGGTGATGGAATGATGAAAAGGCTAATGGAGCAGTTGACAAAAATCATGACAGTAGTTCAGAGGTGATAAAACCTTTCTCATACTCTTACCACACCTTGTTTCCTGTGATCATCATGATTGTACATATTCCATGGTTTCAATGAAATTTTGGTTCACTTTATCTTTTTTTCTGTCTTCGTTTAGATATGCTAGTAATCCATGTTCAATTACTGACAAACGGTTAATAATAGAATTTTATTAAGTTCTATGCTACATTAAATGTGTTATATTCCATATTCTGTAATTGTTTTTGATATCACAAAAGGGGGAGAAATTTGGAGACACACAACATTTTATTTCAACATTTTCAAATACTAAGTGTTATCTTCATCCTTCAAAGGGGGAGAAATTGAGTTAATTCTAATATTGTATTTATCTATGCAAAATAAAAAACTATATGTAATTAATATTTTCTGTTAATTTCATTGGTAATTTTATGGTTTTTTTTATCATAAAAAAGGGGGATATTGTTGAGCAAGTGTTGTTTTTCAACGATACATAATATTTTTATTAAAAAGGGCGATATTGTTGAGAACAATACATTATCTCTATAGTGATTTTGATGCTCACAAATACCCTTAATTGTTTTCTAATGATTTTATTTTTTATTTATATTTCAGGAATTTATTATTTTTTCTAGAGGAAATTTTTATGTTCTTGAACAATGAGATTTAATTTCTAAAGTATTCGCATTAGTGTGTTCTAAAAAACACTGTTCATGCTCTACATATTTGGGAATTTCATAATCGTGTTTGGGAAACACTGTTCATACCCTACGTGGGGAAATGTAGCGTAAGGGTGAAATGTGATGTATACATTATGAGATATCAAAAAAGTATGGTTAATCAACCATATCTTATCAGAAAAGTATGGAAGAGGAACCCTACGTTATGAAGGAACCCTACAATTGGGTTATGGAATAAGTATGGAAGAAGAACCGTACGTATGTTTTAAATGTTACGTTTTATTCTCAAAACTATGGTTCATCAACCTTAATTTTGTAAACAATCTTATATTTGGAAACTTATAAAAGTATGGATCATTTATCATACATTTTATTATTGAAACGAAAAGTATGGTTCATCAACCCTACATTTGTAATCAACATTACGTTTGAAGGATGAGACATCAACCCTACGTTTCTGTTCAACCATACGTTTGAAAGATGCATGCTATACAGTTCAACCTTACGTTTGGCGTAGGATAATTAAAGATGATATTATTATTAAATGGCTTGAAAGTGTATTATTAGGCTAATTTCAAGGCTGATTTAAAAATGATTTTAAAGCGCGTCTTTGATTAATTAAAATACATTTTATCTATGATTTAAAGGATCAATTTAAAAGGAGATTTTTATGTTGAATATTCAGGGAAGTTGCGACTGCTCTTATGTTTTGAATTTTTGATTTTCGTCAGTTAGAAGGGGAATTTTGTGGATCTAAATTTTTACGAGAAGTTCTCGTAGTGATTATGTTGATGTGATATTTACATAGATAATATATACGAGTTTTTCCGAATAGCAGCATTGAAAATTCATAAAAAGAAGGATAATAGAGACTATAAAAAACACATATCTGATGATTCAAAAGAGAGACAATTCTCTATTTATTAAAGAAGAAGAATCACAATAAAAGATTCACTCATTCCACATAGAAAATCTACTGTGATTTTGCTACTACTAATGTTGTGAATTATATATTTTTTTGTATCTACTGCAATGTGATCGACTCAGAACGACTATTATTTGAAGATCATTATTTTATGAAGGCTATGATCCATCTACTGTCAATTGTATTATGTTACAATTGTGAAGAACAACTGGAAAGTATTTTCAAAGTATAAATACCTTTATTTTCAATTCTTGACTGATTGTATTCTCGTACTATGCTGTATATGTTCTGTGAGTGAACTGTAAGGTTTTTTTTCCTTAGATTGTAAAGGTGTCAACTGCCTGTACTCAGTTGTGGAATGGTATATTGGCAAAAGGACCTGATAGTGAAAATCACCAATCTCATGGAGTAGAGCAATGGTGGAGTAGACTAGGCACCTTCTATTCCCCGGACCACTATACACCGTGTGTCTCTACTATTTAAATTTCCACTGCATTAATTCATCTGATTAAAGTTAAAGAGAAGAACAAGATCTTGCCAAGAATTTTTAAAACACACAATTCACCCCCCCTATTATGTATATTTGGTATAATCCGATCCAACAAATACATGGCATAAAAAGATGACCAAAGACTGTATTAGTTTAGTGCCTTTGGAAACTTAGGACATAATCTTCTAACTTGGTTAAATATCTTCAACTTGTCCCATAATTATATTGTCATTTTTCTTACCTAAAACCATTCTTTATATCCTGGGGAAAAGAAATCATAAAAATGGTGAGCTCAAATACTTAGTAAGGGTTAAAATTGATAACATAAAACAAACCATTAACCTAAGAATGTAAGAACATGAAAATAATGTTTAAATATGAAAATCACGAGTCACAAAATAAATTTGGTAGCACATAAAGAATATACTATAAAGGAACATTGAACATGATAAAACTGAATTGGCATAAAACATGGAATTGTGCAAAACAAATATGCTCATAATATTATTTCCATAGTATCCAAGGCATTACTGCTAAGGCCATAATAGTGGACAAAGTCCATTACTGAACTAAGTTTACTTTCTATTCTAGACATGTATTACAAAATAAGATTTACTAGTTATTCCAGTAATGTATATATTCTGAGATATAAATGTTTACCCAATGAATTTTAGGGAGATATAAGTCTCAACCATCTCATAATTAAATCATTCTTACATGTTCCACAAAAACCTCAATCCTTCATCATAGCATAACACATGAAATAATATGGGTTTCTTAAACATAATTCCATCATAACATAATCCATATAAAATTAATGTATTTAATATAAATAATTCCATCAATAAAAAAATCAAATCAATGTAATAATAAGGATAGAAACATAACCCTATGGCATCTTATATGGAAAATAATTTCGATAAAACACTTGATCTTAATTCTTTGGAAAATATCATTTCATCTTCAAAAAAATTTATTTTCTCAAAGTTATATGGAATTGTAAAAGAAAATAATTTAATAAAAAGAAATATTGAAATAGTGTTGAGGAAACTTCATGAAAATAAGCTGTCATGAAAACATAAAAATCTCTTCCTGCATATTATGTTAAAAACATTTTCCTTGTACTTTTTCCAAAAAATTCAAAAAGTGCCTCGTATCGAAAAATGAAAACAAATTCCTTTAAAACCATTTATTAAAAATTTACCAATGTGTAAAATTTAATTTTTATAGTTTTAGAATAATAAATGTAACATTACATATTTTTAAAAATGGGCTCAAATGATAAATATGCCCCAGTAAATACTTAGGAATAAACAATCTTGGATAATAATGAGATTGTAAAATAATCCCTTATCTTAGGTCTGTTGTGTTTCATATATATATGAACCTCTTATAAAATAACTTGGATAATTTTATTGATTTATTCCAGAATCATTATCATTTTAATCATAACATTTATGTAAATACTTTCATCTATTTGTTAGTAAACCATTTTATTGTTACCTGTTATTTAGGTATTAACTGCTTTATGTTCTTATGCATGTTTTTTTAGAATAAGTTGTTATTAATATTTTTATATTATAGTCATATCATTTAAATCATGGTATTATTATAATATATATCATATTTATTCATCCAATTAATTAATATAATCTTTCATTAATGAATATTATGTAGAACGAATCACATCACTTAGTGGAGACGGTAAGCCGTACGTAAGCACGAGCGACGATATCATTCCATTAATTGTTGAATGGTATTGAAGTTTATAGTGTATATTATATCAGAATAAATATAATTTTATATTAATCATGTATATATTTATTAATTCCACCATTATACCCATCCAAATATGGTGGTGGTGAAAAACATATTACACCACAGCGTGGAGATAGAAAGCCGTACGTACGCACACATGGTATTTATCATAGGATGGGTAGAAGGTGGACTATGGTTTTTTCATAATCATAATAACCTCCAATTATATAATTAATAATGGAGTTATTACTTTATAATGAAACTACTTATGAGGTAGAAATAGAAGAAGAAAAAAGTTTGAATGAATCGGTAAAAGACATTACCTCTTCTTTGACGTTCCTCCTCTAAATCTCTTTGAAGAGCACTAGAGTTTGAATTATGAGAAGAATAAAAAATATATAATGTTTCTATAATACTATTTAAGGGAAATTTTAAGGGTATGGTCGATCATTAAGGCTCAAAATTAAGTGAATATTTGAGGGAGGAAGTGCCCTTTTATAATTGAGGTGAGTGGCACTTTTGGAAACCTCAAAAATACTAATTCATAATAAATTGTAAAAACTATAAAAATACCACAAAAATGATATATATTAGAATATAAAATATTATAACATTAAAATATCATCATCTAATAAATTTAGACAAGTTTTTATGTCTATTTAAACATTATCATTTTAATTGACAATTAGTTATTCTATTTAATTTTAATTAAGATAACAAATGTTTCAATATTAAAATTGTGTAATATTTAACTATTTTATTTCAATTATAAATTAAATGAATAAATTATCAAATTCTAGATCATATAATAAATATTATATATTTTTAATTTTTTTATCATTTTTAATTAATTTTATAAAACATTATTTTAAAAAATATAAATTTTTTCAATTTTGACGCTATTCATTTCATGTATTTTAAGAAACAAGAAGATAAGGTGTTATACTAGAAAAAAATATCTTATTAGTTTCCTAATTGGTCAAGTTCAAATTTAAAATTCATTGGAAAAATTAATTATCCCATTTTATATTTATTTTAATAAATTGAATAACATTTATTTGATATTTTCATTATTAAAATAATAACTTCATCAATATTGTATATTTATTTAATATATATATTGATATAATTTTTTTTGAAATAATATATTGTGATAAATATAAATTTACTTTATTCAATAAGAATATATGTTTTCAGATTTATCTTCTAGAAAATCCAACATTAAGAATGTTATACTTATTAAAGCATGAATGTGACAACTATAACATCAATTCAATGAAAATAAAATAAATGTTACAATCTCTTCCTTTATGGTCCAAATGGTCATTTTCTCAGCATTTAGATTCATATGGTATAGATAAAATTGGCCAATATGAATTTTTCATGTGTTTAGGAATTTTTATGGTTATTAGTATTCTAATACAAATCATTTTATGGATTTATCATCAATTAATTAATTTTTACATCATCAAATTATAAGATTTTAAGGTAAGTTTTAATTTCATAAAAATTAAAAACAAATTACCATGATGTAGGTAATTCGTTATTATTTACATGGAATCTTTATTTTTGAAGATATCACGTAGTTATTCGAATATTTAAATTATTATACCTATAAGAAATGTGAGTTAGACATTTTGTCAATTTCATTGGTTTTATTAATATCTTTGTCATTTCATAGTCAAGTGGCCCTTAAATGACTATTTTTAGATCCTAATATTCCAATAATAGAATTTTATTTATTGGGATATATTTATATAGATTTTAGGCTCAATTTATTCTCCTAATCATATAATTGTTTACACTAATTTAACCGATTAACCTTTAACCTTGTTAAATAAAAATTACCGTAGTTACTATTCATAAAATCCCAAAAAATGTATCCTATTAAAATAATTATTACCCACTGATTCTAAGTATGGAATCCATTTTTCATAATTCAAAACACACAATTAGATGAAATTAATTTAAAAATCATTCGAGTTGTTAAAAAAGAAAAATGGGTTTTTAAGATGTAAAAAATTATCAAAAGATTTTCAAGTGTTTATGTCCAATCTTAATGTAAAATTACATCCAATGACCAAAAATTTGATTAAATTCTAAAAATATAATCCAATTACACTTTAAAACCATTAAAAAGATAATCTATCCATACAAATAAATTAAATTAATATGCAATTTTTAATTAAAATGTGTTATTTTCACTATTCATTAAAATATTTATTTTTTAAGAAAATACCGAAAATGAAATAAAATAAATATTTTATGATCCACATCCAAATAAGATGTCTATTTTGTGAAATATAATATATAAAAGTGTAATAACCTAAATTTAAAATGGATGTGCCATTAGAAGGCGACAAACCTTTATTTTTTAAAAATATTTCTTTTACCTAAAAAATTTAATTTTTTCTTATATCATATCTAGAAATTAGAAAATGTTAATGATGTATAAAATTCAAAATATGTTTATAAATATTCATAACTGGTATTTTATATCCTATTAGATAATAATATTTTAATAATGTATCATTGTTTAGTGAAACATAGTATTGCGTACAACGTGAGCTATCAATGAAGGCCACTCTTGCATGTAATGCAAACCATGTCACTATTGAGTATAGTTCAAGCATAGTTTTGGGATTCATATAACAAAATAAAAACATAGTTCTTTTATACATTGAAAAAAATCTATACTCAGTGTTGCGTGAAATGAATTCTGTCAAAAGAACATGAAATTGTGTGTAAAACAAGCCAAGTATAGTATTGCGTATATTGAAAGCTAATACGGTGTTACGTATAGCGCAAGATAATCTATATGTATAGAAAAACACCGGACATCAAAGAAACTAAAAATAATCTATCTCATAAAATCATAGGGTATTACCCTATACCCCCTTAAAATGAATTTCTCCCTCGAAATTCATCAGGGTTATAAAATGTTTACTACTTAAAAGTTTCTTTCATAGAAACCCACACCCTAAAAAGGAATACTAAAACATCATTTAAAAATGGAATGTTAGCAACATAATGGTTACCCAATGTAACTCATCAATATGTTTCCACATAAGATGACATATGTGGGAAGTGATAACATAGATATGAAAGAAAAATCTAACCATCATGTTCAGATGGATAAAGATAGAGAACTATGTTTGGATAATGTCAAAAACCTGAAATCCATGAATCTACGATGACATAAAGGACTATATGATTCATCAAATAAGAAATTACTAACATAATATTTTTTTTCAATATCCATTCCCTAAATTTGAGGAATATTTCTTGAGAATAAATAATTACTTGATTTTGGTACAATCTCACTATTGTGTGTGCCTTGAACAATTTCCACTTCATCTATTATTTAAAGAAATGAAGTTGAATTTTTCATTTATGAAGTGTTAGAAAATCAAGCGATTGAATGATATTTCATTCCATTTGTCTCATCTAAAATGTTATCATATTTAATAAAATATGGAAAAGTCCACCTATAGTGAGATAATACATTAATCTAATAATCTTCAACAATAATATTAATTATACTATCCATAAATGGATAATAGTTCAATCCTTCCAAAAAATAAAAATATAAAAAACTAGATATAGATGAACTAAATCGACATTACATTTATCACCCATATCTTCTACGGTAGTTCTTGGTTGTCACATTCAAAAAATGTTAATACCTTAAGCATTTATTCTCTTGAAAAATGGTAATGAGATGAATTATGATAGCACCTTCATGAAAACATAAATTTAGTAAAAATCAACTCTTTCCAGACACCAAAAATAAAAAAATATATATATAATCAAACAATGTTATCATTTTGTCATTATATCTTTCATCAGGTCATTATTACTATCAAACATCTCCTTATCCATTCATTATGCACATATCATGGGCTTTCTAGAAACATATCAATCCCTTTTCATGGTTACCAGACCATATACTTATGGAAAACCACAATTGAGAAATATATAGATATTCCAATATTCCATAATATCATAAATGAGATTCAACAACACAATTTCGGAATCCCATTACATAAACACTTAATAATTCCACCACTTAATTATCATACGCAACATCAACTATAGAGATCGCATGCTATTTGTCATTGTATTTTTTCTCAAGAGTTTGTTGACATTGGTAATCATCCATAACCCTTGGACTAGGGAATTGGTTAGAATAATTCACTATTTCTTTTCAAATGTTTCTCTAATTTGTGGGAGGTGCACTCTTTGAAGAATTCTGTTTGTCCCAATACTTCAGCAGTAAAATTCTTGATGACCTTCTTTCCTACACTGATTTTTTTTCATCTCTTTACGATAGTTTACTCTATATTTCCCTCCACACTTTTAGAATAATGAAAATCTAATATTAATTATTCCATAATTTTTATAGTTTCCATTCAATTATTTCCTTCTTTTCTTATCATAACCATGAGATATATTATAAACTAAAATATCCCTTTTTCTAATAAGAATACGAGGAAGGTACATACTGAAAAATACATTGTCGAACTAATCCCAATCCATGGAGTAAATTCAATATTGTTGCATCATATTCTTGATAAAGTTCCACCTTAAATTTTCTTTGCCATCCATGAAATAAGTGCCCAACTTGTCCTTTTCATGATATGAACAATAGATAATGAAAAATATTTTTTGAAAGGTATAAATCCATCTCTCAACAACTAGCGGAATGGGAATTCAACTATAATAAGGTGTATATTTTCTTTATAATGATCCAAGAGAACATTGTTCCCACCTTTGGTCATTTGGAAGCCTACCAGGGTTTTATTCATAGAAAAAAGATTATTCATTCAGGATCCCATAACATTTGTGGGTTTAAGAGGAAACCCATTTCATTTCCCATCACATCCAGCATTAATGTGGTTCCTTTGGGTTCCATCCACTGTCTAAAACCCAAAAATAATAGTGTGAGAGGCAAAAATCATAAAAGGAAAACATCATAATCAAGGGGGAGTATTTTAAATCTCTAATATCTAAGGATTAATCTTAAGTTATTCATGATCATTACCATAATTATAATTTCGTAACCTATAGTTAGACTTACCCTTAGTGACATTCCTAAACATACCTCATAAATATATCTATGGATCTCAATAATGTTTTCACATCCTAGTTTCCTAAGGTTAACTAAACCTTTACTATAATAGCAACTATTATGACCCTAGATTGACGTACATGGTCATTGGATTACTTTTTTCAAATTCTTAATACAAGACACAAACAGACACCCAAAGACCATATTAGTTTAGTGTATTTGGAAACATGGAATATAATCTTCTAACTTGGTGAAAGATCTTCAATACCTCCTATAAATATCATCCCCTTTTGTTTTACTACCTAAACACATTCTTTGTATCCTATGAAAAAGAAAACATAAAAAGGTTGAGCTCAAATACTCAATAAGGGAAAACATTGAGAACATAAAACATACCAAAAACATAAGAATGTAAAAACATGAACATAAAGTTTAAATATGAAAATCATGAGTCATGAAATAAATCGTGATAGTTCATAAGGCATATATTAAAAAGGAACATTAACCATGATAAAATAGAATTGGAAGAAATCATGAAATTTTGGAAAAAATAAGCTCATAATATGATTTCCATAGTAGACATGGAATTGCTATCAAGGCCATCATAATAGAAAAATTCTATTACTGAACTAGGTTTACATGCCATTCCAACGCTGTATTACTGAACCATGTTTACTTATCATTCTAGTCATGTCTATCCCATGAGATATATATCTTTACCCAATGAATTGGAGGGTGATATTGGTCCCACCCATCTCAGAGTTAAATCATTCTTACATGTTCCACAAAAATATAAATCATTCATTATAGCATAACCCATGAAATAAAATGGGTTTCTTAAACAACATTCCATCATTACATAATCAATATAAAATAAAATAATTTCATAAAAATATTTCCATCATAAACACAATCAAATCAAATTAATAATAGGGATATAAACAGAAACCTATATATTATTAGATGGAAAATAATTTTAATAAAACACTTGAGCTTAATTCTTGAGGAAAATATCCATTCATATTCGAATTATTTTTTTTAATATTCTAAAAAACTTTCAATGAAAATAATTTAATTAAAAATAAATATTAAATAGTGTAGAGTATGCTTCATAGAATTTAGGTTTCATGAAACCATAATAATCCATTCATGCCGTATTTGTTAAAAAAAATTCTCCGTGTGTTTTTTCCAGAAATGTCAAAAAATGCCTTGTATTAAAAATGCCTAAAGATTCCATTCATGCTGTTTTATTAAAATTTAACAATGGGATAAATTTTCTTTAAATAATTATAGAATAATAAAAATAATATTACATATTTAAGAAACTTGGATGTAAATGATAAATATGCCCCAGTAAATACTTACGAATAAACAATCTCAGATAATAATTAGATTGAAAAATTATCCCTTACCTTAGGTCTGATATTCTTCATATTTATCGAGACCTACTATATAATGATTTAAATAATTTTATTGTTTTATTCCAGAATCATAATAATTTTGATGATTACATTTATGTCTATATTTTTAACAATTTGTTAGTAACATTTCATTATTACTCACTATTCAGGTATTAACTTCTTTATGTTCATATGCATGTTTTTACAAATAAGTTATTATACCTCTTTATTAGGTTATAGTAATATGATTTACAGCATGGTATTAGTATAATATATATCATATTTATTCATTCAATTCATTTATATAATCATGATTTAATGTAGATTTTGTGGAACGAATCACATCACACCATGGAGATGGTATGTCGTACGCACGCATGAGCGATGATATCATTCTCACAATTACTGCATGGTATTGAAGTTAATAGTGTATAGTATCTAAGAATCAATATCATTGTATATTAATCATGTTTATATGTTATCCCATAGATAATGTAATACAATATATATAATATAATTGTTTTAGTTATTTAAAATTATGTCATATATTAACAAATATCATACCTTATGTAAAAGATTTTAAATTATGGAAAATCATTATATTTAATGTAAAATAATTTCAATCATATAACTATTTATGAGTGTTTAAGTCTAAACAAGATTATAACTGATTATATTTGTATACTTATGAATATTAACACTCTTGGACTTTTCTAAAAGGTAAGACAGGCAGAATGTCTAAAGTTATCTATCTATAAGTCACTGAAATTGATAGGAAGATGTCCCACTGAATAACATATGACTCACTGACAGATAGATAGCACATGCATATGTGAACCAGACACCATTGGAAGGAATCTTCATTTCATATGACTCACCAATGCATATGACCTAACATTAGTGGAAATGAGTCACTGATAGTTAAAATGTCTCACCAACAGAAGGAAGGACTCACCATCAATTGACCAAGGACTAACGATCAGTTGAAATGAGTCAACTATAGATAAAATGTCTCACCAATAGATGGAAGGACTCATTATTAATATGAGTCACTGATAGATCAACTGCCACACTAACAGAAGTAATGGCTCACCGTTGAAACAAGTCTTCGATGTAATGAGTCACTGACTAATGGAAAGACCAACATAATGACATATAAATTGGTTGAGACAACCACAGAAGGAGAAAACGAAAGACAAGTCACTGATAGAGTATTTAAATATTCATTTATTAATATTATATCTATCAAACATATTTAGGTAAATTAATTCTTTTGAAATTATTTAATTTTATTTGTGGGATATTCAGAGTACATTACAAGATACATGCACATGGGGAGATTATTATGTTTTCTGGACCTCAAAGTATAAAAGAATATCCAACTAGATCAGTTGAGTTAGTGAAAAACAAGTGAAAAAGTGAAGAAGAACTCTGAAAACTCTTGAGCATACTTTCAAAACCCAAAAACAAAAAAGGAAGAACCTATGGGGATATTAAGAAATAAAACTAAACAAGATGAACACATCATAGTCCTGGAAGCCAGAACCTAGAGGTTACGACACTCTATTTTTTGGTAAAATTTTAGAACATGACTCTAACTTCAAATCAAAATTATCAAATGAGTATATAACTGCCCCACATAAAACAAAAAGCCTTATAAACATATCTCCACGTCTTTAGCTCTATTGTCCTCATTTAGTTACATTTCTGAGCAGTGTGTGTATCTGTCTATTACAAACACATTGACTACTATGCATAAGTAGAGGATACTTGATATCCTCAATATCACACACTATTTATCCATTTGTATCCCACATAAAACTGTGGAAGTTGTCATGTGTGTCCGGTGTGTTATTTTTCCCTGGAAGAATAGTGGTAGATGTCAAGGGTGACCTGGACAGCCCTATGTGCAATTTTGAACCCCGATCCAGAGTGTAGATCAAACCATTTATTAATTTAATATTCTTGGTGGAAGGTGATCACAAAGTGGAGAAGATTATGTCATTACTTGAGACTGAACCTAGTTTTAATTTCTGATGTTTTTTTGCCTTTTAGTTTTTCTATGATTTGTTACATATTTTAGAAAGCTAAATTTAACTTTGATCGTTAGTCTTAGAGATTGTTTATAACAGTATTTACATATTAGGTTAGTATCAACATCATCATTAATTATCAAATTGATGCAATTGAGAACTCAAAAATCTTTTGAGAAATCAATCAAACAGTAAAGCTCATATAAATTCACTACTGGCTAACTTGGTAATCAAATTTTAAAAATTGGGGGAACATAAAACAATATATTTTAACAAATTTTGTTATAGATACTCAATTCAACCCCCTCTGTAATACTGTACTCCATCCCATATTTGGTATTTTAGGATTTAAAAATTTTTAGTTTTCAATAAATTTTCAATCTTTTTCAACTGTAATTTTAATTGTATTTCAATAATCTTAAAAATTTTGTTAATAACAATTTTTTCTCTCTTTATAATATTGTTGTAAAATTTTTATTATAGATAATATGTTAGAAAGTGATGCTACCAATGAACTTCCATTCATTTATAAAACAAATTATGCACAATAGAAATTCAAAAAGAAATTACACTTAGAATGTATGGGCTTTGAGATTTGGTCTTCAAATGTAGATGAGTATAAGATTCCTATTTCTGCTAGAACCATTTGGGATAACCCAAATAAAACTTCTTATAACAATAATTATAAATCCACGAAATTTTTATACTATTCTCTAGGAGATGAGGAATTTAATAGAATTTCACCATGTAAAACAACCCATGAAATTTGGGATAATTTTTCTGTTTCACATGAGGGAACTTCAAGTGTTAAGGAAATGAGACATAACAAATATAATATTAAATATGATAACATTATGATGAAGCCTAATTTCCCTATTTCTGAAATATATCTCAGTTTTATTGAAATTGTTAACACTATGATATGTATCAGAAGAAATGTTACTGCCAATGAACAAATTATGAGGATTATAAGATGCTTACCGGATAGATGGAGAGGAACTTCTGTCTCAACTAGAGAATCATGTAACATCAGAAAATTACATATCAATGTTCTCATTAGAAAAAATGATGATGTATGAGGAAGAGATGAAATTCAACAAAGAATAAGAGGATGGACTTAAGAGAAATTTTGTCACCTTCAAGACTACTACCTCTATGAATATGGAATAATAGAAGGTTCTAGAATCTATTGAAAGCTACCCTAATGATGAGTCAACATAAAAAATTTATGAAGAGATGGTTCTTCTGGCCATAAGTTTCAAAAAAATATGTAGGAAGAAGATGTTTTTTTTTGCGGCATAATTTTTATTATTATTATAAAAATCCTATGAGGGGAAAAGATCAGAGGAAGATAAAACCCTGGGAGATCTGGGGAACCCCATAGGAAGTAATGGAGGACTAAAGTAGTGCTGACCTAGGGCATCACCACTAATCAGGTTCTTTTCTTCAATTGAGAAGGAGAGAACGTCTTTAGGGAGAATGACCCAAAGTCCTTGAAAAACCATGGAAGCAAGATGATAAGAAAGCTGATTACCCTCCCTAAAAGTGTGTGAGAGGATAGTTCAATTGTATATGAGCCTCTTGGACCTTCTCAGGACATAGTAAAGGGACTAGGGAATGCTCTTCTTTCCATGCAAGGAGTCATACAGGATGACAAAGTCTGTCTGGACTACCGCATTTTCAATATTATGACATTTGCAGAGTTGGAGGCCCATAAACATTACCATAGCCTCGACCAAAATGGAGTGGAATCTACCAAGGTGAACATAGAAATAATTTACTACCCGACCCGATGGATCATAGAAAACCCCACCTCCTTTCATCTCATTCATTGAATATGAGCCATAGAAGTTGATCTTTAAACCAGATGAATGGGGTGACCATAGAACCCAGTAACCGATAAGGGTGGGATGGAATAATGAAGAGACCACTTGTAGGGATCTAAAATATGGGACCTCGAGTCACTTGTTGAAAGCATGAACCATGTCTAGAAATATGAATTTGGTCCTAGCCCCGAAGGAACTTCTATTGGTTAGAGAACTCTCATACCTAGCTTTGATATGTTCCAGCCAAATGCACCAACAACCCAAAATGAGGATGATACCACGAGATTTCTTATCTGGACCAACATCCCCGACACCATGGAACCATCAATCCATAAATTGAAGGTCCCTTAGTTAATTGACCAAAACACCAGTGAAGTCACCGAAGGCATTCCACCCGAAGTGAACCCACTCACTATCGAAGAAGAGGTGGGTCGATCTCTCCTTCCTCAGGTCTCTATAGCACAGGTAGTATGAAGCCATGTAAATATCGAAGAAACTCACATTCTCAGTAGTTGATAAAGCTATGTTCCTAATACACCATAAGAAGAAAATTTATTTTTGAGGGAACCTCCTTAACCCATGAGGTTGATCCCCATGGGTCTTGATGGGCTGCACCAGAAGACACCATCATGTAGTCCTTGGATGAGAATGCAGCTGAAGATGATGCAAAAAAGATACGATGGTCGGGTTTTTCCATGATATCAATCATGTCAACTGCCAAGCATTGAGTATAAAGATAGAAAATATATGATTTTAATTTAGTTCACCTGGAGTGACAATGAGGATAGATACAGTGAATTAGCAACATCTCATGATGAGAAATATTACATTGCAAATATGTGTTTTATGAAAAAGACATTTGAGGTAACCTTAGATTCACCTGCATTCAATTTTCGTTATTCTGAAAATGAATGTCTGTCTTGAAATATGAAAAATGAGTAACTACTTGAATACTGTAACATGTTGGAATAAAAATTAAATGAAATTGAATAAAAATATAAATATTTTAAGAAACAACATGCTCTTACTCTAACTATTAAGTCTGACCTTACTACTGAAAAGGAAAAGAATGCTCAACTAGTTATGGAAAATAGTGAATAAAAAATTTCTAATGAGAAATTGATGAAATATCTAGAATAGTTTACCAATATAGAAGATAATAATACTAAAATTCTTGGTAAATAGATATATCCTAAGTAACCTTATTGTATTTGATTGCATCATGGAGATAGATACATATCTAAAAGACATTTTGTAACTAAATCTGAAAAATATTTTCTTCTACCTAAAAGGAAAAAAACTCTTGCTAGTACCGGTTTTGAAAAATACGTTACTACCTGTAGTTTTTCTGAAAAAAAATACAATATATTTTTCAAATGTGTTGCATAATTCTTATAGGAAATCCATAATGAATATGTGGGGACCTAAATTATTGACTACTAATGTCACAGGATTCCAAAAATTATGTGTACGAAAATCTATTTTTGTATAATTATCATGTAGGAAAGCTATTTGAAGAGCTCTTAAAAGAGTCAATCGTACATGAAGAATGGATGCTCAAGACATATGACATAATATTATTGAATCTTCAAGAACCAAATCAATATTGATGGTTGATATGTCACCTTTGGTGACAATTCTAGTGAAAAAATAATTGTCTCAGGTAAGATTGGTAAATCGAACTCAGTTTTAATTTCTAAATTAATTTTTGTCGATGGATTGAAGTATAATTTTCGTTGTATTTGAAAACTGTGTGATGATAGATTTCATGATAAATTGGATAATTATGATTGAAATATTTTTGACTCTAAAAATGAATTAGTATTTTCTGCCTTTAGAAATGAAAATGTATATTCTGTTAACATATATTCTTTAGTTTCTCAAAATGCTTCTTGTTTAAGTGACTTTTATAAAGAGTCTTGGATTTGGAATAAACGTTTAGGGAAATTTATTGTACACTAACTTAGAATTATCACTAGAAAAGGACTAGTCAAGGATCTACCAAAACATGAGTTTCCAAATAAAAAAGTCTGTAATCCTTTTCAAAATGGTACACAACACAAGATATCTTTCAAATCAATGAAAGAACTTTCATTTTCTCAACATTTATTGTAGGTTGACATGGATTTATTTAGACCATTTCGAGTTTTTTGTTTAAATGGGAAGCACTGTGTTTATGTTCTTGTAGATGACTGTTCTTGGAATACATGTACTTATTTCATTGCTCAAAAAACTGAATCTTGTACTTACATCACCATATATGCTAAAATAATGGAAAATATAAGTGGAATTAGAATAAAATCCTTATGATGTGATCATGTATATGAGTTTGAAAATAAATACTTTGAATCTTTTTTCTCAAATGATGGCTATAGTCAAAACTTCTCTACCCACAATACACCTAAATAAGTAGGGTTGTAGAAAGAAGGAATATATCATTACAAGAGATAGCCCGAACAATTATTAATGAATATGATTTACCTGGTTACTTTTGGGATTAGGCTGTAAATACAGCTTGCTACATAATTAATATTTTCTTAATTAGAACTATCCTAAAAAAGACTCCTTATGTTCTTTGGAACAATAAAAAAACCAAAGTTGGTTATTTAAATGTTTTGGGTTGCAAGATCTATATCCTTAATACAAGGGAAAATATTGAAAAATTCACATCCAAGGGTGATGGAAGAATCTTCCTTGGTTATTCAACCTATAGTAAATCCAATAGAGTATTTAACAAAAAAACCCAATGTGTGAAAGAATATGTTCATAAAAAATTTGAGGAAATAAATCCACATGAACCAAAGAACTCTTTAGGAAACTTTGAAGATGATATGTCAAACCTGAAAATGAATGCAAAATCATCTAATCCTCTTGTCAAAAAATCTTTGAAATCAAACAAATCTAGAAATTCTTTAGAATCATAACATGATGAACCCAATATTGTAGATGAACCTAAAGTCTCTAGCACCTCCTTTTCTAGACCAACTAGAAATATAAAAAATAATCCTTTAGATGTGGTTATTGGAGACTTAGATATAGGGACACAAAATAGAGCTTCTCATAGAAATCTGGTTGAACATAAATCCTTCATGTCACAGCTTGAACCTGAAAACATCAGTAATGAAAATAAAGATGAATTTTGGGTGATGGATATGCATGATGAAAATAATAAATTTGAAAGAAATAATATTTGAAAACTTGTGGATAGTCCCAAAGACACCTTGACCATAGGAACTAAGTGTGTGTTTAGGAAAAAATTATATGAATACGGTAATATTTTTAGAAGAAATTCCAGATTGGATAAACAAGGATTTATTCAATAAGAAGGGATTGACTATGAAAAAACTTTTTCACCTATTTCTAGACTTGAAGCCATCAAAAATATGATTTTTTATATTTCCCATAAAAATTTCATAGATTATCAAATGGATTTTAAAAGTGAATTTCTAAATGTGTATAATGTTGAGGATGTTATTGTTGAACAACCCCTTGTTTTTACAAACACTCATTTTCAAAATCTGGTTTTCAAATTAACAAAAGCTTTATATGGGTTAAAACAAGCCCAAAGAGCTTGGTGTGATATATTCAGTATTTTTCTTATTTCTAAAGGTTTTACAAAAGGAATTTTCGATCCAAATCTTTTATAAATTAATTTATAAAGATGTTTTAGTTATTTAAATCTATGTTGATGATATTATTTTTGGATATTTAAGAAATTGTTTATATATTGTGTTTTCAAAAACAATTTAAAATGAATTTAAAATGAGTATGATGGTTGAACAAGAATTCATTCGTGGATTTAATATTTTTTAAAATAAAGAAGGTATCATTTTAAATCAATGTAAATACACAAAATATCTTTTAAAAATATATTTCATTGATAGAATTAAAAGTAGCGACACTACAGTGAGTACTACTTGTAAGTTGCAACATGATGAAGATGGTAAATATGTTGATCAAACCACATACAAGGGAATGATTGAAATATTTCTCTAATTGACTTCTTGTTGGCTAGTTATAATGTTTATTTTGTGTATATGTGCCTGTTTTCACGCTAATTCAAAATAACATCACCTAAATGATGTTAAAAGAATTTTCAAAGACCTCAAACATACAATCAACTTAGTTTTATTTTACCCCAAAGGACATTAATTTGATAGAGTTAGTTTTCATTATGCTGACATTGGGGTATGAAAGATAGATAGAAAGAGCACATCTGGAACATGTCTATTTTTGGGAATGTCTATAATTTTATTGTGTAGTAAAATGAAAAATTCTACTTCATTATCAACTATTAAAGTAGAGTAAATTACAACAGGTAGTTGTTGTGAACAATATTTGTTGATGAAACACACTCTGCAAGATTGTGTATATCAATTTAGACATTTACCTATAAACTATGAAAATACAAGTGCTATTAAAATTTTTATAAACCCATTTTATCACTCTAAAATAAAACATATTTGGTGTAAGACATCACTTTTTGAGAGATCATTATGAAAAGGGTGATATCACTTAAGAATTTGTTGGCACTGAATATTAGCATGATGACATATTCCCTAACCCATTGATCTCAAAAAGAATGAATTACATTAGATATGAATTATGAATGATCAACCAGTGAGACCCTATGTTTTCATTTTTTTGATCTTTTTATTTGATGGTGTCATACAGAGACCATTGTCACACTGAAACTTTTGTCACACTAACACCATTGTAATGTCGACATCGTTTTTGTAACACCCTGAGATTTTATGAAAAATATTCTTTTAATTTCATCAATGTCTTGTGCTACCCCAAGATTACCTTGCGCTATACGCAACACCGTATTAGCTTGCAGTATACGCAACACTATTCTTGGATCGTGTTACACACTATTTTGATAATAGTTATTCTATGCAACATTGAGTATATATATATATATATATTCAATGTATAAATGAAATATGGTTGGATTCTGTTATATGAAACAATGAAGGATTCTTGCGCAACACACAACCCTGATTTGGCTTGCATTACACGCAATCGCGACCTTCCTCGATAGTGTGTGTTGTACGCAATACTGGGTTTTACTAAACAACAATATATTATTATAATATTGTTATGAATTAGCTGTTATGAATAGTGTTACCTAAATTTTGAATTTTATAACATTATTATTCATCTTACACATTTCTAGAACATGGTATAAGAACAAAATAAATTTTTCGGGTAAAATAAGTATTTTTCAAAAAATGCAGTTTTGCCGCCTTTTGATGGCGCACCCACTTTAAATATAGTTTTTCACATGTTTATAAGTTCAATTTGACAAAATAAAATTCTTCTTTTGAATCAGGATATAAAAATTTACATTAGATAAAGTTTTGATATTTTTCCGATAAATTTCATATTTTAATGAAAAGTAAAAA
The DNA here is from genome assembly GCA_963277665.1 of Viscum album. Lineage (NCBI taxonomy): Eukaryota > Viridiplantae > Streptophyta > Magnoliopsida > Santalales > Viscaceae > Viscum > Viscum album. The sequence continues at coordinate 1,017,478,354 of OY728143.1, forward strand.
CATGTTATATTTTAATTAAAAACAACTTTTTTCATCATAATATCTTATGTGTTTACTTTATAATATTTAATGGTTTTAAAATATAAATAGAATATATTTTTACCATTTAATTATGTCATTAGCATTGATTTTACCTTGAATTCGTAGGTTAAATCAATTCAATCTTATGCAATGTTTTAATGAAAACCCCATTTTCTTTCGACAACGGGATTAATTTTAATTTAATTTCTACAACTTGTGTGTATTGAATTTGAAAAAATGGATTCCATATTTGGAATCAGTGGATCCAAATTTTGTTAATAAGCTACTTTTTATTTTTGGGCATGTGAATAGTAACTACGGTAAATTTAATTTACTATAGTTAAAGTTAAATCGGGTAATTAAGGGTAAATATAAGATTATAAAATCACCATAAAACTTGTAAAAATACTATTGGATGGCTAAAAGTAGACCCATATAACCTAAGGGTCGGATTAGATTCATTTTATGGACTTTTGTCAATGAAAATAATTTAATTATTATTAAAACCAAAGAATGTGACAACATGTCACTTTCTTAAATATTATAAGTATAATCATTTTAATTTAGTGAAACACTTCATGAAACTTATAAAATAAATAGTCTCCAGAAATCTAATACAATTATCTAAATCATAGGAATTTATTTATAATTTTTAGGGATTAAATAATAATTATTTATTATGACACAAAGATGATACAGTAATTGTCTTATTAATGAAATATTGACATAATTGATGTTTTAAATGAACAAATAAATTTAATTTGAGACTTTTTATGACTTAAACTAATTTTTTAGGTTAATATGAAATGTTATTGTTTATTTAAGTAACTTTTTTTGAACTTATCATTCTGTTATAAATTTTATAAAAATCATGTACCAAATAGTGTCAAAATAGACATAAATTAGTTTTTTAAAAAAATATTATATTATTAATTGTTATTTAATTCCTAAAAATATAAGGTTCGGCCAAATGACTTAGATAAGGATAGATATATTAATAATAAACAACTTGGGGTTCTTTTGGCTTGTTATGGTATGTTTATTAACCATATAGTGTAAGAAAACAAAAAGACACGGTAAAAGTTAAATTATTTAACTTAGAGTTAAATCTAATTGATAAGGTTAAAATAATAACCTAAACTTGTCTAAATCCTATTTTATGAGAGGATTTAGACCCATACCCACTTTAGCTTCGAAATAAGACCCTTTGGAACCATTATAAACCGAATTTGACCTTAATATAAAATAATATTTTGGGATTTTCCTAAGGTGCCCCTCTCCTCCCTTATAAAAGGTCACCTCCTCCCTCTCCTCCTCACACCAATTTGAGCATTCAAGCTCGGCCAACCCCTGCCAAAATCTCTTCTCCACTTCCCTAGTATCATTCTAGAGGTCCTGGTTATCTTCAAAGACCATCTGTAGTTCTTTAAGTGGAGGTTAAGTGAAGGCGCGCCAAAAAGAGGTAATATCCATTACCGATCTTTTTCAATTTCTTTCTTCTTCAACTTCTTCTTCTTTAGTTGTTTCATGATAAAGTAATAACATCAGTATTTCTTATATACTGATATGTTTTTATAAATATTAAACAACTCTAATTAACCTTCTATCCATCCTATGGAAAAAGGAAATCACCGCGCGTGCATACGTACAGAATACCATCTCCACGCCGTGGTGTAATCTATTTTTCCACCAACACCTTACATGGATGGGTATAATGGTGTAAAGAATAACTATACATAGTTATTATAACATCATATTGATTCTGAAATATTATACGTACACTCCAATACAGTCCAACGATCAAGAGAACGATATCATCGCTCGTGCGTACATACGGACTACCGTCTCCACGACGCGATGAGATTCATTCTCCACTTTAACAATTAATGAATAATTATAAAGTGTATATCATAAGTAATCATGAAATATATGACATAATAATTATACTGGATTTATTTGTATATATGTGTATGTCATCTACTTAATTCCATTCAACTCAATAAGGAAACGAAAACAGTGTTCATGCGTACGTACGACCTACCGTCTCCATGAATGGTGTATTTCTTTCCATTTACTGATTTATTATATATATGTATATTATGAATATATATTAGATATAAATCATGTTTTATATTCTGGAATTAAGTAATCATGATCTAAGAAATCATATGAATAATTACAAGTCAAAACACGGACGACAAATGAAACAATTTTCCCAAAACGCTTTTTAACATGGAATTTACAAAAGAATGGGTATTATAAAGTCATAAGTGAACCATATATGATATCATAACAATGAGTATGATTCTGGAATAAGTCAATAAAATTATATAAATCATTATATAGGAGGTTCGGACACTTACGAAGCAAATCGGACCAAAGTTAAGGGAAATATCACAATCTCATTTTTATCCGAGATTGTTTATACTTTGGCATTTACTGGGGTGTATTTTATCATCCACATCCATGTTTCCTCAATATTTAATATTTATATCCTTCTACAATATTTTATATTAAAATTTACCCTTCGGTGAGTTTTTAGAAAAAGATATGAAAGGAATCTTTTGTCGTTTTTCATACGAGGTACTTTTTGACTTTTCCGACAAAAGTACAAGAAGAATGTTTTTTTAAACTTATACGACATGAATGGATTTTTAAAAAATTATTTCCAAGAATCATACTTTACAAGTTTTCAAGGTTATTTTTAATCAACTTCTTTTAGTTTAAAATTGTAAGACATGTTATGAAAGGAAAATGTTTTTGAAGTGAAAAGGATATTTTCCTCAAGAATGGAGTTCAAGTGTTTTATCAAAATTATTTTCCATCTAAGATAATAAAGGGTTCTATTTCTATCCCTATTATTACATGGATTTGATTATGTTGTGATGGAAATATTTTTATGAATTCTTTTTTCTTATATGAATTGTTTCATGATGTCATGTTGTTTAAGAATCCCATTTTTATTACATGGGTTATGCTATGATGTATGGTTTATGATTATGTGGCACACATAAGAATGGTATCATTATGAGATGGGTGGGACGTATATATCCCTCCAATGCATTGGGTAAAGATTTTATATCTCATGAGATAGAAATGGCTGGAATGGTAGGTTATATCGGTTTAGTGAAACAGGACAAAAACAAGGGTGACTCGGTTCAGAAATGGACTTTTTCCACTAAGATAGTCTTGGAAATGAGTCTTGACTAATAAGAAATGATTCTCTATGATTATTTCTATATCCCACAAAGTATCATGTTTTAAGTTATGATTATTGGGATTACATTTCACTACTATTCTTTATCCCATGTTATGATATTATGATCACTTTTGCAGGTTATGATTTCCAAAATGTTATGTTCTTATGAATATGATGTGATTGATTTTTCTTTTGTTTATCCTTACTGAGCATTTGAGCTCACCCTTTTATGTTTTATTTTCCCCAGGATATAAAGAAAGGTTTTAGGTAAGAAAAAAGGGTAGATCTTTATGGGAGATGTTGAAGATCTTTCACCATGATTAGAAGATTACGTTCCGAGTTTCCAAAGACACTAAACTATTACGGTCCTTGTGTGTGTGTTTTTGTTATGTAATAAGTATTCCGAAAAATTAATGTAATGTCCATGTACGTCAGGCTTCGGGTCTCTACAGTTGGTATCAGAGGAAAGGTTTAGTCAACCTTTGGAAACTAGGATGTGAGAACGTTAGTGAGATCCCTAGAGATATTTCTAAGGTATGTCTAGGGATATCCCTAAGGATAAGTATACGTATAGGATATAGTCCTAGAACTATGGTAACAATCTTAGAATTTTACCTAAGATGTTAGATATTGAATTCACTCTCCCTTTATTATGATTTTTGCCTCTAACACTATTCTTTTTGGGTTTTAGAAAATGGCTGGAAACAAGATGATTCACGATAATATAGGATATTATGGACAATGGAATGATATTCTTCATGAGCAACCAAATGAAATGGTATTTGGAAGTACAAACATAATTATTATGCAGAATCATCAATCTCATAATATGATCAATAAAGTAAAATTTGGTAAGTTTCCTGACTCGGATAATAAGAGAAAGATGGAGTTTCATGATGATCATAGAGGAAAGAAAGTTCAATTTCCCATATGTAAATCATGTGGGAAGAGGCATCAAGGAGAATGTTTCAAAGGAACTATAAGATGATTTGGGTGTGGAAAAGAAGGACACAAAGCCAGTAAGTGCAAAGGAAATGGTTCAGTTAACACCAGGGATGAGGATAATGGTATTGCTACAACATCAACAATGGTTAAATGTTTTAAATGTGGAATGTACGGGCATTATGCAGACCAATGCCCGAAGGTAAAGTCTCATGAAGAGAATCAGTATGGTCGTATGGGTAGTATTTATGTTGATGATGATGAAGAGACTACAAATGATATGTGAGATGAAAGAATTATTGAAGCTCAGTCAATGGTTTAAGAATGAAGTGGAATGATTACATGTTTATCATGTGTAATGTTGTATAAGTAATCAAATGGTACTATGGAATAACGAGACATCTAAGGATTGTTACACTGTTGTATTTCCTTGAGTTTTGAAAGTGTATGATTAATGGTACCAGTATCCATGAAAGATTATTCTGATATTTTTGGAATGTAGATGATATGCACATAATGAAGGGATAAGGAGAAAATTAAATGTTTGATAGTATTCATGAGCTCATGACTGATATAAGGAAATAGTTATATCATGGTTTGAGTATATAGAATTTTGGGTTTTTGGTATTTGGAATCCGTTAACTTTTGACAGCACTCATGTTTTTACTAAGATTCAATGGGTATTCATTTTTCAAGAGATTGCATGATTATGGTATTCACATGACTGGAATGTGACGAACAAGATATATGAGGGATAAATGATGGCATTAACGTGATCATTTCTCTATACTATGAGCTTGGACTGAAGTATTTTGGATAAGCCTAAATATTGGAATGGATTATGTTGGACATAAGTTAGTATTGTTTAAGGATAGAACCTTTTTTCGATATTATTGATGGGATGATATAGTAATGTAGTTTTAGAAAAAGGACAACCTGCAAGACGGGTGACAGCCCATCGCGTCGGACAAGGCTGTGGGAATCGAACCCACAACCGAAGTGCGACTGGCCTTTATCGCCTACCACTGGCCTACAGGAAGTCCCTGGTTAGTATAAACTAGTTTTATTTTGTTAAGTGGTATGATATATGAAGTATAAGTTCATTTTTGGAACCATATACGATTAATATAACCATAAATGGACTTATAACTTTTACTAACCTTTTGTTTGAAAGAGATGGAATGACCCATCATTCTATCACATGATCTGCTAACACATCACGAATAACAAATTCAACTTCATTTCTTTAAGGGATGAATCGAAATTGTTCAATTCACGAACAATAATGATATTGTACCAAAATCATGCAAGTATTTCTTTTAATTCATCAACTTTAGGGAAATGATCTTGAAAACCAAAAATGTTGTCCTAGTTCCCTTATATCCGATTAATCAGATGGTACCTTAGATCATCACAAATCAATAGCTTTGTGATTTTTGGCTTTTTCATAGCCATGTTCTCTACCACTCTCCATCAGAACATGATGGTTAGATTTTTCTTCCATATCCATATTTTCACCTATGTTCTCCTACGTGGAAACCCAGTGATGAGTTAATTTGGGTAACCGTTACATTTCATACTTTAGTTTTTAAAAGCCATGTTTTGGTATTTCTTTTTACGATGTGGGTTTCTATTAAACAAACTTTCGAGTAGTAAACCATTTATAACCACGATGAATTTCGAGGGTGAAATTCATTTTAAGTGGGGTAGAATGTAACACCCCAAGATTTTATGAAAAATATTCTTTTAATTTCATCAATGTCTTGTGCTACACCAAGATTACCTTGCGCTATACGCAACACCGTATTAGTTTGCAGTATACGCAACACTATTCTTGGATCATGTTACACACAATTTTGATAATAGTTATTCTATAAAACATTGAGTATATATATATATATATATTCAATGTATTAATGAAATATGGTTGGATTCTGTTATAAGAAACAACGAAGGATTCTTGCGCAACACGCAACCCTGATTTGGCTTGCATTACACACAATCACGACCTTCCTCGATAGTGTGTGTTGTACGCAATACTGGGTTTTACTAAACAACGATATATTATTATAATATTGTTATGAATTAGCCGTTATGAATAGTGTTAACTAAATTTTGAATTTTATAACATTATTATTCATCTTACACATTTCTAGAACATGGTATAAGAACAAAATAAATTTTTCGGGTAAAATAAGTATTTTTCAAAAAATGCAGTTTTGCAGCCTTTTAATGACACACCCACTTTAAATCTAGTTTTTTACATGTTTATAAGTTAAATTTTACAAAATAAAATTCTTCTTTTGAATCAGGATATAAAAATTTACATTAGATAAAGTTTTGATATTTTTCCGATAACTTTCATATTTTAATGAATAGTAAGAACACGTTATATTTTAATTAAAAACAACTTTTTTCATCATAATATATTATGTGGTTAAATTATAATATTGAATGGGTTTAAAGTATAAATATAATATATTTTTACCATTTAATATAATGTATGTCATTAGCATTGATTTTACCTTGAATTCGTATGTTAAATCAATTCAATCTTTTGCAATGTTTTAAAGAAAAACCCATTTTCTTTCGACAACGGGATTAATTTCAATTTAATTTCTGAAACATTTGTTTATTGAATTTGGAAAAATGGATTCCATATTTGGAATCAGTGGATCCAAATTATGTTAATAAGCTACTTTTTATTTTTGGGCACTGGGAATAGTAACTACGGTAAATTTTATTTACTATAGTTAAAGGTAAATCGGGTAATTAAGGGTAAATATAAGATTATAAAATTACCCTAACACTTGGAAAAATCCTATTGGATGGCTAAAGGTATACCCATATAACCTAAGGGTTGGATTAGATTTATTTTATGGACTTTTTTCCATGAAAATAATTTAATTATTGTTAAAACCAAAGAATGTGACAACATGTCACTTTATTAAATCTTATAAGTATAATAATTTTACTTTTGTGAAAAACTTCATCAAACTTCGAACATGAATAGTCTCTAGAAACCTAATACAATTATCTACATCATAGGAATTTATTTAGAATTTTTAGGGATTAAATAATAATAATTTATTATGACACAAAGATGATGTAGTAATTTTCTTATTAATGAAATATTGACATAATTGATGCTATAAATGACCAAATAAATGTAATTTTAGACTTTTTATGACTTAAACTAATTTTATAGGTTAATATGACATGTTATTGTGTATTTAAGTAACTTTATTTGAACTTATCATTCTGTTATGAATTTTATAAAAATCATGTACCAAATAGTGTCAAAATTGACATAAATTAGTTTTTAAAACAAATATTATATTATTAATTGTTATTTAATTCTTAAAAATATAAGGTTCGGCCAAATGACTTATATAAGGTTAGATATATTAATAATAAACAAATTGGGGTTCTTTTGGCTTGTTATCATAAGTTTATTAACCATATAGTGTAAAAAAACAAAAAGACAAGGTAAAAGTTAAATTATTTAACTTATAGTTAAATCTAATTGATAAGGTTAAAATAATAACCTAAACTTGTCTAAATAATATTGGATGAGAGTATTTTGACCCATCCCCACTTTTGATTCGAAATAAGACCCTTTGAAACCATTATAAACCGAATTTGACCTTAATATAAAATAATATTTTGGGATTTTCCTAAGGTGCCCCTCTCCTCCCTTATAAAAGGGCACCTCCTCCCTCTCCTTCTCACACCAATTTGAGCATTCAAGCTCGGAAAACCCCTTCCAAAATCTCTTCTCCACTTCCCTAGTATCATCCTAGAGGTCCTGGTCTTCTTCAAAGACCATCCTTTTTTCTTTATGTTGAGGATAAGTGAAGGCGCGTCAAAAAGAGGTAATATCCATTACCGATCTTTTTCAATTTCATTCTTCTTAAACTTCTTCTTATTTAGTTGTTTCATGATAAAGTAATAACATAAGTATTTCTTATATACTGATATGTTATTATAAATATGAAACAACTCTAATTAACCTTCTATCCATCCTACGGAAAAAGGAAATCACCGCGCGTGCGTACGTACGGAATACCATCACCACGCCGTGGTGTAATCTATTTTTCCACCAACACCTTACATGGATGGGTATAATGGTGTAAAGAATAACTATACATAGTTATCATCCACATCCATGTTTCCTCAATATGTAATATTTATATCCTTCTACAATAGGTTATATTAAATTTTACCCTTCGGGGAGTTTTTAGTAAAAGATATGAAAGGAATCATTTGTCGTTTTTCGTACGAGGTACTTTTTTACTTTTCTGAAAAAAGTTCGAGAAGAATGGTCTTTTTAACTTATACTACATGAATTTATTTTTAAAACATTTTTTCCAAGAACCATCCTTTACAAGTTTTCAAGTTTATTTTTAATCAACTTCTTTTAGTTTAAAATTGTAAGACATGTTAAGAAAGGAAAATGTTTTTGAAGTGGAAAGGATATTTTCCTCAAGAATGGAGTTCAAGTGTTTTATCAAAATTATTTTCCATATAAGATAATAAAGGTTTCTGTTTCTATCCCTATCATTACATGGATTTGATTATGTTGTGATGGAAATATTTTTATGAATTCCTTTATCTTATATGAATTGTTTTATGATGTCATGTTGTTTAAGAATCCCATTTTTATTACATGGGTTATGCTATGATGTATGGTTTATGATTTTTTGGAACACATAAGAATGGTATCATTATGAGATGGGTGGGACCTATATCTCCCTCCAATGCATTGGGTAAAGATTTTATATCTCATGAGATAGACATGGCTGGAATGGTAGGTTATACCAGTTCAGTGAAACAGGACTGAAACGAGGTTGACTCGGTTCAGAAATGGACTTTGTCCACTAAGATAGTCTCGAAAATGAGTCTTGACTAATAAGAAATGATTCTATAAGATTATGTGTGTATGCCACAAAGTATCATGTTTTAAGTTATGATTATTGGGATTACATTTCACTACTATGATTTATCCCATGTTATGATATTATGATCTCTTTTGCAAGTTAAGATTTCTAAAATGTTATGTTCTTATGAATATGATGTGATTGATTTTTCTTTTGTTTATCCTTACTGAGCATTTGAGCTCACCCTTTTATGTTTTATTTTCCCCAGGATATAAAGAAAGGTTTTAGGTAAGAAAAAAAGGGAAGATCTTTATAGGAGATGTTGAAGATCTTTCACCATGATTAGAAGATTACGTTCTGAGTTTACAAAGACACTAAACTATTACGGTCCTTGTGTGTGTGTTTTTGTTATGTAATAAGTATTCCGCAAAAGTACTGTAATGTCCATGTACGTCAGGCTTCGGGTCTCTACAGTTTTCATGCCGACATTATTTTCATGAGGACACCATTTTCCTGCTAACACCGTTAGTGTTATACAAAGTGTGTCATGCCTAAACCCATGACTCATGTTTTCTACACATTTTATTTTTTTATCAAATTGAAATTGTTTCATTAATTCCAGTGAACCCGGTTCATGATTTGGAAATTGTGTAATTCCAAAATCATTAAATGATATAAATTTGAATTGATCCACTCTACTTGTTTACCACTGAAATTTCACCTTTATACCTCTAGGATTAACTGATTTGAATGACACATGTGAAGTGAGCTCTGGAATATGGTGAGTCAGAAGCTTCTATGAAACAGAAAGGGTAATCGAGAAATACTTTAGATACTATGAATCTTGGTCTAGAAAATCATGATGTATCCTCAGAGAAAGATGTCTGGGTGCAATGGATCTTTGAGATAAAGTATTTGTTGTTGAAGGTGATTCCAGATCAAGGATGGCTTTACTGGTTCACAAACAATGACTGAGTCTTCTACCCGAAGCTGGTATATAAATTTTACATGAATATGGATATTGTTTTGGAAGGAAGTAAAGTAGGTTGGGTAATGTTGACTGTAAAAGGGAAGATAATCTCTTTCTCTTAATAACATTGGGATGAACGTCTTAAGGTTCATCATGAAGGAATGTTTGAGGATTACCAAAGTAACTCTCCACCCAAAAGTGATTTCATTTTCTATGAGAAGGCTCTGAAGGAGTTAACATGAAATTTTGAACTTAGGAGTCATATTACCTCAAAAATAACTAGAAAATTTAAAATTTTATTTATGTTTATTTAACACAGGATTTGTCCCAGGAAAATAGAGTTTTCTTCTCTCACGTATCAAGATGTATACTTGGTTTATTTACTACAGAAACGAGTTAAATAGAATCTATGCAGATATCTGATGGTTCACAGAAATGACATGATAATACTTAGTTGTATGTAAAATTTTCATATCTTTTCCAGGATGATTTCATCAATGTTGATAGAAAAAATCTATATTAGTGATGTTGATGATATTTTAGATAGTGAATGTATTTGAATCTTAATAGGTTATAACAACTATAAAAGAATTAAAATTGACTAAAACCCATGAAGAAAATAATGTGTTGGTGATGAAGATAAGATGTATGAGAAGTTAAATCATATAGATCATCCAGTTAGACCAAGGGATCTAGTGGACCCTGCCTCGATACTGATGAAATGTTATTTATTATTCAAATAAGGAAGAGCCTACTATTCATGTCAGAGATATGGGATCATAATATGATGATATATGTTACCCAGACACTACTGGACCAACCAAAGGAGTGTCACAAACCAATCTCAGGTCAACCCTAAGATGGTCACCCGATTCGGTCCCCGACATGTCCCGAAGGGCATCCCTGATCCCCATGGGCTGAAAACCAGTATCGGGCATCAAAGTATACCTGAGGGAATTATTTAAGCCCAAGAGATAAAACTCAGACCATATTAATAAATAGAATAGACAAAGCACACAGAAAAATAAAAAATTAATCTTAAATAAACAAAGAACATATCTAGATACAAAATACCACTAAAACTAAAAAATATGAAAACAAGACCCCAGTACAATGATCTCCATGTGACCCATTGTTCACCTAAAACCAGAAGCCCAAAACTACTACCACATGAGCAGCCACTAATAAAAATCCTGAATAGCAGCTGAACCTACAACAGAAATGGTAAAGGATAGACATGATCACAAAAATGCACAGCAGGGATGCCAAAAGTAATCCAATAAATCTAAGTGTTTCCTTAACTAAAAATGTCCAATGAAACATGTTTGGAAATTCAATTTTAGAAATAAGGTTTTCCTATTTAAAAAAAATAACACCACTTCCTACAATGACAACCAACTCAAACCATATATAATGTCAAAAATTGTTTACCATTTTATTAATAAAACCAAAAAAATGATATAAGGGTTATGCAAAAGAGAGATAGGTAAATAATAAATACTGAAAATAAATCAGTGTCACAGAAAAATAAACAAGCAATACGAGCTGACAATAAATCAGTGTAAAAGAAAATAAGCAAGAAATACAAGGTGAACCCATGGGCAATCCTGAACATCCCTAGACAACCCCTGGCCACACTTGGGTCGGAAACACATATCGGAGTATGGTGAAGCCCCATAGTCTATAACCCACTGATCTCCCTCATGGAAAAAGCAGCAGAAAATCCCACCTGGCCTCTCTATATACCATGGGGAACCAACCCAACTAATTGGGGCTAGTGAGAAACCATGACACGATAATCTATAAGTCTCCCAGGAACCCATGGTGGTTATAATAATATTATGTGGGTAGAAAGGCCCTAATATGCATGACTCATCTCACCACACTTTCCTTCCTCAAACATGAGCTCTTCCTATAAATTCTCCCATAAAGGGTTAAAATAGACATGATCACCTCATATACATGTACAATAATTCATATTAAACAATGTGCCAAATGGAACGTCACATCATATTCATATTGAAACAATTTTTTAAAAAAAAAAACCATTTATGTTTTCCACCCAGGCACACAAATTTATTAAAACTATCATGCAAGAACCACTCTTAAATTTACAAATATAAATGGGATCTTAAGTCATAAACACACATTCAATCACTTCATAATTATCAAACATGATTTTACCCTTTTTCAACACACATGAAAATAGTTTTCAAACTGAATGACCAAACCATAAAGAAAACATTATAAACCATGATGTACAAAACACTTAAAGCAAATATTTAAAAAAACAAATTTAAAATAATATCTAGAAACCACTCAAGTGGACCAAATTTATATGAAAACTAAAATCCATTTATAAAACTAAACTTTTAAGAAAACACCAATTACCTTAAAACTCTAACTAACCACCTATATTATTTATAGAACAAAAAAGTATCCATAAAAAACATTAAACCCTTTCTAACACATTTTAAAATGTTTAATATGATATACCAAATTCACACCATACACACCTTAAATCCTATTTTGAAATCGAGGGCACACCAAGAAAAAATTTTAAATCCTTGCACAAAAAATCACCACTTACCCACATTATTTTAAAGGAAGGCCAAATAAAAACATAGAATTCATTAATCCTTTACAAAAGTGTTTTAACACAATAACTATGTCATGAAACAACCAAGACATGTTCATTAATAAAAAATGTCATTGCAACATTATAACGGTGGTACATTTCATAACGGAACAATTCCTTCTAAATTAAGCATAAGCAATTAAAACAAGCTTTCAAGGTATCATAAAACTAATAAATTTACAGTAAAACAAATTTAAAACCCATTTTAACCAATCAGATAAATTCCAAATTAAAATAATAATTTAAACAAGGGTGTCATAGAGTTTTGAAAGTAGTTTATAAATTTATTTTAAATGGAAAGCATCAAAGTAAAGGATTTAGGAAAGAAAAACATGGAAACACCTACTGAAACTTCATGCGATTGGAATGAAACATCAACGAGAGATTGAACTATTTCCCATGGAAAAATTGCACACCCTAAATCTAAAGGAAACCCAAGATACATATTAAACCCACCATTTAGGGTTTTGAAAATAATAAAACACACATGGAAAATCTAGAAATTGAGTAAATAGGGGAGAATATAGGGAATAAGACTCACCAGATAGAACCGATGGAGGGAGGAGTAGCTGCCGAAAGGAGGAGCAGCCACCAGATGGAGCGATGGAGGGAAGGGAGGTGTGAGAGGGATAATAGGGAGATGTGGGATATGTGTGGGGGAGGGATTATTAGAAAATTGAGGGGAGAGTGAGGGAGGGTTAAAAAAAGAAATTAAAATGTGGAGATAGGGGTTGAGCACATGAGATAGAGAGATGGGGTGGGTGCATGAGATAGGGCGTGAGAAAATAAGGGAATAAAAAAAGAAATAAATTAGTGGGAAAAGATGGGGTGCATGGAGAATAAAGGGGAGTGGGTGATTGGTGAGAGAGAATAGAAAATAGAGATAGAATTAAATGGGAAAGAGTGGTGAATGAAGAGAGATTACAGGGATTAAAAAACAATAAAAAACGATTAATAGGGAGAGAAAGTGAGAGAGATTAATGTTGTATAAAAAAATAGGATAGAGCCATCATTAGAGAGAGGGGTGAGTAGAGAGGGGGATAAAAAACTGGGTGATAAAAAATAAAGTAAATAATTCATGTGGATATTGGTGGTGTGTGATGTGTTGAGGAAAAAGGAAGGTGTGATTAGAGAAAGGAATGAGTGGGGAGAGGGATATGAAAAGGGGGTTAAATTAAATGGGGCAGAGGGGTGAGACATGGTGGATAAAAAAGTCATTAAAACCCTTTAGAAAAATTATAACAAAAGAAAATAAATAATAATAATAATAATATTAATAATGATAATGATAACAAAAACAACAATAAAAATATAAAAATAAACATTATAATAATAATAATTTTATTCATTTTATTTTAAATAATAACAAAATTTAAAACCACTGAATAATAATTATATTTATAACCATTTTGATGATAATAAAATCATTAACAATTTTAATTATAAAAACATTTTTATCTACATAATAATGTTATTATTATTATATCTTAAACATTTAATTTATTTCATTTTGATAAAGTTTTATTATTTTATGTAATGGGTAACCGAAGGGGTATCCAGGCCAATCTCATGGTTACTGCCAACCGTGCGGTGCCCGTGCACCGATCCTAAACCCACCAAAAACATCAAATTCCGAAACAAATTAGACATGCACTCAACCCGCACCTTGAAAAGAATAACTGAAGCCAATAAATAATAAAATAAAATAATTTAAAAGATCTATGTGTGACAATTATCCCCAACACAAAACATTCTTCCCCCAGAAAGTCACCCAGCTAGAATATAACTAAAACTCATGTTAATTCCTGACCAAAACTGTTGGAAAAAAAATCAAGCCTCGAGCTGACTATTCACTCTACAAGTTACACCTAACTGAATCAAATTGAATACCTTACACAAAACAAAGGGAGAACACGAGAGGGTTCTCCCCACTATAAGAAATCCACTAACATAAGAATTTGAACTAAAAAACGCCACCCCGAGGGGGGGGGAGGGAAACTCCCAACCGAACATACCGATTTCTCTATATGAGTTGAACAGGACCACTGAGGCTTAAACGGAAATCCACTACAAGTCCAACCTATATACTAGGGCACTGAAATAAGTAACTCACTAGAATAACAACACCAGAACTAAAAATCCCCCTCAAATTCCTAAAACACCCCAACACCTTACATCTTCAAAAAATGACTAATAAAATGGGGACCAACCCACATAAGGGCCAAAACACTTTTAAGAAAAACTAACCATTCTAGACGTCACATTCAAAAAAACAAAACTACTACAATCATGAAAGGATAAGTTCATCACACTATCACCATAAAATATGAATGTATAATAGTAGGAAAACAAGATCAGGGGAACCCAAAATGTATATATTCTATGATGAAAGATAACGAACCAAGCAAAGTTCTCACATGCCATTGACATGCCGACTGCATGTGAGCTTCACCCCGAGACCTGAGGCTGGGGATATGATGGATGAAGCATCTTATGCCTCATAGTTAGATACTAGAATCTCCGATCAAAACTCTTTCCTCGAATGAATTTTCCCACAGAACTTCCCCGATGACCTGAACAACCACAATGATGATAGGAAATCGGAGGGATGTAGCCTGAAGGCTTAGAATACCCGAAATAGTGATACTGATGGCATGACCAAAGGCTTCCTGAAGAACTATGTTCCAGGATCAATGAAGATAGCCTCTTAGGGATGGTTCCTCCAATACTCACTCCTCACTAGATAGGGAACCTTAACAAAAGCCAACTATCACTAACTACTCCCCAAACTCCAACAAAAATAAGATAACCAACCTCCACTCATCCTAAACTGAATTCTTAAATAAACCCAAAACGGCACAAACCATAACAACTTAGGGAGTTACAAACCACACAAAGTCACACTCAACTTCCCTCAAGTCATTCCAACACCTCTAACAAACCTCCAACACCTCAAAGTGCGATGAAACTTAAAAGAAACGAAACATGGGCATGACTTGTCGACAACACTAGGGACCTTTCTAGGAGGCATACATTGAACAACATAAGAACCTCAAAACCAAAACATGCCTCAAGCCAAAACACAATCAAAATGAACACATCAATCCAAGAAAACTGACCCAGAAGCAAATAAAATATAAACACAACCAAAACCCTCTTTTACAAAATCACAATTTTTCATTTAAATATCAGAACTAAAAAATCCCACAATATTTTTTTTCAAATGCCAAAATCACTTTTCACAAGCCCAAAATACACTCCTCAATGAAAAACAAATTTCCAAAACCATTATATATATTCAAATGCTCCCAAGGAATCATATGGACCATCATACTTGTGTCCATTCATTTCCATCCGAATCATCCATAAACAAGTTCCTCCACACTCATACCATACACACCCACACATTTGTGATCTTACATAACGAGTACCAAGGGCCACATCCTTTCGTCATCAATACCGAATAATTTACTAAAAATATTACAATTTTAAAACTCCCTTTACCAATTTAAAATCATTTTAGAGAAAACATATTCATTTTAAAAAACCCACTTACATTTCCAAAAGCATTCTTTAACCAACAGAAACAAAATGGAGTACAACTTACAAGGAATCTCCAGAATGAGGAACTAATAGTTACACTTATCCCGACGACATGGTAGTGAGGCATGCCTCGAGTATGGGTCAACAACTAGGAGGAACTTTAACTTTGAAATCAGACTCTACATGGGTCACTACTCCATTTGAGGTTAGGATGTGACACTAGCCTGCCTTCGTTGTCATACCTCAATCCAAAACAAAGGCATAAGACTCAAATATCAGACTAACCCTAGCAACTGAAGGTTCTGAATGAGCAAGGGTTTATGACTCCCTTCCCACACAATCCTCTCAAGCCCCGATAGTCCTAATCTTCATAAAAAAACACTCCAAATAACAAGGGCTTCTTCTGATACCATTTAGTCCCAAACCAATCCCAGGTCAACCATGAGCCAGTCACCTGAGTTAGTACGTGACATATCTTGAAGGGCATTCTTGATCCCCACGGGGTGGAAACCAGTGTCTGGTATCAAAGTATACTTGAGGGAATGATTTAAGCCCAAGAGATAATACCAGGACCAGATAAATAAATAGAACAAACAGAGCACAAAACAAAATGATAACTTAATCTTAAATAAACAAAGAACTGATCCAGATATAAAGTACCACTAAAAAGATATAAACTAGAAACAAGAGCCCACTACAATGATCTCTATGTGACCCATTGGTCACCTCATACCACAAGCCCAAAACTGCCCCCACATGAGCAGCCACTATGAAAAAGCATGAACAGTAGCTAAACCTGCAACCGAAATAGTTAAGGATAGGCGTGAGCAAAAAAATGCACAGTAGGGATTCCAAAAGTAAAAAATTGAATCTATGTGTTTCCCTTCTCAAATATGTCCAATGAAACAAGTTCGGAAATACAATTATAAAAATAATGTTTTCCTATTTATAAAAAATAACACCACTTCCCAAAATGAGAACCAACTCACACCAATTATAATTTAAAAAATAGTTTACCATTTTATTAATAAAACCAAACAAATGATATCAGGGTTATGAAAAATGGAGATAGTTAAATAATAAATACTAAAAATAAATCAGTGTTGAAGAAAAATAAACAAGAAATATGAGATGAAAATAAACCAGTGTAACATAAAATAAGCAAGCAATATAAGATGAAACCATGGGTGATCCTGAACACCCCTAGACAACCCATGGACACACTCAGATCGGAACCACATACTGGATTATGGTGAAGCCTCGTAGTCAATAACCCACTGATATCCCTCGAGACAAAATCAGCAGAAAATCCCACCTGGTTTCTCTATCTACCAGGGGCACCAACACGTCTAATTGAGGATAGTGAGAAACCGTAACACGATAATCTATAATATGCCCAGGAAAACATGGTGGTTATAATAATACTGTGTAGGTAAGAAGTCCCTTTCATGTGTGACACATCTCACAACACTTTCCTTCATAAAACACAGATGCTTCTTATACATTCACCCATAAAGCGTTACACTAGATATGAGTGCCTCATATACTTGTTCAATCATTCACATTAAACAAAGTTCCAAATGGGACATAACATCATATTTTTATCAAAACCATTTTCTAAATAAAACCATTTACGGTTTCCAACTGGGCCCAAAAATTTATCCAAAATAACTTGCAAGAACCACTCATACATTTAAAAATCCAAACAGGTTCTTATGTTCTAAACACACATTTAAACACGTCACAATTATATGACAAGATTTTACCCTTTTTCGAACCACACCAAAACATGTTTCAAACTGAATGATTAAAACACAACGAACACATTATAAACCATGATTTTCAAAACACCTAAAGCAGAGCTTTAAAAAAAACATTTAAAATACTCTTTAGAAACCACTCAAGGGGACCAAATTTAACTGAAAACTAAAATCCATTTAGAAAACTAAACGTCCAAGAAAACATCAATTACTTTAAAACCCTAACTGACCACCTACATTATTTATTGAACATAAAACAATCCATAAAAAATAAAAAACCCTTTCCAACACATTTCAACACGTATAGTATGCTATACCAACATCAAACATTACACACCCAAAATCCTCTTATAAAATCAAACATACACCAAGAAAACATTTTAAATCCTTGGCCCAAAAATCACCACTTACGCACATAATTTTAATGTAACACCAAATAAAAAAATTGAATCATTAAATCTTTACAAAAGTGTTTCAACAAAATAACTAATTCATAACACAACCAAGTCATGTTCATTAATAAATAATGTCGTTGCAACATAATAAAGATGATATATTTCATAAGGGACTATTTCATTCTTAAATAAACATAATCAAATCAAACAAACTTTCTTGGTATCATAAAACTTAGCAATTTACACTAAAACTCATTTAAAACCTATTTTTAACAAATCTAAAAAATTCTAAATTTCTATATTATTAAAAAAAGGGTTTAATAGAGTTTCTAAACTAGTTTATAAGTTTATTTAAAATGGAAATCATCAACGAAAATACTTTTGGAAAGATAAACATGGCAACACCTGCCGAAACCTCATGAGATTGGAATCAAACATCAATAGGAGGAAGAAAGATGTCCCACAGACAAATCACACACCCTAAATCCAAAGGAAACCCAAGATATATATTAACCATAAAATTAAGGGTTTGGAAATCAATAAACACCAAAAGAAAACCATACAAATTGATTGAAGAGAGGAGAATATAGGGAATATGACTCACCGAAAAGAACCGCCGGAGGGAGGAGAAGCCACCAGAAGGAGGAGAACCCATCTGAAGGAGCACCAGAGGAGAGGGAGGCAAGATAACGATAATATAAAGAGGGGGATGTGCATGAGGGAGGGACTATTAGGAATGGGAGAGGAGAGTGAGTGAGGGATAAAACAAATAAATTAAAATGGGGAGAGAGGGGGTGAGCACATGAGATAGAGAGATGGGGTGTGTTAATTATATGGGGACTGAGAAAATAAGTTAATAAAAAAGAAATAAATTAATGGGAAAAAAGAGATAGAATTAATATGGAAAGAGAGGTGAGTAGAGAGAGTTGTGAGGGAATAACAAAACAATAAAAAATGGGTAATAGAGAGAGAAAGTGGGGGAGAGGCATGATGTATAAAAAAAGAGGGGAGAGGCATGATTGGAGAGAGGGGTGAGTGGAGAGAGGGCTAAAAGAATTGGGAGATAAAAAACATAAAGTAAGGAATTCATGGGGATATTGGTGGTGTGCGATGTGTAAAGGAAAAGAGAGGTGTGATTGGAGAAAGATATGAGTGGGGAGAGGGATAAAAAAGGGTGGAAATTAAATGGGGGAGAGGGGTGTGGCGTAATGGATAAAAAATGATTTAAAACCCTCTAAAAATTTAATAAAATAGAAAATAAATAATAATAATAAAAATATTAATAATGATAATGATAATGATAATAATAATAATAATAATAATAAACATGAGAATAATAATAATTTTATTCATTTTCAATTAAAAAATAAAAAAATTAACAACAGCAGAATAGTAATTATATTTATAACAATTTTGATGATAATAAAATCCTTAACAATTTTATTTAAAAAACATCTTTACTTACACAAGAATGTTATTTTTTTCACAAATATTCAATTTATTTCATTCTGATAAAGTTTTATTATTTTTTTAATGAGTATCTTTAGGGGCATCCAGGATGATTTCACAATTACGGCCAATCGTGCGGTGCCCATGCACCATTCTGAAACCCACAAAAAAAATAAAATGTTAAAAAAAACTAATCATACACCCAACCCACACCTTAAAAAGACTAACTAAAGAAAATAATTATTAAAAAAATAATTTAAAAGATAGGGGTGTGACAAAGAGTCTCTATTGGACCAGAATGTCAACCTTTGTACTTACCTTCTGATGAAGCTGTTATCTAATTTACTGGGAGTGACGAAATAGAAGTTGAAGGAAGAGTAGAATATGTTAGTGATTCCAGTGAAGAATAAGAAAAGAATAAGTGGTAGTGTGGAAAGTGATATAGAATTAGGTAAATAAGAATAAGAAGAGAAAGTTTATGATGAAAATAGTAATAAAAAGAATTAATATAGTGATAAAAAAGAAGTTAGTGAAATTGGAAGTGATAGTAAATATGGACTTCCTAATGAAAATCCATTTGGTATTAGTATGGAGGCTGTTGAAGTTAATACTGGTGCATAATTTGAGGGTGTTGTTCAAGAGGAAAATTTTTCTCCATCCAAACCTTTCACTAAATTTCTATATACTAGAAAATGACTATTTGTGCCAAAATATTAGACGAAAAGAATGAAGAAACGAAGGCCCCACGGCCTGCCTCACAAACCTACGGCGTGCTTTACCCCCATGCAACGCGGCCACCGTGAAGCAAGAGAGGCAGGATGCCCCATGAACACCCCTGAGGTTTGAGAACTAGCTGCGAAGTAAGAGAGGTCAGATGCCCCGCAAACACCCATGACGTTCGCGACCGGCCACAAAGAAATAGAGGCGGTACCCCTCTGCGAACTCGGTTGATGTTCGCGACCCACCACGAAGCGACTGAATCCCCCTTCACACCATGTGAGCTCTGATTTGTGGTGCCCCTTGCCTATAAATACCGAGATCCCCCTGAGCATCATAGATAAACTATCCAACATTTTTCCTTGCTAACTCCCAAATCGTGAAGCATCCTTTACTCTGCAAATCATGAGCTACTTGAGGTATTTTTACATCGCGAGGTTCCTCTGTATTGTCTCGTTTTGATCCCCTCTTCCAAGAGGGATGCCTTTCATGAAGCCCAAGGGCTTTTGCGAAGGAAGGGGATCCCCAAGGGGACCCGGGTTGCCACGGAGCATTTATGCTTTTCGAAACACCCCTCATGTACACGTGATCCACATGCCAAGGTAGGGTCCCTGTACTTCACGAAGCACACTGCTACGCGGTACTTTGCTTCGCGAGGAACCTATACTCCATGAGGCAGTGCTCCGCGAACACCCTTCCACTTCGCGAAGCACCCCCCCACTTTCACCACCACCCCAGGCTAAGGCTATGGGACCCCACTTCACGAAGCACACCCCTTCACAAGTTCCCTTCACCACACAGAGCAACCGAGCTCCACAAGGCCTCTACCTATGGACCCCTCTTCTTGGCAATTCCATTTCCCGTGCGACCCTCCATGTTTGTTGATGTGACTTCAAATTCCCCTAGATGATACCACCTATGGCATTGCTTCACCTAATTATTTTTCGCATAGGCACTCTAACTGTTATTTCTTCTTCACATAGCCATGCTAACCTAGAACCCATGATGGTGCGCTCTGTGACCCCCTTTGACACGGCATTGCCGGTACCTTCCCTCCCACAAGGAGTAGAGGGTACTGGTTATGTAAGACCTAGGGGTGCGGAGTAAACCCACCTTGTCCGAGCCGCATGATGTTAAACATCCAAGAACCCCCGTCCTCAACAAATGACATTAAACAGTGACATCACCCTATGCCTCTCATGTGGGGTTCCCTCACCTTGGACATTCGGCACACCCCCCTCACCCCTGGTCTCGCCAGGGGATGATATCCTCTTTCTCGGAGTGGCGTTTGTCCGTGGGGGAAGGGCGACCATCTTGGTGTAAGCCCCTAGTCCTTATGTAAGGTAGCACCCATGTACCTCCGTACTTACCCTCTCCTTCTGAACTTTGCCACCCTCGGGCCTCCATCCTAGAGTAAGTCCCAACACCATGGGCCTCCTAACGCGTAAGCCCCTCTTCGAATCCCATGAACACTTCCTTCACGACATGATCGTCATGTCCCTGAAACCTATTGTTTCTCACACCAAGCATGACTACCGTGGGCTTAGAGTGAGAACCGACCATGACACACCTTGGGCCGCCTTAGAGCATAATCCCCAAAAGCTCTGTCCTGCATTACGTTAAATTTCACATCAGATCTACAAGGACTTTGATCCATGTCAAGGCATGGTATGTATGAAGCCTCGACGAGGTTCAAACCCACCACCCGGTCGTCCCGACCATCTTCACGTTGGTTAACCCCCATCCTGCATGACGTTAAACTACACATCAGAACTACGAGGACTTTGATCCATGTCAAGGCATGGTATGTAGGAAGCCTCCACGAGGTTCAAGCCCACCACCCTATCGTCCCGACCATCATCACGTCTATTCGCCAACACCTTGGGAAACCTAGAGTGTAATCCCCACACAACCACCTGAACTACGGGGACTTTGATCCATGTCAAGGCATGGTACATAGGAATCCTCCACAAGGTTCAATCCCACCACCCGGTCATCTCGACCATCTTCACGTCAGTTCAACCCCATCCCGCATGAATTTAAACTATATTCCACACCACCTTAACTATAAGGACTTTGATCCATGTCAAGGCATGGTATTTAGGAAGCCTCCACAAGGTTCAAGCCCACCACTAGTGGACCCCCGAGTTCACCTTCACATCGGTTCGCTGATGAAACCCTTCCCGAACTACGGGGTATTTGATCCATGTCAAAGCATGGTAAGTTGGAAGCCTCCATGAGGTTGAAGCCCAATAACCAATGGACCAAGGTCCCCCCTCACGTAGGTTCTCACACATGACTTCATCCCACATGACTTTAAATTGCATCCCAATCCAATAGTAAGCAGTTTTGATCCCGCCACCTAGTTGTTCTGACACCCCTTCGCGTCAGTCCAAAAACCCCTTTTCCTCCCGAACTATTGGGTCTTTGATCCATGTCAAGGCATGGTACCTAGGAAGCCTCTCTGAGAATCAAGCCCAACATCCATCGGACCAAGGTCCATCTTCACATTGGTTCACGGAAACCCACATCCATTCTGATCTATGTGTACTTTGATCCATGCTAAGGCATGGTATGTAGGAATCCTCAATGAGGTTCAAGCCCATAACCCATTGGACCAATGTCCTCATTCATGTCTGTTCACCAGAATCCATACCTGAACTATGAGGGCTTTGATCCATGTCATGACATGGTATGTAGGATGTCTCTATGAGGCACAAGACCAAAACTGTTATCCATCCTGATTCGTACCCGGGCCGCCACATCTTGGTGAGAAAATGCCATATAATTCCCCATCAAAGTATTCGGGAAGCTGCCCACGTGCTGGCCCCAATATCGGTGATCTCTCAAGGGGGTTTTCCAATCTAGTCCACTCTAGTTAGTGTTCTGATCATCCCGATCCGTCTCGGTTTGATGTTAAAGTGGCGACATACCCTGTGTTAAACACATGAAGTTGAGGAAAACCATAGATACATTCCAATAGAATATGATTCCCAATGCTCAATGTGGGATACCTCGGGCTTCCATGCCCTCGTGAAGCCCTATAATAAGGGACAAAAGACATACACACCAATTCCGAAGCGTGCAGACATGCCAGTGATGTCTCAACGTGACTACTCCCCCCAAATGAAGGTTGCTTCCCTGACCAGACCCCTTGTAATGTCCTAATAGAAGAAGTGTAATTAACCGGCGTCTATGGAAACATGGAACTGAGAAGAGTTTCACGAACATCGTATTAAATCTACGAGGGAGAACCGAACTAAGTGATGAGTTTCGAGGAGAAATCCAGGGAAGGAAGAACAGACATCCCATCATCCCATTTCAATCAAGGAGCAGACTTCACTGAATTAGGAACGAATGCCTCCCGCCTTTTGAAAGCGGGAATGAGGGGTAATAAAAAGCCGCATCTATTGCGCCCAAGAGGACGGACACACAGGCCCTGACGAAAGTGTCGGAAATAGAAATGGTGAACCCAAGGTGAATATATTATCCTCAACATGGGGATTAGTAGCACTCGAGACATCAGTAAATTGATGTGTCACCGGATCTAGCTATCCGGTGTCGGGTCCCGCCAAGAAAATAGCGGTCCTAGTGTGAAACACACCAGATGTTGGGGGTAGTAGAATGTTGGGCATTCTGTTCTGCAACATTGTTGATGTGGATCCTTATTACCGGCAACCGATGACGGGATGGTGCTGGGGCACTGGTTATCGATTTATTTTCCTCACAGTGCTGATCAGTTAATCTCACTACTTCCCAGGAATCAGGTTGCTGCTACAGGGACATGATCACTGCCCACCCACATACGCAGGGGAAGGGGAAATAACAGCACAGCCACTCCACGTGGCTCTACTGCTGCTACAATGGTGTTCGCATCCACGAATGTGGGGCGCCCACACCCCCTCTCCCCATCAGAAGTTATCCAACAAAGGTTGAATAATGACCTCGTATGCCGTTATGAGGAGGAGGGCATAATCCCAACCTGGGATATGGCCCACCTGGACCTGGAGGCATCTAGGCCTCGCCATCAACACTACCCTCGAGGGCTGCGCAGGGAGACCCTGCCCCCAACCCCAACATTAAATCGTTTTGGGAGCTTGTCCCCAGAATGCCTTGATGACTCCCTGCCTTACGCTGATGAGGTGGGTGACGTCCAACTCAGCCTAGTTAGAGTCCCGATTCAAGGGCTCCATGCAAGGGCCCCCACTCAGTCGCGTCAGCACCGCTGCCCGACCTTGCCAGAGGAGCAGGTAGGCTATGCGCCTACATCACCCACACCGGCTCGCTTGACCCGATTCCAGTGTTGGGCCTAAGCTGAGGATGCCCGCCAAGGGGCATTAACGTCGGTAGCTACTGTGGCCCGAGACACCGCTGATTCATATCATAAAGTCCCTTACCACACTGAGCAGGGGCGCTCCTATGCCCAACCTATATCGAGGCAACAACCGCCCCACGGGCAGGCTGGGTCGACTCTCTGGGTCATAGGCATGAGTGGTGATCGCCGCGAACCAACCCGCGGTGATGTCACCCCATACGGAGGTCCTCCCCATACCACTACTACATAGAGTGTCGGCCTTCCCCACTCCAAAGCTCATCATGGAGTTATGCCCCATGCTACCCCCAACCCGAATGAAGGCCTGCCCCGTGGCAGTGACACTCGGTGCGGAAGCCTCTCCTGTGCCCACCACACTGGGTATGGAATTCTACCTCCTTCCCCTGACCATCGATGTGGAGGAATTGAACATTCGGTCCCTCTTCAACATGGGGATCCTACCTACGTTCTCTCCACAGCTGGTGAAGTTCCTCCTCTCCCTAGAAACCAAAGGGGTGAAGGTCAGCCTCACTTCACACGCACCAAGCATGGAGGTCCTCCCCTTGCTCCCCCCTGTTCCGAAAGTGGTTTTTCCCGCTCAGGTGCTGTTAATGGAGGTCCTCCCCATGTCCCCTTAGATATTTTTCCTGGTGCTCCACGCACCCCGCCTGTCTCAAGTGGAACTCCTCTCTGCCCTGACACCAGCGCGGCCTCGAGACTAAATGTCAGGAATCAGCCTTGCCCCGAGGAGCCGCCTAGGGGATGGAATGCGGGTCGTCACCACCACAAGAAGAATCCTTGGAAGGCCCGGATGGAGATCTAATAGGACCACTTCTTGGATTCTGATGCGGAATACGACTCGGCAGTGAAACCCCCCCTCGGTCCTCCGTGTCAAGGATCATTGTAGGAACAAGGCGTGTTAGCCTCATCCTTCTAGAATGTTAAGTCCACCAGATTCTCGCCTCTCTTCGCAGGTACATCCAGGAGGAGGAAATTTTGGGAGTCCCACAAATTCCGACCATGCAGTCACCGCCGTCGTCTCCAGAAGCCCCCTCTACCTCGACTAGATATCACAGAACGATATTTTGGGGACCGATGGCAGTTGAGAAATAGTGTGACCCATCGCCGATAACTGCGATCCCTGCACCAGATGTTGTGGCTGTCAGGCCATCGTATTATGACGTTGTGGTCAGGTCACTGCACTATTCTGAGGATGGCTTAGAATTCGGCGACTAATCGGCTTGTTCGCCATATTCTCTGCCTCCCAGTTTACTGTCCCAGTGGTTCTCCTCAGTACCACTACCAGTTCCTTAGCCACCTCTGGTTGACGAGTTGTGCAATACGGGGATAGACCATGAATACGACCACCCGAGCTTCTAGAACATTCTCACGTCGGATCATTTCCCAGAGATGTTCTGGCCGGCAACATCATCGAACATTTATGTGCCGGAATCCCTCACCCTAGAGGAAGTCGGGTGCTTCCGTAAAACCCTATGGACGATGCACTTCTGTCTTCATTATTTTCGGGTGGTGTACCCCAGGAGCCAAGTGGACTTCGAGGAAATCGGTGAGCAATGCAATCTGGTTGATATGGATGCACTCCCTGTGTCCCAGCGCCCTGAGTCAATAGGTCTCCAGAAGACCCTCCAACAAATATGAATTCAATGTTTCAAGGTACTCCGCAAAATCATCATGGAGGCTACCCCCATGTGCAAGTCCATGGCTGGGGGAAGTATGTTGCCCTTCTCTTTAGCCCTATTCGATGGCAGCCCGACTTGCTATACGATATCAAGGACATGCCCCCGGGAAGGGTCACGGTCCACATGGATGACATAGTGGACAAAGAGGAGGACCTAGAATTTCATGATAGAGACTTACCCCTTGAGTATGTGCCACCATTTTTGGACCCATCATGGAGGATTACCCATCAGTAGAGGAACCTCCTGGGTCTCCCTGCACCCACCGAGTCGTTGGTGCTCAGTGGGAATGTCGGCAATGGTAAAGAGCATGTCGGAGCCGTCAAGCACTCCAAACTATAGGCCTCAGTGCGGAAGATAGATGAAGACCCCTAAAAGGCCGTGTTTCACTAGCAACTTGCTGAGAAGAAGAGGCTGGTTGACGAACTCATAGCCGAGCGCGCTATAGAGCGGCGACCCGACTATGGAAATCCTAGGCCGGGGTAGCAGGGGTAGGAACAATTTCCCCCCAGTGAGATGCCACCGAGAAACCCTAATAATTCTACTCCCATGGATAGGGCTGAAACTAGAACACATGGCAAGAGGGCGTGATACATCTCACCAAATTCCCCCAAACGGCACGGAAATCCGAGTAATCCAGTCTGGGTTCCCCCATCTACCCCACAGGCCGTTCCACCAGCCACTCCACGAGCCACTGAAGCCGTCTACCATGTCAAGGATCACATTAATTCACTCGTGGTTAGGTATCCCCGTCATGATAGGGACCCCCGCCCGGATGATCCTGTAGTTGCACTCATTGCCCGCCTCGAGGTGTTAGAAATGCGACAGGTGGTAGTCCAACCAGATTGAAAGCCATATCCTGCGTGGGTGGATGATATGCCAGTACCTCCGGGTTTTGGAAATCCCACTTTCTCACCCTTTAGTTAGACAGAGGACCCACCATAGTACCTAGCCCATTTTTCCTCCAGGTGTGGCCCCATGTTGGGGACCCCCGCACAATAGGAATTCGTGAAGCTCCGGTGTTTTCTGTAAACATTGGAGGGCTCTGCGTTCGTCTGGTACAAACAGCTCCCTATTGGATCGGTGAATGGCTGGGAGAATCTTCGCTGGCAATTCCATCACCAGTTCAGCTCCACCATGTGAAAGACCAATATCGCAGACCTCTTCAAGTGCAAACAATGTCCTGATGAGAGAGTCACGAACTTCATCACCCGGTGGAAGGGGCTCAAATACTCCCTCGATATGCCACTGAACCAGGAGCAACTACTAACGATGTGCGTAGGGAATGTCAAAATGGAACTGGTTCCTTCTCAATCACTCAGAATAACCCTGGAGGGTTCAGAGATTACATAGATAAGGCCCAGCACCTCTAGGAAGCTCTCCAACAGGCTAGTCAGGCACGTTTGCTGCACCCTGTGATCCCAACAAGGAGAGCTACCAGAGCCGCACCCGCTGCTGTGGCCCAAATAGTGGGACCCAGACAGATAGAATGACTGACAGTTGCACTAGCCCCATAACCTCGTAGAGGCCCTCTGCCTCTGGTACAACCTCCTTCCCATCAGCGACCACCTCAGAATCGGCAACCCCCCCCCCCCCCCCCACCGCGAAATGCGCCACCACTGCCTAGGCGGGACAATCAGGGTCCTCCTCACCGATAGGCTCATCCGGCCCCTTTTCAAGGCCAGGCTCCAAGAGCCCCATATCTAGAATGAAGACACCAGAATTACTCATTCAATGAGGCTCAGGTCCCCGGTTACTTCCGTAGTGCCCTAGAGCAGGGGATAGTGCGCTTAACCGAGTGCAGAAGGCCGGTAGAGGCGAATCTCACCGATCGCCCCAACTACTGCCCCTATAATCAGATTCTGGGGAACACCCTCAACTAGTGATATGTTTTAAAAGACTTTCTCTAGGACCTGGTCGATAACAGAATAGTCCGGCTAGGAACAGCCCCAGCACAAGTGGCAGATGTCTTTGGGAAGTCTGAAAGCAGTAGCGACGACGAAGGCGAGTGGCAGCAGGTTCCCAACCATGAATCCCTAATTTACGACGACTGGATGGCTCGTAATATAGTCACCCATTCCCATGGTATTATTCAAGAAAGCCTGAATCAATCAGAGCCTTCAGAGGATGCAGCCAGCACTTATGTGTCATCATCTTAGCTGACCTCTTCCTAAAAGAGCAAGCATCAGTGACACAAGAAGAAGTAATGTGCTCCACTAATGTCGTCGTCATCCCATACTCTAGGTGAAATAATGCTCTATCAAATTGGGATTAATCACAGAATATTCCCAGTGGTGGATGATTCGTCAAGCAACAGTTAGGGGTATACTTCAGTTAATACCATGGAGTTGGTAAATCCCTATAAGACTCCCAACGAGGGGGAATGCCAGACGAACCTCCCCAATATCCCCGGTTGACGTCAATGTCGGTGGATCAGTGCCTACATGGGTCATTAGGGTTCATCAGTTGGCACCTCTAGAAAGGTCGTGCATGCTACTGAAACCAGACAGTAGACCCTGTGCAGTGCTCCGCATGCACAACCTCCTCATCTGGTGCCCTCAGATCTACCTCTTCCACCGTTTTTGATAATAGATCAGGCAGAGCTGCCTCATCCATACTGCGGCCAGTCTTTCCCTACTAAATGGCAATCTCAGTCGTCCGGCCCTCGTCTAGAAGTTACTCCTCAGGCCTCTACTAGTGGGAAATGGGACGTACCTAGCACTATCCAACCACTGGTCTAGCCGGTAGGGCCCGTTGTACCTCCAATTGCAGAGCGGCCTCCTGTAAGGAGAGGCTCGCATCTAGCCCGAAGGTATGATATTATGAAGCATCTTTCTGGAATTCCAGTGAGGATTTCTATCCGTGAGGCTCTTCTCAAATCATGTAAAATGCGTGAGGCGCTCACCGAGGCCATAAAGAGCACCCTCCGGTTTGAGATGGAGGTAGCAGCTATAGAAACCTTCCATGTCGAGGCAATTGAGAACACCGAATGCCAGGAAATTATCTCGTTATCTGGTGAAGATGAAGACCCTCATATACAGGGGCACATTCATCCAATATACATCACTGTCCAGTTCAATGGTGTGGAAGTCTGCCGCTGTCTTGTTGACACGGGTTCTGGGATTAACCTAATCCGGACTCTGACATTACAGATGATGGGGTTGTCCAAGGATGATCTAACTCCCCCTGACCTCAGAATCCAGGGATACAACCAGACCAAGCAGACCTCGGTCGGTATGATCCATTTGAAGACCCAGTTCGGTGGCCTAATTTCCAGTACCGAATTCATGGTTACTCCCAGGACACCATGTAAAACCCATTGATGGGCAGGCTATGGCTCCACCTGCATGCATCCGTCCCTTTGTTGTATCAAAAATTCCTCAAATACTCCCTCAATGGTTGAGTACGCATGCTCTATGGATATGCATCTCTGTTCGCCTCTTGTGAATCCTGTTATCTGGACGCTGACTACTAATAGAGCAAGGATAAGAAGATTCTGGAAAGTGATGTTAAACCCACCCCAGTCACAAGTGATCCCTTGGTAGGTCTGGCTAATGCCTACATCTTCCTGATCCATTGATTGGAGGCCACGACCCCCAAAATGGGGCAATGCATTGTCATTTCAGGTACAAGAGGAAGACATATTCCCATGTCCATGTGACGGTGGAAAATCACATTGTACTCCTACACCAACCAGGCTCAGGTGATCCCGAAACCTCCAACCCTTGTACGGTATCAGGACGTCAGGCTCATGGAAAGGGAGGTACATCATAGATGTCTATTCCACCAGGATGGAATTAACCGGCTCAAGTCGACGCACCACTACTGCTTTGATTTTATCAAGAGAGGCCCCATGGGCCGAAGACCAGATGGGATTAGATCTACTGCCTTCATTGCTATGGTTTTAGTGGCACATGAATAACTGGATATGATGAGCACTGCAGCTCAAG
Source organism: Viscum album (assembly GCA_963277665.1). Classification (NCBI taxonomy): domain Eukaryota; kingdom Viridiplantae; phylum Streptophyta; class Magnoliopsida; order Santalales; family Viscaceae; genus Viscum; species Viscum album. The sequence continues at coordinate 1,017,508,827 of OY728143.1, forward strand.
ACGACACCAGCCTCCCATTAGAGTCTAGTGGCTCAGAGACAACTCCCCCCCATAGAAGATCCCTCCACAAGTTGAGAAGAGGATTGAGAGGATGCTCACCCTTCTTTTGAAGAAGTCGTTTCTACCATGGTCGACGAGTTGGTACAGGTGAACCTTGGTAGCGAGGAAGATCCGAGACCCACATCGATCAGTGCCACTATGACCCTCAAGGAGCAGCAGCGGTATGAGAACTTCCTAAAACAGCACCGAGATGTGTTCACCTGTAGTTATGAAGAGATTCCATGATTAGATCCCTAGGTAGTCAGTCACCACCTTGGTCTCCCGACAATCCATAGTGGGTTAAAAAAGCCTCCAATAAAGATGAACCCTTCTCATGGTGCCATGATAGAGGAAAAAGTTAACAAGCTTATCAAATCCAACTTCGTCAAGGAAGTTCAGTACCCCAAGTTGATAGCCAACATTGTGCCAGTTAGGAGGACGAAAGGGAAGATAAGAGTCCGTATTTCCTTCCACAATCTCAACTGCCACTGTCTGAAGGATGATTTCCCCTCCCAGGGACAGAGTTGTTGATTGATGCCATGGCTGGGTTCCAAGCACTCTCCTTCATGGATAGGTATTCTGGGTACAACCAGATCTGGATGGCCCCCGAAGACGTGGATTCCACCGCTTTCAGAGCCCCTCAAGGTACTTTCTCTTACCAGGTTTTTCCCTTTGGCCAGGCAAATGCAGGTGCCACCTATCAGCGGGCCATGAATCACATATTTAAACCAATTCTGGGAACATTGGTGGAATGCTATGTGGATGATCTGGTGGTCAAATCCCGCCAACTCCAGGACCATCTCAAGGATGTTGAGAAAGTGTTCAGTTTCCTCCGCTCCCGCCACTTGAAGATGAACCCGTTGAAGTATGCCTTTGGGTTCACCTCTGGAAAGTTTCTCGGCTTTGTTGTCAGATACCGAGGTATCAAGATCGACCCAGAGATGATCAAATCCATCATCCAGATGCCTCCCCGAGTAATATTCGCGTGCTTTGAGGTCTTCAAGGCCACTTAGCCTACATACGCCGATTCATTGTGAATCTGGCTGGAAAGTGTATGCCCTTTTCCTAGATCATGAAGAAAGGCTCTTCATATGAATGGGACGAAGAGTGACCGACCACCTTCGAGGAAATCAAGCAGTATCTGATCCAGCCTCCAGTCCTAATGCCACTCATAACTGGAAAGCAATTGGTCCTTTATGTGACCGCCCTATAATGGTCTCTCGACGCCCTGCTCACCCAGAAGAACAATGATATGACAGAGAACAACCTCTACTACCTCGTCCGCATGCTCCTTGAAATGGAGACCAGATACTCACCTATCGAGAACAGCTGCCTCATTCTTTATTTTTCTATACAGAAATTGCCACATTATCTGCAGCAGCATGAGGTACAGTTAGTCTCTCGGGTAGACCCACTGAAGTATATTCTGAACCACCCCATGTTGACTGACCGATTAGCGCGGTGGACAGTGATCCTCTAGCAGTTTTAAATCAGGTTTGTGCCCTAAAAGGCTATCAAGGGGCAGGCATTGGCAGAATTACTAGCTGCCCATCCATCCTCCGCAGATCAATCCTTGGACTTGGATTTTCCTGATGAGACAATCCTCTTAGTCGATTATGTCGTCTCATGTTGCCAAATGCACTTCGATGGTGCCTCCCAGTGCCCCACCGGTAGGAGGATCAATGATCCTAAGCTCAACAGTGTGGGTCTGGGTGTCGTCTTCATCACTCTGGTGCAAGCCGTTATTCCATAATCATTCCTGTTGTCAGAGGGCTGCACCAACAACGAGGCAGAGTATCAGGCTCTCATCACTGGCCTCGAGATGGCCCTTGAAATCAACGTACCCCATTTCCACATGAAAGGGGATTCTGATCTAGTCATCAAGCAGATCAATGACGACTATGTTGTCAGAAAGCCAGAGATCATGCCATTATTGGAGTGCACCGTCCATATAATGGCCCGATTCCCTTCTCGACCAGAGGTTACCCATGTTTCTCGGTCACAGAATGGTCGAGCAGATGCTCTAGCCGGCCTAGCTGCATCACTTGCAGAACCCGAGCAGGACGATCTGATTATACATGTGGCACACAAGAGATTCATCACCCCCGTCACCCCAGAGGACGATGACGGCCTGCGGGTAAGCCATCTTACCACCGGATCCTCCACGCAAGGAGCCACAAGTTCTTCAGATGTAGTGGTGGATTCCACTCTAGAATGGAGGTAACCTTTTGTCGTGTATCTCCAAAATGGTTGCCTCCTGGATGATCGGGCCGAGTGCGAGCGAATCTGACGCCGCGCACAGCAGTTTACTCTCCAAAGTTGTCCCAGTCTTGAGCGGATCCTCTATAAGTGGGGCTTCGATGGTGTTCTCCTCAATTGCACTCAAGGAGTCTATATTTCTTAGGTCATGCAAGAGGTTCATGCCGATTCTTATGGTGCCCACCAGGCTGGGCCAAAGCTGTCCCATTAGATCTGGAGACTGGGGTACTTTTGTCCCTCTATGATCATTATTGTATTGAGTTTGCTAAGAGATGCCACGCGTGCCAAGTTCATTCTATCCTCCTGCATCGGCCGCCAGTGCCTCTCCACTCCACCACGTACTATTGGCCATTTACGGTGTGGGGACTCGATGTCATGGGACCATATCCACCGGCCTCATCTTGCTAGTATAGGTTCATCCTGACCGCTACAGATTTATTTTCCACGTGGGCCAAGGAAGTTCCACTCAAAGTGGTCAAGGCCCGTTCCATTGTTGAATTATTGAGCTCTAATATCATCCCCCCGGTTTGGAGTCCCTCACGCAGTCCTCAACGATAACGTCACCAACTTCCGAGCATCAGAGCTGAAGAAATTTCACACCAAGTACAATATCCATTCGAACCATACCTTTCGCTATCACGCACAGGAAAATGAAAGAATTGAGGAATTCAACAAAACCTTTTCGAACATTCTGCAAAAAATGGTTGGTTAGAAAAAAGAAAAGTTGGTCGGACAAGCTCCCCAACGCCCTCTGGGAGTATCATATGATGACTCACAATTCCACCCAGGAGACTCCATATTCCTTATTGTATGGGCCTGAGGCCGTCCTACCCAATAAGATCCATCTGCCATCATTATGCACTGCAGTCTATGACCATCAGACGCTAGATAAGGTTGCCGAAATCAGTCTAGCTTAATTTGAATCAGTTGACAAGAATAGGCTCCATGCCCTACAAAATCTTGAAAGGAACCAGAATAAGATAGCCAGAGCCTTCAAAAAGAAGGTTTTCCTTTACTATTTTCTTCAAGGCGACCTGGTATTGGCCCTACGAGCACCAATGATCCCCGGTAGTAAACCACCCAATGCTGGAGCCCAAATGGAAAAGACCTTACATCATTAATAAGGTCTACCCCAATGGAGAATACTCCTTGGTAACCATGGATGGTTAGTGAATAACTCCTCCCATATATGCTAAGTTCCTCAAGAAATAATTTTCCCGAGCCTCGGGGTCCTGCATGACCCTAAACTGCACCCTGGTCCCACATGACCCTAAACTACACCCTCGTCCCGCATGACCATAAACTGCACCCTAGTCCCGCATGACCCTAAACTGCACCCTGGTCCCACGCGACCTTAAACAGTATGGTTTGACATGAATTTAAACTAGATGACCCTGCATGATTTTAAACCACAACATTGTCCTGCATGAGGTTAAACTACATCATCGTCCATGATGACATTAAACTGCTCATTATCGTGTCGCAAGACAATAAACTGTAAAACGGTCCAAGCTCTATAACCTTAAACTATGATCACATCCGTCTATATCACACGACATTAAACAACGTGATCCATCCCAAATAAAGTACGTAAAACTACTCAGCATTTTTCCCGCATGAAAATAAACTAAAAACAGGCGGGAACCTCCCGTTCGAGGCCTAGCCTCAGGCCCCTTGGCCTTTTCAGGCCTCCGGCCCAGGTTCTCTCTTATAGGATTGCGCAAAGTGGTATGGGATTATGTCCTTATTCACGTTGGGTCATTCACCACACCGTACACATCCCCAGATGAGCAACCTTATCCTCTCCTCGTCCTCACTACAAGACGTTAAACTGCAAGCTGGTCAGGCCTTCCTAACCGAGGCCCAGCCTCAGGCCCCTTGGCCTTGTCGGGCCCCTGGCCCTCATCCTCACTACAAGACGTTAAACTGCATGCTGGTCCGATCTTTATGACCGAGGCCCAGCCACATGCCCCATAGACTTTCCCCGATCCAGTCTCTCTTGTGGGATTGTATGGTGTGGTATGGGATTATGTCCTTATTCATGTCAGGGTGCTTGCCATACCGTACACATCCCCAGATGAGATGTGTTTCATCATCCTACATAATGTTAAACTATGCTTTCAAAACTACGTATGGCTTGATTCCCATCCTCATGGGATACGTAGGAATGCTCAGATGATTCGTTTTGATCCTAGCCCCAAACACTTCTCATTGACTATCCACCTAAGTATAGCTTCCTTGGAGGGTCCTTGCATGGTGTAGAGTAGGATTCCTTAGCCACACTCATACGAGGATTATAATGGTCACACCATGTTCCCACTCCCGTTCTTCTATCCTCCCCTATCTTCACTGCATGATGTTAAACTGCATGGCCTTCAAGAACTACGTATGGCTTGATTCCCATCCTCATGGGATACATAGGAACACCCAGACATTTTTTCGGTTGGCCCAGCTAAAAATCCAAAATCTTCCCTTCAGGTCAAGGCATATGGAAGGGTGCATAATTTCGCCGTAATTCACATTGAGATAGCCTCGATTCGGCTGTACACCCCCTCCCTGGAGATGTTCGCCTATTTGATCGATGGGTACAACTATGCTTCACCTACTCCTTGACTAGGATTCCATCACCTTCCCCGTCCGAAAGGGCCCTTGACGGGTATGGATACCAGGCCTAAGGGCCCTCTTACCAATTCAGGCGAACAACCTCGAGGGTGCCGAGCAACAAGCCGATACAAATCCTACATTTCGAATGTGGTCAGCGGTCGATTCTCCTTTGTTGCTCCCATTTAAAGTCACCATAAGGATGCTGTGTTTTGATCTTGGTCAATATCCGCCCTGGAACTTCAGGTCCACCCCAAAATATCCCAAACATTGAGTGTAGTGATTCGTTCTGCCCCGTCCCAAATCGAGATACTATTTTCAAGCAGGGACAACTGTCAGGCCCCTAGCCTAGGTTATCTATGATGGGATTCTGCGGTGTGGTGTGGGATTACGTCCTCAGTCACATCAGGTTAATCTTTGTACCATACACACCCCGAAAGAGACACCTTACCCAGCCCCCTTCCTCACTCCATGACGATAAACTGCAAGCTGGTCACGCCTTCCGAACCGAGGCCTAGCCTCAGGCCCCTTGGACTTCTCGGGGCCCTTAGCCCAAGTTCATACCTGGAGTGTACAGTGTGGTGTGGGATTACGTACTCATTCACGTCGGGTTACTCGATGTGCCATACACCTCCCCTATCCAGGGAATCCTATTCCCCGACCTTCGTCCTCACTGCATGACGTTAAACTGCGAGCATGCCAGACATTCTTGACCAAAGTCCAACTATCAAGCCCCTTGGACTTTTCGGGCCCCCAGCCTAGGTCCTCTCTTATGGTAGTGTATGGTGTGGTATGGGATTATGTACTCATTCACGTTGGTTTATTTTCCATACCATACCCCTCCCATGTTTTAGGGTATCTTACTCCCCTCTTCATCATGCATGACATCAAACTACATTTCCAAAACTACGTATGGCTTGATTACCATTTTTATGGGATACGAAGGACCACTCTAATGTCAAGACTTTTGGTCCAGCCCCATTTCCCAGAAATCTCCATCCCACCTTGGCCCCTTATCCTACCTCTCCGGAGCCGTTTCGTCGACCCTTTTCGGCGATCTACCAATGTGCCTATGGGTTCTCTGGTATATTACCTGGAGTGTCAGACTCTACTCGGACATGTTTCCACCCACTTTTCAAGATTTTTGTTTCTCTTAATTAGGGCTTCAATCACCTTTCACTCCCTAAGGGACCCCCTGAGTGGCATGGATGCTAGGCCTAGGGGCTATCCTACCATTACGGGCCCCGAACGACATGGATACTACGCTTAAGGGATCTCTTACCATTACGGGCCAATGCCTTTGAGGGTTTTCGACAAAAAATTGATGCAAATACCACGTTGAGAATATGGCTAGTGGTCGATGCTTGTTTTTGTTCCCACTTCAGGCTAACGCGATATGGAGATTGGTTTTCGCCAGGCTTAACAATTATCCTCCATCGCCACGCCAACCCCATTAATCCCAAAATGTTTGTTACATGATTCACATCCTTCTCCACCTCATCATGTCCATGTAGAGTTTCAAAACTCTTGATATTATTCCCCAGTGCGCATTTGCACATTAGAAGGAAAAATCCGTGACAAGGGCATCCTTCGGAGCTATGTACCGATTTCCCTTTGATGGACGTTCCAAGTATTTAAATAAGGATCTTCCACCCTTGCTTCCCACACCGAGTTTGACTCATGTGGGCTTAGGTATCGGGTCGAGGAATATTCTTACTTGGAAAGCTTCCATCCCCCCAAGGTATGAGCTCTAAGACCATAAACTAAGATCTCCCTAGAACTACGTATAACTTGATTCCCATCCTGTTGGGATACGTAGGAACACCCAGACCTGGGTCCATCCTGAGTTTTTCTAATTTGTAATAGCCACACCACGCACACCCCGTTCTAAAAGTTAGCCCTCCTATCTCCTGTCCCGCATGACATTAAGAGGAAACATTATAGAACTATGTGTGGCTCGATTCCCATCCTTATGGGATACGTAGGACCACTCTAATTTCTAGACATTGGGTCCAGCCCCACCTCTTAGAGATCTACTGATCTCCCTATCACCTAGACCCCTTGGCCTATCCCTCTCCACGAGGCGGATATATAGGTGTGGTACATGGTTTTTGGAACCACGCCCCCTTCTCCTGGGAATCCTCCATCTCTTGGTCTCCCTCAAGTTGACTCCCTTGACCCCTTGCGGTGGTTCTCCCATGTGTTAATAGTACTCTGGTCTAGGACCGAGGGTGTCAGATTCAACTTGGTCAGATTTCTTCCACTTTTCAAGCTTTGAGTTCTCCTTCATCAGGCCTTTCATCATCTTTCACACTTGGAGGGACCCCCACGAATGGCACGGATACTAGGCTTAAGGGCTATCCTACCGTTACGGGACAACGCCCCCGAGGTTTTTGGACAAAAAATAGATACAAATCCCACATTGTAAACATGGTCAGCGGCCGATGCTCATTTGTTTGTCCCCACTTCTAGCTAACGCGAGAGGATGCTGTGTTTTGAATATTGACACCAGTAATCCTTCTTCATCACGCCAGACCCCTCAGGCCTTGAATGTTGGGTGCATGATTCACATTATGTTCCACCCCATTGTGTCCAAGTGGAATTTCGACACTCTTGGCACTATCCCTCAGTGAACCTTTTCATGTTAGGGGGACAAAGCTGCAATACAGAATCCTTCTGGGCTCCCACGGTCCGAGCTCTAATACCATAAACTAAGATCTTCATTAAGGGATATGGGCGGCTCGATCTTCATCCACATGGGATGCGATGGGTCACCCGGGCATCTTGTTTCCAAGTCCATCTTAGCTGGGTGCTAGTTTCTCATGCCCCTTTCCTTCTTACCCCTATTTGGGCCCCTTAGCCTGAGGTTCCTATCTTGGAATTTCACACGGTATGATGAGGGATCATGTACCCATCCACGTCGACTATGTTTCAGGGCACCATACACATTCCCCACCTAGCATCATCTCTGCTAAGTCTGCGCTGCATGACGTTCAAATGCATTATTGGTCCTATCACATGACCCTAAACTGTGACATTATCGTCCTGGCCACATGACAAGAAACGACACTACATTGTGATCACCTCATCATAGAGGAATTCACGTTGGGTATTGGTTATACTCCATGCCATTTTCCAACTCCTACTAAGGCTTGATTCTTGTAGCGACACTAGGGCTTGCTGCCCTAGGCCTGTCGCATCACAAAAAAACCACTAACCTTAAAGGAAAAACCAGATTGATCAAATACTGCTTCTCTTGGCACGAGGGCCACGCCCGCACACCCTTTCATCCTTTTCACGGGTACCTTACCATGCCGTGCCACCCTCAAGAACTACATGTAGCTTGATCCCCATCCTCATGGGGTACGTATGAACGCCTTTGCACTTTTCTTCAGGCCTAGCTCAACTCTCATTTTTCTTCCCTTGACCTAAAACTCATCGAGAAGCACATGGTGGTCAGAACCCCCGGTTCCCATTCACGTCGAGTATTTGAGTTACCCCACCACATGCCTCCTGTGTTTCCTCCCACCCATGGTCCGAAGTCTACGACCCTAAACCAAGATCTCCCTATGAGAAGGGACTCGACTCCCTCATCATAATATGTCTCCTTAATGTATTCAGATGCGTTTTGACAAAGAGCCCGAAGTGTGTAGTTTTCATAGAGACATTCCTATAATTCCAAGTTCAGGATTTGGGAGATCACTATTTGGATCCTCATCCTCTTCTACATCCAAAAGGACCCTCTGACGAAAAGGATGCTAGGATTAAGGGCTCTCCATGTATGCTAGGCCCAAGGGCTCTCCAATCGTTTCGTGCCAACGTCCCTACAGATTTATGACAACATTTTTGACATGGTCCCATGTTTCAAACATGGTCAACAATCGACCCTCATTTGTCTGTCCCCGTTCCATGCTAATGTGATATGGATGATGCGTTTCCACCACGGTCAACAATAATCCTCTACCGTCATGCCATCATCATTGTGGTCCAGATTTCAAGCTTCATGATTCACACATTTCCACTTCCTCATGTTCAAGTGTAATTATGACATACTCGGCTCTATCTCTTCACGCATCTAGGTGCGCTTCATGGACGACTTAGCATCATTGGGCTGGTATTCACCGAGTATCCATCAATCCTAACATTCCCCTTCTGTCTCGGGAAAGTCTCACAATTACTTCTTGTTTCCCACACCGAACATGACCCACGTGGGCTTAGTAGTTTTGGTAGGATGTGTACCAACGTGGCCAGGATTATCATCGTCCCGCATGATGTTAAACAATGCTTTTCATAACTACGTATGGCTTGATTCCCATCCTCATGGTGTACGTAGGAATGCCTGACCACTCCACTTCAAGCCCAGCCTAATTCTCACTCTTGGTCCCTCGACCTGTAGAGTTTCCTTTAGGGTACATGGTGTGATTTAGACTCCAATTCCTCATTCATGTTAGTTTCATAGCTACCGTACCACATGCTCCATGGGATCTTCCCTTTCATTCCATGTCCTATCATATGACGTTAAAGTGCATGAGTCCATATGTCCTCAACGCATGACACTAAACTTTGGTCCTACCCTGAACAATTTCAAGTTGTCCCATGTTGATCATGGGATGCACCAAACCCTCCGCCAGTGGGAATTTCACCTGTCAGTGTCGGTCTATGACTACACTGTGCTTCATGAACTACGTACGGCATGATTCCCATCCGCATGGGATACGTAGGCACACCCCGGTATTTCACCCAGGGTCCAGCCATAGGAATCATAAGTCTTGTTCCTCCCCATTTTCGGCCCCTGGCCTGACCCCTTTTGGGGAACTATGTAACTGCAATATTTCCCTAAACTAGTTCGGGATGCCCCACGATGATATTGGGAAGCGACATCCCTCCTCTCCAGAGAGGCCCTATCTAATAGAAGGAATGATCCACGATCAAAACAATGCATCCATCCAGTGTGCTTCCCCCACGATGGCGTAACCTCAAGAGTGTTGGATTCTATTCGAAAAAAACCTCACTCCACATTCCATGCTTTTCATGCCCCCTATTCGGACCCTCGTCCCATTTCATGTCTGGAGGAACCCCGTAACGGTACGGATGCTCGACCTATGGTCCGCCTGCTATCTTGGGCCGACATTCTGAAAGACTGGTCATGTTTGCAAGGACCCCCTAATTGTATTGATGCTCGATCTATGGTCCGCCTACTGTCCTGGGCCAATGTCCCGAAATACTGATAAAATATTCTTGAGTTAGGCCCCGTGTTTCATACATGGTTAGCGGTTGGACCTCATTTATTGTCCCCATTTTAGGCTGGTGCAATATGGATACTGCATATCTTCCACGGTCAACAGGTATCCTCCATTTTCATGCCACCCCTATACCATTCTGAATTTTGGGTATCGCGATTCACCCCTCCCACTTCCCTATGTTCGGACTAATCGCAACACCCATGGCGTTATCCCGCACGTGCATCAGAGCACACTAGAAGAACGGATCACCAATTGTTCTAAATCCAACCTCGATAACGAAACTCATGTATTCAAAAATCAAAACATGAAAGTACGTTTGAGAGATTATGATTTTTACAACACTCGGGGGTTTATTTCTCTGATGGATGGATTGAACCCGTCAAAGGAGTATTGCAGCTCCACCACCCTCAAACTTGTGGCATCTAGGATTTTTTACTACCGGCTCAGCTACCCGCTCTTCCTCAGCAGCGACAGGGTGCAATTCATCAACCTCAGTTTTGGCCCACTTTATGTCAGCCAAAATGATGACCATTTCTTCGGAAGCTTGACTCAGATGCTCTTCTGCCTTTTCCATCTGGGCCTTAAATTGGAAGATCAGCTCTGATTGTGCATTAAGAGAGGCTGAGTGATCATCCAATTAGATCCGTAGCAGTTGGATCTCATCTTCAGCCTCCCGGAGCTTCTTGATGTTCATTGCCTTCCACCGCTCCCATCCCATGGAGAGGCCGCGATCATACTCCTAGATCTTCTCTGCCATGAGATATCTGATGAGCAGGTGAGGATGCTGGGCATCCACTCCCCCAGCACATAGATCACGCATCTGCAAGATAAGCCAGTTTGTCTCATGCAGCCATAATTCCTGTGGGGTATTTTTGATAAATCACACGATCATCTTCCATGATTGGTGGTGGACTATGTCGCTATCCTCTTCGCCATATGCCGTTTCTTCCCAATCTGTGTGGTTGGCTGGCTCGTATGTGGGGTTTGACCTCGAGAAATATTTAGTAGGATATACATCTAGTGTTGGATGAGGCGTGACATTTGACATGACATTAGGCATGGAAGGACTTGGGTCGACCGGTCGATCCTCGTCTTCAGACCCCACCTCAACGACCTCAGGCATGATCCCACTGGTGGTCCCACCAATGATGGGGGGAGCTGCAGCTCGGGTGGGTTGGGTAACTATCTCCACGATTACTGGCATGCCTCTAGGAGGGGTGCCACCAGAAATTCTGACCAGCCTCGCCGCAGAAGCCCATGCCAGTCGAAGAACTGTACGCGACAGAGAAAGGCGTGGACGTCAGTTGGCACGACCAACATGTGACAATAATGAATTCAGTGGAGAGGACTTACAGAGATTAAACTCCTGGTACTTCTTCTGAGTTGATGGTGATGGGACCCCGAAGAGTGGCCCTCTATATATTGTCGAGAGGTCCGGAGATTCTGGAGGAGCCACCTCAGGTTCCCTAGCCACACCAGACACAGAACTGGACGCGACCACAAGTGTGGGTTCCGAGGGTCCAACATCACCACCCACCGAGGGGAGAGATCGAGGTCTGTGTACAAGTTCCTCCTGCATGGTTCAGATGTTGGTAAGAGGTCCATAATGGTCCAGGAGCGTACCCCGATGAAAGAAACTTGGAATATTACCTCGAGAGCCTCCGTGAAGTTGTTGAGATCTGAGTCTTGATCACCGACTTCACTTTCCTCCAATGGGCTCCCGCCACCGACCTCGTCCCCCCAAGAGGATTCAGCTGAATCTTCTAATATGAGGAAGCGTTCCCTCAACTAAGCGGCCAATAGTTATAGGGGAACCGTCTGATCTAGCAGTACCCTCACCCAGTCTGTCATTAGACGTGGGGCACCACTGGAATGTACGAATTCCTCCAGATCGGCCAAATATTGCTCTGCATGTGATGGAGACACTGCGAAACCGGCCCGGATAGGGCCTATACCCGGTAAATCCACCCCGAGGTGGTTTAGGTGTTCCCATATCTAGGGCGGACTAAGGTGAGGCTGGTTGACGTCCCAAATTTCCCAAGACTTCGGGAAAAAAGCATTCTCTGGCATGTCGATATGGCGCAGCTGCTTCCCCGAAGCCTCAGTGGATATCCTGCGGAATCCTCTTGGTGGCTGCCCCTCCGGATGGAATTTCTCTTCCTGGACCATCAGATCCACTGCCACTGCTGGATCCGCAGCCATTTCCTCACCCTCAGCGAGTACAAGTCTTGCCTCCATGGAAACCTCACCACCGCGAGAGGCCCTTGATGCCCTCCGACCCTGACCTCGGGATAGGAGAGGTCCTCCATCACCAGCTCGAATGGTTGGCTGCTTTAGCATTTCCCACGGATAAGCCACCTTCCATCTTATGGCATACTCCTTCACTAGTCCAATGGTAGCGGTAGGCGAAGGCAATGCATTTCGCATTTTCCCATCTTCCCGTGTGAACATGAGCCACATTTGCCTCATGTAGTTGGGGTTTGGAATTGTGGTAAGCACCCTGTAATCCTACATGAAAAATGGGGGTTCAAAACTAATTGGGCACAAGTTACTATAGTTGTACTGTAGTAGCGGCGGCACTGTTCATCAGCAGTTACTGTATCAGCGGCAGGGCACTGTAGCGGTGGCGGTAGTGTGCGGGAACTATAGCAGGTGGGTTACTATTCACAGAATGTGAATTGGACAAAAAATTTGGGTCTATGGGCTATGTAATGGGATACAAGCCCAGTAGGCCTTCGATCTATGTAATTGGTTTCCCTCTATCTAGTTAAAATAGGTCTTTTATTTTATTTAATAATAAAAATGAAGCTTCGGCCGCAACCATTAAAAAAATGAGCCACAATTGCCTCCTTACATGTGGGTGCTCCTCATGGCACACCTCCCAGTAGACCTGCGGGGTCAGCCGCTGCAGGCACCAGAATAGCCTCGCGAACTGGTGCAGGGTGTATGGATCGCAAAAAGGCTCGTGGTCCACCCATGACACCAAGACACCACCTTGAAAGGCCAGGAGATAGTCCTGATGATCCTCTTTCCCCTGACTGTCATCAGTGAGTACCCCCGTCGGGAAGCGAAACGGGTGGAAATTAAACTCTTTCGCCTTCCACACCCTGCTCATCACCAAGGGAACGGTCAATTTGACTGGAAAGCTCCCTGAAGCATTCAGGATGGATGGACGGAAGTTTGAACTCAGAGGTAAGATAGGGTTTATGTATTCATAAACCCACCTGATGTGTGCCGCAATCCACCCATAAAGAAGATGGAAGGGCCCACATATCCTCGGCAGCTTCTTGCCCTCGCTAACATGCCGTAACATCCTGTATAATCTGGAAAGCATTGTAATCCCCAGATTGACCCTCTTTCCTCTAGCTAGCATGGATGCAAGGATGAATGAGCTGGGCTGCACCCCCATGTTGGTATCCCTTACTAGTAGGATCCAACTGCAGATAACGGCCATAATAAACACCACCAGTATGACTATCGGCCACTTTTCAGTGCTGAAACTGAAACCCGAGGTCTTCCATTGGTTTTCCTCCAAGAGCCGCCAATACATGTTCTACTTGCCTAGCTGATCCCCCTTTGGGCAAGTTCGAGGCCTCAATGGAAACTCTCGGTTTTCCGGGAAGTTCAGGAACTACTTGAACCACTTCATGAAGTGGACATCTCTGACCGCTTATTTATCCTCTCCAGGGACCAGTCCCATCAATTCCAGCACCAGCCGCGACATCTACTCCAGATCTTCCCATGCACTCATTACGGAGAGGAACTAATCATACATAGCCCCCATGATTAGGACCCCCAAAATCTGATGGACATCCCACAAACTGATTCCAACCTCCCCATGGTGTGGGTGAAAAGTGTTGGTCCTAGAAGACAATATACTCAACAGCTCTGGCATCATCTATTTCGGTTGATAAATGTGAAATTGGGAGGCCCATGCCGCCTCATACAATCCCACTCTCCTTAGATCAGCTTAAAATTCCTCGCATGAGGCGCCTACCCAGTAGGCCCATGCCCAATCATTGGTGAAGTTTCCACCCTGGCATAGGTCCCACTCATCGGACCGCTCTTTCAACGAATCCCTCAAGGCCTCCTTCAGTATTGTGCGGTACATGGGAGGGGACGTATCTAGTTGCAATGGCTCACCATACATGTTTTTCAGATGTTTTTACAGATAGTCATCAGTGATAGGTGTGACGTCCTCCTTTGCATGACCATCAGCCGCCCTGAACCATTGACACTGGCATGGCCTGCTTCTGAACCAGCAAGCTGGTTTGTCCCTACTCGCCTCAAGAATGAAGATGTCATCCCCCAACCCAAAGCCATACAAGGGAATATTCTTGAATAATAGATAGTTATTTTGGCTCTCTAGTAACAGCTTCGTTAAAGAATTATGGTCCAAGTGGCTTTATACTAGCTCCCCCAGGCCAAAGCAGTTGGACATCTCATCCCTCCGGGCAGCTTCCGCAAGCACCCCCTGGGCAGTTTCTGGATGGGCCATTTGTTTTTTAAAGGATTTGGAAATTTTATATGTCGGGTCGCAAAGCCTATTCGCGGAGGTCCTTCACGAAGCCGGATCACGGATCCTAGCCTCGGCCAGTAAGCAAACGTTCTCTTAGTGCAGTGTCGGAGTCAGAGACTCGCGGTTCGCCGCAGAGCCCGATTCACAGAGAGAAAACCTGGAGTACGCGGAGCTTTGTGAATCAAGATCACAAAAGGACAAAATTGCAGAAAAAGTAAATGAAAAAATAGAGGTTGTCCCCCATATCTATAAGTGGCAGGCCTTGGAGCTACGCGGCACATCTGGCCTACACGGAGCTTCGCGGCGCGTCCTATCCACAGGGCCTCTGTCCGCCTCGTGCTCCCTCTTCGCGAGTCAGCACCGTGAACGACTGCTGATTTTGGAAATTTCCCTCAGACTTCGACCCTTGATCCATCTGCGGCTCCAAGTATGTGGGGGGGGGGGGGAATTTGTTAGCACAAAAAAATTGGACAAAATGAACGAAGAAAAGAAGTCCCCACGACCTTCCTCGTGAAGCCATGACACAGAGTTTCCCCAAGAAACAGGGCTGCCGTGAAGCAAGAGAGGTGGGGCGCCCCACTAATTACCCTGACGTTCGTGAACCCTCCACGAATCAAGATAGGTAGGATGCCCCATGAATGCCCATGGAATTCGCAACCCGCTGTGATGAAACATAGGCGGTATCGCTCAGTGAACTCGGTTGACATTCACGACCTGCCTCGAAGTGACCGAATCCCCCTTCACGTTGCGTGAGATTTGATTCATGGTTCCCCTTACCTATAAATACCAAGCACCCCTTATGCCTCACAGATGGACAATATGACCTTTCGCCTTCCTAGCTCCCAAATCATGAAGCACCCTTTTCTCTGCAAATCATGAGCTACGCGAGGTATTTTTACTTAGCGAGGTGCCTCTGTATTGTCTCGTTTTGATCCCATCTTCTAAGAGGTATGCCTTGCACGGAGCCCAAGGGATTTTTCGAAGGATGGGGATCCTCGAGGGGACCCGGGTTGCCGAAGAGCGTTTATTCTTTATGAAACACCCCTCCTTTACATGTGATCGACATGACAAGTTAGGGTCACTATACTTCATGATGCACATTGCTTCGCAGAACTTTGATTCGCGAGGCACCTATGCTCCACGAGGCAGTGCTCTGTCAACACCCTTTCACTTCTCGAAGCTCCCCCCACTTGCCACTCCACCCCATGATAAGGCTAAGGCACCCCAATTCGCGAAGCACACCCCTTCACAAGTGCCCTTCACCACACTGAGAACCTGAGCTCCACAAGGCCTCTGCCTATGGACCCCTCTGCTGGGAAATTCCTTTTCTCGTGCGACCCTCCAGGTTTGCACGATGTGACTTCAAAGTCCCCTGGACGATACCACCCATGGTGTCACTTCTTATAATCCTTCTTAGCATTGGCATGCTAAAGACTATTGCTTTTTCGCATAGCCACACTAATGTGGACCCCTCAATGGTTCACTCTGCGACCCAACTTTTACATGGAATTTTTGGTACATTCCCTGCCATAAAGAGCAGAGGGTACCAATTTTGTAATACCTAGGGGTGCTGGGTAAACCCACTTTTCCGAGCCGCATGACATTAAGCTTCCAAGCACCCCCCGTCCTCAACACACGACGTTAAGCTGTGACACCACCTCGTGCCTCTCACACGTGGTGCCCTCACCTTGGTCATTCTGCACACCCCCTCCCCCTGGTCTCTCCAGGGGTTGATATCCTCCTTTTGGGAGTGGCATTTTCCATGGGGGAAGGGCGACCATCTTGGTGTAAGCCCCTAGTTCTTACAGAAGGTACCGTCCATGCACCTCCGTACTTCCCCTCTCCATTTTCTCTTTTCCGCCCTCGGACCTCCATCCCAGAGTAAGTCCCAACACCTTGGGCCGCCTAACGTGTAAACCCCTATTCGCTTACCATGGATGCATCCTTCGCGACGTGATGGTCATGTCCCTGAAACCCCTTTTTTCTCACATCGAGCATGACTCCCGTGAGCTTAGAGTGAGCACCGACCACGACACACCTTGTGCCGCCTCAGAGCGTAAGTCCCAAAAGCTCCATCCCGCATGACGTTAAACTACAAATCAGAACTATGGGGACTTTGATCCATGTCATGGCATGGTAAGTAATAAGCCTCCATGAGGTTCAATCCCACCACCCGGTCGTCCCGACCATCTTTACGTCTGTTCACCCCCATCCCTCATGACATTAAACTGCAAATCGGAACTATGGGGACTTTGATCCATGTCAAGGCAATTTACGTAGGAAGCCTCTAGGAGGTTCAACCCCACCACCCAGTCATCCCGACCATCTTGACGTCGGTTCACCATCACCCTTTGCAGCCTAGAGTGTAAGCCCCAGACAATCACCAAAACTACGGGGACTTTGATCCATGTCAAGGCATGGTACGTAGGAAACCTCCGCAAGGTTCATTCCCACCACCCAGTCGTCCCGACCATCTTTATATCGATTCACCCCCATCCCGCATGATGTTAAACTGTATTACACACCACCCGAACTTCAAGGACATTAATCCATGTCAAAGAATGGTACATAGGAAGCCTCCACGAGGTTCAATCCCACCACCAGTGGACCCCCAGGTTCACCTTCATGTCGGTTCGCTGATGAAACCCTTCTCAAACTATGGGGTCTGTGATCCATGCCAAGGCATGGTACATAGGAAGCCTCCATGAGGTTCAACCCCAACACCCAATGGACCATGGCCCCCCCTCACGTTGGTTCTACGACATTCCCTTGTCTCACATGACGTTAAACTACATCCCAATCCAGCGATAAGCCGTTGTGATCCCGCCACCCAGTTGTTCCGACACCCCAGCACGTCGGTCTTACAGCCCCTTTTCCTCCCAAACTACGAGGTCATTGATCCAGGTCAAGTAATGGTACATAGGAAGCCTCTGTGAGGTTCAAGACCACCATCCATTAGACTAAGGTCCATATTCACATCAGTTCGCCGACATCCACATCCACTCTGAACTATGTGGAATTTGATCCGTGCTAAGGCATGGTACGTAGAAAGCCTACACGAGGTTCAATCCCATCACCCATTGGACCAAGGTCCACATTCACGTCTGTTCAACGGCATCCATACCCGAACTACGAGGGCATTGATCCATGTCAAGGCATGGTACATAGGAATTATCTTTGAGGCCCAAGAACAAAACCGTTATCCATCATGATTCTTACCCGGGCCGCCACATCTCAGTGAGATCATGGCACCTCATTCTTCCTAAAAGTATTTGGGAAGCCGCCCATGTGCTGGCCCTACTATGGGTGATCCCTCAAGGGGGTTCTCCAATCTGATCCACTCCATTTAGTGTTCTAATCAGCCTGATCCGTCTCCGTTGGATGTTAAACTGGTGGCATACCCTGTGTTAAACACTGAAAGCTGAGGAAAACCTCAGATACAAGCCAATGGCATATGATTCCCCGTGAACGATGTGGGATGCCTCGGGCTTCCACACCCTCGAGAAGAACTATAATAAGGGAAAAAAGACAGGCACACCAATTCCCCAGTGTCCAAACACACTAGTGATGTCTCAACGTGACTACTCCCCCAACTGAAGGTTGCTGCCCAAACTGGACCCCTTGGAATGTCCTGACAGAAGTAGTGTAATTAACCTCCATCCATGGAAACATGGAACTGGGAAGAGTTTCATGAATAACATATTAAATCTATGAGGGAGACCCGGATTGGGTGACAAGTTTCGAGGAGGAATCCACGGAAGGAAGAACTGACATCCCATCATCCCGTTTCAATCTAGGAGCATACGTCCCTGAGTAAAGAGCGAATGCTGCCTGCCTTTGGAAAGCAGGAATGCGGGGTAAAAAAAATCCGCATCTGTTGCGCCCAAGCGGATGGACGCGCGCGCCCCGGTGAAAGCATCAGAAATAATGACCTCTACATCAGGACAAGCAACCTAGATAGAAAGTATTAACTGAGGGGTAGAAATCTGCCCATGAAGATGAAACTGAGGGGGGGCCTCAAGAAAGAGTAGCTCAAGATGACTAAGAGCATAAAATTAGAAGTCTAAGACTTGATACTCTTACTCCGATGGATTCTGATATATTGAATGAATGGGTAAGGAATCCTAGTTATGTGTCCATAGTATTGGATTATGATGATTATGATGATAAAATCTTTTCACTTGCTGGAAGGGAACCAGTAGGTGAGACCTCTTCTAGTGGCAATGTCACTATGACCTATTTTAAAAAATTCAAGAAAGAAATTTTTTCATCCAAAATACATTCAATACAATCTCAAATGAGATATGATATTGATGAATCCAAGAGAGATAATATTGATATGACTTAAAATTTGACAGTAATTTGGTCTATAGTTGATGGTGTAAAGAAGGCTAGAGCTTCTAGTTCTACTCCTACCTCAACCTGTGTATATCAAGATGATGTGCATCAGTTTCCAAGAAGGTGATAAAAGTAATTCAACCAGATTTGATTACAACTACAGAAACAATTGTGACAAGTAACACCATGATCAAGAATGAGATGAAGAAATTACCCACCAGTATTAATGCCTTGACCACTGAGTACAGAAATAAAATGGAATCTGTCATGAAAGAACCTGAGAATCTTGTTTCAAAATTTAAATCTCTTTATTTTTCCAATCTCAGAAAAGATATTAAGGATCATTCCTAATCTGATCTTGCTTCAAACTCTCCTACAAAAGTTCATCCTTCTCAATCTACAAATTGTATTACTAAAAAGTTAGTTTTGAAAGAACAGTAGAATGATTTAATTTCTAGTATGGCCAAGTTTTAGGACACTTAAAATAAGGTTCATGACTAGGTGAAGTATTATACATGAAGTCCTTTAAATAATCAAGAATATTTCAACAAAAAGATTAATGTGTTATCCCCAAAATCGTCACCATGAACTAAATGAATAGTTTGTTTAAGTATTTTTCCACCAATCGTACTCCTTCCCCAAAAACAAAGGCTTTCAACGGTCAGATTCAAGAGCTGAGAGAATTAGCTCCCTTGTTGGGAAAGATCATTAAAAACAAAGTTGAATTTGAAACGAAAATAATATATGGTTTAGAGATAATTGAAGAGTTCATCAAGCTGTTAAAACCATATCTCCATGTCCAAAGTGAATCTATTGTGGTGCCTCCTACTGCACCACTAGGACATAACTGTTCATTGCCTCCTTAAGCTTAGATGTCATTTTCTCAATAATTTTCTCATATGATAGTTATAATTATAGAGCCTATTCAGCCTCATCTTCATTCTCAGCATAGACTGGCCCTAACTTCTACTGTTCCTAAAGGAGTGCCTCTACATCCTCTCAAAATCCATTCAAACTCATCTGCTTCTCAGCTTACTCCTTTTGATGTACCACCCATTTATCCTTATGATAAGGGATGTGAACCTATTGACCCTACCATATAGTGTGGAATGATTTTTCTTATAGGGATGATTCCTTGTACTTTTTCTAATTCAGTGTACTTTCCTAAATGTATGACATTTCACTATTTTTACTTTTCTGTTTTTAAATTTCCACCTTCCAATTTTTACTAATCCCAAAAGAATAGAACATTAATAATTATTAAAAGTGTGATAATTTTATCAGTGTTTTTGCAGTATTTGCTTTGATACATTTCCCTTCCCATAATGGGAATTAATAATCATATTTTTTAATTAATTTTTTTTATCAATGATACTTAATAATGCGATGATTTGTGATCATTAAAAAGGGGGAGATTGTTGGCCCATAGATATTGTTTTCCATTATCTCCATCTATAATGGTTTTAATTATCAAAAACCATGTAATATATTAACAATATTGTTACCTCATGTCCATTAATTTAAATTATAAAAAAGCATTATCTTGAATATCAGATAATTACAATCATTTAACTATTTATGTGTGTTTAAGTCTAAATAAGTTTATATCTGATCATCATTGTGTAATTTTGAGTATTAACACTCTCTAAATTTGCTGAATTGTAAGACATAGAAAACGTTTAAAATTATCTATGTATTAGTCACTAACACTGATAGAAATTTGACTCACAAAAAGACATATTACTCACTGACAGACAGATCAAACATGCATATGTGAATATTACACCATTGGAAGGACTCACCATTACATATGACTCACTAATGAAAACGACATACCGTCAGTACAAGTGACCTACCATTTCATTATGATACCGATGCAAGGACTAACTATTAGGTGAAATGAGTCCCCGATAGATCCACTATCTCACCGAAAGAAGGAAGATCTAACCATTGAAATGAGTCATCGATAGATGAAATATCTCACCAACAAAAGGAAGGACTCACTGTTGAAACAAGTCACCGATTTAATGAGTCACTGATAAATGGAATGACTAATATAATGTCATACTGATGGGTTGAGACACTAAAAGAAGGAGACACCGATAGAAGGAGACACCAACAAATGAGTCACTGATAGAAATTTTAAATCTTCATTTATTTATATTATATCTAATAGTTATATTTAAACAAAGTAATGTTTCTAACAATATTTGATGTTTCTTGAAGGATATTCAGTGGATATTACAAGGTATATGCATGTGGGGAGAGTATCATGTCTATTGGACCTCAATGTATAAATGAATTACCAACTGGATTATTCGATATAGAGAAAAACAACTGAAAAAGCGTAGAAGAACTCCAGCAACTCTCGAGCATACTTCCAAAACCCCAAAACTCAAAAGGAAGAACAAACAGGGATATCAAGAAATCAAGCTAAACCTACTGAGATGGTCTAGAAATATTTCAAACAAGAAGCTAAACATATCATACTTTTGGAAGCCAGAACATAGAGGCTAAAACACACTATTTTTGTGTCAACTTCTAGAAGAGGACTCGAGCTTAAAATTCACTTCTTCAAATGAGTCCATATCTACACCGCATAAGACATAGAACCTTCAAAACCTTACTCCACATATTAATATCTATTGTGTTCTTGTAGTTAAAATTTTGATCAGTGAGTGTATCTTTCTGTTACACACAGACCGACTCCTGTGCATAACTGGAATGTACTTGATATCATTAATCTAAAACACTATTTATGAATTTTTATCCCACTTAGAACTACAGAAGAGGTCATGGGTGACATGTTTGTTGTTTTTTCCAATAAAGAACAGTGGTAGAGGTTATGGGTGACCTAGAAAACCCTATTTACTATTGTGAACCCCAATCTAGTGTGTGGATAAAACTATTTATAAATTTAAATGACATAGAGGTAGGTGATCACCAAGTGGGGATGATTAAGTCTCTACTTGAGACTGAATCTCTAGTTTTATTCCCACTTTTTTTACCTTTTAATTTTACTCTATTTCATCATATATTTCAAAAAAATAAATTGAACTCCAATAGTTAGTCATAAAAAGAGTTTATAACAGTATTTAATGGCTAGGTAAGTTTCAAAAGATGTATTTATAATCAAATTGATCAAACTAGGAGCTAATCAATCTTTTGTGAAATTAATCAAACATCAAGCTCTTATAAAGTCACTACTAACTAACATGGAAATAGAATTCTAAATATTGGGGGAACATCAATAAATACTTTATAACAAATTTTTTTAATATGTAGTCAGTTAACCCCATATTGAGTACAGTACTCCATAAAATAATATATTTATTAATTCTATCATTATACCCATCCATTTGTGGTTTTGGTAAACAAAAATATTACCCCACGACCTGGAGATGACAGGCCATTTGTACACACGCGTGGTATTTTCCTAGGATGTGTAGAAGGTGGACTATAGTTGTCTCATAATAATAATAACATCTCAGTATATATATACTATTGGAGTTATTACTTTATAATGAAACTACTCATGAGGCATAAGTAGAAGAAAAAGAAGTTTGAATGAATCAGTAAATGATATTACCTCTTATTCGATGTGCCTCCTCTAAATCTCTTTGTAGAGGAGTAGAGTTATTATTTGAAAAATTACATTTCCTCTAGAATTATTCTATAGATGTTGATAAGTGAAATGTGCTAGGTACAATTGATCTTGACGGCTCAAAATGAAGCAAAGGGTAGAGGGATGAATTCCCTTTTATAATTTAGGAGAGGGGAAAGTTTGGAATCCCCAAAATTATTAATTTATAATAATTTGAAAAATCAATCCAAAATACCACCAAAATGAGATATATAACAATATAAGATATTATAAGATTTAAATATCATCACCCAATAAAATTTATACATGTTTTGATTTCAATTTTAACATTATCATTTTAATTGTCAATTTTCTATTCTATTTAATTTTAATTAAGATGACAAATATATCAATTTTAAAAGGGTAAAATATTTACTTATTTCATTTAAATTATACTATAAATTAATAATTTAGAACATTTTAGACTATATAATTATTATTATATATTTTTACAATTGTTTCATGATTTATAAATAATTTTATAAAACATTATTTTAACAAAATATCAATTATGTCAATTTTGGCACTATTATTTTCATTTTTTTATAAAATATCAAGATAAGGTGTTATCCTCAAAAAAAATATTTTATTATATCCCTGATTTGTCAAATACATTTATAAAATTCATTTTACATATTGATTATCCAAAATTATATTTATTTTAATATTTCTAATAACATTTATTTGATATCTTCATTATTAAAATAATCACTACATCAATATTGTGTAATTATTTAATATAATTTTTTGTAGCATAAAAATTTGAAACAAAATACTATTAAGAACATAAATTCACTAAATATAATAATAATATATGTAGTTGAATTTATATTTTGGAAAATGAAACATTAAAATTGTTATACTTATTAATGTATGAATGTGACAACTTTAACATCACATTAAATGAAATAAAATAAACATCATAATATCTTTAGTATAGATATAAATGGTTATTTTCTCAGTACATGGATGATTATGGTCGTGATTAACACAACCAATATGATTTGGTCATGTTTTTAGGCCTTTTTTATGGTTATTAGTGTTTTAATAAAAATTGTTTTATGGATTTCTCATCAATTAATTAATTTTCACATCATCAAAGTATACGACATTAAGGTAATTATTAATTTAATAAAAATTAAAAATAAATTACCCAGATATAGGTGATTAATTTATATTTTCCTGGACTCTTTATGTTCTCAGATATCACCTGGTTGTCCTTATAATAAAATTATTATTTTTAGAAGAAACGCGAGTTTGACATTTTATCACTTTCATTGGTTTTATTAATATATATGTCATTTTTATTTTCAAGTGGATCTTAAATGACTACATTTTGAACATAAGATGACAAGGGTATAATTTTTTTTTCATAAAAAAGTATTTTAGTAGGTTTTAGGAACATTTTATTCTCTTTATCATATTATTTGTTTCACCAATATACTTAATTTACCTTTAACCGCGTTAAATAAAAACTAATATAGTTACTTTCCTTAATATCCAAAAAAATTATCCTATTAATATAATTTGGAACTAATGGTTCCAAATATTTTATCGATTTTTCATAATTCAAAACACATAATTGGGAGAAATTAATTTAAAATTAATTCACGTTGTTAAATCCAAAAGGTAGGTTTTTAAGAAGTTAAAACTTATCAAAATATTGTCATGTGATTATATCAAATTTAAATATCAATTATTTTCAATGACCAAAATTAGATGAAATGATAAAAGGATAAAAAAATTACACTTTAAAACCAATTAGAAATATAATCTAACAATATAAATAAATTTGATGAAAAGAAGTTTTGAATTAAAATTCACTATTTTTCACTATTCTTTAAAATATGAATTTTATCAAAAACTACCAAAAAATAAAAAAAATTAAATTTTTATGATCATATTCCAAATAAAAAGTTTATTTTTTTAAATAGTATATATTCAAGTGTAAAAAACTAAATTGAAAATCACTGTGCCATTAGAAGGTGGATGAACTGTATTTTTTTTAAAATACTTATTTTTTTCCAGAAAAATTGAATTTGTTCTTATATCATGTCTAAAAATACATAAAATAAATGTTAATGTTATATAAAATTCAATACATGGTTAATAATATTAATAATGTTTAGTTTATTAACCATTAAATAATAATATTTTAATAATATATCATTGTTTTGTGAAACTCAGAATTACGTACAACACAAGCTATTGTGGAAGGGCGATCTTGCGTGTAACGAAGGACAAGTCACTGTTGAGTTTAGTGTACGCTTATTTTGGTGTTTCATATAACAAAATACAAACATATTTCTTTTCTACATTGACAAAAATCTATACTCAGTTTTGAATGAAATTAATTCTATCAAAAGAATGTGAAATTGTGTGTAACACAAGAAAAGTAGTGTATTGCATATATTGGAAGCTAATATGGTGTTGAATACAAATAAAGTTAATATTGGTGTAGTGTAAAACACAATAAATCAAATAAATTATAAATAATATATATCATAAAATCTCAAGGTGTTACAAATATGACCTTTAAATGACACCTATATAGCTTACATGGTTTGGATGTATGCTTTTCCAAACTGTATGAAAATCATTCAGAATATAAATGTCCCATTAGATAACTATATTCATCCTTATCACATGATTTACTAAAATTTTCACAATTTATTCACCATAAAATTCCCATGGAAATTTACCTCAAATTGTTACTCATTGTCTCATTTAGATCACCTATAAATTGTTCCCTAACCCAATATACTAACCATAAATGTTCAAAATTGATTTTAAAATCCACCAGTTTAAGGGAAAAAATGTTGTTTGAATTAAAAATTGTTCTATATATGAATTATTTAAAAGTCAGACACCTGGTTTCTACTTACCATGTGCATAAAATTCAAAACAAAAAAATTAAACAATTTTTTTAGAAATTTTTATTTCAATTCAAAAGAATTGAAAATTTTTAAATTACCCAAAGTAATGTAAAATAACATAAAATATTCCATGGAGAAACATAGGGGTGTTTTAGAAGAGTTAATTACTATCATATTTAAGAGAGGGGTTGGATTCCTATACTCAATCTTTATATTGGGATATACACTACACCAAAATATCTTATAGATTCTCATCTTATAATGTAATTGAATTAATCTTTTTAACAATGATATTTAACGTAATATCATAATATCCCACCCATATGCCTTTATATTGTTGTTGAGACACTATGAGAAGATTTTTAATTTTTGAATTATCACTTTATATAATATCTTCTCTTCCATGGCCAATTATATCTTCTAATGATACATTATCCTTCAAATTATTTCTTTTTAAACTCTTCTCTATATTAACTATAACGTCATAAATGAGATCCTTCAATGATTTATGAAATTTTTCATTCAAACTACCAATAATATTGTTATTAAAAATAGATGGGGAACTGTGTGATAATCAATCCATAGTTTCATTATCTACTAATAAAAAATAATATCCTTCAAATTAACAATAAGATCAAGAATAAGTAGAATCCTAGAATAATGACATGGTAACCAAATTCTATTTCTTTATCCATTCGAGTTGGGAGACCAATATATACAATGTTATAATGAATATTTTTTGGATGGGAAAAAATCTAATTTAAACAAAAAATTGAAATCTACGCGTATGAAGAGTTATTTTTAATAGTTATCTTATTATAATTAAACAAAATTTTTATAATTCAGAAATATTAGAGTTTCAAAAATAGAGAACTATTACTCAAAAATATCATTTTTAATTAATGAATGGGAAATAGAATATAAAAAAACCCTTATGAGTAAACTCTAACAAGATTTTAATAAATTACAAAATACATGGGACATGATTTAATATTTAATCCTATGGAAATTGAATTTCCACATTTTGAAGAAAAAATTTTATAATGATCCAATGCTTAGAAATTTAATTTTTTTTTGAAGAAACAATTTAAATTCACTATAACATAGTACATTGGACACTTATTTATAATCATTTAAAAACATAATAATTAAATGTAGAGAATATAAATGTCGAATCATCTATAAATTAATTCATAGCTTCAAGTCATTATTCCTACCATTGTAAAGAGAAAACATCATTCCTCTATGACTCCACATCAACCCACAATTGACTAGTAATAAATCGATAAACAATTACAACATGTCATCATAAAAAAATATAAAATAGATCTCAATCAACAGTCTAATCACTACTAATGGAGATATGATCAGACCATATTTCCTCCTGAATAAAATTAATGATAATTATAATAATGATAATTTTTTTTATTAATCCGTGGAGGTGTAAGGATAAAGAACACATGCAATCTGGGAGGTTCGAGGCTAACTCCTCCATACACAACTATATGTACACACCCATTAGGTCATCCACATGGGAAATAACAATTGAAAATAACTACAATATTAATAATAAATAAAAGTGAAATTAAAAAAACACAAAAAAAAACAACAACAAAAATAGAAAAAATGAAAACAACATCATCATCAACAACAACAATAATAAAAAAAACAACCACAATGATAGTAAAAATAAAAATAATATAATATCGGAATATCCGAGAGGTGAGTCAAAGATACCTAGTACCCATAAATTTATTATTGAAAAAATAGGTCTACAGTTAGTGAAGAATATAGATGGGTAAATATATCACCCTTGTCATTAGAATGAATAATGCAATATAAGTTATCATTAAGGTGAAAATACTATAAATAGAACATATAATCTAATACATTATTGAATAAGGAATCAACCACAATATTATTATATTTTTAAGGGTGAGATACCATGAAATAGAACCTCTATTGGAATGGTACACAATATGTTTTACTCTTGAGAATTTATACAACAATAATCATGTTACCTTCTAGGGGTCAATTTGGTATGGGGGGATGCCCTCGATCATCACTACTTTAGGGCTCTATATGGAGGGACGTGCTTTGGTCCCTTATTTCCCATGTTTTCCACTTGTTGCCTTATAACTTCCTTGAATAATATTCAATGACGATGAATAATCATGTTACCTTTAATCGATAATTGTTCCATAAAAAATATTGGCCTAGTTGATGTCATGAATTACCAACCATATCTCGAATTCCAAATAAGTGTTAGTGTCAAGGGATGTGATTATGAAGAAGAACATAGGGAGATTCACTCTCAAGACCTCCCCACGACCCATTAGGGACATGACCAACCTATATGTGCTTTGGGGGAATAAGAATAATAATAACAAATATAATAATAATTACAATAAGAATAATAAAAATAATAATACAAATAATAATAATAATAATAATAATAATAAATTTATATTAATTGTTTTTTATTACAATCTACAAAAAAATAGACACACCTTGCCACTATTGTTGCTCTTGCCTTATCCCTTCCCATAAGTAATGAAAATAACCCACTAATTATATTATATTATGTAATACTAGTGACCTCTATGAACACACTTACCTTAATGAGAAAATAACCAGGGATATTAATTTTCTATAGAAGGCTCCTAAATTATAGAAACTCGACCCCAGAAGGCCTAGAGCTGGTGTCTTCAATCAATTACATTGATCTGATTACATGGAATCAAATCCTGAAAAACCGATCCATTTAGTAGTCTTGAAAAAACTGATACATACATGAGTTAGGAATTAATAATTAATACACTAATTACAAAATAAATTTTTTATAAATAATAAAAAGGATAAAATTATTCCATCTAGTATATCCCTTATTATCTTTAATATTCCAATTATTGGATTCCTGGGGTCATATACCATAATAAGCGTGGGCTCAAATTCTCAGTAAGGGAAAAACAATTCAATCATTAATGAATCGATGATAATAATAAATATGACATGGTAAATAACTTAATTCACATGTTATAAAATCACTAAAATGAGAAGGAAGTGCATAGAAAATATTGTTAGGTAACTACAAAAATGCATGCCATTCAAATTACATGATAAATAAAATTCAATATATAAAGGTAATAAAATGAAATAAATGCCATTTAATTAATGAAATGAAAATAAAATGTATTCATAGACAAGTCGATGAAAAATCTCATAGATGAATAATGACCGAAACTAAATGAGTTAAATGATTAACTATTATATGCTATATCTTAGGAACACCAAAACCTATACCATCAAGACATTTCAGAAGAACATTTAACACCATGGATAAAAATCCATTTAATTTGCGCAACTAGTTTGTCTCATCATAACATATCGATTCGTCGAGGAGATATATAATGTATAACCTTAACCTATCATTACCAGTCCAAATAATTCCTCATATTAAATAACCAAAAGAAAATATGTGTAACACCCCAAGATTTCATAGTATGTTATCTCTTCAAAATAATTCAATAACTTGCGCTACACGCAACAACGAATTAGAGCACACCACAACATACCAAAAAAGCTGTTAAAAAATCCATTATGAATATTATTAACTATAATTTGAATTTTATTTACATCCTATATAATTTTAACATTCATATTTTGTGTTTCTTAAACAAAATATAAGGACAGATTGAATTTTTCAGATAAACAAGTATTATTAAAAAAAGGTAAATTTTCCACCTATTTAATGGAGAATACAATTTAAAATAAATATTTGATAGTTTTATATATTCAATTTAATGAAATAAAATTATTTTTAGAATCAGGGCATAAAAATATATTTTGGATAAATTTATGGTACTTTTCTAATAACATTCATATTTTGATTAATAATGAAAAATACTAAATTTTAATTGAAAAAATCTTTTGTAGTAAAAATAATTTATAGTTTTAAATTATACGTGAAATTACCTATAAAGCCTATGAAAATTTTTTTCTTAAATACATGGGAATTTTACGAGTCCGCCATTTCTGACGTCGCTTGATTTCGAGGCCTGGTGTGCCTGGAATCCATTTCTGAAATTTGTTCAGTTACATTTAGTAAACGTATGTGCAAGAATTTATATCTTTTGAACCAGTGCTCAGAATTGAAATCTGAGGGTATTGTTGAACTCGCAGTGCCATTATCTGCTTAAGGAGAACTTTACTGCAGTTGCGTTTTATCGAGGTTGGAAGTTAATTTTTGGGGATTCATAATAAATTAAATAAAAATTATGTGTGACATAATTTTATTTGATTGGTGGTTAAAACCATCATGTGGAGGTTATTGGTGAGGCCCACCACACCCTAACCACCGTTGTGAGGATATAACTAGGTGTGGCCACTCTAGTTTGAGCCCCCCCTTTAACCCCTATGTAACTCTCATTTAATTTAGGAGAGTCTGTTAAACTTATAACTCTCCCAATTTAATGTTGAAACTCTCCACCTCCCTTGTTTGAATTTTTAATCCATTCCTATGTATTTAATCAAATGTGTTGTCACAATTAATGAAAGAAAAATCTTGAGTTGTTGTGTTATAAAAATAATAGAGAACAATCTCTATTATTTTGGCTTAACTTTATTGTGAGAACTCTTAGAAGAACACCATTCTATTCCAACGAAGAACACCTCTCATCATTGAAGAAAAATGAGCATCATGTTCTTCCTTCTTCACCTGGAGTAAGTAAGGGATTCACCACCGCCCACTAAGTACTCCGAGGGTGTCGACTTGACTCATCTTCACCGAGCTCTACCTCCTCCGAGGTTGATGGAATGACATCCGTTTTCCACGAAGTTCATCTTCTGCGACTCAACAACATTCAATGAAAAAATATGAGTTAGGGGTCTGTTTTGATTTGAGCAATGCTGATTCTTCCTTCCATGTTTGTTACTTTTGACCCGCTTGCTCCAAACCAATATGAAAGGACCGGGCCTAACGAACACGACTCGATTCCTCCACAGTTTTTGTGAAAGTTTGGTGTGTTCTTCGTGTTCATCATGGGTGAAAAACACTGAATCGTTGCGAGTTCATTGTATGACGCAACAATCCCAAATTGAATACCCAACATCATGATGACCTAGTGGTGGTACCACGATGATAGTAGTCGACAGATCAAACCGAAATAGGAAAGACCATCCATTGACTATTCTTCGAGCGGGTGAATCAAATCATGTTTTCGGAGACGATTGGAGGCCCGAAAACACCTAAGATGATTACGGGACATCGAGGCGACCTAGTTTACAGTGTTTCGGGACAAAAAGACCGTCAGAATGAAGAATAGACTTCACGGGAGGTGCGCTGGCCATAGGGGTTGTTTCTGGAAAATTCCAAAATACACAGCGTGGAATTCAGAAGAACACGCCATGAAGTAAAAGTGTTCTGTGGCTTCAATTTTGGATGATAAACATGTAACACACGGCGTGTGACCCCAGCCACATGGCGTGTACTCTCCACACATAGTGATAGAGGAGACTTCGTGATACATGGCATATATTCTGGGAAATACACGGACCCAGGCACCAATACATGACCAAGAGACACAACATGTATTCTCTTCCCAGAAAGGCAGAGGTGGCTTTGTGGGACTCAACGTGTATCCTGGGGATACACAGACACGGGGTTTTGTACAGAAGCATGTACTCCACCACACAGCCTGGCATGGCCAGTGGCATGGGTTACCTCGTGTACCAGTTACACGGTTTGGCAAACACAGGTTGTGGCCGTGTACGAGCACATGTCTAGCATACACAGAGCCAACCCAGTTTCATGGACACAGCGTGTAACCATACCACACGCCATGTCATTACTTTCAAACATGACCAAACATTCAACACGAGCCGTTGGACATGGGTACTACCTGAGAAATGACTACACGGCGTGTACCATATTCCAACACGTCGTGTACTGTTTGGTAAAAGGATAGGTCGTCTTGTACTCAGTGTCTTGGACACGTTTTGTTTGGTTTAGACCTCTATGATATTGTAGACCTTCGGGATACATTAACTCGAGACTTTGTGATAGTTGATGTATCGACACTCTGCTCGAGCATCAGACCCTCACGGAATCCAGCGTGTTGTGTGTGGGAACCCTAGGGCTGGCTGCGATGATACTGTACTGGAATCCTTCTTGGTTTTGACATCGATGACTATTGTACCGGGATCCTCCCTGGGTCCGAAAGTTATGAATTCTGTTATTGTATCCTTTGTGGGTCTGACATAATAGCTGGTCTTGTATTCTGTGTGGGTCTGACGGCTTAGCTAGTCCTGTATCCTGTGTGGGTCTGACAACATAGATGAATAATAGCTGGTCCTGTATCCTGTGTGGGTCTGAGATCATGGATGAATCAGTGACTACATCTTATCATCTCTATCAATCTACAAAATAAGTATACCTGTGTGAGATGATTCAGTCTTTCAACCATTATCATCGTGGTGAATGACTTTACTTCCTTTGTGGAATGGTTTGTGTTTGGGCTCGAGGGTTGGAGCTGGACTGTGATTGATAACTTAGGTATATGTATGGACATATACCTATTTAGGGGTTGTTGATACTTCGTGATTGTATCTTTCTACTGTGGTTTATCCTTTGTGGATTCTGGGATACTTTTGGGTGTCTCGTGGTCCCCTACCGAGTATAGTCATACTCATCCCTGCATGGGCATCACCCACACCTTGTTGTCTTTTGTGTAGATGATGGACAACAGTTATTGAGGTTGAGGGTGATAGACAGGAGGCTACTCAGAGCTGGACTAGATGAGACGTACCACAAGGACAGGTTGTTTGAGTTCTGTACCTACCCATTAGGTAGGATTCCCCAGTGGACGATCCAGGAGTTGTTTTCCCATTTTCACCTGTACTTGTTGTTCAGTTGGGTTTGTATACTGGACCACTAACTTTCATCAGACTTTTATTTTCTATTCTAGTAATTATTGTTTATACAGCCTGTGTACTATCAGTGTGTGTTATAGGTTTAAAGGAAAGTCCATCCCATTTTATCAGGATTACACCTTTGGTGCTAGTCAGCTGCCCCTGGCCTATGGAAGGCGGGCTTGGGGTAGCCACGACATGAGCCCCAAGGACAGGTCGTGACAAATTTGTATTAGAGGTGTCAGTTCTACCTCAGATCATAGACCCTGATTCTTTTAACGGAAATAGTGTTATGTGTTTTTTGTGTGGTTATCAGTTTAGGGAAACCGGTGTTAGTGTGGCGGCCGACTTATCCATTCACTAGGACTTTGACTTCTAATTTCCACCTCAGTGCATGAAAACCCTGATTACGTGTGTGTTTACATTGAAAACGTTTTATTTGTGATTAATTTGTGTCAGCTCTCTAGGTATATTATTTTAACCATGGCACACCTGTTTCTTTTCAGGATGGCCCCACGAAGGTAGCCAGCTAGGGTTTCGAGATACGTATGAGATGGTTACCCACCAAGCGACAAGGCCTTGGTGTAGGGCCCCAACACAGCTTAGGTACCAGTGGTACCACTACCTGCTGGGCCACTGAAACCACTAGCTCCAGTAGCAGAGAGTGAACGCCATCTGAGTGCATTGCATGAGTTACAGCTCCAGAGGCCGCCCACGTTCTGGGGGAGACGGACCCACAGGCATCTGAGGAATGGATGGAGGTTGTCGTGAGAGTTTTCAGATTGGCAGGGACACAATCCGACCTCATCGTGATCCTTGTCGTGAGTCTCCTGCATGCAGCAGTAGGCAGATGGTGGAGCCTAATTCTCCAGGTGCATGATGAGGCATCCTTACTCTGGACATACCTCGAGAGTCTCTTCTTCTCAGAGATTGTTCCAACCACCATTCCTGCGGTGCAGATTTAGGAGTAACTTCAGCTACAACAGGGCAGCATGACAGTAGCTCAGTACTCAGCAAGGTTTACCGACCTCTTGCGCTTCTCCAAAGATATGGTATGTGACCCATTATTCGGGGGCCAGACCTTAGAGCAAGGAATCAGGCAAGAGATCAGAGCTTCGATGATCCCCCTCAGCATCCCGACTCAGGGGGGGTGATGGAGTGTGCCCTTATAGTGGAGAGTTTTCTCGCTGAGCAGTCACCAGCAGCGAGACCCACCATAGGGTGACACGTAGTGGAGTCTTTTGCATCCGACAGTAGACAGATGTCACAGAGGTCCAAGAGGACCAAGCCATCAGGTGGGCGACCCCAGGATACAGGTTCGGTTTTGCGATGCACATGAGATAGATCCAGTTATACAAGGAACATGCAGTGCAATGCATGCGGCGGACCAGGTCATATGGCTCGAGACTTCCCGACCAGCCATGCAGATGAGCAGCAGATAGTAGAGGGACCATCTAGGCAGGGGCAGAGGCTCGACCGTGGTGGTCCATCAGGAGCAGGCGGATGTGGAAGACGAGGTGGCCGAGCAGTGGGTGGTGGGCGTCATTTCGAGGGTCTACCACCACGACCACCAGGAGGTCCACCCTGACCACAGGGAGCTGGCGGACAGAGGCGGTCTCATTTCCAGGCTATTGAGGCCTATGACCATGGATCACCTAAGATGATTCAAGGTACTTTATGTGTGTACTCCACCCTTGCTGTAGCACTTATAGACACAAGTGTATGTCATTCATTCATTGCCACTGCCCTCGTTCGGAGCTCAGAGATTCATACATAACCTTTGGCTTGATCCTTATGACTAGATACTCTTACAGGAGAAGACTTGATTATTACGCACTGATTCTGGCAGTGTGAGATTACTCTAGAAGGCGAGAGTTTTGGCTGGTATATTCTCGTAGCGGCGTCGAGGCCTTTGGACACCATATTGGGTATGGACTGGTTATCCACAGTTCATGCTCAGATTGATTGTATTACGTGAAAAGTGCGGTGTATCCGTATGAATGGGACCAGTTTCACCTTCATCGGTGAGAGGATAGTCGTTACAGTATAGGATGGATTTACTCAGAGGAGGGGGTAGCTGATCACACATCAGTTGGCTAGTCTCATCCTCAGAGAGGTTGATGTGCGGAGTCCGAGTTTTCCTATAGTGGTGGATTAGTACATGGTTGTTTTTTCTGACGATGTTCCAGGACTACCTCTTTGTAGAGACGTGGACTTCTAAATTGACCTATACCTCGATATGACACCGATATCAACTACATCATATCGGATGGCTCCCACTGAGCTTCATGAGCTGTGTGTACAACTAGAGGATTTACAGGGGATGGGATTCATCCGACCCAGTTTTTCACCCTGGGCATCCCCGATTTTGTTTTCCAAAAAAACGGATGGTCGCTTACGACTATGTGTTGACTACCGTCACCTGAATCAGTTGATCGTGAAGAACAAGTACCCACTCCCAAGGATTGACGACCTCTTTGATCAGCTCAAGGGAGCATGATGGTTCATGAAGATAGACCTTAGGTCAGGATATCACCAGAAAAGAGTTTGAGATGAGGATGTGCAGAAGACGTCCTTCAGGTGTCGGTATAGCCACTACAAGTTATTGGTTATTCCCTTCATCATAACCAATACTCCAGTAGTGTTCAGGAGTCTCATGAACAGGACCCTCCAGCCTTCCCTCAATCTCTTTGTCGTAGTGTTCATCGATGACATACTGATCTACTTGACTACTGAGGAGGAGAATTCCTACCATATGTGGGTAGTACTAGACAAACTATGAGAGAAACAGCTTTATAGTAAGTTCTATATGTGCCAGTTGTGGATTCGATACGTTCATTTCTTGGGACACATCACCTCGGAGGATGGAGTTGCAGTGGATCCAGCAAAGGTCGAGGCAATACTTTCTTGGGAGCCACCCAGGAGTGTGATGGAGTTATGGAGTTTTATGGGACTGGCTGGGTACTATCAGAGGATTGTGCCAGACTTCTCCAGAGTTGAAGCACCACTTTCCGCTTTGACGAAGAAGGGGAAACCCTTTTTGTGCTCATAGAGATGCCAGTAGAGCTTTCAGGATCTGAGGCAGAGGTTGAATAGTGTGCCCATATTGAGGCTTCCAGAGGAGGGAGTGGGGTACGTAGTATACTGTGATGCATCAGAGACCGGACTTGGGTGTGTCTTGATGCAGGAGTGAGCATTGATCACGTATGGTTCATGGCAATTCAGAAATCATGAGCAGAACTATGCTACCCATGACCTGGAGTTAGCAGCAGTGGTCTTCGACTTGAAGATGTAGCTGCACTATCTAATGGGTTAGTGTTTTGCAGTATAATCTGACCACCAGAGTCTGAGGTACATCTTCTCGCAGAAGGACTTGAACCTGAGATAGTGGCGATGGCTCGACTTCCTCCAGGACTATTAATTTTAGATAGTCTGTACTCCTGGTAAGGGGAATGTTGTAGCATATTCTTTCAGTAGGAAATGAGGAATTCAGCTGTTAGGAGATGTGACAGAGTAGTTGGCCGTGATGCAGATATCCTTTGTGGATAGAGATAGAGTAGCCTTTCTGCAGTCTATCACAGTCACTCCACCACTTCTTCAGCGAGTCAGGGAGGCACAGTGTGAGGATGTTTACTGTGAGACGCGACGTGCTTAGATATCCACGGGGTAGGCACCTGATGAATTTTTTGAAGCTGGGGAGCATGTCATTCTCTTCTGAGGATGGACCATGGTACTAGTGGCCCATCAGGAGGAAGTTTTGAGGGAGTTCCACACTTCCCCTCTGGCGATACATCCAAGAGTAGCGAAGATGTATCGTGACCTCTGATGACATCACTGGTGGCCAGGTATGAAGAAGGCAGTAATAGAGTTTGTCTCAAGATGCCTCACTTTTCAGCAAGTGAAGGTGGAGCACCAGGTTCTAGTAGGCATGGTACAACACTTAGAGGTCCCAAAGTGGAAGTGGGATGAGATTTCCATGGAATTCATGACGGGACTTCCACGTACATCCAATGGACATGAGTCTATCAGGGTGATTGTCAATAGACTCACCAAGTCAGCCCACTTCTTACCGACCAGAGAACAGTGTTTAGCGGAGAGCCTAGGAGGCCTCTACGAACGAAAGATCGTACGACTTCATGGTGTTCCATCGATGATCATCTCCGATCGAGATACCCATTTCACTTCTCGGCTATGGAAGGGGTTGCATGAGGCTTTCGGGATGTAGCTTCGCTTGAGCACTTCCTTCCATCCTCCGAAAGATGGCCAGAATGAGAGAACCATCCAGACCCTTAAGGACATGCTCTGTGCATGCGTCCTCGACTTCAGTTGCAGCTGGGAGGATCACTTAACCTTGGTAGAGTTTCCGTATAATAACACTTACCAGTCCACCATCGGGATCGAGCCTTATGAGGCACTGTACGGCCAACCATGCAGATCACCTCTGTGCTGGACTAACCTAGCGAAGTCAGCACTTGTAGGACCAGAGATGGTGGAGGCTATGATGGAGAAGGTGCAGATCATCCAGGAGCAGATTAAGACTGCACATAGCATGAAGAAGTCCTATGATGATAGGAGACATAGACCACTAGAGTTCAAGGATGGTGACCACCTCTTCCTACGTGTCTCACCTCAATGAGGTCTATGACGATTTTGCTGAGGTGGAAAGTTATCTCCATGATTAATCGGACCGTTCCAGGTCCTCAGTAGAGTAGGTGAGGTGGATTACCACCTGGCCCTTCCACCTCATTTGCACCGGGTGCACAACATCTTCCACGTATCTCAGCTGAGAAGATACATGCATGACCCATCCCCCATCATCGACCATGGAGAGCTGTACATCTACGAAGGGGAAAAATTCATGGAGGTTCTAGTGGAGATTGAGGATCAACAGGATCAGGTCCTGCATGGAAGGTTGATTCCTCTGGTGCGCATTCGCTGGTAGCACGGGAACCTCCAGGAAAGCACATGGGAGAGGGATGCTCAGATGCATGTTTACTAACCCCATTTGTTACCTTAGTGTGTTTTGTAGATTATGGGGACTTAAATCTCTGAGGTGGGGAGAATGTAAAGACCCGGAAATCTTATGGAAGGTTTTTATTAAATACATGGGAATTTTACGAGTCTACAGTTTTTGACGGCACATGATTCTGAGGCCTAGTGTGCTCAGAAACCATTTCTGAAGTTTTTTTTCTGGGTGCCGGTATTCACTTATGAATACCTTTACCACAGTTGTATTTTATTGAGGTTGGAAGTTAATTTTTTTGGATTTTTAATAAATTAAATAAAAATTATGTGTGACATAATTTTATTTGTTAGGTGGTTAAAACTACCAAGTGAAGGTTAGTGGTGGGGCCCACCAAACCCTAACCTCCATTTGGAGGATATAACTGGGTGTGGACCACTATAGTTTGAACCCCCCTTTAACCCCCATGTAACTCTCATTTAATTGAGGGGAGTCTCTTAAACTTACAACCCCCCAATTTAATGTTGAAACTCTCCACCTACGTTGTTTGAATTTTGAATCCATTCATCCATATTTAATCATATGTGTTCTCACAATTAATGAAGGACAACTCTTGAGTTGTTGTGCCATAAAAATAATAGAGAACTATCTCTATTATTTTGGCTTAATTTTCATTGGAGAACGATTTGAAGAAAACCATTCTATTCCAATGAAGAATGCCTCTCATCTCCTAAGAACAATGAGCATCATGTTCTTCCTTCTTCTCCTAGAGTAAAGAAAGGAAGCTCCGCCATCCACAGAGGTACATTAAGGGCATCGACACAACTCGTCTTCACCAAGATCTACCTCCTCCGATGTTGATGGAATGCCATCCATTTTCCTTGATGTTCATCTTCCGTGACTCGACAACATTCAATGAAAAAGTAAAAGGTAGGGGTGTATTTTGATTTGAGCAATGCTGAATCATCCTTCCAAGTTTGTTACTCTTGACCCTCTTACTACCAAACTAACGCGAAAGGATCGGGCCAAATGAACACGGCCTGATTCCTCTACAGTTTTTGTGATTGTTTGGTGTGTACTTCGTGTTCTTCATGGGTGGAAAACACTGGATCATTGCGAGTTCGTTGTGTGATGCAACGATCCAAAATTGAAGACCCAACATCACTAAGACCTATTAGAGGTGCGACGAGGATAGCTGGTGACGGAACAAACCGGAACGGGAAGGACTGTCCCTTGACCATTCTTTGAGCTGGGAAACAAATCATGTTTTCAGAGCTGATAAAAGGCCCAAAAACACCGAAGACGATTACTGGACATCAGGGAAACCTAGTGTCCGAAGTTTCATGATGAACTGACCATCGGAAAGAAGAATGGAATTCACAGGAGGTGCACTGGCAAGAGGCGTCATTTCTAGAATATTCCAGAATACATGACGTGTAATTCAGACAAGCACGCCATGTAGTACACGCATTATGTGGCTTCAATTTCGGATGATAGACAAGTAACAAACGACATGTGAACCCGATCACATGGTGTGTACTCTCCACATAGAGTGATAGAGGAGACTTCGCGAGACAAGGCATATATTCTGGGAAATACACAGACACGGGCAGCAATACACGACCAAGAGACACAGTGTGTATTCTCTTCACAGAAAGGCAGAGGTGTCATTACGGTACTCGGCGTGTATCTCGGGGATATATGGACACGGGGTGTAGTATAAGGGAATGAACTCCACCACACGGCCATGCATGGAAAGTGGCATGGGATACCCCATGTACCAGTTACATGGTTTGGCGAACACAGGTTGAGGCTGTGTACTGGTACATGGCCAGCATACACAGAGCCGACCCAGTTCCACAGACACAACATGTAACTATATCACACATCGTCTACTTACTTTTCTACATGGCTAACCTTTCAACACGGGCCATTGGACATGGGCAATACCTGGGAACTAACAACCTGGCGTGTACCATATTACAACACGCCGTGTACTATTTGGTAAAAGGCTTGGTCATCTTGTACTCAGTGTCTTGGACACGTTTTGTTTAGTTAACCCCTTATGACGTGGTAGACCTTCGGGATACATCAACTCGAGACTTCGTGATAGTTGATGTATTGACACATGGCTCGAGGAGTGGACCCTACCAGAATCATGCGTGCTGTGTGCGGGAACCCTAGGGCTGGCTGTGACGATACTGTACCGAAATCCTCTGTATGTTAGATAGCGTTGACTACTGTACTGGGATCCTCTGTGGGTCCGATAGTTCTGAATTCTGTTCCTATATCTTATGTGGGTCCGACAGAATAGCTGGTCCTATATCCTGTGTGGGTCTAACAACATAGCTGGTCCAGTATCCTGTGTGGGTCCGACAGCTTAGATGAATAATAGCTGGTCTTGTATCCTGTGCGGGTCCGACAGCTTAGCTGGTCCTGTATCATGTGTGGGTCCGACAATATAGATGAATAAGTGACTACATCGGATCATCTGTATCACACTACAACATATGTATACCTGTGTGAGATGAGTCATGTCTTTCAAACATTATCATCGTGGTGAATGACTTTACTTGCTTTGTGAAATGGCTTTTTCTTGGGATCGAGATTTGGAGCCGGACTATGATTGATAACTTAGGTATATATATGAGAATATACCTGATTAGGGATGGTTGATATTTAGTTATTGTATCTTTCTACTATGGTTTATCCTTTGTGGATTCTGGGAGGCTTTCCGGGGTCTCGGGGTCCACTACTGAGTATTTTCATACTCACCCCTGCACGGGCATCGCCCCCACCTTTATGTGTTCTGTGCAGATGACAAACATTAGTGATCAAGGCTGAGGGTGATGGAAAGGAGGCTTCTAAGATCTGGACTAGACGGGACGTACCGCAGGGACGCGTTGTTCGATTTCTATACCTACCCTTCAGGTAGGATTCACCGGTGGACGATCTAGGAACTATTTTTCCTTTTCACTTGTACTTGTTGTTCAGTTGTGTTTGAATAGTGGACCACTTACTTTCAGAAAGCTTTTCTTTTCTATTCTAGTATTTTTTGTTTCTACAGCTTGTGTTCAGTCAGTGTGTGTTACTAGTTTAAAGGCAATGCCTTCCCTTTTTATCGGGATTATGCCTTTGGTGCTAGTCGCCAGCCCCTGGCATGTGGAAGGCGGGCTTGGGGTAGTCACGACACGGGCCCTGAGGACGGGTCGTGAAAATTCATTTTAATGGTTTAGAAGTATAATAGGTTTATATTTTTATAATTTAATACAATATAGGTCATTATGAATAATTTAACCTTTAAATTTTACATAAACACATGGCAACATTTTGAAGGTTTTTACTTTTAAAAAACTAGCTTTTTTTGGTTTTGACAATGGGAATTAATTTTAAATTAATTAATAAAACTTATATGTTTTTTATTTGGTAAAATAGAATTCATTTTTGAATTCAGAATATCAAAATTAACTTAGGGTTAATTTTTGGAATTTTTTATGAAAACATTCAATTTTTGATAAATAGTTAAAAACAACGCGTTATTATTCTAAACTGAATTTTTATTTAAATAATTATTTAATTTATTTAAATTTATTTTAAGTAGAAATCAATATATAATACATATATAATTTCAATTCTATTATCTGGAGTTATTTTATAATAAAATTAGATGTATAAATCTTTGTTCAACTTTTAACCATCTTTTACCATCCTTATAGGAGCATTTGTAAATGTGAATAAAACATAATTTTACGGCCTCTCTGAGTTGAATTTCAAAAATCTCTGAGACACGGTTGACACGAGTAAGAAAAATGCGGTTCAATGAGATGAAAATAATTTTTGGTGAATTGTAAATTTTGACTTTTATTTTCCACTGTTAAAAGTAAAAAGGGTAATTAAGGGTAAAAATGATATTTTAATTCTCTAAAAAGATGTCTTAATTATATTGGATAAATGTAATTAAACAAAAAACAACCATAGGAATAAAATATAATCCTCTTTGGTCTACATGGATTAGATTATGATTTATATTATTATTTTATTTAAAGAAGAATTAAAAGTGTTTAATTAAAAGTTTAATAAACAAACCTTTATTAATATGGGGTTATACATAAGATAAATTCATCTATAAGTATTAAATAGAAAGATTAAATTATTTCCTACATCATTGTATTTTATTTGTAATTTTTCGACATTAAAAAATTAAATTTATTTATGAAACAATGATGATGTAGTAATTACATTTTTAATGAAATAATAAAATAAATGGTATTATAAATATTAAAATAAATAAAATTTTAATGTTTCGATTCCATCCACTATTTTTATAGTCTCATATGATGTGTTAGGGTTGATTAGATAATTTTTTTTCAAAGTGATAAGGTTTTTATGACTCTCACAAAAACAAAATACCAAATAGTGTCAAAATTGTCATAAATTAATTTTTAAAAACAAATACTATATTATTGGTTAATATAATATTCCTAAAAATCTATGGATCTAAAAAAAGGATTAAATGATATTATATATTTCACTAATGAACCACTTGAGAATGTCTTGGATGGTTAGTGTATGTTCATTAACTATATACTCTAAGAATACAAGAAAAGAGGGTAAAAGTTGAATTATTTAAGTGAGAGTTAAATAAAAAAGATAATATTAAAATTATAACCTAAATATGTATAAAACCTATTAGTTTAGAGGAAT
Source organism: Viscum album (assembly GCA_963277665.1). Lineage (NCBI taxonomy): Eukaryota > Viridiplantae > Streptophyta > Magnoliopsida > Santalales > Viscaceae > Viscum > Viscum album. The sequence continues at coordinate 1,017,550,921 of OY728143.1, forward strand.
TTGACCCATAACCACCTAATACTCTAACTAAATTCTTTTTTATACATTATAAATAGTAAATTATTATATAATAAAATAATATTTTAAACATGTCATAAAGTGACCCTCACGCTCTTATGAAAGGAAACTTCACCTTCTCTCAAAATCACACCTCCAAATCCATTTTTCTCGGACAAACTATGCCCAAATATCCTCAAAACATCCCATAAAATACCCTAGATTCTATAATTTGATTGAAATCAAAACTATTGTGCCCTTTTGATCAAATCAAAAGGAAACACCCGAAGAAGAGACAATAATTTCACCACCCCCTTTCATGTTGTTTTCTTCTTCTACTTCCTATTTATTTGTTTTTTAAATACCAAAATACTAAACCCAATACCTTTTACATACTGTGATGTTATTATAAATTTGTTACAACCATATTCATTATTCTATCCATCCTATAAATGACAATGTCACCATACGTGTGTACGTATGGCATACCGTCTCCACATCGTGTTGTAGTTTGTTATTCAAACACTTCATTACATGGACGGGTATAATAATGAGTATAACTAATGTAAATAATAAATATAACATGCTACTAATTCTGTATATATGATATACCATCCAATTACATACGATTTCACAATCAATATAATGGTATTGTCGCTCATGCGTACGTACAGATTACCGTCTACATGAACGCGGTGAGACTCATTCCCCATCATAATCAATAAAGACTAATTTTAATTTTATGATTAAAAATAATTTATAATAACATAATATCATTCTGGATATGAATCAAATTCATCTTATTCATAAAAAACATGGCTTACTTAACCAAGCATATAAAGGATAACGAATCAGTTTACACCAAAAACAATGATACTACTAAAATATTATTAACAATGAAATATTGGAAGATCATATATGATATCAAATTTATGTATACAATTCCTGTATTATTTAATAACAATGATTTAACTATTTTTCATGAGGTTAATTCACCCTCGACGAAGTAAAAGTACAACGTAAGGGTTAATTTCACAATCTCATTATTATCCGAGGTTGTTTTTACGTAAGTATCTATTGGGACATATTTATTATCCATTTCCATGATTCATAAAAGAGTTTTCAAAGGGATTATTTTTAAGCGACTGTTTTAATTAAACATAAATTTAAATGTTTTAAAGATTTATTCTTCTAAACCTTTCCCATTAATGTCAATGTTTTTAAAATGGGTTTATGGATTTATTTATATGCACATGAATGTTTTAAAATGTTAATTCCTTTCAATAGTTTCAAAGTTTTATGGGACACTTTGATGCAAAACTATATTTTAAATGACTTCCTTCATAAATTATGTGACTTTTAAATGATTTTGTAAGAAAGGGATATTTCTCTAAAATATTTTTAATGATCATTTTTAATTATGTCAACATAATTTATGGGATATTATTATTGATCAAGGATGATTTATTTGGATAAAAATCTTCCATATTGTATTGAAGGTTTTGTGATATGTTTGACACTATATAGGTTATTTTTATACCATTCATGGTTTATGGTTAATGTATTAATATTTCGTATGCTAGTTTTAATAAAAATGTTTATGTTATGTTTCATCCTTTTCATATGAGGAATGCATTGGACTTAGTAAGTAACGGGTGGAGCCTGATATAGCTCCTCGATGCATCAGTAAGTCGCATAAGACAAACTAGTGTCTTGGCACAAGGCCTTCAAAAAAATTTATTTGTAGTCTTGGAACAAGGCCTTGACTATGTGGTTATGAAGTTCGACATTATTCATTCCATCATTATGAAATTGTCTATTGATATTGCGTGTGATTATTTGACTAGTAGAATATCCATGTGAATAAGTAAATGACATTATTTAATTTATGTTGGCCATATTATTCAGAAGATTATGTTTAAAAGGATTAGGTTTTAGTCATATACATTACCTCTAATGCTTATTCTTATTTTAGAAAGTTTCCACTATATTTGTATCCTTATTAAACATCTGATATCACCCCTTTCTTATGTTTAGTTTTTCAGGATTCCAAGTAGTGTATTATGATTGATAAGAAGGGTTAATCTATGGGATTAATGGAATTGTCAAAAGATCATTTATGTTGTGTTTTATTTTCTAATATGTAATGTAATGTTCATGTATATAATCTATTTTACAAGGCTAATAAACTGATCGGTCTTTCGGGACTTGATTCCTTGTAATCAAGACGATGTATTAAAAAATGCACTATCTATGGGATTCTTGGGTCGAGGCGTTATAGTTGGTATTAGAGGAAGTTTAAAAACAACCGTGGAAATAGATTTAGATAAACTATGATTAGAGATCATTACCCTAAGATAAAATTTGACAATTAGTATAGAAGAACATCCTAGAATTTTGGTAATGTAATGACTTTGTGTATTTTCCATGTAATACATCCCTGTCTGGATACGAGTCGGTAGAGGTGGCTCCAGCACAGATAATCCAAGGAGAGAAAACTTTGATAAGAAGTTTAGATCTTGACTCAGGGTATCTTGGTACGTGACAATAATTATTTCTGCACTCATGGTTATGAAACTCATGAGGGATATGCTTAGGATAATTCAAAATTTTATTACAATCCATTATAAAGGATTTAGGAGTAAATATGTTCTCAATGAAATTTTTTTATGATTATAGATTATATAAAAAATATTTTCAATTTATGTTAGCCATTTTATATGTGAGGATTTATGCATTGTAATTCATATACTAATGTAGTGTATTCCATTGTTTAGAAATGACACCTAGTAGAAGGAATGATAATTACAGGAATATGCATGATCGAAAGACTAAGAAGGATCTTATCTTTCATGGTATTAAGCAAACATTTAAAAGGGAAATAGTATCCCACATATTCTCATCATACGAAGAAATAGTATCATGTGTTAATAATATAAGTAATGAATTATTTAAGTCATATGTCTTTGAAGGGAAGAACGAGAAGAAAGGATGGAAGAGAGAAAGATGGATAAATGGAAGAGGGGAAAGAAGGGTTTTCCTACATGTAATAACAGTGGAAAGAATCACCTTGGTAAATTCTTGAAGGGAATGAGAGATTTTTATAAGTGTGGGGAAAAAGACACAAAGTACATGATTTCAAGGGTAAGAAAAAAGTTTCAAGTGTATAATGTTTCATCTACATGGAGTTGGGACACTACGAGAGTCAATGTCCAAATAATCATACTATACCCCAAATGATGATATTGGAAAATAATCAAGTAATGATACTACCGAAGATGAAGAGGAATAATTATAATGATAATGATTTTATTAAATTATTGTGCCATTTTTGTATTGTATTAATGATGTAATTGTTATAAGAATTTTAGTGTATATAAGGATTGTATTGTAGAACTATTTCATTATGGACTTGAGATTGTGTGGAACCAAGAGAAGTGACTCAATAATTGGTTTATGTTTTTTTGGAAAATATATTTTTGAGAGAAAAATAAACCATAATATGGTTCTTGTACTGAGTTAGTGATTTGGAATAATATATGATGGATTAGGATAAATTATATTGGATATTTATGACTACCTTGAAATAGAATAAGGATTTTTATATTCCATCATTGTTGGAGTTTTCAACATTTTTGGATATAAAGACTATATAAAGTCTTCTATAAATAATAATGGAGCATGAATGTAAACAATATGGTTTTATGATAATTCATGGTGTTACTGTGTTTTAAAAGAATACACGATAAAGGTATTCCCATGTTGTTACATGAAAAAAATATCTTCATTGTGTTTACCTTCCTTATAAATTTAGGACTATGAGTTTGGACAGAAGTAATTTGGATAAGTATAAAGGTTGTAATTGATTATGTTTGACATTGGATACTATTTTTAATGTTAAATCATTTCTTGAGATTATTTTTGGATTTTCATAAAAAGGAAAACCCAGAGGTCAGTTGACAACCCATCATGTCCGGCAAGGCCATGAGACGTGAACCCGCAACCGAAGGGCTACAAGGGTGGATCACCTACCAATGGTATACATGATTTTCTGGTTTGTATAATTTATTTTTTTAAAATAATCTTACAAATGAATCATAAATTTATTATTTTGGGAGCCCTATACAATAAGGAGAAATAGAATATTTTTTAATTCAATTATCATTTGGAGTGAAATATGAGTTTGTGGTAGGAATTAGTTGAATGGTGAAAATCTAGATGTCAAGTATATATATATATATATACATATTTTCCTCTTATTCTATGAATATATTAATACTTAAACTTTAGGGAAGAGATCATAAAACCAAAAATGTTTTATCCTAATACCTTATGTTTTTTTGAACTGATGATATTTTACATCATATTGGATTGATGGCTTTGAGGCCCTCAATTTTACACTTTTTTGTGATTGATGATCTCAATAACTCCATATAAATATTTATGTTTTCCTCTATTTATGTTTCTCTAATTTCCACCAATGTTCTATTAATCGAGATTATAATTTTGTGGTGAATTTTTCATTTCCCTTTCCCTCCTATTGAGACTAAATTTTATTAACCTAATTTCAGATGTTGGTTTCCCACAAAGGTATTTTTTTTTATTTTTAACATTTTTGAAGAACATTTTGAAATTTAAAGGATTCAATTTATTTAATGAGGGGATAATGTAACACCATGAGATTTCATAGTATGTTTTCTCTTCAATGTAATTCAATAATTTGCGTTACACGCAACAACTAGTTTGAGCGCTCCAAAACATACCAAACTCGCCATTCAAAAAGCAGTTATGAATAGTATTAACTTCATTTTTAATTTTATATATATCCTATATAATTTAAACATTCATATTTTGTGTTTCTTAAACATAATATAAGGATAAATTCAATTTTTTATATAAAAGAAGTAATTTTAAAAATATGCATTTTTATCACCTATTTGATAGAGAATCCTTTTGAAAACAAATATTTGACACTTTTATATAGTCAACTTAATGAAATTAAATTCTTCTTTATAATTGGTACATAAAAATCTATTTTGGATTAATTTTTGGTACTTTTCTGATAACTTTTATATTTTGATTTATAATGAAAAATACAAAATTTTAATTGAAAAAGATTTATAATCGAAATAATTTATAGTGATAAATTATTAATTTTAATGGTTTGGAAGTATAATTTTATTATAAAATTTATCATTTAATAAAAATCAGGTCATTAAATGTAATTTCACATTTAAATTTGACATAAACACATGTAAATCTTCTAATATTTTTTACTTTAAAAAACCTTTTTTTTGTTTTGACAACGAGAATAAATTTTAATTTAATTAATGCAAATTATATGTTTTTAATATAGTAAAATATAATTCATATTTTAATTCGTAATATCAAAATTAACTTAGGGTGAATTTTTTGTATTATTTTTAAAACATTCTATTTTTAATGAATACTGAAAAACACTGCGTTATTGTTTAAAACCGACTTTTTTATTTAAATAATTATTTATTTTATTTAAATTTATTTTAACTCACAATAGATATATAATACCTATATAATCTCATTTAAATTAATTTTATTCATTTTATAATAAAATTATATGTATAAATTTTTATCGAACTTTTTATCGTCTTTTACCCACCTTCTATGAGCATTTGCAAAATTGCTAAAACGTAATTTTACTGCTTTTGTGAGTTGAATTTAAAAAATACAAGAGATAAGGTTGAAATCAGTAAGAAAAATGTGGTTTAGTAAGATAAAAATTGTTTTTGGTGAATATTAACTTTTGAATTTTATTTACCACAATTAAAAGTAAATAGGGTAATTAAGGGTAAAATGCTATTATAATTACACTAAAACATGTTATAATTGTATTGGATAACTGTAATTCGACCAAAAAAACCTTAGTAATAAAATATGATCCTTTTGGTCCACATGGATTAGATTAGGACATTTATTATTATTTTATTTAAAGAAGAGTTAAAATTGTTAAATTCAATGTTTAATTACTAAATCATTTTTAATATATGGTTATACATAAGATAAATTAGACTATAAATATTAATTATAATTCTAAGATTATATCCTACATCATGGATTTTTATTTATAATATTTAGACACTATATAATTAAATTTATTTATGACACATTGATGATGCAGTAATTACCTTATTAATGAAAGTATCAAATAAATAATATTATAATCATTAAAATAATTATAATTTAAAAGTTTTGATCACATTAACGAATTTTCTAGGTTAATATGATATTTTAGGGTTTATTAGATAATTTGTTTCGAAGGGATATGTTTTTTATGACATTCACAAAAGCAAAATACCAAATAGTGTCTAAAGTGACATAAATTAGTTTTTAAGAACAAATACTATATTATTGGTTGATATAATGTTCCTAAAAATATTTGGTTAGGCCAAAATGATTAAATAATATTATATATGTTATTAATAAACCACTTGAGGTTCTCTTGGAAGTCCAGAGTATGTTTATTAACCATATAGTGTAAGAATACAAGAAGACATGGTAAAAGTAAAACTATTTAACTAAGAGTTATATCTAAAAGATAAGGTTAAAATGGAAACATAAACCTATCTAAAACCTATTGGTTAAATTTATTTATAACCATAGGCATAATATCCCTTTTATAAATTCATTTGGAGCCATTAGAAATAAAAAAATATTTTATAATAAAATAATATTTTAAACATTTCCTAAAGTGACCCTCACCCCTCTTATAGAAGGGGACTTCCACCTCTCTCAAAATCACATCTCCAAAGCAATTTGGTTCAGACATAACCTGACCAAATATCCTCCCAACTTCACTTAAATCAGTTTAGAGTAATTTATTTGATCCCAAAGCCAACCTATAGAGCCCTTTTGATCAACTCAAAAGGAAACACCCGAAGGAGAGGTAATAATTTCACCACCCTCTTTCATGTTCTCTTCTTCTTCTTCTTCTTATTTCTTTTTTGTTTCAATAAAAGAATAATAAATCAAGTAACTTCTACATATTGTGATGTTATTATAAATATGGTAAAACCATATTCGTTATTATATCCATCCTATAAATGACAATGTCACCATACATGCATACGTATGGCTTACCGTCTCCAAGTCAGGGTGTAGTTTGTTATTCAATCTCTTCATTATTTGGATGGGTATAATAATGAGTATAACCTATTTAAATAATAAATATAACATGTTAATGATTCTTTACATATGATATAAAATCCAATTACATTCAATTTCACCATCAATATGATGATATTTCCGCTTGTGCGTACGTACGGATTACCGACTCCACGAACGTGATGAGACTCAATCTCCATCATAATTATTCAAGAATCATATTAATTTTATGATTAAGAATAATTTTTAAGAACTTAATATAATTCTGTATATGAATCAAATATATCCTATTCATAACAAATATGGCTTACATAATCAAACATATAAAGGAAAACGAATCGGTTAACACCTGATATGATGATACTATTAAAATATTATAAACAAAGAAATATTAGAAGATAATATATGATATAATATTTATGTATATTATTATTTTATAATTTAATAACAATTATTTAACTATTATACAAGAGGTTAACGTACCCTTGACCAAGGAAATGTACATGTTGATGGTTAATTTCACAATATCATTATTATTCGATGTTGTTTTTCTGTAAGTATTTTCTGGGACATATTTATTATCCATGTCCATGATTCATCAAAGTTTTTTCAAAGGGATTATATTAAAGGGACTTTTTAATAAAACATCATTTTAAATGTTTTAAAGATTTATTCTTCTAAAATTTTCACATTAATGTCCATGTTTTTTAAATGGTTTTTTGGATTTATTTATATGAACATGTATTTTTAAAATGTTAATTCCTTTCAAAAGATTGAAAGTTGTATTGGACAAATTTATTAAAAACTATATTTTTAATTAATTCCTTCATAAATTATTTTAATTTTAAATGATTTCAAAAAAGGTATATTTCTCTCAAAGATTTTTACTGATCATTTTTAACTATGTCAACATCCTTTACGAGATATTATTCTTGATCAAGGATGATTTATTAGGATACAAATAATCCATATTGTATTGAGGGTTTTGTGATATATTTGAATATGGATATGTTATTTCTATAAAATTCATTGTTTGTGGTTAATGTATTAATATTTAATTTACTAGTTTTAATATGAATGTTTATGTTATGTTTCAAACTTTTCATATGAGGAATGAATTAGACATCGTAAGTGATGGGTGTAGCCCACTATAGCTCCTCGATGCATCGGTAGGTTTCATAAGACAAACTATTTTCTTGGAACAAGGACTTGAAAAACAAATTGTAGTCTTAGCACATGGCCTTGAATATGTGGTTATGAAGTCTGTAATTATGCATTCCATCATTTCGAAATTGTCTACTGATATTGCATGTGATTATTCAACTAGTAAAATATCCATGTGAATAAGTAAATGAAATAATTTTTTAATATTAGAAATATTATGAAGAAGTTTATGTTTAAAAGTCTTATGCATAATTATTATACATTGCCTCAAATGTTTAGGATTATTTATTAATGTTTCTGCTATATTTTTATTCTTGCTGAGCTTTTGAGATCACCACTTTCTTTTGTTTTATTTTCCCTAGATTCCAAGAAGTGTTTTATGATTGATAAGCTGGGTTAAGCTAGGTGATTAATGGCATTCTCAAAGGATCATTTATGTTGTGTCTTATTTTCTAATATGTAATGTAACATTTGTGTATGTAATCTATTTTCTAAGACTGCTTAACCGATCGGTCTCTCAGGATTTGATTCCTTATAATCATTCCAATGTATTAAAATAATGCACTGACTCTGGGCTTCTAGGGTTTGGGCGTTACAATAAACCTTATCATATCCACTTATTACATAAAGAATACATAACTATAAATATTTCCCAAAATAATCTAATTAGTATCAAATTAGTCAATGTATGTGAAAAGGTAAATATTTTATGATATAATATTATCCATGATAAATGAAATTTATAATTTAAGGGAAATTAAATGTTAAATGTTTATAGGAGATTGAATATTTCATGGGGACTAACAAATAAATATAATAAGTGAATGTGCATACTATCCTTCTCCAAATAAATCATAAACCATCCAAAATAAAAATAATGATGTTATTAATAAAATATATCCCAAATGAAGTAAAATAATTGGTTTTTGTTATTGATGAATAAAAATAAAAATATATTTTAAAAAAACATTGAGGAAATTATTCTTTGTTTTGAATCTTTTTCGAAAAAAATTTTCTTTTAAAATCATTTTGATAACATTTTCATTAAAAATTAACCTTTTAATAATTCATAATAAACTTCAGTGAAATGATTTTGAGTAAATCTACTCTTGCTGTATGATGTAAAAAGAACATTCTGTTTGAACTGTAAAAATGATTGAAAATTTCCTTGTTCAGAAAGAGACAAGAAGATTCCTTTTATTTTTTATAAAAAAGGATAAAAATTTCTTTAATAAATTATTTTATAAACATTTTTGAATAAATTTTTAGAAAATAAAGTTTTTATAGGAAACAATGTTCTCTGATTAAAGAGTGAAATGAAGTCAGGTTTTCATATCGAAAATTCTAGATCATTTTGAGTACCAAGGAGTGAAAAAATGGTACTATTACTTAGTAAAGGTCATGAATAACCATAAGAGATGAAAATTAAAGGGTTTATTATATAGTGGTCAAATAATATCTTATGATGAAAATTTAAGTTTAAATAAAACTGAACAAGAAGGGATTGTACGGTAAACCCTTCAAAAGATTATAATGTTAGGTGGGAATCAATCAATGATTAGATTATGTGTTTCAAAAATAAATCCACATATATAAGAGTAAATACATAAATAGATAATAAAATTCATTATACAAATTATCATTGAATAATAATTATAATAAATAAGTATTACATCCCAAAGAAATGAAATTAGGTTATGAAATTATTTTCAACATGGTAACATTTAAATGAAATCCCCTAAGATTAAGTAATTATTGCTGAAATAAAAAATATAATGAACAATGTTTTAATCAAGATATTATATGAAAAATTGGATATATATGAACCATATATAATAAATTAGATGCACAATAATAAAGTTATTGTTTCAATAGAGTGTTAATAATCACAAAATGAAGTGAGATTGAAATGATAATCATTAAAAAAATTCTTGATGATAATAATATTTAAACATTCTAATGTATCCCATACAACATGGATTCATTTGAATAACTATATCCAAGAACAAATAAAATAAAATAAAATTTATAGTATCATGATAATATGTAGTTTTATGATATAGCATTTCAATTAGTTGTATTACACCATATAAAATAAATTAGGTTCATTACAATAATTAATTCTTAATGGAAAGTTAATAGAGATAAAATCCATTACATTGAATTACCTTTTGGGTAAAAATCCCTTAATTTACTATATAATAAATTTTCATTAGTTATTTAATTAATTTATTTCCATTTTTATATTTATAAATACATTTATTTCAGTTATTACCAAATTCTATAGAACTACCTAACATTTTAGTTTACATTGGGTGTTTTGACCAAATTCGGTTTATGTGCGAGAAACAACTTCGATAGGTCAACTATGGTCAAATAGTAATTACATAAAAATATACAATGAATAATCCTGTCATAGTTGTCATATTTATACATCAATTATAATTTTAAGAAAAATCGTTAAATATGGGTATGAAAAATTAATCAATGTTATAATCATGTAGAAGTTATGGCGTTCATACGCATGAGTAACATTCTTATTTTCCATGGTCGTTATAAAAAGAAGGAATGTAAAATTATTTCTTTACAGAATTTAAATTATATAATAAATAATATATTATTTAATCATATATTCATATATATATAGTTATATATACTTATTGTGATGTAAAATTAATCACATCATTTCGAGGAGGCGGTAGCCCACACATCCACGAATGACGTTATCACTTTTTTATTGCGTGGAAGTATAATAAATAAAATTATATACATATCCTATATTTAAATAAATATAACTACGTGATGAATATAATATAATTTTTATGTCATATATGTTAAATTAAAACCATCCTTTATACATTCCATGTAGTGTGTGAATGAATCACATCCCTTTTAAGAGGTGGTAGCCCATACTTCCACATACGATGTTACCTTATTCCCAGAAAATGGAGTGCAAAAATATATGTGTTATAAAATAATTACATAAGTATAAATACATTAAAAGTATCATATTTAACATATATAGATATATTTTTCATAATAATTACCTCCATGATATGTGGTAAAGGAATAAGGAACAATCATCATTTCATGAGGCGATAGTTCACCGTTCCCATAAACATTATGTATGTTACCCATTATATGGTAGTGCTTTTATGTTTAGGTCTAAATATTAACATAAAATAGTACTAGTATATTTTTGGATACTGTTTTAGTTATATAACCATGGAATAATAATATTTTAGGGGGTGGATAATGGAAATAAAACTAAAGAGATTATGGAAAGATTTTACCTATTAATCAGGTAAATAATTTTTGTTTATACCAAATGGATTCCATGGATTGATTAATCCTAAAGGGGAGGCTTATAAGATTAGGGAATGTATTTTTAGGATCTAAATGGGATGATATTGGATGAAATTATGTTGTTTGTGAGGTGTGAGGAAGTGGGAGGAGAGGAGGTGTTTTTATAGTGGAGGAGGAGTGGTGCTCTTGTAATATTTTGAAAAAGGAATTCTAAACATGTTTTTCACATTATATGTGGCTCTAATAATGGAATTTTTTTTATACATTTGGGGATAGAGTCTAAATATGACCATAAAATTGATTTATAACTAGTTTCTAGGTCATTGTGGAACTAAAGATTAATGTTGAATCCATTAATAAACTAAATTTTACCTTAAGCATTATAAATAATTATAATTACTTTTACATATATTTTTCATAAAAAAATGTTGAATTTATTTGAAATTATAAATAAATATTAATCTAAATATGGAATCCATTTTTCAAAATTCCAATCACACAACTGTCAAAAATAAATTCAAATTTAATCACATAGATTAGATGACAGTTCATGTTTTTATAGTAAAAACATCCAAAACATTTTCTATGTTTTTGTAGTCAATTTTGAAGTAAAATTTATTCCTTTAAAATAAATTGTATTATATGATAAAAAATATTATATAATTAAATATTAGAATAAATTTAAAATATAAATTATCCTTACAAATAAATTAGATAAAAAAATATATTTGAATTAAAAATTAGACTGTTTCAGTATTAATTAAAAAAAACTTCACAACGAATTATTAAAAAATAACCCAAACCTAATATTTTATATATCATTCAAAAATAATTATTATTGTGACATATATAGTCTATAAAATTTCCAAAAATTGAATTATACTAGATTCTCCATTAAAATGCGGTAAAAATGCCTTAATAAAAAAAATAAGTTTTTATGTATAAAATTGGTTTTGTTATTATCTTATACTTATCAAATATATTGGAAGACGATAAAAAATATTAAACTGGATATGTAATATACATATATATTTTTTAAATTGATATCACCCAATAATTTTTATTGATTTAATTTATTAGGGTTAAACAACATTGTGAGTATAAAAGTAGATTTCTATAAAATATTCCCTTTATTTAAAATTAGCCCTTATTTTCATATCTAATTATTGTGTAACTAATAAATTCAACTTATATTTTTATAATACATATATTTTTATAAGTTAGTTTATACTAATCATAACTTCTAATTTAATTTCATGGTTATATCATATTATGTTAAATAGAAATATTTTAATAATATATTATTGTTCGGTTAAACATGGTCTTTCATGTAATAAAATCTATTAAAGAAACTTACTCTAGTGTATGTAACATGCTTACTCTAAAAAATGTGCATTTAAAAATATGGAATATATTGAATTTATTTAAAATAGTATCGATATTATAAATTTTTAGGATATTATATTCCCTTATGTACTTTTTTTGCGTGTTATACACACTATTAAATACGGTGTATATATTTTTTATTTTTAGTGTGTTACATCATTTCTTAATGGAATTTTCTAGTCATCCAGAATCAACACATGGGTGTTTTATACACTATTTTATGAGACAACAGGTTATAAAAAACCATAAATAATGGTAATATTAATAATTGTAATAAATACAGTAATTAAGGTGAAAATAATAATAATAAAATAGTAATATTAGTAGTAAAATATTAATAATAATATTTATAATTACAATAGTAGTAATAAAAACTATATTAGTAGTTAAAAATAAGAAAAATAATATAAAAATTGAAAATTTATAGAATTATGAGTTTGGGAAACCAAATCCAAGGATCCTTTATTTTAAGAAATTAGTAGAAAATAAGTTGATGATATCTGTAAAGTTTGATAAATAGACTACCCATGAAATCCGGTATTCTTAATAAAAGTATAGAATGGTCCAAATCCAAAAGGAAACAAAAGTAAAAAGGCTTCATACATCTTTCTAGTACGCACAATAATAGTAATAAATAATTAATTATCCAATATATTCTTTTATCATTATAATTATTTATTTGATATCATTACAATGTTGTTTGAATAACCTTTTCTTTATAACAATAAAAAAACTTAAACTCCAAGAATAATATTTTTATAAGGATTATTCGATTTTTCTTCTTACCATTACTGTCATATACTTTACCATTTTAAAATATTTTTTAAATTAAATAATAAATTGGTTGTGTTTTACGAATTAATAAAATGTTTTAGGGTTTTTTGGAAAGAATTTTAGGAGGTACACTATTTGAGAACAATTAGAGAAAACTGAACACAATATCTAGGAAATCGTGGAAGGTGATGTAGGGAGTCACTGGGAAAGGGAATAGTTTTTTCAAAACATAAAAATTCCATGATAAACTATGTGAATAGAGACTGGGGGGAAATTAAATTTGGTGAATTGTTTATAAAACCTTGTAAATCAACCATGGTATAAGACCACCTTGATACAATATGACCACCGATTTTTCATAACTATGTGGACCAACTATATGGAAACCTAAGTATTGTCAAGTAGCATGCAAATAGATTAAAAATTATGTATACTAACCATGTTAGGTGAAGTTAATGATCAAAAAATTAATTTTTAACATTGATTAAGGCCCCAAAACTATAATTTTATCCTCCTAACATAGGATCATGAACTCATATTCCTTCATTGGAATCCTTAGATGCTTTATTTTGATGACAAACCAATATTCGTTGAATCAATGTATTTTATACATCGAGAATAAGTGCTAAGTAATCATTATTTATTGTTTTCCCTAGATCTATTATTTTTATATCTCTTACAACAATATATATTTTCATTCATTGATAAATTAATATATTGAGATTAGTATCTTGATAAGAAATGTTTTAGATCAATTTATGGAAAGTGATTTTGAGGAAATATATAGAGTTTTGGTTGTGCCATTATATATTTTAATCATCTTTTGAGAGGTAGGTTTCTTATCTCTCATCCAAAGTTGTTTCAAAAATTAAATTCATAGTTTTTTAAAGTTTATTTCTTTTATTTTAAAAGTAAATTCTCTGTTATTTCATTAAGCAACATATTTGAGTTTATGTTTTTGGAACATGTTAATTTAGTGGATTTTGGAAAACAAAGTTTGTTTGATAATTTTATTTTATGAATTTAAATTTTAGTTTTGTTTTAATGAAAGGAATGTGTTCAATTAAAATTTTAAAATGGGATGATTTGCTTATGTGGAATTATTTTTTATGGATTGTGGAATAATTGGTTTGGGGTGTGTTCTTGGTGATTGAGCATGGTTACGGTGTACCACCAACAAAGTGGGACAGAGTATTGTCATGAAGTACTATCGTCAATTCCAGAATCCAATCATTAGTGTATGTGTGTGTGTGTGAGTTAACATGATATAGTTATTCTAAGTAATAATCATGATAATAAATTTTTATCATATTCTATTGAGGATTAATTTTATGGATTTATATAAACTATTTATTTTATTTTCCACTATTTTATATAAATTTCGGTAACTGGGTCATATCTATGTGGTGTGTGTAGGGAAGTCTATGGTGTTTCCCTCTGGGTTTTATACAAGTCCCATAGTTGGGAAATTTTCATTGCTTTGAGATATTTTTTACTAGGGTAGAGTAATGATAAGGAATTATTATATTTTTAGTGATGCATCTTGATACCATGGGAGATGCATGTAGTGATGGGGATTGAATCTATTTAGGGTGATGATTGGGTTGATTCCACATCAGTGTCATTACGTTCTTTCATATTTTAATGTTTATTTGATGATGTCCCCGATTTTAGTTATCACTATTATATTTTTGTGTATTTCATTTTTCCATTGAGTTGTATTATTTATAATATTTCATCATATATATAGTTTAGTTGTTTATATTTTAGCTTGAATGGTTGTGTAGAATCTCTATGTAAAATAAACCCCATAAGTTTTATTATTCCCATGGAATTTATTTCTAGACTTTAGTGTCTTAGGGTTGTCACCTAAGTTTAGTTGTATTCTATCTCCTCTCAGACCAATGGGTTGTGGTGGGTTATTTCAAATAGTATCATTATTGGCTACTTTGTTAATCTTTTATGATGTTATCAAGGATATATGAATATTGTAACCTGATATGTATCGAATAGAAAGTCATAAATAACATATTTGTTTTGGTGAAATTCGAATTATTTGGATTATATGGGTTTAAATGTTTCATTTTAAACTTATATGTGTTTTTTCATCTCATCATAATGGGTTCATCTAATGAGTGTATCACCTATTGAATTAGTAATGAGGCTTCCCACTATGATTTAATTTCTTATATGATGTTTGATGAATCATTGAAAATGATTAAAATTGATAAATTGGTGGATATTTGGAATATTGGTTGTAAGGATTGTTAATTATAGTTAATTATACTTTTCTAATATTTTTTATTCCATTGCGTGGTGACTAAATAGTTTGTTTTTCTTATTTTATAGAATGATATTTTGTATACATCATATAAATTAGTATGAAGAGAATAATAAAAATGTCTATCAATTAAGAAAGAAGTGGATATTTTTTATTGAATAACATTATGAATTGTTTTGAGGATGTTTAGAGGGAAAATGAAAAGATAAACCAATGCAAGTGGATCAATCTGAGATGTTTCAAAAACAAATTCCAAAAATATTTCATAAAGACTTTTAATCTAAAAAAAGGAAGTGCGGCTTATATAAAATTTTCAATTTCCATACGAAACCATATGATCTAAAGGTTAAGATAACATCATATATACAGTAGGGTCATGCATGACTGTGTAATGATTTGGATATATAAGTTGGAGTCCAACAAGGGTTTATGTGGGATGGATTTGATTAATTAGTCAACAAAAAAGTTATATTATTACACATTCAAGATGACCTAAATAATAAATTTATTTATCTTAATGTAGGAGAACATATAAGTTATGGAGTATATAGCTAATTTTAGGAATCTATTTTGTTTTTCCATAAAGTTAGTTGCTAGTGGATCTTTGAATGAATGCATATTTAAATTGGGTATATGGGTGGTGATTCACCCTAAAATAGTCAACATATATATTAATGATTATATAGAGATGATTAACATGGAGATAATGAAAAAAATGGATCTTGATAGTAATAATGTCAGAGTGAGTTTTTTTATCTGTGGGAATAAGTGGTAAATCTTTTATAGGAAACAAGTAGGAGAGAAAGAAACATTCTCAAGGACATAGAAAAATATATACTCATTCCATTGAATTTTTATGATTTCCTCAAAATCATAATTTCATATTTGTATGATTTTGACGTGTGTCACAAAATTAAATTATGTGAGACTGTATGATACCATCTTGAACCTGTCACAAAATTAATTGGATAATATGTCAATAATGTTGTTGTCATAGAGATCCAAATTCAATTTCTATAAATACATATCATGTATCTTATAAATCGTATGCTTTGGTGGGAAAACCTCAATAGAAATTTTCTTATCCTTACAACTAAGTGATCCATGGTGATTATGGGAACACCATGAATCCCAATGCAGTGAATTTTCAATAAGGAATAAATTTTCTTGGGGATGAAGGTAAGCAATGATATTGTACTGAGAAGATTTTCACGTAGGATCAATATAGTTCTTTGACAGTGAGAGTTACTATTATCTTGAATTGTACTCTTATGTATAAATTATTTGACACAAGTACATCACATAATTTTCTTGATTCTCATGTTTTTGAGCATACAATAATACATATTTAGATGATGCCTCAGATATTAAAACATCAAACACATCTTACATAAAGTGATTATTATGCCTTTACGTGTGATTCAAATTCAATAAATATCAATGATTATATGTTTTATTTGGATTTATCTATTCTGGAGATGGATATAAATGTTCAAATTTTGGGAATAGATTAGATGACATCGTTCAAGGCCTAAAAAATTTGTTATAACCAATATATTAGTTTCATATATAAATATTATGTTGTTCATTTATTTAAAGGATACTAGGATGTGAATAAATGTAGTGTATTATAATTGGTAATGGGTTTCAATACACTATATTACCAATTGAAAGCTATTTACATGGAATATATTGATTTAATCATGCATAACAATTTTCCAACCATTGCTGACCAGTTTAATTATTTCATTCATGATTATTTCTGTAGGTTACCACTAAAAGAAAAGTATAATTCATGATTTATCACCAAATGAGGACCTTTCCAACTTCAATTCCTTATTATTTGATGGAAATAATATAATTAATGGTGATTAAGGTTCATCCCAATGAATTGAAAAGGAAAATGTTAATTTGATCATTAGGTCTCCATGGATAACAACATTTAATTTTGTTAAGAATAATGCTGAAACTCTTATGTTTTGTGTAAATTATCATAAGCTCAACCAGATTATGATAAAGAAGTAACATCCACTGCCATGAATTGATGATATTTCTAATCAATTGTGGGGATCCTAGTTGAACTATATAATTAATTTATGATATGTGTATCATCACATTTGATTTCATAAGAATGAAATTATGAATATATCTATCAGGAATTATCATGGCCATTAGGAATATGTTGTTATACCATTTTTTAATATGAATTGACCACAAGTATTTATTGATTTGATGAATGAGATATTCTATAGGTTTCTTGACTTCATTATGGAGGTTCTATTCAATGATATTTTGGTGTATTATCAGGCTATGACCAATCATAGAAAAACACTGGCTATAGTTTTTTGGTTTAATTTGAAAACAAAATAATATAATAATCTTTTAAAGTGTGATTTCTAGATAGCATGGTTATGTTTCATTAAAAAAATAATTTTTAAAAGTTTATTATCTATAGATTTAAAAATTTATAAGCTGTTATATGTTCAACACCACTGATGAATTTATTTGAGATATTGAATTTTATTTATCTTAGTAGGTTATTAAAAATTACTTTTTCATGCACTTTCCAAATGTTCATATCTAATGACAGATTTATTTAAAATGAGACTCCTTTCTAGTGGAATGAATAGTGAAATAATTATTAATAACAAATTAATGGCTGTGTTTATTAAACACCTATACATACATTCCCAAATATAGAATAAATCTATCTATTCTATTTGTAATTCATTTGGAATAGTGTTGGGATTTTTTCTCATATAGGTAGAACATTTTGTCTCTAATGCATCATGATATTTATGGGTGCAAGATAAGTATTTCCCAAAACATTATTTGTAATTTTCTAATGTTTTATATGAAATGGAAAAATGGAGTCATTAACCTTTTTGTGAGAAATTTACATTATTCATGGTTCATGTGATGTTGGGGAACATTTTCTAATAATGTGACTTAAATATGAGACAGTTAAGATTGATAAAATTTCTTTATTTGTTTGAATTTGAATTGATGTATACATGAGTTGAGGGAAATTATATGCATAATGTAGTGAGTAAGAATTTATATAATATGTTTACTAAGGATAATTCAATATCATTGGACACTAATTTTTGTTATATATGTTATGCACCTAGATTATGAAGGATCAGATAATGATATAGTTTTATTTATAGCTTCTATTGATCTTTTTTTAATGATATTGTCAGTAATTCTCATACATATTATAATAAATTTCTAACTATGTGGTCAAAAATAAATGGTGGGAAATACCCTTGATATATGTATGGTAAATGGTAGCTCAGTCTGTTGTTTTAGAGATCAAATTGTGGTTTCTAGAACATATCAGAATTAAAATCTGTCTTCCAACAATCACTGAAAAGAGGTTATTCATCATGGAATTCATAACATGTATAATTTGAAAACGAGAATTTTTTTGTTGTGGTATAATAATGTATGTTTCAATGTATGTTTAATGATGTATCAACTATCAAAATTCTTTGGAAGATCACCGACAAACAACTTTTATGTTATGTTGTTTACAAATTACCTTGTGAATAGAGTGAAGATAGCTATCGATTTTTTCATAGGTATACTAAGAATGGTTTAAAAACACAATTTCAGATGGGTGATTGGGGAATGAAACATAATGTTGGCACACTTTATATTTTTCCATGAATCCAATATGGTGATTTTTTTTGAAATGATATATCATGAAATTGGAAAAGTTTCATAGAGTACTAGTTTGAATTATTTCTAATTATGATACTAGGTTTACAACTAAATACATGAAATCTGTATAATAATCCCTTAGAACAAAGTTGAAAATGAGTAATATTTATTAACCTCTAATGGATGAGAAGTCTGACTAGAGAATCCAAATATTGGAAGAGATACTTAGTGATTCTATTATTGATTTTGGTGGATTATGGTAGGATCATATACCATTTGTGGAGTTTTCTTTAAATGAATGTTACCATTCCTTGATACATATTTCTCATTTTGAAGAATTATTTGAATGTCCATATCATTCCCCAATTTGTTGGGTTAATGCAAATGAGAAATCACTTTTCCTATCTATCCTTGTTCATGATATGATGGAGAAGATTTTTAAAATTAGTAAGAGAATAAAGATTTCTTAGAGTCATTTTAAATCATATGTATATCATATTTGTCTACCATTGTAAGTTGATGTGTATGCACATTTTTCCTTATGAATCTCTATATGTCTAGGTAATCAACATTAGGCGATGAAAGGAAAGTCATCTCATTATTTAATTGGACATTTTGAGATATATTTATTAATTGGTATTGTGGATTATCAGTTTGATTTACTGCTATGATATAGTTTTGTGCATAATGTGTTTCATGTATCTTAATCAGTGATGTACCACCATGATATTGTCTCTGTTATTTGATGAGACCTTTTCAATCATGAGTAAGATTATATAGTGATTCATATTTCAACATGGATTGTAAAAATATAGAAAATCTATTTCATAGGTGAAAACATCTGTTTGGTATGTATGTTATGGTAGTATGGTTAGATATATGAATAGAAATTGGATCATGATAAACAAATAATAAAATAATGGCATATGCTCCTAAAAAGAAATTTTGGTCTCCCCCTTTTTGAAAATGGGAATACTAATGACAGGGTGACTGTAACTTCTATAGTTTGAGATACTATTGAATTTTAATATGTATTTTTATTTCATAAAATAAAAGGGCAGTGTTTTGTGAGTTTTTGGTTTTTTAGAGTGTTTTGTAAGTGAATCTGGAGGTGTATTGTTTGAGAATTTTTAAAGGAAACTATGAACTATCCCTAGGAAACTATGCATGGTTAAAATGAGAGTCACTATTTATACCCATGATTGGTGTACAATTTTTGAAAATCATACACATGTTAGGAGAGACCCTGTGAATATAGAGTGTATGAAAAAGATGGTTGTTACATGGGTTTTCAAAGAGTGCAAGATAAAAATGCATGGGGATTACCTTGATACATGGTTGGTTTATGGTTTTCTGAAATATGAAATTCCACGGTGGGGCTACTTGGGTGATGAATAATTTCATTCGCATGATTGGGGAACCTTTTGAAAAACTTTGTGTTCTAACCATGTGGCTTAAATTTAATTATCTAAAATATAATCTTTATCTCTAATTATGGCCATAAACTAACATTTTTCTTCTCCTATATTATGTTTTTGATCATATAATATTCTATATGTTTCCTCAGAGATTCATTTTCATCAAAATTCATCCATTTTATTGGAAGTGTGTTGGATCATTAAAATTAATGGTATGTCCTTGTTAGTTCTTATTTAATCTCTATATATTATTATTTTATCTCTTCAATCCATATACCTATTATATTGTAGATCGATATGTGTGATATATAATGTATGTTTATGAAATATTGTTCTCTATATTGAAAGGGATATAGTTTTTGGCTAGATCTAGAGTTTTTATTGTTCCATTCTATGACTTTTTCATCTTTTGAGAGGTATGCGGTCTCTTTCTCACAACCAGTGGTTCAATAATTTGGATTCTTAGTTTTTTAAATTGATTTTCTTGTATTAAAAGAGTAAAAACATTTTTATATAATAAATTAATCCATTTTTGGTTTATGGTTTTGTAACATGTAAATTTGGTGGATTTTCCAAGACAACCTTAGTTTTATAATTTTAAATATTGATCTTTTTTTAATATAAGAAAATAATTTTGTTGAAAATTTTCAAAAGGATGGATTTATTTATGTTAACTATTTGGTAGGTAAAATGGCACAATTTTGTTAGCAACTCTTATTGAGGATGGATCATGGAGTGGAGTTCCAAATTCAAATTTGGATAGAGTATGGTTGTGAAGTACCAACATCATTGTGAGACGCCAAAAATGAGTGTATGAGTGTCTGTGAGTAAACATGGGATAGATATTCCAACTAATAATAAAAACTAATAAGATTGTTTATTATATTATATTAATTATTTCATTTATGGATTAGAATAATTTTTTTATGTATGGATCGTATTTTATATTAAATGTTATAATCAGTTCATGTCCTAATGGAATTTTTTTTGAAGTCTCTGGGGATTTCTTATTTACTATTGTATTGACACATTTTTGAGAACTTTAGTGAATTTTTAGTTATTTCTTATGTGGAAACAATAAATGTAATGTTATCAAACTGATTAGTTAATGAATATTGATATCTTGGGGGAGGCATGTGTTATAGATGCTTGCATCTGTCATAGGATAAGGTTGGGTTGATTTCACATTATTGTTATTATGTGTTGTCACCTTTATTTATTTATTGGATGATTCAATTTTTTCCATTTTCAACGTATTATTGTTTTGTATTTGGTTTTTCCTTTCTCTTTTATTTTTTATACTCATACATCATATATATGTTTTTGGGATTTATATTTTTTTCATTGGTTGTATGATTTTGATAGGGTAAATCATCCCCAAATGTTCTCTTATTTTCTTCGAATTTTTAACATGCATTAGAGTGTGAGGGATGGCACATAATTTCAGTGACACTACACCACCTTTAATCCAATGATATGGGATGAGATATTACCTCATCCATATATTTAAAATAGGTCACCTGCTTATCATTAACATTCCTCTCTTCATTTCTAGTATCAGGAACACTCACAATTTCTCTGCTCTATATATGGGTTTGAACTACATTGCTTGTCTGTATGTTAAATATATCCATCATAACAGTTGATTATCCTGAATTTTAAATATTTAATTTATAAATTACGTGAGTGGAATTACTCTAAAGTGTTATGAACCTAAGATTCATTACTTATTCTATATATTATTAGGTTTCACCACTAAGTTGACGTTGGATATGTTTCATGAAACATCAGGTCATCTTCCCATTTGTGTTTGAAGTAGGTAGTCAACCATCCACTTCTAATAAAACATGTTCTTCAATTTTAGTCTCTAACACATATATGTATTGTTTTATATTAGAAGAAAATATAGACGATTCACTCCAATAAATGTATTTGAGTCATGATTTCTTGCATATCAGATGTTATAAATTTATAATAGATTATAATTACCTTACTAGATTTATCTTGAGATTGATAGACATTGTTAAGATAAGTTTTTGACATATCAAAAACACTAATAAAGTTTAACATGTATAAATGGAAATAATATTAATATTATAAATAATAATAATAATTTTCATAATCAAGAATGTCATCCCTTATAGTAAAGATTCTTGGGAAAAAATATTTAATAAAGTGGAAAGATTGAACATTATAAGCAATGATGAATAAATAATTATCAATTTTATTCAGAATGAAATTGTATAAAAAAACATGAGTGACACCAATATCCATGTTGACTAAAATATCAGTCACTTTATTTCCCTCCTTCTAAATATGGGATACTATAAATTCTATAGTTTTTTAATGCTCGATAACCCAACATCCAGCTACTTCCCATATCCATGAGGGTTTAACAACACTAAATTTTATTGCATACATGATAAAAGATCAGTTTGATCCAAAATAAATATTTCTACATTCATGTAACCAATGAATCTAAATTTCAAGTACCAAACAAAAAACTAAATATACTTATGTAATCGCAATGAAATAATCTTTATAGAAGCATGAGACAGATTACCCATATTGATCTTAGAAAATTCCTCTACAACCTGAAGTCTCTATGTATCCTTTATCCACTCCATTAGTAATGAATATCAACCAACTAAAAAAAGTTTTGTTTTAAATAATAGTAAATCAACCAAGATATTTTTTAAATTTACCTTGAAAACCTAATCAGTTAATGACCTAAAATTCTTGGATTGAATTATAAGTGAGAAATAATATAGAGAATTTGAATTTTTAATATAGGGATGGATTAAAAAAATATAAAATTAAATATAATTTTTTTAACATTAATACATGAATGGTTTATTCTTATCCAAATATATTAATATACTTTATTAAACACTTTCATAATATAATTATTAAATTGACTGAAATTAGAGAGCATGACGTGGAAATAATGAAAAAATGTGACATATCCAACATTAAAATTATAATAATTAAATAAATTTTAAAAATATCACAATATAGATACTAAAAAATAGGATTTATTAAATATTTTATCCAATTAATTAGGTCCCTGCATACAAAATATTCTCATAGAGTAAAGTAATGCCCCCAATCTCATAATATAGTTATTAATAAATAGTTTGTTGTATACTTTAATTTAAATAAGGATAAGTCTAGATGGAATAATCTGGGTCCTTTTTTGATTCTATAAACATCATCAGTTTTAGAATATATACAAAAAATATATTAATTTTTATGTTTTTTTGTTAGGGAGAAATTCCATTTAGAATCCCAAACTGAAAATTCCTGGCCTAAAAAACAATTGCATCAAAATAAGTCCATGGAAGAGGTGTTCAGATAATATAAATATTCCAAGACTTTATCTCAACCTTATTATCCATGTTATTGTTTTAATAGGGATCAAATAGATGAGACAAAATCCTATAAAAATTTAGAGAAGTTAATTTTGAATGAAATTTAGAAATCCAACTTGAATAATCCATGGATGAAAAAATAGATTATTTCAAAAGAAAAAAAAATAAGAGTTAATTAAATATAACAATCCAAAATTATGTATTTATAGGAACATATTACTAATAATAATGTTAATATAATAAATTTTATCTATGAATCTCTAGATATATTGATATATCTGGTATTTATTTAAATAACCTAAAATTTTATTCTAATGGCACTATATTTGTATGTTTTTTTTGCATATAATCACTAAAACACAAAAAACATTCATTTCAAAAATAAATCCAATAAAAATATTGTTTCTAGAAATATTTTTCATTCCATTAGTTAAATAAAAATTCCATTTTTAGACACTAAATGTTATAAAAAGTTTCTGATTTATAATACAATTCATAATGGAAAATTTTCAAACAAAAGGAAGGTAATTTCATGTCTAAGAACTCAGATGGTCTTTATTAAAACTGAGAAATTCATTGAATTAGGAATATAGAAACTAAAACCTTATACACATATTATTACATGATTAATAACCAAAAAATTATATTAATAAAACACATTGTTAAAAAAGGCCAAGTTTCTTTTAGAAGACAAGGTTCATTATACATCAAGGGAAACTAAAATATCATATTATTATTCTATTCTCTATAGTAAGCTCATAAATAAAATTGATCTATAAAAAATTCATGGAAGAACATGGGTAATACATGACATGAATTAGTGATCTAAAACACCCAATAAGTGAATAAACATAGAATGAGGCGTAACGTGGAGGGAAAAAATGTATAACAAGATATGATACACAAGAAGGTAAAGGAGTAGTCAAATGGATGAATGATATAATGGAAATGCTATCATATGGTTATAATATCATTTTAAATGTAGAAGAAATGAAAAAATTACATAAAAATAAATCAAGGCTAACTACAAAGCAAACATCACATCATATACAATGTCCCATAATGGATTAAGTTCACTTTATAAAACCATACAAGGTGTCTCATGAGACTAAAACATTACCCAATGAATTAGAGGGATATATATATCATTTAACACTAATAAAATTCATATTATGTAAATGATTTTTTTCTATATAATGAATCATCATATAAGTTATGGATGGAAGGAAATGGGTTGCATAATCATGTCTCATAACATTAAAAAAAGATATTTATTAATGAAAGAATTTGAGAAATGTTCATAATGAATTTATTAAATCATAAAATTATTAGATAATGAGATTTTTATATTCATATGATACATTTATACATATTTTATAAGTATTCCATATCATTAAAAAGAATGATAAAATGAGTAAAATAAAGAGAACAAACATTACCCAAATAAAGGGGGAAGGTTAGAGAGATTCCTTACATTGACGCTGATATGTCACATACGTTCATTATGTTCCTAAATAAAATATGTATACTAATTATTCAGTTTCTTAAATGTTTTCTCATGTTTAATACTATTATTTATTTTATTAATTATCATTTTATATTCAATTACTTGTTCAGTTATGTTCAAGTCAGATGACTTCGACGATGTTCTACTCATATGTCCATAATCACATAATAATGTTAAATAAGGTCAAATATATTATCAATTAATCATAGCTAGAAAAAATATAAGAAATAATTATCAATTTAATACATCATTTATAATTTTAAATGAAATAATGAAGTAGATTTTTTTGAATATGAACTTTATAACAATTATATATATCAGAGTTCGTATGTACGCATGAATAACATTTTTATTTTTCAATAATAATGTAGGAAAGTTGTAATGTGTTAATTTATATTTCAAAAATTCAAATTAAATCATAAATGTAATAATATATCATTATGTAAACATACATATACCATCAATGACATATAGTTTTAAACAAAATGAATAATATCACTTTATGTGGTGGTAGTCCACCATACAAACAACATAAATTATTATTTTAGTAGATTTCTTGGTAATATATCATTGTTGGATAAAAAGAGTTACTAATATGATTACTATTATAATTGGGTGGTGTTGATTATGTTTTAAAAAATTTAAACTAAAACAAAACAAAATACCTCTTAAAGTAAACAAACTAGACTCACAGATCTTCCGATGATCAAAGTGGTAGAATCAGAACCTCAAAGAGTCTGATTATATCAAATTATGTTTTAATCATTATCATAGGTACACATCTTAAATATATGATAATAATTAATATTTAAAATAAATTTTGATCATAATATGAAAAAATGAATTAAAACCTGTAAAAACAAGCAATAAAATAACTAGTAAAAGTAATAATGACTTAGAAGACATATTAAATATATTTAAATATTTTAACCTTAAGAGTAAAGATAGTAAATGATCTTCAATAAAGGTATATGATGTTTTATACTTACTGTAAATTCTATGTTTCCTCACTAGGAAAATCCTCAATATAGTGATCAATTCATGCTCTGTCTTTTGTCCATGGAAGCCCTCAATACATTGATTGACATATATACTCTTTTCCCGAGAATTCCTCTAACCAATGGATCAGATTCACCATCTTCATATCCCTAAAACCCATTGATTAATACAATGATCATATATAAGATAAAAAATAATTTTTTAATGGAAACAACCTTGAAAATGATACATTAGAATGAAAAATCTCTACAGTATTAATGAGACTACAAACAAAATGCTTAAACTATGAAATATTTAGGGGTATTGAGTTAAAAAATGTTTCTACACAAAATTATTCAAATGAATTGTTATTAATTGTAAAATCTAAAATGTTTATATTTCTATGTTTTCTACAATAACCGTATATTACTGGTGCTTAACAGCTCATCTGTAACTAAATATCTGATATCATTTTGTTTAGAACTATTAAAATTTAAATTGTATCCATAATGATATAAACCACACACACACACATATATTTCTATTAAAAATTTGGAAAAGATGATGGAATTCCTTATCAATTTCAATATGATAAACCTTATAAGGATCATTTCGATGTATTAGTACCATTATCAATTTGATGGCCATGGATTTTATGTGAATGATACAAGTCAATAGTCTATCCACTGGTGATGATAACGATTGGTATGATTAATCTGGATGACCCTAAATTCAATGAAACATATAGAATAATTATGATTTTACATTAATAATATATTATAATTATTTAAATGTTTGTAAAAAATTTATGTTTTCCAAAAAACATAATAAAACACGTGGGACCTAAAAAATTAGTAAAAATGTTATTAAGAAGGTGGTTTTGAATTCTAAAAATATAGTAATGGAAAATAATTAATTGAAAACTTTTATGCACCCATATTACCCTTTTTTGAAATAAAAAAAATAACAAAACCTAAATGAAAAAAAATAACTTGAAATACATAATACTTGTTGTTCCTGTAATAAATTTTAGGATATATTTATTACTCCCATTGAGATTATAAATACTTTATGATATGGTGGAATGTATTAAAACATCTCCCCCTTAAATAATACTTTTCCTACTAATTAATACTTCTCCCCCAATGGATTGTTTCTTCCAAATTTTTGAAAATGTGTCCCCCTTTGTGATTGTCAAAAAGGAATGGAAACAATAGAACCTAAAATGTTAGTTAGTGATATATAATTCAAGAAATATTTATGAGATGGCTGATAATCCTAGAAAAAATATAAAGAAATTTTATCCAAAAATATTGGAAAAAATTTAGAAAAAAAATATTTTAATGAAAATTGATACACATTCTATAAGTATTAAAATGTTTTAAAATATAACATAGAGAGTTATAAATGAAAAAGTATTCATTCAATACTCACCAACCTTGTATAAATTGACTTTATATTTATTAAGTCCCCTTGACTCTTCTCAATAATCTAAATACATTATTATATAACTACTTTATTTTGGATTTTATTATTTATACTTTGAACTTATTTATTTATAAGGATCACATCATTATCATAAGCTGTCAACATTCTATTATCAGATTATAGACTTTGAATCATTACTTTTGAAAAAAAAACAATTCTTATGTCCCATCATTAGTTTTATCGCTAAATTATTCCATGAACTTCACTCTTTCAGAAACATTTGAGGATAACATGTTGAAGGAACATTCTATTTCTAGAGTAACAATTTTCATTTCCATGAACTGATCATCATGATCTCTTAATTCACTGTTGAGTTGATTTAACCACTTAACCATTTGATTATACAAATAATATGGTGTTTTAAATCATTCTTGACATTATTTTCAATCTATAGCAATCAAGATCACTGATTCAGTCAATAGTTAGAGTGATTCCAATTTCACATTCAATGATTTTTGAATCAATATACATCTTGACTTTTTGTTATGAAGATAAGAAATATGTTCACACATCCTTTCCAAGGTAAAACAAATATAAAAAACCATTTTGATAAATTGTATATTATATGTCTAAATGATTAAGGTCCACATGAGGAGGTTTTTTTCTACTTGATTTGACATTAATGGGGTTTCCTTTATTTTGGTGTTTCTTTGAAAGTTTATTGGAATGTTTAATTTTCTTTGAAATGTTTAAAATATCAGGATCATTGTATGATTATTCCTTAACATAAAAATTGGTATTTTATTATTAGTATTGTTATTATTCCTCAGAGGATGACTATTCCTCTTTTTCTATTGATATTTTCTCTTCTTATGTACCATATATGTTTTCATAATTTTCATGCTCTGAAGTTAATTATATCAGGGATGATAAAGACAGAAATGATTTATTTTCCCTATTTACTGTTTTTTCTTCTTCCACTTTAAATTATTCTTCTTCACGTTCTTCTTGTTATTCATTTTTATTGAAATATTTCTTTTACATCATCTTATTCAGGAAACTATTCTTTGTATTATTCTTTTAATTATTAATCTACTTCTTTCTCCAGATTTTATTCTAATTTACCACTGTCCTAAAAATAACATTTTCTAAATTATTTATATACCAATTATTTTATAGGTACTACAAGGACTAAATATTCAATAATGAATTTTTATTTTATCATATTATCTATTCAATGGATTACTAATAACATTTCGTAAGATTCTAGAAATTTAATACCGACATCAAGTATGATTTGATCAGTTTCAGAAATTTGAATTAAAGGATTTTCATAAGAGATTTCAATATTTTTCAATTAAATATCTTCAAATCTAGCCTCATATTAGCTTTTCTATTACTGCTTCATTTTCTGTCCTTCTTATATCTATTATGCTATCTAAATTTTTAAATCCTTAACCGCAGCTGGATCAAGAAAAATTCAGTTTGACCCTATTTTTTTATAATTTACATTCCATTAGCCTTTTGAACTAATTGACACACATATTATATTCTTTCATTTGTTTATTTTATATTGGAGTAGAATCTATGTTTCTTTGATTCTTTTCAAAATCATATATTTTTATAGAAGGTTGGGATTTATACGCATCCCCATCAAAATTCTCAGCAAACTACTTTTAATTTTTTTCAACAACTAATTTCTTTTTAGAAATAAAATATTCGTTAATAAATAAATATTTTCACACATTAGGTATGTCTTTTTTTTATATTTGAATCATTTCACAACATTTAGAAGTAACTTTTTGATAAAATCCTAAAACATGAAAAAAATTATCTTTGTTTGTTTAATTTGGATTACCTCCACCATAATGGAAATAAAATAGATCAATTTTATTTTCCTTATATTGACCATGATTTCTAACAAAGATATCAAAAACATTCAATATATCCCTATCAAATTTCAAGTAGAATAAATATCCCTACCTCCATAAATCTATAACTATGTTTTATAAAGATATATATGAAAAATTTATTATATTATAACAACATGGAAACAAAGATGCTTCAAACCCTATTTTTCTCAAAAAATAATGTTTACCTGGAAATAGATTTGAGGTTATTTATGATTCACATTTAGTAAGAAGTCCAACTGGATATAAAAATCATTTATAATTAATCATATATTTATTGGGAAAAAGTGAAATAAACAAATTCAGTATTATCCTTATTTTGAAACTCAAAATATGAGTAAAATTCTCTAATAATCTCAGGATATTGAAAACTGAAATCTTTTTCAGGTTTCTGAATGAATAGATCCAACCAACATTAAAATATAATAATTCATTGGGGAATTGAATAATACTTTTGAACCACTTTATTTCAATTGAAATTTCTCTAAAAACATACCAATTTTTAATTATCTTCCTTTGATTCAATTATAATGATGTTTATTTTGGAAAATTGGAAAAACATTAAGACAAACAGTCTAATGAATTTATGTGAGAAAAGAGTTTAGGGATGAATTTTAAGAGAACTGATGTGGGACAATTGTTTTCCCACCATTATATATGAATGAAAATAAGACCGTTCATCTTACAAAAAATATCAAAAGTTTAGAGTAAATGTTAATCAATTAGAAGAAAGAGATTTAGTCGAAGAAATAATTAAATGTCTATTTGAACTCTCATTGTTTTTGAATAAATCTTTTTATTAGTATATATAATAGTCAAATAAGAAAAAATATTATGTTTGAAAACATACCAAAGTATGAAATGTATAATTTAAAAACAACATGTTTAACCTAAAGGAATTAACTGATGATAAATTTTATTGAATAGAATATTTCCTTTTGGTGTACATAGTTTCCTCTATAAGATTAACCTATTCATCTTGGTTTCATTAAAAAATACTCATTATAATAATTTATAAAACAAAAAATGAATAAAATAATTTAAATATGTGAATCAATTATAATAGTTATGTAAAATAATTATAATGAAAATTTTATAATGATGTTTGATTATAATATAAATATTTTACAATTATAAATTTTTGATTCTAGATGTTTTATAATAAAACGTGATTCTGAAAATTTTGAAAACATTTTTTTAAGAAAACAATTGTGATAATTTTTTTTAAATTTTAGAAAACAAAACGTTTTTAAAAAATATTAAAATATGCCCCCTATGAAAATGAGATTATTAATATAAGGATAATGGAAACTGGAAGTAGATATGAATAATCACATAACACTAATAAAATATAGCTTCTATTTTACTTATTCAAATATATCAAAACTAATGGGTTTAGTAAAAATATTAGAAAGCTGTTATTTCATTCTAATGAATTATAAATCAATATTCCCTTTAAGTGTGTGATCTTGATGGAAATGGGGTCATATATATATATATATTTGTGTGTGTGTGTGTTTATCATGTGAGTGATGTGCTAGGATTTTAATTAAATGAATCGAGCCTGTGTTGTTACAATATATTTTAGTTCATGTAAAACACAAGCCATAGTTAGTGAGTGTGCATTGCATTCATGACTCTTGGGCACAACAACTTCCAAATACAACTTATTCAACTTTAATAGTGGAAAGTAATATAAAGGGTAGTTTCTTACATGTCAAAGAAACTGAAGAGTCTTATAAGAAATTACATTCCTGAAGTACTTTTTCAATCCATTCTACATTCACCAAAGTCAATATCTAATTTGTTTTGTTCAAAAACATTTCAAGAACAACAGAATACGACAAAATCCGTAGTTCTATTAATTTAGTTAAATATTTGGTGAATAGAATTATTATGGGATTATTTTTTATTTTACTGATATATAGAACATAATGATACTAAAAAAATTAAATATGGAGGTGTTGTTGTTCAGTAATGCAAGATTCCAATCATAATACTAAAAGTGTTCTAATCAACTTTTTTTCCCAACCTCATCAAGATATTAAGTATTAAAGGTAACAATGTGAGTAAGAATACATTTATTTTTTGAGTACCTTAATTTATTTATTAATTATTTTATATATATTGTTGAGATATAAAATAATGTTATAGTTTTACTAATATTTGAAAACCGAGAAAAATATTTAACTCACCCATCATACACATTTTATACTTAAATATATGATATCCAAAAAGGAATTTATTAATGATTTTTTTATTGAACCAAATATAATTCCATCAACATAAATTTTTATAATAATAATTTTTTTATTAATTTGTTTTATAATTGTTTTTGGATAAATATATCCCATAAAAAATATTTGTTACAAAAAACCATTTAACCTATCATTCCATATTATTGGGGCTTGTTAAAGTCTATTAAGTACATTGTTATGTTTAAAAACATGTTCCAAATGATTTAAATTTTTAGAATAATGGGTTTTTATACATAAAATTCTCGTGAACATATCCTTTAAAAAATACACTACACTTCAACATTAAAATATTGATATTTAATAATGTTTTAAAGGATAAAAATATTTGAACATCTCTAAGTCTTACTAACAGTGCATAGGTTTCTCTATGGTATATTCTCCCTTGTTGGTTATCATCCATAGAAACAAGTCTATCTCTTTGATCAAATTCTTGGTACATTTTCATCATATTTATTCCAAAATACCCATTTATTACAATTATTTATGTTACTCTATTTATTTTAACTAATGTAAAAACTTAGTTCCTTCCAGAATAATTGTGTTCATCTAGAATTTATTTTATCCCATCTTCATCAGATAAATCATCAGCACGATTGTTTGGTACAAATGGAGATAAAAATTATATATCATTAATTTATTTTATCAATGAACTTTTAAATCATAATGGTTGATCAAAATTCCCAATGATACTCTATCTTGGATGATTCATAATAAACAACCACTTTCTTGGGTTCTAAAATGTCTCTAATTTATTTATAGGTTGAAAATATTCATAAAGAAAAAAATAGAAAAATATTATTTGGTTATTTACTTATTGGAAGTATTTTATTCTATAGGTTGAAAAGTAATTTTTGAAATAACAATATAGGATTTAGGTTGGGTTTGTTTGAAAACAAAAGGACCAGTTTCATTAAACATAACATGAATAGTGTCCTCAATAGTAAAAGTGTTTTTATTTAAAAATCTATAAGCCTTAGAAGTAGTGGAATGACCTAAAAATATTCTGTCATTATATTACGCTAAAAAATAATGTAAATTATAGTTAATATTTAGGATGAATACTTTTAATAAAAAATATTGAAGTATGATACAAATTGTTTTATTCATGTCCATAATTTATAAATAGTTTTATTAATAAAATGTATAATTAAAATGATATTTATATTATAACAGTCAAAACTAACCATTTCTTCCAAAAAATGATTAGTATCTATGTATTCATTGAATATGGTTCTAGAAATTTATTGAGGATCTATATTTATTCATTCATCTACCCTAGTTTTATGTTGAGTTTTAGGTGGTAAAAAGTTATGTTCAAAACCATTCTTATTACAAAAGTTTCAAAATCATAATTTTCAACTTCTCTTCTATGATCACTATGAATAATTTTCCTGAAGTAATATTTATTTTTAACATTAACTAAAAAAATATTAACAAAATAATGGTTTTATATTTTCTTGCTAGAAAATATTCCCTTATATATCAATTTTAATCACCAAGTAAGACATATATATAGTATTTTACACCAATACTTCAATATTAAGTTATAATAAAAATGTAAATGTGCACTAACAGAAAAACATAATAAGTCGAGACATCACTAATGGATTTAGAACATTATTTATGTGTCTTACAGTATTTAAAGGGATAATTTTTTTGATGTATTAAGTTTAAGTAAAATATATCACTAACATGGCCTTTATTATTAAAAGGTATTTTTATGTACAACATAAAATAAAACCTTTGAAATCAAATATTTTTCAAGAATTTCTATGTTACCTGTACCAATTTTTTCTCCATAACAATTATCTCTAAAATTAATTTTACCACATTTCATCTTGATAATATTATTAAAGAAATATTAGTTTATAGTCATGTGTCAAGATAATCCACTACCAGTAGTCCCAATATTATATTGTTGGTACTATAATTATTTTACAAAAAAATAAAAAAAGTATCTCTTTAGAACCTAGACTTTCTTGGGTTCGGTATAATCAGGATATAAAATTTTTGGTAACCATGTTTTTATAACCCTAATTCATTGATCACATTTAATTTACACATAAAAATAATCTTTTTTTAAACCTAATGATTTTACATTATTTAATGAAATTTTTTTCCAATGTCCACTAATTTGAATTTATGTGAAAATGGATTAATTTTTGGAAAAAATAATTGTCACCAAAAATAGGTTTTTGACTTGTATGGCCTCTTCCAAAAATATTTTTTAGATATAATGTTTTTTGTTCTACTTATAAAATATTTCCTTATGAGTGGTAAACTTGGAAAAAAGTTTCTTCAAAATAGGAATTTCAGATTTTATTGTTAGATCTATGTTTTTTTTCTCATTGGTTATAATATTATAATTAAACTTTACAAATTATTTTTGTAACGATTGTTTCTCAGAAATAAATTTCTCAATGTATTTAATTTTTTTTCCTTTTACTTTTTTTTTGTTAAGATACTTAAAAAAATATGATATTTCACTAGTCAAATGATTTATTCTTGAATATTATATACTAGCTTTTTCATTGGAATTAGCATGTTTTTTTAAAAACATTATAATTTTCATATTATAAAATTTTGGAAAACCTAAAAATATATTCATAACATTGTAAGGTATTATATTCATTAGAAGAGAATGATTATTCAATAGATGTTGTATAATTTTTATTCAATAAGATTTTCAATATAATATAAACTTAATTAAATAAATTTATGGGTGAAGTAGTTTTTTCCTTATCCATGTGACATTGATTTACCATAATTAGTCTTTCAAATAATTTTTTCCCTCTTTTTAGAGATTTCATCATAAGAAGAACTATATAAATAATCTCCACTATGGGCTCTCTATGTGTCAGAAACTTATATATTTATTTCTTATAATTACATAACATCTTTTTTTTCCATCTGTATTTATATTTTTAATCCCTTTATTTTCAACTTAGGGTAATTTGGTTTAATATGTTCTAGATTCTTGTATTCACAAAATTATCTTAAAAATCCTTGTTTTTATTATTATCTTTATATATTGATTCATATTTAAATGGGTTGAATTTAATTCATATGAAATTTTTTTCCTTCTTATAAGATCTTCAAAATAATTTTAAAAAATTACTAATGAACTAGAATTAGATTCAATCACAATTTTTTATTTGAATATTTCACTGCATTCTATGATGAATAAAATTTAATATCAATAGTATATGTAGTTGGAAAATATACACAACCGTTTTAATTTATAACATTTTCATCTTCTCTAATAAATATTCCTTTATACTTTATGAGGTTACCTATATAATCATCAATAGTTATATTGGTAATATTATGCGTGTCATCCAGAGAAATCCATTTAGATTCCCAATAAATGATAATTATATCAATAATAGTTTCAAAAAAATCATCATCAAGACATTTTCCTCTAAGAGAATATAAACTATTGATAATTTTCATACACATTTGGTTCATTTTGTAAATTTTAACATGAGGTATAAAATAAAATTCTTTGTAATAATTTCCAAGAATTACTCTTATTTTTATAATGACATTATAGGTACAAAATCGTTTTACATAAAATTTACTCAAAATAATATTGGAAGCTTCGCAGGATGATATCTAACTATAAATAATCTTCATCATACAACAAAATAAATTATATTTTACTTTTTAGTTAAATTTATATTCTATCTTATCAAAATTATTTAAAGGAAAAACTTGTCAAGAATCTTGTTCTTTTTAGAGAGAATTACAAAATCATCAACTATAGTGTTAATAGATTTTTTATTCCATATCAACAATAATCAATGTCATTCCCATACAAAATTTGTGTTTTAAAGATATTTATATTGTCAAAAAAATACTAAATTCATTACTGATATCTTAGAAATAACATAAACACTTTTTATAATATATCATATTCGTGTAATAAGTTTTATAAAAAAGTATTTTATTTCAAAACATAATAAATTTAATTTGATATAAAAGTAAAAAAACAAGAATTACAAGATGTAGAACTTCCCATGATACATATTTTTTGATATAAATGTTAACTAATATGTCAAATATTACAAGTTGGGGGGGGGGTTTATTGTTGTTTAAAAACATTAAACTAAAAAAAACAATACATGTAAAAGTAAAAATATGATACTCATAGATCATATAATAATAAGAGTGTCAGAATCATAACTAAGAAGCATAACATTATATCAGAGTATGTGTTAATTCTTATCAAATATACATGGATAAAACAAATGATAATTAGTATTTGTAAAATACACATTCTATTGTAATATGCATAGTAGAATGAATTCAGGTAAAAACAATTAATATAATAGCTTATTAAAGTAAGAATAGATTTTGTGATATATTAAAATAAATATCTATTTTAAATAAAAGATTAAATGTAGTAAATAACTTTGAAAAAAGGTTTCTAAAATTTTACTCACAATGTAAGGTTTTTCTATATTTACTAATAAATCCTTTGATACATTGATCAGTTCATTATCTACCTTCTTATCATCAAAATATCTTAATAAAATGATCAAAGTCTATTTTACTATCACTTTAATCCCTCAAAAATGGATTAAATTCCCCATATTCTTATACATATAATACATTAATCAATATAATGATATTACACAAAATTTAAAATATTTTTTTAAAATTAAACAACACTAATAAGAATTCCTTAGAGTGAAGTCTATCTATAATATTACAATGAATAATAATGAGAAATTCACACATTGAAATACTTAAAATTATTGAGTTGTCAAATATATCTTCAGTAAAATAGTAAAATGACCTGAAATTTATTGGAAAATAAAAAAAATTAATATTTATTATTTTTTTATAATTTTCTCAGACGGCTAGCGCGTGACAACTCATTAGTAACTGAATTCCCGATGTTGTTTTGTTTAGAAAAATTGAAATGTTAAAATGCACTCATTATTATAGGAATAAAATTTGTATATTTTGATTATAAGATTCAGTATTCTGATGGAATTCATTAAATTTTTTGAATATGATAATACCTATAAGGATCTATCAGATGAATTTTTAATAGTATCAGTCCAGTGGTCATGAATTTTTTCAGTAAAAGAGAAAAGTTTAATAACTAGTTAGGATAATGGTGAGTTTGATTAATTATAATCATCATAAATCTAATGAATCAAATTGAAGAACAATAATTTTATATTTGTAATAAATTATAATTATTTTTTTGTTCGGTATAAAAGAAATATTTTCTACAAAAATATAATAAAACACAAGGGATATATAAAGTTAAAAAACATATTATTAAGGGGTATTTACTTTTATATAATGTACAAGATTTTTTTAATTATTTTATATACAAATTTAATAAATCATTATGAACATTCAATAAAATAAATGACAAAAAAACATGTTACATCGATTGGTCTGGTGGTAGTCCCCATACACACGATCGACATTTTCATTTCCAATTTGATAGAAGTGGAGATGGAATTAGGTTATTATATAAAAGTAATAACATCTAGTTATATATTGGATAATTTTTAAATTATATTAAAAATATTGAGTAATATTTCGAGGATGTGGAGGAATAAATAAAACAATGATTCTCGGTTAAGAATGTTACGCTTTTTTGACCAGCTCTTTAGGATAATACCTAAGGAGTTCATATATTGAATTTATAATAAAATCAAGGAATATAATATGAGGTGATATAAATAAGGATGTGACATGGGTAGTTATTTTCTAATCCAATGGGTTTTTAATGTTTGGAATGTAGATAATAGGGGGTTCCCTTTTATATGTTAAGTGGAGTGGCATTAATTTAAGTACAAAAAACTATTTAATAATTAGGCATCACTATAATTAAAAGTTTCAAAAAAATGTGAAAATAAATGTTTAAAGAGAGATAATTTTGGGACACACCTCTAAAATTAAAAATAAACATTCTTCCGTCATATTATCCTCTATACGTAAAATGTTACCATCATATTTCCTTTTTAAATATTTTCTACTATAAATATTTTCTATAATATTTATACTCTTTATTTGGACCAAAAATTAAGTTGAATTTTTTTTTTATAATTTAAATTGTTATCATTCCACATTTGGTTCCCATTTTATCAAATTTTATTCATAAAATTAGTAGTACTTAATTTAAAATAAAACCCACAAACATGTCGAAAAAATGGGTTTTTAAGAAATTCATTTTTAATGTATAAGACAATATTATAATAAATACATGAAAATTAATCAAAATTACATGAATTTAAATTATTTTATATAGATATATAATATATAACATTTATTTAAATTATTTTAAATTAGGGGTTATTTAAATTAATTAAAATATAGATACATTACTCACTTTAAAATAATTTTTAGCAAAACGTGTTTTAAAGACAAAAAAGAACTTATATTGAAATACATCACGAATATATATTAAATATAATTAGTTAAATTAAATCAATAATAATAAAAAATATTATAATTTTTAATTATATTAAATAAAATTTGAATATTTAATTTACATAATGTTTTAAAAGGAAATGACAGTTTTTCCAAAAAACTGAAATTTATCAATATTCACTGAAAAATAATCCTTTTTGAAAAATCCCAAAATTTCACCATAAGATAATATATATTTGAGTATTTAATAAAAGATTTTAATTTAGAATAAAAATATTTCATAAATTTGTAAAAAATAATTATAATATTTTCTTGAAAAAAGAAATTAAATCATATTTTGAGAAAACATATTTTTTAAAGAATAAATGCATTTATTAAAAATTGGGTGCTTGTTTATAAATTATTTATAAAATGAGTAAATTTTTTTATATATTCCAGGAATTATATCATTCAATTAATACACAAAAATTTAATAACTAGGTTATAACAAAATTTTGTAAACAATCACAGTTCATTTGGGTTCACTTTACTGGTTACCTACTCTATAAACCTAGTTTTCTATTTTAAAAAATCAGGGTGTCACATATTTTTCCATTTAAATAATATTAAACTCGATATTTTTTAACGAAAACTATGGTGAAAATATGTGAGGGCACATCTTCTTCATTTCATATTTTGGTTCCTTTATTTTGTCTGAAAACTTTGTGTTTCACGATAATAGTTTGATCAAGTGAGTTATACTGTTTCATTGAATTTTCCTCTATGATAAATGATATTCACTAATTGAACCTCATATGAAAAGAATTTATTCAACATTAATTCCAATATATTAAGTACATATGAGTGTTCTAGTATGTTCTTTTTCAAGAGGGATACATAGAACACAACATGAACCTGAGATAGGTTTGGTGGGAGGGATAACTAAAAGGCCACCACTCGGATGCGACCAAGGTTATCAATGTGAACAATGTATATAATACTATGATTTACCTTCTTCCAAAAACTCATGAGTTTATTCTATGGTCAAATATGGATAGATACTTTATCTTGGTATTCAAACTCAATGCATCATTGATGATTATCTTCATAGATATTCCATCAAATTTGCATGGATTTCAAGTGACAGTGTATGTTTTGAACCTTCTCCTTCATATAATCATCAGGATTAGGTCCCATCAAATTCCCCTCTCCAACATTATCCAATCATATCACGGTCTCCAAATTCTTCCCATAAAAGCTTCATAAGGTTCCGTTTGAATGCTATAATTTAAGATATGTTTGTCTGAGAACTCTAATAGATGAGGGTTATAGTCCCAAAATATTTGGAAATCCATTGAATTAGATCTCAAAATCTTATCTAGAGTATGAATGGGTTCCTCAAAATAGTCATCAATCTGATGGTTACAATATATTTTAAAAATGAGTTATATATACATTGTTTGCTTAAGGATTATCCAAAACCTTGACGTAATCCTTATATATTGATTAGATACAGTGGGGAAGTGGAACACTATGAAATATTACCAATTTAATTTCGCATATATTAGTGAGTTGGTTAATAAATAATTGTTTCTTAATAGTATTGACATGTTCTAAATTTGTAAGATGGTCAAATACCACCCAGATATCATTATTTACTTAATGTGTTTGGGGAATTTTAATGTTGAAATCCCTTGTTATGTTGTCCTATATCCAAAAAGGCTAAGAAATCATTTCAATGTACCATTATACTTATTTCATTTTGATACTTGTTATTTATCACAATTTTAATGAGTTTGGGAGAATCAATGCAGAGACGCATTGACCATTACTTAGTTTGGATGAATAGGATCGATTCACCCCATGATGAAGCACTTGGGCATATAATCCCTATATACATATTATCTTGTAGTTGTTTCTTCATCTACCTATATTCAATAAAATACCATTAATCATTAGATCATGATATGATTTATCTAAAAGAAAATATACATGTTTTAGATGATGATACCAAAGAAGAATTATCATCCTACTTTCACTATTATTGAATAAGAGGGAGATATATAATTATGTGGATTATTTTATTCTCTCAACATTTTATGTTGGATCTATATAAGTATAGTCAATCCATACTCATAATTACATGATTTTTAAAAAGAATGTTTCACTTGGTTTTCAAGGAAGATCATCCAAAAAATATTGATAGGGGATGAGTTACATATTTGGAATGAAATAATTGAACCATCAACATCTTCCCAGATTACTCCGCATCTATGTTTTAAGGTAGTACTTGAGTAGTTCTACTAAGAATGATTGATATAAAATATTTTATAGGACTAGAATAAAAACGTATATTCATTATTCTTGAATAAATAACCCCCATAAGTTTTAAAACTTCATTGTCATGATATATCCCCATAGTTATGCTGGAATAAGATTTCTCTCTCTCTAGGGCTTATAGTTTTTTTTTTCATTTACTTTCTTCGAAAACCCTTATCTTAGAGCATCAGTTCTTAATATTTCCTTGTTTATTATAGTTGAAACATGTGAAAACAGGCTAAGAGTTAGCTAGATAATTCATTTCCTTCCCTTTAGAAACCACTAGTTAGGTTCCCTTCCTTCCTAAACCTAAATTAAATCCTTGTCCCCTTCATAAAATTTCTAGGATTCTTCTTCCCATACTTTCGAAAAGTGGGATGTTGAAGTTTGTTTAAAAATATTTGTTTATTTATTATACCTCTAATGTTAGACTCCATTTTCACTTCTTATCCCCATGAGAGCCATGAGATTTACTGATCTAATTTTTGACTTTTGGGGCACATTGGAAAATTTCCTTGTAGCTTTCAAAGTTTTGAATTTCCATATATTTTCATTGACATGGATTTATCCCACAATAAAAGAATTCAATATTACATAATGGGGAGATGAAAAAACCATAGGTGTATCAGACAAGTTCATAAAGGTTATTTCATACATTTATATGGATTATTCAACCTTCTGGTTAAGGATAAGAAAAAAACCTATATTCTAAGTCCTAGAGCTTTAGAAAATTATTGTTCAAAAAATATTTTTTAGAATTCCTTTTATCCCAAATCATTTTCTCTTCCTAAGGATTTATATTTTTGATCAACATACACTTTTGATCATCTTCTGCCTATTTATGATAAATATCTAAAAAAATCTATTTCTCTTAGAATTGATGGATATAAAATTTCTTCTCAATGTGGATTATCCATTGTTCCACAATTAAAGGAAAATAAGATCCACTGAATTTTCATGGGCTTTTTCGAATAATGGTCTCAACTAAAACATTCTCATTCTTGAGGGGGATTTTAGACATCTTTAATATTCATGTTTCTTTTCAAATCATGAGTAAACTAAGAAATTATTTTCATAAATATCCCAACTTATTCTTCTATCAGGTTGGGAATAACATTTGGGTAATCATCACACTTACCCGAACATGGGTTGTTGGCTCGACTTCTCTGATTTATACCGATTGACTAAAAAAGGTAAAATTAAAATCGATATTTTTAAACAATTAAAAACATATAATGGAAACTGTGAACATTAAATTTATAACACAGAAATAACCTATACTCCTTTATATAAGAATTTCTAGGTCTCAACTTACGTTATCCATTACCTATTTCTTTATATAAAATATTTTTTGAATTTTTTATTCCCATTATAATAATTGATGATGTGTTTGTGAATTTACAAAACATATCCCCAAGAAGTGTCCAACCAGGTTTGCAATAAATGACCATTTTCATTTACTATATAATGCTCGAGTCAAGCATAACATAACATTTTCAGAGTTATTACCAGTATGTACATCTATTATATGATCACATCTACACAATTAATCCAGAAATGGGTTTAATTTCTCCAAAAACAATCACTCTATACTTCTCCAAGAGTCCAAGATTTTATTTTATACTTTGTATTCTCTATATATATATACTTAGACTTATCCAAAGGCTTATCACTATGTTTTCCCATCCATGTTTTCAATTCTTATCTAAACAAATCCCTCTAATAATGAATTTGGAAACCCATACTGTTTAATATACAATAATACATGATTCAAAACCATAAATATCCATTAAAACAATATTAGAATTGTATGGTTATAGTTTGTATGAAATAATTGTTTTATAATAAATAAAAATAAACAAAAAATTGAATCCTTATTTAATTCTCAACTTTTTTTCTCCTAAAACCAATAGAACTCATAATGTTGCATTGGAAAACTGGGGAATACGTGATAGAAACTAGTGTGGTAAAAAACATTGCAGGGTAATTAACATGTTATGAAGGAAAAAAATGCGAGTCAACGGTATAACATGATATTATAAACAAGAAGGTACTCATTTAATGAAAATAGAACCATGATATAAATTTCATTCTATCATAATATCATAATAGATTAAGAAATATAGAAGAAAAATAAACCATGAAATAATAATAATTCATGGATAACATCCTAAACAATATCATGTGGTGGACAATGTCCCATAATGGATTAGTTTCATTCCCTAATTATATACATGAATTATCAAGGGAATAAAAAATTTCCCAATTAATTTTATGGATATATAATTATGGGAAAAACCATATTATGTACATTCATACATGTTATAAATAATGTAATAAATCACAAGTAATTAACACAATAACTAACCATGGAAATAAATTGGTTGCAAATATGACCTCATAACATAATCGAAAGATATTTCTTAAAGAAAGTAATTGAGAAATGGTCATAAGGAATGTATTACCCCATAAAAGGAGGGGATAATGATACAAGTATATTTTCAAGGGAAATATATATAGAATTTTTAAGAAGTAAATATCATCAAATAGTTATATAAAGTGAATTAGAGAGAGTATCCATAACAGGAAGAAAAGGTATGGTTTAGAGAGATCCCTTACATCGGTCCTGATTTTTCATGTGAGTTATTTATCATCTAGAATAATAAATATATGAAAACTACTTAATTTATTAATAATTTTTTTCTATTTATTTTTTATTTAATTTGATTTATTATCATGCTATATTAAATTGGTTTTTCATTAGTTTTAATTCTGATGTTTTGATGATGTTAAACACATATTACTGAAAGCACATTAGAAAGTTTACAAGGCTAAAATAGATTATTATTTAATCATATATAGATTAATAATCATAAAAAATTATCATTTAACTTCATCGATTATACTTTTAAAATTAATCATGAAGGATGGTTATGAAAAATAAACAATGTTTCAATCATTGAGATGATATGCCATACATAAACATGAGTAACATTTTCATTTTTAAAAAATCACGATGGAATGAATTTAGGAATTATTTTATATTCACATAATTATAATTATATCATAAATATCCTATTATTTCATTACATATAGTTAAATTTACTCAAATCCAGGTTATAAATTTCCCAATAAATGAATCTCATCACTTCATGAGGTGGTATCCCACCATACACATGAATGACATTATCATTTTCAATAGATGTTAAGGTAAGAATGTATATGATATATTAATTTTATAGGAAGGTTAATATATAATTATTGTCATATATAATCATTACATATATAATTATGATTATGTTTGAGAGTATATTATGAAAAACTAATTAGATCAGTTTGTGAGGCGGTTGTTCGCTGTATACACGATTGATAGTTTTGTTTCCCATTTAATAGAAGTTGAGATATATTTACGTTATTCCACTAACATGTCAACATCATAGTATATGATATTTAATTGTTTTATTTTATGATCATTATTGAGTAATATTTGATGGAGGTGGAAGAAAAAATATATATGTATGCTAGGTCAATAAAGATACATATTCTT
Source organism: Viscum album (assembly GCA_963277665.1). Taxonomy (NCBI): domain Eukaryota; kingdom Viridiplantae; phylum Streptophyta; class Magnoliopsida; order Santalales; family Viscaceae; genus Viscum; species Viscum album. The sequence goes on from OY728143.1 coordinate 1,017,595,749, forward strand.
TAGTGCACCACATATGGATTATACCTAAATCCTAACTAGTTTGCATCTATAATTAAAAAGGATTCCATGATGAATGTAGTGAAGTAATTAATTAATATTGGTATGGATTTTCAAAATCAAGGTGTTTTGGATGTTATAAATGGATAGGAGAGTGGGCACATTTTTATAAAGGATATGTGATATTCTTGAAAATGGAAAAAAACTATTCAATAATGTGAATTCATTCTCATTCCATGTGCCAAAAATAATGAAAAATAAAGGAGTTAAAGAGATACAAGGAAAAACCACACATTTAATATTAAAAATATAAATGTTTTAAAAATTTTAAACACATTACCTTTAAAAAACATGTTTTTAAAAAAATTGTTTTAAAAATGTTATCTTTCTTACCTTTTAGGTTACTCACATTTTCCCTTTTAATTGTTTTTATCATGGTATGTATTTTTTTTTCTTTTTTTATTTTCTATGAAAAATATTATCTTGAAATTATTTTATATTATAAATTATGATTATTTTAAAATTTTAATTTATTTTATCAAATTGATTTCAAATAAGTGACTTACATTAATATAAAATAAAACCCACTGACTTTTTGAAAAAATAATTTTGATGAAATTAAATTTTCAAGCATAATATAATCATAAAATAACTATATGTAAAGAAATAATTATTAAATCTATTTAAATTCACACACATATATATAATATATAAATTTAATATAAATCATTATACTTTATAATATACTTTAATTAGTAAGAAATGAGAAACATTATGCACTTTAATTTTTTTTTTTTGAAAAATGTGTCTTAATGATTGAAAATAATCAATTATTAAAATGTAGTATTAAAAAGATCCAAATGAAATTAAGTGAATGAAATATTAATAGAAAATATATATTTTTTTGAAACAATATTCTTTAATAATGGGATTTTTAAATTAAATTATTCAGTAAATTGAAATTGTATTTTGTTTCAGGAAAACATTATTTTTACTATTCACTGAAAAGTCAATATTTTCTTAAAAATAAAAAACATTCAACCTGGGTTAATATTAATATGATTATTTAAAAAATCATGGCCATTTTTAAAAGAAAATTTATTAAATTTCAAAAAATTATTTTTAGTAGTTTCTAAAAATAAAATAAAAATTATTTGTGAAAAAAACATATTTTTGTAATGAATAAACATCATTACTAAAAATTGAAATCTTATTTCCCAATAATTTGTAAATAGAGTAGAATGTTTATATATATTATTTAAATTATTTAACTCTAATCATGCCTGATAAATTAACAACAAGGATATATTGGTCATAAGTAAATAATTATGGTTCATTTGTGTTTGCTATTACATTTCTCATACACTATTAAACATTGATTTATTATTTATAAACATAGGGTGTTACAGATACACTTTTGGAAACCCAAATAAAAGGGGTATTACTAAATAGTAAAATTAGATCCTTCTTAATTTTATTTTAATCTATAATTTTCTATGGATCATTCAATAAATATTGAAATTATAGATAGAACATATTTGAGATTTATCCCAATTAATGAAATATACAAATACTTCCCTATAATGATAATTTAGGTGTTTAAGGAAATCAATGACACAATGAATTTCAAGAAAAAAATAGTCAACAATATAAAATATTTAATAGGGAGCCCAAAAACTGCTTGTTTCTTAAATAGGAAAGACCAATCTCTTCACTAATAGATTTTGAATGGACCTGAAAATATAATATTTTTAAATGGTGAAGTCAATAAAAGATAAAGGAGCTCCTTACCCAACGCAGCATGAGAAAAAACATGTACCCCTCAAGGGTACCACTAACCAATATAAAGAGATGGTTGTTGTTTTTTAAAATTACATTATCTTTATTAAATTTTTCTTTAAAACATAAACTATAAATAATTTCAAACATTAAATTCAAATTGATAGTATAAAAGGATTATAAATATCTACCTTAATATCTTTGTTACTAATCTCTCTTTTTTTTGGATAATATTTATATATTTATATGTAGTAATAAAATCATGAATTATCTGCCAATAGAAAAAAATACTAGATTCAGGATACAACCCTAGAAACCATAAGTGAATGTATGGTAGCAAGTATTTTATTGAGATTTTAAAAAAAATATAGATAATGAAATATGTTTGAATAGATGAATTGAATTTATAGATTTGATATTTGGTTTATAAAAAATAAATTTAGTATTTATGATCGTCATTAAAATGAAAAAACTATGGAAAATATATATCATATAAAAATGATCCCAATAAATAATTTCCTTGAATTATGTGAAATAATTATAAGTAAACCCTTCAGAACCATGATCACCAATTGGGTAAAGAGAGAAAACTAAAACTTTAACTTCCTCCTCGTTAGGAATTTTGAAGATAATATAATTATTTCTTGTGTCAATAAACATTCAAATAACATCCTTCATGTCACAAGTATTTTCTATTGATGAACAGTTGAAAATGTAAATAATTGTTCCTAGTATATTAACTCTATTATCTTATACCCAATTGGGGATTCAATTTAAATTTCTTAAGGATGAAATGGTTTTATTAAATTATATACCTTTTTATGGTTGTTGGAAGAGGTGTGTTCCCATCATCTTCTTCAATCAATTTAAACATGGAATTCTATTTGAGAGTTTAATCCTTTATACTATTATACAATTTATCTGAAAATCAATTTCATTATTAAATTATGATATATCAAAACCATAATTACTAATATTCTACACTAATCTAATGATTTTTCTGGACATTCAATTTCAAAATCAATAAAAAACTAAACTTCCATTATATAGTATTTATGTATAATATATAGATTCACTATCTTTTGAACTATATCATAATAATATTTCTAGAAAAGTGTTTTTTATCCTATATCCAAAACTATCATCATATATTCACGATGCCAAATAAAAAATGCTAAATCTAAAATAAAATAACATTTTTCCTACTCCTTGTGAAGGATAGTAAGGATATGGTGATGTTTTGAAATTATTTTCAATACATTTTTAGAATAGAATTTTAACTATTCCCCTAGAGAATGAATATGAGTGAATATTCTATCTAATTTACTAGACACACCCTTAATGAGATATTTTCTATACCTTGTAATTTTTTCTCCATGTAAAGAATCATTAATATGACCACTATAATGAATACATTATATGAATTCAATTATAATAATATATAAAAATAGATCCCCTATTATTTCATGTATTCACATTATAAAATTAAATTTTCTAGTATGAAACCATGATCTATATACTACATATTTATGATTTTTCATTTCCAACTATAAATACATTCATCCCGAAAAATTGTTTAAATCGTAAATAATGGATCAATAAATGATCTTGCCATAAAAGTATAGTTTATTAGTAATAATTTATTTCATGATATCAATGATTTAAAAAATACATATTAGAGGAAATAAAGATCCAATAGTTAAGAAAATAGAAAAACATAGATTAATGAAAAAAGTTTTGTAACCAATAACAAAATATTTGTCACCCTTGATCAAGTATGAATCAGTGTTGGGTTTAGTGATCCCCATAATTAATTTATGATGGTTAATAATAAGATATTTTAAATTAGTTTTAGTTTATATATTTTCAAATTCTATAAATTATTGAAAAAAATATTCATTTTATATTTTTCCATGGTTTGGAATTCTTGCCACATTTGTGTGAATCTTTTTCCCAGTTAATCCATTAGGCCAACCTTTTTCCCATTTAGTGGGTTAACAAATACATATTTTCATCAACATTAATAATAATATGATGGATATTTGTTAAATATGGGATATCATGATGGTGATCCTTACTATCAATAGTAAAAACAAACTTTAGACTAATAGTAATAGTGTACTCATTCATCCATGTTGGAAACATATCTGCTAGTGTCATATGTTTTTGGAGATTATGCATTAACATAGAAATCCAATACATTGGATGATTTTATCATCCTAATACTAGATAATGTTGTATGGGTTATTGAAATAGAAATAATTATAATATTCCCCATCAGTTAAACCACGTCATATTTTCCTTCCAAGTCCTTTCTCTTACCCAAAATTGAATTCATACAAAAGTCCATCCCTTTAAACGATGGTTCATTGTAAATAGTTAGTATCAAATTATAATATGTATTTTTATAAGTATTCCCACCCTAATCCTAAAAGTTGTCTTGATATTAGTAGTGAGATCAATATACAAAGATCATTTCTTTTTTAAGAGATTTTGAGTTGAAATATTTTATTCCTCATAGGATTTGGACCATACTTTCTTGACTTATAAGATTCAAAAAATCCTTATTAAATTAAAATCATTAAAAGCAATCCTAAATTGTTACATAATGATAATTCTAATTCATAATAAAATCCCACCTCAATTATATATTCACGACCAATAAGAGTAAATGTACTAGACAAAATACATTCAAATATGCCTCTACTAGAATCCTAACAGAATATCCTTAGTTTACTTTAATTATGTTCCCAATCATTTTGAGTGGAACTAAAATTTATGAGTAAAATATAATGATGATTTTAGGGAACTAATGAACTGAACATAATCCATGAATTATAAAATAAATAGTATAATTTATAGGTTTCTTAGTTTTTGGATTAAAATTGACATTCCTTGAAGAGATTCAGAAAAATATTTTATTAAGATTATAGATTCTAGACATCAAATCAGTTTAAAGGTACACCTCATATATGAAAACGTGATGGTAATATTTGTTTCTAATGGGTATAATGAACTGGTTTTCCAAACCCATATATTTGGGAAATCTTAAATTTTAGATCTTCCACTCTAAGTAGTTTTTCACTTTTTTCATAGATCAAATGAAGAAACATGGATTATTTTTAAACATTTATCCTCCCTAAGATCACAACAGATTCATAGAAACAAATATCATCCAATATTTTTATTTTTTGATGAATAATTCAGTGTATTCTTTAAATCATATTCCTATATCTACATTAATTTTCTTAATAATAAGATATTCAAATGATAATAACCTATTATCCAATTTATATACATTTAAAGATGATCCGATGACATGATTGATTTTAAAAATATCGAAGATAAAATGATGGAATGAATGTAAAATAAACATTAAATCATAGTCATCGATCATGGGGAACAAATAAAAAAATAACGAACTCACCTAGATAAACCCTTAGACCAAGAGTTTTACCTTACAACTAGTTTTGGAGTGAATTGATATGGATATATTTGTATGAAATTGTGGCCTAAAATCCTAATTATGGAAGTATCCAAAATTTCATTAAATAGAATGCACAAAGGCCTAATATCCTAGATCTATGAACTCTAATGACATAGGGTCTAGTCATATTTTATGACCACCCAAAGTTGTTTCCTATGCCTTATACTCAATGATTTTCTCCAAAGTAGGGCCATTGGTATTTTATGAATAGACATCATCTAATTATTTTTGATTTTATATACTGCACCTGCATCGACCATGTATCCATGTGCCGAGCCACTTTCACATCTCCACGTATTAAGCCACTAATATTCCCTTCGTGAATCATCACACATTCTCATGCATGCTTGAAAAATCATCAATTCTTATAAAATTGGGGAAAATATAGACTACCCACATGTTTTGACCACATCACAATAGGAAACTGAGTTGTTTAAAAACCAATTGACCACAAATTTAAAAATTAAATATTATAAAAATAACAATAATAATAGTTACACCAGTAATAATAATAATAATATAACAGTAATACAACTAGTTGTAGTATTAATAGTAATAGTAATTGCTATAGAAATAGTCATAGTCATAGTAATATTAATATTAATAGTAATAGTAACAGTAATAGTAATAGTAATAGTAATAGTAATGGTAAAATTTACAATAATAGTAAAACTAATAGTTATTTTAATATTAATAGTACTAGTAATTGTAATTTTAGTTGTAATAATAACATAAACAACAATAGTACGAGTAATATTAATAGTAATATCAATAATAATAGTAATAGTAATAGTAATTGTAATAGTAGTAAAAATTTTAATATTAATAGTAACAGTAATAGTAATAGTAATTTTAATTGTAATAGTAATTTTAATAGTAATAGTAATTGTAATGGTAATAGTAATTTTATTAGTATTAGTATTTGTATTATTAATAATGATAGTAGTAGTAATAATAATATGTGTATTGAAAATAATTATAGTAATAAACAAAAAATAGAAGAACAAGATCCCACCACACTCATTTTCTCATTATTAATTAAAGTGAGTGGTGAAATGTAGTGGAACAAGGTCAGATGAGAAAATTTCTATCCTAAATCCATTAAAAAACAATATACATAATCTAAAAGTGTTGTTGAAAAATACTATGGTCTATGTTCTTCCATCCAATAAAAATTATATGATATTCATTATGATCATGCTATCATTGTATACTTTAAATGAGAATAAACATTATTTCTTCCTCATGGTGGGAGTATTTTAAACCCTTTATGTTTTACTAAATGTTTCTAAACATTAATCATGTCCTTCTTAAATGACCAACCTTCATACTCTTCAATATCTACCCATTTGACACATTTAATTTCCTTTATAATCGTTAAAATATTTGCTTGAATATATGAATGATGATCCTAAAATTTCTCTTGATATTATAAAATCCTCATAGTAGTATCAGTTTGGTTCTATTAATATCCTATATTATAGCCATCTATAGTCTCTTTACCTATCAATACACTTCTACTAATAACTCATGCTGTCATAATTTGGTAAGCTCCCCCACTTCACCCTTTGAACTCTTATTTTATTGTTGGGTCTTTGACTACTTTTTATATTTTTATTTCCCTTCTATTCTCTTGGTATTCATTAAACTATTCTTAGTAATCCCAATTCATATAGGATATATATTATTTGGTATTCTCATACACCCCCTCTACCCACTGTTAGACATTATCCAATTGGATGAAGTCATAACTAGACAACTCAATTTCTTATAGGTTGAATCCTTATCCTGGTATTTATGTATAGTAGGTATCTATTTCTCCCATATGGTTGATAAATTTTTATCATATCTCCCATATCCATTAACCATAGATAACATAGTATTGTGTATGATACACCTTGACAAAACAACGAACTTGGATTTTAGAACCCTAACCATTAGAATAACCTCACATACCCACCTTATTCACATTCTAGTTCCAATTATTCTCCCTTCACATCATTCATATATCCAATGATTAATTCCATATAATTGATCTTGGAGAATAGAGATAACCTCTATAACAAGAAGCACATATATTTATAATATTCCAACATACTAAACTAATAGTATAAAACCTCTCAAACTGAATACCTATATTTAAATTATCACTATGATTCAAAATAATAACATTATTGGTATGAAAATATTTCATAACCATATAAATAATAATCTTATAAAATGGTTAATTATGGAGTCTTATATTCCCTTTTCTATATTAATTGAGTCCTTGATGAAAGAAGAAATATAAAAGAGAATTCATAGGTTCTAGAGAATCCTACAAATAAAAAACACCCTAATACATATTTTAACTCTCAAATTAAATTGGAAAAAATGATTAAAACATTGATCTCCTTAATGAACACCTAACATTCCTAGATTTATAGTAATTGATCTAAGATTCAAACCATTCCTCTTACGAAATATATATGATAAAATCGGAGGATAAGTCTCTCACCCCATAACAAAACATATATATACCAAATATCTAAAAAAAACATATCGAGGAGACTCACTAGTGTATCATAGATAAACAAAATCACTCTAAAAGGAAGAAATAATTGAGAAATGATAAATTTCTAATAAAATTGAACATTCCATAGATAGACTATTGATTGGAAACCACAAATTCCAAGAAAACCTTATTCATTATAATTTTATAAGTGTATTACCTTAATAAACTGATTATTTTTCTTCATAAAGCCTCATCAATTGAGATTACATTACAATTTTATAAAACATCAACCAAATTCCTCCTTAATTCCTTAATGAATCAAGGGCATTCTATGTAGCTCCGTAAAACTACATGTTCAACATAAAAATCTTGTTAGAAGGTTATATTGAAAGGATACCATGAATAATATATCTAATTGTAACAACAACAATAACAACAATAACAACAATAACAACAAAAAGAATAACAATAATAATATTGAAGTATTTATGAAGGAGAAATTTATAATAACCCTTTCCTAAAATGAAGAAAAATTATTATATAAGGGATATATGATTAAAATATTTGGTTCCATGAAAATAAATTTCCCTAAAACAAACATTAATAATAATTAAATAATACCTGTAATTGAATAACTAATTAATATAAACATCATATGTTCAACATATATCTCTCAGTATTCGATCACCACTCTATTTCATTATTAAGATATTTATTAACAATCTAATATCATGAATATTAGGGCACACAGTGAGAAATTATATCAAATAATGTATCACTTATACATCCTAAAAGGGTTAACATAGATAGATATAATAAATACATCATTAAAACAATCCCTACCATTTATGGTAAGAGGCATAACATTGCATGATGTATATTGGTCAACAGTTTTATTAACATCTAAATGAAAATATGAATACTTCAATTTTATTTAAAAAAGGAAACACCAATATAATATAAGGGGAGTATAACCTCTCAAACAACTATAATTTAAATAAATTCATGTTCTTTAACTTGAATTATTAAATTATATGAATAATTTATTTATTAATTCCATCTTATATTTTCAATATAAACATATACATAGTTGAGTAAGTGTCCTTTGTAATTAAAAATATTCCATTACGTCCCTTGGAGAAAGGTAATGAGATAATTTAAATAATAGAGATGTGAGGGTGCAACCACCTCCCTATTAGCCTACACATTCTTAAAATTATAATGTTCAACAATTTTATAGATGGATATGCTACAATAATGCTGAATAATATTGAATAAAATTTTAGAATGGATCACTATGAATGAATCTACTAGAGTACGAGAAGTATCCTTTTGGGACATCATTGTTATGATATAAAATTTTCTTAGTATTAAAAAAATACTAAACTCTGTTAATAAAATTTTGAATAAATCTATACTACCTTTAGAACATAAAAATGAATCTTATTTAATTCATTTTAATAGATATCAAAACATCAATCTTATTGGAAACAATACGAATTCATAATTTCTCAAAAAAAGACTCACAAACTGTGATGTTCTAATAAAAAATTAAAAATTTTCTTAATCGAGAAGAAAACAAATAGATTTTGTCACACCACCTTATCCATAATTATGAAAATATAACTAATAATAATATTTATAGTGATAATTTTAAATTTATTTGATAAAAAAATTATCACAAATACTGAAATTTCATTACTTTATAAAACAATAGAAACCAAAATAAAAACATTGAATTAGTCATATTTATAATATGGGAATCTCTAAATATATATATAACATGACTGGAAATTCTAGATAAGATAATACCCCAATATTATAAAACAAATAAGTCAATTTATCTATTTTCCTAGAAAAACTCTCATCATTCATACCAAATATAACAACATTAAATTTGACATCAACTATAATTTCAAAAATAAATTGATATTACTCTCTTATAGTGAATTTGGGAATAAAATTTTTGTATGTTATGTTTTCTTAAGATTCATAAGAATTAAAAATATTTTGATAATGAATAATAATATAATTCCTTAACTCTGATACATTGTTAATAATTACATCACATTGTATGAGGTAGTTAAGATATGTATTATCATTATTTAACTTATATGAATTGTAAATAGGTAGAATTTATATCATCTTATTTCTATAGTTTCATATTGTTTATATCTGTATGAAAAGATTCATTGATTTTTAGAAAATTATTTAAATTATCACTGATCTCAAGTGTGTTAAAAAATCTATATTAAGAAATAATGATATGGGAATATCAAAAAGGACCACATGTAATATTATCTTTAAAATTGAACAAAAAAATATCCAACTATCCAAATATGATATTAATATATTATTTACACCTATAATAACAAATTTTTATATAGTATTAAAAGTATAAAGATCATAAATACAATTAATATAATTCTAGACATCCAAAAGAAAAGGCATAGGATAATTTTGTTTAAACCTTCCATTATTTAAACTTATGGAAATATACTACTTGTACTACCTATTTGAGAGTGATAGAGATTAGTATCATATGATGATCATAGTAAATTTTGCGTTTTTTAAAAGATCAAATAGAGTCTCAAGATCAAAAGAAATAACCATAAACATATGATTTATCATGTTTTTTTGGAAACCATTCTATTAACATATTTTATATACCTCGTATATTTTATCCCAGTCAAATTAACATGAACATTATATTTATTATCCATACATGTATTTAAAAATTTGTTATAAATGGGTACCCCAACTGTTCTAAGACTCTCCCTATGATCCACAACAATATTGGAATCTATGACTAAGTTCCAAGGTGTATCTATATATTATTTAAAATTTGAGATTACATGATAGAATGTTTTTTTAACATATATATTAACAACATGTATTTAGGTGAAAAAATTAATTTTATCATATGAGTAAAATAGAAATTAATTATGCACTAACTACTATTAACAATGAAAATATAATCCAATTGAAGTGAGATAAGGAACCAAAGAGTCTCAAAAGAAACTATATAATATTTATCAATAATCAAATTTTCCCTTAGTCAATAAATTATAATATTACTAGAGTTATTTAATTGTAAGGCGATTTTTTTGAGTTAAATAATTATTGAAAAATAAAAAATAAAATAGTCATTTATAGGTGGATATTATTTTAGAGGTTATTCAAAATGATAAATTAGGCATATTTTTAGATGTTAATTTATTATAACCATATGTATTGATCAATATATTAACCTTGTCAGGTGTTACAAGGGTCTGTTAGGTAATGGTTACCATTGGAAACACTAAATCACTATGATCATTTTCCTCTTCTTCAACATAATCCTATGATTTTTTTTCAAGGGATGTCATAGTTATAAGGGATAATTCAACATATTAATCATGTACTTATTTAACAACTTATTATTTAGAAGTAGAAAAGGATATATATTCCGAATAACTAGTCTGAAATTGTTTTTTACGATGATAAGGAATCCTCATAATTCCCTGATTGTCATTATTCAATTCAGTTCTATCGGTTCAATCCACTCATATTTATTATTAATGTTTCTTATCATTTCCTGTAACCAATTAAGGTTTCAAAATTTAGTGAAACATTTTTTATTCATATAAATATTCCATTGAATATTATTATTCACCACAATTCATCTATTACCCATCACCATTCCTCTATGTATCAAAATTTTATTAGGAAACTTGCTAATACTAATCCTTCTCTTCCATTTTACATGGTTTCCATTTATCATCATTAGAATTAGTATCTTTTTTAGACTCCCATGGGTTTTTATTTTAAATTATTATAAAAAGATCATTTAAATTTTTTATTAACAAAATGCTTGACTTTATACTTTATCATACTACTATTCAAACATAACTTCAATCACATTTTTATTCCCCTTAAACGGTTACCCATTTTTAATAATATTATTTCACATAATTTCTATTTTATTTAATAATTTAATACCACTAAATATTTATTTTAATGAAAAAATTCATATCTTTTGAGTTTACATAATTTTCCATGTTAATCTTCTTATGAAGCAATCTTCAATTTGTACGTAATGCTGAAAAATGGTTTAAAAATTATAGAAAGTAGGGTTGTAATCATATTAAATATATATTTCATGATTTTATCTATTTAAAATATTGGTAAAATTATAATTTAATATAGAATCAATATTACCATAAACCATATTTAGATGATATAATCTGAAATTATGAGTTGTTGTGTTGTCAAACAGCATTAGACTAAGTCAAAATATTGAAGCAATATCATTGAATTTATAAAGATGTCATAAAAAATAATACAAAAAATGGATCCATATAAATATTTTCACATTCTTTTGATTTTTTGTAATAAGATTAATTTTTATATCCCCTCTCAAAATATAGATTATTTTAAGATTCATATTTTACTTTTCTATTCTCCACAATTTAAAATCATTTTATGATGAAGTAAATATGATGTAAAAACAAAAAGTACCTATTATAATGTGATTGAAATCATTAATTACAAATATTAATTTGATCTATATATTTTTATTATTATAATATAATAGATGAACACTTTTGGAATAATAAATATTCTAATAAGTATTTTACTAGAAATCGCAATCCATTACTTCAACTCCTCAATATTTTCTATAATAGAAAATTTCCCATATCCCGCCTTTAAGATATGTTTACCAGGATTTTTACTTATTGGTTATTATCTAGTATCATATATATATATGAAAATAATTTACATAACTCTCCTTAAAATGGTAACTAATCTAATAATTCAATTTATTTATACAAATATAGAATATTTTCCCAATAGCCTAAAAATAATAGTACTAATAGTTAAAAAAATATCAATATTAATAACAATAATAATAATTAATAATTTTGTTAGGGATGAAGGACCCTAGGGGAAAATAACAAAACATTTATTACTAATATTTTTAAGTGAGAGAAAAAATATGTTTAAGGTGTGTATAGTTATCACCTCACACATTTCAATTTTGAAGAATGATAAAGATTAATCAAGAAAAAATGTAAAAAAATCACTCAATTTTATTTTTTTATAAAATGTTATCAGAAACTTGTTTCCAAATATGTTTAAGGTAGATGATATACTCCAAACAATCTCTATAAGGTTTCTAAGAGGAAATAGTTGATATTATTTTAATAATATTGATCACTGATTAGGAGTCACTTACAATCAAAATTTTTTCACTTCCAAACTGATTGGTATACCTAATAACATTTTTGGAAAACCATATTTCCATATAAATGGAAATATTTTTTTTTCTTAAAAAGAATATGATCCCTTGAATAATCTAATGAATTTAAAAAATTCCACTACACCCTACATGTCTTAGGGAACCTCATTACACACCATTAGTGTTAACCTCTACCCATGAGAGAAGAGAAGGTATATATATCATATATACTACCGTGAAATGATTCATTGGAATTAAATTCACTATGACAAGTTTATCAGTGATTCTATATTTAATAGACTAATATATACATCATTTTTTATTTTTCAACCATATGAATTTATTTAAAAATTCATGTGAAGGTACATTTAATATTGACTCCCATACCTCCAAATCTATACTAATATCTGAACATATAGATATGACAAATACATAATTCAAGGGTAGATGGGAGTTCAAAAAAGAATAATTCATCTCAAGACTAGGATAATAAATCATAATTGAATAAACATTGAAATTAGAGGAACTATTATAGTCGGAGAGAGATGATTGTTATTCACATATGAAATTAAAAAATACACACTAGAAAAAAAAATGATAACACAATTCACCATTATAGTTGTAGTATATATTAATCTTTAACCAGTATAAAAGTAGATTTTCCATATTTTATAGATAATTAGGTTACTAGAAATTGTAAAATTGTACAACATAGAAGTGATAACCAATTTATGTGAGATTCCTTAATTCCCCATATAGAATATATAGTGTTGTATATTTTTTAGAATGACCGAAAAGGATGGGAAACAAAGGTAGGATGTCATCATCCATGAAATTGTACTCTTGGATATATGAGATAATTATAATGTTTATAAATACATTAAAATCATATGAGTTCTCAATTATATTTATAATAGATATATTTTTCATTTTTAGTGGAATCTATAGTTTTATTGACAATTTATGATTGAGACATATATATTATGATGAATCCAATGTTGAAACCATTGAAGTAATCCAATTTGTTTTATATATAATTTAATTATAAGAGTCTATGATAATATAACAAATGGATTAAAATGTATATAAATGACTTATCCTATGATTTTTTTGAATGAAAAATTAAATTTGTAGCATTACATACTCACTAATTGAGTTGCGATTATTCTCAATAAAATTACTAAATTGAGAATAATTGAAGATAATAAATTTGTTAATTGCAACCCCACTGAAGTAAAAATACATATCAATTTTTTTTGAAGATATTATGAACATATTCCTTTCATTTACATATCCTCACTAGATGAAGTTATTGATTTGAGTTTCCAAAATCTAGATAAGTTCATTATCTAGATGTAGAGGTAAAAGGAATAAACATGAATGTGTGTAATAATTGAGTTAATATGAATGATTCATCTACCTTACTAAAGGATCCTTATTTTCCAACTACTCAAATATGAAGTGATCTTTTAGGAAAATACTTTTTATTCTCAATAATTCACTTTCCGATAAAAAATAGGTACACATTGATAATTAAAGTGTAGAGTCCCTTATAACACATTAAAGATAATAGTGATGTATATTTTCCTATCTCTTGAGATACATTATCTAAAAACAACAAAGGATATAGTCAATCTAATATCCCACCCCGATACATTATGATAGTTCTTTATTGTATCCATGATTACTATAATGTTATTACCATCATCAACATTACATTAAATAATAAAATCACAAGAACAAAAGTATTAGTTTTGATCATTTAGGTTCCTATTAAAATTATTAGGGGTGAAGATACCAAGGTACATATATTTGGGAATAAATATCGTAAAACAATCCAAAAAATTTCCAAAAATAAGATATTATAGTGGGACACCATGACTTACTTCAGTATAGTAAATGAATAATCTGTTTGGGGTACCATTAAAAAAATTGAGAGAATAAAGATGGTGAGAAGATATTGAATTAGCATACCAAACCTAAAAAAGAATCCATTCATGTTCATGGCACTAAGAATGAATCTCTAATGAAGGTAATCAAATTATTTTTAAGTATCATGTTTTTCTAAAATGTAATAATTTATAAGATTTTTAAATATAATATTGATACACTCTGAAGAAGTGTGTAGATAGTCCTTGATCCTCCACCCTAATAAAAAATTAAACTTAGTAATAGAGATAATATGATTATCAATTATACAAATCCTTGAATCTAAATATTTACAAATATTCTAAAGAAATGTTATCCCACCACAATGTTTTTTAAATTATAACACCTATTGGATGACAATCCTTATGTATATGTTTGATGAAATATTTGTAGAATCCAATGGGAATATATTACCTTGAGAATAAATCTTTTACAACCCAATAAAGATAATATTTAATGATATATTTATTTTGGATAAAGCATTAATTTGAAAAACTATATGGGACAACCACACTATCCCGATTGAGAGAAACATGTACCATCTTAATCATTTCATCCATAGGGATGTTACTATGATAATAATTATATATCATTGTTATGGATAATTTAATGAAATTAATATGATATAAATTCATTGGGTAGTTATCATTAGTATTGAAGAATTGGATTAAATAGACGACCATTACTCTTATAATGTCAACATCATAATAAAAAAATCACCATTTACTATGTTATATGTAAATGATTTTGATACAATTTTTTCTTCACTAGGTATATGAGTATGTAATTTATACAACCATATTTAAGGAATTTAATCATTGGGTTTTGCCTTCTGAAACCCCTCCTAAATATTTTTGAGTTCATCCATCATACTTTCTATTTGAATTTTTTTATGATGAGGTAGGTTTTGAGAAATATTTTTTATGGAATTCATATAACTCATCATTATCATGCATGTATAACATGAATCTATAATTTACCATATTTATCCTCAATATATACTATTAAATCAAGCATTACCCTCATAATATTATGTGAAATCATCTGAAATGTACAATAATTAGTATTAGATGGCCATGAATTTTCAAAGGCATCCCTATAATGATTAAAATTGAGAAAGGAATTTTTAACCAAAAATTTATAGGGAGAAGTTGTACCAATATCCATTATTGTTATTAAAAGAGAGTTTTTATCAAAATGAAATCAAGGAAGTTCCCTAAATGAGATGCTAAGGGATGGATCACCACCAACTAAAAAGAAAAATGCTCATCCAATTCATTCAGTATATCATCAGTTAATAGTTATAATTGTCTATAAAACTTCATCACCCACCATTATTATCTTATTTAAGATTCTCATATCATTGAATCATTGAAAATAAAAGGATATAACTATATGGAATTTTTTACCAGTCTATTCATCAAGATTCATGATTAAAATGAAGAGACCTAATAGAATCCAATTATGAATGGAAACAAAGTAAATATTATGTAATTTTCTTCAAATTCCTATTATTCTTATGTATCAAGATTGAAAATAGATATAAGAGACAGTAAATATGGAATTAATAATAATAATTATATTAGTGATATGTTATTGGACAAAATGAATAATAGAGAGGGTTACATATTTTATTATGAGGACCAAAAGATTTTAAATATAATAGAACTAATATAATAAGAGACCAAGTCATATTCAATATTAGACTAATTTAAGAGTTTTAATGTTCAAAATTGTACCATGGGTTCAATAATTCCAAAAATAATTTTATTATTATATTCAATGAAAACAATAATGGATGAAGTGGTTTCACAATTTTTGTGACCATTGAATTTTCAAAAGATAATTATCAATGAGATAATGTATTTTCACCAGTGTGGTGCATATTATTGTTTTCCACCTTTATTATATGTATCTTTTTCCCAACTAGACCTTTATATTAAGAATTGGTATTCTTATCCCTATTAATATCTTATATCTCAACAACAAATCTCTTTCCCTTCATAATTTCAACATTATTAATAAGGCCAAACATATTCTAGGAAAAAATATTAGGGAAAATATTACTAGAGTATTTCTTCTTGGTAGCTTTTTCATCTAATACACTAGAAATGGTATCACTATGATACTTTATAACTGGAGTTTTATATTCATGGTGGACACCACCTTATGTAGCATGTAACCAAAAAACCCAAAACTGTACCTTCTACGATTAATGGTGCCTCATAATTACAAATAGAATGGGATTCCCCTTATACCTAGAAATAACCAATGTAAGTAGTTAGTGTTTTCACACA
Organism: Viscum album; assembly: GCA_963277665.1. Taxonomy (NCBI): domain Eukaryota; kingdom Viridiplantae; phylum Streptophyta; class Magnoliopsida; order Santalales; family Viscaceae; genus Viscum; species Viscum album. The sequence goes on from OY728143.1 coordinate 1,017,612,953, forward strand.
CTTAAGAACCATAGAAATATAACCATCCTCTAATAAGTCATCAAAAAGGATCAAATACATTTATTGTGTTGTACCAATACTATGAGGAATATCTAGGGTGATAAGAACTATTTAAATAACACACACTAGGATATTTATAGTAATTGATGATGTAAGCTCAATTGGATTGTTCTTTATATTTATATGATCTTGTGTAATAGAGATAATTGATGACAACACAATATTGTAATTATCTAACACAATTTTAATATAATTTCCCATTGTTTTGGATTTTCAGATACCTTTTATTTCCCTTTAAGTATAATATTTATACAAGTTATCTCATTAATAACATTGATATTATAAACATTATAGGACCTATATATATTTTATAAAGTAGCAACACATCTAATAAGATTATATTTCAAACAAAAACTATATATATTCACATATTTAGTTTTCAAATTCCAATTATCTTTTATTATTGTGAAAACAAACTTCCATGTAAGATTTTTAAATGGATAAATACCCTAAATAATCTTAATATAATTACCAAAAAATGATCTTATAATTTTCTATTTTAATCTTGATTAGGACCCCCATAAGGGAAGTAATTCCCAAATGAAATTTTTATGACAATAATTCCAATTTTGAACATATATCCACCCCAAAACATTCACATTATAAATCTTAAAATTAATGGGATAAAAATATTTATTCTATTCGTAGATCTTGAGAATACCATATTTAAGGGATATTGAATAGAATCCAAAATATATTATTTTCAAATAAGTTTATGTGAATATAATTGGGTAATATTGCTTAATGATCATAGTGATATTCTTATAAAAAATACTATACATATAATAAATATACATGACCAAAACACTAAATTTTTATATAGTTTAAAATTATTGAAAAATAATTAATACCATGATATAGAACCTGAATAGATACACTCATTCATAGACTAGATATTTATTATCACCAATATGAGAAATTACTCTTTTTTGGATAATTTGGAATAATGAATAAAATTATTGGTTAATAAAGGTTCCCAAAGTACCTACATTCATAGAATCAAGGGAGATTTTTTACAGTACATATACTTTTTAACTTCCATAAACTATAGATTTGTTCCCCATGATGAGTAATATAGTTGTAAAATATGCATTTTCCCATAAATATTAAATTCATCAATAGGTTAGTGTCCCCTACCTATATTAATATTATTTAGTTCTAGATCACTATAGAGGTTCATTGATTTTAATGGAAGGCTAAATACCTAAGAAGGTAAACCAAATAATGTTTCTAATATATTTATTAATGAAAAAGATAGGTTTAATGATTATATTATGTATAATGAAATTTCACAAAAAATATGATTTATTTAGAATATAATGTTAATTATGTGGTTCACAATGAAGGAAACTACATTTTCTCCAAGAAAAATTTCTATACTCTTGTAGGATCTTCCTAAAACAATTTCATATTTACTATAATGTTGTAAAAGGGCTAATTAGGGCATCTAAATGAAGTCATGTTTTAATAAAAATATAATAAGTCATTATTAACATCACATTAATCATTGAATAATAATTAGACAACCCATACACTAAGGATTATTAACATACTATAAAGAAAACATATTCCAACTAAAAAAATGAATAAAATACAAATATAGTGTATTGAAAAGTTCTAGATTTGTAATATCTATTGGAAAATTAAGAAATGATGTGGAAAATGTTTCCCAATGCATGTACACCAAGTTCCATAAGTTTGAGGAGCCACTATAAGAATAGAAGCATGAAATAATTAATTAACGTAATCATTACAAGTATTTATGAACGATTACATTCTTCATCAATATGTATATCCCTCATTTGTTAGGAAGATACTACAACACCAAAATCAATTATTTTATTCTATAGTTGGCTTCATATTGAGCACAACAACATATTTATTTCATTTGAATCTCAATTTCTACCGAAATAGTAGGAGTGATAAATTTTTATTTAATGTTCTATAAACTGGGAACCATATATAAAATCAATATTGTGTGATGAAAAAAATTAGAATTGATTCAAATATAATGTTGGATCTAATTTCAAAATTAATGGATATAGGAAAAGGGATTCATAGATATCATTGTCAGAAGTATAATTTCAAGGTATTCATATTTATTCTTGAAGTTCCATAAGAATAATCTGGTTAGTAAAAACAATTAAAATAGAAAATTTCCATAAAGAATTAACCCACCATGAATCCTCTAATATATTAATTCACTCGATCAAGATAATATACCTATATTAGAAAAAACACGAGAAATATATTATTGAAAAATAATATATGAAACATAAAACTCATGTTTAGATGTCTAAAATATAATGATCAATAGAATAGATAAAAGAACCATTTAATTAGTTCTTTTTTTATAGAAAACTTCCTCTATCACATCAGACATTTAGCTAAGAATGATTAATAGGACCATTTATTTATAAACACATTATTTAAAGGGCACATGAACCTGAAAAGTAAATTAGAATAATTGAAATAAAAAACTAATTATTTACTTTCCATTGGATATTAATGTAATTTATGATTGTATAATAAAAAATATATTTCTTAATTTGAGTAATTTTACTTCTCTTAATTTGAATGTAATCATCAATAGTGATATCCTATACTATTTTTCCATAAAAAATCATGTCTTATCCTTAAATCTAGGTATATATTTCCTCTATAATGCCTTAATTAATAATCTAATCAATTTTAGTTTTATTTAAATCTTCTTCTTTATATTCATAAAATAATGAAAAAGGCCCACCAATTTTTACCACCATTTTTGAAACATTATGATCAGATCGGTTTTTAGTACTTTTATTCTTAAAAATTCACAATCTGGAAGATCTTATAACCACTATCCTCTCATTGTTTGATTTTTCTCTATGCTGCCTTTACTTCCATGGATGAGGAGTCATAAATTCATTCATATCAACAAATTATTTTTTCACATTTTTAGCACATTATTTAATGTAATTTTACAAAATATATTTCTCTTTTGTTAGAGATTGATCAACATTATTATCTTATGTATCTACAACTTTCTCATATTAAAACATTACCTTACCCGATTCCTTGATTTCATGGGAATTAAAAGCAAACAAGGAAGTGTTTACCACATCTATAAACCCAATATAATTCAATTCATTTAGTTTATAATCATATTTTATTGGTTAGTTCAAGGATACCAGTATCACTGGAAGCTGAATAATTGGAAGTTTATTTGGGTGAGTCACCCATATATCTCTGTTATTATCATAATTCATCTCTTTAGAATATAACACCTATTTTTCAGTTCTAGTTTCTTTTCTTGCACAATGGAGTGTATGATGTATATTTTTTACATAATGAATTAGTTAATGGAAAAAATTATTTTATTTATTCCAATAGATAGATGTATTTTCACATACATCTTATTATAAAAATTCAAAATCTACTAAAATAGTAATATATATGATAACAAAAATAATAAGTATAATCAATATTATTTAAATGGAATTAAAAATTTCGAATAAATTTTATTCTAGAACCCTATTTGGTCAAACCTCATCCGTACACATTAACAATAACAACCAAAAAATGTTAATATTTTATTGCATAGAATGACCCAACGTACCATCTCAATATAGCCCTACGGCCAGGATTAGTATAGCCAAAAGATCCTTAAAGGAGATGACACAGTGTCTCAAATGAGTTACCTACATCACACAATTTCACTGGTTTTACACTACACCGCTAATTACCAGTAGTCCATAAATTATATAACTAGTCTGAATTCTATGCCTCCTATATTAAAAAAATTATCTATTTCTACCATCATTTATACTCTTTATGGGATAACATTTTTTCATCTCACCATTCTTTAAATTTAATGATGACAAAATATCTAAGGTGTATATTTTTATTATTTTTATAATTAATAATATTATTATTGTTATTCATAATAATAATTTTGTTTGATTTTTTTATTTTATTTAAATTTATTTAAATTAGTGTTTTTAATTTTTTTAATTTATTTAAATTACACAAATTATTATATATACATTTTAGTTAAATTTATTTTCTACCAATTATTATTATTATTATTATTATTATTATTATTCTTAAGTAACAACGGGGTTTACTCTTACCAATGGCTTAACATTTTCTCTTTACCATTATATATCTTCTATCTACCCATATGCATGGATTTAGAAACCCTTATATAAATATTATTTACCTTTATGTAAGCCTTAAATATATTTTTTATCATTATATAACTACTTGTTACCTTTATGCATGTGTAGTTACCCTTATACGGGTAAGTATTTCACCTTTATACAGTGCACGGTTTATCCTATTTTCCATTATGTGATTATATAAAACATCCTTTGGTATAATATTATCTTATTATTATGTATAATATTGATTTTTTAACATTTTAAAAATATCATCCAACATTATTCTATGGATGTATTCTTCGAGGTGCCCATACACAACATGCTAAGATACCTTTACGCAGTGCACGTACCCTTACAAAAACTTTACAAATTGTTTGTTACCATAAAAAATATTCTTATTACCCTTATCAATTCAACAACAAAATACCTTTATATATAATTAAGAATATAAAAATCTCTTGTTTACTATATTTTTTTTTCATTCTTTAGGTATTTATTTACTCATTGTAAATTTGTAGAGGTTAAATTATTTTACTGATTTTATAAATTCATATTCTTTGACATCGATCATATGTTAAGTATTTAAATAATATATTAAACTGATTTATATGAATATTAATTTTTTTATTCACACATATATTTTCAGCATGAAACTAAAAATTTTCAATTTTACAAATTCTGACTTTGTTTATTAAATTTTATAGTTTCTAAATACATTTATAACTAAAAAACCTTTTTTAACCATGTTTTTTTATAGTGAGGTTTTTTTAAATATTGATATTATTAGATGTTATATAATGGTATGTTTATTTTTTTATTTTTATATCCCAGATTCTTGTGATTTCTTTATCTAAATTTTTTATTTTTTTTAGATATTTTAAATGAATTATTTCAATTAGATTTTGTTTTTATGTTTTATTTAAATTTAATAATATTTTTTTCACCCTCCTTGAAAATTTTATCATTTTATAATTATTTATTTAAAATTTGAATGGAATAACGACATCTTTATAGTGTTGAGTTACTCATTAATTAAATGGATTGAGGCATATATAGAAATAAACCTGGTCGTAATCCATAGAATGTGGAATTTGGAGACCTAATGATCAAAATTATTTTAAAATGATTACATAGTAATTCAAGGCTACAAATATATTCCATTTGAGGCCTAGAATACAAATAAACATCTCGTATAGATTACCCCTCCATTCTGCCAACATGCTTAATTTCACTTCATAAACTCAAACATCCCCCTTTCAAAAACCCCCTTCTTCATTCAAAGTGTGTGTTACATAATTGTAATATATTTCTCACCATATCTAAATTATCATTATTTATTTATATTTATAATATTTATTAGGATAATTGAGACTACGATAAAATTATTACATTATATAGCATTATTTTTGTGTGTGATTACTTTCATTAAAGTATTAGAGTATAGTTTACTTTCATTTATTACTTTCAAAAGGAAAGGGGATATTTTTTTAGAATCACAATTAATGTTCTAGAGTCTATTGTATATGGTTTCCTATAGTAACCTAAAAAATAATGGAAAGTTTTTGTATTTATGATACTAATAATTCAAGGGGACTAATACATTAAATCATCAAAATATTGAGGTGATAGACATAGGGTTACCTTTCTGTAGTTTTACAGAACTTCCATACCAATTTATTATTCCTTTTTTACATTATAGTTTTTTATTTATATTTATAAATTATTATTTTCAATTTTTTTTATTCTAGAAAATGTTCTTAGCCATTTTATTATTAATAAAACTCTTCATATTATTAGTATTAATTAAATATTATATTAAAATATATTTATATTCATTCAACAGATGGATTAATTTTTAAATAAGTTTTTATAAATTAGAACATTTTCCTTAATATTTTGTAAAAGTAAATTAAACCTCACATACCATTTTATCCCTAATATTTATCATATATTTAGAAGCCTTTGGGGGAGGGGTTTAATTAATTTCATTTTGTTCGAAATAATTATATGTTTTAACTGTTTTAAATAAGTAACTTTTGTTTTCAAATAAATATATATTTTTAAATGAATAATTAAAATAAAAATAGTTTTATAAAATTAAAATTATTGGGTTGTGCAATGTTTTTTGATGGAAGTAATTATGGTTATTTTAAAATAAACTTTAATAGTTTTCCTAAATTTATTTCCATTCATGTTTATAAGATTATTATACCTGGATATACTCATAAAATTGATGAAGAAGATAAATAGACCCCAAATTATTTTCCAACATTTCAATTAAAAAATAAATATATAATGTATTTTCATTATTGTTTAGATGTTAATGGGTTTAAGAGAATTTTTCCATGTTAAAATTCACTTAAAATAAGAAAATTATTAAACTTTATTAATAATGTTACAAATTAAGTTACGGATTCTAATCTAGACATGTTCAGAAAAGGATTTGAGGGTTTCTTCAGGCATCATAGAGAATGTATCACTGCAATATTTATTATATTTATTTATATTTGTAATGTTAACAAGTCTATTAGTGATCTTATTTTTATAGAATATTTAATCAAGAAAATATTTTTTGTTTTAATAGAAATTTTTAAACAAAAATTCACCATGATCTAAGAAGATAATGTTGTAAAAAATATTATGGTTAGGTAACTCAAAGGTTATCTCAAGAAATTTGAGATAACCATGTAGAGACGAGATAAAAAAGAGGTTATATAGGTCATGTTCACTAAAATAATTATTTCTTTCTATGAAAAGATTATGAATCATATTGGAGTGACTTTGATATTTCCATCATTATAGACACGACATACAAGTATCTTGAAAAGAATATATCCACTCAATGTGTCAAAATTCAAATTCTTGAATTTGACAGAACTTTCTTTGGTTGTAAAAAATATTCCCGCAACAATATAATGTTTCCAATTAATAATTGAAAGTTGAAAGAAAATAATAATGGTATGAAATATTTAAAGGTCTCGACTTAGAGCTCCATTGAGGGATCATTTTAGAATTAAAAATAATGCAATGAAAATCTCAAGTGTCTTAGGTTACATATCAAGGAAATAATTATGGTTAGTTCTACAATTTAACTTTTTACCTTTTATTAAATTTCCCTCTTATCTACTTATTCTATATATTATTTGAAATATAAATATCTTCTCAATGTTATACATGAACATCAAAATGGTTTGGTGATAGTTTTTCAAAATTCAAATTGATTAAGAAGAAAAAAATATTGATGTTTATAAAAAATAGAAGCATTTAAAATTAAAAGAAGATTTGATTTTAAAAATAAAAGATCAACATAATGATGGAAATTTATAATTTATTATTAATGATCTTTTAAATAGTATGAATAATTTGACTTATGGTGAATAATATTTAATAAAGTTTTGGGTTATCAAAAACCATTATAAAATTTTCATGGTTATTGTTTTTAAGAAATTATTGTTTTCCTTAAAACTCTAATAATATTAAGTTTTTAATAGAATATCTAAAAATAGTTGTTTAATTATTGTAGGAAATGTGTTCATTTATTTTATGAAAGGAACTATAAAAATTATATATATGTCAAAACTAAAACTATTCATATTTTTTCTCTTATTTCAAATGGAAAAAATATTCTATATAAGTGTGGACTCCAAAATATTTATTACATATCTTATATGGATTGAAATATTGGATCCAAAATAAATAGTATCATAATATTTTTTAGAGAAAGGGATAAACCCTGAAGATATATGCTATATGGATAAAAAGTTCTCAACAAATATTTTTGATGATCCTTATGAATTTAATAATCTATATTATTTTGATGGAGGATATCTCACATTTGAATATTATTAAAAATGAAAAATTATAGGTATAAGTAGAAATGGTTTATCCTACACAAATATTATGAAAGAGTATTATTTTCAAATTATTAAAGATTTATTTTACTATTTATTAGTCAGTTATATGATATAATTATTAAATGAACATTTAAAAATTATATTTTGAATTTTTTTAATTATAAATGATTATTTTTATTTACTGCATTGTGTGCCTAAATTTTTTATGTTAGCGATTTAAAATCTTAAGAAATGCTGAATGAAATGTTTTTATATTCACAAGATAATAAAACATGGATTTTACATTAGTGTATTTGGAATTTGTAAAATTAATTCTATATTAAACCCATATATAACTAAATATTAAGAGATTTAGATATTTTTTTAAATATTACTTAGTCTGTAATAATTTTTAGATAAAAAAGTAACAAAATTATTCATTTAAACCATAGAACCATGTTTCTTCTTAATAATCCTTTTAAATAGTCCAGTTTTATCTTTTTCACTAACTCATGTTGTTATTATTGGTAGTAAAAATTTCACCATTTTAATTATAAATTAATATACATGATTTAAATGGATTTTATTATTAAATCCTAATAACGAGTCTTGTAATTTCTATATCAAAATTTTAAGAGAATTTGAATATTTGAATGGCTAAAGTTTTTCCCCGTTGAAGTGATAATGTTTTTGATTATTATAATAAATAATTTATTTAGTTTTATGCTCTTGAATGTTATCATCAATATATTTCAAGTCATAGAATACCTAAAAATGAGTTTTAGTAGATAAAATAGGACCCCATATGAAATGTACAGGAATCTACATAATAATTTCCCAATTCCACAATAATTCTTATATGTGGTTATCAACACTAGATTCTTAATCGTCAATCATTTCTTTATAAGAATCATCTTATGAAAAAAATCTTATGAAAATTAGAAAGTAAAATTTCCAATTGTTGGTTTCTTTAGAGAATTTTGATATAAATACATGAACTTTAACACCAACGATAATTTATGAATGGTTTACCATAAATACAATGAAAGAATATTCCTAGAGTTCCCAAAATCATGTAAATACTTATAAGTCACTAATAAAAAATACTAATATCATAGAAGAGTCCATGAACATAATATTTGGTATAAATCTTACTAAATCACATCTACATAATGATAATGATGTCACCTAACCTTGTTCAACACTTCATCTACCTCAATATTCTAAAATAATTGATGATTCTCTAGAATGAACTTCCTCTAATTTACCCATGTCTTAAACACTTTGAGAGGTGCTACGTCTTGGTAATGTTATTAGAGAATTATGATCGAAAACATATATGATATGGTTGATATAAAATGATGTTGGACATAAGGATTTTATCTCTTATATTTAACCACATTCCCTTGATGATTCCATTAATGATTACAACTAGATACTTACCATGAATGAAGAGTTGAAATAATTTGAAACAAACCACATTTGGGCACATATATAAATTCTTGATATTCAACCTACTATTGGCACTAAATAGTTTTTTTGAAAAAAACAAAATGAACAATGAAATAGCACACATAATAAGGATATAATTATTTCTAAACTGTATAATCAAGAATATGTTATTGATAATGCTGAAACTTCATTCTCGATTTCTCAAAATAAATCCATTAAAATATTTTTTTATGAACTACTAATTTTAAATTTAATAGTTTGAAATTGATGTCGCTAGTGTTTTTATGTGGTTTTATTTTTTAAAATACTTTTCTTGGACAAACCACTCAGTTTTGAATATCCTGAATTTCCAAATTCGGTTCTCATGTAGAGGAAGTAAATATACAGTTTAAGAGAATCCTCACATGTTGTTTTAGTGAGGTTAACCAAATTTTTTTTATCAAATTATTTCAAAATGGAAAAAGACGATTCTCACATTTTTCTCAAAAAAATTTCAAGTGATTTATTAAATGTTCGAATTTTTTATGATGATGTTTTATTCAACTCAACAATAGAATCTATTTTCAATGATTTTTTTTGATTTTATGTTTAATGTGTTTAAAAATATATTTATGGGATAAATTTAATTTTTCTGTGTCTTTCAAATTTCCCAATAATTCGTTGGATCCTTTAAAAAACAAAGAAAATAAAATAATGAAATTCTAAAGATTTTCGAGTGAATCATGCTATGGAAATTCAAATTCCAAAGATTACAACATGTAAACTAATAGTTCATGAATCTAGTCAATATATTAAATACATTTATTGTTGATGTATGATTGAAATTATAATTTACCTTACTGTCACAAATCTGAATATCATGTTCACTACATCCCTTTATTCTCATTTTCAATCTAATCCAAAGGAATATAATTTTACACTATTTTTTTCCATTATTTAGAAGGAAATAAAAACCATGTATTAATTTATCCAAAGAAAAATATATTTTGATATTTTTTGTTATCCTAATACCAATTTTGGTTGATTCTAACTATAGATAACAATTAATGGAGGAAGTTTTCATATACCAGGAAAATCCATCACCTCATGGTGTAGTATGAATCGAAACATTGTTGCTACTACAATTGAAGTAGAATAAAAAGTCACTGGGATTTTTTTTCCAATGTTATATAAATGAAACATACTCTCTTGAACTTGGGTATGACACATTCTTATGTTCATGTCATGTGATATTAGTAGTGTGATACCTATTCATATATATTCTACCCGAAAATATTTCTATAACCACATTTAATTGAGATCCAATTTTCAATGTGATAATCTCAAAAATGATTTCATTGTTCTTAAAAGTGATTTCAAAAACCATCAAATTCACCAAATCTTCACTAAAATGAAACTATTTACCGCTATTAATCTATCTTTTGTGAGTTGAGAATGATTTTCATGTTGTTAAAATCAATTAATTTTATGGAAATATTGAGATTTTTTTATTTTTTAAAATCCTTATTTAAAATATACTTTCCCAAATGGATATTAATTTTTTAATTTTAAAAAATATTTTTAATCTCCTTTTGTAATTTTGGAAAATTATAGTGAGGATGATAAATAAAGAAAATTTTTATATATGGATAAAAATAATTGGATGTGGTTACAGTGCAGAGGAGCTATTGGGTTTATCTCAAAAGGAGTTGATTGGGTATGTTAAACCTTTTTCTATCATGGGTCTAATGAATGGTCCTTACTATACACTCAATTTGACCATACTATGGAATTTTTATGGTTCATTAATGAAATATTTGACAAAAATTAATAATAAATAAGTTTTTTTAATTTTATATCATTTTAAGTCTTTTATTGATTTATTTTTGTTTTTTAATGGATATGATCACTTTAAAGTCTCATTAAACATTCTATAAAGGGGGAATAATCATTCCAATACTAAAATGATCAAAGAAAAGACATTTTTTCGCATTTTTTATTTTATTTTTTTAAAAAATATTTTTTTTCTTTTTCAGTTTTGTTTCTAATTCTTTATCTTAACTATGAAACTAATCTTTAAAAATATATTTGATTTTAAAAATTCTTATTTAATGTTTTTCATGTTTTAAATATTTTTCAAAATAATAAATTTCATATCCCTTAAAAGGAAATTAATGATAAAAAATGTATATTTATTCTTTATCTATTTTTTTTCTCACCCAATGTATAAGTGATTTTTTATAATAGAAAAGAGGGAGATGATTTAGAATCCAATCCCAAAAAATGTGATGTTATGTTTGTGTTATATGTTTTCTTTATTTAATTTAAAATAATTTTAATTTTTATTCAAGTGATTACGATAATGAAAAATGAAGATATTGGTGTGTTTCTCAGTATTCATTTATTTCGATGATCACACATTTTTTTATAAAGCATATTTTCATTATTTTAATAATTAATTTTTTTATTTATATTAAAGTAAATAATTTATTGAATTTTATGTTATTCAATTTTATTTTAAAAAATATAATAAAATAAAATAAAATAAAATAAAATATTGTATTATAACATTTTATTATAATATATTATTTTATATTATTATTTATTATTAATATTTATATATTTTTATTATTATGATTGTTTTATATAATTATTTTTATTAATCATTTTGAAAAATAAATTTTCTAAAGATTATTTTTTCCCTTATATAAACCCAGTTTTCACATTTATGTATACTTTCATATTTTTTATTATCACTTAGGTAACTTCAGCTTACCCTTATAGATGGATTCTTATTCTGTTATGAAAATATCTTTTTCTATAATGTAATCCTTATATGTATTCTTTTACCTCTAAATATCTACCTTTTACCTTTACACATTCCTAGTTACTATTACAGAAGTTAATATTTGACCATAATACATAACATGATTTCTTTACAATACCTTTATGGGAATATTTAACATACCCTTACCTAGAATATTAGATAAAATTTATAATGTATATTGATTTTAATATCATTCATTAAATATCATCTACCATCATGCAACATATGAATTTTTTGAGGGACCCTTCAATGAAATTATATGATACCCATACACTGAACATATACCCTTAAACAAACATTACAAAATAGGGGATACCATTATGTAGAATTATTATTACCATTAAAAATTCATTAAACACAACTTTACATATATTTTCAAATATTAAAATCTAAAATTTTATTTGTTTAATGATATTCTTGATATATTTATTTACTGTACTTGAATTTCATGTGATTAATTTGTTTTAATGATTCTCTAAATTAATTTTAATGTTATAAATTGTATGTGAAATATTTTTACTTTATTTCAAAATAATATATATAAATCTTAATTTTTTATGCACACATATATTTTCAGCATGAAACTGAAATACTACAATTTAATTTAATTTAGTTGATTTTTTGAATTTATAGTGTAGCTATTCATTTTTAATAAATATAATCTTTTTAAATCATCTTTTATGGGGTTTAATTATATTTAATTAATAATTGATATTATAAGATATTTAATAATGGCATATCTATTATTGAATTTATTAAAAGTAATATTCCAAAAATTTCTATAGAATTTATATATGGATTTGTTACAAATTTTTAAATGATAGATATCAATTAGATATATTTTGTTTTATTTTTTAAATTATAATGATAATATGCTTCCCTGCCCTAGATATTTCAGGATTATTATTTTTATTATTTGAATTTATAATTATAACCTTTATGTGTTGATTAATTATTATTTAATGAGGTAAAAAATTTCATAGAAATAAATAATTTCTATATTTATGGAATGCTGACATTAAATATAGAATGAACATGATAAATCTAGAATATTCTGAAGGAATTGAATGCCTAAAATAGAAACATATGGAGGCTTTGAAAACTATAAAAAATGTATAATATATTTCTCACACATTTGGAATACTTGCTCTATTTCACTTCAATCCCTCGAAGCTCCCCTTTCCTAAAATCATATTCCTCCTTCAAATAGTGTGTGAAAAAAATATAATATCTTTCCCACTATATTTATTATAGTGTTATGAAAATGTATTCATCATATTCCTTTGGATAATTGAGTCCAATATAAAAAAAATTCCTACTTATTAGTATTATTTTTTGGGTTCTTAATATCATTAATATAAGTGAAAAAACATTAAATTTATTTTTCCATTTAAAAATACAATAGACTGTTCATTTAAGATTTAAAGATTCATCATTAATGAGAAATTGTCTACTATGTTTGGATTAATTCTATAACCTAACATGTAAAGGGAAATTTTGGTATTTTGTTAAAAAAATCAAAGGGCTAATAGATTAAATCCTTAGGATATTGTGTTAGAGTACATAGGGGTATCATTAGGTACTATTATTGAACAACCTTAAAAAATATTGTGTACTATTTAGATTCTGTTATTTATTTATTTATTTCATTGAATTTTTGATTTCATAGTTGTATGAATACATAAAGCAAACAAAATGGTTTTATTAATGAAATATCCATTACATTTGTTATATTTCATTAATTATCATCTTCAATTATATTATTGTGGTTTGAGTACAATAATTCATTTATTGTTTTATAAATATATTTTCATGAATTAGATAGCTTTCCAATATATTTTTTTTGGAAAACAATTCACCCCCATCATGACCTGATATATCCTATCTCAGACATACTACCCCTCTTTCCCATAATAGGAATTAATGTGGGAAGAGTGCTAGTAGGTAGGATCAAATGTACCCATATCTCATTCGAGCCTCATACTGAATGATGCATATATGACTCCCCACTACACCACTATCCACATCCCATTATTTTTTACTGTTGGTTTCACAATATATATAGCCACATATAATATAACTTCTCCACTAAACATTGAATATTTTATTGTCCTATGGTCTGGATAATGTTATCCATAGGTCCATGTATCATTCAGGACATCTAACCGATGATTCCTATATTTTTGGATGTTGTGTATCATGTTTACTAGAAACTATAGTCTACATGGTTGTGCCATAATATCCTACTTCTTATTGACGTGGGACCAATTTGTATGTGGCCACAGTGCGTGGCCCCATTTTAATATAATAAATGGAAAATATATTCTCTTCTAGGGATTATAATATGACCCAAACCTGACTATTATTCACTTTTACAATGTGAATTTACCACTCAAGAAAACCTTTGAATATAATGATAATAAAAATTACTATTATAATAAAAATAATATAAATAGATGTACCAATAATAATAAAAATTATTGTAATAATAATTATTATTACTCTATTGTTGAGATTATAATATTAATATTAGAACACACCCAGAGTCGAGTGGGTTAATCCTCAAGATTCCCCCCAATGATTGACATACAATAACTGGACGAAATTTAATAGATATTTTAACTAGAACAGAGGCCAAATCTAGGTGTCTCAAAATCCATGAGAATGTGAACCGAAGGCCCAAATAGTCCATAGGCCCTAATATTAATCTTCAATGTTGACCCCATATAGCGCAATTCCACTAACCATGCCAGTGAACACATAATTAAACTACCTAAAAACATAGAATGCTATCTTGCAATGTTGACTATATCCGTCAACCAACTTAGATGCAAAATTTTGGAATCCAACCATGTTCACTTCATAGTTTTACCAACATAGACCAATATAATTTTCCACACCATAATTTTTATTTCCAATGACCTCCACTGGCCCCAATACACACCCGATGACATCCATTCACTAGTGTTGACCATAACCCCTATCATTTTCTATACCACAATTAAATCATATAAATATAATAAAATACTTAAAAATTACCCCATATAGACCAATAATCTTCCCCAATAGAATCAATTATGATTTTATCACTTGTTATATATTGAATTATAGGATAACATTTCCAATCTAGAGATACCCCATCTACATTGTAATAATGATGATGAGGATGATAACCCATCATATTATAGAAAATGAACCACTATTATACTATAATAGTGTATAACACTCCATGAAATTTTTTTAGGGGTAATCTATCACAAAAAACTAAATTGGTTGAAAAAATGGTAAAACGCTTATATAAAAATAGTTTTATATTAAATAGGTGTGTTAAAATAACATCAAATATGATAGTATGTTGAAAATTATAGGATTACATAGAAAAATAGTAGTAGTGTTAAATATAAAATTAATAATATTGATAGAAATAAAAAATAGTAATAATAATAATAATAATAATTTTAATAAAAATCTAAAATGAAATAGTTATTTTTTTAGAAGGCTGAATCTGAAAAAATATTAATTTAAAATATGGTGAATATGGCTATAATGTAGAGTGATGAAGATACATGTACACCGAAATAGACAAATTAGAGTGATATAAATACAAAAGTACATTCTATATCATCTAATTACCAATTTTAGTTTTGTTAATATCTTGTCATTGATCACCTATTTTTTGGGTGTCATTCTGAGTCTTTGTGGTGTTTTTGTTGTTTATGTGTCTTTTATAAGGATATGTTCCTTAGAAAGAGGGAATACAGTGTGAAGATAGTGGTTGTTTGAAGGATTATACAACTATATAAATGTTTTTTACAGTTCTTCCATTACAGGAAAAACATTATTATAAGGATCATGATACAGTTTAAAGGTTTGAGTGACTGAGTTTCGGTGGTTTAGAATTTATTATCTTTATTGCGCCATGGATTGAAGACTAAAACAAAAACTATTAATAGTGAGATGGCCTATTATGTAGTGATTTCCACTGAATAGTGGAAACCTCCTTGTTTTTTGGATCTATGGAATTGGGATTTCTCCATCTCTCAGATGTGGTTTTGATCGAAAAAACAATGACATTGTCTCATGCACTGCACCATATTCAAGACCATTCAATAGTTTTTCACTGTGGTGCTGGTTGAAACAAAATATTATTTTTGTTTCTTCAATTTTAAATTTTAAACCCCATTTTATATAAAAAAATATCCTCATATCCAAACATAATATGTCAATTAATATTTTAATGTCCCTCTAGATAGTATTTTGGATTCTTCAAAACTTTTCCTCTCGGGTCAATGTACCAATGGAAGTTTTCGATATCCTTATAGTAAGTGGATGTTATCTTTTCCATATTTCCTTCTTTCAATTTTCTCATCATCATAGAGAGTGATATATGAACACCAAAGAATAATAATGTTTTAAATAACTAAATGATATGACTCATGCCAATATGGTTCACCTTTCTTTTCAATATCCCGCCTATTTAAAACTCCATAGTTAAATGTTATTGTCCTTGAGTATTGGTTTAGTGTGTGACCTAATTGTCTGTTTCCAAGTGTGTGTGTGAGTGAGGGAAAAGCACACTAAAAGAAAATGAATTTTCCTATAGGGATATTTATTAGAATGATGACCAATTCGAGCTTATGGGTGGGCACTATGAATGAGACCATGTGTGTTTTGGGGAAACTGGTGGTGTCTAATAGGCCTTGAACTGATGACTATGTTAAAGAAGGGTGTCTATACTATTATTGGGGCCCAATTGTTACATTATTATCATAGAAGGATCTCAGTATTAAGTGTAGTACTAGTGTTCAGGTTGAGTTATATTTTTCAAAACATGTCCATTGTTCTATAATGACAATGTGAATGTAAAATCTCACAATCATAAAGGGTTATATGGCTAAATGATATGAGTAATGCTAACACGCTGCTCAATTATTTTAAAGATACCACATGATTAGAACTACATAGTTAAGCATCATTTCCTGGAGTAATGGTTAGGATGGGCGACCTCTTGGGAATTTTCCCAGGGTGTGTGTGATTGAGGAGAAAAAAAATTTAAAGAACATGTGTTGGCCAGTTGGGATAGTAATTTGTATGATGAACCATTCAGGCACATGGGTGGCCCTAAGGGTGGGGACCACATTTCTACAGAGAAACTGGTGGTGAGAGGATGTGCACAACCCAATAACATTTTCAGGTTGGGTGACTATATAATTAGTGGTCCTCAGTTGTTATAATATATCACCATGTTATAGGTGAACCTAAATATTTGTTTGATGAATCTTTATTATAAGTACTACTCTTTGATCTTCCTTGACATCACTTCTCCATTAAAGGTCCCCATTTGGGGTTATGGATATTTTGATAATATGATCAACAAGTAGGTGGTTTTATTAATTTTTTTTACTATAATGGAAATATTAATTATTAATAAAATTTAAGTGTATTTTAAATTATTTTTAAAACCATATATTGTGATGATTTTCATGATTGACTTGAAAGGAATATAAATCGTGTGATAAAAACCTTTTTTAATGGTTTTGATAAATTTTGTGTAATTTGAGAAAATATTGTTCAATTTGATAAATGATTTGAAGATATGTATTGGTGTTTATTATTGAAAAATAATTTCCCATGGAAGGTGATTATTAAGGCATTAACTTGACGAAAACCAATAATTTGGAATTGGAAATTAAATTGGCATGTTGAAACCTAAAATTTGGAATGTTAATTGTAAATAATGAATTAGACAAAAATTATTTCCCGTAATATATTTATTGATTCATTTAAGTACATGTGATCTTATATAGTTCATGGGTAATTAGGTAACGAAATATAGAATACAGACTCCATATTAATGGATGGATGTTATACCATGTTCAACATGATTTTCACTGATGAGGCATTGATTGATTATTCTGATGACTAGAGAACAAGGGATGTGTGTACACACATTGACCTCTAATGATTGAATATGTAGTGAAAGGACCCTAGATCCAGAAACTAACGATCTCCAGGTCCCACGATAACTTTTTCATGACATTTAAATGTTAATTAAATACTAATTTTTATGAAAATTTAATTATTCACTACCTCATATTTATTAAAAAAATTAATTTAGTAATATTTCTGATATATTTATTTTTTTTATTTCAAAGCATGATTTTACGAGGAATGTGGGAAAATAATTTTACACGCTAAATATTTTTTAAAATTAAATAATAAAAGGTTTATTTTTTATGGATCATCTTATAAAACATTTTTTGAAATACTATGAGGATTTTGTTTTCATAACCTAATGTTTCCCCTAATAATTTTTATAATACCATATACCGGGTTCCTGAAAAGGTTATGTGCCAGTTCTAGGTGGCTGGTATTCATGATTCATGGGACCCTACAGTGATGATAGTGACAAGTGGATCTATGGACCACTCTTCACTTAAGGATTATTAGGCCATTACTTCAATGTGTTTTTGTAGTTTTCTTTTTAATAATTTACTAAATGGGTTTCCAATATTATTCTTATGGTAATTTTATCCTCGGGGAGTTTTTGGCATATAAACCATGTATTTTGTATCCCCAATTATTCTATGCTAGCGAGTTATACGATTTGTTAAACCATTCCCTTGAACATATATTTAATCCTAGGCACTAGTTTCAATCCTATAGGGATTGGGAACACACTTATGTTTATGTAATGAATAGTTGAGCAACTGTTGTACCATGGAATTATGAATTATTTATGAAAACTACGTATCATAAGTGAGGATGTGTTATAAATATTTCGATTTTTTATTAGTATGTAGTTTGTGATTTCCTACTATGTAAGAGGTCATAATTTCATGATATAAGTGGCAGTTATGAGAGAGTGCCTCACTATATCTCATCATTAAATACCCTTAGCAACAATGAGATATTTTTGAATGTTTATTTGAGAAATAAACTGATATAATTATAGTATTATCCATAAATTCAATGTAATTAAGTTAAATCTCATGATATTTAATTTTATCTATTGGAATTGATATTTCTTTTTCTCTTGATTGAGTTTATGATCTGGGTATCCTTTCTGATGGTTCAAAATTTCATATTGAATTCTTATAGTGTTATTTCCTGAAGAATACATTAAATCATTCTTCATTATGGTGCTATCGATGATCCATGAAAATTAAACCTATAAATTTATTATAATCTCATTAATATATTAATATATAATATTCATGGTCTAGGAAGGGTAGGTACACCCCTTCCGATTCAGGCTCTAGTAGTGGGACCTTGTAGGGACAAAACTATTAATGAACATCATGTGTTTATTCAAACTAAAAAACTATCTTTCCAAGGTTGAAATGATCCTCCAGAGGCTAAGGATTGGTTTAAGGTGATTGATATTATCTTTAAGACCTTAAAAACACATGAAGCTATATAGGTGGAGTTTTTTACCATTAATAATGAATGGACGAGAAGGAGGTAGTAAGATTCGATTATTATTGGGAAGAAACATGAATTCATGTAGTGGAAAGAAAATAGAGATATTTTCACAATGTAGTTTTATTTCTACTATATGGGTTTATAAAATTTTGGGTAGTTTCCAAACAATTAAAAATGTTATAGATTCGTGACTCAATAAATAAATGAATTCTAAACTTGTTCAATTTTCTCTTATGTAGGTGAAAAATTAAAAGCCAAAGGAAAAAAGATTCTAATTGGGTCTTCAATATGATATCCAATATGAGTTTTTCAAACCAAATATCACATTATATATAGGTAAATAGTATATAGAATTTTTATATGATCTTCAACTAGTGGGTATGTAAGGGTTGATTGGAGTTCCACACATTCCCTTTTGATGTTGGGTTAGTAACTAAGCATGTATAAATTCATAGAGGATATATATAGTAAGAATCAACCAGAATATATATGGTCTATGGAAGAGGCTAGTTGAATGGATTTCAATTTGTACTTTTCTGGACTTTTGAAGTGGTTGTGTACTAGGAAATTGAAGATCTATGGTTTATGTGGTCTCTTATGCCATCATCAGAAGTTCTTACATGCCTTTTCATACCTTAATAGTTTCATAGGCACATAATCACCTAAAATTAATATGTTTCAAAAATATGATTCAATAAATAAGGGGTTTAAAAATCAATAATACAGAAACAATATTCTTCTTTTAGTGTAAGAGTTTCAAGGGGGAGCTGAAAGAGGTTAGTCACTAATGATTGGTATCACCACTATAGCTTCAAATTTAGTGACTTATTTATTTGAAACTATTTAATAGCATTATTTTATATAAACTAATTTTATAATTTTTCTAAACCTACATTTATTTCATATATCATACATTATGGATATTACTACATCCCTTAGAATTTAGAGAGAGAGATAGAGAGAGAGAGTAGAATAACATTAATGCCATTATTATTCTATATCATTGTTATAGATCGTCATCCCCTAAAATTTTTATATTCCCAACACGAAACCTATCAACATAATTCTAAAAATGTATTCGATTATTTATATAATTCATGAATTGAATATTATCTTCAGATGATATCTTTTACTCTTTTTAATGGGGTATGCCATGTTTTTATTGGATAATGCGAATTGAGGTTGAGTAGATATGGACCACATATTTTAGAGTTATAAATGGTGATATTTATGTTTTGTTTTTATTTGTATGGAGAATATTTTATCAGAAATCATTCAACTCTATTCTTCACGTTTTTTTATATTCTACCATCTAACATTTTTAGAACTCCACTAGTAAGGGAATTATAATTATTTGTTGATTTGGTAAAAATTAATCAATATATCTATATTCCACCTTACTATATGGAACTGAATGAATATAAAGAGCTTATGACTCTTTTATATGACTTATGGGGAAAAGGAAATATTTTCCTTATCATGTCTCCTTGTATGGTTCCTGTTTTTTTTTCAATGAAATTTGACGTGATTATTTTATTTTGTATTGATTACTGATAAATAAAACATGTTTCAATATAGAATAAGTACCAGTTACCCAGGATATATAATTTATTAGTCCTGTTAAAAGGGGTGAATTGGTTGTCAATTATTGATCTTGGGATGTTTATCACTAGTTTATAATAAAAAATCTGATTTCCCATTGAACACCATCAAGAGTAGGAATTTCCATTATGAGTACCTTGTTATGAATTTTTTATTAAACAACAATTTTACTGATTTTATGGAACAGATGAATAATATATTTCATGAATACATCAAACCATTCAAGGTGGTGTTTTTAGGTTGCATATTAGTTTACTCTAAGAGTTAGGATTATCATCTGTGTCATTGTAGAAAAGGTCTAGAATTTCATTGAGATCAATGTCTTTATTCCAATCTATTTAAATCTATTTTTAGATCTTGTTAGTGATGATATTGGTACATGTGGTCCCATAATAATGTATTTGAGTAGATCTTGATATGGAGAAAAATGTTATCACATGGTATCAACCATTAATTTTTTTTACGATTCATATTTTATTGGGCTTAGCAGGGTATTACCACTGATTCATTACATATATTATAAAATTGGATTCCCCAATGTCCATTCTCACTTGAAAAGTATTAATATTCTTATGGGATTCTTAATTTCACAATTAATTTGATAATTTAAAGTTACTTTTGACTTATATTCCATTATTGACTCTTTAAATGATTTTTATGGGCTATTTGGTCATTTCTGAAGCATTCGGTTTGGGGTTGGGTTTTGTTATCATGCAAGGTGATTACAAAGTGTCTTTTGGTTCTTGATAGTTTAAGAAGACTAAGAAGAAATACTATTTCCATTATCTGAAATGGTAATTTATTATACATTCTCATAAGGGTTAAAATGATAACTTTTTAGATAAATGTTCACCATGCATTGTAATAACAATTATACGAGTTAAATATTGTCAAAAATGATTTGAATATTTGATATAGGCTTTGGGTGGAGTTCCCATAATATTTTGACTTCAAAATTTACAATATAATTATTAATGGGAATGTCATTTTTGATTACATGGGAAAGAATATTCCAAACCTGGATGTGAAAGAATTATCAGAAGAGTGAAATTTGATGGAACTCTTTTCTCATATTCATTTGAGAGTTTTAGAGGAAGGGTCCAAGATTGCTCATTAATGTTTATAGTTTAACTAATATAATCTCAAAAATATTTTTTATGATAAGAATATTGATGATGAATTATGTATCACAGTGGAATATCATTATGGTTTTAAGAAAATGGATGGGTTGACATTATTTTATGATGGTATCCTATCTCTCTAGATTTTGTACATTGTTTCTTTTTCCTATGAGAAATGTTGTGATGGTGGATTTCCATTATTCTTAATGTGTAGTACACCCTATAACCATAATATGTAATATTATATTATATAATTATTATATTGGTCATGTATGAGATGATAAATTCATTATTTTTTTTATTTTGTTATACATTCCAACAAGTCAAGGATGATCACATGAATCCATTGGGTTTGATTCAAATCCTTACAATGATGATGTATTATTGGGATGATATTTTTTCGGTTTTCAGGGTATGTTATCCCCATATTACAGAAGGAAAGAATTTTTTATGGTAGTGATCAATCAGCTAACCAAATCATCTCACTTCATCCCCATTAATGATACAAAAAAAGTTAATGAGATGGGATGTTTTTATGTTCCTAATATCATAAATTTTATTAGAGTTCCATATACTATTGTCTCTGAATGGGATCATCAAATAAATTATATTTTTAGAGAGGTATCCAAGAGGTTATAAGAATATCATATAAACAAGGGCATGAAATATAATCCTAAAATAAATGTACATAGATAATAAAATATACATATATATATCTTTGAAGATATATTTGGTTAATTCATTATTGGCTTTGGTGGATCTTAGGATAACCACATAGGATTGGTTGAGTTTTATTATAATGATTGTTAATAGTCATCCATCACGATTTCACCCTTTTTGGTCTCATATGGCCTCCCATGAGAATATCTATTGTGTTATTTAATGATTCACAAATCTTACTTAGCTGGATCTTTCTTTGTTTATGAGAAACTAAAAATGATCTACTTTATTCATTAGAGAATTGTCTATGATTATCATTTTTTATTACATTTATAGTTTCATGTTGGTTCCTAGGTGTTTTTATTATTTTCACCTTGGATAGTTCACTGCCAACATGGAAAATAGGGATATCAAGTATCGATATACATGGTAATATTGGAGATTATTGATTAGATTAAAAAGGAATCTTACAGTTTGACTTTACCATAGTAGTTGATGAAAATTAAAATGTTGTTTAACTTATAACATCTTATTAATTACTTATATAACCCATATAATGTTTTGATACAAGGGGACCTTGATGCAGAACAAGGTTTATTCAGGACTGAGAAGAAATTTCATATTATTGATTTTGATATGATAGTTCTTTTTGGGAATTCCATACCCTTTTTCTGGGAGTTATGGTAGCCTGATTCTTATTCATATAAGATGTGG
The DNA here is from genome assembly GCA_963277665.1 of Viscum album. Taxonomy (NCBI): domain Eukaryota; kingdom Viridiplantae; phylum Streptophyta; class Magnoliopsida; order Santalales; family Viscaceae; genus Viscum; species Viscum album. The sequence continues at coordinate 1,017,636,768 of OY728143.1, forward strand.
GAATTTGAGGAACTGATTAGAGAGTTGTGACCTCCTCAAATTGACATGGATTGTTCTTGGTATGTTTTTTACAGAAGAAATCCTTTATGGTTATTAGATTATAAAAACCAATTATAATATTTTAGTTACATTAATCTATTGCCTTTGATCATAAAATATTTAGCTGTGGTTTATAGTCTTTTCATTTATTATTAATTTTTATACTTATTCTACTTGGAGATGCTCTAGAGTGAGAGGTGGTAGGAAATAGAGTGTAGGGCTACAACATATATGTGCCAACGATGTAATTATAAGTTCTATTGGTTCTACAATTTTAGGAACAATTATGATATGGAGATATGACTATGTTGTAGAGGCTCATGTGATGTAGTTGGGGTGGTTATTCCTTTTTATCATGGTTTTACAGTGGATGTGGGGGGGGGGGGGGTTGTTCCCTATATTTAGTTGTTAGGTCAACATTGTTATAGTTTATCCTACATTATAGTCCATTTTTCTATATCTTTTTCCCGATGCTCTATGAATATCTCTGATGCGGTTTTGACCAGCACCACTATGGTATGGTCCCCTACACTGTGTTATATTATTGGAATATTTCCACGGTTCTATGTTGTGTTACTAATGGCTGCATCATGGCCTTCCTATTTTATAAATAAAAATATCTTACACCTTTTTTTAGTCAATAAACAATATATTCAGGCCAAATTATTCCATCTGGATTTTTGAGTCTCTCAAGAAATGATTTTGGATTCTTTAATCCCTGTACAGATGGATCGAAGTGCCTCATAATGCGTTTGATCTCCCTTCGATAATTGGGTCTACTCCTATTTGGAATACCTCCTTTGAATTCTCTCATATTCTTATATATTGATAAATCTTCATGATAGCGGTGGATCTAAATTTTGATTTTATTGATATTTGTTATATGGCATCATCATTAATCTTCATCACCAAAACATTTTCATTTGTAGTTCCAAATTTTGGGGATTGATGATTAGATTATTATACATAAAGGTATGTTTCTTTGTAATGAATCTATCTACAATTGAAAGTTGATTATTTTTTTAATTGAAATGTATTTTGAACTATTTTGGAATAATTTATTAGTGATTATTTTGATGATTTTGATGATTAATTTAAAAGTAATTATATTTTTTAGACCAAATCATTTTTCAATGGTTTTGATAAATTGGTTGTATTTTTAGAAAATATGGAATGAAATGATTTTTTATTTGTTGAAATGAAAAAAATAAATAAATATTAACAAATTTATTTAACAAGAATATTGTTTAGAAATGAATTAGGTTGATGAAAACATATTATTCAGATTTAATAATTTAAATGGAATGTTCAAATATGAAATTAGGCATTTGAATTAAAAAATGAATTGGAGTGAAATGATTTACCTTGATTGATTATTGATTAATTACAAAAATTAATCCTGAGTAGTTAGTTGGTGATTAGGAAAATAACACTAGGAATCTGACTCCAATGTATAAGATTAACAATGAGAAATCTATCTTTTCCAAGTTACATATGAATTTATCCTATGGGGTGTGAATTGATTTACCATATGGCCAGGGCATAAGGGATGTGTATACACCCCTAAATCCGTGATGATTGAATGATTAGTGAGATGTTATAGGTGAATAAATTAAATGAACATCATGAATTATTAATTAGTTTTCTTGTTATTACATGTTCATTACAAACCAATGATAATAGAAATACTTCTATACATTCCCTCTTGTTTATTTAAAAAGATCAATTAAGACTCTTTTTGAAATATTTTTTAAACTCATTATTTCGAAGCATGGTTTGACTAGAAATGTTCAAAAATTATTTTACATTCCTTTTCTATATTTTAATTAAAACAAAAATGCTTTTTTATTGAACCATTAATTAAAATTTTGTAGAAACCTATTATAATGTATTTGATCAAACCATTCCTTTGGATTTTTTAATTGGAAGATTATGCTAGGCCAAGTCTAGCATAAGGGAAAGAACTTATGAGGACCCAAAAAACTGGGTCCCTCTGGGCTGGTGATAATGTGAGAGTACCACCCTAATCTCACCTCCAATGAGACAAGGGAATATGACCAATGCCAGGGAGGAATATAATACACATGGAATGAATTAGACTTATCTATATGTACACATGAACGCATATCAAAATAACCATTCAATGCATAAAGGTAAATAAACGTGATACAAAAAATTAATGAAAACCTCTATGCCATATTATATAACTATATAGTACTAAAAATCAATTTAAATGGACAATGTAATCCCACCCAAAATATAAAATGAGCCCAACCTACTCAAAAGGTGGGGGATTCCTTTAAAATGCAACACTTAGTCCCACAATAGTTAGTTTATCACGAACTATGCACTATCTTGTCCCGGTCCTTGTTGGACTCTGTTAAAATTACAATTGTATTCATAAGACATGAAAAATGTTAGAGGATCCTATAATATAGATACTATATACATATTGTGAAACTCATAAATAACTAGTCATAAATAATCATGTGTAGTCAAGTCATCAACTCAAGGGAATGTGAACCAGCATATGAGACAAGGCAATACTGGTAACCATAAAATCCTAGATATAATCATAATAGAATCTAGGCCTCAAATATTTCATAGCCACTACCGACCACAATATTCTATTCAAGGAATCAAGGTAACACTCATCTCGGAGAAACATACTCGATGAGTTATGTTGTCATCGATGGAACTCATCTGAGATGTCATGATCGGCAAGTCTTGCCCAAGAAATAACAGCTATAACTCTAATGATATCGAAATCCATATAGGGGATCACAACCTAAATTGCAGAGGGACACCAAAACATCACACTGGATCAATATAATAGGTTTGGGATCAACTCCCTTTTCATTATGGTCACATCGATACATCAAATTCTACGTACTAAAGAATTTACCATGGATGATTCCACCCCAAGAATCACCGAGGGATACAGAAAACTCAATCCAACACATAACCCATTGAGGGGATTGAAATCCTATAATCATGATATAGTGACACATTATAACCACATAGGGATAGATCAAGGGATCACTCCCAACATTACCTAGATAAAACTAATGAGATGAAGGACCTAAACCTATCTAGAAAGAAGTACATGGGGTGTACTAGAGAGTAAATGACATGTATTTTTTCCCTGATTCATCCCATGCCTCGACATGTCACATTGAAAGTAATCATCCATATAAAATATTTTCTATTAAAGGGTACATGTCATGTAGAAGCTGGTCCGATAGTAGGTGTGCCACCTTCCATTGCCCATGTATTTCTGGCTATACCTGTGTACATGGCTAGGTCTATGTACTAGGATATTCCCATGTACTCTGGACCTATATGTGTGACATGATGTGTTTATGACCATGTACACTCTGGGGTACACATAGATCCACCATCACCAGACCATCAGATATATGAGTTATGTAACATGTCATGTGATATTTTCTGACTCATTTAATACATAGCACGTTAGATGTGGGACTACATGGTGTGTGTTCCTTGGGATACATTATTTTTTTCCCTGAATTTTCAAGGAAGTTAATTGATCCTTCACATTTGTATCCATGTTTATACTATAATCAAATACACAAAAAATATCATCAACAAATGAAAAAGATGATTTGTACGGGCATATATATCACAATTACCAAGATTATGAAATCTGATCAGTAGATGAATTATTTACCATTTCATTACACAATTGATATACACCAAATAGGGGAATAAGGGAACCTTATTTTTCTATCATTACACCTCTTATCATCCTCTACTAATGTCACACCCCTATCAATATGTTGATTTTTACGTGAACCTAAACTATTTATTAATCAAATGGATTAATGATCACACACTGTTTGAATAAAATAAATTTATCAAACCTCTAACCAATGGAATTATTGACAAAGAAAATGTGAGGAAATAAAGAAGAAGCGAAAAAATTCAAAAAAAATTAAGTCCAATAATTAATAGGGTTGGAATCGATTCTTTATCATTAGAACTTCAAATTAATAGAAATCATATTATCAAAAGTAAAAATTCCCCATATCCCTAAAAGCTAAAAATGAAACGTTATGTAATTATTAAACCATGAATAAATATTTTAGTTGATCTATTCATGTTATTAATTGGATAAAAAATAGGAAATAATCCATGAAAATAAAATTCATTACCTCTAGTTGGATCGATCAATGGATAAGAACAGTTTCATGTCATCATCATTGGTATGAACTAAAACTCAATTCACATTGAAAATCCTGGTGGTATCAATCCAATCATAGACCCCATTAGCATTCACAAAGATCTCTTATATTCAAGCTTCTCAAATCCTAGTGTTATGATGATAACCCATGAGATTTTCATAAAAATAAATTTATAGATTATATTATTTCTCTTAAGAAAAAAATTATTATTTTTTACTAAGAGAAATTTGTCAAAAAACATTACAATGAAAAAGTATTTTCATCCCTTAGGGTAAAACATGTTGTCCTAATACAAAGGTTTTCATAGATTTCTAATCTGAGACCCTATTTTTGAGTTATTTTATTATTCAACAATTTTTTTCTATGTGGTATTAATATATTTAATATTCATATAACATTGAAAAAATCATTTCTGAGCCTTGTAATCCCATTACCATTCAAGAAATAACACTTCAAAAATTATTAGATACATTTTACATCTTTACAAGTAAAGAATATAGTTTTTATATACCCATAATCTGTGGGATTTTCATCCAAAAATGAAAAGGCCTAGATATAAAGATATGGATAATGGTCTCAAATTTTGATCTCCGAATAATATGTTCTCTATTTAAAACACTCTTTATGACACCAGTCAAGTACTAATGGAATGACTCTCCCACCAAGGACCTTCTCATACAAATCCTTTATCCCTATTGGGTACTTAGTAATGGTAGCTCCATCCACAAGGTTTATATCACCCATTTCAAAAAAATGTGATGGGTTGTAAAGAATCCTCCCTATCTATAACACATAGAAGACATCATATACTGAGTATAACTATGATTGTACGCCCAAGTGGTACACCATATCATCTACTGTACATGGTATCAAGGAAGGTCCAATGAATTGTAGAGAAAAATCTTCTATTAAAAAAATTTCCACAGACCAAGTTGAGGTGAGAGCTTCAAAATCATATGGTCTCCCTCCTCAAACTAAAAATGAATACATATTCTATCCATATATATAAACAAAAATCTATGAGAATTCCTCACCCACTAATAGACGATTTGAACCTCCCTAATTATGGTACACAAAAATATGGATACCATGAGTATAGGCTCACCAGGATTCATCCAAGATAGTTTTGACCTAGAGGGCCTATCCGATATGAGAAAACATTCTTCCATACCGATGGTGGAATTGTATATTTTGTTTTAAAAATATTCAAACAGGAGTATGTGATCCTTAAAACTATGGAAAAATTATAAAATTCAACCAAAAAAACATTTCCTCTAGAACTAGAATGGATTACTTAGTTTGGATGTTAGTCTATGGGTGAAATACCATGCACAAACACATCTGAGTACCAAAGCCCTCATATAATTCATTATATTATATTGATGTTAATCAAGATTCATAGAATAAAATGATCATCAGGGAAAATCAATGAAGGCAAACTATATTTTATAGGTAAAATTATCCTATGATCACTACTGAACTCTTATCTTAGATAACTATGATTTTGGATGACTGGGTGAGTAAGTCTACAATAATTAAGATAAAATCATGTTCTCTGGAGAAATGTGGTAACACTTTTTGATAGTCCATAGAAATACCTTCCCACTTCCACATTGGAAATTGAAAGTTTTTAACTAAACCTACTGGAACCTGGTGCCCAACCTTTACATTCTAATATGTGAAGTGTTGAGAGACAAAATCTGATACATGCCACTTTATACATGGCCAAAAAATAGATTTTGAAGGTATGAATAAATATTTTCAACACATATATGTACCACATTAGGGGGTGTATTAAACCCCCTCATAACCACCTCACACAATGTCACTGGTACAATCATCGATCCTCTAAAAAGGATTACATGCTTCGAACATTCCAAATAACCATCATGATAATAATCAGTAGATATCTAAAAATGTAATATCTCATAGTCAATATCACCTTATTGAGACTATTTAACAGTCTATATAAGTAGTTGGGTAAAAAACTGATTCGAGTTTAGTTACACTATCCTTATACAAAATGGACAACTACTGTGAGGCTATGTTCTCTCACATCTCTGTCAAAAATTGTGAGAACGATCTATTATTGAGAGCATCTTAAAATATTTTCACCTTGTTATAGAGAATGTACTATATTTATATCATAATCCTAGTATAACTACATGAATCCCCTATATATAAATTTATGTTTCTTTAGTGCGAATATTTACTTGAGATTATTGTTATCAGAATATATGATAAACAACTTAACAATAAAGTATTGTCACCACATCTTTATAGAGAAGACTACAACTATGATCTCCAGACCATGATTCAAATAGTTATAAATAGAGGATATCAATTATTGGGACCCATGGGTAATAATGTTTTACCACTACATTCAAAAAATACCAAATATAGTCCCAATGGCATCATATAACACTACAAACTGAACACCCTCCAGCAGTAATATCAATTGGGGCATGATTTTCATCCTCTATGGGAACTCCCTAAAATCATGTTAGAACCCCTATATCCAAAAATAGTCTTCCTCCTCAGGGTAAAATTAGTTATATGTTCCAATATTCTAGAGAAATTATTTTTGAATCTCCTATAGTATCATACCAACCACCGGAAGCTCGACATACCCATCAAACTATTGGGTGGATCACATGTTAATAGTGCCTTGACATTAATACGATAAATATACAATCCATATATCAAGATAAAATTTACCATAAATTGGACCTCCTATATAAAAAATAACTCTTAAATAGATTTTTATATCTCATGTTCTCTCATATTCTTTCTAGGTCAATCATCACGGGTCTTGTGTTTCCCCCTAGGAATTCATGTACACAAAGATGTTTTATATGAAGAACACTATAAACTAATCAATTAAATAATTTAAGATCTCATTCATGAATTCCATAAAAATTTTAATGGACTTAATTATTCCAAACCATGTACTCATAATTATCATATTGGCACTATAATTTCATATTTGATATATCTGCATCTCATATTAGGAGCTAGTGATAACCAAAATTGATGTCTATATCTGAAGACCATATAAACCATTTCAACATATTGAAGAGTTCATTGACCCTATATAGTGGATAACTTTTCTTCATGGTCAACTAGTTCATGTTATAGTAATGTACAGAAAATTTCATGATTCCTCTAGCCTTCCTTAAAAATAATATCTGGGATGTCGAGGGTGACACACTGCATCCGATGAACCCCTTCTCCTATAATTCCTCTAACTACAGGTTCATATCACAAATCTCTGTGACAGATATCCAATATGAATATACATATATAGAGGTGGTCCCTATATAAAAATTAATGTATATGTTTTTCTCTTTGGGGGGAGATAATCCCATCACATCCTCCAGAAAGACATCCTCAAACTCTACGACCACCATAAGAATCTAAAAACCCATGGAATACACTTCTATATGTGTAATAATAGCAAAATTATTAGTAACTAGATGTATCCTCTTGGGTATGAGTCCACCATACTCTTAATAGGTTTCCTTCTAACACACAATCTAAAACATCATCCCATCACTATAGAGACATAAAAACCTCTACCTAAAATAGTCTATTTGGGGATGGATTGTGTTTAGATAATCCAATGATAAGATGATGTCACAAGGACTCATAAATTCTATAAAGTTATCCCATTATAGTATATCTCCTATCAGGATTACATCACATTATCAACATTAGTGTGTAATAATAGAATCCACTCCCAAATAAGTCTCCATGTGAAGAGGAAAAGCCAATGTGTCAACCATAATCTCCAGGTCTCTAAGTGGAATATACAGAGTGGATTAAACCTATTCATCCCTATAATCTATCTGTAGTAGAGAAGTCATAGATCATACATCTAATAATACCTCAAATGTATGGGTCATTGGTTTTTTTTCTAATGTCTGTCCTTATCCATGTCCACCATTTATCTAATACAAGAGTGGACCACATATGTGTGGTAATAGAAGAATATAAAATTTTCTACAACCTCAGGATTCTCTTCCTACTCCTCTACAAAATCCCCCACCCTACAGAACACCCTTCCAAAATCCACTACTTCAAGATAGGTATAAATTCAACTATATCTTTATTAACCACTCAATGTGTTGGAAAATCCCAAGAGAGATACACCTAACAATGATAAAGGAAACACCACCTCTCTCTTAGTTGATTAGAACCATCCTATGATCAATGAACTACTGATACTCTCTCTTAGGACCAGATCATGAAGTGTCACACATTCGCATAACCATGTGTCTACTATCGACTACATCTTCTGAGGTCAAATATCTTATTTTCCCAATACCATCACCAACTATAGTCAACTTCTTTTCTTAGAACCTATCCACCTCTATATCTTGATAAAATAGTCTATAATATGTGGGAATGTAAATAGACTTGATAGAAGACATGAAATATCAAGGCAAAACTCAATCATTATTCAATAAATGGAAAAAAGATCTTAAACCATATCCATTTAGTGTCATGAGAGGTTGGTGACTCTCACCAATTATTCATCCATAGACAAGACATCCCAATAGAAAAGGAAAAATATATTCAATATTAATAGAACACAAATTGGACAGAAAAAACTTTACATAACATGATCCATGAAATATGACTACAAAAGAGGTATCATCATAAATCTTGTTCATCATATTAAAATATTGTTTTATAGATCCAGGAAGAATAATAAATGCTATGAGAACCATATGACCTCTATGTATACTCAAAAGGATGAAATAAATGGTTAATAACTATAGTGAGTCCCCAACTTCTTAGGGGTCTAGATCACACCAAAATCCTTAAATACACTTCCAATAAAACTCATAGAGCATTATATTCCATCCCAAATTCTCAAATATAATAACTAGTGAATCCTATAACTCAAAAGATGTTGGAAGGCCTCTACACCACCAATAGGAACCACCTCCTATAAAAGACCATGTATTGAAGAATCACCACTTGGAAATTATCCTCAAGATAATTCTATGAACTCAAAGATGGAAATCATACTGAAGGGATCTTTAAATAATCAATATTATCCTTGGTAAAATAATATATATGTGGAGTTGGATCAGGAAGGACATAGAAAACATAAACTATTCTTATTTGATGCATGTAACAATGATTCCCTAAACCACTTTCTACATGCACCAAGTCAATATGAATGTTGTTAGAGGCCTAGTGAATGGATACCATACTTACCACACCAACACTGGTGTCCCATGCCTAATAATAAATCTCAAAACACATTAACACTATATTTTTATTAAATAAAGTAATCTCACTACTAAAAAATATCCACATCTAATCTTGATAATAACACTCATATAATACCATCATATCACAACCCGAAACAATGGGGACCACATAAATGATGATATGATGAGTGTGACACCCCAATCCTTCCTCCAATATGACATGGACTAGATACCAACAATAATTAGGAATATCACACACATGGGACACATTAGCCTAGTCTACCTATACACAAAAACACGTCTCCAAATAAAATACAATAATAAATGGTAAATACAAATGATATCAATAATTTATTTATAACACCAATCCCACTTATTACTAAAAAAATTAATGGAATGAAATAAATAGGTTAATGAAAATCACACCAAAAAGTTAAAATGAGTCTATCATGAAAAAAATTGGGGGCTATATTCAAGTAAAAATCCGGGTCCAACCATAGTTTTTATGGACCAAACTATGCTCTTCTTTCTATTGATCCTACAAGGACTCCATAAAAATAACTATAACATATATAAGACATGATACATGTGGAATTATTCCATGAATGGGTGTTTAAAGCAATACCTAGTAGAAATCCCCCAAATCAGTTAAAATAAATCATCAAGAGATGTTTTCACATTAACTAAAAGTCTGGTAAATTATAATATGAGACTAGGTAATATGGGTAATAATAAAATACTAGATATAATAATAAGAGAGTCCATGATTTTAATATGTCTTACGCTCCACCACCCACATGATTATTCTTAATACATCAAGGTCATTATCATTTGCGATAACTCAATCCATGAGTTATACTATCATTAATGGTGCTTTTATGAGATTGTTTTCTCAGCTAGTCTCTAAATTGATGTACCTATTGGAACTACAAATATGTAACCATCAATATATGGAGTCAGTCCATAGATATTTAAGGAAAATAACATACTACATGATTATTATAGATATTGGACTGATTCTGTGTCCATGGTGGTCAGGTTGATATATGTAACCGTACCTAGGGAAGAAGGTACTTTAGAGGATCCCACCCATGGCTTCATAAAGGGATACCGAAAACTATATCAATGATCTAACCCATACAGGTGATTATAATATTGTTATAAGGATGTAATTACACTCTTTAACCTCATAGGGGAATACTAAGGAATCACACAAAAATTAACCTAGTCTATAGTAAAGAGACAGAGGACCTCAACTTGTCTTGAATGAAGCACTATGAGTGTAATATTGAGTTCACTGTATGTTTTTTTAACCATGGTTATACCCTTTCTTCATAATCGTTAATATATTTTAATAATTCATATGCACGGTGTCTCACATAGTATTTCATGAAATGTAGTCTTTGGGATGAAACTAAGCTTGTCGCCCGCATGTAGTCATGAAAATCAATATATTGTTATGCAGTGTACCAAGACATGTCTGAGTATTGGTCTATGTCTGTATAACCAAGAAATTTATATTACCATATACCCACAGAGGTACATTTTGGGTCTCCAACACTGAATCACATGACTTGTGACACATGTCACAGGGTGTCTTATATTTTTCATTGTGCGTAAAAACTAGCGCAGTGGAAGGGGGACTACATGGAATGTGTTATTTTTACTACACATCAAGTATTCTATAGTTTTATTAAAAAATCAGATGTGTCAAATGTAATCATTTGTGTTGTTTCTAAAAGAAAATAAGTCAGAAATCCATCAAATTAACATGTATCTCAATATTTATGTCATGTGAATCACTATTGGACAGATTCTGTCCCTCCAAACCACATGGGAATCGGTTCCCTTCGCACCATGAGATCACATCATGATGTAAAAATAAATACAATAACCCAAATCCACTCATGTTCTACCTCTAATAATCTAATATCAAAATTTCACCAATATCTCTAACTTGATCACAAACCCAATCCCATGATACTAATCATTCGTGTAGAATAATTATTGTTCAACGATTGAATACTAGGTCTTTATTGAATCATGGAAGAAAGGAATTTTCCATGATAAATATGAGATGAAATTGGGATGAAATAAAAAAATTATGAATTAAAAATAAATTTAATACTTTTTTTGGTTGTCCTTGATTTATTTTTACAATAACATTTAATGTAGAGAAAACAAATTATCAACAATACCAACTCCCCATTTCCCTAGGAAGGTAAACCGAAACTCACATGGAATGATCGATTAAGGAATGAATCTGTTTGTGGAATGATTAAAATTAATCATGGTATAAAAATGAAAAATAATATACATATATCAAACAACGTACCGAGATATGAATTAGTCATTAGTGAAGAATGGTTCCATGCCTTTGTCATTGGTGGGATTTAATGATCTATTAGAATAGATGTCATTCGTGGTACCGATCTGATCCTTGATCCCACTATCATTCTCCATGAAATCCTCCACTCACTCATCTCAAATCCTAGGGTTATGTGGATAACCCTAGATATTAATCATAAATGAGTATTTATAAAGGATAATAGTATGTTGTGTTAAAAAATATATTTAATTTTTTTTTGTGTCCATGAAAATAATTATCAAAGAACACAAACATAACAAATTTTATGTCATGGATAAGATAAAACCAACATTTTGGACTCAACCGAGATCTCAAACTTCCAATCCAAGACTCTGCTTAACAGTTATTATTTTATTCCATAGAAGTTGTGTGTGTGTATGTGATACTAATAAATTTAAAATTTATATAATATAAATATCAAGATACTATGGGCCTCATAATCCCAAACTAACTCATCAACAAGATATAACAATATTGTTTGATATATTGAAAATATCTACAAGGAAAAATAGGTTCATTACCAAGCATGTTGGAGGTGTATGTTGTGCTTGATTTGTGGGACCTTATAGTGATTGTGGTGACCTGTGAAGTTGTGGTCCGATAATTATAATGTAATATAGTGACCTTATATTGATGATCATTTCATCATTTAATTTTTTTATGATTTCAATTTTTAGGATTAATATCTATCCACTTTTGGTAATTTTCTTCTTGATGAGTTTTTGGCATACCCATTGTAGATTAATTTATCTTACATTTTTTGTACTTTCTTTTTTTTATAAAGAGAAAAATTTCATTTGAATTATTGTTGATGAAAGGTAGTATTTTGAAACCCTTGGGGATCAGAAACACCCTTTAAAATATGTTTAGACTAGATCTGATATCAGTGCACCAGAGAATGCAGGATAGTTTGTGACACATCAGAAAGAGAGAAAGGCCAATATAAGACAATCTCTATTACAACCGTAGTTGAGAGTGGATCAATCATGATTTTTACTTTCCTATAAATGTGATTAATATGAACATATATCCCCTCAAGATATTTTATACAATTAATCTATTCTATGAGGATTATCCATGAAACTTTCTATTTGTGCTCTAAAAAGCCTGAATAAAAACCACATAATCACTAAATATGGGTAGTATAAAAGTTATCATGCATAATTATTTCAATAATATATGTAGTAGAGAATATTTATCATTGATAAATAAATTAATTTCTATGAAATTGTGAAAGAAATCATTAAAGTAAACCCCAAAATTGTTTCAAGACACTATATCAATACTAAAGATCAGGGCCCCCGTTGCCTCACCATCTAGATTGACCTTTATCCAATTAGGACAAGTTGTGATCCATATGAAATAATAGTTTCTAACAAGATAGTTCACTATTATAGGAACAGAAATGGTATTTATAATAATAAAATTATGATGTTTTTATTCTCTTACCCAGACTGATAAAACAAGTAATAATCCTGGTAATAATAGTTGAATATTTAGGAAAAATGAGAAAAGTATGAAAGACCACTATTTTTAAAAAAAATAAAACAAAGTATAGGGGAAAGGTGGAAGGGTGAAAACAGAAACATGTACCTCTGACAATAAAAAATAAAAATGAAAAAACATTATTAATCTGAATAAAATATCACATTCCCCAGATCATATTCATCAAATAGTTGAGAAATATTAAATAAATGTCTATGTGACCATATAATATATGTTATTTCAATCTGAGAATTGTCACACAATATTTCATCCCTTTTGTGTGAAACGTTTAGTAATCCCTCATCAACAATAAAAGACTACTAACCATTTTGAAATAATTGTTTAAATGATCTTCCCATTGGTGTTGAATTTTCATCCTCCAGGACATCCTAACTCCCTTCAATCTTGTTCAACATAATTTAACGATTATTATTTTAATTAATTCTATATAGTTACCAATACAATTGGATGAAAAATATATATTCCACACAAACACTATGAGTAGTTAAGGTGAAATCCATATCCAATAAAAAACTTAGCCCTGTGAGGTCAACCTCTTCTATTTCTGATCGACCCTTCAAAGCCGTCATTTTACCATGAATATACTCATCCAATAGTGAAAAATATTTACATACTGTTCCCTTGTTTGGATAACTTATCTCCAAATTGGTTATGTAATGTCCTTTATGAACAACCCAACTAGTGCATTATGAGTTATAATTAGTATAATTTTTAATCTATATCATAATTTGTAGATCATTACTAGTATTACCTATAATAATATTACTATATAATTTGATTTGATATTCCGATTAAACTAGAAAATCTTAATCTAAATGAACTTATGTAAAGTTAGAGTCTAGAATTTTTTAGTCTACTTTATAAAGCCTAATAGAGCTAGTCATCCCTTGTCTGAATACAAGAGTATTAATATTACCATGTATAAAATTATACATCATTATCATTACATCAATATTTAGTGCTGTACATTCAAAAAGATAAGGTACCCATATAACATCTCCCTCAAGTAGGGACTTGATTGAAAATTTTTGTTTCTATTGACCAAAAACAATAGACCCCTTACCAAAACCCCTCAAATAAATTTTATAGAAACTATAATTAGATTATAAACATCAATGATATATTTTCTTATAGCAGAATTCTTAAAAAACATTTCAAAATCTTGGGTATGCTGAGATAGATCAACACCCCTTTTCAATGGCCAATCAGACTCTGAGAATACTACTATTGACCTTATAGAAGCATCTACTATATTCTAAGAGTAGTAATTTATATTTTTCCCATATTATGTAAAATATACTCGATATTTTCCATCAGTTGAGTGTATTATTATATAAGAAAACTAGCTGACCAAACTCACCACCCTTGAAACAATGTAGTTAAATTAGAATCCATAACCACAATGATTTTTTTTTCACACAATATTTCAATATAGTCTATGGGCATGTTCAATTGAGATAGAAGATAGATATGGATTAATTACCCATCATAAATATCTACCTCATGAATATAAACCATTGTTATTTCTAAAGAACATACTAAATTTATTCCCACAAATTAAATAAAGGGAACTAATAACAAACCATTTGTATTTTATTTTTTCATTTCTATTAACCATAGAATTTATATAGACTCAAGGAATTATATAATATTAAATATTAAATAAAAAATTGTCATTATGAATTTAAATAAAACAATTTCAATCAATATTGAACAATAATAAATGACAATAGGCATATTATACTAATGAAAAAATATAGGGATTTTGGGTTCCTCTTCCAATTAAATAAGAATTCCAATTTCTAATGAAATGTAAAGAACTATTTGGATACACGATAATCTAGTTCAGATCACAATACCTAAACCATTATTTAATAATGGATTTATAAAGGTATATATGATGGAGTTTATAGTACAACTCCTGAATACACTATATACAAGACTTTAAATTTTTTTTGGAAAATCTCAAATCCCTCATTGAAAATTCTATAAGAGAAAAGGTCCAATGATGGAATCAATAACCTATATAGATGCATATCCAACTATTGGTCCCCCAAATAAATGATGGATTCCCCACTAGATTCACTAATATCTAAGGCATTGAACCCCTTGGTAAAATCTTTCGACTGATAATAAAATCGACTCCCAATTCAATTATATTATAATCCAATTTTTTTATAACATGATAAGTGTTTAATTTTTTTTATAAATAAACCTAGTGGTGGAACCCATGAACTATAATTATGATATATGATTTACATTTTCTATTGTTGAATATTCTTTGAATTTAATATCATAATCACAAAATTATTTACGCTAATTATTGAGATCCATAGAGTAACATAATAGAATCCCAAAACCCAAATCTTTTAATTGTATTTAATTATTGGTACAACATAAATTATTTCCATAAGGATCACATGGTTTAGTGGTCTTGAAAGAATAGATACACACATATATTATGCATGAAAACCTAAGAGAAAACATGTAAATATTCTGAGATCATGATTGGATCTTCCATCATATCTATGGATATTACACATAGTAATCCTATATGTTTCCAAAGGAAGGGAAAAGAAATGTCTGAGCTCAGATGCTCTATAAGTAGTACCATACAATGGGAACATACCAAACATAAACATGACATATGTGATATGGAATAAATAAATAAACAATATGAATCCCTAATAAACTGAAAAATGAGAGAATTCCATATCCTTGAAAATAAATGTGGAATGGATAAAATTTAATATTGATCTCATAATGATGGAATTTATAAAACAAGACATTATAAAAATTATATGAAGACCTTTTATCAAGACAATTTTTTTTCATGGGAAGAGGCATACACAAAAACCCAAACTATTTTGTGTCATGAAACCTATTAATTAATCAAGGGAATATATAATTTTTAGTGCCACATATCCAATGATTATATTCAACAAATTGACCATAATATTAATCATAAACTTCATACAATTTCTTGGGGAACATATTAATGAATATAATATATTTAACAATATATTGAGAAATACAGTTAGCGAATTCTTCCCCATCCAATATAAAAATATTAATGACTATGGGAATATACCTTAATAAACTTGGAATCAATGGTGTATCATAAAATTAAATTGAATTATACTTATCAATGAAATATTTTGGAAAGGTTAATTATAATTTTATAGATTAAACATACACAATTGTAATTAGATTCAATATATTATATTGGAACAATACAAAGTAAATGGTTGGAGAAATTACTAATCAACGACCATTAATATTGGGTTAATATTTCAAATAATGTACCTATATGGTGTATTGGATGGTGTGAAGTCTTATTACCACTTATCATGCAATAATGTAACGATTGATTCAATTATTAACAAACCCTTTTTGAGGTGATTACCCATAGATGAATTTGTTTCATAGCCACATCAACATACTACTACATATGATATGATATATTTTCTATGAAATTATATATAATTTTACATAAAAATTAATTTTCATGGGGTATACACTATGGAAAAGGTTACCACTGTATAAACATCTAGAAAGGGATAACAATATAGACTTTCCAATCATTCAGATTTCATGGGTTACTGAGAAAAAAATTCATCCATGGAAATTTAAGAACAAAAAAAGGAAATGGTTTGTGATTATGTCATGAGTCCCAAATAATGACTTTTGAGAATGGAAAACCAAAATTATGCAATGCGTATAAATTCAATCATAACAATAAAAAAAAGTGGCCTAGAAGGAATTTTTAGAAAAATTAAGATAGTTTGACTATTTATAAAACAACATAGAAATATAATTCAATGAAAAATGTTGAACACAACATTAATACATTATATTTATATTAAAAGTTTATGTAAAAAAATAAATCAGAGAATTTATATTTCTTATAATATTTTTAAAAATTATTAATTTTATTTCTCATTTAAATGAACATAATGTATACTAGTGTTAGTTAATAATTTGTGGTTATTTTTCAACATCAAATATTAAAAATAAATTACCACTATAAAATAATATCATTAATTTTTCAATGAAACATTTACAGCTGAATGTAAAATAAATTTGTCCCTTTAAAAAATATTATAGATATTAAAAAAAGAGTGAAATTTTGAATTTATTCATTATGTTAAATAATATTTTGGTAACTATCCAAGTACAATGTAAACCAATCCATATCATCTAATATAGGATGGTAAATTTCAAAATAAACTCATATAATAGGAATAAGGAAGGTGTTATATATATATTTAAATCATTATCACATTATTTATATCATTAATTATCTGACTTACCCTTACCAAGTTGAAAAATAGTCACAGTGGTTACAATATAAAATGAAAAAAATTAAGATGACCTATTTTACAAATTTCTAAATTATTATTCTATAGATAGACACCCTTTTTCAAGGTAAAATTTCTATTATAGGTAGTATACAATTTTTAATCAAGCTAAAAATAAGTAGTAAAAACTTTTTTTAATGCATTTTTAAGAAAAAAAATAAATTTATTCATATCTCATTCTTAGTAAATATAATTATAAGAATATTGAATAAATTTATTGGATTTATATGTTTTAAATTTAATTAATATAATTCATAAAGGGTGAAAAATTTTATTTATTATGTTAAAAACATTTCCCACATAAAATTTTTTTTCTTCAGAAAATCATATCTTTTTTTACTTTAAAATTCAATTATTAATTGATAACCAATGATTTATTTATAAACTAGTTTAAAAAATTATTTTCTTATAATTTAATTATTAGTATTAATAACCTCAAATCTTATGGGTTGGAGATAAATTCTACATTTAAAAATATAATTGAACAGTATAATATTTTCAATTTAATCTTAGTGTTGCGTATAAAGAAATCTATTTATTAGATTGAGGTTACAATAAATGAAATATATATAAAAACATGGTGTGGTTCACTATAATACAATGAAAATTATTTCCCCCAAAATATCCTTCAATCTAAAACAAAATATGAGTATTTCTCTATTCTATCACATCATTAGTTTCCCATATAACTTATTTAAATTTTAGTTTCCTTTAGAGAACATTATTTAGAAGACTAGACCTATTTATTAGAAATTTATCTATACAATCCAAGATTTCTAAAAGGTTTTATTCATATAAAATATCATGATCCAGTGGTATAAGCTCTATGTTTAGTACATGTTATGGATTATGTATGTACTTACTTAGGAGAGATATAGTGAACATAACGTGAACTTGAGATAGGTTCAGTGGATTTTCCCAGATATTAGATACATTACAAACATGATAATGAATATTGGGTGAAAAATATACTAAAAACCCAAATATCCCTTCTTTATAAATCTCATAACATTCCTCCATGGATAAATGAATTAAAATTCATTCTGATAAACATAAAATTATATAACTCATTGGTGATTGTCAACAGAACTCTTTTATCAACTATTTTCTTCCTTGATGTGTTGCCAAATGTATTTAACTTTTTTTCCATTCCATCCTATTTATCAGGTCCCAATAAATTTTATAATAAAACATCATCCAATAATGTAATAGTTATATACTTAATTCCACAGTGGGGTCCATATAGATCCATTATCAATCTTGAGTGAATGATCAATCTTTATGAAAATACAACTTGATGGGGATATTGACACTAACCACCATTAAAATACATTTAATATAATATCAACTTAACCTATAGGGTTTGAATGGATAACTAGGAAGGAAAATATATCTTAGTATGAGAGGAATTAATGAAACCCAACTCTATATCCAAATCATTATGAAAAAATCTCATTAATATTGAGGTTACCATTATATCACGATATGATATAATAAAATTTTTTATCTATGAAAAACTGCCATTTCCTAAATGTATCTTCTTGAAATATTATAAATTGATAACTCTTTACTAATGGAAAGTAAATGAGAATATTTTATAAGGTGGTTAACTACAATGTTAATATTATTATGGCCATTAGATGTACTCTGAAGTCTGATGATGAAATCTATGGGGATGTTTTCTTATTTCAATTTCAGTGTGGTTAATGGTTATAACATATCCTTGTAATTATATATCATAGTCCTTATATAAAAATACATCAATCATTGATACATACACTCTACAATACCCCTATTCAATTTTTATAATCATAAATAATATTTGAGATCTTTATATATCTATATACATCTCTATTGGATTGATAATAATGAACTATTATCTTAATCCAGAAATGTATTCTTCAATTAGTATATTTTTGCAAAACAAATGTAATTCCTTAAATAGTTCAAAACATTATAATCAATGTTTATCATATGATCATTTTCACCAACATTTATATCTCTATATCTTCCTTATTTTCCTACTTAGTAATCAAATTGATATATTATTTAAGACTCGTTTGAGAAAGACCATATTTTATCCCTTTAATATTTTATAGTCCATACATTGAAAATAGTGAAATATTATATATTATTTGATACTGATCAAAGATAAGATAAAAGATCCATTCTTCTAAAAACATCCCCTTCTTTTTTTACTTCCCTAGGGAGGCAATGCATTTTGGAGTCACAATTATTAATAAAATCCAACTATATTTTATTTCTCATATTTAAATCTTTAGGAGTGAATATATGCTTTAAAATTTTATTATTAGTATTAATGAAACACATTTCCTGATAAATATGATCCATCTATATCATTAATGAAAATGATTACCACACCTAACTATAGATCTTGTGTCAACAATTTTTTTCTCACAATCCATAAATTGGTGTGAGGATTATGCTTTCATTATATCAGTATATATGAGGAATAATTCAATTACCTTCTTTGATTCATCACTATAGATCAGAAAACAGTATCTATTACTAGTTACTGAAAGTATATGTGAACTGAAAAACCTTCTATTTATTTCATTGAAATTTTCATCACATTTATCTTTCCAAGGGAACATGAAACACCACTGAGATAACATAGTGAGTGTATTAGATAATCATGGGAAATTATTCAAAAAGAGTTAGTAATATCAAATTAATCAAAAAAACTGAATATCATAGTCGCCATGGTTTTTCTAAGACAGTGTTAAAAAAATAATATCTTTGATAAATCCGTTAAAGTTCCATCACATTAAATTATATTAACCTAAAATAAAGTCTTCTATAACCGAAATTCATTATTGGTAAACTTCAAGTACAAATTATCCATACTTAGGGACTTTAATAAAATTTTCAATTGATATTCAATATATTCACTCCTCTTGTGATATATAATATTGTCATCAGAGAAGACTACCAAAAATGATCAAGGTAATATCTAGAGACTCTATTCGTTAAATAAACCAAGATAGTAAGAAAATTATTTAGGAAAAATGAAATAAATAAAAATTTATAGTGTTCATGTCATTTATGGAATGTTTTCTTCGATGTATCTTCATTTTTTACAATTAAATTATAGCATCAATATCGAAGATCAATCACAGAAAAATATTGATATTCTAGTAATTGATCAAACATATCATCAATATGGTGAAGATGATACATATTAATTATTGTGATCATATTTTGTTTTTGATAGTCGACTTAGAGTCACATAGATTGATATATCATCTTTATAAAAATAAGATTTCACCAAATGGTGATATACATGAAAAAATGAATCCCTTTATTAGATTCTCGCATAGTTTCATCATAAATTCCTATAAATCAGTCTGGGCCATTATATATAGATTATTTGAAATATGTGTATCAATATCTATGAGTTATATTAACAAATCAACTTCTCGATTCAGGGAAATATTTGGAAACTCTTCTAGGAAGGAATAATGAACCCCTGTAGAATTATAATATAATCAATATTGAATTTCTAACAAACCAACTGAGATAATTATAAATTATAAATAGTAATCAATCCCAATAAAATGAATAAAATCACATAAGTTGCCCGTATTTATCCTCACATCAATATAAGATCATAGTTTTGTTTGGAGTATCTATTTTTAATTCCCTTGCATATAAATTAATATGTAAATTTTATAATGAAAGCTAATCCATGTCCATAATAAAATCGAATTCGACTAGAGAGGGAATAATTAGATTTGAAGGAAGAATATTCCCACAATATTCAACAGGATAAGTATCGTGGAATTATGATTGGACAAATGTACCATAATAATTGTTCACAGACAATTCAATATATCATTAATGAGGTGGTATTGAGGAACTAAAAAAATATAGGAGTTGGTAGATCTATAATAAAGTGTGAAGTTAATAATTTTAGATAGGATGGTAAGTGTAGTTTTCACTACATCATTTTAATGCCCCACATAATCAATAGTGATCAATAGATATTTTCCTTTCTATTTAAAGTTATGAGGATTCTAGAAATTTTCACCATCATTAGGCATCATATTTGAGCACTACTTATCATAGTTCCCAAACACCTTGAGTTATAAAATCTATAGTATGCGTGGTGAATTATATGGAGCTTTATCCATATTCACATCAATAGTAAACATCATCACCCCACACTAATTTATGATTAGTAGTTAACCTTTATTTCCACATATAATGATATTATGAGTCCCCTGAAGACAATTTCCTCAATTTTTCCCTAAAAAATTCGCAATAAAGGATGACCCATGTTCCTCCCCATAGTATTTATAATTTGAATTTATTTTAAATACTATATTTATATTCTTATAAAAACCTTGACATTGATGAGTAACAAAAATATTCATTTATTTAACATGAAATCATTTATTTATATCTATTAAAGTTTCTTATGTACAAAACCATTCAAAAAAATAGTTTAAAGAAATGAAGTGTTAATAAAAATAACATTCATGTTCAATGATAATACAATAAGTGTACCCCAAATTCATTGTAAAATTTTATTAATAGGTACTAATAGATTAAATATCCATATAATTTAGATCAAAGAGTTACATCCCAATTTTCATAAAGAATAAAAGGAATGAACTTGTGGAAAAAACCTTCGAAACTCATCCCACTTCATTATATGAATTATATAATGTTTTCTATTGTTTTTAATGAGAGTAAATAACTGATTTTATGCTACTCTTAAATGATAAATGAAAAAAATTATATTTTCATGCTCCAAAAACAATATAATGGATAAAAAAATTTTAGTGGTACAAATCCATTACATAGAAACTAGGGGATTGATAGCCCCTCTAAAATAATGTAGATGTTCCTATAGAAAGACTTAATAGTTTTTTGGTTCATCCTATTATAATGGAATCATATCAAGACTCATGGATTTAGGTCCTTGAGTAAGAATAAAAATGATATTTTGAATTTCATATCCCAAAATTTTATTATTCTCAGGAGGATAACCATTAAATATTCTATCACATTTAGTGCTAGCATGGTTCCTTTGCGTTCAATCAATTAAAAAACCAAAAGGAAGAATGGGAGAAATAATAATCATATAGGGAAACCATATAATAATGGAAAATAATTTACATGATATCTAAACCGTGACATAATAAATTGAATCTATGACCCCTTAGATTTAATATATTTTAATCATGATAATAAACTATTAAAATGTATCATAATGGTTTATAAAAAAATGTGAATAATCTAACACATATCCTCACAGTGTATAGATATGTGTGTAGTCTTAGGCCCACTTATCGTTCATCAGGGATGAATATTTATTAACCAACAACCCAAATTAATATTTCATACACGTCGGAGCATTTTATTCATACCCACATCCACTTTCTAGTATCTAGACATAGATTTATTTTCCTAGATAAATGAACATCATTAATTACCATAAAATTGGATGTTTTCCTATAAATAGGATTATCCTATGGGTTATCACTAATGTTTCCTCATCCATATTTCTAAAAATAACTAAACGTTTCTTTGATATAAACTAGGGTAACCCAAACATTTCATATATAAATATTAAATATTATTATATGAATATTCAATACATATCATTATTATCCATTGTTTAGATTTAACGATTTATTTTATTAGAACCATAGATATATAAACGTCTAGGAAGTATAAGCTATAAATATCATCTCCTAATTAGGTATTCACAACATTAAACTTTCTTAGACATATCATACACAGAAACTTAAGTTATATCCCATGGAAAATGAAACATAAAAACAAGTGAATATTTATTTTTTTATGGGTACATATGGGATATATCAATGATCATTTATGCATAACATTACTATAAGTGTAAGAGAAAAATTGGAATAACATTTGGAAATAAAACCCACATATTTATATATTAAAAGCACGAGTCATTGAATAAATCATGGTAGTTTATAATACAATAATGATAATGAAATTTAAGATCAGGTTCAATCGGATCATAATATGTTTACAATATCATGTCATAAAATTGTGGCATAAATGTGGGAAAAATTGCGACATAATCATATTCATAGAAATATTATCTCATGGATACCCACTATAAATTTACTAACATGTTACGCATGGTCTAGCCACCTGTGTATGTGATTTTTTATTGGGATAACATACCATGCACACACTTATGGTCTTGGGATATCCTCCCATATACTCTATTTTTCTCTTGGGATAACTTAACATAAAACATCATTTAGGCTTCAGATAACATCCTATATACCTTATTTATATTTTTGAATAACCGATAAAAAACCCTATGAGATCAAAACCATTAATAATTACCCAATAAATTGTAGGAATATAAAATCCCCAATCATCACAAAATCACAATCAATTTATATTTCTTCTATATGGTCATGAAAATATTTACGATTCATCATAACGTATTCGACGAAGAAGAGAATGGGTTTCATCAATATTTCATCTTCACAAGAATAAACAATATATAAAAAATAATAAGGATTATATTATATAATTATATATTTATTTAATTATATTCTACAAAAAAGTAATTCTTCATAGTTGAAAATTACTTTTAAGGAGCATTGAGAAATTTAATAAGGAAAATACCCATTTTATTTTTAAATCACATAATTAAAATGTAAAACTTTAAAAAATATTAATGAAGAAACATTCATTTAAAAAAGTCAAGGATATATGGAAGTAAATCTTCAAATCATTGACCAATAATTATAGTATTAAATTACATTCATACTTTAAATTTTAAAATAAGGTTTCTTTCACCTTCTTTGTAAAATATATAAAATTACCTTATTCAAAAAATGACTAGAATATTACTTTTATATAATATTATTTAAGTTATTTTTTAAATTACAATAAAAAATAATAAAATATATTAAAAAGAGTCTTCAAAATATTTTGATGATGATATAGACATGGGAAAAAATATTTCCAACCAAATAGTAAAACAAATTCAGTTTTACATAAAAATTTCTTTCTATGTATTGATACATAAGGAGAGAAAAATCAAATTAAGACACAAAAAATATAGAAAAAACAATAATATAATAATTTTGACTTGTTATATAGGATAATATGAATATAATTATTTTCGATTATAATTTAGCATTGACAATCTTGAAGGGAAATGAGAAAGTAACATAAATCTGTCACCTCATGTAACATATTTATTTATATATTAAAACCATATCTATAATAAATATATGTTTATTATAGATAAATTTTAGAAGAGTATTGATATATATCATAACATATACAATTTATTTAAAGTTCTTACCATCCATTTATTAGTAATTATTTATTAAAATAACTGTTCCCGGTGATACGTAAATTTTTTTCATGCATTATTTGATTTATTAGTCCATATACATTTACTTTGATCATAAATCCATAAACATCTATATTTTAATCTCATTATTATTATCATCAATAATCATTATATAAAATCACATTACTATTCAAATAATTTGATGATAAAAAATGAATTACAACACATAATGGAGATAATAGTCCATACTTACACACAAGTGATTTTTCTTTTTCTATAACTATGAAATAAAAGAAAAATAAATTTTAATTCACCTTTCAAAGATGTAATAATATTAAAAATATCATATATATTCATTGAATACACTACTATAACCATTAGTGTGAATGAAGGATGAAAAACAAAATGTATTTCTTGGTGGAGGTTGTAGTCCACTTCTACGCCTGAGTGATGTTTTATTTTCCAAATATACTGGAAGGGTATGAAAAATGGTTGTTTAATAATAATAATAAATTATTTTTGAGAAACTAAAGACATTATTTTATAGAGGATAACTTTAACAATCAACAATTTTGGATCCCTTAATATATATATACTGTGTTATATAAATCATGCCATACTATACAAAAAACATGAAAAAACACAACATATGAAGAATAAATTATGAATAAATATATAATAAAAACCGAAATGGTAAACCAATAATATATGTTCACTTTAATTGTAAATAATTTATATGAGAAATTATGGAGAAGTATATTTCCAATAGAAGGTGTTTTCTTTGTATTATATTTTTTTTAATAATTATATTTATAAATATTAGAATCAAAATTGGTTAATGTAAAATTAAAATTTTAAATTAGCCTAATAAAATTATCTTTGGTTTAAAGTTTTATATTTCTCAAAATTAATAGTTTTTTGTGAACACTAAAAAATAACGATTTTATTAATATCATCACTTTTATGAAATTAATTTATTATATAAATATAGTAACATTAGTTGAATCATTTTCTATTATTAAAAAATATATAATAAAATATAATAATTTATTTTAAAATATTTTTTTGAATTTATAAACCCATTCGCTACATTTTTACTAGCTGTGTAGATATTTAATAAAAAATATTTCTATAATTATTTGTTCAATTAATTACATCAAGATGAAATAAATTTTCCCTTATTTTTACTCTTAAATAAATATTATTTTAGTGATAAAAATTATTATAAATTAATTGAAAACAATTAAAATGATAAATCTAGCCCAATAATAATTTTATTTTTTAATAATATAATTTTATGACCTTTTTATTCATAAAAGAGTTGAAATGATTAAAATTTATTTAAGAGTAATATTTTTTTAGATGAATAATATAATATGGGTCGAATTATTCACAATTTACATGGCCTTTATACCGTATAAAAACATTTTTAGGTCTTAAATTCTTACCAATATGTATTACCAAATTTAAATCACCTAACTCACAAAACATTCATTTTTTTATTTCTTATCCCTTATATTCAATTCTTGTCCATGTAAAGGTTCCTTTTCTTCACTTATAAAAGGGGTATCCCTTGTTACCTTTAAATACACCAATAATACTTATAAATAATCTTTAAAACCTATATAAAATATCCCATCATGATTTCATGGAAAATCAAGATTTCTCTGGGTCACCACAAATTATCATATGTCCCACATATCTGTGAATTTTATAATGTGGAAGATTGATGTATCAATTAATGTTTTAAATCCTTCATAATATTCCATTATTATTCATTATTTAATAAAAAACCCATTAACTTAATATAATTAACACATCATCAAACTTGGATTTTTCATACATTATATTAATAATAGTACAACATTATTTATTCTCCTCTATATACTAATAAAAAAATTTGTTAGTACGTGTGCATATACTACTGCCACCACGAATTAAAACTTGTGGGTTTTTAGCACAATATCTCTTGGATAATCTAAATGATAGTATGGGTGAATAAATATGATATATTAAATGAATATATAATTTTTAGATTATGAATTATAATTCAAACCCTCCATATCATTCATTGAGTAATGGAAATGCTAATCATGCACTATGTGACTACTTTCACTATGAAGAATGTTTTTTTAAAACTTTCTTCTAGTTTATATTGATTTATTAAAAACTATTCAAATATGGTTCACAATAATTAAAATAGTATATTAATATATTAAAAATTTTATTATAATTATATTATTTCAAACAAAACACTTCCTTAATGTTCTTCACCAATGGATTTAAAGTGTGTTTAATATTGGGTTTGTTTGACTAACAACCAGAATAATGTTATGATATTATATCATGTATTATAAATAAAACAAAATTTATGGTATTATATAACATAAAATTTTTAATTATTATTATTTTTGGTTATTAAAATGATACATCAATATTTAACTCATTAATTAAGAAAACACATTTGATTTGATTAAGATGACTAAAAAACATTCATTTTTATTTCATCAATGAAGAAAAAGAGTAAATTATTTATGAATGTAAATTTAAAAATAATAGATAATTATTATTCATGAATTATATTAAAATTATATAATTTTATATCTTGAAATTTGGAAGATGAATAGACATATGTGACTCAATCACGACATGTCATTATAATATCCCCTTTGAGTATGTCCATGTTCTTTTAATCGAGGACATGGTTCACCCAAGGTATTAACTGCAATAGTCAAATGAGCCCAACCTTGCCTTTTAACTGGAGCATATGGCTCACCCATTTCTATTTGCGCTTTTATCATTTTATATAAGAAGAAACACATTAAATTAAACTATTAAGTGAGTTTAACATCAATAACTGATGTGGGAAATTTATATCACAAGAAACATACGCATCCTTGTCCAAAATCCAGAAACAGTCATTCATGAGAACCCATGGGGTGGCCCTTAATCAAGGTAAACATCCCTAAACATGCATTAAAAACCATAATCAATTACCTAAATACAATATTCAATATAAATATACAATATTAATTAATGGAATGTCCCTAATAATTGGTGTGTGACACTCCATCACATATATTCAACTTGAAATTTAGAAAAAGGAATGCGACCACCTACATCATGCTAGTATGTCTCTCCTCATCTTGCGGCAACCTTTAATTCAACCTAGAATGGATTATATATAAATATTGATCATATAAAATCATGTATTGATAACTATTTCATGATAAGAAACCATTAAGAACTTCTTAACATTAATTGAGAGCTCCCTGAGGGGATTCCAATGCATCTGATGAAGTTCGAATCAGAGACCAGACGTCGAAACGGGAGTCCACCCTATCCTTGGATCACCTGGGTACGTTGTTCATCGAAAGAATGGGTGAGATTATATCCATATAAACAAAACAATGCTACTTCGCAATTTAAGAGAAAATAAAATAAATTTACACGATTTGTACTTGAAACTACATGTCATGTAGTGCCTGTTTCCATACGGTTCCTAGCCAGACCACTACATGGAACATATCAAGATTAAACATCGTGTAACCCAAATTACATGGTGTGAACTAGGGTTACATGGATGAAACCCTCTATTTTAAATTATATAAAAACAAGCTAAAAACGGAATATTAGTACCTTAATGGAAGAATCGGGTCCTGACACGCATCCCCCCTTAAAGAAATTCATCCTCAAATTGACCTTCTAAGGGTGTGCATGATTCATCTGAGAACAACTCTAGGCACCGAGCACGTATGCCAGAATCCCGCTCCCATGCCTCATCCTATAAAGAGACATGCTGTAATAAGACCTGTATGAGAGGAACTAAAAGGCCTTAGTAAACCTTCATAAGCATGTCAATAACAACCCACATGGAACTACTACCTCTAGTCAACCTGAGTAAACTAGTCACAAAATCAATAGTGACATCATCACATTTCCACTATGTAATAGGTAACTTCTGTAAAAGCCCAGTCAATCGCTGATGTTATATCTTCACTTTCTGATAGGTGGAACACCTCATAACTTAATCAGATACCTCTCTCTTCATACTTGGCCCTCAATGCAGACGACGTAAGTCACAGAACATCTTGGTGACCCCGGGATGTACTGCCTAAGATGAATCATGAAACTCCAAAATCAACTCATTGAATATATCCAATAGATCCCAAATAAGTCCATGTTGACATAGGATCTCATCATGACCTACCTTTCTACTAGGAGGAGGGTACTCACCTGATATACGCTTCCATAGAACAAGACCTTCGAAATCTGATAGTTTCCTCAACATCACTCTATCCAGTAGGGTACAAGTAATAATTAAGGATGCAATAAATGTATATAACTTCATATAATGCACCTCCAAGTGCATCTCAAAGAATAACACCATAAGCTGCCACTCGCTACTAGCCTACTTCACTTCTTGTATTTTTGTCACCATGCTCAAAGTAGTGGCCATTACATTGCCTTTCCTGGGCCCGTATGCATGATCAAAGACGAACAACTGAATGATTTCCACCCACATTCACTAAGATTCAGATCCCACAAAGTGAATATATACTTGAGTATTTTGTTGTCTTTATACACCAAAAAACACAATCCAAACAAGTAATGTCTCATGAAATAAAAAAGCATTAACTACTATAGCTAACTCAGGGGCATGCATTAGGAAATTCTTCTCAAGTGGCTTCAAATGATGAGACCCATACAGAATGAATTATTCCACTTGTATAATCACTGCTACTAGCATGATACCTGATGCATCACAGTATATAGTGTGACCCCTTCCTATATCTTGAAAAATAAGTATCGGTGCCGAATTCAATCTCCCATTCAACTCCTGAAACACCATCTCGAAGGAATCTGCCCATAAAAACATTTTCACCATTTTTAGTGAGTCCTATCCATGGTGATGCTAAATGTTTTAAGCCTTGTATGATGCAACTTTAGTAACCAAAAAACCCCAAAAAACTGTAGAACTCGTTGAATTTATTGGATTTCTCCCAAGAAACTATTACTCTCACCTTCTCTAGGTCCACTCATACACCTATCTCTGAGATGACATGACCATGGAAGTGAATATGATCCATCCAAAATTGTAACTTTTTTAGCATATAATATAATTGATACTCTCTCATTTTACCCAAAAGGATCTCATGATTTGTGGAATTCTCATTTCAATTTTCAGAATACACCAAGATATCATCCATGAAAACAAAAAAAATGAATAAATATAAGGATGGAACACTCAGTTTATCAGTGGCATGAAAACCATTGGTGCATTCATGAGACCGAACAACATGAATAGGTAATCATACAAACCATACCTACTCTAAAAGGTTGTGTGAGGAATTTATGATGATCTAATATGAAACTAATGATAACTAGATCATGGATTAATCTTAGAGAAAACGTGATCACCTCAGAGATGAATGAAGAAATCATCTTTTCACGGTAGCAGATTTTGGTTTATAACTGTCAGCTGGTTCAACTTCCAAAATCCATGTCTAGACTATGTGTATCATCCACCTTTTTGAAAAAAGGACCAGAAAACCCTAATGAGAATTACTAGGTCAGATGAAACCCTCAGCTTCAAAATCCTGTAGCAACCTCTTGAGCTCTATAAACTCTTTCGTATCCATTCTGAAATGGGAATATATACTAATGAATCTCCTAGCACAATCTCGATATATAACTATACCTATCTCACTATAGGAAATCATGAAATGACTTCATAGAAGATGTCTCAGAAACAATCAACTACTAAAGTTAAATTCAGTTGATATGTTTCCTTGTTATTTATATATAAACTTAAAATATGGGCTACCATCCAGCCCAACACACGATGCATAACATCATTAGAAGTAAAAACACAGAGCCCATGGATCTTCACAATGGGAACATATATGAAACTATATGAATCCTGAATATCAAAAAGTGAAGAAGCTAAAATGGAGGAGACTAGAATAGAACCTATAATAGTAGAGGATCTGGGATGTTTCTCTTGCTGACTCTGTTTCACTGCATAAGAATTTCCTATACCATGACCCTACAACACTATTTAGATACATAAGCTGATCCACCCAGCTATTGCTGAGAACCTAGGGACAGGATACCATGACCACGACCACCACCTTGGCATGAACAACAGTAGGCATTCTAGTTCCTTGATTGGTGCAAAGATGCTGACCTTGATCCTCAACACGGAGTTAGTTCATATCCTCTATCACTAGCCACTGGTGGAAATGTGATAAATAGGAACTATAGATGGACCATCATTAAACAAGTTTAGAAATCAGCTAGGTTCATCAGACAATTGGTCTTGTATTCCCAATTTATTCACACTAGTAACACCTCAAATGGAAACCAAAAGATACATCCTAACTACTATCATCACAATGAGAAATATTTAGATCTCACTTCCTTCTACCATTCAAAAATGTACTAGAACTCAGTACAGAACCAACCTAGATCGCTGTTTTAGATTCCATTAAATTACAATCATTATCAATGCATGATTCACAATAGTAGATATAGTAGTGGTCAAGAAGATAATTACCCATGATTGGATGTTGTACCTAAGACCATCCTAAAAACATATCTTCTTATAGACCATCACCCGTGGAAAAGGTGTAAAGCTATGGAGCTCGGTAATGTGGGCTGAGTAATCCAAAACTGATAAAGCAGCATACTCCAGATGCATAAACTCATATGATTAATTGTACTTCAGTGTCTCCGGATATATCTAATCATAGATTATTATCTAAAAATCTTCCAAAGCCATATACTATTGACATTCTGTATGAGTGATAACATTTCACAATCATTTGGAAGAATCACACATCATATTTATAGAGATCTTCAACCTCTTATCAAGGGTTGTATCTACATGCTCAAAGATTGATAACATGGAATATAGACAAGAATCAACATTATGTGGTCCACAATGCCTTGTAAATGTTGGTGGATGCTACTTTTGGAACACTCTCTTACGTTATACCATATATAGGGAATGGTTTGGTGCTCCTTGAATGGTTTGAATGAACCTCATAGAGACTTCATGGAACTATGCATGAATACCTGCAACTGGTATAACAGCTATTACCATAACTTCCATGACTAGACGATTCACTAGTTTTTCATGGAATTCCACCTTTGGGATATGATTATTGCCACTCTATTGGAATACAACTAGAGGTCATCATGGTGGCATGAATCTACAATGTCAAGAACAATCCTCAATTCAAGTTCATTATAATGGTTCATAATTCAATAATGTAATAACTAAAAATAAGAAAAAAACCTTCAATGGTTAAAAAATGAGGAGTACACGACATGTTGAAATGATAAAAAGTGTGTAACCACATACTCTTAAATGGGAGTGTACTTCCACTAGCCTGGGCCTGAAACCATATCATGTACACGGTGTTAAATAGAGGGACACAACGTGTACTCATGTCATTCCACTTGGACATGTAGTTCTACATGGAAAAAGCCACATGGGGTCTGATTATGTAAAACTACACGGTGTTTACATTAATTACACATCCTAAACTATCCAAAACCATTACTATTTTGTTTTTCTTATCACACACCCAGATACTTGATCCTTTACCACAAAGTGTGTAAACCTAGTACATGATGTGTACATAAGAAATGAATTTCTTCCTGAACATAAGAATAGAATGATTGTGTTCAAGTAACCACATTCCGTGGTTGTGAGGTTTCCATAAATTAAACCTATGAAACATTCCCAGAACTCCATTTATTAAATGTATACCAAAGGGAGACAAATTCCGATTATTGGGGGCCCATACTCCCTATGAAATAATGTTTAGAATCCATATATATATCATATAATACTAGAAATTCAATTTAAGACAACAACATGATCCACCAAATAATGATCCCAGAGGACCCAAACACCTCAAGGTCAAAGGTTTGGATCCGTCTAATATAAACTATAGAACATACCCATAAACCAATCATAGTATTTGGAATATCTATCACAATATCTATCACAACAATATAAAATTGATAATTCTCTCTAAATGGAATGAAAGGAATGCATGGAACATGATTTCTAAAATCTTATTATATGATGAATGAGATTCCATAACCTCATCCGATCATGTTGCAAAAAAATTGAACCAAAATGAAATCAATAATAATAGGACAAAACCAGGGTGTCACCCAATGGTGATATAGAATCTACTGTAACAAATAAAAATCCCAAAATCGAAATTCAATTTGAGGAAATTTGTCTTTTCCATGTACACAAGGTAGCTACTATTGTGAATTGTTTAGTAACAAACTAAATTTCCTTCCTATATATTTCTAATGTCTCAAAAAATTAAGAGAAATGAGAAATAAAACCCTCTCTGATACCACTTCGTAATGTACAAGATTCGACAGCCACTCAAAGGTGCCTCATACCCAATTAGCCACATGGACTCATGCACATTTTCCCAAATGCCAGAGGCTGCGGACTAGTTGTGATGGCCCTGAGTGTGATAATGGGGAAAGAATGCCCTCATTGGTAGAGAGTAACATAGTGGAAAAAATAACAATATAAAAGAGGAAGCAATAATACCAGGGAAAAAAAGTAAATAGTGCAAGATAGATAACATAACAACAAGATGTCATAGCACAAAAAGGATAAGGTTTTATGAAACATGTTATAGAAAAACATCAAAAATAGGTCACACAATAGTAATACATAATACAAGTACCAAGAGTATGAAACAATCAAATGAAACATAGAATCATCAAAAGCCTTGTCTTGGTCCCATGCTCTCCTGCTCCTAAATATAAAACCAAGTACATAGAGAAGGGAAATTTCCCTTACCAACACCAACAATAATATAATATATTTGTGTCCAAACTAATGACCCAAATAGCATGTGTGACTAAATATCAGTAGGAAATCAGTCATGATCTGTGGTGATCTGTCAGTGAATAGATATAATAAAAAGATTACATTAGTTGAAGTACTAAGGTAGGAAATAATCAAAAATAACCAATCATACAAGTAACTGTTTCCATTAAAAATCATTTTCATGTTCTTTAATAGTTCAATTAAATTGAATTATATAAATCACAAAATCCACCCTAAGAACGATGATCCCCGAATAAAAGTAATTTTAAACCATGTCTCAAAAGATCATCTAAACAACTATATGTGAAGACTGAATCAAATCTTGTTATTTTTCATGGTAGACACATCATAAGTCACTCTATTTTAATATTAAATTATAATTAAATGTCAACTCGTGACATATAAATAGCTTCCAATGGAGCCCTTCCTTTGTATCCCAAATTAGAAGCAATATTTTTTATACATTTAATAATGTATCCATGAGACTGACCACTACTTCTATGGTTAATATCAATTTTTCATGATAATACCCTCTTTGATTCCATCCATTTTATTTTAACCAAGGCCAGGGTTTACCCAATGTATAAGGTGAAAAAGTCATATGATCCAGACTCTGCCTTTTAACAGGAGGCTATAGATCGACTGTTTCTATTTATGCCATTATAATTTTATATAATAAAAAACCATGTAAATTAAACTATTACACGTGGTTAACGTCCATAACTCATGTGGTGAATTCATCACACAATATCACATAGGCATCCAAGGAAAAATGGCCATAAATAGTCATTCATGGGAAACTCACTGATGGGGTGGACCTTGATCAGTGTAAATAACCATAAAAATTTTATAAAACCTTAATCAATTACCTAAAAAATATGGAATATAAATAGACAATATTAATTCATGGTATCACCGTAATAATGGGTGCGTGAAACTCATTAACATAAATTCATCTTGAGAATTAGAGAAAGGGACAAGACCACATAGCTCTTGCTAGTATGACTCTCCTCATCCAGCATCTACCTTTAATTATATCAATTATAGAGTAGATCTGTTAAATGAGAATAAATGCCCATGCTTCAAAAACTAGGTCAAGAGAATAAATCATAAACAATGGATCAAGTGGAATTGAATGATCACTAAGGGTATTCCAATGTATCCAACAATGTTTGAATCGTAGTCTGGACAACAAAAAGAGAGGCCACCCTATACCTAGATCGTCTGGGCGTGATGTTCATCGAATAAAGGGGTGATTTTTTCCTTATATAAAAATAACACTACTTCCCGATTTAACAAAAAAATGAAAATTACAGAAAATGACATGTAGTTGAAAATAAACAAAGTATTGTGCCTTTTTTCGTGTTGTTCCTAGATAGACCACTACATAGAGTTTATTGGGATTATACGGCTTGTAACCCCAAATAAATGGTGTGAACCTAGGTTACATGGTGTGTAACCCTCTTTTTCTCACCACTTACTTTAGGAAAAGAAAAAATGGATGATTCAAACCACAAAGGAAGACCCGAGTTCTACAATTTAGATAGATAAAATAAGAACCAATTTTAAATTTTATCATGATATAAGTATATTTATCAATGTAAATGTTTTTTTTCCTTATTAATTCCTTTTTGGGGTTTTTGATTTAAATATAAAATAGTAATTTTGGGTTTCATCCCAAAACATCTTTCTTTGAGACACATGTTATTTTATGGACCAAATTTATTTTTAATGGGGTATATACTGAAAAATAATTTTTCAATATCAAAGGTTATTACTTTATATTATTTTTTAACTAGAACATAACACTCACTCTCAATGAGGAGGTGTTCGTTAATACATTTCCTAATCCAAGAGTGTTTTCATCTCAAATTCATCTCCTCAAAAAATGTTTTGTATTATACACGTACTTCCATTTATGTGATTTATATAAATAAAATATGATATATTATATCATGAGTTAACATTTATTCAGGGTATGTAAATTTAAATTTGAATCTATCCCTCTCACGATAATATTCATTAAAAACAATTAATGTTCTTAAGGGGTTTTGTTACTCAATTACATTCAATGGGTAAAAAGAAATCATTGTTTTCTATTAACATTCAAATATTTATCTATTACAGAATATAATTATTTTAATAGTATTTACAAAAGCTTTTTTTATAAAGTAATGTTTCAGGGAATGTTATTCTTCATTGGTGATTATAATGTATCATCAAAATGATTTTTCACTATTAATAATTCACATTATTTTTAATGGATATATCATCCATGTCCATAGTTTCACCTCCCACAAATATTACCCTTTTAATAAACCAAATTTTATTTATTTAATTTTTTGGTTTTGTTCCCCTAAATTCATTATAAAGAAATGTTTTCCTTGTCCTTTTTATGATCTAGGTTTTCAATAATTCTATTTCAAATTGGTAAAATGGATTTTCTATTAGCTAAAAATAAATTGTTTTATCATATACGTCACATTTTTATTTGATAAATTTTATATTTTTTAATGGTTACATTAAAAATTATTATTTTTAAGAGTAAATGTATTCAACGTATTTCCCCATCTTTTGGAGAATACATTGTGTATTTTTGATGTTACCACTACAGAAGTTTTTTTTAAAGTAAATATTTCAAAACTATTTACACTAAATTTTTAATGAATTTATGTCATTCAATGAAATTTTATGTTAAATAAATTATATTGATGTTTTCAAATGTCTTTCCTTTCCTTTCACCATCATATTTTTGAATTTCATTTTTTAAAATAGTTTAAAAGGTTTATTGATAACATTCTTATTTTAGCATCTATTTTCTCTCTGAGGTTTGACATTACTAAGGTGATCTTTTGATACAATAAGAATAATTTCCATTATGTTATCAATATTCTAGGAAAATAAAAATAAGATTTTCTTTTATTTAATATGTTAATGTTAGGTGACTTATTTTTCAAATGTTTAAAAGCTCAATGTTTTTTTACGGGTCAATTATGATGTGAATGATTTTAAGTGGAACACATATATGAAGATGATGAGAGGTGGGGTCTTATATATCCCTTGACTAAATTATTTTCATATTACATCTCATTGGATTGTCAAGTGTTGACATATTGAGTTTCTTTATATTTGTGCGGAAATTTTGAGCTTACCCACTTTTTCTATTGTCATTATAATGTGTATTTCTCACAAAATCATGGGAGTAATGTTTTTTCTCATACATGTTTTTTATAGATATGGTTATTCTATATTTTCATGATGTATATCATTTTATGACGTAGTAAATACTTTTATTCTTGTTCTTCCAAATTTTAATGAAGCATTTAATTTCCTTTAAATTACTTTTTTTCAAGATGATGTCTTATTTTTATGATTTTCTCCACTTTTTATGTACTTCTAACAAGTTATATGAATATAGAATTTTTTTTATTTCAAATCGTGTAGCTTATATAACAAACCCAAACATAGTAGCATAGAATCCATGGTAATTTTATTACATTGGAATAGATACACAACATCACATAACCACGGATAGATCAGTTTAGTAGTCTTGAAGAAACTAGATATATACATGGTTCCATTAATACATTGGTAATAAAACATAGAACATAACAAAATAAAATACACTGCTTCATATTACTTATTCAATGATTTGATATTCACAACTTGTAAAAGAAAAAAACTAAAAGGGTGAGATTTAACATTCAGTAAGTGTAATATAAAACATTAATGAGTGAAGTCAATACAATAAAGAATAGAAATTATGACATTGAATGTAATATGGAAATGGCCTTCTATAAATACATTGAGAATGATAATGACCCATTTGTTATGTAAAATTGAAAAACAAATATAATCTTATAAATGAATATGGAAAAATAAATATTTTATTATATGGAATTCATGTATCTAACACATGAACCATCATACCTTCATGATGGTTTAATTTTGTGGTTAGTTAACAGTCTGATTCTGTTTTGAAACAAACAAGAAGGGATTGTCACAAACTAATTTGTCTTATGAGACCTGTTGATCTAATAATGGGAAATTAAAAACCCTACCCATCATATTAATTCCAAATAAATCTTCATTAATAGATTTAATTTTATATAATTATGCCTTTTCTGTAACTGTTTGGAGAAGTGGATACATATTCATCAATATTTCCCCAGTTAAGACATCATTCAATAAAAATAACAAAAGTAAAATAATTTATTTCTATGAAAATAATCATATACATGATAAAAGAATATGGATATTTAATAGATATATATTATAAATGGAAAAATTATATTAAATGGGAATAAGATAAACAAAATAATAATTATTAGGTTCACAATACCATGTATGTCTATATGTAATATAAATTGTGACAAAGTCCAATACGTTAGGTCTGAATGTGTTATGTACCTCATCTTAATGTACAAGATAATGAGATTAAATCCCTTAATTAATTATTTCTGATCCAATTAAAAATTTATTTTATTTTTATAGTTTTATTAAGGCCATTTATGTTCTTTTTTATGAATTATAAGATGCAATTTTATCATTTAGGGACATTCATTTCCATGGTTTTCATGATCGATTCAGTAATGTATGTATGTAAAATCATGTAAATTAAGAATAAT
Organism: Viscum album; assembly: GCA_963277665.1. Taxonomy (NCBI): domain Eukaryota; kingdom Viridiplantae; phylum Streptophyta; class Magnoliopsida; order Santalales; family Viscaceae; genus Viscum; species Viscum album. The sequence continues at coordinate 1,017,675,305 of OY728143.1, forward strand.
TATCCCGATTTAAAATTATATTTTATTAATTAAATTACAGGACATTCAATTTTTAAAAATTTCATTCACTATTATTTTAAAATGAAAAATCATTAGATAAAATAATAGTGATAATTATTTAGATTATTTTTGGCATTTTATAGATCAACACAAACTAGTTTTTAATTATGAATTCATATTATGTATTTATACTAGTTATATAATATTAGATAAGTTGTAACAAATATATTATAGTCATTTTTACCATAAAAAGGTTTTATGACAATACTTGGTCGCATAATAGAAATATGAAAACATGTCATCCATGAAGGCGATAATTCAGCACCTCCTAGAAGATGTTTTCATTTTTAGAAAAAAAAGAGTGGATACGGGGTTTGATGATAAATATTCATTTATAATAATATTATAATATATATAAGATACTGGAGTTATCATGCATGTTTGTGTTGGGAATATATTTCCTCAACAAAATTCCAAAAATATTATTGGTTTTGATGCTCACAAATACAATTGTTTGTTTTAGTAATGATTTTATTTTGATTTTATTTCAATAAATTTATATTCTTATCATGAAATAATACTCAACTATTTATTTGGGTGAAATATTCGGCGATGTGTTCATAATGCCCTTAAGTGTATTTTGGAAACATTGTTCACCGTTTTCCATTTAATGGAAGTAATATTTATTTAATATGTTAAATAAAGTAATGTATAGAACATACCGTACATTTTTTGTTAAAGGATCAGCATGTATAGTTAATCAAAATTACGTTTGAAGAAACATATAGTTTTGGAAAATTACATTTTGATAAAACCCTTACCTTATTTAGAAAGAAAAAGTATGGCTAAAGTAATATATGTAAGTATGGAACTTTAAAAACATATGGATCATCAGCCTTACTTTTGTAATCAACCATACATTGTCAACCATAAATTTGGGAAAAGTGAACGTATGAATAATTAATGTTGTATTCAGAGATCTATGCTAACGAGGATAAATGTATGGACCATCAACTCTATGTTTTATAGTTGAAGCCTACATTTTTTATTTTGTCATTATGTGATAAAACCTTACGTTTTACATTTAAACATTATAAATATGAATTTATATCTTTATCAGATCTTTTTGAAACTATCTTTGGGGGATGTCAGGGATATTTATAGCATGATTTCAACTGATTAAAATAACATTTTAAATTATTTAAAGAGCCATTTATAGTGTATATATTTACACACATTCTTAAGGGAAGTTATGACTACTCTAATCTGTATTTTTTTAATTTGAATTCACTTGATTTAATAGGAAAATTTTGCAGATCTGGAAACCACGTTTGAGATTTATCATTATATATATCTATAAGTTTTATAAAAAAATCCCAGGATCTGGGAAAATATAATCCATTTAATTCTTCTTGTGAATATTGATTACAGTATTACAATGATGAAGAACCTCAAAAACAAGGACTACATTTTAGAGATAAATGTGTTTAATTATAGAAGTGTGATCTTCTATTTTTTTCTATTCATAAAATCCATGATCTATTGTCCAACCAAATATCTTCAAATAAATTTTAATTTTTTTCTTCTAATGTTGAATATCTATCTTCTGTCATTTGCGTGCTACAACAACTCTGAGCTTTAACTATTTCTCATCAAACTACATCTAATCTATATTGAGATTATGATTCTAATATTCAGTTGCGGAAGAGTGGTAGATTATCACACAAATATATGGTTTTATCGGTTCCCTATAAAAGAACAAAAAATAACTATTTTATAAGACTGTTTTTAAGGGTGACAACTACCTACACTCAGTTGTAGATCATTATTATGATATAATGAACTTACTAGTGAAATTAACCAAGCCCACAGAGAGGGTGAATTGTAGAGTAGACTAGGGGATCTTCGTGCCCCAAACTACTATAAATTGTTTTGCTTTATTCTCTGTTCATCTCCAATGCATATACACCCATACAGAATCATTGCAAGCTCTATATACTATTGTCGTGAATTGACAGAATTGTGAAATTTAAAAATGAACATAATTTTCCCCCTCTTTTGTTATCACTATTGTCATTATGACCCAACATTTGGTATCAAAGGTAGAGATTTTCAATAGATCTATAACAACCTAAAGGCATAAGATAAATAGTAGTGATGTTAATGTATAATATCATAAAAGTAATGTCAATGGTTCATGATCCATATTTCAACGGTGAGAATTATGGTTTCTAGAAGTCTCGAATGATAATCTAGTTAAATAATATTGGATTTATAGTATACTTAAAGCTTGTTACTCCTTACAATATTTAAGAAAAACCTAAATCTAAGTCTACTATTATAGAGAAAGAGTATGATATGAATTCTAATGCATTGATTATATGCTATCTTGGACCAAATGGATTCAACCATGTATCATATTTCCCAACAACCTATGAAATGTGGGAGACCATTGCATTATCTTATGAAGGTACTAATAATGATATAAAAATGAGATATACTATGGTGAAATTAATGTTTGATACTTTTAGAATGTAATATGGAGAGAGGATAAAAAAATGAATGGAAGGCTAACAAAAATTGTTAGTTATATAACAAATTTAAGAGTGTCTATCAACCAACCTGATCATGATTTCAATGTTCTAAGAGTTTTACCTACGAAGTGGAATGCAATTTCTGTTGAAATCCACCAATCAGAACCTGTAAAGAATATGAAAAATGGAGAATTTATTTGAACATTAATTATGTATGAGGATAAAATGGAAAATGAAGTTTATAATCCCAATGTCCTAGTAAAAAATTATATCACTACATTGAAGGATACATACAAAAAGAAGAAATGAAAAAGGAATAAATAAAAAATAATTTCAGACTCATCAGATTTAGAAATGGATCTGGCTCAATTGGAAAGAAAATTTACTAAATAATATTGAAAGAATAAATGATTCAAGAAAACCATCCAAAATGATTAGAAAGGCTCAAGTAAGTAAAATGTTATGAATTAAAAAAATTGAGTCATATAAAACCTGATTGTCTTTAATTGAATGGAGATAAAATAAAGATAGAAAATAAATATGAGAAGACTAATTGTTAGTAGAAAAGGGACCAAAGAGATATGAAGTATATGTGAAGTGTTTTTGAAGACTTCATCATCTCATCAATCTCTTATTTAGAGAAGGAAGAATCAAATCTAAAAGCTACTATGTGTTTAATGGGTATAGAATAGAAGGTAACATGGCACAAAATAGGAAAGGATAAATAGTACATGGACAGTGGCTATTCAAGACATATGAGTGGGAATTCATCGTATTCTTGTACAATGAATAAAATATATGGAGGCATAGTCACCTTCGGTGTTAATTAAAAATGAAATATTATTGATCTTAGAAGGGTTCGAGATTCCAACATTGTCTCAATTAACAAATTACTCTATGTACAAGGATTGAAGCCCAATATGATATGTATCTCTCAAAATTTTGATGATGTATACTATTTTGATTTTACTAATAATTATAATTCTATTTTAAGTGATCATTTGATTATATTTAGATCACCCAGAACAAATAATGTCTACGATTTGTATTTAGATTATTTGTGTAAATAGAAAGTTAACTGTTTAACTTCTAACATAAATGTGTCATGGATTTGGAAATGAAGTCTTGGTCATTGTAATATTTTTTATTTACATATGTTATCTAAGAAAAAATTAGTTTCATATTTACCAAGTCTCTAATTTTATAGTGATATATTTTGTGATGCATGTCAGATTATCAATCAACACAAATCTTCTTTAAATATGATAACGAAATTTTTATTTCAAACCCCCTGGAAATTATTCACAAAGATTTGATTCGACAGTCTAGAATTGCGAGTTTTGCTGGTAAATTATATTTATATGTTTTATTAGATTATTGTTATAGATTTACTTGGGTATATTTTCTAAAACTAAAAGATAAAGATTTTTCTATTTTTGAATGTTTTTTTAAAAGTGTTTAAAATGAAAAATTATTTAAGATAATTTCATTAATTTGTGATCATTGCAGATAATTTAATAATCCAGAATTTAATTCTTTTATCTCAAAAATAGTTATTTAACACACCTTATCTTCAGTAAAAACAACTCAACAAAATTAAATTACTGAAAAAAGAAATAAAACTATTCAAGAAATGGCTAGAACTATTCTAAATGAATATAGAATTCTAACCTAATTTTCAGTAGAAGTTTTAAGCAAAACATGATATAATATAAATAGCGTTTTAATTTTACATATTTTCAAAAAGAATCATTATGATCATTGGAATAATAGAAAACCTAAGGTAAACTAATTTATGGGTTTCAGATAAAAGGAATATATCATGAACATGAAAGATAATCTTGGAAAGTTTGATCCAAAACATGATGAAGGAATATTCTTTGGATATTATTCAACTGCTAAAGCTTAAAGAATATTTAATAAAAATTCACAGATTGTTGAAGAATCAACCCATGAAAATTATTATGAAACTAAAGTATTTAGAAAAGAGAAAGGTCAAATAGAATAATATGATGATTGTTCTAACAACATGAGACTTGATGACTTGAAAAATTATTTTGAAAATATAAATAAAATTTATTCTAGTTCAGATGAACATGATACAGATGATCCTAAATTTTCTCAACCTAGACAGTCTATATTCTTAAAGAACCCCCCTTTAGAGACTTTTATAGGATATATTGAAATCTGAATAAAAATTTGACGAATTTTAGGAAACATAGTGGAATTTTTGGATTTTCTATCTCAGAAAAAGCCTATATCATTTGATGGATCCTTAGAAGATGAAAGTTGGATGTTAGTAATATAAGAAGAGCTAAATCAGTTTAAAAGAAAAAATGTATTGAAATTATTGGAAATACCATTGAATTATCCAGTTATAGGAACTAAATGGTTCATTAGGAATAAACAAGGTGATCAAGGAATTATAACCAGACATAATTCTAGACTAGTACCCAAAGGGTATAATCAAGAAGAAGATATAGATTATGATGAATAATTTTCTCTTGTATCCAGAATAGATGCAATTAGAATTATTTTGGCCTATAGATCTCATATAAATTTTATATTATATAAGAAGGATACAAAATATTCCTTTTTAAATGTATATTTAATGATAGAATTTTATGTTGATCAACCTAATGGTTTTGAAATTTCTCAAAAATAGGATTTTGTTTTTAAACGTACTAATGCTCTACATGCCCTTAGACAAGAATCTAGATCATGGTTTGAATAATTAAGATCATTTCCTTTGAAAATGGTTTTACTATAGGTTTGGCAGACCCAATCCTATTTAATAAAACAATTTGTTCTAATTTATTATTAGTTAAAATCTATATTGATGATGTTCTTTTTGGATCAACAAATAAAAATCATTGTAATGATTTTTCAGAACTTATGAAAAAATAATCTAAAATGGGCATGATGGGAGAATAAAATTTCATTTAAGGAATTAAAATTATTCAAAAAGATTATGGAAATGTATTAAATAAATGTAAATACATTACTGATTTATTGAAAATGCTTAGTCTAGAAAACAACAAGATATATTCAACTCCCATGTGTACTAATATTAAACCCGATTTGGATGAAGTTGGAAAACTAGTGGATAAAAAGTTATATAAATGCATGATTGGAAGTTTAATATATCTAACTTTTAGAAGACCTAAAATTATGTTTTCTGTATATCTTTGAGCATTATTTCAATCAAATCCAAAATAATCCCATCTATAAAAAGGATTTTTAGATATTTAAAAGGGACATTTTTTTTTCAAAATCTTCTTTCTCTAGAAAATTTCATTTTATTTTATAATCATATTCAGATACAGATTCTCCAGGTTGTAGACAAGATATAAAAAGCACTTTAGGAACCTGTCACTTTTTAGGAAAATCATTAGTGTCTTGGTCAAGTAAGAAGCAACACTTGGATGAAGTATCAACATCCGAAGTAGAGTATGTATATGAAGGTAGTTTTTGTGCACAACAACTACGGATGAAAAACACTCTAATGGACTTTGGAATTAATTTTAACAATACACTTATTTTATGTGATAATACAAGTTCTATAAACATTTAAAAAATTTCAATAAGTCATTCTAGAACAAAGAATATTTATATTAGACATTATTTTCTAAGATATCATGTTCGAAAAAAAGATATGTCTTTATAATTTGTTAACATTAAATATCAATTAGATGATATTTTACTAAACCACCTTCCACTGCATGTTTTGATTTTATTAATGGGTAGTTAGGTTAATTTATTTATTAAATTTTTTCTGTCTTTTTTTTAATTTACTTTACAACTAAATTAATTATATAATTTTAATTTAATTTTCTTATTTTAATCTTACTGTATTTAAGTCAATCTATTTTATCTTATTTTTTTACTCTACGTAATTTGTAATTTTATTTGTTATAATTACTCTGCAACATGAGAAAATAGGACATGTGTCATCTGTCAGAAACCCTTCGTCTTCCAAAACATTTTTTACCAAAATATTTTTTTACCTAACACCCAATTTCTATTCACCCTTCCAAAACCTAGATGCTGAATATATCAGATTTCCAAATCTTATGAAATGACAAAAAAAACCAAGAGAGTTGAAGAAGGTGAAGAAATAGATCTAGAAAGAAAAAAATTTATACGTCGAAAAATTCTTCATTGAAAAGTGGTTGATCTTGAATGGTTATATCAAATGAACTTACTGCTGAAACAAGAATTGGTTTCTGAAGGACTCGAGATAGATTTTAATCACATCAAATAATAATTTCTTTATGAGAAATAACTGAATTATTTTTATAAGAATGTTCAGTTTATTTACAGAGATTCAGAGGATATGATTTTTTCTAGTAGCGAAGATATGGATATCTATATTTCTTCAACTGAGGTGGAATTTGTTTTTGAACTACCCACATGAAGAAGTTTTCCTTTTCGATATTATATAAAATGGTGATAAATAATATTCTTCTAAGTAAATAATGTATTTTTTTTAAACTCAATGCACTTAAAAATTTTGTTTTTTAAGGATTTAGAGGCTGACTATAAAATTCTGATGAAGTTTATTTAGACATGAATAACATCAAGGATGTATGAAATGGAGAAAATTATTTACCCTGGCATGTATATCATGTTTCTTTTTCCATGTTCTATCAAATTTAATTTTCTATGGTATTTATTTCGGTATCTTTGTAGATATTGTTCACTAGAATAAATGATGAATTTATATCCATATGGATGGAAAATGTTAAGGATTTTATTTAATAAGGACATGATTAGACTAGTTAATAAAGAGTAATATGTCATAATTGTAATATATTGAATGCTGAATCATTAAAAAAGCTTGGAGTTTTTTGGAGCACTATAAAAGGAATTATTTTCCTATTAGTCCTTATAAAGAATAAAGCTTTGAAGATTTTTCTTAGGGGGATAAAGCAGATGATCCAAAGAAAGGTGTAATAGAATCGTAAACAAATGTAATTTCTCAACTAACTCAGAGGAGGATTAGATTTAACATAGAAGAAGAGGTATATCAGATTAAATTGGGAATTGTTATGAATTCACTAAATAGAAATGATTCTCAAGTTATAGAATAGATGTTGGCTTTTGGAGAGGCAACATGCTTAGTTAATTTTGAAGAAACTATCACTAAAGAGAAAATTCTAGTGGAGAGTCAAGAAAGAGAGCATGCTATTGTACCTCTGGTAACTAAAAATGTGCAAGAAAAAATTCTTTTAGATACAATTCAAGAAAAGAATTCTCAAAGTTAAAATGTTCAATCAATGATTGTCAGAGAAGAAGTTTATAAACAAGGAGCTGTTAGAGAAGGGTATATTTTACATGAATCAGTAACGGAAATTCAACTCTTGATTATAGATCTGAACATGGGACATTCAGATAATATGTCTAGTTCTCATACAAACGTTTCTGATAATAATTATTTTTCATGCGAAGACTCAGTAATGAAAATAGTGGTTTATTTTTTGCCTACTAAAGTTGAAAATCATTATATGAAAACGGATGAGGGGATATCTGATTCATTATCTCTTCAAGTTGAAGAAATTGTGATGAAATTCAAAAAGAATCAGGAAGATAATTCCACTATACGTTAGGATATTTCCTTTAAAAAGAATAACGTTCATGAACATAATGAGAATATTCTATCTACAAGGGGTTTTGATGCCATCAGGAGATACATATTAAATGAGATTGGGAAGATCAGATCTGACGCTATTTCAAAGACAAATTTTGATGATTTAAAGTAGTATCTAGGTAGTCAGTTTCAATCATTAAAATGCTCAAGCAATCAATCCCATACATATAATCCTACCTCTACTACATGTCTTGTTATTATTAGAAGATTTTAGGATATTACTTCTGTTATGGAAGAAATGGATAATCAGCTTCAGGTCCTTTAATGAAACATCAATAATTTTTTTGTTTTATTGGACAATAAAAAATTTCTTGATGATCATTTAACTCAAGGAGATCATATCATTAGTTTGATGTTGAGTTAGTTTTCAGAGAAGTTAGAGATGTTCATGAAGTAATAGAAAAGTCATCATGAATTTATTGAAGTCACCATAGTGGAAAATCATTATGTCAATAATGAATGTATGATGTTGATAATTCATCTTGGATGAATTTTTATAAAGAATCTATGATTGCATATGGCTGAGTTGAAGGAGATGTTTGAAGCGATTAAAAATTCAAACCCATCCAATCCTTAGCCCTTTTCTCCTACCTTAAACCTTGAAAATTACCATTTTCATTTCTAAGTCAAAAGAATTATTGTATTAATGCATTTATTTATCAATGACCTTGTTTTATTTGAATATATTATATTTTATTATTTTAACTACTTTTTTTTGTCAGATACCCAAAATAAAAATCTCTTTATTCATTACAGTTACATATAACATTAACTTGTCATTATTTTCAAACATTAATGTGTTATAATACGTTTCTACACATTCTTTTTGATATCACAAAAAGGATGATAAATATAGATAAAGACAATATTTCCTTTCTTTTATAAGTTTAGTTAAACATAAATATTTCATTGAAATTTAACATTGGGGGAGAACATTAAATATTTATTCTTTATCGAATTAATTCAATGAAATCGAAATTATTTTCTTCTAATGATTACAAAATTATAAAATTATTTTTCTGGGATTATAGTATTAATTTTTGGGTTTTATGATCATCAAAATGGGGGAGATTTTTGGGGTTGTACTGTCTCAACGAAACACTAAAAATATTATTGATTTTGATACACACAAATACCTTTTTTGTTTAACAAATGATTTTATTTTTTGAGTATTTGATGAAATTTATATTCTTAAATTGAAATAATATTCAACTATTTATTTGTAAGAAATATTCATTAATGTATTCGAAATTTTCTTAAACATATTCTAGAAACACTTTTCACTATTTTTCTTTTACTGGAATTAATATTTATTCAATATGTAGAAGAAATTAACACATGTAGCATACCTTACATTTATGTCAACAGATCAATGCGTATCATTAATCAAACTTACATTTGAAGAAAGGTATAGTTATGGAACATTATATTTTGTAATGAACCTTATGTTTGTCAGAATGAAAAAGTATGGCTAAAGAATCCAATATAAGTATGGAAATTTACAAATGTATGGATCACCATCCTTACATTTGTAATCAACCTTATGTTGTCAACCTTCTATTTCAGAAAAGTGAATATATGAATAATCATGCTTATATTTAGAGATATATATTTACAAGGATAAAAATATGGATTTTCAACCCTACATTATGGAGTTGAACCCTATATTATATATTTTTTCATTTTATGAAGGAACCTTACATTTAACACTCAATGTTGGAAATTTAAATTTATGTCTTTATCAGATCATTTTGAAACAATCATTGTGGAATGTTAGAGATATTTAAATCATGATTTCAACTTATTCAAAGATCATTTTAAATGATTTAAAGAGATGTATAGAGTGAATATTTTTACACCTATTCTTAAGGGATGTTATGAATAATCTAAGCTATATTTTTTCGGAATTTTAATTCACTGTATTTATCATGCATCTTTTACGGATCTAGAAATCGTGCTAGAGATTTATCATATTATATCTATCTGAGTATCATAAAAAAATCCTACTGATTGTTGAAAATATTATTCGTTGAATTAATCATGTGAAATTTTGTTGTAGTTTTACATTGATCAATTAGTTCAAAAATAAGGACTATATTTTGGAGATATACATGTTTAATTTTGGAAGAGTGATGCTCTGTCTTTTTTCTAATATTAAAATCAATAATTTCTTGTGAAACTGAATCTCTTAAAATATATTTCAATGTTTTTTTTCATTTAAAGTTGATGATCCATCTTTTGTCAGTTTCATGTTGCTGAAAATCTGAGAAATATCTATTTCCCATAAAACTATATCTTATCTATATTGAGTTCAGCTGATCATATTTAGTTGTGGTGGAGTGTCATCTTCTCACACTATGCTATGGTTTTATTGGTTCCCTATAAAAGAACCAGAAATATCCATTTTATAAGCCTTTGTTTGTTAGGGTGAAAACTACCTGCAATCAGTTGTGGATCATTTTTATGATACGAGGACCTTACAAGTGAAATTCAATAAGCCCACGAAGAGGGTGAATAGTGTAGTGGATTAGGGGATCTTCAGGCCTCGATCCACTGAAAATTTTGTTCCTTGTTCTATGTTCATATCCACTAGATATACTATCATACAGAAAATTTCCAGCTATATCTACTTTTGTTGTGAATTGAAAAAATTGTGAAATTAATAAAAGAACATAATTCAACAACATCTTGTGTTATCATTATAGTCTTTCAGATTCAACAGTTTAGACCGAAGTGGTAAATACATAATAAAAAAATGAAAACCAATTGAAAGGGACTGAAAAGAATTTACCACTTGAATTCCATTAATTTAGAACCTCATTAAGGATATTTTTTTATTGTTGAGAACAGGGGCTCCTGGATGGAGGGAACATATTTTGAAAGAGGATTGCGAATAAATTATACATGATTCAAGGATCTGGGGGTTTTAGGAGATGAGGTGGTGAGGGGTGGTATTTTTAGTGGAGGAGAGGGGTGATTTCTGAATATTTTATAATTATATTTTAATATGGATGAAGAAAAGAAATAGTGATTATTATTGTGACAAAATTAAGTAATTGGTTCATGTGAGTTCAAACCTATAGTTCTTAAATCATTTATAACTCCCATAATAGTGTATTTAACTTATAATGTATAAAAACATTAATTTATTGTATGTTTTTATTCATAAAAAATTAAATATTTATGAAAAATCCCAAAAATCCAACCCTAATTTTTTTTCTTTTTTAATTGAAAAATGAACTCCATTTTATGAAAATAATAAACCAAATATGAGGAATTTAATTTTTAAATAAATTATTTATTTACTAGAAAAATACCAATTTTAAAATTATGACAAATTTTATAAAACATTAAAAATGATAATCTCTTATAAAATAATAATATAATCATAGTGACATAATGTGATTAACTTAATTTTCAATTTTATGAAAATAAATTATCTTTTAAATCAGTATATTAATTATAGAATTAAAAAAACATTAATATTTTATGAGAATATAAATACCTAATTAATAATTTCTGAAACAATTATTTACTTATATAGTGATATAATTATATAATATTACTGTTAATAAGATGTCAAAATTTTATTATACTTCAAAAGGTAATGTTACAATTCTATTAGATGAAATACTATTTATAATAGTCACATTACTATTCCAAAGGTATTATTATTATTTAATTGGTATATGTTCATTAATTTATAGAAAAAACCACTTAATTCATTCCTTTATAATTTGTAATGTTTATTTTGTGTGATATATCTGATTTTTAATGATTTATACTATATGAAACAATTTTTTGTAAAGTGTGAGTTATCGAATTAATTGATATTATTTATGAAGATACAAACCATACAATCTTGTGATGTCATATTCTCCCCTCATTCAAAAATTACATCATCTATATTTTCATGCATACTGACTTCTAAACAGATGAGGGTTGTTCTAATTCATAACATCCTCTGGTTCCCAATTTCATCTATCCATTTTATGGTTTGTCTAAGGAAACTTTACTAGTTGATTCATCAAATTTTTCTTTAAATTCTAGCTTATGTCCAATATCTAGATAAGAACATCATAGAATGAAAAATCAAGTTCAATTTCTACTTCTTCACAGGTGAGTACATGCATTGGGTCTTACATGTACTTATTAAATGATAACATGTTCAACACATTATGGAATTTGAAGAGGCATGGTGGAATTTCTAAATGGTAATATAAAGATAAAATTATTTCCTTAATATTAAATGGTATGATGTAAATTGGTATCATTTTACCTTTTTTACCAAACCTTAAGATACCCTTATATATAGATACAATCATAAAGACATGATCTCCCACTTGAAATTTCAAATCCATTATCCTTTATTTACAATGAATATTTTTTATACATTGAGCTTCTTTAATATTTTCCTGAATAGTATTTATCATTGTAATTGTGTCATCAGTACGTTCTGAGCCTATAAGTTTCCTCTCACCAACTTCCTCCCAACAAGTTGGAGATATTCATTTGTTTCCATATAATTCTTCATATGGAACTATTTGTATTCCTTAATTGAATTTATTTTTGTATTAAACTTCCACCAAAGGTATGTTCTGATACCACATACCTTGAAAGCCAAGTGATCATGATCTCAAATTATTTTCTGATTTTTAATAGTCATTTCACACTATCTGTCGGTTGAGGGTGACATGAAGTACTCATATGAATCTCAGAATCCAAAGACTTCTAAATACTTGTTGAAAATTTTCATATAAATTAACTATCTCATTCAGACACAATCAATAGAGGTGAACAATGAATTCTTACAAATTGATTAATACAGAGTATTTCTAGGAACTCAGGCGATGAATCTTCTCTTATAGAACATAAATGTGCTGAATATATAAGATGATCACTAATTTACCCTCTTTCAAAATTGCCTCTATATTTCTATTGGTATACCTCTAAAAAAAGTCCATCATATTTTCCTCCCACGTTCACATTAGAATTTTTATAGGTTTCTTGACTCCTCTAGGATTTTTTCTTGCACCTTTAACATGTTGAAATACTATACACCATGAAAAATATAAATATCCTAATTCATGTTACCCCACAAAAAATTTCCATTCATATATCAATAAATCATGGTACTAATAGGGTTTATAGTGAAATTTGATCTATAAGCATCATCTAATTGTTCCATTTTTATCTTAGGTATTGATGAAACACATATCCTCTTTCTAAAATTCATCATTATATCCTCTTACACAGTGTATTCCAATATTACATCCTTAATGACATAATTTTTTTTTTAATATTTTCATGATCATGTTAATAGCTTTTTACCTCCTCTAGTTAATGTGGTTTGGTTATCTGTTGAAAATGGAAGGATTTATCCCCTTTAGTAACAATTATCATATCCATATTGATGATATCCATGAACATAAGATATCTCTCAACCCTCATATGGGATAAAATTCCATGATATTTAATGATTAATGTATCTACTACCTTTTAATCTTTTCCTATGTGGCAGTGTATTGAAGAATCCTAACAATTGAGTATCTCGATCCATTTCTTTTTTCCTCATGTTGAGTTATTTATATATAATAATGTATTTTAAACTCTTATGATCAATATAAAAATTTCATATATTTCACTGTATATAACGTGCTTCCATATTTTCTAAGAATTTTTTTTTGATAATTATTAAAGATCATGAGATGGATAATTTTGATCATGTTTCTTCAACTACCTTAATTAATAAGCAATAACATTAACATTTTCATTAGGACACATCGTAACACATTCTTTAATGAATATCTATATATTTAAAATCCATCATTTTTAGATGGAAGATTCAAAATTGGAGCATTGAACATTCTTTTGAAAAATTATTCAAAACATTCTAGACCATATTTTGCCTATATAAACTAATCCCCTTTACGTGTGATATTAGATAGCAGGTTAGCCAATCATGAAATTTTTATAACCAAATTCCGATAGTAACATTCAAAGAAAAAAAACTACATAACTCAAATATGTTCATTATTGATTTCCATTCTGGGATTTCCTTTTTCTTCACAGAATCAACTGATATTCCATCTGTAGGGATAGTATGGCCACGAAAGGAACCTATTTAAAGCCAAAATTCACAATTCACACATACAAAACATAATATAGACTTACATTCATCTAAGAGTCTCTATAAAAACCTCCAATTTGATCTCATGGTTCCCATATATTTTTAAATATATTAAGATAACATCAATACATACAAAAAAACCAACAAGATATTCCACGAAAAATATGTTCATTATATCCATGAAAAAATAAGGTTCATTAGTTAGTCCAAATGGAATTACTGTAAACAAGTAATGACCATAACAGGTTCAAAATACTATATTTTGGAATACCATAATTCCTCACATGTAATTGATGATATCCATATTGATCATTATTATTTCATAAAATATTTTGATTCATGAAGTTGATCAAATTAATCATCAATTCAAGGTAGAGGATACATGTACTTTAGTGTAGTTTCATTGTTATCTCTAAAATCAATGAACAACCTAATGAATCCATCATTCTTGTTGACAAAGAGAATAGGGGATCCCCTAAAAGAAATACTTGGTAAATAAATCCCTTGTCACTATATTACTCTAATTTTTCTTCACCTCTGGTAATTCCATAGTGTTCATTATATAGGGAGTTTTTATATATGTATTTCTTAGGAAATTAAATTAATAGAGAACTCATCTTCCCACTCTAGAGAATGTCTTAGTAAATCCTATTTAAATAAATAAATTTATTCATGAACAATTGGTACATCCACAATTCAATGATTAGTTTTTTATACTTATATTTTTTTTCTCTTCCACCTCAATAATTTCATTTTGTAGAGCTAGTGGAGGCATATTCGGATAAAAACCGAATACTAATGTTTATTATATAATGATAAGGGATTCCAAATTTTAGTAAAAAAATTTATTTTCCTTTTTATTTAAATATATTTTTTCATAATATTTTTAATGAAAATCCATACTAACAATTATATTAATATTATCTAGAGGTATGGTGATAATTTTCCCAATTAATTCTTGTGTATGTGTCATAAAGAGGACTAACCAATACATCTTTGTTGAAACAATACTTATCTTAGGGGTTTTTCACAACAAATAAATTTTTAAATCAAAAGTGAAATGATTATTTTTCTTGAAAAAATAATAATATATAAAATAATTTAATGATCCATAATGAAATAAAAAATTGGTTATGTTTTATTAAATGATTGATGTATTTGCCACCACATTATTATGAACTTCAACCTCTGTAATTGTGATCAGATAATCTTGGAAATCTCCCCTTGGCCTCTTCCGTGGAAGATACCTCAGATTATTGGGACATTGATTTGAATAAATACATATTTCATTACAGTTGAATCATTCAACATCATTTATTTTTTTCTTCCCCATGCACTAATTAACTCGATGACCATTTTCACCACAATTATATGAAACATCCATACCATTCAACAATTTCCCAAGATAATTATTCCATTAATTTTCACATAATGTAAATTTATTCATTCCCATTGTTTTATTTGATGCTTCACATTTTCCATGGTTATCCAAAGAACACTTGTAATCTAAAAATATTTTTAACATATATGATCTATAAAATTCATTTTGCATTTTGATGGAACTTTACACTATTTCTTCGTATGATTAAAATGTCCCCAAATCCAGTGCCTATAGAATACATGGCATAAGAACATAAAATAAATTATCAATATTGAGTTTTGAGTCACATATGTAATATATAGAATACCTATATATCCTTATAATGGTAGCCTTATACTCTAGAACACTATCTTCTTATGTTTCCTTTAAGTTAATCTATTTTCCCGTCAATTTAGTTCGTTTCTCACAAGGGAAGTATTTATCAAATCTTTTTTCCTAAAAAGTTATCTAATTATTTTACCCTTGATTAGAAAATATATAAGTATAACATACACCTTTAATATTTTAATATTTAAGTTTTCCAAGGACTATAAGCACCAATTTTGATGTATTTTATAAATTGAACTCCAATTCTCACCATAAGTGTAATTTATGTTTAATGTAAAATAGTTTGTCCCAACCAGTCGTCTTTTTGTGGAATTCATTCCAAAAAAATTTTATTTGATATTTTTTATTGTTATTGATCAGTTTATTTGGAACATTTTATCTTTTATGATTCATGGATGAATCTCAAAGATAGATAAATATTTTTGGGAATGAATGCTCAAATATAATAGACAAATTATAATGGGCCTAAAGCCCATAATAAAAATGTGAGGACCATAATACACTCCCAATGATGCTCAAATTTGAAATAAAAAAATAAAAAACATTGGTAACATTTAATTAATCTCTAGTTAAAGGAAATTCTGAAATTTTTGTTGAGATTAATGGATCCCAAGTTGACATTTAAATGGTGGGTTATATTTGGACACCTATAAAGTCATCACACTAGATTGAGCATAATATTAATATGGTTGGTACAATTTTCATGAAATTTTTAAAAAAATTATAGTAAAAATTGAAGAATATATTTTCCTTATATGTAATCTTTAGATTAGTCCATCTTCAATTACAAATTCACATGTCAATAAGAAGGATGAATGTGGGTGATTTTTTTGTAAACTTTGAAATGTCAAATTTCGATTGATTTTCTCACCCCCCTTTGACTCTCTCAATTAATGGGGAAGGAATTTATGGATGATATGTATAAATATGTTTCCAAATATACGTATATAAGCAGATGGTGGGGATGTGAATTAGCATTCATGTTTTTCCATTATATTAATGCTTTTTAAATTTAATTTCAATTTCCCACTTTCATTTTGTAATCGCATCATCAATTTTCTTCATATAAGTTTTTTATTCACAATTGATTATTACTTAAATTTATTCTTCATATTCTATTATTTTATTCTTTTTAATATCCTTCTGATTCCATTTTATCAATGTGTGAAATTATTCACACAAGAACTTGTGCAATTTATCACACAATGGTAGAGTGATCATAATTTAGTTTTTTCCTTCTTCTTCAATTTCAGCCTCATGAGTCTACTACAAACATACATTGATATAATAGAAAAAATTAAAGGATTAAACTCTAATGGGTTGATCCGATGGAGTAGAAATGTGATTTATTGGATGTTATTTATCATTTTAATAATTCTAAATCAATTCTAATTTTGAGATTCTTATTAAATGATTTACCTTCTCTATTGAACATATCGATTTTAAGGATACACATATTTCGTGATAAAATGATCCTCTAAATTGGATTTCTCATAAATCTGATCCACCATGTGTATAGGTGATTATACTTAGGATATTTAAGGCCCAAAATTAAATGAGTGATATGGTATGTTCATATTTTATTGATGAAAACTGTCAAATTTATGAAATTGAAATAAATTAAAAAGAAATTATTCCAATCCACTCCATGTGATAACCAAATATAAACTCATAATTTTTATATATAATTCATATAAGTCTATAAAAATATCATTTATCAATCCAATCAATTCAAACAAAATTTGGATACTTCATATCCAAATCACCTCTAAAGAATTTTGTTTCTCTAGGATTTTTCTTTGGTATTTGAGGATTCTATAACCCATATTGTACAACCAGAGACCTAGTTCACAATATAACTTGGTTAAATTTGGGGTAAAACTCAATTTTTATTTCTCTTTAGTGTTCTAGATCAATGAACACCATTGAGCACCACCACTCATGAGACAATATAAAAACAAAACTACCCTTTCATTTTTATTACACATCAATGCGAGAAATATATTGTCAAGGGACATGATCTACTACTAGGATACCACTATATTATTAGTCCCCCTTTTGTATAGGGATTCATCCACATGAAATGATCCAAAATATTTTTATTATGGTTATTCATCACCACTTGATTAGGCTTCCTTAATATGGTAATGATATGATCATCTCCCACAAAAATTATGATGTATTTCTTATTAGGGCAATACATACATCTTCCATGGGTATTTATTCCATTCCATCTATTATGTTCCATTTCTATAAACTGGAATACATTAATTAGGCCATGAATCATGATTAAAAATTACAATATAGATTTTTTTACCTAAATTTAAAATATATGTATAGCTACTCTCATAATCATAACATGGTTTTATTGGGGAAATCATTACTTTTAAATCCTACATAATGGTTGATAAATAAAATCTAAATTATCCTAAACATATTTCCTTGGAGTGTAAAACTGGGTACAGAGTAATTATTCTATACCAGGATACACTGAGTCAGGCTCAAGAAATATTATCATAGTTTTTTCCTTAGGTACATCTATGCCAGAACCACATCCACTTATTGTATCTTGGCAAGGATGTATTACTAGAATGAATGACATAATATATATCTCAAAAAATTATAGGATATTATTATATTATTATCCTCAATATTTATCTTCTGGTTATGTTCCATAAATTTTGTTGTCGAAATCTAGTTCCAAAGGGCTATAATAAACTTCATTTGATAGAAACTTTAACATCCCCAATCCCATTAGCCAAAATTTGATCATTGTTTTGTCATAATGGAATAGATAAAATAGGTCAAATTAACAAGGATCGATCAATTTAGTATTCTATAAGAAAATAGATATATACATGGTTCCTTTATTACATTGGTAATTAATCCAAGAACATTACAAAAGAAAGTTAACTACTTCTTGACATAGATTCAATGAAATCGTCTTCAAAACATGTAGAAGTTACAAAATATAAGTTTGAGTTCAAAATCTCAGTGAGGGTTATATAAAATAATATTATGTGCTGTAAATAAAATAAGGAATAGAAAATAATAATGGTATGTAATCTAGAAAAAAAAAATTTGTCAATACACTGAGAATGATAATGCATCCATAGATTTTTTTAGAGTAAAAACCTTATTTAATGTAATAATGGATACTGAATAATTAGAATTATTATTTGGATGTCATCTATCTAGAACATGAACCATAATACCATCAAGATGGTTTAATTCTATAGGAATATACCTGTATTATCCAGTTTCGAAATAAACGGGAAGGGCTTATCGCTGACTGTTTTATCTCATGTGACCTGTCAATGCATTAAGGCAATATAAAGGGCCCCAAATTTCACTAATAGGAAAATAAATTCTTCATTTATATATTAAATTCATGAAAAATTTTCTTTTTCAATATCTATATTAAGTAGATGATATCTATTCTTCAATATTTCCTTAGTAAAAACAACATTTGAAATAAACACCACATGTAAAATGGCATATGGCTATGAAAATAATCACATCCATGATACAAAAATATAGATATTTAAATTACATATAATTTTTTTGAATAATTATTTTAAAGGGAAAGTAGATACTCTACATAATAATAATTAAATGAATAATACAATGTAATTCTAAATGAAATGGAAATTAATACAAAGTTCATTCCTTTATGTCTGAATGTGATCAATACTTGATTATATTGTTTTGGATATTCAGATTAAATCCATTAAATAATTATTTACTAAACATTTATAAATTTATTTTATTTATTATAATTTTTATAGGTTCATTTATTGGATTTTTGATCGGTTATAATATAAAATATTATTGATTTGTAGCAGTGGTTTCTTTGATTTTCATGATAGGTTAACTTGTCTATATGTATGGAAAATAATGTAAAATAAGTATATTTGTCCACAATTAAATGATATTTTATTAATGAAATTATAGTATATTTGATGTTATATATTTCATTCTATTATATGGAATGAGGAAGAATCATTAGATAAATGTTGGTGACAATCGTTTATATTATTTTTGCATTTTTTGATAACCAGGAACTAGTTTTGTCTTATGAATTCATATTATATATATACTGGTTCCAAAAATCATAAATAAGTTGTAATAATCATATTATAGTATATATTAACCATAAATTGTTTTATGACCATCATTGAAGGCATAATTTAATGGATAATACAAAGCCTCCACAAAGGTGGTAAATCAGCACCTTAGAGAAAATGATTTCATTTTTAGAATAAATGGGAGAAGTTACGGAGTTTGATGATTAATATTCCTTTATCAAAATAAATTATAGTATATATAAGTTAATATAATTATCTTGAATATTTTTACGTAAGTGTTAAGGAGACAACTGGAATAAAATAAATTAAAATAAATTGAAAGTGAACAAAAAAGTATTTACCTCTTGAATTCCAATCCATGAGAACCTCCACAATGAAATTTATTTCGGTCTTTTATTGAATCCATGTGATTTTAAATATGGGGGAGAGGTTTTTGGAATATTAATGGTAATATATTAAACAAGATTAAGGGATGTGGTGGTGGGAGAAGAATATATTGTGAGGGGTGGTTTTTGTAGTAGAGTAGAAGGGCATTTTTTGAATATTTTTTGAATATTTTATTTTTTCACCTCAAGAAAATAAATAGCGATAATTAATATAGATAAATATACTAATTGGTGCATGTGAGCTTCATACAATGGTTCTTACATCATAAATAACAAATGTAATAGTATATTTAACATATAATGTGTATATAATATAAATTTACCGTATTTTTTATTCAAAAAATTTCATGTATTTCATAAAAATACAAAAAATTCACCCTAAACATTTATTGTAACGTCCCGATCCAGCTCACCCCTGAACTGGCGGCTGGACTGGTCACCACATGACCTGAAGCGCATCTCCTCTTATGCCAGAGGTTGCTGACTAGCAGTGAGGGTCTAAGGATATTTAGTGGGGAGACTATACCCTCTTATCAGGGTTATATAACAGTATATCAGTGTAGGTAAAAAAAAAGAAGAAGAAGTAACTCATAAATGAATAACAACAGAAGACAAATAATACTCATTTTATAAAAGTGGCCAACGCCAAATTATACAGCAGATTCATGCATGACATGGTAATGATACAGAATATTAAACAGTGAACAAAACAACATGATTTACTTTCCAATACAGCAATACACAAATATTGATTCATCCCCAAGGGAAATCTCATCAAGACTCCCGAGCCTCTGCTCGGTCCTCTACTCTTAACTCTCATGTAAATGCAAGCATCATAGTCCTACAAACAAATAGAATCTACTCGGGTACCTATTGCAATGGCTACCCGAGTAGGGTGTGAGATAAAAACCTCCGTAGGCTGGGACGACCGGTGTCTACCCCAAATCTAGACATTTAATAAATAATTTAAAACACTTGAAGGCATGCTTAATATAATGTAAACAGTACAAGTAACTATATACTCAAGTACCTACTTCATCCCTCAGCTGGTGTTAGAACCTGCACCATTCATTTGTTATGTATACTCAACAATCATTACATAACCATTTTCCATTTAACAATTACTCAAATCATGTTACGAATGTCTAGATATTCGGCCTACGCCCAACATCCCCCATATATGTCACTCACTAAAGAGGTCTCTAAAGACCATCTATGTACTGAAGGTAAAATTCGAATCCAATATTGTTCTTTGGCTTGGATAACGCGTCATAAGTTATTCAATTTAATCGTTCATATACTATATCCATGCCCATACACTAAAATAGTGATTCTCTCCTGTTTCCATCCACTAATAGTGGTTCACCAAAATAATTAATATTCCTGAACAATTTCTCATTAACAAATCACATATCATCATGCCATAATATCCTTCATTAAGCATTAACTCATTCCACAAACAAACAATTGGATCCACACTCCAATGTTTATTAATGGGTGTAGAACGTTATGTCTAGAACCGTTGTGAGTATTCAGAGCATTAATATGTGTCTCACAACCGATGCTTACTTGGATCATAAGTCCCTGTCCCATAAAAGTATATTTTCTTGCAAGCCGGGTGTCGAACGCCATGTCTAGCACCCTGTCAGTATTTGGAGAATCAGTCCCTGTCTCACAACCCATTTATCAATATTACATATACCTCTATCATTGGTGTAGAACATTATGTCTAACACCCTGTGATTATTTGGAGCATCATTCCATGTCTCACAACCCATTCATCAATCAAACATATACATTTATCATTGGTGTAGAATATTATGTCTAACACCACAAAATCCAATCTATTAATTAATTCAACAATTAATGAACAACACAAATCGATCTTCATATTATTGAACACCTAGTTAACCATTCCAGTTCTCATTAATTAATAATTAATTAACAATTAACTATTCATACCAATCCAACTGAATAATTAACTCAGAACTTAATTATCCATATTCGTTAACAAGTTTGAACCCATCCATTCAAACAATGGTTCATCGAGGACTTTAAAAATCTACAAGCACACCATAATCATCACAAAACATGGTGAACAAAGACAAGATAATTTAGTGACCATGTCACCCAACATATCAAATCTCCAAATCACTCCATCCAAGACAACTTATAGAATTTAAAGATAACACTCATAAAAAGGTACCCTTGGACAAAAATTGTAACAAACAATCAATTCACAATCATAATTTAATGCAATCTAATTAATTAATCCACAATTAATTAATAAAACCTTATCTATTTAACCAATCAACAATTGGTTAACCATTTACCATGTAACATGTAATAAATAATCCCTCCATTAATTATTACCAGTTTCCAAATTATCTCATGAACATCTCAAATATACAATATTCTCAATAATCATTAAAGGCCACAAAATCATTCCAACTCATAACTTGATAATTAATTCTAAAATTAATTTTACTTATACTCAATCTCCCCAATCTAAACAATCAATTGTTTAATCATATCACTTTAACTAAAATAGAAACCCATGCTTAAAATCAACACATGATCAATTCCTCATTTATCTCATGTGGGTGGCATTATTTAATAACACTAAAAGTGTCATTCATTGACATATCATAATGAAGGAAACAAACATTCCTAATTTATTTAAAGAACTATAATTCTTAAATAATGTGTTAAATATTTGGGACCCTACCTCGGGTTTTGACGGAAACCACAACGAACGAAGAACCCTCAAGAGAAACGGGTCGAATCTTCAAGAACCTGCCTTAGATCACACCTCCTAGCAAGACCAAGACCAAAAATAATCAAACATGGAATTAATACACTTAGATATACCAAAAGGGAATAGATCTAAGAAATCATGAGAAGAAGAGATTTAGATCTAACTAGATCTAAGAAACTGAAGATGAACGAATAAGAACATCTACCTACCTCAGAAAACCTTCTTTGATTCCCCAAGAGATGCATT
The DNA here is from genome assembly GCA_963277665.1 of Viscum album. Taxonomy (NCBI): domain Eukaryota; kingdom Viridiplantae; phylum Streptophyta; class Magnoliopsida; order Santalales; family Viscaceae; genus Viscum; species Viscum album. The sequence continues at coordinate 1,017,698,805 of OY728143.1, forward strand.
CATATCACCTCCAAAATTCTTGGGATATGTTCTCCTACCTTCAAGGAAGATTAATCCCGAGTTATGGCCGCTTAGGAGAAAAAATGAGCCATATAAAGGAAAAACGAGCGAGATCCATAATTTAAGTATCTCGTTTAAGAGCCAGCATAGTTAGTTTGCACGGTTTGACAAACCGTGCGCTAATGGTGTGTTAGGTACTACCTCGGGCACCCTTCTCGCCTGGTTTGGATGCACATTTAGAAAACCAGTGAGCCACCCATGCGACTTCCCCTTTACATCAAAACATTTATTAAAGTTCAAAAAAATGCCATCTTTAGGTGATCCAACACTCGAAATAAAATTCCAGAGCTCGGTTTAAAAAGAACAACCCATTGAAAAATAAAAAAAGAATTTCAAAAACATTCATAATTTTAGCCCCATTCCCAACACTGGATCATACATTATACCCACCTTAAAAACATCTTGTCCCCGAGAAGCCATCAGAAACCACAACTAAGGAAACCGACCTACTGAGGTCATTAAATCTTGTTTGAAGTGGCGTGTTGCATTCCGAATGGAAAACAAACATTTGACCCTTCTCAAACCTGATGGATAAGCCTTTGTAACTAGATCCAAATATTACTCTAAAGCTTAAACATCGAAACAAATCTTATATCATAGGTCATTAAAAGGACCTTGTCAACGTAAAAGTTTGAACCTCGATCAAACAACAGAATAGGTTTCACAGGCTTCCCTTGAAAGACGTCAAGGACCCAAAAGCCAGATTTTCCCTTTATCTGATGTTGTTCCTTTAAAACTATTCCCAAACATTCTGCAAGTATAACGATGTCCTTACCCAACATCTGGTAAATTTTCCATGTCAAGCCATCACAAGGGTATTTTAAAAATAATTGTGCCCAAACACGAAAAGGAAAGTAGCCCAATGAAACCACACATCCCGCATACTACCCAGATAACAACTACTCATCCATCCCAACAAAATTTAAACTGTATTGTGGCACAAGAAAGACACTACCTTAGTGTCTCCAGGATGAGGTCAAGATAGGGGACATGCTCGTCGTGTCTAGAAGACAACACTAAGAGAAAACTGAGGTCATGAAGAAGATCAGTCAAACCATTACCGGACAACTCTGTTCTAAAATATTTACATCAAATTCCAACACCTTCATCATGAAAAATGTGGAAATACCCACCTTCGGATTTTCCATGACGTCTCAAGAAGATATCATCCATTCACCAGCGCACTAGATTAATATCAAGATTGGCGTGTCAAAACACCGAGTCTTTCAAAAACCATTCCATGCATTGAAATGAAACTGATTACTTAATGCTGAAGTTACTCTACATGGAGTTTACCCAAGACCATACTCAACTATACAAAAGGACTTGTTAAGGAGTCATATTGACTCATACGACCATTTTCCTAGACGATGCCACAACCAGTCATCCATTACTAAGAAGAAAGGGTCAAACAACCAACAAAGTAGCTGACCATGCCTGAGGAACATCTAACCAGCTGGCAAAGAGAATTACTTGATGCTCAAGCCCACAACAAGTTCAAGAAACACATCACCACCCGTTTGAACAAGGGTGTCATATGAAACTAGAAGTCCAGCCTCGGACAATGTCACCCAACAACTCCAAAACAGTGAGAAAAGCCATATCGCTAGCAAGCCATTTAAGTTTTGAGGGCGCTACCGACCACATGTTTTCCTTTACAAAGAAAAGTGTCAACCCTAAACCGGTCACATCAATCAAGTCACTAGACTCGAAAGTCGAACATAAGGCCATTGCTAAAGAGAAGAACGCCTATGGAAAGAACTCACGCTTCCATTCTAAAGAAACTCAAGAGAAGTCCGAACTACCCTTTACATGGGGGTTTTAAATAGTGGACACCACAAAAGGTTCCATTTCCATGCCTCTCATATTTAATCTCTTTTAATCTTTAATCATAAAAATATATATTTAATGCATCAAAATACCATTTTCAAAACACCCCAATGGAAAACAAGAAATTTTCATAAAACTCCCTTTTAAAACATTTACGTTAGTTGACATCCTGTCATTTTCTGGAAACATATAAAAAAATTCCTTTTATGAAGATAAGGTGACATAAGAGGATCTCATTTTAACCATCCTCGGTTCTCTATAACGAAACCCAATAGAAAAAACCCATGTATTAAAATTTTAAACACCCAAACGGGTTATCTCATAAAATCACTCCCCAACTAACCTACTTGGGTCCAGTTGCATTTTAGAAGCTAGCCATTTGATTTCAGATCAACATTAAACATCTTTCACATTTAGGCATTTCACACGGCATCAAGTCCTCACCTTTAATATGAGTCTTCATTTCCTAACTCATGAAGCACCCATACACTCCATTGATTGAAAATTGGCTCTCATTAATCAACACCAATGTCATTTCAGAAATTAACATAATCAACCTAAAGGTCCAAATTATATGGGTGGCCACATACCAATCGATGAGGCACCTATACACCTTATCGCTGGATTTTGGCTCCCATTTAACTCAATCAAAATTTATTTTACATTTTATTTTTAACACCCCTTTCACATTTCAAAACATCTCTAACATGTTAGCATAAGCAGCAACGAAACAACATGCTATAACACGGAAGCATGTCACAACCACAAAACATGCTAATAACTGAATTAGTATGACATATAATCATTCAAGTATATTAAATCAATCACCGAAACATGCTATCTAAAGAGGCATGCTAAAGAAAATCAAACATTTCATTTCACCCAAGGAACACAATCCAAATCAGTAGGCATCCTACTAATGCAACTACATGGAATGTTGTATGCATGACATGTGAATCTCTAAGTGCCTATGATGATGCATGTATGAAACTTCCATTCCATTTTAGGCCAAGAAAATTATCCTTTTCAAAATTATCAAAATCAATAAACCATGGAAAATACACCTGTCACTCAAGGACAAATCATATCAACTATAACCTCCAATAGTACAAAAATAAATTCCCATCCCTGGGAACTTGGTCATTTCCCATACATAAGGTGATCAGTCCCATGAACGACTATAAACCATGCATCGACACATTCCTAGTCTCCTGTCTACCAACCCCAAAATAGTAAGTCAATGAAAAATAAAGAAACCTAATCCTCTAATACCACTTTGTAACGTACGGATCCGGCTCACCCCTGAACCGGTGGCCAGACTAGTCGCCACATGTCCTCAAGCGCGCCTCCCCATATGCCAGAGGTTGCAGACTAGGAGCGAGGGTCTATGGATAGTCAGTGGGAAGACTATACCATATTATAAGAGTTTCAAAATGGTATATCAATGTAGATAACAAAAAATAGTTGAAGCAGTAACGCATAAATGACAAACAGCGGAAGAAAAATAATACTCATTTTATAAAAGTGGTGAACGCCAAATTATATAGTAGATGCATGCATGACATGGTAATGATACAAAATAGAAAACAGTGAACAAAACAACATGCATTAAATTCCAATACAGTAATAAACAAATAATGACTCAGCCCCAAGGGCGATCTCCTCGAGCATCCCGGGCCTCCACTCGGTCCTCTACTCCTAACTCCCAAGTAATTGCAAAAATCATAGTCCTGTAATCAAATAGAATCTACTAAGGTACCCAGTGCAATAGTGGCCCGAGTAGGGTGTTAGATATAAATCTCAGTAGGCCGGGACCACCGGTGTCTACCCCAAATCCAGACATTTAATAAATAATTTAAAACACGTGAAGGCATGCGTAAAATAAAGTAAGCATTACAAAGAAACGATATACTTTAGTACCTTCTTTAACCCTCAGCTGGTGTCTGAACCTGCACAATTCATTTGTCATGCATACTGAACAATCATTACATTATCATTTTCTATTTATCAATTACTCAAATCTTATTAAACTACTGTAATGGAGGGCTATACCAACACTTTGATGCCAACGGTTGTAGAAAACCTTTGGAATATGTGGAGTACACACCTTTTTCCAACGGTTTTATCAAACCGTTGGGATATATCCCAATAGAACCCATTTTTCATAACGGTTTGATAAAAACGTTGGGATATCTCCCAATTCCACCACCTTTACCAACAGTTTTAGTGAACCGTTGGTAAATCATTGTTTTCCCAACGGTTTTAAAATACCGTTGGGGAAAAGTTCGTCCAAATACACACATCCCCCAATTCTCCCCCAATTCACTGTTCGCCCGACTGCAACCCTAAAATTGAAGCTCTCCCGACTCTCTCTCGTTACCGAGTCTCTGAAACTCCATCCATCCTCTTCAATCAAACAATCTATCTGTTATATACTCAAAATCTATAAGTTCTACCTCAGTTATAATGTTCTTCATCTATTTTTTTTTCTATTTTTATTTGACCTAAACGTGAGGGATCTCTCTATACAAAGACTTAGAAACTCGTTCCACTCATAGATCCATCTTAAATCAAACAATTTTGTAGTTATACTCTATAAATTTGTAAGCACTACCTTAGTTTTAATGTTTTGCATCTATTATTTTTTTCTGTTTTAAGTTGGAATAAAATAGGTTGTGTTGTTTATGGCATGTGAAGGTTACTGATATTGAGGATGGATTGGATGTTGGTTGGGTGATGGATTGGAATTGTGATGTTTTTTGGATTAATTTTAGTTAATTTTCAATGAATTATTTTGGGATTTACTCCCTTTTACAGAGCCCCCACTCCTCATGGACCATGGACACCCCCCTCTTGGACCCTAGATAGTCCCCTCTCCTAGAACATGGACATCCTGCCCCCCCTCTTTCCTTAAACATGGACAACCCCCCTCCTGGATCCTGGAAAACCCCCCTCTACCCTCCTCCCAGGACCTTGTATAGTCCCCCCTCCTTCCTGGTCCCTAGGAAGCCCCCCACCGTCCACCCTGGACCCTGGATAGCCCCCCTCCTCGATGGACCTTGGACAGCCCCCCTCCTTCCTAGACCATGACAACCCCTTCTCCCCTTCTACTTGACCCTGGACAGACCCCACCCCCTTCCTGGACCCTGGAAAGCCCCCCACCCCTCCTCCTAGTCCTTGGACATCCCCCTCACCCCCTCCTCGACCACCAAATACACCCCACTTCAAAACATTGACCACCAAACTTGGACATGCTGGATTTTCTCTAAAATGAATGATTTGATCCTCAAAAAACCTCAATAATATCCTAAACAATGATTATAATGTGGTTTTCATCACATATCATCCAATTGTATTCCTAGTCACTAGTCTATCCTCCCCTGGCTAGATTTTACAAAAAGTGCTCAACCTTAAGGATCCAAATAAAAATAAATTGATATAAGACATTTGATAATGGATTAAAATTTCACATTGGGATCCAATGAGGAATATTTGAGATATTATTCATCATTTCCATGAGTAAATCCATTTTTATATATCTGATAAGTTATTTTTCACAATTTTCACACATTAATTGTTTGTAAAAATGGGACAAACATTTATAAAGGTTCTAATATATAAAAATGAATCTATTTGTGGATGTAGCGTAACCAACAATGTCTAGCTTGTCTGACTCTTCCATGATCATCGATGAGCATGTCATGTCTCCATCTGACCTCATACAATGGGTGACTCAACGTCTGGCTGATGACAAGCAACCGATTCTCTTACATCCACACCAGATTCACACCCGCTACGCTCTTGAAGTGATCAATCCCACTAAGTGTATGGCTGATGAAGAGTGCCAGATTCTCTTACTTCCACACCAAATTCACGCCTGCTACACTCCTGAAGTGATCAATCCACTAAGCATCCCTGTGAGCTTGATGACATGGCCACCAGTTTTTGTAAGAGGCAGAGGAGTTCTGAGCTGATGGACCAATACAATTGACCAGTGTCCATCCATCTGGCTAAATACGTAAAACTTAGCACTTCATGGGAGGCAACCCATGTTCTAGAGTTTCATAATTTTTCTTTTTTTGCTTTGATTTAGGAAATAAACATGGCATGCATGCAACAATTTTTTAGCTGCTTCTGATCTGTATGTGCACTTGTCATTACTCTGCATGACTGCTTCTATTTTGTCTGATCATTGGTGTTATTTTTTATGACATGATGCGACTATGTGCTGTCTATCTGTAGATTTTACAGGTACATAAGTATGTGCACTTTTCATTATTCCATTCATTCAGTGCTTAGGCCGATGGTACGAGGGAGGTTCGTACCAGAGGTTGACGAGCATCTCCACGTACCCGACTAGACCCTTCCCCTCCCACTGACATGGCATCCTCCTCCATGGACCCCGGACATCCCCCCTGATAGCCCCCCACCCTCCTCTTTGGTCCCCAGACTGCCCCCGGAAAGCCCCCTGAATAGCCCCTCCACCCTCCTCCATGGTCCCCAGGCAGCCCCCCGGACAACCCCAAGATATGCCCCCTCACCCTCCTCCAGGGACCCCGGACAGCCCCCGACGCTCCTCCTCGGTCCCCAGACAGCCCCCCTGGACATCCACCCCACCCTCCTCCATGGACCCTGGATAACCCCCCGAACACCCCACGAATGTGACTTGTATGAGTCAACCCCAGCTCAATACGAGGCTCGGTGTGGCCGAAACCACTCAAAATTCCTCTGTTTTGTTAAAAATGGACTTAATTTTAAGTGAAATCAAAAACTAACATACGGTAAATAGACCAAATGCATTCGGATTCTATTGATACTATAGTACAATGATCCATGGGTCATATGTGATGTCTACGAGTCAACCCCGCCTCAATCCGAGCTGCGGTGTGGATGGTACCATTCAAAATGTCTCTTTTTTGTTCAAAATGACTTTAATTTTAAGGGAAAACAAAAACGGGCATACGAAAAACCAACCAAATGCATTCCAAATATGTTGAAACTTTAGGAAAATTATCCATGGGTCATATGTGATGTGTTCGAGTCAACCTCGCATCAATACAAGGCACGGTGTGGCCGAAACCACCCAAAATGCCCCTCTTTTGTTTAAAATGGACAATATGTTACATACATACACAAAACTGGTCAAAAAGATTCTGATTATGTAGATAATTTTGAAAAACGATCTATGAATCATATGTGATGTGTAAGAGTCAACCCTGCCTCAATTCGAGGCCCGGTGTGACCGACAACACTCAAAGTGCCTCTGTTTTGTTAAAAATGGTCTTAATTTTAAGTGAAATCAACAACTGACATACGACAAACCGACCAAATGCATTCGTATTATATTGAAACATAATTAAAACGATCCATGAGTCAAATATGATGTGTACGAGTAAGCTCTGCCGCAATAAAAGGCTTGGTGTGGGCGACACCACTCAAAATGCCTCAGTTTTGTTAAAAATGGACTTAATTTTAAGTGAAACCAAAAACTGACATACGGTAAACTGACCAAACGCATTCAGATTCTTTTTATACAATTGGAAAACGATCCACGGGTCATATATGATGTGTATGAGTCAACCCTGACTTAATCCGAGGCGCGGTGTGGACAGTACCATTCAAAATGTCTCTCTTTTGTTCAAAATGACGTTAATTTTATGTGAAAACAACAACTAGCATACGAAAAACCGACAAAATGTGTTCCGAATCTATTGAAACATTAGGAAAACGATCCATGGGTCATATTTGATGTATACAAGGCATCCTCACCTCAATCTGAGGCACAGTGTGGCCGAAACCACCCAAACTGCACCTGTTTTGTTTAAAATGGACAATATATTACGTATATACATCAAAATGATCAAATGGCTTCTGATTGTGTTGATACTTTTTCACAATGATCCATGACTCATATGTGATGTGTACGAGTCAACCCCGGCTTAATCTGAGGCCCGATGTGGCTGAAACCACTCAAAGTGCCTATGTTTTGTTAAAAATGGACATAATTTTAATTGAAATCAACAAATGACATACGGCAAACTATCCAAACGCATTATAATTCTGTTTAAACATAAGGAAAATGATCCATGGGTCATATTTGATGTGTACGAGTCACATTCTCCTCAATCTGAAGCACGGTGTGGCCGAGACCACTCAAACTCCCTCTCTTTTGTTCAAAATGGACTTATTTTTAAGTGAAATCAACAACTGACATACGGGAAACCGATCAAAGGCCTTAGGATTGTATAGATACATTAGGAAAATGATCCATGGGTTATATGTGATGTGTAAGAGTCAACCTTGGCTCAATACGAAGCGTGGTGTGGCCGGTATCACTACAAGTTTATGTATTTTATTTATAATGGACAATATTTTACGTACCTACGCCAAACCAATCAAATGGGATCTGATTGTGTCGATACTTTTGAACAATGATCCATGACTCATATGTGATGTGTACGAGTCAACCCCACTTCAATCTAAGGCCCGGTGTGGCCGACACAACTCAAAGTGCCTCTATTTTGTAAAAAATGGACTTAATTTAATGTGAAATCAACAACTGACATACGACAAACTAACCAAACACATTCGGATTATGTTAAAACTTAAGGAAAACGATCCCTGGGTAAAATGTGACATGTACGAGTAAACTACGCCTATATCCGAGGCACGGTGTGGCTGGGACCACTCAAACATCCTCTCTTTTGTTCAAAATGGACTTATTTTTATGTGTAATCAACAACTAACAAACGGGAAACTGACCATACTCTATCGGATTGTGTTGAAACATTAGGAAAATGATCCATGGGTTATATGTGATGCGTACGAGTCAAACCAAGCTCAATATGAAGCACAGTGTGTCCGGTATAACTCCATGTGTATGTATTTTGTTTAAAATGGACAATATTTTACGAACATATGCCAAACTGATCAAACGACTTCTGATTGTGTTGATACTTTTGCATAACAATCCATGTCTCATATATGACGTGTTCAAGTCAACCCTACCACAATCCGAGGCCCGGTGTGGCCAAAACCACTCAATGTGCCTCCGTTTTGTAAAAAATAGACTTAATTTTAAGTGAAATCAACAACTAACATACGACAAACTGACCAAACGCATTCGAATTCTGTTGAAACTTAAGGACAATGATCCATTAGTCAAATGTGACATGAACAGACAGCCCTGGACAGCCCCCCACCCCCATTCCTAGACCCTGGACAGCCCCCCACCCTTCTCTTTAGACCCCAAACAGCCCCCCGGACATGAATAACATTTTCCTTTTGTACCACTGTGTATGCAAGTAAATGAGACTCGTATGCCTTATGTATAATTCTATTACAATTTCATTAAATGTTATACCTCATGGATGATATGTAAATGTAGGCATGTTGATTTCACATGCCTTTTTTATTTCATTGATCATGCAATGTAATTTGTGATTATTCCTTTTTTTTATGTCATGAACTATATGAATTACTTGGTAATATTATCAACACATGATCATCAAATGCATGTGATGATATGCTATAATTTGAATACAAATCATTGTTTCACATTCTCCATGACCCCCATAATCACTCCCTATAAATCTCCCCTCCCCTCTTCCTGGACAGCCCCTCCCCTCTCTGGACATCCCCCCTCATCACATTCAATGCAAGTTATGCATCACTCTAGATGATGCACAAATATTAACCACATTGTTAATTCACTTTATCACACATACCCCTCATGAACCAATTTCAATCATAATCATCACCTTTTTGGGTAAGAAAAAATTTATATGTGTGAACCCAATAAATTGAAATACGTTAATTGGAAGAGTTGTTGTCATATGAAGATTGAAATGGGGAATTGTAGTTCATGGAATGGTTGGAAGAGTGATGTTTTTATGTGTTTTTTTGTGCTATTTCCAATGTTTTTTGTGGTGTTTGAAGTCTATTTCTATATGTTATTTCTGATGTTTTTTATGCTGGTGTATCAAGGAGAGGCATCTGTATGCATGCTACTAATTTTTTGTGAAAATACCCAATACCATCGGTTTAGAACCATTGGTATACTTTGAGCATATATGAATACATACCAACAGTTTATCTAGAACATTGGTAAAAAGATATACCAATGGTTCTAAACCATTAGTATGCTTTGAGAATATATGAATATATACCAATGGTTTATCTAAACCATTGGGAAAAAGCTATACCATCTGATTTAAACCGTTGGTATAAGCTCAAAAATATGAATTTCCCAACGGTTTTAAACCGTTGGTAAATCCTTTTGCCAACGGTTTAGAGGAACCGTTGGGAAATTAAAACATCCACCACCTTTTGCCAACGATTTTCCTTAAACTGTTGGTAAAGGGCTTTCCCAACTCTTTACTTCCCTATGGTTTGGGAAACCGTTGGCATATCTTATACCAACGGTTTTCCGGCATATACCAAAGGTTTTGAACTGTTGGTATTTTCTATATTTCCAGTAGTGTTACGAATGTCTTGAGATTTGGCTTACACCCAACATCCTCCATATAAGTCTCTAACCAAAGATATATCTAAAGACCATCTAAGTACTCAATGTAAAGATCGAATACAAGCATGTGCTTTGTCTTGGATAACACATCATAAGTTATTCAATTTAATCTTTCATATATTATGTCCAAGCCCGTCCACTAAAATAGGGATTCTCTCCTGGGTCTGTCCACTAACAATGGTTCACCAAATTCATTAATATGCCTGAATCGTTTCTCAAAAAACAAATCACAAATCATCATGTCACAATAGCCTTCATTAACCATTAACTCATTTCACACATGAACAATTGGATCCACAGTCCAATGATAATTAATGGGTGTATAATGTCATGTATAGCACCCTCGTGAGTATTCAGAGCATCAGTCAATGTCTTAAAACCCAAGGGTATTTGGAGTAACTGTCCTTGTCCTATAAAAGAATATTTACTTGCAAGCTGGGTGTAGAACAGCATGTCTAGCACCCCATGAGTATTTGTAGAATCAGTGCCTATCTTAAAACCCATTTTTAAATCTTACATATACCTCTATCATTGTTGTAGAACATCATGTCTAACAATATGTGAGTATTTGGAGAGTCATTCCCTATCTCACAACCCATTCATCAATAAAACATATACATTTATCATTGGTGTAAAATACTATGTCTAACACCACATAACCAATCCGTTAATTAATTCAACAATTAATTAATAACACAAATCTCTCTTCAGATAATTAAACACTTAATTAATCATTCAAAATATCATTAATTGATAATTAATTAATAATTAATTATTCTTAGCAAGCCAACCTTATAATTAACTCAACACATAATTGACAAAATTCTTTAACAAGTCTGAACCCATCCATTCAATCTATGCATTGTCTAGAACTTTAACAATCCACAAGCACACCATAATCTTCTCAAAATATGCTGAACAATCCCAAGATAATTTTGCGACCATCTTACACAACATATCAATTCTCATTATAACTCCATCTAGGACAACTTAAGGCACATAAAGATAACACGCATAAAAAGTTACCCCATGACAACAATCGTAACAAACAATCAATTCACAATGTTTATTTAATGCAAGCTGATTAATTAATTCACAATTAATTAATCTACCCTTATCTTTTTAACCAATCATCAATTAGTTAACCATTTACCATTTAACATGTAATAATTAATCCCTCCATTAATTATTAACAATTTCCAAATTATTTCCCGAACATCTCATATATTCAATATTCTCAATAATCCGTAAAGGCCACAAACTCATTCCAACTCATGAGATGATAATTAATTCTACAATTAACTATCCTTATACTCAATCTCCCCATTACAAAGATTCAATTGTTTAATCATATCACTTTAACTAAAATAGAGACCCATGCTTAAAATCAACACATGCTCAAGTCCTCATTTATCTGATGTGTGTGGCACTATTTAATAACATCGAAAGTGTCATTCATTGATATATCATAATGAAGGATACTCACATTTTTAATAAATTTAATGAATTATAATTCTTAAATAAAGTGGTAATGATTTGGGACCCTACCTTAGGTTTTGACAGAAACCACAACGAACGAAGAAACCTCAAGAGAAACAGGTTGATTCTTCAAGAACCCGCCTTAGATCACTTCTCCTAGAAATAGAAAGACCAAAACTCATCAAACTTCGCATCCATACACTTAGATATACCATTACCAGGCGTAGATCTAAGAAACTGTGAGAAGAGGATATGTAGAACTAAGTAGATCTAAGAAACCAAACAAGAACGAAGATGAACATCTACCTACCTCATGAAATAGACTTCGATTCCCCAAGAGACACTTTTAGATCACCTCCAAAACCCTTGGGAGAAATTCTCTTACCTTCAAGGAAGAGTAATCCCGTGTTATGGCCACTTAGGAGAAAAACGATCCATCTAATGGAAAAAATCACTGAGATCAACAATTTAAGGGTGTTGTTTAAGTGTTTGCATGGTTAGTTTGCACGGTTTGACAAACCATGCGCTAACCGTGAATTATCTGCTACCTCGACCACCCTTCTCTCATGGTTTAGCCGCATGGTTAGACAAACAATGCACTTCCCGTGCAGAAGCTACTATCTCAAAGGCCAATTACGCACGGTTTGGACGCACAGTTGGAAAAACCGTGTGCCGCCCGTCAGACATCCCCTTTACCTCAAAACATCTATCAAAGTTCTAAAACCCCAGCTTTAGGTGATCCAACACTCGGAATAAAATTCCAGAGCTCGGTTTCAAAAAAACAACCCATTGATAAACCAAAAATAAATTTCAGAAACATTCGTAATTTTAACCTGGTTCAAAACACGAGATCTTACATTTATAAATGTGTAGAATTAAAAAATGACCTCCATATTATGAAAATAAGTTTCTAAAAAATATTAATTTAATTTTTAATTAAAATCATCATTTACATAAAAAATAAATACATTTAACATTATAACTGATTTCACAACACTAAAAAATTTACTAAGGTCTCATAAAATTATCTAATAATCATAGTACATAAAATTATTAATTTATTTTTATATTTTATGAAAATAAATTTTCTTTTAAATAATTATATTAAATATAAAATTTAAAATATCAATTTTTGTTTTATGAGCATATCAATACTTATTTAATAATATCTAAAAATTTTATTTACTTACACAATGATATAATTATATCATATTACCATTTATAAGATGTTTATATTTTATTTATACTTTCATTGGTGAGGTTAATATTCTATTAGAAGAAATACTATTCATAAGGGTCACATTACTATTTCAAAGGTCATGTTATCATTTCATTGGTATATGTAACTTAATTACTAGAAAAACATCTTATTTCATTAATTCTGGATTTATAAAGTTTGTTTTCTATTTTCTATAAAATTTTATGAGATTATATTATATAAATTATTTGAATGTAATTTAATCAATTGAATTAATTGAAATTATTTAAGAAGATGCATACCATAAAATCATTGTGAGTTATATCTTATGATTCCTTAAGGATAATTTAATGACCATATGATACTAAAAATATTTATATTGTAATATTCTATGATTTTTTGATCTTTTACTATGATATTTATGTCTTCCTCATTTTTCTCATCATTTTATATTATTCTTAGCCCTTATTGGTAATCATAGCTCAACACATTGTTATGTTTCCAATCCCCTGGTTATAGAGATGACTATACCAGGTGTTATTTCTAGAAAAGTGCCAATATGATCATAACTATGGATAAATGTTCACAAGTATAGTAAAATAAGATTTTTATGTAGTTAATTTCAAAGGCAAAAAATCATTCAGAAATTATTTGTGAAAAAATTGTAAAAATTATTATAAAAAACATTATATAATTTTATTATTTATGTCAGGAATAGATTTGGAAAGTCATGTTTGTATAAGAGGAGGGTTAAGTTATTTTTTCAATTATTTTAACTATTTTGGAGGGCAATTTAGTCAATTTAGCGATTTTATTAGATTTATTTAAATTATTTTATTTAATTTTATAGTTAGGGTTACAAAACCTTAGTACAAAACCTATAGATGACTCTAATTTTATGTTGATATCCTTAAATATTAGTAAATATTTAAGTATATTGTCTTCAGTATAAATAAAGACATGTTAGTAAAATAAATTTAGGTTTGCCTATATAACAAATTATCCTTGGTATAATCTCTGAAAAAGGGGTTGGTTGAGAATTGACTCAATCATCACTTTGATTCATGATATTTGGGCCTAAGATAGAACACCTAGGTTGACACTTTATGGGATACGATCTGGTTGACCATGTACTCATTAGGAACCAATATGAATGACTAATTTATTATTTTGTTTGTTTGATTAAGCGTAGAGACATTATATATCCCAACTTAAATTTACATAGGATTAACAAATATTGATATCAAACTGAAGAAAAAAATTATTCCAATGAAGTAATATAATATTTCAATACTTATTATGGTTTAATTCCATTTATGATTATCATAATTCACCCTTATTGTTGATTTTTTTTCACTCATGTGATCCCTTTTTTTACTAAATGATGGAGCTAGGAAAAACCATATTAAACTAGGGTTTGGAGGATATTTAATTTATTACCTAAAAAATAAACCCATTTTTATAAAAGATATATTGAAACATTTAGTGATGATTCCAATCCAAATTTTGGGAAACATGATTAACAATATCAACATTGATGATAATATTGGTACACCGGTGAAGATAAGGATTATGGATAATGAAATTCAAGGTAATAGCAATGATCAAGGAAGGTATTATCAAAAACATATTGTTTAAAAAATTGGGGAAATCATCAATGGAATTATCTCATGGGTATGATAAGATAATTTAATTATGGTACATGTGGTTATAGATAATCAAACCATTGAGGGAAAAAAAATTCATTTAACAAGAGGATGGAAGATAGAACTTGTCCAAGGGAATTCATTAGAATTCAATGTATTATTTGTAGAGTAGTATAAAATTATAAATTCCAATTCCTAAATCAAATAATTAGTGAGGATAGCATGAAATCCACAACCACCTAGAACCAGTGTGAAAGAAAGAACCCTCACAATGATTTCCAAGGAAGAGGATACCTGGTAATTAGGTTTCACAAACATGCCACTATTTATTAGTAGATGTATTCTCGTTCAACAAACCCAATCATATATCTAATGATTTCTATGAACATAAACTCACCAGGTTCAGTGATTTTTATTTTAAAGAATAAATTAAGTGGTATGATTAGTTTGTTTGAAAATAGTCTTCGTGAATATCATAATACCCTCCTTTATGAAAAAATAGATTTTATTTTAAGAAAATGTATTTATTCCGTTTTACAAAACATTAATTTCTAGAATAGGGAGAAAAAATTCTAAATCAATTATGAAAATATACTAGTTCATTGAAAATAATAATTTATCAATGAAAACTAAACCCTTCACATGGGCTATAATACCAAGTAATGAGATACATTTACTTGAAATAGTTATAAAAAATAAGCATTTTATAGTCTTTCATAGGATATTAAGGGATATAAATCATTAGATATAATATGTCTTGAAATATTAAATGGATTTCATCTTTAACTATTTCTATAGGTAAATGATAATCAAAATTTAAGGATATAATTTATTTAAGGGTTTTAGAATAAAATGATTCAATATTATAGATCTTTTAAGATATGTAACATTTTTAATAAGATATGTGAATTTCTACATCTAGTATAAATAAACCAGAACATATTATGAATAAATTATTAATAAATCTATAATATATACTGAAATAAAAATCCTTTAATAGTTATTACAAGTATGAGGTAAAAAATTTATATGAGTTAATACTGAAAATGTTAATTCTCATTGAAACTATATTATTTATATTATAAATTTTATATGAAATATATATATATATATTAGAATTTAAATTGGTTAAATTATTATTATTTTTTTAATTCTACACAATAGAATTAACTTATGATGATGTTTGAGTTTCTTTTCTCTAAATAATCAATTTCTATGTGAATTGTTCAAAATACCTATTTTATTAATGTTGTTACGTTACAGATGTTATCTCACTATATGTATACATTAAATTTTCTTAAAAATTTTATAATATAATAATTAATTTTAAATTATAAAAAACATTTTAAAATAATATTTATAATTTATAAAACCATGCTATATATTTTTAACATGTTTGTACCTTTTTTGTTGAAAAATGTTTTCCACTTTTTTGTTTAATTAATTATAACATGATCAAAATAAGTTTTTTATTCCAACTATAATTAAATAAATATTTTCTAAATGATAATATTTATTTTAAATTAATTTGAAATAATCGAATTTGATTACTCTATCCTAATCAGAAATCATTCAACACAAAAATAATACAGTTATAAAAAACTATGTTATATACATTACATGCGCTAAGAGTAAGATTAATTTCAAAAAAAAAAGAAAATTAATTTTATATAATGATGTTTATATTTAGATAAGAATAAATAAATTATTTAATATAACCAATGTAATTTTGTGGAAAACTGTTTAATTTTTAGGATTAATTATTATTACCCTGATAATTGTAAAAAATTATTTAATTTTTTTCAAATAATTTATATCGAATCAATTAATTTTAAATTCAATAAATAATGTATTGAACATTTTATATAAATTAAAAAATAAATATATTAACACACTTTAATTGTTATTAAAACTATAAAACATTAACAATTCTTAATGGTCAAAATGTTATTATTACAATAAAATAGTTTCTCAACACATTATATTTATTAACAAAAAATGAAATTTCATAATATTTGGAAACATAATAAGACTAAAAAGAGACTAAATTTTTATTCAACATTATTTTTACTGAGTTTATAACTTTAATTTTAGTAATAATATAATTTAAATGATTCAAATTTTATTATGATTAATAAGTGTTTTACTAAAAAATCTAAGGTGGGCCTAATGTTCCCAAATTAACATTACCGTTAGACCATTTAGAATTTTTTTTAGGTTTTAAAGTCTTAAATAAATATATTACCAAACTTCCTTCACATAAATCACCTAAATGTCATGAATTTCAACTATTACTCCTTACATACCATTATTCTCCATGGAAAATACCCCTTCCTCATGCATAAAAGAGGGTTCACATCCACCATGTAATGTGCCCTGAGATATTAATCTCTCACAAATCCAAGACCGACTGGTTATGTGACCTCATCCACCGCTCCCCTTACACTAGAGGATAATAACTAGTAGTTGGGTTGTGATTAATAGTGTGGAGAGACCAGACCCCCTGGTGAACATATAAAAGAAATAAACCAGTCACAACAATAAGTACATGTCAGATTGCAGAAATTTCTGACAGAAAATGATACAGCTAAAACCAAACACTAAATGAAAGATGATATTCTAATAAACAGTAATGGAATAAAGTAGTTCCATTATAAAATTTAACTAAATTAAATTCTATAATTAATAAAAATAAAATACTATAATACTCAAATAAAGGTTCAGAAGTACTCAATCTTGAATCCTATGTCAGTACCCACTCAAAATTTCAACCTATCTCGAAAAGAAAATCAACATGAAATTCCTTTTACCTTGTAAAAACCTACATCCATGTTATCTTTTTAGGTACCACATAATGACCCCAAAAGCGTGACAGTATAACTCATTTGGTAGATACTGCAATCTATAAACATAACCACTTTGATAATAAGTGTATGAAATAACAAAATAATCAAGTGTATTAATTAGTTAAGAATTTAAATTAATACCATGTCAACCTGATTCAACCATATTCTAAAATATATTTGAGCAGGTCTCATAACCATTCCAACCATGACCTTGTAACAATGGTAAAATAAGATCGTCCATGACACCAAACCACAATGGCCTTAATCATGTCTCAAAACCATTCTTGACACAACTATATTACCATGGTAAAATATATCCACCTTTGGTACCATGATAGAATGAATTTGATCATATCTCAAAACCATTCCAACCAAAACCATGCAACCTTGGTAAATGATAACCTTATAAACATGGTATAAATCATACAAATGTAAGAAAAAACCAACATAAAAATCATTTCGAAATTGAATCATAATATATCCTAGTATATAATAGTTTCAGAATTTATCAAGGCCAAGCCTGACATATAATCATTTCAGCATGTGTCACTTGGGATAACATGCTATATAATATTATTATCATATCTTGGTGAATATATTAGTGTATAACCATTTTAACATGTGTCACTAGGAATATCCCACTATATAGGCATTTCAACATGTCAATTGAGCCAACACCCAATATAATACTTTCAATATTTATCACAAAACACTTCATGGAAACAGTGATATCACAATATAAAATAACCAGGCTCAATGGTTAATTTTGAAAATTACAATTAATCTTTCACTTAGACATTTTTCTTATCATTTTTTCACAATCCAATAACATGTCCGTCAACTCAATAATTAGGCCAGGCCAATGGGAATCTCTATCAACGAACACTAAAAATTACATGTCACGAAAAATAGATAGGAAGATATTCATCAAATCATTTATAAAAAAGTGTTATCTCACCCAAATAGTATCCATAAGTTGGTCAATAACCAAATACATAAAAATGGATTTCAATAAATAATCATATTATTCATTTAATTAATTCTAGTGTATGCTATGTCGGAACCATTACACTATTTCCAATATTATTAATTTAAACTGACCATTGGGTAAATGTATAGATCCATATCATTAAATAATGATCAAAAGACAATTTGAGAAGGAATCCCTAATATCAATGAAGGTTCATATGATTTAAATAATGATCCTAGATCAGATGTTATCAAGATTAAAACCAATAATGACCATGGTCAAAATATTACACTGCAATCCCTAGAGAGAAAATGGAGACAATAGAAATTTTAAGAAAATACCACTTACTAGGGATCGCATGTGTGATCTATTTTCCAAGAATCAATAAAGGATCTATAAACTCACTTGCAAGCTCCCCTAGGGTTGAGAGGAGAATTTTTTACAATTTAATTGGAAAAAAATAATCCACACGACACCTTCAAAATTGTGATTGGGAATATTATATAGTGTTTAATATAGTAACACCTCATGTATTTAGTATTATTGATATATTCCAAAAAACTTATTATCTCAGTTGAATATTTAATTCATCCAAACATTACATGACATGTGATTGGTTCATGATGTGTAACCACTTCACATCATGAATCAGTTGAAGACATGTGTCCAGTGTCTTTTACATTTCATGTAATTCATTTACAGAATTTATAAGCGTGATATAGGCATCGTTCCACCAAATTTTATTATAAAAATTAAAATCCCATTTGAGGCTTCTCAACTTACCATGAACCCTTGGAATCACTTGATAAATATAAAACATGACTCTATTAATTCATACAGACAACCGAAACCACTCCCCACATAGATCCTCTCCAGTTTTCTAAAGTTCTCACAAAAACCATGTCTGTTTTTAATGAAAAAAATATATACATAAAGAAAAATGGGCACCAATTCATAGAGGAGGAAAAAATAGATCAAGATAAGTTTAATGAGGAACACAAAGGGTGCCAAACCTATATAAATACAAGATCTTAAATCCTTACCACTATATAAATGATTATCCTAGAGCTTCATAAAGAATTACTATAGGGTATTGAAATATTTTTTGGCCCGTATTCTGGTATATAAGAATCCATGTCCATTGTATTGTTGGGAAGTCCCCCGTTACAACACTTCACTCGATCTAATGTAATATCCCTAAACTAGATATAGTTTTAACTATGGTCTATAAAATGTATCAGATGATTCTTAAATTAATCATCACCACTAAGCTCTATGTATTCTACACCTATCATGTGAGAGGGTACTAAATAATATCTCAAAAAACAAGGATATGGGAAACACATCGATCAAGTAACTTCATATATATGGAAGGGATAATCAGTAAACTAATCGAATAACCCTTTATATTGTCTCAAGAAACCCAAAAAACATGGTAAACATATTTAATTATTTCATAATATGATATTATTCTACCCTAAGTGACAGTAGAAAGAAAACATGACACCTAAATTTGAACACCATAGGTTGTCATTGATGGCTATATTAAGATTTATACCCCCTCTACATGGTCACCAACAAATTTTTGAGCTATTAAAATTTCTCATTTGTCTCTTGTTAGTGACTAGGACCAAAAAAATGCTAACTCCCCTACCTCCATCCAATAAAGAGAAAATAGAATTCCTTACCATACAAGGCCTTGAATGGGGCCATCTAGATTGGTACCCATAATTTTGTGTTATATGAAAACACCATGAGGGTCATATTGTACTCCAATGAACCACAAAATTTTAAAAAGGTGTGTGGCATATACTTTCAAACCCAAATTCTCTATTATGATTGAACATACATGTTAGGATGATAATATATAATCAAAAGAACCTGTTATCCCAGTGCCGACTAAAGACCATGAAATAAAGGAGATGTGATTCAATGATATCTAACTAAAATCATACCTCATAGAACACAGTGTAGAAAAACTACCTCATGCACATTAAAACTACCCATCTGATCATCTGTGATGGTATCCCTAATAGGAGGTATTTGGGATATCGTCATCGTTCAGTAAAAAATCACTCAAAAAACATCATTTTTGTGTGTTTTCTTAGAAAATCATGTCAAAAAAGTGACATCATCCCATTTCCAATCAGGTATGGGAAAACACTGCAAAACTCAATTGGTCGCGGATGCTCAGCTATAACCTACTGAAATGTTAACCCACTTTCCATAATTCCATCCACCTACTTGTTCATTATTGACCACCAAGAATTCCTATGGATATAAAATTAAATATTTATCAAAATAAATATTTATCAGAACAAGATGAACCACCAATCTAGAAGAATGATGAAAACTCATAATATCCTTGAATAAGCTAATAGGATCCCATAGTCAGCCATGGAATGGAAAATAATATCCATTTTCTAATGGACTATATTGATTGCGTATCCTCACCATATAAGTTATCACATAGAACTAAGGCCTTCAGATAAGATAAATTCTGTGTATTGATCCAATCTAGATTTATGGATATAACAAATATTGAAGTTAGAGATTCACTTTCATGAGACTCCTAAATATCTAGATGAATGTATGAAAATATGGTCTCTATCTTTTACTCATTGCAAGACTCCAACACATCCTATGCCGATGTATTCCATCATAACAAATCTGAAATGATGTTTTCCATGTCCAGTGAATAATCCATCTGGAAGTCAGAATACTATAGATACATCACCCACCTCCTCTACCAATGGTTTAGGTCTCACTAATAAAATAAGTACATGAGTCTTATATGGTCTTTGTATACCAAAAATCTTTCACCTGTTAGATAAAAATTCCAACATATCAGGGAATGCACCACTATTTCTAACACCATATCATGATTAAGAAAATTCCTCACATGATGGTTCAACTACATAGATCATTAAGAAACCATTCAATACTCATAATATATAGATAATTTGAGTAAAAATACATATCCATCACAGTACACAAAATATGATTTAACCATCTTAGGAAATTTAAGTATAGGGGTTATGGTAATAAGTCCTTTCTTCTCCTAAAAAGATATATCGCATGAATAATACCAAAGAAACATCACCCCTTTTTGTTGTGTGGTGTATATAATTCCTTTTAATGTACTATATGGTCATTATAATAAATTTCATGGGTATTTACATATCCATTTAATGATATATCATTCATAAGTTTATGGTTTCAATGTTACCTAGTGGGAACATATATTTTTTTCACAATTGTCCTTCTCTGAGATGTTTGATATGTTATAAAATTATCTTATTTTGCGATGTTTATATACAACTATTCTGATATGTTATATTTGGATTCTATATATTCTCCTTATTTTCTATGTTTAATTTATTGGTTTTATATCATGTGGATTATGATTCAACCATTTCAAAGTTGTATTAGACACTTTGTGTTACATCCAAGGAAATAGAAACATATTACATTCTCTTATTTGTTAATATCAATGAATTAGATAGTAATTATAACTTAGAATCAATTCAATATTCAATATCATTCATGATATGCAGTAGTGTGTTTCTTTAGAATCTTACGTTACATGAAATAATGAGTTATATAGAAATATAATATTCTATAATTATTATTATTTGATATTTTAGTTTTCACCTAGTTGTTTTATGAGTAGAATTGAGTAGGGATAAATAATTATGTTTACAAATATTTAAAAAATTTTAGATTCAACCAATATATTTTACAGGCCTAAAATAATAATCAATCCAACGTTAAGAAAAAAATGAATATTTTGAAAATATAATTTTACTTTATTTTAATAGATAACCAATTTCAATTTTTTTGATATGGTTGTAAATGTAATATGATATTTTTAATGTTAAATATTAACTATTACTTTTGTTGAATTTTAGGTATTGTTATAAGAACTTTCATATTTCGATTAACAGTGAGTTATACAGAATTATGGTTCAAAATTGTTTTTTAGCCAATTTACTTGTATAGTTAAAAAATATATTTAATTAGTTATAAGGCATAGTTAGATAATTTTTATATGAGTTAACAAAATATAATTCATTGGATTAAATTTCACTTTTGAAATGGGATAAAAAAACGTAGTAATCCTTTAACCGTTTTTAATTTTAGAAACACGCATTATTGTCACATCTACACGATTAAATTTAAATAAATTCCCTCCACTTTTCTGATTGGAATTATGAAAAATGGATTAAATATTGGTAATACTAATAATTTAAAATTGCAATATGTTTAACATATTTTTTGACTAAAAATATTAGTGAATGTGATTAAAATTAATTACTATAAGGAAGTGAAAGATTAACTTCACAAGGGACTAAAACATAATCATAAGGGCCCAAATGACCTCAAATGTAGTTGAAATATCTATTTTCTATCAATATTTTAACCATATTATACCCTTAATGGAATTTTCACCATTATGGGATCCAATTTACATATGAAATATATGGTTTTAATTCCATTTTAAAAAATATACAAGATAGTCACTCCTCCTCCACTATCAAAATGCACTCACCCCTCCCACATTCTCAAACTTCCCGATATACTATGTTTCATAAAATATATCCTAAAAACAATAAACTAAAACTAGAATCATTATATTATGAATAAATCTATACAAGGAACTCCTTCAGTGAAAACCAAAAAGAGTTACTCAAATAAGCAGTAACACACTTCCTCAAGATCTTTTAATTAATTTTCATTTCCCACTTACAGAATAATGATTATTCAATGCAAATATTGTAAAATAAGTATAATAAATATACTATAATATTTTTATTGTAATATACCTACCTACACTTACTCACACATCCATCTAATAGGTAATGAAAAAACCTTCTTGTGTACGATGGAATACTGCTTCACGAAATGATATTGTTCATTTTTCTTTTACCACCTTTAATGGTTAATAATAATAGTAGAAATGATATACACATATTATATAAAAGATATTTATTATGTATTTATGATTTTGTAATTAATTTTTTACACATACTATTATACATTCTAATTTATGTAAATATGATTACATCGTTTGTGGAAGTGTGGAATCCTACCACCTCAAAGAGATGTTTTACATTTGCACACTACATAGAACATATTAAGGATGTTTTTAATATAAAATATTTTTCATAAAAAAACTTATATATGATATTTTTTAAATAATTTAATTTCCGTAAATATAACAGAAAACTTTCTTTAATAGTTTTCTATACACTAAAAAAGTGATAACGTCATTTGTGGACAAGAGAACTACAACCTCGGCAATGTAATGTGAATTTTTTAAATCACCATAATTATACATGTATGTATATATTATAAAATAATATGTTAAAAATGAAATAATCATATTTATAGAATATATAAATTATTTCATAGCTTTATTCCATAATGGTCATTGAAAAATGAGAATGTTATTAATGTGAACGTACCTGTTACCGTCTCCACGATTGTAACATTGGTTCATTTTTCATACCTATCATTCATGATTGGTTTTAAAAGTGTAATATATATATATATATATATATATATGTGTGTATATATATATTATAATTATTTCATGACTATTATTTTTGATATGTTCATATAATAACCCTTTTGATCATAATTGAACAATGAAAGTCATCTTTACACATAAATTGAATATTTTCAAAACACATAATATAAAATTTATTGGTTAGGTGGTTTCATAAAATGTTATAATAAGTGAAATAAAATAAAAAATAAACTAAAAAATGTTTTTATTGAAATTAGATAATTAATATAAGTTATTTATAAAGTAAGGAAAATACACACATGACAAGACGGACCAAAGGTAAGGTATTTGGTCTCCATATCCATTTATTATGTCATTTCATGATTTTATGATCCTTTATTCTATGTATATACCGAGAAGTTTACATTATATATTCCTAATTTATCTTTTAACATGTTATTTAATGTTTATTTAATTTCTTATATTCCATGCGGATTATGATATAAATGTTCAATTTGGTATAAGACATATTGAATTTTTAAAGAATTAATTTCATAATATTTTCACCATGGAAAAATAATTTATGTTTTATTACCTATTTTTTTATTATATAATCATTTATACATTTCATTTTATGTCAATTTTTAATTTTATTCTAATATTTTTGAAAAATAATCCATTCTCATTCTTCATATATAACATCTTGACAAATGAAAAAACAAATATTCTATTCTTAACATATATGGAAAAAATGATTTTTCCAACGACATGGACATTATTTCATTTTTGGATTCCTTTTAACGATTTTATGTTTTCTTAGATAAAAATGTTATTTTTTGTTTTTGGGTATCTTGTTATCTAGAATGGGTTTTTGGAAATGGATTTATTATTAAAAAATATTTATATGATTTATTGTGAATGAGAATTAAATTTTATGAGTGAAATGTTGAATATTGAAATATTATATGTGTTATGATTATAAAAATTATACTTGGCATTTGATGATTTGTTCCATAAAAAAATAATGGGTGGTTATGTGATAAGTCCATGATGGGTGGGCCCGTGATAGCTGTCCAATTTATTGGGTATGGAAGTCATCCACATGGATATTCCATTTTAAGAGTGACATGTATGTAAGTCAACTGTGTGACTATTCAATTTATAAGAGTGATAAGTATAATGATGTTACATCAAACCTTTATTAAATTTCTATTCTTATTAGTGTTTTTATGGTTATATTGTGATAAAAATAGTGTGAAATGAGATTATTATCAAAAAGGTATTTACTACTTATCATGGTGATATGTATTAATTAATGTTAATGACTTCATAAGTTTTTAATGTTCATAAATGGAATAAATGTTTCCTTGTTTTTATATCCCTTACTAAACTTTTTTATTCTCAAACCAAGTTTGTTCATGTTTTTTACCTGAATTAAGGATGACTAAGTGATAAGAAGAATTCGTGTTGATACTCATAAAGAGTTTTTGTAAAAGGGATCATGTTTTTTTCTATAGTGGAAAAATGGATACTGTTCAAAAGTGTCTATTTTAAATTTTATTGTTTTGTTGTGTATTAGTGATGGAAAAATTCTCTAAAAATATAATCCTAACAAGATAATCAATTTTTGATAAAGAAAACTCTTGAATTAACTAATGAGTTTGTAATTTTTTATGCCTGTTCCATTATAGATGGAATTAGAGAAAATTTTATATTAATTTTGAATTTAGGTTAATATTGGTGTCTTTCCATTTCAAAAACTTTCATTATGGTCACATTAAAATGATATATAATTTGAAGTCTAAACTGTAGCATAATCTAAATTATGTTTGTTCATAATAGATTTCCGTAGAGGATACAACCAAGATATAGGGGGAAGGAACCAAGAAGAAAATATTCATTTGAATTAGTATCCCAAGATGGTTGGAATCATAATGGAGAAACTTTTTGTACTGATGGATCAGTTCAGTCATATTATTAATGATAGTGAGTTCCATTCAACAAAGAAACTATATATACCATAGAGGAACATGATGATAGTAGACTGTATTAAGTAGAAAAATCGATATTCTTTGACAGGATCATCTCACCTCATTATAATAGATAGATGGATTACAACCCTAGAAAAGATATTTGATGTTATGGGTTGTTCATATCAACAAAATGTAACTCTGGAAATTTATCATTTTAATGGTGAATATGATTATTGGCGTTCATTGTTTAATAATATCCGAGAAATTTATGATATTGATTACTTGTAATAGGGTGAAATATGTATATTTTCATTGATAAAAAAATTTCCTATGCTTTTTTATAGTTTGATGGAAGACACAATATTGTAATTAAGACCAAATGCATAAGTTTGGGTAAATATAAATGAACAAAGATTCAATAAATAAGTGAGCTATGTCAAAAAAATTGTTTGTGGTTTTGATATGAAGATAAATCGTTTTTAATTAGGATTAAAACTAAGATATGGAAGGTCATTGGATTCTAAAAATTTCAAGAGCTTTGAAAAACTTCTTCGATGAAATAAGATGGTATGTATTTTAATAATGATAATGTGTGCCATTACAATAAGAAAAAGAAGAGTCCTTGTTCGGAGGCAATGAGAACATATTAGTAAAATAATTTAAGAGGTAAGAAAACCAAATTCCCATCTCGTGAAAAGTGTGGTAAAACAACCTTTTAGAATGTCTTTCAATGTTTTGTAAGTTCTTTTGATGTAGTAATACTTGTTATATGGTCTATGAATACATGGAAAATGATCATATAAGAACAACGATGTCAGTGGTATGATGTTTTAGATGTAATGAGTTAGTCCATCATGCTAATGTGAGTCAAATGATGATTAACTTAGATGGAAACTAGAAATAATGAAATAAAAAGTGTTTGTAAATATATTTTTATACAACATTTGTTGATTTTGGGATGTCTAATAAAGTGGTGAATGAGATAATAATATATAACTACGCATATAATAAATGTTTCAATAATTTTAATATTTTGGACCATTTGTAGTAGTTTTATAAGAGAAGTATTGGTGTTTATAGACCTTACAATGTCAATAATAAATTTTTCAATAATTTTACTATAATATTGGGTTTATAATTATTTATCACATTTATTTTTTCTTCCTTGAGTACTTTAGTCTTTATCCTAGAAGATGAAATTGACAACGAACATTTTTTTTGTGTTTTTCAACTTATGAATCATGTTTTCTTAATTAATGTGTTAAATATAGTTGTATACATTCCATATAAATATATTTATTAAAATAATTATATCATATTATAATAGAAATTATGATTTCATGACCAAACATGATATAATTGTGTATCATTATTCATGTAGGTGGTCAAATAAACCCAATATTGAGCATGCTTTAACTCGATTAATGATTAAAGATAAGGATGTGATTATTTTTATATAGAATAAATATGAAAGAATAAAAATGTTATTATTTTAATATAATTTTGACCATAACCAATATTTTATGATATTTGGATAGAATATTAGAAAATAAAATAAAATTGAGAAAAAATTATTAATGATGGTCGTAGTATGCACAACACATGATTAGCGTTTCTATTTGTTAGTGAATTGGAGGGGTGGAGGATGATAGTAAGTGATAATTTTTTAAAAATTATGAAATTAAATAAATAATATTTATTCATTAAGACTATAATTATGATAACTAAATTTTGGTAGTGATAAAAATTCGAAAGTGTCGGTTCATGGAGGTTGTAATCTACACACACACAACCTAATGACAATTCTCAATTTTCACAGTAGATGAAAGAGAACAAATAATACGGGTGCTATTATTATAATAAAATATAGATAATATTTTTTGTAGAGTTTTAATTATACTATGGTAATATTTGTTTAGAATGCAATGAATATAATGAAATACTTAGAATGTTGTGATATATACATTGCGACCTCAAACATCCTCCTCATGAAGTTTGTAAATTTGAGGGGAAATGGATTTTTTTAAATGGTGATTAGGACAGGTAAAGGATGTAGTTTGGAGGGGATTTATATATGGTTTAACATAAATTTTAAAATAATAGTACAATTTCAAAAGTGTGGAAGTGATTCCCCTCTAATAAGTGAGGAAGATGTTCTTTCCCAAGAAAAAGAAAAAAATGTAAGGAGAAAAAATGGAGTCGGATAAAATTTAGGGGTGTGGGGATTGATTAGGTTTCTAAAAATTAGAGGTTATAATTTTAAACCTACTATTTTTTCTATATGGATAAAGGTCATGTTTATTTAGGAAAATCCTATCCACAATGGATTCATCATTTAAAAACTTATTACTATTATTTATATACTTATAATTTATTTAATTTTATTACATAAAA
The DNA here is from genome assembly GCA_963277665.1 of Viscum album. Taxonomy (NCBI): domain Eukaryota; kingdom Viridiplantae; phylum Streptophyta; class Magnoliopsida; order Santalales; family Viscaceae; genus Viscum; species Viscum album. Next base: position 1,017,727,240 of record OY728143.1, read on the forward strand.
TATAAGTGCAACCTTATTACAATATTACATTTTGATAAATAAAAATTTTTCCTCCATTTTATATAATTTATTTTTTAAATATGATAAAATTATCTTTTAGAATAAAACAAATAATGAGATGAATATGTATTTTTGTAGAAAGAAGGCATTTTTACTTTTATAGATTTTTAATTTTAATTTTAATAGGGTAAGAATTAAAATATTCATCTATAATTATTTAAGTAATTATAAATCATATTAGAATCATCATTTATAGAAATTAAATTAAAATTTTCAAAATAAATTTACCTATATTAAAAAAATTATAATTTTAAAATAATTGTTTCACTATTATCATAGAAATTAAAATTTTGCCCAATAATTTAAACTTTATAAAAAAATAAAATTTTAAATATTTAAAAATATAATAATAATTATATAAAATATATGAATAATTTTATCAATTTAAATTACCATTTTTATTGAAATTAATTTTACTATTAGCCAATGTAACACAAAAAAACCAGTTTTGAAGAATAAATTTAGTTTAATGAAACAATATATAAAATTAAGATAACTTTGTCAACTTAATTGATTGAAATTCATTTTAAATACTCATTATAATTATTATAATATTTATTTAACAACTAAATGAAATGAAAATTTTCATTTAATCTTGTTATAAATAATTAAAAAACACAGTCAAGAACCAGTTTTAAATAAAATGCTACAAAATATTCAATATATTGGGAATGAGTTTATAAATTCGTTATATAATATTAGAAATATTTCTTTTAAATTATAATATATAATTTTATGGGTAAAATGATTCAAAAATATTTAATGTATTTATATAATATAATAGTTTTATAAAAATGACGACATTAATAAAATCTGTATTCTTAAATACATACATAAAAAATCAGTAAGTTAAGGAAAATCACTTAAAATAATCTAAATTTATATGAGGAATTATAAAATGAGTTTAAATAACATAATTTAAATTAAATTTTTTGAATATATATATATTTTTAAAAATAAAAACATAATAAAAAATGACATACATTGTATGTAACCCTGTCAATATTAACTCATAATAATTTTTTACCTTTTAAATGTAACAACAATTAATGGGTTACAATATTGATGTAAATTTTATGTTTATTATAAATATATTAACATTATGTTTTTGGTTGTTCATGGTGTGTGTATCAAGTGAAATGATTTATATAACATAGTATATATTTTGAAGGATCCTAAATATTAGGTCATCACATTATACCACAATAAAGATTTTTCATCCGCCAAATAAGATATTCAAATACATATAATAATAGATAACATTAGAAAAAAATTATACATGTCTCAAGATATAATATTTAATGACATTTGATCCTCAATATCAAACAGAAGAATATAATAAAATTACTTTTTCAGGTTATCATTGAAGTGTTTTTTTATTACAGGTTTTAAGGCCCACATGATTATTCTATTTTAATAGATAATTCATACAAATCACTACACTAGTAGATAGTAATAGTTGGCTAAGAATCTGTTTTTCCATATTCAAGAAATTAATTTGAATTTTAACTGAAGATACATATTATATTTTGAATGTAAAATAATTTTTTTCTTAGGAGATATATAATAGTTTGTTCAATGTTTATTTAGAAAAACATAATAACAAAAAACTAAATGTATTACTCAAAATAGACATAAAATAGTGTTGTTAATTGAATTTATTAAAATTTATCTTAGATTGAATTGGTCTGATACAACTAGTGTACATATTCCAATTCATGATGAAGGGTATGTGAAACCAAACATTCAATACCCTCTATATTGACAATCATTGAATTGCGACTTCCTTTCCCCCTTAGTCTGGTATATTTTGGATTCATAAAATCCTTCTAAATCCATTTATTATGTAATTTTATGGGACAATAATAGATAACTACACACATAAGTTATTAATTTGTTAGTGGTTTCCTTGAATGTGTTCTATATATTTCCATGTCTAAAATAGATTCTTAATTTTTCCTTGACAGTTCTATGATATTGTCCCTCATTTAACATAAGTAATTAATCTACAAATACCCTTCAATAAATTCCAATGATGATTGTCCCAAAATATTAATCATATAAGAGGTTGAATAGCCTTTATTTTTTCATGATTATGCCATAAATTTTCAATATATTATATAATTCTCTTCTTTGGTGCTCCCATGATTTCAACTATGGCTACATTATAAATCATTTTTCACGATAGTTGGTTTTGATTAATCAATAATTTTTTTTGGCTATCTCCCATTTTTTCGAGGTAATAATTTAATTTATCTTCACACCCATGGTTAACATGGTTCTATCTGGGTTCAGTCATCACTAAAACAAAAAAGGGTTTACATGAGAGACAAAACATTTATAATATGAGGGAATTATCAGAAACATAAAATTATTTTTTATATATAATTTAATATTCATTTTTATTATCATATTATCCAATAGTTCCTTATTTCAACCTATATCAATATTTTTTTGACTAAGGTTACATTAATTGGAAAATATTATATTTCACCACTTAATACCTAAAACTAACTAAGAATTAAAATATTCATAGTTGATAATAATAAACACATGTTCAACCAAATAATATCCTCTAGGAGACTGAAACATGTTTTTATGTATTAGTTCTACTCATAATATTTTAATATTATTATCGAGACAATTCTCAATGAAACCATTTATGGGTTATTACCCATTTGTGCAGATGATTCCTCTCCATATTCAAGTATAATATCCATATAAGTATTTATTTCCAGTTAAACCATATTATAAAAACATTACTAATATTATATGAATCCATTCTATACATATAATCATCTAAAGGGGTTTCACTAAGGCTCTCTAAACCAAAACCAATGGTAACTAATCTAATCTCAAAAAATAAACAAAATAATATAAAAGGTAACTAAACTAATAGACAATAAAACTAAACACTCATATTATAACAACTGAATTGACCTAATATAAACATGAAATACATAATAAAATATATCCTAATTTGAATAGTACCTATCATAAGAGTTTCACAATCCAAGGACCAAATTGTTTAGTTTGTTTGAAATTAGCTACATAAACAAATTATTTTAGTACATTTTCGAACATATCTCCATAATTAGTATCCTATAATCATTTTTTCAAGATATATCACATAACATAATCATATTCATAACTTTATGATTATAAATATAATAATGGGATGATCTCAGACACCTAGTAACTGTAAATCATATCATAATATGAAGGAAAATGGGAGGAATACATAAATATTTTAATAAAAAATCAAATAGATAATAAGCATCAACAATTTTAGAGTAATATATGATCATAAAAATATCATTATATAATAATTAAGGGTATTAATAGTATCAGGACCCATCTCTATAGTTATATAACATGTGGGAATGGAATAATAGTGAAATATATTTTAAAAATAACACATAATCTTAAGAATGTGGAATTTAATGGAAATGAAATAAATATTAAATTTTTTTAAAAACATAATGAACAATTTGAATGTGTTTAATATATTGATGAATAAAAATAAAATGTGGTACATCCATATTCGTATGAAAACGTGAGATAGAAATCCCATTATGTCGACACCTTTTTGATAAATTACATTATATCTATTCCAGAAAATGATAGAAGACCCACCATTCCCATCCTATGTAAACAAAATCATTATGCCCATGACTAAATATTTATTGAGATATAATCTTAAACCAATTTATTTTTGGGTGATATATAATCACACCCATCATTATCCACACATATATTTTCACTTATAATAAATCATATCATAAATAACACATGGAAATAGAAAATGATTCTTAAATATTTCAAAAACATCTCATTATAAGAATATAATAAGTCAGTGGAAATAATTTTTTTCCCAAAATTATCCAAATCCCAATAACCTAAAAATGTATATAGTAATATTTAAATCACATAATTGAAAAAAAACCTTTATGGGTAATTATTTGTGAAAATATAAATGTTTTCAAAAAAACCTTTTTAAAATGATTAAGTAAAAAATACATTCAAAAACATTTTTTGGAATGAAATGTGATGACTTATGAAAGCCTCAATACAATTAATTTGATATATAATGTCCTCAACATTTTTAAAGTTATAAAGAAGAAAAATTTAAAATAAATTGGAAGAATTTAGTTGTAAATGAATATTCATGAATGGAAATCATTAAAAGACAAAAGATTAAAAGAAAATAATTAGAAATAAATTGGATAAATTTAACAATAAAAGTAATACATAGTATTTGAGAATATTAAAATACATAAAAGGATCAAAAAAATATATAGAGTGTATTATAAAACGATTTTTTTAAAAGATATAAAAATATTTGAAAATTATTGATATAACCAAATTTTTTCCCAAATTGTAAAAATAATAACGAAAACAATATTTTAAATGGAATTAAAGGGAATAAAAGGATCACATCAGATAAAAATATTAATTTCAAAATGATAATATTATTTGGATGAATACATACGGACATAGATGAAAAATCCACTAAAATTATGGTAATTATTTCTTAACATTGTATTTTAATGAATAATTAAATTCAAATTGGAAGAAACATTTTTTTTGAAACATGATTTACCCCAGAAAAAGGATTAATTACTTTAAAAAATCATCATATGTTACATTATGTCATACATAAAAAATAATATACAAAAATGAGTTATATTTACCCATGGAAGATAATTGAGTCAAAAAAACACCACAAAACATGAGGTGTATTTATAAAAAATTAAGAAAGAGGGATATTAAAATAATTTTCAATTACCATGAGTATAATTTAATTAAGTATATAATATATCAAATTATCAGAATATACACAACATAAATGGAATTAGGTCTACAATAAAAAATATGTATCTAAGAGATAAATTTGAAATGAAAACCCTTATGGCTTATCAAATGACTTAATAAAAACCACATTAATGGAATATATAATGACATTGATAATAAAATAAATTGAGTAATTATTATATGTGAAATTAAATATACAATTGGTATGATAGAAACCATTTAAAATAACAATACTCTAAAAAAGAACAAGTGTGTAAAAAAAAATTTCAAGATGATAACCTTATAGCCTTTGTATTATTTGAATTAAAAACCCAAGAGAGAATGAATATTGAATACAAAATTTAAAATCATGAAATATAATGATATCATGATACAAAATATAAACTTGGATGTCTTTAAACCATAACAAATGAAACTTTCATTATATCATAAACATGGTTCAAGTGATTCAAATTTGAGATGATGAAACCCTTTCCACGTTTCCCTGCTTAGGTAAATTTATTATTACCACTTATAGAAAAAAATATAAAGATTTAAAATTTACAAACTATATTAATATGTAGATATATATAAATTTATTTTAGACTCCGAATCAATATGTATATTTGTTATTTTTTACAGTTTTCCCAGATCAGGTTTTTACAGTTTTAACTATTGGTAGTAGTTTTATGTTATATTATTCCATAAATTATAGTAAGTGATAATTAAAATATACATAAAATATTTTAGAAATCATATTTACATATAAATACAATAATTTATACCATCAGTTACAGGTGGTGATGAAAAACCAAAAGTGTCACTTCATGGAGTCACCAATACGCGCTTACGAAGTAACGATGATTAATGGTTGACTTAGTATATTGAAGGGAATAAATAATGGTTGTAAAATTAGAATAATAACATATAATAACAATAATTTTAAGTATTTTTTTTATTATAATGTGGTTATTATTAGTTTCTAATAGAATTAATAATAATTAAATGTTAAGAATTATGTGACACATACATTGATATGTTGAAATTAATCTTGACGAAGTCCTTAAATTAGAGGGAAATAGTATAGTATGTGGTGAAGAGTGGAATTACGGTTTCTAAATGAACTCAAGAGAGTAATTTTTGGTATTTTTTCCTAAAATTTCATATATTATTGTATAATTTAAATTGTGGATGTGCTCCCCCTATTATAAGTGATGATAAGAGACATTTACATGTAAAATAATGGAATGTATGAGGTAAGAAGGGAAATTAATTAAAATTGTGTAAAACGAGTTAGAAATGATTGATAATACATGTAGGTATTATAATAAAAACTATAGAATTTTTACATAAGGTATAATGGTCATTTCAATTTAGAAAATTTTTATCCGTAATAGATTAGTCTTTTATACACTTATAACTCTTAATTTAATATTAATCAAGTCAATTATATTATTAAAATAATATTTGTAGAATCTTAAAAAAAATATTTATGTGATTATTCTTAATTTTGAAACTATTAAATTTTATTCAACTTCTAAATATAATAAAATTTATTTTAAATTAAAATAAATAATGTGTAGAAAAACAATATTAATTAAAAAAATGAAAATTTGACTATAATGATTTCTAAAACCAATTTAATATTGATTAAAAATGATATAGTGTTAATATTTATTGAAAATATTATTATATTCATCATTTAATGTATTTGAATTTACTTTTTTGTATATAAATTCAATTATTTTAACGAAACCATATTTTATTTTTATACCTGGAAATAAATTGGTCAAATTAAATATTATGATAATTATTATCCAAACTATATGAATTTTTATATAAAATTAAATTTTAATTTTTAGTGAAATTAATATTAGTGTTAGTGCCTATAATGTATCCAAACATATTTTTTTAATAGATTATTTTTGATATAAATATTTCATGACTATGATATAGTTATCATTGAAATTTATTCTAATGAATTTTGATTAATTAATATCATTAAAATTATTTTCATTGAATAATAAAAGATATGAGAAAAATCTTTTCAACATGTCATAATTAATTAAACCAAATAGTTTCAAACCAATGTTTTTAATAGTATATAACTTATCCAAATGCTGATCATGGGTTTATAAAGTGAAAATTGTATTTTTAAATGATTTATGGTCATTTATAAAATATAATTTTATATTGAAGTTTTTCCATAAAAAAGTAAATGTATTCATATAATGAAATAATATCATAAAATTTATAGCGTTAATATACGATGTTTGTTTACTGTTAAGATTAAAATATATTACATTTACAATTGAATCAAAAATTTATCGTAAGGATATTTTTCTAAGTCAAATTCAAAATTGAAATTTAAATTAAGAAATTTATTTTATAAAATTTTCAAATATATATTTTCAAATGAAAATATGTAATATAATTAATATATATTTCATTATAAATAACTTTTATAATATAAAAGCATATTAATTACAAATATTATAAAGGTGATATCTATTAATGGATTTCCATTTTGGGTTATAGTATATGTTTTTTAAAATTTTATTTATTAATATATTGTGGTCTGTTTACATTAGTTATAATGTGTGACATGAGTTCGAGAACAATGAAATTTTTTTAAAGGATCCAAAATATCAGGTCTTGACATACCTTTATTTTCATCCACCCTTAGTCTACTCATGACATCTCACTAACTTATATGTCACTCATAGATAAACATAACCAATGTGTACTACCTATGTGTCATTATATTCCAATTTTAATAATTTACATTAAAACCAAAATGTAGAGTTTTCATCACACTACCATGAGTCGTATTCCATTGAATCCTACACTCATATGCATAAAACACCAACCATTATATGAAAGATGTAGTTCTCATCTGACTAGAATCACCATTGGTGTTCCAATTCAAAATCAATCTTCCAACTCTTTCCATGGTCTACCACACAACAACCCAAAGAGAGGTCATCTCTCTAAAATCACATGAACCTATGCCTTCTCTTACTGTGGCACCGAAATTCAATCTATAACCAACATGTTTAGAAAATCGGCTCATTATTAATTTTATAACAATTAATAGATAGAAAAGAACTAGAACTCAAGGTACCCATCATAATTTAACTTAAGGCGTCGTCTTATATATATAATATACCCAGTTCCACATCACATTCATAAATCTAACAATCCTGAATCATACTTTGTGGATTCCTTTTTATAAGGAACTGACAAACTTATACTAACCCCAACACTCTAGTTAAAAATATATATTTTACAAATAGTATCATATGTATCCCTTATTTCTCCTATTTTGGGACCTGTTTCTAAAGAAATATGATCTGCCACAAAGCCCATAAATTTTTTCCATAATGGTTATAATTCATGGAAAACATCTCTCTTCCCATATATAATTATCCATGTAGTGTCACATTCAAGAACTCCAATTTTTGTATTCCCATAAGTAAATTTATTTCATCAAAATAACTTTCCTCATTCTTATAGGGAATAAATTATCACCACGAATTAGAACATGGGACTACCACATGAATGTAAAAATCATAGATTAACCCTCACCTAGACTAAGCATATTGGATTCACCCCCATGTAGATCATAATACCATTGGTGGACAGACACACACACAAATATATAATTATAAATATATACGTATATATAATGAAATCATCTTACCATAATCTACGTCGAATAAACACAGCATTATGGTTTGGTAAGGAAAATTTCTACCAAGAATAAATATATGAAAACTATATATATGATGTTGTTGATACAAAAAATAAACAAAATTATTATTCCCATTCATCCACAAGAGATTCCTCAAATGGATCCGAATGACTAAATGACCCACTAGGGGTCACTATACAACCCATACAAGTGGGGATATATAGTCATCATCACATAAAATCACAACATAATATCCACCCAACTCATCATCAATGATATAATAATGATGTCTAGTAATTTATAATTACATAATCAAATTATATGGGGAAAATATTATTTATTGAAACGTTAAAAAATACCCCTTAATCATCAATGACATTAATAAAAATGAAACAAAAAAATGTTATTCTAGCCCAATGTTATGAATATTTTCCATGTACATAAGTCTATTTCTAATGGACTAAGAGAAAATGAAAATAAAACTAAAATCTCTAATAAATAACATGATCATTAATTCCATAAAAAATAAATTGATCAATAATAATGAAATCCAAGAATAAAAATAAAATAGTCCTAGAAACATGGTCTTAATATCGTAAATGGATTCGATGATACATTATTCTAGATTCCATCATATAACTGACAAAACCATATGTAACCTATATTCCATCTCCCCAAATAGTTTGACAAAATATCATTGAAACAAACGTTGTAACATTTATGTTGGATCCAATAAAAATTTTTAACATCATTATATAGTAGAAAACACGAGAGAACCTTGATAGGTGGTCATTACACGACTTGTGGCATGACTCCTTATTTAGATGTGGCTACTAAATTGATGTTGGGCCTATGATCATAATTTTTGGTGACTTTAAAACCATTTAATAATGATGATATATTTTAAAAATAATGCACTTTAATTAATCCATAATAATTAATGAAAGTACAATAAGTCACTAAATATAACATGATATTTGAAATGGAATGAACCATATAGTTATACAGATGAAAGATCAATCCAATATATGAAAATATATATTCGAATAGGGAGATCAAATCGACAAGATAAATAATTAAAACTAATAACATGTATTTCTCTCTTTTCATCCCGGTATTATAACTCAATTCCAATAACTAGGATTGTTTATACTATACTTCTCAATCCAATCCAATGCCTCTACCGTCCATGAAATTACAAAATGTGATTTAATCTTGAGTATGAGAGGGTTCGGGTTTCTCTATGTAGGAAGTGATTACAATTGAATAGGAAAGCCCAATGTTGTCCTATTTATAGATAGTAAATTCAAGGTTTGAAAATGAGATATACTTATAAAATAAATAAATACAATGGGAAAACATAAAATAATAATACATATTAGTCTTTCAGTTTCAATGTGAAAAAATAATTTAAAATACTAGATTTGGATGGTGGATGAGTTTATTTGATCATGAAATATCACATTTTAGAGATATACATCCTACCATAAGATCTGTTGTATGTGACTCTACAATTCATAAATAATAGATTCTATGAAGTATCCTAGGTGATAAAAATTCTAGTAGGCTTAAGAAAAATCCTATGGAGAATCCAACATGTCCCCTAATATAATGTTTAAGCACTGTAACCTATATATCCTAGGAATCCTAAAGTATTTCTCAGTTTAGAATCTATATCATAGTTATCCCAAGGTATATTATAATAATTCATTAGACACATCAATATTTCCACATAATTACTAGGCATATCATGTAGTGTCCTCAAAATTATGTATTTGAACACATACATGGAATCAATGGTAATATATACCAACATCATTTTCTAAAAGCAATGAATCCTATGTAAGTGATCCCTTGAGTCAACTAATGTACTAGAATATTCATGTTCTAGAAATGTGATCCACAAAATTCTTCATCATCAATCACCATCAGATCATAGGGATGTAATCCCAGACCTTCTTCATCATATATGCATGGGATTTCATCCACACTGTAATATATATTGATAATAATAATAATAATAATAGCATTGGATAGATCCTTTCCCTACCCATCATTCAGAACCACGTTAGCATATCAAGTGCACAAAATATCACTATATCTATGAACTATTTGGCTAATTTTAATCATTCAAATTATATTGTGATACCCCTAATCATCTGTATCCATTTACATGCTAACACTATCCAGGCATACATAATACAAGGGAAGCTTTCTGGGTCCCTTCTACGACTCCATGACAGAGAAACTATATATGAGTTCCCTTATCTCAATGTAATGTCATTTGAAAATACCATTTATTTAGAGGGTATATAGTCCCTCATTATCATCCAAATTTCCTCAAGTCTAGAGTTCCCCCCTAGGAAAATAATTACAATCATTACTCTAGATAAATTCTATAAATCCCATATCACTACTAATGTCATTTATTATGGTTCATTCACTCATCCAATACTCATATTAGCCATGGAATATTCACATGGTTTTATTAAACAGGTGTACGATAAACCCTCACACTACATAGATGTTAATTAGCTTAATGGTTTTATAGAATCTAAAGGTCCTTACATGGAATAGTCGAGACTATCATTTTATCCTCATAACCAAGCCATATTCATGGTATCTAAGGGAACCTATACTAAGTGAAAAAAACCACCTAATCCACTAATGTCACACCGCTCGGGGTTTGTACATTATAAGGAAGACATTTATAATTAAGGACATTTCTAATGTTTTACAATAATTAAACTAGTGCATAAGGTCCCTTGTGTCATTAGAAATTTTTTCTAATTCTATTCAAAGAAATTATACATAAAAAAATATTTATTCAATTTAAAATATATTATTTAATTTTATGGTTTATTTCAAATATATTGTCAAGATACATATCAAAATCCCTATATATAATTGACAAACATACTAAATGGAATTAATTTTATGGACCACATACTTTATTTAGGAAGTTATTCCCTTTGTATGAAAAGCTGAAGCATCCTTATCAATGTTCATCCGAATTTAAATGATCGTAATCTATCAATACTGAGGCTTAGTTACATACTCAACAGATTTTTATTAAAAATTAAATCTATATTTTTTTATAATTAATTATATATACAATTTTATTACAATATACCAAAAAATATTCACCTTAACAATATTAATATATTTATATAACACTTATGAGACCAATTCCACTATAGATATTAAAAATTACCATTTTATCATCATTATGTAATTATTAAATATTAAATATTGATTTTATAATAATTTAATTAATTAACATGTATGAAATAATAAATTTATTATCCTAGTAAAAACCCATTTTTATAACATAAAATCATTTTTAAGAATGCTTTGATAAATTATTTTTTTTATGAAAAAATAAAATCCAGTACCCTTAATCAGGGAGGTATCTCTACATAAGGTTACACTTGTTAGACATAAAAAACATCTACCAGTCATATCATACATGTGATGCATTTTAATCTTATATAATATTGCCACTGGATAATGGTAAATGGTGTTAACATTTCGTAGTATTAACCTTATATGGGAAACTTGGTTAACCCTTATACACTGGATTGCTAAGAGAAAATATCATTATCCTCATGTGAAATTGGGCCACTTCATATGTGTATACTTTTTAAATGAATTATGTCTGTAACCCTAAAATAGATATTTATGTTTTTATTATATTTTTTCTCTTTATTCCGTCTTCTCATATTCATCGTTACAAAACATATCATACACCTATTTCAAAATTTTCAACCATGTTCCAAATGGATAAAAACTATAAGGATTATATAATAAATTATTGATTCAACATCAATAGACCATAGGAAAATTACAATAACTGAAGTCATGAAAAAATAAAATTGATAGTGGATCTTGTTAATTTCATACATCATAGTGAATAATTGATTCCTTATTCTCAAAAACCAATTTAATCATCACTAAATGTATCTCCAAAATAAATCATCATATATAGAAAAATGAGTCAAACTTTCTCACATTTTCTCTCTTATCTTGAATAACACATAGAGAAATGAAATCCCCTCTCTCGATGTATATGACACGAAATAAGGGGGAGTTTAATAGTTAAATAAATAAGATTAATTAATTTTTATTAATTTAATTTTAAAAAAATTTAATAACACAAAAATATTCATAGAAATTGGGCTATGTACGTATCTTAATTATATAGAACCCACCCATTATGGACACAACTATGATGTTAGAAATATAATCCGATTATCCTTTAAAAAATACACCAATGTTTCAATCTATGGGATACCTGACATTTAATAAATATATATTTATCACTTTCATAAAATTTATCCCACAAATAGTGTCACCAAATTACTTTCCAATAGTAAAAAAACATTTAGTGATCAATAGAATGGTTAAAAAATATTAATCATATCACATAAAATATAATAGTACCAGTTTATCCTCCATTCACAACTCGAACAAAAAATGAAAAATTTCCATAAATTTATTAGTTTGTAAAAGTTTTTGTCATTATAATATTCACACCATAATACTTATCATCTTATAGAAGCCCATGTGAAAATATATCTATAATAGGTACCCATAATGGGCTTAAATTCTATCTCAATTTACCTCATACAATCCCAAAAAGTATAATAATATTTTACTTTCAAAAACCAAACCTCAGATTCGCAATTCATTAAATCCTAAGACTAAAGTTCTTCCCCATCAAAAAAATAAAAGAAATACTCAATTATATTATTATATTTTGAGACACCATATTTCCACTAGTCAAACATTCCATAAGAAAATGCAACTCCAACCTATAAGACTTTGCTAACATGTTATGATTCAGAAAAATTATACATTTTGCCATCAGAATAACCTATTAAAATATTATTCTCATGGAATAATAACCAATATGGGATGGTTTCAACCTCAAAAAAACTAAATATATATAAAACATTGTGGGAAAGAATCCTAATGATGTCCATTCTCAAACATGTATGGCTTTAACCACTGAAATGTTGACTCTTCTTTGGAGGCTTGTGATCCTTTAACACCTCAATGAATCTTAAGGACATTAAAAAATTCACACCATTGTTTTTGCATGAAATTATATCAAAATACATCATTTAATCACCAATAGTACAATATAGTAGCCATTTTCTCACTCGGAGTATAGATGCACCCTCGATCAGATTCTTGTTTACTTTGAATCAAATTTCATATGAATCCAGTCTTAATTCAAAGAATCAATCCAATGTAACCGTTTGATTTTTAATCAATTATTCCAAAAGGATCTATATATTAGAATATATTAACAAACACTATCATCTTAATGTTTTTATAATAGGCTGATGATCAGTCTAACGACCCCTAGGACCCTTCCAGTTTGATATCCACACTACTATGATTCACAATCTATTTTTTACCACACATAATGAATGGACCTAGAAATAACAATCATATATGAGCACAAATTTTAATCCTTATTTTATTCATATTATCAAGTCTATAAAAGCATCATCATCAATATCCAATGAAATCCCATCTATAATGATGGTCATTACCTCTAATGGACAATGGTGTGATCCCTACCACATATCCTCCCTTACACTACTCTCAAATGGAATCCTCAACATGCATTGTCATTATAGGTGATTTCCCCCCACCTTATTCTAAACTAACTCATATTTCCAAAAAATATCACCATAAATCAATTGTTTAATTGTCCAAATATAAGAAAGACTCTTCATTCTAATCATACCCTTAGGCTACTATACCCATACGTTTTTTATCAATTCCATCACCACATATAAAACCCATATTTTCTAACTACATCATAATTCACTCAACTCTATACATAAACAATGTTTAGTACATTTATCCCATTCAAATATTATCAGAATATCCCTGAAGTACATCCCAAACCTATAATCCATATCATGTTATCGTGATTCATATGCCATCAAATTCTTGTATCACATGGATAAAAAATTTACCATACAAATAGGCTTTTCAATCCCATCTGACCAAATTTATGCTGAAAACACTCACAAAAAATCATTATTGAAATTATTCCATGGTTTATCACATGATCAACCAAAAACCAAAAATAATTTTCAAATCACATGTTCATGTACATGATCTTACTACAAAGCCAAAATAACATACAAAACTAACAGGGTTGGGAACTCTACTAGTTCTACCTTTCAAAACCATAAAATGATATAATACACTGGTTTTTAATGTTTATACCATAATAGAACACAAAAAATCTATATTCATGCATCTCATACCCTGTATCACATCATGTGAACTTATGTCAAAATATGAAAGCATCAATCCATTCATTAAATATAAAATTCACTCATAATCTTGGGATAACTCCCCACCTATGTTACTCTTACACACACTCACACAAACACAGATATATATATATATATATATATCAAACCTCAAATAAATCATCATATTTCATATAAAAAAACAAGGATCCCATAACCTATCACATATATATATATCTTAGATATGTCACAATTCATTGAAAATACCCATGTTCTTATCTCCAATAAAAAAATCAGGTGAATGAATACCCATTTTGGGATATTGTATATAAATGTTTGGAATCACATTAGAAATCATTATCCCCCTTGGTTACTGGTTATGAATAGACATCTGCACATGAGACTACCCCTGATAATCAAAATCTCTTACTAATGGACTTGAGGCCTATGTATACAAGAGTCACCCCCATGAGGATCATAATTTCATCAATGTACACAAATAAACATAATGAAATAATCCTACCATTATCCATGTAAAATAATAAAAACCATGTAGTTTACTTGGGTATAATGCCAGTAAGATGATTTATAGGAAAAGACCACATTTTTTGTTTTTACACCATAAATATCTGAAGAAACTTTTTCCAAATCATCCTCAATAAGTTCATTATAAGGAACCCAATGCCTACACTATCCCACTAGTAGTAATTATTCATCCAAAGAAAATGTGATTGTATAGTCATGTCATGAAAAATCCAAATTGGACCCATACCATGACTCCCAAGCCCACCTCAAAAAGGACATGGGTTAGCAACTATTGTTGAGTAAGCATATCCTTAACAAGGGATGCCTTAGCCTATGTACCAAAAAAAATAGACACACAGACATATACGATCTCAGAAAGTGATGATATGTAAAAACAAATGTACAAACATGATTGAATATATCTAAATACCATAACAAGAGAACGAAAGGAAATAGAGAAACAATAATAGGGCCAAATACTGGCATACCAAAAACTAGGCATCCATGTCATTTTATCCAGTAACATATCCGTTATCAGATGACCATCATGTTAGGATGACCACAAATTTAGAATTTTGAAACATTGCGCTAGGAAATAGGTATGTAATGAAGAGTTTCTTAGTGGATGTCAAACCATTGGACATCGAAGAACACCCATGAGTAAAAACGTTATAGGGGAGAAAAGTACAAGAATAATTTTGAGGAACTGACCTTGGTCGATGTTCCTGTGAACCTCTAATCATTTCCTCTAAAAAGAAGTAAAATGAGATAATAAATAATAACAAATAAATTCTACAAATTCCAAATTAATCAAACCCATCATATAGTACACACAATCTTGAGATCAAGATTTTGGTTGATTTATTGGTTTTCAACATAGAAACGAAAACGGGGAAAGAAAACCAAATCAAATAACATCCTATCTTGATTTGTATTGATTCGTGATGAAGAACATAACTATGTTGAGATCATTGATGATATCCCAATAATAATTTCATACACTGGTTGTCAATCACTAATATTTTCAATATCCATAAATGGAATAACATTCTAACTATCCCTAATAGCCTTCTAGATATTTACTTTTTATGTTGATAAAATATGGAATTCTCCCTAATTATTTTTTATTGAAGAGGCTATATCTCTGCATCAGTGAAATAAAAAAAATTAATTAAATAATTAATTTACATTACCCTCATCATAACCTTTCTAATAAAACCGAGTGTCGGCCAAGATTTTGTCACACATAGGGTGAAACAATCATTTTAAACATAATGATGACCACAGATTTATGATATAGTAAAAAAATTATACGGTATACCATTTTGTTAGGAAAACATTGAGTAAGTGTTATTTAATATATTTAATATATTTCTAATATTTTTTCAAAGAACACTGAGGCTTTGAATATCATCTTATCTTAGAACCTAGTATCAAAAATATTCTAAACAGTATCCAAAAATAATGGATTGAAAACTCAATTCATTTAATTTTCTCCACCCTAGAAATTTAAGTCTAGAAAATCAAATAAAAGGGATATATAAAGGGATTTCGGTATTGAGAATGAATCTGAGCCCTCGAATCCCATTTGATCAACTAATAATTCATATGATGCCAACAGACACACACTAAATGAATCGATCGCCCAAAAAGAATATTATCCTACTAATCCTCAATATCTACTAGGTACTTTGGAAACGTAGCTCAATAATCACATTCTATCTTCTTATATTCGATAATATTCAATGGGTCATGCATGAACCTCTTCAGTTTCAACACATAGAAGATGTCATATACCTTGTATAACTATTTCTGTATAACTAAGTAGTTTTCCACCTCTCTAACTCAATGTATTATCTAGAAAGGTCCATTTAATTTAAGATATGTATTTTCACCCAGGCCAAATCCCTATAATCTAAATCAAGGTGAAACTCTTAGGGACACATGATCTCACACCTCAAATGCAAAAGGCCTCCATTTTTTCCTTTATAAGACACCTATAGATCTCTTTTGTCTTTATCTTCTCCTATATGGTATTCACATTCATAGTAGTTTCACACACCAACTCTTAGGACATAATTAGTGACTCTCTTAGAAAAGTCTATAAAAATGGTGACCTATAGGGTCTCCTAGAGGAATACTCAAATAGAATGATACCGATGGTGTAATAGTTTCATTTATTATATGTAAACTCCACTAGTTGTAGGTGATTCTTCCAACTAGAAAAAATGATCATTAGGAAAGGTCATGACATATAATTCGAAACCAAATTTGTCTGCTCTGTCTAGCCATCAATTTAATGGTGGAACGATGTGATCAAGAATAATTGAGTGCCAAATGCCTCAAGTAATCCACTACACAACTGAGATGTGAAGCAGGAATGATGTTCATAAATGATCATTGGGGGAACTCTATCAAGTCATACTATCTTTTGTATATAGAATCATGCCAAGATTTCTACTAAAATGTTCCCACAAATATCTTACAATTAGTCCGACGTGGTGAGTCAGTCTATGATCACCAATATTTAATCATGTCATTGTGAAGTACATGGTAAACCCATAAAAAATTTTCCATGAATTTTCTATCCCACATCCACTCTTTCACCTCACAGGGTTGACCTAAACCAAGTGCAACACAGTTATTTTCCATCACCTACTAACTTGTATGGAATTAAGGGACAAACTATGAAACACATTTTTTAATCCTAGCCACCAAAATTGATTTCAGAGGTCCTGGTATCTTTTACACACTTGGATGTACCACAACAATATATTTATAAAACTCTATTAGAATATCCTTAATAAATGTTACTAGTACCATCATGCATCCTATAAAAACAAAAAAATGCTCCCCACCTCAATAAAATCTAGTAGGAGTATACATAAATGATATTGGAGTATGTAGGGTCTCACAATTTGAATTCCCATAATATGCCTCCCAAAATCGCTACTAGATTAGAGGGGTGAAAACCACTGACTGGAGTTAATATGATTCATCTCCTTCCAAAAAATATAAATGTAATGAGGAAAAATTCTCTGGAAACGCATTTAAAAAATGTGAAAAATATCTCCTCTTGAAAGAATCTCATACTACATTCCCATTCTGAGGAATATATAATATCATGATTTCAAAATCTGGGATGAAATCGAGACATCATCACTGTCTCACGTTATGATCCAATTGAGAGACAATACACCTGATAGTTTTTTGATCAGAATATAAGATAACCTGATTTCCATTTAGGTAGTCTCCATACATATTTAGTATAAATATTACCAATAAAAACTCAAGATCCGTAGTCACGTATTTCTACTCATGTTGTCTAAACTATTCTGAAATATAAGCAGTCACCACCTACCTCTCCATCTAAACAAAACCAATACTGATATACTATGCTTTATAGAACTCTATGTACTCAAAACTTCCTTGAGAAATATCAATATGGGAGCACTCATAAACATATTATTCAACTAATGAAAGGCTTGTTGGTTCATGTTTTTTATAGGAATTTTTTTCCCATTCCGTTCAAAGCTATCAGGGAAGCTAATATCCTAAAATATTAGTTCTGAATCCTTAGGGATATACCCCCAACAAAAGGAATATCCACATTTCTATCACACTCTTATGTGGATCTCAAGATAACCATGACTCAACCTTGCCCTGGTCCACTTCCACTCCATCTGTTTATATAACATGTCTCAAAAAGTGATGCACCTAGATCCAATATTGAAACATTAAGATATTTCTAAAAATCTGGTGCTCTTGGAGTACATCCAAACCCATTTTAAATTATGTTTCCTGTTCCTCCTCAGGTGATGAGTATAGAAGGATATATTTGAGAAGATTAACATGAACCGATCTAATAAAGGATGAAATATCCAGTTGATGAGTCTCATTAACAGTGTTAAGGAATTAATCAGGTCAATGGGAATCACCATGTTCTCAAAGTGATGGAAAATTACATCAATGTAATCTTTGTTAAATCTATGTTTTGTATTTGTAACTAGTGATGACCTACTATGAGGTCAACCTTCTGGAAGACCATCGATCCACTATTAAATAATAAAAGAGTATATAGATCCTTAGTAGTGGACACCTGTTCTTTACACCCACCTAGTTTAATATTTTTCACTAGACACATAACCTCAAGCTCCCATATGTCTTATTGGTGAACAAATCTAGGGATTTACATTACGAAACGCTATGTATGATAAATTCCTTCATCTACAAGTACTCTAATTGATCCCTTAACATAAGAAGCTATGTGGGAGCCATCTAATATGTTGGAACAGGAATCAGTGTAGTTCATTTGTGTATATCATTGAATATGGGATTCTCATGAGGGGGAGGTAATCTAGTAACGCCCGTAGGGACGAGGTCCTCATACTCTGCAACCACTATAGGAAACGGGGAACTCATAACATCCACTGCACCAAGTGTCATGCTATCCAACTGGGAAGTAGTCGGCATCACCATCCAAGGTAGAAGCCCATCAAGTGTTAACTAGTTTTCATTTTCACCAAAAAAGGAGAAACTATCCCCATTACTATGGGGAAACAACATCCTCTACTAGAAAAAGTCAATATTTTTATAAACAATATAAAATTTTTCCTTACCTAGGAAGAACTTGTAAGGCCTAATCACTAATACGAAGATATCATCGTAAAAACTATCACATCCATGTGTCATGACATATTATCAGCATAAGTTTTTCATCACCGAGTCATATCTAGAAGGAGTCTCCTAACTTAAGGGTTCTTCCATGGGAATAACCAGAATCTCTATGTCTCCAAGATGATTAGTATAATGAAAGAAATGACCCGCACATGTGTATATCAATACTAAAACTCATGTAGAATATATATAAAACATTTCAAAAACCTATAGGTTGTACACTTAGACCACCTATAGCTGTCCCCACACCTATCATTCAGCTCTCTAGGCCTGGTATAGACCACCTCAATGTAGTGGTGGTATCAATTCAATATACCTAGAAACTCATTTTTCTCTCCCATCTCTTCTCCCACATCTCATTTCCTCTAAAACATCTTTCTCCATCCACATAATCTACTTTAGTGTCCATATAAGGGTTTCTCTATCAGTTATATGGAAGGTTAAAAAATACCAAGTATAATTTACCCTCCCATCACATGTGTGGAATAGTATCTCACTGTTGCGATTAGACCCATTTGTTGAGCCCTAAACTGAAAAACCTATATCCAAGGACCTTCTCTTGAACTTTCTCACATGTATACGTCCTTAAGACTGACATTGACTCCCAGATGAAGAGGTTTCCACTCTTACATTCTCTCTAAAAGAAACCACTCATTGTATATGCACATCCAAGAAACTATAAACCATAATTGACTTCTCTATCACCCTAGAATATGCTATAATTTATAGTGGGGTGCCACTTGTTTTGATGTATCTATGCAGAAATCACATGAAGGACTGATCCCTAATGAACATGTTATGAAACATATCCATCGAGTACCTAGAGTTGTTGTTAAACATCGATGTATACTCAGCAACCATCATGTTTCCCAGATGGAGATGGAGAATCTCCTAGATACACATAACGTCCAAGATAGAAGGTGAGAAATCCTCTCTAAAGATACACTCAAACTCTAACAATGGTAGATTCACCTCATTGTAATACTAGGCCACTGAATCCCACCATTATCCCAAGGATCCATTGAGGATTATCACCACTAAGACCGCCATCGGATCTGATGATGTCTTGACTAGATAGAAGAATTATGTCACCAACTCAAACAAATCCTTAACTACCCAACGGCCAGTCTTACCTTATAAATATAAGGTATTTTGTTGTTGAAACTTGTTAAGGGATCTCATCATTTACACCTCATATGCTAGTATTATAGGTAAATTGTGTTCCTCTATGGGTTGTGGTATAGTTGGGGCACCACCTAGAGATTTCACCTATGAAACTGATCCCTTTGACATTTTCCTCATCAATGAGGGGATCATCCTCATAATATTGCTAATGAACCTTAGTTGGAATATGTCACATATTTCGCATATGCATCCTAAAATAAACATGATGTATCATGGTTAATGATTATATCCGGAGAGATGACTCAAGAAGGACATGTAATCCAAAACACATTCCAATATGATTCATGTACCATTGATTTATCTATAACCAATTTTCCCATGTAATGATTCAAATGGAAGGTGATCAATGTCCATGTGTATGGATAAAATAGTCACTACACCAACACTAGAGTCTACAGCTTGAAATTCAAACTCAAAACACTAAGTAGTGTTTCCCCAAACAAAACTCACAGACACTGATCCTAATGTAGCACTGAATACTTTGATACCACTACGTCATAAACCTTACAAATGGGGGACATGAAAATGCTCCCCAATGCTAAATCCAATATGCAAGGGTTTGCATACTATCATTGAGTAGGTGTATCACTTACATGGGATGTTATAGCCTAAGTACCTATACACAAACACACACACCTCCAATACCATGAAATAATGAAATATGAAAACAAATAAACAACCATGCATGAATACATATAAATCCTACAACCATAGTAGGATGAGATATAAATAAAATTAAACCATTCCATGTACAATACCACTACAAAGAGTCCAAAATAAGTCCAATCGAAAAGTAAACTAGGGACTACTATCAAGATACTGTAGGAACACACCTCAGTTTGTCAAGTCTCACAAAGCACTGCCTAGTCCAAGACTATCTATGACTCTATCAAAGGTTGATCATTTTCTCAAAAAAAACACTTACATGAAAGATCATGTAGTGGTGAGTATAAAATTACCACGTAGGACACATTGACACCAAAAATCACACAACAAAAGAATACAATCATCTCAACATTAGTGTATTTCCACAACAAATATACATATATACTCAATAAATATGCACTTTTTAAAGGTATTCAGCAACCATAATACCAACCTAAGAGTCTAGATCGATGGTTATACATAGTAACTATCTGAGAGAACACGCTATTAATTTTATAATGCACATTAGACATGAATTTGAGAGGAAATTATGGTCAGATATTTCCATTTGAAGTACACGTTTATAGTTTGAAGAGATATGATACATAGATGAAGATCAATCCCATGTCCAGAGGGTATAACAACAACTTAATATAGATTATCCCAATAATTAAAGTATTGGTTATTGTGTAGTGTTTTTTAGGATGATAAGAAAAAATCCACTAAGTGAAGGAAGATGAATAGATGATCTCACTACAGGCCCATTGGAAGGATTGCAAAAAAACTATATAATTATTCATAATGAAATTATATCTATCCAATGTTTAGGAATAAATTTCATACTAAACCATAGGAAAATGATATATGGAATAATCTATAATTTATATTTTACAAGATATATAGGAAGAAGGCTTCATGCCATCATTTTTGGAGAACATGACATCTAATAAGGTTTGACTCCATGTCCCTTCAACCTGATGTCCTACCCATGAAAATTTCTCATCTTTATGTCTATTTCCACGTAAAAGTATACGCCATTATACTTCTAGTGTACTTCACCACATATCCCAATACATGAATTAGACCATGTATATCTAACCTAGCCATGTCTCTGTTGGAGTACATGGAATTCCCATGACCGTGTACTATAACACATGTTAGTGTACCCCCCGAGGCACACATATAGAAACTAAGGAGAGGTCCCACATCATGTGACATAAGTCTCATTCTATATAATACATATCTTCCTCCAAAATCCCTATTCATAGATGAGAGGGACCCACAAGATGTGTGTCTCAGAGTTACGCATTGTGTAGTATAGAATTTTATATATTTATAGATCTCGTTTCTGTGTCCCTAACTACTACAATAAACACCCATTCGACCTCTCCATTAATCAAAAAATTTTGATTCAATCCATAACGAGCCATTTCATCACTAATCACTAACATTTAGTCATTCGATTTAATCAAAAAACTCCTTCGAATAGTGTTATTTGTTGTGTGTCAATGAACATGAAAACTGGGAAACTATATTCATCAATCCAGGAGTATCTCATTCATCCCACTATCTACATTTCTTATAAATTCCATATCTACATTAACTAATTTTTTTAATATGAAACTATCTCACAATGATCAATTTCTTAGTTGATATCAAATAGTGGGTCAACAAAGAACACCTATGATGAAAAATAAAATAAATGGAGAAAAGAACAAGAAACATTATTAGGAAAGGAAATATTTTGATGGCTTTATTGACCTCAATTAATTTCAGTTAGAATGACTACTGAATCAACCACAATCCATAATTATGAAATTATACCAATTTTTGATTAACTTAAAACATCCCTCAATACACATGATTTGCATATCAGTCTATTAGATGATTTATTTGTGATCATGGTAGAAAACAAAATAAGGAAAGAAAACAAATCAAATAAAGTCCAAACCTGATTTGGATCAATCTGTGATGAAGAAAAAAGATGCACTATGATTACCTTTGGGATCATCTAAATTATTGTTACACTAGTCATTGATTTTTGATCTGGTCATCGTCTTCTAACATAATCTCAATTGATTAATCTAAAAACATCATATGAATATATTTTTTTTAAATAATAAATATAGGAATAAACCATACTCATTTATTTATAGAATAGGTTAGGATTCCATATTAATGAAATAAAATAATACAATTTAATTAATTAGATTATATATTTCATGGATGTGATGATTTTTCTTCAAACACACCGTGCTAAACAATGAAATTTCAGGTTAGGGAAAAACCCACAATCTTAAATCAATGTCTATTCTATATTTATTATTCAAGAATTAATTTTGAATTTATTGAAATTGTTTTAGGAAAACTACTTGTTTGTTCTATTAAATATATTCAATATATTTCTAATATTTATTCTGGGAACATCGGGCGTCGAAATAAAACACCATTTGAGAGACTAGTATGGAAAATAATCCATTCAATATCTAAAAAATAATACATGGAATGTCCATGTAATTATAATTCATCATCAGGGATCATCTCTATGTATGATCTGCATGTTTTGACATCATCTAATGTTCACTATGGTTTAACTAATTAGAATGAATGTAACAAGTAAAACGCGGTAGTATTAAATCAGTTACTTTTGAAACATTAAATACATGAACACTCATAATTATTGATATCAATAATTATAATGAAAAATAATTTCATGAAATTCCTACATGCCAAAAAATGCATGTTCATACGTCTATTTCCAATGGGCTACAAATCAAATCCAATAAACAATAAATAAATAAAAAACAACACAATCATTAATTCTGTAAAAATAACATAAAATAAAGTAAAAAAAGATGAAAAAATAAAATATCACTTGTAACCAATTCATACTCTTGGAAAAGGTATTCATGATGCACTAGTCTAGGGGCCATTAAAAGATATGATAGAACCCTACATAACATGAGAAATATATCCACAAGTTTTAATTAAACACAACATTAATACACATGGGATTTAAACCACAAAATATTTGATAACTCTTTTTAATGTCATACCACAATAGACTACTACATAGTTATTAGACCATTTGTTAATACATGAAATCAGGTACACAACCTCATATAGTAGGTCTATTTAACTTGTAGTGGGGGTGTAGTGTAGTACTATAGGAAGAATATACCTCTATATCACAAAGATGAAAAAGTGAAAAAATAATACTAAGAATCATCCAAAATAAATAATAATAGAATGTGAAATTATGAAGTGTTCTATTATATATTAGATCAAATTAAAAATATAGTTATAGATACCCAATATCTTGCCTCAATATTATGTCTGACCTTGCACTGGACTAATCAATCCTTCTTGGATAATAAGTAAAAATAATAATGTATATTTTTCACTTTCTATCAATGAGACATACCTCATTAGAATTTACATGTCTCACCCATGTTATCCCTGTTGATCCAATACCCTACCTCTTACCTACCAAAAACTATGAACAACATGGTATTCATGGGATCCTAATTTCCATGGTATCATGAGAATGGTGTTAGTACATTTTTATACATGACAAATAACGTAGTCCCATACATAACAAGTACTTTTACTGTATGTGTGTGATATGAAGTGAACCAATACTTCCATTACATAAATAATATAATTATCCCATGTTATAAATAATTTATCTCACTATAGTCACAAAAATTGAGGGCCTAATTTTTTTTGTATTGTAAATTATCTATATAAATATCTTATTTTATTAATCTTTTTCACCATTACTGATAATCATGATCCTCTATACTGTTTTCTAAATATCTCACATTATATAACCATCTTCAAGAAATAGGAATTAAAAGCATAAGAAAGGTGTGACTTTAGTTCCTTAGTATGCATTAAGCTTACATAAATTGCCAAAATATCTAACGAATACATTAATATCAAAATAAAATATTGATGACCATAGATTATAATTACAAACCATGATATATTGAAATAATATCATTAAATGAACATTAAGGAAAAATAAAGGAAATGGCCTAGATGAAAATACATCCCTATAGTCATATAACATATGTAAATGACATAAAAGTGTGAAATATATAAAAATAACACATAATCGTGAACATATGTAATTTCATGTAAATAAAATATATCCATAAAATTTGGAATAACATGAGGGAAAATTTTTAAGTGTGGAATATCTTGATAAAAAATTTTAAAATGTGCCACAGACATACCTGTAGGAAGAAATGTTTGAGAAAAAAATAACCATAACTATTTGAAGAAAATAAACTTTTTATCACCATAAAATGTGATAGAAACCATAAAACCCATCCATGTGTGAACATAATCATTATTCCAATTATTCACTATATCATGAAATATAATCCAAAATAAATTAACTGGATAGTGATATAGGATCCAATTTGTAATCATACAGACATACGTATTCGAATTAAAATCAGTAAGATCATAAATAATCCATTAAAAACATTTGGGTTCTTAACCCTTATAAAAAATCACATATCATGAACTTATTCTATAATTGGAAATCAAAATATAATTTTCCAGAATGATTCATATCGCAACAACATTCACAAACATATATGATGATAAAGGCAACAATTCATGTAAGATAAAAGTTATAGGAAAAATATACATGAAAATATAAATGTTTTCAAAAAACTTTATTGAGACATTGAATTACAAATTAAATTCAATTAAAACGTTTTTTATGAGAAATAGAAGGCTTATGATGGACTTAATATAATGATTTCCAAATAAAATTTCAATCAAAAGACATGAAGGATTCAAAAAAATGATAATTTATAATAATTAAAAAATATCTACTTTTAAATCAATATTTAACAATTGACACATGGAAAAGGAACCAATTTTTCAACAAAAAAATAAATAATTTTTATATTTTTATATTAAATGTAATTTCAATTATTCTTAAAAAATAAAATTTAAAAAACATTAAAGTCATCTAGAAAAAATAATTAGTTGTGAAGAATGATTTAATATGAAAAATGTAGAAATAAATTATAAAGTCATCATTGTTTTCGATGGATCAATACTAAAATATAATAGTTAAAAATGAGTCATCATGTCATAGGGATGGTTACTAGGTAATGAAAACAACTTACAACATGAGGATTATTTTAATCAAATCCATGTGAATATGTAAGAGTAAAATTAAAAATTAATAACTATGAATAAATAGTAAATCATTAAATAATATCTCTAATTGGATTTAAACACACCGAATAAGTGGAATATGGTTCATAATATAAAACATGTCTCAAAGATAGACATTATAGACAAAAACACATATGGTTTAAGAAATGACTTAATAAAAACCACAAGAAATTGGGAGATCATCTATTCGAAGGCAAAATAATATTGATAAGAATAATATATGATATTAAATTATTTATTTGGAATTATACACTCAATATAAAATAATTTTTGTGCGTAAAAAACCTTGGTTCTCAAAGATAGATGTTTTCAAAAGAATCCCTTATAAACTTTGTATATTTTGATTCAAAAGGACAAGAAAGAATGAAAATGGGAAAATGTTTTACATCATGATATATAATAATATACTGGTTAATAATGGAAATTGTGTATTATTTAACACATTGATAATGTGGAAATGTGTATTATTAAAACATGTTTCAATGGAATCAAATTTTAGACAAAAAAACCCCTAAACTAATTTCTGCTTAGTCTAATCCACTATACAGAATTGTTTAAAAAAATTAATATCATTAAATAATATTTTATAACAACAATGAAATAATAATAATTTATAATATTAACTTATAATCATTATGTATATGCATATTAGTTAGTTTGTTCTCATTTTTCCATATTGTGTGTTTATAGTTTTGACTAGTTATAGTAGTTTTATAGGAGCGATATAAGTGTTCATTATTATTATAGAATTCATAATTAAAATTTAATAATTGTTATGGTAATGTATGTATTCAAATTAATCATTATTTTAAAATTTCATTTCATAATTACTGTATTATTTATCCTAGAAGAATAAATAAACAAAGAATTTTTTTTCAACAATTTATATCCTATGAATGATATTTTTATAATTATGTATTTATTTATTGTTTATCCTTTCTAGAAAAAATATATCATTACTAAAAAATATAAGAAATATTATACCATAAATTATGTTTCCATGAGTACCAATGACATAATTTCATGGAATTATTCATTTATATGGTTAAACTAATACAATATTGAACCTGATTAAACTCGATTAGTGAGTAAGGTTAAAGGGGTGTTTCTTTTGACTTAATATAATTACAACAAATGAATACTGATTTTATATTTATATTACTATAATGGTGAGTTCTGTTATAATATTGTTGTATAAATAATTTAAACTAGAAGAGAAATTACAATAGTTATTTTTTTGATGTAGTGGTAGTCCACACAATACAAAAGTAGAATTTCCATTACACAATGAATGTGACGGACATGGGGAGAAATTAATTTATAATTTAAGAATAATTATTAAATAATATAAATCATTTTTAGTCAATAACATTTTTAATAATATATATAATGGTTATTAAATAAAATATAATTGTGTTTCTTCATGGAGGCGATAAACCATGAAAATGCACTAATGAAGATTTATGCTTTTCATAGTACATGGGAGAGAATAAATTATTATTCTGAAATTTCTATAGTGAAATATTAAAAAACCAATGGTGATGACTTTTTTATTATAATATGTGTATAGATGGTTTAAAATAGAATGAATAAGAATCAAATCTTATAAAATATGAGATACTGACATTAGAACCTCAATCTTCTACTTGGTGAAGGCATTAGATTTGTGTCACATAGGAAAATTATTTGTTGAAATGGGAATTAGGGAGAATAAGGAAATTAATGGAAGGAAATTTTGGGAATTTTTTCAAGGAAATTTCTATATAGGAGTGGAATATTAAATGGGTGGATGCGATCCTCCTTTTATAAATGAGGAATATAGACTTTTCTATGAAATCAAATAGAAAGGGGAGAGAGTAGAAATGAATGGAAGTTAGGAAAAATAGTTATGAGAATGATTTTATGGAATTTAATTAAGTCTTTAAAACATATAATTTTTTTTGAAATGTATAAATATTACCATAATTTAGGAAAAGTTGAACAACCATAGTTTAGTCATTTAAGAACATACTACACATAATTAAATATTAATCATGTTGATTTTTTTATTCAAAAAATATATATGTAAACCGTTTTTACTGGGCATAGATGTGAAGAATATTAATTTGAGATCTATTATTATTCAATTTTAAACAATTATAAAATTAAATATTGTATTAAAATAAATATTTCGGAAAAACATTTTGAATGGAAAAATAACATTATGGAAATTATTGATTATTAAAAAAATTTAGTATTGATTACCCATTAAATTAGGTTAATATATTCATATATGTTCTTATAAACCAAATTATATTATTTATTTAAAATATTTAATTTTAATGAATTTCATATAATTTTTTTGATATTAATTAAATAATTATTTTAATACAATAATTTCACCATTATCATGGTAATTAACAATAATCGTAGAAATCAAAATTTTATATCAAAAAATGAAATTGATCATACTAAATTTTCTGAAAATTATTATTTAAAAAATAATAATATATTTTTCAAATTTTATTTCTCATATTATAGAAATTAATCTTAATGTTAGTACAAGTAACGTGTAAAAATCCATTTTTTAGAAAAAGTTTATTTTTTGGAAAACATTATGAATATATTGATTTATAATTTACATAGATTTTAATTAAGTTTAAATCATTATTATCTTTAAAAAATTATTAATTTAAAATTAAAATACAATAAAATTTCATTTAATTATTTTGTAATTTATAAAAATGAAAAAAACATTTATGATAACATTACAAAATGATAAAAATATATATCATGGGTTTATAAATTCAACATAGTGTTTTAAAGTAATTTATTATACTTTATAATATATACTTTTAAAGGAAATATTTTTTCAAAACATTCAAATTATTCATATAATAAAATATTTCTCTAAAGGGGATGGAATTAATAAAATAAGTATTTTCACTAAATAACTAATAATTTATTATTTTAGAAAAATATCTAAAACGCATCTTATGAAAAATAATCAAGGAATTAAAAAATGAATTTTATGTAACATAATTTATACTATAAAATTTCTTAATAAAACAGTTTTAAAAAATATATATAATATAATGAAATAGAATTTTATTTAAAGAAAATTACTAATTTTAACTCATATTAGTTATTTACATTTTAATGATAATACCTATAAATGGTTTAGAATTTTAGTGTTTTTAATATCTTGGTTAATAATATATTACCAATATGTTTTAGTTTATTTATGATGAGTTTATCATGGGAATTTTTTATGCAATATAGTATATATTTAATTGATTAAAAATCACAGGTTACTACATTTTACCCATTAAATAAATTGCATCGACACTATTTTGTAGTCATATATATGAAATAATAACTAAATAAGGAAAAAATATTGAAATTCATTATTATATGATACTTAATATCATAGGTTATATAAGAAAAAATTTATCTTCTAAAACCATTTAATGGAAATTACAATCATAAATATGTTTTAAGCCCAATGAAATGGATTCCATTTTAATCTTATATAACTCTGATTTAGGGTTACAAAAATAGATAGCCATTATTTATATATATTTTTTCCATATTCGATAAAATAATTTCAATTCAATTTGATGATAGACATACTATTTCTATAATTGAATCATTTTTTTGAGGAGGATATATTTATTTTTTCAAATTTTATTTACACATTCATAATATTAATTCAACTAAATGATTTACCAAAAAATATAATATCACAAATGGTTGTGACATGATGTTCATAGAAGTAATCATATGTGAAATATTTTTGTTAGAACAATGAGTCATCCATAAATTTGGGGTGTAGGGTATGAGAATCCTAAAAACCATTTTACCTTTCCTTGTTAGACATTGAAATGTTTTTTCATTTCTCCCTTGGTACATGATGCTATATATTCCTACCATCCAAAAAAATTCCATGATTTGGGAATTGATTAAGATAATATCTGAAATCTCCAATCATAATATATTTAACTATTAGTGATTCCCTTTGATGTGTTATACCTTCTTAGTCATGATAAAAAACAATTTATTTTCCCATGGCAGTTTGATGCTTTATGGACTCCCCAACCACTAGTAAACAATCTTCTCATCCGTTTTAGGAAGAAACCACAATGAATCATTCCTTATTTTTTTCCTTTGAATATACATTCATATATTAAATTCTGTTTCTAATATTTAATTAAATTCAATCCTTTTATCCTTAAGTGAACTCCAAAATAAAATTTGGTATCATTTTTAATCACATTTCATGATAGTATCTTTAGAATAATCACAAATTTTTTAATCATTTATCACATTATAATGTGTTGATTATTTAAGTAATTATCCTATAATGCTTTATATACGTGTATTACTGGTATTGTTCTATTTCAACCTACCATTAAAACAAAAAAATGAAGACATGTGTGATAAATAATTATCAATAAATATGATTTATCACAATGATAAAATGAATTCATCCTGAAAAAGTATTATTCATTTAAATTATCCCATTGGAATATTATTTCTTTAGTTTTACCTAAATAAATATTATTCAAGACAAGGTTACTTTATGTCAGGGTATCTTACACTTCTAAACTTAATCCCTAAAAAAATCTTGAAATTCAATCCATTTTGATGGTTCATAATTAGAATGTGACTCCCATAAAAATATACATTAGTAGTATGAAAAAATGGTGTGTAATCATTATCCCAATTATTATTCACTAGGGTAATGATTGTGTCAGTTCACATCCAGCCATTTTCATGTTGATTTCCCCTAGGTGAATCTAGTCCAAAAATTTGTGAAAACATTTTATCCAAAAAAGGGATGCATTTATAGGAAAAAAATTCCGTTAAATACATAAAAAAATAACATGATTTAATCCTATAAATAGAATCATATCAACGGGGTTCAATAAGGTTATTTTTTATAATTACACAATATAACTATATTAATATCCGAAAAACTAAATTAATATCTAAAAAAACTAAAAATATCTGCAAAAAAACTAAAATAATAATTAATAAAACATACACCTCCTTTGATTTAAAGTAAATTTAACCATGAAATACATGATTTAAATTATACAATATTCACATGTTTGGAATAATGAATAACAAAACAAATTCACATAATAAGGACAAAAATGTTTACTGTCTTGGAAATTTGCTATATAAATATATTTATTTACTAAATTCGTAAAAGTTTATCCAAAATCATATTGGCAAGACCCTTTCATAGATATCACACCAGATACAATCACATTCAAAACATATGGATTGGAATTTAATAAAAATGATAGATGAGATGCTCAGTAAGGGTAAATCATAATAAAACATGAAGTAAAATGTGAGGAAGAGATATAATAATAATAAAATATCAATGTCCTTATATAAAAATAATAAAACATTTTATTGCAACAAAATATCATAAATTTATCATTAAATAATAATAAAGGATATTATCTGACAAAAAAATCTCTATTTTCATAAAACATTTGATCATTCCAAAAAAGCACAGAATCAAATAAAAATAAGAGATAATATTGAACACATGTAATTTCATAGAAATGAAAAATATCATGAATATTTGGAAAGACATGATGAAAAATATGATTGTGTTTCATAACTTGAGGAAAAACATTAATATGTTTCACATTCGTAAGAACAAGAAATAATTTGGGAGAAATCCTATTAAGGGACCCCCTTTGCACCCATTACAAATCCTAACTATCTCCCTGAGTTCCTGACGATTGCATTAAACCTGAAGGTACCGGACCTTCATCTTGAAAATCCTTTTCTCTCGATCTCTTTGTCATAGTTTTCTAAAGCAACGAGTTACCTAGAACTGAATCTGGTGGTTCGATTCAACTTCTGAAGGCCATCAGTTTATGAATTAGATTGGTTTTATTGGTAAATTGAACTTGCAAGATCATGTGGTCATCGAAATTATGGATAGTTGCCATTTAATGACCTGATTTGATTCAGAATAAGATCTTATTTATGCATTGTCTAGAGCTCTCTAGCGATGCAATAATTCAATTTTTTCTCCTTCATTGGGTGATCAATTTTTTTATAAACATTGATCCAACATCCAATTTGATTTGGGTAATTCTTCATAATCTACCATTAACCTTTCAAAATCCATCGATTATTAGTATGATTGGGAACCTAGTGGGTCATTTATTGTGTTCTGATGCTTGTACATCTACCGTGTGTCATCTAATCAATCCTCAGTTTTGTGTTGAGGTGGATATATCGAGTCCTCCAGTGGAATGGATTTGAGTTTTGGTGGGTGAGGAATTCACTTGGAAGGAAGCTGTTGTTTATGATTCTAGGACTGATTACTATTAAATATGAATGAAATTGGGGAACTTAGGTTTTAGGTGTCATACTGGAGCCAATATTACGAGGTCACCTAGTCCGAGGATGAGGCTAAGAGACAAGAAGACTGTTGTGGATCGAACTGGCAAGGAAACTGGTATGGGACCTTGGGATGCACTGTCTTTGAAAAAACATATAAGAGTACATTATAATTATAAATAATCCTCTATAAAACATTACTTAATATTGAATTAAATGAATAATTAACATTGATGATCTTTTCAGGTTTAGAGTTTTAGAGAATTTGGACATAACTATTACATCTCAAAAGATTACAAAGTAGATACTTCTACTCAGTTTCCATTTTTTTCATAAAATAAATACTCTTAAAAATAAACATGTATAGTTCCTTGTTTTAGATAGCATATCTTTACATGATCCCATCCTTAACCCTTTTCATCTTTATATCCTGTGGAAAACATTTCAAAAACTCGGGATGATAATAAAAAGCTCAGTAAGGGATTCACAAAGAAGGAAAACTGTTATTTTTTCAGAGCAACAAGTAAATCATGAATACTTCATCATAAGTAATACTTATCAACTTTATGAAGTAGTAAATACTCTTCACTGAATAAAATATCATTGATTACCCTTTTGTAACAATAATATTACCATTAAACCCATACAACGAACACAGAACAAATAAAGATAACTTGGGACATAAACATACTTAAATTGAATAACCATATGGTCGACTTCCACACATGTCACTAAATGGAATTGCCATACGATATACTTCCATAACCAATACATTGAAGGTTATAACGTAACCACCCGTCCTGGTATTCACGGTACCACCCGTAATTTGGTTTATCATGTAACAACCCATCAAATGTCTAATTACCATCATAAAATCATAAGACATTAAACAAATATAAAGAAACTATAACATTTACACAATTAAATCAAATATATCACATAAATATATTGACATAACAAATCCATTAACAAAACCATTTTCAATAAAAAAAAATACATAAAAGAGTATATGGTATTTATTTTCTTTTAAAAACATTATGGCTTGTTGAGGAAGATAAAGATCAAATAATACTAGCGGCGGTGGAAAAGGATTGTTTCACCGCTTACGTTAAAAGGTATATTATTATTTAGTAAAACGCTTTGTAGAAAAAGATTCCTTTTGAATAAAAGTAAATGTCAAAGGGTTTTATTGTTACACCCCGAGATTTTATGAAAAATATTATTTCTAATTTTATTGATGTCTTGTGTTGTACTCTATAACAAAGGAGTCTTGCACAACACGCAACCCTAACTTGGCTGCATTACACACAATCGCGACCGTCCTCGATAGCGTGTGTTGTACGCAATACCGAGTTTCACTAAACAACGATATGCTATTAAAATATTATTAAAACTAGCCGTTATGAATAGTAATAACCACTTTTTGAAATTTTGAAAATTTCATCTTTCAAAATGGACTTCAGTTTTGGATTTAGAATTTCGAAATTAGCCTAGGGTAAAATTTTGGTATTTTTCTGAAATCTTTCAATTTTTGATGAATAGTGAAAACCTTGGGTTACTATTTAAAAACCGAAATTGTATTTAAATAATTATTTATTTTATTTAAATTTATTTTAGGTCAAAATTGAAACATAATACCTATATAAGTTCAATGTAATTCATTGGAGTCATTTTTTAATAATTTTATATATATAAAAATTTTATTGAACTTTTGACCGTCTTTACCCACCTCCTAGAAGAATTTGAAAATTTACATAAAACATAATTTTACCACTTTTGTGAATGGAATTTCAAAAATCCTAGAGACACCGTTGATGTCATTAAGAAAAATGTGGTTCAATGAGATGAAAATAATTTTTGGTGAATAGTAACTTTTTACTTTTATTTACCACGGTTAAAAGTAAATAGGGTAATTAAGGGTAAAAATGATATTATTATTTCCCTAACACTTGTACTAATTCTATTGTATAAGTTAATTCGACCAAAAACAACCTTAGGAATAAAATATGACCATTTAGGCCCACTTGTATTAGATTTGGACATTTATTATTAATTTATTTATAGAAGGGTTAAAATTGTTAAAATCAATGTTTAATAAGTAAATCATTTTTAATATAGGGTTATACATTAGATAAATTCGACTATAAATATTAATTAGAAGGATAAAAATATTTCATACATAATTATATTTTATTTGTAATTTTTAGACTTTAAATAATTTAATTTATTTATGACACAATGATGACACATTAATTATCTTATTAATGAAATATGGACAAAATTGAAGTTATAAATACCCAAATAAATGTAATTTGAAACTTTTTAGGAATTACAATAATTCTATATGTTATTATGACATGTTAGTGTTGATTTAATTAAAATTTTTTGAACTAATCATTCTGTTATGATTTTCACAAAAATCAATTACCAAATAGTTTCAAAATTGACATAAAATAGTTTTTAAAACAAATATTATATTATTAATTGTTATTATATTCCTAAAAATCAAAGTCTCGTCAAAATTACTTAGATAAGGCTATATATATTAATAATTAACAACTTGGGGTTCGTTTGGCTTGTTATAGTAAGTTTATTAACCTTATAGTGTAAGAACACAAAATGAAACGGTAAAAGTAAAATTATCTAACTTAATGTTAAATCTAAATAATAAGGTTAAAATAGGCACCTAAACTTGTCTAAATTAAATTGGATGAGAGGATTTAGACCCATCCCCACCTTAGAATCTAAATAACTCAATTTGGAGCTATTAAAAAACCGAATATGACTGTATAATAAAATAATATTTTTAGTTATTCCAAAGGTGCCCCTCTCCTCCCTTATAAAAGGGCACCTCCTCCCACTCTTCCTGACACCACTTTGAGCCTTAAGGCTCGAAAACCCTAACAAATATCTCTTATAAACATCCCTAGAAACATCCTAGAGGTTCTGGTCTTCTTCAAAGACCAATATTAGTGCCCTAAGAGGAGGTTTCAAAAAGGCGCCTCAAAGAAGAGGTAATCCCCGTTACCGATTCTTTCAACTTTTTTTAATCTTCCTCTTCTTCTTTTTTAGTTGTTTCATTATGAAGTAATAACATCAGTATCACTCATATACTGATATTTTATTATAATTATGAAACAACCCTATTTCACCATCTATTCATCCTACGAAAAACGAAATCACCACGCGTGCGTATGTACGGAATACCGTCTCCACGCCGTGGTGTAATCTGTTTTTCCACCACCACCTTACATGGATGGGTATAATGGTGTAAATAAATGATTATTGTAAAGTGATATTTATTCTGAAATAGTATACATACACTCCAATACAATTCCACAATCATTCGAATGATATCATCGCTCGTGCGTACGTACGGACTACCATCTCCACGAACGCGATGAGATTCATTTTCCATGATTAACCATTCAAAAATGATTATAAAGTATATATAATGAATAATAATGAAATATATGACATAATAATGCTACTGGATTTATGTATATATATATATGTATGTCATATACTCAATTCCATTCAATTCAATAAGGAAACGAAAACAGCGTAATGCGTACGTACGACCTACCTTCTCCATGAACGATGTATTTCATTCTTTTTATCGATCTATAATATATATGTATATAATGAATTTATATTATATATAAATCATTTTTTACATTCTAGATTTATTTAAATCAGGATATAAGTAATAATATCAAGAACGACGAGTCAAAACACATACGATAAATGAAACGATTTTACCCAAAACGCTCTTTAACATGGAAATTACAAATGAACGGGTAATATAAAGTCATAAGTGATCCATATATGATATCATAACAATGAATATGATTCTGTAATAAGTCAATGAAATTATTTAAATCATTATACAAGAGGTTTGGATACATACGAAGCATATCAGACATAAGGTAAGGGATAATTTTGCAAATCTCATTTTTATCCGAGATTGCTTATTCGTAAGTATTTACTGGGGTTATTTATATCATCCATGTCCATGTTTTATAAAAGTGTTTTCATTAATGATTAAAGTCCTTTTTACCCATTTTTTGACTTTTACTACATAGTATGTATGGAATCTTTCTTTTTCGAGGTACTTTTTGATTTTTCTGGAAAAAGTATGAGAAGAATGTTTTTTTACTTATACGGCACAAACGGATTTTTATGGTTTCATAACGCCTTATTTTCAACAAGATTACTCTACATGATTTCATGATTATTTTCAAAAAAATCCTTTTCATTTAAAATTTCATGGCATTTTGTGAAAAGAAAATGATTTTGAAGAAGAAAAGATTTTTTCCTCAAGAATTCATTTCAAATGTTTTATCAAAACCATTTTTCCATCTAAGATGACATTATTTAATATGTGTATGTTTCAAGGATAATTTCTCTATGATTTAAATTATTTCACTTTTATTATTATGAAATGATATCCATTACTTTTACATGGATTATGTGATGATGGGATGATGTTTATGAAACCGATTTTTATTCTTTGGGTTACGATGAATGATGTATGTTTATTTTGTGGCACAAGAAAGAATGATTTCATTATGAGATGGGTGGGATTTATATCTCCCTCAAATGAATTGGGTAAAGATTTATATCTCATGAGATAGACATGGATGGAGCGGTATGTTAATCTGGTTCAGTGTTATAGGACTGAAACGAGGAGTGAACTCGATTCAGAAAGGGACTTTGTCCACTAAGATAGTCTGGGTAGCAATGCCTTGGCTACTATGGAAATCATGACATGTGTTGAATGGCTACCACAATTACATATTTTATTCCCATTTTATCATGGTTGATGTTCTATTATGATATATTCCTTACGTACTTCCATGATTTATGTCATTTCTCAAGATTTTGATGTTTAAATTTCATGTTCAAGTTTTTGCTTCCAAATGTTTATGGATTGTTTTATGTTATCTATGTTTTCCCTTACTGAGCATTTGAGCTCACCCTTTTTATGTTTTATTTTCCACAGGAAGTAAATAAAGGTTTTATGTAAGGAAACAAAAAGGGGAAGATCGTTATGGGAGTTTTTGAAGATATTTCACCATGATTAGAAGATTTTATTCCGAGTTTCCAAAGACACTAAACTATTACGGTCCTTGTGTGTCTGTTTTTGTTATGTATTAAGTATTCTGAAAAAGTAATGTATTTTCCATGTATGTTGAGCTTCGGGTCTATATAGTTGGTATTGGAGGAAAGGTTTAGTCAACCTTTGGAAACTAGGATGCGAAAAAGTTAGTGAGATCTCTAGAGATATTTCTAAGGTATGTCTAGGGATGTCCCTAAGGATAAGTATACGTATAGGATATAGTCCTAGAACTACGGTAACAATCTTATAATTTAACCTAAGATTTTAGATATTGAAGGTACTCCCCCTTTATTGTGTTGTTTTCCCTAGCATGATTTTTTCCTCTCACACTATTCTTTTTTGGTTTTAGACGATGGCTGGAACCCGAAGGAACCGTGTTGATCAATGTAATGGACAATGCAATCATTGTCCTCTTGAATAAACAAATATTATGGGAGATGGAGTGAAAATTCTTATTGTTATACTTACACAAGCTACTAATCATTCTGGACATCCAAATGAGCAGAGAAGGGAACAATATTCTATTGAGTCCTTCATGAGGCAACGTCCACCATCTTTCAGTGGGTCTTCTGATCCACTTGTTGCTGAATAATAGATCATTACCACTGAAAAGATATTTTCAGTTCTCCAATGTTCTAAACATGATTAAGTCATCTTATCAGTATATAGTTTGGAAGGTGAAGCCGATCAATGGTGGAATCTTATCAAGAATATGAGGCCAAGATTTGAAATTGAGTCCATAGAATGGGACGAGTTCATGAACTTATTTTTCAATAAGTACTTCCCTCGTATTATTTGAACAAAGTTGGAGAAGGAGTTTCTTGAACTAAGGAAAAGGATGATAAATCTGTTGGTATATACGAAGGGAATTTTACAAGGCTTTTAAGGTATGCTTCTGGCTTTATCATCCAACCTGAAAGTAAAATTGATCGATTCTTCAGTGCCTTAAAACCAAATCTTCGAAGGGAATTAGCTATAAGGGACTTCAGTAGCTATGAAGAAATTGTGCGTTGTGCTATCAAGGTAGAAATGAAAGTTGGTGTTACATATACATCTCATGGTTTTGACAAGAAACGAAAGACAGTGTTCAAGGATAAATCTCAAAATAATGGTGAAATGAAGATGAATGTTTCCTAATGCTCAAAGTGTGGAAAGAAGCATGGTGGAGATTGCCTTAAAGGGACTAGAAAATTTTTTAAGTGTGGAAAAGAAGGTCCTCGAGCAATTAAGTTTCGAAGTAATGGAATAAGGGTTGCTAATGGTGTGAATAAAGAAAAGACTTCAGAGAACACACCAACAACACTTCAATGCTTCAAGTGCAATGAAATGGGGCATTATGCTAATCAGTGACCTAATCCAAGGGTTAAGGATGATCGACATGAGCAACCACTTAAGGCAAAGGACAAAGGGAAGTCACATGTGATCACTATTGGTGATGTTGAATAAGACAACGATTTGGTGGAATGATTAAGTGTTTATGTAATGGGATTCCAAAATAATGTTGTATATAGTATCGTGGAATATTGTAATATTTATGTATTGGTCAATTGTGGTTTTCAATAATTTTATGGTACTGATAACCATGGAAAGTGATTGATAAATTTTGGTAAATAGATGATATGCACATAATGAAGGGACAAGAAGATAATGAGATGTTTGATTGTATTCATGAGCTCATGATTGATATAAGGACTATGTGATATCATGGTTTGATTATAATGAATTTTGAGGATTTTGGTATGTGGAAAGTGTTAATGTTTAACGGCATTCATGTTTTCACTAAGGTTCAATGGGTATTCATTCTTCAAGATAATACATGATTAAGGTATTAACATGTTTGTAAATTGACCAAAAAGATATATCTTCTGATATATGGGGGATAAATGATGGCATTCATGTGATTGTTATGTGACATTTCAAGTAATCATTTTCTTTATACTGTGAGCTTGGACCGAAGTATTTTAGATAAGCCTAAAGATTGGAATGAATTATTTTGGATATAAGTTAGTATTGTTTAAGGATAAAACTTTTTTCAATATTGTTGATGGGATGTTATAGTAATATTGTTTTAGAAAAAGGACAACCTGCAGGACGGGTGACAGCCCATCGCGTCGGACAAGGTTGTGGGAATCAAACCCACAACCGAAGTGTGACTAGCCTTTATCACCTACCAATGGCCTACAGGAAGTCCTTGGTAAGTAGAAACTAGTTTTATTTTATTGGGTGGTATGATATAAGAATTATAAGTTCAATTTTGGAATCGTATACGATTAACCTCACCATAGATGGACTTATGTATATTTGATAAATTTTTCTAACCTTTTCTTTTAAACAAATGGAATGACCCATCATTCTATCACATGATCTGTTAACACTTCATGAATAACAAATTAAACTTCATTTCTTTAAGAGATGAAGTGGAAATTGTTCAAATCATGAACAATAGTGAGATTGTACCAAAATAAAGTAAGTATTTATTCTAATACAAATTCTTCAACTTTAGGGAAATGATTTTGAAAAACATAAATGTTGTCCTAGTTCCCTTATATCCAATGAATCAGATGGTACCTTAGATCATCACAAATCTATGGCTTTGTGATTGTTGCCTTTTTCATAGCCATGTTCTCTACCACTCTCCATCAGAACATGACGATTATGTTTTTCTTCCATATCCATATTTTCACCTATGTTCTCCTGTGTGGAAACCCAGTGATTAGTTAATTTTGGTAACCGTTATGTTTCATAATTTAGTTTTTAAAGAATGGTTCTGGTATTCCTTTTTATTATTTGGGTTTCTATTAAAGAAACTTTCGATTTGTAAACCATTTATAACCCCGATTAATTTCGATGGAGAAATTCATTTTAAGGGGGGTAGAATGTAACAACATGGGATTTTATGAAAAATATTGTTTTTAATTTTATTGATGTCTTATGTTGTATGCTACAACAAAGGAGTCTTGCACAACACACAACCCTAACTTGGCTGCATTACACACAATCGCGACCTTCCTCGATAGCGTGTGTTGTACGTAATACCGAGTTTCACTAAACAACGATATGCTATTAAAATATTATTAGAACTAGCCGTTATGAATATTAATAACAACTTTTTGAAATTTTGAAAATTTCATATTTCAAAATGGACATCATTTTTGGATTCGGAATATCGAAATTAGCCTAGGGTGAAATTTAGGTATTTTTCTGAAATCTTTCAATTTTTGATGAATAGTGAAAACACTAGGTTACTATTTAAGAACCGACTTATTATTTAAATAATTATTTATTTTATTTAAATTTATTTTAGGTAAAAATTGATACATAATACCTATATAAGTTCATTGTAATTCATTAGAGTCATTTTTTAAATAATTTTAGATATATAAAAATTTTATTGAACTTTTGACCGTCTTTTAGCAACCTCCTAGGAGAATTTGCAAATTTAGAGAAAACATAATTTTACCGCTTTTGTGAATGGAATTTCCAAAATCTGAGAGACACGGTTAATTTCAATAAGTAAAATGTGGTTCAATTAGATGAAAATAATTTTTGGTGAATAGTAACTTTTTAATTTTATTTACCACGGTTAAAAGTAAATAGAGAAATTAAGAGTAAAAATGATATTATTATTACCTTAATACTTGTCCTAATTCTATTGGATAAGATTAATTCGACCAAAAACAACCTTAGGAATAAAATATTCCTATTTAGGCCCACTTTTATTAGATTAGGACATTTATTATTAATTTATTTAAAGATAGGTTAAAATAGTAAAAAATAAAAGTTTATTTAGTAAATAATTTTTAATATAGGGTTATACATAAGATAAATTCGACTATAAATATTCATTAGAAAGATAACAATATTTAATACATAATGATATTTTCTTTGTAATTTTTAGACTTTAAATAATTTAATTTATTTATGACACAATGATGATGCAGTAAATATCGTATTAATGAAATATGGACATAATTGATCTTATAAATACCCAAATAAATGTAATTTGAGACTTTTTATGAATTTCAATAATTTTATATTTTAATATGACATGTTACTGTTGATTTAATTAACATTTTTGGAACTAATAATTCTGTTATGAGTTTAACAAAAATCAATTACCAAATAGTGTCAAAATTGACATAAAATAGTTTTTAAAACAAATATTATATTATTAATTGTTTTTATATTCCTAAAAATCTAAGGTTCGGCCAAATGACTTAGATAAAGTTATATATATTAATTATAAACAACTTGGGGTTCGTTTGTTTTGTTATAGTAAGTTTATTAACCTTATAGTGTCAGAACACAAAAAGACATGGTAAAAGTAAAATTATCTAACTTAAAGTTAAATCTAAATGATAAGGTTAAAATAGGCACATAAACTTGTCTAAATTCTATTGGATGATAGTATTTCGACCTATCCCTAC
Organism: Viscum album; assembly: GCA_963277665.1. Classification (NCBI taxonomy): domain Eukaryota; kingdom Viridiplantae; phylum Streptophyta; class Magnoliopsida; order Santalales; family Viscaceae; genus Viscum; species Viscum album. The sequence goes on from OY728143.1 coordinate 1,017,770,209, forward strand.
CTTAGCTTCTAAATAACTCAATTTGGAGCTATTAAAAACTGAATATGACTTTATAATAAAATAATATTTTTAGTTATTCCAAAGGTGCCCCTCTCCTCCCTTATAAAAGGGCACCTCCTCTCTCTCTTCCTCACACCACTTTGAGCCTTAAATCTCGTCCAAACCCTACCAATTTTTCTTCTCCACTTCCCTAGAAACATCCTAGAGGTTCTGGTCTTCTTCAAAGACCAATATTAGTGCCCTAAGAGTAGGTTTCAAAAAGGCGCTTCAAAGAAGAGGTAATGCCCGTTACCGATTCTTTCAACTTTATTTCTTCTTCCTCTTCTTCTTATTTAGTTGTTTCATTATGAAGTAATAACATCAGTATCACTCATATACTGATATGTTATTATAATTATGAAACAACCATATTTCACGATCTATCCATCCTACGGAAAACGAAATCACCACGCGTGCGTACGTACGGAATACCGTCTCCACGCCGTGGTGTAATCTGTTTTTCCACCACCACCTTACATGGATGGATAAAATGGTGTAAATAAATTATTAGTGTTAAGTGATATTTATTCTGAAACATTATACATACACTCCAATACAATTCCAAAATCATGTAAATGATATCATCGCTCATGCGTACGTACGAACTACCATCTCCACCAACGCGATGAGATTCATTTTCCATGATTAACCATTCAAAAATGATTATAATGTATATATAATGCATAATAATGAAATTTATGACATAATAATTCTACTGGATTTATGTATATATATATATGTATGTCATATACTCAATTCCATTCAATTCAATAAGGAAACGAAAACAACGTTCATGCGTACGTAAGACCTACCGTCTCCATTAACGATGTATTTCATTCCTTTTATCGATCTATAATATATATGTATATAATGAATATATATTATATAAAAATCATGTTTTACATTCTGTAATTATTTAAATCAGGATATAAGTAATAATATCAAGAACGACGAGTCGAAACACATACGATAAATGAAACGATTTTACCCAAAACGCTCTTTAACATGGAATTTACAAAGAACGAGTAATATAAAGTCATAAGTGAACCATATAGGATATCATAACAATAAATATGATTCTGTAATAAGTCAATGTCATTATTTAAATCATTATACAGGAGGTTCGGATACATACGAAGCATATCAGACATAAGGTAAGGGATAATTTTTCCAATCTCATTTTTATCCGAGATTGCTTATTCGTAAGTATTTACTGGGGTTATTCCTATCATCCATGTACATATTTTATAAAAGTGGTTTAATGTATGTTTAAAGTCATTTTTACCCATTTTTGACTTTTACTACATAGTATGTATGGAATCATTCTATTACGAGGTACTTTTTGAATTTTCCGGAAAAAATACGAGAAGAATGTTTTTTTAACTTATACGGCACAAACAGATTTTTACGGTTTCATAACGCCATATTTTCAATAAGCGTACTCTACATGATTTCATGATTATTTTCAACAAAATCCTTTTCTTTTAAAATATCATGGATTTTTTTGAAAAGAAAATTATTTTGAAGAAGAAAGGATATTTTCCTCATGAATTCATTTCAAATGTTTTATCAAAACCATTTTTCCATCTAAGATGACATTATTTCGTATGTGTATGTTTCAAGTATAATGTCTATATGATTTACATTTTTTCACTTTTATTATTATGAAATGATATCCATTAATTTTATATGGATTATGTGATTATGGGATGATGTTTATGAAACCCATTTTCATTCTGTGGGTTACGATGAATGATGTATGTTTATTTTGTGGAACAAGAAAGAATGATTTCATTATGAAATGGGTGGGACCTATATCTCCCTCCAATGCATTGGGTAATGATTTATATCTCATGAGATAGACATGGCTGGAACGGTAAGTTAATCTGGTTTAGTGTTACAGGACTGAAACAAGGAGTGAACTCGATTTAGAAAGGGACTTTATCCACTAAGATGGTCTTGGCAGCAATGCCTTGGCTACTATGGAAATCATGACATGTGATGAATGGTTGCCACAATTACATATTTTATTCCCATTTTATCATGGTTGATGTTCTATTATGATATATTCCTTACGTACTTCCACGATTTATGTCATTGCTCAAGATTTTGATGTTTAAATTTAATGTTCAAATTTTTGCTTCCAAATGTATATGGATTGTTTTATGTTATCTATGTTTTCTCTTACTGAGCATTTGAGCTCACCCTTTTTATGTTTTATTTTCCCAAGGAAGTAAATAAAGGTTTTAGGTAAGGAAACAAAAAGGGGAAGATCGTTATGGGAGTTGTTGAAGATCTTTCACCACGATTAGAAGATTTTATTTCGAGTTTCCAAAGACACTAAACTATTACGTTCCTTGTGTGTCTATTTTTGTTATGTATTAAGTATTCTGCAAAATTAATGTATTGTACATGTACGTCAAGCTTCGGGTATCTACATTTATACACCATATATTAAAGAAAGTTGTGCATTAATAAAAATATGCCTCAATGAAAGGAGGTTGAGACGAAGTACCTTCCAAAGACGATATCCTTAAATTAAGGATAAATAAATCACATAATTATGTGTGAAAAATATAAATACACCCAATATAAGTGGATATCATGTGTAAAAAATTATAGGTCACTCACACATATTCATAGTATGACATATTCAACAAGTACAAGTTGAACCCAAATAATTGAAATTGGGTTAAGAAGTTCCCTTGTAAAAATTTTGCAGCCTAACGTCGTCACATTAAAATTCAGAAAATTAGTTGATGAGATAAAAAGGGTATCTCATCACTGGGTCAAAAAAGATTCTTCAGTAAGGATATAGGAGAACATATCCCATCATAATAATATGTAAATTAAAAGATATAACAAAAATAAGTCTTTTAAAAAGGAGGAGGGTGAAAGGTTCCTTTACCGATTTGGTAACTTACAAAACATATGCCACATGAAAGAAGGATCAAACAATGAAGATGTAAATAATCATAAATTAAAGTATATTACACAATGAGTACAATCATGTGTGGTACATACACCACACAAAAGGAAATATTGGCCAATATAGCATTAATCTCAATGCAATAAAAGTGAGATGAAAAACCCTTACTTCGTTGTAATCAATCGAGTCATATGAAAAAAAGATAATAACCACCAAATGAATCACAATATACTATGAATAAAAAGATAATCATGATAATTTTTATCAATTTTAGTATACATTACACAACATGAAATAAATAAGTGTCGAACAATGGAAATCTCATGGGATTAAAAGTTAGATAAAAAACCCCTTACCTCGTTGTAACCAATCGAGTTGTTTGACTAAGAGATAATAACCACCAAATGAATTACAGAATACCATGAATATATATAGAATCATGATAATATATATAAAATTTAAGTACAAAATACACCACATTCCATAAATAAGTGGCGAACAATGGAAATCTCACGTAATTAAAAGCGAGATAAAAAAACCCATTACCTCATTGTAATAAATCGAGTCATATGACCAAAAGATAATAAGCACCAAATTAATCATAGAATACCATGAATATGAATATAATCATGATAATATATATCAAATGGATGTCAAAAATACACCACATGAAATAAATAAGTTGCGAACAATGGAAATATCACAAAATTAAATGCGAGGTAAGAAATCCCTTATGAACATTTGGCAGCCTAACGGCACCACATAAAATGTCCATAAATGGATTGATGAGATCAAATAGGGTCTCTACTTCTATTAACATAAAAATTACAGTAATAGGAATATTTATGAACATCCCCGAAAATAATAAAGATGAACTTAAAAGAAGTAACAAAAAAGAGAGTACTTAAAAAGAAAAAGATTGGTAGGATCCCTTACCTCGAGTCCGACTTGTCTCGTTCGTTCTTTAAATTCCTAAATAATAAACATAGGTCAATTTATAATTTCTTAATGAATTCCTTTAAAGTTCATTATTCAATTAATATCACATATTATCATGTTATAATAATTAGTTAATTATGTGAGGTCATATCAGGCGTTTTTGTCGATGTTCGGTGCAAGAGTCAAAAATAAACATGTTTGAAGAGAATTGTCCATGTAGTTATAAGTAAATCATCTCCAGAATTGTATTAATGATTTACATATAATATATATCCTGAATATATTCATTTTATATAATTCCATAACATTTGGAGATAAAAAATGAAATGCACCGTTCATGGAGATGGTAGGTCGTACGTACGAATGAACACTACTTTCATTTCTTTTTCATATTAATGGAATTAAAACCAAATGATGTATATATATATTATAATTAAAGAATAATATATATGTTATATATGTCACATAAGTTCATTAATATCATTCTTTATACATTCCATGTTTTGTATGAACGAGTCACATCACTTGAGGGGGCGGTAGTCCACACTTCCTCAAATGAAATTATCGTAATTACATGACATGAAAAGCATAATGATATGATTTGAACATAAAATACAGAATCATATAGAAAACATAAATACCATATAAATTGTATATAAATATAATGACATATTAATGGCCACCATGAAAGGTGTTAGGAGATGATTGAACAATCATCATTTCATGAGGCAATAATTCGCCACCCACAGAAACAGTATGTTCCATAACCATTAGATGGGGGTGTGTGCCTGTTTAAATCAAATAATTCTCATAAAAAAATCCAAGAATATTTATGATACTGGTTTTGTTATTTAATCAATGAATAATAATATTATGGGGAGTGAAGAAGGAAAATACAACAAAGTATTTTGTGAGAAGGTGTTACCTCTAAATCAGGTAACTTTTTTTGATTTGAGGGAAAGGCTCTATTGAAATGAATTCTGACCAAAGTGGGGCTTCAAGGAGGGATAAAGGGTTGTGGAGAAATAATACCAGCAAAGGTTGTATGATCCAAGGGCTTGATAGGGGAGGGTAAGCAGGTAGAGATGAGAGCTTTTTATAAGAGGGAGGATGGGCACTCTTGGAAAGTCTTGAAATATATATTTGTTATTAAAATGTTTTTCAAATTATAATGGTCCAAAAATGATATATTTTGATTTTAACATGATAAGGGGTAGAATTACAATCAACCATTAGTATTTAAACATGTGGAGGTAATACAATTCACCTCATCTTTTCATTTTAATCCTTAGTTAAAATCAATAATTCTTACCACATCTTTTTTTTATTTTCAAACTATAAGGTCATAGTAGTTACATTAAAATGAAAATAGTCCCATAATTATATCAATAATGATATTAGTAATATATTATATTTAATTTGGTAGAATATAAGTTTATTTGGACTTTTATACCATTTAATAAATTATCATTTGTTTTTAAAAACTCACTTATTCCAATTTTGACACTATTTGGTAGTTGAATTTTGATAAAGGCATAAAATCATTATTCCTTCTAAATAAAAGCATTAACATAATGTTGAAATATCATACCTATCTATAAAATTCGTGTATAGCATCCAAAGTCCGAAAAAAGAATTATTTCAACTCCTATAATATAATTTATTTAAATCTTTCACTAATGGGGTAATAACTGCATCATCATTGTGTCATAAATAAGATTATTTATTTAATGTATAAAAATTATAAATTAAATACCATGATGTATGAAATATTTTTATATTTCCAATTTATATTTAAAGTCAAATATCTCATTTATATAAAAAAAACTAAAATTGTTTAAGTTAGGTGATACATACTTTGGTTATATTTTCCTTTCATTAAAAATAATATGATAAAAGCTCACTATCACACTAAAGTGATTCCACGGGGTCCCAAAGTTGGCACAAGGAATCCCATGGTCCAACATGACTCAAAAAAAGTAGCATTAAGAAACATGTATTCGTAATTTTATATTATTATATCATTAAATTGTTTTCCCTTTTTTACCCGATTTACTAATTAATCACTGTAATTAAAAATAATTACTGTAATTACTATTCACCATGTCAAAAACAAGAGTCTTAATTAAAAAATTTAGACCATCTGATTCCAAATATGGAATACATTTTATCAAATTCAAAACAATGAAATTATAGTAATTAATTTAAAAATAATTCTTATTTTCAAAATCCAGACGGGTTTTTAAGAAGTAAAATCTATAAAAAGATTGGTTTTTTTTACATCCAATTTAAAAGTGAAATTAAATCCAATGAAAAAAATTGTAAAAAATTATATAAAAATAATTAAATTATTCCTCAAAAAAATTAAAATGAAAATATAAATATATAAATAAATTGGATTCAATGGTAGTTTTGAATTAAAATGCGGTATATTTCACTATTCATTAAAAAATGAACATTATCAACAAAATACAAAAATTTCACCCCAAGAAATATTCGATATTCCAAATTAAAAAATTATTTCCATTTTACAAAATTCAAAATAGTGAAGTTTCATTAATAAATTATATAGTTAATTTCCGCTGTCAAAACAAATAGCATGTTTTTAAGAAACAATATCTACCAAAATATTGACACTTATTTATGTCCATTTTCATAGTGAAATTTATTCTAATGACCACCAATGGATTAAATAGTAAAATTATATTATAATTAAAATTTAAAACCATTTAATAATATAATATATCCATAGAAATAAAATAGATTAAAATGAGGTTTTGAATTAAAATACAACATTTTCACTATTCATTAAAAATGAACTTTATCAGAAAAATAACAAAAATTTACACAATGTAAATTTTGATGACTTGATTCTAAAAAAGGATTTTATTTTGTCAAATATAACATATAAAATTTTCAAAACTAGATTTAAAAATTGTTTTCCATCAAAAGGTGATTGATCGACCATTAAAAGAATATTAGAATATTTCTGCTTAAAATTGGATTCATTCGAATTTTAAGCCTCTAACATTTATTGGATAAATGTATAAATATTTGAAAAACATATATAATCATTTTTTAGTTAGTTCTATTCATTCCTGCCATTACAACGGCTAGTCGTTAACTACCATTTAAAATAATATTATTATATTATTAGTGTGCAACGTAAGATTTCAAAGAAACTCATTGTTGCATATTGGGTACGCCATCGGGCATAGCATTACCTTTAATGTAATATTAAACTTTTATTCCCAAATATTAATAAATATGAAAATTTCAAATTATTTATTTACCAAGGATGTTACATCCTTCCCCCCTTTTGGGAATTGTGTCCTCACAATTTTAACATTCGGATCAGAAACTACATTGAAAGCCCCATATCAGAAAAAGAGTAAATTAAACTATCACCTTAATAGAATGAAAGAAAAGTACATAGGTCACCCGAGAAACCAGATACTAGGATTCCATGAAAACATGGATATGGTGGGGAAAACCCATTATGTTCTGATTGAGAGGGATAGAAAATATGTCTACGAGAATGTTAACCACCAGAAAATGACAAACTTGTGATGGGTTAAACAGTATTTGAATCCCCAGTAGGAAAGTTTAACATACAATTTTTTGTTTTAAGTAACTTTTTATTGAGGAATTTATTTATGATCTTAGCTAAATCATAAGGAAACATACATACTTGTCATGTAGACTTTCATATCATACTATATTTCTTACACAAACTCATACTTTCTCCCAAAGTTGTGTATTTAGGATGAATTGTTCACATTAAGAGCACTATAATCAACTTCTTGAGAATCACCTAATCCACAAAATATGAACTATATATTTCCCATTTATTTACACCTTAAACAAAACCAAAATTGTTAGATCAGATAATCCCAAAAATTATAATACTTTATAAAAATAAACACTACTCTTAATCTCTAAATTTCAACCAAAATACCCCAAGGTTCAAGAAAGAGGATTAAATAAATAGCTACCCATAAAATTCATCAATGTAATCCAAAATAAGATTGAAACCCAAATCTCTGAAGGATATAATCACATAACCTTCCAAGATAAATCATTACATCTATCTCCAAATAATATTAGTTGCTTGTAAAGTCTCATACAGAAAATTAATTAACCTAATCACATATCCTCCCAGATAGGTTAATCATTTCCCTAGATAACCCAGAGTCATCTTATTATCGATTTATAAAATCATATAACTAAAAATAATTAGTCATACTAACTAGGTACTTCACATAGTCCAGCGGTAGGCGATAAATACCAGCCAGACTTTGGTTGTGGTTTCGATTCCCGCATTATCATCCGACGAGACAGGCTGTCACACGGTCTCTGTGTTGTCACTTTTCAAAAACTATATAATTTTATAACATTACCCAAAAAGTGATGAATTCCTTAAAAATAAACATAACATATTTTAACCTCAAGTTTATCTCATGCCTTTATTTTTTCCATCATAACATATAGTAACCCATAATTACTTCAAAAGTAAGGATCATATAAACCCTATTGGTTACTTTTATAATTATTACCTGAACATCCACATCGAGTTGGTCCTCTCGTACATGATGCATTAGAGAACTTACCAAGGTTCAAGTGGTTAATCATGACTCTGAATAGTTGGTTTAGAATAACCATGATATTTCTCATTGAACCCCCCATTTCATCCAGTCACTTAATCTGGGAACCACCATTGTTTCCTTCAAACCCATTTTCACTTTGGTGCCTCCTAGATCCATCCATTAACTAAAACAAAAAATTTCAGTGTTAGTATAACAAAAATATCATCATATACTAATGAGGAAGATAAAGACTAATATATACTTATCTAAGTTATCTCAAACTCATTCCAACTTTCAAAAATAACAATGACTCCATCTAATATACTAACCATTGTGGTTATATACAATGTGTCACTTATGCTTAAATAACACTATAACCTCTAAAGTTATCTAAACCAACCTCTGATACCAACTATAAGGACCCAGCCTTAAAACATTAAATAATCTTTAATTTAATGAGTAATTCACATTGAGGATCTTTTTAGGTATACAATTTTATATATTTAGAACATAAATATTACATCTTAAAAGATAACAAAGTAGATACTTTTACTCAGTTTCCATTTTTTCATAAAATAAAAACTCTTAAAAAGAAACATGTATAGTTCCTTGTTTTAGATAGCATGTATATCCTTGATCACATCCTTGACTCTATTCATCTTTAAGTCCTATAGAAAACATTTCAAAAACTTGGGACGAGCATAAAAAGCTCAGTAAGGGATTCAGAAAGATGGAAAACTGTTAGTTTTTGAAAACATCAATTAAATCATTAATACCTCCACATAAGTAATATTTATCACCTTTATGAAGTATTAAATACTCTTCATTGAATAAAATATCATTTCCTACCCTTTTGTAACCAAAAGATCACCATAAAACACATATAAAGAACACATAACATTTAAACGATACTTGGGACATAATCATACATAAATAAAATAACCAAATGGTTGACTTCCACACATGTCACTAAATGGAATAGCCATACGAAAGATATCCATACCCATGGAATTGGAGGTTATACTGTAACCACCCATATTAGTATTCACGGAACCACCCGTCATTTTTTTTATCACGTAACCACCCGTCAAATGTCCAAGTACCATTATAAAATCATAAGACATAAAACAAATATAATGGAAAGAAAACATTTCCACATTTAAATAACAATATATCACTTAAATATATTGACATAAATAATCCATTATCAAAACCATTTTCAATAAAAAAATACATAAAAGATTATTTGGTATTTATTTTCTTTTAAAAACATTATGGCTTGTTGAGGAAGACAAAGATCAAATAATACTCACGGCAGTAGAAAAGGTCGTTATAACCATTTACGTTAAAAGAAACATTATTTTTTAGTAAAACGCTTCATAGAAAATGATTCATTTTGAATAAAAGTAAATGTAAAAGTGGTTTATACACTATATATAAAAGAAAGTTGTGTATTAATGAAAATATGCCACAATGAATGGAGATTGAGATGAAGTGCCTTCCAAAGACGATATCCTTAAATTAAGGATAAATAGATCACATAGTTATGTGTGACAAATATAAATACACCAAATATAAGTGGATATCAAGTGTAAAACAATTTAACTTCATTCACACATATTCAAAGGATGATATATTTAATATGTACAAGTTGAACCCAAAGAATTGAAATTGGGTTAAGAAGATCCCTTGTAAAAATTCGACAGCCTAACGGCATCACTTTAAAATTTAGAAAATTAGTTGATGAGATAAAAAGGGTATCTCATCACTGGGTCAGAAAATTTATTTCAATAAGTATATAGAAGAATATATCCTATCATAATAATTTGTAAATTAAAAGTCATAACAAAAATAATCCTTTTAAAAAGGAGGAGGGTGAACGGTTCCCTTACCGATTTGGTAACTTACAAAAAATACACCACATGAAAGAAGGACCATACAATGAAGATGTAAATACTCATAAATGAAATTATATTACACGAAGAGTACAATCATGGGTGGTATTTACTCCTCACAAAAGGAAATAGTGGCCAATGTAGCATGAATTTCACTGGAATAAAAGTGAGATGAAAAACCCTAACTTCGTTGTAATCAATCGAGTCGTATGAACAAAAGATAATAACCACCAAATGAATCAAAAAATACCATTAATATAAAGAGAATCATGATAATATATATCAATGGAAGTATACATTATAGAACATTCAATAAATAAGTGGCGAATAATGGAAATCTCATGGGATTAAAAGTGAGATAAGAAAATCCCTTACCTCATTGTAATCAATCGAGTCGTATGACCAACATATAATTACCACAAAATGAATTAAATAATACCATGAATATGTGTAGAATCATGATAATATATATCAAATGTAAGTACACAATACACCACATTCCATAAATAAGTGGCAAATAACGGAAATCTCACGTAATAAAAAGCAAGATAAGAAACCCCTTAGCTTATTGTAATAAATCGAGTCGTATGAACAAATGATAATAAGCACCAAATTAATCATAGAATACCATGAATATAAATAGAATAATGATAATATATATCATATGGAAGTACACAATACACAACTTGAAATAAATAAGTGGTGAACAATGGAAATCTTAAGGAATTAATAGTGAGATAAGAAATCCCTTGCGAAAATTTGGGAGCCTAACGACGCCACATAAAACATCCAAAAATGGATTGATGAGATCAAATAGGGTATCTCATCATATGAACATAAAATTTAAAGTACGAGGAATATAAAAGAACATCCACCAACATAATAAAGAGGTGCTTAAAAGAATTGACATAAAATAGAGTACATAAAAAGAAAGAGAGAGGTAGGATCCCTTACATCGAGTCTGACATGTCTTGTTCGTTCTTTATATTCCTGAATAATAAACATAGTTCAATTTATAATTTATTAATAACTTCATTTAAAAATTATTATTAAACTAATACCACATATCATCAGGTTATAATAATTTATTTAATTATATGAGGTCATATCAGAGGTTTTTGTCGGTGTTCGGTGCAAGAGTAAAACATAAACATGTTTGAAGAGAATTGTCCATGTAGTTATAAGTACATCATCTCTAGAATGGTATTCATGATTTAAATATCATATATATCCATTATATATTCATTTTATACAATTCCATAACATTTGGAGATAAAAAATGAAATGCACCGTTCATGGAGACGGTAGGTCGTCCGTATGCATGAACGCTAAATTCATTTCTTTTTCATATTAATGGATTTGAATCTAAATGAGGGATATATATATTATAATTATAGTATAATATATATGTCATATATCTCACAAAATATCATTAATTTCATTTTTTATACATTCCATATATTTCATGAGCGAGTCACATCACTTGAGGGGGCGGTAGTCCACACTTCCTCATATGAAATTATCGCAATTACACGACATGAAAAGAAAAATGATATGATTTAAAAATTAAATAAATAATCATATAGAAAAAGTAAATAAAATATATATCACATATGAATATAGTGACATCTTAATGGCCACCATGAAAGGTGTTAGGAGAAGATTGAACAATCATTGATTCGTGAGGCAGTAATTCACCACCCAAAGAAACAGTATGTTCCTTAACCCTTAGAAGTGGTATGTGTGTAAGGGAAAATCAAATACTTCTCATAATATCATCATAGTATATTGAGGATACTAGTGTTTTTATAGAATCAATGAATAAGAATATTATGGGGAGTGAAGATGGAAAATACAACAAATTATTTTGAGAGAAGGTGTTACCTCTAAATTGGGTAACATCTTTTGATTTGAGGCAATGGATCTCTTGAAAATAATTATGCCCAAAGTGAGGCTACTATGAGTAATATAGGGATGTGGATAAAAAATATGAGCAGATTTTGGATGATCCAAGGACATGAGAGGTGAGGGTAAGGGGGTAGAGGTGAGGTCTTTTTATAAGAGGGAGGAGGGGCACTCTTGGAAAGTCTTGAAATATATATTTATTATAAAAATATTTTTTAAATTATAAAGGACCCAAAATGATATATTTCTAGGATAAGATAATAAGGGGTATATTTCAACTAAAACAATAGGATTTAGACATTGGTAGGTCATATAATCCACCTTATCTTTTCATTTTAATCGTTAGTTAAAAACAATAATTCTTACCATGTATTTCATTTATTTTCCAACTATAAGGTCATAAAAGTTACATTAAAATGACAATAATCCCATAATTGTATCAATAATGATATTAGTAATATATTATATTTCATTTTTCAGAATATTAGATTTTTAAAACTTTTATACCATTTAATAACATAACATTTGTTTTAAAAAACTCATTTATGTCAATTTTGACACTATTTGGTAATTGACTTTTGATAAAGGCATAAAAGCGTTTTTACATCAATATAAAAACATTAAAATAAATTTTAAATATCATAATAATCTATAAAATTCGTTTATATAATCCAATGTCTCAAAAAAGATTTATTTTAACACTTATAATATCATTTATTTAAATCTTTCATTAATGAGGTAATAACTGAATCATCATTCTGTCATAAATAAATTTATTTATTTAATGTCTAAAAATTCTAAATAAAATACCATAATGTAGGAAATATTTTTATATTTCCAATGAATTTTTATATTCAAATATATCAATTATATTAACAAAACTAACATTATTTTACTTTGGTGATACGTAATTTGGTTATATTTTCCTTTCTTCAAAAATAATATGATAAAAGGTCACTATCACATTAATGTGATTACATGGGGTACCAAAGTTGGAAGAAGGAATAAAATGGTCGTCCATGACTCAAAAAAGTATCATTAAAACACATGGATGGGTAATTTTATATTATTATAACATTATTTTGTTTACCCCTTTTTACCTGATTTACTAATTAATAACTGTATTTAAAAATAATTATTGTAATTACTATTCATCATTGTAAAAACAAAAGAGTCTTAATTACAAAATTTTTACCTTATTATTAAAAATATGGAATCCATTTTATCAAATTCCAAACACATAAATTGCAGTAATTAATTTAAAAATAATTCCCGTTGTCAAAACCAAATATGGGTTTTTAAGAAGTAAAATCTATGAAATGATCGATTTGTTTTTTACATTCAATTTAAACTGAAATTACATACAATGAACAAAATTTTATTAAATTATAAAAACATTATTAAATTACCCCTTAAAACCAATTTAAATGACAATCTAACTATATAAATATATTTGATGCAAAGGCAGTTTTGAATTAAAATGTTGTATTTTTCAGTATTCATTAAAAAATTAACATTCTCAGAAAAATACCAAAAATTCAACAAAAGATATATTTGATATTCCAAATTCAAAAATAATATCCATTTTACCAAATTAAAAACATTTATGTTCCATTAATAAATTATATAGTTAATTCGCACTGTCAAAACAAATAGCGTGTTTTTAAAAAACAATATCTACCAAAAGATTGACACTTATTTATGTCCATTTTCATAGTGAAATTAATTCTAATGAGCACCATTAGATTAAATGGTAAAAATATATTCTAATTAAAATTTAAAACCAATTAAAAATATAATATAACCATAGAAATAAATTATATCTAAATGAGGTTTTAAATTAAAATACAACATTTTCCCTATTCATTAAAAAATGAACATTATTGGAAAATAACAAAAATTTACACAAAGTAAATTTTGATGTCTTGATTCTAAATAAGGATTTCATTTTTTCAAATATATCTTATAAAATTTTCTAAATTATAATTAAAAAGGGTTCGCCATCAAAAGGCGGTTAATCAACCTTTTAAAGAATATTAGAATATTTATGATTTAAATTGGATTCATTCACATTTAAAGCCTCTATAATTTATTGGATAAATGTAAAAATATTTGACAAACATATATAATTATTTTTTAGTTAGTTCTGTTCATTCCTTCCATTAGAATGGCTAGGCGTTAACTAACATTTAAAATAATATTATTATATTATTACTGTGAAACGTAAGATTTCAAAGAAACTTATTGTCGCATATTGGGTATGACATCGAGAATAGCATTCCCTATAAAGTAACATTAACATTTTAGAAAAAAAATATTAATAAATATGAAATTTTCATATTCTTTATTTATCTTGGATGTTATAATAATCCACTGGTTTTTGTTGTTTTGAATCATCATAAACAAGATCTGAACTATGGGAATGGTGCAAAAGAAACTCTTTCCATGTTTTCTACTGATGGTGATGTGGGATGTCCTCAGCAAGAGCCAAAGGCCCCTGATCAGTAGCAATAAGATGTTTTTTCCATTTTTTGACATCATCCAGATTGGGGGGGATGATAGTGTGGCTAATCAAGGGAATGAGAGTAGCAATGGGGAAATGAGTAAGGGCAGACATGGGTCTGTTTTAGATACAACCAATGATAATAAAAGATCTCCTGTAGTAATGGGACTGGAATATAATGTATGTGATTCTTGTATAACTGTGGGGGTTTTAGGGGACCTTGCTGATGGTTTTAGTGGCCAGGCTGATGATGATAGCAGTGTCATGATCACAACACCTATGGGGAATCAATTTCAAGACTTGGCACATGAGGATAAAGAGGATAATTTTCCAATGCATGATTGCGTCAAAAAGAAGATATAGCCTAAGGAGGATGCTGCAAGTAACATAATATTATATTGTATTTGTATAGATAATGATGTGGTGGAACACCCACATTGTCTAGCTATGATTGACACGATCTATCAATTTCATTAGAATCAATTAGTAAAGAATAAAGTGACGCAGATCACTGGAAAATGGGGGGATCTTCTTAATATTGGTAATGAAAATGATGGTGACATGATCAGGACATCAAACAGTGCCATTATCCAGGGGGAAGAAGTTGTTGTCTAGGAACCAAGAGCATATGATTGATTCTTCATGAAGGAGGCCGAGGAAGGATTAATCATATCTTCCAAAGCCAATGTCCACCAGATCTTCTATCAGGAAATAAAGTGGGGTAGTCTCTAGATTCAATTAAGGTATGCAATCTACAACTGAGTTTCCCTCACTTAATCTTTTGAATTTTTTAATGAAGTACACCATTATTCTGAAGCACTATGAATGTTGGAGTGGGATTCAGTGACTACGGAGGAAGCTCTTTACTATAGAGGTGGTGACAGATTAGATTTTTTGACCCGTAATGGTTGTTTTATGTTAGTGGTTCTTGGTTTCTAAAATTTTCTTTTATTTTAATGAATTATTTTAATTTTTTCCTCTGGATATGATTTTCTATTATATAATAAGTTATAAGATTTTTTAAATTCATTTAGGAGAAATATAGGACCCCACCCATCATCATCCTCACATATCGGTGGCACTTGAAATCAATTATCTAGTATATAATCCATAATAAAATAATTGATTTCTTAAAAATTAAAAAATTATCACATAACATGAAAAATATAAATCATAGGAAATGAAAATATCATTTTTATAAAGTATTCAAATCAAAATAACATTTATAAATAGGGTGATCAAAATATCATGTTATGAAAGAAAAACAATAAAGGTAAAATATATATTAAAATAAAAAAGATTTCAAAAATCATTTTAAAACATAGAAGAAAAAATTATGAAAATAAATTATAAAGGGAAATAGAAGTCTTTAGAATCCCTCAATATAATGTGTCTTTTTTAAAAGGTCTTTCAAACAAATATAGGAAGTTAAATGAATTTGGAAAGGTTTACTTTCCAAAGAAACATTAATAACAGAAACATGGAACGATCACAAGGGTTTTAATAAAGAAAGTAGACAAAAATTGAATGTTATTATATTTATAAATAATAATTTGTTATGGAATGTTGATAATATATGAATTCCAATAGAATAAAATTTGGAGTAAATGATAAAATATTTTATTTTGAAAGGATTAAAAAACCTTTTTTACCATTATGATATAATACTATAAAAAACCCACAACCTTAACAATATTATAATACATTTTCATTTAAATGAATTAATTGGAATTAATGAATCACATTAGATAAAAACAAATAGAGTTTCGAAAAGGGGATTATTGGGAGTAAGTCCAAATATGGACATAGAAGAAAAATCCCTTAAAATAATGGGAATTATTTATAAAAAATGAATTTTATTGAATCATTAAAATCATTTCGGAAGATGAAAATTTTATGAACAATAATTCCCCTATAAAATATGTTGTAATTAAATTCTAAAATAAAAATATATAGGAATTAATCAACTATGAAAGATAATATACAATAATGAGTGTTTATGACCCAAGGAATATAATTGTGTAATTTTAACTCCTTAAAAATGAGGAGTATTAAAATATTTTATTTTTGAAAGATGGGGATTTAAATAAAAAATACTTACCAAAAAATAAAATATTATTTTGGAAGTAATATTCATTTTTTTTGTTTATTCAAATAATAGATGGAATTTTGTGTATAATGAAAACATGTCTCAAAGAGAGTGGGTTGAGATATAATCCCAAACATCATAAATAAATATTAATGAAATAGAGGGATATTGATGTTGAATTTAAAATAACATGAAAAATAATAATATATGATATTGAATATCCAATTATTATTATACATTTATTTTAAATTAAATTAGGTACATAAAATGACATATGTGTCAAAAAATAATTTTTTGGAAAAAACATTCATCCTTTGTATATTTTGAATGAAAAACCCCAAAACCTAATTAACATGTAATAAAAAATTATAATCCATCAAATATAAAAATATCGTTAAAAAATGAAAATGGGGTATTACTTATACAACATAAAATGATACATTTTTTATATCATAAATATAAATAAATTGATATGTATTTGAGATAAAAAAACATATACCTTGTTTCCCCTCTTAGTCATATGCACTCTAAAATCATATATAGAAAAAATATAATATTGTATTTTTTTATAACCATATTCTTACTAATAATTTTTTATAATTACCATTTATAATCATTATCAATATTTCTATAAGGTATTTTTTTCTTATTTTCTCATATTGTGTGTTTTCAATTTTGCAGTTTCTAGTGATTTATTATGAATATTTTTGGTGTTCCTTCTTCTTCTATGTTTATTTATTAAACAATAAATATTGATACTAAAATTTTGAATTATAATTATTTATTATTCTAAAAATATACTTTATATGTATTTCAATCATTAACCATTAAGATGAATTTGACAATGAATATTGTGTTTGCGATTTTCAACCTACGAATAGAGTTTTATTAATTAATGAGTTGAATAATGATTTATGAATAAAAATGATAATTATAATTTACATATTTATATAATATTATACTATAAATTATTTTTTCATGATCCTTGACAATACAATTTTATGGAATTAATCAAGTTTGTGGTCAACTATACTAGATATAGAACATGCGTTAACATGGTTGGTGAGTAAGGTTAAAGAGGTGTTTGTTTTTATATAATGACATTATAAAAGAAAAATAATTTTAATAATTTTATATTATTATAAAAATGAACCTCATTTTTTGAAGTTTTTATAATGGATGAATACCCAATAGAATAACAAAAAAGTTTTTTCATGGAGTCGGTAGTCCACACAAAGCATGATTAGAATTATCATTAATAAACGAATGGGAGGGTTAAGGGAGGATAGTAAGAGATCATTTAATAATAATATGTAAATTATTTAAAACCTATTTATTCATTAATATCTTCCTTAAGACCTTCCAATAGTGGTTTTTATAAAGAACCATGTGTATCTTTTCCTAGTAGTGGTAGTCCGCGCATGTAGTAACAATTATTCTTACTGTTCTTAGACGATGTAAGAGAATAGATAATGGGTGAAAAACTATATAATAACTTATTAAAACAAAAAAATTTCTGTGGTTTTTTATAGTATTTTTATGTTTGTTTTTTATGGGTGAAAATACTAAAAAAATTATTAAGTAATATGTGATATGAACATTGATACCTTAAACACCCTCTTAATGAAGGCCATATATTTGAGGGCATTGCTTAATTTTTGGTGACCAGGGGAAATATGGTGTCTAAATAAATTTAATGAGTGGAAATGTGTATATTGTATGAAGAAAAAATATAAATATTCCTGGAGTATTATAATGGTGGAACAGATTATCCTTTTATAAGTGAGGAAGAGGTACTTTTAACGGAAAAGAATAGTAAGGGTCAATAATATAAATATTTAACATTTAGTTTCTTAGATGAGATAAGGTTGGTAATAAATGTATGTAATACTTAAAAACATAATTTTCTCCCATAGTGTCTAATGTCATGTTATTATAAAAAAATTTGAGACACATTATTTTAATAATGTAAATACTTATTACTCTTAATTAAATATTAATCACATTAAATTTTTTATCACTAAAAAGAAAAGTAGACCCTTATCACAAAATTTCAATGCAATGAGACAAAATTTTATCTATATTTAATGTGAATAAATTTATAAATAATATCAAATTATGTTTTTAAATATAATATATAATTGGTACAAAAAGTGTCAAAAGAAAAATTAAAGTTCAATTATTAAGGATTCTTAACATATTTACCATTGATTACATGTTAAATGGTATAAATATATTTATTTATGTGTTTATAAATAACATAAAATTTTAATTTAACTCATTTGAATTTCATTGATTAGTGATAATTTTTTTAATTAATATAAATTAGTAGTTTTAAAATAATTTTTTATGTATTATTATGGGAAGTTCCACAAAATCAATAAATCTAAATTTTATGCCCAAAAACGAAATTGTTTGTATAAGATAATATTATATTTAAAATTTAAAATATTAGACTATTATTTTTTTCAAACTATTTGTATATGTGTTGCAAAATTAATGTAAATGATAGTGCATCCGAAACATAAAAACCCCTTTAAAATATTATTTTATTCAAAAAATTTATGATCAGAAGAGGGTTATCAATTACACTAATTCCAATGAATTTTAAATTATTATTATAATTCATATAATATTTTTTAAATAATAAAATAAATAAAAAGATTTATTTAATCATGGTATAATTAATTAAAAAATTAGTTGAAAAATCTTTTTTTATTAAAACATAAAATACAAGATCAAAACAATGAGCAAATTTTTATGAATTAAAAATAATATTTTAATATGATTTATCGTAGTTTATAATAAATAATTTTATCATAAAAATGTGTCAGAAAACATTCTATGTATTCAAATAATAAAATATTTTCATAAATGTGATGACAATAAAAAATTGGTAATTTTCAAAATTCATCTTAAAATCTAACATTTTAGAAAAAAATTTAAAAAATTATCCAAAGCCATTTATATTTTTAAAAAATCTAAATTAAAATTTACTTTAATGAATTTATATTTTATAATTTTTAATTATAAATATTTTAAATAAAAAATATATTATATATAAATTATTTTATTTGGAATAATATTTTCAATAATGATTCATATTAACTATTTACCATATAAATTAAATAACTATTAATGGTTTCAAATTTTTGTTTTTAATATATATTTATTGAAAATTTTTTTATCAAATATTGTAGTTTTTTTAAATTAGTTGTATCATGTGACATGAGTTATAAAACATAATAAATATTTTTAATGAAAAAAATAATTAAGTCATGAAATTATATTTTTAAGGAAGAAAAAAAAATTATAGAAATGTAAATACATAATTATCCTATATCCTTAGATTTTAAAGGGACATTTATGATCAATCATACATGTAGTTGCTACTTCCAGAGTTCCTCTTAGAATAGTACACTACATCGGGGGAATATGTTCTGTTCCCAATGATCCCACATAAACGCATCTAATATGAATAAATAAGAGATACTATGGAGTTTCTAAGTCATATAATATAATAATAGATGTAAATAAGATCCTAGGGAGTGTTATATGAATCCCATTATAGCAGGTGAAATCACTGGATCCTAATAATCCTATGCAACATATAATACATCTATCCCCTCTTGAAAGAACATTGGTTTCACTAGTAATTTTATATCTATTGATTAAGATCATTTTTATATTTATGAAATCACTAGGAATATAATATATTATAAATAGCATTTCTCATCCCACTAGATCATAGTAACCTCTAGGAATCTATCCAGACATCATGAGGTGAAACCATTGGATCATAGAAAGTGTATCACTAGAAACACACCAATCACTAAGAATACCAGGGCCATGGAAATGTAACAGCTGAGTCCAGCCAAAAGTCATAATATTTTTCACTTTGGACCTAGCTCTAATAGATTTTATTTCCCCGAGCTCGGGCCCTCCGGCATGAACCAAGACAAGGACTCATGATGAGACTGATATGCACACCACCTTATAAATGGGTGCTTCATGTTCATCCTCAGTTGATATGGTATTTCTATAATCCTACACTAGAAGGGCCCAGTATTCTTGTTTTCACATCGAATGGACACTCTCTTTAATACCATTTGTAACAGAATAGTACATCCCATGATCATGATATTACCAACATTGGGCCTAGCCCGAATATTTTTTATTTCATTAGGCTATGTGCCATAGGAATGACCCTTAATAAAGTCCTATTGATGAGAGAAGTAGCCAAACAACCTTATAAAGGGATTCTTCATGCACTTCCTTTGTCGATGTGTGATTTACATAATCACATTGTAACAACGCAACCTAATTTCCCCACAAAGGATCCTTAATCTCATAAGTCACATGACCACAATCTCCCCTCCCCATAGGGTTGTGGGTTCTTACCAGAAGTGAGGGATAATTAGTCAATTTGGGGGAGACTATAACCTCTTTAATTAGAGTAATACAACAGTGGAAATAAATAAACAATAGCATTAGATTATGTATTTATAAAATACCAATATCTCAAGATAAAAAATATAAGAAATATAATATCCAAAAAAAATAGAAAACATGCTATGCTAAATTAAATGCCAAGTGACTAAAATGAAAACTATTAATAAAGAAACTG
Organism: Viscum album; assembly: GCA_963277665.1. Lineage (NCBI taxonomy): Eukaryota > Viridiplantae > Streptophyta > Magnoliopsida > Santalales > Viscaceae > Viscum > Viscum album. The sequence goes on from OY728143.1 coordinate 1,017,791,721, forward strand.
ACGACTCCCAGGAAGGCCCCAAACCTTGTCTAGTTTTCTCAACCATCAACCTTTAACAAATCCGAAATCTGACCAAGTTAATTTTTTCTTAACCTTCCTTGGAACAATATATTCTATTTGGCACCAAGATGGCATCTTGAGTAGGGTGTGAGTACAACTCAGCAGGCCCGAACCAATAGTGCTTATAAAAAATATACTATAAAATATTGTATATATTTCAATAAAAAAATAAGTAAATTACATAATTAAATAGGTACCACATTATAATTAATTTTTTATTTTAAAAAAAATCCCCCTGTTACCAAAAACACGCATACCTAAACACCTGCTTCAGCCCATGTCGGAGTCTAAATCATGACACTTTTTCAAATGAAAATTCAATAAAATGATGATATTTTATTATCCAATTCATTTAATCTTATTAAAATTGATAATTAGAACCATAGTTCAATTCCAACAAATTGGGTGTAGGTTGTCTTCCCAAGGACCCTATTGCGTTCAGAAAGAGAAGAACATATCCCCAATTGGTTTATCTCTATGGGCTTTTGAAGCAACGAAGAACATCCCATTCTCATTTTTTCAGTAGTTTATGACAACAAGATTTAGAAATATAATAGCATGTACTAATCACATTCATCAAATAGTTCATCACTATGGGAATTAGAAATAGAAAACAATATCCCTCTCATAATTATAAAAAATTAATATATATATATATACATAACATATTTATTTTTATATCACCAATAGACCAAAAGTCATTGTATCAAATCAATCAAGATTAATCATCATTAATCCTCTTATTAGATTATTTATCATTAATAAATATGAAAATCAATTAATCTCACAAATACTGTTAATTACTTTTATAATTAATTAATCACATACGTTCTATTAATTAATTGAAAAATTATTAAAATCAAATTCATTTATTATAATATAGCATAATTCATTCCATGATTAATTATCTAACTCTCAGTAACAATATCTCATAATTAATTAAATATTTAATTATTCAACTTATAACATCAATATCACATTTTTAATTAAATAGTTAATTATTCAATTCATAACATCAATATCTCATTATTACATCACTATTTAATTATTCAATTCAAAACATCAATATAATATTATTAATTCGCCAATTAATTATCTGAAATATATATATCATTATCACATAATTAATTCACATTTTAATTATTCCCTGATCCAAGATTTCATAATTCTGTATTTAAATAATTTAAACATATTAATTAATTTAATCTTGAACATCATTTGCTAAAAAAACCAAATATATTATACAATTTAAATATATGCAATCAAAACCTTAACTATTGTATTTGAATATTAGACCTCATACCTAAAATTATTGATGAAGTATTTCACGTCATAGGGATGATAGGGTGCTCCCACTCAGTAGACACCGCTTACTACAATTCCCTCGGTGGCGATGGTCACCTTAATATCCCGTCCCCCTAGCTGGGGGAGCTTCCTACACCATCCCCTAATAGAGATCTACCGACTCTTTTATCCTTATTATCAAACCTAGATTTTATCCCTCCTTTCCCTTAGACCCCCCTTAGCATAAATGTCACATAGTTCTTCATTATATCCACAAAACTTTCCATTTGTACTTGGGAGTTCACTAATGCATCATTTTTTCATGTTTGGTAGTATTTTCCTGATTCAAAGAACAACGATCATCATTGGACACCTTTAACTATTTAATTTTTGGATATTGGGGTTCATAGGAGAGATAAATAATATGGTTTCTTAACTCTAAAAAAATCAAGATATGGTTTAAATCTGAAGAATATCAGGTCCTTTCTTGGTCGACTTCACCTCATTTGTGTAATGGATCCCTTTTTTCATTCAAATGTTTGTATGAATTTCAAATGAAGGGTGTTTAAAAAACCAATGTGATATGGGTAATATTTCTCGGGAATCCAATCCTCTTTCATAATCCTTTGATCAGTCGTATGCTAGGAAACATTTTTTGATGTTATACCTATTCGAATAGTAGGACAAGGGCAGTTTTCCTCTCAATTTCAATTAGAATATTTGTTGAAGATGATGTGTATAAGTTTCTAATTGACTCTATCCATATTGTTGTTGGTGAAGAGTTTCGATATAACTAGATGTATTTTTTTAATCGTGGTGTGATTTTAGTCTTCTATGTAAGATACTAGGCCACAAATTAATAATTTGTATGTGTAAGAGGTTGATGAAAATTGTGGATTTCTCAGGTGATTCTTTTGGAATGCTCTTGGATATTGAATGAAATATCACAGATGATTGTCCTGTGATTTCAGGTGATGCTGTCCAGGAGACGTAGGAATGATCTTAGGCTCGGCTACATGATCTGAATATCCCTATAATTTTTGATAAGTTAAAATGTGACATGAAGGTGGTAATATCTCTAAGATAAATAGTGAACCAAAGAAGTGTTGTAGCTTTAGGTGAAATAATTTAAAGTGAAGATGATCCCTAAATAAATGTAGTTCTTTTAGTTTGCAATGATGAAGCAGGGGAGGGACATACTAGTGTAATGGTGGATGTTATTCATGATAAATAGTGGAGATATTTTAACCAACATGAGGATGTTGATGTGAATATGTAAGTAACTGCTGGCCAAATTATTTGTGATAAAACATATTGTGTGGTTCTGTAGGAAACTAATAAAAAACCACAGTTTATGGTGTGAGATTTTATAGAGCAGAGAGATTCTGATATGTTTGGATAAGACCCATATGAAATATATTTTTTCACTCATCCCAAAAACAAAATTTTTAATGAAGTGTATCACAATATTTATGACTCCTTGAAAGTTATTGCTATGTGGGATTAATTAGTTGATGCTAAAAGGGTGAATAAAACACTCTTATTCATGTGTTGGGTTGTGATAACTCTTCATTAAATGATACTGTAACACATGGAAGAAAAATATATCTCAACAAAGAAGGGTTAATCTCTACCCCCATAACAATATGGATAGGGAAGGTCTACTAAAACATATCAAGGAACATGTCTACTAGATGGTAGTCCAAGGTGTCAAGGAGGGAAAATGTTATTATTATCATGATTTTTAATTATAACAACCCGAAATTTTGAATAAATCCCCTTTTCCTAATTTTGTGTGATATTTTATTTTTATAATCAACAATTTTATTTTTAAAATGAGTATAATTAAAATGATAATTTTGGGTTTTGACCATTATATAAACATTAGTCAGTATGACCTTTGGAAACTAAATGTTTTGATTATTGTCTCTAAATACAAGTGATCTTGGTTAATTAATATAAAAAGAAGATTTGATGTCCTCATCCAGTAGTCTCAGGCCAATCGAAGCCCATCTAACAGAACTTGGGAAGTAGGTAGCACCATTGGGCTTTGATCTGGACCAAACCCAAGCCGAACATCATCATGTGAAGCTAGAACGGAATCGCCTTCGCGAGAAGTTCAAACTAATAGAGATTACTAGTCATGCGATGCTGGCTGAACCGCCCTCAGATTCGCTCACCTTAGCACACCTTACACTTAGGTCATATGCTGATGTGATAAGGGGATATGTAAGGAGACTGTAACTGCCTTGTCTAATCCTTTGTTTTAAATAAAAATATTGATTTTCTTCATATGATGAAGTTTATGAATTTTAAATGTCTGGATATATTTAGTATGCACATTTTTTTATTGAATCTTAGAGAAAGGAAATTTTAAAAAAAATATTTATGTAAATCTTAAATAATTAAAAAAATTTAATGAGTTTAAAAAAATGGTCTTCTACAATTATGTTTATTAAGAAATTTAGAGTCTAATAAGATCAGCATAATTTTTGATGAATAGAAAATTATGAATAGTGATTTTATGCTTAGGATTAGTAATGTGACCAAAGAGATTATTAATCTCACATAAAGAAAGTATTAATATAATCTAGACACCTTGATTAAGTAATGTGATTCAATAAAATGGTTATATAACAGTTTCATAAATTATTAGTCAAGTATTAGTTTTTTCAAGTGAATAATGTTTTTTAATTAAAAATTAAATTAAAAATATTTAGAAAATTATTTTTATAAAATGGAATTCATTTTTGAACTCATAGCATCGATATTATGTTAAGGTAATTTTTGGGGATTTTTCTGAGAAAAATGAATTTCCGGTGAATAGTGTATTTAATTAAAAATTAAATTAAAAATATTTAGAAAACTAATTTTATAAAATGGAGTTCATTTTTGAAATCAGAGTATCGATATTTGGTTAAGGTGAAATTTTGGTATTTTTCTAAGAAAGTTGAATTTTCAATGAATAGTGAAAATACAGTTTTTAAGTTACGGGTGTTTAATGACATCATTAAATGATTTATTATGTATATAATCAATATGGTCGAGTTATGAATATTAAGATAAGGTATGAGGTGTCCCAAGTGGCCAATACCATGGGAAAATACCATGGGAAAGCCCGTGGGTTTGCCAAAACCACAAATGAGGTGTCCCTTGGCCATTAATGCATTGTCCCCTCACTTTCCCTATAAATACCAAGACATCCTCTCATCCATTAGACTCCCAACTCTCCCCCAACGAATTTTGGGTCTCATTACCTCCAAATAAGTCCTCCCAAGGTTCCCCAAAGCCCTCAAGGTCCCAACCATTGAGTTTAAAGAGTTACATTTTAAGGTAAGGGATCCTATCTTTCTCTTTCTTTTCAAGTAATCTCTTTTATGTCATTTCTTTTGTGCTGCATGATTTTATGTTGGAAAATGTTCTTTTATATTCCTCCTACTGCCCTTTTCATTTTTATTTGATGAGAAACCCCCTCTTTCTCTCATCAATTCATTTTAAGAGACTTTATGTGGAGCCGTTATGCTGCCGAATTTTAAGGGATTTGTCCACCTTTCTCATTTTTCAAAGTTCTACTATCATGTCGAGTATTTCAAGTTCATTTTTATTATGATCGGATATTATATCTATATCTATCATACTGATCTTATATTTCCATATTATTATAGACCCTATTTTATCTCTTCATTTGATTTTTTTGAAATTTCAGTGACGTCGTTAGGCTGCCGATTTTTTAAGTGGTTCTTTCACCCTTCTCGTTTTCAAGATCTATTTTCATGTCATGTCTTCCAAGTTACTTTTTATTATGTTGGGGTATGATCTCTATATCTATCATTCTGATATTTTATGTACATATATTTAGATAGCCTAATTTATCTCTTCAATTGATTTTTTTTGAAGTTTAAGTGACACTGTTAGGCTGCCGAATTTTCATAAGAGAAATCTTATTTTTGTCCTCCTTCTATGTTTTTCATTTCATATGGTATATCATTAAAATTTCATTAACATGTTCATGTATCCTTAATATTCATTCCCTCTCCTATTTTATGGGTCATTTATGAATGTCTGACCCAGGTCCCCTCTCCATTCAATGTTTTCTAAAACACCGAAACATAGCTGTTATGCTGCAAAATTTCTGTCTCAAAATGTCTCTCTCTTTTCCTAATGTTATTTTATTTTATTAAGTGAATACAAAAAGATATCTATTATATAGGTTTATTCACATATATACCATTTTTTTTTATTCTAAATTCTGGTATTTAAATACATGTGACCCAATTTCCCTTTTCGTGGGTTTAAAGTGACATAAAGATCATGTCTTTAAAGCAGGTTTTAAAACATTATTATTATGAAATGAAACCCATTTATTTTATTCTATATGGGTTGTTTATGAAATTATTTATGATGATATATGTGGGTCACATGATAATAAAATCAAATTTAAGGGTGTGCCCTGATAGAGCTCCAATGCATTGAGTAAAGACTTAATCTTTAGAGATGACCATTTTGACTGATACCTTGGTGAATAACCTTGGTAATTTTTATTGACACCTTGTGGATGGACCTTGGTGAAAAGGAAATGATTGTCTTTATTAAATGTTGTATCAACATATTCAAGTTATTAAAAATGTTATTTTTATGATGATATGCCTCATGATTTCTTTCTCATGCCTTAAAGTTCATTTCATGACCTTATTGAAGTATCTCAAGCTCACATGTAAAATGTTTTTCTTATTTCCCTTACCGGGCCTTCTGCTCACCCTTTGTTTTGATGTATGTCCCCAGGTTATGAGATGCAGTAATAAACCTAGGATGAACTGGAGAAGCCTTTCAAGTGTTTATGAATAATGTTTTATGTTGTTTTCATGTATTATGTTCCTGGCTTCCAAGACACTAAACATTAAAGATCCTTAGTTTTGTGTAATGTAATGAATGTTTATGTGATAAAAGTTGGGATGCTATAGTTGGTATCAAAGGATGGTTTAGTTATTTGTGGAAATTAGGATATGAATACTCTAGGAAGAACCCTATAGAAAAGTGTAAATATTGGAAATCTTCCAGGTATTTTGGTGAGTATGGAGTAAGGGGTTGCCAAGAAAATACATCCTTGTCTTGATATGAGCAGGTAGAGGTGGCTCTGGCACAGATGTACATAGGGGTAAAACCCGAAGACACTGCTTTGTTCTAGACTTGAACGGGAACACGTACACGACAACGGGCCTTGTTGCACTCTTGGTTATGATACTCCCGGGGGATATGCTTTGGTAAATTCATAAGCTTAGTATGAACCATTTTTAAAGGAACAATGATAAAATAAAATAAAGATTCACATAAGAATATATGATCATGAATAACCTAGATTGGAACCTAGGGGATCACAGGTTAGGATATACTTTTCTTCTACAAGTTATCCTTAAATGCTTTATGTTCCATTTCATTGTTACTGGCTAAGTATTTAAGCCCCTAATTGTACTTTCATTTCTTAGTTAATGGCGGGAAATGGAAGATCATGTCCCAACAACCAATGTGATTGGAAATGTGACGATTTCAAAATTAATATGACAGAGATGATTAGGGGATTAAAAGATGATTATTATTTTGTAAGACGTTCACTATTTTGGGAACCCTATTTGATCGAGGTAAATAGATTACTATGGTACTTTCTTTGAGTAGTAAAGGTTGAATTATATTTTGAAGAATCGATGATTTTAATGCGAACTTATAGTAATTTAGGTTACATATGGAAATGATTAACCTATCTTGTGGAAAATTTGATTAGGCTAGTTACTTTTTTTATAAGATGATAAGAGTGGTTGATGTTGTTTGGAGATGAATGATAAAGTATATCTTGGAAGACTATGTTATGTGATCGTTCTTATAATTGGGTTTTATTCTATGTTTGGTTTATTTTGAGGAAGTTTAAGGATAGTTATTTATGGAACGGTCTATGATAAACTTTGGGTAGTACCATGGAACTTTGAAGATTTAAAAGTAGTTTCACTTCCTATGGGATTATTTCTTTTTGACGAGTTGTTTTATCTTACCCTTTCTGTTTTTTGGATAATGTTTAAAGATAGAAGAAATTGATAGTTAATATTTTGGGGATTACATGACTCTCAAGAATATTATTCTTGTTCTTTTTAGGAGACCAAGCGTTTTTGAAATCTCATCATTTTGAGAAAAGATTAGTTTTGGTAGAAACTTATTAAAGGATTAAAGTCTACATGAAGGTAGGTATATTTCCTTATGTTTTTATTCTATGTAGTAAATGAATTCCTCAAAACCATGAAATGGAACATAAAACAAAAAAGTTGTATGTTAATGTTTTCTACTAGGAAATCAAATACTGTTTAACCCATCATAAGTTTGTGATTTTATTTTTGTTAACATTCTCCTAATCATGTTTCCTATCACTCTCCCTCAGAACGTGACCCTTTGTCTTCTCCTCCATGTTCATGTTTTCCTAAATGGAATCCTAGTATGGGTTAACTCGGGTGACCTTTATACTTCATGTTCTTTCTTTTAAAGTAATAGTGTTACTGACTCTTTTTCCGATGTGGGACTTTCAATGAAATTTCAAACCCATTTTTAAAAATTGTGAGGACGCAATTTCTCAAGGGGGGAAGATTGTAACAACCTGAAATTTTGAATAAATCATTTTTTCCTAGTTTTGTGTGTTATTTTATTTTTATACTCAACAATTTTGTTTTAAAATGAGTATAATTAAAATGAGGCTTTTGGGTTTTGACAATTATAAGAACATTAGTCAGTATGACCTTTGGAATGTAATTTTTTTGATTATTGCCTCTAAATACAAGTGATATTGGTTAACTCATATAGAAAAAAGATTTTATGGCCTCATCCAGTAGTCTTGGGCCAATCGAATCCCATCTAACAGAACATGGGAAGGAGGTAGCACCACTGGGCTTTGCTCTAGACCAAACCCAATCCATACTTCATCATGTGAAGATAGAACAGAATTGCCTTCGCAAGAAGTTCAAACTAATAGAGATTACTACTCGTGCGATGTTGGTCGAACCACCATCAGATTCTCTCACCTTAGCAAACCGTACACTTAGGTCATATGCTAGTGTGATAAGGGGCTATGTAAGGAGACCGTAACTGCCTTGTGTAATCCATTGTTTTAAATAAAAATTTTGATTTCTTCATTTGATGAAGTTTATGAATTTTCAAATGTCTGGATAAATTTAGTATGCATATTTTTTGGTGAATCTTAGAGAAAGGATATTTAAAAAAAATATTTATGTAAACCTTAAATAATTAAAAATGTGTAATAATTTTCAAAAAATGGTCTTCTACAATTATGTTTAGTATGAAATTTAGAGTCTAATAAGATCAAATTAATTTTTGATGAATAGTAAATTATGAATAATGATTTTATGCTTAGTATTAGTAATGTGACCAAATGGATTAGTAATATCACTTTAAGAAAGTATTAATATAATCAAGACACCTTGATTAGGTAATGTGATTCAATAAAATGGTTAAATAATGGTTTTATAAATTAATAGTCAAGAATTAGTTTTTTTCAAGTGATTAGTGTTTTTTTAAATATAAATTAAATTAAAAATACTTAGAAAATTATTTTTATAAAATGGATTTCATTTTTGAACTCAGAGCATCGATATTATGTTAAGGTAATTTTTGGGGATTTTTCTGAGAAAAATGCATTTTTGGTGAATAGTGTATTTATTTATAAATTAAATAAAAAATATTTAGAAAAATATTTTTATAAAATGGAGATCATTTTTGAAATCAGAGCATTGATATTTGGTTAAGGTGAAATTTTGGTATTTTTCTGAGAAAATTGAATTTTCAATGAGTAGTGAAAATACAGTTTTTAAGTTACGGGTGTTTAATGACTTCATTAAATTATGTATTAAGTATGTAATCAATATGGTAGACTTATGAATAGTAAGATAATGTATTATGTTTCCCATGTGTCTAATACCATGGGAAAATACCATGGGCAAACCCATGGTTTTTCCAAAACCACCAATGAGGTGTCCCTTGGCCATTAATGCCTTGTCCCCTCACATTCCTTATAAATACCAAGCCATCCTCTCATACATTTGACTCTCAACTCTCCCCCAACAAAGATATAGTCTCATTACCTCCCAAGGAGTCCTCCAAAGGTGCCCCCAAGCCCTGAAGGTCCCAACCTTTGAGTTTAATGAGTTACATTTTAGGGTAAGGGATCCTACCTTTCTCTTTCTTTTCAAGTAATCTCTTTTATGTCAATTCTTTTATGCTCCAGGAACTTATGTTGGAGGATGTTATTTTATATTACTCTTAATACCCTTTTCATGTTAATATGATGAGAAACTCCCTCTTTCTCTCATCAATTCATTTTAAAAATGGTTAAGTGGCGCCGTTAGGCTGCCAAATTTTAAGGGATTCATTCACCTTTCTCATTTTTCAAAGTTCTACTTTCATGTCAAGTCTTTCATGTTCCTTTTTATTATGTTGAGTTATGACCTCTATATCTATAATACTGATCTTTTATGTTCATATGATGAGAGAACCTATTTGATCTCTTCAATTGATTTTTTTGACGTTTAATTGATGTCGTTAGGCTGCCGAATTTTTATGTGGTTCTTTCACTCTTTTCGTTTTCAAGATCTATTTTCATGTATTGTCTTTCATGTTACTTTTTATTATGTTTGGGTATGATCAATATATCTATCATACTGATCTTTTATGTTCATATTATTAGATACCCTAATTTATCTCTTCAATTGATTTTTTTGAAGTTTAAGTGATGCCGTTAGGCTACCGAATTTTCATAAGAGAAATCTTATTTTTCTCCTCCTTCTATGTTTTTATTTTCATATAGTATATCTTTAAAATTTCATTACCATGTTCATATATCCTTCATATTCAGTCCCTATACTGTTTTAGGGGTCATTTATTAATGTTTGACCCATGTCCCCTCTCCTTTAAATGTTTTCTAAAACCCCGAAACATACCTGTTATGCTGCAGAATTTCCATCTCAAAATGTCTCTATCTTTTTATAAAGTTCTTTTATTTTATTAAGTGAATACTCAAATCTCTCTATTATAAAGGTGTATTCACATATATAACATTTTTTTCTATTTTAAATTCTGGGATTTACATACATGAGACCCACTTTCCCTTTCCGTGGGTTTAAAGTGACATAAAGATCATGTCTTTAAAGCAGTTTTTAAAACGTTATGATTATGAAATGAAACCCATTTCCTTTATGTTAGATGGGTTGTTTATGAAATTATTGATGATGATATATGTGGTTCACATGATAATAAAGGCGAATTTATGGGTGCGCCCTTATAGCGCTCCAATGCATTGGGTAAAGCCCTAATCTCCAGTGATGACCATTTTGACTGATACCTTGGTGAATAACCTTGATAATTTTTATTGACACCTTGGGGATGAAACTTGGTGAAACAGAAATGATTGTCTTTATTAAATGTTGTTTCAACATCATTAAGTTATGAAAAAACATTATTTTTATTATTATATGCCTCATGATTTCTTTCTAATGCCTTAAACTTCTTTTCATGACCTTACTGATGTATCTCAAGCTCACATGTAATATGTTTCTCTTGTTTCCCTTACTAGGCCTTCTGCTCAACCTTTCTTTTGATGTATGTCCCCAGGTTAGGAGATGCAGTAATGAACCTAGGATGAACTTAAGGGGAAGCCTTTCAAGTGTTTAAGAAGAATGTTTTATGTTGTTTTCATGTATTATGTTCCTGGTTTCCAATACACTAAACATTAGAGATTCTCAGTTTTGTGTAATGTAATGAAAGATTATGTGATAAAAGTCAGGATGATATATTAATCATGGTAATTATGAATCTGAATGGGAAACTACAAAAAAGTATTCTTATGGAAATTACTTGTCATACTTTTATTTGTAGCTTCAATTTTTCTGGATATGGGTAATCATTGTCTACCCCATCTACTTTTCATATTGAATTTTTTTTATTTTATATATGGTTTGAGGCTTCATCATTTGAATGGTCTTTCCACATTTCTCAATAGAAATCCCTAAAACTGGAAAACACAATGATGTAGAATGGGATTCAGATCTATATCTCATAATTGGGTTTAAATAACTCCAGATATCTTAGATATAGATATAGATCCATAAATATAGATCAATATTCATTGAATATAGATCTAGATATAGAAAAAATAGAATATAACTACCACTAATTGAAAGATATTGAAAAGTAGGATGAACTGGAATGAACCGGGGAATGATCCATGTACATAGAGGGATGCCGATATTCATTCTATGAAATGATTCACACAAAAATAGACTGGATGGCCTTTGAATCCCACTAGAAAGATATGAAATTTTCAAAAACTAAGAAGTCATATGTTTGGTTTGAATGGGTGATTATTCATGGGTTTTGGTGGATTAAAAACTGGTTTTTGGTCCTTTTAAAATATCACACATGGTTTCCAGGGAAGGGGAACATAGTTTTCCCTAACCATGCACCAACCATGAACCCATTATTTATGGGGGGAATGGTTTCTCTTTTTGGGAATAGAGTTTGAAAAACCATGCACCTTCCATGAAACCACCACTTTCTATTGTTGCATGGGTTCATGGGATGGGGTGCATGGTTTTCTCTAATAGTGTTCCAACAATGAACAACTCCATTTTCTTCAATTTTTCTCAATTCCAACAATACCACCCCCTAAAGTACAACCCAATGAAATTTACTCAACATAAGAAATAACTATATCTTAATTAACATTTGAGTCAACTCCACAAATGTTCAAGATCTTACACTCCCCAACTTATAATAGATCGTCCTCAAGATTCACTCCCAATTTTCCCTTGAATCTCGAACCAAAAACATCAGATTTAGAAGCCTCTATTCCAATATCACATTCCCATGTATCTCCTTTCACATGCCCATATTTTCACAATACATGAATTTTTTTTATTGTTTTCCCCTCATCACTTTCTCACTACAATCCAACACACATTTCAAATGCTCCTCAAAGGATGCATTAACCTAAAGATTATCATCATCTATATCTATCACATGTGATGGGTCACGGTGATGAAACTATTTTTTGACACATGGATAATGTCATTAAAATCACCATATTTCACTTAAAAATCCAATATGTATGCCACTAACCTAATTCACTCCCCAACCTCAAGCAGGCCAATGAATCTGGGCTTCAACATGACCTATCATTATATCATGTGATGAACTGACCTAGGAGGCACCAAAATGAATACACAGTCACCCTATATATTCTTTACGGGTCATATAATTCTATTAAGATATGACTTCTACCTACTATAATCCATATCCATACATTTCAGAATCAATCATACCTTCTTCGACGTCTCCTATATAATACATGGTCCCAACAACACTTTCTCACCAACCTCCATATAGTATAGGAGCAACCTGCAAGGCCTACCGGGAAGATCCTCATATTGTGATATGTGTATAGTTTCCTTATAACTTTTTTATACGATAATTCTATGAAATCATAGTTCTTCTCGCAAGACCCACTGTAGTTAAGAGAACATTCCCATAATATATCCTCAATCAATTATATATTACACTCCCGCAACACACCTATCAGTTGGTAAATGGTTGTAATAAATAATATATGCATAGAAAAAATTTTATGCAAGACCTCCTAGAAGCATGAAGTGAATCCTGATTCACGATTTGAAACAATAGTCCATAGCGCCCTGTGCAGATGGAATATCTCCAAATATTAAAAATCTCCCAACTAATCTACAGAGAACGTCTCCCATAGATGGAAGAAATGAAATAATTTTAACATTCATTCTAAAAGAACCAATATTTCATCATTTTCCATGTAATTATTAGGAGAACTACCATAATGTCCTGGGTCATATCCTCCCACTTCTACTTTGGAATGGGTTATGGCCAAAATGATACTCTAGGTCTTTCATTCTATGCATTCTTTTTGATTAAAGAGCATCATCTTGTCAAAACAAATTCAATTACTTTTGTCATTTCCATCCACCAAAATATTCATCCTAGTTCATGGTACATTTTTGATACAACTGGATGTATCGCCCACTTTGAGTGAAAAAAATCCCATATAATCTCCTCCTGCATGCTCGATGGCACAATAACTCGATTATTGACATAAATGGTCTTTTCCCCATCTAATCTTAATTATGAAGGTTTCTCCCCAACATCAAGGATTTCCCTAAATATAAAAACATATGAATCTCCATAATTTATTTCCCAAATTATTCTCAAATGTATAGACTCAACAGAAGCTGAAATGAGACTCTCCTACTAAACTCTCTTAAAATACAATGTACATCATAGCCAGGAAATTCATCATCCTCCACTAAACACTAGACTCGTAAACATCATGAGTCTAAATTTTCAAACATAAATCAGTATAAACACTATTCCCCATTCCATGCATATATGTTATCTCAAAATCAAATAACTACATATTCCCCACCTAGTATCTACAATCGTAGATTCAAATATCATTGTGAAAAGATCTACCAAAAACTCTTGTGGTATGTATACACATTAAAAGTTTATCCCAAAAGATAATGTATCCAATAATTTAGTGTGTAAACTAAAACTTTCATCTTAAGGTCTTTTGTAGGATAATACCATTAATTTGGTCACATCTACCTAAACCCATATGCAACAACTCAATCTACTTGCAACAACAACCCAAAATCCAATCATAGAAGAATCACATTACACTGTATACTCCTCACCTGACTTTGGTTCATGATCAATGTCAAACTCAAACACTTTTTATACAAATTTAGGCCTTTAAAAATGATTATGAAAAATCTAACATTGTCCCGTTTTTTGTTAATTCCAAATTTTTTTTGAAACGGTAAATGTCCTAGATTAATCATCGATAATATCCTATTTACACGAGAATGATTCGTATATCAGAAATGATATTGGGCTTCTTCCAAAAAACAACTACCTAAAACATCATTTCATCAACTGGCACTCCTTCTTCTAAGATTATGAGTCCCAAAAAATGTAACTGATTGATCCCAAATTGAATCTTAGATAACATGGTGAATAGATTATTCTCTCTCAGTGTACTCAGGACAAATTAAAGATGTTGTGAATTATCATCATTACTCTTGGTGTACAAAAAGATGTCATCCAAAAATCACAACCACAATCCATTCTTGTTTTGGATGGAATATCATGCTCACCATAGAGATAGTCACTATTGGTGCGGTTTTCAACCCAAAATTCAATCGGTTGAAGTCATATAGTCCATACCTTTTTTTGAAAGTAGCCCTTGATATGTCACTAGTCTTAATTCTCATCTGATGATACCCTGATCTCAAGCCAATCATTGAGACCTAACAAGATCCCTTTAGCTGATCAAATAGATATTTGATACATGAGATACAAGATCCTTACAATGACTTTTTTCTACATACTTTAATCGACACACAAGCACAAAATCCCATCCTCTATATTTTCATACAACACAAGTGAACCCCAAAGCAACAAACTCAAAAAAATAAATCCTTATTCTCCGTATCATCCAGTTAATTCTTCAGTTATGGAAGACCTATTGGTTCCATAAAATATGGTGGAATAGACACTAGAAAATCCCTAGGCATGAGCTCAATAGCGAACTCCATATCTATCTTAGGTGGACTTCCTAAAAATTATTTATGAAATACTTCAAAAAAAAGTTCCACTACTAGTGGAATAAGATCATTCTTAACACATACATCATCTAGAAATAATCTATTTACTTGGTCTATGACCTCATCTAGTTTCTAAGTAATTGTCCCAAATCGTCTGGGTTAGATATCCCACTCTCTATGGTGAACATATTTGTCACCCTTTAGAGATCTAAAAGTCATTCTCCTATGATAAAAATAAATGTGGGATCCATATGCGACTAGCCAATCCCAACCAATGATTATGTTGAACCATGACATTTCAAGAATATATAGATCCAAGAGAAAACAAGACTCCCTAATCTCTAGAGAATATATCTTTCACATACAGATGACTCTCGACTATTCTCCCAATGGTGTATATATATACATAAATATTCTCACAAAATACACCACCAGACTCAAACCATTAAATAGTGTTATAGAAATAAATGAATGAGAGGAACCAATGTCAAGTAAGGAACATTCTAATGTAGAAGATACCAGTATATTATATATCATTATTGATTGAATATCCTTTCTATCCACAACTGTACGCTGTATCACTTGCAAAAATCCTTCCCATATTCTTTGTGATGTCATCTGACTCCACTAAGTTTTACCGCATTGCTGATATAGGCTCTGATTCATAAAAAAATATCCTCCCCCTCTTACTCCATGGACAGTAGAAAATTAGATGATAGAATGATTTGGAGTGTATGATACCCTTCCCACACCATAGTTCATTCTAGATATTCTATCACTAAATGTATTGAGTGTTTTCCTGTAGAACCACATTTTATGTCCCATCTTTCCACAGCCTGAATATTCCACTTTTGGTTGGGAATAATTTATTTGGAAGTGTCTCATCCTACTGCATTAGTGAAAAACACATGACTGAGGTCCCATACAAATGACCATTTCCTGTGTATTCAGATTCACACTTATATGTTAAACATTATCATAGTGACACTTCCTGCTATTGGAAGTCGTACCCCTAACCATATAGAAGTAACAACTTTTCCTACATTATAAACCTACCTCAGGTTCCCCTCATCTATGAGAGCCTAGTCCTCCACCTCATAAAACATCATTAACCGATAAAGGATAACATGGTACCTAATATCAAACTTAATTACTTCCAAAATGTGTCTATCTGATTCTGTCTCATCCCCTAATGATGATGGAGAATGGAATTGAAAATATTTAAAGTAAACTGCATAGTCCATCACATACCTTCTACATAGAGTCAATCCCATGAGGAAATATTCTCACATGGGTCTCGTTGTCTCTGGGTATATGTTCTCTAAGAACTTCCCCAAAAAATATTTCACTGACATACTACCAGCCTATCTAGTCTATGCACAAATGTCCCACTATACCTTTGTTGATAACCCTAGCATATAAGTTTCTAACATGAACCTCTTCCAATAAGATGTATTCAATTGGTATTCTATTATATCGATGGACTCAACCACACACTTAGCTCCCTTGGGTCCATCCTCTGTAGTAAAATTTGTAGGTTATACAATGGAAACACCATCATTGGCTCAACAATTTTCTTTTTACCCAACCATGGGCTTTATTCAATGAATTGTATGAATTGATAAATGTTCTATTGGAACTATTCTCATGATTCCTCATCTATCACTATCAGTACCTCAGGTTCGACCATTGTAGGATCATCCACCACTAAGACCTATAGTCATTCTCTAAAAAAGCATCTTTATTGAGGCATATCTCTAAAATTATAAACATGCACCTCATGAAATAATATTCCTGTTTAAAAAATTTAAGAAAAAATAAAAAACAAAATGTTTCAAAACAAGTATCTTCCCCAATCACTTCCATACAGTCAAAATTTTGGTTCTATCACTGTCGTTAACCATATTACACCTTGGTAATGTTTAAAAATGATAATCTTGATCTCATTATCCAAATATCAATAGAAACATGATTATTCACAATTTTCATCATTTTAACTTTCTCAGATATAAATCAGTCACCATTTAAAATTTAATTTCATAAGTATGGAAATTAGTTCAATTTTAATAACATAAGTATAACCTATTTTCCATGCCTGACTAAAATGATTCATGTAATTATAACGCCTAGTATCTAGAATGTTGAATGTAACCTCAACAAACTTTCTATATTATGCCATGATTCCAATATCAAAAAAACTTTTTAACAGAAATCATATCACATCATAAGTGCATAACCATAGGTGAAAAAATATTCAGTTGTCATAGAAAACAACGGTAACAACCATTCCCACTCGGGGTAATTGGGTTCACCCATAAATGGGTTAGTTACTCCCATTCCCGAGCTCAAAACAAAGACCATGGTTTTCCTAGACTCATGTGTACAATTCCAAATCATTAATAAATAATATAACTAAATGAAAACTACTTTAATAACACCTTTTGACATCCCTACATGAGAGCCACACAATGGTGCCCCAAGCCCATCACTCACATGACCTCAATCGTGCATCGCCATACACTAGAGTTCTCTGACTAGCAGAAATGGTCGGGTAAGTCGGTCATGGGGATACAATACAATATTTTTTTCTAGTAATACAACAACATAAACAAATAAAGAATAGAATCAGATTATATAATCATAATAATACCAATATATTATATTAATCCAATATTAAATACTATATCCAAATGAAATAGAAAACATGCCAGTCTAAAGTATGTTTCAAGTGTCTAAAATGGAAAATGAAAATAAAGACACTGACAACTCCCATGTGGGTCCTAAACCATATCTTGTTCGTCTATCAATGCTCCATTCCAACATCATCAATCAAACCAATGGAATTTTTCAACAACCTATCCTATAATAATATCTATTTCGGTACCAATCAGAAATCCTATGTAATGTGTGAGTATAAATTCTTTGGCGACCACCAATAGTGTACAAAACAAATACTGTGTTAATTTTTTTTGTAGTTGGGTATATAAATAAGGAAAATTATTATTTAAATAGTTACCACACTATCAAATATTCATTATTTAACCACATAAACCCCTATGTTTCTAGGGAAACACACACCTCAGTATTGGCTTCGGCTAGTTCAGGAGTCTAAATATTTTCTCTTTTTCATATAAAAAATCAATAAACTAATGGGATTTAATTATCAATATCTTTTAAACATATGAAAATTTCTAATTGGAACCAAACTCCAATACCAAAAAATTGGGTCTAGGTCGTCATGCCTAGGACCTCGTGGGATTTAGAAATAACAGAACATGTCCCACACAGCTTTATCACTAGGGGATTTGGAAACACCATACCATGTCCCAATCTAACTCGTCAGACAATTTATCATTCTGGGTTCAAAAAATTCCGACCATATCCCACTCATTTTTATCAGATAATTTATCACTATGGGATATAGAAAGAGTAGACCATGCCCCACTCATGTTTATGAATAATTAATATATAACACACACACACAGACAAACACATATATATCATCAATATAATAAAAATAACTATATCATGTTAATAAATATTAATCAAAATTAATCCTCTTACTAAAACAATTCTAATTAATTAATTTGAATATAAATTAATCACACTCATACCATTAATTAAATCTACAATTACATAATCACATTAATTCTATTAATTAATATAAAAATTAATTAAACTAAATTATACGATTAAAATATATTATAATTAATTCCATGATTACTTATCTAATTTTCAATCTCAATATCTCATAATTAATTGAGTAAATAATTAGTTTATTAATAAGATGAATATGCCATAATAATTTCACTAGTTAATTATTCAATTCATAATATCAATATCAGATCATTAATTTAGGGATTAATTATTCAATTAGTGAAATTAATATCACATAATTAATTCACATATAAATTCTTCCCAAATCCAAAAAATTTATAATTATGTTATTAATTAATTTACCAAAATTAATTAATTTAATGAAGAAATTAAATTTCTAAACAACTGTATAAATTATATAATTTTCATAAATGTAATCAAAATAATAATTGTGGGATTTAAATATTATACCACCATCCTCAGTTATTTTATGAAGGATTTCTCAATAGAAATCCGTAAATTTGAGCAACACAATGATTTAGAACATTATTTGAATCTATAACACTAAATAAAAAATAAAAAATTCTAGATATCATAGTTTTATTTCTAGATCCATAACCCTAGATCAAAATTCCATAAATCTAGACCTATAAAACGAAATAAATGAAGTTTACAACCACCAAACAAATGAATAAACATCTGAGTATTAATAGGAAAGCATCAAGGTAAGATCCAAAGACCAATAGAGATGTAGATCATCGATACATGCTTCGAATCATGAATCACAGATGTCCTCTATCCTTGAAATCCCTATATAAATCAACTAAATCATCCAAATGGAGTTGGTATATGTTTGGGCTGAATGGTTAATGTTTTTAGGGTTCAAGTAGATTAAATATTAATTTTTTCTCTATTTAAAATATTGTGCAAGGTTTCCTGGGAAGGGACACATGGTTTTCCCTAACCGTGTTCCAACCATGAACCCAATATATTTGGGGTGTAGTATTTATCTTTTTTAAGGTGCAATATTTAATGAACAATGATGTATCCATGTGGACGCCCACTATCTAGGGTTTCATGGCTTCATCTGCTAGGGTGTTAGATAGCCTCTAACGATGTGCCAACTGTGAACCTCCTCATTTTCTTCCATTTTTCCAATTTTCCTACCAAAAAAATACTATAGTAAAACCCAAAAAATTTAATCAACATAAAAAAATAATGTGCCTAACATATAATCTGAGTCAACTCCTTAAAACATAGGAATCTTCCAATGGTGTTTACCCCTTGAATCCATCTCCATCAAGCCTTATCAAAATCAATGGAGGTCCTACATTATGAAATAACCATATATCTAGATACCTTCATCAACCCGATGTATTATAGTGACATTAGAAAAAATAATGGTTAGCCACATTCAGAACCCATATCAACTAAATAAATTCATCCCCTTCAATGCATGATATATCTCATTCACTAAAAATATTACTATAACCAAATAAAAAATTCAGGTTCTAAGGTGACACCCTAATCATCTATATTCATTCGCATGTTAACACTCTCAAGGGTTTCATAGGATAGTGGACTCACAATTCTCCCTCAACCACATCATAGAAAAGAAAACATACATGAGATTAGTTATTGCAATCTTATGTATTGGGTTAAAACCCACTATAAAGAGGGCATCTCATCCCACAATATCATTATAATATTATCAAGGCCTCATTAACCATTTTTATATTCATTATATCAAAATAATAGTGAAATGAAATAATTATCATCTCACATATAAAATCATATGAGGTTGGTCCATTCACATATCAAATCACCAGAATACCCTGTTAATATCCTCCACATTGTTATAAAATGGTGTAAGAGGAATGCCCACCCCACACTCATCCCTACTATACAATAGGTTTAAAATATTCATAAGGTCCTAACATGGGATACACTTACATATTATTTCATCCTCATCACAGACCCCTACACACAAGATCTAAGGGATCCAAACTATGTGACACAATTCCATATAGTTTAAAAAACCCCTACTCGTTGAAGTTTGACATGAAGATAAATAAATTTATAATCATAGTCTAATCCATTAGTGGTCGGACATCAATCTTGTCCACAAAGACCCACATAACCATAAAAAAATTTCAATCCCAAGAATTGGCATTTTATATAAATAAAACAACTAATTTAATTAATAAAATGACTAATTTAATTAATGTTCAATGATATGATGGTGGTGAGAGTGCAGATCACCGACCAGAAAATTTAAAAATTTACTTACTAAATAGGGTGTGTTAGAAGGACCAACTACCACATTTATTGGGTAATTCCTTATATAAGAGCATCTCGATCACCCTCATAAAAACTAATATTGTTTTAAAAATCTATCACCAATTTATCTGAGTCCGTAATAACATTTACAAGAATGTAATTATGTGTAAAAACCCCACTTCTATTGATATTTAATTAAAAAACAATTAAATTAAATTCAATACAATTCAATTATAATAAATTCACCCACTATAAATAGGAACAAAAAAACAATAACTTTATGTATCACATAAGAGATCACTTCCCTCTACATATTTCAAAATACCAATTTATCACGGTCAATTAATTAAAAAAAATTTAAATTTATTTTATAATTAATTACTCAAATAATTTATATGGAATAATTATTTAATTATTATCCTATAAACATATTCTTATAAATTAAAACAATCATTAATAATCGATGGTAAAAAATATGTTTTTAAAAAAAAATTGAAAACCACTATCCATACGCAATGTAGGTGTGGATCCCCCTTTCCCACCAATATATTTGTGTAATGCATGTCACCCTAATGTAACCCTATCAAAATTTATGGGTAACAAAGGTTAGTATTATAGACAACCATCCAAACATGTGGGTAATGTGGGTCACCATTGTATAATGACCTCCATAAGGGTAAATTCAGTTACCCTCAAGTTGCAACGGTCAACTATTTAAGTGTAACCATTTCTACCTTTACATAGTGGGTTGCCCGAAAAAAATACATACACACACACACACAAACACACAGACACACACTAATAGATTCACACATAAATATATATATGTTCAATTTACTTTATCCTCTCTTCATCGTCATAAAAGAGAAACAACCTCCTTCTAATTTATTCCACACCTCTTTAAAATGCTTCAAAACTATTAGAACTATAAAATAATCACCCAGTAATATGTAACTACACTCATCAAAACCACTAATACTCATACGGTTATTTTTTTGGGAAATTATGGAAAATTTAGTTAATTTCCTACATTATTACGAATCATCAATTATGTTATCCTGGATCCCTATTTTGTGGTCATCAAACGATGATTTGACATCAATTGAAAAATCTTGTGAATCCCCTATCCCATTCTCCTGGTTTTCTTTTTCAGCTTAAATGATTGGTAGTGAGAATATATCCCCCCATATTGGAGAAAAGTCGTAGGAACTTGTGTGCAGTTATAATTTATAGAATTTAACATAAATAGACACATAAATAGAAATACTATTGTCCAAGAACCCAATACATGTTCATTCCTTGTGAATGTAAAACCCCCCATTTTAGACACAACTCCAATGAAACATTTCTAATTTGAGACTCTATTAAAACCATATTAGTATTTTTGTATGATGAGTAATTAATATTTAATAAATAATTATCTACATTATACATAAAATACATCATTTTTAATCATAATTATTTCTATCTATACAATAAAAACCTCATTTTTGGTTCATGAAAATTATTCTAAAATATTTTTGAGATCATATAGTTTAGTAAAATACCATTTTACTGTCATGTGCATCTAGAACCAAGAAATTTATATATATGAAATTAATAGCCTCTAAATGTAATGATCATAAAAATATCTTCATTATATGAAATGTAATCATCAAGAAATCCCAGTTGTCATATAATTATATTGTTGACACATATTAATCCTCTATTCATGATAATTTTATTAATTATTACCCTAAAACTCTATATGAGATTCATATAGGTGACTATAAACACAAGGCGTAAAATTCATTAAAACTCTATCCTCCATCTTTTCACCATCCCAAATAAATAGATAATTCCTTATAGAAGGAAAATATAATTAGAAATAATGGTGTCACATATGAAATCATCTATAAGATTGTTGAATCCTTTACCATTAATATAATCCCATGTGGGAAGATTATGAGCCAAAATGGTATCCACCATTGAAATGACCGTGTAAAATAAAGTCATCACGGTTCAATAACACCCTTAAGGCAGTTTACATACTTATTCACCTGATAATGCATGAAAAAAACTAGTTAGTCCTCGTATTATGCACCCCACTCAAGCAATATTAGCTGCATCTACTAACACACTATCTCCAAATCATTGAATCATGATTACAAAACCCCTTAAAGAATCTATAGTTTGGTCAGGTAGTCTCAAAAATTTTAACTCCTTAGTTTAATTTAAAATTTATGATTGAACCACCAACCATTTATTCCACCTATTACATTGTCACCCTAACCATTTATACATCATTCATATATCTCAAACAAATATCCTATCAAAATCATTTCGAGTGTGATGCCAATACTCAGAATCTATACAACATCACTTATAGATTTAAATACATTATTTATAAAAGAACAAGGTATTAGTGAATCTTATCACACAGCTATATCTGTGTGTCATCCTAACAATATAGTTATTGGTATCTTATCACCCATGATTCTTCCTGTGTTAGGGTTATACATTCACAATAAATATCCATCATTTAATGCACATAATAACTAGTAACATTTTTCTAACTCATACCAAAGTGCCAATGTGCAATATCAATTGATTTCTATATCTAAATCACTTGAAATTTCATCCTCAACATCCACCAAAATTACATTTAAAATTATGTTATGCCTTAAATATGAAATTGTGTACTCCACTCCATATAAAATATTATAATATATTTATTTAGAGAAACCTAGAGATGTTTCTATATAACACACATGACACACACTAGATCCACAATAAACCATCTTGAAAAAACTGACACTATCTATCCATGGTATTGTTATCACCCTATGAGATACATTCCCTATTCTCACCAAATACCAAGACCCAATTCCCATTGGTGCTCTACAAATTCAATCATCCCTCATCGTGAACAAACCTTATGAATCAGTTACAATTCACTTAGTACCATGTGTAACTACTATGCACTTTCATGTTCTCATATTAATATAATGGGAGTATTCACTAGTACAAGAAAAATGTAGAGTCTAGATCATGATACCATCATTCACAAAACATAAGATTATAGTTTCACATGGATAAATCTGTAATATTTCTCACACAAATTTCAAAGACCTCTAATAAGAATCAATCACAATTCAAATCCCAGAACTATAATATATAACTAATTCCATTAAATTCTAAAAAATCAACCACAATCAAGGTTTCATTCAAAAATTAGATTTATCTATCCATTTCCTTACATCACCCCAAATCCATATCTAGAACGAACATGATAATGGAATCGGATAGTTTTTCCATTATCAACATGAATATGTTACTAAAAAACTATAACTCAAGGTTCTCATCGGCACACAACTCCAAGAATCCCCATGCCTATATAATATATCATGAAGAGCATTACGTGAATTGATCTCAGGATCGTGAATCATCAATCCACACTTCTTATATCGAAGGAACTCAATAGAGAAGGATAATTCATTACTATGGACACATTTTAATATATTATAACTCATTATTCTATATCCCTTGGATCACTGATCCAGATTTGTTTTATAAATAATTTATTCTCCATCACCTATTTTATAAACATATATCTCAGAGTTCATAACATAATGGAAACATCATTGTTTATATATCCAACACACCATGGTACCCCACATGGAAAAAAACCAATTCAAAGTTATATTATATATATTTCAGGAATCACATACAAATTAATCACTTAACTATAACAATAATTATCCTTAGGAATATATACTAGGGACTACACCTTTAGAATCACAATCACTAGTTGACCCTCATCGTCTTATCCAAATGGAAGTCATCCCCTAGTGTATCATAATATCATTGGTGTATTCTATAATAAACATAGTTATCCTATAAATAAATAAATAATATTATTTAAATTTATTCATTTTAAGTATTCTGAATCATTAATGATTTAAAATAAGTTTATAAAATGTTTCAGTTGGAAATGAAATTATTTTAATTTACTAAATTATTTTCCCTCATATTTTATAGTCATGTTTTAAAAATAAATGTGATTATTTTAGAATTTTTTAAACAAAAATAGATTAATTTTTAATACTATAATATATGTTTTTTCTTCAGGGTAACTTTATTTATTTTTATGAAAATATTGTTTTTTGTGTGAATAGTAATAAATTTTATTTTTCTATAAAATATCAATTTTGAAATAATGTTATTTGAAATTAAACATGTGTTTTTGATTTCTTTTTTATGTAAGATAAAATAAATTATAATATAAATAATCTAAAATTTTTCATATATATCAATATTTTATTATATTTTGGTATAAGTTCATTTCTATAGTTAAAACCACAATATTCGTAGAAAACTAACATTCATTATGTTTTTTTGAAAATATTATATATCGAATTTTTCCATATTATATGAATTAAATATTAAAAATTTTACTTAATATTTTTTATCATGTGGATCAAATAAATTAATTGGTTAATCTTTATTTCATTTATTATGATTAG
This sequence comes from Viscum album, assembly GCA_963277665.1. Taxonomy (NCBI): domain Eukaryota; kingdom Viridiplantae; phylum Streptophyta; class Magnoliopsida; order Santalales; family Viscaceae; genus Viscum; species Viscum album. The sequence continues at coordinate 1,017,817,123 of OY728143.1, forward strand.
GAATAATGGAAAAAATGTAACCATGGTAATGGGTGAATAAATACAATTACAGTAAATTATATTTTATATCAAAACAAAATTCATCATAAATCTTATTCGATTATGGTATTTAGAACAATGTCATAGTAGATTCTAAATTTTAGGGTGTTTGATCCACATTATGATTATAATGACATTTTTTATGTTCCCATGGTTAGAAATAATATAAGCATGTCACTCAACTCACTTATATAAGGGAACATCTTATCCCATCTTCAAAACGCCAATTATAACTATATATAGACCAATACATACATGAATCAATTTTCGAAATTCATCCCCAATTTTCATATGTTGTGATATATCTATAATACCAGACCTACAATAAATATAGTTTAAGAAAATAGAGGTTTTTAAAGAACATATAGAACACTTATCAATGACATTCAATTTTATATATTCATATAACTCCTCCAAAAATTATTTATACACAGTAAAATAATAAAAAAAAATCTTATATATACTAAATTTTCCAATGATTATATATAACCCCCTTTTATTCTCTTTTTCAATCCCATGTGAAATTGAAACATTGTTCAAATATACTTGTGGACTACTAGCTCCATAAACTGATGTGCTTCATTTTTTATCAAAAAATTATATAGATTGATAAAATTATGTATATAATTAATATATATGATATTTATTACATCATTATGATTTCTTAAAGATAATATAACAATATTCTTTATACCCTTTTCGTTTGTTGGAAGTTAATAACGTCTCCCATGAATATCTGTGCAATACCAACGTAAAAACCTAGAAATCCTATGGAATTTTTTTTCATAAATAAATGGGAATTTTATGAGTCCGCAGTTTCTGACTGCGCCTAATTCCGAGGCCCGGTGTGCCCGGAATCAATTTCTGAAGTTTTGTTTGGGTATGTTCAGTGATCGTATGTTCAGGATTTTATATCTTATAAACAATTGCTCGGAATTGAAATAGGAGTACACCGATGACCTTACAGCGCCGATATTCACTTAAGAAGACCTTTAATGTAGTTCTGTTTTATCGAGAGTGGAAGTTTATTTTTGGGAATTCTCATAATTAAATAAAAATTTATGTGTGAAATAATTTTTATTTGCGTGGTGGTTATGTTCTCCAAAGGGAAGTTGGAGGTGGGTCCCACCCCCACATAACCTCCCGTGGGAGGATATTTTGTGGTGGGGCCCAAACGAGCTCAAACTCCTCAATTCCCTTGAACCCCCCTTTAACTCCTAAACTCACAAATTAATGGTGGAGCCTCTCCACCTCCCACCTTCCCTAATTAATGTTCCAACACCGATTAATTAATTAATTGAGCTTGCACAATTAATTAATTAATTTTAGTGTTATGAATTCTTTTGAATTCATTTGAAATACGTGTAAATATTTAAAATAAGTGGGAGGCTTTTGTTTTCTGTTGGCTTGGAATTTAATATTTGTATATCATGGGGGGACTCTTGGAATAATGTCCTATTCCAACAAGAATGATCCTTTGATGAATGACGATACCGTCTACAATCTTCGTCCAAGCCACAAGAGAAGGAGCTGCCCGAGAGGAACGTCGATGACGCTTCATCCTCGGACAATTCCCGATGTCAACCATATCAACATCCACCCTCTTACCATGGAATTGAAAATGTACTTCAAATCGAGGTAGGTGTTACTTTATGGTTTGATTCTACCCTCTATTCTACATCGTTAAGTTGGTGGAATGATGTGCCGATTGTTATAAATGTAACAAGGACGGCTCGGTCCACTCGAACACTGCCCGAACCTCCCTTTTGTTGTTTCTATTTGATGATGTCGTAGGAGGATCCGAACGGGCGAGGTTCCATCGCACCGTGCAATAGAATAACAGCGGGCCAGAGGACCATAGTGGATGAAAGAGAAACCGCAGTCGGGAGGGCTGCGACGGATGAAGAGGCACGACGTCGTTAGGCAGCGCTATGGAGCCGAAGGTCGGGGCCAAGCTGGGCCATGGCGGTGGTGTAAAGGTGACATCGCGCTAGCTGCAAGGAGGTAGAGGACGTGGCCCACGTCCGCGGGCTTCTCGGTTGAACAGAACCGGCCGGACGCCTGCCGGTTGGGCTGGAGATCTGCGGCGCCCACAGGCGCCGCGTGGAGAAGACCACAACACGATTCCGTGAGCCTCTCTACTGGGTGAATCGGCCGGCCGCCTGCCGGGCAGGTGGAAAAACCGCAGCGCTCGCAAGCGCCAAGTGGGAAGAGCTGCGGCCCGCTGCATGGACCGCGTGTGCCGGGATGAACCTGCCGGCTACAGCCGACCGGGAAGGAGTAGGCCGCACTGCCGGGTGAACCGGACTGGCTCGCAGTGCGGGCCTGGTCCCCAGGTGGGCTGCACCCCATCGGGCTGGGGTGACCCCCCAACTGGGTCAGACCCGCTGAGCTGGGCCGGGGTGACACCCAACAGGGTTGGACCCGCCGAGCCGGGTCAGGCTGACCCGCGACATTCTACTAGGCTTTATGGGCCGGGCCCGCCGATGCTTAAATGCGAATATCTTCATGACCACGTGTCCGAACGACGCGCCATATACAACACTGGGACCACGTGATGAAGCAGTACTATTGAGACACTCTAAGTGATTTTTGGACAAATTTGGAAAATGGCCAGGTTTGGATCGAGCATAAATCAAATCGGTCCCTTGGAATAGAAATTCCATTAACTCTCAGACCGTGCGTCCGATTGACCCGTTGTCTATCGCGTTGGGTTAATTTTGATAAGACAGAACTACGAGATACATCATCTCAATACTTTTTGATAGTTAATGTATTAACCCTTAACTCGAGTAGTGGACCCTCCCAGAATTGAGCGTGCTGTGTGTGGGAACCCTAGAGCAGGCTGCGATGACTATTGTATCAGAATCCTACATGGGTTTGACATTGATGAATACTGTACCGGAATCCACCATGGATTCGACAATAATTAATACTAAACCAGAAGAGTTTGTGGTTTCGATAGTGATGACTACTGTACCGGATCCTCCATGGGTCAAACAATTCTGACTTCTATTCCTGTACCCTGTGTGGGTCCGACAGAATAGCTGGTCCTATATCCTGTGTGGGTCTGACAGCTTAGCTTGTCCTTTATCCTATGTGGGTCCAACAACTTAGATGAATCCGTGACTACATATGGTCATCTCTATCACTCTACTAAAGATGTATACCTATGTGATCTGAGTCATGCCTTTCAACCATTTTCATCGTGGTGATTGAATTTACTTCCTTTGTGGACTGGGTTGTGATTGGGATCGAGAGTTGGAGTCGGACTATGACTGGTAACATAGGTATATTTATGGGCATATACCTAATTATGGTTGTTTGATACTTCGTGATTGTATCTTGATACTTTTGTTTATCCTTTATGGATTTTGGGAGACCTTCAAGGGTCTCGGGGTCCCCTACTGAGTATTATTATACACACCCATGCACGGGCTTTGCCCGCACCGTGTTGTGTTCTGTGCAGACGACATATAGCAGTGATCGAGGCTGAGGGTGATGGATGGAGGCTGATCAGAGCTGGACTAGACGGGATGTGCCTCAGGGACAATTTGTTCGAGTTTTGTACCTACCCTTTAGGTAGGATTCCCCGATGGACGATCCAGGAGCTGTTTTTCTCTTTTTTACTTATACTTTTTGTTCAGTAGGGTTTGTATACTGGCCCACTTACATTCATCACACCATAATTTTTTATTTTTAGTACTTGTTGCCTCTACTTATTGTGTTCTATCTGTGTCTGTGTTACAAGATAAAAGGAAATTTCATTCCTTTTATTGGGATTATGCCTTTGGTGCTAGTCGCTAGCCCCTGGCCCTTGGAAGGTGGGCTTGGGGTACTCACGACACGAGCCCTGAGGATGGGTCGTGACAAATTGGTATCAAAGGAGTCAGTTTTACCGTAGAACATGGACTATGATTCTATTAAGGACAATAGAAATAAGTGTTTTGGGTGTGGTTATCAGTTTAAGGAAACTGGTGTTGGTGCAGCAGCCGACATATCCATACACTAGGACTCTGACTTCCAATCTTTGACTCAGTGCATGAAAACACTAGTTGTGTGTGTGTATCCTTTGAAAATGTTTTCCTCATGATTACTTTGTGTCAGCTCACCAGGTATACTGTTTTAACAATGGTGCACCTGTCTCTATTTAGGATGGAACCACAAAGGCATCTAGCTAGGGTTCTGAGTTTCATATGAGATGGTAGCCCACTGAGCGATGAGGCCTCGGTTCATGGCCCCATCATAGCGGAGGTACAAGTGGTACCACTACCCGTCGGGCCATCGATACCACTAGCTCCAACATCAGAGAGTGCACGATGCCTGAGTGAATTGCACGAGTTCCAGTGCTAATGGTCGCCCCCGTTCGGGGGAGAGACAGAACCACATGCAGCTGAGGATTGGTTGGAGGCTGTCGTGAGAGTTTTCAGATTGGTAGGTATACCAACCAACCTCATGGTGGTCCTTGCCGTTAGTCTCCTGCATGCAGCACTTGGCAGATGTTGGATCCTGATGATTTAGGTACATAACGAGGCATCTTTACTCTAGACATACTTCGAGAGTCCCTTCGCTCGGAGTTTGTTCTAGCCATCCTTCGTGTAGTGCAGATTCATGAGTTTACTTCATCTATAGCAGGGCATCATGACAGTAGCTCAGTAGTCAGTGAGGATCACTGACCTCTCATGCTACTCCAAGGATACGGTACATGACCTATTCTTCAAGGCCCAAACCTTTTAGCAGGGACTCGGGCATGTGATAAGGGCTTCGATGATTCCCCTCAGCTTTCCGACATAGGTGGGGGTGCTAGAGCGATCCCTTCTAGTGGAGAGTTTTCTCAGTGAGCAGTCACTATTGGCGAGACCCAGCACAGGGTGACACATAGTGGAGTTTTCTATAGCGAGTAGTAGAAAGATGACACAGAAGTCCAAGTGGACTAGGACATCAGGTGGGAAACCCCCGGATACAGGCTCGGTTGTGTGGGGCACACGAGATAGGGCTAGCTATACAAGGAGTGGCCAGTGCTATGCATGAGGCGGGAATGGCCACATGACTCGCGACTACCCGACCTGCCATGCAGATGAGCATAAAATAGTAGTGGGACCTCCTAGGCAGAGGTATAGGTTTGACCGTGGGGGTCCGCCGGGAGCAGGCGGAAGTGGCAGAGGAGCTCGCCAAGAAGCGGGTGGTGGAAGATGTTTTGAGGATCGACCACCACCACCACAACCAAGGGGTCCACCCCGACCACATGGATCATTTGGATAGAGGAGGGCTCAGCTCTAGGTAGTCATGGCCGACGACCACGACACACCTGGGATGATTCGAGGTACTATATGTGTCTACTCCACCCTTACTACAGTACTTATAGACATATGTGTGAGTCATTATTTTATTGCAACTGCCCTCATTTGGACCTCCGGGTTTCTAATGGAGCCATTGGCTCAATCCATATGGCTAGAGACTCCTACGGGAGTTGAATTGATGATTATGAACTGGTGACGACAGTGTGAGCTTACTATAGGAGGTGAGAGCTTCGTCTTGGATCTTCTTGTTGCGGCATCGAGGCCTTATGACGTCATCTTGGGTATGGACTGGTTATCCACAGTTCACGCTCAGATTGACTGTATTAGGCGCAAAGTGTGGTGTATCCGCATGGATGGGACTAGGTTCACCTTCACCAATGAGAAGGGATCCTTTGCAGTGCAGGATGGAATTACGTAGAGGAAGGGCCAACTGATCACAAATAAGTTGCGTAGTCTCATCCTTGGAGTAGTAGATGTGCGGAGTCCGAGTTTTCATATTGTGGTAGATCAGTACGCGGATGTTTTTCGTAACGATGTTCCATAACTTCCTCCTCACAGAGGGGTATACTTCTATATTAACCTGTACTTCGGGACAACACTGATATCTACTCTAGCATATCGGATGGCTCCAGCCGAGCTTTGTGAGCTACATGTACAGCTCGAGGACTTGCACGGGACGAGATTTATCTGACGTTGTGTTTCACCCTAGGAATCTCTGATTTTGTTCGCAAAGAAGGCGGATGGGAGTTTGCGACTATGTGTCTACTACCATCGCCTGAATCAGGTGACCGTAAAGAACAAGTACCCACTCCTGAGGATTTACAACCTCTTTGATCAGCTCAAGGGAGCACGATGGTTCTCGAAGATAGACCTCGGGTCAGGTTATCACCAGTTCAGAGTTCGAGATAAGGATGAACAGAAGATGTCCATCAGGTGTCAGTATGGCCACTATGAGTTCTTGGTTATGCACTTAAGTGTAGCTAATGCTCCAGTAGTGTTCATGAGTCTCATGAACATGATATTACAGCCTCACCTTTATCGCTTTGTCATAGTATTCATTGACAACATACATATTTACTCGACTACTTAGGAGAAGCACACCCACTATTTGCATGTACTAATAGATACACTCAGATAGCACCAGTTATATGGTAACCTCTCGAAGTGACAGTTCTGGATTATAGATGTTCACTTTCTAGGGACACATCATCTTGGAGGCTGGAGTTGCTGTGGATCCAGCGAAGATCAAGGTTGTACTTTCTTGGGAGCCACCCAGGAGTGTGACAGAGCTGCATAGTTATATGGGATTGGCTGTGTACTATTGATGATTTGTGTCAGACTTTCTGGTGTAGGAGCACCACTTTCAACATTGATGAAGAAGGGGGAACCCTTCGTGTGGTTAGATAGATTCTAGAAGAGCTTTTAGGAGCTGAGGCAGTGGTTGACCAGTGTGCCCATATTGAGGCTACCAGAGGAGGGTGTAGGGTATGTCATTTACTGCACTACATCATGGATTAGACTCGTATGTGTCTGGACGCAGGAGCGAGTAGTGATCACGTATGGTTTATGGCAGTTGAGACAATATGAGAAGAACTACGCTACCCATGACCTGGAGTTAGCAGAAGTGGTCTTTGCCTTGATGATGTGGCATCACTATATGATGGGTGAGTGTTTTACAGTCTACTTTGACCACCAGAGTCTCAGGTATATCTTCTGGAAGAAGGACACGAACATGAGACAACGACGATGGATTGAGTTCCTCTAATACCATGACTTTGAGATATTCTATACTCCTGGGAAGGGGAACGTTGTATTAGATGCACTAAGTAGGAGATCAAGAAATCAGATACTAGGAAAGGTGACAGAGCAGCTGGCCATGTTTGAGATATCATTTGTGGATAGAGATTGATCAGACTTTCTGTAGTCCCCCATAGTCCCTCCTCCACTTATTCAGTGAGTCAGAGAGGCAAAGCATGGAGACGTTGGCTGTGAGATGTGACATGCTCATATATCCTCAGGGCAGGCACCTGATGGGTTTTATGAAGGTGGGGAACATGTCATCTTCTTCAGAATACATACCATGGTACCTGTTGCACTACAGGATGAGGTGTTGATGGAGTTCCACACTTCCCCTCTATTGGTAAATCCAGGAGTGGCGATGATGTATCAGGACCTCATACGACAGCACTGGTGGCCGGGTATGAAGAAGGAGGTAGCAGAGTTTGTCTCAAGATGCCTCACTTGTCAACAAGTGAGGGTGGAGCACCATGATCTAGTAGACATGGTTTAACTCTTAGAGGTCCCAGAGTGGAAGTGGGACAGGATATCTATGGATTTCTCGAAGGTACTTCCACATACATACAAAGTACATGACTTTATCTGGGTGATTGTTGACTGACTCACCAAGTCAGCCCACTTCCTACCGATTAGAGAGTAGGGCTCAGTATATAGCTTGGGAGACCTCTACATACAGTAGATTGTATGACTACATGGTTTTCCAACTATGATCGAATCCTATCAAGATGCTTGTTTCACTTCCAAGTTATGGAAGTGGTTGTAGGAGGCTTTCATGATGCAGCTTCCCTTGAGCACCACCTTCCACCCACATATGGATGGCCAGACTGAGAGACCATTCAGACTCAAGAGGACATGCTCTGTGCATGCATCCTTAACTTTGGTCGTAGCTGGGAGGATCACTTTCCCTCAATAGAGTTTGTGTATAACAACTGCCACCACTCTACCATAGGGATGACACCTTATAAGGCACTTTACGGCCAACCTTTCAGTTTGCCTCTATGCTGGACTGACCTAGGGGAGTCAGAACTTATAGGACTAGAGATGGTGCAGGCTACAATGGAGAATGTGTAGATCATCCAGGAGCAGATAAAGACTACACAGATCAGACAAAAGTCCTATGCTGATAGGAGACAGAGACCACTGCAGTTCGAGGATGGAGACCACGTCTTCTTATGGGTCTCACCTCGATGAGGTCTATGGAGATTTGGCTGAGGCGACAAGTTATTTCCACGGTTCATTGGACCATTCCATGTCCTCAGTAGGTAGGCGATGTGGTTTACCGCCTGGCCCGTCCACCTCAGTTGCACAGGGTGCATGACCTCTTCCACGTATCACAACTGAGGAGAAACGTGAACAACCCATCCCAAATTATCAACCATAGGGAGCTGGACATTGATGAAGGGGAAATATTCAGAGAGGTTCCAGTGGAGATTGAGAATTGACCGGAGCGGGTCCTGTATGGATGGTCGATTCCTCTGGTGCGCATTCGCTGGTAGCACAAAAACCTCCAAGAGAGAACATGGGAGCGGGAGGCTCAAATGCGTGCTCGGTACCCCTATTTGTTCCATAAGTGTGTGTTATAGATTATGGTGATGTAAATACCTGAGGTGGTGGGAATTTAAAGACCCATAAATCTTATGGAAATTTATTTCTTAAATACATGGGAATTTTACGAGTCCACAGTTTCTAACGGTGCCTGATTCCGAGGCCCGGTGTGCTCGGAATCAATTTCTTATGTTTTTTTCGGGTATGTTCACTGAACGTACATGTAGGAATTTATATCTTTTAAACCAGTGCTCGGAACTGAAATATGAGGCCACCGATGAACTCGCAGCGCCGATATTCGCTTAAGGATAATTTTATCATAGTTGCGTTTAATCGGGAGTGGAAGTTAATTTTTAGGGATTCTGATAATTAAATAAAAATTTATGTGTGACAGAATTTTTAATTGGGTGGTGGTTATTTTCTCCAAAGGGAAGTTCGAGGTGGGGCCCAACCCCACATAACCTCCCATGGGAGGATATTTTGTGGTGGGGCCCACATGAGCTCAAACTCCTCAACTCCCTTCAACCCCCCTTTAACACTTGAACTCCCAAATTAATGGTAGAGCCTCTCCACCTCCCACCTTCTCCCATTAAAGTGCCAACACCCATTAATTAATTAATTGAGCTTCCACAATTAATTAATTAATTTGTACTGTTATGAATTCTATTGAATTTGTTTGAAATACATGGAAATATTAAAAATAAGTGGGAGCATTTTTTTTTTATTTTGTCATGGAATTTATTCTTTGGAGAGCTTGAGAGAAATTTGGGAAGAACGACCTGTTAAAATGAAGAATGCTTCTTCGAAGAATGATGATACCGTCTATGATCTTCATCCAAGCCAAAAGAGAAGGATCTCCCGCGAGGAGAGTCGATGATGCTTCATCCTCGGATGTTTCCGGACTTCAACGAAATGGACATCCACCCTCTTACCGCTGCTTCGACAGCGTACTTCAAATCGAGGTAGGGGTTCCTTTAATATTTGATTCTACCATCTGTTCTACATCGTTAAGTTGGTGGAATGATGTGACAATTGTTATCAATGGAATAAGGGGACTCGGTCTGCACGAACACGACCCGACCCTCACTTTTTTAGTTTCCATTTGATGATGTCGGAGGCAGAGTCGAAAGGGCGCGGTCCCAGAACACCGTGCCGGAGAATAACGGCGACCAGGAGGACCGCAGTAGATTAAAGAGGAACAACGTCCGGGAGGTCCGTGGCAGATGAAGATGCGTGGTGCCGTCGCGAATCGCTATGGAGCCGAAGGCAACGGCCAAGCCAGGTGGCAACAGGAGTGGACCGATGTCGTCCGGCCTCCTGTATTGAGGTGGAGGACATGACGCACATCCACGAGCCGCTTGGCCAAACCGAACCAGCAGGCCGCCTGCCGGCCGGGCTGGAGATCCATTGCGCCCGTAGGTTCCCGACAGAGAATAACGTGGCCCGCTTCCGCAAGACGCTCTGCTGGGTGAAATAGCCAGCCGCCTGCCGGACAGGCTGGAAAACCATGGCCCTCGCAAGAGCCATGTAGGAAAAACTTTGGCCCACTGCACTGGCCGCATGCACTGGAAAAATCCAGCCAGTTATAGCCGGGCGAGCAGGTGTAGGCGGAGCCACTGGGCGAACCTGACAGGCCCGCAGCCCTGGCAGGGTCTGCTGGGGGCCGCGCCCCACCGGGCCGGGCCGACCCCCCTGAAAGGTCAGACCCACCGAGCAGGGCTGGGCCGACCCCCCATCCGGGTCGGACCCACCGAGCTAGGCCGGGCTGACACGCCACAACCTACTGGGCTTGAGGGGCTGGGCCCGATATCGGTTAAATGCGAATATCTTCAAGACCGCGTGTCTGAACGATGTGCCGTCTGTGGCACTAGAACCCCATGATGAAGGGGTTATTTTGTGATACTCTAAGTGAGTTTTGGACAAACTTGGAAAGCAGTCGTGTTTGGATCGAGCATAAATCCAACTGGGCCCCTGGAATAGAAATGCCAATAACTCTCAGACCGGACGTCCAATTAACATGACGTCTATCGCGTTGGTTTCCATTTAATGAGACAGAACTACGAGATACAACAACACAAGACTTCATGATTGTTGATGTATCAAGACTTGACTTGAGGAGCAGTCTCTAATGGAATCAAGGGTGTTATGTGCGTGAACCCTAGAGTTGGCTGCGATGAATATTGTACATGAATCCTATGTGGGTTCGACATCGATTACTGTCACGACCCGTCCTCGGGGCCCATGTCGTGACTACCCCAAGCCCGCCTTCCATAGGCCAGGGGCTGGCGACTAGCACCAAAGGCGTAAATCCCGATATCAGGGAAGGCATTGCCTTTATAAGAGTAAACAAACACCACAGAGTACAAGCGGATGAAATAACCACTAAGTAAAACTATACAACAGTAGGTGCAGAAAGTAAGGGGGCCGGAAATACAAGTCCAACTGTAAAGTACAACTGAAAGGGAAAACAGCAACTGAAAAGTAAAAGCTGCCATGCTGAGCTGTCCACTGGAAATCCCACCTGAAGGGTGGGTACAGATAGCTCCACTGCTCCTCGGGTCCCGCCGTCCGCTCTGAGTACGTCTCGCCCAGTGGTCTACCTCCAGGTACCATCCTGCTCTGCGAGCCTCAACCACGATCAACGCTGTCCGTGGTCTGCCACCAACACAACGTAGTGCGGGCATAACCCGTGCAGGGGTGAGTATAAGCAACTCAGTAGGGACCCCAAGACCCCCGAAGATCTCCCAAAATCCACAAAAGAGAAACCACAAAGGAAAGTTACAATCACGAAGTAACAACCGACACTGCTTAGATATATACCCATACATATACTTAAGTCAACAATTCCAATACGCTCCAACCTCCGAGCCCAAGTACAACTCAGTCCACACAGGAAAGTATACGTATTCCACACAAGAAAGAAAAACGTAATCCACACAGGATAGCACAACACAATCCACACAGGAAAGCAATAGGATTCAGCTCACACAAGTATACATCATCGAAAACGTGAAAGAGATGATCAGACATAGATACTGAATCATCTAAGCTGGGACCCACATAGGATATAAGACCAGTTGTCTTCATTGTTCCATATATGATGGGACCCACATAGGATACAAGACCAGCACTGAATCATCAAAGCTGGGACCCACATAGGGTACAAGACCAGCACAGCTAGGACCCACATAGGATTCAAGACCAGCTGTCTTCATTGATTCATCTATACTGGGACCCACATAGGATACAAGACCAGTATTGAATCATCTAAGCTACGACCCACATAGGATACAAGACCAGCACAGCTAGGACCCACATAGGATACACGACCAGCTGTCTTCGTTGATTCATCTATACTGGGACCCACATAGGATACAAGACCAGTATTGAATCATCTAAGCTGGGACCCAAATAGGATACAAGACCAGCACAGCTAGGACCCACATAGGATAAAAGACCAGCTGTCTTCATTGATTCATCTATACTGGGACCCACATAGGATACAAGATCGGTATTGAATCATCTAAGCTGGGACCCACATAGGATACAAGACCAGCACAGCTAGGACCCACAAAGGATACAAGACCAGCTGTCTTCATCGTCGCAGTCCACTGAGGATCTCTGCACAATCGTCGTCGCAGTCACAGTAGCAGTCACAGCCAGCTCTAGGGTTCCCGCACACAGCAAGCTCGGTCGGGAGGGTCTGCTCCACGAGCCGAGAGGCTAATACATCAACTGTCACATAGACCAGAGTTGATGTATCCAAATGTTCCGTATCGTCAACAGGAACTCAACACAACAGACGGCGCGTCAATCGGACGCCCGGTCTGAGAGTTATTGACTTTTTCGTCCCAGGGGCCCGGTTGGTTTTTAAGGAAAAACCAACCCGACCGTACTCTACCTGCGTCCAAACCTCGGGCGGAGTATGCCAAAAGATCCGTCTCACTAAGAGGAACTCAACAAAGTTGATGGCACGTCAATCGTACGTCCGTAGCTGAAGATATGAGTGTTTCCGCTCCGAGGACCCGGTTGGTTTCGTGTACGAACCAACCCGGCCGAAATCAAAGTATTCCGAAACCTTGAGTGCAGTATACCGAAACGACTGTCTCGATCCAAGGATCGCATCGCCGCTGACGGCGCGTCGTTTGGAGTTCCTTAGCCCGAGTTATGGGCATTTGAACCCAAACAGTTCGGTATCGAGGGTTTCGGGCCCGGACCGACCCGACCCGAGACCCCTTGGTTGGCCCGAACCGGGTCGACCCGCCCCGGACAGGGTCGGCCCAGCCCGGCACGGCGCGGCCCGGCCAGGCGCCGGTCCGGCTGGACACAGCGCACTGGGCGCGCTTCCAGCTCGGCCTTTGGCCGAGCTGTTGGAAAAACAGGGTGCGCCTGCGCCCCCTTGTGAAACCGTGGCCCCCCCTCATTTATGGGGGGCCGTTGACAACTGGCCTGGGGAATTTATTTCCCCCGGTTTTCCTCCATTCCGGCCGGCCCGACCTGGCCGGCCAGTTCCTTCTCCACAGGACCGGAAAAGGCCGGTTCTCTTCCGGCTTCCGACACCGGCGGTCAGGCTGGCCGCCGGTCACCTTGTTCCGCCGCGGCCTGGAACCGGCCGCGGCCTTTGTCGTCCGGCGCGGTGCGACGGCACCGCGCCCCTCCGCCGCCCCGCTCCGGCCGCGATGTCTTCGGTTTTCTTCGACGCTGCGCGACGGCATCGCATCCTTGAATTCCTTTCCACGGCGCGGCGCGACGGCGCCGCGCATATCAACCAGATGAAACCGCGTGGTGCGACGGAACCATGCTTCCTTGTACCAACCACAAAGAAATCATTCATGACAAATAAACAGGAGGGTCGGCCGTGTTTGTGCGGACCGGCCCCCTCGCGTTAATTGATATCAATTATTCGAAAACCACGAAGATCGAAAAATTAGAATCAATAACGGAAATTAATTTAAATAAAACCCCTACCACGGTTTCAAGAATGATGTTCGTTAACGACCCGCAGAAGACAAGCGTCGCGGAGGTTGGGCGTCACGGAAATCGAACGTCGATTTCATTGACGTCGAGGTCCGTCCGAAGAAGTAACGTTGCTGGAGAAGCTTCGTAAGTTGATGGAGAAAGCCCGAGGAGGAAGCAGTGTCTCCTTTCGTTGACAGGGGAAGAAGATCGAAAGAAGCGGCGTCGTCGATCTTCAGAAACACACCGGCTACGAAAAAGAGAAGAGATGGCACATCTTTCTCTTCTTATGGTGACATCGTTCTTCGTCGGAGCCTAAGAGTTCTTTGCGTTCTTCGTCAAGGTTGAAGAAGATGAAGAAAGCTTACCAAATCTCTCAAGGTGGCAAAAGAAAACTAACCCAAATAAAATAAGTCTAAGGCTTATTTTATTTACACAACTAAATCACTTTGAATTTCAAAAGTTTGAAATTAAGTCACTCATCTTAATTAAAACACAAGTTGTCAAAAATTAAAAAGAGAGGAATTATTGGGAGTTTTAAGGGGAGTTGAAGAGTTAGGGTTTGTGTGGGCCCCACCACACTTAATCCTCTCAAGGGAGGTTAAGTGGATGTGGGTCCCACCTCTAACTCCCTTTGGGAGGAAATAACCAACATGGATAAAAATAAATTCTGTTTCCACAATTTTTTTAACTTCATTTAATTTCCCCCAAAAATAACTCTCAACCCGCATAAAACGCAACCTCGGAAAAGGTCTACTTAAGCGAATATCGGCGCTGCGAGTTCATCGGTGTCCTCGGATTTCAATTCCGAGCACCGGTTCAAATGTTAGAAAAACCCGCTCGTTCGTTCACTGAACGTACCCGAGCCAAACTTCGAAACTTGATTCCGGGCACACCGGGCCTCGGAATCACGTGCCGTCAGAAACTACGTTCTTGTAAAATCCCAATGAAAATTAAGAAAAAATTTCCCTTGAATTTTATGGGTGTTTACATTACTCCCACCACAGGGCTTTACGTCCCCGTAAAGCTTCAACACAAACTAGGGATACAAAGGCGGTAGAGCTAGGCGGTAAGCCACCTCGCCAATCCTACTGAGGACCTGGAAGGGTCCGATGAAGCATGGAGACAACTTGCCACCTTGGCTAAATCTCCGTTATCCACGTCGAGGTGAGACCCGCATGAAGACGTGGTCGCCATCCTCGAACTCTAGTGGCCTCCGCCTCTTGTCAGCACAAGACTACTGCCGGTTCTGAGCCGTCCCTATCCGCTCATGGATGACTTGGACCTTCCTGGTCCTACAAGAGCTGCTGAGATTTCTTCCTCGCCGATAAGAGAAATTTGGTCTCATCCCCTGGATTAACCATGTTCCTTGCCTAATACAGTCAATCCTGACATGGATGATACTAATCCATACCAAGGATGACGTCGTAAGGCCTCGACGCTACTACCTAGAGATCCAACCGTTACTCTCACTTCCAAGGGTTGAGTCACACTGTCGGCATCAGTGTGTGATAACTGGGTCTCCTCCAGTAGATGTCTCACATGTGAGGGTCATGTCAACATTCAAAACTGGAACCTCTTAGTAACAACACAAAAGAGGACAGGAATGAAAACATCACAAAGGTATGCGTCTTTTATTATTGCAGCGCATAATACAAAGACGCTACACAATAGCAACAAGGAACTAGAAGTACAAGGACGTATCCACTAGTTCTGCTCCTGTCCATTTGATCCCATAGCTCCATGATCGGAGGCCTCAACTGCTTGAAGCTGAGCTCTCCCATTTCCACCAACTCCCTGCGGTCGGGGTGGACCACCTGGTGGTGGTGGTGGCAACACCTCGAAGTGTCTCCCACCATCGGCTACTCGTCTAGCTCCTCCTCCTCGTCCGCCTGCACACTGCAGACCACTGTG
Organism: Viscum album; assembly: GCA_963277665.1. Lineage (NCBI taxonomy): Eukaryota > Viridiplantae > Streptophyta > Magnoliopsida > Santalales > Viscaceae > Viscum > Viscum album. The sequence goes on from OY728143.1 coordinate 1,017,832,674, forward strand.
GCCGAACCTCTGTCTGGGAGGTCCCTCTACCACCTGCTGCTCATCTGTAAGATGAGTCGGGCAGTCTCAAGCCATGTGACCTTGCCCGCCGCATGCGTAGCAATGCCTGCCCCTCGTGTAGCTGGCTCTCCTTCGTGTGCCCCGCACAACCGAATCTTCATCCAGTGACTGCCCATCTAATGGTCTGGCCTGTTTGGACCTCTGCGTCACCTGTCTACTGCCAACTGGAGAAGACCCTGCTTCGGGCTGTCCTACGGAGGGCCCTGTCACTGGAGCCTGCTCGGCGAGAAAACTCTCCACTAGAAGGGCTCTCTCCAGCACCTCTTCCTGCGTCGGAATGTTGAGGGAGATCATCGAATCCCTGATGTCATGCCTCAGTCCCTGCTCGAAGGTCTGGGCCCGGAAGAACGGGTCCCATACCATATCTGTGGAGTAACACGACAGATCAGTAAATCTCTCCGAGTACTGGGCTACTGTCATACTGCCCTGCCGCAACTGTAGTAGCTCCTGGATGCGCACCGCTCGGAGGGTGGCTGGGACGAATTTGGAGAAGAAGATGCTCTCAAAGTCCGTCCAGAGAAGAGATGTCTCGTCGTGCACCTGGAGCATCAAGCTCCACCATCGCCCTGCTGCTGCGTGCAGTAGGCTCTCGCGAGGATCACCATGAGGTCTGCTGGTGTCCTCACTAGACTGAAAACTCGCACGACTGCCTCCAGCCAGTCCTCGGCTGCCTGGGGGTCCGTCTCCCCACGGAACCTGGGTGGTCGCTAGCGCTGGAACTTGTGCAGTGCGCTAAGGCGACATGCATCGTCAGCGACTGGGGCTGGTAGCATCGGTGGCTCATCGGGTAAAGGTACCACCGGTGCCTCTGCTGACAAGGAGCCCTGCACCGAGGCCTCATCGCTCGGTGGGCTGTCGTCATGCTCGACTCTTGGAACCCTAGCTGACTGCCGCCGTGGGGCCATCCTCAAAAGGAAACAGGTGCACCATGGTCAAACAGTATACCTGGTGAACTGACACAAGTAATCACAAAGAAAACTTGAAACACACACGCAATCAATGTTTTCGTGCATTAAGTCGGAAATCAGAAGTCAGGGCCCTGGTGTAAGGATACATCGGCCGCCGCACCAGCACTGGACTCCCTGGACTGATAACCACACTCAATACGCTAATCACTATTGCTTCACATAGAAATGATCAGAGTTCGCGGTAGAACCGAACTCCTTTGATACCAATTTGTTACGACCCGTCCTCGGGGCCCGTGCCGTGACTACCCCAAGCCCGCCTTCCATAGGCCAGGGGCTGGCGACTAGCACCAAAGGCGTCAATCCCGATATCAGGGAAGGCATTGCCTTTATAAGAGTAAACAAACACCACAGAGTACAAGCGGAAGAAGTAAACACTATGTAAAACTGTACAACAGTAGGTGCAGAAAGTAAGGGGGCCGGAAATACAAGTCCAACTGTAAAGTACAACTGAAAGGGAAAACAGAAACTGAAAAGTAAAAGCCGCCACGCCGATCTGTCCACTGGAAATCCGACCTGAAAGGTGGGTACAGATAGCTCCACTGCTCCTCGGGTCCCGCCGTCCGCTCCGAGTACGTCTCACCCAGTGGTCCACCTGTAGGTACCGTCCTGCTCTGCGAGCCTCAACCACGATCAACGCTGTCCGTGGTCTGCAACCAACACAATGTAGTGCGGGCATAGCCCGTGTAGGGGTGAGTATAAGCTACTCAGTAGGGACCCCGAGACCCCCGAAGGTCTCTCAAAATCCACAAAAGATAAACCACAAAATAAAGTTACAATCACGAAGTAACAACCGACACTGCTTAGATATATGCCCATACATATACCTAAGTCAACAATTCCAATACGCTCCAACCTCCGAGCCCAAGTACAACTCAGTCCACACAGGAAAGTATACGTATTCCACACAGGAAAGCAAAACGTAATCCACATAGGATATCACAACACAATCCACACAGGAAAGCAACAGGATTGAGCTCACAGATGTATACATCATCGAAAAGGTGAAAGAGATGATCAGACATAGATACTGAATCATCCAAGCTGGGACCCTCATAGGATACAAGACCAGTTGTCTTCATTGTTTCATCTATGCTGGGATCCACATAGGATACAAGACCAACACTGAATCATCAATGATGGGACCCACGTAGGATACAAGACCAGCATAGCTAGGACCCACATAGGATACAAGACCAGCAGTCTTCATTGATTCATCTATACTGGTACCCACATAGGATACAAGACCAGTATTGAATCATCTATGCTGGGACCCACATAGGATACAAGACCAGCACAGCTAGGACCCACATAGGATACAAGACCAGCTGTCATCATTGATTCATCTATACTGGGACCCACATAGGATACAAGACCAGTATTGAATCATCTATGCTGGGACCCACATAGGATACAAGACCAGCACACCTAGGACCCACATAGGATACAAGACCAGCTGTCTTCATTGATTCATCTATACTGGGACCCACATAGGATACAAGATCAGTATTGAATCATCTATGCTGGGACACTCATAGGATACAAGACCAGCACAGCTAGGACCCACATAGGATACAAGACCAGCTATCTTCATCGTCGCAGTCCACTTAGGATCTCTGCACAATCATCATCGCAGTCATAGTAGCAGTCGCAGCCAGCTCTAGGGTTCCCGCACACAGCATGCTCGGTCGGGAGGGTCCGCTCCACGAGCCGAGAGGCTGATACATCAATTGTCACATATTCCAGAGTTGATGTATCCAAAAGTTCTGTATCGTCAACAGGAACTCAACGCAACAGACGATGCGTCAATCGGACGTCCGGTCTGAGAGTTATTGGCTTTTTCGTCCCAGGGGCCCGGTTGGTTATTAAGGAAAAACCAATCCGACCATACTCCACCTACGTCCAAACCTCGTGCGGAGTATGCCAAAATATCCGTCTCATTAAGAGGAACTCAACAAAGTTGACGGCACATCAATCGGACGTCCGTAGCTCAAGATATGCGCGTTTCCACTCCGAGGACCCGGTTGGTTTCGTGTACGAACCAACCCGACCGATCTCAAAGTATTCCAAAAACTTGAGTGCGATATACCGAAACGACCGTCTTGATCCAAGGATGGCATCTCCGCTGACGGTGTGTCGTTTGGAGGTACGTAGCCCATGTTATGGGCATTTGAACCCAAACAGTTCGGTATCGGGGGTTTCGGGCCCGGACTGACCTGGCCCGAGACCCCCCGGTTGGCCCGAACTGGGTCGACCCCCCTGGACAGGGTTGTCCCGGCCCAGCACGGCCCGGCCCATCTGGGCGTGGCGCGGCTGGGCGCGGCCTGGCCCGGCGCGTCCCGGCCCGGTGCCGGTCCGGCTGGAAGCATCACGCTGGGCGCGCTGCCAGCTCGGCCTTCGGCCGAGCTGTTGGAAAAACGGGGGGCGCCTGCCCCTTCTTGTGAATCCGTGGCCCCCCATCATTTATGGGGGGCTTTTGACTGCTGGCCGAGGGAATTTATTTCCCCTGGTTTTCCTCCATTCCGGCCGGCCCGACCTAGCCGGCCGGTTCCTTCTCAACAGGACCGGCAGAGGCCGGTCCTCTTCCGGCTTCTGGCACCAGCGGCCCGGCTGGCCGCCGGTCACCTTGTTCCGCCGCAGCCCGGAACTGGCCGCGGCCTTTGTCGTCCGACGCGGTGCGACGACACCGCGCCCTTCCACCGCGGCCCCTCTCCGGCCGCGGCGTCTTCGGTTTTCTTCGACGCGGCGCGACAGCGGCGCGTCCTTGAATTCCTTTCCACGGTGCGGCGCGACGGCGCTGCGCATATCAACCGAATGAAACCGCATGGTGCGAAGACACCACACTTCCTCGTACGAACCACAAAGAAATCATTCATGAAAAATAAGGAGGAGGGTCGGCCGTGTTTGTGCAGACCGACCCCCTCGCGTTAATCGATATGAATTAGCCGAAAACCACGAAGATCGAAAAATTAGAATCGAGAAAGGAAATTAATTTAAATAAAACCCCTACCTCGGTTTCAAGAACGATGTTCGTCAACGATCCACGGAAGACAAGCGTCGCAGAGGTCGGGCGTAGCGGAAATCGAACGTCGATTTCATTGACGTCGAGGTGCGTCCGTAGAGGTAATGTCGCTGGAGAAGCTTCGTAAGCTGACAGAGAAAGCCCGAGGAGGAAGCAGTGTATCCTTTCGTTGACACGGGAAGAAGATCGAAAGAAGTGCCGTCGTCGATCTTCGGAAACACACCGGCTACGAAGAAGAGAAGAGACGACACATCTTTCTCTTCTTATGGTGACAGCGTTCTTCGTCGGAGCCTAAGAGTTCTTACTGTTCTTCGTCAAGGTTGAAGAAGATGAAGAAAGCTTCCCAAATCTCTCAAGGTGGCAAAAGAAAACTAACCCAAATAAAATAATTCTAAGGCTTATTTTATTTACACAACTAAACCACTTTGAATTTCAAAAGTTTGAAATTAAGTCCCTCATCTTAATTAAAACACGAGTTGTCAAAAATTAAAAAGAGAGGAGTTATTGGGATTTTTAATGGGAGTTGAAGAGTTAGGGTTCGTGTGGGCCCCACCAAACATAATCCTCTCAAGGGAGGTTAAGTGGATGTGGGTCCCACCTCTAACTCCCTTTGGGAGGAAATAACCAACATGGATAAAAATAAATTGTGTTACCACAATTTATTTAACTTCATTTAATTTCCCCCAAAACTAACTCTCAACCCGCATAAAACACAACCTCGGAAAAGGTCTCCTTAAGAGAATATCGGCGCTGCGAGTTCATCGATGTCCTCAGATTTCAATTCCGAGCACCGGTTCAAAAGTTAGAAAAACCCGCTCGTTCGTTTATTGAATGTACCGGAGCCAAATTTCGGAACTTGATTCCGGGCACACCGGGCCTCGGAATCAGGTGCCGTCAGAAACTGCGTTCTTGTAAAATCCCAAAGATAATTAAGAAAAACTTTCCCTGGAATTTTACTGGTATTTACAATTACTACTGTACTGGAATCCACCGTGGGTTCGATATCGATGACTACTGAACCAGAATCCTTCATGGGTTCGACAACGATGACTTCTGTATCGGGATCGTTTATGGGTCCGAAAATTCTGACATATATTCCTGTATCCTATGTGGGTTCGACAGAATAGCTGGTTAGGTACCTGTGTGGGTCTGACAGCTTAGCAGGTCTTGTATCTTGTGTGGGTATGACAGCTTAGATGAATCATTGACTACATCTGATCATCTCTGTCTCTCTATGAAAAATGTATACCTATGTGACCTTAGTCATTTCTCTCAACCATTGTCATCATGGTGATTGACTTTACATCCTTTGTGGACTAGGTTGTGATTGGGCTTGAGAGTTGGAGCCAGACTGTGACTGGTAACTTAGGTATATGTTTTGGAATATACCTAAGTAGGGTTGGTTGATACTTCGTGATTGTATCTTTATACTTTGGTTTATCCATTGTGGATTCTGAGATACCTTCGGGGGTCTCGGGGTCCCCTAGTGAGTATTGTTATACTCAGCCCTGTACGGGCTTTTCCCGCACCTTGTTGTGTTCTGTGCAGACAACAGACAACTATGATCATGGCCAAGGGTGATGGATGGAGGCTTCTTGGAGCTGGACTAAACGGGACGTACCGTAGGGACAAGTTTTTTGAGTATTGTACCTACCCTTTAGGTAGGATTCCCCAATGGACAATCCAAGAGCTGTTTTTCCCTTTATACTTGTACATGTTGTTCAGTTGGGTCTGTATACTGGCCAACATACTTTCAACAAACCTTACATTTCTATTTTTAGTACTTTTTGCCTCTACTTCTTGTGTTAAGACTATGCGTTTTTTACAATATAATAGGCAATGCCTTCCCTTTTATTGGGACTATGCCTTTGGTGCTAGTCACCAGCCCCTGGCCTATGGAAGGAGGGTTTGGGGTAGTCATGACATGATCCCCGAAGATAGGTCATGACAATAAGCTTCATGAAGCGATGGGATTTGTTTTTAATTACCACCTTACATGTATGTTCATAATTACGAACCTAATGAAAAGGTATGAAACACATAGAAAATAATGGTTCTATAAATTTAATATATTAAATGATTTATTTTTTTAACACAGTCGAAAAATGTATTATTTCTGTGTATGTATAGAAAATTATCTCCATGAAATGATAAGATTATTATGTTAATAGTATTTATGGATGAGTATAATTTGTATCAAGGTCTATATATCTACTATAGTGAATAATCTTAAAAATATAGAATGTGTTTGAGTGAAATAAGGGTGTCAAATAAATCCACGTTTTTTGAAAAAATTCAATACAGTGTGAAAATTTCAACATTATTATATAATTATTTTAACTAATTCAGTAAAATTATAAACCATATATGATCATGGAAAATTAATAAAGTGAAACCATTTTTATAAATATTATAAGTATGGTTTTTCTATGTTATATATTTTTAATGTTGGAAAACAAGTAAAGGATTATATACATTTATACGTTAAGAGAATTCTAATTACAACATAAAATATAAGCCTTTGAGGTTGTATCCCAACTTACAAAAAATTGATTGATTCCTTTCACATTTATTGGATGTTGGATATGGATATTGGGTTTTTAAATTAACACAACAACATATTAGTATATAGTAGATTATGATGATATTATATTTTCTTCATTAAAGATGGTTTTATGGTAGTGGAAGAATGAATAAAAAATAGGTTTAGAACAATACCTATTATTAGGAAAACCTCTTAATGTTTACCAAAAAGAATCCATAGGATTGATTTTGGATCATAATATGCAACTATTTTTTGAAGATATATTTAAAGAAAATATTTAGATAGGAATTGGATTAAAATGTTTTTATTAATGTTTTACGTAAAGAGACGAAAAAATTCCATTTTAGAATACTGTTGTGGGGACTTAGAGAATATCTCAAAATATTATATTATCATAAAATAACTTTTTATTATATTTTTCTCCAAACTGATTTATTTTAATTATATTATGATTTTGTGTAAAATAATCTCTTAAAATTAAAATAATATAACGTTAGTGTTTTTTTCTCTCTTATCTTTTCATTTTAACACCTTGTTTACCCCTTTCAACCGTATCTTGACTTCAAGGATTTCATTTTAATTTGAGTGTCAAGATAAAAAATATAAAATAAAATATAACCATAAATGTACCATGGTTTATATTATCATCCATATCATAATAAATTGGAAAACCATGTCTTTTATAAATTTAATATCATTTGTGAAATATTACTTATTATAAAATATCATTAATATCAATTTCAAGAACTATTAATTAATTTTACATTAATGACATAAAAAATGAAATTCAAAACAAATATTATATTACATTTAAAACCAGTTACATTAATCTATAAATTTCATGTATTAAATTAGTTATATATAATTATGTTTCCTTTCATATTGTAAATATCATTTATTTTATATTTTCATTAATTGAATAATTACCGCATCAACACTTTGTATGTATTTAAGGAAATTATTTATTCACAAAACTAAAAATAAATGAACATGGAAAATAAAAATCACTAAAATTAATAATTAATATTAATAATTGAACATATATTTTATTTTTAACCATGTTACTAATATTACTGTTAATAAAAACAATATTTTTTTCATTTCTTTCGTTTCTTTAAATAAAATATTATAAAGGTCATAATCACATCTGAATAAAATAATGTAATATAAAAATGATTTATTATTGTGGATGAAATGGACACATCTAAAAAAAATTAAGGCACACATTTGGGTCATCTTATTGTCCTAGTAAATTTATTTTAAACATTAATTATCCCAGATACCCTTTAACGTAGTAATAACAAGGACATGGGTTATTAATCATATTAACCCAAAATGGTTTAATTTACTAAATTTCAACCTATTAATTCCAATTACGGAATACATTTTTAAAAAATTTAATATACATAATTTTAATAATTTTATATAATTTTAGATAGAAAAATGTTATCAAAAATAATTTATCAAAAATAAATCCATCACAAGAATAAAATGTTTTTATACAAAAATAACATATGAAATTTATTTTTATAAAATGGATTATTTTATATAAAAAATTAACTAATTAAAGATTAAAAATAATAAAAAATATAATTTAATTATGTAAACAATTTAAATTGAAATACACATTTCAAAAAAATCATTATTCACCGAAAATGACAATGTTTTGAGAAATTTAATCATCTCACCATTGGATAAGTTTGATATGATATATTAAAAAATTAACATCATTTTTTCATATAAAATCAGTAAAATTTAAAAAACTAGTTAAATTTTTTTGTTAAGAAAAAATGATATTTTAATAGAATATATATTTGAATAATAACACAGATTTAATAATAATTTAGTTCATGTTTCGTAATATTTAATAAATACATTTTTATTGATTAGAAAATACATATATGTATATATATATTAAAAATAATTTTAACCTATTCATACCTACTAATACAACCACTAGGTCATAATGATCACATTTAAATAATAATATTTAACGGTTTGACTATGGTTATTCAACTTATGTTAAAAATTGTAGAAAAGTTATTGTTGGATCTTAGGAATAATGATTTACATGATAAATTAGATAGTGTTTCTATTGATTTCATTGATGAAGTTGTTATTTATTAAAAATGTCAGAAGTAATATATAATAAAACTATTTATTTATTATATATTTTGATTAAGAATAAGCAGGATTGAAAATTTTGTAAATTTTAATTTTGGTAATATAATATTTCAATAATTGGGTATATTGTTTCAAAAGAGGGAAAAATTGGTATCCTAATAAAACTAAATTATTATAACAATGGCCATAACCCCTAAACATCACTACAAATAAATTTTTTATGGATTAGTGGGTTATTACCAACACTTTTTTGAAAAAATAACCCATTTATCTATACAACTAACAATGCTATCTAAAAAATGAGTTAAATTCAATTGGGTAAGGGAATGTGATTAATGTATTGAGGTATTGAATACATAATTTTCAATACACTAGAGTTGTCCTAGCCAAAAATAAATGGTGACTTTTTTATTTATAGTTTTTATTCATTGAAGGGAATTAAATTTTTTTAATAAAATGTGAATGAGTAATTATGTATTTTTCATGTTAATTGATAATATAGGGGATGAATTACTATATATGTTATTTTAATCTTTCAATGGTGGATTTTGATTTAAATATTTGGAGTCATACTTTATATGGGGTAAAATTTTAAATATATAATTACATTAAATGTTTAAGGTATATACTCACTAAAAAATTATTTACCATGATGAAAAGAAGATTCATGGAACTTATAAAGGATTTTTATATCAATATTATAAATCATCTACATAAATATAACATGTTAACAGATGAATTATGTTAAAAATATAATGTATCATCAATAATGTTATATTTGTAACATGATTCTTTATTTAAGGATTTAATGAATGTTTTTCTATAAATTTTAGATGTAGAAAATTATTCAATTTTGTCTCATATATCACTGTAGTAATTCATATAAGAAATTATTAAGGTGGATGAGGAGTAAGAACTAAGATTTTATTAAAATATAAAATTGAATAGTAATGGAAAATTTACTCACATTTTTATTGAAAAATAATGACTTCTCATATTTAAAAATAGGTTATTTATTATAAATAATTCCCAATTTATGAAATAATTATTATGTGAGGCACATATCTATCCATTTCTAGTTTATACTAGTATTAATAAGATGTATCGATACTTTCATGAATATTATTATTGTGATGGTATGCAGAAGTATATTATTGATTTCATAAGGAAATATTTGAATAATCATCTGGTTATACCTAAGTGATAATTGTCGAAGGGATTGTTTCATTATTGTTTTGGTTCCTAAATGATAATTTTATAATATATCTATTTATATTATGTTGGGATTACCAAACAAATATCATGTTCTCAATTTATTTTTGGTTATTATTGATCATATGACTAAATCAAAACAATACCTTCATATTGAAGAATCTTGATAATTGGATTAAATAGATAAAATTTATCATAAAAAGGTAATAAAATTAAATAGGGTCCCACACTACAATATATATAATTTTGATCCTAGATTTACCTCATATTCATATATAGGACTAAAAAGTGGATATTTTCTGAGTTAAGTATCATTATAGCTTCTCATCATCAATATAATGTATACTGAGAATGAAAAATTATTAAATTATTTGACATTATAATATAATTCCTAATAGATTACAAGGGAATATCAGATCAACAACATTCCTTTTTGGATTACCTAATAATATAATATTCATTCAAGTATATAAATGAAATCATTAGAGGAATTATTTTGAAATTTTATTTGAACTCTAACATGATAGGATGATATCAGTGAAAAAAAGATACTGGGACCAAAATTGTTAGAATATGTTTTTGAGAAGGTATAGAAATCTCACATTTTCTATGTATACAGTTCATTTCAACTTAAGAAATGATAAAGAATTTAGGTTTCTTCTCAGGTATACTTACAGAAATGTTTATCTTTGGTGTATGATTTTTTCCATTTTTCATATGCTAAATATGTTTGTACCTTATGCATCCAATATTTTTATCCAAGATACAGTACAAATGGAAGATAATATTTACTTTAAAAAATTGGTTAATATTTTTTTATAATAGATAATATATGATATTATGTATGTTTATTATACATGTAGTGGTTTTATTAAATAATCATATTATTTAGGAAGAAACATTGGAGTTATAAAAATCTATGAGGAAAAAATTCCCTCACTTATTTGAGAAATTATTAATATCATGAGAATGAAATTTTTTAATGTTGTAAATAATGTGAAAAACTAGTTAATCCAAGAAGTAAATTAAAATTTTGGTTTATATGAATTCATTTTGGGGGATCATAGTCTTCATAGATTCATAAATAGTTTTATAATTGTTTTCATTTGAACAGTGAATAGTTTTATTTATGTAATTTCTTTTCTATGTATTAGATGATATAATTTAAAAGGTAAAATTTTTCATTTTAAAATTTTGATTTCATTTTTTTGGAATTTATTTTTTATGTTATAGTATTTAATTTTTCATAAAGTTATTTGTTTATATTTTTTTAAAAGTATTTATTTCTAAGTGAATAGTGATAAATGTTGGTGTTTTTTATGAAAATATAATTATTTTATTAAATATAGTAATTTAAATTTCCCATTATATTTTTTATTTTTTAAATTTAATATAAGATATATTTTTTAAAAAAATAATATAAATATAAAATCACATTTATATAATTATTTTTCAAAATAATCATAAAAAATCAATCATGATAAATTGACTATAGGTTTTAATTATTATTATAAATTTTTTAATGAGTTAATTTTCATTTTTGATAATTATTAATATTTTTTACGGTAAAAATGTATCACTACAATAAAGGATAAATTGGGTTAATTAATTTAAATTAAATTTATTATGGCCTTAAATGTTCAAAATAATTCTTATTAATAGACATTACATTCATTATTGTCACCTTGTCATTTATATCTGAGATATTTTTAGCAATATTTCTAGGAATAATACATTTATAATATTTAATATCTTACAAAAATTAAAATGGTGACATTCCCATTAATTATAAAAGGGATCCTCCACTCATCCATTTCTAACAATTTTTATCACTCCATCTTAGCATAGAACAAACTAAATTCCTCACCAACACACTATCTTTTGTTCTATAGTTTTAAGCAACATGAAAAAATCAAACAATTTTTTTTCCTGATGGGTAATCCATATGATGTTTCCCATAGAAGTGGTATAACTCTTAACCGAGTGTTTCATGTTTTTTTATATTCTATATCCATTAAAATATTCATTAAAATTTATATAAAAAAAATTAGTTACATACATATACCAAAATTTTATTTTTATTATGGGAAAATCCGTTTTCATTTATTCCATCCAATGGTAAATGAAAACATCGCTTCTGTATATGTGTGGAACACCACCACCATAAATCGATGTGTATCAATTTTCATCACCATATTATACTACATGTTAAAATAAATGAGCATAGGAATATATATGATATGTTTAAAATAATTTTGATTATATTACTATAATATATTATTTACCTTCTTACCTATTTAATTTTTTGGAAATTGTTAACATCTCCCTTATGCTTGTGTGGAATACCACGTCCACAGAGTGAAATGAATGATTTTTATTACTGTTTCACATGGTTTGTAATAAGTTTGGAATTTATGAATAAATATGGAATTGATAATTTTTTTGGCTATTAAAAAGTAAAATATTAAATAATTTTTATATTTCCCACTAAATATAAAATTGATTATTTCATTCTCGCATAGGTGAAAACTTCCATCTACATGATAAAAAAGCGATTCATTTATCATGGACACCTCATAGGGATGGGTTTAAAAGTGAATTTATTGTATAATTATAATAACTATATATTTTTTAGTATTATTAATTAAATGGAACCCTAATATATTTAACAATGGTCAACACATCAATGTAGTTGGGTGTATATGAATCGAATGACCCCAAATCATCCAATGAAAAACAATAAGTTCGTTATTTATGATTGATAAGACATATGAATGTAGATGAAACTTAATATATGGAATTTATCATCTCACATTCATTCAACTTTCACTCATTACATTCACCTCACATGTTTAATTTGGTTCATGTACTTCCATATAGAGGTATTTTTTTATTCTTTAAAAAAAATAATGAGGTTGTCAAATTCATTTCATATACTATTCTCTAATGTTATAATGAATCAAAATCTATTATAGTCTTGAAGTATTTTACTCTAAAACCTTGTTTTATAGTATTCCATTGAAAACCCATTACACCATTTCCTTGTTTATAACTATTTTAAATTTATATTCATATTAATATATAAATGATTTTAAAATTTTATTTAAAAATAATTTTGGCATATTCTATGATGGTTTAAAAATGTTATAATTACAAATTTGACATGGTGTAATTTTTAATTTTTTTTGCAATTATTTAAAAAATGTTTAATTAAACATATATGGTGGGACTATAATTTACATTAATCATAGATACTACTCATTATCAAAAATCACACACAAGAGAAAATGTGTTTTTATATCAGTATCCTTTTCCTAATATTTTAAAAAAAATTATCTGTTTATTAGAAAATGGACATTTCTTTGAATTTATATGAAAAATGGATAGATATTTTTTTATGGGTTAAAAAGTGGTTTTTAATAGATTGAAGATGAAACATTATGGAATAAAATGTTTTTTCTAATGAAATTATTATCAGACATTAATGATGATGATGGGTGAGAAAAATATAGCTCCTAATGAAAAATGATCTGAATATAGCTATCCAATGCATTGGGTAATGAAAGGTATTCAATGGAAAAAATATGAGGGTAATAAGAGGGTAAATTACCCATATATAATTAATATGGATCTATCTATTTTGATAGGGGTTAAATATGAGTGGATTTTGGTTGAGAATATGATGAAAAAAATTAACCTATATTATTCTTTAAAAATGGGTTGTTTATAGAAATATTTCATTAATGAGGTAAGGAATATTTATAAACATCTAACGTTGAATGGTGTTTTTTCAACGAAATTTTTTAATGACTTCTAATTTTTTAAAGACTCCTTCAAGGTATAGTTATTCCTACTAATTATTTTAAAGGTTTCCATTATGTGATGGTTGATTTTATAATGTCAACATAATTTCTTTATGATATGAATGATTTATTTCGAAAAAGTTAAATTTTTTGTTTTTAATGTTTTTCACTAGAAAAATAGGATTACTTTTATTATCCCTTACTAAGAAATTATTTCATCTTCACACATTTGTAAATGTTTTTTCAGGTTCTATGGATCTGTATAACTTTTTCCAAGGTCTATGTTTAATCTATTGTGACCCATTTGAATGAAATTTTTTTTTGTCTTCAATGAAATATTAATGTAATACAAAATCCTTATTTTTCTAGAAAAAATGCATACTATATGAAAATTTCCACATTTTTATTTAATATTTTTACGTAATTGTATAAAACATAAAACCAAATGGATTGTAGAAATATAATAATGTGAAACCATTTTTATAAATTATAATTTATTGGTTGTTCTTACTCTAAGACCTTTTATACATGAACACACATAGAAACACACACACACAGATATGTATATATTTATATATATATATTCATTATCTTACTATACTCCATGTAAAGTAAAAATAGTCACATGGTTGTGATATTTTGAATGAATTTGAAATATTATATGGGAGAAAACCATATAGGATGTTGAAACATTAAAAAAACTACTTCTTTCTAATCACCTAAAAGGGGTTCATCTTTTGGTATGTAGTGAATGCATTGAACTAATAGGTATCGCCATACATCTCTTACAAGAGGGATTTTATAGTCCTTATATATTTATATAGCACCACAAGAGCCACATGAAATATTATTATAGAATTTATATTATGGTTCATTTGGATAGAATAATATAAAAATATTATATGGAAAATTCATTATACGATTTCCTTAAAACCATAAAAAATTGAACCATTATCATCAGTGATATAAATATTAGGCCATATCATGAATTTCTTATGAGTTTTTCTTATTGAAAATTATTAATATTCATATGTATTATACCAACAAGCTAAAATCTAAGCTGATAAATAATAAATATCTATTAGTGAAAATGTTCACCAATTACATAAAAAATAAACAAAAATTTATTTTTTGGGAAACTATAGTCCCATATCCTTGTAAATATATGCATCCTCTCAATAAATGTTCTTCAAACACACCATTATCGGGTCCATCATATTGTATAAAACATACATAAGTCAATTTTCTTCCATGTACCAAACATTTAAGACACAAACACACATATGATATCTGGAAAATTAGATCTGATACCACTTTGTAACATCTCACTGATCTGGGCCATTCAGCACATCCTGGACAGATGATCACTACATGATATCAAGAAAAAATCCACTTAAGATGGATGTATCCAACATGTAGTGGGGGTGTATAATTGTATAAGGGGGATCAATAACCATGTACAATATTAACTAAAATGTATGAAAAAATACATAAATAACAATGAATAATGCATAGAAAATAAATATATAATGTTGACGAAATAAATAACCTATGTTATCTAAAATGTAATATAACACATAGTCATACATATTAATTCCCATTACATTATATAATAAATAATTTAATACATTTACTATCACATTTTAAGGTAATAAATTAAAACAAAAATTTTTTAATTCACTCATTCCATCCCAAAGGGGAACCTCAATCTCAATCACCTTTCTCATCAAATTTTTCATTCAAGATCCAATATTGTGTATGTTCCCTACATATACCTATGAATATTGTGTACTATTCAGGAGCACATGTTCCATGAAAAACTTGTTAGGGTGTGAGTAAAACAAAGTCTCTAACCACCAACATGGATTAATTCATAAAAATTAAATATCATATAAGATCACAAGTTCTACATTATGAAAAAATAAATTCATTACAAAAAAACTAATAATCACTATTGATCCACAATTTCTATCAACACACCAAGATCGACCATGACTTCTTCAACTAGTGTGGGAGAATCTCTATGAATAATACATCACATCACATGAAAAAATTTCCCACCTTAGTAACCCACATACATTCCACCACCATGGATAAATTCTTGATCGTAACGATTATTCTGGGCATCCTACATAATAATAGTCTTAGAAGATATCCTTATTTGTATGTTAGTAACCCTTTATATCATGTCTATGAACTGGATCATAGGTTTCATGTATGTACTACAGTATTTCCATTATATGTATCAAGACCTGTAGTGTCACATATAATATTACAATTCATAATTATATTTATAAATAGATCACACGAATATTTTGTAATTTCATATAATATCAATATTTTTAGAAATTAGTAAAATCCAATAAATTTCCAGTATTATCTACCAATATAATATGTTATGTTTATATGATTGTTAGGATGAGATCCATAAAATATTCCTTATCACTAAGAATATATAGTTTTTAGGAAGCTGATCCCTTGAATCCCTTATAATCACATGCGATCAGATCAAAGGGAGGTAATCTATGGAATCATTTAACATATATATAGGTGAAACCATCCACCTAGTAACATCATGTGATGCTAATAAGAAAAATTGTTATAATAAAAAGTGTTGGAAACTTCTTGAACCCAACTCACAAAAATCTAGAAAAACTCTCCTGTGTATGAAATATCCTGATCATTTCATCAATTACATGTTCAAATAACCTGTTTAGGTTCTATGATGAAACCAACAATCATCTATATATATTCCGTTACAATTTTTTGATTTATATAATATAGAGGAACCCTACTATTCTATCTAGGGAACACTATAACACATACACCTTATAATAGTTCCTTGTATTGATCTAATCCTTATGATCGACACCTGGAATTAAGAGTGCATATTTTCCATCAGTATCATCATAATATTATTAATAACTCATTGTAATCTATGAAAAATCCTTACTATGATTACTATAAGAAATGGAATAATGATTATGTTTCTTATAAAGTCATCTTATGCCGGTCCATCCACACAATATATCTTAAAACTACCATGTGTATATCAACCTAGTGATTATTCCCTGGTGCAATAGGTAAAATCCCCACACAAACCTACTAACCATCCCTTAGGTTGTAAGGAATCTAAAGGAACTATCCCAATAAACTTGGGGCTATTATTTGAAATTCATCACACACCATTACTCATATGATCTAAGTAAACCTATACTGAGGTGCACTAAGTCAATTAGTTCACTAAAGTCTCCCTCTTAAGGGATTGTACATCCAAATGTATACATTTTGAATCAAGGAATTTTCCATCAGTGATCAGAAATCTATCTAGTGAAAAGGTCTATATAATAATGGAACATTATTCATTTATAGTCATATAATTTATTCTTAATTAAAAAATTATTTTATTTTATAAAATAAATAATTTAATTCAATGTCCAATCAAAAATTGGTAGTGACACAACATATGAAACTCCATATAAATATAAGATGAATTTACTATAGAGGGTTTGTTTGAGGAACCACCTTTATCGTTTATAAGTTAATATCATTGATATGTGAAGTCCAAGAATCTATTTCAATGAATGTCATCAATCAAATGGACAAAATAGGACAACAAGGAACCCTAAATATATTTATGAATAATTAATTAGGAATAAAATAATTCTCAATTTAGATTATGATTAATTCCATATCAAATTTAATTAACATATATTTTAATCAATTCTTCCCTAATCAACCATTAAAAAACCATATGATATTTAAGGACCATTTTAGATACCACATACACATTTCTTATTTGATAATATCCATTTAACATGCTTAATTAATTATTCAACCATTTCATAAATTTTCATATAATTAAATAACGAATTAATTTTTATTGAATAATTAATTTCTTCCACTCAATAATATCTATAATATACACTGGATCAATCAATAATTTAGAAAAATGACAATTATTTTATAAAATCTATTTTAAACATATACCTATGTGTGTGGGGGATACCTTGTGTAAAAGAAACCATTTCCACTCATATGAATCCATCTCACATTCCACTATACATGAATTACATGGGTTACGCATACCCAAAACATTGCCTTCTATAAGGGTAACATAGTATACCCTCAACATTTGATACAATTATATAGTGGGTTACTATAAAATAAATGTGTAAATTATATATATATATATATATATTCTTTTACCTTATTCCAAACTTCTCCCACAATGATAATGTAAAACCCGTTTAAAAAATCTTGGACCTCTATTAATTTCATGTGAACTACAATATTTACAAATTAAATACTCAATTTACCCACCACAGTCCTCTACCAAACCAGGAAGACTCAAATATTCATAAAAAAATAAAAATTATGGTAAATATATATAATTAACCACCTCGTGGATAATACCAGAGGCTTTAAATCATATCTAAATTGAAATTTCACAACAAATCTATCAAAAAACAATTTCTATTTTAAGAAAATTTCTCTCCCATTATTTTCCATTTCTCTACTGTATTAAGTCACACAAAGGGGGAATATTTCCCCACTATCATAAAAATGTGGGATGAAAAAGTGAAGGATTGGGAGATCTAATTATTTTTATTTTAAATTATTTTAAATTCCAATTCAAATAGCCTATACATCTTCTCGGAAATGGGTCTATGTTTATACCTCTCTTAGGAAAAACCACACCTTCCAGAAATAGTTGTGATTTATTAATAATGATATGGGAATTATTTCAAATAATATAACTTTTTTATATTTATATATTAATTAATATTTAGGAAGTAAATAATAATATTTTCTCTAATTTTAACTTTCTTGGAATCACATCGAATTACAAAACTATAATATATTATTTATTATGTGATTAATGGAATGATCATTAAATATTTCATCAATATTCTTCTAAAGTAATAAAACATTTAAAAAACATATATATCTAGAACCAAGAAAAAAATTTAACTAAACATCATAAAATGTATTGGTTTGAGTTGTCACATCACCCTTGAGGGAATTAATTTTCAATTTATTATTTATTATCTCAATAGAAAATCTATAGATCACTTCTACTTGTGTATATATATAAAATGTTAATAAAATAATCAAATTATGTTGTAATTATCATTTTGAAATCATGATATTATGATAGATAATAGAATGTTCTACGTAAATGTAAAATTTCAAACCCACTTTCTCAAGAATATTTCACCATCACTATTCCTTTTATAGCTTATATATCATCCCTTGAGTTGCAAATCAATAATTACTTTTCATATTTATTGGAATAAAATTTTTATAATCTTGAGTTTCAATAACCCTCAAATTTAAATTATATAAAATAAAAAATATTTTTTTTAATTTCGAAAATAATTATATATTGATTATATGTTTGAGGTATAATAAGGATATGAGTCTTCATTTTACACTTAAAACCGCACTGATAGAAAACATGTTGTACACCTCAAAGATCATAAGTTGTTAATATCTCCATTGATTCATTTTATAAATTCATTAATAATTTTTTGTATTTAAAAATATCCCTTTTCATTAAATTGATGTCGAAAGGATGTTAAAACCCAATATATCTCAATCATGTTTTTTCTACACTAGATACAAAACACATTAGTATAAGTGATATATTTTATAAAAATTATTTAGTACAAAACAAACATTATTTGTCATATTTAAAATACCTCTCTATAATATCTACCTTTACTATCAAATCACATTCATAATTATTATGATTAATCAACATAGATCCATATTTTATAACTATCAAATTTCGATCATAAAACCATCACAAATTCTCAAGGATTCAATAGTTTAAATTATTATATAAATTGTTTTCTATTAAATACATATTAGAAACCGTAAAAATAAAAATCAATATTAATATTGGAATATATTATCATTTACAACCACCTTCATGGTGGCTCATTGTGAATGAAATATACAAAATATACCATGAATGTTTCTTCTGCCCACAATATGAGAATATGAAGTTAATTTTATTCAACAATTCTTCAGCTAGTTCATGTCAAATATCAACAATAAATAATATTGTGTTTTTTAAATTTAAGATATGTTTACTTGTCGTCTTACACAAAACCATAAAGGTTATCCCCTGTGTCTATTTCTTATATGCCATGTAAAATTATTTTTCCATGATCAATATTTACAAGATATATTTTTTTATCTTAACATCCTAACAAAATATGAATATTTAAAGTTGAATTATTAAATATTAAATTTTGATTAACATTAATAAACATTAATTATATATATATATATTCATTAATATATCTTGGGGTATCTTTTTAATAATTTTGTATTAGCCCATAACTCGAATAATTAAACATGTTATGTTATAAAAAATTTCCTTAAATAAAAATTGAAATTAAATAAACATTTTTTTCCTTATAATTACATTTATGTAAAAATTTTAAATAATACAATCATGAGATATAGATATTTAATATATATAATCATTCATGAACACATTCCCATCATAACCCATTTTGGTAAGATTCATTTTACAATTAGAAATATTTTTTCAGTAACCGTTATCCTCTAGTCAATTGAAAAACTAGAAGATATCCATAAAAGGTTTTATAAATATTTTTATGGGTACATTTGGAGGCATAACCCTATTAATATATTTTCATATATAACATCAACTAAATTTACTATTCTATAATACCATTTTATGATTATATAACCAAGATACCAAAACCATGAGAGATGAATTTCATTACGAAAAGGCCTCAAATTGAGTTCTATATTTCAACAGGGTTGAAACTAGTTTATAGTGGATAAAATAAATAATTGGTGGATTAAAAAAACATATAAATTTATAATAAAATATATTAAGTTAAAATAATTTTTTTTAAATTACTGAAACATAATATTATAGTATAATGTTTTTACCAATAAATGATATTTATTATATTTCATGCTAACATGAAGTTAGTCAATGTTATTAATATACATTTTACTATATACATCCTATAATATAATCTTCATGTATGTATGACTCTCTAGGTTTTAAGAAAAATTTCTTCATTTTTTTAGCATCATGTCAAAAAAAAAAATTCCATAAAAATGCAAAATTAGGGGTTTAGTAAAAAAATTATTGGTATTCCTAATACACAGGAAAAACACTAATCCAGTAACTTGGACATGAAAACTAAATGGAATGTGTTATAAAATTTTTACATAAATAACTTACCAAAACCATTAAAATAAATATATATATATACATATTCAAATATTAAATAGTCAAAAATTACTTTGCGAGAAAATCAATCTATTTTTTAAATAAAAAATATATTAACCTTAAAATATATAATAATCAAAAACAATACCACCATTTTATAAGAAAAAATTCCCTTATAGACCAACATCATATTTTTTAAATAATTTCATTATAAATAAAATTGTTACCAAGGTTTAATATGATCATAATGAATAACCACAATTGAAATAGAAATAAATTTTCTATTTCAATAATTATTGTTTATCACCCATATAGTTTAATTGTATAAATAATTTCATATCCAAACCAAACACTATCCAATAGAATTTTCCAACATATAAAGCCTCAAGTGATTAGTATAAAATGTAAAAAGGTTTCTTTATTTAGAAACTATTTTTTTTCAAATAAAATAAATTTAAATATAAAATTTATAATTATAGTATATTTTATATGAGGAAATATAATAACATGGTTATAAAAAAACTCGCAATCCCTTTTATTATATGAATTCCAAAACCCGCCCATTAAATAAAAAATAATATTAATAAACATTACAAAACCAATATTTTTAATTAATGTTAAAATACCCTTACTATTTTAAAAAG
Source organism: Viscum album (assembly GCA_963277665.1). Classification (NCBI taxonomy): domain Eukaryota; kingdom Viridiplantae; phylum Streptophyta; class Magnoliopsida; order Santalales; family Viscaceae; genus Viscum; species Viscum album. The sequence goes on from OY728143.1 coordinate 1,017,854,277, forward strand.
AATTTAATGAATAATTATTAGTAAATATATAAACATATTTCAATAATACCTTCAAATGTACCTAAAAACCTAAAAGTTATTCATATATATGATTGACATAAAACAAAATTTTATTGTGAAATAATACTTTAAAGAAACCATGGTTCAATGACTATATGTATAAACGTATTACAAATAACTCCCTAATAATCAATATTTTATTATTTTATTATTTTATATATAAATCCAATAACAACCGGCCTCATTTATCTATAGTCTAAACCACTAATGTATATAAAATTTCTTGTTATTTTTCATAAACCCTCGATTTGATGGTCCCAAAGACCTGAAACACCAAGACATAAAATCATTTTTCATTCAAAAACAAACATTCATAAATAATGTGAAAAAATATGATATATATATATATTTACATCAAATATTCTGGTTTTAGAAATCATACATTGAATTATAAACGTGAATAAATAATCCATCATGTTTCCTATGTCGATATATATATTTAAATAGATGACCTCCATCAATTACTATAAAATAATTATGATGATAAAACTATTATTCAACAAACAGATCAAAAATTTGTTCCATTACATTCACCTAGAACATGATATCCAAATATATATATGCGGTTATTTTAATATACAGTCACAATTTTATTTTATAGTGATATTAATTAAATAGTAAGATTATATTTATTCAAAATTTATTTATGATATAAATCCAATGAAATGGATTTAAGCATTGGAACCAAATTCCATCTAAAAAGGGATGATATAGATATAATACTGTTAATAATATTTTTTCCCACTTGAATAATAATTATTTAATATATATTAATTAGGGTCACATTGTGATGACTGGGATATGAGTAGGGAACTATTGGTACATTTCAATTTTATAGGAATGGTATGTGGTAAATTTGAACAAAAATTATAATGGTATTCTTCAATGAGATTGGTTAACGATCATAAGATGATTATTGATTAATAATTTATGAAGAGATATTTATTATTTATAAATATATTTATAGTAGTACTTTCTTAGATAAATAAGATGTAAAATAACCGTTGGAAACTCCAATGGTGATTTTTTTTTATTTTTTAATAACAGTTTCCATGGGACTGTCATACATAAAGATAATGTATGTTGTATAATTAAATGACTCAATTTTTTAATAACTTTAATTATGAAAACAATGTTAGGCATATGGGTTATAAGAAAAACCAAGGATTTTAAATGGATGGATGAGAAAAAGGTTTAAATGAAAAAAGGAGAATCAATTTATATTATAATATGTTCATTAGATGAATCATTAGAAACAATCATGGAAACTATTATTTAATATATCATTATGTTGAAATAAAAATCCATAAATCAATGTGATGCACCGTAAAATCCTAGAATTTTGGTTGGTAATGTTTAATATTATCCAATAAAGAGGCCATCTTAATTATTTACATGTTATATAAATATTAAATATATGGATAAGGGATAGTTTTGACCCTTATGTTTAGAAAAATGTACATTGAAATGTTGAAACCGGGTGGATAAAACATAGAAACAACGGAAGAAATTAGATGAATTGGTATGAAAAAAGTTGTAGAATGAAAAATAATGTTCGAATGAATCTAGAGAAGGATCTACTCCTATTAAAATTCATTATCAGTATTAATTTAAATCATTATGGAATAAAATATTTAGAATCCTATGGGTACATTTAAAAAATATATAGGAATCCTTTTTTTAATATCCCTTCATTAAAAATATCATAAACACTCTCTCATATGAAATGTTCATTAAAGAGATGGTTTCAAAAATATAGAATGTAATGGATATATGTAAAATAAAAAATATAAACTAAGGACTATATGTGGTTTAAATGAGGAAATAATTAATGAAATAAGATTATTGTAGTTATATAAATTTAATTATTATCAAAACTTATGACATTAGAATATGATTGTTTGATTTAGGGGTTACTTAAAAAGTAAATTTTAATCAATTTATAAATAAATATGATGGTAGGAGGTGAATACCAGGAAGTTTTATATTCAATTTTATTATTTAGAATTGAGATATTTAAGAGGTTTTTAGGACATTTTAGATAAAATGGAATTTTTTATCATTATATTAGTTTTTCCTTTTGTTGTGACAAGTGAAGTTAAATTACACTATATACATAGATGATAATTTTTTTGATGAACCGTGCATGTGAACTTATAATTTACATAATTTAATAAACTATTTCATTGCATGAATTCCAATTATCTTTTAGGTTTATAACCTTTAATTAATAATTAATACATATTAACTAAGATTACCATGAATATTTCCACAAATAGACATTTTACCACAAAATAAAAAACATATTAATCTATTTAATCTATTTATAATCACCCTAATATTTCTATAAAAAATATTATAATATAATATAATCATATGTATTATATTAAATCAAAACATAGAGAAAAATATTCATAAGGAATGAGTGATCCAAATTGATTAACAATGGAAATATTATCAGCGGGTTAGGAAATGTGATATTATAAGAATATGAGAAAACATGAGTAAGGAATAAATGTCATATGATAATTACTTATAATCATAACACACAATCGATCATAAAATAAGTTAAATAGATTCATTAATCCATAAAAGAAAAACCTATATTCATGGAATCTATAATACTGCTTAAAAACATTTAACATGAATCTGGAATCCTAGGGAAATATGTTAATAAAATGGAACATCATAGAAATTTGGAAAAACAATTATTAGAAGGATTATTAAATTCATGAGAGACAATATTATTAACTATTATTATAATAAACTAATATGTACACATTAATAAATAACTCATTTCATATAAAATTTTAACCCATGCAATAGAGGGTGATATAGGACCCCACTAGTCATTCATACACAATAAATTATTCCACAAGAAATAAATTAATTACCTTAATATAAATAGCTTATTTTAATAATAGTGGGTTTCATTCCACAGATAATAAATAATCAATGGAAGGAAAATGGGTTTCATGTCTTTTTCAGTTTATTTCAAATAAGTAAATCATTCATATTTCCATGACTAATCATAAAAAGATAAACTAATTGATAAGAAATGTGTTTTGAATGATATTTAGTAAAATTATAGGTCAATACCCTTAATTAAAGATGAAAAATCCCATGGTATTTATGCCATATACATAAATGGTTCAATGTTATGTGAATAATTTTCCTTGTCAACAAATATATGTAATCTTGGTGAACAACCTTCAACTATGTAAATGTAAAAAAGAAATTCACAAAAGAAATTCATTGGAGGAAATGTATTTCCAATTCAGGGAGGATGGATTAGAAAGAAAAAAATAATATTTGGATAATTTGTTTGAGAAAAATATACATTACATAATCCATCTAGAAAATAAGGAGGACAATAAAATTTTAATATTATCTTCAATAAAGAATATGATCTCTCAATGAAAAATTATAGAAGAAAATTTGTTTTTAGGGGTATAAAAAATATAAATCAAAAAATAAGAAATATCCTTCATCTTTTGGTGTAATTCATAAAAATACAATATAAATCTAGGAGAAAATTAATTTATTTTAGGAAGCATCAAATTATAGAGATAAATATTCCTATAAAATGACAATAGTAGTTTAAATATGTTCTGTAATAAAAAACATGAAAAAACATATTATTTTCATTCTTTGATAAAGACATCCTCTATGTAAAATGTTAAAAAAATTATAAATGTAAAGACCCTGAAATTTCAAGGAATTGTTTTTTTTTTGAATTTTACGAGTTCATGGCTTCTGACGGCACATGATTCCAAGGACCAGTGTGCCCGAAATCAATTTACGAAGTTTAGCTCGGGTACATTCAGTGAACGAACAAGTGGGTTTTTCTATCTTTTGAACCGGTGCTCGGAATTGAAATCTATGGGCACCAATGAACTCGCATCACCGATAATTGGTTAATGGGACCTTTACTGCAATTGCGCTTCAAGCGGGATGAGTTTTAAAATTTGGGGAATTAGATTAAAATAAATAAAATTGGTGGAGAACATTTTTATTTATATCTAAGGTGGTTATATCCTACAAAGGGGAGTTAGTGCTGGGACCCACAACCAACTAACTACCCATCTGACGATATTTGAAAGGTGGGACCCACATGAGCCCCAACCATTCTCTTTCCCCTAAACTCCTTAAACCCCCTTCTTTAATATGTTAACTCTTCTTTATGTTTGTAACTCTTATTTTCCTCTCTCTCCCTCTTGATTAATGTAGCCAACCCACATTAATTAATGAAATGAATCACCTCAATTGATTAATTAAATAAATGTTATGATTTTTTTATTTTGAATGGCTTGTGTGAATAAAATAATAGCTTGACTATTATTTTATTTAGTCTTTGGGTTGTGTTGGAACATTGGGGAGCTCTTAAGGATTAGAGAAGGTTGTTCTTCCCTCAATGAATGAACACCATTTTACAAACGAACAACCGCCGAGTAACATCATCTTCACCTTCGATCTTTGACATAGCCAATGGGGTAGAAGCCACCCACAAGGAACGCCAACTACGACGTGCCCTCCTTCATCCTCTCTGCAATAAGTAAGGAGACACCGTTTCCTCCTAGGACGCACCCCGACATCCACGGAATCAATGTCCAATATCTGTGATGTTGTTCTCCGCAACACACGACATGTGACGTCAATTATCGAGGTAGGGGTTGTTACGTTCAAGATTTAATATTGTTCATCATCGTTCTTCAATTCATGAGTTTTGTTTGGCCGCATGATACCATCATGAAGAGGAAGGGCTTGAACCGCATGAACACGATCTGACCCTTACCCTCTCATTTGTAGTTTGTGGATGATGGAGACAGACTACGAAGAACCGTCCGGCGACGGGCCGACCACAATCAGATCGTCAGCGCATGATTGTCGGGTCACCACAAAGGAGCGACACTGACTTGTCGTGTAGCATAGAGCCGGTCCGCGGCTAGGCCGGGACGCGGTGGAGGGTCGCAGCACCGTCCCGCCGCGCCGGAGCTTCATGGGTCATGGCCAGGGGCTGGCCACAGAGGTGGGGTGCGACGCCGGTTGAACACAGCCGCAGCCTATGGCCGTGGCGGATCTGGAAGGGCGGGCAGCTGTGTCGGCCACCGGCACCATCATGAGGTGGGACCCGAGGGGTTCTTGGGGTTACCCAAGGGCAGGCATTCATGGTTTCTCATTTGGAAGAAACTGGGGTGTGTAACCCCCCCGGACCAGCGTCTAGGGTGGGCCCTGCTGAGTGCCACTGGTGAGCCAGCCCCGCGTCCTGCTACGTGGGCCACATGGGCCGGGTCGTGCCGGCCATGCCGGACCGCGCCTGCCCCGGGTCGGGTCATGCCATCCACGGGCCGGGCCGCGCCCTATCGGGCTAGACCCGGATCCCGGTCGTGTCGACCCGGTTCGGACCGACCCAGCGGGTGTTGGGCCAGGTCGGACCGGGACTAGACCCCCTATTTTCGGACCATCTTCAGTTAAACGCCCATAACTTGAGTTGTGGACCTCCAATCGACACACCATCAGTTTCATAGGATTTCTAGGATCGAGATGGTCATTTCGGTATATTAGACTCATGTTTTTCCGTGATGTTTGGGTATGTCCAGATTGGATCGAAGTCGAAACCAACCGGGCCCTCATAGCAGAAACGATTTTAACTAGAGGACCGGACGTCCGATTGACGTGCCGTCAACTAAGTAGTATTCCTATTGTGGTGAAGGTTCTTTTGAAATAATTCACCTGAGGTTTGGACGCAGTTGGAGTATGGACTGGTTGGATTGGACCCGAAATCCAACCGGGCCCCTAGAACAGAAATGCTAATAACTCACAGACTGGGGATCTGATTGACGTGTCGTCTATTGCGTTGAGACCCCTATGACGAGGCGACTCTTTGAGATACTTCCACGTGGGATTACGTGACATTGGGAATTTTCGACCATCATCTCATGGATTGGGCCCTCCCGGAGACGAGCGTACGGTGTGCAGAGTCCTAGTAGCTGTAGACCTGACGACTGCATGACCGATTCAACTCGGAATGATTCGATTAGCCCAGTGGACGGAGTGCCTGGTATTTGGCACAAGACCGAAGGCGGGCGGAGCACCTAGTAGCTGGCAGCAGAACCGCAGTACTCAACAGGAGGAGTACCTCTGTAGGCTATTAGGGAGAGCGCCCGGTATTTGGCGGCAGACCCTCAGTGGACGGAGCGCCCGGTATTCGGCAGCAGACCCACGATACTTGACACGAGGAGTACCTCAGTAGACTAAGTTTAGTGAGAACCTCCTCGGAGTCATGACATGATCACTATACTCGACAGGGGAGGAGCTCTTCAGTAGTTGTGATTTTGATATCTTTAATGAAAATCATGGTTTGAGCTGAGTCAATGACCATTTTGTTTACCTAATGATTGAGTTGGGTTATTTGATAACATAGGTATATATATGGGCATATACCTAAGTTAAGGTTATCTGCTGAGATCATTCTTTGTGGTTTATCCTTGTTGGTTTTAGTGAGACAGTGAGGGTCTCGGGGACCCTAGTGAGTATCGTTATACTCACCCTTGCACGGGCTATGCCCACAGCTCATTGTGTTGGATGCAGAAGACGGACAACACTGATCGTGGTTGAGGCTTGTAGAGTTGGACGGTTCCCGAAGGTGGAATTCATGATGAGACGGTACCTGGAGGTGGACATCATGATGAGACGGTACCCATAGGTGACAGTGAGACATGGAGAGCTGAGGTGTCCATCTGTACCTACCCTTCAGTTAGGAACTCCGGAGGACGATCCAGGAGCAGCTCGACACCTTCTTGTTGTTCTGACTTTTCCTTGTACTTTACTGCTGGGCTTGCATTCCGGCCCTCTCGTACTTTCAGCACACATTTTACACTTCTTACTTAGTGTTTGCTTCCTCTTGTACTCTGGTTGTGTTTGTTTACATTTCATAAAAGAAATGTCTACCCTTTTTATCAGGATTTACGTGCTTGGTGCTAGTCGCCAGCCCCTGGCCTATGGAAGGCAGGTTTGGGGTAGTCCCGGAACGGGCCCCGAGGATGGTTTGTGATTAATTGGTATTATAGGAGTTTGTTCTACTGTAGAATATATAACTCTGATTTTTCTTTTCTGTGAAGCAAATAGTGTTACCGGTACCGAGTGTGGTTTTTAGTTCAGGGAGTCCAGTGTTGGTGCGGCGACCGACATATCCATACACCAGGACCCTGACTTCTGATTTCGGACTCTATGCCCGAAAACACTGATTGTGTGTGTATTTTCAAAAGTTTTCTTAAAGTCAGCTCAACCAGGTCATCTCACCAGGTTTAAATCATTTGACCGTGTCACATCTATTTAGGATGTCTCCACACAGACAGTCACATGGATTTCCGAGAGAGTACTTGATGACGGCCCATTGAGGGATGAGACTCTGGTGAAGGTCCCTCTTTCTTTGTTGGAACCTTTGGGTGGTGTACCAGCAGCACCACCACCCGTTAGGTAGCAGATGCCACCAGCCGTACTAGTGGACGGTGCATGCTGACAGATCGCGTTGCACGAGTTCTAGAAGCAGAGGCCTCTGATGTTATGAGACAAGGCAGATTCCCAAGAAACAGTGGACTGACTGGAGGCGATTTGTAGAGTTATACACCAAGATTAAACAATAGTAGAACAGATGGTGATCTTAGCTACTGGTTTTTTCTAGTGGGTGACCATGAGGATGGTCGGTATAATGATGGTACTTCAGTACATGGACTGATGCCTGAGATAGTACCTTTGGGTAGTTTGCCGGCTATATCACTACCTGTTGGTCTGCAGTTTCAACCAGAAGTACCGGAAGATGACACATGTAGGTTTAGTTCCTTACACGTGGTTTAGCATCAGATACCCCTCAGGTTCATAGGCGAGCCCAACTCACAGGCAACTGAGGACTGGATTGAGTAGGTGTTTGAGAGTTTTCTAGAGCTTATACATCTTCGGTAGGATGACATGTTGGTAGCTGAGTAATCATCGAGGCGTACCGATCGTTCCTGGTACTTGATGACTATGATACGATCAGTTCCCTAGGGCTCGGACTTCCAAGCGAGGTGTGTTTAAGGACATCTGAGCCATCACCTTTCCTCTATGCATTCCTACTTATGTTTGGGTGCTATAGAGAACCGTTGTGGTTGATAATTCGTTGGCTAAGTGGATACAGCCAGTGAAGGTTAGCAGTGGGAACGTAGGAAACTGGCGCCAGTCTCGGAGACTTGGGTTTGTAAAATGTTTTAAGAAGATGAAGTTTTAAGGACAGGGGAATCTGAAAAGCAGCAGACATGGAAGCAGAGCTAGGAGGGAAACTTGTGGTGATATACATTTCAACATGTTACAACCACCTGCCTTTGTAGTCCCCACCAGGATCAGGGAGAAGGAGTGTAGGGGAAGAGAGTAGCTGCATTCGGTCAAAGAGTGTGACCCAAGGGCTCTAGGAATGGTTCAAGGTATGGTCTGTGTCTACTACTAGCTTCCATAACAATAGACATTGATATGACTCATTCCTTCCTTCCACAAATCTTGTCCTAGACCTAGAGTTTCCGGTTATGCTGTTGACATGACCCTCACGTCTGGAGATACCATTGGGAGGAGACTCAATATCCACGCTTACGCCGACGGTGTGATATGACCCTTGAAGAGGGTGTTTCGGTTGGAACCTCTTGGTGGCAGCGTCGAGGCCTTACGACTTTAGTTTGGGTATGGACTGGGAAACTACAGTTCATACACAGATTGAATGTATTAGGAAAAAGGTTGTGGATTACCTACAACGTTGGGATGGGTTTTTCCCTTGGTCAGAAAAAAGAAAACCCCAGGTAGCACATGATGGAATCATGCATAAGTGGGCGCAGTTAATCACTCATGAGTCAGCCAGACCTAGATTTGTGCCAGTCTATTCCAGAGTTTCTGCACCGCTTTTAGATTTAACGAAGAAGGGGACACTCTTCATTTGTTCAAGGAGATTTCAGCAGATCTTTACAAGAGCTGAGTCATAGGTTGACCAGTGCACCCATCTTCAGGCTACTGGAGAAGGTGCAGATCATCCAGGAACAGATAAAGTCTACACAGAGCAGACAAGAGTACTATGCTGATAGGAGACGGAGACCACTGGGGTTCTAGGATGGAAACCATGTCTTCCTACAGGTCTCACCTCGATGAGGTCTATGTAGTTTTGGCTGAGGATGCAAGTAATCTCCAAGGTTCATCAGACCTTTCCCGGTCCTCAACAGTGTAGGTGAGGTGGCTTACAGCTTGACTCCTCCACCTCAGTTGCACCGGGTGCACGATGTCATCCACGTATCTCAACTGAGGAGATGTGTGCACGCCCTAACTATCATCATTGACCACTGAGAGCTGGACATCAATGACGGGGTGACATTCACTAGGTTCCAGTAGAGGTTGAGGATCGACAGGAGCGGGTTCTACGTGGATGGTTGATTCCTCTTGTGCGTTTTCGCTGGCATCACAGGAACCTCTAAGAGAGCACATGGGAGAGGGATGCTTAGTTGTGTTCTCGGTACCTCTTTTAGTTTCCCTAGTTTGTGATGTAGCTTTACGGGGACGTAAATCCATGAGGTGGGAGTAATGAAAAGATCCATAAATTTCTATGGAATTTTTTTTTCTTAATTTCTTTGGAAATTTACGATTATGTGGCTTCTAACGACACTTGATTCCGAGGCCCGGTGTGCCCGGAATCAATTCCAGAAGATTAGCTTGTGTACGTTCAGTGAACCAACGAGTGAGATTTTCTATCTTTTAAACCTATGCTTAGAATTTAATTCTTAGGGCACCAATGAACACGCAGTGCCAATAATTGCTTAAGGGGAACTTTACCGCAGCTGCGTTTCTAGCGGGTTGAGTTTTAATATTTGTGGAATTAGATTAAAATAAATAAAATTGGTGGAGAACAATTTTATTTATATCTAAGGTGGTTATATCCCACAATGGGGATTTATTGGTTGGACCCACAACCACCTAAATACCCATGTGAGGATATTTGAAAGGTGGGGCCCACACGAGCCCCAACCTTTCAACTTCCCCTATACTCCTAAAACCCCCTTCTTTAATATGTTAAATTCTTTTTATTTGTATAACTCTTTTTTCCTCTCTCCCCCTCTTTATAAATGTAGCCAACACACATTAATTAATGAATTGAATCACCTCAATTGATTAATTAAATAATTGTTATGAATTTTGAATTTCAAATGGATTGTGTGAATAAAATAATAGCTTTGCTATTATTTTATTTTGGCTTTGGGTTTGTTGGAACTTTGGGGAGCTCATAAGAATTTGAGAAGGGTGTTCTTCTCTCAAATAAAGAACACCGTTCTACCAAATAACAACCACCGAGGAACGTCATCTTCACCTTTGATCTTTGACCTAGTCAACAGAGTAGAAGCCACCCGCAAGGAATGCCTACAACGATGTGCCTTCCTTCATTGTCTCCGTAACATGTAAAGAGACACTGTTTCCTCCTCGAACACACCCCGACATCTACCGAATTGACGTCTGATCTCTGTGATGCCATTCTCCACGATGCCCGACACGCGACGTCAATTATCGAGGTAGAGGTTGTTATGTTCAAGATTAAATATCGTTCATCATTGTTCTTCAATTCTTGAGTTTCGTTTAGCCACATGATACCATCTTGACGAGGAAGGAATCGGACCGCACGAACATGATCTGAACCTCCCACTCTCATTTGTTGTTTGTGGATGATGGAGGCGGACTGAGAAGAACCGTTTGGTGACGGGCCAACCATAAGACGATCGACATCACAAAATTTTCGGGTCTCCTAAAAGGCGCGACACCAATGTGCCACGCGTAGTAGAGCCGGGCTGCGGCTGGGGTGGGCCGTGGCAGAGGGGCTCGACACTGGAGCGTCGCGCCAAAGCTACAAGAGCCACAGACGGGGTGGGCCACAGTAGAGGGGCGTGGCACAGTCGCGCCGCGCCGGAGCTTCAAGGGCTGCGGCCGGGGGCGGGCCATGACGGTGAGGTACGGCACCATCACATCGCTCCGGATAAACAAAGCCATGGCCTAAGGCCACAACAGATCTGGAAGGGCATCCAACTATGATGGCTGCCAGTGCCATCAAGAGGTAGGACCCGAGGGGGTCCAGCATTTACCCTGGGGCTGACCTTCATGGCCGACCGTTTCGAAGAAACCGGGGGGTGTAACCCCCCCAGACCAGCGGCTGGGTCGGGCCCCACTGGGTGCCGTTGGTCGGCTAGCCATGCGACTAGCTGCATGGGACACATGCACCGGGCTACTCCGGCTGTGCCGGGCCACTCCGGTTGGGCCGGACCACGCCAGCCGGGCCGGGACGCATCAGCTAGGTCAGGCCTCGCCTACCCCGGGACGAGCCGCCCCAGCCGCGGGTTGGGTCGCGCATGCCCGGTCGGGCCGCGGCCAGCCGGGCGGTGCCCTATCGGGCCGGACCTGGACCCGGGTCGGGTCGACCCAGTTCGGGCCCACCCATGGGGTGTTGGGCCGAGTCGGACTGGGCCCAGACCCCATATTTTCAGATGTTCTTCAGTTAAACACCCATAACATGAGTTTTGGACCTCAAATCGACGCACCTTCAGTTGCGTAGGATTATTTGGATCGAGGTGATCATTTTGGTATATTATAATCATGGTTTTGGCGAGGTTTGTGTATGGCTGGGTTGGTTCGAACTCAAAAACAACCGGGCCTTCGGAGCGGAAACACTTATAACTTGAGGACTGGATGTCTGATTGATGTGACGTCTACTATGATGGATTACTCTTGTTGAGACAGTTATTTTGGCATAATTTACATGAGGTTTGGACACAGTTTGAGTATGGCTGGGTTGGATTGTACCCAAAATCCAACCGGGCCCCTGGAATGGAAATGTTAATAACTCACAGACCGGGCGTGCGATTGACGCGCCGTCTATTGCGTTGATACCCCTATGGAAAGGCGGCCCTTTGAGATACTTCCATGTGAGATTACGTGACACTTTGAAGTATTTTACAGTAGCTTGTGGAGTGGACCCTCCTGGAGACGAGCGTACAGAGTAAGGAGACCTAGTAGCTGTAGACCTGATGACTACTTGACCGATTCGACTCAGAGTGATTCGATTATCCTAGTGGATGGAGCACCCGTTATTTGGTGGCAGACACCCAATGGATGGAGTGCCTATTAGTTGGAAGCAGACCCGCGATACTCGATAGGAGGAGTACCTCTGTAGGTTATTAGGGAGAGCGCCCGGTATTTGGCGGCAGACCCTCAGCGGACAGAGTGCCCGGTATTCAGCAGCAGACCCGCCATACTTGACATGAGGAGTACCTTAGCAGTCTAAGATTAGTGAGCAGCGCCTCAGAGTCATGACAAGATCAATGTACTTGATAGAGTGGAATCTCTTCAGATGTTTTGGTTTCAATATCTTGAATAAAAATCCTGGTTTGAGTTGAGTCAATGGCCATTGTGTTTACCTCATGATTGAGATGGGTTACTTGATAACATTAGTATATGTATGGGAATATACCTAAGTAAAGTTATATGTTGAGATCATTCTTTGTGGTTTATCCTTGTTGGTTTTAGTGAGGCCTTGAGGGTCTTGGGGTCCCTACTGAGTATCGTTATACTCACCCATGCACGGGCTATGCCCGCACCTTGTTGTGTTGGATGCAGACGACGGACAACACTGATCGTGGTTAAGGCTTGTAGAGATGGATAGTACCTGGAGGTGGACTTCATGAATAGATGGTAACTAGAGGTGGACATCACGATGAGATGGCACCTGGAGGTGAGATACAGACGTGGAGTTCTGAGGTGGCCATCTATACATACCCTTCAGGTAGGATCTCTAGAGGACAATCTTGGAGCAGCTCGACACCTTCCTACTATTTTGTCTTTTCCTTGTATTTTACTATTGGGCTTGTATTCCGGCCCATTTGTACTTTCAAGACACTTGTTATACTTTTTACATAGTGTTTGATTCTGCTAGTACTCTGGTTGTGTGTGTTTACGTTTCATAAAGCCAATGCCTTCCCTTTTTATTAGGATTTACGCCTTTGGTGCTAGTGGACAGCCCCTGGCCTATGGAAGGCAGGCTTGGGGTAGTCACGGCATGGGCCCCGAGGATAGTTTGTGACAATAAAACAATTAAATAAGGTAATTTATTCAAAAAATGGATGAAATAAATAACTGAGGAATAGAAAAGGGAATTATAAAAGGTATATAATGAATTTGAATATTAAAAAATAGAGGTTCTCAACTAAAAATAAAATATATGTTTTGTTTCAACCAAGGTGGAAATTGAAATACTATGAATACATATGAATCAAAAAAATCATAGGAGGATCAAATAATGCAGGAATTTTAAAACAAATAATATAAATATTCCATATATTTAATATATTTCAAAATATTCCAATTAAAAAATGTAGATTAAAGAAATAACCTCTACAGTAATGGTATTGTAAGAATAAGAAAAACATAATATTTTTACCATGAAATGGACATTTAAATATTAAGAAATTTTGAATATTCAATTCATAAGAAGGCATAACAGTAGAAAATACACTATAAAAAATAAATTATGGTTCACAATATCAATCACGTCTTAAGTAAATGGAAATGGATGAAATTAAACCCTTACAACTTTAACATCCATTGAATTATAATATATATAAATTAAAAAAATGATATTTCTTAAAAAACATCATAAAATATATAAAAAATTGTAAGAGAAATTCATTACGAAGTAATCACACCCTATTATTGATAACATGGTATACAATAAGAATTTGGTATGATGAAATTAAATTTTAGGAAAATAACCCCGTAAGATATTTTGAAATTTCATGTCAATCCCCATTGATGTATGTGATTTAAAATGAATCCTTAATTTTAAAATTTAATGAATAGATCATGATATAAAATATTACATGGAAAGTATATACCACATTCTGAAAAATAATTACATGAAATAAAACATAAGTCAAAATGAGTGAAAATGTGAGACATGAAGCACTTACTTTTAATATTGACTACCATTGATGTTCTTGTTTGTTGAGAATAAAAAATAAATAATCTAATCATATATAGATGTATTTTATTTAGAAATTATATATTTTCAATATCAGGCATGAGTAATCTTGATTGTATTGAACAAATTTCATAATATCAATGTAGTTCATTATTAATTCCCCAAATTTCATCATTTTCACAAAATACAAGATACTATAATTGAGAAAATAAATATTTTTTTATAATATCATTTTTCTATTTTTTTGTTATTTTTCTTTTTGAATAATTTGTGACAAACATGATTTGTTTTTTTTCTGAAAAATGAATGATAAAATAGTAATTAATGAGATTTTTTCCATCCTTACCATTAAATAAAAAAATAAAATCATTATTTTTGTATTTATAAGAAATAATATTTTTTGTTTTGTTATAATTGTAATCCATGTTATTATTTTATTGAATTTTTCAGGTGGTATGTTAGACTGGTCCAAACATGAAAATATAACAATTAATTGATGATTATGACTATGAATGCCATTTATTTTTGAATAATAATATTATTAAAAAAATCTTAATTATATTAATTATATAATTTTATGCCCTAGAATCAAATTTAAATAATAATTAATCAATAATATAGAAACTATGTGACTGAAAAATAGATCACATCATGGTGGTACTCAGTTAACATGATGCATGGATAATAATTACATTCATAATGGAATGAGAAGAAAATATTGTGGTTTATAACTTTGTCTATTAATAGATGTAATTATGCTATATATTTCACATTTATTCTTCAATTTCACCCTTATAATGTAAAACCTTGAAATTATAATATATAAATGCTTTAAAGAAGTTAATTTTTATGATAACATTATCTGAATAGGATCCTTACTAAAATAAAACCACAATATATTTATAAAATTATATAAATAACTATTGAATTAGATAGAATTAATAATAGAAACCACTTTATGAAATCAACACATAATGAAAATAAATACATAATTAAATTTGAATTAAAATCAATAAGTTTAGAAAAATTATAGATAACGTATATTTTTGGTTAGAAAGTAATTTTTTTAATTGTATTACGTTCTAGAAAATTATTTCTCAATAAATCCATAAATAATGATAACATATTTTTGATATTAATAAATTATTAGAAAAAAATTTGTTGGAACATTATACGATATAATGATATAATATCTTAATATTTATGGATGTTATTTTATAAATATATATATATATATATTATATTTTATTAATTCATTCAAAATATGAATCTATTGTTTTTTATGTTGAAATAAATAAAAATTATTTTCCTTTTTCAAATCCTAATATCAAAATTTAAATATTATGAATTTTTCTAATTTAAAAAATGCATGTTTTAGTCAATAATGCACATTTAATGAAAATTGTAATTTCCATGATATTATAATAATTTATGAATAAATTAAAATATTTTATAAAAATTAATGTAATAAAATAATAATTTTAATATTAACATTATTCATATTAATATATTCTTTCAACATATAAATCCTTTGGAATTTTTTTATATCAAATTAAAATTTTACTTTAATTTGAAAATTATTCTTATAATTCTTTTTTAATCATGTATTTTAAAGGTGAAGATATTTTTTCCCTTGATTTTGAAGCCACATATATTTTATTCAATTAATTTTTAAAGAAATTCATATAATTCAAATTAGTATCAATGATAATTTTAACTTTTACTAAAATGTAATTCATCAATATTTTATTTCTCAAAAAATTATTTTCAACCCATTTGAAATTTTATTTTACGAAATTATTTTTAAATTTGAAATTAGAAGTATCAAATATGGTAAAAATTTCAATTATAAAATTTTTTATGAAAATTAATTACTAATTTTAGAAAATATGTTACGAAGTAAAATTAAAAGTGTTTAATTGAATTTTACATATTTTAAAATACATATAATAAATAATAAACATTAATATAAATGAATTTATGATCCTTGGATCAACCAATAAATGTGTCCCATACATTTTTTTTCCATTTTTGAGTCATTAGTCCAGAAATAATTTTATATAAATTTTGAAAAATGAAAATGATCTCTCAATACTTCCATTTGCATAAATTAAAATGGTTAAAGTATTCATCATTTCAAGAAGCACATTACCTTTTAATTAATTTGTTAAATTCCCATGTTTTTATCCTTATAAACCACTCGAATGAAAATAATCCCATGTTCACTCATAATTAACCTAATACATTCAAATTAAGCAGATGTCGAAGAGAAATTCAAGTCATTATAGAAGTATTATTAAATACATAGATTTAATCATAAGTGTCTTCATTAAAATTTATTATAGACACATTAATACTATTATAATATTATAATTTATATATTATAAGTTTATTATAATAACGGTATTATCATATATTTATTAATTCAATCCATTACAAAAAAAATATTTTTCTTCTTGTATTATGTGGAATATATCCTCCACAACATAACACATTTTATTTTCCACACCCAAAGTAGATGGATGGATATATGAATGAAATTAAGGGATAAATATAGTTTTAATATGTCACTAAGGTTTTAGTGGGAGATTTTTAAAACCTATTGATGAAATTATCATCAAATGATTACGGTAAACATAATCATTTATAATAAGAAAACTAATAATATAATTATCATAATTTTTATATGTAATTAATTTATATAAATTATTTTATTATTAAAACCCATTAAAATTATATTATATCACATTAATAAAAACCAAAATATGATTAGTATTCCTCTATAATAAATATTTTAAAACTAAACCACCACATAATCATTCATTAAATCATTGTATGTTCTTGTTTGGGTTGTTTTAACTACGTAATAAAAAAATAATCTGAATTTATGTGATCGATGAATATACGAACTTATTTTTGGTGTGTAATATGATAAAAATATTTAAATAATTTTTTTTCTGTTAATTTTATAATAAAAATTTACTCATTGGTTTGAAAGACCCATTTCATTCATTAAGAATCACTTAAACATGATCATCATCGATTTAATCATTATGGTTCGTATCCCAAACTAAATATAAATGAAAATATATTTTTTAAAAATATATTAGAACATATATATCATTTCTTATAATATTTTGTAATGACGATATTTTATTTAGTAATAAAAACATGATGCACTATTATGAAAAATTTATAAATGATAAAAACTATAATTACAAAATGTGAAAAGTCAGTTGAATCCATGAAAAGAATTACTAATATTGAAGTATACTTACAAGAAAAATATATGAGCAAGTTTTTTTATTAATTGATTTAAATTCCTATGTTTGTGATAAAGGTTTTCAGAGTATGTTCCTGGATGTCAAGACAAGAGGTATGGGGTTTGGTATCAATTTCCTTTCATTGTGACAAGGTTATGCTATACCACATTATTGATTTTTTATGGTGTAATTACCATCACATTTTAATATTTATATATTTATTATATTATATTTCAGTTTGTTCTATGTCCCATGTCATGTCAAATTTCACATGGGATCGTGGTTCTAATGTTCCAATGGTATTATGGTTTTCCATCTCTGTTTGTCTTCATCGGGAGAGGTATTGTATTTATACACCTATTATAATTTTTTAGGCATGCACACATACAATTATAGATATTTTTTCATGAATCAATTTTATTCAATGGAATAAAAATATATATTTAATTTTTTAAATCTCAAGGGTTACTATTAAAAGGTTTTACTCTATTTTTATAGGTTTTTGTGGTCTCAACTATGATTCTTTGAGCCATACTACATTTTGTGCCCCTTGATACATATATATTATGTTTTCAAATCACATGGATATATTTTTATTATAATAATATTATTTCATAGGATTTGGTATCTAAATAATGTTCCATAATCCATGAATATAGTGATTTTGTTATTTTACTAATTGTTTGGATTTTTTGGTAACTCATTTTTTTCATTGAGTTAAATTGATTCATTGAAGATATTTTATATAAATTGACCATAAATTAATATTTGATTTTATTATATTGTATCATCTCAATATATTTTTGGGTTATAAATTCCTACTACATTAACCCTTTGGAAAATATTTCTCACATCATGTTATTTTGCTATTTAATACATCTAGTTTCTTTCTTCAGATGGACTATGACCATATTATTTTGGTATCAAAAAATTTATATACTAATTTATATTTATATATATATAGATTGAACATAAATTTTTACATAATACTTATTAAATGATGTTGATATTGAAAATAATATATTATATTGATATGGGGAAAAGTATTGGAATTCCAAAAAAGATGATTATTGTCAGGTTGACCATTTGTTTTTTAATAGGCCACCTTCTCCTTCCCAATTTGATATGACAATGTTATCCATTTTAATAACATAGTGAAATGTATTGTAATTTTATTTCTCTATATTTCAATATGTTTGATTATTTTCATTATTTATTATATATTCTTTATTCCTTTTAACCTTGTCTAAATGATTTATACTTAAACAAGTTTTAGGTGGACCCCAATATTATATAGTGCATCGATGCTTTGATCGGTCACATGATGTAAAATTGGTTGGGTTTTAGTGTATTCCTCTTTCCAATATTATATACTTTGATGAAAAAATATCATTAAAATCAGTATTTTGTGACATTAGTATTGAATATAAGTCCACAGTCTTGGTAGAGGGCCCTAATAGACCGTTTTTAATATTAGACACTATGTATTCCTTCAATAAGAGATCATAATTATTAATATACATGTATCTATTTATTATTATGGATATATTACTATCCTAGTTTTGTGTTGATTGTGGATTAATTTTGATTCCTTATTCCTTACATTATATTTATATCTACCATAATTCATGATTTATTCATTATGTAATTACCCAACAAAGAACTTGATCTCACCCCTTATTATGTTTTCCATTTCCCTAGGTAATAGGGAAATGTTGTATAAGTGACATGTTTTGACATATATGATTTGTGAAATATTTTAATGATATTATATAGACTTCTCATTAATTATACTGTTTCAGTTGTAGTGGGATAATTTTCTATTTGATATAAAGAACATTGTATTTATCTACTTATGTTGTTGCATAATTCTATAATGTTCATATAAATCATCCATTGGATGTAAAAGATGAAATTATCATTTTATTTACTTAATAAATGTATGTTATATTAATACTTTTAGAGAATGACTAAAAAATAAATGTAATTTATATGTTTAAGAACACCAGATCATCGAGTGTGAATCTTGGGTGTTAATGTTTTCATCAAAGGAAAGGATTTGATATCATTAGATATTAAGATATATTTCTAGAAATAAGTCAATGTTGTTAACAATTTAAAAATTACAGATAACCCTTTGTAATAGTATATGAATTGATTTTATGGTTTTAATGCACAATAAATATCGATTTATTTGTTACATACCCCATGTGAAAACCATAATAATTGGTATAAGACTAGTTTCACATCCTCATGTTATTTTAGGAAATAGTGATTATATTGTTCTCCTAAAAATAATTTCTAGTCTGATAGTTGAATGTGTATGTGGTTGTAGAATAGATGAACCTAATGGTAATAGTTCTGCTGAGGGATAGATAATAAATGACTCAATCATAACTCTGGTTCATGATGATTTGTCCTGATACTACACACCTAGTGAGACACTACATTGGGATATGATTTGAGAAATCCAATTATCTTGATGGATTGAATAATATTGATTACTATTTAGGATAGATATATTACTTAAAAAATTTCAATATTTTACCATGTATTGAACAAAGAGAGTCATAGGATGATATAAAATTATCACATGTAAGAAATAGAGTTTTCATCAGGATTGATATATTTGGATTGAAGCTTTTATATTCATAGTAGGTATTATCATAATGATTTTAAGTTTTAATTTGTTTTTTTGAAATAAGATCATGAAAATAATGTAAGGAAATGTATTTAAAAAGAAAACAATATATATTACAACAAAATAATGGATAATACATAAATGGTTATGAATTATAGTTTCCACCGATTATAATGGAAAGCAGACATTCATGTAATTACTTATTATAAATAAGTTTATATCATAATATAAATTAATTCAGGATAAAATTACCTATTTAAATATTTGAAGTGATGTTTATTAATAAAGTTTTGGTAAATTCTATGTGTTATTATGTATTAAGGGAAACATCAATGTATTTTTCTTCGATAGTTTTATATTAATGGTACAAAATAACATATTAAATTGTATTAATATACATGAAAAATGATTTTGTGGAAAGGATATATTTTTTTGATATTACTATTTACGTCCACATATTAATGGGGTAAATATGTTTTAAGATTAGTATATGATTGACGTTGGGATTCTAATGGGTTTTTTGATAGTGATGAAGTATGCAAAGTATTAATTTTAAACCTCGGTATTGATAATTTATCCATAATATTTATAAATAAGTTTTTTTTAGATTATTATATATAGCGACTAGTGTATTATGATGTTCTTACCACCATTTTGGGTTAGAGATAGAGTTATTTTTTAGAGTAATATATAAATTCATTGTGGTTTAATGTATTTGTAATTAAAATTGGTTTTGGAAAGGTATCATATAAAGGGAATGTGATAAGATTATAAACATAATTGGGTTTATGATTGTTAGAATGAATAGTTTTTTGAGGAAGGGTAAATCATATCTTGAGAGAATAGTGTTCAACTATTGTTGCATTTAAAATATTTTTGAACGGACCATGGTTATTTAGAATTTTTTTTCTATGGATTATATTAATAAAAATGAGAACATGGAAATAAAAGATGAATCAGGAATGATATATTATAATGATATAGGTATAATTGTGTATGCTGTATATTAATTTTTATGAACATTATTGTAACACAATTCTGTTAAAAGTTGATACATTTAAATGTTTTTTATCTATTTTTGATAATTCAATTATATTGATTGTTACTCATGATAACTAAATTAGTTTTAGTAAAGTATAGAAATAAATGGAACATTACATTGAATGGATAGTACAGTGATAAACTCTATTAAACCCCATCAGAGTGAGACCTTTAGTGATAATCATTTTTATTATGGAACACCATCTATCAAAAAATATAATTAACAATGTGAAAAAATTGAAGTACCAAAAACATGAAGGGAGATAAAAGTGGAGTGTCCCAAAATAACAATGGATAAAGAAAATAATTAAAAAATGGATTAGATTTATTATTTATCAAATATGTGGGATGAAAAATAAGGAAATTTTACTTCAAGGACTGATTAAATGGTATAATTGTGCAGTTGAAGGTAATTAAAATCATAAGAATAATGAAAATATATATGACATATTATTTTTTCAAATTAAAAAAATTAGATATTATTTTGGTCAATTTCAAAATATAAGCTATAATGATGGATATTTTTACCAAAAACCTTGAAAACAAAAAAAAATCATTGAAAATACTACCAATGTAACATTTTTTTTTCATTCATGATTTTATCGTGTCTTATTGCTTATAAGTTATTATAAATTATTGGATATTGAATTAAAAAAATACATAGTGGTATTATTATCACAAAAACTATTTTATTGTTTTCTGGTATTTTTCCCCCTATGGAAAATATTCAACATCGATTAATAGAATTCTCTATGGAACTATGAATGAGTTTTCTCTCTTAATAAACACTAAGAATAATTTTTCTCATATTGATATATACACTTCCACATAATAAATATCCAATGAGCATCATATGATGCATGATAAATTTTTATTCCTACATTGTCATTAATTTGTTATTATATATCAAATATCAATGAATAAAATTTTTTATAGGGGAGAATGTAACACTTAGAAATTATAAAATATTATTGCCTTTGTATAATATAATTTTTTCATAGCATTATTCACACAATGTACTAATCTTTAATGAAATATGGATTTATTAATGTATTAAAAACACATTCATTGAGTTAGTGGGTATGAATAGGAGTAAAATATATAAAAAATATAAATATTATGAAAATAATTACTTGTTTTAATATGAATGAAATTAAATTATTTTATATAAAATGACAGATAAGATCTTTTATTACTGAGAAACTTTTTATACTAAGAAATTTTATTTTCTGTGATAAACATATCTATTTGAAAGAAAATATTAATAATGAAAACTTATAGTCCATATTAACAATTGGTTAACACAAATATAATTTCAAAATGATAGAAAATATAAATAGTGTCAGTTAATAATTTAAAATGTTATTTTATGATAGTAAAAAATTCATTATGCTTTATTGTTGTATGAAAATACATAATTTATATGTTTATGAATATAAAATATAATAAACAAAATTACTTTTTAATTCATCATATCAAAATTTATGTAGTATGTGTTATTCTTAAAGGGTAAATTTTAGGTCAAAAAATTATCGCTTTAGAAAAATTACATTTCCCATGATTTTTCCACTTTATAATAATAACCTAGAATATTTTAAAACATTTTATGTAATAAAATATTAATATTTGGAATAAATTTATTTATTTTAAATATTTTTTGACCTTATAAAATTTAATGATAATATTTTTATAACTAATTAAAGCATAACTTCAATATAAAAATTATTTTAACACATTTTAAGATCTCTTAATTTAAATGAGATGTTCGGTCTTGGATTGGATTTGTAGAAAAATACAATTTTTTTTAAATTCAATATAATGAAATTTCTTTAATGTAAATCATTATACTTGGTAATTTCATCTTATATATAAATAGTGAGATAAAAAACATTATTTATATAACTAATTTATTTATATGGCTATGTGTATTTATTATAAAATATACATTTCACAACTAATTAAATTTTATTTAAAAAAATTATTTTCTAAACTGAAATTGTAAGTATGAAAAGAGGTAAAAATTCTAATATTAATCTCTGTAATTTAAATTAATTACTATGTTTAGAATTTAATTACCATTGACAATTTAAAATTGGTAAATTATGTTTAACTTAGTGTAGAGGAATAATAAATTTAAAAATATTTCTGTAATAAATGGTTTAGAAGTTACTCTACTATGATATTATATGACTTCATGATTTTTAACTTTTGATCCATTGATCATTTAATAGTTTCATATAGTTGTTGGGAAATTCAATGGTGTTCCCAAAAATAATATTTCTGTATTTATTGAAGGGAAAAATATTAACCAATTCTGGAAACAACATACCTTTGAATTAATCTTTGAAAATTAGAATTTTTTTAGCTCCCAATAACTTGATCTAATTCACCCAATCCTCCAGTCATGCATAATTGGCATAATCACTTCAAATCCAATGGGTTATCCATTGAAATTTTATATCCCGTACATGAGTGTTATCAACTAAATATGTTCTTTATTAATAATATTCTTTAATATTTTATATATAAATTCTGATATAATTATATTTTTATATTTTATAAACCATAGTTTTTAATATTAATGGTATTTTATTTAATATTCATATATATCATCAACTAAAAAAACAGTAGTTCATGTGTTGTGCGGACTACTACCTCTTTGATGTACCATGTTTCATTTTCATTCAACATTATAAAAGGATGGTATTAAATTATAAATATGATATTTATAATAAAATTATGCTTTTATTGTGATAAATTTAATAAAACATTGATGATATCATCAATACTGAATCATCAGTAACATTTTCGTTTAATACATGCAACCTAAGATGAAAATTATCTATTAATTCTAATAAATGAAATAAAATATATCTAATTTTCTTTGTAATTATTTAAAATTAGGTCATGTAACACTTACAAAGAATAAATAAGATCATTATTCCTTTTGTATAATGATTTTAAAAATCACTTATCTCATACTCATTCATTAAATTTTTTAATGTTCTTTATTGGGTCGATTTTTCCACTTAATCAAACAATACTATGAATTTTTCTCAGGAAAATATATTAGAACATATTAAATTTTATAGTATGATATAAATATGTATATAATGTTTTATGTTATTTATTTATTGTGATATCAATAATAATTTTATTTAATTATGAAAATTTATTTCATTTGTTATGAATTACAAAAAGATGATAATAGTTAATCTAATCATCCTGGATCAGAACCAGAATTGATTAGAAATAAAATTATAGATTTATAACATATATTTTAAAATATATTATAATATTTAATATGATTCATTAATGATGAACTGTGGATTATAAATAAACAGTTACACTTCTACTATGAAACTATTGAATTTGATACGAACTATAAACACATGATGCGGAAAATCGAAAGAATTCATATCGAGAATAACTCATTATAATGTCTATAAATTATATGGATTTGAGTAATCTTATAAATTATGTTACTGAAATATTTATTTTGGTGGTATAGGAGGTGATGTAAAATTTGAATAAGTCTAAGAGGAGAGGAAAGCGTATGGGGCCCAATTTCATTTCCTGGAGATGTGTTTATGATAGTCACAATTTTTTCCTTTATATGGTGTACTTATCGACACATCATAATATAAATTTATTTATTTATTGCATTATATATCATTGTATTCAATTTTCCAAGTCATGTTATCTTTATTTATGGATTATGGTTCTAATTTTCCAAATGTTATAAGGGTTCTTGTATCAATTTCCATCCTTTGATAAATGTATTTTATCTATACACCTATAACCAATTTTGAGGTGTGAATATTACTGATTTAAGATATTAAACCATGAATCAAATTTATTTAATGGTGAATAAATTACTATTTCTTGTTTTAACTCTAAATGGATTTGGATCCAAATATGTTACTCAGGCCATATTGGTTTTCTATGTCTTTAGTCTAATTCATTGGTAAAGAATATTCGTTTTGATGAAGAATTTATTTATATGGTGAATTTACTATACATAGATATAATTTTAACAAACAAATTGAATTTCATATAACATACTAGAAAAATTGTGTTTCTGTATTTATGTGGCTTTTGATTTATTCTTTCCCCAGTTTTAGGGATTTTTTAAATCATTTTTTGCTCATTTAGTTATGATCATTATCAAAACTTATTTTATATATGTTAAGTATATAATAAAATTTTATTATATTATATACAATTCTAGAATTATTTTATTAGGATGTGTATTGGTTCCATATAAACCCTTTGGATAATATATCTCAATTTATAGGATATGATCAATTGAGACAAACCATTTTATTTATCAATATGGATAATAATCATGATATTCAGGTATTATTAAAGTTGTAAAATCATATATCTATATAGTGTGTTTGTTAAATTTAAAATAAATGAATGTTCATGATGCTCACATAGAATATATGATTTTCTATTAATATGAGGAGATTTATTATCATTCCAAAATAGATGTTATTTTTCATATTTACTATGTATTATTTAAGAATCAACCTTCTTCCAACATATAGGATATGATCAGGTTATCCCATTTATTAACAAGTGGAAAATAATTTCCATTATTTATGTTTTTATTTCAATATTGAATAATATTAGAAATTATTTATATTTAATTTTTATTCATATTCACTTATGGTGATTTACATTGATTTAGGAAATTAGTTAGTGGGGTCCAATAATATATATCCCCTTCATTTATTGATATGACTCGTGAGATTAAACCTTTTTAGTTATGGTGTATGCAACTCTATAAAAGGATAATGTCTTATAATAAATCCATGATGATAGGATTTCCTGTCATCAGAACTCTCATCGATTAAATTTTCTTGTATTATGGCTTTGACATCATGTTATTGATGTCTTGTATTGTACATTTCATTAGTATTTGATAAATATTATTGAAATCCATTTTTTTATTATTTTTCCATGTAAATAGAATTCTCGAATATTCAATTTGAATATGGTTTAGTGTAATCTATGAATTCAAGAAAAAATATGTATTTCATATTTATTCCATGATTTATTCTCTTATTGGTTTCCTTTATTGATCCTTTTTATCTCACCCCTTCGTCAGCTCTATTATCCCCAAGTTTTAGAGAAAATTAGTGAATGTTCTATGTTTCAAAGGATATACCATGTAAAAGAAATTTGAGAGACATTGAACTATTTTGATGAATAAAATAGTTTCATATATAATGATGTAAATATTCATTTGAAACAAAAATCATGATATTTTTTTAGTTTATGTTGTGTCTTAATTTTTTTAATCTCTAATCTCCATAAGATCACACTTATATAAGAGATGAAATAATTATTTTGATTTTTTAAGGTTCTCTATATTTGTAATTTTACACATAGTATCAATTAATTAATTTAATGTACATGTTTATGAGTAATGGATCTAGTAATGGTGTTGTGTGGTGTAAAATAGAACAATTTAAAGTTTCATTAGTGAGAAACCAATGTTGTCACTTTATGGAGGACATAGAAAGCACTACATATTATTGATAGTTTCATTTTACATAATGGAATATAGAAAATGTGGATAACGGTAACTACCCTGGAATAAAATCTCACTATAAGAAACATCCTTATGTAATTATATAGGAATTAGAAAAATTTATTTTAGAAATAATTAAATTAAATAATATAATATATTGTTAAAATCACTCATATTGTGGAATTTGGGTTTTTCAGAGAAGAATCCTTGGATATAGAGGGCTTAAAGAACTATTTTTTAGCCTAAGATGAGATAAATGGAATATGAATATAATGGATGAAAATATTTATTATTTTAAGAGGAAATTGAATACTTAAGGCTATATTAATTGGTGGTGGGAGAACATTTTGGAAGGTTTTGAGAATTTCATTTTTGTAAATATTTCAAATTAATATATAGAGAGAACATGTTTCACATATCAAGAGCACTCTAAAATTGATAATGATTTATTTTATCATTATATAAGATCTAAAATAATTCAACAAATTTTTTATCCTTATTTTATTAACATATTTGATGTTATGTTCATTTATATATTTCACCTTTACGAACATTAGTTTTACTCAGGTAAGCAGTTTTTATCCAAGTAAATAATGTTTTGATAAAAATAAAAAATAACCCAACATAAATTATTTGGTATTGATAAATAAATATATATATATATATATTCTATATTATTAAAATTAATTTTATAAATAAGATATGTTTTTATTTTATATTAACAGCTATATATATATATGACGTTTATTTGAAGAAAAATGATGTTAGATGAATTTTTATTATTAATAGTATTTCATAATAATTACCAAGGAAATGTGAGGTAAATATAATTATATTTTTAGATAAAAATTATGTTATATCCAATATTTTATATTTATTAATTGAATTTATAATAGATAAAATTATTCCACATTACTAAAACAATTCTTTTAAAAAACTTATTTCATTATTATCATTATAATTAACTATAATCTAATTAATCATACATTTATGAATAAATATAAACTTCGATACATTATATAAAGTAATTTTATTTTTAAAAAATATAGATTCAAATTTATATATTTAATTTTAAAATTTTATAAATGCTAACTTTTATTTGAAACAAAATAAACCAATTTTAATTTGAAATGATACACGAGTTTGCAAAATGTTAATAATGAGGTTTATATATCAAAAATTTTATTTTTAAAATGCATTTTCTATATTATAAATTTTTTTAATTACAATTTTTTATAAATATGTAGGTATTTCTTATATATTGATTAAGTGTTAAAATTTATAGTTTTCTCATTAAAACTATTTTTTAAAATTATTAACAAAAATAAATATTCAATAAAATAGTCTGAAAAAATATAAATAATGAATTTTTGACATCATCAAATGAAAAAATATGTTCATTTTGTATAATTTTTATTTTAAAATTATATAATTATATTTTAATTGAATTTCGAAAATAAAAGTATGCACTTGTTTTTTTAAAATCTCTTTTCTGAATATTATGTGTTCTTAATAATTTTGGTTAAAATATCTAATTTATGGATTCTAAAATACTATTTAATATATTGATATATCATAAATAATTATAATTTATTCTTAAAAGGGGTAATTTCATTAATTATGATAAATTTCATGACAACATAGTTATAAAAAAAGTTATTTGAATAAAACAATCCCACGAGATATAATTTCTATTGCATATAAATATAATAATTTTTAGTAGATTAATATCATTATATTTACTATAATTTGTTTTGTTCTTATAGTATTCCATATAATAATCATCTAATATGCCTCAACTAATATTATTTTAGTGGTTGGTGTGGAACACTATCCAATGTGATATTTCATTAAAATAATATATCATGTAATCTTTAGTCATTAGACTACATCCTTATATAAATTATGAACAGAACATTTATTGTATTTAAAAATAATGGAAAACACCCAATGGTTTCTACAAGATTGATATAGCCAGTGATATAATTTCTTGAAGTATATCAACTATTCAAACATATGGAACAAATAATTTTTATTATAATAGATATGTCCACAATATTTAGTTTTTTCTATAACTTTTCCATCCATGTTCTTGTCATTATTTTCGATCAAAACCCACATTATGTAATTTAATTATTAAGGGTGTTCTTAATATTCCTTTATAACTCTATCATATGTTGATATGATATGCGATCTCTTTATTCCCTGTATTTGTTCCTCTAATTGTAGAGAACTAATCAATTTCAAAATTTAAATTATATTTATCTAAATGAAGAATAATAAAATGTTTCAAAATACAATTTCCCATAAACACAAACATGGGATAGAATAATATTAGCACTATAATTTATATTAATAATGTAACATATTTACATAATGGTTACAATTAAATTTTCTTTGAAAACATATTAGGTATAAAGGGGAGGGGTAAACCATATGTAAATACAACAATCTCAATTATTTATTATATGATATGTTTTCTTTAGTATGTTTTTTTGTACTCATTTCAAAATTTCATATTGAATTTTATTTTCTTTATTCACATTGTGTTGGAATGTTTTGGGCCACATAATCCTCGTTAGACCTTGGATTATGGAATTTACATAGAATATGATTAATTTATTCATGTTTAAGACACTAAATAGTTAGTTGTAATTTAGGTTTATCAAATTATTATTTCACTATGTCAAAGAAACACTTAACATTTATTCAAAAATTACTTTCTCTATGCCCTTATATCCATTATAAAAAACAATTTCACTATTCATTTGATATATTTTTCTTGGGGTTTATTCACAATTTTATCATGCAATAAATTAAAAATTATTTAATCAATCGTATATTTCACTAGAACATCCATGAGACATCATCCATACCTTCATTGGAAGGTTTTTAAAATTGACCATATTAACATAATTTATCATTATTCATGATAGCTAGTTTTACATAGTCACATGATTTATCACATGATCATTGGATTTGTTATATTTATCTTTGAGGAAACTTTTTCATTATATGTTGTACCAATTGTAATCATGATTCCTTATGGATTCAACCATTACTAAATTAAAATGGTGTCAGAACAAGTGATTATAAATTATTCACATAATATAATTATTTTAGGGTGAATATTTTGAACATAAATTTTCTAAATCATTGAAATTATTACATTAGATTTCAGATCAACCTATATCACTGTCAATTAAATCATGGTAAATTTACACTAGGTTCTATTATATTCATTAACCTAATTACATAAAATGATATATCTTTCATAATATATTTTGTGAATAATTTTATTAACCATATCATATCCACATAGAGTGTCTTTCTTATTGTCCAGTCATTTTCCTACACATTATGAACCAAATATAATATTGAGTTCATAACAAAATTCCATTTTTCAGAGTGATTATCACTAGTTGTATATGTGTCACAAATGTACCAAATTTTATTTATCAAGATAGGTATGTAATTTCTTTTAGAAAAATAGAATATATACTTTACCAAAATATAATGATGTTATACTATACATAGATATATACCATAAACTTATCACTTGGGGATTTGGTAAATATATCGAATATTATTCAATAAAATATTTAATATTTCCTTAACTATCCTAAATGTGTTTCTATACCATTTGAATATCATAATGAATTATGTTATCAAATGTTGAGGATGTGTTAACCCCAATATTATATTCAAATGATGACATCAGAATCAATAATGTAATCAAATTATTTTATTGTATAAATTATAATTCCTTTTGTATGTGAATATCTCATATTCATGACTTAAATAAAATATATAATTACAAAAATTCCAATGATATATTTTGTTTATTGATTCCTATTATTAGGAAAAAACATTAATGAACTAAAATCATGTCTATTTCAACTAATAATTTTTTTTTCAGGTCATGTATTCAACATATTGAAAAAATTTATCAATTGAAGACACTATTCTAGACACATCCTATGTATAAATATTCTTTATAACCTAGGGTAATCGAAATATAAGAATATTGGAATAAAAATTAAAATTAATGGAACATTTATCAACATGTAATCATGGGCAAGATTATAAATGTATCAGATAACAAAGAAATGTGACAAATATCCCATCATCCCGAGTAATAATAATAATACATATATGATCATCAAAACATGTGACAAAAAACCCATAAAATATCAACATTGAGGCATTATAACAATAAAATAACTTAGAAAAAGTTAATAAAATATTTGATTCATTAGTGTATAAGTTAAAAATCTATATATAATTAATCATTAGAAAAAAAATTATTATAGTTATCATTATATTAAGATATAGATCATATTGCATATGGTTACCAATAAGTGAAATGTACATGAAAATTCTTATCTCATGATATATGAATATTTAACTAATGAATTAGAGGGTGGTAAAGTAGAATACCCACCATTCATCTATACTTATATGTGACCCTGGAAATAAATGATTCATTATAACAAAGGAACCTATGGTATTAAAATATCTGTCTCATTCCAAAAATCATAGAGAACCCACAGAAAGAATTTGTGTTTTGTGACAATAAAAAATCAAATAATGTAATAGAATCTATAATAATTTCATAAATAATCATAACTTGATAAAAATTTGAAAATACAAAAGTATCCAATGATATTCTGCAAATTTCATGTGAAATTACCTTAATTAAGATCCAAATTAATATAAAACATACACTTTATAGATAATATATTATGTTTGAGTCAATAATTTTCCCAATCAAACAATATATGGAATCTAGATGAAAACCCATGAACTATAGAAATGTAAAATAATGTATTCACAATGAAATAATTAAGATAAATTATTTGCTTATTTAAGATGGATGGAATTGTAAAAAAAGAAGAAGATATGAATAATATATATGATATAAAATAAAATTACATAATCCATATAGAGAAATAATATTTATGGTCACATTTGAAAAATGTTCACAATAAATGACAGAATATGTCAAAGGAAATTGACTTAGATGAAAAATACATTTTAGGATATTTAGAAAAATATCTTTGGAAATATAAACATCCACAATATTTTAAAACTATTTAAAAATTAATATTTTATAAATATGTGAAAATATAGTTTTTTAAGAATCGATGATATCATAGAGAAAAATATGCGTGTAAATTATTTCAACACCCATACCCAAGAATCCCAAAGCTAGTTCCCAACATTATTACATTAGCTTGGTTATAAGGAATCAAATACCAAGGTACTGATCATTTTAGCAGTTTTGGAATACCAGATTACATAGATGATACCACTTTTAGATTGAATATATAAAATTAAATACAATACATAAAAATCATAAAAAATGTAACCTTGAATACTCATTCTACGCCATATTCTTTATAAGCTAGATAAATTACTAAAAATACGGGTGAGGTAAAATGATTTGTAAGGGTTATGTAGGTAATAATATATATTGAATAAAAAAAATAGTCCATACTGAAAGGTAAATTACTTAACACACATTCCAATAGAATAACTATATTTTTTATAATCAATAAATAATGGTAAATATCTAAAAACACGTGACATTAAATGAAAAATATGGGAAGAATTGTATCTATTAATTTTTTCATAGTAAAAATCCTCTGTATACTAATAATAGAAATGCAGTCAATTATTTGATATTGGATTCCATGTATCATTACAATGAAACACTATACCTTTATGATGAATTTTTAAATATATTTTATATATGTGTTTATAAACCCAAATAAATTTTATTTAAAAAATGCATGAAGGGTTCGTCATAAATTGATTTCATCTCATGAGAATATTGATGCATCAAGGGTCTTATTTCCAATGGACCCCAACCTATGTATTTCCATCACAAAGAATTCATCATATATTAAATAATATATTTAATTAATAAACAATGATTTTTATCATCATATATATGTATTGAGTAAAGGATTCATATATAAAGAATATTTCCATATTTAATCAAAAAACTATAAAAATAATACTATTTTAAAAAATAAATTTGGAATAGAAAATAATAATATTCTTTATTCTGTAATATTTTTATTTAAGTTGAATGAAATTTCTAATTAAAATGATTATAATAATGTGTTTTTTTCAATATGAAGTTTACAATCATAAAAGAATGTGGGGTTGAATGGATAACTTTTACAACATTTTAATTTTTAAATCAACAATATTTGGAAGAGGTAATTTAATTTGATTGTTAAAATTACATGATTTATGTGTAATTAGTTGTATTAAAATAGAAAAAGGATGTATATACACCCCAAAAAAGAAAAAAAGTGGTGAATATTAAATAAGTCTCGCAGAAATAAAAGGGAGACTCGAAATCCCCATATATTGAATTTAATTTTTGGGGAATGTACTTTAATCTCATTTATAATGATATTAAGAATATTTTTAACTTATAACAAAACATAATATTTATAATATCTTATATTATTTTAATATAATGTCTTATTACTCATTTGTTTAATAATCTTTCATTATTTTACCTATTTTAGTTATTAATTGACCAGTTTTTCTAGTACGTTTTGATTTTTTTATTTTTATTTTTACATAGTTTTTGATTTCACCATATAAGTAGTATAAACAATGATATAAATATCGTATATATTTAGTATATATGTATTTTGATTAATCGATAATGCCTAGTGATATGAGATGAGATGAAAAATTCTTGTACTGGTTGAAAATTAACTTTTTATTATCAAAACACGTTTGAGGGAATATGAGAAGCAATCCAATTCATCTAGGAATAAACCTATCTCATGACCTAACATAATCATTGAAGATAATTTATAGCTTATTGGACTATTTTTTCCAAAATAATTTCTTAGAGAGAGAACATACCTGTGTTCCCTGTTCATTCCATATAAAATATTAAAGTGGCCCACCATCTTCTCCTATGTTTGGATATACTCCCCACAATTAATCTTCCCTTAATTGAATACCCATGTCGATATACAATCATGCTTATAAATCTACACAATTTTCATGAAATTGGTGTCCACATGTATCACTATTTTCTTTATTCTATCTGATTCCTCTACCATAACACTGATAAAAATATATTCATCCATCTTATCCTCCCACGAATGGATTAGAAACTCTAGTGGGTTCATGTTCTTGACATTTTTCACCCCCTAGATTTTTTTATTGAATTTACCTTACACTCTATGGAATAGCCTAACCATATCCAAAACTATAATTTTCATGATTTTCATTCAGTTTATCATAATGAACCTTCAAGAGAGATATCTATTTTGGTTTTATTTTATTACATGGCTTGATCTCTTTTGTTAGGCTGTACGTACGCATGAAGGTCGCTTCCATTTTTTGAAATATTTAAATAAATTAATATAAGTGAAAAATATGCTTATTAATATTCCATTATAATATATATGTTATATATAAAAGATATTTTTCTTAAAATCATCCTTAATAAATTCCATAAAAAACGTTACCGAATTATATCACTTTGATGAGTCACTAGACCACATGTGCACAATCGATGTTATCATATCACCACAAAATGAAAATCATAATTTAAATGTTATATGATAATTAAATAATCATAAATACCTTAAAAATATTATAACTAGAATATAAAAATTATAAATCCCTCATTATTTCTAACAATGAATAGTAGAAATTGAAGAATCAACAACATCGATTTGTGAGGTGGTAGTCTTCCATAAACATGAACAATGATTTCGTATCCAATTTGAGGGAACTCTATTTAATTCTAGGTCATAAAAATTAAAATATATTAAGTATATTAATATTAATAAATAAAAAATATACAATAATAATTGAAAATGTGGACAATGAAATAAATAAAATATTATCATTGAAGAATGTTATATCTTCTTTGGTTAACTCCTTTTGATTTATAGAAAAATCATCCTTGATCGAATTTATTTCTTTAATTGAGTCTTCTAGGTTGAGGTGTGAGATTAGGGGAGTATTTGTTTTAGGGTTTGATGATAAAAAGGGATTGATATGTTTTAATAAGTAATTTGGGTGAGTACCATTTTATAGTTGATGAGGAGTGGGATTCTCGTTAATACAAAAGGGAACCATTAATGGGATGTCTCTCTTACAACATTTTCTTCCAATAATTAAAAACATAGAAATAAGAGGATGTATGTTTTAAATATTTTCATTATATTGTGTTTTTTGAATTTTCTATGTCATAAAGCCCCATATTATTAATGATTGAGAATAAAGTATACTCATATTTACCTTAATCGTTGTAATTAATTTTATCTATTTTTACAAATATTTTCATTAAAAAATAAGTTGAACTTCCTAAAATTTTAAATTTTGATAAATAAATACATGTAATGTATTTTTATAAATTCAAATAACATAATTTTAAAAATTCAATTTTAAATGTACCCAGTAGGCATAAGAACAAAAAAAGGATTTTAAAACTAAAAATGATCAAAAGATAGAAATTTTTTAATATCAAAATTCAATTTGAAAATGATTCATTTGAGATAAATTTTATAAATATATGAATAATTTATATATTCCATCTATAAAATAAATTATAGAATCAATATATAATTATAAACTATTTTGAAGACTAGTCAGTTTTCAATTAAAATTTGGTATTTTTCACAATTCATTAAAAAAATGGAACTTCTAAGAAAAATACATGAAATTCACCCTATGAAGAATTTTAAATAGAAATTTAAAAAATGAATTTTATTTTATCATATATAATTTATAATAGTGAAAAAATTCAGTTTTGAAACAAGTGACCCATTAGAAGATGGTAAAATAACCATCAGAAAAATACAACTTTTATGTATCAAAATGAATTTATTCTTATTTTATACATACCAAATACATCAGATCGGTGTAATTTTTTATTTAATATATATTATATAAATTTAATTAATATCATTCACTAATACTAACTACTGTAATAAATTAGTATTAAAATATTATTTGTGCATAATAATAGGAATTTATAAAAAAATCATTTTTATTTAATTGGTTCTTTTATTAAATTCAAATTAATTAGTATCTAATAAATTCCACCATATATCTAAATAGGATAGTTAATACTATTCAAAACATCCAATTTAATGACTTTTTTTTACATTATTGTATGAAATAATAATATTTTATTAATATAGTGTTGTTTGGAAAAATTAGTCTTCATTGTAACACAAGATATCAAAGAAAGGCATTATTTCTTGTAATGTAATATGACATTAGTGTTCCATGTTGATCAAGATAAAATTTATGATTCATGTAATATATTCTATTGGAAAATTTTAATTTATAATAAATTCTTTTATTATTATATTTTTGTCTATGTTTGGATTCACTTTTCATACGGGATATTACATATAATGTTCTCAATTTAGAATTTCAGGATGTTATATTCTCCCCACCATAATTAAATTGGGTCTGGACAATTTAAACATGATCTATGCGATTAATGGTTTAATACATGATTTTTTATAGACCTATATAGTAAAAGGGTTTATACTATATACTCATAATGATATAGTATCAGTTGAAAGATGGTCACATTGAAAATCAAATAACTAGATTCCTATATAGAAGAAAATTAGTGGAAAGTAAAAAATATGGACATAGAGGAAGAGTGTAAATAACATTAGGGAGTGATTAAGGCGATTTATAATAAAATAGTAAATGATCAATATAATTTTTAGGTTATAAAATATATAAATTTGCGATGTTTAAATACACTAATAGTTCAACGGAAATTATAGTATTAAGATAGTATTTCTTTCAGGATCATTTTCCAAATATTTCAATATTATCTGAATGCTATAGAATAAAAGATATATACATATAATTTTAATCAATTTTTTGTTCTTTGATTAATATTCAATTTATACCATACATTATGAAATAAAAATACAAAAGTAATTTATATTCCTAAAGAACTAAATTTATATTCAAATAGGATATAAGATTCATAAAACTAGTCTTCATATTTTTCTCTAACCTTTTTCCAATTCATATAATGTAAATAAATCAGTTTCTAACCCTAAAAAGTTATACTATTTTTTTATAAATATATTTATTCATAAAATTATATATATATAATTAAGGTCTTACTACCTGGGACATCACTTGGGCTAGTGGATGGAGTGAAGCTCTCATCATCATTTGATTATCAGTTTAATCCCCATCTCCATGCCATATGTGATGGGTGGTCACCCCTCATGCATGTTTTTATTTTTCTAAACCACAATAATATAATTCATAGGTCATTTATGATAAGTATGATGGACATCCTTCAAATGAAATTAATAATTAAATAACTTTTTACCGGGGTTTTCAATACAACCAATTTTTTTATAATGTCTTGTATTGTTTTTTGAATATGAATGAATTTATATTAATGATAATATTAACTCTAATGATTATCAATAAAATTTAAATTTTTTATATAAAATGTAAGTAAATTATTCTTGAATTAAAATTTCCACTAGAATTTATACATTTTATATATGTCTCAATGATTTCATTAACTATGGAAGTCTATCATTACAAATTACCTGAAAGAGTTGTTTAAGTCATTGAACTTATTATCAAGTATTAAACTCATAAATCCTTCATATTATCCAAATCAACATTTCTTAATAGAAAATTCAAGATGATCTATACCTTAAAACATTATTATGATATTATATAATTATCCTGAAACTCAATAACAGGTTTATGTTCCCTAATATTTGTTTTCTTAAATATATTTCCCAAGGCATATGCTAAAATAACTGTCATAAAAACTAAAATTAAAATGCTCCTGAAACCAAGGGTCAGTTCCTTACATTATTATATTGGCATGATTATAATGGATGAAATAAAGAAGTACATATCAGTTTACTATATTTTTATAACTATATTACATACATGCTACCAATTCTACATCAGGGATGGAAAATAAAATAGAATAAATAAAAAATCTAATAAAATAAATCGTAAAAGGCTCATTTGATTGTCTCTTCTTCATAAACTGGGGAAAGTAAGAAAAATTATTTGTGATAAAATGCTCAGTAAGGGATATGTATAGTGTTAATTATAATTAATCAATAATTAATAATCTCTATGGAATGGTAAATGAATGAACATACATTACATTTAATTAACATGATAAGGTCTAATCAAATGAAAATGTAAAATAACTAAACACACATTCCATTTAATCAATTTTTTGGGAATTAATTGTATCCATATATTTTGTTATATGTGAAATTATATATATAATAATAACTAAAATAAAGAAATTTCTTAATGATTAGATATCATGTATCTTAAATATGAACCACTATAATTTCGATTCATATTCTAAAAATTGTTTATTTATGTGTGTAGAAACCCATCTAATTTTCCTTGGGAACAAATGTGAAGTGTTTTTTTCAAACTTAATTCATCTCTTGAGTCTACCGATGCAGTGATGGAATTATTTGAAATTTCTCGCAATACATGTATTATTGGTAAAAATAAGTCTTCTTATATCTGACAATCGATTTAATTAATTTTCCTTAACGTCAAATTTTCTTATTGATTAAATGATACATATTTCATACATATATCTCAATTTAGTCAAATAACATTAAAAGTAAAAAAAATTATGTAAAAATGGAATAATGATTAAGAAACTATCAAATTAATCATAAAATAATATTTACGTTTAATAAGAATTTAATTTTGAATGAAAAATGACACTAATAAAGTGAATATTTCATCAGAAATTTAATAATCACAAAAAATTGGTGTTATGAAGAGAACTTTTTCCACTTCGTAATTATTAATTAAAACCCATTTGGATGAGATAATCAAAATTGAAACCTAAAAACCCGGATTTATGAGTTATTTATGATATTAAATGATACATGAGTAGTATATACACCACAAAAAAGAAACACATGGTAAATATGGATAAGTCCTGCCGAAATAAAAGTAAGACAATAAATTTTATTACCTTGTGTTTGTTTTTTGTTGAAAATCCTTGTAACTATAGCATAATGCTTCTAATATTTTTACTAACATTATCAGAACAATAATACTATTTATTATTTTATATATTATCTTTACATAATATATTATTACCCATTTGGTAATTATCGTTCATTATTTTCACTGTTTCCTGTGTTAATTGACTAGTTTTTCTAGTATGTCTTGACTTTTTAGTTTTTGTTATTATTACACAGATATTTATTTCTTCATATCTAGAATGTAAAACATGGTATGAATATCATATATATTCATTAAATATTTATTTATCTTAATCCATAATATCAAGTGATATGAGATGAAATTAAACATTCATGGAGATGGTAGGTTGTATATATTCATGGACACTACTTTGATTTTATTATTATATTAAAATTAAAAAAAGTGAAATAAATATATTTATATTATCATTACAATATCATATTTATGTTATATAAATGAAATATGTATATTAAATATATCTTTAATCCATTCCCTGTAAAGAGTTAATGGATCACATTGCATTAAGTTGGAGGTAACCCACACGTCCACAAACAATGTTATCATATTAAAAATAAATAGATATCATGTAGGTATGTGTTATATAATAATTCAAGAATTATAAATACATTATTAATATCATATATATTAGATTGATATTATTTATTATTTATTATTACCATCCTTAAAAGGTAGCAATGGATGAACGGACAACATGGGTTTGTGAGAAGGCAGTACACTGTACACATGAACGATGATTGTGAATCCCATATGATGGAATTTTGTGTGATTTTAGTTCATAAAATTATTATTAAAACATGCCATAATATTTAGTATAATTACTTTATTATATAATCTATATAGAAGGATAATTGAAGAGGTGTAGAGTGATCATTTAATAATGTTACATCTTCTTCAGGCAACACATTAATGTGTATACCAAAAGTCATTATTGGATTATATTATATCCAATATGAGGATTAAAATATCAGGGAAGCTATGTTTTTTATTTCTCATAGTAGGTTTTCGATTAAAAAATTAATTTAGTTCTGTGAAGAAGTTGGGGGGATTGAGTTCCCATTTATAGTGGAAGAGGAGTCAAATTTTTGTAAATATAAAAATATAATCACTATTTGTAGGTATCCCTTACATCATGTGATTACAATTTAAAAATATTTTATAAAATAGGGTTAATGGTCAAAATATGTTAATAAAATGGGGTTTTTTATCCGTTTATAGTTCAATTTCCCTCTCAATAATAATGTTTAACCACTATGTAAACTATTTTTCACAATAATCACAGTATTTATTAATTAAAAATGCCACTAAATATTTTAGTAAAAAAATATGTTGAACATAGTGGACACAATAAATTATTACTGTTATTACAAATATTTAATCAAATTTTACATTCTTTAATAACATATGTTTTTTAATTTAATTTAAAATTTATCTCACAGATGAAATGAGAATGTGAGGTTTAAAGTAAAAATGATCAACAACATGAAATGTCTTTATATAAAATTTCAACATGAAATTGATTCCAATGACCAAAATTAATTAATAGATGTATAATTTACCAATTTTTACTTTAATACAAATTAAAAATTTATTTTCAAATTTTATATTATATAAATGAAAAGATTGTTCTCAAATAAAATTCAATATTTTTATTATTTATCATAAAATGTATCGTCTCAAAAAGATAACAAAATAACAGTGTAAATTTATTTTGAAATTATTATTTCCAAAATTAATTTATATTTCGAAAATATAATATATATAGTTGTAAAAATTCAATTTTAATGCTTTTAATACATTAATTTGGTGGTTAAAATGCCTTAAAAATACATCTTTTTTATGCATAAAATTGGATTTGTTTTTATCTTATGCCAACAAATTTTATTGGATAAGTATAAAAATTTGTGATTGA
This sequence comes from Viscum album, assembly GCA_963277665.1. Classification (NCBI taxonomy): domain Eukaryota; kingdom Viridiplantae; phylum Streptophyta; class Magnoliopsida; order Santalales; family Viscaceae; genus Viscum; species Viscum album. Next base: position 1,017,894,819 of record OY728143.1, read on the forward strand.
ATATATAATATATAAATTTCATTAATATAAATCACTAATAGTAATTAATTTAATTTAATAGTAATAAAACATCTTTGTTTTTTAATTATATTTTTTTTATAAAAACATTTTCATTATATTAATTTGGTTCTTAATAAATATATTCATAATAGGTAATCGATGAATTAAACCATATATCTTTACTAGTTAGTTAATTATATTCAGAACAAATAATTTAAAGTATATTTTATGTATTATTTTATTAAATAATAATATTTTAATACAATAATGTTTATTTGTAAAACATGGTGTTGCATGTAACGTAAGTTATCAAAGAAAAAAATTATTTCGGGTAACAAAATCTAACCTCTATATTCCATTTCTGTCATGATAAATCTTATGTTTCATCTAATATAAGATATTGGGAAGATTTAATATATTATAAAATCTCAATTTATTATATTTCATTATACACATGATGTTTTTTTGTAATATGTGCTATCAAATACAATGTTCAAAATTTTGAATTTTTGGGAATTACAAATAACAGGGGTTGTATAATAACTTGTTCACATTAGAAACCTGAAAAATTGAATCTCTTCCCACTTTGTCGAAAATTATCCATATAAATGTTTTTTTGGAAAAATAAATAAAAACTTTTAATAAATTCCAAGAATTATAAAATGTACTTAATCTATTATTGACTCATTTATAAGGCCATTCAAAAAAGTATTTAATGTATATGAAAATAGAAAAAAGGTGGTTCTTGACCAAATAGAATATATAGGTTTATTTTTGATTCAATTGGTAAATAACGAGGCATGGGGGAAAATAGAAATGTTGATAAGGAATTTAAACACAACAAATAATAATAAGAATATTAAATTATGATGGTTTTTATAAAAAAAAAGAAAAAACCCTATATGGATTTTAATTCAAAAATAATTGAAAATTGAAATTGATATTGGATATGAAACTACTATTTTAGTGGTAATGTGATAATAAATAGAATATAAGATGGTTTCCAAGAAATGTAAATTAAAATATCTTGAAATTAAATATATAAATTATATATGTAGACTATAGTGTAGTGAATAAACCATATAGTAGAAATTATGGTGTACATTATGAAACATGTCATATAAAATTGAAAATAGAGATAAATAAACAATTATGACATTGATATCATTTTAATCAAAATAAAATTAATGAAATAACTTGATATGGGTATTTAAACTACTGTAATTAAATTAATACGGTAAAATAAATTAATTATGTTGTAATTACACCATATCAAATAAATTCTACTATAAAATAAAAATGAAGTCTTCAACAATTATAATTGAGAAAATGAATCCCTAAAAACATATAAAATTTTTAGTCAAAACCCCATGAATCATATGATTTTAAATGAATAATTAAATATAAGGATAATTATAAGAAGATGTTAAAAAATATCCAATTATATATTTTATTTTAAATAAAAATAGCCCTATAACAAGAAATATGTCTCAAGTAGTGATACCATGAGATAATAAAATCTTAACTCAATTCCAGACATCCAATATTGCAATAAAATATACCATTTAAAAGAATATAATATTTTATTTCATAACATTATTTTTATTTATAATTTTTATAAAACATCATTTATAATTATTTTCTGCTTTATATTATATAGTTATTATCTATGTTCAATACAAGGTGTGAATAATCTTGAACGTTTTGAACTAGTTTCGTGATAGAAGTGTTGTTATTCATTATCCAAATAAAATATATTATTTAAAGTTCATGAAATATACTTAAAATTAATTTTTATAATCTTTTAAAATGTTATAATTTCACTATATGACAATTTTATATATGATACTTATAGATGAAATTAAAGACAATCGTGTTTTAGAGATTTTTATCATTTGTTATATGGTTTCATAATTAATGAGTTTAATATTAATATTAATATTATAGAACAAAAATAAAAATAATTATTCACTTAATAATAATATATATTATCTATAATTATTTTCTATATATTTCGAATATTTTATTTTATATAATTGTTTAGTAAGGTGTTTAGGCTTTTCCAAACGTGAATATATTATGATTTATTGATGATTGTACTTATATAAGTTGTTTATTTTGGGAAAATATGATTATAATAGGAAAATGAAATTATTTATATATTTTATTTTATTGAATCATATATTAATATATTATAATAAATATGTTATAAAATAGATGAAAAATAAGATATGTTACATAGTGGATGTTTTAATCCATAGAATGCACAATTAATGTTTTAATTTATTGAAGAATGAGAGAGAAATTTATTGATTAGAATTTGTATCTTAATAATCATAATTAAATTGTAAGTGTCACATTTATTATTAAATTACACCCATATAACTTTTGAGTATTGAATTTGGTTAATGAAATTTATCATCTCTTTGTGGAGGAGGAAGACTGCACAACAAACAAATGACAAAATCATTTTACCAAACAGAAATTGGAAAAAGTGTTTAACATTTAACCTCAAGTAATAATAAAATTTACAATCCCATAAATAGTAGTTTAAATATATATGAATAAAAAAAATTAGATTTTGGAAATAAATAATGAAATGTAATGTTGTTTAAAAAAAGTAGTTATATTAATGACTCAAGGTTCCTATTGAATGACTACTTGTTAATTGACGTCTTATTCAGATATTTTGTGAACAAATGTTGGAGGAAATATAATATTAATCTAGGGGAATAAAATTTTTATAAGTTTAATTGGAAACTAAATTTTTAGTGTTTTCTTGAAAGGGTGGTGAGATACCCCTTTTATAAGTGATTAGAATGGTATTTTATAAATATTTCAACATAATATAAGGATAGAATGTGTTTCAAAAATCAAGAAGACTAAAAATGGATAAAATTTTTCCATGGTATGAGATAATTTGGATCATACCACATCCATGAAATTCAAGTACTACTTTAATTTTTTTGGATTAATTTACTCATATAATTTTACATTTACCATTGTTCATTTGACCAGGGTAACAATTTTCTTCAAAAGTATATAATGTTTTATTAAAAACTTAAACTAAACCATATTAAAATATTTTAGTGTGGTGAACCTAAATTTAGTCTATATTTAATATAATAAAATATATAATTTTTAAAAAATTAATATTTTAATTTTTTAGATATATATAATTGTGTGAGAAATTATTTTCGAGGATTGATTTTTTTGTTATTATTTCAAATTAATTACCAAAAAATCATATTAATATAATTTAATACATGTTTAAAAATCATATTACATTAATTATTTAAAATATATGATTTTATTTTATAGGAAAAAGTTTATATGACCATATTAAAATGATTAATTAGAACTAACCCTTTGACGATTGTTATGGTCATTAAATCTAATCATATTATTGATACTTTTATGCCAAAAATGAAATAGACCATATTAAATAATATTTAAATTCTGACCTTAATTTTTTAAACTTTATATATATATATATCAAAATTTTAAAAATAATAAAATTGAATTTTTTTATAAGCATAATAAATCTATTTTAATGTGAAATATTTGTGGAGTATCAATAATTTAAAATTTGATTTTTTACATATTGAAAATTTTATTTATATAATTTATTATATAACATATTAAAAATATATTTTATTATATGAAAGGTTTTATATTACTTTACGTTTTTTTAATGATAAAGTTATAAAATTTAATGTTATAGAATAAATACTATATTTACCATTATTAATTTGAGAATCAATTAGTTTTTTATTCCCATGTTTTTAATTATATAAGTGTATTTAATTTATGATTAAAATGTAAAGAAATGGGTTTTAATATTAGATAATCTTCTTTTATAAGGCTTGAAACCATGTTCTGTCATTCCCAAAGAACACTTAGGTTTATATTTTCCCCTAATATAAAATGTCTGAAAATAAACGTATTTTTTGAGACATAAGTTCACTAATTTTTATCATGAGATTAGCAATATCCCTACTCATCCAAAAAATTGGGAGAAAGTTTAAAAAAAGTTATTAGAACAAAAAGTATGGTAAATGATAAAAAAATTTGTTATTCAAGTAAAAAAATACAATTAAAAAATTCCATTAAAACATCATTAATAAAACATATGACATAAATAATTTATATATTAAAAATACACACCCTATTCTCAGAGAAAAACATTAATACCTATAGTATAAAATTGAAAACACATTTTAGGAAATAGAGAGAATTATATTTATATCACATTTGAAAACCTTATTATAAAATATTTATCCTAATAAAATACATAGGAAAACTCACACTATCTAAATCTATTTTTCATTCCATTTATTGTATGGATCAGAACAAAATACATCAGAGAGCTTGAGTTGGGATCACCCTTCATATATCATATATTAAGACCACCAATTTTCAAAGATATATAGTGGGGATTAGACCATTTTATAAGATATATACATATTAAATATTTATTAAATATAATTTTGAATTACTATATCATGAATAAAACATTTTATGATTTAACATTTTCATCATCAAACACTTGAATTGTTTTTATCCCATATGAAAAATAAATTTAGATATTAAAATAGCCTTTTTTACAAACCCATTTTGAAAACTAAACTATCCAAAAGTAAGGGAATTTTTGTTCCTCTATGAATAAAATAAGAAAACATGTAATGGAATCTGAATATAAAATTACATTTACCATGGTGATTAATGTCACTTTTGCAAAAAAAAACAAAAAAACATAATTTTTCTTATGTTATAAATGTCAAAACATTTCGTAAAGAGATTTAATTTTATAATATTTTACCAAAATTAAATAGAGACATAAAATATCAATTATAATTCAATTTTATCCATAAAAAATGAATAATATTTTAAAAATATCATAAACATTAAAAAATGTGTTTTCATGGATACAATAAAATATGATTTTTAAAAGAATGTTCATTCTCTTGAGCCAGAATTGTCATGTATATTATTTATCTTCCTAAATAATAAACATATGTTCACTATTTATTTACTTTGTGAAATATATATTTTTAATTTTTCATTTCATTTAACTTTTTACCTTTTTTTATAAAATCACTTAATAATTCAATATCATATGAAATATTTTGATGATATTCTCTCATATCACCAAAATGACCTCAGTATGTTGATCATAGTTAATGATGAGATTATATAATTATATATAGAATAATATTAATGATGTAATTATAATATATATATATATATAAATTATACATTTAACCCAACCATTAACTATGGTTTTCAAAAATAATCTTCTGTACAATCATATAGAAGATTAGTCGTCCATGTGCAGGTGTAATGTTTCTATTTTTGAATAATCCTTAAGGAAAAAAGGCCAGTATTATTTTACTATTTAAAAATGGATATTATATCATAATAACCATATTATTTATTTTAATATATATTTACATTTATAAACCATGTGATGTGGTGATCAAAAATTAATCACATCACTTAATTGAGGCGGTGGTCCACATATACACACGAAGGACAGTCATTTTTCAGTGATTGAGTCATTAAAAAATAGGTGTTGTAATAATAATATTTATTGATAAATATTTCATTAATATCATTAAATAAATTAAATATATAATCATATTAACCAAAGTCATATGGTTTTTTTAAAACGAATTACATCAGTTTGTGTGGTTGTTGTCCGTCGTATACACAAACCATGGATTGATTTCCCAGTTTACAGAGGATGGTGGTGGAAATATGATATTAAATTACAATAACAATAATTAAAAATGATTATATATTTTTTCTTATGTTATTATATAATTATGTTTTAAAAAGTATATAAGAAGTTATAAAATTAATCAAAACTAAAATGTTTAATTTAGAACTATACCTCTTATTTAGAAAAACATTTAAGGATTTCACCAAAATAATTCATATATTGGTTTTATGATCAAAAATATTTCTCTATGAAATGGTGAGCGATGTTAGGAATTAATATTTTTTCATTACAAATTCAAAATGTTCTTGAAGTGTGATGAAATTAGAAGAAGATGTTAGCATTTTATAATAGAGGAAAGGGACACTATTGGAATTTCATAAAATATTAATTTAATCTAAATTAAAATGATATACATTTGTTTTGAACCATATTTATTTTGAATATTTTATGAGTATGTAAGAATGTAATTTATTTATATTTTAATGATTTCTTTTCATGGTTATCATTTCCCCTCATTAACCCTTTCTAGGATTACCATGAATCATTGATTTTTACTCTCTAGGGTAAATATATTTCGTATAGAAAAAAATTACCAAAATAGACTATGTTTGATAATATAATAGATATCATAATCAATTGGGGAAAATATGATATTATGGAATTTTAAATCATATAATAAAATATTACTAATTATAAAATATAATTACATTAAAATTTGGGACAATTCATATAGTTTTACCTTTAAACCTAAAAAAATGGAACTAGAATCCATTTTATACAGATATATTTAATATTTCATTGTTATCTATAAATTGTTTTTAATAAAACCACAAAATGAACCGGTCTTAAAGTATATAAAAATTACATATATTTTTCACAATATTTAAAACATAAAACAAAAAAGGCACCCAAAGACCATATTAGTTTAGTGGCATTGGAATCATGGAAACCTAAACACCAGTACATGGGAAAACTACATTGTCTTTTACTCGGTACTTCATGACTGAACACTTCTAAGACACATAATAGACAATAATTATATTCATAAACTATGAAAAGAAACATAAAAAGGGATGAGCTATGATTCTCAGAAATTGTAAAAAAGGAAGACATATAAGCATAAACATGACAATTTGGGAATGATAATAATATCATAATATTTTAATATTGTACCTCACATATCATGAGATCATAAACCTGAATCTTGGCATAAATAACGAAATTTCAATAGACACGAGTCATATAGAAAAAAAGAACAAAATCTATGAATGCATATCATGGGAATAATATATTGAATTGTAGAAGACACATAAGAATATTAAATCATAATTCAAGTATACCCATAAATACTTTCACAACAAGTTATTCATGGTATAATGACTTCCTTATCTACTTTGGGATTGAGATTCTATACCATATACCCTCTTATTTCAAGCTTTGGAGGTCCACCTTTGTGCTTGGTTGTTTCAAGATTATGATTCCCTCTTGATTCATCATTGGGATTTCTCATAGTTTATCAACTTGTTTCGGTCTTAAGAATCTCTCATTTTTACCCTCTTGGTATCATATAAAATTTATTGTTACCTAATTAATTGGAAAGTTATATAGGTGCCACCCTTATTGTAATGTAATTATACAAACATGTTACAAAAATCATTGGAAATCATATCATCACCCATAAAATAAATGGGTATCATAAACATATAATCACATACTAACCTATGGAAAAAAGATACATATTCCATAATCCTTTCATCAAAATCTTAACCAGTCAAAAAGTGTGATTCAAAATAATATAACACATGAAATAGAAAGATGTTTCAAAAACATAATTACATAATAACATAAACCATTTAGATAAATAATATGAATGGAATTATAGAATAATTTCCCTAGAAAGGAATGAGTTACACAAACTAATGTCTTATAGGATGGGATGAAAATTTGAAATATCTTTTAAAAACAAATATTGTGAGAATTATCTATTATTAATTAAAAAATTATTTTAATGAAATAAATTCTTTTGAAAACGATATTTATTAAATATAAACATGAAAACATATAATGAAATTTCTAAGACATTTTGAAAACCTTTTTATTGAAAATATATTTGAAAACATATAAAAAATGCATGAAAACATTTTTTTCAAAAGTTTTCAATGAAAACACATCGAAAACATATAATGAATTATTGAAAAAATAAATCGATGAACATTTCCATGAAAATTATTTGTAATATTATAAATAATTCTTGAAGTCATTTTGAAGACCATTTGCTTAATTTTTTTAAAAAATATATATATTGTTTGAAAACATTTTGAAAACCATCTCATTGAAATCAAATGAAAAATAATATATAATGATTTAATTTTTTTTAAAACCCATTCATTTAATATATATTAGAAAAAATATAATAATTTGAAAATCATTGAAATAAAATTACATTGAAAATATTCTAAAATTATCATTTTAAATTTTTATGCTATCCTTTTTTAAAACTTGATTTTTGGAATAAAAATTATTTCTTACCAAATGGATAACTGAAATTATATTTTATTAAAAAAATTTATAATTTTGGAATGTAAAAAACAGTTGGAATATGGTACTAATTCATGAATATATCATTATTATCTAGAGTATAATGAAATTCATGAGTGTTCTGGAGATTTGGATTATGAGATTTCATTAATGGAAGCCTAACTATAAGCAATCCTAGTAAACAATGAGTTGGTTTTGATTGAACACATACAACTTAGTAAAATTTAATAATAAACCACATGTAAGAATATTAAATGAAATTAAGATGAAGTATCATTAAAGGTAGTTGATTCATGATATAACATGTTGCATACACCTCAAAAAATTAATATAGGTGAATAACAAAATATGAGTCTCAACGGAGCCATATTGAGACCAAAGAGTCTTATAGATTTTTTTGATTTTGAACCCTAAAACCCATTAAATAAGTATCATAGAATGGATATTTAAATATTTATAAATTAAGAATAATAATAATAGAACAAATTAATGGTTAGTATATACATCCCACGAAAGAAAACAGTGGTAAACATGACAAGTATATCACTAATATAAAAATTGAGATGAAATTATCGTACCATGTGTCATTACTCTCATTGTACACATTAAAAGCACCTATATAATCAATATAATTCTATTATAAACCTATAAAAGAACCATATTATTTTATATAATATAATATTTATTTTTATTACTAACTTACATTACCCCTTATTAACAATTATATATTAATGTTACACTTGGGTATTATGCGCATTGTTTTTCAGCTGTGTGTTGATTTTGTATATCCATGGTCATTATACATATATAATGTTATATATAATATAAAACATAATGTAAATATCATTTATATTAAGTTAATTATTATTATAATAATCCATATAATATAGAAAATGAATCTGAATATACCTTTCATGGAAACGGGTGGTCATATGTAGCTATGGAAATTTTATCCGTATTTATTTGTAATATTGAAAGTAAAAAAACAAAAACAAAACATATTTATATATAATATCACTATTATATAATTATTATTTCATATTAATAACACATGTTCACTAAACCCATCCATAATACATTTCATGTAGTTTTTGAACGAAACAGTTTTCTTTGAGGGGGAAATTGTCCACATTTTCCTCCAACAAAATTAACATATTTAAAAAAATGGAATTTATACAGATATGTTCTCACGAACCATGTCGAGTCGCCATCCGAACTAATGCCTGACCTGACCCACAACAAGGCCCAAAGGGTGTTCTCGATCTTCACAGGTTGGCACAAGTGCCCGGGTATTAAAATAAACCTTGGGAACGATTTGCCCGAGTTAAAAAAAATTAACCAACAAAATAAACCCAACCAAAAGTAAAAAAAATTGAATTCAAACAAGTCATTCAACAAATCCAGATTCTTAAGTCACATCTAAAACAAAAACCCAAACAATTCTGAAAGTATGAAGAACAAAAACTCACCCAAAACTGTCACATGACGAGAGGACACCACCCTCAAGCCACCACCAAAATGCCACCTCCAAAGGTCTGCTAACAACCTGAACCATTTCTCCTAAACCCTAGACCCTTACATGTATCAAACATAAAAAAATCTACATACTCCAAAATGTGTATGCATGGTGTGAGAAATCTCTTAGAAGGATGTCACCAAGAAAATATTACACGCACATGCATTTGAAAGACAATTACATATGCAATGATAAATAAATGAATGTAAGAAATTCTTATCAATGTTAATGAAAACCGTTTTCATAAAACGACCATGAAGAAAAGATGTTTAAAACAAAACATGTTTGGGTAGTAAATCTAGTGACATACTATGTATCATCAGTGTGTGTAGAGTAACTGGTCGCGCCAAAGGATGGGAGAGGCCTGATGGGTACTAGAAATAGGTGGGACCCTAGAATGTTGTTTCTTGGAGAACTGTGGCATAGAAATCACAAACCAAAAAAATGTGGCTTAGAAGACCAGGACCCTCAGAAAACGTGTTTTAGAAGGCTATAACCCTCAGTCATCATTTGTTTTGTTAGTTTTGCAATCTTCAATCTTGCTAGTGAAACCGGGAAAATCCATATCTAGAATGCTATCTCAATAGTGCTAGTTTACCTGCTTAATACCCCAGGATTCCCACTTTGTTCTCACCTAAAATAAAAGTCCATATAACATGTCGCATTAACACTTAAAATCCAAATTAGGTCCTTATATACATGAAAATTTCATTCACACACTGATATCCCCTTTTAAAACCACATAGACAATAAAAAATTTTAGAAACATAACATGTACCGCTTGCACATTATATTAAACCAACTGCATTTTTTATAAAAACACTTTTTATATCCAGAAAAACCACTAGAATGAAAAACAACTAGAACATGAAATTAAACAATTTCCAAACATATCAAAAAATATTTAAAGGTAAAAAGGCACTCAAAACTTTTTTCATGGAAATAAAATTTTTAATACTACGTTAAAAACATAATTTTACCATCCACACTTCCTAACACACACACCGCGCAGTTTTTAAAACACTGATAAATATTCCAAAACATGTTTTTCACAATGAGATTCACCAATATCGCTTAAACATAACTCTAACTAAATAACCTCAAAATAAATCATAGTGAATGAAAATTTTACAGTATGTAAAAAAATCGAAAAAATGTTCTAAACTAATTAGATAAACAAGAAAATGATTGTTAATTATTACTTGTGTGAGAAATCACCTACCTCGGTGTAGGGATAGTCTTGCGACTTGATGTAAACTACCATCGCACGTCAATTTCAATACAAGGGACCTGTAACAAACCCGAAAAAATGGTAATTAACATCTATATCAAAAATCAACCAAACAAAACCAATCTTTGTCATGACCCGTCCTCAAGACACGTGCCGTGACTACCCCATGCCCTCCTTCCATAGGCCAGGGGATGGCGACTAGCACCAAAGGCGTAAATCCCAGAGATGGGAAGGAATTGCCTTTATAAAAATAAAATACACACAATAGAGTAGACAACTGTAAGAAAAACACTAAGTAAAACTTTATACAAAAGAAGTGTTGGGAAGTAAAAGGGGACGAAAATGCAAGCCCAAATGTAATGTACTAGTACAACTTAAAGAAAGTACAATTGAAAACAAGTCCAACAGAAAGCACAGTAATGCAGCTACTTGGTCGTCCTCTAGGGTTCCTACTTGAAGGGTAGGTACATATCGCCTCCTCAGCACTCCATGTATGTTTGTCTCCTACGTGTACCATCACACCGAGTGGTCCACGTCCGGGTACCATCCAGTCCTGCTACTCTCAGCCTCAGTCAGTGTTGTCCATCGTCTGCAACCAACACAACGTGGTGCAGGCAGAGCCCGTGTAGGGGTGAGTATAATGATACTCAGTAGGGACCCCGAGACCTTCAAGGTCTCACAAAATCCAGCAAGGATAAACCACAAGTATTAAATAAACATATAACCCCACTTAGTTATATGACCATACATATACCTAAGTTATCATGTCATATTTCTCACTCATGAAGTAAACAAAAAGTTACTAAATCATCTCAATCTAGGAATTCATTCAAGGGGGGTAGTATCAAGTATCAACCCCAGTCAAACTTCCGAACCCTTGGCTACTGATGTACTCCTCCTCTATAGAGTACCGTGGGCTTACCACGTCACACAGAGGTGCTTCCCACTGTCCCGGACTGCTGAGGTACTCCTACTGTCTAGTACCGTGGGTCGGTTGTGTCACACCGAGGCGATCACCACTATGGGTATGTGGGATGACACAGAGGCAGTCCCCCTTGTAGACTGCGTGGTACTTGTCCTGTCGAGTCTCATGGGTCTGCTGCGTCACACAGAGGCGCTTCCCACTATGGGTCTTCTGTGTCTCATCGAGGTGCTTTACACTGGGCTTGTCGAAACACTCCGAGTTGATCGGTCTATAGTCGTCTGGTCTCAGCCAGCTACTAGGTCTCCGCACTAAGCTCGCTCGTCTCTGGGGAGGATCCACTCCACGAGCTACTGGTCAATCCTCTAACTGCCACTATGTACTGTGAAGAAGTATCTAAAAGGTCCTCCTTGTCATAGTGATCTCAACGCAATTGACAGTGAGTCAATTGGATGCCCGGTCTGTGAGTTATTATCCTGTTATTCCGTCGAGCCCGATTGGATTCATGTACGATTGAACATGATCGTATCTCAACTATAACCTGAACTCCAGTGGGGTATTCTCAAAGGGATGACTTTGTTTCAAGAATACCATCACCGCTGACGGTTCTTCAAATGGTCGTCTGGTGCCAATGTTATGGCCAAAGTAAGAAATGGGTCAATAGTGGGCCCAGGTCCGGTCCGACCCGGTCGGACCGACTCGGCGCAACCCAGTCTGGGCCGACCCGGTCTGGGTCGACCCAGTCAGACTCACTCGGTCTGACCAGGCCCATTGGCTGGGTCAACCCATTATGTTCGCCCCAATCCACTGGGCCCGACCCAGCGGACCACGAGGGCAGTTCGGCCCAGGCTTGGGGCATGTTCGGTCCGGAGAGTCACAAGGGTGCGGCCTGGTGCGGCTCAACACAGGTTGGTCTGGAAGCCGCAAGGGGGCCAGTTCGGCCTACTCGGGAGGCCGTGTGGAGGTCCGGCTCAGGGGTGCACGGGTCACACAAATGACGGCTCGAGGGCATCCAGGTCGCGCAGAGGGCGACTCAGGGTGGCCAGGTGGCGCGGGTCACACCGAGACGGGCTCGGGGTTGCCGGGTTGAAGTTTGACCAAGGAGCCAAAGGCAGCCGGTTCTGCAGGGCACGACCAGCACAAGCAGCAGATTCGGCAGCGCCGACAGCCAGGCGGGCGGCCACGAGGGCTGCCAGGCGGGCGGCCAGGCAGGTGGCCAGTTGTTGGCCAGGCGGGTGGCCAGTTGGTGGCTAGGCGGGTGGCTAGTTCGGGGGGTAGTGCAAGGCCAGGCGGGCCACGACTTCGGTAGGGCGCGAGGCGGTGCAGGGCTCCACCAGGCAAGCAGGTGGCAAGGGCGCGTGGGTTCGGCATGGGTGTATGGGGCATCTTGGGGGCGGTGTGCTTCACGGAGGCTGCGAGTAGCGCGACCTTTGTCGTTACCACCACCTTTGCCTCTTTCTTCATCGCAAACCATAGAACAATCAAAATCGGGATCAGCAGAGGGATTCGGGCCATGTTAGTTGGCCCGCACACTCTGCGTTTACAGGGTGATAACATTTGGCTCAATGACTGAAGAAGAATGTTCAACAATACATCCTCAATAAACCCTTATCATTCTTTGAGGTAGGTAGGGAAAAAGGTACAATTTCAACAAGTAAAATACCCCCTACATCAGCATCATTGTATGTCGTTCTTTGACATCACAGAATGATGGTGGTCGATCCGTAGTAGATGAACATGTCCCACATCGAAGGGGTCTGGGGATGAAGGTTGTAGGGGGTCTTTCTTCATAGTCGAAGGGGTCCCTCGTCGGCATTCTTCATTAGGAGATCGATCTTTCTTCAATAGTTCTTCGTTGGATAGTTCTTCTCCTCCCCAAGCTCCACCAAAATGCCGAGGGAAAAATAATAGAAGAATATGTCTATTATTTTTGGCACAACAATTTAAATTTTTTTGTATAATTAAATGAGACATCTCATTTAATTAATGGGGTGGATTTGGATCAAATTCAAAATTAGGGTAGGTGGAATGTTTCAATAAAGTGAAGAGGGTTGGAAAACATTTATGAAAGGTAAGTTTAACGATTTCTCCACTTAAATGGGGGGTTCTAAGAGGTTACATTCCTGGGTGGTCCCCACCAAAAAATATCCACCAAGGGAGGTTATGTTCAGGTGGGACCCACCACCATAACCTCTCATGGGAATTTATGGTGTGGTGGCCCCCACCTCTAACAACCTCTTGGATTTTTTAACAACCAAATTAAGAATAATCTACACACTAATTTTTATTTTATTTTATTTTTACAAAATCCAAAAACTAACATTCATTATTGAACAACTGTCATCGAGGTTGAAGTCTTCTTAAGTGAAAAATGGCGCTGTGAGTTCAACATTGCCCTCATATTTCGATTCCGAGCACCAGTTCAAAAGTTATAAAACCTGCTGATACGTTTACTGAACGTACCTAAACAAAACATCAGAAATCGATTCCGGGAACACTGCGCCTCGGAATCAAGTTCCGTAAATTTTTTCGGACTCATAAAAACATCCCATGTATTAAAAAAATTCAACAGGAAATCCAGGTATTTACATTCTCCCCACCTTAGGGATTTACGTCCCTGTAAGCTACATCTTGAACTAAGGGAATACATGGGGGTACTGAGCACACATCTCAGCCTCCTGCTCCCAAGTGCTCTCTTAGAGGTTCCCGTGTATCCAGCGAATGCGAACCAGAGTTATCAACTGTCTGCGTAGGACCCACTCCATTCAATCCTCAATCTCGACTAGGACCTCCATAAAATTTTCCCAATCATCGATGTCTATCTCTCTATGGTTGATGATATGGGAAGGGTCAGGCATGTATCTCCTTAGTTGAGATACGTGGAATACATCTTGCACCTAGTGCAACTGAGGTGGATGATCCATGTGGTATGCCACATCACCTACTATGCTATGGATCTGAAAAGGTCTGATGAATCGTGGGGATAAATTTCTTCCTAGGCCAAATCTCTGTAAACCTCGTCAAGGTGAGACCCATATAAAGACATGGTCGCTATCCTCAAACTCCAGAGGTCTCCCTCTCTAATCAGCATATGAATTTTTTCTGTTATGTGTAGTTTTCATCCACTCTTGGATGATCTGCAACTTTTTCATGGTAGCCCGTACCATATCTTGCCCCAGCAGTACTGACTCCCTAGGGTCTGTCCAGCACTAGGGTGATCTGCATGGCCATCCATACAATTCCTCGAAAGGTGACATCCCAATGGTAGAGTGATATCTGTTGTTATAGTAAGACTCTACCAATGGTAACTAATCCTACCATCTACGACTGAATTCGAGAACACAAGGAAAGAGCATTTCCTCGAGAGTCTGAATGGTCCGCTCACTCTGGCCATCCTTCTGATGATGGAAGGTGGTGCTCAGAAGAATCTGTGTCCTGAAAGCTCCCTTCAAACCCTTTCATAGCTGGTAAGTAAAGAGTGAGTCATGGTCGGAGACAATAGAAGATGTTAGCCTATGTAAATGCACAATCTCCTACACATAGAGGCATCCCAAGCTCTCTACTGTAGCATGCTCTTGGATCGGTAGGATGTGCTCCGACTTGGTGAGTCAGTCGATAATCAACTAAATCGAGTCATGACCACAGGATGTATGTGGATGAACCATCACGATGTTCTTGGATATCCCATCCCACTTCCACTATGGGACCTCTAAAGGATGAACCAAACCTGCTGGTACCTGGTGATCCGCCTTCACTTGCTGACAATGAGGCATCATGAGATGAACTATGCTACTGCCTTTTTCATACCTGGACACCAGTGCTGTCGTCAAAGGTCCTAGTACATCTTCGCCACTCCTGGATGTACCACCAGAGGGGATGCGTGGAACTCCCTTAACAGTTACTCTTGAAGTGAAACTGTTACCCCAGGTATGTCCTATGAAAAGGATGACTTGCTCCCCACCTTAAAAAAATCCACCAGGTGCTTGCCCTAGGGATATCCGAGAACGTTGTGTCTCACAGTCAGCATCCCCATTTTGTGCCTCCCTAACTAACTGAAGAAGTGGGGGAGTGATTGTAAGAGACTATAGGTAGGCTACTCTGTCTCTAACCATGAAGGATATGTGTATTGTAGCCAGCTGCTCTATCGCCTCTCCTAGAAGTTGTACACCAAATCTCTTGCTGAGTGTATATGTAACAACTTTACCCTTTCTAGGAGTATATATTATCTCGAAGTCATATTCCTAGAGGAACTCAATCCAATTACACTTTCTCAGGTTCATGTCCTTCTGGGATAAAATATACATGAGACTCTTTTGACCGGAGTAGACTATGAAATGCTCACCCATCAGATAGTGCCTCCACATCTTCAAGGCGATGACCACTACTAGTAACTCTAGGTCATGGGTAGCATAGTTCTACTCGTGCTATGTCAGCTAATGAGAACCATATGTGATCATAGCTTGCTCTTGCAATAGGACACACCCGAGTCCAGTCCCTGATGCGTCACAGTGAACTATGTACCCAACGCCTTCCTCTGGAACCCTCAAGATGGGGGCACTGGTAAGCCTCTTCCTCAGCTCATGAAACCTTTGTTTTCATCTCTCTGACCACACGATGGGTTTCCCCTTCTTCATCAAGGCTGATAGTGGTGCTGCTACGCTGGATAAATCTATAACGAACCTTCTTTAGTATCCAGCCAATCCTTTGAAACTTCGTACCTCTATCACACTCCTGGGTGGGTCCCAAGCATGTACCGCCTCAATATTCACTGGATCCACTACATCTCTAGCTTCCGAGATGACATGACCCAAAAAATGAACCTCTTAGATCTAGAACTAACACTTCGTGAGCTTATGATAAATATGGTGCTCTCGAAATGTGTCCTTTACTACCCACAAAAGGTATGCATGCTCTTCCTTAGTAGTCGAGTCGATCAGAATGTCTTCGATGAAGACTATGAAAAAGTGATCGAGGTACGGCTGGAAGATCCTATTCATGAGACTTATGAACACATCTGGAGAATTGGTTATGCCGAATGGAATAACCAAGAACTCGTAGTGGCCGTACTGACATCTGAAGGCTGTCTTCTATACATCCTCATCTCGAACTCTGAGCTTGTGATAGCCTGATTATATACATTCTTAGAAAACCATCGTGCTCCCATTATCAGGTCAAAGAGGTCATCAATCCTCGGGTGTGGATACTTGTTCTTCATGGTCATATGGTTCAGGCGACGGTAGTTGACACCGAGCCTCAAGCTCCCATCCACATTCTTGGCGAACAGAATCGGGGCTACCCAGGTAGAAATGATGGGCCAGATGATTCCCTTCTCCTGTAAGTCCATTAGCTATACCCGTAGCTCACGAAGCTTTGCGAGAACCATCCGATATTCTGTTTTAGATATCGGTGTCGTCCCGGGGTACATGTCAATGTAGAAGTCCACCTCAATGCGAGGAGGTAGTCCTGGAACATCATCAGGGATAACATTCGTGTACTGGTCCACCACTACAGGATAAATTGGACTCTCCACCTCAAATGATCCTAGTGTAAGTCAAGCCAACTGGTGAGTTATTAGCTGAACCCTCCTCCGAGTATGTCCTTCATGTGCTGCAATGGTTCCTTTCTCGTCGGTGAAGGTAAACCTGGTCCCATCCGTGCAGATACACCACACTTCTCGCCTAATACAGTTGATCTGATCATGGACTATAGATAACTAGTCCACAAATTATTGAGTCAATAAGGTTTTCATTATGACTTTTCCATTCCTTCATGTTTGGGGGTGATTGTATGGTTAATAAGGTATCCTTATGACTTTACCATTATTTCTTGTTTTGAAAATCATAAACACATTATCTAAAGGCAAATATCATTTTACTCTATATTTTTCATTCATAAGGAAAATTCTCTATAGTTATGGAAATTTATACTTATCATTTTTTTCATTGTTCATTATCTTGTATAACTGTAAAATTTAGTTATAGGTCTAAAAACCATGTAATAATATTATACTTAGATAAAGAGAATTTTGTGTTTAGACTCCGAGTTATGGATCTGAATTTTTTGAATTCATACTCTGATCTCTTCTGAGTTCTCACTTAGAATTCTGAATTCAAATTCTAGTTATGAACTCTTCGGAGTTCGGAATCTGAATTCTCAGAATTCTGGTTACGAAATCTTCTGAATTCGGACTCTGAATTCTAAATAACGAATTCTGGTTACAAACTCTTAAGAATACTGAATCCAAAATATCATTACTAATTCTCTGAGTTCTAACACTGAATTCCGGTTATGAATTCCTATGAGTTCTAACTATGAATTCCAATGAATTCTGACTCCGAACATTGTATGTTCAGGTTCTGAATTCTTGGGAATCCAGATTCTGAATTTCCTTGAAATTCAGACTCTGTAATTCTATAAAGTTCAGGTTTTGAATCTCTTCGAAAATAGAATCTGAATATCCTTGTATTATAGACTCTGAATTCATTTTTGGTTAGACTCTAAAAATTCATATTTCCTTTCATTCCAAATATTGAATTTTTGTAATGTAACCATATTTTTGCTTACTCATGTTTTAGTTATAATATGATGTCATGCATTTAGGTACTAACTAACCTTTGTTTGAGTGACAATTATATAGGTCCCTCCAAGATTCAACGAAAAATATGACTGTTGGAGGAGGGATCCGATCGTTGAAGTCTTGCCTATAAATAGTAGATCATTTGAAAGAGCTCATGATAGGTTGATCAATCTTGACATTACAAGCTGCTGAAGGGATTTCTATAGGGAGATGATTAATTTCTTTTTGCGTACTGAACATATTGTTCAGATGTTTTTGTGTGACTCCGATTGTTGTTGTGTACAATTGAGGGCTTTTAGGGATAGGAAGATAGAGGTGCGGACTACCTTGAGTTGAGGGATTCCTTTCTGAGGAAGACAAAGGTGCTGAAAAATTTGAAGATGAGGGCTTGTGGGGATATCAAGACTGACTTTGATCATCGTATCGAGGTCTAATCCCGGTGTGGGTAAGACAGACTTTCTTGATACTATAAATCAAGGGACCTTTATCCAACGTTATTCGATACCCTTCTCTTTGGGTTAAAATATTTACTACTTGTTACTTGATTTGGTACATGTTTTCCACTGCATTTGGATTGTTTGAGTAATGTATAACTATATTATACTTCCTTATACATGTATACTATGATTTAGTAAGATTCTATACACTTTAAGGTAGAATATTTATCTTTGTAAACATTCATTACAGTTCAATTTCCAGAACCATCTTTCCAGATTCACATTCTCGGATTCAAATTTCTATAATCTAGCAAGTGTGTAAAACTAGAGGTTTTGTGAACTACCTTGTTTACCCTTGTCAAACATAAACATATTTATAATCTCTAATGTAATTTTTGAAACTATTCAATTCACCCCCTCTTGTATATTGTGTATCACTAGATACTACATACAGTATCTATATTATTTCGATCTTATATTTGGTATTATAGAGTACATTATACTCGCATTTCATCTCAACAATTGGTATCAGAGTAGTTAAACTTTTATCCTAAACCAATTTAACAATTGGATTTATAATTTTGGTTCAATCTGAATTAATCTTATGATTAGATTCAGTAGAGATTTCTTTTTTTTTGAACCATATTTTTCAGACTCATAATGTTTGGATTAATATTTTGCTTAGAGATACTCTAGTTTTATTTTCCTTGCTGTAGAATATTTTTTTCTTGTTTAAAAACATTTTCTATTAACAATTATTTGTGGAAAGAATTTTTTTAAAGATGACAGGAATAAATGTTGGTTCCATAGATAATCTAAATCCAACTAGACTACCTGTTTTTGAAAGAAATGATTATGAGTATCAGAGAGATCGAATGAAGAAATTCATTATAAATACTGGGGTTGAAATTTTTTTTATGCTTACTAGAGGATATAAAATACCTGATAATGAAGTTAGTAGCTTCACAAATCAAGAAAAACTTGAATGTCAACTGAATTATAAGGTATGAAAAACATTTCTTTTCTCCATGACTAGAAATATATAAAGCCAAATTTCATCATCTAAAGCAGCAAATTCTATTTGGAAGAAACTTGATGTTACACACTTTGGAACTTCCAATTTTATTGAAACATGAAGAGCCATGATTAGAGATGAATATGATGGTTTCTGATTTCCTTATGAAGAACCCATATGTAAGGTGAAACAAATATTCATAAATATTATGAATATTTTACAAATAATGGGTGATAAAGGATTAGATGATAATGCTCTTATTGATA
Organism: Viscum album; assembly: GCA_963277665.1. Classification (NCBI taxonomy): domain Eukaryota; kingdom Viridiplantae; phylum Streptophyta; class Magnoliopsida; order Santalales; family Viscaceae; genus Viscum; species Viscum album. Next base: position 1,017,915,046 of record OY728143.1, read on the forward strand.
AGATCATATACATCATGCATAATGAATGGGAATCCATGAGTACTGCTATTGAAGAGAATAGAAAGGTTACTCAGATTTCTCTTGATGAACTATTTTGAACACTCCTTCAATATGAGACTAGAATAAAGAGAGATGATGATAATGTAAAGAAGAATAATGGGAATGGAAGTGTAGCTTTTAATACATATTCAAATCATATGAAATCTTTGAATCCTGAGAGAGTTACCAGATCATAGTCTAAAAAGGTTTTTTTTTCAATCCTAATCTAGTGAAAGTGAATCCTCAGAGAATTAATTGGAAAATATTGCTCGAAGAATGAACAAGAGAGTTAGACAGAGGAACCTTCCTTCTAAATACAAGAAGAAATAAAAGAAAGATAAGACAAATTCAGAAGTTACATGTTATGAATGCAAGAGATCTAGACATATAAGACTAGATTGTCCTATGCTCAAGAGAAAAGAAAGAAAGGGAAAACATTCTGAAAAAAAAAACAAAAAGATGCACTCCAAGGCTAAAGCTAAGAAATTCTTGAAATCTAATGACACCTGACGTTCTAGTGGTGCAGACTCTTCAGATAAATCTTCGGATTGAGAATCTTCTGGAAAGAAGATTCTTGGTCTAATATCTAGAATACCTATTGAAAATCATTATTTAATGGATAACGTACATAGTGATGAATCAATGACCAATGATTCCTTAAATGAAAATTATAGTAAGGATACATATTATAACTCTTTTGATGAATAATATTCTTCTGATAAAGATAGTACTTTACCTACCTATAATGAAGTTTCTAGGTTTGCTAAACTTTTTGATATTGAGAATTCAAAACTCTTAGAAAAGCACAATTAAGGAAAACTCTAGGAATTCTATTCATACTATGGAAATATCAGATCTTTCTAAAGATCTTGATAAGGAAAATGATGATTTTGAAAGTATTTCAAAAAATCTTGAGGAAGTAAATTCTGAAATGAATAAACATTCAAAAGATCTAGAAAATGTAATTTCTAAGAAAAATGTTTTCGAGCCTAACTCTAGTTTAAAATAAAATGTTTTAAATGGAAATAACATGGTAATCAAACTGAAATACAAACTTTTTTCCATGAGGAAGTGTTTGTCAAACTTTACCATAGGTTAGGAAAATTTTAAAAAAATGTATTCTCAAATCCGACCTCTATGGAATAATTTTGGTTTTGGTTATACTGGTCCTAAACTGATTTTTAGAAACAATTATTTTGTTCCTCAAAGTCCTCCATTATGTATTATGTGTCAGTGATGTGGGAATTGGGAAGGAAATTTTTCCTTAAAAAAACTCAAACTTTAGTATTTCATACAAATTATTTTTCTAAAAAGATGTGGGTGCCTAAAATTCTGCTCTCTGAGATTTTTGGATCCAAGAAAGTCTGGATTCCAAAAACCTAACTTTTTCTTATTTTCAGGAAAATAGAGAAGGTACCAACATCAATACATGGTACATGGATAGTTGATGTTCCTAGAATATGACTATTAATAAAAAATATTTTGAAAATATTATCAAGACGAAAGGAGGAAAAGTAACTTTCAGAGATAATGCTCAAGGAGAAATTATTGGTATAGGTAACATAGTTATTCTTGTAAAAACACTGATTTCAAATGTTTTAATTGTTAAATAACTGAAGAACAACCTCATTACCATAATAAAATTATGATATGAAGGTTACCTTTTCAGTTTTAGGAATGACAAGTGCTCAATACAAAATTACAAGGAAGAGTTTATTCTTTTGGGCCATGGGCATGAGAATGTATACAAACTAAACGTAGAAGACCTTAATAGTCAATATATGCCTTGAGTTAGTTAAATGGAGGATCATTCTTGGTTGTGGAATAGAAGGTTAAGACACTATAACCTTAATAACATATGAAAACATTATAAGAAACAATTAGTTAAGGATATATCAGATCTTAGATTTGATTCTTCAAATTTTTTGTAACCCTTGTCAATATAGAAAGCAACATAAATCATGTTTAAATCAATTGGTGATGTCTCAACTACAGATGCATTATAGTTAGTGTATATGGATCTTTTTGGTCTTACACAAAATGGAAGCAATGGAGGCAAGTATTATGTATTTGTTTTAGTTGATTTTTACACTAGATTTACGTGGGTCTATTTTCTAGCAAAGAAGTCTGAAGCATTTTCATATTTCAAATTTTTTAGACCTCAAGTAAACAATAAGAAAAATCATTCATTGAATACTTTGCATAGTGATCATGGAGGCGAATTTCAAAATTATGATTTTGAAACTTTCTGTAGTAAAAAAGGCCATACTCGTAACTTCTCAGCACCTTGAACCCCTAAACATAATGGTGTTGTTGAAAAATGTAATTGAATTATTTAAGAGATAACAAGAAACATGTTGAGTGAGTATTCTATAGCCAAACATTTTTGGGCTGATACTGTAAGTAGTTCTTTTTATTCTATAAATGGAGTTATAATTAGTAATTTTCTTAATAAAATCCATTATGAGTTATGAAATGGTTGAAAATCTAGACATTCCTAATTCCAGGATTTTGGTTGCAAGGTATTAATTCTTAATACTAAAGATAATCTACATAAATTCACACCCAAATATGATGATAGAATTTTCTCAGGCTAATCAACATCTTCTAAGGCTTATAGAGTTTTCAATAAAAACAATGTACTGTTGAAGAGACAGTACATGTGAAATTTGATGAAACTGATCCCTTTGCTTTAAAACAACACCAACCTACATATTTAGATGTGTTTTCAAAAACTGACTATCAAACTTTGATAGAAGATCCTTTAGATAAGTAAATTTTCCAAGAAGATACTTCTGAAACATTTACCCTAGAAAATTTTCTACCCTATGTTGATGAACCGGTTTTACAAAACCCAAATCAGTTGCTTCTAAAGAATCATCTGAGTGATAGTATCATTGGTGATGTGAATCAACCTATATGGACTAGAAGATCCTCATGAAATGAAGTAGAATATAAATAATTCCTTTCCCAATTAGAACAAAAAATAACTGATGAAGCTTTAGGTGATGATGATTGGATTAAAGCCATGAAATATGAGCTAAATTAATTCAATAGTAATAATGTCCGGACCTTGGTTGAAAGACCTAAGGAAACCTCTGTTATAGGAGTAAAATGGTTCTTTAGAAATTACTGTGATGAAAATGGAATCATAGTTAGAATAAAGCTAGATTGGTTGCTAAAGACTATAATCAACAAGATGAAATAGACTATGAAGAGACCTATGCTCCAATCGCTAGACTAGAATTTATTCGTATTCTAATTTCCTTTGCAGTATTTTTCAATTTCAAACATTTTCAAATGGATGTGAAATGTGATTTACTTAATGGATATGTTCAATAGGATGTCTTTGATGAACCACATCCTTGTTTTAAAGATACAAAACATCCTGATCACATTTTTAGATTTAACAAAGCTTTATATTCACTTAAACAAGCACCTGGAGCATGGTATGATAGACTCACACGGTTTTTTTCTTCAAAATAATTATGTTAAGGGAAATGAATATCCAAACATTTTTATAATGAAAGATATGAAAAATTTCTTTATTGGTCAAATTTATTATGATGACATTATATTTGGTTCTGCTCAGCAGTCTTTTACTGATTCCTTTGCATATCTAATGAAATCTGAGTTTGAACTGAGTATTATGGGTGAGTTAATATTTTTCCTTTGTTTTAAAATCTCTCAAAAACCAGAACGAATATATATATCCCAACATATATATATATATTAAATATCTTCTTAAAAAGTATGGATATGACAACATTACGAGTATAAGTACTCCCTTTGGTACCTTAATCACAATTGAACATGATGAAGATGGGAAACTAGTAGATCAAACAACTTTTAGAGGTATGATAAGAAGTTTAATTTACTTAACATCTAGTCATCTAGACATAATGATTTCAGAATGCTTATATTCAAGATATCAATCCAATCCTATGGAATATCATTTAATGGAAGTGAAAATAATTTTTCGTGACTTAAAGGGAACCATGGATTTAGGACTCTTTTATACTTCTGGAAAAGATTTTTTTTTGAAAAGATTTTCAGATGCTGACTTTGGGAGATATAGAATAGATAGAAAGAGTACATCTGGGACATTTCATTTCTTAAGAGATACACTATTTTCTTGGCCATGTAAGAAGCAACACTCAGTAGAACATTCCACTTCTAAAGTTTAATATGTAGCAGTTGGAAGTTGTTGTGCTCATGTGTTGTGGATGCAACACACACTCACTGACTATGGTATGAGTTTTACAAAAAAAATTTTTTTTTGTGATAATAAATATGCTATTTCCCTTAGTAAAAACCATGCACATCACTCACATTCAAAACAAATAGATATTAGGCATCAATTTCCTAGGGATCACACAAAAAGAGAGATATCATTCTTTAATTTATCGGAACAGAAGATCAAAATTATGATATTTTTAAAAATTCATTACCCTCCGATTAATTTGAATAAATTAAACAGATGTTAGTAATTATAACCATAAGGTAATCCTCCTTGTCAACATTTTATTGAAATCAATCTCCTTACAGTAATAAACTCTTTTTCATAGGGGGAGTACATTTTCATGTTTATTAGTGATGTTTTTAATGATTTTTTATATTGATGTTTTCATTATTTTTCGTATTGAAGTTTTTCATGATTTTTCGTATTGAAGTTTTTCATGAATTTTTGTAATGAGGTTTTTCATAACTTTTCGTAATGATGGTTTTCATGATTTTTCATAATGATGTTTTTCATGATTTTTTGTAATGATGTTTATCATGATTTTTCGTAATGAAGTTTTTCATAATTATTCGTAATGAAGTTTTACATTGAATTTTTGTAATTATTTTTTACATAATTTTTTGTAATGAAGTATTAAAAATTTTTCATTATGGAAATTTTCATACATAGTGATTTTTCCTAATAGAATTTTTTTTCTGGTACTCAAATTTATTTTTTCTCAGAGTCTAATATTCTTAAAGAAGAATTTTAATCAATACGAATATTTCTCCTAACAATTTGAAAGGTATGATTCTTTCTTGAGTTTTCATAATCACTTTTTACTTGATGGTAGTTTCTTTTCTCTTTTAAAATTTCATGAATTCTAGTTTCCATAAATCTGAATGTTTTCATTTAAAAACTTCAAAAGATATGATCTTACCAAATTTATCCTTATGGCTATAATTTCAACCATCAGATCTGATCAGAAGAATTCTAAGCCATTGGATTGAGATGTGAAGATGAACTATAACATCAATGCCTATATAAAGGACCCCCTAATGGTTGTCCCACATCTATTATCAAACTTCTGCGTATCAATGTTCTGCCCTCCTACAAAATCATGTTCCGGTTTTTCAAAGGTTTCTCAATTCCGAAAGACATGTGAAGTTCCTTCTCAATATATGTCATCTATCAAGCCGATTGCGGAGAGGAAAGTATACAGAGAGAGGTTGGTGCATCCCAATGTCTTCAACAAGTATGTTTCCATTATCTCCAAAACATCAAGCTGAATGGATGGGAGAGTGTCTGCATATCAAAGCATGGAGCTCAAGACTTTGTATATCTAGATATACTGATTGAGTTTTATGAGTCACTTTTTTTCTTGAAGGGAGAAGGGAGAGATAAATTTTCCATCTAAAGCAATGTTAAAACTTATGAACACTCATATACCAAGGATTCTAGCTTGGTAGAGCTATCTTATGAAGGAGAAGTGGAATTTTTTTCACACAAATTAACGGATGTACAAGGAATTTCTTTCAAAGTGAAATATATGGGGTGTCTTGGAATTACAAATGTAAAGACTCCGAAAATAGATCATTTGTCTACAAACTATCGGATCCATGAGTAATGGGTTCAGAGATTCATAACTCTGAGAAAAGGTGATAATGACACCTTAAAGAAGAGCGATGTGTACATCCTTGATTTTATGGTAAATCTGAGGAAGATCAACCTGATGAAGCTAATTTCTCATTATGATAGAGAATATCAAGAATGGGAATTTGAATGCTCAGATTATAATGTATCCGGCTATTATTTCCAAGCTTATTGTTCGGTTCATGGAGTCCTTCAATATCCCTTGCAGTTCAAAGTCATGGAATTGCTAAGTAATGATGATCAATGATGATACACTAAAGAGGATGGAAGTGTGTTTATCTAAGGATATAAGATAATTCAATGACTTACCGGAAGAGGATGTAGAAGCCATTCCGAAGGAACAAGAAGATCTTGAATCATCGAAGAAAGGAGGTATGAAGAGGAAGATGAAGGAAGTGGAAGAAGAAGAGAAACCCCCTAAAGAAAAAGAAACTCAATCTGCACCTCGAAAGCCCAAGAAGAAGAATGATTATCCGAATGAACCGGTTTCCAAGTGGAGGGAAGACAAAAAGAACCGGAAGGACGGGGAGCCACCGTTTGGTTTAGACCCTAGAGAAGCGAATGATTTAAAATAAACGACTGCTAAAGAGCCTGAAAGACAATCCAAAGAGAAGAAGAAATAAAACAATATATGAGAGACTGAAATTGTTGAATCTCTTTTGAGGGACACTAAAATAGAATCCAAGAACATTCCTATACCGAAATATTTCTTGGTTGAACCCTTACCTGAGACTCTGGGGAAGATGTACATGACTCCTAAAAAAGCACAAGATAAGGATGTAAAATAAGTTGCTTTCAATGAAGTAGAAGTAGAAGCTGCAAGCAGTGGGGATACAGAAGATTTGATTAAGAAAGTGGAGGGCTTTCATGAGAAGGATAGTGCATCCAAAAAATGATCAATATGGACTTCTCAACCCGGATCATCGAAACTTTCTACCCCTGTAATTGATGAGAAGGCTTAATAGGAAGTGAACAAATTATCTATGGAAGAGATTCATAATCATTACTTAATTAATCCTGGAGATATTGAGGAAGGAGCCGATAAAGAAAAAATTGATGAAGATAAAATTGTTTAGTTTTTTAAAAGTGAGCATGAGTATTTGGGTGAGGAGGCTATTTCAAAAACTAACAAAGGGAAACATGTGGTTGTGGATACACCTACAAAAGAAATCATAAAATAGAAGGAAGCTGGTGGATTTTCTAAGACGATGCTTGTCAAGCTAGAGGATGCTTGTCAAGCTAGAGGAAGAACCATCCCCAAGAATAGTTTCAGATACAAAATCATCAGCTCTGGGACATGATTTTTTCATTCAATAACTAATGAAGCTTGTTGACACCTTTCCAATCATTCCAACCATTGACTCCAGATGTAAGATGCTCAAACATATCTTGAATCAAAAATCAGATTCTATATCCATGGTAAGGGATACGTGTGTAAAGATTGATGCTGATTAGAAGAACATCCTTATCAACTGTGATGCCCACAGAAAATCTTGAAAGAAAGTGGTCAGCCGATCAAAGAAAATAGTTTAAGACCCGAGAGATCTTGATGAGTTTCAACATTCAGTTAAGAAAGCTTTTAATAATGAATATAGAGAAATCATGGATCTCATGACTAGTTTTGAGGAAAAGCTTACCTTTGCGCAGAATACTCGGATTCAGGAGGTCAAGGATCTGAATGGGAAGTTTTACTCTATTTCTCAAAGCTGGAAGAGATAAACGGATCTCCGAATCGAGATTTAAGAGAAGCTAGTGAAGCAAGATGACTTGTTGAAGACTTTGGCAGAGGCATTGAAGGTTCAGTATAATAGGATCAGAGCCTTAGAGAAGAAAGAAGAGGAATATCACAAGGAGCTAAAGAAGCTGCAAACAATTGTGAAGAAATTGATTCCCAAGGAAAAAAGGAAAATAAATATGATCTTTTATTGTATCTTCTTTCCTCGTACAATTTCATCCAATCTTAATGAAATTTTTGTTGAATGTTTCTATTTTCATGCTTTGTACTAATATTTCCGGTACTAAAATTTCTTTTCCATTCCCTAAAATTCTTTTTGAAAATCGCAAAGGGGGAGAAGGAAAACGAATTCTAAGTAAAGGCGAAATATCCCAAAGTAAGGGGGAATTTATCATAGGGGGATTTTTCATTATAGAGATTTATATACTCAAGATAATGAAAAATCTCATTCTGGAAATCTACAATACGATACTTAGTGTTCCAACGACTAAGGGGGAGTTAGTCGTAATCATCATTATCCATGTGTAGAGAGAGATAAGTTTTACTTCAAAAGTCTTGAAAAATTCTGTATGATTCCATTTTATTCTTTTTCTTAATGATGTTTGTGCTTTCCAAAAATGGGGAGATTGTTGAGTCAATAAGGTTTTCCTTATGACTTTACCATTCCTTCATGTATGGGGGAGATCATAGAGTCAATAACGACTTCTTATGACTTTAACATTCTTTTTTGTTTTCAAAATCACAAACACCTTATATAAAATAAAATCAAAATTTACTCTAAATTTTTCTTTCATATGGAAAATTTTCCTTCCTTACGGAAATTTATCCTTATCATGTTTTTCATTGTTCATTATCTTGCCTAAGTGTAAAATTCGGTTTCATGTCTAAAAACCTCATAATAATATAATACTTAGATATAGAGAATTTTATTTTCAGACTCTGAGTTCTGACATCGAATTTTTTGAATTTAGACTCCGAACCATTCTAAGTTCTGACTCCGAATTCTAAATACGAATTCCAGTTACGAACTCTTCTGAGTTCTGAATCCGTTCTATGAATTATGGTTATGAACTCTTCTGAGTTCGGACTTTAAATTCTGAATAAATATTTCTGATTACTAACTCTTATGAATATATACTCTAAATTCTCTTTTTCAATTCTCTATGTTCTGACACCGAATTCAGGTTACAAATTACTATGAGTTCTGACTATGAATTCCAATGAATTTTGAATCCGAACATTTTATGTTCTGGTTCCGAATTCTTATGAATCCAAATTCTGAATTTCCTTGAAATTCAGAGTCCATAATTCTATAAATTTCAGGTTCTGAATCACTTGGAAAATAGAATCTGAATATCCTTGTATTATAGACTCCGAATTCATATTTGGTTAGACTCTGAACTTTCATATTTTCTTTCATTCCGAATATTTGATTTTAGTTACGTAACCATATTTTTTCTTAAACATGTTTTATTTATAAAATGATGTCGTGCTTTCAGTTACTAACTAACCGTTGTTTGAGTGACATGTGTACAGGTCCCTCCAAGATTCATGGAAAAATATGACCATTGGAGGAGGGAGCCAAACGATGAATCTATGCCTATAAATAGAAGCTCATTTTAAAGAGCTCATGACAAGATGATCAATTTAGAGATTACATGCTGCTGAAGTGATTTCTAGAGAGAGAGGATTTATTACTTTTTGCGTACTGAACTTCTTGTTCAGATTTTCTTTGTGCAACTTCGATTGTTGTTGTGTACAATCGAGGGATTCTGGGGATAGGAAGATAGAGGTTCCAACTCCCTTGAAGTTGAGGTCTTTCTTACTGAGGAATATAAAGGTGCTGACTATCTTGAAGTTGAGGGATTTTGGGTATAGAAAGACATACTCTAATCTTTGTATCTAAGGCTTATCCTAGTGTGGGTAAGATAAAATTTCATGAAAGTATAAATCAAGGGGCCTTTATCCATGAATTTTGGATACCCTTCTCTTTGGGTTAAAAGATTTACTACTTGTTACTTGTTTTGTTACAAGTTTTCCACTACATTTGTTTTTTTAGGAATGTATAAATATCTTTTACTTCCTCATACTTATACACTCTGATATAGTAAGATTTTATACTCTTTAAGGTAGAATCTTTATCTTTGTAAACTTTCATTAAGTTTCAATTTCCGGAACCATCTTTCCGGATTCACTTTCTCAGAATCATATTTCTGGAATCTATCATGTGTGTAGAACTAGAGGTTTTGTGAATTACCTTGTCTAGCCATGTTAAATTTAACCATATTTAAAAGTTCCAAAGAAATTTTAAAATGTATACAATTCACCCCTATTGTATATTGTGTATCAGTAGATACAACAAATAAATATCTCTATTTTTTCTATCCTAAATTTGGTATTATAGAATATATTATACTCACATTCCATCTCAATATACCCAAGATGATGTCATAAGGCCTCGATGCCTCTACGAGGAGATCCCTGCCGAAGATCTCACCTCCGAGAGTATGCTCACATTGCAGGAACTAGTGCGTATTCATCGAGTCTGCTCCCATTGTAGTCTCTACCCGTAAGGATCAAGCCAACGGCTCCATCGGAATCTCCGAGCTCCGAAAAAGGGAATTTTCAATGAAAGAGTTACTGGAACCTATGTCTTTATGAACTACAGCAAAGGGGGAGTAGGCATATATCATTCCAAAAATCATCTCTGGTGCACCATGGTCGTATGCCTCAACTTCCTGGAGCTGAGATCCTCCATGTAAACCTTCTCCCTGCGGTCAGGGAGGACCTCTTGGTGGTGGTGGCAGTAACACCCCGAATCGCTGCCCACCATCGACTGCTCGACCAGCTCCTCTACCACCTCTACCTGCTCCCGGCGGACTGCCTAGATAGAATATCTGGATCATCCTGGGTGGTCCCTCAACTATCTTCTAATCATCAGCATGGTGGGTTGGATAGTCACAAGCCATGTGACCCTGCCCACTGCATGAGTAGAACTGTCTGCTCCTAGTATGTATGTCATTTCCCCAGGTGTCCTGAACAACTAATCCTGAGTCATTCGGTCATCCAACCGTGGGTATGGTCATCTTGGACCTCTGTGTCATCTGTCTACTACTAACTCCAGTAGACTCCACTGCGTGTCGACTAATGGCGGGTCTCACTGCCGGAGACTGTTAGCAAAGAAACTCTTCACTAAAAAAGATATCTCCAACACTCCTGCCTACGTCGGAATGCTGAGGGAGATCATCGAGGAACTGATCTCTCGTCTGAGCCCCTTCTCGAAGGTCCTGGCCCTGAAGAATGGGGCCGACACCATATCTATTGAGTAGCACGAGTGGTCGGTGAACCTCACTGTGTACTGTGCTATTGTCATGCTACCCTGCTGAAGATGAAGTAGCTCTAGTATCCACATGCCATGAAGGGTGTATGATATAAAATCCTCTCGGAACATTCCCTTGAAGTCTTCCCAGAGATGTGTTGCCTCGTCATGCACCCAAAGCATCAGGCTCCACCATCTACCAGCTTCTTCCAGATGGAGACTCACAACAAGGATCACAATAAGGTCTGCTGGTGTCACTTCCAGCCTGAAGACTCTCACCACACCCTCCATCCAATCCTCAGCCGCCTATGGGTCCACCACTCCCCTGAGCCTGGGTGGCCTCTGGTGTTGGAACTCATGAAATGCGCTCATGTGGCACGCATTGTCTGCTACTGGGGCTGGTGGCATCAATGGTCCAATGATAAGTAGTACCGCTGGTGCATACACTAGTAAAGGGCCCTGCACCGAGGCCTCGTCAGTCGGTGGGCTATCAGTGTGAACAACTCCCGGGGCTCTAACTTGTTGTCCATGGGGAGGAATCCTGAACGAAATAAATGCGACATGGTCAAATGATTATACCTGGCAAGTTGACCTGGTTGAACTGATTTAAAGAATGCTTTTGAAAAACACACACAATCATTGTTTTCATGCAATGTGTCAAAATCAGTAGTCAGGGTCCTGGTTTATGGATATGTCTGCCACTACACCAACACTGGACTCCATGAACTGATGACCACAATTTGTACCCTTAACACTATTACTTCACAGAAAAAAAGATCAAAGTACTATGTTCTGTGGAAGAACTAAATCCTTTGGTACCAATTTTTCACGACCAGTCCTCAGGACCCGTGCCGTGACTACCCCAAGCCTGCCTTTTATAGGCCAGGGGCTGGAGACTAGCACTAAAGCCGTAAATCCCTATGATGGGAAGGAATTATCTTTATAAAAAAGTAAATACACACAACAGAGTACACAACTAGAATCAAAACACGAAGTAAAACTGTATACAAAAGAAGTCCTGGGAAGTAAAATGGGCTGGAAATACAAGCCCAACTGTAAAGTACAAGTACAACTGAATGATAGAACAACTGAAAACAAGTACTATGGAATGAAAAGTAAAGCATATAATGAGTCATCCTCTGAGGTTCCTACCTGAAGGGTAGGTACAGATTGTCTCCTCATCACTCCACGTCTATCCGTCTCCTCAGTGTACGGTCACACCGAGTGGTCCACCTCCATGTACCATCTAGTCCTACTACTCTAAGCCTCAATCAACGTCGTCCGTCGTCTGCAACCGACACAATGAGGTGTGGGAATCTCCCGTGCAGGGGTGATTATAATGATACTCAGTAGGGACCCCGGGTCCCTCAAGGTCTCACAAAATCAAATAGGGATAAACCACAATTAAGAAATCAACAGATAACCCCACATTGATATATGCCCGTACATATACCTATGTTATTAAGTAATCTATCATAGTCATGATGTAAACACAAAGTTACTGAGTCATCTAAATCTAGGATTTTATTAAATGGGGGTAGTATCATGTATCATCACCAGTCAAACTGTTGAAACCTCGACTGAAAAAGTACTCGTCCTCTATAGAGTACTGTGGGCCTGCCGCATCACATAGTGGCACTTCCCACTGTCCTAGACTGATGAGGTACTCCTCCTGTCGAGTACCATGGGTCTGTTGCGTCACAAAGAGGTGCTCCCCACCATGGGTGTGCCGCATCACACAAAGGAGATCCCCCTCATTGCTTGCTGAGGTACACTCCTGTTGAGTAATGTAGGTATGCTACGTCTCATAGAGGTGGATCCCACTGTGGGTCTGCCGCATCACACAGAGGCGCTTCCCACGAGGCTCGTCGAGACACTCTAAGTCGATCGGTCAATAGTCGTTAGGTCTCAGCCAGCAACTAGGTCTCTGCACTAAGATCGCTCATCTAAAGGGAGGATCCACTCCACAAGCTACTGGTCGATGCTCCAACTTATATGAAGTACCACTAAGAAGTATCTCAAAGGTCCGCCGTGTTATAGTGATCTCAACAGAACTGACAGCGCGTCAATCGGACGCCCAGTTTGTGAGTTATTAGCCTTTTGTGCAGGGGCCCTGGTTTTTATTCATGTACGATCCAACCTAACCATATCTCAACTATACCCCGAACTTCAATGAGATATTCTCAAAGGGATGGATTCGCTTCAAGAATACCAGCGCCACTGACTTTTCATCAAATGGCCATCCGGTGCCAATGTTATGGCCAATGTAAGTAATGGGTCAGTAGTGGGCCCAGGTCTGGTCCGACTCGGTCGGACCAACTCGACCCAACCCAGTCTATGCCGACGTGGTCTAGGTCGTCCTGGTCAGACTAAATTGGTCTGACCCAGCCCGTTGGGTGGGTCAGCCCGTTATGTTCAGCCGGGTTCGCTGGGCCCGGTCCAGGGGACCGTGAGGGCGGTTCGGCCCGGGCTCAGGGCAAGTTTGGCATGGAGCGTCATGAGGGAATGGTCTGGTGCGGCTAATTGCAGATCAGTCCGAAGGCCACAAGGGGGCCGGTTCGGACAGCTTGGGTGGTCGCGTGGAGGGCTGGTTCAGGGGCGCGCGAGTCTCGTGGAGGCCGACTCGAGGGTCGCCGGGTCGCACGGAGGACGCCTCATTGTGGCTGGGTCGCATGGGTCACACGAAGGCCTTCATGGGGTTGTCGGGCAGTGGATTGACCAGGGGGGGCCGTGGGCGGCCGGTTTGGAAGGGCACATCCAGCACATGTGGCCGATTCGGCAGCACGGGCGGCCAGGCGGCGGCCAGGCGGGCGACTGGTTTAGGGGGGTGTGCGACTAGGCGGGCTACGGGTTTTGTAGGGAGCGGGCCAGCACGGGGCTCCATTGGGGTGCACAGGTGACACGGGCGTGTGGGTTCGTCTATGGTGTATGGGGCACCGCGTGGGCGGCATGCTTCAAGGAGGTCGTGGGTAGCGCGACCTTCATCGCTGCTTGCACTGTTGCCTCTTTCTTCATCGCCAAGCCGTAGAACAATCAAAAACGAGATCAGCAGAGGGAGTAGGGAAATGTTAGTTGTCCTGCACCCTTCACGTTTAGAGGGTGATAACAATTGGCTCATGGAGTGAAGAATAAAGGTCAACAATATGTCCACAATAAACCCTTATCATCATTTTGAAGAAGGTAGGAAAAAAGATACAATTTCAACAAGTAAAATACCCCTACCTGAGCTTCGTCGTTCGTCGTTCATTGACGTCGCAAAAAGATGGTCATCGATCCATGGTAGATGAACACATCCCACTTCGAAGGGGTCTAAGGAAGAAGGTCAGAGGGGGTCATTCTTCGTAGTTGAAGGCATCCCTCATCAGTGTTCTTCATCAGGAGAGTGTTCGTCCTTCAAGAGTTCTTCATTGGAGAGTTTTTCTCCTCCAAAAGCTCCAAAAAAATTCCAAGGGAAAAATAATAGAAGAAGTTGTCTATTATTTGTTGGCACACCAATTCAAATTGTTGTGTTTAATTAAATGAGAAATCTCATTTAATTAATGGGGTGGATTTGGCTCAAATTCCAAATTAAGGGAGGTGGAGAGTTTCAATAAAGTGAATATAGTTCAAAAAAATTAAACAATCAGAAGTTTGAAGGTTTATACACTTAAATGGGGGGTTACAAGGGGTTACAAGCCCGAGTGGTCCCCACTAAAAAATATCCTCCCAAGGGAGGTTATGTGCGGGTTGACCCCACCACCATAACCTCTGATGGGAGGTTATGGTGTGGTAGCCCCCACCCCTAACCAACTCATGGATTTTTCAACCACCAAAATAAAATTAAGACACACACTTATTTTTATTTAATTTTATATTTCAAAACTTCCAAAACTAACTTTCATTCTCGACCAACTACCATCGAGGTGAAAGTCCTCTTAAGCGAAAACCGGCACTATGAGTTCACCGGTGCCCTCAGATTTCAATTCCGAGCATTGGTTAAAATGTTATAAAAACCCGCTCATACGTTTACTGAACGTACCAGAACAAAAATCAGAAATTGATTGCAGGCACACCGGGCCTCAGAATCAAGCGCCATAAATTTTCGCGAACTCAAAATAGAATCCCATGTATTAAAAAACATTCCATGGGAAATCTGGGTCTTTACAATCCCTAAGAACAAAAATTGACCGAAATGGAAGAACAAACCCTTGGGTGGAAATTCACTTATGACGAGGGTGAGAATGGCTGGTCGGGGGTCGACGGAGGGTGACATGGGTTGCACAATGCTGGGAAAACGAAAGGGGAAGTCTGCTAAAAGTTTCTCCGAGAAAGGGAGGGGTGTGGGGGTCTCAGCCAAACCTAGAAGGGGGCAGTGTGCAAGTGCTTCGGCCGAACTATGGAAGGCTGCCTAAGAGGGATCCCAGCCAATGAGGATCTAGTTGGTCCGGTATGCGAACGGATTAAACCAAGGTGCTCACACGTTCGTTTGAACTTGGAGTTCTTTGGCTCGACGAGGATAGGGCACATGTGGACTTCGGTTTGACGAGGAGGGCGACCACCGTGCGGGACTCCTGCTAAGGAAGAAAGGCTACAGCCAGTCAGAAAGAGGGGAAATGAGGAGGTGGCTAGGGTTCGACACAGGACACAAGGGGGGAGAGGGGTGAATAGTGTAGCACTGCGAAGGAAAGGGAAAAAGAAAGAGAAAAATTGGAATAAAAATAAATTGAAAATGATAGGATAAAATAAATAAAATAAATAAAATAAATAAATAGATTAATAAAAGGAAGAAGAAGAAATAGGATCCGAAATAATAATAATAATAATAATAATAATAAAACCAATTTTAAAAATAAATAAATATATTTGATAATTTATATTATTTAGGGGGATATAAATAAATATAATACTGTTGATGTATAAAGAATACTTTCTTAAATGTTATTAATAAAAGGGACTGCTCGCTTGCTAGGCTAGCCGCACGGCTTCACCCGTGCCCTACCTGCGCGTCGGGCATTGTCATTTGAAGGATCATTTTCTAGCACAGAAGCTGCACCACACATGTTGGGTAAGACTTCGTTTATCATTGCAAATAACACACAACTTAAACTGGGCTCGACCCACATTGTAGAAAGAAATTACTAAAATTTAAAATAAATTTACAATATAAAAATAATAATTTAGAAAATACATCGTTATAAAGCCCAGGTGTGACAATTCTCCCCAACATTAAAACTTTCTACCATTAGAAAGTCAATTTGATGTCAAATTAGAGAATATAAATGGGTACTTTTGCTCAACCCAAGACATCCGCTCCCATGTCTCTTGCTCGTCATTCCCATGATGCTAATGAATAATAACTAAGGGAACAGACTTTCCATGAAGAACCTTCACCTGAGAATCCACTATCCGCAATGGCCACTCAAATAATGATATGTCTGGCTCAATCTCTACCTCATCCCAATGCAACACGTGTGAAAGATTAGTATCATACTTTTTCAGTTGGGAGACATGGAATATGTCGTGAATTGACATCAATTGTGTAGGAAACGTTAACCTATATTCCACCTTGCCAATCCTCTTAGTAATCTTGAAAGGCCCAACATACCTCAGTGTCAGCTTTCCCGGCTTTCCCATATGGTGTTGACCCAAGTTGGGGGCCACCCCCAAGAACACTCTGTCCCCCACTATAAACTCAATATCTTGACGCCTCTGATATGCATAACATTTGTGGAGACTCTAAGCAGTCAACAAACATATCCTAATCAAATTGACATTCTGAGACATCTTCTGAACAATGATCTGTCCTAAAAGTGAGGTCTCACCAACATCATCCCAATACAAAGGCGACTGACATGGCCAACCATAGATCGCATCCAAGGGTTCCATTATAATAAAGGATTGGTATCTGTTATTATAAGAAAACTTAACCAATCCCAAAATGGATATCCAATGAACCTCCAAAATACATCAAACATGCACGAAGCATTTCCTCTAGAAGATGATTCGCCCGCTCTGTTTGACCATCTGTATGAGGATGGTATGTCATGCTCATCTTAATCTGCGACCCAAAGCCTTCTGGAGGACTCACAAAACCTGAGATGTAAATATGAGGTCCCTGTCAGAATTAATTTCTAACAACACACCATGATATCTGACCACGTCTGAAACATTAAAAAAACCCATCTCTTCTTCCTTCGACGTATCTCTGATCGGGATAAATTGAGCTAACTTGGTCAAATGATCAATCACTACCCAAATACAATTCCTTCCTTGTGGTGTACAAGTCAAGGAAACAATGAAGTCTATGGTGACCTCATCCCACTTCCAGATAGGAATGGGGAACGGATGTAGTAGGCCAGATGGTCCATGAGGTTCTGATTTCACCTACTGACAAGTGTAGCATCTCGATACAAAGTCGGCTATGTCTCGTCTCATACATGGCCACCGGAACTGGCAATGAACAACGTAATACAATTTGTTAGTACCAGGATAGAAGGCCCAATATGACTAGTGGCTATCCAGCATCACCACCTTCCAGAGGGACAACGACACTACTACACGACCCTTGAATCACAAGATCCTCTCAAGAGACATAGACCAATCCAAAGGAGTCTCCCCACCATGATGAAACTGCATAGATCAATGGCACTAATCATCACCAGCTACTCTCACTGAATAAACTCTAGAAGAGTAGGAGTCAACTGAATACCAGCCAATAAAGAATCCCTGCTATGCTCTATGCTCTCCAAGTGCATCTGGGCAAAGAGCCCCATCAATGTCCACTCATCGCTAGACTTCCTCAATTCATACACTGGTACCTTCCTCCCCAAAGAGTCAACAAACACATTTCGGTTTTTCGGAGTCTAGACAATGTCAAAGTGAAATCCCTACAGATACTCGATCCAGCGGCGATGCCTCAGATTGAGATCCTTCTAAGAGAAAATGTATGATATGCTCTTATGATCAGAATAGACCACAAATTTCTCCCCAAAGAGTTAGTGAAACCATGTCTTCAGGGCATGCATCACACGCTTCCAACACCATGTTGTGAGTCGAATAATTCTTCTTATGCTGTCGGAGTTGGCGAGAACCATAAGACACCACATGGTTATCCTACATGAGTACACACCTGATCCCTATTCCGGACACATCACAATAAACCAAATTTTCTTTCCCAGACTCTAGTAAGATCAACACATGTGCATTGGTCAACTGCCACTTCAACACCTCAAATGATTCCTTTCATTATGGGATCCATTCAATCATCAACCCTTTCCGAGTGAGTGCAGTCATGGAAGATGCAAGACATGAGAAGTCCCGAACAAAAAGCATGTAATAACCTGCTAGGGGAAGAAATATCCTAATCTCAAACACATTCATCAGTTGGTCCCATGACATAAATTCACTAATCTTACCAGGATACATTGAAACACCTTTTTCTAAGACAAGATTCCATAGAAACATCACTTCTCTGATCTAGAAAGTGAAATTCGATGGTTTGGCATATAGGTGGTGGTCCCGCAAGGTTCCCAAAACAATCCGCAGGTGATTCTCATGCTCCTCCTCAGATCCAGAATAAACCAGGATGTTATCACAAATACTCTGACAAATGAGTCGAGATATTGGTAAAACACCCTAATCATGAGTTCCATGAAAACTGTTGGAGCATTCGTCAATCCGAAAGGCATGAATAAATACTCGAAGTGACCATACATGCTTTGGAAATCCATCTTCGGAATGTCTGCTTCTCTCACCCTAAGATGGTGGTATCCCAAAGGCAAGTCGATTTTGGTGAACCACATTTCCCCTACATCTAGATGAAAAAACTATCAATCTGGGGAAAGGGTATTTATTCTTTATGTTTACCATATTCTATTTTTGGTAATAATTACACAGCCAGGGGGTTATATCGGCCTTCTTCACGAATAAAACTGGGGAAACCAAAGGAGAGATGCTTAGGTGAATGAATCCTTTGGATTCCAAATCATCCAACTATATCATTAATTACCACTATTTAGTGGGGTCCATGCGGTATTATGGAAGAGATAGAGGCTGTGATCCTGGTTCCAACTCAATCGAGAACTCCACATTCCGCTCTGTAGGTATGTCTGAAAATTCATTTGGGAAGACCTCTGGGAACTCATCCACTACATGAGGTATCCTGCCCTAAGAAACACCATCATCAACCTCCAGTGCGAGTGGCAACAACTTATAAGAAACATTCCACAACTCAGTTAGTGGTGGTCCCATGCAACACGAAAGAGGATCCCATTCTCCGTGAAATAACTGAGGACTCCCATCTGGTTTCATAAGGATGACTTGGCCCGAATAGCAGTCAATATGTGCTTGAAAGCACACCATCCAGTCCATTATGAGGAACACATAAAATAGGACTATATCAAGGATCATGAAATTCCACTCTATCTTGACTCCTAATTCAGAGAGTGTGCTCTACGGAAACTTAAGGGCTTTCTCCCTTGTTTCCCCAACAGTGTTACCAACTCCATGGAAAGGGAGAATAGTTCGGTTGGAAGGTTCAGGAGGTTCAAAAGATGGAAATATATAAAAGAAACTGAAGCACCCCTATAAAATAAACATGTAGCTATAGAAGATGAAATAATAATGGTACCTAGAACAGTTGAAGGTCTTGCATCAGATCCCACTGGTGCCTGATTAGTAGCACGCAAATTCCAGGTCACTGCCTGAGAAAGACCGCTCGCATGAGGCCCTACCCTGATTTGGTAGTACCCTGAAGTTGATCAGGTCCTGCCACCATGACCACCGAACTGATATCCCATCCTCTTGGTCATCTTTAACTGAACTGATACCCCTCTCAAAGCCATAGATCCAGTCCCACTCTGGTAAGGGAGTACAGTCCTGTAGAAGCGTTGTAGATGTCCTACAACTCCACACCCATGGCATGTTCTGGGAGGGTATAGGCATGAATGTTGGATGTGACCTACCCTTCCACAATGATGGAATACCAGGGACCCTACACCAAATCCCTAGATGAATTCTGTCTGGGAGGATGACCTGAGATACCCCCACTATTCTTCCATTGCTCATCACACTTCCTATTCTTCTAGAATGAACTGCCACTACCATACCCTGACACTGATCAAGAAAACTGAAACTTTCTACTCTGGTCAATCTCGACCATGCAAGCATGATCGACCACCTCGACATAAGTTCCCATCTTGAATAAGAAAACATGAGAGTGTATTTCTGGTCTAAGTCCCTTCTCAAACATCTGAGCTTTCAAATATTCACATGAAATAATCTCAGGTTCGTACGACACTAGCTCCGCAAAGTGGTTTTCATACTCCATCACTGTCAGATCCCCTTCGGAAAGATCCATGAACTCCCAGGATCTGGCATAGGCGAGGAACTCGGGACAATACTGTTTGTTAAAGATAGACTTGAAATCCTTCCAACTCATCTACTCATGCTTCCATGCTTGAATAACTGATTCCCACCACATGGGACTAGAACCCCCTAGCTGGTATGATGCACACTTTTTCGTAACTTCATCTGGCGTTTCAAGGAACTCAAACATACACTCTATCTTTTCAAGACATTCCTCTACCTGTTGAGGTTCCGAGATACCTAGGAATGAATGAGGTTTAATATTCAGAAATTCCAGAGCTTTATCCCTCTTTGAGGCATACTCATCTTTTCTAGCTGGAATAGGGGCGGGGTTAGGAGTCTCCCCGTGTCTAAAATCCTAAACATCTTGTACCAAAACTTCTACCAATATCTAATCAAGCAGTGAGGGAGAACTCTTTCCATCTTCCTCCCGTGGCTGTGTATAAGCTCTTCCGAGAGGCATTTTGCTGAAAAGTGCAATATTTATAAAAAACATCATCAATACATTATATCCAATGAAAAATAAAATTCCTAGAAAAGTAAGTAATCAAAATTAAACCATACATGAAAAAGTTACATCATGTCCCAACACTTCTTCCCCGCCTAATGTCCACGCACAGCCTGCAGCCTGCATGTCCCACCTATAAAAGAAGTCAAACAAGCATCTTGAAATCCCATGATGACTTAGAGTCTGTCATGAGATGTGTTGGACATGCACCCTACTCACAACTGGAAATCTGAGCCCCGATAATCCTAGCTCCTGTCTAACCAGACTTATCCCAAATAAAATAACTCTGACAACAAAACCTCCCTATGATTCCATTTTGTCACGAACTAAGTCGGGTCTCCATCCAAACCATTGCCTGACCTGGCCCACGGCAAGGCCTGAAGGGAATTCCCGATCCCCACGGGCTGGCACTAGTGACCAAGTATTAAAATAATCATTGGGAATGATTTGCTCGAGTAAACAAATATTAAGGAACCAACGATATAACCCCAAAAAAATTTAAAGTTGCAGTCAAACAAGTCTTTCACCAAAACCAGATTCTTGAGTCACATGTAAAACCAAAACCCAAAAAATAGTAAATGTATGGTGACCAATAAGTCACCCAAAAACTACCACATGGTTAGAGTACACCGCCCTCAAGCCACCCCCACAATTCCACATCATTAAATCTGCAAACAACCTGAACCACCATTCCAAAACGCTAGACCATTACATGTATTAGACATAATCAAATCTACTTACAACCAAAGGTGTAATTAGGTTGTGAGAAATCACCCAAGAGGATGTCCCCAAGAAAATATTCCTTGCACAATCATTTGAATGAAAATTACATTTGCAATGATAAATAAAAAAAATTAATAAATTCTTATCAAGGTTAGTGAGAATGATTTTCAGAAAACGACCTTAATGAAAAGTATTTTGAAAAAAACACATGTTTGGGTTGTAACTCTAGTGACATACTATGTATCAATGGTGTGTAAAGAGTGTCCGATAGCACCATTCGATGGGAGAGTCCTGATGTGTACTAGACACAAGTGGTACCCTTTATCGTAGTGTCTTGGTGAACCTTGGATTAGAAACCATGACCCTCAGAAAGCGTGGCATAGAAGACCACGACTCTCAGAAAATGTGGCTTAGAAGTCCATGACCCTCAGTCATCATCTGTTTAGTTAGTGTTGCGATCTTAAATCCTTCCAGTTAAACTGGGCTAAGCCATCTCTAGAACTCTATCTCAGTAGTCCTAGTTTCCCCGGAAAATACCCCAAGCTTCCCTTTTTGTGCACACTTAAATCAATGTTCATATAACATGTCACATTAATTCTTTAAAGCCAAACGAGGAGCTTACAGACAAGAACATCTCATTTTCACACTGATATCCTATTTTAAAACAACACGCACAACAAAACATTTTAGAACATAACCTACACTGCTTGCACATTAAATAAAAACAGTTACACAGTTTTATAAAAAAACGTTTTATAATCAGGAAAATCACATGAACAAAATCATTAAAAAGTTTGAAAACATGTTTCAAAATATTTAAATGGAAAAAAGTCACTCAAAAAAATCTTATAGCCAAACACATTCATATTACAATGCCAAAAACATAATTGCACCATCCACACATCCAAACACACACACCGCACAGTTTAAAAAACACAGATAAACATTCCAAAATAGGTTTTTCACAATGATATTCACTAATATCTCTTCAACACAACTCTAACTAAATAAAATCACAATAAAACTCAGTCAAATATAATTTCTCTGTATGTGAACAAATCAACAAAAGGTTCTTAACTAATTATATAAACAAGCAAATGATTTCTAATTAATACTTCTGTGTGGAATCACCTACCTCGATGTAGGGAATGTCTGGCGACTTGACAAAAACTCTTGTCGCATGTCTATTTAACTACATGAGACCTATAATGAGCCAAAAAACAAGGTAATTAACATATGCATAAAAAATGAACCAAACACAACCAAAACCTAACCGCAAAAATTTCCTGAAATGGATGAACAACCAATTGTACTGGAAACACATCTACGATCAGGGTGTGGAAGGCTGGTCGGGGGTCGATGGAGGGTGACCTGGGTTGCGTAGCACCGTAAAAATGAAATGGGACGGCTGTTGAAAATTTGGCCGAGCAAGGGATGGTTTTGGGGTCTCAGCCAAACCTAGAAGGGGGTTGTGTGCAAGTGCTTCAGAAAAACTAGAGGAAGGTTGTTGGTGCGAGATCCCGACCGAAGAGGATCTGGTTAGTCCAGTATGCGAATGGGTTGAACCAGGGGGGCTCACACGTTCGTCTGAACAAGGGGTGATTTGGCTCGATGAGGATGGGGGTACGTGCAGGCTTCGGTTCGACGAGGAGGGAGACCACTATGCAGGACTCCAGTTAAAGAAGAAAGGCTACAACCGGTCAGTAGGAGAGGAAATGAGGAGGTGGCTAGGGTTCGGCGTAGGATACCAGGGGGGAGATGAGTGAACAGTGTAGTTCCATGAGGGAGAGAGTAAAAGAGGGAGAAAAAAAAGAATAAAAAGAAATAGAAAAATTGCAGGATAAAATAAATAATAGAAAACAAGAAGAAATAGGAACCCAAAATAAATTAATAATTAAACCAATCTAAAACAAGATAAACTAAATTTGATAAAATATATTTATTATGGGATTATCAATAAAAAATGATTGATAAAATTCATTTTTTCAAGTATGATTAATTTTCCCAACATTTATTTAAATTAAATAATAATATTATCTTTAATGGATAATGAGTAAATATTTCAATTTTTTTATATGTTATTTTAAGGAGTTATTTTTAATAGACAGAAATTATATTTTAAAATTAATACATATTTTTATTTCATGTACAATATGTAATACGATTCTTAAAATGAAATGCAATATATAATTAAAATATAATTTTTATTACATAGTCTATTGTTTAGAGGGAATGAATAGGAGAGATTGCATTATTAAATATATGAATAGAAATTTACATTCAAAAAATATTCAAATTATCTCAATGTAAAGATGATCTCAATTTTAAATAAAATCATATGAGTCAAATAGAGATTTTTTTAGAAACCTGATTTATATGAGAAAACTATTTTTATAAAAAAAATATTAATCTCTATTGATTAATGCTTTTAAAAGAATATATATATATATATCCTATTTTTAATAATATGAATTTTAATTTAGTTTTTCATTGTTACAAGATAATTAAAAAGTATAAATTTCTTTTATACCTGTAAAATACATTATCTTCAAAATATGTTTCTATAGATTTTTGGGCATGGATATTACGATTGATTTCTACCAATTTATAATTATTTTATTTTTTTATGTTTTCATTATTTAGAAAATAATATTTTTTAAATAATATGTAGATAATATTTTTTACTGTTATGAGGATTCTGAGTTTTGTATGACTATTAAATAATTTTGAGTTTTTAAAAACTATGATTTCATAAATTCTAATAAAGTTAATTTGAATGTTCCAATTTGTTTTATATTTGTTATAAATTTACATAAAAATATTTATATTTAGAAAAATCAAATTAATTATCATGGAATAAAAATTATTCATTATTTGGATTGAAAATAATTATTATAAATAAACTATTTATTTTTAAAAAATATATTTATTGTTACATTTGAAAAAAAAATTGATATTATTTTTTACCACATTGTAAAAAAAAATCATATAAAATAGATTCATTATTTCTTATCATCATAAAATAATTTTTTAATACGGTCCATTATATTTTTAGTCATAATGAATTCTAACCATGAAAATTTTTATCACCATGGTCAAAGGTAAAATAAGTTAATCATGATTCAAATTTTGACAAAAGGATTAATAAACTCCCATAAACTTACATAATTTCTTTTGATGACTTCAATTAATCCATAATCCATATTCCATCAAAAATATAGAAATTTTAGGTCACTGTAATTTGATTATGACCCTTATATTATTTTATGTAATTTTTAATTATAAAATGTCCCTTTTCCATAATTGGTATTCTATCATAGTGTGGAAATAATTACAAATAGTACACTAATTTTTATTGATGATAAGAATTATTATTAATAAACAATATTTACAATGTTGTTTCATTTTAAATTCCCATTAAAGGTATAATTACCCAAAAGTTTAGGTAATGATATGTCATTATTGTCCAAAAAGTAAAAAAAAAATAAATCATTTAAAAACCTTAAAAGTATATATATTTTGGTGAATTATGATGTAAGATGAGTTTATGGATAATTATAAATAATAAGTGTTAGTGAAGGTGGTTATATTCAAATTGAAATATTATCATGATTTACTAAAAGTCAATTCTTTTTGAATAGTTCAGTAAATGACGTTAAATAGAATTTAATGTTTACAAAATATATTAAAATTAATAGGAAAAAATATTTATAATAAGTCAATTTATAAAAAAATTGTTTTTCTATGTATGGGCTATTGGTAATTTTTAAAATTACATTCATGGCCCATAGATATTTAATATTTATTTCTACATTTTTTGTTAAAGGGGTTAATAAGAGGGGTAAACTAAGAGATATGGTTTAAAATACAACCTAAACAAATAAAAAAAATATTTTATGAATTTATTTCATCATTATTGTCCATATATTTTAATATATAGATCTTTTGGGCCTTTTTACATTAATTAAAAACATTTAATATATTACTTTTTCATTTATTTAAAATATCACAATCTAATTTATTTATAAAAGGGAATTTGATCTCTTATCTTCCTCAAACACTTTAAACTATTTATCTAAACAAGATCTACTCAAATACCATCCCAAAAAACATATACTTTTCATAAGGGCTTCTCATCTCACTATAATCCATCTTAGAATTATTAATGTGTATAGAAAAAGTGGTTATCGGATGTAGAAATATATATATCATAACTAAGTGTTTTAATGATTATTTCATCTTAAAATAGCATCATATATACTATAAAAAATACTAATATGATCACATAAATATATTTAAAATACAGTAATTTCATTATATCAATGTCACTAGTCATTAACCTATCTTCTTCCACCCCTTGGGAAATGAAAACATTTCTTGTGCATATTTCTGAATGTACACTTCCATAATGTAATGCATTTAATTTATCACCACCTCACAATAAAGGTTATTATGTTGTATTTAATGAATATATATGATATTTATGAAATAATTATTATTATTTAATTTGAAATTTTAACCTAAATTCATACTCTTACAGAAATTAAAAAATGATTATGATATACATGTGTAGTCTGGACTACCACATCCATAACGTTTTGTGATTCTATTTTAATATATAAAATTATTTTAATGTTATATAATTTAATTTAATGTACACATATAATAATTATTTCTTATATAATTTTCTTGAAATGATGGAACCATATCCCCTTTGTCCATAGATATGTTTCAATCGTTGTTTTGAGAATTTGAAATGAATGCTCTCAAAATGTCTCGTATAAACCAAACATACATTATAACAAAACATGTATTTATAATAAATTTAATAAAATGAATGAACATAGTGTTATTAAAACCCAAAAATATTATTCAATAATAAAACTAATATAATTTATGATTTATTAGTTATATAATTTAAAAAACAAGTTCAGACTTTAGGTGTGAAATTTATCATCTAAATATCCTTTCATTGAGAGTCATCTCATGATAAAAGAATTGTTCATTTATGTGTTGTATTTAATACTACATTGATGTATTTTATCATTTATTTAATGAAAATATTGTGTATTGAAATTATATTTCATTTTTTATCTTTCATCTATTTTTTGAATCAAATGTTACAAAACATGTT
The DNA here is from genome assembly GCA_963277665.1 of Viscum album. Lineage (NCBI taxonomy): Eukaryota > Viridiplantae > Streptophyta > Magnoliopsida > Santalales > Viscaceae > Viscum > Viscum album. The sequence continues at coordinate 1,017,941,724 of OY728143.1, forward strand.
AGGGTTAATTCCACAATCATATTTTTATACAACATTATTTATACTAAATTTTTATTAGGAGAATTATATTATATCTCTCACTAAAATGAGATATATTTTACTATAATATGGTAATATATGATATTTTTAGGTTTTACGTCTAAATTTTCATTTTCATGGTACTAATAATGGTCCAGAAAATGTTTATATGGAAGGTCTATTATATTCCTCTTTGTATAGATAAATATTTATTCAATGTCATCTTCCATAAAGTATTTTGATAAAAAATCACTTTAATGATAAAATGATTGTTTTATTTCATGTTAAAACATATTTGGAGTTATTTTAAATATATTACATATTTAGTTTGATAATATTTTTTTCAAGAAATTATTTATTACCTTTTCAAAAGTATTTATAGATTATATTTTTATAATCTACTAAATGAAAAACTTTTCGACTATCATGAACATTATTTTCAAGGAATTAAACATTACATGTATCCCTATTTATTTTGAAATAAAATAATTATCACAATTATATGGATTTTTATTTAATTGTTTTTGAAGGAATATGATATTTTTCTCATATTTATATATAATAGTTCTAATTTTTAAAGGTACTTTTTCTTTGTCAACATCCATTATGTTTTTATATACTTCACTGGATATATATTTTGATGATTAAATAAACCTCATATCTTTCATTTAGTTTTAATTATTTAGTTTTATTTACTTGTTTTGGGATTATATAATTTTTATTAAAAACAATCAATATGACATTTTATGATGATTTTTTATTCTATTGTTATTAATTTTCTTTTCATAGGATGATTGTGTTTAACTTATTAAGTTGCATTTGTATGTTATTATAGCAACTAAATGCATTTTTAAGTATCATGGGGAAAACTAAAATTTGTACTTGGTATATATAGCTACGATTTATTCAAAAAAGGCCCCATGGTATGATTATGATGTTTAAAATTTGTAATTTCTTCATTATTACATCGGTTATGATTATCCATGAGATAATTATCATGAGAATTAATATATTTCATATTTATGTTATTTTTGGTTTTTTTTGATATCCATTGATTTTATAAGGTAAGGAAACATGTTTACACATCAATGGAAAGATTGTTGTAATGTTTGGGTGAACATGTTTTTTCAATGAATTATTTCCTATTTTTTTAAAGCAACCATCCTAAATAATGATTTTTTCTTTATGATTGTCCATGAAATTTTTTAGAATTTTTTTTTGGAAAATATGTAATTCACGAGTTAGGATGTGTTTTTTCCTCTTATTTTATTATGTGGATAATGAAAACATTATCATGGGTTTTCATAGTTCTCAATTTAATATCTGAATTCCTTTAATTCCATATCCCTTAATGATATTTTTTCTCATCCAAAATTTTATGATCGTTTTCATAGATATTTATTAGGACTATGAAATATTTCACGGATTATCTTTTTTTTCAAGGTATTTTTCATAAAATAATAATTTTTTTGAATGAAATGGGAGTTTAAATTTCATAATATTGATTATATGAAAAATTTATACATTAAGATTAAGTGTAGAGTTTTTATTTCATGATTTTAATATTTAACAATATTTTCGTAGTTATAAAAAAAATTTAAATTGATAATATCTTCTAAATTTATGATATTTAATACCTTGATAATATAAGGTTTATATTGTAGGTTGTATAGTTTATATCTAAGTAAATGTTTAGAAAATAATTAATGTTACAATGTTATTTAAGTATTTGTTATAATTCACATATAACATTAAATATCAAAATTCCATATAGAAGATTACATGGTTATAAAATCATATAATTTAGCGACCTCATGATATGTTTTTTATTTCATTTGATATACTAACACTAATAGTTTTTTATTTAATTAGATGTTTTATATTGGTACTAACCATATTAAAAATATATGGAAAAGAATATTTTGGGGTGTATAAACAAGAAACCAAATGATTTGGTATAAGGGGTGAAAAAACATATGGTTATTATTGAAAGGATATCTCAAATTATGAATAACAAACAAAACCAATGTGGGGGATTTCCCACATTGAATAAAGGAAGGAATTTGGTTCATGGATGTTCATGTGATATAGACCATGGAGTTAAAATAATGTAACATACTACATATCAGGAATTTGGTTATAAATAAATAGGGAAATGTCTCAATGGAATGAAATGTTTTTTTAACATATTGAAAATGATATCATTGATAAATAAATATATAAGGAAAAATAATGAATTCTTGTGAAAATAATTATAATCACCCTACTAATAATGAGTTTTGAAGGAGATATATTGTAATGATAATGGAAAATAAAATTCGAACCACATATAGATGGTATGGATTATTTAACTAGTTTTTTAACTACTTAATTTTGAAAACATGATTAGATCAATATTGATGAATCATATGCATTGTTGATTTATTATTACCATAAGAAATTATTAATTAATATTATATAAAATCATTGTAAAGGGTTTATGGATGACGATGAATGATTAATATTTATGATATAGGGTTTCAAGAGGTTTTTGTATTGGTATTTTATTTGATGTGTTTTGTATTTATGTATCATCAAATGAAAAAATTAATTAATAATTGTTTTATGTTTTATATTATGAGAGAACATGGGAAGATAATTATTTAATCCTGATAAATTTTTTTGGTATTAAAAACCCTAAATATTATTCATAGTTATAAATAAAATTTATTAAATGAAGCAATTTTTTTATATTTTGTTACAATCAAGAGAAATTGTTTGATAAGAACTGGGGTTATATATATACTACCTTTGATTTAATTATATATAATTCATATAACATGTTCATTATATTTTGGGTGAAGATGTTAAATCTTATATACAACCGTGGGATTGAAAAGATATTTGGTTACTATGTGATTAAAAAAATTATTGTATAGCATCACTATATTGATAACTTATATGCAGAAGGTAAACAATAATATTTTTTCTCATTAAATAATTTTATTTATATAATATTTTTTTAGGAATATTTAAAAAGAATATGTTCTTTTATTATTAATTTCTAATGATTTAGGTTATTTATTGTATATATTAGAATTTTTTTATATTAAATAAATAGGGAATATTTTTTTTATTATGTGACTTTATGAGCGATTATAGTTGTTTGGAGATAAATATTACATTGAATTCAAAAAAATATTGTATCAAATAATATTAATTTTTGGGGTACGAAAATGGCTTGTAATATTTTGGAGAAATTTATATTTTATTATTTATAGAGTGATTTATATTGATATTTGAGTGTTATTGTTCGGTTAATAGAGATTTATATGGAATTACTTCATAATAAGGTTTATTAACATTGGATATATTTTTAACTTTTCCTAACCATTTTTGGATTCTGATGACTAGATAGAAACTAGAGAAATTGATTTTATTCATTTTATGTATCATTTAATAAATTAATAGTTGAATTTAGTCAAGTAGGAATGAAAACATAATCATGAATATTCATTTATTTGTAGAAGACATGCGATTGAAGTAGAATCTTGTCATAGAAGAAACTAAGGATGAAATTACACTTATGTATTTGAAAAGAATCTATTATATATATCTTCATAAAAAATATTTATCAATGCTAAAATAATTTAAATAGAATAATGAGAATTATGTTTATTTAATGTTTAACTATCTTAGTACAAATTTAGACCCTCATACACTAGTATAAGTCCTATTATAGAGGTTAATTAATTAATGATATAATATGTTACATAATGATGACCTACATATTATATTTTTAAATAGAATATATAAAAATTATATTACTATGTTATGGTATATTAAATTTGAGAAAATTAAATTAAAATTTTTGGGATAAAGTTTCGTTTGTAGGGGGAGAATGTAAGACCCTGAGATTTCAATTTAAAAATAATACTATGTTCTAATGTGTGTACCACAAAAAAATTATATTAAATTGAACTATAAAATTTTATAAAAATTATATTATAATAATATCATTTTATTGGTGTTTATAAATAAGAGAGACCCAATTATATATATAGATATATTTATTCTCTCATAAGAATCTGTTGATTAATAACAAGAAAATTTGGAACACAATTTTAAATAATATAATAATATATTGAAGGATAAGTAATGGGACAAGGGGTAAAAATAGTTGACACAATTTCCATAATCTCGATTTATATATTTATTTAGTCTATTATCATCATTGTATTTAAAATATGGAAATTAAGTAACACTTTTTTTATGTTGACTATCTTATTATTTAATGAATATAAAAATTTCAAAATTCCGCACTCTATCAATTATTATGATGTCCTGATATGAATATTGAATAAAAAGATATATGAATAAATATATTTGATAAAATTTATGACTAATATACAATATTTATTATATTAATTTTTATTTTTATTTTTTATTCATGATAAAATTACTGAAAACGTTTATAATGTATTGATTTAGAGATTGTGTAAGAAATAAAAAAATCTTGTAAATGATTTAAAAAACATTAAATGTAACATTTTTGGTGATATTTTTGAATTTAAAAAATATTTATGGATATTTATAAATTGTAAATTTTGGTTAGTGTGTTTATATTTTAATTATAATGTTCTCTTGTTGTATTAATATCAGATTTTTTGAATAGTCTTGAAAATGAATTTAAAAGGTATTTAATGTTTGAAAATTCATTTAAAAAATTAAATATTCACAAATATCTTAGATAAATAATTTGTATAGTAAATATTTTGGCATATATATTATATATGTTAAATTTTTATAATTAATTTAATGAAAATTAGGTATTTTATTTTTTTAATGGATAAGATTAAAATATTTAACAAGGTGGTTAATATAATGGATATGGTACACAATTCCACCTAAAAATTTCAATATTTTGTATGATTAATTATTTTCAGCCTTTTAATCATTATATATCCTAGTATTTAATATTTGAAATTGTTTTCAAGATTTATTCAACAATTATATATTAATATTTCCTATATTTAAAATAATTTCACCCACCTAACATATGAAAATTGAATCTCATATCCTCTATACCACACACCTCATTAAACATTTATATTGAAAAATATATTAAAAAAACATCCCAAATTTACTACCTATATACTAAAGGTCCTTGTCTCACCATCATACTAACATAGAAGGCTGAATGTGTAAGAAATAATATATTTTCTAATGAATATTTATGACTCTTTACAGAGTGTTTTAATGGATATTTTATATTCTATGTCATTAAAATATTTTGTAATCCTAACAATATAAAAACATAATTATCATAAATATAATTGAATATTATTTTTTTCATTGACCTTACCTTTATAATATACTCTAATATACTATTGTATAAAAAACATTACTCTTTCATACATATGGACTACCACATCCATAATGAAATGTGTTCGATTTTTCATCACTGTATCACAAAGAAAGTAATTATGATCGATTTAATTAATATATTTTATAATTATTAAATATTTATGATATTGGTAATATATGATATTACTCACCATTTTAAACATTATGTTTTAGAAAATAAAAATTTTTCTTTTGTGTACTTGTGGGCGACAACCTTCATGAAGTTATATTATTAAAATTTTCACTTAATTTCATGATTGTTTATAAAATCGTATTTAATGTATAAAAATAAATAATATTATATAGTTTATAATATATAAATAAAGGACTAATAACACCTTTTACCAATTTCAATATATAAATTTTTTCTTAGGAATATAAATCAAATGTCCTCAAAATTTCTTATATAAAATATTTCACATTAATACAAATTTCATGATAATGAATGGAATAAAATTAATGAAAAAATTGTAAATAACATTAAAAAGGTTATTAATCAATTATATAACTATTGTTTTAATAATATAGAGTCATACAATGTCAAAACTACGTCCAAACATGACGAAAGGGATCTCTCATCTTAATTTAATTCAATAGAGATTCATTACATGTTCAACATGTTTTATCTTTTATGTAGTGTATATAATTATATATAGATGAAATTAATTAATAATTTATTAGAGTAAAAATGTATTTCAAATATTATTCTTTTTATATCATTCAATAGCCATTGAAATAAAAAGCTACAAAATTACTATGGGTTTCTTCTATAATAACATTTTTTATTCAGTGTTGTTTATATATAAATATACACATGGACAATTATATGTTTAACTTATCTTTAAAAAATCACATTTAAATTCTTATTTTTTTGTTATGGATTGATTTTTATTGTCTATCATTTTCTCTATTTGGAACATAAATTAATCATTAAAATGATCTTCGGATAGTTCAATATTATTTTCTCTTGGATGAGTAAACGATTTCTTCTATATCCATGTTCATTAATATATTTCATGAATATTATATTATATAATAATTTTTTTTTTACATTTATTTTCAACAATATTAAACATTATTTTTGAAACCAGTATGATTTAATTTATAATATTTGTTCCAAACAGGATATATATGACTTTATTGAAATGTTTAATGGGAATAATTTGTTAAAAATTTAAAACATTAATGGATTTTCTTCCATTATCACCAATATTTAATTTTATCATTCAAATAAAACTATACAATCTTGTTTTCAAAGAAAATAATTTTCCCAATATTTTGTTAATTTTTAATTAGAATGTATTCAAATAAATTGTAAATTTTTTCCTTCTTTTAAAGAAATGTTCAAATTTTATATAGAATGAAATTTTTATCTATGAATCCATTAAGAAAATATTAAAATTTCATGCGTATATACATTCATTTTCAATCCACCTTATTTCAATTGATAGATTATATACTTTTAATTTTTTATTAAATAAATCAAATAACTAAATTCAATAGTATTGTTTTTCATTATGATTTTTTATATTGATTATTATGGTATTGTGATTAGTCTCATTCATATGATTACTTAATTAGATATATTATGTGATGGGGGAGGCCAATTATAGCCCCATAATTCATCAAGAGGGAAAATGAGGTAATCTTGTTAGGCTATTTGGTTTATACCTGGAAAATTTATATATGTTTTCTTGGAATGAGGCCTTAATTGTAAGATAATGATGAATATAATTATAAATATAATCAATATAGAATAAATTTTAGTTATAATTATAATTATTTATATTTTCAATGGATATACTTTATATTTCTGTTATTGATGATATTTTGTGTAAATAATATTAGTTCATAAGCTATAAAAATAAACAAATGATTTAAAGTAAATTCATGGTATTATACATGTGAAATATTTTATTTTGATGAAATTTTTATGTTTATTTTATATAACCCTCATGAATAATGGTTTTTCCTTAATGCCTTCTTAATAAATGATTTATGAAAAAAATTCCAAAATATTTATTTTAAGAGAATGTAAATGTTTATTAATAGGTAAATGTTTACTGTGTGAAAAATGTATAAAATTTATGATTTTTTCTATTTTTCAATTATATATTAGATATAATTTTGTTATATACCTTTTTTGGCATTGTTTTTCTCAACAATAATTTGAAAAATGTTATTCACTAGTCATATGGATGATACGAACAATAAAAGGAGTTATATTTCTTTAATAAGGATTTTTCTTAAAATAATTATACATGTTTTGAATGAATGGGTAATATATATTTATGAATCTGATTTTTCTAGAAAAATAGTAATTTAATTGATTATTCGAATTTTTATTATAAGGGTCTGATATATATGGGATTTTTTATATTTTCCTAAACCACTAAACCGAACAAATCATAATAATGTAAGAGATGAAAAATAGATATTTAATTCATGTAATTATGGATTATTTATGTTACAACACATCATTGTAACATCCTTGAAGTTTATTTCTTAAAAAAATTTAAATAAAAGGATGAAACATTTAAGAAAACATATCTTTTTATTTAAATAAATGTTTTTTTTTCAATTTTGGGTGTTAATACAAAATTGAGTATTATTTTTAAAAATGAAAATGATTAATGTTTGTTGTGGATGAAATGTATTTTTTAAATCCACTAATCCTATATCATCAATTACCATGACATGAGCCACATTATAAATTCACCCACCATTTACCCTAATTCATGGAATTTTAATAAAATTAATATTGTGAAACTGTTCCAATTTGAAATATAATGATTAATTATTGGAAATAATTCCCTAGTAAACCCCTTCCTATAAAATTATTTTAACTAAAACACATATTTTACACCTCATATAACATAATAACTAGATCAATTAATCATATGATCTAGCACTAATGATTTTAGGTATATGACCATTGTTTTATGTATTTTATGATTATATGATGTTATGGTGTTTTTTTTAGAGGTTCTAACGGGGTTTTCATGTTTTAATGGAATTTATAGAGGTGAATGATGTTTTCATGGTTAGTATAAAAAATGAACCACCTTTAGGAAACCGTCTATGAAAAGAAAGTGTGAACTGGTCATGTAAACATTTGGTGCATGGTATAGAGAAACCATGAAATTCCCTAGTGGTAACTAAGAAAATAGAAACAGTAGAAAAACATGATTGATACTATAGTTTCTAAATAGTGTGAGATAACTTTTCAAGAGGTTTTATTAATAGAGTGGAAGCACATAATTAGAGCACGTTATTCTAAACCACGTAGCCCATGCATGCCTTATACAATTAGAACCCCAAAAAATTTGGATGTAATTCAAAAAATGATTTAAAATATCCTATAATCACCTAATATCTCAATAATATCAATTATATTTCCCATAGTTTCTATAGATGATATTTTGGTCTCATAATTAATTTTTAGGTGAATCATTGTGTCATGGAGGTTTATATTCATCATTAGGTGCCTTCTCTTCCTCATTCATCTTAGACCACATGTTTTTAACTACCTTAAAACTATATATCTAGTTCAATATAGATAAATATATGTTTCTTAAACTATTTAATGATAATATATTATTAGTTCAATTTTTCAGAATTAGGATATTGATAAAAATCTGAAATTTTATAGTGCAAGTATTAAATTTTTACAACCATTGTGAGGTAGGTGGATTCTCCCTCATTTCTACATGACTTTAAACAAGAAGGTGTAGAAATTTATAAATGATTTAGTTAAAATAGTTGTAAAAGACTTGAATGATTCATTATAGAAACCCATTGTGGTTATGTATTTATAATTTTAAAAAATAGATGTATTTTTGGTATACCCACTTTGGTTATATTTTTTAAATGATGATTTCAAATATTTTTAATTTTTTTATGTATGTAATTTTTATTTCAAAAATATTTAAATGATGAAAATGTTCTATATGTATTTTATTGCAATGTGTTTTTAGAATACATATATGGTGTGAGTTCATTCATAGATGTGACCCAATGGAAGGGGGAGTGCTATTGGGGAAGCATGTATTGGTCACCCTATGATGAGTTGGTGGATCGATGAGAGACTTCTCATGAGTATGGAACTATAAACTTGGAATGCTGGTTGTTGATGTAGAGACATGGTTAATGGAATTCCAAATTGTTGAGAATATTTTTATTCTTCCAAATACCTTTCTTGAAATATTTTATAGATTTGATATAAACTCATTCAACATCTTAAAATGTAATTTATTTTAATTTAATAACAAGTTTTTTTACAGTGTCATTATATGTGAAGTTATTGGGGAAATCATATTGAATTTAGACTCAACCCTTTCTTGGTAACTATTATGTGTTTGAGGATGTCATCTATCGAAGCTTAATTAATGGAATGGTATCCGAGTTATTTAGTAATTATTCTTGATACCATGGTAATGGAATGTTAAGTTAGATCATGGAGTTGGTTGGGTCGTATTTATTGAGGTCACTTGGGAGTTTTGAGATTTGTGAGCTTTTAGTTCCCGTTGAGTATATCTTTTGGTTTCTTTTTGAACTCTAATATGTTTTAATCATTTTTTATGTTTTGAGTTGTATTTAGTTCTCATTAAACAAATATAGTATTTGTTAGTAATTCTACATGTAGATAAATTGTTAAATATTTTAAATAGAAGATCATCCCAAATATTTACTTATTTTTATTGACATTTATTTCCAACCATTAGTGTCTTTAGGATGTCACCAAAGGCATAATAGTGCACTCGTCACTTTTCAAGCATATGAGGAGGCACATGATTTGGTAAACGCAATCCATATTGGTTGGATCAAATGTATTTTTTGTAAAAATTGTATCAGTTTGTTCAGTTCATGAGTTTCGTTGTAAGAATGGAGATAATATTTTTAGAACATGATATATAAAGAAAAAATATATTGAAATCCTTTTTATATTGAACATCTTGACACTAGGGTATATGGGTAAAAGAGTGCTTTAAGTAACTTCTATGTTTTTTTCATCTGATCATTTTGTGTTGTGGTGATCATAATTTCATTCAATGCATTGATAATAAGATATCCCACTGGGTTTCATTTTCCATTATATTTTTAGTTGTTTATAAAATGGAAGAAACTATTGCTTTTTGAATATAGTGAAAATGGATGTATTGAAAAGAATGGCTGTAGTATTATAAAAAAGGATTGAAATAATCAAAATGTCTAAATTTTAGAAACTATGATTGTGATATGAATTTATGTGGTAAATTTATATTTATAATACTTTAATTTATAATGAGTGAGAATATAAGTAGATTTTTATAGTCAAAAGAATTTTTCATCATTTTTAGTTTGGGATACGGGTAATTCGAAATTTTAACATCTAAATGTTGGAAATTTTTTAATATTAAAAAAGTAGAATCCACCCATATTTGGGGGGATTCCAAACAAAAAAAAACGACTAGTTGAATATGATGAATCCAATAATAAATTACCTTGGTATTGGAGAATACTATACAGTCATTTTGGCGTCATATATACTAGATGATTTGGCATGAAAATTGTTGGAAGTAGCAATTCATGATATTTTGGAACAGGGTATGAAATGGGATGATTTTTTTTGTAATTTTTTAAGAGTAAATCTATCATTACATTATTCATATTTCAAGAGCAATGAACCTATTCAATTTGAATCAAGAAAATATCTAAAGATTGAGTATGCATCGAAATTTAGGAAATCAATCTTCGTTTCCATAGAATTTTCTACTTTTGCATACATTCATTTCACAGATTTATGTTCATTGTATTACCAATATACAGAAATGTTCAATATAGATATATTAGAAGAAAATTATATCTCAGGATATATGGTTGTGGGTAGCATGTTTATTTCAACTAGAATTGGTTGTAACACTAATTATGAGAATAATTGGGTTCATGACACCTATTTTCAATGTATTGGCATAACTCATAATTAGACCATGTGATCCTAAAACATTACTCCGTGATCCAAAATTAAAATAATATGTTTTCAATTTGGATATTTCAAACATATGAATCAATTTCTGTGATACCATCAAGAGCTTATCACATTTTCAATCATATAGGACATCTTTATATAAATTTTAAGAGTAATCCATGGTCTGGTGCTAGAGAAGCATCTCATGTTTTATATAAATATTATTATTTGATCAGATAAGTATAGTATAATAATTACCATCAATAGAACCCAGTGATTCAAGGTGATTATAGGAAAACCATCACTCCTAAGACAGTGATGTTTGTTCATCGTAAAAATGAACAAAGTGTTGTGAGTATGTAATTATGTATAGTTGAGAGTTTGATTCTTTACGATCAATATAGTCCTTCAAATAATTCCAATCATCAGAACCTATGGAGCCATGGTGATTATTGGATCACCATGACTCCTCATCCAATGAAATATAAACATGGTAAAAAATAATGAAGTGCAGTGAGAAAGAAATTGTATGTAGTGGAGAAACCGATTGTGGATAATCAATAGAGTCCTCTGATGGTGAGTGATATGGTTATTTTTAATTATGAACTTATGTTTTTTAATATGGTTATATATCACTTATTTTTTTCTTCTTGGTATATTTATCATATGAGTTTTGATATTGAGATGAATCCTTTATGGGTGAAACATCCAACTCCTCTAGGTCAAAAAGAATATTTAGACATTATGTGTAAATTATGTTCTTTAAATTTTGATGGTGATATATTTATATATGAGTTCATTATTCTTGATATGGATGTCTATGGATTTATTTTGGGAGAGAATTTATTGACATTGTTCAAGTCCAACATCCACTTTTATGATAAAAAGTTCATTTTTACATCACTGGATTGATCTAATCATCTATTTAGAGGATATTGCGATGTGAAAACATGTAGAGATTTAAATGTTTCTCTGGTGGATGGAGCTATCTCATATCAGTCAATAAAACTAACATTAAAATATGTGGATGATATTGAGAATATATACTTTCCAATTATCTTTGACCAATTTCTTAATGTTGTTCTGAAAAAAATATAGGATTTCAACCCCACAATGAAGTGTACTTTATGAATAATATACTATCAGAGAACAATCAAATTTTTATTCTATCATATTATATTATAAACATATATTTTATGGAATTGAATGGTCATTTGGATTAGTTGGAATATAAAGGGTTCATTAGACTGATTATACCTATGTAGGAATCATCGAGTCTATTTTTGAAGATGTCAGATGAACTATGAGAGTTTTTGTGGGTTTTTATAAGCTTAATTATGTTATGATAAATAATTGATATCATCTTCCAGGAATAAATGATATATGTGACAAATTTAAGGAGGTCCATGGTTTCTCTGAAATTTAATTACATTTGGTGTAGGACCAACTACGAGTTCCAGAGAGGGATATTCGGAAACAATATTTCAAAATTTGATATGGACATTATGAATATATAGTTGTGCTCTTTTGTGTTATTAATATGCCAATTGTAATGAGGGAATTTATTAATTGAATCTTTTAGAGGTGTCTATATTCTAATATAGTCGTATTTTTGGATAATATTTTAATGGTTTCAAAGGAAAAATTGGATCATGTGTACACTTGGATATAGTGATGGGTATCATATGAGAGAATTGACTTATTTCTAAATTATCAATATATTTTATCAAAATAAAAGTTGTGTGTTTTCTTGGCCATTTAATTTAAAAAATAATTTTCCTGTAGAAATTAAAATTAATGATGAAGTAATCTTATGGAAAACTCCCTCAAATGTGTTTTAGATTAGTGTTTTCCTTATATTAGTGGGATACTACCCTAATATTTTGTGATCATTTAAAATTTTCCTCAATGATGTTAGATTTTATTTGGAAAGGTGTTTATTTCCCATGGAATAATGAATATAATAAATTTGTTCATGAATATATGTTTATAGTTACACAAGAACCATTCCACATTTTTGGACTATTTATAGAGATTTTTTTTATCTATTTTGATTCATTTGGGTCTTGGATGGAATGTATTCTCATATAAGGATATTATATAGTAGAATACGACGCACATATGTTACAGATTTATAAATGAATTGGATATCCCATTATAATATCGCTAACATTTATGAGAATGTTCCAGTTTTGTTTTAAAGAACTATTTTTTTACTTACTGAAAAATCATTTATTGGGTATTACCTTGGGGTGTTTTGAGGTGAAACAAGGTTCAATTTTACGGATGACAGACAATGCATGGTTTGTGCACTGTTTTCCCAAACAGTGTGCTAAACGCAACAAAACATGTGAACCCAAACAATTGGTATTTTCATGGCTAGTGCATAGTTTTTAAACTATGTTACATTCTAGGAGTAACCATTAACCCCTACACCCTAGAATAGGTACATGTTTTAGGCTCATGATTTGAAAAATCGTGCGCCCCTTCCCATGAAAATGTGCATAATGATATATTTAACATATAAATTATATTTCAAAAATAGACACCATTGGGATATCACTGCATTTTGACCCAACTCATACCTAACATATGAATATAATTTTATCAGGTTTTTGGATAATTTTATAATGACTTTTAATCCATTAATGATGATTAGAAGCATAGATTGAATATCAACACCTCTCCCGTTAGAAGAATATCTTCATGTGTAGTTTCAACTTGATCTTCCATCCTTCCATCATTAATTGATATGAATTTTTCACTTGTTTTTTTGAATGTAGATATAGATTTAAATAGATCTAATCCACTAAATCATGGATATACATTCACATCTAGATCATGTTCTTATTTCATGGATTTTACTGTTCTCCATCAAATTGTCTATATCTATTGCAGACAATTATTATCAAACATGAGGTATGAGGTCAAAATTAAAATCCAATAGTATTTATTTAATTATGTGTGTGAGAATGTGATAATTTTAATTTCTATGATTTTGAAATTTCATTTTTAAATTAAATAATTTGGCATAATAGATATTTGTTATTAAATTTAGTTAATTAAATAAATTGAATTGTTGAATTGAATTAATAAACTGTCGAATTAATTAATGGGATATTAGTATATTTAATGATGGATTGAATTATAATAGTAATTTTATGATTTAATAAATTAATCATTTTTTATAATACAATTTTCAATTTGAATTAATTAATTGTTTAAAATAATTAATGGAATATTATGAATATGGTTTTGGGTTAATTAATTATAGAATTAATTAATGGAATTTTGTTAATGTGGGCTTGGATATATTATTTATTATTATAATTAGGGTAGTGTAGTAAAGGTGTGTTGGATTGATGAATTATTAAATTCAATAATGGATTGTTTTGATTGAGGAAATGAATTAATTAATTGGTTAAGTAATTAATGAATTGTGTGATTGGACAATTAAAGTGGTTACAAATTAATTGATGATTGAAATATTTATATGGTTGGTTAAACCATGATGGTTATGAAATTGTAATAAGATTGTTAATGTTGATTAACCTTGATTGATGATATATATGAAATATTAGTCTATATGTGATATAGAAGTGTAGTTCATGGTTTGCATCATCAAAATACTAGAGTGATGAATTTATTTATTCTGTGGCGTGGGTCATGGAATGATGCTCCAAATACCTTTATGTGATACAAGTTGTGGGATTGGGACTGATGTTCTAAATACCCATATGAGAAATGAATTCGGGGACAGTGGATGAGGCTCACAATACCCATATGAAATACGAGTATGTGATACGGATTTAGCATCAAAATCCTCATGTGACATTGATTTGGGTGATATGGATTAATGATCTAAATTCTATAGAGTGTTAGAAACAATGTTATAAACCCATGAGTCGGCATTAGAAAATAGTTCAAATTATCCATGAAATTAATTTTATTATATGATAAATGAAATATTTGGAAATTCGCAACAATTCACACTTCAGTATAGGCATAAGCAGTTATGTAGGGTTTGGGTGTCCTCAGTATCCTGATAGTTTCTGTGGTTAAATAATAACTAATAGAAAAAATTTAATATTTATAATTAAATAATTGAATTTATTATTTACAAAACATCTTACACTATTATTAAATTGATATTGTATTAAAATTCATTAAAGGTGGCCTACGGAGCTGTACCCACATCCTACACGGGTTGTTTGCTCCGTACGCGAATTGATTTGATGGTTGTAATATAGGATAAGGTAACATGCCATTTTTAGTTTTTAGAGTAGGTATGGATCATGGATAAGAGAAGAATACCTAGTATCAGGACCTTTATAGAGTTTTTATTGTCTTACTTTTGGGAAATTCATATGAAACTTGTCACATATATGGCATTTCATATTTACTATTTTAGTTTTATTGTTCTGTTTCCAATTTTGGTCATCATGTTATATACAAATTGTCTATTTTTTTGAAAATATCGTTGGGATATTATTATTTATTTATTTTAGTTGGTGTACTACATTGAGAAAGAAGGTATAATCTCTACATGATCGATATCAGAACATTTCTTCTAGTTAGTAGCCTCTGTCATATAAGGAGGCGTTCTTGAGGTCATGTGACCGACTGGCACGGAGAACTGACATGTGGAACCTGGGTCAGGATTTTACAATGTGGAATCATAGAATATTTTATTTTCTATTGTTTTTTATTACTATTTGTAAAATCTATATTAGGAAATTAGATGAGTTAGTCCATGGTTAAAGAATGTTCATTAGCATAGCTAACCCATGTGTGAGGGTAAACACAACAGTCCTATATTGGGATTGTTGTTATTTGTGTGTGTTTTTATAGTTGATGTTATTTCATATTGAGTGATGAACTTGTTGTGTGATTTGATTATTGTTTCTATGTTTTTTAAATATTTGAATTCTTGTATGGAATGGTTTTACATTTTCATATGCATGAATCATTCTAAGAACTCAGGACAAATTTCATCATGCATCCTTTTAGGCATGTAAGAGAAAATAGGTTTGGGATGCTTTTTGAAATTAAAATTTTCTTCGAGTCCTTTTTAATTGAAATGAAAATGGTTTTAATTGGAATTGAATGTTGGTAAATAATGAAAAAATTTTAATCAAATTAAAAATTGGAAAATGAGAATGATTTTATAATTTTTCAATCATGATTTAGATATATGATTGTCAATTTTTGTGATAGAACATCTATTTTGACCATGTTTTAGGGTTTGAGGAAATGGTATTTTATGGATTTTGTGAATACCTATTATTATATTTGTTAATAGTATGTTATGTTTCAGGATACATGTGTTTGAAATTGTAGATATATGACTAAATGAAAATTATTCTTGGGAGGATGATAGGAAGACATGACTAGAGAAGATCAACTAACAGTGGAACCTGAGGCACCAATAGTGACAGATGAAGATTTAGGGGAATAATTTTAGACAAATATTTATTATTTATGATAGTTTATAGAGAGGAACTATGAAAAGGTTATAAGGATTACATTTGAGTTGACATGGCTATTTCATTTAACATACCCTCTAATTTTCACTCTAGATGGTGGACCTGAGGTGTCATAGTGATGGATTGATTCCATCTGTACTCTAAATTACCATTTGGAGAACACTTCTAATAAGAGGGTCATTTTGGGTGCATAAATTTGAAGAGTATTAGTGAATAATTAGTGGGATGTTTAGGCCCAATCAGAGAAGGTTGAAGGTATGGTTTGCAAGGATTTTTTAGATAAATTTTTAGAGAATATTATATAGTGACCCATGCACAGGAGAGAATAGCTGAGTTCACGAAATTGAATCCGGGAGGTATGTTTTTGATAGACCATGGTGGTCAAATTAAAAATCTGTAGCAATTATCTCCATCATTTGATGGAGTTTGGACAACTACAAAGTGACAGTTCCAATATGTAATTAAATGTTATATTATAACCCAGAAAAACATATTAATGTTGAATAAAGGTTTTTAAGGTGATACACCAAGATCTCATAGAATATGGAAACATGAAGGTGGATTCTAGTGGAGAGATGGTGGTTTAACTAGATGATCAGGATGTAGCTATTCTAAGGGTTGAAAGAATCATTTTGAGAATATTGACCAAAGATCAAGAAATAAGAGTGGCCATGGGATAGGTTCAGTTACACATGACCTTACCCAAGTGTTTTGACAGCTGAACGTTAGGCCAGGACACTGTCATTGACATTATCTTTATCCTCTGATAATATATAGATCTTGTAACAGGATGGGACTTATACTAAGGTTCATCATGGACCTGTGACAGATTGGTCGTGATAAAGCAGCTTAGTAGAACCAGAGTGTGGGAAGGGGTTCTTTTAAGATGTATTAGTCTAGAAGCAATAGTTCAACAAACTATAGTGATAGACATAGTGGAAATGGTTCTTATGGTCTAGAGTTCCCATATCAGAAGATTTGTGTAGCTCATGGGACATAGACCACATTACCCAGAAGTAGGAAAGGATAGATTCACGACATTCATCTTACATTGGTTGATACTGAGGCAAGACTATTAATAGTCAGATGTACTATCCTTTTATCTTCAATTCAATATAGTGCCTCGTTTAATACCAGTGCCTCTCACAATTTTATTTCTACAAAATATGTGAATGGTTTGATCCCAGTGGTAGAGTACATGATTGTGGTATTAACTATAGACACGCCATTGGGAGTATGGTCTAGGGACCACTGCTTATGCAAGGGATGTTCTCTCATGGCTGTGGAGTACCCATTTTAATGGGATCTATATATTCATAAATTTTATGGCTTTGACTTAATTATGTCTATGAACTGTTTTGTTTCATACCAATACAATATTTATTTTGAACACAAGATATTAACTTTTTTGTCTCTTGAGGGTGAATAATATATTAACCATAGATAGTGGGATATCCAAGAAGGCAGTGCAAAGCAGACTTAATAGAAACTGGGGGAGATCAACACCATGGATTCTTGTCTATTTCTAAATTATGGATGTGTAATTATATATTTCATTCCACATGTAGTGGACAGATTTGAATTTTTTTCCCAAAAAACATCTATGGGTTACCACCTTAGTGAGATGTGGAGTTTACTATTGATCTCATGTCGTGGGATGATATAGTTTATATACCAATATATATCATGGAACTAATAAAGATTAAATAGATTAGGACACTTTGGGATGTGATGAGGTTTAAGGGGGTTATCTATCTGAGCACATAACCTTCGGGTTATACAGTATTGTTTCCAATGAATGTTAATGAGTATATACGCTTATTGTTTTATTATCATAAGTTGAACAATATTACTATGAAGAAAATATATCCCATTCATCATATCTATGATTGGTTTTACTAATTGAGTGGTTATTTTGATTTATCAAAGATATAATTGAGATCATGGTACCATATGTTCGGAGTTATACCATTTGATATATTTAGGGATTCTTTTAGAATAAAGTATGGCCTTTAAGAAATCATCGTAATTCCTTTTGGGTTAATGAATGTAATATTACTGTTAATGGACCTGGTGAAATTTTTTCCCATCCATAACAATATTGTTATGTGGTTTTCTATGGATGACATCATGGTGTCTGCAAAGAATCATGAAATCATTACCAACATCTTTACATAATTTTGAGTACACTGAGAGAGAATCCACTAGAGGAAATTCTATCTAAGTGTCATTTTTTTATTGATCAGGTATACCTCTAGGGTCACATCATATTGGAGGAAGATATTTTATTGGTCCTAGATAAGTTCATGTCGTTGAATATTGGGAGTATACCAATAATGTTTTTTTATATCTACATATTTCTGGGGTTATCTGGATATAATAAAAGGGTCATTTAGGAAATATCATGATTGGTTGAACCAATTTGCATCTGAAAAAACGGAGTAATATTTTAATGGTCCAGAGCATAAGATAATTCCCTCCATGATTTAGAGAGGTGATTGTAATTGGTTTTGATTATGATCCTACTAAAGCCAGGATAATAGCATTAAATATTTACTGGTACATATCAGATCAAATATAGAGAAATGTTGTTGAATGGACATTGTGATGTGATGTATGTGTCTCAGAAGTTGATGCCACATGAACAGAAGAACCCTATACATGATATTAGTTATTTTATGTTGGTTATGATTTTATGTGTTGGTGTCATTATGTATTGGGAGGAGTTTTTATTATGTATACTAACAATAAGAGCTTAAATTACATGTTTTTTGGAGAGATATTTTTATATATAGTAAAATTTATAGTTTTAGTATATGAATTCATTAGACTTTGATCTAGTGTATACATATAATAAGGGAAATATTTTGGATGACACGTTAAGGAGGAAAAAAAATACCTAGTTAGTTCGTGAGTCTAGTACAGAATGGAATATGAAGAATTTGTGGGATGAGATATATGTTATTGTTTCAGAGGGTCTGGAGAAGATGAATCTCATATTAGTTATAGTGTCATCTTCCCATTTGAGATAATAAGAGGATAATAAGTATGAAGATATACATTGTTTGGTATTAAGGTAAAACCTAAGAGGCACGAAGTCACCTTTAGATCATACAATATATGACGATGAGATCATTTATGTTAGTAATCTGTTTTTTTCATACAATTTAGTTGGAGGACCATATTTGTGAATTTCAATCCTCTATGTGGGGGAACCATCCATATTTTACCGAATGTACCATCACAAATGATGATAGTTTTGGTGGCTCGACATGAGAAATGAGATTACTGGTTTTGTTACATGATGCAACACTGGCCAATTTCTATTGTATTATCATTAGTATCCAGATGGTTTTATATAGACATTTCCCATTATGGAATGGAATTGGGATTAGGTTACCATTAAAATCCTGGTGGATCTCATAGGGACTCCTGATGAGAATTTCATTTTTCGGCTGGTTGTGGACATTTTGAAAAAAGTAGTGCATCTATTACTAGTTTAGGAGTACTAATTAGTGGAACAGTTAGGAGAATTTTATATTTTGGTTAATAATGTATCTACATGAAGTAAAAAAGAGTATTATTTTAGACCATTACTCTTATTTTACTACATGCTTATATAATTTGATACAGAATGTGCCTTCTATATTTATTTTACTGAGTATGATTTTCCACCGACAAATAAATGGGTAGACCAAATTTACTGTATAGGTGATTTAAGATATTTTTCAAGAATGTGTATTGTACATTAGTGGGACCAGAGAGAATCACTTATCATTGTAGGAGTTCACATATAAAAAATTCATTCAATAAACTATTATGATGGCTCCATAGGAGGAAATTTATGGTAGGAAATACAGATCACATCTATATTGGATGGAGGGAGGTGATTCAGAGTTGTGGGGGCCATGTATCATGAATGGGATATCAAAGAAGGATCATGTATGGGCCTTATACCATGGGCCTATCAATCATCTAAGGGTTCCCGAAAAAACCCAAATATGGTTATTATCCAAAAAACAAATAGAAACCTAGGACATTTAGGCTTTCAAAGGAAGCCTATGGTAAAATCACAGATTAAGTAGATACCGTATGTGGATCGATGTAGATAACCCCTACAGTATATAGAGGGTGATCATGTATTCCTTCTTGTGTTGTCTAGAATTTGTCACTATAGTATATGGAGATTGGTAAAGTTGGAACCCTTGTTTGTTAGATCGTTTGAGGTTATTGAGTGAATCTAGTTAGTGGTATACCGATTGTCTCTTACTTATAGTTACATTGTTAAGAATGTTGTTTTTCATGTGTCACAGATTCATAGGTATCACCCAAAAATATCTCATGGGATTTATGTGTGTTCTGTTTAGATTTAGATAAATGTTTCCTCATATGATCATCTCATATGTGTATCACATCACAGTGAGAAATTGTTGTTCTGATAGATTGTGATAATTTTCCATGTGTTTTGGAAACATGTATGTGTTCAATAAGAAATTGTAGAGAGATTCATCCATGAGGGCTCAGTGGCTCTATATTTTTTTACTCAGAATATACTTGATTCTTGGGAGCACAGCATGAAAATGAGCTGTTATGTGATGTGGAGATTGTATGTTCTTGAACTTTTCTCAAGATGTCTTGGGATTATTTATAAATAATCATTATTTCTATTTTTAGTACATTTTGTTTCAGTGTTACCCTAGGGAGGTTTTTTTGAAAAAGGTGAAAATTGGATGGAAGATAGGCAGTTCACGATTGGTGTATGGTTTTACAAAACTATGCACCCAACCCAACAAAATTTACAACCCTAAATAGTGGGTATTTACACTATTGAGAGGTGGTTTATCAAGATCAGGTTCATTTTAGGAGTAACCATCCCATCCTAGTAGATACACATAGTTTCATGATTTCATTACCTTCTAATAAAACCATGTAAATGATTCTAATTGACCTAAATACTAGACATTAAAATACATAATCTCCTTGACATTAACCCAAATTGGTCCTAACATATTCCTCTGTTTTTTGAGGTTCCTATAAGAATTCCTAATTGTATTCACAAATGTTATTGGAGATTCAAATCCTATATTGTACATTTCCCCCTCTCCTGGTAAGAGTGTTTCATCTTATATAGTTTCCACCCACTCTCCCATTCTTATTTCATTATTGGATGGGACATTTCCTTTTGGTGTTTATGGATCTGTATTTTTGTTTTGATAGATATAATATATTGAATCCTGGGTCTATACTTCATATCAAGATCATGTACTTCTTCGTGGCATCAATTGTTTTGATTCAAATTGTGTATATTCATCACCGTCCATTTATTATCAAACTTGAGGTGATAGGTATAAATTATAGTCCCATTGTCTTGATATAATTATTTGTATGAAATTTTGAGATTTGAAATTTTATATGCTTCTAAAATTACTTTTACAATCAAATTTATTTCTGTTATTTTCCATGTGTTAATGATTTAGGTTTATTAGTGAAATAAAAAATTGTAATTGAATTAATTAATGTTGTATTAATTATTGGGATATTCAGATTATGGTAATGGGATTTAATTGGACAAAATAATTTGTGAGCTAATTAATGGGAATTTTTTTGATTGTGAAATTTTTAATTTGGATTAATTATTTTCCTGAATTAATTAATGGATTACTATGGATGGGGATTTGGATTAATTATTTGATGAATAAATTAATGGATTATTTTGAATGTGGATTTTGAATAATTATTTGCTTATTTAATTAATAGATTATTTTGAATGTGGATTTAGATAAATTAGTTACTGAATTAATTAATGTATTGTTATGATTATGAAATTGAGTTAATTAAGAGGTTTATTAGTAAAATAAATTTTTGATTGGTTAATTAACATGTTTAATAATTAATTGAAAGTTAAAATTAGGAGATGGTTGGTTAAAAAATAATATATATGAAATTATAATGATAGGGTTAATATAAATAACCTTGATTGATTATATCTATGTGATACCGGTGTATATGTGACATTGTGATATATCTGATTTTATTTTTTAGGGCATGGTATACTATATCAAATTCCCATAGTTATTAATGTATCAATAAATGAGTTTTCGGATAATGAACGTGGATACAAATAAACATTTGAGAAAAAAGGTGTGGGATAAGGACTAATTCTCCAAATACCCATACAAGATATGTTTCTTGGGAATGGGACTAAGGATACAAATACCCATATGATATTTGTTTATGGGATAGTGACATAGGATCAAAGTAATCTTGTGTCATTGAGGTGTGGGATAAAGACTAAGGATCCAAATATGCACATGCTGTTAGAAATGTTGGTTTATACTCAGGACATGACATTAAACTATGGTTATAATTATCTAGTACATGAATTCATATGATATGTGAAATTACAACCCTAGTATTATGAAATGATTTAGACTCTAGAATAGGAAAATGTGAGAAATGAGGGTTCTGGTGACTTGGAAAAACTATGGGTTTATTTTGGTAAATATAGAGTAACTAAATTAATTTATGTTGTTTAATTTATTTCTATTAATTTAATTTTACAGAACATCATAAACTATTATTAATTAGATATTGTGTTAGAATCCATTAGTGGCGGCCTACTGAGACGTACTAAGAACCTACTCGGGAAGCCGGATCAGTACCCGTATAGATTTCATGGTTCCATGATAAGATTTAGAAAGAGAAATTTTAAGTTATATAATTAAATATGGATCATGGATTAGTGAACAAGATATAGTGCTGGGAACTACATGGATTTTATACTGTCTTACTATTTGGGTTTTAATTTGACACCTACCTTGTATTGGGCATGTCATATCTAAGTATTTAGTTTTGTTATTATATATTTTTATTTTGGAATCATATGATACTATTATTTTCATGTTAATAGTAATATAATTTGCCTATTTTTTATTTATTTCCATGGTTTTATACATTGATAAAGACGGTATATTTTCCCCATGATCAATATGAGACCCTCGATTCATTTTAACAACCTATAGGGTACATGGATGTGCCCTATAAGATATCTGATGTACTGGTATAGGGAACTAGTATGTGGAACATGGGTTAGAAATTTATACCCTTGATTTGGAACTAGACACTATAAATCATTCATTAAATATATAGTGTCATATCATATTTGGTGATAAATTAATTATTTTTACAGAATATCAGAGTTTGAATAAATTTTTCTCAATAAAGAATTTTAATTTAATTAAGTATAGATGTACTGAATTTCAATAGATGATTTTATTCATTCAATTGTACACACCAGGTAAAAAATCAAATAACATTTTCCATGGGAAGAACATCCTATAATCCATTTTTTGATATTTTTCAAATAAATTTTAAATAATGTCCTTCATAGAAGTTACACATCATGATTTATCAAAACAATATGATATGGTCAATGTCCTTTTGGTTTATATTCTTCTTTATTTGGTAATGAAATATGAAAAGTCTTAGACATCTTATAAAGAATCTGTCTTTATGAGTGCAGAACTCAACAGTCGGGAGACCATTTTGGTTTAAGAAATTTATTGGGATTTTAGAGTTCTAGTTTAGACAATATACGGTTATACATATAGATTAAAAGAAATATCTTCATAGTTCCACCACCATTTGTGATAGTTTTTTCACCCATTCATTCATAAAATGTATAAAATGTTGAAAACATAGATTAAGTGGGGTTTTATAAAAGGAGATGTAGTGATGTATATCCTGAGATGCCTTCCTCATTAGAAGATCAAGGAAGAGAATAAATTTTAATCATGTTTTTTGTAGTATTTAATGATTCACATATGAAAATTAGAGTTTATAGTCATATATTTTATAACATGCCTAAAAATAATGGTCGGAAAACATGATTCTATATGAGTGATTATGGATAATATCCCAAATTAGCCCCACTAGATCCATATCCATGACACTAATACTTTGGAATAATTTTCCAAAAATTAAATTCAAAAAAATTTAAACATAAAAAATGATCTAATCTTGATTGTATCAAACCAAGACCAAAAGTATCTATCATGTTTCTATAAATCCATAACGAAATTCCTTCGAACCTAGTTAACTATGATCATATCTTATCATACATTAATGGATGAATAGACTGAAAAAAAATTCATAACATTTGAGTACATTTGATATGGATTGTGTGATAGATTTATTCAGTTGTTGGGAGTAGAATGAACCTTTAGTTATGTTCTCATACGTTGATATTTATCATCCCACAAAGAATATTACCTATTATAATGCATTTTCTTATCTCCGTTTTCATTATCAAAAATGTTTGGTTGAAATAGGAAATACATCACTAATTATACACTTCTGTATGTAAGAGAAAATATGGAAGATTTTAATTAATAAATAGAGGATTCATATGACTTAGAGTTTTCAAAAATAATATGTGGATCGTCATAGATGAACGTTTTCATTTGATGTGAGTGATTATATATTCTTGAGAATATCATGGAGACATTGGAATTAGAATTATGTTAGGAAATAAATGTATTGACCTTAGTAAACATGCCATTTTGAGTTACATGAATGAGTTCGTGAGGTAAAATATTACTTGTCCCTACAACCAATGATTTTTTCATTTCACAATGGGTTTTATGAGTCCCAATATAATAATAACTAACCTGATCTAGACTATGTACTTTAATGAGGCCGTATTGTCATAACGATTTATGTAATGATTATTCAAGTGATGATATGGGTTGTGTATAAGACAAAAAAAATTTATTTTATACAAAAATAAGTCTTCTATTGGTTTTATGCAACCATGGTATGAACTAGGCTAACAAAAGGGAGAATTAAAAGGAAATGTTGTAATAATGTCCAATACACTTCCGATACAATATGGGTTTTCAATATTCTAGGGACAGAAAAGAAAATGGTGGAAAGAATGTACCGAAACTATTTTTAGGTACATTAAACCTATTTTATGTAATTTAAATTTATCCAATGATCATGTTATTTAGTGAGAGGATTTTTATGGGGTTTAAATGATTTTGAGGTTTATGATTTGTGCACGGTTACTAAAATCCTTTCCCCACAACCAAAAAACTATGGATGATATTAATGTTGGTACTGAGCAAGTGGATTGTCAGTGAAGAGTTTAGAAAAACCATGTTACAACAAAGGTGAAATTATATAACTAGAAAAATAAGAAAAAACATTGTTTTTACATGTTTTTTCTAACTATTTGATATAGACATGAGTGGGGAAGTCTAATGATAATAGCAGTACAGGACTGCAACATGGTTTTCTAAATAACAAGGCTTAACAGCGTGGTTTATATTTGCAACACATAAAATTGGGGATATGATCCCAATTAATTATTAAAACCACCTTTAATCACATAATCCCAAAAGTAACCAAATTATTTTTTCTGTATACGCTTGAAATAGTATCCCCATCATATCAAAAAATTATTTTTAGGTGATTCAAAGTAGATTTGAGGTTTAGATTCATTTGAATGTACTCAAATATCCTTATTATTCATTGATAAAAGGTTCATATGTCTCTTAGAACCATAAATATATTCTATAATGAATAGATATATGTGTATAAAATAATTTAATGATGAAATCCTATTGGATATTATGATTCTAATGTGGAATGCGATCATATCTGGATGTTTGGGAGTTCCATTATTCATTTTCACCATCCATTACGTGGTAGGAAGCTTCTCCCTCGTCTCTAATTCATATATAAAATGAAGGCTTAGTTCTTATTAAATTATTTTATTTGAATGGTAATATAAATACTTGTGTTATTCATAATGGGATCCTATTTTGGTTATTTCTTTTAAATATTAGAAAATTGATGGATTTCTAGAAAATCAATTTTGGTTATAATTTTAATGTGGGGTTTTTTAATTTTTATTTATTTTTTGATGTATGTATTTTGTGTTTTGGAAATTATTTATTAAATGAAAATGTTTTATTTAAAATTGGGTTTCATTGGTATTTAAAATATATAATTTGATAGTGATAATTCATATAAATGACCCTATGGAAGGTGTGTATTCCACTAGGTAACCTGGTAATGGTCACCTTATGGTGACTATATGAATCATTGAGGGACCACCCATGAGTTAGAAACTATCACCTAGGAGTTCATGGTGATTTTTTGGAGACTTGGTTATGATTATGAAAAGTAACCATGAAAGGTATTATAATTGAAAATGTATTAATTGGAAATTTATTATTATTTCAAGTTAAATTGTTTAAACTAATCAAAAATATTTTATATAAACTGTGTTAAAATGCGTTGTCTTAGTGGAGTGAGTTGATAAGTCATTGGGGAAATCATACAAAGTTTAGACTCACCCATCCTTGTGAAATATTTTATGTTTCTAGATGTCATATATTAATACAATGGTCAAGTCGAGTTATCTTAGTTTTTTACAGATTCCTATTGACACCTCAGGTATAGATTGTGGAGTAATAACTTGTTGTAGGTTATATATTGATGTCAGATGTCACTTTGATGTTTTTAGTTTTATGGTTTTTCGTTCTCATTAGGTGTGACTTTTAATTTCCACTTGTACACTAATACAGTTTATTGTTTTGTAATGTTTTGAGTTTTATTTTTTCTAATTCATTACATATGTGGTGGGTTTATATATTTTTATATAGTTTAGATGTTTTATTTTTTTAAGGGAAAATCATCCTCAAATGTTCTTGAGGCCCACCACATTTATTTTATTCCATTTGTGTCTTGGGCATATCACCCAAGTCTTAGTATCACACCCATCACATCTCAAACCAATTAAGAGGGGTGCGATTTTTCTTACAGTAATATTATTCCATTGATATATTAGGAAAATAATTTCATTTCAAAATATTGACAATAATTCTCATTCATGATTTCATTACAAAAATTAATTACTTATCATTAAATAAGCACATGAAAATAAAAAAGATACATATAGTTATGTAGAACAATTAACTCCATTTAATGACACTAAATTACTGATATGTGATCTATATTGATGTTTATTATTTTTTAAAAATTAAAAAAATATAATAGTCCATTTAAACAATAATATATCATAGTAATTTTTCATAAATAGAAACAATAGGTATGATGAAGTGAAAATGGTCATGTTCAACCATGTTTATAAAGAATATAGTTATTTTAATTAAACATGTGGACTTATTCCGTGTGGTTTATAATCCATCGTCGATGAATAGTAATGACAAGGGAATCATTGAAGAATGTAACCCAAATATGAGGATCATGATTATAAATTCAATCATTAAGAGTTCATATGACAAGGATTGAAGGGTAATATTTTATAAAGTGAAGATAAATATATACATGATATATATGTCAATGATAATATAGATTGGAAAAATCTATGTACTATGGATATTTCAAGCATAAGTAGATGATATTCATAGAAAATGTGTCATTGAAACCCTTAATAATAATAGGTTAATTATTATTTTTTAAATGAATCAAATATTTATTTACATCAGTGAATAATTTCAGTAATTTATTATGGTATTGAATAATATATATTTGCAAGGATATACCATTGATTATTTTGGGGATCATTGGAGGGGGTTTTCATGAAATTAGAGTCCATTTGGATGACATTTGGAAGACATTAAAAGATATAAAAGAACTACAATGTTTCCATTTTGTGTTTCTACCAATGTTTTTTGGATTATTACTATTTATTCACAATTATGAACCATTGGAATGGTAAAATGGAATGGTGAATTTGAATTTTTCATTTAGTTTAATGTTTATTCTTATTTTATATGTTTTATATATAAAAAACCATGACATAATTTTGGTAACCAATTTTAGGATATTCCAAATAATCTACTCAACATTTATAGACCAAATTGAAGTTATTTTACCGAAAAATATTTGAAAAATATAATGGATATATAATAAGTATATTTCTATCTATTGATTCCTTATTGTTGAGGGAGAAATTAAATAAATAACATTTAGAGTAATCTATTAGAATATAGGATCATTTAATTTTAAGGATATGTATATCATTTTGTTTTTTATTTAAATTTCATTCTTTAGACCATATGTGACCAATTTTTTAGTGGGAAAACAATGAGGTGTAAACAATGTTTGTTACGTTTTATAAATATGGTTGATTAGGATGTTCTTTTTTTGAAAAAATAGTGATTATTATTCAGTTCTATAATTCATTCATTTTTGTGTCTCATTGTCTCTTTCATTTTTTTTTGTGATCAAGGATTCAATGAGGGATGTATTTATATTTAATTCATAGACTAGTAGAAAGTGACTCCCAATATTAGTGATAATTGAATAATAGTGGGGAAAACTAGAAAAATCAATTCCAATTTATATTTCATCAGAATCACATCTTTATTAATTATAAATGTGAATGAATTCAATACTATTGTGCAGATTAAACCACAAACCTAGAAGTAAAAAGGTCATTTTATAGGGATATCCATTATAATTGACTATTGAATTATCATCATAATCTAGAATCACCATTGATGTTAAGAATCCTCATATAAGCAATTGAAAATATGAATGAAATTCCATTACACTTAGATATGCTATATGAAAAATATCTATCAACTATGTAATGTTCTCCCATATAAACAAAAGTATATAATTTTTTTTAATCATGTAGTTTAAAAATGAATTAAACATTCACTGAGATATAAATTTACTTCGTATTATCAATTTTCATAATACCCCACTTCCTTTCATACATTCATAACATGAAGTAAAAATAACATCCCCATGATATTAATGTTTTTTATTTTTAGTATAGCAATATATTTCTATATATGTAATAAACAATCTTCAGATACTAAAAAATGTCTTTCTTCAATTTATTTGAATTCAAATTTCAATATATAAATAAGTACCATATTATATGTTTTTATAATTTATATTTTGTCCCTCATATTATCATGGAATATAAATTAAATATTTATTTATTTAGTACTACCATTTGATAATCTATGACCTAATATAGGTCAATCAAATCTCAATATAGTTGTTTCACCTAGTTAAATTTAAACATCATCTCCTGTTTTCCAAAATCATGTTTTGGATATATTTGGAACACCATATCATACCCAAAAATCCTATAAAATAATAGTATGTACCAAATAGATACTCTTATATATAGTATAAGAGTTACCCTTAAACATTGATGGATCAGACCTTATGTATTATCTTTTCATTTGGATAAACCTTAAAAACCACTATGTAAACAATTATAGAGGTGAAAATTTACTCTTACATATTCCCTATGTATCTTGATTAACCCTTTTATATAAACATATATTAAATTTAAATACTGATTTTAAAAATATTAAAATCGTATTTAATGAAATAATCTTTATTAGTAGTTGGATGAACATTATTCATGTAACATTATTGAATTTATAATATGGTCTGATCAATTTTAATCATATATTTTGGTAGGTTTTAATATATATATTTCAATGGATAAATTTAAGACTTCATAAACTCATCATTATATTGACTCTTTTATATGAATATAAACATTCATACATACTTTGGAATTCACGATTTTCTAAATCATATACACATTGTTGATTTCACACACTATAAATGGTAAACCATATCTTCTATGGAATTTTTCAAATTTCTCTCCCACTATTATCAACCTATAAATAATACAAAAATATATTAATAAACTATAAATCTTTTCCCAAAAAATCATTTATTATAAATACAATTATATTGTCATAATAATCATTATTATATAATATTTTTAAAATGACTTATGTATTTTTTATAAACATTCAGAATTAAAAAATATAGATTTTATTTGATCTCCAATTCTTCTTCCATTTTACAAACAATAGTTAAAGGGACCATTATTCAACTCTAGAACTCATCAGACCCTACATATATTATAAAAATCATACCAAGGGGACAACCAATCATTATCTCATTATCTATAATATACATTGACTCAACAATAAATGCATTTTTTTATTTTTGGAAACCATTGATCATAAATAAATTTTCATCCTCAACATAAATATTCAATAAATATAATCCAACATGAGAAAAAATTGATATTGGGAATAATAATATTGAACCATAATATGATATTTTCATTAATAGTGAATAATTTCATATTTATCAACTATTATAAAACACTAAATTCTTCTTCTATGTGAATAACTATTCACTAAACCTATAAAAACCATGTTCATGAATAGAGTTTGGAAAATTATTTTTAAATTGTTAATATTTTTTATAAATTCATGATGCTTTTATAGATTTTCAATTTTAAATACATTGAAAAAAACCATATGACCTATAAATATGACCTGTCTCCACCAATAAGTTATTTATATATATGGACATTACCATAATATCTTATGTCTACATATTTTTAAAAACATAATAGAATTAAAAATACATTAATGATATTTATTTGTAAAAAATTTTGGATAATAAAACATATAAATAGTGTGACAGGGGAAATAATTCAGCATATGACATTCATTATTGTAATGAGGGTAAACTACAAATGTTCACTACAATCTATAAAACAAACCCTTCAGCAGTGGTTTAGTTTACACTAAGATATTTTATTATATTTTTGATCAAAATAAAACTTCATTTCATAATTCCCAACAAAATCCTTAATTAATAGATATTTGTTATCAATTATTATTTTAATAATGATTTATTATATTTCTTTATAAACCGATGAAATATTAATTATCATAGACTACATGTTGTGATAACTTCATATCTAGTTTGAGATACTCCAATTGACTCCTCACCCACATAAATTGAGTTTATTCATGATTTATTACAACATATTATTCATATATATCAACCATGTTCTCTAATTTTTTCTATTTTCTGGTGAAAACATAAACACCATTCCCCCTATAGAAAACAATATAGATATTTATGTTTCATCACAATAATTTCCATCCCAATGTGTATCAATAAATCCAAACTGATTACACTTTCCACTATTTAATATTATAATACATACTATAACATTCCTTTTATATACCTAAAAATTTATTTTCCATCAATGAAATGAGATTAATTTTATTCACTTTGATATCAATCAAATTTTGTAACTACAATTACTATATACCATTATTAATACACTCTACAAATCCCACTCAAAATATGATTCTATAAATAACATTTATCAATTAATTTTCTATTTTCATTTATTTGAAATTTTGATTTTTAATAAAATTTGTCTATAAACAACCTTCAAATACTTTATTCCCAACATATTCAAAATTTCACATACATACTTCTCTTGAAGGATAATGGAACGATATTCAACTTGAGACATCTATAAGCCAAAAAGTATTGAATTACATAAATTCTATATATTAATAACATCTTATTCATATTTTAAACATATTTCATTCGTACACAGTTTATATTTATATAAAATAGTATGACATAAACATATAAATTAAATAAATGTCATATAAATATTACATTTTTGAGTAGGGGAAGGTGTTCACTCTTTAATTCAATAATTTAAACAACATCAAGCATGTTTAGAAAATAAAATTATATTAAATAGAGGATTATTATAACCCGTATATAGGCATTAACAATATCACATATCCCAATTCATTTCAATTAAATAAAATACTAGGTTTCTTTGTGATCATATTATCTTCAATATATCAATTGGGGAACATTTGATAAAAAACATTTCTAAAATGTTATGACACCATTGTTTGAAAATAGAATTAAACATCATAATAGCCTCAATATAATAATCATGTGTTAAGGTCTCCTCATAATAAATTACATTAACATTTGAGTACCCCTAATATGAAATTATTTCCTTGCTTCTTATGCATTTTCATGTTTAATTATTGTTATTATGAAGCACCCACTTTTTATGTCAATATTATTATTATGATTTTATAAAAAATCATGTTTCATTTTTTATGACCTAATATAACTATTCAATTTTAACATTGAAACACTCTTGATTCTCCGAAGCCCATTTCACAAATTTTGTTTTAATTTGAAAAAATAATGAGGTATGTATTTTTTCCACTAATTTATTAGTTTCAACATTATTACATTAATATATAATGATATTTCTGAGTTACACCTCTTTCCCCATGCTTTTAAAAATGATGGAGTTTACTCTTAATATGTATAAATAATTTAAATATATTATTTTAGCTGATGTTCTTTTGAATTATCATTATTTTCATAATTTCAATATTCATCTCAACAAGAACTTATTCAATTATGGAATATAAACCATGATCAAATGTGTAATTTTTTTAAATATAACATACCATTACATAATTAGTGTAATGTAATATCCATATAAATTTATTCTAAAAGTGGAATCATCTTCAATATTTTAGACTATTATCAAAAATTCGATCACCATCAATTTTCTCAAATATATAAATACTTTCAATGTACTTTTTTATGGAACAATATATTCTGATAACCCTTTATTATTTAAAACATTATTAATATGATAATAAATATCATTTTTTGAAATAATATAAATTTTTTGCAAAAAAGTGGTTTTGAATTTTATCTAATGTTTCAATTTCTTTTCTCAATAATAAAAAATTATTATTATGCTCAATCAACATTCTATGATCTATATCACAAAAAATAAAGTTCTTCTATTCAAAAAAATTATTTTCTATTTTGTGTATACACTATCACATCATTTTCTAGGTAGTTTCCTATTTTATTTTTAATTAAACCTCTATCTTTTGGAATATAAAATCATCATTAAACCATTTTTGGTCATGTTCCATTTTAGAATGTAGAGTTTATGATTGAAAAAATGACATTATTTTTATGGATTTATGTTAATTAATTAAAATTTTCATTGTATAAATGTGTTAGGGGATTATGAGGGTTCAAAATGTGAATAGAAGGATTCAGATGTGGTTTGGACTTTTCCTATAGAAAATTGGCTATGATCTATCTGCTAGACACTCATATTCCGTGAACAGGTTACATGACATGTTACTGTCTATAGAAAGATTTTATCAAAGGTTTATTCTATGAAATGAATAAAAGTAATGAAACATGATCAATTCGAAAGGTGTTTGGTCATGGTAATTTTAACTATAGGAGATGTGTTTTTCAACGTAATTTATAGATTGAGAAATAAAATATGTGAATGGATTAATAACTATGTAAATATTGGACTTATTGGTTTTATAGGAATGTGGTTATTTTGGTTATTTTTTTTCCTCCA
The DNA here is from genome assembly GCA_963277665.1 of Viscum album. Lineage (NCBI taxonomy): Eukaryota > Viridiplantae > Streptophyta > Magnoliopsida > Santalales > Viscaceae > Viscum > Viscum album. The sequence continues at coordinate 1,017,975,835 of OY728143.1, forward strand.
TGCATCCATATCCCTCACAACCAAGGCAACTCCATGTGATTTTGGAGTGATTTCTTCTCTAAAAGATATCAACATCAATAATCTGATCCATGGTTTGGGGTTTCACTGTGGTTTTCCAATCTCTTCCATTTGTACTCTATTGTAGTTGTTGAATATCTTGAATTTTTTTTATTTGACCTTTATCAATTGTTATTTAGGTTCTTCTCATGATCTTCTATGACATATTTTTTATCGGAGTTTTCTATTAGTATTTTTGTATTAATTTCTAGTTAAATGTGGGTGGTATATATATTATCCCCATTTTGGATTTAACTATCCATGTTATTCACAATATTTATTATTACATTGAAACACCACACACTTGACCAAATTAATTTTATTTTCTAATTTAAATAAAATTGATCATTATTATATAATCCATTAGTTTCCTTGGGTCCATAGGCATGTATACAATGATCTATGTCTACCTAATATGTGTTCTATCCTTGGACCTTTTTAAGAACTAGTTATCTTTTAATTAGGGACCTGTGATAAATTGGAAACTAATTGATGGATTTTTTATGACTATTTTGATTTGGAATAAAATGTCAATTTATATTTCTTATAGAATAAACACCTAAGATAAAAATGGATTAATTGGAATGATAGCAATATTAAGGATACGATCTTGGTGAAATAGGTTTGATGAAATTTTAATAGTAATTGGGAATATTAATTTATGAAATATAATTTCGTAGAAAAATGATATATTTATAAATTGTTCATTATGTATTATAATGATATATCCAATATGTTTTTTATGGAATTGTGATTTTCATTTCATATTATTTGGTTTTATGTGACACTAATGTGACTAATGCATGTGGGTGGGTTGATTTGGGGAATTTTTTTTTTCATTTATACAACACCTAATTAATTTAATTGTTAATATATTGGTGAATGATTTTTCATATCTCTTGAGGTCTTGATTCAATGATACTTGAAGCCAATGTGAAAATTATATAATTATATCATATTTGGTGAATGATTTTTCGTATCTCTTGAGGGTTTGATTTAAGGATACAAGAAAAGAATATGTAAAATATATAATTATATCATATATGTAAGGAAAATATGTACAGTCACTGGATTCTCAAGAGACATATTCTTCATAGAATGCATAAAAAGGGTATTGGTTCATGATATGTCATGAGTGATTCATCCTCCGAATGAGAGTCTACCACTAACATGTGTTCTTTATCCTGATGTAGGAGGATCCATCCTTAGATAGAGATACCATTACTGTGCTAAAATATGTTCGGATTACCTCGAGAGTCAACTCGGGGATTGGCCGATCAACAAGTTACATTTTCATAATATTACATTATTAAATTAATTCTCAATTTATCAATATATTTAATACCTAATATTTCAATGAATGGTTTTGTTTCGACAGGGTGGTGTTGATCAATTGAGTTATACTCAAACAATGGATGGTCTACTATTTGGAACCTAGCCAAATTTTATGGATATAGGTTTGAAAAAGGGGAATGGACCCTCTTGTAGATATTTGGCTTGTTGGATGGGTTGGATATAGAAATTAAGACTCATATATTGTTCATGAACATTATTTTTTTGGAGTTTTTACTTGATACTACTTAGTTATTTATCTATATAAATTAAAAATATTTATTTAGATACATTCATCTTGTCATTAAATTATTCTTTTACTACATGGGTTTATTAATTGTTCCTTTCACTACTTTGGTCATCTAATTATATTTTCATACTGTTTCTTCTAACCTTTTCTACTCTTCAATTATTTTCTATTTTCATGAAACTCTTTACTAGAGGGTATAGCTTTCCCACTATATTCATTGACCCCTTACTATTAGTTAGAATCTTCTAGCGTACAATGAGGTGAAAGATAGTTTATGTATCCAACTATATTGGTTACATGAGGGAGAACGTAGATGGTGATGTCACATAGTGGCATCAATGCTAGGTTTATTTCCTATTACATTACTGTCTGGGAATATTAAAAATGATATTTTGATGTATTGGGACTTGATAATGCGATTTTAAACCAAAGTTTGAAAAAAATGTACGGGAGAAAATATTAGTGTTCAAAGATGTGATTGTTGTCCATGATGTTTGTTTTTTATTTTTTTATGTTATTTCAACTTGGGTGATTCACATATTTTTTTTGTAGTTATTTATTTTTTTAATCATGGATTTATATGAAATGTGATGAGTATACATGTATCATGATGGGCACAAAAGGATATACATTGACATGAATTATCTATTATTGGGATATATTTATTAAATGTTATATATATTTTTGTATGAAATGGAAAGTGAGAATCCATTATATCTAACAAAAAATGGGAAAAATAATTATTGGATCATTCTAATTAAATTTTTAAGCCATGCGAATAGAAACTAAGAGCTAGTGTTTCTCTATTTTTATCACCATTTTTGGTTGATATTCTATATACCATCTGTTATGAAGAGTTTTTTTATAAAGAAAATTCCTACTCATCATCTTTGAATTGAGCATCAGTAGAGAAGAAATTAGAATTCTAGTAATGGAACCCATCTAGATCATCATGTATCCCCGAATAATCAGATAAATTCTATGCTTCACAAAATATTCTTGAGGGACATAGGATCCACATAAGAAGATACTTTTCAAAATTTACATTTCATGTATGAGATGTGGAGAAATTTTTAGCTGTAATATCTAACTAAATTCACTATAGATGTAGCTACCCATGTAGCACTGTTCTGGATTGAGTTAGTCTAGATTATATCTGAGCTCCTTAGAACTCCCATAGATAGGATAAAGAAACATTGTATATATATTAATTGTGGGTATGTGATGATTTTGTGGTTAATTCTTGAGGAATTCGGATAACAAAAGGTATTATCTAGCAAGGCAATAAACGAAATTATCAAGTGCCACATATCTATTGATACATTAGGAAATGAGAATCATCACGTGTTTGTGCACCTAACATGGGAGATATTTTTATTAATGGACAAAGACAGATGGTTCAATGACCATCAGTTTTTTATCCAACCTTTAATGGTAATTATATTTCAATGGGGAGACACATTCAAGATGTGATTCTATATGATAATTTATTTATTCATTATTAGCCTTTTAGATGTGTTTAATAAGGATCTCATCATGGAAGGGAATCAGAATTAGGACTTAAGTGGGGTCCATATAACCTCAGTAAGGAAATATGAGAACTCTTCTTCTAGGGGAAATGTGCATCAATATAAAAACATCCAACCTGGAAAAATTGGGCAGAAAAATAAAGGGAGTATACATCAACTGAAGGAACATGTTTTGGTGAAGATAATTTAGTGTGGTGGGTGGGACACAATCTAACACAATGTCCTCTCCCCATAGTGTAGTACTTTTTTGGTAGATGGTTGGGTCATTTTCAATAGATTTATATGAACTTATCATAGTTGAATAGTGTCACAAAATCACGATAGCCACCATAGTTAAGAAAGGGTTCTGGTAATCCATAATAGTATAGTATATAGGGTTTTACAAGTAGATTAAGACATTAAAGGGGATGTGGTATCCTTTTGATAGAGTCATAATACCAGCCAGAGTGAATATTACATAGGAGTTTGATAGTATCCTAGGTTAGAGGAGGAAACTTGCTGTATTCTTTACATTATACTATAACTGTTTCAGATGTAGAACACTTTACCATTAGAGGTTTGACTAGGGTATCATCTACCGTATCTTTTTTTTGATATTAGAGCTTCACATTCCTTTCTATATTCTTTATTTAAAAATGGTTTGGATTTTTCTATGGAGGGAGTATATGGGGTCATGACAATTAAAATAGTTATGGGAGTGTGGATAGAGTGTATCATGCACTACAATGAATGTTATTTTGAATTTGATGCCTATGATTTCCTTTATGATATTTTTTTTATCTCCAAATGACAAGAATCTATTATATTCTTGGTATGTTTTGGATAATTTTATACTATTATCATATTGATTATTATTAGAGGAGTGTAAATATTTTTACCACCATATGGGTATATCTATACCCACCATGGTGCACCGTTTTTAATGATGGTTAGGTAAGAAAAATTTAGTGTAAGATGGATTATCTTGTTGATTATATAGAATGTTGTGTAATAAACTATTGATGGATATAGTTGGATAATTTTTCTATCATTTGGGACCATATTTAAGGCATCAAACATGAATATTTATTTATCATACGAACTGATCAGGATATTGAGTTTGGACTATCTACTTAGAAGTACAGGTGGTTGTGAGTTTAATATGATCTAATTAATCTTCAAGGTATTCTCTTGTTCTTTTGTCTAAAAAGGATAATGGGATATTTCCCTTGCGTGTGGACTATTGGATATTGAACTCGGTAATGGTAATGAACTAGTATCCCATTTAACACATCGATGATATATTCCGTTAGATGAGATGTTTGAGGATTAATTCCATGAATGACTTTAGATTAGGTTACCTCTAGTTTAGGTCGATAAAATCATATATGAACATAACATATTTTAAGAAATTTAATGGACTATATGAGTTCATAGTGATGTCATTCAGTTGGAGGAACTCAGTGATGATAGTCACGACCTTGATGAACTAGATCAGTAAAACATTCCTGGAACAATGTTTTATAGTTTTTGTCGAAGAAAACTTAATTTACTCCCAGTATAATGATTATCATTACCAAAATCATGAAATTATCTTATGTACACTGAGGGAACATTGGAGTTACTCAAATAATACAAAATAAAGTTTCCAATTTTACCTCCTGTACTTCTTGGGCCACATTATCTTAGATAATGGAGTGTTAGAGGTCCTATAGAATGTTATAGTTGTATAATCTTGGGTGGGAACTAATAATTTCTTCAATATTTGGAGTTATCTTCATCAAGCAGGTTATTAGTCATTAATCATCTAGGACTTCTCATGTATCAAACTAATAATGTATGGGATGACCAAGAAATTTATCTGTTTTTGGTCAGATTATTATGATTGATATTTCCAGGAGATGAAGATTAGGATTATGTTATTATCGACTCTCACCTTACAGGAGACTACTATGTGGTATATTTTATATTTTATGTATCAAAAGTCAGACTAGGAGAACATACAAGTCTAAAGGAAAATGTGGTTTCTTATGGTTATTGACAATTGATACTGCATGAGAGTAATTACCCAACTCTTGATGTATTTTCAGCTATAGTTGTACATGACCTGATATGATAAGTATTTAATATTTTTTTGAAAGAGGTTTTTGGTGTATATAGACCACAAGAGATTCAATTACATATCTTTTTAGAAAGACCTACGCCTTTTGAAAAGGAGGTTGGTTGAGTATTTTTAGTCCTTAGACTATGAGATAGATAACACACCAAGAATGTGTAACATAATTTCCATTTCCTTAATCTAGAAGATATAAAAAGAGTAAGTGTGGGATTTATATGATGAATGGAGGTCGATGGCACACTTTCTAGATATGTATGTCATCATCAAATCCCCTAGATGAGTAGATATGGTAAGTTGTTTTTTATATAAGTGCTTCATGAACATATGTATATGGAGTAGTTATCTAGTCCGGAGGTGTAATCTTTTAGGGACATCATATTTGGTGTGGATCCACTAATAAGATGGTCTTTAAGAGGAAATTATGTTCTTGTCTTTTAATGACAAGTATGGGTTCCTAATATTTTTCATGAAGTGATGGTGAGTGTGTTTTGTGATTTAATAATATAGGAACATCCTAATTTAACATGTTTTATTATTATATTCTTCTATATTGTTAGTTTCTATGGGGAATGAGGAGGGAGATTAATTAGTGGTTAGATTTTTCACCTATCAGTAGGTGAAGGCTCAGCATCATAGGACTTCTTGTCTATTACTATCCCTTGATATTCAATAGTGGAATTTGGATGAAGTCATTATGGATTTTGTGATAGGATTACACAAGTCACATCATAATAATTATTATTTGTGGGTGATTGTGGATTTTTTTTGAAGGTATCCCACTTCTTCCCAATCATGAAGACCATCTCCTTTTATGTTCTTAGTAGTCTCTACAAAAATGATATGGATTGATTGTACAAATTTCTTGGACTGTTATTTATAAACTAGAACCCTATACAGCATATCTGTTTTAGAAGGGTATAAAAATAGCATTGGGATCATAGGTTCATAGGTGTACAACCTAAAATCAGAATACAGATTGAAAATCATTACGAAATATTATGATCTTAAAGGACATGCAACATTACTATGTTTTGGATTTTATTGGTTTATGGGAATAATATTTATCACCCATAGTGTTTTATTATAATATAATCTTTTAGGAATCAATAAATAAGGAACCATTTATTTATCATAATTCTTGTTCATTCCATTCAACTCATTTTTGGTTATAGGTAGGTGAGTCACCAATTTTTGGAACTTATTTCTTCTAAGAGACTTCAAATTACGGTTATTTGAACAATATGTGGTTGGTGACAATGAAAAGTAACTATAAATCTATCAATTTCCATCAGATGTGAACTTGGTAGTGAGAGGATTGTTATAATGTTTTTCTTCAAGTGTCTCCTAGGATGTTACAATGACATGTCAGGATAGAGGGAATGATAGTTCTAATTTTTTTTCATATAACATGATGTAGTGGAAAGGGTACGTCCAGTGGTATAATGATGAGTCCATCAATAAAAAAAATACATACATTCATGATGTGTTTCAGGATTCAAAATTTTGGAGTTATCAAATGACCTTACTCATGTGGTCAAAAATGATGACATGGAGTTTTATATAGACGAATCCTTTTAGGAGAATATCCTCCAGATTAGAGACATTGGTGAGAAATATCTTTAGGGAATGAATTTAACACTAGTTATAATATAGTGGAAGAAATAAAATTTAATTGTGGATATATAGGGGAGGGATTTTGAAATGTGATCATAGTGGAAGAATTATTCACTATGAAACCATACTGGTGTTTGGAGTAGATCAGGGATGAGTTGTTATATGGTTTTGAGGATATAAGACCCTAGATTTTTTCCATTAAATTTATCTTTTAGTTTTGTGTTGAACATCATTTATTTGTGGATTTTTTCTACATTTTTATTCCATAGTGGTAGAGTTCCTTATAAGGATGAACATATTTTTCTTGCTGATGTGAGCTATTTTTAATGAATGTATTTTTTTTGAATATATAATGTCCATGAATATATGTATAAAGGATTTAATAGGGTTCCCTATGAGATTAGGTAATTCAGTGGTGGTTTGAACTTTTCCTATATGAATTGAGATGAGTATTGTCTGTTGGACTTTTACATACCGTGATCATGTTATATGTCTTGTAACTGTCACCGTCAATATATCATGAACTGGTTCTGGGCATGAAATTAATACACACAATGAAACAAGTACGCATCATTAAATGTTAGATCTAGGTTATATTTACCAAATTTGACATATTTTTTGTGTAACTTATTGAATAAAAAAATACTATGTGAAATGATTATTCACTAGGTAGTTATTAGGATTAGCTATTGTAAATCCACATGGTGTGTGTAGGACCCTGGAACACCCTTATAGGAGAGGGGGGATTCTGGGTTTCAAATTTTTCTTTTACTGCGATGGATCATGTTCCCAAAATGGTAGGATGTCATTAAACCTATATGATATATTTGATTATCATTCAATAATTCACATGAATAATGGAAACACAATAGTTTTACTTGGTTCACCACTAAGGGATAGTCCTAGGAGCATACAACGACTGTGTGTAGGTCATTAAAAATCTCCTAATCTTAGGTAGTTGGGAAATAAAAGAGTTCATACAATTTTAATCTGTTCTAGTAACACTTCCTTTACATGATTATAACAATGACATACTATGTCCCTCAAAATTATTCTGTCGAACCCCTATCTCTCTTCCATGGGTGATGTCTTACACAGTATATTGACATAATGTATGAATAAATGTATTATAATTAATGCCTTTATCAATTACTAAAACAAGTATATTATTGCATTTATTTATTAATATGATGTTTTTTGAAAGCATTTTTCATGTAATAGAGATGTTTAATACTGATGTCCATAAAGATCCTTCCTAATGATCACTCCCATCACGAAGAATAATCCCTTCGTGGAATAATAAAACTCCATGAATCTTTTTGAGTCATCATGTTATACACCATCATTAAGAAGAACCCATTACTTAGAAGCAGTGGAATCTGTCAAGTCTTAACTAGTCTTTCTGTGATTTTCATGCACACATAGAAATCCAGATTCATGGATCTCCCTTTCCACCATAAAATTATAGAGATTTTGGCTTTTCACTGAAATATTCATGTAAAATTATATATTTGTATCCTTATCTATATAGGATTTGTCATTAGCGTTTCTCTACTGCATCAACCATATGTTACATATATTTAAAGAACATCTTCATAGTTCTCCTTAATTTGATATGATCTATTGATATTTTACTTTCCCATAAAGCTTTCTATCAAACCATTTTTCACTCACGATGCACCAGTTCTCATGACCGTGGAGAACAACATCATGGTTCATAATTCTCCATATCTTCGTGAATATCAACGTAGAGTTTCTGGAACCCATGACTTTACCATTATTATGATGATTCATTACCAGAAAACAATCATTCATGATGCTATCCTCTTCCCTGTATTTTCAGCCCAAAATTTTTGTAAATAGTTGGAAACACCACCTCCTTCAACACTATTTTCATCATTTTTTATAAGATCACTTGTCATGAATTCTCATTTTTCATCATAATATTGCTTTATAACAAAGAAAAATAGAATCCCATTTTCAGTAATGAACAATAATTGTTCAAAATTTTCATATTATTCTTTTTTCATCTATAATTAAGCCCTCTCCCTCATATTGTTGGTTACTCAAGGTGATTTTATAGTACATTCTTTACTTCCAAATTTTCTAATATAGAATCTGATGTCTGATTATTTTTTTGTCATTGGTTTTTACATATATTTCATTTGTTCTCTATTATAGTTGTATAATCTTTTGAATATAGGTTATTTGGTTCTCAATCATGATCTTGTGTGATCTTGGTACTTCTTGTGATCTAATGTTCCATCATTCATGTTGTGTTACATCATGTAAGAGTTCTTTTCACAACCAGTTTATGGTGGGTGGTCTAAATATTATCCCCAATGTTTGATTTGATTTTCTATATTATGAGGAATATTATTTATCGTTCTGGCATGTCACATGTGTGACCTGAATAAATGGATAATACATGTTAAATAATAATCATTTTTATATAACCATCCATTGGATCCCTTTATGTCCATAGGCATAGAAACTCATACATATGGCCCCCTGATAGGTGTTCTGTCCCTGTATCACATTGAGACTTGGTAAACATGACCTCAGATCCCTATGAAAAGTTGTAAAAAAATTTACTGATTATTGGCCTAGTCTTTTGATTTGGTATAACTTGAAAACTAGGATATCTTAAGGTAGAATAACATTGGATCAAAATTTATTAATTTGAATGATAATAGTAATAATACGACCAAGATAATGGTTTAATGAGTTTAATATATTTTTTTGATAATTACAAATCTATAATAATGAAATATATTTATCTAGACACATGTTATTTGGATAAATTTAGCATTGTGTATTACGATGATATATCTGGAATGTGTATTATTGAATTTATGGTATTTCATGTACAACCATTAGGTTTTTGTTTCAATGATGTGATATCTACCTGAGTGTGGGATTTATTGAGGCATGATAAGTCATCTTGATAATAAATATGATTATGTTGATGATTGAGGGCCTATTTAATGATTTTTCAAACCGTTTGAGGGTTAGGATCACTAGTAATGGATAAAAGTAGGTAGTGTTTATGATTATATTAGATTTATGATGACCATATTCATATTCACTAGATTACTCACAGTGAGATTATAGATAGAAATCCTACAAAGGGAATTTTGTTAAGATATTATATGGGTGATTCATCCTAATAGGGATAATCTAACACTGACATGGGTGGTCCATCTAAGTGTATGAGGTTCAACAGTTAGATTTAGATATTGATAGGATTCCAAAGTAGGTTTGTTGAATCTCAGGTTTCATCCCATATATTGGGGGATCATCTAGTTATGTGATAACTAATATTAATTTATTAACTTAATACTCAATTTTCACTAAATTTTGTTCATTATATTTGTCATAAAGGATTATTTTAGACATGGTGGTGTAAGCATATTGACTTGTAGGCATATCCCAGACGGATAATTGTTTGGTACTCACATAGATTTTATGTATTTGGGTTTGATCAAGGTAAATAAAAATCTTAGTTGATTTGTGGCATGCTGGATGGGAGGGAAGATGGATCTGAGACAAATATTGGATTCATGGACATTATTTTTTGAGTTTTAACTTGATTATTATTAGCCTTTTTTCCTTATTAATTTCATATTATCATTTATATACATTTATCAAGTGATTACATTTGACATTTTTTATTTGGATTTATTGAGTTGTCCCTTTCACATCATTCATATTCTAAAAATGTATTCACATATTATCATCTATTTCTAGTAATCTTTATTTATATTCCATTTTGTTATGACACATTACCAGATTTTATAGTCTTCCCATATTATTCATTAAAAACATGAAGCTAGTTGGAAACCTCCTTAATACATGTAGGAGTGAATGTGTATTATATCCAACTATCCTATCCCCATGAGGGAGCACCACGTAAGGGGAATTACATTGTATAATAAACCAATTTCATGGTGAATCACATATGTCTCAATATACTTTTCCATTCTCTCAAAATATTTCATTCACTATTACTTATCATGAATTTTTTTCAAGGTTAATTAACATTCATTGCAACACATCTATAAATAATAATAAAAATATCTAGATAATATGAAAAGGACATCTTGAACATAATGCATGTGATATGAGTTATTGTTATATATAAGAAATAAAGTACTTATCTTCATTTATAGATTACATACTTGAAGGCCATGAATCTTTGTAATTAATATTATATATTTGGTGAGATATTGTTATATCTACTTATGTGATGGATTATTAATCTTCTTATTTTATCATTTAGAGAATATCCAATTTATGTCTCTAGCACAAATACATCACATACATTGTATCCTCAGGTATGATGACTTATGTTCATTTGTTCATGATAATCATGCATGTAATACCACAATAGTTTTTCCTATAATATGAATAAACATAAATTGTTTTCATCATTACCTACCTAAAACATGTCTCCACAAGTTCACTTTCGAAAAAATTCCTTTAACCTCTTAAAAAAATATTGGATTTTAAGGAACTAATACAATTTTTCATAATATATATATATATATATTAAATGTTTTTACAACCCATAAAAACATAAAATACTCTTAGACTTTAATTTATCTTTTAAAATAACTATGTAACCATATAATTGGATTTTATTTCTCCCAAAAGTTCAAAATGTACTTGAGCCTTATATGATATATTCAAATTCATTTAATATCTTGAAATAAATTATTATTTATAAATAAAATTCCATATCCAAAATATAGGGAAGTTATTTTGATGATCAATTTGGTGTCACATCAATAACTAAAGCATTATTTGTTATTTTTTATTCTATTTAATTATTAAGTATCATATATTATTAGTCATGTATATGGTGACTCATTAAACAATAAATTGACTTGGATAGTTACTTAATCCATAATAAACTTATAATGATTGCAAGATGATTCAATCTTCAGTCCATGAACATCATGATGCTTTTATTTTGTTTTGTTTTTGAGGGTTGACTGGCCATCAAAAATTATATCTCAAATCTCATAGGTTCATTGAAATATTGATAATGAAACCAAAATAAACATTCCATGTTACCAAGTCAAAAAATATTACAATTTTATCCAAAAAAAGTGTTAATTTACTATGAAAATATGATGTTATCTACATGATAACATCAACTATTCAATATTTATATTATATACAATTTTTTATTCATTTTTAGTACACAAATTTTGGCATATTCCCATCTATTTATTATTCACTATATAACATTTCATTTTATTTTTGACAAAATAATGTATACTTTTTTAACTCCATATTATAATTTTTAGAACTTACATATTTCATGAATTCATTTTATTTTCACAATACATGAACTTCTTAAACTATTTCATTAAAATTTCTATGACATTTATAAATGAGACCTTCATTATTAATTTATGTTCTTTGTTGAAATTGGTAACAAAATATAATATAAAATTTATCAACCGCATAATGAAAATCAATAAAAATTTACAATATATGATCATTATATTTACTGATTAAATATAACCAAAATAATTAAAATTTCTATATTTGGAAAAATAGAAAATAAGAAAACTATAATATAAAAATTTGGATATGGTGGATCCCCTAGAGTGAACAAACTCACAACTGTCACATTAAAAGTAGAAAACTATATTAATAATTGTACATTAATTTTTAAAATGATAATTTAAAAAATGGGAGAAAATATAAGAGAATTGATAATGAATAAAATATGAGTTATTTATAAAAGGTTGGGAAACCATTAAATTACTTGACATATAGTGGTTGAAATGGTCATATGACCATTGGAATAGTAATATTACCATTATGAATATATAGATGACCATTATAATAATATCCTCACATATAGATATTTAACATAATATGTATGTTTCTATAAAATAAAAATATAAAAATTCATATTTTATTACAAGCAAATAAATTTTTTAAAAATGAAAAAAAAATTTAAATAGTTTTATTGAACATAAAGGTTATACTTTTATTCTAATAAATAATATGAATATTATATTAGGTATATATTTAATAAAATGTGTTTATAAAATAACCTTATTTTCGTTATAATGAAAAAAAATTAATCATACAATAAGTAAATGTTCAAGGGGATAGAAAATTGAATATAATATTGAAATAGAAATATTTATAAAAATCATGGATTGCATTTAAAAATTAATATAATCATATTTATAAAATTAAATTCATCAAAATAATTTTCTTAATGAAAATGTAGAAAAATTATTAGTGTCATTTTTGGGTATTATTATAGATTGGTTTACTTTTTAGTGAATAGTGAAATACAAAATAATAAGTTATTTGAAATTATATTTTAATTTCATGATTAACTATTTAATGGATAATTTAAGCACCCATTATATCAAACTCACATGAACAAATTATTGTATATAGTAAAAATAATTGTAAATATTATAGTCCTGAGAAAAAATTAGAATATTATTAACTATTATCATAAAAAACACTTATCTCTCCCACATATAAATACCACCCTCACCACCCCCTCTCCTCACACTATCTCTGAATTTCACCTTACCAGATTTCTTCCAAATTTATTCCTAATACTATACTCTACAACATAGTGCTTATAGTATCACCAATTGTCCATCCTAATGTTCATTAAGGTGTTTTCAAATAGAGGACATTCAAAGAGTTAGTATTCTTAATATATTAATTTTTAATTGGTTTCATCCTTTATAACATCAACATTTCTCTCATACAATATGAAATTATTACTAATAAATAATAAATATAAGATAATATTAATATTTTAATGGAATTTAAAATATCTATCCTATTCTAATTTTATTAAAAAATAAAAATGATGTTAACAATTTGGGTGGTTTACCATATATATAGGAAATGATCTTTATTTTTGACCATCAAAATTAAATATTAATTTAATAAATTTATTAGGAAAATAAATACATAAATATATATATATATATATATATATTATGTATTTTTCATATTATATAGTGGAAAAATGTTCCTATGGTTAAATAAGATCTTGTATGTTCACCACGGTCAGAAAAATAGGCTAACATAATTAACCACATAATGATAACTATTTACTTTCTAAACTATGTGTATTTTCAATAATATTTTAATTTTACACCAATTTTTTACTCATTGAAAGACTATAAAATCTTTTCATCACCCTTATATAGTTATGAACGAATTTCATATTATAATTCCATAATAATCTGCATGTGAAATGACCTTGGAACAATGACATGAAAATCCTTAACGCGGATGAATCATAAATGATATATGAAACAAATTACTCAACATTAATAACATTTAATAATAGATAACAAAATATATTTATATAATTCAATATATTTTTTATTTAATAAATATATCATGACTGTTCATGTGGTAATGTGAATGTTCATAACAAATCTAGTTATAGGGCAAGGGAACTTTTGAACCACCCTCGTATATATTGCGATTTGATTTTTCCACTAAAATTAACTTTATTAACATATTATTGCTTAATATTTAATTATTATTCAGTATATAGGTTCCCCCCAAATATATATCATGTTATTATGACCTTCTCCAATTATCATATTTACCTTTTCATTGTATACTTCAAAATATCATTCGTTGTGAAACCCCGATTAAAGTGAGCTTATATGTTCCCTACCACATTTCATGTTCTATTCTGTATTATGTTTCAAACAAACAATGGTTTTAAAATTCATCATTTTTGTGAGAAATAAATTTTTATTTTGACGTTTTCTTATGGAAGTTAATATTCCCTTCACGTATGTAATGATTCATTATCCATTTATCTAAATTCACATTTAAGTGGTATATGATCAGTGATATATCGCTGGGTTTTTTGTGTCTCCACATCCCATGGTCATAATTTTTAATTCCATATACTTTTATCCAACAATGGAAAAATGAAAATTATATAATAACTTTTTTAATTGATCCCATTATGATATTTTAGTTGGTTATTCTATAAAACAAGATTATGTGACCTTTATCATTTCATGCATATTTCATTTTGTTAAGCGTCATTTTTCATCATTTTGTGGAAAATATTATGCATGTACATCTAATGATGGTTGTTATTAGATAGTTATCTATTTAATTGGATTATTTCTATATCTTATGATATGATATATATATATATATATATATATGATGAGGGAGTAAGAATAATCCATTTTGAGACTATATCTACCTTTTTATGATGTCTATGTGGTGGGCCTCAACCAATTCCTATGAACTCATGTCATTTTGCTACCACATCCCTAGGATTACATGATATTAAAATTAAATATTATTTATGTAATTCTTATATGATTTCATTTATGTAAATTTCCCAATTTGATATTATATTTTTCCATTTCAAATATATATTATTATTCTTTATCATGTTTATTCCTTTTTTTGTCTTCAATGATCACCCTTTTTATGTACTATTGAAGATATCATACGCAATATTGGTCACTCAAAAGAGTCATATAGATCAATATTCTGTTTAAAATAAGAATGATGTAAATTATACTCTAGATTACTTTTTATTAAGAGAGTATCCAAACACTCTATTTCATGATATCATTTTAATTATTAAAATATATTTCATATTGATTTAAAATTTTAATTCTATTCCAAATTTCTAATGAATGTATCATATGTGGAAGGATACACTAATAAAAAAATATAAAAATTAGGTAAATGATATGATATTTTCATTGTAATGAGGTTTTAGTTTTGTAAAATGTCAATGGGATACTTTTGGGTCTTAGTAGTAAAGATGTGGGTTAAAATAGAGCCAAACATGCTAGAAATTGGACATTAGCATCTAAAATTGTAATTTGGATGTGAAAATTACATGGAGTAGGATAAAAATCACTAAAAATAACACCTAAAGACATGTATATAAAATTTATGGGGTGAAACGTTTTTCATGACATTAAGATGGTAAGAAAGACTCTAAGACAGATTCATTGATGTAACATTCATTGTAGACCTTAATCATATGACCCAAAAAAATTGTTTAAAAAAACTACTAACATTATACTAATTTAATAAAACATTAATTAGATAATTAAAGATAAAATGATCAACCATTATACCTACAAATATAGAGAAAACTTATTTTGAGATAAAATATTGTGTTGATGTACTCTGTTCTAAATTCCCACACCATTTCTTATTCCTTGTATTATTAATGGTTTCTTTTTCATTCCTCATTACCACATACTATATTAGGGACATCAAGGGGTAAATATCAATTATATTGGTTGATGTAGATAAATATGGAAGGAACGAATTATATTTATCTTTATTTGAGTTCATGTTTTAGGATACTGCAAAAATAAATATAATTTTTATTTCATTGAATTAAATATATCATCAAAATTTAATAGAATCCAGAAAATACATTTATAATATCTAAACCAATTACTCTAAATTAATTATGAGAACATAATAATGTGCGCTAATTTTTTTGTTACAAATGGTATTGACAAAACATTATTTATTCATTAAGTAATATACATAAATGTTTTAAAACGGGGTTTGTTGTATCAAGGAGGAGATACCAATAATAAGGATCGTTCTCATCTAAAATCCTAAAACACTGATTAAAAACATATATAATTACTATATTTACCAGAACATGAAACCTAAATCTATAATACCATGACACACCTTTCACAAATATTCAAAAATTAAACATGCTTCCTTTTCACCCGGTTTTTTTTAAATAAAATGAATATAATTGTTTTCAAAATTCTATAATTAAATACATACAATATAAAATTGATGGGAACTCAAAGGATTATTTTTAAATATTTAATTATTTATTTGAATTTGAGTCTATTATAAAAAATTAATTTTTTTTGCACTATAGGCATCCAACAATTCCTTATGGGATGCAAATTTCTCATTCCGTTTTTGGGGTTGGTTACGATGATGGAATATTGATTTTTATTTTATTTTACTGATTTTAAAAAAAATAACACTTTTTACAATTAGGGAATTGTGCTACAATTTTTAGATAATAATTATTAATGTACAACTCCAAAAAAAATTTAAATGAGATCATTGTGTTTGATCCTAATAATGTGAAATGTATTAGAAATAATAAATATGTGACCATAGATGTTGTTAAAATAGTCTCTTATATTTTAGGATTAGTTCAACCAATATATCTCGAGCTATAATCACTTTAATGTTATGGATGACAATCAAACACTACATTCCATTCAATAATACTTATACCACTAGTGTCTTCCACACATTTCAAGATAAGTCTAGTTATGATTGAGATGAATTCTAACATGGTATAATTATATGGGATACCACATGAAGATAGAAATATGTGCATATGATGTTTCTATGTGCTCTATGACAATATTCAATTTCATAATATAACTTATTATATTGTACAAGGTTTACATATTTCAATTTTAATTATGAGTGGGAGAAAAATAATATACCAATACCATTACATCACATTCCATCACAACAAATATTAAGTTGGGAATAAATATATTTAGATAATTATTACCTTCCTATAAATCAATTGATATATGTGGCAATACCCTTTATATAAATCAATTTGAAGATGATTATTATATAATAAAAGGGATCTATTAAAGGGTTTAATTTGGAAACTAACACATCATGGTATATAGTCTTGAATATTAATTCAAACATTTTATAAGGGTCTTTTCCTAAGAATATTTCAATTTTACATGATAAAAATATAAGGTCATTGATGAATGTGGTACTATATGAGTTCTATATTCTATTGGATTATATGGAATGAAACATCTTCCAATATAAAACATAAGGAATTTAGAGAGTATTAATTTTCATTGTCAAAAAATTTCATGATGGTGGAAAAGATAAAATCCCTAAAAAATGATAGACATGATTTTAGTCTAACAACAAACCCATGGTATGTGTATATAAGTGTAAAATTATAGTATGTATAGTCATGAAAATATATTTTGTGGTTGGAATATACAATACAAAGTGGCCAAGGGTATCAGTAGGGATTGGGATGTTTTCAATACCACAGTGGAAAATCAATGTAGGGCTAAGTAGACACACAAGATGAAAATTTGGAAACATTCCCAAATACTACTAGAGATATTTTCAAGAAAAAGTATTCTATGTCAATGGACCAAGTGGAAGCTATCAGGGAACTAACGGAAGAATCTATAAATCAGAAACATAAACTATGAAACCAAGAATTACATGTTCCAATAATTGAATTAAAATTTATATAATGACTATATGAAATATTACTTGGACAATATAGAGGAAATAATTGTACTGATTTGATGTCTATCACTCAAATAAATGTTAATACAACATAGTTTCAAAATGACCCAAGTCGAGTGGAAGATTAAAAATAAGAATATTCTAAAATGAATAATATGTATAGTTCTAAAAAAGATCCTGAATGAGGAGAACTCGTCCTATAAAGTTCGATGATATATATTTTTAGATCAACTAGTGAAAGGGTTATTTGAAAAAAAGAAAAATTTCATGATCATTTTATGAAACTAGATATTAATATCTTTATTCTAGGGAACCATCATCTACATGTTGGTTTATAACAAATTTATGAAATAGATTATTTCCAAAAAGAAAAAATCAATGAAATTAACACCACACCACTCACATTAATGTGTTGAGCTATTGTATAAAAGGAACTACAAATACCTATGCAAGCCACTAATATTTTTTCAATTCTTATAGATATTGGGTCAATCAAAATAAGTAAAGAACTGTGTGATATTGGTGCAAGCTAAAAATCATTTTATTAACTAGGTTGAAAACAATGGGTGTAAAGAAGAAAAATAACATAATAATAACACTCCAACTAGGAGATTCTATGGTGAAATAAACCAAAGGGTCCTTAAATACATTATAGTGAAATTGAAAATATCATATTTCTTGATGGACTTCGTACTAAAGGATATTCAAGAAGTGCGGACCCTCTAATTTTTGGAATACCATTCATTTACATTTAGAACACACTGATAAAAAAACAATGTGTGGAACTATGTTTGATAGTTGGTAGTGAACAAAAAAAATCGAAATTATTTTAGAAATGAACAATTTTTATATGAAGGATGATCCTGAAATGTAAGTGTAAAATATTCCAAAAGATGATGATACTGCTAAAATAGGCACTTCAAAAAAAACACGATATTCAAAGTGATTCTTATGAAAAAAAATTTAAATACACCAGAGTATCAGCTCATCCATCCATTTTTAAAAATGGATAAACAGTTTAGAGGTCACAAAATCCTCAATTTACTATTATTATGTTAAAAGGGTCACTGGTGGATCACACTAATGGAGATTGATAAGGTTTTTAACATAATAAGGATTAGTACCATTTTAGAGGAATTTTAGGGATCAACTTATTTGGGAAAGTGACAAGTGAGACTATTCGTGGATCCCTATAATTAATAAACATTTCTGTCTCTAATAATATATAAAAAAAAAGTAATTTCGATATAATGATATTCAAAGAGGATATTTCTGGAGGAAAACTATTTTTTTGGATTTTCTCTAAAAATTCAGGTGTACACATGAAATATCTACCAAATATTTTTATTTTTATTGAAAATTTCATTGGCATTAAAATGTTTATTTTTTTATTTATAGTTTAATCAAGGAATCCTAAGGAAGCTTACAAGAAGCTATAGAAAAAACTGACTTCATGGGGGACCAATTCATGTTGTAACTTGATGCTAGTCAAACCTATGTAGCCCAACCAAAAGAATCAATGAATAGAGAATAAGAATTTAAAATATGTATTTTTATAATATAATTTTCAACATTAAAATTGTTTTCAATGATTTCTATTTACTATTTGATGTCCTTGTTTGACTTTATTCATTAATCACAATTCTATGAGATATAAATAACATTTGATAATTTCTATGAAGTGTTATCAAATTTTTTTCAATATATTTGAATTTCAAAAATGGTGGAATTAATTAATAGAGATAAATTGGGGATTTAGATTTAGAATGTCATACATTATGCTAAATTTATAAAATTTTTAAAAGAAAATCTTTTGAGGTGAGGAAGACCTTGAATTTCTATTTTTTGTGTAAACGGATTTTGTTTCATATGAATTTCCATGATTTATTGAACTAAACATTCTATCTTATTTTCTATAAATTTTCAATGGACAATTTTTCAACTGATTTTTTATGTAGATGGCATGACATAAACTTATTCTTAATTTCCACCTATAATTTTCTTTTCATCAAGTAAAATATTAGATTATATAATATCAAATATAACATTATTTGAGGGATATTTATTACTATCCCTTTTTAAATTTTATGGCCTTAAATTATTCAATCATAAGCCAATAAGATCTATGAACAACATTGATAGGGAATATCCTTGTAGCATGCCTCTAATAATCATTCCAAACCATATTCTAAAATATTTTTCAAGATTATTAAAAATGAGCCTTGTGGAGATGGTTTTATTGTGTAAGAAATGTGAGTATTAAAATAAATAAGTTTAGGGATATATTTGAGATATTGGGGGGGGGTCATGATTTTTATACATTATATTAATTCCTAACCCTCTTGAATTAAATAAAAATATTTTTTATTTGGAAATTTAAAAAGGAAAATTTATTGATTTCTTGTTATAAATATTAAATTTAATTTTGTTTGGAAATCATTTGAGGATGAGTGGTGGATGTGATATTTTTTACCCTAAAAAATGTCAAAAAAAAAATGAAATATAAATAATAATATACTAGTCAAAGAGGGTGTTATATTACATTCACTTAATTTATTCATGAGTATATTTTGAGATATTAGGGAAGGGGTGGTATCACCTTTATATATGAGATTTAAATTCAGAAATTTATTATTATCATTCAATTTACCTAGAGCGTCCCAGGTATTTATAGAATAATAATTTTTTTATTTCTATTAATTCATATGAATAAGATATAATTTTTTTAAATAGTATTCTTATTAAGATATAATACTCAACACGCAAAAGAAGGTTTCTCCAAATTCATACATTTCAAACTACATTGAGTTATACTGAAAAATAATAAAATAACAATATTATTATTTTAAATTTTAGTTAATGGATAGCCATTGGAATGGAAGGAATGAATTATATCATCTAAATTTTGAAATATGGTTTACACCTATATAATGATGATTAATTGGTTTCTATATTTATTCTTCCTAGAGGATTCTTATCATTGGCTATGTTTTTAGTATTAGAAGTTGAACCAAATGTCAGTGAATAACCAATATTCATTTACCAGTATAGATGATCTATTTGATCAGCATTAAAGATCCTAGCAGTTCTCAATGGTATATCTTTGATCAGGAAACCCATAATTACATGTTAGAAAGGGGAATATTTTAAGACCAATTTTCGAAGGACATTTGGACTATTAGGGTAATAGGTAATTTTGTTTAGGCTAATGAAGCCACCATTAGTGTTCGTGGCCCTAACCAACCAGATCACATATCAATAAATTAACTCATTCATTGTATAATTTTTCAATGATATCCTAATATAGTCATTGACACCAGAAAAAAAAATAAATATAGTTGGAGATTGCCCTGTGTATGCTTCAAACAGACAGCCATACCCAAAGATGTCAAACGTTGACCTTAGTTTCTAGAGGAGAATTTTTTAAGATATGTGGTGTCCTGGATAGGAATATCTATAAACCCACATAATGTTGAAGCAGTCATGTACAACAAAAATCCATGTAATGTGTTTTATATTAGGAGGTTTTTGGGTTAGTATCACATTACCGACAGTTTATCGAGGACTTCTCTTATATTTTCTCACCCATGAAAGAATATATCAAGAAGGGAGTGTTCTTCCTAGCATCAGACTACTGTGAAGTGGTTTCCCATGAGCTAATGACAAGGTTGAATATATATCTTATACTAATACTCCATAATAATGTGATTTGTTATATAGTTTAGTGTGATTCATTAGGAATTGGTTTGGGAGATATTTGGAGGCAATGATAGAAGGCAATTCCATGTGGGTGTTGTTAAGTGTGACCTGATGAGAAGAACAACCCTCCACATGAAATGGTGCTAACATTGGCGGTTCAAGATATAATTTTTTTGAGATGTTATCTATTTTATTATATATTTATTGTTTTCGTGGTCCCATAGATCCTTATTTATATATAAATAGAGGGACCTTAACCTAAGAAAGAAGCATTAGGTTGATTATCTACATATTATTGACTTTTTTATATCTTTTCCCCCTATGAATGGATATGTCACATCATATTCTTTTATTGATAAGAAAAAAGACAAGCAGTAGAATGGTAAGATTTGTTAGAGGAGTAGTAGAAATTGATTGTCTTATTGTCATACATGAAGACTTTTCTTTACAGTATCAAGGATATATGATTTTTAACCCTTTTCTATTTCCATCTTAACTTGTGGACTGATGAAGAATGACGAGGAGTCGGTCCAAAATGGTGTGTTCAAGAGGGAGTGGCATGCTGGGCGTGATCTGACACCTGGATGTACTTTTTGTGAATATGATATGATCATGGATCATGAGAGAGTGGTAGTACCAACTTATATAAGTGAGAAAATGACAAGGGATTACCATAACACTAGATGGTAAGTACATCCTGGTGTGACCAAGATGTAACATGACTTCAGGAGGTAGTTCTAGAAGGTATGGGTGAAGAGAGAAATTTCTATTTTTGTCTCCTAATGCCTTACCTATTATAGTGTAAATGATGTGCACTAATGTCCTAGTGGATTGTTATAGTCACTTATGAAACATATGTTTAATGTTCAAGGAAATCACAATGCACATTGTGATAGGGTTACCTAGGATAATGAGGATTCATGGAATAGTATCTGTGGTTATTGATTGGATAACATATTCTTCTCATTTATTACCAATTTGTGTGACACACACAATTGATGTGATGAGAAAAATATAGGTTTGATTGAACGTTCACCTTCATAACAAACAAGTTGGATAAGTCCCCTGTTGTGGAGTACAATGCACTTCACACACCCACTAAATTTCAAATCTCTTCGATCATTACCCCTACGATGGTGCGCTCTCCACAGTTATCTATGGCTCTAGTGTCCTTCGATCCTGGGTCATCCTATACTAGTGTTGGACTGTCCAAGACTCCAATGTACATCAGATCTCTTCTATGGATTAATTTCAGTGTACTCTCATTCATAGAATCTTTTTGTGTCCCGCAGCGTGTCCCCCCAACAACCCTGCTTCCCAACATCATCTATTGTGGCTCCACGAGTTCTGAGGGTTGGCTCTAGCATGTCCTTGGATATTCTTACACCATCTTTTGATAATAATTTTTTCAGTATAAAATGGACCATCACAGTCCACTTTTGATTCTAGAATCCTCCCATCTAGACCATCAAGAGGACTATGGAGTCCTTGGGGCTATAGGTGTCAGCCATCATCTCCGTAGTTAACCTCCTCTCCAACTTCCTAGTTTTCTCTTAGAATTAGACATCATCTTTGCCTAGTTTTTTCCCCTCATTATTTTTATTGATGGTGCTTCAACATGTTGGGATGGATTATAAACGTACTCCAGGGGAATTAATATCATAATGCATAAGTATGTATACACCTCCTAGGTATCCCATTCCCTTTTAGAATGTGGATTTTTTAAAGATTGTTGACGATTTCCTAGGTGACTTCCTCAATGTGGATGACCGTACTAGTAGTGGTGAGGATATAGTTGTTTCCTAGATCTATGAAAATATTGAACTATCCTCTCATCTCTGAGATAGCCTAATCCTTAAGATACAAGGCTCAAACGAATGATCCCATGATAATGTATATCTTGTGTTATCTAGGTTTTCCCCCTCATTCCACCTCAGATAGCCTCTGTCTGTTTTTGACTCCAAGTACATAGGGCTGGTGGTTGTCCCATGTGGCCACAGGTCTCCCCCTCATGGATTTTAGACTTCATCTCATGAGGCCATAAACCCTACCAGATCTTATCTAAATGAGGCATATGGGAGCTCTTCAAGATATTCCAATGAAAGGGCCCCTGGACTCTATCCTTCCACAAGGTAAATTTGTTTCCCAATAATGCTAAACCGACTTTTGGGGGTAGACTGGGGGCTCATCCTTCTTCCCAATAGGAATAAGGCTCATCCATGGCATGTTGGGAGGCTGACCGGAGTGGGGAGCCTAATCCTTCCTCGTTGTAGGCATCGGGTCAACCTTTTAAGGTATTGTCTTCTCCAAGTGGCATTTGTGGTAATCTAATCCTAGTTCAATATAACATGTCCATGCCTAATTATGATCCTCTATAATTGATTTCATGTGGATGCACTCATTCAAAGTCAATGAAAAAGTTACAAAGGAATCAGAAGTGTTCTTCCTCCCACCATAAGGGGACCTAGGAACCTGGGGCCAAAGAGAAGCAATATCATGAATAATGTTGCCAATTATCATAGGTAAATATCGTGGACTTAGAGATCTTGTTAAGACATATATCCCAGTATAAAAAATGAATAATAATAAGGCTTATAATACTACTATCCTGAAATATTAGAGGGTCACTACTAAGCTCAACCAGTTCACTCATAAAATAAGGATGCATGGATCCATGAATGTTAACCCAGCCAACTGACATATATGGATCTTCTAGGGAAGGGATGTCTTAGTGGAACTGATCCTGTTAGGATAACAAATCATCTCCATGAGGGTGAGTATGGGTATGAATACATTGTATGTTACATTTGATTATGAGATATGCAATAACCAAAGGAGGTAATTGTTGTGGCGGGATTTTAGTGTGTTCAACCAAAGAGATTTTCCAGAGATAATAGCTGAGGACATCAATATTGTGGCTGGACTTGATGATAATTAAGGTAAAGTAATGTTCTCACAAAGTATTATCATGTATTTCTTCTAGTTGATGGAATGAAATGGATTTATATATTTGTGGTATATGCGGGATTACATCAAGTGGTTTAATAACCAAAAGGGGAATAGACACCACTTGATTTTACTAGATTGATGCCTAGAAAACATCCATGTCATCAATTCTATTCCTACTGAATTTTTTAATCATACGGTTCATGGAATTTCTGAACACTTTTCATTGTTATTCCATCTTTATAACAAGCCTAAGGCACATGAATGCTTAAGGTTCCATGCCCTGTAGAATATAAATTCAGACTATATTCAACTGGTTCACTATTCATGTAGGTAACTAGTATAGTGGAACACTTAGGTGGATATTAATAACAATATTAGGTTATTGAAGCAGGGGATTCATACATGGTAAGAAGATCATCCTTTTATCGACCCGAATATGGAATCCATCAAATAGAATATTGTGTGCATGGAAGGAATCTTTGATGACCATCGGAATGAGGTGGTGTTCAATGATATTGCAGATAAGCAGAAGAGGCCAGATGAAAAGATCCACTAACATGAAAAAAGTCATGGGAGAGAACAAGGAAAAAATGGTTCAATGAGTGGAATAGGAACATGTCTTAATTTTAGGAATGTATCAAGGAGAAAACGCATACCATAATACCCAATATGATGTGTGAGGATAGACCCTACATGAATTAACAATACGAAGTTGGTGGTATTGAATTTTCATTCGTTAAAGACCTTTTAGATTTTTCAAATGTGAGGATCCTAATGGGTACCCCAGTGGGAGGGCATAACATTGGGATATGATCCCTCCTATGTATTCATGGAGGATAAAGATATCCTATAAGTGATCCTCAGGGAAGAGTAGATTCATGCGGAGATGCTTAACCTTAATGTAGAGAGTGTGCTAGGTCTTGACTTCTTCCCTTGTTCGTTCTATAGAGGATTGTGAGAGGAAATTAAGGGTGAGATCATTTCATTCATCAAGGGCTTCTTCCATTGAAGTTACCTACCGTAGGTGGAGAGTACCATGACCCTCATGCTCATTCTGGCGCTTAAGGACCCCTCGTCTGGTTTTCATTATAGACTAATCAACATTTCCAATTTCTCTTATAAGACCATTTCAGGCACCATGAACTTGGGGTTGTCCATGTATCTACCCCGGTGGATATCTATCGATTAGCACCACATTTTGAGGTGATGATCCTTCCATGCAGCGATTGCAACAACATTGAAAATTTTAATATATATCAACCATAAGACCCATTATTCAAATATGGAAATGAATCGTAACATTAAAAAGGTGTAAAAGAGAGACGAATGGGTGTTCATTAATAGGGTCATGATAGCTTGGGAATATCTTTTAAGGATGTGGATATTATCTTCATATGTTTTATCTCTAAGTGGATGAATGAGACCTTCATGTGGAGAATGAATTTCTTCTTCAAGGAAGTACACAACCTACTATATAGAGATCCTAACTCACTGAGTATTTTCATACTCATGCAAGTCAAAATCGGCGGACTAATTAAAAATGAGACAGTGAGTGGGATGATCAAGACTTACAGGAGGAAACAGAGCATGTCGTTCGTCTCTCACTTTATGTTCAAAGTTAACATTATAATTTTCTCAAATGATGGAAAGAGACCTACATGTGGAATCAATAATATTTTTGAGGATTAATGCTTCTAGATAGGGTATCTAATCAACAAATCGAATACAAACCTGTATATTTCAAATGAGTGTGCTCCAAACCGGGCCATCCAATTGTGCAACAAACTGGACATGCAAACATAGTACTTTTCTCATGAAATACCTCAGCACCCTCATATCTTTGAGTCACATGCACATAAGGGGATTTTACCAAGTGGTGAGTAAGATCAGAAGGTGGGTCCTCAATTGTAAGAATCACCTCTTATCTTTTAGGGGGCGCTTATCTTGGGTGAACAGTGTACTGTCTCCAATTCCGTTGCACACACTAGCTACGACCCCAATGCAAAAAGGGGTTATCAAGGATACTAACCCGGTGTCATCTAGATTTAAATTGGATGCACTATTTTAAGGAAATAGGCATTGTGTATCACGGGATAGAATGGACCATCCCATTCTAATGGTGGGATTAAAGAATGAAGCTTGGGAAGCATGGTTACATACATGAACACAAAACTAGTGTGAGAAGTGATTGAAAAAAGAACTTTATGTAGGAGGAATATTTCCCATAACTACGGTGTTAATACAGATAATGTTAGAACATAGAGTTACACTTTCTACCCTGATTTCCCCCCTCATTCATACTATCCAACAACATGCTCGGTGGATTGTGGGAGAAGGCAACATTCTCTTCTGGTTTCAAAACATGGATTCCTTGGTGATTAGATATATGGGGTCCCTAGCCCCTTAAATATCACTGAAAGGGAAAATATCTCATCACTCCTTCATTAGAGATGTGCAGGACAAGAAACAACAAGCCATTTCTGTTGCGATAATCATTAATGAGGGTCCAGATAGATGCGTGTTTACCCTGTCTAATTCTGGGAACTTTTCATGGAACGATTTTCATAGGATATCCTCACCTTTGGATCCCCATAATGGACGGAACAAGATTGCGTGGTGCAATAGTATCCTAGTAAAATATAATTTCCTCATCTGGATGATTCGTAATAAAGTGGTACCAATTGATGAAAATATTAAAAAAGCGGGGATCACAGTCATCTATTGTTGTCACTATTGTATGGAAAAGAGGGAAGAAAGCGTGGAACACATCTTCTTTAAAGGGTAATGAGCCCAAAAATTGTGTAGTTTATTTGGATCCTTCACTACTACCTCGACCTCTACCCTTCAAGTTGCTTTGTTCTGGGATAATTGGTTTTAGGGGAAATAGAATCAGGCCTAGAGAGATCAAAATGGTCTATTATCCTGAGTGCATGTCTATGGTGCTTGTTGATATTGATAAATTGTGCCAGATATGAGGGGTCCGTCATCACTAGTAGGTCTATAGTTATGAGGAAGAAGAGTGTTTTTGTTGACATGGTTACAATCATAGAGAACTGGTGGGAGGCCCCGTCTCTAAGTCCCCTTCATTCCAGCTCAACACTGGCCCTACCTTATACTCTTCGAAAGTAGTGACACTAGATTCAATGGCTCTCATTGCTAACGAAATCAATTTGAATACTAATGAATCTTTTATTTCGGGTGATTTTACTAGAGGAGGGGTGGTATGAGAAACTAGGGGATGTTTCATCCTCACTTTCATAGCACATTATGGAAGTGGAACCTCACCTCAAGTGGAGGGGAATTCTAATCTTACAGGAATCACCCTTTGAAAATAGATGAACATGGTACTTATGCAATTGGAAACCAACTCTATTATTCTACATGAATCCATGCATGGAATAAGATCCACTTTATGGTTTGTTGCGTATATCACCAAATATTGTAAGGAACTTCTCAATAGTATCATCAAGGTCACTCACATAGGAAGGGAGGGAAACAAGTTTGATGAACACCTAGATTCATTTGCTAAAAATTGGTCTAATGTCACTTGTCACCCTAAAATTACTTTCCTTAAAGAAAAAGGGTTCAATTTTAACTGAGGGGATGCTATAGGTCTTCACTACCTTAGGCATATCTAAGGTGGGGTGTATTTGTTACATTGTTTACTTGGTATTCCGCTTTCCCCCTGTACCAGTCTTTGAAAAAAAATATAATTATTATTATGATGGATCATTCACCTTCATGGAGTCCATTGAAAATTTTATCAAATAGAGATGTATGTTTTACGCAATAGTTTTTCAAGGATTGAAAATTTCCCTTGGGAATCATATGATATTGAGTATTACATTACATCCGTAGGATAATATAAATTTTAAGTAGACTATCCTCATATATGAGGATTTCATTTGAGCGTGCATGCTTGTTTTTGGAAGAGAATGGGATGAACTCCTATACTTGGTAGAGTTTTCATACAATAATAGTTATCAATATTAAATACAGAAATAACCCTAAAAGGAACTTTATTAGTGGTAGTGTTTCTCACTATTTTGTTGGTATGTGGTTGGTGTGGTTGTGGTTACTGGAACGTATATAGTATAGGATACCTTTTAGAGAGTGAAGCTGATACATAAGTGATAGATCACCCCTACTAGCAGAAAAATATCACATGTTGATGATTAGAGGACACCCTTTGTGTTTTTTTGTTGATATCATGTTTTCTTAAGTGTTTATCCATGTTTAGGGAACATATGTTTAAGAAATGAGGGTATGTCAAAACCATTTTTTGTTGGACCCATTGTGATAATTGAGCAGATGGGGGTAGTGGAATATCATCTGGACCTCCCTTCTCTCTATCAAGGTATGCATAGAATTTTCCATGGGTCACATCTTCATATGTATATATTTTAACATGTGCATGTTTTTGAGAGTAATGAAATTGAGATGGATATAGAGACATCATATGAGGAAAATATGGTTCGAATCCTAGATCAATGTTATTAGGTGTTGTGAGGAAAGACGATACAGTTATTCTGGACTCACTGACAGCATGGATTGATACAAGAAGAGGCATGTGAGAAATAGAATGTTGTTTTTTCTCATGGTCCTATTATATTTGAGAAATACCACTAGATATAATTATTCAATACGAGAAGTCATTAGAGGGGGATAATTGTAATATCATGATTTTTACAATGATAATAAAATACTTCTTGTTATTAAATAATAAGTTTCTTATGTAAAAAAAAGTTATGAGTGAAAATAACTTCATTAATTTGTTAATGGAATTTCATAAGCCTAAATGACATGTTAAAACTTTGGAATATTCAATTGTATATTTTTGGACATAGTCTCAATGTTAGAGTGAGATTCCTAGGCTTGTATGGTCTCAATGAATAAGGAATAAAATTATTAAAAATATTACATTAATCATATATAATTAATTAAAAATAGTTGAATAAATCCAAAATGGTGCATCATATAAAAATATGATCCCACTATTAGGTCTAGAACATGGTTTTTATCCTATAAACTATATATAATTGTTAATAAACACACATTTGGATTCCAATATAAAAAATTAATAATTTATTTGATAATTTTTATGAAATTATTATTTAAATTAATTTAATAACTCTAAAACTGAGTTTTGTATAATTAATATAAGAACAATGTTAGATCATGAACTTGTTTTTAACCTATAAAGAGTATATAATTTGTAAGCATCAGATGTTTTGATGAATTTCAAAAGATAATTACCATTCTTAATTTTAATTAAGTAATTATTCATTTTTTAGTTACTGAGTAAATAATATATTCCAAACAGTGAATTGTATGATATATATGAGACTACCGTTAGGTTTAAAATGTTGGTGTTATCCTTATAGGGGTATAACATTTATAAGAAATAGAAATTTTGTTAGGTCACTA
The DNA here is from genome assembly GCA_963277665.1 of Viscum album. NCBI lineage: Eukaryota > Viridiplantae > Streptophyta > Magnoliopsida > Santalales > Viscaceae > Viscum > Viscum album. The sequence goes on from OY728143.1 coordinate 1,018,006,091, forward strand.
GTTTTTTACTTATTTAATATTTATATTAAATAATTATTATTATTAATTCAATAATGAAAAGATAATTTTATTAATCTTATTCTACACACACCCAATAGAAATTGAAGGACTATTTAATTTTCAAAAGCTTTTATTGCATCACCATATTAATCTCTTCCCCTTGCAATTCATTTATTAGGAGAAATTAATGACTCTGTAAAGATGTTGGGCCAAATATCGTATTAAATCAGGAGTTAGAATTTAGGGTTTTAAATGATTGTATTTTAGGGTTCTTAAGTATCCAATCATGTTCCTATTCCTATTAGTTAATATTATAGAGTAAAAACAATTTTGTATATCCTCAGTGCATTTTTTTGAAGCTGATTGTTCAAATATGCATTCTTCTTCATCAGATTCAAGATCTGTAGTCCCTTGTTTTGTGTTTTGTGCCTTAAAATTGATTTTTTTATTAGTACTTTATTTACCTTATTCGTCAATTTATTTTCATCAATAATAAATTCAATAAAAAATGGTATATTTTAATATAAATGTTAAGACATAAATAATAATTTGTTACCTATAAATTGATAATTCATATGATTATCAAAAGGTATTTACAAAAATTAAGGAAGGAATAATTTATAAATTAATTACCGGATGATAATTATTCTAAGTGTTAATAAAAATAGGGATAATCACAGTGATTTAAGAAATGATAATTTCATCCAATTATTAATGGTTATTTGCATGAGTTTGTTGAATATACCATAATATAATTATCTGATAACATTTTGTATGAAATGATGTATGTTGATTGTGAATGGGTAATTCAGGAAATTGATCAAAGGATAATTTATTATCCATTTATGTTTGTGAATAATTACCATATCACATTTTTCATGAAATTGTCAACGATAGTTCTAAAGAAATTTCCAAGTGATGATTACAAAAATTTAATATATGGTAAATTAAATATGATAATTTCATTTGATTGATTATTATAATATATTGATATAAATTATTAAATGATAATTTCCCTAAATTATCCAAGGATAGTTTTTGTAAAAAATATTCTATGAAAATTGTTAAATGATAATTTCTGTGGAGTAAATATTATATTACAATTATTCAATTTTATTGAAGGATAATTTCAAACACATTCAATATATTTAAATATAAATATAAAATTATAATTATAAAATTATCCAAATTTATATTAATTATCAACAATAGAGATAATTTTGAGTGCAATTTTATAATTATATAGGAAGGATTATTATCATTTCATGTGTTAATCTAAATTATAATTTATGAATTCTTCTAGATAGGGAAGAATCAATCACATGAGATATTTTAATATTTAAAAATATATATCTAGGAGAGATAAGGTATATTTTCATATAATATTTTAATTATTTTATGAAATAAAACATCTATTTCTTGGTCTACTAAACTGTTGATATACCTTACTCATCAATGTGATGAAAACATGAAACATTTACGTGTCTCATTTTATGATAATAAAATTATGAAAAGGACCACATGATTTTTATTTTTGGATGTTACATAACTACTTTAGCTTCCTTTTAAACATTTTTATTTAATGATTATATTTATTTTCATTTTGAATAATAATGCATAATTATGATCATATGTTAAAGCGTGTGTGTATAAACCAAAAAACCCATTGTGATTCCATTAGTGATATTAGTGTATCTTTTATCTATGTTTGATTATGATCACATGTTGTTTTTTATGCAACTATATACTCATGTCAATATAATATTCATACTTCTGTACTCACCCTGTACATGTATTATAATGCATTTTTGGTTGTTAGTGGTATTTTTGATAGTTTGACCATTGTGACATACATATTTCCCTAATATGGAGAGAATTATTGACTAAAATGATGACGATGAGGGACTTGAGAATGTGGTGGAGGTATAAGGTATCCATAGCATCGTTCCAAGGGTGTGCTCAAGGTATCCTTGATGCAATGCTTCTTCCACCTTGAGATAGCTTGGTCGATGTGATTACTAGTTATTATTTTCTAGAGGATTTTGGTGACATGGTCCTCTTATGGGATAAATGATACCAGTTATTACCTCCATGACACTGTGAGGACATTTTTCATGGAATGGTTTGTTTCATTCAACTCATTCAAATATCATAAGAAAAAGTGCCAATATAGGTATCATCAATGGTTGTTGATGTCTAGTTAGAGAAGTACCTCTCAATTTTGGATTGTATGTTTCTTATGTTTCATAAATTTATTTTTATTATTATATACACTTGTATAAAATATTTCATTGGGATAATGAATCAATGGTGGTTTCCTTCCAAGTTTTGTACTCACACACAAATCAAAAAGTTAGATGCTCTTGTAGATTTCCTGAGAGAACCAATGAAGGGAAAGGGAACTATGATGGATAGATGATTAGGTGGAGCATGAAGCTGGGGTGATGAGTGTAGACACTCAAGAAAACTATAATTATTTTATTTATCATCTTATTTATTCATTATGGACATGCTATTATCTTTGAGAGTATTGGTTATTTTTATAGATTATATGTCATTTACATTCCACATTCTTTATCTGGTTATTTATTTATTAATTTTTATTAATTTTTATTAATCGTATGAGGTGATATTTAGGGTATAGTCTTCCTAGAGGATGACTTAGATTTACACTTCTAGTCTATAGAATCATTTATATAGGTAGGTGAGTATAGGTTTATGTGACATTCTAGCTCATAATTAGTGCTTTGGGTCGGATGCTATAATCATTCCATCAAAATATAAATCATTAATGAAATATTATGAATGGTATTCTTCCATTACTTCCCTAGTAAATCATAAAATATAAACAATTATTTCATCTTAGTAGGAGGAATATTTTATTGGTCACATGGAACAATTCGTACGAAATGTAGTCTTTTTTGAAAATTCCTTTCATAAACCATTTCAAAAACCGTTTTCTAAAAATGAAATTTTTATAAAAAAAATTAATTTTTTTTGGGAAAAATATATTTTCCTATAGAAAAAATAATGATTAAAACATAAATGATTTTGAAAAACTTTTTCTTTCATGATACATTGAAAACATATAATATAATAATTTAAAACATTGAAATCAATTTCATTGAAAACAGACTGTTGAAAACATATAAATAAGCTCTGAATGTCCTTTATAAAATATTGTAAACATAATTTTTTGAGACGTTATTTCTTTGAAAATGATATATAATATAAAAATATCCAAAAAATTTGGGAATATATTTTATTTAAAAAAAACATTGTAAAATTAAAAAATAACCATTAAGGAAATGATGGTGAAAATAGGGGTAATTACATACATATCGAACATCCCCTTTTCACCGTAAATGTTTATAGAAGTACCCTAATAGAAAAATGATACGAATGTTCCTTGATTTTTTTAAAAAAATGTAATAAATGTTGAAAAATATTTTTTAACTTAATAGGATAAGAGTATATCACTTTCGGAGTCTTTATCAGAAAACATGGGTTTGAATGAAGAAACTTTTCCTATAGAAAGGTTAAATAAAGTTGTATTCCCCTAAAACATTTTATTAATTAAAACATTTACAAAATAATTTAAAAGTGGAAGAATTATATAGATATAATATTTATAAATATAGTTTATGATAATTAAAGATATTTCTTGATATATGGATCATAATATTCCCTCAGTGGAACCATAATCGTTAACAGTCTTGATAAAAAATGAGATTGTAGTAATAAACTGTTACCACATAGGTTACATTGAATCATATTGTAATGGAAATAACAAAAATATAAAAATATAAAAATATCATTAAATTAAATCAATTCATGAAATAATTTTTCAATAATAGTATTTACAACGTAATGAAAAATATAGGTGCATAACATGGAATGTGTCACAAAGAAGTAAAATTGGGACAAATTTGTTTTACCAAATTGGTATATTTTGTATCATATAATTGAACAAATAAATATAATAAAATTAATATTTTAGTAAAGAATATTTTTGGTATATTAACCATATAATACATCCATGGGAATTATAAAAACCATAATAAATATATGACTTGTGACTAAGGCATGTCTCTCATGGAAATAAAAAGAGAGATGAAATTCCCATACCTTACGTAGTGACATTATTCACACACATTAAAAACCAATGTATAATAATTCGGATTTTATTATAAATATTCCGAAGAAATACATTCTGATATATAAAAAAATATATCATTTTACAATTACATAATATTACCCATTTATTAACAAAACAATGTTAATGTTATGTTTTGGGTATTAATCAATTGGTTTTTTATTATGTATTGGTTTGTTATATTTGGTCCTCATAGATATGTCATGATATCAATAATTTAAATCATGATATATATATCATATATATTTTTTATATGAGAATTTATTGTAATCTAAAAAGATAAAAATATTAAATGAAATACAATATTCATGGATACAGTAGGTCGTATGCATGCATAAATGTTGATTCTAGTTTAAAATTGTAGTGAATGAATGAAAGTAAATGAAATATATATATAATTATTAAATTATCATTATTATTTCATATATATCATTTTATTTTACTAGACCCATCCTTGATACATTATATATACAGTGTTAATGAATCACAATTCTTTGAGGGGGAAATAGTTTATACTTCCACAAACGAAGTTATCATATTTAAACAAACTAGAAATCATGATGGAGTATTTAATAAAAAAATAAAAATAAATAAATAATATAAATAATATAAATAATATATAAACATATTTTCAAGCATAATTCCCAACCATGTGAGGTGGTAAAGAAAAAACGAACTACATTAGTTCCTAAGGAGATACTATGTCGTACATTTAAACGGTAAGATCATTATAGATTATTGAAAGAGTGTATATGTGTAGGTAAAAATATAAGAAAAAAACATATTAGTTTATTTATAATATTGAGGTTATTATATAATCATGTAACAAGTAAAATTTACGTGGTGTATATAAATTATAAAAAAATAATAATAAGTAAGGTTATTAAATTATTTATTTGATGAAAATAATTCATAAACTTTTTCTGGTGTTAAAATGTACCCCTTTAAAAATAAATTTAACCTTGAAAAGTTCCCATGTTATTAATTTTTTCATTCTTCAAAGTTCATTTCATAGAAACCCACATCATAAAAAATAATTTCAAAACATCTGTTTAAAAAGAAAAGATCTAAACATAATGTCTACTCGCCATAAAACATAATATGTTTTCCACATTATAAAATATTGTTGGCATGTGAAAGTATGGACTTAGAGGAAACAAATAAATATTTATTTGGAGTTTTTTAGGGAAACAATAAAAAAATGGAATAAACAATTGTATGTTGAGGGCCTTAAATTAATTAATATATCATGATTTAAAAGGCCTTATGTTCCCCAAAAATTTATGTTATTAATAGAATATATTATTTCCTAACCAGTTTCCTAATGTTGTAAATTTTTCTTGAATTGATATACTTTCATGATTTCAGGAAAACCTAACCATTTTTTCTTCCTTGAACAAGTTTCACCTTGTCTCTTATTTTATCAAATGAAGGGGAATGTTTCATTCCCAATGAATTAGTAGATCATGTGATCATTAAATTGAATGACGGGACATTCTATCTATTACAAAAAATTGTTACAAAAAGTTATCAAATATGAATAAATCGACATATGGAGTACTAATAATTTGATATATAAAAAACCACATCTGATGATTAAAATAAATCATTCCATTAATTGATAACCTAATAACCCTCCTATAAGTAGAAAATAAAAAACAATATAAATTTGTTATTAAATTAGATTAACAGTGATCCCATGTATATAATATATATACTCTATATTTTCACATTCTAGCCTTGTGAATACCCTCCGAGTATATTCTATTCAAACAATGTAAAAACCATAATTAACATAAATCATATGTGAAAACATGCATGTTTTTGTATTCAAAGGATTAACAAATGTATTATATAAGTCTAAGAAGTTATAAACCCCATATATGATAACATAGACTACTTTTTTTAAAAACATAATCAGTTCTATGGTAATAAGTACAATCAAATGAATTTTTCTTATCCAACATATATTTATCCAATAATTATTATATTAACATAAAGAATAAATTAAGTTTCACAATCCACTAATAAAACTGTCACTAATCCTTGAAATCAATATTCTACCCCACCATCTCCATTAAATATATCCTTTCATATTGTTAATGAAAAACATTTATGAAAATACAAAAATATTTCATGATTCATATAAAATAATCATTGAATTCAAAAAAATAAACACTTTAATCATCCAAATTTCCATATCAAAAAATGTTCTAATCTTAATGATATTATTCATTAATTCACCATTAATATAATATAAAATATAAATAATGAATTAACTTTTAAAAAAATATATTTAATAAATATTAAAGGAAATAAAATTTAAGAAACAAAAAACTTTTATATGTCATTTGTGGTATATTCATCATCAGGAGAAATACCATACTTGTACAACCATGCTGATTCTCTTCATGATCCATCAAATTAAGAAATATATTTATATAATTCTCATACATTACACATTTAATGTAGCCATCAAATGATAATAACAGAATGGGGAAAATATTCTCATTCATTGCATAAATAGAAATGTTCATTTTCCCTTTGTAGTTAATTTCATTGTTTCATTATTTCTAAATTCAAAATATTTTTTATCTGGCTTCAACATTTAGTTGGGTGATTCATACCACAATATAGATATGTTGGAAAAGGAATTTTATTCCTCCATGTTCCCCATTATCATAACTCTCTTCAAAGACTATATTTCTTTTCTTTATATAGTCCAAGAGATGGTTAAAGTATACATTGTTAATCATGTTCTATGAAAACTATTTAGGAATGTATATAACATCCATCACTCAATTGATCATCCCATTTTACTACTCATTAGAATGTGTTCCATCAAATTCATCATTAACCTGGTTCCTTATCGTTCCCCCCATTTAAATAAACCAAATATATATATTAAGAAAAATTTGAAATATTGAGGAACCAGAGAATCTTGATAAACAACTTATATGATGTCCAAATTATGAAAACTTCTAAGATATATGGTACCTTTAGTTTATCATAGGATATTTATAGAAAATTTATCTTCATATAAATCATGATGGTACATGAAATTTTTGTTAATTATCAATGAATACCACCCATCATTGTATATCCAGGTGCACAGTAAGGCCTATTGTCAGGTACCAGGTTACGATCAAGTCAGGCCCAGTGTAAATTGTTAGAGTTTCTCCTCCTAGTTACATATGAACCAAAACAACATCCACATTTAGTATCCATAATTGGATGAATTTCTAGGAAACCACACACTATATCTTTTTCCAAAATTATATGAAAATTTTCTATACTTTTACGTATCATTTTAATTATCTGTAATCATGTCAATAGAGTAAACACTAATGTTTTCTCATCCTAGTTTCCAAAGGCTGACTAAAAATTTGATCTAATACCAACTATCGAAACCCAGTACTAATGTATATATAAATTAATTTCTTTTGGCATAATAAATAATCCATTGGATAAAATAATCCCTAAATACTATATTAATTTAGTTCCTTTGGAAATAAGGATATATAAAACATGGTACAAGAGTGATCTACATTATATCCCTCTAGGATCTCCAATACATTCACCACTATTAGACATATCAAACCTAAAATATATCTTCATTGAATTGGGAAGGAAACATAAGAATGTGTGAGGTCATATGCTTAGTAATATTAAATAAGAATCATATGTAAGATTAAACATGAGAATAAGGGTTTGATAACAAGATCAAAACATTAGTAGATCACACCCTAAAAAATAAATGACCATATAAATGAATAATGAAACCATGGTTAGAATGTCATTAGGAATTCATCATAATGAAAACAATACCACAATCCATGAAAGATTAACATAAGAGTAAGGCACGATGTTTTGCACACAAATATACATTTAATATGATATCTTTTAGGTCAAGACACATTGCTAGAACTCATTATAGAACTTCATGGGGACTTAAACTACATGGAACGAAGACACCACCATGCACTTTCTTAGTACTTTCATTATAAGGGATCATGTTTCCCCATCTTACCATAGTGGATCATTTTTCTGCATCATCCTATAGTGGACCTAGAATCCATATCTTCTCATAGTGGATGGGTTTCCCAATCTTACCATAGTGGACCAGGTTTGGCCATCATCCTATAGTGGATCTGGTTTCCCATCAATATATAGTAGATTAGGTTTCTGCATCTTCCCATAGTGGTTTTAGTATCCCCATACTATTGAGTGGATCAATCCCATGTAATGGTTACCATTGAATATCATGAGATATAAATCCTTTCTCAATTAATTGGAGGGATATATAGTTTCCTCCCATCTTATAATAAATACATAGAAACATGTAAGACAATATAATAAATCAATCATTTTACCATGACATATAATAAAGATTTTAGTTTCATGAACATCATATCATTACCAAATAAATCAAATGGGAATCAAAAAACCATTCATCGTATCATTACATATGGAAAAAACCTATAAGGACAGGACCATTAACATTGCATAATATAGCTATTTAAAATAGAATTAACTTATTTTCATTCCCAATGATCTTATCGGTTTATTGTTTAATAAATTTATGAATTTACTCACATATATCATCCCACATGCATACAAAGTGGGTACAACGAAAAAATTATCCATTTCTTCCAAAGCATAGTTTTTTTAAAACAAAACAACAACATGTTTTCTCTGAAAAACAATATAACATTATACATCACTTCTTCATTTCTCTTACACATCATTATAACCTTTGATTAACATTTAGAAACATGGGATGAGAATAAAATTCAAAGAAAGGGATATAAAATGAAGAATATAAACCATTAGTCTATAAATAATTATAAACATATGAAATAATTTTCACAAAGATAAATTTTTTAACCATATATAATTAATTTGTGATAAATGTGATTTCCTTAAAAAATAATGAACATAAATAAAATAATAAAGGTATATTGTGGAATTAATTTATTATATTGTTACCCACTTATCTACCTTATGATTTGTAGCTGAAAAAGATACCTTAAAATGTAACTCTCACAACTACCTTACGGTGTAACCATCACAGTTACACTTGAAGAAACCATATGTCCGACCTCAAAATTACACATACCCACTAAATTGGAGTTAGATATAAGTCTCAAACGTAATCATAAACCATTTTCATGAACCATAAAAGAATCATTAAACATGGATAATTTCATAAAAACATTGATTTTGAATTTTGTTAAATAGAATTTTGAAAGAGAATTCTTAAAGAAATACCCCTTAAAAATATCATATAATTGATGTGAGAATTAATATAATGAAAAAAATATGGATATAAACTATAAAAAATATTAAAATAAAATATAATAAAAATTAATTACATAAATAATCTTAGAACCACATAATTATGAAATAGATGGTTGACCAAATGAATATAAATAGGGGTAAGAATTTCGTTTCCCCAGGTTTGTCTCAAATAAAACATGATTAATCAGCCTATATAATAGTAAAAATAGTAACATTAATATATTAAAAAAACATAATCATATTTATGAAAACTTATATGATCATTTTACAACATCTTTCAACTCTTTTATTAAAAATATTTTGTTACTTCCATTGTTTCGGGTGCATTCTTTACATGATTTCCATCGTCAGTTCGAAATGAATTATTTTTCTGAATAAACTATAGATGTGGAATGCAATGATATTAATTTTTTTTTTAAGTTTAAACAATTCCATAAATATTTTTTATATGTTACGATGATGAATAATTACATAAATCATTAGGGATACTCATTTAGATCATTTTTATTGTTCGTCGATACTTCGATAATTCACAAAATAGTTTCATAATATAAATTAATATTAATTATATTTGTTAATTATAGAACATAAAAAAGGTTATATCATAATATTTAAATTCTTTTTCCACAATTAAAATGATTTTACAACCATATTTGAGGGTTTTAATAGAAATTTAAAACACATCGTTCATGATTTTTGTAATTCGACACATCACAAACAGTGTTTTTATTTAAAAACATAATAAGTTGGGATGAATGATGAAGAATAATTTTATATACCATATAATGATCTAGAATATAAATAATAATGAATCTTCACCCTTCTTGGAAAAGTGTAGGTGATGAAATTATAAGAAAATTTTTCTATTGAATTGAAAACACAAGAAAATTAGAGAGGACATTGACCGATTGATCTATTCTCCATGTGATCATCTTTATGGATTTTGGAATTGGAATATTGGTTATACCAAAAAGTCTTAGATGTGGGTAAGATCATTGTAATGGGTATTTGAAATAATTTATAGTATTATCAATTCATGAGAGGTCTGATTGGAAGAGTTGGGTGAGGGTGGTATATATAATTGAGCAGAGGAGGGATTTTCCATTATTTTAATCACTTGTTTAATATTTTTTTCTCAACACTATGAATTTTGTTGATTATTGTGAGAAAAAACAGTAATAAGTGCATGGGATTTTGATCCAATGTCCATTTTCATCCTTCATGACTCGAGCGTGATACATAAATTCATTTATTTAGAATATTTCCAAATTATCGAATTCTACTATTTGAAAGAATTCAAGTATTTAGAAAAATCCAAAAAAGTGACCCTAACAATTTTAAAAATGTATAATTGAAAAATAAATTCAATTTTATCAAAATATTTTGATAAATATGAAAAATTAAAAATATTAATAATATAATCCTTTATTCAAAAAATAAATATTTCAATACTATACTTGATTTTATAACAGCATGAAATATTAATAATTGACTCAAAGAAATATATTTTAATCAAAACATAATAAAATAAATATTTATGATTACATTTTATGAAAAAAAATAATTTATATTATTTAATTAATCAGAAAATTTTAATTAAATATTTACAGCTTAAAAAATTACCAACACCTAATTAATGATCATATTGGTACTTATATGATTCCATTTTATTATACATTCCTTAGTGATATTACTATTCATTTTTCTTATTTACTACTCATAATGGTCATATTACTATTCATAAGGGTAAGATTACTATTCATAAGGTTATGTTACTATTAAAAAAAGTAATGTTTATCAAATTATACTCCAAATAACTTACTAATCGCAATTGTGTTTGTTCTTTTTATGAAATTCAAATCGTAGAAGTTGAGAAATTATATTCAACATGTAGATTATAACTATCTTCCTAAAAATTCATCATTATGTAGAGAATTAATGTTTTAGGCATTTTAATTTATTTTTAAATAATTGGGGAGTTACATTCTCCACACCCTCTAGAAATATCATCCTCAAAATTTTATATACTTATTAAACAAGTGAGTGTAGCTTACCATTATATCATTTTTAGATTCTGATATAGCTTCTTTCAACCATGAGGTTTCTCCAAAAAAACCCTATTACCTGGTAGATTAACTTATTATTTAATACCTGTTCCATTTGATTATGAATCTGATCATGATTCTCTTCATAAGAAATACTCTCTTCTAATTTAACAACTTAATGGCTCAAAACAAGAAATGAATCGGGCACATAGATTCTCAACATTAAAACATGAAAAAATTTGTGTACCTAAGACAAAATCAGAGGAAAATATTGTTGGTAGGAATCCATTCCATATTTATCTAAGATTTTCTAAAGACCAATGAACTGTGGACATATCATTCATTTCTTACAAAAATGCATAACAATATTCCAAGGTGAGATTATAAAAAAAATATGGGCACCTACCACAAAAGAAAACACATTCCTCCTGTTATCTACATAACTTTTCTACTTTCTATGACCTATCCTCATGTGTCATTATATCACCTTAACATTATCATAACACTTCCTCTAATAATTATGGTCTCATCAAATTTATTTCATGTACATTATCCCAAAAATATGGAGTTCGAAACTACTTCCCATATAATGTCTCAATAGGATCCATCTGTATATTGGAATGAAAAATATTATTATAAGAAAAGTCCACAAAAAATATGTTTATCCGAACATCCATGGTAGTTTATTGAATAATCTTGATGTATATCCTCCAATTTCTTAATTTTTCTCTCAGTCTATCCAGTTGATTGAGGGTGAAATGATGTGATGAAAATTCATTATGATCTAATTGACATCTGATAGCCATTACAAAAGTTATAACTGAACCTGTGAACATGATTAGATATCACAGAAAGAAGAACAACATGTAACATGAAAATTTCATTGAGTTTTAGTCGAAAAATCTGATCAAAAGACATAATATAAGGACCCGGCCATAAACATTACATAATATTGAATTATATGAATTATTCACATTGAGGATCTTTTCAGGTTTAGAGTTTTAGGAAATTAGTACATAAATATTACATCACAAAATATTACGAAGTAGGCAATTCTACCCAGAATCCATTTTTTTCATAAAATAAAAACTCTTAAAAAAAAGTCATGTCTAATTCCATGTTAAAGAGAGCATGGATTTGCCTTGATCCCATCCTTGACCCTATTCATCATTAAGTCCTGTGAAAAACATTTCAAAACATGGGATAAGCATAAAAGGCTCAATAAGGGTTATAAAATAGTGAATGAAAACATTTGTTCATAAATACAAACAAAACATGAACTCCTTTACTTACCTCATGAAATCATAAGATTTATGAAAGACACATAGAAATCGTAAATCATAAAGGTAACTTGCGGCATCCATACCATACTTACATTGTAGCTATCACAGCTACATAGGGAGTAACATTAGAATACCCATCATAGTATATTCCCTAAATCTCTTAGGAGAAACATTCATGTTTACCTCCGTCACGTTACCCAATGCATTGGAGAGCTATCTCGGGTTCACCCAACCTAGGTTTATCACGGAACCACCAGTATACGAAAATAATTCCCAAGAACCATAACATGATCTTAACATATAACATAAGCATAAAAGAAAGATAACATTTCCACATTGCAATAATAAAATATCATTTCAATATATTGAAATAATAAATCCATTCTCAAAATAATTTTCAATACCAAAATACGTAAAAAGAGTATTTGGTATTTATTTTTCCTTTTAAAAACATTCCGGCTTGTTAAGGAAGCCAAAGTTCAAATAATACTCGCGGCGGCGGAAAGGTCGTTGTCACCGCTTACGTTAAAGAAACATTCCTTTTTTCCATTTAGAAAAATTATTTGTAGAGGAAAGATTCCTTTTGAATAGAAGTAAAAGTAAATGGGTTTTATACATCGTATAAAAGAAAGTCATGTATAAAACTAAAAATGCCTCAATGAACGGAGATTGAGACGAAGTCCCTTACCTCGTGTCCGACTTGACCCGTTCCTTCTTTAATATCCTGAATAATAAACTAAAGTTAATTTCTACTTGCTTAAGAACCTTTTTTATGTTTATTATTCCATTTATATCACTTATTACCATGTTATAATCATTATTTAATCATTTAAGTTAATAATGTCCATTTTGACGATAATTGTTACTTGAGTCAAAAATGGGATTCTTATAATTACATGTTGTTTATGTAGTCAAAGGATCATTATATCCAGAATGATATTCATGATTTATATATCATATATATCATATATATCCAGTATATACATGTATTTATAATAGTACATAACATTTAGAGGTAAGAAATGAAATGCACCATTCAAGGAGACGGTAAGCCGTACGTACGCATGAACGCTACTTACATTTTATTTATTATTTTAATGGAAATAAAACATAATGATAAATATGTATATTATAATTCTAGTATAATATCATATATAATATCATTAACTCCATCCTTTATATATCCCATATAAGGCATTAACGAATCACATCACTTTGAGGGGGCGGTAGTCCGCACTTCCTCAAATGAGATTATCGTATTTACCATTATAGAAACAATAAAGGCATGCTATAAAAATGGATGTACAGAAGAATAATAAATTCATAAACATAAAATATATAATATATAAATACAGTTCCATCATAATGGCCACCATGAGAGGCGGTAAGATGTAATTGAACAATCATCGTTTTGTTAGGTGTTAGGTTGGCATCCACAGAAACATTATGTTCTTCATCCATTAGATGAAGGTGTGTGTAATTTCAGTTCGAATCCTTCTAATAACAACATCCTAGTATATTGAGGATACTGTTGTTGTTACAATGAAAAAAATAAAATGAGTTTAGGGGTTGGAGAAGTAAAATAAAAGAAAACAATTTAAGAGAAATCGTTACCTTTAATTTGGGTAACTCCCTTTGGTTTGAACCAAAGGACTTCTTGAAGTGCCTTCTGCATAAGGTAAGGATTTTAGAAGGAGGAGAGGGATGTAGGGATCCTAATTGAGCAGAGTTTGGACGAGCCAAATGGCTTGAGAGGTGTGAGGAATTGTATAGAAGTGGTCTCTTTTTATAAGGGAGAGGAGGGGCTCTTTAGGAAAGTGTGAAAATATTATTTTATAATATAATGATATTAGGTTTCTAATAGTCCAAAAATAATTATGGTCGAAGATAAGATGACTCATAACCGAAATAAAATCATCCAATCAGAATTTGACATGTTTTGGATAATAATTTAATCATTATAATATTATTTATTTTAATCATTTATTAATGAGGTAAATACTCCATCATTATTGTGTCATAAATAATTTAATTTATTTGATGTCTAAAAATTATAAAAAAATATACCATGATGTATGAACTCATTTTAGATTTCCAATTAATATTTATAGTCGAACAGATAATTTATATAACCCCTTCTAAAAATTAATTTACTAAAAGATATTTTCTTTTGTCATTTTTGTCTATTCTTTATGTTAATTATTCTAAATTGTCATTATCACACCCATGTGGCTTAAAGGGGTCCCAAAATCGACCCAAAGATGATAATGGTCTTAAATTACTCAACCAATAATATTTGGACAAGTGTTATGGTAATTTTGAATGATTATAATATTCATTTAACCTTGAATTACCCTATTTACCTTTAACTGCGGTAAATAAGAGTCAAAAGTTACTATTCGCCAAAAATTATTTTCATTTTATTGGACCACATTTTAATTCTTGATGACAACCATGTATGTCGGATTTTGGAAATTCAATTCACAGAAGTGGTAAAATTTAATTTAAATGAAAAAGTCAGTTTGTTTAACTACAACTAAGTGGTGTCACTATTCATCAAAAATTGATGTTTTTCAGAAAAATACCAAAAATTCAGCCTAAGATATATTTGATATTTAGAATTCAAAAATGATGTCTATATTTCCAAATTCAAAACATATATGTGGAATTAATTAATTTAAAAATTAATTCCTACTGTTAAAACAAATAACATGTTTTTAAGAAACAATAACTATCAAAAGATTTATACTTGTTTATGTCTAATTTCAAAGTGAAATTAAATCCAATGACCAATATTGGATTAAATAGTAAAAATATATTTTAATTCCACATTAAAACTAATTAAAAAGATAATCTTACCATATAAATAAATTAGATTAAAAAGTAGTTTTGAATTAAAAAACAAATTTTTTTCACTATTCATTAAAAAATGAACTTTATCAGAAAAATACCAAAAATTTACCCAAAGTAAAATTTTATGTCCCCATTCTAAAAAAAGGATTTTATTTGGTCAATTAGAATATATTAAAATAACCAAAACTATATTTAAAGAGGGTTCACCATTAAAAGGCGATAAATCAGTCTTTTAATGTAAATTATATTTAAAATTAGATTCATTCATATATTAAGCCTCTAAAATTTATTGGATAATATAAATACATGTATAATCATATTATAGTTAGTTTTTTTATTCCCACCAATACAACTGCTAGGAGTTAACTACCATTTAAAATAATAATATTATATTATTACTTTGCAACGTAAGATTCCAAAGAACCCCGTTGTTACGTATCGGGTACGCTGTCGAACATAGAAACCCCTTTAAGCTAAATTTAATATTTAATTCAAAAATATTAATAAATATGAAAATGATTTATTCTTTATTTACCTAGGATGTTACATCCTTCCCCATTTTGGGAATTGCGTCCTCTCAATTTTATTCACTTATCAAAATAATTGGGTGTATTTATCTCTCATAGCATTTTTAGATTCCCACGTTCCCTCTTCAACCATATGGGTTTTCCACAAAACCTTTACCTGATTAATTACCTTATTCCGCAACACCTGCTCTCTACAGTTCAGAATCTAGACTGGTAGTTCTTCATAAGAGAGATTCTCTTCCAACTGAACTACCTCTGGGCTCAAAACATGAAATGGATATGGAATATACTTTCTCAACACCGAAACATGAAAAACATTTTGTACCTGGGATAAACTTGGAGGTAAAGCTACTCTATACACAACTGATCCAACTTTCTCCAGAATTTCATAAGGTCCAATGAACCTCGCACTCAACTTTCCCTTCCTACCAAAACATATCACACTTTTCCAAGGAGAAACTTTGAGAAAGACATGGTCACCTACCTCAAAAGAACGATCCTTCCTCCGGTTATCCGCATAACTTTTCTGTCTGCTCTGAGTTGTTTTCATGTGCTTCTGAATCAACTGAACTTTCTCTGCAATCTCTTCTACCAATTCTGGTCCCATAATATTTCTTTCACCTACTTCATCCCAAAAATCTGGAGTTCGACAACGCTTTCCATACAATGTCTCAAATGGAGCCATCTGTACACTAGAATGAAAAATGTTATTATAAGAAAATTCAACCAAAGAAAGATGTTGGTCCCAACCTTCCTGGTAGTCCATCAAGCAAGCACGTAACATATCCTCCAAGGTCTGAATTGTTTGTTCTGACTGCCCATCTGATTAAGGATTAAAAGCTATAATAAAGTTTTATTCAGTACCCAATGACTTCTGAAGGCCTTTCCAAAAGTTAGAAGTGATCCTGTGATCACAATCAGATACAATTGAGAGGGGAACTCCATGCAACATGAATATCTCTTTAACATACAACTGAGCAAGTTGATCTAGAGACAATGTATCTCTAATATGAAGGAAATGAGCAGATTTAGTCAATTGGTCAACTATTACCCATATTTCATTATTACCTTGATATGTCATTGGTAATCCCACAACGGAGTCCATGGATATATTTTCCCATTTCCACTCTAGAACCTATAAAGGCTGAATGACTCCTTTCGGTAACTGTCGCTCTGCTTTAACCTGCTGACAAGTCAAACACTTCAAAGTAAAATAAGCAATATCTATTTCCATTCCATCCCACTAGTAATACTCCCGAAGATCTCTGTACATCTTAGTATTGCCAGGATGAACTGAAAATGGATAACTATGAGATTCACATAACAACTCATTCTTCAACTATGAATCACAAGGCACACATAATCTCTTTCCAAACCTAAAAACACAATCATTATCAATGTTAAATTCAGGCAACATACCCTTCAAAACCAACTCTATCTTTTTATGAAACTCACTGTCTTCCTTCTCCGATTTCTTTATTCTGTCTAATAGAGATGATCTCACTGACACCTGAAACAAAACAGAAGAATTTCCTGCACCAACAACTTCTATGCCAAATTTCATCAAATCAAAAACCAAAGGTTCTTGTTCCAAACGTAGCATGGCTAATGAGACATTACTTTTCCGACTCAAAGCATTGGCCACATTATTTTCTTTTCCGGGATGGTAATGGAACATACAATCATAATCCTTGATTAATTCCAACCATCTCCTCTGTCTCATGTTCAATTCTTTCTGAGTGAATACATACTTCAAACTTTTTTTATCAGTATATATTTCAAATTTCACTCCATACAAATTATGTTTCCAAATTTTTAAAGAAAAAACAACAGTAGCTAATTCCAAATCATGTGTAGAATAATTTAACTCATGTGGTTTCAACTGACGTGAATCATAAGCAATTACCTGATCATTTTTCATTAGGACGCAACCCAGTCCTTTCAACGAAGCATCATTGTAGATAACAATCTCACAATTTCTGGAAGGCAGTGCAAAACTATATAATTCACCAATCTCCTTTTCAATTCCTGAAAACAATCATCACATTCTTTTGTCCATATGATCTTAACACCTTATCGAGTTAACTTTTTCATTGGACTAGATAGACATGCAAAATTTTAAACAAACCTCTAGTAATAACCTTCCAAACCAAGAAAACTACGAATCTCAGTTATATTTATGGGTCTTGTCCATTCTTCAACAACTTTTGTTTTTGACAGATCAAGATTTATGCTATTTTTTGGAAACAATGTGACCAAGGAAAGAAATTTGTTATAACCAAAACTCAAACTTTCTGAATTTTCAATAAATTTTATTTTCTTTTAATGTTTTTAAGACAACCCTTAAATGAATTTCTTGTTCCTTTTTACTTTTTGAATAAACCAAAATATCATCAATGAACACAACCACAAACATATCCAAGAACTCACTGAAAATTATATTCACAAGATCAATGAATATAGCAAGTGCATGGGTTAAACCAAAAGGCATAACTAAAAATTCATAATGTTCATATCTAGTACGAAAAAACGTCTTCGGAATGTCGGCTTCTTTTACTTTCAACTGATGGTACCGCAACCTCATGTCAATCTTTGAAAAATACTAAGCTCGATAGGGCTGATAAAACAAATCCCAATATGAGGCAAAGGATACTTATTCTTAACAGTGATGTTATTCAATGCTCTATAATCAATGAAAAGTCTTAATGAACCATCTTTATTTTTAATAAAAAAGACAGGACCACCCCAGGGTGATGTGCTAGGTCAAATGAAACCTTTATCTAATAACTCCTACAATTGCTTCTTTAACTCTAAAAGTTCAATTTGAGCCATTCGATAAGTGGGTTTTGAAATTGTCTTAGCATCAGGAACTAAGTCAAAAGTATATTCAACTTCCCGATCAGGTATAATACTAGGCAACTAATCAGGAAAAACATCGAGGTACTCATTTACCACTGGCACATCATTAATCTGAATAGTTTCTTTGTTTAAAACAATATGTGCAAGGTAACATTCATTTACATCTTTTACCAGTTTTTTGACTTCCTGATACGTTTTCAAAAGCAAGGGTTCATTCTTGTACACAAATTGAAAATAATTCGGAAAAGAAACCTCTTTATCTCTGCAGTCAATCTTAGCATGATAAACAGAAAGCCAATCCATGCCCAATATGACATCAAACTCTACTAGAGGCAAACCAATAAGGTTTACAGGTAGATTTTTTCTACACACAAGGACATGAATGTTCTTATGTTTTCTTTTTTTTCTCAATATTTCCTCCAGGTGTTTTTACCGTAAGTTCAGTATTCATATCATGAGATGGAATTCCCAATTTAATAGAAAACTTTTCAGAAATGAAAGAGTGTATAGACCCTGAATCAAGCAACACATTGGCATAATCTGAACAAACAAACAATGTACTTGATACAACTTCATTTGATGGCCCAACATCTGCTGAAGTAGTTGCAAAGGATTTTTCCGCCCCTTTATGCTTGTAGTCTGGCTGCTTTCCTTCGGTTGAGTTCCTTGTTGGACACTCATTTGCATAATGACCCATTTCATTTCACTTAAAACATTTTACTGACTGTAAATAAGATTTTTTTTAACAATACCCTTATCTTTTTCAGTGCAATTACGAGCCTTATGTCCCATTCTACCACATCGGTAGCACTTACCAGAATCCAAAAGACATTCCCCAGCATGCTTTTTACCACAATTTTCACAAACTGTATAATTATGCTTCTTACCATCTGACTTTTTTGAAGAGTTCTTTCCTTTCTCCTGCCACCTCGACCTCTTATTTTGTTGTTTGTCAAAGAATACATGATCATCGGCAAACTCCATTTCCACTTTCTCCACACAATGATCAAGTTTTTCATAAATTTTGATCTCACGAGAAGCTAAAGCCCTTCGATACTTTGGCTTTAATCCTGAGTAAAAATGGTTGATTTTACTATCAAGATCTCATATGAAGTTTGGATCATACCTTGCCAGTCAAGTGAATTATTCTTCATAAGCAGCCACTGAGTCATCCTCCTGCCTCAATTCCAGGAATAGTTTTTCCATCCTAAGACGAACCACCGTAGGAAATTATTTCTCCAGAAAAATACCTTTGAATTCATCCCAATAAAGAGCATCGATCTCCTCACTATCCCTGATATTTTTCACCTTCGACCACCATTGATCGGCTTCACCTTCAAAACGGTAAATAGCGAGACTAACCTTTTGATGTTCTGAACAACCCATTACATCAAAAATCTTTTCCAGTGCTTTAATCCACCCTTCAGCTAGCACCGGATTAGATGATCCTCTGAATTATGGGGGATATTGCCTCATGAAATGCTCCACTACTGACATGTTCCTCTGTGGTTGATCTGGCTGATCTCGTACATGGATACTACCACCATTTATAGCCCGAGTCAACTGTTTCATCACTACAAAAAAATGTTCAGTTCCGATTCCAACCATCTCAGGTTGTTGATTTGGAAGGTTGTCTTCCTCCTAATGTCGTCCCAAAATAGATTCCCTATTTCCTCTGCAGAAAACCATTCTAAACAAAGAAATATCTTAGGCAAATCAACATGGTAATCTTGGAATTCTATATGAATTCAATATTAACATAAATTACATTATGGATATTAATTAAACAATATCCTAAGTTCTAAAGTTATCTAAACCATCCTCTGATACCAACTATAAGGACTTGACCATAAACATTACATAATATTGAATTATATGAATAATTCACATTGAGTATCTTTTCAGGTTTAGAGTTTTAGGGAATTAGGACATAACTATTACATCTCAAAATATTACAAAGTAGGCACTTCTACCCAGAATTCATTTTTTTTCATAAAATAAAAACTCTTAAAAAAATTCATGTCTAATTCCTTGATAAAGAGAGCATGGATTTTCCTTGATCCCATCCTTAACCCTATTCATCTTTAAGTCTAGTGAAAAACATTTCAAAACATGGGATGAGAATAAAATGCTCAGTAACGGGTATAAAACAGGGAATGAAAGCATTTGTTCATAAATACATACAAAACATGAACTCTTTTACATACCTCATGAAATCATAAGATTTATGAAAGACACATAGAAATAATAAATCATAATGGTAACTTGCGGCATCGAAACCATACTTACATTGTAGCTATCACAACTGCATAGGGAGTAACAACGGAATACCCATCACATCATATTACCTAAATCTCTTAGGAGAAACATTCACATTTACCTACGTCACGTTACCCAATTCATTGGAGAGCTATCTCGGGCTCACCCGCCCTACGTTTATCACAGAACCACCCGTATATGTAACTAATTCCCAAGAACCATAACATGATCTTAACACATAACATAAGCATAAAGGAACACATTGCAATAATAAAATATCATTTCAAGATATTGAAATAATAAATCCATTATCAAATTCCTTTTCAATTCCAAAATACGTAAAAAAGAGTATTTGGTATTTATTTTTCCTTTTAAAAACTTTCCGGCTTGTTAAGGAAGCCAAAGATCAAATAATACTTGCGGAGACAGAAAGGTCATTATCACCGCTTACGTTAAAGAAACATTCCTCTTTTTCTTTTAGTAAAATGCTTTGTAGAGAAAATATTCCTTTTGAATAGAAGTAAAAGTCAATGGGTTTTATACATCATATAAAATAAAGTAATGTATAAAACTTAAAATGCCTCAATGAAAGGAGATTGAGACAAAGTCCCTTACCTTGTGTCCGACTTGAACCGTTCCTTCTTTAATATCCTGAATAATACACTAATGTTAATTTCTACTTGATTAATAACCTTTTTAAGTTTATTATTCCTTTTATATCACTTATTACCATGTTATAATCATTATTTAATCATTTAAGTTAATAATGTTCGTTTTGTCGATATTTGGTACTTGAGTCAAAAATGGACTTCTTATAATTACATGTTGTTAATGTGGTCAAAGGTTCATTATATCCAGAATGATATTAATGATTTATATATCATATATATCATATACATCCAGTATATACATGTATTTATAATAGTAAATAACATTTAGAGGTAAGAAATGAAATGTATCGTTCATGGAGACGGTAAGCCGTACGTACGCATGAATGCTACTTTCATTTCTATTTATTATTTTAATGGAAATAAAATATAATGATACATAGGTATATTATAATTATATTATAATATAATATATAATATCATTAACTCCATCCTTTATACATCCCACATAAGGCATTAACGAATCACATTACTTTGAGGGGGCGGTAGTCTGCACTTCCTCAAATGAGATTATCGTATTTACCCACTATGGAAACAATAAAGGCATGCTATAAAAATGGAAGTAAAGAAGAATAAGGAAATAATAAAAAAATATCATATATTAATACAGTTTCATCATAATGGCCACCATGAGAGGCGGTAAGATGTAATTGAACAATCATCGTTTCGTGAGGCGTTAGTTTCCAACCACTGAAACATGATGTTATTATTCCGTTATATTGAGGTGTGTGTAAGTGTAGTTCGAATACATCTTATAAATACATCCTAGTATATTGAGGATTCTTTTGTTGTTACAAGTGAATGAAATAAAAAGTGTTTAGGGGTAGGAGAAGTAAAATAAAAGCAAACAATTTAAGAGAAACCGTTATCTTTAATTTTGGTAACTCCCTTTGGTTTGAACCAAAGGACTTCTTGAAATGCCTTATGCATAAGGTAAGGATTTTAGGGGGAGGATATGGATTTAGGGACCCTAATTGGGTAGTGTTTGGAAGAGCCAAATGGATTGAGAGGTGTGATGAATTTCATAGAAGTGGTCTCTTTTTTTAAGGGAGAGGAGGGGCTCTTTAGGAAAGTGTGAAAATATTATTTTATAATAGAATGATATTCGGTTTCTAATGGCCCAAAAATCATTATGGTCGAAGATAAGATGCCTAATAACCGAAATAAAATCATCTAATCTGAATTGTACATGTTTTGGATAATAATTTAATCATTATAATCTTATTTAATTTAATCATTTATTAATGAGGTAAATACTGCATTATTATTGTGTCATAAATAATTTAATTTATTTGATGCCTAAAAATTATAAAAAAATCTCATCATGTTGGAAATATTTTAAGATTTACAATGAATATTTATAGTCTAATAGATAATTTATATAACCCCCACAAATAATTAATTTACTAAACGATATTTTCTTTTGTCATTTTTGTCTTTTCTTTAAGTTATTTATTCTAAATTGTCATTATCACAGCCAAGTGGCATAAAGGGGTCCCAAAATCGACCCAATGATGCTAATGGTCATAAATTACTCAACCAATAATATTTGGACAAGTGTTAAGGTAATTTTGAATGATTATAATATTATTTAACCTTGAATTACCCTATTTACCTTTAACCGCGTTAAATAAAAGTCAAAAGATACTATTCACTAAAAATTATTTTCAACTTATTGGACAACATTTTACTTCTTGATAACAAAAATTTATGTCGGATTTTTGAAATTCGAATCAAAGAAGTGGTAAAATTTAATTTAAATGAAAAAGTCTGTTTTTTAACTACCACTAAGTGGTGTCACTATTTATCAAAAATTGAAGTTTTTCAGAAAAATACCATCAATTCAGCCTAAGTTATATTTGATATTCCGAATTCAAAAATGATGTCTATTTTTACAAATTCAAAACATAAAAGTGGAATTAATTAATTTAGAAATTAATTCCTGTTGTTAAAAAAATAGCATGTTTTTAAGAAACAATAACTATCAAAAGATTGATACTTATTTATGTTTAATTTCAAAGTGAAATTAAATCCAATGACCAAAATTGGATTAAATAGTAAAAATATATTTTAATTCAACTTTAAAACCAATTAAAAATAAAATCTTACCATATAAATAAATTAGATTAAAAAGCACTTTTGAATTAAAATACAATATTTTCCACTATTCATTAAAAAAATGAACTTTATCAGAAAAATACCAAAAATTTACCCAAAGTAAAATTTGATATCCCCATTCTAAAGAAGGATTTTATTTGGTCAATTAGAATTTATTAAAGTGACAAAAAATATATTTAGAGAGGGTTCACCATTAAAAGGCGATAAATCGGTCTTTTAATGTAAATTACGGTTAAAATTAGATTCATTCATATATTAAGCCTCTAACTTTTATTGGATAATATAAATACATGTATAATAATATTATAGTTAGTTTTTTTCATTCCCTCCAATACAATGTCTAGGAGTTTACTACCATTTGAAATGATAATATTATATTATTAGTGTGCAATGTAAGATTCCAAAGAAACCCATTGTTTCGTATTGGGTACGCTATCGAACATAACAACCCCTTTAAGATAAAATTAATATTTCATTCACAAATATTAATAAATATGAAAATGATTTATTCTTTATTTACCTGGTATGTTACACATAACTTCTCGAATATGATGGATATTTTTAGATTTATTCAGTCGATCAACAATAGCCCACATCACATTATTACCTCGAGAATTCATTGGTTATCCCACCATGATGTCCATGTATATATTTTCCAATTTCCTCTCTAGCAATAGAAAAGGGAGAATCATCAACTTTGGTAGTTTTCTCCATATATTAACCTATTGTCATGTCCAATATTTCATGGTAAAATCTTCAATATCTCTGTTAATATAATCCCACTTGTAGTCTTTTTGATAGTCATTGTATATCATAACATATCCATGATGACTTGAAAATGGAGAACTATGAGCTTTTCATAACAATTATTTCTTTAGATAAGAAAAAAAGGTACACATAATCACTCTGAGAATCATAAAACATGTTCTTTATATAAGTTAAATTTTAGAATCAAAGACATTTTATCCAATTCTACCTTTTTCTATAGCCCACGGACTTCCCTTTGAACATTATTATTTCTGTCTGAAAAAGATGAATACACAGAAACATGAAATAAAACATTGTAATTTCCTACACCAAAAAATTTGAATCCAAAATTCATTAAATTATTAATCAATTGGTCATGTTCTATAAATTACATGGTTTATGTTGCATGATGTTTTCAGCTCAATGTATCTAACACTTTTATTACTTTTCTAGGATGGTAATTGATCATGGAATCATAATCCTTTAACAATTAAAGAAATACTCTCTTCCTCATGTTTAATTCATTTGGGGTGAATATATAAATAATCTTTTATACTCTGTGAATATTTCACATTTCCCTACATATAAATGATTCCTCCAAATTTTTAATGAAAAACCATAGTTTCAAATTCCAATTCATACGTGGGATAATTTTTCTCAATGGTTTTAGTAATCTTAAAGAATAATCAAATTACTCATCATTTTGTATCAGAACTCAACCAAGTCCCTAAAATAAAGAAACAATGTAGACAAAAAACACACCATTTTATGAAGGAAGGGCCAAAACTAGATCATTAACCAATCTCTTCTTTAGTTCCTAAAAATAGAAATCACATTATTCTGTCCAAATAATTTTAATCCCTTTGTGTTCTAACATAGTTAGAGGGATATATAACCATGCAATGTTTTTTGACAAACTATCACTAATTACCAAATAATCCAATAAACCTATATATATTTTTAATATATTTAGATATTTTCTATTCATCAACCACTTTTTTCATACGATCTACTATTATTCCTTCCTTATTTACAATGTTCCCATAAAAAAATATGTTGATCCAAAAATCAAATTTTCTTTACATTCCGAATAAATTATTTTCATTGATATTTTTTCATAAAAATCATCAAATGGTTATTATGATCCTCAAAAAATTTTGAAAAGGCCCAAATGTAATCAATAAATACAAATAAAACTTATACAAATTTTCATAAAAAAATATATTCGTAAGATCAAGGAATATAGTAGGGGAATTTTACAAACCATGGAGCATAATATCAAAATCAAAATTCCCATATCTTGTATGAATTTTTTGTGTGGATTTTATCTTCCATCTCCTATCAGTCATGGTATCTGTATCTAATGTTAGTCTTTGAAAAATACTAAGCTTCCAAGATCTGATCAATCAAGTCTTTGATATAAGGAAAATGATACTTATTCTTAATCATATATTTATTCAAATATCTATAATCAGTGAAATGTTTTACTGAGATGTTATTCATTTTAACAAACAAAAACTAGAGAACCCCATAGTGATGTGCTAGGAAAAATAATACATTTATCAAGAAAAACATGTTACTGATTTTTCAATTCAAGATATTCTATTTGACCAATTCGATAAGGGGATTTTGAAATTTGATTAGAATCAATTACTATTTCAATAATGATTTCAATTTCTAGATAATGTATAACTACCCGTAACTCATCAGAAAAAAACATCAATGTATTCATTTACTATTCGAACATCATTAATATGAATAGTTACCTTGTTTTCAATAATATGAGAAAGAAGACAACCTTTACCATATTATAACAATTTCCCATCTTCCAGATATTTCTACAATATTATGGGGTTCTACTTATATACTAACTGAAACTCTTTCTGAAAAAAATGTATTTACCTCTATAATCAATTGTATAATAATAAACCAAAATCCAATCCATACCCAGAATTAAATCAAACTCTTCTAAGGATAAAACAATAGGGATTTTAGGTAATGTATTTCCACATACAATAATAGGAATATTATTATAATGCCTTTTTTTCTATAATATTGCCCATTCATTAACTATATGTTCTTTTCTCATGTCGAGATGTTAAATTTAATGTTTTGAAAAAAATTATTATAAACAAAAGAATGTGAACACCCTCTATTAAGAAAGAATTTGGAAAAACATGAGTAAACAAACAAAAACAATGATACCACTTCATGGGATGCCCCAACATCATCTCACATTGTCACAAAAGATATCAATACACATTTATACTTTTAGTCGACCTACTTTCCATAATCCAGAGCATTCATTGCGTAGGAATTTTCATAATGACCTCTCTCACCACATTTTAAAGTCATTATATTTCTCTTATAATAATTGATTTTAAGATAATTTTCAAAAAAATATGTCGCCATATATCGAAAATTATAACATTAAAAACACTTCACAGTTTTGGTATCACATTCCCCAGGGTTCTTTTTATGAAAAAATTGAAAAATAGGAAATTTGACTTTCTTAACATCAGATATTGTTGATCAATTATTACCCATCACTTCCAATTTGGACCACTTCTTATTATCATTGATAGAGTACACGAAATCATTAAAAAACCCAATTTTTACCCCACAACACATCAGACTTCTTCTTCCGAACATTCGAATTCTCAAGAGTCTAATTCCCTTCAATATCATGGCTTTAATCCTGAGTAAAAATGATATATTTTTCTATCAAGTTCATGAATAATATTTAGAGAATACATTTATAGTATAGAGATGTATTTTTCATTTACAACCACTAGATCTTCTTCCTATTGATTAAATTTAATTCATTACCTTCCCATCCTTTGTTTAACCACCTTAGGAATATTTTTTTTGAGGAAAAGAAATTTAAATTAATCCCACTTTATGGCATAAATATTTTCTATATCCCTGATATGCTGGAACATTGACCCAAATAATCAACTTCAACTTCAAAATTATTAGTTTAAATACATACCTTTTGAATGTCTAAACATCACATAACATCAAATATCATTTTATGGGCTTTAATCTATCATTAAGCTGCTATTGGGCCAGAAGATCCACTGAAATTAAGAGAGTTTTCCCTCATAATATGTTTCACTATCATAATGTTGATTTGTGGTAGCTTTATTTTTCATTTTAATGGATGCTACCACCACTTATTTCATACCTATTATAATCCACTACTATCACTAGCTACGAATTTTCAATTCCCACCACTAGCAGTTATAGATTCGGAAAGATAACAGCCTCTTGGTTCCTTCCCTCTTCATCTTCCATGTTTCTTCTGTTTTAAAAAATTTATAAACAAAATTATATCAGATGAATTAACATGGTAATCAATAAATTCTATACCATTTCATCATAAACATATTGTAAAAATCATTTATGTTATTATATTTACATCATTCTGTCACTTAATGTTATCTAAATTGTGCTATGATACCAACTATAAGGAATCGTCCTTAAACATTATTTAATATAGTTATTTCAACAAGATTTATCTTCTTTAAATAAAAAAATGTATTTATAGTTTACATTTTTATAAATTTAGGATATAAATTATACATATTATTCCATAAGAATAAAATATGGGTTCCACTAAAATAGTATCCATTTCTTCAAAAACACTATAATTTTAAAATAGAATAATAACATGATTTATTTAATAAATATATATAACATTTAACATGACATCACTATTTCTCTTACACATCCTTATGACCTATGAAAAAATATATAAAAACATGGGATGAGCATAAAAATCTATGTAAGGGATTCCAAATATGGAATGAAACCATTTTTCCATGAATACATATAAAAATATGAAATCTATTTCAGAAATACATATATCCCAATCATATATACTTACTTTGAAAAACATATTATTTCATAAAAATTATAGAACATAAATAAAATAATAAATTTATCTTGGGGAATTAATTACTTATATTGTAACCCTCAAGAAAACCTTATGATTTTTAACCCTCATGGATACCTTAAAATCTAACAATCACACATACATTATGGTGAATGCATTGTAGATTCACATGGGATAACCATATAACCGACCTCTAACATTCACATAACCAATTAATTTAAGTGAGATATTGGTACCAAACATCATCATAAAAAGATACCAGGAACTATTACCTAATCATAAAACATAGATAACTTCATAAAAACATTGATTCATAATTTTGTAAAATAAAATTTTAAAGAGGATTTTTAAAGAAAAGTCCCTTAAAAAGGTCAAATTATTTAAGTGAGAAGTAATAGAAAGAAAGTAATATGTTTATGAAATTAAGAAAAAAACATATTTGAATATAATAGAAACAAAATTAATTAAACGAATAATATTAGTACGTCATAATCATTGAAATAGAAGGTAGCCCAAAGAACATAAATTTTGTTAACCATTCCTTTACATCAGGTTCTTCTTATATCAAACATGATTAAACCTCATGTGTAAAGGTTAAAATAGTTTTATTAATATTTATAAAAAACATATTAATGTTTATAAAACCATATATGATCATTTTATAACATCATTTGAGTCATTTATTAATAATATTTTGTCATTTTAAAAGTTTCAGGTGTGTTCTTTACATGATTTCCATGGTCAGTTCGTGAAGGCTTTTCTTATTAAATAAAACATAAACACCAGAAGTGAAATTAAATGGTATTAATATGTTTATATAATAATAAATGGTTCCATAAATATTTTTTATGAGGAATTAGTATGAATCATTATATAAATCATTTTTCACATTCGTTTAGATCATTTTGGCGGTTCATCGATAATTCATGAATTAGTTTCACTATATAACATAATATTAATTATATATTGTCACAACCTGAATGGAAACTTCGTGTTTTAGTTATTTATTTACTTATTTTTGAGTTTCTATTTAATGTTATTCATTTTTAGGTTGTTATTATTTTTATTATTTTTATTATAAATTCTATTTATTTAAATCAATTGAATTTGAATGAATAAAATAAACCATAATTTAACCCTACCATCCCCTCCTAATCACATGACCGTCCTCCCCCCCCCCTTTTCCCCTTCTATTTGCACAACGCCGACACCCCCCCACCCTCTTCTTGAACCACCCTCTGGCCTCCTCCTTTCCCTGCCGTGACTGTCACGACTGCCGCCTCCTTCTAGGACAGCATGCTCACACCACCTCTCAACCCTTCCTTCCCGACCATGTGACCCTCTTTCGGCTAGAATGAACTGTACTAACACCAACCGTCCACCTCACTCTGGACCATTCACACCCATACTGAACCGGTGCAACCTTCTTCCACAGACGATTCCACTCCCAGTAAACTCCTCTCCTCTTTTCCCTAGTGTTTTGGTTCTTAATTTTGGGATTTTATATTTTCAGCGGGTATGTAGTTCATTTTAAGGTTTAATCTTGTCATTTTTGGATGAATCATGGCTTATTAGGGTTCTCTTGTGGTATGTTAGGAGTGCGATTGAAGTTTCACATAGTGTGTTGGAGTTTTCGACACACGAGGAACATGATTTGATGATTATCCTTTAATTGATTTATTTTTTTGGTTCTATGAGTGTTTTTTCATGTTCTATGTTTATTTTGGGTGGTGTGAAAATGATTTGTGAATGTAATTGAGGTTATTTGGTTTTAATGTTCTGATATTATGTGAAATAATGTTCTTTTATGTGGAAATCTTAGTCGCATTACTACTTATGAATTCATAAATCATGCATGCAGTTTGTTAAATTATGTGTAAGTTTAAATTTGTGTTTTGATAAAGCTTTGATGTGTTTTTGTTTTTTATAGGGTTCAGGTGCCTTTTGTGTTTGGAAGCATTTGGGGGGGTGTTGTTGATATTGTTTAATATGTTGTCTTAATGGTGTTTTTGTTTGTATAAAAGGTGAAAACCATGTTTGGAAAATGTTTTGAGGTGAATTTTATTTTAAAGATAGGAAATGGAGAATATTTTTATGGTAAAGCCTAGTTGTGCATTTTAGATATGTTATATTATTTATTGAAATTATTTACATATTTGTGAGTTAGATGTGTATGATACTTTGGGATGGTTTTGGTGTGCGCGTGGTTTAAAAAAATGGATTTTTAGTGTGTTTTTGGTTTATAGCCATGTGGAGTTTTATGGAAATCTTTTATCATGTTTCTAAATGATATATTAAATTATGAAAATGATGTGAATTATGATTTGAAATGGTCGTAGTGTGCTTTTTGCCACAAAAATTGGAATGTGAGTGAGTCTTTTTGTGTACAATGCCTTGCGATGCCACTTGAAATTTCATTAATTTTTTTATGGTTCATTTAAATTACTTAAATGGTGAAAGTCATGTTTTGGTAAGATTATTATGTACAATTTGTTTTAAAGTAACATTTTGATATAACTCGGGTGTGTTTGTTTTGTGCAAATTTTGTGGTGCTAATTTTAATGTTTTGCATAATTTGTTATATTAATTTATTAAATGATATGTGTAGTGCGCTAGACCTCACTTCGATAGTTTTGGGCTACAGGTGTCGAGGTATCCTACACGTACATGCATAGGGTAAGGCATATATATATATATATATATATATATATATATATATATATATATTCCCTCTCTGAACATATTTCCTTATGGTGTAGGGAATATGTGCATTGCAGTTAGTGGTGTATACATATTTATCTGTATAAATGAATGTGCATGTATGCGCCAAGTGTCGGTTCGAGTGGTCGTCGACAAATAACGACATGTTTTGGGTATGCCCCTATGCCCTGGTCTTTAATTAGAAATTCCACAATTGCATAGTGTTTTATTAAAAGAAAATCTTATTCATCTACATGAAATGCATTTGAAATATATATATATATGTAAATGATTTTGGTTCTTGAAAAATGATTTGTTTAATGTTTCGATCATAAAGTAGGTATTTACAAAGATGCGTGGTCTTTTTGGCAATTTGTTGTAAAAGTGAAATGACCAGTTGTGTTCCAATGATGTTCCAAAATGATCTCAAAAATGTGTTTTTGGTGAACATGTTTTCTAAAGAAAAATCATTCCAATGGAGTAATGAGGCTCGTATGGCACCTTGAAAATGAATAGTGAAAGTGAAAAACCCCTCTGAAGGCATGCCCCATTATTTTAGAAACATGATGTGTATGTTAGATGTTTGATTTGTGATATGTACCTAATTACGAGGCTTATGAAATAATTTATGACCTAAAAATGGGGATTTTCTTATGGAGGGAGAACAATGGTGAGAGGATGAATGAGTTTTGGATAATGAATGTGTTGTGTACATATATGTTTGCTTGATAAAAAATCTCCACTACTTGAAACAGAGCACAATGGGAAACCATTGTGTCTAGGTGGGGGTGAACTAGGACTTGTGGGCTTGTGTTCTGGGGGTGACATGACCCAGTTTTATTGTAGGTTTGATGATTTCAACACTAACTAAACATATGAATGACTCGGGGTCATGGTCTTCTTAGCCACGCTTCTTGAGGGCTGTGTTCTTCTAAGTGACATTTTATAAGGACTGTAGTCTTATAAGACATATTTTCTGAGGGTTTTGGACTTCTAGGCCACGTTTCACTAAGACACGAAGATCCTAGGTCCCCAACTAACACTAACTGCTTAGGGACTTCCCATGGTTCTTGTGATACGATTTTCAATTCAGTTGTTTCATGCTTGTGACCTCTTATAAGAAAAACATATTTTTTATTCTAATTTGGTCTCCTTAAATTTTGAAATGTTAATTTATACTCAAAACCAATTTTGAAAAGGGAAGAGAATTTTTTTCCTTGGAAATGCAATCTTGTTATTTGAATTTGATAGGTGCGAAAAACATTATATTATTATGCCTTATTTTTAAACTAGCATGATTTGGATTTCTTATTAAAGACTGTGGCTTAGGGCACTGTTATACTTTGGATTTCCAACTGAGCATCTCGGTACTCATGCTTACTTTATCTCTTCAGTTTCATGTTTTAGTTTTGAATTGCTCGAGCTTGGACTTATGGTTGGTGATGACTCATGGGGTCACTTTGAGGTATGTCTAGTGGGTTACCATTATTTTGTTTTACTCTATTAGTGTTTTACCCATTTGATGAATTTATTTATATTTATTTGTCTTTTATATTCAAGGATAAATTGTTTCCAACTGCTTGTTTTGATTCCCGACACGAGTTTCCAGCCGGTGGGGGTCGGGAACGCCCTTTGGGCAATGTCACAGACTGACTCGGGTGACCAGTTCAAGGTCGACCAGGGTTGGTTCATGACATATATGATAATTCTATAACATAAAAGAGGTTATATAATAATATATATAATATTTTTTAACCAATAAAATTGTTTTAAAAATATATTTTAAGGATGTATAGGAAATTGAAACCAAATCTTCTATGATTTTTATAAATCAACACATCAGAAACATTGTATTTATTTTTTGAAAAAAATAGGAGAGGAAGATGTTGGTGAAATTTTAAATAAAAATGATAAATATATTTAATAATGGATATTTAATACATCTTGGATAAGGTTAGGTGAATAGATTATAAAAATAATAGAAAAAATGAAAAGAAAACAGAATAATATGATAGAGGATTTTTTCCTCTTAATCCCTTCTCCATGAGATCCTCCTTAAAGCCTTCAGTATTGGCTTTTTGGTGAGACCAGTAAGTCCTGGATATGGGGAGGATACTAGGTAATGTTATTTGGAATAACTTATAAAATTATACATGCATGATAGGTATGACAAGATGAGGGGGTGTGGGTGGTATTTGTAATAGAGGAGAGGTGGGGTTTTCAGTTATTTTATTCATTAGTTTAATATTTTATCTCAAGATTATGGATAGTCTTTATTATATTAACCATAAACAGAATCAAGTGATTATTATTTCAAAACAATTGTCTTTTACATCATCCATGACTCTACTATTAGGCATAAATTAATTTATTTAGCATATTCTCCAATTATCGAATTTCACTATTCACCAAAAATTAATGTATTTCAAAAAAATCCCAAAAAACACACCGTAACAATCTTGAACATGTAGAATTAAAAAATAAATTACATTTTATAAAAATTATTTTCAATATATTATAAATTTAATATTTAAATAAAATAATAATTCATTAAAAAAATAACAATTTTAAAACTATAACTGATTTTATAACACCTTGAATATTTAACCACAGTCTCATACAATTATCCTATAAACATATGAAAATAAAATAATAATTTATGGAAAAAATTTCATTTTAATTATTTAATTAATCATCAAATTTTAATAAAATATTTATGACTTAAAAAATACCAACACATATATAATGATCATATAGTCATAAATATTTATAATGTTTGTATGAATATTCATTCAT
Source organism: Viscum album (assembly GCA_963277665.1). NCBI lineage: Eukaryota > Viridiplantae > Streptophyta > Magnoliopsida > Santalales > Viscaceae > Viscum > Viscum album. Next base: position 1,018,040,301 of record OY728143.1, read on the forward strand.
CTGATTTAATATTTATAATGTTTGTATGAATATTCATAAGGCTAAAATTACTATTCATAATGGAAGGTTACAATTCAACCAAAAATTATATTTGTCTTATTAGACTTTAAATAACTTAATTATCGCAACTGTGTATTCCATAATTTTGAAATTCGTATCATTTATGTGGAAAAATTATATTTAACATCTATTTTTTCACCATCTCCATAAAAAGTATCATTATGTAGAGATTTAGGTTTTTATGAATATTAATATATTTTTAAATCCATATAGTGTTACAGAGATAATTTTCATTATCATTTAATAAAGAAATACCCTATAAAAAAATATTGTTTTAAAAAAATATTTCCAATGTAAGGGAATTGGGTGTTATAAACATCATGCCCTAAAAACATAAATCATACATGAATGAATATGAAAAATATTATTCAATTATATCCCTAGTAAATCATAAACTACAACAAAATAAGTCACCATTGAGGGAGAAGGACATTGAATTATCACATGGAACATTTCTTAAGAAAAATAGAATTTCATTGAAAATGTTTCACATAAAACCATTCACAAAATCATTTTTTATAAAGGAGGATTTATAACTAAATTTAAAACAGTTTTTTAAGGAAAATATCATTTCCAATTTGAAAAACTATTTATAAAACATAAATAATTTTGAAAAAACATTTCATTTAAAATACATCTGAAATATAAAAAGGAATCATAGAAAACATTGAAATCATTTTCATTGAAAACTACCTTTTAAAAATATAAAAATGAAACATTGAAAAAGATTTAAATATCTTATTAAACATAATTTTATTTGAAACCCCTTTATATCTGAAAACCTTTTTAAAATGAAAAAAATTTCCCAAATATTAGAAAAAACAATATCATTAAAAAAACCTGTAAGCATACAAAAGAAGAATCAAGGAATTAATTGTCAGGATGGTGGGATGTCTTCAAATAATGAACATTCACTTTTCACCACAAATGTATAGAAAATTTACTTGATCCAATAAATGACAAGAAGATTCCTTCTAAAAAAATGTAAAATATAATACATGGTTAAAAATTTCCTTGAAACATAATTGGATAATAGTAAATCATATTTTATTTTTTTAAAACACAATTTTAAAAAAACATAGATTTCAGAGTGAAATGAGTAACAATGTCATATATTCATAAAAATATTTATCTAATTATCTAAATTACTAATGAGTGTAAAAATAATAAAAATACTTTGTTAAAACATAAATAACTTGAGGGTATAAATTTAATGAGTTTTATTAAGAGATGGATCATAATACATCATCTATGGTAGCATGATCGTGAATAATCTCAATAAATGATAGATTTTAACAACAAATAGTTAAAACATTGGTAAAAATGAATCATAAAAAACTGATGGATAAAAATAAATTAAGATAAGGATATTATTAAATAATGTATATTAATTAAATAAAATTTCAATGATTATATAATCACCTCATAGAATAATATATGTACATAACATGGGACATGTTTCTAAGGAGTCAAATTCAGACATTTCTTTTCAAATTTAGTAACTCTTGAAACATAAACCTAAGGAAATAAATATCAAAAAATGTATATTTTATGGACCATAAATTTATTAGTAAAAAATTCAATATATCCACGTTCATTATAAACACTACACATAAGAAATGAGACATTAATAAAGCATATCTCTCACAAAAATAAATTTTTTCATGAAATTCTATTACCTTAAGTCTTTAATTTCTTCACACACATTCAAAACTACTTTATAATAAATATATGATTCTTATAAATCAACTGTATAACTTAATTATTATATCTAATACAATATATTATTTTAATATTTCTTTATATTACACATTTATTAATAACTCAATGTTAATGTTTTATTTCGAGTAATAATTACATTGTTTTTATCTTATGTTTTGTTTTGTTATATTATAGATCAATATAAATATATAATTATATAAATAAGGTAAATAATTATATAAATATCATATATATTGAGCATATAATTATTTATAATAATATATAAAATATTTAATACTAATCAAAATATACCATTCATGGAGATGATAGGCTATATGTATGCATGAACGTTGTATTGGTTTTGCAGTCGTAGTGGAAGAACGAATATAAATGATATATATATATATATCATAATTATATTAGACATATTATTTAATAAATATCTAATAAATTTATCTAACCCAACCATAATATATTCCATGTAAAGTGTGAAGTAATCACATTACATTGACGAGACGATAGTCCAAACACCAACAAATGTTGTTATCATATTTAGACAAACTAAAAAGAATAAAGGTGTGTTTTATATAATAATTATATAAGTAAAAAATCATCATAAAAATATTTATCATATTAAAAATATAATTTCAAGCATAATAACATACCATGAGAGGTGGTAAAGGAAAACAAATAACATCTTTTTGGGATGTAGTAGTTCGTCGTATAGAGGAACAATAAGTGTATTTACCATTAGATGGAAGTGTGTGTAAGTATATGTAGAACAATTTTAATAATAAATCTAAATATATTTAGGATTCTTATATTATTATAATATATTGGAATAAGAAAAATTGATGTGGTTGAGAATAAAGAAAATGAAATGTTTATAAAGAATGATTTTACATCTTCTTTGGGAAATTCCTTTCTATTTTCACCAAAGTGCTTCCTTTTTATTGATTTATGCCCAAATAAAGAATTATAAAATGAATTTTGTGATGTTGGAGGATTATTTGGATATATTTTAGGTGATAAAAGGGAACTAATGGTGTTGATATGTGGGATGGGTGAGTTCTTATTTACAGTGGATGAGTGGAATTGTTGTATATTTATGAAAATAGGATTACAATCATATTTTCCCTTTGATAGGTGGATCAAATAGTCAAAAAAATTATATAAAATATAGTATAGGGTTCACATATTTCCATGTAATGTATTTTAGATAAGTTTCTAGGTCATTTTGGCCATTATGTGTATGGTTTAGTCCCTTATTATGATAATTTAGCTCTAAATTATTGTATTGAATTTTAATTTATTTCCCTACTATTTTTATATATTTTTTAAATTATATTAAATTAAATGTAATTATTAATAAAAAAATAGATTTAATTTTTTTGAAATTATAATCATAGAAGTTTCATAAATCATTTCATATTCGATCACGAAGACCAGATGACAAAGCGAGCATTCTAATTAAAAATGTTCAAAATATTAGCATGCTTTTATAAACAATAGCAAATTGAACATGATTAAAGTACACTAAATTAGATTAAATAGTGTATAATTTATCTAATGGAACTATAAAAAAATAAAATAAATTTAATTTATCAATATAAATATATTAGATGATAAATATGTTTTGAATTAAAATTATGTATTATTAACTATTTAAAAAAATGAAACATCATAGAAAGACAAATATTATTCACTGTAATATAAATTATATATTATGATACAAAAAATGAATTTATATTATAAGATAAAGTTTTCGAATTTATTAAAAATAAGATTTGAAATGTGTTCTCCATTAAAAGGTTGTAAAATTAATTTTTAGAAGAATATAAATTTTTATAAAAAATACTAGATATATTCTTATCATATTCCTACAAAATATACTATAGGAGTATAAAAAATATTTATTGAATATATTATATAAAAATATTATTGAAAACATTATTCAAAGCGGTATTTTTTATATATTGAGAAAAAATTGATTTTGTACATAGGAAGAATACTTTTCATAGAAAAGTATTTTTTCTATTTCAAAATAGTTATAAATTTCAATTCTAGTAGTTTATTACCAAAGGATTAATTTTATATAAATTTTAAAATCATATTTTCAAAATTTATTTTATATTATTCATAATATTCGATATAATAAATAGGTGGTATATATAGTAATATATTATTATTATTATTATTATCTTGTAGATTAGTAAATCTCAACCTTCTATATAACAGAATCTATCAAAGGAACATAGAATTTTGTTAAATACAAGAAAAAATAGTTTTTTTATACCTCTTGATAATATTAATGTTGCATATAGTGCAAAATTGATTTGGATTTGTGTATAATTCAAGTCACACTTAGTGGTTTTTTATAAACAATGTTATATTCATTATTTCATTAGAAATAAAACATGAAACTATTAGATTAATTCAAATAGAAATAATTCAGAAAAAAATCAGGGTTTTACAAAACGTCATATTATAAATTTAACAACAATAAGGATGTGTAATTTAGTCCACACAATGAAATATAAATGTTGTCTATTTATTAACATTATTATTAAACCTGTGGTAAAATTTTATATAATCCTTTGTATGGTATAGATTTAAAAATATGAAGCTAAAATTCATTGCTAATATAAGGAAATTATTATTCATGGCGAAGATGTTAAATTACATATCATTATAGGGTAGGCATCATTATGTGATTCACGTCTACAAAAAACACTAGTAGATCTTATGGATTTGAATAATAAGGAATATGAGTAAACACTGGCTATGGATTGAAAAGTTATTATTAAAATAAAGGATTTACCTATTATAAAATAATACATTAATGTATTTCTTGAGAAATTACAAATACATCTATAAGATCATGAGGGTGAGTTTCCCATTTATTTAAACCTAGGAGAACGACCTATACCCAATACATCATATTGAATGTAAATTTTGGAATTATTGTAATTGAATAATAAAATAGAAGATTTGTGTAATGGGACATTTATACCCACTAGTGTTTCACATTAGGGATTTAGTATTATTTTCATTAAGATGAATGGAAAATCTATGTTTTTGTGTGTTTATTATAATGAAATCAATGATATTTTGAGAATAAAAAATTATATACATCCTCATATGGATGAATTATTCAATCAAATTTACGGAGATCAATGATTTTATTTGAATGACCTACATTATTGGATTCATAACATGTGGCTAATTAATTAGAATATTCAAAATATTAATTTTATAATGAGGTATGGACATTTGACTTTATTTTAATTCCATTTCTACTAACCAATGAACACTATTTTTTATAGATATAATAAATTTAATATTAACTCGAATATTTTGATTATTTTTTTTGTATTAATTGATTATATATTGGTTTATTCTAAATACAATAATAACAATTAAAATAAAATGAAAATTATTCATGTGACTCTTAAAATAAAATCATTATTTGTTAATTTCAGAAAATGATCTTTATGGATTCCAAAAAATTATTTTCTTGGTCATATTGTGTCTATTTATGGAATCTTAGTTGATTTATTTAAGATAATGAGAGTAAATGAATGGCCCAAATAAACAAACATAACTATATCATGTAGTTTCTTTGGTTCACATGATACTGTCATTGATTTGATCAAAATATCCCCAATTAAATAACATATTAACATAGATAACTTGTAAAGGAGTTAGGATCATATTGAAAATGTAATGAAAGATATTTTTAATGAAATGATGACTAGATCGGTAAATACACTAATTATAACACTCCCATCCAAAAATAATGTGCTTCTGATATATAATCAAACATTTAATAGGGGACTCAATTGTGCAATTATATAATATTTTATGGTTATTGACTATGCGTGACGATAGTTGAATAATCATTAGAAAAAAATACACATCATGTTTATGAGTTGGATGCCATAATAGTTTCTTTGATTATATGGAGACAGTAACTCAATGTTGAATTATGTGAGATATAAATAAATCATAAGATCCTAAAATACATTTTTCATAAAAACTGATAATCATGAGGATAATTTGATGTTTTTTACTACTCGGGGATTATGATCTCTCAATAAACTAGTATCCAGGTAAATAAAATATGGTAGTGGAATCATTAAAAAAGATATATTATGTATTCCTGACCCAAAACGATTATGGAAGGGATATTTTTTGTATGGAATTAATAAATGTTTATTTGTAAACTATTATGGAAGGGGAAACATCACACCATTTTAAAATGACTACAAAACCATCATTATTAGAAAATTTAAAATGTTCTCATCCTGGCGATGAGATTTTTCAAAAGAAAAATAATGCCATGAATGATTGGAAATTCGAATAAATAATATTTTAAAATTTTGTAAGTGGATATTTTCCCTTTTATAATAGATTTAAAAAATTATTGTAAAATATTAGTAGATAAAATTTATTAAAAAAAACATAGCACAAAGTTGTAATGTTTATTGAACTAAATGAACCATTAAATTACTAATTATGTATCAAGATACTTGGTTTTATGATAGGTGTTGGTAGGGATAAAAAATCTCAAACAAGTAATGAAACCCCTACTTATAGTTATATAGAAATTAAAGGATCTTAATAAGTACATTTTTACTATATAACCAATGACTCCTTGAAATAATTATTTATCACTGTATATTTTTTATCACATAACCAAATCATTAAATTTTCCCACTATAGGATAAGATTTACTTCGTGATCACCTTAAAATACACACTATTAATAATGTTTCAAGACATAAAGGTCAACATATTTCAATTTTGTTTGATAATGATCAATGATTTATAATAAAATTGTTGAAAATTCTTTAGAAGGGTGTTAATAGTGAAAATTATTTGAGCACTTCATATCATGATCATAATAATGGATATCATTTACCTTTGGTAAAGTTTTTTTATATCAATAAATTTGATTCACATATTCAAATTGAACTCTATGAAGCATTATATAAGATATATCATACTTAAACATGTTTGTATGACGTATTTGATGGGAAATGTGTTGTCCTTAGACATGTTGAGGAGAAAAAACAAAGGTAAATACAATATATAATCATATTAATGAATCTTAAGATAGGGAAAAGAGACATGAAAATAACCAATCTAGTAATTTTTAATTTATAGTGAGAGATCATGTTATATAGAATTTATATCCATGTAATGGGTTTATATTTTTCAATAAGAAGAGAAAATGTTCCCTATGTACATCATACCCTTTGCAACATTGAATATATTTGGATCTGCATATGAATGATAGTAAATATAACCATGTGTCTCTAAATTTTATAAAACATTACATATATCATTATAATGAAAGTACATTCTATACCTACTGCATGTACTCACATATGAAGAAATTACTGAGGAATCATATAACATTACAAGTAATTGAAAATATGGGAAATTATAAAATGGATGATGAAATGTGTTAACTAGAGGATATTATGAATATAAAACACCCTCAATAGTTTAAAAAGTAAAGTCCATATAAATTTTTAGGATTCTTATTTTTGTAGGAAAAAATATATCACCCAACATTAAATTAATTTATGTTAAATTTATATGTTATAAAATAAAAATATAATTAACATTTTAATATTTTATGGAACAAAAATTCAAATTTGATATGTTGAATATCAATTTTGAACATATTAAATTATAATAATCAAATGAATAGATCATCAAAATAATAATTAGGAATAAGATTATATGAATAATTAAAAATTTTGTATTTATATTATCCAATTTTTTTATTATAAAGTGTCATAATATGTAATATTAATAAATTTTTAATATCAATTTTATAGAAATTAAGATAATATAACTTGGAGGTATGTTCTGATATTTTACAAATAAATATTTTTAAATTCCTAATGGATTTTGATTTTATTTTATTAATATAAATCTCAAGAGAGAATGATTTGAATGAAATTTATATGAAATATAAATAACTATAAAAATTTAAATACAAATATTGATGATTACAATTCATATTTTTTTTCAAAATCATCATATTCTTGAAAAATCCATTTTTTATTCAGAAAATAATTTTTTCCTTATTATAAATGGTTTATTTTCAATTTTAATTATACCAAAACAATTAATTTAATTTAATAAATGTTATTCCATATTCGAAGCCTCTATTTCATTAATTTTTAATCTGGCCACTTTCATTTTTGGTTATAATGATTTGTAAAAATATTAATAAGTTATCAATAATATTAACGATAAAACAAGTTTACTGAGGGACAAAAAAGGGATAAGGGTTAAACTGACCTAAATATTTATAAAACCCAATTAGTTTTGTTTTATTTAGACTGTAAACATGTCGTCTGACAACAAGCTCAGTTTTGGGTTGTTTTTTCCATGAATGTTATTGGATATTATATTAAAACATTGAAACATTCCATGTGTTCCACTAACCTCAATCTTAAAATGGATACTCTGTCACTCTCATATAAAAATATGTTGAGCCATTTATCTATACAAAAATAATGCAAAATCTATCTATGACATATTTACTTTTTGTAAAGATTTTTTATTCCCAAAAAACCAATGAAATTATTTACTAAAAGATATCTAAATAAAGTTCTTCTCAGATAAGGTAATCGTCATCACTAAAATCTGTCACTTTTTCTTATTCATTTACCACCATCAATTATTTCATAGTAATTAAAATATAATAAAAATATCTTATTAAATATAATTCTTTCTTATTATGTTAATGGTATAATATTTATATATTTCATTCTCCAAAAAATTGTAAACAGAACCATCATTCTTATGTATGGAACAATACCACCACTAGAACCAATGCAATTTGTATTCTATCACCTACTCACTCAAATAGATACAATAATTAAAATAATTAATATACCATACTTATGAAATAATATTTAATCTGATAATTAATATATCTTCCACTAGCTTAACATTTCATCCCTTAATGTAATGATAATACAACTTGTCGGTTTGTAAGACCAAAAATCTTCACGAAGCGATGTGATTCATTTTCCATAAAAAAAATATAAAAAATATATCTAAATATGTATCTAAAAAGAATATATTTGTAATATTATTATCATTTTTTATATGATAGAGTTATATTCTATGTACATGAACTCATTATTTTATGAGAAACAAGAATGAAAAAACAGAAAAGTAAACAACTGTAATTATGTAATTATTGAAATATAATTTGGGAATTGTTGATAATAAGTTATAATATGATTATATATAATATTGTAAATATGGATCAAGTATAAATTAATAACAATTTTAATACCATTACACATGATGTAAATGAAAAATCAATTAAAGGGATGCCTGAGATAAGAGGAATATTAACTCAATATACATTCATTGATTTATAATACTATATCATCTACTTTTTTGATTCCAAGATTATGTTTTTCATGACTTTCAATTGTATTTTATTATATTTTTAATTATTAGATTATAAATTTCATTATTCACACATTTCCAAATCAATAATTAATTCTCACTTCAATGTTACAATATATGTAAAGAATTTAATCTCTATTTACACTACCTTATGAAATATTTGGTATTATAAACCTATTTATATTATGTGAATCATCTTGTTACCTTATATTAGTTATTTCACATATCTCTTTTAATTTCCATTTTGGGTGAATTTTGATGATTTATATGATAGAGATAATTTCTAGGAAAAATTACCTAATATTTAATGATGTGTGTTTGTAGGAACTAATGGACTCTGGGAAAAATTGTGTTAAAGGATTTTTGGGCATCTCTAAATGATAGAAAACTCTAGGTATTTGTTAGTATCTATCATTAGAGGTGGTACTATTAACTTATTATTGTTAATTTTCACATCATGAAAGGGTTACATGAATTGGATCTACTATAACCCTGATTCCATGAATTTTTTCAATGCACGAATGGTTTACATGCCATGGATATGGATCGCATAATGAAATGGGCATTGTTAAGATTTTTTATTAGATGTGATGGATTTTTTATATAATTTATCAATTGAGAAATTCACAAAATGAAATTTTTTCATGTCAAGAATGTTTCTTGTTTAGTGATCTTTAGTGCATTGTATGGGTGATTAGTTCTTCAATTGATATATAACATCTCTCGAGAGAGCTAGTATCTCTCCCATGTGATTTTGGGGATCTTTGTTCTATTTTTATTGTTCTTTAGCGATTGAAATTCATTTAGAATTCACTATATATCTAAGGGTGAGTGAATATCTTTCTTATTAGTTTTCATTGATCAAGGTATAACCATTGGGCTATATTTTAGGATCTGTTGATCTATTATGTTATTCTTCAATATAAATTGTAGAAATGTTGTGTGATTTTCTTATATAGGATGACCTTCATGTTAGTAATAGTGTGCATCTTTCATAATTTGAGTTATGTTGTGATCTAAACCATCCACTTAACAATATTCGTATTGAATTGATTCTATGATATAATGATTCTATGATATAATGATTTATTATTGAGTCTCTGTTTTTTCCTTTATGTTCTATCATATTGGTCTATTTTATTGTGTGCATTTGCAACCTATGTTTTGGGTATGTGTTTTCTTATTCAACCTATGTCATATAAACAATAACACAATGTTTTTTTATAAATTATATTATAAATAAACTAGAAAAATTGAATTATTTTTTTGTAAATGGGGTTTTAAAAAATTATGGATTTCTCTTGTTTTGTAAAGGAAATGGAATTTTTATGGAATTTTTAAATTAATTTTTGAAATTTCATTGAATGGAAATTTTATAACATGGTTTGGAAAATGTAACACATAGTAAGCCTTGGGTACTTAGGTGGATGTTTTAACAATATTCCTCATCCATTGATACTATTGGGGGTTTCACTAATGGGGTGTTCCTTTTCTCTATTGGATTGTTTTTCTATGAAATTGTTAGTTACTTGGAATTTTCACATTTTTGGATGTCCCTATGCTCTTTATATGTGATTCATATTTCTATAGGCTTGATGCATGCAGTTTTTTATATTTACGTATGAAAATCCTAGCCAAGCTAACATATTGTGATCATAGATGTGAAGTTACATGTGATTTTTTCTGTACTTTATTTTCTTTCATTTGTGATGCATGCATTTATTTGAATTATTTATCATATATAAAATTCTTGTAAACTGTTTTAAATAGATTATTTGGAACTATTGATAAAGGGTAAATTTTTTTACAATGATTATGATTTGATATTTTTTAATATTATTAGAAATTTGTTATCATTAATTTAGGGTATATTAATATTATTGTGTGTAGACATGATATGGAACACCAGGGTTTAATCCTATTGAGAAATTTTAGCTCACACCATTATAACCCCTTCAGAAAAGTGTAGTCTTTAGTATATCTTTCAATATTGTTAAATCCAATGTATTTTAGGGTTGTAGTGGTTAATATCAGCTATGTGTAGGTTGCAGGAGATAATGTTGTTGTAGATCCCCAATGATTTCACATTCAATATTTATTTTCTTATATGTTGTCCTTAACTATTGGACTTGAACCTTGTAGATTATTTATCAACTATGGTGTTGTACCACTTCTTTTATTTCTTTTTTGATAGGAAGTATATTTCTATTTTAAACTTCCACGTTTTCTTCTCATCAAGTACATGTAAATTTTATTTTGTCTTCATTTGTTGGGGGAAATCATTACTTCTAGTTGTTGATGATTTTCATGTTCAAGTCGCTATCTTGTGGGGATCATGAGTACCCTTTAGTTATGTGGTGGTTCGGGTAATGTACCAATTTTAGACGGTATATTAATTGGATTCACCACATTTTGGTATTAGATATATGATTTTTCTTGTTTTTGGGAAGCTTGTTGACTAGAAGTAGTATTTATGGGATTTAGGGATAGGTTATAATAAATTCTTAGCCAATTCCTTCTGTAACGAGTCATGGGTTACTATTGGATATTGCGATGTGGGTCTCCTATTTTGAGTTAATGATCATAATCTATGTTTTTTATTTGTTTTTTTATTTTGAGAATGGATCATCTTTCTATCAGATTGATTCCTCAAATTTATTGTGTATTTTAATGCATATAAGACGTCTTACAAGGGTTCCTCAGGATGGTGGATCATATGATACTGAAGGGAATTTGAAACTAGATCATATTATTATTTATGATATCATATTGGATATTAGTGATTTAAAATAATATTTATAGAAATTATATAACATAGTTGTTAAGGTGAAAATACGATCTAGATGGGATATGTATCAATTAGGGGAGTTCATACAAGAGAATCCACTGTTCAGGAAGGGTATGAATGAACTAAAGATGTAAAGTACTGGCTAGATAATATTGATAAAACCATTAATATGTTGGATACAAAAATGAATATCCTACTAATGTAAAAAAAATTAAACAAGCGGGTCATAGAAATAAATTTTGGTATTCTATGGTATAATAGGATGGAAATTTAAGATTACATTGGAAGGGTTTCATTATCCCCTTCACCGAAATGTTTTTTCCAGATGCACTAATGATGAATATTTATTTATAGTACTTCTCTTTATAATTGGGAGAGAATTCGGTGTCGGCATACATAAATAGGATCATAGAGCTCATTGGTTATCTCTAAAAATTACAATGAATGATTAGATGAAAGACCAAAAGTTCCCAAAATGTTTACAACATGATTTAATATCCTCAGTATTTATTATGTGACATTTGATCAATGTGGAGATAGAAAAAATGGTAATAATAGAGGAGATGTATATCGAAAGAAAGGTTGGTTATTATTTCCCTTCTCACACACCATTTTGGTTGGAGTGTAGGAGGGTAATAGTAAGTTTCATGACCAATTTAGAAGTGGTGTGTGTGGTTCTCAGAAGAAATACTCCCCTGCAACTTTACTTATATCCTATATTATGGATCTGATTTGTAATTTTTGTGGCTCGGTTAGGAAAACTTGGTGTTCTTTTTCGGTTCCTTTGATAATGTTTTATATTTGTGGGTGTTATAGTCATCTATATAATATATAGTATTTTTTGTAGACACATCTTTAGTATCATGGATCATCAACTCCAAAGGCTATATCTAAATATTTAGATCCATAAAAGACTAGAGGGCTCCATCTGGAGGCCTTGTGGGTGAATCCCCTTCAAAAAAGGAAGAGTTTCAAATGTTGATAGATGTGGGTACAATGATAGTGAGTTGAACTATATTTAATGCAACATCAATAGGGAATTCATTCTTTAATATAGCTGTACGCCTCATGATTATACATTAATTTTTTGGGATATTTATAAAATTCTAATGGAACAAATGTCCATTTTTATGGAGTTAGTGAAAACACTTCAATAGGGAAAGGAGAAGGGGTTACATTTTCATTATAATTCAATCTAAAAAGATGACAAAATGTTTGTCTTGGATTTACTCATTATCAATTATGATCTATTTGACACCATCATTAGGATGGATTGGATAATCACTCACCCCTTATTATTGGATGTTATTATCGATGTGTTTGGTTTATTTATATTAATGGGAGATACCATGTGTTTTTAGTGATTGGGATATGAGTTACGATCATATAAGACCTTCCTTACCCATGATTAAGATTTTGGAATCGTCTATAATATTTGAGCATGATTGTTTTTCTTCCACTAGTAATATTCCTAATATTGTTTGGGAAATTCTGAACAATTTCCCCAACGATTTCTCTAGACATCATCGAGAGTGGGAGGTAGAGTTTGTGATACATTTGTTTTTCTAGTATATAGAGGATTTGAATAAATTCTTTTCATATGGAACCAACAGATCTTAAAGGGATCAATATTAACTTTTTTGATTTGATTTCAATGGATTTTATTCTCCTTAGGGTTTCACCATTGGTAGACCATGTGCATTTTCAAAGAAGGTACATGATCCGCTCTGATAGTGTGTACAAAATGTGATGTTGAAATGGATATTAGTTATAAATAAATATAATATTCACCGTTTTTCTGATTTTTTACTTTTTATATAGTTAAATGTTGTTTTTAAAGATCAACATTTGATTTTCTTATCATCATATCAGATTTGGAGAGTCTAATATAATATAGATGTATTTTAAGGGAAGTTATAGAGAATTTGAATTAATTTTATGTTGTTAGGTATGACAAGAACACTAAAAATTTCCATGTAATTGATAAACTAGATATTCAATGTGTATATTGAATCTTTTTATGTAGCGTTCGTGGATGTCTTTATTGTTTTTTCTATATCCAAGCATGATCACTAGAACCCTTGGATTTTGGTCAATAAATTTGAAGGAATCACCATTTTTAAAGAGGATATTTATAATTAAATTTTTGGATAAAATAATTGAAGTTCATGGGGAATGTGATTTATAATAATATCTTATATGTTTATCTTGAAAGAGTTACGATTGACTTGTCATTGGACGAGATGAAAAATGTCATTGAGATATTGAACATCATTTGTCTTTTTTGATACTATCAAATGTTCATCAAGGATTTTAGAAATGTGTATGACCCTTGAACACACTTACTTGGAATGGGGTGAAATCTATATGGGATGAAAAGTGATACTCTACTTTTAATTAAATAAATTGTTTTCTGACCCCAGCTCCTATTTGGATTTTACTTGAGCCATGTTTGGGGTATGCGGTTTTTTGTAACTCATTGAGTGTTGGATTTGGTTGAATGATTAAGAAGTATAATAATGTGGTATATTAAGACTATCTATAGTTTTGAACACCTATGAAGAATTTACCAACAAATGATTTATAGTTTTTCAGCATTATGCATGTATATAATTGTTGGTGGAAATATATTTTTTTGTAGAAGTTCACATTCTATTAGAACCACAATATTCAAAGAAATATAACTTTATAGAAATTATTAAACATAAAAAAATATGGGGGTGGAATACCTTCATATACATAACATTGAGATCATCTACACCAGAGGAATGTAACATTTCATCATATACGATCTTAGCTCGAATGTACTATCACAAGATATTCTCATATCGATGGTGGAGTGGAACATTATGGGACTATTAGGTTAATTCACCCCGATCCTCAGGAATATTTGATAGGTATGAATATGAACAATGTTCAATTATCATCATATCTTCAAGAGTCTCAACTATAGGATCATTAGTGGGATGAAGAGTGAATTGGAATTCAGGAAACCCTATATGATGAGAAAATTGATTCTGGTTGGTCTCCCTCTTCTGATTGTAATATTCATTTTTGGGATTAGTTTTTTATCCCAAAATCTATGTGTAATTTATTTTTGTTTTACTATTGGAGTTATTTTTGATCCATTCATCTAGACACTATAAAGATGTATCCTGACATTAGATAATGATTCTCCTAGAAGGGTTTTAAGCGTTAAATTACAGATTATGTACCACTATTAGAGTTATAAATAAATTATGAAATAGAATATGAAACCTTTTGGATTGATCCAGCATATTGTGGTGATGTTTTTTTAAATGTATTAAGTTTAAGTGGAAAACAACAATATATTTAAATGGAAAACCAGATTGAGGAATGTTTTCATGGAGATGATTGATCGATTGAGAATCCACGTGAAATTATTCCAATTAGGAACATCAATAAACATAAAAAACTAGGTTTTGAGGTATATATAACAGATTGTGATGTTCAATGAATTTCCCTCTTCCATTTATTTAGATAGAGATCCTAGGGTTAATTCATAGCTCTCTATGAGTTTCAAGGAGGAGATGATGACTGATGTCATTTTGAAGACTGGGGTATTTAATTCAAATCATGGAGTATATGATATCCTCTAGTTTTATATGTTTTATTGGATCATTGTATATTTATATGGAATTGGTTGTGTTTTATTATAATAATATTAATTTTTTTCGATTATAGAGTTTATATTAAAGTCCTTGCATGGTCACTAGTGAAGGGCACACATATTTTTTATGATGTGGGAATAACAACTTTGGAAGGACCAATTCCCATTTAGGAGACATCAGTGATGATTCAGTATATATGTAGGCATCTTTTTATAGCTAAGTGTTTGTAGAAATTGTATAAACACTACAATCACCATCTTTTGTAGTTTTCTTATTAGAGACCATGTTTTATTTATTTCCTCTCATCTGTGAGGTTACCATAATCTTGGAATAAAGGGAAAGATATCTCTATTATATGTTGGTCAATATGATGTCACTGAGTGGATCAAGTATGTTTCGTATCAATTGTAATTAACGGCTCAATGGAAATAAATTGATGATGTATTGTATATATCTTATATTTGAACATATTATCCTAATCATTATTAGGTCTCTAGTAGGGAATATATTATGCTGATTCCAGATATTTCTTTTCTAGATAAACGAAGGGAGATTATTGACACTCAGATGAATTTTTTTAATGGGAATGAGTAATCTATTATTCTGAGTGTTATATTGATAAGGATTAGATTATCATGGTAAAATGGAGTAAAATACAAGGATGGGGGAGTAGTGACATCAAATCTTTCTAGAATCAACTCTAAAACACGACTTCTGGATTATGGTATGTCATATGGTGGAGAGTTTGTAACATTTTACCTTATTTCATGTATTTCCCAACTCTATTTTCTGTTTCCCTATTTAGTAAATTCATTTTGGGGATTCAAAGGATTCAGAGAGTAACTAATGAAATTGACCAAAATTTTGGGGATGTATGATTGTAGGGATAAATTTTACATTATATAAATGGGTCAAATGAGATTTGTATTTTACCATGTATGAAACAATAGAGAAATATTAAGATATTTCATCAGAGTCTAGAGTGTTCTCTATAAGAATTTAATTTTCAACCTATGAAAGGGTTCCATGATGTGAATATTATTCCTAACGGATGCCATAAAAATTTTCAAATCATGAATGGTTTACGTTTTCAGAATGAGGTTCACATATATTAATTGTCAATGTCGGGTTTTTAATCTAAGGTGATGTGTTTTTTATGGTCTTTTGTTAATTTATAAATTCGCATCCTAAAATTAAATCACATCAGGAAAAAAAACTATTATATTTCTTAAGGAATTGTGTGGGTGGTAAATCTTATCTCTCAAAACGTGTGGGCTCTCCTAGGCAATTTTGTGGATATTAGGTCCTTCCCGATCATTTTTTAGTGATTGATAGTCATTATGGTTACATTTTATCTCTATGACTATGTGATCCTTGAAATAATACATTATTATTGACTAATGTAGCAACGTGGTGATACATTTGTATATCCATTGATAAATGATAATTTAATTTATGATAATTTCTAGATCCATTATTTGGTCTTTATCTAGAGGCATACATTCTTGTTGTTTGTGGTGAGGGACACACATTTATTAAGGATTTATGTGACATGATCCCTATAAAGACATCATTATTTATTGAATTTATTATGAGATGTAAGTATGTATTCTAGTGACTCCACAGTTTTCTTAGTTTTATTCCATTTTTGAGGATCTCATTGGAGACATGTGCAACCTGAGATTGACATAGGTAGTTCTATATCTAGACTATGTTGAATGATTTGTATTTCTATTGTTTTTATAAATTTTTTAATAAATAAACCGACATGATTTAATTGTGTGTGTCTAAATGAGTTTTAGAGAAAATATTTTCTATCCCTTTTTTTCATAATGTAAAATGTATTTTCAATGAATTGTGAAATGGATTTATTAAATGGTTGGAAATATTTTGTCACATGGGTTGTCTTGGGTTCTTATTTAGAATGTATAGAAATAGGCCATAACTATTTACCCAATGTGGGGGTTCACTCATGGGGTATTCCCCTATGACGTAGTCCCATATTACTAAGGACCTATTGGAAATTATTAGTAGGGTCACATTGTGGTGGAGTTTCTATTCTCTTATATGTGTTGAATATTGGAAAGAACTATTTTCCGTATCTTGGTATGAGTGTCTTAGTTATATTGAACTTATTTTAGCACGGGTCTGATTTTTCATGATATTTGTTTTGTATTGGATTAAATCATATATACAATTCATGATATTATTTTATTTTGTTAATGTAAATAAAATTCAATGAAACTATTTTAACAAGATTAACTAAAAATATTGAAATGGGGGGAAATATATTTTCATTCAAATGATATAATTTTTTAAAATAATTATCATATTTTTTTCATTAATGTTTAGAGTATTTTGAATTTTTTACAGATTATTGATATGAGATACCTATGTAGAATCCTTCTAAGCCTATATTTCTCAAACTATATGAAACTCTTAAGAAATGTGTAGGCCTTATTATGATTTTTGATATAGGGAATGAAATTGTACCACATTGAAGTGGTGAGGTTCATTTAGTTGTGTCTGGGTATCTTGTGGTGGGATATAGGGAGTATTCCCTTGATATCACATGGAGTAGTTGTTTTGTTTTATGTTTACCTTGGCTATTGTTCATATACCTTAGATATTTTTTGGATAATTTTTATCATTATCATTACTTATATTTAATTTTTTATAGGAAATATATTTCTTGTTTTACTATTGATATTTTCCCTCCAATTTTGTATATATATATATATATTCAATTATTCCTTCTTGAGTTTTGTTGAAATTGTTCTTCTAGTTTTTTATGGCAGGATACTACTCTACAGCCCATGGGGATCTCTAATTTCCATTGTGAATATGATGGTCTGGGTGTAGTTATAGTTTAAGAGTGTATTAGGGCTGGTTTATTCAAATTATATTCAATATATACTACCCATTTGAAATATTTAACATGAAAGTATATATTTCTTGATGATTAATGAATAAATTAATATTACCCAATCAGGAGTATTGTATAAAAAGAAAATAATACATTCATTCATTTTTTGATTAGGAACAATTTTCTTTAATTTATTTATTTTTTATATTGTTTTACGTAGGAAATTGTTTTTATTAAAATTATCTAATAAGGTTATCTAGTGTTATACTTGAAAATATAATTTTTTTTGAATTGATTGTTTATAATTTTTTATGATAGATTCATTTTCGACATTAGTTTTAAAAATTATAATCGATTATTTTAATAATATATATGGTGGTATTGGATTTTTATTCTTATATAAGTTGTTTATTTTTTATTATGATCTAAAATTTAAAAATTGTTTTCAAAAGAAAAAAAATGAATTTATTATTATTTGAATATTTCATTTCTATTTTCTTTATTTCTCCAAAGGACATGATTTTATTATAAAACACATATTTCTGGGGAATATATCATCATCTCTAATCTATAAGTAATTATTTACCATTAATATTAATTCGAATCATTAATATTCTTGTGAAAGGTAGGATAATATGTTTCACCTAAATATCCATATTCATTATATCATATGAGATATTATTTCATAAACCATATACCATTTCAACACACAATGATTATTTTTAATTTTGTTTGATTGGCTATAGAAATATTGATTTTACATATCATTATTAAATATGGAAATTTTATGATAAATCATAGTATTTAAAAATTTAATTGATCATTTAGTATATGAGGAATAAATTTGACATGCATTGACAGGTGGGGACCCAAATTATATATACCTAAAATGAACCAACAAATAAAATGAGATAAATCAGTTGCATAAATTTAATAGGTTTTTGGTGTTTACCAACACATTAATTATACTCAATTAGTGAATGGGGTTTAGGGTATAAATATAATGACATATAATATCATGGTATCCAATATAAATCATTTACTTAATTAACAAATTAGTTTTTATTATCCATGATATGTTTTCATTGATACTATACCTGGATGCATTTGGTGCTCATGTTATTGTTTAAAGGGAAAATCTATTCAATTATTTTTCTAGAAATATTAGTTTTACATTATTTACACATGAGATTTTATATAATACATAATATCTACTGATTATTAGATATCACTGTTACATTTTTCCCATGGATTTGAATAAGAATTCTTTAAATGTGTGCATGGATGTCGTTTGTCTTATATTTCTATATTTTATGATTCATTGAAAATATAAAAAAATGACAATCATGTATCTATCTAGTTCTTCAAGTCTAAATATATTATTAGTCATTTTGTATTATATATATTTTATCAATTCTACTATAATATTGGTGACACTGGCATAGGGTTACCGGATTGGGGGTTTATCATGATTAAAACCCTAAAAAATAGAGGTTTTTTCTCCAACCTTGAGGTAGATTTTTATATTTCCTAGGAACATTTAATTAATATTTAAAAATATTCTATTTTTATTATAATATTTATTCTATAGGGTTTTAATAATATTATTTTATGTATCATGTGGAATTTAAGGATGAAGATTCAATTTTCGAATACTACATAACTCCCATGACATTACAGTTCGTTTTTTTCTTTTTTTGATTCCTTATATTAATAACATAGGTGGAGAAAAGTGTGTTTATTTATTTTTTGGGGAATGAGAAGAAATGTATGTAAAAATAAACCTCAATTTGGAATAAGTTATGTTATCTCAGAAGTGATCCCCTTTGCATGAAAATTGTTTCAATGAACACGTCAGAAAACATGCATCCTAGAGGGAGATATTAAATGAGATGAAGTATAATGTTAGGGTGTCGATGTTAGGTGGGAGGTTTTATAAATTCCATTAATATATGTTGGAAAAAATGAAAAAAATAGGATGTAATCTGCCTAAATTATTTTCAGTTGAGTTTATCTATATTATCTTTTTTGTTATCATGCAATGCTTGGAGTTTATCTAAACAGGAGAGATTTTAGAATCATAATATTAATAAAACAACATCTTTATCAATTTTCTTTAGGAATTGCAACACACACTAGTGTAACATGTACATAAATTAGGGGATATTTTTTTATGTATACATAACTTCAAATTCATATGATATTGTCTGTTTATATTTATTAACTAAATTTTTGAAACATAGTGAATGTCTGACAAATCCAATTTAATAGAATATATGATGATACATTAAGAGTTTTAACAAAAAAATCAATGAAATTAAAGGTGTTTTTTAATATTTTATATATAGAAATAAAATTTTGCATTCAAGTAATATTATATGGTGAATAAATTATATTCTATTTTAATTATACCTTAGTATCATTTGTAAGACTTCACATGTATTTATTTTCAAATGTGTCACAATTTATCATCCATTTTGTGGTGTTCAATGTAAAATTTCAAAATTATTTTTCCATTAAAATTCATAAAAATGGTGTGTTTAAATATATTACACTACTAGAATCTATATACTCTAAATATGGAGTACACGGATTTCCTTGTGTCATCTTGTTATAGATCATGTTAATTGATGAGGATCTTGAGGATAAATCTACATACTTCTGATGAGTTTGCCAGAAAATATTATTAGGAAGAATATGCACCATCTGATGAGTTTTAATGGTGATGATTTTTTCAATGCTGTTTTACCCCATAAAACTAGGTATAAATCAACCTCTCACTATTTGATAATGTTGAATAATTCTTGATAATTGGAATTATTTGTAATAATATCTTATATATATGTTTTCATATTATCATCGAAATCCACATGTTTTTTTATAATTTTTTTTCGTATTATATTATTTTGTATCTGTATCATTGTTATGTTCATAAATGCATGTATTTAGCTTGAACTAAGTACTTTTTTTGTTCATTGACCTTTTTATAGTTTGTATGTTCATAAATTTTTACTCTCATTATAGAAGAAATTTTATCTATGATTTGGTTTCAAATAATTCACTTTTAAAAGATTCCATATGTTGGAAAAACCATTCTCCAATATAAAACAATTATTAAAAATATAATTTTTATATATATAAGATAATTTAAAACTGTGAAATAATAATTAATGAGTTTGAAAAGATCAATATAATGTTATGAAACCCTCACATTCATGGAAAAGTGATGTGGTTATCATTTAACGAATCTTATAATGGTTTTATTCATTGCAATAAGTAAACTAAATATTATTCCATTTGAGGATTATGAAATATGAATTAATTAATAGAGGATTATGAATCAATATTTGAACTATCTATTAGTTGGTCTAATGTGGAATAATAATGTACAATAACCAAAACAATCTCAAATGTTGAACCATACATGTTATCTTTTAATAAAAGTTTTTCAGTTAATTTTTCCAGGAAACAATTATTTGGTATATATACATTAAATTCCTATATAATAGTGTTTAATCACATAAAATAATTTATATATATGTAGTATAGATGAAAATAATTTCTTTCATCAGAAAGGATCTTTAGGGTTCTATCATTAATATCCCCTCATTACGTTAGATTCAAATATGAGAATTAGAGGAAACCAATACATAATTCGTCAAAAACTATGGCTTTCATGAACCAAACTCATAGATAATTCCTAGATGATTGAATGAATAATTTGATACCTATATCACAACACTAATATGTCATGGGATGGAGGATAGTGCTGAGCAATCATATCAGAGACATAGGAGGCCTTAGCTTATTTACATGTACACAAGAACACATCAAAAAATACCCTTATGATGATGAATGGTAAAATAAATTTGATACTAAAAATGAATTAATATATGTTATCCTACATCAGCATATTATAGTTTCATAGGATAGAAGAAAATGTCCAAATATAAGTCTATCATAATTATAAATAGATGACATCCTATAAGGAAATAGCGGACTGTAATAAAATGACACACATTGAATAAACCATTGTTTTTTAATCAACTATTCCATACCTACTTTAGAGACTCATATGAATTTATCGTAAGGCCTTCTATCTATAAAAGAAATTTCATGTCTAGGTAGATACCATAATTAGACAAATTTTATAGTACCTAATAGATTTTTCAAAATCACCAAACATAATGCACCTGTATGGGAGGCACGTTAGTTAATCTTGTCAATCAGAGTTTGAGAGAATAAAAATAAAAAGGTTAAAATAACTGGGATATACACTAATTTTATAGGTAATTCCATATACATAATGCTAGCCTAGGATTATAATCAATGTATAAAAGTAATTCTCGTCCGATAGAAGTCACTCCATGTGATTTTTTGACACCAATAGAGATGATTTGATATGTTATGTTCGATGGGTATCATCATGATGTAGGTATATGATGGAAATCAAGATATATCAATAAAATTACTTGGTACCTCACCTAAGTCATGTGGTTTATACCTAACACTCTTTAGAATAATTCACTATATAGGGGATTAAATTTATAGGTATGATTTTTCATGATCATTCCAGAAACTACACCTAGGAAAAAATTATTGATAGAGGATCACACTCTATGCCACACATAGGATTTACATAACTCTATCATTGAAAAATGACATAAAGGATGTCACATCCCATAATTATATGTAATGCCACGTAGAACTCACGTAATGATTGAATAATGGAATTAACACCACTAAAACATATCAATATGTTATATAATAAAGTCCTAAATACATTCTGATAGAATTACATGTCATTTTCACTAGTAACATGACATATATTTGTTTAAGAAGGTCAACTTGTGTTATCCCTCCCCTTCACAAGTAGTCTAAACCCATTCCTATTTACAATTGCAGTGCTCATCTACAATAGATGTTCTGAGTATCGGTCCATACCTATGTACTCTGGGTATGCCAACATACCTGGTCATGTATGAGTACAATATAATATATATATATATACTCCATCAATATCTAAGTACCTAGTCGAGTCTGGGCTCATATACCCCTAGGGTACACTCCCATGATCAATTCATGGGTCACATTGCATGTATTATATCAACACATCATGTGATATTTATTTTCCTGGAATCCCAATACAAAATATCCAAGAGACTACACGGTCAATTTTAATTTAGATTAAATTACATATAACACATGATTTTCAAGAAAACATTTGTTTCTATGTCATTCCTCACATACAACCTCTTCATAAAATCTTGAAGAAAATCTTTCTTGTGAATCATGGATCTTAGTTATAAAAAATATTATCATCATCAGTGGAAGGATTATCCCTAGAATATATTTGGGAATATCTTCGTGCCATTCCGTACTAGAAAACCATCAAACCACTCATGGAAATCACCTGATCTAGTCATCAACCGTCTATATTTATTATCACATATTGTTTCTGAAATCAATTCTAAATTAAAAAATGTTGTAATGATACACTGTGAAAACGAACAAATAAAAAATGACCATTCACCACAAAATAATTTAACCAATAAAAAAATAATTTACAATGGTGATTTTGTAAAGAATAATGGAGATGATTCATAACACACAAACACGAGGAATGAACCACATCCATGTTTCGAGATGGCCTAAATCTATTGATAGGACAATAATGAATGATGAATAATTTAACTTGGATTATGTAAGGATAATAAATTTAAAATTTCCATGAAAATAATTCCACACCCAAAAAACATCAATTGACCTATAAATAAATTAATTACAATGAGTCGAAAATAAAAAAAATGGAATTAAATCCAAGAGAAAAAATACTGGAAAAATTGTTGTCCCATTATTCATTATCATTAATACATGAATTATCCACCAAAATGTGTAATAAATCCACATTTCTTTTCTACTAACCCTTTGGATTTTCCAAAAAAAATATTGAATAAATTTATTATGTGACACCCCATGATCGTAAGATATGTATCTTTCAAAATTTAACATATTTGATAGATTACTCTTCACACAACACCGAGTTTAAAACCAAAATATAATATTAAATATGACAGTTGTAATATTAATGCGAGAATTAGGAATATTAATAAGAAAATGGAATAGTAACTTCGCCGATGAAAGTATAAATATTTTTTTCCTTATAAATGTGAATATGGTATATTTATGTCACGGAATATGAAATAAAAGTAAAAAAATGATACATTAAGTATGTATTATTTGAAAACATAATACTTTATTCCCAATTTTATAATTAAAAAATATATATATAATAAAATTAATAGTCATAAAATAAATTCAAAAATTATAATGTTTTTTAGGATTATAATATAATATTATGAGATCAGAATTATTTTTCGAATGCTTTATTAAATATTTTATAATATTAAAATTGATATTTTCAATTAAATAATGGTACTATTTAAAAATTAAATTTCACATATTTAAAAAATTATATTCATAAAATGGTTTCCATTTTTAATTCTATGTGTTGAGAAATTATTATTGTGATTTTTTTTATTTTATATAAAATATATGAGATTTTGGTGAATAGTAAAATACTGTAATTTACACTATCTGAAAAATGAAAGGATTATTAAATCGTAGAATATTTATGGATATTATAAGCTAATAATCTCAAATAATCATTAATTATTTTATTATTTATTGTGATAACATATAAAGTATTTATTTTACTGAGAAAAAATAAAAATCTAATGAATAAGATAATACAAAAAACACCCTTTTACTCGACAATAAATACAATCTATCACTACCTCTTCCCATCAGACCTCCAAAGCATTTAATCATGTAAAATTTCATCCCAATATGTCTCCGAAACCACTCCCCCATGTTATGTTCATGTTGGAATCACCAAAATGATCATTTCAACATTTCATTAGGAGGTTTTAAAGGATATAAATTCAATAGGTAAAATCCACTTCCACTCTTTTCATTTCTTTCAATTTATTATATTTTCTTATCCATTAATTAATTACTTTGTACGAATATTCACGATAACTATAATGTATTTCTAAAATGATATTCCATTATGTCAATTTGATATCTACCATTAATGATTTTCTCTTCCCCACCATTTATTCTAAAAATGAAAACACCACCCTTGAGGTGCCGATATACCACCTTCGTTGACGATGGATTTTAGTTTTTCAATTATGTATTCAAGAATATTCACAAAAATGTATTTTTTAGTGAAAACATATTATAATAATTTTATAAAAACATATTAGGTGTTATATAGTAATAATATATGAAAAATAATAATTTATAAGAAAACACAATTTCATGATGACTGAAAAAACACCAAAATAATCCAAACGTTTATTATTAACATATTATTTAATGAATCTCCTTCATATGTAAAAGAAATGTTATATATATAAGACAATTAAATCTAGTTTATGTAAATTAATAACATATATATTCAATTATATAATATTTTTTTCATTTTACATGATATTTTGTACATGTATTCATGTTAACCATTCATGAAAACAAAGGAAACAAACACCCCCAAATAACAAAATTGAATATTATTACTCATAAAAATGTCCATAAAAAACATAATAAAATTGTTAAAAATAAAATATTTGATTAATAGGTTCTTAAATATTTTATTAATTAATATAATTTCATTATCTAAGATGTTAATTACAAGTGTAGAACACTTTTAGATATATGTTCCATGATTTTCCCAAAACATTCGTTTTTCATTTGGGTTACACATTCTACCCTCATTACACAATAAATTTATTCATTAATTATATAGATTTACAAAATATTACTTTTATATGTTCCAATATAATGTATCCATATCATTTCATCTTTATTTTATGGGAATGTACATGTTTTAAAAGATTCCCTTTAAATTTCCTCCCAATAAAAAAACCCTAATGAAGTTTACTTCTCAATAGCATACCCATTTTAAGGTAAAATATTTAATTTATTGTAAAAGAAAATATTTTTTAAAAATATATATTTTTTGACGTAAAATAAAGTAGTTATTTTTTGGTTTTATGGAAAAATTATTCTTTATTATGTTTTCCAAAACTCATTTATATTTTCGCTTAAACTGCAATAAAGTGGTTTATTTCTGATGTTTCATAAAAACAATTTTTACGTGTTCTCACACATGTTTCCAAATTTCAGTATGAATATTCTTCTAGAGTTCCTGAAATATAATTTCATTCCCTTTTATCTTACTTGATATTCATGTTTACAATCAAATTTTGGGAAAAATACAAATAATTTCCAAATGAAATCTTATTTCCAAAGTAATAGGGTGTTTCTATAAAGAATATTTCAATAATTTTATTTGATAGTTTTTTTATATTTCAATACCCTTTATTTTATTTAATAAATATTTGAGATTTATCTCTTATTTTATTATCTACCATATTTCAATGAATGGCTTATGATTATTTTGAATTGGGATGTACTATAATTGTACCATTAAGTACATTACTCTAGATAGTTTAAGGATTGTGGATATTATTTACAATTCACTTGCTAATTCATATATGAATATATGTGTTTATTATGTTTCACCCATTTCATATGTATTATTCGTTGGAATTATTATGTTACAATTGAGGCCCACTATAGCCCCTCGATGTATGGGTAGGTCTCCTAACACAAACTAGACCAAGTTTTTACCCATTTATATATGGTTTATTGGATAATGATTTCAAGGTAATTTAATGATTCGTGAAAATACTAATTTCATCACTATGATATCATAAATATATAATCCAATTTATTATTAAAAATTTATAATATACATGGTTATGTTTCTTGTGATTATTTATATAGAATTATTTATTCAACTAATATACCATCCATATTATTCTCATGATTAAATTTTAATGTAATATGTATTAGTTATTCAACATGCCAAATTCTTAATATCTAAGATATGTTCCGTTTTATTTCATTCCCATACTAATTATCTGAGGTCACCCCTTTCTTATGTTATATTTTCTTGCAGGATGAGAAGATCTTTATTATGAATAACATAAAAGGGCAATATAAGTGATATAGGTGTTTCTAATTGATTTTAAATATTGTTTTTCTTTTCATGTAATAATGTAAAAATTATTTTTTTATATAGTTTTCAAAATATATTAAACTAATTGGTACTTAGGGATGTGATAAAGTATTTTATTATTCCAATGTAATAAATAATAGCACCGAATCTAAGTTACTAGGGTTGGGGTATATATAGTTTCTTAAAAAGGATGTGTAGTATAAACTTTGGAAAACTTATTATAGAATACATATGATAAAGAAAGAAACCCTATAATAAATTATTGAAATATTCCCAAGGAAAAAAAGTTTATTTTTAGAAATTTTACACTAAATTTTAATTTATAATTATGAGACTCTCTAGTTATGATATTAAAAATTATGTTTCTTAATTTTATGATCTAATCTAGGGTACTCCATTGTCTAGAAATGGGACATAGTGCATGAGATGTAAACCATATCAATGAGTTTACCCCATCTATGGATTTACTTCATATGAAAGAAATTTATGTTTGAGATAGACCTATAACTGGAGATAAATAACTTATAACTATATTGGGATCACTGACTCAAGTTATGAGTAATAACCTTACTTACCTGATGCATCCTGATCCACAATTTAGTGAGACAATGTTTGAATTCTATATTCCACAAAATCATACATCATTAAATTGGACTATATACTCATTTTAAGATGAGATATAGATATGTTCCTTCGATAAGATATATCTATATTATGGGAGTAACTAAAGGGATAAATGTATCATTTTAGTTTATCATCTCTATGTAGATTTGGATCTACAATGGTCATTAATTCGAAACAGAAAAGAGGAGGAAAAAATTGAAAATATTAAATAGAAGTATTTTAAGATAATATCCACAGAAAAATATATTTTTCACCAATAATGAGTGGAAATGGATAGGATATTATGTAGTCTGAGACAGATTGGGGATGAAACTATTTCCATTTACGAATCCAATAGTCTAAGGTTAGAAAGGCATGATACAAACAACTTAAGTATTCCAATTAGTATGATTGTCCATTTCATTGATGGTCATAAGTGAATTACTAGAATGAAACAAGTCTCCTAAAATTTGTTATTATACAAGGATATAATATCATGTGCTACCATGAAGGAGATATATTTTCCCATGTAATATATATTCGAAGGGATGCACGTTAAGATTAAGGGTGATGACTAATCAAGAAAAGGAATGAAAGATAAACAGAATAATTAAAGGATGAAATTTTAACTTGTAATAAATTTGTAATGAAAAATCATAGAACATACCTTTTGAGGATGAGATATTCAAAACAAATATGGATAAGAAGGACCCAATAACAATGATTGTAGAGGATAAAAATACATTTGAAATATGTAGTGATTGAACTATAAGGAATTAAGAAACTATGAACATGGTTATCATAGACATCAAGGAATTATTCCCCGGGAAAGGACCAGGAAAAAACTTCATTCATACACAGTAAAAAATTCTGATTTTGAAGTCCCTAATAACGTGGTGGATGGTACTTTAATCATATACACAAATTTAGTTAAATCATTACTTGATTTTAGATAATCAAATTCTGTTATATCATCATTGTTTGATAAAAAAATTGAAATTTTCAATTCAGATTAGAACGGTTATTGTTGGTAAATTATCCAAGTTGAAACCTTATTACAACAATGATGTGTTGAGTAGTTCATATTATGACATAAAAACATGCTATCATTACTAATTTCATCATCATGCCTATTGTTGATTTTAATTTAATATTTGGTATAGACTTTATTTTAAAACACAATTAAACCATTAATGTAAAGAAATAGAAATTGTGATTCTTGATGATGATATGAAATTTATTATCATTACAAGGGTTACTTCATCATTATATTCAAAACTAGAACCAACTCAAGTCTCTCTTTAAAATTAAATTCATGGGGAGGAAAATAAAACATGAATTATAGATGAGGATAGAAATATAAAAATTTAGGACGTACATTTGGTACATGAATACGTTGATGTATTTCCTTAATAATTACACGGATACCCCTTAGATAATTATGTTTAATTTACCATTGATTTAATCCTTGAATTAAGGAAAATATCGAAGAATCAATTTATAATTTACACTATATAATTAGTGGAAATAACCAAACCATAATAGGATTTGATTTAAAAATAAATTTTTTGTCCCATGTTTTCTCCATGGGGATTCCCCATTCAATTTTTCAAGAAGAATGTAGGATCAATGAGGCTACAAATTTACTATAAATAAATCAGTTCTATTACAATAATGAACAAATAGCATTTTAATGTAATTGGTGGTGTATTTGATCATCTTTGGGGAGGTCAATATTTTTTAATGGCTAACAATCAATGCATATATCATTAATATCATAAGAAGAAGGAAGATATTATAATGAAAACATTTAAAGTAGGTATATAAAATTTTACTGAATAAAATTCTGTTTGGACTGAATAATTCACCCTCTGTTTTATGGGTTTAATGAAAAAATTATTCATGGAATATATTGACAATTATTTGTGGTAATTACTGTTGATATCTTGATATATTTCAAAATATATGAGAACCATGATATCCCCATGGTGGATGTTCTGGAGCCTCTTAGAGGAAAATAATTGAATGAGATATTTAACATGTGTGAATTTTGGAATAAAAATATATCCTTCTATGTATATAGTTTCTCTATGTATGGAATCAAGGTTGAAACTATATGGAAAAAGGTCATTCACGAATCTCATACACCAACAAACATAACCATGGTACAAATATTCATTGGTATAATAGGTTTATATCATCATTTAATTCAATAATTTTTCTAAATTATCTAACATGTCAAACAAGATTATTCATAATGGGTTTTTGTTTGAATGGAAAAAATAATTTGTATAATATTTTGAATAATTGAAGAGGATATTAGTAAATTCTATGATCATCAATCTACCATAAAAATGATAGGTTTTCAATTTATTAAGACGCATCAAAGAAAGGATTTAACTGTTTCCTTATGCATGATTATAGAGTTATTAATTATGATTCAAAGTTGTTAAAAAACAATGAACAAAACTATCCTACTCATGATCATGAGTTAAAAACTATAATATTTTCATTGAAGATATGAATGAACTATATCAATCCAGAATGATGAGAAATATATATATAGCCTAGGATCTTGAAATATATCTTTTAATATAAATAAATCAACACAAGTAAGAGGATATTTCTCTAGTTACTCAGTGATTATAATTCATCAATACAATATCACCCAAGGAATGATATAAGGTAACAGATCTATTGAGGGCAAGGATCACGGGGATATAAAAATTAGGTTTAACAAGGATCCTATGTACATAGATGTTGTAAATATATATGGGAATTTTCATTGAAGGTGAAATACCTAATTTTTCAAATGGATTCCAACACATCATTATTGAAATGTATTAAAATATCTCATTTTGATGATGAGAATTTAAAGAACGAAATTAATGTTTTGAATGATGGGATATTGGTTGTCATTGTATATGAAGATGGAATTTTTAAATTTGGATTGAGACTATGTGTTCCTTATGTACCGATGTTTAAAAAGGGAATTATTGGATGATTCCCAAAGTTCATGTTTCAATATACACCATGCTACCACTAAGATTACACATATTTCATGGAACATATCTAGTGGGATAATATGAATCAATAAATAGATCACTATGTATCACAATATTTAATTTATTAAAAGGTGAACACTAAACAAAAATATCATAGAGGATTCATGCAACCTATTACTATTCCTACATGAAAATGGAATAAATAATATGGATTTATCACTATATTAATAATCAATCCATAAAAGATGGATGTAATGTGGGTGAATTTCGATCGACTAACCAAATCATCAATTTTCCTCACTATAAGGTATTAATTTCTATTGGATCACCTTGAATGACCATATATTAATGATGTTGTAAGAGTTAATAGAAGACCACATTAATTTTTTTTATTATCATGATCAATGATTTACATAAAAATTCGAGAAAATTGCTCTAAAATATTTTGATATTGAGATTAATCTCAGTACTACTTATCACCCTCAAACTGATGTGAAGTCTGAAAAGAGTAATCAAAATAATATAATTCATGTTTAGATATTGAAAAATGAAATTCACGGTATGTGGGATCAATATTTCCCTATTTAATAGATTTCATGTAATAATAGTGTCTATTCAAGTATTTAAATGGAAGAATATGAAGTGTTATATGAAAAGTGAAGTTATACTCAACCATTTTCTGGGAGAAGTGGGTGAGAGAAATCTCATCAGACCAGAAATTGTTGAGGAGACAATAGATAAGTAAATATTATTCAAACCCATATCAATGAAGATAAATGTATAAAGAAAATATATTCTAGTAACGGAAGTATAGATTTCATTATTCATGAGGGAGATCATGTTTCTATGAAATTATCTCTAAAGAAGGGTGTCATATGGTTCGGTAAGGAAGGGAAATAGAACCCCATGTACACCAGACCTTATGAAATTTAAGAGATAATTCAAAAAGAAACTTATCATTTGGAAATACAACCTATACTTTATGAAGTAAACGACACATTCCACATCTCTTTGTTAAGTAAGTATATTCCAGGGACAACAAATTTACTCAAATAAGATAGAATATATTTTGAATACTATTTCTCTTTCTAGGATGAGCCTATCCAGATTTTGTACAATAAAAAAATGTGTGGAAATAATCAGATGACTTGGATAGTAAAGTTAATTTTTAAAAATCACAAAATGGAAGAGGCGGCATTGGGACTAGAAGAATTTATAATGAAAACTACCCAAATAATTTAATGAGATGAAAATTTGGAAGTTAAAATAATGAATTCTTTTGAATGGTGGAAAAATGAAACACACATTTATTTTATGGTATGTGTCTTTTTAAATTTAACATATTTGATAGTTTATACTTCATGTCACAATGAATTAAAACTGTAATATACAGTTAAATATGATAGTTATTATAGTAATGTGACCATTATAAAATGTAATATAACCAAATAAATTGTAACATCATATATTATTTTATAAATATTATTAATTTATCTTATAGATGAAAATATGTTATATTTATATCATTGATAAATTAAAAAACGATTTAAAATGATAAATTAAGTATGGTTATTTTCTTGAAATAGAAAAATTATTCACAATATTATAATTGGAAAAATTATTTGAAAAAAATTATTTTCATGAAATAAATTTACAAATTAGTATTTAATTAATATATAATTATAATATAATCGTTTTAGACATTAATTAATTTTTTAAAAGTTCCCTAAAATAATTTATAAAATTATGTTCTATATTTTTTGAGTAAATGATGAATATATTTTATACTCAAATTACACATATTTGAAAAATTGTTTCCATAATATCAATATATCTTTTGAATTCAACACATGAAAAAAAATTTAAAGATAAATATAATGGATTTTTTCATCAATAGTCAATTTTTTTGAACGGTGAAATGCTATAATTTATGGTATTTAACAAATACATGAATTATTGAATCTTAGAAGAGGTATGGATGATATAAATAAATTTCAAGATATATTTCATTTTTTAATATATTTAATGATAAGGTTCAAGATATTGAAATTCTTGAGCCATAATACTATTCTAATAAAGAAATTAAGATAAAATCACCACCTCTTACACTATATATACAACCCCTTTTTGTCACACCTTTCAAGCCCTGAAGCATATCCAATTTCATCCCAATTACTAAAAAAATCAATCCCCCATATTCGTTTCTTTCTTGTATCACACATAAGACCATTTAAAAATTATTTAAGGAGGTTCTCAAAGAGTTTAATTCAAAAGGTAAAATTCCTTTTTTTTTCTTTTAATATTTAGCCTATTGAAAATATTTTCATATCCTTTCCTTATGCACTCTATCAAAACATTCATAATAACTATATTATATTATATAGGCTAAAATTTAATTTTGATAATGATAGATTCAACATCAATTATTTTCTCTTAATCTATTTCTATTCTCAAAGTGAAATCATCATCCGCGAGGTTTCGATTTACCGCCTTTGTGGATACGGAGTATTCATTTTTCAATACCACTTTCAAAGAATAACATATTAATTTTTTATGGTTTAAAAATATTAATTTATGTGTATTAAAACTTATTTAGTATTATATTATAGGTATATATTTGTAATATTAATTCAAGAGACAAAACTAGTTCTTGATGATAAAAGACACCAAAATAGTGTAAAGGGTTATCAGTAATGTTTAATATATTTATTATCCACTTATCTGAAAAAATAAATATACAACAAAAAAATAACATTTAATTTCCTTATTAAAAAATAATTTCAATTCTAGACAACTATTTCCATTTTATATTATCATCGTACATGTATAAAAGAAACCAATCATGAAAACAAACAAATCAAGCACCACTTAATGATGAAATTGAATATTATATCTCATTAGAAACACCATAAATGGACATAATAAAATTATTATAAATGAAATAAATATTGATTATTTTATGTAATAATTTATGAAGATATATTATTTCATTATCTAGAATGTTATGTACAAGTATAGAACTCGTTCAGATCTAATGTACAAGATTCTCCCCAAACATCTATTTTTCAATCTGGTTATGATTTCTTTATATTTAGCCAAATTTAATACTAACTTCATTGAATATAATTATAGTTTTTAATTTTTTTATTTTTTAATATAATATACCTAAATAATTTTATCTTTATTTGATTAGGAGTTACATGTTTTATGAGCTTCTTTATTCAATTTCACCCAATAAGAAAGCTCAATTAAAAGACACTTCACATTTTCTTCCCATTTTCAAGTACAATCCATAAAATGTTTTAAGAATACTAAATTTATATAACATATATATTTTTATCATGAAAACTATGAATTTTATTTTTTGGTTTTATAAAAATGAATATTCATTTTTCTTCTTTAAATACTATCTTATATTTTCCCACAAACTGAATTGAAGTTGATGAATTCTAATGCTTATTAAGCAAAATGTTTGTATGTTACCCTGTCAGTTTAGAAATTTCAATATTAATTTTATTTTATTTTTCCTAAAATATTATTTCCTCCCATTTTTTATTCTGGAATATACATAACTAAAATTATATTTTAGGACAAATACAAACGATTCTCCAAAATAACTCATCTTTCCTATATAAAATTGTATTTTGATCAAGCTATTCTAAAAGATTTTATCCAAGTATGTTAATATATTTTAATACACAATATTTAATCTAATATTAAAATTATATAGTTCTGTTAGGTTACCATCTACAATATTTTATGGAATGGTTCATGAATATTTTGAATGGGGATATACTGTCTCGATACCATTAATCTTATTAATCAAGATAGTAAACTAATTGTAGATATTATTTAGATAACATATTCTAGTTTAAATATGAATGTATATGTTGATTATTTTTTATCCCATTCATATGTGGAATTTTCTGGACATATTATGTGACGAGCATGGACCATTATGTCTCCATGATGCCTTAGTAGGTCCTAGGAGACAAAGTAGACAGTTTTTTTATCCATTTATGTATGGTGTCTTAGATAAATAATTTAATTTATGTTTATAATGACATAAATTATGCATTTTGTCATTATATTAATAGTAAATGATAACCAATGTGATTATTCAACTTGTAAAAGGTCCATGGTTAGGTTTCATGTAATTATTTATATGGAATTATTTATTCAGCTAAAATTATTTCAATTTTATGCTCATTATTATGTTTTAATGGAATGTGTTTTAGTTATTCACCATGCCTTCTGGATTAGGATTATGATATATTCTCATGTATTGCTTACACATACTGTGCATTTGATCTCACCCCATTTATATTTTTTATTTTTTCATTTAGATGCGATGATGTATATTATGAAGGAATTATAGGGTTAATCTAGAAGATAATGAGAATTTCAAGTGTAGAGTTCTATTTTTTTCTATTAAGGTTGTATTGTAATACTTATTATTGTATCTGGTTTTCCCAAGCTACAAAACGATTCAGTATTTCAGGTTGCGACTTCCTTGTTTATTATTCAATGTAATAAGGTAAGGCATCAGCTCTGAGAAACTTGGTTAAGGTATTTATAGATTATATATTGATTAATTTAATATATATATATATATATATTAAACCTCCAATTATTACACTTAAGCTAAGAATCCCACACTCAAAATTGTTACGTCACACCACATGTAAAACCCACATTACCGATTTAATGTAATCTCATATTTACCATATGATACTCTTTATTTATTTATTATATTATTTAATTAAATAATCCATCAAATTATATAAATTTTTTTATTATTTTTGTTATATAACTAACAAGAATCATTGGGGGCTGGAATCCCACACTAAGTCGACTCTATAATTCAATTGTACTCATTAAGGGATTCCATATGGGACGCCTCATACTCATATTTCACTTAATATTTTACCCAAGCACGTTGGGCCGCATGGCCTGAAGAATATCTCCTAAAATTCCAGAGTCTATTGACTACTAGTGAGGACCTATGATTTGTCTGTGGGGAGACTATGGTCTCATTACCAGAGTGTAACAGAATAAATAAATAGAAAAAATGGTAAATAAAAGAAAAAAGAAAAGTAAATTAAGGAATGAGACTAATGTAATAAATACACTAGGATAAAAATGAATGAATCAACTAGAAAACTGATTATTATATTTCCTGTGAATACAAAACTGAAAAACATGGATACAAGACAACATTAATAACATAATACACAAAAGTATAATGGAAATAAAGTAAATATTCAAAACATCCTGAGCTCCGACTCAATCTTATAATATAAAGAACCATCGTAAAACCACGAAATAATGTTTTCTATGCCGTATAATTAAATTTTTTAACACATACATACATTTCATCTGTCTCAGGGACTAATTGGAACCAAGAGAGGGTGTCCGAAAAATATCAGTGGGTCACCACCAATGATGTCTATAACATTTGGACAATAATATAATAGTTTGTGAGCATGCATATATAATGTAATGTTATATAACGTAAATAACTACACATCTACCTACTTCATCCATTGGAGAGAGTCTTTCCATGAAACTAATTCATTATTTCTGTGTTACTAGTTTATTATTGATTCACAAGTTACAAATAGTGAATGTTCCAATTTTTAAAAAGGAATCTTTAAACAATATTTAACTATGAAATTCCATTGAAATAACAAAAAAAATGTAGACATAAATGATTTTGAACTCAGTAATAATATTTTCTTACCTATGGGGGGACAGTTTAATCTAAGGAGCATAGTCCAAGTAATCCCACAGTAGGATGCCTACTGAGTAAATGGTGTTCATCCAAGGTAATAAGGGTCTATGAAATAACTGGGTATAATAAAATTTAAACATGGAACCATATTTCCAATGCATTATCCAAGGAGTGTATACAAGGAATCCAAAAATAATAAATGAGTGATCCTACTGTGTCATATCGAGCATCCAATGAAAGATAATTATTGGGTTATAGGTTAGTGTTAACCTAATAAACTTATATCCTTGAATCAATATGGAGTTCCTATGGGTTCAAGTAATTCCTTATGGAATCCAAGGGAATGTCAAATCAGACCACCCCTATATGATAATGATTTTGTATAATTCATAAGTTCTGAGACACTATATACCATTACTGCGGAATTGATAATTGGGAACGAAACAATTTAATACAATTATTATTAATCAATATATCTATTTGTATAAAGAAATTCAATTCATTAGTCTGATTAGGAAAACATGCAATGAAGCCATCGTTAAATCCATTTAAGGAATATTCAATAGTTACAGATCCGTCTTATACCTTCCATCAACATGGTACGGGGTTCTACAGGCATGGAACCTATTATTAATTTTCAAATAATTTGGCCTAGTCATATACTTACTATACGTGCAAATTTCCATTTCATATTAAATAATTTAATGAAGAATATATCATAATTGGGGCAATTTATGAGAAAAAATTATACATTCGATTACATAATTCACACATTAAATCAATCCATTTACTATTGAAAAGTTAACCCTATGAAGGTTCAATCAAAGGAATACCAAAACATCGGCTCAAACATGTCAAAACACTAAAATGAAAATAATGTCAAAAAATACTACATGGTAAGGATGGATTTGTGAGAATAACCAGTGTAACAACCCAAGATTTCATAGTATGTTATCTCATTAAAGTAATTCAATAGCTTGCGATACACACAACATCGAGTTCAATCCCTCCACAACATACCAAACTAGACATTAAAAAAGTGGTTATGAATAATATTAACTACATTTTGAATCTTATATACTCTATAAAATTTTAACACCCAATTATGTGTTTCTTAGATATAATAGAAGAACAAATTCATCTTTCAGATAAAAGATGCATTTTTCAGAAAAAGCAATTTTAACGCCTTTTAATGGAGAATCCTTTTTAAATCCAATATTTGGCACTTTTATATATTCAATTTGACATAATAAACTTCTTCATTATAATTTGGACATAAAAATATATTTTTGATAAATTATTGGTGTTTTTCTGATAACATTCATATTTGGGTGAATAGTGAAAAACAATGAATTTTAATTGAAAACAACTTTTATAACAAAAATTATTTTTAGTGTTCAGTCACACGTTTGAATGGATTTTATGTATAATAAGATTACATTTTTTCATTTAATAAAATATATGAAATTATAAATAATTTCACATTAAAATTTTACAAAAACACATTTCAATCTTTTGATAGTTTGTACTTTTTAAAAACCCGCTTTTTGGTTTTGACAACGAGAATTATTTTTAAATTAATAAGTGGAAATTATATGTTTTTAATATGGTAATATATACTTCATTTATGAATTTTTGATATCTAAATTATCTTAGGTTGATTTTTTTTATTTTTCTGAAAACATTCAATTTTTTTGTGAATAGTTAAAAACAATGGGTTATTATTTAAAAATAATTTTTTTTTAAAAAAATTATTCAATTTATTTAAATTTATTTTATATAAAAATACATATATAATACCTATATAATTTCAATGTATTTTACTGGATACATTTTATAATAAAATATGATGTATATATTTTTATTTAAATTTTTACCGTCTTTTACCCACCATCTATGAGCATATGAAAATTTGCATAAAATATAATTTTACCGCATTTGTGAGATGAATTTAAAAACTATGAGAGGCCCAATTGATATCTTTATGAAAAATTTGATTCAATAAGATTAAAAAAAATTCGATGAATAGTAACTTCTTTACTTTGGTTTACCACGGTTAAGACTTAATATGGTAATTAGGGGTAAAATAGATATTATATTTACCAGAACACACGTCCTAATTCTATTGGATATCTGTAATTCTACCAAAAACAACATTAGGAATAAAAAATATTACCTCATTAGGTCCACATGGAATAGATTATGACATTTATTATTATTTTATTTAAAGAATAGTTAAAAGAGTTAAATTCAAAGTTTAATCACTAATCCATTTTTAATATAGGTATTCACGCAATATAAATTCGACTATAACTATTTATTAGAAAGATAAAAATATTTCATACATAATGGTATTTTATTTATAATATTTAGACATTATATAATTTAATTTTTCATGACACAATGAGGATGTAGTAATTACCTTATTAATGAAATATTTAAATAATAGATATTATAAATATCCAAATAAATGTATATTGAAACTTATAATGAATTGCACTAATTTTATACGTTAATATGACATGTTATGGTTAGTTAAATAAATTTTATTCAATTTTATAAGGTTTTTATGGCTTTCAAAAAAATAAAATACTAAATAGTGTCAAAATTGACATAATTGAGTTTATAAAACAAATATTATATTATTAAAGGATATAATATTCCAAAAAATCTATTGTTTGGACAAATTACTTAAATAAGGTTATATATATTAATAATGAACTACATGGGGTTCTCTTTTCTGGTTATTGTATGTTTATTAAAAATATAATATAAAAATACAAAGAGGCACGGTAAATATCAAACTATTTAATTAAGAGTAAAATCTAAAAGATATGGTTATCATGATGACATAAACCTATCTAAAACCTATTGTTTTAGAGGTTTTAGACCCTTTCCCAAATTATCCTTTAAATAATTCATTTTGAGCATTTAGAAACTTAAATACAATTTATTATAAAATAATATTTTAGGCTTTTGCTAAAGTTACCCACATCTCTCTTATAAAAGGGCACTAACCCTTCTATTAATTCCACACCTCCAAATCCTATTGGATCAGACAAAACCTACCCAAATATTCTCTAAACATTATTCCCTTAATAATATAGGACTTCCTTTGGTAATAAACCGATCTTATATAGCCATTTTGCTCAAATCAAAAGGAAGAACCCGAAGAAGAGGAAAATATTTAATCACATCTTTTAAGATATTTTCTTCTTCCACTTCCTCTTTAATTGTTGTTTCTATTATAAAATAATAACTCCAGAATATTATATATACTGTGATGCAATTATAAAAATGGTACAACCATATTTATTATTATATCCATCAAATTAATGACAAAGTCATTGTACGTGCGTACATACGGCTTAACGTATCCATGTTGTGGTGTAGTTTGTTATTCAAACATGTCATTATTTGGATGGGTATAATAATTTGTATAACTGATGGAAATAATTAATATAAAATGTTAATTATTCTATATATATGATATACCATCCAATTATATAAGATTTCACCATCAATATAATGATTTTTTCCCTTGTGCATACGTACGGAATATTGTTTCCACGACGTGAAGAGATATACATTCCCACATTCACCATTCAACAATGATTATAAAAATATATATATTGTTAATATGTATGTAATATTTTACATAATAATGCTACTGGATATATATATATATATATATATATATATATATTTATATACACATTTATGTACTTACATATATCTTATTCAGTTACTTCCGTTCAATATGATATGAAAATGGAAACATAGTTTATAAGCGCGTACGACCTTCCATCCCCATAATCGTTGCCTTCCATTTCATATATCTATCTATTATAATTATTTATATTATATATATATATATATATGATATATATATCAATGTTTATATTGTGTAAGTATTTAAATCATGATCTATATGATACTATCAAGAATAACAAGTTTAAACACGTACGATAAAGAAAGTGATTATTACCTAAAATGTTAATTTAACAAGGAAATAATTATTAAATGGGTAGTATAAAGTGAATGGTAATGGTTAATTTTACAATATTTTTATTATCAAAGGTTGATTTCACATAAGTATCTAATGGGACAAATTTGTTTATCCATGTACGTGTTAAATAAAAGTCTTTTGAAAGGGATTATTTTTAAGGGTATTTTTTACTAAAACATCGTTTTAAATGTTTTAAACATTTATTCTTCTAAATCATTCTCATTAAGGTCCATATTTTCAAAATGCATTTCAAGGATTTATTTATATGAACATGAATGTTTTTAAGATTTCAATTCCATTCAAAAGATTCAAAGTGGTATGAGAAACTTTGTTTGAAAAACTTCTTTACATGTCTTCCTTTATAAATTCGGTGACCTTAAAATTTATTTGTGAAAAAGGGATTTTTTCAAAAAATGAGTTTTAAAAATCTTTTTCATCTATATCAACATACTTTGATGGATTTTAAGCTTATTCGAAGTTGATTTATTATGGTACAAATATTCCATATTGTATTAAATTGTTTGTGATATGTTTGACTATTAATGTGTTAATTTTATACCATTCAATGTTTATGGATAAGTATTGACATTGTGTATTCTAGTTTTAATAAGACTGATTATGTTATGTTTAAACCTTTTCACATGATGAATATATTTGACTTAGTAAGTGATGTGTGGAGCCCGCTGTATCTCATTGATGCATCGGTACGTCTCAGGAGACAAACTAAGGTCTTGGAATAATGCCTTGAAAAAATCTTATTTGTAGTCTTCGCACAAGGCCTTCACTATGTGGTTATGAAGAATAGAATTATACATTCCATCATTATGAAAGTTTCTATTGATATGGAATGTGATTTTTCGACTAGTAGGATATCCATGTGAATATGTAAATGGAATTATTTTATTTTATCTTTTACATATTATCCTAATGTTTATGTTTAAAAGGATATTGTTTTAGTCTTATACATTTCCTTAAGGGGTTATGCTTATTTATGAATGTTTCCACTATGTTGTTATCTTTAACAAGCATCTGATCTCTCCCCTTTCTATGTTTTATTTTCCCCATGATTGAAGATTTATTATATAGTTGACCTATAGGGATAGGATAAGGGATATGAATGTGTTTAAAAGGGGACATGTTTTTGTTGTTTTTCATTTTATAATATAATTTAACGTTTATGTATATAATCTATTTTTCAAGACTGCTAAACTGATCAGTCCTTCGGGTTTGGATTCGTTATAATCACTCCAATGTATAAAAATAATGCACCGACTATGGGCTTCTAGGGCCGGGGAGTTACAGTCGGTATCAGAGGAAGTTTAGCAACAAACATAGAAATAGATTTAGATAAAATCTGATTAAACAACACTACCTAAGATAGTCTCTGAGGATTAGTATTGAATAACATCCTAGAATTTTTTTAATGTGGAGATTTTTTTGTATTTTCCTAGAAATACATCCTTGTTTGGATTCGAGTAGGAAGAGGTGGCTCTCGTACAAATGTACTTAGCAGTGAAAGCTCTGACATGGAGTTTTGGGCTAGACATGGGGTATCCAGGTACACGATAATGGGCTATGCTGCACTCTTGGTTATGACACTATTGAGGGGTATTCATATTATAATTCACATTTTCATTACAAGCCATTACGAAGGATTTTGGAGTAAATACATCCTCATAGAAAACATTGTATTATTATAGATTATATGCATAACCTATTCAATTTATGTTAGGTATTTTACATGTTTGGGAATATGAATTTTGATTTATAAACTAACCAAGTGTATTCCATTGTTTAGAAATGGATCCTAGTAGAAGTATTGGGAACTCCAGCAATACGCATGATCCAAAGATAAAGAAGGATTATATCTTTCAAGGTATTAAGACAACATTTAGAAAGGAAATAGTCTCCCACATATTCTGATCAAATTAATGAATAATATCTTGTGTTAATATGATATGTAAATAATTCTCTATGTCCTATGGCTTTGAAAGGAAACATGATAGGAAAATAATGGAATAAATAAAGATAGGTATAGGGAATAAGGGAAGATGGATTTTCCCACGTGTGATGAACGTGGAATGAATAACCTTTGTAAATTCATGTAGGGAATGAGAGGTTTTTATATGTGGGGAGAAAAAGGACACCAAGTACATCATTTCATGGGTAATAAAATGGTTTCAAAGGAAGAATGATTCATCTACAGGGATTTGGGACAGTACGTGAATCAATGTATAAATAATCAGAGTTTACCCCAAATGCTTCTATTGGATAATAATCATGTTATGATAATACCAAAGATGAAGAGGAATTATTAGAGTTCTTATGTTGTTATTAATGTATTGTATAATTTGAGTATTGTATTAATGATGTACATGTTATAAGAATTATAGAGTATATAAGGATTGTACTGTAGTACTATTTCATTAAGGACATGAGATTGTGTGGAACCAAGAAATGTGACATAATAGCAGGTTTTTTTTGTAAAATATATGGTTAAGAGAAATATAAACCATAATATGGTTCTAATTCTAAGGTATTTATTTTGGAATAATATATAATTGATTTGGATAAATTATATTGGATATTCTTTACTACCTTGAAGGTAATTAATGATTTGTATATTTCATCATTGTTGGAGTTTATAACATTTTGGATAGAAGGCGTATATCCAGTATTCAAAAAGGAATAATGGAGCATTAATGTAATCAATATGGTTTTATGGTAATTCCGGGTGCTGCAGTGATTTAAAATAATACATGATGAAGGTATTCACATGTAATTATGAGCCAAAAATGATCTTCATTGTGTTTACCTTCCTTATAAATTTTGGATTTTGAGTTTAGACAAAATTATTTTGGATAAGACTAATTGTTGAAATCTAATAAGCTATACCTTGGATACTACTGTTATGGTTAAAACATTTTTTCAGATTATTTTCTTGTTTTCCTAAAAAGGACAACTCGAAGGTCGGGCGACGACCCGTCGCATCCGGCAATGCCACAAGACTTGAACCCACAACCGAAGAGTGACAAGGGTGCATCACCTACCACTGGCCTACATGATATCCTAGATTGTATAATGTTGTTTTTTCTAAATGGTCTAACAGATAAATTATAAATTAATTTTTTTGGAACCCGATACGTTTAGGATAAATATAATATTTTTTTAATTCAATTATCTTTTGGAGTGAAAGGTGAATTTTATCTGGGAATTAGTTGAAGGATGAAACTCTTCTTGTCTAGTGAATATATATATATATACA
Organism: Viscum album; assembly: GCA_963277665.1. Taxonomy (NCBI): domain Eukaryota; kingdom Viridiplantae; phylum Streptophyta; class Magnoliopsida; order Santalales; family Viscaceae; genus Viscum; species Viscum album. The sequence goes on from OY728143.1 coordinate 1,018,084,500, forward strand.
TATTTCCATCATCTATGAATAAATTAATTCTTATACTTTATGGAAGAGATATTGAAACCAAAAATGTTTTATCCTAATACCTTATGATTTGTTGAACCAATGATATTTTAAATCATTATAGATTTATGGATTTGAAGCCCTCAATTTTAAACTTATTTGTGATTGATAACCTCAATCACACCCTATAAATATCTACGTTTTTTCTCTATTTACATGTCTCTAATTTCAACCAATATTCTCCTAATCGAGATCATAAATTGGTGGTGACTTTTTCAATATCCTTTCCCTCTTATTAAGACTAAATTTTATAAAACCTATTTCCGATGAGGGTTTCCAACAATGGTATTTTTCTATTTTTAACAATTTATTTTTGAAGAAAAAATTAAAATTGCAAGGAAAAAATTTATTGAAGGAGGGTAGATTGTAACACCCCATGATTTCATAGTATGTTATCTCATTAGAGTAATTCAATAGCTTGTGCTACACACAACACCGAGTTCGAGCGCACCACAACATACCAAACTAGTCGTTCAAAATAAAGTTATGAATAGTATTAACTAAATTTTGAATCATATATAATCTATATAATTTTAACACCCATATTATGTTTTTCATAGACATAATATAAGAACAAATTCATTTTTTCAGATAATGTAAGTATTTTTCAAAAAATGCAATTTACTACCTTTTAATGGTGATCCCTTTTTAAATATAATATTTGACACACACATATATATTATATTGGACAAAATTAAATTCATATTTAGAATCAAGAAATGAAATTTTATTTATGATGATTTTTTGTGTTTTTCTGATAGCTTTCATATTTGGGTGAATAGTGAAAAATATTAAATTTTAATTGAAAATAACTTGTTTAATAAAAATAATTTATTGTGTTTTATTATAAATTTGAATGGTTTATAATTTTAATTAGATTAAATTTTTATCATTTAATACAGTTTATGTCATTATATGTAATTTCAAATTTAAATTCGACATAAACACATGTCAATCTATGATAGTTTTTTCTTTTTAAAAACTATATTTTTGTTTCAACAACAGGAATTAATTTTAAATAACTAATGCACATTATAAATTTTAAATATGTTAAAATGGACACAATTTGTTTATTAAAAATATCAAAATTAGCTTAGTTTGATTTTTTTGTATTTTTCTATAAACATTCATTTTTTGGTGAATAGTGAAAAATATTGCGTTATTATTTAAAACCAACTTTTCATTTAAATAATTTCTTCTTAAAATTTAATTTATTTTAAGTAAAAATTGATATATAATACCTATATAATTTCAATGTATTTCATTGGAGTCACTTTATAATGAAATTAGATATAAAAATATTAATTGAACTTTTTACCGTCTTTTATCCATCTTCACGGAGCATTTGAAAATTTCCATAAAACATAATTTTACCACTTCTGTAAGTTGAATTAAGAAAATATAAGAGAAAAGGATGAAATTATTTTAAATTATATGTTTTAATAAGATGAAAATAATATATGTTGAATTGTATCTTTTGAATTTTATTTACAACAGTTAAATGTAAATTGGGTAATTAAAGTTAAAAATGATATTATAATTAACCTGAAACATTCCATAATTCTATTGGATAAGTGTAATTTGAACAAAAACAACTGTAGAAATAAAATTTGACCCCATTTGATCCACTTGTATTAGAATATGAAATTGATTATTATTTTGTTTAAAGAAGTGTTGAAAGAGTTAAATTCAAAGTTTAATAACTGAACCATTTTAATATAGGGTTAAACACAATATAAATTAGACTATAAATATTCATTATAAAGATAAAAATATTTAATACATAATTTTATTTTCTTTATTATATTTATGAATTAAATAATTTCATTTATTTATGACACAATGATGAAGAAGTAATTTCCATATTAATGAAATATTAAAATAATTTATACTATAAATTTATGAATAAATGTAAATTGAGACTTATGATTAATTAAACCAATTTATAGGAAAATATGGCGTGTTATGGTTGGATTAATAAATTTTATTTAATGTTATAACGTTTTTATGGCTTTAAAAAATCAAATAATAAATAGTGTCAAAATTGACATAGTTGAGTTTTTAGAAAAATTATTACATTTTTTATTGATATAATATTCCTAAAAATATAAATGTTTGGAAAAATGACATAGATAAGGATATATATATTAATAATTCACCACATCAGGTTTTATTGTCCTGTTATAGTTTGTTTATTAACCATAGAATATAATAATACAAGAAGACATGGTAAATGTCGAACTATTTAACTAAGAGTTAAATATAAAAGATAATGTTAATACGATGAACTAAACTTGTCTAAAACCTATTATATGAGAAAATTTCGACCCATCATTTCCTTATCCTTTAAATAGCTCATTTTTTAGATATTAGAAACCAAAAATGATTTTATTATAAAATAATATTTCAAGATTTTCCTAAAGTGACCCTCACTTTTGGTATAAAAGGGAACTTCCAATTTTTTTAATTCCACACCTCCAAATAATTTTTTATCATCCAAAACCTACCCAAATAATCTCCCAACATTAATCCATTAATCCTAGAGGCCTTACATTGGTTAGATATCCCACCTAAGGAGCTATTTTTATCAAATAAAATGAAGAACCCGAAGAATAGGTAAATATTTCATTGCATTTTCCAAGTTCTTTTCTTCTTCCACATCTTCTTTATTTGTTGATTACATTATAAAATAATAACTACAGTATCATATATATACTTTAATGTTATTATAAAACTGTTACAACCATATTCATTATACTATCTATCATATGAATGAAAAAGCCGCCATATGTGCGTACGTATGACTTTCCGTCTCCACATCATCATGTAGTTTGTTATACAAACACTTAATTAGTTGTATGGGTATAATAATAAGTATAACTGATGTAAATAATATGTATGAAATGTTTATTATTCTGTATATATGATATAATATCCAATTATATATGACATCCCCATCAATATAATGATATTGTTGCTCATGCGTATGTACCGATTACCGTCTCCACGACGTGATGAGATATTCATTCCCACATTCACCATTAAACGATGATAATAAAAATACATATATATTATTAATAAGTATGTAATAAATGAGATAATTATTTTACTGGATTTATATATATGTTTGTATTTACATATATCTTATTCAAATTCATCCGTTCAATAAGTAATGAAAACAGAAACAACGTTTATGCTTACGTACGGCCTACCGTCCCAATAAATGGTGACTTAGATTTCATATATCTAACTATTATAAATATTTATATTCTAAATATATATGATATATAAATCACGGATTATATTCTGGAAGTATTTAAATGATGATCTAAATGATAGGATTAATAATAACAAGTTAAAACACGTATGATTAAGAGAGTGATTATTACTTAAAATGTTTATTAAGCATGGAAATAATTATTAAATGGGTAGTATAAAGTCATAAATGAATCATGTATTATATATTAACTATTAATAAGGTTGTGGAATAATTTATTAACTTACTATGGTCATTATACCAGATGTTAAAAGTACCATCGACTAAATCAATGTGCAAGGTAAGGGTTAATTTCACAATCCTTTTATTATACAAGGTTGTTTTTACACAAGTATCTACTAGGACATATTTATTATCCATGTCCATGTTTCATAAAATAATTTTCAAAGTAATTTATTTTAAGTTGCATTTTTTTACTAAAACATCATTTTAAATGCTTCATATATTTATTCATCTAAATCATTCTCATTAGTGGCCATGATTTCAAAATGGTTTTTATGGATTTATTTATATGGACATGAATGTTTTTAAAATGTTAGTTCCATTAAAAAGATTCAAAGTGGTATGAGACACTTTTATTCAATAATGTATTTAAATGACCTCCTTTATAAATTGTGTGACTTTTAAATGTTTTATGAAAAAATTATACTTCTCACGAAGAGTTTTAAAAATCATTTTCATCTATATCATCATCCTATGATGGATTTTAAACTTGTTTGAAGTTGATTTGTTATGATAAAAATCATCCATATTGTATTGAAGGTTTTGTGATATGTTAGTCTCTTGATGTGTTATCTTTATACCATTCAGGGTTTATGGATAAAGTATTTGAATTTCATATGCTAGTTTTTATAAGAATGTTTATGTTATGATTAAACCTTTTTTCATGAGGGATGCATTGGACTTAGTAAGTAACAGGAGGATCCCATTATATCTCCTCAATGCATTGGTAGGTCTCATGAGACAAAATACTGTCTTGGAAGAAGGCCTTGAAATACTCTTATTCGTATTATTGGAAAAAGGCCTTGAATATGTGGTTGTAATGTCTAGCATTATGCATTCCATCATTATGAAAGTGGCTATTGTTATTGCATGTAATTAAAATACTAGTAGAATGTCCATTTTAATAAGTAAATTTACTTATTTGATTTTATCTTTTCCATATTATTATAATGTATATGTTGGAAAGTCTTTTATTTTAGTCATATACATTTCTTTAATGGTTTATGATTATTTTTGAAAGGTTCCGCTATATTTCTATTCTTACTGAGCATTTGAGCTCACCCCTTTCTTTGTTTTTTTTCTAGGATTGAAGAAGTATTTTATGCATGACATGTAGGGATATTCTATGGGATCATAATGTGTTCAAAAGGGGACAAAAATGTTATTATTTTTAATTTTATAATGTAATGAAACATTCTTTTATATAATCTATTTTCCATGAATGCTAAACTGATTGGTCTTTTGATACATGATTCCTTGTAATCATGCCAATGTATTAAAATAATGCACCAACTCTGGGCTTCTAGGTCCGGGGCATTACAACCACAGAAAACTATTCACATATTTTGAATGATCATAAGAATATAGTTTAAATGATTATAAGAATATCATATTAGTTCAATAATTATAAGCAGATGAAATCAGTGGTCCCCAAACAAAAATTCAAAAATCAATGAAATTGACGGATGAGTTATAGACCACCCACCTTAGGATTGTATTACTCTTCCAAAGTGGTATATACATCTGATATGGATTGGATCAGATTAGATTTGAGAAAACATTAAAAACGATCACACCTCGATAAATATGTAAATAGAAAGATAGAAGAATAACGAATCGAACAGAATCGAGTACATAACACTGTTTATCCAACACGTTGAAAAAAAGCACAAATTAATCCCTGATGAAGGATATCTCTTGATACATTTAATAGGCCATCAAAATGCTCTAAAATCGAAGATATTGAGGCCAGTCCTATTGGAGAATGTATTAGGTTAGTAGGATGGGATAAATTAGTTCATTAAGGGTAAAAAATTAATTTTCTTATAATTTAACATGTGAATGGTTTTCCCGAATGGTTTGAAAAACTAGGTACAAGCCATGTAAGCCTAACTAATGAAGAGGGGTGTACCGTATGGTTTTGCCACATAGTTTGGGAAACCATTATAACACCCTGATATTTAATGATATTGATTATTTTTAATCCATTTTATGTCTTTTGTTTTACGATACAACAAGATAAGATTTTTCTATACGCAACAACATATTAACTTGTAGTATATGGAACACTATTATTATCTTCTGTTGCACACAATTTGATGTTATATTGATTGAATTCATTTCATAGAACATATATTATAGATTATGTTCAATGAAAAATGTTTTTATTATGATATAAACAACACCGAAGGATGTTTCACTACATGAAACACCGACTTGGATTTTTTTACACGCAATTGTTGGCTTCCTCGATAGATTTTGTTGTACACGATACCAAATTTTACTAAATAATGATATGTTATTATAATATTATAATGAACTACATCTTATTAATAGTATTAAAAACATTTTGGATTTTTTAACATTTTCATTCATGTAACAAATTTCCTATAAAATATTATGAGAACAAAATCATTTTTTCCAACAGAAGAAGAATTTTTAAAAAATTATATTTTTACCACATTTTGATGTTGCGCCCATTTTAAATTTCCCTTTTTACACTTGTATAAGATAAATTCAAAAAAAATAAACCACTTCTTTTGAATTAGGATATAAAAATTTACTTTGCTTAATTTTTTTATATTTTTCTGATAACTTTAATATTATAAGGAATAGTAAAAATACGATAAATGTTACATAAAAATAACTTTTTTCATTGAGATAATTTATAGTAAAATTATAATAATTAATGGATTTAATGTATAAATAGAATATATTTTTACCATTTAATATAATTTATGTCATTAGAATTTATTTTAAATTGATGTCATAAGTAAACTTAATTCAATATTTTGCAATGTTTTAACATTAAAAACTCGTTTTCTCAAATACGGGATGAATTTTAAATTAATTACTACAACAAATAGGATTTGAAATTAGAAAAAATAGATTCCATATTTAGAATCAGGTGGTCCAAGTTGTTTAAATATGTAATTTTATTTTTTAAAATTATGAATATCACATTCACTAAATATTCTATTTACCATGGTTAAAGGGTACATATGGTAAATTAGGGTAAACAAATAATATTATAATTACCATGACACAAGTACTAAACCAATTAGATGAGAAATGTCCGACCATGGGCATCCTTGTGTCCTTTTTGGGACCCCATAGATCAACTTTTATATGAAAATGTCATTTAATTAATTTTAATTTAATGTTAAGGAAAATATAACCTAAACATATAGATTTTACATAAAAAATTATTATATGGGGTTATATTAATGATATTGTAACACCCCAAGCTTCCACGGTACGTTTACCTTTGAATAATGCAATAGCTTGCATTGTACGCAATTTCGAGATTCTAACACACTGTGACCAATCAAAATAGCTGTTATGAATTGTAATTCCCATTTTTTGAAATTTTATAAATTTTATCTTTTAAAATTGACTTTATTTTCGATTTCATAATATCGAAATTAGCCCAGGATGAAATTTTGGTATTTTTCTAAAAACATTATATTTTTGATGAATAGTGAAAATTTCTAAATTTTAATTAAAAACAACTTTTTTTATTGAAATAATAAATAGTGATAAATTATGAATTTGAGTGGTTTTGAAGTATATTTATAATATATTTTTACCATTTAATACAATTTTTGTCATTGGACATAATTTCACATTAAAACCGAACATAAACAAGTGTCAATCTTTTGATAGTTATTATCTCTTAAAACAGGCTTTTTGTTTTAAAAGTAGGAATTAATTTTAAATTGATTTCTGACACTTCTGTGTTCTGAATTTGGAAAAATGGACTCCATATTTGGAATCAGGATGTCAAAATTGTGTAAATAGTTAACTTTTATTTTTATACATTTTGAATAATTATTTCGGTAAATATTTTATTTATCATGGTTAAAGGGTAAATCCTCTAAATATGGATATAAAAATAATATTATAATAATAATACATTATCATAAAATGTATCTTAACCCTATTGGATGATAAATGTCCGTCAATGGGCATATTTGGGTCTATTTGGGGACCGCATGGATTAACTTGTAAGTGATAATGACACTTTATATTAATTAAGTTAATGTAAATACAAAAATGACATAAGCCTACATCTTTTAGGAAAATTTTTTTTACATAGGGTTATATATGTTATATTTTAGACTATAAATATTAATTAAAAAGATAAAAATACTTCCTACATAATGGTATTTTATTTATAATTTTTAGACATTAAATAATTTAATTTATAAATGACACAAAAATGATGCAGTAATTACCTTATTAGTGAAATATTAAAATAATTGACATTATAAATACACAAATAAATATAATTGGAGACTTTTTATGATTTCCACGAATTTTATAGGTTAATATGACATGTTAGCATTTATTTAATTAACTTTGTTCAAAGTAATCATGCTGTTCTGTTTTTCAAAAATATCAAATACCAAATAGTGTCAAATTTGACATAAAAGAGATTTAAAAAAAATTATATTATTAATTGATATTAAATTTCAAGAAATCTATGGTTTGGCCAAAGGATGTGTATCATGATAGGAGTATCATTAATGGACCACTTTGGGGGTCTCTTGGAGTTATATAGTAAGTTTATTAACTATATAATATAAAAATACAAAGTGACATGGTAAATGTAAAACTAATTAACCACGAGTTAAAACTTAAAGATAAGGTTAATAAAATGACCCAACCAGTATAAAATCTATTGATTGAACGGATCTAGAACCATACCCACCTTAGTCTTTGAATAATCCACTTGTGATTCTTTATAAACCGAATATAAATTTATTATTAAATAATACTTTAAGTTTTTCCTAAAGAGCCCCACCTCCCCCTTATAAAAGGACACCACTTCTAACCAATTCCTCACACCTCCCAAGCCATTTGGCTCGTCAATCCTCTGCCCAATTAAGCTCCCACATCCCTATACTCCTCTTAGAAGCCTAAAATTATTCATAAGGCACTTTAAGAGTCTTTTTTGGTTCAATCCTAATGGAGTTACCCAAATTAAAGGTAACGATTTCTCTTAGCTTCTTTTCTTTTGTTTAACTATTCCAACCCCTAAACTCTTTTTATTATTTTCTTTTGTAACAAAAACAGAATCTTAAATATACTAGGATATTTTTATTAGAATTATTCAAATTACACTTACACACACCACTATCTAATGGGTGAAGAACATAATGTTTCTGTGGATGGCAACCAAACGCCTCACGAAGCGATGATTGTTCAATGATCTTATTATCACCTTCCATGGTGGACATTATGATGGAACTATAATTAAATATGATATTAATTATATTTATTTAATATATAAGCTTCTGTAATTACATTTTATATCATACCATTAGTCGTTCCATGTTGTATATATATATACACGATAATTTCATTTGTGGGAGTGCGGAATAGCACCCCCTCAAAATGATATGACTTGTTCATATCATACAATGAACGTATAAAGGATGGTGTTAATGAACATAAGTAACACATATAAGATATTATATTATATTGGAACAATATTATACCTATGTATCATTTGGTTTTGATTCCTTTTAAAATGAAAAATGAAATGGAAGTAGCGTTCGTGCGTACGTACAGATTACAGTCCCCATGAACGCGATGAGATTCATTTCTGCATCATATCCATTAAAGAATAATTATCATTTGTTGATTAAAAGTAATGTTTAAGGACTTGATGTCATTCTGGATATGAATAAGATACAAGCTAACCATAAAAAACACGGCGTACGTAACGAAGCATATAAAGGAAAAGGAATCAGTTAACACCTGCAACGATGATAATACTAAAATATTATTAACAAAGAAAAATTAAAAGATAATATATGATATCATATTGGTGAACATGATTATTTTATAATTTAATTAGAATGATTTAACTATTATACAGGAGGTTAACATACAAACTATCGAGGAAAAGTACAAGGTTAGGGGTTTTCATCTCACTCCTTATTCCATTGAGATTCATGACATATTGCCACTATTAACTTTTTGTGTGGTGTATGTACTCCCCATAATTGTATTACTTGTGTAACAAAATTTAATATATGTTTATTTATATATTCATCTTATGATACTTATTTTATGGGGTGTATTTATTGTATGTTAACAAATTGGTAATGGTTAATTTCACAATCTCATTATTATCCGAGGTTGTTTGGCGTAAGTAACTACTGGGACATATTTATTATCCATGTTCATGGTTTATGAAAGAGTTTTCAAAGGGATTATTTTAAGATAATTTATACTAAAACATCATTTAAATTTTTTTAAATATTTATTCTTCTAAATCATTCTCATTAATGTCCATGTCTTTAAAATGGGTTTTAAGGATTTATTTATATGGACAAGAATGTTTTTAAAATGTTAATTCCTTTAAAAAGATTCAATGTGGTAAGGTACACTTTGATTCAAAAATGTCTTTAAATGAATTCTTTTCCAAATTGTGTGACTTTTAAATGTTTTCATGAAAAAGGGTATTTCTCTTAATGATTTTTAAAAATAATTTTCATCAACGTCAAAATCCTTTAATGGATTATAAACTTGTTTTGAAGTTGATTTATCATGATACAAATATTCCTTATTGTGTTGAAGGTTATGTGATATGTTTGACTGTGGATGCGTTATTTTTATACAATTCATTGTTTATGGTTAAAGTATTGACTTTTCATTTTCTAGTTTTAACACGAATGTTTATGTTAAGTGTTTTACAAGATTGGAATTAGTTATTGCTATTCATAAACTAATCTAGTGTATTCCATTGTTTAGAAATGGAATCCAGTAGACAGAATGAGAACTCCAGCAATACACGTGATCCGAAGAGTAAGAAAGATCATATCTTTCATGGTCTTAAGCTAGAGTTTATAAGGGAAATAGTCTCCCATGTATTATCATCATTTGAAGAAATATTATCATGTGTTGATAAGACAAGTAAAGTGTTCTCTGATTCCTATGGATTTGAAGGGAAGCAAGAGAAGAAATGGATGGAAGAGAGAAACATGGAAAAAGGTAAGAGGGAAAAGAATAATTTTCCCATTTATGATAACTAGGGGAAGAAACACCCTGGAACTTGCCTAAAGGGAATGTGAGTTTGTTATAAGTGTAGACAAAAAAGGACACCTTGTACGTGACTGCAAGGGTAATAAAAACGTTACAAATGTACAATGCTTCATCTACAAGGAGTTGGAAAACCAATGTACAAATCATCAGAATATGCCCCATATGATTCTATTGGATAATAATCAAGTTATTATACTACCACAGATGATGAAGAATGATTAATGTTCTTATGTTGTTATTAATGAATTATTTCATTTGAGTATTGTATCAACGATGTACTAGTTATAATAATTATAGAGTATATAAGGATTGTACTGCAGTCTTATTTCATTTAGGACTTTAGATTGTGTGGAACCATGAAAAGTGACTCAATAGCAGGTAAAATGTTTGGAAAATAAATGGATGAAAGAATGATAAACCATCATATGGTTCTGATAACGAGGTAGTGATTTCAGAATAATACATGATTGATTTGATTAAATTATAATGGATGTTGTTGAATACCATGAAACTGATTAATGATTTGTATATTCCATCATTGTTTGAGCATACAACATTTTTGGATTGAAGGAGTGTATCCATTATTCTTTAAGTAATAAGGGATCATGAATGTAATCAATAAGGTATTATAGTAATTTTTTATGTTTCATTGTTTTAAAAGAATAAATTATGAAGGTGTTCACATGTTATTATGCGGAAAAAGGATCTTCATTTTGTTTACCTTCATTATAAATTTTGGACTGAATTATTTTGGATAGTTCTTATTTGGATTATTTTTGGATTACAATAAAAGGAAATCCCGGAGGTCGGGAGGCAATCCGTCGCGTTCGGAAAGGCTCCAAGACTTGAACCTGCAACCGAAGGGTGACAAGGGTGTATCACCTACCACTGACCCATGTGATGTCCTGGATTTAATAATGTAGTTTTTTTCTTCTATATGAAATATAAATTCATTTTTTAAACCTGATAGGAATAGGATTAATAGAATATTATTTTTATGATCTATTCTCTTTTAGAGAGAAAGATGAGTTTTGGTAGAAATTAGTGAAAGGATGGGACTTTACTTGTCAAGTATATATTTTTTTATTCTCTTATTCTACGAAAAAAATTAATTCTTATACTTTAGTGAAGGTATCTTAAAACAAAAAATGTGTTATCCTAATACCATATGTTTTGTTGAACCGATGGTAATTTAAATCATCAAAGATTGAGGAATTTAAGGCCTTCAATTTTACACTTTTTCGTGATTGAATACCTCAATAACTACCTATAAATATTTACATTTTCCTCCAATTATATGTCTCTAATTTCCACCAATGTTTTCCTAAACGAGATCATAATTTGGTGGTGACCCTTTCATTTCCCTTTTCCTCATATTAAGAAAAAAATTTATTAACCTAATTTCCAATGTGGGTTTTCCCAAAGGTATTTTCTATTTTCAACCTATTATTTTCGAAAAATAATTTCAAAATTTTAGGATTAAATTTTTTGAAGGAGGGAATAATGTAACACCCCAAGCATCCATGGTACGTTTGCCTTTGAAGAATGCAATATCTTGCATTGTACGCAACTTCGAGATTCTAACAAACCGCGACCAATCAAAATAGCCGTTATGAATAGTAATACCCACTTTTTGAAATTTATAAAATTTTATATTTCAAAATTGACTTCATTTTATGTTTCGGAATATCAAAATTAGCATAGGGTGAACGTTTGGTATTTTTCTGAAAACTTTCAATTTTGGATGAAAAGTGAAAATTACTAAATTTTAATTAAATTTTTTTATTCGAAATAATTAATAGTGATAAATTATGAATTTGTGTTGTTTTAAATAATATTTAGAATATTTTTTTACCAGTTAATTCAATTTTGGTCATTGGACATAATTTCACATTTAAACCGGACATAAACAAGTGTCAATCTTTTGATAGTTATTATCTCTTAAAAACACGTTTTTGGTTTTGACAGCGAGAATTAATTTTAAATTAATTTCTACCACTTCTATGTTTTGAATTAGACAAAATGGACTCCATATTTGGAATCATGATGTCCAAATTTTGTAAATAGGTAACTTTTATTTTTAGACATTTTGAATAATTACTTTGGTAAATATTTTATTTACCATGGTTAAAGGGTAAATCCGATAAATAAGGGTAAAAAAATAATATTATAATAATAATAAATTTCCCTAAAATGTGTCTTAACCCTATTGGTTGATACATTTCTGACCATGGGCATCATTGGGTCTATTTTGGATCCCAATGGATCCACATGTAAGTGATAATGACACCATATATTAATTAAGTTAATGTAAATTCAAAAATGACATAAGCCAAGATCATTTAGAAAAAAATATTACATAGGGTTATATATGTTATATATTCGACTATAAATATTAAATAGAAAGATAAAAATATTTCCTAAATAATGGTATTTTATTTATAATTTTTAGACATTAAATAAATTAATTTATTTATGACACAATGATGATGCAATAATTACCCTATTAGTGAAATATTAAACTAATTGACATTATAAATATCCAAATAAATATAATTTGAAACTTTTAATGAATTAAAAGAATTTTATAGGTTCATATGACATGTTAGGATTGATTTAATTAACTGTTTTCGATGTAATCATGCTTTGATGAGTTTCACAAAAATCAAATACCAAATAGTGTCAAAATTGACATAAATGAGTTTTTAAATCAAATATTATATTATTAATTGATATTAAATTCTTAAAAATCTAAGATTCATCCAAAGGACTTGTATCATGATATGAGTATAATTATTGGACCACTAGGGGATCTCTTGGAGGTATATAGTATGTTTATTAACTATATAATATAAAAATACAAAGTGACATGGTAAGTGTCAAACTTATTAACCAAGAGTTAAAACTAGAAGATAAGGTTAATATAATGACCCAAACCTGTCTAAAACCTATTGGTCGAAAGGATTTAGTCACATAATTACCTTTTTCTGTGAATAATCCACTTTTTATCCATTATAAACTGAATATGAATTTATTAAAAAATTATACTTTATGTTTTTCCTAAAGATCCCCTCTCCCCCTTATAAAAGATCACCACTTCTAACCAATTCCTCACACCTCTAAAACATTTTGGCTCATCCATACTCTACCCAATTAATCTCCATACATCCATGTACTCCTTTTAGAATCCTTAAATTAGGCATAAGGAACTTCAAGAGTTCATTTTGGTTCAATCCAAAGGGAGTTACCCAAATTTAAGGTAACAATTTCTCTTAGCTTATTTTCTTTTATTTTACTTCTCCAACCCCTAAAATCTTATTATTATTTTTTTAACAAAAAAAATATCCTAAATATACTAGGATATTGTTATTATAATTATTCTAACTACACTTACACACACCTCCATCTAATGGGTGAAGAACATAATGTTTCTGTGGATGGCAACCAAAGGCCTCGCGAAGTTATGATTGTTCGATTACCTCCAATCACCTCTCATGGTGGCCATTATGATGGAAATATAATTAAATATGATATTTATGATATTTATTTTATATATAAGCTTATGTAATTCCATTTTATATCATACCATTATTCGTTTCAGGTTGTATATATATACGATAATTTTATTTGACGAAGTGCGGACTACCGCCCCCTCAAAGTTATATGACATGTTCATACCCTACATGGAACATATAAAGAATGGTGTTAATGAACATAAGTAACACATATAAAATATTATATTATACGGTAATATTAATATACCAATGTATCATTTTGTTTTGATTCCTTTTAAAATGAAAAACAAAATGGAAGTAGCGTTCGTGCGTACGTACGAATTACCGTCTCCACGAACGCGATAAGATTCATTTCCCCATCATATCCATTAAAGACTAATTATTGTTTGATGATTAAAAGTAATGTTTATGGCCTTGATATCATTCTAGACATGAATAAGAGACAACATAACCATAATAAACATGACTTACCTAACAAAGCATATAAAGGAAAACGAATGAGTTAACACCCGAAATGATGATAATACTTAAATATTATTAACAAAGAAATATTAAAAGATCATATATGATATCATATTTATGAATATGATTATTTTATAATTTAATAACAATTATTTAACTAATATACATGAGTTTAACATACACACTATCAAGGAAAAGTACAAGGTAAGGGGTTTTCATCTCACTCCTAATTCCCGTGAGATTCATGCCATATTGCCACTATTAACTTTTGTGTGGTGTATGTACTCCAAATAATTGTATTCCTTGTGTAATAAAATTTAATATATGTGTATTTACATATTCTTTATATGATATTTCTTTGATGGGGTGTATGTTTCGTATGTTACCAAATTGGAAAGGGTTAATTTCACAATCTCATTATTATCTGAGGTTGTTTTGCATAAGTATCTACGAGGACATATTTATTATCCATGATCATGTTTTATGAATGAGTTTTAAAATGGAATATTTTAAGGCACTTTTTACTAAAAAATAATTTCAAATGTTTTAAATATTTATTCTTCAAAATATTTCTGATTAATGACTATGTCTTCAAAATGGTTTTTAAGTATTTATTTATATGGACATGAATGTTTTTAAAATCTTAATTCCTTTGAAATGATTCGAAGTGGTATGGAACACATTGATTCAAAAATGTATTTAAATGAATTCTTTTCCAAATTGTGTGACTTTTAAATGTTTTCATGAAAAAGGTGTATTTCTCTCAAAGAGTTTTAAATTTAATTTTTATCAACATCAAAATCATTTAATGGATTTTAAACTTGGTTTGGAGATGATTTATCATGATACAAATATTATTTATTGTGTAGAAGGTTTTGTGATAAGTTTGACTGTAGATGTCTTATTTTTATACCATTCATGGTTTATGGGTAAAGTATTGACATTTCTTTTTCTAGTTTTAATACAAATGTTTATGTTATCTTTAGACCTTTTCATATGAGGAATGCATTGGACTTAGTAAGTGATGGGTGGAGCCCGCTATTGCTCCTCGAAGCATCGGTAGTCTCATGAGACAACTAGGCGTGGAATTGGTCGAGGCCCTTTACAAATTTGATTTATGTTTTTGGCTGAGGCCTTAATAATTTTAGACATTTTGGCCAAGGCCTTGACAAAATGTTTTAGAATGTCCGGCATTAAACATTCCCTCGTTATGGAAATAATATTGATAGGTCATGTGGTAATTCTACAAGTAGAATACCCATAATTATGTTTTATTATGACATTATTTACTCAGCTCATATTCATTCCATAAAAGTATCCATGTTTATTATTGGTAAAGGCATGTGGTTTCAATTATTCACCATGCTTAATATTTATGTCATTTTATACTGTATTACTTACCCTTATTGAGCGTTTGAGCTCACCCCTTTCTTATGTTTTATTTTTCCCAGGATTCCAAGAAGTGTATTGCGATTGATATGCAGGTTTAAGACAAGGGAATAATGGAGTTTATAAAAGATTATTTATGTTGTATTGTATGTTTGAAAGTGTAATATAACATTAATGTATGTAATCTATTTTACAAGACTGCTAAACTAATCAGTCCTTCAAGACTTGATTCCTTGTAATCATGACAATGTATTAAAATAATGCACCGACTCTGGGTAACATGGTTCAGGGAGTTACAGATATCATCAACTATAAATAGTCATTAGAAAGATAAAATGATTTTATACATAAAAATATTTTATCTGTATTTTTTGGAAATTATATAAATTTATTTATTTATGACACAAGGGTGATGTAGTTATTGTATAATTAATAAAGGATTCATATAAATGAAAATATAAATATTAATATAAATTTAATTTTGTTATTTTGATGCCATCCAAGAATTTTATGGATTACATTGACATATTTAGGATTATTTAATTCTTTTGGATTGAAGTAATAATGTTTTTATGATTTTTTAAAAAAATTCATGTATGAATTGTACAAAAATTAAAATAATTCATAACTAATAACATAAAATAGATTATTGAATGATATTAAATTCCTAAAAATCGATGATTCATAAAAATGGTTTATATCTGCCCAAAAATTTCATATATAAACATTTTTTTGGTTCATTTGACATGATATGGTAATTACACTAATCAATAAAGTCTAAATAATATGATATCAATCTATGATTAAAAAGGGTAAAATATGGGTAAAACAAAAAATATAAAGATAAAAATATATTCTATGCTTGTCAAAAAATTATTGCATGATAGGTATTCAAACCAAAATCATCTTCTCTTATAATTAAATATATTTTGGACTCTTTTAAATCCAAATCGAACGTGTAAAGGTGGAACGTCGCGGAAGAGGTTATAAAAGTGTTTTGGTCTTCTCAAAATACCAAAGTCATCTACCCATTTCTCTTATAAAATTATCTAATTACAATATAGATGTTTTGGTCTTCTAAAAATACCAACTCTAGTTCACAAATAGAATGTTTAAAGGAGGAACGTCGCGGAAGAGGTTATATTTTCTACCGATTATTTCAAATTAATTTCATCTTCCAATTCATTTTATTTAGTTTTTTCATTATTAATTAATAACACATGTATCAAAAATATACTGATATGTTAATTTAAATATTAAACAACCCTATTTCAATTTCTATCAATCCTACGAAAAACGAAATCACCACGCGTGTGTATGTACAGATTACTGTCTCCACGATGTGGTGTGATCTATTTTTTTACCACTACCATACATGGATGGGTAAAATTTTGAAAATAATAAAAATATATTTTTATTATATCAGGATAATGATTTCTAGATCTTATACACCATCCAATTTAATACTGTTCAATAAATGTGAGAACGATATAATTGCCCGTACGTACGTACGACTTAACATCTCCCGGATGCAATGAGATTAATTCACTATGTTAACCATTAAAGAAATATTATACTGTATATATAATAAATAATCATGAGATATAGGACATAAAAAATGCTACTATATATATATATGTCATTTACTTACTTCCATTCATTTTAATAAGAAAACTAATATAGCATTAATTCATATATCATTATATAAATGATATCTCAGACTATAAATAGTCATTAGAAAGAATAATTATTTTCTATATCATTATATTTTATCTGTTATTTTAGGAAATTAAATTAATATATTTAATTATGACACAACAACAATGCAGTGATTGCTTCATTAATTAAGTATTCAAAAAGTTATATAAATTTTAAAATAAATGTAATTTCTTATTTTAATGCCATCCAAGAATTTTCTGGATGAAATTGATATATTTGGGATGATATAAATCCTTTGGTTCGAAGTAATAATGTTTTTATGATTTAAAAAAAAATTAAGTATGAATATTATTCAAAATTGACATAATTCATAAGAAAAGATATTTAATACTTTATTAAATGATATTAAATTAATAATAATATAATATTTTTAAAAATGGATAATAAAATTATAAATATGTTTTAAATAGCTTTTTTGTAGTTCTTTTGACATTATATGGTAATTAATTTTACCAATAATGTGTAAATAAACTAATATCACGGTATGATTAAAAAGGTTAAAAGAAGGGTAAAACAAAAAATGTAAGCATAAAAAATATTCTAATACTATAGAAAATATAATAGTATGATGGGTATTATAACCAAAATCATCTTTTCATAGAATTAAATAGGTTTTTGGACCCTTTTAAATATATATTTAAGTTATAATAAACCAATATTTTGGAACTTTTCTAAAGTGCTTCTCTCATCTCTTATAAAAGGGAACCTCATCCGATCCTACTTCACTCCTTTTTAAATCATCAATCACGGCCAACCAATTCAAATTTCCTTTATAAAATTCTGTAATTACATTTTATAGGTACTAGTCTTTTCAAAAGACCATCTCTGGTGCTCTAAGAGAATTTTTAAATGTGGCGTGTCGATAGATAGGTAATCTCTCCTACCGATTCTTTCAAATTAATTTCTTCTTATAATACCCCTTCATTAGTTTTTTAATTATAATGTAATAACATCACTATCGCTTATATAATTATATGTTTTTATAAAAACAACTATATTACTGTTTCAACACTATGGTGTAATCTCTTTTCTTTCTCACCACCACCTTTCTTGGATGGGTACAACAAAAACAATAATATTTATATATGATTATTATTACATGATTCACATTATGAGATATTATACACCATCCACTTCAATACCTTTCAAAAAAATATGGGTAGGATATCGCCGCTTGAGAGTATGTACGTCTTACCATCTCCACGATATAATGAGATTCATTCCCAACGTAATCCATTAATGAATGATTATAATGTATATATAATAAATAATCATGAAATATATGTCATTTACTAACATCCATTCAATTTAATAAGGAAACAAAAACAACGTTCATGCGTACGTACGTCCTACCATCTCCATGAATGATGTATTCTATTTGATATACATATATATATATATATATATTATGAATATATATGACATATAAATAATGTTTTACATTCTAGAATTATGTAAATCCTGATTTATGTAATAATATCAATAAGAACAAATCCAAACTCCTACGATAAATGAAATTATTATTACCCAAAAAATTGCATTAACATTGAATTGACAAATGAAAAGGTAATATAATGTCAAAAGTAAATAATATATGATATTATAAATATTATTATTGTTCTATTATAAGTTAATAATATGTTTAAACCTCATATATAGTATTTTTAGACACATATGGATGAAATCAGTCTTATGGTATGGGATAATTTTTTTATCTAATGTTTTTATTTGAAATTGTTTATAAATAAGTATTTTTGGGGATATATTTATCTATAATGTCATTGTTTTAGAAATTTGTTTACATAAAATATTAACTATTTTTTGTATGAATAAAGTCATGTTTAACCTTTTTGGACTATTACTACATGTAATGGATGGAATCATTCTTTTGTTTACTATACGAGTTACTTCTTGAAATTTTTAGTAAATGTGTGAGGCTAATCTTTTTTAACATATACAGTTTGAATGGATTTTAACCCTTTCATAATGAATTTTTTCAACGAAGCTTCCTTTACATGTTTTAATTTTTATATTCAATTAATATATTTCCTTTTAAAATTGTGCAACATTTTGAGAAAAGAAAATGTTTTTGAAGAAGAAAGAATATTTTCTTCTTAAACTAAGTTCAAGTTGTTTTAAAAAATTATTTTCAATCTAATATGATTTTATTTAAATAGTTTAATGTTGATTTTATTAGGTTTATGAAGGAATTGTTTTTTATGCTGTCAATTTATTATGTATGGATTATGTAATGATGGAATTAATTTTAAGAAAACAATATTATTTCGTGGGTTAGGCTATAATGAATTATTTATATTTTTGTGGAACTTGTAATAATGATTTCATTATGAGATGGGTTGGACATATATCTCCCTCTAATGTATTGGGTAATGATTTTTATTTCATGATATAGACATGACTGGAACAATAGGTTAATATGGTTCAGTAATACATGGATGGAACAACAAGTAAACCTGGTTAGGTATTGGACTTTGTCCACCATGATGGTCATTGAAAAAAATGTCGTTGATACTAGGGAAATAATATTATTTTCTTAATGGTCTCCACAATTCACTGTTTTATACCCATTCTATTCTATCATGGTTAATATTATTTAATTATCTATTCCTTACATACTACCATGATTATTTTCATAAATAATGATTTCAATGTTTAAACTTTGTGTTCATGTTTTTACGTTCAAATGTTTAATTATTTGTTTTATGTTCTCCATGTTTACCCTTACAGAGTATTTGAGCTCACCATTTCAATGTTTTATTTTCCCCAGGATATGAATAGAGGATTTAGGTATGAAAAAATCGGGATGATCTTTATGGGAGATGTTGAAGATCATTCAGCATGATTAGATGACTATTTTCCGAGATTCCAAAGACACTTAATTAACACGGTCTTTGGGAATCTTATTCTATATTGTATTATGTATTCTGAAAAAAGAAATGTAATTCCCATGTTTTCCATTCTTGGGTATCTACAACCATAAAACTATCATGCGAGATAAATATGTTCGAAATCTAATCCATCTATACGGTTTTATCTAACCACATTCTCTTTCCTCATGGTTTACTCTTACCATGCAAAAAAGGCCATTTTACCCAAAAATATGGGTTCTCAACCACAAACATTCCACACACACCCTTGGGACATTTTCTAACTCACTAGGCATCCATGTGAGGTCAATTTTTTTTGGATATTTAGATCATTCATACCTACATGAAAACTAGGTTTTTACAGTCTCCCCCCTTAAAATAACTCATCCCTGAGTTCTATTGCATAGGTTGGGGAAACACTATCTAATAAAAACTCTGACCACTGGGCACATACGTCGACCTCATGTTCCCATGTCTCATCCTTCTTGTAGTCGTTCTTCCATAGCACTCATATTAGACATATTAGAGAGACATATTAACCTCACAATTCCTTGTGGCACCAATCAACTGTGCATATTGGATACTCCACAGTGGCTAAATCGACATTTAACTCAAATTTATGGGGATCAATTTTATGATAATTTTCAACCTGATATTGGAAGATATGTGAAACAAAGAATATATAATGCATGGTATATTACATATGATGTAGTTTCAACTAATAGCTTTCCGGCCTGAGTCACTTCAGAATCTCCAATGGTCCTACATAACGAGATGATAACATCCCTTTAATCAGTATTCATATATTTCTCAACCTAGGAGATACCTGATAGAAACAATTATCCCCATCCTTGATCTCTTGAGTTCATCATGATGATTATAATAATATTTCTATTTATAATGAGATGTATTTTTACACTTCTTAATCATCTAAACATGCTCGGAAGTATCCTGCATGAGATGAGGACATTGTAGGGCTTCCACATCTACCTCCATCTAACACAGGGATGAACCGAACTACCTACCATATAAGGAATCAAAAGAAGAAATATAAATTGTCACATGAAATATGTTATTATAGGGGGTAATCAGGGAGAGGTATATACTTATCCTAGGAACTGCTGAATCAAAGGAAACATGTTCAAAGCATATCCTCAAGAACAAGTTTTGTTTGTTCCAATTTTCCATTTGTCTGAGGATGAAAATATGTGCATACAATAACCGATATTCCCATAGCCTTCAACAATCCATACCATAACAGTGATTTGAAATGATCTATACCATCTCAAATTAGATTATGAGGGACTCTATGTAGTTTTATGATCCCATGGACATGCAGTATTCCTAGCACATCCACTAATAATGTCTCTAGAATAGGAATTAAATGTGCAACATTTGTTATCCAGTTGATGAACAATATACATATGTATCCTGACTACAATATCCGTGGAAATATATATGCATTTCAATTATGGGACTGTAAATAGATGTATCAAAACTACATGTCTTTGGTTCTCTACATTCATCTTTTTAATAATGGAACAAATAATGACAAATACTTCTATATGAAGCTTCATCCCAGGGCTCCAATACTGGAATCTCATATCCTGATACATTTCGTTGATTTGCAGATGAATTATCCATTGAGAATTCGGGTTCAATAAATACTCAAAATTCCTATATTATGAGACCCAATAAGTGATCTTAGTTGATCTACAAGAGGTCAATAGAAATATTGGCATAAATATGATACTCTCTCAGTAAAATAAGAATGATATAAAAGATTTTGGAATGGTCATTATGACTGTGGAAATACACCAAGATGTCATCCACAATGGCCACAAAAAAATGATAGGGATGGAAAAACCTATTTAATAGATTTAGGAAAATGGTGAGTGAATTCATAAGACAAAAAAAATAACAAGGTTCTCAAACATACCCTACTATAAATTACTATTTTGATGAGGTATTCCTGATTGTTATACTCGCACATGTTTTTATCCTATCATTATGTCAATCTTATAGAAGTCCCTAGCACCTCATACCTAGTTGAAGTGATCATTTTTTAAGGCTGTAGATATTGGTTTTTGACCATAACCTGGTTCAACATTCGGTAATCCACCCATAGATATAATGTTATATACACATTATTGGTCAAAATCATAGGAAACCCCTAAGAAGATCTAATGTGTTTTATAGAATCATTGGCCTCTAAATCCTATAATTTTTTCATGACCTATTGTATCTCAGTAGGTTTCTACCAGCAAAGAGGAATTGAAACTAGAGATTCTCATGGAATAATCACTATTGTAAAATCTACCACTCTTTGAGGATGTAATTAAGAAAAATCATCTTGAAGGATGCCCCAAAAATGATCAAATTCTAGAGGTAAATCATCGTTATGAAAAATTTGACCCTATATAAAGTCAGTAATGAATATTTCACCTATCCGAATGGTTTAAAACCATTGGGATAACCATTGAAAACATTGGGATAGACTATCCTAATTTTTTCAGGAACTATTGGCTTGTTGGGCATTACTATAACCCTATACCAAAGGTTTATAGATAACCGTTGGTAAGGGTTGTATTAAATTAATTAATGTCAATGGTTTAAGGGAAACTATTTGTATATATGTATACCAATGTTTTATTATCCGTTGGTATACATACTATCCATCAAATAATTTATTCCAATAGTTGTAATTAAATAGTATGAATATATGTATACCAACCGTTTTTGAACTATTGGTATACATGCATCATAGATTCTATCTCAATAGTTTTAATAAATCCATTGGTATATGTGTTGTACAACATACTGAATACCTATAGTTCTATGAACAATTGGTATATCTTATTCTCCCTGGAAAACATCAAAGATGGACAACACACTCTAATGATGTAAACCAGTAAAATTGTAATCCTGCACCTCTTCCAGTTTCCAATGTACTTGTAAACTTGTAAATATGCACCATCTAGAACCTCATTTAGAAATACAATGAACATGGTCACATCAATGGAAATGAGTTTTATAAACATCCATGTGGTGGATGAGCACGCCGATGTCCAAGGAAACTCAAATCATTCTTTAATAAGAATTCAAAATTCCAATTGTTATGGAGAATATGGAAACGTTCCCACATTGGGCTAAATCAAGAGATGTGGATATGAAAATTATTTTACCTGCACTATCATTCTTCATCAAGATGACATAAATCATTTTCTTAGTCAAAGGGTGTTTTTATAATTCCACATGAATTGGTTTAATATATCAAGATGAATTATTTTCTATGGTGTATGCAATTGAATATTCAATCCAATATAATTTGAATTCATTGTGAATTGAATCTAACTCAGAGTTCCATTTGAAATTGGATTTAGTTTTTTGTAAACAACATTTTCCATGAAGTTGAAGGGATTAAAGTTGTATTGTATTGACATGAAAGTATTCTTTTAATTAGAGTGGGTCACTGAAAAAACATGCACCATTGATTCTGAATAGATGATCAATGATCATCAATGCTTGTTTCCTCATTCCATTAAAATAGATGAGAAAAACACCTCATGTGAGAGGGATAATTCATTATATTCACTTAAAATGCTAAAAAATCTCTAAATGATAATTTCAAGAATAGATTTATTTTTTCAATGTACACCTTCATTATCCAAAATATTACAATGCTATGTTAATGAATTTAAAGGCTAAATGGATATATTCATTGGAAATATTTTCCCATGTTCACCCTCTTTTTGAATCCATTTTACCCTCTTGGAAAAAAATATAGTAATATATCCATATTTTATCCTTCCCTTATTCCCTATTTATGAACTAGATGTTGAAATGTTGTGTATGTATCTCCCCTTGTCATATCAGGCTCATGTATATATGCTGGTTGTTTTTATACATAGATATGAATGGAGTGGATCACACCAGGCTTCTATAAAATTATCATTATTTACAATGTGTCCATGAGAAAGAGCATGTTTTTGAATTCAAATAAATATTATAAATAAGTCTCCAATATATTTGGTCACATTCATTGCAATTTTACATTAACTTATTCTTGTTTTGAATCATCATCTATGGAAAACTATTAACTATCCACCCATAAAATCTTAAGATATCTTCTTTTTAAATCGACCACTTAAAATATCTGTATATCTTGTGATAAGGCCTCCATTTTATTTTTCCACATTGTCCATAACATTTGTAATCTTTTAAACCTCCATCTAAATATTCATGGCATAGAACACCATTTAAACATTCCATTTAAAATCCTGAACCACCTAACATAGAATCTATTTTTTGAATTGTTTTCAAAAAAATGCATTTTACCATCACACTAAGAGATAAAACAATACTTCCTTATGAAATATGCCCATAAAAACATTAGACACCATGACCACTTGTCCATATTCTATACAAACTACTGATGCAAAAATACACCCATCTCTCCCAAAATGCCTTAGGATATGACGTAAGGATATCTCCATCATCATTATATACTTTATTACACATTGGTCCACGAAGGTGAGAAAACGACATTTGGGTGATTCCCAACTATAGTTCTTCTCATTAGAACATGGGAAAAATTATTCAATATAATTATTCAAATGAGGAGGGAATAAATCATATGAATCAGTGGTGATAATATGATACTTTTGGTAGAGAGAAAAATA
This sequence comes from Viscum album, assembly GCA_963277665.1. Classification (NCBI taxonomy): domain Eukaryota; kingdom Viridiplantae; phylum Streptophyta; class Magnoliopsida; order Santalales; family Viscaceae; genus Viscum; species Viscum album. The sequence goes on from OY728143.1 coordinate 1,018,109,767, forward strand.
AACTCTATTGGTGTTGAAAAATGACACCATCAGTGTTTTTAGATATGGGCTCTGGTAGAAAACATGTTGGTGTTTCAACTATGAAAAAATTCATTGGATCTAGTTTTCCTATTAGAGAACCTTATATTAATGGTTATTCTTCTGATGTGTTTTTAGCATTTGGCAGTGGAATGAGATTATTGAGAATAAAATTATGGACCAATATAGGTTAGAATATATGGATTTGTTGGCCACTGAGATGTCTTGGGGATGAGAAGAATTATATTGGGTCTATTTTAAACCCATATGTTCATATGAGAATTTATAATTTAGAATTTTAGAAAAGAAATGAATTTTCAATTAATGGAGGGGTTTTTAAAAAGATAATTGAGTTATGTTTTGAGGTTTGGAACCAATTGAAAATGAATTTTGGGCCACATAATAGGTCGTGACATGTAGCTCAAGCACTATTCGAAGCATTATGGAGGGCGGAGGTGGATGGTGAATAACTGTCACAGACCACTAGATGACTATTGGTATTTTTTATGGTTATAGATATATCATTTCCCCCTCGTATTTTTGAAGTGGGAGTTCACCTTTTCCATATCCATTTGTTCAAGCCATGGTAATCCATCCATCCCCCCGATCCACACTAGTGTCACAAATATTCACACTTATATGTATTTTGGACGTGCTATTTTTATCTCGTAATTGGATTTCTATTATTTTATATAATGTAATTGTTGTAAAAACCATACCCACTATAACATAGTATTCATAACTCCCACTCTGACACTCACAAGGGCTCTGATTTTACCTCTAGTTCTTGCCCTAACATAGTTTTTTTCCATTAACCAATCTTTACTCACTTATTGAGAGTTTATCATATATACATTAATTATTTTTTCAAATCATCATTATTTTAGGGTCACTCTCAATAGAAATGTGATGATTTTCCCAATCCCTTCCACGTTATTCCATTTTTTATAGTCCCTCATATGGTTAAACCTAGTAATGACATAGTTACACTCTAATATATGAATGAATAGGATAATTTAATTTTTATGGGCTACACCCATGGTCTATCAAAAGAGTTTGGGAATCAAGAAATCACATGTTGGGAAATATTCAAACAACATACAATTAATTAAAATAAAAGTGGAAAATAAATTAAATTTTGGCATGACCCATCCATATGTTAGATGTCCACTCAGAAGGAAATGAAAATAAATATAATAAACATAGTATAATGGTTAAAAAATCAAACACAATAATAAATCTCTCCCCTACCCCCATCAAAAAAACCATGTAGCTGCCTCCAGTTCCCTTTTCCCCCCTTTACTAAATATAACAACCCTCCACCCATATAAGGTAGAAAAATGCATAAGTGGATGATATGATAAAGAAAAACAAAATAAATACTAAACTACAACATAACTACCTCATGTGACTATACAAGTCACCATCCCACATATATGAACCACAACACACCATGGGACAAATAATGTTCATACAGAAAAGAGGGAAGAATATTCACATTTCAAAATTATACTATCAAATTGTATATTTTTTTTAATTAAAAATTACTCTTTCTATTAATGATATATAATCAGTTTGACCTGAGTTTAGACATAGTTTGTTATTAATATATTCAAGTTAGTTTTGGAAATTTTCATTAGATTTTTTATTTGTTGTTTCTTGTTAATATTAGATTGGAAAATTTCATTAATTTGGGATAGATAACTAATCTAACTATTCACTTTTACTGTTGGTATAGTGTTGGGATAGATAGTTATTCCAGAACATGCCCTACTAAATACATAGACAAAACATAACCTATAGAAGAAATACATACCAAAATAGAATGTGAGATTATGACAATATTAGAGGCTAATAATCATGTACTGGGAAATAAATAAGTCATATATCATAACATGCTTTTTATTTTGGGAAAGGTGTGTGTATTGAGAAATTAGAAGGCCAGTGATAGATCATGTGAAACTCTTATTGACTGGAAAACACATTCAATAAGGAATAATCATGGTCACTACAAGATGAAATAAATCATAGAAATAAACAACAACATATGGGGATTTTATGGTTCTTATAGTTATTTCCTAGTGGTCCCATGTGAGGAATAATGGTCCACGAGGCTACTAAAAATGGAGGGTTGGAGAGAATATGGGTGAAAATTATAGGATGCCTCAAAAAGACCTTACATACCTCTTGATAATATGTATTTTTGATACATTTTAATAAGTATATAATATAAATAAAGACTCTATCTCTGTTGAATTACAAATGGTAGTATCAAATGAAAATTTATTGAATACAAAATAAATCTATGAAAATAATGGAAGGAAAAAACAAAAATTAAGAGAATGATCCACAAATTCTTGAAATTGAACAATGTGGTAAAGGTAAATCATTAAAATCTACATATAAGGATCTTTTTTATAATTAAACTACAATATATGGAGAGTATAAAGTGAACCAAATAGTTATAGACTTCTACTCCCATATTATAAATTATTTGAATAAGGGTCCGAGGTATTGGTAATCCAATATTAATCCAATAGCATCCGGCCCCTGAAAATAATAGGTAGACCTTCCAGAAAAAATATGTAAATCTATTTAAACTATGTAAAAAATTATATTTTATCATCATGATCAGTGGATAATATGTAAGATTCAATGAGACATAGTTTATGCCAACAATTTATAGCTAAATTCTAGACAACATGGTCTATCTAGGAAGAACATATGAAGTGTTCTTTGAAGGATGAAGTAGATATGGTTTATAGAATATTTAATATTACTAGATGTAAAATATTACAACACACATTTTGTACATGTAGTTGACATCATATCATAAATATGGGGTACACTCCCAGAATATCATTTCAATGTAAACATCAAGTTTTACATGACCAAACCGCATGCACCATGCTTGGAAAACGACATTGGTTCGTATTGAAGTAATCATTGAATAACCATTTAGAGTTATAGGTTTTTTATAGGTACACATCAAGTACATATGTTTACATTACATGACAAACTAATGTATATTCCAAGTACCACCCTTTGTTCTACACACCCTATATACAATAATACACATAGTTTACTTCTTCCAAATTCATGAAAATTACATATCTCTTTGTCCAAAGTAAGATTATGATCTATTGGAAGCCTATAATGGGTAATATTTTGATGTAGAATTTGATGATTACCTTTTCTTATATATTATAGATTTTACATTAAGTGGTATTCTAATTAATGTCCCGTTTAGATTGGATACCAGAAAAAATACATCAAGCATGTTGTTCAGGGAATTATTCAGTAGATAGAAACATAATTCGGATGTGAAGCTATGGTAGAATGTGGATCACTCTCACAATCCTCAGGAAGTGTTGTAATTCCCATATGACTATTTAGAAAACATGGTTTCTCAAAATTCATATCAGATAGGGTATGTATTCTTCCTAGTTACAGGAACCCAGGAAGTTATTTAAATATAGTTTTTTAGACTAAGTGATAAAAGGGACATGAGATCCTCAAATAGAGTTAATATTCAGCAAAACTAATAGATATATCGAATGATTCATGTATAATATGTTTAAGTATCATTGTTAAATAGTTTAAGGCAGATTATGATTATTGATTGTTACTCGAGGAGACACGTGATTCTTGGGGTCGGTTAGATTTATTAGGTAGGTTATTGCACATTATCCTTTCATCATAATTATTATTATTCCCTCTAATATTGACCATTACTAGGAGATAATAGTTTTTCTACTACATGAATCAAATATAAACCCTTATATCACAATAAATGCATCAGTTTTGGGTATAAAAGATTACACATGGTTCTAAATTCTATCTATAAACCTAATTGAGTGCATAAACCAAAACCACCAAAATTATATGAGGCTCAATATAGTTTGGTGCTGACATCATTTAAATTAAAATTACAACACTTATCCTTCATTGAATGCATAAACCTAATGCTAAATATTTTTGGCACACTCATATCACTTTCCTCAAAATCAAACCAACATCAATATTTTGTTTTCTTAATAGGATTTTAATCAATTTATGTCATTTCACAAAAATTCCAAGTGAATCAACTTCGACTTTGAAATTAAATTATTTTTTAATTAGTTAATGTTTAATAGAGTTTAAATTTTTTTTAATTATGTTTTTTCAGAAATTTAATGACGCCTTTCAGGAATGTAAAATTTTTTGTTGTTGATGGGGAGAAATGGAAAGAAATTTTTATGATTTTTAGTAATTTTCAATTTATATTTTTTTTAAAAGAGTATTCTAATTCCCTTAAATTCTTGAGTGGGTATAATGGGATAGTTTTATGGTTATATCGATTTGGGATAATGTGTAGATGTTTTCACTTAATTACATGTCCATATTTTGGTGCATTTATTATTATTGAATCTCTGATATGAGATGTATTACTTTTTTAGGTATAAAATGAAACCAAAGTGGAAAAAATATATATAAGATAAAGATAGAAGACATGATTATAGTGATAAAACATGTAGTAAAAGAGGCATCAAAGAAACCAAAAAAGGTTTACTCTTACCCACAACTATATGGAAAAATAATTCACACACAAAATGAATTCAACAAAAAAAACATCTCATAAAACCATTTAAATATCTATGAATAAAATGATCAAACATTAAAAATTATTGATGTGTTCTGAAACAAAACATGGGTTATTCGTGACCCTTGGAATTTAGCTATTCTAATAATGAATATTGAATTAAAAAAAGAATTTATTTCAATAAATTAATAATTGGATGAAAACTAAATGGAATTTCATGAGCATCCAAATTATTCATAAAATAAATTAAATTCCATAAGGTATGTATGAAAGGCCACCTACCTTTTACCAAGGCTTTTCAACGTTAATGTAAAGGGCTAACATTATCAATCAAGACCACAAATCTCATAAAGAATATGCTTTGATAAACAAGGATCATCGCATCCCCCTGAGATTCTTAGTTACATCAATAAATAGTTCATAATTAATTATTATTAATTATTTAATTAAAATCATCACTTAGAAATTATCGATTAACTCACTATGATGTTCTGCTATGTCAAAGCCACCATCAACAACGTTCAATCCACTCCCAATACTTCCAAGAATCAATGATACACAAATCCCAAATTAAAAATACATATTAAATAGCTAATAAAATTGTTTTTGGTGAAAAAACCTTAGAAGAATATAAAACATTGAATACCTCAATGGATCGAAGATCAAAAATAGTATGTCATGATCTTTGGTTTACCTATTCGTATTTATAGAAAAATATCAATCACAAATGATTGATTTCACCATTAATTATTGAAATCGATGAATAAAGATAAAATAGAAACTTCTAAAACCATGAATGATGTAAAGGGAAACAATGTAGGATGGAGGGAGAATAGCTTGGGGCCCATGTTTTGGATAAAATATGTAGAGAAACGTTAGAGGGGGAGGGGAGAGCAGTGGCTTCTTGGAACCAGGATGGGAGGTGGGGAGTGATGAGTGGTGGTGAGTGTATAGGGGGAGTTGGGATGGGATAAGGGGAGCATGAAAGTCGATGAGAGTGGTAGTGATGTGGATTCAGTATTAGAGAAGTGGTGAGGATGGGAAGATGTGAGAGATGTTATTGGGAGTGAAGAAGTTGGGCACGAGAGGAAGTCGGGATGGGAGGAGATGAGCGCGATGAAGAGAGGGTATTGAAGGGAGGTCTATGTGGATGGTTTTATAAATCCATTGGTATAGAATAATTATAGAAATTGTTTGGTAAAGCCGATTTTATAGGTGCGTGGGGAAAGCTACTATTTCTAGTAGTGATTAATTTGTAATCTGGACGGTCACTCCACCTTGACCATGATGCTCTAGTCTCTCTCTACGATCTTGTATGTCCCACTCCCCCATTTTTGAAATCATTATACCTTATTTTGATGTAAAAGATACAATGTTGCGATGAATTTCTTCAATGTCATGATACATAACCAACCAATTCATCCCAATAATCAAATAGATGCATTTAATCACTAGAATGAAGAGTTTCATTAATAAAGGTTAGTTAGCTACATTATGGGGAATGTCCCTACTTTGGTGTATGCCATCATACCAAACTCTTAACGGTGTATCTAGGGTCATTACACTATAGAAATACTGTTTCTCTAGTCCAATAATATCAAATATAGATATTCAGATAAAAGACCTAAAAACACCTACTAAAAATAAAGATGATACAACAATTTATTCACCAAGAATAGTAACTTATATTATAGATTCTTCCATAGTTTTATTATTGGGTATCATCTATTGTGGGTATAATAGGACTTATCCTGGAAATTGTGCAATATTTGGACTACCATGATAATGAATACTCTATAGACACTATTTTTTATATGGAGTATGACTACTATAGCCATGAACTCCTCTTGGGCCAGTCATGTTGGTTCTATTCCACTTCCCACTTGATGCGCTGAAATAGAACCTAATATTGAAGGTGGAGTCGGAGGAATCATTTTCCAGTCAAATATATTGTAATGTTCCTACAGAAACAATAAATATTCCCCATACAACCACCATAATGACACTCAATTTCATCATTGTCACACTAATTCTTCATATTACCCTTTCTCCCACACTACGGACACACCATGGAGTTATCAAAATGGGTACTCTTGTTTACATTTCCCTGATCAGAAACCTCTAGAGAGCACTTACTTAAACAATGATAACTACTAGCCTACCAAAACACTAATTATCCAAACCTGGTTATATTTTCATACCTCATGTTGTTCTTAGTGATGAGATCACGATTTACTATTTCAGAAAATATAGGAAACCAAATGGCATTCACCTACATATAGATATCATATAAAGGCCCATCCTAAAAATGTCTAGCGGGTGAAATCTCATCACCGTCATGTATTTGTAAAAATCATTTAAACTAAGGGAAATTTATTGAATATTTGATAACATACATAGAACCCAGGTCGATATGAATGAAATATCTATCTCTATCCCCTCTAAGTGTCTGAGTAAAAAACTAATCATAAAAGATAGTCTAAAAATCAACACATAACATGCCTTGATGATGACCAGCTATTGTAGTCACATCCCACCATCACTTGGGAAAATCTCACATAATGTAAATAGAAAGTTTGAACATCTTTTTTAGTGGCATCTCTTTATGATCAAATATAGACAGGGTGGATTCTAGTAAAGTCTCAATAGCCTATATACTCTCATACTTTGATAAACTAGGAGGATGATACGGCTGGAACTCAATAGTGATATCTTCCATCATATTTCCAACTCATTGGGAACTATGCATGGACTGCATCATACATAAGAAACTATCACAAAATTGTGCATCCTTGCCCAGATCAGGCATAATAGAAAGTTCCTCATGTATCACTCCTGGAGGTAGGACAGGTTTCTTAGGGCCGATAGTGTGTAGGGGATGTCTGTTTCCACCCTCATCATGTACGACATGAGGATCTCATGTAATCATTTGTATAAAAATTCCAATAACACATATCATAACAAGATTTTTTCTAATATATAGCTACAATTACATAATATAAACAAGGAGAGACTCACTAACCATGTAAGACTACACAATTTACACAATTAGAAAGACAAGAACTGGTATGCTCTCAATTATAAGATTCAATTCATTTTTAAATTTAACCAATGAGTTCACTCCTTTAACATTTATCAACAAGATATGGTGGGATAATTATGTTTAACCATTTCAATTTAGATGTCATGTTTCACTTTATTATGTATAGCCATTCCAAATGAATTAGTAACCAAAGACCTTATCACTGAAAATGAAACCCATTTATTTCTAGTGATATTTCATATAACTTGAAAACTAGGAAATATATATACAAGGAAACATGAATAAGTGTTCCAAAAAAGTATAATGGAAATAAACATAGCACCCCACACATCCCTAGATCTAGCATGATCATATACTATCAAGAACAATCCTAAAAAGAAGGCAATCAAGTGTTCTTTTCCATATGCTTCCCTTTATCAACACTTATATAATTGTAATCTACCCTGGGTACCAAAAGGTGGTCATAGAGGGTGTGAGATAAATCTCAATCGGTCACCACCATTGGTGTATATAACATATACCCTATGTAAGAGAATATAACAATGTGAGGGCATACATATAAACCATAAAGTAGTACAATATATCCAAATACCAAAATACATGCATCAACCCTTGGATGTTTCTTGACCATGTAACCAATTCATTATTTTAGTGTTAACAGTTTATAAATGATTCATTCATTAGAAGTAGTGAAGAATACAAGATGTAATAAGGAAACCTGTTATGGTATTCAATAATGATGTCCCAAGGTAATAACCAATGAATCATATACCTCAATGGTCACCAAATAAGTAATAATTGTAGCCTGTGCAGTGGTATGAATGTAACCCAAAGATTATATTCATTGTAATTCCACAATAAGATGCCTACAGAGTCTAAAGAGTTCATGCAATGTAAATAAATTTTATGTAATAATTGGGGTCTAAATGGGATTTAACCATGGAACCTACTTGTCAATTGTACATTAATGGAGTGTATCACAGTCATCCTATAAGAATACAAGAGGAATCCTATTATGTCATTCTAGGAATCTAATGTTATAAAAGGATCTAGTTCTTGATGGGTCTCAACCTAATAAAGACATATCCTTGAATCAGAATGGGGTACCTAAGTGCTCATGGAATTCCCTGTGGAATGCACGGAAAGATCAATTCAATGCACTCCTTCATGAAAATGATGTCAGAAAATTCATAAGGTTCAAGACAATTCCCATCATTAATGGTTCAAGGCTAATTGATCATGTAACTATTTAATCAAGTCACAATTTAATAAAAAATTCATTTGGATCATGATTTCCCATTCATCAGTGTGACAAGGCCATGTAGTAATGAAACCATTATTTAATTAATTTAAATCACATTCAATAATTATGGATCATTCGGATACATTCTAGCAATAAGGTAAGGGGTTCTATGGACACGCAACCAACTTCCCAATTACATATAATATGGGTAGGTCATATAGTTAGTATACTTTCAAATTTTCATTTCAAAATAAATCATTGATTGAGGAAATCACCATATGTAGGTCAAGTGATGTGTAAACATGGTACATACTAGTACACAATTTGAAATTTAAATCAGTGCATTTAAAATTGAAAGACATTCCATTAGAAGGGTAAAGCCTTTAAATAACCGAATGGTGCCTCAAACAATTCAATACACTTCAATGTAAATTATGTGAAAACATTATACATGTGGTGCAACGAGATGTGGGAATAACCACTGATAAAAAATCAAATATTTGGGAAGCGCATAACCATATAGTTCTAATTATTATACTAATGTAATATAAATTCAATAAATGTCTCCTGATGAGATCAATGAGGCTCACAAAACAAATACAAAATCAAGGAACATGGGGGATGAATTATAAACCACACACTGTAGACTGTTATGAATCTCATCCTCCTATATCATCCTATGATTTTATGGGATCATAGTGGATATGAGAAAAATTAAAAACTATTTATACCTCAATAACTATGTCACGATACATAGAGATGAATAATGACCCAAACAGACTTGAGTACATATCATTAAGCATCCAGCATGATGAACCGAAACTCAAACAAAGCCTAGATGAAGGGGATCTCTTGATCCATAGATTATGCCTCCAAAAAACACCAAAAATGATATAAATAGAGGTAATTCCAAATTGAAATTATATTAGATGGTAATGACTGGAAAATTTGATCACTAAAGGAAAAGGTAAAATTACCCAAAAATTACCATGTTCACGGATTTCCCCCACAGTTTGACATACCGTTGGTAAACTACTCACTGTTACCTAGAAAAGAGGAGTGTACCACATGGTTATGCCACACCGTTTGGGAAAACATGCACCAACTATGCGATATGGATCTGCCTGAAATGCAGAACATCCGCATGGTATGATCTAAATATACGTCCTTTCTAGATGATTTACTATTACCATGTGACATGGCCATTTTTTTTTTCGAAATTATGGGTTCCAGGATATGAACAAGCACTAGACACCTGCATTACATTTTTTGACTATGTAGGAATCTATATTATTCCAAAAATAATGAATTTGAAAAAAATTAAAAGGATACATACCTTAGTGAAGATCCATATTCTTCATCTATTGTTTGAATAAGAAAAAATTAAATCATTAAATTATCCATACCATAGTAATTTTCTACATGGCCAGAAACAATAATTCCCAAAATGATAATGGTACCGATATTTTATTTAGTTCTCCCACTCCCAGATGATGTCTTGAGGATTCATGTTCCTCAACCGAACAAACATCATGGGAATCAATTATCAGGAAGTATATTATATTAACAATCCTCAATTTGTACAAGTTACATTGTGAATATTTCTCAAACATATATTTCTATAACTTTGTAGTTGATAACATGTGATAGCTCATACATATACCTTCTCATCTAGGATACATGGAAGATATTGTCAACCTGATTTAACTACATTGGTTGGGAAAAGTGGAATTCCACCTCACCTACCCTATGTTTTATATGGAAAGGGCAAACAAATATCGAAGATAAATATTCTCCCATATAATAATATTCACAAATCCCACCAAAATGAGACATATATGAGCACATGGTCTCAATTTGCGAACTGAAAATTTCAAATTCATTTGTTAATGTAAGACTTATTAAGGTTATAGGTAGTAATCATCTACTATAGAATGATTTGAAAATTCATTATTTTCGATCACACTAACTCTAACTCGATGTGCACTAACTCTCCTAGGTCAGTTCATAATAGTGGGTGCTTGTAGGGTCTACCATAAAAATATGTGAATGGTTCTATATCAATTGTGGATTTGTAAATACTATAATATGAATAATCAACCAATGTTATGTGATCATCCAACCTATGTCCAAAGTAAAAAATACATGCATTAATCATGTCATCTAGAAGCTAAATGGTTTAATTAGTCTAGACATCTTTCTTGGGATGAAAATATTGGCTTACAGAAAACTCAGTGCCAATGGATTTATATAGGCCTCTTCTTATTCACGATATGAAAATGAGAATCATATTCTAAAATAATCATTCATTGAACTTTAGTAATATAATCCATCGTCTACATTTAATGGAATCCAAGGATCACTAATGAAAACTTTTCATAGATGGATAATAATTGGACAAACATGGTGAGTATTTTAATGATCATCTAGAGATTATCATGTTCAAATTATGATCATGTAATCGTCTTCATGATGTCCATATATATTCCATCCCACTTCCACAATGAAAACTCAATGGGTTGATCCAATCCCAACGAAACCTAGAGATTAGCCTTCTCTGGTTGACATGTCAGGCATTGTGAGACAAAATTCACTACATAATTATTTATCCTTGGATACCAGAAATGAAAAGTATGTTCCTTGTAAATCTAATGAATTATGGGATGTACCACCACGAGAGATATATGAAAATCCACAAATAATCACCTCCCATATCATCACTAGTACCAATTTCCATACTCATAAAACAATGACAAGTTCACCATCTTAAGAATATACATTATATGAATTCCCCCGAGATATCTAAATACACAAGTATCAAAATAAATTTCTCTAAGATTAGCCTTTTTTGAATGATGCAGTATTTTGGGGCCTCCTTCATAATGGAAAACTACAATTTTGCTAATAACTCAAACACGTTACTCAAAAATTGTGAACATGATATCCTACTAAGATCATATTCTATAAGGATTTCCTTCCTATGAATATAGACTATCCAAAAGTCTGAATCCTAGAATAAATCAACAAAATTTCCTCTAAATATTGTTATGGTTCTTCAATGAGAAGATATAAATAGTATTCCTTTTGTAAAAATAGATGATAAACTTCTCACCTCTATGGTTGGATCACCAAATCTTAATAGGTAAGACCGGTGCTTCTAGATCATGATCATGAAATGTATAGTTTTTATTAATGGATATAAATTGTTGGGATCCATAGTCTATCACTTCATTATAGTATATCAAATCACAACGAATCCTAATTTTAGAGGCATCATATAACACCAGATAACCAAATCCTTCATATGGAAGTGTCAAGATGGGAAAACTCGTCAACTATTATCATAACTCCTTAATACCATGATGTAAACTCTCAATAATCATATAAGTCAAACCATCTTGTGTCCAAACATCAAGGGTACTGAAATATTTTTGAAATAAGGCACAATCATTTAATGGTATCCAACTAATCCACAAAATCAGACACACTTCTGGGTGTATCACAAGCTAACTTTTTCTCAATCTTACATAATTCTACAACATCACATACTTATTGGATGAAATTTTCTAGGAAGTGTACCACTCAAATATATAATTTTTCATTATAAATAATCACATATTTTTTTCTCTATAATTAAATCATGAATCATCCTCAGGTTTCAACAATGATACTCATTAAAAGCTAATTATTCATGGATATCATCAAAAAAATCAAATATGAAACCATACAAGTAGGGTTTCATGGTATATTCCATGAGTCCCATGAACACCATTTGTATTTTTTGATGTCTAATGGAATCACCCAATATATTGAGTGTATGATGTGAAATCATTCTTACATCTTTAGTGTATGATTATACAATACATAGTATTTGTTATAGCCCGACATTAGGTTCATCTGTAAGATCCATACAAACCCTTTCTACTTATTGAAGAGGACATCAATATTTAGTAGTGGTTTATTATTCATTATGGTCTATTGATTTAGGAAAGGGTTTTCCACATGTAACCTCAAGATAAAATTATCCTTCTTAATGAACATAACAGGGGATTCCCCAAGACATACATTTTTTCTTAAAACCCCATTTAGATGAAACTATTCAAACTACACCTTTAGAAAATAAATCCATATATGATCCACTTAATATACTATAATTGGTATAAGTGAACCCCCAATTTTCATTTCTTTTTTTATAAGTGTTTCTCTCGAGGGGGATGTAATCCTATCACATCCTCACAAATTTCATCTTCAAACACTGCCACAATTATAGGAAGTTAAAATCATATAGCATCAGCATCCACATGGGTAATACTATAAAACAAATTAGTAATAGGATATAAACACCTGTGTGTGATAATACACTACTATATCTAGTTTTCGTTATCATATATGAATGAAACCCATGTCTTTTCATGACAGATATACTGAACCCTCAATCTAAAACCTTCATTACGCATATGAATTGAGAAGAGATAGTCTATTCCTAGAATGACATCTCAATTCATCTACTCCAATAAAAATTAGTCCCACATGATATCCTCTCCTCCAAGAGTATTGTAACAATATTTTAATAGGCGTGTGATCATCTAATATACTTTAGTAGGAGTATCCAATTGTAATAGATGTGCCAAAGTATCAACTAGAATATCTTAATCTTGAACAAGGGATGGGGTATGGAAGGATTGGCTCATTACAATGCCTATAAAAACTATTTATTATATATGAAAGATATATATAATACCTTTAAAAATATGTGGAGGCTCATTGTAATATCCCTTTATAGATGGATGTTTTCCCCATCCTTTACAACTAGCTCTCTTAGCCAAGAATGGACCACTTGGTGCAGGTGATGGAAGCATATCGATTCATCATCCAACTACTACCTCTATTACCATTATTTTAATGTGTTCATAACCTCTCTATAACACTTGAAATAAGGTAAAACTTGTATTCGGTGGTCCATCATCTATATCTCTATCTACATTCGGACATGTCATACAATCCTGCAAGAGATGTATCCGTCCATCACATGAGTAGTATCACCTCTCTCATGGATAACTGGAACCATCTTACAATACATAATCTATTGAAAATATACCCTAGGATTATTTATATATATTTCAATTTATCTTGGATCCTCTTATCTTATGTATTATACCATCTATTAATTCTGTAGTTCCCATGTTCTCACTAATAGTACTGATTCTCAGTGATTTCAATACCAAGAAGACATATACTATTAATTCTCTTGTGATCAATACAGAATATGTATAAATGTATAGAGGTATCACATTACCAATTTATCAATATAGACGCCATGTCTAAATTGTTAACATGAATTAATTTATTGGAAACTATATCATAGAGTATATCATGTGGTTATTGAATCGCAATGAATACTCAGTTATAGTCATTCAACACTACAAATTCTCCCATAGCTCTTGGGTATGAACATATCACATCATAGAAATATATAATAAAAAAAATTTCCATTAACACTGTCTAATAAATAGTGACTTATTCATATTTCTGAGTCACTGTACTCCACCATCACGATGTATATCCAGGAATAAGGATCACCACTATGACCACCAAATGATTTGGGGGAGTCATTACAACATAGAATATAGATTTAACATCACCAAGATAAATATAAATATCTTGGAAGTAAATATCACACCAAAATATGATGGGTATCCCAATCTAGAACTAATGTATTTTTATCATCCTACACCCATCATCAGCTGGTTCTACCAGTTCTGAAATCTTCTCAATGGGTGGTTATAATAATGGAAAACCCACTGGTGGTACCACCTCCTTGACCTAACAATGTTTTTAATACTTATCAACAGGTGGATCAACCCAATTATCCTAGAATATAACCCTACATATTAGTAATGGGGGAGGTGTCCTAAAATATATATGATGTTCCATGGTCAATCAGTATACCAAAGATGATGACTCAAAATGGACATGGAAATCAAAACCCATTCCTATTTGATGCATCTACCAATGTTATCCAAAAATCCATGATCCAATTAAATAAGTAAAAATTATTTTATCAAAGTTCTTTTTAATGAATATGTCACTTTATGCACCAAAACTGTATACCCATTCATGACATCCAAATTCAAAACAATTTAACCTTATTATTGTTTTTACATAATAAATCACTCCTTGACAACCTCCAATATTCAATCAAAGAATCACCTCATCTAATATCATGATGTCCTGAACTAACCCAATGAAAGTTGCCTATATAGAAGAAAGGTAAATGTGGAAATCCAATACCACTAGTATTAGGTCATAGGCTACTAACTAGCACTAAGTAAGAATACCACAATCTATAGGGGGCTTAACCTAAAGTACCACTACACAGACACACACTACTCCAAATACCCCCATGAAGTTGGAAGATAAATAAAACTAATAATAAAATTTAAGAATACATATATATCCTTGATTTGTGTACAAAAAAAGTATTATAATAAATAATAGAACCAAATATAATCCCACCAAATCTATAAAAAGTTTCTATACTACTAGGAAGAATGGTACAACTGTAAAAAGAAAAACTCAATACAAACCATGATCTCTATAACTCAACAATTCTATGCCAACTCATGTTATTCATTTGGACTATGTCAAAATATGTATATGTTTCATAACTCATGACTTGTGTGGCCATAGACTATAGAGTGGATAGTATGAGAAAAACTATTAGGACACCCCAATTTCACTAAATATAAAACACATAGAGAGAGAGATATGTCATCTCACTATGTCAATATTATTGTTATGAAATATAAATAATATAATATGTATACCCGAGGATGAAACTAATTAAAAAGGTGATTCCAAAATTGTACATCTAACCTAGGATTCAACTTACATATTTGATGTAATGATTGTATATGAGAACATGCTGTGTGGGCCTTGATAATTGTGATAGAACTAATACGAGATGAAAATATCAAGAGGTATCACCATGTAGAAGGTAAATTCTGTATCACAGATTATATTAATACACCGATATGGGATTATTCCTAAGTATTTATGGTGAATAACTCACCCCATTTTTAATAAACATGTAGGTAATGAATTAAATTCCAAGGAATATTGGTCAAGATGAATCCTAAATCCATACATGGGGATAATTATATAATGATATAGGATAAAAAATTAGTCCCCCATATGTATTCTATAACAATATCCAAGAATAATCGAAAAGAGTGGATCAAATCCTACACACATTACATAATTCCTATAAAAACCCTCATAGGTCTTGAATAAGGTGACACACCAAATGGATACTTTCTTATAATGATGTTCAAAAGGACCTAAAATTTACATGGGAGTAGTACATGGAGTCCCCTATATGGACTAAGAATTCCAATTTCCTCAACCTCATTCCCATATACTCTGAAACTTTCAACATTTTCTTTGTTCATGTCGGTGTATGATGACCATGATCAAGTACTATGATATCCCCATCTACTCTAGTTAATCCTGTGTAGTTGTCCATATAATTATACTAGGTTTTTATCATATACACTCCTAGTGTCCATATACAGGACCATGTATATTCCCATATTCCCCAAGTGTACATTATGTGCCACAATTCATAGGACACACTATATATGGTATGTACATATGTCAGATGATAATTAATTTCCTTGAAACCCGTGCTGTTTTAGATATGAGACTGCACAACATCTATTCTTATGATTTATTGTCAATGTAATGCCAAATTTTACAAAATATTTATATTCCACATGATTTAACATACTCTTACACCTCCTTCATTCAAGATGAAAATATATAAAATAACATATGGATTGGATTTTACTGAACACTAACAGTCACTGGTGTCATGATTTAAGCCACAAATAGATTTTTTAATCACATGGTTTCTCGAAACACCAGTGCAAAATCAATCTTCTCTTAGAAGACACTTCATTCGATCACAAATCATCAGAATTAATCTTTACACCTAATTCATGATATAAATATTGATTCTAAAACTTCTAATATTGTATATTACACCAAATAATTACATCATTATGATCAATTATTTGGAACTTGTCATGGAACTGAATAAAATAAATTCTAACAAATAACATGTGAAGAATGATGAGAAAAATGTACAAAAAATGAATGGAATGACCCTTGAACATTTTTAATTTTTTGTTACATTAATTTCCTTTAATAATAAAAATGAATTATAATTTATCATGTATTTTCAAACAATAATAATTTTCTAATTTATTAGAAGATAAATCTGTACTGTCGATTCAACAATAAACCAGAAAATCAATTATTTTAATATATTGATTCATGAATTAAAAAATTAACTAAAAGTGGATTAAATAAAATAAAATAAAACATCATTCCCGGATATATAATAGATTTATAATGAATTAAAATTCTACATCAGTGATATTGGAGAGTTCCAAAGATAAATTTTCAAAACAATAAGTGAAACACGATCTAATTTTTATCATCTAGGAATAATCATCAAAGAGATCCTTTAAAATCAATAGGGTTATGAAAATGTCCTTATAGATTTTACATAAAATTGACTAAAATATTTTATCATGTTTTGGTACATATAATTTATATATATATATATATTAATTTATTAATCAAAACATTATTAAAGATAATAAAAACACTAAATACCCTGAAGGGTTGTGTCTTAAGAAGTTTAAAACCAATATTCCTATCTTAATAGTGGTCTCGGAATTCCCAAACAAGACCCCATTCAGTTTTTATTAAATTATTTTAGAAAAACCAAACACACATGGTATTATATTATTATTATTATTTAAATACCGAGCCTCCTAAGGCCTTAGAATCCTAGGATAACTCAACACCAAGATTTTGAGGTTTTTATTCAAATATTCTAACATTCTACAATAAAAATATTTAGCTATTGTAGGGGAATAAATCAAGGATCTGAAGGTGCATTCAAATTATATATGGGTACTCATGAAAAATATTTAACTTTAAGAAATGAAATCTAAATAAATAACACAAAATAAGACTTCATGAATATTTATATTTTAGATAGAGATCACAAAAACTAGGGTGGTGAAATCTCTATCTATTATAAGAGAGATAAATATGGAAGGAAATGGAAAATCATGGAGAATTAAATAAGAAATTCAATGAAAAAGTGGTGAATGGAATGGAGAATAGGAAGGATATGGTGCATGATGTTGAGAAACTAGTTTTAGAAAAATCATGTATTTCATTTGAACTACCAGACCATTCTAAAATTTAAAAATATGCCAAAACTATGATAGAATATGTATGATTCAAGAAATTATAATGTTATTTATAATTAATATCCTATTTAAAGGTGAGTTAGAATATATTCCCATTGATTTAATGTTCATAAAGAAATTTATTTCAAGTAATAAAAATAAATATATGATCAATGAATTACCACATATAAAGAAAATTTTTGTAATTATATAAAATTTTGTATATAAAGGGAAAAATGATTTTTTATATTCCACCTAATATTGGATCTTGTGAGATGGGGATACAATTATCTGAATTCGGTATAAATGAAAAAATCATGTCATAATGAACATTTAAAATGGGTTTCAAGGGAGATAAATCCTATGAAATGTTTCTCAATAATTTTATTATACAATAGTGATATATTAATAATGATTAAGAGTTGAATTTGTATTTGGGAAAGTTTTTTTTACATTATGGTAGATTTTTTTCTTAATGATAATGAATAGAAAGTAACCTTTAAGATTTGAAAGGAATTTTTATCAATGGGTGGGAATATAATTAATGATCACTAAAGAGATTTATCTTTGAAATTTAATATTGAGATATTAATGTATATTACTTATTATTTTATGAATCATTTTTTAAAGAATATGATGTTTTTAGTAAGGATAATATTCTAAAAAATAATGATATTTTCATGATCCATTATTGGAAAGTTAGGGTTATTGTTAAAATGAATTAAAGGGTAGAGATTTATTAATTTAATGAGAATTCATGGTTTATTATGAATATTTCGGATATAAAAAATGATATGGAGGTAAAATTTATCATATTTTGTTGTATATATTGGTTATTATTTTAATTTGTCATGAATTATTTCTGAATTAAATTTATTTTTGGATTGGCCATATGAATGTGGAGAAAGTTCTACCTGATGAAAAGAGTATTTCTAATTCCATTTAAATAAAAAAAACTATATTTGTGATAGAGACTTAATAAAGACCAATCATGTATTAAAATTAGGTATGAATAAAATATTAAATGTTAACATTAAATAGTAATATCATGTAAAAATAAAATCCATTAAGGAAAGAAATTTTTTAGGTAACCTGGGTTTTCAATAAAATTATTAATTCTTAGACTTAAAATTTATATAAGGATTAGTGTTGATAAAATTAAATTAAAATTGACATTTTTAGGATCATTGTAATTGGAAATTTTACTTTGCCTTATGTATTTTTAATTTACATGATTTAATATTTAGATTAAGGAAGATACTTGATATAATAAAGAAAATGGTTATGATAAAATGGATAAGAGATTTTTTTTTAATTTTTTTATTTTTATTCTCGATATAATTTTAATAAAACATTTTTCCCAGGGTTGTTGAATTCCATGCTGGGGTCATATTTTTTTGTGTATTTTTATCTGTTATAAATGTTTTTTAGAGGATATAATATCATCCTTATATAAAATTACCCCATTGATACTGTGTAATGAATAAGGTAATAAATGTATCATAAAAGGTAATAATTTTAAATGTAATTTGTAAATATTTTTTTTCAAGATTATAAAATTCTTATAGGTGATTTTTTTCATATGAGTACTTCTATGAGTTGTTTTGGTTAAATTATAAATTTTAAAATAAATAAATTCTTAGGTTTTGTATTTTTAAAAAAAATTGAGGTTCTAAATTCGAATAAAATTAGATTGATATATAATTAAAATTATTTCCCTTATATTCCTAACTATTACAATTATTATTAGAAGAATACTACTGGGTGGGATAAATATGAATATATTGTATGAAATAAATGGACATACTATAAGTGTTTTTATTATCATTCCAACATGTAATACGATGTGGTTTTATATATTAAAATTAGGTTCATGAAGTGATTAAAAAAATTTAGTTTAGTGTATGTGATACTTATTAATCATGGAAGTTAGATTGAATTTTTTTTTAAAAAGAATGAAAAATGAGGTAAATGTTTAAAAAACATTCAAAATTATTGTTTATATAGAGACCCATAATTATGATTCAGGGATATTAAAAATTAATAGAGGACTATTGAACACATTTTATAGATAAAAACCTAATGTCAATAATTGTTTAGAATATTTTGAGAATAGAAAAAACAATATTCTTATTTCATAGAAATATCTTATATTTAATCAAAAAAATATCTTCCCAAATTATACTCTCCATATAAATACCATAAATAAAAATAATTCATAATGATGTAGGAAAATCAAACCCAAGAAACAGTGATATTATATCTATATTTTTTTGTAAAAGAAACAATATCAATGATTAACAAATGCATATGGTAATGGGCATAAACCAATAATTATAATATGTAAATAAAATTAAAAGATACAATTTTTTAAAACTGTATTACATAACCTAGTTCCCATGTAACCTAAAATATCATAACAAACAAATACATTACAATGGCATGGTTGTAGAAATGACCAATCTAAGCAAACATCTTATATTTCTTTGTTCAAGAGTATATCAAATACCCGATTGACATCCTTATAAACCAGTCTTACACTTAACTAAAATGGTCCATGTGTTCTAAGAAAGAAATTAATTCTAGAAGATTCATACAAGATAAATTTTTTGTAATGTTCCCTAACTCTTCTATATTATTTTATGAATCATACTAAATCCAAAGAATGTTTCATTTATGTTGTGTTTCATATCTATGGGAAAATATCATAGTTAAAAGTTATACTTCATATGAACATCTAATCCTAATATATCTAATTAAATTTTGTTTAAAAAATCTATTAATCTTTCAAAAGACAATATATATCGGTGAAAACACAATCATAACATGAGCATAAGTTTATCAAAAAATTATCTTAGCATTTGAAATTTATATAAAACATAGGATATAAGTTTACGACATAAAAAATCATAGAAAATAATTTCCTTATTTAAGGATCACATCAAAAACTAACATAGATTATGGTTCTCAATACCATTATTCCATATAATCTTTCATTGTTTATATATAAGACTATCATATGGGATAACATCCATTACTAAAATTCTTTTACTCTTAATTTTGCGCCATATTATCTCATCGCATATAAAAACTTACACAATGAATTAGAGATCAATATAATTACTTGTCCACAAGTGACATAATAATAATCTAGTCATATGACTACCTCATGTTCATAAGTCAATCATCACATATCAAAACCATATGAAAGTAAAATAATTTAGAAAAAATTCCTATATTAAACCATTACATATATCATGTAAAATAAATGAGTTTTATTAGAAACTCAGCCCAATAATCATTAACCATCAAGACAAATAATAAGGTTATTATAACTCAATCATAATCCTCGTAGATAATATGTAACATCAGAGGGTGTTATCTTAAAAGAAAAATCCCTTTAAAAGAAAAATTGGAATATTTCGTGGGGAAAATACTCTATTGATTTTGTAATCACTTATTTAAATTATAATTATTTCCCAAATAATATTTATTAAATTTTATTTTAAAATAACATTTTAATCCCATAAAGGATACTCCAAATAATTTATCCATAAAAATGATATGAAATTTTATTCATTTTGTGTATATTAAATCAACAATTCAATTAACATTATTAGTAATATGTCCAAATTACATGATTGAATAAATTTTAATATGATTAATATAAAAATATATAATTTAAATTCATAAATGGTTAACAATGAATCTAATAATAATAAGATAATATTAAATACATTTTTAGAATTTTTTTTGAAAACAATGATAATGAAGGGAATTTATTTTGATAAAAAGGAAATGAATATTTATTTATGAAATTAATTTTGTTAATGTTTTTATTTAATAATGTAATAAAATTGTATTATTACGTGAGAATTAATGGAATAAGCATATCATAAAATAATTTATTCTTATATCCTGAGTTATATCATGAAATTTCTTTATTGGATATTTAATCATAAGGAACAAATGTAAATACTAATAATTTAAAATAAAACCCTTACATCCTGTTTAACATGATTCAAAAGTGATCTAAAATCCAATATAATAAATTTATAAAATTTATAATTATATAAAATAATCATTAAAAAATTATGATATCATAAATTATTCTATTCTATCATTTTAACATCAATATTTGTTAATTACTTATTGAAATAATTGTTACCTGATGTTCAATTTATAACTCATCATGGATTCTTTGGTATGGTAATTCTAGACCATGTACATGGATCATGGAAAAATAATCTCTAGAATATTAAATATGATATAAATATCATATATATTTATTATATATTCATTTATATATAGAGTCATAAAATTTTGATATATAAAAATGAACTACATCATTCATGGAGACAACATGGTGTACATAAGAATAAATATTGTTTCCTTTTTTCGCTGGATGAATAAAATAAAGTAAAATAATAATTCAAAATTAAATATTAATTATTATATAATTTAAATCTAATATATTTATTAATTATATATTTATTACTATCTATGGAATGTGGAACGAAAAATGAAAACATATCCCTTTAAGGGTGTGGTAGTCCACACCTATGCAGAAGTGATTTTATCAATTTCCAATTGATTTGAATGTTAGAATTTATATATTAATTTATAATTTTATAAGAATAATTATATCATATATATCATATATATTCATTTAATACTTTATAACAACCATCCATACATGATGGTGGGGGAATATGAATTGTAATTATATATTGGGGCGTTAGACCTCAAATACAGATGAATGATACATTTACTTCCCATTTGAGAGTGTGGAGGGTAAATAATAGTCTTTAAATATTCAAAAATAAAATTATATTCTCATAAATTATTATTATTTTTAGTGGTTACATTAATTATTTACAGCCATTTATTTATTTCTTAGAATATTCTGGAATTTTTAGTAAAATATAGAGATTCTAGGACTAACAGATGGTGTCACACGATTGGCCCACAACTAAAGTAATCCATGAACACTCCCCATGAAATCATGTTGATGGAATCATCTTAGATATATGAGACATTACTATTGTTGTACTATTTGGAAAACCATGTGGGAAAATTATTCTTCAAATCCAGGTTAATAAAAATTTGAAATTCATCTTCCTTCCTCATTGGGATTTCACTATAAAACAACTTATT
This sequence comes from Viscum album, assembly GCA_963277665.1. Classification (NCBI taxonomy): domain Eukaryota; kingdom Viridiplantae; phylum Streptophyta; class Magnoliopsida; order Santalales; family Viscaceae; genus Viscum; species Viscum album. The sequence goes on from OY728143.1 coordinate 1,018,133,079, forward strand.
CCTTCCAAATTCGGTTGATACAACCCTACCAGTCACCTCAATCCTTCCTCACACCTTTCAACTCCTGCCAATATGATTCAATCTGTATTTATTCATTTTTTTGGGATAAATCATCATATAAATAATGTCTATTCTTCCCTATCATCTTTCTTCTTCCATAATTGTGGTGGTTCTTCTTCTCCATTAATCATGGGAGTCTAGGGTTCTTGTTTCACTTTGTTTATATTTAGGAAATTATGTTGTTAGGGTTATAATTTAATTTTCTTTCTTCTTAGGACATTTGGAAGTTTTTATAGGTGGGTGTTTTTTAGGTGCTCTGAGTTTAAGGTAAGGTTTTCATTGTACTTTCCATTTAAATTAATGGATATTTAGTTTTATATGTTTACCACATTCCTTGAATATTAAATAGTAATTTATAATTTTTTTCATATATTTATGATAAATATAGTATCTTTATAAATTGATTTAATGTATATGGAATTATTCATTATGTTATCCACAATACTTTTTTGAAAAAATACTATGTATATTTTCAATGTTTATTGTGGATTTGAAGAATTGTTTGGATTTTTGAAATGTATTTTTTAAATTTAAAATGATGGTGTGTGTTTCTTGAATATGTTTTCCATGTAGTTATTGATTTAAATGATTTATGGGTTTGGATTTTTCAAATGGTTTGACATGTGACAGAAATGTTTTGGATTCCTTTTGGAAATAAGGGATTTTAAGGGAGTTTGGGGTCCATTAAGCACATATGTAATACTCGTTTTCAGGAAAAATATCCTTGGATGAATCGCATATAATTTTATGTTTAATGTTATTCTATTTACATAGTGAGAAGCTCCCTTGTTATTAAATGGTTGAAAATAAATATATTATCCATTGGGTGACTTAGGTGTTCCATGTTGTCAGTGTTTCTTGTATATGATGTATGTTAATTTGAGTGGGTACTTGTTCGGAATTTTTGGATAACCCCCAATTTAGTATTAACATGGGAAGCTAGAATAGATATTGGATTTTTAATGAATGTATTCTAGACTAGATTAGGATCTCACTCAATCTAGTGGATACAAGAATATAAATTTATTCTCTTTATGATAGTGCACCTCAGTCAGACCATGTAAGGTGCGATGGAGCATGTGGTAGATTTTTTTTTTCATTGGTTGAGGTATGTCATCGCGATGTGTTATATGTATGTGTATTCTTGATTATAACCATATTATCATAGGTTATTTCATTGCGTTAATTACATAGTTATCTATAATGGATGGTTGAGATTAATTATTTGTTGGTTACTTGTTCGTTCTATTTTTTCATTTTCATTGTTATTATATTATTGGTGTTGCTTCGTTGTGTGGTGTTATTTTATGAAAAGTTATGTGGTGGTTTTTATAGGATTATTAAACATGTCGAAATTTTTTTATATTAACTTCCCCACTTTTTAAATAAAATTATCATCCTTATAATCCAAAAAAGATAGGGTCATCTCTCAAGAAAAGAACATGATATGAAAGAAAAAAAAGGAAATGGATTTCGTTTTACTATACCATAGAAATTTATGAAACCCATAGTTTTTTATATCACATATCAAACCTGAAATTTATTTATCTTTATTAAAATAAATTTTATATAGAATTTATTTATTCAATCATGTATACTATGTTTTAAAGCTCACACATATAACTCATTATTTCTTTTAGAATTTTGTGCAGGTTTTAGCCTGTTTCCAATCACTGTGGGTTGTGGTTGATTTTGCAATCATAGAGTGACCCTTAGGGTCATAGGGAGATATTTTTGTCATTAGTTTTAGTTTGGGTTTTGTTGTTTTATTTCATGTATTCTACTTTTTATAAATAATGTTATGTTTGGTAATTGTGATTAATTTGTGATTATCTTATTATTTTACACTATTATGTTTATTTTATTTTAAAAAATTGTTCCATTTGTTTATTTATTGATTCCCCTGAAATGGATTCCTTTCTGGAAGGATCAAGAATGTCTATCACACCTCCAACTGGGAAGCATTATGTGACCAGTTTAGGATCAAATCAGGATGGTTCATGAAAAATAGTATCAGGGGAGGTCGAGATTTTTGGAGGAAATTGTTTTGAGAGGACCCTGTGTTATTTGGGAAGTCATGGTAGATAGATCAATACTATTGCATCATGGGGTGTTCGTATAATGATGTGTCTAGACAACACATTTAATAATGAACTAAAAATATCAAATGGATTCAATTTTTTGTTTTCTTTCTTTTGATATTTTAGTTTTATTGATATTTTTGATAAAAAATAGTATTTGGGATAAGGATCTTGATGAGTGTGTAGGTTTTGGAATTTCATATATCGCTAAGGAAATGGTTCAAAATGAATCTCCATAGTAGTTGCCTAGTAACAATATAGCCACCAAACATATGGTCAAGAAAACCATTGAAAAAAGTTTCCCATTGTGAGTTGTTTTGATCACCACTTTATAATATAGTTGTTTTGAAAACCTTTGTTTTGAAAATGTTAAGAACTATATTTTAGGTGTTTATGGGTTTTATTTTAGAAAGTTGTAAAATGGATTATCGGATATATTTTGAAAACTAATTTAGAATAATTGATTTTTATTAAATGATAATTGGGTAAAATGGGGATGATTTTACTGTAATTTGATTTCTATAATCAAAATATGGAGATTTATTGAATTATTTTTGGGAAATATAAATTTTTTTAAAGAGGTTTTCGGAAATATTTTTCAAATGTGATAGAATATTAAATAAAATGTGTTTTAATCATATTATTTTTTATGGTATGATATTTTTTTTTATTATTGGGAATGTTTTTAATAATATTAAGTAATATTTGAATGGAATTAACTAGTCATTTAATTCATAATGGAAAATGGATTGAAGTGTAGGGTTTAAAATGATTCTTGATCTAGTGGGTTGTGATCTTATGAATTTTTTTTGTGGAAGTTGAAGTGGGTAGTAAATTGAGTATGTAAAAACTGGGGTTTAATATTCTATTTAGAAAGTGGAAAAGATTTTTGTTATTGGAATAAGTTATTACTGAGAGTTCTTATTAGAGAATACAAGCTTGAATGGTGGATTTCTGATTGAACGAGTGAATGATTGACCATATTGGCATGGAAATATACGTTTTTGGAATTAAATGGAATAGAATTGGTGAGCGTGAACATTATAAAGATTGTTTTTGGTTTACAGAAGTGTTCTTAAGAGGAAATGATATGATGTGTTAATAGATCTTGTTTTTGTGGTGTGGTTTATTATAATTTGTGAATGTTTATTATATACTTCTTTATGTTTTCATTTTTTTAGGTGGAGTTTTTTTGATGTGACTATTAAGTCGATTTTAGATAATTATTTTTTAAATCATTTTGAGTTGGTTCTATTTTTGTTTTTGGTGTTTCTTTGGGGTGTATTTTGGTGGATGAATTCGTTTTGATTGGGTTTTTGGTTTTCCTTGTTTCTTATTGTATTCCAAAGGAAGAATATGAGTGATATTTTAGGTGAAGCTATAGATGGTTCATTATTGTAGGACCCTTTAGTTGATCAACATGAGGACTTCCCCCTGTGTTTTGAAATTTTAACCATCTTCTATTTTATGGTCTAGTAGATCTTCTTGAAGTTGAATATTATATGTGACAAATTGAGTGGAGATTTAGTTTCCTTGAGTTTTTTGAGTTATTAAAGGTGAATATCACTAATGTAATTCTTGAAGGTCTGACATGGATGTGGTAGAAATCAGTCACTCAAACAAAGACTAAAATATTTCTGGATAGTAATGCACGACATCATTCATCTGGAATAATTTCAATGAGGTACTGATTGTGAGATAGGGAACAAATATGTGGGGTCTACAATAAGGTTATATATCATTTTTGGTGTCGTTTTTTCATTTTTTGTATATATTTACTTTCCATTTTGGGGTGGGTTATAGATAATTCTTTAAAGGGTCGACAATTTGAGAATGGATTATGTCCTGATCTTTAGTTGCAGGTGTTGATGTCTGTTCTGACCTCATATGTTAATGTGGTGTGGCAACCTATTCATGATGGATCTATGTTAGTAGGGGACATTGGGGTTGCCAGCCATTCTATTTTATTTAAATGTTGTGAATGGAATTCTAGTATATCTATAGGGAATCTGCTTGAAGATTTTGGTTCTAGTAATGGAATTAAAAGGCCTCCGGATCGTTCATCATAATCTTTTATGTGTATAATAATGTTGTGTCATTATTATTAAAATCGAGGTCATAAGAATTCATTGAGTCCAAGTGCTCTAAATATGTACCATACATAAAGATTCCTATGTCACATACAATGGTTCTTTCATGATGTTTTTAAGAAGATAATTGAAGCAATATACACCCATTTAAAAAACACCCCATAATATTTGCATGAGAAGGGTGTGGTTTTTTTTTCTCAGTTTAATTCCTCTATCTCTATAATATCTATTTATCTGGTAATTGTTTTTTCTGGTAATGTTTTGTGGTGTTTTATTTTCATTAAAACCTAAATTTCGATGTTATAGATCTCCTGGTAATATCGGGTGCAATGAAAGTCCATTTTCATTTTGAAAATTATACACATTATCATCTTAATTGGTGGTGTTTTCCTCACAATAAATTTTCCTAATATTTCTCATTTGGTTGAAATAGGATAATGCATGTGAATATTCTAAATATTTGTCTTTACAAAGGAGCCTTGTTTGAGAAAATTTAGTCCCATGGTGTATCGTGTTCTTTTGGATCTTCATGTGGTGCTAATTGGATGATCTTAACAGTAAAAGTATGAGTATTAAGAGAGTATTATCTTCACCGGACTACGGGGAAATAGGCACCTCAAGACATTATCACACCATCCATAGATCCTAGAGTGAAGCTCATTGTGTAGTCTAGAATCACTAGGGGTGTAGTGAAACATGACTCAGCTATAGACTCCGCCATTGGAGTGTGTGTAGTGAAAATGGTCTTGTTGTAGTGTTCCATATAATTATAAGTTTATCCTTGTTAATAAAAAAATATTTTTATTATCCTCATGAAATTATAGTGGTTTTTCATTTTTGGATGACAATATATTATTGGCTTTCCATATCTGGTTAGCACTTTTATGTTGTTTTTAGTTTTGGTTCTTTATAATATGCAAACTGTTTAATCTTTTGGTGATGCTGAATCATCGATTTGATACCTCTTGGTTTGGGATATTTTTCAGGTCCCCATTGTGGTAGGTTCTATTCTATGAGAGGAGATTCTAGTTTGGACTTTGTGGGATTATATAGGGTCGGTATATGTTGGGTTTTTTGTGTTCATTGGTGCTAGCTAGTTTCTAATGGAAGGAAGTTAATTTCTACCTCTACATGTTGGTAATCCAGTTCAGTATCAATTGTACCTTGATAATGGGAAATTTTATTTTCGTTTTTTTGTTCTATGTCTCCCCTTACAAGAGAATATTGGGGTTTTTTAGAGCATGAACAACAATATTTTTAAAGAAAGTTAGTATAAGTCATAGAATGAGTTTTCTTTTATTTTTTGGGAATTGGTTTTGGATTTTCGTAAATTTATATGGAAGAGGAAAATGATATCTTTTTAGTTCGCTGATATGTTCTTTTATATTAGGATTTAAATCATGTGAGCATGTGAAGCCTATCATATTAATTATTTAATTAGATATTTTGTATATTTCTAAAGGAACAAAGAATAACGGTTGGGAGAATTTTCAGAAACGTGATTTTCACTTGATGTGTTCCTTATTTTATTTTTTGATCTTATGTAGAGTATTTATTTTTTGGGGGGAATCCTTATTGAACTGTGGGGAATCTAGGCTTGACATTAGGTCACACATGGTTGGCGCATAGTTAGAAGAAACTATACACACTCCCCTAGGAAATCAATTAGTCGGTGTCCTCCATGAAAGATGAGACGACCGGGTTAATAAAACAATGCACAATAACGATGTGGGATGTCCCTCTTGGATAGTGAGGTACTCACATTTACCGCACGATATGGAAAACCATGCGAACTATAATGGTTAATAAATACGTTAAACTCTTCATATACCCCCTTCATGATTTAACCAAAAATCATCCCATCCATTCCCGCAAATTTCATACAACTCTAGGAGGATCCTCCATCCTTCCTCATGCCTCCCACCTCTCTCTATGGTGATTCTGACCATATTAATTCAACTTTGGGACATAATATTTAAGGTAATATTCTCTTTTAATCATCTTCTTCCCTCTTATCCCATTATTGTTGTGGTCACTCTTCTCACTCAATTTTTGAGCATAGGGATCATATTTCCCATGGTTTAAATTAGAATATTTTTTTCATTTTAGGGATCCACTTGGACGTTATTTCTTTTTTGAACCATTGTAATTTTTTTTTCAAGTGGAAATTGTTGAAGCATCGAAAGTTTGAGTTAGTGTTCCCATTGTATATCCCATTTAAATTTAGGAACCTATTATTTCATATGTTTATAACCTTCCTTGGATATTAAATAATAATGTAAGATTTTTCAAATAATTTTTTGATGGTAAATGAAGTGGGTTTCATAATTTTTTTGAATCATATGGTATTTATTGTTATTTGATACACACCAAGTGTTTGATAAATTTATCAGTTTCCCTTTACATGTGGATTAGGGTTTTTTAAGAATGTTTTTTTTGTACATGAATTTGTGATATTTAAAATTATGGTTTTTATTTCTTAAATTGGGAATCCATGTGGTTATGTATTTAAAATAAGTGTATTTCATGATTTTGAAAATGGTTTAAAATGTGAAAAAAAAATTGTATCCAAATAGAAATGGGTGAATTCTTAAAGGAGGTTTTAGGCCTTTTGGTAACTATTGTTAAATTTCATTTTTGAAAAAATCTATTTGGATTATTGTGTTTCCTTGGATATGTTGAATGTTGTGAGAGACCCTGCGTTGAGAGGCTCCCATGTGATTAAATGGTTTAAAGATAATATATTGTTCTTTAGGATGACTCTATGCTGATTAGATGTGTGTGTTTATTGTTTATTATATGTGTGCATGTCATTGGTTACATTTTTTGGAATTATTGGATTAACCTCAAATTATTTGTCATTTGGGAACCTAGAATACCTAGTTAAATTTTGGTTAATGATTTCTTCACACGAATAGGATTTCTATTTGGTTAGTGGACTTTAGTGTGGACATTTACTCACTTGGGGATAGTACCACTTGGTCAGACTAGGTTGGGAGAAAGGGAGAATGTGGGAAAGTCGATACCATTATTTGAGGCATGCCTTTGGTATGAGTCATATGTAATTATGTTCCTCATTATTTCCCTATGATTATAGGTTCTCCATGGTTTTCAACGTATTATTATCTAGGTTGGATGACTGATATGCATTTTTGGTTGGTTATTTTTGTGTGCTATTTTTTCATTTCCATTGTTATGTTATTATTTCATGTACATTGTTTGATGTCGTACTTTTTTAAAAATTGATGTGTTCATTTTCAAAGGATATTTACAAGTGATGTAAATATTATTTATTCCCACCTTCCAAGGTTTTAAATGAAAAAATCATCATGATCCTCAAAAGTTATGGGGTCTAATTCCTCGAAAAGAATCTAGAATTGGAAGAAAAATGGAAATGGACCTTGTTTTTCTTAAAATGAAAATTTTTGAAAACATAGATTTATATATTGTATTTAAAGAATGAAATTGATGTAAATTCATTTAAAATATGTGAACATGTAATATATTTGTTTGGGAATGAAAACTATTCTTTAATACTCATTCCTTTAGTTCTTTATTGTTTTTAGATCATTGGTTAGGTTCCGTAATTGGATTGAATCTTCATGAGAAATGGTCTATTTTGGTATCCGAGACTGACACTTGGGGTCACATGGAGACATTTTAGTCATCAGTATTAGTTGGGTTTTCTGGTTTGGTTTTTTGTATTCTATGTTTTTTTTATTAATGATGTTTAGTTTGGTAACTATAATTTTCTTTGTGTGCCAATTTTCATATTTTATTATATTGAATTGATATTAATAAGATAAATAGTTTCATTTGTTCCTATTTTGAAACCCCAATAGTATTTCCCATCCTAGGATAACCGGGACACGTCTTACGACTTGTCTTGGGCCGAATCGAGTTATTGTTTTGGGGTTGACTCAGGTAGGTTTTTGATATTTAGTATATTTATGATACAATTTTTTTTTATTTTATGATAAATAAAAACTATTTAGATTGGGGAATAAATAAATAAAATTAATGATCTTGGGTTAGATGATTAACACTTCTTCATTAGTACTCCATTAGATCCTTTCTAAATCAACCATTAAATGATATTTTAGTTGGGACCAGGATGGCTGGATATATTTTTTTGAATCCAAATGATGTTTTTGATGAAGTGTTTATCTTTTTTTTGTCAAAAATTAAATGAATTAAATTAACTTTCTATAGTTTTTATAATCTTACTAACCATCATATACAGTATTTTGGACTGACAATGCTCAATAATGCCCAACAGATTAGGAATAATTTTTATAGATAAAAAGGGTCATCGAACTCATCATAGGTCTTAAATTAGATTATGATCTAAATGAGGAAATTAATTATATTTTTCTTGGATCAAAAATAAATTCGACAATAGTTTTATGTTTTGTAATTTTAAAAAAATATGTCTTATGAAAATCTTTTGATCCTAGCTTTTTGAATGAAAGGGATAGTTCTGCCAATTGTATTGAGCTTTGGATATATAGAAGTTAAAATAATGGGTTGGAAGTCAAAAATATTTCTTAACATAATACAAGAGATTCTAAATCCAATAGTAAACATAAGAAAATCAAGAGTAAGTCATGATACAAGAAGTTGTTTTAGAATGATTAAAAGATCCCAAAGCTGAAGATTTATGGTGTCAGACCATCAGTTTGTGAATAAAAAATGACGAAATGTTTTTTGGATAAAATTTTAGATAATATGGTTATGTTTTAATGATTATGGTTTCTATTTAGGCCAATAATCCATTAGAAAAATATATTTTAAAAAATATTTTGACTTTTTGAATTTGTTTGGCATCATACTTAGAAAATGAATGATGTTATTGAAGTTGAAGTTTTCAAAACTTGACTAAAAGAAAATTGTGTGCCACTGAGCATTGGTGAGACCCTGATAAATATCATTAGGTACATTGATGGTTGAAATAATATTAATATGATGAATTTTATTTTTTGGTAAATTCATTGGGAAAATAAAAAAGATAAAGTTTTTGATTTATTGGGACTGATCAATGTAGAGAATAATAAAAGTTTGTTTTGACCAATATGATGATAAAAGCCAAAGATCAACCAAAAATTTATTCAACCTATTTAATCGTGATGTATTATCCTATATTTTCTTAAAAAATAGTATCATGAAAAAAATAAAAACTCTAATATATTTTCCATTGAGGTAAGAGATCAAATATCTTTTATATTGTAATTTCAATTGGTTCAGGAACCATTGGGCAAGCGATGAAACATATTATCAGAGTATAACCAAGAAAAATTCAGTGGACACAGACTAATAATAATGAATTTATTAAACTCAAGATCATTAGTCTAGGAAAACAAGAATATACGAATAACATAAATATTATCAAATTTTCATCAATGGTATCATAGAAGTGGTTGAGTAATTTTGAAGAATTGATTCCATATTGATCTTTTGGTGAAATAAACCACAATAAAAAATGTGTTATATCAAACATAAATAAGAAATCAGAATTAATATTTGATTATATGAATTATAATGAAGAACATATTTTTTTCCAATTGATTAGTAGAAACACAAAAAAATAATATAATGTCATCATTGTAATGATGAAATTGGAATGTGGAATCGGTTTTAGTCTGTAGTTTATGGAGAATGTCTAAAGAGCGTTGAAGTAAGAAATATTTGAGATGATTCAAGAATATTTAATATGTGTTGAATAAGTCCATAATGTGTCATATATTTATGTAAAAATTGTATATTTGTCAAATTTTGTATATGGGGAATGATTTTCAGAATCCCAAGTAAATATCATTTGGGTCGTCTATAAAAGGATAATTACTTTTCACATTCTGAAACAAGAACTATGAGAAAGAGAATACAGAAATGATCCAATTTTTATGGGAGAATTATTTTCCTTATTATACTTACTTGAGGATGCTTTTTAGAAATTACAATAAAGGAGAAGAGTCATGATCATTATCAAAGACTCCATAATTGTACATAAAAATTGCACTGGGTGTTTAAGCCTGAGGCAGATGTTATTCAAAATTGTTTTATCAATTTTGTGATTGAGTTTTCCATATGGAGAAACATTACTGGGGAATCACACTATGATAAAAGACTGAGTTTTATTGTAGTGTTCAGAGGCAGGAGTTTCCTACTACTATATAAGGATGTGAAGAATTGTTTTTAAGAACATATGTATGAATGATAATCCCAAATTACTATAACATCCCTAGAAAAAATATCTTACATCAATTTGTTATACGATATGATCATACACTATTATTTGTATCATACTACTATCTGAGTTAATGTTAACATCTTAGTCATTATATTCCAAAGAAAACGATTTTTTTCTTCTGGACTGCATGATATTGGATTGTATCCAATCCATACCAAGGATGTAACTACTATTGTTGAGATGTGACCATATAGATTCTTATGTCCCTATGGAAGTGTATTTGTTGTTTTGATAACAGAATTAAATCCATAATATGATGAAAATGTTGTTTTAGGAAAAGAAACCATAAAATAAAAAGATGTCACTTATTACCGCCACCTGATCTCAATGATACAATTATCATGGTTGTGCATTTACAAATTTAAGAATTCAAGAAAAATTAATTCAAGGACAATAAATATAATTATAGAATTATGTATGGTTTGTATATGCTATATGAAACATAGTGTCGTAAATAAGATAATTGATGGGCATACTTTTATAAGTGGGTGAGAGGATTCACATGAAATTTAATAAAAGGTTAAAATATAGTAATTTTATACTCAATCCATATTCATCCAAATTTATATATATATTCAAAATTTTGATATGTTTTTGTCTACATATGGATATTAAATACTATTTAGAGACATTTAATTTGAAATATTATCCACATCTCTGGGTTTAAATCCACTTAAAACCATTTTAAACATAATTGTGGAAACATATTGTTATGGTTTTTATTTTTCATTATGAAAAAAGTTAACATGAAATTATTTTAAAAAATATCAAAAATTACAATTCCAAATAGGGATTATATTTTATAAAATTCAAGTCATAGATATAGATGAATGTAATTTAAAATTAATCCCACAAAATTCATTGAAAACCCCATTTTAAAAATATTGTAATCCTATATAAATTATGTTTTTATAGAAAATCCGACATAAATTTGATTACAACGAACTTGATGGAATTATTAATAATATAGATAATATAATTTTACTTTTAAAACCATTTAAAAAAACAATATTTTATATGTATTTATAAAAATTTATAATTAAAATAAGTATATTACATTATTTGATAAAAATTCAATGTTTTTAAAAATTATAAAATAATTATAGTCAAATAAATATGACTTGATGATTTCCAAATATAATATATTTATATAAAATAATATTTTAAAATCATTAGAAAATAATTATTTACTAAAAAAATAAATAAATACAATTTTTTTAAAAAAATACATATTTGTATTATATAATTATATTACAAATAGTTCAATATTTATTATTTATTCTAATATATTTATTTAGAAATATAATACATTAATTTAAAACACTGATTATTGATATTTATGCCACTAATTTAAACTTATTGTTTACAATGGTGTCAAATTTTATTGTAAATTTAGACTTGAGGTGGCTCACCCGTTAATTAATAGAAGAAATTATATTTATTTGAAGAGATATATATCCTAAAATCCAAGGGTGTATCATTTGGACAAATATTAAATTAATTCCTCCCATGAAGTTTAATACCTCTAATATAAAACAAATAGGATAACAATATTTCCTAACATCCTTGTGTTAACAATTAGCTTGTTCAAATTTTTAATGATTTTATTTATCATTAACCAGGTCAGTGGTCTTCTTCCAAATAACTTTATCTCTTTAATAATTGACTAATATAGATTATTGTTTATGGGAAAGACCATGCTCGGTTATTACAATATAAAATGTCCCATTATATCTAGGACTGTGATTTTCTATCTTTCCAAATAGCATATGATTTTCCATGAACAAAATTATATGAATACATTCAAAACATCACTGAATTATATATTTTTCCAATGTTGTTTACACTACATTTCTTTAAACTATGGGTTACCACAGTGTTCTTATGATTGTAACTCAACTTATTTTCAATTTTCTTAGGTAAATAATTTTGCAAAAAACTTTCATTCTCTATATTATTCATATCTTGTTATGTCTTTAAATTTTTTTTCCCATTAATGGATTCCTATATATTTATTCGAATTCACAAGTGAATAATATTGTAAAATGTAATCTAAAATAGAGATATATTTTTAACCTAAACCGATTATAAATCCATAGAAAAATACATCACAATATCCTCCAAGGATTGAATTCTTCCACATCTCAGGCCATCTTTCTTGGGATGATATGTAGTATATAAGCACAACTCTTAATATGGATCATGTTGGGGACTATTCCAAAACATCGAGTTATTCTTCAGATCCCAATATAAATAATATGACACAGTTCTCTAAGAAATATTACAAAATCATTATTTTATATACTCAAAATATTATAATTTCATAAATCACATCGAATAGTAATTATGTTAGCTAAAATCATAAGGTGGTCGACTATAACCCAAATAACATTATTTCACTTAAATAATTATAGGAATCTAATGAAAAAAAATTCATTGAAATGCTTTACTATTACCATTCTAATATGGGTAATTATTATAAGAACCCTCTTGAAATATTTATCATATCCTTAAATTTTATACATATCAATAACCTTGATACATACCTTCAGTATCGCTCATCATGATATCCCCCCAAAAATAATCATTTAGATCTATATACATATTCATACTTCCACAAATAATAGTGAATAATGAACAATGATATTTATAAGAAATCCCTTTTATCAAATATAGTATTATAGGAATTATACATGGTTCCTAAATATTATAATTTTTTATAATCATGTTTAATATATAATAAATTTTAAAATTCATATGAAGCTCTTAAAATTACATCTACAAGTTTTAAGATTTTATATGGATAATTGTTTAAGCATTCATTTGTGAAGGATAATGTTTATCTAATTCCTTTAATAATTCATGGTATATCCTATTTATATCATAAAATATTTTATCACTTTTTATCCTTATAATATATAAACAAGAATGATCCTTGTTTCCATTCCAAGGGTGGTAATATATTTATCCATCATAGTCTTTAATTAACTGCAACCATAATCTGTGGCATGTATTATACAATTTCTGAGTTATTATATAACAGTTTTATGACAAGTATATATTTCCCACCATTCCCTATTTAGATAATTTCCCATATCATTAATGATAAAATTTCTATTACTATCTCAAAATCATGATTTTGAAAATATTTCTCTTGAACATTCACCTAGATAAAGGGATAGGCTATAACCATATATTTTTTAATTAAGACACATCATGTTCCATTATGAAATGAATCATAATATATCATAATACACTTTCCACTCTAGGTTAATGTGGGTATAAGTGTGTAGAATATCCTAATATTTAGCTCCTTGAAATTTTTATTACATTTATCTATACAAATGACCTGGATCCCTTTTATGTTAACATAGTGAGTAGATTGGAAATGTAGGAAAAGTTTCTACAAAACATAGATAATATTTATCAATGAAAATAAAAATATGGATCTTATTCGTAGTGGTTAGTTTGGTCCAATATTCCATAAATTCCACCTGTAATGGATCAGCCGATATACCCTCACATAAGTTTATATGACCCAAAAATTAATCTTTATGTAGAAAAAATCACAATCAGTAGGTTTTAAATAAATATAAACCATATGTATTCAGAATAGACCACATGTGATCTTCATGATATTTTTTTCAATTAGTATATATAATAATACGATCTTTAAAGGCTAAAACATACTAACCATGGTAATTTATGAATACATTATTCAATAAATCTATTATGATAGAAGGGACGTTAGTAACAACAAATGGAATCACTATGAATTCAATGAGTCTATAAAATTAATGGAATTTTTTCTTTGGTATGAATTCACTTTTTTCCCTAAAATTGTGGTATCTATATAGATGTTCAATTTTGGAAAAATGTTTATCTCCACATAATGGATTGATAAAATCATTAATACTTGGTACATAATACATTTTCTTGAAAATGATCTTATTCGGTACATGATAATAAATATAATGTCCCATCGATCGATATTTCTTACAAGCAAAAATAACAGTTACATCCCATAGAGACACAATTTTTCAAATTATTCCCTTAACAAGATTCACCAAGAGTATCTTAATTAATTTTTCATAATCTTTATAGTATATTCTATATGGAGTCTAGGAAATATGTGTACAACCAACTATAAGTTCAAATTAAAAATAAACATCTTGATTTGGAAGAAGGATATACAATTATTCTAGAAAAAATATTAATAAACTATTTTACAATAGGAATAACTTTGATATTGATTTTCTCCCAAACCATCTAGGATAAAAACCTATATTGAATTGGAATCTATAATATTATGATGAATTTAATTTACATTAAATGTATATATTTGATATCATACAGATATAAGATCATAGGATGGTTCATAATATCAATTGTGACTACCCTATTATGGAAATATATATGGTATTTATGTTATAAAATAATATTTATTCCAAATATAACATCAAATGAAACAAGAGAGTAAATAACTCAATTTATAAGATACATATTCTCACAATCATCAATTAGAGAAGAGTAAAAAACAGAAAATGTTATCATTATAATATTATTATTTTTTCACTACACATTAAATATATAATAATTTTGGTGCTATTAAGATTCCAATAATAAAATTATAGATATAAATGTGTCATAATATCTAGAATAATATATGACACTAACTGTTCTAGTGTGGATAATAAGTTTATTAGTCACCATTTTTTATAACACCCCACATTGGAAATTATGAATAAATTTTATATGAATTCAGATATTATATTAAGAGTGTAATAGTGTTTATCATCAACATTAACATTCATATTTTAGATCAAATTAGCATAATGACCATACTCTATACATTAGAAACGTTGGAGCACATTTGGTGTAATCTATGGTTAATTCTCTCTAATCTCATCATTTTCTATCATTTCCCATAACATCAAAATTTTATTACCTAGTTAATTAAATTCCCTAGTTAAAACATTTACCATTTCCATTAAGATAATTTCCATCGGGTTTCTTTCTACATAGTTGTCATATATAAATCATTATATTATTCTCTCATTGGTTTTTATTAGTATTATTTTCTTTTATTTAAATATTAATTTTCTTATTGAAATCATGAGATTAATCAGTAAATCAAATATCCATTCCACCATGATAAAAAAAAATATTTATTTATTCATAATTATATGTTCATAATTTTATTAATGTACATTAGATACATAATTATGAGTAATGAATAATAAATCATTTTTAATTTAATGTAGGATGATAATTTAATTACTGTACATCACGCGTCCTATAATAGTTTCCTCATATGTACAAACAGATTTGTTGTCCTTATGATTTAGCCTAAGTAAGTCCTTATCCATTTTGATATTATGAATATTTGAAAAGAAATTAATGAAAAATACGTAATTAAAATTATGCCATTCAACTAATTAAATTGGTTGGTATTGCCTCATGTTTTTAATAATAGGCCTCCATTGGTATGCTTTTCAAATAGAATAAATTGATAAAAAAAAATAAAACAATCATGTTTTAAACACTAATGAATGGAAAACATATTCTCCATGGTATAGATCAATATCTCGGAAGCAAGTATATCATTAGACCCACTAAAAGAAAATTGTTATTGCATCATGTAGGGCTCAATAAAAAAATTATTCCCTCTTTTTCTCATTCGGAACTCATCATGATTCATTGCTTATGATTTCTGTGTAGTCGTAATAAAATCATTCCAAATTATTTCTCTCATAAAAATATGTTTCCCAGGAGTACAAAAATTTAATATTCAATCAAATTCATTGTTACCATGTTTTCCTCTATATCCACTAATTGACTAAAAACAAAAATAATACTGTGATAAAAAATAATCATAGTGTGACACAACATAATAATAAAAAAATTTATCATATTTATAAAGCATGAAAACAGATTTTCAATATATAAAACCATTAAATTAATATATTTTATACACGATCATCATCTATTCAAATCTTATATAATATTTTGTGAACAAAATGATAATTTTCCAAAATATTCCAATTGAAAAGTTACACAATGTGTGTAAACATGGGACATCATCATACACTAGAAAGATGGTTGAGATATACTCTACCAATTATTTTCTATGTTATTATCAGTAGACATATATTTTTGTATCTAGGCATGAATTTATTACTAATGAACCCACATAATCTCCTCATTAAAAACACATAGATTTGTTGTGCTACAATTATAATTATCCAAAGGGTTTTCAATAAATTTATATAATCTTAACTTCAAAATATTAAATAATCAATAAAATCCAACAAATAATAGTGAAACATAATTTTCATATGTAGATATTAAATAATAATACATAAATATTCAATTAAATTTTCAAATACATACCTGATGACTGCAATGGTTTTGTTTTTTTAAATACTAGATGAACACAATATTCGTATTTCATGAAATATCTTCAAAAAATCCCACAACAATATTTCCATATAGTAATGTTCCTAGAAATACTCTACTTAAAACCATTGATAAATGTCATTTGATAAATAAACATTATAATGTGTGAGTTCAGATACTTAGTAACGGTAAAAAATGGGGACATCAATGATTATATTTAAATAGAATGATAATAAGGGTATAATAACATGAAATAAATATCTGAAAACCTGATCCAATATTTCATAGATTATAATAATCAATTACAACATAAATATTCTTAGTAAAAATGAAATTAATCAAAAAATAATCAGACTACATGATACTTGATATAATAACATTATCATAAGACATAAGTTGGTGGCATAAATTTAATCATAAAAATTAATTTTATTATTCAAGGATGACATCTAAGACTATCATGATGGAATGGGTTCACATCCCTTTCCATTATATCCTTAGTATATTTTGACTCCCAAGAATATTATTATAGAAAAATTTTCTTTCTAAAATGTGTTTACTCCCTATTACAGCCCATAATATCCCATGATATATCCATATTAAAAAAATTATTTAGAGGAATATACAATTATGTTCCCACCTATAATAATATAATTATCTATAAACATTAATTCTTTTATAAGATAATTCAATAACCATATATCATAACTCAAGGAATAAAAAGTATTTCATATGTATTTCAACCTTTCATCATAACATAACCCATTGAAAATAAATGTGTTTCATAAAAGTATATTAATTTCAATCATAAAACACCTACATAAAGAATAAGGATAGTATAATTGTATCATATCTCTATTTTATCATATGTAACATTACAGTATTTAATCATAAATTAAATATTCCATTAAATGATAAGTTGTACTATTTCATAAGGAAAATACCATTTTAAATGTTTAAACACGTATTAAAAATATATAAATTTATCAAATATTAAGAACGATATATTATTTTCAACTAACATAGAAAAATATTAATTTCATCTTATAATCTTTTTTTGGTCATGATGGTGGCATACTTTTTTCATGATTTGTGCCTTAAAAATATTTCTTTTCAATTTTTTTGACAAAATGTCAAAAACAACCTCTTGAAAAACAAAAATAATATTAATTTTAAATTATTTGTTTTAATATTAATAAAAAAATAAGTAAAAAATAATTTAAAATATTTTTGGAGATTATAAAAAAAACATTATTAAAATAATTATTATAAAACTCATAAATGGAATAAAAATGATCCCTGACCAGAAAAGACATAAAGTTTGTTTCTTCATAATTTATTTTCCTATAATGTTTATTTCTAATGGGAGAAAAATCATTTTATTATGTGACAATTAAATTAATAACTATATGATAACAATATACATGATATTCATTGGATTTGGATCATGAAATTCGATTAGTTTATTCTTAATAATAAACAACCTCAATAAAAAGATAAATCATAAAATAAAACCCTTAATACTAATTATAGTTACCAAAAATGAAATCTTTAATCCGCTATAAAAATTTTAAATTTATAATAATTATTTGATATTATAATAAAAAATCATATAATATCATGTATGATTCTCTTATAACATTTCATCATCCATTTAAAAATAATTCCTTATGAAAATTAGTATTTTCTAATGTGAACTGTATCATTTTTCAAGAATGTTTTGATCCAAAAAATGTGGTCCACTCACATTTATCATGGTTACACCGTCTATAAAAAGATAATTGGGGGTATAAATATAATATATATTCATTTTATAGTTATCTTAAGTCATCTATTAAAGGTAAATATAACACATTAATTACACCTTTCATGGATACAATATATCGTAGACACACATGAATGTGGTTTTCAATTTTTAATGCATTGAATAAAAGAATGATATTTAAAAATTAAAAATTAATTGATAAATATTATATAATATATGACATATATATCATATATGTTTTTAGATAAATTCTTATAACAGTCTGTATAACTTGTAAATGAAAAAAATTCACTTTCATGTATTGAGGTGGTAGTCCTCCCTCACGCACGAGCGATGTTATCATTTTCAGACATATAGTAAAGAAATATTGTTAATATGATATTATAATTATATAAAAACAATTATTTCATAAATATAATATATAAAAATAATAAATATATTATAATAACCATCCATCAATGATGTTGGTGTAAAATTAATTCTAGCGCTATATATAGGTGGTAGTCTACATATACGAACGAGTGAAACTTTTACAACCCATTTGATGGTGAAAAGTTTAATACTGCTTATTCAATAATATTAAAAAACATTATGTATATTGAATATATTTAATTTTTTATATAATGGTTAATAAAATATATTTAATGTAGGTAGAAGAAGAAATAAATTTAATGTGGTGGGTAGAATGATTACCTATTCTTCAGTAGGCCTCTTCTAGTTCAATTCATAAGGATCCATGGAGTGGTATTTTAAAAATACAATCACATTTAATTTATATCTACAAAATCATATAATTTTATTGTTAAGTCCTTGGTGGAGATATATGGTTGAGGGTTAAATAAAGGGATGGAGGGATGTCTCTCTATTTGATGATGAGAGGATACACTTCGAATTTCATAAAAAATTAAAATATAATAATTTTATAATCAAGATGATTTGTTAATAATCGATATATATTTTATATTTTAATCATATGTGTTAATAATATTTCTATAAAATAATATTTTGAAAATTTTTAATTGAAAAATTATATATATATCTTGGTTTATACCCCTCCCCCTAGAAAAAATATTTAAGCCAAATATGCGTTAAATGTTTTCAATATTTTTACTTTCCATTATGAAAGAAAGGTTATTTGAAATTATTAAAAATTTTATAAATTATAATTCAAAATATCTTTTCTATTTTTAAATTAATTCATATAAATGGAATAATTTAATATCAAATTAATCCCACAAAACATTATGAAAAGTAGTTTTCCATAAATAATGATTTATCAAGTATAAAATGTTTATATATGAAAGCCACACAAAAAATTAATTCTTATTAACAAATAATTTATTAATAATATAAATTATATAATATTACATTTAAAAACATTTTAAAATAATATGGGACCCTGTAATTTTTTGGAACATCAAGAAATCATTAAATAATAGTATTTATTTTTCACATTTCATTGGAAAGTGAATTTTACATAAAATTCTCAAAAATACACTCTAATAAGATTTTTAAATTCTTATTTCAAAAATAAATATCAATTTTTATTCAAAAAATATTCTTAATGAATCTAAAATTAATTATTTTATTTGGTCACAAAAATATATAAAATCCATTTCTGAAGAAAAATGAATTTTCATTTCATATAACGACTTTACAAAAATTTAGGTACATGTATATTAATATATTTTATATAAAAAATTACCTAATTTTAAATTGTTAATTCATATTTTTACCTCATTTTAATGACATTTTTATAATGTTATATAATATTATAGTATATTTACACATTGAATTTTTTGTTTCACAAGCTATTGAAAAAATTTAATTTATTTGAAGTGTGATATATGAAAATTTCACAAAGAATTTTAGTTATTTTTATAAAGAATAATTTGGAATAAATTTGAATATAGATTAATTATATAATTATTCAATGTAATTCCTTTATCAAAAGATATTTATTTACAGAATATAAATGTAATTAAAATATATAGGTGGTTTCTATAGAGAAAAAGTGAGTATTCTTTTCATATAATGCTTAAAAGTCATACATAATTTATATTAATTTAATTAGAATTATCATTATGATAAAATATTTTTATTTTTTTAGATTTTATATATAGATATAATATAGAACTATTTCTAATAACAAGTATGATTTTATGTGTGGTTAATATTGATATATTAATTTAATTTTTGATTTTGTATTTTTAATTATATTAGTAAATATATTATATTACCGAATTTATTGTGTATTTATTTTGTTTTAGGAAAAATAATAAGAAATACATTAGATAACATTGTAAGAAAAAGTAAAAATGAAACAGAAGACACATCTTGTTAGTTACATTATCACATCACGGTGCTTTGTGAATGAATGGTAAAATGTAGATATTCATGTGAAAAACATCGTGGTTATCCTTATTTACAGAAAACTATATTTTTTTAAATAACCATCATACCATTTCAATGTGTTTAATATTTGATTAATGATAATGAAAGATACTAATGAAATATGAAGATGATGACTATGATCATCGATTATGGACAAAAATAAATTCTTATAGAAGAAAATAGGGTTTAATAAAAAATGAAAAATAGTGTCATGACATAAAAATACATGAGATGTAGAACAATGATTGAAATGATTGGAAAGGGTCATATAATTTTAACATTTAAAAATTCAGTGAAAGATATGTATTGAAAAAAAAATATTAAAAAAAATCATATTGAGTTTATATTTTAGTATTGAAAATTTATTAATAGTTAAAAGAGATAATAATAATTTTTCTATTGTTATTTTAAAGGAAAAAAAGTTTTCATTTATATTAAATTTGGTAATTTATGGTTCTAGAGAACCCTTCAATATGTTTATTAGAAATTAGAGGCAAACTATATCATTTTTTTTAATATATGAAAAATGTAATGGCGTTACCATGTTTTAGTTGTCCATTTTTAGATTGTTTCATCATTTTGAGTCATCTTATGAGTTGTTTGGTATCTTATTTATACCATAAAATATTTAACATTTTTTTTGTGAAGTGGAATATGATATTTTTCAATATTTTTTCCAATTTTTAATGTTCCTATAAATCCACCAAGACATGGATTCATTAAATTATATTTTGGAATATATTTTGAAAAAAATCAATTTAATTTTAAGGAATCATACAATGGAATAGGCAATCCAATTTAATAAGTGAATATATTGAAATATATTAATAAATATAATTATTTATTATCTCCCTAAAAATAATCTATATCTTTGATATACATATAAAAACATATAAAAAATATGATGTATATCTAATGGAGGAACAATTATCATGATGTATAGGGTAATAGTTTTGTTTAGTGTTATTCCTTTACCGTATCATTTTAAAAAGTAATGAATTATTATTTTTTGTGAAAATATAAAGGGAAAATCATTATCTAATAAATATTTTATAGATGAGTGATTGAATTATTGAGTAAATTTTTAAAATGTTATTCACATTAGGAATATTTATATATGAGTCCTTAAACATATTTTTAATTTTCCTTATATATCATCAATGTTATTTTATTTAAAATGTAATATGTAATATATAAATATGTCTCTAGAATTTCTTTTTGGTCACGGATTTGATATTAGTTTTCTATGTTTTAATAAGGGGTTTAGACAAATATTCAATAAATTAATATATATAGTTTTACACATTTATAGTTGAATTTATTAATTAGAGTGAAAAACTAGATAAATAATTGCTTTAGATTTTTGATATGGAAAACAAGTTAATATCATTCATTAAAGAATTATAACATCAATTATAAAATGAAATTAAATCTACAAAGAATTTCCATTAATCATTTAACGTTAATTAATTTTTTTATATATTTTAAATCATTCAAATTGTAGGTTATAAAATTTTCACCAGTGTTCAATTCTAGGGATTACTAGTCTTTGTTGGTTTTATATAAAAAATCAGAAATACTATACCATTATAGATTTATTTTTCATAAAGAAGTCATTATATATTTATAAACACTACTACCATATAAAATTACTGAGTAATCAAGGTCATTAATTACTGATTAGGATTCTTATTCTCTAATATAATTGGTATCACATATACACATTTCATAGAGTGAGAATGAGAAATGGCACAACCCCACATAGTTGCATGAATTATGAGTTGTTAATTTACTTTGATGAATGAAATTTTATATGTTAAACTATTTTGATAATTCTTTTATTTTTTCCTATAATGGATGAGTTAATTAACAGTAGATTGAGATGTTTTATGTCTCATAACAAAAAATTATTTCACATGTAAAATGATAGTGAATATTTTGGGTATAGATACATTAGTTTGGGAAATACCACCACATAATATTTTTTATATTATTTTTCAAATAATCCTTTCTAAAGAATCAAAATATACTAAGGAATTAGATGTGAGAAATTATTTTCATAATTAAAAAAGGGTTGTATCATCATCCATATATCTATGAAAAATTACTATTTTTTGTCATTTTTATTTAAATGTGTTATAAATTTTTGAACTACTTGTATAAATGATTGTGAATATGGTTTTCGAGTTTTATGAAATAAAATGTAAAAGGTAATTTTTTATAAATTAAATCATTGGTTTTTTAGTGAGTTTGGAAGACTTGTTAAGTGATTACCTAAACAGATTTTTTATATTATATCACATATTATATCCATATGTGACCACAAATATTGACCACATATTACATATTTTATGATATGTAATAATAGATTACTATCTATCACAATTATACCATGATGAAAATAACCACTTAATTTTATAGGTTAATATATCATATATTTAAAATATAGGTTAAAACATAATTAAAAAAAATTAAATAGTTTATAATTTAACTAAACTTATCAAAATAATACTTTGTTTTACAAAACATTTCAAAATATGATTATTTGTAGAAATACTATTTTAATTTATTATAGCACTGTGAAAATTGATCTCTAATTCATTAATTAATGAATGGGTATAAAATTGATTAATGCCACAAAAAAATATTTTTTATCAACATTAAACTTACTAAATAAAAAAATCCTTATCTTATTTATCAGTATTGTTTGATATATTTTTTTTCTTATAAAGGATAATAGAAATTGTATGAAATTTATATGTGATTTCATTTTTATAAATTCACTTATGGATATGTGTATAATTTAAAGTGATCTAATTATTTTTATTCACACACACTAGAATAAATATAGTTAATAATACATGGATACTTTTTATGTTGATAATCTAATATGAGGGTTTTTCAAAACCACTCCAAATTAATAAATAAATTTTATTTTTTCAATATATAGATAACATTAATCATATAATTTTATTAAATAATCCAAATATACATAATGGAATATTTGTAATTATGTTTCTAAAAAATAAATTTCATAAGAGTTTTAGGCACATCATTTGTGGTAACCGGGTTCATTTTCAAAATATGCAATTTGACACAGCCATATCATGGTCAATAAAAATAGTTTTTTATAATTCATTGATGTGGTTGTCCTAGGTCATCTCTTTTGATGAGTCTTTTACAACAACCACCCATTATCCCAAAAAACCATATATATTTTTCTTAATTTTATAATATTATAAAACATTGGAAAATGTAGAGTCAGAAAAAGGTTAAAACATGAAATATTAAACAAAGTAATAAAAATCAAACAAGTGTTTTCAATGAAATGACTTTGTCTAACTGTTGGATTATAATATTCCGTAATTTCATACATTAATAAACATAAATTCATTTGATATATTTGTCAATTATTCATAAACTACATTTAATTAGTTTTAATGTGAAAAATTTATTTCCTATAATATGTTTTTGACACACCAAAAATCACATCATAAAATAGTTGGGGTCATTGAATACATCTAAATCGAGAGAGTGAAAGTATATATTACCCAAATCTATCATATTCCATTTCATCTCTCAATGTAACCCAACTCTATCACATAATGTTGTTTATCTAGGAAAGGGAGGGATGATTATATGGTAGGTAAATTTATTAAATAAGATATTATGTGTTGGGATGATTGAACATTACCCTATATCCAGTAAACACACACATCAATTTAAAAAAAGATAATAAACAATAATAATAGATGAACTATAATTTTTAGAAATTGAGATACCCTTTATCAATCCTAAAAATGTTTTACTTACTCACCATTGTTATTATCAAGTATATATTATGGATGAAAATAAGATATATTGAAAATAAAAGGAAAAGAAAAAATATAATCACAGACATTAAAACTAAAAAAAACAAAAATATTGGAGATCCTCAATTGGGCATGATAAATTATAAACTATTCAAAATATGGAAAATTGTAATTCACGTGGATGAATAAATATAGGGTTGTAGGGGTGTCATGTTTTCATTTGTTTCTCTCCTGTAATGGTTACTCATATATGAACAATTAAAAAAATAAATCTATAATTTTTTCCTGTATGAATTACTTTCCTGTACATCATTTATATTTCATCAAAAAATGTTGATGAAATATTTGACACATGTGTCAAAATAGATGACCATAATACTATAATATAATTTTATACACTGGAATGATTTTATAAATCCTTTGATCTGGTATTCCATGAACATATGTAACAATAAATGGATAAATATAATGACATAATATTAATTTATTTTTTCATTACCTTGATATGTAATATAAAAAATATTAGAGTTTTTTATGACTAAAACATTGTGATATATTATCCCAATATACAATATTATCATAGTTTTACACTGATTTCTTGTTTCGATATGTTTTCATCAATTGGGCCTCTAATAGATAGGTTTTCAAATTATCCCAGTTTAATTAAATGTTTATATAAACCATTTTATACTACAAAGATGTAAATTTTCAATTACACTCTGTTTATTGAATTTTATGGATGAAATACGAGTCTTATATTTTATCAATGAAAATATTAATTTTTTGAAAATATCCTATTAAAGAAATTTTTATATAAAAGAATCATAATATTGGTTAACAATTGATAAATTTTATAATAAAGGATTATAAAAACTCTCTAATAAAATTATAATGTTACAAATAAAATACAATTCACTTAATCATCAGACCACCACACCTATGATTTTGAATACCTTTAAAAAATATTTCAAACCAAATCAAAATGTACACAATAATAGAAAATAATAAACAATCCAATATTTTTTCCCAAATCAAATTTCAACATATCTCATATATAACATAAAAATCAATTTTAATTTCCTTCCTCAAATAGAAGTATTTTCAATATAAAAAATACATAAATGAAATTCTCAGAATATTACCCACATGAATATTATTGTTACTATGACTTCAACAAAATTTTTATATGGATTTAGTATCATACATGTAAAATTCAGTTATCACTATATTCATCTAAAAAGTAATAGATTTTGACACTATAATTAATATATATTTTATTATATGAGGTGTTTTCAAGGAAATTTAATATGAAATTATTTTTGGGTAAAAAGTTTGCAAATTAAAATTATTAAAATTGGAGGTTAAATTTATATATAAAATGTCAAGAATATTCAGATGAAAATATAGGAAATATATATCACTCAATTTCCCATACCATATTTACACCACTTGAATAGTTTGTGAAATAATCCAAGAGTTTAACAATGAAGTAAATAAAGGATTTAATTGTAATTCCCATTTCATCTATATATTTTTAAGATGATGATAGGGCCTATTCATGTTCATCTATTATGGATAGTGACATCACATATAAAAATATTGATAATAAAAAATTCAACCTCATTATTATTTATATATATTAATTTCATTCCTTTTTTTATAATTTTTCTATTTTTTATGTTTTTTAGTAAAATGAATGATATGAAATGATGTAAAATGATAACTTTTACTTATTCCAAATCATCGTAAAAATATAGATAATATAGATTCACACCCCACACAACAAATAATGATATATTTCAAAAACAGAACACATCGAAGGACCCTCCCCAAAATCAAACATAAAACTACCAAGAAAAAATATTACGGGTGGAGGTATGTAATGACACAATTATATTAAATATAGAATTATAGTATATAAAATTTATTGAAATTTAGTGTCTATAAAAGGGTAAATGAAATATTTTGGCATAATTATTAAAATTATTCTCACTAAATATGCACTCCATCGATTTTTTAAACATTCCATAAACTCTATTGATTTAATGCAGGAATAATCTCATGTTCTATTTCTCACAGTAAATCTATGTTTCATTAATTAAGGTGAGGATATTAAGTATAATATATCTAAAAGGAGTATAAAAAAACAATGAATCCAAAAAATATAATTTTAGTTACTATTTAATGGTATGTGATTTAATAAATTTTCTAATATCATTAAAATGGATGAGGATACTATTTTTGAGAAATTTTCAAAATGAAAATTAATTATAAAATTTTTTCTTAAAAGAAACATGTAATATTTCAAAAAATTAATTCCTAATTGATAAATGATATATAATTTAAACTGATTCATAATGTTCTTAATACCGTGAATATGATAAAAAACTATTATATTAGAATAGCCACCTACATTAATTAGAATACAATTTATTAACAAATGAAAAATGAAAAAGATACGGTTATTAAACTACTCCGAATGGGAGGTACAACCTATGTTTTTTTGGGAATAGTTGAATATATGAGTTTTTATTATAATTTATACCAATTTATATATTATTTTAAAAAATTTAAATTCTAAATTTAAGTAAAGATTAATAATTATTGAAAAGAAACATTTATTATTAATGGGAAAAGGGGATATATATTTTGTTACCCAAAGATTTTTGAGGCTTTTACTTCAATTATCTAATAAATTTAATTTATTAATTAAAAAACTAAAGATGGATCACATTTTTTTTGCATGTATAACCAATTTTTATTTCTGCATGAGTCTTTTGGGTGAAAACAACTATAAAGACCCTTATGAAAAGATAATAATGATCCCAACATATAATTTTGAAAGTGATGAGGTATGGATATGTGGGAGGGGAAAGAATGAACGTTTACTCAAAATCATCATTACTATTATCTAATAATATCATATGTACACTAAGTTATAGTATATATAGTCATATCCACATATTGGGTGGGTTATCTGTTAAAATTCAACAATTTTTCAAAATATTACTATTTGATATGAAAATAATGAGGAATATACATAAAAAATTCTACATTATAATGTTTAATATATAAAAGAATCACATCTTAACAATTAAATTATTTAGAATTGGATTTTGGTTAGCTTTCATAACCATAAGAACGTCATCATCTTCCTATTCCACTATAATATTATCCTCAATGATGTTAAAAAGAATCCTCAGTAGTATATATCACATGGGTAATTATGTTTGATAGTAATTAAAATGTATATAAAGGAACTGAATTTTACTTGATAATAATAATAAAAGAAAAAATAATGATTATGTTTTTATTTCAACTCTCAACAACCGATCAACATATAGTGGCTATTTTCATTTAATATATCGATGATAATTTTATAATTTAACTAGGAAGAATGATTTTTTATATTTATTTTGAACATTAATTATGTAATCCTTCAATTTTGGAAGGATAATCATTAGGACCCGACCTTAAACATTATATAATCATGAATTATGTTAATATTACACATTAAAGATCCTTTCTAGTTTAGAGTATGATAGCATTAAGACATAACTATTACATTTCATCTCAAAATTTACAATTTAGACACTTCTACTCAGTATCCATTTAATTCATTAAATTGAAAATTGTTAAAAAAAATCATGCCTAGTTCCACATTTTAGAAAACATGACATTTCCATGATTCCATCCTTGGCCATATTAATCATAAAGTCCTGTGAAAAACATTTCAAAAACCTGGGATGAGCATAAATAGCTCCGTAAGGGTTATAAAATAAATAAAGAAATCATTAGTCCATAAATATATACATTTCAATGAAATTATAATTCTTAGTATTTAAATTACCTCACCATATTATAAGATTTATGAATAAAAATGGAAATAATAAATCATAGAAGCAACTTGTGTCATCCGTAACTTACATACATTATAGCATTCACTGGTATATAAGGAATTACATTAGGAATACCCATCATAGTATATTCCATAAATCTATTAGGAGAATCATGTATGTTTACCTCAGTCATGTTACCCAATGCATTGGAGAGATATCTAGGGCTCACCCACCTTAGGTTTATCAAAGAACCACCCATATACATAAACAAAGCCCATGAACCATAACATATTCATAACACATAAAACAAAAATAAAGGAAAGAAAACAATTCCATATTTCAATCACAATATATTAGTTAAATATATTGACATAACCAATCCATTATAAAAATCTATTTTCATTACCAAAATACATAAAAATTTTA
The DNA here is from genome assembly GCA_963277665.1 of Viscum album. Lineage (NCBI taxonomy): Eukaryota > Viridiplantae > Streptophyta > Magnoliopsida > Santalales > Viscaceae > Viscum > Viscum album. Next base: position 1,018,162,192 of record OY728143.1, read on the forward strand.
TACAGTATTCATTTTTTTTAAAACAATATGACTTATAGAGGAAGACAAATATCAAATAATGCTCACAGCGTCGGAAAGGAATTGTCACCACATACGTTTAAAGGAAACAATATTTTTTCATATTAGTAAAATTATTTCTAGAAAAATATTCCGTTTTAATGAAATTAAAAGTCCAAGTGGTTTATACACCATAAAAAATAAATTTGTCTCTAAATCAAAATATGCCACTATGAATAGAGATTAAAAAAAAGTCCCTTATCTCATGTCTGCCATGACTCGTTCGTTCTTTAATATCCTGAATAATAAAATAATTTTAATTTATAGTTTATTGAGAATTTTCTTTAAGTTTATTATTCCTATTATATTACATATTAACAAAATATGAACATTATATAATCATTTAAGTGAATAATTGTCGTTTGGTCGATATTTGGTACTTGAGTAAAAAATGAACTTCCTATAATTAAAAGTCGCCTATATGGTCAAAAGTCGATTATCAACAGAATGATATTCATTATTTAGATATCATATATTTAATATATATATATATATCCAGTATATATATGTATTTATAATAGTACATAACATTTGAAGATAAGAAATGAAATGCACCATTCCTGGAGACGGTAAGCCATACTTACGCATGAATAGTACATTCATTTATATTTCATATATAATGGAATGAAAAAATAATGATTTATAGGTATATTATAATTCCATTATAATATTATATTTAATATAAGTAACTCCATCCTTTACACAATCCATGTATGGATGAACATGTCATATCACTTTCAGGGGCGGTAGTCCGCACTCCCTCAAATAAAATTTTCGTATTTATCCATTATCGAAATCCCAACGATATGATATAAATAAAATATACATAATAATAGAGAAAATTTAAATTTAATATATATCACATATGAATACATTTCCATCATTATGGCCACTATGAGAGGTGGAAGGAGGAAGTCGAACAATCATCATTTTGTGTGGTAGTAGTTCGTCGTACGTAGAAATAGTAAGTTCGTATCCATTAGATGGAGGTGTGTGTAAGTGTAGTTTGAATAATTATCATAACAACATCCTAGTATATTTATTATACTCGTTTAGTTATTTAAACCAATAATAATAAGAGAATATGGAGTAAATAAGTAAAATAAATGAAGAGAACATGAGGGAATATGTTACCTTTATATTGGGTAAATCCCATTGGTTTAAACCAAATTGATTTCTGGAAGTGCTTTATGCATAAGGTAAGGATTTAAGATGATGATAGGGATATTTATAGATTACTTGGTCAGTGGTTGGATGAGCCAAGGGGTTTGAGAGATGTGAGTAAGGGTTAGAGGTGATGGATTTTATAAGGGGGAAGAGGGGCTCTTTATGAAAGTTAGAAAATTTTAATTTATTATATAACTATTTTCAGTTTTTAAAGGGGCGAAACTTATTTAATTCAAAAATATGGTGTGTCTGAGAATAAATAAAATAATCCAATAATAATTGGAGAGGTTTTGGATAATTTTTTATCATTATATTTTTTATTTAACCCTTTGTTAACTTATTTAACATTTACCGTGTCCTCTTATGTATTCATACTATATGGTTAATATATTTAATATAAAATACAAATCACCCCAAAATGGATCATTAATGAAATATTTAGCATCATATATGATATTTGGACAAAAATTATATTTTTCATATTTTTTTATCATTTAATAAAATATTGATTTATTAAAAAACACTTTTATGTCAATTTTAATACTATTCATATAATGAATTTTTAAAGAATCTAGAAAAACATTATTATTTTAAAAAAACCATCATTAATTCAAAGATAAAAAGTCATGCTAATCTAAAAAATTATAAGAGGGCGTAAAAATGCAAAAAAAAATTATTTTTAAATTTATAATATAATTTATTGGAATAATCTATTAATCACGCAATTATTGCATCATTATTGTGTCGTAATTAAATTTGTTTATTCAATGTATGGAAATTATAAATAAAATAGCATGATGTAGAAAATTAGTTTATATTTCAAAATAATATTTATTGTCAAATAGATAACTTATATAACTCCATACAAAAATGGTTTGGTTAAAATAATCATGTTTATGTTATTTTTTCCTTACATAAAATTAATTAATATAAATGGTCATTATCACTCTCATGTAGATCGATGGGGTCCCGAAACCTACTAAAGTATGATCATGATATTACATATATCATTAAAGAGTTTTACGACAAGCGTAAGGGTAATTTAATATTATTATGATATTATTTTTCCCCATTATTTACCAGATTTACCTTTTAACCATGTTAAATAAAATATTTACTGAAGAAAATATTCATAATGTCTGATAATAAAATTTAACTATTTACACAATTTGGATCTCCTAATTCCAAATATGGAATCCATTTTATCAAATTCAAAAAAAAATAAGTGGTAAAAATTAATTTAAATTTAAATCCTGTTTTCAAAACAGAAAGTGTGTTTTTAAGAAATAACTATAGAAATATTACCACTTGTTTATGTTGAATTTGAATGTGAAATTACAAACAATGAAAATTTTTGATAAAATGGTAAAAATAGAATCAAATTACACTATAAAACCAATTATATGAACAATATAACTTTATAAATAAATTATATTAAAGGGAGTTTTTTATTAAAATGCAGTCATTTTCACTATTCATTGAAAAAATGATCATTATCCGAAAAGTAACAAAATTTAATCCAAAGTAAATTTTTATTTCTCAATTTGAAAAAAGAATTTTATTTTGTCAAAAATATCATATTAAAGTTATAAAAACAATATTTAAAATGGGTTTTCCATCAAAAGGAATTAAATCGTCATTTTAAGGACCATTACAGTATTTTTGCTTAAAATTGGATTCATTTACATTTTAAGTTCCTAACATTTATTGTATAAATGTAAAAACATTATCAAACATGTATAATAATATTATAGTCAGTTCTATTCATTCTCACAAATACAATGGCTATTAATTAACTACAATTTAATGTATTATTATTATATTATTATTTTTCAGTATAATTTTACATTGTGTGCAACGTATAATTTCAAGAAAAAACCCCTTGTTTTGTGTTGGGTATGCCATCAAACATAGAAACCCCTTTAAGGTGAAATTAATATTTAATTCAAAAATATTAATAAATATGAAAATTTCATTTTCTTTATTTACCTGGGGTGTTACATCCTTCCCCCTTTTGGAAATTGAATCCTCACAATATTATTCACTTATGAAATAAATGGTGGTTTTTATCCCTCATAGCATTCTCATATTCCAATGTTGCCTTTTCAACCGTATTTTTTTTTCATAAAACCATTTCATGATGAATAACCTTATTCTTCCACACATTCTCTCTTTAGTAAAGTATCTAGATTTGTTGTTCCTCAATAGAAAGAGTTTCTTCCAAACTGAACTACTTATAGACTCAAAACATGAGATGTATCTAACATATAATTTCTCAACATTGAAATATGAAAAACATTATGTACCTAGGATAAACATGGAGGCAATGCTAATCTATACGCAACTGATCCAAATTTTATCCAGGATTTCAGAGGGCCCAATGAACCTCATTCTCAGCTTTCACTTATGCCAAAACATGTCACACTTTTCTATGGAGAAAATTTGAGAAATACATACTCATCTATCACAAATTAATGATCCATAATCTGGTTATCCTCATAACATTGCTGCCTGCTCTAAGATATTATCATGTGATTCTGAATCAATTGAATTTTTTTCCATCCTTTCTACAAAATCTGGTTCCATCAGTTTTCATTCACCTGCATCATCCCAAAAAGTTAGAGTTCGGCATCTCTTTCAATACACTTCCTCAAATGATACCATCTGTACACTGTAATGAAAACTGTTATCATAAAAAATTTCAACCAAAGAAAGATGTTGGTGCCAACATCCCTGGAAATCTATTGAGTAAGCGTGTAACATATATTCCAATGTTTGATTTTTTCATTCTTTTTCCCATCTGATTGAGGATGGAAGGCTATACAAATGTTTAATTTAGTACACAATGGCTTCTTAATTCCTTTACAAAAGAAGAATTAAACTTGGAATCACGATCAGATATAATAGAGCGGGGTACTCAATGAAACCCGGATATCTATTTAACATAATACCGAGATAGTTGATCTAGAGACAAAGTATCTCGAATAGGAAGTAATTTAATATATTTAGTCAATATATAGACAATATCTTAGATTGTATTGTTTCCTTGATATGTTTTCTGTAATCCCTCAACAAATTCCATGGATATATTTTCCCATATCCACTCTGGCACTATTAAAGTATGAATTATCTCTTTTGGTAACTGCCACTCGGCTTTAACCTATTGATAAGTAAAAAACATCATATAAAATTCAACAATATCTATCTTTATGCCATCCCACCAGTAATACTCTCAAATATCTCTATACATATATTCCTACCATGATAAACTGAAAACGGAGATCTATGAGCTTCGTATAACAACACTTTCTTTAACTGTGATTCACAAGGTACACAAAATCTCTTTCCAAATCTTAAAACACAATAAATATAAATTTTAAATTCAGGTAACATAAACATCTGAACCAAATCTAATTTTTTCTGTATCTCACTGTCTTCGTTTTGTGTTTGCTTAATTCTATCTGATATAGATTATTTCACTAACTACTGAAACAGAACAAGAGGATTTCTTACACCAACAAAATTTATGCCAATGGTCATCAAATCATTAATCTATGGATCTGGTTCCAAACATTACATGGTTAATATATAATTACACTTTCAACACAAAGCATCCAACACTTTATTTTCCTTCCCAAGATGGTAATGGATCTTGAAATCATATTCCCTGATTATTTCCATCCATCTCATATGTCCCATATTTAATTATTTGTGAGTAAATTTATACTTCAATCTTTTGTGATTAGTATAAATTTCCGATTTTACTTCATACAGATGATACCTCCTTAATTTTAACGAAAATACAACAGCAACTAATTCCAAATCATGTGTAGGGTAATTCAACTCATGAGGTTTCAATTAAAGTGAAGCCTACGCAATTACATGATCATTATTAAATAAAACACAACCAAGTCCTTTCAATGATGCATCATTATAGATAAAAAATTCATTATTTTTAGAAGTTAGTTCCAACAATAGATCATTTTCCAATATAATTTTCAATTTCTGAAAACAATCATCATATTAGTTTTTCAAAAGGAAAAAAACTCTTTTTCGAGTTAACGTAGTCATTGTGATTGATTACCATGAAAAAGATTCAACAAACCTATGTTAATAACCTACTAGACCCTAAAAATTACAGATCTTTGTGATATTGGTTGGTCTGGGACATTCTCTAGCAACTTTTGTTTTATAAAGATCATTTTTTATTCCATTTTATGAAACAATGTGACAATAGAAAGAAACTTGATTAACCAATACACACAAATGGTGAATTTTCCATTCAATTTATTTTTTTACGGATTAAATGAAAACCCTTAAAAGACTTTAATTTTTTTCTTTACATTTGGATTAAACCAAAATATCATTAATTAAAACAAACACAATATTATCTTGGAACTCCTAGAAAATTCTATTCATAAGATCCCTGAATACAGCTAGATCATTCATTAACCCAAAATGAATAAATACAAAATCACAATGGTCATATATATTCTGAAATGTGGTCTTCATAATGTTCAATTCCTTTACATTCAACTGGTGGTACCTCAACCTCATGTCAATCTTCAAAAACTACTAAGGTCCTTAGAGCTGAAAAAATAAATCATTGATATGAGGAAATATATACATGTTCATAAATGTGATGTTATATAATTTTATCTAATTAAGGTAATGACTCATTGAACCATCATTATTTTTAACAAACAATACAAAAGTACCCCACGGTGATTTTCTAGGTCAAATGAATCCTTTATCGAATAACTTGTTCAATTTATTCTTTTACTATATACATTTAATCTTATCCAGTAGATAAAGTGGTTTTGAAATTGGATTAGCATCCAAAACTAAGTCAATGGTAAATTAAACATCATGACCAAGTATTATATTAGGAAACTCCATATGAAAAACATGAAGATTATCATTTTCCACAAGAACATCATTAATCTGAATAGTTCTTTTGTTTTGAAAAATATCTGAAAGGTAGCATTAATTTCCATATTTTTATATATCCTCAGCTTCCTTCGATGTTATCAAAATTAAGGGTTCATTCTTGTACACAAACTGAATTTTTTTCTAAAAATAAACCTATTTAGCTCTATAGTCAATCTAATCATGGTAAATGGAATGATAAAAAATACACAAAATAAAATTAAACACTACTATTGAAAAATCAATATGGTTTGAAGGTAGATTCTTTCCACACATAAGGGAAATACTGTTCTTATAATTTATTTTGGTCTCAAAATTTTTTCCTGGTTTTTTACAATATGTTCCAGATTCATATCTTGAGATGTAATAACATATTTACTAGAAAACTTATTAGAGATGAAATAGTGTGTAGTCCCTGAATCAAACAACCAATTGGCATAATCTGAATTAAAAAATAGTGTACCTCATACTACTTCGTTTGATGGCCCAACATCTTTTGAAATAGTTGTAATGGATTTAACGACACCTTTATACTTATAGTCTGGTTGCTTTTCCTCTGTTGAGTTCTTTGTTGGACAATCATTCGCATAATGACCCATTTCATTTCACTTAAAACATTTTTCTGACTGTAAATTTGATTTTTCCTTACGATTATCCTGATATTTTTCAGTTAAATTACGAGCCGTATATCCCATTTTAAATCATTGACATAATTACTATAATTCATTTTACATTCCCCAGTGTGTTTTTTACCTCAATTTTCAAAAACTATAAACTTAATTTTCTTACCATAAGACTTTTGTGAAGAGTTCGCCCCTTTTATCTGCAACTTCAACCTCTTATTCTAAAATAACACATGCTCATCAGAGAACTCCATTTATAGATTCTCCGCACATCTAACTAGGATTCCATAACTGTTAAATTTATGTGAATATAAATCCTTTCAATTATTAGGATTTAATCCTGAGTAAAAAGGATTGATTTTAAAATCAATATCTACTATGAAATTTTGAGCATTCCTTTCCAGTTGAGTGAAGTTTCCTTCATAATTAGCCACCTTGTCATCATTCTTCCTCTATTACAAGAATTTTATTTTCCATCCTAAGATGATCAATCGTATGAAAATAATTTTCAAGAAACATAACATTTAGTTCATCCCAATCAAGAGGATAAAGCACCTCACTATCGAGGATATTTTTCAACGTCAACTTCCATTGATCGGCCTCATCATCAAAATGGTAATTAGCATGACTAAACTTCTGATCTATTGAACACCACAAGACATCAAAAATATTCTCAAGTTATTTGATCCACCCTTAAATCTAGCATGAGGTCAGATGATGATCTAAGTCATATGGGATTTTGACTAATAAAATTCCACACTAATGATATGTTCCTATATGGTTGATCTAGCAGATTTATTTCAAAGATACCACAACCATATATAGTCTGATCCAACTGTTCCATCACTACAACATGATGTTCAATTCTGATTCCTACAATCAAAGGGTGTTGATTTAGAAGGATTTATTCTTCTTTATTTCATCCCATCATAGATGACATTTTTACATTAGGGAAATCCATTCTTAATACATGAAATATCTTAGGCGAAGCAAAATGGTAATCTGTAAATTCTATATCATATCAATATTAACATAAATTAATTTATGGATATTAGTTTAATAATACCCTAATGGCTAATGTTGTACAAACTGACCACAGATACCAACTATAAACACCCGAACGTAAAAATATCATAATCTAGAATTATGTTAATAATTCACATTGAGGATCTTATCGTGTTTAGAGTTTTAGGGAATTAGGCCCTAACTATTACATTACATCTCAAAAAATAAAAAGTAGACACTTCTACTCAGTATCCATTTCTTTCATAAACTGGTAAATCTGGATCAATAAATTCATGTTTTGTTCCACTTTATAAATGGAATGACTTTTCTATGATTCTATCCATCACACTAATCAACTTTATGTCCTGTAAAAGACATTACGAAAACATGGGATGAGCATAAAAAGTACAGTAAGGGTTATAAAATAAATAAAGAAAATATTAGTCCATTAATAAATACAATTCAATGAAATAATTCTTTTCAATATTTTATATACCACACCAGATAATATGATTTATAAATAACAAATGAAACTAATAAATCTTAAAGGTAACTTATGACATCCATAATATACTTACATTGTATATTTCACATCTATAGATGGAGTTACATTTGAAATACCCATCACTGTATATTCCCTAAATCTCTTAGGAGAAACATTTACATTTAGGTCTGTCACATTACCCAATGCATTGGATAGCTATCGCGGGCTCACTCGCCCTTGGATTACCACGGAACCACCCATATACATTAACAATTCCCAAGAACCATAACATATTCATAACACATAAAACAAAACTTAATGAAAGATAATATTTCCACATTTCAATAAAACATATATCATTCACATATTCTGAAATAAAAAATACATTATCAAAAACCCTTTTCATATAAAAAATAACTAAAATAGTATATGGTATTAATTTTCTTCTAAAAAACTCTTCATCTTGTAGAGGATTTCCAATATCAAATAATGGTTGTGGGGGCATAAAGGTCATTGTCACTTCATAAGATAAAAAGAAACATTCTTTTTGACATTTAGTAAAATGCTTAAAAGAGAAAATATTCCCTTTTAATGAATTAAAAATTCAAATGGGTTTGTACGTCAGATAAAAAAATGTCACGTATAAATCAAAATATGCCTCAATGAATTGAGATTCAGAGGTTGTCCCTTACATCGTGTCTGACATGACTCGTACAATCATTAATCTCCTAAAAAATAAAATAAAGTAAATTTATACTTTCTTAAAAACCTTTTTCATGTTTTTTATTAATTTTATATTAATTATTTCCATATCATGAGTATTACATAATCATTTATGTTAATAACGGTTATTTTATTGATATTTGGTACTTGAGTCAAAAATGAACATCCTATAATTGAAATATTTCTATGTGGTCAAAAGTACATTATCATGCGAATGATATTCATGTTTTAGTTATCATATATTCTAGTATATATATGTATTTATAATATTAGATATCATTTGAAGTTAAGAAATGAAATGCACCATTCTTTGAGATGGTATGTCTTATGTACGCATGACCTCTACTTTAAATTCTACTTCATATTTAATGGAATGAAAATATAATGATACATAAGTATATTATAATTTCATAATTATATCTTATATTAATTCTATAATTCCATCCTTTCTAGGTTCCACGTATGTCGTGAATGAGTCATATCACATTGAGGGGGAGGTAGTCTGTACATCATTAAATGAATTTATCATATTTACCAATTATGGAAACCATAAAGGGATTCTATAAAAAAATACATAAGCATAGTGACAATATAAATATAATTTATATCACATATAAATAATGTTCCATAAAAATTTCCACTATGAGATGCGGTAAAAGATAATCGAACAATCATCATTTCGCGAGGAATCAGTTTACCTTACATAGAAACAATATGTTGATATCCACTAGATGACAGTGTGTGTAAGTGTAGTTCTAAAACTTATCATGAAAATAACCCACTATATTGAGGATACATTTTTTAATATATAAAAAATGAATATGAAGAGAATAGGTATTGAGTTACTAAAATAAAAGAAGAGAAATTGAGGGAAGACGTTACCTTTAAATCAGTTAACTACATTTGGTTTGAACCAAAAGGCATTATTGAAGTGATTTATACCTAAGGTAATACTTGTTGGAGAAATAAATGGATTGTTAGAGATTAATTTGGGAAGAGGTTAGATAATATATGTGAGATTGATAGGTGTGAATAAGGTTTAGAATTGATGGCTTTTTATAAGGGGGAAGAGGGGCTCTTAAGGAATGTTTAAAAAAATTATTTTATTATATAATTATCTTCTGTTTCAAAGGATACAATACATATTTAATTATAATATAAGGTGTATATAAGTCAAAATAAAATCATCCAATACTAATTTCATTGATTTTGTTATTTTTTAATCCTTATATTCTTTATTTAACCCCTTGTTATCTTCTTTAACTTTTACCATGTCCTCGAATATATTCATATGATATGGTTAATATATCTACAATAAAATATAAAGGAACCAAAAATGGATTATTAATTTCTTTTTTAATATCATATATGTAATTTTGAAGAATCATAGATTTATAAAAAAATTATCATTTAATAAAATATTGATTTTTTTAAATACCCTTTTAGGTCAATTTTAAAACTATTCATATTAGGACTTTTTAGAAAATCCAATCAAACATTATTATTTAGAAAATACATCATTAATTCAAATAAAAGAAGTCATAATATTCTTTAAAATTATTTTATGTCATAAAAAAGTTAAGAATAAATTTATTTCCATATTTATAATATCAATTATTTGAATCCTTTATTAATGATTCAATTTCTGCATCACTATTGTGTCATAATTAAATATGATTATATATAATATCTAAAAATTATAAATAAAATACCATGATGAATAAAATAGTATTATACTTCCAAATAATATTTATATTCTAATAGATATCTTATATAAACCCAATAATTATTAGTTTTGTATAAAGAATCATGTTTATGTTATTTTTGTCCTTACATTAAATTAATTAATATAATGTGTCATTATCATTTCCATGTGGCTCTATAGGGTCCCAAAAATTACCCAAAGATTCCCATGGTCATATATTTATCAAATAATTAGGTTAAGACATGTTTTATGGTAATTTAATAATATTATAATATTATTTCTCTCCCTTATTCACTAGATTTACCTTTTTACAACATCTAATAAAATATTTAGTAAAGTAAATATTCATAATGTCTAAATATAAAATATACATATTTAAAAAATTTAGATCTCATAATTCCAAATATAAAAGGCATTTTTATAAATTCAAAACATTGAAGTGGGTGAATTTAATTTAAAATTAATTCTTCTTGTCAAAACAAAAGGTGTGTTTTTATGAAATAACTATGAAAAATTGACAATCGTTTATTTCCAATTTCATTGTAAAATTACATCCAATGACCTTAATTGGATTAAATAGTAATAAAATTATCAAATTAAACTTTAAAACAATTTAAAATAACAATATATGTATATTTATAAATTATATTAAATGGATGTATGGAATTAAAATACAGTATTTTCCACTTTTCAATAAAAATGAACATTTTCAGAAAAATACCAAAATTCCATAAAAAGTAAATTTTGATATCCCTATTCTAAAAAAGAATTCTATATTTAAAATAATACATATAAAAGAGACAAAAATTATATTTTAAAATGGTTTCCATTAAAAGTTTGTAAATCGTCCTTTTAATAAATATTAGTGTATTTATGCTTAAAATTGGATTCATTCACATTTTAAACATCTAAAATTTATTCAATAAATGTGAAATAATTTAATAAAAATGTATAATTAAATATTAGTTAGATATGTTCATTCCCTCAAATACAACACCTATGAATTAACTACCTTTTAAAATAATATTATTATGTTATTATTTTTCTACATAACTAAATGTTGTGTTCAACATAAAATTTAAAAGAAACCTGTTATTGCATGTCAGGTACACCATCGAACATAACATCTCCTTTTAAGTAAAGTTAATATTTAATTCAAAACTATTAATAAATATGAAAATATCATATTCTTTATTTACCTAGGATGTCACATAATCTCTCTTATAGACTCAATCATATCATGGTTTAACTCTAAAATATAGTGAAATAATTCTTAATTTACTATTTCCAGGTCTTTTAAAACATACTATTTGTGTTCCTCCATAATTTTTATAAATTTATAATTAATTTTCATATCTGTATAATTTTATATTTAAACATCCATTACCTTCCTATAAAATAAATAAATAATCACTTTATTACAAGTGGAATAATCAATATGTTTTTCAAATATATTATATTTATATTTTTAATTTTAATTTAATAAAATATAATTTAATTAAAAAGGATATAGTAAGAGTTTTTCTTTTATCTTATCCCTAGAAATAATAACAGATTTATTACATTGAATTTATATGGATTTTAAGAATATCATTTATTTTTTATGTTCCCCACAATTACTAGAAGGGGTAGTCTCACATGAGGTAAAATTTTCATCAATCCCTCATTATCCCAAAAGAAATTATCTATTTTTATTTTAATATTTGAAAGCCATATAATATTTAGAATTTAATGATGGTTAATGCATAAAATATTAAAAAAATAATTACAAAAAGTTTTGGGTTGTAAGAAAATTTCTGATCCATTGGTTGACTACTCAGGTTTCATCAATATCCATTTAAATTATATAAATACTATTTGACTATTCAAATAACCATATTTGGTCCATAATATAATACAAGGACTGTAAAAAATATTATTCTTATAAGATGTAACCTCTTTCGGAAATCTCATGTCCATTAATAATAATTAATTATGAACACACAAAAATTGATAGCGTGACACTATCAAAGAAATATATAAATCATATATAGTATTTTCGATAAAAAAATCCTAAATACATATTTTGAACTAGTTGCCTATAAAAATTAATGGAATTATTATATGGCAGGGAATAGAATAAAACATCTGGAAATACCTTCAAATAAATGAAAATATTCCCATAACCCTTCAAGACACAAAATTAAAAAATAGAAACAAAAATAAAACATAATTAATTATAGATATATAATTTAGGTTCACTAATAGATCCTCACCAATAGAAAAACATATGGTCAGTAACTCACCATTGTGAATAGTAGATAGGTGAAATAGAGGGACATAATAAAATCATAGAACAAAGAAATCAATAAAAATATAGTTAAGAAATAAGAATTTTTTTTAAATAAATCCTTGATATTATATAACATCTCCTTTTCATGTGAAAACCTTATTTCCTTTAAAAAATATATTTTTTTAATAGAAGTGTGGGTATACATTTATATGCATAGGTGTGGCCCATTACACAAAAAATTATGTCTTCTGAGTATGCATTTATATTAGACTTATCCAATCTGTCAATCTATAAATATGGTGATCTATAATGTTTTTTAGTGTGTTAAATATTTTTCCCAAAACTATTCATCTCTATTGAAAAAATGTAACATTGGTTTGACTACGTTATTATTTTAGAATATTATACTTGTAAAATTCTTTGAATTCCCATGATCTGGATTCCCATGAATTATTACTCTTGAATATGTATGTATCTTTAGAAGCCATATAAAATTAAGTTCTTTTGTAGCCTCTTCAACATAATATGAAAAAGTATTAACTCCATCAGATTAGAATTTTAGGATATATTTTTCCATCAAAACAATTCATCAATAATATGCATAGATTTCAATGTCCTATGTGTATTCTCAATTTTGACCTTATATAGTTGGATTCAAATAGTGTTCTAACTGTATGAAATGCATCTCAAAAACCATGTAGTTATAAATACAATTTTTTTACATTGGAAAAGGGTATTGAATGATATGGCAGAAATTACATACTAATATATTTTAGATTAAAATTAATAATAATGAAATTTTTCTTATTAATATTAAAATATTATAATACAACAAAATGCAGAAAGAATGAAAAATTAATGAATGATGTGATCTAATATATAAAAAATATTTATTTTTTTGATGTGGTGAAAAATAGGACATTTATCTAATGGGACACAACTTGGATACTTAGTTGGAAAATATTTTATAAAGAATGTGAATTATTATATTATGATGGTTTATCATATATCAATTATTTATTTATTAAAAAAAATCAATGAGTACCATAATGATAGAATTTATGACCATTCATAATGATGTTTTATAGAAATTAATAAAGTTAGTAATACTCAACTATTCATATCCTAACATCTTATAATATTTTAGACTCCAATTCTTGTAGTATTAAAATTAATATATTTTCCTATTTTACATGCTAAGTATATTAATTATGGTTTAACTATTATTTGGGAAATTTATATTTGATTAATATTTATTTTTGAATTCTACCATATATTTATTAAAAATTACCAAATTTTCATTGAATATACCTAAGAATTATTATGATTGTAAATCTTCTAGTATGAGTTTAAATATGATAACTTGTATTACTATTTTATCACATTTAAAAAATTAATAAATAATATCATCGTGTTAAAAAATATTTCATTCTAGGAAATATTATTTTATAATTATATTTTATGATTATATGACTTATTCATTGAGTATCTACTCAGAACACATAATGGATCGGGTATTAGTTTTAAATCACACTATGTGAATCCCTCAATATAATTTTACAATTCATTACTGTTCATGAGAATTATTTAATTGTAATTTCAAGATACTGTTTTATTTTTATGTAACCCAAATATTATATATTTTACAATAACAATAATTTCATTTTATTTAAAATATAATTCCATATTAATAAAATCTAATTAATGAGGGAAACCTTTAGTAGGGAAATACAATTTTGATATTTTATTTTTTGTAATACTGATTGATGTATCCAATGTTTGTGATGAACAAGAAAAATTACATAAAATAATATCTTTTTATGAATAAATTTAATGTATTCTATTTTATCAAACCCTTAGTTATTTTTTCTTGTGTATTGTAAGCATCTATTGATTACATGATGCATTCCTTCAACAGATGTAAGGAGTTTGGATGGATTTATTGGCCGACCATGTAATAAATGTCATGTGGTGGAATGAAAGATAGTATCATGGTGTAATTTTTTGTTAATAATGGGAGAGTAAATCCCAATATATTTACATTCCATAATTACCATTTAGAAAATCCTAGGGGAATTGTACTCATCTTTGGAAAAGTAAAAATCCATACATAAGAGGGGAAACACATATGTATGGTTCAATAGATAAGTTATTCATTTTCAAATCTTATATTCTTAATTTTATATTATATTTTTTTCCCATTATGACCAATAGGTCTATTTCCTTGGTTCTCAAATTCTAGTATTTATTTTTGTATTGTTCTTGGGCTACACAAAGATTTTTTGGGGTTTTTTATGTTGAGGGAGCGGTCTATGAATCATGATGTTATATTAGTTGGGGCGGGGGGTGCATTGGGGAATTAAAACCTTATCCATAATTCAAAAATCAATATATTAATTAATTTTTTTATCTTTGAATCTAAGAGGAATGGTTATTTGTGCTTAGAGGTCATGTTGTGTTATTTTGATCTGGCTCCAAATGGAATGATTATTCTTGATAATGTTATGACCTTATCTTTTCCAAATTATTCTATAGATCTTAGTTTTGTTTCCAAATTATGTTATTTACACCTTCTCTTCTTGAACTATTGGTTGTTTCAAAGAATTATTATTGAAAATAGGACTTTCTGATAGTTCTATAGGACATTTGATATAAAAAAACCTCTGAACCGGTGTAACTACTTTTAACTCTTCCTTCTCTACATTATTATCTTGTTATTTCATGCAGGATAATAAATGTTATATAATATTATTTTATGCATTCATTATCAATAAATATTGATTCATTTATGATTGGATGATGTATTTATGGGTTTTCAAATCATCATGAGGATTCATGTTAGTGATTTCTTTACATTAACCTATTCTAGTTCAATGATCATTGATTTTTTAAATTGATGCCTGTAATTTGAGAAATACCTATATAATTATGTGTAACTATGGTATTAACATGATCTATATTTAATTAGGAAAATATATGATGCTGAAAAAAATAAAACAATATACGCTTTGTTCAAATTTTATTATGAAATTTTTATTTTTCATTTCCTCGATATATTTCATAAAAATATTGATTTTTTATTACAATGACTATCAATTTTTCAATGATATATTTTGTATTCATAAAACCAATTAAGCAATATAATATTCAAATAAAATCTGGATAACGATCACGGAATATGATTAATTTAACATTAATTCTTTTAAATGTATAGTATTATATATCATTACATCAATAATATTATTTGGTTGATCACATATAATATTATTTAATATTATAAATTATTCTATATTTAAAAGAAAAATGATCATACTGAATGGATTTAATCATGATGGCATTGACATGATTTCTTATTTCCAGAATAAATATTGTTGTTTGACTGTTTAATCTTTACATGTAAGCCCCTAATATTTTATTTTATTAATTGTATGTATGATATCAAATGATACACAACACACCAAGTATAAATGAGCCATGGAATATAATTAAAATTAATTGTTTTAAAATAACATTCTGATGAAATATTCACTGAATAGGTGGGTATGAATATGAGAACCATCATTACAAAATGTATGTATAATTGTGGTTACAATTTTTTCTGATTAATTTTATTTAAATAAAAACTATATTTTTTTCAAGATCAAATAATATTAAAGAATATTTATTTTCATAAAATTGTCTAATATATGATGTTTATTTTTCTCAAATAAATTAAGATAATAACTATTTAAAATATATTTAAATGAATTTTATAAATAATATATTTATTAAAATTTGATTACATTCATTTAATTGTGGTCTGAAAACATAGAATTATTATAAATATCTTATATAAATATGTATGTATATATTCTTCTTAAAAGGGTTTTATTTCATTTTATGAATTTATATAATGATTATTTTAAACTGAAGTGCCCAGATCAGTGTGAATCACTGAGAGGGGGCGGGGGTGAATCAGTGATCCTTTAAAACTTTTTACTAATTGATTCTTAATCAATTAAACCTCTATGGCTGGTTAAAGCCTCGATCCACTCTTATTGTATCTCTCACCTTTCCTCGAATGATGCAGTAAATGTAAAGCCACTGGACACAAGGATTTACAAGGTTCGGCACCAAAGGCCTACGTCCTTTCCATGTTGGTTATACGCCCCAACATGGTTTCTCCCATTATAATCTGTTAGTATTACAATGGTCGATACAGAGTCCCACTGTATCTCTCCTGAGTCCCACAGGAGGGTCTTTATACTACGTCCCACAGTGTTACCAGAGTCCCACTGGCCTGCTCCAGAATCCCACTGAAGACTTCTTCCACCCTGAGTCTCACAGGGGGCTTCTCCTGGCTTCTCGAGTCACATGAGTAGCTCTTCTTCACTTTAAACTTCTTCAAGTATCTTCAACAGTCTGGGATAAAGACTGCTGGCCTTGCTCTGTACCTCTGATCACTTGAGTTGATCAGGTCTTCTCGTCTTGATCAGGATTTATCTCCTTCTTCTCAGGATGACCTGGCCTCTCTCTTCAACCACTGAATACTCAGACAACTGATATTTTTAACTTCAGTCTGGTCCAGTCTCACTTCATCACAACTTCATGCACTGAGTTCATGGAATCTCTGTATCCTCATGCACTGATTGAATGGCTTCTCAATTTCTTCAAGAACTGTTGTTCCTGGACTTCTCAAATGCACACAGCCTGATTTAGATTTGTTCACGTGTGCACGTGCATGCATGCATGCATGCACTCCCCTTATTCTTCTCTTGGTGCAATAAACCCACAAAGGGTGTAATCACTTCAAGCACACACCTTCCTTGAACTTCACACACTTTGTTCAATTTGTTCACACAATTAAAAGTGTGTTATACTTTAGTGTGGAAGTCTTCTTCTCCAAAGTGTGCACATCAACTTTGCACACACTAAGTATCGGCCTTTTGTTCTATTGCACACACACCACTAAGGTAAGTCTTTGGCCTTCTTCCTTCACTTTGCACACACACAAAATTTGTGGTCTTCACTTGGTGCTTATGCACGCACTTGGGTTCTAAGGCCCTCTTGTCTTCCCACTTCTTGCACACACTTAGCTACGACCTCCCACTTTGCACAAACACTTAATGGGTGTGGTCTTCACTTGGTGCATGAACAAGGCATTAATCCTCAGCCTTCCTCTTCACTTGCCACACACAACTTGGTGTAGTTCTCAGCCTCTCCTTCTTGCACACACCCAGGACAATGGACTTCAATTCTTTTAAGCACACACAAGGCTCGGGTCTTCCTCCTCTATTTGCACACACACACTAGGTGTGCCTTGTCTTCACCCGAACCACTGCCGCATGGGAGGAGCGCAAGTGGTGTGCCCTTCTTCTCTTCACAGCCGCACAAGGTGCACTGGGAAGGGCCGCGCAAGGTGCAACACCCCACTGCCTTCTTCAAACGCACAAGCACAAGGTGCAAGGTGCGCAAGATCTCGCTGTAAGGGGCAGCCGCGGGTCGCACAAGCACCACTGCCGCGCAGGGGGCGTGGTGCATAGAGGGAGCGCGCAAGGTCGCGATGCCCAACCTCTCCTTCCTGTCGCGCAAAGGGGTAGCGCGCAGGGGACCTCCCTTTCTTCTTTCACGCAAGGAGTGCGCAAAAGGATCCTTACAGAGCTAATGGGAGCTCCGGGCTTCTGCCGCGCAAGTGATGCACGCAGGGATGACTTCACATTGCACAAAGGCTTCGCGGGACCTCTTAAGTTTTTCAGCAAGCTTCTCCAATGCCTCGGGCTCTCCTTTTATAGTCAGAGGAATGCCTCAGCCCATCCGCGTGATACAACTTTGAACTCCCGAAGATTTTAGGTATTCAAGATTCTCTAAATCTTTATTTTCTCTACTTCCAAACACGGGTTCCTTATTCTTTATTTTTCTCCACCACATGCATGCTTCGAACGTGTGCATGGCCTTCATTTAAGCCCAACACATGCATCGCACGAACACCACATGGCCTCGGCATCTTCTCTTGCCTTCGGCCAAACTCCTAAATCTCTCCTTTGATGCATGCACAGTCATTTTAATGCATGGACATGTTCGGTGTGGCCAGACGATCACGAGGGACACTTCGGTTTGATCGGAGGTGGCCGGAAACTCGATTTGGCTTGCTCGGAGGGCGCCTGGTTCGTTGGTGGTTGCGGGAATGCACGGGGAGGCCTCGGCATGGCTCAAGGAAAGATACTGCTCGCAGGCCGTTGGATCAGATCTTTGGACGGCCGCGATTAGATCTCGAGCGGCGAGATGCGATGAGCGGCGGAGATCGAGCGCGTGATGAGACGGATGACCAGGATTCGCTCCGCGGAAAAATCCCGCGTCCCACATCGAAACAAAGGCCGGTTTCCACGCGGTTTATCAAACATCCTCTCCCTTCCAACGCTCAGTTGAACTTCTCCCCTCTCGGTGCCGCCCTGCGCCGAGTTCTCCCTACGGGCGGGCTTTGCGCCCACCTCTGGTCCCTGCGGGCGCGGTCCTAGCGCCCACCATGCACTCCGGGCGCGCTCCTGCGCCCCTGCCGCGCGGGCGTGACACCCCTGCGTGGCCCTGCCGCCCTGTGCTTGCACCATGGGTTCCCCCATGGGCGTGGCGCCTAGTGCCCACATGAGCCGTGGGGTTGAACTCGTGGGCTGGCCTTGGCTGGCCTAATTTTTGTCAAAGGGACAGAATGTTACTTTGTCAAAAAAAAAACAAAGTACTCCATATGAAAAATGCCAATTCTAAATGCCAGGCCATCTTCCTCTAAGCCATTCTTCTTCTACATTTTCTTCTTCTTCTTAAGAATCCCTCCATTCATCCTCAACATTTATTCATCACATAGGAATGGAATTCCCGAAGGTTCTTCATCAACCGAGCTCCTGAATCACATAGATCTTCAATGTTCTTCATTGATCCAATCATAGATCAAGTTGGATCAACTTCTAATTCACATGCACTAAGTGATAGTGCATGGACTTATTCATCTCACTTCATCCACTTGGGAGGTGTGGATGGATCATCTTCATCTCCTCATGCATTGTCTTAACAATGCATGGTCTTCTAACATTGTTGTGAAATTTTATCCACTTGATACAAGTACTTTGAACTTAAAGACCAGTTCAACAATCGTCAGGTATTGATAGAGAATGTTTAAACCAAAACATACTATGTCACTTAGTGAATCTCCTAAGTGACATGCATCTTAGTACCATGGCCATTCTCCTTTCGTTACCAACACCATCACATCCTTTTTCATTCACATATTGAACCTCCTTGACATCCATCCATTCATTCCTTGACAACAACATACCTCATTGACAACAAATGCAACACAGTGCACTTCAATCTCCCCCTTTGTACTTGTTGGAAATACACTAGAGCACATGTGAATGGGTCAATATGTGTGCCAATATTTCTCCCTCTTATTGGCAATCAAATGATAAGGTGTGGTGTGGTTCTCTTTCAAAAATCTCTTCCTCCCTTTGAAAAGTATTTTCTTGAAAAACACTGAGAGAGGGATGATGTCACATGTTCTCTTTAGCAAAGAACCTTTAGTAAATCAACTCTAAGTATACTTGGGCTAACCCGGTGTAGAAAACAAGAGTGATGTAACCAAGGAACTCAATGCTATCCATCATTCACTGTACATGTGAGATCATGCTTCAGGGGTTTGAAATTTTTCAGATATAACAATGAATTGCTAAATCCTTCACATACTTCACAAAACTCATTAAAAAGTTCAGTGCAATGATAAAGCTCCCCCTTTCATCCATTTGTCTTCAATCTATACTCCCCCTTAATTGAAAAGATAAACTCAATTAAGAAACAAGGGATGAAAGTATGATTGGAATACCTTCACTTTTCTCAAGATGGTATTAATCTAAGAATCCGATCTTCTTCAGATTGGCTCCCCCTCAAGGGGTGCACTCCATTCTGTCCAAACCATCCTCTAGTTGAGAATGATCATCGTCTTCAATTCCCTGTAATGTTAGCACATGTAAATACAAGTGATTAGGGAATAAGATGGAACCTCCTTGGTTCATCAATGTGAACAACAAGGTTGAGAAGATTCTCTCAACCGAGATGTCCCATTTTCACCATTCCTCACACTTGCACATTTGAGCATCAATGATGTTGGTGCTAGTGTGGATCTCAATACATCTTCATGTGAAATATTATACTTCCCTTTTGCCTTAGCAATTGCCAGAACTTCATCTTTAGCTCTTTGCAGATCTTTGGCAAGTTGCAACTTATTTGGCCATATGACTAGTAAGTCACTTGTGAGTGTGGCCTCAGTTCTGGATATTCCACATGGTTCCTTCGATGCTTTCAAGCTACCTTTCTTAGGCAAATTGTTTTCAATCAATCCCTTCTGCTTCTTCTGGATTGATTGTCTGTTTGAGTCCAGTCTGCTTCTATTGAATTTCATGGCTTCTTTACAAAGATCCATGATATGTCATTTCTTTCCACAGTAGAAGCATTTCTTCTTGGTGGTCCTTCGGGATGTATCAACCTTTTTGGATTTAGACTGCAAGGTCTTCTATTCCTTTTTCATAATATTCTTTGGAGCATCTTACACTTTCTTATTCTTGCTTCCCAAGGATTCTTTCTGAGCCAGGTTCTGTGATATTTTCTTCTTTTTAGCTCAGGATACAGTTGGAGATTGACAAGTATCTTTTTGACCACTTTTGCAATCATCCCAGATGTTGTCGAGTAATCCAAATCTATTTGCAGTAAACAGATGTCTCTGGACCTGTGGATGCTGCTTCTTTTCTTCTGGCTTGCTCCCCCTTGGCATGGGATTCCTTTGTGCTTTGACATTCAATGGATTGTACCAACAATCCTTTGCACAGTGCCCATACTTATTACAACACCAACACTGACCCACAAATCTTGACCTCTTCAGTCCTTCTGATTGTTGGGTACTTTTCTTGACTTTCTGTGTTGTTTCATGAGAGCTCTCTTTCTTCATCTTCTTCATCCATACTTGATCAATGTTATTCTTCCATCCTTCACTTTTAGTATAAACACTTTTAGAAGCATGAGTACAAGATGGTATGGATGGTACCATCTTTTTAGAAGATGTTGCCCTTTCATTAGAGGATGTCCTTATTTTGGAATCATCCTTCTCAATGCACACTTGTGTAGCAACATTTCTAGTTTCAGCTGACTGGGAGGATTTGGATTTGGGTGATTGCTGATTGTTCAATATCACCTCCAGTTCTAAGCATTTCATATTGAGGGAGTTCTTCTCATCCTCAATAGTTCTTAGCCTTCCTTCCCATTTCTCTTCCAACTGCTTTATCTGGTCTTCATGCACCTTATTCATTTCAAGCAATGAGTTGTCAAGCTCCTTCACCCTTTTTACTTTGTCTTCAAGTTGAGCATCTTTAACAACCATTGATACTCTGTGTAATTTTTCAAGTGCACGGAAAACTACTTTGACCATTGTCTTAAAGAATTCTTTCTCAGAGAGGATTCTTTTCAATTCTTCAGTAGTGTCTTCATATCATTCATTGCAAAGGGAAACGGTTTCATATTTAGCCTTCACCAGCTTTCTGAGAGTGTTGGTTATGCCAACCCTTTTTGCCAATTGGACTTCCAGAGAATTGGCATCATCTTCTAGCTGTAATTTTTCTTCTTGAAGATCAAGGAGGCCTATAGCTATGCACATTTCCACTTCCTTGGGGACTGTCTTCTGATGATATTTGATTGCATTTAGAAGATCATTGTTTCTTCCATCTTCATCACAGCTAGAGCAGGCTTCATCAGAAGAATGATAAAAGGAATTGTCATCTGATGTGACTTTCACATTTCTTTCCATAGAAGTAGTTTCTCTGATTGCAACAACCTTCTTCTTCATCATCTTTGCCTGTTTCTTTATTCTGCTTTTCAGAGTCTTGGCAGATATCTCCATTTGAGGCTGTTCTTTCATTTCCTCAAATCTGCACTTCATAAAGACTCCCTTGGATCTTTTAGAGGTAACCTTCGCTCTGATACCAATTGAAGTGCCCAGATCATTGTGAATCACTGAGAGGGGGAGGGGGTGAATCAGTGATCCTTTAAAACTTTTTACTAATTGATTCTTAATCAATTAAACCTCTATGGCTGGTTAAAGCCTCGATCCACTCTTCTTGTATCTCTCACCTTTCCTCAAATGATGTAGTAAATGTAAAGGCACTGGACACAAGGATTTACAAGGTTCGGCACCAAAGGCCTACGTCCTTGCCATGTTGGTTATACGCCCCAACATGGTTTCTCCCATTATAATCTGTTAGTATTACAATGGTCGATATAGAGTCCCACTGTATCTCTCCTGAGTCCCACAGGAGGGCCTTTATACTGCATCCCACAGTGTTACCAGAGTCCCACTGGCCTGCTCCAGAATCCCACTGAAGACTTCTTCCACCCTGAGTCTCACAGGGGGCTTCTCCTGGCTCCTCGAGTCACACGAGTAGCTCTTCTTCACTTTAAGCTTCTTCAAGAATCTTCAGAAGTCTGGGATAAAGACTGCTGGCCTTGCTCTGTTCCTCTGATCACTTGAGTTGATCAAGTCTTCTCGTCTTGCTCGGGATTTATCTCCTTCTTCTCAGGATGACCTGGCCTCTCTCTTCAACCACTGAATACTCAGACAACTGATATTTTTCACTTCAGTCTGGTCCAGTCTCACTTCATCACAACTTCATGCACTGAGTGCATGGAATCTTTGTATCCTCATGCACTGATTTTATGGCTTCTCAATTTCTTCAAGAACTGTTGTTCCTGGACTTCTCAAATGCACATAGCCTTATTTAGCTTTGTTCACGTGTGCACGTGCATGCATGCATGCATGCACTCCACTTCTTCTTCTCATGGTGCAATAAACCCACAAAGGGTGTAATCACTTCAAGCACACACCTTCCTTGAACTTCACACACTTTGTTCAATTTGTTCACACACTTAAAAGTGTGTTATACTTTAGTGTGGAAGTCTTCTTCTCCAAAGTGTGCACATCAACATTGCACACACTAAGGTTCGGCCTTTTGTTTTATTGCACACACACCACTAAGGTAAGTCTTTGGCCTTCTTCCTTCACTTTGCACACACACAAAATGTGTGGTCTTCACTTGGTGCTTATGCACACACTTGGGTTCTAAGGCCCTCTTGTCTTCCCACTTCTTTCACACACTTAGCTACGACCTCCCACTTTGCACACACACTTAATGGGTGTGGTCTTCACTTGGTGCATGCACAAGGCATTAAGCCTCAGCCTTCCTCCTCACTTGCCACACACAACATGGTGTATTTCTCGGCCTATCCTTCTTGCACACACCCATGACAATGGAATTCAATTCTTTTAAGCACACACAAGGCTCGGGTCTTCCTCCTCTATTTGCACACACACACTAGGTGTGCCTTTTCTTCACCCGAACCACTGCCGCATGGGAGGCGCGCAAGTGGTGTGCCCTTCTTCTCTTCACAGCCGCACAAGGTGCACTGGGAAGGGCCGCGCAAGGTGCAACACCCCACTGCCTTCTTCAAACGCACAAGCACAAGGTGCAAGGTGCGCAAGATCTCGCTGAAAGGGGCAGCCACGGGTCGCACAAGCACCACTGCCGCGCAGGGGGCGTGGTGCACAGAGGGAGCGCGCAAGGTCGCGCTGCCCAACCTTTCCTTCCTGTCGCGCAAAGGGGTAGCGCGCAGGGGACCTCCCTTTCTTCTTTCGTGCAAGGAGTGCGCAAAAGGATCCTTACAGAGCTAATGGGAGCTCCGGGCTTCTGCCGCGCAAGTGATGCACGCAGGGATGACTTCACTTTGCACAAAGGCTTCGCGGGACCTCTTAAGTTTTTCAGAAAGCTTCTCCAATGCCTCGGGCTCTCCTTTTATAGGCAGAGGAATGCCTCAGCCCATCCGCGTGATTCAACTTTGAACTCCCGAAGATTTCGGGTATTCAAGATTCTTTAAATATTTATTTTCTCTACTTCCAAACGCGGGTTCCTTCTTCTTTATTTTTCTCCTCCACATGCATGCTTCGAACATGTGCATGGCCTTCATTTAAGCCCAACACATGCATCGCACGAACACCACATGGCCTCGGCATCTTCGCTTGCCTTCGGCCAAACTCCGAAATCTCTCCTTTGATGCATGCAGAGTCATTTTAATGCATGGACATGTTCGGTGTGGCCAGACGATCACGAGGGACACTTCGGTTTGATCGGAGGTGGCCGGAAACTCGATTTGGCTTGCTCGGAGGGCGCCTGGTTCGTTGGTGGCTGCGGGAATGCGCGGGGAGGCCTCGACATGGCTCAAGGAAGGAGACGCCTCGCAGGCCGTTGGATCAGATATTTGGACGGCCGCAATTAGATCACGAGCGGCGACATGCGATGTGTGGCGGAGATCGAGCGCGCGATGAGACGGACGGCCAGGATTCGCTCCGCGGCAAAATCCCGCGTCCCACATAAAAATGAAGGCCAGTTTCCACGCGGTTTATCAAACATCGGCTCCCTTCCAACGCTCATTTGAACTTCTCCCCTCTCGGTGCCGCCCTGCGCCGAGTTCTCCCTACAGGCGTGCTTTGCGCCCACCTCTGCTCCCTGCGGGCGTGGTCCTACCGCCCACCATGCACTCCGGGCGTGCTCCTGCGCCCCTGCCTTGCGGGCGTGACACCCCTGCGTGGCCTTGCCACCCTGTGCTTGCACCATGGGTTCCCCCATGGGCGTGGCGCCTAGTGCCCACATGAGCCGTGGGGTTGAACTCATGGGCTGGCCTTGGCTGGCCTAATTTTTGGCAAAGGGACAGAATGTTACTTTGTCAAAAAAGAACAAAGTACTCCATATGAAAAATGCCAATTCTAAATGCCAGGCCATCTTCCTCTAAGCCATTATTCTTCTACATTTTTCTTCTTCTTCTTAAGAATTCCTCCATTCATCCTCAACATTTATTAATCACATAGGAATGGAATTCCCGAAGGTTCTTCATCAACCGAGGTCCTGAATCACATAGATATTCAATGTTCTTCATTGATCCAATCAGAGATCAAGTTGGATCAACTTAAAATTCACATGCACTAAGTGATAGTGCATGGACTTCTTCAGCTCACTTCATCCACTTAGGAGGTGTGGATGGATCATCTTCATCTCCTCATGCATTGTCATAACAATGCATGGTCTTCTAACATTGTTGTGAAATTGTATCCACTTGATACATGTACTTTGAACTTAAAGACCAGTTCAACCATCGTCGGATATTGATAGAGAATGTTTCAACCACAACATCCTATTTCACTTAGTGAATCTCCTAAGTGACATGCATCTTAGTACCATGGCCATTCTCCTTTCCTTACCAACACCATCACATCCTTTGTCATTCACATATTGAACCTCCTTGACATCCATCCATTCATTCCTTGACAACAACATACCTCATTGACAAAAAATGCAACACAGTTCACTTCATAAACCATTTATGAAAAATTATAAAACATTTATTATATTAAAATTCATCACGTATAGATAATCAGAAGATACAATTTCATTGATTTTTCAAAAGAAAAAATTTTTTGGGGAAAGATTGAGAAATATCAATTTTTATTACAAATTAAAACCATTTTTTAAATCAAAAAATTTAATGAACAATTCTACAATGGATTTGTTTTAAAGTCACATAATATTAATTTTATTACAAATTATTCAAATGAAATCAAAATTATCCATGATTTTTTAATAAAATCATTTTTATAATTAAAGAAATGATTCTTTTAAAAAATAATATTCATTCCTTTTCTACAATATTATGTTAAAATTTACAAAGACCTCATCAAAAAATATTATCATTTTTACTTTATTAAATAATTATAATCATCATATTCAGTTTGTTTAACAATGTCAATTTCATATTTATTCAATTTTAATAGTTACCATGTTAAAACATTATCATTATAGGAACATGTAAGTCGGTTAATATAGGAAGAAATTAATGTATAAATATTGTAAATATCTCAATGAAATTAATTAATCACAGTTCATATATATAATTACTATATAAAAATCATAAAATAATTTATATGGAAAAATATTTTAACTATATTGTCATTATGAACTATATAATATTTATAGTTAAGAGTAATTAAAAAGATTCACCCTCCTTCACAAAATTCATTTTCGTAATAAGGATATATATTAGAATGATAAAATCATAAACATAGATGAAAAATGATTTAGAATAATAAAAATTTCTGAGATTAATTTATTTTTATTATTTACAGATATTATTATTTACTATAACATATACACAACATCGATAGTGTTCTTGTGAAAGCTCTAAAATAATCATGTAAACGTTTATAAAATATCTGAAGGAAAGAGTTTTGGGGAGAATAATTTTATACAAATAATATAATGGATAAACGTAAAATATTTATACCATTGAAAGGGTTAATATTACAATTATATTATTATATTGATGTCATTAATGTCATTTTTTGAATAAACCTAAAATTTTATTTAAATATCACTTAATTTTTAAAAACTAATTTTAAATCATCAGTATAATGAAGTATACATTTAATTCATACATATTATGTCTTATTTATTGATTATTAAATACTATACATAATGATCCATGTATGAAAATTACCATAAACATTACATATCCTAGTGTATCGGAAGCATAATTCATAATTGGGGGTATTTTTATATTACAATTTAAGATAATTTGGATAAACTCTTACAAATTAAACTCATACATTATTAGTGTTCATTTATTCTTTGTATTACTTATTTTCACAATATTAAGAAATTTAAAATAAAAAATGACTTCACATTATGAAAAATCATCACAATTATCCATGTGATATCATCATTTATTCTATTCTCCCTTAAACCCCAGGAAAGGAATTTTAAAATTTTGGGATGAACACAAATGGTTGGTATGTGATAAAAAAAGGACACCAATAGTTCAGTAAAAACAAGAAGACTCAAATAATGTTTACCTTTATCTCAATGTTTTTTAAGAATATCAAATGAAATAATTTCACATGAAAAGAACACATTATACTCAAATAATATCATTAAAACATGTATCATGATATAAAATTCCTCTAGGTGACTTGGAGATTCATATACATAATATCCTTTAAAACCCCTTCGAAAAACATTCAATTAAAATAACCAGATGGATGATTTTCAATCATGGTATTTTAAGATTACCTAATTATATTAAGGCCACACCATGTTATGTTGTAATGGTTTCACCTAGCACTATCTGGGCCACACTATGGTTATCTGTAACAACATTTAACCAATAATATAATGGCCACCTCATGTTATGATGTAATAGTATTATAGGGTTCTATCTGGGCCAAACTAGGTAAAAAAATATTAGGCTTAACTATTTCATATAATTTTAATGTACTATATCATTAATAAAAAACATTCAATATAGAACTCATTGAAAATATAATTTAATCCCATACTGAAAAAATTGGATAAAAATATAATTTTCTATCAAAAAATCATTTTTATCACCAAACCATCCTTTTCATTGAATAAAATTTCAACAAATAAATAACTAGAAAGATAAAAATTTGGCTTTTTATTTTTGAATTCTTGTAAATTATCAATGGATGTTATAAATTATATTATATTCAGAATAGTGGAAAAGGTGTTTCCGCCTCATTAGTTATGAATTGAAAATCCCTTTTTTTGATTTTCAAAAACATCCATATAAAACTCAAAAAATATTATTTCTAAACAAATATTAATAAAATTAATAAAAAATCAAATATCATTTATAATTATTTGTTTTCAATATAAATATATGTGTGAAATAATATCATATATATTAAAATGGAAAAAATATTGGATAATTAAATCATTAAACATTACAACTATCCCAAGACTCATTGAAAATTTAAATCATAAGGTCCATGAAAAAATAACATTTAAAAAACATTATATTAAATTAGAATGAATAAATTAATTATTTGATATGTCAGAGTGGCTGTATATAATAATCATAAAAAAGGTGGGAGTATAACATAAAAATATGTAACAATAAAAGGGGATTGTAAAGAAACCCATTGCCATGGGTTCAAATTAAATTGGAAAATAAGTATATTACTAAATAATAATCAAATGTAAATTATTTATTTTCTTGAGAATCTTTTTAGGTTTATTATTCAATTCAAATCAATTTTTACCACATGATAATAATTACTTCATTATTTAATTTTAGTTCAGACAGTTTTGTGATAGTTGGTACATGAGTCCATAATGACTTTGGTATGATATCTATATTCATCTGTGGTAAGTATTATATCACATCCAAAATATAATTCAGGAAATAATAATCACGTTTATATATCAATTATAATTTTATATCCACCCATTAAATATGGATAATAAAATTAACTACATTAAAATAATTGAGACGATAAGTCGTACATATGTATGAGTAATATTCCAATTTTTCAATGATCATTATGGAAAGAATTTTACTACCATTTTAAAATTATGTAGTGATAGTAATAGAATATATATCATATTATTTATTAAAATGTACTTATATGTATTTTCTATGTTATATTGTGATGAAAAACAAATCAATTCTCATTGTGGAGGTGAAAGTTCACTTGTATGCACAAACAAAATTATTATTTTTTATGTATGGAAATGTAAGAATAAAAATGAATTATAAAATTTTAATAATGATTAATATTTCATTAATATAATATATAAACTTTAATTCCATATTTATAACCTATCTTGAAAAATAGTTATGGAAAACAAATTATGTTATTTCGTGAGGCAGTAGTTCATCATACTCATGAACAATAATCCTTCACATATTTGATAGAGGTAGAGATTGATTTAGTTCATGATATTAATATATATCAGTATATTTATTATATTGGGGTAATTATTTCATTATTATTGAATAATATTTGAAAGATTTTGAAGATGAAAAAAGACACAAATATATGAT
This sequence comes from Viscum album, assembly GCA_963277665.1. Classification (NCBI taxonomy): domain Eukaryota; kingdom Viridiplantae; phylum Streptophyta; class Magnoliopsida; order Santalales; family Viscaceae; genus Viscum; species Viscum album. Next base: position 1,018,192,113 of record OY728143.1, read on the forward strand.
TAAAAATTATACCTTTTTTGAGAACCTCCTTTGCATAAAACCCTAACTCCACTAAAGTTGGGTTTAATCCTAAATTATGATATAAATAATTTGGTATGGGATTATAGGAATAATGTTTATAGGTAGTTGATGATAAAAATTGGTTTTTACATGTTAATAATAGAGAACCATATGTTCCCTTTTATAATAGAGGGCAGGGAGCTCTTGGAATTTCTAAAAATATTAAATAAATGTAAAATAATATTATATTACAATAGGTTAAGAAATTATTTATATATAATATAATATAATTATGGGTTACCCTTCTATCCTAAAATAAAAAATATATCTGTCGGGATTATTTTTTTAATCCTCATATTTTCTCTTTAACCCTTATTTATCCTCATTAATTATTACCCTCATGTCATGTATTTTTATAAATGAAGGTTAATATTTTTTTATAATTTGAAAAAAGATCTATAACTAGATAATTTATCAAATTTATACACTTATCCATATTATTTGGAATTTTTTTATATTTTACTTAATTATATACCATTTAATAAAATATGATTTTTTAAAAAATATTATTAATATCAAATTTGACAATATTCAGAACGTAACTATTTAAAAATATCATATTGAAAATATAAATTGGAACAAATTTTATAAAACATCACTGAAATGTCAATGTAATTAACAAAATTATTTTATGACATTAATTATTTTTTATTATATTAATGTTAATTTAGAAATTTTAATATCATGTATTTGATATTTATATTAATGAAAAAATTACATGATCGTCATTGTGTAATTATTTAAGGTAATTATTCAATTCCCAAAATATAAAAATACATTTCTACGATGAAGATATACATTTTAAATTTCCAAACACTATTTATAGATGATGATATATTCTAAATAACCTTATATGTAAAATTTTGTACTTATTAAAACATAAGTATGACATCTTTGACTTCTTTATAAAATATAATACTATAAAAGCATTAATGACTTCCAAGTTGATCTAATAAGACATAAAATAATCCCAATAATTGTTTCGATTGAACATAAATCATCCAATAAGATTTATTCCATTTTAATGGTAATTTTATAATATTATTTTTACCCATAATTTATTAATTTACCCTAATCTATGGTAATAAAAAAATTACTAATGTAACAATTCTATTTTTCAAAAAATAAATGTTACATATGTATTAATATTTTTCCTTGTGGTTTCATATATTGACTCCATTGACCAAAAATTTAAAACATATATGTTTTATAAATTAATTAAAAATTAATCCCAGATAGGGAGAAAAATGTTAATTTTCAATGTAAAAGTGATCAATAATTCATAAATGTTTTATATCCAATTTCAATTTGAATTTTATTCAAATATATTATTTTGGATTTTATGACAAATCATTGACATAATTATTCTTTAAAGCCTATAAAATATATAATTTTACACTATAAATTATTCTAAATAAAAGTTATTTTAAATTAAAATTCAATATTTACCGCATATTCATCAAAACATTAAACTTATATGAAAAACACAAAACAAATATACCAACTTTTATTTTTATATTCTGATAAAAATAATAATGTTTATCTATAAAATAAAATTTATAATATTGTGAATAAAATAGAATTAAAACCAATTAACCATCAAAAGGAAAAAAAACTATCTTAAAAAATTACATCTTTTAAGAGTAAGATTGGAGTTGTTCCAGTATCATGTCTGGAAAAAATATTGAAAATTTTAAACATTTTATTGAATATATTATAAATTTTATTCATATAATAAAATAATATTGATTTTTCCTATTATAAAACACACTTACGTATATATAAATAGTTTTCCTGATAAAACAGTTCCCTTATTTGTAAAACATTTTTATTTTAATTTTACATTAATTGTATATCAATTAATTAATTAAATAAAAATTTAGAAAATATATTTTTATAATTAAATTATTCATATTCATGCCATCCAATCTAATGGATTTGGGATAACTTCAATACTAAATAATAATAATTAGTAGTTTGTTTAAGCTCGATGCGGTGTGTCCTATATGATATTGAACATAGTGTTTCCTTCTTAAAAACTAAAGATGTTACTATAAGAACTCAAATGTTCTTTTCAGGTATGTATTTGTTTTCTAGTTTTTTTAATTGAAAATTATGGAAATTTATGTAGTACGCACTCTGTACCCAGTTACAGCAGCTGATCGTGGACTGACCATGTAACGACCAAGTACATAGTCATTTGGGGTGACCTGGAGACTACCTAATGCAGAGGCTAGTTATGGCAAGTACCTGTCGTGTACTTTTAATGAACAAGAGGTGTACTTTTATTTTTAATTTTTATATCGAACTTGGGTCTCGTGTCATTCATAATAATACCTTACTCTAGACTCATCTCGTTAAGGATAGACCAAGGTTGGAAGATCTTCTCCAAGACACTAAATTGTCATCTGTTCTCATAATCGAACTTTATCAGTTTCATTGGAATCACATAAATATGTTATTCCTTTTTCTAGATCCTCATCTCTTCATTTCTCTTCACTCATGAGATATCTTCGGTTTCATGTTTTTTAGGTTTTTGTAGATCTTTCACATTCTAGATCGAGTCAACAGATACTGCCAGACTATATTAATCAGACAATGTCGAGGTAGGTGGTTTGTGTCTTTCTGTAGTTAGTCATTCAGTTATATCTACCAAAGTTCCCAACACCCTCATTCTGGGTGTTACGTGTTTAATTATTTTAACCCTATTAATTAATGTTATGTATTGTATATATGAATAGATATATTTGATTGTGAACAGGGTTAATTGCAATGCTATGGATGTGTTTGACCATTTTTTATGATTTTGACTGTATGGTATAGCTTTTTCTATTAGGATTTTTTGTTTCCATTCATAGTGTAGTTATGATGGAGTAATTATTTATGTAATATATTGCACTACACCTTGTATATAATTACCCAAGAGGTTCTTTGAGGATTAATTTAGTAGTTGTTCATTGTTTGTGTATGGCTTCTTTACAAGGGGCTACGGGAACCTGGTGTAGTGAGGCAATAGGGTAAATTGATGTTTATAGATTTTCCATAGTGTCTGTTATAATTATCTTGCAGTGAGACTATATGGGAATTGAAGTTGAGTGATCCATCATAGTTACTATAGATTTGTTACGAGACCACAAGAGGAATTGACATTGAGTTCTTCCTCATAATGTTTGTTTTATACCGTTAAAAGGCTATAAGGGGAATTGATGGTGAGTGCCTCCTCAGAGAGTCATTGATTACACGATACCACTGGGGGAATTGATAGTGAGGGATTCCTCATAGAATCATCATCATACCCTTATTGTTGGTTAAACGTGAGGGGTTAAGCTGTGAAAATATCTTTTAGGGTTTCTAGTGTTTGTGTTTGGATGGTTAAATTGTAAAATGTAGATGGTGTAAGTAAAACTATATGACTATTTAATTTTCAGTAATTCCTTATTTATTGTTACATTTTACTTATTTTCTACCATATATATATATATTCAAAAACTATTAGGCACAACTAATTGGGTGGTTGCCTACTGGGATTCGTCAAACACCATATTTGGGACACGATTTTAAGCCAAAACAGATTATATTATTGCAGTTATAGATAAGAGAAAACACCCTTCAACTTCAAATACATGACTGTTGTGGAGTTGGAGAGAATGGGACGAAGCTAAGGCTTGCGATAATGTATTATTTTTTTCTTTTGTATTTTTGTTTAGTACTGTATTCTAGCATTGTGACTTGTTTGGCTACTTTCCTAGAATTATGTGACATGCATCATTTGTATATGTAGTAAAGTTGTTTATTACTTTCAGTCATCTAATGTTTTCTTTTTGCATGATATTACTGATTCCGCTATTGTATATTATTGTTATCAGTTTATTTCAACTATATTAATCTTACAATGAGGGCATAGTTTCCCCAATATCACACTCAGTCCCTCGCTACTAGTCGGCATCCTCTAGCGTTTGGGGAAATGAACATGAGGCCATGTGACCAACCGGGTACGGGGATCCTCTGGGAAACACTCGGAAGCTGAACATTACAAAGTGGTATAATAGGGACTATTTTCATCTTGAATTACTATTTGAAGCATATATATAGGGATAGGAATGATTAAGTACTTGGTAATAATATGTTCCCATGAATAGATATCCCACATATATAAGAAATTTAATTTACCATGTATATTTTGACTTTTATAGTTTTTCAATATTGCATTTGATTTGATTTCAATGTTGGGTGATTCACATGATTTGTGCTATTGTCATTTATATTATTGTTGTGTTATTTCTGTTTCAACCCAATGATATGAGGTTATGCTATCTCATACATTATATAGGCACTTGTTAGAGATCACATGTCATTAATTCTTTCCATGCCATATTATGTTCATTACTAATTTCATGTTGTAGTGATGGATTTTGTCCTAGATATGCATGTTGTTTTGATAGATTACTTGGTATGATAAATGTGGTTTAATAGGGTATTGATAATGTGTAATTTTTACTTGAATCAACGCCAAACATTAGTCCCTGAGGTGTTATGGGCCCTTGTGGATCAGAATTTGGTGGATCCCTACTCTGTTATTTTGGTATATGACATGAAAATGATTCCAATATTTGATTCACCGGGAGCATGTCCCCCCACATATCAGAACATGGAACATTAATGATCATTTTAGTGTTTTATGGGCTTATGAGTATATTTCAAGGATTATTATCAAGAAAATACTAGAGTACATGGCGTGTAATGATAAATACATTCCATGAATCCTTGTATTCCGGATGGAAATTTTTTTATTAATTGCATGCCATGTACTGAATATACATGCTATGTAGTTTCTACCTGAGTCAATGGCTGTGAGGTCAGATACTTGGGGTTGGAAAATCTTTTGTCGAACACGTCGTGTACCAGACGTACACACTGTGTATATAGACCATGTTTTCATCTGTGTGACCAATGGAACATGTGGATCAATGGTAGTTAATACAAAATGTGTCTGAGTAAACATGCCATGTTGGGTGATCCATGTAACCGTCTATGGGACTAACAACAAGGGATAATGATGTTTTTTCATGTACACACCATTTTTGGAAAAAGACACCGTGTTGTCTTGTTTTATGAGAACCGGGCGTGTTAGTCATGTAGATGAACTCAGTTAGGGGAAGAGGATTCAAGTAAACACCATGTATTAGGACAAAACATCATGTGTATGATGTGTTACATGACTGTGGTTGGTAGGAGTACACACCCATGTAAAAGATTAAAGGAACGCACCTTGTAGGGAACATAAACGCCATGATTCCATGTTTTGATGAACATCAATGTGTTATTTCTCCTATTCCCTTATTTCCCTTATATGATTCATTCCTTGATAATCTTGATCTATGGTGTGCACTTGATCTTGCAGAGTCATGCAACCGATAAATCCGCTGGTTGTACGCCACTTGTAGGGAAGTTATCAGACACTAGATATGGATGATTATGGACATATAATAGATACTCCAGTCGTGCATGTCTTGGAACCAACCATAATCCCAGATACAGGTTCTGATGAATATATCCTAGAAGGCTTTATGTGGATGATGTCGACCTTCTAGGTAGCACCGCCCCTTGCCCCGTCGATTGAAGAATTGATGCGAGTCTTTCCACAGCCGCATCCCCCCACATTCTTAGGAGGTGGAGGACCTAATGCTGTAGATTCATGGCTATTAGCCATGCTTATGATATTCGGTCATATAGAGATGCCTCCAGAGAGGAGGGTCAAGATTGTTGTGTATATGCTTCGAGATATCTTTCCAAGAGATGGTGGGATGTGATCTCATAGACGAGACATCGACATGATATGTATTGGGATGAGTTTTAACATTCCATCTATGATTACATCTACCTGGAGACTTTAATGGCCAAATGTGGTGGAGGAATTATGAGTCTAGAGTTGGGCACTCTATTAGTTAAGGAGTAATCTTCTAACTTTACATAGTTATAGTGATTTACCCCCGTTAAAGGAGGAGATGAGTTATTCCTAGAGAGGATGTTCGAGGATGGTCTCAGGCATGACCTTCAGGCTTAGTTGAACATATTCTGATTGACTTAAATATCGTCTATCGTTAATCATGTGCTGATCATGGAGAAATACCTGAGGGATTCTACAGCGGATGGCTAGGGAGGTTCAATATCCATAGATAGTACATCTATGGATGAGAAATGGAAATGTTTTAGAAAGTCTACATGTGGAGACCTGAGTTAGAGAGATACACCATCAGGTAGCCAGAAGGTATGATACTTGTGTGGAAAGGTCAGGCATACGAGGCCACATTTATTTAGATACCCAATAGAGTACAAATCTTGTTGCATGATAGGGAATTGTTAGCACTTCTATCAGTTATTATCACCAACAGCTGGTGACCGGGCTTCTTCTATGACTCGGCGTTCAAGAGAAACACCACCAGTTTCTCATCAGTAGTGGAACAAGAGTTCTTTTGGCTGTTATGCCATGGTAGAGTTCACGGTCATGGTTTCCAGTCGATATACATTCAACGACCATGTGATGGATCATCATAGGGTGGTTAGGTAGGGTCACTGGGCCATAGTAGAGACCAAACATTTGTAGTGGAGCCCACCAAATAGAAGTAGGATCCCGTACCCCCAATGGTTCGAGGTATGATACTTTTTACCTCAGTTGTAGCATCTTCTATTTTAGATACATGGGACTCCCATAGATTCTTATCTATTGTTGTTGTGGAGAGACTTGGGCTTTGTATCTTTACTTCGGCTGATTTCTTGACCCTGGAAATTCCATTAGGGACAAGGACGACTAGTGTACGTCCTTGCAAGGAGTGCCCTCTTGAGTTCGGTGGGTGTCACTTCGCATGGGAACTCTATTTACTACAAATGATTGTCTATGATGTCATTCCCAGGATGTATTGGTTTGTTACCTTTTAGGGATTTGTCGAATCTTATGTTCGTAGGTTGACTTTCACATCACCCAAGGGTATCTTGTTTTTATACAAAGAATAATGGGATGTCCAAGTGAGTAATGTAGGACCCGATCATAATGGGATGAGAGGAATTACAACCCAAATTTTTATTCTATATCTGCATGACCAGGGTAAAACATAGTTGGAATTTCATCCAGTGGTGGATCATTTTAGGGATGTATTTCCAGATGAAATTTCTGGTTTTCCTCTGGAGGGAGAGGAATGCTTTTATATTGATCTCATGCCATGAGTGGAACCACTGTCCATTCCTCTTTCTAGGATGGAAACACCAGAGTTACAAGAACACAAGAAGAAGATTGAGGAGTTATACAAAATGGTTTCATCGAACACCATACTTCTCCATAGGGTAAACCTATCCTATTTGAGATGAAGGCGGACGGTACCCTTAGACATTATGTGGATTATCCGAAGCTGAACCCATTGACGGTCAAGAATCAGTATACCTTACTGAGGATTGATGATCTCTTTTATCAGTTTCAATGATCCTGAGTGATCTCAAATATTGAATTGATATAATGTTATCATCAGTGGTGTGTTAAACAATCACATGTACTTCTTATAGCCTTTCGGAGAAGGTATTGTCTATAAGTGTATTTGGTTATGCCGTTCGGTCCCACAAATGCACCTGTAGTTTTCATGGAATTAATGAAACGAGTGTTCCTTCCATACTAGTATTCATTCATGGTAGTCTTCGGGAATGATATCTTGGTGTACTGTGACACATGACACGACCAAACCACACATCTTGGGATCATTTTGAGTATACTGATATAACAGCAGTTATATGCTATGATCTCAAAATTCCAATTATTGACGGACAAAATTCACTGCATGGGTCATGTTATCTCACAGACAAGAGTGTTAGTAGACCCAGATAATGTGAGAGAAGTAGTTTCCTAGGAGAATACGAAGAATGCCTTTACGGTATGACATTATATAGGTATTATTGGATACCTAAAACATTTCATACAAGACTTTTCATGCAATGCAGTGCCACTGACGAGCTTCACTAAGAAGGGTGAAATGTTATTGTGGATGGAGTCTTGTGAGTCATCCTTCTAGGAGTTGAAAGGGAGGTTAACTTTAGTACAGATTCTAGTTTTTCTAGAGCCAAGAAATAGTTAAACCATATACTATAACGCATCAGGTATCAGGTTGGGAAAAGTGTTTATACAGGGAGAAGGAGTCATTGTGTACGGGTCTCGGCAGTTGAGGCCACATGATAGAAATTACCCGACACATGATCTGGAGTTGGCTGTAGATGTTCATGTAATGACCCACCAATTATCATTGTCTTGAGAGTACAACGAGTCATTTATAGGCCTTAAGAGACATCCCCAAGGTACCAAAGGCTGGAAATAATTGTCGAAGGGTCTCAAAATAAGTGGGGGACGATTTACCCTTTTATAACATACCACAGAAGCAACAACCATAACTAAACTAATCAACTAAATGATGCACGATAAAATCGACGACAACTCAACCATTTATTTTATCATGAACCAACCAAGAGTACCATAGTGGAAACCAACACTAAATAAGAGTATATAGTGGAAAGACCAACCAAAAGGCTACAATACGGAAACCCAACTCCATGCCCCACAAGCTATAAGCTCCAACATCATGAACCAACCCAAGTATCATGAAGTAGTTCTATGAACATGTGACACTTTAAATTTTCAAACATCCTGGAATATGACATATGCAAAAGGACCAACATTCCAAAGTAGGGGGTGTGTAATTAAACTAAGTAGGTTTTCCCTGATGACTTCCCAACCCATGACTCTAGGATAAAACATGTTATCACATTTATATAAAACAATTTATATAAAACAATTCCAAAACAGTTCAAAATATAACATGTTCCATGTCAAAACCATTTTCCAACAAAACCCATCATTCTCAAGAAAAGACACCAAGCAGTGTTTCGGATCAAATTCACATTTCCATTTTGGCAGAATCATTCCATTTCAAAAATCCATACAACCAACAATGCAAGAAACCTGGACCACGCTATACTTGCGAGTGGTGAGTTATCCTTCCACTAAGCCGTCACTTAGTGGACAACGTTGACGGGGGCACATCACACCCTTATCTATCTCAACCTTTTTATGGGGGTACATCTCTCCCTTATCCATCCCAACCTTTTGATGGGGGTACTTCTCACCCTTATCCATCCCAATGCATATGAACAAACAGCACTAACCATGTAAATCCATGCCAAAACCATGTGTGTTCAAAACCATTCAATAAAGCATCAAACCCTTTATTTAAAACCATTTTTTTAAGATGAAAAACCATAACTAGTTTAAAATCACCATTTTAAATTCACTTCAACAAATACTTTCCAAAAACACACAATTTCCATCACCTGTTACTAAAAGGGGGGTTTAACCATTATTTCACAGCGTATAAGCAAAACATTTCAATAAATTAAAACAATTTGAAACTTATCCTTCATGTTCTAAGAAAGAGGAATCGGGAGTGAGGTCACCTACCTCAAAAAATTATGCAAAACCAACAAACTGACGAAGAACATTGAAATAACCGAATCAACTACTCCCCAAAAACTCTTTAGATTCCTTCACCTAGTACCAAAAAACCAAAACCGGAATTAAAATTCATCCACTCCCATTGATCTACCCACCATGGGCATAGATCTAATGATCCATCAAGAGGGAAGAAGGAGATCTAAGAAAAATAAAGGAGATGAGACTTACCTCAATCAACCAACCTCTAAATGCCAAGGCAAACCTCCAGATCGCATTCAAAATGCCTGGTAAGTGTTCTCCCACCTTCACCAGAGAGAAATCCTGAGTTAGGGACATATAGGAGAAAAAAAACAAGTGAGTTTAATTATAAAACAGATAATATCATTTAAAATAGGATCTAAGTTGACCCCGTGGATGGTAAGTCTGCACGGATAGGTAAATCGTTCGCTAATAGTGCGATAGTCACTGCTTGGAAGGGGTGCTTTACACGGCCTCCTCACATGGTTTGCCCATACTGTGTGCACACTGTGCGGTCTACTCTATCCAAAGTGACCACCTCCTACATGGATTCTATGCGGTTTGGGAAAACCTTACGAAGCCCGTGCGTCACCACTTTTTTCCCTTTAACACTTTGAAGGTATCAAATCTTTCCCAATCATTTACCATATGCTTCTTGTACATAAAAACATAAAACAAGGGTTATATACTAGAAACCGGGGGTCAAAAATTCTCCCCACCATTGGACTTTTTGTTCATGTAATGTAGAAATCCATTGCTTGCATGAAAGTGTTCTGGCCACTACTCTTTCATTTCTTTCTCACGTTCCCATGTCTATTCTTAAATCTGACCATGTTGCCAAAAACCCGCACTATACCAATGCATTTTCCACACAAGGATTTATCCTCCTAATCACAATCCACATTGTAATATGTACCAATGAAGCATTTGTCTCTAGGTTAACGTGATCATATCTGATCACATCGTCAAGATCGGGCTGATACTTCTTCAACTGAGATACATGGAACACATTATGCACTGCACTGAACTGTGATGGTAATTGAAATCGATGTTCCACCTTTCCAACCTATTCCAGTATCTCAAAAGGGACTATATATCGAGGAGATAATTTTCCCTACTTTCCAAAACTACGATGTCCATGCCTTTGAGAGATTATCAAAATGACATGATCACTCACCACAATCGACAACGTTCTTTAGCAATGATCCACATATGATTTCTAACGACTCTATGCCATCTCCATACTCTTTTTTATCAACTGAATCTTCTCTGTTGATTCTTGGACATGGCTCGACCAAACTAGTTATGTATCACCTATTCCCACCCAACAATGTGGAGAACGATAAGGATGCCCATATAATGTTTCAAATGGAGCCATGTCTATCGAGGCCTAATAACTCTTGTTATATGAGAACTCCACTAAAGGCACCTGCTCTTCCCATGATCCACCAAAATCCATTACACAAGCCTGCAAAATTTCTTCCAAAGTTTGCATTGTCCGCTCAGATTTCCCACCTGTCTGAGGATTATATGCCATGCTCATTGTCAACTGAGTTCCGAGGGCTTGATGTAATGATTTCCTAAAATGAGATGTGAACCTCAGATATCTATCTGAGATAATAGACACAGGTACACCATATATATTTACCAAATCTCGGATTTAGATTTTTGAAAGATCTTCCAATGTATGAGTTTCATGAATTGGGATGAAATGGTCATACTTGGTTTGACGATCCACTACCACCAAAATGGAATCTTGATTCTAGACCATTCATGGAAGACCTATAACAAAATCCATTTCTATCTCATCCCATTTCCACAATGGGATAGATAATGATTGTAACATACCAGCTGTTATCTGATGCTCTACTTTAACCTACTAACATGTTAAGCACCATGAGACGAACTCGGCCACCTTTCATTCCATTCTGCTCCACCAAATCTACGCTTTCAATGCTTTATACATCTTCTATGTACCTGGATGTACATCCCATCTTGAATGGTGGTATGCATGAAGGAGTTGTTCCTGAAAACCCATAGGTACAACCATTCTACCTGTGAAACACAAATCTAAACCCCCATCGAGTTTCCAGCCATCAGTGGTCTCCCCACCTTTGAGTTTTGAACATACAACTAGAAATCCGCATCAGAATATTGTGATTCTATGATCTTCTTTACTAAATCAGGAACAAGTGTACCTGAAAAGAAAATAGAAACATCAAATAAGTCTTCACATTCCACATGCATGTCGGCTAAGACTTACATCAACTACCATTCATATGAAGCTTCTTTCACTAAATGAACATTTGACTTTCTTCTCAATGCATCCGCCACCGAATTCCCTTTTCCGGGTGTGTACATCAAGTCAAAGTCAGACATTTGGAGATTCTCTATCCATCTCCTTTTCCTGAGATTCAAATATCGCTATGAGAAAATGTGTTTCAAGATTTTGTGATCCATAAATATTGTGAATTTCTCACCAAATAGATAATGTATCCATGTTTTCAAATCATAGACGACTGCAGGAAACTCCAAATCATGTGTTGGGTAATTTTTCTCATGCACTCTCAACTGACATGAACCATAAGAAACCACATTATCTCTTTTCATGGGAACACCACCCAAACCTGATCATGAAGACTCACAATACACTAAATACCCTTTTCCGGATTCATGCAAGATCAAGATAGGTGCTGATGTAAGCCGAACATTCAGTTACTAAAAGGATATCTGACATTCTTCCATCCATTAGAAGAGAGAATTATTCTTAGTCAGATCTGTCATTGGTGAAGCTAGTCAGGAGAAATCATGCACAAAGCATTGGTAGTAACTATCTAGACCAAGAAAAATACGTATCTCGAACACATTTTTCGGTGGTTTCCAAGAGATAACAACATTTATCATTGCAGGATAAATAGAAACTCCTTTCTCAAAAATGGCATAGCCAAGGAAACATACATCCGGTATCCAAAAATAACAATTTGATAATTTTTCATAAAAATGATGATCTCTCAAGATTTGTAACACTGTTTCCAGGTGCACCTCATGATCAGCCCTTGTTTTTTAATATACCAAAATATTGTTGACAGACACAACAAAAAAGAATGCAGATATCATTGAAATATCTTCTTCATCAAAGCCCTGAAGACCACCGGTGCATTCATTAGACGAAAAGACATGATTACATATTCGTATGTGCTATATCATTAACATTCTCTTTCACTAAGAGGAATTTTTAGTTTCAATACCTAAGATCCCACTATTCCCCATGGGTTCCACCATGATTCCTCTACCTGATGCTCCCAACAGATCCTGCTAAGCCTCCGATGATCAATTCACCAACATGGTGTAATCATTAATACACATCACTACAATTTTGAATGGATCTCTTACCTTAGCTCCGCTTCAAATATCTTTTCCTTCAACCACATGCCACCTGCCACCTAAGGTGCCAGCTACACTAAGGTCATAATCTTAGTTGCGTATTTCATCACTGACATTTTATCTTTCTTCATAATAAGAAATCAGTTGGGAGCTAAATTCTGAACGTATGTGAGTATAATTAATTATTAGAAAATTCCTAAAAAAACTTCCTTCATCATACCCTGGTTTATTCCCACTTGGACTGCCAAATCCCACCACTGATGAGAAATATCATCAAGCTTACACGTTGGTAGATTTATTTTCAGATCTACCGGTGTCCCTAAGAATTCATAAATTCTGATAATTTTGGACATCCACGTCTCTGCTCTTTCCATGTCAAAATCACCCCTAAAGACGGGTGGATCCGACTTTTGGAACTGAGCCACATAATCAACATTCTTTGGTTGTTCCCCTCTATTCACACTTCCCACATCTTGGAAATCTTCCACTCTGCTCTGAACTAACTTTTGGTTCACCCAAGGTTCGGTGCAACGACATTTTCATCGGCCAAATCCGGTTTTTCTCTACGACACCTACCTGGTATCAAAAAATAGAACAAGAACCCTTGAGTCTCACATCCATAGACATCATGAATTCCCATTTCAAATCTCATTAAACAACACTATCACAATGAGGTTTTCTACCTTTCAACATTTTCCATTTTCTAAATGGACACGAACTCCGTCAATCTCACTCTCTAGAAACTGTTGGCTTAGTATTTCAAATTCTATCAAATCAACTACCACACTATTTTTTTCCAAAACTCATCCTTTTTCCATGTTCAACCATTTTTTAAAATATTCAAAATACTTTTTGAAAATCAACCCATTTTAAAAATACAACAAATATCATCTTTTCAAAATCTTTCATTTGAAAAAAATTTCTATATTTTTTAAAAATTCGAACTTTTCCCAAAATCATAAATCATTCTTCACCCTAAGATATTCAATCCTAGAGGGAATTCATTCCTATATAATGCATGTCATGCTCCTATTATTGGATAAACCCATAAAAATGAGATTTCAAACATTATTGAAGTGTATCCAAGACACTTATGTACCCAACACTCTGGTAACTTGATGTTCAACATATATAGGTTAGCTTCGTCCTTTTATGATATACATTTCATGTTCTGACAATCCTACTCATGTCTAAGATTTTGACCCAAAGAATAGAAAAGAATGAATTTCAACTCCAAGACCAAGAACATCAAATACTAATTATTAGGAAAGGACCGAACAAGTTGATACCATATCTAATGACCCCCCCAATTCTCATTGTCTTGAGTGTACAACGAGTCATTACTATGACTTAAGTGACATCCCCAAGGTGATAAAGGCTTGAAAAAAATGTCAAAGGGTTTAAAACAAGTGGGGGATGATTTACCCTTTTAGAGTATGCCATATAACCAAAAAACATGACCAATCAAATCAAATAAATGATGCATGATAAAAGCTAAGAAAACTCAACCATTTATTTTATCAGAACCAACCAAGAGTACCACAATGGAAACCAACACTAAATCAGAGTAAACAGCTGAAAGGCAGACCAAAATACTACATGATGGAAACCCAACTCCATGCTCCACAAGCATCGAGCTCCAACATCACGATCCAACCCAAGTATCATGATGTAGTGCTATAAACAAGTGACACTTTACCTTATCCAACATCCTGGTAAATGACATCTACAAAAGCTCCAACGTGCCAAAGAAGGGGGTGAGTAATGAAACTCAGTAGGTTTTCCCCGATGACTTCCCAACCCATGCCTCTAGGGTAAAACATGTTAGCACATTTATATAAAAAAATCACATAAAAAAATTCCAAAAAATTTCACAATATAAGAAGATCCATGTCAAAACAATTTTCCAAAAAAAAACACATCTTCCTCAAGAAGCACAATGAAGAAAAGTTTCCAATCAAATTAACATTTCCATTTTGGCACATTCATTCCATTTCAAAAATCCACACAACCAACCATGCATGCAACATTGACCAATCTATAATCATGAGTGGTGATTTATCCTTCCACTAAGACATCACTTACTGGACTACCTCGACGGGGGTACATAACATCATTATCCATCCCATCCTTTTGATGGGGGTAATTCTCGCCTTTATCCATTCCAACCTTTTGATGGTGGTACTTCTCACCCTTATCCATCCGAATGCATATGAACACACACCACAACGAATGGAAATTCATTCCAAAACCAAGCATGTTCATAACCTTTCAATAAAGCATCAAACATTTCATTGAAAACCATTTATTTCATGCAGAAAAATAATAACAAGTTTAAAATCAACATTTTAAATTCACTTCAACAAATACATTCTAAATACACACAATTTCCATCACCCATTATTAAATAGGGTTTTCAACCATTCTTACACAGTAGATAAACAAACCATTTCAATCATGGAAAACAATATGAAATGAATCCTTCAAGTTCTCAGAAAGAGTAATCAAGAGTGAAGCCACTGACCTCAAGAAATTAGGTGAAATTAACCAACGGATGAAGAAAGCCAAAAAAACCAAGTCATCTACTCCTCAAAACCTCCTTAGATTTCTTTTCCTAGTACCAAAAAAACTGAAACCTGACTTAAAAGACATATAATACCTTAGATTTACCCACCTTTGACATAGATCCAATCAACCATCAAGAGGGAAGAAGGATATATAAGAAAACTAAAGGAGAGGAGACTTACCTCAATCAACTGGACTCCAAACGCCAACGCAAACCTCCAGAACACTTTCAAAACGCCTGATATGTGTTCTCCCACCTTCACTAGAGAGAAATCCTGAGTTAGGGCTATCTATGAGAAAAAATGAGTGGGTTTAATTATAAAACAGATTAGATCCTTAAAATAGGATCTATATTGACCCTGCAAACTGTATATCCGCATGATTAGTAAAATTGTACGCTAACCGTGTGGTAGTCACTACATGGAAGGGTCTCTTCGCATGACCTCCTCGCATGGTTTTCCCAAACCATTCGCACCCTATGCGGTCCCCTCTGTCCAAAGTTACCACCACCTACATAGCTTCCGCACGGTTTGGGAAAATCGTGCGAAGCCCGTGCGTCACCACATATTTCTATTTAACAATTTAAAAGTCTCCAAACATTCCTAACCATTTCTCATATGCATTGTGTACTTAAAAATCATAAAACAAGGGTTACATACCAGAAACCAGGAGTACTACAGTTCATGCATTACGATGATGGTGAAATTATCTTTGGGGAGACAATTTTGTGGTATTCATTGACCATAAAAGTCTCAAGTATATCTTTATTCAGTGCGATCTGAATATGAGATAGATAAGGTGGGTTGAGTACCTTCATTATATTGATTTTGAGATTGCCTATATGCCTGGGAAAGGTAACGAAGTCGCTAATGTGTAGAGTAAGAAGATGCCAATGCATGTAGTTATGAAGTTCAATTCTGAGTGGAAGCATATGGATCGGTTCTCTTAGATTCATTTGGAGGTGCACGACTGATAGTTGCAGACATTTATTTCTTCTATAGCTATTACCTCTTCCCTACATGATCGAGTGAGAGTGAGACCAAAATCATATTTTGAAGGCCTAGTCCTACAAGAATATGCACCAGGAGAGGACCATGTTCTTGTATGGTCCATTGGTGAGGATGAGATCATTATTTTTTATACACGCGTAATGGTACCTATAGACATATGCAAGGAACTGATGCACGACAATCATTCCTCAGTTTGGGCAGTTCATCATGGTGTCACCATGATGTATCAAGATCTACACCATTAGTATTTATGGCCTCGTATGAAGATATATGTTTCATGATTTTTAATGAGGTGTTCCACCTATCAATAGGTAAAGGCGGAGCATCAATGACTAGCATGTCTTCTGAAAAAGTTACCCATTCTCATGTGGAACTGGAATGATATCATGATGGATTTCGTTATAGGTTTTCTGAGGTCACCTCGAAGGAATGATATAGTTTGGGTTGTCATTGATAGACTCACGATGGTTTCTCAATTCTTAAAATTAAAGGATACCTTCAGTGTTGATGATTTTGGAAGGATATACATCTAAGATATTGTGCGTTTACAAGGAGTTCCGCACTCCATTTTTTCAGAAAAAGATGCATGTTATACCTCTCAGGTCTGGCAAGGATTACATAGGGCTATGGGTACACAGGTACTTCTGAATAAGAATAACCACCCATAGAAAAATGGCTAGTCCAAGCATACGATTCAGAAACTAGAGGACATGGTTGGAGCATGCGGCCTAGAATTTGGAGGTTCTTGGGGGAAATTCCTACCTCTTGTGGAGTTTCCATACAATAAATGTTTTCAGGCAAATATTTGGATGATACCTTATTAGGAATTTTATGGTAGGCCATATCGATCAACCTTATGCCAGTTGGAGGTAGGAGGAGAAGCTATAGTAGGACCTTGTCTTGTACAGGTTACCACAGAATAGATAATGTTTTTTCTAAAGAGATGGCTATTGCACAATAATGACGGAAGTCTAATACAGATCGACGGAGATGACCTATGGATTTCGAGATCAGAGATCATGTGTTCTTATGTGTCTCACCAAGGATGGGACACAAGAGGATTATGTGACATGGAAAGAATTATCCTAGATATGTTGTGTAGTTTGAGGTTTTGGAGACAGTTGGGGCAGTTTCCTCTCTATTGCGGTTACCCTAGAGGTACAACGAAATGTTTAACATCTTCTACATTTCTCAACAATTGCATTACATCTTCGACCAATCTCATTTTTTTCAACATGAGGAGGTTGAGCTAGAGTTGGTAACATTGTTCGAGGAGAATCATATCAAGATTTTTTATCACAGTGCGATGGTTTTTTCTGGTCTATCAATTTCTCTGTTACTTGTGTTATGGCCGCATGAGTGAGTATAGAATGAGACCTGATAGAAGGAGACTAATATATGATCCAAGTGGCTCGATATGATCATGGATTCTTCCTAAATGCCACCTTGCTATGGAAATTCCAGGAAAAATTCCATTTACGAGGGTGGGGGGGATTTTGTTATAACCCAAATCTTTTTTTCTAGTATGCCTTTAATTTCTGGTTGTTTTTTTAGCAAAGTAGGATATTCTAGAAATTAAGGGATTACATGATATGTTAATTGGATTACACATTGTGTACTCAGTTTTTTTGGGCGATGATGTACTGACCATGCAATGACCGAGTACATGGCCGGGTGGGTTGACATAGGGAAAACCTAAATCAGGGTTTAGTTAAGTCATGTACACACCATGTAAATTTAAAGAACATGACATGTAATTTTATTTTTAATTTTTATATATACCTGGGGTCATGTCTCATTCAGAAAAATACCATCTTCTAGTCTCATCTCATCCTAGAGTGACTGAGGCTGATGAATCTTCTCTGAACCACTGACTCGCCCTCTGTTCTTGGAATAAAACTGTGTCAGTTGCGTTAGAATCGAATTGGTACGTTATTCCTTTTTCTAGAGCCTCATCTCTTGATTTATTAACTCTATTGAGATATCTACGGTTGAATGTTTTTTGTGTTTTTGTAGGCCTAACACGTTCAAGATTGTGTTAAGGGATGGTGTTGGACTATATTGATCATATAATGCCGAGGTAGGTGGTTTGTGCCTTTCCATAGTTAGTCTTTGAGTTAAATGTGCAAAAAAGCATAATACTCTTTTTGGGGTATAACATGTTTAGGTATTTAATTCATGTTTATTCCTTCTATGCCATGTATGTTTGAATAGAGGTTACTGACTATGAATATGGTTAATTTCATTGCTATGGATGTGTTTTACCATGCTTTTTTGATTTTGACCATTTGGTATATCATTTCCTATTTTGTTTTTTGTTTACATTACTAGTATTATTTGGATGTAATAATTATTTATCTAATTTGTTGTGTTATGACTTGTAACTAATTATCCATGTAGTAGATTGATGTTTTACATTGGTTGTTGTTTAACGTTTGTGTAAGATTTCATTATAAGGGGCTACGGGAACCTGGTGTATTGAGACCATAGGGGAAATGGTCGTTGAGGGATTTCCTAGAGTGTTTGTTATAATTATCATGTTGTGAGACAATATGGGGGATTTATGTTGAGTACTCCATCACAATTTCTATAGATATGTGATGATTCCACATGAGGAATTGACATTTAGTGCTCCCTCACTGTGTCTGTAGTTTACAGTTAAAAGTTTATAGGGGGAATTGATGGTGAGTTCTTCCTCAGAGAGTCTTTGATTACATTAGACCACATGAAGAATTGATGGTGAGTTATTCTTAAGAGATATTTTTTCATGTCCTTATTGTTTGTTGATCAATATGGGTCAAGCTATGAGAACACCCCAGAGGGTAACTTGTGTTTGTGTTTGGTTGATTAAATTGTTAAATGTAAATGATGTAATTGAAACTATAGGACTATTTACATTTGTGTAATTATTTGTTTATTGAATCATTCTACTTATTGCCTACCATATATATATATATATATATATATAAATTTAGTGACTGTGAGGTATAAATATTAGTATAGTTTTGTACTGGGATTCATTTCACACCCTATTTGGGTCATGCTTTTGGGCCAATGAATGTTTATATTATTGTAGGTATATATAAAAGAAATCACCCTTATACTTCTGGTACATGATTGCTATGGAGATGGAGACCATGGGACCTAGCTGAGGCTTGAGAATCTACTGATGTTTTTTTCTTTTCTTCATTGGTTTATTACTGTATTGTAGCACTATGACTATTTTGGATACCTTAGTAGCATTTTTTTTACATGCATCATATATATATGTGCTCCAGTTGTTTATTACTTTTAGTCCTCCGCTATTTGCTTATTTCATGTTATTACTACTTCCTCAATTGTATATTATTGTTATCTATTTATTTTGGATACATTACTCTACCAACAGGGGAATAGTTTTTCAATTCTCTCACCAAAGGCCCTTTGTTCTCGTCAGAAGCCTCTGGTATAAGGGGGAATGAGCATGAGGAAATGTGACCAACCGGGTACGGGGCACCTCGAGGCGACGCCCGAAACATGGATGTTACAGTTTCATTATCCAAATGGTAATATATTATGCACCCACAAATTAAACATGGTCTTGGTAACTAGGGTTTGGCTATTCAAAATAGATTTTTGGAAACCCCATATTGTAAAGATGAATAATAAAACATAATTATTAAAATAATTAAGGGGAAGAACGAAGGAATACATAAATAAAAAAACCATGTTTATATGTTGGAAAATGTGGACATGGAAGATAATAATAATTATCATGATATAACGTAGATTGATTGATAACATGGTGATTATAAATTTATCCGTCACAAAACCATAAATCTGTGATGGGTTAAAAATACAATTTATTTACAAGTAATAAATGTAAATAAGTAATGTTTTTGGTTAAATGTAAATTTTCATGAGTTGATTAATTGTTTTATTGTATTATTATTTAATGAAATAAACTTATATAAATGTATAATTTTATCCTTTAATAAATTTCGACCATAATCTCATATTTTTCTCTAAATGATGAGTATTCATGATGAAATATCTATGCCTAGAGCACTAGAATCAACTTTTAGAAACTCACAATATATGTAAAATATTATAATACCATTTCTTATATCTTAAAACAATAAAATGGTTTGGAAAAGAAAATATAATTACATGAATGTGAGAAATGTCCCCAATAATATAACCTTAATTTTTTTAACCTCAATGGTTATATCATATCATTCTTTTTTTTCATCAAAAACTATAACAAACAAAAATTACCAACAAATTAATATCTCCCAAAAATTACAGTGTTCACCTTGAAATATAATAACATAAATCTAAAAAATGTTTTCTAATTCACTAATCATTCGATTATCTAGATTATTATAAAACCATGAAGATATCTATATCTCCTAGGAAAAATCATATTCTCCATTGTTCTTAAAACCATCCATCGATACCAACTATGACGGCGAAGCCCTAAACATTATATATTCCAATGTTTTGGAACTATAATTCACATTATATGTTCTTTTTATTTAGATATTTACTGAATTATAAAAAAATATTATAATTAAAACCCACACATTACATGTGGACACTTATACTCAATATCAATTTTTTTCACAATATATAATATTAAAAATTAAAAAATATTTTTCTTTCAAAATAAAAATCCCAATTATCACACTAATCTAATTTTCTAATATATTCATCATTAAAACCTATGAAATACAATAAAAAACTGAAGATAAGTGATATAAAAAAATATTAGTTCTGTAAAAGAAAATTTGAAAACTAAAATATAAATTTTCTATTATCATAAATTTTCATTAAGAGTACTAAATTAAAGATATTTACATAAAAAAACATGATTTCTAATAAAATAAATAACATCCATAGAAAACATTTTCAACTCTTTGAGGTGAATTAATGAATCATATATATAAATTCCTCTAAAATCACATTTAATTTCAAAAACCATATTGAAGAAGTCCATTTAACAAATTATGGGATTATCTGGTTCTATCTAGACCACCTCAGGTTAAGCTATAATTTTATTACCTATGACTATTATTTCAACCCCATGTTAAGATGTAACAGGCTTCCCTAATGTTGTTTTGGTGGTGCTATGTTAAACTTTAATGGGATTACCTAGTACTATCTAGGCTACCCCGTGTATAAGATACATCATTATCACAAAATTAATATAATTTTAAAGCACAATATAGTAGATAAAAAAGATTCATCCTAAAACCATTTGGAAACAATTTATATCCCATTTCAAAAACATTTTAAGAGAAAAAATAGCCTTTTTTTAAAATCCCATTTTTAACAGTAAAACAACCACTTATATTAAAAAAACAAAATAAAAAAATAAATAAAAAATAAGAAGAAGAATTTTAATTTATTTAAAAATGTAATCTTGAAATGGGAGATAAATATTATACAATATTCTTGGTATCCGAAAAATTATTATCACCATTCACGTAAAAAAACAATTCTTTTTTCTTTTTTCAAAAAATTACATATTAAAAACGTAGAAAAAATATTTTTTAAATGAATTGAATATTTTAATATTAGAAAATAATTTCCCTTTAAAGTCATTTTATATAAGTATATATAATTATTTGAAATATTTTCATGAATATGAATATGGGAAAAAATAGAAGATAATTAAATCATAAAATATTCAATGTGTCTCAAACAACATTGAACATTTAAATCATAAGTTTCATGAATTAATAATATTTATAAAAAAACTAAATATCATCATAATAAACAATATCATGATATTATATTTCAATGGGGTATTATATACTCATCATAAAAGAATATGGTTGTATAACATCAAAATATTACTTAGTGAAAGGAGACTAATATGAAATCTCTTAGCCGGAGTCTAACAAGTATCAAATAATATACATATATATTTTTTAATAATAAACATAGGTTACTTATATAATTTCATGATAATATTTTAATTTTATTATTCACTTTATGTCATATATTTCCTTGTTATAATAATTACTTAATTATTTATGTTCACATCGGATTTTCTAATGATACGTGGTGCATGAGTCCAAAATGGATTTCATATGATGTATAAAGTCAATAGTGGTTATTATTAAATAATATCTATAATAATATTCATGAAATAATAATTAAATATATGCATAAATTATAATTTTAAATCAACCTTTTAAATATGGATATGAAAATTGAACAATGTTATAAACTTGAAAACAGTAGGTCGTACATACACATGAGTAACATTTCCATTTTCAAATAACCATTATGGAATGATGGTTAAAATAATTTTAAGACTATTGAATTAGAATAAGGTCATATATGTCATTATATTTCTTATTATATACATATAGGAATTCTCCTTGTGTTATGGTGATGAAAAACGAATCTCATCGCTTTAGAGATCTGATGGTTTGGATATACACATGAATGACAATATTATTTTTTCTTGTAAGAAAAGTTAAGAACATAAATGATATAATTTATTTTTATAATGATAAATATATAATAAATTTCACATATAAATTTAATTTCATCATTATAACAAATCTTAAGAACCATTTAGGGAAAATGAATTATACTAGTTCGTGAGGTGATAAATTATCTTAATGAAGAATGATAATTCATTTCCAATTTGATATAAGTGTAGATGTATTTAATTATTAATATTAACCTAATAAATTCCCACTATATTTAGGATAATTTTTATTTTGTTATATTTTTTTAATAAGATTTAATGGAAGTGTAAGAATAAATAAAATAGAAAATATTGAATAAAAACGACATAGTTTCTTCAGAAAACCAATTTCTCATAACACTATAAGAGCAATAATTATAGTTTTTTGGATAAAATATAATATCTAAAATGTGATAAGGAATTATAGGAATGGATTTCAGAATTTATTTGACAAAAAATAAGTATTCAATTGTGTGGTGTAGTACATAAGAGGCTCTCTTTTTAAAATAGAGGGGAGGGGTGCTATAGGAATTTCACACAAAATTAAATTAATATAAATTAACTTTATATTGAAAATATCACAAAAAATACTTATTTAGTATATAGTATTATTATGGGTCTAAATAAATTCACCTTAATAAAACTAGATATGTTTTAAATATTTATTAATCCCTATCATTCAACATTAATATTTATTTAACATTTTCAACTATAACCGTGGTAACATTCATATTTACACATTAAGGGTTGTCAAATTTACTAAAAAAAGTTCAATTGAATAATTGATGTCTTTTTATAACTTTTAAAATTTATTTGCACAATGTTTATTTTTTTTTATTTCATATAAATTAATAACATATTTTTTATTTTAAAATATCATTAATTTTAATCATGACAATATTTGATGTTGGCTTTTTAGAAGCAATATAACAAAAAATTAAATTAAAAAAAATTAATATAACACATAACTAAAATATAGAAAAACTATAAAATTCATGTATGAAATTAATTAATTTAGAATATATTAATTATAATATTTTTAATATTATTTCTTTGATATTTATATTAATTACACAAGTCTGATTAAACATATGGAATGCATTGTTCTAAATGTAAAAACCAGATGTTGCCGAAATTAATTGAAAATTAATGCAGTTTATGAAAGGAAATAGCCTTTTTTTAGAAGTAAAAATGCTCTAATGTTCACAATGATTTTATTTCAAATTTCATTGTGTAACATATTCCAATTACCAAATTAATATTAAATGATTTATAATTTATCTAATTATATATTAAATAAAATAAAACATATAATTTAACAATACAAATTTTTATGAAAAAATCAATTAAAATTATTTATTTTTCACTATTTATCAAAGCATGGATTTTATAAAAAAAATAACACAAATTAAAATAAATTAAATATTGATATTCTGATTTCAAATAATTATTTTAGTCTATTAAATAGAAATTATAGAAGCGTAAAAATCTGTATTTAAAATAGGTTATCCATTAAATGTTGGTAAAGCAATATTTTTTAATAAATACCATTTTTTATGAGTAAAATTGGATTTATTCTTATATAATTCATAGAAATAACATAAGATGAATTTTAAAAATTATATAAAATATATTATAAATTTCATTAACATAATTTAACATGATTAATTTTTTTAATTATTGTAATAAAACACAATTCTACATATTAAAATAGTTTTTCAAAAAAATGACATTATATTTTCAAAGGGGTTTTATTTTTATTTATAATTAATTATTCACAAAACAATTAATTATATATAAATTTGTAAACAATATTTTCATAATTTATGTTATCATATTCATAGCATCAATTCCAATGTCTATATGACAACATTGATACTAATAATAATATTTAGTTTCTCATTTATGATTGATCTGGTGTTTCGTGTATGAAATCAAACATAGTGATTCTTTATAAAAACCATCGATGATTCAATCTATGACAGTTTCATATTGGTATAGTATTTTTGAAAGCATTTATAAAAAACCATATTTTCTTCAGTGAATGACGTCATCTATAACTATTTTCTTCATAACTACCATTATTCATAGATATATGATAGGTAATACCTTTCTTCATAACATGGAGAATTGAAATATAAGAAATGGTGGATATGGATACTCTATAATTATAAAATTGTGAGGCAACGATGATCAGAAATAATTGTATGGGGATAAGGGTTTGATAACATGTACCTAACATTTTGAAACCATCATTTATATATCATTGATCATAATATTAAGACATTGTATTAATAATTGTCATTTATAAGACATTTATCATAATCAGATAAATTAACCTAAGTTATGTGTGTATAAAATTGGAATAAGACATAGATTATTAGAACACAAAAATTCATAGAAAATAATTTCCTTAGTATTAAAGGAAAACTATAAAGAACATCATAGAGGATTGGATTCACTCCCTAAACTATCTTAGTAGTCATGGTTCACTCCCAAGACTATCTTAGTGGATAATGTCCCTTACTAAAATTTGGTTCACACACAACTCTAATCCTATTTTCTCTTGATAATTTCATATATTACCAATGAATTTGAGAGATATTTAATTTCTGGCCCACCAATCACATAATTAAATACATATATCAGTTTATATAGAATTATAAAAAATACATGATGTCAAATTTTCTAAAATAGAAATGAATTTCACAATTATATCATCATAGAATAACCCATTATAAATAAATGAGTTTCAAAAATATTTTTTCATTTCAATGTAGCATAAAGCAATGAGAATAAAACAGATTCATATAAATATATTTATCATAATCATACACCCATTGAAAAAAATTGAGGTTGGTATCATTGGATAATATCCCTAGTAATTGATATGTAATATTAAATGATTTTATCTTAGATTAAATATGCTTTAAATATCACTTGGAATATTTCATGAGTTAAATATTCACTTATGTATGAAATTATTTATTAAGAAAATTTAATTAGTAAAATATTAATGAAATATTTAAATTTTAAATTATATTTTTAACTACTTGGAAGAATATTTTATTCATTCAGTATTCATGATGGTGATAAATGCGATTCATTTCTTGTTTGATATTGTAAACTATTGTTTTATACCTTATTAGAAATTTCAAAAGTACCACATTCCAAAAAAACAAAAAATCCTATTAAATTGAAATTAAAAAAATCATATGTTAATATTAAAACAAATTTTTTTTTGGAAAACATGGGCATCAATGATAAATTATTTTTGACAAATGACACAATAACTATATTTTTTCCATAAAAAATATAATGAATTTTTCATGACTACCTAAAATGAATAATAGAAAGAAAAATTTTCATTTATAAAAATAGACAATGGGGGAAAAATCTCATGGGTTTACCGATTGGTTGATCATAATATTCCTCATTCGGAACTCAACAGTAAACAATCCTAATAAATAATTATATAGTAGCAAAAAACACTTAATTAAAGTTCCAATAGCATTGAATGTGATCTATCATCCGGTAAAATAAATTTAAATTTATTATATATTAATACCAAAACCATTTAAAAACTTTTAATATCATATATTCACACCTTATATAATTTGAACACCTATTTATTAATAAATAATTATTAAAACCTTCATTTCTTGGCATGAACGATTTCATTTCACAATTGGAATTTCAAAACTATAGTTCTTATCGTTTTAAATTCATCATGTATTCATCATATACGTAATGTTATTAATGACATAAATATATTATATATTCATTTTATATATTTATATCTATATCCATATTAAAAGTTAGAGGTACAAAATTGAAATACAATATTCTTAGAGATTCCATGTATTACATACACGTGAATGTTGTTTTCATTTTTTAATGGATTAAATTAAGGATATTAAAATAAAAATTTGTGTGTATTTAATAATTATAAATATATTTGAAAAATATATATATGTGAAAACTGTAAAAAAAATTCATATCGATGTAAATAAAAATAGAATAACAACTTCTATTCCTCTGTTATGGTGGTAGTCCAACCATACACACGATCAACATTATCATTTTACAAAGGATATGTTGTTAATAAGGATGATATTATATTATCTCCAAGACGCATAATTATTTCATAATTATAATATATAAACATTTTAGCTATCAAAATACCCATCTTTTAATATTGGTGGTGAAAAATGAATTTGTTCCTTATGTGGAGAGATAATGTCGTAAGTATGAATGAATGATACATTAACGCATACTTTCCGAGAATATTGGAAGATAATGGTGTTGTAAAAAACATAAAAACTTTTATCTATTTTTGAAATAGAATTTTTTTTATATGATGATAAATACAATATAATTATAATAGTAAAAAAAGATGTTAAAAAATGAAAATCATCAGTTAAAGAAATTGCCAGATTATTGAATGAAATAATTTAGATATTCTCTTATGGACCCAAGGGATTGACATTACTAGAGACCATAACCTATAAAACGTGGATAGGTATGTTGATAGTGTAAATTGGTAGTTTGTTTGATCAATAATGCTCAATGTGATTTAAATAATATAATGTTGGGGTGTCCATTTATAATGGAGGGGAGGAATATTTGGAATTTACTAAAATATTAAAATATAATTCATCATTATCTAGAATTTTTTTCCAAAATGGATATATATTTGAATATAAGGATATATATTATATAAAATCCCTAAACCAATAAAATTTTTATTGGTTTATGATGTGTTGTAATCCATTTCATTTGGTTTATCTAAATAGTTATAATATTTTATCCGTAATCACGGTAGCACAGTTTCACTTTTTAAGGAATATAATTTATCATATAAGGTTGTTAAGAGCTAATAAATGAACAAGGGATCGTTTTTTAGATAGTATCATATCTATATCTTCCTATGTTATTTATTTATAATTTTTAAATTATTTAATAAAATAAAAACATTCAAATACATCATTAAAAGATGGAACTAGAATATATTCCTTTATGATATCACAAATTTAAAATATATATCTTCCAAATAATTAGAAGAAAACAAATCACTAAAAATATATTACTATTAATATTTTTATATATTTTTACTCTATTTTTTATTAATTATAGAAATATTGTTTTGACATTGAGTGTGGATGTAATGTATTTATATATTAACCTGAAATTTGGAATAAATTAACATAATTCAAATAAACACTTTATTCTAAAAAGACATTTAAAATTAATTAAAATTTTTATATTATCTTTATTAAAAAAAATAAATATTTTTCAAATTAAGATAAGGCCATTATTTTATTTTTTTAAATAATGTATAAGTAATTATGAAGGGTAATTGAACTTTTAAAAATTAAATTTAGGGAATAAGTTTATCTCTGTATAATTAACATTATAAAATAATAATTATGATAAAAAATGAAGACCTTATCATTTAGTTTTAACCATAATTAACCCCAATTACCCTTTACATAGGTAATAAATTTTTACACGGTAATAAATCAAAATGTTAAAAAAAGGAATAATTTCCAAATTTTGACATCATGATTCATCAAATGGAATCCAATTTTTATATTTTCATTTATTACAGTGAAATTAATTAATTTTAAAATAAATATCGCAAAATGAGACAAATACCATTTTTTAGAATAAAAATCATTTTAATCATAAAATAATATTTATTTCATTATCATGAATCAAAACCACTCTATGAATGTTAAAACTTTTCAGTGAATATATAATATTTGAATTTCATTATCATAATTCAAAAATAGATATTACATTATTTAATTATGATAATAACGCATTGGGCACATAAAAACTGGTTTCCAGAATAACATCTCATTTATATTTAGTTCATTTTATCTAAATTAATCACTAATTAATCGATAATAATTTAATTAATTATATAGATATATATATATTTTTCTTAATTTATTTTTTCATTTTCATGCACGATAATACCACAACATAAAAGTAATTGGTTCATTGAATAGCTGTATTTTAATAATATATCGTGTTTTGGTTATAATATGTGTCATATATATATAATCTATTGAAGAAAACTATAAGTGGAAATAAAAACATTAAAATAATTGGGTTCTTCATCAAACCCTCATTAAAATTAATTTTACAATCTAAATTGGGTCTCTTTAATAAAAATAATTGAGGATATTTATGTTTCAATGCATCCTCAATTTTCCATGTATCCTATTTTAATGTCTGATTCCAATAGTAATCATTAACCATGTGAGTAGTATTATTCCAAAGAACGTTATATATATGATATATGATAAATAAAGAGTTTTATCCTAGGAATTATCATACTCCAGTTGTAAAAATTTTGATATCTGTACATGTAAATTATTAGGAACCTATTTCCTCAAGATAAATAGATTAAAGAAATTTTAAACTTATTATAGTTTTGGTGGAAGCTCCAAAAAAACAATTTATCATGACTAACCAACAATGAATAGAAAATGGGAAAAAATAAATAGGCCATAGATTTCCTTTCATTAAAAATATCCTATCATCCATCCCTAGATAAATTTTTTGAATGATCATATCAACATCAAGCTGCATATCTCATTAGTGATTATCATCATAACCATTAAATTAACTTTGATCTTCCTTGATGTTCAACTAAAAAGATTTAATATTCTCTATCATTTCCTCATATAAAAAAATACATGGATAATTATTTCTCTAACATCATCCCATTAGATTGTATTTCTACACTTCTTTCTCTATAGGGATTCATAAAGATCCATAAAATGCTCTAGTAAAATCTATTGAAGTCAGAAATTTCTACCGGAGGAGGATATTTATCCCAAACAACTTTTAATTCCATAAATAAATATCTTATAGTAACCTATAGGGTTCTGATGGTTCTTTTTATCAACTATATATCGATGGTTGATATGTTGTACTAAAAATGAACGTTGTATCCATATCATGTATAATACTTCAACTGTAAGCCAAATAACATAATGGTATTCAGGCATTTTGTGGAGTCTTATGAAAAAAAATTAGATTTATGTTCTCTGAATTTTATTCCGTTACGGGTAATGGTTGTAACATCCCCTTATACATTATTTTTTATATGTACATTTCTAACATACCATGAAATGAGATTTATACTATGAAATTTGTCTCTTAATAAATAATTTTTATGATCCCTTTACATCTTCATACATCCATAATGAATATAGAAAAATGAACCATGAGAACCATCCAAAAAATCCATCAAATATGTTATTTCTGGAACACAAAATATTTTCTGGGCCCTTATCATTCCATCCTAATAATGGTTGAACATAGATAAATTTTTTAACTATCTTATACAACTAAACATCTTCAAAATGAGCCTTATTATTTATCATATACATTGATAGATATAAACTCATTTTAGAAGGATGATATAGATTCTATTCCATATTTATTTCCAAATACATAATTTTTAAATCCATAAATGATATGTATTTTTTGATCCTCCTCAGAAATGAACTACTATGATCAATTCAACTTAGATAATCTAAAATCATGTTTTATTTCACAGTGTGTCAATGTTTTGAGTAGTTATTATATTTATTCTTATCCAACCATCTACTACCACATATACTAATCACTTTTTTAGTGAATTTCTTCATTGGAATTTAATAAAAAATGTATAGATAAAACATTTATTTATAAATATGATAACTCTATATCATTAATTAAATAATTACCACATCTATCTCCAAATAATTAGTTGGGTAATTTTTATCATTAACCATCAATTTTCATGAGGCATATGATATCACAATATCATTATGAATAAAAAATCCACATTCTCTTCTTTTATGAACCATCGTAGTTTATAAACCATTCTCTAATATGTGGTAATGTACGTTCAATAAAAATAACTATCCTTATATTCAGCTCTATGAAACATTCTTCACATTCATACATCCAAAGAAACATTGATAAAATATAATTTAACATATTTAGTGGATTAGGAAATCAGAATTTTTTTTCCAAAAAAACATATTAAAAATAAGTGAATCAAGAAAACAATGGAATTAATTCACCGTGGTTTATGTGGGAAAATATTCAATAATCGTTTTTATTGATGGATCCCCTGTTATACCCTCTCTTGAGATTATATGACCCAAAATAGCGCATTTTATAGAAAATATTTTTAATTTTCATACTTTTCATACCAAATCGTCATCCCTAGGCTCTTTAGAAAAATCATATAGTGATATTCATTAAATTAATTTCTCTTTGAATATATAAGATTCTCATCTATAATTATTTCCATGAATTGACATGGTAATGTCTAATGATTCTATTAATTAAATATATGAATATATATGGGAAATTATTATGAAAAATGAAATCATAATATATTCATATTGTTCATCTATTTTATGAAATATTTTCTTCAGTATATCCTCCTCTTTAACCATCAAATAATGATTTCAAAAATGATGATCAATATAGGAGAAGGATTGATCACCACATAGTTTATCACAAATGTCTTAAATATATGGTAGATGATACTTGTTCTTGATATTAACCATCTCCAGTTTTCAATAATAAATACTGATTCAGATTGATCTATCATTATTCTTAAAAAAATCAATTGGTGAAACCAATAGTGATAGATAAGGAGGAATGAATCCCTTGTTAATATTATACTGGTGTTTAATCACCAATTCATGGAATTTAGTTAAGAAAATTCTAAATGGTATCATGGAAAAATTTGTTTAACAAGGTACGAGTTCAATTGGATACACAACCTCATTATTCCATGGAATACTAGGATAATTTTTTGTAAATGAATCAACAAACTCCATAATAATAGGCATATCATAACTATTGAGATTCTTGTAAACCATTTGAGATAAACATTTCTTCCGATTTGGAATAAAAAACTATTCAATGGATTCATTTTCTGATAATGTTCATATTTATCACTGAAAAATTAGACGAGAATAGGTTTATATAATATCAAATGTGATATTAATTCCTTAGTAATTTTTGTCTCATAAATGTAAATAAATCTAATTCTATTCCCAAAATAACATTCTATTCAACAAGAGGAATAATAAAAAAGATATTTTTTAAGAACATTTTAATAAACATAAAAGGAAGAAGGAAAATAACCATGTGATAGGATAATCATTATAGTAGGGGGTTTCACATCAAAGTCACCTTGAAATATGTGAGGTTGTACTATGAAATCGTTAACATTTTATCAACTACAAAATAATGGGTAATTCTATAGTAAAATATGAAATTTTATATTCATGAGTGGATATTAGTGTATGTTTCACCACATAATTATAAAACCCTTCATCTATAATAATAGGCTCATAAGATTTCACTTTTTATCTAGGATTATGAGGTTCCTAATTTCTATCATTATCATTATCTTTCAAATTTGATCTCTCATTATAATAGTGAACATATATATAGAAATTGAAACACTCGAGTGTCAGAGGTGGATTCTTTTTAGCTTCTCCATTGTTCCATCCAATGAGTGGTATATTTTCCAAATATCATTATTTTAATTCTTGATGACCATATTTAACCACTTAAAAAATTTACAAGCCTTATTAAGTAAACATCCTCTATTTTTCCTTCCATACATTGATCATAAAATAAATTCATAAATTTTTATTTCCATGGTTTTTAGATTAGTTTTTTAATATCATTTTTCATTTCATATAAAACAATATTGAGATGTATATACAATATATATATCATCTTTGATAGATGATCAAATGATTTCATATTAGTTACTAACTTCTCATATGGCCAACCCTGTTCTGATAATTAGTTTTAAGAAATTTGAGAGGGATTCATCATTAAATTCAAGTTGGTTGACAATAATATAAGTGTAACATGAATGTTATGTAAAATTTACCTCATAAGTAATAATGTATTAATCATCATTGTAATCTTCAAACATGGAATTACGAATTGTCATTTTTAAGATATTGATCAAAATGGAATAAAATAACCTGAGTTTTAAGTGCGTAAAATTAGAATTAAACCAGGATTATTGGAACACACACAGTAATAGAAACTCAATTCCATAGATTTCATGGAATATTATTAATAACATCATAGAAGATTGTATTCACTCTCCAAACTATCATAGTAGTCATGCTTCACTCCAATGACTAACATTGTGGATAGTGTCGCTTACTATACTTAGTTCCCCCCCCCCCTTTCTAGTTGATGTTATACCATTATATATCCATCTTTCTCATATATATGGGAGGGTTATATAATATTTCTCCCACCCATCACAAAATAAATATCATTCATATGTGTTCCATAAAACAATAAAACATAAATCATGTCATAATCATTTAAAATGTAATGTATTTTATAAAAATTTCATGATATATCAACAATAAAAAAATGAAAATATTTCATAAATATTTAATCATTTGAAGATAGCATAACCCACCAAAACGAAATGGGTTTCATAATAATATCATCATCCCAATCTTAAACAACTCAGATAGTGAATGATGAGGGTATCATTAGATCACATCAAAAGAAAATAATTAGTAACATCAAAGGAACATTTTTAAGATGAAAAACCATGAAATGACTACATAGAATATTTTTGGGGAATATATATTATTCACATTTAAATAAATTATTTAGACGATAAAAATTTTGAATATGTTTTTGAAAAAGTTTTCTTTTTATAATAAAGAAGAATCATGTATACCAATAAACAAATTATTATGTGTTCATGATATTTGTAAATACCATCCATGTTGTATATGCTAAAAATAATAGTTCATGTCATAATATTTTAAATAAACTCAAAATTACATCATTTGGAAAATTGGAAACCAATATTATTTTTTAAACATTTTCTAACAATTAAATGATAAGTATATATTATAATTAAATTATAAAATAATATTTAAAACAATCATCATAACATTTAAGAAAACATTAAAATGAAGATAAATGATTGTTCATAGAAGAAATAAATATAAACATTTTTTAGAATCTTATTTTAGTTTTCTGAGTAAATAATTTGAGAAAGAATAAATAAAAGATATAATTTCCACAAAAAACCATAATATAAGAAAATTTATGAGATTATTGATATTTATATTATAATATTTCATCTTCTGAAAAATAATCATAAATATTCTCGATAATTGATAACATTATTATATAAAAACCTTAAATCATATTACACGTTCATTGACAGTTCTTGATCCTATATTATAACAAATTATAGATAAATATAAATCAATAATTGAGTTATTTAAATTCTAATAATAGCATATATGATCTCTTTCTAACATTTCATCACACATTTATTAATATATACATATTAAAATCCTTTTTTTTGGGTGTTAAATGTTTCCCTATTTTATAAGATTTTTTGGTTGGTAGTTCTAGTATTTGTGAATTTATAATGGTTCCATCATGTACATAATTCCAATTCGAAAATAAATTTAATATTTAGTCGATACATATACAAATTCAAAACCAATATATAAATATAAATATAATAATTTAATTCATTGAGGTAGATGGTTGGTTGTACATTTGCATGAATGTTATTTTTAGTCTTCAACTGATAAAACAAATGACAAATAAAAAAAATTATCCATTCAATAACTTCAATTTAATCAATTACATAGTATATATTCACTAAATTCAACCTTTTTACCATCCATGTAATAAATATATAAAAATGGATTTAGATATCTTTATGGAGGTGGATGTTTACCTGTACGCAATGGAGAAATTATCTATTTAGAATAGACTAGAAGGTAAAAAGGTGGATATTTTTTCATAAATCAAAAAATAATAATTATTTCATAAATATAATATATAAAAATTAAACCCATCATAATAACTACACAAAAATTTTGTTTATAAAAAACTAATTTTTTTTATATATGGATATCAAATGTCATGCGTATGCACATGTTATACATTCACATATCATTTAATGAGTCAGTAGATGGGTAATAGTTGATTCTTATTTATATTAATTTTTTAATTTATATTATATAATTAATTTATTATTTTATAACAAACACCTCATATTTATATGATGTAAAAAACATAATAGAATAAAGTGGTCAGTTTAAGATATTGCATATTTTTTTTGAAGCAACTCTTTTGAATAATCATATGAATCATAGTGTTTTTCTAATTTGATGAAAAAAACAATAATATTTTTATTTGGAAATATATGTTCGAATTTATAGGGGATTTTGGAATAAGAGGCATGAATTGATGTAAATTTTTGAAAATATCAGGGACAATTTATAATGGAGGGAGAGCAATCATTGGGAATTATTAAAACACAAAAAAATTATAAAGTAGATATCTTTCAAAATTATTTCAAATGGAATGAAAATTATATATAAATTATTATTTGGATAAAATACTATTATAAAATTTAATTGTTTAATAGTAAGTAATGTTTTAAACCTTATATTTTTTATACCCTTAGTTTACTTATTTTATTTTTTACTGGGCTAACATTTATTTTTTTCTTATTAAAGGGTTAAATATTTATATATAAGTTAGAAATTGTAATAACACCGACTTCAGTAACCCTGATTGGGTTTCTTTTTTTTAACATTGTTGTAACTTACAAGGATTAACATTTTGAAAGACCTAACAATTTATATCCAATGATCTTGTACCCTATTAGTAATGGCTCCTTCATGGAATAAAAACACATAGGTTTGAATATTGGTATGGAAAATATTTCATCTACTATAGCAGCATTGTACCGGAGAGTGTTGTTGCAGTACTATAGTAGTGGTGGGACTGTATCAATAGTGACACTCTAGCGACAATGTAACTATAGTGATCATGATACTATAATAGGTATTGTAGGAGCCTGAATAATGGAGTAGTACTATTCACCAAAGTGCCCTTTGGTCCAAAAAATGTGATTTCAAGCATTTTATTCATTTTTTCATGCCCTTTGGCCTACTAAATTTATAATGGGTCCCCATATAACCAATATTAAATAAGAGGTAATATCATAATTAATAAAAATGAGGTTTCATCCCAATCCTTTAAAAAACATTGTGTTTGACCATATAACATTCTTTAATTTTGGCATTAGGTGGCCTTTCCTAAAGTCCAATATTACTCTATTATAGTGGTTCAAGGCCACCAATACAAATAACATAATTTATCAATGATAAAAACCGCACATGAAATCTGGAAATTTAATATAATCCCTTCGATGACAAATATCATTATTAATTCTACATAGTGGCGTAATCCCCATATATACTCAAAACATCATTCTTTGACTATCATAAATTAACTAGGCCTTGCACCATTTTCCTAAAATTTAGGATAACACTTTTATTTCAATCCAAAGGCTATGATATCAAATTCCATTATGATTGATGGAAAAAATATTTCATTGAATTATCTATTAATAACGTATCATTTGTTAGACACCCAACATAGCCTCATTCTAAACAATATATGGAATGATCTATTTTATCATCACATATAGGTTCATGACTCATGACATGAATTATTAAAAATCATCAGGTCTAAGGACCTTTACCCATGCTCAAAGATAAGTATATCAGATAACATGAAAAAATACCAAATACCTATTGGTTGGTTTATTCACATAATATTCTATCTTATAGATTACCATGTGAGAAAATGATGATAAAAAGTATCATACTTTTATTTGTTACTTGCACATTTCGATCTATATAATATGTTTTGAAAAATGTATGTTAGCCAACAACTGAACTATGTTAGGAATACTAATATTGAGCCTCAATGTTATCATCATAGTGGGGAACAACTATGAACATATCAATTTGAAAAATATTGAAGGAAATTATGATTTTAAGGCCTTTCTTAAAAATGAAAAATATATAATATGATGTTTAATTTGTTATTTAATACTTAAAATATTCATGTAATCAATGTTAAAATAGTTGATTCTTCAGAAAACAACTCTAAAAAACTCACACTTGTTCAAGAGCCTATTGCTTATGAATTTTAGTCTGCTAGACATAATATGTTTATAATGTTTATGAAGAGTCTAGGATTTCGTTAAGTGGACTACCACATTGACTTACTTCGAAATACTGGTCACTGAAATCACACCTCTCTGAGACAAATCCCTCAATCGATGATACTTGCAATGTATGTTCATCATCAGTTGATATGGCCATGGCTCAATTGATATACCAACCACCGTAGTATTATTACAATAGAGTGTCATAGTATCTTTACTTCAAGATACCACATCAATATCAGGGAAGAAATTGTGTATCCAAAATTATTATTTTTCTACCTCATAAGTTTCAATATACATAGAATCTGTGGTAGAACCAATGACCACAACCTACATTGAGCTCTTCTAGCTCATATAACCTCCATTCAAAGTGAATATTTATCCCATTTCAGACATAATGTAATGTTGATCAGTTTATGAACTAGAATATTCATATTTGGTGATGACTAGATCCTCATCTCTTATATAATCAAGGAATATATATTTAGTACATCTCAGATACTTATGGAATTTTTTGATTTCCATCTAATTGAGGTATCCTAGTTCAGCTTGATATCTTCTTAACAAACATAATGAATTGTCAGAATCTGTCCTAGTACATAGAATAACATGTATTACTAATCCAATTTTACGTGGATATGGAATCATTAACATTTTATTTATTTCCCCATTATATTGATCACAAAATTTGTGGAATTATGAATGTCATGTGACACTATCAACAATCCCCTCTTTGATTGTTCCATACTAAATATCACTAGTTTTTTCCAATATATGTACTTTGAAATAGGCTGAGAAAACTCTTGTATATTTCACGATGTATCATAATCCAATGAATATATGCTGCATCATCCCAGAATTTCTTGGAAAATAATTTATTCAATCTGTCCTTAACAGACTGTAAAACTGGTATTTCATTTCCAATAAGTAATATTCCATCGACATATACAATTTAAAAACTATCTGCACTTCCACTAAATATTTTAAAGGCACAAGGATAAAATTCAGTCTTTATAAAACCTAATTATGTTATAGAATCATAAAAAAGATTGTTTCAAAACTTGGATAAATTCATTAATCCATAAATGGATTTCTTTAACCTTCATATCTTATTGGAATAATTTTGAGTCCAAAATCCTTCAGGTTGTGTCATGTAGAAATTATCATGACGGTTCCTAATAATGACGGTTTTTTTGACATCTGATTTCCAATTCCAATAGTCATGGTAAGTCACAATGGAAATTATAATTTTTAGGGATTTATGTATTGAAACTGGTGATATGTTTTCATCATTGTCATTTTTGTGACCCTATTTAAACCCATTAGTAACCAATTATTCCTTCTAGATACTGACATGAAATTCCATTTCTAGTTTCTTCTTGAATACCAATTTTCAACAAATGATATTTCCATACACTAATGATCATACTAAAATATTTACAAGGTTTTTATTAATGGAATACATTTCAGAATTTATGGCTTCCTCAAACAAGGAAACATCTGTTCCACTTATTTATTTTTTATATAATAGAGGATCATTATTATCAAGTAATAATAATTCATCTCCCTCAATAACTATAAAACCATATTTTTTTGTTCTATAACCTCAGTTGTACTCCTACTCTATACTTGTGTTGTAACACCCCGACCCCAGTTACCTAGAGTCGGTGCATTATTACACAACATTTTCATGATCACAAGGAAATCAGGTCTTGAAAGACAGATCAATTTAGTATTATTGGAAACAAGATTCATAGATAGGTTCAACATTACAAATTGAAAATAATCACAACACGAATTTATTCCATTGGAAACATCCAAGCATCCTAAATAATGCCTGCAAGTCACTCATAACTAACTGCTTCATATCCTATGGAAATGAAACATAAGAAAGGGGTGAGCTCAAATGCTCGGTAAGGGTAAGCAATACAATGGAAGATAACATAAATATTAAACATGTTCAATAATTGAAACCACATGACTTTACCAATAATAAACATTAATACATTTATGGAAGGAATATGAGATGAGTAAATAATGTCATAATACAACATAATCATTTTTATTCAACTAGTTGAATTACCACATGAACCATCAATATTATTTTCATAATGAGGAAATGTATAATGTCGGACATTCTAAAACATTTTGTCAAGGCCTCGGCCAAGACGTCTAAAAATGATTAAGGCCTCGGACAAAACCATATATCAAATTATAAAAGGGCCTTGGCCAATTCCACATCTAGTTGTCTCATGAGACCTACCGATGCATCTAGGACCTATAGCGGGTTCCACCCATCACTTACTAAGTCCAATTCATTCCTCATTTGAAAAGGATTAAACATATCATAAACATTCGTATTAAAAGTAGCATATGAAATGACAATACTTTAACCATAAAACATGAATGGTATTAAAATAACACATCCACAGTCAAACATCTCAAAAAACCTTCAATACAATATGGAAGTTTTGTTTCATAATAAATCAACTTCAAATAAACTTAAAATCCATCAAAAGATGTTGACAAAGATGAAATCAAAACCCTTTTCCGAGAAACTTGTATTTCTAATTTTAAATCATAATTATAAAGAAAAAATTTATTTTGAAAATATTCTTATAAGCTTGTAAGGGATGCTTCGACGATTTTATAACAACGGAATGTAGCCGCACCCACCGTATAAGTTAAAAAACCATTCTTACCTTAATTCTGTCGAAAAGGTTAAAAAGGACCTTGTTTGGAAAACGATGGAAAGATTCCTTTATAATAATATTATAACAAGTCAAAAAAGTGTATAAATGACTTTAACCCATATTATATAAAATAGTAAGAATGTTTTGAAATACATTTTTATGAAACATGGATGTGGATGATTAATAAGTCCTAGTAGATTATTACGTATAAACATCCTCGGATAATGAAGTGATTGTGAAATAAACCCTTACCTTGTACTTTTCCATGTTTTAAGGTATGTTAACCTCATGTATAATATTTAAATCATCGTTATTAAATTATAAAAGAATCATATACAATAATATGAAATCCTATATGATCTTTTAATATTTCATTGTTAATAATATTTTAGTATTATCATTATTTCGGGTGTTCACTTACTCATTTTATTCAATCTGTTTTGTTACATATGTCATATTTTTTATTGATAGGATGTATCTTATTCATATAAATAATGATATCAAGTCCTTCAATATTATTTTTAATCACTTAATGACAATTATACATGCATGGATACGATGGCAAATGGATCTCATCACGTTCGTGGAGACAGTAGTCTGTACGTATGAATGAGCGACAATATCATTCCATTGATCTTAAAATAACATATAATTGGATGTTATATCATATATAAAAAATCATTATCATGTTATATTTATTATTTACATTAATTAAACATCATTATCATACCATCCAAATAAAATTTTTTTGAATAACAATTACACCACGACGTGGAGACAGTAAGCCGTACGTACGCACGTATGGTGACATGTCATTCACAAGATAGAAAGAATTTTGAATATGGATGTACCATATTTATAATAACATCACATTATATAGAATATACTAGATTTATTATTTTATAATGGAAATAAGAAATAATGTAGAATTTGAAGAAGAAAGGAACTTGAAAGAGGGTGGTGAAAACATTGCCTTTTTTCGGGTTCGTCCTTTTGATATGATCAAAAGGGCTTCATAAGATTGCTTTCTGATCAAACTAAGGCATATAGGATGATGTGAGGGATGCTGAGAGAATATTTGGGCATGGGTTGGCTGAGCCAAAAGGATTTGATTTTGTGAAATAGAGAGAAGGGGAGGGCCCTTTTATAAGAGGGGTGAGGGGCACCTTAGGAAAAACTAAAAATATTATTTTATAATAAATAAAGATTCGGTTTAAAAAGGATAAAAATTTATTTATTTTGATTCTATGGTGGGTATGTGTCAAAATCCACTCAACCAATAGGTTTTAGATAGGTTTGGGTCCCTTTATTAACCATATCTTTTAGTTTTAACTATTAGTTAATTAGTTTGACATTTACAAGGTCTCTTTGTATTTTTATATTATATGGGTAATAAAAATACTATTAACATCTAATACACCCCCAAGTGGACCATTAATGATACAACTATCATGATATATGTCATTTGGTTGAAAATTATATTTTTAGGAATAGAATATCAATTAATAATATAATATTTGTTTTAATAACTCTTTTAAGTCAATTTTGACACTATTTGGTACTTTGTTTTTGATAAATTCAAAACAGAATTATTAATTATAATTAAATTCCTATAACCAATCCTAATATGTCATATTAACCTAAAAAATTATTTGAATTCATAAAAAGTCTCAAATTACATTTATTGGGGTTTTATAATATCAATTATCTTAATCATTAATATGTAAATTATTGCATCATCATTGAGTCATAAATAAATTAAATTATTTAATGTCTAAAAATTATAAATAAAATACCATTATGTAGTAAATCTGTTTATCTTTCTAATGAATATTTATAATTTAATTTATCTTTTCTGTGACGATATATTAAAAATGTTTTAGTTATTAAACTCTGATTTTAACTCTTTTAACTCTTCTTTGAATTAAATAATTATAAATGTCCTAATCTAATTCAAGTGGAACTAAATGATAATAGTTTATTCCTAAGTTATTTTTTATCAAGATACACTTGCCCAATAGAATTAGGACATGTGTTAGGAAATATTAATATCATTTTTACCCTTAATTACTCTATTTACTATTAACAATGGTAAATAAAAGTAAAATGATACTATTCACCCAAAAAAAATTTGATCTTATTGAACAAAATTTCACTCCTTGATATAAATCGTGTGTCTTGGATTTTTTGAATTCCACTCACAGAAGCGGTAAAATTATGTTTTATGTGAATTTTCAAATTCTCTTAGGAGATGGGTAAAAGACGGTGAAAAGTTCAATAAAATTTTTATATATCTAAAATTACTATAAACTGATTCCAATGCATTACAATGAACATATATAGGTATTATGTATCTATTTTGACCTAAAATAAATTTAAATAAAATAAATAATTATTTAAATAAAAATTCTGTTTTGAACTTTAACTCAGTGTTTTTCACTATTCATAAAAAATTGAATGTTTTTAGAAAAATACAAAAAATTCACCCTAAACTAATTTTGAAATTATGAATCCAAAAATGAAGTCCATTTTGAAAGATAATATTTATAAAATTTCAAAAACCGTGTATTACTATTCATAACAGCTAGTTTGATTGGTTGTGGAGTGTGTTAGAACTCGAAGTTGCGTACAACACTCGCTACTGTATCATTCCCAGAGAAGCTTACCGTGGAAGATTGGGGTGTTACATTTTACTCTGCTTCAAATAATTTCGCACTTGAAATTTCAAGAATATTACTTCCTAAAAAGTCTCAAGAGGTTCTTCATCATAAGTTCATCAGGTTCAAAAATTGCCTCTTCCATCTTAATGTTTCTCCATAAAACTTTTACCAGACGCGTTGTCCGGTTTCACAACACTTGTTCTCTTGTATCAAGAATCCTGACAGGCTATTTGCAATAAGATAGATCGGGTTCCAGTTCTAATTCCTCATAGGTGAGTACATGCATTGGGTATGGCATGTATTTTCTCAACAGTGATACATGGAATACGTCGTGAAATTTGGAGAGATTTGGAAGCATTTCCAAACTATAGGCTACATGCCCAATTTGATCGATAATTTAGAAAGGTCCTATGTACCTAGGAATCAATTTACCCTTCTTACCAAAATGTATTACTCCCTTCCATTGAGATACCATCAAGAAAACATGATATCCTACCTGAAATTCCAAATCCTTCCTTCAGTTATAGGAATAGCTATTCTTCTTACTTGGAGCAGCTTTGATGTGGTTTTGGATTACCTTATGCATTTCCATCGTTTCCTCCACCAGTTATGTGCCTACATGTTTT
Organism: Viscum album; assembly: GCA_963277665.1. Taxonomy (NCBI): domain Eukaryota; kingdom Viridiplantae; phylum Streptophyta; class Magnoliopsida; order Santalales; family Viscaceae; genus Viscum; species Viscum album. The sequence continues at coordinate 1,018,235,153 of OY728143.1, forward strand.
CTTTCACCAACGTCATCCCAATAAGTAGGTGTGCGACATCTCTTTCCATGTAACGCTTCATATGGTGCCATCTGAATACTATAATGGAAGCTATTGTTATAGGAAAATTCTACCATAGGTAAATATTGTTCCCACATACCCTGAAAGTGAAGTGAGCAGAATCTCAACATGTCTTCAATGGTTTTAATTGTTCTTTTTGATAGTCCATAAGTTTGGGGGTTGTAGGCAGTGCTCAAATGAAGCTCAGTATCTAGGGCTTTCTGAATAATTTTCTAGAATCTTGATGTAAAATGTTGATCACAATCATAAAAAATCGATAGGGGTACTCCATAAAGTCTCACTAATTCATTAATATATAATCTCGCTAGACGTTCAAGTTTTAAATTATCCCTTATAAAAAGAAAATGTGATGACGTGGTAAGACAATTAACAACGACCCATATTGGATCGTTCCATCTAGGATTCTTTGATAGTCCCATGAAAATGTCCATCGTAATATTATCCCATATCCACTCAGGAATGGGAAGAGGTTGGAATACTCTTCTATGATGTTGTCTTCCAGCTTTCACTTGTTGACAAACCATACATCATTACACAAAATCAGCAATCTCCATGTTTTTGTTTTACCACAAAAAATGTTCCTTCCAATCTCTATACATTTTGGTGCTCCCAGGGTGTATAGATAAATTGGAACTATGAGCATCATCCAATTACTCTCTTTTTAAATCAGGTATATTGGGAACACAAAGACTCTTCCCAAATATCAAAATTCCATCTTAATACACAAAATCACTCAATATCCCTTCCTTCATGGCTTTAATATTCTTTTGAAACTCTTCATCATTAGTTTGAGAACTCTTCATACTTCTAGTAAAGATGGTTTGCATCCATTTGAAAAATCATTGATGTTTCACCTTCAATGGTCATTCCCATGTCCATTATCACTAGATCCATGAAAATAGGATCCCTTTCCATTCTCATCTTGTTCAAAACTCCATGATCCTTTCTACTCAAAGAATATTCCACCTTTTTTCCCTCCCCAAGTGGTAGTGTATAGTGAAATCATAATCCTTGAGTAGTTCAAGAAATCTCCTTTGCCTTATGTTGAGTTATTTATGTAATAAAATATACATCAGACCCTATTGATTAGTATAAATCACAAATGTTCACCATAGAGGTAGTGTCTCCAAATCATCTAAGAAAAGAATATTGTTGCTAACTCAAGACCATGAGTAGGATAGTTTTGCTCATGAATTTTCATTTTCTATGATGAAAAGGAAACAACCCTATCATTCAACATAAGGACACAACCAAGTCCTTTCGTCGATGCATCAATATAAATAAAAAAACCCTTCATTCCCTAATGGTAGAGTCAATATAGAAGCATTGACTAATATTCTCTTCAGTTCTTCAAAACATTTGTCACACTATTTTGTCCAAACAAATTTAACCCCTTTACGTGTGAGCTTCGTTAATGGGTTAGCCATTCGGGAAAAGTTCTGGAAGAAACTCCGATAATAACCTTCTAAACCAATAAAACTGCTAACCTCAGTTATACTCATCAGTGATGACCATTCTTATACATCTTTTTTCATAGAAGGATCAATAAAGATTCCATCGTTGGAGATAATATGGCCAGGAAGATAAATCTCCTGAATCTAGAATTCACACTTGCTAAACTTACCTTATAATTCATGTCTTCTAAGAGTCTTTAGGATAATGATCAAGTGATTTTCATGATCTTCATGTCTTTTTGTGTATACCAAGATATCATCAATAAATACCACCACAAAATTATCGAGATATTCCTTGAAAACTCTATTCATTAGATCCATGAATACATAGGGTGCATCAGTCAATCCAAAAGGAATTACTGTAAACTCGTAATGCTCGTACCTGGTTCGAAATGCTATCTTCAGAGTTTCTTCCTTTTTCACACACAACAGATGGTATCTAGATCGAAGGTCAATCTTTGAAAAGTATTGAGCTCCAAGCATTTGGTCAAATAAATCATCAATGCGTGGTAGGGGATACTTGTTATTTATTTTTATAGCATTGATTTCCCAGTAGTTGATACATAACCTCAAAGATCCATATTTCTTCTTAACAAAATGGATAGGGGCTCCCCATGGTGAAACACTGGGTTGAATAAATACCTTATTACTCAATTCCTCCAGTTTATTCATTAGTTCAACTAAATCGACAGTTGCCATTCTATAATGGGTCTTCGATATGGGCCTTGATCCAAGAATTAAATCAATGGAAAACTCAATTTCTTGTTCTGGAGGATGTCCAGGTAAATCCTCTGGAAAAACATCAACATATTCTTTCACAATAGGTACATACTAAATTTGAACATTCCTTTCCTCACCCATAGTTATTTCATTCTCTTCCTCCCAAATAATTGAATTTAGATGAGCTACTAGGGTTATATCAAGATAAGAATTAGGTGGTAAAGATTCTACTCTAATGACAAGGTGTTCCTTATCATCATCATCAAAAATTCTAACCTAATTAATCTTATAATAAATCATTGCATCCTGGTCCAAAATCCAATCAATACCGAGGATTATATCAAACTCAATCATTGGTATGACGATGAGATCAATCGATAAAGAACATTTTTATGATCTAATGGGAACAGATTCACAAAAAATTGTTGCAATGATACTTCCTTTAGGTGTTTTGACAGACAACTCCCTTGTTAAATCAAATTGGATGTATCTAATTTTCATAGCAAACTGGGAAGATATGAAACAATGAGATGATCCAGAATCAAATAAAGAATTTTCTAAACATGAGGAAACCATTAAATTACCTATCACCATGTCTTTAAGAGATTCAACATCATCAGTAGTGATAGAATAATCTTGGAATTGATCCCTTGGCCTTTTTTGAGGTAAGTTTCCCTGATTCTTTGGACATTCATTTTCATAATTTCACATCTCCCTACAATTGCAACATTGAACATTGGTATCATCTTTCATTACCTTAAAATCACCAGTTAGATGGACTTTCTGCCCACATTTTTAGAATACTGCTTTTCCTTTTAGATAGGCACCTGGGTGCTTCCTTCCACAATTATCACAGGGAGGATTTTCAATTCCTCCCTTCTTCCATATTTCTTTATTTCCTTTCCCAAAGTGTTCTGCAGATCTCTTCTTCTCTTTCTTTGATTTGAATTCATATGACATAGAGAATTCCTTTTCTTCCATTATAGCACACGAGACAATATCATCGTATGATGAGAAGGAATGTGATAATAATGCTAGATGGAGAAATGGTTTTAACCCATCAAAAGGAACGATCAATCTTACTTCTTGGGTTACATATATAATCTTCTGCAAGACTCTCTAACCTTGTAAAGTTAGCTTCATACTTTTCGACGTTCGCATACTCCTTTTGCCTCAGAATTATAAATTATCTTTCCATATCCACTCAATGGTCATGAGGAAAGTATTTTTCAATGAAAATTTATTTGAACTCCCTCCATCCCATATTTGATACTTCATTATCTTCCTTCATGTTTTGAATCAATGACCACCATTGACCAGCATCTCCAGTGAGGTAGTAAACTTCCATGACAACTTTTTCTCTTTCACTACTCCCCAAGGCGTGGAATATTTTCTCTAAGGAATTTATCAATTTCTCAGCTACTAGTGGATTTTAACTCCCCTTGAATTTTGGTGGGGTTTTCCTCCTAAAGTGATCTAACATTGATCCTCCACACTACGGAGCAGGGTGCTACATACCGGTATGTTTATTATTCATAACCTGAGTGAGTTGACCCAGTATAGTGATAATCTAATCAATACCAGTTGTATCAACAGCTCCACTATAATTAACTTGTGTTGGAGGGAAATCCCTACATGGAGTGTGTGCACTAATACAGTTTCCATTCCTTCCACAGGGCGCCATTTCTAAATAGTGCCATACACTAGATTAGCAGATGAATCACAATACATAAATCCAAATTTGTAAAACACGTCACATAAAATGAACAATTTATGGATATAATCAATAATCATAAAAGTGTTTTCTTTGAGGAATTATATACTCGTAATCCCTTCATAATGATTTGTAAAGAGAATGGTAATTATCCTAAGCATATCCCCCGAGAATGTTGTAACCAAGAGTGCAGTATGACCAGTAGTCATGCACCAGTTATCGCTCCAGTATACCTCAAAGCAGTGTTTTTGGTGTTTAACCCTAGTTACATCTATTTCAGAGTTGTTGCTACCTGCTCGTATTTAGACAGGGATTTATTGCTCAAAAAACTCACTAAATCTCTACAATACCAAAATTCTAGGAAGTTCGTCTATACTAATCATCGATGTCTCTCTTAGGGCTATGTGATCTAATCAGAGTTGACCTAAATATAGATTCCAAGGTTTGTACAAAACATCCTATGATACCAAATGTAATTCCTCGACCCCAGTTACCCAGAGTTGGTGAATTATTAAATAACATTGGCATGATCAAAAGGCAAAAATGTCTCAAAAGGACTGATTAGTTTAGTATTATTGGAAACATGATTTATACATATGTTCAACTTTACAAGTTGAAAAGAAATACAACACGAATTTATTCCATTGGAAACATCCAAGCCTCCTAAATAATTACTAAAATTCACTCATAACTAACTTCTTCATATCCTGGGAAAATGAAACATAAGAATGGGGTGAGCTCAAATGCTTAGTAAAGGTAAGCAATACAGTGGAAGATAACATAAATATTAAGCATGGTGAATTATTGAAACCACATGACATTACCATTAATAAAAATGATTGATTTTATGAAAGGGATATGAGGTATGTAAATAATGACATAATAAAACATAATCAATGGTATTTTACTAGTCAAACGACTACATGAACCATAAATATTATTTCCATAATGAGGAAATGTATAATCCCAGACATTCTGAATCATTTTGTCAAGGCCTCGTCCAAGACATCTAAAAATGATTAAGGCCTCGGCCAAAACCATATATCAAATTGGGAAAGGGACTCCGCCAATTCTACATCTAGTTGTCTCATGAGACCTATCGATGCATCGAGGAGTAATAGAGGGCTCCACCTGTCACTTACTACGTCCAATACATTCCTCATTTAAAAAGGTTTAAACGTATCATAAACATTCGTATTAAAACTAGAATCTGAAATGTCAATAATTTAACCATAAACTATGAATGGTATAAGAATAGTGCATCCACAGTCAAACATATCACAAAACCTTCAATACAATATGGAAGTTTTGTATCATAATAAATTAACTTCAAATAAACTTAAAATCAATCAAGGGATATTGACATAGATGAAATCAAAACCCTTTTTAGAGAAATATATCTTTATATTTAGAAATCATAATGATTTAGAAAAAATTTATTTTGAAAATATTATTATAATTTTGTAAAGGATGATTCAAAGATTTTATAACAGTAGAAAATAGCTTCACCCGCCATATATATTAAAAAAATATTCTTATCTAAATTCTGTTGAAAAGGTTAAAAATGACCTTGTTTAGAAAACGACGGTAGTATTCCGTTATAAGCATCTTGTAAGAATTTAAAAAAGGGTAAAATTGACTTTAACCCATATTTTACAAAATAGTATGAATGTTTGGAAATACATTTTTATGAAACATGGATGTGGATGATAAAGAGGTACCAATAGATATTTAAGTATAAACAACCTTGGATAATGAAGAGATTGTGATATAAACAATTACCTTGTACTTTTCCTGGGTCGATGGTAGGTTAAAATCTTGTATAATAGTTAAATAATTGTTATTAAATTATAAAATAATTATATACATAAATATAATATCATATATGTTCTTTTAATATTTCATTGTTAATAATATTTTAGTATTATCGTCGTTTCGAGTGTTCACTTACTCGTTTTCTTCTATATGTTTTGTTACATAAGTCCTATTTTTTAGGGATAGTATTTATCTTATTCATATACAGAATAATATCATGTCCTTATATATTATTTTTATTCATCAAATGAGAATTACACTTTCATGGATACGATGGGGAATAAATCTCATCGCGTTCGTGGAGACGGTAGTCCGTACGTATGGACGACCGACAATATCATTCCCTTGATCTTAAAATAATATATAATTGGATGGTATATCACATATACAGAATCATTATCATGTTATATTTGTTATTTACATCAATTAAACATCATCATCATACCAATCCAAATAATAATGTTTTGAATAACAATTACACCATGATGTGGAGACGGTAAGCCGTACGTACGCACGTATGGTGACCTGTCATTCAATGGATGGATAGAATACTGAATATGGTTGTACTATATTTATAATAAGATCATTTTATATAGAAGATACTGGATTTATTATTTTACAATGTAAATAAAAAACAAAGAAGAAGTTGAAGAAGAAAGGAACTTGAAAGAAGGTGGTGAAAACATTACCTCTTCATCAGGTTCTTCATTTTGATTTGATCAAAAGGGCTCCTTAGGATGGAAATATGATCAAAATAAGGCCTGTAGGTTGAATTGAGGGATGCTGAGAGAATATTTGGGCAGGGGTTGGATGATCCAAAAGGCGTTGAAGGTGTGAAATATAGAGAAGGGTGAGTTTCCTTTTATAAGAGGGGTGAGGGGAACCTTAGAAAAGAAATAAAATATTATTTTATAATAAATTCATATTTGATTTATAATGGCTCCAAAATAATTTATTTAGAGTCTAAGGTTGGATTGGGTCGTAATAAACTCAACCAATAGGTTTTATATAGGTTTGCGTAGCATTATTAAATTTAGCTTTTAGTTTTAACTAGGAGTTAATTAGTTTGACATTTATCATGTCTCTTTGTATTTTTATATTATATGGTTAATAAACATACTATAAACTTCCAATCGACCCCCAAGTGGTCCATTATTGATACAAATGTCATTATATATGTCTTTTTTCCGAACCCTATATTTTTAGGAATATAATATCTATTAATAATATAATATTTGTTTTAAAAACACTTTTATGTCAATTTTGACACTATTGTGTATTTTTTATTGATAAATTAATAACTATATTATTAATTCAAAATAAATTCATATAACCAATACTAATATTTCATATTAACATAAAAATTATTGGAATTCATAAAAATATTCAAATTACATTTATTTGAGTATTTATAATATCAATTATTTTAATCTTTCATTAATACGGTAATTACTGCATCATCATTGTGTCATAAATAAATTAAATTATTTAATGTCTAAAAATTATAAATAAAAAACCATTATGTATTAATTTTTTTTATCTTTTTAATGAATATTTATAATCGAATTTATCTTATGCATATCCAAATATTAAATATATTTTCGTTATTAAACATTGATTTTAACTCTTTTAACTCTTCTTTGAATAAAATAATAATAAATGTACTAATCTAATCCATGTGAACCTAAATGATAATATTTTATTCCTAAGGTTGTTTTTGGTCGAGATACACTTGTCCAATATAATTAGTACATGTTTTAGGGTAATATTAATATCATTTTTACCCTTAATTATCATATTTACTATTAACCATGTAAAATAAAAGTAAGAAGTTACTATTCACCAAAAATTATTTTTATCTTATTAAACCAAATTTTACTCCTTGATATTATTCTTGTCTCTCAGATTTCTGAAAATCCACTCACAAAATTAGTAAAATTATGTTTTATGTGAATTTGCAAATTTTCCTAGGAGATGGGTAAAAAACGGTGAAAAGTTCATCAAAAATTTTTATATATCTAAAATTATTATAAACTGACTCCAATTAATTACATTTAACTTATAGAGGTATTATGTATCTATTTTGACATATAATAAATTTAAATATTATAAATAATTATTTAAATAAAAATTCAGTTTTAAATTATAACTCAGTGATTTTCACTATTAATCAATAAACGAAAGTTTTCAGAAAAATACCAAAAATTCAACCTAATATAATTTAGATATTCCAAATCAAAAAATGAAGTCCATTTTGAAATATAATATTTATAAAATGTCAAAAATTGGGTATTTCTATTCACAACGGCAAGTTTGATTGGTTGTGGTGTGTGTTAGAACTCAAAGTTGTGTACAACAAATGCTACTGTATTATTCAAAGAGAAGCATACCGTGGAAGCATGGGGTGTTACATGTGTCTCTAGAACAATTTATTCTTCCATGGGGAATTGTGAAGTCTGATCTTGTACCAAACCATGTGTTCCTTAAAACTCTACTTCATATATTTCTATCTCACTCTCACTATCCCTTTTGGAGATGTGCTCTCTCACAAAGAATATAGTGTGTATTAACCATGAAACCCTTTTTTCTGAGAGTTTATAAAGGTAATATCCCCCTGTTTCATTGGGTTATTCTATGAAGGTACACTACGATCATTAAGGTGAAATATTTTTACCAGAAAAGGCCTTAAAAAACTGTTCAATTCCTCATACATGTAAATTCGATAACATGATTTTTCATCGACATCAAATTTGTATCGAATATGTTTGATCGATTTAGTTGGTGCATTGTTTAGTAAGTGTTCCAATATTTAAATGTAATATCATAAAATTGATAATGGAAGACTCACATGACTCATCATTTATCTCCCTGTTTCAATCAAGGTTCGGTTCTTCCTTTCTCATACACTGTTCCACTAGTGCATGTAAGGAGGAGTGAGTTGGGATACAATCCAAAACCCTTATAAGTAATCAATTACATCATGATTAAGATATTATACACATCGGTCTATATGAAGTTTCTTATTCTTCTTACCAAGATAGTTCTCCACTTAAATCATTTATTTCTTGAATTTATCAGTAGAATGTAACGTATACATCATTATGTAAATATACCAATACATATCAAAATCATCAGTAAATCTAATTAAGAATGAGTACCAAACCCTTGATTCAATAGGAAATGGTCCACACACATCATTATAAACTAATTCGAAAAGATCATTATCCATTTCATATTTCCCACTGAAATGGTGATTTTTTACTTTTTCCTTGTTAACATGCATGAAATACACCAGTAATTTTTAATTTTAATGAATCTAAAAATCTCTCTATATGTAATTTTGTCAATTATTATTCATTTAAATGACCATGCCAGTGATTCCAATGTTGGGTGTGGTATGATTCATGTGAATTAACTTCATTATTTATTTCCCTTACATTGTTCTTGTAATGAATCATGTAAATACTAGTATCTAAATGTGCCATACCATAAAAAATTCGATATTTAGAAAAGAAAAAAAAATTATTTCTAAATTTGAAATTGAATCCATCTGTATCTAGTATGAATATTGAAATAATCTATCTTGATATTTGAAGGTGCATAATAAAAACCCATCAAAACCAAGACCTTTCTGGTGGAAATGTGTGGTGGTAGTCCCCAATAGCTACAACAACAAGTTTTTCTCCCCTTGTCGCTGGTGATATACCTCTCCTCAGTCAATTTTTTATAATCTACATGGGTCATGTATATGAATACAAATGTGAGAAACACAAGTTGTATCTAATACACAATTAGAAGAAATATATAACATTCATTTGACAAAAATTGCACTTGAATCTCCCCCTTTCTTTTTATCTGGGTTTATTTCTTCTTCCAGTGGCCCTTTTTCCACAAGATAATTATAATTAATCTCATTCCCTTTATCCCGTATTTATAATATTCTTCTTGGAAGGGAGCGATGAAGCAATAGGCTTAATTCTCTTTTCATTCCATTTCAATTTTCACCATAATGACGGAATACTTTTCACATTTTAGATATTTTTCTACTTGGTGAAGTTTGATAAGAAGATCTAGATGATTGTTTTGAATATTATTAATATTAAAATTCATAACATAACTACAGAATCCTAGAGGGAGTTATTCTATAATGAGATCGGTGCCCAGTTATTTTGGGGAGTTTAAACCCATAACCACTGGGCACTCAATATAGCCAATGATCTTGACTACATGATGCCTAGTTGGGGAAACCTCTATAAGTTTAAATTGAAATATAGAATTGTAAATCTAAACTCATTCATATATGGAACACTATTGGAATATACCTTGAAGATGTTCTAGAAAACTATATGGATTTATTATTTGGTGAGACTTCATAAGTTCACTATATATAAATGAAAGCATCAAATGTTGAATGTTAACCACATCATTCACATTTTTTTTCTATACTAGGAATTCATCACAACATACCTATTTACCAAGAAAATCATGCATTTAGGAGTCTATATTTTATGAATTTGGTTCATGGTTTAGAAAAACCCGAAGGAATCTAAACTACGCTGGGAAGTTTCTTCTTGTGATGAGATTGTCTTCATCCAATATTAATAATAGGAATAGTGTTAATGAATATCATTTAAAATAATATTCAATTGAATGAGAATATTATTAGTAATTTTCATGATAATTTTTTTTATAAATAATAAATTAATTGATTTTATTAAATATCCCACAATTTTGTCATGTCTTAATAAACCTCTCCATTGATGATGGAATGTATATTTTCTAGTACATTATAGTGTAACTGATCAATATTCCCCTTTGTGTAGTTATAATAAAGGATGGTTATTCTATTTTGAATGTACTTAAGTAGGCAAGTCTCTTCCAATTATGGGATTGAAGATCCCTGATCTGCTGAGTGGACTCCCCAATCTAGAAATCCGGACATTGATTTTCTCAACACTAGCCTTGTAATTAATCCTCGCCAGTAAGGGGATACTCCAATTGATGTTAAATGGTTAATTAAACATAAAAACATTATAATAACCCGCATTATATAATTATGTGACCAAAAAAAGGTGGGAAAACCCCCTAGTTTTATTAATTTTTTTTCCAAAATCAATTAACTGAAGGGTTTGTATTAATTAATATTAAATTGAGATATTTTATTTTAGTGGGCTTAAATTTTTCTCCCTTTTTATCCTTTACACATCGAGTTAATATTTATTGCAAGTTTAGAAAATTAATTAACCATTATTGGATAAAACATTTACACATAATCAACTTTATTTAAATTTTATATTTATATATTAATCCATTTATGTGATCACGGTCCAGTTTCAATAAATATAATTTAAATTAATTATATATAATATGAATAATTAATTAATTGACCTAATCATGAGTTTATTTAATATTTTATTTAATGACTGGACATTAAATCATACTATGTCCTATGGGAAATAATCCATGATGCCAGACATGGCGTGATGTATAATATTATACTTGTCCACCTATGTATCACTGAGTTGGAGAAATTATGTTTTCGTCATTCACCAACTACACACGCCCAGGTATGCTCTATTAATTAAAAATATGTATTACTAAATTATATGTAAGAGGAACTAAAGGATTCTTTATAGGGAATTTCATTAATATCCTTGGACATTTAGGTCCTACATAACAATCGAGGGAGCGATGAATTGTAGTCTGTATTTTAATTTAATATTGAATAATTAAAAAACCATGCAATGATTTTATTTAAATAAATTCCAACACATACATATGATTTTGACAAGATCAAGATCAGTCGTACATGCATAGAATACATAAACGAAAACTATCTAACATTCATATCTTTATCTATTTTCCATTATTAATATAAACATTATTATACTAATGATTTAATAAATTAATCATTTTCCTTTAATCATTATGATCATCAAAAATTAATTTGAGATACACATAAATTTGTATTTCCAGAAAAATAAACACCATAACTATTAATGAAATATTTATTATAGTAAACTAATTGAGCATTTAAAATTCTTTATAATCATTAATAAATTTTCTAACACACAACAACTTATTGATCAACAAAATAAGGGTTTAATGCCTCAATTTTTTTAATTTAATGTAAATTTAATTTTTTCCATTATATGGAGGCTACATGGAATGTACATATAGCTTCAAACCATGTACATAAGTTTTTATATATCCATGTCACATTCTTGGGGACTCGGTTTGTTAACTGAACCAGACTACATGGTGTGTATATGTCAGCTACACACCCGAAATCCACATTTTGTGTGCTAGGTTGGCTTGGTCAACACATTGTGTAAAATAAATGCACTAAATGTTTTTAATTTCTCGATATATCTATCTAAAATAATCATGGTTGTGTAGAATTTCCTCCAGCCACATGTCATGTAAACCTGATTTACCATCCATGGTTTTGGAAGTTTACAATGGCATCTCTGGTCATTTTTCTTTTTTTCTTAAATATCAATAAAAATGAAACAACTATCAAAAATAATTAATATGTTGATAACATAATAATTCAATTTAGATTAAATAATAAATAATAGGAAATTAAAATTTTACAATGATTTTACATTCATCAATAATCTAATAAATAAATAAACATTTAAATGTTCCCACTATGATATGACCCATTGGTTCTAGGTTAAGTAGAAGCCTTGTGGTGGAGGGCAATATAATAAAATTTATTTTAATAATTCTTTCAAAAATTAAATAGAGATGAAATTTCACTAAAAATATATAATTAATTTATTTAATATCTAATGAGAAAAGTATAATTCCTTAGGAGCATATTTAATTGATTTTTTTATCATCTAAAAATCCCCTTCATTATTTATTTCATTTTACTTATGAGGAACCTAGTTAATTAACCCTCTAGTGGTTATCCACATGTTCTCCAATGATCTCTTGGAAACTCCACTCCTTGTTTGAGTGTTAGCACTACGAATCATATGTCCTTCTTTTGTCATTATCCATCGCTCGTACTTTGGTCATGATGAAAATCTCTCTTGGGTTTCTCCTTCCTGAGAGGGAGAGTGGTAGAGTTGTCCAAAGAGGCATCATTGTGTGGAAAAATTTTATATTCCCAAAGAAAGAATTGGTTTGAAATTATTTAGAAAATAGAGACAGCAATATATATTTTGGTATTGGATTTCGATTACAAATTTTAATTAAAAAGAACCATTTATTATAATTATAAAAGTTAATGAAATTCTAGGCCACATAATAATAACAAAACTATTAATATTTATTGGTGCACCAACTTGGAAAAAGTTGATAAATAAAATTTACATGCTCATAAATAATAATTTTATCACCGAACATTGTCATGGTCCATTCCAAGTCCTCTTTCATTTATTTAAAACCTGAATAAATATTTTATTATCTTAAATAGATATTTTATTAATAATATAGTAAACAAATATTTATTAAATATTCCTTTAAATAAATAAATAAATTTTATTTTTAATCCATTGAATAAATATTTATTTTATTATTGAGATCAAAACATGAATAATATTATTCCCTATTCTTCAAAATAATAAGTACTCCATTACTTAAATTGAAATAAAAATTTATTGATACCAACATAAATACTTAGTTTGTGGCACTATAGGATTTTTTCACATTGGAATTAGTTGGGATTACATAATGTCAAAGACTACTATCTATAAATGGGTCAAAGAAACCAAGATAATAAAATTAATTTCAAAATAAGGACAACAACTTATGAATGGTCATTGTGTAATATAAACCATTGGTCATCATATCTCTTCATGAAGGTCAGAATACTGTGTCATCAATATATATGCTCGATACATCATTCCATTATTGTCTAAAATAAACTTATCATTACATCGTCGACATGACATTTAGGGTGAAAGATCTTTTTCAACAAAATGGATGAGATATAAAAATTCATAATGATTGAAGTTATAAATCCATCTTGACTTATCCATTAATATCATATCATTCATGACACACCCAACATACCCGGTTTCCTGAAAACACTTGGAGTGATGGTTTTTGTCATAAATTATAATTGTACGAGTCATGACATGAATTAATGAAAATAATAATGTCTAAGGTCTATGAAAAGAATTTGAGTATATAAATATCCAATGTCAGCAAAACATACAGACATCACACCAGCTGGTCTGCTCATATAATCTTCCATATTGGAGACTCAAATGTGTGAACATCATGGGAAGTGGTCTCATTTTATTAATTGTTTCTCACAAATAAATATATATATAAAATATGTACTATTATATTATTTTTTCCATCCACAAATGTATATTAGTAATAATATCATAGGATTTAATGATTCTCATCATATAAGGGAACTACTGTGACATTATAAATTTGAAAAATACTATAGGATATCAATAATTTCATGAAAAACAATGAACTATATATAATAATATGTTTAATATAATATTTAATGATTTAAATATTTATTATATTAAATTACAATGAGTTTGTTCTCAAGACACCAACTCTATCATGCGCGTTTTATAATTGTGGCGAGAGGTAGTTTTAGAATTTATTAGAAGGGTAAAATATATTATGAGTATTTTAGAGACAAATACATTCAAATGGAATAATAATTTATAGGGGTGAATTTTTAGACAATATATTATTCCATTTTTTATTTATTAATATTTTTATGTTTTTTAAAAAAATTTATAAAATATAAATCCCACAAAATACTGTGAATATAAATATTGACATTATTCAATATTATATCCTTAATAATATCAATAGAATACGTAAAATTGTAACCATATAATTTACAATATCCTAAAAATTATATTGTAATATATATATATCTTGTATCACCTTAAGTATCTCATATTATATGATTTTTAAGTTTACTTTTCCATTAATTGAATACTTTCTGCATCAGTATTGTGTAACTTGTTAAAATTACTATTACCCAGATAAGAGCTAAAAATAAATTACAATGATAAAGATTAATATTTTAACTATTAGTGGAATATTTATAGTTGGACATATTTTTTGGATAAAACCATATTAAAAATATTACACCAATTAAAAACAGTAATGTGATATGTTTAAATTTTCATTAAATAAAATACTATAGTGATCATAATCTTATCCATATTTCCCAAAAAGGACATTGAAATTTTATATCAATGATATAAGTTTACTATGATTAGCATATTAATTAATTTGAAAATAAATTATAACTGACATCAATATCATGAAAACACATTTTATGTGCTATTTTTACTTTTCTGGCATTGTGCAAAAATAGAACAAGAAATTGAATAAGACCGTAGTTATATAAATCAAAATATAGTTTCTAAAAATAAATCTCATAAAAAATAAAGAAATAATTTAAATAAATTTTTATAATGTAGTTATATCACCCAAATTATTATTTTCCAGATACCAATTTTTACTGTTTCAGTGCTGAGGAGGCTCTGAATTATCACTAAAAATGATTTTCATATTTTTCCTGAAATATATTATAATTTTCCAGTTATGAATTATTTTTTTATGTTAATTATATTTTAATATATTAAATGAGTTATTATATATATTTAATAATTTTTTTATCATAATTACATCTGTATGATATCACAAATTCTTCCTTATTTAGTAAAGGAATATAAAATTTCACATTTTAGAAAAAATTTATATTTTTTAGAAAATTATCAAAATTTAAACATCGAATAATTTCGATATTATGATTTGAAAAATTAATCATACTTATCACATAAATTTAATAATTTTTTCAAAAAATAGTCACATTTATTTTCCCATAGAAATAAATAACAAGTCCTTTTCTATTGAAACATATATTTGATTAATAATATTTAGTTCCGAAATAGTGTGTGAAAATAAATTTTTATTGAACACGAACTTCAAATATATTTAAAAACACATATATTATTATTAACACCCTTCATTTTTATATCAATATATATAAAATAATAATATTAAATGGTATATCATGGTTCGTTGAAGCTAAGTTTTTCATGATACATAAGCATTCAAATAGATTATATTTTTAGAAAATGAAACATAAAATAAAATATTAATGTTTTATAGTGGTAGTGAGATGTATTATATCCTATAAATTTTGTGATTTCATAATCTTTTAATCTCATATTGGTTAGGGTGATTAACAAACAATCGACTCTAGGAGGTTGTTTTCCTCAACGTCCTGGTGGTAGGATGTTTGGATTAGTAGACCCTCTGGCCCTTCTCACTTCACTTTGTAGTTAATAACTCTAGTTTGATTGTTGGTCAGTTTCCACTTATATGTTTGGAGAGGGTTGTGATGGATTATGGTTTTTCACACACATGTATCCCCAGATATAAAATCCAATGGATTATTATATGAACGATGTCTATAGGCTAAGGTGGATTGAGGTACTTAGTAACTGTATGGGCTCAGAAGGCTTGATGTATAATAATTAATGAATTATACACATCATATAAGTTTTGGATGATCTGTGAAACTAATTGGTTACTATATATAGTGCCACAATATGAGATGATGTGATTATGTGATTTAGTAGGTGCATGCATGATGTATAATAATTGATGTATGATAGACATCAAATGAGATTTGGTGGCTCTGAGAATCTACTTGGTGAACATATATATGGTGATGTGATATAGGATGATTTGATGATTCTTTCAATGGGTACATGTTTTATTCAATGACCATGTGTCTTCAAACTATATTATTTTCACGATAGATGAATCAATAGGTGGGATGATGGGGAAGAGTAGAAAACCAACGGGGAAGTTAGAGAGGGTTGCCCTCGATGTTTCATTGTTATATTATATTCTACCATGTATATTACTAGTTCATGGTTTTTCATGATTTATTTCGATCTTCTTGATACTTACATCTTTACATTTTAGTACAAAATTTTTTCCTTTTAGTTTTTACACAACATTATGTAATAGTAATTTTTTATAAAGTCGAGCGCTGAGGCGCTTGTATTAGGAAAGAAGAGACATAGTTACACGATTCTGAAAGTGGTGATTTTATGGAATTGAATTTTTTTCACTGTGTATTTCATTATATATATATATATATTTGTGTAGGCATTTATTAGTGAAATGGTCTTATCTCTCTCTTCTGTAAGTACTATTTTAGCTAGATGCTTTACATATTCATGATTTTTATTCACTTTGAGATTGCCTCCCATTAGGGGTCTACCAAAGGTTGGACACATGTAGTCACTATTTCCCTTATCACATTCGCACCCTTGGGGTGGTGTAAATTTGGGGGAGGGTATCACAAAAGAGTAGTATTAGAGTTACATGTTTTAGGATATGATAGAGTTTGGAGGTAAGAATAAGTGAGGTAGCTTGTGTTTGTTGGGAAACAATCCCAGATATATTTATTAAGTAATGTAAACATTAGAGGATGGTCAAGAGATGAGTTTTCTATCTCCCCTTATGATCTAATGCATGATCCATTATGTTTAATAACCCTACTAAATGATGTGATAATATTCTCAGTGTAGAGACCTAGGAATGTGTAATGAAAAAGTCTTTTTTTCACATGTTCTTGAAATGGGTAATCCTTTGGGTAGGTTTAAATTTTTACAAAATAATGAACAATTAATTAAATAATGAAAAATATTTGATATTACCGGTTTATGTTACCTATAAGGTTGTTCATTTTGTAGGAATGAATCTATGTTATCATACTCATCAATTTCACACTGAATGTGCTAAACATGATGTACTCGAAAATCACTGTAGATTATAGGTTGACAATGATGAATGTTGTTTAAGGACACTCATAGAGTTTTATTTCTAGTGTCCACATAAGAATGAGGTGTCTGATTCTGATCAATTGGCCAAATACTAATTATAGGATGTCAAGATATCTTTTATTTTTATCCTTTCCTGAATAGAGAAGTAGGTTTCATTAGCTATGATGATGTGGAGTGGAGTATGAAGAAAGTGGTGGCTCTTTTTCTAAAGGGAATATGATGATTTTAAAGTGTAATGGAAGGGGTATTGAGACGAGTTCTGAGAAGAGCTATTTCTTCAATCCTGAAGGCATCATATCACAAAAATCTTCTTACACAACCATAGTGGAGTTTCAACATGTGAGAGTTTTCAATCCCTTTCATGTCCCTTTTATATATCTATTGTAATATTAATATTTTCTGAGTTTAGGGAGAAAATTTTTTAGGGGTATTTTCTTACAAATATACTTAAAATAGTCACCCAGATTAGTCTAAAGAAATTTCTTATTATTCTAGAGTAATAGTATGTTTTTTAGGGTAAATTGGCCCAAATTAGATTATCGCAATATGGGAGTTTTTAGGATTCATTATGAATAAGAATTGTTGTCGAGGTTACAAATTTTAATGGAAATAAGATTATTAAATAATATAAGTGTATGTACAAGCTCTAAAAATATCATTTTTCTAGGGTATGAAGCTAACATACTTATTAGAATGGATAAAATGTGTGTTTTCTCTTATGGGGGTTGAGGTCATCCGTAGTGAGGATGCTCGACCATTCAGAGCAGCCATTGTGCACAAGGTGTTCCACTTTAGGTTCCTGCATTTATGCAATTTTTTCCATGGTATTATTAGTTGTTTGTTTTAGTTTTGGATTAGAAGATAGTAGATGGTGAAGGTATGGTACAACCCCAAGATTTTTCATATACTCAAATACCATTGTTTGACAATGGAGGTGTTTTTTTGTAGGGTTAAAGATGTCTTGGAGCCTTTCATGGTCGAGTACAAGCTTTAGCAAAACTAGAGACATGTGATGAAGACATCATTTTAGGTTCCCTTTGGTTGTTCTCTTCATCAATGTATTATTTATTTTGATTCAATATTGATAAACACCTTTAAATCACCAACCGATATCCATGATTTAGGACATCAGGAAGAGAGGCTTCCAGTGCCATTGGGGTCGACTACAATGGTTGGAGGTGAAGGTAAATTGTTAGATGTATGTATATATAGGGAGCTTTTTCTGGGATATCACCACTATTCAGGATATTTGTTATGATTATGGAAACATACACTTAACATCATACTCTACATGGAATTATTATATTTCATGAAAAATATCATGAATTGATTCAATAGTTATGTTGTGTGTTATCATATTGAAGGAGAGACAATAGTTTTTGTTAATGAATGAGAAACTCTGATAGTTACAAGTAATATTTCCTCCTTTTCATCAATGATAGTTGAGCTGACAAATATTTCATAAGATGATAAGTAGTTAGTGTTTCATAGGGTTGTAGAAGTGTACCCTAGATCCTTTCTAGAGGAGTTTACAATGTTACCCCCTCAAAGAGAGAAACAGTTTTAGATAGTACTCAATACATGAATTTCACCCATATCGATGCCTCCATATATTATGGTGCCTTATGAGTTGTGGGGGATATGTGTAAACCACGATGATCTATTTCAATGAGTTTTGATTCACCTAATGTGTCACATTAGGGTTATCCTGTTTTGTTCATGAATACATATGATTGTTTTTTGTTGATTTTTGTTAAGTATCATCACTTGAAATAAGATAATGTTATAAACCACTATCATATTTTGGGAATTGATGATTAATTAGATCATATAAAAGGATCATTTTTCTTTAAGAAGACGTATCTATGGTCAAGATATCTTCCAATTCTAGTTTAAGATGAGGATATTTATAATAATTTTTTCCATTCTCCACTTGAGAATTATTAGTTTGTTATGTTTTTGCTTGGGGTGGAAAATGATCAATACATGGTCACGTGGTCGATGAAAATAATTTTTAGAGACTACCTAGATATGTTTGTGGTGGATTTCATTGATGAATTCCATTACCACTATGTGTTTGAGGAGGATCATATTTATCAACATAATACCTTTCTTCTGTTCTTCACCGTAAATAGTTTTTTAAAAAAGTTTTTAAGTGTGATATATAGGCTCGTGATTTCTTTTTATTGAGGAATTTCATCTACCAGTAGAGATAATATATTTATCCTTTAATGATTGGAGAATTTGTTTCTAAAAAATACCCTATGATAGTGGTAGTGGTGTATAATTTCATGGTTCTTCCACACTATATTATAAGGTTCATTGAAAATATCTCTTAGGTATTGAAACCATTGGTATATAGGAAAATAATGAATCTAGACTTCTTGTATGATTAATAATTCCCATAAACATTCAATTTCATAAAGGAGAACATGGTTAGCATTATTGTACTTTGTTTTTATAGAATAAGGAGATTATTTTCAAGTTTCTTGTAGAACATTATATCTATGATTTTGAATCATTCTCATGAAATAAAAATTAGTTTTTATGGGAATCAGATTCTATATCCCCATGAGCAAAAATATGACAACCATTATTTTGAGTTGGTTAATGTTGGGTTTACATTGAATTTTACTGACAATACCTCATCCATTGTTATTTGTTGGTTTTCACCATTCATAATAGCCATAGTTATGTATTCTTCCAAAATGACTTCAACTTGAATCAGTGTATGTGGATGGAATTCAGAGAAACATTTGACATCAAAACATTTTAAGAACATAGAAATGGAACTTCTTACACCAATGTGCTGATTTTGAGATAACATAGTGAGGATGTGCATTAATATTTGGCTTCCTCTAGAATGATGGAAAAACTAGTAGTGATATATACATATATAAAAGAGGATTGAATAAGAGGTTGTCTTTTATAGATGATTGTGGATTAATAATTCGGGAAACATGTGGAGGAGTCCTAACAAATGAATTTTGAGTAGAGGTCTAAAGAGTTTGAGTTATTTTTTGTGATTCCCAGGATTATTGGTGTGAGGATTTATAACACTGGGTGTTTTTTCGGAATGGAATTTCAATTATTAAGTGATGTGTGAGATGCTTTTCTATTAGTCCCATATATCATTTTGGTGGTATATCTTGTTGTTACAAAGGTGTACCGAGACATGAAATGCTAGTTTTGGTGGATTGGATTAATGTTTGTAGTTGCATACTCTTTTCTCTCATGTTTAGTCTACAAGAAGGTGATGGTAGTGAATCATTTCCCTGATGGGTTTATCTATCCATTAGATGATTGAAATGAATTTTGGAGGACATATTGATGTAATAATTTACCATTTTACACAATTATTAGGGTGTTTATGATCATACATGGGTGATATATGATCATTTTATGAAACCATGTTACTTTATGGACATTCTAGAGTCAAGATTAGTAGATCTCTTATCGAGGGGGTATTTGGATAAGGTGGTGAGACCCCATGAAGTCCCAAGGATGATCATCTTAGGTGGGGATCATTATTTTACCTACAGGGTGTAGACATGTCTACAATATTCTTTTGGCTCTTAGTTATCCCTTAACAATGGTTTATATTTATAGTTTTTTAGTAAAACATTGTGCACCATCATGATTCTTGAAGTCATGTTTTTATCCAGTGTCATAGATCTTGGAGGTCCACTGATATGGCACCTACAGTAGGTTGATTTTATCGACAATTATAGTATCAACACAACAATTTGTATTGTTCAATTTGAATAATTATATGATAGATATTTATGTTATCTATTGTGCAACACAAAGAATATAGAAGTTGTTATTATAAGTCTAAAAGTAGTTGAATTTTGGATTGAGATGGTAAATGTAATTCCCAATAAAATTATAAAATTTATAGACCTTTATTAATCCTCTTATGATCATTGGAGGATTTCACTATAGTTTGGTACGAAATATCTTTTTTTATTGAATTTGAATCTTCATCATGGGAATTGATGGATTAGTCATGGAAGGAAGCTTTCTCTTCAATTTTTTGAATGTCATTTTAATCGATCATCTTGAAGCCTTGGCATATCATATTTCACTTCAACCATAGATAAGAATAATGCAAAATGTTCTTCACAAGTCACAATTCCCCAGTTATCTTAATTATGACTCACATGCCATTGATTGGTGTGAGATCATTGTTAATAATTATTATACATTTTAGGAAATACCTATCGATAATGATGACCCCCAGGAGAAAGGGTTTCACATGTGGGATTTCCCCTTGGTTTTTATAATATGGTAACACAGTGGCATAGAGGAGAGTACATGGGAACATGAGTCTCTAATGTGCACTGAGTACCATGAGATGTTTAATATTTATCTCATTTTTTGAAACATTGTTTGTTGGTGGATGTTGACCATTGTTGTTTATGATGTGTTCTCATCATTTAACTTATTTTGTATTTACTATCATTTAAGAGGTATATCTCTTTAGAGTCATTGTAATAACTATTTGTTTTGTGTGGTTATAGAATTCTCTCCTCTCATGATGTGGATGAGATCATGTGATGGTGAAATCTATGGGAGGTATCTCTTGGGGGGTATTCCAATGATCCAAAATAATTTTTCTATCTAGAATTGGTTTTAAATTATTTATGATGATAGTGTTTGAGTGGTATCTAATATAAGGTCCCAAATCCATGTAATCATACATTTTTCATGTTTCTGAATCCCATGGTTCTCAAAGGAGGCTTATAATAGGAATGGTGGTGTTTGTATTTTAAAAGATAATAGTGCGGAGAATAAATCATGTATAAGGTTTTTATATCATGAATTTGGAGTTCATAATTAGTGTGAGTTTGGTTAATGGGGTTCTTCACAACATGATTAAAATTGTGGATAAATGTTTTAATGTGATGTGTTGTTCAGAGAAACATAAAAATCGATACTTTCACGGTCTAAAAAGGTTTCAACCAATGAAATTAAAATACAACACACATCATTATAAACATAGATTCCATAGTTTTTCCCAAACCCTATGAACTTTCCCTGAAATTATGACATCTTTGGCCTTTCTTAATCAATAGTAACTAAAACTATTTTTCCACATGGACCCAATCATGCCTACCTGTATGCCAGAGGCTGCCATCTAATAGTGACGGTTTATAGTATAATAATGAACATACAATACTTTCATTATTAGTGTGTATCAAAAAGGTATAATCAAATCAATAAATAGTACTATAATATATAATAAATGAGATGATAACGAATAGACATCAATACTATAAATAACCATGTGATCTCATACAAAAGAATCATATACATATATTGATCAAGGAATGATATTTATAAAAGGAAAAGTATTAAATAAATGGAAAAATAAACCTAGTACAATACATGTGTCAAATATAAAAAATGACCAAATAAAAACAATCCTCAGATAACATCCAAATACCGAAACTTATCCTGGGCTCATCGGCTCCTATGAATCAATCTATCATGTATCGTCAAGAATACACGGCCCCCAATCCCTACCTTAATCAATGAAGTCTTTACTGATACACAATGGTTTCCTGACGTGAATATGACATAACAATCAGTAGTCCACAAAAAATATTTTCTATAACAAGTCCAGTCTTTGAATGTATTTTAATGCAGATTACAGATATTATTGGAGTACATGATATAAAATCCCAAGAGGTGTTGTTCTAACTACCAATAATCAATGTGATCAAGAAACTAAATCACAATTGCTACCAGAAATCCATGTAAAGAAACACTAATCATATATACCATGTAATTATGCTTAGGGTCTACATAGACTAGGGTCCAATGTTTATAAATTTCCCTGGAAAATAGGTATGCTAAGAGAAAAAATAAAACATGATAAATGAAGTATAAATGTATAAGGATTCATAATAGGTCATATCCAAGGATTATATATGTTTACTGCATCCTATCATTTCAATTAAGCTAGTTAAATATGTTCTTTAAGATATAAATATCCAATGCATCTATGAAAATTATAACCCTGGAGAAAAAATTTATATGTCCTCAATGTATTATAAGTAGATAAGATCAAGTTATTAAAAATTTATAAGGAAACAATATAAGCAGTGTAACTAGTTTCCACTAGGTATAAATGTCCATGTAATCTTTATTAGTCATCGGATCCAAGGGTTTGAAATGTCCATGGAAACCTAAAAAATCATGTAAATTAATTAATCAGATTAAAGCATTAGAAATGTTCATGTAATCCAAGTAATATTATTAAATAGGATACAAGGAGTAAAATTGTCCTTCGAATCCAAGTAAGCTGATTAAACATGATATAAGGCAGAGAAATGTCCATGGAATCAATGATATCTGATTAAACTAGATCCAAGTTGCGTAAATATCAATGGAAGTACAGTGAGTTAGTGGTGCCAAATCGTGATCCCGCCCTCATCATTATATCATGTTCCTTCGCCCATCATTAATCATTTCATTATGCATATATTTATTCCCTTCTTGGTCATGGAAATTCAAAGAAATTATGAATTTATGAACCATAAAATTGAAATGACAAGGTTCTACAAAGATCTAATAAACATGAAATTTTTTCTTAATTTCTATATTTAATCCACAATAATTAAAAGAGATATAAAAACACTCCACATGTGGAATATTCCAAATAAACGGGAGAAGCTAAATCAATGGGTGTCCAGGATGAGATCAAAAATCTCAAAAATTTACCATGGTGTTATGTCATGTATCTAATTTGATTACATAATCTATTTTATTGATTTACCAATATATAATGAATCTCCAATAATGTCTTCCATATGTAAAAAATTAAATAGTGTATAGAAGAACAAAATAATAGGGAAAAGGTTTAAACCACATACACTAATCCCATTAAACAACACTCATCTAGCCTCTACCTATGATTTTCATGGATTTGAAGAAAAATGCTGAACTAATTATTTCCATGAAAATAAGGCATAAAATCCTATATTAAAATTTTTTTAGTGATAGAATAGAAAACAATTACTAGAGCCTAAGATACAAATATCTCATTGGTGGCTAGCCAATGAGATGGAAGACTATGGAATTATAGGACATATGATGAATCAACACCAAATACTATTATTGTATTGAAGTCAATATTATTCAGTGGACCTTATGTGTGTGATATAATATATGTGTTAGTTTCTATAAAATATCAAAGGACATAACACATTTTAAAAATAAGTGACCATATGAAATAACATGATAAGTATTCTATAAATTCAATGTAATTTTTGGGTCTCCGCTAAAGGGATAAATCAATAAAAACCTTGAAAAGGTTTTCATCAAACTAAAAAATATTGTTTATTAAATATAGTTTATGTACTCTAAATACACACCTTGTATTTTAATTGCATCAAACATGTATCCCATTATTCTTCATTCCAAAAAACATACATACCGACCTAAATAATCAACTTCCAATAATAATCTAAAAATATAATTGTAACAAGGGTTTAACCAAATTCTAAAATGGTTTTGTACATTAAATAAAAAACTAAATCTGTTAAAATATTTAAACCATATAGTAATTTTTTTGTTAATTTTTCCTTCCAATTATGATCAATACTCATGAATGAATATCTCTATCCACCGGGTAGGTACATAATCCTCCCACCACAAGGTATCAACGTATACGTGGCCATCATACCATAACACCCATTCTAGAGAAACAATCTAATCTCAGAGAATCTTAATGCCTTGTATAAGAATACAAATTGGATTTTATTGATCATACCCATCTTCCCATACTAAAATGCATCAAGATAAAAAATACATGAATGGTCATAAACAAAATTATTGAATCTAAGATATATGAATGATTCCATGCATGGCTCGATAACTCTGAGGTAACTATAATTTATATTTTATAGGTAAAACTATCTCAATAATATCAAATGTCTTAATATTAGGATTTGATATATTCCATTGATACTGAAGCCATTTATTCCTCATCCATGGTAAAAATACCAAGAAAACTAGACTCCCCACCATGAACTATTGTGGTAGACAATGATGATTAGTTTATGACTACTATTTAGAATGATCTATCGACATACACTTACTCATAAGATAAAATTATTAAGATGTCTCGTGTATGATACAACTACATTGTAACACTCCCTCTCATTCCTCTAACTAGTACAAGGGTGAATGGTGTGACCTATATTACTCGGTATCAAATGGATCTCCATATTTGGTCACCTTAAAGATTCTTTTATAATGGTACTCAGTGTGAGGGGAATTATACTTGATAGAACCTACAAAATCAAGGACGCATTCTTAGAAAAAATCATCTCCAACCTATATCATATGCTTGAACTAACAAAAAGTCTATGGGTGATACGATATACTCAACAGAACCTTTGATCCTAGTTACCAATGGAACCCATAAAATAATTTAGATTTGAAATGATAATCGTTATCCAATAAGATATAAAATCGAACCTGGTGGATGAATAAGATCTCATGAATGTAGAGCCTCCCATGCTCACCCAATGAAAGAAACTATTAAATAAGAAAAAATGGGTGTAAATTTTCATCCTATCTATGATCGAACATAAATAATATCTACCTTTTGGTTATATAGGTAGTCCTATCCCAATGTCCATGGTAATTTCATTCCATTACCATGTAGTAATAGAAATAAACTATAAAATTTATTATAGTAAACTTTACTTCACCTTTACCTTATGATAGGTGGAACACCACATAACAGAACTATATGTCTCCCAATTTATCATTATCTACTAATATTGATATTGTACATCACGATACATATTGGAATGATTGGGATACACAACCTATATAGAGGATTCAGATACTCACATCAACTCATTCTCGATGTCGGTTGGATCCCAGAAATATCCGTGGTTGTACAAGATATCATCCTCATCAATAGTAGAGTCGGGATGGGGTACATCATCTATAAGACTATCCCATATGTCCAATACCTCAGAATCATATAACTATCTCATATTCTCTATCTATTATGTGAAGAGGTCACCTATAATGATGAAGTAAAAAATGCCCATGAAGGCCATCAACCTCCATGTTCATCTAATAAAATAGTTCCATAAGATAACACTCACCACTAACTTCTTGAATTACATCTTTCTGATTATTACTACTCATGTCATCATCAACTGAATTTCCCTTCTTAGACATATAAGAATGTTCAGAGTCAAGGGACTGTTGATATTCAACCCAAAATAATTTTCTAAGATTTATTTAATGATGTGTATACATATACATGAGGATTTTGTGGTCCCCATATACAAAAAAATCCCTCTTAACAGTTAATGCATCTTGCTGTGTATGGAATGAACAATAATGGCTAACCTTGTGTCTTTTGTCAGGTAATTCCACTTTTCTAATCTCAATGGATGATACAGGTAAACCATGAATCATTCCTCTTACATCAAAATTTCTACTATTCTAACACATGATGTGTCAAAATATATTTTATATATTCTGACCACCTTTGGGAGAACTAAGATCATTACTAAGGTGTGACTCATATTCATCTCCACAAATGTTGTCTTCTAGGTTTATACCATGTAAACATCACACCCTTCATTGTCAAGACCATCTGTAGTGTGGATAAATTTAAGAATTCCCATATATAGTTAAGGTAATATCTAGATATTCCTAGAAAACTCTTTATATCAAATACATTATTGGACTACTCCTTAGAAACTACAACTCACACCTTCTCTAGGTAAAATTAATCTTCTCTCTCGAAGATAATATGGCCAAAAAGATTAAATTATCCATAAAAAAGTTGAACTTTGTATGTTTATCTTATATTTTATGCTCTCTTAGCTGATAAAATTTTATCTCAAGATGTTTATCAAACTAATTTTGAGTTAGAGAATACACTAAGATATTATCCATGAATACCACAATGAATTAATCAATATAATTATGTAAAACTAGATTGATCACTACCATGAAAAATATTAGTGCATTATTCAGACCGAACGGCCTAAAAAGATTCTCATATATATCATTCCTTCAATGGAATGTTGTTTTAGGTATGTATAATTGGTGAAAATTCCCCAGATTATATCCAGATATATGATCAATATTTGAGAATACATAATATCTTAAGATATAGTCGGGGATATAATCTATCCAAGGAAAGGTAATAATGTTTTTAAAAATCATTTACTACAACGTCTTTTAATCCATTTATAAATAATTGATTTTTTCCTCCTCGTTGGAGTGAAGGAATTTTGAACCCCACCGATAAGTAATGGGTCATGTAAACCCATTTTCTTCAAAGTACTCTAGATGTATCATGAGATCCTATAACTGATTAGTAGGCCTACTATAAGGACTAATGGATATCAATTAAGATCCAATCAATAAAATTATATAAAACACAAAATCACTCTCATGAAGTAATCCAAAAAATTTATCTAGGGAAAAACATTTAAACGATCATCCAATAGAAGAAATATTCTTGACATTTGCATAGATTTTCCAGATATAATAATTAACCATGGGCTTTAATCCAACTTTTACCATGATTCATAGGTGGAAGTTGAGTCTCCTGGATATTTCAGTTATTCTTATAAATAAAAAAACACAATCTATTGGTGATGTGAAATTCATCATTTAGTGATATAAGTCAATGTAATCATGAGAGTGAACCGACCAGTCCATCCTAAGAATGATGTAAAATACTAAAATCTCATGTAGAATGAGGTACCATAAAAATGGACAACCACCTACCTCAAGGGGTAACTCCCTACACTAGTATACAATATTTTTTTATACACTGAAAAATTATGATGTGTCGTCACAACTCCAAAAAAATGAATATTGATCAAAAACTCTCCAAATAGATACATATAAAAAATAAATTGTATCATGTGAATCAATAAGAGATGATACTAATGTTGGGAGAACATGAATAGTCCCTCTCATGGATGATGGTATAGAAAACATTTTCATCGTTTATTAGATACACTGTACACATCCAACTTAAACTGATTCTCGGAGATATATCCTGACTACCAAGAACACATATACTCATCTATAACTTTGAGTCTTGTGTTTGGGTACCTCATCCCTGACCACCACATTGGCCTAACTGGCCAATCTCACTATTTCTCCCTACATGATGAGAAGCATCAATCCCTATTGCTGAATCTGGATTAAGTGAAGACCTTCTATCTATTTATATTGAAGGAAAGGTCCTACAATAATACAATAGATGACCCATCTTACTGCAAGCTCAACATCAAACGTGGTTTCTATCTCATAAGCTCCGCATTTGTCCCTACCTCAACTATTGATGATAGAATACAAAACTACTAGTACATATGATGGGAATTGTATAACCCTCGTGAGATACCTTAGAACATTGCTTCCATCCAACTGAAATCAATCTGATGGGACATGAAGCTGATCTACTATTCTATGTTCCCCTAGATACAATTACATTACGTTCATTAATCAATGACAGATTCTCTATTTATATCATGTTAGTAATCCAAAAAACATTTTCCTATGATGATAATTTGTACTTGATACCATTCTAAAAGTTCATAACATTTGATAACTCATCACCTAATAGAATATATTATAGACACTTGATCTTAATAAAGTGGGATGAATAGTTCATGACTGATAAGGATTCCAACTCCTCATTCCAAATAAAATTATAGATCTATTGGCACTCAATGTCTATAGATAATAATTTTCACATAATGCTATCCATAAATCATTCAAAAATAAAAATTGATGAAGATCCATTTGAGTAATCAAATTTGAGAATCTCAAATAAAAATCCCATTGTATATATGCCATAAGCTTCACTCTCTTCTCAAGTTGTGTGTTGATAAGCTCAATGATTGATTTCATATTAGAAACTCAATTGCATAGTCTTGTCAATAAGGACACCAAATCATACTAAATGTATTTCATGTAGAAATATAATAGTGGAAATAAATAATTCAAGATATATATATATATATACTGAGGTTTTTATGATGAAGCATGATCAAATAATTAATTTATGTAAAAATCCTAGGGTAATAATATGTAAACATAAGGAATAAAAAAATCATTTGATCCACACAATGGTGATGTGAAATCATCTGTAACAAGCAAAATCTAGAACAACATAACCCATACTAAGAAATTTATTTATTTCTTATATGTGGGTAACCTACTCCCAGGAACAACTCATTACCATATTCAGACACATACATTATCTTCTATCTAATATCACCAAATGATAAGAAAAAAAGAAAAACACTTATCTAATAATAATTTATGATATCATGTACCTAATTTAATCTACAGTAAGTGAACCCGGTTGGCCACATGTCCTCATGGGATCCTCCCCATACACTAGATTATATCGACTATTAGCGAGGGTCCATGGTGTAATAATGAGAAGACAATAACCTTATGATAATATTGTATCATAGATGTATAAAGAAATCAATAAGTAATAAAATCATATGAAATAAATTAGTAGATGAAGATTAAATATCAATCATATAAATGACTAAGTGATCTCATTCAATATAGAAATATACATATCAGGGAAATGGAATTATGGAGAAAAATGAAGAATGAAATAATATAAAATAAGTATGTAGTAAAATACATGTTTCAATAGTTTTAAAAGACAAAAAAATATCACTAGATTGCATCAATATATATAAATCGTCCATGTTCTCCCCTACTCATATGAAACAATTGATCAAGTATCCCTAATAGAGATATTTTTTATATTCTTACGTGAATCCATTCTTTTGGTCTGATTACATAATAGGGACTTGAATAGGGTGTGTGATAACAAAATGTAGTCCACCAACAACAGTTTCTATAATAAGATGAATATGTACATATAAGATGATGAAGTGTGAATATATAATAGAACTACAAGTAATGAAATAATAAGAGATATTTTCTAATATATTAGGACTCACTCTGATCCCGAAACTAAATAATAATGTCTATCCATAAGGAATGTATTGTAATATCAATGTTATACCCCATGTAATCATATGTCAAGCCTACATGTATTAGGGTCCCTAGAGTATAACATTCTATATAAACTAGGTTAGCTATGTAAATCATGTAATGATGATCCAAGTAGTAGGATTGTTCAATTTAGATTAACAGGTCATAACCAAGGAGTAGAAGTCTTCCACGTACCATAGAATGTTATGGAAAATAGTTAATCTGTTACCTTACATTATAAATGTCCAAGTAATCCATGTAAATTAGATACATAGAGTAGAAATTTCTATTGAATCCATATAATCTATATTGATCTGAACCATGGTGTAGAAATTTCAATGGAATCCAAATAATCCACGTTAGAAGGATCCAAGGTGTTTGAGTTTAAATGTAATTTTTAAAAGTCATCATATCCAAGGAGTGTAATTATCGTAGGAATAATAGAAAATAATGTAAATCATGTAATCATATCCACATTGTGAAATTTTCCCAGGAATACATGTACGGTGATTAAATATGATCTAAGGAGTATAAATATCAATAGAATCCTAATTGTTCATCATCCACAATCTGAAAACCCACAAATATCTGTATACCTAATTCATTCACACATCATTAATTATTTCGTAAATAATTTTATTAAGAATTTTTTGATACACAATCCTTGATTTAATCAATTTAATACATTTCATTTAATAATTAAAAGGTGATACAATGTAACAAAAACCTTTAAAAATTATATTAATTCCCATATTAGATCCACATTTATTAAAATAGAGATAAACACAATACATGGGTTGTATAATCATGGTGAGTCTGAAATATTAGATTTATAATAATGGTTTAAAATATTTTGATTCCATATTTTAGGGCAAATATTTCTTTATTGGCTATGATTGTTTGTTTCAAACTAATTTTATAATGAGATCAAGATGTAAGATTGTATATGCTATGTGATATGGGTGGGGATGATTGAATGTAATATGATACTGGGATGGATGAGACTATGATGGTTGTGTGACGTAGCCGGGGAGGCCCAGATGATGTGGCAGTTGTTATCACTAGTGATTTTTTGAACAATTAGTAAATGAATTTATGTGTTGGGAATGGAACAAGAGATGATGGAATTGGCTAAAGATGAGATTACCCATTACTGTGATATATCTAGATGATTTTATAAAATGAATCTTTTTTAAGAGTTAATGGTCGTGTCACTTGTTTTTCTTATATTCAATTCCCTACTTATTAAGGAAACTAGATGCACATTTATGAATGTTTCCTCATGGTTGTAAATTTTGTTATTTTTCTGATTGTACATGAATTATTGAATGAATGTAATAATTAATGAATAATTCTTAACCCACTGGGTTAATATTGATAGAATGAAAATGATGAAAATATGTCAATCATGAGAATCCAAGGAATCTATTTGGATTATTCTAGGTGGGAATAGAGTTCCAGATGGGAGAATGAATGTATATTGAAATAATGTTAATGGTTAATTTAATTGAAAATATGATAATTTTTTTTCATAAATTATAATTAAAAACAAATCCATAATTAATGTATCTATTTTAATTTCATGTGTTCATATAGGATATCTAGTCCCTGTATTGGAATCCTTGTATTTGAGCGACGATAGATACTGTTTGACTTAGGATTAGGTAATGCCTAGAGTTTTATTTTTAGGTAATTAATATCATGTATTTTCTAGGATTTCATTCACTTCCCCACCCATGTTATTCAGGGAAACATACTCTTAGTGGAAATTGGTTGGGGTGTTTCCCCCACATACCGGTGGGAGGATAGATAACTGAATTCCCCTATATCCATGATCTCTTCTATTGATATTTACAACTTCTCGTATGAAATGTGATTAGTTTGACCATATATATGTGTAGAGGACTACGATGACCTGTGGTTATTTACACACATGTATCCCCTAATATAGTGTTTAAATTTTAAATATATGTTTGACATATATATTTTGCGATGGCTTGAGGTACATACCCTGGATATATGATATGATGTATTTTAGTATAATATCTAACGTGTGATACACATCATATGGGATGCAGTTGATCTAAGAAAACATTTTTAATATATATGGTGATATGAAATGGGATGTTGTATTTCATTCTTTTCATGGTGTAATGCCATACCTTGGTTTCTTTAGGATGGATTATTTTATAGAGAGATGGCTCAAGATGTGTGATGTAGTGGAAGGTAAAAGGATAGTGGGGGAAATGGGAATGGGAACCCTTGATGGTTTATTATTATTTTATTTGATTTTTCTATGTGATACATGTTTATGGTTATATAGGGTGGATATGGGAACATTGTATTCATATTTAGGGGATGTGTTAGATTCATTGTTGTTCATTATACATTTTTAGGCTTTCTATGTCTTAAATATGAGAGGATATGGGGAGGGGCCTACTATGTATACTATTATAATCAGCCTATGTAAATATATGATGAGTTTTAGTTCACTGATAGTATGTTATATATTTGGAAGGCTATTACTAGCTGGTGGATTGGCACGAGATCTTTGGGGATCATGGTCGTTCCATCTTTACCTTTTGGTCTTGCAGTTTTCTTTTCTGTTGTTATAGTGGTGTGTTGCATTTCATTTTTTCACATGGTATTTCAATATTTATATGTCTGAGTGAGTGTTTTTTATATATATATTTTCACTATCTTTCAAATTTCCTCTTAGAATTTATTTCCTCTTGTATGAATGTTTATTATACTCTCTGTGCTAGTTGTCAACTCAGGGCCTACTCCAGGCTAGACATGTGTAGTAACCATCTTTCATCTCTCATTTGTACCCTAGGAGGGGTTCACATTAAGAGTAGGTGTTGTGAAATCATATATTTAGGTAAATTAAGTAACATTTTTCTAATGATGATTATTTTATATGGAATAATTATAAATTCAATATATGCTTGAAAATTATAATTCATTACAAACTTGTTTTTGATAGATTTCATTTGTAGATATTATGATTAATTTATTCTACTATGTATTTATTATTTGATAAAATAGAAATAAATTTACAAAAAATCATCTAAAAATAATTTTTAGATAGATGATTGTGACATTTTTAAAAATATTACTATTTGAGTGAATAGTGAAAAATATCAATTTAAAAAAACTGGCAGTTATTTTATTTTATTCAAAGTAATTTCACCATTAATATTGATTTTTTTTAAAGACCATAAGTTTATTATATTAAATATAATCCATTTAACTCCATAATTTTATACATTTTACATGGTTTTGTGATAAAACAAGTTATATGTATAACAAATGAAATTTCCTAAACATGATTTTTTATAAATCATTGTAAAATTATATTAAAAAAATTTAATAGTAGAAATTGAATCGTGAAAAATTAATTACATATTCCTTATCATGAGGTTCAAATTTATTAATGAGGGAAATATACACTTTTTCTTTATCAAATATTAACCATGGTAAAAAGTTTTCTCCCTAGAAAAGGGTAAACCATGTTAGATAAGGTCAATTTTTCTTGATACGGTCTGAAAATATGATCAAAATTTTTACAATATCATTATATTTCCAATATTAACAATTTATATTATAAAATATTGAACTTTTTCCGCTTTCCATTGTTTATAGACATTATATTTTATTACGTATAGAAGAACTACAAAATGTCACTCTCATTTTTTTAATATTTTTAATATGTTTCCATGGGTGTTAACAAGAATTTATGAGTGATTATATAAGATTATTTTCAATATAAATATATTAATTTTGTGTTATTAAAATATTTTCAAATTTTCATGAAGTTATTATAATCTTGAATTCTTACACAACTCTAATGTAATGCTTGTATAATTAGTTGTTAAATTTCGTAAATGGGTTAAAAAACATTAAAAGTATCATTATATTGATATATTTTGGAATTTAATGAACATAATGGAAAATTATAAGGTATTTGGGTGAATTTTTTTTTTATTTTTTAATTACATTGTTATCCTGAATCCATTGATTTTAAGTTATGTTAATAAACATGAAAATGAAATTAAAGGATATTTAATGATTACATTTTTATTTCATTATAAAATCAATAAAAATAATAACAACTCACATTTCTAGAATTTATATAGTATATCATGAATGATCCAATTATTTTCAACTTATAATTTTTTAAATTATTTTCAAGACCCTTTGAGATTTAAAAAAATCTTATCACAGTTAAGGTTAAAAAGGTTAAG
Organism: Viscum album; assembly: GCA_963277665.1. Classification (NCBI taxonomy): domain Eukaryota; kingdom Viridiplantae; phylum Streptophyta; class Magnoliopsida; order Santalales; family Viscaceae; genus Viscum; species Viscum album. The sequence continues at coordinate 1,018,269,999 of OY728143.1, forward strand.
AAGGGGATTAAATTAATGGATAAGGAAAAAAATTTCATTTAATCTTATCTACCATTTTATGAATCTATTAAGACCATATATTCCTTAATGTAAATTATAATTCATTTGGATCCATTTTACTTCACATATACACCATTTATAAATTAATATTTCATCAAAATTCATGATTTCCACAAATATCACTCATAAAAGGGAAACTCTGATAATATAATTCTCACAACTATTTTTCCATTTTTCAATAAAAAAAATATACAAAAATAACAGACAAACAATATTCTCCATTTTATTTAGGTTGGAGTCCCTCCAAAATACCATCCTATAAGGTTTAAAGTAAAATCCAAATGTGGTTTTCCAAAGTAGATGTATAATTCTAAACCGATTATTTTCATGATTATTACATCTTCAAAATACTTAAATTATGATGTAAATATTTTTATATGATAAAATAAATATAGTAAAAATAATTAAATGTCAATATTTTGTGTTAAAACCTATTTTCATATCCTTTTCCTTTCAATGGAAATAATGAAATGTAACTCTTCTATATATGTGGACTACCACCACTAAAAATGAAGTGATCAATTTATTCACTATATCAAAATAATATTTATTATGATGTATTTAATTAATATATATGATATTAATTACATTATTATAGTTTTATAGATATATTATACTCCATAACCTCTTAGCCTTCTTTCTATAAAAAAATTATAATTTCATTAATGTCTATGTGTGGGCATACACATCTACGAAGTGACATGATCCATTTTTTCATTTAATTTTTTTAAGTATGGTTTTTAAATATTTTAAATGTATAAAAATGATAATTATTATGTGGTTAGTATTTATGATATTATCGAATCATGAACCCTTTTACTATAGGAACCCTAATAAATATTTTTTTGACATTATGAACCGAATGTCCTCAAAAAATTTGAAATGAATTTAGTATATTTAGCAACTGTGTAAGAAATGTTAATAAATGAAACATAATAAATTGTGTTAAGAGAATACACCTTAAAATTTTTCTCAGTAAAAAATTAATACAATTTTATTATATAGGAGTCACGTTATTTATGTGCTATGTAAGAATCAAAGTAAGAGATCGATCTTTGAATACATATATTAAGGTATTATTTAAAAATATTTTCCCTCCCTGTCCATATTATTTTAATTATTTTTTCAATTTTTTTATTTATGAATCAATTGTTTTTATTGGTCGCATTCAATGAAATTTATCCATTTTTACCAGTGTTTAAAATCAATATTTCTATCATTTTTATATAGATCACTTTAGAATCTTTTAATCAATATGAAAGAAGGATATTTATTTATCAAGTATGATGTGTGAATAGTTTCAAACCAGAACTACCATTATTAAATAATAATTTTCCTCTATATTTTTTCATTTATTTTTAAAAAATATATTAATTCCCATTCTTTTGGAATTTTTGTTTGTGGAGTTCTCAAAGAAAATAAATTTTTATCATTTTATACATTATGACTTAAAGTGTTTCATAATTTAAATAGGAATAAAATATTTTTTGATATTTAATTATGGAAATAAATTCTTTTTGTTTTATATATGTTATATTTTTTGAACATTGTTAATGTAGATGAGTAATAATGGTATACATATCCAATGAATTTGGTAAAAAAAATTATATCGGGAGAATAATATTATAGTTAACTGAATTGGATATTTCATTTCAATGATTTCTCATACAAGTGATTATAGGAATGATGTAAATATTAATTCTTAAGATACCTATATTACCATTTAATGATTACAAAATTGCTGTGTGGTAATTTATTATTTCACAATGTAATAATTTTTTTTATGTTTTTGGAATGTTTATTACCATTAATGGGTAACAAGTACAATTTTGACAAATCTATTTTCATGGATTGTCATGATTTTTAATACACCTGCTTGATTATGGTTATTGCTTCATACATGTATATTCAAGGTTTTAAAAAAGTAAATGAATACTTGATAAAATTTTAAGTATGGAAAATTTAAAAAAATTATGGATTTTAGTGTTTATAAAATGGACTAAACAAATTCTTTTATATTTATATAGATTAATAATATTTTGTTAAAACGTTTTTATTATTTAAAATAGTTGAAGATAGATTGATTTTAAAAAAATATGGTGTACTTTTTCCAAATGGTTGGAAATAATTTTTTTTGAATTTTGGAAATCTTTTTTGGGATATGTTTTATTACTCAAATTCAAAATTTCTATACCTTTAGTTAATTTAGAGTGATACTAAATGGTGTTTTGTTTTCATTATAAAAAATTTATGTGGGTAAGAATTGTTGAAACCAGCCAAATAATTATAATTAGAGTGTGGTTGATCCAAATCCCTAAGTGAAGCAATAGTTAGTTCATTGTATTGTATAGTATTTTTAAGACTTAATATGAGTGAAAAATATGATGTTCCAATGTAGGAGGACCATTCAGTCTAGTTCTAAAACTAAAATCCACCAAACACTAAGGGTGATTCAGATATGGAAAATGTATCAGTGTGGATAAATAAGATGAATAGAATATTTTATTTCTATGGAACAACATATGAGATAAATATGAAGTTGGAAACATATATATTGGTAGACATTTGACATTATTGAGAGGATTTGGTAGTTGGGGAGAAATTGAATCAATGAATTGTGTGTGATTACTTTGATAAATATTCATAAAAAATCGATCCTCACTTGTTAATAATTTCATGAGTATGAACATATGATTGTTATAGTAAGAAAACCTCACAATGAAAGATAAAACAGTTAAATATTTGAATTTATATTTCTTTTCATCATAAAATTCACTCAAATATTATTATTCATTATATAATATAATATATAATGATGTTTACTAGACTTATGGTAGAAACAATTTAAATATCATGTAATGTAGTCAGAGGAAGAATGATTATTTCTATCAATCAAGCAGGATATCAAATAATGGAAATAAATAAAAGAGGGACTCATATTTATAATAATTTAGTATGACTCATAATGGGACTAATGGATCAGTTATTCTTCCCCATAAGACTAAGACAATTCCTGGATGCTTTTGTGTGGGTTTTCATATTAAATAATAATGCATGGAACTATCTTGATAATTTACCAATTCAAAATTTATGGGTGAATCATTGCCAAATATTTCCAATACACTATTCAAAGGTATGGTGCTATTCAAATGTTTATAGTGGTACATTGGTCGAATCATCTTTAATGGTTTTTTATAGTTGATTGTTTTTTACTAAATTTTATATGGGGGGGGGGGTTGTAGAGCTTTATTAAATTGATAGACTGATGAAATTTTATTTTTTTTTAAATTTTGTTTTGTGTTTATTGTTTTTGATGTAGGCTTATTATATCCTTGAGAATTGTTGTATATTAACTTACATTAACACTAACTTTACTAGATGATTTTGATTAAAATTCTGGTTTGTTAAGGCTTTAATACAATCCATATATTAATTAAGGATACAATATCAATGAAAAATTATTAATGGGATTGTACTTATGATTTCCATAATATATAGAGTTCACACTTTTAACAAAAAATTTCATTAATCAATTATTTTTTTATTTTGACATACATATTTCTATCAAATAGAATATTTACCTTGAAAAATAACTCAATAACTCAACATCCCTTAATTAAGACACACCACAATGGGAGATTTACTCATCTTTTGATATAGTGATTAGTCTATTTTGTTATGTTTATGGTAATGAATTAAAAATAGAAGAAAAATAGTGGTACAAGTTTAGAGTAGTGCGCTAAAGACACACACGAACTATGAATAAAATTTAACAAAATCATTTGATTTAATGACAAAGAGAAATAAGTTTATTATTAAAAACATTATATTAAAAATTTTAAAAATATTAATATTACATAATAGAGGGTGTATAATTATTCTATATGATTATTATGAAATGTGAAATTATATTTATTTGAAATGAAAGAAAACATACAAATATAAAAATTGAAAACAAACATCAAATGAAAAGTGGAAGAGATGTTTCTGTTATTGAAACAATGTTATTTCAAGTCATCCTAGGATCAATGAAAAGCCTATGAGGATAAAAGATATCCTCCTTATGTGCTGGTGTGTCAACCCCTTGCAAGGATAAGTGGGGAAAGAATTTATATCACATGGTGATGGAATGTTTTATATAAAAAAACCCCCATAATTTTGTATAAAACATTCGACCTTAAATAAAGAATCATATGTATATATCGTCTACTTTAATATATCAAATATGTATATTTAAAGTACACCCTAAAACATTGGATTCTATTGAATTTTTTTGATCTATTTTTATGGTTTTTTCCCATGTTCATATTTCAAATTTAGAGTCAAGTTTTCCCATATTAAAAATGTGAATGTATTTTTTTGTGATTATGCCCTCAAATTTGAACCAGTTATCCATAAAAATTGAGAGCACCCATATTTCATTTGTCACAAATTTTGTTATATAAATTGGATTATTAGATTAATAGAAAATTCTAGAATGGTGGATGATTTTTAAATCCTATATATAATTGTGGGATGTATTTTCATGCATAAATTGGGCCTATTGTTAGTGGATTTGGAAAAAAAAATTCAAGTAAAAATAATATATAGTATCTTATAACATAGTTTAATATTTTATCAAATCAAGGATTCTATATTGTGCCTAGAAATACAATCATCATGGATGGTATTGTTTTCTCAACAGATCTTTTGGACCTTTTTTTATGGTCCATATGACCCATTAGATGCATAAATTATCCAATGATCTTGTTTTATTATTTTAACTATACTAATTTATGAACCATAAAAAACAATAATCAAAAAATTTAATTTTAATTATTTTCATTTTTGAAATAAAAATACTAAACCAACACAAATCTGGATTATTTAAAATAATGATCAAATATTATTTTTGATATTAAAACATCGGAATCTCAAAATTATTTTTGAAATTTCCATTGAATATAAGTAAAATTCGGTAGATAAAATATTATTTGAAAATAGATTACATCCTCACCCCCACACATAGGATTTTACATGTCCTCTGGTTTATCAAATATAAAAACATAACAAAATATTTTCTACACATTTAAAAATACATTGATATTGTTTTCTCTAAATAGGGGTCTAGAAATGTTCACTACACGTTAATGAATTCCACCACAAATTTGTACAACAAACAGTTTCTTAAAAAAAATCATTTTTCATGTATACAATAAAAAATCTGGCATGTAGGCACTCAGAAATCACTCCACTCATGATTATAAAAAAATATCTATGTAGGTTCACTCATTCACCTACCAGAAGTGAAAAAATTAGAGTCCGAAATATCTCTTGGGATTAATTCTCTATATTAATGTTCACAAGGATCATCAGTTCTTGTTTGGTGTTACTCACTGGCTTTGTGAAAATTGGATTATAGTTTCATAATGAGTGTAAAAGAGGTTAAAACATCAACATGGAAAAATAAATTCAAAATTTTTTCTAATGTGACATATAAGGTTATAAAAACAACTATTTACATGGGAAAGAATATATGAAGGAATACCTAAAAATAGTTACAAAATTTGAAGCAGATAAAAAAATTAAATAAATATAAACACACAACTTCTCCCAGTCACACATGAAAACACGATTCCTGCGTTACTTTTTTTAAATGATTAAAGGGGGAAAATATAACTCTAATCAAAGAACCTTGTTTGATCTCCTTATGAAAATAATTGTAATTGATATAAAAAGATCAAAGGTTCAAGAAGAGTGATTTTCAACCAACCTATGAAACACCATTTTTTTGGGTTAATTTTTAATTTTCTTATTTCAAATATTTTTTAAAACTTTTCAATAAAAGTTGTACAAAATTTCATTAACATGAATCCATTACCAATATTCATTTAATTAAAACATTTAACCCATATATAATTGGATTATTTACCTCATGTATATGATAAAACATTTTTAATCATGGAAATGGTGCCCCTATACACAAATTTTAATAAAATATTCAATGAAAATACATGTAGATTTTGGGGGGTTCATGGAATTTGGATGATAATGTGGATATGAAAAAAATTTATCATTAGATCAATGAGGCTTTTAAAAAGTAGGATTAATGTATGGGTAATGTGATGATATTTTTTTATTTTTATTATTATATGGTCTATAAAATGACAATATCATATTAATGCACACAAGATTATGAAATTCATCTTGAAGGTCCACAAACTCAAGACTAAAAACTATAGGTGAAAAACACACTAAATCAAAAGATAGTCATAGGTGACCTTGCGATGAAAGCTAACATTGTTCATCATGTTTGGGGAAGAAATTTTTACAAAATAAAAAATTTGATCATTTCAAATTAATATATCTTATTATAATATTATTTATCCCATATGATTATGAAAAATACAATTTTGAGATGAAATAAAGAATTTTTACCCCCAAAAATGTTTAGTCAAAATTTCCAAATTTATTGGTGAGCAGTTTTGAAGCTTTTAGGTTTTTTTTTTGTTTTTTATTTGTTTGGAGTCTTTAAAATACACATCCATAGATAAGATAAATAGAAAAAAGGTTTAATGTAAAAGTTGAAAAATTATAATGATAATGGAAATATAATAGAGAGATAGAGAGAGATAAAGAAAGAGACAATGAGCTGGAGTAATAAGATATGGAGATAGGGTTAAAGGGCAAATGGTGTCACCTAGTTTTGTTTTGGACGGTCAATATATACATAAAATGGTGGGTTTGTGAATGTCAACATTGTTCATTGGGAATTTTTCCTCTCTGGTGATTAATTTGAAAAATGTCCTTTACTTAAAAAAAATAAATAATTATTTATTTAGTGTGATATTGAAAAAAAATATGGAAGTGTAAATCAAAACATAGGTTGCCTCCCAAGAAGCAATAAATTAATTTTTTTCTATAACTAGATTGTTACAGTGGACTAACCATATTCCAATAATAGAAAATGTATAATCTCAACTGTAGTGTGCATCCAAAAAAACATATCCTTTGGAAGGCCTAAATGTTCAGTGGTTAATTGTTTCCCTTCCTTTTTGATGTTCGTGTAGTTCAAACAGATTGGAAATTGAATATGAGTATCCTCCGATTATTCTTCAACCAGAAGAATAATTTAGTCCATATAGTGTTTCTTTTCTATATCTATAATTTCAGGATGATGTTTCAAATATAATAGTGTATTTATATGTGGTTCAAGATGTATGAAATCATAGTATGAGATCCCAGTTGTTTTTCAATCATTTTTTCATCACTATCTAATGTTTTGTAATCAAGATAAAATGGGACATGAGACACAATATATTTTCCATGTTCTTTTATATTAATTTCTTCCAAAAAATAGATAGTTTGAACCTTACGGATGATAAATTTATTAATTTGTGAAAATATACATCAAAAATCAATCCTATCAAAAAAAATTTAGGATAATTTATTTAGCCTTCACCATACTTATGTGAGAATATTTGGTATCATAGATAGGAAATGACAAAAGATATATAATATGATTTATCTTAAAAAATGAGCATACTAGTTCATTTTCATAATTGTTATAAATTATTGAGTAGAGGATATTCGAGGTGAGATGTGATTCCAAAGATTATAGATGATCTTTTAGATAAATTGAGCTAATAAGAGACATGTTAACATGAACTGTTCCATTTATACCTTGGTTAATGATGATGAAAATTTATAATCTTTTTTATCATTAGAACAAGAATAACATGATGAATCAGGGATAACTACTATCTTTGAGATACTTTCATAATAATTTTTAGAGAATATATATTGATTCCATGATGGGTATCACATGGCATGAAATTTTTTTAACATGAACTATTTTCCAAAATAGTTCATGAAAGAAATATAAAAAAAGAAATAAAATTTAGATTTGGATTTCATGTGGCATGGTAATCATAGAATTAAATTATATTAGAATAATTATTTGTCACCTTCCATGTCATGGTGATAAAAATCATTAGGGATGATAGTGTCATTGTCATAGGTATTTATATCATCAGTTATTATTTTATGGATGGATGTACTTCTATTAGATAATAAGATGAAAGAATTTATTAGGTTAATGGGACCTAGAAAAATGTTATAGAATAATGATTTGTTCATGAATAGTTCTTATGTTCCTAGGGTTATGATTGAATCATAAATGTTATAAATCCCTATTTGGCATGGAACCATAAAGGTACATTGATATTTTATCTTCATCATAATGGAGTGTTGGGTTTAAAAAATTTCATTGGTCCTAAGAAATCTATTAATGTTAAAAATATACTTAAGAAAATATAGATAAATTGGTATTTTTCATGGAATATAATATGGGAATGTTTAAATCAATGCATCTAAATATATTGATTCTTTAAGAATCATGATCGAATGGATTCTTTAGATTAGAGATGGAATGAGTAAAATGAATGGGTTTCTATAGAGGAAAGTAATAAGGTAAGGGAATGTCATTATGATCATTTTTTAGATTTTTTTCCATTCCCATTTAAATATTTATTGTTGATTTATAAGAATCATCATGTGTCCTAATTATTTTAATTAAAAAAATAAGTTAAATTTCACATACATTACCCTTACGGTTAATAAATGTTTTAGTAGGTATTTGGATTGAATTGTAATATTTCTCTAGATAAAGGTGGGTTATAGGGGAAACAAATATTTTAAAATGTTTTTTTGATACAATAGGATTAGTTGGGATAATAATCGGTTACACTTCCCTATGGTTTCATAGAAGAATAGGATTGTCCTGTAATGATATTATTGTTATTTTGGTTCTTGGTAATGTGTTTGTATTGAGTTGGGAATTGAGAATCCTCGCTTGGATAGTAGACACCGGGAGGATTATTAGGAGGATAGATCCTTTCATGTTGAGAAACAAAATGATACTATTTATTTATCTTTCCACCACCTTAGACATATTTTAATCAGTCTGGATATTGGATATAGAGTTTACGGGGGTGGAAGACATGATTTTCATACCTAATGAATTTTTTATATGAGACTGTATCATTGTTGGGGTGGGTGGAGTTTCTAATGAATATACCTCGTTATTGTGGGATGGTGTTCAACTAATAATCTATTTCATTATGCTCCATTGGAATAAATTATTCTGATTGGTCAAATTAATGTTTTGGGCCTCTATCGGTTTGATGATTCGGTGGGATGTAGATTCCATATTTTTTTATAGGTCAAGGGAGAAATAATTAAAGAGAATATGGGGTTGGGGACTTGGTATCCAAATATAACATTCAAACATGACCTTTTTGTTCACTCAGCCACTCATTCATCTATTTAGGATCTCTGTATTGATTCTCTTAGGCCTGTCTGACATGATCATGATCTAGAGTATGACATTTCTATTTTTTCAGGATTGCAGGTTCTAACATATTGTTCAGCTATATGTTTTTTTGATCAGGATAACCACCATTTGTAGTATTAATTTGAGTTTCATCCATAGCCAATAATCTCTCATAAAAGTGTTGGATCAAGGGTTGGTCTGGGATTTAATGGTGTGGGCATGTATCGACAATGGTTTTAAAGCTTTTCCACCAATCATGGTGTGATTCATTAGTGAATTGATAGATTCCAATACTTTCCATTCAGATATAAGATGTCCAAGATGCGGGAACAGATTTTATAGGAAGTGTCACTTCATGAGATTCCATATATCTACAGACTGAGGAGGTAAGTAACAGAACCATAATATAGTTGAATAATTAATATAGAGACGAAATTCATGATAAATTATTTTCTTCTTTAGAAAACCCGTGAGGCTTCATAATAGAACATACCACATAGAACTATTTGAAGTAGAAATGGGTTTCCTAACTAGATTTCCTAAATAGATGAGGTTCAAGATGAATGAAACCCGGTTTGAGTTTAAAATATACCAGGATGTTTCAATATTAAATAATTAATGTTAAGTAATTTAGATTAAGAGTAATGAGTTATATATGGTTATGTATACAAATATTTCTTATATCTAGTGTTATTGGATTGGTAATTAATCGGTATTGAGTGAAATTTTGAAATTAGGGGGAAGGAAGGGTGTTTTTTTACATTTATGATGTTAATGGAAGGGGGGGTTTTCAAATATTTTTGTATATATTTCTTTTTTTGGATTCTTTTAAAAGTAATAAAAAAATATCAACAACTAGTAGCAAAATCTTGAGTAAGACCTCCATTTGATGGATGTCTGATTTTAACCCATCGATTGTTCATTGGTCTGGTGATCATCTAATTTGTATATAGGCATTCTGGTCGAATCCATTGTAGTGGCTGTTTTTATAGACAGGTTTTATATTACATTTGAATTGGGGTGGGGGTGATGGTAGATAATAATTAAATTGAATGATGGATGATTTTTATGTTTCAAATTTGATTACTATTGGAGAGATTTTATTATTTTGGAATTATTATTATGATATCCTTGAGCATTGCATGATATTCCATTAAATTAACACCCCCATCCTAAAATGATTTTGATCAGAATTATTATGTGATGAGTGTTTAATAGAAGAACTAACATAATTTGGGTGATAATATCATACAACACATGCTTACAATAGTGTATTAATGGTTCCAATAATCTAGGGGATCAACATGTTAATAAAATAAATCATTAATTAATAGAATTTTAATTTTTATCATACAAATTGTTAACCGTAAGAATATTTGACCTTCCTATAAATCATTTTTTTTCATTTTAGAATGCTGGTTTAAGTGTGAATGTTTCCCCACATCCAACGCAAAACAATGTCAAGAAAACAGAAACAACAAAAAGAAAGAAAACAAATAGTTACATATCATAATACCCATAGTTATCCTTGCATCCCAAAAAGGATTATTCTTCCCCAATAGCTGATTCCCGCTATTGATGTCTCCAAAAAAATGCATATTATACTAGATTCATAATATTATCAAGAACAAGCTTATCCGGGGATGCCTTCTTGACTTTTCTTCCCTTCATTACCGCAAGAAGCACTCCATCATTCTGTTTAGAGGCATACCTAGTCTACATCTGCCGCGGAAGATAGGAATAATCCTTCCTTGGTCTCCTTCCCAGTGTTGCAGATAAAGGTTTTTCTCCAGTAGATATCTTTTGAATCCCACATTAGACAATTTCACTAAAAGAACAGTTGAATGGAGGATTGAAGTATTCCTTTCCTCACCCGAACATCCCCTTTCCTTCCCCGAAGAAGAATAATTGACAATTAAAATATCTCAATGACTTAGCATCGCCAAATTATGACTCACCCAATGGAAGATTTACCCAACCATTGATATAGTTATTAATGTGATTTCTTCTTTTTTAGTGTGAATAAATAAAAATAGAATAAAAATAACAGGACAAGATATGAATAGTTAACCAAACTGACACATGAAAATAACGAAAATTAAACCTGGCATTTTGATTTAATGAGAATGAAAAAGAGGGGAATGATATTTGAAATTATTTAATAAATTTTAATATTGTTAATATTAAAAAATGGATAATAATTTTTCATAATGATTATATAATATGCATTAATATTATATTTAAATGAAAAAACATACACAATTAAAAATGAAAACTAGGGGAAAATGAATAGAAAAATTGGAGGAGAGGTATTGATTTTTGAAAAAATATTATGGAATGTCATATCAAGACCTTGGAATGGATGTGGCCATTCCAAATCATCTCATTAAGTGATTATGTTCCGACCCCTTTCATGGATAATAGGGGTACAAATATATAGGCTAAGGTGGATTCCAAAAACAACCCCTCAAGTTGGCTTAACCATTTGACCTTTTAGAGAGAATAATCTAGGGGAATATTATACATTAAATTTTTTATATATTGATGTTAAAATTACTCCTTATATTTGTTATGTCCCTTGAACTTTTGGAGCTAACGTTGTGGCTATTTTACAAAACCTTTTGTTGATGTCTACTTTTGAGTTGATGTTTTCCATGTTCTAGTTGTGAATTACTTTTTTTCTATGAATACGCCCTCAAATCTAAACCATTTATTATAGAAAGAATGGAACATACATCATTAATTTATCCTCAATAAATTATATATCAATTAGTCAATTGGATTTAGTGGATTGAAATGATTTTTGGGCTATTTTAATGTCTCCTACAAAATTGTGGGTTGGACATTCATACTACAATTTAGACCATTTTTGGTTTAGTTGGGACATGAAATGTTTATACAATAGGTTATATGATATCCCAAAATAATATTTTAGTGTGTCATTTGTGTTTTTATTCTGTATTGGGACTTAAAATTGAATAAACATGTCTATTCATGTTTTCAATATAGATTTGGTGGGCCTTCTTGTGTGGTCCACATGGTCCATTAGATAACCTAATAATACAATGTCACTATTTAATTATTTTTATTCTAGTGAATTATAGACCCTAAAAACAAGAATCAATCAATTTAGATACTTATTTGGATAGTTATATTAAAATAGTAAACTGACTCCAATGTGAATTAATTCAATTAAGGCACAAAATTATATTTAATATTAATACATGGGTATTTCACACCAATTTTGGGATTTTACATGAAAATAAGTAAAAAAAGTATATTATATTTATAAATCATGGAATAATATCAATGTGTAATATTCATTTATATTATATTTTTACCCCATGGATTGGTAATATATACACGTCTCATGATTCTCATTCATCATATGCTTCTACGAGTTGAGTGAAGTAGAATAAATCTCATTAGAAAAACCAAGCAATCCATGGTTGTTCAAGGAATACCAAGGATCCTCAACTACATTAATATAAATTGGGTTATAAAGATAAAATTTAAATTAGTAAGAAAAAATATGGATATAGGAAAATTAAAATGGACGATCAATTGAGACCTTCAAAGGAGAGAGTAATAATATTTTTAATTCAACCCATATCGATGATTTTCATTATAAGGGTGAATCCAATTATTTTTTTCTTCTCATGTAGTTGGTATTTTAGGTTTACATGTTGAAATTATTCCATATATTTTCAATATATAAACTAATTCGGTCTAATTTTAATGTTGAGTCCCTCTGTGAAATTCATGATCTATAACTTTTGATGGAGTTGAATTTCTTTGGATATTTTATATTTTTGATCTAGTTAACTATGAAATAATCCTAGGTATGGATTGGTAGAAAATGTTTAGATATCACATATATTATTATACTTATAGTGTAATTTTTACAAAAGTTGATTGTGTAGATAATCCATTTAGCTGAGATATAAATGTTATGGAAAGTATAGAATGATTGTTGGCCGTAGACATTTTTTCTCAATAATTTCTCTAGATTTACACAAAAAATTGAAATGGAGTGTTAAATTGATCTTCAACGAGGGATCCATCATATCTCAATTCCATCCTATTGGATGTAAAAAATATAATTATGGTAATTGAAATTTCATTTTTATGAATTTTAATGTATAGGGTTGATTCCACCTTATATGTCTTTGTGGGAAGCACCGGGTTTTTTGTGAAGAAGACGGGTGTAAAAATTATGATCTTCATAAATAATCTTATTTTTATCTATGTTAAAATAATTAATCAGTAACCACTTCATTGAAATGATTATTTATTGATCTATAAAGGGGATCCCAATGGATCTCTAAAATTGATATGCACTCATGATATCAATAACTATAGGTCAAGAATGAAGATATTCTGAAAATAATGTTCATAAGAAGATATTAATATTAGGAGTTTGTTATTATGAGTATTGGTATTAAAAATCCACAATCCATTAGTATTGAATAGATGAATATGATATTTTAAAGGTATCTTGTTTCCATTGTGGTATGTTTTTATGACATAATGGTGTATTATAGGACAAAGTAATAACATCATTAAAAATTTGTTTAATGTTTAGAATTTTGAGGGATCATAGTAATTATTCCAAAGAATCGATGTCTGTTTTTAGATATAGTAGTTATGTTTTCTTGGACATGATATCTCCAAAAAAGATTTTCTTTTGATCCAAAAAATATAGGGAATGTGATCTATTGGAAACCAATATAGTGTCATAAAGATACACAGTTTCCTTTTCTTAAATATTCATTATCAAAATTTTATTTGGGAAATTTCATGAATTGATACACCAATTACAGTTCACAGATGAGAAATTTTCCATTCCAATTGGGTGAAGAATGTTATATGAATTTTCAAGATCCCAAAATTCACCATACATAAACATGGTTCCTATTATTTCTAAAAGTAGGATAAGACTATGTTTTGTATTTCGGTGCTCCTGGATCATTGTTGGTGGTGTTCTCAAGAAGGGATATCGTGTTTTTTTATTATGGCCCACTATATTGTAAGTTTCATGGGAATAACTATCCAACACATGATTGGTAACTAGCTATTTCAATCTATGATTTAAAGATGTGGCAACATTACATTTTTGGTGGTAAATTCATGGTGTTTACAAACTGTAAACCATGAAACACATTTTTTACAATTTGATTTTCATTTGAGATAAAAAAGAGAGATGTAGTATCATGATATGTTTTACATCAACCTAATGTAAACATTGAGTAAAGGGAACTTTATGGTGGATGAATTTAGCAGGAATTCATATAGTTAATTTTTGAAATAGGTTTTATATCAATGATATGTAATTATATTAATTGTTGAGAAGCACATGGATTATGAAGACTGTGGTAGAGTGGTAGTTTTTTTTCTAGTTTTTTCCTAATTTCATTGATAAGTATAAGGAGGAACATAACTTTTATTATGAATGTGTTTTTATGTTGTTAAAACTCAATCATAAGAGATATCATTTATGCCTCTATGATTTTTGGTAGACTAAAATTTTATTTGGATCATACATTCATACCTATCACTTATTAAGAAAACATACTCCACACTTACTGCCATTCTAGATTGGTTGTTCATCCTGAAGTCCAAACGATATATAGGGTACTGAAAGTACAATTTCAGTGGGTAGAAATGATAATAAAAGTTGCTTAGATTTTTTAGATGCCTAACCTTACATCTGGTTATGGCCTAAAGCCATTTTCCAACATGTTTTTTGTAGTCTTCACCGATTCCAATGTGAAAAAGGGAGTAGAGATGTATGGATTTTGTAAAAGGGCCACAACGAATCATTTAAAAACATGATATGGTATGGGTGATAGTGGGCCAACACAAAATTTATCTCATATGAAAAAAATTAATAAATCTAATAAGGTAGATGAATTGTAAAAATTTAATATATTGTAAGTTGTTAAAAAAAATGGGATAATAGATTGGATAGTATTAGATCATTTTCAATTGTTTATGTCTCATTTTTCTAAATCCTTAGAAGAATCAATTTTCTCTCACATCACTATGATCAATGCATATCATCCTAAAATGGATGGTAAATCCAAAATGATGATCTAAAACATAGAGGAAATGGTTAGGACTTGTGTAAAATATTTTTTTGTTTCATCGGAGGAGCATATATATTTAGTTGACTTCTCATACAACAACAATTAGCTGGCCATAAAATATTAAGAACCACTTGAATAATTAAATTATCATCCTTACCATTATGTATATTTTTTTGTTGAAATATGCAAAACATCACTGGATGGACCCAACTTTGTCCAATAGATAGTGATGAAGATTAATTTAATCATAAATTGAATAGATATTTATCACAGTAATTGGAAGTATTAAGTAGATTATTGTTGATTAACATTTCCATTAGAGGTGAGTGATCAAGTTTTGCTGCTAATCTATTTGATTTATAGTCATCATTTTGTTGGTGTTAATGTAATGTTATATCTTTGATACAATTTCCTTTTCGAGATACTGGAATGTGTTTGATTGGCGTTATATGAGTTGATTTTCCTATAAGGATTTATTCTAGGAATAATTTTATTCATGTATCATAATTAAATAAGTTTCAACCTGATCCTAACCATGTGATTAGAGGACATCACATTAACAATGAAGCTAATGCTTAATTTCTTTATGTGCAGGTACAAATTGTGGATGTGGAAGAGAATGGCTTGTGTGGGAAAATAATTGGTATAGTGAGGTTTTTATGAAAATATGGTCTGAATTAGTGATAAATATGGGAATGTGAAAAAGAAATGATGGAGCATTGATTGAAACTCTTCCAAGATAACTCAATATTTGTACTTTATATGAACATGAGGAACAATTTTTGGATGAATGTAGAACCCTCTTTTTCTGGTACAGTACCATATATTTACGTTGTTTAAGTATATATAATGCAGGGAATGTGTATTAAGGAGATAAAAGGGGTTTCTAAAATTTTTTAAGGCCTTTAAAGAGGGGCATGGTTTGGGAATAGATAAAAGAAGTTGTGCAACAACACTATAAAAATGTTTATGGGAAAAGACATTATACTGAGAAAGCACATGGTTGTCACCCATTTTAGCCAAATTATCAATATTCCCAATTTAAACCTTGAAATATTGTATGGTGGGGTGTACCATGATTGGAACATGGTTTTCTAACCATGTTATCTTACCATGTGTGGTTCTCGTTAAGATAATAGATCAGCAATAGTTAGTGGATTAATTTCTTAACTGTGATCCCTAATCATGAACCCTAAAACATTAAATATGAATACTATGTAATAACGTGGAATATCTCCTTAATCCCTCATTTTTCTTATAATTTTCCATAAAATGATTCATCTTAATATGAAGGTTGTATTGCCAATTCATTTAGATACAAGAGTGATCCGTAGGCAAATATAATTTTATTAGGGTCCCAATTTCATTAGTAAGTGATCATTCTTAAACATTTTACCTAGATCACTTTTCCTACTCTCATTGGGAATCATGGATGTAGTATGTTGGGGATATATACTTATTTGGTGATGTTAATATTTTACACATATATATTTTTTGTTTTAAGGGAATTAGATATACTAACAGATTTTGGAGTTGTAAGTTGGGTTTTTATCATTTTTGGGTCATTATTTCGTTTCAAAAATGTTTGAGAGGTAAGTGGGTTCTCCCTTAACTCACATTGAATAGAACTAGAAGGATTGGATTCAAATTAATTTAATTTCATGAAATTTTTGTGAACACTATTTAGGATTTTATGGAAACTAATTTAGTGATGTTATGATTGAAATAGTAGAAATTGGTTACATTTTTTGAAATTACTTATGGTTCATGATTTTAACATAATGTTATTAAAAATGAAGTTTTATTTTTATTCATGATAAAATATTTATAGAATAAATTTCAATAAAATAAATGTTTCTTTGAAATGGATTATCATTGGTTTTTAACAAATGCAGATGGCATGGGTTCATTTCCATTGATGTGTCCCTTCAGAATGGGAGAGTTCTATTGGAGAACCTGGTATTGATTACCTGATAAAAAATACTTAGATCAACAGGATACCTCCCATGAGCATGTAACATTAACATAGTCATGAATGTGTTTATATTTTCATGTCTGGAATGGCTATAACTAATGGAATTTTAGAAATGGTTATTTAAGGCTTGTTTAATGCCTTTTCATGGAAAATGTTTTGGTTGGGAAAAATATTTTGTTATTCGATATAAACTGATTAATATTATTTTAAACTATTTAATATTAATGTGAAAAAATGTTCAATCATAGTGTATTGAGTTGTAAATTCATTGGAGAAATACTACTAAGTTTTATACTCACCCCCTACATTGGAACATTGGTGAGTTTGTAGATGTAATATATCAAAACATTGGTAAAGGAAATGTATCATAGTTCTTATGTGGTGCTTCTTAATTCCTTATAATGTTCATGTGTTTTGGGATCATAGAGTAGAATTGGACTTTATATATTTCCTCTTTTTTCTATGAATGTTTTCTTCATTTGGTAATTTTGGATTTTTTTTTCACTTGGTTTTTCATTTTACTCTGATATGGTAATTATTTTTATCACACACTAAATTATATTCCCTTATTCAAATGTAACATATAGTAGTATGGTTTATTTTTTTATTATGGTTTGGTATAATTATAATTAAAAGTGAAATAAATCTCAAAATTTTCTATAATCCCTAGTCTTTTATTTATAGCCTTTTCTGTATTTGGGATATAACCAATGGTCAGTAGCACCTTTTCCTCTTCCAAATATAATGGGTGGGGGTAGGAATTCAATATCATTTATTCAAAACACTCGGTATAAAGATGACTTAATAATCATAGAATGTTGTCATTTTAATGTTCAATTTTGGGTAAATTATTTTCCTTTTCATTAATGAGTGGGTGTGGGGAGAAAATTAATTACTGTAAGATAGTTTGAAAATGAAAATGTCGCATTTTTTATGCAATTTTACATGGTTTTTATGGTAAGATATGAACTGCATTCATAATCCAAAGAGAAATATTTACCTCATTATTGATTGTATTAATCAAATTAATTATAGGGAAATAGTATCCGCAATTGTTCATCATAGAAGGACAAACTATCATAGTATATTTTGATAGAGAAGGAATTATCCATATCATATGAATTCTAATGGAATCAGGATAATAATAGATTGATAAAGAAAAATTGAGATAAAACAGAAATGTGAATGAATAGTTTCTTTTATATAGTAATTGTGGATAGAAATGCTATAGTAGATTCATGAATGGAATGAGATTTTTATAAAATTTTGGAATTAATGGATGTGGTTTTCATTATTTCTAGGAAATGAAAAACGTTTCCAGTGATTTATCCTTGATCATTCAGAAGGTGGGGAACTACACAAATGAATTCCTCAAGAAAAAATGGAATATACCCCAGAAGAACTTAAGGGATAATGGTCAGTCATTTTCTATAACTATGACTAAAGTGAAATGATTAATGTTCTTGGGTGATTGTATTCAAGAATAATTTCACATAGGGTTTTTTTATCATTGGTATTATAGTTATAGTTATCATAAAACATATAAATATTCTTACTATATTACAATTTCAAGAATTATATGAAACCATATACTGAATTACATTGATAATAAAGAAATGTGATTCTATAAAATTTGAACTATTTATAAAAAACATAATGGAGGGAAGATAACCCTTAATACCTATTGGATGTTGATATAATAATAAAAATTATTTTTTTATGGTATAATATTAGTGTAAATGAATTTGGTAGTGGTTTAGGTTATCTTTTTTGGAGTTTTCTACATTCCTATATTTACAGAATATGGTTCCCAAAATTAGATATTATTTTTAGAAGAATTAATTTTTTGTTAAGGTTTAGGTTGATAAAGTTATTCATATACTTTAAATGTTACATTAATAGCCACTTAATGATTATTATAGAATATAATGTTATTTTATTTCAGGAAATTTAGCAACATCCGTTATATCTTTTTTGACATTGAATTTGGTTAGAAATTATTAGATGGGCTATACGGTTAACTATTTATGGAAAAGATTATATTGATCTTTGGGGGTTATTGGATAACATGAGTACAAAAAAATTGTAATTTTTTTTTCACTATATACAAAATGAATGACTTTTCATTATTTTATTGGGCTAATGATTAAGATAATGTTAATAATAATGCTTTATTAACAAAATATTCAAGATAGTTATTTATATATTTGAATAAAAATTGATATGGAAATTGATCAAATATTAAAAAATCTTTAAATTATAATAATCCTTTTTTTGATTTTTCTGTCATAATGATAAAGTTATTCATCATCCATTAGAAAAGGATTATTAAACAAAATGGTTATCATAATAAATTTATATCAGATGAATATAATTTATTATAAAATAATTATATTTTTTTCAGTTTTTTGGTCACTAAGATTATATTATTAATTTAAATTGTTGTGATAAATGTTTGCTATAACTATCTATTAAATTTTGGCAATAGTATTGTCTTCTATGTCCATGTGTTCTTTTACGACCAATGTTCTTCTTAATGGAAATCTAGTAATGTGTTATGCAGATTGAAATTCATTTCTATGTTGTCAAGAAGATTTTTTATTAACCCTTTTTATGAATTTTAATTCCATAAATAGTATTTTTAAATATCAAACACTTGATTTTTGTGATCCAGATTAAATAGTGTGGACCTAATTTTGTACTTGGTAGAATCTAACATCACAATACATTTAAAGAATAACATCAAATAAGATGACATATATGAAATGTGAAACCAATATTATATTAGAATGTAACACCTTGATAAATTATGATATTTTTATTATTTAAATAAATTATATCTAATTGATATCTTTCTATGAATACGACATCATGTTTTATCAAAACATGATACAATTTTAAAATATTTTAATGTAGACATGACTATTATAAAATAGCCATAATGATAGTGTTTTTTTAAGGTTAATAACAAATTTATAAAAATTATATTGTTTAAAATTGTTTATCATAAATTATATATATACATGTTTATTAAAAATAATTGTAATCATTTGGATAAAAAATAATTGTTTTCTAAAATACATTATATTTTGATAATGTAATATAGTCACTAATTGATAACACAATTTTAAATTAATTTTTTTAAAAATTTTATAAAATATATTAGATAAAATAGATATAATTTTATGAATCGTAATCTTAAAATTATTATTTGGTCTTCTTCTTATAATATTCAAAATACTATTACTTTTTGATGATTGATGAAAAATAATGATTTTTAGTTGAAAATTTTATTTTTACTTAAATTAAATAAAAATATAAATTTATTATTTTAGTTTGTTTTAAGGTAAAATTATTTCGTATATAGTACTATTTCTCTATTTTATATCATTTTATTCAATTTCATATTGAATTATGTTTTGAAAACATTTTAAATTGTGGAACATTTTTCTTCTGAAAAATCATTTTTGTATAGGTTAACTAGTTTAATATTAAATTAAATTATGAAAATTATATAATTTATTTTCAAAAAATGTATCAACTCATCTTAATCATAATAATTTATATTCTCATATATGGTCTTAATAATTTTTTTACAATTATTAATAGTGAAAATTGAAAATATTAATTACTAAAGTTAGAGTAAAAATGTGTTAACCATGGGGTTAAACTATGAAAATGGTTAAAAATGACCAAAAACATTTAAAACAACAAATTTATGGATATAAATTGACCATATGAATTATAAAATTATATAATTACCCATTTATTTGCTTTTGGTATGATAGAAATTTGGGTATCAAATTTTCTCTTCAAAAATAACATGTGTAGCATCTCAATCAGTATTGAAATGACACCACTCCCCCATTCTCATCCGAATTCCAAAACTATTTTATTTAGACAATAAATATAAAAATGAATTAATTGAAAATCGCTAAAAACAAGATGTACTGTGTTAATCATAAATATAATCTAGGAAGTAATTAGGTATAATTTTAAAAGTGTCATCATAAAAAGAGCTAAAAATTTTGATGTGTGTATTTGTTTTATTTATTATTCTACTTCGTAAAAATAATATTATATCATTATAATATAATAAAAAATTATCTCTCAAATAATAAGATGTCATTTATATAATTTAATAACAGAAATACATATTCACTTCGACCAAATGGAAAACAATACAGTCGATGATGTGTACAGTGGACTACTGCCTCCTGAACCGATGTAATTCATTTTTCTTCACTACCATTAAAGGATGGTTATAATGATGTATTTAATATATATATATATATATTATATATGAAAGTATTAATATGTAATTATTTGATCAAATGTACCTACATATATTCCATTCAATGAGGGATACGATAATCTCACTTGTGTGTACGTGTAGACGAGCACCTCCACATGTCCATGTGATTTGTTTTCATTTTATTTTTTAATGTATAATAACTTGGGATGTTTTTATTAATTTTAATTTTATATATGACATAAATTTTATTATCATTGAATTAATATTTATTTTCATTTAATTCTATTCCTGAAGAAAAAATGGAGACAATGTTCATGCGTATGTACAACAATCATATTCGGGAATATTATAATCTATATTCTATATCTAAAATTTTTATGCTACTATAAAAAATATAATAATATATATATATTATATTTATATCATCATTAAAAAAATTTAGCTTATGGTCAAATAATATGTGTAAAAAGAATAAAATTATCTAACCAATACAAACATGAAAAATAAAGTAAATATCACTTGTAATAGAAATTATAGAACTGAATTACTGATAAACAAGTGACAAAAGAATATAGTAAAATCATAAATTGTAAGAAATATTTGAATATTGATAAATAATATTTTTATAATGAAACTATTTTTATTATATAGGTGGTTCAAACACGTATGTAAGAAATTGGACTTAAGGTAAACGTTTATCATCTCACTTTATACTCTTGGAGACATATGCCATATTAACCAACTATTATTTTATATTGGGTATATACTAAACCATTTGGGAAGTTATATCATAAATATAGTTTAATCTATAGTGTTTAATATTTCTCTGGATGGTATTTCTTTAATATGGATTATTATTCAATAATTTCAAAAGTCATAATGGTTTACATCAACTTCTCATTATTAATGGGGATTGTTTTTTTGTCTCAATTAGGTGAAATACTTGATATTTATTTCATAAAAAATATTATTTTTTCTTATTCTATGTTTATTCTAGAAACTTTTACCTATATAGTAACATTTTACTCTGATTGGTAGTACAAATGATTGAGAAAATGTATTTATAAAATTCTGACATTACTTTTCTCTTCAATGGAAGATACTCTTCACCCAAAGCCATGTTTTATGAAAATCATTTTGAAATTAATTTTCAAAATTTAAAAATTCATTATTATATATATATTTATTTATATGACTAAAATTTTAATTTCTTTTAAATTAATATTCTTTCCATGTTCCCAAACAATACCCATTTGGATTTTAGAAAAAATGTTAAAGGAATAATTATTTTAACTTTTATGGTATGTATGAAATTTTCTATTGTAATGAAAAATAACTATGTTAATGATTTATTTATATGTTTTACTATTTATTCTAAAATAAATCTATTTTCAAAATATTTTGGAAACATTTTTTTTGAAAAAATATATTTTCAAATTGAAAATTTTATTTTCCTCAAAAATAACTTTTATAAAAATATTTGATAATTTATAATCATCAATAAAATATAACAATTATATTATTTATGATCTTATGGGGATATGTTTCATAAATATAATCCATATAATTTCATGGGATTTTTTCTAATTCGTTTGACTTATCATGTATAATTTTATTATCATTAACTATATTGCTCTTGATGGGTTATGATTATGATTATTTTATTTGGGTCATTATTTAAATTTTATATAATTGATTTAAAATTTGAAAGTTTATATTAATTATTTTTTACATTTTTTATTTTTGAAACACATTGTATATAGTGTATGGCCAGTCTCCATTATAGATATCACCTTGATACATTGATATGTTCCATGATAAAAATTGGTCGACCAAATTTGGAGATGTTTTACCTATAGACTTAAACGTTTTAGAGAAAGTTCTTAAAAGAATGATTTAGATGTCCAACATTTTTCATTCCCTGATTAGGGGTCTTGTAGCATATTTATATGTGATTATTTATTTACTCATAATATTCATGGATAAATTTTAGGCTCATGTGATTATTTTTTTTTGTATTTATAGGATCGTAAATTATTTATTCAATATTATGATCATGTTATTCTGTAAATTTCACATATTTCAGTTATTCACATTGGAATATAGTTTATGGGTAGATATTCATTATATATTCTAGTTATTTCTATCATTTATAGATCAAATAATATGAACCCATTCATGTGTTTTTTCTTTTGATAATTGTAAGTGTTTTTTGACTGATATAGAACGTATGCTATGGAGAATGGTGAAATCCCTAATGAAAAGGATTCTTCAGTTTAAGGTTTTCCATTATATTGTTAATTTTTGGTATGTTCGTTGTTTGATATAACTTATAATTTATATAATCGTTCAAGATATGATTTATTTTGTTTTATGGAAATGTAATAAATGAACGAATGACTCTGAGCAACTAGGTTCAAGGACTTTATACCCTAGATTTTTACATATCCATACCATTTCATGATGAGATTAATTGTATTCCTTTTAAGTAGATGTTAATATGATCATACCCATACAAGCATATTTTTAGTGGATGTTACCACACTTGATTCCAACCTATGTCACCCCTATGTGATAAGTTTTAGTTCATCCTAATCGTATGTATTAATCATAAGACAATGAATGTGACATGAATTTGATATCACAACTCTGCAGATGCATTATATTCTGATCCATTGTATTGTGATGAGTATGAGGATTTCTAGGTGATGATCCTTAGGAAGCTGTGGTGATGAGCCTAGTATTATATATATGGTAAGTGTAAGAGAACTAATGATATGAGTATTATAATCTTACATGATGATAATGGGATACCCCCATTTTATCATTATGTAGAGATCCTATGATTATACACTTCACTCTGCCAACATCCAGTGATGTTGTAACTGATACACATTTTAATCCTTGTTTGATTACTATATCTATCAAACTATGATGAGAATTTAGAACCTCGAGTGATGTGCCTATGTTCATTTTTTGTAAAGGAAGATATGTATTTTTTAAGAATAATATTCCTTATATGACTAGCATGTGAACTACTAGGAGATGAGACCCGTTTCCATATCTATTGAGCTCCAGATCCCCATATTACACATCATGTTGAAGATAAAAAAATATTTTAGTATTATTCTAAAAAATATAGTAAACCTATTCCCTTATGTGATAAGTAAAATATTGAACATTTTCAATACATGGGGTTAGTAGTTAAATAAAATTAAAAAGATTCATCATGTTCCTTACAAAATGATCCTATAAAATAAATGTTTAATTCCATAGCATGGAAGTATGTGTAGTAAATTTAAAAATTCAATTAGAAATATTACATGATAAATTTGATTCACCAGAATATCATAAATCTCTTTCAGATACATGTAATAGGAAATAATCCATATAGTGACATTATGACATCTCATCATCCCATTATGATTAGAATTACATCACCATCATCCATTTAGTGAATGTAAACCCATCTTTGGAAGATGATAATGACGGAAATTGATTGGGTATAACTATAGTTCAGTCTAACATAGAGGCCTCTATGGAATAATTGAGAAAATTACATTTAACGCCCTGACCCCAATTACCTAGAGTCGGTGCATTATTGCGTAACATTGGCATGATAACAAAAGATAAAATCTTGAAAGACCGATTAGTTTAGTAGCCTTAAAACACTAGATACATTCATAAGTTTTACATTACAAATAAAGTAATAAAAAACTACAACAACATCTTGTCTTCATATCCCCTCATATTATCCCTTCAGGTCATTCATAAAATACTTCTTCACATCCTGGAACAAATTAAAACATTGAAAGGGGTGAGCTCAGATGCTCAGTAAGGATAACAATATTGTGGAAGATTTCATAAATAAACATATACATTTAAGGCTATTTATATCTAAAACAAAATCATTTTAAACATGAACTTGAGCATAATATGGAAAAAGTAAAATGAAATAATACCATTTACTTATTCACATGGATATTCTACTGGTAGAATAATCACATGCAATATCAATAACAAATTTCATAATGATGGAATGCATAATGCCAGACTATCATAACCACGTAGCCAAGGCCTCGTGTCAGGACTACAAATAATATTTTGTCAAGGCCTCGTGCCAATACACTAGTTTGACTCATGAGACTTGCTGATTCATCGAGAAGCTATAGCGGGCTCCACCCGTCACTTATTTAGTCCAATTCATTCGTCATATGAACAGGTTTAAACATATCATAAACCATAACATAATCGTATCACATAAAACATGCATAAAGGAAACATAACATTTCCACATTTCAATCACAATATATAAAAACAACACATTGATATAATAAAAACACTTTCAAAACCATTTTCAATACCAAAATAAAACAAAATTAAAACATTGTATTTATTTTTCATTTAAAAAAAGATATGGCTTGTAGAGGAAGCCGAAACTCAAATAATAGTCATGGCGGCAGAGAAGTCGTTGTCACCGCATACGTAAGACAAAACATTCCTTTTGTCGTTTAGTAAAAACGCTTTGTATAAAAATATTCCTTTTTGAATAAAAGTAAAAGTCAAAGGGTTGTATACACCATATAAAAGAAAGTTGTGTATAAAACAAAATATGCCTCAATGAATGGAGATTGAGACGAAGTCCCTTACAAAGATCATTTTTAAATAAAATAGATCTATTATGTGTATTCAATATAATTACAGATAAAGAAAGTACAAATACAAGATAGGAAATAATAATATCATGACATAATTTGAAAGTAAGAGATTAACACAAAGAATAGAAATTGGGTTAAGAAGTTCCCTTAAAAAGATCATTTTTTAAATAAAATAGATCTATTATATGTATTCACAGAAGTATACATAAAGAATGTACAAATACAAGATAGAACTTAATAATATCTTGACATAATTTGAAAGTAGGACATTAACCCAAAGAACCGAAATTGGGTTAAGAATATCCCTTACAAAGATCATTTTTTTAAATAAAATAGATCTATTATGTGTATTCACTATAAGTATAGAAAAATAAAGTACAAATACAAGATATAACATAATAATATCATGACATAATTTTAAAGTAGGACATTAACCAAAAGAACGGAAATTGGGTTAAGAAGTTCCCTTACCTCATGTCTGACTTGACTCGATTGTTCATTAACCTCCGGAATAATAAACTAGAGTTAATTTCTACTTGATTAAGAACCTTTTTCAAGTTCATTATTCCATTTATATCACTTATTACCATGTTATGATCATTATGCAATAATTTTTGTTAATAACGGTCGTTTTGTCGATCTTTGGTACTTGAGTCAAAAATAAACTTTTTATAATTACAATTTGTTCATGTGGTAAAATATCCATTATATCCAGAATTATATTCATGTTGTAGGTATCATATATATCATATATATCCATTATATACATTCATTTATAATACTATATAACATTTAGATGTAAGAAATGAAATGCACTGTTCATGGAGATGGTAAGCCGTACGTACGCATGACCGCTACTTTCATTTATATTTCATATTTAATAGAATGAAATTATAATTATATTAATATATACTATAATTCCAGTATAATATAATGTATAATACCATTTACTCCATCCTTTATACATCCCACATATGGCATTAACGATTCAAATCACTTTGAGGGGGCGGTAGTCCGAACTTCATAAAATGAAATTATCGCGTTTACCCATAATCTAAATCGTAAAGGTATGCCATAAATGAAAAATACAGAATCATAAGGAAATAAAATTAATATATATAATATATAAAAATAGTTTCATCATAATGGCCACCATGAGAGGTGTTAAAAGAATATTGAACAATCATCGTTTCGTAAGGCAGAAATTTGCCAACCACAGAAACAATATGTTCTTTAACCATTAGGCGAAGGTGTGTATAAGTGTAAATCAAATCCTTCTCATAAAAAATCCTAGTATATTGAAGATACTGGTGTTGTTACAAAATAAATTAATAAAAAGTGATTAAGGGGTTTGAGAAGCAAAATAAAACAAAATAACATAAGAGATGACATTACCTTAAAATCGGGTAACTCTTTTTTATTTGAGCCAAACGCTTCCTTGGGAAGAATTCATCCCGAAGAGAGGCTTCTAGGAGTGAAAGAGGGCAGTTGAGACAGCATTTGGGTAAAGGTTGGCTGGGAAAAATGGCTTGAAGGTGTGAATAAGGTGGTAGTAGTTGGGGACTTTTATAATAGGAGAAGAGGGGAACTCTTGGAAAGTAATGAAATGTTACATTATTATGAAATGATTTTAGGATTTCAAAGGTCCCACAATTATATATTTCAAATATAAGGTGACAAGGGTTGGAAATATACTCATTTAATAGGTTTTTGACAAGTGTAAGTCTTAGATTTTACATTATCTTTTCATTTTATTTAAATCATTAATTAATGAGGTAATTGCTGCATCATAATTGTGTCATAAAAATTTAATTTATATAATGTATATAAATTATAAAAAAATTAACATGATGTAGGAAATATTTTTATATTTCCTATGAATTTTTATAGTCAAAATGTTAACTTATATAACCACATGTAATAATTGTTTTAGTAAAACAACACATGTTTGTGACAATTTTATTTTTACTTTATATAAAAAGTTATTAATGTCATTTTATTACCCAAGTGGCTCCATGGGGTCCCCAAGTTGACCCATGGATTCTCATGGTCTGCCATGACTCACCCAATATGGGTAAGACATCTGTAAAGGTAATTTCATATTATTATAACATTATATTTACCTTATGTTACACTAATTACCTTTAATCGTGATTAATAGAACTTAAATGTTACTATTCACCAAAAATAATTTTAACCCATTGAACCAAATTTTACATCCTAATGAAAATGATGTATGTCGGATTTTGGAAATTCAAATCACCGAGGTGGAAAATTTTCATTTAAACAGAAATTCGGTTTTTTAACTACCACTTAGTGGTTTCACTATTCATAAAAAATCGATGTATTTCTGAACAACACCAAAAATTAACCCTAAGCTATATTTGATATTCCTAAACCAGAAATGATGTATATTTTACAAAATTAAAAACATATAATTTGAATTAATTTATTTTGTAATTAATTCCCACTGTCACAACAAATAGCGTGTTTTTAAGAATGAATATCAATCAAAAGGTTTACAATTGTTTATATCCAATTTCAAAGTGAAATTAATTCAAATGACCACCATTGGATAAAATGGTAAAAATATATTCTAATTACACTTTAGAACAAGTCAATTTTTTAATTTATCACTATAAACTATTTTTATTAAAAAGATGTTTTTATGTATTTTTCACTATTCATCAAAAATAGGAAGTTCTCAGAAAGATACCAAAAATTCAACATAGGCTAATTTCGATATTCAAAATCTAAAAATGAACTCCATTTTGAAATATAAAACTTATAAAATTTGAAAAAGTAGATATTACTATTCATAACGGCAACATTGAATGGTTGTGGTGTGTGTTAGAACTCGATGTGGCGTACAAAACACGCTACTGTATTATTCAAAGAGAAGCGTACCATGGAAGCTTGGGGTATTACATTCTCCCCTACTTCAATAAATTGCGTCCTCGCAATTTAAAATTTTTCTTTAGAAATAAAAGTTTGAAAATAGAAAATACCTTTGTGGAAAAACCACATCGGATATAGGGATAATAAAAATATAACTTTAAAAGAAAGAAAGAGAAGTACAAAGGTCACCCGAGATAGCCCATACTAGGATTCTATGAAAATATGGATATGGAGGAAAAACAAACCATCAAGGTCTGATGGAGAGTTGTATAAAATAGGATTAGGAAAAAGTTAACTCCAATAAAATCATAAACTTGTGATTGGTTAAACAGTCATTGATTTCCCAATTGGAAAAGTTAACCAACAACATTTTTGTTTTAAGTTACCTTTCATAATGTTGAGGAATTCATTTAGGAGATTTACTATGAACGTAAGGAAGTATACTCACTTGTCATGTAGACTTTCATTCTTTAATAAATTTTTACCACAAACACATCTTTCACTCAAAAAGGTAATAGAACACAAAAATATTCTATTTATCATAATTGTATAAGGTTACAAATATTAACACACACCATTTAGATTAGGAAAACTCTTTTGTAATAACCAGGGACTTCCTGTAGGCTAGTGGTAGGTAATAAAGGCCAGTCGCACAATGGTTGCAGGTTCGATTCCTGTAGCTTTGTCCGACACGAGGTGTTATCCCCCGACCAGCAAGTTGTCCTTTTCCTAAAACAATAGTATTATAATATTCCCAAAATAATTGTCAGAAATGTTTTAACCTTAAACAATACTTTCCAAAGTTCATATTAGTCAATTCTAACCTTTATAGTTATCAAAAATACTTCTGTCCAAACTCACAGTCCAAATTTTATAAGGAATGTAAACACAATGAAGATCCTTTTTGACGCGTAATAACATGTGAACACCTTCATCATGTATTCTTTTACAACTCTGCAACATCATAAACTACCATAAATCCTTTTTGATTACATTCATGATCCCTTATTCCTTATAGAATACTAGATATACTCCTTCTATCCAAAAATGTGTGCAAGTCATTAATCAGTTTCAAGGAAGTCAAGAATATCCAATATAATTTATCCAAATCAATATTGTATTATCCAAAATCACTATCTCGGTATCAGAACCATATTATTGTTTTTCTTTCTCTCAAACATATATTTTCCAAAAATTTAACCTTCTATTTAGTCACTTTTCTTGGTTCCACACAATATCAAATCCTTGATGAAATAGTACTGCAGTACAATCCTTATATACTCCATAATTATTATAACCAGTACATCATTGATACAACACTCAAATGACATAATTATTTAATAACAACATAAAAAATCTAATCATTCCTCCTCATCTGTGGTAGTATCATAACTTGATTATTATCCAATAACATCATTTGGAGCATACTCTGATGAGTTGGACATTGGTTTGCGTAGTGTCCCCGCTCCTTGCAGATAAAGCTTTGTACATTTGAAACTTTTTTCTTACCCTTGCAATCACGCACTTGGTGTCCTTTTTCTCCACACTTATAACAAACTCCCATTCCCTTCAGGCAAGTTACAAGGTGTTTCTTCCCACAGTTATCACATATTCGAAAAATCTTCTTTCCCCTCATCCCTTTATCCATCATTCTCTCTTCCATCCTTTTCTTCTCTAGCTTCGCTTCAAAGCCATACGACTCGGAGAATTCATTACTTATCTTATTAACACATGATACTATTTATTCATATGTTGAGACCACATGGGAGACTATTTCCCTTCTAAATGTTGGCTTCATACCATGAAGGATACGATCCTTCTTACTCTTTGGATCATACGTATTGCTGTCGTTCAAATTCCTTATACTGGGCGCCATTTCAATACAATGGCATAAACTAGATTATTTTATGAATTGCAAAGAATAATTCCAAACTTGTAAAATATATAACGTAAATTGAATGGTTTATGGATGTAATCCATAATCATAAAAAAATTCTTTGAGAAAGTATATACTCATAAACCTTCAATGTTGTTTGTAAAGAAAATGATAATTATCCTAAGCATATCCCCCAGAAGTGTCGTAACCAAGAGTGCAGCAAAGCACATTGTCATGCAACCGTTTCCGTTCGAGTCTAGCTCAAAGCAGTGTTTTCGAGTTTTACCCCTAGATACATTTGTGCCAGAGCCACCTCTACCTGCACGTATCTAGAATGGGATATATTGCTCGGAAAACTGAAAAAATCTCTGTAATACCAAAATTTTAGGAAGTTCTTCTATACTCGTCCTCAAATTTTATCTTAGGTCTATGTGCTCTAATCAGAGTTTATCTAAATATAGCTTCCAAGGTTATTAAAAAACTTCCTCTGATACCAACTGTAACGCCCCGACCCCAATTACCCAGAGTCGGTACATTATTGCGTAACATTGGCATGATCACAAAAGATCAAGTCTCAAAATAACGATTAGTTTAGTAGCCTTGAAACACTATATACATTCATATGTTTTACATTACATCATAAAGTAATAAAAAACTACAACAACATCTTGTCTTCATATCCCCTCATATTATCCCTTCATGTCATTCATAAAATAATTCTTAACATCCGGTAAAAATTAAAACATTGAAAGGGGTGAGCTCAGATGCTCAGTAAGGATAACAATATTGCATAAGCTTTCATAAATAAACAAAAACATTTAAGGCAATTTATAACTAAAACAAAAGCCTTTTAAACATGAACATGAGGATAATATGGAAAAAGTAAAATGAAATAATTCCATTTACTTATTCACATGGATATTCTGCTAGTCGAATAATCACATGCAATATCAATAACCACTTTCATAATGATGGAATGCATAATGCCAGACTATCATAACCACGTAGCCAAGTCTTCGTGCCAGGACTAAAAATAATATTTTGTCAAGACCTCATGCCAAGACACTACTTTGTCTCATGAGACCTTCCGATGCATTGAGGAGCTACAGTGGGCTCCACCCGTCAATTACTAAGTCCAAATCATTCTTCATATGAACAGGTTTAAACATATTACAAACCATTACATAATCGTATCACATAAAACATGTATAAAGGAAACATAAAATTTCCACATTTAAATCAAAATATATCAATACATCACATTGATATAATAAAAACACTTTCAAAACCATTTTCAATACCAAAATAAAAGAAAATTAAAACTTTGTAATTATTTTTCATTTAAAGAAAGTTATTGCTTGTAGAGGAAGCCGAAACTCTAATAATGGTCACGGCGGTGGAGAAGTATTTGTCACCGCATACGTAAGACAAAACATTCCTTTTGTCATTTTGTAAAAGTACTACATATAAAAAGATTCCTTTTTGAATAAAAGTAAAAGTCAAAGGGTTTTATGCACTATATAAAGGAAAGTTGTGTATAAAACAAAATACGCCTCAATGAAAGGAGATTGAGACGAAGACCCTTAAAAAGATCATTTTTTAAATAAAATAGATCGATTATGTGTATTCACTATAATTACACATATTTAAAGTACAAATACAAGATAGGACTAATAATATCATGACATAATTTTAAAGTAGGAGATTAACCCAAAGAATAGAAATTGGGTTAAGAAGTTCCCTTACAAAGATCATTTTTTTAAATAAAATAGATCTATTATGTGTATTCACTATAAGTACACATAAAGAAAGTACAAATACAAGATAGAACATAATAATATCATGACATAATTACAACGTAGGATATTAAGCCAAAGAACGGAAATTGGGTTAAGAAGATCCCTTAAAAAGATCAATTTTTTAAATAAAACAGATATATTATGTGTATTAACTATAAGTACACATAAAGAAAGTACAAATACAAGATAGAAAATAATAATATCATGACATAATTTGAAAGTAGGAAATTGTCCCAAAGAACAGAAATTGGGTTAAGGAGTTCCCTTACCTCGTGTCTGACTTGACTCGATCGTTCTTTAACCTCCTGAATAATAAACTGGAGTTAATTTCTACTTAATTAAGAACCATTTTCAAGTTCATTATTCATTTTATATCACTTATTACCATGTTATGAACATTATGTAATTATTTATGTTAATAACGGTCATTTTGTCAATCTTTGGTCCTTTAGTCAAAAATAAACTTCTTATAATTACAAGTTGTTCATGTGGTAAAATATCCATTATATCCAGAATTATATTCATGTTGTAAGTATCATATATATCATATATATCCAGTATATACATTCATTTATAATATTACATAACATTTAGAGGTAAGAAATGAAATGCACCGTTCATGGAGACGGTAAGCCGTACGTACGCATGAACGCTACTTTCATTTTGATTTCGTATTTAATGGAATGAAATTATAATTATATAAAGGTATACTGTAATTCCAGTATAATATAATTTATAATACCATTTACTCTATCCTTTATACATCCCACATATGGCATTAATGATTCAAATCACTTTGAGGGGGCGGTAGTCCGCACTTCCTAAAATGAAATTATCGCGTTTACCCATAATGGAAATCGGAATGGTATTCCATAAATGAAAAATACATAATCATAAGGAAAACCAAAAAAAATATATCATATATAAAAATAGTGTCATCATAATGGCCACCATGATAGGTGTTAAAAGAATATTGAACAATCATCGTTCGGTGAGGCAGAAATTTTCCAACCACAGAAACAATATGTTCATTAACCATTAGACAAAGTTGTGTGTAAGTGTAAATCAAATCCTTATAAGAAAAAATTCCTAGTATATTGAAGATACTGGTATTGTTACAAAATAAATGAATAACAAGAGTTTAAGGGGTTGGAGAAGCAAAATAAAACAAAATAACATAAGAAAATGCATTACCTTAAAATCGGGTAACTCTTTTTGATTTGAGCCAAAGGCTTCCTTGGGAAGAATTAATCCCACAGATAGGATTTTAGGAGTAAGATAGGGATGTTGACAGAGTATTTGGGCAGAGGTTGGCGGTGCCAATGGGTTTTATGGTGGGAATAAGGTGGTAGTGTTTGGGGCCTTTTATAAGAGGAGAAGAGGGGAACTCTTGGAAAGTAATGAAATGTTACATTATTATGAATTGAATTTCGGATTTAAAAGGTCGCACAATTATATATTTCTAAGATAAGGTGATAAGGGTTCTAAATATACTAATACAATAGGTTTTTGACAAGTGTATGTCTTATATTTTACATTATCTTTTCATTTTATTTAATTCGTTAGTTAATGAGGTAATCGCTACATCATCATTGTGTCATAAAAATTTAATTTATTTAATGACTAAAAATTATAAAAAAATTACCATGATGTAGGAAATATTTTTATCTTTCCAATTAAAATTTATAGTCTAAAATCTAACTTATATAACCCCATATACTAATTGTTTTAGTAAAACAACACATGTTTGTGGCAATTTTATTTTTACATTAAATAAAAAGTTATTTATGTCATTTTCTTACCCAAGTGGCTCCATGGGTTCCCCAAGATGACCCATGGATTGTATTGGTCGGACATGACTCACCCAATAAGGTTAGGAGAATTGTAAAGGTAATTTCATATTATTATAACAATATATTTACCTTAAGTTACACTAATTACCTTTAATCGCGATTAATAGAACTTAAAATTTACTATTCACCAATAATTATTTTAATCACATTGAACCACATTTTACTTCCTAATGACAATGATGTATGTCGGATATTGGAAATTCAAATCACAGAGGTGGTAAAATTTCATTTAGACAAAAAATCAGTTTTTTAATAACCACCTAGTGGTTTCACTAATCATCAAAAATCAAAGTTTTTCAAAACAACACAAAAAATTAACCCTAAGGTATATTTGATATTCCTAATTGAAAAATGATGCCTATTTTACAAAATTAAAAACATATAAGTTGAATTAATTAATTTAGTAATTAATTCCTGCTGTCCTAACAAATAACGTGTTTTTAAGAATGAATATCAATCAAAAGATTTAAAATTATTTATGTCCAATTTCAAAGTGAAATTAATTCTAATGACCACCATTGGATAAAATGGTAATAAAATATTATAATTACACTTTATAACCACACAATTGTATAATTTATCATATAAATTATTTTTATTAAAAAAGTTGTTTTTAAGTATTTTTCATTATTCATCAAAAAATGGAAGTTCTCAGAAAAATAAAAAAAATTCAACATAGGCTAATTTCGATATTATGAATCCTAAAATGAAGTCCATTTTGAAATATAAAACTTATAAAATTTCAAAAAGAAGGTATTACTATTCATAATGGCTACTTTGATTGGTTGTGGTGTGTGTTAGAACTCGATGTTGCGTACAACACACGCTACTGTATTATTCAAATAGAAGCATACCGTAGAAGATTGGGGTGTTACATTACTAGTTAAATCAATATGATTACCATATCATTTAGTATTGTGAACATGTGTATCATTATGTATCAACAATATCGTGACACCACTAATGTCAATATTATCCAAATAGAATGATGGACAACAATTGAATACCCTCCCCTTAAAAAAAGTGGATATGTAATATTTGAATTCAAAAATGAATATTATTAATAAAATTGGAAATGTATATAATCATAAAACTCAAACATATTCCCATAGTATTCGTTTAAAACTCTTAGAGATAGAAATACATTAATCATTCCATGATTTTTATTTATACATCAAAAAATGTTTTGGTGGTAGATATATTCCCATGATATTGTAAAATTATATGGTTTCCCTCATGTA
The DNA here is from genome assembly GCA_963277665.1 of Viscum album. Lineage (NCBI taxonomy): Eukaryota > Viridiplantae > Streptophyta > Magnoliopsida > Santalales > Viscaceae > Viscum > Viscum album. Next base: position 1,018,306,016 of record OY728143.1, read on the forward strand.
GTGGTCCCACACACCCACACCAAATAAGAGACAACATTTCCTTATACTATGTCTTTGACCATTTTACCCATTACCCTTATGGGGTAATACAATAGAGGGTTATCAATGATCATATCCACCATTTTAAGGGAAAAGTTTTGATCAAAAACAATTATATGGATTACTAGGATGTTGAATCCATGGAATATCTCCATCTACACTAGCATATAAATCACAAATGAAAATCCCCCCCCCATTGTAGCTTCTAACCACTTTGGTTTTGAATCCATGAATTGTGTTGAATCGTTTTTCCATAACATTAAAAAGGTAGGGTATATATAATGTTAGAAAATATTTACAAAAATGAGGGATAAATAATTATGATTCAAATCGTATTTCTCCACCATCATTGAGTGGATTCCAAACATATATACCAATAAGATGATGCTACCTCTATTCTCATTTTCCATGTCAAATTTGGGATGTGCCAATGATGGGGGAGTTTCACCGCTTCTGCTCCACAGACAGTATGTAATATAGTTTACACGACATAACATGCCATATAAAAAATGATGTGGAATATATTTTATAGAACATAGTACAGACCTCGTACCCTAATCAGGAATCATGGGTTAACAATCATGTCTATTTTTCCAGCACATGGTTCCAATGAGGTCCTCTCATTTCAAATAAAATCCACTTCCCTAAAGTTCCTACCAACATTGAAATAATTATAAATAATTATATAATTCCACACTATGACACCACTAATGACCAAGGTAATGATTACTATGACTCTAATATGTTCACACTAGGGGAACATCAACACTGACACTGAAGGAATAATGGGGGGAACCAATCTCAGGTCATCTCACATCATTCGGAAATTGAAATGACTGAGGTTTCAGGTGAGATGTTTCCTTCACCACCAAAACTGGTGGAGTTTATGATTTTATAGATTATTTTAATACCAATATATAATGTTAAAATTTTCCCAAATTCCCTTTGTAAATTTATATATGTGATGGTGGTTTTAAATTACTTCATATAACTAACCTTGGATACACTCCTTAAACCACCAACATATCCTATCTTTACCAAGTAATTGAATGCATGAATGAAATAATGATCTATCCTTGCAATATAAAATGGGAAAACAATTCAACATATACATAAAAATTTGAGTAACTGCCGTAAAATTTGGATTTATACTCTTTATCATATATGGGATATATTCTAAAACATGAATCCCTTAATAATTATGCCTCTTCAACAATGTTAAGGATGTACTGAATAATGATACCCTCATCTGGGGATCAATTTTATATGATTACATCAAATTTACTTCAAATGGATAACTAATATATTAAAATGTCTTTGATGGATTTTACAATTGAGTGAGATGAAGTTGAATATGAGGTACAAGGGGATTTTCTGTCCACACACACATAGATATATATATATAGTCATTTTTTGTCCACCATCGACCCTCAAATTCGACATCTTTGAGCTTCTCATCTAAAATAACATGCCATATCACTAGGATAACATGTTTGTGATGTTAAACCCCTATAAAATCTTGAAACTATTTTATATTTAATTCTAAGAGCCCCTATAGATCATCAACCAAGTATGATAAAAAGTTGAGCTCACAACACATCTAGTAGGTTAGTATCCTGACTATTATGTGTACTAGTATATCATTAGGTAGGTAATTACGTGGATCCATGAAGTACACCTCTACATGTTTTTTGGTATATCTCCACATGTTTATCCAAAGATAGGGTTACTGTACTATCTAATAAATTTATCATATTATACGATGAAAATTGGTCCATTGAGTGACCCCTTTTGATGACGTTACAGGTTTTTCATAACCTGCTGACACCATTGTCAGTGTAATCCCAATTCACCCCCCAAACACTAAAAAACATGGTTATTTCGAAGATGAAGGAGGGAAATATTTTACATAGGATGATCAAGCCTACTATGTGAACATGCTAGTAAATTTTTATATCTATTAGTAGATATAGTCTATTGGACATTGATGTGTGATGGAGTAAATGATCCAAATCACCTATTAGAACCAATATAAAATAAAATTAATAGCTAAATCACTTTATATTACTACATAATATTGTAAAACCTATTCATATTATTTTATTTAATCTCAGCACATAGATCTTGATGGATATAAGAAGATTTATTCCACGAATTTTCTTGAATAATTACATTATTAGGAAATAATTTATTCTAAAACTATCATTCTTTTTATAGATCCTTGGAAATTGATAAATCTCTATTGAACTACCAGGATATATGCTAGAGGATTGTTTTAGCATAATACATAGTCTATAGTTTCATAAAATATTCTAATTTATTAATTAATATAAATTTCCACTACTAGATCTCAACTTCTCTACATCAGAAGTAATCCAACACGCCATACATAATACATATGGGAAATCCCTCCTATGTTGATAAGATTATTTGTATCAATACATTTCTAAATGTTTTGCAGACACACTAAGATTAAATATGACCCAAAAACCCATTCCTAGGTTTGGGAGACCAATAATCCATACCAAAAAATATATTAAATTCATGTCTCACAGCCTTCAACAATATAAACAACTCTAGGACATATCATTTCCTGTTTTATTCTCATTGAAACCTAATGATGGGTACCCATGTGTAGTATGATGTGACCAAGATATAATGTAGTATAAAAAATTTTAAGGTAATTATTTTTAATGATATAGTAATGTATCACTAGTATTTATCACCATATAAGTTTGTGATAGTCAAAAATCATATTCCATTTTAGCTCCACCATTAATATAAAAGTTACATTATAATAAATAAATGTATGTAGTGTAAAAAATGTATCATAAAATTCAGCACTCAGTGGAAGGGACTACAATACACCACATAAGATTACCCATGACTAATTTTTGGGGATGTGTGGTGATAAAATACATGATTAGTTAGTCTTGAACCACATTTCCTTAAAATACCTATTCCATATCAAATAATATATTGAGAACAACAATTTCCACAAGTAGGACATACATTGGGTCATGAAAAGGTATATACCTCTACATTTGAAATTACTTTTTTTCTAAAAGTGTATAAATAACTATAGTGATCTAGAATGAATCCACTCATCTAACATGGCTCTTGTAGGCCCCATAAATGAAGCCCATCAAGACACCACTCTATTAATGTTTTCCAAGTACCCCATTAGAGATGATAAACCATACACTTATTAAAATATAATTTTTTTTAATATTTATTGTATTTATATGTTCATGGGATCATTTTCTATTCTATGGAGGATAAATTGCATAATAATATGGAAAAAAATTATCTATAAGTGGATGAATTAATGAATCATTCCCAAAAATTACCCAATGAATGGTTGATTAGACACAAAATACAAGTGAAAATTTTATTCATGGATTGAATATATGATATGGTATATCTTGGAATAGTTGAATTGGATGATCCAATAGTACATAGGAAATTTGTTTCTATTATATCAAAAGATGATTAATCCTTTTAGGAATGGAATAACTTTTAATATATATGGGAACCAAAGGGTAATTATTTTTAATACTGAACGTTGATATCTAGAGCCTATGGGATCATTCATACATGGAAAAATCATCCAAAACCTACCTAAGATATCAAATTATTTACAATGACATAGTCAGCGTCATATCCCCATATATCTCAAAGGAACCTGTATTTTCATTACATTGATAATCTGGAGGCTCTACCAATAAAAAGTCCATATATAAATATTTTGGTTTTCATTTACATGTTATGATGATTACATCATATGAATCATTTGAAAGAATAATTCTCCTCTAAATTAAACAATACCAGGCCTTTACGAATTCAATTATATTTAATTATTTTAATGTATATCCCATAGATATATCTTGAAAAATGGGTACCACTGAAACATATTTATGTCACTATAAAGGAAAGGGAAAATTACCCTCAAGAATGAATAGTTATAAGGATAGTATAAATTGGGTTTTTTGATTCAATGTTGATATTGGAAGATATAAATTACCATGAGATCATTAGGATTGTAATTATATAGCCATATCCTCTAGAGAGGATCCATGATTCAATTGATTGGTTTTTCATTTTGATCATTTATAACAATCCAATATTTATTTGTGGCCATATAATAATCAATATCATTAAATAAGAGAAAACCATTAACCTTTTCCTTACAAATTAGGACCCTCAACCCGATGGGTGAATGAACAACCCCTGAAAGTAGAGGTATTCCACTAGCATGGAGTTACAATTTTTTGAAGATCCCAAAAGACATCCCATCCATGAAATCTATTTTTAATGAGGTTTTACTATAAAAGTAACATCACGAGGCCCTCATTGTGGCTATAAAATTCCTAAAATAATTTGATATCTTAGTAGAAACAACCATATTATACCTTGAATTGTAACCATAGTATGAAAATGAGGAGGCCTTTATCACCATCTCAGGGGATGACAATTGTGCCATCATATAGGGTCACATAATCCCCATTTATTTACAAATAAATCCAAATATTGCACGTAACATGTTTTTTAGGATTAAGATTTTCTTTAGGATCAACCTCTTACTCATCTATATTCCCTACATAATGGGGTATATATAGATTAATTTATCTTTTCGCCAACTGATTGTTGAGGGAGATGACAAGAGCAAACATAAGACGCATGAAATTTCATATTCAAGTCCCAGTTTGGTGATTTGTTATTTAATAATGAATTGTCAGTTTTCTCAAAATAAACTATTTGAATAAGCTTTATAGGAGGTCACTATCAATAATAATATTCAACTGTTATGTCATCATATTAGATGCTCTGCATGTACTACATCAAAAGTCGAGTAAGAGTACTCTATGGTGATTCCACTCCCATGGACTCATGTGAAACCCACTGCCATGATTCCCAATATTAAAATATTTTATTTAATATATACATAGGTCAAATGATATAATAATATAAATTTAAAATATTAATTAACACATACCTCAGAAACCCCCTGGGATGGGTTAAAAAATATTTTCCTCATAATCATCTACAATATAGAAGAAAAATCCAAAACTCAATCTTACATAAATCATGATGTATATGAATAACTGAAATAATATTACACAATACTCAATTAAAATCTTGGTGCCTATGAATCCCAAAAATCTCCCTCTTATTACATATTAGGATGTTTTCTCTATTCCCAATAATCAAAAACATCATAGTGTATATTTAAGTGAGGGATTGAATGAGTAGTGGTAAACTAGGATGAGATTATTAGACATGGTATATAGCCTATGTCTGTGAATAACATACATTGAATAACACATTACATTAGATAACATTTACTTCATGGGTCTTGAAGTAAATGAATCTGATTCTTAAGACACAACCCCTTCAATAGAGGGTGATGTTGTCTCCCAACCACATGTTCTTGATGATTCAACATCTACCTCTACTCCTCATTAAAGTAATAAAGATGAAACCCATAAAGAACAAAATACAATAAAATTGTTATCTGCTATCATATATGGGTGGATATAGTCAAACCTCGCTATCATGAATTATAGTGGGATGATAATTATCAGTACCATCATTCCCACTGTTGAATGCGATAAGTACATAAAATTCCTAAATTGACACCAGGAATTATGTTCATGGGACTACAAAGTGATTCCTGAAAAAAATTATCTCTGTTATTGTCCACCATCATTTCCTTAAAAATTATCAGAATGGATAGAAATATCCAACATGTATTATGAATAAATCTGATGTTTTTATGGTTAAGGATGATGATTATAAGTTAACCAAATACATATTCATCTGTGCAGTTTATTTCCCAATATTTATAAAAAATATACTATTTAGGAAAATGTGTACCCTGAAAAAATTCTACAATGTCTTCCTAGATCTCAACATCCATTTTCAAAAATAATACATACACATCCTAGTCACCTTGTCAAATATCCTGAAAAATAATAGTTATTAACCTCTTTTCTTCATAGATTTATATTTTAGGTACAACAAAATCTATATAATCCATGGTGATGAATATTTGACTACATTTGGGAACCTAAAATATTGTAGCATTATTAGGTGAGAACCATTAACATTATGAACATTTGAGACACATAACAATGAGATATAGATCACAACACCCAGACATAACATAGAATTGTGATGCAGTGTTATGTGGAATACATAGTGTTTAAATCCCATGAATTTGAAGTCCATATCAATAATTTTTAGAAAGTTTTTGGAATCATCCAAACACATAATTTGGTGATGTCCATCATGAAGGGTGAAATCCGGGTCACCTTTTGAAAATTTCGTGTTATCGTTGTCTCATATATAATATTCATGGATATCCTTGAAAATATTGAGTCCATTATTGAATTAATCCCTCTATAATAATTTTGGGAGCTATAAGGCTTAAAAGGATATGTGTATTAAAAAAATTATTTTGTAACAATGTCTCTAGGAAAATGTAAATATTTATCGAGGATGATGAAGATGTGTACCACATAATAAGGTTATTAAGTGATCCAAAACATATATTTTGAAATGAAGTATTAATGATGGAATCCACTATTGTTGTTGAGACATCTCTAGGAGAGACCATGGTCATATACACGGAGGCTGTTATATATTCCCATACTAACATCATATCCTAAAATAACAATTAGGGAAAGTAGAATACTATATATTACATCAGCTACAAGATATAAACAACCATGTTCATATATCTGACCATTTGGGTGTGTGATATCACCAGAGAAATCATTTTATAGAAGTAGTTTCATTACCACTAATATATTGATGTTCATTTTTACCTCTTCCATTAAAACAATAAAGTATATTTTAACTATTTTGATGATATTTGGATGATTTGTGGGCTGGGTCAGAATCATTTATAAATTTTAAATCAATATCATCCCTTATAATAATTTTAAGCACCAGGAATTGGAATATTTATGGGTCCCGCACCGTAAACTTGAAGAGTACCATTGGACACTGAGTTATATGTTTAGGCCATTTTCTATTTGAATGAATAAATTCCATGTTAAAAGATTCAAATTGGTGATGTTTCCCAAATATATGAATATAAGGGTATGATTAAAATATATAAACCTATTGTGCAATGGATTCTTTTGTATCCTTGTTGTAGGGGCCCTAATTCTACACATATTCCCCCATTTGAGTGTGCACTACTAAGATGGTATAATATCATGTTCTCATCACCAAACTTGAACAAGACATTGAGATCCCACTTTTTACAAGTCACTTGGGGGTGACATAGATTTAATCATTATGAAAACCACTAGTAACCATATTGTTAAGAATAATAATATTATCCCGTTTCTCAAGGAAACCATTGAACTAAGGGTCAAATTACCCTTGTTGTTGAAGGTGTCCCATGTTATCTATTGATATAATGAACTAATGGAAACCCTAGAAAACATGGAGGAGTCCCTTAATAATTCATATTTAGATGACATGTTAATGCATATGGAAAAAGTTGATCACCCCAAATCTCAATATAGAATATAATTTGGTGAAAGGTCTCATCGCTGGTTTCACCTAGGTGGTACCATAAAATGGTTTTTATACTAAGTAAACCCTTGATCAAATGATTCATTTGGTTTAGTATCTAGAAAATTTGATAGTACACTTTCATGAACTAGATATGGTGTCTATCTAACTCTATGTCTGTCCTGGTGTGTGGAATGGACTATGAGGAATTCCTGATCCTCACAGGCTGGCAAATGTTCCTGAGTATCCATTCAAGCAAGAGGGAATGATTTCACCCAAATTTATAAGCACAAAAAAATAAAAAAATTAAAAATACAAAAATGTTATAAAACATAATCGCCAATCCCCTACATGGTTTTGAATTTATGTTTTCCTGTTTTATAAAAAAGTAAAAAATATGGCTATGTAGATGCCAAAATCTTATAAAGGCCTTAGGGAGTCATCATTGGGAAATCCAAAGGTATATTTCATCATAGAAACTAATTCCAATATGGGACATAAGGCTTCATGATAAATTCAATAGTTATGCGAAAAACATATTCTCTACGTGCAAAATGATTGTTATTTGGATGACTTGTACGTGACATCATGTAAAGTCTCACACTGCTGATGTTGTGGTCAGGTTTTTAGTGAATTCCGAATTCGGAATGTTCCCAATGCCCCCATCACCTATAAATGGAAGGCCCCCTTATCTTCTGACAGCTGAAGAATTCAAACCATCTCCCTTGTGCACAATACACCTCTCTCACATGCAAAAGATTAATTTCGGGAACATGATTTTCCCCGACGGGTCTCCCAGGGTTCTTCCTTCATGGGAAACCCAAAGGGCATGACCGTCACCCAATTATATTATTAATTAGTTGTTGGGCACATATCCATTTACAAGCGTGAAAACCTCACCCCCTTAGGATCAAACCACCAACAATTGCATGCATACCTCCTTTATCTATGAAACCCGACAAAATGAAATAAATAGTTACCATTTTCCTGCCAATTGCACGCAAACCCATTATTTGTTATGAAATCCCCTCTCATTTGATGTGCCTATGAGAATTTATTCAGTGTTACATTCCTAGATAGAATCTTCGAGTGATTCTTATGTGAAAAACACTTTTTCTATACACCCTTGTCTTGTACGATCCTCCTTGTTTGTACGAAGTGAATTCAAGCTCCCTTGGCCGGTGCTTCATGTCTTGTTCCATAGAATTAGTATTCCTTGAATAAGCATGCTAACTTCTATTGAATCTTCTCATATCCACACTATCATGTCACACGAATGGATCACTCCACAATAACCCCTCTCTATGGCAATGCGGATGCCATACATTCCCCATGGGTGGGTGGGTTTTAGTTATGTAAGTCCTAGGGTTGCATAGTGAACCCGCCTCGTCCGATATGTGTGACTTTTAACTCCCAAGCTACATCATCCTCAGCACATGATGTTAAATTGTGGCCTCTCCCCATGAAGTATACATTGGGTGCCCCATCACAGGCATTCTTCTTGCATGCTTATATTCACACTCACTCGTCTCCATTAGAGTGATATTTCCTCACCTATAATGAGATACTATTTGCTAGAGTGGTGTCTATCCGATGGGAAGGGCAACTATCCTAGTGTAATCCCCTAGCCTTTATTGCAGAAGGTAACACCCCTGCTCCTCCTATCTTCTTGAATGGAAAATACTAGAGGAGGGTTGAGAATAGGGAACATTGTTACCTTGTACCTCTCCCTATAGGCTTTGTCACCATCAGGCCTCCAACCTAACGTATGTCCCAATATCTGTCTCCATGGTCTGCTATCCACGCATAAGCCCTTAATTATTCTTTGGTCCACTAACCATGTGTAAGAAACACTCCACTTCCTGTGAATGGAACATTGGGGAGATAATAATCAGGTATTTGCTACCTCTTGCATCTCACACCAAGCTCGACTCACATGGGATTAGAGTAATCATTGACCATGGAAGCCTTCCTGGGCCACCATAGCATGTAATCCCCAAACCATAATGAACTATGTGGGATTGGAACCTTGTATCTTATGCAAGGTATGTAGGAAGCCTCCCCACGGTCCAAACCAACAACTACTTGTCCCGACCCCTTCACGTCTGTTCACTCATCCCACATGATGTAAAATTTTATCCCGCATTATGAACTATGTGGAATATGATCCTTTTCTCTAAGGCACGGTACGTAGATAGCCTATATGAGGTTCAACACCAACACATACTTGTTCTGACCCCTTAATGTTAGTTCACTCATCCCTCATGATTTTTAACTGTATCCCTCATTCCATACTACTTTAAATTTGATCTATGTCTCCTACACAAGGTATGTAGGTTGCCACTATGAGGTTCATGCCCAACACCAACTTGTCCTGACCCCTTCACGTTAGTTCGCTCATCTCTTATGATGATAAATGATATCCGATCTCACTTTCATCAAAATTTTAATTTCTCCATTAGCCTTTATGTTAAGAAACCACATCACAAAATTTGGTTAAATAACACCATATTCGCATGCCACCACCCATGTAGCTTATAATTATATTATGTAATAGTCATTTCTTTCAACATGTTGGATGTTAGGTTTCAAACATAGAAAATAGTTGAATAGAACTTGTTGAACCCCAATTTTGGGAAAATTAATGTGGAATCCATGTTTAAAAATTTGAAAATTTTAATCCATAGACTATTTATCACCATTATTGTCATTAAAATTCTAGGAGAAAAAATTTCAAATTATTCTACTATAACATTCCCTTAAAAAGTATTAAAACTATTTATGTTTCCCTCTCATATATTTTGGTGAGTTGTATGGGAAATCTGGTTTTATTGAATTTTCAAACTAGCTCGCCAAATCATTATGGGATTTTTGATATTTTTGATGTAACATCATGACCATAACCCATTCATCTATATCTGGTACTCTCGTATATCCAATCTATCCTACAATTTCACCCAATTTATCATATCTATAATTAATGGCATGGGACTAAGATTTTGGTTCAATTTCCAGATTAAAATGACTCAGATACCCTATTTAGTTTCATTTTCATGATATTAAATTTCATTACTCCTTTACCATTCTCAAAGTAAATGTTAAACTATGGGATCAACATTATTTTTATATGATGTTAAACTGCGTGGTACCGTAATGATCAAATGAGTTTGAACAATGAGATATTTACGTCCTCACCTATGAAGACACCACCCACTTTGGTGTTGGTACCCTTCCATGACACACCATTTTCATCATTGATCGTCAACACCATATGAAGAACTATGTGTTGATTGATTCATGCTCTACAGGGTATGACGTAACATTTGAAAACCTCTCCAATGAAATAGCATCAAAATCCAAAACCATTTTATTATGGATGTTGGGAGTCCATTTCAACACATGTGGAGACCATATTCCCACCATTCTATAAGATATAATCCCATTCCCAACATAATAGAAAAATATATATAGAGGATTCGTTAGAATGGTTTGTGACATTTTTCTTATAATTGGGGGATATATATTGACCCATGGATATCCAATCCTTGTCTAAACTAAAACATCTATATACATATCCATTTATTATATGGTGATAAGGTATTTCCAAATTAATATTGTAATGTTTTCTCCCTATAAGGAAATTTCATCCATTTACTTCACCCCTAATCTCCCTATATGGTCATGATCCCTATTTAAATAACATAAATGGAAAACCCCTTTGGTGCAAGTTTGATATCATTAATATAGATACAACTAACTAGTAAAATCTATATTAACTTAATATCCAGAACTCCTCTGGCCCACACTATTAAACCTTAATCCATTGGCCGTTATATTGTTGGAGTGAAATGATTTGAAAATTGAATCTTTGGGTTTCCATTGGTTCCCATATCTGATAATAATTGAAAAATGTTCTCATGTATATCACCCTGATAAAATTCATATTTGGATCACTATCTATTATGCCTTATTTTTGACTTGATCTACTCTACTAATATTATTAGAGAAATATGATGAGACATGAAGAGTTCTAGAACACTTCCAATAAATACAACTATACCAAATACACTCTTTATATTCCTAGACATGAATCAATATACCATTAATTATGAATAGAGTACAATACTATGAAGATACAATGAAAATGTTTCGAACCACTTGCCTTTCATGGTACATGTATCAAAGTTTTCAAATTCATCACTCTTGAATGGACTCCAATATGATGATGGAATACTTACCCAAATATATACTCCCTTATTTGGTAGATGTCACCGAGGAAGAATACGTGACACAATTTTAGTGTAACCTTTTTTTAGCTTGGTCAATAAACATTATTAGACTATATTACCCATTATGTTATCATTGAGGACTCTAGGTTTCATGGATTAACTATAATCACTTTCCCTTTTTTGTTTTATATTTCAAAAAAACATATTTTTGTACCCAAATACACTTTTCACATTGTAATGGTGAACCCAAATCATGGAATATCAGCATGCCAATTTCAACATATTTATCGTTTTCCCTCATGGTGATCGAAGACACATTCCAAATCAAACCCATAGTCTCTAGTTGTTATCTATCTTCTGTAGATAATGATTTTCTAGTTATCTTTTTTTCGTACATTAAGAATGTATCATTTGTTTTTAGAGTTTTTATGAATTTTTTTTGAGAAATTATTTAGAATGATAATAATTAAAATGCGTGAATATCAAATAAGTTTTATTTTTATTATTTAGGTAGATCCTCTAACTCATATTCCACCCACATACACACTTCAACTTCCTATATTTGAATAAATTCTTATTGTTCATGGAATACAACCACTCAATAAATGTTTTGAAAAATTATGAATTCAATTGTTGAAGGATGGGTCATTTGGAATGAGACATCATCCATTTTCATCTAGATGATAGTATGAATCTACTTCCCATTTCCCTATCACTTAATCAATTATTTCTCATCCACCTAAAGGTACTATGTGGTATTGGCTATAGATGAATCCATGGAAGAATAAAGACTTGATTATTTTAAATAGTCCAACGCTACCATGTCATTTTAATCCAATACCTATACTGAACTATATTCAACCCTCAATACTTATGTTCCATAGCCAGATCTAGTGGATTCCCATCCTTCCCCATGTCAGGTCCACCAGTTTATGAGGGTGGATTTTTCAACTATTCATCAAATCCATACACTAGATCAATTGGTTTTTCACTACCACATCTGGTTTGGTTTTTTCCTCACCTTTAAGAGTAATATTTTTAATGGGATCATATTACATGGGGTAATTTATAATCTATACATTAGGATCCAACATCATCAGAGTGGGATATTATTAAGTATATATCTCCACTGGATCCATGATAGAATCTTTGATACATTCGGTTATTCCTATAGAGTCATATCATGTTCATTATAAGTTTTCATATAATCAAGTATTAAAATAATTTTTTAAATGATGGTGTTTTCAATGTAATTATAAATGGGTTCTTGTGGTTCATTCTCGGTCCCTATGACCATTGTTGTGGAAAATATTTCACCTTATCTCACCAGCAAACCAAAATTCCACTCTTCTATAGGGATCTTCCCGAGGGGGACATCTATAGGGGATACACTATCATTAATATATATACATATATTGAATCTAAAAATGTAATTAATATTAATATAGACTATATAATTAAAATTTACAAACTACATAGAGTTTTTTTATGTCACTTTTCATAGTGTAGAGGAGGTCCCTAGATGATTTTTCTCCCATTACTATTTCAACCACCTATAGGTGGAGGTCTGATGTTATTGGAAAATGATATACCAATTAAATTACCATATAATTAGTGGGATACTCCATGAAAACAATAATATGATCTCCAACATGAAAAACTACCCCTATAAAAATTAATAAATTGATTGAGTATCGAGTATCCAAATGTAAAAATAGAGTAGAGGATGAAATGGAATTTAAATTTACATTATAGACCCCATGATATGTGGATAGACAAATTAATCAGACATTTTATGTCCATAATGATTCGGGGTTACAAGATATTTCTATAACGTGGACCCCCCTAGAGTAGGGGAAAACATAAATGTTTGGGGATGTCACTCCCATTTTCTACACACCTGGTAGATTAACCCCAAGGACCCCACTCAGTGCTTTCTATAGATGTTATTCCATAGGTTATTAAAATTAATATTTTTGAACTGATCGTAGAATAAATATTAGTTATACAAAAACCCAAATAAATACAACATGGATCATTAATGATTAGAAATTATTTCTCCTGATGTGATTTATTTCTAGTGATCCCTAGGATAATATCCTCACCCTCTATGGAAAGGTTTTTAGGGTTTATTTATTATTATATAATGTATTAATAATGAGTCTCATTTAATCATATTTATCATGAATAAACTTCCTTATCTATAACTACACCATGTGGAATATCACAACACTATTTTCCAGGAAAAAATTCAACTATTTTGGTAAATGGGATTCCATCATCAATATAGTACACATGAATATCTAGATCAATGAGGTAGTTAGTCCTTAATGACCATTGATCTTATGTAGTATTTACGGTGACATTCATTTAAAATATTTTTATTTCATTACACAAGATCATATTCCCTATTTGGTTATGTGTTATGTAAATCCATAATATTTATCACTTCCATAATCTTTTAGGAAACATTGTGTCCTATAGATTTTCTCTGACATGTCAAAGATATTCCTATATAACCTTCTAAGATGAATATTTAGTATCCCTGGAGCCATCATCGGCCCCATAAGACAAATGTTTTGATATAGCATATTTTTATTTTCCCTTATTCTAGATTCCCCGACTATATGATAAGTGATATGACTCATATATATTTTTGTGGTCATTGTTTGTCCCCCACACGATTTCCTCCAAAGAAGTAATAACATTATAACTAAAACATGTCTCTTTCCTGGCCAACCTTAATCCCGAGGCTATATAAATGAACAGATAACTATTTCCTTAGAAATACAACAGGGTAAGTCATGAACTAGATCTATCCATAATTCAATAATATCATGATTAGGGTGATTATCATCTAAAGTGAAATCCACTCGGTAGAGTCCTTATAGGTTATCACACATTAGATTCACCACATGGTTACATAGTGCCTTTTTTATAATTCCCTCATGACTTATTAAAACATAATTCATTCGATGAAGTAGAATGGGAAATAAAATTATTTTAGGGTTTATGGTTATCATATAATATTACCATTGGTTCATGCTACACATACAATACAATTGGAATCCATTATGTATGATCTATTATTGATTCACCCTTGGATGTCATTACTAATATATTTATATATAATGGTAATTAGATTAATGATAAAGTGATTATGGGAATTGATCTCGGTGTTAAACTCTAAATGTCCAATTTTTTCTTGTCATTCTCCATTGACATTGAGAAACAATGGATTGACGACTATATCTTGAGAAAAAATATGGTAGGGAAACTCATGCTCCCCAAATATGAACAGTGACCTATCCACAAAAGATTTGAATGTTGCTAAAATTTACATGGTTATGTACAATTTTTTTATTAACATAGTAGATCATATGATCATGCCACCATTGATATTACTACATAGAAAAAAACCCTCTCATTAGTAGTGTGTCCATTATGAACATTCCTAGCCACACAACCCATGTGAAAATATTTGATTGACTACCACCATCCACTAACCAACACAAATATAAATTAAAATAATATTAAATTTAGGTATCATCTATTCATTATAAATCCCCACCCATTATATTACCATTCCTCCAAGATGATTATGGTTGACCTAGATATTCCATGTTGTTGTGACCTCACTTACTACATTGGTCTACCCAATATTTGACCATAACACATATTGAAAAAAAGTTGTTACCCCTTAATTAATGGAATTAATTTATTTAGGACATTATTATTCCATTTAACTCCATCCAAATCCCCACTAATAATCCCCCCATAATAAATGGTGAGTTCTATGTATCTTCATACGCATTGATGGTAACCATAAATTCTTTTTAAATCAACTAATTAATAAAGACTCCTTTAATTTATACTAGATCCCAACAAATGATTCAGAACTCACATTTATGGAGGTATAATATGTTCATTATAGGTAACCAACATCATAGTAGTTTAAACATCAATTCATGTGGATGGTTAAAAACTTATTATGAAATTTTCCTCACATTATGAGTTCCACATCATGAAGGTTGTATCAAAAAAATTTGTATGTCCATAAAAAAATTATATAATCTTCGTATGATCTATATAAATTGGGATAATTGTAAAAAATTTCCTCCGATAGAGGAATATTGATCACTTGAATCAGTTCCCATGAGATTCCATGATGGAATCTTAGATGATGAAATCATCATTGAAGATGAATCCATAAAGTGGAAGTCTATTTCCTATGGGGTACTCCATTTTCAACAATTTCCACCTTCCATTGAATATATTTTACAAATAATGGGTCTTCTTAGTAATAAAAATCATATTATTTAAAGAAATATAATTTCTCTATGTCTTGGGGTTTCACACAAATCATAATCCGATAGGTGAGTTCGTAAAAAATCTACAATGTGTTAACTTCACAATTCCGTTACACCCAGCATCACTCATTCCTAAATGTTTTGGAAATTTAATAAATTAATATTCACCCAACCATAATTCACTAAATCTTGTTTATTTAATAATGAATTATCATGAACGAGAAAAATTAACTCCCATAATATTTTTTTACTATTTGTTCCATGAAAATAGATAATCACTTATTTGTGTGAACAAATCATGGTCCCCTTTGGGATCTATCATATATATTTGAAAAGAGTCAACCTTATTTTTGTGTACATAAACGAAAAAATACATGTGATTCAATGTTTCATAGATAATTAAATCATCACCTTTTCTATTAGATCCCTTTCAAAATCTGAGGGTTTTATGTTTCTAAAAACATTATAAAGATGATCTGGGAGAAAGGATATATAAATGATAAAATTTAGATAAAAAGGATATATCTTCAGTCACCCCATAGTTATAAATCTCTTCAACCAATGGTAATATCCGTGTATCGATATGTGCCTTCGTGGATGAATTAAATAATTAAACTACATTTTAGAGCCTCAGTCTTATAAATACACCTTATCATTCCATTTTAATTCATCAAAATTTGGGAGTCTATATTTTTGGGAAATCTAATGTCTCATGTTGTAAAAATATTATTTTTGAAATTTGAGTAACCCAAAATAATAACAATGGATATTTTTTTTGAAATTACAAACATTACCATGATCAATTCCATTCATTTCTTGTATTAGTTTTGATA
The DNA here is from genome assembly GCA_963277665.1 of Viscum album. Classification (NCBI taxonomy): domain Eukaryota; kingdom Viridiplantae; phylum Streptophyta; class Magnoliopsida; order Santalales; family Viscaceae; genus Viscum; species Viscum album. The sequence goes on from OY728143.1 coordinate 1,018,322,957, forward strand.
TGTTCTCAAAAAAAATTACTTTAATGACTAACATACTTTACGTAATTCCTAAATGATTATCTAAGTTGTGGTTTCACACTACCAAAAACCTACAGGAAACCAACATCGGGAAAACCCATTCGATGACCTTCTATTACAAATAACACATTTATAAAGGTTGAGGGAATATGGGATCCAAAAACAACTGATCCTAAATAACTCAAGAAAAATATCTATACACCATCATACATGTATCCTTCTATGCTTGTTACCAATACATAATTCATTTGTTTGGTGCAATCAATGCATGTAGATCCTCAACAAAAGAAAGATACTATTTATAACCATTTCCCTAAACCATGAACATATAAGAACCTTTTTATTCCCTATATGTATCCTCATAACACTCAATTAGAATTCATAGCCTCATATTGGGTATAATCACTGAGCATGTCCTCATCCTAACCCCCAACCACAGTACATTAAATGATCATTTCCACCATTGGGTAACCTAATGTGTATTTATTAATCTATACATTGAACTACATTCCTTCATTATATAATAATCCTTAATCACTGATGTAAACATTTATGGGAAGGTCTCATCACACAGACATATACAATTAAACATGAAAAAAGAGGGTTTTGATTTTTGTTCCATCATAATACGTAGGAAGCCTATTCATGGGTCAATCCCAAGATTACCACTATACCATCTCCACCAATGATGTGATACCTCTAAATCCAGAATATCTTTTTAAATTATATCAAACCTCATGAATTTCCATAATATATGACAAGATATTTGTAACCATGTTTGATATGCATTATTAGATTCATCTACACTGAATGTTTGGTAGTTCCCACTCATAAACGAAGAGCGCAATAGGATACTTCCCCATTGGAAGTTAAATGGTACCCCTATGATATGATGAGGGTATATGAATCCTCTTCATATGGGAAATGAATAAGATAGCCTCTGTTACGATCATAATAATAGAAGATTATTATAAATTATCATAAACCCATCCTACCTCAAAATATGATAATGATGAGCCTTAGGTAATGAGCCTATGGAACCCTAGCTGTCTAACACTTGATGGATTGTGTGATGAGAACATGATACGTTAAACTAAAAAAATAACAATATTATGTTATCATCATGGGATATCTCTATCATTCCAGGAATTCATTATCATATGATTATACTGATCCATATATGATGAGTATATAATCTTTTATGTGAAGATGCTAGGATGAGTTGTGTGACATGCATGGGATGCCTCAACTGATGGGAATAGAGATACATAGTTGATGATACTTGTTAGAACTTGGATATGAATATAATATTGCTTATGTGATGATGATAGGATTCCCAATATTATGGGGTTGGGATGATGTTGGTGATGAACCGAGGTTTTCATGGGTAGTTATTCCACATAATCCATCATGACCAACCAAGAGGAAGACAAAATATCTTCTTCCTTTGGAATTAAATTATAGACCCTAAAATTTCCATTATTCAAAAAATATAATATTCCATTGAGGGAAGATATGATTAATATAGAAAAAAATGACTAATATTCATACTGTTCCAAGAAAACTCAACCTTTATGACTAAAGGTTTTGACCCCAACAAGTCCATAAACAAAGAAATTCAATTATTTTTACATAAATGTAGAATCAATAATGGGATTCATGAGCATTTTATAATGAAATATGTGAGAATAAACTATGAAATGTATTCCATATAAGTAAGTGTCAACATATTATCATCCCATTTAAATCAAGGGTTCACAACAATCACCTCATTGATGGAAATACTACTTCATTTAAAGATCATGAATACGGGAACCAAAAAAGACCATCTATATTGTTCATTGACTATACAACATTAGTAGTTGTGTTTGAAAAAAAAATATTCTTTATTAAAAAAATAATCAAATGATCTATTTTATTATTTAACAAAATATTATAGGGTTCAGTGCACATTTGTTGAATATTAATGATTATTGATTTAATTTTTAATTATAATTTTAAAATTTACAATTTTAGGATTAGAATGACTCAGGTGTTATTTTAACATTACAGAAAACATGATAATCGACATATACCCCTATGATATATTTTCTATCTTTTAATAGGTATTATAGTATGTTTATGTAGTTTATCAAATTTAATATAATTTATGGGAAAATATGAATAAATTCACATTTCATTCCAATTTATATACCTTTTGTATTGGTTTCACCTAACACCTAATCCAACCAGTCAAAAATTAAATGAGGAATATTGCTAAAAAAATTTATAATATTTAATGTGTATTTGGAAAATTATTATAATAAAATTTTAAAATTTTTAGTCATAATTTATAAACGAGATATACTTATTCAAATATAACATGTGACTCTGATCATGTTTATATAATCCACACATCCTAATAATGAACATAAATCTCAAGTGTCATCTATCTACAATTGGAAGAATTTTAGAGTCCTTTTATGAAGTTTTTATCATTTTAGCAACTATATGAACTAACACATATATGTATTTGGTTTTTTAAATTAACAATGTCATAATTTTTTTAATTATTTATTTATAATAAAGTCAAAACATATTTTTCTATCCTTTTCCTAAAATTTAAGAGTAATAAAAAATGTGTAGTGTCATTTTAAAATAAATGTATAAATATGAGTTTATAATTTCTTTAATTAAAATTGTTATTTAAATATCACTTGTGACTGAGGTGTCAGTTTCACATTCCACAATTCTCAATAAGTAATATATCCTCTATGTACGGTTGTTCAGAATTATATATATGTTATATTTTTTTGGGAAGGTGTCACAATAAACTCATTTAATGAAAAAATAAGAAACCATATGTGTATTTTTTTTCATTTTATAGAAATTTATGAATTGTGTTACCACACTATCATCTAAAAAAATCATAAGTTACTAAAAAATATGTTTCCAAAAATTAATAGAATTAACATAAAATTTTGTGACATTCATTGGAAAAGAACACATTTAATGTTATATATTGTAGATAAGAAAACACATATTTGATGATAACGTTGTATGCGCCGAAAGATGATATTAATATATGGAATATGACCAAAGGATACATTGGTTCTAATGTATATATGTTAGATCCTAAGAAAACATTTTTCCTAATATAGTATGTGTAATAAATTTCTTTTCCTCTACATCACTCCCTTACAACTTCCATTATTTACTAATATACGAGTTGTATTATTGTTTGATTTTACACCATTATAAAGGGAATGATAAAGGATAATCAACTGGTGGTTAGATTAGGGATTAATGATGAATCCCTTCTTTTAATACGGTATATAAAAAAAATCCTATAAAATGGAATATGTTCCTACATACATTAATATTGAATGAACATAGATATTGTGAATATATCTGAAAATATATCATACATACCATATAATATTTCAACGCAACCAATGACGGAACTAAAAACTGTATACATTTATTAGAATACTGATGTCATATACTGGGATCCTTTTGATGGTGTATTATCAACATTTTTAAGAGGATATGTTACAAATCTAAATGATTTTCATCAACATACTCTATTTTAATGTAGGCTGCTACAACGACTACCTAGAGAAAATATATCCATTTTGTTCTTAATTTTCCATGAAATTGATTCTATTGAGTAATTATTGTGAACATATTGGTTTTCATACACTTTAATCAATCTTATATTGAGACCCGAAAATGAAATATTGATATCCAAGGTATGTTTTCCATCGAATCAATGTGTTATATTCATTTATGATGAAGTTCTTTTTTATTTAATAATATATATTTTTCCCCATATAGAAATGTTTTTAATATTAATTGGTTTTATTGTATTTAATAATGAAGATATTTTAAGTAAATTTTGTAACATGTTCTGTGAAGTAGTCTTTACATATTTCTATCAACATAATATGGACCACTAAACCTATTGTCCTCAATTGAGATTATGTATGATATGTAAAAAAACAAATAATTATTTTTTCGGTCACATATTATTTCATTTAGTGAAAATAGAATGTGGGGAGTTGGATTGAAATAATATTGTGATAAAACACATTCCCGAGTGAAACCTTTAGTGTTATTGAAAATGATTATCACTTCCCACTACATGATAGTCACATGTCTTATAGCAATATGTCAACATGTGTTCAGTGAGTTTGTATGATATGATGATGTGTGTATATTTAATATAGATAAATTTATTATACATGAAGAATTTTTATGGATTCATCTATTTTCATGGAATGTCACACATAGACAATTACTTAATTTATATAATAGGATTTCATTATCTGATTGTTTTTCAAGGAATATTTATTCTGAAGACTTTTTTGTTGATCTTCATGGTCTAAGACATGTTTTTATAAGGAAAAATTGCATAAATTTATTTTATAATATTCCATAATACCATGATACATGAATTAAATTTTTAATGAGTAATTATTAAGATTTGGGATTGTGTTTTCCTTTTAATTGAAAAGTATTTTGATTTTGATTTATACTTATAATTTTTTTAAGTAATTATGAGTATTCCATTATTAAAAAATTAGGGTGAGCCATAATAAATCATAGACCACTCATCCAAGGGAACATGTGGGACATAAAGGCCCTCCAAACCCAATTTAGTATCCAAGGCTAAGACCATGTGTGGAAGACCACCCACAAGGAGTGGGTGATCTGTGTAGAGGTTCTGTAAAGTGTGTGCATATAGGCATTCACAGTTTGGACTAGAATTCGAGTGAAAAATAAAGTAGAGGTAGCAACACCTTGTGGGGTAGCATGATTACAGCGGGTTAAGGAATTATTGACACATAGTTGTGGTGTTTAAATATTATAATATTTCCCCATTATAATTATATTATTATGTTCGATAAATATTTGAGGATAACATTCATCTTTCGATTAAAAATAGAAATATCATTGGTCGTCCAAACTGATTTCATGTATACATTTGATACATCTAATCACATGGGAGTTATCTTATCCTCATCAATGAATAATTCCTTTATGGAAGAACCCCTTGTGAATGAGGGTTTTCTTAATGAGAACCCTCAAACATGGGTGCTATACAGGAACTTCTAAAACACAATTTGGGTGTTTAAAAAATTAGTTATGCGTGATTTCCAAAAAAATAAAAATACAACGTGTTATTAATATTTACATGATTAAATAGTCATGAGAATAATTTTTTTGGAGATGAAATCATTTAGTATGTATTAGATTCTACCTTGTGGTACAGTACATCACAGTGGATAAAAATTCCAGTGATTATCTACAAACGACCAACTTTGCGAGTATTCCATTGTGGGTGGTGATGCTTCACAGTGAAGCTTCCATGATGGTTATGTTATTTTAAGATGATTTTCTTTCTGTAGAGGCATCATTATGATATATCACTGCAAATTTTCCATACAATGAACGATGAGACTATGCAGATATGTTTTAGTAGTATGTGATGCTTCTTTTGAGATAATAATTTACTATGAATATTATTTGGGTTGAGAATATGTTTTGTGAAGATGATGAGTCTCATATAGATAAGGTGTTATTACATACTATCATGTATCATGCATTAACTGTAAATGAAGAACATATATGGAATTGAGTTTGATTATGAGTTGATAGAAATTAGATATGTGAAGATGACCCACTTTAAACTACTTTCCCTGATCACATAGTAATTATGCAATAAATTCTTCTTTAACCATTACATTTATTCCTATACATTGATGGGTTAGTTCCCAAATAAATTAATCAATTATAATTGTGAATAATGATTAGTCGAGATGAATTAAAAATAAGGTAAATTTTAGAGAAACTAATTTTTTCACTCACTATGTTTAGATATTGATCATGAAAAATTATCATTATTTGTATCAAATGAAAGATAATGTATCCAAGTGAATACATAAATTAGAAAATTAGTATTTTTTTGTGAAGACTTCTATCTAAAAGATATATATGATAGGGAATAATTTTTAAATTCAAATAAATTTAATTAGGCATACTATCTTAGTAGATAATAATTGAGAAGTAAAAAAGTAGAATTATGAAGAAGAATCTGTTTAGATGAATTCTTTAGTTTGTGGGAATATATTAATTTATATATCTTTAAGGTTAAAAAAAATATCTTTGTTAGTATCTATAGAGACATTTAAAGTATACATGTGGTCTTTCATGTGTTTTTGTGAAACCATTTTTGTAAGAAGGAATTTTAAAATATTTTTTCCAGAGGGAATATAGAAAATAATAGGGGGACTCTATTATATTTAAGGAATGTATGATGTGACCACTTTTTTTTATTGTAGAGAATCTCTTATTGGGGATTCTAAATTATCAAGAAATGAGTATCATTTTGAGACCTAATTATGTAAAAATAGTGTTTAATTCTTCTATTAAATTTAATTAAATTCAAGTGGGGATGAGTTGTCATAATAGTGGATCAGATCCTTATAGGTCAGTTGAGGTTAATTTTATAAGACCAAAAAATAACAATTATAAAAACTTATTAAACCTACCTTTTCCATAGTGAAACTCCTCTTGGGAACATAAATTAATAAAAGAGGTACATATTCACTCTATCAAGATCCACTATGTATTAAAGATGAATTATCTAGATTCTATTAATATAAGGGATGTTCAAACTTTTTATGGAAATAAATATAACATTTCAGAGAATATGATATTTTGTTCTCTTCAATCTATTGGATATCAAGTTAAAGATACAAATAGTACTAGATTCCAACCTATTACTAATGAATACGTTATGAATTTTACGAACAATAAAAATATATAATTGGATGGTAAATTCCATATTTTTATTAATATATTCTCATGTAGTAATTATTTAGATAATTACTTTCATACTCAAAAATTGAAAATTAATGTAGGATAAAGTAGAATAAAGTTCTATAGGAAATAAAAAATTCATAGATTAAAAATAGAAAATTCAATGAAGATTATTTGATGATATCAACATGGGTGAGAAATGAAAAATATATAAATATTTTTAGTTGTTAATGGAATTTTCAGTAATATTTGGGGTTTTGGTGAAAAACCAGATGATTCATCAATTATCAAAACATTGATGAGAAATTTCCTTGAAATGTTTTATCATAAATCATAAACATTGGAATATAGAGAAATCATACATTTCATGAATTAAATGACATAATCATTTCTTATAAAGTAAAACATATCATAATCATCATGAAAATGATCAAAGATGTAATTGATTTTGAATCCATTAGAAAGAACAAAATTAGATGTAATGAAACATTAAAATCAAGTGAAAATAATGATGTATATGAAGATAAATATTTCAATAGAATAATTTCCCATTTATTGAATAATTTTAAGGAAATTTTTTGTAGGGAAAATATAAATTATAGCCAATTTGATACAGGTATAATGTCATTTGAAAACATGCTATAAATATTTAGAAAATTAATTTTCTAAAAACATAGATAGACGATGAAAAATCACAAAAAAATAAATAGGGGATGATCTAAAAAGGAACAACCATGTCTAATGGAATAAAGAATTAAATAAGTAAATATAAAATAAAATATTATGTGAACAATTAAAAAAAATCTAACATCAATACAAGATTCCAATCAATATATGAAACTACCTTGATCATGATTAAAATTGGTTTGACACTTAAAAAAGTGAAGATGATGAACATGAACTAAAATAGATGGAGAAGTTGTTGAAAAATAAATTAGAATCTTGTCATGAGAAAAAATATCATGTAGGATAAGATAATATTATTGAACAATAATTAAATTATAATGAAAGAAAATTAATAATACACAGATAAATAGATTATTTACATTTATGAGATCAGAATAAACAAAATAAAATATGAAAAAAATTGAAATTTTGGTAAAGAAACATTATGAATTTTTTTCCCAATGAATAAAAATAATAGAAGACTCTATATAAATTACTAATTTAATATAATAAATTCAAAAATATTAGATAATATTTCATAAAATATTTTTATCTGGATGTATAATCATTATGAACTGGTTTGATGAAGATATTTATTCATTAATCTATGAATCTAAAAATAAAAGTATTTTCTCTAATAATGCTAGTCTAAAAAAACTATATACATTTAAATAACATGATTAAAATTTAGAAATACTATTATAATTACATAAGTGGTTTATCTTCTTATAGGATAGTGTTAATATAATTATATGTAACAACAATAATAAACACAATCTTCAAGATATGCTTATTATCAGTTGGGAAGATCATGATTTAGAGGGAACAAATAGTGATGTGGTGTGTTTTGAAATAAATGTTATATATGTAGGTATAATATGTCCCTAACCTGGATGAGACATGAATTAAGGGGGAGATTTTTAGAAAAAAATGATATAAAATATTCGATTTATGAATGTAGTGCTTAATCATTCACCCTGTCTACCAAAAAAATAAAACCTGACTGTCTTGAATAATTTTGTCGAAGATAAACTCATTACGATCTTATTTCAATGATGTTATTGAGTATTTTCCCTACAGAAAAATACAAAATCAAGAATGAAATTGTTGTTAAAAATATTAATGGAAGAAAGTAATTTCTTTCATAATATTATTTTAAATCTAGTAAAAAATCCAATTCATAGATTCATGATTGAAAATACCCATCCCATTGGACTAGTGATACAAAATTCTGAGCAACATTGAGGATCATGAATTAGGATTAGTGAAATTTGGAAATGACTATTCCGGGAAATTAATGGAGTTCGAAAATAAATGTCTAATGCCCAAAATATGAGGTCCAATAATGTTTTACTTGCTGAAGGGATGAAGAAAAATTTCTATGGTGTCAAAAACATTGTAATTATATACATGCGGTGTCATTTAATATGGATTAATGTTTCATAAAAAATAATGGAATAATCACCACTCAAGGAAAGAGAACAAATGTAATTCTATTAGAAATTTATGATTCTATCAATTCGTTTTATTGTAGGGCCAATGATTAAAACTTCCTATGTTATAGAATTATTTTCTACCTTGGCTAAAAGAGTACATTTAAAATGTTGATGTATTATATTGTCAGAGGTATGTAAAAAAATAGATAAATAGATGTAATTTAATTAGACATTTTAAAATGGGAAATTGTCCCAATTATCCCACAAAGGGTTGGATATTCTATTTTATCGGCCCCATGAACTTCTCCAAACTAAATTATAAGGAATAAGCATAAATAATTCATCAATATATTATATCTATTTCGTTACATTTATTATGGATTATACTCTGAGGAACAATTTCATATTTATCAAGAACGATTAATAGGAAAATAAAATGTTTAAAAAATAGAAGGGTAGATGAATAATAGATTGGTCAATTTATTCAGTTTCAATGATAAGATAATTTCAATGATTTTACTTCTGATTCAATTTAATGTTATATTTCTTATCATGTTATCAAGAATCAATACATCACACTATATAATCCACAAGAAATGGGGTATTTGAAAGAAATAATATAATCATAGTTGATAAGTGTAAGACTATATTAGATAAACATAACACTTCTATGTATTTATGGAGGTAAGAGGCATATATTTCCATAAATATACCTAAATGTTTAATTCTATAAACAGAAACATAAAATATATTATGTGAATTACGGTACCAAAAAAATGAACAATGGTTCAATGTTTTTGAATCCCTAGGATAATATAGACCAGGAATATAAATTTAATAAAACATGAAGGAAAAAATCATGAAAGAAATTTTCATGATTCTCTAATCTAATGGTATGGGATACAACTGTTGGAAAAAAAGGGTGAACATGATGGTTGACTACAGGGATTCCATGTTTTTTTAAAACTAGATCAAATCATATATCATAGTTTATTCCTTAGAAATTGGTATGAAAATGGAACAAAATAATGACAATGATACTGATAAGGAACACAAAATTGATGTTGTATATTTTATACCTAGTTGTGATAATTATTAAGATGATGAAGATAAAATAAAATGGTACTTAAAATTGAATAATCATGGTGAAACTGAATCTTTATTTGGAATTCCATTGGATCCAGTGAAAATTATAAAAATATTGAGAATTAAAAATCACACATAATTTATATGTTAAATTGACACTCAAATTGTTGTATAGTGGTTGAGCATAATGAATGGATACAAGAATTGATTGTAGATATTGATCATATTGAGATAAAATCAACCTGATATCTTGTATGAATTCCTAAAACAAATTATTGGTAACATGTGGTTTCATAGAAATAAAATAAATGATAAAATTGAATTACGAGGAAAAATTTCATGGATTTTATAAAAATGATACTCTCAAATGGAATAAATTTAGATTTAAAAATCATTTGATCATTTTTCTACTGAAAAACAATTTTTTGAACATGCATACTAGTTTAATTTTAGTTTTTATTATGAAAATTATTTTAATTTTATTTGAAAAGTTTTTACATTTATTCACTAAACAATATTTATATTTTCTCATTATTTCAACGTTAATTTATACCATATGTAAATGTGAATATTGTAAAAACTAACAACTTCATATTTGGTAAAAACGGGTATACTGAGGGGCTAACCTATGACGATAAGTTTTAAAAATGACCTAAAACATGTAAAACCGAAATTTATGGCTATATTTAGAACATATAACCTCTAAGACTCTATAATTACCCATATAGAGGCTTTTTTTCAAGAGAGAAAAGAGTTTTTAACTTTTTCATTTCACAAATATGAATGGTGTCCTCTCCCCCAAATATAAAAGGCCACCCCTCCCCTACCTTCATCACACATAAATAAATTTTGTTTCTGCACATTACAACACTAGTAATGTCATCGACCCCTCCCAATATCTTTTAAAACGTTTTCGGATATATATATAATATAGGATGGTATTAGGTATATATTTGAAGAGTTCAATACAAAAGAGGTAAACTTCATAATGTGCGTAATTTTTTTATTTATTCTTCCACCTCATTAAAGTCACATTAAATCATGATTATATAATAAAATTATTATCACTAGTATAATTAAATATTATTATGATAATGTAATAACATATATAAATATGTACTTCAATAAAATTGAAAATGAAATTGTCGATCGTGAGTTCAGCCGACTATGACCTCTTCAACATATGTAATTCATTTTACATCACCACTATTAAAGGATGGGTATAATGATGGATATAATTTATAATGATGGATTATATATATATATATATAATTTTATGTAATTATTATAACACAAGTACTTATTTACATTCTATTCATTGGGGGAAATAATAATGTCTCTCATGTGTACCTATGGATTACCACCTTCACATAGTGTTGTGAACAATTTTCAATTTTTTTCATAGATGGTAATAAGAATGAATTTGAATAAAATTAATTCGATACAAGACAAATAAATGTCTCTATAATGGTAAATTAATATTTATTTTCATTTTTTTCTCCTATCGAGAAAAATGGAAACATTGTTCATGCATAAGTATGAACCACCATGTCCTTGAATTTTTTAATCCATTTTCTATATATAAAATTTATATTTTATAATAAATAAAAATATAATGAAAAATATAAGATATTTAAATCATGCATAAAATTTTCGACATAATGGAACTATGATAAATTTAAATAAACATCAACTACCAAACCAAAACATGTATGAAAATTAATATAATTATCACGAGAAACTGTGCTTTTAACAATGAATTTAAAATTAATGAGTTACAAATGAATTCAATAATATAATATTTTTATGATATATATGATTATGATATAGTAATATAATTATAATGAAACAATTTATATTATACAGGAGGTTTGAATAAGCATGAGGGGATTAGATCTAAGTAACGGGTTCCTCGTTTCACTTTTACTAATATGAGGCTTATTTCATATTCACCAATTATTACATTATGTGTTTTATATATTTCCTATTGAAATATTTATATTAAAAGTAAATTTCATATAATGGAATTTAATGTTTCATTTACTGTTATATATTTCATGTGGATTTTGATTCAAATGTTACCAAAGTGATAATGGTTTATTTCCAAATCTCATTATTACATTGGATTGTTTTTTAATTATCCACAAGAATAATTACAAAATATTTTTATCGTATACATATATATTTTATTTTTATATTGGTATTCATGATATTTTTTTTCTTGTTCCATTTTTCCTCTCTGTGGTACTTAAAATTAATGAGAATTTTCAATATAAAAATCAATATTTATTTCTCTCTTCATTCAAAAATACTTTTCAACCAGAAAATTGGTTTTTAAATTTTTTGAATTATTTTTAAATTTAAGAATTATTTATAATACACATATTTACCCATTATTAAATTTTTATAATTTTTTTAAAGGAATCATAATGTCATGTTCTTAAACAATGGTTTTCTCCTGAAAATATGAATGGATTTTTATTATTAACATGAATGGAATGAATGAACATTTATACCCTCTGGACAACTAAATGTTTTAAATATTACTTTATATGTTTTAAAGGATATTTTCATTGAATATTATTTTCATTTTTTGAAAACTTTTAGTTAAAAAAATATATTTTTTCAAAGTGAAAATGTTATTATACTAAAAAAATATTTTCAATAATATTAATATACAAATTTATATATATCTCTATGACATTAATCCTTTTTTAAAATATGATCTACATAAGATATATATTGTATTATTGTCATACTAGTTATTTTATTTTATTTTTAATTTTTATTTTGATTGGGGATGTACAACTGTGTTACTATTCACCAGATAACATCCAATTGTGTATGATAATTTTTATTTAATTCTGGTTTTTATGAAAAATTTTATATAATTGTATTTAAATAAGAATGTATATTATGATTATATTTCACTATTATTATTTGATAAATAAATAATATATAGTATGTGATGGTTGGTTACTAGTTATAGATAGCCCCTCGATAAATAGACAACAATCATGAGACAAATAAGTTTGTTGAATTTGAATTTTATTTACCCATATATTTTAACTATCCTGTGAAAGGTCTTGAAATTTTATTTTAGGTGCCTATAACAATGAACGACCTAATTATAATATTTTTATTGATTTTTATGTTATTATTTTATTTTTTCCTAATATCCATGTATATGTTTCAAGATCATGTTATTATTTATCTTTATTAGTTGGATCATTATTTACATCTTCCTTATTATGATTATGAAATTGTTTAAATCCCATGATTTTCAGTTATTCACCTAGAGATATTTTTTTCAGTTACTTATACATTTTCTCGGTCACTATATTCTTACAATTACCATGAATCTATGCTCAAAAAAGTCTTCTGTTTTATTTTCCATAGAATACTAAAAATAGTTTTTTGATTGAAAAACAACCTATTGTAAGGGGAAAATAAAATAACCTTTGAAAAACATAATATATTTTCTATTTTCTATTATAATGTAAATTTCATGTATATGTCTATATTCTCTAGAATAACAATCTATCCATCCATTTAGGATGTGTTTTCATTTCTCTTATTCCAATATAATAAATTAACCACCGACTATAGGATACCTTTTCTAGGGTCCTCATAACACATCTAGTATATTTTCCCTAACATTGTAGTATGAGATTTAGTGTATTACTTATAGTAGATGTGAAGCTATTCCTACCCTACCATGATAATGATTAATGTATTTTTAAATATAATATTTAAAAATTTGGCCACCTCTATGAGATATTTGATAGGGGATATTTATCTTACTTAGTGAGAAAAATATAGCCTAAGTGAAATTAATCAGTTGAGTCAACCACCGGATACATTAGAAACCCATCCATCCTCATGGGATGAGCATGATGTTCCCTATGTGATAAACCAAGGGATCTTTAGGAGATAAAACTAGGATTGGATATATGATAATAATAAGATGTTGAATTTGATAAGTATAATATTCATAAATGATGATCATGGGATCTCTCTATATAACCATTCTATGGAAACACTTTGATTATACACTTCCCTTTGTGATGTTCTTAGGATTCCTTAAGTAACACACCCGAGATGCCTCATTTGATGACTTTATATTTACACATATCAGGAGAATGGGTATCATTCGATGATGATCTTTTGGTTCATCAGATGATAAGAGAAATAATCATTTTGTGATGAGAATAATATTTATAATGTGAAAGATTTGGAACACACTGATAATGATTCATGTATTCCCTAGCTAATAAGCTCAAGATCCCATAGGGTCCCAAAATTATGGAGATAAATCAACCTTATAATAGAAATCTAAACTACATACTCAACAAGTTCCTTTCTATGGTGAGTATATGATTCCATATTTTCAATACATGAGTCTTATAGATATTGATAATTAAAACAATTCCCTGTTTTCTTTCAAAACCAATCTTCACCAATTGATGTTGTTCTAAAAGCGAGGTTAGTAGGTGATGTTTTATTAAAAGGTTGGGGATGAAGCCACATAATATTATTAAAGAAAGGACCTCTTTTGACTGGGTAGTGGGGGACCCAATACATAGCCCGAATACCCAAGGCCATATCGCATTAATAAAAGGCTTGAAATCACACTTAGGCACAAACACCACTTATTGAATAGTAATGATATAGTACCAAGGATTTTATAGTACCTCCTACAGTACTTCCGCCACTATAGTGTCACTGCTGCTACAGTTTTGAAACTGTAACAATATTTCAACATTTCCCTACTACTGTGCAGCTATGGTACCCCAAAAGTTTCCCCCTACCAAGATTTGTTACTGGGTCTTTCCGATCCCAAGTAAGAGCTTGTACCACTTGTGTACAGGCTCCTTCAAAAATCAATAAGTGATTTTATTAATAGATTCTCTCATAAATATGAATTTAATAATTAGGCTCACATTCATTTCTTAAATTTCTAAGAGATATCTGTAAAGTGGAAAAATACATATAGTAATTTTATATAATCTCATAATCTCATTCTAATCAATAGTCTGAATCTTTTTTCCAAGTGGTTATAGGAAATCCACTTGTAAAAGATGATAATTAAAGACAAGGATTATGTAAATATATATTATAGTCTTATTCAAAGGTCCTAGGGGAATCATCGAGAAATTTACAAGTTAAAACAATGTGAATTCCTTCTCATTTAATAGTTAGAGAATGTGTAACAATAAGTACCACATCTACCATGACATCACTAATTTCAGGCTTCAACATGTATAATTGTGATCCCACATGAATCCCATACCCTTAAAAAAACGTTGATATGTATTCTTGGATTAAAGCACTGAATAATATAACCAATATTGGTTATGTTGGTAATCATCAACATCACACATGTACCCATAATAGTCTTTGAATAATCTTACAGAATGAACACCATCAAACATGCCAACAGTTTTTCATCTACTAACAACAAATGGTGTGGGATAGAGAGATTTCAATAATATTTTGAAATCATATAGGTTCCCTCATGTAGTGATCCCACAAACCCACACCTTAAAATAAACAACCACTTTCCGGATAACATCTTTGACCCTTTTCCTCAATCCATATATGGTATCATACAACAGATGTTTATGAATCACCTTATCCACAACTTTGAGGTGTAATGTATCATCAAAATCCAATATATGGATGATAGGGATATGGAAACCATGGAAAGACACCAACAAACCTAGAATCTAGAACTTATATGGAACCATACAATCACAACTTGTAATCAATTTGGTTTCCAATCCATGAAGCGTACTTATTCTATTTTATATTAAATTAAAGAGGTATGGTATATCTAATGTTGGCATCCCATACAGCCAATAGGGATTCACCGATAGGTTTCCGACCACACAATTCAAACATAAGTTCATGTATTTATAACACGTATCCCAATATATTGAGTTTATTCCTATTGTGGTTTCGTGAGTTGAATCCATAACAATAGTACTAAAAAGATTTTTTAAGTCAGTTTTTTTCATTTTAACGTCTGTTTTGTGGAAACATTATGGTGATGTTATTGCGAGCGACGTAATAAATACGTTTTTAACGTTGGTTATTTAATATCCAACGTTAAAAAAGTTTTTTTAAATTATTTTTCACATCTATTATTAAAAAAGCGACATGAAATACCATATTTTATACAAAAAAAATCACATTCAAATGCTATTTTTAACATCAGTTATTTAAAAACTAACGTTAAAAGTCATTTTTAACGTCGGTTTTTAAATAACCGACATTAAAAAAGTTTCTAATTTTTTTGATAATTTCCCGAGCGTTAATTTGAAAGGTTATAGAGCTCAAACAGAGCTACAGATCAAATATTATGACAATTAGAAGTTTGATGTATTTTTTCCGTGGAAAGATCGAATGAGCCAACCAAAGCATCGTCTGAGAAATAAATTTAGAATCTGAATGAGGATTTTTAGTTTAGCCATGAGACAATGAAGAAATAGAAAATTTGAATCATTAAATGGTATATAAATTATGACAACTATTCATAACAAAACATAAATCATGGAAACATAATTACAAATTCCTTGATGAGATCGTGAAAAGAAGAAATAGTGGATTCACGTTGAAGATCAAATGGGTTGAGTCAGTGGAATGATAAATGTTGAATGAAATAATAATTAAATTATGATATGTGTATAATGAAACCATATAAATGATATGGACAAAGAAAATGTGGTATTAAAAATTTAGGCGGTAACTAAAAATTTTGAGCCCGTGCTCCGAAATAATTGAAATACCACATTGGCGGGATATTAAAATCAATTTTTATGTTGATTTTTGTGTTAAAAAACATGAAAAATAGTAAAAAAAAATTCTGATTTTTCACGTTGGCTATATAAAAACTGACCTGAAAAATCCATCTTTGTGACTTTTTTCACGTCTTTTTTTAATAACTGATGTGGAAATTGAAAATTTTAGTAAAAATTTGAAATCCAACATTGCCGGGATAATAAAATCATCTTTGACATCAGTTTTATGATAACCGAAGTGAAATATATTGAAAGTTTCACCAATTTTTCATGTCGGTTATATAAAAACCAACGTGAAAAATCAATTTTCACAGATATTTTAAGTCTGTTCTTATAAGAAACGATGTAAAAAATAATTTCTTCATGACTTTTTGCGTCCGTTATTAAATGACCGATGTTAAAAATGTTCACAAACAGGTATTAAATTTCTCATGATTCGATTTTATTGGTCACAGATCTCAAACAGAGTTACAGATCAAAAGTTATGGTCTGCTGAAGTTGGCCTTCTCTAAAACTTCATTTAGAGATTATCATCTTCCAATGGCCATAACGTTTGATCCGTAACTTAATTTGATCTCCATGACTTATCAAATCGAATCTTATAAAATTATATACATTTTGTAGGCATTTTTAACGTCTTTTATTTAAAAAATGACGTAAAAAAGTCATAAATCCGATTTTTTACGTCAGTTCTTATAAGAACCGACACAAAAAATGGGTTTTCATGAATTTTTTACCTGTGTTTATAAATAACCAACGTTAAAAATTCCTAGAAACATTTAGTAGATTTTGTAAGATTCGATTTGATAGGTTATGGGGATCAAATGGAGTTATGGATCAAAAGTTATGAACCTTTGAAATTGGCCTTCTCTAATATATCATTTAGGGATGATCAACTTCTGATGGTCATAAATTTTGATCTGTAAATCCGTTTGAGATCCACAACCTATAACCTCAAATCTAGGGAAATAAACTAAATTATTGTGACCAATTTTTATGTAAGTTATTAAATAATCGACGTAAAAAAGTCATTATAATATTTTTTACGTCTCTTTTTATAAGAACCGATGTGAAAAATCAGGGAAAACTAATTCATCATGTCACCTATTAAATAACCGACATAAAAAAGTCAACATAAATTATTTTTCATGTTGGTTATTTAATAACTGATGTGAGAATTCAGAGAAAAATGATTTTCACTTCGGTTGTACAATCACCGACGTGAAAAATTAAATTTCAGAGATTTTCATGTCGGTTCTAAAAAATCGACGTGAAACGGGGGATGTTAAAAATACTTGTTGTACTTATGTGAAGATCCAATATAGTGTGAGGTTCGACACACCTTCTCTATAAGAAGAAACTCATTTATTTTCCACTACATACCCTTCCATCAAAACCAAAATAAATAGAAATGTGTTTTCAAGATTATGATCAACACCCCATCCACCAGCCAAGTTCCCTGGGATGAAACTTCTTGCCAGTTATGCTAACCCTTGTTTCCACTGAGGTCCTCCCTTTCCCCAAGATATCTGCTTCCTTAAAGGTCCTCCCAATGGTGAATTCATTGAAAACCATCATATTGGTTCCCAATGTTACACCACAAATTACCGTTGGACGGATCTTAGATACTCAATGGAGATAAAACAATGTGAACATTAGCAATGGTATCGTATGCATAATTGAGGGGGTTCCAATGCCAAGTCGTCTTAGATCTTCTAGAATTTGATATGACCACTGACTAGGGTGAGATGATTCCTCTCTTAACAAAAATCATTGAGGCCATTATCCTAATGATGTTTTATATTAAAATATATAGAGTGAAATGTTATCCAAAGTCCCTTTTAAATTATTCTATGTGATAGATTTATTGTAATCCATTATTGAACTAGTCGTGGAGCCTCCCTTATAACTATCAACACATATTTTGTTTACCTACAAACTAAATGTAAAAACGAAATTTGGATAGTTCCTAGAAATTTTATATGTGAGAGATTATCAATATATTAACTATATATTTGCTGAACTTCCTCAAAATGTGGATTTACACTCTCCATAATAATTGGGATGTCAGATGAAGGTTGTATCATCTCAGAAAGATTCTTTCTCTTCCAAGTGAATGATGTAATATATAATTATTCCCTCAGTTGAGAATATATTTCATATGATTTCATCAACTCTCCTTCTACTGGCTACCCACTATGTTAAAATTTCTATATATTATTTTGTCTTTGTGTGAGTTGAAGTGGAATATTATATCATATGTGATGTTCTGTCAACTTACTTATGACTATACATGTTCATTCCACCTGTAATCCAATAACTCTCCACATTAGATCCTCTCATAGAAACTTACATGACATGTCCCTTGAATAAATTGGTTGTGAAATTCAACCTCCATAAAATAAATAAAATACTCTATCTTGAATGATTTGATATCTTACAGTCCCACAACCAAGAGTGCTAAAAAGATTAACTCAAGACACATATTGTGGGTTAATATCCTCACCATGGTGTGAAATGATATAAGATTATGTATTTAAATATTACGAATAATGCACTAAACCTTAATATTATTGTTGATGTTTCACTCCACATATTTATCATAGGATACTGGTAATATACCACCCTATGATTTGATACTCTAAGATGATGTTAATTCACAAATTGAGTGTTCCCTTATGATAATGTTTTTGGTTCTTCATCCCCAGCTAAAACTTTTGTGAATGTAATCACAATTCTTCCCATTATCTCTCCAAAACATGGTTTTATTTATAGGGTAAGAGTGAAATATTCTTAAATGGGGATCAATCCTACTAGGTGAACAATCTAGGATATGTTTACACGTATCAGCAGATATAGACCATGTTCATCAGAGGCTTCTACTGTTAATTCTACGAAACACCCATCCGAATCATTATAATTCCCAAGGTATATAGGAATCATTTCATATTAAACAATCCCCTAAGGCTACTTATTTTTATTCATAAATTGACTCTATAGATATAGAGACATTGGTATATAAGAATATTAATTACATTATCCTTCTTCTATAGTGTCTTGATCTAATATGTTCTTATAACAGAATTATTCTTCCTAAAGATCCATAAAAAATTATAGTTCTATATTGATCTAATAGGGTATATATGAGAGTTATATCCCACCTAATATATTTTCTATCATTTCCCAATGTTCCCTCTTCAGTTGATCAACATGAAATTCCACTCCAAGTTCTCAACTGCTCCACATCACATGTTGGAAAAACAACATCTGATAATATGAAAAGAAAATCCTCCAAGGATGATATGATTCACACTATAACAATATGTATGGATGTCTTAGTGAGAAACCTAGCATCAATAAGACCCAAACAAAAATTCATTCATATTTTAGTTCAAAAATCCCCCCAAACATGATATTTAGGAAATTCATTTTTCTCATCCATCCAAAATATAAGTGACATTGAGTCATACAATTCCAAGTTTTACTCTCATTGCAACCTCATGATGGGTACCCCCGAGTAGTAGGAAGTGACCAAGTTCTAATTCGATATACATACATTGATGGGAATTATTTTTAATGATATAATATAATTTCCCCATAATCTATCACAATGTATTAGTATCTTTATCATAATTCTTCATACAGTTTAGCATCACCTTTCACAAGATAATTTTCATTGACCACTCTAAATGAAATTAGTGGTAAAATGTAAAATAATGTTAATATCATAATTAAAGGGAATACAATAAACCATAGATTATTCCAAGAACTATTTTTTAAGGATTTTTTTTGAAAAAATTTGGGATGAGTTATTCTAGACCGTTATCTATTCCAAATACTATATCCATATCTATAAAATCATTGAGAGAGCTAGGTGCCTTAATGAGGGAATACAGTGGAATATGAAAGATTATCTCCCATTAAATTCATAATTAACATAAATGTCTAAAACTATATAAATAACTATAGTTGTATAGAACAAAGATATTAATACTTCATGAATCTTGGAGTCCCTATAGAAGGATGAATTTTGTACTCCACACTATAATTGTTTCTGAAGGCCCCATTAGGGTTGAAAAGCCATACACATAGAAGAATATAATAACAATGCTCAATAGTTTATGTATTTCCATATTCTTGGTTTCATTAACTATTATATTGAGTAATATTTATATAAGTTTTTGGACATCCAGAATCTTTAAGAAGATGATTTAATGAAACATTATAACTATTTTCCCAATAACTGTTTCCATAGAAAAAAAATCCATGAGAAACATTTTTTCAAGGATTGAATCCAAGGAATGGTATATCATGGAATGGTGGAATGGAAGGACCCTATAATAAATATCACTAGTTTCTCTACCACCCATGAAGATAATCAACATTTTGGGGAACAATAGAATGTTTTAGATATAGGGGAATAATAGGGTAATAGTTCTATAGACTAATGGTTGAGACCTATATCTCATGGGATCATTAATACGTTGATGAATACACTATCACCATCCAATGATATCATAGTATGTACAATTAAATATTCATATTTATATCCACATAAATATCAAAGGAACTAGTTTTGGGATTATAATGATTATCGAGAGTATCTTCCTATCCCAAATCCAATTTTCACTCTCTTAGGTTGCATGGGAATTTATACTGTAGGATATAAAATGACTCATCTAATAGATGACGAATACTCTAAACATGAACAAGATTATGAGTTATGAATTCAATTAGACTAGTGTACCACTGTATCGATCCCATATAGGAGGCATGAAAATGGGGTAGTCTTATAACATATTGACAACACTTTAAATGAAATATACAATACCCCACATGAAAGCACATATTTCGAGGCACCATTAATGGGGGTTTTATATACAATTTTGAATCTAAAAGATAATAATTTCTATAAGATCATATGGAGAAGACTTATTCAACAACATCATTTATAGTGGGTCCTCAATTCAACCGATTGTTTGTTCATTTATCTCATCTATAATCATGTAGTTCTTGTACGAGGATATATAATCCTATAAATGAATTAAAAGGAGAATCCCAGGAACCTATTATTTATCCATTAATGTCCTAAATCCATATAGTAAATGAAAAAAACCTCAACGGTATAGGTATACCACTATCATTGATTTAAAAATATCATAGAAGAAAACCATAACCTGTCTTGGATGTTGATTCTCAATGAGGATAACCTATTAAAGAAAATTCATTAAGCCCTCACTATGGCCATGAAGTGCCTTATAATATTTAATATCATATTGGCCACCATTTAATTATTCCTTGAATACTATGATGGTTATGTGCACTATGAGGCCTTTATCACCTTCTATGGGGATGTTGAATGTACAATCATATAAGGTAACATAATCCCCATTTACATACTATGAAATACCAATTGTGTAAAAAACTTGTGGTTCATGACTGAAATTGGATTTGGGATTATTCACATCATAATGTTTATAATTTTCTTACGTAGGTATATATAGATAAATCAATATTTGTTCAAAATGATTATAGAGGGATAAGATTAGAGAAAAAATAAGCCACATGATAATATTCCATTGGAGTCCCATTTTGGTGATAAGGTTTTTAATAATAAAATAATGGAGGTTCCAAAATATAATATTTTTAAAACCATTCTAGGATGTCCCTACACAGACTGACATTAATTTTTATCCTCATTAGTTTAGTAGTTCCTCATATACTCTATAAATAGTCAAGTAGAAGTACATCATGGTGATTCCACTCCCCTTGACTCCGGTGAAACCCACTACCTTAATGTTTTATATTAAAATTTCAATGGAATATAATGCTAGGTTAAAGAATCTAGAATTTTAAATGATAAATATTCATTAATACCCAAAATAAAAAACCCCTAGGATATGATACAAAATAGTTTCCACATTCTCATCCACTATATAAAATAAACAACCCCAAAATTCAATCAAAATTTCATTATTTCAAATATGAAGGATTGAAATAATATTAAATAGTACTAAATTAAATTATATATGTATATTAATCCCTCTAATCTCCCTTAAGATTCATAATAGAATGTTTTTTCCATGCTAAATAATTGAAACATCCATTATATATATCAAAGAGAGGGATTGAAACACTAGTGGAATATAGATACGAGATAGATAGACATGGTAGAATGAATATGTTTTCGAATAAAAAACATCATATGATACACAGTATTCATTAACATGATCTCTATGGGGATTTATGGACATGAATATAATTCTTATGACTAAAACCATTCTTTAGAGGGTGATGTTGTCCCCCAACCACATGTTCGCGATGAGTCATCTCCCACATCCATTCCTCATGCGAATAATAAAGAAGAGACGAATAATTCTCAAATTACCTATAAAGGTGTATCTAATATCATCTATGAGTTGATACAAGTGAAAATAAATATCAAGAATTGCATGTGGAAGATAATTATCAATACTATCATTCCCACTGCATAATAAGAGAAGTTTTTCACATTCTTAATTTACAATCAGGAAGAACTTTCGATAAAAAATAAAGTGTTTTTTGGAGATTGTTATATGGGTCACTGACTACCATATTTTTCGTCTAATTAGGAATAATGGTTACAGACACATAGCCAGGATAATCTGTCCCTCTAATGTTTTCATGGGAGATTCTAGCGTTAATAAGTTATCCAAAGACAACATAATTTGGGATGTTTGTTACCCCATGTGGATAAATAACATAAACATAATTAGGTATAAATGTACCCATAATAATATCTACCATGAAATCCAATGTACAGACAAATATTTATTAAATGATGATATCCCAATCATAGTTGCATGGTCACTGATATAAACAACTAAAAATTCCTAATATCTATTATTCATACATGGAGAGTTCATGTATTATAAAATCAAAATATTCCATAGTTATGAATATTCCACAATATTTTGGGAAGCTCAGGGGATATACTTTTATTGGGAGAGAAACATCGACTTGAATAAAAATAATGAATCATACCAATGAGATATAGATCAAATTATTGGAACAAAACATAGAATGATAGTGAAGTATTATATATAACAATTTCTATTCAAATTTAATGAATATGAATAAAATCTCAACAATATTGAAATTTTTTTGGCATCCACCACACACAAAATCTGATGACCAATAACTTGAAGTGTGAATCCAATTTCATCATTGGTAAATATAATTTCATTATTGACTTATATAAAAGCGTGAATATTGGACTATAAATTAATGAATCCATTTTTTAAAGTAACCCTATATTAAATTTGATGGAATTATGATGTTTCCAATGAAATTTTTATTACATCGAATATTTTATAAAAAAATTTCCATGAATATTAAAAACAATATTGTATATGGTGAAGATAATTACTATATAACAATGTATTGAAATACATTAAGAACTATTATATGAAATTAAATATAATTTCATGATTCCCTTAGTGATAATGATACTTGTATAGAGTAATACCATGGTATCATATATGGAGGCCACTAATAAATCCAATGGTAACCTACTACAGTGGAAAAACAACCAGGGTACGAAAAATAGTCAGTAGTACTCCATCCCCATGATTATAAAACATGAGGCCATATATCCATCATTTATAAGTGTGATATAATGTTAGACATGATTATATAGAAGTTGTTTCATTACCCATAATCTAATTGGATTATAACATCTCAAACTCATATTCCACTCAATAGTTACTGGAACCTTGTTGGGAACATGGAATCAACCACATCTCTGAAAATCATAGAGACTACCGACTAGTAGCGAGGGCCTCCGTTAATTGTTGGAAGGACAATGTCATCATTACCAGAGCATATAATTGTTGATGTTGATCACATTCAACAGTGCATGTAGATAAAAAATGAAATAAATAGATAAAATAGGAAATCAAGACAGGAATACCAAAAAATATATATGTTTTTAATTTAAAATGAGTCATATTTTATGTGATTCTAGAAAAAATAAATAAGAAGTACATGGAAGAAAAAATGGTACCAGAATCCAGAATCTAAAATAAGAAAACTGCAAAAAAATTTCCCCAATAGCATCGCAATGACCATCTTGGTCCCATGCTCTTTTGTTCCAAATCAATGATCATCAACTATTCTTAGGGAACTTTAGACTATTATCAACTGCAACTATATAACCTATTTGGGTCCCCATGGAGGGCCAAATCGGCTGTGAGATAACATGCTTGTTGGTAACCACTGAATGATATATTCAGTTTTATGTAGCATGATCCAATATGATAAACAAGTGTAAGTATATAGTAATGTAATTGTGAATTCACATGGAATAAAACAACTACATAAAAGCAATACCCAACATCAACTCAAGGCCCCCCTCAAAATTAGTCAACTACTGACTTGGAAACTACAAGAAATAAAATCAAACCACATGGATTCTCCATTCAACAATCCATATCCTATCCAAATGGACTCACCATATAAATATGAAATATAAAAAACACAATAAGTTTCATTAAAAAGACAATAATATATCCCACGACCACACCGTATAATGAGTTTTAGACAATGAAGGGAAAGATCCAAGGTGCATAAAACCAAGGTATCATCATGGAGTCTAAGGAGCATTTTAGTAGAAACATGACATAAGTACTAGTTGAAGTCCTTTCATAATGTCTGTCAACATTTCCTACACGAGCGAAATAATGTCGAATACCAGGATTAGAAAATCATGATGCATACCACGAAATCAAGTCCCAAGGTGATTACATAGTCAAGGTTTTAACTAATTCATTACAGATCCATGGAGAGCCATCTATGGAATCTATTTAATCATTTTCACATTTCATACCGTAAAATAAAATAACTATACCTACTCATGTATTGTATTTCCCTTTAATCATGTCACATGGGAATACCCACAATTCACAATTTAATATTCCACAAGGGTATACCCACCCATTTAATACAATTTCAAAAAATCCATTTAAGTTATTTAAAACAACAAATGAGTATACCCCCTCATTTAACCTAGTCAATTCAATACATCTAATAAATTTAAGCATGGAAGATTATGGAAACATAAGGCAAGGAGGAAGGACATACACTTGTCATGTAATACAACCTAATTTAAATAAAACAGAGATTCCTTAAATTAGTAAATGTCATGAACAGACACCTTGGGTTGATCATTAGTGTAAAAAACCCCAAAAAAGGAACAGAACTCCCCATGGGTGTCCTTTGGTTGGGTAAAAAACCATCAATGATTCAAAATGAACATAAGAAATTCCCTAACATATAGTACTTCATCTATTTCAATTTAATATTTCTATACTCTGTCTGTTCTAAAGTGTTTGGCAGGTGGAAAACATGATAATAGCACTATAAATTGTCAAATTAAGATAGAGATGTATAGAAAACCTACCTTAGATCAATGATGAATTTATCATACATTATCAATTCTGGATTCACATTACATTAGGAGATATATAAATAATATACAAAGACAGATAAAATAGGAAACATGACCTTAATCCCAATCTGCACATTTGTTGTTCCAATGAATCCACAATGACTAATAGTCTATTAAGCACTCACTTATGTGATCCCAACGTGTATAAGAGAGAAATAAATGGAGTCTAGATGGACTCTAAAACTAAAAAACTGAAAATAAATTAATTTAGGCATCAAACTACTAGAAAATGATTCTTTTTGGAAAATAGAGGCCCAGGTTTCTATTTTTAATAATCATATTTAGGAAATTACATGATGTTTAATTTCCTTTCACATCAGGTAATCCTAAATATTATTTTCCTTATGAAAAACAATTACACATTCTGAATGTTCACGGATAGACCATTAGATGTCATGAAATCTGATTACATGTCATGTAATGGTACTATAAACAATACAAAACCTTCATATCTCTTATTTCCTAAAAACAAACTAAACAACCCATGGTCCAACATAGTATCTTAGTAAAAATGAAATGTAACAAGCATTTAACAAGAAATGAAAATGATCTCTACCTTAAGAAGAAATCAAGATCGTTCCATCTCCCCCCTTAAATAAATTTTTCTTAGAATATTACTCTAATGGGAGGTAAAGGTTTGTCTGAGAACATTTTTGGCCGCTAATCATGTACGACGGCCTCCCTCTACTATGTCTCATCATATAAACGAAAATGATTCTATAAAACCTATACTATAAGAACATAATGGCTGCGGAGAACCATCATTCCCTTGTTAGAAATTCAAAACAGATGCTCTTCAAAAGATCCATCAACATATAGCTAAATGTCATCTGGATGGAAAGTGTGAGATAGGCGTGAATAAGAAATGTGAAGCTAAGATAGATGAAATATTTCATTCATGGGTCGATACCGATGAGGTAACTCTAACCAATAGGCTACCAACCATACTCTCACTAGAATCTCAAATGGCCAGACATATCACAGTGAAATATTTCCATGTCTTAAGATCTTTTTATGCCCAAAACTCGGTGAAACACATAAAAAACCTGATCCGTAACATCAAAATTTTGAGTTTATTAATGGAAATATCCATATGATGTCTATTGCGATTATTTACTATCCATCAACATCTGAAAAAACTATAAAAAATCAGATGTCTCTCACATGATATACATATCTGGTAATGCTACCTCACCTACATTTAACCAACACATGTTTGATCATAATGGAATACCATATAAATACTCATATGGAACCATTTGTATCGTTTCTTTATAAATAATATTATAAGAGCACTAATGTGAGAGATTGTGCCTCTCCAAAGAGCTCTTAAAATCTAGGATGCATTCTCTTAGTATTACTTGTAGCACCTATATCGTATTCTCTAACTAGCCATCAGTCTGCTGGTGGTATGTTTTTCTTATATTCACCTATTTACATATAACACTATCAAAAATCTTATACGAATGATTCATAAAGAAGGAAACCCTATCTGAAACATTATTGTGAGGGGCCCTGTGAATTCGTATTATCTCAAGGTTATACATCAATAAATTCTCATCAACAGTGGTGTTATACATTATCATCAAGAAATTAGAAACCATAACGATAATATCAAAAAAACCCACAAAACAAGGTTTCCTTATGGAGACCATGGTGTACTAGTCATGAAATACATCATGAAATCATCCCATTTCCACTAACAATTAGGAAACTAATGTAAAATCCCAGATGGTTTATGATGCTCAACCTTCATAGATTGACAGCTGGAAAACCTCTTAACATGACCATCAACCTCTATTTTAATAATATTCTAATATTTATGATGAATCAAGGAATGGTACATCTTGGATACTACAGGATGCATGACATAATCTGAAGCATGAAACTCCTACATCAGTTTCTCAAATATATCTACTTGAACCCAAACACATCCATGTATACATGGGATCTCATCATCACTAACTATCCTATAAGGCTGTGTGTCATCAAATACCAAATTCACCTATATGACTAAGACCTATGAATCTGATAGATTCTTCACCTGTACTATTTCCAAAATGATAGAGGTCATAACTAAGGATGATAGATATGGTCTTCCCTGAGTGTTGTGGATCCATAGATGTGTCTTAGTGAATAATTCCATAAACATACACTCCCTACTAGTCTGTTGCTCTACATTTATCTATGTCCTCCTGCTCAGTGCATCAACCGATGCATTACCTTTACTAGTTTTGTATAAAATCACAATGTCAAAAGACTAATTATAATAAAACCACCTTCTATTACTTAGATTCAAATCACAAAATGTAAATACAAAATTTAGGAAGTCGTTGTTTGTATACACCACAAAATTATCTCCCGAAAAATAATGTCCCCAATAGAGTAAATCATGAATGACTATAGCCAACTAGAGATCATGTGTCTAGTAATTCCTCTCATATGGACTCAATGGTTGAGACTCACATTCCATGACTCTATCCCCTGCATCAATACCTCCACCAACTATATACATGATGTGTCAAAATAATGTCTGTAGCTCTTAACTTTCTCTAGTAGTATCAGGGATGGTGTTGATGTCAACCTTCCTTTATGGTCTTAAAAGGATATCTCACAAGAGTTTGAAAGTAGAATCTTCATGCCCTTCATAGTCTTGTCGGTCAACAGTGCCTCTATGTGTTATAAGTCCGATATGAAATCTATTTAGTAGATATATATCCCTAGGAAACTCCATATGTAAAAAATGATAATAGGATTCTCGTAGGAATCTACACCTCTCACATTCTAGGGGTTGACTAATTATTATATCTATGATATTATTTGACCTAGAAATATAATCTGATCCATCTAAAAGTGGAAATTTTTGAGTTTAGAAGATAACTGATGCTCCCTCAGTGTATTCGAAATGATATCAGGATGGTTGGCATGGACATGTTGATTGTCAAAATACCCAAATATATAATCCTTATAACACCCCAAAAGGAATCCATGTAAGTATTGAATAGATAAATCATCGGTTCAATGAAAAATACTGGGTAATTTGTGAGGTTGAATAGAATAACTAAATAATTGTATAGACCATACCTACTAAAAGTGCATGTATGAGGTATTTCTATCGGTCAAGCACATACCTAGTTATATACAAACCAAATGTCAATTTTTGAGAACACTATGTATCCTCGAATCAGATCAATCATGTCATATATCCATGGAAAGGGATAATGGTTTTTTACTATCACCTGATTTAACTTCGGATAATAGACACATATCCTAAGAGATTCATCTTCCTTTTCACAAAATCGAATGTTGTACCCCAGGAGGAATTAACAAGCCCTAAAACCCATTTGAATTAATGTCCTCTAGATAATGTTTGAGATCCTGCAACTTCGTCATAGCCATCGTGTAAGGGAAAATGGATACTAGTGAAGCTTGTAGCACTAGTTAGATAGAGAAAACAGCCGATCACTAATTAGGTAAACTAGAAGTGTTATTTGGAAATACGTCCCTGAAGTGCTCAAACATATGAGTAATTTCTTCTTAACTAACACAATGATCATCGAGAAAGAAACAAGAATTCTGGGATATTATCCTGAACATTACAAAATTTATCGGTCATGATTGACTCGCTTGGACATCCCATTCATCTTTGTGAGTAATCAATTCACCATCTAGTAATTTGAAAGTAACCCTATGGATATATTAGTTGATGTAAGATCTATAAGATACTAACTAGTCCATCTCGAAATTAGCATAAAACCCTATCATCTCAAGGACATAAAGATCAAATATGAATTTACACCGAAAATCATCAATGTGGAACTACTACACTGGCACACACAATGCGTTCAAAATCCCAAATGTGTTTCTAGCACCAAAACACCCTCATAATACCATATAATGTTCCCATGTCTTTTACCCACAACTAAAAGTATGAAAGTAAAAGATACACTTGTATCAAAAAGAGAAGATGTAATATTAGATGTTAATATGATTGTATATATCACCCTATATTGTCCGACACACTACTCCTTAGAGGTAAGCTGTACAAAATATATTTGGTGTGATCCATGTCTATGTGATACAACCACACATCAAATAACATGTTCTATACGATGCATTGGTGTTTCTGTAATCTAGTTACTACTGCCAAAACCACTACTTCCTCACCTGACTGGCTCTCATGAATCCAGCTTCTTGCATAACCTGGAGCCAAGGAACATAATCCAAAAACTAATATCAGAGACGACCCCTACGACTCATAGTTAGAGGTATGGTCCATAAAAAATTCCAAACAAGGCCCATACATCTGCATGATCCACCCTCTAATGGGTGATGGTCACACTAATTCATTCTATTGTCGCACCTACCACATAGGTAAAAAACAAAAATAATCCAACACTCATATCCTAATAGACACTCGTCTCTCAGGATGCCTTAAAATGTTGCATTATTCTGGAATATGTAGAACCATTAGGTCGAGATGAAACATTTCCCTTCTCTATGCCCCAAAATTCCCTATGGTTCATGAATATATTCACCACCCGATTCAGAATATCAGGGATTTAAGTTAATCAAAACACATTAAACTGTGATTTGATATCTTATTGGCTACATTCCTTGAAGAGTATATCTCCATAAAACTAATCAACAATGTACATTACCCCAAATCACTACAGATATTAAAAGAATGTCATGTACTCCATAACCATCATAGATCCCCACTCCAGATGAATGAACTCATTATCATGCTCTTCATATAATTTCTGGAGGACAATGTAGTCATTGAAATAGGTCTATAAATCAGTACAATTCATATTACATATCCTGTCAACCTAGTTCAGAATAATACACATGTTCTTTGTGATTACACATAGAAAATTAGTGGATCGATTTACCCACGCATTAGGAGGAGTATTTATATACTTGAACATAGTTATAATGGTCTTAATCCATATCTCACTAGCCTTTGTTCCACCATCCCTAAATAATGTCGGAGGATACTGCTGCCCATCCACCTGTGTCAACTTAGCCGTAGTCATGGAAGGATATGATGCTCCCTGATTTCAATGCATATTGAAAAATAACACATCATAGAACTATTCATTAGCACCTATTTCCAGAATAGTTTCTGGTGATGCATTTTTCACTTAAGGAGGGTCAAATAGCATCTCATGTACCACCAAATCCGAAGCATGGTCATCAACAACCTCATAGCTTACCACTAGATTTCACAATCGTGGTATGTCTATACAATTCCAAACACGAATCCTAGAAAAGAACTACATCATTATTTATAGATCAAATGCATAGGATAGGTGAAAACCTAAGTAGGAATAAACTGTAATCCACAGTCTACTCATAGTTCTTAGACAATATAAATAATAGACACAACACGACTAGAAACAATGCCTACAACCCCATCAAAAGTGGGCTCCAAGGAATGTCAATATTTTTTAATCATTTTCTTTTAACATTCATTAATTAAATCATTAAAATAATTTTCCACCTTTTTCTAATACCTGAGGCCCTAAAACACCTTGTTAATAAATAATTGATTCCCATATAATCCACTCCCTTCAAATTTACTTTAGAAACCAATTTAATAATGGGAATTAATTTCCAATTCATATGGGCTTATAAACCTTATGAATTAAAATATTAAATGACTCATTGATCCAATGAACAAGTTCTATCACCATAACAGATACTACTATCATGAAATCTATCCCATCCACATGAATAATATAATGCATCCTAAATGGAATGTCATAATTCATGACATGTTATTTCTAATAAGTACCTATATATTCAATTAAATAGAATAGCCTCATTTCTTCTGGTTGGAACAAAAATTGAACTCAATAATATTAAAAGTGACAAAAAAATCAATCATTTCACCCAATGTTTAATAAAAATCAATTATAAAAGTCAAATCCAAAAATAACAATTTAATTATGGGTCATTTTTCATTTTCATATTCATATTTTAGATACACCAAATAAAAACTCATTAGAAAATTAAATTTCCTTCATATCCATATATATTGTCACATATAATAAAATTGAAATTGAAAAAAACATTTAACAACACTTTGTAACATCAAAAACATGGATACCACTCAATAGTTCTTGGTGCTCGGTTGGTTACATATCCTAAATTGCATCTCAAAAAATGATAGATGCGGTCAACAAGCATTGCGGGCCTAGGTGAATCATATGGCATACTAATACCTCAAAACCATATTATATCATAGTGTATGATAATAACATTCAATAGTAGAATCATAGTCAATAATAAAACATCAGATAAAATAGACACGCATGACATGAATACATAAGAATCCAGACATGGATCATATAAACTCATACCTATATACAAGTATCAATAAAACCCTAAAAATAGGTACATGGAAGATGAATATGGTACATGTATCTAGTAGCCAAAAGAAAAATGGAAAAAATTTCAAGTAGCATCCATGGACTCATCTTGGAACCATGAAATCCCGCTAGAAAGAAATGATCAAAAACCCACATCAGGGAGATTCCTTATATTGTTAACTAAAACCATATATTCAGTTTGGGTCCCCAAGGGGGCCCTAGTAGGATGTGAGAAAACACAGCAGTAGAAAACCACCCAATGATCAATAAAGATCTAAGCATTATAATGCAATATTCAATACAATTTTAAGTAAAGTGTAATTTAAGTGTGAATTACCTTGGAATATTAATAACACATAAAAATAATACCAATTAGACTCTCAAATAACCCTACAGCATGTGTCACCTCTTAAAAAGATATATTAAATAACTAAAAAAACAAATTACCTCAATATGAAATCATCTATATCCTGCCGATACTGCCTCACCCTATAAAGAATCCATATAAAAACCCCATGGAAATTCCATACAACTACAAGCATATATCCCATGAATGTTCCTTTCAATGATGTATAGATCAAAAAGTGCTATATCCAATGTGTACAAGACCATGAACTACTCATCAACTCCCATGAGCATCTTGATGGAAAATTTGTAGTTGAACTGGTTGAATTCCTAGGACCATGTGTACAATGTTGTAGTATGTGGGTCCAATAATGTGGGATTCAAGGGGAAGAAAAGGCTGAGGTATCACATATAATCAAGACCCAAGGATCACACGATTCCTAGGTGTCCACTACTGCATTCCATATCTATATAGAGTCATCCATGGAATCTATAAAATCATTTATACATTTCAAACCAAAAAATCACATAAATACATCCACACATGTATTCCATTTCCATTTAATGATGTAACTTGTGAATTCCCATCAATTTATTATGAATTTACTATTAAACATATCACATGGGTATAAAAACCCATTTTTACACATTACCAATTACAAATACACTTGGGAATACCCAAAAAATTAACACAATTTATAAAAATAAATTTACAAATTTTAAAACAATCAATGAGTATACCCACCTCATTTACAAAATTTCATTCAATAAATATTATCATGTTATGTATGGAAAATTATTGTAACAAAGGGAAATGAGGAATAATATCTCTTATGAATTAAATTAAACATCCTTTAAATACATATAAGCTTCCATAAACAAGGAAAACAACAGAACACACCCCATGGGTATTTCATCAATACCAATACCAATAAAAATGTGTGGAACAAACCATGGGTGTCCTCTAGTTAGATAAACAACCACCAATGCATCTTGGGTAACCTAAGTACATCCATAACTTGTCCCACTTCATCTATTTTTGTTTAACACTTAAAAACTGGGCTTTTAATGAAACTTTTAGTGGGAGAAAAAATGAATATAGCTATATAAAGCATCCAATGCCAAAAGAAAAGTTTCGACCATATACCTTAGACTGGTAGTGGGGTGATTATCCAATACCAAGTCATGATTTTGTTCATTTTAGAAAAAATATGAGGAATAGTTGAAGAATGGGAAATATGTAATGTGATCCTAAACCCAATAACTGTATTCCCTATTTTGAAATATAAATAAAAGATAAAATGGAATCATATACAGACCGATGTGGTTCCAACATGATTTTTGGTGAGAATTTGCATGGGTGATAGATTTTTAAAACTATAAAAGATGGTTTTTAGGAATCAAACAAGAATAATTGTTTTTATTAAAATAGAGGCCCCTAACTCTATTTTTAAAAAGTGATGTCCGGAAATTACAGAATGTGTAAATTCATTTCACATTATGTAATGATCATTTTTTCCTTCCCATGGAAATACCATTACACTTCATATAATTGGAATGCATCCAATACACAAGTTTCTTACATCCTCATTCCAAAAAATAATACAACTAGCCCACAGAATAGCTTAGGCACTAAGCTAAGAATGGAATTAACATGCATTTAATCGGAAACTTAAAAGATCCACACCTCAAAAAAAAATAGGGAATCTTATATAGTCCCAATAATACCTCTTATATCAATGAGATATTTTATATCCTAATTATAATTATGATATTTGGATTGTTTGTGGGATGGGTAGTGACCCATTAGAAATTTTATATCATATTCAACCACTATAATTGTGTCAAAGAGAAATAAGTTGAATATTTCTCAGTTCCACACCCAACACCAAAATATTTTCCCATAGACATCATGTTTTTTGATGAGGCCATTATCTATTTCAATGAATAATTTTCATTTTGGAGGATGTACATTGGTGGTCAATCCCGAGGCTCCATAGAGAGTTGTATGAATATACACAAACTAAATACTTTTATCCATGTATTTTTTTTATCACTCATAAAGGCCTTAATTTGATAATATTTCCCCTTTTAAATTTTTTACTTGTGAGGAGGATGAATATCATGTCCTCTTCACTAGTCACGATCTAGCTCTCATGATCTTGTTTTGCATATTGCATGTAGGGGTGACTCAGAATTTGTCATCATGAAAATCATCAGTATGAATATTGTTAGGAAGAATGAGATAACAACATTTCTCCAGAAACCTCATGACATGATGTTAAAATTTCTAAGGTATTTAAAGGTGTATCAGCTTCATTGGTCATTGAATGATCAAAATTTCACCTTATATTACATGGATAAATCCCTTACTAATACTTTTATACTGACAAAGTCATCCCTCTAGAACTAAAAAAGTGATCTCCTCATCTCTCAATATAAAATACTAATAGGCGAATCATTTCAATAGTTATTTCCTCTAGGAAGGACACTTAAATGATCTTGATACAGAAGTGACACTTGATTGGATGACTCTCTTGGTTGAGAATCTCTAATATGTGATGTTACTCACAAAAATTGAAGAGTGAGAAAAAATACAATAAAGGGAGAAACTTTTCATCATTTTTAAATTTTCTAATGTAAATATTGTCTTCTAAAAGTGCAGCTATGATAAAAATATTTTCATCTACCTCTAAAAGAATAAAATTAATATTGTTTAAAATGAGGTCCATAGTGGGTAATGTAGGGCTAACAAAACAAGATTGAATCTCTTATGTCAGATCCAAGATACAATAAAACTATTTACTTACCATGGTTAATGATAATTTATAATCTTCTATGATGTTACAATTGTAATTCCCTGGCCCCAATTACCCAGATTTGGTGCATTATTAGCTAACATTGGCATGATCACAAAGGATCAAATCAGGAAATACTTATCAGTTTAGTATCCATGGATGTACTAGATACATTCATATGTTTTACATTACATTATAAAATGAAAAACTACAACAAATTACTCTCCATCGATCTCATGCATATCCCGTAGACTATCCCAGCAGGAAAATCATAATATAATTCATCATATCATGAGAAAAATAAAACATAGAAAGGGGTAAGCTCATATGCTTATTAAAGATAGTAGTATAGTAGAAATATTCATAAATAAGCATAAACATTTAAGGATATGTATAAGATTAAAACATAAGCATTTGAAACATAAAATTATGCATAATATAAAAAATATAAATAAAATAAATTCCATTTACTTGTTCACATGGTTATTTTACTGGTCGAATAATAACATTCAATGTCAATAACAAATTTTTAAATTATGGAATGAAAAATGCCAGAATTCATAACCACATATTCAAGGCCTTGTGCCAAGACTACAAATAATATTTTTTCATGGACTTGTGAAAAGACTCTAGTTTGTCTCATGAGACCTACCAATGTATCGTGTAGCTATAGAAAGCTCCACCCATCACTTACTGTGTTTAATGCATTCCTCATATGAAAAGGACGAAACCTAACATAAACATTCATATTAAAACTTTCATAAGAAATGTTAATACTTTAACTATAATCCATTGTTGGTATAAAAATATCACATCCACTGTCAAAACTATAAAAAAATATTCAATTCTATAAGGAAGATTTGTATCATTATGAATCAATTTCAAACAAGTATAAAATCCATCAAATGATTTTTTCATAGATGAAATCGAAACTATTTGAGTGAAATATCTCTTTCTTTTTTGAAATCATATAAAAGTAACATAATTATAAAAGAAAACATTTATTTTGAAAGTATTAATATATGATTGTAATGGAATCTTCGACGATGTTATAACGGCAGGAAATCGCCGCGCTCACCATATAAAATATAAAAAAAATTCTTACCTTAATTATGTCGAACAATTCATAAAGTACCTTGTTTGGAAAATTGTGGAAAGATTTATTTAAAAACATATAAGATAAAATTAGGGTATAAATTAATTTAAACCATAGTATAGAAAATATTAAAAATGTTTTGAAATACATTTTTAAGAAAACATGGATGTGGATGATGATGAGGTCCCATTAGATACTACTATATAAAAACCCTCAGATGGGAAAAGAGATTGTAAAATATAACCCTTACCTTGTAATTTTCCAAGGTCAAGTGTATGTTAAACTCCTATATAATAGTTAAATAATTAAATTATACAAGAGCCATATATATAAATATGATATCATATATAATCTTTGAATATTACTTTTTTAATAATATTTTAGTACTATCGTCATTTTGGGTGTTAATAGATTCGTTTTCCTTTGTATGCTTGGTTATGTATGTCATGAATATTATGAATTAGATTTATTTGATTCATTTCTAGAATGATATTAAGTTCTTAAAAATTATTTTTAATAATAAAATGAAAATTATTCTAGACTGATTGCTATGGGAATTGAGTCTCATCGTGTTCGTGGAAATGGTAATCCGTACATATGCACAACCGACAATGTCATTATATAGATGGTGAAATAATATGTAATTTATTGATATATCATATATAAAGAATCATTAAATTTTTATATTTGTTATTTTCATCATTTATACTCATTATTATACCCATCAAAATAATGAAGTGTTTGAATAACAAACAACACCACGACATGGA
Organism: Viscum album; assembly: GCA_963277665.1. NCBI lineage: Eukaryota > Viridiplantae > Streptophyta > Magnoliopsida > Santalales > Viscaceae > Viscum > Viscum album. Next base: position 1,018,360,643 of record OY728143.1, read on the forward strand.
GACGTCAAGCCGTACATAAGAACATATGGTGACGTTTTCATTCACAGGATGAATAAAATATTGAATATGGTTGTTCCATATTTATAATAACATCATAGTATGTGGGTAGTAATATAATTGTTATTTTGGTATTGAAGAAACAAAGAAAGTGCAAGTGCAAGAAAAAAAGAACTTGTAAGAGAGTGGTGAAATTATTATCTCTTTTTTGGGTGTTTTATTTTGACTTGATCAACTATAATCATTGGCTAGATTTACGATCAAATTATGGCCTCAATGCTGATGTGATGTAATATTGGAGGTTATTTGGGCTGGGGTAGGAAGATAAAAATGTCTATGTAATTGTGAAATTAAGAAAATGGGAAGTGCCCTCTTATAAGAGGGGTGTGGGTCACTTTAAGAAAATATTGAAATATTATTTTATTATAAAACATGTTTCCAATTTTAATTGCTCCAAAATGATTAATTTAGATGCTAAGGTGGGGATGGGTCAAAAACCTTACCACCAATATGTTTTATATTGGTTTAGGTCACCATATTAACCTTATATTTTATATTTTACTCTGAGTTAAATAGTTTGACATTTACAATATCTCTTTTTATTTTTATATTATAAGATTAATAAACATACTATAATCAGCCTAGGGAACCCCAAGTTGTTTACTATTAACACATATAATCAAATCTATGTCATTTTTTATATACTTGTAATTTTATGAATATTATATCAATTTATAATATAGTATTTGTTTTTAAAACATAATTATATCAATTTTGACCCTATTTCGTATATGGTTTTTGGGAAAATACTAACATCCATATTAACGTGAAAAAATTATTTAATCAACCATAACATGGAATATTATCCTAGAAAAATAGTGTAATTTATCAAAAGTATGAAATTACATTTATTTGGATATTTATAATATCAATTATTTTAATCATTCATTAATATGGAAATTAATGCGTCATCATTATGCCATAAATAAATCAAATTATATAATGTATGTAAATTATAAATAAAATACCATTCTTTAGGAAATATTTTTAGCATTCTAATGAATTTTTATAGTCGAATTTATATTGTGTTTAACTGAATATTAAAAATGGTTTAGTAATTAAAATTGAATTTTACACTTTTTACTCTTCTTTATTTAATATAATAATAAATGTCCTAATCAAATCCATACGGAACAAATAAAATCATATTTTATTTATAAGGTTGTTCTTGGTCAAATAACACTTATCCAATAAAATTAGGGCACATTCTATGGTAATTATGATATTATTTTTACCCTTAATTACCCTATTTATTTGTAACAGTTGTAAATAAATTTCAAATGTTACTATTCACCAAAATTATTTTAATCTTAATAAAAAGAATTTTAATTACTAATTTCAACTATTTCTCCGGTATTTTTTAAATTCAACACATAAAAGCCATAAAATTATGTTTTATGCAAATTTTCAAATGCTCTTAGAAGGTGGGTAAAGGATGGTAAAAAGTTCAACAAAATTTAATATATCTAAACATGTCATAAAATTATTCTAATGAATTAAATTTAACATATATATGTATTATGTATCTATTTTTAAATAATATAAATTATAATATATATACTAGTTACTTAAATAAAAAGGCGATTTTAAACAATATCCCATGGTTTTTCATTATTCATCAAAAATTGAATGTTTTCAGGAAAAATACCAATAATTCACCCTAAGCTAATTTTGATATTCTGAATATGAAAATGATGTCTATTTTACCATATTCAGAACATATATGTTTCATTTATTAATTTAAAATTAATTCTTGTAGCCAAAACCAAAAAATGGGGTGGTTTTTTAAATGTAAAATCATTCAAAATATGGACATGTGCATATGTCAAATTTAAATGTGAAATTACATATAATAACGTAAATTGTATTAAAAGATAAAAATATAATCTAATTATACTTAAAAATAATTCAAATTAATAATTTAACAATATAAACTATTTCATTTAAGAAAGTTGTTCTGAATTAAATCATTGTATTTTTATCTATTCTTTAACATGTGAAGGTTATCAGAAAAGTACCAAAAATGTATCCAAACTAATGTTTTAGTTCCATATTATAAAAAAGATTTTAATTTCATTACATTGAATATATAAAAGTATAAAATATTGTTTTTAAAAAGGGTTCGCCATTAAAAGGCAAAAAAATTGAATTTTTTGAAAAATACATCATTTATCTGAAAAAATGAATTTGTTCTTATATTATGTATAAAAAACACATAATTTGGATGTTAAAATTATATAGAATATATATCATTCAACATTCATTTAATACTATTCATAACCGCTTTTTTGAATGGTTATTTTGGTAAATTGTGGTGTGCTCAAACTTGGTGATGCGTGTAGCACAAGCTATTGAATTACATTAAAGAGATAACATATTATAAAATATTTGGGTGATACAAAAATCATGTAATTTTCAGGCTAGCATCATGAATCAGCTTCTAGAGCCTCTCCAAACCAACAATAATTCATTTAATTTCAATAATGGGGAATCTAAATCACAGTTCCATTCCCACCATTGGTAGTATGAGAGTTCAGTGTTATTCAAATTTAATATAATTTCATCTATAAATAGGTTGAAGTAATTCCTCTTTTTATGTTGTAAATGAGGTTTATAATATATTATGTGAAATTTGAGATCATATAGGAGTTTAGGATCCCTCACAACATTCTCACCGATATTGTCACCAACTTATGAAAATATGAGTTAAAGAATATGTATTTTTTGTAGATCATTTGATCCAACAATATGTCCTGATATCATGCCTTAGTGAATTATAATATTGAGGTTTCTGATAATTTCCTCCCTAAAATTATACATAATATAGTATATAAAAACAAATACATATATTATGAATATATATCTAATTCCCTAATATAATTCTAGAAAACAGCTCAATATTTCTCCATCGAGAATCCATATTTCCTAGTGGGTGTAACAAAAGTAGTGATACACATGAATGTTAATCATCCATCCTTATAGATAACCATCTATAAAATACTAATGTAAGATATGATATATTAATTCCACAAAAATTACGCTTCTCTAATGGAAGATGGAGCTCTCGATCAGAGCTCTCCCTCAACACCCTTGACAGTGATGGCCACCGCGCCTCTCCCATCCCCCTCTGCCAGTGAGAGATCATTTCCATGCCTTTATGGATCTTGGACATTCTTCAACACCTTCTCGTCCTTGATTTTAAACCACTATTACCTTATACTGAGAATTTCCTTGAATTGTTTGAGTTGTTTTAGGGGCATCCTTAACACCCCTTATCGATTCCAAAGTTTTATAGGTCTTATTATCTTTATATCTTGACTTGGATTGCTCGATTCAGCAATCATCAGCCTTTAGTGAAATCGTTTGACAAATTAATTTTTTGATCATTGTATATTCATTACTGAGAAATAGTGGGATTGATTGTTGACTATGATATCATGATTCTCTTTTCAATGGATGAGGAGTTGATTCATGCATGGTCCTCGATCTATAAAAGTATCAATGGATTCAAATTCTTTATCTCCAGATGTTGTTTTGATAGTCACCTGAACATTGATACAACTTCAACATATACAATGGTTAGATTTCTGGAAAATCCCCTTCTAGTCCAAGATTCATCTATCATTTTTATGATTAGGAATCATTTGTTACGTTATTAATGTTCCAAAAGCTTGACCTAGGTGGTCTGTCATCTGGTTTCTCCATGACCTTTTGTGGAAATTGATGAGTTGAAAGAACCAATTGAGTCTATTTGGTTTGTTGATGGTGAGTCATTTCGATACAAACAGCAAGTTATTTTTGAGTCATGGTTGGATTTTTGCTTGTATTTCAAAAAGCTGTATAATTCCAATTTGGTCAATCAACATTGTAGAAGGATCAGCAATGTTGTGGGGCTAGCTATGGTTACTATTGGAGGTAGAAAACATATAACCAAGGTGATTTTAGGGGATGAGAATTTTTTAGAAGCTGTGGGGAATTTTGTTTCTTAGAATAAGGATCAACACTTTCCTCTTAAGCTATAGGTGAGTTCCAATTTTGTGAAGATATTTTGTGACCTGGGCATTGAGTTTGATAACTGGGTCATGGATGCTGAAGAATACAATGAGGATACTGATGTTGTTTTCAGCTATGGTGTTGATGATGTAGCTGGTGTAGGTGTTGTTCAAGAATATGCACATGGTTGGGACTCATCTAGGAATGAGGTGGAGGAAAAAACCACAAATGATGGACTAGAAGGGCATTTCCACTTTGGTAGTGTGATGTTGTCACAAAGTTAAATATCCTTGTGTAGCTGGATTACATGTTTGGAGTCTGAGGAGTTAATATTGGAGCAGAAAGACACCACATAGGGAGTGACGGTGTCATAAATGCTCATTTATGCCCCAGATGTAGTGTAAAATCTGATTGTCGATACGAGCAATGAGATTTAGATGAATGAAAATGGTTATAGGTAAGAATAAAGGCACATGGATCATAAGACTTTATCAGGGATTATAGAATGGCTTCTGGGTGTTGGGCATGTGGAGAGTGAGGTGCATGATCCTCATACATCTTATATTTGGTTTGAGGGAGAGTAGTTAAGACAGAATTCTACTAATTTTCATGAGGGAATAAAATCATTTCTGAAGGATAGTGACATAGATGAGGTACTGCAACTTGGTGCAGAAAATTTGGTTTGGAACTCAGTTCAGAGGAATTAGGATCATATTTTTGGTTCTGATCATGAGTTGGCGGAGTATAAAATATATCACCAAGTTCTATTTGTGAACAAAGGGATATTTTTTATTATTCTTTTTCCAGAAGAGAATGATCTATAGGATAACACTATTCATTTTCAGGATCTAGGTTCTAGGGATCATGGGAATGTATAGCAAAAGTTCAGTTTGCAAGAGGTTTCTAGAAACTGCACAATTCTTTACAAATCTCTAGTAAATCGGGGGATATTGTTGATGAAAATAAAGATGATAGCTATAATTCTAAGGTATTGAGTGATGTTAAAGAATCCTATAGTGATTTCATCAATCATGAGAAGGATAAGGTGGATGGAGGTTTCATTTCTTCTCCTATGATGAGGATGCCAAAGAAGGAAAATATTTAATTACCAATGCGAATGTCATCCAAGTCCTCTTCTAAGGACCCTAAAAATAATGCTAATAAGAACATGAAAGGGGAGTATAATAAGGGTGATTCAAAATGAAAAACATAATTTTGGATAAAACGGCTACATGAAATGTATATCATGCACTTTAAGAAACAAAAACATTAACTATCTAAATGGGAGTTGGTTGATGATGTTGCTGCCTCTGATTATGGATACAATGGTGATGATGAACCTCTTATTATATATTTTCATTTGGGAATTGACTTATTGATATTTCCATTTTTATTTTATTTTCATTGATTTTAATTTCATTAATATTTTATTGGGCTCCATGAACTCCTGGTCCTGAGCCTTCTTTTTTATTATGTTAATATGTCCAAGTTTAAAGCCCTTGATGAAAAGACTCTATATAAATTTCAAAATGTCAAGGACCATGATAACCAATGTGATCCATAATTCAAATATAAATTTAATAATAAATCATTCCTCTATGGTACTTATCTCTAAAATAAAACATTCAAATGTTTCCTAAAATGAATCCACCAAAGAGGGAGAAAAATTAGATAATCCCCATATCCATTGTAAAGGTGTATTAGAATGGTGCATTCTCATTGATCTCTATGGATGAGAAGTATATCACACATCCAACAATCATTGGGTACCTCATGAAATATTATGTGTAGCTTCACATTGGGTGTGTCCCATCTCACATGGCCGAAAAATCCTCAAATATAGTCTCATCTAACTGAAATTAAACTTAATATAGTTTCTCTATATTAGATGACCTAAAACTATAATATATCTCACCCATTTTCATCATATAAATTTTTGTAGTGAATTGGTTGTTTTCACATGATTTAAAACTAAAAGACACATCTAATTCAAGATTAAATAAATTGAACTAGGATTAAAATATATATTCCACATGACTTGAAGCTTCTTTAAAATAGACCCCATTGCATGATCCTAAAATCCATGACTAAGTAGTCTGATATTTCTGGGTATAAACTATGTTTCACATTCATCCTTACCATATTTAATTAAAATCCTTGTCCAATACCCATTATTCACAATTTTACACCCTATCATTTTTATTCCTATCTTAATGACATTGAAAATTATAGCTAACAAATTTTGGTTGCATTCGTATACTACAAAACATTGTAGGGGTTCTCTATTGAGTGGGTTTCCCATTTTGTTCAAGTGATGTTATCTTAAAATAAAACCTAAAGAACAATATTTAGTCTGATATTTACCCAAATAAATTCATTGTTACTAGATATTTTATTGATCCCCACCTTAGTCTCTGCATGTCTGACCCATTTTTACATGTGTAAGATATATGTTGAATCCCCATCTAAACAAAAACAAATGACTTTATTCTAATTTCCAAAGTTATATAGTAATTCTTTCATTCATTTTCATAATCCCAACTATCAACCCTTATGAATAGAAATGTATTGGTGTTTAGTTCCATCTTCATTGTGTATCATCTACTATCCTTGAAAAGTGACAATAATCAACTGAAGATATGGGTTTCATTCTTAATTGTACAGACACACCCCATATTATAATGTATACCTGAAAACATATAATCCATATTGTAAAACTATGTACCGAAATCCTTCTTTATTCTCTTTCACACATTTTTTCTTCCTTTATTTGAATCCATCACAAAATTTCATATCAAATTTCCATCCCCAATAGCAACACAAAATCACCCATGGCCCTCCTCTGATAAAGGATACTCATTTTAGAGGTTTTCTAGAAATAATTAAAAATGGGAAACATGTTTGAAATACAATAAATGGCTAAGCAGGGATTCATTAAAACATTTTTGAAATTTATCTTATAGAACATATTATTTAAATGAATGTTCTTCAGTGGTCTTCGACTAATTTTTCACTCCCATTCAATATATAGCATGAATGTCATGATTTAGTTTTCCTCAATTTAATTTTTTCTGGGTAGATTATTATTTCCCCAGTGTTACCCCCTCAACAATATTTACATATTAGAAGATCAAATAAGTCTTGTGGGGTTACCTGTAACCGAATTACCATTTTATTTTTTCATTATTAGTGATCAATGTAACAATCATACCCCAACCCACTTCCCCCTGTTGTGAACTCTCTTGTGTCCTAAATAGTATCCTATAATTTTTTTCCATCACCAAGAATTTATTATTTAAGATTTGGGTTTTAGTGGATTTTCCTAACATGTTTGTTTCATTATGTGGTTATGAGTAGGAATTCAATTACATTCTTAATTTCATTAAAAAACATGGATATAAATCATGCCAATATAACATGAAATTTTATAGGCACCATAAACCTAGATTTTTGGAAGAAAAATTTCATGAATTCATTATTTATTCTAAATGTTTGTTTACTTTTTGTTGAAAATTTATTTTAAAATAATTGAAAAATTCAACGTATTTTCCTTATCAAAAGACCATAAACATCAATGAATATAGGTCCTATATGGACTAATTTAAACAATATAGTAAATATTCACCCTTATAAAATGTTAGATATCATGTTCAATAACATGGTCGCATTTGTTTGAAATACATTTATGTAGGTCCTAGTTGTATGACCAAAAACCAATTAGTTTATCATCTTCAAAATATAACATTAAAATATGTGGTCTACATATACGATATATGTTGTCTAACATCACCAATGTATATCTAGAATCATGATCATAAAATATGTTCATCCACCCCTATATTAATTATCCATGGGATTCTAGTATACTTTTGGTATACCATGGAACCATTGATATGAAATCCATCACAAACCACTGTCCTCTTTTTATTACATAAAAATCAAAATTCTATAGTTTGAGATCTATAATCTAATATTATTAACAAAGTAAGTTGTATGTTTTGAGATATTAGATTAATAATTATTCTATATATGTTTATCAATATAAGCCTTCATTTTCCCCCCTTTATTGGGTTACCCATCACCATTATCTCTTTCAATGTGTAGTATATCACCTTTTTTAAATTTATTTGGAATTAAACTATATAGTGTTGAAGAATAACCCAAACCACCCTAAGGTATAGTTGAACCCTTCCCATGTCTCTAATCGGTTCATCACTCTTTTAAGACTAATGTACTACACCTTATGACTTACAAATGAAGGATTAGCCTCAATGTGTAGAATTTCCCCCCAATATGTTTTTCATTGATTAATATATACTTAATGTTTTTCAGATTTTGATTTTTTCTTTAATCATTTATGTTTGGAACCAAATACCCTATATTTATGAATAAAAACCTAGTATCATCCCACATCCCACATATTATATATGTCTTAGAGTAAAATTCCTTGTATTTATCAATATGTATCATAGGTTTTGAACTCAGTAAATAGTTTTCCAGAACAAGTCTCCCACATTGTTTGAGAAATTAATTTAGATGTCACGTTTCAAAATTGGTAAATTTTAATCCATTGAATATTATACCTCCCCGATTGTAATTTACATTATAAAATTCATGATTTAATTTTATTTTACTCCCCACTTCTAGAGCACAGTCTTAACATGTTTAGTGTTACCCTATAATTCCTTTTGGTTTTTTCATGGGTGATTTGGTTTAAAGGTGTCATTCAACTAGTTCACTGCATCATTATGGGATTTCTTGGTGGATAATGCAATATATTGGCCATGACCCATCCAGACATATCTGGTTCTCTAAAATAAAATAACTAAACTTCCATTACCAATGATTCTCACACTTTTTTCACTGACGTTATCCTAGGATTTTGGTTCCATTTTCTAATTAATATAATTTAGATACCCCATATAGTCTCATTTTCATGACATTAATGTTCATAAAACCTTTCCCAGACTCACTATAAATGTTGAACTTGGTGTTCAAAACTATTTTAATTTGATGTTAGATGGTGTGTTACAATCATTATCACATCATTTATGACTATGAAATGTTTTATGTATAACCTATGAAGAAACACCCTATTTAGAGTTGGTGTCCGTCTATGACATACCATTTGTTTCATTCATCCTCAAAATCCTATGCAGAAATTTGGGTCACTTGATTCATGTTCTTTTTAGTATACAGTAAATATGAACACTTTTCCATGGATCCAACCAATGAAACCAAAACCATATCATTTTGGATGTGGGGCATCACTTTTAACTAATGTGGAGACCATTTTCTCCCAATTCTCTAAGATGATATTCCAATCCCTATCTTGGATAATTATATTTGTTGAGGTTTCTTTAGAACAATGTGTGGATTTATAATTTTAATTGTTTGATATATATTGACAAACGAATATCAAATACTAGTCCAAACCAAAACTACCATATCAACATCAAGAAATTCTCGGGTGATGAGGAATGCCTAATTCACATTCGATCATTTTCTACCCTTACCATAGGTTCATCCATTTACACCACACCTCATCTTCAATTTCAAACATTATCTATACTGAGAGATTATACCCCTAATACTACATGTGAATGGATACACATATAAATGGATATAAAGGAATTTTTTAATCCCTTATCCATGTCCTTATTGTTAATTCTCTATCACCCATATCTTGTCGTTTTGTGTGGTTTACTCACCATGTTAAAATTTCTCACATTTTACCTAAAAACACTACACTATAATGGTAGGTCTACTTTCTTTGATCCAAATCTAGGAGGGTTATATATTAATTATAACCATAATCTACAAAAATTAATATTTTATGTTATATATACTAGAATCTATCTTTTAATCCCAATCATGTGTTATTTCTTTATCCCCTATTTCCAAAAATACTACCAAATTTCCACATTTGTCATTACAAAATGATGTTAAACTACATAGTCTTGGTCAATGTTGAATGAATAGAAATGGAAAACAACATTGGTTGGAGTACCATTGAGTTAAAATATAAATAATCACATAGTCAATTTTGTATGAACATAATATGTAGACCACTAATGGGAACTATTAATCCATAAACCAACTGAATTTATTTGGTTAAAGATACATAATTTGAAATTATCAGCATGTGGATCACATTGGTTCCCACCCATGAGAAAAATTGATCAATGTTATCATGTATCTCACTATAAAGGTATTCACATTTTGATCACTATGCCACATTCCTTCAATTTTACCATATATAACCAATGGATATACTGAATTCATGATGATGAAATATGGAGAGTTCTCGAAATCTTCCTAAGAATACCTGTCTTCCACAAATAATATTTATGTTCCCAAACATTAATCAATGTCCCCTAAATTTTGAGTAGAATGACATGTTTTAATGACACAATTATCCAGTCTTGAACCATTTACCATTCATGGAACATGTAAAAATGTTGATATGTTGGTTACTTACGAATGGATGCACGTATGGTGACGACATAGTTCCCCATAACTATCCAACCCACTTGGGTAGGTGTTCAAAATAATGAATCACTGAAACTATATTAGTGGACATCTTTTTTTGAACACGCTCAATGGAAATCCATAGAATATGTTACCCATTATGTTATCTGTTAAGACTCTTGGAGCAATGACTCACCTATCATAACTTTCCATTTTATTTTTGTGAATTTCAAACACACATGGTTTTCTTCCAGAATCCACTTTTCAAATTTTATAGCGAATAGAAATCTTGTAATATCACCATGATTATTTCTATAGTCTAATGAGTTTCCATAATAGTGAAAAGTGTTATATTTTATCTCAAAACCATCGGATCTAGTTGTGTACTCTCTTAGGTAGTGAATGATTTCCTATTTATATTTTTTCATGCATAAAGCATGTTTTATGTTTGCATTGATTTTTTGTATTATTTTTTTAATTTTTTATTGATTCATAAAAATTTATAGGTCATGAATAAAAAATAAGTTATATTTTTATTGTTTGGGAGGCTCCTCAATCTCATTCTCTAGACATAAACACAAAACAACTTCTTTTATCTGAAATATATCTTCTTGATCTTATTATTCTAACACTCATTTAATCATTCGGGAAAATATGAAATATTTAGTTTAAAAATAGGTACTATAGAATGAATATTCATCATTCATCTAGATGGGGCATGAAATTTATTTCCATTTTCATATTCTCAATGATCAATTTCACAACTTCCTGAAGGGCCACTGTGCTATTGGAAATAGATGCATCTATGAATAAAAAGGGATTCAATCACTAAAAATAGCCCCAACACTAGAATTTTTTTATCCAATACAAGGATGGATCTATATTCAACCCTCTCTCATTAAATACCCTAAAATTTGGTAGAGGATTCTTAACCATCATCCTATCAAGACCATCTGTGTATGGAATATGATGTTTCATATGTTCTTCCCCAACACAAAATATGTCACTTGTTCATCGTCAATCGTGTTTAGTCTTGAGTTTTACGTATCCTAAAAGGTGGGAATTTATTGAGGGGACAACTTCTGTGGGGAGAGATAGAAGCTATAATTTTGTCTCTAGGTAAATACACAATTATGAAGTACTTGGAATTTAAATTTATTTTGCGAAATACTTAATATAATACATAAAAAGATTCCCAAAAACTATATTTTTTACTATATTTGGAAACTCAAAATATAATCTTATAATCATGGTGAAATATATTTTATATATCCTATAAAGATCTTCCACTTTTATTCTATCTAAAACCATTATATATATCTTGGGGAAAATCATTGAAAGGGTGAGCTGAAATGCTAAGTAAGGGTAAACATGGAGAAAATAAAACAAACCATAAACATTGTAACAAAAAAATAGGAACATAATGTTTGAACATGAAAATATTGAGCCATAAAATAAATCTTGGTAGTATATAAGGGGCACAGATCATAATATTACAGTAATAATGATAGAATAGAGTGTAAAAAACATGGAATTATGGAAAACCATTAAGAACATAATATGATTTCCATAGTGGCCTGGGAATTTTTTCAAAGACCATTATAGTGCACATTGTCCATTACGGAGTAGAGATTACTTTTTGTTCTAGCCATGTATTCCTGAAACATATTAAGCTGTAGGTCTAGTCATATATAACTCATTAGATATAAATCATTACCCATTAAATTGTAGGCACATATAGGTCCCACCCATCTAATTATGAAATCATTCTTACATGTTCCATAGAATATAAATCATTCATCATAGCATAACCCTTGAAATAAAATTGGTTTCTTAAACATCATTCCATTATAACATAATCCATAAAATATAAACGGGCTTCATAAAAATAATTCCATAATACTCATAATCAAATCAACATAGCCCATATTTAAAGAGAGTCATCTTACATAAAAATAATATTGATAACCCACTTGAAATTATTTCTTGTGGAAAATATCCTTTCATATTCAAAAACAATTACATTTCACAAAATTTCAGGCATTTTTAAAACAAAAAGATGTTAATTAAAAATAAGCTTCCAAAATTATAAATGAAGCTTCATGGGAATAATTAATTATAAACTCATAAAAATGTGTTCATGCAATATAAGTTACACAAATTTCCTCATACTTTTACTAGAAAATTCAAAAAGTACTTCATATGGAGAAAAAATATTACTTCCTTACCATGTAGTAAAAGTAAATAATTTGTAAAAATGACATTAAACATACATTAAATAATCGTAAATATTTTATGAAAACAATTTTTGAAAACATGGACATGGATAATAAATATATTACATGAAAATACTTATGAATAATCAATCTTTGATAAAAAAAATGAGATCTCAAAATTATCCCTTACATTAGGTCTGATTTCATTTTTATGTGTCTCAAACTACACTTCCTCGACATGCCTCCTTTAATATTCATATTAGGGAAATAGATTTTTTATTTTGAGAAGTAAAAAATGTATATAATTTTACTAGGGATGATTAATAGAGAAATGGGTAGAGGTTGGATGAGCATGATGTTTCATAATAGACTGAATTGGAAAGGGAGGAGGTTCCCTTTTATAAGAGATGAGAGGGGCACTTTTGGAATGTTTCAAAATATTAATTTAATATAAATTTAATTTCTATTTGAAAGGGTCCAAAACATATTTAATTGTATGATATGACATTGTTGATTCGAATACCCATTATCCAATAATTGGTTGACAAGCTTAGAATATATTTTTTATCCTTATCTTTTTGGTTTTACCCTTATTTTACCATTTTTAATATTATTGTGATATCATGTTATTTACACATTGTGGGTCAATATAATTACCATATCATTTTAAACAATAAAAGAGTATATTTTTGAAATATTCGAACTTATATTAACCATTTGGTCAAATCATTCATTCTTAGGAATTTAATATCATTTAATAAACTATTTTATGTTTTCAGTTTTGAATTAGGTCAATTTAGATACTATTCATACTAGATTTTTTACAAAAATATCTTAAAAACTTTATTACAACAAAAATAATAATCAATTGGCCTCTAATATGTCAATTTCATACAGAAATTTATTATATGACATAAAAATAATAAAATTATATTTATTTTAATATTTATAAATTCATTTATTTGAATCCTTTTTTGATGAAGCAATCATTGCATCATCTTTGTGACCAAATTAAATTTATTTATTTAATTTCCAAAAATTGGTAATAAAATATCAGGATGTAGAAAATATTTTTATATTTCTAATGACTGTTTATATTGGTAGATATAACTTATATATAAATATATAAAAATTATTTTAGTGAACGATATATGTTTAGCTTATACTTTCATTAACATTAAAATAAAAGTAATTAAATTTCATTATATTTACAAGTGGCTCCATGGGGTCCCAAAATATACACAACGGTGACCATGGACAGACACTTATAATCCATTTGGGTTAGGAAATGTGTTAGGTTCATTATATTATCGTCATTTCACCCTTATTCACCATATTTTCCCTTTATCATGGTAAATAAAATATTCACTGAATTAGCTATTCATTTTGATTATAAATAAAAGATTCATATTTAAAAAATTTAAAAAACCTAATTCCAAATATAGAATCCATTTTTCAAAACTCAAAACAAATAATCCGCAGTCATTAATTTAAAATTAATCCCGTTTATGAGAAAATATGTTTTAAATGATTAAACATTGTAAAATATTGAAATGTTTTTACAATTGAATTCATTTTAAAATATATTCTAATGACAAAAAAAATTAATAAATGATAGAAATATATTCCTTTTATACCTTTATAATATTCAATATTATTATTTAACCATATAAATTATCTTAATATAAAAGTCTTTTTATGTAAAATTTACCACATTTTTACTATTATCAAAATATAAAAGTTGTTAGAAAAATATAAAACATTTATCCAATGTAAATTTTTATATCCAAATTCAAAACAAGAAGATTATTTTTTCAAATTGAATTTATAAACATGTCAAAAATTAGATTTAAAATGGGTGTGTAATCAAATAGCTGTAATACTGCATTTTTTGAAAAATATATCTTTTATCAGAAAAATTGACTTTGTTCTCATTCCATGACCTAGAAAAATAGTAAGATGAATTATAATGTAATAAAATTAAAAATTTGGTAAATATTATTCATTAAATATAGTTAATAACAAATTTATAATTGTATATCAATGTTCAGGGAAACTCAGTACCACGTACAATGCAATCCATCAAGGAAGGTCGCTCTTGCATGCAATGCAACCCTAGTCAGTGTTTCATGTAGTGAATGCTTCATAAAAAGGAGTACTAAAACTTAATTTTAAAAAGGAATGTTGGAAACATAATGGATACCCAAATTTACTCATTACTGGGTTTTTATATAGGATAACATAGGTGTGTAGTGAAAATAAGGCTGTGAAAGAGAAATCTATCCATCAAATTTTCATGGATAGTGAAAGAGAATATGGTTTGGAGAATGTTATCTACTAGAAATACATACCTGATTTCAATGAAATCTCATCGTTTGTCACTTTCTGGAAAATTTCAACATTATATATTATTCAAATAAATTAATTCAAATTTTTAATTTTTAATTATTTATTAGATCATGTGATATAATGATAGGTCGTTCCATCTATCACGGTCACACAAGAATATTACAGGTTATCAAATATACATAATTCTACCAATAGTGAGATAACTCATTAATATAAAAAACATCAACTAGAATATAACATATAATATACATCAATGGATAACATTACAGTCCTAAAATATATATATAAAATGTTCGAAGGAGGTAATCTAAATCGACTTAACATTTTTCTCCCACATCTCTTTTTTTCATTTTTGTTTGTCGCATTCCAAACAAATAAATATCATAACAATGTATTCTCTTGAAATATGATAATAACAGAAATTATAATAGAACCTTAGTTAAAACATTCATTCTATTAGAATTAACACTTTCCACACACCATATAAACCAAAAATTCTATATACTCAAACCATGATATCACTTTTGTCTTTTTATCAGTCATGAGCTCATTAATACTATTAAACATATTATTTTCACTTTATCCATTCATTATGCACATATCATCTACCTTTAAAAAACATTTTAATCAATTTTCATTTTTACCTGTACCATATAAATATGGAAGACCATGGTAGACCAATACATATATTTTCCAATTTTCCAATATTACTATAAATGATATTCCACATCAATATTTTGAAATTCCATTACATAAACACGTAATCATTCCACTACTTCTTTGTGATACTCATCATCACCAATAGTGATCACATGTAACATAGCTTTTTATTTTTTCCGTAATAGGCTATTGATTTCAATCGTCGTTAACATTTGGAATCGGGCATTGGTTAGAATAATGCCCCATTTTATTGAACTTATAACATTGATGTGTTGGTGGTGCATTCTATGTAGTATTGTCTCCAATCACGTCATTAGCAATATGTTTCCCATTACATCGACATTGAACAACCTAATGGTCATCCTTTACACACATGAAACATTTTCTATCCCTTTTACGGTAATATCCACTATGCTTATTTCCATATATTTATTATAACCAACCATTTATCTTCATTTCACCATTATTTTGAGATTTTCCCTTGAACTCCAGCTTTAATTTCTTTTCAAAACAATGAGATGGATATGTAACACTAACTTATAGTTCTACCATGATAGAACAACACACAATATTTTCATTAGTACTGATGTCTCTTATAGCTAATACCCATCAAATTCATGGTTTTAATCTACTAAAGAATTGTTCAACTTTACATTAGAGTATAATGTTAAATCCAGAAGCATACCTTTCATGTCTTTTAAAATTTTCCACATATGTAGCAACAAATTCATTATAAATTTCCTTAATATCAAGGGACTCATTTTCCATTTTCATAAAATAATATGAGGGAAATACATATTGAAAACTATGTTCTTTATCTCATCCCATTCCATGAATTAAATTTAATTTTGAGGTTGTCTATTCTAAATTAGTGTACATCACTATACTGCTTCACCATTTAAATGATAGATAACCAAAATGGCATTTTCATGTTCTGAACAATGAGGGATCAAAAATATTAATGAAATGGTACTGAATCAATGTTCAGGAAAATAGTGGACCAGAAGAACCGTTGAAAGAAGATAGATGTTGCCTAATGAAGGACTCAATATAATATTGTTCCCTTCTCTGCTCATTTGGAAGTCTAAAATGATTCATATCTTGTGATAGTATAGAAATGATATTTTCACTCAATCTCAAATAATATTTTTTTAAAAATGAGGTAAAATTATTTCATTTCCTATTTTATTGAACATTTACTTGGTTCCTTATGGTTCCAACAATTTTATAAAGCCCAAAGAGAATAGCGCGGGAGGAAAAAATCGTAATAGGAAAACAACATAATCATGGTGTACATTAATATTAAAGAATCTTATGATTAATCCTAGGTTAGTCATGACCATTATCATAATTCTATGATTCAATCGTATACTTATCCTTAACCATAGGGACATACATAGTCGAACCTTAAAAATATATCTAGGAATCTCACTAATGTTTTCTCATCCAATTTTCCAAAAGATGACTAAACCTTATCTTTGATAGCAATATTAAAGTCCCAATGATGACTTACATGGACATTATATATATATATTTTAGAATACTTAATATTTGAAGAAAAAATATTCCCAAACACTATAATAGTTAATTGTCTCTACAACTAGGAACATAATCATCAAATCATGGTGAAGGATCTTCAATATCTCCCATTAAGATCTTACCCTATTGTTTTCCAACCTAAAACCATTCTATATATACTAGAGAAAATGAAACCTATAAAGGGGGAGTTAAATTATTAGTAAGGGTAAACATGGAGATCATAATACAAACCTTAAATATTTGTATGTAAAAACAAGATCATAATGTGTAAGCATTGAAATCCTAAGTCCTGAAATAAATCATGGTAGTATGTAAGGCATAGATCATAAAAAAACATTAACAATGATATAATAGCACGTAAATAAAAAATTTAATTGGGGAAAACCATTAAGCACATAATACGATTTCCATAGTTTCCAAGAAAAATTCTCACAGACAATAATAGTGGAAATAGTCATTTACTAAACCAGGTTTACTTGCAATTCTTGCAATGTATTACTGAATCGGATTAACCTTCCATTCTATTCATTTTTATCTCATAAAATATAAATCATTACCAAATTAATTGGAGGGAGATATAGGTCCCACCCATCTCAAAATAAAACCATTATTGCATGTTCCATAAAATTATGAATCTTACTTCATAGCATAACCAATGAAATAAAAAGAGTTTCTTAAACATCATTTCATCATAACATAACCCATAAAATGTAAATGGAGTCCATTAAAAATAATTCCATAATAAACATAATCAAATAAACTGAACCATATTTAAAGAGATTTATCTTTGATAAAAAATAATTTTTATTAACCACCTAAACATAGTTATTGATGAAAATATCATTTCTTCTACAAAAACAATTTTTTTCTCAAAATGTCATGAAATTTTAAATGAAAATAAGTTAATTTAAAATAAACTTGAAAACATGCAAAAGATGGATCATGGAAATAATGCATTATGAAATTGTAAAAATTCATTCATGACGTATATGTTAAAAAGAACATTATCCTCATACATTTATTGGAAAATTCATAAAGTACATCGCATGGTAAAAAAAGAAATATTATTTCATTACTGTGTAGTAAAAAGAAAAAATGGGGTTTTGGTTGGAGTGGAATATCATACAGGGGTAAATTGAGTTCTTACTTAAAATATCTGTTAAAAACATTATGTTAAATATCCCCAATTTGTAAACAGCGCATTTAATTATGGTTGTAGGTATATAGATGTTTAGTTGGTCAATAGGTTTCTCAAAGGGTGATTATTCCTTTGTCGAATCAGTATAAAAAACTTCTTCAAGTTTTGAAACATGTTTACTAAATAAAACACATACAAACACTAACCAAAAAAAACTAATAATGTTAACTTAGAAATAGCTTCTGGTTTTTGATATTATGAGAAGTAGAAAATAGAAAAACATAATACTTGAAAAACATAGAACGCATTAGAGTTAAACAAGATGTTTAGTTTTAAGATGAGACATAATCCTCTCCAAATGGTGATCACCTGCCACCATGAAGTTTATATAAATGATAAACTGGTTACGCAACCTATATCAGGCCTTATAAAAGTTTTCAGAAATTATCAAGGGGTCACACCCTCTACCACAGTTCATTATGAGGAAAACAATCAATACAAAGAAAACACAATCTCTTCTACAGTTATACATGGGAAAAAAGTATTTTGTGATGTTATATGTGAGGTTTTTTAGTATTATCAAGTTCAATCATATGATATAGTGTGTGTAACAGACAAAAAAACACTTCTCCTCAATTGAAAAATAAATGAACACAATAGAGATAATATTATAATATAGTATTTAAAAATCTCTATGTGATTGAAATTCAGCTCTTGACTCATTGGAGTGAAGAAATTGAAGATAGAGTCTGTCTCGAGATGTTTTCCTCAAAACAGAGTGTTACAACTCAATGTTCTAGCTTTCAGTAACTGAGTGTTCTAGTTCATGAGTTGACAGAGAGGTGATAGAACACAGAAGGCTGACATGTGTTTGTCCTAGATGATTGTTTTGATGCTCTTGGGTTCACAATGTATGTTCATGATAGTTCATCCTTTGTTCTATTTGATCTATCCCATAATCACTTTCTCAAGAACTTCTATATTTTTTTATTAAACATTCTTCTCATACACGCACTTCTTGGTCATTACTCCTTTTCTTTCACAGTCTTATCTTTTATATTTGAGGTCCAATAGTAGGAATAAATAAACCATGTGTGGTCCTCCTTATGCCTGGTACTATATCCGTATACAGTCTCTTTATATTTCAACAATGAACATTATTTAATATCAGAAGAATTAAAATTACCAAATATGAGTGTTAGAATAATCTTAAGAATTTTTAATATTATGGAGTAGAAAAGATAACATTGGTATACTAGTAGAGGTAGCTTTTTCAACAGTAGTTTTCGATGGTAGACTACACCGGTAGCCTTCAGTGATAGCCTTTTCAATGGTAACCATCATCGATAACCTTCTAAACTCTATCCTTCATCGGTAGACTACCTCAGTAGTCTTCAATAGTAACCTTCTATCAATGACCTTCATTAGTGACCTTTATCAGTGACCTTTCTATCGGTGACCTTCATCGGTGAAATTTTATCAGTGACTTTTCAATCGGTTCCCATTAATCGGTAACATTTCATCGATGATCTTCCTATTGGCATCCTTTCATCGGTGACCTTTCAATCAGTGACCATTCATCGGTGACCTTTCAATAGCGAAATTTCTATCGGTGACCATTCATACTTAGTGATATTTTTCATTGTATGCTTAAAAAATAGAGTTGTGATATTAAAATCGCATAGTTATTACATGATAGAAACTAGGAATATTAATTAAATATGATTATCCTATAACAAGAACTTGATTATTTTATAAATGATCCGTGATTTGGGATTATCAAAACCAGTGAGTCCAACATAGGTAAAAATGACATTAAACATACATAAAAAATAGTAAACATTTTATGAAAAAAAAATTATAAAAAATGAAGTGGATTATAATTATATCCCATGAAAATAATTAGGTATAATTCATCTCAGATAGAAAAATGATATTGTAAAATTATCCCTTACCTTAGGTCTGATTTATTCATTATGTGTCTGAAGCATCTCTTCTTCAATGTGCCTCCTTTAAACATCTTCTTAGGGCTCTAGAGATGGCCTTTTGAGATGAACAAAACCTCTATAATGTAATTAAATTAGTTGAGAAGAGAAATGGGTAATGGTTTCCTATTATTGAAGTATTAAAATGGAGATAAGAGGAATGGGGGAGGTGCCCTTTTACATGAGAGGAGAGGGGAAATTTTGGAATGTTCAAAATTATTAATTTAATATAACATCAATTACAAATTAAAATAATCCAAAACATATTTAATAAAATTATAAGTTGTTTTTGGTTCTAATACCAGACATCCAATAATTTTTTGATAAGTTTAGAATATTTGTTTATCCTTAACTTTTTGGGTTTACCCTTATTTTACCATTTTTAATTTTACTGTGATATCATGTTATTTACAAGATGTGGGTTAATGTAATTACCATATCATTTTAAAAAAACCACAAAAAGTTTATTTACGAAATATTTGGGCTTATATTTACCATTTTGACAAATCATAGAATTTTTAGAAAATAAATATCAATTAATAAACTATTTTAGGTTTTAAGTTGTGAATTATGTCAATTTTGGACACAATTGATCATTGATTTTTTAAAAAATTTATAACAACCTTATTACTTCGAACCAATGCAATTAAGTCATCCATAATTTTTCATTGTAACTCCTAAATTTCTAAAATGGCATAAAAAACAATCAAATTAAATTTATTTGTATATTTATTTTATCATTTATTTGAATCATGTATTAATGATACAATCACTACATTACCCTTGTGTCATAATTAAATTTATTTATTTGAAGTCCAAAAATTAAAGATAAAATATCATGATATAGAAAATATATTTATATTTCTAATTATTATTTATAGTTTAATATATCAATTATATAAGCGCATATAAAAACTGTTTTAGTAAAAGATATATGTTTAGGATATAATTTCCATAACATTAAATAAAAATTAATTAAATGACATTTTCACATTAAAGTGGCTCCATGGGGTCCACAATTCGTCCCAGGGATGGCCATGGTCAGACATGTCACATACAATAGCGTTAGGACACATGTTAGGGTAATTATAATATTAGTTATTTACTCTTATTTGCAAGATTTATCTTTTAACCATGTTAAATAAAATATTTACGAAGTTACTATTCGTAAGGTTTAAAAATAAAAGATGCCTATATAAACTATTTTGACCTCCTAATTCTTCATATGGAATCCATTTTTCAAAATTCAAAACTTATAATTAGAAATAATTATTTTAAAATTAATCTCGTTGTTAAGAAAACGGGTTTTAAATGTTAAAACATTACAACATATTAAAATGTTTTCACATATGACTTCAATGTAAAATAAATTATAATGGAATATATTATATTAAATGGTAAAAATATAATCTATTTATATTTTATAGCCAATCAATATTATAATTTAACCATGTAAATTTTCTCTAAGAAAAAAGTTGTTTTTAAGTAAAATTTTGCATATTTTTACTATTCATCAAAATATTAAAGTTATGAGAAAATATAAAATATTTATCCAACATATATATTTATATCAAGATTCAAAAGAATAATTTTATTTTAAAATATTGAACTTATAAATGTGTAAAAATTCTATTTAATATAGGTAATCAATCAAAAGGTGGTAAAACTGCATTTTTGTAAAAATATTTATTTTTTCTAGAAAAAAATATTTTGTTATGATACAATAATATAGAAAATTTATAAGATGAATGATAATTTTAAAAAAAAATCAAAATTTGGTTACTATTATTCACAATGTCTAGATCATGATAATATTTCATTATTTAGTGAAACTCGGTATCACGTACAACGTAAGCAATCAAGGAAGGGCAATCTTGCTTGTAATGCAAACCATGTCAGTGTTGCATTTAGTAATAACATTATTTGGTGTTCCATATATCATAATAAAAAATATTTCATTGAACACAGTCAATAAAATATTATTCTTGAAATAAATTCTATTAAAAGAACATGAAATTGTTTGCAACAAATGACCAACATAGTGTTGCTTATACTGAACCCCAATATGGTGATGCATATAGCCCAAGATAATCATGGTATAACATAAACCAAAAGACATGAAAGATATTATAAATAATATATCTCATAAAATATCTGTGTTTTACACTCCACCTACGCAATACAATGATTTGATAAAGATAATGGCTCCGCTGGATCCACGATAACTTTATTGGTGTAGTAAAAAAATCTTCCAAAGTCTAATCATGTTCGTCATAAGTAGTAATTCAATCAATGTCTAACTCCATATATGAATTTATGTTGTGTTATACAATATAATTTATTGGTTATTTTGGTTAGTTATTGATCCCTCAAGAATATTATAGTTAAAACAGGTTTTCATTGGATCATTAGTAGACCCCAATTCAACTCTTCTAGAGGTAACGTCCTAAGGAGGGTCATCTATCGGAGAAACACAATCAAGAAAATTCAAACATCTATCAATGATATCATGGAAAATTATAAATGTAGAATATATAAAATTCAAATTTAATAATATATAGAGAGGTACTATGTCACTTTTTATTAGGTATATGAGGTCTCCTAAGGCTTGTTATCCCATGAATATTTCATCCATCAAAAGTTGGAGGTACAAATTTATTGGGAAATAATATACCACTCACTTTAACTGAAAATTATTGGACACTCCATGAAGTCTATGAGAGAATCCGGAGAGTTAAAAAAATTCACTACAAAGTGATGTTATATGAGTGATTATAGCGTATCTATATATAATAATATAGTAGAGGAGGAATGGGAATTGAAATATACCATCCAGTCCCCATTATATATAGATAGTCAGCTTCATCATATGTTGTATGTCTATAGTGTTCGGTGACACTATCATATTATTATAAGGTGAAACCCAATAGAGTAGGGGATTAACTAAAGATTTAGGGGATATATTTCCCTTCTCAGGGAAACCTGGGATACGCTCTCCATGGCCCCAATTTAGTGCATGATCAAGAGGATATTACACTAGATCATAAATATTTGATTTTAGAATAGATAATTGAAATAATTTTACTGTCACAGAAAGTCCATCAATGAAACCATGTATCTCTATGTATAATAATGTATCTCATTTGATGTTATTTCTTCCTAGTTATCCTTCAAGAGATTATTCTCATCCTCAATGGAAGGGTTTGAATATTCTATATATAATTATCATGATTATTTATCATAAAGTTAATTCAACTATAGTTATGATGATTGATGTTCCCTGTCAATGGATCAACCACTTGGAAAATAAGTACACTATCCTCTAGGAATCAACTCCAGTATTTGGATAAATGGGACTCCATTGGATATATAGTACACTAGAACATGTTTGTAAATGAGGATGTAATTCATTAATTACTATGTATAGTCTATAACATCTCTATTGATATTGAAGTTTTATAGTTATATTTAATTCCCAAGTAAATTCATTCATATTGTATAATGTGTGACGTAAATCAAAAACATGTAAACTTACACAGTATTGTAGAGAATATTGTGTAATAAATATTGCCTCTAACATGTCAAAGAAGTTTCCCCATAGCCTTGTGAGACAAAACATTTATAGTATTTTAGAATTCACCACACTTTGGTTGAAAATTCATTCTTTGTACCACATATCTATTTTCAATTACATCCTAGGCCTTCCCAATATGATGAACTAGATAACAAGAGGTACATCTGTGGATGATGTTGGTTAAACATAATATTTAATCCTTTAAATTTATACCAATATAACTACAACATGTCTCCTTACTTATAAATCATTATCATGTTCCAATATATCTACAAAAATATTCATTTCCTCAGTACCCCTCTATGATAAGACATAAACAACCTCTATTCATAATCTGATAGTAGCCTGATTGGAGAGATTCTCAATAGAAGTGATTTCATCTTAGAAAATCCCATATAGGCTTGAATGCGATATAATCTTCACATGGTTATATTGTGACTTTACTAGCAGTACATATATCATTAACATAGCACGATACATTATAGGAAGTCAAATTTGAATTAAAATTATTTTTTGGTTTATGGTTTTCATATAGTATTACCATTGATGCGTGAAACCAACAACACAAACAAATAATCCATTAACTATCATATCTTATAGATTCCCCATGGATATCATTGTGGATATCCCTATGTGGAATTGAATGAGATGGATTATTATGTGATAATGGGAACTGATCTGGGTTATGACACCCATCCTGTAAATTTGTATTGGTCGTTCTCCAAATGCATTGAGAAATAATGGATTGAGTATTGTCTCTTGTGTTGAAATCAGGTTGGGAAACTCATGTTATCCCTCAATGCATAGTGACCAATACAAACAAGAGTTGGAGGTTAAAACAAAGTCACATGGTAATATCAAATTGTGAAAAATTGTCTTCTAGATCATATGATCAAGACATCAATTAAATTTCTAGTTTGATTTGAACACATCTCATTAGTTGTGTTTATGTGATGAAAAATCCTTCCAACTCCACTCATGTGATCATCAGAGATAGATTATAACCATCCACTGATAAAATCCAACCTTACTGTTTGTAATCATAAATTTAGGGAAACTATATTCAAAATAAATCATTATTTATTATTTTATCCCCCCACAAAGATGATTATGCCTGAAATAGGTCTTCTATGTTTTTGTAGTCTCATACACAAATTTTTTCTACCTGATATTTTAACATAAAATAGCTTGAGGAATTGTTTGAACAAAAAAATTAACGAAATTTATTTATTATGAAAAATATTATTCTATTTTACTCCAATTATTTATCTCAAAAATTCCATCATATGAAATGATGTATTCCCTATATCTTTGCAGGCATTTACTACATTCATGAACTCTTTGTACATCAACCAGATAATATATATTCCACAAACATATATAACATCCCATAATAATATTTTGGACTCTCCATTATAGTGGTGGATTGGGAACATGGTGGGATACCACCATCATTGTAACTTCCAAATCAATTATTATTGATGGTCAAAATATAACTATGCAATTTTCATCACATTATATTTCTTAACATCATAATGATTGTCTAAAAAATTATTTACATGTGTAGAATAAATTTGTTCATCAGCTTGTTATATATCATTACATGGAAGAATTTGAAAATGTTCCACCAGTGAATGAATCATTAGATCCTTAGTCTGTTCCAATGACAGTCCATATTGGAATCAAGGATGATGACATCATCGCACAAGCTAAATCCATATAGAAGAAGTTGTTTTTCTAGGGGGTACACCATCTTATATACTATTATAATTTCATAAATTATAGAGTATTGATAATTTAACTTATTATAAGATAAAATCATTATATTTTTAACAAACTACATGTTCTAATTATTGATGTTTCACTTACCTCATTATTCAATTGGTTAGTTCACAAAAAATTCTCAGTGCAATTTTTACAATTTTGGTTCACCCAACATCCCTCTTAAAATAATAATTGAATAGTTTAATGAAGTATTATTCAACCAAACATCCATGACTAACGAAATATTGTATAATAGTGATGTAGTATGATTCTCAACGATTCATCCCATAGGAATTTGTTTTAATGTATGAGTTTCCTGAAAATTGATAGTAGAACATTTGTGTAAATAGCACAAGGTCCTCTTTGGGGCCTCTCATATTTATATGAAAAGAGTCAACTCTAGTTGTGTGTACCTAAATTGAAAAATATCTATGACACATAGGTTTACTAATAAGTAAATCATCCACATTCCTGTAAAATCCCATTCCGAATGGGAGAATATTATTTTATTCTAGAAAACATTCCTAAAAAGGATATCGATGATAAAATATCCAAATGATACAGTTCTGATCAAAATTATATATTTTTACAGAACTGATAGTTGTAAAAGTCTTCAATTGTAGTTAATACAAAATTACCAAGCTGTCCCCAATGAATTAATTAGATGATTCAAAAAAATAGTTCCAGAGTCTTATAAATACACCTTTTCTTTCCAATTTAACTGTTCAAACATTAGGATTCATGATTTTGGGGATATCAAAGACTTCAACTTGTACAAACCATTTTTTAAAATTTTTGCCACCCGAAACAATGTCAATGAATATTTTCGAGAGAGAAATTAAAAACATTACCTTGTTAAATTTACTTAATGTATTCATATATTATTGAGGTGATCTCAGAAAAATTCCATGAAAGAATACAATACATCACAAAATGTCTTAACAATTACATAAGTTGTCTTTTATTGATACAAAAAACATGAATGAAACCTAATACCTAAAACACATTATATTACTTTCGTTTGCAAGACACACATTCAGGAATGTTTAAGAAAAATGCAATGCCAAACCAAATAAACATTGATTTCAATGACAAAATGTATATGCACCATTGAAATTTCAGTATTTTTTTCTTGTTTCCAATACAAGAATCATGGGTTGGGTACAATCCAATCAGGTTTCTTGTAAAAGTTAAATTAATTTTATCCAATAAAATTTTACTCAACCATGAACAAGGATATAATGGTTTATTTTCAACATGTGTCCTTGTAACAATCAATTATTACCCCATGTCTGTTATTATGTATAATCCCATACTATGAGATCCTTAAGATTCAATCACTTAATACGACTAACATAGCCTTGTAACCACTTTGGAACCAAATACATATGGAATGCACTATAAATTGAATTAAATTCCATAATGACATAAACAACCTTATTTCATGATTTTATACTATATGGGAAAATCCAGTCACACATCCTTATAATATGCAACTAGATATTTGGGGGTGTTGATTTTTGTTACATTATGTTATGAAAGAATCCTATTTATTGGTCAATTGTAATATTAACAGAATACAATATCCACCTATTATGTGGTATCTCTAAGGCATCATAATCTTTTTAATCAATATAAAACCTCATCAATTTACTCACTAGATGTAATCATATACTCAAAAAAATTGACAATGCTAAGTGGATTCATCCCCTCTCAACATTTACCAATTACCCAAATAATGTGAAGAGTGTAAAAGGATTCTCCCCCACTGGATGTTCAACAATACCACTATTATATGATGAAGGTATATGGATCCTCTTATTACGTGACAAGAATAGGACCCCCATGTTATGATAATAAGAAGATAAATCACTCTTAATATGTCATAAGCCTATCTTCCTCATATTTTCATAATAACGAGCCTTAGTTGACGAGTGTAGGGAACCTTGGGTGACATGATTTGGATAGATATTGGGATGATAAGATGATTAATTATTGAAAAAACATACAAAGCTTATGTGACAGTCGTCAGATGTTTCCATCCTTCCAGTAGTTCATGAACATATTTTTCTACCCATATCTAATGATGAGAATATAATCCCCAATGTGAAAATACTATGATGTGTTATGTAACGATCATGGGATGCCTCAATTGATGGGAATAAAGAACTTTAGGTTATGTTACTTGGGATAATTATGAAATTAGATTATTATTTAATATGTGATGGAAATGAGATGCCAAATTTGATGGGATTGGGAATATGTAGGTGATAATCCTAGGTTTTCCTAGGTAAGGAGCCTAATATTTCCTCATAACATATCAGGATGAATATAAAACATCCTTTTTAACATGAATAGAACTATAGACCCATCCATTTATATTATACAGGAAACAATGGATATAGATAAACCAAATAATCAGTATTCTTAGTGTTCTAGGAAAATTCGTCATCCATAATTGAAGGTATTGACCATACTAATGAATTAAATGATTTAATTTATTGATTTCCACAACAATATAGAACCAGTAATGAGATTCATAGGCATTTCATAAATATATTAGTGATAATATGAATAATAATTAAATTCCATATATGGAAGTTTCAACATATTATCATCCAATTAGGATCAACAACCCACCACCATTAACTCGATAGTGGAGTTACTCATTCCTTTGGAAATCGAGAATTTGAGAAGCAGATCATATGAATCTATTAAATTCTTTAACTATAAATCTTGGTAATTATTTTGTAAAACAATTATATTATTGCTATAAGTATCAAAAGGGATATGTTTTTATAAAAAAATTAAATGTTTTAGAGCATATTGGATAAATTTTTATGAATAAATGTTACATTTTTAGTTACAGTTTATAAATTATAATTTCTAATTTTAGAATAAAAAATTACTTGATTTTTGGATCAACATTACCCAAATCATGACATGCCATATGTCCCCTACGAGTCATTCTTTTTCAATTTTATGGGTATTAGAGTATGTTTGGGTAGTTATTTAAATTTAATACAATTTAGGGAAACAATGAATACATTCGGATTTAATTTAAATTTATTGAACATGGGTATCAGTTTTACATGACACATGATCCTAATATTAAAAAAAGGAATTGTGCTGTGTTTTTTATAAAATTTATAATACATACTAGGTATTTGGGAAGTTTTGATACTAAAAATATACATCTTTAGTTATAAATTTTAAAATGAAACTACATATTTAAAGATAACTCATATATTATATGATGGTGTCTCATATCCAACATATTGATAATTTAAATATAACCAAAATTTTATTTTTCTAAAATTGGATGGATTTCAGAGTTTGTGTAGATAGTTTCAAAATATTAAAAAAATTGTATATAATAATACATTTTTTTATTTCTACTATTTCTGTTATTAGATATGTTTTTTTTATGTTTTATAATAAATATATTAGTCACTAATAAAATTTTCAAAGTTTTTCTAAAAATACATAGCATTTAAACAAGGGCATAATTAAAACTTTAGGGCAACCCACATTAAATACTAGAGCACTAAACTATGGAAACAAATGGGAACCAGTGGTCAACCACAACCATGATAGCATCCCTAGACAATACCTATGGTGGAAGAGTTCCCAAAAAGATTGGTAAGGATTGTGTAAAGTTCACTTAGATTGCTCACAAATAGGAATTCATGGGTCAGGATAGAAACTCACAGTAGAACACAGCAGTGGTGGCTCCACCGTATAGGGAGGCAGGGTTTCAGAAAATGTATTCACATAGTGGAGGTACTATTATTTTATACTAAAAGCATGTTATTATTAGATTTCAACGTTGGATAGAAGTTCAGGAATACTATTCACCATCCAATGAAAATGATAGAAATTACTTTAATAGTCTGATATGATCATGTGTTTTAATTCATTCCATACTGTCTCACAAGATTTATCTCCCCCATCCAAGAATTCCTTCATGTATGAACACCTCATTAATGTGGACTTTTATAATGATTACTGTAAAAATTTGGTTTCATGTGGGAACTTCTCAAAAACTCATCCAGAATTCGAAAAATAGTCTAAGTGTGATTATCAGAATGAAAAAAAAGTATTTGAGATGGCTAATTGTGGGATGAATTCGTTAGAGAGAGAATTTTTGTAAAGATAATGCCATTTCATATGTAGTTGATACTACCATGTAAGACACAACTTCACCATGGATATACAAAATCATGATCCTCATAAAATAAAATTCTTTTTGGGTGCTTATTCATTATGGTTAATCCTCCTTGTAGATAAAGTTATGCAAGGGAGAATTCATTTGAGGATAGGAATGATGATTAAATTTAATATTAATTTTATGAACCATTAGTGGTGATAATATGATGATATAATTGATTATTATGTGAATCATTTTTACGAATGATATGTTACTATAAATAGGATATGATTTGAAACTATATTTTGTGATGATAATTATCATATACATAGAATTCGTGATTGTGAAGATCCATGTAGTACACTGTGACTCTTAATGAAGCTTATATATGTAAATAAGTTTGTAGATGAGTTGTCGAAAAGTGTATATACGATGATGTACCACATTAAACTATATATTTAGGATCACATAACATTCATTCAATACCAGCTTTAGTAACCACTACATTGATGCCTATAAATTAATGTGTTGGTTCATTTATAAACTATGTGAATAGAATTGATAACAATTATAATTGGAAGTAATTTCAATTAATATAATTTTATGAGAATGTAATTTTTCACTCATCATGTGTATATCATGATAATAATGAAATAAAATTATTTCTAGTCAGTGTGTGAATATGTATCTGAGAGAAGACATTTGTATGAGAAGTAGAATACCTTTTTATAATGTTTTCAAAAATATTTTTACGTCATTACATAATAATTTACTGCATATAAATATAATTTGGAACACTATATGAGCATCATATAATCCATATGGCCAAATATATAATTATGAAGAAGAATATTTTCTATGTAATTATTCAGTTTAAAAAAATGTGATATATTTTTATCATAAGGGTTCAAAAGAAAAATATTCATCAGTTGTCTTAGAAACACCAAAAATTCAATATTTGACTTTTTGGGATTTTTTTTAATCATTTTCACAAAAATATAATGGCTTAATGTATTGTTCATGTGCGACTCTATAATGAAAAGATGGACCCCTTTATAGAAAAAAAATATATGTTGTAATGAGTTTTTATTTCAGTGGAGAATCCGTTTTTGGGGTGTCTAACCAATCACAACAAGTAGTAGTCTCATATTGAGAAAAATCCCAGTAAATATTTTTTGTACCTATTCAATTTATTTTTATTTCATTTGGGAGAGGCTAAGTTTTCATAATAGGGAATCAGATTCCAATAGGTCGGTAAGAGTTAATTTTGAAAAAGAAGATAAATTTGTAAAATGTAAAAACTGATTCACCCCTCCCCCATTTCAGTGTTGAAACACCTCTTGGGGGATTCAATTGGTATAAAAGGGATAGGTTCTCAGTATCATGGTCCACTATTTTGTCATGGTATATTGTATTAATTCTATTAATAGTAGGGTTGTTCGTAATTTCAATGGAATCAACTATCATTGATTTATGAATAAGATGATTCCATATATTATCCCTCATGGAGTTGATGTTAAAGATATAGTTAATGATGTATTCCCACCAAAATCTTATGAAGGAATTATAATACATTCTATGAAAATAAATATGGATGTTTATGGAAAAAATAAAAATCATATTTTTATGTTCCTTTCCAAAAATGTTCACATAATGTTTACATGACTCAATAATTTCAAATAAATTTGGGATAAATTATAAAGGTATTTTAATAGAAATGTTAATATTTAGAAGTCCAAATAAGAAATTTTATGAAGAAAATTTGGAGTTAGAAATATCTGTGAAGCATAAAATATAGATGATAATTTTATATGATTCAATGATATTGTCTTTAATATTTTTTGTTTTTTTGAAAAGTTCTGAGATTCAAAAAATGTCAATAAATTGATTATAAATTTTTATAATGGGTATTACCCTAAGGTAAAATATTTTAGAGATAGAGATCATCATAAAAATGATGAATTAGATAACCTAATCATTTCATATTAACTTAAAGTGTTCCCAATCAGTATGAAGATGATAATAGTTGGGTTAGATTTTGAATCCATGAGAAAGATAAAAATTAGAGATGAGAAAATTGAAAAATAATATGAATCTGATGATGAAAATAAAGATGATGATTTCAACCAAATCATTTCACTTATATAGAATATATTCAAGAAGGGTGTCATTAATGGTAAATTTAAATTTACATCAAGGTGTTACAAATGTATTTTAAATGATAATTTTTTTGTAATGATTCCTATTAAGTGGTTTGTAGATCCTGAGTTAGATGATGTAAGTCATAGAA
The DNA here is from genome assembly GCA_963277665.1 of Viscum album. Taxonomy (NCBI): domain Eukaryota; kingdom Viridiplantae; phylum Streptophyta; class Magnoliopsida; order Santalales; family Viscaceae; genus Viscum; species Viscum album. The sequence continues at coordinate 1,018,392,829 of OY728143.1, forward strand.
AAAATAAAACATGAATGTTATCAAAAGTTATAACCATGATTTATGAAAGAAAAAAGAAATTATTTAAATGTAAAAAAAGTAGTTTAGTGAATCACGAAGATGAATTTAAATTTATTAAAAGTGGTTGATCAACTAATGAAACAAACTGAATGGATCCTATTGAGAAAGGGGTTTGAGTGATTATAATGTTATGATGATGAAAGTGAACAAAAAATTTTTGGGAACATGTTAAAAAATGAATTTGAAACCTATCATGAGAAAAGAGAAATGATCTAGAAGCATAAAATACTACTACTAGATTAAAATGAATTAATAAAAGTGGAAAAGGAATAATGTGTATTGAAATAGATTATTTACATTAATTATATCAAAATACCCAAACTGAATGTGGATAAAATGGATAATATCGTAGAAGGTCTCAGTGAAAAACATTATCTCACAGAAGAAATTTATACGGAGTCCCAGTGCAAATTTTATTATGTATATAATATGTTGAAATAGATCAGAATAAAATTTATTTAGTCTATTATGGCCAAATTAGAATAATTAAAAACATGTTCAAAAAATCCATTAAATTTAGATCAATATGAAATTAAAAATAAATCTTTTATCACTAACAATTCAAGTTAAAAAATACATTATACAAAAGAATGTTAAATAATGAAAATTGATAAATTTTCTCCTAATAATCCAAGAGAATATTTCATCAAAAATAGTGACTAACCAAGTATATTTAAACATAAAAAATAAATCTACCCAACATGACTAATTTTTATTTGGAAGATCATGAAACATAGTGAATTTTTATTGCTGTAGAGTGCTTCATAATAATGGTTATATATTTTGGTATAACAGGTCCCTAATATAAACTAGAGACGATCTAAGGTATTATATTCTAATAATAGTAGAGAAAATATTAAATGTAAGAATTTATTTATCAATAATTCATCCTATCTAGAAATATATAATATATTTTACTCTTATAAAGATGTTTATGGATGATCTAATCAGAAATATCACATTAGAGGGATCTTCATGAGTATTATCCTCAAAAAGATTATAAAATTATGTATAGAAATAGATTTAACCATATAAATAAATTGAAGTCATTTTTTGAGTATTTTATTGAAATCAATTAGAAAAAACATGCCATGGATTATTGATAATGGATGTTCATTACAAATTACTGGGGGAAGAAAAATTCTTAGAGGCATTGATAGTCATAAAAGAAGATCATAGGATATTGGAAATGAATGTTCAATTATAATTAAGGGAGTTAGAAAAGAAAATATTGAATCCCAAAATATAAATTCAAATAATTTCTATTTTTATGGGATGCAACAACTTTTTACCTCTATTAGAAAAAATTATAATGAAGAACATAAGGTGTTATTTAAAATGCATGTAAGCTTCATCAATAATAAATGATTGAAAAATAATTACTCACTGAAAAAATATTGAAATCATTTTCAAATAGGTGTTTCAATCAAATCATTTTATATATCTTCCAAAGATAAAAACAACCTCAGGCATATATGACTTTCTAATATTTATCAAAGGAGTATAAGAAAAATTTTATTTCAGGATATTCTCAAAGATTTTTCCAAGATAAATAGCTAAAGGGGTGAATTTTTTTAATGTTAATAAAAAGATAAAATTGGACCAAAGATAACAAAAAAGGTGTTTATTATATCTTATAGACACCTTTATCTTATCACTAATGTCTTGTTTATTGAGAACTAACCAAAGGAAAATAAAATGGTGGAAATTTATAGAAGGAAAGCTGAGAATTATATGTGCCTATACACCATGAATATAATCTCAATAATGGAAAATATATTACTTGTGATTCTCTTAAATGTTATATTTATAATCATGGAATCATACCTCGGTACAACACACCATATACTAAACATGATAACGGGTAGGTGATAGAAAGAACAAAAGTATAGTTTAGATTGAAATACTATGTTAGCTGAACACCACAACAAGGATAATTTATAGAGAGAATCTATATATACATATATACATATAAAAATAGATATCATCTATTACTAGAAACTCAAAATAGAACCACTAAACTATGGTACAAAAATAATAAAAATGCAAAAAAATTAATAGTTATTTGAAGACGTTTAATTATAAAGATTTAGAAAATCAATTTTATAATATTTAATGTAAGAAATGAGGAAAGTTTTTTTAGGGATACATATCTATTGGTAGAGGCTGCAAAAGTCAAAACAAAATGATTAATAATCTTGTTGACTACAGTAATGTCAAAATTATTGAAAAGTAGATCAAATGAGATATAATTGATGATGTTGATTCAGACAATTCATTAGAAAATTAAATAAAAATTCTATAGAAGAATGAAGAAGCTAGTGAGAAATTATCAAACATTTATTATTTTATTATAAAAATACTAGTGATGATGAGGAATATGAAAAATATAATAAAAAATAGTTTTTAATTTTGAAGATACTTGTTTTTAGAGAAAACATCATTGGAATGTATTAGTATCTAGTTAAAACTATATGAATATTGAGAATTGATGAACATAAAAAGGTTATTTCTAAAATTGAACCCCATACAGTTGAAGTAGCAGTTGATCATGATGAATAGATACAAGCTATTAATGGGAAACTTGATTATATTGAGATGAACCCCATACGAGATATTAAATCAATTCTAAAAAAATAAAACCAAATAATTTGTTTGAAGTTGGTTTTTATAAATAAGATAAGTGTGATTGGTGATGTACTAAGAAAATAATATAGGATGGTGTTAAATAGATATTCTAAAATATATTGAATTTAATTTCAATAAACATATAAACTATTAGAAATACAAGAAAAGATTATAATGTTATTGGCAGTAGAATCACACAGACATTATAATGAATATCAAATGGATGTGAAATTTTTATTTTTAAATGATTATCTTAAAAAATAATACTATAATGAATAATGTGGTGGTTTTGTTATAAAAAATAATTAATGCATTTTATACAGGTATATAAAATACTTGAATGTTTTGGAACATTCCCTTCGATCAAGGGATTCTAAATAAGATTATAGACTCAGGGATATGAGCATTGTAAATGTTAATGTTTATATTATTCTTTAAGTGCGGTAAATTTCAAAATTAACTCTCATATTTATTAAATATGTTGACATAATAATATTTTTTTTGTTAAAATGAAGGTATACATGATGGATTTTATGAGAAAATGGAAAATAATTTTTTAGATGCCCATGATAGGTCAGATGAAATATTTTATCATATTTTAGGATGAGGATAATCAAAATTTCATTTTTTTTAATAATAGGAAAGGTATTCCATGGAATTGATGAAAACATTTGTATTCATAATTGTGGAATACATTTCAACAAAAATTTTATTTGTTACTATGTAATGCAAGAATGGTTTTGGAAATACGATTAATCAAAATGAATTTATAAGAATCATTTGAAATCTTATTTATCTCATACCATAAATGACATATAGAACATTTGTATTGAATCTATGTTCCATATTCAAGAGTTATCAAAAAGAGACACAATTATTGGATTCAAAAGTAATTCTGAGTTATGTGAAGGGAACTGTGAACTATGATTGTTATATAAACACATTTCAAATTTAAAATTATTTATGTTTATAAATTCTGCATGGGAAGTTGATTGTATAGACATGATATCAACATCAGTGGGATACATAATTATAAGAGAAGGATGCATTATTTGGTATATAATAAAATATATTATAGTTAATATAGGGACAAATGATGATAAATATGATTTATTTACACATTCATGTACATATATTATAAATATAAAATTTTAATTGGAAGATTTAAAAATTGAGACTAAGAGACACCTAGAAATATTTTGGGATAATAAAATATCTATATAATTTTATTAAAATCATGAAGAATATTCAATGTTCATGCATATTTATATAAGGTATTATATTACTAAATAAAAGGTTGAAAGTAGAGATATCAAGCTAGAATACATTAAACAAAATATTAGGTTGTAGATATTTCCACCAAAGTAATGCCAAACAAGAAGTTTATTGGGTTATGAATGAAATTTTATGTTAAACCTTCCCCTCTCATAGGAACATTATTTAAAGGTATCCCCTTATTCTTTATCACATTAATTGTATTTTGCTATCAAATAAATTAATTGAAAGAGAGGTTTTCTTCTTCTTGAATTTCATTTTATTCCATGATGGTGAAAAATATGCATCTATTTTTGGGGATAATTTATTATGTTTGAGTTAAAATGTATCATGATTATCTAACTGAAAATATAATTTATTTTATATATGTTCTTGGTTGACGAATCATCGAGAAAAGTATCAATTATCCTAATGGACATGAACTTTCGATTTTGTTTGATAAATAGTTAATGATTTTGTATTTCCATTGATACATTTTTAGGAAGATTTCCATGATGGTATATTTTAATGTCATATTAGATATACTTGGTCTCATGTAACTAGTTTTCTATACGTGAAACCGCCACATATTATTAAAGGTGGTTAAATATAGGATCTTTTCTTTGTATCATTCAATACCATTCCTTGATTTATGATTATGGATGAAGTAATTTATGTGAAGTCTAGTGAGATAAGAAGACCCCACATACTAATTAATTTGATTGTATGAAAGGTGGAGTATAAAGGATACATGCATAGTGAATTTAATGTGATAAGATATATGGGAAGGTATTCTAGAAAAAAAATTACAATGGGGATATTATTGAGAAATAGTGTCTAATTTTTCATCATAGTATGTCAATAATAGTTTGGTGAGTATGTATAAAGTGGTGTGGTTGAGATAATAATTATGGATGAAGTGATGATACCTGGAGGAATGTTATGTGTTCACCAAATAGAATTGGATAACATTCTTGTACAATTTTTCTATATACAACATTTGATACCATGGATAGAATGTTTGGTATTTTTATTGTGACTACTATAGTGCATATATTTAATGTATTAGACGCGTGTTAAGAAGGAAATATTGTTTAAATTTTTTTCTAGAATATTCCATAATACCATACTATATTCATTTCAATTTTCACAAGGAATTGGGGAGATTTTAGAGTTACTTGTCACTTAAATTGATAAGGCTTCAGATATTCATTTTATAGATTTATTTTTTATGTAGTTCAACAGAGGAATCAATTGATAATTTAGGCCAACCCACATATAATCCGAGAACTATCAACAAAGGGAACATGTGGGATAATGAGATCAACCACACCCAATAGATATTCCATTTACAATCCCATTGGGGGAATTTTCTCACAAAGAGTGGATGGCCATGTTGGTGGCTCATAAAACATGCTCCCACATGCCTATATGGATTATCCTAGAAGCACACAACCGAAAAAATCAGAGGTGGTGCCACCATGTGGGGTGGCTCACCAATAGGGGGTTTGGAAATTCTAACTGTTTCGCAGTGGTTCATATAAGCTGGAGTTGCTTCCATATGGGATATTGCATTGTGGTGGAAAAAATCACTTGATAATTGAAAAATTACTTTCTCTATGGGTGTTTCTTTGAGTGTGGTGATACTTTGTGTAATGTCCCTATACCCATAGGCAATGAATCGATGCTCCGAGCTGAGTAACCACTTTACCACAATAGTTCCTCCCTATATTTTAATGGTTTTCTATTAGTGCATAATTTCTGATAAGTCACATGGGCAGACTATACCATCATTATTTGAGTTATCCAAAATAGACAATAAATGATTTATGGAAATAATAATCCAAAAAAAAACATGAATTCCAACTTGTTTCCTAATAGGGTATAAATAATACCCAAGTAGTCAATATGTCAAGCTATGTTAATAGGTTATGCCGCAAAGTCTGTATCCTCGTAGATGCACTCCCCAAGCCTAACTCAACTCCCAATAATTGGGCCCTTTCCCTTGTCCCTACCCCAAACTATGACATATGCTTAGGTACACAATGGAGGGATAAACAAGGTGTGTATAAAACTCATAAGGCCACAACCTATAGTGTCTAAAAATATAGACAGTCTAAACCAATAGTGCATGCATGAACTAAATAAATAAAAATACATGAAACAAAAATCATCTTCCATTATGTAATTTTTTTTAATATTATCCATTTACCAAGTTACATCAATGTTTTTCATTCATTTATTCTTCATTAGCTAAGTCATTTCCATTACACGATCCATGGGTTAGTCATTTACATTATTTACACAATGTATAAATAAGATAAATTACTGAAAATATGGTAAATAATCAGGTTATCTTTAAATATAGTGATAGAAATTTCATATAATTCAAAAAATAGTTTCATTGGGGCCTCATTATTTGTTGTTTAATAAAATGATTATTTCATTGGAATAGATACTTGACCCCCATCTCTATATCATTCATTATGGGGTGGGATTCAGAGTCGTAGTATAATGAGACCCATGGGAATTGGTCCTCATGTCTAATAGTCCACAACAACCATGTCTTATGAAGATACTTATTTATCCATTTACCAAATATTCCATATCATAAAACATTCACAATCAATACACAGAAGACAAAAATTTCACATTATATTTAACACATAAATCATCATTATGCTTTAATCAATAAATTATATACTACTTTTTTGTCAAAACACATTTAACAAATTTACCATATCATTAACTAACCCATTTATCGTATTCAACTACATCTTTATGATTACTCATTTAACATATTCAACAATTTAAATTCATTATCCATTTTGTAATGTTTAACAATTTACACTCATTAACTTATTTGGCATGTTTACCAATTTCGATAAATTCATCCATTTAGAATGTTCAACAATCCCTAACCATTATTTCGTCAACATGGTCATAAATTATCTCATGTAATCCCATTTAACACATTTTAAAAATCAAATTCATTAACCCATTTAAAATATTATTTATTTCTTATACAATAAAACCCTTATCCATTTCAGTTACATGTCATAAATCGCTCAGCATAATTTTTATTATTATGTCCCACTCAACTAATTAAAATCCAAATAATCACATAAGAAAATATCAACAACAAGAAATAGACACTATTGGTTGCAATCATAATTCAAAAAAAAACCTTTCAACACTTATAAAATATGATTTAATTCTATTTAATTCAATTTAATGCTTAAAACTACAATGATCATTGTTTGGGAATATCGGCACACCCCATGGGTTGCCCAAAAACTAGTCAAATAAGTCTTCAAATCATCCCATGAGAATCGTTTGGGTTACATTTATTCATTTGTCCACCCATTTTAGCTATTCATATAAAAGGAATAAAAAAATAAGATGAAATGAAAGAAAAAAACAACACATGGATAGATCTACAAAAGAATCCTAGTATATAACTTGTAGGCCACCAAAATCATATATGATGATGAAAAAACCCTTAAACATTGCCTTATATATGGAATTTTGTGCCTCATGAAGCCCCAGTATATGATCCAATTTAGAAAGAAGGATTTATGGAATTATAAGATGATGAGAAAATCTACAAGCCTTAATCTAGAAAAGATAAGGAAGGGATGGGTTAGGCTCACCCAGATCGTTGATTCAGAACCAATGACACTTCAAATGGAAAAGAAGTGAAGAAGTTCATACCATGGGAATATGTGGGATCTTGAGATAATCACTAGGGTTGAGAGTATATGAATGAGATGAATAATTAGGTAAGAAAATAAATAATCCAATGGTGATGTTTCATAAATTTATTCTTTTTACTGGGGTGCATGATTTGTCCTCACTGTTTTCCAAACTATTCACAAACTAAGTGGATGACACTATCAAAGAAGGATTTATTTTAATGGCCACTTATGAAGGCCTTCATGGTTTTACAAATTTTTCACCTACCATACATAATTTCGTTTTCTGAAAACACATAGATTAGTTCCCTAGTGCATACTTTTCACTAATCGTATGACTTGCACCGAATGTAATGATTCCTTTTTTCTCATTTCTCGAACCACCAAAACACTCCAAGACACCATCATAAATACGATAAACATTTCATTAACTAAAATAATTAAAATAAAATGGAATGTTAATCAATGAAATGACTTTTATATTTTTGGGATCTAACAACATCCCCACCATATAATGACTCTTCCTCAAACCACACTTCCCAAGAATCACTAAACATATGATGTAATGATATAGGGACACAAAGACATAATATTTAACTCATTTTCCAATGTTTCTTCTTGATCATTACCATGTTTCCACAAAATATAAACCAAATTTATGTTCTTTCCCCTTATGATTTTCTTGATATGATCGATTTTACAAACTGAATGATCCTCAATGGATCCAAATACCTCATGATCAACAACATCATCATCAACCACATGAGATGAGTCAGGGATATAATATCAATGATGAGTCATATGAAATAAATTTTTTAATACATCTATACCATCAAGGAATATGATTTTTTACACCACCAATCTTATTTTCTCCACGATCTCAAATGGCCCCACATACGTGGGAACCAACTTATAGTGTTTTCAAATTCGATGGCTAACGTACCCTAGAAACACCAAAAGAAACACATTTTATACCACTAAAAACTCATGTCGATTATGGTGTTTATCTACATAGTACATCGAACATCACTTTTACATGACCATAAATTTCTATGAAAATTGAACTAGTTTGGATGTCTCTTGCACAATACCCAATCCCAAATATTCAAATTATCCATATTCTATAAAAAAACAATGGATATTTACTTGTCCTACTATAGATAACATAAAAATAGATCCACGTATATCGTAGATTTGTTACTATTGTTGTAATAAAATTCAACATATATGAGATTCATTTCCCATTATCCAGCAAACTCCAGGAAACAAGCTCTCAACATGTCATCTTGTACCAGAATGGAAAATTCTAGATGCCAGTCCATCTATGGGTGAAAAAAAATTCTATAAAAACATGAGTATCAAGTGGTATCTACAAATTCCTATCAAAAGAGTGATGTAGAATAGAGATAACTATATGAATCTATCTTCCATGGTGCCCAATGACACCATAATATTTCGTAAATAAAAAACTCAGCTAACCAGTTCATGGTGAATGCCTTTCAAATAGGCAAGGAATGTGCCACATTAGTCAATTCACTAATGAATACCCAAATCAAATCATTCATTCAAAATATTTTTAGGATATCAATAATTAAATCTATCATTACCTCATCTGATTTCCATTCCATAATGGGAAACAACTTCATGAAACCACCCAACTACAGATGTTTAACCTTAACCAATAGACAGGTAAGGAATCATTATATGAAAACAAAAATATATTTACACATCCATGGAAAATAATACTACTTACCATGGTATCAATACATTATGGTCATACCAGGATACAATGCCCAATTACATTCATGAAACACACACATCACAACTTCTCACATACAATTTTTCATAACATTGCCACAATCATAAAAAATGTCCTCATCGTCAATACAGCTACTAGAGGGTGAGTAGCCATCGTTATAATTATTCTTTATAGTGAAAAACTCAACATCCTCATGTTGTTCCTTTTTAACCTAACTCAGATGCAGGGAATCAACCATTAAGGGTTCAAGGATCATATTCTCTTGGTTATCTAGAACATATAAATGCATAACAATGAACTACACCATCATCTCCCGCTATGAAAAAGATACATAAACAACCAGATTATGTTTCTTACGAATCAAGGAATATGTGACACCATTTACATTTTTGGGATTTCAAGCCAACTAAAAGTAAGACAATTCATCTATTCAACCGATATTCAATGAAATGTTTTCAAATCACATTGTGAGAAGACGCACATTATACATTTATGATCAATATTCACCATAAACTATTCTTACAACATTTAATACTACCAACATTTAAGGGCATGGACCAACACATCCAACTCAAGATATTTTGTTGGGTAGTTTATTTTTTAGGTACTCAAATTACATGACCCATAAGTCACACCCCAATCATCCTACCTAAACACTACTCCAAGGATACTCCAAACATCTTGAAAAATGAAAAATACATATTTCCTAGATCATGTATGATTAAAATTGATGTGGTTGTCGAAAAAATCTTTAGTTTCCAAAATTCAAACACAATAGCTTCAAACCACACATAAATGATACCCTTTTTCTTAAAACATGAAACTGGGGTGGTCAAATTAGAAATATATTTAATAAACCTTATGTATTAATTGGTAAAATCTAAAAATATTCAGACATCCAAAAAATTATGAGGATTATCCTAAGACATAACATTTTATACCTTTTTCAGATCCATAGAGATACCATTTTTAGATATGATGTTCCCTATGAAATAATCTTTTCAATCCAGAAATAAATGTTGCATAACATGGAATACAACCACTAATTTGTTAGTGTACTGAAGATGATTTCATGATTTTTGGTCTGATAGTCACGAGTTTTAGCATACACTGAAATGAAATCAACAATGCAAGCAAAAAATGTTCTATAAAAGGATTAAGGACTCGATTAATTAGAGCCAAGTGCACCACTAATACATTAGTAAACCCAAACCAAATCACTGCAGAAAAATTAAACCCCTACCTTCTTATAAATGTATTCTGTATTATATCATATGTTCTAACCCTTGGTTGTGTATACCCAAATCTCAGTTAACTATTTTTGAACTCTTAATAACTTCCCTAATGTTTAAATATATCATAAATTTGGGGAAGTGGGCATCAATTCTAAGCTTGTAACTCATTCAAATTCTTGTAATCAACATACTACTAGAATTACCACTCAACAATCATGTCAAATAGAACCATAGATCAACATGTTGACACAATAGGGAGAATAAAACAATTAATCTATAGTTTCTCCAATTTATCTGTATGGTCCTTATGTTCCACTAGTGTCATTATGTATGGAGGAAATAAAACTTGTTCTTCTCTCATCAGCAACTCAATCATGAACACAACATCCCTCCTATGTGGAATCCTTGATAAATCATCTAGAAAATGATCATGTAACTAATCACCCAAATTAAGAAGGAAAATCTATATTTTATATCCATCATTACTATAACACGACATGATTTCATAGTACGTTATCTCATTAATGTAATACAATAGTTTGCGATACACACAACACCGAGTTCGAGCACACGACAACATAACAAACTAGTCGTTCAAAAAGTTGTTATGAATAGTATTAATTTCATTATGAATCTTATATACTATATATAAATTTAACACTGATATTATATGTTTCATTTACATAAAAGGATAACAAATTCATTTTTACAGATAAATGAATTATTTTTCAAAAATTGCATTTTTATAAATTTTTTATGTCGAAAAGTTTTTAAAATGAATATTTGACCAATTTATATATTTAATTTAATGAAATTAAATTATTCTTTTGAATAAGGACATAAAATTTTATATTGGATAAATTTTTGTAACTTTTCTTATAACATTCATGTTTTGATGAATAATGAAAAATACTAAATTTTAATTCAAAATAACTTTTTTAATAAAAATAATTTATTGTGATAAATTATTCAGTTAAATGGGGTGGATGTAAAATTAGATTATATATTTATCATTCAATACAATTTAGGTCATGAAATGTAATTTCAAATTAACATTTGACAGAAACACATGTCAATCTTTTGATATTTTTAACTTTTAAAAACCCTGCTTTTTTGTTTTTGACAAGGAGAAATAAGATTAAATTAATTAACACAACTATAATGTTTTGAATATTGTAAAATAGAATTACTTTTTGAATATGGACTATCATAATTAGGTTAGGGTAAATATTTTTTATTTTTCTAAAAACATCGAATTTTTTATGAATAATCAAAAACATTTCAGTATTGTTTAAAACAAACTTTTTATTTAAATAATTATTTATTTTATTTAAATTTATTTTAAGTAAAAATAGATATATAGTACCTATATAAGTTCAATTTATATCATTGGGGAAATTTTATAATAAAATTACATGTTTAAATGTATATTGAACTTTTTACCTTATTTTACACACCTTCTAAGAGGATTTTCAAATTAGCATAAAAAATAATTTTACCACTCACCTGAGTTGAATTTAAAAAATAAAAGACACATGGCTTACATAAGTAAGAAAAATGTGGTTCAATAAGAAGCATAAATATTTTTGCGATTAATATCTTTTAACTTTTATTTACCACCGTTAAAAGTAAATAGGGTAATTAAGGTTAAATATGATATTATAATTACTCTAACAGATGTCTAAATTCTATTGGAGTATTGAAATTCAACCAAAAAAACCATAAAAATAAAATATTATCCTCTTGGGTCCACTTGGATTAAATTAAGATATATATTATTATTTTATTTAAAGAGGAGTAAGAAGTGTTAAATTCAATGTTTAATAAATAAACCATTACTAATATAGAGACATACATATGATAAATTAGACTATAAATATTCATTAGAAAGATAAAACGGTTTAATAAATCATGTTATTTTATTTATAAATTTTAGACATTAAATAATTAAATTTATTTATGACACAATGATGATAATGTAAATAAATTATTAATGAAAGAATAAAAAATGGTACTATGAATATTAAAATAATTATAATTTCTATGTTTTTTGAGATCCAAGATTTTTTTAGGTGAATATGACATGTTATTATTTATTCAATGTATATGTTTTGACATAATCAAGTTGTGATGACTATAAAAAAGAAAAACAAAAACCAAATAGTCTAAAAATTGACATATATGAGTTTTAAAACAAAATTATATTATTAAATAATATAACATTTACTAAAAATAAATAGATCTTCCAAAGGGATTAAATATAATTATATATGTCATTAATGAAATACATGATCTTCTATTGGATGTTTATAGTATGTTTATTAACCATCTAGTGTAAGAATACAAGAAGACCCAGATAAAGATAAACTATTTTACTAAGAGTTAAATATAAAAGGTAAGGTTCATATGGTGACCTAAACCTGTCCAAAACCTATTCGTTGAGTGGTTGTGACCCATACACACCTTATTATATAAATAAATCATTTAGGATCCATTATAAACCGAACATTATTTTATAATAAAATGATATTTCAAGTTTTTCCTATTTTGACCCTCAACTCTCTTATAAAAGGGTATTTCCCATTCTCTCAAAATTACACCTCCTAAGCCATTTTTCTCTGCCAACACATGACCAAATATCATCCAGAACTCCATAAAATTAACTTAGAGAACATACTTTTATCATAATGACATCCTATGGATCCATTTTGATCAACTCAAAAGGAAACTCCTGAAGAAGAGGAGGTTAAACGTACCATCGACCAGTGGAAGGTGCAAGGTAGGGGTTAATTCCTCAATCTCATTATTATTTGAGATTATTTATGCTTATTATTTTATTGGGACATATTTATAATCCATGTACATGTTTCATAAAATATTTTTCAAATGGATTCTTTTTAAGGGACTCTTTTTTTAAAACATTAATTTAAATTTTTTAATGATTTATTATTTTAAAAATATTTCATTAAGGTCCATGTTCTAAAAATGGTTTTAAAGATATATATATATATACATTAATGTTTTAAAGTGTTAATTCCATTCAAATGATTAAAATTTGTATGAGAAACTTTTATGAAAAACTATCTTTTAATTAACTTCTTTTATAAATTGTGTGACTTTTAAATGATTTCATTAAAAAGGGTTATTTCTATCAAATATTTTTAATGATCATTTTCAACTTTTTCAACATGATTTAAAGGATATTATTATTGATTTATGTTGATTTATTATAATAAAATCATCCATATTATATTGAATGAGTTATGATCCGTTTTGCTGTGGATGTGCTATTTTTATACCATTCATAATTTATGGATAAAGTATTGACATTTCATAAGATATTTTTTATTAGAATGTTTATGTTATGATTAAAAATTTAAATATGAGGAATTCATTTGACATAGTAAGTGATGGGTGTAGCCTATTATAGATCCTATATGCATCAGTTGGTCTCATGAGACAAACTAGTGACTTGGCATAAGCCCTCAACAAAATCTTATTGGTAGTCATGGCACACGGCCTAGACGATGTGGTTATGAAGTATGGAATTATTCCTTCCATAATTATGAAATTTGATATTGATATTGAATGTTATTATTCAACTATTATAATATCCATGTGAATATGTTAATGGAATTATTTGATTTTTATTTTACATATTATGTGGAAATTTATGTTTAAAAATCTTTTGTTTTTGTTTTATACATTCAATTAAATATAAATGAATGTTTATAAATGTTTCTAATATATTTTTATACTTACTGAGCATCCGATTTCACCCCTGTTATTAAGTTTTATTTCCCTAGGATTCCAATAAATGTATTATGATTGATAAATAGTGTTAATCTAGGGTATTAATGGCATTCTCAAAGGACCATTTATGTTGTGTTTTATTTTCTAATGTGTATTGTAATGTTCATGTATGTAATATATTATCCAAGACTACTAAACTGATATGTCTTTCGGGATATGATTATTTATATCCTACCAATGTTATGTAATAAAGAACCAACTATGTGTAACTGGGGTTATGGAATTACAGTTGGTATGACAGGATGTTTAGAAACAACCTTGGAAGTATTTTTAGATAAACTCTAATTAGAGAAAATTACCGTATGATTGAATTTAATAATTAGTACAGAAGAAATCCATAGAATTTTGTTAATGTAATGATTTTGTTTATTTTCCAAGAAATAAATCCATGTTTGGATATGGGTAGGTAGATCCGGCATAGGAAGAGATGTACATAAGAGTGAAAACTCCGACGAGGAGTTTCGGGCTAGACCCGAGTATCCTGGTACATGACCATGGGCCTTGGTGCACTCTTGGTTATGAAAATCCCAGTGGATATGTTTTGGATAATTAAAAATTTCATTACAAAACATTATGAAAGATTTAGGAGTACATACTTTCTTAATAAAAACATTTTATGATTATAGATTATATGAATAATATTTTCAAATTACATTAATTATTTTAAAAGATTGGAATTATGCATTGCAATTCAGAAACTTACATGAAGTATGGAATTGTTTAGAAATGGCGCCTAGTAGAAGGAATGAGAATTCCATCCATACGCATGATCGAAATATTAAGAAGGATCATATATTTAATGGTATTAAGACAATATTTAGAGTTGAAATAGTCTCCCACATTTTCTCATAATATGAAGAAATAGTTTCATGTGGTAATAAGATAAGAAAAGATTTATCTAAGTCCTATGGATTTTAAGGGAAAAAAATATGAAAAGGATGGTATATATAAAGATGGATAAAGGGAAGAGGGGAAAAAGTATTTTCTCATATGTGATAACTGCGAAGAGAATCACCTTGGTAAATGCTTAATGGGAATGTGAATTTGTTATAATTGTATTGAAAAGGGATACCGGGTATGTGATTGAAAGGGTAATAATAAGTTTTCAAATATAAAAGGCTTCTTTTGCAAGAATTTGGGACACTACGTGAATCAATGTCTAAATCATCAGAGTATACCCCTAACGATGCTTTCGGATAATAATCAAGTTATGATACTACTAAAGATAAAGAGTAATGGTTATCGTTATAATGATTTTATTAATTTATTTTTTTCATTTTAGTATTGTATTAATTATATACATGTTATAAGAATTATAGAGTTTATAAGGATTTTACTACAACACTAAATCATCAAGGACTTTAGATTGTGTGGTTCCTAGAAAAGTAAATCAATAGAAGGTATTTTTTTGGAAAATATATTATTTAGAGAAAAATCGACCATAATATGGTTCTGATTATGAGGTAGTGATTTTTGAATAATATATGATTGATTTGGATAAATTATATTGAATATTCTTGAAAAACATGTTACTGATTAATGATTTATATATTCCATTATTCTTCGAGTTCACAAACTTTTTGGATAGAAAGAGTATATCCAGTATTCTATGAGGAATAAGAGAGAATGAATGTAATAAATAAGTTATAATTGTAATTAAGTGTGTTAAAGTGTTTTAAAATAATGCATGATGATGGTATTGAAATGTATTACGTGGAAAAATGATCTTCATTGGGTTTACATTTCTTAAAAATTTTGGACAGTGAGTTTTGACAAAAGTATTTTAAATATGATTAAAGGTTGGAATCCATTGACTTTGAAATTGGATATTATTATTATGGTTAAATAATTTCTTGTACTTATTTTGGGATTTTAATAATAAGGGCAACCCAGTAGTCGGGTGACAACCCGTCGCGTTTGGGAAGGCCGTGAGACTTAAACCCACAACCAAAGTGCGAAAAGGGTGCATCACCTACCACTGGCCTACATGATATCCTGGTTAGTATAATGTAGTTTTTCTAATGTTATGACAAAGAAATTTTAAATCCATTATTATTGGAACATTATAAAATTAGGATAAATAGAATTTTTTTTAATTCTATTATGTATAAGAGTGAAAGAAGATTTTTTGGTAGGAATTAGTTGAAAGATGAAATTATAATTGTCATGAATATTTTTTTTCTTAATCAATTAATATATTAATTCTTAAATTTTAGTTAAGGGATCTTAAAACAGAAATTGTGTTATCCAAATAACATATTCTTTGTTGAAAAGGTGATATTTTACATCATTTAGATTGATGGCTTTGAGGCCCTCAATTTTACACTTGTATGTGATTTATGTCGTCAATAACTCCCTATAGATATTTAATGATTTTTTACAATTATGTGTCTCTATTTTACACCAATGTTCTCCTAATTGAGATCATAATTTTTTGGTAACATTTTCATTTCCCATTTACTCTTTTCCAGACTAAATTTTATTAACCCAATTTCTAATGTTTGTTTTCCATAAAGGTATTTCTCAATTTTTAACAATTTATTTTCGAAAAACAATTTCAACATTTGAGGATGAAATTTAATGAAGGATTAGATAATGTAACACCCCATGATTTCATATTAAGTTATCCCAATAATGTAATTCAATATCTTGTGATACACGCAACACTGAGTTCGAGGGCACCACAACATACCAAACTAGTTGTTCAAAAAAGTGTTTTTGGAATAGTATTAATGGAATTTGAATCTAATATACTCTATATAATTTTAACACCAATATTATGTGTTTCATAGACATAATATGAGAAAAAATTCATTTTTTAGATAAAAGATGTATTTTTAAAAAATATGCAAATTTACCACCTTTTTTTGGCGAACCATTCTTAAAACAAATATTTGACACTTTTACATATTCAATTTACTAATATTATATTCTTATATAGAATTGGGACTTAAAAATTTAGTTTGGATAAATTTATGGTGCTTTTCTGACAACTTTCATATTTTGATGAATAATGAAAAAAATAAATTTTAATTGAAAACAACATTTGTAATAGAAAAAAATTTTATTCATTAATTAAGAAATTTAATTATTTTGATGTATAATTAGATTATATTTTTACCATTAAATACAATTTATGTCATTATAAGCAATTTCTCATTTAAATTTGAAATAAACACATGTCTATATTTTGATAGTTTTCACTTTTAAAAAACCTGCATTTTTGGTTATGACAACGGTAATGAATTTTAAATTAACTAACTCAACCTCAATGTTTTTAAATTTGTAAAAATTTATTCATTTTTGATTTCTGTGTTTCAAAATTATGTTAGGGTGAATTTTAGGTATCTTTTTGAAAGATCTAATTTTTTATGAATAGTGAAAAACATTGCATTATTGTTTAAAATCAACAATATATTTAAATAATAAGTTATTTTATATAAATTTAAATTTATTAAAAATATATATAGTACCTCTATATGTCAAATTTAATTTATTGTAGTCATTTTATAATAAAATTAGATGTTTTAATTTCTATTGAAGTTTTTACCGTCTTTTACCCACCTTCTAGGAGCATTTACAAGTTTGCATAAAACATAATTTTACCACATCTATGAGTTTAATTTAAAAAATATGAGTGAAACAGTTATAATTAGTATGTAATATGTGATTCAATAAGGTTAATATAATTTTTTGTGAATAATAACTTTTGACTTTTATTTACCATGGTTAAATGTAATTAGGGTAATCAAGGGTAAAAATGGTACTAAAATTACCATAACACATGACCTAATTCTATTGGATAAGTTAAATTCGACCAAAAACAACAATAGGAATAAAATATGATCTTTTTTGGTCCATATGGATTAGATTAGGGAATTTGTTGTTATTATATATAAAGATGTGTTAAAAGCTTTAAATTCAATGTTTAATAACAAAACCATTTTTAATATAAGAATTTACATAAGATTAATTGGACTATAGATATTATTTAGAAATATAAAAATATTTCCTACATCATGTTATTTTATTTATTATTCTTATACTTAAAAATTAAATTTATTTATGACACATTGATGATGTAGTAAATACATTATTAATGAAAAAATCAAATAAATTGTATTATAAATATTAAAATAAATATAATTTTAAACTCTTTATGACATACATGAATTTTATAGTAGAATATGGCATTTTAGTATTGTTTCAATGTATCTTTTTCGTTGTAATCAAGTTGGTATGACTTAAAAAAACAAAATACCAAATAGTGTCAAAATCGACATAAATGAATTTTTAAAACAAATAGTATATTGTTAAATTATATAATATTTTTGACAATATAATATTTAGCCTAAGGGCTTAAATAAAATTATATATGTTATTAATGAACCACATGAGGTTTTTATTTAATTTTAGAGTATGGTTATTAACCATATGTTGTAAAAATACATGAAGACACGGTAAACGATAAACTAAATAACTAAGAGTTAAATCTAAACTATATGGTTAATATGGTGAACTAAACCTATATAAAACCTATTGGTTAAGAGGTTTTTGAACCATCCTTAACTTATCCTAGAAATAATTTTTTTTGGATCCATTAGAAACCGAAAATTATTTTATTATAAAATAATATTTCAAACTTTTCATAACGTGACCCTCACATCTCTTAGAAAAGGGTACTTTACTTCTCTCCAAATCACACCTCCTAAGACACTTGGCTCAACCAAACCCTACCAACACATACTACCAACATCCCCCACATCATCCTAGAGTCCTTACTTTGATTATAAAGAAAACATAATGATCCATATTGATCGAATCAAAAGAAAACACCCAAAGAAGAGGATGTTAAACGTACCCTCGACTAAAGGAATGTGCAAGGTAAGGATTAATTACCCAATATAATTTTTATTCGAGATTGTTTATGGGTATGATAATAATAGGACATATTTATTATCCTTTTCCATGTTTCATAAAAGATATTTCAAATTGGTTCTTTTTTAGGGACTCTTTTTTTATAAAACATCATTTAATGGATTTAATGATTTATT
Organism: Viscum album; assembly: GCA_963277665.1. NCBI lineage: Eukaryota > Viridiplantae > Streptophyta > Magnoliopsida > Santalales > Viscaceae > Viscum > Viscum album. The sequence continues at coordinate 1,018,412,327 of OY728143.1, forward strand.
CTTCTAATCCATTCTCATTATTGTACAAGATTTGAAAATGATTTTAAGGATTTGTTTATATGGACATGAATGTTTTAAATTTTTAATTCCATTTAATATTTTAAATTTGGTATGGGACACTTTTATTCAAAACTATCTTATAAATAACATCCATTATATGTTGTGTAAATTTTAAAAGATTTCATGAAAAAGGGATATTTCACTCAATGATTTCTACTGATCATTTTCAACTATGTCAACATAAATTATGTGATTTTATACATTATTGAGGTTGATTTATTATAATAAAATCATGAGAAATAAATTTAATGAGTTATGGTATGTTTTGCTATAGATGTTCTATTTTTATAACATTCATGATTTATGGTTTATGTATTGACATTTTGTATGGTAGTTTTAATATTAATGTTTCTGTTATGTTTACTCCCTTTCATTTGAGGAATTAATTTGATGTAGTATGTGATGGGTGGATCCTACCATAACTCATCAATGAATCTATATGTCAAATGATACAAACCAGTGTCTTCACACAAGGCCTTGAAAAAAATCCTATTTCTAGTCTTGGAAAAAGGCCTTGACTATCTGGTTATGAAGTCTCGCAGTATGCATTCCATCATTATGAAATTGGATATGGATTTTTAATGTGATTGTTTGACTAGAATAATATCAATGAGAATAATTAAATGGAATTATTTGATTTATAGTTTCTATATTTTGCTGAATATTATGTTTAAAATTCTTTTCTTTTAGTTTTATACATTTCCTTAAATGTTTATGGTTATTTTTGAATTTTTTTACTATATTGTTATCCTTACTAAGCATCTGACCTCATCTATTTTTAATGTTTTATTTTCCAAGGATTCCATGTTATGTATTCTAATTGATAAGAAGGGTTATTCTAGGGGATTACTGGCATTTAAAAGGATCATTTATGTTATGTTTTACTTTATAATGTGTAATGTAACATTAATGTATGAAATATAAAATCCAAGACTGCTAACTGATCAGTCTTTTGAGACATGATTCCTAGTAATCATTCCAATGTTTTGTAATAAAGCACCAAATCTGGGTAACTGGGGTCAAGGGATTATAATTTCTCATATGATTAGAAACATGGGATGTGAGTTCACCCAATTACTGACAAACAATCCCTGCATAGCCTGCCTAGCCATCCCATTCACCCCAATGGATATACATGTCTCCCTCAAGAGACGTGAATGATTCCCTATGTTAGTTAAATCCAATATGGGTTGTTATAACACTAGCTATTCCATACCAAAAATCAGATAAAAAATATAATATCATGCCCAAAAAAGTCAGAGAGGAAATATTACCCACCATCATCAACCACGCGCCCCTTACACTTCCTGGTATTTTTATCTCAAAACCATAATGTTGTATCAGTCGATATAGACCCACACTTATATTATTCCACTAGAAAAAATATAAACATAGAAGAAATAAAATAACTTGATATGTTAAATAATGTGCTTGATTGAGAGGAAACTATAGGGACTATCCCTCGAAATACCAATGGCCCAACCTCTCTATATCTTGGTGTATAGTAAATAGTGTGAAGCTTACCTACCACTCTTAACTAGGACCCAGTATTATTTTCTAGAACCTCACTACCATACTAGTATGGATACTCTCTACCTAGATTATAACATGCACCACCTCCATATGCATGGTGGGTCGAACTCCAACTGTTAGCATGAAAAGGGAAAAATGACCCCAAATGTGAACAAAAACCATCATTGATCATCAGCATACACTCATATATTGAGGATTGTAGTATAACCTATGAACATTCCACATACAACAACATGTTTATAACTCAACTGGTGGTTAATGACACTAACCACAAATGTGACCCATCCAACCCAACAGAACGAAAAACACTTGGTCAACATTCTAAGAGGCTGACCCTCCCTTGATAACACTTTGTTCACAGATATCATGATGAGAATTTCTGAAATGATTCTTCCTACCCTTAGAATTCACAAAACATATCTTTGGAACATTATCCACAAAACCTCTATTTGAGTAATATTTAAAATTTATTTTTTGAAATAATGGCTTGATCATCCACTTTTGAAAACCACATTAAATATAATATGGTAACTAGAGAATTAATCTCATGTGTAAAACCATCTGGGAAATGTGTTTTAGTTACGGCCTCATATCCTACCAATACTAGAATGAATAATTTTAAATATGTGAAATTTCATTCATAGTTCATCACTAACATTGTTTCCTAGCTCAAAATCATAAACTATGAATCCATATCTTATCACATTTTCTATAGAATGAAGTGTTCCAAAAACATATCTTGGAAGTCCTTCCATAGCATACTATCATCCTACTAGATCATAAACATGATATTCTATAATTGTATCGATTGTCCCCATGTATATGTGTTGCAAACATACAACTATTGTAACACCCCAAGCTTCTACAGTACGCTTCTCTTGGAATAATGCAGTAGCGTGTGTTGTACGCAACATCGAGTTCTAACACACCACAACCAATCAAACTAGCTGTTATGAGTAGTAATACCCACTTTTTGAAATTTATAAAATTTATTTTTCAAAATGGACTTCATTTTTCGATTCATAATATCGAAATTAGCCTAGGGTGAATTTTTTGTATTTTTTAGAAAAACTTCATTTTTTGATGAATAGTGAAACTACTCAGTGGTAGTTAAAAATACTAAATTTTTCATAAAACATAATTTTACCGCTTCTGTGAGTGGAATTTAAAAAATCCGAGAGACATGGTTAACATCAAGGACTAAAATGTGGTTCATTGAGATGAATATAATTTTTGTTGAATAGTAACTTTTTACTTTTATTTACCACGGTTAAAAGTAAATATGGTAATTATGGTTAAAAGTGATATTAATATTACCCTCACACATGTCCTAATTATATTGGATAAGCATAATTCGACCAAAAACAACCTTATGAATAAAATATTATCATTTAGGTCCACTGGGATTAGATTAGAACATTTATTATTATTTAATTCAGAGAATAGTTAAAAGAGTTAAAATCAAAGTTTATTTACTAAATCATTTTTAATATAGGGTTATACATATAATAAATTCTATTTTATATATTCATTAAAAATATAAAAATATTTCCTACATAATGGTTTTTTATTTATAATTTTTAGACATTAAATAATTTAATTTATTTTTGACACAATGATGATGCAGTAATTACCATAATAGTGAAAAATTAAAATAATTGATATTATAAATACCCAAATAAATATAATTTGAGACTTTTTATGAATTAAACTAATTTTATAGGTTAATATGACATGTTAGGAATGATTCAATTAACTTTTTTAGAAGTAATCATTCTGTTATGAGTTTCACAAAAATCAATTTTCCAAATAGTGTCAAAATTGACATAAAAGAGTTTTTAAAATAATATTATATTATTAATTGATATTAAATTTTTAAAAATCTAAGGTTCGCCCAAAAGACATATATCATGATATGTGTGTCATTAATGGACCACTTGGGGGTCTCTTGGAGGTATATAGTATGTTTATTAACTATATAATATAAAAATACAAAGTGACATGGTAAGTGTCAAACTAATTAACTAAGAGTTAAAACTAATAGATAAAGTTAATATAATGACACAAACCTGTCTAAATTCAATTGGTTGAGTGGTTTTCGACCCATTCCCAACTTAACATTTATATAATCCACTTTGGAGCCACTAAAAACCGAATATGAATTTATTATAAACTAATATATCTAGCTTTTCCAAAGGTGCCCCTCAGCCCTCTTATAAAAGGGAATTCCCCCTTCTCATTAATTTACACCTTAAAAGCCATTTGTCTCAGCCAAACTCTGCCCAAATACTCTCTCAACTTTTCTCACTTCATCCTAGAGGCCTTCCTTTAGTCAGAAATCCATCCTAAGAGCCCTTTTGATCAAATCAAAAGGAAGAACCTGAAGAAGAGGTAATGATTTCACCACCCCTTTTCAAATTCCTTTCTTCTTCCAATTCTTCTATATTTTTTATTCCCATTATAAAATAATAACTCCAGTATCATATATATACATTGATGTTATTAAAAATATGGTTCAACCATATTCAGTAACTTATCCATCCTTTGAATGGCATGTCACCATACGTGCGTACGTACGGCGTACCGTCTCCACGTCGTGGTGTAATTGTTATTCAATAAATTATTATTTGGATGGGTATAATAATGATTTGTAATTCATGTAAATAATAAATATAACATGATAATGATTCTTTATATATGATATAGAATCCAATTATATATTATTCTAATATCAGAAGAATGATATTTTCGCTCGTGTGTACGTATGGACTACCCTCTCCACCAACACGATGAGATTCATTCTCCATCGGATCCATTCAATCCTAATTCAGATTTGAAGATTAATAATAATGTTTAAGGACTTAATATCATTCTGGATTTGAATAAGGTACAACCTATCCAAAACAAACATCGTTTATATAACAAAACATATAAAAGAAAATTAGTAAGTTCACAACCGAAACGACGATAATTCTAAGATATTATTAACAAAGCAATGTTAAAAGATCATATATGATATCATATTAAAACATATGATTCTTGTAAAATTTAATAACAATTATTTCAGCATTATACAGGAGGTTAACCTACCCTCAACGAAGGAAAAGTACAAGGTAAGGGTTTATTTCACAATCTCTTCATTATCCGAGGTTGTTTATACGTAATAATCTACTGGGATCTCTTTATCATCCACATCCATGTTTCTTAAAAATGTATTTGAAAACATTTTTTCTATTTTTAAGAATTTGGGTTAAAGTCATTTATACCCTTGTTTGACTTTTTATAAGAGGTTTATAAAGGAATATTTCCGTCGTTTTCCAAACAAGGTGCTTTTTAACCTTTTCGACAGAATTAAGGTAAGAATGTTTTTTTAACTTATACAGAGGGTACGGCTATTTCCCGCCATTATAAAATCACCGAAGCATCCCTTACAAGAATATTTTCAAAGAAAATGTTTTATTTTATAAAAATATGACTCATAAATGATTTCAAAATATAAACAGATATTTCTCTAAAAAGAGATTTGATTTCATCTATGTCAACATCCTTTGATGATGGATTTTACGCTTATTTGAAGTTGATTTATTATGATACAATACTTCTATATTGTATTGAATGATTTGTGATAGGTTTGACTGTGGATGTGTTATTTTTATACCATTCATGGTTTATGGATTAAGTATTTACATTTCGTATGCTAGTTTTAATACGAATGTTTATGTTATGTTTAAACCTTTTTATATGGGAATGCATTGGACATAATATGTGACAGGTGGAGCCCGCTATAGCTCCTCGATAATCGGTAGGTCTTATGAGACAAAATATTGTATTAGCACAAGGCCTTGGCAAAATCTTATTTTTAGTCTTGGCACGAGGCCTTGGTTATGTGGTTATGATAGTCTGGCATTATGCATTCCATCATTATGAATGTGGTTATTGATATGGCATGTGATTCTTCAATTTGTAGAATATCCATGTCAATAAGTATATGGAATTATTTAATTTTTTTCCCACACTATGTTGACGATCAAGTTTAAAAGGATTTTGTTTTAGTTATACATTGCCTTAAATGTTTATTCTTATTTAAGAAAGTTTCCGCTATATTGTTATCCTTACTGGGAATTTGAGCTCACACCTTTTCCATGTTTTATTTTTCCCAGGATGTGAAGAAGTAAATTAAGAATGACCAGCAGGTATAGTATGAGGGGATAAGAGTGTAGAATATGGAGACTATGTTGTTGTAGTTTTCATTTTAATGATGTAATGTAAAACTTTATGAATATATCTAGTGTTTCCAAGGCTACTAAACTAATCCGTCTTTAGATATTTGATCTTTCTTGTGATTATGCCAATGTTATGTAATAATGCACCGACATGAGGTAACTGGGGTCGGGGTGCTACAGTTGGTATCAGAGGAAGTTTAGTACAATCCTTGGGAGCTAGATTTTGATATACTATGATTAGAGGACATCGATTTAAGATTGACTTTGAGGATTAATATAGAATAACTTCCTAGAATTTTGGTATTGTAGAGATTTTCTGAGTTTTCCGAGCAATACATCCCTGTCTGGATACGATCAGGTAGAGGTGGATCTATAATAGATGTATCTAGGGGTAAAACACAAAAACACCACTTTGAGCTAGAGTCAAACAGGAACTGGAGCACAACAACGGGCCTTGCTGCACTCTTGGTTACGACACTCCTAGCGGATCAACTTTGGATAACTCTCATTTTCTTTACAAATCATTATGAAGGGTTTATGAGTATATACTTCTTCAAAGAAAACATTTTTATGATTATGGATTATATCCATCAATAGTTCAATTTATGTTAAGTGCTTTATAAGTATGGAATTATGTATTTTGATTCATAAACTGATCTAGTTTATGACATTGTTTAGAAATGGCACCAACTGGAAGAAATGGAAACTGTATCAATGCACGCAATCCATGTAGGGATTTCCCTCCTGCTCAAGATAATTATAGTGGAGCTGGTGATGCAACTGGTGTCGAACAACTAATCACCACACTGGGACAACTCACTCAGGATATCAATAATTACCTTACCCGTATGGAGCACCCTAATCCGCAACATGGAGGATCAATGTTAGATCGCTTTATGAGGCAACAACCACCAACGTTCAATGGGAGTACAAATCCCATAGTATCTGAGCAATGGATAAATTCCCTAGAGAGAATATTTCAGGATTTGGGGAGTAGTGAAAGGGAAAAAGTTATCATTTCATTTTATCGCCTCACTGGAGATGCTGATCAATGGTGGTCATTGATTCAAAACATGATGGAAGATGATGAAGTATCAAATATGAAATGGTGGGAGTTCAAAGATCTATTTTTCGAAAAATAATTTCCTCGTGACCATCGAGCAGATATGGAAAGACAATTTCTGAATCTGAGACAAAAGGAGGATGAAAATGTCACAAAGTATGAGGATAACTTTACAAGGTTAGCAAGGTATGCTGGAGATTATATACGTAACCAAAGAAGTAAGATTGATCATTTATTTTATGGGTTAAAACCATTTCTCCCTCGATCATTAGTCTCACAATCCTTCTAATCGTATGAAGACATTGTCTCATGTGCTATCAAGATAGAGAAAGAATTCTCAAATTCTTATGACTTCAAAGAAAAGAAGGAGAAGAAGAGATCTGCTGATCAATCTGGGAATGGAATTAAAGGGAAGAATGGAAAAGTTGAATATCCATCGTGTAGTAAATGTGGGAAGAAACACTCTGGTACATGCTTAAAAGGAACAAGAGTCTGTTACAAGTGTGGTGAAAAAGGCCACCAAGCTCATGATTTCAAGGAGAAGAAGGAAGTTATCGATGTTTAGTGCTACAATTGCAGGGAGATGGGACATTATGAAAATAAATGTCCTAAGCGTCAGGGGAACTTACCTCAGAAAAGGCAAAGGGATCAAGTCCATGCTTATGCTATCATTACTACTGTGGTAGATGCTCCGAAAGACGTGGTGGCAGGTAATTTAATGGTTTCCTGAAGATTAGAAAATGCATTATTTGATTCCGCATCATCACATTGTTTCATATCTTCCCAGTTTGCTAAGAAAATTATATATTTCCAATTTGATTTAACAAGGGAGTTGTCAGTTAAAAATCCTAAGGGAGGTATCGTTGCTACAAAGTTTTGTGAATCAGTCCCCATTAGAGCACATAAATGTTCTTTATCCGCTGATCTCATCGCCATACCTATGATTGGGTTTGATATAATTCGCAGTATGGATTGGCTTTCAGACCATGATGCGAAGATTTATTGTAAGAAGTAGGAGGTTACGATTTTTTATGATGATGATACAGAACACCTTATCTTTAGAACACAATCGTCACCACCTAATTCTTATCTACATCCACTCCCAGTAGCTCAACTAAATTCAATTATTGGGGCGGAAGAGGATGAAATGACTATGGGTGAGGAAAGGAATGTTCAAATAGAGTATGTACCTATTGTGAAAGAATATGTAGATGTGTTTATAGAAGATTTACCTAGCCATCCTCCAGAACGAGAAGTTGAGTTTTCCATTGATTTAATTCCTAGATCAAGGCCTATATCGAAGACCCCTTATAGAATGGCCACTGTAGAATTAGTTGAACTAAAGAAACAACTAGATTAATTGAGTAATAAGGGATTTATTCGCCCTAGTGTTTCTCCATGGGGAGCCCCTGTTCTTTTTGTTAAAAAGATAGATGGATCTATGAGGTTATGTATAGACTACATGGAGATCAATGCTATAAAAATAAAGAACAAGTATCCCCTACCTCACATTTTTGATTTATTTAACCAACTACATGGAGCTCAATACATTTCAAAGATTGACCTTCGACCTGGATTCCATCAGTTGTGTGTGATGAAGAAAGACATTCTGAAGAAAGCATTTCACACCAGGTACGGGCATTATGAGTTTACAGTAATTCCTTTTCGATTGACTAATGCACCCTCTGTATTCATGGATCTGATTAATAGAGTTTTCAAAGAAATATCTCAATGAATTTGTGGTGGTATTTATTGATGATATCTTGGTATAATCCAAAGGCTATGAAGATAATTAAAATCACTTGCGCATTACCCTGAAGACTCTTAGAAGACATGAATTATATGGGAAGTTTAGCAAGTGTGAATTCTGTCTTCAGGAGATTTCTTTCCTTGGATATATTGTCTCTAAATATGGAATCTCTGTTGACCCTTCTATGACCAAGGCAATCCAAGAGTGGCCAGAACCTATGAGTATAACTGAGGTACGTAGTTTTATTGGTTTGGTAGGTTATTATTGACGTTTCGCCCAAAAATTTTCCCAATTGGCTAACCCATTAATGAAACTCACAAGTAAAGGGGTTAAATTTTTCTGGACAAAAGAGTGTGAAGAATGTTTCGAAGAACTAAAGAGATGATTAGTAAATTATCCTATATTGACTCTACAATCGGGGAATGATGGGTTCGTTATTTATAGTGATGCATCGAAGAAAGGACTTGGTTGTGTCCTTATGCAGAATGATTGGGTTATTGCTTATGCATCATGATAGTTGAAAATTCATGAACAAAACTATCCTACTAATGATATCGAGTTAGCAGCTATGATCTTTGCTTTGAAGATATGGAGGTACTACCTCTATGGTGGAAATGTGATATTTATACTGATCACAACAGATTTAAGTATATTTTCTCACAAAAAGAATTCAACATGAGGCAAAGGAGATGGCTTGAATTACTCAGGGATTATGATTGCACGATACACTACCACCTAGGGAAAGCAAACAAGGTGGCATATGCATTGAGAAGAAAGGACCATGGAGTTTTGAAAAATATGAGAAGTGAAGGGATCTAATTTTCATTGATCTAGTAAAGATGGACATGGGAATAACTAAGGACGGTGAAACATCAATGATTTTTCAAATGGTTACCAAACCATCTTTACTAGAAAGGATTAAGAGTTCTCAGACCGATGATGAAGAATTTCAAAAGAAGATTAAAGCTGTGAATGATGGGAGATTGAGAAACTTTGTGTATGAAAATGGATTTTTGAAATTTGGGAAGAGACTTTGCGATCCCGATATACCTGATCTAAAAAGGGAATTGATGGATGATGCTCATAGTTCCAATTTCTCGGTACATCCTGGGAGCACCAAAATGTATAGAGATTTTAAGGAAAATTTTTTGTGGGACAATATGATGAGGCAGATTGCTGATTTTGTGTCAATATGTATGGTTTGTCAACAAGTGAAAGTTGGAAGGCACTTTCCTGGAGGAGTCATGCAACCTCTTCCCATACCGGAGTGGAAATGGGACAATATTATGATGGACTTTGTTATGGGGCTACCAAAGACTCTTAGAAGGAACGATGCAATATGGTTCATTGTTGATCGTCTTACCAAGTCCACACATTTTCTTGATATAAGGGACGATTTACCACTTGAACGACTAGTAAGCCTATATCTTTATGAAGTTGTGAGACTTCAGGGAGTACCCCTATCGATTGTTTCTGATCGTGATCCCCATTTTACTTCACGATTCTGGAAAAGTCTTCCGAAATCCTTGGAAACTGAACTTCATTTGAGCACTGCCTACCACCCTCAAATAGATGGACAATCAGAACGAACTATTAAAACCTTAGAAGACATGTTGAGATCCTGTTTACAAGACTTTCAGGGTAAATGGGATCAATATTTACCTTTGGTAGAATTTTCCTATAACAATAGCTTCCATTCGAGTATTCATATGGCACCATATTAGCCGTTATATGGAAAGAGATGTCGCACACCAACCTGTTTGGATGGCGTAGGTGAAAGAAAACATGTAGGCCCAGAACTGGTGGAGGAAATGATGGAAAAGGTGAATGTAATCTAAAACCATATCAAAGTAGCTCAATGTAGGCAGAAGATCTATGTTGATAATCGAAGGAAGGATTTGGAATTTCAAGTCAGTGATCATGTTTTCCTTAAGGTATCTCCATGGAAGGGAGTCATACGTTTTGGTACGAAAGGTAAATTGAGTCCCAGGTACATCGAACCTTTTGAAATTCTAGAACAAATTGGGGTTGTAGCATACTGATTGGCAATGCCGCCAAGTCTCTCCAAAGTTCACGATTTGTTCCACATATCTCTGTTGAGGAAATACATGCCTGGCCCAACACATGTACTCACCTATGAGGAATTAGAACTAGAACCCGATCTGTCTTATTGCGAAGAGCTCGTCAAGAATCTTGATACGAGAGATCATGTACTGAGAAACCAGACGACTCGTCTGGTAAATGTCTTGTGGACAAACCATAGGATGGAAGAGGCAACGTGGGAACCCGAGGAACATATGATGAAGAACCACCCGAGTCTTTTGATGTGGTTGTATTCTAGAAATTTTGAGGACGAAATTATTTGAAGTAGGGGAGAATGTAACTCCCCAATCTTCTATGGTACGCTTCTCTTTGAATAATGCAATAGTGTGTGTTGTACGCAACATTGAGTTCTAACCCACCACAACCAATCAAACTAGCCGTTATTAATAGTAATACCCACTTTTTGAAATTTATAAATTTTATTTTTCAAAATGGTCTTCATTTTTGGATTCAGAATATCGAAATTAGCCTAGGGTGAATTTTTGGTATTTTTCTGAAAAACATCATTTTTTATGAATAGTGAAACCACTAAGTGGTAGTTCAAAAAACTGAATTTTTCATAAAACTTAATTTTACCACTTTTGTGAGTGGAATTTCGAAAATCCGAGAGACACAGTTAATATCAAGGACTAAAATATGGTTCATTGAGATGAAAACAATTTTTGGTGAATAGTAACTTTTTAATTTTATTTACCACGGTTAAAAGTAAATAGGGTAATTATGGTTAAAAATGATATTAATATTACCCTAACAGATGTCGTAATTCTATTGGATAAGCTTAATTCGACCAAAAACAACCTTAGGAATAAAAAATGATCATTTAGGTCCACTTGGATTAGATTAGGACATTTATTATTATTTAATTCAAAGAAGAGTTAAAAGAGTTAAAATCAAAGTTTATTTGATAAATCATTTTTAATATAGCATCATACATAAGATAAATTAGATTGTAAATATTTATTAGAAATCTAAAAATATTTCCTACATAATGGTATTTTATTTATAATTTTTAGACATTATATAATTTAATTTATTTATGACACAATGATGATGCATTAATTACCAAAATATTGAAAACATAAAATAATTGATATTATAAATACCCAAATAAATATAATTTGAGACGTTTTATGAATTAAACTAATTTTATAGGTTAATAAGAAATTTTAGGAATGATTTAATTAATATTGTTCGAAGTAATCATTCTAGTGTGATTTTCACAAAAATCAATTTTCCAAATAGTGTCAAAATTGACATAAAAGATTTTTTAAAACAAATATTATATTATTAATTGATATTCCATTCCTAAAAATCTAAGGTTCGGTCAAGAGACTTATATCATGATATTTGTATCATTAATGGAGCACTTGGGGATCTCTTGGAGGTATATAGTATGTTTATTAACTATATAATATAAAAATACAAAGTTACATTGTAAGTGTCAAACTAATTAAATAAGAGTTAAAACTAAATGATAAGGTTAATATAATGACCCAAACCTGTTTAAATTCTATTGGTTAAGTAGTTTTCGACCCATTCCCACATTAACCTTTAAATAATCCACTTTGGAGCCATTAGAAACCGAATATGAATATATTATAAAATAATAGTTCTAGCTTTTCCAAAGGTTCTCCTCACCTCTCTTATAAAACGACACTCCCCTTTATCATTAATTCACACCATAAAAGCCATTTGGATCGTCCAAACTCTGCCCAAATACTCTCTCAACATCCCTCACTTCATCCTAAAGGCCTTATGTTAGTCATAAATCCAACCTACGAGCCCTTTTGATCAAATCAAAAGGAAGAACTCGTAGAAGAGGTATTGATTTCACCACCCCTTTTCAAGTTCCTTTCTTCTTCCACTTCTTCTATCTTTGTTATTCCCATTATAAAATAATAAATCCAGTATCTTATATATACTGTGATTCTTTTATAAAAATGGTACAACTATATTCAGTATTCTATCCATCCTTTGAATGACATGTCACCATACGAGCGTACGTACGACTTACCGTCTCCATGTCGTGGTGTAATTGTTATTCAATAAATTATTATTTGAATGGGTATAATAATGATGTGTAATTCATGTAAATAATAAATATAACATGATAATGATTCTTTATATTTGATAAAAATCAATTATAGATTATTTTAATATCAAAATATTGATATTTTTGCTCGTGCGTACGTACGGACTACCGTCTCCACCAACGCGATGAGATTCAATCTCCATCGGATCCATTCAAGTCTAATTCTCATTTTAAGATTAATAATAATTTTTAAGGACTTAATATCATTATGTATATGAATAAGGTACAACCTATCCATTACAAACATCTCATACATAACAAAACATATAAAAGATAATGAATAAGTTAACACCCGAAACAACAATAATTCTAAAATATTATTAACAAGGAAATGTTAAAAGATCATATATGATATCATATTAAAATATATAATTCTTGTATAATTTAATAACATTTATTTCACCATTATACAGGAGGTTAACCTACCCTCAACCAAGGAAAAGTATAAGTTAAGGGTTTATTTCGCAATCTCTTCATTATCCGAGGTTGTTTATACGTAATAATCTACTGGGATCTCTTTATCATTCACATCCATGTTTCTTAAAAATTTATTTCAAATCATTTTTACTATTTACAAGAATATGATTTAATGTCATTTATACCCTTGTTTGAATTTTTATAAGAGTTTTATAAAGGAATTTTCTATCGTTTTTCAAGAAATGTGCTTTTTAACCTTCTCGACAAAATTAAGGTAAGAATGTTTTTTTAACTTATACGGTGGCTGCGGCTATTTTCCGCCATTATAAAATCGCCGAAGCTTCCCTTACAAGAATATTTTCAAAGAAAATGTTTTATTTTATAAAAATATTACTCTTAAATGATTTCAAAATAGAAAGAGATATTTCTCTAAAAAGAGATTTGATTTCATCTATGTCAACATCCTTTGATGGATTTTACGCTTTTTTGAAGTTGATTTATTATGATACAAAACTTCTATATTGTATTGAATGTTTTGTGATATGTTTGACTGTGGATGTGTTATTTTTATACCATTCATGGTTTATGGATGAAGTATTTACATTTCGTATTCTAGTTTTAATACGAATGTTTATGTTATGTTTAAACCTTTTCATATGGGAATGCATTGGACATAATATGTGACAGGTGAAGCCCTCTATAGCTCCTCGATGCATCGGTAGGTCTCATGAGACAAACTACTGTCTTGGCATAAGGCCTTGGCAAAATATTATTTGTAGTCTTGGCATGAGGACTTGGTTATGTGGTTATGATAGTCTGGCATTATGCATTCCATCATTATGAAAGTGGTTATTGATATTTCATGTGATTATTCGATTAGTAGAATATCCATGAGAATAAGTAAATGGAATTATTTCATTTTATTTTTTCCATAATATATTGACGATCTAGTTTAAAAGGATTTTGTTTTAGTTATACATTGCCTTAAATGTTTATTCTTATTTATGAAAGTTTCCGCTATATTGTTATCCTTACTGGAAATTTGAGCTAACCCCTTTTCTATGTTTTATTTTTCCCAGGATGTGAAGAAGTAAATTATGAATGACCTGCAGGGATAGTATGAGGAGATAAGAGTGTAGAATATGGAGACTATGTTGTTGTAGATTTCATTTTAATTATATAATGTAAAACATTATGAATATATCTAGTGTTTCCAAGGATACTAAACTAATCAGTCTTTAGAGATTTGATCTTTTTTGTGATCATGAAAATGTTATGTAATAATGCACCGACTCTAGGTAACTGGGGTCGGGGTGTTACAACTATTCCCAGCATGAGTCTCCATGTTGTCCAAAATTTTCTAGATGGGCTCTTTCTTGAACTATGAATCCTTAGTTCTACCCTATTTGGAATCTCTTGGGTGGTGTTGAAATTTAAAATCTCCGGTTAGATCAAACATACTCAGCATAACTCACCCTGGGTTCTATTCCAACATCTTCAGAAAAAGAGAAAATTTCTCATAGAAGTCATCCTCTATTTGGTCTCCCTAAACTCCCGGAACATCCTACTCCACTTATAGGGAATCAAGTTTAGAAACATAATCTTGTAACTTGAATGACATGCATTGATGTAGTGTTATCTCTCAAAAATTCAATGAACGTTTATTATAACAAATTACATAAGGTTTCATTGCTTTTAAAAAAATAAGGATCTACATTACCCATATAAACCCATCTCACATGCACTATTTTAATCAACATCATCACACCTAAAATAATTACCACTAATATATCTTTTATGGGATATTTATTGCATGGGTAAACCAATATACATTAACGCACATCCATTAGTAGAAACTTTATTTAAACCATTCCATCAATTAGACTAGAAATCATTCTTCATTCAAAACATTTATATCCTTAATGATCATGGCGACTAAACTTTTCGACATATTCAAAACACATTATATAAAAAAATTTAATTCTTTTTATCCCATTAATAAAACACAATCCTCCAACCATTCATTAAAGGAAATCCATTTTATCTAATTTTAATCATCTTCATTAGACTTTGTTTTATTCAAATTTTCATGAATTTAAAATGCATCGTAACCTTCATGTCCCACACACCCATCCTTTGTGATTTTATCATGATGTGTGACACCAATATCCCTAGGTTCCAATAATTATGCATGAATATAGACCTCATTCTCTTACATCAATGAGTAAAATAGCTTAAAATAGTCTCATCAGATGACATGTGCATCACTTAATAGAGAAATATCATTCAATTAATGAAACTAAACATGATGGACAATAATCCCTCCCTACGTGACTTGGATTTTCCATCATACATGCATTAGAATCTCCCAAGAACAAGCTCATTACAAAGGATAATCAGTTCAAAATCTCTTGTCCACCATCAGAAATAATATTTCCATATAAGATAAATGAATTGATACCACTTTATAATATCCCTAAACATGAATCCTCTACAATGGTTCTATGTGTAGAGTCACTGCATGACCTCAGGCACACGACCCCATATTCCAAAGGATTCTCATTAGTGATGAGGGTTTGATATGTCATATAGGGAAAATATATCCTCTTTAATTGAGTAATCCACAATAGGTATCATATTAAATATAGAAATAATAATCCAAAAACCAAAAACATGTAATCCAAAGAGTTTATAAAAAGTTTACTAATCAAAAAAATATTCAATATTCCATGCCACATTAATAAATATAAAAGTTAAGGAATCTAGAAAAACATTTCTGCAATTGTATCCTCTGAACAAGTCTTGAATCCATTTTAAGACCCACATCCATGCACTCCCTAAGCAGAAATAAAATATTTACCATTAGAAATTTTCTCATTACCTAACATACAACCATGATATCTTCACGAGTACCCAATGGTGTCCTAAGTAGGGTGTGAAAACTACTCAGTAGGTCACCACCATCAGTGTCTTCAAACATATCTATTATAACCAGATAGTGCATCAATGAACTAATTTAGTAAAATATTAGACCATAAAAATATTTTACAATTATGAAACAATTTGTAATTTGTCCATTTATGATGTTTCATCCATGTTTCTCATTTAGTATAACTTCATCACTTAATTCAGTTCTATTACATGTTCCATGGGTAAGGAATTTACATTTTTAAAAAATGACATAACAAAATAAAATACCTTGAATAAGGGAATAAATCAAGTTACATATACCTCTGAGGATAAAAATTTATTAAAATTTACATCACACTTATCATAGAGACTCATCCCATATAGTTTCATCAAATACATCATTTAGTGGTATAGGTACTTGAATCCCTTCTCTAATCTATGAATTATGGATGGGTTTTAGAGCCTTAGTCAAACCCAACCCTTAGAAATAGATCATAATGTCCAATAACCAAAACTACCAAGAAACCTTAAAATGATAAATTATCTATTTACCAAATATTCCATATCAAAAAATATTCACAACCCATACACAATACACAAACATTTGACATTCTATTTAAAAAATAAATCAACCTTATTTATTAAAAAATTGACACATTTTCTACTAATTTATCATAACTCATTTCACCCATTTAACATATCATGCCATAAACCATTTAGAATACACAAAATAATCTTTATGTTAACTCATTTCACATATTCAACTATTTTCACACAATAACCCATTTTTAATATTTAACAATTCCCACACATTATCTCATTTGTAATGTTTAATAATTTCCTTACATTCGCCAATTTGGCATGTTCAACAATCCCTATACATTATCCCTATGACGTATTCATAAATAATATCATTTTATCCAATTAAACACAATTTTAATCTCACACGCATTTAAACATTCGACATATTCACTATTTCTTATAAATTAACGAAGTTATTCTTTTTATCTACATTTCATAAATTGCATAATAAAATATAATTATTATTTCATAATTAATTCATGTTATGAAAAAAAGTTATTTATGCCAATATAAAACACTATATAATAGATCAATTTTTTCAAATCATAATTAAAAATAATAAGTAAGAACTAATATCATGGGATATAATTCAATATGAAGTCATTTTCGTGCTTTAGGCTACCATTCTCTATGTTCAAGAATCCCAGGGCACCCCATGGGTGGAACCAAACCAGTCAAATCATGGTGATCTAATCATCTAGAGATCATTTGGGTAACATTTCCTCATTTAGAAAAACATTTTACCAAATCCTATCAATGTAACCAAACAAAATAAGAGGTAAACCAACAAAAAAACCATACATGAAAAAACATATAACAAAACCATGGGGTATAAATTGCAGATAACCTAACTCATATCTGACGATGAAATCACCCTTAACCATTTCTAAAGACTCATATTCAAGAACCTTTTGATTCCAAAATCAACGATCTAATAGAAAAATAGGTTTTTTGGGATTCTGAAGAATAAGTGAAAATCTACAAACCCTAATATATAGAAAAGATGGAAGGGAATGATTAAACTCACTTTGAACATTAATTAGTAACCAACAACGCTTCAAACGACCGTAAATTAAATAATAAACAACCTATGAAGAATTGGAATCATGTTTTTTCACTAGATTAGATAGGATAAGGATGGTAGGGAAATTTTTTAAGAACATAAGAACCATGTGGGGTAAATTTTATAAAATTATATTTTTTATGCCACACAGTATAGCTGCACAGTTTCCAAAAATTATGCTTACCACTATATAAGAAGAGTTGGGTCACATGTTTACTAGGGAAGCCATGTACTTTATAGAAAACTATGTTCTAACAGTGCAGAATTCCACTGTATCAAATAACATTGTTTGGATCCCCCTTCGCAAGGCTTGTTCTAAATGTGATCTTACCATGTGAATTGTACAAAATGGGCCGATTCCAATTTATTTCCTACACTGTACAAAAATATAACTCTTAAATCACCACATATATTTGGTAAAAATATAATTAAACAAAATAAATAAATTAAAACATCAAATTAAACAAATAAATTCCTTCATGATTTCTGGGATCTTATATTTAACCATAAATCTTCCTTTTGGGTAATGTTATTTTTGGATGAATTCCATTTTGGGAAGGAATTATGATGTTAAATTATGGTAATTTTTTTAAATAATCCTTGTTGGAGGTTTGATGTCATGTTTGAGAAATATGAGAAGCTTCTTTGCAGATGATATGTAACATCATGTATAATTTATGAAAATATAATTGAGAATAATCATTAGCTGTGCTGATTTTCAATGATTGAATTTTTACGAGAAAGTAATTTTTCCTCAAAATGATGAGATCTTACTCATAAAGTAATAAACTTTTTTGTAGTTCATTTGTAATAGTGTATATATATATATATATTAAAATATAATTGTATAAATAAGTTTTTTTGCAAGAATTTTTACAAAATACATATATGTTAAGGAAATATTATTTAATTCCAATAATGATAATATTTCACATTTTCTGAGAAGCATATAATTGAAAATTTAAGGTAATAATATAAGGAAAATCTTCTTCATTTTTATAATTTATTTTATGAGTAAATGAAAGATTCCTTAATTTAATGGATGGAATGAGGGACCTTCATCAGTTACTGCAGAACTAGTAAACATTCAAATTATATTTTTTTGTAATCATTTTTTTAACGAAGTGTAAAGTTGGTGTTCTAGTGGGACTATGGATAGCATTTTGGGACTTTATGATAGTGAATAAAAGTAATATATAATTAAATTTGATTATATTGGGGAATATGTGATTTTACCCACTATCTAATCATAGTAAAGAGTAGACACATTTTGAGGAAAATACATGTAAAAATATTTTGTACCTATTAATTTTATTTATTCTAAATTCAGGTAAGGACGAGTTATCATAAGAGTGGATTAGATCCTAAAAGGTTAACAGTTGTCAATTTTAATAAAAATAAAATATTTTAAAAACCACCACTTAAATATGATGACAATTACCTTAATATATTTAATTCACTGAGTGTTTTAATTTAATTCCATTACAAATACCTCATTGCATGAACAAAACTACTATTCTTCCCCCCATGGTGGAACACATCTCTAACATCTTCCACCATTTGTTTGTCTATTTCTAACACACACTAGACCTCTAAAGTACAATATTTATTCTTTTAAATGGTTTTATAAAACAAATTTAAGTAATTATATTTTTAGTTTATAAATTTTTTATAAATTAATAGTGTTATTATTTTTAAAATTATATTTTATATGCATAATTTTAAATATGAAATTATCATATTTGTTTTTCATGATAAAACATATAAATAATAGGATCATTTATTTGTGGAATACCTTTTAGATATTAATTTTCTTATGTTAATTATAAAATCTGGATATTGGGTTTGGCAATTTTTTTGATATAATGATTCAAGGAGATTGTGAATGGAATTACATACTATATTAAACTATAACATAATTACAACTTTTATCTACCTTGACATCGGTTAGTTTTTAGTTATATGATCTTATGTATTATTTTTTAATATAGTTTTGTATATTATTTTCCAATGATTCTATGAATTAAATTTCCCTTATGTAATGTGTAATGCTGGATATGGAATTGGGGTTAATCTCCACATTATTCTAGACAATTATTCCTTATTCTAGAAAAGAGATGGGTTAACTATATATTGCTTCATTATTACTCATTTAAAGATTGAAAAATATCATATAAAATATTATATTATATGAAAAGTTCATGTATATTATTCATTAGATGCATTTTGATATGCATGAATATAATTGTATTTATTTTGTGATTTACTAATATTGTTGGTCATGTAAAGAGATTTACATTAATTTAGTGTGACCACATTTTGTTTGTGGATGGAATAGGTATTCCATTAATATATTCTTAGAAAGATGTATATAGAATGTGATCAAATAATTGATAATTAAAACATTCTCTATGAGATTTAATCAGTTTAATATTTTTCATATATATATATAAATAATAAAAATTTAAAAACAACCCATTAAAAAACTAATTTGATCATTCTTTATAAAGAAATATTTCTAAATATAATTATTATTTAGTATTTTTGACAAAAATGGTTTGGTTCCCGTGAAATTTATTATGTAAAGAAAAATCAAATAATGCAACCTTAATATGTATGTGTCTTGTTTTTGGACTTTTTGTTTCTTTATACTTGCTGGGACACAAAAATGGGTATGATTATATATGAATAGAGATTAATGATTTCATTTAATAGGTTTTGATATATTTATGCACTCATCTATCAAAGAATCATAAATCATATTATTGAAAATTTATTGACCACAAAACATATTCATAGATTACTTACATGCTCAAAACGATGTATGTCTGGGTGAAATATTGAACATTTCTAAATATATATATATATATTGTATGTGTTCATCATTTTTTGGGAGTAATTTCGTATAATTTACTTCAATAAAATATTTACGACCTGATACTCATCGATATATATATCACTATCATTAAATTTTTCTATCATCATGATAATCATATTAATATCACTAATAATAATTATATATAATGTATTTATATATCGGTATTTAGGGTTGATAAATTTTCTCTTGTGAAGCATTTTGACAATCATAATGTAAATGTTATAGATTTATATTTTAGTAAATATAAATCATGGTTGTTTAAATATTCTAAATACCAACACATAGCTATGAGGGACTTATAAATGGGTTTAGAATAACATCATGTCATTAATGTAGAAATAGTTTCTATATTATAGGTCTACACATAATATCAAATTTTTCCTAGTTTATTAAAAAATGAATTGTAGAATAGTTAATTTTTGCCCACGATAATTTTTTTGTGGTATCATATTTGAAGAAAAATATATTATCATTCATAATTAAGAATAATATTTTTACTATATATTAGAATAATATTTTATATAGAATTTAGATTATTATAAATTTTTTATATATTCTAGATAGGGATAATCCAATTTATATCATTCCAAAAAATAAGAAAAGGGTTGATTCTAATTTTACCTTACATTTTTTTGATTTTATCAGAAATATAAGATAGAATGGTATCAAAAAAACCCCATAAGTATTGATTGATAGAACTATTTGAGTATAAATCCTAAAAAAATGGTAAATTCAGTTAATTTTATAAGATGATTCATTTAACCATTTGTGAAAAACATTAAATGGAAATTGGAATTTTAAATCTCATAAATTTGGATACATTTGTGCCATGTAGTACTCAATCAAGTGGTGGTATTGATTATATCATTATATTTACTAGTGAACTTTGTACGTATGTATTTTTTTCTAAAATAGAATTATGAAACTCTAAAATTTTTCTAATAGTTTCAGAATGAATGACAAAATAAATTTAGAAATTTTTTTTATTCATTGATTTATTAAGGTGATAAATCCTTGATCTTGGAATTCAATGATCATACGAAGGATTGTGTAATTGCTTCACAAAAAAATCATCATGGAATGCCACAAAATATTGGTGTGTCTTTTTGGATTAATTATACCCTATTAAACAATGTTCAATTGATTATGAGTTAATGGGTGTCTCTCACTTAGTTGTGGTGTTTTTCTATTTTGAATGATTTGTTTCAAATAAATTCAGTTCTATGTGAATTTGTTATACAGACACTACATAGTATATAACAAGGGAATTATTTGATCATGTATTTTTATAAATATTTATTTTTGTTAACAATTAATACATCATTTGGAATCCATTAAGATTGACTCAATGTCTAAAAAATATTATTTATTGGTTAACACAAGGATTCCATGGGCTATTATTTGTATAATCATACATAACACATTGTTGTTTTTCCTTAATTTAGTTTTTTTATGAGTTGGAACATGTATGTTGAAGAGTTAATGGGAGAAAAATTAATTTTTTATTAGTTTAATAGAATTGAAAAAAACATCCCATAAGGTGGATGTTTTTCTGGGCCCACAATGATTCGTATAAGATGATTCAAATAATATTAAACCAGAACTATGAATGTATATTAAGATATGTTATTATCCAGTGATATATATATCTCTCTCATAGCTGCTGATGATGTAGATATTTTCATATAAGATAAACCTATAACAAAATAGTAAGCTATAAAGAGTTTTTATTTTGAGAAATCATTAAAATCCATGGAATCTAAAATTGACTCAATTTACAATAACTGAGTCCGTATATTATTAGATATTAATTATTGAGTCATACCAATTTATTGAATGTGGGTTTTACATAAAAAACTATAATGGATGGTAGAGTGTCTAACCACAACGAACACTTGGATAAAAAAGGTTGCAATAATATTTATAAATTTATCTATAATGAAAAATTTCATAGGTTGTGTTGATAAATCCAATTTTTATATATATAGTTATATAAACGTAATTTGACTATGAGATATATAATATTTATGTAAAAAAATTCAAAAAATATTTTTATTTGATTATTCTAATTTGATATAAGAACGATTCTTTGTTATACAAACTGAAAAAGTTTTGGCATGCATGTTATAATTCACTATATATGGACTAAAGTAATCACCATAGGGTTGGAAGGTTTTATGATAAAATTAAAGAGTTTTTTTTCACCAAGAATTCTAAAAATTCATGTGTATATAATTAGATTAGTATAATTATGGTAGTGTATTGGAATTTAATGTAGATGATATGGTTATTATCAATGGAAGAGATGGGGTATATCTCCAAAATATAGGGTATGAAGATTTATATTGATAGATACCTAGTTTTTTTTAAAAAAAAGTTTTGAATCTTACATTGAAAAATTATTAAAGTGGTTTAGTATAGTGATCTCCAATAACGATTCTTAACATATATTTTTTCTCAATAACATTATGAAGATTCATGATCATTTAATTAGTTACAATGGAAGGGTATAATTCTATATATGTCATATATATGTTATATCCTATATTACATGTTACGTACTTGACATCATATTTCATCTTATATTAGTATTTTTCTATATATTAATAAAATCCCTATGAAATTTATGTCATTACTATGAATTACATCTCAAAGAACCTTATAAGTACTTAAGAGATGTTATTAATCTTTGATGGAGAGTATGAGATCTATAAAAAAGGTTAAATATATACATATTTTTGATTTTATAGTGATGGTATAAAATATAAATATAGTTTTTGTTTTTTTTTCAATATGGTGGAGCTATCTGTTAGTGAAGTTCCAAACAAGAAACTAAATAAGGACTAAAAATATAGGGAGTGCATACTTCTAAACGAGATAATATGAAAGAAAATATTTCGAAAATGAACCGAACATTTCATACATAATAACGATATATTATTAGTGGAATAATATTGTATATCAATAGATCAATTATAGAATAATTAAGTTGTTATTGTTTTGGAAACATGGATACATAAATAATATTACATAGAGGATCTAAATCATTTTCCGTTATGAGGTTCATTATTAGAACCGATTAAGACATATATACTAAAACCCTATATCCATTAAATGGTTATGATAATAATAATAAAGGGTGATATTAGGTTCATAATAAGGGTAATCATAGGATATATAAATCAATGATAACAATTGATAATTGGACATGTGTTGGGGTATGAAAAAATAATATTCACATTAAAAAATGTTCCCATAAATTCATCATTCATAGTTATTAAAAATAACATAATTAATTATAAAATAATCCATAAGTCATAAGAGTGTTGAATAATAAATAATAAATCATGAATAATGAGAATATATCATAAGGTTAGTACATAAGAATGTGTCATATACAAAAGAATAAAAAAGAATATCCACAGTTGATGATGACTTCCAAAACAATCATAAAGCGTTAGGTCCACCCCTCATTCTATTCTTTCCTTTTTCAAGCTTCACTCACAATACTATATTATAAGAAAACATCTCATACTAAGCTAGTTTAATTCTAAATTAAAATGAATTATATCTCATGAGATATCCCTCTTTACCACTTTCATTAGATTACTAAATAATCTCAGTCCCACCTATCACCTAAAAAACCCTATATATGCGTGACACAAAAATTATAAAACAAAAATGATATCCTCGTATCTTAACCTATGAAATGAATAAAACATTAATAAAAATTTATCATCCTAATCATAAAACATCTAGATAAATAATAAATGTGATAAAATTGTACCATTTCCCAATTAATTAATAAAAATCATCAACGATTGATATTATTGATGAAAATCAAATTTAAATATCATTAAATCATTTCTTGATTAAAATTTTGCATTTCATTTTGAAAAAACATATTTAAAATATTCAAATAATTTAAATTTTTAATGAAAAAAAATTCAATGAAATAATATATGGAAAAGTATAATGGAATATTAAGTAAGGAATAATGAACAAGTCAGAATAAAAATTATTTTATACTAAATAATTGAACACACATACCATGTATTCAAGAAACTATGATGGAAGTGAAAAAAAATTGTAGGTAATAATTGGAATCACATGACCTTAAAATAACAATATTTTGAAAAATTAATATGGCAATGTAAGAAACATCCACACATGACTTTTAATCAATGAACTGAGAGTTAAAAAAACCTATAGATATTTTAACACCAAATATCATGGATTTATAATAACAAAATATAAACAAAAAAATTATTTATTATTGGATGTCATGTTTCTTATATACATAGACCCATTACTATTAATTCCTAAGACAATAATATAAATAATATCGTGTAGAAACCCACATTATTTTCAAAACTAATCCAAATCATGAGAATATCGATAAATAGAGGAGAATTTATTAACAATACCCCAACCTATTGGTATTACCTTAATTAGTCACCAAACTTTACCTTTCGTGTCCTAGGAATTACTAATTTTAAATAAACAATATTACTAATCAAATATCAATATTTATTAATGGGTACATACATATCAATATTTCCTCAAATAATAAAATAACAATACAATTAGACAGCATAGAAAAATGGTATATAGTTCACAATAAAATTATATCCATGAATCATGAAATTAAAATTTATGGTACATTTAATGTCAAATGGTCATAAGGAATTGAATATTTTAAGAGGACTAAAAGGAATCATGGAAGTTAAAATCAATAACATCCTTTTCTAAATCAATCAAATACCATCCAAAGTTTGATTAAGGATTCTATCGAAACAAAAATTGACAAGTATAGTAAAAAATAAAGGGTTATTTTCATTTAATAATATAAATAATATAGAAATATATTTTAAAAAATTTCATAAGGAAAATATCCCTTTGTTTTGAAAAAAAATTGTAAAAACTTTTCATTGAAAATAAATTTTGATAAAATTTGCAT
Source organism: Viscum album (assembly GCA_963277665.1). Lineage (NCBI taxonomy): Eukaryota > Viridiplantae > Streptophyta > Magnoliopsida > Santalales > Viscaceae > Viscum > Viscum album. The sequence continues at coordinate 1,018,437,961 of OY728143.1, forward strand.
TAAAAATTATCCTTTTAAACATGATAATAATGAATTAATTAAATTATGGTTGGTAAATCCATATATGAATTATAAGGTAAATGTAACATTACTTTTCCTATGTATAATGGTAAAAAAATGCCTCATTTGAAAAGTGAAAAAAAATATTCTCTTAAAAACAAGTGTAAAAGATAAAATTGGTAATCATGTCTTTATTATATAATATTTTAGTGGCTAAATAATTTTTTAAATCCTTTTTACAACAATTTGTTTTTATATGAAAATTGTTTCTTGGGTTACAGAGTGAAATAGATTTGTGTCTCTATAAAAAAAATTCTTAAGCATTTCGAGTAGGAAGGAGTTGAAAAATTTAATATATATGTAAAAGTTGACACGAATGAATGGAAAAGAACAAAAGGAAAGGTTTTATCATAAAATTAATCTCAAAATTTCCTCATATAGAAATAACAGTATAAAAAATCCTAGAATAATTGATATTTTAAAGTAAACCCTTGATAATAATATAATGTATGAGTGAGAAACAAACAATGAGTAGATTATGTGTATCATTTGTAAATCCACATATAGAAGAGTAAATAAATATAGAGATAGTAAAAGTAATTTCGAAAATAAACATAGAATATTTATTAAAATGATAATGTAATATGACCAAATGAAAACATGGGTTACCAAATTCTTTTCCACTAGGTAATTTTTTTACTCAAATACCCTTATATGATATAATTAAAATTGAAACCAAAAAATTCATGAAGATTGAGAGAATGCATATATTATATGAATATGTGGATGCATGTAAACCATAGATAAAAAAATAACTGCAAATAAATAATTCTATTTTTTAGGTATTATAATAATAATCATAAAACTAAGTGTTATTTAAATGATAAGAATTCAAAATTTTCTTAAGGAAAATAATCGTTAACTATTTCAAAGTGTCTCGTACCACTTTGAAACATTTGAATCATATTCACCATGGAGAAATAATATTAATTAAATCTTATAATATCATGATAATATAGAGATTTATTATATATATATATATATAATTTTAGTTTTTTAACATTAAAAAATAAACTAGTTTTATAATAAAAAACAAGTCTCAATGAAATGTAAATTGAGATGAATTCCATTACACTATGTTTCCTATTGCGTGAACGAACTTTAAAAAAACATATATTTAATTTATGATTGTTAATTACTTATTAATTATATTTATTCAGGTTTATAGTATCATATATTATCTTCTTAGAATATATTATTACACATTTGATAACAATCTTTTTTTATTTTCACTATTTCAGGTGTTAATTGCCCAGTTTGTCCACTAGGTTTTAACTTGTTACTTGTTGATCTTCATAATCATATGATTTTTCAATAATATCCAAAATATAAAACATTATATAAATAGAATATATATTTATTATAAATTTATTTATAATAATACAAAATATTTTAAGATAAGTAATGAAATTCCCCATTCATGGAGATGTTATGTCGTACAAACACATGAACAATTAATTCATTTCATTTATATATATTAAAAGAATGAAAAATAAATGATATAAACAAATATATATATATATATATATATATAATTTTTAATTATTTTATTAAATATATTTCATATATATTACATTGTTTTATTAAAACCCTCCTTTATATGTTCCAAGTATAGTGTGAATGAACAACATCACATTGAGGGGCGTAAATCCACACTTCCACAGACGATGTTATTTTATTTACAAAAAATGAATAGAATAATAGAATGAGTTATATAAATAATAAAAAATATATAAATAAATTATAAATATCTTATATATTATATATAAAAATCATTTCCATCATAATTACCATTATCCAGGTTTGTGAAGGAAAAATGAACAATCGTTATTTCAAGATGCAGTAGTTCATCATAAACATAAAAGGAAAGTATTATCAATTTTTGTGTATGAAACATGGCAAAAAATAATACCATTATATTTATAATACTAATTTTATTATATTCCCATTGAATGCGAAGAGTTTAGGTGCTAAAGAATAGAAATAAAACTAATGATCTTTTGTAAAGGTGTTACCTATTCATTGTGTAACTCATTTTCGTTCGAACCAAATGGAATAGTTGAATGGATTTGAACACAAATTTAATGTTATAAGTTGAGGTGAATTTTTTTAGGAGATATATGGATAGAAATTAGTTGATAAAAAGTGTCATGAAAGGTGTGATGATGTGATAGTCGTCAATGCCTTTTTATAGTAGAGGAGGAGTGAAACTGCTATAAATTTTAGAAAACAGAATTTAACCCATGCTTCTGCATTTAATATTTTCACCAATAACATAAAAATGTTGATAAAATTGAGTATGTGGTATATATATGGCCATATAATGGATTTTTGACATGTTTTTAGGTCATTTTGGCCATTGTTTAATGGTCTAGTCCTTTGTAAATATAAATTTTCTCTTAATTATTGTAATCATTTTCCATTTGTATCAAATTATTTTTTTCAAAACCCAATTTAACCTCGATAGATATTATAAATTATGATGTTTCCAAATATGGAATCCATTTTCCATATTTAAATGACTGAGGTGTCCGAAATTAAGGTAAATTTAAACCCATAGACGTGCCAACAATGAATGTTTTTAAATAAAAACTTTCAAATGCTTGTTATGTTTCTTAATCAATTTCTATGTGAAATTGTTAAAAATTACAAATTTTCTTAATTTATAAAAACAATTATCAATTTATACTTAATAATATTTTAATATATTATTTAACCTTAAAAAATTAGATGTAAAATAATTTTTGAAATAAAATGAATTATTTTTCAATATTCATTTACAATGTAACATCACAGAAAAATAACCAAAATTTATACTATCCCAATTATTATGTTTACATTAAAAATATTCATTTTATTTGGATATTTAGGATTCATAAATGTGATTAAAACTATATTTTAATTTGGTTTTTTTTAATAAGTGAAAACGTTCAATAAAAAAATATTGATTTTTATGTCTAATATTGTGTTTGTTCTTATCTTATTATTATTGAATATACTGGATATATTTAAAAAAAATATTATATATATATATAATATCTATATTGAATTATTATGACTTATAAATTGTAATTAATTTAATTTATTAGGGTAAAACATCTTCATTAGCATAAAAAAAATTTTATATAAAAATATTCTCTTTATATTCAATTTATTCTTATAGTCATGTCCAATTAATTAGTAACCAATAATTTAAATTCATATTTTTGTAAATAATATATTTTCATAAGTTTGTTAATCTTATTCATAACTTCTAATTTAAGGAATTTTTTTCGTATTACATTCAATAATGATTTTTTAGTAATATATATTTTTCGAATAAACTCAAACATTCTTGTCAAACAAGTCATTGATGGAACTAGTTATTACGTACTTTCTAAACTAACTCAGTGTCATTTAAATTGAAATATAGTAAATATGTTGAATTTATTTAATATAGTAAATATATTATATATTTTCAGGATATTATATACCATATGATCCTGATGTTTCATGTCATACAGGATATCAAAAACAATATTACTCCGCTATATTTTTGGGGCATTACACATCACCTAGTGAAAATAATATATAAAAGTTCCACAATATCATAAAAATATAAAAATATGATTTAAAATTAAATAAAATGAGTTTCATATAAAATTCATCATATCATAACCACTATAAAAATAATAGTTTTCATAATCATTCCAACGTCTCATCATTTCATAACCTGTGAAAAAAGAATCAAATTTTATAAGAATTTTATCTTGGTGTAACATAGGGGAGAGAATCAAATATAAAAATAACATTTCACGATAAAAATTAGAATAAAAATAATAATGGTATCTATGATTCATAATCTTGGAGTGAATAAGTTACGTACATATTATTTAATTTTAGATAGGAAATTATGTAGATAGAATACATTAAAAATTTCATGTAGAAGATTAAAATTTCATTGAACATTACATAAAAATCATAAAAATATTTGAAAAATATTACATGAAAATTAACAAAAAATATTATAAATCAATTAGAAATTAAAATAGTATTTATGGTGATGGGGCATGTTTTCATTTTGTACATATTAAAACAAATATTAGTTTCATGTTTTTAGTAAAAGCCGGTGTGAACTATTGGGAAAACAACCAGAATATTCATTTTTTAATTTTTTTAAAATGGAAAAATATGGGTAACTATGTATTAAAAAAATAGTTTGTGTACATTGAAAAAAAACATCTTTATCAAAATGGGTTTATATGAATATTTATATCCTATCAAATATAGAAATGGAGATAATTTTTTATGAAAACAATATTCTTAACTCTTTGGTACATAAAGGGAAAAAAGGAAGAAAAAAATGAATTATCAAGAAATAAACTAGGGAGATGAAAAATCATGTGGTTCTTTAGATATATATCTTAATATATATTCATTGGATTAATAATAATTAATTATCTAGATATGTTAAGTGATTCTATCATAAAACGATTAACACTTGTAAGCATTGAATCATAATCCCCATGAAAAAATAAAATTAAATGAAACATATAATATCATGATAGTAGATAAATTATTTTTATTAACTATTTATGGGGATATATGACTAAATTGTTAAGTCATAACCCTTATAATTAAAAAACGGAAAATAAAAAACAGCATGAAGTATGACGAGGTAATACAAGCACACATGCCCTCATACCTAAGTAAAATCAAAGAGAAGAACTCAAATGTCAAAGTCACATTGATAGAAAGTGTCATCATCTCTATACCAGTCATAATCATAGTCTAGTGGGCTATATGACCTGGAAACCATGGTTGGAATCAAGTAGAATAATCCCTCCTCGGACTCACTTTCCATGAAAGAGCTAGCTGAGATCCTTCAACATCCACCACAACATTTTTATATTTCGACAAAACCTGACTGTATGTTAGTTTTTTTGGGGAATCATCCTCAACTTCATCCCATCATCCTTTAATATCCTTTGTTTCCTTTAGTTTAATAATTTCCATGTGAGTACTTGAAATCATCTCACCTTGATCCTCAAGAATGGGTTCCTCTATTTCCTGCTCCTTTCCCAAAAACACCTCTGGCGTCACATCACCTTCACCCCTAGAAGGGCACTCCACTGTTGGATGCGCCAGAGACGCATCCTTATTCACCTGAGGCTCATGGAAAGTCTCATGGGGAGTGTTATCCACCGCTCATGGTGCATTACCCTACATTGATCGTTTCTTCACCTTCTTCCTACAAGAAGTCTTATGATACCCTTTTAATGAACAAAAGGCCCAAGCAACAATTTTCAAGCACCTCTCTTTAGCATGTCCAATAACTTGACAATTGTGATAGAAATCAAGCAATCTCTCATACTCCACCTTTAGAGAAATATCATCATCCAATGGAGTTAAAACTATATTATGAATTTGACCGGTACATAAATAAACTTCAACCAGAACTCTAGTATAAAGACCAAATTTTCCAGCTCGGTAGTCCGATCCATTTTAATTGGAATTCCAACTGCATAGGCGATATCAAATAGAATTTTATGATTCCATAAGATCTAGTGAAGGCCAATAATTTTGATCCTGACCTGAGCTCTAGTATTTTTAATAGATAAAGGATTAAAATGGAACTCCCATTCTTGAAAAAATTCCATATCTGGCTTTAATGATATTGACCCAAACCCCCAAGCTCTCTGCATACTGTATGATGGAAAAATAATATGAAGGAATCCACATCCCATAGGTATGCATCTAAAATCATATAACATCCATATAGAGGTACTTTTCTGAACCACATCATAATATAAGACCCATGTATTACATAACATATTTCTCACATATTACAAATTTAGATAAACATCTATTACCACATCACTAAATGTTGAATTTTAAACCTCTTGAAAGAGAGGTAAAAAATGATATATCAAATAAATAATATTTAAAATAATAATCTTAAAATAAATATATATATATATAGTAATAATTCATGGAACATTTAACAAATAGGAGGTAAAATATGCAATCTGTCGCACAAAATTAAAAAGTGAGACAGAAATCCCTTACCGATTTAGTAATCTTTTGAATCATAAGACCAAATAAATCATTATATAACATGAAACATAAAATATCATTAATATAAGGGGATTTTTTATATAAAATATAAAATGGTATATATATAAACCACATATAACAAATGAGTGCTTAATTTCTATATGTCTCCTAGAAATAATAGAGTGACAAGAAATCCTTTACCATATGTCTGGACATAATTCACAGACATTATAAACTCCTTTCTAACATATATATGTATAGAATAAATATATTAAAGAACTATAATTATATATATTTTTCAGATATTATTTACTTATCACAATTTATTACTTCTTTACTACCAAATCCTTGTTAAATAACGTTTCATGTAATAATCCCATTGTTTCTTTGTTATATGTTTTGTATGTTTATATTCGATCCTCATAGTTTGAAAAAGATTATATATTCTCCAAAATAATAATAATGAAATAATATGTATATTTACTTGTAAATTATTACATAAGTTCAATCATGATAGGGGTTTATGAGAAATTATTTATATTAGGATCATGGAGACAGTGGGATGTATGTACGTATGTGTGGCATTTCCATTTTCCAACGATTATTATGGAAAGGATGAATGTAGTATGATATAATTAAATAAATTTAATAATTTATTAAATATAATATTATTCTATTAAAAATTATTTCATTCATCATACATATGGTTTTTTGATTAAAATTGTGAGTCACATCACATTCCAAAGGCGATAGTCCACATGATAACAAACGAAATTATCATCATTCAGTGAGTTAAAAGGTATGAGTGTAACAGATATGGTATCTTATAGTAATGATAATATGGTATTAATATATTATTAATTTCATTAATATTAAAATATTTAAATTAAATATATCCTTAATATATTCAATGGAAATCATCATTGAAAAATGTATCACCAGACATTGCGAGGCCGTAGTCTACTTTACAGACCAATCAAATTATCCTATATCCAAAAAATGATAATTTAAATGATATATATATGATATAATTACAATAATGGGTTTAATAATTTCATAAATATCTTAAATAAATATTATATCCATCATCATACCCATATTTGATAGGTTTTAATGGAGAAATGAATAACTTCGATTCGTGAGGTGGTTGCCCGCCATACTGATTAATGATGATTTCTTAACCCAGTTGATGAATGTATTGGAGGTTATAGATCATTAAATTAACATAAAAAATATAATTAAATTTTATATACTACGATTATTTTATAATCTTGGTAAATAATAATATAATCAACTGGAGGAAGATATAAATTAAAAATTCTTGTTGAAGATTATTACCCTGTCATCATGTATCTTCCTTAGGTTTACACCAACATTGTTCATACATTGCCGTTTTGAAAAATTTAAGGCTTATGGGAATCAATTATAGAATTTTGGGCGGTATTTGGTATTCTATTGGAAAAACATAATGGTTTTTGATGTGTGAATAAAATTATTGAGGTAGTTCCCTTTTATATGTGATGGGAGTTGCCTTCTTGTAATTTTTTTAATATAAAAAAAATTTTCCAATTTTTTTCTTGTGAAAATACCATCAAAAATTGAATTTTAAAATTTATAGGATTTAATTATAGGTTTAAAATAAAATTTATACAACTTTTCATGTCATTCTCATACATTTCTGTCCAGTTTAACCCCATGGTAAACTCATTTTTACTATACCCATACTAATTGACATTTACTATTTTCACTATTCAGTTGGGTAAAAAATAATGTTGAAATAATTATATAATATTAAAAATTTAGAATACAATTATGGAGTCTATTTTTTCAAATTTAATTTAGGTAAGTTTCAAAATTTAATATAAAATTAATCCCATATTGGTGATGAGAAAGTAGGTTTTCCAAGAGAAAATTTTAAAAAGTTTACAATGTTAATATATCAAAATTTGTCATAAAATTTTTTTAAATTGCCTCAATTACATAAATATATATATAATTGAACTATTTTTCATTAAAACAAATTTTAAATATAATTTAACATTGTAAATAATTTAAATGAGGTTGTATTTTTTAATTAATATAAAATATATTTAACTATTCATCAAAAAATTAATCATTTAAATTTTTTATGTAGTAAATATAAGATATTTCTGATTTTAATATTATGAAAATAAATTTCATTTAGTCTAATAAATTTAATAATTCTTTAAGAAATTCTATTTTTAAAAAATAAATCTGTAGAAGTCCATGAAACTTGTATACACAAAAGTACATTTTGAAGGGAAAAATTACATTTATTATTTTTCACTATGAAGAAAAAGTCATTATATTAATTATAAAAAGATTATTATATATATATATATATCATTGAAGTAAATCACCAAAAAAATTATTTGGTTAACATCTTTTTTGACATAGTTGTTTTTAGATAATTGTTTCCTTTATTAACAAATATATTTTATTTTTATTTTTATTTTAATTTGTCCCAAAAAAGTAATTTTTCTGAAACTTTTATAACATGTATTTTATTAATTTATTTAACATTATTCATACCCTCCATTACAATGTCAAGGAAAAACTAAAATATAATGAAATTTTAATAATATGACCCAATTTTGTAAGCTTAGGGTTAGATGTTACACAAGATAAGCTCATTGTAATTTTTAATGTAACCAATTGAAATGATTAAATTCATCAAAAAATAATATCTAACAAAATTAATAGGTGTTACAGAGCTGGATTTGGCGATCCATACAATACTCAAATCATCTTTTAACAATTATGATGCATTTTATCTTCCACCATACTCTGTTCTCAATTCCTAATGTTATTCTGATGACCTAGAAAAGTAAACAAAATATAATATTTATAGAGGAATAACCAGTTCATGTAATCAATGAAATAAACAAATTACATTTATTTATTTATTTCATTAATCTCGCCCACAATGACAATTCACCAAATTCCCATCGATGACAGTGAAATTTTCATTCCATGGGTAAACCTAATGATTTAAACTCAACAAATAAATAATATTCTTAATAAGAGACTCTTTATTTGAGTTGTAACACTTTTTCAGAAAACAAAAGTTATTTTTTTAATATATAGATTATATTTGAAACATAAACTCTATGATAATCGGGCCTCAAAATCTCACACTGTCTTAGTGCCCTGATCAAAAAATATTCCTAAATATATATCAATATATTAAATTGAAATAATGAGACATTAAAATATGATATATTTAATTAAATAGGATCATATGAAATTCAATATTTTTAATTTTCATGGTAAACCAATAAATATAATTGTTCTTGAATGGTTTTTGATATGTCTCTTTTATATGCGGTGAGAATGATATTTTTAAATATTTTTTCTATATAAGGTTATTTAATGTTTTTCATATCAGAATTATAAAAATAGAAACTAATTTATTGAAGATTAGATAAGGTTAATAATCCTTGAACAATTTGTTTACAAAATTTGACTTAATTATGTATTCAGGTCAATTACTATTATAATTTTAAGAATTACCATTTTTTTTAATTTGTTAAAATGTATTTTTACGAAACTATTTTACTAGTAATGAAAAAAAAGAAAAATTGACCATATTCAAAGATTTAGATATATTGATTCATGATATGTAATATATTTTACAAAATAATTTTTATTTATTTATTTGAAATATTAATGTTGACATTATCCCATGTAATGTGTAGATTTTTTTTAAAATATATATGTTTAAATGATTAAATTTTATGAATAGTATAATATTATAAACATTTTTTATTTTCATAAATTGGATTATAAATAAATAATATTTATTTAGATTTCATTGAAAACCAAAACAAATGATTACCAAATTATTATTTAATAGATATTAATGAGAAAAACTATTATCTTTATTTGGAAATATTACATAAGTTAATAAAATGATAAATATATGTTTACATAAAGGTATATTAAAATGTATAGTTCTACTATATAAATAGGATCAAAATCCTAAAAAATGATTACTTTTTTTAATATTTACTATTATTTTGATATGCTCTTAAATGCTATAATTTTGGAAAACAATATATTTTCATTATTTATGTAAATATTAGTTATTTTAGAAAATAATATTCCACCAAATAAATATTTCAAACGATGAATTTAGAAAAGAAAATCCCATTTTTAAAAATTGGTGTTTTAAATTTAATAAATATATATTTGAAATGAAAATAATATATACAAATAAGAATTAATTTTTTTTTAAAATAAATTTCATAAAGAGTAATTTTTTTTGTTATTTAATGCCTACTACTAACATAAATAATGAAAATTGTTATTTGATATGATACAATACAACATAATGTTATTTTGTGCTTTTAAAATTGGTTATTATATTATATAATAATAAAAAACATTTTTAAAAATATTTATTTGACAAAGATCAATGCTTTTAAATATTAAGTGATATTAATTATTTAACCTCCAACTGTAAGAAATTTTGTTTCAGTAATATTATTTTATTTACTAAAAGGTTTATTCCCTATATTTTTTATTGTAATATTTATTTAGCATATAATGACACATTTTAGATTAGTGTTATTTGTAGAACAATTTATTCATACATATTTAATTTAAATGTCATTATATTATGAAATCTAATGGTGTTACATTAAACAGATTTAAAAATACTTCCAAAAAATTTATTATGATACCATTCTAGTGAAACTTGATTATGATATTTTAAATATATAGAAAACTGAAAATATAAAATATATAGAGACATCAACCACACTAAAATAAGGGAAAAAAATATTTTCCCACAAAATAGAATTATATCCAATATTGTGTTATTCTTGCACCATTTGATCCACTAGTCTATCACTATCTGATATCGAGACTCACATTATATAATTTCATTAAAATGGGTTCCCATTATCATCCATTCATTTAATGACTACCATAGATTGATATGAAATGGGATTTTCTAATTATAAATAACTTTTCATCTAAGTAGAGAGAAGTAACAAATAATGAAAAACTAATCTAAAATAAGGATAATAATATATTCATAAGTAATTTTCCCATAAACATCAACTTTTAAATAATAAAAAATTAAGTTTTCTAATTTATAAAATCCTCAGGTGGGTTATTTAATTTTTTAGAAATAAATCTCAATATAGAGGAGGTGTTTTAACAAGGATATAATATGCAACACAAATATCATTATTTGATGTCCAATTTACCTTATATATCAACTTTTATGGAAATAAATTTCATAGATTTGATATCATATGATGTCTCTTCGTCCCCTTTCATAGAAGGTATTTAAATTTCCTATTATCATATAATCAAAGATTGGAGAACTAATTTGTGTAATGCTCATAATCATTAACATTTAAGAACTAGTGTATGGGCAGAGCATTAGATTGAATAATATAATTCACCATTTTTTACCAAACAATTCACCCCATTTAGACAATCAAGATCACTATCTCTAACCCTTGTAAAAATTAATGTTCTTCATGTACCTTTTAGATAACTTCCATGGTAATTATTACCATAGTATTGGCTTATAGGTTGATGGTTATCATCCCTCCATGTGAATTTTCATATGAGCCACCATTAAAAACCTTATTATTTTCACTCCTATAATTATTAGATTCCCATAATTTCATTACCATCGTACATGTAAATTGAATAAACTCTTCATATATAGGAAAATAACATAGAGATAAATTCAATTAGATACAATCTCATAAATGAAATGATGTACTAATGTTTATTAAATAAACAAGGAATGAAAAGGCCCAAGATGATAAAAGTGGTTTTATATACTGAAAACCAAGTTTATAATCCCAAAAAATATATATTCAATCATGGGGATGATGTCTTATTTGAGAAAAAAATTCTTCTGATGGATTTCATGAAAGCACCCACAAACCAAAAAGTCCACCACATTATTGAAAAATACATGGTCTTAGGAGACAAATAAATCGATGTTAGTTTTAAAATTAAATATATAATTTGAGAGTCTTGTAAAATTATCCTAAAAAATTTGAATGGATTCATACTCATATTTTTTAAGCTATATAAATTATTATATATTTTCAAGTATAGAGTTTTTGTGAAATAATTTATTCAAAATATTTTCTTGAACTCTTCCCTTTTTAAACAGTGGACTTCCTTTTTTTCTAATGTATTAAGAATGAAATTCCTCCATTGGAAAGCATGACCATCCAAATGATACTTTTTATAGACTAAAAATATCATGTTTTTAGTATTGTGGAAGAAAAATTACATTTCCATAAAATTTATCCACTTATCAACTATAAGTGAATTTGAATATCTATTTATGGAGGGGGAATTTCCAAGTCAATGAATAGAAAATGATCATATCTTTCCATGGGTAATTCGTAAGGACATCATAATCATTGTTATCATTTATATCATTTTATTTAAGTGTGAATCACCTTTTCATTATGTAGTAATTAAATCATCTTCTTTGGTTTCACATAGTAATAAACATAAAATTTCCCATAATAATTGTTGAAAACTAAATTTTACCATTTTCCAAACATTACTATAACAAAAAGGGGTCAAAATTATTGATGATCAGTTAACATCATTTTAATATTATCATAAATTATTTTCTACTAAATAAACCTAAAAATGGAATACTTTTTGAAACCATCTCATAATATTTTATTTCAAACTAAATCACTATTAATTCAATCTAGGTCTATTTATGATGTGTCCTATCACAAAACATAAAATAATTCTATTTCATAATTCATACTTTGAAATTTCTTTTCAATAGAATATAATTAACCAATGAATATCCCTTTAGATTTTCCATCTATGTGTGTAATAATAGGCAAAATTATCATTCACCAGATTAAATATTTAGTTGATACTCATCTATGGGTTTTTAGGGTGACTACACCTACATTCTTCTATTCCATAGACACATCCTATTTCTAATATCCTAAATATTATGTAATTTTATGGAAAATAACGAAATCATTTTATACACAACCATTTACTTCTTAGGCCACACTAAAAAAAATTCATTAAACATATCCCTAGTGTTTAAAATGTTTTATCACATTGTAATATATAAATTAACTATACTATTCATAAAAAAATAAAACACATCGTTGATAACAATGGAAGATCATTAAATCACTACTCCTAGATCCGGTGCTAAAATAATTATTTAAATAATAACTTTGATAAAATTTAAGATAACCCATTGAAATCATATCATTTTTTATACAATTTCAATTATTTTAACATTTTATATTATAAATGAACATATAATCCCAAGAATATGAGGTTTTGTTCCATTGTAGGAATATTACATAAGAAATATATGATACTAAATGTATTGAAATTTCATTATAACATAACCAAACTAGACTCCCTTATATAATTATAATAATTTATGCCCATCATTAATTTATTGGGAATTCATAGATAATAATGTTTTGAGTTATGATGATTCGTAAGCGTAATCCAATGTGATAAAAAATAAAAACCATAATGAAGAAAAAGATAATCATTTTGTATGAGGGTATAATCAGGATCCCCAAACATATAATTAATAAAACACACCATGATAAAACATATAACATTAGAAATGGGACATTATAAAATAATTACCTTGAGAAGAATATAAATATTATTCAATAATATGTATAATAATTATAGAATAGTTTATCAGGTGTCACAACTCTTTTACTTAGTTGTAACTAGATTCATTGAACTATTTCCAACGGTATATCAGGCTTCACTAAACTATGTCAATTAGCGTATTAGGATTCAAACTCATTTTACCATGGTGGATTATGCTTCAGTCATCTACTTCACTTGGTGGATCATAAATCAACCTTTATCCTTGGCCGATCAAGTTGTTAAAATTTGTTTCCAATTATATAATGAGATATAAAACTTTTCCATGGGATTTTGAGGTCTATATAGGGCCCAATCATCATTTATAAAATGAACATAAAAATTTGTTCAATTTACTATCAACCATTAAACATACCAAGAAAACCAACATGTCAAAATTGGATTTTTTTCATCATATTATAAGTAAACATTAGAATGAAAAAAGGGGATTCAAAACATATCCAGATGTTGTCACAAAATTTATCCTAATGAATGTATATATATAATTAAAAAAATTAAAAAAATAGTATTTCAACATAAAATTTAGAGATAGATTCATTGAAAATAATTTTTATTAATATAAATCCTTTAGAGATAAATATAAAATATTTATTAAAACCTAAAACTATTTATAGAAATTACTTTTATCTTTTCAGGATAGATTCTGTTACAAACACTTTAAAATTTTATAATTTTGAAATGCCACATTTATAAGACTGAAAAAATGAATTCTAAATATCCTAATTTATACTAAAATATGATAAATAAATACGTCAAAATATATAATGGGATTAAAATGGTGAATTGAATACATTTTGTGAATTTTTACATTTTAAAAAGAGTAATCATTACAAGATCCTTAAAAAGAAAATAAGGAGTTTAAAATTGTGATGTTAAAATTTTATGAAAAATATTATATTTTAACAAAGAAAACTCAATTATATTTATTTAAAATGACAAAATGGTTATCAAAATTATTTTTTAGTGTAATTCAAACGTTTCGTTCTGAATGGAAGAAAAATATTTTTAATATATTTAAAAATCATTTTGTATTATACACATTAAAAAAAGAAAAAATCCCAATTCGAAATAATTGAAGAAAAATAGTAAGGATAGATGATACTAAAAATAATTTTATTTCTAAACATAATTGATAATGTTGTAGGGTAAGGTATATATATACAATGAATGAAAATTGTTGTTAAATATGGTGAGAAATATTATCTACATTGATATTATTTATATTTTAACAAAATTTATCAATGCGGAATATATGAATAAAATGTTACATTTTACCCAAATTGAAAAGAAAATTATCATGAAATAAAATCATTGGGGGAAATAAAACCATGCTAGAAGATAAAAGATCAAGACAAAGATTTATTAAATCTTAATGGTATATGAGTTAACAGAAATACATTCAAATTTGATATCATATTAATCAATTTACATTTATATATATACCATGATATAACTCTTAAAACCTCTTAATTTACAAGAATATGGTAAAATAATTCCATCGTAAACTAATAAGAAAATCTCAAATAAATCATTGTTTATAACAAAAACTGTGTTCCAAGAAAATAAAGTTGATACAAATCACTCCTTTACATTAATCATGACATCCACTAATGTGATCGAATATAATATATAAAATTTATAATAAAAAATTATAGAATATTTAATATCCTTATTTTAATTGATTAAATTATAGAAATTTAATTTATAATTAAACTATATACAAATATTTGTATGTTTTATTATATATTTAATTTCATTTTTGAGTGATCTTGATCATTTATAACTAGTTTTGAAATAATTATTTTTTCATCATTTTTATCATAATACAAATTATTCCTTGATCATTAATTGTATTATAATTGATTATATTTTATTATTTATATTGTTATAATTTTTTTATATGTGTTTTTATTAAAATTGTAAAATATCTTGTTTTAGTGATTTTATACGAACATATAATAGTATCTAAATTAATAGTATAATAACAATGTGACCATTAAAAACCAATATAAAAAATTATTTTTTATATATCTTATAATATCAAAAAAAATTGTCATACTAATCAATGATATTATTTCATGGAATTGTACATGTAGGTGGTTATATCATCTCAAATATGAACATAGAGGAATAAAGTAATTAATATAATTATGAATGTAGTTTATATTTGTAAAAATAATTTATTATAAATTATAAAAAAATAATTAATATATTATTAGGAGTTTGAAGTATATATTTTCAGAAAATTTAATAAATAATAAGGAAACTAAATGAAAATAGAGAGAAGTGACTTTGGGGAAATGGTAGTCCACAAACACACAAATGACGTTGTCTTTTTTCATAATGAAAAATCTAAAATGTGGTTAATAAATTCTCATTAACATAAAAACTAAAATTAAATAAATAATACATACAGAATAAAATAATAATGATAAAATTAGATTTGAAAAAAAAAACTGATAAAAAAATATGTCTAAAAATATAGTGTTCACATTGAGGTGGTTAGTTTTCAATTAGGGGAATCCTTTGAAATAATGGTAATATAAAATTTTATTTGACCAGATGATAATATAAGTGATATATGATTACAAGGGAATGAAATGGGGAAAATATTCTTGATGAAACAAGAACATGGTGTTGGCCTTTATGGGGTTGTGGTAGGCCACTTATATATGTGATGTGGATGAAATATTTTTATGCATATCAATTTAATATATTTTTGATCACATGTTTCACATGACAAAATGAATCCAAATTAGGATATAATGGAGTTTGAGAATTGATAATTTCTATAATTTCTCATTAGTCAATTTTCACACATTTTTTAACCATACTTTTATTATTTTTTCTCATATAATTATTTACTTTTGCCTTTTTCAATATTATTTGGCCACTAAATTTTCACATAAGTAATTTAAATTTATCATAAAAATTGAAATTAATAGATAATTTAGGCCTAATTATTTATGAAATTAAATTGCATTTTTAAATTGTATTTATATTTCTAATAAAGATTAATTTTAACATTATTTCATGTAATGTGTATAAACCCATTTTTTGAAATACTATATTTTAATAGTAGAATTTATTTGGGGAATAAAGTGATTATTTTTTTAATTTATTAAATTTATTTATAAGAAAAAAATTAAAAAATGAAGGTATTTCATTGACCTCAAAAACATAATTTCATCAAAAATAATATATAAATAAAATAAAATAAATAATATTGAATTTTATTGACAAATATTTGGTAAGTTAATATAATGTTCAACGTATGTTTTAATTATATATTTTTTTAAGATTATTTGATAATGGAAATATTTTATAAGTTATTATAATATACTATCTTCTTGATATGGTGAAAATTTATATGATTTTAGTACAAAATTAATTTTTCACTATACACATAATCATCTGTTGTTTAAGGAAAATCCCAAGAAATAAACCTTAGATAATTTTGACAATAATTATTCATTAATTTTGTACATTTTATAAAATTAATAAATTTATAATTTATAATTGTTTCTTTTAAAATAATACCCTATATATAAAAAAATTATTCAAAGAGAAGACCTGTTAAAACTTCCAGTTTTATTAGTATGATTTCATAACGATTACTATATTATAAATATAAATATTTAGAAAATATATACTATCAATATAATATTTAAATGGTGGTTAATTTTATATATTTGGATATAATAAAATTATATTTTATAAAACTAGTTATTTAAAATCGATAATAATGATTAATATGATGTCATATTAATTAATAATGATATAAATATAAGAATATTTATTTGACTAATAAAATTATATTTACTAGATATTTTAATATATATCTAGTTTTCTTAATAATATTTATCTAAAATATAGAGGAACGTATAAGTTTTTTTTCATGTGAAATAATTTATACATACAATATTTATTTTATATGAAATATATTAGAAATCATTGAGGAGTTACAATTTCTCTCTCCCAATCATGTCCATATCTGTTTTAAAAATTCAAATGAAAAAATATTTATATATAAAATTTTGAAATGGATCAAACAAAATATGAAATTACTTGCCCAACTGCAAACTTCCAACTCAATACATCAGTAGATGTAATGTTTATCTTAATGTGTGGAATCACCAAAATCCAATCCCAATGGTATTGAGTAAATAATTTTCCATCTCTAATAATATAAACAAGACATTATAAATCTATATCTAAATTTTTTCCATTAGAAATATTTTATATAAAATTTTGTTCAATCATCCAATACATATACCTTTAAAATAAACACCCCATAACATGATTTTTACACACTATGGAAACCACTAGGATAGTGGTATGTATAATTATTAGTTGTTTTATTTATTTATTTATTCTATGTTTTTTATGATTTAGATGGTGAAAAAATTAGTTTTTTAGAAAATTCAAATGAACGTGGATAGTGCATGTTAAGTTGTATCCACATGGATAACCATATGATAGGTATTCTTTGTGTACAATACAGTTCTATAGGGTGTCCTCAATGTTTTTCAAACAATTAATGTCTTTATAGAAACTATGTGGACTCATTTTTAGAGATGGTGGAAACAAAATGGTTGGAGCATAATTTTTCAAACCAAAATGCCAAACCATGTTGGCCTTTTATCCCATTAAAATCATTGGTTTTTATCATTTCCGCTAAATGAATTTATCCCTTACTATCTCATATTTAACCTCATTGGAGGATAACTTATCCTCCTTGTATTTGAGAATATTCCATCTATATTTTTCGTTATTTTCTCTTGTATTCCATGTTTTTTTCTATATAAGCTTGAGTTTTATTGACTTACTCAATCACTCCTTTATTCACATAGGATCATTCATTTCATTGTATTATGGAAGTCATAGCATGCCATATTTCCAAATATATTACTATTAATGAGGTAATTATGTTTCTTTATTATGGTTATGTTTTAATAGGTCCCCTCCCCATGATATATATTGTTTTTGTTAAAGGAGATTATTTTTGAATTGGTTTCACTATATGTGTATCTATATAAGGCTGATTTCCCAAATAATTAAAATAAATATTTATTTTCATCTATTTGTATCATTATTTTTTAAATTTTTTTGATAATTTTATTTTATAGATATTTTTTTGTTTTTGGAAATTCAATGTAATTTTCTTTTTTTGTAATGTGTAGTTCCATAAAGAATAAATTTTAATACAATATTTTTTTTAAAAAATCATCATGGAATAGTTTTGGTTTCAAATAGATATTTAAAGATCATTTCAAATCATTTTAAATACTATGTGATTAATTTTTTGTATGGATGTGTGGGTTGTGAAATTGATGTCTATATTTCATTTTTTGATTCAAAATATCTGGAACATGGGATATGATGGGTGTTTGAGTAACTTATTCTCATTATGCCTTATGATAAGTCCTGGATAAACTAGTTTGGGATCCCGCACAATCAAGGGAGGTCTTGGATGCTATGTTTCCCATGTGGACTGAGGGAGACCATATAAGGGATGTAGGGCTCCAGGAATTCTAATAAATATTCCAAATTGATTTTACATATAAATCCAGATAACAGACCATGTCATAGACTAAATCATAATAGCCAAATATGGATAGATCTCGTAATTTTATTTCCTTTTCCATGTGGTATTTTTAGTCCCTGGTATTTATACCTCAACGCTTATTAGATATTTTAGGATGTTACAATATTTTTTCATTCCCATTTGGGTGGGCTGTATTTTCTTATTCACATGGTTTCACAATATTTTTTTATCATTATTTCTTAAATTTTTGAAATACCGTGCAATTTTACCTAACCAAATAGAATTTTAAGGAATTATTTTCAAAGTGAAATTTATTTGAATGTGTTTTTGAAAATTATTAATTTGGTTTCCGGGAGAAAAACAATACATTTATTCATTGTGGTATTATACTTGTCTTTGTCCTCACATCATTCATAGGCACTTTGAAATACCTCAGACCTATTTTTAAGAAACAAGTAATAGTAAGGGAACAATATATATTGGTGGATACTTCTAATTATGAAAATATGTAGTTTTTTTTGGGATAGTGGATATGATGGTCCAATAAGGTTAATATTTATTTATAATTTTGAGGATTTGTCTTATTTGGAATATAATATATCAAATGTCTTGGTCTTGGACTCATTTTGGTATTTTGGTTATGTTGACCCATAAATATCATGTTTGTGTTCATTTTATAAAGTTCTGAAATGGAAATATTTATTATTTATGTATTTATGAATGACATAGATTATTTATTTAGATAATTATATTTATTGATACTATATATATTATAATATATTTGTAAAATTAAATTATTTCTCATGCATAACATTGAAGGGAAAAAATTCCTAACTTAATATAAGTTATAACCTAGGGCATGTTTCCATCACATCGAAACAATGAGTTCCCTACATTCTATTTTTGAAGTTGAAATATCGATCATTACTTGTTAAATAATGTTTGTTTACTTAAATTTAGTGTCATATCCCTATTTCTATTTAGTGGTCTATGGTAGATGGGTGATAGGATTGTTGGGGTTTGATTTGTGGGTGTGAAGGAGTCAGTAACTATTTCTTAATCAAGAAAAACTACAATTTCTCATAGTTATTCAAATGTTTTCTTTATAATTTTAACATTTCAGGGGGTTTTGAAGAGATTTGATTCCTTTTTTCATTGAATATAGTTTTTTGAAAAACCAATTATTTGTTTTCATAAACATGTGAATTATTAATGAATCATTGGTGTAAATTAGAGGCACATGATTTATGTGCAAGGTTAATAGTAAACACATGGATACCATGTGGATTATTCTATAATCCTTCTTTTATTATCTAACAATTTATTTAAATAGTTTTCCTAATACTTTAGTTAATCAGTGTGTAATAGATTTTTTTAATATATTGAGTGTTCACCACTCATTCACATATAATTATTTTTGATTAACTTGATTATAATATGATATTTACTCTAAGTGTTTTTTATTTAAATAATTTTTATTACTAATCATTTTTTATGGAAGGGGTATTTGCCTTCTATTTTGTAGACAATTAATTCTAGAAAATCCTCTTCTTGGAATAGGTAGGGAGAATCAGAGCATGCTATCAAAGAAAACTCTATAGTTCGTACAACATAAGATGAATTGGTGATTAAAACTATTTAATCATTGGACCCCAAGGGTTAAATAGGTATATATTAGATTGTAGATCATGTCCAAGAGTTCATAATGAAGAAAAAAATATCCTTTCATAGATAAAATTTTACCCATCTTTTATAGGAATTTATTAAAAGGATACAATGTTTCTTAATTATTATGAAGATCATTGAGTCCTCTATTGTTTAATTATCTACTTCTAGGTTGGAAGTGTCACGAACCGAATCTGGTCACCATCAAAACCGGCACTCGACCTAGCCCACTACAAGGATCGAAGGGCATTCCTGATCCCCATGGGCTGGCACAAGTTCCTAGGTATCATAAAATGAAAATTGGGAATGATTTACCCATGTTTATAAACTCAAAACCACAAAAAATCAAATAAAATGAATCTAGATTTTTCAACCCAAACAATCTTTTACAAATAATCAGAATTAAATTAAATATTTTAAAACCACTCAAAAAGGATATAACAAAGGTACGGTCACAAATTGCCTTCACCAAAAGAGAGGAAGGGTCTGCAGATTGCCTGGACCTTCCTTCTTTAAGTTGAAGGAGAGATAATTACCCCCGAATCCCGCCTTCAATAGGTCCCGGAGTGGCGACCAGCACCAAGGTTATACAATCACACAATAAATTGCAGACATTACCCTTTTTCTTTTAATAGGATCAGGAGATAAGATAGTAAATCCCACAACACCAAAACTGAAAGTGAAAATACGGCTGAAAATAAACCATTCCCATAAGCATGTTCCAAGGTAAAAGACACAACTCACAAAACTCTAAATGTTAAAAGATACCAAGAAAAAGGGAAACAACAACAGCAACTGCCCCAATGGTCCATGCTAGTATGGTCTCGCATGATCCCTGATGTCCTCCTGGAAACCTGAAAGCAGTTTTATATACGTAGGGTGAGCATACAAGTATACTGAGTAGGGAAAACCCAAAGACTCTCGTGCAAAAGTGGGGAGGCATACTAATTCCCTTTAAGAAATGAGATAACCAAGCACCTAGAAAGGAATCTAACCAACCAATCCTCACCAAGGCACACTCCCCAAAAAATGAAAGTCAAGTAATGTATAGTAATAGCACATCGATGTTTGGGTACCACATGCCACTTTGCCACTGGTTATTGAAGACATCCTATGCATCGGACCAATCCCACCATTCTCATCACAGTCCCATTTCCATAACCCGCCAGCACACACCTGGGTCACAACAACACATCCCGCCCATAAAAACCTGGGACACAACCACTAACCTACCCACAGACACCTGGGCCTCAACTGTCACACGTAACCACGCCAACAAACACCTAGGCTAGAACAACCACTTCCACGCCAGAAGACACATGTGCCTCATCCCGAAGATACTTCGGAATCCACCTACACGCACACACCTGGGAAACTACCACACTACCATGCCTGATGATTCTTGGGCTAATAGAGGAGTTCAGGCCATCACAGCCTGCCCGTAGAGTCTTGGGATCTCCGGGAATAGGAGCAGAAAAGGAGCTAATTACCATCCACTCATAAGAGTGTTGGGAGAAAACACCCTCCCCCATGAAGTGGGGGTGTTCGACAGTAAGTGTTCAACTTCAGTGGGGCGTGAATAAGAATCAAAAAAACTAAAAGTATATATATATGTAACAAGCACTCACCCGTTCTAGGTTTTTCTTCAGCCATCCTAAAGAACGCTATCCTTACTATTCATCGATAAGATAAGAGAACAACACCCATGCCCATGTTACAACACACATCAAACCAAATCCCCTTTTGTCCCATCCTTATTTTCATGTTCAGTAATAATGTTTAAAATAAGTTTATGCACCTACATGGGCAAATAGCAAGCATATGAACAAGCCATGGAAAGAGTACATCCAACAACAATTTAAACATTCACACCGAGTTATCTTGTAAAAACACATCAAAGGAGACCCCTCCATGTATTGGAACCAAAGCATGTCAAAGTGAGATATAGTCCCAAGTTCCCAGATCTATGAATAAGAAGGTTTAACAACAGAAGAGGATCGCACCCCAATTCGTGATACAAACAGAGAATCCCATCCTTACCCACATCTCCCCATGAATATAACCCCTATCCAACCATGGAGGAAACAACCAAACCAATACTACCAAAACAAAGGCATAATCAATAGGTATTTTTAGATTTAAAATATTTAACACACTCCATGATTTCAATTTCCACTGGGCTTAAACCAGTGTTATCATAGAAAATGAGTTAGATCATGGTGCATCCAATTTATTTTGAATAATATATGTAATTAACCAATTTCTATTACACAACAAAAGGATCACAACAAAAATAAAATCCATTTAAACATTACAAGGGGTAAGGGTTTATTAGTGCAGAGAGAAAGACCACCAATGGCCATGATTTTCAGTAGGCTTAAGACCGCACAATTCAGAAATCATTAATCATGAAAGAGGATAAAAATAGAGCAGCATCATCAATCACACCGCTACGCTTCACTCTTTAAAATCCATTTATTATCTTCATTAATGTTTGGTTCATCCAATTATACCGAATCAGTAGCGTACCCACCCCACAAGATACACAGAAAGGAGAGACGAAGGTAAAACCCCTACCTGGCTGATCAAGAATCGAAGTTATGTCCCTGTGTGATTAGTCGGATCTCCACAAAACACAATGAAGGAAAACTTCTCTGGGTTACAACGCATCAGGAGGAAGGGAACTCTGACCACAAGGTGATCGAGAAACAGAAACATAGGGAGAAGACTTTAGGTTTTAAAGGCTGATAAGGGATGAGATACATCACGCCCGAGACGGTTAAGATACGGAGAGAAAAACTCAAACCGCATAAGAAGTGGGATCGTGGGTTGAAAACACAGCTGAGACACCCCACACGTCATTAAAGGGTCCCTGCCGTTTGGGTCGGTTTAAAACATACTCACACCTCACCAACATTTAATTAAAACCCATTAATTGTTTTAACGGGGTGGGGGTCAAAATGCAGATTAAAAACCAATTTTCACAAAAATGGGCACCATTGGGAAAACCTGTGGTCACAAGTAGGATAGGCCTACCGGTAGACGAGAGCTACCGGTTGGTGACTACTACCGGTTGCTGAGAGATATCGGTTGCAGATAGCTACCGGTAGCTGAGAGCTACCAGTTGGCAACAACAACCGGTAGCCGAGAGGTACCGGTTGGCGACACCAACCGGTTTCCGAGAGCTACCGGTTGGCGAAAGCCCCGGTAGTGTAGAGATACTGGTTGGCCACAGCCATCGGTAGTGTAGAGCTACCGGTTGTCCATTGCCACCGATAGCCGAGAGCTACTAGTTGGTGATAGCCACCAGTAACCGAGAGCCACCGGTAGCCGAGAGATACCTGTAGCCGAGAGACACCGGTATCCAAGAGCTACGGGTAGCCGAGAGCCACCAGTAGCCGAGAGCTACCTGTAGCCGAGAGCTACTGGTAGTAGAGGGCTACCGGTACCCCAAGGTCACCTGTAGGATAGGTCTATCAGTATGTCGAGGAAATCGGTAGGCCAAGGCTACCGCTAGGAGTCATCGAGAAGCTGTGACAGCCTTCCAGACCACCCAGAACACCTCAACACTAGATATTTACTAAGTAATAGACCCCACACACCCGGTGTATTACATCAGATACTTATCCATCTATTCTTATCCCTGAGAATATAATAACAACCTATAAATGAGAAAAGTGGGGTCCAAACAACCACCCTCTAAGATACTTCTCACGTGGAAACCCCAGAGTTGTTCGAAAGCTGGAATAGAACCCTCCCCCTACATCCAAGAATACTCCCCAAAGAGTTACCAACCTAAACATTCACAACAATATTAAGGATCACACTATCCATAACATGAGTTAGGGAGTCCCCTACTATATGTCAGGATATTATCCGCTTTGGGAGGCACTGACTCACCTGCACGGGTTTAATCTCATCCACATTAATGCGTCCAGATTAGCAGTCGGGTTTTCTCATCATCACACATTCGTACACACACAGAGAGAACATGGAAAAGATCATCTAATAGTTAAGGAAAACAATAATTTCATATATTAATGCACAAGGTACAATATCTCAAGGATCAGAACAAAACAACAAGTCAAAATAGATCTGGGTACTGAACTGTAACTGGGCCTCCTGCTCCCATGTACTCTCTTCCAGGCCACCATGACTCCACAACACACGAACCAAGGGGATGGTTTGACCATGAATCACTTTCTCCTTATGATCCTCGATCTTGATTGGTCCTTCTATGAAGGTTTCATCGCCTTTTACATCTAAATATCTCCAATCGATGACATGGGAGTCATTTTGTAGATATCGACGAAGCTGGGACACATGGAATACATCATGTATCCTCATAAGCGGTGGTGGTAGAGCTATCTGATAAGCCACTTCACCGAACCACAACAACACTTCGAAGGGTCTGCTGAATTTGGGAGAATGCTTACTTCCCCTGCCAAACCTCGACTGTCCACGCCGAGGAGAGACCTTCAAGAACATATGGTCCCCGACCTCAAACTCTAAGGGTATCCTCCTATTATCGGCATATGACTTCTACTGGTCCTGATATTGCTTCATCTTTTCTTGTATAAGCTGAACCTTCTCTATCATGCTCTGCACCACCTCCGGCCCAAGAACACCTGCTTCCCCAACCTCATTCCAGCACACGGGTGAGCGACACTGCCTTCCATATAGGGATTTGAATGAAGCCATGCCACTGGTATAGTGATGGCTATTATTTTAAGAGAAAAAGACAAGTTTCACATCTATGATCCACCAAAGTCCAGAATACAATCCCACAACATGTCCTCCAAGGTCTGGATGGTGCGCTCTGTCTGCCCATCTGTCTGGGGATTTGAAGTAGTGCTAATACGTATCTGGGTACCAAAAGCATGTTGCATTCCCCTCCAGACTCACGAGTTAAAACGTGCATCCCTGTCTGAGACTATGGAACTTAAAACGACATGAAACTGCACTACCACGTCCATATACTTCCATGCTAGAGTGTCCACTTCACTTGAATCCTTAATTGCTAGATCGTGAGCCGATTTTTTCAAATGTTCCACTACTACCCAGATGACGTCACAGCCCCCTTTCCCCTTGGGTATCCTTGTGATGATATCCATTGAGATGTCATCCCACTTCCACTC
Source organism: Viscum album (assembly GCA_963277665.1). NCBI lineage: Eukaryota > Viridiplantae > Streptophyta > Magnoliopsida > Santalales > Viscaceae > Viscum > Viscum album. The sequence continues at coordinate 1,018,464,094 of OY728143.1, forward strand.
GGGGACATATAATGGTTGCAACAACCCGCTTGGAACACAGTGTTCAGCCTTTACCTGTAGACACTCTAAGCACTTGGCCACAAACTCTGCCATTGCTCGCTTTACTCCTAGCCACGAAAGCTATCTCCTCAGACCATGGTACATCTTGGAATCTCTTGGGTGTACCTCTAGGTGTGTGTTGTGGAACTCACTAGGAACCTTTCCACTCATCGCCTCTGGAACAAACAAATTCCCCTTGAAGAGCATCTGATTTTGACCATCTTCCGTCCACCCTTCCGGAGCATCGTCCAGGTCAACTCGGTCGTGCATCACTTCTCACTCTTGGTCTCCCCACTAAGACTCCTCCACATGCCACAATAGAGAAAACTATATTGTCATCTGATACAGGAAACCTCTACCACTATCCATCCTCACATCTAGGTGCAAGGCATCCAACTCCTCCATCGCCTTCCAAATGTCTGCCGATTCTTGGACAACATCCTTCTGCGACCTCCTGCTCAACGAATTGGCCACTAAATTCCCTTTTCCTAATGTGTATGATATCTCGAAGTCGTAATCTTGGAGGAAATCCATCCAAATTCGCTTCCATATGTTTAGGTCCTGCTGGGAGAAGATATACCTCAAGATTTTGTGATCCGTGAAGACCACAAAGTGTTCTCCGATGAGGTAATGCTGCCACAACTTTAGTGAAAAAATGACCGCTGCAAGCTCCAGATCGTGGGTGGCATAATTACGCTCATGAGGGCATAGCTGCCTAGGCCTATAATAGATCACCCCTTGTCACTGCATCAACACACATCTGATTCATTTCCCTAAAGCATCACAAAAAACCTCATACGCTGCCCCTTCTTCTGGTAGTCTTAGCACTGCGGCACTAACCAACATCTCCTTCAGATAGCTAATGGTTTCCTCTCACTTCTCACCCAAAACGAAAACCTAGTCCTTCTTGGTCAAGGTCGTTAATGGCGCCGCAACTCGAGAGAAGTTGGGTATGAACCTCCGATAGTAACCTGCCAGCCTGAGGAAACTACGAACCTATGCCATGTTCTTGGGTGCTGCCCAAGAAACAACCGCCTGAACCTTTGATGGGTCCACTGCTACCCCTTGCTCGAACACTACATGCCCAAGGAAGTTCATTTATCGTGTCCATAACATGCACTTCGACAACTTCCCATAGAGCTGGTGCTATTTGAGGACCTCCAAAACCATCTTCAGGTGCTCCGCGTGGTCCTCCTCTTATCTTGAATAGATCAAGATGTCATCAATGGACACGACTACAAACCGATCTAGATATTCCTGGAATACAGAGTTCATATGACCCATGAACAAATCTGGAGAATTTGTAACGCCGAAAGGCATGACTAAAAACTCGAAGTGTCCATATATGCACCTGATGTCCATCGTCAAGATGTCGTCCTCCTTTACCCTCAACTGGTGATACCCAAACCACATTTCGATCTTTGAGAACCATCTCGCCCCTTTCAGCTGGTGGAAAATATCGTCTATCCTCAGAAGAGGGTAGCGATTCTTGATCGTTACCTGAAACAGCCTCCTATAGTCTATGGAAAACCTTAGATCGCCATCCGCCTTCTTCGCAAACAACACAGGATCACCCAACGGTGACGCACTCGGTCAAACAAAACCCTTTTTCATCAGATCGTTGATCTGAATCCGCAACTCCCGTAGCTCCGAAGGCACCTTCTATTAGGGATCCATTAAAATCGAACAAGCACCAGGATGTAAGTCTATCTCAAACTCAATATCACGTCGTGGGGGTAGTGTCATCACCTCCTCAGGGAAGACGTCCATAAACTCACTGATGATCCCTGGTACTTCCACCATCACAGTATCCACTGACTCTACTGAAAACTCGGCTAACAAGGAGAGGAGGGGTTCCTATCGCCTCCTACCCTTCTGGCCACTCCGCTCACCGGTGAATCTAGCGCGTCAGCCAACCAAGACTTAGAACACAACCCTTCCTTGGAAGCAGTCGATGATGTCACACATAGAAAACAACTAGTCGATGCCTAGGATGACATTGTATGTCTATATCTATAGAAGTAGTAGATCCTTGGCCGACTGATGTGTCCCTATCATCAGTCTGCATCCTCTACAATCATATAATAGGTCGGTCTGACCTCCGGATGGTGTGATCAGCACCAGGGGCACTAGTAGTCTCTCGGCATCTAGACCCAGATCACGGGCCAGACTGGGTGAAACAATGGAGTGCGAAGCTCCGGTATCGAACAAGGCATATGAAAAGGTACTGAACAAAATGATCGTACCTCGAACAACCTCCGGTATCTCTGGAACTGCTGCCTCCGCGGTGTGCAACTATCCACACCCAGATCTTCTGCCCATCGGATGTTGGTCGCCTTCCCAAAAACACCCTAGTCGAGGTCCCTAAGGAGAGCCCTGAGGTCAGCCTCCGACTGCAACATCTACCCTCAGAAGAGCGGGAGCTCGTAGCCCCTGCTGCTGCTGCTAGAAGGGCCTAGTTGGAAGATGCTACTGAGGTGGGTGTTGGGCATGTCTGCCACTGCCGTACTAAACATGGTCTAAGCACTGATTCAAGAGATGTCCATGGATCCCATAGACGAAGCACATCGGTCCTTTTCCTGAAGGGAATGGGCGAGGACCAGGGTACCAGAACTGAAACTACTGCGGCATGCTCCTTACTGGACGGAACCTTGAGGGTCCCGATTCTGGAGGTCTGGTGCTAACGGACTTTCCATTTGATAGGCCTATCTGAATCCAATCTCATGACACACCACCCAGTGTGTGCATCCTCTCCATCACCTCTTCCTTCTTCTTGTCCTCTATGTATGCCGGCAGGGTGAAGGGGGTAACGACCTACTGGAGGGAGGGTCGGAGTGCCTCCTCTAAACGTCTCGCCCGAGACTCCTCATCTGGAAAGAGGGCTGGACCAAAGTGGAGGAGGTCCTTGAATGTGATCCCCAGATCCCTTACCAACATAATCCCCTATTGGAGGGAGATTCTCTCCTGCCTATTCGCTGCCTTCATCGTAGAAGAGTGGAATTCCGCCCAGAACTCCTCGAAATCAGCCCATGCCACCTCATCCTCTCTCCTCTCCTGTAGGTAGAGCATCCACCACTAACGCGCTGCTCCCCGCATCTGGCTGATGGCCAGAGGAACCCATAACTCAGTCGGAGCCCATATCAAGCCAAAGGCTATCACCAGCTCCTCTAGCCAGCCCTATGCCTTCATGTCAGAGGTGATTCCCTCATACTTCTCGAGGGTCTGTCGCTAGAAGAATCAATGTGTCTTTTGCCACTGGTCATCCTCCTCCTCTCGATCAGCCCTCTTCTGATCGGCCAAGTCAATAACCTGGGCCTCGATTTCCCTTACAACTCGTGGTCATCTCCCGGGTGCCATAGCTTCAAGGTAAATAAAGAATACATAAGCCCATATAGTGTAGAATATTGCTCTTAAAACTTCTGAAACTTCTTATTTATTTCAAATTCCCAAGACACCCAAGAAACAACAGAGCAATTCATTTATGATGCATGTACCATTCCTAGGGTCTCTACCGTGCAATAAGAGTGGCCTCACATCATCGTTTGATAGGTCCAGAGACCTTACATCGGCTCACAGGGGGCCCAAAAATCCTGTGTCCATGCCGGACTTCCCTGTCCTAATTCACGCACCAAGGTCACCCAACACAGTTTCCCTACCATCCCATGAAATCCTCACCATTCCTAACTCCAGACTCCATCATATATCTCAACCTCACCTCTGATACCATTCTGTCATGACCTACCTTCACCGAATTGAGGGAAGGGTCAAAAGATTGCCAAGCCCTTCCGTCTTTAAGTTGATGGAGAGATAATGACCCCTAAAACCTGCCTTCAATAGGTCCCGGAGTGGCGAACAACACCTAGGGTATAATATCACACACAAAATGGTAGGAATTACCCTTTTTATTTTAATAGGATTGGTAGATAAGATAGTAAATCCCACAACACGAAAACTGAAAGTGAAAATATGGGTGAAAATAAACCATTCCCATATGCATGTTCAAAGGTAAAAGATAAAAGCCACAAAACTCCAAAGGTAAAAAGATACCATGAAAACGAGAAACAACATCAACAAATGCATCAAAGGTCCAAGCTAGTATGGTCACGCATGATCCTTGAAATCCTTTTAGAAACCTAAAAGCAGTTTTATATACGTAGGGTGAGCATACAAGTATACTCACTAGGGAAAAACCAAAGACACTCATGCACAAGTGGGGAGGCATACTAATGCCCTGTAAGAAAATAGATAACCAAAAACCTAGCAAGGAAGCTAACCACCCAAGCTTCACCAAGGAACACTCCACAGATAACGCATGTCAAGTAATGTATATTAATAGCACATCAATGTTTGGGTACCCCACGCCAAATTTCCACTGGTTATTGAAGACATACTACACATCAGACGAATCCCACCATTCTCATCGCAGTCCTATTGCCATACCACGCACGCACACACCTGGGCCACAACCACACATCCCACCCGAAACCTCCTGGTCCACAACCCCTAACCCACACACAGATACCTGGGCCGCAACTGTCACACGTAACCACGCCTGAAAACACCTTGGCCAGAACAACCACAGCCACGCCCGAAGACACCTAGGCCTTATCCCGAAGATACATGGGAAACCACTAGCCCATACACACCTGGGCCAACAACCACACTACCCTTCCCAAAGATTCTTTGGCTAATAATGGACTTCAAGTAATCACAGCCTGCTCGTAGAGTATTGGGCTATCCGGGAATGGGAGAAGAAAAGTATCTAATAACCAGCCACTCATTGGAGTGTTGGGAAAAAACACCCTCCCCCATGAAGTGGGGGACTTCGGTACTTAGTGCTCAACATGGGTGGGGCACGAATAAGAAACCCAAAAACTACAAGTATATGTATTGGTAACAAGCACTCACCCAATCTATGTTTTTCTTCAACCAGCCTAAAGAACACTATCCTTACTATTCATCCATAAGAGAAGATAACATCACCCATTCCCAAGTTACAACTAACATCAAACCAAATCCCCATTTGTCCCTTCCTTGTTTCCATGTTCTGTTATAATGTTTAAAATAATTTTCTGCACCTACTTGGACAACTTGCAAGCATAAGAACAATCCAAGGAAAGAGTACATCCAACAACAATTTAATCATTCACACCCAGTTCTCTTGTAAAAACACATCAAGCGAGACCCCTCCATGTATTGGAACCAAAGCAGGTCAATGTGAGATACAGTCCCAAGTTCCCAGAACTATGAATAAGAAGGTTTCACAACAGAAAAGGATCCCACCCCAATTACTGATACAGACAGAGGATCCCATCCTCAGCCACATCACCCCAACAATCTAAGACCCTATCCAACCGTGGAGGAAACAACTAAACCAATTCTACCAACAAAAAGGCAGACTCAGTAGGTATTTTCAGTTTTAAAATATTTAACACACTCCATGATTTTAATTTCCACTGGGCTTAAGCTGGGGTTATCATAGAAAAGGAGTTAGATCCTGGTGCTTCCAATTTATTTAGACGAATATAAGTAATTAACCAATTTACTTTACACAGCAAAAGTTTGACAACAAAAATACAATCCATTTAAACATCCCAAGGGGTAAGGGTTTATTAGTGCACGGAGAAAGACCACGAATAGCCATGATTTTCTGTAGGCGTACGCCTGGACAATTAAGAAATCATTAATCATAAAAGAGGATAAAAATAGAGTTGCATTATCGATCACACCACTTCCCTTCATTAATTAGAATATGTTTATTATCTTCATTAATGTTTGGTTCATCCAATTCTACAGAAGCACTAGCATACCAACCCTGCAAGATACACAAAAATGAGAGACTAAAGAGAAAACCCCTACCTAACTGATGATGGATCAAAATTAAGTCCCTGCATGATTAACAGGACCTCCACAGAACATGATCAAGGAAAACTTCGCCGGGTTACAACTCGTTGGGAGGAAGGGCACTCCGACTGCAGGGTGATCGAGAAAAAAAAATGTAGGGAGAAGAATTTAGGTTATAAAGGCAGATAAGTGCTGATATACAGCATGCCCGGGATGGTTAAGATACAGAGAGAAAAAATCGAAACCACGTAAGGAGCGGGATCATGGGTTGACCACGCAGTTGTGACACCCCACACATCATTAAACGGTCCCCACCTTTCAGGGTGGTTTAAAACGGACTCACACCTCACCAAAATTTAATTAAAACCCATTAATCGCTTTAAAGGGGGTCTAAACAGGGCGTAAAATCCAATTTGTGCAAAAATATGGGCCACTGGGAAAACATGTGGTCACCAGTAGGCTAGGTCTACCGGTAGCCGAGATCTACCGGTTGGCGACTGCTACCGGTTGCTGAGAGCTACCGGTTGCTGACAGCTACATGTAGTGGAGAGCTACCGGTTAGCAACAGCAACTGGTAGCTGAGATCTACCGGTTGGCGACTGCTACCGGTAGCCAAGAGCTACCGGTTGGCAACAATGACCCATAGCTGAGAGCTACCGATTGGCGACTGCGACGGGTTGCCGAGAGCCACCGGTGGCCGAGAGCGACCGGTCGCCGAGAGCCACTGTTAACCGAGATCCACCAGTAGCTGAGAGCCACCGATAGACAAGGGCTACCGGTAACCTAATGGCACTGGAAGGCTAGGTCTACCGATAGGCCGAGGCTACTAGTTGGCCAATGCTACCGCTAGGAGTCACCGAGAAGCTAGGATGGCCTTCTAGACCACCCAGAACACCTCAACACCATATTTTTACTAAGTAATGGACCCCAAAACACGAGCCATTACAGGTACAAAAAGAAAAGTTAATATCCCATGAACCCTCATTGAAAGGGGCACCACACTCAAGCCATCTCTACAAGACTTCACCGCCAAGGAAAAACTAGAAACCTGAACCACCTGAACTAAAAATTGTACCCAACCCGCAACAACAAAAATAACCATGTCTAATTAAACCCAAGGGTGTAAGTAGGGTGTGATAAAATGCCCAATTGGATACCACAACTAATATATTCCATGTGGTAAACATTTATAAATGAAAAACATACACATTTTCAAAAATATGAAATGCTAGTTACAATTCCTAAAAGAAGCAACATTAATTAAATCTGTTTTTATGTGGGAGAATTTAAAGAATAAAATCTAGTAAAATAAATACCAAATATACTGAATTTTCCTTCCACTAATAATGTATGCTGATGGTAAGCACAAAATATCTAGTGAGCACAAGCAATGGGAAATAACCCTTAGGCACTATCTCGTTATGGGTCCCAGGTACCTCGTATCTCGGTGAGAGTAACCATCAAAAATATCTGCTCTCATACACCAGTCACTAGTATGGAACATTACCATAATCTAGTGGTCCCTAATCGTCATCCTAATAGTTTTGTTAGAGTTATAAATGTCAATCTTGCTATGTGAAACTGAGGCAAAACCCCACGGATTCACTACCATACTAGTACACGTCCACCAACCTAGATAATTGGGTTTCCCCATTGTGCTCAAACATGTTAAAAAACTAAATTAATATAACTTCCACATAATAATATCATTTCTATATAATAAATTCACCAAACAACCCACATTTTTAGAAGTCATGTCAAAAAAGTCAACTTTTCATTCAAATTGATTTTGAAGTCTGACTCACACCAAAACAGCCCACAACACTTTTCACATTTCTATAACACTTCCACAAATCCCTGAAACAATTTTACAAAACAATTCTAATATATTAAATCTCTCATAATATCCCACTCACTTGGTACATAATAACCTTTTTTACCATCAAAATCATTTTATCATCAAAATTACACGAAACATCCCTCAAACAAGTTTCGCTCCAACATCACAATTTAATAAAACATTTCAGAAATTTAAAAAACATTATAAAAATGTCTGACATATTAAAATATCACTTCACCTTTCAAAACCCCTTAGTAGGTGAACACACATACCAAACAGTACATATTCACCCTTTTCCCACTTTGTTTAACCAATGAAAACATTTAAAATTGTCATAAAAAGAACCCAAGTGGTGTAAATATGTCATGCACACAAAACCCATTTCAAAACCCCCATTTAAGACAAAAAACTATAAAAATTACTATCCACGAAATAATTGGAAGCCATGAATACATTTATAAACCCACTTTCAAGTTTTATAAATTCAACTTTAATAATACTACAAAAGATCAAAATAAAAACAAACATTTTTATAAAATCATCTCAAGAAGTATAACAATGTTTTACACATAAAAACTATTCAAAACCACTCTTTCTTGGCCCACATGACACTAATAAATTAAAAAACTAGAATTGGAAGGCTAGACAAGATTTAGTTAATCAATTACATATGTTATAAAATACACCTAAATAATGCCCCAAGAGTAACACATGAAAACACCAAATTTCAAGTTAAAATGCAACTATAAACTTAAACACTTAAACTAAATCAATCATAAACAGTTTCCGCACCTCACCCATTATATGAAGAATATTAAAAATATGTAAATACATCAAGATAAATCATCAATAATTGTTGGCACATGGAACCACCTATAGAAAGTGTCGAATCCCTCAAAACATGGTGTGAAACATCAACCGCACCACCACCGCATCACAAGGAAGATAAATCCAGACCTAGACCATAAAATTTAGCCACAATGACCCCAAATCAAACCATAGGTTCGAACCCAAACATCTATACATTTTAGAACATAAGGAAATATGGAGGAAACACTAATTTAAGGAATAAATTGAAGAGATAAACACTTACTCAAAACAATATTGAACAAAACGACACAAAATACACTATTATCTATATTTGAAAACATCCGATCATTAAATGGAGGTTCTATGAAGTATTAGGAGATCTTGTAGGAACTGGAATGGGGAAAAATGATTATAAATATAAGGAGTTATGAAAGGATCGATTTACCTCTCTAAATCTTGGACATTTCTAAAATCCGTAGAATATTAGACCAATTTCGCTATTTTATTGAGCTCCAAATTGTGGGAGAAGAGAATGGGGGCGCACCATAGCTAAGTGATCTCGGGGGAGAGATGGAATAACCGATGAAACGTAAATATTGAAAGTGATATTAATGAATTAAAATTTATATTTAATTCAAGAAATGGGCTTTCGGGCATGCCCAATCTATTAAATAAAAACCCATATATACTGTGATTATGGATTTCTAAATGGTCCAAATTAATATGGTGTTGTTACTAGGTCAGGGGATGACAATTAGGAATTTTAATAGAAGAGAAATGATTAAAAATGAAGGAGTTATAAAGGCATCTAAATTTATTTTTAAATCTGGAATTTGGCTCACAGTTTTTCCCAATTAATGAAAACTCACCCATTCCTCCATAAAATAATGGGAAACCCCCAAAAAATCATTAATGGAAATTATATGGAATTTAACTTCAAAATAAGTCATATATGTGACAATTATTGCATCCATGAAAACTTTCCTCCCTGGAAAGTCACATCAAGGCCAAAGCAATAACCAAACCCAACTGAGAAACCAATAAGTACTCCCTTGACCGGTTTCACCCTCAAAGGACAAAACACCTCCAGTGATCAATTAATGAATTATTAATCTCACAATCAAAACATACACCACATTCCTGAAATGATCAATCACATTCATACATTATCCCAAAATAAAACACCTTAAACACTATCCAAACAAAACTCAATCAATTCACCCAAAAAAACAACAACATAGAACAATTTTACAATTGGCATGATATAAATAAACCATTAGGCACTCTCCAATCTCAATGTTTACCCAATGAAGATGTAGGGAGCATGATAGCTCTGAATGATACTACCTAACTCCAAGCCATTACCGTGGATAAGTCTAAGTTACTGGTACAAAAGAACAAAAATTGGCTCCCCACCATAAGAGACAACCGATATTTTTTCTAAGAAAAAATCAGGACATAACATGGGGAGGCCTAAATGGACTCCCGAGTACAAAGGGTATAATTCCATAAGAAATTTACAAAAAACATATATAAGACTCATAGTGGGTCTCCCCACCATAAGAACCAACCATCTTAACTGACTAGCACGGGCTGGTACAGAAAGTCCCAAAAATTTATAGGGTTGGGATGACCACATGGTTAGTCTACATGGCTTGGGAAACCATACACTAGCAGTGGGGATCCTTCTAGCTACATGGTTTTCTAGAGCATCGTTACTACTAACCAAGTGCAAAACATGTGCTCAACCATTCTAGACAAACATTAATCCTTTCTCCAAAGACTCTCTGGAAACCAAAGGAGGAGGGAATAACATTGGGCGACAACATGGGTACAAGGACCTCCCCCTATTTCCGCAGAACTGAAACAATAGAAGAAAGATGATGACACCATAGGTTGAAACTCTTATTATCCTTCATAACGAGGATATGGAATTGTACATGGGTTTAAATGTTCCCTGTGAATTCTCTTGATTGCGAGCCAACTTCTCTCTGAGACATATGGCTAGAGCTCAAATGATTGAAGAATCTTCGGCCTCACAGTTAGGATTTGGAAACCCCCTGAATGAGAATTATTCATTCAGTGAAACCAACCACTACACCGCAATCCCTGCTATGTTTTCCCTGACATAACACATTCCAAAACTCACATTTCCCTAACCCAATATTTAACAGAAACATGGGCATAGAAGATTCACACACATCACACCTTGTTTGTTCAGGTGAGAAACAATAGAAGTAAAGAACCCCTATAATCACCTTCCTATAAAATGGAATATTTTTATGTTTTTCCAGGGGATACATTCTCCCAACATAACAAAGACCCATCCATGATTTCCCAACTTTCACTTTTATGTTCAATCGAGAACATGAAATCAAAAGGAATCAACGATCATGACCATTGTGACTGATATAAACAATTCATGGAGTGGGACACTATAAAAACATCCCCAAACAACACACAATTATAGAAAGTGGCCACAATATCCTTTCAAGAACATATTTCCCAAAATGGTGGTTTAAAATGAACTCGTGATTCAAAGAATCTAGGAAGAACCTAGAGGCCCTCTTAGACACCATAGAGACACTCATCCGCACAAACAACCCTAGACCACTTCTAGCATCGACAAATTACGAATCTTAAAAAACTAAGGTCTCTTTCAACCATTCACGAGAACTCCCCTCTTCAAGGGGATATAAAAATCAATGAAACTAATGGGGGGGTATAATCAATCAACAATGATCGATAAAAGATTCCTTATATTGATCAACTGGAGGATTTTCCAATGGCGAAACAATCCGGGTTGCACTTCAGTTGTGCATTAACCCTTAATGTGGGCGTACCTTATCCAAAGAGAGAACCCATGGACCCAACCAAGATTTTCCATTGGTAAAAACAAGCCATAAACCAGATCTAATCACATGAATGGAACCACCATAATGGTGTCCTGAAACATATCTCAGAGTAGACTATTAACTGGCCCTTCTACCCAGCTTACCGACAAAAAATCATCCCAAAACACAGTTCAAACAGGAGGGGTTTTTAGACTAAAAACATCCCACAACATCAAATTTTATCAAAATCACATAATATAAGCCATCCCAAACAATTCATTAAGAAATCACGTTTTTCATTAAAAACATTTCGTGAAAACAAACAGTTCATCAGTTAGCGTATCTACCAATGGTACCCCATGGGCTTTACACATGCATGTTTCTGTGCCACACCGGGAACCCTCCTCATGTCCATCTCGACACTCATCCAGTCATGCCATCAACCATCCATCATCCCATATAACCCCATGCATGTGGTTGCTCAAAAAAATACCAATGGTTAAAACAAAAAATTCATTCCACTTTTCTAAAACAAAATAGTCAACCAACACATCCTTTTTCTCAACAATCCTAACCACAAGATCAAAATCCCAATTCACATCTTCCTAAAAATTACATAAAGACACAACAATTTAGAAATTAACTCATTTTAAAGATATTAAAATAAATTTCAAAACATCTCATCCCATTAAAAAACCCTTTGATTGTTTATAAAACTCTATTGGAAACACTTTTCAAAACCAACTTCAATATAGTTCCTACATTCAAAAGAGGTGTAAGAACACCATTTTAAATTTCAAAAAAATTCTGAAAATTCAGTTCCTCCATTTCATAAATCAAAAATTCCATCTTTATTTTAAAACATTTCACAAAAACATTAAACTTCTTAAAACCAAAGTTCCCTGATTTCAAAACTAAATCACAAAACAATGCGGGAGGAAACTTGTTTCAGTGGGAGACTTGGAATTATGATTGGTGGCTATATTCCAGTCACATCACTATCATAGAAAGTTTTCTATGGAATATAATTTTCTCCACATGGATTTCTAGGCCTTGCGAGCTCACTAAGACCATTAACCCAACTCTCATTTCATTTCCCTTAATCATCATCGAACCATGAAAACCAAAGGACTAAGATAAATCCCAACTTCCCCTGGAAAATTGAATCCCGTCACGAGGTGTGGTGATTAGGCACACTACCCATAACTAAAATTCCATGTCCCAATTATCCAAACTCTAGATTATCCGGACTCTTCCCCAAATAACAAGACCCAAAGAGTTAACCTCAACCTCCTCTGATAGCATTTTGTCACGAACCAAATCTAGTCACCTTCAAAACTGGAACTCAACCCGGCCCACAACAAGACCCGAATGTAAATAACAATCCCCACTGGCAGGAAAAAGTGCCTGGGTATCATAAAATAAAAATTGGGAACAATTTACCTGAGTTTATAAACATAAAACAATAAAAGAATCCAATAAAATGAATTCGGATTTTTCAATCCAAACAATCTTTTACAAAAAATCAGCTCTGAATTACATATTTTAAAATAACTCAACTAGACTATATCAATGGTACAAAACCAAATGGGAATATCCCGAGAACCCTCATGAAAAGGGGCACCTCCCTCAAGCCATCTCCATAAGACTTCACCAACATGGACCTTATAGAAACCCGAACCACTGGAACTAAAAATGGTACCCAACCTGCGACAATAAAAATAACCAAGTATACTTAAACACAAGGCTGTAAGTAGAGTGTGAAACAATTACCAATAGGATACCACCGCTAATATATTCCATGTGATAAAAATTTAAAGACAAAATGAATGAAAGTTTTAAAAAACATCAAATGGCAGTTACAATTTCTAAAAGATACAATATTAATAAAAACATTTTTCAGGTGGGATAATTTGAAGAACAAACACTTTTAAAATAAATACCAAAGCTACTGAATTTTTAAGCCACTCATTCCATACGCTGATGGTATGCACAAAATATCTATTGAGCAAAATCAATAGGAAATAACCCATAGGAAATAGCTAGCTATGCATCCCGGGTACCTCGTATCTCGGTGAGTGTAACCATCACAAATATCAGTTCTTGTGCACGAGACACTAGTAGGAAACATACCCATAACATTGTTTTCCCCAATCATCATCATCATAGTTTATTTATAGTTGTAAGCCTCAATCGTGCAATGTGAAACTGAGGCCAAACCCCACAGATTCACTAGCACACTAGTACACGTCCACCCACCTAGATACACGGGTTTTCCCTTTGTGCTCAAACATGTTAAACAAGTGAATGAATATACTTTTCACATGAATAGATAATTTAAATATCATAAAATTACCAAACAGCCCACATGTATTCAACAAAAGTCACAAAATTCCACTTTTCATTCAAATTGATTTTGAAATCTGACTCACACCAAAATTTCCCACAATACTTTTCACAATTCATTAACGCTTCCACAAATAAATTAAAAAAATTTATAAAACAATTACAATATATTAAAAATACAATAACATCCCAATAACTTGTTACATAATACCCGTTTTACCTACAATATAATTTTATCATCATTCTTACACGAAACAACCCACAAACAAGTTTCGCTCCAACATCACAATTTAATAAAGCATTTCAGAAATTTACAAAACATTCTAAAAATGTTTGAAATATTAAAACATTACTTCACCTTTCAAAACACCTTAATAGTTTATCACACATACCAAAAAGTGCATATGCACCCTTTTCCCACTTTTTTAACCAAGTAAAACAATTACAATTTTTATAAAAAGAACCCAAGTGGTGTAAATATATCTTGCACACAAAACCCATTTCCAAACCCTCATTTGAGACCAAAAACCATACCAATTCTTATCCAAATCAGAATTGGAATCCCTAGAGACATTTATAAAACCACTTTCATGTTTTATGAAATCACCTTGGATAATACTACAAAAGATCCAAATGAAAACACACATTTTCATATAATTCTGTCAAGAAGTACAAAAATGTTTTACATATAAAACATATTTAAAACCATATTTTAAGCCCACATGACAAAAAAACATTACCAAAATAGAATTGGTAGGCCAAAAAATATTATATTAAACCAATTCCATATGTTATAAAATACACCCAAATAATACCCCACGAGTACTAGATGAAAGCACCCAATTTCATGTTAAAATGAAACTATAAAACTAAACACTTAACCAAATCAATCATAAACAATTTTTTCACCACCCCCAACTTATGAGAAATATGAAAAATGATTAAATACAGTAAGATATCTCATAAATAATTGTTTTCACATGGAACCACCTACCGAAAGTGTCGAATCCATCAAAACATGGTGTGAAACATCAACCGCACCACCGTCGCATCACAAGGAAGATAAATCCAGCCCTAAACAACAATATTTTACCAAAAAGACACCAAATAAAACCATAGGTTAGAACCATAACTTTTTGAAATTTTAGATCATAATGAAAGTGGGAGGAAACCCTAATGGGAAAGAAGAAATTGAAGAGAGAAACAGTTACTCAAAAAATCTTGAATAAAACTACCCAAAATCCACCAGTATCTGAATTTGAAAACCTTAAACCATTCAAGAGTGTTTAGAAAAAGGATTATGATATCATGTAGGAAATAGAATTGGTTAAAAAAATGTAAAAATATAAGTAGTTATGAAATGATCAATGTATCTCTCCAAATCTGGGCGATTTATGAAATCCAGAGAAGATTAGACAAATTTAGAGATTCCATTGAGCTCCAAATTGTGGAAGTAGAGAATGGGGGAGAAACGTAGGTAAGTGGGATCTGGGGAGATTTGTGATCACTAAAGAAACATATATATTTAAGGTGATATTAAAGAATTAAAATTAATTTTTATTGTAGAAAATGGGCTTTCGGGCTCCCCCAATCCCTTAAATAAAAACTCATATCCACCATGATTATAGATTCCTAAATGGTCAAAATTAATATGGTGGTGTTAATAGGTCAGTGGATGAAAATTAGTAATTTTAATGGATGAAACATGTTTAAAAATTAAGGAGTTATAAAGGAATCAAAATTTATTTTTAAAGCTGGAATTGGGGTCCCGATATGGCCAAATTCATGTAAACTCACCCATTCCTCCGTAAAAGCTTGGGAAACCCCCAAAACAAAGCATTAATGAATATTAAATGGAATTTAACTTTTAAATAACTCATGTATGTGACAGAAAGGACTAGTTAATACAATTTTATAATCCATGATACAAGCAAATACGCCTGATGATCTCACATAAGATACAATCTAATAGAATTTCAATCAGCTATTTTATCCCAATATGATGATGGTGGTGATTGTTTGTAAATTTATTTCCATGGAATAATAATATTGTTCAATGATGGAATATGCAACTGGGTTTGTTGAGTTTTGTATTTGTCTTCCGATATCCACACAAAAGAAAATACTAATGACAGACATTTCAAAAAAAAATAAAATTCATGATAATATTGATGGTTTACACAATTACAACCTCACTTTTTTATTATCCTTTTCTTATCTAAAATTTTGTTACTAATGAGGAAAATCTATATGTAATGATGGGTCTCACTATGGGTTCATTAGGAGAGGTTGTTTCTAGATCTCATTTTTTTCTAGTATAAAAAGTATGATGATACTTACCAGAGTAGATCATAGGGTTATCAATAGTCATCAGGATTGGAAAAAGTTTATTATTTAAAGAAGATGTTGGAACCCTGTTGTAGTGGAGGTAGATTGGCTACACCCGTTCTAATTTCTATCAGAATTTAAGGATATTCCACTAGTGTAGGCATCATGGTTATCCTTGGAACATCAATAGAATTCACATACTGGGGAGTGTAGTTAGTATATTTTTTCTAATTGTTAAAATGTAAACAAATGAGGATTTTAATGGTGTTGGATTTTACTCATTGGGAAAAAAGTGACAATAAACTAGGTTAGGATTTCTTAGGGTATCCAGTAGTTAAGATATCATTATACACTAGATATGGATTATATGGAAATTGATTCAAATATTACCACCATGAGAGGGTTTATATTTGTTGATTCTTATAATTATTTTTTCTTATTTGATACAAGTGAATCATATTCGGTTATTTTGGTAATGTTTCCTAATTCCTTATAAATGAGGGAATATTTGATTATATTTATGGACGATCTTATTATCCCAATGAGAGGGAAGAAGATGTATGGGTTTTAGTGCATAAATGTTTATTCATGTTAATGGTGTGGAGGTGTTCTGGGACAACATTTGTTTTAACAAGGTCATTTTTATATCATCATTTTTATATATTGGAAAATAATATTCACCAATAATATTGAAATTTATTTCTATTAAGTCTATTTTATAACTCTTGATAGAAACTCACACATTTCTAATGATGAGTGGAACCACAGTTCATGGTGGGTGGGGACCATTATTACAGATATTATATTTATTTCAGTTTAGTTTTCAAGATTATTATTTGGATTTGTTGAGAATGGGTCATATAGTCACATTCTAGTGGTTGTATACCTAAACATAGAGGTGATTATATAGGATTTTTTAATTTTCCTCCTTAGTGAGAGGTTGAGTTATCTATAAACATATCCATAGGATGAGAGAGATTTATTTATAATCATAATGGAAAGATAAAAATGAGTCAAAATAGTTACATTTCAAATTGAAGTCCTAAAAAATAAGGGATTTATTCATCCATGTGTTTCAATATTGGGGACATAATTACTATTTTTAAATAAAATTGATGGGGGCCTTTGATTTTTTAAATATTATTGAATTATGAATTAGGTGTGACATAAAATAAATTCCCATTTATGCAATTTGATTATATTTTTTATTAACTAATGTGGGCCTAGTGGTTTTTGAAAATATACCTGAGGAGACAGTTCAAATAATTTAGTGTATGCAGATAAGATATTCTTAAGATCTCCATTCGGAGATAATATATGCATTATTATTATTTTTTTACCATTTTAAATTACCAATTCTCCTATACTATTTATTTATTATATGAACAAGATGAATAATAACTTTTTTTTATTCTTTCAGTGTGGTGTTTTTATTATGGCATGGTGTTTTTCATGGAATATGAGGATTATGGAGATATTCATGCAGTTTTATTAGGGATGTTGAATGAAATTAAAATAAATTCATTGTTTTCCAAAATTAAATTTTAGATCAATAATGTAATGCTTCTAGGACATTTGATATCTGGTGAATTGGTTTCATGGTTTTCTAAGAATATAAAATAATATATAACTTATGATTGGCCCATGAAAGTCCTTGATATCATGATCTTTTTAGTATTGTAAAAAATTCAACAATAATTGATTTTGGGACTTCTATAAGGTAGCTTCACCAAAGGATGATTTATCATTGAATAGTGTGATGTGTGAGTGGGATGAGAACTGACTATGTTTATTTTTGATTTATTGGTTTTATTGTAAATATATGTCATTTTGAATTATTTTTTTTCATTAAAAGGGATATGTAGTGTACAATGATGCCTTAGGTATGGGGATATGGTGTGGGCTTATACAAGATGATCATATTGTATCCTATGAATCTCATCAGGTATTAACACATGAAATGAATTACCACACCTATGACCTAGAGTTGGCAGTTATGATGCTTTTGATGAATAAGTTTTTCCATTACCCCTTTAGTGAGTGATTTAAAAAATATTGGATCATATGAAACCGAATTCAATTTTCACTCAGAGGGACCAAAACCTTAGGAATAGACAGTAGGTAGATTATCATTAGCTTATTTATCTCAAACTCACCTATACATCTATGATGGGAAATTTGGTTTCCAATTCCTATAGTATAATGAAATTGATCCATGTACTTAAATAATTCATGGAGGAGTGCTGTCTGATTGAATTTTTATGATCTTGATATTTCAAGTAGGTACATTATTATTTAATTATTTAGTTAAATATATTGTAGACGTTTAATCAAAATATTAATTAGAATATGAGTGAACTCATGTCATTTTAGGGGGGTCATGGCATGAACAATTGGGAAAATGAGGCCATTTGGTTGCGGGATCATAGTTTAGAAATGATTAGTATTTATTGTTCATCATTGGACAAAGAAACTATTTATGCAAATTCCATTAAATACTAACAAGCACATGAATAGTAAATTTTATATGAAAAATTATGTGTAGCCATGAAAAAATTTTCAATCCAATCTCCCACATAGATAGAGTTTGGTATACAGTTGGAATAATGTTTTTCTTAGAATGCTACCATACCCTATACCTCATTTAATTAATTATTTTTTTATTTTTCCCTATTATAATATATATTTTTTTGAATCTATTTTATCTATTATATCTTCCAATGGAGGAATGGGTGATGATCAAATGATCTTTTGTCATTTAAGGATCATTATCATTCAATATTGAGTCATTTAATGAAATATTTAATGTGAATGGAAGTACCTATAATTATATCACACCTATTTATTATATTTTCTCGATGTGTCCTTGTATAATAGTTATTCATCATATTAATCCTCTAAACCCCTATATTCTTATAGATAAATTATTTTTGGAATTGACTTTTTTTGGGTATTAAATCAAGTGTCGTGTTTGAGAAAGTGTTCATTTGTTGAATTGAGGTTGATGGTCTAAAAGTTATTTCCCATAGTATTTATGTTTATGTTTGGTGTATATTTATGTTCCATTAGGTAATTATTATATATATATATATGATTTTTTGTTACAAAAAGATAAAAATGGGCGTGTAAAGGATGTATATAACTCATCATGATCCCCTTTAGATCTATTGAGAATTATTTCACCAGGACTACAGTAATCAATGGGGAGTGGCACTCCATTCATATGGTTTAATGTATTGTGAATTTATATTTTAATGGGATTATGTGATTAGAACAACATGATCATTGTTTTTATTTTATTAATGGAAGAAGGGTATATTCATCTTAAAATGAAGATGCTAAATAAGTTATAGTAGATAATGGGTAATTGTGAGAAATGGATAATGTGTCATGACCAATTGGGTAAATGGTATGAAAGAGGGTCTAATGGTTATAAATATGTTCAATTGATGAAATGGGTTAAACATGGAACTATGTGATGAGTTGAATTTGATGAACCTTGGAAATGTGATAAATGTAATGGTTGACCCTTTTTGTTATTAATGGATTAATTGTTCATTGGTTATGTAAATTGGAATATAAGGCAATGTGTATGATTTGGAACTAAAATGGGGATAATTTTTGATATGTCATGCTATATTGATGTTCAATTCCTCACCAATGTATTGTATGGTTTTATTTGTCAGGATTATGATCTAGGTCCCAAAATAATAGACATGAGATGGATACCATAATGGATTTTCTATATAGAGTTTTACAATTTATTTATTAAATGAGTTTCCCTATGATGTAAATTTATTGAATAACTTGTTTATTCTTTAGATGTATGACATGATCCAATGTCGGTTTGATGTATAAGGGCTTAATAGAGAACCATTAACTAAAATAGTAATTTAAATAACATTAAATATTGAGATTTATTTAACTATCCACATTCTCTATTTTTTACTTCACTTATAAAATCATTGTATTTTACTAGATATTTTTTAAACAATGTTATTAGTTTCCATATAGTTGTAATCAAATGAAACTTAGGCTGATGTTGGGTTCCTGAATATGCAACATGGTTATAGTTTATGATAATGAATAATTTTCTCTGATAGATAGTTGATATGGTTTATTAATTAAGACATAGATGAGGGGACCATAAATGATGTTTGGATTGGAACGAAGGATAATTTTTGGTGTCTTGTTTTGTTATACTTATAACACACAAGAAAATCATGACTAGTCAAACTTTATAGTATTGGTGTGTGGGTACTTATTAATTAATGGAATGTGATCTGTGATGTATTTTTTAGTTACTATTTCATTTCAATGTTAATGTTGATTTATATTATTATTTAACTCTGGTAATTAGGGTGTAGTCTCCCAATAAGATCTGTTAGACCCTCACTTATTGTCGGTATTCTCTAGAATATTGGGTGGTCAGGATGAGGTCATGTGGTGAACTATCCTGAGGAACCTCTTATATTGTATAACTGACCATGAATTTTGAGATGTGGAATTCAAATGTTTTTTATCTTATATTACATTATTATTTATAAAATGTAGGAAAAAGGCTAGGAAGAGTCGGGTCATTGTTATGAGCTCATGCATTGTAATATCTCACCCACGTGTGGAGGAAAACAATGGAACCCAAGGTCGGGATTTTTGTTCCTAATTAATGTAGTTATTGAAGTATTTCACTTCTCTGTGGGTGGAAGACATTATGGGTGATGTTATTTTTTTTGGAATTTTTCTCATCGGAGGTAATTGAAGTAGTTTTTCTATATATGCATTATTAAATTCACTAACCAATTTAGGTGAGATTCAATATGATTGAAACCCATGTGGAATAGCATTTGGGGTGTGATAGATAAAATGGGATTCAGTTTCCTTATCTTTTATTAATGATGTATTATCCAATAGTAAATCTGAATGAATTTAATGAAATAATGAATTTTAATGGAAATGAAATCTATGGTATTTAATGCAATGTTCAAATTATGTGGGTTGGTTTCCCTATGTTATCCATGATCTATAATATGTATGGCCAGTTGTAGTGATGGTTTGGTGTTTTTACCCTCTTCATATTGTTTACGAAATGTGGTTGGGTAATGTCTAGTTTTCATCGTTTTTGGTCTAAATTTTGAAAATTATCTATTATATGTTTTGATATGTGTGTTCCACAATCTAGAGAGATGCCACCACAGTAATGTTTTCAGTTAGGTGGTGTGAGGACATCACCTCGAATGATTCTCTCGCTGCATTAGAAGAAAACCACATGGATATAGAAAAAAGAGTAGAATAGCTTTTTGAAGTGTACTTTTATCATTCTATTTATTTTATAGTGAAAATCCACGGGTGTTATTATTTTAATATGATATATTTGATGAGTGAAATTTAACTGCAAAAACATCCGACCATTTGTGGAGATGGCGTTCTTGAGGTAAAATAGTTTTTGATATTTTCATTCCAGATGATTAATGACCACTTATAGGCTCTTCATGATAAGTGAGTCAGTTTGGTAGTATATAAGTTGTGGGGACCAGGGAAGAACTAGTTGTATATATATGATCAGCATTGAAGATAGATACTATGATAATCATGGGTATACATGCAATATTTTTGGATCATTTTTATCAAGATACTCTTAGATATGCGAGAGCTATAAAATTCATGATTTTGACTCAAGGAAATATGAAAGGAGTGAAAAATTAAATCTATTCACTATCTTCCAATTATTCATTGAATCATCAGTATGTGATGATGTATAAATAGTGATTAGTTTTTAGGATGGAGCAAGATATCATGTCATGACCCAAGTGAATATCATTCATTTAAATATGATTTTTGAGATAGTGGATCATGACCTCACTATTAAATGTGACATGTAAGGTGATTCATATGGTGTATATGTGGTTTTTGTTGGGTTGCAGAGTGGTACAACTTTTGATAGTATGAAGCATCGTTTTGAGTGTTTTCACCTTGGTAGTGGTAACAAATGTAGACATTGAAGGTTATCATCCTCTTATGGTAGTGATCATGTGTTCATCTATTAGTATAGTAGGCTGGTACACATGAATGGTCAATGCCATTGATCACTAGTCGAGTCCCTAGAATATAGAAGTATGGGAAATCAATATAATTTTTTTTTCAAAAATATTTCCTTAGTATATCGGTACGGAGGATCAAGATTGATGTAGAATGTAGAAAGTGGGACTAATACACTATACATGAAATGTAATTTGTGTTTTATTGGTCATACATTTGATAGTGGATGATGTTCTGATTTGGGAAATGTGAGACCATATCAAAACTATAGTATAATGCATGGGACCCTTGTAGGATATCAAGTAACTGTGATAGAATTTCTACATGCTTTTCATCATGAACCTTATTTTAGTAAAGCTAGACCGTCGAATACATAAATATCAATTATTTTATATTTTACACCTTTTAGAGATTTATTTTACATAAGGTCATTACAATATATCATATATTCATATTTTTCATGTGGTTGTTTCTAATAGTAATGATTTATTTTGGGTGATGTGGATTGAAACACGTTTGGGGGTGTGATAAGAGTCTATTTATAAAATTATGGTGTCTTCCCATGATATTGGTGAGTACCATATGTTTTGGTACTGGTACATTTTTTATATAATTTTTTTACCACATAGTTTTGATGGTATTATTAGTCACATACCAGAATAAAACTAATTTTTACCATTTAATTGCATGTTTCACCTCTATGGATGGTGAAAATTATGTGCATCAAGAGGAATGAGATATCTTAAAATGTTTAATCGGTCCAGTTTTTCTATAATAGGGTAAGGTCAATTCCCATGTTTTGTTTCCTTTTCTATATTATGAGTGAGTGAAATATGTTTTCTTACCTCTAGTAGTAGATCGATTTTAGATGTTGTTTCTTGTTGATATCTCTTCACTTCTATCAGATGGGGAGGTTATGGTAATGATTGAGCCTATTCCTAGATGTAATCACATGGCCATTCCTCTATATAGAACTAAACCATCAGAACATTATTCATATAAAACTATGTTAGAGTAATTAGTAAATAAATGGTTTACATATCCGAGTATATAACCATGAGGATCTCATGCATGTTCATTCTTGAAATGAGGATAATACATTATAGTTATATGTCAAATATCAGAAGACGAATCAGATGATAGTTAAGAACAAGCTACCTCATCAATATATTGATGAATTATTTTATCATATGGATGGATCTTATATGTTATATAAGACAAATTTGTGGTCAGGGAATCACATGTTATACCACACCCTACTTTTATATGATGTTATGGATTATAAAAGTTCTTCATGATTCCTTTGGGGTTGAAAAATAGAGAAACATTTTCAAGGAATTAAGGGAATGAATATTTCACCCATACTTAGATATTTTTTTGGATAAAATCATAGTGTACTCCCAAACACATGATGATCATTCCCTACATCTATAAATTTTATTGAGAACATTGAGAGAGAATTGACTGTACACCAAGATATCAAATATTCAATTTTTGATCAAATACGTATATCTCATGTATTACATAATTCTCGAGGAAGTTGTTTCAATATAAAATAAGAAATGGCTTGCAGTTTTATCACAAGAAAATCTTAAGAATTTTTTTAATATTTGTGGAATTCAAATAATATTGAGATATGAACTGTAGTTAATCATATAATTTTCCTAGTTAGGAGTTCCAAATTCAATCTTGAAATAGAATGATATATGTTTTTAGTGTTCTGAAACATTTTAGAATTATTTTTAGGATCTAAATAAATATTTCACCATTACATCAATCTTGATGATATCTGAACCATTCAAGGAGTATATTTTTTATGAATCTATTAATTGACATAGGGAATAGTTGATGCAATGAGATCACATTAAGGAGCATTGATAATGGAAGTTGAGGCCAAATGAGTGGAACCATCCAAAATAATAATAATTAATTGACCATAGATGCTTATTCCTTGAAATTTTGGTAGGATTATCATTTGGGTTTAGATTTTTTATTTATACACACTATAAATTAATTAATCATATTGTTTCCTAGTGAGATTTGAATCATATTATGCAGATATGGGTTAATTATATACGATATTTTAACATAATAAAACATATATATTTGGAATAGGGGATAATATTGTGAAATAATTCAGTAATAACATATATTATTTGTTGGATCATGAGCCTTGTTCTATATTAAGGATAATGAATTTTTTTAGAACCATCTCGATGTTTAGGGTGACCAGGTTCTAATGGAAGTTATCTTTTTGTCTATTGAGCCAATGTTTTTGAGCCCTGATAAGAGTAGACAATATTTGGAGGCAGTGTTTTTGTATTTAATAGAGTTCATTGAAAAGAGGATCCACCTTTTTATTGGACTATTTATGTGGATGTTATCATTCATTCTATGGGATTTATTTTGTTCCAACTTATATGCAAGAATGGTTGATGCATTAGTGGAATTATTTTAGGTGAGTGGTACACCATTTCTTAACCAAGAGTTATAAATATTGTCAAAGTATTTATTGGTGTTTGGGAAAGAAAAATGATATTGTAGGTTTCATTAGATTATTTTAAAAAAATTTAGCAGATGTGGGAAGAGAATCAGTGGCCTGGTGGTTTGGTACTACAATTTCCTATTCCGAAGTGTAAGTGAGATGATGTTACAAAAACAATTAGTGGGGATAATGAGGAAAATTTACTATAATAATGAGACACGATTTATTTTTAATCTATCGGACTTGGTTTTACACTTCTTTCTAATACTAAAAACAATAACTTTTTACTAATTGGGTGACTTGTCTAATCATGCGATAATATATTTACACACGGTATCTCGATGTGTTATTTCAATTCATGATACAAATTTTTCTTCAATCATCATGAAATGTGCATTGAAGTTGTTGGTAACCTAGTTATTTATTTTTTCAGCTATTCACCTATAGAATGATTGAAAAATTATAACATACTATCTCACTGTTAGAGTTAATGTTGAGGGAACATGTCCTAGAATGTTTTGGTTCTTTTGAGAAACATTTGCAGCTCATTGGGTTTCATTTTGACAATATTTATCAAGATACTACTTTTATGTCACCATATGATTAGATCTATGGTTGGAAATGTATATATGAATTTTGTTGGATGGATTTAGTGGAATCATAACTGTTGGGACTAAGTATCATATAGGACACATCATGTCAGTTTTAATTGATTTGGAAGCATTTTAATACATCGTAGAGTAGAGAGATGTCACACACTAATAAAAATTATGTTCAAAATTAGTTTTAGGGGGGTGATGATGTATTACATGTGGTGTTTTCCAATGTTTTTTCACCATCATATAAGAATATATAGAATGTTTTTTCCTAGGTATCTGGGTTCGTTTTATATCATAGGGAGTATTTTTTGGGTTGTGTACCAATTGGCTCTTATATATTGGTATAATAACATTCATGAAGCATTCCATGTGTAACATCATGAGAATATTCTCACTATAACTTCTTAGGTAATATACTTTTATGATGTTTGGCCTGATGTGAATTTATCCTTTGAAGAGAATGATCATTGTATTGTGTATCATAGGGGAAATATTTTCTAGGGTGAGACCTTGTAGTTTGTCCAAGTGTTGTTGAATCATAGTAATGTTTAGGTGGAAATACAAGATCAAAAAACAAAAAAAAATTCCAAAATTTCAAATATTCATACCTTTAATACATAGCAAATCTTGGCAATATAGCTCAAGGATGTGTTTTATAAAGTGGTGATATTGTAAGATTACAAAATATCAAGGAGTTATATTCTCTTATTAAAAATTATAACCACATATAAATTTTTAATGGATTGTTTTTTGAGAATATAATGGCTCAGGGTGATGTTACAATTGTTTGGGGTGCATAAAATGGGTTAAATGAGGCCATTATGTACTGGAATCATAGTAGTTACCATGGTAGTACTAACTGTGATCCCTAAACTGTGATACATTATAACTAAGGTCAATTAGATAGTGATTGGTTGACTACCACCCCATAGTATGTTAAAACATGAATTTGGCCTAGAAAAACCATGCAAACCATTCCCCATCTTAGATAGAGGGTGTTTCATGTTTTGCATGCATTTTGGTTAACGATACATCCAAACCATGAACCTCTTTAAAAGAAGGAATTTCCAATTTTTCTTCCTATAATTTATGACTTCTTACTCTATTTTTATCCTCCAATAACCTTTATCATCTAGGATGATGAAACAATGTATCCCACAGCTTCAAAGATGATTCTCCTTAAATTAGGAGTTATTTGATGTTCTTATTAGCAAAAATACAAGATATGGGTGTGTATTGCAATCCTCTATCATATTTTATTGGATGATTCCATGTATATGTGTCATTATCTCACTAAATCATCTATAGAAACATTTTCCAAAATATTAATTATTTGGGCATTGAAGGCTATTTTTCATTGAACCAATGGTAATGTTAGAGAAATCATTCATGTTAGCAATTGAGGATGGTGGTGTACAAATTTAATGCTATATTTATGATTTTTAATTTAATTTTATGTGAATTTTCCATTTTTTCATTGGGCTACATATATTAACCCATTTTATGTAATATAGAAACTCAGTCTGTAAATGGTTCGTTTAACACTTTTAGAACAATGTTTCACAAGTTGATAATATTTTGATGAAGCATATGGTTCCCCACAAGGTGTGTAGCCCCATTTATATGGTGATTAATGTTTTTAAATGATGATTTAAGGGGTTTATGTGATTAAACTAATATGAATCATGTTTGGATTCATAGAATGTAAAAATTGGATGTTTATTGTAATAAGGAGAAATTAAATGACATATATTACATAATGGGTAAATATGATAAATAGTAAATGAAGAATGTTAATGTGGGTAAATATATTAAAATGGGGTATGATGGGTTTAAATGTGGTTAATTAAAAAAATTAGACATTGAACTAAGTAATATAGTTAGTGTGGAAAACAATGGTAATGTGTAAAATGAAAAGGTAAACCATTGTAGTAATTATTTGCTAAAAAGTTCACTGATGGGGATCCGTGGAATAAATGGTAATTGGTATGGTTAGATATTGATATATGAATTCCCCTTTGATGTAAACTTCTTGAATAAGTTATATATTATTCATATTACTAGAATGGGTATAAGTCTGGTTGATGTGTATGGCTGTTACTTATAAATAAGAACTAAAATAATTAACATGAATAATGTAAAATAATGAGACATATTTAAAAATAGATATTTTAGATTTTTCAACATACATATTCATAAATTTATATGAATATATATTTTTTATATTCCCCATTGGTGGGTGGCAAATTGGTTGTACACACTCCATTCTTATGCCACCATTGGGTACATGAGAAGACTATAAACTTGGAGGCTATAATAAGAAAAAAAGATCATTTCTTGATGGCTTATGTGGTATATGGGTCATAACATTGACGAGGGGAATATAGGTTATTCTAGGAAATAGTTCGGAGATTATATTTAGTGTCTCAATTTGATTTACTTCTAGAACATCATACAATGAAGTCATTTCAAACTATAATATTTTTTCTTGTTATAACATTCTCAATTTGGGAATTTTGAGTGTGTTTTATTTGTTAATTATTACTAATGTATGACGAATTTTATTTTTTTTATTTACATTGTTATTTATTGTATTGACCCCCCGCCCCCACCTTATCCATTAAATTGGCACTACTAGTATGAAAAAATTGGTTTACAGGGAGTCGCGATTAGGGTCATGTGGTGAACCAACCCTTTGTAAAGGTTATAGTGGCCCCTATAATGTTACCTTACAATGTTAAACAGTGTTTGGAGGAGTAGTAGAAAATAAATAAATATATCATTTTCTAGTGTTTATGTAATTCCAGATAATATTTACTGACATTGCTGTGATGAGGCATCTAACTATGAGTTATAGCAGATCCGGAGTGGATAAAAAATTGGGCTTTCCTCTGGTGATTGTTCTTGGTATCCCATTGGTACCATTTACTTCCAGAAATTAATTGTATTTCTTTAATCTAGTGGATTAAAGTGTTTAATGAATAGAATTAATATAGTAGAGGATTTCACTTTGGGGATAAAATGATTTTTTATAATTTGAGAAATTGATTTTTGTGGCCTATGTTTAGATGACAAGTTGTTGATTTGTTATATTGTGATTTCACATATTGAATGAACAAAGCAGAGGATCTAATATTGGGTAGTTTCTTTAGGCTCTTCCTATATTCATATGAAATTGGAATGAGATCGCTACATGAATTTTTCATTTTATATGTCATATTCTGTGTAGTAACAATTCAATTTGGGTGATTTTAGATTTATTGACCAAATAAACCAATTTAAATTCAATTAGAGCTTCATCAATGTAAGATGATCTAAATAAACCTAGTATTTAAGTGTTAATTAGGCGTTAATGAGTTCAATAGCATATCTTTTCAAACTAGGTTACAATTATTACCTCTCATTTTTTGAATAGTTTCTATGAATCCATGGGAACCATGGTAAAGTTTATCATAATATGCCACTCGCAGGTGGAATACTAAACTTATCTACCATCCAAATTATTTAGTATATTCTTAATGTATGCTTTATTAACCATATAGGTTTGTGGGGTGAGAATATTTTTTGGATAATTTGTATAAATAGTATTAAGGCATCATTTAACATATATCCTTTTGAGGCATTGTAATGGTGGTCGTGTATGTCCTTATCTTGTTTTATGAGTTTGGTGAGTGTTCCTTACAAATAATGAGCCATATCACATAGAGGTTGGTGAGGGTTCAGTCGAGTTAGAATAGTTTGCAAAATAATCATATTTTAATGGAACTATGTATAAATTTCCATGTTCAGATATTAAATTTTTCTTTTGGGGATCATGTGTTTCTTTGAGTATCTATTCGAGTAGGATTTATTAATTTTGAATGTAGGGAAATTTACTATCAAGTTTTTTTGGCCCATTTCAAATTATTAATTATTTTATAAATTTAACCTCAAATTTTATTCAATTAAATATGGAATTAATACATCATGTTTTCCATGGATCATAGACTAAGAAGAGCCATCTTTTCCCATATCATATTATAGAAGGGGATGATTTTGTGATAGATCCTCTCACCACCATCATGGAGTGGTCTATATCAGTCATAGATTATCATAACATAGTTCTCCATAGAAATAGACAAATTATTTAGTGAATATTTGTAACCTAGAAGAGATATCCCTAAGACTGGGTGTGTAATGATCCAATTAGGGAGAAGTTGTCCAACATGTTTTCCTCTAGGGAACATTAATTAATTTATAGGGGAAAAATGAAATTACAGAGAGAATGATGATTCTAACTATGTCATTGATTTTTATAATTCTGAGTTTTAATAATTTATTATTTGATCTTCATGGAGTTTTATGGTAATAAAATCATATATAGAGACATTGGTTCTGAAACATAGTTTTCACACAATTCATAGATTCCATGGGGATAATCATAAAAGATATAATTTATTTTTGATAATGATATATTATAGTGTCCTTTTAGGGTTTACCATATTTAATATTAGTTTCCATACCGTATTTATCCTTTTTTGGGGATAATGTCTATGAAATTATTGTCACATTATTTTTATAATCGAAGGGATAAACCATCTGGTCAGTCTAGATCAATATTTTGTTCCAATATTTACACATTTTTCCAAGATGAATTTATATTTTCCATGGAACCTCATTATATGCATTTTCACACATGATATAACCCTTGTATTGGATCTTATTTCATCTTTATTCATTGTTATTTCTCTAGTTATTCATTTAGGGTTTTAATGAGTTAACAATGGTAATTTTTAATTTCTATATCCAATTGAATTATTCATCCTAGTTTGTAAATTTTAAGGAGTATGGAAATCGTAGAGTGATATATAGTAATATTATGGATTTTGGATGAGGTTTTCATGTCTACAATTTGTGTATGATGTATGGGGAACTCTACCCACTATTTTTTATGGGTTTTATGATAATTAATGAGTAATGATTTTGTTACAAGTCAAATGTCTCGATTTCAGGGTGTTTTCTATATTGTTTACATTTAGTTATTTTTTCCATCAATTTTTTTTTCAAATGTATCCTTATATTTATCAATAATGATGGTTTTTTCATGTTGATTGTGATTCCTAAAATGTAATTGAAATTTTAATGTTTACTACATGTTTTTACAATAATATTGTTTGAATTTGTGAAATGTGTTTAATATAATATCTAAAGGATGATTTATTGTTAAAAATTATATCAATAGAGGCGTTTAATATGATTTTACATAATTTATTATTATTGTTATATTATGATGATTTTTGGATTACTAAAGTCATATTTATATTACAAATTTGAAATTAGTTTCACAATGAAGACATTAAGAGTGTGATTAACTAAGGAACAAGAAACCATAAATTATCCCATATACAACCTAGGTTGTGTTAACCATTGAAAAACTGGAGATCACATAATGTATATTTCCCTTGTGGACCTAGGTAGGCCATGGATGGAATGTTGGGTATAAAGAAAACAAGGACCCAACCTTTTTGTATTCATTTTTTTGTATTTTGAAACTTATCTAAGACTTAGTCCCACAAGAGACATTTATTAATAGACTATAATGCTTAGGATTTCCCCTTATTTAATTTTCATTTCCATTTATTTATTCTGAAAATACAAAAATGTTTTTTAGGGATTTTATAACTAATTTTATTCCATGTGTACTCAAGTTTTATTTGATTATACTATTCATTTCCACATACTTTTTGTTGAGCATTTTTTTTCATAATATTTAGACATGGAATTTTGTCCAAAAAATAAAATGAATTATTTAAGGAATTTTTCTGTTGTGATTTTTTTAATGTGGATTTCTAAATAGTGTTATTTATTTTTGTGGAGAAGGACCATATATAGATTCATTATGTACCCTATAATAATATTTTTCTCATATCATAATATATAATTTGCACACATACATAACATGACATATAGTACACATGTAAACGTATGAGAACGATATAGTTCTATTTAACTTCTTGATTACTAAAATTCAGTGTTACTTTTTGATGGTTGAGACAATAGTCTCATAGTGTTTATCTTATTCGATTATGTTAGGATTTTTTCCAGATATTTTGCATTAACCTTGTTGGTATTGATACATGTTATGGACATTGGTTTTTTGGACCTATGTGTATAATTTAAATGATTTGTATCACCGTGGGATTGAATTCTTTCTCTATTTTAGTAATTTGTGAATGTTATGTAATGTTTAGATAATGGGATTTGAAATTTTTTAAAGAGTTAAGAAGGGTATTTTATACTTTTTTATGTTTATTGCATCATCACTATTATTAGAGACTATTATCATTTTTAATTTATAATTTGGGAAGTGTTTGGGGCCACATAGTTGGTGCTTAGTTGGCACATGGATTATAAAAATAATGTGGATAACCATTCGAGTTGGTATGCTTCTAGTCAGATCTATATTGCATTGTTAGAGAACAATTTTCAAAACTATGTTTCCTAACCATGTGATGGGAAAGAATTCTTAGGAAAACTATTTTTAAGAGAAGACATATATTATAAACCTTTTATATCTTCCCTAATATGAGGCTATCACACCCAATTGGACCATTAAGTGATCTTTATAGATAATAAACATCTTAAATAAATTTTCATTGATACATTGAGAACCAAACCATGGTAATCTATGGAAATAACACTATTCTTCTTATTTATGATACATCAACTGGTTTTATCTTAAATGAAACCATAGATCAGGGATTCCAAGCCAAGATATATGGGATGAAGAATGTTTCTGAAATATCTTATTTGGATTTATTATAGGAATAGATGAACAAAACTAAATATATCTATTTGTGTGATAGATCATTTAAGAAACATATCTTGGTATAATGTTCATTCCACATTCCACATTAATTGGAATGTGAAGGATTATAGGTTTAATTAATATCTCCCTTACGTTTCCATATTTTTTTTTAACTATTTAAAATATATTGAATAATCTATAAATGTTTGGATCATGAAACCTGCTTTGTATGTGTCACCCACAAAAACTTAGTAATTTGATGAAATGAAGTTTTCTGAGAAATATTCTTTTTAACTTTCTTCTTATTATATTTGGGTTGTGTGTCTTGATGTGATTGTGGGAGATATCATGGTTGGAAGTACCACTATAGAATTAAAAAAAATGGTAAATATTGTAGTATAGTCTACCACAATCTAACTCGAAATCATGGGATGCATTATGGATAGAACTACCAGCATCAAATTGGGTCCCCAATAGAAGGACTGGGAATGTATTACTAACTACTCGTGTGTGGAATTTGGTATGTGGCACTTAATGTGGGGGGGGGGGGTTATTCTGATTTTCATTAATCATCCACTATATACTGAATTAATTCATTATATTGATTTTGTTTTCTTTTATATATGAGAAAAGAAGGTATATTACTTCTTATGTGGTGCACCATGAGGTAATTTTCATTGTCATTGGATGTGAATATTAGAGTGGGTCATGTTATATCTAGAGTGGTTCAACCATGTTGCATGTTTCAATTAACTATTTGGAGTTTTAGTTTTATAATTTATATTATTCTTATTTTTACAATTATATTAATAAATTATTGATTTCTTTTTTATAAAACATTTATATTGAAATCCTTATATTTATTTATTTCATATATATCTTGATAGGATTGTGTGTTTGTAAATAGGTAAACAATTCACCATTCAAAATATTTAGTTTAAACACGCCTCATTTATTTATAGCCTTTGGTTTCTGGGGAATGTTACCAATTGTTAATAGATCCTCTAAACTAATACAATCC
The DNA here is from genome assembly GCA_963277665.1 of Viscum album. NCBI lineage: Eukaryota > Viridiplantae > Streptophyta > Magnoliopsida > Santalales > Viscaceae > Viscum > Viscum album. Next base: position 1,018,497,063 of record OY728143.1, read on the forward strand.
AATGGGTTGGACATGCATGTAACATATTCTATATGGTTGTTCAGTAATAGATTTCAGATTTTATAAAGAATATATAATGTGATATCACTAGAATGTATAGCATAAAATACATATATAAACTTTTTATGAGGAACATCATATAACCAGTGTTGCTCGTGTATATAAGTTATTGTAAAAACATCAAGGTGTGATTTAAACACATAATCATTAGCCATGAATATGAGTATTATGGGTCGTGCGATAGTACAAAAAATTCCTACAAACATTGAAATATCACATTAGTTACCTGATATTGGTATTAGGATATTCTGATGATTTTGATGATATATAAACTATAACAATAAATAGATGAAAAATATAAACGTCTTAACAAATAACATTAGGAATAATTTATAGAACCAAAATTAAAACATTGAGTATAATTAACGACCAATGAGAGGTAGAATCCAATAATGGGTTTACATCGATTCAAATGGTGATAAAAAATTTGGTTCTATATATTGTGAAAGTATTTTATGCTGTTTGACAAGAGATCTAGAACTAAGTATCCTAATGATGTGAATCACCAGATAGAATTTATAATGAACAACCCACCAAATATTAATGTGATTTTGTACATTATCAAGGGTTTTATGATAGAGCTAGATGATAATATTTGTTGACTTCATAGGAACTATATATTAAATGAATGTCATGATATAAATATTGTTTTTTTTTCTACAATGAGATATTATAGAGATACATAGTTTTTTAGGTGATGTTGGATCAAGATCTAACTATGAAAGGTTCATAAAATATTGAATAAAAATATCATTCAATACACCCTCCAAATATGAAAAATTAGACAATTATTTCATATTTAATAATAAAGTACATTTGGGAATGAAATTATTAAAAATAAACTCACTTTGATTTCTTTTCCCTAGTTGTAGTAGCTAATGAGAGACTAAATACCATGATAATTAAAGTATATGTACGACTAGGAATTTTACAAAGGTGATATTGTTTTTTATTACTCGCTATAATGAAATGTTGAAAAACTATTGTTTTTTGAGAAATAAATTTTATAGTAAATTCAATTGGATGGTTCAACGTCATCAAACTAGTTTCCAGTTGGATCATTAGCATTGGGAGTTATCACATGATGGTGAGTTACTCTATGGGTTATTAGGCATTTGAGATTAAATCCACTGGATATATCTCTAATCCATAATTTCATATGAATGAACAATGTAGTTTAATTTGTAGATCATTATTCAAAAAATAATGAAAATACTTTTCCACAATCGATTATACACCACGGTGGAAAGGGAGGGTTCCTGAAGATGTATTTTCATAATCATATGAATCCTCTAGCTGGAGCGAGCTTGAATAATCATCAATCCATATATGATTGTATAGAACAATCCCATTATAATACATCTCATCCAAAAAACAAGGTGAACCATGATATCTATAATAACACTTTATTTTTTTAGTTGAAACCTTCTTTGGGAAACAATAACTCTTCCATGACACCTGATTGATATCAATATGTAGAAGATAATGTTATTAATATTGACAAATATTATTCCACCATAGTTAGAGGATCCATTCATATGAAAAAGAATCTTCTATTTTTTTTCTTTTATAATGGTGAATAATATTATTAAATTTCTTATTTAGGGTATAAAAATATGTAATAAACTTGGATATAACGCCTCACTCTGAGTGTAACTAAATCCCTAAAAATGGCTTATATAGGATTCAGGTACCCATATTGTTCCATTACAATTGAGATACTTCAACTTCTCAAGTTGTTTTCTGTTCTAGAGATATACAATTTAGATGTAATATTTTGAATGTAATGACATGAAAAATTAAATGTTCATATTGGTTTATACAATCTACAATTAATGTTTAAATCCCTAGAATAGTATCTTCAATTATTGATGTAGTGTTATAAAATATTTTGAAGAAGGATAGAACTATAAGAATATGTGGATAGAACCAAATTTTTTCAATTAGTAGTAAAAAAACATGTGTGTTATAGATGAGATGTGAAATAAGAGTCTTATACCCTTAGTGGATAGATACTAGATGTATTTTGTAATGTTTTATCTGGGTTACAAATTAAGTGGTAAACACTATTTTATATAGATATTCTTAAACAAACATGATCTATTTAACTCTTATGATATACACTGGATCTAATAGTGTTTTTGGAATTTATGGTTCATGAAGAAGAATTTGGGAGTGAATGCATCATCAGACCAATTACAACTTCTTGGGTACCACAAGTTAAATTCCTAAATAATGAAAAAAGTTCCCCATTTCTGTGTGGAATATTGTAATATAAATCCTGATATGATCAAGAATTTATATCCACATATTATAATCATTATTATAATTGATCAATCAAATGGTCTTGTATAGTTATACATGGCTGATCTATGATCTATGTACCATCATATCATAGTCAAAATAGATAATATTTAAAATAAAACATCCCACGGATGATAAAAACAATATGAATATGTTGTGATTTCTCTATATAATTCCTCAGTGGTATTCAATGAAATTTTTTATTAATGTCATTCACATGTACCCCTATAATGACCTGATCTAAATTTTTGTTGACATTACATTACTTTTTAGAAATACTTATACATGACACAAAATGATTACCAAAGACCATATTTGTTTAGTTCAATAGGAAACATGTAACATAATATTCTCACATCGTGAATGATATTTAAATTCTTCAATAATGAACCTCCCATTTTTTCTCATGCCTAATACTTTTCATTTTATCCTATGGAAATGAAAACCTAAAATGTGTGAGATTAAATGATCAATAAGGGTAAACATTGAGAACTAAAAACAAATGATAAACATGATAATGTAAAAACATAAACCTAAAGTTATAATACCAAATTCATGAGTCATGAAATAAATCATGTATGTACATAAGCTATTAAAAACACGAAAATTAACATTGATAAAATAGAATTGTCATAAATCATGGAATTATTTCATAAAATTAAGAACGTTATATTATTTCCCTATTAGAAAAGGCATTGCTTCCAAGGCAATCATAGTGGAATAATTCCATTACTGAACTGGGTTTACATTTCATTCTAGCCATGTATCACAGAACTATATTTACTTGTCACTCCATCACTATATTACTAAACCATATTTACTTGTCATTCCAATAATGTCTATCTAATGAGAAATAAATAATTACCTAATTAATTGGAGGGAGATATAGGTCCCACTCAGCTTTTAATTAAATCATTATTACATATGCTACAAAAACATAATACATTCCTCATATCATACCTCAAAAAATAAGATAGGCTTGTTAACATCATTCAATCACAACATTATCCCTATAGAATTTCATCCCATCATTAAAAAATATAAATCCATATTAATAATAGGGATATAAATATAACTCTATTTAAATAGCATCATATTATATAGAAAATAATTTTGATAAAAAACATGAACTTAATTTTTGTGGAAAATATTTTTTCTTCGTCAAAAGGAATTTTCTTTTATGAAAATTACAGCCAATTTTAAAATAAATGATTTTATTTCAACATATTCTTGAAATAGAGTAGAGGAATTTTTTTAGATATAAGGCATCATAAAATAGTAAAAATTATTTCTTGTCGTATATGTTAAAAATACATTATCCTCTTAGTTTAACTAGAAAAGTCAAAAAGTACCACATATGGTAAAAAATGATTCGTTCCAAAAAATTTAGTAAAAATTGAAAATGGGTGAAAAATATTTAAACACACATAGAACAACAGTAAATTTTTTTTAGAAAACTTTGATATAGATTATAAATATATCCCTAGAAAATACTTACGTATAAACAATTTCAGATAACAAGGAGATTAAAACATTCATCCTTCCAATTAATAATTAATGAAATAATATGCCTCATAACATTAGGATACTTATATGAATATGTAAATATAATAAACATCATCATAATAATAACAATAAAATCATGGGTAACAAAAATATCAATGAATATAATTAGATGGATATAATGCGTGTGTCCCACATAAAACAAAGTGAGAATAAATAATACCTTACCATATGTATGGTATGATTTGTATATATCTGAACCACCGTTATAATGATTTAAATAATGTTATTTAGTTTTAAAAAAATAATAGAATTTTTTTTAATATCATGTGTGATCATATTATCATCAGTTTTGAGTATTATTTTATTGTTACTCGTTATTCGGGTTTTAACAACATTAAGTTATTATGAATTTTTTTATCCAATAGGTTTTAGTTATCTTTATTTGGTCATATTTATTTCATTATATAATTATAATAACAGAATAAATACCATTATTTTATTATTTCAAATTATATAATCATGATTTAATGAAGATAATGTATAGTGAATCTCATAACATAATGAAGATGGTAGGTCGTAAGTACACACAAGCGACAATATTATTTGAATAGTTGTTCAATGGATTTGAAGTTTATGGTGTATCAAAATTTTATAATCAATGTCATGTTATAATAATAATATATATTTATTACTTATATCATTATATTCATCCAAATAATGTGGTGGTGAAAAACATAATACCCCACGGTGTGGAGACGATAAGATGTATGTACGCACGCATGGTGATATAATTTTTTAGATGAAGAGTAGAAAGAGAAAAATGGCTTTTTCATAATGATAATTACCTCTCAGTATGTATATAATATAAGAGATATTATTTTATAGTGATATAATTCATTAGGTGTATGTAGAAGAAGAAATATGTTTGAAGGAACCGATAAAAGATATTACCTCTTATTCAACTTCCCCTTCTAAATCTCCACTTAGAACATTAGAGTTGATATATGAAGATTACTAGGTCCTATGGAAGGTTTTTAGGATATTTTATAATAGAAATTCATTGGTTATATATGAAAATGAAGACTTAATGAGCTGTGGAGGAAAGAGGGGGGACGTGTCTTTTTATAATTTGGTTGAAGGACATTTTTGAATTTCGGAAACTATTAAATTATAATAACTTTAAAATAAATATAAATACACCAAAAATGAGATATATTCTAATATAAGGTTTTATATGGCTGATATATCATTGTTAAATATAATTAAGAAATGTTTTGATGTCAATTTAGACATTATAATTTTAATTAACAATTAGTTATTCTATTTAATATTAATTATGATAAAAAATATTTCAATATTAAAAGTGTGAAATATTTACTTATTTTATTTAAATTATGCCCTAAATTAATATTTTATAACAATTTTGACCTTATCATAATTATTATATATTTAAAAATTATTTTGTGATTTTTAAATTAAATCATAAAACATTATTTTAACAAAATATAAATTGTGTCAATTTGTTGCTATTAATTTAATGGATTTTTAGAAATATCAAGATAAGGTGTTATCCTATAAAACAATATTTTATTACATCACTGAGGCCACTAGTTTCGGTTACCCCCTACCGATCGGAGGGGGGAGACTTGCGATTTTGTCCGCATGAGGAGAATTTGTTGGATCTTGGCTCCATTCTGCCCTTCCCGAGAATCTATATTTTGCCGTATGTCCCAGTTCTTTTCAATGAGTCCCCCCAGCATTCATTGCTTCCAACAGAGTTTAATTGTGCCTTTTATGTTTTCAATCTTACAATGGTGGCCCGCTTCTGTCTCCAGCGGCCTTCGATCGAATCATTTGATCGATTCGTCTCTCAGTCTTGGAAGCTACAGGAGCGCGCGGTCGTTGGTTTGCTTGACTGAAAGAATATCATGATTCGCTTTGGATCGGAGGAGGATTTAATCTAACCCTAGTCTAAGGCCCTAAAAGGTGAAATGGAGCGTCTTTATACCTATTCTGCTAGAGTTTTGACTTTCACATGCGGCGTGACCCTTCGACTTTCGTGGATTGGGTAAGTCTTCTGAGGTTTCCTCTCTCGTTTTAGAATCCTTATATCTTGTGTACAATTGGGAACAAGATTTTTAGGTATCTTTGATCTAATTGCTATACTGAATCATTTTGTCATCTTATCTGCCTATGAATTTGTGTACAAGATGATGCTACACAGTTGCCGGTCCGATGCGTTTGGATTACAGATGAGTAGGAGTTTTTCTAGAGAAAGAGGTGGTTTTTGAGTCGTGGATGCGTTATTGTGTGTCTTGCAACCAGTGTGGTCACCTGGTACTGAACTGTTGTAGTGGGAGGGTGAATGGTTACTCAAAATTGATGGGGATGACTCATAGAGGATGGTACGCTGCTACTGGTATGGATAATGACTTGAGAGTGGGTCACTTTGGTGAGGGTTTGACAGTAAGAAGGGGTGAGGCAGGAGGTAAGCTGACTGTTGAGGAGGGCGTGGTGTGTGTCAGGCGTCATGTTGTTGCTAAGTAGTCTACTGGTATGGGAGAACCTTCAAATGGTAGTGCAGAAATAGAGGATAACGTGGCAATAGCTTTCAAGAAGGGGTGGTAGGAGAGCCTGTGGCTGGCAATGCAGTGGTAGATGAGCCAACGTCAATAATGCTGATGTCGGGGATGATCCAGAATGGTGTTGATGTGGCTCATGGTTTCCCTTATGAAGAAATGTTGGCCATCCAGGTGGGAGAAAATGTTACTGTTGTGGCTTAGGCTGCCATGTCTAGTCCTGATAACACAGTGCATGGTAACATCATGAAGACAGTGGGGCTTAGGCCCTAGGATCTGATGGTTAAGTAGGTCTTTTATCATTTGATGTGTGATCTTGGCATTACAAATGCAGATACAATGTATGTGAAGAAATTGGATGCTGTAAGAAGTGTAATCATGGTCTCTACTGGAAAAAGATTCCTTCAACTTGAAAATGTGGAAGAACTACCTGACAAGGACAATGATGCAATGGAGGAACGTGGCCTCCTGCAGCTTGTTATTTCTCCATTGGTTGCTGCAGTTGCGGAATATGTGCAGAACCTCATGGATCGGCCACAATGTCTTGCTGTAGTGGATGGTGATAGTCAGGTCCAGTAGGAGGATGGTATTGGCATTGCAGTAGTGGGGGAGCATCATGATCCAGTTCTTTTGCAGGGAGTGAGCAGTGTTGCTGCTGTTATGATGAGTTTTTGACAGTCTGTACTTGAGGATGTGGGGTATACTGGCTATGGGACCAAATTGCAGGAGGTGGATTGCAATTCCATTCAGTCAGAGTTGGTGACTGACTCTTGGTTGGAGGATGGTTATCAAGAAGTGAAAATATTGGGAGAGTGGGGTGATATCTCGGATAGTGATAGGGAAAAGGATAGTGGTGTGGTACAACCTTATTACTGTAATGTTGTTCAGGGTGCAAGGTTGAAGGAGCAAGGGGAGAAAGGTACTCAGACCACCCCACCACAGCGTAGAGTGAATAAAGATTATTCTTATCTTCCAAGGCCAGTTTCCACTAGATCTTCTATTGAGAGGGAAATCTGGGCTATGCAATCCTCAAAGGAATTTCTGGCCTTGGAGAAGCTGAATCTCAGAAGGAAATACACCAAGGTTCTTTAACACTACGAAAGATCATTGTGGGAAACTGATAATGCATGTGATTTAGTCTCTAAAGGGAGTGGTGATGAGTGTGATCTCTATGATATGTAGTTGTTTTGGACATCTTGTACCTGCTATGCTTTTCTTTTATTAATAAATGGTTAGAGGCTTGCCTCTAGCTCAGTGTTTCTGGTAATGTGTCAAGGACATCTATAAAGTTCGTTGTATAAATTAATTATCTTAAATTATAACTATTTTAATATTTTTATTAACATTTATTTTATATCTAAATTATTAAAATAATACTTACAACATTATTCAGTAATTATTTAAGATAATTTATATATAGAAAAACAATTTTGAAATAATATAATATGATGAACTTAAATTTCATAGATTTTATAATTATAAATGTCAACAAATTTTTCTTCTGAAAAATCTAACTGTAAAAAAATTATACTTATTAAAGTATGAATATGACACCTTTATCATCACTTTCAATAAAATAAAAATAAATGTCATTGTCTCTCCTATAAATATCAAAATGGCCACATTATCTCCACATTGATGATTACGGTCGATATATCCTTCACCTATATGATTAAGTAATTTGTGTATGCATTTTTAGGGTTATTAATATTTTAATAAATAATTTTTTTTCGATTTCATATAAATTAATTAATTTCTACATCATCAAATTATATGTCATTAATGTTATTATTAATTTCCCAAATATTAAAAATAAATTACCATGATATGGGTAATTATTTTATATTTCCAAGGACTATTTATTTTCAATGATATCACCTAGATATGCCTATGTTAACATTATTATACTTTTAAGAAATGTGAATTTTACATTTTGTCACTTTCATTGGTTTCAGTAATATCTATGACATTTTCATCAATAATTTTTCCATTAAATAACTGGGATTCTAACCTAAGATGTTAAGGGATAAAATTGTTCATCAAATTGTAATTTTTTAGGTTTTATGATCATTTAATTCTCCTTATATTATTTGTTACTCTAATTTACTTTATTTAGCTTTAACTTCTTTAGATAAAAATTACCATAGTTACTATTCATTATATCCAAAATAATGAAAGTAAACTATTAAAATATTTTGGCCCCAATGATTTAAAATATGGAATCGAGTTTTCATAATTCAAAATATTCAATTGGTAGTAATTAATTCAAAATTAATTCCCAATGTAAACCCTGAAAAGCTATTTGTTAAGAAGTAAACGCTAACAAATTATTCAGATGTGTTTATATAAAATATAAATGTTAAATTACATACAATGAAAAAATTGTATTAAATAATAAATATATATTCCTTTTATACTTGAAAACCATTAGAAATTTTATTTAACCACATAAATTATTTTGATGGAATATTTTTTGTCCAATAAAATTTAGCATATTTTTAATATTTAAAAAAATTACAATTATCAGGAAAATAAAAATCATTATAAAAAGAAATTTTTTATGCCCTGAATCTAAAAATGAAGTTTATTTTTTCAACTAAAACATATGAATTTGTCCAAAATTATTTTTAAAAATGGTTTTCATCAAGAGTTAGTAAAACAACATTTTTAGAAAAATACATCTATTATCCAAAAAATAGAATTTGTTCATATATCATATATAGATAATGTATAAGATGAATTGAAAACATTAAATTAAATATATAACACATATTTTTTAATAAAAATCAATAATCGGAGATATTATTTTATAAAAACAATTATTCACTTTTTAAATATGTTTTCTTAAAAATACACCCATTATATTCAATTGGGATTTATTTCTATTACTAAAATATTTGGTAACCAGTGAATCATTATTTAAACATTTTTAAACCATTTTTTCAAAATTAAGTTGATACTATTCATAACATCATGTTCAAATCCCATAATAAAAATATTTTAATAATATAATGTTTTTTAGAGATACTCGGTATTTCATACTACAAAACCTATCGGGGAAGTTATCTCTTGCGTGCAAGGAAAACAAGGTAGTGTTGTGTTTAGTGAATGATTTAATTAGTGTTGTGTATATCCCAAGATAATCTTGGAGTGGTATAAAATACAAGACATCAAATAAATTAAAGTGAATCTATCTCATAAAATCTTGGGTTGTTACATTCCACCCCCTAAAAAATCATTTATCCCTCAAAAGTTTCTAGGTTATAAATGGTTTACTATTTGATAGTTTATTTTATAGAATCCCACATCACAAAATTGATTACTAAAAAATCATTTTAAATTTAAATGTTTGAACCATAATGGTTTCCCAATGTATCTCATCAATATGTTTCCACATACGAGAACATATTTGGGAAGTGAAAACATGTATATATAAGATTAATATAACCATCATGTTTTGATTGATAGTGATATATAATAAGTATTTTTAATATTTAACTACCAGATGTCCATAAATATATGATGATTTAATGGACTATTTTATTAATTGTATTATAATGTACAAAGATAACATTTTTTTTTCATGATCCTTTCCTTAATGATAAATAAATTTTCATGAGAATAAATATGTTCTTTGTTTTTGTAAAATCTCACCATTTTTATGCCTCAAAAAATTTCATCTTCACCTATTATTTAATGAAATGATGTTTAGTTTTCCATTATTGAAGTGTTAGTAGATCATTTTATTGAATGATAGGGCATTCCATCTATCACATGTAATGAAATACGCATAAATGAACCTATAGTGAGATCAATCATATATGGATCTGAAAATGGACTTATACATCATCTATAATACCACATAAATAAAATAAAACTTAGTTTTAATAACTTGGGTCTTCTCGTTGGATACTAGTAGGTGATAATGTCCTATCACACATCAGTTTTGGGTTTGATTCCTGTAGCCTTGTCTAATATAATAGTTTGTCTCTCATCCCGGGGGTTGTCTTTTTTCTAAAATAATACTATTAAAACAGTCCAAAAATAATATTAAAAAATTGGTTATACGTAAACCATACAATCTGATATTCAACAAAATCATGTCCAACCTTTAGGCTTATCTTAAATACTTCTCTCTAAACATACATTACAGAAAAAAATATTACATGACTTGTTATATAACAAGAATGTGAATAAATTCATTTTCCCCCATAAATCATATGATATATCTTGTTGGTCACATTCCAAACATTTGAATGACTTCACCATACATTATTTTGAATCATGTTAATAACCAAAATTTGTATATATCCTAATGCAAAACATTCATGTTTCCTTATTTCAAAATTTATCAGATATATTCATTAAGTCCCAAATATATTCATACGACATCCTAATAGCATAACCCACTTTTCTATAACTTGATAATTAGTTCACAAGAATCTAGAATCATCCAATTTTTTTATTAGAATCCAAAATATCATTATTAAAAACTCATTATCTAATCCTAAGGTACATATTAAGGGTTATCGTCCCCTTAATCATGTGTTCTCTAAATATATCACCTTACCCTTAAATATCATTTCTGTATCTATAGAACTTATTATTCAAATGATTTCAAATTTTTAACAAAATAATTATTCTGAAAACATTTATATATTTTATGATTAATATAACATAATCTTTGAAATGATAAACATATAAACCTTAATCGTCCAACTTTATTATTAAATCTTTACAAAGGATATATAATCTTTGTCTTTCCTAAAAAATGAATCAGGTCATAAAGTATCACAAACTCAAGATTCATAGGTTTAATGTAAACAATAAATAGGGAATATCACATAATATTCACATTTAATTAAGAATCTCTTTATCATCAGTAGTATGACCCATACTCGTACCATCTTCATGATGATATTGACGATATTTCCATATAGTAAATCGATCATAATTTTTCCCAAAATATCAACATATAAGTCATTCAATGGTTAACTATGTCCTATATAGTTTTGGTTATTGACTAGTACCAGAAAGAAATGTGTTATAAATACATATCATTGAATAAAAACACATAAGTAAGTTAAATTACTTATAATATTTCAATCTATGATATCTTAGGTTTAATCCTATGTTATAAATGTTTATCACAAATACTCTAGGATTATATCATATACATGAAGTATCCTTAGAACATCCCTTGACATATCATATAAATATCTCTATTGATCACACAAATGGTTTTCCATCCATGTTTACAAATGTTGACTAAACGTCAACTATAATACCATCTATAACGACGCAAGCATGACGTATATGGACATTACATTAATTTTTCAGAATAATTATACATGAAAAAAATTGTTTCCAAAATAAAATATTAGTTTATTACCTTTGGATATATAGAACATAATCTTCAAACATGGTTAATAATCTTCAAAAAAATCCATGAAAAATATTCCCCTTTTGTTTTCCTACCTAAAACATTTATTTATATCATGGAGAAAAGAAAACATAAAACGGGTGAGGCAAAAAGAATAGTAAGGGTATACATTGAGAACATAAAAAAATAAACATAATAGTGTAAAAACATGAATATAATTTATAATATCAAAATCAGGAGTCATGATATAAATCTGGGAAGTACATACGGCATAGATCATAAATGAATATTTACAATGATAAAATTGAATTGGTATAAAACAAGGATTTGTGGTAAAAATTAAGCAAATAATATTATTTATATAGATTCCATGTCATTTCTACCAAGACTATCATAGTGGAAAAAGTCCATTTCTAAACAAGGTTTACTTGTTGTTCTATCAATATATTACTGAGCCCGATTTACTTTTCATTCTAGACCTATATTAAAAAACTGGATTAATATTCCACTCCAGTCATGATTATCTCATGAGATATAAATCAATACCTATTGCAATGGAAGGATATATAGGACCATATTATCTAAAAATGAAATAATTCTTACATGTTCCACAAAAACAGAAATCATTTTCACAACATAACACGCCAAATAATATGGGTTTTTTATCATCATTCCTTCATAACATTATACATATAAATATCATTCCATAATTAAAAATAATAATTTTATAGTAATAATAGGGATAGAAAAATATCCCTTTGAACCTATATCAACTAATATGGGATACAATTCGGATAAAACACATGAATATAATTCTTGAGGAAAATAGAATTTATTCTAAATAAAGGTTTATTTTCTCAAAATGCCATGAAATTTTAAATGAAGAAAAATCTAGTTTAAAATAATCCTTAAATAGTGTATAAGTTGATAAATATATATAAGGAATCATGATTCTCTAAAAATCCATTCATGTCATATAATTTAAAGAACATCCTCGTCATTCATCTTCCAGAAATGATAAAGAGAACCTCCTATGGTAGAAAAAAAAATATTCCTTCCATTACATGAAGTAAAATTCAAAAAATGGGTAAAATTTAATTTAAAAACTCAAAAACTAATATATTACATTTTATGAAAACAAATTTAGAAAACATGGATGTGGATGATAAATATATATCTAGAAAATACTTACGTATAAACAATCACGGATAAAAATGTGATTGAAAAATTATCTCGTTTGAGTTTATAATCCATTGAATTGTATGCCTCATGAAATGAAAAAAAAATATTCATATGAAATATCATAACCATATTAATAAGAATAATAAAAACATTATTTGGTAACATAAACATCACACAATGTAATTAGATGATATATAAGGCAAATCTCCAACAAAAATAAAAGTGAGACATAATAATCACTTACCTAAGTTTTTATATTCTTATTATGTATCATAAACTATTTTATAATGATTTAAATAATGTTGTAGACATATTTATGAAGAATTTTAAATTTTATTATATAAAATATAATCATATTATCATCATTTGTGAGTAACATTTCATTGTTACTCGTTATTCGGTTGTTAACTGCTCTTTGTTCTCATGCATCTTTTATAAAATAAGTTATGATTCCCTTTATTAGGAAATAATTATATCATTATAAAATTATATTAACATAATATATACCAATTTTATTCGTTCTTTTCATTTATATAATCATTCATTAATGAAGATCGTGTAAAATGAATCACATCGCATCATAGAGATGGTTGGTCATATGTACGTACAAGAAAAGATATCATTTTTATAGTTGTTGAATGGTTTTTAAGTGGATGGTGTATAAAATTTCAGAGTAAATATCATGTTATTATAATAATATATAGGTATTACTAATATCATTATTCCCATTCATGTAATACGGTGAAGAAAAAATAGTAGACTATGACATGGAGATGATAAGTCATACGTACATGGTGATTATATTTTTCATATGATGGGTAGAAGGTGAAATATGGTTATTTATTATTAATAATAAACTATTATTATATATTTACTAATTTATATATAAATTTATAATGAAACAACTTATGAGGAGAAAGTAGAAGAAAAAATATGTTTGAATGAATCGGAAAATGATATTACATCATCTTTGATATACCTCCTCTAAATCTGCACATAGATCACTAGAGTGGGTCATTGAAGAAATCCATAACCTATATAATGTTTCTATTGAAATTTAGAAGATAAATGAGTAAGTTATATATCATATTTAAGACATAATGTGTCATGTTGAAAAGATTGAGGAGGTTTCCTTTTAGAACTGGGGAGAGGGACATTTTTGGAATTTCTAAAACTATTATTTTAATATAATTTTAAAATCATTATAAATACCTATAAGGTGAAATATATTCAAATCTATGATATGATAGGATTGCAATATTATCATCCAATATAACTTACACAAGTTTTCATTTCAATTTAATGATTGACATTGTAATTAATTAATAGTTATTCTACATGTTTTTAATTTGGATATCAACTATTTCAATAATAAAAGTGTAAAATATTTACATATTTTATTTCAGTTATAACATAAATGAATATTTTTATAACAATTTTTAATATATTTTAATTATGAAAATTTATTGATTTTTTTATCATTTTACAATTAATTTATCAAACATTATTTTTAGAAAATATCAACTGTGTTAGTTTTGACACTATTCATTTCATAGATTTTTAGGAATATCATGATAATTTGTTAACCAAGAAAAACTTATTTCATTATGTAACTAATAGGTAAATCCGATCTATAAAATTAATTTTTCCAATTAATTATCCTAAATTATATTTATTTATATATTTTTAATAACATTTATTTGATATCTCCATTATTAAAACAATCGGTACCTAAATATTGTGTAATTATTTAATATATTTGTTTTTAGAATAAATATTTGAAATTAAATACTACGATGAACATAAATTTACTAGATTTCAGAATACAATATGTAGTCAAATTTATTTTTTATAAATGCTTACATTAAAATTGTTATACTTATTAAGGTATTAATTCGACAACACAAACATCACTTTAAATAAAATATAATAAATTTCATAATGTATTATAAAATCATCTAAATGGTACCTTGCTTGTCACATGGATGAAAATTTTAGATATATACTTCACCGATATGATTTTTTCTGGTGTGTATGCATATTTATTGTTATTTGAATTTTAATAAAAATTGTTTTATGTATTTTTATTCAATTAATTATTATTTATATCATCAAAGTACAATATATTAATGTAATTATTAATTTCCAAAAAAATATAAAAAATTACCATGAAGTAGTTAATTTTTTATCTTTCCATGGACCATTTATGTTCATATATATAACATGGTTATCCCTATATTAAATTAATTACATGTATATGAAATGTGAGTTTGATATTTTGTCACTTTCATTGGTTTTATTAATAACTATGAAATTTTCACTATAAATTGTCCCATAAAAATATATTAAAAAAAAAATTCTATTTATTTAATTAAATTAAGAATATAATGTTATTTTTATAAATCCTTTATAAATAATTATATGTTCTTAAAAATTGAAAATTAATTAATATGATGTTTGTAATCTTTTTATCTTTACATGGACTATTTATGTTGGAATATATCACATGTTTATCCATATATTTAAATTATTATATGTATATGAAATGTGAGTTTGACATGTTATCAAATTTTATTTTTTTATTAATATCTATGTTATTTTCGTTTTCCAGTGGACCTTAAATAACAATGTTTTTAACCTAAGATGTTAATGGTTGAATTTTATTCATCTAATATGATTTTGGTATGTTTTAGCAACATTTTAATATATTTATATTATTTGTTACACTAATTTACACGATTTACATTTTACCTCGTTAAAAAATTACTTTAGTTACTATTCATAATTTCCAAAAAAAAATATTAACCTATTAACATAATGTCCATACACTGATTCTAAATATTGATTCCATTTTTCATAATTAAAACATATAATTGATAGAAATTAATTTAAAAATAATTCCCATTATCCAAATTCAAAAGAAGTTAGTTAAGAATGATATACTAGATGATTGACATGTCTTTATGTCCAATTTAGAAGGGCAATTACTTCCAATGAAAAATATTGGATTAAATGAAAAATATTCATTTAATTTATACATTAAAAACATTAAATTATATTATGTAACCTTATACATTATTTTTATGGAACAATATTTTTTCAATTAAAATTTAGCGTATTTTAACTATTTATAAAAAAAGTAATTTATCAAAAAAATATTAAAATTTATCCGAAGTAAATTTTGATGTCCAGGTTTAATAAAATGTTTATTCTATCAAATAGAACATATAACGGTGTTAGAAACAAAATTTAAAAATAGTTCTCCATCAAAATGCTATAAAAGTACATTTTTAGATGAATAAATATTTTCTGCAATAAATTTAAGTTGTTCTTATATAATAACTAGAAAATGTATAAGTTGAATTTAATACATTACATTGAATATATAAAAGTTATTTTTCATTCAAAATCGATAAACAATTATTGGATTTTATAAAATCAATTATTCCCTTTTTAAATAAATATTCATTAAAACATAAAATTTATCTTCAATTGTGTTTTAATTACATTCCAAAAAAAATCGTAAGCAATGAATCATTATTTAATCGTTTGTAAACTATATTTTTATAATTCAGTTGATGATATTAACAACGAATAATTTATATCCCAAAATAATAATATTTTAATAATATATCATTTTGTAGTGAAACTCGATGTTGAAGACTATGCATGCTCTCGGGAAAGTTTTCTCCTACGTGCAAGGCACGCCAAGTTAGTGTAGTTTTTATTGATAACATTATTTGATGTTTCGTATGGCACAAGATAATATTGGTTTAGCGAAAACACAATATATCAAAGAAATAAAATAGAATTTTTTTCATAAAATCTCAGGGTTTTACATTATACTTCTTGAAAATAAAATTAACCATCCAAATTTTTTGGGGTTATAAATGGTTTTCTCCATGAAAGTTTCATTCATTAAATCCCACATCATGAAAAGGAATACTAAAACATAATTTAAATAGGAATGTTAAAAAAATTCAACCAATGTAACTCATCATTGTGTTTCCACATAAGAGAACAAAGGTGGGAAGTGAAAACATGGGTATTGAAGAGAAATTTAACCATCATGTTTTGATGAATAATGGTTGAGAATAAGGTTTAGAGAAATTTATCTACCAAAAATCCATAAATATATAATGATTTAAGGGACCATCTTATTAATAACATAAGAAGGTATTAAGATATAATTTTTAGTTTTCATGAACCTTTCCCTAAAGTTAAATAAATTTCATTAGAATAAATACATACATTATTTTGGTACAATCACACCATTGTTCATTTGTTGAAAAATTACAACTTCACCTCTTATTTAATGAAATGATTTTGTCTTCTTCATTCATGATGTGTTAGTAGCTCATGCGATAGAATAATTGGTCATTTAATCTATCACAATTAATCAAATATGAATAAGTCCACCTATAGTTATATTTTTCATATATAATTAATAAAATGGACTTATACATATTCTATCAAACTGATTCTAAAAAATAAATCTTATTTATACTAACCAGAGACATCCCTTTATCCAGTGGAAAGTGATAATGTCCTGTTGCACTTTGGTGGTGGGTCAGATTACTAAATCATTTTCGGATATGATAATATTTCACCCATCCTAGGGGTTTTCCTTTTACTAAAATTATACTACTATCAAATTCCAGAAATAATATTAAATAAATGTTTTATACGTAAAATATACAATCTGACATCCAACATAATCCATTCTCATCATTAGGCTTATCCAAAATTCTTATGTATAAACTAACATTACAAAAAAAACAATTACAAAGAAATTTCATATAAAAAGAATGTGAATACCTTCATTTATCCCCCAAAAACCATAAGATATATCTTGTTGGTCACATTACAAATAATTGAATGAATTTATCATGATTTATCTGGAATCATTTTAATATCCTAAAATACTATACATCCTTATTGAAAACATGCATGTTTCCTTATTCTCAAATTTGTAGGACATATTCTATAAGTCCCAAAAAGTTTTATATTTCATCCTGATATATAATCCACTTGTAAATATCTCCATAATTAGTTCCCAAAAAAGATGCATCATCTAGTTTACTTATTTAAATCTAATATATCATAATCCACAAATAATTAACTAGACATAAAGGACATATTTAGGGTTGTCTTTCCCATAATCATGTGTTCCCTAAATATATCAACATACCCTTAAATCAGTTTTCTATCTTCATAGAACATATTCAATAGATCATTTCCAATCCTTAACTATATACTTATACATAAAACAATTATATATTTCATGATTATTATAACATAATACATGAAATCTGAATCATAAACACCAGAATCAACCAGATTTATTATTAAAAATTTACTTAGTAACCATCATCATGATCTTTTCTAAAATATGAATCAGGTTGTATGGTTTCTCAAATTCAAGGTTCGTAGTTTTAATGAATGTGATACTTGAAGAACATTATGTACCATTAACATTTCATTTACAATCACATTAGCTTCAATAGAATGAACAATACTTATACCATATTCATGCTTCTCTTCATTACATTTCTACATAGGAAATAGATATTCATTATTCCCATAATTTCCACACATGGAACATTCAATGGTTAACTATGTTCTATTTTGTTATGGAAATTCTCTAAGACCAGAAATCGAAGTGTTATAAACACATATTATTGAATAAAAACAACTATTTAATATAAACCACCTATAATATATCATTATAGGATATCTTAGGTTTAATCCAAGGTTATTAATGGTTTTCACAAAATCTCTTGGATTACAACCTATACTTGATTTATCCCTAGGGCGTCCCTAGACATATCATATAAATATCTCAAGGGATGTAACTAATGTTTTTGCATCCTAATTGCTAGAGTTTTACTAAACCATCACTCTGATACAATCTCTAATGACACAAGATTGATGTACATGGACATTACTGTACATTTTAGAGATACTTATACATGAAATAATCTTTTTCCCAAAGACCGTTTTAGTTTTGTGTCTTCGAAAACAAAGAACATAATCTTCTAACGTGGTGAATGATCTTCAACATATCCTATAAATATATTCCTATTTTATTTTCCTATATAAAACAAATCATTATATTATTGGTAAAAGGAATCATAAAATGGATGAGAATAAATGCTCAGTAAGGGTATAAATATATAATAGAAAGAAAAACTTAAACATAAGAATGTAAAAACATGAACATAATGTTTTAATATCGAAATCATGATTCATGAATTAAATTAGGGTAGTACATAAGGCATAGATCATAAAGGAACATTTACCATGATAATATAACATTGTAATGAAACATGGAATTGTGGAAAGAAATTAAGAACATGATATCATTTCTATAGTTTCAAATAATTGATTCCATGACCATCATTGTCGACAAATTCTATTAATGAACATGCCTTTCTGGTTGTTCAATCCATGTTTTTCAAAACCAGATTTACTTTCTGTTCCAATACTATATTTCATAAAAATATATAAATTCCATTCTAATTATGTTTATATTATGACATTTAAATATCTAACCAATGCATTGTATGGAGATATATGTCCCACCCATCTCACAATGAAATCATTTATACATGTGCCAAAAAACATAAATAATTCAGCATATCGTAACCCACCAAATAAAATGGCCTTCTTAAACATCATTCCATCATGAAATAATCAATAAAAAATATTATTTCATCATTAACACAATAAAATTATATTAATTATTGAGATAGAAACAAAACCCTATTTAAATAGAATCAACATAGATGGGAAATAATTTTAATAAAACACTGTAACATAAATCCTGAGGAAAATATCATTTCTTATTCAACATGGATTTCTTTTCTCAAAGTTCAAGGA
Source organism: Viscum album (assembly GCA_963277665.1). Lineage (NCBI taxonomy): Eukaryota > Viridiplantae > Streptophyta > Magnoliopsida > Santalales > Viscaceae > Viscum > Viscum album. Next base: position 1,018,516,959 of record OY728143.1, read on the forward strand.
AATTTTAAAAGGGAAGAATTTAGTATTAAAAAACTGAAATAGTTTAGAGGAAGATTCATAGATATAAGGAATCCAGATATTATAAAAATCAATTCATTTCGTATATGTTAAACATACATTCTCAGTATACTTTTGAAGGTAAAGAAAAAATATAGCTCTTATGGTAGAAAAACAAGGATTCCTTCTATACCATGCTATAAAAGATAAACAAGGGTATAAATGAATTTCGACATAAAAATAATAATAGTATACATTTTATGTTACATTTTTAGAAAACATGGATGTGGAAGATAAATATAACCCCGACAAATACATACCTATAAACAATCTCGGACAAAAATGAGATAAAAAATTATCCCATACCAATTTATATTCAGTCCAATTATAGGCCTCATAAAATAAATAAAACTATATGAATATTTAAATATCATAAAATTTATAATAATAATAATAAAAACATTAATGGGTAACCTAAACATCAACCAAAATAATTAGATGGTATATAAGGCATATGTCCCACATGAAATAAAAGTGCGGCCAAATAAACCATTACATTAGACACGATATGCTTCGTTTGTATGAAAACTACATGTTTAATGATTTAAATAATATTATTGAGGTATTTTAGAAGAATATTAATTTTTATGATATCATATTGGATCGTATTATCATTTTTTGTGAGTAACTTTTCATTGTTACTCTTTATTCGGGTGTTAACTACTTTTTGTTCTTATGCATGTTTTCTCGAATTAGATCTGGTTATCCTTATTACTTCATAGTTATATGATTATAGTATATTATTAACATAATATACACCATGCTTATTCAATCTTTACATATATATAATCATTCTTTAGTGATGATCATATAGAATGAATCACATCGCATCATGGAGACAGTAGGATGTACGAACATACATGCTACAATATCATTCGAATAGTTATGGAATGGTTTTGATGTGGATGGTGTATAATATTTAAGAATCAATATAATTTTATAATAATAATATATAGTTATTACTTCCACCATTATACCCATCCATGTAAGGTGGTGGTGAAAAGAAGAGTACACCCTCACACGGATATGGTATGCTGTAAATACGCATGCGTGGTGATTCCATTTTTCATAGGATGGGTAGAAGGTGTAATATTGTTTATTATAATAATAATAATCTCTAATTATACATTTAATACAGTATATATAACTTTTAAATTAAAAAAATAATGATGGGGAAGTTGAAGAAGATAGATGTTTGAACGAATCGATAAATGATATTATCTCTTTTATTCGGCATGTCCCCTCTAAATCTGCATTTAGATCACTAGATATTCTCATTGAATAATACCAGCACCTATATAATCTTTCTATGAATTTATAGAAGACAAATGGATAGCGTATAGATTATCTGGAAGGATTAATGATTTGTAGAGAAAAGATGGGGGAGTTTTCCTTTTATAAATGGGGAGAGGGAAGCTTTTGAAATATCATAATCTATTAATTGAAAATAATTTCAAAATAAATATAAATATCTCAAAAATAATATATATTCTAATATAATATATGATAATATTGAAATAATATCATCTAATATAATTTACATATGTTTTTATTTCAATTTAAATATTCTCATTAAAAAATATAATTTAGTATATTTTAAAAATATATTATGATAAAAAATATTTCAATATTAAATGGGTAAAATATTTAAATATATTTTTCAATTATTCCATAAAACAATATTTTATATTAATTTATATTATATAATCATTATTATATATTTTTCAAATTGTTTTATGATTTTTAAATAAATTTATAAAATATTATTTTAACAAAATATTAGTTGTGTTAATTCTGACATTATTCATTTTATTGATTTTAATAAATATCAATATAAAGATTTATCCTCGAAAAAAAATATTTTATTATATCCCTAATTAGTCATTTTAATCATTAAAATTCAAGGGTAAAATTAATTAACCAAAATTATATTTATTTTAATATTTTTATTAACATTCATTTGATATCTCCATTATTAAAACAATAACAACATAAATATTGTGTTTTCATTTAATATAATACATTATTGTATAAATTTTTTTAATTAAATACTATGATAAATATAAATTTACAAGATATAATAATACTACATGTAGTCGAATTTATCATCCACAAATGCTATCAATGAAAATTTTATACTTATTTATGTACAAATTTGACAAATTTAACATAGCTTTATTTAAAATTAAATAAATTTCACAAGGAATACTATAAAGCTTCAAATTGTCCCTTTCCTGTACCATGGATGATTATGGTAGATATATATTGTTCCAATATGATTTTTTCATATGTGTAGAAATTTTTATTGTTATTATTATTATAATAAAAATTGTTCTATTGATTTTTTATCAAATAATTAATTTTTACATAATCAATGTATAATACATTAACGTAATTATTAATTTCTTAAAAATAAAAATAAAAATACAATGATATAGGAAATTATTATATCTTTATATGGACTCTTTGTTTTTAGATATATCACCATGTTACCCCTATAATAAATTTATTATACTTATTTGAAGTGTGAGTCAAATATTTTTTCACTTTCGTTAGTTTTGTTAATATCTATGTCATTTTTATTGTCAGGTAATCCTTCAATAACAATTTATAAAACCTCATCTATTAATGGTAGGATTTTATTCATCCAATATAATTTTTTCATGTTTAAGGATCATTTTATTCTACTTATATTATTTTTCACACTAATTAAATTGATTTTGTATAATCCTCGTTAAAAAAATTACCCAAGTTAGTATTCATAATCTCAAAAAAATAAAAGTAACATATTAACAAAAATTTTACCCACTGATTAAAAATATGGAATTTAGTTTTTATAATTATAATCATATAATTTGGAGAAATTTATTTAAAAATAATTCGGATTGTCAAAACCCAAAAGCGGGTTGTAAAGATGAAAAACATTAAAAAGATTGACATTTTTTTATGTTTAATTTAAAGGTGGAATTACATAAAAAAACAAAATTTCATTAAATGATAAAAATGTATTCTATTTATACTTTCAAACAATTAAATAATAATATTTTACCATATAAATTATTTTGATGTGAAAATTTGTTTTCAGTTAAAATTTAACTTATTTTTACTATTCCTCAAAATTTGATAATTATAAAAAATATATATAAACATTTCCAAAGTTAATAATGATTTCAAAACTCTAAAAAAATTATTTTGATCAATTACAACTGATAAAGGGTCAAATTTTAATTTTAAAAAATTTTCTCCATCATGTGGTGTTGAAACTACATTTTTAGAAAAATTCTTCTTCTATCCAAAAAAATGAATTTGTTCTTATATCATATATACAAAGTGTATATAAAGAATTTTAAAATTTACATTGAATATATAAAAAAAAACATCATTAAAAATCAATAAAGTGTGATATAATTTTTGGAACACATTTATTCTCTTTTTATATAAGTTCTCATAAATACAAATCCTTTATATTAAATTGGATTTTATTTACATTCCTAATATGTTTGGTAACCAATGAATCATTATCTAAAAATATTTAAAATATATTTTCATAATTTATTTGTTTTTATTCATATTATCTACATTTTATCCCATAAAAATAAAATTTTAATAATATATTGTTGTCTAATGAATCTCAGTATTGCGTACAATACAAGCTATCAAGGATGGTCATTATTGCGTGTAACATAAGACATGATAGTATTGTGTTTAGGGAAAGCTTTGTTTTTTTTCATATAGCACATCCTAAAATGGGTGTATCATACAACATAATACATCAAATAACTTAAAGACAATCCATCTCATAAATTCTCATGGTGTTACATTCTTCACACCGTAAAATGAATATCTCCATCAAAATTCATAGGTGTATCAAATGGATTACTACTTAAAAGTTTCATTCATAGAATCCCACATTTCCATGATAAACAATAAAACATCATTTTAAAAGGGAAATTTAGAAACATAATAGTATCCCGATGTAACACATCACTAGTTTTCCACATATAAGAATATAGGTGGAAAGTGAAAACATTAATATGGAAGTGAAATCTTACCATCATGTTCTTAAAGATAATGATATGGAATAAAGATTAAAGAAAGTTAACTACCAAAAATCCAGAAATCTATGATGATTTATTGGACCATTTGAGTCATCAGATAAGAAGGTACTAAGATTACAATTTTGGTTTTCTAGATCCTTTCACTAAATTTAAATAATATTTCATAAAAAAATACTTAGATTATTTGGTTACAATCCCACAATATTTTGTTCCTTGAACAATGTACACTTCACCTCTTATTTAAATAAATCATGTTGAATTATTAATTTATGATGTGTTAGCATATCAGGAAAAATATTGATATGTCATTCCATCTATCATAATTAATCAAATATGCATAATTCCAACTATATTGAGAAAAATCATATATGGTTTTGAAAATGTAATTATACCTATTTTATAAAACCACTAAATAAAATAAAACTCATTTATACTAATCAGGTACTTCTTATAAGACATTTTTTTGATTAATGTGTGTCACCGTTCGGTTGTGGATTCGATTCCTGCAGCCTTGTCTAACACAATGGTACATTACCAATCCTTCATGTTTTCCTTATTCTAAAATTATAATATTACGACATTCCTGAAATAATATTAAATAAAATGATTTAGCCTTAAAAAATACTATCTAATGTCAAACTAAATCCTTTCCAACCTCTAGGCTTATCCAAAATTCATTTGTCCACACTCACATTACAAAAAAACATTTACATGAAATATCATATAACATTGATGTTAATACAAATATTTATCACCCAAAAATCCTAAGATATATCTTGTTGGTTACATTCAAAATATTTTAATGAGAACATCATGAATTCTATTTAATCATTGTAATAACCTTACATAAAATATATCTTTAATTAAATGCATGTTTCATTTTTCAAAAATTTATTGGATATATTCTTTATGTCCTAAAAATTAGTATACTTCATCCATGATAGCATAAAACACTTCTCAATAACTTCATAATTAGATCCCAAGAAATTATCATAATCTAATATAATTATTACAATCCAACATATCTTTATCAAAACATCATTATCTTATCATAAGGGACATATTTAGTGTTATCTTCCCCTTAATTATGTGTTCACCAAATATATCACCATAGAATTAATTCAATTTTCTCTCTCCATAGAACTTATTCTATATATGCTTTACAATCATAAATTAAATACTTATCCAAAACACAGTTATATATTTCTTGATTCATGTAACATAATCATTGATATCCTAAATATATACCCCAAAATCATCAAAATTTATTCTTAAACCATTTCTTAGGATCCATCATCTTTTTCTTTCCTCAAATATAAAATAGTTCTTAATGTTTCCCAAACTAAATCTTATTTGGATTAATGTAAAAAATACATGAAGATCATCACATTCCTTCCACATATCATTTTCAATCTATTTAACTTTAATTTATGAACACTACTCGAACCATCTACGTGATTCTCTTCATGATATTTATAATTTGGAAATTGATCATCATTATTCACAAAATTTCAATATCTGAATCATACAATTGTTAACAATGTTCTATGTAGTTCTATTAATTGAAAAAGTCCAAAATGAAAAGTGTTATAAATACATATAAAATAGTAAAAAAAATTAATAAGGTAAATTAATTATAATATTTAAATCTATGATATCAAAGGTTTAATATTATATTATTTATGATTATCACAAAAACTATAATATTTTAAATTATACGAGATTTACCATTAAGAAAACCCTATACATATTTTACAAAAATCTATAGGGATCTCACAAATGTTTTGACATCCTAGTTTCCAATGGTTGATAAACCTTACTCTAATACTAACTCCAACAACCCATGTGTGACATTCATGGACATTTTGTTACCTTTGAAGAATACTTATATATTAAAAAAAAATATTTGCAAAGATTGTATTTGTTTATTTAATTTGTAATCATAGAAGGAAATCTTCTAACTTGGTGAAATATCATCAACATCACCTATAAAGTTCTCCCACATTCTTTCCTATCTAAACCATTTATTAATAAACTGGGGAAATGGAAACATAATAAAGTTGATCTCAAATGGTCATTAAGAGTAATAATTGTGCACACATGCAAAACCATAATCATAAAAATGAATAAACTTGAACATAATGTTTTAATATCAAAACCATGAGTAATGAAATAAATATTTTATATAAAAAAATAATATATCATAATGGAAAATTAATCATCATAAAATAAAATTGGCATAAAAATGTAATTGAGACAAGTAATTAAGCACATTATATGATTTCCATACTGTCCAAGGAATTTCTTCCAAGACCATCATAGTGGACAAAGTCCATTACAGCATTGGGTTAACATAACATTCCATTAATGTCTATCTCCTGAGATATAAATCATTACCCAATAAATTGGAGAGATATATAAGTCACACCCATCACTGAATTAAATCACTCTTATAAGTTCCACAAATACATAAATCATTCATCATTGCCTAACCCATGAAATAAAATGTTCTTCATACACAAAATTACATCATAACCTAATCCATATAAAATATAATTCCATCATTAACAGAATCAAATAATTTTAATATTAGGGTTAAAAAAATAACCGTATTTAAATTGCTTCATCTTAAAAGGAAAATTATTTTTATAAAAATCATGATCTTAATTCATGAGGAAAAAATACTTTCTACTTTAAAAATAATAACATTTATCCAAATTCAATTCAATTAGAAAAAAATATTAAACAACAATAAAATATTATTTTAGAGAATAATTCATAGATATAAGTTGTAATGAATTTTTAAATATCAATTCATTCCATATAAGTTAAAACACTTAATCCTTGTACTTTTTAAGGAAAAGTCAAAAACTACATTTTATGGATAACAAAAGAAAGATTCCTTAGATACCATGTAGTAAAAGTGTAAACTGGGTAAAAATGAATTTAAATATTAAATGAAGTCTATTTAAAATTTGGTGATTCTGTTTTTCAAAAAACATGGAAATGGAGGATAGAAATATCCGAGAAAATACTTACTTATAAATAATATGGGATAAAAATGAGATTGTAAAATTATTCCAGCCCAATTTATTATCTTTTGAATCATATTACTCATAAAATAAAGAAAAATATATTCATATTTAAATATAAATTCCTTCATAATAATAATAATAAAAACATTTACGGGTTACATTTACATGGCATAAAATAATTAATGGCATATAAGTCATATGTCCCACATAAATAAAAGAGTGACAAAATAATCCCTTTCCTTAGTTCTGATATGCGTTATATGTATACAAAAATTCAATATAATGTGTTAAAAAAATTTATTGACTCTTTCCATAAGCATATTCATTTTTTTGATATCATATGAGATCATATTATCATCGTTCTTTAGTAGCATTTCATTATTAATCGTTATTCGGGTGTTAACTTCTTTATGTTCTTATGCATGTTTTGTCGGATAAGTTTTGGTTCTCCCCTTTAGTTCGTAGTAATATAATTATGAATATAAACATAATTTGTAACATGTATATTCATTATTTTCATTTATATAATCATTATTGAATGAATATAATTTTGAATGAATCACGCCGCATCGTGGTAGTTGTTTGTCGTATGTACGCACGAGTGACGATATCATACAAATAGTTGATGATATTTTTAAGTGGATGATGTATAAAATTTAATAATAAATATCATGTCCTATTAATTCCATAATAATAACCATCCACCTAAGGTAGTGGTGAAAAACAGAGTACACCACATCGCGGTGATGATAAGTCATACGTACGCATGCGTGGTGATTTAATTTTTCATATGATGGCCAAAAACTGAAATATGGTTTTTTAATAATCATAATAACCTCTTAGAATACATGTAATACTGGATATATAACTTTATAATGATACAACTCATTATGTGGAAAATGAAGAATAAGAAATTTTGAAACATTTTGTAAAAGCTATTACATTATCTTCGATGTGCCGCCTATAAATATCCTCTTAGAGAACAATAGTTGGTATTTGAAAACTACCAGCTCCTATATAATGTTTCTAAGGAATTTTGACAAGAGAAGTGGTCAGTGTATAGACAAATTTTAAAGCATAATGTGTTGTGTAGAAAATAGGGAGATATTTTCTATTATAAGATGGGTGAGGCACACTTTTGAAATATATTAAACTATTAATTTATATTAATTTGAAATTCAATATAAATACAATATAATGATATATATATTCGAATATAAGATATTATATTATTGGAATATAATCAAAAAATAGAATTTATTCAATTTTTCATATCAATTTAAACATTATCATTTTATTTAAAAAATTAGTTATTCTATTTAAATATAATTCAGAAAAAAAATATTCATATATTAAAATGTTGAAATAAATTTTTGATTTAAAATATAACATAAATTAATAATCCTTTTAAATCAATAATATTTCATATTATTCTCTATTTTTAAATTTTTTTTTTTGATTTTCAATTAATTCAATAAAAAATTATTTTATCAAAATGCCAATTGTGTCAATTTTGAAAGTATTCCTTTCATGGATTTTTAGAAATATCCAAATAATGTGTTTTCCTCAAACCAAATTTTTTATTATATTTATAATTCGTCAGGATCATCTAAAAATGAATTAGAATTTTTATTTTACCTATATTATATTTATTTTAACATTTTTAATAAAATTTACATTATCTATCAATTATTAAAATAATTCCTACATCAAAATTATGTAATTATTTAATATAATTATTTTTGAAAAAAAAATAAATAAAATAATATTATTAATATAAATATACTATATTTCATAAAAATATATTTTTTTAAATTTACATTCTGTAAAACCAACATTAAAAATGTTATGCATATGAAAGTATAAATTTGACTACATTAACATCACATTAAATAAAATAAACAAAATATCATAATATCTTCTATAAATATCCAAATGGTCAAATTATCATCACATAGATGATTATTGTCATGATTTACACAATCAATATGAAATGGTAATGACTTAATGAGTTTTTTGTTTATTAGTCTTTTAATAAAAATTGTTTTATGGATTTCTCATGAATTATTTAATTTCTAAATCATTAATGTATATGAAATTAATGTAATAGTTAATTTTTTAAAAATTATAAATAAATAACCATGATTTAGGTTATTATTTTATCCTTCCATGTAACTTTTACAATCGAACATATCACTCGGTTATTCTTATTTTAAAATTATTATACATATAAGAAATGAGAGTTTTACATTTTGTCACTTCTATTGGTTTTATTAATATCTATGTCATTTTCATTGTCAAGTTGCCATTAAAAAACTATGTTTCTAACCTAACATGTTAATGGTGTAATTATATTCATCCAATAGTATTTGGCAGTTTTTAGAATCATTTTATTCACATTTTATTATTTTTACACTAATTTACCAGATTTACCTTAAACAGCGTTAAATAAAAATTAATGTAGTTCCTATTCATAATATCCAAAAAAATCAAAGTAAACTATTAACATTATTTTCACACAATAATTCCAAATATGGAATCCATTTTTCATAATTAAAAACACATAATTGGAATAAATTAATTTAAATTTAATTCCTATTGTCGAAACTAGAAAGCAAGATTTTATAATGTAAATAACTATCAAAATATTGACATATGTTTATATACATTTTGAAAGTGAAATTAAATAAAATGATCATCATGAGATTAAATGAAAAAAGTTATTCAATTTAACATTAATACCATTAAATAATATTATTTATCTATATAAAATATTTTAATGTCAAAGTTTGTTTTTAATTAAAGTTTATCATATTATTACAAATCATCATACCTTGATAATTATTAGAAATAAAATTAAAAAAAATCATTCAATGTAAATTTGGATGTCCCACGTCTTAAAAATAACATCGTATATTCAAATAAAACATAAAAAATTTTCAAAACAATATTTAAAAAAGGTTCTCCTTCAAAAATAGGTGAAACATAAATTTTTAGAAAAATACATATGTTATACAGAAAATTGAATTTGTTCTTATATCATATCATGAAAACATTAATGATGAATGTAACGTCCTGATTCCGGGTGCCACGTGACAGGTCCTTGAATCTGGTTCACCACAAGACCTCAAGTGCATTTCCCCAAACGCCAAAGGCTGCCGACTAGCAGTGAGGGCCCAGTTCAGATAGTGGGGAAACTATGCCCTCATTTGTCAATGTGTAGCGCAACGGAATTGAAAGAAAACATACAACAATCAGAGGAAGTAGTAAACCATACACAACGGAACTAAACAATGGTAGTGGATACAACCATAATTTTATAAATAATTATTCTACATTTCTCAAGTTCTAGAAAACATCCAGAACATGGTACACATCAAGACAGTTCAACAAAAAGCAAAGTACATCAGAACAAAGAGAAACAGCTAGCAGCGACATCGCGATCCTAGGCTCAGTCCCATGCCCTCCTACCCCACATGAATACTCAAGTAAATGTATAGGGACTCTTTCCACTTTCCACACCAACAGAAATGTAATTAGTTTGGGCCGAAAATCTTTAACCAAACAGGGTGTGAGAAATATATCTCAGTAGGCACCCACCAAAGGCCCGTGCCCAACTACATGTATGCAAGAAACAATAGTGTGCATTAGTAAAATGCAATAAAGTAAGAAGTACTCAAAAGTAACTAACTTCCAGTTATGTTGTCATTTTATTATCCATTTAATCCATTTCATTTAAGATATCACGACAGTAAATATTCTAAAAAACTAGCTAATGTCCTCGGACATGGAAAACCCTACCCTCAGGTAAAGAGTATCCAACACAATAATCTTCCCTAACGTATAACAGATTTTTCCATCAGGCATAGGTAGTGTCACCCACAGGTACAGAATCAACAGCCCACAGGCACGGAAGAAGTTTCCCTTAGGCCGAAATAACTACTTCCCTCAGGCTAAAAAGTGCAGTGCCCACAGGCTAATCAAAACAATGCCCTTAGGATAAACAGGTAACTGGGGCATTCCCAACATGTAAAAATGTAGTAAACAAGAAATTACTATTGAGGAAATTCTATAATTACTACTTTAATGGCATACCCCTGGGTATCCTGGCCAAACGGCTAAACAGTGGAACACACCCATGGGGTGTTTCCAGATCCAATAAACGATCCCAACCAGAATTTTAACATCATGTTTAAATCACATATTCAATTTAGGTATTTGAAATAGTTATGACCTCATCCATATGACACCCCAACATGGGTTCGTGGCACAAAAATGATCAAACACACGACAGATTGAAGAAATTAACACAAAGCCACCCACCTTATATGTCAACGAGCAGTATACACGATCGTCGATCCCAGAAACGCCCAAGAACATCGTAGATATATGGTATGAAAACATTCATTCAACCTCAAATATCTCCCGTTAGGGAATTATTTTGTAAGCATCAAACTAGGGTAAAGGAGGGATTACCTGCGCGGTTCCAACGAGATCGTCCGAGGCGGAAACAGATTCCCGACACTCGATTGGTTGATCCACGATGATCCGACCTTCCTCCCGAGCTCCTTCCTCTGGTTCTAAACCTTCACTTTGAACAGGGGAGGCTACTGTCGATTTAAGCAAAAAAAACAAAGTACACAGCGTGTACATCCAAGTACACGACATGTACTCCCTTAATTTAACTGTTCCCTTGGTGGCACCGCCACACTGTTCATCCGTCGACATGAGTAAATGGCATGTACTCCCGACTACACTGAGTGTACTGTTGCTTAGCTGGCGGCTACTCCACCACCTTACTGTTTTGGCATGTTGACTGACTACACGATGTATGCAGGACCACTACATGGCATGTAGTCGGTTCCTACGCCCTTCATCGCCGACATGGCTACACGCCTCGTGTACCCATACTACACGGCCAAAAGTACACGGTGTGTAGTTCCAAAATTTAGGATTTTTCTCCATTTTCCATATTTTCTCAAAAACACTTAAGGAAAAGAAAAAAAGAAGAAGCTCGTACCTCAAAACTAAGAACCAGGTTCTTAGAAACTTCCCCCTTATAGCAATTCATCCCTGAATTACCCTTCAAAGGGTGGTGAAGATAAATCTCCGAACAGCTCTGGCCACTGAGCACGTACATCATTTTCCCGCTCCAAGGTCTCGTCCTGCACTCGACCATGCTACCATAGCACCCGTACTAGAGGAACTGACCAGCCTCGGAGAACCATCATGCTCCTGTCAAAGATACGGATCAAATGCTCCTCAAAGGACGCATCATGCTGAAGCTGAACCTCCTCTGGCTGAAAGGTGTGAGACTGGTCTAAATGATAGGAATGCAACTGAGACACATGGAGGACTTCGTGAATGGCTCGGTACCGCTGCGGTAACTGCAACCGATAGGCAACCAGCACAAATATCTCCAGAATCTCAAATGGCCCCACATACCTCGGTGAAATATTACCCTGTCTCCTGACACGATTGTGTCCCATCCTCGGTGAAACATGTAAAAAAACCTGATCCCCGGCCACAAACTCCAAAGGTCGTCTCCAGCGATCAGCATAAGACTTCGGAACAGACTACGTTGTAGCCATCTGCTTCTGAATCAACTGGACCTGCTCAGAAGTCTCCTGCACGAGCTATGGTCCCAGTAAAGCTGGATCACCTGCCTCTAACTATCACAAAGGTGATCATCATGGCCTAACATATAAATCCTCATATGGTTCCATCTCGATAGTTTCCGGAAAAATATTGTTATAGGAAAACTCGACTAAGGGTATATGTTTCTCCCAAGAGCCCCCAAATTCCAGGACGCATGAACGCAGCATGTCCTCTAACACTTGTATCGTACGCTCTAACTGGCCATCGGTCTGAGGGTGGTATGTGGTGCTCAGAAGAACCTTTGTACACAGTTCCCTCTAAAAACTCTATAAGAAACGAGACGTAAAACGGGCGTCCCTATCTGAAACGATAGAATGAGGGACCCCATGAAGACGTATGATCTCTCGGATATACAGCCTTCTAAGATCACCAACACCGAATGTCTTATGGATCATCAAAAAGTGATCTACCTTCGTGAGTCTATCCACAATGACCTATACGGCATCATTACCTTGAGATGACCTTGGAAAACCAGTCATGAAATCCATCGCGACATCATCCCATTTTCACTCTGGAATGGGTAACTGCTGTAACAGCCCATATGGTCTCTGGTGTTCTGCCTTCACCTAAATATAGGTGGAACACCTTGTAACAAAACCAGCTACATCTCTCTTCATACCAAGCCACCAGTACTGACGCCTCAAGTCACGGTACATCCTGGTAACCCGGGGATGAACTGTCCAAGCTGAAGCGTGAAACTCCTGCATCAACTCCTCACGTATATCCCCTGGAACCCATACTCGTTCATGTAAACGTAGGACCTCATCATCACCTATCGTCCAACCTGGAGGAGTGTCCCCACTTTCCACCGACTCCCATAGAACTAGGAATTTTGAATCAGATAGTTGTCTCATCCTCACTCTGTCCAAGAGGGTAGATTTCATAGCTAACGAGGAAAGATAAGTCTGCCCATGTCTGTCGCGCACCACCAGATGCATCTCATAGAACAAGGACATAAGCTGCCAATCACCACTGGACTCCTGCATAGCATGTGTCTGAGTCTTCTTAATCAGTGCATCAGCTACTGCATTACCTATACCAGGTGTATAGGCAAGCTCAAAATCGAAGGACTGAAGGTATTCAATACACCTCCTCTGCCTCAGATTTAAGTCACGCTGATTAAAGATGTACTTGAGGCTTTTTTGGTCAGTGAAAACCACAAAATTCTCTCCCAATAGATAATCTTTCCAAAAGCGCAACACATTCCCAACTGCAGCCAACTCAAGATCATGCTTCGGGTAATTCCTCTCATGTGGACTCAACTGTCGAGACCCGTACGCAACAACTCGATCACACTGCATCAATACTTCTTCTAGCCCAATACCTAATGCATCACAGTAAACGGTATAACCCTTAACCTACTCTGGTAGTATCAGGATCGGTGCTGAGGTCAACCGTCCTTTCAGGCCTTGAAAGGATGTCTCGCAAGCTTCCGACCAAACAAACTTTACACCCTTCTTAGTCAAACCCATCAACGGTGCTGCTAAGAGTGAGAATTCATGTATGATGCACCTGAAGTAATTGTCCATCCCTATGAAATTCGTCATCTCAAACATGTTATTAGGCTACTCCCAGGAAACTACTTCTCTTACCTTCTCTAGGTCTACTGCAACTCCTTTCTCTATGATAATATGACCCATGAAGTGAATTGGGTCCATCCAGAAGTGGAACTTTGAGAGCTTAGCATATAGCTGATGCTCTCTTAGGGTACTCAATACGATCTCAAGATGGGTGGCATGGTCTTGTCGAGTATGAGAGTACACCAAGAAGTCGTCCATGAATACAACCATAAATGAATCCAGATATGGATGGAACACCCAATTCATCAGAGCCATGAAAACTGATGGCGCGTTCGTGAGTCCGAACGACATAACCTTATACTCGTATAGAACATACTTGCTCCTAAAAGCCGTGAGAGGTATACCATATGGTCTAATGCACGACTGATGATATCCAGATCTCAATTCAATCTTCAAGAACAATCGTTCTCCTCGAAGCTGATCAAAAAGATCATCTATCCTTGGAAAAGGATATCAGTTTTTGACCGTCAACTGGTTCAGCTTCTGATAATCCACGAAATGTCTGAGGGTTTTATCTACATTCATCGCAAAAAGGACCACAGAACCCCACAGAGAAGTAATGGGTCGGATAAAACCCGTCGCCAGTAACTCCTCTAACTGCCTCTTGAGCTCATGCAGCTCAGGTGTAACCATCCTATAAGGAGGAATGGACACTGTTGTTTCCCCTGGAACTAGTTCAATTGAGAAATCCACCTATCGCTCTAGAGGTATACCTGAAAAGTCGTCCAGGAATAAATCCCTGAAACGATCAACCACTAGAGGGAAATCTATACGACAAGTCCCCTTATCATCTAGATATAAGCTCGCAATCTGGGCTGTGACTCCACCTCACCCACGATGCTCTAGTCCAGCTCGACTCGCCTGAACATCCCATTCACACTTGTATAAAAACTCTTCACCCTTTGGTGATGTGAAATGCACCCTCTGACAATAGCAGTCTACAAAGGCTCGAAATGGAACCAAGCAGACCATCCTGAGAATGACGTCATAACATGTCATCTCTAAGACATAGAGGTCCTAAAGAAAGTGACACCCTCCAACCTCAAGGGGGAAATCCCTGCACTGATGCACACCAGCCGTCCTAGTCCCCAACGGAGTTTCTAGCATCATGATATCAGAAGAAGAAGAAACACCGAGCCCAAAGCTCTCCACAACGGGTACAGATATGATATTATGCATAGCACCTGTATCGAAAAGTACTAAAGATAAGACAGATGCTACTAGAATAGTACCTATGAAGGTAGAATTTCCGAAATCATGCTCATGCTGGGTCTGTTGCAACTGTATATGCTCTCCCAGTGCTGCGACCCTGTGACACAGCCTGGCTACACTGATCTGTCCCGCCCTGTTGCCTCTAAGATCCTGGTGTCTGGCTACCACGACCATGACCCCCATCTCTGCCAGCACGCCCTTACGTATTCCAGTTCCCTAACTGGTAAGAATCCACTAATCCTGCTCCCGCACGCGGAGTCTACATAGAACCCCTCTCACTAGCCACTGGTAGAAACGCCCTACAAAAGAGTTGCAGATGACCCATCTTGCCGCAAGCTCAGCACTCCACTAGGTCTCGTGGACACAGTGGCCTCTTGTCCCCCTCTCTACCACACTGGTAGGACATGACCTGGAAACCTAAAGAATTTTTCTGACTGGTACTGTCACCCAGAGAGAATTCCATCTGTCTCTTCCTCTGGAAAATAGAAAACGTACTAGTAACTGGTGCTGAACCGCCCTGGCCCACACCATTCGATTCCCACAGGTTCCTCTCTGTAATCAGGGCCTGGTTTACAATAGCATGTACTGAAGGCAAACTGAAAACATTCACCAGCATTCGAATGTCATAACGAAGACCATCCTCAAAACGCCTGGCTCTCAACGTCTCATCACCCACATGTGCGAGTGCAAAGCGCTAATGCTCGGTGAAACGAGAAGAATATTCCATAACGGACATAGCGCCCTGCTACAGATTCATGATCATTTGAGCTCTATCTTCCCTACGTGTCTCTGGAAAGAAGAATTCATAGAAGGCTGCCTGAATTTCTTCCCATGCCATGTCCCTGTGATGCTCGGACTGGGTGGTAGCATCCCACCACCTCTTGGCGGAATCACGCAGCATATACGTCGCGAGCATGACCCTCCACCTTGGAGGCGTCTCAAGATTATCATAAATAGTCTCCATTGACCCCAATCAAGACTCTTCATACTGTGGTCTTCCATCCCCTGAAAATGTAGGCAAATACTGTTTCTGGAAGATACGAGTCAGCTCGACCATAGATGTGGCAGCCTGCGATGCTCCCTAAATGGTATGCATGAACCGCATAAAGCCTTCACGGAACTGCGCCACTGTGCCTGTGTCCGGTATAATAGATGGTTCCGCATCTAGCTCTGGTGGAGGATCCACTGGTAACCCATGTCCCACCATCTCTGGAGTTTACTCATTGTCACTCTCCTGGAGAACAATGCACGGTCGACTAGGCAGCATGACACTACAAGGTCAAAAACACGCCTTAGATTCAAGATTATCTAGACTGAAAGATAAAAAACCACAAAGGGAACATGGGGAAGAAGGCATTTCATGATTTTCAAACCAAGACTACATATCGTGTACAATGACTACATGGCGTGTACTTGACTTCTCTTCCCCTTCCCGGGTCCTTAGACCCAGCTGAGCCACACGGCTCTTGTTGAACAAAAACTACATGGCGTGTATATAATCTACACGGCGTGTATGGTGTTATTTTCCAACTTCCTGTGTCGCTTGTTACACGGACGACTACTCGTCTTGACACTACACAGCGTGTTAGACCCGCACACGACGTGTACACCATCCCGTTTCCCAGCCACAGGGCTAAATCCACAGGATCTGTCCTCAGATAAGACTACACGGCGTGTTCAAGGAGAGGTGACACTGACCCGTGTAGTCAGTTACTCGGCCGAGTCCCAAGGTTACACTACAAATCATGTTCATCATTTAGACGATGTGTTCTGTAAAAGAGTTCTCTCAGCCGTGTTGTTAGTTACACGGCCGGACTCCGGGTTGACACGACACAACATGTACATTCGGCACACAGCGTGTTTTACCCAAGCTCCTCCCTACCACATGTCGCCGCCCACACGGTTTGTGACACGGGAAGAGACTACATGGTATGTACTCTGGGTACACGCCCTGTACTCAAAAAGTTTATTTTTCTTCCCGAACAGAAGGCCATACATGACATGTTTTAAGTACTACATGGCGTGTATACTGGGTTTATAGATAGAATGTCTCAAAAACATCCCCGGAACCCATAAAATAACGAAAACAACACATAAGTGTCCAATTCCGACCTGTAAGGGGCCATACTCCCCACGAATCAACGTTTGAAATATTATCTGCGTTATAATAAAACAAATAGTCAATGAAACACCAAATTCCAGTCAATGAGGGCCCATGCTCCACAAAGACCAACGTTTGGCATTCATTCTATTAACAGGCTCATATAAGATAATACCATATCACAAAACAGGTATTTATCAAGCAGCTATCACAACAACATGCTTTACTAGCACAAAAACTATTACAATAACACGAAATTTCTAATGCACCAATAAGGCATGGAAACAATGCATGGCATGTGATATCCAGCATGTGCCTATATGTTGCATGAGACGACATACCCTCATCTCATAGGGATGCAACTAAATAGAACCCACAGATAAAATATAAAAATGACAATCTCAAGTGTGTCACTCAACGGTGAAAACAAATCAACTATAAATTGCAAAATCAGTAAAATTTCAATCACGAGGTAAATTAGCTTTTCCCTGGACGCGGGTTCGATATGGCCAGGAACAACATATTACCAACTACTGTTCGTCCAATCCATGTCTACGGCTCCAAATAGTATGTCAAAGAAAAGAACCCCTCTGATTCCACTTTGTAACATCCCGATTCTGGGTGCCACACAACGGTGCCCCAGACCCTGTTCGCCAGAAGACCTCAAGAGCATTTCCCCAAATGCCATAGGCTGCCGACTAGCAGCGAGGGACCAGGTCTGATAGTGGGGAAACTATGCCCTCATTTGTCAAAGTGTAGCGCATCGGAATTGAAATAAAACATACAACAAATAGCAGAAGCAGTAAACCATACACAACTGAACTAAACAATGGAAGTGGACACAACCAGCAGTGTAAAAATAATGATTCTACATGTCTCAAGTTCTAATAAAATAGCTAAAACATGTTTCACATCAAGATAGAAAAACAAAAATCAGAGTACAGCAGAACAAAGTGAAACAGCTGGCAACGGCATCGCGAGCCTATGCTCGGACCCATGCCCTCATACTCCACATCAACAGTCATTTACCTGTATAGGGACTCTTGCCCATATCCACACCTGAATAAATGTAATCTATTTAGGCCAAAAATCATGACTCAAACAGGATGTGAGAAATATATCTCACTAGGCACCCACCAAAGGCCCGTGCCCAACTGCGTGTAAGAATGCAACAACAGTGTGCAGTAGTAAATTGCAATAAGGTAAGCAATGCTCAAAATTAACTAACTACAAGTTATATTGTCCTTTTATTATCCATGTAATCCATTTAATTTAAAATATCACCACAGTGAATATTCTAAATAACCAGCTAATGTCCTCGAACATATAAACCCCTACCCTCAGGTAAAGAGTATCCAATACGAGAATTTTCCCTCATGCATAATAGATTTTTTCCTCAGGCGTAGGTAGTGTCGCCCACAGGCATAGAATCAATTTCCCACAGGCAGGGAAGAATTATCTCTCAGGCTTAATTAACTACTCCCGTCTGGCTAAAAAGTGCAGTGCCCACAGTCTAATCACAACAATGCCCTCACGCTAAATAGATAACCAGGCCCTTCCAAACACGTAAAAATTCAGTAAACAATAAATTCCTCTTGGGGCAATTCTGCAATTACTTATTTAAATGCATACTCTCAGGTATCCTGGACAAACGGCTAAACAGTGGAACACACCCTTGGGGTGGTTCCAGATCCATGCAATGATCCCAACCAGCATTTTAACATCACCTTTAAATCTACTATTCAATATAGATATTTAAAATAGCTACGACCTTATCCACATGACACCCCAACATGGGTTAGTGGCACTAAAATGCACAAACACACGGTAGTTGGAAGAAATTAATACATAGCCACCTAACTTATACGTCAACGAGTGGTATAAACGATCGTCGACCCCAGAAATGCCCAAGAATGGTGTAGATCTGAGGTAAGAAAAATTTCATTCAACCTCAAATAACTAATGTTAGGGAAAGAATTCGAAATAAACATGCTAGGAGAAAGGAGGGCTTGCCCGCGCAGTTCCAATGAGATCGTCTGAGGCAGAAACGGATTCCCGACGCTCGATTTGATGATCCACGATGATCTGGCCTTCCTCCTGAGCTCCTTCCTCCAGTTTTAAACCTTCCTTGTGATCAAGGGAGGCTACAACCGATTTAAGCGGAAAAAACAAAGTACACGGCATTTACTTCCAAGTAAACGACGTGTACTCCCTTCATTTAACTTTTCCCCTGGCGGCACTGACACACTGTTGATCCGTCAACATGAGTACATGACATGTACTCCCAACTACAAGGCATGTACTGTTTCTTAGCTGGCGGCTACTCCACCGCCTTACTGTTTTGGCATTCCAACGGACTACACGATGTGTACAGGACCACTACATGTCGTGTAGTCGGTTCCTACACCCTTCATTGCTGACATGGCTACATGCCCCATGTACCCATCCCACACGGCCAAAAGTACACTGCGTGTGGAAAATTACAAAGCATGTACTTCCAAAATTTAGGATTTTTCCCCATTTTCTATATTTTCCCAAAAACACATAAGGAAAAGAGAAGAGAAGAAGCTCGTACCTCAAAACTAAGAACCGGGTTCTTACAATGAATTTATAACATTAAATTTAATATATGAAATATATATTTTTCATTGAAATTCTATAAAAATTGAAATGATTTAATATAAAAAATTATTGTCATTTTAATTTAGTATTATTAAAAACACATACTTCATATTAAATTGATTTTTATTCCCACTCATAATAAATTTAGTAACCTAATAATAATTATTTTAAAAAAATTAAACAGCATTTTCATAATTCAGTTGATACTATTCATAACAGCTAATTTATATCCCATAATAATAATATTATTATTATATATTTTTTTTATTAAAACTTACGATTGGGTACTACAAAATATATCATGGAATGTCACTATTTCATGTAAGGCAAGCCATACTAGTGTTGTGTTTAGTGAAATCATCTATTGGTGTTCCATATAGTGCATGATAATCATGGTGAAGTTAACAACACAAAAAATCAACTAAATTAAATATAATCAAAATCATAAAATCTAGGTGTGTTATAAGACAATTATTCAATGGTGGAACTTATTAATAACATTGTTTTTTATTCTCAATTTAATGAACATGATGAGAAAATGCAAACAGTAATAAGAACATTGTGTTATCACTTTCTAGAAGCCACAGTTTCTATGTTTTAATTCTAGATAAAAAAATTTATGGTTACAAGAGTACACAATTTTTGAAGAGGAGATATCAGTTTTTTGAAGGATGATTTAATTAGTTATTTCCTACATTTAACTGAGGATTATATTTTAGATATGAATATTTTTTGGATTAATAGGATACTATCATTATGTGATTTTTAGATTTCATAAAGAATTCATCTCTTATGACTACTCTGATGAGAAATAGTATTCTATTAACCTTGAATAATATCTATTATAACTATATTCCTATGATTAATGCTAATATAAAATTCACAACCATCCTAATATATACAGAATTTGGTCAAGGTGATGTGATTTATTGTGATGCATCTAGATCTAGACTGCATTGTTTTCTCCTACATATATATTTTTTTGGCCTATTGTTCATGAAAGATGAGAATGCATTAGAATATCTATATGATGCATTAACATGAATTAGATGCATTGTTTCTTTAAATAAATACATGGATCCAATATAAATTTGGAGAAAGGTTAACCGTCTTCACTTATCATAATATTTTGATATATATATTCTTTGAGTGATAAAGGAACATGTGGTAATTATAATTAATGGATTATCACCAAATTATATAATTCCATTTCATTAATACACCTATGAAGGAAAATTATATATTACATTCATTGAGTTTAATGATATATATTGATTTTTTGGGAGGCTTGTAAACATAGAAATATAATGAATGATATTGTTAAAAGAAAAATTAGACTATGGTGAATAGACTATGAATTCAATTTTCTTCCTCATTGGAATTTCTATAGATTTCATGAATTTAATAAAAGATGCTAAAATATAAAATCATGATTATATAAACATTGGATTCAAAATAAATTGTGGGGAGACTTCTGATGGCCATATAGAGGATTTAAAATCATTCATACACTTCCTTTACCAATATATATTCCCTCATGATTGTTTGGAAAAAATTATCTTGTCATATCAGCATTTAAAATTTTATATTTATATGGGTACTAAATAATAATCATGGTTATGAATGTTCATTTTTAGTGTTTGAATTTTACACCAATGATTTAAGATTATTTAATGAAATATATAACATTTAAGAGGTAAATTATGAGTTTCAATTTTTGGATAGTGTGAAGAAATCGATTTTTATACTTGTATAGAAATATGGATGTATTCTGTGTACTATTTAACCGATCAATAAAAGATTCTTCTAATGAAAACTGGTATTTTTATAACTGGACATACATTAAACATATATATTACTTCAATATTGAAGAATATTTATTACATAACATAACATTAACCATGGTTGGACCGTATAGGTTTAGTGTCTTTTGAAATTGGGAAACATAAAAAACTAGTTCAAAATATATGCACATTGACTCCCGCTTATTTCTTCATAATATTTATCCATATTAACATATCAAACATAATAAAATTATTCATGAATGCGGTAAAATGAACATATTAATGGGTTAGTTGAAATTCTCAGTAAGGGTAAACAAGGGAAATAATAATCATATCATAATAATATGAATACAATATTAAAAAATCGTATCTAGCATATAAAAGATCCTAGTATCATATCTTATGATAAATCATAAAAGTGAACTCTAATCCTAATAATTATATAGTAAGACATGAAATATCGAGTCATACACACCTATGCATGGAAAATAATTTCATATTAGTATAGCCTCATTGGATAGTCCATCATAGCAGACAAAATCCATTATTGAACCAAGTTCACTCCTCATTCCATCCATGTATTATTGAAATGGATTTAATACATATTCCATTCATGGCTATATCCTGAGATATAATTCATTACCCAATTCATTTTAGTGAGATATATGTACCAAATATCTCATAATTGAATCATTCTTATATGTGACACAAAACAAAAACCATACACTACAATATATGGTGTGGAAAAAATTGGTTTCTTAAACATCATTCCAACATAAATTAATTCATAAAAGGTAAATGTATTAAATTAAAATAATTCCATCATAAAAAAAATAAAATAAAACTAATAATAGGAATGGAAAAATAAAAATATGTCATCTTATATGGAAAATAATATTCATTAAAAATTTGATCTTAAATCCAATGGAAAGTCACATTTCAACTTCAAAAACGATTTCCTTCCTCAAAATGAGACCAAATTTTATATGAAATAATTTTATAATAAAATAAAATTCTAAAATTGTAAGTTATGCTTCATGTAAATAAGTCATCTTGAAATCATAAAAATACTTTCATGTCGTACTTGATAAAAAATACTCTTCCCATACTAAAAACGACATAAGATTTCATTTTTACCATTTAGTAAAAATTCACCAATGGGTAAAATTAATTATTAAAATTTATATATATATATATATATATAGAATATTTTTAAATATATATATATATATGAATCATGGAAGATGATGTTAAATATACCCTAGTAAATACTTATGAATAAACAATCTCAAATATGAACAAGATTTTAAAAGTCATCCCTTACCATAGGTCTGATATACATTGTATGTATCTGAACCACATGTACAATGATTTAAATAGTTTTAATGATTTAGTAAAGAATCTAAATAATTTTTATGATATCATTTAGGATCATATAATCTTCTGTTGGTTAGTAACATATCATTGTAACTCGTTATTCAGGTATTATCTACTTTATGATCATATGCTTTTTTTCAGATTTTTCATATTCTTCTTCTTATGGTATAGTTATATCATATAAATCATGGTATTAGTATAATATATAGCATATTAATTCATTCAATTAATTATGTATTCATGGTTTAATAATGATCATGTTGAATGAATTGCATCACATCATGGAGACGGTAGGCCAAACTTACGTACGAGTGTTGATTACATTCTAAAAATAATTTAATGGTATTGAAGTGGATGGTGTATGATAAGCCAGAATAAATGTATTGTTATAATAATAATATATAGTTATCATTTATACTATTATACCCATCCATGTATGGTGATGGTGAAAAACAGATTACACCACAGCATGTAGACGATGAATCGTATGTACGCATGCACATTGATTTCATTTTTCATAGGATCGATATAAGGTGATATATGATTGTTTCATAATTATAATAATATATTAATATACAAGTGATATTTATGTTATTAATTTATAATTAAATTTCTAATGATGATTTTTTAGAATAATAATGATGTTTGAAAGAATATATTGAAGAGATTACCTCTTTCTTAATGGGCTTCCTTTGAATCTTTTCTTGGAGAACTACAGTTTGGTGTTAAAGATGACCAAAACCTAATGAATGAAAATATGTAAGTTGAGAAATAAAAATGGCAGGATATATCCTAGCATGAATACTCAAAATGAAGTGGAGAGGTGAGGGAGAATGTTCCCATTTATTAGGGGACTTTTGGAAACTCTATAATTAATAATTTATATTAAATTTTAACCCTACTAAAACACCCCAAAATGTACCAATTTACTAATATGATAAGACATGGGATTGTAATATCATATTCTAATATATTTAGGACTAGTAATATTTTCAATTTAAACCATAACCTTTTAATTTACACTTAGTTATTGTAATTAAGTTTAATTATGGTAATAACATTCTAAATATTTAATGTTTATAAATATTTACATATATGGTGTAAATAGAACATAAATGGATATTTAATGAAACTTTATATCATATAATTATCAAATTTTTAATTTGTAAATATTTTTATAATTTATAAATAATTTAATAAAATGGTATTTTCATAAACTATCAACAGTGTAAATTATGTCAATATTTATGTATTTGACATTAAAAAATACACATAGAAGATAAATTCTAAAATATATTTAGTACACTAAAAACATGTCATAGTATCATAAAAAATCATAAAGAACATTATTTATCCATATGATATTTCTTTAATTAATTTTAAAACCATTTATTTTATATTTCTATAAATAAAATATTTTTCACATCACTATTGTGTCATCATAAATGGAAATTATGTAATTTGTAAACAATTAAAATACATTTCTATGATGTGTAAAATTAATATATCTTTCCAGAAACTATCTTTTGTATATATTATTTCTGTGAAATCCATATATTAAAATTAATATACTTATATAAAATGAGAATGTGTCATTTTGTCACATTCAGTAGTTTTTATTACATTCATGTCATTTTCATTTGTAAATGGCTATCACATGATTCAATTTCAAAAAATAGATGGTAAGGGTCGAATTTAGTTATAAAATAAGATTATTACTGGAGTTAAGGTAATTTATTTTTATTATTTTTATCTTTAATTCCTTGATCAACCTTTAATCAGGGTAATCAAAATAATTTCCAATGTTACTATTCATTATTTCAAAAAATAAAAGCAGCCTATTAACAAAATTTGGAACTTCTAATTTCAAATATGGAGTCCATTTTTAGAAATTCAATACATGGATGTTGTAATAAAATAAATTAAAATCTATCCCATTATATGAAATGAGAGAACAATCATTTTTTTGATACAACATTACAAAAGGTTAAAATGTTTTTACATATAAATTTAATGTAAAATTAATTCCAATGATCTAAATTATATAAAATAGTATAAATATATTCTATTTATAATTTGAAACAATTAAATAATATAATTTAACCATATAAAATCTTTCAATTTAAAAATTTATTTTCAATTAAAATTTTTCGTAATTTTAGTATTTATCAAAACATTAATTTTATCACAATATTATCAAGAATTATTCCAATAAAAAAATGTATATCCCAGAAAAAAATGAAATTTTTCTAATTTCATATAAAATTTATTTATTTGTCAAAATATTAATTTACAATGGGTTCTCCATCGAATGTTGTAAAACTAATCATTATGAAATAGGGTTGTATACATCAAATAGGGTTTTATTGAAAACCTACAACTAAAATATCAATTGGTTAATTACTAAAAATATATTATTACATATATTAATCATATATATCTCATTAATTTCTTCAAAAAAACTAATTCACTCAAAAATATAAATATATAAATTATATTTAGTCTAAATAATTAATATCCACATATTTCAGAATGAATTTTAATAAGTTAGTTGTAATTATTCTTGCTGACCAAACGACTAGGCTATAATACACTACTGGAAAACTAACCTTTACCAACGGTTTGGAACCGTTGGTATAGGCCTCCAAACCGTTGGTATAGCCTATACCAACGGTTTGGAGAACCGTAGCCAAGTAAGTCGTTGGTATAGGTAATATGAAATCTATACCAACGGTAATGGAACCGTTGGAATATAAATTCCAAAAATAAAACATCTGATGTGATTTGATCCCAGGACCCCTCGTTTATAATTAAACGACTCAACCACTAACCTAACATGACTTTTGTGATCATAATTAAATAAATATATATATGTATTCTCATAAATATTTTAAATTTTGATTTATATAATGTTCTCGGTACGAAGGTCTGATAAAAAATGAAAGTACATATACCAACGGTTGTGATTTTGATTCTGTGTTGGATGTTGAATTTTGGCCGACTTTTCCCAATGGTTTGGCCAAACCATTGGGAAAGGTAGACCTATCCCAACGGTTTGGCCAAACCGTTGGGAAAATCGGCCAATTTGGAGGCCTTTCCCAACGGTTTGGCCAAACCGTTGGGAAAGGGCACCTATACCAACAGTTTTTGCAAACCGTTGGTATAGAAGTGTTGGGAAAGATCTAATTTCCAGTAGTGATAGTAATTTTATACTAAGGTCACCTTGATGTTTGATTAAACTCACAATTTTATGCAACACAAGCTAATAAGGAATAAAATTTTTTAATGAAATTTTTTCTTAAAAAAATCATGGTGTTACATTCTACCCCAATTAAACTGAATTCCAAACTCAAAATTTGTCCCATGGTAACAAACAAATTATTATACCTCTCACTCATAATATCCTCTAGTTCCCATGTAGCTTCTTTGAAAAGGAGGATCCTATATAAAACATCAACCATGCGAGTGGTCTTGTTTCCTATAAGTTTTTTAATACAATATAGAATCATTATCGGTTGTCCATCATAAAAAAAATCTTACTCTAATTGAACGAATTATGAGTTTAATAAATGTGAAAGATCAGGTATTTACATTCTCATATGGGATACATGGAACACATCAAGATAATGAGAGATATTCTATGGAATCACCAATCAGTAATCTAACATCTGAACATTATCTAGAATTTCATAATGACTTATATACCTAGGGATCATATTTCACTTATTTTAAAATCTCATTACTCTTTTCCAGGTAGATTTTCATAGAAATAATTTTTCACCCACTTCAAACTCTTTGTCACCTCTTTTTTTTCATTATAAAATTTTTCCGACTCTAAACTACTCATATGTGTTGTGGACTAGATCTAACATTTTCTGCCTTTTCATCAATATGATCAGGCCCTAATAGATTTTTTCACCAATGTCATCCCAATATGATGGTATTTGGAACATCATTACATTGAGGGATTCATAAACAGACACATGGAAACTGGTGTGAATTATGTTATTATAGGAAAATTTCACCAATGGTATTGGTTGATCTCAACCACATATGATATTAATATAGAATGTTCATGAAATGTATTCATGTTTTTGAATTATACTCTCAGACTGACTATATGTCTATGGATTATAAGCATTATTTAATCATATCTCCGTATCCAAATCATGCAGATGAATTTTCATGAACATAGAGGTAAAAATTAGATCCCAATCAGATATAATGGAACGTGGTACTCCGTGAAATCTTACCACTTTTACAAATATCATGGAATGCTGATCAAGAGTTAAATCATCTCCAATAACAATGAATTGTGATAAACTTTTATCGTGATAAACTTTATCGCATATAAAATTATGTCCATTATATGTTTTTTGCTGTCTGACAATGAATTTCATAATGATCATTTCGCATTTCAATTATTGTATGGGTAATGGTGGTTACATCTTCTTAGTATTCTGTCTCTCTGCCTAAAAATTTTTAAAAACCCATAACAGAGATAAATATTCAGTAAAATATCATTTCATATCCTCCCAACATAAATACACGTTTAGTTACCTAAAAATCACTGTGCTTATATGATGAATAGAGAATGGAGAAATAGGAGCATCGCCCTATAAATTGTTCTTTATTTTTGTATTGGAGTAAAAATGTTGTTCTTGAATTTTATTATTCCATCACGATCAAGGTTGAATTCATAATCATTTGTCACCAACTATTGTAACTCTTCATCTTCCTTGTACACCTCGGAAATAATCACATTTATAGTTTTATGAACATTCATTTGAGAAATAAATTATTTCCATTATTCAATTATAATTTCATGATCCATCCTTTTCAAATTCTCAAACATTGGATATTTTATGATCCTCATCATGTATAAGCTAACATGGCGTTTTGGACTCAATAAATCTGCCACCTTGTAGGATTTTCTAGGGTGGTAATTTCTTTATAATTCATAATAATTAATCATCTAAAACCCTATTCTATGGACCAAATTCAAATATTTTTTTTTGTGAAAATATACATTAAACTTTTATTGTCTGTATAAATATTTCACCTTACACCATAAATAAAATTCCTCCAAACTGTTAACGCAAATATTACAAATACTAACTCCATATCATGTGTTGGGTAATTTTTATCATATATTTTATACTACCATGATTCATAATCTATCATTATATCATTTTTCATGGGAACACATCCCAAACCCTTCATGGATTAATCAGTACAGATCTCAATCTTTTCTCCAATACAAGGTAGTTTCAGCATAGTTTCACTAGTGAACTTATATTTTAGGTCTTTGGAAAACTCTTCACATTACTCCACCCAAATGAATGTATTTCTATTCTGAGTCAACTTCATTACTGGATTAGATAATCATGAAATATAATTCAATAAACATCAATAATATCTACCAAACCCAATAAAACTTTGTATCTCAGTTACCGTTGTGGGTCTCGACCATCTACCAATAACCATTGTTATTTATGGATCCACATATATCACCTCTCTTGAGATTATGTGATAGAAAAAATAATATTTTTTATGACAAAATTCACACTTTGAAAATTTGGAATAATGATTATCCTCTCTCTGGGTCTTCAGTAGAATTTTGAAGTTATCTTTATGTTATTCCTTTCTCTTTGAGTAGACAACAACATCGTGTAATAATACTACCAAAAACTAATCAAGATAGTCCCTAAATACTATATTCATTATATCCATGAATATAGAGGCTTAATTGCTAATAACTAAAGACATCACTATAAATTCATAGTGTCCATACCTTTTAGAGAATGTCGTCTTTGGAATATCCTCTTTTTTGACCCTTAATTAATGATATCTGGAATGGAGATAAATATTCGAAAAGTATTCAGCATTCCTTAGTTGGTCAAATATGTTATCAATGTTGTGAATAAGTTACCTGTTATTCATAGTGATTTTGTTATCATCATGTTAATAAAAACGATGTCTCATTTATCAATATTTCATTTTTACAGACAGATTATGTTCTCCCCAAGGTTACACATTAGGGAATATGAATCCCATATCATGTTTCTATTTCAGTTGGTTCCACAATTCCAGAAACTCACTTGGGTACATTCTATAAGGTGTATTTGAAATAGGCATAACACTCAGTTAGATTTCTGTAGTAAAATTAACATGATGATTTTGTGGAATACCTAATAATTCCACAATAAATACATCATCAATCTCTTATACAAGGGGAATATTCTTAATTATGAGTATCTACTCTAACCATCAGAGATAAATATCCTTCATTTATAGGAACAAACACACTATAATGGATAAAATTTATACTGGAATTTTTTATTCATCCTTTCATCATTATATTATAATATATTTATCTGAAATATTAAATGTGACTTCCCTTCACTGGGAATTGATATAATATCCATATATAAAGTTCCTTTTCATTCCTATAATCACATTAAATTACAATATTGGTTTGATGAGAAGATTTTTCCAAAGCACATTACCATAAACATCAACTGAATAAGAATTATAAACTTTTCATGCGACTGTCGTTCCATTAAGAGTTTTCATAGCTAACTCAACACTTAATTATTGAGTTAATATGGGTATAACCATAGAATATTTTTTTTAAATAAATGTGTGTGTGGATCCCAAGTGAAATAATATATTTTCAACTTTAGATTAGTTGGTATGTGTACTTTCCATCACTTCATTATTGTACTCAACATTTCCTATAGTTTTTCATTTGACTTTGCATTGTCTTTATCCTTGTGATTTTTTTGGCATAGATCATATTGATTAACTAGGTTATTAGGTCATTGAATGTTATAATACCACCATTTCCTTGAACTTTTAACATTGAATTGAAGAAGGAGCATTTTGTGCAGCCTTTTCATTGTTCACGACATTATACATATTTTACCGGTCATGTCATCACTCAACTGCTTTATGTGCATAGTTTCAACAATTAAAAAATTTTACTACCCACATTAACGAAATTACATCCAGGTTTTTTTTTCAAACATTCAAAATAATTTTAATCCCATCTATTTTTAGTTTGGTATTTATATTTTCCATTGAATTAAAATATTACCATCATATCAAACCCATATGACTAATGGGTTAGTCTAATATCCATTTCGACCTTGAGATAATTTTTAAAAAATTTCTCATATATATTTATGTCCCTTATGTGTTATTCCCTTTTATGATATGGTTTTATGGTACTATAGAATCGATAAATTTTACTCTCAGACTGGATTATAATTCCATAAACATACCATGAATGACATTAAAATCATTCTTCATAGGTACCAATATATTCATAATCATTTTACTTATGTTCAAGGAACTCCTTATAGATCTTTGATTTTAGAATACGAGGAATGTATTTGTTGGAAAATAAGTTAATGAACTCATCGGATTCCATGGAATCAATTTCAACTCTTTTCCTTGTATTCTGTAAATCATTCCACCATCGATCAGCTTTAACTTCCAATCAATATATGACTAAGATGAATTTATCATGTTCAGAACATTCTAGAACTGAAAATAACATTTTAGTGGAACTGATCCATTGTTGAGGCACTAATGGACCAGAAGACACATTGAATGAAGGTGGTCACTGCCTCCTGAATTATTGAACAACATATTTATCCCTCATTTTATTGTTTGGAATATCTTTATGATTCATATCTTGTGAAAGTTATTTTATAATGGCTTCATGATTGTTCATTCCAGATCTAAATACATTTGGTTTATTAGAGGGATAATAATTTCATTTCCTATCACATTCAATATTAACGTGGTTCTTTCGGGTTCCAGCCATTAAATAGAACCAAAAAGCATTGTGAGATCAACACTAATCATAATAGGAAAACCCAAATAGTTAAAGAATAAAATTTCAATTTAGGACACTTTAGGATTTATCCTAGGTTATTCATGAACATCTTTAAAACACAACTATAGGATTGTAACCAATACAGAGGCATATTGTTAGGGTTCTTAATATGGGTCTCTGTTCGTAGTTTCCAAAGGTTAACTATTCCTCTGCTCAGATACCTAATATATCACCAATAATTTAAATTTAAATATTAATTAAACATTAAATATTATTTATTACATAACATAACAAAAAAACACTCTAGGACCATAGAGGTTTAGTGTCATTAGAAACTGGGTATCATAATCAACTCGTTCCTAAAAATTCCACATTGTCTCCCTCTCATTTCATTTTAACAACAGACCTTTTTGGCATATCTTACTTAATACCCATATTAATAAACTGGGGAAAATAAACATATGAAAGTGTGATCGAAAATGTTCAGTTAGAGAAAAAAAGTGATCTAAAAACCATATCATAATCATAGGAACATAAAATTTGAAAATCATTTCCTCATAGTAAATATCATAACATCATGTCAGGAGACAAACCATAAAAGTTCTATGTGACAAAAATATTCAGAAAATAAGAATTGAAATTTAGTTGAATAAACACATACTCTTATAAAATTATTCTATTTTAGTTATGGCTCATTACTGAGACCATCAATTTGGACAATGTCTATTACAGAACTGAGGTCACTCCTCGTTCCATCATTGTATTACTAAACATTATTTTCATGTCGTTACTGTTTTGTCATTATCATGAGAAATAATTTGTTAATTAATGAATTGGAGGGTTATATAGGCTCCACCCATCGTAGAATGAAATCATTATTATATGTTCTACAAAACATAAACCATTCACCAAAGCATAACCCATAGAAAAATAATAGTGGGTTTCTTGAACATCATTTCACCATAAAATATTCCATATAAGATTAATGTATTTCATTAATATAATTACATCATAAAAAAATTAAATAATATTAATAATATTTATATAAACATAATCCCATGTCTTCTTATATGGAAAATAAATTTGTCAAAAACATGAGCTTAATTAACTATAAAAATATCATTTTATCTCCAAAAACGTTTTTATTCAAAAAAATGCCACACAATTTTATCAGATAAAATTTTATGTGCAACTATACTTGTAATATTTTAAGGGAAGATTCATGGAAATAATTCAACGTTAATGAATAAAAATATCTTCATGTTATACAAGTAAAGAAAACATTCTTCTCGTACTTTTGCAGGAAAAGTCAAATAGTACCTCACTGTAAAAACTACAAAAGATTTCATTCTTAACATTTAGAAAAAAATAACCAAATAGTAAAACAGACATTAAACAATTATATAAGGATATAAATAATATTTTTAAATATATATTTATGAATCATAGATGGTGTGGTTAAATATACCCTAGTAAATACTTACGAATAAACCATCTTGGGTAAAAATGAAATTTTCAAAGTTATAACATACCATATATATGCTATGATTTGTATGTATCTGAACCTTTTATATAATGATTTCTATATTGTTATTGATCTATTAAATAACCAAAAAAATTTTGGGATCATTTATGATCATGTTTTTATATTTTTGTTAGTATCATTTCATTGTTACTTTTTATTCAGGTAATAATTTCTTTATGTTCTTATGTATGTATTATCACATAATTTCATATTCATCATTATAATTTATAGTTATATATTTTACCTGAAGTTATTATTATAATATTTATAATATTTATTCATTAAATTAATGTATAAAATCATTTTTTAATGGTGATCACGTAGATTCAATCACATCGGATCATAGAGATGGTAGGTCGTATATACACACGAGCGATGATATCATTCCCAAAAGTATTGAATAGTATTAAATTTGATGGTGTACAAAAATTAAGAATTAGTATCATGTTATAATAATAATATTTCGTTATTATTTCTATGATTATACCCATCCATGTAAATTGTTGGTGAAAAACAGATTCTAGCACGACGTGGAGATGGTATGCACTATGTTCATTCGCGTAGTGATTTCAATTTTCCAAGGATGAATAGAAAGAGAAATATGGTTTATTAATATTTATTATAACATATAAATATATTATTGGTACTTATTTTATTACTTTATAATGAAATAAAAAATGATGATGATGTAGATATGAAAAAAGTTTGAAATAATTGGTAGAAGAGATTACCCCTTCCTTGATATGATTCCTCTAAATCTATTCTTAGATCACTCGTTTTGGTTTTTGAAATTTATAACAACCTCTATAATAAAAATAGGAAAGTTTAGGAAGAAAACTATTAGGGGATTTACAAGATTAAGTGCTCAAAATTAATTGTATATGTGAAGAAGGACAATCCCTTTTATAATTGAGGCGAGAGGAACTTTTGGAAACCCTCTATATAAAAATTTACAATAAAATCATACCCAACCCAAAAAACCTCTATAATTAAAAAGTTTCAAAGATATTATTATATTGGGTTTTAATATCATCAAAAAATATATTTTTTAAATGTTATTTTGTTAATTTAATCAATATCATTTTAATTAAAAATTAGTTATTATATTTAATTTTAAATGTGGAAATAACATAATAAATATTTAATGTTTTTAAATATTTACTTATACGGTGTTAATTGGTAATGAATGGATAGTTTGTGAAATTTTAGATATTAATATTATAAATTTGTAATTTTTATATATTTTTAAGATTTTGAATTAATTTAGTAAAATTTTATTTTCATAAAATATCTAGAGAGTCAATTTTGACACATTTCATTTATTTTACATTAAAAACATCCTCACATATGATAAATTGTAAATAATATTCAATATAATCACAACATTTCAGAGTACCCTAGAAAATTCATTAATAAAATTAATTATTTCATATGATATCTTTTTAATTATTTTTAGAACCATTTATTTTTTATATTTATTAGTAAAATATTTTTTACTTCACTATTGTGTCATCATTAATGGTAATAATTTAATATCTAAAATGTATAAATAAATATATATGATGTATTAAATTAATATATCTTCTATATAATATCTATATTCTATACTATCTCTTAGTTATCTATATATTAAAATATATATTCTTATATTAAATGAGTTTGTGACATTTTTCTCACATTCATTAGATTTTATTACATTTATGTCATAATCTTATGTTATTGGCCATCATGTGATTCCAATTCGAAAAAATGATGACAATGGTCAAATTTATCCACCCAATAATATTTTTACCAGTTTTAATGTAATTTCATAATATTATTTTTACCTTTAACTACTCTACTTATCTTTAACCATGTTAATAAAAATAATTAATGATGCACTATTTATAATGTTGAAAAATAAAAGTAGCATATTAACAAAATTTGGAACTTATGATTCAAAATATGGTGAGCATTTTTTTAATGTTGAATCCGAGATATTGTAGTAATTAATTTAAAATCTACCCCATTGTAGAAAATGAGAGAACATTATTTATGAACTTCACGCATATTAAAAGATTGTAATGTTTACAAACATGAATTTAATGTAAAATTTATTCAACTGGCCAACATTATATTAAATGGTAAAAAAATATTCTATATATAATTTGAAACCATTATATATCATTATTTTACCATATAAATTATTTCAATGAAAAAATTTAATTTCAATTAAATTGTAGTTTATTTTAACTATTCATCAGAGCATGAATGTTTGTAGAATTATATTCGAAATTCATCCAATATAAATTTTAATATCCCAATTCAAAATTAAATATTCATATTTTCATATAAAAACTATTAATGAGTCAAAATAATAATTTAAAAGGGGTCCTACATTCAATGGTTTAAAATTAAAAAGTTTTAGAAACTAGGTTTCTATACAACAAATAGGGTTTTATTCACAACCTATGACTAAAAAATCATTTGTATGAATATAAAAAATATATTATTATTTATATTATACACATATATTTCATTAATATATAACAAAAATTAATTCACTCAAAAATAAAAATATGTAATTTATATTTTTTACAAATATTTGATAGCCAATGAATTCACAATGCATTTTTATAATATAATTATAATTAATCCCTCTGACCTAATTTATAGGATATGACATTAATTGTTTAATAATTTCATCTCTTGGTTCATTTATACCCAGTATTTTATCCAACACATGATTTTGAGAAATGAAAATTAATTAATGAAAATATTTCATAAAAATGATATGTTTGTTACATTTTTTGGTGATTATGTATTGACTCAAAATGTATAAAAACATCAACAAATCATATAATCCATCATAAAATTGGATTTGGATGATAAATATATTAGAGAATATCTTAGGATACATGAATTTCCATTTTGATCATCTCTCAAAGAGATCCGTGATTTACTTCTTCATTCTGGTGATCATTCAAAAAAACCCTTAACTCAATTTTATATGATCATATAATATCTTCCTTTGTTGGAAGAAATTCAAATAAAGAGTTTAAATTATTGGAAGGCATAATAAAATATTATATAATGGAATTTAGTGGATAATGGGATGATGGTATGCCTTTTTTTGTAATTTTAGTATAATAATAGTTTCCATATTGGGAGAAATATGGTGTAGTTCATGGAATTATATGGGAGTCCTTGTTGTTCTCTAATATAATGTGTAGAAAGAGGAGAAACATACTTGATTGGAGAATTTCATCGAAGTTAGATTATGGAGAAGGTGAAAATTATATTTAAGAGTATTGAAATGGATTAGATATGAAAAATATATTTTTTTATCGTTTTAATCATCTATTATCTTTTAATGTGACTATCAATGTATGTTGGAATGTGTCACCATGATTGGGTTGTCAATGCTTGGGAATGAAAGGAAAACTAGATTCATTGAATATTGGAATGTTTGAGATTGTGAAAGAAACTAGAAATGTTGTGTATTATTTATTATTACTCTATATATGCATATTTTTATATAATATTTTCCACATAACTAAATTATATATGTATCATTCAAATCCAACTTTTGTGAGTAAATTGGTCCATGTTACTATTGAACAAGATGTGAAATTTATTGATTAACCAAACCAAATTATATATATATTATTTAATAATTTTTACGTGATTTCTATTTTTCTATTATGTGTATTATTGTATCATGGAAAGTATTATTATGAGATGTGGAAATGGTAGATGTTCTTTCAAGAAATGTGACCAATCCTTTTCCATCTTCATGAGGATTATAAGTATAGTGGTACAATGAATATAACTCCATGTTTTTAAATAATTTCTCTATTATATTTATTATTTAATTTTAGTGAATAGTTCTGTTATAAATTATGTTTTTTCTAAAAGATTTTATTTATTTTTTGAATACTTTATAGATGTACAATTTTTGAAAACCACTTGTAGAGATCATTCTTAAACCTCTGAGAAACTGTTCAATATTTCCCATGGTTACTATAAATGATCATGGTTCGAAAATGAATTTTAAAACAATGTGTCTACTATTAAAACTTATATTATTTGGGACTGATATAATTCATTGTCTTTTTTAACCATGTGACCTAACATGGTGAATGGAAAAAAGAACAAGAAAATTGTTTTTAAAAATGAAAGAATAATGAAAACCCTCATATCTCATACACATTCATAAACGATTATACCATAGTGAATTAATGGGATATTTTTAGAGATAATAATGATTTATATTTTTTTTAAAAAATTCATCAAGTGGAATACCTTAATAATAAATGGTATGAACTCCATTCATACCAAATGAACTATATATGTTAATTTTCTAGTAGATGAATACCTTGAATATATCATCCATGATCAGATATATAAAATATTATAATTATTAATTGGATAATAATTTTATTTTAAATAATTTTATAATATCGATCCTATATCAATAGATTTAGAGTAGAGTTGATGTACCAAATTATCCAAGGAAGATGTAAATTTTCACTTTCCTCTTTTAATGGAATGTGAATGTTAATAAGTTTAAATATTAACATGATTATAATTTTGAATTATTCAACTATAAAAAAATTATTCTATATCTTTTCAAATGGTTTATTTTATTAAACATTGTGTTTTTGGTGTCCCCGACATGTTTTTGAAAAAATCATTAAGTGTATTTTTTATCAATAATGAATTTGAAATGTGTTCTTATCATAATATGGTTGTAAGTGTTCATGTGAATGTAAGGATGGAACATTTTTAGATTCCCATCAACAAAAAATATTATATGAGATATATCATGGCTAAAATTACCAAAATCAAATATGAAAATATGGTATAGATCATGACTGAATGTACCGCCATCATATTGGGTCACCAAGCGAGGATATGGTGAAAGGATGACTAAACCTGAACTAGTATGGGGAGGTCTTATCATGCATGTAGATGTATTTGTGAGCGTGAAAAAATGGTTGGGTTATTCTAAATTGAAATCATGTAATTTTTATTCTATTTAGAATAATACTCATCTTTGGTTATAATTATTATATAAAAACTACTCAACATCAATATAATAATATTTTGTAAACATATTTAAATTCATTTAATATTCTATATATATTTTAGAGAATATTATTGTATCGTAAATTATTTAGACATAGAGGAATGTTAGTAATATATATTGTGAGCTTCCTAACATGTATGATAACACACATCTATCTTATTCACTTTTATGTGTACGAAGAAGTAAATTATTAGGAGATTTTAATGGGGTAGTTTTCTTCTATTTTGAGAAATGATACATGAGTAATCTATTGTAGGTTTTGTAGAAATATATTAGTGTGGGTAACATATACTTATTATTGGTTCCACCTTGGTTGGAAAGTCATTTACATATTTGAATATTAATTTTTTCATTTATATTGTACATCTATTACTCAAATATTGGTTTTTTTAGTATTATTTGTTAATGTTTGATTTATTTAATAAAAATTATATATATATATATATATATATTATTGTTATTATTTAATTTATTTTTTTATGTATTCTGTGTGAGTGTAAATATTTTTAATTCCCCCCATATAACATTGTGTTTAAATTATTAACATTTCATAGAATCCATTGGTGTCTATGGAATGTCTCTTATGGTTAGTAACACATCTAGCCCAGCCTAATCCAATGGGTTCAGACATGATGTTATATGTATTGTTGGTAAAATTGTAAAGTGGTAGTGATTATTATTTATGTATATTTCATCACAATAC
Source organism: Viscum album (assembly GCA_963277665.1). Classification (NCBI taxonomy): domain Eukaryota; kingdom Viridiplantae; phylum Streptophyta; class Magnoliopsida; order Santalales; family Viscaceae; genus Viscum; species Viscum album. The sequence goes on from OY728143.1 coordinate 1,018,555,588, forward strand.
TTACAATGTTAACATATTTATAATGTAATAAACCACTCACAACTGATTAAGCCTAATGTTCTGGTGTCTATTTCTAAATCATTCTGATCAATGACATGATTATAGACTAGTGGCGGGATAACCATGGTGATTTGGAAGGCCGACCCAAGTATTTGTTCTACACACACAAACTAATTCAGTGTATATAATCCAATCACTAAATTATTTAAACAAAAAGATTGTTCTTTCTCAAATATTGACAATGTAAAATTAATATATAATTAAATATAACTACAACCCATAAAATTATAGTGGAGATAAATTATCTAAATTATGGAATATATTTACTGTAATTTACAATATATATTACAAGTAACTAACTTGAAAAATTATTAAAAAATGTTTTTATAATAATTTATTAACTGAAATTAATCCCTTGGAAACAATATTAGGAAAATATCATGAATAATTAATTTCATCTACTTAAATATTATTTTGTAATTTTAATATATCTTCTATCCTAGCATTTTTTTAAACCATGTTATCATTAATAGATATATTAGAATTTTAACTACATGTAAACATAATAATTTTTCAAATATTCAAGAATAAATCTTTTTCAATCATACCCATTGTGAATTATTCCATAAACATTCATTCAATTATCCCATCATATGGTTTTATGTATTTTAGTTTTCTTAAAAATGTTTATTTTATATAATTTTGTGAATTAAAAATAAAATATGGCATTACATAAAAAAAGAATAGTTCAAAATATAATATCAGAAATATATTTTTAGTACAAATGAAATCCAACCTGACCCTTAAAATGTTTTACAATATAATAAATAATGAAACTATTTTTACTATTAAATTTAATTTATAGTACCTCTTCATAATAGAAATACATGATGTCAATGGTTATTGAATTCCACTGAATTTTCAATTTTATTATTTTTATCTTTATTATGTTTTGATAACAACTAAATGATTTAAATTTATATTATTGTCAAATTAAATATATTCACATTAAAATGACTGATAATATTTCGAAACATATACCACAAAGGTAGGAAACTAATACAATAAATTTATTCCAACATTAAATAGATTGTTTGAATTTATATATCATACTATGACTATAGTAAATTAATTAAATATCCCCTTTCTATCTATAGCATGATAAATTTTAACATCCCAAAAATTCATTATTTTTTTATATCAAATTATCCAAAATATTAAACATCTGATTGGCATGAACATCGAATTTAATAAATCCTATGTAACATGAATCATTCAATTCAGCAATAAGAATTTTTTATACCAATACATATTATTACTTGGTTATCTTAGTATATTTATTATAGTTGATAATATTATAACATGGTGTTTTATAAATAATAAATGAGAAATATTGTATATCACGTACAATACATTCCATTTAAAATATGTTTCCTGGGCTGTTTATCAAAATGGATAAAAACTATCAGCTTCTACACCAAGATAAAAATTATAAATTTTAGGGAAAAAATATTGGGTCCTCCAATCAAAATACCTATTTAATAGGATGTCTTAGTAATGTGTTAATATATTGAAATCCTTATCCATATCATCATTAAATCTCCATAATGTTGATATTTTGTTTACATAAAAATTTCTCATTAATATTGATTTCAAATAAAATATCTCATTAGTTTCATGGATGTGAGAATTCTATTTGATGAAGTTACACTTGACTAATGAGTTACATCTAAGACATCATCGTTTCACCTTTAAAATTTACAAAACAATACATGTATGAAAAAGGAACAATTTAGATGCAGTATAATAACGAATTTAAAAAATATATATCTTCTCTCATTTCACCTAAAAGGGGATTAGTTCATCTTTTCCCATCTAATTTCATTATATTTATATCAAGTTATTACTCATTCCAATATAATTTGACATTATCATCAATGGATTTTTCACTATAATGAGTACAGTTCTATTAAGGATACCATGCTGATGATATGATATCCAGTTTTAACAATGTGAGGTAAAAATGTAATATTTCATAAAATACAATTAAAAAGAAATTTTTTTATCACAAAATCAACGATGAATTATTCATTATTTAAAAAATATTTAGTAGTAAAATAATTATATTCACCATCAATCATTCTTTAATAGTTTATGAAATGGTTTTTTAAATCCATATATACCATTTTTTTTTTGAAAAATCAATGTCACTCATATCCTTATATTTCAATAAATCTATAAATATATTTTATTTAAAATAAATATGTTAAATATTAGTAAAGTGAATAAAAAATATGAATTTCAAAATGAAAAAAATTAATATAATATTGATGATACTTGAAATACAAATTTACTATCTAAAATCATTCTATAGTGATTCCAATATGTACAGTCCTTAAAAACATCAAAATAACAAAAAATAAACATTTGATTATTAATAAATAAATTTTTGTTATAACGAAACACCAAAAAAATTATTCAAAAATATAAATAAAAAAAATTTATTACCCAAGAATGCAAAAAAACAATAAATTATATAAACAAATAAAAAACTAAATAAAAATTTAATAAAAAATAAAAAAATAAATTATTAATGATATATTTAAAAATGAAAGCTCCTTATTAAAATGACTTCCAATAACATTTTAAAAATTAGATACAATATACAATATCATATTTAATAAGAAAATGAATAGAATTTTTAAAATGTACCAAATTATTCTTTTATACAACATTTTTTAATGAAATAAAATAAAATAATGTAATATTTTAGTAATTATATAATATTGAATAAATTAAAAATATGATTGATAAAGGGGTTTATTAAAAAATCTTATTATTTAAACATGTCAATAATTTCATTATATTATTTTTTTAAAAATATTAATAATTTTTATAAAATATTTAAATAGAGTTTACCAATCATATATAAAAATTTTCGGATATTGATATATTTTATTATTTTTTCATTTTAATGTAACACATTGTTAAAAAATGATAATTTACAATTATTATGATTATTTATAGAAAATTGAAAACATGTTTAATATGAATTGAGTTTACTTATATGATCAAAATAATAATCAGCTAATAATGTTTTTTTATATCTACTTGGGAAATAAGAGGCTTCGACAATGATAAGTTCTTTTTAATGGTATGACTATTTTTTAACAAAAAAATATAATACATGATATATCGTAGTTTATATTTAGATATTATAAATAAAACCGAAAAAATCATGCATTTGAATTTCCAAACCACTAGTTATATTAACAAAAAAACTATATTTATTCAATTTATTTATATTAAGTCTAATGAAACCAAGAAAAAGAAATCCATGATAAAAAATCTATAAAATTAATTTAATCCATAATATTATAAGAAGAAAAGTAGTTAAAAATAGATAATAGACAAAATAAATTACCAAAAATCAAGAGTCAAAATTAATTAAAATCAAATACACCAGAACCATAAGAAATAAATGCTAATAGACAAACTATAATTAAAAAACATTAATTTTAGAATACATAGATAAACATTATTCTAAAACGGTTTACAGTAATAGATTTATTTTTTATTCAAAAACATGGAAGTAAAAATGTTTTCGAATCTCTAAAACATTGATAAAATAAATCATATTATGGATTTTATAGTTTTTATATAATAAAAACCATGGTATATAGGGGGGATCATAAGTGGTTAGAAACATAAAGGTAGAACACATTATAAAATCCTTGGGTAAGAATTTGAGTAGGGGTTATGTATGGGTAACAAATCATACCAAGGTATGGGTGAGTAATAATATTTGATTTTAAGGGGAGGTGATGATTCCAATTGTAAGAGAGGACAACTGAGGAATAATGGTTTTACAGGAGAAATTGAAATATTCTATTATGAAGGCCAAAAATGGGGAAGGATGATGATGGGAATAATATGTAATTAAATGACGTTCATATTGCACTGAGAGAAAATGTGTATGTATAGGTAGTGAGATATGGCATATGGGGATGTTGTTGTAAGAGTTTTGTATCGGGATATGGAAGAAATCATAGGGGTGGTAAATTAGGAATATTTTTATAATAAAATTTTCAACCACTAGAATGATTTCACCCATGTCTTCCTCCACTATAACTATGTTTTCTATTACTATGTCAATGATAAATTATGGTTACAAAAAATATATATTCATGATGATATATTAATTTGATAATGGTACATTCACTGATATATAAATTTATTGTATAATTATTATTTAATAATTTCCCCACTTTGGGAAAACTCAATTCTGTTTTCAATAATTTTTTATATTTTTATGTATATTAATTGATTTTGATGAATTTTTGGGAAAGTATATATTATATGAAAATATTATTTTCTAAAGGAAATATTAAAATGGTTTTGGACTTTTACAAGAATATGTTTCCCTATTATTTTACAAAGGTGTATACAGATGTTTTTTAATATATTTTATTTTTGGTAATGTCCATAGAGTAGATTCATGAATAAATTTATTTGATTAATTGAATTTAATAAAATTAATTCTTTAATGTTCCCTATAGGGTATAAGAGTCATTTTGGAGCTACAATACCATTATTTCAAGGACACATTAATTAAATAGAATGTGGAAGGATCCTATACATTTTGAAATTCATGGGTTTTAAATTATCTTGGTCGATAACATAAATATCTATTCCATTAAGATATATATTTATATTGAACATCCAATATATGTGATGAAATTATTAAGAGTTTCTTGTCTTTATTTGATAATAAGCATGAGATATAACTTTTCTATTAAAATATGGAAAACTATATAGTTTGATAACCAATATTTTTCCCATGAAAATTGGTATAAAATGGAAGGTGATTTCATTTCATTGAATACCCTATTATAAGGAAACTATACCTATAACCATTAATAATATGATTCGACCAATAGAATACATATATTCATGGGATTGTGCCACTCAATCATCGATTTGACAATAAGATAAGTTGATGGTCGCATATATTTTGTATGTCTTAATGGAGGTAGTTATCTGTTCATATTATCTAGAAGATAATCAGGCTTGGTTCATATTTTTACAACATGGATAAAAATATGTAGGTTTTCTAGAAAAAGTAAAGAACACTACTGCGGTGTAGATTCATGGGGCTTCACTTTTAAAATGCCATGTCAGTAAATTGGATGTATTTTCTGATTCCATGGTGATATGTAATTGGAAACATTTTTAGAGATATATAATTTCTTGATTCTTTTTCATTAGTTATTATTAATTACTCGTTTTAGGGATATGTGGGAAAATTATATTTGTTATTTATGACACTATTACAAGATTTTGAGTATAATATAATTAGATAATGATGTGGTTCAAACTAAATACATATTTATTTAAGTGATAAGTTATCTATAAATTTGATAATGATGATGCAATATTTAAGGTATCTTCACAAGAATCGTGTAATTTCATCATGGGTTGTCATCTTTATATGTTTTTTTGTACGGATTGGGAATTGTTTTTTATTCATCTCCACTATCAAGGATTCCACATGTATATTGTTCTTTAGTTATAATCAATCTAATGAAGATGGAATATTTTTATTTGTATCAATTCTTTTATTTTTCACGATTGGTTTCATAATTTATCAATTTCATTTTAGAATTTATCTAATTATTCTTTCATGAAAATTTTTTGTTGGTGGATGGTAAGGGTTATTTACAACTAACTAATTAATTTTATTCATGAAATTCTATTACATGGGTCAGAATAGTTATTTTTTAATATGAATTAGGATACTAATATATTAAATTAACTGACATTCGAAACCATAAAATTATTAATTTTACAATTATAAATTAAATTCCATGAAAAAGCATTATCTTGGAAATAAGCCTGAAATTTATTTGGTTAATTAATACCTATTTAAACATCAAAAAATACATTCTCATGAATTTTTAATCTATGAATTGTTTCAATAATTAGAGTATATATTTTTTGTTTTGAATTAACCAAACATAAGTATTTTAATTTTTCGAAAAAATATTATTAAAAACTACATCTTATTACCCATTTGATACAACATTTTACATAGTATATAGGATGTGCAATTAAAGAATTATAAAATTTATAACAAAAAGGATCTAACAAAAACCTATCTTCCGACAATGTTCTGAATCCTATTGATAGTAGATTGTTCATTAATAAACATTGGATAATAATTATTTTTTCTATTCAATATTAAATTTTTATTTAAATTTATTACATTATCATTTCATTTTTTTTTATTTTCAAATAATTTGTTTAATTTTTCAGGACCCAACATACGAAAAAATAAAAATTGATTCTTTATTATTATCTAAATTTTTATATATTTTTAGAATGTAAAATAAAAAATCATATCATGGTTTTTATGTATAAAACGAGTTGATATGTATTTTCATGGAAGATATATATGGAGACTAACACTCTTATTGAATGGTATACCAACATTTATGGGGTTAAAATCATGAATCTTAGAGTATATATATACAAATCACCAATTTTGAGATAAATCCAATAGAAATGAAAATTTTCAAAATCATGTATATACAATAGACTAAAACATAAATATATAAACATACCCTAGGGAAATTTTTTTTGTACATGTGATACATTCCAATGGTGAAATGTATCAAATTACATCATAAGGGTGATATTGATTATATTCATTCATAGTAAAATAAAATTATTTGATCTAATGTTAGGATTTAGATTTCAAAAATCAATGGGGTGATGTGGAAAGTAAATTACTAACAAGATTCATTCATCCCTAAAAATCTCTTAATGTTCATGGACAATATTTGTAATTTCAATAAATTTGATGATTAATAAGAATAAATTAAATGAAATAGGATTATTGAATTAATACGGAAGTGTACCCAAAATAATTTAGAGATGTAGATTATAATTAAAATGTTTTATTTTTTTATATCACATAGAATAGATTAATAATGGATTATTCATTTGGTGGATCTTTGTTGAATTAGTTATTAAATTAATGAATATAATTATCAACTTAGTGGTTTAAAAATCGGTTCCCATTGAAAAGGTAAGGAGTACAATATAGAGGAGCTCATATAGTTTAAAATAATTATTTGATGGTGTCATAGATGAAATATTTGACAATGAAGATGGATAAAATAATAGAGAATCACAAAACTAAAAAAAATAAAATATGTATACAGATTTTATAAATTATAATACTTAAAATAATTATAAAATTTTATATCCAAAATAAAAAATTATTTCATGTAAGAAAGGATATCATCATTGAATAACATAAAATAAAATTACTTTATTTCTAAACCAGACCATTAGTGGAGTCTTTTTTTGAATTCCAGACAGCCTATGGGGATGCCACCAAGGAGATAAAATATTATTAATCTAATCAAATGTGATCCTTGTAGAATTTATACATTCTTGATTAAAAAAATCTAAACCATCTAATGGATATATGAAGAGGATTACTGATGCTAACCAAAAGGTTAGACCTTGATGCTAATTAACTTTTATAACCTTAATGAATGGAATGATCATATATGGTAGTGAAAAATAAAGCGAATATAGAAATAGATTCAAGTATAAATATAAAAGATAAAGGATAAAAATATTAAATATAAGGAATTATATGTTGAGAAAATAGAGAGATATATATATAAATTAGATAAATAACTACTACATTGACTCTAAATTTTTTTAAATAAATGAAATATTAAAAGAAAAATTTTTATATTTCATTTATTTTTATTGAATAATTATATCAATGATACTTTTGAGGTTGTTTTTGTAACATTCCAATATCATTGATGTCTATAAAGGAACATGTTTTATATAAAAGGAAACATGATTGTTTCGGTACAATAACAATCATAGGATAATGATAAGTAGTTGTTCTAATGATTTTACTAAAAATGGATGGAGTTCTATGAATTTTTTTCAATTCGAATTAATAAATGGATATTATGATTTTATAAAAGAATTATACTATCTGGGTGTGATTGTGAATAGCATGTAATACTAAACATAATAGGTCATAATATTAGTGGTTATGAATCCAATAAATAATTTTCTTCCATTAATTGATAAAACTATAAGAATTCCATTATCTTTGATTGATGTTGATTAGTTAACAATGATAAATTATACATTCTTGGGGAAATCCACATTCCTGCAAGGAGATTATGTGAATTAACTATATTTGTTTATAATGTAATTTTTAACAATTGAAATATCTATAATTGATTTTAAATGCGGTAATTAATCATTTCGGATTCATAGTGGTAATGGTATGATTAATTTAAATAATACTCTAAGTATTTATATTGAATATTATAATGAATTGAGTGAGTTAAATAAGCTATAATTTTTGGATATTACATAAATATGAGAGGGATGAATAAGATATCATTGTTAAAAATAAAATAGGAGAAATTGTGGAATCTATATAGATATATTGTATGAATAAAAATATTTTGGATGATGGAGAAACTATTTTGGAAGAGGTATTCAAAGAGTTCCAGCCAGTTTGGTTAGTCTATGATTTATGAATTAATTTATCTGGATAGACTACTAATTAGTGGATTAGTTTTATGAAAGTAGATAATATAGTTACCACAGTCTTTTATAGAATTTGTTACATGAATTTTAAACATATTTATCCATTAAGAACATCCCAATGATCATGAGTTGAAATCTATTAAAATACTAAATTAATAATACATTATAAGGAAACTAAAAAATTATCTATAATTCATTCACATTGATTAAATCCTAAATCAATATTATCTCACTAAACTAAATAGGATGACATAGGGAATATATAAAAACAAGGTGAAAGATAAAAATCCTTTTATGGGAATAAACTACATAAGTTAGAATGACATGTGAGTCAAACGAATAACATTATATCATAAAATAAAAGCCTCGTGAGTAATCACATGTTAGAATAACATAAGGAAAAGTGTATCACAAGATTATGAAAACATTTTAAATGGGATAAAAATATATAATATGACATTACTATTATTAGAGGATAAATACCTAGACAATATATCATAGTGGAAAGGGTCCCATAATTAATTAGGATTAATCTCTTATACCATACATCATGCCCAATGAGATTAAAAAAGGAAATTCATTTGAGTTCAATATATTAACAAGCATAATAACATTTTCATAATTTATATTTTCCATATTATTTATTTCAATAAAAAAATAAAATAAAAATTAACGTTTAGATGGAAATGGATTTTATGATCATTCCGCATGCCCTTATCAAAGGAAATTTCATACTAAAGGAATTTGAGAAATAAACATAAGGAATGAACTAAACTATCAAAATAATTGATAATAAGAATGGTATATATGTGAGTGACATATATATATAATTTATCAGAATTCTATAACTATAGTGACATAGATAAATTGATTTAGAGAGACAGCGGTCAAGATAGTTGAAATGTGAGGCTTCTAGATATCACTTACATTGATCTCAATTGGGCATAGGTCTTTAATGTCATCCTTAATTATAAAATAGTGTTAAATATATAATTTCATAAGAAAATTTTCCAATTTTATTATTCCTATTTTCTGATTTTAACTCTAATTAATTATTTATTTAGAATTAAGCCATCCATTTTGAGGTTGTTTGTCACATATGTCAAAATTAACCTTTAAAAGTAGAATATGGTCAATGATATTCTCATTTCATCATCACCAGAAAAAATAATTATGAAATAATTATAATTTTTATAAAATAATTACTATTTTTTATAGAGAACCATGAGTTATTTTTTTGAAAAGTGCACAACAATATAATCATGGAGACACTATTTCATTTGTATACATGTGTAACACTTCCCATTTTCAATGACAAATGAGACAAAAGAGGTAATTATTATTTTATGAATTCCAAATGAAAATTATATTATTAATATAATATTATATCAATTAATAAACTAATAGATATCATTCATGTTATTTTGTATCAAAATAAGAATCACATAACTTCATGAAGAGATAGTCCACTATACACATGAACTATGTTATCATCCTTCAATAGACAGTACAATTTGAAATTATAAGTTATATTACATTTCAAGAAAGATTATATTTATTTAATACCATATATAAACATTAAAATCATCATCAGTAATGTCCATGTGAGGGGATTATGGAAAAATAATTACATTAGTTCCTGTAGAAGTAATTCATTGTACACGTGAATGATTATTTTATTTCCCATTTGATGGATATGGAGTGGAATTTAATTTATTCCAGTAAAATAGTAAATTATTTGTATATTGGATATACTGGTGTCCTTATATCATAATTATTTAGCATTATTTTAATTAATTGATAGAATAAATAAAACGAATATTCTTAGTTAAGAATAATACAACATCTTCAGACAACCTTTTTAAGAATACATATAAATACACACTATATTAAATTTCTGACAAAGAAATTATGCTACTATTTGGGGTTGGTTGTAAGGGGGGTAATTTTTTATGTATTGGATGAACATAAAATATTTATAATTTTAAATATAATTGGACAGAGGGTTTCATTTTATATGTGGGGGATATAGAAAACTTTTAATTCATTAAAAAAAATTATACCCATGTTCCACATAGTCAAAAATCTATAAATGTGGTTAATTTTTTTAAGAAATTACATGTGTTATAATTATTACCAAATAATAATATTTGGAAAATTTTTTAGTTCATTGTAAACCTTATATTTTTATTTATACCCCCATTAAAAAAATTTTAAACATAACCATGGAAATTAGTTTTTGTTGTTTTTTCTGTTCATTATGACCAAATATTATTTCGACTATATATTATAATATTAATTTTGATAATTAAACATAATAAATCCTTTTTAAAATTTAAACTAAATAAACAGGTAGAATTCAATATAAAAATCAACATAAAGACAAGATGAAAAATTGGTTTTTAAAAGATACAATTTTCGTATGTATAAGTAGTTATTATATTAATAAACATCAAAAATTTTAATAAAATGAAAATAATTTGACTAAGAATAAAATAATTGGTTAAATTTTAATTTGATACTAAATTAAAAAAAAATAGATCTGTTTTAATTATTTTAACTAAATTTAGTTTTTCAATATATTCATGTATTTTTCACTATTAATTTGAAATTTAGCTTTCTAGAAAAATTTTAAAAAATTAATCCTAAGATAACATGAAAATATATATTAAAAATGAATTAAATTATTTATAAAGTATTTTATAAAATTGGAAAATTTATTTTTATCATTTTTCATAAAAAACAACAATTTTTTTTGATAATTATTTTTTTCAAATCTAATAAATTCACTATGAAATATTAAGTACTTATTTATCATTATATCATCGTAATCCTTCATATTTAAATTTAATAATATTTTTATTCTAATTAATTCCACCAAATTTAATGGTTATGTTATAAAAATAAATTTCTGTTAATAAAATTTATAGTAAATTGATGTTCGTTAAAACATGGTATTGTATGTGCATACAATATCAAATTTAACATTAAAAAAATTAGAGTTGTACTTTCTTACCCACATATATAAATTCATCAACAAAATTTCATATTATAGATCAATTTTAGAATTAGTGAGGATAATTCATATTCATTTCATTCTTCAGCTCCTAGTTTTCCTCATACTATTTATGGTTCCTCAAAAACACTTTGACTAGATGGCTCAACTTATTGCATAGAACACAATCTCTATAGTTTATGATCATCACACGTTACTCCTAATAATGGATATAATTTTTTATATCAAGAACCATGTAATTCGAAACAAGTGAGGGATTCGGTATGTACTTTTTTAATTCATATACATGGAATACATAATGTACATACAAAATGGTTGGTGGGATTGCTAATTGATAAGCCACATCATTAAAGAGTACGAGAGTCTCAATGGTGTTGATGTACCCAGGGATTAGCTTCCCTTATTACTAAATATCATGACTCACATCTGTTATGATATATGTAGAATGAGTTTATCCCTAAAAACATACTCTATGTCTCATCGATGTTTGTCCGTATAGACCGTTGGACTACTTTGAGTAGTCTGGATGTGTTGCGCAATGTTATTGACCATTTCTAACATTTTCTCGACTATTTTATGTCCAACTAGATTTAACTCACATATATAATCCCAACAACTATCAAAAAGTTGTTTTATATCTCTTCCCATAATATAATTTATAAGGATCCATTTGGATACTTGAGTGTACATGATTATTATAAGAGAACATGAACAAGTGAAAATTTTAATGCCATGCTCCTTTAAAGTCTATTGTGAATGACCATAAAATGTTTTATTGTATTTGAATAGTTTTTATAGATTGGTCATTTTTTGGGATGATAACCCATATAAAAATACAAATCAGTATTTACTGAATGTTGGAAACTCTTCTAGAATATGGAGGTAAATCATGAATCTCATTCAGATACAACCAAAAGAGAGTTTCCACATAGCCATACCACCCTTATGATGTATATCCATGAAATATCATGGTGTGATAAGTCCTCTTGAATAATAATGAAGTGGAAATTATTTAGAATAAAATATAATAAAATCAATTTGTAATTGTTTTATTCTTGATGTCTTGGGAAGACCAGTAATAATGTCCACAGTGATTTTTCCCATTTCCATGATGGAATAGTTAAAGGATCCATCATCCTAATTTAATTTATATTTTATTCCTCCACATGATGACATACCAGAGACTATTATTTATATTCATTGATATCCTTTTTAATATTTTCCCAATGATATTTATCTCTGAAAACTCGATATATATTCGTACTCCCTAAGAGAATGGTGAAGTTCGATCTATATGGATCTTTTAAGAACTCATTAATTATCATAGAAATTTATGATACAGATAGTTGTTACCCTAAACATAAAAAACCTTATCTATCAATTTTGAACTGTGCATATTTTCCTTTTCTTGTTGCTTCCACCATCTTCTATATTTTTACATCATCTCCTTGATCAACCTATAACATATAGTGAAAGGATTGTTGAGAAATTCTTTGAGAAAGGATTGATTATTTTACTTCCATCATGATTTCCAGGTTCACCCTTTACATGTCTAATATGATATGATCCAACTCAATTATCATCTTGGATAAATTTATTTGATCCTTTATACATATAAAATATTCAACTTTGATTTCTTATACAAGGTATAAATTTATTGAGTAATCATAATATGTGATTACATAAAACCAAATTTGAGGATAAATACTAATATCATTATGTGTCAATATATATTTAAGGATATTTCCTGTATAAATTTCACAGTTCTGCCAATAGAATTTTTTTTCCATATTTTAAATTAAAATATCTCTACAAGTAACTATATATCTTGAATGGGATAGTTCTTATCATGAATTTTTAACTACCTTGAGGAAAAGATTATCACATTATTATTATCCATTTGTATTATAATATCCCAACGTAGGTGCCACTAAATTTCTCCCTGATAAGGTGGTTTGCATATCACAAAGTGTGCCTTGCATACACTTGAATATTTTTACTCGTTACAATGTCCTAGGGTGTGTATTTTGGGATACTATTGCTTCATTTTTTGAGTGTATCATAGTAGTTGTAATCATAAAAAATCAACAGAGGAAATGAAATATAAACAATGAAATAAGATAAAAACTAGGGGAATTTAATAATTAATACAGATAAGGAAATAATATAAAATATGATGATCATGTATCTACAAGTAAGAATATAGGTATCCACGAATCTAATAATTTTTATTTAAAAAATTTATAAAAGATTAAACTAACTATCTTTATATATCATCACTATCCTAGGTGATTCATGTAATCCCCTGATCATATGAAATAATCAAATAAAGCATCATAGAGTGTTCACTTTGCCTGGTCTATGCCTTAATCCATGATGTTCCTCTGACTACACAATAATGACCCAAAAATTGTGTAAGATAACACTCTATTTTTCACCACCAATAGTGTTTATTAAAAGTAAAGATTGTGTAAAATAATACAAATAAATGTTTAACATATCATTTTTATAACAAAAAAAATCTAAGGTTATATATGTCTAGTTATATTGTCTGGTCGACCTAGGATCCATGTATTCAATAGTCGATATCCCATTAATAAAGTCAATAGTAACCATGGTAAATAAGTTATAATAATATCCATTCGTAAAACTGTGATCGGATACCCATAACATGGATATCTATAACAATAGAAATATATCCACAGTAGTGTTGTTGTGTTGTCAACTATAACCATCAATAATGTGTACACTATTAAAAAGTATAAACAACCACAATGGCCACATTGTCTATTCATTTGTTTGACCACAAAGGGTATAATACAAGTCACCGAAGACCAAGATATACTCTCCAAAACCTGATCCCATATTGATATAAACTTAATTAAGAATTGGGTGGACTATAAACAGCCTTTCACCACAGAATGTTCAATGAAATTCCAAGAGAGTTGGATCCAAGGTGTAAAAAATACTTTTTTAGGAACCGAGGATAACAACCATGGAATCTCCTACTATAATCTCACCCATGGAGTAGAAATTTCCATGGATTACTATGGAATATGGTTCCTAAGAACTCATCAAAGACATCAACTACCATAATCAAATAATTAACTCACATCATTTTTCATTACATAACAAATAAAATTATATTATTTCATCAAATTACATCAAAAATGTGTATAAATTTACTCTAAACAATCAACCAATTAAACCTAATGAAATCACATGGTACGGTGGTGTGTCCTTCTCTTAATAACACATTCAAATCTTGTTCTATTTATATGGGATACCAAAACAATTGGCCAACTCCTAATCTCCTAGACTGGTGGATTAACATATGGATAATACATGGTCTAACCCAATGAGCGGCATGAGTTGAGGTGAATGACCTTCAACACTCACAAAGGTCATCATCGTAAACCTGAAAGGTTTAAATTCATCCAATTCAACAATTCAATTAAATTTAGCGGCACCAACAGAAATATCACCATCTAAAACAACTCTGAAAATATATAAATTATCTAAAACATTTTAAAATGGTATATATCACCTACCATTGGTACGTCCTGGAATACTCGTATAGTTTAAACCTATTATTCTGTGTACATTAGGATAAAAATATAGATCATGAAAAAAAAGATATGGGGAATATTGACATTCACCCAAATAACTCCCAGAATATAAAAATAAATGAATAATGAAACAAGTTGAATGAAGATGATACTTGTTTGGATCTAATGATATGAATATTTTTTGAATACGAGTCTAGATGATGAATCGGGAGAAAACCATATGATGTTAGATTCAATGAGATATCCTAAAGATTAGGTTGTCCACTCAAATGAAATTAATAAAACAAATTGGATATGTTTGAAATGGTAAATTATCGGAATATCTATGGGTTAAATTGTTTGGGTTCATTTGGGGTCATGCCATGCATAAACTATGTTCCCACATCTACATCAAGAGGGAATATTAATGGTTAATGTGCATGGTATGGGAAACTGTGTGGAATTATTATTTCATTACTATGATGAAAATTATAGAGGTTCAAGATGAGAATGAAACCTAGGGCCCTTTAATTTTAAAATCCATTTTCCACCATGCTTCCTTGAAAAATGCCATGCACAGTTTCGTAAAACTATTAGGCATGGGTTGTATGATTTCTACTAACAAAATTTCATTATCTTGTTAAAAAAACAAAGCTCTAGGCATTTGAAAAATACCTAAACACCCAAAAAACCACTAGTGGTATCATAATTAACATACATTAGGTCAAAACCAAGGATTAAAATAGAAATTTAATGTATTAGTATCTGATTGGAGAATCTGATATCTTAAATCGTCCTTATTTAAAGCAATTTTTCCAGAAATTTCCCTTTCAAGATACTTCATGAATAGAATTGTAATAGATTTTACCATTGAGAACATCTCTCAGCCTACTCCCCTATATATCATCCTATTAATGGTCGATCTACTATAACGACTATATTGGAGGAACTGTCCGGGCTAAGAGATCCTTCGTTCTCTTTTTGAGGATACGAACAAGCTTGTCTTCAATGGATGTATCTACTAATAGTTCTTTGTTATCCTCTAAAAGAGTGTGAGATGGGTCTATGTGATAAAAACACAAATGTGATACATGGAAGGCAACATTCATGGTTCGATACCTCTAAGGTAACTATAATTGATATAAAACTAGCATGACATACAATATAATCTTAAACTGCCTGACATATCAAGTTTAGAGCTTACCATGTTTCTTAATATGTCTGTGTCCCTCCCTCATTGTGGTATGTAAAAAGACATGATCCCTAACCTCATAATATAGAGGTCTTCGTTAAAGAATATTGTAATTTTTGTCCATAATATGCAGTAGCCAACTTCTATAATACAATTGGACCAGCTCTATAATATATTTCATGAGACACAGTTTTAGAATAGTTGTCTCTCCTGCCTCTATCCAGCACAAGCTTTATTGGAATGTCCATCCCCAAAAATAACCATAAGGTTACATATTTATATTTTTCCAATTGTTAATGTTGTAGAGAACTAATCCATGGGAATATTCCTCTCCTAAGAGCTAACAAAGAAATGATGCATACTCTTAGAAGGTACTCAAGAAATTAATTCATGAGATCTAATGTTATAATAGTATTCAGGTGGTAAGATTTTCTATGAATATCATATATAACAAATTACCATTTAAAACTCTTCTAGAACATTGATGTAAACTAGGATTATCTATCAGATCGCATGTTCTGAGGACCCACCTGACATCACACTACCTCGAGAATATATAATATTCCAAGAATGACCACTGAGAAATCCTCCCCAATCGGATAGAAATGAGATACATTCAGTGTCTTATCTTTGATATACAATACTATATCACTACCTTGAGATGACATCATAATCCTTATCATGAAATGAATTACTGCTTCATCTCATTTAAATGATGAAATAGATAACTACTATAAAATCACAACTGATCAATTTTTCCCCACAATCACCTGAAAATATATGGAACATCTCATTACATAACCACGTACTCCAGGTTTTATAACAGAACACCAATACCAGTGACATAAATCTGGATACGTCATGGAAATGTCAGGATGTACCACACATGATGAGGAAGAAACCTCCAAAATAATCTCCTCATAATTTCCTTCAAGATCCCAAACAATACCATGAATTCAAATAATTTCATCCTTAGAAACTACCCGACCATGAGGTGGGTACTCACTTATCACAATCTCCCATAGGGCTAGGCCCTTGACATAAGATAAAACTATTTTCGATGATCTACATAGGAAACTTTATGTCAATGATAATGATAAAAGGAAATTTATCCCCTAGACATCATGCGCCTCTATTTCCATCTCTAAAAATATAACCTTATACAGCCACATACTAAAGGCCACAAGAAATGACAATATCTACATCCCTCAACTCAACGTATTGTCAAATGCATAACCCCTTGATAGTGTATATGAAATAAAAAAATCAAAAGATTTAGGTACTCAACCAACCTTCATTGTATCATATTCTAGTCATGTTGTTTAAATATATACTTTATTTTATTGTGTTTTATGTACACCTACAAATGTATCCTTATTAAATAATGACTACAACAAATAATGTCAATAAAAACAACACCTAGTCAAAATAATTATGTAGGTAATTTATTTCATGTATCCTCAACTATTGAGATCCATATTCCATGACTTTCTCTCTATGTACAAGAATAGATCATAGACCAATACTTGATGCATAACAGTATACAATGTAGCTCCTACTAGGATGTATTAAAAATAAGATTATTGTGGAATTCAGTCACCATTTCAACTCCTAAAGGTACGTATCATAAGAATATAACTATAAAGATAGAATACACTCATTATTGAATCTTATTAGAGGTTTTTCTAAGTGTGATAAGTTGCCTATAAAATGACTATAATATCCAACTGACCCCATGAAACACTGTATGTCCAATAAATTTTTAGGATTCTTCTCGGAATCAATTTTTCTCACCTTCTCTAGGAAAATTGATACTCCAATAAATGAGATAACATGACACATGATTTGAATAATATACTTCTAGAAGTGGAACTTTGTGATATCACAATATAACTAATGATATATCCATGGATACAAAATGATTTCAATATGTTTTTATTTTTTATTCAATTAAGTGAATTCACCATGATATCATACACGAATACCAATACAAATAAATCTAGATATGGATGGTAAAACCAGTTCAAAAGCCCCATGAATGTAGTTGGAATGTTCATGAGACTAGAAGACATGTGTTGATATTCATATTTACCACACATAATAAAAAATGGTGTACACTCTATGTTTGTAGGCTGAACACGCACCAAGTGATGACCCATTTTCAAATAAATATTAGATATTACTTGAGATCCAAATATATGGTCCAAGGGATTATAAATCCATGGTAAGGGATACCAAATCATAATTACCAACTTGTTAAATTTCTTGTAATCCATATATATACTGAAGGTTCCATCTTCATTTTTTGAAAAGGGGATCATTAAACCCCACATAGTTATACTGGGTCAAATAAGACACCTTTCTTTTAAGATCAGTAGATGTATCTTGATCTATTGAAACGCACCAGTATCAATCATATAAGGTGGAATCATTAACACAGATGCAACTAGAACTCAATTGATTTATAAATCCACCTCTTTCTCAAGAGGTTAACTATAAAAATAACTTTTTGAAGACATCCTAGATATGGTCATCCACTGGAAGAAATATCCATAATTCATTACCTGAGCATCAAAAGATACAAATGAAATATATTATGTCATCATTCGAGCCCATGATGAATTGGTTTAATTGATATTTCATGGGAATCCCATTCACCTTTCTGAATAAATAATCCTCACTATGGTAACCTTCTAAGATAGAAAAAAAACATGGGATCAATAAGAAATTATTCATTAAATTTCACGTATGACCTCAAATATTATTAACTATAGGATGAGAATATCCCATTAAAAGTGAAACCCACCAATATCTAGGGCACTCCATACACATGCATACATCCTCCATTCTAATTTCCAACATTGTATAATGTGTCATGATGCCCTCGAGAAATTGAACAACTAGACTATGGATTTTCAAAATAGTTATATATATGATGAAATACGAAGAACCTATATCAAAGATAGAAGAAAATAGACTAGAGGATACTAAGATAATAACAATCACCATATATAACCTAGCACTCTGATCCTCAGCAATAACCTATACATAATATATCTTTCCAGAACCATGGCCCAATAAAACAACCTCACTACCTTGTGTAGGGAAACTATATTTTCTATGTACAATTGCTACGTTTCTTCCTCTACCATAACCACCACCTCAACCAAAACATTCAACACTACCCCATCACCTAGCCTCACATGAAGCTATGAATCCTACTGTTACTCTTAGAGTGGGATTTGAACCCATTCCACTGACTACTATATGGAATTTCATGGATAAATACTATATGTGACCCATCATTCTGAATTATTATAACTCTATTGGGACTCTATCACTTTGGTTTATCATATGTACCCATATCCTACAATAATTATTTAAGACAACACTACTTGAAATAATATCATAGTTGGTAATCCCATCATGAGAATCCACAAAAATGATTTTAATTCCATTCTATTCTAAACCACTAGGTCGAAATGCTAAGATTCCCTACACTAAACACATTGCATTTGTCAGGTTTTACTCAGCAATAAGCTCCTAAATCACTATCTCAAAAGTATTAGTCAGCCATAAATCATTGACCAATGATTAAACAGAATTCATAATACATTACTCGAATCATTTCTCCCTCGATAGCTCATAATTAATGTAAATTAGTTAAAAACAAATTATATATGTAAATAATGAAAAGTTCTCTATAATAGTCATCTCATCATGTGGCAGTGACATACACAAACTATCCAATTCAGGTCTCAAGTTCTCATGAAAAAAGTATTCATAAAAACATGATTTTAAATCCCTCAAAACCATATATTGTACCTTATCATCTATGATAAAATCATTACAATATTTCTTATATTATCCTCAACAAATATATGTTGGGAGCTTCAATATTCGCTTATGATGTGTCTCCAGATGGTCAATGACAAAAAAATATTCTCATGGCCTGGAATAGAAAATTTTGGACTTCCACCCCTTAAAAACATGGAAGGATGATGCTACATGAAAACAAATGTCATCTCTTCTGTAGATAAGGTAGATTCCAAAAATATCCTGGAATAGTCTACATAAATGTAATAAAACCTTTCAGAACTTGTCACCACCACTCTAAAAATGTATAAAAGCTACCACCACAACATGAAATATACGAAAATCTACTAGTATCACCAGACCCACCACATTTGTAGTATGGTTGTCTCCTCCCTTGTGGCGTACAATTTGATGGTTTTATGGTGAAATATATCTAAAATTACAATAACACTCCTTAGAAAAGGTATAATAATAGCCAAGTCAAAGATATAATAATGTAGATAGGTCAAATCCTTCTAATAAAGAATCCCCATCACTTTTCTATCCCTTAAATCGATTAAAAGGCAATAGGAAAAAAATAAAAAGTGCTAGAGACACTACCTACATCCCACATGATGCTGGTTCAAAAAATATTTCTCTATGTAACAAAATTATTTTTCATCGAATTCACATTTATTCAAAAATATCATTAAATGGTTGAAATGAATGGGCCACCACATCTGATCCATAAGGACTAATAAACCTTAGGAACCGATGTACACCATCCACTTAATCAAAACCATAACACATTCAAGTCTATTTGACCAATGGGCCATGACAGAATGTGTCATAATTGGAATCATAGGTCATCAAAAATTTCTTATGATGGAAAATACTATTTAGATTATGATAGGATCTCTATGTACCAATCATGAATCTCAATAACATACACAAAACTATTACATAATACAGGTATATCCCTCAACAAATATATAATAATTTCATGAAATCAAGAAAAGAATCCTATATAGAATGGAAAAATGCATGGTATGCGAATACTATAAATTAAGTAAAATGATGCATGAGATGGAATACACTCATATTACTTGGATGTAGTAAACTCCTTAATCATAACAAATATCAATCATTAAGTACATAACCCAATGATGGAATCAAGGGAACTATAATAGGATAAATCAATGAAACAACAATTTCTATTACATGAAAGTTTTTTCCTTTTCTTCTACATGGGTTTGATAAACTTATGAAAACTCATTAAAAAATAACAATACATTATAATATCATTTCTATTATATGAAAATAATAATCCAAGAAGACAAAAAATATCTGACAACACCTTATAACAGCCCCATCCAGGGCCACTAATAGTGCTCTAAGATGATGGTTCACATGGTCTCAAGCAATATTCCACATATAGAAGAGGATATCAAGTATAATAGAGGGGATAGGGTAAGTCTGTGGAGAGATAATTCCCTCAATTCAGATTGGTGAACAGTGGTAGTAAGCACAACAACAAATAACACTAGCATAATATAAATAAAGATAGAAGATAACTACCAAGATTCTATAAAAATAAATAATCTAGAAGCAGGTAAACAAAATATGATGGAATTTTATGTACAATGTATGAACATAGTTATACAAACAACCAGAATAAAACATGCATTAAAATTTACAAAATTACCAAAATATCTATCTCTAAATAGAATCACGGTCATAGATTGATCATGTGATCCCCTAGTCCGACGAAATTTCCAAATAAGGCATCATATAGAGACACATTCTCTGGTCTCTACCTACATACATGAAGTTTTTTTGGGTAACCAGTTATGTCCCAAATAGTATGTGAGATAACACCCAATATTCCACCCCCAACATTGTTTATAACATTTTCATTCCATGTAATATAATTATAAGATGTGTGTTAAACCAATGAAGGTAAATTCTCTGAGTGGGGGGTGAATTAAAATGTGATATATTAAAAAACCCCTTTATATCTAGTTTCTCTATTATAAAAAACACTCATCTCTCTTATTATAATAAAAATATATGAACATAATGAAATCATGAGTGAGGCACATCAATTTGTACTTGGTTCTCGTTCAATGGGCTTCCTCCAAGTAGTATAAAATGGAAATGTTCCAATTGTACAGAATCCACTAAGGATCATTTCCATATTACATGTTTTGTGATATATCAAGAATATTAAAAAGATCAGTATTGTTACATGATTATGGGTTTGATCACTAAATTCCCAATGGTCACTCTCTATGTCTCTTTCTATGGCTCATTTCTGGTGGAAGGTATTACCATCTTCCTTTTAATTTTCTCACTACTTTTGGAAGGGATACAAACACAGTTTATTGACATGTTGTTACATTCATTTGTTGGGAATAATTTATCCTCAATTATAAATATATTTTCTATTTATGTAACTTTTTAACCCATAGATGATATCCACTTTTCTGCATACTATTAATTAAGAGAAATTTCATTCATGAATTATTTAATTCCATTAACAAACAAACTACATCCTCCCTGAAATGTAATATGCCGTGTAGAATATATAATTCACATAACACCAATCTTCCATGGACTATCTCACCTTATATGACCATATCATCCTTGAAGGCCAGAACTTCCTCAGTAGACCAACCATTCATCCACGAACCGTCTCAACATTGCAGATGAGTTCTTCTTCCGCGGACTGACTCTCCTCCACATATCATTTTTTTATAGGCCGCCTCTTATAGATGGAATATAATTTCATTGAAAGATACAGTTCAATGAAAATACCCTTTTCAAACCATTCATGTGAACTCCTTCACCATTCTCACAATCCACATTGAGATCAACTTCACCGTCATGGACTGCCCACAAATTGTTTTGAACTTAACCAAATTTCTTCCTCGAGAGGAGAATTCTTTCAATGAAAAACTATCTATGTAAAACTAGGATTAATGGTATATATATACGAGAATAGATCCCCCAAATACAATATGTCTTTATAAATAATTCTTCGTTGAGATACATCATATATCACCTATTGTGCTCCCCTCGAGAGCCTTTTTCCCTTAATTGTTCAGGTATCTATGTTTCTCCTCTTTGGTGACGAATATTATATGTGAATGAGTCTTTTCATGGATCCACATATTACTTCCTCACTCATAAAAAATATGATCCATCCCACATACCATAATCCTTCAATAAAAAACTTTCATCCTGCAAACCATTTCCCATATGCAGTTCACATATAGTGATTTGCGGTGCACATAACATTATTATATAGAAATCTAAAATTTTCTGATTTTCTTTTCCATCCGGTGAACTCCTTCATGAAAATACATTCATTTTTTTAAAAATAAAATCCATTTTTTGGGGGCCAATAATTTAAAAAACATTGGGAAACATGACCACCTTAAACATCAACATTGGAAAACACCATCCAAACTATTTCGTAGTCATTTTGTTTTCTCAAAAAACACATCCCACCTAAAAAAATAGGATACCATTAGGTATTAATTCCATACATTTTTTGTAATATTTAATAATTATAAAATCAATAAAAGTAATGCGATTCATGTATATTGATACTCTCTGGCATACTAATGCTTCTTGTAAACAATAGTTGAGATCCCCTAAAAAATGAAACAATAGATATGATAAGAAAGGAGAAATAATGTCTAGTATAAGAAAATGAAATTAGATACCTATTAAAGGTCTATTTTTATGCATATAATAATATCCCCAATGGTCCTTTCATGTAATTAACTTTTAACATACACAATGGACATGGCTTGTAATGATGTGAAAACATCCACAACCATCTTGCTGTGAAATCATTTGTCAAACCACGATGGGTGAGATATAAGGTATGGAACACTAAGGCTTCCTCATCATGTCCCAGGTGGATCTTGGTGGATTCTCATTAATGAATTGGGATAATTCCAATGATATTTCCAATAGATCATGTCTATTATAAATCTATGAAACTCAAAACTAAGGGGTAGAAAAGTCAATAGCATCCTATGGAATTAGTATCCAAGGATCATTTCCAAAGAATCCACTGCCATAATAATGATCCATGGATTATAAATTTCAATCGAACCTTGTGGAATCATCATCCTTGTAGATCATCCCATGAATCCAAAACTATTTTCAAATCATAACTATGTTCATTATTTATTTCATAACCATCCAAATTCCATGAGTTCAGCCACTCATTTAAACAAAATATATAAAATTTATTTAAATAATAGAACAATTAATCATAATTTAATCACATGGAAAGAAGAATAAACTTTTCATAATCAATGGTTTATGTATTGTTCAGTTTATCCGGGATTGCAAACAAAGTGCCGACCACACACTCACCTAGAGTGGTGGTATAAAATAAGGAAAAGAAGAAGGAACACCCCATGGGGGGCCTAGTATGTGGTAAACAACCACCAACCATTACAAGGGTCCTTAAGGAACCCTAACTATTTTTTATTCATCAACGTAATGTTTTGAGTTAATTTTGGGCCCACTGCAGGAAATCCTAACATGGAAAAAACAATTAGAATCAATAAAACCACCAAACATTATGGGTAAAGGTATTTACCACCTATCATAGGTACATGGTAGAATACTATTGTTGTATCTACATTTTATTTGGGTTATATCTAGTGAAATGTAATAATGAATGAAACCCAGTAAATATGGAATATTATCTTTAGCCTAAATAATGCATTAGATACAATGATAAATGAAGAACCAAACAAAATGAAGGAATTTCATACTAGTGTGGGTGAAATGAGATGACTAGTTCTCGAATCCAATTGTGAATAATTAGTCATTAGTACATCGTTTAATTCTATCATCAATTAGATCTCACAAATCAAATTTTGTCTCCTTCAATGAGAGGAATAAATGAAATAAGTTTTTATAAAAATTTAATGAAATGGTAAAATCTCCTGAAATTTATATATCACGTGGTTTGGATATATAGTTTCCTAACCCTCCGCCACCCATGGGACCTCTACCTCAAGGGGGAACTGTTATGGTTTATACAAATAGAAGGAGAAACCATTCACAAATGATTTTTATGCCTCTAATATTAAATTCAGAGGTCCCACATGGGGGTGTAGACATGGTAACACTTATAAGGAAAGTCATTCTCACCAATATACATTGAAAATTGTCTTAGAATTTTTCTCAACCTATATATCCTAGGTATTACATTTTAAACTAATATTTTGGAGATGTTTTATTTTTTTAATACTTGGCCTATGTGACCCGAATAATCCTCAAAAATGATTAAAACACTCATGTTCTCATAGGTGACTCACAATAGGTCAAAAAATGTTCAAATTAAAAATAAAAAGATATAAACATAATAGTGAATTAATTTAACTAACTTGTACACTTCCCAATCCCTTCTATAAAAAATCATTAAATATAATAAAATCTATCCCACTAGAGGGAATAATGAAGAAATGTATTGCAATGGGCCTCTTTCACACCTCATTAATGATATAATGTTATTCACTAGTATGGATAAAATTTAAAAGCATACAAGTTAGATTGGTTAGTAGTTTTGATAATCATGATAAGTTTCTAATAGTTCATTGGTATTAACCAGCTAGTCTGTGGAATGTTTTGATATCTTTAATAGATGCTAGCCTAGGTCGGTCAACGTTTTCCTTTTTTCATAAACTTCTAAATTTGTATTAATTTGATTGTGAAAATATTCCCAAAAAATAATACATTTTTCATTCAGAACTCAAATTTACTATAAATTATATAAAAATTATCCTTTCACCAAGAAGATAGTATAATATACAAATGCTACTCATGGTCCTCCTTGAATTTAAATTTAATTTGAATATCTCAATATATAGTAAAAAATAAAATAAATATCTAAACACTATATTCATTATTTCTATAATTATTGACAGAGAACTAGAATGTTTAAAGGGAACCACTCTGAACTCAATTTCTCTATTCCTTGAATGAACTGTTATTTTGGAAATGCATTCCATTTTGACCTTTATTTGGTGACACTCTGATTGATGTACCCCCATAGAGAAATACTAGACTCTATATAGTTGAACAAAAAATTCATCTATCAATGGGATGGGATACATGTTCTTTAACTTTATTTTTTTTAGCTATTTGAAATAAATATAAGGGTTAATTCCCCATTATACTTATTGAAAATAGAGCATGGAACTCAACAATGTGAAGGACATTGATATATAAAACCTTTTACATGATTCCAATGTACCTTCTTCATCATCTCTTCAATCTAAACAGCAGAAATCCTATAAGGAGTCTTCTATATGTTAAGAAATCAAGGTATATGTTCAAATGAGATCTCATAAATTCATTCAAGAGGAATACAATGAAACTATTTGGGGAATACCTTATTATAATACATCATAATGGGAACGAATTCCAACATTATTCCCTCCTTTATCTCCGTCATTTGGGAAATATATGATTTCTCATAAGTCAATAATATATATTCATAATCAAACATTTCCATGAGAGATTCATCAATATCTTTACACATTTATTGAATTACAAGATGACAGGGGTTATGTTTAGTGATCCCCTTCTGTCAAGATTTTATGTTTTATTAATATAGGGATAGAATATCCAAAACCAATATACTATAAATATACATTAATCCATGTAAGACAAGAATTCTCAGAAGATTCAATATTTAAAAATTAACTGGGGATAAGACATTTACTTATGTTGAAAACATTAATCTTTCTTCTATTTTCATATATTGTTCAACCACCATGATTTTAGGGGGTTATTTAGTAGTTATGCTACATAAGAAAGATATGAAATAATGTTTTAACTATAACAATATATTATATTTTTATACTATATTGAATTACTATTATACATATCTCCATGACATTTTTGGGATCCACCTTAGTATTAGTAATATCATATTATCTTCTATTAACAATAGCCTGGGCAAATTTTTATCATTTATTTTAATAAAAACTTCTTATCTTAGGGAATTTGTATGAATAATACATATGTTCTTTGTAGTTGAGACACTAAAACACATACTATGTTTTTATTTAATAGTATTTTTCTTTTTCTAAATTAGATGTTTTCTTCCTCTCCCTATGAAAATATTTATAGTTCTTCTGCAATTATCCACAATTGAAAAATATTTAGGTCACTAAAAAATAGTTTATCATGTGCTTCTCTACACACTTTTTAAACATGGGGTGTGGGGTTTTATTTATTCCCTAAAATTTATCTATCAATACCCCTATAGAAAATTCAATTTAATTTTTATCTCCGGTAACATGAGATAAGTGAGAGTCACTAATCTCTATTTTAATATTTATTTAAAAAAATAATCTCTTCATAACTATCAATGTCTACTTTAACAAAATATTTACATAGATATGGATTTAATCATGTAATGTATAGATCTATTGTTCTTTCATTGTTTATTAGTAATTTGGAGGAATACCATGAAATTACTATGAATATTTTATCATGGTCCTATATAGACTCATCATCCTTTTTATGAATAATTAAATACCCCTATTTCTTTGGCCTTGCGTTTTTGGGACAATATTATTTTAAAAATAATTTTGTAGAAGTATTCTCATTTCTTGGATTCAATATAATTTTTTGACTTTTTTATTGACTAGTATCCACCACATATAATCCTTTTCATCTATTTGATAAATGGGAATCAGAATAGTAAACCATTTCTGAGTAGTGGAGAAAAATATTATATTTTTAAAAGAGTTTTTCCACATTTACTATATTTAAAGATTGAAAGATAAGCTGAATGTTGGAGGACATTTTCAAATAAAATTTTTAGTTTCAACTTTCTATTTATTTAGTGAAGTTGTTCATTCGAGGAGATACATGTTATTATTCATATCATTATCTTGTTGATAAAGTAAAACCATGGACTTCTCATCTCACACTCTTCTAATATGAGGCATATACTTATAGAAATTATTACATTGCCCGTCAATTTGGTTGTTGGCGTAGTTTGTCATATGACCCACCATTTAATACATAATAAATAAAACATGAGAATATATTAACTATGATATGTAAAAAATAGAAGCGTTCAGATATATAGAGATTAAATTATACATTATATGATTATATTAATTTATTAGACACTAGGATTAATTAGGAGTTATCTACAGTCATTTTTACAATAGGTTTGATAACCAATTTTTTTTCAAGTAGATGGAAATGATTTGTAAATAGTTTAGAAACATCCAAAATAAATCCACTTGGAGTTTCAAAATATATATGCAGTAAAATGCATATTAATGCACCAAGTGATGCTCAATTATAGTTCAATGTAGCTTTTTTGGGGATATTACTCATAGGTATAATTATCATAGAGAAACCCATACTTTTAGTTTGAAGAAATGGATTTATTTTCATGTGAACTAGTTCTCTATACATTACCGAAATATAGGTATGTTTTCATATGGTTAATCTAATCAATAATGATTTATTTAGAGTTTTCAAAAAAACTCTCAATAACAAATATTCTTTCCTCTCATACCAAATATATTTACCCTAACATTTTACATTTATAATTATATGATTTATCTATATGAGTATCCAATAGTTACATACCAATTTTTTTTCCATGTGTATTTTAAGTCTTCATTCATAATATATAATAAGGAAACCAAAACAAGAAATCCTTATATCATTGTACATAATGACTTCCAAAATCAATTTGATGTTTTATTATTGAATAGGATAACTTGGGGTATTTAAAAAATATGGAGAGATAAAAATCCCAATGAGGTAATAAAAAATATAAGGATACCTAATATGTGAGACAAAGGAATAACATGAAATCCAAAAAGAGAAGGACCACGAGTAATCACAGGTAATCATAATATAAGGAACATAGAATCAAAGGAACATATTAACCTTGTAAATGTGGAAACAACAATTAAATGAAATAAAAATGGGTTAAGAAAACTCCCTAGGAAATATTTCATGGTCGTTAAAGTCCTAAAACATATTTGGTTTACTCCCATTTCACATACATGGCATCTCATGAGACAAAACCATTACAAAATTAAATGGTGTTCTATATATCTAAACCTATCATAAAATTTTCATTATTTACGTTTCCCAATTTATATAATTCAATAAAATGGAAAACATAAAAACCACCCTATAATATATTTGAGTGGCATAATCTTTCCTCATGTCCTAATAAAATTAAATTTTAGAATAAAGGAATTTATGTAATGAACATTGTGATTGAATAACCCTATAAAATTAATATAGAATAAGATAGAAATATATGTTATTGAAAAATGTAAAACATTGATAATCATTGTAAAACATTATTGAGATTGATTAACATAGTTAGAGTGACAACTGTCTAAAATTAAGCGAAATGGAGGATGGAAGAGATCCCTTAACTTTAGCTGAATTTTCCATGTGAACCATTTATCTTCATAAAAAATAAAATTATTATAATTATATATATTTTTAATATACTTTTTTATTTTTATTCTTCATTTTATATTATTTTATATTCGACTATATAATGATTTATGTTTATGTTGGATGTTTTGATTATCTGCAGATAATATGAAACAAATCACTGTAAATGTAAATAATTTCAGAGGGAATATAATTTAATCATCTAAATAAAAACAATATTGAGTTAATTATAAATTTTATAATTAAAATATAAATTTTTAAAACTAACCACGGGTTATTAAGATGAAAATTAATAATGTTAAAATAATATAGATGACCAGATGTATGTACATATGTGTATCATTTAAAATTATCATTTTTCTGGATAAAAATAATTTAACTATTATTTAATATTTAAATAATAATAAAAATATCACAAAAACCATAATTATTATTTAAATATGGTTACATACACCATCCAGGCGATGAACGAATATAAAATGTATCACATCGCTTAATGAGATGATAGTATACCGTAGACACTATTAATGTTTTAATTTTTCAAGGGATTGTAATGTAAAAAGTATTTGAAATTTAAAATTATAAAAATAATTAATATTTCCTGAACATGATATATAATAATTAAATCCATCATAATTAATATTAGTGGGAGGTGATGATGGAAAAAATGACATCGGTTCGGGAGGCAATAGTCTTCAATACACCAAAATGATTGAATCATTTACCCTATAATGGAAGTGGATCTAGAAATAAGTTACAACATGAACATAATAAAATATTTTTATAAGGGGGATTTCATTTTTATTATTTCATAATTAATTAATTATATTTTAATTCTATGGATGAATAAATAGAACAATGAACATTGGGTATGAACGATACCTCTACTTTCAACCACCAATTTAGTATTATATATAATGACTACCTAAATGAGACATATGATAAAAAATGACTATAGGTCAAAGATATGAATTTATGTAAGGAATGTTTATATGTATTTGGTAGGCCAAAAGGCTTTATATTTGAAATTATTAGATGATGGTTGGTTCCATTTTATAAGTGTAGGAGAATACCCCATTGGATTTTTTGAAGAGAACACGATATAAATATGCCTTATGTAAGAAAAAGGACCAAAAATAGATCATTATCGTACCATATATGATATATAGAATAAATATTTTTGTAAAATAAAATATAGTGATGTTTTTTGGTCATTTTTCCATTATCATTTTATTTTAATCCCTCTATTAATAGGTTATAACAATATCCATTATAATTAAATTTTTTAAATTTTAATATTCATGATGGACAATAATTAAGATGAAATTATTTTATAATATTTATAATTCTAAATCCACATATGGATTATGGTTTTCAAAATTTAATTCACAATTATTCTATAATTTAATATAAAATTAATCCATCCAACGTGAAGCTAAAACAAATTTCCATAGAAATTTTATTGTATATAATAATTTTTTTTATATAAAACAAGAAGTTGATATTTATTAAAATGTCACATGTTAGATGAATAATAATATAAATTTAATATTTACACTTTTAATCAATTTTAACAAAAAATAAATGTTTAAAATATTTAAATAAAATTTATTTTTCAATAAAAATGTATTTTTTCACAATGCATTGAAAAATTATAAAATATTGAAAAAACTAAAAAATCATTCATTGTAAGATTTTTATATATTATTATTTAATAAAAATGTAAAATTATTTAAATACAATATAGAAAAGTTTCAAATATTAATTTTAATAATTGTTATCAAAAAGAAATAAAAAAATACTATTTTAAAAAAAATATTAAGCATATAATGACTTCATTAATAATTGAGTACTTATTTATAAATATATTGTATTTATCTTTCCAATAAATTTATAAATTCAGTCATTCCTATTCATACCACCCAATGTTACTTCTAGATTATAGTAGTAATGTTTAATAAAATATACAAATATTATATTGATGTTCCTAAAAACTATGTGTTGCATTTCACATATGTTATAGAACATAAATTTAATTTTATTACATATGTTATTATAGAGAAGGTTTTACCACCAGATAAATGATGTTGGTTTGAAAAAATGATTGAATACACAACTTTTTTAGAGAAATCGTGACTTCAGTCATTTCATTATATGGAACATGTAACATAATTTCAATAATTTATTACATAACATGGCGATGTAGTTTCTAGATAAAATAAATTATTATAAGATCTTATGGGTAGAAAACTGCTTTTTTAATATCATTATCTTGAGTTATTTGTTGATATAATAAACATAGTAATTTATTTATGGATTTAGATTCATTCGGTTATAAAATTTTCATATTTAATTTAATTGAATATATACATTTATATGGCTTTTTTTAATGGAACATGATATGGATCGAAGGAACAATTTGAGATGATAAGGAAAATAATGAGTAATGTATTTAGAGATCTATGTATTAAAACATTAAAATAATTATCACATTTACATTCCCTATTAATTCATAAAGTAAATTAATTTTCATTCCACACTTTGATATATTTCATTATTATTTATCCTTTTTATAATATTTTATTATAAATATTGTAATAAAATTTTTTAGATATTAATTTTTTATAGGGTTGATTGATTAAAATGAGGGATAGATGGAAAAATCAGACATGAAAAATTTTATTTAATTAATCACTATTTGGGAAGACTAGTTTATTTATATTTGATGACAATATTTTAGGAATTTAATTATTTTTTTTGTTTTTTATTTTGACTTATATGTTATTATTATTCATCTCCATAGTGATTCAGAAAAAAAATTTATACAATTTCTAAAATGGCTATCTATTCTTGGAGAGTATTAATTATTATCAATGTCTTGTGAAATACATGTGTTATGTAGACTATATGAACATTAATAGGTGCATTACTAAATATAATAATTAATACAGTTTCATTAGGATGGATGAGGAACATTTTATTTGATCCTTTTATACCATCGAGATCTATATATAAATTAAAACATTCCATTAGTACTATAATATATATGAATGGTTATTATAGGGAGGCCCAATTATAATCATATTAATCCTTCTTACACAAATAATGGTATATATTAATTATTTAAAATATAATATGTATGGGAGAAGATGAAATAATATACTATGAAGTGGGTGAATTGTAAGGAAATGTGAATATTTGTGATGTTATCAGTTGATATGGTGTATGTCTCAAAACTTTCATTCAATTTCCATTTATTTTTTACCCTCTTGAAAAAAAAACCAAGAAATAAGTAAATGAAAAAATAAACAATGTTGAAAAGGAAAAAATTGAAAAAATTTATTTGGAAAGTGGAATTATAGTTCAAGCAATGGAGAATACCCCAATGTTCTAATTATCATTATTTTTGGGCTTATGAGATGATGATAGAGTAGTGTTGGGTGATTCATTTTTTAATAGTTAATGATATCAATTCGAATTTATATTCTTAATAATGTTGTAAAATTTAGATTATAACCTATTTTTTATACTTATTATTTCTATATTTTACAAAATACCAATCACCACCCTCAGAATCATTTTAAATTTTATTGAATTTTCACAAGATTAATGATATTTTTTATCTTTGTAGTGTAGATATTTTGTTTCATTAATAGATTATGGTTAGTATACGTTCACTAAACGTTTGTCCATAACTCTAGTAATAATCACCTTGAGTGGTGAAGGAAATCATTATGGGAATGTAGACCACAAGAGTAGTTAATTTTATTAATATAATGAATTATGTAAAATAATGTTTATAAAATTATCATAATTTAAAGAGGGAATATAAAATTCTTGGATAAATTGTTTTCCTTAACAAACTACGGTGTTGGAATGATATTAGTTATGTTATGATGTAAATATGATATCATATTGATATATTTTTTTTATTTAGATTACTATAGTATTTAAATATTCTAATTATGGTTTTCATTTATACTCATGAGATGATTATATTATTTAGAACATGTCAGTATTTATGAGTGTGTATTAGGGGGAGTGTGATATCTAGAAATTCATAAATATATTTTAATTATAAATTTAAAAAGGTTTAATATATAATTAATTATCATACATGTTTTTATTGTTTTTAATTTTATTTTGATGTGAATATATTAGGTTATAAATGTCTGGTTGAAGGTAAGCATTGAAAAAATATTATTTAACTATTTGTTATTTTATGCGATGCACATCAAATTAAATATGCACATTAATTAGATTTTAAAATGAATAAAATAACACTTTATTTTAATTTAATAGATTGTAAGAAAATAGAAAATCGCCTAAATAGAATTAAAATTAATATTATACAACCTTTAAAATATTTTTGTTATAATTATCAGATGAAAATATAAATTTATAGATGAGAAATTTATTTATCATGTTATCATGAATTCTCTAAAATTAATTTCATTATACAAGGTTAAGACATTATTATTTTTCTAGAGATATTGAAAATATTTAATTATGATTTAAGGGTTACTAAAAAAATTTAAATTAAATTTTTATAACTATTTTATTATATATATTTAAAAAAGAAAAATATAATCCATAATGCACTACAATGTCAAGATTTTTGGATGAATAATATATTCATACGTTAAATGAATTTCATAAGAATATTTATCATTGCGTAACTAATAAAAAATTTGAAATTATATGATTATATATTCAACATGGTTTCACTCCACAATTATATAATGATGACGTATATATATTCATTGGTTTTCTAAAAAACATAGAACCAACATGCCTTCATATTATAATTTGAATTTTTTTTTAATATATATTGAATGATATATTATATTTTCAATATTACTCATAACTTTTATAAGTAAAATGTATGATAGAGACAATCAGTTGTGATATTATATTTTTCTACTTTTAAATCTAATATTTTTAAAACAACATTAATGTCATGATTTGTTGGATATGGAGAGATTACTTTTCAATAGAAATTATATTTACATCCCTTGTACCTGAAATTTTATTTTATCAACTATTTTGTTTTAAAAATTAAATATACTTATTGTTTATTATATATTATTATTTAACGTCAATTATTTATTGAAAATATTTTTATCTCATCAATTTCTTTTCATTATAAGTGTCAATATTTTATATGATTGTTTATTTAAATAGCAATGTAAAATAAAAAAATAACAATTATGGTTTTTGAGATAAATATATATTTGAAATTACTTATATTTCTTCCAATCATTAAAAATATAAAATACATGTTTAGAGATAAATAAATTATTGGGATGAGTTGTTTTTGGGTTTTATGTAGGAATCGATATAGAAATGAAATCAAATTGTTATATATATGGTCATTCGGTATATAGTCACTTGGTATTCAGGTTTCAAATAGTTCTATTCAAGTTTCAATAGATTCAAAATAATATATTTCAACAGAAATAATTAATTTTGGAATAAAAAATTGATAATATTAATTTAAAATATTTCTATATGAATTTTTTTTATGAATTTCATATTAGTATTACTATCATAATTGAGGAATGATTGGTTGTATATATAAAATTGAAGGAATTATTTTAATACAAAAATTATTATAAAAATAATTTTTCAAATTATTAGTATATAATTTTAATAAAACATTGTGAAAATTATTAAACATTTTATAATGGTATTTTAAAGGAATTGTTTTTTTATTGTGTAAATTTAGATTTGAAAATAAAATTAATGTAATTTAAAATTTTAAGATGATGAGAAATTTATATTCATAACAAATAAATTATAAATCATTTAATTATTAATTGATATGAAATAGTATTAACAACAGATAATATTTTAAAAAAAAAATTTATGAAATTTTTTATATATATTTTATATTATCATTTAAATGTAAAATTTCTCATATTTAGGAACTGAATTATATTAAATGTTATTAAAAATTTATTAATTTTGTGAACAATATTTTGTAAGGATTGGTTAATTTTATATATAAAAATAAGTTATCGGGGAAAAATTGATTTATCGTAGTAAATATGATGTGATGTAAAATGAGTTTATCTAACAATTAAAGACATTAAATAACATATTTCTATATCTATGATTTTTTATGAGGGTATTTATGAAGTATATAAATTATTTTAAATTTTTTTTTGACATTACTTTAAATTGAAATCTTTATAAAACAATGAATAATTATTTTCTGAAATACCACTGAAATCTATCATATAAAATGTCACCCCCTTAACCAAGACAAAAAATTGTAACCATTCAGTTATATTGGTAATAACAACCCATTATACTTCTATAAAATCCTTTTTTTAATTTCTGTATTTTGTGGTTATATGAGATAATACAAAATACATAATTTCAATAGAACCCATGTTGAGGTGGATTAAATTCCTCAAGTATCTAAATTATTCTATAAAATTATAAATTACCTTTGCAGTTCATCTCTTCAAAAATATCATTATCCACTATAATGTGGTTATATTAACTTCATTATTGCGGTCTAATGTTATATTCCTATAATATAATACTAAAATATTATTGAATTATTAATATAACTTGTTATTTTTATGTCGATTTAAAAACTTATAAGAACAAAGCTACCACAACACAATCATTTTTACCATGAAAAATTATCAATAAGAAAAAAATGAATTTTTTTTATATTAGTGATTAATTTTTATCATTTATATTGTGTTAAGAGGATG
Source organism: Viscum album (assembly GCA_963277665.1). Lineage (NCBI taxonomy): Eukaryota > Viridiplantae > Streptophyta > Magnoliopsida > Santalales > Viscaceae > Viscum > Viscum album. The sequence goes on from OY728143.1 coordinate 1,018,591,957, forward strand.
AATTAACTAATGGTCATTATCATGTAACTTGTTTTCATAAAAAAAATTACTAGAAACATACTCTGAATGGATTTTTTCTCATCAAAAATAACCAAACATATTATTAAATGAATATTTAATTTTATAAATTATTGGGATAAAATTATTCAATTACCTTGGATACTCTAGGAATGATTATATTATTATTTACGATTAGGGATATGTATCATTATTGAAAAACATTTATGAATGAAAAATCACTAACATCAAATGGTGAAAATATAAAATTACTATTTAATATATATTTAATTACGGTTTTAATATAAAAATAGTATAAAACAAAAAAAATTATAAGATAGTTTTTAGATAATTTGTTATTATTTCAATTTTATCGAAATAGTGGTTAAAGTAAATAAATATCTGTTTGATGTAATGGTATGGAATTCATTGCAAATTTACTTTTCAAATAAAAATTTTATGTGTTCGACCAAACCTATAGTAAAATTATATGATTAAATCACAAAAAACATATATTAAATTTTCCTTTATTTATTTATGGGTTTTACATGTATTCATACCATTGAACGACCCAATGTTTTAAAATTCCATAGAAATGATTTTTGAAATTGGAGATGATCGTATCATCTATCATTTGACTTGGATAATTCTCATACCTTTCCATATACTATGTTTTGTTTTATGGAAATACATAGAATTTTTATTTATTTAATTAGTTGTTTCTAATATAAATGACATTGATTGTGAAGAGAATGTTTTATTCATGTTTTTTATACATTTTGATTGGAAAAATTATACCTTCTTCAGAAAAGTTTAAATGTAACATAATTTTCATAGTAACACAATTTAATTCAATATTTAATAATTTTATTTATGAATGTTACCTAATTTTTTATTGGTTTCTAAAAAAAATTTTATTCCCTATGGTTTTTAAAAGCATTCTTTTAAAATAAATTGGATAAAAAATATAAATAGGTTTTTATACTTTCCCATGACAAATATTATACTAAAAACGCATAATTTATTTAATTCAACATCCAATAATGTTTCTTTTATATAACTGGGAATGTTTTCTAATTATAAAATAATAATTTTTGTTTATATGGATTCAAATAATGTATTATTGAATTTTTCATGTAACCAGCTACTTTCAATTGTTTAATTATTATGTGATCAGATTAATAGTTTCATTCACAATCATATGGCACAAATATGTGTGTATATTTCATTATTAATGGATGGGACTATAATTATATATCTCTCTAATGAATTGGTTAAATATTCATATCTTCTAATTTGAGATATTTGGGACAATGGGGATAAAAATCCACTATGGAAACTGTTTAATATTATTATGGGAATGAGGAGAGAACTAAGTCCACTCTCAGAATCTATCCATTGTGATATAATATCATGGGAATAGAGACTCCACAATGGAAATGATTTTATATTGTTATTTAGGATGTAAAGTAATATTCTTTTGTTATGTTTTCCTTGCTCATAACTAAATAGTCACGTTTTCACCCTACTATATCTCATTTATTATGGTATACTATATACTTATTCTATAACTAATTATTCATGATCTTTATTTTATTGGTCATGATGATATTATATAATCAAAATATAACTTTATTATGTTCTCATAACCACATCCTCATCATATTCAATATTATGATCAACATTTGATATCAATTAAATTCAACCTTAATAATGATATAAGCTCACCATTTAATATATTTAAATTCCCTAGGATAAAAATAAAAATAATTCACATTATGCATATAAAATTGGATCATGTGAGATGCCATTTTTTTGTGATGCAAAAAAATTTTAAAAGCTTTTATGTGTATTTTAACTGATGACATTAAACATTTAGGATATAAGTTATGTCTCTTTTATAATTTAATGAATATTAAATTTATTATATCTAATATGTTATTAAAAATTCATTGGTAAGATAAAAATAAATGATAGTACAATTATTACAAAAATTTATGATTTTTTACATTTCAATAAAAAATTGGAGAATTACGAAGCTAAGATGTGTATAAAGAAAAAATTTGGAAATATAAAAAATAGAATCCTCTACTACCCAAATATAATCTATGTGGAATCATTCAAAAAAATGATATGAGAATAATTTTCAAGAAGAATGTCACCCTATAATCAATTATTTTGAGTATGTTGAATCAATTGATGATCATAACAATGAAATGAATGATTATTTAGGTTTTATTGAAATTATAAATGAAATATTTTGAAATTAGTGACCCCTTTGTGAAAATATATTTATACTACATTACATAATAAATTTATTCTATGGAGATTAAGTGACAATAAATGGATTAATATGAGGTATATTTCAATCTTTATCCCATCCAAAAAATCTCATTATATTATAATACAAGTATATTATATTTATAAAATATGTGGGGAGGTTGTTCAATGAATTCATTTTTAAAGAAGTTTTATAATATTGATCATTTTAAAGGAATTTTATTCACAATATATTTGAGATTAATTTTTTTTCTTTCTTTAGAAAATAAATGAGAATAGATAGAATTTTTAATTAGTCATCTTTAATGGAAAACAACCATATTTATGAGGGAAAATTCAGGAAATTTCTTCAATTTAGGGCATTTAATTATCATCCCATGATATAAAATATTAAATCAAATATAATTAAATCAATATAATATGATTAATCAATCATTATTATTATGGTTCACTTGTGGATTTCTATAAAAATGATAAAAAATATTATGTTTTTATATATATTCAATGTAGAAAGGGAGTAGTGATGTTGATACTTTTTTCTTCTATTTCATCCAATATACGTGAAGTGATCAAATAATTATTTATAATTTTTTTAAAATTTAAACAAAAGAAACCAGTATCCTCAATAGAACTGATAAGACTTTCTTTTTTATCTTTTTCCCTTCACATTGAGTTTATATGTGGTCATATTAAATGAATATTAAGTGCATTTGTTTTCCCAAAAAGAGGAAAAATGAGAAAAAAAATTAATTTATTGATCGTGAGTGAAGAATTTCTAGGTGAGGTGGTTATATATTTTATGACGGTATCATATTTTTTAAAATGGTATGAAATGTTCCATTTATGGTTTCAATAATAGAATGGGTATCTCTGGCATGTGGAGTTGATATCAAATTTAGAATTTCAAAAGAAACCTGTCCTTTTCTAAACATTTCTCATGTAGGGGTGTCAAATGTATTTAATAATTTATTGAAATAAAAAATACTATATCCTAATGTATTACATTGTAGAACCCATATAAAGAAATAGGATTTAGATTCTTATGATCGAAAAATTTATTAACTTGCTAATTTGTCAAATTCTCAATTGAAATAGAATACATTATTATATATTTGTGGCCGAATAACTCTTTTAATATTGTGTTATCCTATATAACTATGCATGTTATATCAATCATAAATACTCCCAAATGAACCATCCAAAAGATTGGTAAATATTTAAAGACATTATATGTGATTCTAATTAATATTTAATACATCAGTGGAACTCATCGATGGGCCAGAAAAACCGATCTAGGTGAGGGGGATTGATGTTTTTAGTGTAAAAAATTTAATGAAATACATGTTGTATAATATTTACATTGGAATTCATAAAATATGTAATATTTGGATGAGAATCATTTGAATTAGATACGGTGAGTATAGAAGGAATTGGAGTGATGGACCTAAGTGTTTGTCTCGCATATAGAGATGCAAGTAGGATTCGATGTATATTCTAAAGGAGAAGGTGGGATGGGTGTTCAGTGGTTGTAATTTAAACAACTAGAATGTTAATGGGAAGGTACTAACCATATGTTTTTTTTCAATTTTGTCCAGTTAAAAATATCATATATAGATAATGTTTCCTCTATCATATACTTATCAACTCTATGCTCAGAAATGACCATAAATCAGTATATGTAGGTATCCAGTAGGTGAGTTAACATAAAAAGTTCATATTTGAAGACTCTCAATCTGGAAATTTTTGGTATAAAATATTTTCAATGTGGTTTCATAAAATCATTTAAATAGAAGTGGTAGATTAATTAATATGGTGTTATTTTATGACAATAAAATTAATTGTTTTTTATTTGGCACATAATGAACAAATAATTTATTTTAGATGATTATATTAAAAATAAGGAGATCAAGTTGAGTTTAATGGGTTTTTCATCTCCCATAATGAAAATATTTAGGCATCAAATTATCAGAGGAAATCATGATGCATTTTTTATGAATTTTTATCAGGTAATGCAAGGGGGTAAACACTCAAGGAGAATCCATTCAAGAGTTTCTTCCTCTATTACTAAAGGTCGCTAGTCAGGTTTTCTCTAAAATATATATTCATCCATTGGTATTTAAATTGGTCTTCTTGATCATCTTTTATACTAATAAATGTAGTATAAAAATAATTAATCTCTCAACTTTTTGTATAATGGTTCACAATAAGTCTATGGTGGCTGAATTTTCCCTCTTTACATGATGTAGGACATCATTTTACTAATTGGGGATCAGGTTGAGGTCTTATATTTCTTCACTAGTAAGAGGTATCATGATTTTATGGGGGGGTTTCATGAATACCAATAAAATGGGGATAATGATGAAGATATATGGGTCATTTTATCATGATTTTATATAATGTTGAGTAATGTTTAATGATAGTTATGGATCTGGTCTTCTTGTTTTCAATTTTTTTTAGAGATTATGTTATTCCATTGGAGGTGAGGGAAGGTTCTTGCAGATTGGAATTTCACATGTTGTTCTTTATGTCCTTAATAGTTATACAGTGGAATCATACTCTCTTCTTTGGGTGGGATTCTCTAGAAAAAATATTATTTTCCTTAGGACCAATATTATATAATTAGTTACATCACATTGATTTTGAATTAGGTACATAATTTCAAACACATTATTATTGATGGTAACATTGCTACTGATGATTTTTTATTCATACGTGACATAGTGAGGGAATCAGTGGTTTTCATTTTTTATGCTCAATCCCCCAAGACTATAAAAACTTATTTCATGGTGGAATTATAAACCTCTATTATATTTAACCCCATAAAATATCATCTATTTTGATTATAATTTAAAATAATAAGAGATGTTATAGTCACTAATTTTTTTTGGGATACCTCACATTTATAATAAATATGAAATTGTCACATTTTTTTATTTTTGTTATATTTTAATATTAAATATGATATCATAATTAATATAGATATTTAGAGATGAAATAATTTTTATTACATTAAATGAATAACATCAAATTTTATATTCATATTTTTAATTTGTTGACCAAATCTATGAGAAAATATAAATACAATTAAATCGCAATATTTTTTTCATTTTTCATCATATGTCATATGTGAATTATCCTACGTTACATTAATTCACTAAATGAAAATGAATTTTATAATTAGTTAAATGATATTGTCAATTATGGTGTCCCAAACTAGTTTCAAGGAAGAACTTGAATACTTCATCTGATGTATAATTGCCCCTGTAATATTCCTCTCAACAAAAATAACCTTAGGTCGTAGTAGTTAAATATGATTAAAAGGGATTCATCTTCATGTCACCATAGATGAAAATATTTTCCTATAATCATAACATCTATTATATAGAAATCTCATTAGAGTAAACTCAAGAGGAAATAAATTGTGTATATCTAATTTTATAGAATAATTTAGTGCGTAATAATAACATATTTAGAAAATTAGATACATAAGATAAACCAAAATATGTCAGCACTAGGTAACAATAACTTTACTATAGATAATGTGAATGATAAAAAAGTAGTATCTATTTAATTGGACCTAAAAAATTATTTTACTAGTATAGTATTTTTATATTCTATAAATCATCTATATTACTAAAAATTATCAAATCCATTCCCAATACACTACCATATCTTAACCAATGTAGGATGATATTTTTTTTAAACCAAAACACATTTCAATATAGTTATTGTAATTGATGATAGGTTTTTATTGTATATAATGACTATATGGGAAATATTTTACACTTTATTAATTCATATGATATCCATATATCAAAATATAAATAATTGAAATGAGAAATTGACATCTATTATTAACCATTATTGATATAAATATATCCATTGAAAACCCTCAGTCGCAGAAGTGATATATGTGTACGAGCAATGAAGCTTGAATAATTTGAAACCATGAATATATTGATATACCATGGTCAATTAGAGTACCACTGGGGGTACTCTAAATTCAAATCATAATCCAAGAATGGTTCATGTAGAGATCGAATATAAAAAAATTATAAAAAATTAATGTGATTACAAGTGTGGGCTACAATTTTTCCTTAACACATACATGGATATATTGAATAATAAAATATAAGGGATGTGTGAATCCTTAAATATTGTATAGTAAAACTTTTAATGGGAAAATGATTACACATTAACCATAAAACATAAAAAATAATTAATTTTTATTTATGGTTAAAAATATAATTTATAAATTTTATGATAGTACAACATCTGAAAATAATATATTATTTTGGTAGGTCTAGTACATCGAAATAGATATTAGAGTGGTAGCATGAAAATAATCACCCATATACAGTTCATTTGAATTATTATCATATGAATGAGTTACGTTATGAACATGATGGTATCATTCTTCTCAGTATCAAGAATTCTGATTATTATAAATTAGAAACTCCAACCATGAGCTAGTAAAAACCATATATGTATTTTAAGTGGACCACACTCTATTTAACAATCATTACTTCAAGAAATTATAAATTTATAGTGGTATTAGTATCTATTCAAAATTCATAAACTACTCATTTCTAATGATTTTATCATTTTATATTCTCATAATAAGATTTGAATTTTTTTTATATTATAATATGTAATCTCCACATAATTGTTGGTTATAAGTTGTTTTCAGATTAATAAATTCATGAAAATTATTTTATTTGATAATATATAACAGTTCTAAATATTATAATTTTGTAATTTCCCTTAATTTAAATCTATGATCTTCTTAATTTATTTTCATTTAAATATCAATAAATCATTTTTTAGATAAAAACATTAATTAATAGTTGTGATGTTTATGAATTTTTGTGATGAAAATATTCTTCCAAATATGTGCCACATCAAAACATTCTGAGTATTTCAAATTGTATTTGGGACTTCACAATTTCCCAAAAAACGTATGATTAAAAATCATATTTCTTAGGGTTATTTTACATTTTTCATTATTCGAGGAACTACTCAATTCATAATGTTGGTTTTAGTTCACAATATTTATGTATACACTTATGAAGCCTAAAACTCAAGCAACAGATCCTATATGTCACCATATTAAGGTTCACCATTCACCATATTAATGTCCAATAATTACATTAAAATCTTTAGATATCACTAGATATTACTTTAATATTCACCATAAATATTAATTATTATCCTTACATATTCCATGAAATATATTTTTTTTAAGACAAAAATAATCATTTAAATTATGAACATCAATATATATCATACAAAGTATTTGAATTATCAATTTTTCATATTTGACATAGATTTTAAAATACAAAAATAAATAATAAAAAATTTTCAAATACAACAACAGCTATTCAAAATATAGACAAAAAACTTCACAACACCTCCAAAATTAATAATATATTTTATCTAATGGTAAAATAAATTAAAATCATTATATAATTACATTATCTAATTGAATGTCTCTATTTTAATTTTATTTTCAACCCACATTACTCAAGAGAAATTCAACATCACTCAAGAGATATTAAATCACAAACTATGCAATAATAAATGTGTGTTGAAACCACAAAAATTGATAATGTTATGCTTTTATAGGTTTAAATCCATTACTGATATGTAGTGATTTTCTGGTATATATTTATGCACTCCCCCTTAATCAATGATCTCAACTGCAATTAGTGATTACCTTTTTGCAATAAAAACAATTACCAGTTGAAAATTATAAGGGGAAGTATATCCACCTTCAATAATAATTGAATACCTTTTAATCATTGGACATCATAATACAAATAATGATGGGGTTGTTCTAATTTTTTAATAAAAATTTGGAATGGGGGATTATTTGTGATCTACCTCAATGTATCAATCCAATATTTTTAAATTAATATATTTTAATTATTATCCAATTACTGTCATGTGGTGGATAAACTCGATCCTGATATCACAATTTTTTATCACTCATTTAAAAACATAAACCTTAAATAATTTTTTTTATCATCTATATTAAGGAATATAATTTTAAATACGATTTTTACATTGATTATCAAAAGAAATATTGAGAGTCCATTCAATCATCACCCAGCATTCATTAAGATAACTTGTCATTAAAATGATTTGTAGAAAAGCACATGTATAAGCCTCATATAAAAATTATATGGTTTGTAAGGTAACAACATTTTTATTCTTTTAGTTCTATCTAGTATATCATTTATAAAATTGAAAAATTCCTTTACATGTGGGTACTTTGTAATCAAATTAACTTACCTAGTCATCATAACTATACCCAAATGAATTTTAATGTTATCCTTTTATAAAAATCAATAAATTAATGAATTTTCCTTTTATGTATTTAAGAAAATTATTATAATACATTAAACATGATACATATGATAAATTCGATAACTTGAACATTATCTCACCACATAGACTATAACAGGTATAGGTATAGTTTGATAGAGTTGGATTCTAATCAATGATATAAACTTATTATAATTTACCCATTCCAATTTATAATCTTTCATATATTTTAATAAAACATGTATAGTTATAGAAACATTCTTGAATCACTCGTTTAAAAAATAGACAAAAATTTTTTTCATCATTTTGTTGAGAAATAGAAATGATATCATCCCTTAACTATAATTATAAAGAAATAAAATACCATATCTCTTCTAACATGTATATTTGTTAATTATTATTCATGTGAGAGTAAAACCCTTGAAAATATCTCCCATTATATCAATAAAAATAATGTCATGAACATATACAATTACAATGAGATTAGTAACATTCACTTCTTTTATATATAGATTCTAATACAAATTACTATTTTTTAATTTCACATCATTCAAGAATTTGTTGAGTTTTGAATACATGGACATAGGGGTGTGTATAAATAAACAAAAATCAGTTTTATATACATATATCAACCCCCATTACTATTCCTTAATTTCACATCATTTAATGTAGGAGTTACATGATCATCTATATAATATTTTTTATACTTTCTATAACCTATTACTTCATGGAAATTTATTTAGTCATAAATTATTTAAAATGATATATGTTATATTAATATCTCACTCCATAAAAATGTGAGTAACTTTGAATTTTTTTACCATATACTTCTGGTTTCGACATTATCATTCAGTTTATTTCAGAGCATCTATTTTGTTATATTTATTTTATTTATTCAATGAATAAAATATAGACCCAAATTATTATCTATTTGACATGTTAGTCATGGATTTATCCTACCCATCAATTATATTTGATTGATTTATCTACGATATTTTGATTAATCTATTACATAAGTTATATTTTATTGTCAAGTTCCCATCTCCTCCTATTCTTCAATGAATGACTCTGAACATTAGTGGATTATTAAATTTTTGGTTTTTAAACATCTCATATATTAATTTTTTGACATTAATAGTATCACACACTTAACTAGTCAATAAATATTTAATATCAATCATATGTGATAAAATGTCAATGTATTGTTCACTATTTTTCAATTAATTCATCTTACAGCCAATAATAGGGTTATCAAAATATGCTTTATATGTAACAATTAAATTTGTTTTATTTTCCATAATATTTATTATATTATTTAAAATTTCATTATAGTAATTTTTTCATTTATATGTTTCCCTTTGTATTAATATATATCAATTAATGATACCTATCTCAACCATATCAAAAAAATTAAAAACCTTTTTACATTTAATCTTTATAAGGAAAGGAAAAAACACCCTAATTTAGTCAAAAATATTTTATTTATAATACATCAACTCATAGATGGTGATGTTAGATAATTATATAAATTTTTTTAATGTTAGTATATTTTGATGTAGAACTTCATATTTGAACATTGGAATGTTTTACTCTTCAATCATAGTTCTTCCAATTTCTAATAAACTTTTATTTTCTTCTATTATGTAATTATAGATTGTTAGGTTGTATGAATATAACTACAATGTATTTTAACACAATTACTTTCAACGTTATGTAAATATTATTTTCTTATTAAAACAATCATATTATCATATTTGAACATCTTGATACGCATTATAAATTCTCTCTTAATTCTTCTCAAAAAAAATTGAACATTTATCTTTCATTGGATATTTCCATTATCAACAACACAATGGTCATTATATTAAATTATTATTGAATTTAATGAAATAAATACCACCCATAGTGGACTTGTGTCGCATTGGTACAAACATATTTAGATGTATAAATTTATGTGGATTTATAGATTTCAATTTCACCATTTCATAGCCACACTGTGTAATTTTCCTTTTATTTAATTATTTTATAAATTATATATCTTTATCTCACAATATAAATAATGTTCATCATCACATATCTCCTGAATATGTTACTCATATTCCTATATTAATGATTACCTAGTCTTATATTCCATTTTTTCAGATATTCAACAAAAATAGATATTATTACACAGATCAAGAATTCAATAGGGGTTACTAATATTCTCTCAGAATTATTGATACATTTTATATATTTTATTATCTGCATGGGGTATGCATTCCTTCTAAATATAAATTTGTTTCCATCGACATATAATAATATCGGCCTTGAAAATTTGTTTTCTAGTTGGTAAATATATAATATACATTGACATGAGTTAATAAGATTATATCTCAGTAGTTCCATTTCCATTAATTATTAATGAACCTCATTATCAATTTTCATAGATAGACCATCAAATATTAAAAGATTTCTATAACATTGGTATCCATAGTTATATGTGATTATATACTATAATTAACATTCAATGGATTTCAACTCATATTACCTTTACGAGTCATATAAAATATAATGGAATTTATAAAATTATTTATATTTAAAAAAAATTATTCATCATTTTATGGTTTTAATCCTAGAATTATAGTTATATAATTGTTTAAATGGTGACCTAGTATGAAACAGCTTCCACAAATATCTTCATGATAGTTATCACTTATTTAGAAAAATATCATAGGTGAACTTCCATTCACCGTCTATTTTACCACATGAATGATGCTTCTAGTATCCTGATAACTCTCTCGTTATTATGACCATATATGGTTCAATAATAGTGGAACATTATAGAAAAAAATCAAAATTCACATGTAATATAAATCAATTGAAGAAAATTTTAAAACTATTACATCCTTTTGGACTATTTTGTACGTATATAATCTTCTATATTTTATCATGAAACATTTCTATCATCCATTTTCATTAGTTTGGTGATTCCATTCCTTCTCAGGATTCCCAAATAAATTTTTTATTATGAGGTTTTGTTTTTCAGTTTTTATATACATAAGATTACCAATATTATCCTTTATAACCACCACAATCATTTATGATATGTTTTATAATTTTAAGAGCTATTGAATTTAATTTTACCTATACTTATTTACAACACATCCCAAAATAATATGACTATTTTTCTCATAACCCCAGTTTTCATATTATAGTTTTATATCATCCTTCCATGTGATTTTTTTATATTTATTATCTTTTACATACTATGTTCATCGTCAATAGTGGAAGTTCTCTTTCCAAATTCATTGATTATCATTTCCTATTTTTTCTATATTAGTTATGGATGCATGATATCCTCTATGTGACAATAAACCATATTAATTGATTCATCTTCATTTCTCATAATCCTTTTTTCCTTCCCTATTAGAAGATTTTATTATTTAAATATGCTTTTTGTTTTACAAGATTTACTAAATTATTTTTCTTAGCATGTTTTTACCGATGTTTTTTCTACATATTTACTACTCCTTTCCTGATATTATTTTTCTCAACATATAACAAGAAGTTGGATGAACTAACTGAATAGAATTTAATAGAATAACTAATTTTAGTGAACCATTTATCTTAATCACTACACAAAATACGTATTTTTTTCTACTTTGACACTTCCATTAACAATTATTAATCTACCAAGATTATTTAAAAATTTATCCTTTAGATTTTGATTAAGGAATATATTTTTCATACATAACATTATAAAAAATATTATTTATTATAAAATCTACTAAAATTATTTTCATTCCCCTAAACATAATGAAGTTAACAATGTTTTTCCTCATATATCATTTTATTTGTTTAAAAAATTAATCAGATAATAAGGAATAATATTCTATTATTCTGAACACAGATATCGCCTTCAACTATATAATAATTGGTCTCAACATATTCCTCATCAATTTTAAAAATGTTCATTTAATTTAATTATATATTTATTGTTGTTTTTCCTAAATACAATATATTTTCTCATTTTTTAATTTAGAGGATTGTTGTGTAATTCACTAATTTAAATATAATCATATTCATCTATATTAGAAAATTTTGATCACATATATATCATGGACGTTTCTAATTATTTATTTTACTAATGTATAGAGTTTCAATTTCTCATAGAATCCCATAATTTGATTTACTATCTCATTTACACATGTGAAATAAAATTCTATAGTTTTTTCATCAATAATATTGATTTTATCAAATGAATCTAACAAGATTTAAAAGATTACTTCCTTGGTATTATAAATAACATTATATATGCATTCTACCATGTCCCGAATCTATTTTGTAGTCACTATCACCATAAATTTAGAATATAAATTATTTTATACGAATAGAAGACTCAGATTTCTATATTTTTCTTAGACCTCCATTTATTTAGGTTATAGGATCAACCATTATAATATATGAAAATATAACAATCACATCATCAACAACCTCAAAACTGCGTGAATTAAAATAAGGAGGGATCTTATTCGTTAATCAAAAAATATTCAGAAATTTAAAAATAGGGACTCCCGTCCAATTAATTGAATTCAAGTTTTCATTTATTTTTATTTAAATGAAAATTATTTCTGAGCGACCATGATTTTTTCATATACTAATTGACGTGAGTACGAAAATTGTATTACCACTGGGGGGATTAGTGGTAAAAGTGTTTCAAATTGTCTTGTATTAAATATATGTGACTTTTTTGTCTCAATAACCTCAATATAAATATTCCCTTGCATATAATTCAACTATTGTGAATTGAATAATCATAAAATAACATTATTTTATAATTTTTAGGATCAATATGATAGAATACCCCTTTTTATTTTATTGTATGACATATGATATCTATATTAGAACTAAATATCATGGTGTTTATAAGCTCAAATTAGTGTTATTCTTTGACTCTTCCAAGGATCTATATGATAATAAAAAATATGGGATGTGTGAACTATATAAGTGTTTAAAAAGGTAAACCCCTATGGTGTTTTTTATAATGCAACATTCATTGATCAAGTACTATATTTATTTATTTTTTAAGAACATGGTATTTATTATATTTCTAGATGTCACAACATCAAATAATAATATACTCATTTGTTGTGTCTTGGATTTACAAATGGATATCAGAATAGTGTCATGCCTCTCAACATCCATCCTCAATTCAATTGAAAAATTACTCAGTGCACATGATTTTACCTTCACATTATGATCTTTTTCATTCTATAAATAAGAACTCAAATTATAAGAAAATGTATTTAATTTCCTTGACCTATGTTAAAATCATAGATATAGTACATATCAATATCTTCATATTTATATTAATTCAAAATGAGAATAATTTAACATACACTATTTTTATTAACGCTTATTAATTCATTAAAAATAAAATTTTCCACATTTTTATAATTTAAATTCCAACAAAATGATAATTTTATTTCTTTGATATAATATAAATAACCACATTATATCTTGGCTAAAATATATTCTATGTTTAAAAAATTCTAGAAAAACAACATCGTTGACCACAAATAATAATTTCATATTTTTGAAATTGTATCCTCTATGAATTTCATTCCATGATAATGAAAATTAATTCCCTATTTAATATAAAAAATATTGTCTTGGGTAAAGGGTTAAATAGTTAAAATTTTCATTTAAAAAATTAGTATAATAAAAATCATTTGAATAAATATATTATCCATACTTCTACCATATTTAATAATGTATATACACTATAAAAATTTCCCCAAATAGTAATATTAAACAATGAATTTATTTTACTTTTTCATTAATTTTATATATGTATAAATTACACAAATTTTAGGCTAGGTTTCACTAGAAAATATTCAATGATCACCTATTAGAGCCTCCAGATCACCCTATGATTCTCTACTCTCAATATAAAAATGCTCATTAGTGACCTTACAAAGTTCCAAGTGTAAACAAAAATTCGTAGATCCCACATTAAAATGGTTCAAAACTTGCCATATAAAATTAGGTTTCACATTAAATTATACATGACATATCTATTTTTTACCTCTAAATAACATCATTAAGCTTATGAACATTGCTATTAAACATAGATAGTTTAGGAAATATCCATTTCCTATTCTATAAGTGTCAATATTATAAAACAATGTCATAGTATATTTTCAAACACATCATAAACCATCTAGTGAAACAAAATAATAGTTCAAATCTTCTCCAATATTCTTTATAGGCATTATCTGATGGTCTAAAAAACAGTGAAACCATTACTAATTTAAATGGGTATATATATAGATACATGGTACTAGAAATAATGTACACATTCAAATCCCATGGGTACCAAAAAACAACCACTATATGTATTTCATTTGAAATTCATGAAACAATCAATAGATAATACATTAAAAGTTGTTCCAAAGAATACAAGGAAGTGGATGTCATTATCACAAATTCCAATTTTCAATGATGTAGTATGTCATTAATATGGTAAAAAGTATTATAAATATAAGGTGGATTCCCCTGTTGAAAGGATTAGTAGCTAGGGGATTAGAATAACATATTTTATTATATTTTAATTTCTATATTTTATTATATTTTAAATTCTCGTTTAGGGTTCTTCTTATCAGATATGTTTTATTTTTAATTTTGATCATGTTCTTTATAAATATAGAGTGTTAACCCAAATAGTTTTTAGTAGGTGGTTTTTTGTTATTCCTAATACCTTATGATTCTAATTATAACTTTATTAATAATTCACTGATCACATATAATGTTTTAAGTGCAATGTATAATAGCATTCCAATAACCCTTGTCTCCTTTAGATTTTATTTCAAAATTAAATTATCATTTTTCATTCTTTAATTCTATCATCATAGAACGTGGTGTATCCTATGAGATTAAGTGGTTAATTGAGGTAATCAATTACTATTTGGTCTTATTGTGAATTTTTTTAGTCAATTAATATCCTGCTAGTTTCCCATAAAGGAGATGAATGCATCACGTACTTTTATATTCTTGTGGGAACTAAGCATTGAAATGTTGTCAGTTTTACTGTGAAATTACCATTAATTTAATGATTAATGGATATTTTTAGGATGATATTTTATACAATGGGGTATTTATGGGATTCATCTGTATTCCCACTTAATCCCATGTCATTCTATTTGACACCTATGTTTCAGTTTATATAAGCGGGTTTTGAATGATATAATTTATCATCACACAGCCACCCCTTTAATTTTAACATTTTATTTTTCTCAAACAATATGAAAATTAAATTTTATAAAAAATTATTTATATTTTTTTACTTGGATATTTTAATAAAATACTATGCTCAAAACACCCCTTCAATCATATGGGATGAAAAAAATAATTATTTAATTAATCTAACAATTAATTATGCCCTTTGATTAATAGGTAAATTATGATCATTAATAAGATATAGGTATACATTATTTTAACCCATTACTATTTTCTAGTGTGATTATTGGATGAAAGGATTCATGATAAGGATGGTGATATATCTTTTGGAAAGTGAGGACTCATTGGTTATTATGGAATTTTTGACCAATGTTACACACATCACATTTACTCAAGGGCCCTATTCTATTGTTGAACTACATGGGTATATGTCTAAGAGGTAGTAAAACTTCATTTAGAGTCAAAAAGATTAATTTTGGATTATTAATCACATTTAATGTCATAAATAAACCAATCTATTTATTAGGTGGTTCTTAATTTGATGAATTTAAAACCATAAACCAATCTCAGATATATAGTATGTTTTAGGGTATAATCACAATTAAAAAATACATGTTATAGGAATGTCTGTTTTATTTATGTTTTTCTGGGGAGTCATGTTATTATTGATGAGTGTTTACATATTAATGTTTAAAAATAGAGATTTAGATGAAACATTTTGTTTGATTTTTTGGATGGAAATGTACTTCACCAAGTTACATTTCGATGTTTTGGATTTATGTTGACATTGAACTAAAGGAAATTTAGGAGAAATTGAAATATATCTAGTTGACTGTGAAGTGGTAATTGTCTGTGTATGTTGGGAATCATTCATATATGAACAATAAATATAATCATATATTGTTTTAGGTTACTAGATAATTTCTCTCATGAGCATCATCCATATAGGGTAACGATCCTATATTGGGGTACGAGTGTCAATCAACCTAATTTGTGTTGTCATATGGATTTTTAATGTTGGTCAAAATAGTTACATATTGATCATGTCCATCATAATTATTTAATAATTTTAATGGTGTATTTCATGTAAAATAGAATAGTATCTAACATCCAAATCAATCTTATATATTCAAAATTGATGAAATTTTGATTGATCCTGATGATTAATTTATAGAATAAGTGATTTAAATTATAGATTTGGTTGATATTTTCCTTTTGGGGTGGAAGGTCCCCCTCTTACATGTGTTGTGGGAACACATTTATATTTGGAATTAGAATATGGTGTATGAGAATAATATCTGGAAAAATTGGCTAGATTTTTCCATCATCATTGTCCACTGATGGATCCTTTTATGACTTACCTTATTATTTAGATTATTAATATAATATATATAGTAAGGTGTATTTTAATATATTTTTCCAGAGAAAATAATGTATTTGGATGTATTATAGATATATGAGGTGTTGTGGGGGGGGGTCTATGGGTCCATTTCTAGAGAAAACATGGGGTTCAATGGTTTTCCATTATGAAAGAAGAGATCAGCTACCAAGAGGTATATTGTCGGGTACCCTATTGAAACCCCAAATAACGGGTACTAATTTTAGGGCAACCTATTGGGTAGTGTTTAATGACCATGACTCCAATAAACTAATGTTTGTGATTAGTATATTAAATTATCTTAAAATACAAGGAATTTTCTCATATAGTACTATAATGTTTATTAGTCTAAGTAAATAGATACATAAATGAATCGTATATTACAATTAAACAAAATAAAACATATTGTTTTCATTATGGGAATCAATATATAATCAGAAATAACTATACAGATCAATATTAATACTCATATTGTTATCCAAGTAAAATAAATATAAGATAATTTTAAGCTTAATTTCTCAGTAAGTGTATGTGTATAGTGGATGATATCATGAGTACATAAGAAATTTTCAATATGTTAAGTTATATAAATAAAAAAACATATAATTTAATCAATAACAAAAACAGGAATATTATTATGGTAAGAATAAACTTTTATCAAATAATTCCATATAAATAATAAAATGATATTGAATCATATCAATAGATATTAAAACAAATCAAATAATCACTTGTAACACTGATAACTAATTAAATATTTTGGGAATCAATAATATCTAATATCTAGAACATAACATTAATACCTTTAACAAGTTATATTGAATAATTGGGTATAACTACCTCTAATTTATCCAAATCATGGGTCTCATGTGACATATAGAAGCATTTAGGGGCTATCTATAACCATTCCAACCCATAATAGACCATTTATAATAAATAAATCTTCTGAAAGTGCTGAAATATAATCAAAATAAACATTCATAAAGAGAAAATATCATTGGAAATTTACATATATAAACTAATAACATAATAAAAACTAAAATCAGTCTAGCGTAATATGGTGAATGGAAATTAAATTAAACATCCTCAGTCCAAAAGATTATAATCCATCAAAATAAATTAAAATAAGACACCAATAAAAATTATCCCCAATGGATTATAAGTAAAATTAAGTGCTCATGTCACTGAAAAATTGAAATATAATAAGATTATCATTAAGTATTTTCTAAGTAAATTATTGAAAATTATTGGGAGGTAGGAAAACTTTGTCAAAAATATTATTACAACAATAAAGAAAAGATTCATTATTAGGGAGGTTTACACATTCGATTATAAAAATCACCACATATACCTCCTTCAACAAAACCAAAATAATGATTTCAAGTATCAAAAGACCATATTTAGATGTTTACCATGAGCTTACCTTAGAGGGATAAAAAACATGATTTTTATCCATATAAAATGTTTGACAGCAAGAAGACGACACTCAAAATGAGAAAGACAATCAATCCAATATGAAAGCATTCTCTAAGGAACAGTCATTGAGAATGCTTCTAAATATTCTCAATCCTAAATAGAATTACAATCAAAACATATGCAATGAATGAAAAACTGTAAATAATACCTAACTTCCATGATTATAGCCCATAATTAATCTTCAATTTCATGAGTATTCCTAAATTTTTTTTTGAAAATAATCCCTTAACTAATCCATGATATGTTTGACTGATCCCACCACAACCAAAATGTCCTGGTACACCCGAGTCTTCCAATCAATATTAACATTATGAAAACTACCAATCAAAGGAATCTATATAATGTATTTGTCCACTATTGAGTTTTTAGCCCTGCATTGACACTAATATATGTCAAAATAACAATTTCATAAAAATAATTATTCATTGACCCCATTTCAATTTTAGAGGTACAAATAAAATTTCAATGAATTTACCAAACTCCAGCATGATAAGAGGGATCATGATAATAAACATCATCCCCATATATTTATTTTCACACATAAAATATGTGTGAATATGATGTTACTAATAACAATGATTGAATATATTTTTTGTGACCTACATTACTAACCGATACTAGAAACACATCAAAACAACCATATTCAAAATCGTATCCAAATGAACGATGCTCAAGGAACCATAGTCTGTAATAGAAATTGTAGTGAAAACATATATTACAAAGGGAATCCTTGCCTGAATAATATAGGGATAAGATGAAGAACTTTGAATTCATGTTAGCTAAATTGTTCCATGAAGAGTCATGCACTGCATCCAAATTATGGAGACTATCAGCTTAAAATATGTTGGGTTTAATGGTTTTTTAATTCCATAACCCCCACAGGCATAATATCATCACAAATGTAGGGTGATATATGACATACCTTTATAGGGAATACACCATTCAAATAAAATGTCCACACAAACAAATCCCAATTAGTGTATTCATATCTGGAAAATTGATTTTCGAGTTTAGAATGAATCATCTAATGAAAATGTTTAATATTATAAAGATGTGAAATGGTATATTTTTTTATATTCATAGGAACATTAGTCACCTCATTATTTTATATTGAAATCCATTGTGTACTCCATCAGTTCATTGTAGATTGCATATAAACAACATATATTGAACATGAAATGATGTAATTATGGGATTACTTAATTTTTTTCTAGATAAAAGTATGGATATGCATAGTATACAATTTTTTAAATGATAATTAAATATATTATCATGAAACTCTAAAAAAGAATATTCATATTAAAAAATATTCCATGTAAATTATTTATCCAAAGAGTCTCTAAGGAGTCTGAGTTGTTTAATGCCCATTCTTCCCACAAATACATGGTTAACACAGACATTCCTTGTAGTAGTTAGAAATTTATTTTCATTAATGGATCCATTAAAAATAAAATTATAAATGATGATCTGTTACTCTTTAATAAGTTCTATGGGACATCAGTATATATAGAATGAATAGAAAACATGGATGTTATAACAGAATTCACCAAAAAAATCTACTTTCTTGTTACATAGTGTTCCCATTATATTCATCGATTTTATTGATGATTTCAGAATAAATACATTCAATATATAATTTTTTATCCTCTACCTAGAAACGATTAGCAAAAATATTTTTAAAATTTTGGGATCCTATCTTAACACAATAATCCCTAGCCACCATATTTTTCATAGTGTTTCAATCACCATCCCCCAAAAAACAAAAAATATTTATTAAAAATAATATTTTTTCCTATAATGTCTTCAGAATTCAAAAATATGGATTTATTAAATGATATTGTTATTTTACTATCATTCATAAAGTGAAAAATATCATTAACATATAAGATATGTTTAAGGGATAAATTTCCTCTCCCCAACTCTATCTTTTTTTAAAGTCCATTCCATACAAGTTATATCAACCAACAACTTTCATAGTACTCATCAATGGAAAAAATAATCCCAGATAATGAATCACCCAGTATTAACTCATAGAGAAATAAACAATTCCTCCTGGGGACCCACTCACATGAATATAAATCATAAAAATCTTGAGAATAAAACATATAAAATAAATAAATACAAAATAAAACCCATGCATTCATAGAATATAAAATATAAAATTCAATATTATGGTATAAAAAACATTATATTTATCAAACAAAATTTTACCTTTTTCTACATTATTTTGAATCATTAAAAAGTAGTATAATGATAATTTTTAAATCTCCACCAATGGAAAAACCCAAACTAATTCAGAGTAATGAAACCGTTGATAGTATATCCCACTCTTAAAATCTTGATTTTACATGTGACATTAGTAATTGAATTCCCAATTCCAATGGGTCAAAATTATTTAATATAAACATATTTTTCCATTTATGGAATCACGTCAATAATATAAGAAATCACTCTATAAGGAAATAAAACAGGATTAAAAAATTTCTCTCACTTCTTTTAAAAATTCAATATGCACAATTTCCTTGTTGAACATGAATAAATTATTAGTGAATCCATCCAATCAAGAATATCTGTCAAAATTAATATAAAAGAGGGTTATTTTTATTTCCTTGTTATTTGGAGTTTCAACCAACATTTTGTTTTTTTACATATATGGTAGAAGAAATAATTCTTATCATATATTGAGTATTATCAACTTCATATTCATCATAGAAATCCTCAAAATTATGAGTAAGAACCTTTTAATTTTTATTTTTAGTAGTATATTTAGTTGCATAAATTTTTAGATTAGACAATCATATTCTTGCATTATTTCACATATGCATGTAGTTAAATAACCTCAAATTCCTATCACCATTGTTATTCCACCTAACATTATATTAATTTCGATTATAATTCTATATATGAGGCTGAAACCCATCAATATTAGCTAGATCTTTCATATCCCTCTTTGATGAAATACTCTATGTTTAATTATTATCATGTTGATGAGCTAAAAGATGTTTGACCTGAATAATAAGAAGATCAATATTATAAAATCACGTTTTAAGCCAACCATTTTTCCTTTATTTAAAACATATTAATTTAGTGGAAAGGATTTTTAGGGGAGATCTAAAACATTCAGTACCCCATGAATCCAAAATGGTCTACTCTATATCCATACACAACAATTCATGCATTATTAAATTTGAATGGTAGAGGTGTTGACCATGAATATTTCTACATTTATCAATAAGATATTGGTTCTGATCAGATTGAACTTTGGGTAAAGTAATTCCTAATATTAAAATATCATCATACCTTTTATCATCTTATATTATGCATTTATCCAATTTTCTAAGCTATAACCCATTAAGGGAAAATGTGGTCCACATTAAATCATCTCCCACAATTGGTACCTCAGCTAATATGCAATTTTCAATACATGAAGAAAACTCATGACTATATGACCTACATAAATAAGGTGAAATATTTTTATTAGGCATTCACACAACATTAAAGTATACTATTAAAATAAAACCCTCATTTAAATTATCAAAAGTACATTCTATAATTCTCCAACGATCAATCCTTCTTAGGTAAAAATTAAAGGCTTAAAAAATACATAGAAAAAACAAAACCATTCAGACCAGTTGAAACTGTAATGGGATGATTATCATAATTAGATAAATATATTATAATTATGTTATGATTAAGGATCCCTCAATATTTCATATCACCTTCAAATATATTTTTATAACAATATAATTTCACAAGTAACTGTATTTATCAATTTTCCACCTATCAAATCTCATTCATAACTCAATAATATATATAATGTTTGGGTTTGTTGGTCCCAATATAATTTCTAATAGTTATTCCTATAGGGGAATTCACATGCCCTTGTAAATTCCAAATGAGAGAATTAATTAATCACACGAATTATAAGGCCCCAGCCTTAAACCTTACTTAATCTTGAGTTATTACAAGATTACATGTTGAGGATCTTTTCGGGTTTAGAGTTTTAGAGAATTAGATCATAAAACATGCATTACATTCCACATATAAACAAAGTGGTTACATAAAGATAGTATTATTCTTTCCCATAAATGGAAACATATTTAAGATAAAACATGGATTCTTTCTTGACACTTCCTTGACACTATCATCATATCATGTACCTTTCCCTTGAACTGTGAAAAACATTTCAAAAAAACTTGGGATGAGCATAAAAAGCTCAGTAAGGGATATAAAAATATGGAAAGGAAACATGGGTACATATATACATAAGAATGAAATCATACATTACCCATAAAATATAAGCACTTTAACAGACCTCATCAAACAATGAATAAATCGTAGAAATTATAAGACATAAAGGTATATTGAGGCATTCATAACATTCTTACGTAGGGAGTAACCCTCTTGGTTACGTTTGGAAAACCCATCACAGTATATTCCCTAAATATCTTTAGAGAAACCATAACGTTTCACTCCTTCGTGTTACCCAATACATTGGAGAGCTATATCGGGCTCACCTGCCCTTAGTTTATCATGGAACCACCCGTCTTCATAATAATGCCCAAGAACCTCAACATAATCGTATCTCATAAAACATGCATAAAGGAAACATAACATTTCCACCTTTCAATCACAAGATATCAATACAACACATTGATATAAAAACATTATGAAAACCATTTTCAATACCAAAATAAAAGAAAAGTAAAACATGGTATTTATTTTTCTTTTAAAAAAGGTAGGGCTTGTAGAGGAAGCCGAAACTCAAATAATGGTCACGGCGGTGGAGAAGTCATTATCGCCGCATACGTACGACAAAAACATTCTCTTTTTTCATTTAGTAAACGATTCATATAAAAAATATTCCTTTTGAATAAATGTAAAAGTCAAAGGGGTTTATACACCATATAAAAGAAAGTTGTGTATAAAACAAAATATGCCTCAATGAAAGGAGATTGAGACGAAGTCCCATACCTCGGGTCTGACTTGACTCGATCGTTCATTAATGTCCTGAATAATAAACTTGAGTTAATTTCTACTTGCTTAAGAACCTTTTTCAAGTTCATTATTCCTTTTATATCACTTATTTTCTTGTCATGAACACTATGTAATTATTTAAGTTAATAACGGTCGTTTTAACGATCATTGGTAGTTGAGTCAAAAATAAACCCTTTATAATTACAAGTTGTTCATGTATCCATTATATCCATAATTATAATCATGATGTATATATAATATATATCTACTATATACATGCATTTATAATATTACATAATCATTTAGAGGTAAGTAATGAAATGCACCGTTCAGGGAGACGGTAAGCCGTACGTACGCATGAACGCTACTTTCATTTCTATTTCGTATTTTATAGAATGGAATCATAATTATATAAAGGTATATTATAATTCCATTATAATATCATATATAATATCATAGTTCCATCCTTTATACGTCCCACATATGGTATTTAACGAATCAAATCACTTTGAGGGGGCGGTAGTCCGCACTTCCTTAAATGAAGATATCGCGTTTACCCATAATGGAAACCATAAAGGTATTCCCAAAATGAAAAATACAGATGCTTAAGGAAAACATAAACATATTATATATCATATATAAATATAGTGACATCTTAATGGCCACCTTTGAAGGTGTTAAAATAATGTTGAACAATCATCGTTTCGGGAGGCATAAATTCACCATCCACGGAAACAGTATGTCCATTAACCATTAGATGTAGGTGTGTGTAAGTTTAGCTCGAATCCTTCTTATAAAAACATCCTAGTATATTTAAGATACTGTATTTGTTACAAAAAAAATGAATAAAAAGAGTTTAGGGGGTTGGAGAAGCAAAATAAAACAAAAGAACTCAAGTGAAGACATTATCTTAAAATTGAGTAACTCCCTTTGGTATGAGCTCAAAGGATTCCTTGGGAAGACTTCTGCACAAATTGAGGCTTCAAGGAGTAAGATAGAGATGTGGAGAGACAAAATGGGCAGGGGTTTTCCGAGCCAAAGGCTTTGGGAGTGTGGGTAAGGAGGTAGAGGTGGGGGCCTTTTATAAGAGGAGAGGAGGGGCACTCTTGGAAAGTAAAGAAATGTTACTTTATTTGAAAATTATTTTCGGATTAAAAAGGTCCCACATTGATATAATTTTAGGATAAGGTGGTAAGGGTTCTAAATCCACCCATAAAATAGGTTTTGTACATGTTTAGGTCATAGATGTTACATTATCATTTCATTTTATTTAAATCCTTCATTAATGAGGTAATCACTGCATCATAATGATGTCATAAATAATTTAATAAATTTAATGTCTAAAAATTAAAAAACATTATCATGATGTAGGAAATATTTTTATCTTTCTAATGAATATTTATAGTCTAAAATATCATCTATGTAGACAAAATTAAAAATGTTTTAATCAGATAATACATTCTTGTAATATTTACTTTCTTTAAAACAAATAAAAAGATAACAAGTCACTTTCCACAAAAGTGATTACATGGGGTCCCCAAGATTGTCACAAGGCATCCCATTGTCGGCCATGAGACAACTAGTAGCCTTAGGACACATTTTGTGGTCTTTTTTTATTATTATGATATCATATTATTATCCTTAACTACCTGATTACTCATTAATCAAGATAATTAAAGATAATTACCGTCATTACTATTCATAATGTCCAAATACAAAAGATTCTTGATTAAATAATTTGGACCTTATGATTCCAAATATGTAATCCATTTTACCAAATTCCAAACACATAAATTGCAATAATTTATTTAAAAATAATTCCCATTGTCAAAACAAATAGCGGGTTTTTTTGAAACAATATCTATGAAAAGATTGGCATTAGTTTATGCCCAATTCCAAAGTGAAATTAATCCTAATGACCCCCATTGGATTAAATGGTAAAAATATATTCTAATTTAACTTTAAAACCAATTCAAAAGATAATCTAAACATATAAATAAAGTAGATTAAAAACCAGTTTTGATGTAAAATACAGTACTTTTCACTATTCATAAAAAATGAACATTGTTAGAAAAATTCCAAAAATTCACACAAAGTAAATTTTGATGTCCCAATCATAAAGAATAAGTTTATTTTGACAAACATATCTTATAAAATTTTCAAAAGATAGATTTAAAAATGGTTTTCCATCAAAAGGCAGTAAAACAATCCTTTAAAAAATATTAGTGTATTCCATTCTTAAGATTGGATTTATTTTCATTTTAAGCCTCTAAAACATTATCTAATTCATTAATAGAAATAGATAAAAATATCTATTATTCATTACTTACTTTGGATGTTACATCCTTCCCCCTTTAGAAAATTGCGTCCCCGCAATTTATTTACTTATCGAATAAATGGGGGTACTTATCCCTCATTGCATTTTCAGATTCCCATGTTGCCTCTTCCATCATGTGGTTTTTCCACAAACCCTTTACCTGATTAATCACCTTATTTCGTAACACTTGCTCTCTGTGGTCATGAATCTGGACCGGTTGTTCCTCATAAGATAGGTTCTCTTCCAGCTGAACTACCCTTGGACTTAAAACATGAGATAGATCTGGCATATACTTTCTCAACATTGAAACGTGAAAAACATTGTGTACCTGAGATAAACTCGGAGGTAAAGGCACTCGGTATGCAACTAATCCAACACTCTCCAGAATTTCATATGGTCCAATGAAACTTGGACTTAGCTTTCCTTTTTTACCAAATCGCATCACACATTTCCATGGTGAGACTTTGAGAAAAACATGATCACCTTCCTCCAAAGTTAGATCCTTCCTCCTGTTGTCTGCATAACTCTTGTGCCTACTCTGATCTATTCTCATGTGTTTCTGAATCAGCTGAACTTTTTCTGCCATCTCTTCTACCAGTTCTGGCCCCATAAACTTCCTTTCACCCACTTCATCCCAAAAAGCTGGAGTTCGACACCGCTTCCCATATAATGCCTGAAATGGTGCCATCTGTATACTGGAATGAAAATTGTTATTATATGAAAATTCAACCAAAGAAAGATATTTGTCCCAACATCCCTAATAATCCATCGAACAAGCTCGTAGCATATCCTCCATGGTCTGAATTGTTCGTTCTGACTACCCATCTGATTGAGGATGAAATGTTGTACTAAAATTTAATTCAGTACCCAACGACGTCTAAAGGCCTTTCCAAAAGATAGTAGTGAACTTGGGATCACGATCAGATACAATGGAGAGGAGAACTCCATGTAACCTGACTATATCGTTATGATACAAACGGGAAAGTTGATCTGGGGAAAAAGTATCTCGTATAGCAAGGAAATGAGTAGATTTAGTCAAGCGATCAATAATAACCCAGATTGCATTATTACCTTGATATGTCTTCGGTAATCCCACAACAAAGTCCATGGATATATTCTCCCATTTCTACTCTGGCACTAGTAAAGCCTGAATCATCCCTTTCGGTAACTGCCGTTATGCTTTAACCTATTTTCATGTCAAACACTTCACAGTAAAATCAGCAATATCTGTTTTCATTCCATCCCACCAGTAATACTCCCGCAGATCTCTGTACATATTAGTACTGCCAGGATGAACTGAAAACGGAGAACTATGAGCTTCACATAACAACTCTCTCTTCAACTGTGCATCACAAGGAACACACAATCTCTTCCCAAATCTAAAAATGCAATCATTATCAATGTTGAATTCAGGCAACTTAACCTTCTGAACCAACTCTACCTTTTTCTGCAACTCACTGTCTTGCTTCTGTGCTTGCTTGATTCTGTCTGATAGAGATGATCTCACTGATACCTGAAACAAAATAGAAGAACTTCCTGTACCAAGAACTTCTATGCCAAAGTTCATCAAATCCATAACCAAAGGATCACGTTCCAAACGCAACATTGCTAATGAAGCATTACTTTTTTGACTAAAAACATCATCCACTTTATTTTCTTTTCTCGGATGGTAATAAATTGTACAATAATAATCCTTGATTAATTATAGACAACTCCTCTATCTCATTTTTAACTCTTTCTGAGTGAATATATACATTAAAATTTTGTGATCAGTATATATTTCACACTTTACTCCATACAAATGATGCCTCCATATTTTTAAAGCGAAAACAACAGTAGCTAATTCCAAATCATGTGTAGGGTAATTTACCTCATGAGTTTTCAACTTTCGTGAAGCATAAGAAATTACCTGATCATTCTGCATTAGGACGCAACCAAGTCCTTTCAATGAATCATCACGGTATATAACAAACTCACCATTCCTAGAAGGTAGTTCCAAAATTGGAGCATTCACCAATCTTCTTTTCAATTCCTGAAAAAAATCATCACATTCTTTTGTCCAGATAAACTTAACACCCTTCTGAGTTAGCTTAGTCATTGGACTAGATAATCGTGAAAACTTTTCAACAAAACTTCGATAGTAACCTGCCAAACCAAGAAAACTACGGATCTCGGTTACATTTATGGGTCTTGTCCATTATTCAACAACTTTTTTTTAGCAGGATCAACAGTTATGCCATCTTTTAAAACAATGTGACCCAGGAAAAAAAATTTTGTAACCAAAACTCACACTTGGTGAATATTCCATACAGTTTCTTTTCTTTTAAGGTTTGCAAGATAACCCATAAATGTCTTTCATGCTCATCTTTACATTTAGAAAACACCAAAATATCATCAATAAAAACAACCAACATTTTTCACCTGAGTCAACAGAGCCATTACTGCAACAAACTATTCATTTCCAATTCTGACCATCTTAGGATGCTGATTCGGATGGTTATTTCCTTCTGTATGCCTTCCCAGAAAATATGTTCCATTTCCTCATTGAAAAACTATTCGGAACAAACATGTCTTAGATGAAGCAACATGGTAATCCTAAAATACTATATCACTTCAATTTGACCATAAAAAATATTTTTGGATAATCATTTAATAGAATTCTAACTCCTAAAGTTATCTAAACCAACCTCTGATACCAACTATAAGGCCCCATCTTTAAACCTTACTTAATCTTGAGTTATTAAAAGATTACACATTGAGGATCTTTTCGGATTTAGAGTTTTAGAGAATTATATCATAAAACTTGTATTACATTCCACATATAAACAAGGTGGTTACATAAATATAGTATTCTTCTTTCCCATCAATGGAAACATATTTAAAATAAAACACGTATTCTTTCTTGACACTTCCTTGACACTATCATCATATCATGTACCTTTCCCTTGACCTATGAAAAACATTTCAAAAAAACTTGGGATGAGGATAAAAAGCTCAGTAAGGGATATAAAAATATGGAAAGGAAACATGGGTACATATATACAGAAGAATGAAATCATACATTACCCATAAAACATAATAACATTAGCATACCTCATCAAATCATGAATAAATCATAGAAATCATAAGACATATAGGTAACTTGAGGCATTCATAACATTCTTACATAGGGAGTAACCCTTTTGGTTACGTTTGGAATACCCATCACAGTATATTCCCTAAATCTCTTCGGAGAAACCTTAACGTTTCACTCCTTCGTGTTACATAATGCATTGGAGAGCTATATCGGGCTCACCCTCCCTTAGTTTATCACGGAACCACCCGTCTTCATAATAATTCCAAAGAACCTCAACATAATCGTATCACATAAAACATGCATAAAGGAAACATAACATTTCCACCTTTCAGTCACAAGATATCAATACAACACATTGATATAAATACATTATGAAAACCATTTTCAATTCCAAAATAAAAGAAAAGTAAATCATGGTTTTTATTTTTCTTTAAAAAAAGGTAGGGCTTGTAGAGGAAGCCGAAACTCAAATAATAGTCACGGCAGCGGAGAAGTCATTGTCGCCGCATACGTACGACAAAAACATTCTCTTTTTTCATTTAGTAAACGCTTCGAATAAAAAAGATTCCTTTTGAATAAACGTAAAAGTAAAAGGGGTTTATACACCGTATAAAAGAAGGTTGTGTATAAAACAAAATATGCCTCAATGAAAGGAGATTGAGACGAAGTCCCATACCTCAGGTCCGACTTGAATCGATCGTTCTTTAATGTCCTGAATAATAAACTTGAGTTAATTTCTACTTGCTTAAGAACATTTTTCAAGTTCATTATTCCTTTTATATCACTTATTTCCATGTCATGAACACTATGTAATTATTTAAGTTAATAACGGTCGTTTTAACGATCATTGGTACTTGAGTCAAAAATAAACCCTTTATAATTACAAGTTGTTCATGTATCCATTATATCCAGATTTATAATCATGATTTATATATCATATATATCCAGTATATACATGAATTTATAATATTACATAATCATTTATAGGTATGATATGAAATGCACCGTTCATGGAGACGGTAAGTCGTACGTACGCATGAACGCTACTTTCATTTCTATTTCGTATTTTATAGAATGGAATCATATTTATATAAAGGTATATTATAATTACAGTATAATATAATATATAATATCATTGTTCCATCCTTTATACGTCCCACATATGGTATTTAACGAATCAAATCACATTGAGGGGGCGGTAGTCCGCACTTCCTTAAATGAAGATATCGCATTTACCCATAATGGAAACCATAAAGGTATGCCCAAAATGAAAAATACAGAAGCTTAAGGAAAAAATAAACATATTATATATCATATATAAATACAGTGACATCTTAATGGCCACCTTTGAAGGTGTTAAAAGAATGTTGATCAATCATAGTTTTGGGAGGCATAAATTCACCATCCACGGAAACAGTAGGTCCTTTAACCATTAGATGTAGGTGTGTGTAAGTGCAGCTCGAATCCTTTTTATAAAAACATCCTAGTATATTTAAGATACTGGAGTTTTTACAAAAGAAATGAATAAAATGATTTTAGGGGGTTGGAAAAGCAAAATGAAACAAAAGGACTCAAGTGAAGACATTACCTTAAAATCGGGTAACTCCCTTTAGTTTGAGCTCAAAGGCTTGTTTGGGAAGACTTATGCCCAATGTGAGGCTTCAAGGAGTAATAGAGGGATGTGGAGAGACGAAATGGGCAGGGGTTGGCTGAGCCAAAGGCTTTGGGAGTGTGGGTAAGGAGGTAGAGGTGGGGGCCTTTTATAAGAGGAGAGGAGGGGCACTCTTGGAAAGTAATGAAATGTTACTTTATTTGAAAATGATTTTCAGATTCAAAAGGTCTCACATTGATGTAATTCGATTGTAAGGTGATAAGGGTTCGAAATAAACCCATACAATAGGTTTTGGACATGTGTAGGTCATAGATTTTACATTATCATTTCATTTTCTTTAAATCCTTTATTAATGAGGTAATCGCCGCATCATCATGATGTCATAAATAATTTAATAAATTTAAAGTATAAAAATTAAAAAAAAATATCATGATGTAGGAAATATTTTTAGCTTTCTAATGAATATTTATAGTCTAAAATATCATCTATGTAGAAAATATTAAAAATGTTTTAATCAGGTGATACATTCTTCTTATATTTACTTTCTTTCAAAAAAATTAAGCTATCAAGGCCCTTTCCACAAAACTGATTCCATGGGGTCCCCAAGTTTGGCACAAGGCATCCCATGGTCGGCCATGAGACAACCAGTAGCCTTAGGACACATGTTGTGGTCTTTTATTATTATTATGATATCATTTTTTTATCTTTAACTACCTGATTACTCAATAATCAAGATAATTAAAGATAATTAAAGATAATTACCGTCGTTACTATTCATAATGTCCAAAAACAAAAGAGTCTTGATTAAATAATTTGGACATTTTGATTCCAAATATTTAATCCATTTTAAAAAATTCAAGACACATAAATTGCAATAATTGATTTAAAAATAATTCCCGTTGTCAAACCAAATAGCGGGTTTTTTTAAAAAATATCTATTAAAAATTTGGCATTAGTTTATGCACAATTCCAAAGTGAAATTAATCCTAATGACCACCATTGGATTAAATGGATACAATATATTATAATTTAACTTTAAAACCAATTCAAAATATAATCTAATCATATAAATAAAGTAGATTAAAAAGCAGTTTTGATGTAAAATACAGTATTTTTCACTATTCATAAAAAAATGAACATTGTCCGAAATATACCAAAAATTCACACAATGTAAATTTTGATGTCGCAATCATAAAGAATAAGTTTATTTTGACAATCATAGCTTATAAAATTGTGAAAAGGTAGATTTAAAAATGGGTTGACATCAAAAGGCAGTAAAACAATCCTTTAAAAACTATTAGTGTATTCCATGCTTAATATTGGATTTATTTTCATTTTAAGCCTCTAAAACACTATCTAATTAATTAATATAAATAGATAAAAATATCTATTATTCATTACTTACTTGGGATGTTACACGAATTGTGCATATTCTTAGGCCCATCATAATGTTGAGTCATGGTTTGATAAATACTAGATTTCCTATTTATTATCCTTTACTTTTTTGAAATTTGTTGGATTGAAATAATCATCAAAATGGGGATTCCTAGGTGATAGTGATTCTATATTGTCACCATAGGAAACCACAATCAAATGATAGAATATATTATATGCTTTAATTGGCTTCATATTGATGTTCTTGGGGAGATTTCGTTTTGCAAATTTGGAATGTGAAAACTGAAAAAAAGAGTCACCTCCATGAACATTAGCTTCAACATGATAAACTGAACATGTCATTTTAAAAACATAAAAAATTACTCACTCATGTAATTTAATAGAGTATTTGACATTATATTTCTCAAATGAGGTATCATCAGTGATGATAGTATCACTAGAATCTAATATAGTTGCATGCATATAAATAAACACATGCCCAAATGAGACAGTAATTACCTGTTAAGCATTCCAATAACTACTAACATCTAGATATAAATTATTCCTATAGGTAATCTTCTCAGAGTCAGAGTAATGAATTTCATAGTTAACCCAGTTTGTTCAAAACTAAGAATAATCCAATCATATGAGGTAATATTATCACAAACATCAGTAGAGACCAATGATGTTACTTATTAAAGAATAAAAAAAATCCCAATGAAATTTATTAATATTTATAGAAGAATTATCTATCACAGATACTTGATCATCATCATTTTTGGCTATGATAGAGTTATCAACATTAATAACACAAATATAATCAAAAGTAGTGGTACCATCATGCTTAGTAGTTTCAATAAAGACAGTGTTCAAATGAGTAGGACCATTTATTCCATCCTTAGATTGAGGACCTGAGGTCCCATAATTTTATGAAACAAGAATAAGAACAAGATCATTGAATTTATCATCAACATTTATTATACTATATGTAGAATCAACATGTCACCTAATTTTGTAGGTATTTGAAATTTTTTTCTACTTTCAATTTGGGAAAATATGACCACAAAATGGAAACTCAAAAAAAAATTGGTTTCCATTCATACAAAAATTATATATTAATTATATCATCATTAGTAGTGAACACAATTTCTTAATGAAAAATTAGTGACATATCATCATAAATATTTAATGTTAGATAATGAAAAAAACTAGAGTTATCAGTATGCTTATCCATTCATATAATGTTCCAAAGAGATTGTGAAATATTCTAATGAATTTTTGAATTATAGTAATATTAATACTAATTAAAAATTCATGTCTAAATAGGATTATGAGTATTTATTCCATTTTTAGGATCATTTTTTTGTTCCCATTCCAAAATTCGAAGAATATTTGGATTCAGTGAAACTAAACATAAAATCCAAGTTCATCGTTTTCATTCATTATAAGGACATACAAAGTGATAAAATACATATACCCTATCACTCATCCTCAATTCATTAAATACCCAGATCTAAAAAATCTTCTTAATAATTTTGTCAGATTTATAAGGTTTCACCCATTTTAGAATTAGAACTCTTGGGATGATAGAAAACATTCAATGCCACTTGCATTATTCTATCACTTTCTGATTGACCAAAACAAGAAAAATTATCCCTTTTTTATGACTCTTTTTGGAGGGGGAGATTAAATTCCAAGAAATAAAGACTTACTAAAACCTTAATGAAGAATAATATTATTATCTTAGTTCCTGGTAATTCATTAGTTACTTAATCTATCTTATTGGATTTATTCATCACATAGAATTAAAAAATATATTTATAACCATCATCCTCTAATTGATCATCGATCTAATTAACATCAACTCTCCTCACAAGATCATCATTATTCAAAGAATAGTGATTTTCACCTGAATTATGATTTTCATTAATTTCACAACATTCAAACAGAATCCTCTAACAAATATATGTTTATAAGTTCATTTTAGATCTTTTATATAAAATTTTATTTTTAATTTGAATAATTTATTTTAAAAATAAACTATAAAAAAATATTTTTAAAATACATTTAATTTATAAAATAGTGTAAAACATATAATTTTATATTTAAAACATGTATTCTTCATGAATATTGGAAATTTCATTCTTTCATTACACATAAAATAGTGTCCTCTCAATTTTTTTGTAAAAAAATCAGCCTTATATTAAAAATGATAGGAATATTCCTTTTAATTTATTTGGTAAAATAAAAAATGCGTATAAAATATTTAATAAATAATTTTTAAAATAATGAAAACATGTTTGAAAACATTTTCATAAATCATGGATTTTGATGAAAATTGATTTTCCACTAATACTAGAAAGAAGAATTATTTTTTAAAAAAACCATTGTCAACAATTTAAGGAACCTAATTGTGGAAAGTTTTACTATTACCTGAAAATTTTAATAATAATAATATGGTAATGAAATATATTGGTTTTATGACTTAAATAAAAAATAAATCTCCCTTGACATACTTAAGAAAAATACATTCCAGAAAAATGATGATATTTTTAAATAAACCCTTACCACATTTTTAGGTTATAAATCATAATCCCGAAGAAATAAAAAACCACATATAAAACAATAAATATTAGGAATATAAATATAATCATGATATATCATATAATAAGGTTTATTTTAAACACTACATATAAGAATAAGTGCTAAATATGGCATATGTCTCACACAAGTAAATGTGAGTGGAGAATCTCTTACATAATGTATGATTTTCATTGAATATGTTAGAAAATTCTATATAATAAATTTATTTTCAAGATACATTTATTCAAAAATTATAACAATATAATTTATTCAATAAATTAATTTATTATAGTCTTTTATCCACCATTTATCAATAATTTTGTGATAGAATCACAGTTTTAGGTGATAATTGCTTCATTATTCATGTATTATTTCGTTTGGTAATTTTGTAATTTTTATTTGATCATTGTTAAATCATATCTACAATGTCAAAAATTATATATGTATAATATATTTTAATTCTATATATTTTATAGTAATATATAAATGTTAGAGATAGAAAATGGATTCAACCATTTACAGAGATGGTTGGCTATACATATTCATGATTACTATTTCCATTATTTCATAATGGATGGGAAAAGGGAAAATAAATATCAATTAACCTTTATAGAATAATTATTATGTTATATATATAATTTATTTTAGTTGAATAATTACTTATATCCATCCATGTAAATATATGATAAAAAAGGATTCACAACACTACATAGATATGGTAGTCCACATGTACCGTAATGACCTGTGTTTTTTCAATAATGGATATTCGAGAACACATATAGATCATTTCATAATATTCAATTAAAAGTTAAATTTATTATTTATGTACCGGTATATAATCTCAGATAAATTTTCATTCTACACTATTGGTCTATTGATAGGGTTTTACCATATAACAATAGTTAGTTGGAATGATGATCTATTCAAATTTTCAAGCAATAATAAATAAATAATATATAATAAATTAAATACTAAATTATTTACACATATTAATTTGGAAATATAATTTTAATATATCATCATATTGAGATTCTACATCAGTTATTGAACCCATAACGAGGTGTATTCTATGTTAGGGAATATACTCATCTTGGGTTCTAGGGCCGAGTCTATGAACCTATTTGTTTTTTCATTTCATTTTATTCATTTTATCCTTTTTTTATTCTCCTCCCCAAAAATATATCATATTCTAAATAGTATTTCCCTTTTTAGAACAAGGATACAAAAATGGAGTGGGAGAAACATATATACTGAGAGATGAAGGGGGGTGTGACATAGAGCTTTGAGGGAGATGGATAGTTGTTTCACTGTTGTAGATAGTGAAAATTGGAGATTCTTCGACCAAATTGGCCAAAATGTTGTACTATTATATCTTTTTCTATAAATACTTTTATATTTTACATTTTATAGGATAAGTTTCCTATTATAACTTCATATGACACCTTGATGGATGATCTATATCTCTTAGGGAGAAAATTTAGTTTTGGTATAATTTGATGGGTGTACCATTTGGAATTCATGATCAAACTATGTCAAATTATGAAACAGATTCAATTTGTTCTTCCCATTCTTGGTTGATGACCATTTTATATGTACATGATTTTTCTACAGTATACAAACCATGTACATGATCCTAGATGGATAGTCATGTTGCTGGATGGATATCACTACTACGGGGAAATGGTCGTGTGGAGTACACAACCAATCCCTAGGTGGGTTACTTGATATGTATAGGTACATAAATAGGAAAAATACATGTCTAGGCCATGTGAGGTATATGGGAAGGAATCCCATATAGGGTACATTTTCTTTAGTTTTTGTACATTCTTTCTACATTGGTTTACACGCCATGTCTAGCTGATGTACACACCCTGGTGTGGCTTCGACTGTGCTCAAGATGTACCATGGTAAACAAACCATATAACAGTACCATCTAAACCCGTTTTGGTTCCCCACAATCAAGACATGGAGTTCAAATTTGGAAAATGAGTATTCCATTTTCGTATCATTCTATTTAGATCATTATAGTGAAACCATTGTGGCTATTTAACGACTCTTAGGAGGCATTCCATGAATTTTACTAAACAATGAGGTTACCCCTTTGGTATTCCAGTCCATCAATTCCCTTGTAAAGAGAAACATCTTAATAGACTGATTTGTTTCTATCTCGGAGGTATTATATTCAATTACATCGAATTTTTTGACCAGAGTATGTGTTATATGATTACATATATGATCCTATGAAGGAATATTGGACCATGTTATAGTTGTCTGGCATCCCTTGTGGGATTAAGTTTCATACACAATGACCATGGGAATAAAATTTATTGTCATCTACCAATTTATTTCTCCCAAGGATATTGGGATGGATTACTATTCCTATATAAAACATTTAGAGGATCATGTATATGCTTTCATCACTTTTCATTGACCTAGAGGGTGATATGTTTGATGCCTCTATTCACATATTTTTTATGGAACCCTTTTAGATGATTCTTGTAGATTATTGTCTATGGGGATCCCATGTATGAATCCTATATATTGTTTTTACATGAGGGACAACATGTTCCTTAATCATTGACTGACCTAGAGATATTATATTGGGTATTAGTTGAGACATTATCGATTTTTAACTCAGTACTCATTCCAACCTTATCATTATAAGGGGATGGTAATATAGTTTTGGGTTAATAATTATCTACAACTGTCAATTTTATTTTTATATTCACAATATAACTATTTTTATAGTGAATCATACGAGTGGTGATTCTTTGTAGTCGAATGATGATCATGATGTAATAAAACATTATTTATTGGGATTCCCATAAGTATCTCCTGGGATACATATTTTTATCCTTTTATTGATTTTTATATCACTTAAATTCCCAATTTTTTTCAGGGTATTTTGATTCTAACACCATTCATTTATAACTTTGTGATTCACTAAGGAATAGTCTGGGATATAAATTTTTAGAATTTTATTATGAAATGCAGGCCCGTAATCCCTATGATTATGTTCTTTAGGCATTGAGTCCTTATTGATTGTGATAATCTAATGTTAGGGATAATTAAAATATCCCAAATAAATTCATTCATAACAGGTTTAGACATGGTACTCTTAATAGTTTACATGACATGTAATATATGAATGACTCCACACTACTCAAGTGAATTGTAATATTCCCACTAGGGTTAGCAAGAAGAACCATTACTGATTCCCCATGATTTTTTTCATAGTGATGTGGTAGTTGTGAAATTGATTTTAATGGATTCTAAGAATGTACTTAGAATTGGAGTCCATTCCTTATATAGATCTCATAAGGGACATCCACTTATGGATTATCTAAGTCACATTGTCCTGATTTTCTATGGACAAGGACCAAAGATTTAGACATCATACAAGATTTACATAGCTTGTGGGGAATTACATAAATCTCAATGAACATTTATATAATTTATAATTATTAACTGGAATCATTCAATATAGTGAATAGTGGTTAGTGTGGGTGATCTGAGTTTAAGGAAATGTATCCCTTTATTTTGATTTGTCTACCTCAAGGATGTTTCCTGCACTATATAATGTAGGTATAATTGATTCAAATTACATACAATGAGATCATTTATATATTAAACATCATAACTGGTATGATATATCACTGAATTCCTTATTCAAAGGAAGTCTATGGGTTTGAGATTATAGACCCTAGGACTTAATACAATTGATTAATTATACATTTAACCTTACAAAAAAACACATATGTATATATTTAATTATGTATATATATATTTATGATAATTTATATAAATATATATATATTCATTATGGATCAATACTTAGTTGAACAACATCATGGACCGAGGTATAGATAAATAGCTGGTGGTGGATGCTTATATTTTAGAAAATGATGTATTTTGATTGGTGATCATGTAAAAATTCATGGAATTATTTTGGTTCATGATTTTGAAAAGGGATCCAAGGGATCATTTGGTTTGATTAAAATGTAATTTTATGTAGTGCGACTTCCTTGGTCAAGTGGTCGATGAATCGTACGAGATTTATTTAGGTGGTTATGGAATGTACTGGATATGAATGGTATTTTTTAAAACATAAGCCAATGATTGTTCATGTGAAATATAATACTAAAAATTATAAATTTAATTTTTAAGGGAATTATTTCTATGCAATGTGGTAAATTGGGAAATTTCCCTCCATGGTAGAGGTAACATAGTAGTTAGATATTGTATTGTGGAATAATTGGATGGCTAAATCATTGTTAATTATCATTATGATAGTGAACATGGTTTGGGTAGAGATATAGACACTTTTTATGAAAAAATTACCCTACTCCTAGTTAGAAATGAACATTCTCTATGTCTTGGCCTCATCCTAATTTTGTAGATAGAGATTCTTTTATTTTTTGTGATTTTTAAATCCCATTTTTAGTTCAAATGTGAAAAAAATTTAGGATGCACTCGAGGAGTGGTAAAGGTTAATAATTTTGGTGGGGAGTAGAAGATTTTTGTTTGAGTCATGAAGCTCATTTTTATAGTAGAACTATCAACACCAAGGAAATAGTTATGAAAAAGTGGGAAAATTAATCATTCTAATTCATTTTTGTAAGCACTCTTGGGTGAAAAATTCAGACATTACATTAATTAAATTAATTAATAGATTGTTTGTGAGAATTTGAGCTTGGATTTTTTTCACAATGATGAAATGGGTATTCTTATAGTGGGTAGAACCAAATCGGTTGTGGTTAAACATATTCTCCAGTTGAATAGTTTTTTATTCTAAAATATTGGGTATTTGACAGTCATGTTAGAATTATTGCAGAAAAGTTGAGTATACAACAAGGAATATTGTTATAAAACAAAGTAATATTGGTGTTGAATAGGTTTATAGTGGGGCGTTTTTATTGAATCATATATTTCGGTACTGGGAAATTAATCAGAAATTGTATTGTTTTCTTTCTGATTATTATAATTGGTAAAATTTCCTTTTCTCGTAGGAGTTGATGCCATAATTATTTTATAACCACTCTATTGATCTTCTAATATGGTTTTTACCCTAAGAAAATAGTTTATTGGATTTATAAACCATATGAATATTATTTGAAAAATTAATATTTAATATATAATTTTGTAAGAAAATTTTCCCCCCATTTTCATTCTGATAAATAATTTTAATAGAGAATTTTATTGATATTATATCTTCTCCACTGAGTTAGGAGTGGGGTTTTTGACTTGGTGGGGCATTGTTTCTCCTCCAATTTGGTGTGCTTACGGGCAGTGTGGAAATGGACGATAAGGATCATCACCCATCCCTTTTTATATAGAGGTGGTATCATATGGAATTTACCATTCATTTATTTGGACACGTTCATCATCATTATCCTTTAAAAAATTTGAATTAACCTAGTATGAACTGTTGGTCCCGTGAGGTGATTCCATGGGGATCTATAACTACTGAAATTGATCTTTCTCGGATATAACTTCCACAGATGGTCTCCAAGGGGTTTATTTATCGACAAAAGAATGCCCAACGACCCTGGTATTAATGATCCAATACCTACATTCCAATGGCAGGCACTCATCAACTGACGATTTATCCAACGACACTTATGAAATCCATTGCTCGAAAGAATTGGAGGTTAGGCCCATCACACTCTTCTGGGATAGGATTGTTTCTTGCTCCAGTAATATCTTATATATATAAGGCATGTTTATATGTTCATGAATGATTGGTTAATTCCCGAAGTGTGTGTCCAAGTTCTATCCTTGGTTGGGAAAATCATCATAACCATGCATATATTTGATGTTACAGAGGTGATTCTTACTTGAGCCATATTATAAGGCACTCTGGAATTTATAGTCATCTAGGCGGGAAAAGGTGACTAGATGATGGGATCGATCCCATAAGAAAGGATTCATATGTATCCTTAAAAAAGGAATCATAACCCAATTATTTAAAAATATGTATGGATTGTACAAATAAGATGCCCATTTGAGTGGTCATAGTTGTGTGGAACCTTTATGGATGGGCACCCATTGGAGCTCAGCCCTTCTTGTGGGCATCTTACGTTTCTTATTTTGATCAGGAATTAGAGTTCTCATAGTTCAGAACCATATATATGTTCTAATATTCATAAAACCCTAAGCCCATGTGAATCATGCATGCTATGAGAAAGAAATTTATGTGAAATATTCAACAATACACAAGACTCGTCACCTATTGGTGGTGGAGGGAGAGCCTACAGGAAAAGAAGATGAGTTTATGGTGATCGAGGTCACTGAGCAATGAAACATTCCATGTGAGATGGTATTGAAGGCCATGCAGCCCAACCTGAGAAGATTATGGACTTACCTCAAATGGGAGGGCCCTGAAACACATTATGGGAAAGGGATGAGTTTTCCCCATATTAAAGGCAGGATCTAACATAACTCCAATGACTGATCGTTATCCCTCATTGAATGGAAAAGAAAACGATCACCCTTAATCCCAATAACATGGAGGATCATGTTAGTGTACCAAGGTAGGGCTCTGGGTTTCCATGGTAATGTAGCCTCACAAGCATTTCCTAAGCATACATCATTGGGGGGGGTCCTTCGTGACTCCACTTATAGTTGGTATGTAGACTCAATGGGGAGTGTTGATGCACGCGATAGTCTGATCATATGGGTCAGGTGGATGTGGAGGAGGCTTTGGCCTAATGTCGGAGGACTAGTTAGAAGATAGACCATGGATGACTGAATGGTAGTGGAGGGGTGAGGTTGGAAGTGGTGGGAACAACACCCAAAAAGAATCCATTCCACATACTGGTTTTTCATGCGGGATGGGGGAGGCTC
The DNA here is from genome assembly GCA_963277665.1 of Viscum album. Classification (NCBI taxonomy): domain Eukaryota; kingdom Viridiplantae; phylum Streptophyta; class Magnoliopsida; order Santalales; family Viscaceae; genus Viscum; species Viscum album. Next base: position 1,018,633,418 of record OY728143.1, read on the forward strand.
TGAATACCATAGTGTTATACAGGTGGAGGGACTGTATGCATACCAATGTGGTACACATTCATGTTTATATCTCATCGTGTACCAATGTGGTATGCGTCTCACCATTCCCTTTTGTTTATATCCATGTAAGGATTTGGTACGCGACGCTAAGTTCAGTCTTAGTAGCGGTATTCTACATAGAGCACCATAAAAGAGTAGGTTATAGGGGATAATTGTTTGCATTGAGTTCATCCATGATAGTTTGTTGGTTCATTATTCACTTTTTAGGTTCACATTCTATTATAATAATTCAATTCCCCGATTTTATAGTTCATGGATGGTTGTACCTTCAGAGGTAGTGGTTTGTTGTTCGTGCTTCACCGATGAAACAAGACAGAATCTAGAGTGAAACCTCTATGCCTCCCCCAAGATTTTGTCATCCATCCTTCTCTCTATCCATATCATTTGATTCTTTTATATTGAATTGGAGCAATTTTATCTATTGGGCATGTGAGAAAATTTGTGGAGGCACCTTGAATAAATATTCTATCCCGTGGACTATTCGATCAACTAGGGTTTTTAGAGGCTTTTGATCGCGATAATGGTTTGTGAAACCCAGCTTGTTCTCTTCTTCCGCGAACTTATGGGTTCATGGTATGGTACGTGGATTATCTTTTCATGCACAATTCCTTCAGTTGATGGAGTTCATGATTTTCCTTTCTTGCTATCCTACACCTAGTAGGCTAGCGGTTCATGGACCATCTCGTATACTGGGCGGTTCTTGATCCATCTTCTCCATGTATATTTCTTGGTGATCGTATATGGGCCACATAAAAAACATTGAATTATTTAATTCCTTAATGTTCCTTCAAAAAAATGAAACTCATTTTGATTCCATTAATCATGATTGATTTTTAGAATCAATTCCTTCCTTCTACAATGTGATCATGGGGGGGGGGGTTTCTCCTCTTGGAGGATTTTCCAAGACCCCACAAATTCCCCCATTGGAATAGTGTTTGTTTGTAATGTCAAGGGGGATTTTTGGATATAGAAGCGGTCCTCAACTGAAATGGTTTTCTATAGAACAGGTAGTGTTGGTACGATGGAACAACACCTATATATAAAAGATCATTTCATTTTTATTTTATCATTTCTTGTTGCAAAAAACACTCTTAATTTTACCAGCCTCCTTTTCTCTCTTGTACAGTTATCCTTGAGAAAATCTTATTCATAAACTGCTTCATATGTTCTGTGAAACGATTTCCTTTTGGTTTTGTTGTCTATGTATCATATTTTTTTACCCGCGAATGGGACTATTGAATTTTAAAACATAAAAATATGATCATGCGTAGAAGAATGATATATTGTTTTTTTCTACATACAAAACATGGAACACCATACCATGGTTATACAAGGTGAATTGCATCATTATAACATTTATATAGGCAAGGTATCTTCTACGTGTCATTTTGTACATGGAATTCTACTCCCATGGATCAGTTCTAGGAATAGTATATTGATCCTTTTTTTTAAAAAAAATTTCCTATATCCATTTTTTATTACCTTTTCCCAACAATTATTATTAGACTGGATTCTCAAATGCTTCTAGATATTTTTGTACTGGCATCAATAGTTGATTCACAGGCTGCTGGTGATGTCTCTTCTTCTTCTAAGGCTATTATTATTTCCCCTCTTTCTGGTGCTGATGATATATCGAAGGACATGGCAGCTTTGGTTGACGACAAAACTTTGGTCGTTTCATTTCACCAATCCCTAGTGAATCTACACACAGTGGGTCAACATGAGAACCTGTATAAGAAAATTTTCCTTCATATGGGTTTGTCCTTTTGTCTGACATAATAAACTCATTTCCAAACATGATTGGACAGACCAATCCTATGATAAGTAATACGTCTATTCTGAAATCCTTGACTTATTCCAAGGGTAGGTACCTTCAGAGAGATACTACCTACAGGCATTTGTTATATAATGCACCACAAAACATAGAGGGGAGTAGCAGAAACCTTCCCAAATGACCCACAATTACCAGAGCATCGTCAGGATGGCCATAACAATTGCGAATCATATTTGGTAATCTCGACATGAATTCATCATAGAGGCTCATTTGGATTTGACTAGGGGTGGCCCTGTTGGTATTTCCAGAGTTGTGAAGAATTCAGAGTTGAGGTACATGTTGTGGGACTTACGAGGAGGCCTAGGTTCCCCATGCATACACCCACCATACCCATTCTATTATTTCATAGCTATAATGAAGGTGGAGTACAAAATCCAACACTTCCCTTTCGATCCATGGTGAGATTGGAATTAGCCTTTTATACATTTGGATGATTTCAGGGTACCAATCTTAGGGGCCATGTACAATGAATTACTTCGTCCCTCCACTATTGGGGATGATGAAGAAATAACCCCCTAACCATTTAGCGAGGAAACTCATCATTCATGCAAAGACACTATTAGAGGAAAGAGATACCTCTCTGAAGTAGGATATTTTGTTTGATGAATGGTTTGGTGATTTGTCAATGGATAATAGTCCCAAGCTCGATCCTCCGAGCCCTAGGGTTTATCCCACCAAATCCATATGAGGACGAGTGGGTACTTACTTTCCCACCATTGAAGTGAGGGATTTTTGGAAATAGTGATGGGGGATCATCCCTGGAGTTGATCAGTTATTTCAATGGGAACCTTTCATGGCCATGTTCTTGAGAGGGTGGATTTTTAATGTGTGATAAAATTGTGGTGTAAGAGCCAAAACCCTTTTCATGGACGATTAGTTGGCCACATGCAAATACATAAATTTGGATCTCCCCATGATGGACAAGATATTCTTCTTGGTGGGACAAATCAGTGAAGGGGGGTCACCCTTCACGATGGTAGGAAATTATAAAATTCATTGTGAATGGATGGTATCACATATAGGGGATTATTCATTCATTAATTCCTCACCAATCCTTCATTTTACCCTCCAATCATATTTTTAGAGCACCAAATCGGTCATTTTAGTTGGTTGGGCCACACATGATAAGAAAGAGGATCATACCGAAAAAAATTAGTATGACTCAATTTCATGACTAAACTTTTATAATCGTTTCTCTTACCACACTTATGATTCCCCCACTAGTACCATTGCGAATAATAAATATTAAGACAACATCAATCAAGTTTATTTCTTTTCTTTATGTGAATGCATCTTGGTTTCTCATACTGGAGGTGTCCTTATCTTCAAGGGCTATACACCCTGTGAGTATAGCAAGCAATTCAACTACATTAAGTATTTGTGCCTTCCTTTTCATAACAGTGTTCACCAAGAGAAACAGATGATGATATCTCTTCACATGTGTCTCATGTTTACCCATCAATACACCTAGAGCAAGTTTAGGATTCTGGATCCTGTGGATTTCGTTCCCTTTATTACCAAGAACATTACAGAAGCATTGGTTAAATTGTACCTTGATGGCCAATTAGCTGATTTGGTTCCAATTGTGCCAACTTATAGGGAATCCAAGGAGAATGTAAATGGGATGAAATAGGATGTTGATAAAAACACTTGAACTAGAATAGTTCATCAAATGTTTTTTTCCACCTCCCTAAGAATGTTGTTAAAGATGGGGTTATGTCCTCATGGGCTGCCGAACAAGCTGTTGGAGCTGTTGTAGAGAGGTCATCATCCATTCCTTCAAAGTACAATATTACAGTGGCCTAGACAGAATGAGACCTTTTGAAAGTTCATTCATCTTCCCATGGCTGGTCCCCTTCCAATTTTTGGAAACTCCTCAAGACTTGGAATGTTTCCCTTCTAGATATTGGTTTCGTGTTAGAACTGACATAATTTTCTTCCAATGAGGATCCAGATGTGGTGGGCTGCTACCTTAAGGACCACAATATTCTTATCCACTCCAAAATTGTTCTATAAAATTACTCAAATTAGTTAAATTCCATGTTGTGACCATAAACGACCAATTTTTATGATGTCATCATAATCTTACCTATTGATAATTCCACGAAGATGGTTAATTCATTGCCTCCATCATCTCATAAATGCTCATATTTATGAGGTCCTAAGTATGAAATGACACACAGAAAATATTTTTGGTGGTCATGTCTACCCCACTTCTACATATTAATTCTCCAGCACTGGCCATCCCAATTATGGTTTCATTTACAGAATCCTAGAATGTTAGGGTTGAATTGAGAGTGAGCTAGTCAGATGAATATATATGGAGCCTTCATCAGAGGGAATTCTTAGATCACCCAAGTATGGGTGGGGCACTACCACTATGTGTATTTCAACAAATGATTATCCTGATGAGGTGTTTTCTAGCTTGACTGAAATGGATAGGAGTCTTCACGCACCTATGGATATACGAAACTGGTCAGCCCGCATGGCACAGATGGTATTATTTCCATGACCGATGGGAGAGGACTTATCAATAACCTTTGGACTTAAATTTATTTACTACAAAGATGATGACATCTTCCCACCATACTTCTTATTTTTTGGGGCCTTCTAGGTCTCAGGATATGGGTTTTAATCCAATTTATTCACCCGATGGTACTGTAGCAAGGGAGCATGCCCCTTCACCAATATGGGGTACTGAAGAAGGATCTCCCAGAGCCCATGATCATTTTGAGGTGGTGATTATAGACCATTCTAGGGTCTTTCCTCCTCCAACTTCTCTTGGTGGTCTTATTCAGGAGCCATCTATCCAAAATTCATTTTAAAAAAGAAAGACTCCCAGCAATCTAATCGTATTTGAAGGGGGGTCACAAGTATGTGTCCTCTCACCATGAGAATCACCCAAATGTCAATACCTTGTTGAGTCACATGTATGTATTTTTGTTTTTACCCATGGTCTATTGGTAATAAGACGTCTTCCACTCTTTCATTTATCGCTCTAATCCCTTCTATGGTAGAATAAGGTTCACCATATATTCTGGTTGACCATGGGAAGGAAACATGGGAATCCAAAGGGGTTTGGGGTGCTGTTGACCATTCAAGTATGCCTTCTCATACTCGAATAATTTCTTCCCCATTTTTTTAAGTTTGGGGCCAAAGCCTCAAATCATTATTAAATTAAATACATATTTTAAGTCTTGGTAGAGGGAGTCCCATTACATAGCCTGATGGCACAAGGCCAAGTGGCCTCAATAAAAGGCTCGAAAGACAATTTTTTGGCCCAACGGACTCCTCGGTGAACAGTAATGCTACAGTACCACACTACTACAGTACCAACTCCAGTACTACGGCCGCTAAATTTCTCATATAGTGGCTCACTTGATCGTGTAATTCCATCTCTCATGGAGAGGGACCTGGTGGCCATTGTGTCGAGGGCTAAGTCCAGTGAGGAGTACCATGTTTCAATAGATCATGGAGTGGAATCGAATATCATCGGGACAATAATTATCAACTGAGTAGATTTTGTCCCTTCATATGGAATTACTTCAGAAGATAATACTCTGCCTACTCTTGGTGGCATTGGGGAATTCATGTTTAGGGAGGATGAGGTTTTTTCCCATAAAAATCATGACTGGCTATCATGCCATTTGTTCTACTTGTCAGAGGGGTTATGTTGTGGCCACAAGTATTCCGATACTGGTATCCATATCTAGAATTAATATCCCCACATGTCGTATATTAACCTACAACATTTTACGGGCCATCTAGAGGACTATTTTTTCGGTAGATTATGGCCATGGGTCCTCAGTACTCTCGCATATCCATGGACAGTGGCTGATGATTGAAGATTTTGTGCCAAAATATTTGGATAGTGATACTATTGTGGTAGTGGGGGGTATTTTCTTCTTCTCGTACTCCATGGGATTACAACCACATGCCTTGGAAATAGTGGAGGACTCCCCTACATTTTCATAAATTACAATTACCATAGACGAGTCTACCTCCGGGCTGAGTCATGATGTTTCATCCGAATTAATTCCCCCTCTGGTAACATTCATTACTGACTAGATTTCTTTGGCAGGGAGTTTTTCTGAGGATGATCGATATAGAATAATCAATTTTCATCCCACTCAGCAAAACATGTGGAGAAATAAATGTAGATTAATCTCCCAAAATCCATTGGGTGACATGGTAGTGAAATGTCCCAAGATAAACAGATAGTTTGTTGTCCTGAGTTTCAGTGGATATAAATATCATGGAATTTATGATATAGTAAAACACATGGTTTCATTTTGAGAAGCAATAAGTGATCATGAATCTAGACTCTACGTGCAATGGTTGATGGCTCATCTGGCAGGAACACGACAAATATTCTTTGACAATGTTTCCACTCATGCCGGAACTATTGTGAAATTTCAAAACAAACTCACAAAGAAGGATTCCTTTATGGAACAGCTTGACCAGGATGTGGAGGGACATATCTATATACAGTAACAGATCAAACAGCAGAGGACCTGGGTCGCAACTATCATTGAGGAGGGGTGATGTAAAATGTATGAGGGAGAAAAACTACCCTTCAATTCATGAGGGAAGCGGAGGAACTAAGGGAGAGTGCAGAAGATGAAACTGTGAATTTATTGAAGCGTAGCCAAGCCATTGAGGAGTTTTACCAATCATTGATGCAGTTTTGAAACACTTTTTAACATCTCTTATAAAGGTCTAGACATGCTCATAAGGAGAGGCACCACGTAGTGGATTCCCACAACATATTTCAATGGATTATGATGGAACAGATTTGCCTATAAATTCTCTCTCTCTTTTTAACTTATACTAGTTCATATACATCATTTCAATCAGGAATTAATTTTAAACCATGACATGAAATCAGTAAACTAAAATAAACATATCGAGCTCCATTTTCTTTCCTAATCCATAGGACTCAGCGAGCTTAGTTCGACCATTGTGGAGGTTTTACAGTACACCTCATGATCATTTATGCATTTTTAATTATAACCCTAATTTTTTCCTAAACCTGCTTAACATGGGATTAACTGGTATGACAAGTCATTTTCAATTTCATCCCTCTGTGAGTTTTCAAAAAAAAATATTTATAAATTTTATGATGGATTGATTATTTTCTCCCTCTTAACTATTTTTAATAGAATAATATATGATATTTTCCCCAGAGGCCCCCTTTAATGATTTATAATTTGGAAATTATGGCATATTTTTCATTAGTAGTTCACTGTCCTACCTATAAAATGTGAAACTAATGTTTTCGGTCGAACGACTATGAAGAGACTTAACGATTTAGATCCATGAATTAAGACTATTAATATGGAATGTTCTAATATCCTTAAAACAAGGATTAAGGATTTCATTAACACATAATTTGTGGAATTTGGACATCCGTGATGATCCAGAGCTGCTTTAGGCATACAGAGGTAGGAAAGTAATCTCCTAGGAATAAATTTTACATTGATAGATGACCAATTTTGTTGGGAATATTTGTAGAGCCCCTGGTGCATGACAGACATTGTCATGAAAAGGTGTCTGTAAGACAATGGCCATTCATTTCCGATGTCTATTGTGGATTTTAAACATTTTCCCATTATTTAGAAATAGGGAGCCACAGTGGGTTGCCAACCTTAGAAATGGTGTCAGAATACATTAGGAACATTCATGTCGGCATTGAGTGGGAAACTGTTCCCGTACATTTATTTCATTCGTGAGGGAGAGCTAGTGAGTGATCAAGTCAATTTAGAGTCTTTTTTAGGTTATCAGATCATGGGGAGATGGAGGTACATAAGCCATCATCCATGATTTTTCCGAATCTGGGGGTGTGACCAGACGTGGATATCAATTGAGAATATGGAGTCTGGGGATGACTCTACTGGTGATGTATTTTATTTTTTTTATTGAAATCCATTTTTGTGGATGATATATTCATAGACACCAGGGAATGATATGTATAGTAAACCAAAGGTGTCCATAGGGTAGTGGCATTCCATTTTTGATGGCTATTGAGTATTATAGAGATTGGGAGCTTTCTGAACATGGTAGGTGAAATTCAATGATTGGTTCACTTGAGCATCAAAATGGTCATTTTAACTGAGATTAATAGGGGAAACCTAGAAACGAGTTTGTATACAGATCAACTTCACTCAGATGAATGTTAAATATTTAGAATCCTACAAAGAGATCAGTGATGAATCAGAACCATGTGTTCTGATATATCTTGGATATATGTATGGAGGAATGTGTTAACCATGACATTAAGTGTCCTTGAATCATGAGGGATCAGAAGAGTCTTCAATGCCATCAGGAATATTGAGATAAGAGAGGACACTCCTGGGGATAAATTTTCCTTTTATTAATCATTGTTTTTGTGGGTCACATCTGAAAAGCCACAGAGAAATGATGTGAATAGTAAATAAAAGTTGTCTTCAGTACACTGGCCTTCCATCCAAGGTAGCCATTGTGGGTTATGGAATTCAAAATTACATAAAAATAGAGTTTGGAATAAAGAAAGAGTTTATCCGGACATGTTGGGGATATTTGGGATGCGATTTACTCATGGAATTGGGTGTCCCTTATTAAGATCTAACACCTATTCAGGGTGATGCATTCATTTTAAAATTAGGATACTGGATTATTTAACATCACATGCCTAAGTGATGGGGTTTCTCTTATCAGAGTGAATCGTGGAATGCCTTTTAAGGAAATGCTGCTATGACCAAATTCATGGACTCTTTTGCAATAATACCATGTTGGATCTCTCGCGGAAATACAAAATCTCAGGTGATGTATGGTCAACCTGTGAGAAAAGGGTTACAAGGAATCTGTTTCATTGATTAGTATGACAAAAATCATCATTAGATAGAACTTTTGGGCTTAAACCCTTGTTATGTAGTTTAACATCGTACAACCCAGATGATTTTGGCCTTTCACCTTAACATCATGTGATGTGGTGAGGATGCTATGCAGTTTAGAGTCATGCAGTGTGGATGATTTTCATTTCATAAAGATCTTCAATAGTTTTACATTAATCATAATCAGGATGTACCCGACATTCCTTATACATGAGTGATTATTGAAAGTGTAAAGCATAGTCATGGGGGAATCATGAATCATGAGGGATGACTAGGGGCATGGAAGTCCTTGGGCATAATGAGATAGTAGAGGACACTCATGGGGAAAAATATTCCATTAATTGAAGGAAATTTTGTGGGAAATATATAAAGAGCCACCAGGGCATGATATTCATAGCCGAGATTTGGATTTTGCATGAAACTGGTCTTCCATCTTGGATGTCCATGTATGATTAAGGGGACCCGTGTTTTCCCAAGGTATGGACTGTGAAAAACAGGAAATATGTGCCTGGGAATGTGAGAATATCCAAAACATGGTTAACTACGAACAACATGGAGCTTCCACATAGGTATGACCCATATGTACAGGGGATGTAGGATCTTTATACTTCTCATGACTGAGAGGTTTTTGCAGAATCTCAAGATACTGACGACTGGGGAAGACATAACACTCAAAAAAATTCACAGTTTATTTTTATGAGATAAAACCATTCATAGACCTCTCAATCAATTTTGACCTAAATATTGGGGAAAAGAGGCATTTTTTCTGGTGGTTGAGTGTTGATGATGAATTCGATCATCATATGTATCTTGAGAAGGAAGGAATCAATCCAAACATAGTTCCAAATGTTCCCTAAAAGCATTTTCATGATGTTTTAGAGACACTAGAGGGAATTTTTTATAATGATGATGGATGTGAAGAGATCAATGATCGATAATATCACTACATATTTTGCGAGGTCAGAAATCACACCACAAATAATCTAGTGTGTTTCATGTACAGATTTATCTCTATCCATGTGCGAGGAAATATAGGGGAATTTTAGTTTCACTTGATATGGGTTCCTGGCCTATCATACTCCCCTATGATTTATTGGCTTAATAGAATCATCACTATTTATTTTAACTCATATTAGTTATACTTTGTGTGATAAACAAAGAGTGGTCACATAGTCTCCTTCACAAGTAATGGGAGGTATATAATATGATGGGGGAATTTTATTTTTCTTCTCGGTGGGAATGGGCCAATATTGAGGATTGAGGTGTCACTTCATATCCTATAAGGGCATGAATCTTTCCACACAAAGTTTTGTGTGTACCTTACCTGATTTGGCTCAATCCAAAGGGTAGTGGAACTTTTATTCAACCCATCAAAGTTTCCAGGTCTACCAATTTACCCTATAGTTGACATTCCTAAAAGAATCTCTATGACAAATCCTAGGCTCACGAGTGTTATACTCAATGTGAGAAACAAGGTTTGGTAAGGGTTTACTCTATGAATATGAGTATATTGGGGGCGTGATATTGGAAATTGTTCGATGGGGGTTGGGCCAGGATCATGGATCGAGGCATCTCTACATATCCTGTGATGGTAGGAATCAAGCTGAAGAAGGTTCTGTGAGAGATAATGTAGTTTATTGTTTCACAATTTAGTCATTTTATGATACTTAGTTTAATGTCTTATGGTGAATACATGAGTCATAGTTTAATGCCATGTTTTAGGGACGATTTCCTTACAATTTAACATCATGTGTAATTGAGGATGACACAAAGTTTACGGTCTCCGAGTTTGGAACATGATATGGGAGAATTTTTTACTCATATTTTATGGTCTTAGATTTTGGGCCATGGAATAGGAGGAAATCTATATTTTTACCCTTATTCATAAGATTGGGTCATATAGATCGTACAATTTCATTGAAGGGTATTTTTATGACTCATAGTTTAGGTTCGTAGAGCATACACAATTATATGGGAGAATTTTTAACTCGCAATTTAAGATCATATAGTTTGGTCCATAAAATGGTTGGGAATTTTTGTGAATCATAGTTTAGGTTCATAGAGTTTGGACCTTAACATGGTTGAAAAAATTTATGACTCAAAATTTAGGGTCATAGAGTTTGGACCATAACATGGTTGGAAATTTTTATGACTCGTAGTTTTATTTCTTAGAATTTGAAATATAACAATTTTTGGAAAAAAAAATATTTCTTTAGGAGCATCGCATTTGTTGGAGCTGTGATGATATATTTTTCTATTGATATTAGTTCCTATTCATAATTGGAATAGACAATATGTATAACATATTCTTTTTCCAACATTGGTTCATGATTTAGGGGCTTTTTTCTGAGTATCATCAGGGTTATACGGACTAACAGTATTTCTCCTCTGGGGAAAGATCAAAGGTGAACCATTTTGTTGAAGGCTCGTGAAATCCAACTATGGAAGATTTACAAATGGTGCAGATGATGCATGATTTTTTCATCTTGCTATTGCAACTCATTATACCGTCTCTGTGATTTCTCATCCATGGATAGTTGATTTCCAATTTCCACACTATGTGATTTCACTTGGATTTTGATAGGTAAAACATCCTCTTCCACATATACTACTGAGTACAATGTGTCATGGGTGGTAGTGAGGGTTGTGGTCCAGAAATCCCATAAATCATTAAGGAGATTTTCTGGCCACAATTTTTATCTTTATCTACATTATTTTGAAGTATGTAGTATAGATTCTTGTTGAAATCCTCTATCTAACCATTGAAAAAAACAGTATAACATGATTAACATATCACTTTAATGCCATAATCTGAGTACATATTGTTCAGGTCAACATATAAATAGTTGGTGTTGTTTTCTATCAGTATTATATGAGAGACACCAAATATTGTGGTGATGTTGGCCATCACAAATCCAATAATGTTTTTCGCCATGAATTCCTTAAGTGGTACAAATTTGACTAAATTGTAAAAGAAGTAATTTTTTGTGTGTTTGAACATGAATTGTCTGGATGTGGTGGGAGGATATGGTCCCACAACATCCATCCCCCAAGAAACATATGGCTAGGATTACAAAGTTATATGATGTAACATTGGATGGAGGTGTATGAAAATTGAATGAACAAGGAATTAATTGGACTTCTAAGTGAATATGGATAAATCCCGCATCATGTAGGGCTAGTAATACCCCAAGCCTCTATATATGAAGTCAGTGCTTAGCTACTAACTAGTGTTCTCTACAAGCTATGGTAGGCTTCTCCTTCTTGGTGGAAGCTATTTGTTCTCAATCAATGCGCCTGACAAGGACTCCATCTTGACATCATTTGTAGAGATCCATTTCTTGGTTTACCACATTCCATAGGAAAAAATTGTTTGTTTTTCTCCGGACCTACTCCCTTCCATACCTATATTGTGGGAGCTCCCCGTGCTGAAAGTAATTTTCAATGGGAAAGATCCAATGGAAGGTATGGCCATAAGGCTGAGGAACCTGACTAATTTCATTGATTTCCAACATATTTCTCTAGATGAATGGAAGGACCATCTGGCGATGAGCAATGATAATGATCATTTCATCATTGACAGGATCGTCCAAGGCTGTGGATACATTTTTCAAAGTGTCAGCCTGAGCGTTTTTTGACTGGGTGACATAAGTTAACATCAGTTATTATGGGAATTCCTCCATTAGTGCTCAAACATAGTTCATCAAGGGGAACAACACTTTTTTCGTGACAGCATAATAACTTTTGACCTATATGATGAAAAAATCTGAATCACCATTTTATAGGTGTCTGTATTGCAAATGAAGTTTCAATTCTAGGCCTAGAATAGGGGCTTGATACTCTTCTTCATCATTTGTTCACCCTTCCAAAAGACGATAAATATTAAGGCAATAGTTCCTTTTCGGTAGACATGATTATAACTCTGAGCCCCACATTTTTTAGCATGGTATCCACTATCCTTCCCCCTTTCAGGATTCAGGAAGCACCGCTGATGTACATCACGTTTTCCTAGGGGTTTTCATGAATAGAAAAAACTTCTTCATCCAGAAGATCGGAATCCAATGCTGTTTTTTTTAGGGGTGATCATCCAGGAAGTCTGCTAACATCTGGCATTTTATAGACTTATGGGAAATTTATCATATGTCAAATTGTTATAGGATGACCACCCATCATAATAGGTTCCCATTCAACATGGGACGATTAATGATATATTTGACAAGGTTGCAGCAGGAGACCATGTGGACCTCATAGTGCTATAGATAATGCATGATCTTCTAAACTATGATGATTAGGAATATGAAGTTCTTTTTAATTTTTGTATTTTGTTTTTAGGAATCGATCATTGTCTTGATAAGGTAGTAGTGTTTTTTCTCACTACCAACATCATTTTTCATCTTAAGGAAGGCACCTAACAGCCATTTCATGGATGTTACGTATAAAATGTGTGGTCTCCCCTAAACTGGATGTATGAGCACAAGCAGTCTTAGGATATATCTTTTATGATTTTCAAATGATTCATGTAAACCATTTTCCCACTCAAACATAACTCTTTTCTTCATGAAGTTGGTGAAAGGTAAGCATTTACATTCTCAGTTGGCTATGGAGCACTAGATATAGGTGAGGTGCCCCTGGTAAGCTCTCAACTCAGTGAGGATGTGATATGCGGATATGAAAATAATGGATTTTGTCTTCTCGTGGTCAACTTAGATTCCACAATGGTGTACAAATATGTTGAGGAATTTTCCCAATTTAATGTCAAAGGTGCATTAAATGGGATTAAAATTTAAATTGTGCTATCACAATTTGTTGAAGACAGATCTAATTTCATACAGGTGGTTTGTATGCTATTGTGATTTAGGAACCATTTATTCGACATAACACATTATGAATTTTCCCAAGAAGGGCTTAAAGATGTAATGCATGGAAAGATGATATGTGGAACCGACATTTGTTAGACCAAAGGGAATCACTTAATAACTGAAAACTCCATGAGGGGACCTAAAATTTTGATATTATCAATCTCCTTGGGCCATCAAAATTTGATTGTATCCAGAATATCTATCCAAGAATGAGAGGTCTTCATACTCATCAGTTTCATCGATCAACAATACTTTGATCGGGATCATGAAGTATTATTTTTGGGCAATGCTGGTTAAGGCACCCGAAGTCAGTGAAAATTATAATTTATCCTGTTTTTTTAACGGGGACTATGATCACCTACTAGATCGGATGTTGGACCAATTGTATGATGTTGTCTTTGATCAGCTTGTCAACTTCACCTTTTATTTTTATAGAATTCATCGTGTTGGTTATTATCGTTTCTTGCTTATAGCCTCAACGATCTTCTATTAATCCCAGATGATTGGTGGAAACATTAGGATTAAGTCCGAGAATCTCTATTTAAATCTAGGAAAATAAATCTCTTTATTTATTTTTAAGGGAGGTGTATGCCTCCTAATCTTTTATATGAATGTCTATACTGATCAATGTGGGCCACATGTCTTTGTTTTCCCCAGATTTATCTCTTTAAGTTCATCAATTGTGGTGGAGACACCTTCTTCGAATGCATGAGGGGAATCTGTGAGGTCTTATTCTTCTTATTCTTCTTATTTTTCTTTTAAATTTTCCACATCTTCCACTTTTGATGGAGAAATGATTATTGATATGAACTTTATGATGATTGAAGAGAAATCAAATTTTTCATTAGAGTGTGGGGAAAGGGTAGTTTTATTTCTGGAGGACGCTCCGAGAGAATATCTAATTGGTATTTTCCTAAAAATATGGGAGTCAACCCACTTTTATGTTTCGTTGATCTTTGGTGGTTGTAATAGAGTCCATGAAAATAATTGAGTATGCATCCAGGCTTGTGTTTTTGAATTCAACTAGTTTGATGGGTAGTATATACTCTTCCCAAAGTTCTTAGAGTGGGTCAATGAGAGCTATCTCCAGTACAATTGGACCATTGATCCAATAACCGTCATCGGCTAAAATATGTTTTATTTTCCAACTCATAAAATCTGAAATCAATATAATGCAACTCGGATAACTCAAATGGGGATTTATCGATGTGAAATTTACCATCTTTACCGTTAGTGAAATATTTGATCCACAGGTGGTATGATGATGGAATTGTGGCATGTTGATTCATCCAAGGCCTCCCTAACAGAATGATGAAGGTTGTACTTTTCCACACCACTATAAAATCTGTTTCTGATATGAGATCTCGATGCCGTGTTTTAAACATGATTCATACCAATGGTTTCATCATATATCAGCTGAATAAGTGTTTGTAGCGGGTGGAGGTTAACACCAAAGCCATTTTTGATGAATATCTACCGAACATCAATTCCATTTATCATGATGGACAAATATAAGTGCTTTATGTTCCCCTTCATGATGTCATATCCATCTAGGTATGTGACGTAGAAGATAACGTGACATTATTTAGGACCAGCCTTTTCCCAGTAGACATTTTCTGCTGCTACATTTTCCTCGAACTCATGGGGTCAATGAAAGACTCTGATGAGTGCCTCCCTAAGATCTCCAAAATGTTTCAACGCTTCCAGGATTGGCTGCATTGATGGTACTGAACCAGATGCTTAAAAAATCTTATTTATAATCAAAATGTTGGCGCTTTTCCAGCTTTTAGATTCTCTTTTATAGACATTTAGGGGTTTGAGCATTGGACGTAGATGGTTCGGCCTCTGTAACATGGGTTGGTGGTACTGTAGTGATTTCCTTGTTTGGCAGAACTGGTTGCCAGGTATACCATGTGAGATTTGGTATTTTTTTATTCCCCTAAGGGAAATTCAACGATAACTGGGTTTGATTTCATTCTACGGGGGTGAAGCTGCAATATGTTTCTTATTGTGTCTATCAGAGGGTCCTTCCATGAGTTTTTGTGATGTTAACGGTTTGACGTGTGGCATGGTTGCGAATTTGAATCCTGCTACAATCATACATTTAATTACTCCTATAGCCTATGTGGTCTCTACATCTGAATCTCAAGTTAGAATGAGGAACTCGGGTTGATGTCCATAATCTTCATTAGAGAAGGGGTCGATCAATTAAATGTTTTTAACGTAACCGGAGATCAGTTCTTGATCAAAAACTGTTTCTATCTAACCGACTCCTTTAGATGGTGTGCTTTTTTGGGACGGTTCCAATTGTACCATTTGGAGGGTTGGTTTCCATTGAACCAATTGATAGGGAAGCACCCATTGAACTTTTTGTTTTGGCGGCACCTATTGAACCATTTTGTGGGAAGTACCATTTGTACCAAGTCTATTGTTAGGATGTCCAAAAATGTCAACATTGACCTCAACTTTGGTATCATCTCATGTTCTTTCTCATTCTTTCTACCATTCTGGCCATTTGGGGACCGTGGGGTGAGGAGGATGATAGTGTTGTATTAAGAGATTTTGGGGGCACCATTGGTTAATTCAACTATGAAAGGATGATTCCATGGTCTTAGTTGATAGTCTTCCAGGTTATCCTGCTATAAAACTTTAGCTCCTTCTTACTGGTGACTGGTTTCCATTCACCTTATTCTATTGAGTCTGAGGTGAAAACATAATCCACTTGTGTTGGTGGCGGGACCAATATTAATTTCCAGAATCCAACATCTTTGGCAGGACATCCTTGAAAATAATGTAATCCTAGATGGTTTGTTCTAATATTCAGAGATACAAAAAAAATTTTGGATGGTGGTCGAGACCTACTTCATAGGTTAACTTTAGATCATGTAGCTGGAAAAAATATCAATTCATTGAATCTAAGAAATAACCTTGGACATGGTCATCTTTTTACAAATAAAATTTGATTCTTTGTTCTTCGTACGGATATCCTTTAGCACCCAATTTCACATCTTGCCAAGGTGGGGTGGATATTGGCATCCAGGGGGTCCTGCACAGTTTTGTGGGGGCCTTGCAACTTGAGTCCGTTTCGAGGGTAGAATAAGAATGATAGAAGCTGCTTCATATTTTCCCATTCTTTTCCCTAGGTCTGATGGGGCCATTCGGGACATGAGGTTGGTCCATTTCAAGGAGTCATTTGTCCTTTGGGAAATGGTAGACAAGTCTCTGAATCTACTAGTGAACTTCATCAGGATGGGGTGGTGTTCACAATTTTCTTGAAGGATATCGATGCACAGGGTGAGCATCTCATACTAGGGGAGTGGATGGTTCAGGGAATATGTCAGGGCCATCCATCTGGTAATGAAGTTTGAGACACTTTCATTCTATCATTGTTTTCAGATCATGAGGTCACTGACCATCTTAATGGGTAGCGTCAATGAAAAAAAAAGAGGAAACTGTTGTTGGGGTTCCTCCCAACCTTTAATTCAATTGGTTGGTAGGTGGAATACCATACAAAAGCCGAACCATGCATGGTTCATATGAAGAACTAATGTTTCATAGCTTCATTCTACTCTAGAGTACCCATTATGGGATCACAATAAGAGGTAGAGTGCATAAAATGCAACACTAAATCCCCAGAGCAATTGAATATTGATAACATGGGGTTCCTGATGTTTGGAGGTTATAGATCATTTCTCACCCACTGTGGGTATGGTTTTCAATCTATTTGTATCAGACTGCCTGACTCCTTCATGGCCTCTAGTCGAGATGTTATCTACTCAACAGTTTTTAAGAGCCATTGATTTATGTCCTTTCAGACATAAGATTGAGTTGGTGCGATAGGGGCCAATGCTGGGTGTGCCGAGGCTACTGGAATTTGGAATTGATACCCAACTAGAGGTATCATTTGACAGTTTACATAGATATATTTTGGCTTCCATCCCAGCAAGGGGGTGTGTCGATTTCCTTTCAGGGATGGGTTGAATGGTCCTCCGAGCTTAGCTCCATTCAATGGGATGAGTGCATGTGGCATGGGAACCTCTTCTAGGAGCACCTGCTGACGTTCCACGGGGGTAACACATCCCCAGAGCATACACCCTTGTCGTATCTCGACTATAATTCACGTGATCTCTTTATTTTTGTCCTCCTACTAGTGAACATTTTTTCGAGCATGAGCGACACATTCTCATGGGGAGGATGGGGTGGGTCATAAAAGACCATGGATTTATTTTTCTCCTTTTTGAGTCTCTATATGGAGGTAAAGATAGTTTATTTGAATGGTCACCCACATTTTGGATCACTCTCTTGTATTGAGTATGCACTCCATCAGGATTGATGTGGGATGCCTCCGTGATGGAACCATCATCCTTGGAATCTCCATACTCCAGTTCATTACTTGTGATATCTTTGTGGTTGATGTTTACCACATTCACTGAAGCATATCTCATTGGGGGTTGTGTACCTAGTGACGAATTGTAGGATGGCTTTCTATGCCCTTTTTGGACTTTATCTTTCCATTCTCTAGTATTCTGTGAGTTTCCTAGAGAATATTTACAGAAAGGGAGTCATCGTCTAACCATGTAATGTGTCTTAGTCTCAGATGGTGCGAACCCTGAGAAGGGATGGAATATGTAACTCATCTGTCCATTGTTCTTCTTAGACGGTGGAAGACAAGTGTCCGTTGTAAGGAGATTCAAGGTAAAAATGCCCCCATCACTACGGGATGGTTTTTTTCCCTTTCGCATGTTGATGCACTATGACAAAGATTTTCTGTTCTTATAGGGGAATTTTGACTTAAAAATTCCGCCAACCCTTGGGGATGGGCCTTTTCCCGTATCAAATTGGTAATCGCCACCACTGCCACCTTGTAAATATCATGTACTCCCACACGGGTGTGAGCTGACTATGGCATTGGGGTTTCATGTAGAATATTTCCTTTTTAATTCATGGGAACTAAATTTTGGTTGGATTCCTTGATGTGGGAATCTTTCTAGATTTTCCTTGTCACCTGCCACATAATTTTTTCAATGGCTTTATCCCTTTTAGTCTGATTCGTTTCAGAAAAAATTACGGATGATTTTTTTTGAGTATCTAATCTTCTATATGGAGGTGTTTGAATTTATCTTTTCCTCTAGGTAATGACATTACATGATGTCTGTCACGACCCATCCTCGGGGCCCGTGTCGTGACTACCCCATGCCCACCTTCCATAGGCCAGGGGCTGGCGACTAGCACCAAGGCGTAAATCCCGATAAACAAGGAAGTCATTGCCTTTGTAAAGTAAACAGCCATCACAGAGTAAACAAGAGGATGAGTAAATACTAAGTAAAAACTATAACAAGCTGTGCTGAAAGTAAAAGAGGCCGGAAATACAAGCCCAACTGTAATGTACAATAGAAAGGGGAAAACAGCAACTGAAAAGAAAAGCCGCAGCGTCGAGCCATCCTCTGGAAGTCCACCTGAAGGGTGAGCACAGATAGCCTCCACAGCTCCTCGGTCCAACCGTCTGCTCCAAGTACGCCCCGCCCAGTGGTCCACCTCCAGGTACCGTCCTGCTCCGCAAGCCTCCACCACGATCAGCGTTGTCCGTCGTCTGCAACCAACATAACAAAGTGCGGGCATAGCCCATGGAGGGGTGAGTATAAGCTACTCAGTAGGGACCCCGAGACCCCCGAAGGTCTCCCGAAATCCACAAAGGATAAACCACAAAGGAAAGATACAATCACGAAGTAACAACCGACACTGCTTAGGTATATGCCCATACATATACCTAAGTCATCAATTCCAATACGCTCCAACCTCCGAGCCCAAGCACAACTCAGTCCACACAGGAAAGTATACGTATTCCACACAGGAAAACAAAACGTAATCCAAACAGGATAGCACAACACAATCCACACAGGAAAGAAAACATGATTCAGCTCACACAAGTATACTTCGTCAAAAGGGAAAGGGATGATCAGATATAGGTACTGAATCATCTAAGATGGGACCCACTGAGGATACAAGACCAGCTGTCTTCATTGATTCATCTATGCTGGGACCCACATAGGATACAAGACCAGCATGGATGGGACCCACATAGGATACAAGACCAGCACAGCTAGGACCCACATAGGATACAAGACTAGCTATCTTCATTGATTCATCTATCCTCGGACCCACATAGGATACAAGACCAGCACAGCTAGGACTCACATAGGATACAAGACCAGCTGTCTTCATTGATTCATCTATACTGGGACCCACATAGGATACAAGACCAGTAGTGAATCATCTAAGCTGGGACCCACATAGGATACAAGGCCAGCACATCTAGGACCCACATAGGATACAATACCAGCTGTCTTCATTGATTCATCTATACTCGGACCCACATAGGATACAAGACCAGTACTGAATCATCTAAGCTGCCAGATCCACAAAGGATCAATAGGTACTAAATCCCGCAAGGCCCCACACAGGATCGGACCTACACAGGATCTGTAGCACTGATCCCCGTAGGATCACTGAGTGCTGTAGTCGTCGTCGTCGAATCCACTAAGGATCTCTGCACAGTCGTCGTCGAAGTCGCAGTCGCAGCCAGCACTAGGGTTCCCGAACACAGCAAGCTCGTTCGGGAGGGTCCGCTCCACGAGCCGAGAGGCTGATACATCAACTGTCACATTTTCCGAAGTTGATGTATCCAAAAGTTCTGTATCATCAACAGGAACTCAACGTCGCAGACGGCACGTCAATCGGACGCCCGGTCTGAGAGTTATTGGCTTTTTCGTCCGAGGGGCCCGGTTGGTTTCTAAGGAAAAACCACCCTGACCATACTCCACCTACAACCAAACCTCGGGAGGATTATACCAAAAGATCTGTCTCACTAAGATAAACTCAACCAAGTCGATGGCATGTCAATCGGACGTCCGGAGTTCAAGAAATGAGTGTTTCTGCTCCGAGGGCCCGGTTGGTTTTGTGTACGAACCAACCCGGCCGAACTCAAAGTATTCCGAAACCTTGAATGCGATATTCCGAAACGACCGTCTCGTTTCAAGGATTGCATCGCAACTGACGGTGCGTCGATCAGAGGTCCGTAGCCCAAGATATGGGCATTTGAACTAACTCAGCACGAAAAATAGGGGGTCTGGGCCCGGCCCGGTCCGGCCCAGTACCCCCAGGGGCGGCCGAACCGGGTCGACCCTGCCCCGGCGGCGACCCGGCCTGACGACCCAGCCCGTCCCGGTAGCCCGGCCCGGCCGGCGGAGCGGCGTCGCGGCCTGGGCGCCGCATGTGCGCCACGCGCGGGGGGCAAATTCCCCCCCCCCCTTGGTTTCAAAACGGCGCGGCATTATGCCGCGCCTTGAGGGAAACGGCCCCCCGACATGGGGGCCCGCTGCTTGGACACCGCACGGGGGGGGGGGGAATCCCCTCCCAATTTTAGTAACCGCGGCTCCTTAATTGGGGCCGCTTGAAGTCCCGACGGGGGAAATAAATTCCCCCGGCTCCCCCTAGTCCGGCCAGCCCGACCTGGCCGTCCGGTTTCTACTCAACCGGACCGGCGATGGCTGGTCCCCTTCCAGATCTGTCGCCGGCCGCCCAGTACCGGTCACCCTGCTCCGCCGCGGCCCGGAACCGGCCGCGGCCCTTGTCGTCCGGCACGGTGTGACGGCACCGCGCCCTTCCACCGCGGCCCTGCTCTGGCCATGGTGTCTTTGGTTTTCTTCAACATGGTGCGACGACGTCGCATCCTCGTTTAACTCCTCGGCATGGCGCGATGGCGTCGTGTAATACTTTCCGTGTGATTCTCGCGTGGTGCGACGGCACCATGCCATTCCGTTCTATCGACAAAGTATCAAACAAGATTTAAGGAGGAGGGTTCGGCCATGTTGGTGCGGTCCGGCACCCTCTCGATAATTGTGATCATTTAGTCGTTTTACCACGAAGAACGACAAACTAGAATTCAAGAACGGAAAAGAAAATTATATAAAATAAACCCCTACATCGATACACATGTACGAACGATCCGCGGATCAACCCGGAATTGGTTGGTCCGCACTCATTGTTCTTTTCTCAAAGGTAAGAGAATACCAAAATAAAATCTCAACCCGCATCATAATCTTCGCGGATCAAATTAATGTTTATTTGATCCGCGTTCATTGATTTAGAAGGAAGTAGCATGGGGTTCATTCATATTTCATAAACAATTCCCTACCTTGGTTCAGGAACGATGCATGTCAATTGAGCCACGGAAGACGAGCGTCGCGGAGGTTGGGCGTCGCGGAAAATGAACATTGATTCTGTTGTAATCAAGGTGCGTTCGAAGAGGAAACGTCGTTGGAAGAAGACGTCGCATTCTTCGGCGGAGGTGTTCTTCGTTGAAGAACGGTGTTCTTTGCGTTCTTCGTCGAGGTTGAAGAAGAAGAAGACTTCACGCTTCTCAATCCTCTAAAGGTGGAAAAAACTCTAACAATAACAAAATAAGACCAAGTCTTATTTTATTAACACATCCTCACCATTTGAATTTCAAGAGTTTGAAATTCAATAACCAAACACAACTCACCTCATTAAACTTATTACATTAAAGTCATAAGTTATAACTTAAGTTAAAAAAATTAAAGTGGGAGTTGAGGGGGTTTTAGAGAATATGAAGGGGTGGGGTTCGTGTGGGCCCCACCACCCTCATAACCTCCCAAGGGAGGTTGGGTGGTTACCCATCTTCCATCAAGAACTAAACACTTAGAGTAAAAATAATAAAAATTGTAGAGTAATTATAAAATAAACTTCCATAATTTTTATCATCAACACTCGTGTAAATGCAACTTCGGATCAGGAGTTCCTAAGAAATTATCGGTGTCGTGGTTCCATCGGTGCCCTCGGAATTCGATTCCGGGCACCGGTTTTCAAAGTTAGAAAAACTCGCTCGTTCGTTCACTAAACGTACCCGAGCTAAACTTCAAAAATTAATTCTGGGCACACCGGGCATCAGAATCAGGCGCCGTCAGAAACTGCGTTCTTGTAAAATTCCAAATAAAATTAAGAAAAAAATTCCTTGAAATTTCTGGGTCTTTACATTACTCCCACCACAGGGCTTTACATCCCCGTAAAGCTTCAACTCAAACTGGGGTCACAAAAGCGGTACAGAGAATGCATCTTGAGCCTTCTGCTCCTATGTTCTCACCTAGAGGTTTCCATGCTGCCTACGAAAACGCACAAGAGGAATCGACCGTCCTCATAGGACCTGCTCCCGTCGATCCTCAATCCCCACTGGAACCTCCGTGCATGATGCCCTGTCATCGATGTCCAACTCCATGAGGACGATGATGTGTGAAGGATCAAGCATGTATCTCCTCAGTTGAGATACGTGGAAGACGTCGTGCACCTAGTGCAACTGAGGTGGATGGGTAAAGCAGTAAACCACCTCGTCTACCTAGCTGAGGACCTAGAAAGGTCCGTTGAACCTTGGAGATAACGTACCACCTTGGACACATCTCTGTAAACCTTGTCGAGGTGAGACCTGTATAAGGATGTGATCATCATCCTCGAACTCTAGAGGTGTCCAATTCCTGTTAGAACTGGAACTCAAATGACTGCCGCCACGAGGGTAAGGTTGGCCGACTCAAGAGTGATCGGTCGCACCCTCCCGTGCATGATTTTAAATTGTGCTGCCCAGGGTTTCCTTTTCACCGACCAAGGAAAAACCCATCCCGACGCTTGACTAATACCGTAAATTTGAGTATGAACAGTGATTGCTAAATCCATACTCAAACTAACGTCGTAAGGCCTCGACGCTGTCACCAAGAGGTCCCAACCGAGACTCTCGCCTCAAGGGTCAGATCACACCGTCGGCGTAAGTGTGACTATCGAGTCTCCTCCCAAAGGTATCCCCAGATGTGAGGGTCAAGTCAATGGCTTAACCAGAAACTCTAGGTCTGGGACTAGATTCATGGAATAAAGGGATGATTCGTATCGATGTCTGTGGCTACGGCAGCTAGTAAAAGACAAGTCCGCACTTCGAATCATCCTTAGAGCCCTTTTTGGTCGTACTCCATGACCGTAAGCAGCTAATCTCTTCCCCTGCTCTCCAACTCCCTGAGTCTAGTGGGGACTACAAAGGCGGGTGATGGTAACATGTTGAAAAGTACACCACCACAAGCTGCTCTCCTAGCTCTGCCTCCATGTCTACTGCTCTGCAGATTTATCTGCCCTTAACATTTCCTCTACTTGAAACATTTTACACGCCCATGTCTCCGAGACTGGCATCAGTTTCCTGCTTTCCAAACGTTTAACATTCTCTGGCTATATTCGATCAACAATGAATTCTCAACCACAAAGGTTCCTTCTAGAAAACTAGCCTAAGTAGGAATGCATAGAGAAAAGGAGCTGGATCGGAAGTCCTTAAACAAACCACGCTCAAAGGTCCGAGCTCTATCGCACTGATTGAAACGCATTCATCAAGTACCCCGTATGTTCGGTATGCCTCGATGAATTCTCAGCTATAAACACGTCGTCCTGCCGAAACTGTATAAGCTCTAGGAAACTCTCGGACACCTCCTCAAGCCTGTCCTCAGCTGCCTATGAGTCAGGTTCTCCTCGGAACTTGAGGGTATCTGAAGTTAGAACACATGTAAGGCAGTAAGCTTACAAGTGTCACCTACCGGTACCGCCGGTTGTAACTGCTGACCAACAGGTAGTGATGTATAGCTGACACACTACCCAAAGGCACTATCTCTGGCATCGGTCCACATACCGAAGCCTCTTCACTATGCGGACCATCCTCATGGTCATTCACTGGAAAACAATAGTGTTCAAGTCCACCATCAACTCTACTGATGTCTCAGCTAGGCGGAAAACTCTAGCAATCGCCTCCAGCCACTGCTCTGCTCTCTGGGAATCTATCTCGCCTAGTATCCTCAGAGGCCTCTGTTGCTAGAACTTGTGCAACGCGCTCTGCCAGTGTGCACAGTTTTCTAGTATAGCTGTTGGCATCTTCTTCCCAACAGGTGGTGGTGCTGTTGGTACACCACCCGAGGGTGCCAACATAGTAAAAAGGGCCCTGCACCAGAGCCTCATCGCTCGGTGAGCCGTCATTGAGTACTCTCTCGGAACTCCAACTGACTGTCTGTGTGGAGACATCCTGAACAGATGAGACACGGTCAACATCTTATACCTGGTGAGATGACACAAGTAATCACAAATAAAACTTGAAACACACATGCAATCAATGTTTTCGTGCATTAAGTCGGAAATCAGAAGTCAGGGTCCTTGTGTACGGATACGTCGGTCGCCGCACCAACACTGGACTCCCTGAACTGATAACCACACTCAATATGCTTAACACTGTTGCTTCACATAGAAGAAAGATCAGAGTCTGCGGTAGAACCGAACTCCTCTGATACCAATTTATCACGACCCATCCTCGGGGCCCGTGTCGTGACTACCCCAAACCCGCCTTCCATAGGCCAGGGGCTGGCGACTAGCACCAAGGCGTAAATCCCGATAAACAGGGAAGGCATTGCCTTTGTAAAGTAAACAACCATCCCAGAGTAAACAAGTGGAAGAGTAAACAATAAGTAAAAACTGTAACAAGCTGTGCTGAAAGTAAAAGAGGCTGGAAATACAAGCCCAACTGTAAAGTACAACTGAAAGGCGAAAACAGCAACTGAAAAGAAAAGCCGTAGCGTCGAGCCATCCTCTGGAAGTCCCACCTGAAGGGAGAGTACATATAGCCTCCACAGCTCCTCGGTCCAACCGTCCGCTCCGAGTACGTCCCACCCAGTGGTCCACCTCCAGGTACCGTCCTGCTCCGCAAGCCTCCACCACGATCAGCACTGTCCGTCGTCTGTAACCAACACAACGAAGTGCGGGCATATTCCATGCAGGGGTGTGTATAAGCTACTCAGTAGGGACCCCGATACCCCCGAAGGTCTCCTGAAATCCAAAAAGGATAAACCAAAAAGGAAAGATACAATCACGAAGTAACAACCGACACTGATTAGGTATATGCCCATACATATACCTAAGTCATCAATTCCAATATGCTCCAACCTCCGAGCACAAGCACAACTCAGTCCACACAGAAAAGTATACGTATTCCACACAGGAAAACAAAACGTAATCCACACAGGATAGCAAAACACAATCCACACAGGAATGAAAACAGGATTCAGCTCACACAGGTATACATTTTCAAAAGGGAAAGGGATGATCAGATATAGATACTGAATCATCTAAGCTGGGACCCACTGAGGATACAAGACCAGCTATCTTCATTGATTCATCTATTCTGGGACCCACATAGGATACAAGAACAGCATGGCTGGGACCCACATAGGATACAAGACTAGCATTCTTCATTGATTCATCTATGCTGGGACCCACATAGGATACAAGACCAGCACTGAATCATCTAAGCTGGGACCCACATAGGATACAAGACCAGCACAGCTAGGACCCACATAGGATACAAGACCAGCTGTCTTCATTGATTCATCTATACTGGGACCCACATAGGATACAAGACAAGTACTGAATCATCTAAGCTGGGACCCACATAGGATACCAGACCAGCACAACTAGGACCCACATAGGATACAAGACCAGTTGTCTTCATTGATTCATCTATACTGGGACCCACATAGGATACATGACCAGTACAGCTAGGACCCACATAGGATACAAGACCAGCTGTCTTCATTGATTCATCTATATTGGGACCCACATAGAATACAAGACCAGTACTGAATCATCTAAGCTGCCAGATCCACAAAGGATCGATAGGTACTAAATCCCGCAAAGGCCCACACAAGATCAGACCTACACAGGATCTGTAGCACTGATCCCCATAGGATCGCTGAGTGCTTTAGTCATCGTCGTCGAATCCACTGAGGATCTCTACACAGTCGTCGTCGAAGTGGAAGTCGCAGCCAGCACTAGGGTTCCCGCACACAGCAAGCTCGTTCGGGAGGTACCGCTCCACGAGCCGAGAGGCTGATACATCAACTATCACATTGTCCGAATTTGATGTATCCAAAAGTTCTGTATCGTCAACAGGAACTCAACGTCTCAGATGGCGTGTCAATCGGACGCCCGGTCTGAAATTTATTCGCATTTTTGTCCTAGGGGCCCAGTTGGTTTCTAAGGGAAAACCAACACGACTGTACTACACCTACGTCCAAACCTCGGGCAGAGTATTCCAAAAGATATGTCTCACTAAGATAAACTCAACCAAGTCGACGGCACGTCAATCGGACATCCGGAGTTCAAGAAATGAGCGTCTCCGCTCCGAGGGCCCGGTTGGTTTCGTGTACGAACCAACCCGGCTGAACTCAAAGTATTAGAAAACCTTGAGTGCGATATACCGAAACGACCATCTCATTTCAAGGATCGCATCGCAACTAACGGTGCGTCGATGGGAGGTATGTAGCCCATGATATGGGTGTTTGAACCAACTCAGCCTGAAAAATAGGGGGTCTGGGCCTAGCCCGGCCCGGCCCAGTACCCCCTAGGTCGGCAGAACCGGGTCGACCCGGCCCGGGCGGCGACTCAACCCGATGACCCGGCCCGGCCCAGCCGGCGGTGTGGGTCGGCGCGGCGGAGCGGCCTGGGCGCCGCATGTGCGCCGCGCGCGGGGGGGGGGCAAATTTCCCCCCACCCCTTGGTTTCAAAACGGCGCGGCATTATGTCGCGCCTTGAGAGAAATGCCCCCCCCCCCACATGGCGGCCCGCTGCTTGGATGCCACACGGAGGGGGGGGCAAGCCCCTCCCAATTTTAGTAACCGCGGGCCCTTAATTGGGGTCGCGTGAAGTCCAGCTGGGGGAAATAAATTCCCCCGGCTCCCCCTTGTCCGGCCGGCCCGACCTGGCCGGCCGGTTTCTGCTCAACGAGACCGGTGATGGCCGGTCCCCTTCCAGCTCTGTCGCCGGCGGCCCGGTACTAGCCGCCGGTCACCCTGCTCCTCCGCGGACCGGAACAGGCTGCGGCCCTTGTTGTCCAGCGCGGTGTGATGGCACCGCGCCCTTCCACCGCGGCCCCTCTCCGGCCGCGGTGTCTTCGGGTTTCTTCGACGTGGCACGACGGTGTCACGTCCTCATTAAACTCCTCAGCGTGGTGCGACGGCGTCGCGTAATACTTTCCGTGTGATTCCCGCATGGTGCGATGGTACCACGCCATTCCGTTCCATCCACAAAGTATCAAACAAGATTTAAGGAGGAGGGTTCAGCCGTGTTGGTGTGGTCCGGACCCCTCTCGATAATCATGATCATTTAGTCATTTAACCACGAAGAATGACAAACTAGAATTCAAGAATAGAAAAGTGAATTAAATAAAATAAACCCCTACATCGATCCACATGTACGAATGATCCGCGGATCAACCCGGAATTCGTTGGTCCGCGCTCGTCGTTCTTTTCTTAGAGGTAAGAGAATACCAAAATAAAATCCCAACCCGCATCATAATATTCGCGGATCAAATTAATGTTTATTTTATCGGCGTTCATTGATTTAGAAAGAAGTATCATGGGGTTCATTAATATTTCATAAAAAATTCCCAACCTCGCTTCAGGAACGGTGCAAGTCAATTGAGCCGCGGAAGACGAGCATCACAGAGGTCGGGCATCGCGGAAAACGAACGTCGATTCCGTTGTCGTCGAGGTGCGTTCGAAGAGGAAACGTCATTGGAAGAAGACGTCGCGTTCTTCGGTGGAGGTGTTCTTCGTTGAAGAACGGTGTTCTTCGCATTCTTCGTCGATGATGAAGTAGAAGAATACTTCACGCTTCCCAATCCTCTCAAGGTGGCAGAAACTCTAACAATAATAAAATAAGACCAAGTCTTATTTTATTAACACAACCTAACCATTTGAATTTCAAGAGTTTGAAATTAAATAACCACACACAACTCACCTCATTAAGCTTATTACATTAAAGTCATAAGTTATAACTTATGTTATCAAAATTAAAGTGGGAGTCGAAGGGGTTTTAGAGAATATGAAGGGGTGGGGTTCGTATGGGCCCCACCACCCTCATAACCTCCCAAGGGAGGTTGGGTGGTTACCCACCTTCCATTAAGATCTAAACACTTAGAGTAAAAATAATAAAAATTGTAGAGTAATTATAAAATAAACTTCCACAATTTTTATCATCAACAATCGTGTAAACGCAACTCCGGATCAGGAGTTCCTAAGCAATTATCGGTGTTGCGGTTCCATCGGTGCCCTCATAATTCGATTCCGGGCACCGGTTTTCAAAGTTCGAAAATCCCGCTCGTTCGTTCACTGAACGTACCTGAGGTAAACTTCGGAAATTAATTTTGGGCACACTAGGCCTCGGAATCAGGCGCCGTCAGAAACTGCGTTCTTGTAAAATTTCAAAGAAAATTAAGAAAAAAATTTCCTTGAAATTTCTGGGTCTTTACAATGTCAATCCCATTGGATTCTTCTGAACAGGACATGGGGGGATGTGAAAATATCTATGTTCTCCCCATCCATGAATGTGAAATCCAGCCAGGGCATTTCCAATGAGGAAATAAAATCAATGCATTTCATGAATTCTATACAGTTCTTGGTTTTTATTTTTTCCTTTCATATTTTGTCTACCTTGTAGACAAGAGAGATTCCATGTTGATTAGACAACAAAGCTCCCCTATTGGGCTAACATGGTCTGCATACCCATCGTAGGTTAAGAATTTTTCATTCGGCTTTTGATGAGTCTACCATATGTTAAGGTGACTATCATGCATACATTTTCCTGAAAATTCTCTTGGTATGTCAATGTGAGAAGTGTCCATATGACAATACATCACTGGTATATTATCCCTAGCTAGTTGTCTCCTCACAAGGAACATATCATGTTGCTTTTCTTAGGACTCTCCTCTACTTGATATGCTCATCTTAACTACTTCTTTATAATTTCATTCCGTTAAACTGGGTTGGTGGGAGTCTTATTGAATTTTTAAAGCCACGGGGGTGTCTCAGAAGATGAGCATGGCCACCAACCATCATCTGGTTGAGAAATAATTTCACATGTTATAGGCTGATTACCCAATGGGTCTGAATATTTTCTGACCACCACAACAAATGAGGGATTTCTCATATTCGTTCCAGCAAGTGTAGGACCTTCTTTCAAATATAATGTTCGATTGGGGGGAGGACCTTCACAATCATTTCTGCAACGAAGAGGACTAATATTGCAATTTGATACCCAACTGTAGAATATTTCATTTCTACATATACCCTATGGAGGACCTCTATGGAGGGCTATAGCCAAGGGATGACCTTATTAAATCTTGTTGTTACTGTGGGGAGGACCTTTACATCAACCATCATTTTGGGGAGGTCCTTCGCAATGACCGTCATCATGGTGGGGACTGCCATCATTACTTGATACTAAGTTGTAGGGATAATTTCTATTGTGTACATCCTAGGTAGGGACTTCATGATGTACTATAATGTGGGGAGGAACTTCCCATTTCTTGATGTTACTATGGGTTGGACCTTCGCAACAACTACCATTATGGTGAGCACCTTCGCAATGACTGTTTTCATGGAGAGGAATACCATCATGGCTTGACATTCAACTACCAGGATAAGTATATCTACAGCGTATACCCCAAGGAGGACCATATTGGATGATGATAGAAAGGGGAGGACCTTCTTTCTGTCTGATCATCATGAAGAGGGGAGGACAACACTGACGTGAATCAGGAGATAGGCTCTTGTGATCGATCATTCTGGACCAATGGAGTAAGCCCCCATGGGTGCTATGTGGAGGACCTACAGAGTTGCTAGTAGCGACATTATAGGGAGGAACATAAGAAATGTTAATACCAATTTTAAAATATTTTAATGTAATAACATGGTCTTCAGCCTTTTTCAACAATGTTTGAGGGTGTTAAGAACCACAGCTTCCAGTAGAGTAGGATCATGTATTTAAACTTGATTTTTTAGTTGCCTTTGGTACTCTTAATTATTGGGCACTCTATTGATTGTAACTGAGGCCATATCAAATTTGTAATGACCTTCATATATGATTCCCTCTCCTATTGGGTCCCATGATGTCATCGAGATTATCTGACAGACATCTTCAGATTGGGAAAAGATATCTACATGACCAAGATCAGCCACAACGTTGGACCGGCGTCACCCAGTTGGAATGAGTATTTGTTCACGATCTATTTGTATGTATGTCATGGTATTTCTCTATAACGGTGTGACCCAAGATACCCAGAGTCAGTGCATTATTACATAACATTGGCATGATCACTTGAATGATCACGTCTCGAAAGACCGATTAGTTTAGTAGCCTTTCAATTACTAGATACACTAATAAAGTTTACATTACATCATAAAATGAAAACTACATCAATATAATCTCCATAGTCCACACTCTTATCCCCTCGTACTATCCCTACAGGTCATTCATAAATTACTTCTTCACATCCAGGGAAAAATAAAATATAGAAAAGTGGTGATCTCAAATGCCCAGTAAGGATAACAATATAGCAGAAACATTCATAACTAAGAATAAACATTTAAGGTAATGTATAACTAAAAAAAGACTTTTAAACTTGAAATTAAACATAGTATGGAAAAAATAAAATGAAATAATGTCATTTACTTATTCCCATGGATATTCTACTAATCGAATAATCACATGCAATATCAATAACCACTTTCATAATGATGGAATTCATAATACCATACTATCATAACCACATATCCAATGCCTCGTGCCAATACTACAAATAAGATTTTATCAAGGCCTTGTGCCAAGACACTAGTATGTCTCATGAGACCTACCGATGCATCGAGGAGCTATAGCGGGCTCCACCCGTCACATATTAAGTCCAATGCATTCCTCATATGGACAGTTTTAAACATAACATAAACATTCGTATTTAAACTAGAATAAGAAATGTCAATACTTTCTCCATAAACCATGAATGGTATAAAAATAACACATCCACAGTCAAACAAATCACAAAATCTTTAATACAATATGGAAGTTTTGTATCAAAATAAATCAACTTCAAATAAGCTTAAAATCCATCAAAGGATGTTGACATAGATGAAATCAAAACTATTTGAGAGAAATATCCCTTTTTATGAAATCATTTAAAAGTCACATAATTATAAAATAAAACATTTACTTTGACAATTTTCTTATAAGCTTGTATGGGAATCTTCAAATATTTTATAATGGCGGAAAATAGCCGCACCTGCCGTATAATTTAAAAAAACATTCATTCCTTCATTTTGTCGAAAAGGTTAAAAAGCTCCTTGTTTGGAAAACGACAGAAATAATCCTTTATAAACCTCTTATAAAAAGTCAAACAAGGGTATAAATGACTTTAACAAATATTCTTGTAAATAGTAAAATTGTTTTGAAATTCATTTTTAAGACACATGGATGTCGATGATAAAGTAACCCCAGTAGATTATTACGTATAAACGACCTCAGATAATGAAGAGATTGAGAAATAATCCCTTACCTTGTACTTTTCCTTGGTTGGGGGTAGGTAAAACTCATGTATAATGGTGAAATAATTTTTATTAAATTATACAAGAATTATATACATTAATATGATATTATATATGATCATTTAACATTGCTTGGTTAATAATATCTTAGAATTATCGTCGTTTCGGGTGTTAACTTACTCGTTTTCTTTAATATGATTTATTTCATATGCCATGTTTGTTATGGATAGGTTGTATCTTATTCATATCCAGAATGATTTAATGTCCTTAAACATTATTTTTAAATCATCAAATGATAATTATACTTGAATGGATACGATCGAGAATGAATCTCATGGCGTTTGTGGAGACGGTAGTCCGTACGTACGCACGAGCGAAAATATCATTCTTCTGATGTTAAAATAATATATAATTGGATGGTATATCATATATACAGAATCATTATCATGTTATATTTATTATTTACATGAATTAAAAATCATTATTATACCCATCCAAATAATAATATATTGAATAACAATTATACCACGATGTGGAGACGGTAAGCCGTACGTACGCACGTATGGTGACATGTCATTCAAAGGATGGATAGAATACTGAATATGGTGGTACCATATTTATAATAATATTAAATTATTTAGGAGATACTATATTCATTAATTTATAATGGTAATAACAAAAGTGAAGAAGTTGAAGAAGAAATGAATATGAAAAAGGGTGGTGAAAACACTACCTCTTCTTTAGGTTCTTCCTTTTGATTTGATCAAAAGGGCTCCATAGGTTGGCTTTATGATCAAACTAAGGACTCTAGGTTGTAGTGAGGGAATTGGAGAGAGTATTTGGGCTAGGTTTGGCTAACCAAAAGGCATTTATGGTTTGAATTAATGATATGGGGGAGTTCCCTTTTATAAGAGGGGTTAGGGGAACCTTTGGAAAAGGTAGAATATTATTTTATAGTAAAATCATATTCGGTTTATAATGGATAAAAAGTGGATTATTTAAAGTTCAAGGTGGGGATGGGTAAAAAAAACACTCAACCAATAGAATTTAGACAGGTTTGGGTCATTATATTAACCTTATCTTTTAGTTTTAACTCTTATTTAATTAGTTTGACACATACCATGTCACATTGTATTTTTATATTATATAGTTAATAAACATACTATATACCTTCAAGAAACACCCAAGTGGTCCATTAATGATACATCTATCATTATATAAGTCTCTTGGCCGAACCTTAGCTTTTTAGGAATTGAATATCAATTAATAATATAATATTTGTTTTAAAAACACTTTTATGTCAATTTTGACACTATTTGGAAAATTGATTTTTGTGAAAATCACAACAGAATGTTTACTTCGAACAATGTTAATGAAATCAACCCTAACAAGGAATATTATCCTATAAATTAGTGTAATTCATATAAAGTCTCAAATTATATTTATTTGGGTATTTAAAATATCAATTATTTTAATTTTCCACTATTATGGTAATTACGGCATCATCATTGTGTCCTAAATAAATTAAATTATTTAATGTCTAAAAATTATAAATAAAATATCATTATGTAGAAAATATTTTTATCTTTCTAATGAATATTTATAATTGAATTTATCTTATGTGTATCCCTATATTAAAAATGATTTAGTAAATAAACTTTTATTTTAACTCTTTTAACTATTCTTTAAATTAAATAATAATAAATGTCCTAATCTAATCCAAGTGGAAATAAATGATAATATTTTATTCCTGAGGTTGTTTTTGGTCGAGATACACTTGTCCAATAGAATTATTACATGTGTTAGGATAATAGTAATATCAATTTTACCCTTAATTACCCTATTTACTTTTAACCGTGGTAAATAAAAGTAAACAATTACTATTCACCAAAAATTATTTTCATTTAATTGAAGCAAATTTTACTCCTGGATATTAACCGTGTCTCTAGGATTTTCGAAATTCCACTCACATAAGCAGTAAAATTATGTTTTATGAAAAATTCAGTTTTTTAACTACCACTTAGTGGTTTCAGTATTCATCAAAAAATGACGTTTTTCAGGAAAATACCAAAAATTCACCCTAGGATAATTTCGATATTCCGAATAAAAAAATGAAGTCCATTTTGAAAAATAAAATTTATAAATTTAAAAAAGTGGGTATTACTATTCATAATGGCTAGTTTGATTGGTTTTGGTTTGTTAGAACTCGATGTTGCGTACAACACACACTATTGCATTATTCAAAGAGAAGCGTACCGTAGAATCTTGGGGGTGTTACATTATCCCCTCCTTCAAATTATTTCGTCCTCAAAATTTCTAGAATACTACCGCATGAAAAGACTCGGGTGGTTCTTCATCATAAGTTCCCTGGGTTCCCACGTTGCCTCTTCCATCTTATGGTTTCTCCACAAGACTTTTACCAGACGAGTCGTCTGGTTTCTCAATACTTGTTCCCTTATATCAAGAATCTTGACGGGCTCTTCGTAATAAGACAGATCAGGTTCCAGTTCTAATTCCTCATAGGTGAGTACATGGGTTGGTTCTGACATCCTTTTCCTCAACAGAGATTCGTGGAACACATCGGGAACTTTGGAGAGACTTGGCGGCATTGCCAATCGGTAAGCTACAACCCCAATTCGTTCTAGAATTTCGAATGGTCTGATGTACCTAGGACTCAATTTACATTTCTTACCAAAACGTATGACTCCCTTCCATGGAGATACCTTCAGGAAAACATGATCACTGACTTGAAATTCCAAATCCTTCTTTCGATTATCGGTAGAGCTCTTCTGCCTACTTTGGGCTGCTTTGATATGGTTTTGGATTACCTTCACCTTTTCCATCATTTCCTCCACCAGTTCTGGGCCTAAAAGTTTTCGTTGACCAACGTCATCTCAATAGGTTGTTGTGCGACATCTCTTTCTATATAATGCTTCATATGGTGCCATCTGAATACTCGAATGGATGCTATTGTTATAGGAAAATTCTACCAGAGATAAATATTTATCCCACATACCCTGAAAGTCAAGTGAGCAGGAACTCAACATGTCTTCTAAGGTTTGAATAGTTCATTCTGATTGTCCATCTGTTTGAGAGTGGTAGGCAGTGCTCAAATGAAGTTCAGTATCCAAGGCTTTCTGATGACTTTTCCAGAATTTTGAAGTAAAATGGGGATCACGATCAGAAACAATTGATTGGGGTACTCCATGAAATCTCACAACTTCATTAATATATAGTCTTTCTAGACATTCTAGTTGTTGATCTTCTCTTATAGCAAGAAGATGTGCTGACATGGTAAGATGATAAAAAATAACCCATATTACATCGTTCCTTCTAGGAATCTTTGGTAGTCCCATGACAAAGTCCATCGTGATATTATCTGATTTCCACTCCGGTATGGGAAGAGGTTAAATGACTCCCACCAAAAATGTTCCTTCAAGTCTCTATACATTTTGGTGCTCCCAAGGTGTATAGAGAATTTGGAACTGTGAGCATCATCCAGCAATTCCCTTTTTAGATCAGGTATATCAGGAACACAAAGCCTCTTCCAGAATTTCAAAATTCCTTCTTCATACACAAAGTCTCTCAATCTCCCATCATTCATAGCATTAATCTTATTTTGAAATTATTCATCATTGGTCTGAGAACTCTTAATCATTTCTAGTAAATATGGTCTGGAAACCATTTGAAAAAGCGTTGATGTTTCACCTTCCCTGGTTATTCCCATGTCCATCATCAATAGATCCATGAGAATTGGATCCCTTTCAATTATCATATTGTTCAAACATTATGGTCTTTTCTACTCAAAGCATCTGCCACCTTGTTTGCTTTCCCCGGGTGGTAGTGTATCGTACAATCATAATCCTTGAGTAATTCAAGCCATCTCCTTTGCCTCATGTTGAGTTCTTTTTGTGAGATAATATACTTCAAACTCTTGTGATCAGTATAAATCTCACATTTTTCACCATAGAGGTACTGCCTCCATATCTTCAAAGAAAAGATCACAGCTTCTAACTCGAGATCATGAGTATGATAGTTTTGTTCATGAATTTTCAACTATCATGATGCATAGGCAATAACCTTATCATTCTACATAAGGACACAACCAAGTCCTTTCTTCGATGCATCACTATAAATAACGAACCCATCATTCCCCGATGGTAGTGTCAATATAGGAGCATTGACTAATCTTATCTCCAGTTATTCGAAACATTCTTCACACTATTTTGTCCAAACAAATTTAACCCCTTTACGTGTGAGCTTTGTTAATAGGTTAGCCAACTGGGAAAAATTCTGGACGAAATATCGATAATAACCTGCTAAACCAATAAAACTGCGTACCTCATTTATACTAGTAGGTGCTGGCCATTCTTGGATTTCCTTGGTTTTAGAATGATCAACATAGATTCCATATTTAGAGACGATATGGCCAAGAAAAGAAATCTATTGAAGCCATAATTCACACTTGCAAAACTTCCCATATAATTCATGTCTTCTTAGAGTCTTCAGGATAATGCGCAAGTGATTTTCATGATCTTCGTAGCTTTTGGAGTATACCAAGATATCATCAATAAATACCACCTAAAATTCATCGTGATATTCCATGAAAACTCTATTCATCAGATCCATGAATAAAGAGGGTTCATTAGTAAATCCAAAAGGCATTACTGTAAACTCATAATGCTTATACATGGTTCGAAATGCTGTCTTCAGAATGTCATCCTTCTTCACACAAGACTGATGGTATCTAGATCGAAGGTCAATCTTTGAAAAGTATTGGGCTCCATGTAGTTGGTCAAATAAATCATCAATGCGAGGTAGGGATACTTGTTCTTTATTATTATAGCATTGTTCTCCCTGTAGTCGATACATAACCACATAGATCCATCATTATTTTTATAAAAAAGAACAGGGGATCCCCATGGAGAAACACTAGGGCGAATAAATCCCTTGTTACTCAATTCCACTAGTTGATTATTTAGTTTAACTAATTCTACAGTGGCCATTTTATAAGGGTTCTTCGATATAGGCCTTGATCCATGAATTAAATCAATGGAAAACTCAACTTCTTATTTTGGAGGATGTCCAGGTAAATCTTCCGGGAACACATCTACATATTCTTTCACAACAGGTACATCATCTATTTGAACATTCCTTTCCTCACCCACTGTAATTTCATTTTCTTCCTCCCTAATAATTGAATTTAGTTGTGTTACTGGTGGTGGATCTAGATAAGAATTAGGTGGTGATGATTCTGCTCTAAAGATAAAGTGTTCCTTATCATCATCATCGAAAATCGTAACCTCCTTCTTCTTAAAATAAATATTTGAATCATGGTCTGAAATCCAATTCATACCGAGGATTATATCAAACTAAATCATTGGTATGATGATGAGATCAGTAGATAAATAACATTTATGTGCTCTAATGGGGACTGATTCACAAAAATTTGTCGCAATGATACTTCCCTTAGGAGTTTTAACTGACAACTCCCTTGTTAAATCAAATTGGAAATATCTAATGTTCATAGCAAACTAGGAAGATATAAAACAATAGGATGATCCAGAATCAAATAATGCATTTGTTAAATTTGAGGAAACCATTAAATTACCTCCCACCACGTCTTTCGGAGCTTCTACCTCAGTAGTAGTGATAGCAGAAGCTTGGCCTTGATCCCTTGGCCTTTTCTGAGGTAAGTTCACCTGACGCTTTGGATATTCATTTGCATAATGTCCCATCTCCCAGCAATTGTAGCATTGGACATCAGTATCTTCCTTCTTCCCCATGCAATCACGATCTTGGTGTCCTTTTTCACCACACTTTTAACAGACTCCCGTTCCTTTTAAGCAAGTACCGGGGTGTTTCTTCCCACATTTACTGTAGGATGGATATTACATTTTTCCCTTATTCCCCTTATTTCCATTCCCAGATTGATCAGAATATCTCTTCTTCTCTTGCTTTGCTTTAAAGTCATATGATTTAGAGAATTCATTCTCTCTCTGGATAGCACATGAGACAATGTCTTCGTACAATGAGAAGGATTGTGAGACTAATGATCGACAGAGAAATGGTTTTAACCTATCAAAGAAACGATCAATCATAATTATTAGGTTACAAATATAATCTATCGCATACCTTGCTAACCTAGGAAAGTTAGCCTCATACTTTGCTACATTCTCATCCTCCTTTTGTCTCAGACTCAGAAATTGCCATTCCATATCTGCTCGATGGTCATGAGGAAAGTATTTTTCTAAAAACAAATCTTTGAACTCCCTCCATTCCATATTTGATACTTCCCGTCTTCCTTAATTTTTTGAATCAATGACCACCATTGATCAACATCTTCAGTGAGGCGGTAAACTTCCAGGATAATTTTTTCCCTTTCACTACTTCCCAAAGCCTGAAATATTTTATCTAGGTAACATATCCATTGCTCAGCTACTAATGGATTTGTACTCCCATTGAATGTTGGTGGTTTCTTCCTCATGAAGCGATCTAACATTGATCCTCCACGCTATGGATCAGGGTGCTCCATACGGGTAAGGTTATTATTCATAAACTGAGTGAGTTGTCCCAGTATGGTGATTAGCTGATCGGAACCAGTTGCATCACCAGCTCCACTATAATTATCTTGACCAGGAGGGAAATCCCTACATGGAGTGCATGCATTGATACGGTTTCCATTTCTTCCACTAGGCTCCATTTCTAAACAATGACATAAACTAGATCAGTTTATGAATCAAAATACATAATTCTATACTTATAAAACACTTAACATAAATTGAACTATTTATGGATATAATTCATAATCATAAAAAAAAATTCTTTGAGGAAGTATGTACTCATAAACCCTTCATAATGATTTGTAATGAAATTGAGAGTTATCCTAAGCATATCCCCCGGGAGTGTCGTAGCCAAGAGTGCAGCAAGGCCCGTTGTCGTGCACCAGTTCCCATTCGAGTCTAGCTCAAAGAGGTGCTTTCGGGTTTTACACATAGGTAAATTTGTGCCAGAGCTGCCTCTACATGCTTGTATCCAGACAGGGATGTATTGCTCGGAAAACTCAAAAAAGCTCTACAATACCAAAATTATAGGAAGTTCTTCTATACTAATCCTCAAAGTCGATCTTAAATATATGTACTCTAATCTGAGTTTATCTAAATCTAGCTTCCAAGGAATGTACTAAACTTCCTCTAATACCAACTGTAATGCCCCGACCCCAGTTACCCACAGTCGGTGCATTATTACATAACATTGGCATGATCACAAGAATGATCAAGACTCGAAAGACCGATTTGTTTAGTAGCCTTGGAATAACTAGATACATTAATAAAGTTTACATTACATCATAAAATGAAAATTACAACAATATAGTCTCCATAGTCCATACTATTATCCCCACATACTATCCCTGAAGGTCATTCATAAATTACTTCTTCACATCCTAGGAAAAATAAAACCTAGAAAAGGGGTGAGCTCAAATGCCCAGTAAGGATAACAATATAGAAGAAACATTCATAAATAAGAATAAATATTTAAGGCAATGTATAAATAAAATAAAAGCCTTTTAAACTTGAACCTCAACATATTATGGAAAAAATAAAATGAAATAATTCCCTTTACTTATTCACATGGATATTCTACTAATAGAATAATCATATGCAATATCAATAACCACTTTCATAATGATGGAATTCATAATGTCAGACTATCATAACCACATAGTCAAGGCGTCGTGCCAAGACAACAAATAATATTTTGTCAAGGACTCATTCCAAGACACTAGTTTGTCTCATGAGGCCTACCGATGCATCGACGAGCTAAAGCGGGCTCCACCCGTCAAATATTAAGTCCAATGCATTCCTCATATCAACAAGTTTAAACATAACATAAACATTCGTATTAAAACTAGCATATGAAATGTCAATACTTTCTCCATAAACCATGAATGGTATAAAAATAACACATCCATAGTCAAACAATTCACAAAATATTAAATACAATATGGAAGTTTTGTATCATAACAAATCAACTTCAAATAAGCTTAAAATCCATCAATGGGTGTTGGCATAGATGAAATAAAAACTATTTGAGAGAAATATCCCTTTTATTGAAATCATTTAAAAGTCACATAATTATAAAATAAAACATTTACTTTGAAAATGTTCTTATAAGATTGTAAGGTAAGCTTCTAATATTTTATAATGGCAGAAAATATCTGCACCCACCGTATAAGTTAAATAAAATATTTTTACCTTAATTCTATCGAAAAGGGTAAAAAACACCTTGTTTGGGAAACGACAGAAATATTCCTTTGTAAACCTCTTATAAAAATTCAAACAAGGTTATAAATGAATTTAACCCATATTCTTGTAAATAGTAAAAATGTTTTGAAATACATTTTTAAGAAACATGGATGTGGATGATAAAGTAATCACAGTAGATTATTACGTATAAACAACCTCAAAAAATAAAGAGATTGAGAAATAAACCCATACCTTGTACTTTTCCTTGGTTGGGGTAGGTTAACCTCCTCTATAATAGTTAAGTAATTGTTATTAAATTATACAAGAATCATATACATTAATATGATATCATATATGATCTTTTAACATTGCTTTGTTAATAATATCTTAGATTTATCGTCGTTTCAGGTGTTAACTTACTCGTTTTCTTTTATATATTTTGTTAATTATGTCGTGTCTGTTATCGATAGTTTGTTTCTTATTCATATCCAGAATGATATCAAGTCCTTAAACATTATTTTTAAATCATAAAATGATAATTATACTTGAATGGATATGATGGAGAATGAATCTCATCGAGTTTGTGGAGACGGTAGTCCGTACGTATGCACGAGCGACAATATCATTCTTTTGATATTAAAATAATATATAATTGGATGGTATATCATAAATAAAGAATCATTATAATGTTATATTTATTATTTACATGAATTAAAAATAATTATTATGCCCATCCAAATAATAATATATTGAATAACAATTACACCTCGACAAGGAGATGGTAAGCCGTGCGTACGCATGTATGGTGACATGTCATTCAAAGGATGGATTGAATACTGAATATGGTTGTACCATATTTATAATAATATTACATTATATAGGAGATACATGATTCATTATTTTAGAATGGGAATAACAAAGAATGATGAAGTTGATGATGAAATGAATTTGAAAAAGGGTGGTGAAAACATTACCTCTTCTTCGGGTTCTTCTTTTTGATTTGATCAAAAGGGCTCCTTAGGTTGGATTTCTGATCAAACTAAGGCCTATAGGTTGTATTGAAGGATGTTGAGAGAGTATTTGGGTAGGGGTTGGCTGACCCAAAAGGCTTTGAAGGTGTGAATTAAAGAAAATTGGGAGTGCCCTTTTATAAGAGGGGTGAGGGGCACCTTTGGAAAAGCTAGAAATATTATTTTATAATAAATTCATATTCGGTTTCTTATGGATCCAAAGTGTATTATTTAAAGGTTAAGGTGGGTATGGGTCGAAACCACTCATCCAATAGAATTAAGATAGGTTTGGATCATTATATTAACCATATCTTATAGTTTTAACTCTTGGTCAATTAGTTTGACACTTACCAGGTCACTTTGTATTTTTATATTAAATAGTTAATAAAATTACTATATACCACTAAGTGACCCCCAAGTGGTCCATTTATGATAAAATAATCATTTTATAAGTCTCTTGTCCGAACGTTAGATTTTTAGGAATTGAATATCAATTAATAATATAATATTTGTTTTATAAACTCTTTTATGTCAATTTTGACAATATTTGGAAAATTGATTTTTTTTGAAAATCATAACAGAATGATTACTTCAAACAAAGTTAATTAAATCAATACTAACATCTCATATTAACCTATAAAATTATTTTAATTCAAAAAAAGTCTCAAATTATATTTATTTGGGTATTTATAATATCAATTATTTTAATTTTCACTATTATAATAATTACTGCATCATCATTCTGTCATAAATAAATTAAATTATTCAATGTCTGAAAATTATAAATAAAATATCATTATTTAGGAAATCTTTTTATATTTCTAATGAATATTTATAATAGAATTTACCTTATGTGTAACCCTATATTAAAAATGTTTTAGTAAATAAATGTTAATTTTAACTCTTTAAACTCTTCTTTGAATTAAATAATAATAAATGTCCTCGTCTAATCCAAGTGGACCTAAATGATAATATTTTATTCCTAAGGTTATTTTTGGTCGAGATACACTTGTCCAATAGAATTAGAACATGTGTTAGGGTAATAATAATACCATTTTTACCCGTAATTACCCTATTTACTTTTAATCGTGGTAAATAAAAGTAAAAAGTTACTATTCACCAAAAATTATTTTCATCTCATTGAACCACATTTTACTCCTTGATATTAACCGTGTCTCTCGGATTTTCGAAATTCCACTCATAGAAGTGGTAAAATTATGTTTTATGAAAAATTCAGTTTTTTAACTACCACTTAGTGGTTTCACTATTCATCAAAAAATGATGTTTTTCAGAAAAATACCAATAATTCACCCTAGGCTAATTTTGATATTCCGAATCCAAAAATGAAGTCCATTTTGAAAAATAAAATTTATAAATTTCAAAAATTGGTTATTACTATTCATAACGGCTAGTTTGTTTGGTTGTGGTGTGTTAGAACTCGATGTTGCGTACAACACATGCTATTGCATTATACAAAGAGAAGTGTACCGTAGAAGCTTGGGGTGTTACATTTTTTGTCGATCCTAAATTAATAGAGAAGGTATTTATAACCAATCTTAGGTGACTAATTCATTTTTTGATCGAGTCATTCCGTGCAGGGAAATCGGGTCATGGCATCGATTTATTTCTTTTTCACCGATGCAATGATATCATGTCATTTATGGAAGATATAGACTATAATCAATATCATATATAACATAATTTATAGTATGTAATGAGATACATATTTTGTAGTAATAAGTATGAAGGCCCATTCTGATGTCAGGGCAGATGTTTGTGCCTGCTCCGTTCCTCCATGAGTAGCCCGTAGATACCGGTAGTTCTCCTCTATCAGGACCGAGGACCGAGTATGTGGCCAGTTATCTTTTCTGGTTGGTGTCTTATTTGACTGGTGGTATTAAAATTCATTAGTGGGGATTTTCATCCTCCAAATTTACATTGTATATGTCTCACAAAGGGAACATCTCGTCCACGAAGGATCTTCCCATACCGATCCTCGATCTCCACTGGGTACTCTGCAAAGGTCGCTCCATCATTGATGTCCAGCTCACCCCAGTCGATGACGTGCGATGGATCATGCACCTACCTCAGTAGCTGCGAAACATGGAAGATGTTGTATACCCTGTCCATCTGAGGAGGTAGAGCCAAGTGATACACCACCTCGCCAACTCTACTCAGAATCTGAAAAGGGCTAAGAATCCTCATTGATAGCTTGCCGCCTCGGCCAAATCTCCGCAATCACCATCGAGGTGAGTCCCGAAGGAACACATGGTCTCCTTACTCGAACTCCAAGCACCTCTATCTCCTGTCGGCATAAGACTTTTTCCGACTCTGTGCAGTCTTCATCTCATCCTGGATGACAAGAACCTTCTCTGTAGTAGATCTCACACTCTCTGGGCCAATGAGTGCTGACTCTCCCAGGTCAGTCCATCAAAGTGGCGACCTGCAAGGTCTCCCGTATAGAGCCTTGAATGGTGCCATACCAATAGTGGAATGATAACTATTGTTATAAGAAAATTCCACCAATGGTAGGTGATCTTCCCAGCTACGAACGAAGTCATGTATGCAAGCTCGTAGCATATCCTCTAGGACCTGGATGGTCCGCTCTGTCTGACCATTAGTCTGGGGATGAAACGTCGTGCTCAAGCGTAACTGGGTCTTAAAAGCTTCCTGCAATCCCTTCCACAATCAGGATGTGAAACAATCATCACGACCTGAGACGATCGTGGATAGTCCTCCATGAAGTCGAACTATCTCTTGCACGTAGAGGCATCCCAAGATCTCTACTGAACTCTGTTCCCGTATGTCTAGGAAGTGGGCCGACATGGTGAGTCGATCAATGATCACCTAGATGGCATCGTGTCCCCTGGACGTACGTGGTAAACCCATCACGAAGTCCATGGATA
Source organism: Viscum album (assembly GCA_963277665.1). Classification (NCBI taxonomy): domain Eukaryota; kingdom Viridiplantae; phylum Streptophyta; class Magnoliopsida; order Santalales; family Viscaceae; genus Viscum; species Viscum album. Next base: position 1,018,677,660 of record OY728143.1, read on the forward strand.
TTCTGTCCGACTTCCACTCTGGCACCTCAAGGGGCTGAGCCAAACCTACTGAAACCTGGTGCTTAGCCTTTACTTGCTGACAAGTAAGGAACCGAGAAACAAACTCTGCCACACTCTTCTTCATTCCTGGCCACCAGAACTGACGTCGGAGGTCCTGATACATCTTTTCCATTCCTGGATGTAGTGCCAAAGGGGATGTATGAAACTCCCTCAGAACCTCCTCCCGTAACGTCAATGGTACTACTGTGCGCCCTCTTAAAAGGACAAAGTGATCCCCACCTTCTGTATATCAATCAGCAGCATCACCTGTGGATATCTGAGCACGTAGTGTCTCATAGCTTGCATCCCTGCGATGTGCTTCCCTGACTCGTTGTAAGAGTGGAGGGGTAACAACCATCGACTGAAGGTAAGCTCCCTCATCTCCATATATGAAGGACAATGGTAAATAGGCCAACTGCCTTGTCACCTCATCCAGCAACTACGAATTGGATTTCCTACTCAGAGAGTCTTCCACCATGTCCCCCTTAACTGGTGTATAAACGATCTCAATGTCGTAATCCTGGATGAACTAAAGCCATCGCCTCTTTGTCAAATTCAAATACTCTTGAGAAATGATATATCTGATACTCTTGTGATCAGAGTAGATGGTAAACCTTTCTCCAATCAGGTAGTGCGGCCACATCTTCAATGCAAAGACTACCACTGCCAACTCAAGATCATGGGTCGCTTAGTTCTGCGCATGTGGTCTCAACTAACGCGAGCCATAGGAAATCACTGCTTGCCTCGGCATCAAGACACAACCAAGCCCGGTTCCTGATGTTTCGTAGAACACTACGTACTCGACACCCACCTCCAGTAATCTCAAGATCATTGCACTCGTCAGAATCTATCTCAACTTTTGGAAAGCCTACTGGCGTCTCTCGGTCCACACAAAAGTCTATCCCTTTCAGGTCAAAGCTATCATGGGTGCTGCAATCCTGGAGAAATCATGGATGAATATCTGATAGTATCCTGCCAACCCAAGTAAAATCTACACCTCCGTCACCCTCTGAGGCGGCTCCCATGCTAGCACTGCCTCTACCTTAGCTGGTTCCACAACTACACAATTCGCTGAGATAACGTGCCCCAGAATGTGGACCTCCTATAACCATAATTGACACTTTAAGAGTTTCCCATACAACTGGTTCTCTAGGAGTGTGTCCAGAACCATCCTTAGGTGTCTCGCATGCTCCTCTTCAGACACATAGTACACAAGGATATCATTGACGAAGACCACTACAAACCAGTCTAGATAGGGCTGAATGATCTAGTTTATGAGTCCCATGAACACTGCCGGGAAATTTGTCACGCCGAGGGGCAACACCAAGTACTGATAGTGACCGCATTGACATCTGAAAGCCATCTTCGGTATATCCTCCTCCCCTACTCACAATTGGTGATAGCTTGATCGTAGATCAACCCTCGAAAACCATCGTTCCTTTAACGACCTGAAATTTTGAATAAATCATCTTTCCTAATTTTATGTGTTATTTTATATTATTTTTATACTCATCAAAAATGTTTCATTTGATAACATGAGTATAATTAAAATGAGACCGTTGGGTTTTGACTGCTATATTACCATTGGTCAATATGACCGTTGTGAACTAAACGTTTTGATTTTTGTCTCTAAATACAGGTGTTCTTGGTTAATTAATATAGAAAGAAGATTTGATGGCCTCACCAGTAGTCTTGGACCGATTGAAGCCTATCTAACAGAACTTGGGAAGGAGGTAGCACCATTGGGATTTTCTCTGGACCAAACCCAAGCCGAACTTCATCGTGTGAAGCTAGAATGGAATCGCCTTTGTGAGAAGTTCAAACTGATAGAAATTTCTACTCGTGCGATGTTGGCCGAGCCTCCCTCAGATTCTCTCACCTTAGCACACCTTACACTTAGGTCCTATGCTGGTGTGATAAGGGGCTATGTAAGGAGACTGTAACTTCCTTGTGTAATCCTTTGTTTTAAATAAAAATTGGGATTTCTTCTTATGGTGAAGTTTATGAATTTCCAAATGACTGGATAAATATAGTATGCATATATTTTATGAATTTTTGAAAAATTATATTTTAAAAATGTGTATGTATACCTTAAATAATTAAAAACGTGTAATGATATTCAAAAAATGGTCCTCTACAATTATGTCCAGTACGAAATTTAGAGTCTAATAAGATCAACTTTATTTTTGATGAATAGTAAATTATGAATAGTGATTTTATGCTTAGGATTAGTAATGTGACCAAATGGATTAGTAATCTCACTTAAAGAAAGTATTAATATAATCTAGGCACCCTGATTAAGTAATGTGATTCAATAAAATGGTTAAATAATGGTTTCATAAATTATTATACAAGTTTTAGTTTTTTCGGGAGAATAGTGTTTTTTAATTAAAAATTAAATTAAATATATTTAGAAAATTATTTTTATAAAATGGATTTTATTTTTGAACTCAGAGCATCGATATTATGTTAAGGTAATTTTTGGGGTTTTTTCTAAAAAATGAATTTTCTATGAATAGTGTATTTATTTAAAAATTAAATTAAAAATATTTAGAAAATTATTTTCATAAAATGGAGTTCATTTTTAAAATCAGAGCATTGATATTTGGTTAATGTAAAATTTTGGGATTTTTCTGAGAAAGTTGAATTTTTAGTGAATAGTAAAAACACAGTTTTAGGGTTTCTGTATGTTTAATGACATCATAACTGTGTCATGATGATTCCATGAGATATTTTAAGGGATGGTAGACTAAAGGGGATGAGTTATTGTATGAGGTGTCCCAAGTGTCCAATACCATGGGCAAATACCATGGGCAAGCCCATGGTTTTTCCAAAACCACCAACGAGGTGTCCCTTGGCCATTAATGCCTTGTCCCATCACTTTCCCTATAAATACCAAGAAATTATCTATTCCATTCGACTCCCCACTCTCCCCCTACGAGGTTATGGTCTCATTACCTCCCAAAGAGTCCTTCCAAGGTTCCCCCAGGCCCTCAAAGTACCCACCTTTGAGTTTTAAGAGTTACGTTTTAAGGTAGGGATCCTACCTCCCTCTTTCTTTTCAAGTAATCTCTTTTATGTCATTTCATTTATTCTCCATGATCTTATGTTGGAGGATGTTCATTTATATTAATCCTAATGTCTTTTTCATGTTCATATTATGATATACCCCCTCTTTTTCTCATCATTTCATTTTAAGAATGTTAAAGTGGCGCCGTTAGGCTGCCGAAATTTTAAGGGATTCGTTCACCTTTCTCATTTTCAAAGTTCTACTATCATGTAAAGTCTTTCAAGTTCCTTTTAATTTTATTAGAGTATGATGTCTATATCTATAATACTGAACTATTATGTTCATATTATTAGAGACCCTATTTTATCTCTTCAATTAAGTATTTTGATGTTTTAAGTGGCGCCGTTAGGCTGCCGAATTTTTAAGGGATTCTTTCACCCTTCTCATTTTAAAGTTCTACTTTCATGTCAAGTCTTTCAAGATCCTTTTTATTATGTTGGGGTATGATATCTATATCTATAATACTGATCTTTTATGACCATATTATGAGATATCCAATTTTATCTCTTTAATTCAGTATTTTGAAGATTTAAGTGGCGCCGTTAGGCTGCCGAATTTTTAAGGGATTCATTCACCTTTCTCATTTTTCAAAGTTCTACTTTCATGTCAAGTATTTCAGGTTCCTTTTTATTAGGTTGGGGTATGATCTCTATATCTATCATACTGAAATTTTATGTTCATATGATGAGAGACCCTATTTGATCTCGTCAAATCATTTTTGTTAATGTTTAAGTGACGTCATTTAGCTGCCGAATTTTCAGAAGAGAAATATCATTTTTGTATTCCTTTCATGTTCTTAATTTCATATGGAATGTCTTTAAAATTTCACTACCATGTTATTAAATCCATTATATTATGTCCCTATACTGTTTTATGGGTCATTTATGAATGTTTTACCCATGTCCCCTCTCTTTTCAATATTTTCTAAAACCCCGCAACATAGTCGTTATGCTGCAGAATTTCCGTCTCAAGATGTCTATCTCTTTTTCTGATGTTCTTTTATTTTATTACGTTAATACTCAAAGCTCCATATTCTATATGATTATTCACATATATACCAAAACTTTATATTTTAAATTCTGGTATTTACATACATGAGACCCACCTTCCTTTTCTGTGGGTTTTAAATTGACACAATGATCATGTCTTTAAAGCAGTTTTTAAAACGTTATGATTATGAAATGAAACCCACTCCTTTTATGCTATATGGGTTGTTTATGAAAAGATTTATTATGATATATATGGATCACATGATTATAAAGTCATGTCAAGGGTGTTCCCTGATAGCGCTCTAATGAATTGGGTAATGACTTAATCTTTAGAGATGACAATTTAGACTGATACCTTGGTGAATTACCTAGGTAATTTTTAATGACACCTTGGGGATGGACCTTGGTGAAACGAAAGGATTGTCATTATTAGATGTTGTATCCACATATTCATGTTATGAAAAATGCTATTTTCATTATGATATATTTCATGATTTATTTTTCATGCCTTAAAGTTCTTTTCATGACCTTATTGAAGTATCTCAAGTTCACATGTAAAATGTTTCTCTTGTTTCCCTTACTGGGCAATCTGCTCACCCTTTCATTTGATGTATGTCCCCAGGTTATGAGATGCAATAATGAACTTAGTTTGAACATGAGGATAAGCCTTTCAATTGTTTAAGAAGAATGTTTTATTTTTTCATGTTTTAAGTTCCTGGTTTCCAAGACACTAAACCTTAAAGATCCTCAGTTTTGTAAAATGAAATGAAAGTTTATGTGATGAAAAGGCGGGATTCTATAGTGGCCCTATCAACTGGTCGAAGAGGTCATCGATCCTCGGTAGTGGCTACCAGTTCTTCATGTTCATCTTAATTAAGCGCCAGTAATCCACACATAGCATCAAGCTCCCATCTGCATTCTTGGAAAATAGCAATGGGGATTCCCAGGGTGAAACGTTGGGTGTAACGCCCCGACCCTAGATACCCAGAGTCGGTGCATTATTACATAACATTGGCGTGATCAGAAGAAAGATCAAGTCTTGAATGACCGATTAGTTTAGTAGCATTGGAAACACTAGATATATTCATAAAGTTTACATTACATCAATAAGTGAAAAACTACAACAATATATTGTCTTCATATCCCCTCATACTATCCCTGATGGTCATTCATAAAATACTTCTTCACATCCTGGAAAAATAAAACATAGAAGAAGGGGTGAGCTCAAATTCCCAGTAAGGATAACAATATAGCGAAAACTTTCATAAATAAGAATAAACATTTAAGGCAATGTATAACTAAAACAAAATCCTTTTAAACTTGAACTTCAATATAGTATGGAAAAAATAAGATGAAATAATTCCAATTACTTATTCACATGGATATTATAATAATCGAATAATCACATGCAATATCAATAACCCCTTTCATAATAATGGAATTCATAATGCCATACTATCATAACCACATAGCCAAGGCCTCGTACCAAGACTAAAAATAAGATTTTTCCAAGGCCTTGTGCCAAGAAACTAGTTTGTCTCATGAGACCTACTGATGCATCGTGGAGCTATAGCGGGCTCCACCCGTCACTTACTATGTCCAATGCATTCCCATATGAAATGTTTTAAACATAACATAAACATTAGTATTAAAACTAGCATACAAAATGTCAATACTTTCTCCATAAACCATGAATGGTTTAAAAATAACACATCCAGAGTCAAACATATCACAAAACCTTCAATACAATACGAAAGTTTTGTATCAAAATAGATCAATTTCAAATAAGCTTAAAATCCATAAAAGGATGTTAACGTAGATGAAATCAAAACTATTTGGGAGAAATATCTCTTTTTTTGAAATTATTCAAAAGTCACACATTTATAAAGGAAGTAATTTAAAAGAGATTTTTGAATCAAAGTGTCTCATACCACTTTGAAACATTTGAAAAGAAATATCATTTCAAAACATTCATGTCTATATAAATAAATCTTTAAAATCATTTTGAAAACATGGACATTAATTAATAAGATTTATAAAGATAAATCTTTCAAACATTTAAAATTCTGATATTGATAAAGAGTACCTCTCAGAAATTCTTAAAATATTCATTTTGAAATCATTTAAAAGTCACATAATTATAAAATAAAAAATTTACTTTGAAAATATCCTTATAAGCTTGTAAAGGAAGCTTCCAAAATTTCATAACGGCGCAAAATAGCCGCACCCACCGTATAAGTTAAGAAAAACATTCTTACCTTAATTCTGTCGAAAAGGTTAAAAAGGACCTTATTTGGAAAATGACGGAAAGATTCCTTTATAAAGTTCATATAAAAAGTCAAAAAGGGTATAAATGACTTTAACCCATATTCTGAATATAGTACTAATGTTTTGAAATACACTTTAAAGAAACGTGGATGTGGTTGATAAAGAGGCCCCAGTAGATAATTACGTATAAACAACCTCAGATAATGAAGAGATTGTGAAATAACCCTTACCTTGTACTTTTACTTGGTTGGGGGTAGGTTAAAATCTTGTATAATGGTGAAATAATTGTTATTAAATTATTGAATAATCAAATACATTAATATGATATCATATATGATCTTTTAACATTGATTTGTTAATAATATCTTAGTATTATCTTTGTTTCGGGTGTTAACTTAATTGTTTTCTTCTATATGTTTTGTTATGTAATCCAAGTTTATCATGGATAGGTTGTATCTTAATATTATCCAGAATGATATCAAGTCCTTAGATACTATTATTAATCATCAAATGAGAATTATACTTGAATGGATACGATGGAGAATGAATCTCATCGCGTTCGTGGAGACGGTAGTCCGTACGTACTCACGAGCAACAATATCATTATTTTGTTATTAAAATAATATATAATTGGATGGTATATCATATATACAGAATAATTATCATGTTATATTTATTATTTATATGAATTACACATCATTATTATACCCATCCATATAATAATTTATTGAATGACAATTACACCACAACGTGGAGACGGTAAGCCGTATGTACGCATGTATGCTGTCATGCCATTTCAAAGGATGGATATAATACTGAATATGGTTGTACCATATTTATAATAACATCACAATATATAGAATATCCTTCAGTTATTATTTTAGAATATAAATGACAAAGAAAGAAGAAGTTGGAGAAGAATGGAACTTGAAAGAGGGTGGTGAAAACATTATCTCTTTTTCGGGTTCTTCCTTTTGATTTGATTAAAAGTGCTCCTTAGGTTGGCTTTCTGATAAAACTAAGGCCTCTAGGTTGTAGTGAGGGACGTTTAAAGAGTATTTGGGTAGGGTTTGGCCGATCCAAAGGGATTTTAATGTGTGAATTAGTGAGAAGAGGCAGTTCCCTTTTATAAGAGGGGTGGGGGCACCATTGAAAAAGATAAAAACATTATTTTATAATAAATTAATATTCGTTTTATAATGGCTACAAAGTGGATTATATAAGGTTTAAGGGAGGGATGGGTCGAAAAATACTCAACCAATTTAATTTAGACAGGTTTGGGTCATTATATTAAACTTATCTTTAAGTATTAACTCTTAGTTAATTAGTTTCACTTTTACAATGTCTCTTTGTATTTTTATATTATATGGTTAATAAACTTACTATATACATCCATGAGACCCCCAAGTGGTCCATTAATAATACACCTATCATGATATAAATCTCTTGGACGAACCTTAGATTTTTTCGATTTTAATATCAATTAATAATATAATATTTGTTTTAAAAACTCTTTTATGTCAATTTTGACACTATTCAATAATTGATTTTTGTAAAAATTATAACTGAATGATTACTTAAAAAAAGTTAATTAAATCAATTATAACATGTAATATTAACCTATAATATTATTTTTATTTATAAAAAGTCTCAAATTACATTTATTTGGTTATTTATGATATCAATTATTCAAATTTTTCATTAATTAGGTAATTACTGCATCACCATTGTGTCATAAATAAATTAAATTATTAAATGTCTAAAAATTATAAATAAAATACCATTATGTAGGAAATAATTTTATATTTCTAATGAATATTTACAATCTAATTTATCTTATAAATAACCCTATATTAAAAATGTTTTAGTAAATATACTTTGATATTAACTCTTTTAACTCTTCTATGAATTAAATAATAATAAATATCCTAATCTAATACAAGTGGACATAAATGATAATATTTTACTCATAATATTGTTTTTGGTTGAGATACACTTGTCCAATAGAATAAGGACATGTGTTAGGGTAATATTATTATCATTTTTACCCTTAATTAACCTATTTACTTTTAACCGTGGTAAATAAAAGTAAAATGTTATTATTCACCAAAAATTATTTTCATCTCATTAAACCACATTATACTCCATGATATTAACTGTGTCTCTCGGATTTTTGAAATTCCACTCACAGAAGCGGTAAAATTATGTTTTATGAAAAATTCAGTTTTTTTAACTACCACTTAGTGGTTTCACTATTCATCAAAAAATGGAAATTTCTAGAAAAATACAAAAAATTAGGTGAAAGCTATATTTGATATTATGAAATCAAAAATGATGACTATTTTACCAAATTCATAACATATCAGTTCAATTAATTAATTTAAAAATTAATTCCCGTCGTCAAAACAAATAGTGTGTTTTTAAGAGATAATAGCTATTAAAAGATTGAGACTTGTTTATGTCTGGTTTAAATGTGAAATTACATACAATGACCAACATTGTATTAAATGGTAAAAATATATTATAAATATACTTTAAAACCACTCAAATTAATAATTTATCACTATTAATTATTTCGATTAAAAAAGTTGTTTTTAATTAAAATTTAGCAATTTTCACTATTCATCAAAATATGAAAGTTATTCGAAAAGTATCAAAATTTCATCCTAAGCTAATTTTGATATCATGAATCCAAAAATGAAGTCCATTTCGAATGATAAAATCCATAAAATTTCAAAAATTAGGTATTACTATTCATAATGTCTAGTTTGATTGGTTGTGGTGTGTTAGAATCTCGAAGTTGCGTACAATGCACGCCATTGCATTATTCAAAGGGAAACGTACCGTGGAATCTTGGGATGTTTCATTGTAAATTTTTGATGTCCCCATTCTAAAAAGTTAATTTATTTAGTCAAATTTAATATATAATGGTTTAAAATATTGAATTTAAAAAGGGTTCACAATTAAAAGTTTGTAAAAGTGCAATACTGAAAATGAATTTTTTCTTACATTATGTCTAAGAAACTCATAATATGGATTCTATAATTATAAGGATTATATAAAGTTTAAAATTTAGTTAATACTATTCATAACCTCTTTTGAAGGGCTTGTTTAGTAAGTCATGGTGCGCTTGAACTCGGTGTTGCGTGTAGTGCAAGTTATTGAACTACTTTGAAGAAATAACACACTATGAAATCAAGGGGTGTTACATTATCCCCTCCTTCAACAAATTGTGTCCTCGCAATTTGAAATTGTTCTTCGAAAATAAAAGGTTGAATATAGAAAATATCTTTGTGGTAAAACCCACATCGGAAATTGGGTTAATAAAATTATTCTAAATAAGAGGAAAAGAGAAATGAAAGGGTCACCACCAAATTATGATATCTATTCGGAGAACATTGGTGGAAATTAGAGACATATAATTCGGGGGAAAATGTAAATATTTATAGGTAGTGATTGAGGTCATCAATCACAAACAAGTGTAAAATTGAGGGCCTTAAATTCATCAATCTATAATGATTTAAAATACCATCGATTCAGCAAAACATATGGTATTATGATAACACATTTTTTGTTTTAAGATCCATTCACTACAGTATAAGAATTAATTTCTTCATTGAATTAGAGAAGAAGACAAATATATACTTGACAAGAAGAGTCCCATCCTTTAACTAAGTTCTACCACAAACTCATCTTTCACTCTAAAAGATAATAGAACTTAAAAATAATATTCTATTTATCATATTTGTATATGGTTAAAAAATGAATTTATAATTCATCTAGAAGAACCATAAAAACGACATTATTCAATCCAGGACATCACATGGGTCAGTGGTAGGTGATACACCATTGTCGCCCTTCGGTTGTGGGTTCAAGTCTCGCGGCCTTGCTGGACGCGACGGGTTGCTGCCCGACCTCCGGGTTGTCCTTTTATGGAAATCCAAAATAATCGAAACTAGAACTCTCCAAAATACATCAGTCCAAAATTTATAAGGTAGGTAAACACAATTAAGATCCTTTTTGTCGCGTAATAACATGTGAACACCTTCATCATGTATTCTTTTAAAACACTGAAACATCCTGAATTACCATAAAACCTTACTGATTACATTCATGATCCATTATTCCATAAAAAATAATAGATATACTCCTTCAATCCAAAAATGTTGAAAACCCAAACAATGATAGAATATACAAATCATTAATCAATTTCGAGGTACTCAAGAATATCCAATATAATTTTTCCAAATCAATCATGTATTATTCTAAAATCACTACCTCGGTATCAGAACCATATTATGGTTTATCATTATCTCAACCATATATTTTCCAAAAATTTAACCTGTTATTGAGTCACTTTTCATTGTTCCTAACAATCTCAAGTCCTTAATGAAATAGTACTGCAGTACAATCCTTATATACTCCATAATTATTATAACACGTACATTATTGATACAACACTCAAATGACATAATCAACATAAGAACTCTAATCATTCCTCTTCATCTGTGGTAGTATTATAACTTGATTATTATCCAATAGCATCATTTGCGGCATAGTCTGATGACTGGGACATAGGTTCGTGTAGTGTCCAAATTCCTTGAAAATGAAGCATTGTACATTTGAAACCATTTTCTTATCCTTGCCGTCACGTACTTTGTGCACTTTTCCTCCATACTTAAAACAAACTCCCATTCCTTTCAGGCATGTTCTAGGGTGTTTCATCTAACAGTTATCACATATGGGAAAATTCTTCATTTCCCTCTTCCCTTTATCCAGCTTTGCCTCTTCCATCCTTTTCTTCTCTTTCTTCCCTTCAAATCCATAAGACTCAGTAAACTCTTTACTTATCTTATCAACACATGATATTATTTCTTCATATGATGATAATACATGGGAGACTATTTCTCTTATAAATTCTGGCTTAAAACCATGAAATATATGATCCTTCTTTCTCTTTGGATCATTTGCATTGCCGGAGTTCTCATTCCTTCTACTGGGTGCCATTTCTAAACAATGGTATACACTAGATTAGTTTATGAATAACAATACCTAATCCCAAACTTGTAAAACACATAACATAAATTAAATAATTTATGGATATAATCCATAATCATAAAAATGTCTCCTTTGAGAAAGTATATACTCATAAACCCTTCATAATGGTTTGTAATGAAAATGAGAATTATCCTAAGAATATCCCCAGGGAGTTTCGTAACCAAGAGTGCAGCAAGGCCCGTTGTCGTGCACCAGTTCCCATTCGAGTCAAGCTCAAAGTGGTGTTTTCGGGTTTTACACCTAGGTACTTCTATGCCATAGCCGCCTCTACCTGATCATATCCAGACAGGGATGTATTTCTTGGAAAACTCAATAAATCTCTACAATACCAAAATTCTAGGATGTTCTTCTATACTAATCCTCAAAGTTCATCTTAGGTCTACGTGCTCTAATCAGAGTTTATCTAAATCTACCTTCGATGTTTTGTACTAAACTTCCTATGATACCAACTGTAACGCCCTGACCCTAGATACCCAGAGTCGGTGCATTATCACATAACATTGGCATGATCACAAGAAAGATCAAGTCTCGAAAGACCGATTGGTTTAGTAGCTTTGTAAACACTAGATATATTCATAAAGTTTACATTACATCAATAAGTGAAAAACTAAAACAATATATTGTCTTTATATCCCCTCATACTATCCCTGTAGGTCATTCATAAAATAATTCTTCACATCCTAGGAAAAATAAAACATAGAAAAAGGGGTGAGCTCAAATGCCCAGTAAGGATAAAAATATAGCGGAAACTTTCATAAATAAGAATAAACATTTAAGGCAATGTATAACTAAAACAAAAGCCTTTTAAACTCGAACTTCAACATAATATGGGAAAAGTAAAATGAGATAATGACATTTACTTATTCACATGGATATTCTACTGGTCTAATAATCAAATGCAATATCAATAAACCCTTTCATAATAATGGAATGCATAATTCCCGACTATCATAACAACATAACCAAGGCCTCGTGATAAGACTACAAATAAGATTTTTCCAAGGCCTTGTGCCAAGACACTAGTTTGTCTCATGACACCTACAGATGCATCGAGGAGCTATAGCAGGCTCCACCAGTCACTTACTAAGTCCAATGCATTCCCATATGAATTAGTTTAAACATAACATAAACATTCGTATTAAATATAGCATATGAAATGTTAACACTTTCTCCATAAACCATGAATGGTATAAAAATAACACATCCACAGTCAAACAAATCACAAAACCTTCAATACAATACGAATGTTTTGTATCATAATAGATCAATTTCAAATAATCTTAAAATCCATCAAAGGATGTTGACATAGATGAAATCAAAACAATTTGAGAGAAATATCTCTTTTTTGAAATTATTGAAAAGTCACACATTTATAAAGGAATTAATTTAAAAGATATTTTTGAATCAAAGTGTCCCATACCACTTTGAATGTTTTGTAAATAAATATCATTTGAAAACATTCATGTCTATATAAATAAATCCTTAAAATCATTTTGAAAACATGGACATTAATTAAAAATATTTAGAAAGATAAATCATTAAAACATTTAAAATTCTGATTTTGATAAAGAGTACCTCTTAGAAATTCTTAAAATATGCATTTTGAAATCATTTAAAAGTCACATAATTATAAAATAAAAAATTTACTTTTAAAATACCCTTATAATCTCGTAAGGGATTCTTCGAAAATTTTATAACGGTGGAAAATAGCCGCACCCGCCGTATAAGTTAAAAAAACATTCTTACCTTAATTCTGTCGAAAATGATAAAAAGGACCTTGTTTGGAAAACGACGGAAAGATTCCTTTATAAAGATCTTATAAAAAGTGAAACAAGGGTAAAAATTACTTTAACCCATATTCTGTAAAATAGTAGGAATGTTTTGAAATACACTATCAAGAATCATGGATGTGGGTGATAAAGAGGTCCTAGTAGATAATTACGAATAAACAACCTCAGATAATGAAGAGATTGTGAAATAACCCTTACCTTGTACTTTTCCATGGTTGGGGGTAAGTTAACCTCTTGTATAATGGTGAAATATATGTTATTAAATTATACAATAATCATATAAATTAATATGACAACATATATGATCATTTAACATTTATTTGTTAATAATATCTTAGTATTATCGTTGTTTCGGGTGTTAACTTAATCGTTTTCTTTTATATGTTTTTTTACGTAAGACGTGCTTTTCATGGATAGGTTTTATATTAATTATATCCAGAATGATATCAAGTCCTGAGATACTATTATTAATCATCAAATGAGAATTATACTTGAATGGATACGATGCAGAATGAATCTCACCGTGTTCATGGAGACGGTAGTCCGTACGTACGCACGAGCGACAATATCATTCTTTTGATATTAAAATAATATATAATTGGATGGTATATCATATATACAGAATCATTATCATGTTATATTTATTATTTATATGAATTACAAATCATTATTATACCCATCAAAATAATAATTTATTGAATGACAATTACACCACGACGCGGAGACGGTTAGCCGTACGTACGCATGTATGGTGACATGCCATTTCAAAAAGTTTGATAGAATACTGAATATTATTGTACCATATTTATAATAACATCACAATATATAGAATATTATGGAGTTATTATTTTAGAATAGAAATAACAAAGAAAGAAGAAGTTTAAGAAGAAAGGAACTTGAAAGAGGGTGGTGAAAACATTACCTCTTCTTCGGGTTCTTCCTTTTGATTTGATCAAAAGGGGTCATTAGGTACGCTTTATGATCAAAATAAGGCCTATAGGTTGTAGTGATGGAATTTGAGAGAGTATTTGGGCAGGGTGTGGCCGAGTGAATGGGCTTTGAATGTGTGAATTAGTGAGAAGGGTGAGTGCCCTTTTATAAGAGGGGTGAGGGGCACCTTTAGAAAAGCTAAAATTATTATTTTATAATAAATTCATATTTGGTATATAATGGCTCCAAAGTGGATTATTTAAAGTTTAAGGTGGGTATGGGTCTAAATCTACTCAACCAATATAATTTAGACTTGTTTGGGTCATTATATTGACCTTATCATTAAGTATTAACTCTTAGTTAATTAGTTTCACTTTTACAATGTCTCTTTGTATTTTTATATTATATGGTTAATAAACATACTATATACATACAAGAGACCCCCAAGTGGTCCATTAATGATACAACTATCATGATATATGTCTATTGTCCAAACCATAGATTTTTTGTAATTTAATATCAATTAATAATATAATATTTGTTTTAAAAACTGTTTTATGTCAATTTTGACACTATTCAATAATTGATTTTTTTTAAAAAAATTATAACTGAATAATTACTTCGAAAAAAGATAATTAAACCATTCCTAAAATGTCATATTAACCTATAAAATTATTGTTATTTATAAAAAGTCTCAAATTACATTTATTTGGCTATTTATAATATCTATTATTCTAATTTTTCATTAATTAGGTAATTACTACACTACCATTGTGTCAAAAATAAATTAAATTATTAAATGTCTTAAAATTATAAATAAAATACCATTATGTAGGAAATCGTTTTAGTTTTCTAATGAATATTTACAATCTAATTTATCTTATGAATATCCCTATATTAAAAATGTTTTAGTAAAAACACTTTCATTTTAACTCTTTTAACTCTTCTTTGAATTAAATAATAATAAATGCCCTAATATAATACAAGTGTACTTAAATGATAATATTTTACTCCTAATATTGTTATTGGTCGAGATAAACTTGTCCAGTAGAATTAGGACATGTGTTAGGGTAATATTAATATCATTTTTACCCTTAATTACCCTATTTACTTTTAACCGTGGTAAATAAAAGTAAAAAGTTACTAATCACCAAAAATTATTTTCATCTCATTGAACCACATTTTACTCCTTCATATTATCCATGTCTCTCGGATTTTTTAAATTCCAATAAAAAAAGCGGTAAAATTAAGTTTTATGAAAAAATCAGTTTTTTTAACTACTACTTAGTGGTGTCACTATTCATCAAAAAATGGAAGTTTCTAGAAAAATACCAAAAATTAGGCCTAAGATATATTTGATATTATGAATTAAAAAATGATTTCTATTTTACCAAATTCATAACATATCAGTTGGATTAATTAATTTAAAAATTAATTCATGTCGTCAAAACAAATATCTTGTTTTTAAGAGATAATAACTATCTAAAGATTGACACTTGTTTATGTCTGGTTTAAATGTGAAATTACATCCAATGACCAAAATTGTATTAAATGGTAAAAATATATTCTAAATATACTTTAAAACCACTCAAATAAATAATTTATCACTATTAATTATTTCGATTAAAAAAGTTTTTAATTAAAATTTAGTAATTTTCACTATTCATCATAATATGAAAGTCATCCGAAAAGTACCAAAATTTCTCCCTAAGATAATTTCGATATCATGAATCCAAAAATGAAGTCCATTTTGAAATATAAAATTTATAAAATTTCAAAAAATAGGAATTACTATTCATAACAGCTAGTTTGATTGGTTGTGGTGTGTTAGAATCTCAAAGTTGGTTACAATGCACGCCATTGAATTATTCAAAGGGAAACGTACTGTGGAAGATTGGGATGTTTCATTGTAATTTTTTTATTTCCTCATTCTAAAAAGTTAATTTATTTAGTCAAATTGAATATATAAAAGTTTAAAATATTTTATTTAAAAAGGGTTCACTATTAAAAGTTTGTAAAAGTGCAATACTGAAAATGAATTTGTTCTAATGTTATGTCTAAGAAACTCATAATATAGATTCTATAATTATAAGGATTATATATAGTTTAAAATTTAGTTAATACTATTCATAACGTCTTTTTAACGGCTTTTTTAGTAAGTCATGGTGCGCTTGATCTCGGTGTTGCATGTAGTGCAAGTTATTGAATTATTTTGAAGAAATAACACAATATGAAATCTGGGGGTGTTACACTGGGTCTCACAAAGCCCTCCTTCTTCAAGTCGTCCAGCTGCATCCTCAACTCATGAAGATCTACACAAGCCATTTGATAAGAAGATGCTGATATAGGGGTCGTCCCGGGTTGTAACTCAATGCAGAAATATATCTCCCAACGGGGAGGTAGCCCGGGGACATCCTTCGGAAAGCTGTCCTTGTACTCAGCCAGCATAGCTGGAAACAGGAAACTCATAAAATCTACCGCGCCAAGGGCTAGTCTAGCCAAATGATGTGAAATTGGTTGTGCCCTCCTATACACGAGTCCATCCTGTGCTGCATGGGTGTCTCTTTCCCCAACAAAAGAGAACCTCATCCCATCACTGCGGCACACCACACCCTTCGCCTAAAACAATCAATCTGGGCATGAACTGTGGATAGCCAATCCATACCAAGAATGAAATCGTAAGGCCTCGACGCTACCACCAAGAGGATCCAGCCGAAACTCTCACCTCCAAGGGTCAGGTCACACTGCCTGCAAAGGTATGTGATCTCTGAATCTTCTCCAGTCGGTGTTTCTAAGCGTAAGGGTCGAGTCAATGGCTCAACTGGAATCTCAGGGTCTCGAAAAAGATAAGCAGCCAGAAATGAATGACTAGAACCTATGTATATCAATACGGAAACAAAAGTTGAAAAGATAGAGATAGTACCTCTAATAATTCCAGGAGTACCTGGGTCATAAGCCTCTGCCACCTACAGCTGCCCCTGCCTCTGTCCACCAGCTCCCTGAGCCAGGGGCAGACCTCCTGGGGGTGATGGTGGTAAAGGGTCGAAATGCCGACCACCTCCAGCTGCTCTCCCAACTCCTCTGCCACATCCGCCTCCTCGCGGATCTGCCTGCTCCACACGTTACCTCTACCTCGGTGGTCCATCCAATGCTCCCGTGTCATTAGTAAGGCGGGTCGAACAATCTCAAGCGAGATGAACCCTGCTGTCACATGAGTAACATCGCATCTCTCGAGGCTGGCTGTGTAACACCCCAGGTAAATAATGAATATGAAATTTTCATATTTATCCATATTTGTGAATAAAATATTAATATAACTTTAAAGGGGACGCTATGCTCGATGGCGTACCCAACACGCAACAACGAGTTTCTTGGGAATCTTATGTTGCACTCTAATAATAAAATAATATTATTTTAAATGGTAGTTAATATGTAGCCGTTTTATTGGAGGGAATGGATAGAAATAACTAAAATATTATTATATATGTTCTTAAATATTTTTACATTTATACAATAAAAGATAAAGGCTTAAAATACGGAAAGAATTCAATTTTAGGCGTATATGCCCTAGTTTTCACTAAAGGTTCACTTATCACCTTTTGATGGAGAACAATAATTAAATATAGTTTTGTTCACTCTTAAACATTCTTTTGGACCAAATAAAACTCTTATTAAGAATCGGGACATCAAAATTTACTTTGTGTAAATTTTTGGTATCTTTCCGATAAAGTTCATTTTTTTTAATGAAAAGTGTAAAATGTTGTATTTTAATTCAAAACCACTTTTTAATCTAATTTATTTATATGATTAGATTACATTTTGAATTGGTTTTAAAGTGAAATTAGAAAATATTTTTACCATTAAATCCAATAGTGGTCATTGGAATCAATTTCACTTTGAAATCAGACTTAAACTAGTGTCAATCTTTTGATACTTATTGTTTCATAAAACAAGCTATTTTTCATGACAGCGGGAATTAATTATTAAATTAATTAATGTGACTTATATGTTTTTAATTTTGTAAAACGGACTTCATTTTTGAATTCAGAATATCAAATATATCTTAGGGTGATTTTTTGGGATTTTTCTGAAAAACTTCAATTTTTGATGAATAGTGAAACCACTAAGTGGTACTTATAAAAACTGATTTTCCGTTTAAATGAAATTTTTCCATCATTGTGTTTTGATTTTCAAAAATCCGACATATATGGTTGTCATTAAGAAGTAAAATGTGGTTCAATGAGATTAAAATAATTTGTTGGTGAATAGTAACTTATTAAGTTTTTAATCGCGATTAGAGGTAATTAGTGTAGTTTAAGGTAAAAATGATATTATAAGAATGTGAAAACACCATGACACTTGTCCTACACCTATTGGTTGTATCATGGCCGACCAAGGCAATCCATGGGTCAACTTGGGGACCCCATGGAGACATTTTGGTGGGGAAATGACATAAATAACATTTTATTTAATGTAAAAGTAAAATTGACACAAACATGATATGTTTTACTAAAACAATTTTTAAGTTGGGTTATACAAGTCATCTTTTTGATTATAAATATTCATTGGAAATATAAAAAGATTTTCTACATCATAGTATTTGTTTTTTAATTTTTAGACATTAAATAAATTAAATTATTTATGACATCATAATGATGCAGTGATGACATCATTATTTAACGATTAAAATAAAATGGAAAGATAATGTAAAATCTATGAACTACACATGTCCAAAACTTATTGGATGGGTGGATTTCGAACTTTTATAACCTTATCCACGAATTATATCAATTTGGGACCTTTTAAAACCGAAACACATTTTCAAATAAAGTAATATTTCCTTACTTTCCAAAAGTGCCCCTCCTCTCCTCTTATAAAAGGCCCCCACCTCTACCTATTTTCACACACTCCCCAAGCCTTTCGCTCGGACAACCCCTGGAAATTTACTCTCTCCACATCCATCTCCTCATCCTAGAGGATTTCCATTGGGCAGAATCCTTTCAAAGGAAGCCTTTAGGCTCAAATCAAAAGGAGTTACACTTTTAAAGGTAATTGATTCTCTCATGTTCATTTGTTTTATTTTGATTCTCCAACCCCCTAAACTCTTTCTATTTACTTCTTTTGTAACACCAAAAGTATCTTCAGTATACTAGGATGTTGTTATAAGATTTATTATAGCTACACTCTCACACAACTACATCAAATGGTTAAAGAACTTACGGTTTCTGTGGATGGTGAAATTCTGCCTCCCGAAATGATGATTGTTCAATACTCATTTAACACCTTCAACGGTGGCCATTATGATGTCACTATTTTTATATATGATATATAATATGTTTATGTTTTATTTATGCTTCTGTGTTTTTCAGTTTTGTCTTACCTTTATGGATTCCATTATGGGTATATGCGATATCTTCATTTAAGGAAGTGCGGACTACCGCCCCCTCAAAGTGATTTGATTCGTTAAATACCATATGTGGGATGTATAAAGGATGGAAATATGATATTATATATGATATTATACTGGAATTATAATATACCTTTATATCATTATTATTCCATTCTATAAAATACGAAATAGAAATGAAAGTAGCGTTCATGCGTACGTACGGCTTACCGTCTCCATGAACGGTGCATTTCATTTCTTACCTCTAAATGATTATGTAATGTTATAAATGCATGAATGTACTGGATATATATTACATATATGATATGTACATAATGAATACAATTCTGGATATAATAAACATTTGGCCACACGAACAACAAGTAATTGTAAGAAGTCCACTTTCGACTTAAGAACCAAATATCGGCAAAACAAATATTATTAACTTAAATGATTACATAATGTTTATGACATGGTAATAAGTGGTATTAAAGTAATATTGAACTTGAAAAAGGTTCTTAAGGAATTATAAATTAACTCATGTTTATTATTCAGGAGATTAAAGAACGATCGAGCCAAGTCGGACCCGAGGTAAGGGATCCTACTCCTCTCTTTCTTTTTAAGTACACACTTTTATGTCATTCCTTTTAATGCTCATCTTTCTTGTTATTGGGATGATATTTTCTATTACATTTACTGTAATTTTTATGTTCATGAGATTAGAGACCCTATTCTCTCTCATCAATCCATTTTGGAAGTTTTGAGTGGCGCCGTTAGGCTGCCGAACTTTCGTAAGAGATCTAACCTCTCTCTTTCCTTTTAAGTACTCTCCTTTATGTCACTTCTTTTAAACTCCTCCTTGAAATGTTGGGGGATTTTCTTTTATATTACACTTGCTGTAAATTCTATTGTAATATTATGGGATACTCTATTTGATCTCATCAATCCATATTCGGAAGTTTTATGTGGCGCCGTTAGGCTGCCGAGTTTTTGTAAGGGATTTTTCATCTCACTTTTATTCCCGTGAGATTTATGCTACATTCGCGACAAATTCCATTGAGTGGTGTATGTACTTACCATGTAATATACTTTCATTTATGAGAATTTACATCAATGACCTATTTTCTTTCTTTCATGGGGTGTATGTTTTGAAAGATACCCAAGTTGGTAAGGGAACCTTTCACCCTCCTCTTTTTTAAAAAGACTTCTTTTATTGGGTCTTTTAATTTACATATTTTTATGTTGGGATATGTTCTCATACATCCTTATTGATGTAAATTTTATGTCCAAGTGATGAGATACTGTTTTTATATCTCATCAACTCATTTTGATGTGATGTCGTTAGGCTGTCAAGGGGACTTTTTAACCCAATTTCGATTTCTTTGGGTTCAACTTGTAGTCATTGAATATGTCATCCATTGAATATGTGTGAATGACCTTTTATTGTTTTACACTTAATATCCACTTATATTGGGTGTATTTATTTTTGTCACACATATTTTTGAGATTTATTTGTCCTTAATTTAAGGATACCTTCTCTATAAGGGATTTCATCACATTTGACATTTCTATTGAGGGTTCATTGTTGTTATGCACCAATTCACTCTTATATGGTGTATATACTGTCCTTTGGAGTATTATATCATGAATCATTTTATTCTCATGATATTATAAAGTTCTGACTAAATGTTATTCCTCGATTATTGTATTCAAGTGTCTCAAATTTTGGTAAAACCCCTTTAACCAAAATATCGTTTTAAATGTTTTAATTATTTGTTCTTATTAATATCCATGTTTTCAAAATTGTTTTAATGATTTATTTATATGGATATTAATGGTTTAAAATGTTAAAAGCTTCAAGGTGGTATGGGATACTTTGATTCAAAAATCTCTTTATTAAATGTTTTAAATGGTTTTGGAAATGGTTTCTTTTTGAATGGATTCGTTATTTCAATATCCTAAAATGTTATATTGTGATTAAAATGTGGAAATGTTATGTTTCCTTTATTCATGTTTATGTGATACGATTATGTTATGGTTCTTGGGATTGTTATGAAGAACGGGTGGTTCCGTGATAAACTAAGGGCGGGTGAGCCCGATATAGCTCTCCAATGCATTGGGTAACGCGAAGGAGTGAAACGTTAAGGTTTCTCCGAAGAGATTTAGGGAATATACTGTGATGGGTATTCCAAACGTAACCAAGAGGGTTACTCCCTATGTAAGAATGTTATGAATGCCTCACATTACCTTTATGTCTTATGTTTTCTATGATTTATTCATGGTTTGATGAGGTATGTTAAAGTGCCTATGTTTTATGGGTAAAGTATGATTTCATTCTTATGTATATATGAACTCATGTTTCCTTTACATATTTTTATAACCCTTACTGATCTTTTTATGCTCATCCCAAGTTTTTGAAATGTTTTTCACAGGTCAAGGGAAAGGTACATGATGTGATGATAGTGTCAAGGATGTTTCAAGAAAGAATCCGTGTTATATTTTAAATATGTTTCCATTGATGGGAAGAATGAATACTGTCTTTTATGTAACCACTTTGTTTAAATGTGGAATGTAATGCAAGTTTCATGATCTAATTCTCTAAAACTCTAAACCTGAAAAGATCCTCAATGTGTAATCTTATAATAACTCAAGATTAAGTAAGGTTTAAGGCTGGGGCCTTATAGTTGGTATCAATGGTCGGTTTAGATAACTTTAGAGGTTAGGGTATTCTTTAAGAATGGGTGACATTACCATAATGGTTAGGATTTCAGAAAGAGTCCTAGTTTTAGATAAATTTAATGAGTAAGTGTATATTAGTGTTTACCTTCATCGTTTGTACATGATGGTTTTGTTGATATACTCACACTGACATTTCTATTTTTAGTGAATGGATGGATCTAGCAGGCACCAAAGAGACAACAGGTTTGAAGGAAACTGTGGTGGTTCTCTGATTAAGATACTCGATAAAATGGAGGATTCAATGAGGAAACTCGTGATTGTTCTAAACTAGATATCAAGGAGTTGTGATCAACCACTTCAACCCTGGTGAGTTCTCTAATTCATCATGTACGAGATGGCCAACTCGATGTGGAAATTCAGGTAATAATTATTAAGGTAACCATTAGGGTTTATATGATGTTTAATTTTTAGGTAATTATGGGTTATTATATGTTATGATGTAAAATGAAAGGAATGAGATAAACTTGAGGTTAAAATATGTTATGATTATTCTTGAAGATTTTATCTCATTTTGGGGAATGTTTTAAGAATTATATAGTTTTGGAAAAAGGACAACACACAGACCGTGTGACATCCCGTCGCGTCGGACAAAGCTGCGGGAATCGAACCCACAACCAATGTGCGACTGGTATTTATCTCCTACCACTGGACTACGTGAAGTCCCTGGTTAGTTTGACTGATTCATTCTAGTTATATGATTTTATGAATTAAGAGTAAGTTGATTTTGGGTTATTTATGAAAATGAATAACCTATCATGGAGAATATGTGATTAGGTTAATTACTTTTTAATACGAGACTTTAGGAGCAACTGATGTTGTTTGGAGATAAATGTTACGATTTAACATGGAAGACTATGCGACTAAATCCTTCAAATATTTGGGTTTCAATCTTATATTGGTTTACTTTGAAGAATTTTATGGACAAATTGATTATAGAATGGTCCTCGTTGAACTTTGGGTTTTGTTGGACAAATTTTGGAGATTAAGAATAGATTTTCTTTTTATAAAGGGTTATCCTTTTCTGGAATATCTGATCTTGTACTAGCCTTTTTTGTTTTGGTTTTGGTTAAAGTCTAAAGAAATGGGATGTATATAGTTCTATTTTGTGGATTAGGTGATTCTCTAGAAGTTGATTATAGTACTCTTAATGTGAACAAGTCTTCCTAAATACTCGTCTTTTGGAGAAAATGTGAGTTTGTGTAAGGAATCTAATAAAAGTTGAAAGTCAATATGATAAGTGATTATGTTTCCTTATGAATAAATTCCTCAATAAAAATTAACTTAAAAAAAAAATGTTTTCTATTAACTTTTCCTACTGGGGAATCAAATACCGTTTAACCCATCACAAGTTTGTGATTTTCTCATGGTTAACTTTCTCCTAAACATGTTTTCTATCACTCTCCATGAGAACATGAACCTATGTTTTCTCCTCCATTTCCATGTTTTCATACTTGGAATCCTAGTATGGGTTAACTCGGGTGACCTTTGTACTTATCTTTCTTTATTTTAAAGTGTTTGTTTTACCGACTTTTGTTCTGATGTGGGACTTTCAAGGATGTTTCGAAGCGCAATTTTAAAATTGCGAGGACGCAATTCCCAAAAGGGGGGAAGGATGTAACACCCCAGGTAAATAATGAATATGAAATTTTCATATTTATCCATATTTGTGAATAAAATATTAATATAACTTTAAAGGGGACGCTATGCTCGATGGCGTACCCAACACGCAACAACGAGTTTCTTGGGAATCTTACGTTGCACTCTAATAATAAAATAATATTATTTTAAATGGTAGTTAATATGTAGTAGTTGTATTGGAGGGAATGGATAGAAATAACTAAAATATGATTATATATGTTCTTAAATATTTTTACATTTATACAATAAAAGATAAAGGCTTAAAATACGGAAAGAATTCAATTTTAGGCGTATATGCCCTATTTTTCACTAAAGGTTCACTTATCACCTTTTGATGGAGAACCGTCATTAAATATAGTTTTGTTCTCTCTTAAACATTCTTTTGGACCAAATAAAACTCTTATTAAGAATCGGGCCATCAAAATTTACTTTGTGTAAATTTTTGGTATCTTTCCGATAAAGTTCATTTTTTTTAATGATTAGTGTAAATTGTTGTATTTTAATTCAGAACCACTTTTTAATCTAATTTATTTATATTATTAGATTATATTTTGAATTGGTTTTAAAGTGAAATTAGAAAATATTTTTACCATTAAATCCAATAGTGGTCGTTGGAATCAATTTCACTTTGAAATCAGACTTAAACTAGTGTCAATCTTTTGATACTTATTGTTTCATAAAACACGCTATTTGTCATGACAGCGGGAATTAATTATTAAATTAATTAATGTGACTTATATGTTTTGAATTTTGTAAAACGGACTTCATTTTTGAATTCAGAATATCAAATATATCTTAGGGTGAATTTTTGGGATTTTTCTGAAAAACTTCAATTTTTGATGAATAGTGAAACCACTAAGTGGTATTTATAAAAACTGATTTTCCATTTAAATGAAATTTTTCCATCATTGTGTTTTGATTTTCAAAAATACGACATACATGGTTGTCATTAATATGTAAAATGTGGTTCAATAAGATTAAAATAATTTTTTGGTGAATAGTAACTTATTAAGTTTTTAATCGCGATTAGAGGTAATTAGTGTAGTTTAAGGTAAAAATGATATTATAAGAATTTGAAAACACCATGACACTTGTACTACACATATTGTTTGTATCATGGCCGACCAAAACAAGCCATGGGTCAACTTGGGGACCCCATGGAGACATTTTGGTGGGGAAATGACATAAATAACATTTTATTTAATGTAAAAGTAAAATTGACACAAACATGATATGTTTTACTAAAACAATTTTTATGTGGGGTTATAAAAGTCATATTTTTTATTATAAATATTCATTGGAAAGCTAAAAAGATTGCCTACATCATAGTATTTTTTTTATAATTTTTAGACATTAAATAAATTAAATTATATATGACATCATAATGATGCAGTGATGACGTCATTATTTAACGATTAAAATAAAATGGAAAGATAATGTAAAATCTATAAACTAAACATGTCCAAAACTTATTGGATGGGTGGATTTCGAACCTTTATAACCTTATCCACGAATTATATCAACGTGGGACCTTTTAAAACCGAAACACATTTTCAAATAAAGTAATATTTCCTTACTTTCCAAAAGTGCCCCTCCTCTCCTCTTATAAAAGGCCCCCACCTCTACCTCTTTTCACACACTCCCCAATCCTTTGGCTCGGCAAACCCCTGCCCATTTACTCTCTCCACATCCCTCTCCTCATCCTAGAGGATTCACTTTGGGCAGAATCCTTTCCAATGAAGCCTTTAGTCTCAAATCAAAAGGAGTTACACTTTTAAAGGTAATTCATTCTCTCATGTTCATTTGTTTTATTTTGATTCTCCAACCCCCTAAAATCTTTATATTTACTTATTTTTTAACAAAACCAGTATCTTAAATATAATAGGATGTTGTTATAAGATTTATTCGAGCTACACTCTCACACAACTACATCAAATGGTTAAAGAACATACGGTTTCCGTGGATGGTGAAATTCTGCCTCCCGAAACGATGATTGTTCAATACTCATTTAACACCTTCAACGGTGGCCATTATGATGTCACTATTTTTATATATGATATATAATATGTTTATGTTTTATTTATGCATCTGTATTTTTCATTTTTGTCTTACCTTTATGGCTTCCATTATGGGTATACGCGATATCTTCATTTAAGGAAGTGCGGACTACCGCCCCCTCAAAGTGATTTGATTCGTTAAATACCATATGTGGGATGTATAAAGGATGGAAATATGATATTATATATGATATTATACTGGAATTATAATATACTTTTATATCATTATTATTCCATTCTATAAAATACGAAATAGAAATGAAAGTAGCGTTCATGCGTACGTACGGCTTACCGTCTCCATGAACGGTGCATTTCATTTCTTACCTATAAATGATTATGTAATGTTATAAATGCATGAATGTACTGGATATATATGACATATATGATATCTAAATAATGAATACAATTCTGGATATAATAAACATTTGGCCACACGAACAACATGTAATTGTAAGAAGTCCACTTTCGACTTAAGAACCAAATATCGGCAAAACAAATATTATTAACTTAAATGATTACATAATGTTTATGACATGGTAATAAGTGGTATAAAAGTAATAATGAACTTGAAAAAGGTTCTTAAGGAATTATAAATTAACTCAAGTTTATTATTCAGGAGGTTAAAGAACGATTGAGTCAAGTCGGACCCGAGGTAAGGGATCCTACTCCTCTCTTTCTTTTTAAGTACACACTTTTATGTCATTCCTTTTAAAGCTCATATTTCTTGTTATTGGGATGATCTTTTATATTACATTTACTGTAATTTTTATGTTCATGAGATGAGAGACCCTATTCTCTCTCATCAATCCATTTTGGAAGTTTTGAGTGGCGCCGTTAGGCTGCCGAACTTTCGTAAGAGATCTAACCTCTCTCTTTCTTTTTAAGTACTCTCCTTTATGTCACTTCTTTTAAACTCCTCCTTGAAATGTTGGGGGATTTTCTTTTATATTCCACTTGATGTAAATTCTATTGTAATATGATTGGATACTCTATTTGATCTCATCAATCCATATTCGGAAGTTTTATGTGGCGCCGTTAGGCTGCCGAGTTTTCATAAGGGATTTTTCATCTCACTTTTATTCCCGTGAGATTTATGCTACATTCACCACAAAATTCCATTGAGTGGTGTATGTACTTCCCATGTAATATACTTTCGTTTATGAGTATTTACATCAATGACCTATTGTCTTTCTTTCATGGGGTGTATGTTTTGAAAGATACCCAAGTCGGTAAGGGAACCTTTCACCCTCCTCTTTTTTAAAAAGACTTATTTTATTGGGTCTTTTAATTTACATATTTTTATGTTGGGATATGTTCTCATACATCCTTATTGATGTAAATTTTATGTCCAAGTGATGAGATACACTTTTTATCTCTCATCAACTCATTTTGATGTGATGTCGTTAGGCTGTCAAGGGAACTTTTTAACCCAATTTCGATTTCTTTGGGTTCAACTTGTAGTCATTGAATATGTCATCCATTGAATATGTGTGAATGACCTTTTATTGTTTTACACTTAATATCCACTTATATTGGGTGTATTTATTTTTGTCACACATATTTTTGAGATTTATTTGTCCTTAATTTAAGGATACCTTCTCTATAAGGGATTTCATCACATTTGACATTTCTATTGAGGGTTCATTGTTGTTATGCACCAATTCACTCTTATATGGTGTATATACTGTCCTTTGGAGTATTATATCATGAATCCTTTTATTCTCATGATATTATAAAGTTCTGACTAAATGTTATTCCTCGATTATTGTATTCAAGTGTCTCAAATTTTGGTAAACCCCCTTTAACCAAAATATCGTTTTAAATGTTTTAATTATTTGTTCTTATTAATATCCATGTTTTCAAAATTGTTTTAAGGATTTATTTATATGGATATTAATGGTTTAAAATGTTAAAAGCTTCAAGGTGGTATGGGACACTTTGATTCAAAAATCTCTTTATTAAATGTTTTAAATGGTTTTGGAAATGGTTTCTTCTTGAATGGATTCGTTATTTCAATATCCTAAAATGTTATATTGTGATTGAAATGTGGAAATGTTATGTTTCCTTTATTCATGTTTATGTGATACGATTATGTTATGGTTCTTGGGCATTATTATGAAGAATGGGTGGTTCCGTGATAAACTAAGGGCGGGCGAGCCCGATATAGCTCTCCAATGCATTGGGTAACGCGAAGGAGTGAAACGTTAAGGTTTCTCCGAAGAGATTTAGGGAATATACTGTGATGGGTATTCCAAACGTAACCAAGCGGGTTACTCCCTACGTAAGAATGTTATGAATGCCTCAAGTTACCTTTATGTCTTATGTTTTCTATGATTTATTCATGGTTTGATGAGGTATGTTAAAGTGCCTATGTTTTATGGGTAAAGTATGATTTCATTCTTATGTATATATGAACTCATGTTTCCTTTCCATATTTTTATAACCCTTACTGATCTTTTTATGCTCATCCCAAGTTTTTGAAATGTTTTTCACAGGTCAAGGGAAAGGTACATGATGTGACGATAGTGTCAAGGATGTTTCAAGAAAGAATCCGTGTTATATTTTAAATATGTTTCTGTTGATGGGAAGAATGAATACTGTCTTTTATGTAACCACATTGTTTAAATGTGGAATGTAATGCAAGTTTCATGATCTAATTATCTAAAACTCTAAACCTGAAAAGATCCTCAATGTGTAATCTTGTAATAACTCAAGATTAAGTAAGGTTTAAGGCTGGGGCCTTATAGGCTGGATGCACCCTGTGAACCCTGTACGGCTGATCCCCTGTCCTGGGATCTCTTCTGGAAAAATGTCTCCCATGCCTGGGTCCCTGACATCGGCTCCCTACCGCTGAGGACTCTGCTCCAGCTCACCCACTACTGACAACTGTTGGTTGTCCCTGCTCTGCCAGGAAGCTCTCGACCACCAAAGCCCACTCGATCACCCCAGCATAAGTAGTAATTCTCCAAGGGATGATGCTAGCTTGGATATCTCTAGGAAATCCCCGCTCAAATGTCTGAGCTCTAAAGTACTGATCTCTGACAATATCCATCGAGTACCGCGAGAGGTCGGTAAACCTCTATGAATAGTCGGCCACCATCATGGTTCCCTGCTAGAGCTGAAGAAGCTCCTATATGCGTACTGTACTCAGGGTAACTGGTGAAAACTCATCTCTGAAGAGATGCTCAAACTCAGACCATGCAAGAGTCGCCTCATCGTGGGTCTGGATGACCAAACTCCACCATATCCCTACTGAGCCCTACAGAAGGCTCGCTGCTAGGATCCCCATCTGGTCTGCTGGTGTCCTAACCAAACGGAAGACTCTGGCCACCAACTCAATCCAATTCGGTCCTGCTTGAGGGCCAGACTCACATCAAAACCTAAGGGGTCTCTATCTTTGAAACTCTTGGAGTGAGCTCAGCCTGCACTCCTCCTCCACTGGTATAGTGGGAACTAAACACTGCCCCATAGGTGGTGGAATAACTGGCACACCACCTGGTGGTAGAACTGGGGGATCTGGTCCCTGTATCGAAGCTTCATCACTGAGGGCGTCATCCTCGTGATCGAGCTGATGTATCCTAGCGGTTGCACGTGGCGGAGGCATCCTGTTTAAGAAACAAGATGTATCACAGTCATTGAGTATATCTAGAGAGCTGACATAAGAAGGACATGGAAACCACAACCCTTTCCTATATGATGTATGTACCATTATTTTCCCCCATGAAACTAGTGTTTTCATGTTCCTAGTCGAAAATCAATTTATCAGAGCCCTTGTGTATAGATACGTCGGTCGCCGCACCAACACTGGGGTCCTAGGCCTAAGAGCCGAACTCTAAACACTTAACACTGTTGCCCCAAACCAACTCACAAACTCTCAGTCCTAAGGTTGAACTGACCACCTCTGATACCACTCTATCATGACCCGTCCCGGTGGGGCCCAAGCCGTAACTCCCCAAGCCGCCTCCAATAGGCCAGGGACTGGTGACTAGCACCGAGTAGGCATACTACTAACATGGGAGGCATTGCATATAAACCTGTACACACGCACACACATCTACAAGCCCACAAATATGAAAAGTAAAAACTACCAATGATGGAAAAAGCATGAATACACTAAAAACCCAACCAATAGATTATGACAGGAAAGTGAAGTACAGTAAAGTAAAACCCTGGGCCAAAAGTACAAGCCCACAAAAAGAAAGTCTGCAACAAGTCCAACCTATTAATAAAGGTACTGGGACTGCAACCCGCTGCCGAAGGAACACACCTCGGCCTGTCTGATCTCACTGAGCACCATCCGGTCTTGGTCCACCTAGAATCCTGTCAAAGGCTCACTCGTCTGCACAAGACACGACACGTGCGGGCAAAGCCTGTGTAGGGATGAGTATAACAATACCCAATAGGACACCCCGAAACCACAACGGAAATACAATAGAGGAAAAATACCACAAAGAAAGGTATAGTCATCTCTACACAGTATATGTCTATGGAACATATAACAAGAATATCTAGATATACTCATACAAAAACGACCTTTGCGATACTGCCACTAGGATCCAGCTTGAATATTCCACTAAGCATACCATCGGGAGAGCACACTCCTATGTCTGGAGAGAGAGGGAAATAAAGTACTCGTTCTGGGAGAAGACACTCCACAAGTACCTTGGGAACATGATGCTCATATGAGGATCAAAGCCAAGATATGTGGTGATTCTGACAACTCAGTCTGAGCTAATCCGCTATGCAGAGGATCGGTGCCCGGGTAAGGTAGGTCACTTCGATACCACGACCTTTACCTAGGGTATCAGGAATGAATATAGGATCCATCTGTAAGTCTCACAGAGGTGATTCCAACAACTCTATTCAGGGAGACATGTTTAAGGGACCATACTCTTGTATATTAGGAAATGAAACAGGAACCCTTCAGGAGAAAGGACAAGGGTACGGACCCTAAGAAGGCTAGTCCATGTCACAGATGAAAAGTGGGAAATTCCATGATGATAAGGTTACACAACATGTAGTATGGTTACACGCTGTGTTCCTTGACCCTGGGTACTGCCCGTGTTAACGGCCCATGTCCTTCGTTCAAGCCATGCAAAACCAAACTACACAGCGTGTAGTAAAGTACACGTCGTGTTCCTTGACCCCGGGTACTGCCCGTGTAAAAGTCCCATGTCCTTTGGCTTATCAGATAGAAAAACAACTACACGACATGTAGAATAAATCACACGATGTGTTAGAGCACCTGGGCTCGCTCCATGTACGCCGGCCATGTGCTCGTACACGGTCTCTGCATGTGTCCATGCCGCCTGCCCGTATACCAGTACACGGGGTATCCCATGTATCTGGCCAGGTCTGGCCGGGGAGGGGTATACACGGTGTGTCCATGGCCGTGTACCCTTCCCATGCCCGTGTACTTTTAGAGTACACGCCGGGTAACCCTACCGATGAACACACGCCATGTAGCCCATACTAAACGGCGTGTAGTAAAGAAATTTAATGGAGCGTCGTCTTCCTCCGCGCGCCACGGCTGTTGCTTCGGATCTTGATCCAACCGTCCAATCATCATGAAACTCCGGATTTGGGGTCATCCCGCCCCTATGAAACCGATTCAGTCGGTTTAGGGCTTCCGATCGGTCTTGAAAACGCATCCCGATCCGTCCACATGAAAACACCTGAAGAACGGGAACTTCCAAACCACGTCGATTCATCTGCTGCAGTCACCGTCTCACCTCATATAGGTCGCCTCAACGTTGGATCTTTTATTTCAGATCATTGCGTCAACAAACAAATGCGCAAAGATTGATTTCCTCCAAGAATGCATAGAACACAATGTAGAATGTGAGGGGGGAAAACCAGAATCAACAAGAGGGGAGAACTTCAGTCGTTGTTCGTAATGATCTGGGTTTTCCACTGTTATATTGAAAACCAAAACAATCTCTAGAATAAAAGCCTCAAATACCCACATGAACCCATCTTGCAAGAACTATCGACCCGTGGGATAATCTTTTTATGATATATTCCGCGTTCATCGTAGAAATAAAAAAAGGGGAAGGATAAATCAATAACAATTATCCTACCTGGATTCACTGGGTTTGATGGCGAGGATCTGCTCACTGCGTCATCATCGCCACATTGGGAGGTTTTCTCCAGAGCCTCCAGAGCCGCCAAGAGTTTCAGGGTTTTAGGTTTGTAACCCTGGACCCCCTGTGCATGCCTTTATTTAAAAAGAACAAATGATATAAGATTTAAAAGATCTCACAGCAGAAACAAGATTTAAATAAAATATTTTTAATTAAATATTTTATTAATGTTGCATCCAAAAATTAGATTTCACCACCGACCTGCGCCGACCGATTTTAGGCCCCGCCTTAGGTAAAATCGATGTTCTGAAGGCAATGGTGCCCTTATATTTTTAATCCGAGCACCCATTCAAGAGTTATTCCACTTTTTCAAGAAAACTGCACGCCCGTGTAATTTAATTATTAAATTAAATTCAATCATTTGTTCTGGGCTCACTGGGCCCTGGAACTGCACGCCGTCTCAGAGCCTGGTCTCTAAATAATTCCCATATAATATTAAAATAATACATGGAAAAATCCAGGACATTACACAACACTTCTATCTAATTCCTCACACCTCTCAAGCCTTCTGGCTAGTCCAACATCTACCCAATTAAGCTCCCTACATCCATATCCTCCTACTAGAAGCCTTACCTTAGGTAGAAGGAACTTTAAGAGTCCTTTTTGGTTCAATCCAAAGAATGTTACCTAAATTAAAGGTCTCAATTTCTCTTAGCTTCTTTTCTTTTATTTTACTTCTCCAACCCCTAAATTATTCATATTATTTTTTTAAAAAAAACCAGTATCCTTAATATACTTGGATATTTTTATGAGAATTATTCTAACTACACTTACACACACCTCCATCTAATGGGTGAAGAATATAATGTTTCTATGGATGGAAACCAAACACCTCACCAAACGATGATTGTTTAATTATCTCCTACCGCCTCTCATGGTGGCCATTATGATGGAACTATAATTAAATATGATTTTAATGATGTTTATTTTATATATATGTTTTTTTAATTCCATTTTATAGAATACAAATATTCATTTCATGTTGTATATATATACGATAATTTCATTTGAGGAAGTGCAGACTACCGCCCCCTCAAAGTGATATGACTCGTTCATACCATACAAGGAATGTATAATGGATGGTGTTAACACATATATGATATTTTATTATATTGAATAATAATATATCTATTTATCATTTTTTTGATTCAATTTAAGATGAAAAATGAAATGGAAGTAGTGTTCGTGCGTACGTACGGACTACCGTCTCCCATAATGTGATGGGGTTCATTCCCCATCGTATCCATTCAAGTCTAATTCACATTTTATGAATAAAAATAATGTTTAAGGAATTGATATTGTTCTGGATATGAATAAGATACAACCTATCCATAACAAACATGGCTTATGTCACAAAACATATAAAATAAAATTAATAAGTAAACACCCGAAACGACGATAATACTAAGATATTATTAACAAATCAATGTTAAAAGGTCATATATTATATCATATTAATGTATATGATTCTTTTATAATTTGATAAAAATTATTTCAAAATTATACAGGAGGTTAAACTACCCTCAACCATGGAAAAGTACAAGGTTAGGGGTTTTCATCCCACTCCTTATTCTCTTGAGATTCTTGTCATATTTCCACTATTACCTTTTGTGTGGTGATTATACTGCCCATAATTGTATTATTTGTTTAATACACATTAATTTATTTGTATTCACGTATTAATTGTATGATACCTCTTTCATGGGATGTATGTTTCATAAGTTACCAAATTGGTAAGGGTTTATTTCCCAATCTCTTCATTATCAGAGGATGTTTATACTTAATTATCGACTCGGGCCTCTTTATCATCAACATCCATGTTTCTTAAAAATGTATTTTAAAACATTCTTTCTATTTTACTGAATATGGGTTAAAGTAATTTAAACCCTTGTTTGAATTTTTATAAGAAGTTTGTAATGGAATATTTCCTTTGTTTTCCAAAAAAGCTCCTTTTTAACCATTTTGACAAAATTAAGGTATGAATGTCTTTTTTTAACTTTTACGGCATGTGCGGCTATTTTCCAACATTTTAAAATCTTCTAAGCTTCCCATCCCAGCTTATAATAATATTTTTAATGTAAATTTTTTACTTTATAATTATGTGACTTTAAATGATTTCAAAACGAATATTTGAAGAATTTGTGAAAGGTACACTTTATCAAGATCATAATTTTACATGTTTTAAAAAATTATCTTTCTAAATCATTTTAATTAATTTCGATGTTTTCAAAATTATTTTAAGGATTCATTTATATGGACAAGAATGATTTGAAATGATATATATTTTCAAAAGATTCAAAGTGGTATGGGAAACTTTAATTCAAAAATATCTTTTAAATTACTTCTTTAATAAATGTGTGACTTTCAAATGAATTCAAAAAAGAGATATTCCTCTCAAATAGTTTTTATTTCATCTATGTCAACACCCTTTGATGGATTTTGAGCTTACTTGAATTTTATTTATTATGATAAAAAACTTCCATATTGTATTGATGGTTTTGTTATATGTTTGACTATGGATGTGTTTTTCTTATACAATTCATGGTTTATGAATAAAGTATTAACATTTTGTCTAATAGTTTTAATAAAAATGTTTATGTTATGTTTAAACCTATTAATATGAGTAATGAATTGGACTTAGTATGTGGTGGGTGGAGCCCTCTATTGGTCATCAATGCATCGATAGCTCTCATGAGACAAACTAGTGTCTTGGCACAAGGCATTGAAAAAGTCTTATTTGTAGTCTTGGCACAAGGCCTTGGCTATGTGGTTATGATAGTCTGGCATTATGAATTCCATCAATATGATAATGGTTATTGATATTTCATGTGATTATTCGACTAGTAGAATATCCATTTGAATAAGTAAATGGCATTATTTCATTTTATTTTTTCCATATTAAGCAGAAGATCAAGTTTAAAATGATTTTTTTTATATACATCGCCTTAAATGTTTATGCTTATTTATGAAAGTGTCTGCTATATTGTTATCCTTACTGAGCATCTGAGCTCACCCCTTTCTATGTTTTATTTTTTCCCAGGATGTGACGAAATATTTTATGACTGGCCTGTAGGGATAGTCTGAAGGGGATATGAGTGTGGACCATGGAGACTATATTATTGTAGTTTTTCACTTTATGATGTAATGTAACATTTTTGAATGTATCTAGTGATTCCAAAGTGATAAACTAATCATTCATTCAAGAATTGATCTTTTGTGATCGTGCCAATGATACGTAATAATGCGTCGACTCTGGGTAACTGGGGTCGGGGAATTATAGTTGCTATCAGAGGAAATTTAGTACAAACTGTGGAAGATAGATTTAGATAAACTCCGATTAGAGCACCTAGAACTAAGATGGAAATTGATGATTAGTATAGAAGAACTTCCTAGAATTTTGGTATTATAGAGATTTTTTGTGTATCCGAGCAATACATCCCTATCTGGATATGAGAAGGTAGAGGCAGCTCTGGCAAAGATGTACCTAGGGGTAAAACAAATAAACACCTCTTTGAGCTATACTCAAATGGGAACTGGTGAACGACAATAGGCATTGCTTCACTCTTGTTTACGACACTCCCGGGGGATATGCTTAGGATAATTCTCATTTACATTACAAATAATTATGAAGGGTTTATGAGTATATAATTACTCAATGAAAAAATCTTTAGGATTATGGATTATATCCATAAACCATTCTATTTACGTTAGGTATTTTAAAAGTTTGGAATTATTCTTTGAAATTAAAAAACTGACCTAGTTTATTCTACTATATAGAAATGGGGCCCAGTAGAAGGAATGTGAACTCCAGCAATACTTATGATCCAATGAGTAAGAAGGATCATATCTTTCACAGTATTAATCCAAAAAAATTAAGAGAAAGATCCTCCCATTTATTCTCAACATATAAAGAAATAGTGTCACATGTTGATAAGATAAGTAAAGAATTTTCTGAGTCCTATGGATTTGAAGGGAGGCAAGAGACGAAAAGGATGGAACAGAGTAAGATGGATAAAGGGAAGTGGGAAAAGAAGAATTCCCCCATATGTGATAACTATGGGAAGAAACACCCTAGAACATGACTGAAGGGAATGAGAGATTGTTATAAGTGTGGAGAGAAAGGACACTAAGTATGAAACTGAAAGGGTAAGAAAATGGTTTCAAATGAAAAATGATTCATCATCAATGAGTTGGGACACTACGGGAAACGATTTCCAAATCATCCGATTATTTTCCAAATGATGCTATAGGATAATAATCAAATTATGATACTACGAAATATGAGGAGGAATTATTAGAGTTCATATGTTGCTATTAGATATTTATGTCTTTTGAGTGTTTTATCAACAATGTACTGGTTATAATAATTATGGAGTATATAAGGATTGTATTGTAGTAGTATTTCATTAAGGATTTGAGATTGTGTGGAACCAAGAAAAGTGACTCAATAGAAGGTTAACTTTTTGGAAAATATATGGTTGAGAGAAAGATAAACCATAATATGGTTTTGATACCGAGGTAGTGATTTTGGAATAATACAGGATTGATTTGTATAAATTATATTAGATATTCTTGATTACATTGAAACTAATTATTGATTTATATATCCCATCATTATTGGATTTTACAATATTTTTGGATAGAAGGAGTATATCTAGTATTCTATAAGGAATAAGGGATCATGAATGCAATCAATTAGGTTTTATGGTAATTAAGGATGTTGCAATGTTTTAAAAAAATACATGATGAATGTGTTCACATGTTATTACATGGAAAAAAGGATCTTCATTGTGTTTAACTTCCTTATAAATTTGGGATTATGAGTTTGGATATAAGTATTTTGGATAATTCTAGTTTGAGATTATTTTTGGAATGCCGTAAAAGGACAAACCAGAGGTCGGGCGACAACCCTTCATGTTCGGAAGGGCCGCAAGACTTGAACACACAACAGAAGGGCGACCAGGGTGTATCACCTACCACTGGCCCACATGATGTCCTGGATTGAAATTTTAGTCTTTTTAAAAAAAATATTCTGGTAGATGAATTATAAATTCATTATGTTTTGAAACCCTATACGAATAGGATAAATAGAATATTATTTTTAAGTTCTATTATCTTTTAGAGTGAAAGATGAGTTTGTGGTAGAAATTAGTTAATGGATGTGACTCTACTTCTCATGTATGTATTTTTCTTATTCTCTTATTCTATGAATAAATTAATACATATAATATAATAAAGGGATCTTAAAACAAAAAATGTGTTATCCTAATACCATTTTTTTTTGAACTGATGGTATTTAAAATAATCATAGACTGATGAAATTAAGGCCCTAAATTTTACACGTGTTTGTGATTGAGGAAAACAATCACTACCTATAAATTTTTATGTTTTTCATCCAATTATATGTCTCTAATTGCCACCAATTTTTCCTAATCGAGATCATAATTTTCTGGTGACCCATTCATTTACCTTTTCCTCTTATTAAGACTAAATTTTATTAAACTAATTTCCAATGTGGGTTTTCCCAAAGGTATTTTCTATTTTCAACCTTTTATTTTTGAAAAATCATATCAAATTGCGAGGACTCAATTTATTGAAGTAGGGTAGAATGTAACACCCCAATATTTCATAGTATGTTATTTCTTTAATGTAATTCAATGACTTGTACTTCAAGCGACATCGAGTTCTAGCGCACCATGACTTACCAAACAAGCCATTCAAAAGAGGTATTGAATAGTGTTAATTGAATTTTGAACTTTATGTAATACTTATAATTTTATAATCTATATTATGAGTTCCTTTGACATAATGTAAGAACAAGTACATTTTCTCAGATAAATAAAGTATTTTAAAAAAAATGCAATTTTAGCGCCTTTTAATGTGGAAGCCTTTTTAAATCCATTATTTGAAAATTTAATATATTCAATTTGAGAAACTAAACTTCTTATTTAGAATCGGGACATAATATTTTAGTTTCGATAAAGTTTTTGTGTTTTTCTGATAACTTTCATATTTGGGTGAATAGTGAAAAATACTAAATTTTAACTGAAAACAACATTTTAAATCAAAATAATTTATATTGTTAAGTTATACATTTTAATGGTTTGTAAGTATAAATAGATTATTTTTTCCCATTTAATCCAATGATGGTCATTGTATGTAATTTTACTTCGAAATTGGACATAAACAAGTGTCAAACATTTGGTAGTTATTATTTATTTTTGTTTTGACAATGGGATTTAATTTAAAATTAGTAAATGAAACTTCTATGTTTTTAATTAGGAAAAATATAATTAATTATTGAATTTGGAATATCAAAAGTATATCTCGGTAATTTTTTTGTATTTTTCTGATAAAATTCAATTTTTGATGAATAGTGTAAAAACACTAAGATATAGTTTAAAACCGAATTTATATTTAAATAATTATTTATTTTACTTAAATTTATTTTAGGTCAAAATAGATACATAATACCTATATAAGTTCAATTTAATTCATTGGTGTCAATTTATAATAATATTAGATATATAAAACTCTTATTGAACTTTTCACCGTCTTTTACCCATCTCATAGGAGAATTTTCAAATTCACATAAAACATATTTTTACCACTTCTGTGAGTGGAATTTCGGAAATCCAAGAGACATGGTTAATATCAATTAGTAAAATGTGGTTCAATAAGATAAAAATAATTTTTGGAGAATAGTAAATATTACTTTTATTTACCACGGTAAAAAGTTAATAGGGTAATTAAGGGTAAAAATGATATTATTATAAATCTAAGACATGTCATAATTCTATTGGATAACTATAATTATACCAAAAAAAACCTTATAAATAAAATATGAACCTCTTTGATACACATGGATTATATTAGGTCATTTATTATTATTTAATTCAAAGAAGAGTTAAAAGAGTTAAAAGACATGTTTAATAACTAAAACATTTTTAATATAGGTTTATATATAAGATAAATTCTATTATAAATATTCTTTAGAAAGATAAAATAATATCCTATATAATGATATTTTATTAGAATTTTTAGACATTAAATAATTTAATTTATTTATGACACAATGATGATGCTGTAATTACCTTATTAGTGAAATATTAAAATAATTGATATTATAAATACCCAAAAAAAATCATTTAGACTTTTAATGAATTAAATTAATT
Organism: Viscum album; assembly: GCA_963277665.1. Lineage (NCBI taxonomy): Eukaryota > Viridiplantae > Streptophyta > Magnoliopsida > Santalales > Viscaceae > Viscum > Viscum album. The sequence continues at coordinate 1,018,716,942 of OY728143.1, forward strand.
TTATTGGTTAATGTGACATGTTAGTATTGATTAAATGAATATGGTTCGAATTAATAAAGTTATTAAGACTTTAACAAAAATCAATTATTAAATAGTTTCAAAATTGACTTAAAGGGGTTTTTAAAACAAATATTATATTATTAATTGATATGATATTCATAAAAATATAAGGATCGGACAAAGGACTTATATGATTATATTTATGTCTTTAATGAACCACATGGAGTTCTCTTGGATGTTTATAGTAAGATTATTAACCATATAATATTAAAATACAAAGAAACATGGTAAATGAAAAACTATTTAACTAAGAGTAAGATGTAAATGATAAGGGTAAAATAGTGGCCCAAACATGTGAAAAACCAATTGTTAGAGTGGTTTTCGACCCATCCCCACAGTAGACTTTAGAAAATCTAGTTTGGAGACATTATAAACCGAATATGAATTTACAATAAAATAATACTTTTTGTTTTTCCTAAAGAGCCCCTCCCCCCCCTTATAAAAGGACACAACTTCAAACCAATTCCTCACACATCTCAAATCGTTGGCTCATACAAACTCTGCCCAAATATTCTCCCTACATCCCTCTCCTCCTCCTAGAAGCCTTACCATAGGCGGAAGGCACTTCAAGAGGCCTTTTTGGTTCAAACCAAAGGGTGTTACCTAAATTAAGGGTAACAATTTCTCTTAGCTTCTTTTTTAATTTACATCTAAAACCCTTAAACTTTTCTTATTCTTTTATTTTGTAACAAAAAAAAGTATCCTAAATATACTAGTATATTATTTTGAGAAGTTTTCAAACTACACATACACACACCTCCATCTAATGGGTGAAAAACTTATTGTTTCTGGGAATGGAAACCAAACACCTCACAAAACGATGATTGTTCAATTATCTCCTACTGCCTCTCATGGTGGCCATTATGATGGAAATATAATTAAATATGATAATAATGAAATTTATTTTATATATAATATTCCTTAATTCCATTTTATAGCATACTATTATTCGTTTCATGTTGTATATATATATGATAATTTTATTTGAGGAAGTGCGGACTACCGCCCCCTCAAAGTGATATGATTGGTTAATACCATACATGGAACGTATAAAGGATGGTGTTAATAAAATTAAGTTACAAATATAAGATATTATAATATACTAGAATAATAATATACCTATGTATCATTTGGTTTTGATTCCTTTTAAAATGAAAAATTAAATGGAAGTAGTGTTTGTGTGTACGTACGAACTACCGTCTCCATGAACGCGATGAGATTCATTCCCCATCGTATCCATTCAAATATAATTCTCATTTTATGATTAAAAATAATGTTTAAGGACTTGATATTGTTCTGGATATGAATAAAATACAACATATCCATAAAAAACTCGTCTTATGTAACAAAACATATAAAATAAAACGAGTAAGTAAACAACTGAAACGATGATAATACTACGATATTTTTTTTTAAAATGTTACAAGATCATATATATTATCATATTAACGTATATTAATCTTGTATAATTTAAAAAAAATTATTTCACCATTATAAAGGATGTTAAACTACACTCATCCAAGGAAAAGTACAAGATAAGGGGATTTCATCTCACTCCTAATTCCCCTGAGATTCATACCATATTGCCACTATTACCTTTTGTGTGGCGTATGTACTTCCCATAATTGTATTATTTGTGTAATACACATTAATTTATGTGTATTCACATATTCATTGTATGATACCTCTTTGATGGGGTCTGTGTTTCGTAAGTTACCAAATTGGTAATGGTTTATTTCACAATCTTTTCATTATCTGAGGTTGTTTATATATAATTATCTATTGGGAACTATTTATCATCCACATCCATGTTTCTTAAAAATTTATTTCAAAACATTCTCACTATTTTACATAATATGTGTTAAAGTCATTTATACCATTTTTTTACTTTTTATAAGATGTTTATAAAGAAATCTTTTTGTCTTTTTCCAAACAAGGACTTTTTGTAACCTTTTCGACAGAAATATGGTAAGAATGTCTTTTTTTTAACTTATACGGCGAGTGCAACTATTTTCCACCATTATAAAATCATCAAAGCTTCCCTTACAAGATTATAATAATATTTTGAAAATAAATGTTGTACTTTATAATTATGTGACTTTAAATGATTTCAAAACGGATATTTTATGAATTTGTTAAAGCTACTCTTTATCAAGATCAGAATTTTAAATGTTTTAATCATTTATCTTTCTAAATAATTTTAATTAATATACATGTTTTCAAAATTATTTTAAGGATTAATTTATATGGACATGAATTTTTTGAAATGATATTTCGTTTCAAAAGTTTCAAAGTGGTATGGGACACATCGATTCAAAAATCTCTTTTAAATTACATCTTTAATAAATGTGTGACATTTAATTGATTTCAAAAAAGAGATATTCCTCTCAAATAGTATTGATTTCATCTATGTCAACACCCATTGATCTATTTTAATCTTATTTGAAGATAATTTATTATGATACAAAACTTTCGTATTGTATTGTAGGTCTTGTTATATATTTGACTGTGGATGTGTTATTTTTATACCATTCATGGTTTATGGAGAAACTATTAACATTTTGTATGATAGTTTTAATATGAATGTTTATGTTAGGTTTAAACCTGTCCATACGAGGAATGAATTGGACTTAGTAAGTGATGGCTGGAGCCCGTTGTAGCTCCTTGGTGCATCAGTAGGTCTCATGAGACAAACTAGTGTCCTGGCACAAGGCCTTGACAAAATACTATTTGTAGTCTTGGCACAAGGCCTTGACTATGAGGTTATGATAGTATGGCATTATGTATTCCATTATTATGAAAGTTGTTATTAATATTACATGTGATTATTAAACTACTAGAATATCCATGTGAACATGTAAATGACATTATTTCATTTAATATTTTACATATTATGCTGAAGTTCAAGTTTAAAAGGCTTTTGTTTTAGTAATAAATTGCATTAAATGTTTATGCTTATTTATGAATGTTTCTGTTATATTGTTATCCTTAATTAGAATTTGAGCTCACCCCTTTCTATGTTTTATTTTTTCCCACGATGTGATGAAATATTTTATGACTGACCTACAGGGATGGGTCTGATGGGGATATGAGTGAGGACCATGGAGACTATATTATTAAAGTTTTTCACTTTATGCTTTAATGTAACATTTATGAATGTATATACTGATTCCGAGGCTACTAAACTAATCGGTCTTTCGAGACTTGATCTTTTGCGATCCTTCCAATTATACGTAATGATGCACAGACTCTAGGTAACTAGGGTCGGGGCATTACAAAACATTTATTCTTCCATATATAAAATCTCATCTATTCATATATAATATAAAAATTAAAAAATTTTGTAATGTAATGAAAACATATAATAATCCAAAAAATAATTTGGCATAATTCTCTCCCATAAATTTGTCCTTTTCATTATTATCTCTTTATTGATCACATATTAACAGGTCTCTTCCATAAATCTTCTGTCATCTGAAAAGATTATATTTCCCCAGAATCACTCTTCCTATTCATTAGTACAATTCATCATATGTTCTATCATCCATTAAGAAAGATCACATATATGCAGTCCTTATACATTTTAGGATTATTATAAGGATAACATAATGGGTAAAATAATAATTTAATTTAATTATGGAATCCAAATAGAAAAGTAAAATTTTCTACTTCATCTGTAGTAAATGAATATTCTAATACTTAATCCCTTATGATATTATAAGGAATATTTTTATGACACATGGTAAATTCATTTTAGTTGTTCATAATATCCATATATGTAAATAATTTAACAATGTAAAGTTATTATTACCTTCGAAATATATATCATGATGGAGGTTATATCTACACCTATTGGAAACTCCCATTCCTTTAATAAATGTTAAAATGTCCTTCCTCCCAAAATTATCACATGGGGGTATCCTTATTTCACTTATTCATTTTTGTGTTGTTTCACCATACATCCAATTCTTCATTACATACCTTCAAATAAATATGATATTTAAAACTCCATTTGAATATTGATATGACATGATAGATGTCCTCATATGATGGGATGGTTTGAGAGACTACATCCCTTTGAATTATTGGAATAAGCTCATTAATAAACATAATAATGAATCGTTGTGGATTATATATTTTTCTTGCTTTATGTATTTTATAAAAGAATGATGGATTCATAATTAGTAACATTTTAATTATCCTTTTTTCCTTCATGTAATGAATTTCCATTCAATATTCTATCCATGCTTTGGAGGAAAATATATTTCAAATAAAACTACATCAAACTCCTCCCTCCAAATTTTATCTATTTCTTCATCATAAATTTTTTAAATCAATAACTACATTTGATTCAAATACCATGGCAGTTGAAACCATCAACTCAAACCTTCTCCATTTCATTAAAACTGAGAGCCCTAAATATCTCCTTTATATTAATTATCAATTGTTAATCTATAAATGGATTTGATGTACAATTCAAAAATGTTTGATACAAATGTATAAATAGGTATAACATTGTTTCACAAAATTTTGTATTGGAAAGATAACCTATATGAGAATGGTTGTTGCTCATAGCCCATATTTGATAATTCTATATGGTTATAATTTTGGCCTTTATAACTACAACAATAGATCCATATTTATTATCTTTCTTAATATTTGTCTTCCAAAATATAATTCCAAAGGATTCTTCTAAAAATCTTATAACACTAATTGTATAGAAATCAACCCCAGTGACTTAGAGAATGTGTCTACTATATTACATTAGAATAAGTTATATGGAATCACATCCATAAGGAAAATATAGTTTATTAATATTGATAAACAATATAAATAATTTAATCTCACATTACAATTGAAATCATTTACTAAAATAGTTATTTTCATCTAGTGAATCATTATTACCGATATAAATATCCTCCACATAAATCATTTTACACATATTAGCATCCTAGGGGTTGTAACATAAGAAATGGGTAAACATAAATTCTAATTACATATAAAAGAATATTATAATTCATCAAAAATAAAGAATTTATAATCAATATAGGAAGGTAAATAACTAAAAACATTTCATTTAATTAATATCTCTAATAGGAATTGTAATTCGGTAGTAAAAATGGTGATCAAGTAATTCCATATAAATAACCAAATAATCATGAAACAAAATATGGTATATTCAACAGGATTGATTAATATATGGGAATGTCAATAAATTATCTCATATTATAGTGATTCATAATTTTATACATATAAAACATACGTTCAGGTACATTTACAATGAAATTTAAATCAATGGGTAGAAACCCAAATAACATGGAAAACTTATTTGTCTCTAGAGATATGTCGATGCATCAAGGGGTTGTTTATAACCTAGACCCACCCATCAGAAAAAATGTCAAACTCTATCCATCTATTATCGGGATCATACATAAAAATCTTAGAGTCCATATTTCAAATCTAACATAATGAATTTTAATATCTACCCCAATCAAATACACATAGTTCTAAACCATCTATAGTACTATGGTGACTGGAAATAAATTTGTATTTATGGAATCAAACTAATCCTAAAAACTCAATGTAAATAATAATTATGATATCAATACAACATATACTGAGTGGATAAAAATTACAGTATATATTTGATGATATTTATGAATAGAAATACTATTATAATGTGATTAATTTTTTAAGGAATATATATTTTTCATTGTTAATTATTGTAACAAAAAATTTAAAAATTATTTTGAAAGATTATTGTTCTCTATAAAAAACATTTAAACACATAATACAATCATTTAAACCATTATTGGTCATAAGGTTATAAAATAATATTCATGATGTAGATAATAAAATAACGATTCTTGTAATATGTTTGGTAAAAGAGAAACAACATATTTTTTAAAATAACATAACGATTAATTAAAATATTTGGTAAAATAACAAAAATGGATAAAAATATCTGAAATTAATTACATTGAAAATTTTTAGAAATTATTTTATAACATTTCTATAAAATATATATTTTTTTGGAAATTAATCTTTATTTTGAGGTATAAATAAAGTCATATTTTTTTTAAAAAATTATATAAATCCTTTTATATACCATGGAGTGGAAAAATGATACCATAACAAGAAAATAAAATTAATAAATATTGTATAAGGAAATATATTGGTTTTTTTATAAATAAAAAATAATTCCAGTAAGGGAGACATAAAATATTCTTGAATATTAATGAGATTAAGAAATAAACCTTCACCATTTTGGTAACTATTGAATCATATGACCAATGGAATATATATAAAAATAAAGATACCATGAATATAAATAGATTCATGATATATCAAATAAAAAAGGTATGTATATACATCACAAAAAACATTAATGGGGGAATATGGTGAATGTCTAATAAAAGTAAAATTGAGACATGAAACCCCTAACCCATGTTCGATGTCCTTGATATGTGTTCAATAATCATATATCATAAATATTTTTTTACTATAAATTTATTACATAACTACACTAATAGATTTAATACCATATAATTTTTACTTATTTTATTTTATCACCCCCTAATCAACTATCCTTTTATAAAATCACTATTTCAAGAGACAATTGTTTTTTTTCACATATATATTTTATTTATGTAATTTTGAAATTTTTATTTTGATCATTCTAATATTAAAATAAAAATTTTAATAATGAAATAAATATAATATAAATATATATTATATATATAATTAAATTTATATTATTTAGAAATAGACAATGGATTCTATCATTGACGGAGATAGTAGGCCTTATGTGTGCATGAATGTGGTTTCAATTTTTCTCATTGGATGGAATAGAATGAAAATATATAATAATTAAAATTTATATAATAATTATATATATATATGTATATTATTTATATAAATAAAATATTTCCATATTACCATCAATGTAAACATAAAATGAAACTAATTTCACATTGCAAAGTGGAGGTGGTGGTCCATCCGTATGCACGAGAAACATTATTGTTTTCCAACAGACTAGAAGGTTTGAATTTATATATGATATTAAATTTCAATAATTATATATTAGATAACAAATATTAAATATATAAATTAACGAGAACCTTATAACATATCATTTAAATAATAATAGAATAACTAATTACATCACATGAGGTGGCAACAGTTCACTGTACACACGAGCGACATTATCGTTTCGTTCATAAATCTGACATTAAAAAGTAATATGTCATTTTATAAATAGAAAAGTATAGTAATTCAATAAATATCATATAAATATGTTAAATACATCGTTATATTTATTCATGAATGTAATTTATAGATGATGAATTACATTGGTTCGCGAGGTTGTAGTCTGTCTTACATATGATAGAGAGTTCAATTTCCCATTGGTGGAAGAAAAGATGGATATAAGAAATGAATATAAAGTAATATAATCTCACTATATAAGATATACATTTTGAATTATATTATCCATGATTTAGTATATTTTTTGTTTTTTAATAAGAAATAAATCAAATAAGTGCATTATGGATTTTATCTCTTCCTTGGAAACCCACATGAGGTTTATTAATAATGAATTCCATGATTATCATTTTAATAAAACAAGGAATATAGTATCATAGTAAGTATGTAAAGAGAATAATTTAATATTTATTTTAAATCATAATGGGATTTTGTACTATTAATAGTAGTGGATAGTGTTTGGCCTTTTATATGTGGAGGATATGACACACAACAATATTTTGAAGAGAAAAATTGAAACATTCATTTTTTTAATACAATAAATCCTAGAAAATGAATCATATTTAAAAAATACAGATCATAAGGTAAATATATGTGTATAAAAGTATCATTTTATAGTTTATAGGTCAATTTAACCATTTTTTTCTATGATTAATCCCCTAGTAAACCTATTTTTTCATTAACCATGTTAATTAATTATTTCTGCTTTCACTATTCATTATAGTCAATAATTAAGAGGGACCTATTAGATAATTTTTTTTATTTTGATTCAAAATATTTAATCCATTTTTCCAAATTATATTCATACAAGATTAATAATTCAATAAAAATATAACCTACAGATTTGTCAAAAAATCATTTTTCCAAGAAAAAATTTCAAAAGTTCAATTTTTTTAAAACAAAATTCAATATAATGCTGATTTAAATGTATAAATTGTTTTAATTATATTAAAATAGAAATAATTTTACCTTAAAACTAATAAAATATATAATTTGACATTATATATAAGATTACCAAAAATGAAGTTCTTAATAAAAAAGGTTTTTTAACTATTCATCAAAAAAGTAAATTTTTTAGCAAATTTACAAAAAATCCACCAAATATTTTAATTAAATATATATTACAAAAATATAATTTCTTCAAATATATGTTCTAATATTGAAGAAAAGATATTATTAAATAATGTGTTCTAAGAGTGGCTAACACACCATATAGAAAAATAGATATTCTCATAAAATGTTTCATTCCCATTAAAATTGTTCCTACTTAATGTATAATAATTATATATTAATTTATTATATTTTGTATAGGTGTATAAATTTTAAATTTTAAAATTTATTTAGTCCTATTCATACCCACTAAATTAATATATAGGTTATAATGGGCATGTTTAAATAAAAATATGTTGATAGAGTATCATGTTTTTCTAACCCGACATTTCAGGTTACACAAGCTATCAAAGTGACTGAATTCAGTTTTAATGAAATATATTTTAACATATTGGGGTGAAAATATATATTTTTATCTTGATTTTTTGTGTCATATAACCTGTTGAATATGAATTTCTTATTTTAAAATCTCATAGAATAACACTATGACCCTAGAAATGGTATATCATGAATAGATGGTAGGTAACCACTAGTTTATTTGGTTCTATTTTTAATTTTTAATTATAGTAATTTTTTTTATAATTTTTTAAATGAAAACATTCTCACATATGGTTCTCTAGTAGTGGGAAAATATAACCATTTCTATTTTCTCATTTCCCTCAACCATGCATTGGATATAATTTAATAGTGGCTATATTCATGTTTCATTCATCTGAGTATGTTGGTAGAGGTATCTATATGATACCAATTTTATTTACTCCTTATGTTTTCTATTTTATACACAAGTTCAATCATTGGTGCTGTAAATTTTTGTTTCAGTAATATTTCTTTATTCAAAATGATCAAATATGACTCGTTTTGTAATATTTGTTTGGAGTAAATTCCTTAGATCAGGGTAGGTGGACCATAAAAATGTTCAATGTTTTATAAAAATTTAATGTCACATGTTACATTTTCTATTTTGAACAAATTCAATGAGATAAATATAAAACTAATATTTTTTCCCATATGAACTGGATAAGGACATCTTTGGGAACATAAACCCCTTTTATTAATATACATCAATGTTATGGCCACCAATATTCATTGGATTGAATTAAATAAAGTTGAATGTTAAACATAAAACCAATGAGGGGGTTATATTTGATTTTTTTGTTACATTAATGACATATAAATGTGATTATATCCTCCTTGTATATACAATAACTGTGAAATAGTGAAAGGTGAAAATTAAAACTGTTCTATATGGAACATGTGGTTTCCCATTATCCCCTTTTATCTTCTTTTTTTATATGGGATGAGAGTTCTACCACCTAAATTTTTTTGAATATAGGATGTATATTTGTTTGATATGACTACAAATTATTTTTGATCAGGATGGAACAATATAGATAAAAATTAAATTAGAGTTATATAATATGCCATCCTTGAAGTTAATTTTCTATTTCATTACAAAAAAATGTGTATTATACCTCAATGTAATTTTTGTTATGTATATGTGATATTTCACTTTCTATACATTTTATTAATTTTATTTGGATATAATACTCACTTTTTACTTATTATAATGAGTTATTATAATCTTATTATATGGTAAACATAGGACTAGGATTCTATTTTGATTGTTCAGGGATACAATTCCCACTAATCTGTTGAATATAACTCCAACACGACCATTATAATGATGAATTTGGGTTTCTATCCTCAATTTTCCATCATTAACCTAGAAATTCATATTCACATCCTATGTTGTTATTTTTCTAACGAACATTGTAAAATGACAATATAAGAACATTTTCATGTGGGATATGACTCAAATTTTTTTTCTCTGGACCAGGATTAAGGAAGATTTTACATTATATTAATTTCAATGGATTTAGGGGATATGACCTATTTTGATGTTATACTACAGATGATATTATTTTCTATGTGTTACTTATTGGGTCACTGTGTTGTGTTATATCAGTTTCTTTAGGATATTATGACCATTAGTAATTATTTTTACATTGATGTCATGCCTCATACAGATTGCTATCCTATAGGAACTATGCCAACTCTAATGACACTATTATTAGGGTAAAATAGCCATATATTGTTTTTTCTTTCACGATGAAATCATATTTCAATTTATTATATGTTTGTTTGTATTAATATTCATTATACATCTGGTATGATTGGAGACACCCTACACTAGTCTTGATTGGAAATGTAATATTAGGGGTCATGTATCATCTATGGCTAGAAAAACATTATTATAGATACTACTGGATATTATTTACATATGATAATAACTAAATATTTATAATAATTTATTTTTAATTTTATATTAGGGACACCATTGGTGGTGGATTATTGAGTGGAACTCAAACCATGATTGAGAACACACATTTTCGAGTAGAAATCTCCTTTTTTGTTATATATAATGGAATGGTCCTTACATTATATGGATGAGAAGTTAAACCTAATAGGAAAATACGAAACAAGACCTGACCAAGATTTATTACAAAATATTACTATAGTCTAACCTATTTGGGTTATTTGGGATAACATGTGCATGGTTTACTAATGAGTAAACATACCATTAGGTATGTCATGTGATAAAACAATATATATGATTTTTTATAATTAAATTGTTTTTATTTACTTTCTGATGGTGTTTAATTATGATGTTCACATATATATCCTTTATATTGTGTTTTTATATGACTTAAATCCCATCCATTTGGATTATAAATATATGTACCAAAAAATGTATAGTCTCTCTACATTATATATTGACCATCAACATTTTACATCATCCTCTAGAATATTGTGTGGAAAAAACGAGGCATGTGTAACCTTGTTTAGTTATTTTAGAGGTGAAAATAATCATGGATGTCATATACATGATGAGTATTTTGGCATTGTCACTTATATTGATCATGTATAAGGGCTATGTATATATATTTTTTATAAAAAATATTACATTTTATTTCATTAATATATTTTATTTTGTGTTCATTGTATATTAATCCATGACCATTAATTTATCATTTATTCTCAAATTACTTTTTTTATAATATTTATATTCATTGGAAATATAGTTGTATATAGGGACCATTATAATATAATCGTACAAGAATGAATATAATGGGTAAATTTCAATAATAAAAGTGAAAAAACGATCAACAACCCATAATTGAATCATCCCATGGAATTTAATCCTACCTCTATAAATTATTTAGTTCTCTTGATCTTTTTAAGTTATTTGATCTAGGTGCCAAATTGGAATTCTCATAAGAAATGATAAATCAGTGATACAATATAGTGGATTCCGGATACATGGTCTACAGTTTAGTGATCATGATTGTTTTTTCGGAAAATATTTCTAATATTACATAAGGTTATCATCCATTAGATGCACAATTATACTAGAAAAAATGAATTGATATTTTTTGTTCAATATACATTGATCAAAAAACTTTTTATCTACATAGTTTGTTATTTACATGGGGTTGATTATAGATTCTCTATATGTGGTGTAGTATATTGATACACAGTAGTGGGTGAAATAAGTGGTTCTTCAAAAATCATCAAATTAAACCACTATAATTTTTATATTTAGTGTTAATTATAATTTCATAACATTGGACAAGTACAACATTCATGTATTCATTGATACAGATTGAATGAATTGATATCAACTAAAAATCAACTGCTATAAACAACAGGTATTCACCAATTCTAAAAAATTTGTTTGATAAACCTTATTTTTGGTATTATATTTGTATGGTGGATATTCTCGACCCCAAAAATGGCTCTTAGGTATTTTAAAGAAAAATATGATGTTTACTTTTGGCTGTATAGGAGATGAATTACCCAATGATTCCATTATTTTAGTCTAATCCCTGTACTTCATTCATGAGGTATTCATAGAATTTTCACCAAGTATATATGTCAATTTTTTTGGGATGATCTCTAATACATTGAATAAATATATAGATGATTTATACTAAGATTAATGAGTTAGAGGTGTAGCTAAGGGATTATAGTATAATTGGGTTATCTTCAAAAGGTTATCCTTTTTGATAGCTCATGTGTAATTAACTATAAAGGTGAATGGTTCCTTGTAGTTTGTTAAAGATTATAAGAGGTTAAAAATGTGGAGGACAAAAAATAGTATTTTATTCATTATATATGTTACCAAACTAACAAATTGAGAGGATCCAAGTGGCTCTATGTGATTTAATTTATGTAAGTTTATCATCAATTATTAGAGTGTCCTTTTGATATTTAATACACTAATTTTTTTACTATGTTTCACATATATGGGTACCTCATGATATAGTTCATCTTGAGAAACATACCAATATTGAATATATACCTAATTTACCATATCTTCTTCAAATATCTAGATAATGTTTCAATTAATAATCTATGAGTAATTATTTGTGAGGCATGTGGTATAATAGGTTAGTTTTTTAGTAGGTCCTAAGATTATCATAATTGTAATTTTTTATAAATGGACCTATAAAAGAATTTGGATTCCATGTTTCCATGGATTTGATGGCTCAAATATGTGATTTATTTGTGATTTCCCAAAATTCATAGATCCAATGATGACCCTGACCATGATTGGTTCACTTTTATACTGGTTTGATCATTATGAAAAATCCTTATTACATCAAATGTATATGTTTAATTTCATACTGAATTTTGTACTAAACAATCTAAGAGATGTTTATAAATTCATTTCAAAAATATAGTTTGGTATTATATTTTTTTGATATAAGGTGTGCATATGATCACATAAATTTCATGGATATTGCGGCTAAATGATCATAAATTTATTGATAATTAATGTATTATGGATTTAGTAGTGGACATATAGTGATAATCACAACACTATTTTTTGGGATGTTGTTTCATGGAATACATGGAGGATAAGAGCCATATTTAAATATATAGAAAACAAGACCTAAAACATCATCTAAAATGTTTGATATCATAACATCATTCCTGAAATATTGAGATCATAGATAACGATATGAAATGGAATTTCATGGATAACATGGTTCATAGAAAGACTTGGGTATATATTTCTAATGAGGTGATTAGAGAGTTCTGAATAAAAGTATATTTAATTATTATTAAACAATATGTTTTGAAATATTAGTATAATTAGAGTCATAAATCCTTGACCCTTACCTCGTCTATGCATGATAAAGTGATGGATAACCATATGGTAAAATAAAATTACTTAAATATAAGGAAATATATATATGGTAGGTTCCCTCACAAGATTGGTCGCTTGTTGAAGGTGGAATTCTCTATATTCAATGTTGGTTTTTGGTGTCAATTATCATTAATGAAGAGTTAATGTGAGATTCACATGATGTATGATGGTTTGTTAAGGAAATGTTTATAAAGATGTGTCCTGAAAATATTAATTACTGAAATAGCACATAATAATTACAGAAAGAATATGGTTTGTTTAATGATTCTTCATATATCATCATATGGCAATTATGAATCAACAGACCATAAGAATTATCTAATAAATATGCATAATAGAGAGTAAATATGATGATGTGATGTTAGACATTATGATGGGGTAATAATTGACTTATTATGGAAGTTGTTTAGTATCAGTTATTTTCAATTAATTAATAAACATCACACATTTCTTTTATATTTTGGGAAATTTTATAAATGTTATATTTTTGGGAGAGAGTGAGGATTCACACAGTACTAAAGTGAGTGAGAATCTCGATTAAAATTTCACTTATTTTTGGTTGTGCAGAAGGATACTAGAATTAATGTTCATTTTTTCACAATATACCACCATAAAACAAATTTTAATTATGATTATACATTTCGGGTGTTATAACAGATGTTGTGGAAATTTATTATTCATTTTAGTATTAAATGGGAGAACCATCACCAACTTATTTTTCGTTCCTATAAAAGTAATTACAACGTATCAATTCCAATAAATCTCTTTGTGTATTTTTTATATAAAAAAATTATATAACATATTTGTTCGATATATGTAAGGTAGAATTCTATTATTAAAGACAAATATCATATAAATGAGTTTAGAGAATATTTTGTTAACCATGTTGATTTTGGTGACCTCAGAGTAAAATTGGTGACTGTATTATAATTTGATATGGCATATTTTTATAATTTCTTTGGTAGACCATGTACTCCTGGGAGTGTATCCTTAATGTGGACAACACTTATTTTTGGGGAGAGAAAATATAGTGCCTGGGTGTGTTGGGTTCCATGAGGTTTTCTATTGGATCGATATAGAGGTGTATCTGTCACTGTTTACTAATATATACTACACGAAACATAATATATTCCTTACATCACATATTTTATTATACCATAAATACTATTTTGAAGTGATTTGGGTCAATAATTTCATGTTTTAGTTTAATGTACCAATTTAGTATTTTCTACACGGGGTAGTAGATTATAGTGATAAGGCTTAACATCTGAATATGGTACATCCAGTATGTGTGAAGTAGTAGAATATAGATTTCAATGAGAAAAAGGGATCATCAGTAATATTTGAAATAATATTGTCTATTATTTTACTAGGGATGTTATATGAAAAATTATAATATAAACAACAATATAGTATAAATTTTGTGAAACATGTAAGATTTATAGGAATGATGGAAGTAAATAATTTGGAAAAAAGGTGTATATTAGTGTTTTTGTGTTATTTTGGCAGTTAAAATAATTATTTGTTAGATTACCCTAATATAAAAAAATTCAAATTACATTATTTTTTATGAATATCAATTACATCTCAAAATAAATAATACCCAAAAATATATTAGATTGATGTATTTATTGATTTTATACATAACCATATTATTTTTAAACATATCAAAAATATCATAAAAATATTCTTAAAAAATTATTCCATTTTATAAATATCACTTATGACATTATTCTTCATAACATTGGAAATAGAAACATGAGAAACAGGGATATGGAATTCCTAGTTCTGGTAAACATGAGTGAAAAAAATCTATGATCATTAGTGATAATAAGATAGGGTTGTTTTTATAAAAATATAATCACATTTTATGTACATAACATAAGATAATAATACCAAAGGAATCATATATCAGAAATCACAGGTCATGGAATAATTATTTCTACATAACATATGAAAAGGTAAATAGTATCGTGGAAGAAACATTTAACAATCAGGATCCCTGAAAACACAACATATGTATAATAATGTTGAACATAAAAAATAAAATAAATTTATTTTTCATTCAATGTTCACTACCATAAAACTCATCATATAGTATATATTTTTCCATAGTGGATTGGGTCTACACCATATTCCCAAAAGCCTAGTTTATGGTGTCCCATAATGTACTGGGGTTAGTCCCTAGGACATTATATATATTTTTATGAGTCATGGATCATTACCCAATTCATTATTGATGTACATAATTCTTTTCCCTCCCATATCATAATGAAAAACCAAATATATATTTTCTACATAAACATGAAATAAATCATAAATCCTTCATACTTCAATTAATATGTTAATAAGAAATAGGATTTCATAATGATATAAAAAATAATTAAAATATTTCAATGATTGAAATAAAAAATATGTTATTATAATCAAATATACTCAGTGAATTGTAAGAAACCTTTAATGATATTTATATATATCATTAACAACTTATAAAAGTATTATAAAATTATTTTTAGGAAAAATAATAAATACACTTTAATTTTTTAATAAATTGTCTATTAAAAAAATTATTTAATGTAATTTTTTTATTTAAATTATTTTAAAAACCATGAAAACATAGGAATTAATATTTTAAAAATAAAACAAATGAATATGGAAATAATGTGTTATTATGTGGGATATATTATAAAAGGATTTTATTCTCATTAATTTGTAATTAAGTTCAATTTTGAGGGAAAATAACCATACATAAAACATTAGAGGGAAATATAGTATTTAAATAATAAAAATTTAGTTAAGGAAATATATAAATTAATCATAGTATTGGAAAAGAAAAAATAAATAAAAAACACATAAAATATAGACATTGAGAGGATAGTTCCCAATGAAAATTTGTTACAAGGTAATTTTTACTTATAGAAATCCTTCCCATTTAAGGTTGATTAATTATAAAGTGAAATGATAAAAGGAAATGAAAACTACAGAAATAGACATTTGAGAATAAAATATATTTTTTCATAGAGATAAATAATATATAATTTCCTCAAATAAAAAATTTGACCTAGAAAATCTTCATTCAGGATTGGGATGGGAAACACACTCACATTTATTCCCAACACCCATAAAATAGATTTTACAACAAATATAATAAAACTAAAAAATTTAATCAATTATTTTAGAACCTCATTAATATAAATCTATTTTTATAAAATTTTATTTATATATACATTATATATATATATGGGTTTTTTATTTTTTTAATTTCATCATCAAATGAGAATTATATTTCAAATATTATAATAGTTTCATATTGTAAATTTTGATAAATTTCACCGTTCCATTATTTTTATATGTATTTGACCAAATTTTTTCTAATAATTTATATTGTTCCATGTTCATTTGACGTATGGTATTTGTATTTTTCTCGATAATCGAATATTTGATGAATTTTATTCTTATAATACATTACTAAAAACAAGTTCTTTTTTATGATTATTTTTTTAAATTGTGTCAAAATTTTAAAATTATTCCCACAGTATAAATTATACAGTTATTATTTATATATAAATATTATTGTCTTGATACTCATTCATGAAGGAAACATTGAATAAAATAATATGACTGTTCAGATATATTGCGGAACCAATCCATATAAGACCATCATAGAATAATGAATGAGTATTATTTTAGAATTATATAATAGTAATATCATATCATAAAAGTCGTTTTTTTTAATATATCATGATTTTAATGTATAATAAGATTTATTATGAGTATACATGATATTTTTATTGAAACAATGGTCATGAACAAGGTACCTACATTGATGAATTCTAGCTGTCTTGAAAAGTGGTACATTAGAAAAAAGTATTTAGGCATTATTAATGGTTATAGAGGCTACATAACACATATAAATTTAGTGAACATGTGAAAAATTTAAAGGATTCAACAGACAATTGAAATGATCTAGTGTCTTTTATGGGTAGAGGATGGTACTTTTTAGTGATGATTTTGGTGTTTCACTTCCACAAATACACATTACGTGTTCTATAAGGCTATCACATTAAATGGAATGAGGATAAAAATTTGGCATCTATAAGATATGAACATTAATCATCTTATCAAAATAATTTATATATATTATTATATGAAATTTTCTATCATTTAACAATTTTCTATCATTTCCTACACCATTTTATGCTTACTATATTAACAAAATTTTTATGGTGATAACATATTATTTTTGAAAAAAATTAAATTTAAAATCTTAAAGATATTTCTAACTTTATTATTAGAATTATTGACTCCATAAAATAATATTATAATTCATGATATGATAATATTTTAAAAAACATAAAATAAAAATAAAATAAGTGTTTATAGATATGAAAGTATATACATTAAATGTTTTCATATCAATCAAAAATTAAATGATTGTTAATGTATTACGTTATAAATTGAATCCATTGGGTAAAAAATAAATTAATGTGATAAAACTAGTTTATTATGAAGAAATAACATAACAAATGGTTGTAAATGTCCTATTTTGACATTATATTTTTTTAATCACAATAAATTAAAATAAATTACATATTATCCATTCAATTTCATCAATGAATTTATATTTAATTTTTTGGTATTGTTTTATAAGTAAATAAAATAATACTTTTAATATTTATTATAATACATATAAAATGTATAAAATTATATATTTTATACAATATTTTTTTAATTATAATATTTATTTTCATTCTAATTTTTTAATTAAATTTTTAATATTTCATTTCTAAAATTTTTACAACATTAGTGTACCAATGTGATAAATATATACCAAATTCTAAAATTTAAAATGAAAATATATCAAGTGACTATATGTCCAATATCTATATTTTCAAAGAACATATATATATCACGATCTTCTTGAAATCATGTAAATCACTTTACATTAGTAACTAAAATCATTAAATACATTCCATTACTCCTCTATCAATAATTATATTTTATTTATATTTTTTAAATTTTTTACATGGTTATAATCAGTAGGTTAAACTTCAAAGAACGAAATAAAAAAAAATATTTAATATTCATGATATTTTAATTTTCTTACAAATCTATTCAATTGTATGTTATCTTAATGAAGTTCCGTTTTAAAAATTCATTATTTATTAATAATTGTCAAATATTGTAGTATCTTATATCAATAAAATTCATAAATTTCCAATTTAGTATATTGTTTCATAAGAAAAAATAAATATAAAATACATTTTATAGGAAAATATATATGAAAATATATGTTGTTTATAACGGGGGTAGTTTTTAGAAATAATATCCTTGTTTTTGAACTTATATATTGATGGTAGAAGGCATCAGGAACCTGGATTATATATTATCGGTACATGATTGCTACTAATATTGTGTATAGTGATTTTAATTTTTTATACAATGATATCACATCATAATATATGAATACACATTTCATAACCTAACTATAAATTCCATAATTGCATTAATCATATTCCTTTGGAACCATGAACACATGTAGAACTTCTTCATAAGATATTTACATCATATCCCGCTAAGATCTTCATTATTAGAACCCTTCAAATATATATCATACATAGGACTGTTATTCATATCCAGGGGAAATGAATCATAAAAATGGTGACCTCAGGATTATAGTTATGGTAAAAAAAGAGATATTAATGACCAAATAAGTAGAAAAGGAAAAAATGTATATGATAACAAGACTCTAAAATTATTTAAATCATACCATTCATATCATAGATAATAGTCGTAGGTCATTGAAATAAATTTAGAAATTTAAATGAAATAAAAAAATGGAATCAAATAATACGATCCATTGTAGAATATGTATATCATTAGAAAATTTATTTTGGAATATAGAAAATTATTAATAATGATTTCGTTAGTAGTCATGTCTCATTGGAGAGAATATAATATTGGACCATGTAATGTAAAAAACCATAGTAGTAGTCAATGTTCACTCCTAATGATAACAGAGTGGAAAATGTGCCTTCTCGAACTAGGATCACTCCCTATTACACTCATTTCTATTATAGAAAGTATTAATATTTTAAATATTCAATGGAGGGAGTTATATAGTCCTCTCAACCATAGTTATAACATAACCTCCTGCTTTCGATATTATGTAACCAATATCCTTGGTTAAAATATAAAGATATTACATTGTTATAATATTACCATTGAAACATATTCTAAACTATGCACGTGTATTCCACCAGATCATATGAAATTTATCAAATCACAACATATTAAATTAAACTAGTTTCATTTTTATATCATTATAGTATAAACAATAGAAAGAAATGGGATTCAAAAAAAATTAACTAATTTCATTATATAACTATTCATGAAAAATTAAAAGAATTATGACACATAATTTAATCATAAACATAAACTATCTAGAGAATAAATTATGATGGTATCTTAGATAAAATATATAATAAATCATTAGATAAATCAATGTTTTTAGTCTTTGAAAAATATAAATTCTACTAAATGATCATTAATCATTCATGAAGATAATACCCTTTCTATTTTTAAATTAAATATTATAAGATTAATTTTTTGAAAATATTATCAGAAAAATATTCATTCCAAATAATTATTTATTGATTTAATGGAATATTAAGATAATATACTTTTTATTATGGCTACAAATTCCTTTCATGTCATATATGACAAAAAACATTCCTTCCATACTTATATAAAAATTGATAAGGTGCCTCATACAAACATGAAAAGTATAATCAATTTAATCAATTTTCTCTAAATTCAAGAATGGGTAAAAATAAATTTAAAAAATAGTAAGATAATATTAAAAACCATACATGAAACATTTATAGAATACATGTATATTAAAAAAATACCCCGAAGAGTAAAATATTGTCTATTTTCCTTAAAAAAATATTTTTTTAATTTTACGTAATTAATAATAGGTAAATGTAATTTAAACTATAAATATTAGGATATATATATATTATAATATAGTTATTTAGTTTTTTAGAGATACATAATAAGATTTAATCACTATAACATTACTATGAACAATCCAAATAAATATTGAGATTATAACATAAAACCCTTACCTCTTTGTAAATATTTGAATCATAATTCTCATGAGAAAATAAAACAATGATATATTTTTAAATAAAAATATATTATAAAGAAAAATCATTTCAGAAATTCATGGTTGTTAAAAACAACACATTAAATAAAAAGTGCTGTATGAGGCATGTGTTTAACAAAATTAACGGGGGATGAAAATCGCTTTTCAGTTTCCTAACTTCCTTCATAATAATTGAAAAATCCTTTAATATATATAAACTAATTATTAATCAATTAAAGATATAATTAAATAACTTTAATGTATAAATAACCATTAAAAAGGATTAAATTAAATATATAATGTTTATTCAATAAATATATCTTAATTACCATACACGTAATATTTAAACCAAAAGGAAATTCCATCTCATCAATGATGTGGCAATCCATATGTATTCATGGTATATGTTCGTTTTCACAATCGATTTGAATGAACGAAGGTACATGAGATATTATAATAATCAAATTATAGTTATATATTATATATTATAAAAGCATTAAAACCATCATAATAGTTATCTATAATGTATTTTGTTGAAAAATAATTAGTATTTTACGTGGAGATGGTAAGTTGTATGTACGCATGGGTGATAAATTCACATTCCATTAGATGAACAAGAATACTAATAATGATGGTTTAATAATAATAATAACATCTAGGAATATTTAATACAAAAGCATTATCAATTTATTATTAACACCATATATTTCGTGGAAGAAAATATGAAGTATAAAATCAAGTGTTCAGTTAAAGATATTACCTCTTCCTTTACTAAACATTATTATGTTTCCTGCTATGGGCCCTAGATATAGTGTTTTTGGATTAAAATAACTAATAAAATCGGTATTGTGATGTTTATAAGGGATATTTCTTGTTTTTTTATATTCACTACTCAAATTTGTGTAAATTTGTAAGGGAGGAGGAACTCTTTTATACATATGGATAGAGGTACTTTTGAAATTTCTAAAAAAATTAATTGTAAAAAATTACTTATCAATACAAATTCCTATAAATATATATTTCTTCTAATATATGATAGTAAATGTTATTAATACCATTTAGAAATTTAATTTAGTTATGTTTTGGTATCATTTTAAATTATATATTTTTGATGGACCCTTGGTTAATGAATTTTAATTTCAGTATAACAACAACTTTTTCAATATTTATAGGTTCCAATGTTTTTATGATATTGTTAAAATAAACTTTTAAATACTAATTTAAAAAAAAAATTTATCACATAATATCCACATTATATTATTTTATTATTTTAAATAATTTTAAATAATTTAATAAAATATTACTCTCATAAAAAGTCAATGTTTTCAATTTTTACAGTCTTCATATAATTATTATTGAATTATATAAATTAAAATTAAAATTATAATATAATAATTTGACATTTCACTAATATGTAATATTAAATTACAAAATTCATGTTTCACTCTAACTTACCCAAAATAAATACATTTTTAAAAATTTAATATCGTTTATTTTATTTTTCATTAATTGAGTAAATTATTTTATATATTGTTATAGAAATTAAAGAAATTATAAAATACATTGAAATTATATATAAATTAATATCATGAATATAATTTCATTTTTCAAAAAAAAATAAATATTAAAATTCATTCATTATTTTTTCCCCATATGTGAATACATAACAATAAAAACTAAGATAGTGAAATTTTGTATCATTCCTTGATTTTAGTATTACATATGAAATTTACATGGAAACGATTCCATTAAAAAATATTACACCATAATATGATAAAGATATAATTAAATTCATTAAATAAGATTTATTCTAAAAAATTATGTCCTTATCACTTATTTCAAATCGACGTTAACCTGATTTATGATTTTCCAAGGGGATGAAATTTTCAAAGAATACATTAATATTGTTCAAAACCAAAAGAGACATATTTCCACATTTATATCACATACATATTATTATGTAATCATTTTTTTCAATTTAATTTTCTATAAATGGAATAATTTAATTTTAAAACAAAACTGCAGCACGTAGAAACCCTATTTTTTAAATATATTTTTTAACATTAAACATAGTTACTTGTCATCCCATGCAGTGAAAAAAAAAATGTTAAAAAAAATTATTTAAAAAATTATATATATATATATGATTAAAAATATTGGCCTTATTAAATTTAATTATTAGGATACAATTTTTTCATTCATGTAAAAATATTTATTCAAAATAATATTTATTTTTTATTAAAAATAATTTTATTTTCATTTATATTCTATTAATAATATTATACACATGTTACCATAATATTTTAATAATTTAGTTAGCATTATTGATACCCCCAAATCCAAAGTCTATGTGGTGGAAACAATTTAATTGTATATAATGGTTCAATTAAACATAGTGTTTCTTGTAGTGTGTGCTATGAATGAAAATAATTTTTTTTAAATAATATATCATAGAATAAGTGGTTGTAACATTCTACCCCACATAAATTTAATTTTCTTAAAAAATTTCATCCCTTTGAAAAAATGATGATTTCATTTATTCAATAAATCAATAGGTTCCCATGTCGTGTCTTCAAATTTATGATTTCTACATATTTTACTTTCTTTCTTAGAGAATTATCACTATGATCAAGTAATTATACTAATTATTCCTTTTATGAATGTTCATATTCGAGTGTGAATGTTATCTAAATTTATTATATGTGATGGATCATGTGTGTACTTTTTCTAGTGAGATACATGGAACACATTTTGAACTTGAGCTATGTTCAGTGGAAGAGCTAAGAGATATGCTACTAACCCTACTAAATCAAGAATCTTGGAAGGTAAAATATTCATATAGATATACATTCATTTATTTATAATTCACATAACCTTATTCCATGGAAAAATTCTAAAAACATTGTCACCATATTGATATTCTAGGTCTTATCGACAATAGTATTCATAAATGTTTTATTGTATCTGAGTAGTCTGGATGTGTTGCTGAATGACTATGACATTATATATCATTTTATCTCATATATCATATCCTAATAGATTTATTTATCCAATATCGTCCCATAATTTTTGAGTTCTAATATTATTTTTATATAATTCTTTATAAGGATCCATCAAAATTCTCATGTGAAATATAATTTTATTAGAAATCTAAAATAGAGGAAGGTGTTGATCGCAACAACATTTGATATATGTAGAAAAATATATCAATGTATTCACTATGGATTGAATTTTTTTCATAAACATACCATATTTTATAGGATGACACGCCACAATTAAACTCAACTCTATATCTAGAGCACCTTGAAGACTTCTACAAAACATCAACGTGATCCTCAAATCCTGATCAAATACAATAGAATGGGGAATTACAATAATCCTTACCACATTCTTGATATAAATACTTTAAATGACAGCCAATGAAAAATAATATCTAATGGTATTAAATTGCGAGGAAATTTTAAGGTGATTGTTTAAAACCCATATAAAATTGATCACATTTCATGTTTAAGGGATTACAACAAAAAATGGAATTTTTTTCCCAATTCAATTTATGAATGGGTAATGGTGATAATATACCCATAATACATAATCTCTCAGTATTTACTTACTAACTCATCTAGAACCGAGATACATAATCATCATTATCTCTTTTCAAACTGTCTCACCATAAATATTCATTTGTATCTCTATAAATCATTATTCCTCCAAGATGAACATAGAATGGTGAACTATGATCTTCATCAAATGGATCCTTCAAATATAGTATGGTTGGAACACATAAACCATTTTTGAACCTTATCATACCCACACATTTAATTTAAAACCCCAGATAGTTTATCACAATATTCTAATGTCACATAGTTTAGTTCTCAACCTCTTCAGTAATCACATGGATATATAGTTGGAAACTCATCTAAAAAGAAGTAATTTCTATTATTTATTCATGACTTATCTTCATTCCATTTCAAATCATGAAATATTTCAACCTTTTAGATAATAATAATTCTAAAAGACGTATGATACATTCAAAATAGAACATATTCCAAATTATTCACTATCTACGTGTGGTAATGTATGGAGCAGTCATAGTATTTAATTATATATAACCATATCCTCAAGAATATATCTAAATATTTCCTTGTGAAAATATACCTTACTCATTAATTTTGTGTATATATAAATATCCCAATATTAAGTATAAAGATAATTCACCATATCTTTAATGAAGAATTTACCAAAGCTAACTCGATATCTTAGCATGGGATGTTTTTCTCATAAATAGTCTATTTATGTAATGAATAATATTTCTCAATTTTTTCATGCAAGTGAACTCATCCCAATACATTCTTCTATTTATAACTACAATTTTCAAATACTTCTCCACTATAAGATAATGTATGTATAAATGAATTTAAAACAATACTATTATGTTCCATGAATTTTTCTTCTCACCCATATTTCTAAAGAACATATCCTACTTCAAATATTACTTTGTTAATGGATTTGATTGTAATAATAAATTATATAAAAATAACTAATAATATCCATTCAAAAACTATGAATCTAAATTGTAGTGTTTGGTATATTCCAACATTCAAAAACATGTGTCCTTGAGAGATATAGTGATATACCCTCACTGGAGATTATATGACCCAATAATACTTCTTTAAATTCATATTTCAATCATGATAAATATTTCATAAATATTTTCGTTCCTTAGATTCTTTATAAAATTTGTAATTTTATCTGAATAAAATTTGTTTGTATTTGAATATAAAATAATATCATCGATGAAGGCAACCAAATACATGTAAGTGTATTCTATAAATAAATTATTCATTAAATGAATGAATATTTGGTGGGAATTAGTCAGAATAAACAAAATTACTATAAATATAGAATGTCAATACAATATATAGACGATTTTATTCAGTATATCCTCCTTTATCAGTCTCATTTGAGGATTCATAGAAATAATTTCATTCAAAGAAATTAATTCACTGCACATAGTTGATCAAACGTTCCATCAATATAAGGTAGAGGATACTTGATCCTCATAGTGAAATTTATACATTATTAATAATCAATTCAAGCCACATTGATCCATCTTTATTCCAAATAAAAATAATTAGTACACACCATGGTAACACATTTTTATGAATGAATACCTTTTTAATATTCTATTGGAGTTTCATTTTATTGTCATGAAACACAATTAGGGTCATTCTATATAGAGACACTTGAATAATTTTATAACAATATATAAGTACTAAAAGAAACTAAAATTAATGATTTTAAGGATTACCATAAAATTCCAACATAAATCCAAAAAATACCATATTGTAGGAATATAATTTATTTTTATTTTATCCCCAAGCATATTAGATAAACCAACCCCCCTTGGAATATGAATAAAGACTTACACAATAGATGTGATTTTTATATGATGTTTATATTTGTCATCTTACTAATAGGAATTCCTTGGTTTATTGATAAAATTACGTGTAACATCACTTAGATGGAAATTTATGTGGTATTTATTTAAATAAATACAAAAAAATACTAGAATAATAACAAACACAACATAAATGATAAAAAAATAATTGTAGGATGAACATTCTGAAATACTTTGATTGGAGAAGAATATTAGTATTCAGATGAAATCATATTTCCATTAGGGGGTTTTCTTCTATCTTAGTATCAAATATAAATGGATGTTTAGATGTATTATTCATTATTAATTTGATATAAAACAGTGGGTAGATCTATAAACAAATAGTGAATAAGTAGTTATAGAGGGGATGATAAGTGTATCATTCACCATGTTGTAATTATACACCTCTTTATAAATACTAATCACAAGATATTTCCTATTTTATTTATACTTAAAATGTTTTTAATTGATAATCTCTCTTGCCCTTCATATTTGAGCACCTGTAGTACTAATGACCATTCTATATTCATTTAAAAAACAATATTTTGTGGTTTATTTTTTGTTGATTTCTCTTTATTCACATCATTAGATAACTTCTTCCCATCACATCAGTAATCATGTTCTTGATGAAAGTATTTTATATACATGAAAAATATAATTTTTTCCTTAATAAATTTTCATCAATGTTTCTTTTCACACATTTATCATAAAGGGAATATTATATTCCCCAAAACATAAAAATTACAATTCCTACAGAATTTTTCATTTATTTTATTCTAAAAAGTATTATATGGATTGATATCTCAATTATAATCCTCCACCATAATGGTGATAGAAATAATTTATTAATATATACATAATTTCATTATCAATTACTAACATCTAAGGATTTTTTATACTAATGCGGAATAAGTCCACCAAATGTTTTGGCTAGATGATAATTCCAGAAGTGTACCTCACATTTCATTTGAAATTTTTTTCATAGTAACAAATGGATTTAAATTCATTATATTTGAGATCAAGGAATTCAATCTAAATTTTCATTAGAATAATATAAAAGCTTTTCTTGTTGAAAAATAATCACATACACACACTGTCACGACCCACCTTCACCAAAAGGAGGGAAGGGTCATCAGATTTCCAGGACCTTCCTTCTTTAAGTTGAAGGAGAGATAATGACCCCCAAACCCCACCTTCAATAGGTCCCGAAGTGGCGACTAGAACCAAGGGTATGGAAATTTCACACAAATGGAAGGCATTACCCTTTTTATTTTATAGGATCGAGAGATAAGAAGAACAAAACCCAACAACACCAAGGTAAAAGGAAAAGTAAAACCAATAGTAAACCATTATCACATGCATGTTTCAAAAGTAAAAGCCAAAAAGTGAAAAAGGTGTCTACAAGGGTAAGTACCAAAGAAAGAAAAATGACAATTGCAACTGCTCCAAAGATCCGAGCTAGTATGGTCCCGCATGATCCCTGAAGTCCTCCTGGAAACCTGAAAGCAATTTTATATATGTAGGGTGAGCATACAAGTACAGATAGTAGAGAAAACCAAAGACTATCGTGCACAAGTGGGGGAACGTACTAAAGTCCTTGAGAAAAAGAGTAAACCACACACCTATCAAGGTAAACTATCCACCCAATCCTCACCATGGTACACTCCCCAAGTAACGCATGTCATGTAACATATAATAAGAGCACATCGATGTTTGGGTACCCCGCGCCACTTTCCCACTGGTTATTGAGACATCCTACGCATCGGACCAATCCCGCCATTCTCACCGCAGTCCCACTGCCACACCCGCCCGCACACACTTGGGACTCAACCGCACGCAGTCCCACTGCTGAATCCCGCCCGCACACACCTGGGCCACAACTGTTAGACGTAACCATGAGTACAAACACCTAGGTCAGAACAACCACCACCACGCCTGAAGACACATGGGCTATAGGATCCACTGCCAAGCCCGTAGGCACCTGGGCCTCATCCCGAAGACACTTTGGAAACCACCTGCCGCACACACCTGGCCAACCACCACACTACCCCGCCCGAAGGTTCTTGGGCTAATAATGGACCTCAGGCCATCACAGCCTGCCCGAAGATACTTGGGCTATCCGGGAAAGGGAGCAGAAAAAGAGCTAATAACCATCCACTAAGAATAGGGTTGGGAAAAACACCCTCCCCCATGAAATGGGGGTGTTCGACACTATGTGCTCAACTTGGGTGGGGCTCGAATAAGAAACACAAAGATAGATGTATATATATAGATAACAAGCACTCACACAAAGCTAGGTTTTTCTTCAGACAGCCTACAGATCACAACAGCACTCAAGTCCGAGTCATGACTCTCACCAACAAACCCATTTGCCCCATTCTTATTTCATGTTCAGTGATAATGTTCAGATAAATTCATGCACTACTGGGTAATTAACACCATAAGAATAACCAAGGAAGAGAGTCCATCCAATCTTCAATTTAAACATTCTCATGTAATGTTGCAACAACAAGGAAAAGATGAGATACTGGAACCCAGGACAACCCGGGATACTACCTTATGTCCCCTCCCAAAAGGTTTCTTTTTTTCCTTTTCACCAACAGAGGATCCCACCCGAGTTTGTGATATAGACAAGTAACCATCGGGTCTTAAAACTCACAATCACCGAAGCCACATCAACAGGGGATCCCATCCCCAATTTCATAACCACCGAAAGCGTAAAAGAAAAGGGGATCCCATCCCCTCCCACATCTCCAGCAATCAACTCGTAAGAGAAAACCACCAAAACACTACCACCAACACTATGAAGGTCCAAGCCTGTATTTTCAGATTTAAAAGATTTTACATGTTCCATGATTTCAATTCCATTTTGACCGGGGTTAGCACAGAAGGGATTGATCCTGGTGCTTTCAATTTATTCAGCCAGGTATATGTGATTAACCAATTTACGTTTTACAGCAGCAGTTCACAACCACAAAGAAGCAACTTAAAACTTCACCAGGGTTCGTTAATGCACAGGCAATGACAACCAACAGCCTCAATTTTCAGAAGGCGCAAGCCGACACAACTCAGAGAGGTGATCATAGAAGAAACAACATCAAAATATAAGACATCATCAATGATCACAACCCCCCCTTATTTCTTTATAGAATCTGTTCATTATCTTTATTTAGGTCTGGTTTATCCAATTCTACGGAAACAAAAGGACACCCACCCCGCATGATACACAAAAGCGAGAGATGATGAAAATCCCTACCTGTTGATAGATAATCAACGTTTAGGTCGGGGGTGGAACTTAATGGATAACGATGTGGGTCACCCGATGCACCAAAATCCGATCGTCGGGACGAAAGTACTCCTAGCTGAGGGTGATCGATCAAACGAGGAACCCAGGCATAACCCTATAGTTATAAGGGTTGGGGGCAGTTGAGATAAAAACGTTGAACCACGTAAGGCGTGGGGGTCGTGGGATGACCACACGGCTACACACGTTATTAAAGGGGTCGGGTTGATTAAATTGATGCACACACCAGGTTAATTTATTGAATATTTAATTATAACATTTATGGGTGCTAATGGGCTTTAAAACAAGATTAAAGGGGGTTAAACAAGGGATTAAAACTCAAATTACGCAAGACGGAACGCCACTGGAAAGAACCCGACAAAGCTGGGTGACACCCATTGGTCTCACCGATCGGTCGCGTCGATCGGTCTCACCGGTCGGTCGCGCCGATCGGTCTCACCGGTCGGTCGCGCCGATCGGTCTCAGCGGTCGGTCGCGCCGATCGGTCTCAGCGGTCGGTCGCGCCAATCGGTCTCACCGGTCGGTCGCGCCGATCGGTCTCACTAGTCGGTCGCGCCGAGCGGTCTCATCGATCGGTCCCACTGAGATGCTACCCCCTTAAGACCCCGATTTTTGGAAAAGGGAAGGACCAAGAGAGTCTGGGTTATCACAGCAGATACCACTCAAACTATTCTCACCCTCGAGAATTTAAACAACCTAGAAGGAAAGAGCGGGTCCCAACAACCACCTCGAAAGATACCTCTCAAGAGTGAACCTCATCGTTAACTAAGAACACCTTCCTGTCGCGAACCAAGAAACATATCATGTCAATCTTCCCAAGAATGTCAGGGTTGGGGAGTCTCCTTCCCCTTGTCAATATTTTATCCGCTTTGGGCCGCACTGACTCGCCCGCAAGGGTTTAATCGCATCCACCTTAATGTGTCTTGATTAGGGGTCAGGTTCTCTCCTCCCCCATAGCCAGGGATTTTCACACACAATCAGAGGAAGAAAAATAGTACAGTTCATAACCAAAAGACAAAACGTTCTACCACAACAAGCACAACAAGGAGAAAAACTTAAATCAACTATGGGTATTGGGTATGCATCTGTGCTTCCCTCTCCCATGAACTCTCCTCAAGCCTACCATGTCTCCACAACACACCAACCAAGGGAATGGTTCACCCACAAAGAACCTTTTTTTTGCGATCCTCGATCATCACTGATCTCTCCAAAAAAATCACGTCGTCCTTGATGACCAGCTCACCCCAATCAAGGACGTGTGAATCATCGTGCAGATACCGACGGAGCTGGGACACATGGAAGACATCATGTATCCTCAGTAGCAGCGGTGGTAACGCTAACTGATAAGCTACTTCACCGACACGCCGCAACACATCGAAGGGTCCGATGAACCTGGGAGAAAGCTTACTCCCCTTTCCAAATCTCCACTTCCCACGCCAAGGGGAGACCTTCAGGAACACGTGGTCTCCAACTTCAAACTCCAAGGGCCTCCTTATGGTATCAGCATACGACTTATGTCAGTCCTGGGCCACCTTCATCCTTTCCCGTATGAGTTGAACCTTCTCTGTCGTGCTCTACACCACCTCCGGGCCGAGGATGCCTGCCTCTCCTACTTTGTTCCAACACACAGGAGAACGACATGGCCTCCCGTACAAAGCTTCAAATAGGGCCATGCCAATGGTAGAGTGGTAGCTATTATTGTAGGAAAACACTACCAGAGGCAAGTATTGCACCCATGATCCTCCTGAGTCTAGAACACATGCCTGCAGCATATCCTCCAAGGTCTGGATGGTGCGCTCGCTTTGTCCATCCGTCTGGGGATGGAAAGTAGTGCTAAGGCGTAGCTGGGTGCCAAATGCATGCTGCAATCCTCTCCAAACCCGTGAGGTAAACTTTGCATCCCTATCTGAGACTATAGACCTCGGAACTCCATGCAAACACACCACCTCATCCACATAACATTGTGCCAAAGTATCCACTACACTCGACTCCCTGATTTCCAGAAAGTGAGCCGATTTTGTCAACCTGTCCACTACCACCCAGATGGCGTCATACCCCCCTTGGACCTTGGGTAGTCCTGTGACGAAATCCATCGAGATGTCATCCCACTTCCACTCGGGGACATCTAGAGGCTTCAGTAGGCCACCTGTAACTCGGTTCTCAGCCTTCACTTGCTCACACACTAAACACTTGGTCACAAGCACTACCACTGCTCGCATAACTCCGGGATAACAAAACTGCCTCTTCAGTCCCTGGTACATCTTGGAAACTCCTGGGTGTACTGCCAGGGGTGAGTTGTGGAACTCACTGAGAACCCTGACACGCACCGCTTCCAGAATGAACAACCTTCCCTGGAAAAGCATCTGGTTCTGACAATCCTCTGTCCATCCTTCCGGAGCATTTCCCAGGTCAACTCGGTCATGCATCACTTCGCACTCTGGGTCTCCCCACTGAGACTCCTCCACTTGCTGAAACAGAGATGACTGCACTATCATCTAATATAGGCAGCCTCTACCGCTATACATCTTCGCATCCATGTGTAAAGAAACTAACTCTTCCATCGCCTTCCAGGCATCTGCCGACTCCCAGACCACATCCTTTTGCGTCCTCCTCCTCAGGGCATCGGCCACTACATTTCCCTTGCCCTCAGTATAAGAGATCTCGAAGTCATAATCCTGGAGGAACTCCACCCATCTCCGTTGTCGCAAGTTTAGGTCCCGCTGGGAGAAGATATACCTCATGATTTTGTGATCCGTAAAGACCATATTGCGCTCTCCGATGAGGTAGTGTCGCCATAAATTTAGCGCAAAAACAACTACTACAAGCTCCAGGTCATGGGTTGCGTAATTACGCTCATGGGGGCGTAGCTGCCTGGAGCCATAAGAGATCACCCCTTCTCACTGCATCAACACACATCTGAGGCCCTGTCCTGAGGCATCACAGAATCCCTCATAAGTCGCCCCTTCTTCTGGAAATCTCAGCACGGGGGCACTAACCAACATCTCCTTCAGATAGCTGAAGGCTGACTGGCACTGCTCACTCCACAAAAAAACCTGGTCTTTCTTGGTTAGAGCTGTCAAAGGGGAAGCTACTCGGGAGAAGTTGGGTATGAACCTCCTATAGTAACCTGCCAGCCCAAGGAAACTACAGATCACTGCCACATTGTTGGGTGCTGCCCAAGAAACAACTGCCTCAACTTTTGACGGGTCCACCACTACTCCCTGCACGGACAGCACGTTCCCGAGGAAGTGCACTTATCGTGTCTAGAACTTGCATTTTGACAACTTCCCATATAGATGGTGCTGTCGGAGGACCTCCAAAACTGTCCTCAGGTGCTCCACATGGTCCTCCTCTGATCTAGAGTAGACCAGGATGTCGTCGATGAACACAACTACGAACCGATCTAGGTACACCCAGAAGATGGAATTCATAAGCCCCATGAACATAGTTGGGGCGTTCGTAAAACCGAAGGGAATGACTACGAACTCGAAGTGTCCATATCTGCACCTGAACGCCATCTTCGGGATGTCCACCTCCTTCACTCTCAGATGGTGATACCCAAACCGCAGGTCTATCTTAAAGAACCATCATGCCCCTTTCAGCTGGTCGAAAAGATCGTCTATTCTCGGAAGAGGGTAGCGATTATTGATCGTCACCTGATTCAGCCTCCTGTAGTCTATGCACAACCTGAGACCGCCAACTGCCTTCTTTGAGAACAAGACCGGAGCACCCCACGGTGACGCACTTTGTCGAACATAACCTCTCTTCATTGGATCGTCAACCTGGATCCTCAACTCCCGTAGCTCTGAAGGTGCCATCAGGTAAGGATCCATCAAGATCGGATGAGCACCAGGCTGTAGGTCTATCCCGAACTCGATATCATGCCGAGGGGGTGGAGTCGTCACCTCCTCAGGAAAGATGTCCATAAACTCACGGACAATCTCTGGCACTTCCACCATCTCAGAATCTGCTGACTCTGCTGATAGCTCGGCTATCAAGGAGAGGAGGGGTTCCTCTCGCGTGTTGCCCTTCTGACTTCCCCGCTCGCCGGTGAAAACAACACGTCGGCCACCCATGTCTGGGAATATGACCCTTCCACAGAAATAGTCTATGATGGCACACATAGTGAATAGCTAGTCGATGCCTAGGATGACATCGTATGGTTGTATCTGTAGCAGGAGAAGATCCCTAACCGACTAATGTTGCCCTATCATCAATCTATATCCTCGATAAACAAACAACAAGTCGGTCTGACCTCTGACTGGTATGCTCAACACCAGGGGCACTGGAAGTCTCTCGGAATCTAGACCCAAGGCATGGGCTAGACTTTTTGCAACAAAGGAGGGCGAAGCTCCAGTATCAAACAAGGCATAAGCAAGAGTGCTAAACAAACTGATCGTACCTCGAACAACCTCTGGCCCTGCCGGAACTGCTGCCTGTGCGCCGTGTAGCTGTCCACGCCCGACTCCTCCGCCCCTCTGCTGTCGGACACCTCAGCCTCTCTCCTATCCCCCAAGTAAGGCATCCACCACTGACGTGCCGCTCCCCGCATCTGGCTGACAGCCAGAGGAACCCATTACTCGGTCGGGGCCCGAATCAGGCCGAAGGCTATCACTAGCTCCTCTATCCATCCTTTTATCTTCATGTCAGAGGTGCTTCCCTCATACTTCTCAAGCGTCTGTCGCTGGAAGGCTCGAAGAGTCTTCTGCCACTAGTTGTCCTCTTCCTCTCGATCAGCTCTCTGCCGATCGGCCAAAGTAGTTTGTGGGGCCTCGATCGCCGACACCAAACGCAGTCGCATTCCAGGTGCCATAGCTACAAGGTAAACAAGGAATGCCTAATCCCATGTAGTGCAGAATATCGTTCTTAAAACTTCTTAATATTTTAATTTATTCTTAATTCCAAAAACATCCCAAAAACACGAGAACACAAGTCATTATGATGCATGTACCTTTCCTAGGTTCTCTACCCTGTAATCAGTGTGGCCTCACATGGTCATTTGGTGGGTCCAGAGTCCTTGCATCAGATCACGGGGGGCCCTAAAATCACATGTCCTAGCCAGTCTTCCCTGGCCTCATTCACGCACTGAGGTCACTCAACACTGTTGCCTTACCATCCCATGCAATCCTCACTCTGCCTAACTCCAGACTCCATCCTATCTCTCGACAACCTGCCTCTGATACTATTCTGTCATGACCCGCCTTCACCAAATGGATGGAAGGGTCAGCATATTTCCAGGCCCTTCCTTCTTTAAGTTGAAGGAGAGATTATGACCCCCGAAACCCGCCTTCAATAGGTCCTAGAGTGGCGACTAGCACCATGGGTATGGAAATTTCACACAAATGGAAGGAATTACACTTTTTATTTTATAGGATCGAGAGATAAGAAGAAGAAAACCCAACAACACCATGCTAAAAAGAAAAGTAAAGCCAACAGTAAACCATTCCCAAATGCATGTTTCAAAAGTAAAAGCCACAAAGTGAAAAAGGTGTCTAAAAGGGTAAGTACCAAAGAAAGAAAAACGAAAACTGCAACTGCTCCAAAGATCTGAGCTACTATGGTCCCGCACGATCCACGAAGTCCACCTGGAAACCTGAAAGAAATTTTATATACGTAGGGTGAGCATACACGTACACTCAGTAGGGAAAACCAAAGACTCTCGTGAACAAGTGGGGGAACGTACTTAAGTCCATGAGACAAAGAGTAAAACACACACCTAACAAGGTAAACTATCCACCCAAGCCTCACCAAGGTACACTCCCCAAATAACGCAAGTCAAGTAATATATAATAAGAGAACATCGATGTTTGGGTACCCCGCGCCACTTTCCCACTGGTTATTGAGACATCCTACACATCAGACCAATCCCGCCATTCTCACCACAGTCCCACTGCCACACCCTCCCGAACACACTTGGGACTCAACCGCACGCAGTCCCACTGCTGAATCCTGCCCGCACACACCTGGGCCACAACTGTCACATGTAACCACGCCTGAAAACACCTAGGCCAGAACGACCACCACCACGCCTGAAGACACCTAGGCTAAAGGATCCACTGCCACACCCGAAGATACCTGGGCCTCATCCCGAAGACACATGGGAAACCACCTTCCGCACACACCGGGCCAACCACCACACTACCCTGCCCGAAGGTTCTTGGGATAATAATGGACCTCAGGACATCAAAGCATGCCCGACGATACTTGGGCTATCCGGGAAAGGGAGGAGAAAAGGAGATAATAACCAGCCACTAAGAATGGTGTTGGGAAAAACAACCTCACCCATGAAATGGGGGTGTTCGACACTAATTGCTCAACTTGGGTGGGGCGCGAATAAGAAAAACAAAGCTACAAGTATTTATATAGGTAACAAGCAGTCACCCAAAGCTAGGTTTTTCTTTAGACAGCCTACAGATCACAATAGCACTCAAGTCCGAGTCACGACTCTCGCCAACAAACCCATTTTTCCAATTCTTATTTCACGTTCAGTGATAATTTTCAGATAAATTCATGCACTACTGGGCAATTAACACCATAAGCATAACCAAGGAAAAGAGTCCATCCAATCGTCAATTTAAACATTCTCTTGTAATGTTGCAACAACAAGGAAAAAGTGAGATACTGGAACCTAGGACAACCCGGGACACTACCCTGTGTCCCCTCCCAAAAGGTTTCTTTTTTTTATTTTCACCCACAGAGGATCCCACCCGAGTTTGGGATATAGACAAGTAACCACTGGGTCTTAAAACTCACAATCACCGAAGCCACATCAACAGGGGATCCCATCCCCAATTTCATAACCACCGAAAGCATAAAAGAACCGGGGACCCCATCCTCTCCCACATCTCCAGCAATCGACTCGTAAGAGAAAACCACCAAAACACTACCACCAACACTAATTAGGGCCAAGCCTGTATTTTCAGATTTAAAAGATTTTACATGTTCCATTATTTCAATTCCATTTTGACCAGGGTTAGCACAGAAGGGATTGATCCTGGTGCTCCAATTTATTCAGGCGGGTATACGTGATTTACCAATTTACGTTTTACAGCAGGAGTTCACAACCACAAAGAAGCCACTTAAAACTTCACCAGGGTTCGTTAATGCACAGACAACAACCACCAACGGCCTCAATTTTTAGATGGCGTAAGCCGTCATAACTCAGAGAGGTGATCATAGAAGAAACAACATCAAAATTTAAGACAACATCAACAATCACAGCCCCCCCTTCTTTCTTTATAGAATCTGTTCATTATCTTTATTTAGGTCTGATTTATCCAATTCTACGGAAACAAAAGGACACCCACCCCACATGATACACAAAAGTGAGAGACGACGAAAATCCCTACCTGTTGATAGGCGATCAATGTTTAGGCCGGGGGAGGAACTTCACGGATAACAATGCGGGTCGCCCGATGCACCAAAATCCGATTGTCGGGATGGAAGTACTCCTGGCTGAGGGTGATCGATCAAATGAGGAACCCAGGCCTAACCCTTTAGTTATAAGGGTCAGGGCGGTTGACATAAAAGCATTGAACTGTGTAAGGCATGGGAGTCGTGGGTTGACCACGCGGCTCCACACGTTATTAAAGCTGTCGAGTGGTTTAAAATGATGCACACACCAGGTTAATTTATTGAATATTTAATTATAACATTTATGGGCACTACCGACCTTTAAAACAAGCTTAAAGGGGGGTCAAACAAGGGTTTAAAACTCAAATTGTGCAAGAAGGAACACCACTGGAAAGAACCCGACAAAGCTGGGTGACGCCGATCGGTCTCACCGATCGGTCGCGCCGATCGGTCTCACCGGTCAGTCGCGCCGATCGGTCTCACCGAGACGCTACTCCCTTAGGACCCAGATATTTGGCATAGGGAAGGACCAAGAGCGTTTGGGTCATCACACACACCCCACTGAATGAATTAAATTACATCATATTTCCCCATGTTCTTGAAAAGAGACCACTATTAAAATTATTCTCTTTCAAAATTATAATGAAATATAATAACATTATCATGTTTTGAGTATTTAATAAAAAAATATCGTTTTTTGTAGTACTATTATAATTTCCAATACTAATTGACTAGAAACCCCACTAAAAGAAGATTAGTGTTTTTTTCAAGAAGGACTATATAGAACATTATTCATTCCACTGATCAATTTTTTTGTTCAAAATGATTCATGGATTGAGAAATATATACTACAATAACAATAATATGATTCATCTGAAATTCTATAAAAAATGTATTCTCAAGAATAAAATTATGTAGTTGTCTATAAAATTCATAATTAACACAATTCCCTCAGTTTCCATCATTCAACTATAATCAAAGGCATAATGTGATAAATAATAATAATAGTAGAAAATGATATTTTCATAAAAAATTATTTATGGGATTTGTAAACCATGAATCCATCTACCATGAAAATTTATGTTTAACCTAGATAATTCCATATTTTTACAAAAATGTTAGCATTTTATTTTATAAAATGACATATCTTGTATGTTTTGACTAATTGTTTTCATCCTAGATTCTAATGATTGACTAAAACATTCTCTTATTCCAACTATAATGACTCATACTTTTCATACATAGATATAACATCATAATTGAAGAATATTAATTGTATAAAACAACCTTCCCTTCCTAAAACGTATAACTCAACTAACATTCTAATCACACACAAATAAACAACTAGTTCATAAATTATCAACATAAGCTACCACTATATTTTTAATAACTGGTACCCTACTTATACAGATCAACCCGAATACATTAATCCATTACTAGGGGAATGGATACATAAGAAAACGTGAGCATTGATGATTAGTAATGGTAAATTAGGGAGAGATCAATAATCACATAATCATAACAAGAATAAAAGGTTCTGATGTAATGCCCCGAACCCAGCTACCCAGAGTCAGTGCATTACTTCGTAACATTGGCATGATCACAAAAGATCAAGTCTCGAAAGGCCGATTAGTTTAGTAGCCTTGGAAACACCAGATACATTCATAAATGTTACATTACATCATAAAGTGAAAAACCACAATAACAAAGTCTCCATAGTCCACACTCATATCCTCTTATGACTATCCATGCAGGTCATTCATAAAATACTTCTTCACGTCCTAGAAAATATTAAAACATTGAAAGGGGTGAGCTTAGATGCTCAGTAAGGATAAAAATATAGCGGAAGCTTTCATAAATAAACATTAACATTTAAGGAAATGTATAACTAAAACAAAAGCCTTTTAAAACATGAACTTCAACATAATATGGAAAAAGTAAAATGAGATAATTCCATTTACTTATTCACATGAATATTCTACTGGTCTAATAATCACATGCAATATCAATAACCACATTTATAATGATGGAATTCATAATGCCAGACTATCATAACCACGTAGCCAAGGCCTCGTGCTAAGACCACAAATAATATTTTGTCAAGGCCTCGTGCCAAGATACTAGTTTGTCTCATGAGACCTACCGATTCATCGAGGAGCTATAGCGGGCTCCACCTGTCACTTATTAAGTCCAATGCATTCCTCATATGAACAGGTTTAAACATATCAAAAACCATAACATAATTGTATCACATAAAACATGCATAAAGGAAACATAACATTTCCACATTTCAATCACAAGATATCAATAAAACACATTGATATAATAAAAACACTTTCAAAACCATTTTCAATACCAAAATAATATAAAAGTAAAACATGGTATTTATTTTTCTTTTAAAAAAAGGTATGGCTTGTAGAGGAAGCCGAAACTCAAATAATGGTCACGGCGGCGGAAAAGTAGTTGTCGCTACCTATGTACGACAAAAACAGTCCCTTTTTTCGTTTAGTAAACGCTTCATATAAAAAATATTCCTTTTGAATAAACGTAAAAGTCAAAGGGGTTTATACACCGTATAAAATAATGTTGTGTATAAAACGAAATATGCCACAATGAAAGGAGATTGAGACGAAGTCCCATACAAAGGTCATTTTTTTTAAATAAAATAGATCTATTATGTGTATTCAATATAATTACACATAAAGAAAGTACAAATACAAGATTGGACATAATAATATCATGACTTAATTTGAAAGTAGGAGATTAACCCAAAGAATGGAAATTGGGTTAAGAAGTTCCCTTACCTCGTGTCCGACTTGACTCAACCGTTCTTTAACCTCCTGAATAATAAACTAGAGTTAATATCTACCTTATTAAGAACCATTTTCAATTTCATTATCCTTTTTATATCACTTATTACAATGTTATGAACATTATGTAATTATTTAAGTTAATAACGTTCTTTTTGTCGATCTTTGGTACTTGAGTCAACAATAAACTTCTTATAATTACAAGTTGTTCATGTGGTGAAATATCCATTATATCCAGAATTATAATCATGATATAGATATCATATATATCATATATAACCAGTATATATATTCATTCATAATATTACGTAACATTTAGAGGTAAGAAATGAAATGCACCGTTCATGGAGACGGTAAGCCGTACGTACGCATGAACGCTACTTTCATTTCTATTTCGTATTTAATGGAATGAAATCATAATGATATAAATGTATAATATAATTCCAGTATAATATAGTATATAATACCATTTACTCCATCCTTTATATATCCCACATATGGTATTAACGATTCAAATCACTTTGAGGGGGCGGTAGTCCGCACTTCCTAAAATGAAAATATCGTGTTTACCCGTAATGGAAATCATAAAGTATGCCATAAATGAGAAATAAAGAAGAATAAAGAAAACATAAACATATTATATATCATATATAAATATAGTGACATCCTAATGGCCACCTTTTAATGTGTTATATTAGTGTTGAACAATCATCGTTTCGTGAGGCAGAAATTCGCTATCCACAGAAACAGTAAGTTCTTTAACCATTAGATGTAGGTGTGTGTAAGTGTAGCTCGAATCCTTATTATAAAAACATACTAGTATATTTAGGATACTTTTTTTGTTAGAAAAGAAAGGAATAAAAAGAGTTTAAGGGGTTGGAGAATAAAAATAAAACAAAAGAACATAAGAGAAAACACTACCTTTAAAACGGGTAACTCTTTTTTATTTGAGCCAAAGGCTTCCTTGGGAAGAATTATTCCCAAAGTGAGGATTCTAGGAGTAAGAGAGGGTAGTTGGGAGAGTATTTGGGCAGAGGTTGGCCAAGCCAAATGGCTTGAAAGTGTGAATAAGGTGGGAGTGTTGGGGTCCTTTTATAAGTGGAGAGGAGGGGCACTCTTGGAAGGTAAAGAAATGTCACTTTATTATAAAATGAGTTTCAGATTTTAGAGGTCCCACACTTATATAATTCGAGGCTAAGGTTATAAGGGTTAGAAATATGCTCATCCAATAGGTTTTTGACAAGTTTAAGCTTTGGATTTTACATTATCTTTTTATTTTATTTAAATCGTTAAATAATGAGGTCATCACTGCATCATCATGATGTCATAAATAATTTAATTTATTTAATGTGTAAAAATACTAAAAAAAATACTCTGATGTAGGAAATCTTTTTATCTTTCCAATGACTATTTATAGTCAAAAATATGACTTGTATAACCCCATGTAAAAATTGTTTTAGTAAAACATTTCATGTTTGTGTCATTTTTTACTTTAACATTAAATAAAAGGTATTTATGTCATTTTCCAACTAAAGTGGCTCCATGGGGTACCCAAGTTGACCCATGGATTTTCTTGGTCGGCCATGGAATATATAATGAGGGTAGGACATGTTTCAAGCTCATCTCATATTATTAAAACATTATTTTTACCTTAAACTACACTAATTACCTCTAATCGCGATTAAGAACTTAAAAGTTACTATTCACCAAAAAATTATTTTAATCTCATTGAACCAAATTTTAATTTTTAATGACATCCATGTATGTCTTATTTTTGAAAATAAAATCACAGAAGTGGTAATATTTCATTTAAATGAAAAATCAGTTTTTTAACTACCACTTAGTGGTTTCACTATTCAAAAATTGAAGTTTTTCAGAAAAATCCCAAAAATTCACCCTAACATATATTTGATATTCCGATTTCAAAAATTATGTATATTTTAAAAAATTCCAAACATATAAGTTTCATAAATTAATTTTATAATTAAATCCCGGTGTCACAACAAATAGCATGTTTTTAAGAAACAATTTATATCAAAAGATTGACAATTGTTCATGCCCAATTTCAATGTTAAATTAATTCTAATGACCACCATAGGATAAAATGGTAAAAATATATTCTAATTATACTTTAAACCACTAAATAGTATAATTTATCACAATAAATTATTTTTATTAAAAAAGTTTTTTTAAGTATTTTTTCACAATTCATAAAAAAATTGGATGTTCTCAGAAAGTTACAAAAAATTCAACATAGGCTAATTTCGATATTACGAATACAAAAATGAAGTCCGTTTTGAAATATAGAATTTCTTTAAATTTAAAAAAGTGGTTATTACTATTCATAACGGCTACTTTTATTAGTCACGGTGTGTTAGAATTCGAAGTTGCGTACAACACATGCTACTGTATTATTGAATGAGAAACGTATCGTGGAAGCTCGGGGTGTTACATTCTCCCCTCCTTCAATAAATTTCGTCCTTGAAATTTGAAATTTTTCTTTGAAAATAAAAGGTTTAAAATAGAAAATACCTTTATGGGAAACCCACATCGGAAATAAGGTTAATAAAATTGAGCCTTAATAAGAGGGAAATGGAAATAAGAAAGTCACCACCAAATTATGATCTCGGTAAGGAGAACATTGGTGGAAATTAGAGACATATAATTGGAGGAAAACGTAAATATTTTTAGGGAGTGATTGAGGTCATCAATCACAAACAAGTGTAAAATTGAGGGCCTCAAAGCCTTCAATCCATGCTGATTTAAAATATTTACAGTTCAACAAGACATAAGGTATAAGGATAACACATTTTTTTGTTTTAATATTC
This sequence comes from Viscum album, assembly GCA_963277665.1. Classification (NCBI taxonomy): domain Eukaryota; kingdom Viridiplantae; phylum Streptophyta; class Magnoliopsida; order Santalales; family Viscaceae; genus Viscum; species Viscum album. The sequence goes on from OY728143.1 coordinate 1,018,759,472, forward strand.
CTTTATTATAGTTTAAGAATTAATTTATTCATAGAATAAGAGATAGGTATATATATATATTTATGCTTGACAAGTAGAGTTTCAACCTTCAACTAATTTCTACCAGAAACTCATCTTTCACTCAAAAGGATAATAGGACTAAAAAATATTTTATTTATCCAAATCGTACAAGGTTCAAAATATTAACACATACTATTTAGATTAGGAAAACTATTTTGTAATAATCAGGGACTTGCTGTAGGCTAGTGGTAGGTAATAAAGGCCTGTCGCACTATGGTTGTGGGTTCGATTCCTGCAGCTTTGTCCGACGCGACGGGTTATGCCCCACCCTGCATGTTGTCCTTTTCCTAAAAATATAGTATTATAATATTCCAAAAATAATCTTCAGAAATGTTTTAACCTTAAACAATACTATTAAACGTTCAACTTAATCCTTTCCAACCTTTATAGTTATCCAAAATACCTCTGTCCAGACTTTCTCTAAAAGGTCTCTAAATTCCAAAATCAATTGTATCATCAGATTCCCCAAACAAAGTAAAGTTTCTCTTATTATCACATACTAAAAATATGATTACCTTCATCATATTAAAACCTTACTGAAACAACAAGTACTGTAGTACAATCCTTATATATATATCACATTATTCTAATAACCAGAATATAATCCATGAGTCCAAAATCACCAATACATTAATTATTCTGCTTCAACTGTAGTAACAGAATAAGATTATCCTTGATCTCTTAGCCTTTTCTGAGGTAAGTTTCCCTGACTCTTAGGACATTCATTTTCATAATGCCCCATTTCTCTACAATTGTAGCATTCAACATTGATAGCCTCTTTCTTTCCCTTGCAATCACGTGCCTGGTGACCTTTTTCTCCACATTTATAACCAACTCCCATTCCTTTTAGGCAAGTACCAGAGTGATTCTTCCCACAATTGTCACATAATAGAAAATCCTTCTTTCCCCTTTTCCCTTTATCTGTCTCTTTTTCCACCGTTCTCTTCTTCTCTTGCTTTACTTTGTTGTCAAAAGACTTAGAGAATTCTTTTTCTGTCTTGATAGAACACGAGACTATATCCTCGTATGTTGAGAAAGATTGTGATACTAAAGCTCGATGGAGAAATGGTTTTAACCCATCAAATAAATGATCAATATTACTTCTTGGGTTACGTATATAATCTGCTGCATGCCTCGCTACCCTTGTAAAGTTAGCCTCATACTTTGCGACATTCTCATCCTCCTTTTGTCTCAGACTCAGAAGTTGCCTTTCCATATCTGCTCGATGGTCATGTGGGAAGTATTTTTCTAAGAAAATATCTTTGAACTCTCTCCATTCCATACTTGATACTTCTTCATCTTCCTTTGTATTTTGAATCAATGACCACCATTGATCGGTATCTCCAGTGAGGCTGTAAACTGCCATGATAACCTTTTACCTTTCACTACTCCCCAAGGCATGGAATATTTTCTCTAAGGAGTTTATCCATTGCTCAGCTACTAATGGATTTGTACCCCCATTAAATGTTTCCGGTTGTTGCCTCATGAAGCGGTCTAACATTGATCCTCCACGTTGTGGATCAGGGTGCTCCATACGAGTAAGGTTATTATTCATAACCTGAGTGAGTTGTCCTAGTATGGTAATAAGTTGATCAGCACCAGTTGTATCTCCAACTCCACAATAATTATCTTGAGTAGGAGGGAAATCCCTACATGGAGTGCGTGCATTGATACGGTTTCCATTCCTTCCACTAGGTGCCATTTCTAAACAATGCCATAAACTAGATTAGTTTATGAATCAAAATACATAATTCCATACTTGTAAAACACTTAACACAAATTGAACTTTTTATGGATATAATCCATAATCATAAAAAAAAAGTTATCTTTGAGGAATTCTATACTCATAACCCTTCATAGTGGTTTGTAAAGAAAATGAGAATTATCCTAAGAATATCCCCCGGGAGTGTACTAACCAAGAGTGCAACAAGGCCCGTTGTTGTGCACCAGTTCTCGTTCGAGTCTAGCTCAATGCGGTGTTTTCGAGTTTTACCCCTAGGTACATCTATGCCAGAGCCGCCTCTACCTGCTCGTATCCAGACATGGATGTATTGCTCAGAAAACTCACAAAATCTATATAATACCAAAAATCTAGGAAGTTCTTCTATACTAATCCTTAAAGACTATCGTCGGGCTATGTGCTCTAATCAGAGTTTATCTAAATCTATCTTCCAAGGTTAGTCCTAAACAGCCTCTGATACCAACTATAACGCCCCGACCCCAGCTACCCAGAGTCGGTGCATTACTTCATAACATTGGCATGATCACAAAAGATCAAGTCTCAAAAGACTGACTAGTTTAGTAGCCTTGAAACACTAGATACATTCATAAATGTTACATTACATCATAAAGTGAAAAACCACGATAACAAAGTCTCTAAAGTCCACACTCATATCATATTATGACTATCCCTGCAGGTCATTCATAAAATACTTCTTCACATCCTGGAAAATATTAAAACATTGAAAGGGGAGAGCTCAGATGCTCAGTACGGATAACAATACTGTGGAAGCTTTCATAAATAAACATTAACATTTAAGTCAATGTATAACCAAAACAAAAGCCTTTTTAAACTTGAACTTCAACATAATATGGAAAAAGTAAAATGAGATAATTCCATTTACTTATTCACATGGATATTCTACTGGTCGAATAATCACATGTATTATCAATAACCACTTTCATAATGATGGAATGCATAATGCCAGACTATCATAACCACGTAGCCAAGGCCTCGTGCCAAGACCACAAATAATATTTTGTCAAGGCCTCGTGCCAAGACACTAGTTTGTCTCATGAGACCTGTAGATGCATCGAGGAGCTATAGCGGGCTCCACCTGTCACTTATTAAGTCCAATGCATTCCTCATATGAACAGGTTTAAACATATCATAAACCATAACATAATCGTATCACATAAAACATGCATAAAGGAAACATAACATTTCCACATATCAATCACAAGATATCAATAAAACACATTGATATAATAAAAACACTTTCAAAACCATTTTCAATACCAAAATAAAATAAAAGTAAAACATGGTATTTATTTTTCTTTTAAAAAAAGGTATGGCTTGTAGAGGAAGCCGAAACTCAAATAATGGTCACGGCGGCGGAGAAGTAGTTGTCGCCGCCTATGTACGACAAAAACATTCCCTTTTTTCGTTTAGTAAACGCTTCGTATAAAAAATATTCCTTTTGAATAAACGTAAAAGTCAAAGGGGTTTATACACCGTATAAAAGAAAGTTGTGTATAAAACGAAATATGCCTCAATGAAAGGAGATTGAGACGAAGTCCCATACAAAGGTAATTTTTTTTAATAAAATAGATCTATTATGTGTATTCAATATAATTACACATAAAGAAAGTAAAAATACAAGATAGGACATAATAATATCATGACTTAATTTGAAAGTAGGAGATTAACCCAAAGAATGGAAATTGGGTTAGGAAGTTCCCTTACCTCGTGTCCGACTTGACTCAACCGTTCTTTAACCTCTTGAATAATAAACTAGAGTTAATATCTACCTTATTAAGAACCATTTTCAATTTCATTATCCTTTTTATATCACTTATTACAATGTTATGAAAATTATGTAATTATTTAAGTTAATAACGGTCGTTTTGTCGATCTTTGGTACTTGAGTCAACAATAAACTTCTTATAATTACAAGTTGTTCATTAGGTGAAATAACCATTATATCCAGAATTATAATAATGATGTAGATATCATATATATCATATTTATCCAGTATATATATTCATTCATAATATTACGTAACATTTAAAGGTAATAAATGAAATGCACCGTTCATGGTGACGGTAAGCCGTACGTACGCATGAACGCAACTTTCATTTCTATTTCGTATTTAATGGAATGAAATCATAATGATATAAATGTATAATATAATTACATTATAATATAGTATATAATACCATTTACTCCATCCTTTATACATCCCACATATGGTATTAACGATTCAAATCACTTTGAGGGGGCGGTAGTCCGCACTTCCTAAAATGAAAATATCGTGTTTACCCGTAATGGAAATCATAAAGTATGCCCTAAATGAGAAATAAAGAAGCATAAAGAAAACATAAACATATTATATATCATATATAAATATAGTGACATCCTAATGGCCACCTTTGAAGGTGTTATATGAGTGTTGAACAATCATCATTTCGTGAGGCAGAAATTCGCCATCCACAGAAACAGTATGTTCTTTAACCATTAGATGTAGGTGTGTGTAAGTGTAGCTCGAATCCTTCTTATAAAAACATCCTAGTATATTGAGGATAATGCTTTCATTACAAAAGAAAATAATAAAAGGAGTTTAAGGGGTTGGAGAAGAAAAATAAAACAAAAGAACATAAGAGAAAACACTACCTTTAAAACGGGTAACTCTTTTTTATTTGAGCCAAAGGCTTCCTTGGGAAGAATTCTGCCCAAAGTGAGGATTCTAGGAGTAAGAGAGGGAAGTTGGGAGAGTATTTGGGCAGAGTTTGGCCAAGCCAAATGGCTTGAATGTGTGAATAATGTGGGAGTGGTGGGGGCCTTTTATAAGTGGAGAGGAGGGGCACTCTTGGAAGGTAAAGAAATGTCACATTATTATAAAATGAGTTTCGGATTTTAGAGGTCCCACAATTATATAATTCGAGTCTAAGGTGATAAGGGTTCGAAATATGCTCATCCAATAGGTTTTTGACAAGTGTAAGCCTTGGATTTTACATTATCTTTTTAATTTATTTAAATCGTTATATAATGAGGTCATCGCTGCATCATCATGATGTCATAAATAATTTAATTTATTTAATGTGTCAAAATAATAAAAAAATACTCTGATGTAGGAAATCTTTTTAGATTTCCAATGACTGTTTATAGTCAAAAATATGACTTGTATAACCCCATGTAAAAATTGTTTTAGTAAAACATTTCATGTTTGTGTCATTTTTTTACTTTAACATTAAATAAAAGGTATTTATGTCATTTTCCAACTAAAGTGGCTCCATGGGGTCCCCAAGTTGACCCATGGATTTTCTTGGTCGGCCATGGCATATCTAATGAGGGCAGGACATGTTTCAAGCTCATCTCATATTATTAAAACATTATTTTTACCTTAAACTACACTAATTACCTCTAATCGCGATTAAGAACTTAAAAGTTACTATTCACCAAAAAATTATTTTAATCTCATTGAACCAAATTTTAATTTTTAATGACATCCATGTATGTCTGATTTTTGAAAATCAAATCACAGAAGTGGTAATATTTCATTTAAACGAAAAATCAGTTTTTTAACTACCACTTAGTGGTTTCACTATTCAAAAATTGATGTTTTTCAGAAAAATCCCAAAAATTCACCCTAAGATATATTTGATATTCCGATTTCAAAAATGATGTCTATTTGAAAAAATTCCAAACATATAAATTGCATAAATTAATTTTATAATTAATTCCCGGTGTCACAACAAATATCGTGTTTTTAAGAAACAATTTATATCAAAAGATTGACAATTGTTCATGCCCAATTTCAATGTTAAATTAATTCTAATGACCACCATTGGATAAAATGGTAAAAATATATTCTAATTATACATTAAAACCACTAAATAGTATAATTTATCAAAATAAATTATTTTGAATAAAAAAGTTGTTTTAAGTATTTTTTTCACAATTCATAAAAAAATTGGATGTTCTCAGAAAGTTATAAAAAATTCAACATAGGCTAATTTCGATATTTCGAATACAAAAATGAAGTCCGTTTTGAAATATATAATTTCTTTAAATTTAAAAAAGTTGTTATTACTATTCATAATGGCTACTTTTATTAGTCGCGGTGTGTTAGAATTCGAAGTTGCGTATAACACACGCTAATGTATTATTGAATGAGAAACGTATCGTGGAAGCTCGGGGTGTTACATTCTCCCCTCATTAAATAAATTGCATCCTTGCAATTTGAAATTTTTCTTAGAAAATAAAAGGTTTAAAATAGAAAATACCTTTGTGGGAAACCCACATCGGAAATAAGGTTAATAAAATTGAGCCTTAATAAGAGGGAAATGGAAATAAGAAAGTCACCACCAAATTATGATCTCGGTAAGGAGAACATTGGTGGCAATTAGAGACATATAATTGGAGGAAAAACGTAAATATTTGTAGGGAGTGATTGAGGTCATCAATCACAAACAAGTGTAAAATTGAGGGCCTCAAAGCCTTCAATCTATGTTGATTTAAAATATTTACAGTTCAACAAGACATAAGGTATAAGGATAACACATTTTTTTGTTTTAATATCCCTTTATTATAGTTTAAGAATTAATTTATTCATAGAATAAGAGATAGGTATATATATATTTATGCTTGACAAGTAGAGTTTCAACCTTCAACTAATTTCTACCAGAAACTCATCCTTCACTCAAAAAGATAATAGGACTAAAAAATATTTTATTTATCCTAATCGTACAAGGTTCAAAATATTAACACATACCATTTAGATTAGGAAAACTATTTTGTAATAATCAGGGACTTCCTGTAGGCTAGTGGTAGGTAATAAAGGCATGTCGCACTATGGTTGTGGGTTCGATTCCTGCAGCTTTGTCCGAGGCGACGAGTTATTCCCCACCCTGCATGTTGTCCTTTTCCTAAAAATATAGTATTATAATATTCCAAAAATAGTCTTCAGAAATGTTTTAACCTTAAACAATACTATTCAAAGTTCAACTTAATCCATTCATACCTTTATAGTTATCCAAAATACCTCTGTCCGGACTTTCTCTAAAAGGTTTCTAAATTCCAAAATCATTTGTATCATCAGATTCCCCAAACAAAGTAAATTTTCTCTTATTATCACATACTAAAAATATGATTACCTTCATCATATTAAAACCTTACTGAAACAACAAGTACTGCAGTACAATCCTTATATATATATCACATTATTCTAATAACCAGAATATAATCCATGAGTCCAAAATCGCCAATACATTAATTATTCCGCTTCAACTGTAGTAACAGAATAAGATTGTCCTTGACCCCTTGGCCTTTTCTGAGGTAAGTTTCCCTGACGCTTAGGACATTCATTTTCATAATGCCCCATTTCTCTACAATTGTAGCATTCAACATTGATAGTCTCTTTCTTTCCCTTGCAATCACGCGCCTGGTGACCTTTTTCTCCACATTTATAACAAACTCCCATTCCTTTTAGGAAAGTACCAGGGTGATTCTTCCCACAATTTTCACATAATAGAAAATCCCTCTTTCCCTTTTTCCATTTATCTGTCTCTTTTTCCACCGTTCTCTTCTTCTCTTGCTTTACTTTGTTGTCAAAAGACTTAGAGAATTCTTTTTCTGTCTTGATAGCACACGAGACTATATCCTCGTATGTTGAGAAAGATTGTGATACTAAAGCTCGACGGAGAAATGGTTTTAACCCATCCAAGAAACGATCAATCTTACTTCATGGGTTACGTATATAATCTGCTGCATGCCTCGCTACCCTTGTAAAGTTAGCCTCATACTTTGCGACATTCTCATCCTCCTTTTGTCTCAGACTCAGAAATTGCCTTTCAATATCTGCTCGATGGTCATGTAGGAAGTATTTTTCTAAGAAAATATCTTTGAACTCTCTCCATTCCATACTTGATACTTCTTAATCTTCCTCTGTATTTTGAATCAATGACCACCATTGATCGGTATATCCAGTGAGGTGGTAAACTGCCATGATAACCTTTTCCCTTTCACTACTCCCCAATGCGTGGAATATTTTCTCTATGGAGTTTATCCATTGCTCAGCTACTAATGGATTTGTACCCCCATTAAATGTTTCCGGTTGTTGCCTCATGAAGCGGTCTAACATTGATCCTCCACGTTGCGGATCAGGGTGCTCCATACGAGTAAGGTTATTATTAATAACCTGAGTGAGTTGTCCTAGTATGGTAATAAGTTGATCAGCACCAGTTGTATCTCCAACTCCACAATAATTATCTTGAGTAGGAGGGCAATCCCTATATGGAGTGTTTGCATTGATACAATTTCCATTCCTTCCACTAGGCGTCATTTCTAAACAATGGCATAAACTAGATTAGTTTATGAATCAAAATACATAATTCCATACTTGTAAAACACTTAAAACAAATTGAACTATTTATGGATATAATCCATAATCATAAAAAAATTTATCTTTGAGGAAGTCTATACTCATAACCCTTCATAGTGGTTTGTAAAGAAAATGAGAATTATCCTAAGCATATCCCCCGGGAGTGTCGTAACCAAGAGTGCAACAAGGCCCGTTGTCGTGCACCAGTTCCCGTTCGAGTCTAGCTCAAAGAGGTGTTTTCGAGTTTTACCCCTAGGTACATCTGTGCCAGAGCCGCCTCTAACTGCTTGTATCCAGACATGGATGTATTTCTTGGAAAACTCACAAAATATATATAATACCAAAATTCTAGGAAGTTCTTCTATACTAATCTTTAAAGTCTATCATCGGGCTATGTGCTCTAATCAGAGTTTATCTAAATCTATCTTCCAAGGTTAGTACTAAACTGCCTCTAATACCAACTGTAACGCCCCACCCCAGCTACCCAGAGTCGGTGCATTACTTCGTGACATTGGCATGATCACAAAAGATCAAGTCTCGAAATACCGATTAGTTTAGTAGCCTTGAAACACTAGATACATTCATAAATGTTACATTACATCATAAAGTGAAAACCCACAATAACAAAGTCTCCATAGTCCACACTCATATCCTCTTATGACTATCCCTGCAGGTCATTCATAAAATACTTCTTCATGTCATGGAAAATATTAAAACATTGAAAGGGGTGATCTCAGATTCTCAGTAAGGATAACAATATAGCGGAAGCTTTCATAAATAAACATTAACATTTAAGGCAATGTATAACTAAGACAAAAGCCTTTTTAAACATGAACTTCAACATAATATGGAAAAAAGTAAAATGAGATAATGCCATTTACTTATTCATATGGATATTCTACTGGTTGAATATTCACATGCAATTTCAATAACCACTTTCATAATGATGGAATGCATAATGCCAGACTATCATAACCACATAGCCAAGGCCTCGTGCCAAGACCACAAATAATATTTTGTCAAGTCCTCGTGCCAAGACACTAGTTTGTCTCATGAGACCTGCCGATGCATCGAGGAGCTATAGCGGGCTCCACCCGTCACTTATTAAGTCCAATGCATTCCTCATATGAACAGGTTCAAACATATCATAAACCATAACATAATCGTATCACATAAAACATGCATAAAGGAAACATAACATTTCCACATTTCAATCACAAGATATCAATAAAACACATTGATATAATAAAAACACTTTCAAAACCATTTTCAATACCAAAATAAAATAATAGTAAAACATGGTATTTATTTTTCTTTTAAAAAATGCTATGGCTTGTAGAGGAAGCCGAAACTCAAATAATGGTCATGGCGGCGGAGAAGTAGTTGTCGCCGCCTATGTACGACAAAAACATTACCTTTTTTCGTTTAGTAAACGCTTCATATAAAAGAGATTCCTTTTGAATAAACGTAAAAGTCAAAGGGGTTTATACACCGTATTAAAGAAAGTTGTGTATAAAACGAAATATGCATCAATGAAAGGAGATTGAGACGAAGTCCCATACAAAGGTCATTTTTTAAAATAAAATTGATCTATTATGTGTATTCAATATAATTACACATAAAGAAAGTACAAATACAAGATAGGACATAATAATATCATGACTTAATTTGAATGTAGGAGATTAACCCAAAGAATGGAAATTGGGTTAAGAAGTTCCCTTACCTCATGTCCGACTTGACTCAACAGTTCTTTAACATCCTGAATAATAAACTAGAGTTAATATCTACCTTATTAAGAACCATTTTCAATTTCATTATCCTTTTTATATAACTTATTACAATGTTATGAAAATTATGTAATTATTTAAGTTAATAACGGTCGTTTTGTCGATCTTTGGTACTTGAGTCAACAATAAACTTCTTATAATTACAAGTTGTTCATTAGGTGAAATATCCATTATATCCAGAATTATAATCATGATGTAGATATCATATATATCATATATATCAAGTATGTATATTCATTCATAATATTACGTAACATTTAGAGGTAAGAAATGAAATGCACCGTTCATGGAGACGGTAAGTCATACGTACGCATGAACGCTACTTTAATTTCTATTTCGTATTTAATGGAATTAAATCATAATGATATAAATGTATAATATAATTCCAGTATAATATAGTATATAATAACATTTACTCCATCCTTTATACATCCCACATATGGTATTAACGATTCAAATCACTTTGAGGGGGCGGTAGTCCGCACTTCCTAAAATGAAAATATCGTGTTTACCCGTAATGGAAATCATAAAGTATGCCATAAATGAGAAATAAAGAAGCATAAAGAAAACATAAAAATATTATATATCATGTATAAATATAGTGACATCCTAATGGCCACCTTTGATGGTGTTATATGAGTGTTGAACAATCATCGTTTCATGAGGCAGAAATTCGCCATCCACAGAAACAGTATGTTCTTTAACCATTAGATGTAGGTGTGTGTAAGTGTAGCTCGAATCCTTCTTACAACAACATCCTAGTATATTGAGGATACTGGTGTTGTTACAAAAGAAATGAATAAAAAGAGTTTAAGGTGTTGGAGAAGAAAAATAAAACAAAAGAACATAAGAGAAAACACTACCTTTAAAATGGGTAACTCTTTTTTATTTGAGCCAAAGGCTTCCTTGGGAAGAATTCTGCCCAAAGTGAGGATTCTAGGAGTAATAGAGGGATGTTGGGAGAGTATTTGGGCAGAGTTTGGCCAAGCCAAATGTCTTGAATGTGTGAATAAGGTGGGAGTGGTGTGGGCCTTTTATAAGTGGAGAGTAGGGGCACTCTTGGAAGGTAAAGAAAAGTCACTTTATTATAAAATGAGTTTCGGATTTTAGAGGTCCCACACTTATATAATTCGAGTCTATGGTGATAAGGGTTCGAAATATTCTCATCCAATAGGTTTTTGGCAAGTGTAAGCCTTGGATTTTACATTATCTTTTTATTTTATTTAAATCGTTAAATAATGAGGTCATCGCTGCATCATCATGATGTCATAAATAAGTAAATTTATTTAATGTGTAAAAATAATAATACAAATACTCTGATGTAGGAAATCTTTTTAGATTTCCAATGACTGTTTATAGTCAAAAATATGACTTTTATAACCCCAAGTAAAAATTGTTTTAGTAAAACATTTCATGTTTGTGTCATTTTTTTACTTTAACATTAAATAAAAGGTATTTATGTCATTTTCCAACTAAAGTGGCTCCACAGGGTCCCCAAGTTGACCCATGGATTGTCTTGGTCGGCCATGGCATATCTAATGAGGGTAGGACATGTGTCAAGCTCATCTCATATTATAAAAACATTATTTTTACCTTAAACTACACTAATTACCTCTAATCGCGATTAAGAACTTAAAAGTTATTATTCACCAAAAAATTATTTTAATCTCATTGATCCAAATTTTAATTTTTAATGACATCCATGTATGTCAGATTTTTGAAAATCAAATCACAGAAGTGGTAATATTTCATTTAAACAAAAAAACCAGTTTTTTAACTACCACTTAGTGGTTTCACTATTCAAAAATTGAAGTTTTTCAGAAAAATCCCAAAAATTCACCCTAACATATATTTGATATTCCGATTTCAAAAATGATGTCTATTTTACAAAATTTCAAACATATAAGTTTCAAAAATTAATTTTATAATTAACTCCCGGTGTCACAACAAATAGCGTGTTTTTAAGAAACAATTTATATCAAAAGATTGACAATTGTTCATGCCCAATTTCAATGTTAAATTAATTTTAATGACCACCATTGGATAAAATGGTAAAAATATATTCTAATTATACTGTAAAACCATTAAATAGTATAATTTATCACAATAAATTATTTTGATTAAAAAAGTTGTTTTAAGTATTTTTTCACAATTCATAAAAAAATTGGATGTTCTCAGAAAGTTGCAAAAAATTCAACATAGGCTAATTTCGATATTACGAATACAAAAATGAAGTCCGTTTTGAAATATAGAATTTCTTTAAAATTAAAAAAGTGGTTATTACTATTCATAACGACTACTTTTATTAGTCGCGGTGTGTTAGAATTCGAAGTTACGTACAACACACGCTACTGTATTATTGAATGAGAAACGTATTGTGGAAGCTCGGGGTGTTACATTCTCCCCTCCTTCAATAAATTGCGTCCTTGCAATTTGAAATTTTTCATTGAAAATAAAAGGTTTAAAATAGAAAATACCTTTGTGGGAAACCCACATCGGAAATAAGGTTAATAAAATTGAGCCTTAATAAGAGGGAAATGGAAATAAGAAAGTCACCACCAAATTATGATCTCGGTAAGGAGAACATTGGTGGCAATTAGAGACATATAATTGGAGGAAAAAATGTAAATATTTGTATGGAGTGATTGAGGTCATCAATCACAAACAAGTGTAAAATTGAGGGCCTCAAAGCCTTCAATCTATGTTGATTTAAAATATTTACAGTTCAACAAGACATAAGGTATAAGGATAACACATTTTTTTGTTTTAATATCCCTTTATTATAGTTTAAGAATTAATTTATTCATAGAATAAGAGATTGGTATATATATATTTATGCTTGACAAGTAGAGTTTCAACCTTCAACTAATTTCTTCCAGAAACTCATCTTTCACTCAAAAAGATAATAGGACTAAAAAATATTTTATTTATCCAAATCATACAAGGTTCAAAATATTAAGACATACCATTAAGATTAGGAAAACTATTTTGTAATAATCAGGGACTTACTGTAGGCTAGTGGTAGGTAATAAAGGCCTGTCACACTATGGTTGTGGGTTCGATTCCTGCAGATTTTTCCAACGCGATGGGTTATGCCCCACCCTACATGTTTTCTTTTTCCTAAAAATATAGTATTATAATATTCCAAAAATAATCTTCAGAATTTTTTTAACCTTAAACAATACTATTCAAAGTTCAACTTAATCCATTCCAACCTTTATAGTTATCCAAAATACCTCTGTCCAGACTTTCTCTAAAAGGTCTCTAAATTCCAAAATCAATTGTATCATCAGATTCCCCAAAAAAAGTAAAGTTTCTCTTATTATCACATACTAAAAATATGATTACCTTCATCATATTAAAACCTTACTGAAACAACAAGTACTGCAGTACAATCCTTATATATATATCACATTATTCTAATAACCAGAATATAATCCATGAGTCCAAAAGCACCAATAGATTAATTATTCCGCTTCAACTGTAGTAACAGAATAATATTGTCCTTGATCCCTTGGACTTTTCTGAGGTAAGTTTCCCTGACGCTTAGGACATTCATTTTCATAATGCCCCATTTCTCTACAATTGTAGCATTCAACATTGATAGCCTCTTTCTTTCCCTTGCAATCACGCGCCTGGTGACCTTTTTCTCCACATTTATAACAAACTCCCATTCCTTTTAGGCAAGTACCAGGTTGATTCTTCCCACAATTGTCACATAATAGAAAATCCTTCTTTCCCTTTTTCCCTTTATCTGTCTCTTTTTTCACCGTTCTCTTCTTCTCTTACTTTACTTTATGGTCAAAAGACTTAGAGAATTCTTTTTCTGTCTTGATAGCACACGAGACTATATCATCGTATGTTGAGAAAGATTTTGATACTAAAGCTCGACGGAGAAATCGTTTTAACCCATCAAAGAAACGATCAATCTTACTTCTTGGGTTACGTATATAATCTGCTGCATGCCTCTCTACCCTTGTAAAGTTAGCCTCATACTTTGCGGCATTCTCATCCTCCTTTTGTCTCAGACTCAGAAATTTCCTTTCCATATCTGCTCGATGGTCATGTGGGAAGTATTTTTCTAAGAAAATATCTTTGAACTCTCTCCATTCCATACATGATAGTTTTTCATCATCCTTTGTATTTTGAATCAATGACCACCATCGATCGACATCTCCAGTGAGGCGGTAAACTGCCATGATAACCTTTTCCCTTTCACTACTCCCAAGGAGTGGAATATTTTCTCTAAGGAGTTTATCCATTGCTCAGCTACTAATGGATTTGTACCCCCATTAAATGTTTCCGGTTGTTGCCTCATTAAGCGGTCTAACATTGATCCTCCACATTGCGGATCAGGGTGCTTCATATGAGTAAGGTTATTATTCATAACCTGAGTGAGTTTTCCTAGTATGGTAATAAGTTGATCAACACCAGTTGTATCTCCAACTCCACAATAATTATCTTGAGTAGGAGGGCAATCCCTACATGGAGTGCGTGCATTGATACGGTTTCCATTCCTTCCACTGGGCGCCATTTCTAAACAATGGCATAAACTTGATTAGTTTATGAATCAAAATACATAATTCCAAACTTGTAAAACACTTAACACAAATTGAACTATTTATGGATATAATACATAATCATAAAAAAAGTTATCTTTGAGGAAGTCTATACTCATAACCCTTCATAGTGGTTTGTAAAGAAAATGAGAATTATCCTAAGCATATCCCCCAGGAGTGTCCTAACCAAGAGTGCAACAAGGCCCATTGTCGTGCACCAGTTCCCGTTCGAGTCTAGCTCAATGTGGTGTTTTCGTGTTTTACCCCTAGGTACATCTGTGCCAGAGCCGCCTCTACCTACTCGTATCCAGACATGGATGTATTGCTCAGAAAACTCACAAAATCTATATAATACCAAAATTCTAGGAAGTTCTTCTATACTAATCCTTAAAGTCTATCTTCGGGCTATGTTCTCTAATCAGAGTTTATCTAAATATATCTTCTAAGGTTAGTACTAAACTTCCTCTGATACCAACTGTAATGCCCCGACCCCAGCTACCCAGAGTCGGTGCATTACTTCGTAACATTGGCATGATCACAAAAGATCAAGTCTCGAATGACCGATTAGTTTAGTATCCTTGAAACACTAGATACATTCATAAATGTTACATTACATCATAAAGTGAAAAACCACAATAACAAATTCTCCATAGTCCACACTCATATCCTCTTATGAATATCCCTGCAGGTCATTCATAAAATACTTATTCACATCCTGGAAAATATTAAAACATTGAAAGGGGTGAGATCAGATACTCAGTAAGGATAACAATATAGCGGAAGCTTTCATAAATAAACATTAACATTTAAAGAAATGTATAACTAAAACAAAAGCCTTTTTAAACATGAACTTCAACATAATATGGAAAAAGTAAAATGAGATAATTCCATTTACTTATTCACATGGATATTCTACTAGTCGAATAATCACATGCAATATCAATAACCACTTTCATAATGATGGAATGCATAATGCCAGACTATCATAACCACGTAGCCAAGGCCTCGTGCCAAGACCACAAATAATATTTTGTCAAGGCCTCGTGCCAAGACACTAGTTTGTCTCATGAGACCTGCCGATGCATCGAGGAGGTATAGCGGGCTCCACCCGTCACTTATTAAGTCCAATGCATTCCTCATATGAACAGGTTTAAACATATCATAAACCATAACATAATCGTATCACATAAAACATGAATAAAGGAAACATAAAATTTCCACATTTCAATCAAAAGATATCAATAAAACACATTGATATAATAAAAACACTTTCAAAAGCATTTTCAATACCAAAATAAAATAAAAGTAAAACATGGTATTTATTTTTCTTTTAAAAAGGTATGGCTTGTAGAGGAAGTCGAAGCTCAAATAATGGTCACGGCGGCGGAGAAGTAGTTGTCGCCGCATATGTACGACAAAAACATTCCCTTTTGTCGTTTAGTAAACGCTTCGTATAAAAAGGATTCCTTTTGAATAAACGTTAAAGTCAAAGGGGTTTATACACCATATAAAAGAAAGTTGTGTATAAAACGAAATATGCCTCAATGAAAGGAGATTGAGACGAAGTCCCATACAAAGGTCATTTTTTTAAATAAAATAGATCTATTATGTGTATTCACTATAATTAAACATAAATAAAGTACAAATAAAAGATAGTACATAATAATATCATGACTTAATTTGAAAGTAGGAGATTAACCCAAAGAATGGAAATTGGGTTAAGAAGTTCCCATACCTCGTGTCCGACTTGACTCAACCGTTCTTTAACCTCCTGAATAATAAACTAGAGTTAATATCTACCTTATTGAGAACCATTTTCAATTTAATTATCCTTTTTATATCACTTATTACAATGTTATGAACATTATGTAATTATTTAAGTTAATAACGGTCGTTTTGTCGATCTTTGGTACTTGAGTCAACAATAAACTTCTTATAATTACAAGTTGTTCATGTGGTGAAATATCCATTATATCCAGAATTATAATCATGATGTAGATATCATATATATCATATATATCCAGTATATACATTCATTCATAATATTACGTAACATTTAGAGGTAAGAAATGAAATGCACCGTTCATGGAGACAGTAAGCCGTACGTACGCATGAACGCTACATTCATTTCTATTTCGTATTTAATGGAATGAAATCATAATAATATAAATGTATAATATAATTCCAGTATAATATAGTATATAATACCATTTAATTCATCCTTTATACATCCCACATATGGTATTAACGATTCAAGTCACTTTGAGGGGGCGGTAGTCCGCACTTCCAAAAATGAAAATATCGCGTTTACCCATAATGGAAATCATAAAGTATGCCATAAATGAGAAATACAGAATCATAAAGAAAAACATAAACATATTATATATCATATATAAATATAGTTACATCCTAATGGCCACCTTTGAAGGTGTTATATGAGTGTTGAACAATCATCGTTTCGTGAGGAAGAAATTCGCCATCCACAGAAACAGTATGTTCTTTAACCATTAGATGTAGTTGTGTGTAATTGTAGCTCGAATCCATATTATAACAACATCCTATTATATCTATGATACTGTTGTTGTTACAAAATAAAGGAATAAAAAGATTTTAAGGGGTTGGAGAAGCAAAATAAAACAAAAGAACTTAAGAGAAAACACTACCTATAAAACGGGTAACTCTTTTTGATTTGAGCCAAAGGCTTCCTTGGGAAGCATTCTTCCCAAAGTGAGGATTCTAGGTGTAAGATAGGGAAGTTGGGAGAGTATTTGGGCAGAGTTTGGCTGAGACAAATGGCTTTAATGTGTGAATAAGGTGGGAGTGGTGGGGGCTTTTTATAAGTGGAGAGGAGGGGCACTCTTGGAAGGTAAAGAAAAGTCACTTTATAATAAAATGAGTTTCGGATTTTAGAGGTCCCACACTTATATAATTAGAGTCTAAGGTGATAAGGGTTCGAAATAAGCTCATCCAATAGGTTTTTGACAAGTGTAAGCCTTGTATTTTACATTATCGTTTTATTTTATTTAAATCGTTAAATAATGAGGTCATCGCTGCATCATCATGAAGTCATAAATAATTTAATTTATTTAATGTCTAAAAATTATAAAAAAAATACTATGATGTAGAGAAATATTTTTATCATTCCAATGACTATTTATAGTAAAAAATATGACTTGTATAACCCCATGTCAAAATTGTTTTAGTAAAACATTTCATGTTTGTGTCATTTTTTTACTTTAACATTAAATAAAAGGTATTTATGTCATTTTCCAACTAAAGTTGCTCCATGGGGTCCCCAAGTTGACCCATGGATTTTCTTGGTCGGACATGGAATATCCAATGAGGGTAGGACATGTGTCAAGCTCATCTCATATTATTAAAACATTATTTTTACCTTAAACTACACTAATTACCTCTAATCACGATTAAGAACTTAAAAGTTACTATTCACCAAAAAATTATTTTAATCTCATTGAAACACATTTTACTTTTTAATGAAATCCATTTATGTCGGATTTTTTAAAATCAAATCACAGAAGTGGTAATATTTCATTTAAATGAAAAATTAGTTTTTTAACTACCACTTAGTGGTTTCACTATTCAAAAATTGACGTTTTTTAGAAAAATCCCAAAAATTCACCCTATGATATATTTGATATTCCAATTTCAAAAATGATGTCTATTTTACAAAATTCCAAACATATAAGTTGCATAAATTAATTTTATAATTAATTCCCGGTGTCACAACAAATAGCGTGTTTTTAAGAAACAATTTATATCAAAAGATTGACAATTGTTCATGCCCAATTTCAATGTTAAATTAATTTAAATGACCACCATTGGATAAAATGGTAAAAATATATTCTAATTATAATTTTAAAACCACTAAATAGTATAATTTATCACAATAAATTATTTTGATTAAAAAAGTTGTTTTAAGTATTTTTTCACAATTCATAAAAAAATTGGATGTTCTCAGAAAGTTACAAAAAATTAAACATACGCTAATTTAGATATTACGAATACAAAAATGAAGTCCATTTTGAAATATATAATTTGATTAAATTTATAAAAGTGGTTATTACTATTCATAACGGCTACTTTGATCAGTCGCGGTGTGTTAGAATTCGAAGTTGCGCACAACACACACTACTGTATTATTGAATGAGAAGCGTATCGTGGATGCTCGGAGTATTACATTTCCCCTCCTTTAATAAATTGCGTCCTAGAAATTTGAAATTTTTCTTTGAAAATAAAAGGTTTAAAATAGAAAATACCTTTGTGGGAAACCCACATCGGAAATAAGGTTAAAAAAATTGAGCCTTAATAAGAGGGAAATGGAAATAAGAAAGTCACCACCAAATTATGATCTCGGTAAGGAGAACATTGGTGGCAATTAGAGAGATATAATTGGAGGGAAAAACGTAAATATTTGTAGGGAGTGATTGAGGTCATCAATCACAAACAAGTGTAAAATTGAGGGCCTCAAAGCCTTCAATCTACGTTGATTTAAAATATTTACAGTTCAACAAGACATAAGGTATAAGGATAACACATTTTTTTGTTTTAATATCCCTTTATTATAGTTTAAGAATTAATTTATTCATAGAATAAGAGATTGGTATATATATATTTATGCTTGACAAGTAGAGTTTCAACCTTCAACTAATTTCTACCAGAAACTCATCTTTCACTCAAAAAGATAATAGGACTAAAAAATATTTTATTTATCCAAATCATACAAGGTTCAAAATATTAAGACATACCATTAAGATTAGGAAAACTATTTTGTAATAATCAGGGACTTACTGTAGGCTAGTGGTAGGTAATAAAGGCCTGTCACACTATGGTTGTGGGTTCGATTCCTGCAGCTTTTTCCAACGCGATGGGTTATGCCCCACCCTACATGTTTTCTTTTTCCTAAAAATATAGTATTATAATATTCCAAAAATAATCTTCAGAATTTTTTTAACCTTAAACAATACTATTCAAAGTTCAACTTAATCCATTCCAACCTTTATAGTTATCCAAAATACCTCTGTCCAGACTTTCTCTAAAAGGTCTCTAAATTCCAAAATCATTTGTATCATCAGATTCCCCAAAAAAAGTAAAGTTTCTCTTATTATCACATACTAAAAATATGATTACCTTCATCATATTAAAACCTTACTGAAACAACAAGTACTGCAGTACAATCCTTATATATATATCACATTATTCTAATAACCAGAATATAATACATGAGTCCAAAAGCACCAATACATTAATTATTCCGCTTCAACTGTAGTAACAGCATAAGATTGTCCATGATCCCTTGGCCTTTTCTGAGGTAAGATTCCCTGACGCTTAGGACATTCATTTTCATAATGCCCCATTTCTCTACAATTGTAGCATTCAACATTGATAGCCTCTTTCTTTCCCTAGCAATCACGCGCCTGATGACCTTTTTCTCCACATTTATAACAAACTCCCATTCCTTTTAGGCAAGTACCAGGGTGATTCTTCCCACAATTGTCACATCATGGAAAATCCTTCTTTCCCTTTTTCCCTTTATCTGTCTCTTGTTCCACCGTTCTCTTCTTCTATTTCTTTACTTTGTTGTCATAAGACTTAGAGAATTCCTTTTCTGTCTTGATAGCACACGAGACTATATCCTCGTTTGTTGAGAAATATTTTGATACTAAATCTCGATGGAGAAATGGTTTTAACCCATCAAAGAAACGATCAATCTTACTTCGTGGGTTACGTATATAATCTGCTGCATGCCTCGCTAACCTTGTAAGTTAGCCTCATACTTTGCGACATTCTCATCCTCCTTTTGTCTAAGACTCAGAAATTTCCTTTCCATATCTGCTCGATGGTCATATGGGAAGTATTTTTCTAAGAAAAGATCTTTGAACTCTCTCCATTCCATACTTGATACTTCTTCATCTTCCTTTGTATTTTGAATCAATGACCACCATTGATCGGCATCTCCAGTGAGGCGGTAAACTGTCATGATAACCTTTTCCCTTTCACTACTCCCCAAGGGGTGGAATATTTTCTCTAAGGAGTTTATCCATTGCTCAGCTACTAATTGATTTGTACCCCCATTAAATGTTGCCAGTTGTTGCCTCATGAAGTTGTCTAACATTGATCCTCCACGTTGCGGATCAGGGTGCTCCATATGAGTAAGGTTATTATTCATAACCTGAGTGAGTTGTCCCACTATGGTAATAAGTTGATCAGCACCAGTTGTATCTCCAACTCCACCATAATTATCTTGAGTAGGAGGGCAATCCCTACATGGAGTGCGTGCATTGATACAGTTTCCATTCCTTCCACTAGGCGCCATTTCTAAACAATGACATAAACTAGATTAGTTTATGAATCAAAATACATAATTCCATACTTGTAAAACACTTAACACAAATTGAACTATTTATGGATATAATCCATAATCATAAAAAAAGTTATCTTTGAGGAAGTCTATACTCATAACCCTTCATAGTGGTTTGTAAATAAAATGAGAATTATCCTAAGCATATCCCCCGGGAGTGTCGTAACCAAGAGTGCAACAAGGCCCGTTGTTGTGCACCAGTTCCTGTTCGAGTCTAGCTCAAAGCGGTGTTTTCGAGTTTTACCCCTAGGTACATCTCTTCTAGAGCCGCCTCTACCTGCTCGTATCCAGACAGGGATATATTGCTCGGAAAACTCACAAAATCTCTATAATACCAAAATTCTAGAAAGTTCTTATATACTAATCCTTAAAGTCTATCTTTGGGCTATGTGCTCTAATCAGAGTTTATCTAAATCTAGCTTCCAAGGTTAGTACTAAACTGCCTCGGATACCAACTGTAACGCCCCGACCCCAGCTACCCAGAGTCGGTGCATTACTTCGTAACATTGGCATGATCACAAAAGATCAAGTCTCGAAAGACCGATTAATTTAGTAGCCTTGGAAACACTAGATACATTCATAAATGGTACATTACATCATAAAGTGAAAAACCAAAATAACAAAGTCTCCATAGTCCAAACTCATATCCTCTTATGACTATCCCTACAGGTCATTCATAAAATACTTCTTCCCGTCCTGGAAAATATTAAAACATTGAAAGGGGTGAGCTCAGATGCTCAGTAAGGATAACAATATAGCGGAAGCTTTCATAAATAAACATTAACATTTAAGGCAATGTATAACTAAAACAAAAGCATTTTTAAACTCGAACTTCAACATAATATGGAAAAAGTAAAATGAGATAATTCCATTTACTTATTCACATGGATATATTCTACTGGTCTAATAATCACATGCAATATCAATAACCACTTTCGTAATTATGGAATGCATAATGCCAGACTATCATAACCACGTAGCCAAGGCCTCGTGCCAAGACCACAAATAATATTTTGTCACGGCCTCGTGCCAAGACACTAGTTTGTCTCATTAGACCTGCCGATGCATCGAGGAGCTATAGCGGGCTCCACCCGTCACTTATTAAGTCCAATGCATTACTCATATGAACAGGTTTAAACATATAATAAACCATAACATAATCGTATCACATAAAACATGCATAAAGGAAACATAACATCTCCACATTTCAATCACAAGATATCAATAAAACACATTGATATAATAAAAACACATTGAAAACCATTTTCAATACCAAAATAAAATAAAAGTAAAAAATGGTATTTATTTTTCTTTTAAAAAAAGGTATGGCTTGTAGAGGAAGACGAAACTCAAATAATGGTCACGGCGGCGGAGAAGTAGTTTTCGCCGCATACATACGACAAAAACATTCCCTTTTGTCATTTATTAAACGCTTCGTATAAAAATGATTCCTTTTGAATAAACTTTAAAGTCAAAGGGGTTTATACGACGTATAAAAGAAAGTTGTGTATAAAACGAAATATGCATCAATGAAAGGAGATTGAGACGAAGTCCCATAAAAAGGTCAGTTTTTTAAATAAAATAGATCTATTATGTGTATTCACTATAATTACACATAAAGAAAGTACAAATACAAGATAGGACATAATAATATCATGACTTAATTTGAAAGTAGGAGATTAACCCAAAGAATGGAAATTGGGTTAAGAAGTTCCCTTACCTCATGTCCGACTTGACTCAACCATTCTTTAAACTCCTGAATAATAAACTAGAGTTAATATCTACCTTATTAAGAACCATTTTAAATTTCATTATCCTTTTTATATCACTTATTACAATGTTATGAACATTATGTAATTATTTATGTTAATAACGGTCGTTTTGTCGATCTTTGGTACTTGAGTCAACAATAAACTTCTTATAATTACAAGCTGTTCAAGTGGTGAAATATCCATTATATCCAGAATCATAATCATGATGTAGATATCATATATATCATATATATCCAGTATATACATTCATTCATAATATTACGTAACATTTAGAGGTAAGAAATGAAATGCACCGTTCATGGAGACGGTAAGCCGTACGTACGCATGAACGCTACTTTCATTTCTATTTCGTATTTAATGGAATGAAATCATAATGATATAAATGTATAATATAATTCCAGTATAATATAGTATATAATACCATTTACTCCATCCTTTATATATCCCACATATGGTATTAACGATTCAAATCACTTTGAGGGGGCGGTAGTCCGCACTTCCTAAAATGAAAATATCGCGTTTACACATAATGGAAATCATAAAGTATGCCATAAATGAGAAATAAAGAAGAATAAAGAAAACATAAACATATTATATATCATATATAAATATAGTGACATCCTAATGTCCACCTTTTAATGTGTTATATTAGTGTTGAACAATCATCGTTTCGTGAGGCAGAAATTCGCCATCCACAGAAACAGTAAGTTCTTTAACCATTAGATGTAGGTGTGTGTAAGTGTAGCTCGAATCCTTATTATAACAACATCCTAGTATATTTAGGATACTGTTGTTGTTACAAAATAAAGGAATAAAAAGAGTTTAAGGGGTTTGAGAAGCAAAATAGTACAAAAGAACATAAGAGAAAACACTACCTTTAAAACGGGTAACTCTTTTTGATTTGAGCCAAAGGATTCCTTGGGAAGAATTATTCCCAAAGTGAGGATTCTAGGAGTAAGAGAGGTAAGTTGGGAGAGTATTTGGGAAGGGGTTGGCCGAGCAAAATGGCTTGAAAGTGTGAATAAGGTGGGAGTGGTGGGGGCCTTTTATAAGTGGAGAGGAGGGGCACTCTTGGAAGGTAAAGAAAAGTCACTTTATTATAAAATGAGTTTTGAATTTTAGAGGTCCCACACTTATATAATTCGAGGATAAGGTGATAAGGGTTCTAAATCTGCTCATCCAATAGGTTTTTGACAAGTGTAAGCCTTGGAGTTTACATTTTCTTTTTATTTTATTTAAATCGTTAAATAATGAGGTCATCGCTGCATCATCATGATGTCATAAATAATTTAATTTATTTAATGTCTAAAAATTATAAAAAAATACTATGATGTAGGAAATCTTTTTAGATTTCAAATTAATATTTATAGTCACAAATATTACTTGTATTACCCCATGTAAAAATTGTATTAGTAAAACATTTCATGTTTGGGTCATTTTTTTTACATTAACAATAAATAAAAGGTATTTATGTCATTTTCCAACTAAAGTGGCTCCATGGGGTTCTAAAGTTGACCCATGGATTTTCTTGGTCGTCCATGACATATCCAATGAGGGTAGGACATGTGTCAATCTCATCTCATATTATTAAAACATTATTTTTACCTTAAACTACACTAATTACCTCTAATCGCGATTAAGAACTTAAAAGTTACTATTCACCAAAAATTATTTTAATCTCATTGAACAACATTTTAATTTTTAATGACATCCATGTATGTCGGATTTTTGAAAATCAAATCACAGATGTGGTAATATTTCATTTAAACGAAAAATCAGTTTTTTAACTACCACTTAGTGGTTTCACTATTTAAAAATTGAAGTTTTTCAGAAAAATCCCAAAAATTCACCCTAAGATATATTTGATATTCCGATTTCAAAAATGATGTCTATTTTACAAAATTAAAAACATATAAGTTGCATAAATTAATTTTATAATTAATTCCCGCTGTCACAACAAATAGCGTGTTTTTAAGAAACAATTTATATCAAAAGATTGACAATTGTTCATTCCCAATTTCAATGTTAAATTAATTCTAATGACCACCATTGGATAAAATGGTAAAAATATATTCTAATTATAATTTAAAACCACTAAATAGTATAATTTATCACAATAAATTATTTTGATTAAAAAAGTTGTTTTAAGTATTTTTTCACAATTCATAAAAAAATTGGAAGTTCTCAAGAAGTAACGAAAAATTCAACATAGGCTAATTTCGATATTACAAATACTAAAATGAAGTCCATTTTGAAATATAGAATTTCTATAAATTTAAAAAAGTGGTTATTACTATTCATAACGGCTACTTTGATTAGTCGTTGTGTGTTAGAATTCGCAGTTGCGTACAACACACGCTACTGTATTATTGAATGAGAAGCATATCGTGGAAGCTCGGGGTGTTACATCTGAGATCACTAATATAAGATTGGAAAAATCATAATGTACATATCAAAGATCATAATTAGGTATCATGGCATAAATCATGGCTGGTCCGAAGGCATGTATAATAATGTAATAATAGATCAATATTCATGAGATTATAACATGGAATAAGACATATAATTTTGTAAAAAAATTATGAATAGAAAATAATTTCTTTATATGTCAATGATCATTATGAAATCTCTAATAGTGGACTGGTTTCACTCCCCAAACCATCATATTATTCATGGTTCACTCCCAATACAATCATAATAAAAAAAATCATTACTAATTTGTCTTCACTCCCCATTACATTACAATATATCAAATGAGATATCAATATATACCCAATAAATTAGAGGGATATATTGGTCCCACTCATAATTTATTATGTTGTTACAACATTCCCTAGTTATAACATAACATCAATCAGTTGTTATAACATTACCTCTTTCTATGTATTTAACAATATCACCATCACAATAATGAATAACATACATATTATTTCTAAAATATCATGAAAAAAAACCTATTTTAAACCATGAAATGATATTTTTCTATAATCATATAATGGATACTCATTCTACGTAATCACATCCCATGCATCCATGGGTGGAATATATCATCATTTTGACACCCAACCCATGCTTTTAAGGATAAGGTTTAGAGCTCCAGTTTAACTAGATCCATGCGTGTCCATCCTCATTCATACTCCACAAACCACTAAGCCACGTGGATAGGCATCTTTATACATATAACAGAAAAAACATTTATATTTCGTGACTCATTAACACATTTATCATATAAAACCATTGTTAATTCATTATATAAACTTTATTCATACCCTAACACTTTACCATGTCTTATATTTACAATACTCATCCCATTAATGCATTTTCTAATTTATAATTTATCCATTAACATATTTACATTGTTCATGCATTACCCGAATGTCACATTTTCCATCTAATGTTACCCATTCAAATTAACTAAACTCCCTTATATCATCTTAAAAATTAAGCAAGATTATAATTTGTTACAATACGCAATGCTTTTTGTCCTGAAAACAAAATTTCTATGGGATTCATCTCATCACACATTTATTATACACATTACATATCAATTTCCTATCAATGAATTCTAACTCCCCATGCATGAACCCTAATCCACTATAATCATCCCCTATAATTCCCATGGGGGTAATGAAGAGATAACATCATGAATTAACCAATTGATTCATCATTCCACAAATGGAAAACCAAAAGGACATGACAATTATATAAAATCATAACTCCAAATAGATAAAAATAAAAAATAATAAGGAATATAAATTATAAACCACCTACCTCTGCTATCTAGAAAACCCCAAGTTCAACTTTATCCATTTTTTTGGAAACTACCCACCTTTAAAAAACCAACAATGAATCTTATAGAAAATGATGTTTTTAGGCATCAAAAGAAGAAAAATAATTGTTTTACATCCCTTATGTAATAAATTCAACAAGGAGGGTTGTTTTGCTAACATAAATCATCAATCCACACCGAACAATGATCCCAAAGGATTATAGGTTAGGGATACTATTTCATAGAATTTTTGGGAAAAAAGGTTCCTCGCACTTGGTTATGGTGTGAGAAAAATGGGGAAATCATTAATGAAATCATTAAGAATGAGGGGGAAATAGAAAAAACCCAAATTATTAATGATGTGCATGGGTTTCCCGCATGGTTGGACAATCCTTGCACCATCCATGTGAAACCATCTATCCAAGAGTGGGCCAGGTCACATTGTATGTTGGGGAACCCTCAGAGTTTGACAAACCATACATGCTGAATCTGTCCATGCCTATAATGTTTGGCATTCAAGTTTTCACAGTTTCATAAACTATGCACCCTACCTTCCTAAAATCTCTTCTAGGGGGTACAGTTACTACTAATCATTCATGAATCATTTAACATGCACTAGATCACTACTTTCTACCATATTTCATCTGTTGAACCCCTTTAACACCCTTGACACTCCTCATACACTTAGTAATCATTTCATTAAACAAAATTAGTGATACGTAATACAAAAACATAAAAAAATATAATACATCTATGAATTACTATATCTTAAAACCACCGCAACTTATAACAACTCATTCTCAAGAAACACTCCCATGTATCACTAATACTTTAAGGAAAAATGATTTGTCCACAAGTCATGCATGTCTATTACCCTATCCCAAGTCCCATTTTTAACGTTTTCATGCTTCCAAAACACACGAACTAAAGACACAACCTTTTCTCAAAAAATAATAACATTTCAATTCACATTATGAACTAGATTCTCATAAAAGGATTAATCAACATAAATCTCTACTTCATAAACATCAATCACATGGTATGGGTCTTTTTGATTTATTAAAAAGATGTGGCACATGAAAAACATTTTACATTCCACTATACCATTGTGGATGATCAAATAAATATTCCTGCATTACAATCCTCTCCATAATCTCAAATGGAACCATGTTACTATATTCCAAGATAACATATTTTTAAAAATAACAATGTCTTATCCTTGGAATCACCCAATGGAACACATCATAACCCATAATAGGCAATATTGATTCACAAAATTGATATGCATATGAATTATTACTACTCTAAGATGTACCAATATGTTTCTTAATAAATTTAACTTGTTTCGATGTCTACAAAATGACACTCAGTGAAACAATTTAGATTCCCCATCCTCTATACAATAGAAAAATGATCTATACAAAAAACTATAGAGAGTCGTATATGGCTTCATTAAATATTTTCATTGTCACTGTTGTTATTGTTGAACTTAACACACACCACAATTTTCTCCCACGATCCACTATAGAATATGACATATTCCATAATCATGTACTCTAGTAGCAGAAAAGTACTCTTGGACTTCCCTTTCATCCATGGATGGAAATTAGTATGAAAAAACATCGGAACTAAGTTCCTATTATAATAAGTACCAAAAGAGTGATGAAAAACATGAATAACAATTCAAAACAACATTCCGTGGAACCCCATGAAACCACTCTATCTTATGAACATTATACTCACCCAAATATTTATTAGTAAAGGTCTCTCTAATTGGAGAATAAATTTTCCACCTTGGAAAATGGATCCAAAATTACCCATATCATATCATTTTATAGAGTATTGAACAGTATACTGACACGAAAATCTATTGTGATGTCATAAAATTTCAAATCCCAAATGGTAAATGGGTTGATCAAACCACTCAGTAACTAATGATCATCCTTATCTTATTGACATATGTGACAACACTACACAAAACATGAAACATATTTCTTAATCCCTAGAAAACTATATTATCTATTAAAATTGTGATAAATTTTCTTTAAACTGTGTTTCACTTCCCATTTTGAATCATGAAACTAATGCATCATATCATCCCACATAAAATTATTCATGAAAACATGACCACCATCATAAACAATCCCATCATTGTTAGAAGTCTAAATATATGGGTTCTCCCCGCCTTTATGTCTTTTCTTCAAGTCCATTCACATAGAAACCTCATACTTCCATTGTAAAATCACGTTACTTTTTTAGGTACTTTTGATGTTTCCAATTACCTTGGTTTTGGAGTAGTAAGTTGGTGGTGAGTTTGGGTGAACTTTTATTTAAAATAAAAGGGCAATATCTTGTGCACGTTTTGCGCATGGTTTGACAAACCGTGCGACCAAACCGTGCCAACCAAGCAGCAGTGGACAGAGAGGTATGCACGGTGTGCACACTGTTTGAAAAACTGGGCGACCAAACCATGTGGAACATGTATCTATTGAGAGTGGGGTATGCACAGTGTGCCCACAGTTTGACAAACCGCGTGCCTCTTCCCTGGTAAACCATGCACACGGTTTTTAATTCCAAATTTTTCTTTTAAAACCACCCGATCCCCCAGGACATGCATAATTTTGACCTTGGCTCGGGCTTGAATCATTTTAGGTCTTTCCAAAGCCTCCTAGAGATATTCCATGGAGATACAAACATCTTTCTTCGAGATTGAAGGGGTGGATTGAAGATCTTCTCTCCTCCTGGTAAGGGGATTTCAACTTCTTGCGTATCTCATTTATTCCTCTATCTTTCCGTGATCTTCTCATGGAAGAATTTTTTTTCCATGGATCTATACATATGAGTTATGGTATAGATCTAGGATTGTGAATCTAGATCTAATTTTCCATGTTCTTGATCCATTTGATCTTAATTTTTGTTTTAAGGATTTAGATCCAGATTTAGATCGACTTCATTGTGCTGCTTGGTTGTTGGAGTTTCTCGTTGGGTTAACTCCCGTCAATAAATTGAGGTAGGTGATTCTGTACCATCATTCCAAATTAATTATCATTGTATTTTCTTGATTTGTTTCAATTATTGATTTAAATTCAATTACTCAGGATGGAGCAAAGGGAAGGGACCTGTTGGAAGTGGATCCAGTTGTTGATCTCTGGTCCTAGTAAGTTGTGTCCTTAGGGAATTTGGGACTATCTTTCCCTTTTTAGTACTTGGGTTGTAGTACGTTGGCATTTAATGCCTCTTTGTATTCTATTACGTCACTCCTAGTGGAGTTTCTTTTGTTATGCATATTTTTTGTTTTACTCTTGATTTTGCATTATTGGTGAAAAATCATTCCCACTTGTATGTTGTATGATGCCAGGTGCTAGTCGCCGACCCGTGGGGATCCTGAACGCCTGTAGGGCTATGTCAGAGCCGGCTCGGTTATCAGGTTACCAGGGTACCCTAGTTAGTTTGTGACAAAATGGTATTAGATGTATGTTAAACAATTTGCCTTGATGACAGAATGTATATGAGTATTCTTGTCGGTACTTATGAGGTAGTTTTTATTGAGTGTTTAGCTAGCTCTCACCACAGTGATCCTTAATTCACCACGGTTGGTTAGGGAAAGGCGACTTGTGGAATAGTTCTAATATTTTCCCTATTTTGATTTTGACAGTGTGGAATCCAAATCTTTTTATCCCTTTTATTAAGAGTTGTTTTCCTTGTTACTTATGTTTACTTTTAATCTAATTTCTTATTTATTGTCTGCTGATGTCGTGAAGCATCATGCCTCCGAGAAGATGTGGGAGTCAGATCCAAAAAGAGGCTACTATTGAATCTCAGCAAGCGATTCCTATTGTGGATCTGAGTCTGGTTGAGGTGATTGTTCGCACTGTCCAAGCTCTAGGATATGAACCACCTCCAGTTCCAGTTCAAGATCCTATTATATATCCTCACAGTTATATTCTCCAAGGTCTTTATCAAGGGTTCCTATGACAGAAGCCACCAGTTTTCAAAGGCTCCACTGACCCTCAACATGCAGAGGAATGGTTGAGTATGATTGAACGTCTTTTTGGGGTCTTGGAGACACCAGATGTGATTAAGGTGAAGTGTTCGACCTTCGTGCTTGAGGGGCCAAGTAGGATATGGTGGGACATGATGGTGATGGCTGGGAAACATGATGGTTTAGAGTGTAAAGACATTAAGGTTCTTTTCACTAACCAGTTCTACCCAGAATCAATGGTGTTGGCCAAGGATATGGAGTTTTTCATGCTTGAGAAGGCCAAAAAAACCATGATTGAGTACTCAAATAGATTTTGTGAGTTGGTACAGTTTTCTCCTGAGATAGTATCTAATGAGAGGATGAAGGCTCGATGATTCGATTTGGTACTTCGATCAGATATACATTCTCAGGTTTTCTTATTGAATCTGACCACTTATGTCGATGTGCTGTATAGGGTGATGATGGTTAAGATGGATCTGGTAGTATAGTCAGGGTTGAAGGAAGTTCCTTTTCCTCCTAGAGGCAGTGTTGGTTCCTTTAAATGAAAATGGAAGCGCAATGTTTCTTATTGTATTTCTTGATAGCAGTGTCATTCCAGACCTTCGGTAACACCAAGAGGGGCTTCATTGACTTGCTATTAGTGTGGAAAGTCAGGAAATTATAAGAGGGTTTGCACTGAGGCACCCAAGAACTGTAGCTCTTGCGGATGTTTAGGGCACTTACAGATATTCTTCCATCACTTCTCTTCACATCATAGTGGAACAAGATCATCAACACCACAAGAAACTGCGGGTCAATCAAATGCTTCACGTATAAAAGGGTTCTAGCCACAGGCATCTGGAACAAAGCTTCTTCACGCAGTGGAAGAGTCTCCAGAGGTAGCTGATGCAGGTCCTGCAACTGTGATAGGAACCGTTAATATAGCTTCGTCTTTAGTGAAATCTCTTTTTGATACCTGTGCATCTCACTCTTTTATTTCAACCCATCTTGTTAATCTTCTTAATCTACCTATGGAACTTTTATCTTGTGCGATGGATATTACTACACCCCTTGGTATAATGAGAGAGAAGGGTCTATGTAGTCCTGCTTATGTCTTCTCTCTATCAGATGTTGATCATGCTTGGAGTTTCTTGGTTCTTGACATGAAATATTTTGACGTCATATTTGGGATGGATTGGATCATTGCTAATAATGCCCAGATCTATTTTTACCTTAGACGGGTCTACCATACTACACCTAGTGGTGTGCCTCTTGTTTTTCAAGGAGAATGGGACCCAAGGTCAAGCAGAGTCAGACCCTCTTATCTAGCATTGGGGAAAGTTATATCAACACTTTATTTTGTTCTGGAGAGAGATTCAATGTGCTATGATCTTTCTCCAGTCATTGCTGAGTTTCCCGACGTGTTTCCGTCTAACTTCTAAGGTTTTCCACAAGTAAGAGAGGTTGATTTCTCTACTGACATAATGTTTGGTACTGAACCAGTTTCTATTCCCCCTTATTGAATGGCACCAGTTGAACTAAAAGGACTAAAGTATCAGTTAGATAATATTCTTGAGAAGTTTTTATACACCTGAGTGTGTCACCTTTGGCATCACCTATTCTCTTTCCCAAGAAGGATGATGGTTCTCTTCTCTTTTGTGTTGATTATTGAAATCTCAATCGAGTTACGATAAAGAAAAAATATCCATTACCAAGAATTGATGATCTGTTTGATCAAATGATAGGCGCGAAGTGGTTTTCAAAAATTGATCGTTGATCGGGTAACCATCCGTTGAGGATAAAAGAATCTGACATTCATAAGACCGCTTTTCGGAGAAGGTATGGCCATTCTGAGTACCTTGTTATTCCCTTCGGCCTAACCAATTCTCCTGCAGTTTTCATGGATTTGAGGAACTGGGGTTTCCATGAGTATCTAGATACTTTTGTGGTAGTATTTGTGGATGAAATTATTGTCTATTCCAAGTCTGAGGGGGATCATGTGCATCATATGAGAATAGTTCTGAGTCTTCTAATGAATCATAGGCTTTATGACAAGATTTAAAAGTGTGATTTTAGGATTCGGAAAGTAACATTCTTGGGACATGTCATGTTAGAACATGGAATATCTATTGATCCTGAAAAGTTGAAGGCTGTTATGACTTGGGATCAACCACAAAATGTTTTCGATATTTGGAGATTCTTGGGAATAGTTGGATATTATCACAGGTTTGTTAAATACTTCTCAAAGATAGCTTATCCAATGACTGCTCTGACACAAAAGGGAGTGAAGTTTTCCAATAATGATAAATGTTATAGTTCTTTTGTTGTGTTAAAGCATCTTTTGACAACTGCGCTGGTGTTAACTCTTCTTAAGGGTGGGATAGGTTACGTCGTCTTCTGTGATGCATTTGGTTCAGGTTTGGGTTGTGTCCATATGCAAGGTAAATATGTTGTTGCCTATGGATCTCGTCAGTTTAAGCCTCATGAGAATAACTATCCTACCCATGACCTTGAACTTGAAGCTATAATGCACGCACTTAAGTGTTGGATACATTACCTTTATAGAGAATGGTTTACTGCGTATTCAGACCACAAGAGCTTGAGTTATATCTTCTCTTAGAAAGAATTGTATCTCCAACAAAGGTGTTGGGTGGAGTACCTGCAATCTTTCAACTTTGACATTGCCTATACCTCAGGAAAGGGAATGTAGTTGTAGATTCGTTAAGCAGGAATATTCCAACTCAGGCTGTGAAAGAATCTTTGGAA
The DNA here is from genome assembly GCA_963277665.1 of Viscum album. Lineage (NCBI taxonomy): Eukaryota > Viridiplantae > Streptophyta > Magnoliopsida > Santalales > Viscaceae > Viscum > Viscum album. The sequence continues at coordinate 1,018,792,627 of OY728143.1, forward strand.
TAGTGGAGTTTGATGTCTCTTTTTGAATAGTTTCATATTGGAGTTCCGTAGAAGGGGAATGATGTTTCCTTAACCAGTGTCTAGTTGAAAAATGCTTTTCTCGAGTTAATTATTCACAAGCATCAACTAGATGATGAATTCCATAGCTTTATGGATTCTCTTTATGGCGGGGAGACCAATACCCATTGGTCGTTCTCCAAATAGGGTGTTCTTTGTTATTGAAACCATTACATTGTGCCATTATCAGGAAGGAAGGATGTGATGGGGGGTCTCTATAAATATTAGTGCATTGTACTCCCAGGAACCATGAAGATGTTCTATGATATGCGGCGACAGTTCTGGTGTCTAAGTATGATATGAGACATTTCTATGTTTGTATCTCGTTGCAATACATGCCAGCAGGTGAATGCCAAGCACCAGAAACATTCGGGTTTGCTTCAACCACTTCCAGTCCTTACATGGAAGTGGGATTAAATATCTATGGACTTTTGGGTTGTGTTACCTCAATCCGAGAGAAATGAGAACCCGATATGGGTTGTGATCGACCGGCTGACCAAGTCGGCTCACTTTATACCTATTCGAGATATAACCAAATTTGAGGAGTTAGGAAATATCTATTTGAAAGAAGTTGTATGTTTACACAGAGTTCCATCTGTTATAGTCTCTTATAGGGATCCTCGGTTTACTTCTCACTTTTGGAGAGACCATCAAGAGGCACTGGGATCTCATGTTCGTTTGAGCACGGCCTACCATCCAAATTCAAATGGCAAGACATAGAGAGATATTCAGATCCTTGAGGATATGCTCCGCTCCCGTGTTCTTGAATTTTTTGGGTCTTGTGATGATAATCTGGGTCTAATTGTGTTTTCTTATAACAACAGTTATCAATCTGTGTTGAAAATGGCTATTTTAGAGGATTTGTATGGTCGTACATGTAAATCTCCTTAATGTTGGTCGGAGATTGGTGAAAGTTCATTGGTAGGACCAAGTTTGGTCATAGAGACGATAACTATGATTCAGTTGATTCATCAAAGAATGTTGAAAGCACAGAGTCGATACATGTCTTATGCTTATCGTCATAGTAGAACTTTAGAGTTCTCAGTTGGTGACCAGCTGTTCTTGAAAGTTTCACCCCGATTAAGTCATCGACGGCATGGGAGGCAAGGGAAGCTTGCTCCACTTTTTTGGGACCTTTTGAGGTTGTTGTTCTTATATGGAAATTTTCTTACTATCTAGCTCTACCACCACAGCAGACGTCAATACACAACTTGTTCCATGTATCACAGTTGTGAAAGTATCTCTTGGATCCATCTCATTTTGTGAGCTGGAGTGATCTTGTGATTGAACCAGATTTGTATGTGACAGAACGACCAGTTAGGGTTGTTGATTCTGAGACCAATGTACTTAATGGGAGAAAGATACCTATGGTCTGTATACTTTGGCATCATGGTTCAAATTCTCATGAGACGTGGGAAAGGGAGGCACTAATGAGAGAGCAGTGGCCTCATTATTTTGACGTGGAGGTTTCTTCATAGGCTTTCTGGGGACAGAAAGGTCTTATGGTGGGGAGGTTGTAACATCACGTTACATTTTTAGGTACTTTTGATGTTTCCATTTACATTTGTTTTGGAGTAGTGAATTCGAGGTGCATTCGGGTGAACTTTTAAGTAAAATAAAAGGGCAATGGATTGTGCACAGTTTCCACACAGTTTGACAAACCGGGCGACCAAACCGTGCCAACCAAGTAGCACTGGACCGAGAGGTACGCACGGTGTGCACACGGTATGACAAATCATGCGACCAAACTGTGTGGACCATGTATCACTAGACAGTGGGGTACGTGCGGTGTGTGCACGGTTTGATATACCGTGTACCTATGCCTAGGTAAACGGTGTGCGTGCTTTATAATTCAGAATTTTTCTTTTAAAACCACATGAACCCCCAGGAATTCCATAATTTTGACCATGGATTGGTCTTGGCTCGTTTCACGTCTTTCCAAAGCTTCCTAGAGAGATTCCAAGGCGATCCGAACATCATTCTTCGAGATTGAAGGCTTGGATTGAAGATCCCCTCTCCTCCCGGAAATTAGATTTCATCTCGTTGCGTATCTTGTTTATTTCTGTATCTTTCTTTGATATTTTAATGGAAGATTTCCTTTTATTCCATGGATCTATACCTATGAGTCGAGGTATAGGTCTAGGATTGTGAATCTAGATCTAGTTTTACATGAAATTGACCCCTTTGATCTTAATTTTGGTTTTAAGGATTTAGATCCAGATTTAGATCGACGTCATTATGCTGCTCAGTTGTTGGAGGTTCATGTTGGGTTAACTCCCATCAATAAATCGAGGTAGGTGGTTTCGTCACGTCTTTCCAAATTAATTATCATTGTATTTTCATGATTTATTTCAATTATTGATTTAAATTCAATTGCTCATGTTGCATTCAATTAAATTGATAAAAACATGATTCCATTGAATTGAGATATTTGAAATGGTTTTGGCATAGAAATTTTGGAAAACCCATATTCCATTTAATTGAGTGTTTTTGTGGAAAAATTGGTTGATTTAAATTGTTTAATTTAAATTGTGAATTTGATGGAAATTTTTTCAATTTAATTGTTAAATTTATTTGTGGAAATGAAATGTGTAATGATAGAATTGTTTTTAAATGGATTTCAAACTTATGAAAATGGCTTAAAATAATTTGATAGAAACCAATTGGTTTCATCCTGTGAAAAAAGGAATGTTTTTGAATAAAACCTAATATGGTTTTAAATGGAATGAATTTGAATCTTTTGAAATGGGAGAATGGGATTGATAATATTTTAAGCATTCTAAAAATAGTTCTCCAATCATGTAATAGCGCATGCAAGCCTTAGGTAGTTAGTGAGTTATTTGGATACGTTGTACGCTACGACAATGTTCTAAAACATACTTTTAGTGGGTCACATCCCCAAAGGGTTGGTGACGAGCCTCCTTTGGACAGAGTCAAAGGGACATGTGTATATACATTTTGTTGAGTTCACATAGAGAGTGTGGAATCCTATAACTGGTTAATACTATCGTACCTTTTGGCATATGACCATGTTTCTCGCTTGTTTATTTATATTTGAGATATAAATTTATGCCAATGATTTTTAACTACCTTTCATGCCTACTGATTTTATATAAACTGTTTTATATAAAAAAATTATTTAAGACATTGTTTTAGAAATATTCCATCATTTGTAAAGCCTTTTCATAATGTATTTATTACCATCATTTGAAAATGTTTAGTATATTTTGTTAGAATATTGTTTTGAATTTCCAAACCTGTTTATTTGAAAATTGGAAGCTTTTCTTTGGATATTCTATATTTGGCATCTGTTAGGGAATCTTTGGTGGTATCCTACTGGGCTTAGGCTCACACCCTACTTTTTCCTTCGGGTGTTTATAGATTTTCTTCTTCCAGGATCGATAAAAGAGATGGTACCTCTTGGAGGTGGATCCAGTTGTTGATCTCTAGTCTTGGTGAGTTGTGTACTAAGGGACATTGGGACTGTTTTTCCCTTTTTAGTAATTGGATTTTAGTACATTGGCATTTCACGCCTCTTTATATTCTGGTACATCACTCCTAGTGGAGTTTCTTTTGTTATGCATACTGTTTGTTTTACTCTTTCTTCTGAATTCTTGTGGAAAAATCATTCTAACTTGTATGTTGTACAATGACAGGTGCTAGTCGTCGACCCATGGGGATCGGGAACGCCCTTCGGGCTATGTTATAGATGTCTTGATTATCAGGTTACCAGGGTACCCGGGTTGGTTCGTGGCATCCATTCCATGATCTAGATCATAATTTTGTTATAAATATTCAAGGATTTTTGGTTAATATTAAAATGTCCATCTAGAACCACTATATTATTCATAGAAATAAACTATATCATCCTCCACATAGAAATGTATTTCTAGACCACATGGTATTCATTCTTCCAAATACAAGAGTTTTCATAATTATCCCCCATTCCTATTGTGTAAACCCATTCAAAATTTATGGAAAATATATTCTAAATACATCATTACATTTGAATATTAAAATCACATTTTTAGAAGATGTAGTTATGGACTTTACTATAAGTATAAACATTAACCATTCACCTAAAATGTAATTCATAAATAAAAATAAACCATAAACCAACACATCCAACTCGTGATTGTATACACGGTAACATAATTCCTAAGTCCAAAACAATCATAACCCATAAAATATAAACCAAACATACAACATCAACACTTCCCCCACACAAACACCATACACATCAAAAAACAAACCATACTCCTTACCTGGTTCTGATAAGACCAAATTAGGTGGATTAGTAAAATTATTTCAGGACACTCAAAAATAATTCTAACATTCCATAGACTACTGATACATGATACCCATACTAGTCAATATTTAGTGTGGTTATAGAAAATTAGAAAACTCTTTGATGAACCTTATATAGTAAATCGTCTAACCCAAAAATCATAGGACATCAACAACATTCTTGAGATACTTCCCAAACAAAACTTCCTGCACATTCTATGGGTCCATGAACAATCCATACTCCAACAAGTTCTAACCTATGAAATTTACATTTTCAATCTATAAATGGCACATGGGTAGCATGGCATTTATCTTATTCTCTCTTAGTGTAATCAGGGTGATGTCAAGATTTTTTTCATTATCATCATGATTCTTGGAGTACAACAAGGCTTCATCCATAAAAATGACTATAAAATGATCAAGTTATACTTCAATGATTTGGTTCATCAAGGCCATTAACACTGATAGAACAATAGTTAACCTGAACAACATCATAAAAAACTCATAAAAATTATACATACTCGTAAAAGTTGTTCACATTATATTAGAAGTTATAAATAATAGATGGCAATTACCTGACCTCAATTCAATCAATGAATACATAGAATCCCCTATTATCTTGTTACAAAGGTCATAAATTCATGGAATATGGTATTAGTTATTAACTATAATCTTGTTCTGTAACTCTGCAAGATTTCATAGAATGTTATCTCGTAAAAGTAATTCAATAGATTGTGTTATACGCAACACCGAGTTATAGGGCACCACAACTTACAAAACTAGCCATTCAAAAAGCAGTAATGAATACTATTAACCAAATTTTCAATCTTATATACTCTATATAATTTTAAATTCAATATTATGTGTTTCTTAGACCTAATATAAGAACAAATTAATTTTTTGAGGATAAAAAAAAGTATTTTTAAAAAAATGCAATTTTACTGCCTTTTAATAGAGAACCCTTTTTAAAACCAATATTTGACACTTTTATTTAATCAATTTAAAGAAATTAAATTCTTCATTATTATAAGGATATTAAAATTTATTTTGGATAAATATTGGGTACTTTTCTGATAACATTTATATTTTGATGAATAGTAAAAAATACAATGTTAAAATTGAAAAAAAAATTAATCAAAATAAATTATATTGATAATTTATGAATTTGAAATGTTTTAAAGTATAATTAGATTATATTTTTATCATTTAACAAAATTTAGGTCATTATATGTAATTTAACATTTAAATTTGACAAATCACATGCCAATCTTTTGATCGTTTTGACTTTTTAAAAAATCCTCTTTTTGGTTTTGAAAACGGGAATTAATATTATATTAATAAATAAAACAACTATATTTTGAATTTTGTAAAGTAGAAATCATTTTTAAATTCAGAATATCAAAATAATCTATTGCTAAATTTTTGGAATTTTTCTGAAAACTTTCAATTTTTGATCAATAGGGAAAAACACTCCGTTCTTATTTAAAACAAACATTTTATTTAAATAATTATTTATTTTATTAAAAAAAATTTATGTAAAAATAGATATATAATACCTATATAATTTCAATATAATTCATTTCAGTCATTTTATAATAAAATTAGATGTAATAAATTTTATTCAACATTGTACCCTTTTTTACGCACCTTCTTGGCGAATTTTAAAATTTGAATAAAACATAATTTTACCAATTTTGTGAGTTGAATTTCAAAAATACGAGTTTTACGGTTGATATCAATAATTAAAATTTAGTACAATAAACTGAAAATAATTTTTTGCGAATAGTTTCTTTTGATTTTTACTTACCACCGTTAAAAGTAAATAGGGTAATTAAAGGTAAAAATGATATTATATTTAAACTAAGACTTGTCATAATTCTAATGGACCTGTCTATTTATACCAAAAACAAAATTTTGAATAAAATATGATTCTTTCGGTCCACTTGGATTAGATTAGGACATTTATTATTATTTTATTTAATGAAGTGTTGAAAGTGTTAAATTCTATGTTTAATAACTAAACCATTTTTAATGTAGGGATACACGCAATATAAATTGGACTATAAATATTGATTATAAATATAAAATGATTTCCTACATAATTGTAGTTTATTTATAATTTTTAGACATTTAATAATTTAATTTATTATTTACACAATGATGATTCAGTAATTACCTTATTAATGAAAGAATCATATAAATTGTATTATTAATATTAAAATAAATATATTTCAATGTTTTTATGACATAAAAAAATTTATACATGAATATGACATGTTAGGGTTGATAAAATTTAACTTTTTTAATGTAATCATGTATCAATGAATTTAAAAAACCAAAAACCAAATAATGTAAAAATTGACATAAATTATTTTTTAAAACAAACACAATATTATTCTTTGTTATAATAATCCTTAATATCTAAGGATTGGAAAAAGTGATTAAATAGTATTATATATGTCATTAATGAACAACTTTAGGTTCTTTTGGAAGTTTATAGTAAGTTTATTAACCATATAGTGTTAGAATATAAGAAGACACTGTAAAAGATAAAATATTTAATGAAGAGTTAAATATAAAAGATATGGTTGATATGGTGACCTAAACCTATCTAAAAGCTATTGGGTGAGTGTTTTTCGACCCATCACCACCTTATAATAGAAATAAATCATTTTGTATACATTATAAAAAGAAAATTATTTTATTATAAAATAATAAGTCAAGATTTTCTTAAAGTGACCCTCACCTCTCTTAGAAAAGGGTACATCCTCTTCTCTCAAAATCAAACCCCTAAAGCCATTTGGCTGGGCCAACCCCTACAAAAATATAATCCCAAATATCCACCCTTTATTATAGAGGGCTTACTTTGGTCAGAAATCCAACCAAAGGAGATCTTTTGATAAAATCAAAAAGAAGAACCCGAAGAAAAGGTAAATATTTCATCACATCTTTTACATTCTTTTCTTCTTCAACTTCCCCTTTATTTGTTGTTTCCATTATAAAATAATAACCCTAGTTTCATATATATACCGTGATGTTATTATAAAAATGGTAAAACCACTTTCATTACTCTATACATCCTATAAATGACAATGTCACCATACATTTGTATGGACGGATTACCATCTCCACGTCATGGTGTAGTTTTTTATTCAATCAATTCATTATTAGGATGGGAATTATAATGAGTATAACTAATGTAAATAATAAATATGACATATTAATGATTTTTTATATATGTTATACCATCCAATTACATATGATTTGACCACCAATATATTGCTTTTTTCACTCGTGCATACGTACGGATTACCGTCTCCACGACATGATGGGATTCATTTCCACATTCACCATTCAACGATTATTATAAAAATATATATTATTAATAAGTATTTAATATATGACATTATAATTCTATTGGACATATATATATATATGCTTACATATATCTTGTTTACTTAGATCTGTTCAATATGATATGAAATTGGAAACAACGTTTATGCGTACGTACGTCCTACCATACCCGTAAATGGAGTTTTCCTTTCCATATATAAGTCTATTATACATATTTATATACAAAATATATATGATATAAAAATAGTGTTTTATATTATGGAATTATTTAAATAAAGATCCATGTGATACAATCAAGAGTAACCAGTTAAAAATGTACGATAAAGAAAGCGAGTATTACCTGAAATGTTTTATTTAACTTTGAAATTATTATTAAATGGGTAATATAAAGTAAAAAATAAATCATGTATGATGTCATAAATAATAATATGGTTCTGGAATAATTTAATAAAATACAATAGTATAAATATAGGAGGTTAAACATACCCTCAACTAAAATATAGTACAAGCTAAGGGTTAATTTCACAATCTCTTTATTATCTGAGGATGTTTTTATGTAATTTCATACTGGTACATATTTATTATCCATTTCAATGATTAATAAATGATTTTTCAAAGGGATTATTTTTAAGGGACCATTTTACAAAAACATCATTTCAAATGTTTTAAATATTTCATCTTCTAAATAGTCCTCATTAATGTCCATGTTTTCAAAATGGTTTTAAAGATTTATTTATATGGACTTTAAGGTTATAAAATGTAAATTACTCTCAAAAGTTTCAGAGTCATATGGGAAACATTGATTAAAAACTATCTTTTAAATGAATTCCTTTATAAATTATGTAACTTTTATATTATTTCCTGAAAATGGTATATTTTTTAAAATGATTTTTACATCACTTTCAACTATGACAACATCATTTACGGGATATTATTTAGGATCAAGGTTGCTTTATTATGATACAAATTTTCCGTATTGTATTAATATTTTTTGTTATATGTTTGACTATGTAAGTGTTATTTTTATACCATTCATGGTTTATGGATAATTTATTTACATTTAGTATGAAAGTTTTAATAAGAATGTTTATGTTATGTTTAATCTTTTTCATATGAGGAATGCAATAGATTTAGTAAGTGATGGGTAAAGCCTGCTATAGATCCTCAATGCATCGGTAGGTCTCATGAGACAAACTATTGTGTTGGAACAAGGCATGGACAAAATATTATTTATAGTCCTGGATCATCGCCTTGACTATATGGTTATGAAGTCTGGTATTATGCATTCCATCATTATGAAACTGGCTATTGATATTGCAAGAGATTATTCGACTAATAGAATATCCATGTGAATAAGTAATTGGAATTATTTGATTTTATTTTCGTCATATTATAGTGAAGTTTAATTTTAAAAGAATTTTTTTTAGACTTATACATTTCCTTAATTGTTTATGCTTAATTCGTAAACATTCTTCTATATTGTTATCTTTACTGAGAATCTGAGCTCACCCCTTTCTTTGTTATATTTTTCCAAGGATTCTGAGAAGTGTATTGTAATTGATATATAGGGTTAAGATAAGGGAATAATGGAATTAATTAATGATTATTTATGTTGTGTTGTATGTCATAAATTGTAATGTAACATTCATGTATATATTCAATTTTCCAATACTAATAAACTGATCGGTCCTTCAAGGCATGATTCTTTGTAATCATGACAACGTTATGTAATAATGCAATGAATCTAGGTAACTAGGGTTGGGTTGATACATATTCAACCCCCAGTAATCGGCACACAACTGAAATGTCCCATATTAATTCATGAAAGAAGAAACTAGTTATCTCCAAGGTGTTGTAATTTGATAACTAAAAAATTTATTCCCCAATTCCAATAACTAAAAATATTTATATTTATGATCTTTGGGTTCAATTCAATATGGTGGAATAATGGTAGTTTCTACTCCAGGCAGTACTTCTATTGTAAAATAAATATCTCTCTTGGATGGATTCCATAAGATGTCCTCAGGAAAAAATATTGAAATTCATTCACTATAGGAGGAAATAAAATCTTATATCATCACCCATTATTATGTACATGACATACCATATGTGTTTTGAGCTCACCCAACTGCTTGAAAATAGGCCCTGTATGGTCTTCCTGAATATTCAATTTTACACGGTGTATATAAGTGTCCCCCTAATGTAATGTAAACATTACACTATTATTGTAACAATCCAATTGAGCCTGATACAACATTAGCGAATATAACCCTAACATTATATCAAAACCTACCATTTAAAACACCAAAAAGTACCACAAGAATCATTACCACCAAAATAAAGAGTACATTTCATACAATGTTGTTTATTTTTTATTTCACACAAAATAGTGTATCAATAAACATAACACCACACATATATTCAACACATCGGCCCGACACATTCCCAAATGTATTAGCTATAAAAGACATTTGAGGCCCATGTATCAAAAATGATCAATATAATGTTTGGAATCTACCAAAATTATTCCTCAAAATGTCGATGGAATGGAATCTCCATCCCTTGATGTAGGTTTCATTGCATGAAACTGAAACGTCCCTCTATTATAGGATCCATTCTGAGCCCATAATGATGTATTATGCTACTGATAAGGGCACCCATATCCTAAAGTACCACATCTGCCACCCTAACATATATGGCTAGTAGAATTCAAACTACTAACCTAAAATGGGGTGACTATCCCACCTACCTACACACTTCCACAACAATGATCCTCCTTTAAGACAAATATGTTGAGAGTTCCTACAAAACCACTACACACTCCCCATCCTGCATCGCAATCATCGCTCAACTGGTGGTTGGGGTCATACACCACACATTTGTGTTGTCATGTTGTGTTGATAAAATAGTACATGGTCAACAACCTATGAGATAAATACACTTTCTGGGTAATCATTCTACCAGTAACCTACTAAAAACCTACAAAAGGGTTCTTCTCTCTTTTGGGTGTCCCACTCAATGATATCCTAAATAAAAGAACATTTTTAACACAAAAGGCCTCTTAATTTTTCCGCAATGAGATAAGGGTCTTATCCACCACCTCATAAAAACTACATAAACCATATATATTCACATATTACTTTATATAATTCCTATTTATATAATGAAAACATCTTACTTGATCTTCCTTGTATAATTAAAATGATGGAAAAATACATTCTAATTCAATGGTGTGGAAAGAATAATCTATCAATGTCCTAGTTATTTAATCCAAACCCATCATATTTTTCATCTTCCACATTCGGAAGGCCAATAGATAGAAATGGTCATGAATCATTTCCTATAAACCCTTCCACAAGATACCATCATCTTGTTCATCCTAAACTAGAACATCCCCCCAACACTTCACTGATCCTATCAACATATGTTAGGCCAACTTGAATCTCTTATCAAGAAGATTCTCCTAGTGATCCATTATCAACTTTATGTATTCTATCAAGAAATAATCTACCTCATGTGTACCCTCTTAAGAAAAAATCATTTGTTGGTGTAACTAAAAAACTCTAGTCTAATCATACATGCTGGGAAAAAAATTCCATGGGTTCAATTACATCATATTTATAAAATAATAAAATTTCCCATGGAACTATTCATTCCATGTATCACCCTAGATCAACAGGTATTCATTCTAAACTACTAGAGGAAAATTCAGATTGATATCCATAGGACTCCGAATCCGAACATGAAATCATGTTGGAATATCTCTAAAATTTCAACCACTTATGATAAAATAACAATAGTTGAGAAAAATATGTCTCACTACTAGTCCAAATCAACAAATTTCACCTTGACTATCCCAATAGATATGGGTGATCCAACATACACAATAACAAATTTTTAATTAACAATATATTTTACCATTTTCTCTTTCATTATGTTGATATTTATCTTTTAGAAATCTTTCTATCATTTCCATCATGTGATAACTAGATATTAAACCCCATACTACACTTCATTAGACACTATTCATAATCCATTTTATTTAATTCATCCTTTTACTCATTTTCTTTTTCATTATTAAATAGTGCTTATTAGAAATTGTAAGGGAAATTAGATAAATTTAGTCCCTCACATCCTACATATCATTCCTATGTGTGGAAACCAAGATGCATGTCACTTATATCTTTAGGTTCGTAAAATATATATTATATAGACATCCTCTGTCTATTTCTTCCATGAAAAAATACCATAAAATAGGCATACCACACATTAAGTGCATTCAAAAATAGGGAAATATCATCCAGCTGCAAAAACGACATCAAGAAAAATAATCATTCAATGGGTACATAGGTATTCCCTCATACATAGCCTTGTCCCTCCCATAAAGAAGATCATTTACAAGGAATGATATTTTCGACTATACCATAAATTGAAATGATATTATCTTTTATGAATAAAATTTCCATTCTTTTAATGTATTACAGAAAACAATAACACTCTTTATTATTATTATTATGATTAAATGACTTATATGTATCATTACAATTGATTATATCGTTGTTGAATAGTGATCATAGTACTAATATAAATTTAAGGTTTTTAGAAAAATCCTCATGACATAGAAAAATAATTGGATGGCCTTATCTATTATAATTGGGAGGTATGAAGAACATTTGTCCGAGCTCCGAAAGGAGGTCGCATCAATAGGATTTTCATTTTATTAATCCAAACTCTATTAGAAATCATACTTATACAAATGAATATATACCAACTATTTGTAAAACATTTGTATAGGTCCCCTTTCCCTATGATTTTTTTTCAAACCATTTGTAATATCCAACTTTGAGACCACTTTTCCCAACAGTTTGGAAAAACTATTTGGAATGGGAATGAATTTCCCAACAGCTTTCCAAACTATTGGAAAAATACAACTTTTAAACCAAATTTCCCAATGGTTTGGTAGAACCATAGAGAATGGGTATGGATTTTACTACATTTATTCCAAACCACTGGGAAAATCACATATTTATACCACTTTTCCCAATGGATTCGAAAAACCATTTGAAAAGACATATCGCTTCCCAACGGTTTTTCAAAACTATTGAGAAAATCCCTCTTTGATACCACCATTCCCAATAGTTTTTTCAAACCATGGAAAAAGCATACAGATTTCCCAATTTCTTTACCAAACCATTAGGAAAAGACCAAATTGATACCACTCTTCCCAATAGTTTGAGAAAACTATTGGTAAAGGGTGTGTATTTCTTAATGATTTCTCCAAACCATTAGGAAAAGACCACTTTGATAACCCTTTTACCAATGGTTTGGAAAAACCATTGGGATAGGTACCCTTAATTTTTATTAATTATTTTATTGAATATAGTCAAATAAATCAATATATAAATTATAAATATATATATATATATCCAAATATATTACCAATGTTAATTTGTGGATAGTGGTAAAGTCATTGATATATAACCCATAGGTTGTGGGTTCAAACATCCACTATAATTTTTTATAAATCTATCTATACCAATGGTTTAGTAAGTTGTAGGGTGATTTGGAGAGGTTATAGACCTATCCCAACATTTTGGGGAAAACTGTTGGGAATAACCTATCCCAACGGTTTGAAAACAGTTGTTATTCGTCAATACCAATGGTTTTGAAACTATTGTGATAGGTTTTCCCACCTGTTTTCCCCAAACCATTGGGATAGGTCTATCCCCATGACAAATCACCCAACAACTTCCCAAACTATTGGTATATGATATTTGAACGGTTTGGGGACTTATACCAACAGTTCCAAACCACTGGTATAGGTAATTCTTCCAATAGTGAAAGCTGAGCGTCAACTTGTTATGCTTTAACAGAATCACCCAAAGGAGAGGTTCAAGTTTATTGAGATTACCAACTGAGATATTTTATCTGATACAGCCTAAGAGTCTATCACATTCGCATACCATACCCTTAGGTCTTACATGGGTTTTATAAGGGGTTATATAATGAGGTAAAAGTAATTTATTGTGTAATATTTTTTTATAAATAAAATTTTTATTCCATCAATTTCTTAATAAAAATAGTCTTTCTTAAAAAGGGACAATTTTATTAATTCTAATTTCTAGTAAAAAGTGAATTTTGAGAAATATATAAATTATGTTAGACAATGGTTTTTATTATTATTATTATATTAAATATTTTTATAAATGATGATTATATAGGTTCTTTATTTATAAATGATTATGTAATCAATTTGATAATAGTTATATTTTGTATTGATAAAACAGAAAGTGTATTTTTAATGAATATGCTTTATGGAATGAATGAATTTTTAAATTATTATTATTTAAAAAAAATATTCTTAACAAATAAATTTTATGAATAATAAATGATTCTATAGCTTTTATTATATCCAATGAAATATTTTTAAATGTTTGAGAATATTTTTTCTAAAACCCATTAATTTTCAATTAATTACAGTTATCATTTTATAATAGAAAATTCAAATTTTTAAAAATTAATTTAGAAAAAATTAATATAATTCTTGGAATTAGGATTTTGAAATTATTCAATAGTGAATTATCCTAATTTTCGTTTTTTGGGTAAAATGTAAATTGCAAATAAACAAAATATGTTTTTATGACATCATAACGACACCAAAATGATGTAATAAATACTATAATGGTTATTATTGGGAAAATATATTTTTCTAAATTAAAATAATTTGATTTTATATTTTTTTACTTAATTTAAAAAGATTTAGTTAATTCTCCATATTCTATTATATACATCTTGATTTTAAATTAATTTATTTAATAATGTGACACATATATACATAAGAAAGGCTAATATTTTAATATTTTTGTCAATTGATCTTATAAAATAATTTTTTCCACTAAAATTTTGAAAATCCCATATGAAAAAATCATGGTAAGTATTGTCATTTTGAATATATAATTATATAGATTCAAAAACCTATGTTTGTGGACTATTAAAAAATTTACCTCTCATTTCCTATATTAACCCACACAGGATCCCACTTCCTTTCCCTAAAAATACGTGGAGAATGTCCCTAATCATCCCTCCTCCCTGTAGAACCCCCTCAAGGCACCTGTTTCTCTCATGAATCCCCTCTGCATGCTCTTTAAGTCAAACACCCAATTAAGGGATTCCATCCTTTAACATTTTCCCATGTTTCTAAATGTTTTTATTCAATTTTATTTAATTAAAAATGTATATGTATGATTTCATACCTCCCACATATGGCCCTCAAATTTTTTTAAGGATGATATGCCACATTATCTATCATTAGTTCCTTCTATGTACACCCATTACCATACCAAAATACTTTAAAGAAATTCTCTTTTCATATTTACATTATAGTATTTTTCCCATATTATGCATCAATGTTCCCTTTATTTTATTGTGATATTATGTTACATGATCCCCATACTGTATATTTCATGTTAAAATTATGAAAGACCCATTTCACTCTCATTAATCAAACTTATAAATTTTCATATAACGATGTTATGCTGCTAAAATTGAAACAAAAATTTCCAATCCAAAATCATCATGTTTTGAATACGATACCCATTTCTCTATCAAGGGTATTCACCATCATTAGAATATACATATTTAATGATATAGATACATATTTATTCCATATTCCATAACCATGGAAGAAATTATGATTTTGAATGATTCTATGTTATATAATCTATGTGGCACACTAATGCATTAAATGAAATGTTTATAAATGGTGTGCCCTAATAGCGCCTCAATGAATTGGGTAATTAATAGTATCATGATACCTCATGTGAAATGATGGTTTACTCATGCTAATACATGTACAACGAGGGTTTAATCAGGCTAATTACAATACAATGAGGGTTTAATCATGTAATCCATGTCCAATGGGCCCTGGCTCATGGTATTATCATGGTGTATGTTGTTGCTACATTTCCATGTTAGTATAATAATTCTATGTCATGAATTAATATTCATTTTTCTCTTATGATCCATTGATATGCCAATTTCATAACATGTATTGTATTCATCATGTTACGCCTTCTTGACTCCCATACTAGGCTTTATAGCTCACCGCATTATTATGTATGTACTTATGTTATCCAATTTTGCCTTTAGTATGGAGGAATGTGTTGGTCATGTCAAAGATGTTTGAAATAAAGATGTTCAATTTCATGTTTTATGTTTTTATGTAATGTTTCAAATTTCTCAAGACACTATACCTCTCAATCATCCGAGTTATATTATGAATATGTTTATGTAATATTTCATGATTAATTCTTTAATAAATAGCAGAGTTGTTTTAGTTGGTATCAAAGGAATGGTTTTGTTATATTTGGTAATAGGGGTTTTTTAAAATATAGTGAAAACTATGTTGATAAGTCTGAGTATAAGAAAATAATGCCTAAATTTTTTTTGTGTATAAATTTAGTGGTTTATCACGAAAATATATCATTGGTTGGATACAAACAAGTAGAGGTGGCTATGGAACAAATGTATATAGGTGTAAAACCCAAAAACACCACATTGAGATAGCCTGAAACATGAATTGGTGCATGATAAGGGTCCTTTTTGCACTCATGGTTCATCACTACTGAGGGATATACTATAGTAAATTCATAATCTAAATAGGAACCATTATTAAGGGAATAAAAAATTACCCTGTGATTAAATGTTGGGTAGTAGATCATGGATAACATATATTGAAGCATATAAGATCATAAGATAAATTAATCAATTTAATTTATATGTTATCTATGTTTTCATTGGATTTCCCATTATGTGTTTGATAAGTGTACCTCTAAGATTCCTTTTATTTTATCCAATGTCCAGTAATAGGAGGAATCAGGCTAACAACCGATGTGAGGATCAATGTTATTACTATTATAATGAGATTACCAATCTAATGGGAGTTGTAATCACAAATTTTCTCACCATACTATCATAGTTAAATCATGTTTTGAATATAATCATTGGGGAGAAGGAACATCGAACCCTCCCCCCATCCCACCAATAAAGAACGAGCTATAATCAAGATATTAATGAGAAAAGGGCCTCCTACATTCATTGGATCATCTGATCCCTCAATTACCATACAATAGATCAACTGTAACACCCCAAGCTTCCCCGATACGTTTCCCTTTGAGTAATTCAATATCTTACATTGTACGCAACTTCGAGATTCTAACACACCATGATCAATCAAAGTAGCTGTTATGAATAGTAATACCAACTTTTTTGAAATTTTATACATTTTATCTTTCAAAATAATCTTCATTTTTGGATTTGGAATAATGAAATTATCCTAAGTGGAAATTTTGGTACTTTTTGGATAACTTTTATATTTTGATGAATAGTTAAAATTACTAAATTTTAATTAAAAACAACTTTTTTAATCAAAATAATTAATAGTGATACATTATTAATTTAAGTGTTTTTAAAGTATATTTAGAATATATATTTACCATTTAATATAATGTTGGTCATTGGACATAATTTTACAATTAAACCGGACATAAACAAGTATCAATCTATTGATAGTTATTATATCTTAAAAACACGGTTTTTGTTTTGACAGCGAGATTTAATTTTAAATTAATTTCTGCCACTTCTATGTTTTGAATTTAGAAAAATGGATTCCATATTTTAAATCAGGATGTCCAAATTTTGTAAATAAGTAACTTTTATTTTTAGAAATTTTGAATAATAATTCGGTAAATATTTTAATTACCATGGTAAAAGGGTAAATCCGGTAAATAAAGGTAATGAAATAAAATTATAATAATAATAAGTTACCATAAAACGTGTCCTAACCTTATTCGTGAATACATATCCGACCATGGGCATCTTTGGGTCGATTTTGGGACCCCATTGAGCAACTTTTAGGTGATAGGGACACTTTATATTAATTATGCTTAAGTAAATACAAAAATGACATAAGGTTATATCTTTTAGAAAAATAATTTTTACATATGTTTATATATGTTATATTTTCAATTATAAATATTAATTATAAATATGAAAATATTTCCTACTTAATTATATTTTATTGATAATTTTTAGACATTTAAAATATAAAAATATATATGACACAATAATGATGCAGTATTTTCCTTATTAATAAAAGAATCAAATAATTGGTATTATAAATCTTAAGATATATGTAATATGAAAGTTTTGATGACATTCACATAATTTATTGGTTACTATGACACGTTAGGATTTCTTAAATGAGTTTTTTTCTAATTAATAATGTTTTTAAGACTTTAACAAAAATCAATTATTGAGTAGTGTCAAAACTGTCAAAAATGAGTTTTTAAAACAAATATTATATTATTAATTTATATTCTATTTCTAAAAATCCAAGGATCATCCAAAGGACTTATATAATTATTGGTGTATCATTAATGGACCACTTGGGGGCTGCTTGAATTTATATATTAAGTTGATTAACTATATATTATAAAAATACAATGTTACATGGTAAGTGTTAGACTAATTAACCAAGAGTTAAAACTAAAAGATAAGGTTAATATAATGACCCAAACCTATCTAAAATATATTTGTTGAAAGGATTTAGACCCATCCCACCTAATACTTTGAATAATACACTTTGGATCCATTATAAACCGAATATGATTTTATTATAAAATAATACTTTAAGTTTTTCCTAAAAATCCCCTCACCCCTCTTATAAAAGGGCACTCCCCGTTCTCATTAATTACCACCTTCAAAGCCATTTTTCTCGGCCAAACCCTTCCCAAATATCCTCCCAACATCCCTCACTTTATTCTAGAGGCCTTATATTGTTCATAAAGCCATCCTAAGGATCCATTTTGATCAAATCAAAAGGAACAACCCGAAAAAGAGGCAATGTCTTCACCACCCTCTTTAAAGTTCCTTTCTTCTTCAACTTCTTCTTTCTTTTTTATTTCCATTCTAAAATAATAACTCTAGTACCTTATATATACTGTTATGTTATTATAATTATGGAACAAACAATTTAATTATTCTATCCATCCCTTGAATGACATGTCACCATACGTTCGTACGTATAGCCTACCGTCTCCACGTTGTGGTGTAAATATTATTCAATATACCATTGTTTAGATGGGTATAATAATGATGTATAATTCATGTAAATAATAAATATAACATGATAATGATTCTTTCTATATGATATACCATCAAATTATATATTATTTTAATATCAAAAGAATTATATTGTCGCTCGTGCGTACGAACGGATTATCGTCTCCATGAACGCGGTGATATTCATTCCCCATCGTATCCATTCAAGACTAAATTTTAATGGATGATTACAAATAATATTTAAGGACTTAATATCATTCTGGATATGAGTATTATACAACCTATCCATAACAAACACGACTTATATAATAGAAAACAAGTATGTTAACACCCAAAACGATGATAATACTAATATTTTATTAACAAAGCGATGTTAAAAGATCATATATGATATCATATTAATATATATGATTATTTTATAATTAAATAACAAATATTTCACCATTATACAGGAGGTTAACCTACCATCCACCATGGAAAATTACAAGGTAAGGGTTTATTTCACAATCTCTTCATTATCTGAGGTTGTTTATATGTAATTATCTACTAGGACCTCTTTATCATCCACATACATGTTTCTTAAAAATGTATTTCAAAACATTCTTACTATTTTACAGAATATTAGTTAAAGTCATTTATACCCTTGTTTGACTTTTTATAAGAATTTTATAAAGTAATCTTTCCGTCATTTTCCAAAAAAGGCCCTTTTTAACCTTTTCTAAAAAAATTAGGTAAGAATGTCTTTTTTTAACTTATACGGCAGGTGCGGCTATTTTCCGCCATTATAACATCATCAAAGCTTCCATTACAAGCTTATAAGAATATTTTCAAAATAAATTTTTTCTTTATGTGACTCTTAAATGATTTCAAAATATAAAGAGTTATGTCTCTAAAATAAGGTATTGATTTCATCTATGTTAACATCCTTTGATGGATTTTAGGTATATTTGAAGTTGATTAATTATGATGCAAAACTTCCATATTGTATTGAGGTTTTTGTGATATGTTTGACTGTGGATGATCTATTATTTATACCATTCATTTCTTATGGTTAAATTATTGACATTTCGTATGCCAGTTCTAATACGAATGTTTATGATAGGTTTAAAACTATTCATATGAGGAATGTATTGTACTTAGAAAGTGACAGTGGGATCCTTCTATATCTCCTCGATGCATCGGTAGGTCTCATGAGACAACTAGATATGGAATTGCCCGAGGCCCTTTCCCAATTTGATTTATGGTTTTGGATGAGGCCTTAATCATTTTAGACATCTTGGCCGAGGCCTTGACAAAATGTTTCAGAATGTCCGGCATTATACATTCCCTCATTATGGAAATAATATTGATGGTTCATGTGATCATTCGACTAGTAGAATACCCATGATTATGTTTTATTATGGCATTATTTACCCATCTCATAATCATTCCATAAAAGTATTCATGTTTATTATTGGTAAAGGCATGTGGTTTTCAATTATTTACCAGGATTAATATTTATGTTATTTTCCGCTGTATTACTTACCCTTACTGAGCGTTTTAGGTCACCCCTTTCTTATGTTTCATTTTCCTAGGATATGAGGAAGTTAGTTTTGAGTGACCTGCAGGCATAATCTAGGAGGATTGGATGCTTTTAATGAAATATATTATTGTTGTATTTCTCTTCAAGTTGTAAAGTGGATCATATGTATGAATCTTGTTTCCAATAATACTAAATAGATTGGTCTTTAGAGGCATTATTTCCTTGTGATCATGCCAATGTTAGGTAATAATTCACTGACTCTGGGTAACTGGGGTCAGGGCGTTACATCAACTCCATTGAGAAGATCTGATCCATCCTCCAATGTTCTGAACAAGATATTATGGATCTGGATTCATATCACTTGGAGGGTGAATGTGTTCCATTGTGTACATTAATAAAAAATAAAGATCATGAAGAATAAATTGAGGTGTTTTAATTGATGGATTTTTAGAAGAAAAAAAAATTCTATAAATATTTTCCTTGCAACCACTGACTTAATATAGAATCAGAATTCTTTGACCTCAAGAAAAAATGACAATGAATCCATTAGTGAGTATGAGGAAATATTCAAAATAATTTTATGATATGCCACTGGCTTAATCATTACCCCCAAATTCAAGGTTGACCACTTCATTTGTGGGTTAATCCTAGCCTACCAAAAGTCTTAGATTTATGTGACATTGATAACTGTGAGTAAATTTTTTGATGTGCCCACAAAGTTGAAATGATGATCGGTGAGTCATAGGGGTATCATGGGGATAATAAGGGGAATTAAGACATTAATTATGGAAGTATGATTGATAAATACAACATTTATATGAAATTCCATCACCCTACTTTCTGGTAGTTCCGGAAAGATGCACCCCAAAAATTTCCAGAAGGGGACGAGGAAATGCTTTATGTGTGGAAGAGAAGGCAACATGACCATTAATTTCCGACAAGAGAAACCTTATTCTATGATAGAGGATATGAACACATCATTCATTCCTTAATGAATTGTTCATTCGTACAACTGCAAAGAAACAGGTCACATTAAAAACCAATTCCCTATGCAAAGGGAATTTGGAGGAAACCAACAACCTCTAAGGAAAGAAGGATAAGCATTATCCATCCCTACCGTCGAAGAAAATAAAAAAACTAAGTGGTGATAGGTAGCCTAGTTATTCATCCAATAATAGAGAATTTTATTTTTTATTATCGTTATATGGGTTATTTTATATCCTTAATTATTAGTAGAACAATCCATACACTAACACAAATCATGGATGTAGAGATTTAGGTTAAAACAACAAATCCGGAAATTATTGAATCCCCTGAATATAACTCCACCCATGTAACAATTTCTAGATTTAGCTTCTTATAAAACCCCATCATACTATTTTTGGGGGAATTTCAAGAAATTTTAGGCCTTCGTTGGATGTCCCTATATATAGAGAACATAAATTTATATGAGAGGGAAATATCTCTTCATATTGTGTATCTACCCCTAAATTGTTAAAATAGTTTTGAGGATGATGAAAACACTTTAGACCCCTCATCTCAAGCATAGATTTTACTTCCATTTGAGTATGCATATCATTATCAAATGATTGTGTATAAGGAAGGATCCATACTCGATGACATGCCTATTATGTTTGAATTTGTTGAAATGTTTCCTGGGAAATATCTTAGTATTCCTCCCTCAAGAGATGTTGAATTATAGATTAATCTTATTCTTTGGTATTTTCCAATATCCAATACTCTGTATATAATATTTTTTGTGGAGATCGGGGAATTAATGAAGAAACTATAGGAGAATATATATAAAGGGTTTATATTCCAATGTGATTCACAATGGGGTGCAACGGTCATCTTCTACAAGAAGAACTATGGGTCAATGCACCTTTTCATTGATTATCATGAGCTCAATAAAATCACTATAAAGGAAAAGTATCCTTTGTAATTAATTGATTAATTGTTCAATAAGCTACATGGAGAACAAACCTTATATATTGTGGCTCTGTGGTTGGGATATTACAACCTAAGGGTAAAGAAGCAGTATAACTCCAAGACTGCTTTTCATACAAGGTATGGGCACTTTGAATTCATATTAATGACTTTCGAACTCACTAATGCTCCATAAATCTTTGTGGACATAGTCAGTAGATTGTTTAGAGATTATGACGACAATATTTTTGTAGTATATTTAGATTTTATTATAAAATAATAAAAAACCAAGGAGGAGCATGTGGAGAATCTATGAACTATACTATAGACCTTGTGAATGGATAAGATTTACGAAAAGTACAAAAAGTGAGTTTTTCAGTTGATGAATGTCTCTTTTATTGGCATATCATCACATGAAATGGGATATATATTAATCTCTCTAATAAAAATACCATTTGAAAAAATCCTAAGGCCAACATCTTTGATAGATATCTATAGAATCCTTGGTTTATGATGATAGTATTGTCGATTTGTGAGAAATTTATTTGGATTTTCAAAACCACATACCATGATAACTCATAAGGGATTCATGTTTTCATTCAGTGTTTAATGCGAAGAGATATTTACGGAATTTAAAAGGGGACCTATCACTATTTTTGTGCTCACATTACCCACATGGGAGAACATTTCAGGGTATTTAATGATTCGTTGATAAATGGTCTGGGTTGTGTGTTCTTGAAAAATGAAAAATTCTTTTCCAAAGCTTCAAGGAAAATGAATTTCTATGAGAATAACTATCAAACTAATGATTTAGAGTTTCTTATATTGATCATTCATTTAAAAATATGGAGACATTACCTCTTTGGGGAGAAGTGTGAAATATATATAGATCACCAAATCCTCAAATATATTCTCACCTAAAGAGTTAAATATGAACCAATGATGATAGATAGAGGTGATCAACGACTATGACTTCTCAATTCACTGCCATCTCAGGAAACATAATAAAGTGGATGATGCTCTATGTATAATGGACCCAACATTTATATCATTGACAAGAATTTAAAAGGATTCAATCTTCTTAGATTTGACGGTGATAGATATGGAAATAATAATAAGGTAACATCATCAATCCTTTCACAAATTACTTCTTAACCATCTTTGTTGTCAACGATGAAGGATGCTAAAAAGGATGATGAGGGAATTCATAAGAAAGTTGAATCTATTATGAAAAGGTAAATAATCATAGTTAAATTTTAATGATTAATGAATTGTGAGATTTGAGTGAAGACTATATGTTCCACAAAATCTAATGTTAATGAAAAATCATTTGGATGGTTCCCATAGTTCAAATTTTCAATTAACATAAGAAACATAAAACATGTATCGAGATGTCTGAGGGCATTATTAGTGGGATCACATAATGAAGGGGATCACTAACTATTCATAAAAGTGCATGTAATGACATTGTGTGAAGAATGAGAGGTAAAATTCACAGGGGTTGAGGAAACAATTACCCATACCAACATAGAAATGAGAGTACATAGCAATTTACTTTGTCACTAGACTTTGGAAGACATTAAAAGGATATAATTATATATGGGGTGTTGTGGATAATCTTATAAACTTTTCACATATCACTTCAATTTGAGTGGTTTAATCATTGGATCAACTGCCAGAGATATACATAAGAGAAGTGGTAAGTCCTCATGGTGTACCACTATTGATCCAATTGATATCCAAGATTCACATCCATGCTCTCGAAGAGTCTCCAACATGATCTGAATACTAATATAAACATCAGTACGACTTATCATCCTCCAAATAATGTCTAATATGAGTGTACTATTGATTCTCGCTCAAATTTACCCAAGAGAAGAAGGTAGGATAGTCCCTGTAGTTTATCTTGGGTTGTCGAATCCTCATCGACCTAATAAGTAACATATAGACAGATAAATTCTATGGAATGTTTTTGGCTATGAAGTGGCCAACTTGGGTTGGTTTTATATGGGTTTAATGGAAAACTAAAAGATTTAAGTGAATTCAATTTAAAAGAATGAGTTGATCCTAGGTTATTTCTCAGGGTGGATTGGATGAATTACTTTTTTAATGATTTCAATTTCTTATAATTGAGATGGATTCATTTCAGAAGATTAAACGAAATCATCACTTACTGGTTTAATGCCTACACACCATAATAGTAATCACCTATACACTTTAAGGATCAATATTTTGAGCACTCCAAGGTAGAGGTTCGTATTAGCACTTGAAATGTGTGACCTTAAATTCAATAAGGATGAAGATGTTTTAAAATCATCAAATAAAAATCTCATTTAAAAGAAGTGATTAGCCATTAATGGAATGATAAATAAGATCCAATCCAGCCCCTTTATACTCCCTTGGATCAACCCATTAATTATTTATCCCTCCATTGATGACATGTATTCAACGGAAGCGGGAAGTAGGCTTACAAAGGTGGAATTGAAGAAGTAAAAACAACAACAACAAAATATCACTCCTCTGTTCTGTGATAAATATCACAAAGTATGGTGTGAATAAATTCACACCTTGAAGCAACGGTATCATCATGATAAGTAGAAGTATATAATAAGATTAAATGAAGAACTTTTATTAAGAAACTAAGGTTAATTAAACAACTTTCATGAGGAAGAAATGTGATTACAAACACAAAGCGGCAACATAACACTACAATGAAACCAAGCACAAAAGATTCCTCAATTCCGCCACCACCACTACCTTAAATAGGCATTTTGAAAGCCTTGTGTCGAGACTCCAACAGTACAAATCATCCCACTTGATTATGGTAGGCCTAGGGTGGTGGAAAGCTTGTGGAACTTAGACTTTTCCACATTTGACCCGAGGTGGCAGCCAGCTTTCATCCACCGAATAGACGTGCTTATATGACCTTATCGATGGCCGAATAAGAGTTGTCCACAGAATAATAAAATGGATCTATTGATGTCTTATAACCTCTTGTAAAATTTGGTCCCATTTGGAGTTGTGGATTCCGAGATATTATCAAATTAGTGGTCTGTTTTTCTGGGCCTTAGAATATGGCCAGAATTGTATCTCTAAATTGTGTCGCCTTAATAACCACAATAGAGGCAGAATTTTAATTTTCTCATTAAGGGTTATTTGTTCCTATACATGTCTTCTATCATCCCACAAAACGTGGGATTAATTGGGCCTATATGTTGGGCCCCACAGTCTCATAAGTGGTCTGGTTTCCAATCTGCCTTCTCTTAGAATTGCTTCCATTCATCTCCAAATATGTCCATAATTATTTATGAATCATCTATTGATCCCTGAATGAAAAATGTTCACATTTATGTGTAGATATAGTTCACAAAATATCAAATTAAAATATTGATAATTACATTCCTTATAATCTGATGACTCATTGGGCCTAATTTAGTGTATATTAGGCATGAAGTGCACAAAAGATGAGAATGGATGTTCATAATGAAAATGCACTAACTCAGGCCCATAAGATCAAAAATGAACATTTAATACCATTAAAACGTAATTAAAATATATGTTCTTATTGGATAATCACACCCCCCAACTTGAGATTTTCTAGTCCCGAGCAAATAATTCAATGATTTTATTTGAATTCCTTTCTTCAAACACATTATAACAAACAGTGCTCATAATGTAAACTGCACACAAATATATTTTTATAACCTATCAAGATAATTTAAAACAAGATGAATTTAAAAGCAGATCCCAATCCCAAGCCCATTACTTTGATCAAATCCATCATCATACTTCATCCAACTCAATTAGATGTAATGATGTGTTGTGAATCACAATAGATATGGGGGGGTTCATTTTCATTCAAGGGGGAAATCATGGAAGCGCTAGGTGGAATCACATTTAATCCAAATATGAGTATTCTTCATTACTATTATTTTTGGATTTTTCTTTGCAATATTTCTATAGTAATTGAGATTGCAATTAATCAAATTAACCCATGTAGCAAGACTTTGCCGATGACTCCCAGACTCAAAGGCCTTAGGGCACCAAGTGAAGCCCATATACTGGGGCATCGTCTCGAGTTAACTTAATAAAAAACAAAGTCATATTACCATAAATAGAGATAGATTAAAAAACTCAGGGCTAGAAAACTATGGAGTTACGATCCCGAAGTGCCGAAAGCCTCGCATTTTTTCAATCCATTGTTCTACACACAAATTTTTTTTATATTATTTTTTGAATACTCATATTATTCATAAAAATCAAACAATCCTATGCTATTTATTATGGTACCCCAAAAATTCAAATTAGTACCCCACAGTCTAGAGGACGTGCATTGTGGAATTTTGATTTGATGGATGAAAATAAAAATGATGAAAATTTTCATTGGACAACCAAACTTCCAAAATCAATGCTTTTAAACTTAATAATGAATTAAATTAAGAGTCAAGGAAATAAAATTTATTTGCTATGTAGTTTTAATGAGATCAAAGATGTTATTATATGAATGATAAAGGAATTGTACTTCTTTTTTTATCATTGTTTTTTTAAACAAACATTTTGTTTCCACACCCCCCAAATTAGAATAAAACTATCCCAAGTTTCGTAAAAATAAAATTTCGAATGGGGTAGATGAATAAAAGGGGAGTTCAATAAGGAAATTGAAATATGAGGATCATGGAATGAAGTAACCTGGTGGTTGAAGTTTTAAGTTCTTGCTGCTCCAATTTAGTCCTTTGATATCCATGTCGCTTGCAGAGTTCCCTAGTGTAAAAAAGAAAACAAACAAACAAAACAAAACAGTATATATATATATAAGTAAAACATAAATATATATATAAAATAAATTGATGATACATTGTCTTCTTTTTAAATTTTTGGGTAAGGTATTACTAAAGGATCACACCACGTGACACGGATGAATATGGTGCTCCCCTTTCATACCCATCCATACTCATAATAGAAGAACAAGTCAACAGTCTATTTTTTTATTCATCAAAATGATTCATTAATCCTATTTAAAAATATGATTTGCAAAGATGAAAACCACAGGTTGCCTCCCATGTAGCTCTTTATTTATGGTCGTTAGCCGACTTGAACCCCCCAACTTACCCAATACCAACTTTCATTATTTTATGGAACACATGTTTCACCAATTCTAATAGGTTGGGATTGATTCTATGTTTATAATTTGTTTCATTCACAATCCTATGTTCTAAAATGAGTGGGTAAATCCAATGAATTTATGAAATAGTGGATCTAGTTACTTCTCTAGTCTTTTCGAAGACATCAATGATCATTCCTACATTATTAGTTTGAAGAGAAGAATTAATTCCATCATAAAGGTCATGGTTATACACTATGAAGGGATAGTAGAGCGAGGAAGGAAGAATACTAATTTTGAGCTCGGTTTGGATAGGAAATTCAGACATCAGTTGACACTTTGAATTAAACTCAATTTCATTTTCAAAATTTCTCAACAGAATTGGTTCCTTTGTAAAAGAATATCCATCCACCAAATTGGACATATCAGTTTTAGGAACGGATTTGGACTCAATGTTTTCGATTTCTCTCAATGGTTCAATGGTTGGTGTTTTTGAAAATTCATCAATGGAGTTATACTTAGGAGACTCAATCCATGATGTCAAATTATTCTCTTTTGAATCCAAAAATTCAAATTTCTTCCTGAATCAAACACCCATCAATAATTCATTGATCCTCTTCATCTTCCCCAAATCCAAAGGTTTTCTCTTCAGTAAATTAATGAGAGGTTTGTGGGAAACTAGACACTCCACATAAGGTTATGGAAGGGATAGTTTGTGAAGGGATGGGTTCCTCACAAGTTTTAATGCAATGTAGTTCTAACCTCAATGATGAAACCTCAAAATAAATTATCTACATTTTTTGACATAGTTTTTCAAGTAATGGGTGTGAATTAGGATGGATAAGGGGTTGAGACAGATGGTCTATTCTAGAAGGATAATTATGTTGTTGGAATTCCATAGGAGGAAGCTCAAATTGGCTTTGTGGGGATTGAAACTCATTATATGTTGAGATGTTTTGTGGATCCTAGGGGTAAAAACAATGTGGTTCAATAGGTTGTTGATGATACAACAAGTAGAAATTAGGATGGTCATTGTACATCACACATGGGGTTGGGTGATCAAAGTTGGGATAAGTGTCCCATGTTTGTACTTGTTTAGAATTGAATTCCATAGGAGTGATGGGGTGAGAACAGAGAAGAGGGATGAAAAAAAAGAATGATAGTGTCTAAGATAACTTACTTACGTCCCCGGCAACGGTGCCAAAATTTGATTCTCGCTCAAATTTACCCAAGAGAAGAAGGTAGTACGGTCCTTGTATTTTAGCTTGGGATGTCGAATCCTCAGAGACCAAAGAAGTAACCTATAGACACATACATTCTATGGAATGTTTTTGGCTATGATGTGTCCAACTTGGGTTGGTTTTATTTGGGTTTAAAGGATAACTAACAGATTTAAGTGAATTCAATTTAAAAGAATGAGTTGATCCTAGGTTATCACTCGGGGTGGATTGGATGAATTACTTTTTTAATGATTTCAATTTCTTATAATTGAGATGGATTCATTTAAGAAGATCAAACGAAATCATAACTTACTAGTTTAATGCCTACACACCCTAATAATAATCACCTATACACTTGAAGGATAAATTTTTTGAGCACTCCAAGGTAGAGGTTCGTATTACCACTTGAAATGTGTGACCTTAAATTCAATAAGGATGAAGATGTTTTAAAATCATCAAATAAAAATCTCATTTAAAAAAGTGATTAGCCATTAATGGAGTGATAAATAACATCCAATCCATCCCCTTTCTACTCCCTCGGATCATCTCATAAAAGAGATAGCCCTCCATTGATGACATGTCTTCAACGGAAGAGGGATGTAGACTTACAAGGGTGCAATTGAAGAAATAAAAACTACAACAAAAAAAGATCACTCCTCTGTTGTGTGATAAATATCAAAAATTATGGTGTGAATAAATTCACACCTTGAACCAACGGTATCAACGTGATAAGTAGAAGAACAAAATAAGAGTAAATGAAGAACTTTTATTCAGAAACTAAGGAGAATTAAACAACTTACATGAGGAAGAAATGCTATTACAAACACAAACTGGCAGCATAACACTACAATGAAACCAAGCACCAAAGATTCCTCAATTCCTCCACCACCACTGCCTTAAATAGGCATTTTAGAATCCTTGGGTTGATCCTCCAACAGTACAAAGCTTCCCACTTGATTATTGTAGGCCTAGGGTGGTGGAAAGCTTGTGGAACTTAGACTTTTCTACATTTGACTCGAGGTGGAAACCAGCTTTCATCCACCGAAAAGACGCACTTATATGACCTTATCTATGGCCGAATCAGAGTGGGCCACAGAAGAATAAAATGGGGCTAGGGATCTCTTCTAACGGCATGTATAGTTTTGGCCCATTTGGAGTTGTGTATTCCGAGATATGATCAAATTAGTGGTCTGTTGTTCTGGGCCTCAGAATCTGGCCAGAATTGTATATCTAAATTGGCCCGCCTTACTGACCACCATTGAAGCCGAATTAGCATTTGATCATGCAGAGTAATTTTTTCCTATACATGTCTTATAGAATCCCACAAAATATGGGATTCATTGGGCCTATATGTTTGGCCCCACAGTCTCATAAGTGAGCTGGTTTCCAATCTTCCTTCTCTTAGAATTGCTTCCATTCATCTCCAAATATCTCCATCATTATTTATGAATCATCTATTAATCCCTGAATAAAAAATGTTTACATTTAATTGTAGATATAGTTCCCAAAATATAAAATTAAAATATTTATAATTACATTCCTTAGAATCAGATGACTCATTGGGCCTAAATTTGTGTATATTAGGCATGAAGTGCACAAATGATGAGAATGGATGTTCATAATGAAAATGCCCTAACTCAGGCCCATAAGATCAAAAATGTACATTTAATACCATTAAAATGTAATTAAAATATATGTTTATACTGGATAATCACACCCCAAAACTTGATATTTGCTAGTCCCGAGCAAATAATTCAACGATTTTATTTGAATTCCTTTCTTCAAACACATTATAACAAACAGTGCTCACAATGTAAACTACAAACAAATATATTATTATAACCTATCAAGATAATTTAAAACAAGATTAATTTAAAATAATATCCCAATCCCAAGCCCATTCCTTTGATCAAATCCATCATCATACTTCATCCAACTCAATTAGGTATAATGATGTGTTGTGAATCACAATAGATATGGGGGTTCATTTTCATTCAAGGGGGAAATCATGGAAGTGCTAGGTGGAATCACATTTAATCATAATATGAGTATTCATCATTCCTCTTTTTTTGGATTTTTTTTTTCAATATTTCTATAGTAATTGAGATTGAAGTTAATCAAATTAACCCATGTAGCAAGACTTTGCTGATGACTCCCAGACGCAAAGGTCTTAGGGAACCAAGTGAAGCCCACATACTCGAGCATCGTCTCGAGTTAACTTAATCAAAAACAAAGTCATATTACCATAAATAGAGATAGATTGAAAAACATAGGGCTAGACAACTCTGGTGTCACGATCCCCAAGTGCCGAAAGCCTCGCATTTTATCGATCCATTGCTATACATGCATTTTTTTTAATACTCGTATTATTCATAAAAATCAAACCAGCCTATGATATTTATTATGGGACCCCAAAAAATAAAATTAGTACCCCACAGTCTAGAGGACCTGCATTGTGGCATTTTCATTTAATGGATGAAAATAAAAATGATGAAAATTTTCATTGGACAACCAAACTTCCAAAATCAATGCTTTTAAACTTAATCATGAATTAAATTAAGAGTCAAGGAAATAAAAGTTATTTTCTATGTAGTTTTGATGTCATCAAAGATGTTATTATATGAATGAAAAGGAATTTTACTTATTTTTTTATCATTGCTTTTTAAACAAACATTTTGTTTCCACAACCCCCCCCCCCCAACTTAGAATGAAACTGTCCCTAGTTTCGTAAAAATAAAATTTAGAATGGGGTAGAGGAATAAAAGGGGAGTTCAATAAGGAAATTGAAATATGAGGATCATGGAATGAAGTCACCTAGTGGTTGAAGTTTGAAATTCTTGTTGCTCCAATTTATTCCTTTAATATTGATGTCACTTACAGAGTTCCCTAGTGTTAAAACGAAAAAAAAACAAAACAAAATAGTATATATATATATATATATAAGTAAAATATAAATATATATATATAAAATAAACTAATTATACATTGCCTTCTTTTTAAATTTTTGGGTAAGGTATTACTCAAGGATCACACCACGTTACATGGATGAATACGGTGCTCCCCTTTCATACCCATCCATACTCATAATAGAAGAATAGGTCAACAGTCTATTTTTTTTATTCATCAAAATGATTCATTAATCTTATTTAAAAAATGATTTGCAAAGATGAAAACCACAGGTTGCCTCTCATGTAGCGCTTTTTTAAGGTCGTTAACTCGACTTGAACCTCCCAACTTACCCAATACCAACTTTAATTATTTTAAGGAACACATGTTTCACCAATTCTACTAGGTTGGGATTGATTCTATGTTTATAATTTGTATCATTCACAATCCTATGTTCTAAAATGAGTGGGTAAATCCAATGAATTTCTTAAATAGTGGATCTAGTTGCTTCTCTAGTCTTTTCAAAGACATCAATGATCATTCCTACATTATTAGTTTGAAGAGAAGAATTAATTCCATCATAAAGGTCATGGTTATACACTATGAAGGGATAGTTGAGCGAGGAAGGAAGAATACTAATTTTGAGCTCGGTTTGGATAGGAAATTCAGACATCGGTTGACACTTTGAATTAAACTCAATGTCATTTTCAAAATTTCTCAACAGAATTGGTTACTTTGGTAAATAATATTCATCCACCAAATTGGACATATCAGTTTTAGGAATGGATTTGGACTCAATGTTTGCGATTTCTCTCAATGGTTCAATGGTTGGTGTTTTTTAAAATTCATCAATGGAGTTATACTTAGGAGACTCAATCCATGTTGTCAAATTCTTCTCTTTCGAATCCAAAAATTCAATTTCATCCTGATTCAAACACCCATCAGTAATTCCCTAATCCTCTTCATCTTCCCCAAATCCAAAGGTTTTCTCTTCAGTAAATTCATGAGAGGTTTGTGGGAAACTAGACACTTCACATAAGGTTATGGAAGGGATAGTTTGTGTAGGGATGGGTTCTTCAGAAGTTTTAATTCTCTATAGTTCTAACCTCAATGATGAAACCTCAAAATCCATTATCTCCATTTTTGACATAGTTTTTCAAGTAATGGGTGTGAATTAGGATAGATAAGGGGTTGAGACAGATGGTCTATTCCAGGAGGATGATTATGTTGTTGGAATTCCATAGGAGGATGCTCAAATTGGCTTTGTGGGGATTGAAACTCATTATATTTTGAGATGTTTTGTAGATAATAGGGGTAAAAACAATGTGGTTCATTAGGTTGTTGATTATCCCAAAAGTATAAATTAGGATGGTCCTTGTACATCACACATGTGGTTGGGTGATCAAAGTAGGGATATGTGTCCCATGTTTGGACTTGTTCAAAATTGAATTCCATAGGGGTGATGGGGTGAGAACAGAGAAGAGGGATGATAAAAGGATGATAGTTTCTAATAAAACTTACTTAGGTCCCTGGAAATGGTTCCAAAATTTGATTCTCGCTCAAATTTACCCAAGAGAAGAAGGTAGGACGGTCCTTGTAGTTTAGCTTGGGTTGTCGAATCCTAAGAGACCTAATGAGTATTCTATAGACACGTACTTTCTATGGAATGTTTTTTGCTATGAAGTGGCCAACATGGGGTGGTTTTATATGGGTTTAAAGGTTAACTAAAAGATTTTGGTGAATTCAATTTAAAATATTGAGTTGATCCTAGGTTATCGCTCGAGGTGGATTGGATGAAATACTTTTTTAATGATTTAAATTTCTTATAATTGAGATGGATTAATTTATGAAGATCAAACGAAATCATCACTTACTGGTTTAATTCTTAAACACCCTAATACTAATCACCTATAAACTTGAAGTATCAATGTTTTGAGTACTCCAAGGTAGAGGTTCGTATTAGCACTTGAAATGTGTGACCTTAAATTCAATAAGGATGAAGATGTTTTAAAATCATCAAATAAAAATCTCATTTAAAAGAAGCGATTAGCCATTAGTAGAGTGATAAATAACATCCAATCCAGCCCCTTTCGACTACCTTGGATCAACCCATAAAATAGTTAGCCCTCCATTTATTACATGTCTTCAACGGAAGCGGGAAGTAGACTTACAAGGGTGGAATTGAAGAGGTAAAAACAACAACAAAAAAAGATCACTCCTCCGTTGTGTGATAAATATCACAAATTATGGTGTGAATAAATTCACACCATGAACCAACGGTATCAACGTGATAAGTATACGAACAGAATAAGAGTAAATGATGAACTTTTATTAAGAAACGAAGGTGAATTATACAACTTACATGAGGAAGAAATGCGATTACAAACACAAAGTGGCAGCATAACACTACAATGAAACCAAGCACCAAAGTTTCCTCAATTCCTCCACCACAACTGCCTTAAATAGGCATTTTGGAAGCCTTGGGTCAAGCCTCCAACAGTAAAAAGCGTCCCACTTGATTATGGTAGGGCTAGGGTGGTGGAAATCTTGTGGAACTTAGACTTTTCCACATTTGACCCGAGGTGGTAGCCAACTTTCATCCACCGAACATACGCGCTTAGATGACCTTCTAGATGGCCGAATCAGAGTCGGCCACAGAAGAATAAAATGTATGTCCGTATGTATTCTAACCTACTGTAATCTTTGGGCCCATTTGTATTTGTGGATTCCGAGATATGATCAAATTAGTGGTCTGTTTTTCTGGACCGTAGAATCTGGCCAGAATTGTATCTATAAATTGGGCCGCCTTAATGACCATCATAGAGGCCTAATTAGCATTTGATCATGAAGAGTTATTTGTTCCTATAAATGTCTTCTAGAATCCCACAAAATGTGGGATTCATTGGGTCTTATGTTGGTCCCCACAGTCTCATTAGTGTGCTGGTTTCCAATTTTCATTCTCTTAGAATTGCTTCCATTCATCTCCAAATATCTCCATCATTGTTTATGAATCATCAATTGATCCCTGAATGAAAAATGTTCACATTTAAGTGTAGATATAGTTCCCAAAATATCAAATTAAAATATTTATAATTAAATTCCTTAGAATAAGATGACTCATTGAGCCTAAATTGGTGTATATTAGGCATGAAGTGCACAAATGATGAGAATGGATGTTCATAATGAAAATGCACTAACTCAGGCCCATAAGATCAAAAATGAACATTTAATAACATTAAAATGTAATTAAAATATATTTTTTTATTGGAAAATCAACTATCCAATCACTTGAGGAAATGTTGAGTACATTCTCAGGGGACATCAAAATAGGATGTGATCATAATCTTCCTCTGGTTGAGTTCTCTTACAAAAAATGTCTCCACTCAAGCATACAAATGGATCCTTATTAACACCGTTATTGGAAGTTTTTAAGAACACATTCATATTGGGTTGATGTTAAGGATTGGAATCTTCCAGGTCCAGAAATTTTTGATGAAATGGCAGAATGGATAAATCCATCCAGTGGCAACTTAGTGCTTCACATATTAAAAAAAAGAGCTATATTGGTAATTGTCAATGAGATCGATTGTTTCATGTTGGAGACATGGTATTCCCCTATATATCACCCTGGAAGGGAGTTATGAGATTATGTAAGTATTGAATGATTTGTCCAATGTACATCAAACCTTTTCAAATTAGTGATCACATTGGAGTAGTGGCCTACCAACTATCACTCACACCGACCCTATATCAATTATATGTTGTATTCCATATATCACTCTGGATGAATACAATAACTGAATCATAATATGTACTCAATTTGAAAGTGGTACAGTTGAATAATGACCTCTATAATGACGAGAACATAATAATGATCATAGAATGTAAGGACAAAGTTATATAAAATAAGAAAATAACCCTAGTCAAAGTGTGGTGGAAAAAAACATGTTTGAAAATGTAATATGGGAACTAGAGTATGTGATAAGGTATAGTTACCCAAATATGTTTTAGTGTGTGAAAAGACAATATTGAGGGAAACTTTTTGTAGGGAGGAATGTGGTAATGACTCGATCATTTATGAATAAAATTTCCTTTCTTTTAATATATTATAGAAAACACATGCACTCATTTTTTAATTAGGATATGGTTTAAATTAACATTATGTATCATTACCATAGATAATATAACCATTGAATAGTAATCACACGACTGATAAAATTTAAGGTTATTAAAATAATTTTATACATAGAGAAAATGGATAGAATGTTCTCATATAGTAGAATCTGGTCGCATGAACCTCATTTTCTAGAGATCAGAAAGGGGGTAGACTCATTGGGATTCACTCATTACCAATCCCAAATAGACCTTCAACACGACTATCTTAAATAGAATTTCATACTAGAGAAGTTCATGTTAATAGAGATTAGCACCTGGGTAATGTTGTATGAGTCGTCCCAAGAATCTGTCACCACTACACACCTAAACCTTATGTATTATATGGATGTTATAAGGGGTTATGATATAATGTATTAGTTTGTTATTGTGTAATATTATTTTATAAATAAAAGTGGTATTCCTCAATTCCTTTGTGAAAATGGTTTTCCTAAAGAGTTATGAATTTGATAAATTGTATTGTCGGGTAAAAATGATACTTTGGATAAATATATACATTATATTATATTATGGTTTTTATTAATAATTTTACACAAACACGTATTATAAATGATGATTATATTAGATCAATATCTGTAAATGATTATGTAATCAGTATGATTAGAGTTATATTTTATTATGATAAAATTGAATGTGTATTGTTAAATCATATATTTTATGAAATTAATAAATTTTATTAAATTAATAATATTTTTGAATAATAAATGAATATATAACATTTATAAAGTCTAATTTAATTTTTATCAAGGTTTGAGAATTGTTTTTGTCAATACATGTGAAATTTCAATAAATCCCACTTATCATTTTAAAAGAGATCCTTCACATATATTTAAAATTATTTACATAAAATAAATATTATTTTTTCAACCAGGATATCAATATTATCCAATGGTGACTTTTTAATAATTTTACGAGATAATCGATCTTTTAAGTAAAAATAAAATACCATATAAATAAAATATGTGTTCTACTATACCATAATGACACAAAAAAGATGTAATAAAAACTATAATGGGTATTGCTGGAATATATATCTCTTAATATTAAAATAATTGTATTTTTGATTTGTTTTGATAACTTTATAAAGTCATAGTGAATCCCCTAAAATGTATAATACACTTTATGATTTTAAATTCAATTCATTATTAATGTGACCCATATCCACATAATAAATGATAATATATTAATATTTTTGGACATTTTCATAATAAAATAATTTTCCCACTCCACTTTTTCGAAAAATATTGTCAAAAATCATGATATGGATTGTGTTTTTATTAATTAATTCTTATATTCCAAAACCTACATTAATGAAATATTAAAGAATTTCCATCTCATTTCATATATAAACCCACCCATTCTCCCACTAATCTCCAAAAAAAATCCTTGGATAAAATATCTACTATACCCTTCTATCTCTATAATCCCCCATGGGTTCCCATGCTCTTAAAAAACCCCTCTTCAATTCTTGAACATAGACACTCAAATAAGGGATTCCATCAATTCTCATTTTTATCTGGGTTTCTTCATGTTTTTATACCCTTTTATATTCAGTTAAAAATGTCAGGGTGTGATTTTTATCCTCCCGCATTCTATCATCCATATGTTTTAATTATTATATACAACTTTATCTCTCATTAATTCCTGCTGAGTTCACCTCTTACCATGCTGAAATCCTGTAAGGGATTTATATCTTCTTATATTCATTCATATATTTCTCCCATATTTTGCATATATATTCCACTTAATATTATGAGATATTAGG
The DNA here is from genome assembly GCA_963277665.1 of Viscum album. Classification (NCBI taxonomy): domain Eukaryota; kingdom Viridiplantae; phylum Streptophyta; class Magnoliopsida; order Santalales; family Viscaceae; genus Viscum; species Viscum album. The sequence goes on from OY728143.1 coordinate 1,018,830,039, forward strand.
TTAAATAGTCCCCTTATAATATATTTCATTTATAAATGATGATACACCCCTTTCTCTATTATCAATAGAACATGAAAATTTCAATATGATGGCGTTATACTACGGAAATTGCACCGCAATTTTCTAAGACAATGTCATTGTGTTTTGAATACCATACCCATTTATCTGTCAGGGGTATTTAACATTATGAAAAAATATTTATTGAATCGTACTTAAATTAACGTATTTCAAATAACATAATCATATAAAAACTTATGATGACGAATTATTCCATGTAATATGATCCATGTGGAACACTTATGCATGAAATGAAATTATTAAAATGGTTGTTCCCAGATAGCACTCAAATTCATTGGGTAATGTTTTGTATCATTCTACACAATGTGAAATGAAGGTTTAATCATGTTAATCTAGGTGCAATGAGTTTTTAATCATTCTAATTATTGTTCAATGAGGGTTTACTCCTTTTAATCCATGTGAAATGAGCTTTGGCTCATGCTAATATCATGTTGTATTTTGTTACCACATCAACTTGTTATAATAATAATTATATACAATGAATTTATTATAATGTTTGTCTTATTCTCTTTTGATATTACTATTGGATAACATGCATTTTATTCTTCATGTTAGGTCTTCTTTACACTATTATTGGTCTTTATAGCTCACTGATTTCTTATATATGTCCTCAAGTTATCACATGAAGTGTTCATTACAATGGAATCTGTTGGCCGTGTCAAATTAAATGAAATCAAGATGTTTTATTTAATGTTTTTTGTTGTTATTTAATTTTCCTAATTTCCTTTGACATTATACATCTCGATCATCCGATTTGTCTTATGTACATGTTTATGTAATAAATCATATTAATAGGTATAATAAAGAGAAGGTTTGTAATATAAAGCACCCAAAAATAGTAATCCAACAAAAAGTATAGACCCACTATATCATTTTATAACATCCTTAGACCCATATCTACTATATTTGGGCTCTAATCGGGTTCACCACATTACCTCAGTCATACCTCCATATATTCCAGAGGCTTATGACTGGATGGAAGGGTCTAGTAGGACACTAGTGGATATTATACCCCCATTATAATAATTAACCAAAGTATAAAAAAGTTGAAATTAAAAAATAATTAAATTTATACAAGAATAACATCTCAATTTCCAAAAATTACATGAATCCACAAACCATACCATAAATATGTTGTGTATTGTCATACTGTGAAAATTGAAAGAATACCTAAAATAAATAGAATTAAAAAAATCTCTAAAAATGGTCTTAACTAAATGTCTACATCCCTCCTCCATGCACATCTAATGATCAATCAATAATAAAGCAGTGACCGATGTCCTTTATTTACATGGAACCATGTAGTCTCCCTAGTCACCAAATAGTGTCCCTAGAAAGGTTTGAGTACAACTCAGTAGGCCACCACCAATGGTGTCTACAAAATATCTATTCAAAAAATATAGTGTAAGAATTTACATAATTAGTAACATGAAAACTTGGAAAAAACAAAATGGGTATCATTATATAACATGGTTTACCTTAGCCACTTCCATCCTTAGTTCCACTGGTGATCCTTTTTCATGAAAATACAGTCTTTCCAATGTCGTTCATATTACAATTCATCAGTTTATATAATTAATTCAATTCATTAATATGAATACAAAACCTTAATAATTACCAAATCCCATAATAAACCCTAGTCCGGGTAATAATAACATATGAAACCATTGAGGGAATACAGAACTAGTTTATCTCCAAAAACTCGTGCATTATAAAACACTAACCATAGATCCTCATGCCCTGTAATAACATCCCATTCATCCCTTTCTGGAATAAATCCTTATTCCACCTCTCTATCCCAAGAATTTTTGTTCTTGTATTTGACCATCTGCCTATCACAACTTATGAAAATAGAGCCTCACTCATGCTCTAAAACCACCTATATATGATCACAAGCTTCATTAACAATTTAACACATATATAATTTAAAATACATAACACAATAACACATTATTCAATTAAAACGATTGTTTATTTAATACATATACCATATTCATACGTTCACTGATTACATCATTTTCCATTTTTCATTTTTATCACATCAACTCATTTTCAATAGAACGATTTAATGATTTAAACATTTAACATCTTAATGCATTATCATAATACCACATTTTCCATATCATGTAACCAATTTATAGTAAACCCAAAACACCCTTATACAATTTTAATAAAAACACATGATTATCATTTATCCAAATTAACAATGATTATTGAAATAAAAACATAATTTCCATGGGATTTATCTCATTACAAGTCGATTCTGGACTTAAAGTCCCAATTTCATGTTAAAAAAATGTATACCCCATGGGTGACCCTTTATAAGATCCAATAAAACTGAATACATCCCATATATATCATGAGGGATTAAATTCATCAATTAAAAAACTAATTCATAATTCCTACCACTATAAACCAAATAGATGACACAAAAATATTAATGAATAACCACCAACACGTAGAAAAAATAAATATAAATAAGGTATATATCTTTTGGGTGACCTACCTCAATTCAATAGAAATCCACAACTGTCATCCTTAGCAATTTACTTGAAAAAACTTCCTTTAAATAATGAACCTATAATCCATTGAAGAAAGTGGGTATTTTGGATTTTGATGAAATATTATGTTTCTAGAAACCCTTTTCAATAAAATAGAACAAGGAGGGGAGTTGGTCTAACATAGGTATTTTATATAAATCAAACAATGATCATAATTATTTATAATAATGTCATATAGATCATTGGAAAGTTTAGGAGGAAGGTTTCACAAACTTTTCTAATGTTGGATAAAATATGGATGAATTTCGAGTAAGAATTATTAAAATTATAGGGGAATTTTTTTAAAAACCTACATTTTTAATTCAGTAGAAAATTTGGAAACATGATTTTCACAACCATGTGCCAACCATATTCCACCCTCTATCCTAGAAGGGGACAGTTCATATGATCTACTGGGGTGACCGTAGGTTTTGAAAAACATGGTGGTGATCATGTAGGATGACTTTGTCCAAGCCCACACCATTTAGCCTCCTACGTTGCGCGGTTTCACAAACTGTTTACCCTAACTCCAAGAATGCTCAATATATCTTTATTTTTTCATATTTCATATCCTGACCCCACTAATCACCCCCGAGACTTCTCACAGACCTGGTATACATTTCACTAGAAAACAATAGAGTGGATTTATCCAAAATATAAATAATATTTTACTTCCATAATTACTAATATCATAAAAACTAGAAAAAATTAATTTTAAATTTTATGTAAAAAATATTATAATTTTAATTAATGTAATTTTATTATCCAAGGACACGATTTCTTCAAAAATTGTATTTTTTTGATATTTTTATTCAATTGTAAAATTAATTTATATAACACTTGAAAATTTTATATTATCAAAAAGGACTCATTTTAGAAATCATGACATCAAAATTATCATATTGTTAATTTTTCAGAATTTAATAAAAATGAGTGTTTTTAGTGAATAGTGAAAAATATCAATTTTCGAAAATTATTATTTATTTTTATTAAAAGATCACATTTTTTAGTGAATATGATATCATAGTATTATAACAATTGCTTAATGATATATAATTTCTCTATTTATTTTTAATATATTGTAGGGATAATTTTGGCATGAGTTTATGTTATTTTTAAAAAAATATTTTTTTATGTAAAAACGACTTATTATTGTGTTTTTCTATTTTCTCATCAATTAATTTATTACGCATATATATATATATATATATATATTAAATCATGGAAAATAGATTCCATATTTTGACTTATGATGACCATTTTTTTAAATCGGTCTTTTTTTAATATGTATTGTAACATTTGTAAAAATTTACCACATATGTATGGGTAAATTGAGAAATTAAGGTTAACATTAATATGATTAGGTGTCTAAATAAACCCAAACCATTAATATATTTAATTTAAAGAAAATATTTTATACATAATCACTAAATATTCATAAATGTTAAACTCATTTTCATTTTCTTTTCATTATGAAATTTATACTATTTTATGTACACATATTGTCAAAAATGGCACACTATTTCTTTTAATATCTATAATATTTTTTGACTTGGATTAAAAAACATATGTTCTATTAATAATGGTTGTTATAAATAGGAAATAATTTTTTTATCATGGTAATTATTTTTAAATTTTTGGAATGAAATAATAAATTTAAACTTTTAAGCGACTCCAATATAGTTCCTGTGAAGGTGGTAGAAATATCATCTAAAGGTTTTTTTAAAATCATAAATTAGTTTTTTTATGATTAAAAGAATTATATGTATTTTCAAGATATATATGACGTATTAGATATGTTTAGAATTCTTATATTTATATTAAATTCCCTCCATGCTGTTTTCAACGTCAAATTCTGTGAATACTTCTTTAAATTAAATAATGAGTATTTTTGTTAAATAGTATTTTAATAATTTTTTTGAAATCAACAAAAACTTGAAAGTGGTAAATTATAATTAAATGGGTTCTATAATTTAATCTAGTGGCCTTTAATAATCAAATTTTCACCATATTAGTAATATTATAACCCTTTTATATTAAACAACTCATTAAAGTGGTAAATGATAAAATTGGTTAACCAATAGGTTAATCCAAAAGATAATTTATAATGATTTAATAATCAAAAATTATATAATTTAGATATTAAATTAGTAAAATATCCTATTTAAATTTATATACCTATAATTTTTTAATCCTTTTACAAGACCAAGAAACATATTATTTTATAATATTTATTGTACTTCCAAAAATGTAATTAATGATATTTTATAATAAAAGATATATTCTTTGACAATATAAAATTAATAAAAATTGTATCACCAATAATGTGAATGTGATGCATTTTTGAAAAATCATCCATGGTGAATTTATGGGTACTATGTCTTTTTTTATAACATTCTTGACCCCTAAAGAGTAAAAAACTATATTTTCATAGATATTGTCAAATGAGAAAATTATGGTTTATTAAAAATATATAAGATTGATATCATGACCTAAATGTGTCCATATTTTATTTTATTGAAACAAATCCACTCCTCAACATCTTATGTCTAAATTATAAAAATATGGAGACATTTTTAACTGAAATATAATTTATATTAATTTAATACATTAACAAATTCAACGAATTCCCCCTATCTCAATTATAATATTGAGCCCAATGTACACATTTCTACACAATGAAATATCTATTTTTCTTAGATACTATTTGTGCATGTGTCTCCCCAGCTTCAATCAATATGTCATAGAGACCTTGGTTGTGAAACCCCTTATCATTAAAACAATTTATTTCATGATTTATTTCATAAAATGACTCATAGATTATCCCAAAAGACCATGAGGCCATCTTTATTTTGAGGATTTGGTAAATATCATAAAACATCAACATAAAACAAAAATATTATTACAAAAAAAATTACATTCTCTTGAAATTCTATAGTTTCTCTAGCACATACTATGATATCCTGGGGACGTAGATAAGAAAGGGTGGAAATATAAATACCAATATGGGAATAAATATAAAACATTATCATATAGTAAATTTGTAAATGTTATCCATGAAGAATATCAAGGATTCATAAAAGGATTTAGAATCCTAATCTTGAACAATGTGTCATGATATAACATGATAACCAAAATGAATCATTAGAATTAGAGAAAACATTAAACAAGACATCATTAAGATTTGTCAAGGATAACATCCAACAAAACATAAAATTTTGTTCTTAGGATAACCACCCATAAACCATAAATTTAATATAATTATATTAAAAAGTTACACAATTCATTGGATGGATATATATTTCTGATCCCACCTGTCACATTTATATCATATTCATATATAAGGGTTCCCCTTAGACTATTAAATGAAGAAGTATATTTTATCATATATTATTCAATCATTATAGACTATGGAATATAATTATGTATTTCCTCAATCAATAATGTGTGGTTACTTATAGTTGAATACCATTGAGTGAAAATGGGGATAACTATTTACAATAAAAACGTTTGGAATAGAAAATCGTAGTAATTTTTTTTAAAATTATGGGGATACATTAAAATTATTGGGAGGGAGTAATTGTAATGCCCCAACCCTAGTTACCCAGAGTCAGTTCTTTATTAAATAAAATTGGCATGATAACAAGGGATAAAATATAGAAATACCAATCAGTTTCGTAGCCATGGAAGTACTAGATACATTCATAAGTTTTATATTAAGTCATGAAATAAAAACATCAACATCATTTTTCCACTTTTGAATAGACTTATATCCTTAGCTTATCCTTGCAGGTCAACCATAAAATACTTCTTCATATCAAGGAAAAAATAAAACATAGAAAGATGTGAGCTCAAATGCTCAGTAAGGATAACAATATAGCTGAAACATTCCTAAATAAACATAAACATTTAAGGAAATGCATAAGACTAAAAAAATACATTTACACTTAAACATCAGCATAATATTGCAAAGATAAAATTAAATAATTCCATTTACTTATTCACATGGATTTTCTACTAGTCAAATAATTATAGGAAATATCAATAGCCACTTTCATAATGATGGAATGCATAATTCCAGACTTCATAACCACATAGTCAAGGCCATGTTCTAGGAACACAAATAAGATTTTGTCTAATCCTTGTGTTATGAAACTAGTTTTCCTCATGAGACCTACCGATGCATCGAGGAGCTATAGCGGGCTCCACCCGTAACACACTTAGTCCAATGCATTCCTCATATGAAAAGGTTTTAACATAACATAAACATTCGTACTAAGTCTATCATATGAAATATCAAATTTTTTATCCATTAACCATTAATGGTGTAAAAATAACACATCCATTGTCAAAAATATAACTAAAAGCTTCAATACAATATGGACGTTTTGTATCATAATAAATCAACTTCAAACAAGATTAAAATAAATGAATGTTGACATAGATGAAATAAAATGTTTTTTAAGTGAATATATATTCCTATTATGAAATTATTTAAAAGTCATATTATTATAAAATAAATAATTTATTTTGAAAATATTCTTATAATCTTGTATAGGATTTTTAGACGATGTTATAACATCACAAAATAGCTGCACACTCTGTATATGTTATGAAAAACATTATTACATTAATTTTGTTGAAAAGGGTTATAATGTACTTTATTTGGAAAATGAGGGAATGATTCCATTCAAATCACTTTATAAAAATCCAAAAAAGTGTATAAATTACATTAACCCATTGTCTATAAATTGTAAAAATATTTTCAAATAAATTTTTATGAAATATGGATGTGGATTATAATAAGGTCCTAGTATATACTTACGTAAAAATAAAAACGGATAATAAAGAGAATGGGATATTAAACGTTACCTTTTATATTTCATTGGATGAGGATATGGTAATGTAATTTATAATATATAAATTATTGTAATTAAATTATAAAATTACTATATACAGAATGTTTATATCGTATATGTTCCTCTAATACTGCTTGGTTAATAATATTTTAGTATTATCATTATTTTGGGTGTTAAATAACTTGTTTTTAATTTTATGATTGGTTACATAAGACATGTTTGTTATGGATAAGATGTATTTGATTCATATCCATAATTATATTAAGTTATTAAACATTATTTTAATCATAAAATGAAATAAAACTCTTTGATGATTATAATGGGGAATGAATCTCATCGCATTCATGGAGATGTTAATCCATACGTATGCACGAGCACAATATAATTATATTCATGGTGATATCCTATGTAATTGGATGATATATTATATATACAGAATCATCAAAATCTTATTTTTATAATTTACATCAGGTATAATAAATATTATACACACTCAAAATAATTAGGAGATTGAATAACAAACTACACCACGACGTGGAGACGGTAAGTCGTATGTATGCATATATGGTGACTTTTCATTTATAGGATGGATAAAAATAAGAACATAGTTGTAACATTTTTATAATTACATCAAAATATTTATAATGTAATTGTGTTATTATATTTTTATGGAATCAATGAATGAAGAATTGGATGTAGAAAAGAACTTGAAAGAAGGTGGTGAAATTATTACCTCTTTTTTTGGTGTTTTCTTTTGAGTTGATAAAAAGGGCTTCGTAGGATGGATTTATGATCAAATTAAGGATTCTTGGATGATGTGAGGTATGTTGGAAGGATATATCGGCATGTTTTGTGTGAGCCAAAGGTATTTGAATGAGTGAATTTAATAGAAGGGTAATTACCATTTTATAATAAAGTTGAGGGTAACTTTAAGATATTCTTGAAGTTTTATTTTATAATAAATCATTTTATATTTATTATGACTCATAAATAATTTATTTAAAGTCTATGGTGTGGATGGGTCGAAAAACTCTCAACAAATAGGTTTTTTATAGGTTTAGTTCACCATATTTGCCTTATCTTTTAGATTTAACTCTTAGTTAAATAGTTTGACATTTACCGTGTCTATTTGTATTTTTCTATTATATGGTTAATAAACATACTATAACAAGCCATGAAAACACCAAGTGGTTAATTATTAATATATATAACCATATATATGTCTTTTTAAAGATCCTTATATTTTTATGAATATTATATCAATTAGAAATATAATATTTGTTTTAAAAAAACCAATTAAGTCAATTTTGACAGTATTTAGTATCTGGATTTTGTGAAAATCATAACAGATGATTGCACTAAAAAAAATTATTTAATAATTTATAAAATTCCATGTTAACCTATAAAATTCGTGTAATTCTTCATAAGTCTCAATTTACATTAATTTCTATATTTATAACAGAAATTATTTTAATATTACATTAATAAGGTAATTACTGAATCATCATTGTGTCATAAATAATTTAAATTATTTAATGTCCAGAACATATAAATAAAATTCCATTACTTAATAAATTATTTTAACTTTCTAATGAATATTTTTAGTCGAAATTATCAAATGTATAAACCTATATTAAAAATGGTTTAGTTATTAAACATTTGATTTTAACAGTTTTAAGTATTATTTAAATAAAATAATAATAAATTTCCTAATCTAATCCATGTGGACCAAAGTGGTTCATTTTGTATTCATAAGGTTGTTTTTGGTATAATTACTCTTATTCAATAGAATTAGGACATGTGTTGGAGAAATTATAATATCATTTTTACCCTTAATTAGAATATTTACTTTTAATTTTGGTAAATAAAAGTCCAAAGTTACTATTCTCCAAAAATTATTTTAATCATATTGAACCCCATATTACTTAATATTTCAACCATCTCTCTCAGATTTTTGAAATTAAAATCATAGAAGTCATAAAATTTTGTTTTATGCAAATTCGCTAATGCTCCTAGAAGGTGGGTAAAATAAGGTAAAAATGTCGATAAGATTTTATATATCTAAACTTTTTATAAAAATAATCCAATGAATTAAATTGCACATATATAGGTATTTTGAATCTATTTTGACAAAAAATAAATTAAAATAAAATAACAAATTATTTAAATAAAAATTCTGGTTTAAACAATAACGTAGTTTTTTCACTATTCAACAAAAATTAAAAGTTATCAGAAAAATAAAAAAATTCACCTTAAAAAATATTGATATTACAAATCCAAAAATAAATCATATTTTAAAAAATAAAGTATTTAAAATTTAAATAGGTGAGTATTACTATTCAGAATAACTAGTTTCATTGGTCGTGGTGTGTTAAAACTCCATGTTGCATACAACGCAAGCTACTGCATTATTTAAAGGAACACGTACAATAGAAGCTTGGGGTGTTACATTTTACCATCCTTAAAATAATTTCATCCTCGAAATTTATTTAATATTACTGCATAAAAATATACATGTGGTTCATCATCATAAGTTCCTTGGGTTCCCAGATTGCCTCTCCCATTTTATAGTTTCTCTAAAGAACATTTAATAGACGAGTCATCCGGTTTCTCATCAAAAGTTCTCCAGTATCAAGAATTTTGACAGACTCTTCTCAATAAGGAAGATCAGGTTCTAGGTCAATTTCCTCATAGGTGAGTACATACGTTGGTTCCGACATGTATTTTCTCAATAGTGATACATGGAATACAACATGAACTATGGAGATTTTTGAAGGCATTTCCAAATGATAAGCTACTACTAAAATTATTTATAGAATTTTGAAAGGTCTGATATACCTGGGACTTAATTTAACCTTCTTACTGAATCATATAACAACCTTCCATTGAGATTCCTTTAAGAAAACATGATCTCATACTTGAAATTACAACTCCTTCTTTCGATTATTAGCATAACTCTTTTTTCTACATTGGGATGCATAGATATGGGTTTGTATAATCTTCACATTTTACAATGTTTCCTAAAATAGTTCTGGGCCTATGAGTTTTCTTTCACCAACATCATCCCAACATATTGGTGTGCGATATCACTTTTTATATAATTATTCATCTGGTGCCATATGAATATTTGAATGGAAGCTATTTTTATATGAAAATTCTACCAGAGGTAAATATTGATCCCACATACCTTGAATGTTATGTAAAAAATATCTCAACATGTCTTCCAATGCTTGAATAGTCCTTTCAGATTGTCCGTCTGTTTGAGGGTGGTAGGCAGTTCTCAAACAAAGATCAGTATCCAAGCCCTTTTAAATAATTATTCTAAATCTTAATGTAAAATAGGGATCACGATTAGAAACAATCGGTACAGGTACGCCATGGAGTATTAAAACTTCATCAATATATAGTCTTGCTAAATGTTCAAGTAGTAAATCTTCTTTTATAGCATGAAAATGTGTTGACATAGTAAGACGTTCAACACTGACCCATATTGCATCATTTCTTCTAGGAGTCTTTGGTAGTCCCATGATGAAGTCCATCGTATTATTATCCCATTTCTACTCTGGTATGTGAAGAGGTTGCATGGATCTTATAGGATGTTGTCTTCTATCTTTTTCTTTTTGGTAAAACAAATATTTCGACACAAAATCAGCAATCTGTCTCTTCATGTTTTCTAAACAATTTTTTTTCAAATATCTATACAATAGAGTTCTACTAGGTTGTATAGAGAAATTAGTGCAATGGGCATCATCCAGCAATTCCCTTTTTAGATCATGTATATTGGGAAAACAAAGTCTCCTCCCAAATGCCAAAATTCAATCTTTGCATACTAATTTGATCAACCTCCCATCGTTCATAGCTTTAAATTTCTTTTGAAATTCCTCATCATCAGTCTGATAACCTTTTACCTTTTCTAGTAATTATTGTTTGGAAACCATTTAAAAATTATTGATGTTTCTCCTTCCACATTTATTCCAATGCCCATCATTACTTGATCCACGAAAATAGGATCCCATTCAACACCCATCTTATTCAAAACCCCATGATCCTTTCTACTCAAAGCATCAACCATATTATTTGTATTCCTCGGGTGGCAGGTATAGTGAAATCATAATCCTTGAGTTGTTTAATCCATCTCTTTTACCTCATGTTGAGTTATTTTTGTGGGAATATATATTTAATCTCTCGTGATCAGTATAAATTCACATTTTCCACCATAGTGATAGTGTCTCCAAACATTTAGAGCAATGATTACATCTACTAACTCAATATCATGAGTTTTATAGTTTTGTACGTGAATTTTTAGCTGTCGTGATGCATAGGAAACAACTCTACCATTCTGCATAAGGACAAAACCAAGTCTTTTCATTGATGCATCACTATAAATAACAAACCCATCATTCAATGATTGTTGAGTCAAGATAGGTTCATTGAATAATATTCTATTTAGTACATCAAAACATTCTTCCCTCTCTTTTGTCCAAACAATTTTAACCACTTTATGTGTGAGCTTTGTTAATCAGTTTTCTAAATAGGAACAATTCTAGATGAAACACTTATAATAACCTACTAAACCAATAAAACTGTGTACCTCATGTATACTCTTCAATGTTGGCCATTCATGGATTACCATGTTCTTTGATAGATATATATAGATTCCATCCTTATAGACAATATGGCCAACCAAAGAAATATCTTGAAGCCATAATTCACACATGTTAAACATCCCATATAATTCATTTCTCATAAGAGTCCTTCGGATAATGCACAATTGATTTTTATGAACATCATAGATTTTGGAGTATAACAATATATCACCAAAAAATAACACTAAAAAGTTATCATGATATTCCTTTAAAACTCAATTCATTAGTTCCATGAATATATAGGGTGCATTTGTCAATCAAAAAGGCATTAATGTAACCTTTTAATGACTATACCTGGTTCGTAATTCAATTTTTGGAATGTCTTCCATCTTCACACACAACTGATGATATCCAGATTGGAGGTCCATATTTGAGAAATAATTAGCTCCATGAATTTGGTAGAATAAATCATCAATGCGAGGTAGAAGATAATTGATCTCTATTGTTATAGCATTGATCTCCCTATAGTCAATTCACAACATCATAGAACTATCTTTCTTATTAATAAAAAAGGACAGGGGCTCCCAATAGAAAAACACTAGTGAAAATAACTCTCTTATTTGTCAATTACTGTAGTTGGTACTTTAGTTACACTAAATCCACATTGGCCTTTAAATAAGGGGTATTCTATATGGGCCTTGAATCAGGAATTAAATCAATGGAAAACTCAATTTCTCGTTTTGGTGTATGTCTAAGTAAATTCTATGGAAACACATCAAAATATTCTTGCACAATAGGTACGAATTCTATTTGAACATTCTTTTCCTCGCCTATAGTTATTTCATTCTCTTATTCCCCAATAATTGAATTTAGTAGAGTTACTAGGGGTGGATCTAGATAAAAATCAGGTGGTGACATTTTTTCTCTAATGATAAGGTACTCGTAATCATTAGGGAAAATTATAACCTCCCTCTTTTACAATATATTTTCACATCATGGTCTTAAAATTCAATAAATTTCGAGGATTTTATCAAATTCAAACATGGGTATGAAGATGAGATTAGTAGATAAACAAAATTTATATGCCCTAATGGGACCTGATTCAAAAAAACATTGTCGCAATGACACTTCCCTTAGGAGTTTTGACTGACAACTCCATAGTTAAGTCAAATTGAAAATATCTAATTTTCTTATCATACATGGAAAATATGAAACAATGTGATGATATATAATCATATACAGCATTGGATAAACATGTGGAAATCATTAAATTTCCTGCCACCACATCTCTTGGAGCATCAACCTTAGCGATAGTGATCACACAAGCATGGCCTTTCACCCTTGGATTTATCAAGGATATTTTTCTGTGGTGCTTAAGATATTAATTTTCATATTTACCCATTTCTCTACAATTACAGCATTCAATATTGAGTGCCTCTTTCTTCCCCTTGTAATTATGAGCTTGGTGGCCTTTTCCCCACATAAGTAAGAGACTCCCATTCCACTCATGAAAATACTAAGGTGTTTCATCCAACATTTACCATTGAATGGATATTCACCTTTTCCCTTCTCCCCTTTATTTATATTTCTAGAGTCTACAATAGATATCTTCTTCTCATTCTTTGATTTGATGTCGTAAGGAATATAAATTTCCTCATCATAATTGATATTTCATGAGACTGTATCTTCATACGATGAGATGGATTTTGAGACTAATTATCGATAGAGAAATGGTTTTTAACCATCAAAAAATCAATCAATATTACTACATGGGTTATGTATAATATAGATTCCATGCCTTGATAACCTTGTAAAGATATCCTCATACTTTGTGACATTATAATCCTACTTTCCCCTCAAACTCAGAAATTGTCTTTCCATAACTGCTTGATGGTCACGAGGAAAGTTTTTTTTAAGAAAATATCTTTAAACTCGTTTAATTCCATGTTCCATACTTCTTCATCTTCTATTGTGTTCTATATTAATAACCACAATTTATATATATCTCCCATGAGGCGATAAAATTTCATGACAACTCTTTCACTTTCGCTACTCCCCAAAGAAAAAAAATATTTTCTCTAAGAAACTTATCATTTGATCAGCTACAAATGGACTTGTTCTCCTATTTAATGTTGGAGGTTGTTGCCTCAGGAAGCGGTCTAATATTAATTCTATGTGTTGTGGATTTGGGTGCTCCATAAGGATAAGTTTATTATTCATAACCTGAGCGCGTTATCCCAGTATGGTGATAAGTTGATCAGCACCTGTTGCATCACCAGCTCCACTATAATTATCATGATTGGGAGGCAAATAACTATATGGATTACATGTGTTGATACAGTTTTCATTCTTTATACAAGGCACCATTTCTAAAAAATGTTATATTATATATTAGTTTATGGATCTCAATACATAACTCTAATCTTGTAAAACACTTAACATAAATTGAACTATTTATGGATTTTATCCATAATCGTAAAAATGTTTTCTTTTAGGAGGTATGTAATGGACCCGGTTGGCCTAAAGGAACATCAAACTCAGCCACACATGAGCCCAGCCATATGGTAGATAGCAAAATCCCACCCCATGAGTAGATAAAAATCCTCAACCTCAAACTGGACCAGATAACATGTGGCAGGAAATGTCCCCTCCCTGAAGAGAATTTAATTCGCCTCCATCGTAACTCGAACTGGAGACCACATGCTTATCTACCAACCGGGAGCATTAATGAGTACCACTAAGACTAACGTCTCGGTTCCAGAAGCCACCTAGAGGCACCCCGTACCAGGTTGGTCACATGGCCTCAAGCTCATTACCCCAAACACAGAGGCTTCCAACTAGCAGTGAGGGCCTCGGGTGTGATAGTCGGGAAACTATGCCCTCATTATAAGAGTACACAATAGATGTAAACAACACACAATAGAATAAGCAATAAATATCCAACAACAGTAAACATCGTAAGACTGATAATGAAAAAACTGGAGCATGAATATATATAAATTATGCATTGTACATATATGTCTAGGAAAGTAGGTAAACAAGTAACAATACTGAATACAATACTAAACAAAAGTACAAAAGGGAAATTGATGAGAAACTCTTCAGCATCGCAAGCCTCGGATTGGTCCCATTCTCTCCATATCCAATTTAATAATGTACCTAAAGTCGAAGGGCGCTTTCCCTTGTCTATACTTGTAGCAATATAATCTGTTTGGACCCAAAAGCATAGCCCAAACAAGGTGTGATACTAAATTCTAGTAGGCAACCACCACAAGATATCTGCATAACACTCAGTGAATATATGGTAGGTAAATGTACAGAAAGCAGTAAACTAGGAAGCACTAAGTAGTAAACAATTATGCACTAAGCAGTAAACAATCATCAGTTTAAGCATTCAAAACACCACACAATATACAACATCAAAACGGATAACACAACATGTAAACCTTTGGGAAGTACCCATATTCTATCCCCTCTGGTCCTACCTATCAAGTACAAGCAACCCTCTGGGCTGCACACCCAGTCTCTCCCCTCTGGTTCATCTAATGTACAGACTCTCTGAGGAAACACTCACAGTCAATTCCACATATAGTCTCGTATCTTACTATAGGAACTCAGGGGAAGCATTAAACATCAATCTCCCTTGTGGCCTGCGTCGAGGAACTACAGATACTCTGGGGAAGCACCCAACATGAATTCCCACTATGGTCTCACATCGTATAACTATAAAGACACTCTGGATAATCCCTTATGTCCATTCTCCCCGTGGTCTACTACACTAGGTTCTCATGGCCCTGTGTAAGTCAGATAAGTATAGCAACTATAACGACCAATGTAAACCTGAAGAACTACATGGCTAGAATTCTATGGCATTACAGTCTTACCATCCTACAATACTAAGAATGGAAGGTAAACAGAAGCCTAATAGGAACACAGGATCCAAAGGAAAAAACAAGACAACATGAATGGGAAATACATCCATTGCACAACAAATCAGCCTATTCACAAACAATTAACATCTACTCTGACATACCAACATAGAAGAGAAACAAAATGGATAAAACTGTAAACACACAATACCCCGTTAAAGTGTATTGGTGCTATTTTCACTAAATATTCAAGGAAATTCAACAGAAAGGCACAAACCACCTACCTCGAGGTTAGGAGGTCAATATACTTGAACCAAAAGGCTTGAATCATTATAGAATTATGTGGATATAACGAAACACACAAAACCATTGACCCATGATAACTCAAGAAAAATGAGAAATTGGAAAACGATGCTCTAGGATAATAGATAACTCAGCGATGAGATTCCAATGCAACCAATGGAGTTCGATTTGGAGGACAGATGGAGGCTTGGGGGTTCTTTAAAGATACATGGACGTACGAGTTCTATCGAAAGAATGAAACATAAAAAAGGATGGGTATTTCCATCAGACGCGACCCCAATGCATTTAATGAAAAAACAAAATACACGGTGTGTACTTTTGGAGTACACAATGTGCACTTAATGTTTACGTACATTTCTTTAGGAGGCCTCCACATCACCCCACACAACTGTGTGTGTGGCCATGACATGGCCAGCACACGACATCCTGCAGCAACGAAGTACACGGAATGTACTCATAATGTACATGGCGTGTAATTGACAAATTTCTAGAAAATATTCTTTTCTAAAAAACTCAAGAAAATTGAAAAAACATACCTAAAAAGAAGGTTTAGGTTCTTACAAACTTCCCCACTTAATGAAATTCATCCCCGAATTTCCCTAGAGAGGAGTAGAAGAAGAAACCCCAAACAACTCTGGTCACTGTGATTGTACATCGGCCTCCCTCTCCCATGTCTCATCCTACACCCATCCGTCCTTCCATAGCACTCATACCAGAGGAACATACCATCCATGGAGAACATTTGTTCTGCAATCAACAATCCAGATAAGATTCTCCTTAAACGACACATCCACCTCGAGCTCAACCACCTCAGGTTGAAAACATGATACATGTCTGCAAATTAACGTCAGAGCTGTGATACGTGAAAAACATCATGTATATCTCATTACCTATGAAGTTACTACAACCGATAGGCAACCTTCCCAACTCTCTCCAACACCGCAAAGTGTCCGAAATACCTCTAAAAAAGCTTACCATGTTCCCTAATCCTCTTTTGTACCATCCTTGGTGTGACACATAAGAAACCCAGATCCCCAACCTCGAACTCTAGAGGCCATCTTTGTAGATCAGCATAAGACTTTTTTTGAGACTATGTAGTTTTCATCCTCTTTCGAATCAACTCTATCTGCTCTGTGGTCTCCTAAACAAGGCGAGGTCCCAACGGAGCTGCCTCTCCTTCCTCCAGCCAACATATGGGTGATCATCATAGCCTACTGTACAAAGCCTCATAAGGTTCCATCTAAATAGTTTCGTGAAAACTATTGTTATAGTAAAACTCCACAAGAGGTATATACTTCTCCCTAGAACCTTAAAAATATAGAATGAATGCTCGGAATATTTCCTACAACACCTGAATTGTACGCTCAGGCTGGCCATCTGTCTAGGGGTGGTATGATATACTCAGAAGTACCTATGTACCCAAAGCCTTCTACAACTTGTGCCAGACCTGAGAAGTAAAACATACATCCATGTCTGAAACAATGGAGTGGAGAAATCCATGAAGACATACAATATCTAAGATGTACAACTGCCCCAGCACATAAACACTGAATATCTCCTTGATCAGCAAGAAGTGAACAACCATCATGAGTCTGTCAATGAAAAAACCCAAACTGCATCATTCCCTCGAGGGGAGCTTGGTAAACTGGTCTCAAAGTCCATCACAACAGTATTCTACTTCCACTCGGGAATGGGTAACCACTGTAAAAGCCATGCTAGCCGCAGATGCTCTCCCTTCACCTGCTGACAAATAGAACACCTCATGATGAATCCACCAACATCTGTCTTCATACCTGGCCACCAATACTGATGCTGTAGATCAAGATACATCTTGGTTCTGCCATGATGAACTTTCCAACCCATGGAATGAAATTCCCGCATCAGCTCCTCGCGTATATGTGGTGGAACCCAGATTCCTCCCTGGAAGCGCACGATTTCATCCTCACCTATAGTCCACCAAGGAATAGGGACCTCTCCTGGCATGCTTTCACGTAGGACTAGGCCTTCAGAATCTAATAATTTCTTCATTCATACTCAATCATGAAGCTTATAGGTGACAACTAAAGAGGATTGAAAAGTCTTCCCCTATTGGACGTGCACCTCCAAAGGCCTGCCAGAGAAAAGAGTCATAACCTTCCACTCAATACTGGAGTCCCGAACTTCCTATATCTGAGTCCTCATTCTCAACGCATCATGTAGAGACCCGAAGCCTGACGTACATGGACATTACATTACTTTTGCGGAATACTTTTTACATAACAAAAACACACACACAAGGACCGTAATAGTTTAGTGTCTTTGGAAACTCGGAACGTAATCTTCTAATCATGGTGAAAGATCTTCAACATCTCCCATAAAGATCTTCCCATTTTTTTCTTACCTAAAACCTTCCTTTATATCCTGGGGAAAAGAAAACATATAAGGGTGAGCTCAAATGCTCAGTAAGGATAAACAAAAGAAAAATCAATCACATCATATTCATAAGAACATAACATTTTGGAAATCATAACCTGCAAAAGAGTTCATAATATCATAACATGGGATAAATCATAGTAGTGAAATGTAATCCCAATATTCATAACATAAAACATGATACTTTGTGGCATACACACATAATCATAGAGAATCATTTCTTATTAGTCAAGACTCATTGCCAAGACTATCTTAGTGGACAAAGTCCATTTCTGAACAGAGTCACCCTCGTTTCAGTCCTATTTCACTGAACCGGTCTAACCTACCATTCCAGCCATGTCTATCTCATGAGATATAAAATCGTTACCCAATGCATTGGAGGGACATATAGGTCCCACCCATCTCATAGTGATACCATTCTTATGTGTTCCACAAAATCATAAATCATACATCATTGCATAACCCATGTAATAAAAATGGGATTCTTAAACAACATGACATTATAAAACAATTCACATAAGATAAAGGAATTCATAAAAATAATTACATCACAACATAATCAAATCAATGTAATAATAAGGATAGAAACAGAACCCTATATTATCTTAGATGGAAAATTATTTTGATAAAACACTTGAACTCCATTCTTGAGGAAAATATCCTTTCTACTTCAAAAACATTTTACTTTCTTAACATGTCATACAATTTTAAACTAAAAGAAGTTGATTAAAAATAAAGTTGAAAACTTGTAAAGGAAGATTCTTGGAAATAATGTTTTAAAAATCCATTAATTCCGTATAAGTTTAAAAAACATTCTTCTCATACTTTTGTCGGAAATGTCAAAAAGTACCTCATATGAAAAACGACAAAATATTCCTTTCATATCTTTTACTATAAACTGACAAAAGGGTAAAAATGGATTTCAATAATTGTAGGTGTAAAGAAATAATATTACATATTGAGGAAACATCGATGTGGATGATAAAATACACCCCAGTAAATACCAAAGTATAAACAATCTCGGATAAAAATGAGATTGTGATATTTTCCCTTACCTTATGTCTGATATGCTTTGTATGTATCCGAACCTCCTATATAATGATTTAAATAATGTCGTTAACTTATTACAGAATCATATTCACTGTTATGATATCATATATGGTTCACTTATGTCTTTATATTACCTGTTCTTTTGTAAATTCCATGTTAAAGAAGCGTTTTGGGTAAAATCGTTTCATTTACCGTAGGTGTTTGGACTTGATGTTCTTGACATTATTATTACTTATATCATGATTTAATTACTTACACAATATAAAATATGATTTATATATCATATATATTCATTATATATATATATAATAGATAGATAAATGAAATGAAACACATCATTCATAGAGACGGTAGTCCGTACGTACGCATGAATGCTGTTTTCCTTTCCTTATTGTCTTGAATGGAAGTAAGTAGATGACATAAATATATATATATAAATAAATCCAATAGATTTAACATGTCATATATTTCATTATTATTCATTATATATACTTTATAATCATTCATGAATGGTTAATGTGGAGAATGAATCTCATCGCGTCGTGCAGACGGTAGTCCGTACGTACGCACGAGCGATGATATCGTTCCCATGGTCGCGGAATTGTGTTTAAGTGTATGTATACTATTTCAGTATCAATATCACTATATAATAATCATATATAGTTACTCATTACACCATTATACCCATCCAATTAAGGTGGTGGCAGAAAATAGATTAAACCACGGCGTGGAGACGGTATTCCGTACGTACGCACGCGCGGTGATTTCCTTTTTCCGTAGGATGGATAGAAGGTTAATTATAGTTCTTTCATATTTATAATAACATATCAGTATATATTAAATACTGATGTTATTACTTTATCATGAAACAACTAAAGAAGAAGAAGTTGAAGAAGAAAGAAATTGAAAAAGATCGGTAATGGATATTACCTCTTTTTGACGCGCCTTCACTTAACCTCAAAGAACTAAGGATGGTCTTTGAAAAATACCAGGGCCTCTAGGATGATAATAGGTAAGTGGAGAAGATATTTTGGCAGGGGTTGGCCGAGCTTGAATGATCAAATTGGTGTGAGGAGGAGAGGGAGGAGGTGCCCTTTTATAAGGGAGGAGAGGGGCACCTTAGGAAAATCTCAAAATATTATTTTATATTAAGGTCAAATTCTGTTTATAATGGTTCCAAAGGGTCTTATTTAGAAGATAAAGTGGATATGGTTTTAAATCATCTCATACAATAGGATTTAGGAAATTTTAGGTTATTATTTTAACCTTATCAATTAGATTTAACTCTACGTTAAATAATTTGACTTTTACCGTGTCTTTTTGTTTTCTTAAACTATATTGTTAATAAACTTACCATAACAAACCAAACGAACCCCAAGTTGTTTATTATTAATATATCTATCCTTATCTAAGTCATTTGGCCGAACCATAGATTTTTAGGAATTAAATAACAATTAATAATATAATATTTGTTTTAAAAACTAATTTATGTCAATTTTGAGACTATTTGGTACATGATTTTTATGAAATTCATAACAGAATGATAAGTTCTAAAAAAGGTACTTAAATAAACAATAACAGGTCATATTAACCTATAAAATTATATTAAGTCATAAAAAGTCTCAAATTACATTTATTTGTTCATTTATAACATCAATTATGTCAATATTTCATTAATAAGACAATTATTGCATCATCTTTGTGTCACAATAAATGATTATTATTTAATCCCTAAAAATTTTAAATAAATTCCTATGATGTAGATAATGGTATTAGGTTTCTGGAGACTATTCATGTTCTAAGTTTCATGAAGTGTTTCACTAAATTAAAATTATTATACTTATAAGATTTAGGAAAGTGACATGTTGTCACATTCTTTGGTTTTAATAATAATTAAATTATTTTCATGGAAAAAAGTCCAAAAAATGAATCTAATACGACCCTTAGGTTATATGGATATACTTTTAGCCATCCAATAGAATTTTTCCAAGTGTTAGGGTAATTTTATAATCTTATATTTACCCTTAATTACCCGATTTACCTTTAACTATAGTAAATAAAATTTACCGTAGTTATTATTCACAATGCCCAAAAATAAAAAGTAGCTTATTAACATAATTTGGATCCACTGATTCCAAATATGGAATCCATTTTTCCAAATTCAATACACAAAATTTGCAGAAATTAAATTAAATATTATCCCATTGTCGAAAGAAAATGAGTTTTTTTAAAACATTGCAAAAGATTGAATTGATTTAACCTACGAATTAAAGGTAAAATCAGTGCTAATGACTTACATTATATTAAATGGTAAATATATATTCTATTTATACTTTAAAACCATTCAATATTATGATTTAACCACATAATATATTATGATGAAAAAATTTGTTTTTAATTAAAATATAACGTGTTTTTACTATTCATTAAAATATGAAAGTTATCGGAAAAATATCGAAACTTTATCTAATGTAAATTTTAATATCCTGATTCAAAAGAATAATTTTATTTTGTCAAATTAAACTTATAAACATGTCAAAAACTAGATTTAAAGTGGGTGTTCTATCAAAAGGCGGAAAAACTGCATTTTTTGAAAAGTACTTATTTTACCAAAAAAATTTATTTTGTTATTATACCATGTTCTAGAAATGTGTAAAATGAATAATAATGTTATAAAATTCAAAATTTCATTAACACTATTCATAACGGCTAATTCATAACAATATTATAATAATATATCATTGTTTAGTAAAACCCAGTATTGCGTACAACACACACTATCGAGGAAGGTCGCCATTACGTGTAATGCAAGCCAAATCAGGGTTGCGTGTTGCGCAAGAATCCTTCGTTGTTTCATATAATAGAATCCAACCATATTTCATTTATACACTGAATATATATATATATATATACTCAATGTTGCGTAGAATAACTATTATCAAAATTGTGTGTAACACGATCCAAGAATAGTGTTGTGTATACTGCAAGCTAATACAGTGTTACGTATAACGCAAGGTAATCATGGTGTAGCACAAGACATTGATGAAATTAAAAGAATATTTTTCATAAAATCTCGGGGTGTTACATTCTACCCCCCTTTAAATGAATTTCACCCTCGAAGTTCATCGGGGTTATAAATTGTTTACTACTCGAAAGTTTGTTTAATAGAAACCCACATCGTAAAAAGGAATACCAAAACATGGCTTTTAAAAACTAAAGTATGAAATGTAACGGTTACCCAAATTAACTCATCACGGGGTTTCCACGTAGGAGAACATAGGTGAAAATATGGATATGGAAGAAAAATCTAACCATAAAGTTCTAATGGAGAGTGGTAGAGAACACGGCTATGAAAAAGCCAACAATCACAAAGCTATTGATTTGTGATGATCTAAGGTACCATCTGATTAATCAGATATAAGGGAACTAGGACAACATTTTTGGTTTTCAAGATCATTTCCCTAATGTTGATTAATTTAAAGAAATACTTGCATGATTTTGGTACAATCTCACTATTGTTCGTGAATTGAACAATTTCAACTTCATCCCTTAAAGAAATAAAGTTGAATTTGTTGTTCGTGATGTGTTAGCAGATCATGTGAGAGAATGATGGGTCATTCCATCTCTTTCAAAAAAAAGGTTAGCAAAAGTTATAAGTCCATCTTATGGTTAGATTAATCGTATATGGTTCCAAAAATGAACTTATACTTCATATATCATACCGCTTAATAAAATAAAACAAGTTTATACTAACCAGGGACTTCCTGTAGGCCAGTGGTAGGCGATAAAGGCCAGTCGCACTTTGGTTGTGGGTTCGATTCCCACAGCCTTGCCCGACGGGATGGGTTGTTGCCCGTCCTGCAGGTTGCCCTTTTTCTAAAACTATATTACAATATCATCCCATCAATAATATCAAAAAAAGGTTCTATCCTTAAACAATACTAACTTATGTCCAACATAAACCATTCCAATCTTTAGGCTTATCCAAAATACTTCGGTCCAAGCTCATAGTATAGATAAAATTATCACGTTAATGCCATCATTTATCCCTCATATATCTTGTTCTTCACATTCCAGTCATGTGAATACCATAATCATTTAATCTCTTGAAAAATGAATACCCATTGAATCTTAGTAAAAACATGAGTGTTGTAAAAAGTTAATGCATTCCACATACCAAAAACCCAAAATTCTATATACTCAAACCATGATATAACTATTTCCTTATATCAGTCATGAGCTCATGAATACTATCAAACATTGAATTTTCTCCCTATCCCTTCATTATGTGCATATCATCTACATTCCAAAAATATCAGAATAATCTTTCATGGATACTAATACCATTAATCATACACATTCAAAACTCAAGGAAAGACAACAGTGTAACAATCCTTAGATGTCTCGTTATTCCATAGTACCATGAGATTACTTATACAACATTACACATGATAATCATATAATCATTCCACTTAATTCTTAAACAATTGACCGAGCTTCAATATTTCTTTCATCTCACATATCATTTGTAGTCTTTTCATCAGCATCAACATAAATACTACCCATAAGACCATACTAATTCTCTTCATGAGACTTTACCTTAGGGCATTGGTTTGCATAACGCCCGTACATTCCACATTTAAAACATTTAACCATTGTTGATGTCGTAGCAATACCATTATCCTCATCCCTAGTGTTAACTGAACCTTTTCCTTTGCAATTATTGGCTTTCTGTCCTTCTTTTCAAACCCAAAGCATCTTCTAGTTCCTTTGAAACATTCTCCTTGATGCCTCTTCCCACATGATTTACATAAGGGAAATTGAACTTTCTTTCCTCTATGATCATCATGAAACTCCATCTTTATCTTATTATCCGAGTCAGGAAACTTACCAAATTATACTTTATTGATCATATTATGAGATTGCTGATTCGACATAATAATTATGTTTGGACTTCCAAATCCCATTTCATTTGGTTGCTCATGAAGAATATCATTCCATTGTCCATAATATCATCCATTATCGTGAATAATCTTGTTTCCAGCCATTTTCTTAAACCCAAAAAGAATAGTGTTAGAGGAAAAATTCATAATAAAGGGAGAGTAACTTCAATATCTAACATCTTAGGTTAAATTCTAAGATTGTTACCATAGTTCTAGGACTATATCCTATACGTATACTTATCCTTAGGGACATCCCTAGACATACCTTAGAAATATCTCTAGGGATCTCACTAATGTTCTCACATCCTAGTTTCCAAAGGTTGACAAAACCTTTCCTCTGATACCAACTGTAGAGACCTGAAGCCTGACGTACATGGACATTACATTACTTTTGCGGAATACTTATTACATAACAAAAACACACAAACAAGGACCGTAATAGTATAGTGTCTTTGGAAACTCGAAACGTAATCTTCTAATCATGTTGAAAGATCTTCGACATCTCCCATAAAGATCTTCCCTTTTTTTCTTACCTAAAACCTTTCTTTATATCCTGGGGAAAAGAAAACATAAAAGGGTGAGCTCAAATGCTCAGTAAGGATAAACAAAAGAAAAATCAATCACATCATATTCATAAGAACATAACAGTTTTCAAATATTAACCTGCAAAAGAGATCAAAATATCATAACATGGGATAGATCATAGTAGTGAAATGTAATCCCAATAATCATAACTTAAAACATGATACATTGTTTCATACATGCATAATCATAGAGAATCATTTCTTATTAGTCAAGACTCATTTCCAAGACTATCTTAGTGGACAAAGTCCATTTCTGAACCGAGTCACCCTCGTTTAAGTCATGTTTCACTGAACCGGTATAACCTACCATTCCAGCCATGTCTCTCTCATGAGATATAAAATATTTACCCAATGAATTGGAGGGAGATATAGGTCCCACCCATATCATAATGATACCATTCTTGTGTGTGCCACAAAATCATAAATCATACATCATTGCATAACCCATGTAATAAAAATGGGATTCTTAAACAACATGACATCATAAAACAATTCATATAAGATAAAGGAATTCATAAAAATAATTCCATCACAACATAATCAAATCAATGTAATTATATGGATTGAAACATAACCCTATATTATCTTAGATGGAAAATAATTTTGATAAAACACTTGAACTCCATTCATGAGGAAAATATCCTTTCTACTTCAAAAACATTTTCCTTTCTTAACATGTCATAAAATTTTAAACTAAAAGAAGTTGATTAAAAATAAAGTTGAAAACTTGTAAAGGAAACTTCTTGGAAATAATTTTTTAAAAATCCACTCATGCCGTATAAGTTTGAAAAACATTCTTCTCATACTTTTGTCAGAAAAGTCAAAAAGTACCTCATACGAAAAACGACAAAAGATTCCTTTCATATATTTTACTATAAACTCACCAAAGGGTAAAAATGGATTTCAACAATTGTAGGTGGATGGAAATAATATTACATATTGAGGAAACATGGATGTGGATGATAAAATACACCCCAGTATATACCAAAGTATAAACAATCTCGGATAAAAATGAGATTGTGATATTTTCCCTTACCTTATATCCGATATGCTTTGTATGTATCCGAACCTCCTGTATAATGATTTAAATAATGTCATTAACTTATTACAGAATCATATTCATTGTTATGATATCATATATGGTTCACTTGTGAATTTATATTACCCGTTCTTTTGTAAATTCCATGTTAAAGAAGCGTTTTGGGTAAAATTGTTTCATTTATCGTAGGTGTTTGGAATTGTTGTTCTTGACATTATTATTACTTATATAATGATTTAATTACTTCCAGAATATAAAATATGATTTATATATCATATATATTCAGTATATATATATATATATATATAATAGATAGATAAATGAAATGAAACACACCGTTCATGGAGACGGTAGTCCGTACGTATGCATGAACGTTGTTTTCCTTTTCTTATTGTCTTGAATGGAAGTAAGTAGATGGCATACATATATATATATACATAAATCAAGTAGCTTTAACATGTCATATATTTCATTATTATTCATTATATATACTTTATAATCATTCATGAATGGTTAATGTGGAGAATGAATCTCATCGCGTCGTGCAGACGGTAGTCCGTACGTATGCACGAGCGATGATATCGTTCCCATGGTCGTGGAATTGTGTTCAAGTGTATTTATACTATTTCAGTATCAATATAACTTTATAATAATTATATATAGTTACTCATTACACCATTATACCCATCCAATTAAGGTGGTGGCGGAAAATAGATTACACCACGGCGTGGAGACGGTATTCCGTACGTACGCATGCGCGGTGATTTCCTTTTTCTGTAAGATGGATAGAAGGTTCATTAGAGTTGTTTCATATTTATAATAACATATCAGTATATATGAAATAATTATGTTATTACTTTATCATGAAACAACTAAAGAATAAGAAGTTGAAGAAGAAAGAAATTGAAAAAGATCGGTAATGGATATTACCTCTTTTTGATGCACCTTCACTTAACCTCCATTTAAAGAACTAAGGATGGTCTTTGAAGAAGACCAGGACCTCTAGGATGATACTAGGGAAGTGGAGAAGAGATTTCGTCAGGGGTTGGCCGAGCTTGAATGCTCAAATTGGTGCGAGGAAGAGAGGGAGGAGGTCCCCTTTTATAAGGGAGGAGAGGGGCACCTTAGGAAAATCTCCAAATATTATTTTATATTAAGGTAAAATTCGGTTTATAATGGTTCCAAAGGGTCTTATTTAGAATCTAAAGTGGATATGGGTCGAAATACTCTCATCCAATAGGTTTTAGACAAGTTTAGGTTATTATTTTAACCTTATCAATTAGATTTAACTCTAAGTTAAATAATTTAACTTTTACCGTGTCTTTTTTTTTCTTACACTATATGGTTAATAAACTTACCATAACAAGCCAAAAGAACCCCAAGTTGTTTATTATTAATATATATATCCTTATCTAAGTCATTTGGCCGAACCTTATATTTTTAGGAATTAAATAACAATTAATAATATAATATTGTTTTTAAAAACTAATTTATGTCAATTTTGACACTATTTGGTACATGATTTTTATGAAATTTATAACAGAATGATAAGTTCTAAAAACGTTACTTAAATAAAAAATAACATGTCATATTAACCTATAGAATTAGTGTAAGTCATAAAAAGTCTCAAATTACATTTATTTGGTCATTTATAACATCAATTATGTCAATATTTCATTAATAAGACAATTACTGAATCATCTTTGTGTCATAATAAATGATTATTATTTAATCCCTAAAAATTCTAAATAAATTCCTATGATGTAGATAATTGTATTAGATTTCTGTAGACTATTCATGTTCTAAGTTTCATGAAGTTTTTCACAAAATTAAAATTATTATACTTATAAGATTTAAGAAAGTGAAATGTTGTCACATTCTTTGGTTTTAATAATAATTAAATTATTTTCATGGACAAAAGTCCATAAAATGAATATAATCCGACCATTAGGTTATATGGGTCTAATTTTAGCCATCCAATAGGATTTTTCCATGTTTTATGGTAATTTTATAATCTTATATTTACCCTTAATTACCCGATTTACCTTTTACTATAGTAAATAAAATTTACCGTAGTTACTATTCACAATGCCCAAAAATAAAAAGTAGCTTATTAACATAATTTGGATCCACTGATTCCAAATATGTAATCCATTTTTCAAAATTCAATACACAAATATTTCAGAAGTTAAATTAAAATTAATCCCGTTGTCGAAAGAAAATTGGTTTTTCTTTAAAACATTGCAAAAGATTGAATTGATTTAACCTACGAATTCAAGGTAAAATCAATGCTAATGACATACATTATATTAAATGGTAAAAATATATTCTATTTATACATTAAAACCATTCAATATTATAATTTAACCACATAAGATATTACAATGAAAAAAGTTGATTTTAATTAAAATATAACGTGTTTTTACTATTCATTAAAATATGAATGTTATCGGAAAAATATCAAAACATTATCTAATGTAAATTTTTATATCCTGATTCAAAAGAAGAATTTTATTTTGTCAAATTGAACTTATAAATGTGTCAAAAACTAGATTTAAAGTGGATGCGCCATCAAAAGTTTGCAAAACTGCATTTTTTTAAAAATAATTATTTTACCCGAAAAATTTATTTTGTTCTTATACCATGTTATAGAAATGTGTAAGATGAATAATAATGTTATAAAATTAAAATTTTAGTTAACACTATTCATAACGGCTAATTCATAACAATATTATAATAATATATCGTTGTTGAGTAAAACCCAATATTACGTACAACACACACTATCGAGGAAGGTCGCGATTGCGTGTAATGCAAGCCAAATTAGGGTTGCATGTTGCGCAAGAATCCTTCGTTGTTTCGTATAACAGAATCCAACCATATTTAATTTATACATTGAATATATATATATATACTCAATGTTGCATAGAATAACTATTATCAAAATTGTGTGTAACACGATCCAAGAATAGTGTTGCGTATACTGCAAGCTAATACGATGTTGCGTATAGCACAAGGTAATCTTGGTGTAGCACAAGACATTGATGAAATTAAAAGAATATTTTTCATAAAATCTCGGGGTGTAACATTCTACCCCCCTTAAAATGAATTTCGCCCTCGAAATTCATCGGGGTTATAAATGGTTTACTACTCGAAAGTTTGTTTAATAGAAATCCACATCGTAAAAAGGAATACCAAAACATGGCTTTTAAAAACTAAAGTATGAAATGTAATGGTTACCCAAATTAACTCATCATGGGGTTTCCACGTAAGAGAGCATAGGTGAAAATATGGATATGGAAGAAAAATCAAACCATCAAGTTCTGATGGAGAGTGGTAGAGAACATGGCTATGAAAAAGCCAACAATCACAAAGCTATTGATTTGTGATGATCTAAGGTACCATCTGATTAATCAGATATAAGGGAACTAGGACACCATTTTTGGTTTTCAAGATCATTTCCCTAAAGTTGATGAATTAAAATAAATACTTGCATTATTTTGGTACAATCTCATTGTTGTTCGTGAATTGAACAATTTCCACTTCATCCCTTAAAGAAATGAAGTTGAATTTGTTATTCGTGATGTGTTAGCAGATCATGTGATAGAATGATGGGTCATTCCATCTCTTTCAAACAAAAGGTTAGCAAAAGTTATAAGTCCATCTTATGGTTATATTAATTGTATATGGTTCCAAAAATGAACTTATACTTCATATATCATACCTCTTAATAAAATAAAACTAGTTTATACTAACCAGGGACTTCCTGTAGGCCAATGGTAGGCGATAAAGGCCAGTCACACTTCGGTTGTGGGTTCGATTCCCACAGCCTTGTCCGACGCGATGGGCTGTCGCCCGTCCTGCAGGTTGTCCTTTTTCTAAAACTACATTACTATATCATCCCATAAATAATATCGAAAAAAGGTTCTATCCTTAAATAATACTAAATTATGTCCAACATAATCCATTCCAATATTCAGGCTTATCCAAAATAATTCGGTCCAAGCTCATAGTATAGAGAAAATTATCACATTAATGCCATCATTTATCCCGCATATATCTTGTTCGTCACATTCCAATCATTTGAATACCATAATCATGTAATCTCTGGAAAAATGAATACCCATTGAATCTTAGTAAAAACATGAGTGCTATCAAAAATTAACGCATTCCACATACCAAAAACCCAAAATTCTATATACTCAAACCATGATATAACTATTTCCTTATATCAGTCATGAGCTCATGAATACTATCAAACATTTAATTTTCTCCGTATCCCTTCATTATGCGCATATCATCTACATTCCAAAAATATCAGAATAATCTTTCATGGATACTGGTTCCATTAATCATACACTTTCAAAACTCAAGGAAAGACAACAGTGTAACAATCCTTAGATGTCTCGTTATTCCATAGTACCATGAGATTACTTATACAACATTACACATGATTAACATGTAATCATTCCACTTCATTCTTAAACCATTGACCGAGCTTCAATAATTCTTTCATCTCACATATCATTTGTAGTCTCTTCATCATCATCAACATAAAGACTACCCATACGACCATACTGATTCTCTTCATGAGACTTTATGTTAGGGCATTGGTTTGCATAATTTCCGTACATTCCACATTTAAAACATTTAACCATTGTTGATGTCGTAGAAATACCATTATCATCATCCCTGGTATTAACTGAACCTTTTCCTTTTCACTTACTAGCTTTGGGTCCTTCTTTTCCACACCCAAAGAATCTTCCAGTTCCTTTGAAACATTCTCCTTGATACCTCTTCCCACATTATTTACATAAGGTAAATTGAACTTTCTTTCCTCTATGATCATCATGAAACTCCATCTTTCTCTTATTATCCGAGTCAGAAAACTTACCAAATTTTACTTTATTGATCATATTATGAGATTGCTGATTCGGCATAATAATTATGTTTGGACTTCCAAATCCCATTTCATTTGGTTTCTCATGAAGAATATCATTCCATTGTCGTTAATATCCTCCATTATCGTGAATCATCTTGTTTCCAGCCATTTTCTAAAACCCAAAAAGAATAGTGTTAGAGGCAAAAATCATAATAAAGGGAGAGTAACTTCAATATATAACATCATAGGTTAAATTCTAAGATCGTTACCATAGTTCTAGGACTATATCCTATACGTATACTTATCCTTAGGGACATCCCTAGACATACCTTAGAAATATCTCTAGGGATCTCACTAACGTTCTCACATCCTAGTTTCCAAAGGTTGACTAAACCTTTCCTCTGATACCAACTGTTGAGACCCGAAGCCTGATGTACATGGACATTACATTAATTTTTCGGATTACTTATTACATAACAAAAACACACACACAAGGACCATAATAGTTTAGTGTCTTTGGAAACTCGGAACGTAATCTTCTAATCATGGTGAAAGATCTTCAACATCTCCCATAAAGATCGTCCCTTTTTTTCTTAACAAAAACCTTTCTTTATATCCTGGGGAAAAGAAAACATAGAAGGGTGAGCTCAAATGCTCAGTATGGATAAAGAAAAGAAAAATCAATCACATCATATTCATAAGAACATAACATTTTGGAAATCATAACCTGCAAAAGAGATCATAATATCATAACATGGGATAAATCATAGTAGTGAAATGTAATCCCAATAATCATAACTTAAAACATGATACTTTGTGGCATACACACATAATCATAGAGAATCATTTCTTATTAGTCAAGACTCATTTCCAAGACTATCTTAGCGGACAAAGTCCATTTCTGAACCGAGTCACCCTCGTTTCAGTCCTATTTCACTGAACCGATATAACCTACCATTCTAGCCATGTCTATCTCATGAGATATAAAATATTTACCCAATGCATTGGATGGAGATATAGGTCCCACCCATCTCCTAATGATACCATTCTTATGTTTGCCACAAAATCATAAATCATACATCATTGTATAACCCATGTAATAAAAATGGGATTCTTAAACAACATGACATCATAAAACAATTCATATAAGATAAAGGAATTCATAAAAATAATTCCATCACAACATAATAAAATCAATGTAATAATAGGTATAGAAACAGAACCCTATATTATCTTAGATGGAAAATAATTTTGATAAAACACTTGAACTCCATTCTTGAG
Organism: Viscum album; assembly: GCA_963277665.1. Taxonomy (NCBI): domain Eukaryota; kingdom Viridiplantae; phylum Streptophyta; class Magnoliopsida; order Santalales; family Viscaceae; genus Viscum; species Viscum album. The sequence continues at coordinate 1,018,862,465 of OY728143.1, forward strand.
GAAAATATCCTTTCTACTTCAAAAACATTTTCCTTTGTTAACATATCATTATATTTTAAACTAAAAGAAGTTGATTAAAAATAAAGTTGAAAACTTGTAAAGGAAGCTTCTTGGAAATAATGTTTTAAAAATACATTCATGCCATATAAGTTTAAAAAACATTTCTCTCATACTTTTGTCGGTAAATTCAAAAAGTACCTCATACGAAAAATGAAAAAAGATTCCTTTCATATCTTTTACTATAAACTCACCAAAGGGTAAAAATGGATTTCAAAAATTGTAGGTGGATGGAAATAATATTACATATTGAGGAAACATGGATGTGGAAGATAAAATAAACCCCAGTAAATACCAAAGTATAAACAATCTCAGTTAAAAATGAGATTGTGATATTTTCCTTTACCTTATGTCTGATATGCTATGTACGTATCCGAACCTCCTGTATAATGATTTAAATAATTTCATTAACTTATTACAGAATCATATTCATTGTTATGATATCATATATGGTTTACTTATGACTTTATATTACCCGTTCTTTTGTAAATTCCATGTTAAATAAGCGTTTTGGGTAAAATCGTTTCATTTATCGTAGGTGTTTGGACTTGTTGTTCTTGACATTATTATTACTTATATCATGATTTAATTACTACCAGAATATAAAATATGATTTATATATCATATATATTCAGTATATATATATAATAGATATATAAATGAAATGAAACACACCGTTCATGGAGACGGTAATCTGTACGTACGCATGAACGCTGTTTTCCTTTCCTTATTGTCTTGAATGTAAGTAAGTAGATGACATACATATATATATATACATAAATCCAGTAGATTTAACATGTCATATATTTCATTATTATTCATTATATATACTTTATAACCATTCATGAATGGTTAATGTATAGAATGAATCTCGTCGCGTCATGGAGACGGTAGTCTGTACGTACGCACGAGTGATGATATCGTTTCCATGGTCGTGGAATTGTGTTGAAGTGTATGTATACTATTTCATTATCAATACCACTTTATAATAATCATATATATTTACTCATTACACCATTATACCTATCCAATTAAGGTGGTGGCGGAAAATAGATTACACCACGGTGTGGAGACGGTATTCCGTACGTACGCACACGCGTTGATTTCCTTTTTCCGTAGGATGGATAGAAGGTTAATTAGAGTTGTTTCATATTTATAATAACATATCAGTATATAAGAAATACTGATGTTATTACATTATCATGATACAACTAAATAAGAAGAAGTTGAAGAAGAAAGAAATTGAAAAAGATCGGTAATGGATATTACCTCTTTTTGACGCGCCTTCACTTAACCTCCATTTAAAGAACTAAGGATGGTCTTTGAAGAATACCAGGACCTCTAGGATGATATTAGGGAAGTGGAGAAGAGATTTTGTCAGGGGTTGTCCGAGCTTGAATGCTCAAATTGGTGTGAGGAGGAGAGGGAGGAGGTGCCCTTTTATAAGGGAGGAGAGGGGCACCTTAGGAAAATCTCAAAATATTATTTTATATTAAGGTCAAATTCGGTTTATAATGGTTCAAAAGGGTATTATTTAGAAGATAAAGTGGAGATGGGTCGAAATCCTCTCATAAAATAGGATTTAGAAATGTTTAGGTTATTATTTTAACCTTATCAATTAGATTTAACTCTAAGTTAAATAATTTAACTTTTACCGTGTCTTTTTGTTTTCTTACACTATATGGTTAATAAACATACCATAACAAGCCAAAAGAACCCCAAGTTGTTTATTATTAATATATCTATCCTTATCTAAGTCATTTGGCCGAACATTAGATTTTTAGGAATTAAATAACAATTAATAATATAATATTTATTTTAAAAACTAATTTATGTCAATTTTGACACTATTTGGTACTTGATTTTTATGAAATTCATAACAGAATGATAAGTTCGAAAAAAGTTACATAAATAAACAATAACATGTCATATTAACCTATAAAATTAGTGTAAGTCATAAAAAGTCTCAAATTACATTTATTTGGTCATTTATAACATCAATTATGTCAATATTTCATTAATAAGACAATTACTGCATCATCTTTGTGTCAAAATAATTGATTAATATTTAATCCCTAAAAATTCTAAATAAATTCCTATGATTTATATAATTGTATTATTTTTCTGGAGACTATTTATGTTTGATGTTTCATGAAGTTTTTCACTAAATTAAAAGAATTATACTTATAAGATTTAAGAAAGTGACATGTTGTCACATTCTTTGGTTTTAATAATAATTAAATTATTTTCATGGAAAAAAGTCCATAAAATTAATCTAATCCGACCCTTAGGTTATATGGGTCTACTTTTAGCCATCCAATAAGATTTTTCCAAGTGTTAGGGTAATTTTATAATATTATATTTACCCTTAATTACCCGATTCACCTTTAACTATAGTAAATAAAATTTACCGTAGTTACTATTCACAATGCCCAAAAATAAAAAGTAGCTTATTAACATAATTTGGATCCACTGATTCCAAATATGGAATAAATTTTTCCAAATTAAATACACAAAAGTTGCATAAATTAAATTTAAATTAATCCCGTTGTCGAACGAAAATGGGTTTTTCTTTAAAATTTTGCAAAAGATTGAATTGATTTAACCTACTAATTCAAGGAAAAATCAATGCTAATGACATACATTATATTAAATGGTAAATATATATTCTATTTATACTTTAAAACCATTCAATATTATAATTTACCCACATAAGATATTACGATGAAAAAAGTTGTTTTTAATTAAAATATAACGTGTTTTTACTATTCATTAAAATTTGAAAGTTATCGGAAAAATATCAAAACTTTATCTAATGTAAATTTTTATATCCTGATTCAAAAGAAGAATTTTATTTTGTCAAATTGAACTTATAAGCATGTGAAAAACTAGACTTAAAGTGGGTGCACCATCAAAAGGCGACAAAACTGTATTTTTTGAAATATACTTATTTTACCCGAAAAATTTATTTTGTTCTTATACCATGTTCTAGAAATGTGTAAGATGAATAATAATGTTATATAATTCAAAATTTAGTTAACACTATTAATAACGGATAATTCATAACAATATTATAATAATATATCATTGTTTAGTAAAACCCAGTATTGCGTACAACACACACTATCGAGGAAGGTCGTGATTGCGTATAATGCAAGCCAAAATAGGGTTGCGTGTTGCGCAATAATCCTTCGTTGTTTCGTATAACAGAATCCAACCATATTTCATTTATACATTGAATATATATATATATATACTCAATGTTGCGTAGAATAACTATTATCAAAATTGTGTGTTACATGATCCAAGAATAGTGTTGCGTATACTACAAGCTAATACGGTGTTGCGTATAGCGCAAGGTAATCTTGGTGTAGCACAAGATTTTGATGAAATTAAAAGAATATTTTTCATAAAATCTCGGGGTTTTACACATCAGTCATTGCATTTCCTTTCTCAGGCATATAGGGAAGCTCGATGTCGATGTACATTAGGTACTCAACCCAACTCTGATGTCTCAAATTCAAATCATGCAGAGTGAAAATGTACATGAGGCTTTTGTGGAAGGTGAAAACCACAAAATTATAACCTAGAAGATAATGTCTCCATCGACGTAAGGCATGAACAACAGCTTCTAACTCTAGATCGTGCATCAAGTAATTCCTCTCATGTGGCCTCTACTACTGAGACCCGTACAAATTGAATCCATCTCCCGGCATAAGTACAGCTCTCAACCCGATACCAGATGCATCACAGTGAACAGTATAGCTCTTTCCTAGCTCTAGAAAGACTAGTATCGTTGCTGAATTCAACCTCCATTTCATCTCTTGAAAGGCTGACTCACCAAAATCTAACCATAAAACATCTCACCCTTCTTGTTCATACCTGTCAGTGGTACTGTTAACCGTGAACTGTCTTGTATGAAGCGTCTGTAGTATCAAGACAGCCTCAGAAAACATCGTACCTCAAAGAAATTCTTTGGATACACCCAGGAAACCACTTCTCCCACTTTATCTGGGTCTACTAATACTCCAGTCTCTAAGATAACATGATCTAAGAAGTGATTCTGATCTATCCAAAAGTTGCATTTTGAGAGATCAACATATAATAGATTCTCTCTTAGTGTACTCAAAACTATCTCAAGATGTGTGGCATGGTCAGTTCGAGTGTGAGAGTACACCAAGATATCATCCATGATGACCACCATGAAGGAATCCAAGTATGGATGGGACACTCATTTCACCAGTTACATGAAAAATTTTGGCACGTTCATGACACCTAATGACATAACCTTATATTTTATAGACCATACCTACTCTGAAAGGCTGTAATAGGTGTATCAGATGGTCCAATGCATAATTGAAGATAACTGGATCTCAGGTCAATCTTGGAGAACACCCGGGCTCCTGGAAGCTGATCACAAAGATCATCAATCCTAGGCATGGGATATCGGTTCTTGACCGTCAACTGGTTCAGCTTCTGATAATCCAAAAAAATCCTGAGGGTTCCATCTGCCTTCTTCACAAATAGGACAAGAGAACCCCAAGGTGAAGTATTGGGTCTGATGAAACCCTTTCCCTGCAACTCCTCCAACTACTTCTTGAGCTCCTGAAACTCAGGTGTATCCATCCATTAAGGAGGGATAGGCACTCATTTCCATCATGGCACAAGCTGAAAAATAAAATTCTACCTCATGCTCCGAAGGAAAACCTGAAAATTTCTCTAGAAAATTTCTCTGAAACGATCCACCACTGAAGGAAATTCTAACTATGATGTCCCCTGGTCATCCAGATAATGACTAGAAATCTGGGCTGTAACTGATCCAAACCCATGATTCTCTGGACCCGCTCTGCCTGCCTAGACATCACACTTTCCCTTATGAAGAAAAGATCTACCCTCTGGTGATATGATGCTCACCGTGAGGTGATAACAATCGATGACTACCTAGAAGGAAACTAACCAGTCCATTCTGAGAATGAAATCATAGCCTGTCATCTCCAAGCCATACAGATCCTAAAGGATGTGACACCCACCAACCTCAAGAGGGCACTCCTTGAACTGACAGACCCAAATTTTCTTTTCCCCAACGGAGTGTCATGTTTCACAAAATCAACAGAAGAAAAGATAAATATTCCAAGGCTCTCCACAACAGAGACATATATAAAGTTAAATGTAGAACTAGTATCGAATAGAGATGAAGATAAATCTGAGGCAACTATGATCGTACCTCAAAATGTAGAGTGGTCGGGATCCGGCACCTACTCTGTCTGCTCTACTGTAAGAGGCTGGCCTACACTGTAACCATGTGACCCTGTTGACCACTCTGAGCTGATCCACTTTGATATCGCTGAAATACTGGCGACTGACCACCACGGCCACGACCTCCACCTCGGCTTGAATAGAAAGAAGAACGCAAGTTCCCTAACTGGTGAGAAAATGGAGGTGCTGCTCCCGAATGAGGAGTCATAGAAGAACCCCTAGCACCAGATGCTGGTGAGAAAACCTGATAGAAATGCTTAAGGTGACCCATCTTGCCACATTATATGCACTCCACTAGGTCTATCTAGCATTGCGGCCTCGTATGCCCAGCCCCTCAACACTGGTACCATACCACAATGCTACCTGAAGTTGTGTTCGTTGCCACGGGTCACCACCTGTAGACTCCCTATAGCACTTCATGATGTCAGCTGGTAGAGCACTAACTTTGGATGTCAAGCTGCCCGGGCTCACAACCCTGGATTCCCTCAGATTCTGCTCCATGACCAGTTCCTAGTTGATGATGGAAGCGATGGAAGTCAACCTGAAGATATTCACCTATGATCGGATGTTCTGTATGAGGCCATCCTCAAACTTCATTTACAGGAATAACCCATCTCCTCCCAAGAAGGGTTTGAAATGAGGAATCATGGTGAAACGAGAGGAATAATCCATAACTGATAGGGTACCCTGCTTAGTGCTCATAAACATCAGGGCTCGGTCGGCATTCAGTGTTTCCAGATAGAATTAGTCGTAAAAGACGCACTGAAAATCCTCCCAATCCATAACCTGGTGATGAACCTCCTATGACATTACATACCACCGTCTCTTGGTGGAATTCCATATCATATATATAGCGAGCATGTCACTCCTCTCTATAGGGGTCTCCAGATTCTCAAATATCGTCAGCATGGCTTCTAGTCCTGACTATGCATCCTGAGGTCCTCCTTCCCCTGAGAATGTTGGAGGACGCTGCTGCTGGAAGACCCGTATCAAATCACCCATCGACGGGGCATGAGGCGGAACCCCCTAAAAATTTTTCATCATCCCCAGGAAGTCGTCCCTAAACTGTGCATCATCACTGGTAATAGGTATAACTGTTGGTGCCAAGACTGGCACAACAAGAGGATCTGCAGGAAGTCCCAAATCAGCCATGTCTGGTGTCTTATCACCACCTGGCAACTGATGTACAATGGGAGTGCGTCTCTGTGGAAAGAATCTGTAAGGTGAAATGCACACCTTAGATTCAAGATTATCAATGACTGAAAACTGGAAGGATATGAAAGGAACAGAAGAAGGAAATAATTCATGTTCTGAAAAAGATGACTATACGGTGTGTACATAACATTACACGGTGTGTATTATGGGTTTTCAGGATAGTAAGCCTCAGAAACTACTCTTGAACCCATAACAACATTGAAACGAACATTAAATGTGCCGAATTAAGATCTTGTGATGGCCTATACTCCCCATGAATCAATGTTTGGAGTCCTATACATGTTATAAACAAGAGAACAGTGCAATGATCAAGAAAATTCTGTTTCAATAAGGACCCATAACACCTGAAAAACCAATGTATGGCATTTATTCAAGAAAAACTCTACACAAAAAATACCATATCAAACAACATATATTTATATCAAGTCAACTATCACAACAACATGAATAATTTACACATCAACTATGACAACAACATCCAATCTCTAATGAATCCAAGATGACATGAAAAAAATGCATGACAAGTGGTTTCCTGCAAGTTCCTATATGATTTTTGATATGGAATACCCTCATCTCATCAGGTTGCAATAGAAGTAGAACCTCAATAACATTATCAATCATAGAAAAAATCATGCGAATCACTCCCGGATAAATTAAATAAACTGTAAAATTGAAAACATGTAAAATTTAAATATATGAGGTAGTGTAGATTTTCCTTGTACATGGGTTAGCTAATCCTAGGAACAACTTATTACAAAGTACTTATTCCGTCTTATCCCTAGCTATATGATCCAAAAAGTAATCAAGATAAAAGAATCGCCTTTGATACCACATTGTAACGTCCCGGTTCTGGAAGCCACCCAGAGGCACCCCGTACCAAGTTGGTCACATGGTCTCAAGCGCATTTCCACAAACGCAGAGGCTATAGACTAAAAACAAGGGCCATGGGTGTGATAGTGGGGAAACTATGGCTTCATTGGAAGAGTACACAGTGGAAGTAAACAATACACAATAGCGGAAGCCGTAAATACCCAACAAATAGTAAACAGTAGAAGACTGAAAAAGAAACAACTGGAGCATAAATATATATAAATGATTCATGAAACATATATGTATACAAAAGTATCCAAACAAGTTACAATGATTAATGTTGAAATAAAAAAACTACAAAAGGAAAATAGATGAGCCACTCTTCAGCATCACAAGCCTCATCTTGGTCCCATGCTCTCCACCACCAATGTAACCAAGTATATGAATTCTACGGGCCCTTACCCTTGACTATACCTGCAGTAATATAATCTTTTTGGGCTCAAAATCATGGACCAAATAGGGGGTGAGACTAAATCCTAGTAGTCGACCACTATAAGATCTATGCCTAACAGTTAGTGAATATAAGGCAGGTAAAAGTACAGAAAGCAGTAAACTAGGAAGCACTATAAAGCAAACAAGAAAGCACTATGCAGTAACCAATACTCAGTTTACACATTCAAAACACCACACTGAATACAACCAAAATATAGATAACACAACAGGTAACCCTCTGGGAAGTACCCACAACCTATCCCCTCTAGTCCTACCTATCAATTACAGGTAGCCCTCTGGGCAACACACATAGTCTCACCCCTATGGTTCATCTAATGTATATACTCTCTAAGGAAGCACTAACCATCAATTCCCCCAATATTCTCGTATTGTACTAAAGGAACTATGGGTAAGCACTCAACATCAATTCCCCCAGTGGACCACATCGAGGAACTACGTACACTCTGGGGAAGCATTCAACGTCAATTTCTTCTATGGTATCACATCATAAAATTATAAAGACACTTTGGAGAAGACCTTACGTCCATTCTCTCTGTGGTCTAGTGCACTAGGTTCTCACAAACCTCTGTAAGTCAAATAAGTATAGTGCGTGTAATGGACAATGTAAACCTCAATAACTACTTGGCTAGCATTATATGGCTTAACAATCATACCATTCTAAAATACTAGGTATAGAAAGTAAATAGAAGCCTATAATGAAAACACGACCCAAAGGTCTAAACAGGCAAACATGCATGGGTAATACATCTAAAGCACAATAATTCACCCTATTCACAATCAATTAAAATCTACTCAGGCATACTAGCATAGTAGAGAAACAAAATGGCTAAAACGGTAAACATGAAATACCCCGTTCAAGGGTATTGGTGTAATTTCCACAAAATGATCAATTACATTAAATATAAAGGTTCAAACCACATACCTCGGGGTTAGATGGTCAATATACATGAACCACAAGGTTTGAATCATCATAGAACACCATATATATATGAAGAAGCACAAAATTCTCAACCCATGATAACTCATGAAAGAGGAGAAATTTGAAAACAATACTCTAGGAGAATAAAGAACTCACGGATGCAATTCCAATGCAACCGACGGAGTTTGATTCTGAGGAAGACAGAGGATTATGGGTTCACCGAAGATCTGTGGTCTTACAAGTTCTCTCGGATGAACAGATCCTAAAAGAAGATGGTTCATTCCATCAGACATGACCTCGATGCGTTTAATAAAAAAAGAAAATACACGGCGTGCAATTTTTGAGTACACGAAGTGTACTTACAGTGTCTGTACTTCTCTTTAGGCGGCCTCCACATCACCCGACACGACCGTGTGTGTGGCCATGACACGGCCGGCAGACGGCCTCCAGAAGCAACGAAGTACACGACATGTACTCATAAAGTACATAGCATGTACTTGAAAAATTTCCAGAAACTACACTTTTCTCAAAAACACAAGAAAAAGGAAAAACATACCTTAAAAGAAGGTATGGGTTCTTACAAGTTATATGATCATAAATACTTCATAACAGATTTTAATGAAAATTTTAATTATCCTATGTGTATCCCTCGGGAGTGTCATAACCCAGAGTGAAAAAGGCACATTGTCATGAACCAATTCACGTTCGAGTCTACCTCAAAGCGGTGTTTTCAGGTATTACCACTAGGTACATCTGTGCCAAATCCTCCTCTACTAGCTCGTATCCATATAGGGTTGTATTTCTTGGAAAAATAAAAAAAATATCTACAGTAACAAAATTCTATGATGTTCTTATATACTAATCATAAATGACTACCTTAGGGTAGTTTCCTCATATCATTGTTTTTCTATATCTAGTTTCCATGGTTTATACTAAACATCATCTAATACCAACGGTAATTTTCCAACAATAGTTACCCAGAGCTGGTGCATTATTAAATAACATTGGCATGATCACAAAAAATAAACTCCTCAAAAACTGATCAATTTAGTAGCCTTGGAAGTGAAACAAACATTCATAAGATTTATATTACATCTTGAAATAAAAACATCAAAAACATTTTTTACTCTTTTGAACACACATATATCTTTAGCCTATCTCCACAGGTCAACCATATAATACTTCTTCACATCCTGGATAAAATAAAACATAGAAATGGGTGAGCTCAGATTCTTTGTAAGGATAACAATATAGTAGAAACTTTAATAAATAAGCACAAACACCTAAGGTAATTTATAAGACTAAATAAATGGAATTTTAAACATAAACATCAGAATAATATGAAAATGATAAATTCAAATAATTCCATTTACTTATTCATGTAGATATTCTACTAGTTGAATAATCAATGCAATATCAATAGCCACTTTCATAATGATGGAATGCATAATGCCAGACTTCATAACCACTTAGTCAAGGCCTTGTGCCAAGACAACAAATAAGATATTGTCATGGCCTTGTGGAAAAACACCAGTTTGTATCATGAGACCTACTGATGCATCGAGGAGCTATACTGGGTTCCACTCGTCACATAACATGTCCAATGCATTCCACACATGAAAAGGTTTAAACATAACATAAACATTCTTATGGAAACAAGCATAAAAATGTCAATACATTATCCATAAACAATGAATGGTGTAAAAATAACTCATACAAAGACAAAAATATAACAAAACCATCAATACAATATAGAAGTTTTATATCATAATAAATCAAATTCAAACAAGCTTAAAATCAAAGGATTTTTACATAGAATAAATCACAACATTTTTAATAAAAAATATATTTGCATTATAAAATAATTAAAAAGTAAGATAATTATAAATTAAATTATTTATTTTGAAAATATTATTATAAGCTTGTATGGGAAGCTTTGACGATGTTATAATGACAAAAAATTGCTTCACCCATTGTATAATTTTAAAAAACACTATTACCTTAATTTTGTCGAAACGAGTCATAAAGTACCTTATTTGGGATATGGCGGAAAGTTAACTTTCAAATTTTTTATTAAAAGTACAAAAAGGGTATAAATGGAATTAACCAAATGTTTAGTAAATGGTGAAAATGTTTTGAAATACATTTTTAAGAATCATGGAAGTTTATGATAAAGAGGTCCTAGTAGATACTTACATTAAAATAAACTCGGATAATAAAGAGATTGAAAAATTAACCCTTACCATGTTCTTTTCCTTGGTTGAGGTTACGTTATCCTCCTATATAATAATTAAATAATTGTTATAAAATTATAAAATAACTATATACATAAATATGATATTATGTATAATCATCTTATATTTCTTTGTTAATAATATTTTAGTCGTATCATCATTTAAGGTGTTAATTAACTCATTTTCCTGTATATTCAAGATTATGTAAGCCATGTTTGTTATGGATAGGATGTATTTGACTCATATCTAAAATAATATTAAATCCTAAAACATTATTTTTAGGCATTAAATGGAAATTATTCTTGAATGATTATGATGGAGAATTAATCCCATTGCCTTCGTGGAGACTATAATCCATTTGTAACCATGAGCAACAATATCATTATATTGATTGTGAAATTGTATGTAATTGGATGGTATATCATATATAAAGAATCATTAACATGTCGTATTTGTTATTTACATTAGTTATACTCATTATTATACCCATCCAAAATAATTTTTTGTTTTAATAACAAACTACACCACGACATGGAGACGGTAAGCCGTACGTATGCACATATAGTGACTTTGTCATTTATAGGATGGATAGAATAAATAATATGGTTGTACCATATATATAATAACATCATAGTATGTAGAAGGTACTGGAATTATTAATTTTTTATGTAATCAAACAAAGAAGAATTTGAAGAAGAAAATATCATGAAAGAGGGTGGTGAAATTATTATTTATTCTTCAGGTGTTTCCTTTGGAGATGATCAAAAGGGCTCCATAGGCTGGATTTATGATCCAAGTAAAAACTCTAGGTTGTCTTGAGGGATTTTGAAGGATATTTGTGTAGGGGTTTTCCATGACAATTTGATATGCATCTGTGAAATTAAGAGAAGGGTACGTACCCTTTTATAAGGGAGGTGAGGGTCATTTTAGGAAAAGATTGAAATATTATTTTATAATAAAATCATTTTATATTACTAATGGCTCCAAAATAATTTATTTAGAGTATAAGGTGGGGATGGTCGAAATCCTCTCAATAAATAGGATTTAGAGAGTTTTAGGTCATCATATTAACCATATATTTTAGATCTAACTCTTAGTTAAATAGTATTATATTTACCTTGTCTCTTTGATTTTTTATATTATATGGTTAATAAACATAAAATAAGAATCCATGTGAACCCCATGTGGTTAATTATTAATATATATAACCTTATATATTTATTTTTGAAGAACCATATACTTTTATGAATATTATATCATTTAATAATTTAGTATTTGTTTTAAAAAACCAATTAAGTCAATTTTGACACTAATAAGTATTTGGTTTTTATGGAAACCATAAAAGAATAATTTCAACGATTTTTTTAATAAACCCTAACATGTAATAATAACTAATTAAATTAGTGTAATTCATTATAAGTGTCAATTTACATTTTTGTAGTTATTTATAAAATCCATTATTTTAATATTACATTAATAATGTAATTACTGAATCATCATTGCGTCAAAAATAAAATAAATTATTTAAAGTCCAAAACATATAAATAAAATATAATTATATATGAAATATTTTTATATTTCTAATGAATATTTTTATTCGAAATTATTTTATGTACAACCCTATTTTAAAATTAGTTTAGTTATTTATATTTGAATTTAACACTTTTAACCATTCCTTAAATTAAATAATAATAAATGTAGTCATTTAATCCATGTGGACCAAAGGGGGTCATATTTTATTAGTATGGTTGTTTGTGGTCGAAATAAATTTCTCCAATAGAATTATGACATGTGTTGGGGTAACTGTAATATAATTTTTACCCTTAATTTCCATATTTACTTTGAACTGTGGTAAGTAAAATTCCAAAGATATTATTCACCAGAAATTATTTTCATCCTATTGAACCAAAATTTACATACTGATGCATACCATGTCTCTCGGATTTTTGAAATTCATCTCAGAGAAGAGGTAAAATTTTGTTTTATGCAAATTTTTCAATTCTATTAGAAGGTGGGTAAAAGAAGGTAAAAATTTCTATAACATTATATATATAAACTTATTATAAAATCACTCCAATGATTTACATTGAGGATATATAGATATTATGTATCTATTTTGACAATCAATAAATTAATATAAAATAACAAATTATTTAAATAAAATGACCATTTTAAATAATGACATAGTGTTTTTCACTATTCATAAAAAATTGAATGTTTTCAAAAAAAAATTCCAAAAATTCCCTTTAAGCTCATTTTGATATTTTTAATCCAAAAATGAAGTCCATTTTGAAAAATAAAAATTTATAATATTTAAAAAGGCGGGTATTATTATTCATAACGGCTAGTTAGATTCATCGTGGTGTCTTAAAACTCCTCGTTGTGTACTGCACGAGCTACTACATTATTCAAAGGGAAACGTACCATGGAATCTTGGGGTGTTACAGTAATGATAATGTAAGGGATATATAATAACTTGTAAATAATAAGGATAACATGTGAGATATTTTAAATCAAATCCCAACATGAAAATAAGGAATCTAAAATACATAATATATAATAGGTTATTTAATAATGATTTATAAGGGATGATCATTTACAAAGAGGGTGACCTTATAAAAGATTTAGAAGTTAATATTAATGGGTTGGATAACCATGGTATAAATCTTAATAGGTATGTAATAAATAATTTCATTATACAATTTTTTTTATTGATAAAAAATATAAGCATGGGCATAAATATAAAAGAAAAGAGAGGGGAGTTATTTTATAATTTTCTAAACATAGGTTTTGGAACAAATTTAATAAATTAATCAAAACCAAAAACAATTCCAATGATTTTTCAATGGTTTCTAGAAAATTGGATTTTATATTATTATTTTTTAAGCATAAGAACAAAATAAATAAAATAATTCCACTTCTGTAGAAGGGATCCCTTTTTATAATTTATTTATTTTATATCTGTAAAATATAATATCAGTTTTGGATGATTAGTTAAGGGTTTATAAGATTAATAAAATAACATAAAAATTCATTATTTTAAAGGTGAAACATAATTTTGGTCAATATACTACTGATATTGTTTATTATATTACTTTTTAACCATTTTAATGTCACAATACTTAACTAAAATTAATCAAATTGAATTTTAAACCATAAAGTTGAGTGTCATAGAAAATTATGAGAAAATTAGCATTAGTTTATTTCCACATGGTGATTTCAAATTTAATATTTTTTCAATGAAAACATTTATTTAAATAAAATAATTTAAAGTTTTACATAAAATAACCAATTATTAAAATATAATGTTTTTTACACTATCAATGTTCTAAACCATATAAATATTTCATTGGACATTGTAAAACTATAATATAACTTATATTTTACAAATATTTTTTTGTAAAAATATTTTATTATAATATCATTAATTTTAAAAATTATTATATTCATCAAAAATGTTGTCTTGATTGAAACTATATATTTACCAAAATACAATTTGTGCTTCATTATATCAGATTCTAATTTAAAAATAATATTAATAAGGTATAAATATTTTTATTTTTTTTATAAAAATAAAATTATCAAATTTATACATTTATTGTTAACTTGAATAACTATTAATTACACTAGTGAACACCCCAATGGAATTGTGTGTAATAGTGATATTTTTATGCGGTGATTTGATGTACATGGATTGTGTAATGATATCAATGGGAATGATCATATGCAATATTATTTCCAGACATTATTTATTGAATCATGGTTTGGGATCGATCAAGAGATAATAAAAGGGTTGATACCTCCCTTAGATGGTCTAACAAATGGGATTCACTTGGTATGAACCTACTATCTGAAGCCATAAAGTTCATTTTTGTTGTCTAATATAATTTATTATAACCATTAATATACTAATATATACGTTAAATGTAAAATATATATGTTTACAACTGTTGTGCTTATTAATTGTATTTATAAATTGAGAGACCATATAAGCCTCCAAAATATCGAAAGATACACATATATTTTCTATGACGTTATCAATTAATAACGAATTTAATCCTTTAAAAATGTTATTTATATTTTTGAAATTTCAATTCATTACATTATTACCCCTTCATATATTCCTCCCTTTAAATTTTTATTTTATAAAATAAAATATACATGGGTACTTATTTTTCAAAACGTCATCTAATTCACACAGTGCATCCTCAATATTATTGTTTCTTCACAAAATATTGAACATATGAGTTGTCTTTTTTTTAAATGTTTTCAATATGATCTAATATATTCAATTTATTCCCCATGAATAGAGGGAAATTAACTAATGGAACCAGCGTAGTATTGGGTTTATGTATTGGGTATGGATTTTACTTCTCAAGAGGAAAAATTAGAACATATCATGTATTAGAGATAGGTTTGGTGGGAGTCATAGATGATATTCCATCACTATGATGCAATCTAGGATCTCATAATGGAAAATATATCTTAAAATAAGTTTCCCATTCTTTCAAAACATCATGAATTTATTCCACATCGATATATAATGGATGACTATATCTCTAACCCTAAACTCAATGTCATATTTCTGACTTCTTTAATATATATACTGTAGAATTTTTTGGATCCTATATAATGTTGATTGATTTGAATCATATTTTCCATAAAATACATATGATTATATACCATTGGGATTCAATCTCCATGATCATCTCCTCTTGTTCTTTTATGACATGACATTCCAAGCAATCCTCATCAAATTCCATTTGGTGCATGAATTGAAATTATTATTATATTAAAACTCATTAGTCGAAGATGATGGCACCAACATCCATGAGTAAAGATTGAAATTGATTTTTATATATTCTTTAGATTTGGTATGGTTCTTTTAGACTGATAATTAATATATGTGTGAAATGTAGTGTTTAATATTTTCCTTGTATTTAATTATTTGCAAAAGGTTTATCAAATAATACTAGATAAACATCAGAACATGATCAGATACAATAGAGAGTGGGAACCCATATTTCCATACCACATCTCTCATATATATCATGGATAATTAGTCAATAGAGAAATAATTCACTTGAGAAATGACATACACAGTCTTGGTACTACTATCTACTACCACCTAGATGGTGATATTTCCATTTGGATTCATTGGGATTACTATGAATTATTCCATGGTTATGTTTTCCTATTTCCATTCCTTCATGGTAAATGGTTTCATTATACAATTATACTTCTATAATTACACATTAAATTGTATGAAAACAAATAATTAAGTTAGAAACTCGACAATCATCCTCTATAGTTTATCCCAAAATAAATTTTTTTATTAAGGTTTTCATACATGTCAGTGACTCATGGATTTATTTGGAAGTATGGTCTTTGGACATAAATAATAATTTCCCTCTTAACTTCATGTTTTTATGGGACACTTCCTCTTAACAAACTTTATAACATAATCATTAGTAATGTTGAACATTTAAATATTCACAACATTCTTATTTTGAAACTCCACATAGTTCTAGGCCTCCTTAATCCTTTCATGAATAGATGGGTGAGTAGTTATTTTACGGATTTAGTATGAAGATCATTGTATTATTCCCAAATCCATCCATTACATTTCTAAGAATATTTGATCTCGTAGAATCCTTGTCATGGATATTGTTGCATGATCCATTATTATTTGGGCATATTCCTCATTATTTTCATCTAAATATGGAATATATATATTGAAAATTCATAATCCATGATTATAACTAACAACCTATATTTTCAAAAATTATTCTCTATTTGTGTGATATATATATGATTCATTTATGGTCTACACATATGTGAAGAATGTTTCTATACAAATAATATAACCAAATTCTCAACATAAAGATCAATTATTCTAATAATAATTATCTGTTATGCAGTTCTTCTCATTTATCCATAATTAGAGAGAGGTATCGTCTATCATTGTTTAATCTTGCATGATGACACAACCCATGACATGTTTAATGAACCATTTTAGATAAAAAATCGTTCCCTACTAGTATATAATGTCATCACAAGTATAGTGATTAGAAAATACTTCAACTCTTTGAATATATCATTGTCTTCATTATTCTGTAAAAACACGTCTTCATTCATTGAATTATTTGATAAAGGGATGGATAATTAATATAAATTACTCATAAACTAAATATATTACCATATTAATTTAATGAACCTACAGTTAAAAAAAATTTAGATTGGGCCTTTCTTCAATTGTCTCTATTTTTTACAGAACCATTTATATTTAATTTTTTGTGATAAAATTGCTAAAAATTTACATAAAAATTTTAAAACTCAAATTTGTTATACTTTTCATAAAATTTCCATCCAAAATTTCTTTAATGTAGTATTATAATTCTCTTCAGGTTCCTCGATTATTTTGTATTATATTAGAATATCATATAATGAGACTAACATAAATTTTTTGGTGTAATCTCAAAATAATCCAATCATTATTTCTAGTAATAATATTGGCATATTGTAATTCAAATTGGTTTCACAATGAACAGATAGATTTCATACACTATTCAAAATATAGATTTGAGTATATCCATATTCTTTATGAGTACATGGAAATATACAGGATGATGTACCACATTAAAGAAGTATTTTCACCAAATAAATGATCAAAAATATTTATCAATCCATGGAAGAGGATAGCTATTCTTAATCATGATTAAATAGAGATCATGATATTCCCTTTAGAGAAACAGTAACCAATAATTCCTCTTTGTAAGGAGAAAATTTCCACCATATATTGAATCGAAAGGGTGTATTAATCCTATATTCATTTTATACTATAATTGATTCTTCATGTCCAAAAATTAAATAAATTATATTATATATAAATTCTATGATATTTTTAATGTTATGGGTATGAGATCAATTCACAACTCAACATATTATCTATGTGGAAAAATAATAAATTATTTCTAGAAAACATTAACAAATTCTATTAAAATTTAAATTTCATCAAGGATTATCCTTTCTTTAGAATCAATCCTTTGGCCATGACACTCTTACTTTCAAGGAAATAATTTCCAAGATTTATACATTCTTAACAAAGAATATTCACAAACTTACATTCACAATCATAAAATTATTGGGTTATTTTCAATTTATATGGTTATTTTAAACTCTAGATAATTTAATTTTTCTCTATATATGGAAATTCATTCTATGGAATAAATAGAATTTTATTTCTTAATGGGGAGTATCATGTGGGATCTTTGGGATTCCTTGAAAACAATTGGGATATGATATGATTTATATACTTTTGATGTTACAGTTGGCCTAGTTTTCATCTATACTAATAACAAATTTTCTATATTTTATGTGGTGATTAAATATTGTTTTAAAATACATGATGAGATATAATAAATATAACCAAAATAATGATATCATGATTAAAATTCATGAATGAAAAACTATCAAACCCTTCACCAGTTCTTTGTTTGGATCCACTTCAGTAGATAAAATATTATATGACTACCCCTATTTTATAGACATTTTGGGTTGCTGTCATAGGATATCATAAAAACCATTGGATTAGGTAATTGATTTTCATAGTGTACCATATCCTACTATTTTAAATTTTCGAAGATAGGAAGAGGGTTTATTTGATCATTCCGTTATTCCATCACATTTATTGGTTCCTCCTATCGATAATCACTAGTTAGGTTCCCTTAAATCCAACACAAAAATCATTTCCTCACCCCTTAAATAAATTACCTAGATGTTTCTTAACACAATTATTACAAAAGGGAGGTTTTACTTTGTTTCCACAAATTGATTTCCCCATAGTAAGACCATAAATAAAATACATTCTTTTCATTATTTCTCTAGTACCAGAAAACCGTTGAGATCCAAATATCTCCATTTCATATTTGTTATCACACCAAAGAAAATTAATTATGTATTTCAATGTTATGATTCTCTATGTCTATTCATGGAATCGTCATTATTCAACCAATTATATAGTCAATCACAAGATCTATGGTTATAAAAATGGTTATTATTCATCATTAATTTATTCTTAACTTTTACTCAAAGGACAAAATGTATTAGACATCCTCTTTCCGGATTCTATTAAAATCCAGTCAAATTTATTGTTTCAGAGTGTCAAAAAAAATTAGATGATATTTTTCAGATTTCCATCCACTACAATGATTTTATCTCATCCTCGAGATTCTTATATCTAACCAACGTCCACTATTAATCTCCTTCTCCTCCCATATTGTAAAACTCAAACACATCCTTATCTTTTTTAGAGAATGGAATGATGGAATAAATCATTTCAATGGATTCTATATGATTTAGGATTCACAATATCCATCAAAATTTCAGTGCTCTATTTCATAAAGGCCTCAATTTTAAATTTCCCTTTCGTAGGATGATTTTGGTTTTCATCCAAATTAAGTTTCCAATTAGAAACATGATTTAACTAGTAATGTTTTTCATGGAGTTCTTATTTCCTTCTCCATTTTTATTAGGAATCTTATATTATCAGTCATCACATTTCCCCTCATATTGATTGTTGGTTCTATTAATCATAATTCTATCCATTTATTAAAAATAGCTATAAAATTAGTGATGTGTATTTTTGAAATGTTAAAAACATAAAATGATAACAATGACCATTGAGAAGATAACTAATAATTGGCATTTATTATTTAACTAATGAATTTATATGATTCAATATATCATACCCATAAGCCATTAAATATCATATTATTATATTAAAATTTTCCCTAAAATAATTGTTCATAAGGATAACATGAACTTAACTACAATTTTCACCTTAGAGTATAAATATAATTACATAGAAAGGAACACATTCATGCAACAGGTGATGATTATGTCTAACTCAGTGAACCCTTATTCGAATTATTACCTTTATGAATGCTCGTTCAAGATAAATATCAACAATTAATATGAAAATAGGGAATTATTTTCATAGAAACCAATTAAAAATTATATTAATAAAATAAAGTAATGTTTTACTATGTCTAGTAATATCCCAAATTATTTAACAATAGTTTGATTATCATAATCCAAAAAATAACTAGACATCCTATGAAACTGATAATTAAAACTGATAAATTAAATATAGTCATTTTTATGATTTATTAAATTATATATAACTTGAAAACCCCAGATGATCATGAGGCTTAGTGTTTTTGGGAAATTATGTACATACCCCAAAACATTGAATATAAGTATATTTGAATATTTGATAAATCAATACTGTTTTTTATAATATTTCTTCATTATTCTAAAACTACACGGGATCAATTCTCGATATATTTAAAAATGGGGTGAGATAAAAAAACTGTACTATAATAAATAATGAATACCATAAGAGAAAGAAGATATGTTACCCAAGAGTCATATCATGTTATTAAAAAGTGTTGTGAATAATAATCATGAATAATGAGGCATGATATAACAAGATATTATAAAGGAAACATGTGAATGTGGAAAATAGAAAAGCATGAAATCCTAAATATAAGTAAATGATAAATTCTATTCCAAAATAACATTTTTTTTGTTATGATAATACCCCACACACAATTCATGGAATATCATTAGATTAAAACAATACCCAATTCATTGGAGGAAAATATAATTCCACACACACTATTAAAAACCATATCATGTAAATGTATACATTTTCTATATAATTTATTTTACATGGGATCAAATAATATTAAATACAATCCAATGATAAAAGTGTGTGAGGTATATTAATGAATTTTCCAAATAAATTTTGAATATGATATTATTTATAAATCCCTTGAGTGGAAATGGGGATGAGTATTCACAAAATATAATTTTTTTAAAAAATCACAAAATTATTTTAGCAACATAATATTGTTTATTAGGATTCATGGGAGGTCATAAATCGATTAAAAGTTGAATATATAAAATGATAATTGTATCTTAAGTAAAATTATTTTTCTTACAATATACCAAAATTAAAAATTATAAAATAAATATCATAATATAATGGACATTCATGAATAATGAGGAGAAATATAGGATCCCTTACCATGAGAGAAAGGTCATATATTATTGGGGGAGATTCTTCAGATCTTGGGGAACATTGGGAGGGATCTATAGATGTATTGTTGGAGTAATGAAATTTTGTATTGTTTTTATATGAATAAATATTAAACTATGGGTGGGTTTAATTTGGAAATGATAGATGATTTATTTTTTTATTTTCTAATCATATTTTTTTTTTCTATATAATAAATTATTCCAATGAAAAAAACCATTCCATGGTTTCAGCCAAACAGTAGTGGATGAAAATATTTAATATGGCTATGAACATAACCTATAATATTAATATCAACAGTGATTTGTATAGGAGACATTTTAATAAAAAATTAGATTAACAAATCTAAAATATAATATAGGTTTTTTAGGATTCATTATGTTTTATAATATTAGAAAATAAAAAGTAAAATTATTTTAAATGGGGAACATTACTATGGCTATGGTATCTCATTATTGTATTAATTAAAACATGTTTGTTATTTTATTATGTAATAATAAATACCGAGTAATTAAATTTTATATAATTCTTAACCAAAAAATTGTCGGTATGTAGAAATATTTACAAATAACGTAACGAATAATTTAAATATTATAATTTAAAAAATATTATTTATATTATCATTATAATTATTTAAATATAGTAATTTATGAATTTTAATAAAAATATAAATTTTTTAAATATACTAGTTTATAATCAGAAATATTTTTATAACCCTTATAAAAATTAAATCTAACATCATAAATTTATATGATCATATATATATTTAAAATTTTTAATCAATAATAATATTTTATTATTCCATATTATATTTTAAAATATATATGTACATAAAAATGTGTTTATTGGTTGAATCTATATATATCCCAACTATAAAAGTTTTGATTCAATAAATATAAATCTATTTTTTTTAAAATCATTGTTCTATCACATATAAGTAATATTAAAAAGAAATAAATTTAAAAAAAATATTAAGATAAAATATAAAATTTCATATAATTATGTACAATTTAAATATCCCTTTATTAAAACATTATATATACTATGTGTAAGGTGTGAAGTGGTGATATTTAAAAGGTTTGGACTGACATACATGGTTTGGGATGAAATAATTATGATTTTAAACATATCCCATAAACTTTTTTCATTCATGCTTCAATTGATTAATCACATCCCTAGGTTAGTGAAGCGAAATTCCTTGGGATTATATCTCCCTTGAAATATCTGATAAATGGAATTCATATGTTATGATCCTACTAGATGACATAATCACTTAATATGTCTAGGTATAATGGAATCTATCTTAACACTTAATATACTTATCTTACTGGAAACAGTGAAACAACTATATTATTAATGGATTTGATGCATAACAGTATTTGAAATTTTAAAGACTATATAACAATCCAATATAACCATCATAGTGCATTTTTTTATTACTATATTTCTTAATTTTTAATTTATTCATTTAAATTTTAATATTTTTATAAATGATCATTATGTTACATTGAGTTGATAAGAAAACTATCATACGAAGGCTTTATTGAAAATGTAATGTGGTGGTATGAAGAAGTTGTATTGTTCTCAACTATGTGTTTTCACTTATTTATTAATATACCTCCATTGAATATTAATAAACCATTATTAAAAAATAAGTTAATTATATTCAATATATTGAGATATTATTATATAATTTGAATGATATATATATGTCACCTCTTCCCCAAAAATGTGGAAGGAAAACATTATTCATGCAAATGTGTATTCTACCACCTCTACAAAGAGATGTGTTCTATTTTCCAATAACCCTTCTCAATATTATTTATAAATATTTATTTAATGTAAATATAAGATATTAATGGAATATTAATTAATATATAAAACTCTTATATTCGTCTAATTTATTACCTTTTCATTCTTTGAAAAATGATATTGTTGTTTGCGCATACGTGAATATTACCATCTCCACGAAGTGATGTGAGTTGTTTATATTCATTGAATCACTTAGATGGTATATCTAATTATATTTAAATAAAATTTAATTTTTTTTATATAACAATCATTATATAAGGATAAAATAATAATTAATTTATTTCTATCATGATCATTGAAAATTTGAAATGATACTTATCCATTTGTACGACCTATCATGTTAATTATTATACTATAGATCATTTATGGTAATCCTATTTCATGGTTGGAATTAAAAATATAATTTACTTATAAAATTGATTATTATACCATGATTAATATTCTTGATATAATATAATAATTTCGTTTTTACCATAATGAACACAATATTGTCATTTTGGACATATGAGCTGAATATAATCAAAACATCTGAACAGAACTTAAGTAATTAAGTAATTCATTATAAAAAGGTACTATATGTTAGGGAATTAATATTACAAAAGAAAAATTTTCATAATAATGTAAATAATTAACATATGTCTATTATTTAAAAATATAAAGAATATACACAATGAGTTGTACTCGTGGGAAGCGATACATTAACCTAAAACGTTGTTCTAAACTATTTTATGATTTATTTTTTAAATATTTCTTTTCCATGACCATATACATAAAATTATTTGATGAATATTTATATAGATACATAAATTAAATATAATGAAAATATTATATATATTTTTCCTTTTTAAAATGGTTATTAAAATAGAATCTTTTTTGGGTGTTTTATATGGAATATATTGACATTCCTTAGTGAATAAAAATATAATAGAATATTTAATAAAATAAAGAATGAACATATTTTACCAACACCATAATTATTTTTTTATTCTTTTTTAAATTACAGGTTTCATGTTTTCATTAAATAAAAACCCTATTTTTCTTTTTCAATGTATTTTATTTTTTATAATCAGTTCCTTAAAGGTAAGGTTATTATGACATCTAATGTTTTTTTTCATATGGAATAAAAAGAGAATTATAAGGGTATTATGATATAAAATTTCATATTTTTTTATTCATGAAATTTAAAAAGATAATAATATAAATTGTGGGTGGTCTTGATAAATCATAAATTATGAATAACTTAATATTACTTATATGAATAGTGAGACCAATATAGATTATATAATAACAGATCATGATATATCTCTAAACTTCATTTGTTAATGTTCAATGTATTTAATGGAGATAATGTGGGAGTAAAATAGTGTGTTTTCCCTATAGATTTAATTGTGAGACATGTATTTTTTATATGAGTAAAGACATGTTATGAATATGATTCTTTAATTTTCCTAACAGGATTTCTAATTTCATTTTATCTATTTTAATGGATTTATTTGAGAATTGTTTTTGTTTTCTATAAATAGATTTCATTAATATTCATTGTTATCCTATTTATAATGGTAAACAATATATGGTCTTCTTTTTTTACAGTATTAATATATTTTATTATGTTCATTCCCTTTAATGATATTTTTTTCTCATCCCAAATTTTATAATGTTTGTCACATGGCTTAAGGATTGGTAAGAACAAAGAAGTAGTGATGAATAATGTATTGATTATATATAATGAAAATAAATTACATTTCTTTTAAAAATCATTTATACTATGAAAATATGGACATTGAGTAGAACTGTACGTGTTGATATTTTTTAGATTGTAATTTAATCATTAAGATCTAATTTTAAAAAACCATAGACCCTATAGATCCTCAAAATAAAAAAATCTAATATATTTAGAAAATAAATAAATAATTTTTTTTGATGGACATATCATTGTTATTCCATCATGAGGAAAAACATTGTCATTAGTATACAATAAATGATAACATTGTCATGTTTTTTAATTTTATTTGGAAAAAAACATGGTTATTTGTTGATTTAATTTTTTTAGTGAAATATTAATAGTGTAAATATTCATATTTTTTTATTATTTTGTATAATTGGGTCCTCATTGATCAAATTTTTTATATTGTTGGTCATGAAAAATGAATATAAAATTTTGATGTGGTTGTGATATAGTTGGTTAGATTTCCATCGATTAATATTATTGTGATCTAATATGACATTAATATTAACAATATGCATTGTTACGATACATGAGGGTGTACATAAAACAAAGGATGGTATTGTGTTGTGAGTTTGGTGTACTTACATACCTGAAATACAAGGTTCTTATATTGGCTATATTTTAATTTATTATTATTTATTATTGTGAGATGATATTATGGGTGTATGTCATGATGAAACCTATATTTTTTTATGTCACATGTTTAAAATCAATGATGATATTGGTTGAAGTATTTATCAATGATTCGACGTGTTATACAAGAATATAAGGATATGATGATAATTTAATAGTTATGTAGTATTATAATCATTAATTCAAAATAACATTAACAAACAATTATATATTATAGATTTTGTAAGGGAAACTAATGGAGGTGGAATTATATGTTTGTACTCAAATTTTATATGTGAATCTTAATGCATAAATTTATTTTAGAATCCACAATATAAGAAATGGTGAATGCCTTATTATTTATGGTTGTGTTGGTAATTTTAGTTGGATAAGAAACAATTGGATGGGACTATAATTACAATAAATTTTATTGATCTATCTATTAATTTAAGTTTTTTTTTGAAATAATTATATGACCAGCCATTAAGTGGCCATATTTTTATCAATATATTCTTTCAAAATTATAGAAAATATTTTTTTTCAATACATTTTTTATTTAATTATGGTTTACTAATACCTATAATTCTATACTAAATCATCAATATTTTTATTGATTTATATAATATTTATTCCATTATTATATGTACAAAAATGATCTAAAGGGAATGGAATTTAGATAATGATTTATTTGACCATAAACACTAGTTGAGATAATCTTAATTATATATTGTTGAAATTAATCGTATAGTTTATTTATAGTGGCGGTAAACTATTTAATTATGTTAAATTACATATCCCTTAATATTCCCATACAATTTAATATGAAATATGTGGGTTGAGGTTGAAAAGTAATGACACACCCTATTTAATCATCATTAGAACCATAAATACTTATATCTATTATTGTATCAAAGAAATCTTCTCAGTATCCTTTTATGAAGTTAGATTAATTTTTTTAGATTCATTTTTTATTTTAAAATCAATGCAATATCATTAAAAATTGGAATTTGGTATATATTCATTATGAATCTTATTTACTGAATTTTCAGCCAATATTTTCTCCCCAAAAAATATTTTTTTTGTTAATTAAATCATCAACCCACTTAGACACGTTCATAGATTGAACACAGTGATCAGAAGTTATACATCATTGAAATAATATTTTTTGTTTTTATCTTGATGTATATCTACTGTAAATCCTTCTCTTCTAGATTGACATTTACATCAACCATGACCATCAGTAGAATCATCCAATGAAAGATCAAGATTATTATAAATCAAATAGTCCTTTCAAACATGATCACTAGTGGTTTTATATGTCAAAATAATATTAATCTATTTTTTTAGGGCCATTTTTACTTTCAAAATCATTTAAACGACATCCATTGATTTTAATATATGAATATAATATATAGTTGTTGAGTTTTTTCTTCAAATGGAAAATTATTCCACATCCAAAAAATGAAAATACTATAATATTTTATTCTCAAATATTCTTCATCATTTGATGCAATGAAAATTTCCCTATTAGTATGAGTATTACTATGGTCTACATCAACCAATAACCTTATATAACAACCACATAAAACAATTTTTATTTCATTATATATCCTGAATGACGTTAAAATCAGTAATTCATTGAATCTATATTTTTAGATATTTTAAAATATACCTATTATTTTTCACTATATGATTGGTTATATAATTATTTATTTCTTATTTAGATATTAAAATTTTGAATGACACAAATAATATTTTTAATCACAAACCATTATAGATATAAATCATATTATTTCCCATAAACAGTTTTTTGGTAACCAAAACATAACTATTTTTCATATTTGAATCCTTGTTTTTTTGAAATTAAAAGTCAATCTCAACATCACCATCATGTGGAAAAGAAACCATCACAACCCTGATATTCTACTTTATATTTGATCATCTTATCCCTCCTCCATCCCCCACAAACTATGGATCCATATAATTTTAAATATAGGGACCCGACCAAAGAAATCCTAGAGCATGAGACTTCTATGAAAAACATTGGAACGATTATAAGGAATCAAATACCGAAGGACCAAAAAAATTTAGTACCCTTGGTAAAATAGATATAAAAATGTATTTTCTATAAAAATGAATACACTAATTACATTATATTTATTTATATTATTCAAAAACAATCAAGGATAACTATAATTGATCTAGTAAATCTCAACATATATTTTATACTATAATTGATGGATTCTTAAGGAATGAAACACAATAAGGTTGTTCGCAAATGCTCATTAAGGGTACAATATATCAAAAGTACTAATGAATAAATCAGAATAATAAATATTATATAGAAAATAATAGAAAACCATGACATATAATTAATAAAAAAGAGGTAATTTAATAGAACATTTTTTATGGTGATAACTAGAAACGCATTCCATCCCTGTAACTAAATAAGGAAAAAAATATATTCCACTGAAAAAAACTACAACACATGCTATTTAATCAATGAGTTGAATAGGAAATGAATCCATAGATATGTTGATGGGTATGATAATAGATGAATAATAAATTATAATAATAGGAGGTAAAAGATTTATTAATGGAAATAATGTCTCTGGCATATAAAAACACATGCGTTCAAGATCCTTTTCCCGAATAATTTAAAAATACTGATATAAATCTATTTAATTTTCTTAACTTATTTTTCTCCTATGAAACTATAGATTCATAAAGGGTATTTATAATTTTTTGGATGCACCAATAATTTGATGAAAAAATAAAAATTCATGATGAATAATCAATTTAATAAATAGATAATATTCCTTATCAAATATATGTATTAAATAACAGACATAGATTTATCAATAATTCCCTAGTTATTCAAATATCTACAAAATTCAACATCATATGTCAAATGATAAAGTGTTTAGGAAATAATAATATAAATCATATGAAAATATAGATAGCAAAGGGAATTTAAAAAGGGAAATGATTATAAAAGTATGTTATATTATAAAGATTATCATTCAAAATACTATTGAGGATAATAATTTTTAAACATTCCTAAGTGTCCCACAACACTTTGAAAAATTCCAATCATAATATCAAGAATTTAAAACATTTAATGATACATATATTTTCATCATAATATATGTATTAATGATATTACATGACAATGTCATTATATACACCAAATAAATGTTAATTGGCACCTAATATCAAATAATTCTCAAAGGAATGTGATTATAGATTAAATTCCATTACAACTATGGTAACATATGAATTGTAAAACCCAAACATAATATTAATAAAATTAAACATTCAATTTCAATGAATATTATTCAATTCATGGTATTACAGGTCAATGTGGCAATTTGTACACCATATAAATGAAATTTGGTGCACAAACATAATGTTTTCCACATAGAATGAATAGTGATACATGATTCCCTTACAATGAATTTACTTTTAGTTGAACATCCTTTAACAACATATATAATAATGTTATGTTACTTATATACTTTCTTGAGATCTTTATTCATTTTTATAATTAATTTTATTTCACATAATACTTTTTTATGTATGTCAGCAAAAACAATTATGATTATGTAAGGTGTTTTTGACCGAAATCAATTTATGTGTCAAAAATGACATTTTTAGGTTGACTATGGTAAAAAAAGGGTCAGTAAATAAATTAAAAAAGGTATATTTGCATAATAATAATATTTATTCATAAATTCTTAATTTAAAATGATTTATTAATTTTTTTTTTTGAAAAATGTATCAATGTTACATTCATGGAGACAGTAGGTCATACGTATCCATCAAAAACATTCCCATTTTTTAATGATCATTATCGAAATAAGATAGGTGGAATTATATTATTCTAGAATTATAATTATATAATAAATACCATATTATATATTCATATATTCATATATATATATATATATATATTTCGTGTTATTAAAAACGAATCAAATCATGTTAAGAAGGATGTAGTCCACATATCCACAGATAACATTATAACTCTTTATGTTTGTGATAGGGTAATAATGAAAATTATATTTATATATATAGGGTTAAATATTTATTAAATATATTTTTATTTTTATTTACCATATTTTTAATTATTACCATCTTTTAATCATTACATGTATCATGTGAATGAATAACATCGCTTTGAGGGGCGGTTGTCCACAAATCCTCAAACGATCCTTTCAGATTATTACAAAATAGAAAGTAAAAAAGGTATGGAATATAAAAGGTTTAGGGAAGTATATATACATAAAAATATCATATATATAATATATATCAAATATAAAAATATTTTCCGTCATATCATCCAGACATTAATGTTGGTAATGGAAAAATGAAAAATCCTTATTTCATGAGGCATAAATTCTCAATACATAGAAATTGTATGTTCGTTACCACTTATAAGAATGTGTTTGTAAGTGTAGGTAAATAAAATTTCATAAAAAACCATATTGTTTTGGGGATAGTGGTTTTTAATACAATAATAGAATAATAAGAGATTATGTGTTGTATAATGGAAATAAAATAAAAATGATTGGAAGAAGATTCTATCTCTTAATCATATAACTACTTTTTGTTTGTTCGAATAAGATTCCTTTGAAGGATTTATTCCCAAAGCAAGATTAAAATTCAAATGTAGGTATTTATTGAAGCTATATGGGTGAATCATGAATGAATCTATGTTATTTGAGATGATTGGGGAATGGGGAGAGTTGATTGCCTTTTATAAAGGACGAAAATGACTGCCTTCATAATTTTTTAATAGATTCTAGTTATACCCACATTAAAAAAAGTCATAAAAAAGCAACAAAACTCAATAATATAAGCTTTATAGGATAATTATTCCTTGAAAATGGTTATTGGACTTATGGGTATGTCATTTTGGCCCCTAAGATGAAGGTTTTTTCTTTTATTATGCTTCATATTTAATTACTAATAATAACTAAATTTAATCAGTTTCACTAATATTTAAAAAAAATAGACATATTAAAAATATTAAATTATTCCAATTAAAAAAAATTGAATACATTTTTTCAAATTAAAACCCTTTAATTAGTATAAATTCATCGAAAATTCATCACGTATACAGGACAACAATTTGGGGTTTTGCTGTATAAACGTATGAAATATTAATTTATTTTTATAATCAATTTTTAATGTAAATATATTAAAATGAAATAAATTGTATTATTTTATAAATATATGTTATAATTATAAATTTAATCCTATTAAAAATATAAATTATTTTTATAAATAATCATGATTAATAAGTATTTTTAAAGTAAATTTCAGTATTTTAATTATTCGTAAAAAGTGAAATATCGTAGAAAAATATTAAAAATTCCCTATAACGCAATTTTTTTATTTTTATATCAAACATTATGTTAAATTTAACAAATTTAATCAATAAAATTTTCAAAATTTATATTTAACATGTGTTCTCCAATAAAAGGTCATAAAACTGCTTTATAAATATATAGGTTTTTATTCATGAAATTACGATTAATTTTTCTTATGCCATTCAATCATAAAAGATGAATAAAAATAATATTTTATTCACATATATATATTTGATTAATATAATAAAATAATTTTAATTAATAATTTTTTATGACATGACTTCATAGGATGCATACATATCATAATAGTTCTTTTAATATTCAATTGGTTCTTAATTTCATTTTTATTAATTGGTAACCTATGAATGAATTTTAAATTTATATGTACCAAATTTTTTATTATTTTATTAAATATTATTAATATAATCTAACATAACATCTTGGTTATATCATATTATATAAAATAATAACATTTAAACAATATATTATTGTTAGGTAAAACAATGTCTTGCATGTTACCCATTTCATTAAAGAAGGTCCCCCTTACATGTAATTCACACTAACTGGGTGTTTAATGCATTAAAATATATAGAATCTATTTATAATAGTTAATATATTTTAGTTTGTGAAGATATTATATTACCTTATGCGCTCGATGTCATGTTCCATACACGCTATTGAATATAATGTTTTTATACTTTAGATTTTTGTGGAGTCACTTTCTCCCCACATTATTTAAATTTTTCATGAAAATTAAACTTGATATTAGTGATATATTTTTGGATATAACCTATATTTAAATTAAATATCATTATAAGAGTTCATAAAACATCATATAAAAAGATATAATGGGATGTACAATGGCCACTGGACTACCATGTAACTAGGTCCCCATATAGGAGAACAATAATAGAATATAGAGATACATAATTGAAGGAAAAGAGTAAATATTTTATGTAGTGAATTAGGTCATCCAATAAATTTAAGTGTATTAACAATATAAATATTAGGGCCTGGAATCCCTTAAAAATTAATGATTTTGAATACAATTGGTTCAACAAATGTCATGAAATTAGGATGAAATTATATTTATATGTAATATTTCTATGGTTGGGAGTTTCCTTTACTACCTAAGAATAGAAGGAACTATTCTCATTAAATAGGATAAAATTTAATATAAAGAATCCCAACATTTTTTTTTCTTCAATAAAATTCGAAATAATTCCTTTATACCAGAAATTAATAACTAAAGGTTAATGTTTTTAAGGCCAGAAGCACCAGAAGAATCAATAGTTCTATTAAAGTGTAAATAATCTAAATATTTTCCTTTATCTGTCTTCAAAAAAAATATGGTTAATAGATTATTCTAGAATCCTCTAATGTGATTCTACTTTTTTATTAATAATATTTATTCATAAAATTGTTTAACTAATAATAATGAAAAATTTACTGGGTTATTGTGTAGGTTAGTGGTTGGCGTGAAACCCTTATCATACTCTAGTCATGGGTTCATGTCCAACGAACTTATCAGAATTGATGGGTGGTCACCCATATTACATGTTTTCATTTTCAAAAATGAAAATTATTTAATTTCTAGAAATTAATATGATGGACATCATTGATATTAATTTAATCACATAATACCCTTATAACAATGGTTTTCAATATAAACCCAATACATAAATATTTAATTCATTTATCTCCACAGAGGCCTTTCCTTGGTCTCCGGATTATCCGTAATATCATTAATTGTATTTCTAAATCCTTAAACGACATATTTAATCCAAAAATATTACAATTAATCTGGTTTATTCATTGTAAACATCCTTCATAGTGTTTTTAAATAAAATGTGAATTTTTCTAAGAATATCCCCCATGAGTTCAAAATGCGTGCCTATTAAAGCTCATTGTCGTGTACCAAGTTAACCGGAGTCTGGCCTAGAACACCTTGTTAGAGATGTTACTCCTATATAAATTTTTTCCAGAACCACGTCCACATGTAGTACTTATATTGGGATGTATTTCTATTAATACCCCCATAATCTCTACCATCAAAAATTCTAGTATGTTCTTCTATACTCAGCCTCAAATTCTAATCTATGGATATGTATTATATTTTATGTTTGTATAAATCTAGTTTCCATGGTTGAAACTAAACTTCCTCTGATACTATATATAATGTCCCTACCCTCGATAACCTAGAGCTCATATCTTTTATCAATGACATTTCCATTATCACAAGGAATAAAATCAAGAAGGGCCAAAGCATTTAATGTTTTCTACAAAATAGATACATGAATTTTACTTTTATTATAAATGAGTATAGTAATTACAACATATTTTTTCAATATTCTAAATAAATATAATTTAGGATAACACTAATCCATCTTGTATGTCTCTATATATTATTCATAGTTCTCTAAATGGATTCATGTGGAAAGAAACATAATTTTGGAGGCCACAAATTCTTTGTAAGGGTATATAATGGTGGATGAAATAATGAATCAATGAGAATAATAATTATATCATGGTACACAATTAAATTATCATTTTATATAACCAATAAAATGAGAGGTATGTGACTAATAAATATGGAAAGTTAATAACTGAAACACATTCCATTCCAATAAATAGATAAGAAAAAAATGGATGGGTAAGAAATTAAAACACTTGACATTCAGTCATTGAGCTAAAATTGAAATTTATCTATAAATATATTGATGGAAAATATCATGGGTGAATAATACCTGATAATAATATGAGTTAAATTATTTATTATTGGACTTCATGTCTCAGGAACATGAAAACCTATACATTCAATATTCATCCTCTAGTGAGTTTAAAACTACAGATAAATATACATTTTATTTGCGCAACATATTAGTATAATGAGAACCTATCTATTCCACATGGAGCTAAAAATTCTATTATCCACCATTCATTTCATATCAAAATAAATCATAATATATAATAATCACTTTACTCATTAGAGAATTGGACTTATAAAATATATATATTGAAAAAATAGATTTATCAATAATTCCCCATTTAAAGAAATAACTATCATGGTAACCACAGTATGTAAAACAATACATGGTCTATGAAATGATATTATCCATCATATGAAAATATATCTTTTCATGGAATTTTACAATGATATATGATTAAAAAAGGAAGTGTGATTTCAAAGTTTATCATGAAGAACCTTTTTTGGATAATAATCTTTAAACATTCTGATGTTTCCCATACCACAATGAAACATTTGAATCATAAAATATAGAATTTATGACATTAAATAAAATATTTAATATAATGAGAATAAAGGTATTAATGATATATCACGAAAAATGCAGTATATACCTGAAATAAATGTTAGTTGTCACGTATTAAAAAATACACTCAATGGAATATAATCTTAAATGAAATTACATTTCAACAATGTTGAAAAATGTATTGGAAAACCCAAATATAGTAATCATATAATGAAAGATTTAAATACCATAAATATGATATGATTCCTGAGATTACTTTTCAATGTGATGATATTTCCAATATATATAATAAATTAGGTGCAAAAAAATAATGTATGCCTCATAGAAAGAACTGTGAGTTATGAATCTCTTTCCTTGAATTTATTTTTGTGTGAACAAACTTTGAGTTCACAAATAATAATTTTTGATAATTATATAATTTTCTTGAGAAACCTATTCATGATTATCATAACTTTTATTTAAATTATTAAAATCTATAGTAAATCCACATAAATAATTAAGTTTACATGAGGTGTTTTGACCAAATTCAGTTAATGTGTCAAAAATGACTTTTATAGATTAATTATTGTAAAAAAGGATTAATTATATTTAATATACAGAATAATAATCATGGAAAATTAATTATATTTATATATACCTTATACCATTATAAATTTATCATTAAATATTTATATGGAAAGTGAATCAATGTTACAATCATGGAGATAATAGGTCATATGTACGCCTGAGTAAGGTTCTCATTTTTCAATAATCATTATGGAAAGAAGTAAATTTGTATTATATATTTAATTATTTATAATTATAAAAAAAATAAAATATTATTTATCAATATATACTTATATATACAATTATTGTGATTAAAAAATAAACACATCATGTTTAGGAGTCGGTAGTGCAGACGTCCATGAATAACATTATCAATTTTTTACAAGTGTGAATGTGTTATAAAAAATTATATATATATATAAATTAAAAGGGAGTTAATTTTGTAATTAATACATTATATATGTTTTTTAGATTTTTATTTTTAATTATAATTATATTTTATACTTTCTATTATCATGTGAATGGATTACATCGCTATGAGGGGAAAGCCTCCACAGATTCTCAAACGACATTATCATATTCACGATGAAATTCAAGTATTATCAGTATGTATCATCAAAGGAAAATAAATAATATGAATTTTTCATATTAATTAATTATTTTAATTAAATATTAATATTATTTTAAATGGGATTCTATATTCAAGGGAATACTTGACACACAACAATGTATTTCTCCAGTGTCATATGTTGCACAAAATGATGAGTCATACTGGAAAAATATAATATAATATTATTTTAAATGATAGTTAACGCCTAGAAATTATAATTGTGGTAATGAAGAAAAATAACCATATTATAAATAAATATTTTTCTTACTTGTTTCCACTTATAACCAAAAAAAAATTAGAGGCTTAAAATATTATAGAATCCGATTTTATGCATAAATAATCTAATATTCAATAAAAGGAAGATTTTTCACCTTTTAATAGAGAACCATAATTAAATTTAGTTTTGGATACTTATATATGTTCTATTTGACAAAATAAATTTATTTTTTCTATTATGAAGATCAAAATTTACTTCGGGTAAATTTTTGTATTTTTCTGATAAAGTTCAAATTTTAATGAATAGTGAAAAATATTATATTTTAATTCAAAACTGCATTTTAATATAATTTTTTTTGTATGGTTAGATTTTATTTTTAATTGGTTTTAAAGTTTAGTTATAATATATATTTAGAATTTAATCCAATTTTGGTCATTTTAAGTAATTTCACTTTTAAATTGGACATATACAAGTGTCAATATTTTGATAGTTATTATTCCATAAAAACACTCTTTTTGTTACAACAGTGAGGATTAATTTTAAACTAATTTAACCCACATATGTGATTTGAATTTGAAAAAATTTATTCCATATTTGGAATCAGGAGGTCCAAATTTTGTTAATATGTAAGTTTTGTTATTATAATTTATGAATATTTATTTCAGTAAAATTCTTATTTAACATGGTTAAAGGGTAAATCATGTAAATAAGGGTAAAAAATATTATTATAATAATATAAATTTGACCTAACATGTTTTTGGATTCTATTGGATGATACATATCAGACCATGGGCAACTTGGGGTCGATTTGGGGATCCCATGGAGCCACTTGGGAGTGATAATGACAATTTATTTTAATTAACATATAGTAAATTAAAAAATTACATAAAAAATATCTTTTAGTAGATCAATTTTACATTGGATAATATAAGTTTTCTATTATACTATAAATATTAATTTTAAAACATAATAATTTTCCTACATCATCGTAGTTTTTTTGTTAATTTTTAGACATCAAATAAATAAAATTATAATTGACACAATAATAAGGCAGTGTTTATCCCATTAATGAATGATTTAAATAAATAAGATTATAAATATTTAAACAATATCCAAAACCTGTCCAAATATTATTGGATAAATTTATTTCAGACGTGAGTTATATTATATTATACTTTAATGATTTTTGGGCCTTTTTAAACTGATGATAAGTTTATAATAAAATAATTGTTTCAAACATTCTAAAAGAGCCCATCCTCCATCTTATAAAAGGACACCACTTCTAACCCATTTTTCACAACTCTCGAGCCCCTGGGATCTACCAAAATCTATCTAAATAAGAACTCTTCATCGCTATCCTTCTCTTATATTGTTTAACAAATGATGAAGGCACTTCAAGTAAACCTTTTGGTTCAAACCAAATGAAGATAGAAATTTAAAAGTAACATCTTCTTTTAAGTTCTTTTCATTTAATTTACTTCTCAAACCCACCTAAACTCATTTTAAGAATATCATTAATAACAAATCAAGTATAATAATCATCATAGGTTGTTTTTATGAGAATTATTCTAACTAAAATTACACACACACCTATCCAATGGGTAAATAACATACTTTTTTTGTGGACGGAGAACTACTGCCTCACGAGAAGTTGATTGATCAATTATCTCCAACCGCCTCTAAAGGTTACCATATTTATGGAACTATATTTATATGTAATATATATTATATTTTTATTGTCTCTATGTGTATAATTTTTTAGTTTATATCATAAAATTATAGTTTCCATTATGGTTAAACGCGAGAATTTCATTTGAGGAAATGCACACTACCGCCCCCTTAAAGTTATATGACTCATTCATACCACACGTTAAACATATAAAGGATAGAGTTATTGAAATTATATATGATATTTTAATTGATATATATTATAACTATGTATAATTATGTTTTCATCCCATTAAAATACAAAATTGAAATGAAAGTAGCATTCATGGGTACGTACTGCTTACTGATTCCAAGAATGGTGCATTTCATTACTTATCTCCAAATGTTATGTAATATTATAAATAAATATATATACTATATATAAATATGAAATATATGATATCTAAATCAGGAATATAATTCTAGAGATAATTCAATTTTGACCACATGAACAAATTGAAATTATAAGTAGTGCATTATTTACTCAAAGACCATATATCGGCAAAACAACTAATATTAACGTAAATGATTACATAATGTTTATAAGATGGAAATAAGTGATATAAAATGAATAATAAATTTTAAAAAGTTATCAATAAATTATAAATTTACTTTAACTAATTATTTAGGAAATTAAAAAAAGAAAGGGATAAGTCGGACACGAGGTTAGGGGTTTCTTATCTAACTTTTAATTCCATGAGATTTCCATTGTTCACTGCTTATTTATTACATGTGGTTTATATTGTACTTCCATTTGATATATATTCTCATTATTCTCATTATATTAGTTGTATTCATTGATTCATTTTTTGGTTATTAACTTTTATTCGTACGACAAGTTTGATTACAATGTGGTAAGACGTTTTTCATCTCACATTTTATTCACCTGAGATTCATGCTATATTTTCTTCTAATTAGCTTTGTGTGTTGTTTTTATTTCCCATTTTTGTATTATTTCTATAATATACATTAATTTATGGTAATATAAATCTTCATTTTATGATTTATCTTTCATGTGGTGTATGTTTCGTAATTTACCAAATCGATAAGGGAACTTTTTGACCCAATTTCCATTCCTTGGGTTAATATTCAAATTCATAATTATGTGTTGATATGATTATGAGTAGAATAACTATTTATTTATTAATGCTGTAATTTACACTCCCATTTGTGTGTGTATAATATAGATACACATAATGACTCCATTTATAAATTCTAAAGTCATTAATATGAACTTGAAAAGAGTAATTTTAACTCAATTTCCATTCATTAAGTTAAACAACCAAGTCATTGGTGTTGTTTTTTCAAAAATATTTTTGATTGATCTATTATTAAATTATAATTAATATAAAATTATATTGAGTGTATTTATATTTTTCACACATTATTATGTAATTGATTTATCCTTGACCTAAGGATTCCGTTTTTATAAGGGATTTCGTCTCAATTTACATTCCATTGAGACTTCACGGTTGTTATTCACCAATTAACTATTATATGGTTTATATACTATGCTTTGAAATATTATATCATAAAACCCTTTATTCTCGTGAAATTATAATATTCTGATTAAATGTTATTCCTCATTTATTTTTATTCAATCATATATCATTTGTTTAAGAACTCTTTAACTAAAATATTGTTTTAAAGATTTATCCATCTTAATCGCTATCATTAATTTCCATTTTTTTAAAATGGTTTTTAGTATTTTTTTATATGGAAATTAATATTTTAAAATTTGAATTCCTTTAAAAGGGTATATGTGTTATGGGACACTTTGATTAAAAAATATTTTTATTAAATGTGTTAAATGGGTTTGAAAATGGTTCGATTATGCATTGATTTTGTCAATATCTTGAAATGAAATATTTTAATTGAAATGTGGAAATGTTATTAGTGAAATGATTATATTTTCATTATTTTATGTGTTATGATTTAATAATGGAAATCATTCATTTTTTTAGGATAATGTGATAAAAAAATATGGGTGGGGCTGTGATAAACCAAGATGGGTGGTTACGTTATAACCTCCAATGTATTGAGTATAGATGTCGGGTGTATGGCTATTATAATTAATTACATTTGTGGATGTCGACCGTATGGTTATTACATATATGTATGTTTATGTCCCATGTTACCTTTGTATGTTATGTGGTCTTTCTATGGATTTTATGGTAATCGTTTGGTTATTAAATGGTAAGAAATGATCTTTTATTCATTGAAGTGTATTTACTACTTTATATAGATGAAACGTATTAATTTGGATAGGGAATTCACGGTTTACTTTTTTTTTGAAAAAATAATATTTTTCCTTCTTTTTGTTTCCCTTACTGATATTTTTTCTCATCCCATGTTTTTAAATGTTTTTCATATGACATGAGGTGGAATAGGGATGAAGATGTGATCAATGAAAAGACATGATGTCTAAAACATGGAACTGTACATGTTTCTTTTTAAGAGTTTACATTTTCTGAAAAAAAATGGAAACTGATTAGTAGTTTCTACGTGTAATATTCAAGTTGATATGTAATAGGTATGGCCCAATTATCTAAAACACCAAACCTGAAACAATTGACAATATGAATTCTTGATTTAACTCATGATTATGAATTTTTTATGGCCGGGTCCTTATACAGTATCAATTATAAATGTATTATATAAGTATAAAAATATAATTAATATCACATATATCATAGATATATATATATTCAATAAAAATGGCTATCCATTAATTTTGGTGACTTAAAAAAGAAAAATCATCATTTCATGATGTGGTTGTCCATCGTACACCTAAGAAATATGTTCATTACCCATTAGATAAAAGAGTGTTTTAGTTTAGGATAATAAATGTTAAAAATAAATTATAGTACATTTATGATACATGTTATATGATAAAATAAGATAATAAAATGGGTTGAGGGGTTGGATAATTGTATGAAAATAAAAAATTTTAAGAGAAGATATTACCTATAAATTTGTTATCTAGTTTTGGTTTTTACAAAAAGTATTCCTTGGATGGTTTTATACCGAATGCGAGGCTTCAAGAAAAACTTTAGGTATATTGAGAATATATAAGGTAATTTCGTGGCTGAACCTAAGTTGTTTGAGATGGGTGACGAATGGGGAGAGGATATAGCGATTTATAAGGGAGGAAAAATACTCACATAGTATTTTCTAAAAGAAGTTAGTTGTACCAATTTTTTTACATAAATAATATATCCAAAACAAAAACAAATCGATATTGAAAGTTTTATGGACTTTTTATGTATGTAAAATGGTTTTTGGATAAGTGGGTAGGTTATTTAGGCCCCAAAGATAATGGTTTAGTCCTTTGTTAAACATAATTTAACTTTCATATTTATAATTAATTTTAATCACTTACACTAATCGTTTTGGTGAGTAGAAAAATTGGCCCTATTAGAAATTAAATTATTATTATTCTAAATATGGAATCTATTTTTCTAAATTCCAATCATTTTATTGGTGGAAAATAATTTAAAATTTATCCTGAATGAGGAACGAAAATGCACGTATTTAATTTAATAACGTCTACAAGTTTGTTATGTTTTTAAGATCGATATCAATGTAAAATTTAATAATATGAACTAATTTATTTTAATTGATCAAAATATAGTTGAATTAAAAATTTAAAACAAATAAAAATATAATTTATCCATATAAATAAATAATTACATAAAGTAGTTTAAAACTAAAATTAGGTATTTTAAAAATAAAAATAAAAAATAAAATGTCCCATGAAACTATGAAAATTACACCCTAAACAAAATTTTATGTTTCTATATCTAATAAAATTTTTATTTTGACATGTTAAATCTATTAATGTGTCAAAATTAATATTTAAAATGGGTTCCCCATTAAATGGTTGTAATATTTCCTTTAAAAAAATAAGGGTTTTTTTGCGAGAAATTGGATTTTTTTTCATATGCATATCAAGCCTAATGTATGAATATAAATAAATTTTTATTGACAATAAATACTTCAAAATAAAATTATATAAGTTTAATTAACTATATTTATTATGATGAAACACCTTTGGATGTATATATATAATAATTTTTTTTGTATCTAATTGGTTCCTATTTTCGTATCTTATTTATTGGTAACAATAAATTAATTATTTTATAACCCATATATTTTAATAAGTTAGTTAATAATATACATGACTATTAAATTATGTGCTAGATTATGTCATATTATATTAATCAATACCATTTTAATAATATAATAATTTTCAGTGAAACGTGGTATTATGTTTGATGGACGTCATTGAAGAAGGTATCTCTTCCGTGTAATTCATGCTATCTCAGTGTTGAATGCATTGAAATATATATAATATACTTAAAATAAAAAGAATATTATATATTATCCCAACTTTTTATAACCTTAATTTATTGGTGTCGCATGTCATACAAACTATCGAATATAGGGTTCTTACATTATATTTTTGGGGGAATTAAAATAAATACTATTAATATCAGAAATATATGTATTTAATAAAAAATATTATATTAATAATTTTATTTCTAAATGTAATTAATATTTTTCAAAAAATTATTATAATAAAAAATTGAAAAATTAAGGTTTTTACAAATTTAAAACTAACAATATTTTAATTGATAAATATATTTGAAATATATTATACAAAATAATATAAAGAAATTTGAAACATAATTATTACAACTCAATAATAACATATATATTATAAAATATTAATATTTCTCATTCATAGAATTATGTTAAAAATATTTATTCAAAAAAATTTAAAAATATCTAATCTAATAAAAAATTTATAGGTGATTTATTTTACATTTTACTAAATTAAAATTAATAATATATTATGGTCAATAAAATAATGAGGGTGGTAATAATTGTTGTTAATTTTAAAATAAATTATATAATATAAATAAAATATAATTGGAAAAATATCACATGTTTTTATATGTAATGATTTCTGATGATTCATGTGATATTGAAAATGAAAAGAAAACTATTGTTTTAAATATCATTTCAAGTTAAACAATACAACGTTACATATATCATAATCAATAGTCATTTTTATATTATCAGTGGAATATTTTGATAGTTTAATTCCCATGGAAGGGGGAATGTATATGTACAAAATATTGAACAATATTTAATATTTATAGACTATTAAATATGCCCTGAAATATACTAATAAAAATAGATTAATATTCACCTATGTGAACTATACCACAAGTATTTCCTTACTTGGAATTTAATTATTTTCCCTCATTTAAATACCATAAAATGAATTTAATTTAAGATAAGCTTAATTTTTTAGTTTCTAACATAAATGATATTTAAAAAATTATTTGATTATTCATTTGAAATTTGACATAAATTTTTAAAATTCATTACAAATTTAATCTTCTAATATTGGAACTGTCTATAATTATTCATGTATTAAAATATATTTTAAGAAAAAAACATATTAAATTTTGATTAGTGATATTTTTTCAATACATAAAGAAATAGATAATTTAATTTTTTTAATATAAAATTAGATTCAATAATTTTTTTATGATTGAATCTTTTTTATTTCTAGTTTTCTATTTTAATATGAAATCTATGTGATGAAATATTATTTTATTTGATAGAAAAAACATATAAAAATACTATAAATAATTGATTTATTTTAATATTATTTTATGGATGTTTTGGAATATTAAATATATTATATTATCAAATATTTAGAAAATAACAAATTAATATTTTAATGAATATTTATAAAAAATTATATTATGTTATTATAGTTCTTAATGTTATAAAAAACAACATACCAATATGAATCTATTTTATGTTAAGGGTGATAAATGATTTCTTATATTTTCATCAACAAATAATGATTTAGATTTAGATATAATGATTATTTTTCCTTCAAAGAAGTGTATTATCTAAATATATCAATATTTTTATGGAAACTGAGATCGCCTATTTTATTTTTGAAATGGGATTAAATTATTTTTTTATGGGGATCTCTAACAATATAAAAAATTATTGTTGGTTTATAATCCAATAAAATATCAAATTTTGTTATTGAAAGATACTAAAACACTTTATAATAACAGAAATTGTGATATAAATTTATATATTTATTAATCTAATATTTATTAAATTATACAATCAATATAGAATCAATTATTTGATTAATGAATGATCTATAAATTTAATGTTGTGAAAAAATTAATGGCCACATAATAGAATTTTATAGTGTTGAATAATTGTTTTATACGTTTTATGGAATTTGTAAAAAGATTAGTTCATGATATAAATATATTACAATATTTCTATTGTGATACTATTTTTTTATAATTTGGGTTATTGTTATAATAAGAATCATGAAATA
Organism: Viscum album; assembly: GCA_963277665.1. Taxonomy (NCBI): domain Eukaryota; kingdom Viridiplantae; phylum Streptophyta; class Magnoliopsida; order Santalales; family Viscaceae; genus Viscum; species Viscum album. The sequence goes on from OY728143.1 coordinate 1,018,905,836, forward strand.
TTAGTTCAATTTAATGGGTATTATGGTACTTTTGAAACATTATTTATCTATCCCACATGAGTATAATTTGTGTATAACCCAAAATGTGAAATATATTATTGATATATTGGAATAATTAATTCATATTCCAATTATAAAATCATTACAATTAATATTTTTTATTGTAATATAATTTCATATAAGATATGTCATTTTTAAAATAACTTATCTCACATGGTTCTTGAGGCTGAGGATAAAGAGGGTCACATAACCTACGCTGTTACTCAAATACTAAAATAGGGTTTGAACTATTTGGGAGGTTCCATAAATATTTTTGGGGAAATTATTAAATTTTCAAATAACCATACGTGACAATAAATCCAAAAAAATCAATCAAATATAATAATCAATCATAAATATAGAATCATAGTGAAAATCCAACTATAATCAATAACATATCCCAATGAACCAATATATAAACATGTATTTATTTCAAATAAATCATATATGCGACATATCTGTATCAAAGGGTCAACTATAATAATGGATGGAATAAAAATGATCTAAAAATAAATAAATAAAATAAATCACTAGTAACTCCCTGAATTCATCTATCACTCATATTTTCTTTCATTAATTAACACTACATATCATTATACTATCACTAGGGCACTATACATGACTTATATTTTGGATATATGGTATACACATAAAATATTTTCTAGGAGAATATCATGACTATAAATTATATAAAGATTCTCTTAATGATCCCCAATTATATATATATATATATATATGACTACTTGTAAAACTAGAACCAATACCATTCCTTCTTAATAAATTTTAAGGATATAATACCAAAAATACTCTATTTCATGAGAGAATATCATTGAAAATAAATTCATAATTCATAATATTGATTAATCATAAATATTCCTTCAAAAACTATCAACCCCTATTATAGAGTAATTAAAAACCATGAGATTATACAAAATTGCACTTCATCTGTAATAATAACAATAGAAGTAGTATGATATTTCATAGTATATAAGATCCTTACATGGAATATTAATAACAGAACATGTGGTTTTATTGTACTTTTAAATTCTATTTCAAAATCAAAACCATTGATATACATTACATGTGTTTAACCCTTTTCTAATAATCCATTTTGGAATCCATGAAAAATTTGAATACCCATTATGACATTAATATATCACATCACAAATACAGATATAATGACCAAAAACTTAGGGATTCAAAAATATGAGCATCCAATACCCCATATATAAACTCACTCACGTAACGTATCACATCTATCATAGTAACATTTATTTACATTGTTTATAAATGAAATATATGTTGTATCATGTATCAAAATAAACAACACATTGGGATCTTCTTCACCATGCATAGATCCCTATATTTTTAAATAATATCATTGATTATGAGAAATATATTTTATATTAAACATATATAATATATCATTATTCCAAAATGAAAAAATAAATAAATATAATAATCACAATAAAGTATATACGTTCACAAACATCAACTGATGGCCTCAATAATTATGTTTACAATCATTTATTTTTGTAAATAGTGATTTTATAGATATGATTCTCCATGTCAATTCTTATAAGGATCTAATACCACTATTATTTCATTATATCGGATTTTATTAAATTAATATACCAATGATATAATTCTTCTCATGGTCACTATATGACAAATAAGTTCCCCAATAACCTAACCCAATCAAATCATGTAAATCACCTCTTAGGTGAATCATAATTTCCATAGACCATGCATTTTTAATTTACATGTATCTATATTTATGGTCAACTTATTGGTAATCTACTAAATAATATTTACTAAACCTATTAACATAATCACCAGGTTATATATTTTTCACGTTGGTGTGTACTTCTCACATAGACACCCATTATTGTCTAAAAACTATAAACTAGCTCAATGGTGTAAAAACATGGTATTATAGAGATCCTATTATATAAAAAAATATAAAAAACTTATATTCCAATACTAATATGTTATATTAATGGTTTTAATGAAATTCAATCTTAATGAGTTCTTATTCATGCCTTTTTGACATGATGTCCATGGATGACATACCACAAGATGAATTAAATATAAAAATAATTGTATAATATGTTACAGAGCATAATATTTTTATCCATAATGATCAAATCATCTATTACAACACTGTAATAAATCCATAAATTTTCCAATTTTATGTAATTTAAAATAATGTACCAAAAATGGATTTGGAATGGGACACCCCCAAATAGTGGGTTTAATAAATAATAATTGTTTTGGATTTCATTGAATCCATGAAATAATTTATTGAACATTAATGTTTCTTAGATAAATAACAGTAATTATAGAAATAATGAGAATTATCAGTTTGGAATTCAAATACCAAAAGTACAACTATAATTAATATCTTTACAAGTAGTAGTAATGGAGGAAGTTTTTTTATAAAATATCTAATAATGTCTCCTCTGATTCCATTACATAAAATTGGGGTTCTGTTATTCATCCAAAAGACATTGGATTTTATATAATAATCACTGGTTTATTGGGATCATTAATTCCTTCACCATATATTCAAATATATTTTATTCCACCCATAGAATTACAACATCACTAAATTAAAAAATATATATTTCTAAGTATGTTCACATAAAATATGCACCTTAAAGTGAAATGATAAATAAAAAACCCAAATAATATATACCATACAATGTCATTTCCAATTTCACATTCAATTTATTTCAATAAATTGTGTTTTGTAAATTTAGTCAATTACGTTGAATTGTAATAGAATATGGTGTTACAAACTCCCCACAATAAAATTTATCATCCCTAAAATGCATCCTCTTGGATGGAATGTGAATAAAATTTGTAATTTTGTTCCACTGAACACATTTTATTTATAGTACATTGATGGATACATTAAATTTCTAATATACGCCCATCCTAATAAATTATCTTCACTCGAGGCATCAATTTCAAAAATCCATAATACACAGATTTTACTCATAAATTGATACTCTCTAAACCAATTATAAATCAACATAATAGGTCACCTAAAAATTTTATACCTTATAAACTAATAAACTAACATTATTTAATATCTAAATAATCACAAATAACATAATAATAAATAGTTTTTACTTAAATAATTTTAACCCAATATATGATATATCTTCAGAATTATTTGATCATAGATATAAAACCGAAATAACAAAAATTGTTGTATATAAATGAATATAGTAGTATCTAATCTATAAATGATTTTTCTCAATTTTCATTTCCACAAATATATAGTCCTCCATATATAAATCAATCAACTATTAAAGTACATTATTTTGAATTCCAATCATTATACTCTTCATATAAGTAAAAATAATTCCAAATTCCTATGAATCATATATATTTTAACATAAATATATCAACAATTAATTACAATCTACATTGATTCTTATTAAGTTAATTAATATTATTAACTAAACATATTTATTTCATAGAAATTAAAGATATTATTTTTAGTCAATAATTTTTTCCAATTTTATCCTCAGTTGAAATTATCTTGTTTTGAAAAACATTTCACCCTCTACGTATCGAATTATTCAATCTAGGAATTAAAAATACAACTAACAGATCTGTAAGCTATTACTAATCATTTGAGGAACTATATGGTATCCTCACCAATTATGAAATTTATCAATTCATACATAGGAAGAAATTATCTTCTAATAAATAAATATTAAATATGAAAATATATCATTCTAAAATTATTAATAAAAATTGTGAATTTTTTGGTGTTATGAAATGAACAAATAATTTATAAGTTAATTACATTTTAAAATTAGTAAATAAAAAATAAAGAAATCAAATTCTTAAAATAGAGACACTACTTCAGTTATTTTTTATTGTTATAGTTCATATCATGTCATATTTAAAAGACCATTATGAATCAAAATAACTTACAATATATTTTTTTCATGGATCATATAAATGGTATAAATATACATCTATGATACGTACATTCTATAAAGGCTATATAAACAATGGTCTCAATAATAATGATCATGCCCTATGTAGCCAATTTATCGAATCTTCCATGGATGATAACACCACTGGGATTTTCCCTGTATTAATCCCAATATGGTATTAAATAACTACAACACAGTGAAAATAATTAAATAAGGGATGTTCAAAATCATCAAGATAATGTCCCAAACAATGTTCTTTGCACCACGCAAATAAAATCTCAGTATTTCAGACAATACAGTTAGGTAATTTGTTAGTGTAATAAAGGTGTACGTATCTATAAACTAGTAGTATTATTTTTTATGTTAATTAATTTTAAAAAAAAAATTATATTTTATAATATTTTAAAACATTTGTATGGTTAAATAATAGTGTCTGATAAAAATTATATTTTTAATTGATCAAACATAATTTTTAGTTTTTTGAAATATATGGTATCAATAATGACACCAGTTTTGATAATTGAAAATGTTTTTGAAATAAATGATACATAAAAAAAATTATTATATAATAAAATTTATTAAATATAATTTTACAAAGTAAAATGTATTTTTTCTACGAGTCTAAAAATGGTTTTTTCCAAAGAAACCATTAATATTCAATAAATTTTGATTTTTAACTGGAAATTCTATATTCTCAAATTTATGTATTTATTTTCAATAAAAAAATAAATATTATATTTGAAATTAGGATATCTAAATTACCCAATGATGAATTTGTAAATATTTTTAGAGAGATTTGAATTTTTGGGTACAAAATTAAATAATGAATAATAATATGTTATGGAATATGGAATAATAAATCCAAAATGTGTTAAAATAAATACAAAAATGTCAATCCTGAATAGAAATTGTGTTTTCCCTTTGAAATATTTTTTTTATATGGTATATTATTAATTTTATAAACATTGAATTTACAATCCAAAACATATATTATATTTTATGGTTTAAAATAAATTACTTATAATCATGTCTCATTTATGCAAATATAAAGGTATTATTTTAAGGATTTTGTTTTTATCCTTAAAAATTAATTAAATCCACTTCTATTTAAAAGATACCATCAGGTAAAACCACTGGATGGTTTTGGGTTTGGATTAAATAATCATATAGAATCCAAAAACTATGTTTCTTAAAAAAAATTATTTTTCTTATTATTTCTTATACACAACCATCCATCCCAAGGTGTTTGCTATATCTTAATAAGCTCATTCCATGATTTATTAAGCACCCCTCATGTAAGGGACTCTATCCTCTTATATTTTATTTCAAACAAATTTATTTACTTATACTATTTAATTTCCAATTTTTTATATTTCCATGGGTTTCTCCACAGATCCCATGACTTCAGAAATGATTCCATGTTACGAGGGACCTCATATCAATATAATTTACTCATCCCATAAACCTTTATATGCTCCAATTATACTGTGAAATTATCCTTGAATTTTTTATCTGAAAATTTTAACAATGAATACCAATCCTAATTTACACTGATCGTTCTAATCCTAGTGTTTCATACTCATACATTTATTTTGTACTGCTAGGTATTAAACCTAGATTCCAATATATTGTAATTAAAAGTGATGAAACACATTATTATGTTGGATGATATATGTGGGAAAATTATGCATGTAAATAATATAAATTGGAAGGGAATGTGAGGAAATATATGTACTGTTAACGAATTGGGAAATATATTTATCTCATGAGATCCCATCGATGGTTCATTGGAGGGTATAATGAGAACATTTTTTTTAATGTATTAGTTGTTATCCTAGAATTCTACTTATGGTTTCATGTTTTATTTTGTTTCTGCATTACCTTTTTTTCTTTTTTTTTCATATATTATTAGGATTTAATGTTCATGTTTATGATTCTAACCCCTCTTATGATTTCTAAATATGATAATTGAATCCCATGTGTTACATTCACCATTCTATTATTTGATTAATCACTTATGTATTTGAATTTTTGTTATATTTTGTTATTATATTTACTGATTATCTTAAATAATCTATACCCCATGATAATATAGGCTTTTATTATATGCATATTTATTAAAATCAATCATGAGATAAATTTAATAAAAGATATGGTTCTTCATATAATATGTAATAGTACGTATTTTGGTCCTAAATAATTATTCATTACCTCTATTATTCAATATTACTATAAATTTAAAAATATATAGAATATTTCATTAATAATTGAAAACACAAGGAATTAATTTTTGAAAAACATTTCATATAATCTATTTTGAAAAAAATATTTTTTTCATTCACTAAAATGTGTAGCCTTCTCTTATTTCAACTCAATAATAATTCTAAAACAAATTTCATTCTACTAGTATGTCGTATAAAACCAATATATATTCATCATATCACCATATTTGATCCACTTGTAAATTATTACATTCCTTATTTAAGATCCTCCCATTATAATTTTCTCACCAAAAAGGAAAAATCTAAATGGATATAAACCTGGAATATGTTCAAATATTCACTTATTGATGTCTACAAAACAAACATAACATATATGTTTCCATCATAACCCCATTTACCTGTAATAACCCGGTTCTTATTTTTGAGGTACGGGCTTCTTCTTTTTTACTTTTCCTTAAGTGTTTTTGAGAAAATATGGAAAATGGGGAAAATCCTAAACTTTGGAACTACACACTGTGTACTATTCCACATGCTGTGTAGTTTTGGCTGTGTTGGGATGGGTACATGGGGCGTGTAGTCTTTTGGACGACGAAGGGTGTAGGAACTAACTACACGACGTGTAGTGGTACCTTACACGCCATGTAGTCAGTCGGGATACTTAAACAGTAATGCGGTGGTGTCGCCGCCAGCTGGGTGATAGTACACGCCGTGTACTCGAGAGTACATGTTGTGTACTCATGTCGATGGATGAACAGTGTGGCGGTGCCGCCAAATGAATAGTTAAATGAAAGAAGTCAATGTCGTGTACTCAGAAGAACACACCGTGTACTCAGAAGTACATTCCGTGTACTCATAAGTACACGCCATGTACTTTGTTTTTTCGGCTTAAAACAGGCATTAGCCTCCTCATTTGGAAGAGGAGGCATTTAAGCCATTTTGGAGCAACAGGAGGAGGTCGGATCTTTGAGAATTCACCAGGCGTTCGTCTGGAATCCGTTTCGGCATCGGATGATTTCGTTTGGACCGCACGGGTAAGCCCTCTCCTCTCTTGGTACCGTTCTTAACAATTCTTCTCCATACATAAGTTATTTATGTTTTAATGGGTTTTGTTCTTCGTCATATCTATGCCATTCTTGGGAGTTTCTGGAGTCGGCTTTCGGGTATAACGCTCGTTGGTCTATAAGGTAGGTGTCTTTGTGTTTATTTTCCAACTGCCGTGCGTTTTTTGTACGTTTTTTGTGCCACGAACCCATGTTGGGGTGTCGTGTGGCTGAGGCCGTTTCTATATTTAATTCCTAGAATTGATTTGGTAGTTAATTGTGATAATAAAATTCAGGTTGGGATCATTGCTTGGTTTTGAAACCACCCCAGGGGTGTGTCTCACTGTTTAGCTGTTTGGCCAGGATACCCGAGGGTAAGCCTTTAATGTAGTAATTGTAGAATTTCCTTGTGAGGAGTTGCTTGTTTACTCCATATTGATCTATTGGGCATGGCCCGGTTACTTATTTAGCTTGAGGGCATTGTTGTGATTAGCATGTGGTCACTGCACTGTTTAGCCTATGGGCTGTAGATATCTTCGGCCTGAGGGTAACTTCTTTCGTGCCTGAGGGCGATAGACTATGTTCCTGAGGGAGACACTACCTATGCTTGAGGGAAAAATTCTATTATTCCTGTGGGCGGATTCTTGTGTTGGATACTCCTTACCTGAGGGTAGGGGTTACTTATCTGAGGATGTGGATTGTTTACTTGGAAATGAACTGTGGTGATTTCTAATATTTAATTGAATTAAATGGATAATAAAATGGCAATATAACTGGTAATTAGTTACTTTTGAGTACTGCTTAATTTATGGCATTTTATTACTGCACACTACTATTGCATGCTTACACGCAGTTGGGCACGGGCCTCTGGTGGGTGCCTACTGAGATATATTTCTCACACCCTGTTTGGGTCATGCTTTTCGGCCCAAACAGATTATGTTGTTGCATGTGTTGATAGGGGAAAGAGTCCTTATACAGGTACTTGACTATTGCAGAGGAGTAGGAGGGCGTTGGACCGAGCCTCGGCTCGCGATGCCGCTGCCAGCTGTTTTTCTAGTTTTGCTTTACTCTGTATTTTGTTGTACTGTATTGATATATAACATGTTCTGGCTATTTTCTTAGAACGTGAAACATGTAGCAACATCACTTATATACTATTGTTTATATCCACTACTATAGTTTATTTCAGTTGTGTATGTTTACTGCTTCTGCTGTCATTGTATGTTTATTCTGTATTCCACTACGCTACACTTTGACAAATGAGGGCATAGCTTCCCCACTATCAGTCCTAGGCCCTCACTGATAGTCGGCAGCCTCTGGCGTTTGGGGAAATGCGCTTGAGGTCACGTGGTGAACATGGCTTGGGGCACCCGTTGCATAGCACCCAGGTCCGGGACGTTACAATGTGGTATGAAATGGTTACTTTTCTTTGACTTACTATTTGGAGCCCCAGTCAGGGATAGGACAGAACGGTAGTTGGTAATAAGTTGTGCCCAGGCGTAGCTAACCCGTGTACAGGGAAAAGCTAGTCTACCTCGTATTTTGCATTATTTTGATTTTGCAATTTTACGGTTGATGTGCTTTCACCATTGAGTGACGCACTTGGATTGTGCTGTTTATATTTTATCTGTGGGTTCTATTTAGTTGTAACCCAATGAGATGATGGTATGTCTTCTCATGCATCATATAGGAACATGCTCGATATCACATGCCATTCATAGTTTCCATGCCATGTAGGTGCATTAGAAATTCACATGTTGTTGTGATAGTTGTTGTGCTAATAAATCATGCTATTGTGATAGCTGCTTGATAAATACATGCCTTGTGATATGGTATGTCTGTTTGAACTATTTATAGAATGGACGCCAAACTTTGTTTTTTGGGGAGTATGGGCCCCCATTGACCGGAATTTGGTAGATCATTGATTGTTTATTGGTTATAACACTTATAAGATGTCAAACTTTGATTCGTGGGGAGTATGGGCCCTTAGATATTAGAATTTGACACTTAGGTGTTGGTTTTTGGTATTTTCTGGGTTCCAGGGATGTTTTTGAGGCATACTGTCTGGAAAACCCAAAAAACACGCCGTGTAAGACCTTATACACGCCATGTGTGTTCTTCTGTTCGGAAAGAAAAATGAACTTTTTAAATACACGATGTGTACCCTCAGTACACGCCGTGTATTCTCTTCCCGTGTCACAGGCCGTGTGGGAAACGACATGGGGTAGGGCAAGGCTTGGGTAAAACACGACATGTAGTTTATGTACACACCATGGAGTGTGACCCGGAGTCCGGCCATGTAACTAACAACACGGGTCGGTGAACTCCTGTACAACAGGCCGTGTCAATGATGAACACGCCGTGTATTGTGACCTGGGGACTCAGCCGTGTAACTAAAAACATTGGCCGGTGTCACCTCTCCTTAAACACGCCGTGTACCTGTGGGACATGTCGTGTAGTCTAGTCTGAGGACAGACCGTGTGGAATTAACCGTGTGGCTGGGAAACAGGATGGTGTACACACCATGTGTAGGTGTAACACACCGTGTGGTGTAAAGCCAAGTAGTCGGCCGTGTCACAGGCGACACAGGCAGTTGGAAAATAACACCATACAAACCGTGTATATATTATACACGCCGTGTAGTTTTGTTCGACGGAAGCCGTGTGGCTTGGCTGTGTAGAAGGACCCGGTCAGGGGAAGGGAAGACAAATACATGTCGTGTAGTCAGTGTACATGCCATGTAGTCTTGTCCTGTAAAATTTGAAATGCTTTCTTCCTCATGTTACTTTGTGGTTCCTTCGATTTCAGTCTGAATAATCTTAAAATCTGAGGCGTGCTTTTGACCTTGTAGTGTCATGCCGCGTAGACGACCATGAGTTGTTCGTTAGGAGAGCAGTGACGATTATACTCCGGAGATGGTGGGCCATGGGCTACCAGTTGATCCACCAGCAGAGCCAGATGCGGTGCCAGCTATTATTCCAGACACAGGCGCGGAGGCGTAGTTCCGTGAATTCTTATTGCGGTTCATGCAGACCTTTTAGGGAGCACCGTAGGCTACCACATCTATGGACGAGCTGACGCGTATCTTTCAGCAGCTGCATCTGCCTACATTTTTAGGAGATGGAAGACCATAGGCTGCGGAGTCTTGGTGGGGATCGATGTGGACTATTTTCGAGCATCTTGAGTCACCTCCAGGGCGGAGGGTCAAGCACACGACTTACATCCTGCGTGATTCCTCCATGAGGTGGTGGGATGTTACAACCCAGTCAGAGAATCACAGAGACATGGCATGGGAAGATTTTCAAGCAGTCTCCTATGACTTCTTCTTTCCCGAGATGTTGAGGGCAGATAGAGCTCGAGAGTTCATGAATCTCCAGCAGGGCACTATGTCGGTGATGGACTACACTGCTCGTTTTACAGAGCATCAGCGTTTTGCACCCGTGCTGGTGGGTGATGAGACGTTGTGAGGTAGACGTTTTGAGGATGGTATTCGGTATGACATCCGGGCGCTGGTAAATGTTTTCAGGTTTCCTATTGTACAAGCGATTGTGAATCAGGCGCTGATTATAGAGAGGAACCTATGGGAATCTAGTGGTGTGGGCCAAGGCAGTACAACACCAGTTACTGGTATTATTTTTGCTGGCAAGAGGAAGAGACAGATGGACTTTTCTCAGGGCGGCAGTACCAGTCAGAAAAATGCTTCGGGTGGCCAGGTTATGTGCTTCCAATGTGGTATAGAGGGGCACAAGATACCGCAGTTTCCATGAGACCCAGTTGAGTTATGAGCTTGTGGAATGATGGGTCATCTGTAGCGCTTTTGTAGGTCGTTTCTACCAGTGGCTAGTGAGAGGGGTTCTGTGCAGACTTCGCGTGTGGGAGCAGGACCAGTTCCATCTTACTGGTCAGGGAACTGGAGTACGTCAGGGTGTGCAGACAGAGATGGTGGTCGTGGCCGTGGTAGCCAAACACCAGGATCGTAGAGGCAACATGGCGGGAGATCTTAGGGTAGCCAGGCTGTGTCACAAGGCCACTGCACTGGGCAGGCATATGCAGTGCACCAGACCCAGCAGGAGCAGGACCCCGGACCCTCTACAGTCATAGGTACTATTCTAGTAACTTCTGTCTTGTCTTCAGTACTTTTCGATACGCTTTCTACGAATAGTTTCATATCTGTACCTTTTTTGGAGATCCTTGGGCTTGGTGTTTCTTCTTTTTCTTCTGATATCATGATGCTAGACACTCCATTGGGGACTAGGACGGTTGGGGTGCATCAGTGTAAGAAGTGCCCCCTTGAGGTTGGAGGGTGTCACTTCCTTTGGGACCTCTATGTCTTGGAGATGAAAATATTTGATGTCATTCTCAGGATGGACTGGTTGGTTCCCTTTCAAGATTTTGTAGACTTCTATCATTGCAGGGTGCATTTCACATCACCAGAGGGCAGGGAGTTTCTATACAAGGGCGAATGGGATGTTCAGGCGAGTCGAGCTGGACCAGAGCATCAGGGGTGAGGTGGAGTCACAACCCAGATTGCGAGCTTATATCTAGATGATCAGGGGACTTGTCAGACAGATTTCCCTCCAGTTGTCGATCGAGATTACTTTTCGGACGAATTTTCAGGTCTACTTCCAGTGCGTGAGGTGGATTTCTATGTCGATCTTGTGGCAGGAGCATCACCGCTGTCCATTCCTCCTTATAGGATGGCCACGCCTGAGCTGCAGGAGCTCAAGAGGCAGTTAGAGGAGCTACATGCGAAGGGTTTTATCCGACCCAGTAATTCTCCTTGGGGTTCTCCGGTCCTTTTGTGAAAAAGGTGGACGGTACCCTTAGACTTTGCGTGGATTATCGGAAGCTTAACCATTTGACGGTTAAGAACTGATATCCCTTATCGAGGATAGATGATCTATTTGATCAGCTTCGTGGAGAACAAGTGTTCGCGAAGATTGATTTGAGATCTGGATATCATCATCTGTGCATTAGACCATTAGATATACCTCTCATAGCATTCATGAGTAGGTGTGGTGTATATGAGTATATAGTTATGCCGTTCGGACTCACGAACGCGCCAGTGGTTTTCATGGCTCTGATAAATCATGTGTTCCATCTGTATCTTGAATATATCATGGTAGTATTTGTAGAAGACATCTTGGTGTACTCTCGCACTCGACACGACCATGCCACCCATCTTGATATAGTATTGAGTACACTAAGGGATCATCGGCTATATACTAAGCTCTCGAAGTGCCACTTTTGGATGGACCAGATTCACTTCCTGGGTCACATTATCTCCGAGGCAGGAGTTGCAGTATAACTAGGGATGGTGAGAGCAGTAGATTTCTGGGAGCATCCTGAGAACGTGTTTGAGATCGGGAGTTCTTAGGGCTGGCTGGTTACTACAGACGCTTCATACAGGACTTCTCCCGGTTAGCAGCACCGTTGACAAGTCTGACTAAGAAGGGGGTGAAGCTTATTTGGTCAGAAGCTTGCGAGGTAGAATTTCAGGACCTGAAGGGAAGGTTGACATCAGCCCCGATCCTAATACTCCCAGAGCAGGGGAAGATCTATACGGTTTACTGTGATGCATTAGGGATTTGGATGGGAGCCGTTTTGATGCAGGGTGACCAAGTTGTTGCATACGGGTCTCGGCAGTTGAGGCCACATGAGAGGAATTACCCAACGCATGATCTCGAGTTGGCTGCAGTTGTTCATGCGTTGCGATGTTGGTGACACTATCTGTTGGGAGAGCATTTTGTGGTTTTCACCGATAACAAAACTCTCAAGTATATCTTTACTCAGCGTGACCTGAATCTGAGGCAGAGAAGGTGGGTTGAGTAGCTACAGTCCTTCGATTTTGAGCTTGCCTATACACCTGGTAAAGGTAATATAGTAACTGATGCACTGAGTAGGAAGACTCAGATACAGGTAGTGCAAGAGGCCAGTGGTGAGTGGCAGCTTATGGAATTGTTCTCTGAAATGAAACTAGAGGTGCAAGATAGTCAGGGGAAGACTTGACTTTCCTCTTTATCTGTGACTTCTACCCTCCGGGATAGAGTGAGGATGAGGCAGCTATCGGTTTCAGAAGGCCTAGTTCTACGGGATTCGGTGGCAAGTGAGGACCCTCCTCCCAGTTGGACGATTGGAGATAATGAGGTTTTGTGTTTCCATGGATATGTATGGGTTCCAGGGGATATACATGAGGTGTTGATGCGAGAGTTCCATGCTTAATCTTGGGCAGTTCATCCCGGGGTTACCAAGATGTACCGAGACTTGAGACGTCAGTACTGGTGGCCGGGTATGATGGGAGAGATAGCTAGTATTGTTAAGAGGTGTTCCACCTGTCAACAGGTGAGGGAAAATCACCAGAGGCCAGCTGGGTTGTTGCAGCAGTTTCCCATTCCAGAGTGGAAATGGGATGATGTCGCGATGGATTTTGTGACGGGATTTCTGAGGTCACCTCGAGGAAGTGACACCATGTGGGTTGTTGTGGACAGACTCATGAAGGTATCTCACTTCTTGCTGATCAAGGAGACCTTCAGTGTGGACGAGCTCAGAAGGCTGTATATCCAAGAGATCGTACGTCATTATGGGGTCCCTCGTTCTATCGTTTAAGATAGGGACTCCCGCTTTACATCTCGTTTCTGGTTGAGTTTGCAGAGGGTGTTTGGTACACAATTGCTTCTGAGCAGAGCATACCACCCTCAGATAGATGGTCAGTCAGAGAGGACGATACAGGTGCTAGAGGACATGTTGCGCGCATGCGTCCTAGACTTTGGGGGCTCGTGGGAGAAGTATATACCCTTAGTTGAGTTTTCCTATAAAAATAGATTTTAGGAAACTATTGATATGGCGCCATACGAGGCTTTATATGGCAGGCCATGTCGATCACATTTGTGCTGGTTAGAGGCAGGTGAGGCTGCTTTACTAGGGCCACAGCTCATCCAGGAGACATCTGAGTAGGTCCAGTTGATTCGGAAGTGGATGGATACCGCACAGTCTCATAAAAAGACTTATGTTGATCGCCGCAGATGACCTCTGGAGTTCATGGTCGGGGATCAGGTTTTATTTCGTGTCTCGCCGAGGCTGGGACACAAGCAGATCGAGAGATAAGGTAAGCTTTCACAGAGGTATGTGGGACCATTTGAGATTTTGGAGAGAGTCGGGCTGGTTTCCTATCGGTTGTTGTTACTGCAGCGGTACCGAGCCATGCATGACGTCTTCCACGTGTCTCAGTTGCATCGCTACCATTCAGACCCATCTCACACCTTCCAGCCAGAGGAGGTTGAGCTTTAGCATGATGCGTCCTTTGAGGAGCATCTGATCTGTATCGTTGATAGGAGCATGAAGGTTCTCCGAGGCCAGTCAGTTCCTCTAGTACGGGTTCTATGGCAGCATGGCCGAGTGCAGGACGAGACCTGGGAGCGGGAGGCCGACGTACGTGCTCAGTGTCCAGAGCTGTTCTGAGCATATTCTTCGCCACCCAGGGAAGGGCAATTCGGGGATGAATTGCAAAAAGGGGGAAGTTTGTAAGAACCCGGTTCTTATTTTTGAGGTACGGGCTTCTTCTTTTTCCTTTTCCTTAAGTGTTTTTGAGAAAATATGGAAAATGGGGAAAATCCTAAATTTTAGAACTACATGCCATGTACTTTTCCACACGCAATGTACTTTTGGATGTGTTGGGATGGGTACACGAGGCGTGTAGCCTTGTCGGCAACGAAGGGTGTAGGAAGTGACTACACGTCGTGTAGTGGTACCTTACACGCCGTGTCGTCAGTCGGCAAACTTAAATAGTAAGGTGGTGGTGTCGCCGCTAGCTGGGAGATAGTACACGCCATGTACTCGAGAGTACATGCCATGTACCCATGTCAATGGATGAAAAGTGTGGCGGTGCCGCCAAATGAACAGTTAAATGAAATAAGTACACGCCGTGTACTCATAAGTACAGGCCGTGTACTTTGTTTTTTTGACTTAAAATAGGATGTAGCCTCCTCATTTGGCAGAGGAGGCATTTGAGCCATTTTGGAGCCAAAGGAGGAGGCCGGATCTTTGAAGTTCCACCGGGTGTTTGTCTGGAATCTGTTTCAGCTTCGGATGATTTTGTTGGGACCGCACGGGTAAGCCCTCTCCTCTCCTGGTACCGTTCTTACCAATTCTTCACCTAACGTTAGTTATTTACGTTTGAATGGGTTTTGTTCTTCATCAGATCTACGCTGTTCTTGGGCATTTCTAGAGTTGGAGTTTGGGTATAACACTCGTTGGTGTATAAGATAGGTGGCTTTGTGTTTCTTTTCCAATTTTCGGGCGTTTTTTGTGCGTTTTTGGGCCATGAACCCATGTTGGGGTGTCGTGTGGCTGAGGACGTTGCTATATTTAATGCCTAGAATTGATTAGGTAGTTAATTTTTATAATCAAATACTGGTTGGGATCGTTGAATTGATCTGAAACCACCCCAGGGGTGTGTTTCAATGTTTATCCATTTGGCCAGGATAACCGAGGGTATGCCTTTAATGTAGTAATTGTAGAATTGCCTTGAGAGGATTTTCTTGTTTACTGCATTTTGATATGTTCGGAATGTCCCAGTTACCTGTTTAGCCTGAGGGAGTTGTTGGGATTAGCATGTGGGCACTACACTGTTTAGCCTGTGGGCTGTAGAAATCTTCGGCCTGAGGGAAACTTCTTTCGTGCCTGAGGGCGATAGACTTTGTGCCTGAGTGCGACACTACCTACACCTTAGGTAAAAATTCGGTTATGCCTGTGGGCGGATTCTTGTGTTGGATACTCCTTACCTGAGGGTAGGGGTTACTTGTCTGAGGATGTGGATTGTTTACTTCGAAATTCATTGTAGTGATTTCTAATATTAAATTTAATTAAATGGATAATAAAATGGAAATATAACTGGTAA
This sequence comes from Viscum album, assembly GCA_963277665.1. Classification (NCBI taxonomy): domain Eukaryota; kingdom Viridiplantae; phylum Streptophyta; class Magnoliopsida; order Santalales; family Viscaceae; genus Viscum; species Viscum album. The sequence goes on from OY728143.1 coordinate 1,018,921,992, forward strand.
TTAGTTACTTTTGAGTACTGCTTACTGTATTGCATTTTATTACTACACACTATTGTTGCATGCTTACACGTAGTTGGGCACGAGCCTTTGGTGGGTGCCTACTGAGATATATTTCTCAAACCCTATTTGGGTCATGCTTTTCAGCCCAAACAGATTACGTTGCTGCAGGTGTAGATAGGGGCAAGAGTCCATATACAGGTACTTGACTGTTGCGGAGGAGTAGGAGGGCATGGGACCGAGCCTAGGCTCGCGATGCCGCTGCCAGTTGTTTTTCTTCTTTTGTTGTACTCTGTTTTTTGTTGTACTGTATTGACGTATAAAATGTTATGGGTGTTTACTTAGAACTTGAAACATGTAGCATCATCACTTATATACTTTTGGTTATATCCACTCCTATAGTTTATTTTAGTTGTGTATGTTTTCTGCTTCCGCTATAATTGTATGTTTATTATGTATTCCGATGCGCTACACTTTGACAAATGAGGGCATAGTTTCCCCACTATCATACCTGGGCCCTCGCTGGTAGTCGGCAGCCTCTGGCGTTTGGGGAAATGTGCTTGAGGTCACGTGGTGAACCGGGCTCGGGGCACCCGCTGCGTGGCACCCGGGTCCGGGATGTTACATTACCCCAACAATTTTGGTACCCATTGGACATGACCATCTCAATTACATTACTATAATGAAAATATTTCATTCTAATACAATCCCATTACATATTAGTTTTTTTATTTTAGATAATTTGGATGAAATTAACTAAAAAACACAGAACTTTTTAAAAAATTGACAACTTTTCCAACCATATAATCAACCGAGTAATAAGTTAAAATCTTAAAAATACCAAAAAATTTATTGCAATAATATAATCATCAATAAAAATAATATTTTTTTTAATTCATACCCTTGGGAAAATATATTTTAATATAGGTGTGAGATCTGATGCTTAATAAGGGTAAGCATAAGCAATAATTGTGAACATTCCAAAGGTGTTATAAATAAAAAAAGTGGTTAAAATAAATACACAGAAGAAAATCATAACAAAAAAATAGACCATAATTCATGAAATATAACAACGAATAACATGAACTATAACATATTTTGAAAATATAATAATCATTGATATTTAGAAAAATCACCGGTATAATAAGTCCACAAATGAAAACTCATATTCTAAAAACATTTTGAACATAATTATTATTCTCATGGCCAAAATGAATGAAAAAACATTTTTTAAATGCATGTATGATCAAAATACATATTTATATCCATAAATATCTTAGGATATGTCAATATAAACCAATGTGTTATATGTTGACATAGGACCCACCCTTCATCCTTGATATATATGTGTCACATAAAATCATTACATTATTTATTATAGGTATCCTGTATGAAGAAATTGGGTTTAAATTATAATAATAATTGATAACATGTAGGATATCCATAATAATATCATAAATACACAAGCTAAACCAATGGAACAAACCCTGGTATTGATGGATACGAAATAAAAATCATCGTATATTCTAACTAGTGAATTATATTGTATTTACACTAATAAATCAAATATAAATTATTTAGTCCATAATTTCACATTAAAATAAATAAATGTAATATAAGAGAACATCCTTTAATAAATGAACTGAAAAGTTTAATTCATAAAGGAAAGTAATTGGATTAAAAGATATGCATATTCACAATGTACGAATAAGAATTTATAAAGATGTTCTGGGACATTTCATTGATATAAAATGAGTTTACATTATCCACAATAATATATAAGGTGGATGATATCATTTGAACAATAACTCTGATCACAAATAAGATATGTAAAAGGAAACTAATTTTATAAAACAACATTTTCATTTTTTTGAAAAAAATAATTTTGGAATTTAAAAAAATAATTGACATTTGAAATAATTTTACAAGATTTGTTCTAAAAGTTATAGAAAAAATGTATTTTAGAAATCTATAAAATTGAAGGAGAAATTATTATAAAAAATTGTAGATTTTTGTAAAATTTGAGTTCACCCAGAAAATCTAAATGATTTTGTTTTCATAAATATATTCCAAAAAAAAAATAAATGTAAAATGATTTTCTTTTAAAACATTATCCAAGATCAATCGGGTTTTTGAATATGTGTTTTTTGAATTTTTTTAAAAAAACTTATGTGTACATCCATAAAATGTGGAGTTGAAGATGAAAGATGCGTTAAAAAAATTCCCAATTTATTGTGTGAATACCAGTTTTTATAAGAACCATATTGCATAAAAATTCATAGAAAATTCAATTTAAATCTAGTTAAAGAGGAAAAAAATAACAACAAGGATAACAATACAAGGAAAAATCAATGTGATATTTGAAAAAATAATATATTTATTCTCCATGTGTGTAATCACATTTTGGATATCATTATTTTAAAATGATTTTTGGAAAAGAAAGCTTATGGTTTCTATTTCATTAAATTACTCACACATCATTGAAATTTATCATGATATTTAACCTCAAATAATACGAAAATGTAAATTAATTGTATAATATTACAAATAGATTTTATATACTCCATATAAAACTAAATTAAGGAATGAAAGGAAGAGTGTATGATTTTATAGGAATTGAAGATATGAAACACATCATGTATCATAATCCTTATGTTAAGAATTGTTTAATAATGAAGTTAGAAAAATGAATTTAAATGCCCAGTTAATGTTAATGGAATAACAAAATAAAATATTCATTTGGTATAATTTATCAAAAATTAAATATTATACTTCAATATGGATATTTAAAACTCAATAGAACTAAATTGGTATCGTAAAAAAAATTATAATATTTGATTATTTTTAATCAATTGAATACTAATTGAAGGACATGATATGTCTATTTATTCCCAATTACTTGAATATAGTAATAAATTATTATTTATTAATCCCAAAATATTAAATAAAAAATCGTTGACAATAATAATTATGTAACAAGAAATTAAATGATTGGAAAAGAAACCCATACCTCATTTGTAAGATCTAAAAATTCTCTTCAATAACCTATAAAAATAACACTCTTAAGATACTATTTAATAAATGTGTTAATATAAATTTCCATTTATAAAATTTCATTTATAATTATTTTCAACATGTATATTCGTTTGTTTGTTTCTTTTTTAAATATCACATATGGGTAATAATGAATATTTTTAACTACATTCATTATAGTGATATAATTATTAATTATTAGCTAAATTATCATAATTAATATATCATATAATTTCCTATAATTTATGATTTATAATTAATTATAATGTAATATTTTCATTCTATTCTAGCTTTTGATAATATCATTAAATAAAAAATCGACAATTTTCTAGTTTTAGTAACATTTAATAAACTATTATTAGAATTTTGTTAATGAGTTTAATATTAGTGATACCCTTACATAAAGAAAATGAAATCATTTTTTACTTTTATATATCATATTTTATCAATATTTATGTTTTCATATTCATCCTTGATATTATAATATAGGGTTATTCACATAGGTGGTCATACTGACCCAATCTTTTATACACTATAATTAATGGATGAGTATGGTAATAAGAGTAGTTTATGGTGGAACAATATCAATTTTGTAGATGAATTATGATATTATTTATAAATTTTGGTGTTTAATCTTCGTATTTTTTGGAATGTTAATAAATGTGAATTAATTTAGAGAAAATGATATATGATGCTCTATGGAGGCAGTTTTCTAAGCACGCAAGAATGGATTTTTCATTTTTAATAATTAAATGTGTAATTGTGGAGAATATTAAAACCCATAGAATAAATAAATCATATATACAAAAACTGATGAATTTTTTTATCAAAAATGATAAAATTATATCTAGTTAGGTAAAAATGAATTGAAGATTTTACAGCGATAAAATTGTACTCACATTGAGGACTCGAGCATTCCCTTTAAAGAATTATTATAAATAGTGGGTTAAATCTTAATTATTTTTATCTAATGATAAATTATGTGACTATGATTTTGAGGTAATGAAAAAGTGTAGGGATACAATAGAAAATACGAATTTGGGAGTGGGATTGAAGGGGTTGTGAGTAGTCCTTTTTAATGTTATGACAATGATATGCTTATAAACATTTTTTTCATAAAATAAACAGGGTACATGATTCAAATGACATTAAAACTAATAAATTTACAATTATGGAAGGTATATATTAATTGGTCAATACACACATTCACCGTTATATTATAATGACTGTTTAATATGTTTTCACTTTTACCCCTTCTGTTAACCTTTTATCTATTATGGATTTTCCAATGATGATAATTTTTCCTATGTAATCCATATTCATATGTATAAATATAAATTTTTTCTTAGTATATCATTAAAAAATGCTTCTTCTATATATTAAATCCATATATTGGATAAAATATCTATGTGCATGGTATAATAATGTTAATTTTAGTTCAAGTAATGATTAAAGATCCATTTGTAGAAAATGATTATTTTTGTGCTTAAAAATATTGTGGAAGATATAATTAAATATGTATTTAATTTTTAAGAAATTTTTTTTATAATTATAAAAAATTAAAATATATTTTCACTCATAGAATAACAAATATATATTTTATCCAAATTATATTTTATTATACTAAAATATCATTTTAATTTATTTTATTGGAAAACGTTACATAAGTACATAAAATGATAAACAATGATTTTATAAATAAATAAAATTGTTTAAAAATGTATAAATTTACTACTTATATTGTAAAGACCCGAAGCCTGCCGTACATGGACATTACATTACTTTTGCGGAATACTTAGTACATAACAAAAACACACACACAAGGACCGTAATAGTTTAGTGTCTTTGGAAACTCGGAATATAATCTTCTAATCGTGGTGAAAGATCTTCAACATCTCCCATAAAGATCTCCCCTTTTTTTCTTACCTAAAACCTTTATTTATCTCCTGGGGAAAAGAAAACATAAAATGGTGAGCTCAAATGCTCAGTAAGGGTAAACAAAAGAAATATCAATCACATCATATACATAAGAACATAACTTTTGGAAATCTTATCCTGCAAAAGAGATCATAATATCATAACATGGGATAAATCATAGAAGTGAAATGTAATCCCAATAATCATAACATAAAACCTGAAGCTTTGTGGCATACACACAAAATCATAGATAATCATTTCTTGTTAGTCAAGACTCATTGCCAAGACTATCTCAGTGGACAAAGTCTATTTTTGAACCGAGTCACCCTCATTTCAGTCCTGTTTCACTAAACCGGTATAACCTACCGTTCCAGCCATGTCTATCTCATGAGATATAAAATCTTTACCCAATGCATTGGAGGGAGATATAGGTCCCACCCATATCATAATGATACCATTCTTATGTGTTCCACAGAATCATAAATCATACATCATTTCATAACCCATGTAATAAAAATGGGAATCTTAAACATCGTGACATCATAAAACAATTCATATAAGATAAAGGAATTCATAAAAATATAATTCCATCACAACATAATCAAATCAATGTAATAATAGGGATAAAAACAGAACCCTTTATTATCTTAGATGGAAAATAATTTTGATAAAACACTTGAACTCCATTCTTGAGGAAAATATCCTTTCTACTTCAAAAACACTTTTCCTTTCTTAACATGGCGTACAATAATAAACTAAAAGAATTTGATTAAAATTAAACTTGAAAACTTTTAAAGGAAGATTCTTGGAAATAATGTTTTAAAAATCCATTCATGCCGTATAAGTTAAAAAAACATTCTTCGTACTTTTGTCGGAAAAGTCAAAAAGTACCTCGTAAAAAACGACAAAAGATTCCTTTCTTATCTTTTACTAAAAACTCACCGAAGGATAAATTTGGATATAAAATATTGTAAAAGGATACTAATATTACATATTGAGGAAACATGGATGTGGATGATAAAATACACCCCAGTAAATTTCAAAGTATAAACAATCTCGGATAAAAATGAGATTGTGATATTTCCCTTACCTTAGGTCCGATTTGATTCGTATGTGTCCGAACCTCCTGTATAATGATTCAAATAATGTCATTGACTTATTATAGAATCATATTCATTGTTATGATATCATATATGGTTCACTTATGTCTTTATATTTCCCGTTCTTTTGTAAATTCCATGTTAAAGAAGCGTTTTGGGTAAAATCGTTTCATTTATCGTAGGTGTTTGGACTTGTTGTTCTTGACATTATTATTACTTATATCATGATTTAATTACTTCCAGAATATAAAATATGATTTATATATCATATATATTCAGTATATATATATATATAATAGATAGATAAATGAAATGAAACACACCGTTCATGGAGACGGTAGTCCGTACGTACGCATGAACGTTGTTTTCCTTTCCTTATTGTCATGAATGGAAGTAAGTAGATGAAATACATACATATATATATACATAAATCCAGTAGCTTTATAATGTCATATATTTCATTATTATTTCTTATATATACTTTATAATCATTCTTAAATGGTTAACATGGAGAATGAATCTCATCGCATCGTGGAGATGGTAGTCCGTACGTACGCATGAGCGATGATATCATTTCCATAATTATTGAATTGAATTGGAGTGGATGATACAATATATCATAATAAATATGATGTTCTAATAACTATTTATAGTTATTATTTACACCATTATACCCATCCATGTAAGGTGGTGGTGGAAAATAGATTACACCACGGCGTGGAGATGGTATTCAGTACGCACGCACGTGCGGTGATTTCTTTTTCCGTAGGATGGATATATGGTGAAATAGGGTTGTTTTATACTTATAATAACATATCAGTATATGAGTGATACTGATGTTATTAATTCATAATGAAACAATCTAATAAGAAGAACTGGAAGAAGAAATAAAGATGAAAGAATCGGTAACGGACATTACCTCTTCTTTGAAGTGCTTTTTTGAGACCTCCTCTTAGGGCACTAACATTGGTCTTTGAGGAATACCAGAACCTCTAGGATGTTTCTAGGGAAGTGGAGAAGAGAATTTGGCAGGGGTTGGCTGAGCTTGAATGCTCAAAGTTGTGTGAGGAAGAGAGGGAGGAGGTGCCCTTTTATAAGGGAGGAGAGGGGTACCTTTGGAATAACTAAAAATATTATTTTATATTAAGGTCAAATTCGGTTTATAATGGTTCCAAAGGGTCTTATTTCGAAGCTAAAGTGGGGATGGGTCCAAAGCCTCTCATCTAATAGTATTTAGACAAGTTTAGGTTATTATTTTAACCTTATCATTTAGATTTAACTTTAAGTTAGATAATTTAACTTTTACCGTGTCTTCTTGTTTTCTTACACTATAAGGTTAATAAACTTACAATAAGAAGCCAAACGAACCCCAAATTGTTTATTATTAATATATATAACCTTATATAAGTCATTTGGCCGAACCTTAGATTTTTAGAAATAAAATAACAATTAATAATATAATATATTTTTTAAAAACTATTTTATGTCAATTTTGACACTATTTAGTAATTGATTTTTGAGAAAATCATAACAGAATGATAAGTTTGAAAACAATTAATTAAATCAATACTAATATGTCATATTAACCTAAAAAATTAGTTTAATTCATAAAAAGTCTCAAATTATATTTATTTGGGTATTTATAACATCAATTATTTCAATATTTCATTAATAAGATAATTACTGCATCATCGTTGTGTCATAAATAAATTAACTTATTTAATGTCTAAAAATTACAAATAAAATACCATTATGTAGGAAATCTTTTTATATTTCTAATTAATATTTATAGTTGAATTTATCTTATGTATAACCCCATATTAAAAATGTTTTATTAAATAAACAGTGATTTTAACTCTTTTAACCCTTCTTTAAATACATTAATAATAAATGTCCTAATCTAATCCAAGTGGGCCTAAATGGTCATATTTTATTCCTAAGTTTGTTTTTGGTCGAATTAAACTTGTCCAATAGAATTAGTACATGTGTTAGGGTAATAATAATATCATTTCTACCCTTAATTACCCTATTTACTTTTAACTGTGGTAAAAAAAGTAAAAAGTTACTATTCACCAAAAAATTATTTTCATCTCATTGAACCACATTTTACTTACTGACATCAACCGTGTCTCTCAGATTTTTGAAATTCCACTCACAGAAGCGGTAAAATTATGTTTTATGAACAATTCAGTTTTTTTAACTACCACTTAGTGGTTTCACTATTCCTCAAAAATTGAATGTTTTCAGAAAAAAACCAAAAATTAGGCCTAAGCTATATTTGATATTATGAACTCAAAAATGATGTCTATTTTTCCAAATTCAAAACATATCAGTTGCATTAACTAATTTAAAAATTAATTTCTCCCATCAAAACAAATAGCGTGTTTTTAAGAGATAATAGCTATCAAAAGATTGAAACTTGTTTATAACTGGTTTAAATGTGAAATTACATCCAATGACCATCATTGTATTAAATTGTAAAAATATATTCTAAATATACTTTAAAACCACTAAAATTAATAATTTATCACTATTAATTATTTCGATTGAAAAAGTGGTTTTTAATTAAAATTTAGTAATTTCCATTATTCATCAAAATATGAAAGTTATCCAAAAATTACCAAAATTTCACCATAAGTTAATTTCGATATTCCAAATCCAAAAATGAAATCCATTTTGAAAAATAAAATTAACAAAATTTCAAAAAGTGGTTATTACTATTCATAATGGCTAGTTTTAATATTATTTTAATAGCATATCGTTGTTTAGTGAAACTCGGTTTTGCGTACTACACACGCTATCGAGGAAGGTCGTGAATGCGTGTAATGCAAGGCAAGTCAAGGATGCGTGTTGTGCAAGCTCCTTTTGGTGTAGCGTACAACACAAGACATTAATAAAATTAAAAAGAATATTTTTCATAAATTCTCGGGGTGTTACATTCTACCCCCCTTAAAATGAATTTCGCCCTCGAAATTCGTCGGGTTTACAAATGGTTTACTATTCAAAAGTTTCTTTAATAGAAACCCACATCGTAAAAAGAAATACCAAAACCAATCTTTAAAAACAAAAGTATGAAACGTAATGGTTACCCAAATAAACTAATCACTGGGTTTCCACATAGGTGAAAATATGGATATGGAAGAGAAATCTAACCATCGTGTTCTGATGGAGAGTGGTAGAGAACATGGCTATAGAAAATCCATCAATCACAAAGCCATAAATTTGTGACGATCTAGGGTACCATCTGATTCATCGGATATAAGGTCACTAGGACAACATTTTTTGTTTTCAAGATCATTTCCCTAAAGTTGAAGAATTTGAATTAGAATAAATACTTACTTTATTTTGGTACAATCTCACTGTTGTTCGTGCCTTGAATAATTTCCACTTCATCTCTTAAATAAATGAAGTTGAATTTGTTAATCGTGAAGTGTTAGCAGATCATGTGATAGAATGACGAGTCATTCCATCTGTCTCAAAAAAAAGGTTAGCAAAAGTTATTAAATATACATAAGTCGATCTATAGTGAGATTAATCATATATGGTTCCTAAAATGGACTTATAATTCATATATCATAATGCTTAATATAATAAAACTAGTTTCTACTAAACAGGGACTTCCTGTAGGCCAGTGGTAGGCGATAAAGGCCAGTCGCACTTCGGTTGTGGGTTCGATTCCCACAGCCTTGTCCGAAGCAATGGGCTGTCGCCCGTCCTGCAGGTTGTCCTTTTTCACAAACTATATTACTATAACATCCCATCAATAATATCGAAAAAAAACTTCTATCCTTAAACAATACTAACTTATGTCCAACATAATCCATTTCAATCTTTAGGCTTATCCATAATACTGCAGTCCACTCTCATAATATAGTGAAAACGATTACCAGATATTTAATACCGTCATTGATCCCCATATATCATAAGATATGTATTTTTGGTCACATTCCAAACATTCAAAGGCCTTAATCATGTATTCTTTTGAATACCCATTGAACCTTAGTGAAAACATGAATGCAGTTAAAAGTTAAAACCTTCCACATACCAAAATCCTCAAAATTCTATATACTCAAACCATGATATCACTTAGTACTTATATCAATCATGAGCTCATGAATACTGTTAAACATTTCATTTTTTCATTTTACCTTCATTATGCGCATATCATCTTATTTCCAAAAATATCTCAATCACTTTGAATACCACATTAGACCAATACATAAATATTCCAATACTCTATGATACAACATTATTTTGGAATCACATTACACAAACACTTAATCATTCCACCACGTTGTTGTCATATTCAACATCGCCAATAGTGATCGCATGTGACTTCCCTTTGTCCTTTCCTTAATTGGTTGCTCATGTTGATCATCACTAACCCTTGGATTAGGGAATTTATTAGCATAATTCCCCATTTCCTTGCACATGAAGCATTGAAGTGTTGGGGGTGTGTTCTCTGCAGTGTTTGATTTATTCACATCATTAGAAACCCTTTTTCCATTACTTCGACACTCACCTGCTCGATGACCTTCTTTTCCAAACATAAAACATTTTCTAGTCCCTTTAAGACAATCTCTACCATGCTTCTTTCCACACTTTGTGCATAAGGAAACATTCATCTTCTTTTCACCATTATTCTGAGATTTCTCCTTGAACTCCATCTTTCGTTTCTTGTCAAAACCATGAGATGGATATGTAACACCAACTTCCATTTCTACCTTGATAGAACAACGGACAATTTCTTTATAGCTACTGAAGTCTCTTATAGCTAATGCCCTTCGAAGACTTTGTTTTAAGCCACTGAAAAATCGATCAACTTTACTTTCAGGTTGGATGATAATTCCAGATGCATACCTTGCAAGTCTTGTAAAATTCGCTTCGTATATACCAACAGATTCATCATCCTTTTGCTTTAGTTCAAGAAACTCCTTCTCCATCATTGTTCGAAGAATACGAGGGAAGTACTTATTGAAAAATATGTTCTTGAACTCGTCACATTCCATGGACCCAATTTCATCTCTTGGCCTCGTATTCATGATAAGATTCCACCATTGATCAGCTTCACCTTCCAAACAATATACTGCTAAGATGACTTTATCATGTTCAGAACATTGAATAACTGAAAATATCTTTTCAGTGGTACTAATCCATTGTTCAGCAACAAGTGGATCGGAAGACCCCCTGAAAGAAGGTGGACATTGCCTCATGAAGGACTCAATAGAATATTGTTCCCTTCTCTTCTCATTTGGATGTCCAGAATGATTCATAGCTGTGTATGTATAGCAATAAATTTTTCACTCTATCTCCCATAACATTTGTTTGTTCAGGAGGACAATCATTGCATTGTCTATTGCATCGATCAACACGGTTCCTTCGGGTTCCAGCCATCGTCTAAACCCTAAAAAGAATAGTGTGAGAGGAAAAAATCATGGTAGGGAAAACAACATAATAAAGGGGGAGTACCCTCAATATCTAACATCTTAGGTTAAATTCTAAGATCGTTAGCGCAATTCTAGGACTATAACCTCTACGTATACTTAACCTTAGAGACATCCCTAGACATACCTTAGAAATATCTCTAGGAATCTCACTAAAGTTCTCGCATCCTAGTTTCCAAAGGTGGACTAAACCTTTCCTCTGATACCAACTGTAGAGACCCGAAGCTTTCCGTACATGGACATTACATTACTTTTGCGGAATACTTAGTACATAACAAAAACACATACAGAAGGACCGTAATAGTTTAGTGTCTTTGGAAACTCGGAATATAATCTTCTAATTATGGTGAAAGATCTTCAACATCTCCCATAAAGAACTCCCTTTTTTTCTTACCTAAAACCTTTCTTTATATCCTGGGGAAAAGAAAACATAAAATGGTGAGCTCAAATGCTCAGTAAGGGCAAACAAAAGAAATATCAATCTCATCATATACATAAGAACATAAATTTTGGAAATCTTATCCTGCAAAAGAGATCATAATATCATAACATGGGATAAATCATAGAAGTGAATTGTAATCCCAATAATGATAACTTAAAACCTGAAGCTTTGTGTCATACACACATAATCATAGATAATCATTTCTTGTTAGTCAAGACTCATTGCCAAGACTATCTTAGTGGACAAAGTCCATTTTTGAACCGAGTCACCCTTGTTTCAGTCCTGTTTCACTGAACCGGTATAACCTACCCTTCCATCCATGTCTATCTCATGAGATATAAAATCTTTACCCAATGCATTGGAGGGAGATATAGGTCCCACCCATCTCATAATGATACCATTCATATGTGTGCCACAAAATCATAAATCATACATCATTTCATAACCCATGTAATAAAAATGGGAATCTTAAACATCGTGACATCATAAAACAATTCATATAAGATAAAGGAATTCATAGAAATATAATTCCATCACAACATAATCAAATCAATGTAATAATAGGGATAAAAACAGAACCCTTTATTATCTTTGATGGAAAATAATTTTGATAAAACACTTGAACTCTATTCTTGAGGAAAATATCCTTTCTGCTTCAAAAACACTTTTCCTTTCTTAACATGGCGTAAAATTATAAACTAAAAGAAGTTGATAAAAATTAAACTTGAAAACTTGTAAAGGATGATTCTTGGAAATAATGTTTTAAAAATCCATTCATGCCGTATAAGTTAAAAAAACATTCTTCGTACTTTTGTCGGAAAAGTCAAAAAGTACCTCGTAAAAAACAACAAAAGATTCCTTTCATATCTTTTACTAAAAACTCACCGAAGGGTAAAATTGGATATAAACTATTGTAAAAGGATATTAATATTACATATTGAGGAAACATGTATGTGGATGATAAAATACACCCCAGTAAATTTCAAAGTATAAACAATCTCGGATAAAAATGAGATTGTGATATTTCCCTTACCTTAGGTCTGATTTGCTTCGTATGTGTCTGAACCTCCTGTATAATGATTTAAATAATGTCATTGACTTATTACAGAATCATATTCATTGATATGATATCATATATTGTTAACTTATGACTTTATATTACCCGTTCTTTTGTAAATTCCATGTTAAAGAAGCGCTTTGGGTAAAATCGTTTCATTTATCGTAGGTGTTTGGACTTGTTGTTCTTGATATTATTATTACTTATATCATGATTTACTTACTTAAAGAATATAAAATATAATTTATATATCATATATATTCATTATATATATATATATAATAGATAGATAAATGAAATGAAACACACCGTTCATGGAGACGGTAGTCCGTACGTACGCATGAATGATGTTTTCCTTTCCTTATTGTCTTGAATGAAAGTAAGTAGATGAAATAAATATATATATATACATAAATCCAGTAGCTTTATAATGTCATATATTTCATTATTATTTCTTATATATACTTTATAATCATTCTTAAATGGTTTACATGGAGAATGAATCTCATCGCATCATGGAAATGGTAGTCCTTACGTACACACGAGCGATGATATCATTTCCATAATTATTGTATTGAATTGGAGTGGATGATACAATATATCATAATCAATATTATGTTCTAATAACAATGTATAGTTATTCTTTACACCATTATACCCATCCATGTAAGGTGGTGGTGGAAAATAGATTACACCACGGCGTGGAGACGGTATTCCGTACGTACGCACGCGCAGTGATTTCTTTTTCCGTAGGATGGATAGATGGTGAAATAGGGTTGTTTCATAATTATAATAACATATCAGTATATGAGTGATACTGATGTTATTACTTCATAATGAAACAACCTAAGAAGAAGAAGTGGAAGAAGAAATAAAGATGAAAAAATCGGTAACGGACATTGCCTCTTCTTTGAAGTGCTTTTTTGAGACCACTTAGGGAACTAAAATTGGTCTTTGAGGAAGACCAGAACCTCTAGTGTGTTTCTAGGGAAGTGGAGAAGAGAATTTGGCAGGGGTTGTCCAAGATTGAAGGCTCAAAGTTGTGTGAGGAAGAGAGGGAGGAGATGCCCTTTTATAAGGGAGGAGAGGGGTACCTTTGGAATAACTAAAAATATTATTGTATATTAAGGTCAAATTCGGATTATAATGGTTCCAAAGGGTCTTATTTCGAAGCTTAAGTGGGGATGGGTCTAAATCCTCTCATCCAATAGGATTTAGACAAGTTTTGGTTATTATTTTAACCTTATCATTTAGATTTAACTTTAAGTTAGATAATTTAACTTTTACCGTGTCTTCTTGTTTTCTTACACTATAAGGTTAATAAACATAATATAAGAAGCCAAACGAACCCCAAATTGTTTATTATTAACATATATAACCTTATCTAAGTCATTTGGACGAACCTTAGATTTTTAGGAATAAAATAACAATTAATAATATAATATTTGTTTTAAAAACAATTTTATGTCAATTTGGACACTATTTAGTAATTGATTTTTGTGAATATCATAACAGAATGATAAGTTCGAAAACAATTATTTAAATCAATAATAACATGTCATATTAACCTAGAAAATTTGTGTAATGCATAAAAAGTCTCAAATTATATTTATTTGGGTATTTATAACATCAATTATGTCAATATTCCATTAATAAGATAATTACTGCATCATCGTTGTGTCATAAATAAATTAAATTATTTATTGTCGAAAAATTACAAATAAAATACCATTATGTAGGACATCGTTTTAGATTTCTAATGAATATTTATAGTCGAATTTATCTTTTGTATAACCCCATATTAAAAATGTTTTATTAAATAAACTTTGATTTTAACTCTTTTAACCCTTCTTTAAATACATTAATAATAAATGTCCTAATCTAATCCAAGTGGGCTTAAATGGTCATATTTTTTTCCTAAGTTTGTTTTTGGTCGAATTAAACTTGTCCAATAGAATTAGGACATGTTTTAGGGTAATAATAATATCATTTTTACCCTTAATTACCCTATTTACTTTTAACCGTGGTAAAAAAAATTAAAAAGTTACTATTCACCAAAAAAAATTATTTTCATCTCATTGAATCACATTTTACTTACTGACATCAACTGTGGCTCTTGTATTTTTGAAATTCCACTTACATAAGAGGTAAAATTAAGTTTTATGAACAATTCAGTTTTTTTAACTACCACTTAGTGGTTTCACTATTCATCAAAAATTGAAAGTTTTCAGAAAAAAACGAAAAATTAGGCCTAAGATATATTTGATATTATGAACTCAAAAATGATGTCTATTTTACCAAATTCAATACATATCAGTTTCATTAACTAATTTAAAAATTAATTCCCATCGTCAAAACAAATAGCGTGTTTTTAAGAGATAATAGCTATCAAAAGATTAAAACTTGTTTATAACTGGTTTAAATGTGAAATTACATCCAATGACTATCATTGTATTAAATTGTAAAAATATATTCTAAATATACTTTAAAACCACTAAAATTAATAATTTATCACTATTAATTATTTCGTTTCAAAAAAAAAATTTAATTAAAATTTAGTAATTTCCACTATTCATCAAAATATGAAAGTTATCTGAAAATTACCAAAATTTCACCCTAAGCTAATTTCGATATTCCGAATCCAAAAATGAAGTCCATTTTGAAAAATAAAATTTAAAAAATTTCAAAAAGTTGTTATTACTATTCATACCGGCTAGTTTTAATAATATTTTAATAGCATATCATTGTTTAGTGAAACTCGGTTTTGCGTACTACACACGCTATCGAGGAAGGTCGTGAATGCGTGTAATGCAGGGAAAGTCAAGGATGCGTGTTGTGCAAGCTCCTTTTGGTGTAGCGTACAACACAAGACATTAATGAAATTAAAAAGAATATTTTTCATAAATTCTCAGGGTGTTACATATATATGTATTTTATATTGATAAATAGTTTATCAGTTTTCATGTTCTAAATAAATTTAGATTGAGTCATAAATTCTATATTGTTTGTAACAAGATTATTTTTAATTCTGTGTAATTAAATAATTTCCTAAAAAGTAAAAATATATATTATAAGCTAATTTTCACATTTTAAATTCAATAATGGTGTTACGATTCTATAATTAAATTTAAAAAATTTATAAATTCAATGTTCAGTTGAAAATTTTAAATATAAAGAAAATAATATTTATTGATAAATATCATTTTTAATCATTAACTATTGCTGATATTATACAATACCATGTTCCAATATGTGGAATATAATATTATATACATTCAAAATGTTAATTTTAAAGTACCAAAATTATTTTTTAAATAATTTCATTATATATTTTATAAAGAATAATCTTTTTTAATAATATTACATATTTATCCTCTTAATGTAACAATTTTCACTTAACTCTTATATGTTTAGTAACATGAGGTTTCATTAATCTTATTATTTTATTTAATAATTTCTTTTTAATATTTAGTGTCTTATTTTTTTAATTATTTTTATTGAAAATTTTATTAACCATATAATTATTTTATGAATATAAATATTGAAATATTTTTTAGTTTCATTCTCTTAATTTAAAAAAATTGTGTCATTGAAATTTAAATTATTCATATACAGTAAATGATTATTGTTATCTCTAAGATCAACATGAATATATATTTAATTTTTAAAGGCATTAGAGTATCACTATCCATGATTTTATTAAAGAACTAATGTGTTACTACATAATGGTTTTATATTAATATTATAAACCATTTATTCCAAATATTCCTTTGTAGTTATGTTTTAGGAGTTTTTGGAGACATGAATTCAATAACATCATTTTCCTGATCCTATGCCAACAAAGTATAAAAAACTTATTATAACACTATTTAATGGAATCATAGTAAATGAAAATACCATTGTAAATGAAGAATCTTATTATGATTTCACCAATGAAACCTTCATTTAAAACTATAATAAATATATTTAAACTATTATACTATTGGTACGTCCTATATCAGTCTTAGTTCAACATAGGTTACAATAAATTTTGTTATATATTATTATAAATCTATCCCCACAACATAATTTAGAAATAGATCATTCGTAATGTATTTTAATGAGGATATGGATAACCAATGAATATCCATATAGGGTATGAAGTCATATTTTTGTTCATAGTCCCACTCATATTGATCCATTGTAACTGTTGAGTTGATACTCAACTGTCCTTTTTCTGGGTCATAACCCACAATTTTATCTATTATATAGCCCCATCCAATATGAATTACCCATACAAGGGTTTAATCACTAAAAAACAACAATAACCGTAATATAAAAATATTTCAGAATGTTCTCATACATATGATCATATATCTTCGGTTTCACTAATATATTGTCATCTTGACCAATAAAAAAGTAAAATAATCCATTTTACATTATCATACCCAATTTTAACGTATTACTTTTAAATTGTGATAAATATTAAATTATCAACCCTTAAATTATGACTGACATACACCCTAACATTCAATTTTATCTCATGACTCAAATAAAACCAACCGTCAAACCAAAAAAAATGGGCCATATCAATAATTTCACATTAAAGGTTTCATTTCATTAAAATATTTCACCATAAAGATTTTAGGATTAAAGAGTTTTATAAAATTTTGAAAATTATACCAAACGAAACACATAGATTCTTTAAATAATAAAAATTATTACCCAATATAATGATATGGTTTATCTATAGTAAATCTTTAATACCTCTTATAAATTCTATACACAATGTACTCTTCTAAAAAAATCATATGTATTATTATTTTTTCAAACACTAATGAAATTTTTAAATAATAAATGGTTGATATAAATTGTTTGGTAGGGTAAACATATGATAAAACTATAAAATACCATAGGAAATCATAAGTTGATTATATAGATGAACTCCTAATATTCATGAAAATAAAACCCAATATAGAATAAATAAAAAACCTGGGTATATAACATGAAATAACTTAGAATTTAACAAATAATAAAATTAACAGATTCTTCTAATGGTAGAACAATAATAATAATAATAATTCAATGTGAGAAAACACTTCATTACCACAATTTCATTAAAAACACATTATGTTATAACATGAAATTTTTTGAAAAATCATTTTACATATGCAATGTGAAAAAACTCATTATGTTATTTGAAGACTGTATAATGACATATCGACATAATGAAATATAGTGAAGAGAAATATTAGACCCCATATATTATGACAATCATTATTTTTATTATACAATAAAAAATAATATATTACATAAAATTCAATTAATACAATAGAGAAGATCGGGATGTATAGTATAACGACCCATACTTTACATACATTGTTAATACTTAAAAATTGAAGCATACTTATTACAACATATAACAAAACCATGAAAGGACCGTATAGGTATAGTGTCTTTAGAAACTGGGAAACATAAACAACTGGTTCATAAAGCGTCTACACTGTCTCCCATTTATTTCATCATATCTATAGTCCCTTTTGGCATATCTTACTTAATAATTTTCTTCCTGACCTGGGGAAAGAAAACATACAAAAGGGTCAGCTCAAATGCTCAGTAAGGGTAAACAAAAGAAATATCAATCACATCATATACATAAGCACATAACTTTTAGAAATATTAACCTACAAAAGAGATCATAATTTCATAACATGGGATAAATCATGGCAGTGAAATGTAATCACAATAATCATAACTTAAAACATGAAACTTTGTGTCATACAAACATAATCATAGAGAATCATTTCTTATTAGTCAAGGATCATTTCCAAGACTATCTTAGTGGACAAAGTCGCTTTCTGAACTGAGTTCACTCCTCGTTTCAGTCATGTTTCACTGAATCGGTATAACCTACCGTTCCAGCCATGTCTATATCATGAGATATAAAATCTTTACCCATTGCATTGGAGGGATATATAGGTCCCACCCATCTCATAATGATATCATTCCTATGTGTGCCACAAAATCATAAACCATACATCATAGGATAACCCATGTAATAAAAATGGGATTCTTAAACAACATGACATCATAAAACAATTCATATAAGATAAAGGAATTCATAAAAATATTTCCATCACAAAATAATCAAATCCATGTAATAATAGGGATAGAAACAGAACCCTTTATTATCTTAGATGGAAAATAATTTTGATAAAACACTTGAACTCCATTCTTGAGGAAAATATCCTTTCTACTTCAAAAACATTTTCCTTTCTTAACATGTCTTACAATTTTAAACTAAAAGAAGTTGATTAAAAATAAACTTGAAAACTTGTAAAGGAAGCTTCTTGGAAATAATGTTTTCAAATTCCATTCATGCCGTATAAGTTAAGAAAAACATTCTTCTCATACTTTTGTCAGAAAAGTCAAAAAGTACCTCGTACGAAAAACGACAAAAGTTTTCTTTCATATATTTTACTAAAAACTCACGGAAGGGTAAAATTGGTTTTAAACAATTTTATGTGGATGGAAATAATATTACATATTGAGGAAACATGGATATGGATGATAAAATACACCCCAGTAAATTCTGAAGTATAAACAATCTCGGATAAAAATTGAGATTGCGAGATTTTCCCTTACCTTAGGTCCCTTTTGCTTCGTAAGTGTCCGAACCTCCTGTATAATGATTTAAATAATGTTATTGACTTATTCCAGAATCATAATTATTTTTATGATATCATATATGGTCATATTCTTAGCATCTTAGTAGTAATATTTCATTGCTACTTGTTATTCGAGTGTTTATAACTTTTTGTTCTTATGTGTGTCTTGTCGAATAAATTCTTATTCTTATCTTTAGGTTATAGATACCTCATTTCCAGAATGTTATTAGTGTAATATATATCATATTCATTAATTCAATTCATTTATATAATCATTATGAAATGAAGATCATGTAGAACGAGTCGCATCACATCGTGGAGACGGTATTCCGTACGTACGCACGAGTGATGATATCGTTCCTATGATCGTGGAATTGTATTGGAGTGTATGTATACTATTTCAGAATCAGTATTTATTTATAATAGTCATATATAGTAATTATTTACACAATTATACCCATCCAAGTAAGGTGGTGGTGGAAAATTGATTACACCACGGCGTGGAGACGGTATTCCGTACGTAGGCACGCGCGGTGATTTCTTTTTCCATAGGATAGATAGATGGTGAAATAGGTTTGTTTCATACTTATAATAACATATCAGTATATCAGTGATACTGATGTTATTACTTCATAATGAAACAACTAAAGAAGAAGAAATGGAAGAAGAAATAAAGATGAAAGAATCGGTAAAGGACATTACCTCTTCTTTGAAGTGCTTCTTTGAGACCTTCTTATATGGCACTAGAATTGGTCTTTGAAGAGAACCAGAACCTCTAGGATGTCTATATGGAAGTGGAGAGGAGGAATTGGTAGGGGTTGGCCCAGCTTGAAGGCTCAAAATGGTGTGAGGAAGAGGGGGAGGAGGTGCCCTTTTATAAGGGAGGGAGGGGCACCTTTGGGAAAACTAAAAATATTATTTTATTATAAAGTCAAGTTCGGTTTTAAATAGCTCCAAATTGATATATTTAAAAGCTAAGGTGGGGATAGGTCGAAATCCTCTCATCCAATAGAATTTAGACAAGTTTAGGTTCCTATTTTAACCTTATCATTTCGATTTAACATTAAGTTAAATAAGTTTACATTTACCGTGTCTTCTTGTGTTATTATACTATAAGGTTAGGAAACTTAATATATGCAGCCAAAAGAACCCCAAGTTGTTTATTATTAATATATATAACCCTATCTAAGTAATTTTTCCAATCCTTGGATTTTTAGGAATAAAATTACAATTACTAATATAATATTGTTTTTAAAAACTATTTTATGTCAATTTTGACACTTTTTAGTAATTGATTTTTGTGAAAATCATAACAGAATTATTAGTTCGAAAAAAGTTAATTATATCAATAATAACATGTCATATTAACCTATAAAATTAGTGTAATTCATAAAAAGTCTCAAATTACATTTATTTTGGTGTTTATAACATCAATTATGTCAATATTTCATTAATAAGATAATTACTGCATCATCATTGTTTCATAAATAAATTCAATTATTTAATGTCTAAAAATTAAAAATAAAATATAATTATGTAGGAAATATTTTTAGATTTCTAATTAATATTTATAGTTGAATTTATCTTATGTATAACCTTATATTAAAAATTATTTACTTATTAAACTTTGATTTTAACTATTTTAACCCTTCTTTAAATAAATTAATAATAAATGTCCTAATCTAATCCAAGTGGGCCTAAATGGTCATATTTTTTTCCTAAGTTTGTTTTTGGTCGAATTACACTTATCCAAAAGAATTAGGAAATGTGTTAGGGTAATAATAATATCATCTTTACCCTTAATTACCCTATTTACTTTTAACCGTGGTAAAAAAAAGTAAAAAGTTACTATTCACCAAAAATTATTTTCATCTCATTGGACCACATTTTAGTCTTTGATATTAACCGTGTCTCTCAGATTTTTGAAATTCCACTCACAGAAGCGGTAAAATTCAGTTTTATGAAAAATTCAGTTTTTTAACTACCACTTAGTGGTTTCACTATTCATCAAAATTGAATGTTTTCAGAAAAATACCAAAATTTCACCCTAGGCTAATTTCGATATTCCAAATCCAAAAATAAATTCCATTTTGAAAAATAAAATTTATAAAATTTCAAAAAGTGGTTATTACTATTCATAACGGCTAGTTTTATTAATATTATAATAACATATCGTTGTTTAGTGAAACTCGGTATTGCGTACGACGCAAGCTATCGAGGAAGGTCGTGATTTTGTGTAAAGCAAGCCAAGAAAGTGTTGTGTAGAAAAAGATTCCTTGGATGATTTATATAACATAATAGTCTCGGGTGTTACGTTCTACCCCCCCTTAAAATGAATTTCGACCTCGAAATTCGTCACTTTGTAACAAACAGATGAGGATACCTCTCCCTCATCATATCCTCAAGCTCCCATGTAGCTTCTTCTAATTGGTGGTTCCTCCATAAAACTTTCACCAATCGAGTGGTCTTGTTTCGTAGGAATTTTTCACTACGATCCAGAATCTCTATCGGTTGTTCTTCATAAGAAAGATCTTTCTCGACCGGTACAACTTCTGAGCTAAGTACATGTGAAAGATCAGGTATGTACTTTCTTAGGAGAGATACATGGAACACATCGTGAACTTGAGAGAGATTCGGTGGAAGCGCCAATCGATAAGCTACCTTCCCAACACGATCCAGTATTTCGAATGGACCGATATATCTAGGGCTCAACTTCCCCTTCTTTCCAAATCTCATGACCCTCTTCCAGGGAGATATTCGTAAGAACACTTTATCACCCACTTCAAACTCTATGTCTTTTCTTCGGTTGTCAGCTTAACGTTTCTGTCGACTCTGAGCTGCTCTTATGTGTTGTTGAATAGATTTGACCTTTTCTGCCATTTCATCAATGAGATCGGGTCCTAATAGATTTCTTTCCCCAACTTCATCCCATCATGTTGGAGTCCTGCATTTCTTTCCATAGAGAGCTTCATAAGGATCCATCTGAATACTGGAGTGAAAGATATTATTATAAGAAAATTCCACCAAAGGTAGGTGTTGATCCCAACCACCTTTGAAATCCATAGAGCAAGCTCTCAACATATCTTCTAGAGTTTGAATTGTTCTCTCAGACTGACGGTCTGTCTGAGGATGATAAGCAGTGCTGAAACTCAACTCTATATCCGGAGTATGCTGAAGACTTCGCCAGAACTTCGAGATAAATCTCGGATCCTGATCAGATATAATAGAAAGTGGTACTCCATGCAATCTTACCACTTCCTTTACATATATCCTGGCAAGCTGATCCAGAGAAAAATCCTCTCTAATATCAATGAAATTTGCAGACTTAGTAAGATGATCAACTATGACCCAGATAGCATTATTTCCTTTGGATGTTTTAGGAATTCCTATGACAAAGTCCATAGTGATGTTTTCCAATTTCCATTCGGGTATGGGTAATGGTTGTAACATCCCCTTAGACTTCTATCTCTCAGCTTTAACTTGTTGAGAAACCAAGTATCGAGAGACATATTCAGCAACATCTCTTTTCATGCCATCCCACCAGAAGTACTCTTTCAGGTCCATATACATCTTCGTGCTTCTAGGATCAATAGAGAATGAAGAACTATGAGCCTCATCCAGCAGCTCATTCTTTAATTCGGGGATGGGAGGAACAAAAACCCGGTTCCTGAACTTTATTATCCCATCACAATCAAGGTTGAATTCAGGAACATTTCTCACCTTCTTTTATAACTCGACATCTTCTTTCTGTGCCTCTTTAATCTTCACATGTATAGATGGTTGAACATTCATTTGAGAAAGATAATATTTTTCCCCTTCCATTATAATTCCAAGATCCCTCCTTTTTAAATCCATAAATATTGGATCTTTTGTGATCCTCATCATGGATAAACTAGCATGGTCTTGTCGACTTAATGCATCGGCCACCTTGTTTGCTTTCCCAGGGTTGTAATGGATTGAGCAGTCATAATCTTTAATCAGCTCCAAACATCTTCTTTGACGCATATTCAGCTCCTTTTGTGTGAAAATATACTTTAAACTTTTATGATCAGTATAAATATCACACCTTGCACCATAAAGGTAATGTCTCTAAATCTTTAATGAAAAGATTACCGCAGCTAACTGCAAATCATGTGTTGGGTAATTTTGCTCATGGATTTTCAAATGTCATGAGGCATAAGCTATCACCATATCATTTTGCATGAGAACACACCCCAATACCTTCTTGGATGCATCACTATAGATCACAAACCTTTCTCCACTACAAGGCTGTGTGAGCACAGGTGCACTGGATAACCTTCTTTTCAACTCCTTGAAATTCTCTTCACATTCCTCCGTCCAGACAATCTTAACTCCTTTCTGAGTCAACTTGGTTAGTGGATTAGATAATCGTGAAAAATCTTTCACAAAACGTCGATAATATCCAGACAAACCATGAAAACTTCGGATCTCAGTTATTGTTGTTGGTCTCAACCATCTTTCGATAACCTCTATTTTTGCTGGATCCATAGATATCCCCTCTTTTGAGTTTATGTGACCAAAAAATTCATGTTTTTGAAGCCAAAATTCACACTAGGTAAATTTGGCATAAAGCTTCTCCTTTCTCAGGGTCTTCAATATAATTCTCATGTGATCTTCATGCTCTTCCTTTATCTTTTAATAGACAAGAATATCGTCTATAAAGGCTACCACAAATTGATCATGATAGTCTCTAAAGACTCTATTCATCAGATCCATGAAGATATCAGGGGAATTAGTAAGACCAAATGTCATCACTATAAATTCATAGTGTCCATACCTTGTATGAAAGTCGTCTTTGGTACATCCTTCCTTTTGACCCTTAATTGATGATAACCTGAACGAAGATCAATCTTGGAAAAGTATTGAGCTCCGCGTAGTTGGTCAAATAGGTCATCAATGTGCGGGAGAGGATATTTGTTCTTGATAGTGATCTTGTTAAGTTCTGGATAATCAATGCAGAGTCTCATTGATCCATCTTTCTTCTTAACAAATAGAACAGGTGCTCCCCAAGGTGACGCACTAGGGTGTATGAATCCCTTATCAAGATTCTCTTGGAGTTGCTTCTTCAATTCCTGCAACTCAATTGGGGTCATTCTATAAGGTGTCTTTGAAATAGGCAAAGAACCGGGTACGAGTTCTATTGAAAACTCAATGTCACGATTTGGTGGAAGACCCGGTAATTCCTCTAGAAATACATCATCAAACTCCCGTACAATGGGCATATTCTTAATCGGGAGTTTCTCACCATCCATTTGAGATAAATAACCTTCATTTAGTGGAATCAATACCCAGAAAAAGGAAGAAATTTCCACTAGAAGGTTATGTTCATCCTTGCATCGATAGACGATCATAGATTGATCTGGAATATGAAATGTGACTTCCCTTCTTTGGCAATTGATATGATCTCCATATAAAGAAAGCCAATCCATGCCAAGAATCACATCAAATTCCACTATAGGAAGGATCACAAGATTTGCAGGAAGCACTTTCCCACAAACTTCGATCGAAGAAGAATTATAAACATTTGATGCGGTTGTGTGCCATTAGGTGTTTTCACAGCTAAGTCAACATCTAATTGTTGATGTAATACAGTGATAACCTTAGAAAATTCCTCAGAAATAAAGGAGTGGGTGGATCCAGAATCAAATAAAACATTTGATACTTTAGAGTGGATGGTAAGTGTACCTTTCACCACATCGTTATCGTACTCCACATCGCTGAAAGAAATTGCATGTTACTTTCCTTTGTCTTTATCCTTAAGAGTTTGTTGATGTCGACCATCATCATCAACCCTTAGATTAGGGCATTTATTGGCATAATGACCCATCTCCTTGCACTTTAAACATTGAAGTGTAGTAGGTTCATTCTGTGTATCCCTTCCTTTGTTTGCATCATTGGAAATCTTCTTCCCATCATCACGGCATTCAAATGCCCGATGACCTTCCTTTCCACATTTGAAACATTTACTTGTCCCTTTAAGACAACTCCCTCCATGTTTCTTTCCACACTTTGAGCATAAGGGAAATATCATCTTCTTTTCAATGTGCTCTTTAGATTTTCCTTTGAATTCCATTTTCCTCTTCTTATCAAACCCATATGACTGATGGGTTACTCCAATCTTCATCTAGACTTTGACAGCACATCAAACGATTTCCTCATAGCTATTGAAGTCCCTTATGGCTAACGCCCTTCGAAGACTTGGTTTTAAGCCACTAAAGAATCGACCGATCTTACTCTCAGGTTGGATAATAATACCAGAAGCGTACCTTGCAAGTCTTGTAAAATTTGCTTCATAGGTACCAACAGATTCATCATCCTTTTGCTTCAGTTCAAGAAACTCTTTCTCTATCTTTGTTCGGAGAATACGAGGGAAGTACTTATTCAAAAATATGTTCTTGAACTCGTCCCATTCCATGGACTCAATTTCATCCCTTTGCCTCGTATTCTTAATAAGATTCCACCATTGATCAGTATCTCCTTCCAAACGATACACTGCTAGGATGACTTTATCATGTTCAGAACATTGAAGAACTGAAAATATATTTTCAGTACTACTAATCCATTGTTCAGCAACTAATGGATTAGTAGACCCGTTGAAAGAAGGTGGATGCTGCCTTATGAAAGATTCAACAGAATGTTGCTCTTTCCATTGCTCGTTTGGAAGTCCTGCATGATTCATAGCTTGAGAAAGTTGTGTGAGCATGGCTACAAGATTTTGCATTCCAGCTCCCAAAACGTTTGGTTTCTCAGGGGGACAATCATTGCATTGCCCGTCACATTCCGCATTAACACGGTTCTTTCGGGTTCCAGTCATTGACTAAAACCAAGAAGAATAGTGTGAGCAACACTAATTATAATAGGAAAACCACATAATCAAGAATAAAATTTCACACTTAAGGTCTTATCCTAGGTTATTCATGGACACTTCTAAAACACTAAGATTGTGTTCTATGCTTAGACTTATCCTTAGGGTTCTTACTAAGGCTTTCGCATCCTAGTTTCCAAAGGTTGACTATACCTTTCCTCTAATACCAACTATAACAACCCATACTTTAAATACATTGTTAATACTTCAAAATTGAAGCATACTTATTACAACATATAACAAAACCACGAAAGGACCGTATAGGTATAGTGTCTTTAGAAACTGGGAAACATAAACAACTGCTTCATAAAGCGTCTACACTGTCTCCCATTTATTTCATCATATCTATAGTCCCTTTTTTCATATCATACTTAATAACCTTCTTCCTGACCTAGGGAAAGAAAACATACAAAAGGGTGAGCTCAAATTCTCAGTAAGGGTAAACAAAAGAAATATCGATCACATCATATACATAAGCACATAACTTTTGGAAATATTAACCTGCAAAAGAGATCATAATTTCATAACATGGGATAAATCGTGGCAGTGAAATGTAATCACAATAATCATAACATAAAGCATGAAACTTTGTGGAATACCCACATAATCATAGAGAATCATTTCTTATTATTCAAGGCTCATTGCCAAGACTATCTTAGTGGACAAAGTCCCTTTCTGAACCGAGTTCACTCCTCGTTTCAGTCCTATTTCACTAAACCGGTATAACCTACCGTTCCATCCATGTCTATCTCATGAGATATAAAATCTTTACCCAATGCATTGGAGGGAGATATAGGTGCCACCCATCTCATAATGATACCATTCTTATTTGTTCCACAAAATCATAAACCATACATCATAGCATAACCCATGTAATAAAAATGGGATTCTTAAACAACATGACATCATAAAACAATTCATATAAGATAAAGGAATTCCTAAAAATATTTCCATCAGAACATAATCAAATCCATGTAATAATAGGGATAGAAACAGAACCCTTTTTTATCTTAGATTGAAAATAATTTTGATAAAACACTTGAACTCCATTCTTGAGGAAAATATCCTTTCTACTTCAAAAAAATTTTCCATCCGTAACATGTCTTACAATTTTAAACTAAAATAAGTTGATTAAAAATTAACTTGAAAACTTGTAAAGTAAGCTTTTTGGAAATAATTTTTTAAAAATCCATTCATGCCGTATAAGTTAAAAAAACATTCTTCTTGTACTTTTGTCAGAAAAGTCAAAAAGTACCTCATACGAAAAACGACAAAAGATTCCTTTCATATATTTTACTAAAAACTCACCAAAGGGTAAAATTGGTTTTAAACAATTGTATATGGATGGAAATAATATTAAATATTGAGGAAACATGGATATGGATGATAAAATACACCCCAGTAAATTCTGAAGTATAAACAATCTCGGATAAAAATTGAGATTGCGAGATTTTCCCTTACCTTAGATCCGTTTTACTTCATAAGTGTCTGAACCTCCTGTATAATGATTTAAATAATGTTATTGACTTATTCCAGAATCATAATTATTTTTATGATATCATATATGGTCATATTCGTAGCTTCTTAGTAGTAATATTTCATTGCTACTTGCTATTCGGGTGTTTATAACTTTTTGTTCTTATGCGTGTCTTGTCGAATAAATACTTATTATCCTTTTTAGGTTATAGATACCTCATTTCCAGAATGGTATTAGTGTAATATATATCATATTCATTCATTCAATTAATTTATATAATCATTATGAAATGAAGATCATGTAGAACGAGTCGCATCACATCGTGGAGATGGTATTCCGTACGTACGCACGAGTGATGATATCGTTCCTATGATCGTGGAATTGTATTTTATAGTATGTATACTATTTTAGAATAAATATTACTTTATAATAGTCATATATAGTCATTATTTTCACCATTATACACATCCAAGTAAGGTGGTGGTGGAAAATAGATTACACCACGGCGTGGAGACGGTATTCCGTACGTATGCACGCGCGGTGATTTCTTTTTCCCTAGGATGGATAGATGGTGAAATACGGTTGTTTCATACTTATAATAACATATCAGTATATGAGTGATACTGATGTTATTACTTCATAATGAAACAACTAAAGAAGAAGAAGTGGAAGAAGAAATAAAGATGAAAGAATCGGTAACGGACATTACCTCTTCTTTGAAGTGCTTCTTTGAGACCTTCTTTTAGGGCACTAAAATTGGTATTTGAAGAAGACCAGGACCACTAGGATGTCTCTAGGGAAGTGGAGAGGAGGAAATGGCAGGGTTTGTCCGAGCTTGAAGGCTCAATGTGGTGTGAGGAATAGGGGGAGGAGGTTCCCTTTTATAAGGGAGGAGAGGCGCACCTTTGGGAAAACTAAAAATATTATTTTATTATAAACTAAAGTTCGGTTTTAAATAGCTACAAATTGATATATTTATAAGCTAATGTGGGGATGGGTAGACATAATCTCATCTAATAGAATTTAGACAAGTTTAGGTTCTTATTTTAACCTTATCATTTAGATTTAACATTAAGTTAAATAAGTTTACTTTTACCGTGTCTTCTTGTGTTCTTATACTATAAGGTCAATAAACGTACTATAAGCATCAAAAAGAACCCCAAGTTGTTTATTATTAATATATATATCCTTATATAAGTCATTTTTCCGAACCTTAGATTTTTATGAATAAAATAACAATTACTAATATAATATTTTTTTAAAAACTATTTTATGTCAATTTTGACACTATTTAGTAATTGAATTTTGTGAAAATCATAACAGAATTATTAGATCAAAAAAAGTTAATTAAATCAATAATAACATGTAATATGAACCTAGAAAATTAGTTTAATTCATAAAAAGTCTCAAATTACATTTATGTTTGTGTTTATAACATCAATTATGTCAATATTTCATTAATAAGATAATTACTGCATCATCATTGTGTCATAAATAAATTAAAATATTTAATGTCTAAAAATTAAAAATAAAACATCATTATGTAGGAAATCGTTTTAGCTTTCTAATGAATATTTATAGTCTAATTTATCTTATTTATAACCTTATATTAAAAATTATTTACTTATTAAACTTTGATTTTAAATATTTTAACCCTTGTTTAAATAAATTAATAATAAATGTCCTAATCTAATCCAAGTGGGCCTAAATGGTCATATTTTATTCCTACGTTTGTTTTTGGTAGAATTACACTTATCCAGGAGAATTAGGACATGTGTTAGGGTAATAATAATATAATATTTACCCTTAATTACCCTATTTACTTTTAACCGTGGTTAAAAAAGTAAAAAGTTACTATTCACCAAAAATTATTTTCATCTCATTGAACCACATTTTAGTCCTTGATATTAACCGTGTCTCTCGGATTTTAGAAATTCCACTCACAGAAGCGGTAAAATTATGTTTTATGAAAAATTATGTTTTTTAACTACCACTTAGTGGTTTCACTATTCATCAAAAATTGAAAGTTTTCAGAAAAATGCGAAAATTTCACCCTAGGCTAATTTCGATATTCCGAATCCAAAAATGAATTCCATTTTAAAAAATAAAAATTATACAATTTCAAAAAGTTGTTATTACTATTCATAACGGCTAGTTTTAATAATATTTTAATAGCATATCGTGTTTAGTGAAACTCGGTATTGCGTACGACGCAAGCTATCGAGGAAGGTCACGATGTCGTGTAAAGCAAGCCAAGAAAGTGTTGTGTAGAAAAAGATTCCTTTGATAATTTATATTACATATAAGTCTCGGGTGTTACATATAGTGTCTTTGGTGATAAGGATCATTTAATAACAACTTAAATCATGAAATACAACATCTTTATTGAGAACATATTTTACATGACCACAACATTTCCTCCTACATAGCATTACATGTGATAACTGGAGGACATGAATAAGAAAAAAGTTATCTATAAAGCCCAGTAAGGGAATAGTCATGGAATAAATTGTGGAATATAATACATGTTATAAAATAGACATATGAATAAAAAACACGAGAAGAATAAACATAATGTCTTGATAAACCATGATAATCATAAGATGGAAATGTGGCAACAACACATAATACGAAATTAGCATGAGCCAAGTATCATTGCACATAGAGCATGTGTAAACCCTCATTGCACATGAAGCACAAGTAAACCCTCATTGGAGTTAAATTAGAATGAGTAAACACCGATTTCACACGACATATCATTATACTATTCTTTACCCAATTCATTGGAGCGCTATCAGGGCACACCCTTCTTAAACATTTAATTTCATGCATTAGTGTGCCACATAGATCATAAAACATTGAATCATTCAACATAATCATTTATTACATGATAAAATAATGTGGAATAAAAACATTAAACTCTTTATAAAATAAGTAAATGTTCATAATGGTGAATACCCTTGATAGAGAAATGATCATCGTATTTACTCCACAATGACTTTGTCTTGGAAAAGTACGGTTCAATTTCGGCAGCATAACAGTGTGACATAAGAACTCATAAAACTATTTAATGAGAGGGAAAGGGGAGTCTCATCATATTAACATGACATGGAAAGTAAGGGGGTCATTTATATACATTTACCAAATATTTTAATGTAATTTAGATTCATGATACAAATTAATTGCTTGAATGTAAATGAGGAGAGAGAAGTCCCTTTTAGAATTTTGACATAGTAACAGGTGTAAGTATGAGAAATTTAATGAGAGAGAAAAGTGTCTCCCATAAATAAAACATAAATAGGGTGGTTTTAAAAAATACCCCAACATTTATAAATGAAATTAAAATGGTATAACAATTAATAGAATATTGGAAAAAAATGAGAAAGGTAGAAAAACCTTTACTTGGAAGTGTGCTTCCAAATGCCTGATAGAGGCTTCTTGGGAGATTGTGGAACCATTGGAGGATTCTAGTTAGAGGATGGAAGAGGATGGATGAACCCTGAATATGTTGACTAAGGCGGAATTTGGAGGTTGGTTATGATTATATAGAAAAGATTAGGGAATTTTATATTATTTTGGTTTGGGACACCTCACATTAAACTAATGCAAAGCACAAACCAGCCCATGGTTTTTGCCCATTGTTTTTGGAAATTGGAAGTAGAAAACAATATTTTATATGTCCAAAGTCCTATATTATTATAATAATGTGGTTGCTTATATGTAAGTGAGTCACACTCTCAAGGAAAACAATTTAAAAGACCAAATGATTAATATGTTTTGAAGTGTATTCAAATTCTTTGTAAAATAAATCACAAAGAAAAAAAATCATATTATATTAATGTTAAAGCATATAATGGCAAAAAAAATTATATTATTTTATTAAATCACTATTTGGTCATTATGATGTCATAAAACACATTATATATTTAAACGGTATATAATTTGTACCCAAAAATTTAAATACATCAATAAATTTTGAAAAAATCACTGTTGGATAATTTTGACAGCCTAATTCAAGAAATAATATTCATTTTATCTAAATAATTATCTAAATATGTTAATTTTATCTTTTAGAACAAAAACCAACATTTATTGAAGTTTCACGGGTTTTGACAAAAATAGCTTTCAATCATTAATAAAAATTACAATTGCATTCATAAAATTATACAATAATTTATATTTGATAAAAATTAATTTAATAATAATATATTATTATTGAAATATTATTTAATTAACAAATACATTAATTCAAAAAAAAATATTTCTTCATTGAACATTAACTAAAAATACTATTTGTGCTTTAAAAACTATTTAAAAGGTAACAAAAATAAAATGAAAGTATATTCATTATTATATTCAAAAATAATGCACATAACCATAGTACTATGGTATTGTTACATAACCCCTTATAACACCCGCATAATACTGAAGAGTAAGGTGTGTGATGGTGATAGTCTCTTGGGGTGGCTCAGATAACATTGCTCAGGTGGTGATCTCTACCAACTTCCACTTCTCTCGTAGGAGGTCCTACTCAAGCTTAACATATTCAAGATCGGCATGGGCTTGGTCAAGGGAAAGGCCCAAAGAGAAACCTCCTTTATAATATCTGAAAAATGGGCTTCATATGTGGCACATCTACTAGATGAGGCCATCAATTCCTTTTTTTGAGAAAATTGGATTTGTTAAGGCCCTATATTTATAATAATCATGTGATCCCTGTTCAATGACTATATTAGCAACATTCACAATTCATAACTGTATATTAAAATCCAAAAACATAAATCCAAAGAAGATGACATTTTATATAAACATTTTACATAGAGAGACATTTAATTAGATCAAGAGGGATTTTCATTGTTTAATGTTTTGGTCGTTACAATCTTCCCCATTAATAAATTCCTCCCTCCGAATTTCCATTTCCAACACTAAAATAGATGTGGGTAACTCTAATTCATCATTTCCTCTGATTCTCGCACCACTTCTTGCCATTTATGGTTTATTCAAAAACCTTGACGAGGGGCATTTTCTTATTTTGTAGAACATTTTCTCTACGATCTAATATCTTAACAGGTTTCTCCTCATAAGAAAGATAATCCTCTAAATGTACCACCTCTGAAGAGAGCACATGTGAAGTGTCCAGTATGTACTTCCATAAGAGGGATACATTAAAGACATCATTTACTTTGTCCATGGTAGGTGGTTGTGCTAGTCGACAGGCCACAACCCCGACACGATCAAGAATACTGAAGGGGCCGATGTACCTTGCAAATAACTTCCATTTATTTCCAATCCTCATGAACTTAATACACAAGGATATGAAAAGAAATACCATGTCTCCAAAATTAATCTAATGGCCTCGTTGAAGGTTCTCCACATAACTCTTCTGTCAACTCTGGGCTACCTTGATATGCTGCTGAATGGTTTTCACATTCTCCACCATTTCTTCGACAATTTATATTCCAAGAATCTTACACTCACTGAGCACATCCCAACACAAAGTTGTTCTACACCTTTTTCAATAAAGTTATTCCTATGGTGCCATTTGGATGCTCGAGTGGAAACTTTTATTATAAGAGAACTCAACCATAAGAAGACGTTTATACCATTCTCCTTTAAAGTCCATTGACCACGCTCTCAACAATTCCTCAAGTGTTTGGATAGATCGCTTGAATAATCCATCAGATTGAGGATGATAAGCCGTACTGAAGCTCATTTCATTATTCAGAGAAATTTGAAGACTGTTCCAAAATATACAGGTGAATATTTGATCTTGAGCAGACCCAATAGATAGTGTTACTCCATGAGGCCTTACCACTTCACTGATATATATATGTTCCAGTTGATCAAGTGAGAAATCCTCACTAATAGTAATGAAGTGTGCAGACATTGTATGACGATCCACAAAAACCCAAATTGAATTGTTTCCTTTGGATATCATTGGAGGTCTGGTGACAAATTCCATGGTGATATTCTCCAATTTCCAATCTGGTATGGGCAGTGGTTGCATCATCCCCTTAGACCTATGCCTCTCTGCCTTCACTAGCCAACACACTAGGCACTTTGATGTATATTCAATGATCTATTTCTTCATATTATCCCACAAATAATTCTCTCAGATATCTCAATAAATCATTGTGTTTCCTAGTAGAATAGAGAAATTGGAACTATTTGAATCATCCAGATGCTCCTTCTTCATATCAAAACGTGAAAGAACACATATTAATTTCCCAAATCCCAAATTTCCTTCTTCATTAACATTAAACTAATATGATTTCCCTTTTCTGATAGCTTCCACTTTTTCCTAAATTCCCACATCATCCTTTTGATCATCCTTTTACCTTTCCAATAGTGATGGTTGAGCAATCATTTGTGAAATGGTTGATTATGTTCCTTTATTTATGATTCTCTTGTCCGTCTTCATCAAATATAAAAAGATTGGATCATTTTTAATTATCATCAAGGATAGAATCAATGGGTCCTATTAACTTAGGGCATCTTCTAGCTTGTTCTCATTCCCAAGGTGGTAATGAATTGAATAGTCAATATCTTATATCAGCTCTAACCATCATCATTGGTGCATGCTCAAATGTTTCTATTTGGATATATACTTGAGGCTATTGTATTTTGTATATATTTCACACTTCTCACCAATGAGATAATGCCACCATATTTTCAAATTGATGATCACTATAGCCAACTCAAATTCATGTGTTGTATATTTATATTCATGAACTATCTATTTCCTTGAATCATAGGCAATGACTTTGTCATTTTGCATCAACACACATCCCGTGCCTTTCTTCAAAGAATCACTGAGTACCACAAAATGTTCTACACTTGTAGCTAATATGAGCATGAGAATAGTTATAATCTTTCTTTTCAACTCCTCAAATAATTCTTCACATTCATCACTCCAAGAAAATGTTATTCCCTTCGAAGTTATCTTGGTAAGAAGTTTTCACAATCATGAGAAATTTCTCACAAATCGTCGATAATATCTTCCTAACCCTAAGAATCTTTGGATATTCGGTACCGATGTTGGCCTTGGCCATCTCTCAATTGTATCTATTTTGGAGGGATCCACATATATCCCATTGATTGTGATGACGTGGCTCATGAATGAGTCCCCCTTCAATGGGAACACCCACTTGTTATAGTTTGCATAGTGATTCTCCAACCTCAAGGTCTCTAGTACAGTTCTAATATGATTTTCATGAACCTTCTTGGTTTTGTAGAATATCATAATATCATCTATAAGGACTGTAAAAAATTTATTTATATAATCTCTAATGTAACTATTCATCATGTCTATGAAGATTTATGGAACATTAGTGAGTCTGATAGGAATTACTATGAATTCATAATGCTCGTATCTTGTACAAAAAGTAGTTTTGGGGATATATTCCATTTTCAAACATACTTTATAATATCACAACTGCAAATCCACCATGGATAAGTATTCTGATTCATGTAGCTAGTTGAACAAGTAATCAATTCGTGGTAGAGGATTATTTTTATTTATCGTGGTTTATTTAATCTAACAATAGTCAATGCAAAGGCGCATCGTCTAGTGCTTCTTATTGACGATGATGACTGCTGCACCCCATGGTGATGAATTTGGGCGTATAAAACCTTTATCCATATTCTCATTTTGTTGCTTCTTCACCTCCTTAGGCTCCAAAATATCCATTCTATATGGAGTCTTGGATATTTGAAACTCCTTAGGTATAAGATCATTTAATAATTCAACATCTCTTCTAGGTAGAAGACCATACAATAACTCTGGAAACACTCCAGTGAATTCCCTCACAATAGGCATCTCTTCTAGGATAGATGTATCCTCAATCATCTAAACCAAATATGTAAGATCATAGGGTAGTAATATCCAAACTTGAGATGATGGTGCTAAAGAAGATTTATCTTCTTTCTTCATCTTGTAAAGAATCGGGGGTCGATTCTCCACATGGATAGTGATTTTCCTCTCACGACAATTTATGTTGGCTCTATATATGGAATGTCAATCCATGCAAAAAATTGTATCAAATTTCACCAGAGATAGTATGTTGAGGTTCACTTGGAAGTGTAATCCATATATTATGATAGAGGAGGAGTTATATTCATTGGATTCAATGATTTCCCCATTTCCCTTACTCACTGACATCTTCACTTCCATGATTTGTGGTCATGCTGGGATTGTTCTACTAAACATTAGAGATATAAAAGAATGTGTTGAACTAGAATGAAAAAGTATGTTCTCTATTATTCAATACATAACTACTGTACCTATAACCACTTCATTGTCGGGGTTCACTCAGGCAGCGGGGATTGAAAATGCTCGCCCTTGCTGCCTTGGAGGTTGTTGGTTGCCTCTGATAACCCATTGATTACAAAACTGATTTGTAAGATTCCCTAGTTATTCACAATTGTATCAATGAAACATGAGTTGAGGTTATAATGGAATGTTCCTCGCCATTGTCGCAGATGGGGGTCTTTCATACCGATAGTTAATAGCTAGGTTCCATTCTCTTCCACACCTAAATTATTTTCTCCTCCCCTTCAAGCAGTTTCAGGGTGCTTCTTTCCACACCATTGGAAAGTGGGGTGCTAGATCTTCTAAGCACCATGGGATTTATCCATCATACTTCCAGAATTGAAGTCCATGTTATGCTTATTATTCCCATGATACCCCTGAGATTTTTCGATCTCCATTTCGACCATGAGGGCACATTAGACAATTTTTTCATAGCATTCGAAGGCACGAATCACCACAACATTCTACAGTCTAGGTTTCATCCCACCAAAGAAGTGGTCAAAATTGCATTCAAAGGTATCGAAAAAGTCGAAGTAGTATCGTGAAAGCATTTGATGTTTTCCTCGTACGCTCCGATAGATTCGTCGTCTTTTTTTCTTGAGGGAAAAAAAGTACCTTTTTATCTTAAGCTGATGGGTGCACATATTATATTTAATGAAAAACATCTTCTGAAAATCCTTCCATTCTAATGCCTCGATCTCCTCCTCAAGCTTCGTATTTTTGATCAAAGTACACCTTTCATCAGATTCACGCACCATAAGATAAGCTTCCTGGAGTACCAAATCTGGTTCATAATATTGAAGGATGGAGAAGATATTTTCAATGGAGTTGTTCCATTTTTCAGCGATTGAGGGATCAGATGATCCATTAAAAGTAGGAGGCCTTTGTATAATGAAGCTCTTGATATAGTCTTTTTCCTTTTTAGGGGGGGTTGAACGTTCATATGGACCCATGTTTCTATTCAAATATTGAGTGAGCTAAGAGGGAAGCGTGACAATGTTCAGAATTACCACTCCCATTGGATTGTGAATTTCATTAGTACAGTCATCACAATGATCATCACATCAGTTGTGAGCACGAGTCCCCCTATCTATAAAGCTTTACTATGGTTTTCTAATCATAATCCCAAAAATAACAAAACATATCCTCTGATACCAACTATGAAAACCCTGCTTTTTATTACACAATTAAACATAGTTTATTACATAAACATCATGTGATACAAAATAGAAGATCAATAGGTATAGTGTATTTTGGGATTAGGATCATTCCATAACAACATAAAACATGAAATATGAAGTGCACTATGTTGCATTTTTTGTCAATGAGGCATGATGTTGTCATAAGATGAATGGATGTCAAGGAATGTCAAGATGTGAATGAAAAAGGATGTGATGGTGTTGGCGAGGAAAGGAGAATGGCCATGGTACTAAGATGCATGTCACTTAGGAGATTCACTAAGTGACATAGGATGTTGTGGTTGAAACATTCTCTATGTACATCAGACGATTGATGAGATGATCTTTAACTTCAAAGAACTTGTATCAACTGGATACAATGTCATCACAATGTTAGAAGACCATGCATTGTATTGACAATGCATGAGGAGATGAACAAGATCCATCGATAAGTTCTAAGTGGATGATGTGGATTAATGATGTCCATGCAGTATCACTTAGTGCATGTGAATCTGAAGAAGTTCCAATTTGATCTCTGATTAGATCAATGAAGAACATTGAAGACTGTGTTTGATGAAGGAGCTTGGTTGAAGATGAAGACCCTTCGTGAATTTCATTCCTAAGTGATGAATAAATGTTGAAGAGAATTGGAGGAATTCTAATGAAGAAGAAGAAATAAAGAAGAGGAAATCAAGTAGAAGAAGTGGCATTTGGAATTGGAAACTTGGTTACTTTGTTTTATACAAAGTCCTAAGATTTCCCCTTAGCAAAGACATGGGCCACCAAGGCGGCCAGCCGAGGGTCAACACCCAAGGCTCTTGTGGGACTCACGGTCACCACACCCATGGGGAACCCTCAAGGCCAAGGCAGCAACCCTGAGGCAGGGGTGCACCCACAGGACGCAGCGTAGGTGCCAGGGGCACGCCCGGAGGAGCGCATGGTGGGTGCATAGCGCGCCCGTGTGTGTATAGTGGGCGCCAGTGGCGCGCCCGAGTGGCAGGGGTGGGCGCACGAGCACGCCCGCAGAGAGAACACGGTGCGGGGCGGCACCGTGGAGGGAGAAGTTCAATTGCGGTGAAGGGGGGGCGATTGTTTGATAAACCATGGAAAATCTGCGGTTCGTTTCGATGTGGGACACGAGATTTTTCCGCTGAGCGAATCCTGGCCGCTCGATCGATCGCGCGCCAGATCTCGACTGCCCGATTGATCCCGCGCGAGATCTTCTGATCGCGGCCGTCCGATGTCTTCTCAACTCTGGATCCGACAGTTGAGGAGTCGTCCTCTACCTTGAGCTCGCCCGAGGCCACCCGCGACTCCTCCTTCGAACCAGGCACCTTCCAAGGATGGTTTTTGAGCATCTGACCACCGTTGTTCAAGCTAAAGCATTCATTGGGTTTGTCTGGATGTAACGAACACATTCATGCAAGAAAAAAAATGCACTCATGCAACGTGATGAGATTTCGAACAAGGCCGAGGAAAATAAAAGTTGCCGAGGCTTCGGTGTATTCATGCTTTGCATGGATTGGAAGAGAATAGGCCATGCACACGTTCAAAAATGCATGCACGTGGAGAAGGATGAAAAATAAAGAACCCGCGTGAAACAGAGGAGCAAATAAAGATGTGAAGAATCTTGAAAACCTGAAAATTTCTGGAGTATGAATTTATATCCCGCGGAAGATTTTGCACCGCCTCTACCTATAAAAGGAGAGCCTGAGGCGATGGTTTTGGTGGCTGTAACTTCGAAGTCCCGTGAGAGCTCTCAAAGTCTCGCGAAGAACAGCCTACGCGCATCACTTGTGCAGAAGCAGCCCGGAGCTCCCATTATCTCTGTAAGGATCCTTTCGCGCACCCCTTGCACGAAAGAAGAAAGGGAGAGGTCCCCTGCGCGCACCCCTTGCGTGAAAGGAAGGACCCGAGCAGCATACTTGCGCGCTCGAGTCTCTTGCCACCCTCTCTGCCCGCACACTTGCGTGGCAGGAGGAAGGAGCCAGCAGTGTTGCCACCCTGCGCGCCCGCGGATCTTGGACCCTACGTGCCCAAGGAATCTCCACCCTACACGAAAGAGGTATCCTTGCACCTTGCGTGACCTAGTGCTCCATGAACTTGCGTGCCGCCTTACAGCCGAGGCTTGCGCGGATATTGAAGAAGAGATTGGCAGGGGTTCGGGCTGTGTGTGAAAAAACAGAAGAAGGTAGAGTGGGTGTGCAAAGAGGGGGAAGGCTGAGGCCTTAGTGCCTTGTGTGCAAAGTGAACAAGAGGAGGCCGTAGCCCTTGTGGGTGCACACATTGAAGAACTAACTAAATGAACACTAAAGTGTGTGTGTGCAACAAGAAGAGGAGGAGGCCAACTCATGTGTGTGCTAAAGTGAAACAAGTGTGTGCTAAGAGACAAGGAGGCCGAATCCTAAGTTTGTGCAAAGTGGTTGTGCACACTTAGAAGAGGAAGAAGACCCACACTAAAGTAGAACACACTTTAAAGTGTGTAAACAAAAAGAACAAAGAGTGTGAAGCAGGTAGAAAGGTGTGTGATAAAACAGTTTACACCCTTTGTGGGTTTATTGCACCAAGAGTAGAAGAAGGGGAGTGCATGCATGAATTCATGAACATGCACACGTGAATAAAGCTTAAATCAGTGGTGTGCATCTAAGTTGTCCAAGACCAGAATATCTTGAAGAATTTGAGAGGACATGCAGTCTGTGCATGAAGAAGCAGAGTTGGCATGCACTCAGTGCATGAAGTTGTTTTGAAGTGAGACTGAGCCAGACTGAAGTTAAAGAAATCAGTTGTCTGAGTTTTCAGTAGGTTGAGAAGAGCCTGATCAACTGAAGTGATCAGAAGACTTGAGCAAGACCAACAGACCTTATCAAAGGCTGTAGAAGATTCTTGAAGAGAGAGGCCAGGTCATCCTGAGAAGAAGGAGATAAATCCTTAGCAAGACGAGAAGACCTGATTAACTCAAGTGATCAGAGGTACAGAGTAAGGCCAGAAGCCTTTATCCCAGGCTGCTGAAGATACTTGAAGAGTTGAACTGAAGAAGAGCTACTCGTGTGACTTGAGCAGCCAGGAGAAGCCCCCTGTGAGACTCAGGGTGGAGGAAGTCTTCAGTGGGATTCTGGAGCAGGCCAGTGGGACTCTGGTAACACTGTGGGACGTAGTATAAAGACCCTCAAGTGGGACTCAGGAGAGATACAATGGGACTCTGTATCGACCATTGTAATTCTAAAAAGTTATAATGGAGAAACCATGTTGGGGCGTATAACCAACAAGGCAAGGACGTAGGCCTTTAGTGCCGAACCTTGTAAATCCTTGTGTCCTGTGCCTTTACATTTAATGCATCACTAGAGGAAAGGCTGAGAGATACAAGAAGAGTGGATTGAGGCCTTAACAAGCCATAGAGGTTTAATTGATAAAGAATCAATTAGTAAAAAGTTTTATGGGATCACTGATTCACCCCCTCCCCCTCTCAGTGATTCACACTGATCTGGGCACTTCAATTGGTATCAGAGGGAAGGTTACCTCTAAACGTTCCAAGGGAGTCTTTATAAAGTGCAGATTTGAGGAAGTGATCAAATACCCTCAAATGGAGATATCTACCAAGACTCAGAAAAACAGGATGAAGAAACAGGCCAAGAAGATGAAGAAGAAGATTGTTGCAGATAGAGAAACACCTGACAATTCCTTTTATCACTCTTCTGATGAAGCCTGCCCTAGCTGTGATGATGATGGAATAATCAATGATCTTCTAAATGCAATTGAATATCTTCAGAAGACAGTCCCCAGGGAAGTAGCAATGTGTATTACTACAGGCATCCTTGATCTTCAAGAAGAAAAATTACAGCTAGAAGAAGAAGCCAATGCAATGGAAGATCAGTTGGCTAAAAGGGTTGGCATAACCAACACTCTCAGAAAGCTGGTGAAGGCTAAAGATGAAACAGTATCGCTTTGCAATGAAAGATATGAAGACACTACTGAATAATTGAAAAGAATCCTTTCTGAGAAAGAATTCTTTAAGATTGTTGGTCAAAGATGTTTTCCATGCACTAGAAAAGAGGCACAAAGTTTCAATGAATGTCAGAGATGCTCAACTTGAAGACAATGTAAGCAGGATGATTCTAAAAGAAAGACATCCTCTAATAAAAGGGCAAAAACTTCTAAAAATAAGGTACCATCCATACCATCTTGTACTAAAGCTTCTAATTGTGTTTCCACAAAAAGTGCAGGATGGAAGAGCAACTCCAATCAAGTATGGATGAAGAAGATGCAGAAACAGATCTCTCCAAAAACAACACAGCAGTTCAAGAAAACTGCCCAACAATCAGAAGGACTGAAGAGGTCAAGATTTGCGGGTCAGTGTTGGTGTTGTAATAAGTATGGTCACTATGTAAAGGATTGTTGGTATAATCCACTGAATGTCAAAGCAGAAAGCAAGCCCATGCCAAGGGGGAGCAAGCCAGAGGAAAAGAAGCAGCATCCACAGGTCCAGAGACATCAGTTTACTGCAAATAGATTTGGATTACTTGACAACATCTGGGATGATTGAAAAAGTGGTCAAAAAGATACATGTCAATCTCCAACTGTATCCAGAGCTAAAAAGAAGAGAAGATCACTGAACCTGGCTAAAATGGAATCCTTGGGAAGCAAGAAGAAAGTTGAAGATGCTCCCAAGAAGGTTTTGAAAATGGAAAAGAAGTCCTTGGAGTCTAAATCCAAGAAGGGTGATGCATCCAGAAGGACCACCAAGAAAACATACTTCTATTGTGGAAAGAAAGGACACACCATGGATCTTTGTGAACAAGCCATGGAATTGAATAGAAGCAGACTGGACTCAAAAAGACAATCAATCCAGAATAAGTAGAAGGTATTGATTTAAAACAAGTTTCCTAAGAAAGGTAGCTTGAAAGCATCAAAAGAACCATGTGGAACTTCCAGAACTGAGGCCACACTTCGAAATGACTTACTAGTCATATGGCCTAATCAGTTGCAACTTTCCAGAGAACTGCAAAGAGCTGAAGATGAAGTTTTGGTAATTGCTAAGGCAAAAGGGAAGAATAATATTTCACATGAAGATGTGTTGAGATCCACACCAGCACAAACATCATTGAAGATCAAATGTGCATGTGTGAAGAATGGTGAAAATGGGACATCTTGGTTGAGAGAATCTTCTCAACCTTGTTGTTCACGTTGATGAACCACAGAGGTTCCATCTTATTCCGTTATACATCTGGTATTTACATGTGCTAACATTGCAGGGAATTGAAGATGATGATAATTCTCAACTGGAGAGTGGTTTGGGTAGAATGGAGAGCACCCCTTGAGGGGGAGCCAATCTGGAGAAGATGGTATTCTAAGATTTAATACCATCTTGAGAAAAGATGAAGGTATTCCAATCATACTTTCATTCCTTGTTTCTTAATTGTATTCATCATGACAATTAATGGGGAGTATTTATTGAAGGAAAATGGTTGAAAGGGGGAGCTTTATCTTTGCATTGAACTTTCTAATGAGTTTTGTGAAGTATGTGCAGGATTTAGCAATTTATTGTTATATCTGAAAAATTTCAAACCCCTGGAAGCTAAGCATGATCTCACATGTACAGTGAATTGTGGACAGCATGGAAAATCTTGGTTACATCACTCTTGTTTTCTACACCGGGTTAGCCCAAGTAGACTTAGAGTTGATCTACTAAAGGTTCTTTGCTCAAGAGAACATGTGGCATCATCCCTATCTTAATGTTTTTCAAGAAAATACTTTTCAAAGGGAGGAATTGATATTTTGGAAGAGAACCACACCACACCTTTGCATTTGATTTCCAATAAGGGGGAGAAAATATTGGCACACATATTGACCCATTCATATGTGATGAACAAGTGTATTGACAACAAATACAAAGGGGGAGATTGAAGTGCACTGTGTTGAATTTTTTTTCAATGAGGCATCATGTTGTCATAAGATGAATGGATGTCAAGGAATGTCAAGATGTGAATTACAAAGGATGTGATGGTGTTGGTGAGGAAAGGAGAATGTCCATGGTACTAAGATGCATGTCACTTAGGAGATTCACTAAGTGACATAGGATGTTGTGGTTGAAACATTCTCTATGTTCATCAGACAATTGATGAGCTGATCTTTATGTTCAAATAAATTGTATCAACTGGATACAATGTCATCACAATGTTAGAAGACCATTCATTGTATTGAAAATGCATGAGGAGATGAAGAAGATCCATCCACAATTTCTAAGTGGATGATGTGGATTAATGATGTCCATGCAGTATCACTTAGTGCATGTGAATCTGAAGAAGTTCCAATTTGATCTCTGATTAGATCAATGAAGAACATTGAAGACTATGATTGATGAAGGAGCTCGGTTGAAGATGAAGACCCTTCGTGAATTCCATTCCTAAGTGATGAATAAATGTTGAAGAGAATTGGAGGTATTCTAATGAAGAAGAAGAAATAAAGAAGAGGAAATGAAGTAGAAGAAGTGGCATTTGGCATTGGAAACTTGGTTACTTTGTTTTATACAAAGTCCTAAGATTTCCCCTTAGCAATAACATGGGCCACCAAGGAGGAAAGCCGAGGGTCAACACCCAAGGCTCTTGTGGGACTCATGGTCACCACGCCCATGGGGAACCCTCAAGGCCAAGGCAGCAGCCCTGAGGTAGGGGCGCAGCCGCAGGACGCAGCATAGGCGCCAGGGGCATGCCCGGAGGAGCGCATGGTGGGTGCATAGCGCGCCCGTGTG
Source organism: Viscum album (assembly GCA_963277665.1). NCBI lineage: Eukaryota > Viridiplantae > Streptophyta > Magnoliopsida > Santalales > Viscaceae > Viscum > Viscum album. The sequence continues at coordinate 1,018,966,226 of OY728143.1, forward strand.
TGTATAGTGGGCGCCAGTGGCGCGCCCGAGTGGCAGGGGTGGGCGCAATAGCGCGCCCGCAGAGAGAACACGGTGTGGGGCGACACCGTGGAGGGAGAAGTTCAATTGCGGTGAAGGGGGGAGAGATTGTTTGATAAACCATGGAAAATCCGCGGTTCGTTTCGATGTGGGACGCGGGATTTTTCCGCGGAGAGAATCCTGGCCGCTCGATCGATCGCGTGCCAGATCTCGACCGCCTGATTGATCCCGTGCGAGATCTTCTGATCGCGGCCGTCCGATGTCTTCTCAACTCCGGATCTGATGGTTGAGGAGTCGTCCTCTACCTTGAGCTCGCCCGAGGCCACCCGCGACTCCTCCTTCGAACCAGGCACCTTCCAAGGATGGTTTTTGAGCATCCGACCACCATTGTTCAAGCTGAAGCATTCAATGGGTTCGTCTGGATGTAACGAACACATTCATGCAAGAAAAAAAAAATGCACTCACGCAACGTGATGAGATTTCGAACAAGGCCGAGGAAAAACGAAGTTGCCGAGGCTTCTGTGTATTCATGCTTTGCATGGATTGGAAGAGAATAGGCCATGAACACGTTCTAAAACACATGCACGTGGAAAAGGATGAAAAATAAATAACCCACGTGAAATAGAGTAGAAATTCAAGATTTGAAGAATCTTGAAAACCCGAAAATTTCGGGAGTATGAATTTATATCCTGCGGAAGATTTTGCACTGCCTCTGCCTATAAAAGGGGAGCCCGAGGCGATGGTTTTGGCGGCTGAAACATCGAAGTCCCGTGAGAGCTCTCAAAGCCTCGCGAAGAACAGCCTGCGCGCATCACTTGCGCGGCAGCAGCCCGAAGATCCCATTTTCTCCGTAAGGATCCTTTCGCGCACCCCTTGCGCGAAAGAAGAAAGGGAGAGGTCCCATGCGCGCACCCCTTGCGTGACAGGAAGGAGCCGAGCAGCATACTTGCGCGCCCGAGTCTCTTGCCACCCTCTCTGCCCACACACTTGCGTGGCAGGAGGAAGGAGCCAGCGGTGTTGCCACCCTGCGCGCCCACGGCTCTTGGACCCTACGTTCCCAAGGCATCTCCACCCTGCACGACAGAGGTAGCCTTGCACCTTGCGTGACCTAGTGCTCCAAGCACTTGTGTGCCGCCTTACACTCGAGGCTTGCGCGGATATTGAAGAATATATTGGCAGGGGTTCGGGCTGTGTGTGCAAAAACAGAAGAAGGCAGAGTGGGTGTGCAAAGAGGGGGAAGGCCGAGGCCTTAGTGCCTTGTGTGCAAAGTGAACAAGAGGAGGCCTTAGCCCTTGTGGGTACAGACTTTTAAGAACAAACTAAAAGAACACTAAAGTGTGTGTGTGCAACAAGAAGCGGAGGAGGCCAACTCATGTGTGTGCTAATGTGAAACAAGTGTGTGCTAAGAGACAAGGAGGCCGAAGCCTAAGTTTGTGCAAAGTGGTTGTGCACACTTAGAAGAAGAAGAAGACGCACACTAAAGTATAACACACTTTAAAGTGTGTAAACAAAAAAGAACAAAGAGTGTGAAGGAGGTAGAAAGGTGTGTGCTAAAACAGTTTACATCCTCTGTGGGTTTATTGCACCAAGAGTAGAAGAAGGGGAGTGCATGCATGAATGCATGCACGTGAACACGTGAATAAAGATTAAATCAGTGGTGTGCATCTGAGTTGTCCAAGAGCAGAAGATCATAAAGAATTTGAGAGGACATGCAGTCTGTGCATGAAGAAGCAGAGTTGCCATGCACTCAGTGCATGAAGTTGTTTTGAAGTGAGACTGAGACAGACTGACGTTAAAGAAATCAGTTGTCTGAGTTTTCATTAGGTTGAGAAGAGCCTGATCAACTGAAGTGATCAGAAGACTTGAGAAAGACCAACAGACCTTATCAAAGGCTGTAGAAGATTCTTGAAGAGAGAGGCCAGGTCATCTTGAGAAGAAGGAGATAAATCCTGAGCAAGACGAGAAGACCTGATCAACTCAAGTGATCAGAGGTACAGAGCAAGGCTAGAAGCCTTTATCCCAGGCTGCTGAAGATACTTGAAGAGATGAACTGAAGAAGAGCTACTCGTGTGACTCGAGCAGCCAGGAGAAGCCCACTGTGAGACTCAGGGTGGAGGAAGTCTTCAGTGGGATTCTGGAGCAGGCCAGTGGGACTCTGGTAACACTGTGGGACGCAGTATAAAGACCCTCCTGTGGGACTCAGGAGAGATACAGTGGGACTCTGTATCGACCATTGTAATTCTAACAAGTTATAATGGAGAAACCATGTTGGGGCGTATAACCAACATGGCAAGGACGTAGGCCTTTGGTGCCGAACCTTGTAAATCCTTCTGTCCTGTGCCTTTACATTTACTGCATCACTCGAGGAAAGGCTGAGAGATACAAGAAGAGTGGATCGATGCCTTAACAATCCATAGAGGTTTAATTGATAAAGAATCAATTAGTAAAAAGTTTTAAGGGGTCACTGATTCACCCCCTCCCCCTCTCAGTGATTCACACTGATCTGGGCACTTCAAAATACAACGTATTTATTGAAATATTTCTTTACATGACCACTACATTCCCTCGAACACAGCATTGCATGGGATAACCTGAGGACATGCATTAGAAAAGGGTGAGCTATAAATCCCAGGAAGGGAATACTCATAGATAAAATTGAGTAATAAAATACTTTTTAGACAATAGGCATATCAATACAGCCCAAGATAAGAATAAACATACAATCATGAAAAACATGGTAATCATTACATAGAAATATGGCAACAACACTTAACAAGGAATTAGCATGAGCGATGGCTCATTTCACATGGAGCATGTGTATACCCTCATTGCACATGAAGCATGAGTAAACCCTCATTGCACATGAATTATCATGAGTAAACACCCATTAAACATGACGCATCATGATACTATACTTTACCCAATTTATTGGAGCACTATCAAGGCACACCATTCTTAAACATTTCATTTCATGCATATGTGTGCCACATTGATCATAAAACATTGAATCATTAAAAATAATCTCTTATTCCATGATAAATTAATGTGGAATAAATAAATGAAACTATTTAAACATTATGTAAATGTTTATAATAGTGAATTCCCTTTATAGAGAAATGGTCATGGTATTCAATACATAATGACTTTGGCTTGGAGAAGTGCAACCCAATTTTGACAGCATACTGGCGTGACATAAGAACTCATAAAAATAATTTATGAGAGACAAAGGGTTGTATCATCCTATTCACCTTACATGGAAATTAAGGGGGTCATATAGATACATGACCCAACAAATTTAATGGAATTTTAATTCATCATACAAAATAATTGCTTGAATCTCTATGAGGAGAGAAATTCCTTTTGGAATTTCGAAATAGTAAAGGGTGTACATGGGAGGCATTTAATGAATGAGAAATGGGTCTCCCCTAATTAAAAAATAATGAAAGATGTATAGGGGAAGTGAAAACCGGACACTGACATTTAGAACTGATATTTAAAGGTCATAAAAATATAAGGAATATTGAAGCAAAATGGAAAAGTAAGGAAAACAATTACATGGAAGTGTGCTTCCAAAGGCTTGATAAAGGATTCTTGGGTGCATGGGGAACCATGGGAGTATTATAGAGAGAATAGGGAATAGGTTGGACAAACTCAATGGCTTTGAGTGAGGAGGCTGTGGGATCTAGTGTTGGATTATATAGTAAAGGTGGGGGAATTATTTATTATTTAGGTTTGTGACACGTCACATTAAACTAATCCAAACCACAATCCAGCCCATGGATTTTACCCATGGTTATTGGAAAAGGGAAATGTAAAAATATTTTATATGGCCAAAGTCCTAACTTCTTAAAATAATGGGGTTGCTTATGTGGAGGTGAGTCACACTGCCAAGGTAAACAATTTAAAAATAAAAAATGTTTAATAAGACTTGAAGGGTCCACTAAAGCTTTGTAAAATAAATCAAACAATCCCAGAATCACATTATTTTAATGGTATTTTGTGATCATAATGTTTATAGTAATATTACATCTCTATTGAGTCATTATGATGTCATAAAACACATTATATATTTAAACGATATTTAAATTTTACCAAAAAAATTTACTATCTCAGAAAATTATGAAAAATTCACCATTGGATAATTTCAACATCCTGATTCCAGAAATAATATTCATTTTATATAAATAATTATATGAATATGTTAATTTTAACTTTTAAAATAAAAACCAACATTTATCGAAAATTCATGGGTTTTGACAAAAAATGGATTTCAAAAATTAATAAAAATTACAATTGCATTTATTAAATTATATTTTCACTTATATTTAATAATAATTAATTTAATAATAATATTAATATTTTATTAAAATATTATTCAATACAAAAATCGATTAATTCATCAAAATAAATATCTTAGTTTAACATTAACTAAAAATACTCTTTGTGCATTAAAAACTATTTACAAGGTGACAATAATAAAATGAATGTATATTCATTTTTATATAAAAAAATAATGTACATAACCATAGTACTGAGGATTTGATACATAACCCCTTATAACACCTACATATGTCTGAAGTGTAAGGTGTGCGATAGTGAAAGACTCTTGGTGTTGCTCAGAAAACATTGCTCAGGTGGTGATCTCTATCATCTTCCACTTCAATCATTGGTTGTCCCGCTTGAGCTTAACTTATTCAAGATCTTCTTGGGATTGGACAAAAGATAACCCCAAATACGCAACCTACTTTCTGTGCTCTGAAAAATGGGGTTTGTATGGGGAACATCTACTGGAAGAGCCCATCACTTCCTTTGTATGAGTAAATTGGATTTTTTTAATGCCCTATATTTATACTAAACCTATGATCACAGTTCAATGGCTATATTAGCAACGATCAAAATTCATAAAAGTATTTTAAAATCCAAAAACATAATACCTAAAAAATTGACATTTTATTAAAACATTTTACATAATGAGAAATTTAATTATATCAAGAGGGATTTCCATTAATGAATGTTTGGGTCGTTACAATCTTCCCCCCTTAAGAAATTTTTCCCTCAAAATTTTATATTTCCACACTAAAATAAATGTGGGTAATTTTGCTTCATCATTTCCTCTGATTCCCACATCGCTTATTAAAACATGTGGTTTTTTCAAAACACCTTGACGAGGGGAATTTTCTTATTTTGTAGGATGTTTTCTCTATGGTCTAAGATATTCACTGGTTTCCCCTCATAAGAAAAATCATCCTCTAACAGTACGTCCTCTGAAGAGAGTACATGTGAAGGGTTAGGTATGTACTTCATTAAGATGGATACATGAAAGACATCATGTACTCTGGCCATGGTTGGTGGAAGTGCGAGTCGATAGGCCACAACCCCGACATGATCAAGAGTCTCGAAGGGGCTGATGTACCTTTGAATTAACTTACCATTCCTTCCAAACCTCATGAACATATTCCATGGATATATGCATATAAATAACATGTCTCCAACTTTAAAAACAAGGTATCATCAATAGTTATCTGCATAACACTTATGATGTCTCTAGGCTGCCTTGATATGCTGCTGAATGGTTTTCACCTTCTCCACCATTTCATCGACCATTTCTGGTCCAAGTAGCTTACGTTCACCGACCTCATCCCAATATACCGGTGTTCTAAACATTTTCCCATAATGGTCTTCATATGGTGCAATTTTGATGCTCGAGTGGAAACAATTATTAGAATAGAAGTCAACTAGAAAAAGATATTGATATCATACTACTTTAATGTTTAATGAGCATGCTGTCAACATTTCCTCAAGTGTTTTGATTTTCTTCTCATATTGGAAATCTATTTGAAAATGATAGGCCTTACTGAAGCACATTTTAATATTCAGAGCATGTTGAGGACTCTTCTAAAACATAGAGGTGAATCGTTGATCTTGATCTGACACAATATATAGTTGTACTCCATGAAACCTTACCACTTCACTGATATATATTTGTGAAAATTTATCTAATAAGAAATCCTCTTGAATAGAAATGAAGTGTGATATCTTTCTAAGATGATCCCGAATAACCTATATTTCATTGTTTCCTTTGGATGTCTTCAGCAGTCCTATAACAAATTCCATGGTGATATTCTTCCATTTTCATTCTGGTATGGGAAATTGTTTCATCATTCCCTTAGACTTATACCTCTCTAACTTCACTTTCGGACACACTAGACACATTAATGTATATTTAGTGATCCCCTTCTTCATATTATCCCATCAATAACTCTCTCGGAGATCTCGATACATCTGTGTGCTTCCTGGGTAAATAGAGAAATTTGATCTATGTGCATTATCCAAAAGTTCCTTCTTCAGCTCCGGACTGGCTGGAACACATAGTCTTTTCCTAAATATCATAATTCATTCTTCATTTAACTTAATCTCTGAGAAATTTTTTTAATTTATGGATTCCACTTTTTCTTGAATTCCCACATCATCGTTTGGAGCATCATTTAACCATTCCAAAAGTGACAGTTGAGAAATAATTTGTGAAAGGATTGATGATATTTCCATCATTTTGATTCTTGTGTACATCTTCATCAAATCTAAGAAGATTGTATCCTTTTCAATTCTCATCAATGATAGAATCGATGGGTCATTTATATATTGGGCATCTTACACCTTATTCTTTTTCCCAGGGTGGTAATGGATTGAGTAGTCATAGTCTTTTGATCAGCTCTAACCATCTTCGTGGGAGCATGTTCAACTCATTCTGTGTGAATATATACATGAGGTTTCTGTGGTCAGTATATATTTCACACTTCTCACACAATTGATAATGTCCCCAAATTTTCAAAGTTAAGATCATTGTAGCTAACTTGAGGTCATGTGTTGGATAGTGCTATTCATTAACATTTATTACCATGAAGCATAGGCAATGATTTTGTCATTTTTCATCAACACATATCCCAGGCCCTTCTTCAATGAATCATTGAATACCACAAAAAGTTCTCCACTTGTGTGTAATGTGAGCATGGGCATAGTGATAAGCCTCATTTTCAACTCCTTCAAGCATTCTTCCCATTCATCGCTCCATGAAAACGATACTCCCTTTCAAGTTATCATTGTAAGAGTGTTGGAAAATCATGATAAATTTCTCATAAATCATCGATAATATCAAGCTAACCCCAAGAAGCTATGAATATCTGTTACTGATGTTGGAATCGACCATCCCTCAATTGTATATATTTTGGAGGGATTAACAAATATCCCATTGATTGTGATTCTATGGCCCAGAATGAGACCTCCTTCAACTAGAACTCACACATGATCTACTTTTCATAGAGCTTGTCTTTCTGCATGTTTTCTAGTACAGTTCTTAGATGCTCCTCATGATCCTCCTTGGTTTTGGAGTATATCATAATATCATCTATAATAACTACAAAAAATTTGTCGAGGTAATATCTAAAGATTATTCATCAAGCCCATTTAGATTGATGGATCATTATTGAGTCCGAAAGAAATTACTATGAATTCATAGTTCTTATATCATGTACGAAAAGTAGTCTTGGGGATATCTTTCTTATTCAACCCTACCTGATAATATCTCGACCGCAAATCCACATTGGAGAAGTATTGTGCTCCACATAGCCGATCGAACAAGTCATCCATTCGTGGGATAGGATACTTGTTCATTATCCTGATTTTTTAAGCTCATGATAATAAATGAACTGGTGCATTAACACATCCTTCTTATTGATGGAGATAACTTGTGCACCCCATGGTGAAGCACTGAAGCATATAAACCCTTTATCCAGATTCTCCAGTAGTTGTTTCTTCAGCTCATCAAGCTCCACAACAGCCATTCTATAAAGAGTATTCGATATTGGAAATGACCCAGGTATTTGATCAATTGAGAATTCAACATCTCTTCTATGAGGAAGACCACGAAATAAATTAGGAAATACATCAGTGAATTCCCTCACAATAGGCATGTCTTCTAGGATGGTTTCCCTATCAATCATCTTATCCAAATATGAATGCCCATAGGGTAGTAATATCTAAAATGAGATGATGGAGCTAAATAAGGTTCATATTCCTCCTTACACTTGTAAAAAATTGGGGGTTGATTCTCTATTGGAGAGTGATTTCCCTCTCACGGCTATATATGTTGCCCCTATATAAGGAAAGACAATCCATGACAATAATTACATCAAATTCCACCAGAGGGAGTATGAAGAAGTTGGAATAGAAGTTTATACAACATGTTATGAATGGGTATGAGTAATATTCAGGTGATGTATTGATTTCCCCATTTTTCATACTCAACGACATCTTTACTTCCATGATATGTGGTGGTGCTGGGATTGTTCTATTAAACTTTTGAGATATAAAATAATTCATAGAACATGAATCAAAAAGTAAGTTTACTATTCCTGAATGAATAACTAGGGTACCTATCACCACTTCATTTTCGTGGTTCACTTCGGTAGTAGCGATGGAAAAATCTTTCCCTTGCTGCTTTAGAGGTTTTTGGTTGCCTCCAAAAACCCTTGTCTTAGGGCACTAATTTTCATGATTCCTAGGTACTTTGTTGTTGTTGAAATGAACCATGCGTTGAGGATTGAAAAGAGCATTAGTCTCCTCTGTCGCATCCGCGGGTATTTCATGCCAACATTTAAGAGCCAACTTCCCTTCTCTTCACACCTAATGAATTTCCTCATCCCCATCAGGCAGTTTCCAGGGTGCTTATTTATGCACCTTTGGTAAGTGGGGTGATAGATCTTCTTAGCACAATTTGATTTATCCATAGGACCGCTAGAATTTAAGTCCAACTTTCTCTTCTTATCCCCATTATACCCATTAGATTATCCTATCTCCATTTCATCCTTAAGGGCACATCGTACAATTTCATCCTAGAAATTGAAGTCATAGATGGCGAGAGATTTCCGAAGGCTAGGTTTCATCCCACCAAAGAAGTAATCAATATTGCATTCAAAGGTAACGACAAAGCTGGAGGCGTACCATGAAATCCTTGTGAAGTTTTCCCCATACACTATGATAGATTCATTGCCTTTTTTCTTCAGGGAAAGGAAGTCCCAGTCCATCTTAAGACGGGGGTGCGCGGAAAATATTTAACAAAAAACATCTTCCAGAAATCCTTCCATTCCAACGCCCTGATCTCATCCTCAGGCGTTGTATTTTTTATCAACATCCACAATTCATCAGTTTCACCCTCCATACGATAAGCATCCAAGATAAGCATTTCTTGTTTAGAACACTAAAGGACAGAGATTATATTTCCAATGGAGTTGATCCGTTGTTTTGTGATTGAGTGATCAGATGATCCACTATAAGTAGGAGGCCTTTTTCTCAGGAAGCTCTCCATAGAGACTTGTTCATTATTAGGGGGGGGGGTTGAATGTTCCTCTTGATCCTTGTTTCTATTAAATTATTATGTCATCTGAGAGAGAATAATGAAAAATATCATGATTCTCGCTCCCATTATATTGGGAATCTCATTAGTACAGTCATCACATTGATCTTCACATCGGTTGTTAGCCTGAGTCCTCCAATTATTGTCTATTGACTGGAATAAATGGAAAGTTAGGGTTAACCCATAAAGGGTAATCCATGGACAATACTAATGACTTATAAATAACTTTTATTTCCTTTACATACGAATCTATTGGCTTAAGTCTATGTTATACATGATATTCTTTCTAACATATATTCTTAGGGAATTTTTTTTGTCCCTTAATAATGGTTCATACTAATCTTGTAAATTTTGCAAAGAATATCCCCCGGGAGTGTCGTAACCAAGAGTGCAGCAAGGCCCATTTTCGTGCACCAGTTCTTATTCGAGTCTAGCTCTATGCGGTGTTTTCGGGTTTTACCCCTAGGATACATCTGTGCCAAAGAGGCCTCTACCTACTCTTTTCCATATAGGGATGTATTTTCATGATAAACCACTTACTCAATACTCAGAAAAACATAGGGACGTTTTTCTTATATATAGTCTTATCTCTAGGTATTTAATAATGTTTTCTTTTACTAATCCCAAAAATATCTAAACTTATCCTCTCATACAAACTATGACAACCCTACTTTTTAGTAAAGAATAAAACATAATTTATTACATAAACATCACTTGATATAACATATGTGATCGAGAGATCTAGTGTATTTGGGGAATAAGTTTATTTCATAACAACATAAAACCTGAAATACAATATCTTTTTTGAAAACATCCTTTACATGACCACTATATTCTCTCGTACTTATCATTTAATGGGATAACTTGAGGAAATGCATAAGGAAATGGTGAATAATAAATCTCAGTGAGGGAATAATCATGGAATAACATGAGGAATACAATACATGTTAGGCAATATACATATCAATAGATCACAAGATAAGCATAAACATAAAGTCATGATAAATCATGATAATCATAACATGGAAATGTGGAAACAACACCTAACATGGAATTAGCATGAGCAAAGGCTCATTGCACATGGATCAAGAGTAAACACTCATTGAACATGAAGCATGAGTAAACCCTCATTTCACATGAATTAGCTTGACTAAACACCCATTTCACATGATATATCATGATTCTATACATTACCCAATGCATTGGAGCTCTATCAGGGCGATCCTTTCATAATCATTTCATTTCATGGATAAGTCTGCCACATTGATCATAAAACAATGAATCATTGAAAATAATATTTCATTCAACTATTAAATAATGTGGAATACATACATAAAACACTTTAAACAATTAGTAAATGTTCATAAAGTTGAATACCATTGATAGCGAAATTGGAATGGTATTCAATACACAATGTCTTTGGCTTGGAAAAGCGCGATTCAATTTCAGCTGTATAACAGCGTGACATAAGAACTCATAAGAATGATTGATGAGAGATAAAGGGGTGTATCAAATTATTTAAATGACATGTACATTAAGGGTTCATATATATACATGTACCAACAAATTTAATGGAATTTATACTGATGATGCAAAATAATTTCTTGATTGTATATGAGGAGAGAGAAATTCCTTTCGGAATTTCCGCATAGTAGCGGGTGTACATGGGAGGCATTTAATGAGATAGAAAGGGGTCTCCCACAATTAAAAAATAAAGAGAGATGTATGGGGGAGGTGGGAAACCATACCCTAACATTTATGATTGAAATTAAAAGGGTATAACAATTTAATGAATACTGGAAAAAATGATAAAGGAGGAAAAACCATTACCTCGATGTGTGCTTCAAATGGCTTGATAGAGGCTTCATGGGAGCTTGGGGATCCTTGGGAAGATTCTATAGAGATAATGGTAGAGGTTGAAAGAACTAAAAATCCTTTGATTGGGGATAAAGTTGGAGCTTGTGTGGGTTTATATAGGGAAGATGAGGAAATTGTTAATTATTTAGGTTTGGGACACCACACATTAAACTAATCCCAACCACAAACCAGCCGATGGTTTACTCCCATGGTTTTTGCAAAAACTAAGTGTAAAAAAATATTTTATATGGAAAAGTACAATAATCATAATATAATGGGTTTTCTTATGTAGATTTGAGTCACACACCCACTGAAAACAATTTAGAAAGGCAATATGATTAATAATTCTTGATGTGTCCACTAAAGCATTGTATGATAAATCAGACAATCCCAAAATCAAATTATTTTAATGGTAAAACATATATTGGCCTAACCTAAAGTCTATAGTATTTTATTACATCACTATTAGGTTATTTTGTTGTCATAAAAAACATTATATATTTAATTTTTACCCAAAATTTTGACAATCTCAATAAATTATGAAAAATTCACCGTTGGATAATATCGATGCCCTGATTCTAGAAATAATATTAATTTTATCTAAAAAAATTTATAAATATGTTAACATTATCTTTTAAAAAAAGGGACATTTATCGAGAATTTATAGGTTTTGACAAAAAAATGGCTTTCAAACCTTAATAAAAATTACAATTGCGTTCATAAAATAATACAATAATTTATATTTAATAAAAATTAATTTATTATTAATAATAATATTTTATTGAAATATTATTTACCTAAAAAATCCAATAATTTATGAAAATAGATTTATTAGTTGAACATTAACTAAAAATACTATTTGTCCTTTAAAAACTATTTACAAGGTAACAATAATAAAATGAAACTATATTCATTATTATATATAGAAATAATGTACATAACAATAGTACTAGGGTCTTATTATATAACCCTTTATAACACCTGCATAAGACCGAAGTGTAAGGTGTGCGATGGTGAAAAACTCTTGGGGTGGCTCGGATAACATTGCTCCGTTGGTGATCTCTATCAACTTCCACTTCTCTCTTAGGTGGTCCCACTCGAGAATTACATATTCAAGCTCGGCTTGGGATTGGTCAAGACTGAAGCCCAAAGATGCAACCTCCTTTCCGAGCTCTATCAAATGTGCTTCGTATGGGGAACATCTACTAGATGGGGCCATCACTTCCATTGTCTGAGTAAATTGGATTTGTTAATGCCCAATATCTATACTAATCATGTGATAACTATTCAAAGGCTATATTAGAAAAGGTAAAAATTCATAACAGTATTTAAAAATCCAAGAACATAAAACCAAACAGATGAAATTTTATATTAACATTTTACATAAATAGGAATTTAATTAGATTAAGAGGGATTACCATTAATTGATGTTTGGGTAATTACATATATCATTATAGATACATACATGTACTAGATAAAAGCAATCATCCTCACATCATAATGAATCCACAGAATGAAAATGGGCTTCATATCACATTCAAATTAAATCTTATAAGGTAAAAATCGATAATTATTTTAATAAACAAGATAACATTATAGAATATAAATGGTTAGTCAATGATTATAAATAAATTTATAGGAAAAATACATTATACGATGTATATATTATATAACCCATATAGAAATTTTTTATATTTTATAGTTATTAACCCCCCCCCCCCCAACTCAACAAATCGATGCAAGGAAACCATGTGAACACACATTAACCGATGAAATTGAATACATGGAATTAATTAAGGAAATACCTTAGATGAAATGTTTTATAAATTCACACTGGATGATTTGGAAGGAAAAATGTAGCGATGGATTTTTCCATGAATATAAATAAATATTACATATTCCATACCAAAAATAAGGTTGATTGTATCAATTGATGATTACACTTCATATTTCAAATGATATTTAAATTGTTAATGACTTTGATAAAATACATTTTTTATATGTTTTATAGAAATAATTTTTGATATAAGAAATATATGAGATCATTTAAAACAATCATAAGTGAAATAGTTTATAATTTTTTGAAGAAAATAAATTCTTTTAAGAACCATAATAACATATAGAGAATTATTTATAAAAAAATAGATATTAAATTATATTTTCACATAGAAATTCGATAAGATATTATTTAATAGAAATACACTCATATATAAGAAATTAAAATAAATTTATTTATAGAAATTTTGAAAAAAATGACATGGTATTTAAAAATACTTTTTTTAATAAAATATATTGACATTCAAAATATTTATTGGGAATGATAAATAAGGATTAAAATAAAATTTTCATCATTATTGTATTAATGATACCTTTACTAAAAAACATATCAATAAAAATTATTATAGAAATTCTATTTTGAAACAATATAAAGAGGAAAAAATTCTTACCAATGATAAAAAGTGTAGAATGAGAAAACATCGATATTGGAATGAAATTATATAAAAATAACGAATATGTATTATTACATTTTACAGATCTTCATATTAGTATAAGGTTGGTAAAATGACCATTACTTCTAGACATTCATTTTAATAAATTCCCTTAATGGTGAAATGGATTTAAATTAACATTTAAATGACATATAATAATATTATTCCTAATATATTAGGAAAAATATATATTATTAGCAATTTATAAAATTAACCTTGTTGATAATAGGATGAATGTATTAGAAAATACTAATTTAGATCACGAAACATCTTTTGATGAATTAATGATTGTGTTATCAATAGTATTATAATGAGTTCATAGGAAATAATTATGAAATATAAGATAATCAGTGGAAATTGAATATAAAATATTTATTAGGTATAATAAAAAAATATATGTACAATATAAATAAACAATATTGTTTGTGACTCAATTGAAGAAAATTGAGTTAACAGAAATGCCAACAACCTTGGAATAGTTTGAATAGAATGTCATTTAGTGAATTCAAATGATATTTATCTTCAAAACCATTGAATTAAATGAATACTGTAAAATAATATTATTGTTAATAAATTATTACATATTATAAATAACATGGTGCATAGTAAAAATTATTTCATAATAAAATAAATTGGCGAAAAGAACCTATTGTCTTTGTTTTTGACATCCACTAAGTCACATGAATTTCCCATATAAGAAAAATGAAAATCATAATAAACATGTTTTGTAATTTGTTTCATATATATAAATTTTTATATAAATTTTTTTCTAAATTTTTTCTACGTTTATGAGTTCTTTATAATATATTTTAAATATCTAGTCTGTGTAATTGGGTTTGTTTTCGACATGTGTTATAGTAGTTTAATTATTCATCATTCTTATCCAAATGATCAAAATTCCCAGAAAATTAATTGTACTATAAATTATTCCATAAAATAATTTATTATTTTATACATTCATTCAATTTTTTAGGTCAAAATAATAAATGATGCAATCATGTATTAACATGTTTCAGTAATTCGTAACAAATATATAGGGGTTTAATTATTATTAAACTAGATTAAGTTTATATAATTTTAGAAAAAAATAAAATCATTAACATTTTATATAATCATTAATTATATTCCTATAGTCAATAATTACAATATTTTTATTATCATAATTCAACTATGTTGTCCGAAAAACTGAAACATGAGAATACCATAATTAATGGATATTTTTTGTTAATAAAGTGGTTCCATTTAGAATATTTTAATTGATAATGAAAAATAATGGTATTAATTTTATATTTTGATGATTCTAATTAATATTTGATGAGTGGAAAATAAATAAGAATGAAAATATATTAAAAAATTGTAAATGTTAATTCATGTAGGTGGTAACATGCACAAATATGGAGTTTGTTTACATTCCTACTAAAAAAATAGGGAAATTTTTTTATAGTTTTTACCAAGAATAATAAAATTATGCATATAATCAATAATTATGGGACTATACTAAAATGATAAATTTTAATATGGGGAAATAAGAATTAAATTAAATGATATTTGGTAATAAATAGTTTCCCCATTGAGGAATTTGGATTTCCCTTTTAGGACTCCATTGAAATGGATGTATTTGGGTAGATCCATGGGACCTAGAACAAATAGAAGATAATGTGAATACTAGGTGATATAAAACTGTGTATTTTAATGAAGAAACTGAAATATGATTATGGTCTTGATGTGGAGGTGAGAGGTCCTTTTTTATTTGTTTAAAATAGAATTCATTTAAATATTTATTCTAAATTTTAAAATACAACAATTAACCCATGTTAATTATAATAAATATTTACCATTATTTTCATTGAGGTTGGTTTTGGTTGAGACACCCCACAACCAATAATTTTTAAATAATTTTTTTAAATATTATTGCTTTTACACCTTTTTTCATCATATTTTTTCATTTTCCTTTTTTACTACATCAACTAGCTTTTTCTTAAGTAATTCATTTTTTTATACCACATAATAAATTAGAACATATTAAATATTTATAGATAATGATTCAAAATATTAAATATATTCAATTAGTATAAAATTTAATGTGTATGTAAAGTAAAATTTAAATTTATTTAAAGTAACATTTAAAACACCATTTTAGAAATATTTTATATTAATGAAAAAAAAATTGAGTTGTATAAAAATACGAATTTAATATATTTTTATAATATTAGATTATTTTTTATAAGAATCGTATATCTATTTCAATTAAAACCATAAATTATTTATCAAAAAATTATATTAAATTAAAATTAAGGTCCAAAAATATTTTCATTTTTTAGAAACTATTACTTGTGTTAACAAAATCATCAATATTGTATTTCTATTTATAGAATGGAATTTCAAAAAATTCAACTCCATATATAAATATTTAATGATGAAATTTTTATAATAATTTTGTTTATTATTATCTATCTCTTAATAGCTCTTTTAACACTATTGTTTTAGTAAAATATATATTTTCATAACTGACTAAAAATAAATTATAATATAAAAATAATAATTATAACATTAATTGTTTTTTGAAATTATAATGTTAAAAATGATATTATTTCTACTTAATTCCTACTATATAATATTTATTATGTCTGAAAAAATTAAAAAATAAAGATAACTTAATTTATTAACAAGAAACCAATCTGAACATTAACTCCTCTAGATATTAGTCAATACCATGTTGATATTTGAATAATTTAATTTTATATATAATCATAATTCATAAATAAAAGTTGTTCATTCAAATTATTATCACTTGAATTATATATTTGTGAAGGAAAGAACATTTTTAATCATATTATTTATTTATCCGCAAAATATAAATTTTTCGACTTATTACTACCTTTTTTTTAATAGAAGTTTTAATAATCTTATATATTTTTTACAATAATTCCCATCTAATATGTTGTAGCTGATTTTATTTCTGTTTCAAATGTAGAGTAATCTATTAGAAAAATATTTACTGACGGAAATTAAAAAGTGAATTTTTGACCATTATAACAATGATCATTCCAAAATGATCGATCAATAATGATTTTCATAAACTATTCACTATCAATGAACATAAAAATGTTTCTAAAATCCCTAGAAGTAATTTATTATACATACACATCAATAGCTAATGAAATTTTATCATTTTAATTGTCTATAAAGAAATATTATTTGTTATAGAAACATAGTCCCAAAATTACATCTAATATAATAGTCAATATACATTTATTATTACTACTCCTAGTCAGTAACATGAATATATGATCAAAATTCAATTTTATATTAATTTATCCAAATTTACATTGTCTCTAAATACTCATTTCTGAAATTTTTGTAGCGTTCATACAAAAATTATTAACCCTCCCAACTCAAAAAATACCTTCGTTTAAAACCCCATTGTTATGTTATAAATTTTCATACATATAAAAAATAAACGATTCATCATAAAAAATATATTTAATGTTCCTTATTAACATGCATCCATAACTCCATAATTCCATTTGATTTAAAACCACAATCCATAAAAACTATCTTTATATTATTTTCAATAAAACTCAACACTTCCTAGTTCACATCGACTTCCCAATATAACCAATTTACACACCATTAAATATATGTTGTATCCAATAAAAAAATTAAGAACGTCATATGTAGGAATAGATCATATTAATACATTTTACACAAATTGAATATTGGATAATGAATCCATCTCCTTGTCTGAAGAATGTGAGAACTAACTAACTCATATCGTATAATTATTATCCAATTTATCACCATATATCTACAAAAGTATCTCAAAATGTTCCCAAAAATACCCATTTAATGCTACCACAACTCCTATCTCAGAATCCTAGACTCTATAAACTAATCATAATGGTTAATCAATAAACTGACCTAACCATTCATACGTAATATAAAATTATTAAACATTAGTCATCTTATTTTAATTCAGTTTCACAATAATGTAAATCTACACATATAAAATACCCACCAAAGTTCTATCATTCACATTAGAGGTATCCAATTCTTAGTAAGATCCATAACCAAGTAACTATAACTTTGTAATAGAAATTCAATGAAATTCTTCACTCCATATAGTGTTTTAAATAATATTTTTATAATCAATGTTGAAAATGCCCAAAAAACTATTATTGGTTAATATAATTTATTCCCTATAATAATTTACACCAAAAAGAAAATTATTTCCTTTTTTAATTTAAAAAAATATATATTAATTCTATATTTTTTATTAACAAATATTTTCACACACATTTAATGGGAATATATGATCTTGTAATTATTCATGTTGTCATATCTACATTTAATCTCAATCTAAGAGAAAATAAGTAAACTATTTTGTGTTAAAAACACAAATTTTTAGATATAATATTATTATAACAAATCCATAGTTATGAACCCTAGTACAATATAAATTGAATGCATTCTCTAAAGGAACCTTCTAAGAAAACATTAAATCTCCATTTAGTGTTCTATTCATCCTATATAGATATAATAATCTAACATCTGAATTAAACATTAGAATGGGGTCTAAGAGAATTTAATAACACCATATTGATCAGATTCTATTCTAGGTCAATGTCAATGTTCCATAAAATACCTTAACTATATTAATCCATAAGTTTGAGTATTTTAAATTATATAAATTGTTTATTGTTATCATTGAAGGAAACATACCCACCTATAATTAATTTTTAGTTAAAATAAAAAATTTAACATTATTAAATCATGACCTCTATGTATAGATATGGAATCTCCAGGGAAATCCAGCAAAAAATTGAAATTTCAAAACTAAAATTTATCTAAATCCAATTTCATGTCATAAATATCTTACCTAAAAATGATTTCATTGTGTTTTCCATTATATATTAATCTATATAATAATAGAAATTTTTAATATTAACAAAATCTATTTTTAAAATTTCATCAACCTCACCATAGATCAACCCACCAATTACTACTATTTTACTCTATTATAATGTTATATTATTATGGAATATACCGTGATATTTATGTTAGAATAATCATTATATCTATAGATTCATTTATGTTTCAAATTATAGTATAATATTAAACAATAATGGTTAAATGGGAATATATCGTAGAAAAAATTGGATATCATACAAAAATCCATGACACTCATAAAAAACTGATGATTATTAATTTTGTTTGTACTGACCATGAATGATGATTAACCCTACATTATTATATAAGATGTTGAAAAATAAAATAAACTATTTTATCCTAAGAGAGGTTGAGAGGATGGGGTGAATTATAGTGTGTAACATCCCTAGCCTGGGAGATACTAAACAAGGACCCTGATCCAGGTAATCACAAGACCTCATGCTTGCCACCCCATATTCTAGAGGCTTCCTAATTCTAGTTAAGGTATAATAATCCATAGAGGGATACACTATTGTCTTTAACATATTAGGCTAAAATAGTTAACAATATAAATAGTTGAAACAATATGTGATAATTAATAACTATACATTCAAAAACATCACCCAAAACTGGTTACAACCACAAATAAACATTAAAAATTTTATTTTATGATAATATTTCCAAAATGAAGGGATCCCATAATAAATACCATCAGCTAAATCCACAAAAATTTCCCTGACACCAAGTCCAGATAATCATCAATGGAAAACCATGACCAACTCAACACCCTAGCATGAGGCCAATTCCCGTATCTGAACCTGCAACATTGATGTGTACTCAGGAACCCAACCATGGATTGTGCTGGGTGTGATTACAACTCATTATGCTACCAACAACAACATCTACAACAATATATATTCTTGATAGTTATCTCATAAAAAATGTAATGTAATCAAAAAACAAAATGGGTTCTGTTGGTTAACCATATGTAGATAACCTTTTATATCACTATTATTATATCCTACATTCAATCCATCTCCATTACTTAATATGTTTTAAAGAAATGTTCCCCGATTCCAGAATTTACATTATTTACACAATGGTGCATGAAATTCAATTATCATTCATGAGGGATAATGGAAAGTTCCCAATCTTACTTGGGATGAACATTTCATAAAAGTAAAACAAACTCACGTAATATAATTATTCTATGTTTTTCCCTTGAATAAAACCATTAGGGTAATAGGATAATATTATGACTCCCTAACCAATGTATTCACGGGTTGGGTTATAGTACCTATCCAACCTGACCATCAAGAGGAGCATCATTCCATTAACCCACCACTAAGAAATTTTCTAATTCCTAATCTTTCATTCAAATTATATACCATATCGAAAACCACACACAATCAAATACACATATATTGAAAAATCCATAACCACCAACATGTGAATTAATACAATGAAAAAAAACTCATTAAAACATCGGACAATTACAAAACCAAGAGATTTTCCCCAAATCATATTATCATTCCTTAACCCATTATGTATTTTAAAAAATTCCCAGAAATTATAAAAAAATCATCAATTACAACAAACCTTCCCCTTTATCAAATTTATCATTCCAAAATCATTTTAACAGTTTTGAATTTCACGTGAAATTTCTATATCATTGAGGAAAACCACATTATTATATTCCTAACATTCAGTATAACCCTAAATTAATATGTGTTCACCCATTTAACATATAAATAAATTCCATTATATAAAATCATTTACATGTTATTAAATTTGAAATCCATTTCCAATTTATCGTGTTCTTCATTTAATATTGACATAACCTTTTAGGTATTTCAACATAATTTAGAATCCAATCAAAAATATCTCAATCTCTCCAATTAACCATTTTTATGTTATTCCAAACAACCTTTTATGCCATCATAACAATTTAGTAATAAGTATCAATAATACATTTTCAACTCCTCTAAACATTGTTAGCAAGTTCAATATCGGCTCTATATTATCCTATGTCAACTCTACACTTAACTACACCAATTTCTATGTTATGGAATGTCGGCTCACCATGTAGGTGGCCCTAGATCATTCTAATCATCCTAAAAACATCACAAGAGGATCATTAGTGGTATTGTCTTTTATTAGACTAATATTTTTACAAATAATACCCACAGTAACTAATTTACTACAATAGGGAAGAATGATCTCAACAAAAATACCCAAATATATAAACAAAACTATGGGATATAACTTGTAAAAAACCTACCAAAAATCTATCAGTGAAGTCACTCTTAGTCATTGTCATGGATCTGGATTCTGACATCCATTTAAGAAAATTAATAGTTTCCATAAAAAAGAGTTTTAGGGCTTTGAAAGAGGATATCAATGGATATAAGTCGAAATATGGAAAATATAAGATAGAGGGATATTATACACAGCCAAATATTTGATCCTCAATTGATAGTGTTTTGAATGGCCTAGATATGAATGAGATTGATCCATGGAAGCTATAATAATTTTTGAGGCATCACTAGCGATGTTTGTAGAATAACGTGGAGGAAAATCATGTGGGATACACAAAATTTTATCTTGGATAAATTGTAAATTTTAAAACATTTAATGGAACACATGGTTTTACCTCCTATTTTTTCCATCCATCTGAAAATAATTCCCAATACTCAGTCCAAGGATGTTTGGGTCACAATATTTCCTGGGAAGCTACACACTATTTTAATAACTATGTTCCATCTATGAGTGACACCACTAACCATGGTTTCATAGCTTTCTGGAGATGGATACATGATATATATAGCCTTCAACTAACAGTGTTCCATGGACATGTTGGTCATTTTTTTTACTTCTATTAATTTTTTGATCCCCTACAACACCCCAAGGATACTGAATCACATGAGAAAAATCTCAATAAAAATAATGTTATAAAAAAAATAATGAAGGGAATGTCTTTCCAAATGCCATAATCTTACAACTTCCACACCTTATAATGGATCTTACAAAATCTCTATTTCCAAGAATCATTTGGATTTTGTATGAAAGATATCATACCACTATGACTACATATCTATTCCCCTTTTCTATGTCTCTCATGAAAATTACAATGGTTTTCATGATCCGAATCAGGTCTCCCTCAAAACCGGCACCCGGCCCAGTCTGTGATATCGCCCGACGGGAATTCCCGATCCCCATGGGATATCACAATTTCCCGGGTATCATAAAATGATGTTTTTGAATGATTTACACAAGATTATAAACATTAAACACCAAATAATGTCAATAAATCTAATCTAGAATTTTCAACTAAAAGTGTCTTTTGAACAATTTCAGAACTGAAAAACATAAGATAAAACTATGTTTAAAGACCATTAAAAACGTTTTTACACAAATAATGACCTCACAAGAACATCTACATGGAAAGAGGCACCGCCATCAAGCCATCTCCACAACACCGCATCACGAACGACAGGTAAAAACCCGAACTATTGGCACAGAAGTTGTACCCAAACCAGAAAAAACAAAATAACCATGTCTACTTACACCCAAATGTTTAAGTAGGGTGTGAGAAAAATAAAAATAGTATACAAACACTATGATAATCCATGCAATAAATATTCCAAGACAAAAAACAAGAATGTTTTTAAATACATGTAATTTCTAGTTACAATTACTAATAAATGCAACATAAAAAAATATGTTTTCAAGCAGGATAATTTAAGGAATCAAAAAAATTAAAATAAATTCCAATGATATTTAATTTTCGAGGAAATTATATCATATGCTGGTGGTATGTATAAAGGATCTTTTGTGGACAAGCAACAGGAAATAACCCCTAGGAACTAGGTAGTTGTGGGTCCTAGGTACCTCGTATCTCAGTGAGAGTTACCATAAAAAATATGTGTTCTTGTGCACAAGAAACTACTAGGGGACATAACCATAACCTATTGGTACCCAATCATTATCATAATTTTTTAGTTAGAGTTGTAAGCGTCAATCTTGATAAGTGATTCTGATGTCAAACCTGACGAATTCTCTAGCGTACTAGTACACGTCCACCCACCTAGATACCTGGGTTTTCTCCTTGTGCTAAAACAAGTTAAAAAGTCAAGAAAGATTATTTTCATATGAAAATATCATTTCCACATCACAATTCACCAAATATCCCACATGTAAATCACACAAGTCACAAAAACTCACTTTTTATTAAAATTGATTTTGAAATCTGACTCACACCAAAATAGCCCACAACTCATTTCACATTTATTTTACACTTCCAGAAATCCGTTAAATTTTTTTATAAAACCAATCCAAGATATTCCAAATCACATAAAATCCCACTCACATGTTACATAATACCTTTTATATAACCAAAAACCAATTTTCACATCACAGTGACACAATAAATCCCTCATCACTTTCAGATCTCTTACACACTTTCGTAAATTTCTCAAACATTTTTATAAAACATTTCAATGATGGGACAGATCATGAAACAACCCCTTTCTAATTTAAAATGTACTATTTCAAAATATACCCAATCCAAAATAGTTTTCCAAAATGGATTCACCACTTACATAAATAATTAAATAATTCAAATCTTTCATAATGAAATTCCAAAGAGTATACCAAATATTTTCTCATAAATCCCATTTCAGAACCATATTTAAAAGAAAAAATAACACCAAATCACTACCAAAGTAGAATTGGCATCCCTAGACACATTTATAAAACACTTACTAGTGTTATAAAATCACCTCTGATAATGCATCAAAACATACAAATGAAAACACCCATTTTAATAAAATGCTCTCAAGAAGTATAACAATGTTTTACCCAACGAAACTATTCCAAAAACCCCCATAAAAGGAACACATGACACTAATGATTTATCAAAACAGTATTTTAATCCTCTTTAAACAACTAATAAATGAATTTCCTATTTTATAAAACTACCACAAAACATATTACATGTGTTACATTCGAAAAGTTCACAACTTCAAAACATATGCAATTATTAAATTAAATGCCTAACCAAATTCCTCAAAAATGGTTTTCTCACAACCCACAACATATGAGGAACATGAAAAAATAGTAAAACAATTTTTCTAACTCATCAAGGAATGGTTAACTAGGGAATCCCCTACCAAAAGCGTTGAATCCCTCAAAACCAGGTGAAAACATCAACCACACCACCCACGCACCAAAAGGAAGATAAATCCCTCCCAAAACCACAATATTTGACAAAAAAGACATGAAATCAAACCCTATGTTTGAACCCTAAAATTTTTTAACATAATGAATGAGTAATGAAAACCTATGGTAAAATGATGAAACCAAGAAGGAATCACTTACCTTGAAAAATATTAAATAAATCACCCCAAATACATCAGTATCTGAATTTTGAAATATCTAACCATTCATGTGAGATTTTAACAAGGATTAAGAGGTCATTTGGGATCTGTAATTGGGGAATAAATGAGAAATGAAATTGTTATCAAATAATCAATTTACCTCTTCAAATCTAGGCAATTTTAGAAATTCATAGATGTTTTACCCATCTTCGGGATGAATCTGAGCTCCAAAAAAGCAGGAGAAGAGAATGGGGTAGCGCCTTGGGAATTTGGGCTCATGGGAGAGTTGGAATCACCAAAAAAATTAAATATTGAAGGAGATATTAAATAATTAATAAATATTTTTATTGTAGGAAATTTCCTTTCAGGCAGGACAAATCCCTTAAATAAAAACCCATATCAACCATGATTATGGTTTATAAATGGTCCAAATTATTATAGTGGAGCTAATAGGATAGTGGATGAAAAGTAAGAACTGTAATGGATGAAAAATGATTAAATATGAAAGAGTTATAAATTATTCAATATAAATTTTAAAATTTGGAATTGGGCTCACGGTTTGGCCCAATTCATGAAAACTCACCCATTCCTACATAAAAGCTTTGGAAACCCCCAAAAACAAAGCAAGAATGGAAATTAAATGACATATAACAATAAAATAAGTCATTTATAAGATAATTATCCCTACCATGAAAACCATCCATCCCCGGATAGCCATAGTAAGGCTAGATACAAAAACAAAACCCAACCGATAATCTAAGATGTACTTTTTTCCAAGCATCACCCCAAGGGCCAAAACACATCTAGTGATCAATAATGGAAGGATTAATCTCACAACCCAAAAATAAAAAAAATTCCTAAAATGATCAATAAAATTCATACTTTATCCCAAAAGAAAACTCTTCAAACTCTATATGAACAAGTCTTAAGAAATTCACCCAAAAGAACAACAACTTCGAACAAGGTTACACTTACCTTAATTTAACTAAGCCATTGGGCGCACTCCAATCCCAACATTTACTCAAGGAATATGTCTCTAGCTAGATAGTTCCAAACAATTCTATGTACCACCAATCTAACACCAGGGATAAATTTGATCTATTGGTATGGGGGGACACAAATAGGGACACCACCATAAGAGAAAACCTATATTTTTCCGAGACAAGATCAGGACACCAACAGGGGGAGGCCTGAATGGGCTCCCTATTTCAAAGGGTATAATTAAATTCAATATTTACGAATGAACGTAAATAAGAACCATATTGGGTGTCCCCTCCATAAGAACCATTCATCTTAACCGACAAACATGGACCGACAAAAAAGACAGAAGAAAATTAATGATTTGGGAAGAGCAATGGGTTAGTCCGCAGGGTTTGGGAAGTCGTGCACTAACTATACAGATCATTCTTTTTTCATGGATTCCTGGAAAACAGTCACTACTAATTGTGCAAAAAATGTGTCCTTATCTCATTTATCCAAATTTTTAACCATTATCTATTAACTCAATGGAAACCAAATGGTGAGGGAATGAAAATAGGTAATGATAGGCATAGAAGGAACCTCCACCAATTTCCACTGAATGGGAACAACAGAATAATGAGGGTGAAACCATAGGTTTATACTCTTACTATAATTTATTATGGGGATATGGAATTTTAAAAGTGTTTAATAGACCTTGGGATATCCCCTAACTATGAGCCAGCTTCTCTCCGAGACATATTGCTAGAGCTCAAATTGAAGCATCTTTGGCCACATAGTTAGGCTTTGGAAACACTCTAAATGTGTATTCTTCTTTTGGTGACACCAAAAACTACAATACAATCCCTAATAATATTTCCAAGAAATAAAGCATTCCATACTCTCTTTAACCGAATAAGATATTTCACTAAAACAAGGGCTTAGAAGATGCACACACATCACAACTTTTTTCTTTAGTTGAGAAACAATAGAAGTAAAGAACACCTATATTCATATTCCTCTAAAATGGAAGATTTTTAGGTTTTTCCAAGGGATACATTATACAAACATAACAGGGACTCTTAGAGGATTTCACAACATTCACCTTTACTGTCAACCGAGCAAATGACATCACAAGGCGTCACCGAACATGACCGTGGAGACTGATATAAACAATACATGTAGAGGGACCTTATACAACATCCCAAAATAGCACACCATTCTAGAAAGTGGCTACAATATC
This sequence comes from Viscum album, assembly GCA_963277665.1. Lineage (NCBI taxonomy): Eukaryota > Viridiplantae > Streptophyta > Magnoliopsida > Santalales > Viscaceae > Viscum > Viscum album. Next base: position 1,018,992,506 of record OY728143.1, read on the forward strand.
CTCTCGTGACCAGATTTACCACACTAGTAGTTTAACATGATCTCTTTCTTCTAAGAGATGACGGAGGACTCAGGGGACCTCTTAGACACTGTCTAGATACTCATCGATGCTAACAACCCCAGACCACGTCCACCTTCAGAAAATCAGGAAACTTAAGAAGCCAAGGTCTCTTTCAACCTTCCATGATCACTATCATGCTACAAGTGGATAAAAAAAGAAACAAAAGGGTGTAGACTAAATCTAAAAATCACAACGAAAAGGTTCCTTACATTGATCAACTAGAGGATCCTCCAACAATGAATGATCCTGGGCTACACTTCAGTTGTGAACTAATACTTAATGTGGCATACCTTATCCAACGATTAAACCCAAGGACCCAGCAAAGATGGACCATTGGTAAATATATACCACAACCCATATCCAAATACATGAGGGGAAACACCATAAAGTCTTCCCAAAATATTTTCATAGGAGACCACTAACTGGCCCTTCATCCCAACTTACCGACCAAACTCAAAACCAAAAAATTGTTCAAATAAGAGGGGGTTCGTGGACTTAAAAAATTCCACGACATCAAAATTTACAAAAATGAATAATACCCACCATCCCAAACCACTCAACAAGAAATCATATTTTGTTTTTAAAAACATTTCTCTGAAAAGTAACTTTTCAGCAGTTAGCATATTTTCCAATGGTACCCTTTGGGCCCCACACATGTATGTTTCTGTGACACATCGGTCAGCGTCCTCATATCTATCCCAGAACTCATCCAGTCATTCCGTTAACCATCCATCATCCCACATAACCCCATGCATGTGGTCGATCATGAAAATACCAAAGGTTAATACAAAAAGTCATTCCACTTTTCAAAACCAAAACAATCAACCAATACATCCTTTTTCTCAAGACCTCTATCCACGAAATCAAACCCAAATTACCGCATTAAAAACATTTGAGAAAGTAAAAATCATTCTAATTATAACACATTTTCATGTTATTAACATAAATTTCAAACCATCTGATCCCATTAAAACAACATTCAATTTTATAGAAAACTCTATTGGAAATAGTTTTTCAAAACCAACATTGATTTAATTCATCATTTCAAAAGAGGTGCAAACACACCATTTTCCATTCCAATAAAATTCTGAAATTTAATTTCTCCATTTTAAAAAATAAATCCATTCCCTATTTTTAAGATTATAATTTCACAAAAACATTACGCTTCTAGAAACCATATTACATTAAACCCAATGTTTCAAGATTTCAAAACTATAAAACACAAGACAACAAGAGAGGAAACTAGTTTCCATGGGTGACATGGACATATGGTTAGAGGCCCTATTACAATCACTTCACCATCACAGATAGTGATCTGGTGAATATCCCTAGCTCTACATGGATTTCCAGGCCCTACGAGCTCACCAAGACCATTAACCCAACCATTTTTTCATTTACCTTAATCATCTTCACACCATGAAAACCAAAGGACTCAAAAAAGACCTGTCATCCCCTGAAGAATCAAATCCCATCATGATGTGTGGTGATTAGGAACACTAAACATAAATAAAATACCACATCCCAACAATCCTAACTCCAGACTATCCTAACTGTTCCCCAGATAACGTGACCCAAATAGTTAATGAGAACCTCCTCTGATTCCATTCTGTCACGAACAAAATCTGGCCACCATCAAAACCAGCATCTGACCTAGACTGTGGCAAGGACTGAAGGGAATTACCAATCCTCCAAGGATGGAGAAAGTTCCTGGGTAAAATAAAATGACGTTTGGGAATGATTTACCCATGTTTAAAAACATTAAACGACAAACAAACTCAATAAATCAAATCTAGATTTTTCAACTAACATTTTCTTCCGTAAAATTTCAGAACTGAATTAAAAAATATAAAAATATGTTTAAAGACCATTAAAAAGGTATGAAACCAAATATTTACAGCATAATAACCACCACATAGTAAGATGCACCACCCTAAATCCCTCTCCACAACACAGCATCCAGAATGACTAGTAAAAACCCGAACTATTGGCACAAAATTTGTACCCAAACCCGCAACAACAAAATAATGAAGCATACTTACCCCCAAAGGTGTAAGTAGGATGCGATCAAAAACATAGTATGATACCACCAAGAAGAGATTCCATGCAGTAAACATTCAAATATGAAAAGCACACAATGTTTTCAAAAACATGTAATTTCACGTTACAATTTCTAAAACATGCAACTAAAAAAATAAATTTTTAAGTGGGAAAATTTAAAGAATCAAAACTATTAAAATAAACTACAATGATACCGAATTTTCCAGCCAAATATACTATATTCCAATGGTGAGTATAAAGGGTTCACTAAGCCCTATCAATAGTAAATAACCCCTATGTACTAGCTTCTATGGGTCCCAAGTACCTTGTATCTTGTTGAGAGTAACCATAAAAAATATCCATTCCCATGTACGAGCAACTAGTAGAGAAAATAACCATAACATTGTGGTCCCCAATAATAATAATCATTGTTTAGTTAGAATTTTAAGCATCAATCATGCTAATTGAAACTGAGGCCAAACCCAAGGATTCACTAGCATACTAGTACACGTCCACCCACCTAGATACCCAGGGTTTCCCTTAGTGCTCAAACAAGTTCAACAAGTAAATAAATATACATTGAATATGAAAATATAATTTCCACATCACAATTCAAAAAAAATCCCATATTTATATCACACATTTCACAAAATTTCGCTTTTCATTCTAATTTATTTTGAAATCCGACTCCCACCAAAATAGCCCACATCACTTTTCACATTTCTTTTACACATCCAAAAATTCATTAAATATTTCATTAAACCAATCCTAGATATTAAAACTCACATAATTTCCCACTCACATGTTACATAATACCCTTTTCATAACCAAAATCCATTATTCATATCTCACTCACAAAAAACATCCCACATCACTTTCACATCTCTTACATACTTTGGTAAATACTTCATACATTTTTATAAAACATTTCCAAGATGTAACACATCCAAAAACAACCCCTTTCACATTTAAAATGTACCATTTCAAAATATAAACACTCCAAATTAGTTTTCCAAAAAAATTTCACAACTTACCTAAATCATTCAAATCATTCATAAGACAATTCCAAAGATAATACCCAATCTTTGTTCTTAAAACCCCTTTCAAAACCATATTTCAAGGAAAAAACCACACCAAACACTAACAAAGTAGAATTATGATCCCTAGAGACATTTATATAACCACTTTGTAGTGTTATAAAATAAACACGTATAATACCACGAAAGATACAAATGAAAACACACATTTTCATAAAATGATCTTATGAAGTATAACAAATTTTTACACGACAAAACTATTCCAAAAACCCCCTTCCAAGGCCCAGAATACACAAAGGAATTAAAAAACATAATATTAAGACCCTTAAAACAACTAATAAATCAAATTTATATTTTATAAAACTACCACCAAAGATACCACATATCTTACATTTGAAACGTTCCCAACTTCAATAAAAATAAAATTATAAAATTAAATGCTTAACCAAATACCTCAAAAATTGTTTTCAAACCACACACAGTATATGAGGAATATTAAAAACTAGTAAAACCAGAATTCCAACTCATAATGGAATTTTAACACCCCAAGCTTCCATGGTATGCTTCTCTTTGAATAATACAGAAGCGTGTGTTGTATGCAACTTCGAGTTCTAACACAAACCACAACCAATCAAACTTGTCGTTATGAATAGTAATACCTAATTTATGAAAATTTATACATTTTATCTTTCAAAATTTACTTCATTTTTGGATTCGTAATAACAAAATTATAATAGGGTGAAGTTTTCGTACATTTCTGATGACTTTTATATCTTCATGAATCGTTAAAATTACTAAATTATAATTAAAAATAACATTTTTAATCTTAATAATTAATATTGATCAATTATTAATTTTAGAGGTTTTAAAGTATATTTAGAATATATTTTTACCATTTAATAAAATTTTGGTCATTGGATGTAATTTCACTTTTAAACCGGATATAAAAAAGTGTCAATCTTTTGATAGTTATTATTTCTTAAAAACATGCTTTTTGTTTTGACAGCGGGAATTAATTTTAAATTACTATCTGCCACTTCTATGTTTTGAATTTGGAAAAATGAATTCAATATTTTGAATCTAGATTTAAAAATTGTGTAAATAGGTAACTTTTATTTTTAGACATATTGAATAATTACTTCAGTAAAAAATTTATTTACCGTGGTTAAAGGTTAAATTCGGTAAATAAGAGTAAAAAAATAATATTATAATAAAATTAAATATCCATAAAATGTGTCCTAACCATATTGGTTGATACATGCCCAACCATGGGCATCTTTGGGTCAATTTTGGGACCCCATGGATCCTCTTGTATGTGATAATGACACTTTATACTAACTAAGTTAAAGTAAATAAAAAAATGACATAAACATATATCATTTTGAAAAAATAATTTTTACATGGGGTTATATATGTTTTATTTTGGACTATAAATGTTCATTATAAATATAAAATGATTTAATTAATAATTTTATTTTATTTATAATTTTTAGACATTGAATAATTAAATTTATTTATGACAGAATAATGATGCAGTATTCTCATTATTAATGTAAGAATCAAATAATTAGTATTATAAATATTAAAATAAATATAATTTGAAAGTTTTGATGACATAAACAAATTCTACGGGTTAATATGACATGTTAGGACTTCTTAAATAAATTTTTTTCGAATTAATAATGTTTTTAATACTATAAAAAATTCAATTTTTAATATTGTTAAAATTGACATTATTGAGTTTTTAAAACAAATATTATATTATTAATTGATATTATATTCATAAAAATCTAAGGTTTGGCCAAGGGATTATATTATTATAGGAGAATCATTAATGGACCACTTGTGTGTCAATTGGATGTATATAGTAATTTTATTATCTATATAATATAAAAATACAAAGTAACATGGTAAATGTCAAATTAATTAAATAAGAGTTAAAAATAAAAGATAAGGAAATTATAGTGACCCAATCATGCCTAAAATCAATTTTTTGATAGGAATTAGATCCATACCCACCTTAAATTTTAAATAATCCACTTTGGAGACATTATAAACCGAATATAAATTTATTATAAAATAATATTTCTAGCTTTTCCTAAGGTGCCCCTCACCCCTCTTATAAAAGGGAACTCTCCCTTATAACAAATTCACATATTCAATGCCTTTTTTCTTGGCAAAACTCTACCCAAATACCCTCTAAACTATAATCCCTTCAACCTAGAGGCCTTATTTTGATCCGAAATCCACCCTAATGAGTCCTTTTGATGGAAAAAAGGAAGAACCCGAAGAAGAGGTAATGATTTCACCACCCTCTTTCAAGTTCCTTTCTTCTTCCACTTCTTCATTCATTGTTATTTCCATTCTAAATTAATAAATCCAGTAACCTCTATATTATTTTATGTTATTATAAATATTTCACAACTATATTCATGATTCTATCCATCCTTTTAATGACATTTCACCATACATGCATACGTACGACTTACCGTCTCCATGTCGTGGTGTAATGTTATTCAATATATTATTATTTATATGGGTATAATAATGACGTTAAATTCATGTAAATAATAAATATAACATGGTAATGATTCTTTATATATGATATACCATCAAATTATATATTATTTTAATATCAAAAGAATGAAATTATCGCTCGTGCGTACGTACGGATTACCGTCTCCACGAACTCGATGAGATTTATTCCCCATCATATCCATTCAAGACTAAATTTCATTTGTTGATTAAAAATAATCTTTAGAGACATGATATCATTCTGTATATGAATAAGATACATACCATCCCTAACAAATATGGCTCACATAATAAATAATATAAAGGAAAAAGAATCCGTTAACACCCGAAACGACGATAATACTAAGATATTATCAACAAATCAATGTCAACTGATCATATATGATATCATATTAATGTATATGATTCTTTCCTAATTCAATAATAATTATTTCTCCATTATAAATTAGGATAACCTACCCTCCACCAAAGAAAAAGTACAAATTAAGGGGTTTCTTATCGCACTTTTAATTCTGTGAGATTTCCATTATTCACCACTGTTTTATTAAATGTGGTGTGTGTACTGCCCATGATTGTATTAATTATTTAATATAATATAAATTATTTATATTTAAATCATCATTTTATTATCCTTCTTTCATGGTTGTATGTTTCGTATGTTACCAAATCGATAAGGGAATTTGAAATTTCAATTTCCACTCATTCACCTTTATGCATAATTCATTGATTATTTTACTCCAATATTATGTGTCGAATCACTATTCATTTGCATATGTCATAATATCCCCTCGCCTTTATGTTGATATACATTTTTACAAATAATCACTCCATTTATAAATTCTCAAGTCATCGACATGAACTTGATATGAGTAATTTTAACTCAATCTCCATTTGTTGAGTTAAATATTCAATTCATCGGTGTTGTTTTAACCAGAATATGTGTGAATATCCTCTGATTGATTTACACTGAATATCCAATCATATTGATTTTATTTCTATTTGTCACACATAATTATGTCATTGATTTATCCTTAAACTAAGGATAAAATCTTTATAAGTGATTTTATCTCCATATACATTCCATTGAGACTTCATTGTTGTTATACACAAAATCAATTTTATAATGTGTATATAATGTACATTGACATAGTATATCATGAATCCCTTTATTCTTATGATATTAAAATGTTTTTATAACCTAAATTAATTGTATTCATGTGTCTCTCTTTTGGTAAGAAACTCTTACTAAAATATCATTTATTAATGTTTTAAAGATTTGTTCTTCAAAATCATTCTCATTAATGTCCATGTTTTAAAAATGGTTTTAAGGATTTATTTATATGGACATTAATGTTTTCAAATTAAAATTCCTTTTAAAAGATTCAATGTGGTATGGGCACTTTGATTCAAAAATCTATTTTAAATGGCTTCTTGATAAATAGTGATACTTTTAAATGTTTTCATAAAGAAGTGGGATATTTCTCTCAAATAGTTTTGATGTCTTTTTTCATCAATGTAATTATCCTTCATTATTCTAGATTGAGGTTAATCTGTTATAATAAAATCTTCCATATTGTATTGAATGTGTTATGTTCGATTGAGGATGTGTTATTTTGATACCATTCACAGTTTGTGGATAATGTATTGACATTTCGTAACATAGGTTTAATACTAATGTTTATGTTATATTTCATAAATTTCATATGATGAATTCATTGGACTTAGTTAGTGACGGGTGGAGCCTGCTATAGCTCCTCGATGCATCGGTACGTCTCATTAGACAAGCTAGTGTATTGGCACAAGGCCTTGAGCAAATCTTATTTTTAGTCTTGGCATGATGCCTTGACTGTGTGGTTATGATATTCTGACATTATGCATTCCATTATTATGAATGTGGTTATTGATATTTCTTGTGATTATTTGACTAGTAGAATATCCATGTGAATAAGTAAATTTCATTATGTCATTTTATTTCTACCATATCATGCTGAAGTTCATGTTTAAAAGGATTTTGTTTTAGTTATACATTACCTTAAATGATTATGCTTATTTATGAAAGTTTCCACTATAATTTTATCCTCACTGAGAATCTCAGATCACCCCTTTCTATGTTTTATTTTTCCCATGATGTAAATAAGTATATTATGACTGACCTCCAGGGATAGTCTATGGAATCTTAGTATTGTCTATGGAGACAATGTTGTTGTTGTTTTCCATTTTATGATCTAATGTAAACATTATGAATGTATCTAGTGATTCCAAGGCTACTAAACTAATCGGTATCTCAAGACTTGATCTTTTGTGATCATGCCAATGTTATATAATAATGCACCAACTCTGGGTAACTGGGGTCGGGGCATTGCTGTTGGTATCAAAGGAAGTTTATTTCAAACCATGGAAGATAGATTTAGATAAACTCTGATTAGAGAAAATAGCCCTATGATAGACCATGAGGATTTGAATAGAAGAACCTCTTAGAATATTTGTATTATATAAATTTTGTGAGTTTTCTAAGAGATACATACCTGTATAGATACGAGCAGGAAGAGGCATCTCTGGCACAGATGTACCTAGAGGTAAAACCCGAAAACACTGCTTTGAGCTTGACTCGAATGGGAACTGGTTCACGACAATCGGCCTTGCTGCGCTCTTGGTTACGACACTTTCGGGGGATATGCTTAGGCTAATTTACATTTTTATTACAAACCGATTTGAATTATTTTAATATAAGAAGAGAATAAATGACCTTGGTTAATACTAAGGTGTTTCAAATTAAGAATAAGGTGTCAAGATATTCTCTAAATGACTTTATGACTATTGTTACTCACACAATGCTTTCTGGTTTTAGTCAAATGATGGATTCCCAGGAAGTCAAAGTAACTTTGAGAATGATGTACATGGTGGGCATGGTGGTGGAAATGAGCAACATAATTTAATGTTGATAGGCATAAAAGATATCATGTTCATGCCAAATCAGTTTTCCAAAAATATGATAAACAACATATATATTAACAAACTACCCGACTCAACAAAGAAGGGAAAGGTGGTAAATTATAAGAGCTCCCGCAGTGGAGACCATGGAGAAAAGAATCCTCAATTTACATCATGCAGGAAATGTGGAAGGAGACACCCATGAAAGTGTCTCAATTGAACAAAGAAATTCTTTACGTGCGGGAAAGAAGGACATAAAGTGAATAATTGTCGACGAAAAATGAATAGTACTATTGAAGAAAATAAAAATGGTCCCAAGAATCCATTTACCATCATTTTCCATAAATGTATTGGACTTGGCCATTACCCGAGTGAATGATCTATTCTATAGGATGTTTTCTTGGTCAAAAAGGAAGCTATGTGGAAATAAATTGTTGGAGAAATGTTTAAAAGTATTAGTGCTCCTTGTTGATGTGATTACATTGGAATAATTTTCTATTGTATTTGTAACCCTATGTTCTCCATGTGAGAATGATATTTCAGGAAGACATATCTTTTCTCTTGTGGATATAGTTATAAATAACCATTTGGTTTTATATGATCTTTGTGTTTGAGGAAATTACAAGTTATTATATTTTTGGATGAAAATGCAAGGTATGAGATAACATTTGTGGTTAAATTATGTTATTGTTATTTTGAGAAATTTATCTCATCTTAGTAATGTTATAAAATATAATGGTTGACAACATGCATACCGTGTGACAACCCATCACGTTAGACAAAGCTGTAGGAATCGAACCCACAACCAAATTGCGACTGAGATTTATCACCTATCACTGGACTACGTGAAGTCCCTGGTTAGTGTCACTAATTATTTTTAGATAAATGATTTTATTTACCAATAATAATTTGATTTGGGATCTTATGTCTTAACAAATGAATACCATTAGTATAGGAATATTATTTGGTGATTAAGTGATAAATGTTGTTTTGGAACATATTCGATTTGTTTAGAACACCATATGCCCAATGAAAATAGAATACTATGGGATTTAATTTGTGGAGTAATGGTGGATTTTTATCTATATTTTTATTGTGTATTTATATTGATTTGGGTTATTATGTAAATCATTAACATATAATAGAGAATATGTGATCTGGTTAATTACTTTTATGTATGTGAAATGAAGATTAGTTGATGTCATTTGGAGATACAATTTAACGTGGAGACTATATAACAAAATTCTTCTATGTTTTGGGATTCAAAATTAGTTTGGATTATATTGAATGATTTTAAGGATGATTGTTTATTGAATGGTATTTATTTAACTTTGGTGTATTTTTGGTTAAGATTAGTGTTTCATTCTCTAATAGAATATCATTTTGGGGATCATCAGATCTTATAATAATAATTTTGGTTTGGATTAATATATAAATTCCAGGTAAATATATTGTTTATCCTTTGTGGATCATGTGATTCTATATAATATTATTCTAGATCTTTCAGTGTGACCAAGTATTCTTGAATACTCATCATTTAAAAAATGTGTCAGTGGTAGAAATTTATTAAAGAATGAAATTCTACATAAAAAGTAAGTATATCTCATTATGTTCTTATTCAATCTCATAAATTAATTCCTCTTCTTAATGTAATGTAACATTAAAAAAAATGTTGTCCGTTTACTTTTCCTACTGGGAGACTAATAACCGTTTGTCCCATCACAAGTTTGTGGTTATATTATTGTTAACTTTCTCCTAATCATGTTTTATATCCCTTTCTATTAGAATATGATGCTTATTTTATCATCCATATCCATGTTTTTCTACATGGAATCCTAGTATAGGTTATCTTGGGTGACCTTTGTACTTCTCTTTCTTTCTTTTAAAGTGATAGTTTTATTGACCCTTTTTACGATGTAGGACTTTCAATTATATTCCCAAGGCCAATTTTAAAAAATTTCAAAGACTCAATTTATTGAAGTAGGGGAGAATGTAACACCCCAATCTTCCATGGTACGCTTCTCTTTGAATAATACAGTAGTGTGTGTTGTACGTAACTTCAAATTCTAACACAAACCATAACCAGTCAAACTAACCATTATGAATAGTAATACACACTTTTTGAAATTTTATAGATTTTATCATTCAAAATGGTCTTCATTTTTTGATTCAAAATATCGAAATTATCAGAGGGTGAATTTTTGGTACATTTCTGATAACTTTCATATTTTGATGAATAGTGAAAATTTGCTATATTTTAATTAAAAACATATTTTTTAATTGATATAATTAATAGTGATAAATTATGAATTAGATTGATTTTAAAATATCTTTAAATATAGTTTTACCATATAATACAATGTTGGTCATTGGACGTAATATCACATTTAAACCGGATATAAATAATTTTCAATATTTTGATAGTTATTATTTCTTAAAACATGCTTTTTGTTTTTGACAGCGGGAATTAATTTTAAATTAATTTCTGCCACTTCTTTGTTTTGAATTTGGAAATATGGATTCCATATTTGGAATCAGTATTTCCAAATTGTGTAAATTCGTTACTTTTATTTTTACACATTTTGAATAATTACTTCGGTAAATATTTTATTTACCATGTTTAAAGGGTAAATTCGGTAAATAAGGGGAAAATATAATATTATAATATTATTAATTTACCCTAAAACATATCTTAACCCTATTGGTTGATCCATGTCCAACCATGGGAATCTTTGGGTTGATTTTGGGACCCCATGGATCCTCTTGTAAGTGATAATAACACTTTATATTAATTATGTGAAAGTAAATAAAAAAATGACATAAGCATATATCTATTAGGAAAACAATTTTTACATAGGGTTATATATGTTATATCTTCGACTATAAAAATTAGTTATAAAGCTAAAAATATTTAATTCATATTTTTATTTTATTTATAATTTTTACACATATAATAATTAAATTTATTTGTGACACAATAATGATGTAGTATTTTTTTTATTAATTTAAGAATCAAATTATTATTATTACAAATGTTACAATAAATATAATTTGAAAGTTTTGATGATATAAAAGAATTTATTTTGGTTACTATGACATTTTAGGATTTCTTATATTTTTTTTAATTAATAAAGTTGTTAAGACTTTAACAAAAATCAATTTTCTAAATATTGTCAAAATTGACATAAATGAGTTTTTAAAACAAATATTATATTTTTAATTGATATTATATTCATAAAAATATAAGGATTGGCCAAAGGACTTATATCATGATAGGTGTATCATTAATGGACCACTTGAGGGTCTCTTCGATGTATATAGTATGTTTATTAACTGTATAACACAAAAATACAAAGTGACATGGTAAATGTCCAACTAATTAACTAAGAGTTAAAACAAAAAGATAAGTTTAATATTGTGACACAAACCTCTCTAAAATCTATTGGTAGAAAGTATTTCGAGCCATAACCACCTTATCCTTTAAATAATACACTTTGGAGCCATTAGAAACCAAATATTAATTTATTATAAAATAATATTTCTATCTTTTCCTAAGGTGCCCCTCACCCCTCTTATAAAAGGGCACTCCCACTTCTCACTAATTCACACATTCAAAGCCTTTTGACTCGGCCATCCTCTTCCCAAATATCTGCTCAAATATCCTCCCTCAATCCTTGAGGCCTTAGTTTGATCAGAAATCCATCCTATGGAGCCCTTTTGATCAAATCAAAAGGAAGATCCCGAATAAGAGGTAATGATTTCACCACCCTCTTTCAAGTTCCTTTCTTCTTCCACTTCTTCTTTCTTTTTTATTTTCATTCTAAAACAATAAATCCAGTATCTTCTATATTCTGTGATGTTATTTTAACTATGGTACAACCGTATTCAGTATTCTATTCATCCTTTTAATGACATGTCATCATACGTGCGTACGTACGGCCTACCGTCTCCACGTCATGGTATAATTGTTATTCAATATATTATTATTTGGATGGGTATAAAAATGACGTTTAATTAATTTATATAATAAATATAACATGATAATGAATCAGTATATAAGTTATACCATCCAATTATATATTATTTTAATATCAAAAGAATGAAATTGTCGCTCGTGCGTATGTATGGATTACAGTCTCCACGAACGCGATGAGATTCATTCCCCATCATATCCATTCAAGACTAAATTTCATTTGTTGATTAAAAATAATCCTTAGATACATGATATAATTCTTTATATGAATAATAGACATCCCATCCATAACAAATATGGCTCATATAATAAAGAATATAAAGTAAAATGAATCCGACATCACCCAAAACGACGATAATACTAAGATATTATCAACAAATCAATGTTAAATGATCTTATATGATATCATATTAATGTATATTATTCTTTTATAACTAAATAACAATTATTTCACCATTATACAAGATGTTAAACTAGCCTCGGCCAAGGAAAATGTACAATGTAAGGGGTTTCTTATCTAACTTTTAATTCTGTGAGATTTCCATTGTTCACCACTTATTTATTGCATGTGGTGTGTGTACTTCCCATGATTGTATAAATTGTGTAATATAATTTAATTTATGGATATTTACATCATCATTGTATGATCCTTCTTTAATGGGTGTATGTTTAGTAAGATACCAAATCGATAATGGAATTTGAAATTTCAATTTCCACTCATTCGGCTTTATGCATATTTAAAATAAAACATTAACAACCAAATACAGCCTCTCCATGTCCATGTGTAATAAATATATAGAAAATAAAAAAAATAGATTGTAATTTGTGACTTTTATTTTCATAAAATAATATAAATGAAATAATCAAAATATATTGAACTAATTTTACTTATTTTAGAAAATTTAGGGAAATGGAAAAAATCGAATCATCTAACTTGATAAAGGCTGGTATTTGGATCATTTTTAGTAGTTATAATTATATTTATATTTTTTAATTACATGATTTTCCCATACCGTGCTGATAATTATTTACTTTGGTTTCTGTTCAAAATTACAAAAAATAATAGGCAGAAATGTTTTCAATTTAGACATCCTAGTCTAAAATATGGACTCTATTTTTATTGATTATTTTTTTTAAAGTTATAATAGTTAAATATATTACATTATTATACAAACCTATAAAAAGTTTTTTAGAATAAAATATAAATCTTTTGAATATCTATACATTATTAAACAAATTATTGTTTTATTAGAATTTCTCCATAAATTTATATTTATTGGGACATTTTAATATATTATCTATATTGAAGATATCCTTATTCAAAACCATTTATTTAATAACTACGTTATGATGGTAATAATAAAATAATAAAATATTTTGTTTAGTATAGGATTAATGACTTCTATTTTATTAAAATGTTGAAAATAGTTTTCTTTTTAAAATATTTGGGTCTCACATATTTTCAAATTAAATATTTTCATCCTAGAAATTTTTAAAATTAATTTATTATCAAGGGAATGATATATGAAACTAAATTTTTTATAATCCCTCGTCAAAAAAAAAGAGTTAATAAAACATCCGTTAATAATTAATTAATGTGTATTTATGTAGGTGATTAGGGTTCACACATACCATGTTTTAGTATATGAGTATATTAGTGGGATTTGAAAATATTAACATTGAGAAAAAACCCCAATGTCAAAATAATAATGGATATTTATTGAAATAATGTATAATAATAAAGTAAATTATCATGATATATTTAATAGTTACAAAACAAATACCAATAAAGTTTGAAATGGACCATCAATTCATTAGATGTAATGTTAATAGGATATATTTTATTATGCAAGAAACTTTTACTAAAAATAATGAATTATCTTAAAATATATACTATAAACATTAGGATGTAAACATAATTTATATGTATAATTTTATCATTTAATCAATTTCAAACATACTCTAATATTTTCCCCATTAGATTTGTATTTTAGATGAATTTATTTTTCTAACTTAACTACTAAGATAAACATCAAATGGATCAGTTAATCCAAAAAAGGAAAACAATATATTCTTCTAGTATTTAAAAATTTACAAAGATCAAAATGTTTAAAAAAATATGTTTTTTTGAAATGAATAAACCATGATATATAGAAATAATAATTTTATCACCATTTCATCAAAATTATAACGCAAACTTAAATATATATATTTTAATAAATATTTGACCTTAAAATTATTTCAAATATTCTAGACAATTACTAAAACAAAAAAAATATAAGGATCAGATCACATAGTCTTTTAGTGTTAATTTTACTTTTATATCTGAATAATAACAACCAATTTTAATGTCTAATCCAAAAATGTATATACTCTAATTAGATAATCTTGAAAATATACTAATAATTTTCATAAACAACCTTAATCAATATTATGACATTAAAATTTTTATATAACTCTAAATGATAATCCCACTTTTATTCAACAAATATACATCCATAATATTATCTTTACCATAATGATATTGGGTTCCCAAAATAGTGAAATTATTCTACAATTTCATTAAACACATACTCATTAAATCACATTAAATATTAATCATTAACAGAAAATCAGGTTGGCCATGGGTAGGTGCTACACCCATATTATCCTTTAGTTTTGGATTCAATCATTGTATTTTTTCGAATTCTATGATCTTTTTCATGACAAATGTGTTGTCCTTTTACAATTAAAATATCAATACAATACCAATAATAATCCTAAAAAATTATGAACATTGTTATAAAAAACCATAATTTCTTCAACATTATATAATTTTTTAACTGTAATGGTTAACTAATACCATTGACCTAGCACCCCAAAACATTTAATAGTATTATTCCAAAATATTCCTTTTTTATATCCTTAGTGTCATATATATCATAGCCAAATAATTTATCTCACAAAATATGTTATATAAACATAAAATCATAGGACATAAAATCTCAATGGGTGTGTCTATGTTATTAAACATATGATCGACCATAAAATTATAAATTTATAATGGTTTCTAAAATTTTTTAGTTATCCTCAAATAAAAAATCAGAACATTTAGAGAGATATAATCATTTCTTATAATTCCAACTATAACAACCTACCTATATACATTACATAATCCTAGATTTTATATTCAGAATCATTCTTTTACATTTTATGATCATTACAATTTATATTTTTAGAGGATTAGTCCATCACCCTTAAATGAATATATATTACATCAAAAAGTGGGTACCTCTACTTAGAATCCAATTTTCTAAAAAATAATATATTAATGTTATAAAAACATTTTTTTCCACAAAACATAATTACAATTTTCATCTATAAGTAAACCTTCTCAATAATTTTACATAAAACTATATTATTATTTTTTAAATATGGGATGAAAGGATAAAATTTTAGTAACGATAATATAAATAAAAGTAAAAAATCATATTATTCCACGGATAATTATAAAAGATTAATTGTTTTAAATAATATTTTGATGAATATAAATATTTTCTTACCCATAAATTAATTTCCCTACCAAAGGAATTTTAGAAACAAAGTCATTATAAAAAACCAAAAATTTAAATGTTTAACTAAATTCATGAAAAACAAATGATTTTTTTTCAAAATGTAATGTTTTTCAACCATAATGTGAAGGAAATATGTCTCTTTAAACCTAATCTTATTGGATTACCTTGTTAAATCATGTTGTTTCTTTCAGAACAATAGTAAGAATAAATAAATCATGTAGGTAACTTTAGATATCATATTTATCACCATTTCTAATATAATCATTTATAATAAAAACTATAGAAAGTAATCCTTAACCAATAAATTGGAGGGTTGTAATGTACCCATGTTTCCTTATTTTGTAATATAATAAACCGTTCATGGTTTATAATTTAACCAAAAATGATTTATTTACATCATTGTCACAAATAATTAGTTTATAATGGAGACACTCATCCCATGATAAAAACGAACCCACCATCCCAAAAAAAATCCCAAGGAGAATAAAATAATCATAAAAATATAAATCTAGTAATTACCAACATTAATTTCATCAAAATATTTTTCTCACATTCAATAATATATTTCTAAATATTTGAATATCCATTATAATTAATCCCATTTTTGAAAATACCCAACAAAGGATGGGGTTTTTTTATGAAGATATCATGTAATCATATAAATTAATCCAAATATAACATATTTCTTATGATTATTGTAAAAACCATTGACACTTTCTATGTTGATATAGTCCATTCATTTTTTTCATTTTAATGAGGTTCCAAAAGTACCTTATAAAATTAATAAAATGATTCCTTCTAAATATTTTTAATGAAATTTTTAATAGAAATAGAAAAATCAGAATAATTAATTTATTTCCACAATAATAAATCTATATATTAATTTTATGAATATTTACATTGAATAAAATGATATAGAAAATAAATCATTAAAACATTCCATATGAGGTTTCTAATGTAATATTCCATATAACTTGAGTCCGAATCATCACCTATTATCTCTATCTTTTTAAATACTAATATATAATTAGCTATATATATTATTAATAATAATTTTCATGTTAATTATTCATTTTATTTTATTTAGTTCTTTTTTCCAGTCCATAAAATAATCAATCAATATAATCTTATATTTTTTAATGTTATTTGACTCATTTTTCCAAAATTTACATCAGGTGGATGAATATGGATAATAGGTTCATTATATCTGCCTCTTTTGAATAATTGTAACACCAAATGATTTCATAGTATTTTATCTCATTAAGGTAATTCGATAGCTTGTGCTACATGAAACACCATGTTCAAGTGCACCACAACATACTAATCTAGCCATTGAAAATGTGTCAATGAATTGTATTACCTTAAATTTTAATTTTATATACTCTACATAATTTTAACACCCTTATTATGTGTTTCATGTACATATTATAAGATAAAATTCATTTTTTTCAGATAAAGGAAGTATTTTTCAGAAAATGCAATTTTACAGTCTTTTAATGGAGAACCCTTTTTTAAATAAAATATTTGACACTTTTATATATTTAGTTTGATAAAATTAACTTCTTTTATAGAATCTGAAGATAAAAATTTAGTTTTTAAGAATTTTTTTTGTTTTTCTGATTACATTCATATTTTGGTGAATAGTTAAAAATACAAAATTTTAATTGAAAACAACTTATTTAATCAAAATAATTTATAGACTTCAATTATACATTTGAATGATTTTTAAGTATAATTAAATTATATTTTTATCATTTAATACAATTAAGGTCATTATAAGTAATATCACATTTATATTTGACATAAACACATGTCAATCATTTGATAGTTTTTACTTTTTAAAAACCCACATTTTGGTTTTGACAACAAGAATTAATTTTAAATTAATAAATTCAACTTCTATGTTTTTAATATGGTAAAGTAGACTTCATTGTCTAATTTATAATATCGAAATTATATTAGGTTGAATTTTTGGTATTTTTCTGAAAACATTCAATTTTTTGCGAATAGTGAAAAACACTACATTATTATTTTAAACTGACTGTTTATTTAAATAATTTTTTATTTTATTTAATTTTATTTCAAATAAAAATATATATATTATACCTATATAAGTTAAATGTATTTAATTGGAGTCATTTTATAAAAAAATTAGATGTATAAATTATTATTGAACTTTTTTCCGTCTTTTACCCACATTCTAGGAGCATTTGCCAATTTGTATAAAACATAATTTTACCACTTCAGTGAGTCAAATTAAAATAATTTGAGAGAAAAATTAACATCAATGAGGAATTTTGTTTCTAATAAGGTGAAAATAATTATTGGTGAATAGTAACTTTTGACTTATATTTACCACTGTTAAAAGTAAATTGGGTAATTAAGGTTAAAAATGATATTATAATTACCTTAACACATATCGTAATTCTATAGGATAAATTTAAATAGACAGAAAAACCTTAGGAATACAATATGTCCCCCTTTGGTCCACATGGATTAGATTAGGACATTAATTTCAATTTTCTTTAATGAAGATTACAAAAGAGTTAAATTCAAAGATTGATAACTAAACCATTTTTAATATAAAGATACACAAAATATAAATTAGAGCATAAATACTATTTAGAAATATAAAAATATTTCCTCTATAATGGTATTTTATTTTTAATTTTTATATATTATATAAATGAATTTGTGTTTGACACTATGATGATGCAGTAAATACCTTATCAATAAAATATTAAAATAATTGATATTATAAATATCCAAATTAGTGTAAATTTAGGATTATGATGAATTTCACTAATTTTATTGGATAATATGACATGTTATGGATGTTTAAAAAAATTTATTCAATTTTCTATTGATTTCTGGATTTACAAAAATCAAATTCTTAATATTGTCAAAACAGACATAATTGAGTTATTAAAAAAATATTATATTATTAATTGATATAATATTCCTAAGAATCTAAGGATCAGCTGATGGACTAATATAAGGTTATATATATTAATAATGAACCACATGTTCTTCTCTTGGCTTGTTATAGTATGTTTATTAACCATATAATATAAAAATACAAAGAGAGATGTTAAAGGTCAAACTATTTAACTAAGAGTTAAATCTAAAAGATAAGGTTAATATGATGACCCAAAAATATCTAAAACCTATTGTCTGAGGATTTTTTATCAATACACACATTTTCCGATAAATAATTCATTTTTATCCATTATAAACCAAAAAGTATTTTATTATAAATTAATATTTCAAGCTTTTCCTAAAGTGACCCTCACATCTCTTATAAAAGGGAACCTACCCATCTATTAATTCCACTCCTCCAATGCCCTTTTTCTTGGAAAAACCCTACACAAATATCCTCCTAAAATTATTCCCTTCATACTAAAGGCCATCCTTTTGTCATAAAGCCATCCTATAGATCCCTTTTGGTCAAATCAAGGGGAAAAATACAAAGAAGAGGTACATATTTCATCACATCCTTAATTTTCTTTTCTTATTCCACATCCTCTTTCTTCATTTTTTCCATTATAAAATAATAACTTCAGTATCTTCTATATACTGTGATGTTATTATAAAAATTTTACAACCATACTCATTATTCTATCCTTCATATGAATGAGAAATTCTCCATACGTGCGTACCTACGGCTTACTATCTCCACGCCGTGGTGTAGTTTCTTATTCAAACACTTAATTATTCGGATGTGTATAATAATGAGTATAAATGATGTAAATAAAAAAATATATCATGTTAAAGATTGTTTTTATATGATATACCATCCAAATATATACGATTTTACCATCAATATAATGATATTGTTGCTCGTGCGTACGTACGGATTACCGTCTCCATGACGTAATGAAATATGAATTCCCACGTTCCCCATTAAAAGATGATTATAAATATATATATTTTTAATAATTATGAAATATATTAAATAATAATTATATTGGATATATATATATATATTTAATAACAAAAATCTTATTCACTTAATGTTGTTCAATACAATATGAAAATGGAAACAGCGTTTATGTGTACATACGACATACCGTCCCCATAAATTGTGCCTTCAATTTCATATATCTATCTATTATAAATATTTATATTCTAAATATATATGATATATAAGTCATGGTTTATATTATTCATGTATCTAAATCACTATCTGAATGATACGATCAAGAATAATAAGTTAGAATTCGTAAGATAAAGAAAGTGATTATATCCTAAAATGTTAATTTGAAATGGAAATCATTTTTAAATGGGTAGTATAAAGTTTAAATGAAACATGGGTGAAATAAAAACTATTAATATGGTTATGGTATAATTTAATATCATAATATTCATATTATATATGAGGTTAAATTCACCCTCTACCAAAGGAAAGTTCAAGGTAAGGGTTAATTTCAAAATCCATTTTTATCCGAGGTTTTTTATACATAAGTATCTATAGGGATATATTTATTATACATGTCATTTTTCATTAATGAGTTCTTAAAGGGATTATTTTTAAAGGATTTTTTCACTAAAACATCATTTTAAATGTTTTAAATATTTATTCTTCTAAATCATTCTCATTAATGTCACTGTTTTCAAAATGGGTTTTAAGGATTTATTAATATGGAGATGATTGTTTTTAAAATTTTAATTCATTTAAAAAGTTTAAATGTGGTATGGGACACTTTTACTAAAAAAATTATTTAAATTTATTCCTTTCTAAATTGTGTGACATTAAATAGTTTTTATGAAAAATGGATATTTCTCACAGAGTATTACAAATCATTTTCATCTATATTAACATCCTTTGATGTGTTTTTAAAATTTTTGAAGTTGATTTATTATGGTAGAAATCATCCATATTGTATTGAATGGTTTTTGATATGTTTTAATGTCGATGTCTTATTTTTATACCATTAAGGGTTTATGGATAAATTATTTACATTTCGTATACTAGTTTTTATGCGAATTTTAATGTTAGGATTAAAACTTTTCTCATGAGGAATGAATTGGACTTAGTATGTTATTGGTGGAGCCGGCTATATCTCCTAGGAGCATCGATAGGTCAAATAAGACAAAAAAATTTCTTGGAAGAAGGAATTGAAAAACTCTTATTTGTAGTATTGGCATAAGGCCTTGATTATGTGGTTATGATGTCTGGCATTATGCATTCCATCATTATAAAGTGGCTATTGATATTGCATGTGATTATTCAACTAGTATAATATAAATGTGAATAAGTAAATTGAATTATTTTATATTATCTTTTCTATATTATTCTAATGTTTATGTTTAAAAGGCTTTTGTTTTAGTCTTATACATTTTCTTAAAGATTTATTCTTATTTATGAAAATTTCTGATATACTCTTATCCTAACTGAGCATCTGAGACCACCCCTTTATATGTTATATTTTTTCCAAGATTGAAGAAGTATTTTATGGTTGAACCGTAGGGATAGCCTAATGGATATTAATATGTTCAAAATGGGACAATGTTTTAATTTTTTATATTTTATAATGTAATGTAACATTCATGTATGTAATCTATTTTCCATGGCTTCTAAAGAGATATTTCCATCAGGACTTGATTCTTTGAAATTTTGCCAATGTATTAAAATAATGCACCGACTCTGGGCTTCTGGGGTCTGGGTGTTAAGGTTCATTTCAGAGGATGTTTAGCAACAACCTTGGAAATAGATGTTCATAAACTCTTATTAGAGAAAATTACCCTAAGATAGATTTTGAGGATTAGTATAGAATAACGTCCTAAAATGTTTGTAATGTAGATATTTTTGGTATTTTACAAGCAATACATCTATGTCTGCTTATGAGCCGGAAGAGGCAGCTAGGGCACAACTGCACCTAGGAGTGAAAACTCTTACAAGGAGTTTCAGGCATGACCTGGGTTATCCTAGTACACAACAATGGGCCTTTATTCAATCATGGATATGACACTCACGAGGGAAATGCATAGGATAATTCACATTTTCATTACAATCCATTATTAAGGATTTAAGAGTAAATACTTCCTCAAAGAAAACATTTTATGATTATAGATTATATGCAAAATATTTTAAATTTCTCTTATGTATTTTACAAGAAAATAATTATGCATTGAAATTTATAAACTGTCCAAGTGTATTCCATTGTTTAGAAATAGAGCCTAGTTGAAGGAATGAAAACTCTTGTATTCCGCATGATCCAAAGATTAAGAAGGATCATTTCTTTCATGATATTAAGCTAACATTTAGAAGAGAAATAATCTCCCAAATATTCTCTTTATATGAATAAATAGTATCATGTGATAATAAGAAAGTTAAATAATTCTCTGAGTCATATGGCTTTGAAGGGATGCAAGAGAAGAAAATGATGTAAGAGAGAAAGATGGATAAAGGGAAGATAGGAATGAATAATTTTCCCATAAAGGGATAATTTTGGAAATAATCACCTTGGTAGATGCTTGAAGGGAATGAGAGTTTTGTTGAGTCAATAAGGTTTTCCTTATGACTTTTCCATTCATTCGTGTTTTGAAAATCACAAACACCTTATCTTTAAGGAAAATTGCTTTTATAAAGAAAATTGATTTTATAAGTAAAATTTCTTTTATAAGAAAAATTGCTTTTATAATAAAAATTGATTTTATAAGGAAAATATATTTTATAAGGAAAATATCTTTTATAAGGAAAATCGCTTTTGTAAGAAAAATTATCCTTATCATATTTTCATTCATATTTTTCCTAAGTATAAGATTCGGATTCATTTCTATATTCTTGGAATTGTTTGAAACTTTGATAGGAAGTATTCTGTTTTTGGATCCGAATTCTGGATAAGAACTGTAATAAAGTTTCACTCCGAAATTCTGGATAAGAACTATAATAAAGTATTCACTCTGAAATTCTGGATAAGAACTGTAATAAAGTTTCACTCTGAAATCCAGATGAGAACTGTGATAAAGTTTCATTCGGAACTCCGGATACGAATTCTGATTAAGTTCTACTCCAGATTCAGGATACTAATCCTTATGATGTTTGACAACGAATTCTCATTACGAATTCTGATGAGGAATTCTCATTACAAATCCTGATGATGAATTCTCATTACGAATTCCGATGATGAATTCTCATTCGTAATTCTCATTCCGAATTCACCTATTGAACAGAATCTGATCATCTTTGTTTTATACACTCCGTATTTGTTTAGACTCCGAAAAATTATTTTTTTTACACTCCGAACATTCATTCTGAAC
Source organism: Viscum album (assembly GCA_963277665.1). Classification (NCBI taxonomy): domain Eukaryota; kingdom Viridiplantae; phylum Streptophyta; class Magnoliopsida; order Santalales; family Viscaceae; genus Viscum; species Viscum album. The sequence goes on from OY728143.1 coordinate 1,019,015,896, forward strand.
TTTTGAGATAGATTTTAAATGGTGTCTTACATTCTGTTACACTTGTTTTGTTATAAAACGATGTCGTCTATTCTATTATAAACTAACCGTTGGCTAAGTGACACGTGTACAGGTCCCTCCAATTTTTAAGAAAAATATGACCATTGGGAAGGAGGCTGACCTTACCTATAAATAGGAGCTCATTTGAAAGAGTTCAGAATAAGGAAGTTGATCAATCTAGAGACCACACGCTGCTAAGGTGATTTCTAGATAGAGAAAGCTTTTCATGCATTGTGCGTACTGAACCGCTCGTTCAGTTTTTTCTTCGTGCGACTCCGAATGTTGGTGATTACATTCGAGGACTTTTGGGGATAAGATGACAAAGGTGCTGACTACCTTGAAGTTCAAGGGCTTCCTTGGTGAGGAAGACAGAGGTGACCAACTACCTTGATGTTGAGGGCTTGTGGGGATAGCAAGACAGAGACTCTGATCTTCGTATCGAGGGCTTACCCTGGTGTGGGTAAGACAGACTTGCTTGAAAGTATAAATCAAGGGACCTTTATCCAAGGTTGTTGAATACCCTTCTCTTTGGGTTAAAAGACTTATATCTTGTTACTTGTAGTTTTACTACTTGTTTATTTCCGCTGAATTTTGTATTATAAGGACAGTATAAATTTCTTATACTTCCTTACTTGTACTCTGTTTCATTTAGATTCTATACGCTTTATGGTAGAATCTCATATTGTAATCTTTTGTTAAGTTTCAATTTTCAGAACCATATTTCTGGAACCTACTTTCAGAATCTATTTCCAAGTTTTCATTTGGTATTAGTGGTGTTGTGAATTTTCTTAAGTTTAACTTTGTTCAAATTAGCTCTTTATTTTGCTTAAGGAAAACACAGTTATTATTAACTAACTTTAAAGGTTCCAAAGGAATTTTTAAAGTATACAATTCACCCCCCCCCCCTCTTGTAAATTTAGCATCTACATCATTATTTCGATCCTACAATTGGTATCAGAGCATGTATCTGAAATACTTGTACTCATGTATAAGTTTTTCTTTCTTGCTTTATCAATCTGATTTTTCTCATTCCGTACATTCCAATTCTGTACTTTCACATTCCAAACGTTCCCATTCCGAACTTTGTTATTACAAATCTTTTCTACTAACATGTTTGTGTGCAGAAGGTTATTATAAGTATGACAGGAATTAATATTGGTTCTATTGATAATATAAATCCTACAAGACCACCAATATTTTATGGCAATGACTATGAGTACTGGAGAGATCGAATGAAGACATTTGTTATCAATACTAGAGTAGACAACTTTGTTATGCTTACTGGAGATTATAAAATTCCTGACAAGGAAGTTAGAACTTTTACTAACCAGGAAAAGCAAGAGTATCAACTCAATTATAAGATACGCAATACTCTACTTTTTTCATTGACCAGAAATATATATAGCCAAATTTCTTCTTGTGAAGCAGCTAATTGTATCTGGAAGAAGTTAGAGGTTACACAATTTGGAACATCTAAAGTGATTGAGACTAGGAGAGCTATGCTTAGAGCTGAATATCATGGCTTCAATTTTCCTTATGGAGAACCAATTTGTAAAGTTCAATAGAGATTTATGACTATCATCAACAGTCTACAGTATATGGGAGAAAAAGACTTAGATGATGAAGCTCTTGTGGATAAGATAATTGATATCATTCCCAATGAGTGGGAATCCAAAAGAACTGCTATAGATGAGAACAGGAATGTCACTCAAATTTCTCTTAATGAGTTATTTGGAACTCTTCTCCAACATGAAACCAGAATGAAGAGAGATGCTGAAAACATCAAAAAGAAAAATGGAAATGGTACTGTTGCTTTTACGACAACATCAAATCATATGAAAGCTAAGACTCCTGAGAGAGTAACCATATCCATGTCTAAGAAGATGGTAGTTCAGTCAGATTCTAGTGAGAGTGAAATATGAGAAAATGAATTATAAAATCTAGCTCGAAGGATTAACAAGATAGCTGCCCAGAGAAATTTCTAATCCAAGTATAAGAAAAAGTAAAGGAAAGATAAGAAATATGGAGAAGTTACTTGTTATGAATGAAAGAGAGCTGGACATATTAGACCAGATTTCCCTTTGCTTAAAAAGAAAGAAAGGAAAGAATGGAATTCAGATAGGAACAGAAATAAGTATTATAAATCCAATGCTAAGAATGTTTTCAAAGCTAATGATACTTGGAGTACCAGTGGTGGTGATTCTTCAGATGAAACTTCGGATGATGAATCTTCAGGACAGAAGAATCTTGGTCTTATAGCCAGATTACCTATTGATAATCATTGTTTTCTAGATAAGGTACGAAATGCTGAATCATTGACCAATGTTTCTTTAAATTCTAATGATAGTTAGTATTATAACTCTTCTAATGAAGAATCCTCTTCTGATGAAGAAAATACTTTACCTACTTATAAAGAAGTCTCTAGGTTTGCTAAACTTTTTGAGATTGAGAATTCTAAACTCAATAAGAAACTTGATAAGGAAAACCCTAGGAATTCTCTTCTTACAAAAGAAATATCAAATCTTTCTAAATATCTTGATAGGAAAAAATGCTGATTTTGAATGTATTTCAAAAAATCTTGAGGAAGCAAGTTCTGAGAAGAACAAACATTCTAAGGAATTAGAAAAAGTAATTTCTAAGAAAAATTTTTTCGAGCCTAGATCTAGTTCTAAAACTAATAATTTTGAGGATAAAAATGTGGTTATAAAACTCAAGTCCGAAATTTTTTCCTTAAACAAGTTTTTATCAAACCTTACCCATGGTAAGGAAAATTTTGATAAAATGTATTCCAAAATTCGACCTTTAAGAAATAAATCCGGATTTGGTTATACCCATGCAAAAACAATTATCAATAACAATTAGTTCGTTCCTAAAAGTGCCCCATTTTGTACCAAGTGTCAATGTGGTGGTCACTGGGCAAAGAATTGTTCCTTAAACAAATCCCAATCTCTGGGATTTCACAAAGCTTATTTTTCTATGAAGATGTGGGTACCTAAAATTTTATTATCTGAAAATCTTGGATCCATTCAAGTTTGGATACCGAAAGTCTAATTCTCTTCATGATTTCAGGAAAATAAAGAGAGTACTAGCAATAATACATGGTATATGGATAATGGATGTTCCCGGCACTTGACTGGTAACAAAAGCTATTTTGAAAAGATCATCAAAACGAAAGGAGGAAAGGTAACTATCGGAGATAATGCTAAGGGAGAGATTGTTGGTATTGGTAATATTGTTCTTCTTGGTAAAACCTTGATTTCAAATGTTCTTTTTGTTATTGGTCTTAAGTACAACCTCATTAGCATAAGTCAATTATGTGATGAAGGTTACCTTGTGAATTTTAGGAATGATAAGTGCTTAGTTCACAATTCCAAGGAAGAATTTATTCTCTCATCCAATAGGAAAGAGAATGTTTACACCTTGAACCTTGAAGACCTTAGAATCAAAGATTTACCTTTCCTAAGTGCAAGGGAAGATCATTCCTGGTTATGGCATAGAAGACTAGGTCACTGTAACCTTAGGAACCTAGGTACACTCTCTAAGATGAAATTAGTTAAGGATCTACCAGAGCTTAGATTTGATTCTTCTAAAGTTTGTGATCCTAGTCAATATGCCCAGCAACATAAATCTAGTTTTAAATCAATCAGTGAAGTCTCAACAACCGATGCATTACAGTTAGTGCACATGGATCTTTTCTGTCCAACACAAACTGGATGTATTGGAGGCAAATACTATGTGTTTGTTCTAGTTGATGATTACACTAGATTTACTTGGGTCTATTTTCTAGCAAAGAAGTCTGAAGCTTTTTCTTATTTCAAAAGTTATAGAGCTCATGTTAAAAATGAGAAAAACCTTCCATTGAATACTATTCATAGTGATCATGGAGGAGAATTTCAAAATTCTGATTTTGAAACTTTTTTTAGTAGAAAAGGTATTACTCACAATTTTTCACCACCTAGAACTCCTCAAAAAATGGTGTAGTTGAGAGAAGAAATATAATTCTTCAAGAGATAACTAGAACCATGTTTAGTGAATATTTTATAGCTAGACATTTCTGGGCTGAAGCTGTAAGTACGGCTTGTTATACTATAAATCGAGTTTTGATTAGACCTTTTCTTAATAAAACTCATTATGAGTTATGGAATGGTAGAAAACCAAGACTATCTTACTTCAAGGTTTTTGGTTGCAAGGTATTCATTTTGAATACTAAATATAACTTACATAAATTCGCACCAAAATCTGATGAAGGAATTTTCTTAGGTTATTCCACAACTTCTAAGGCTTATAGAGTTTTTAATAAAAATACTTGTACTGTTGAAAACACAGTACATGTAAAATTTGATGAGTCTGATTCTTTTGTTTTTAAACCATCCCAGCCTACATCCTTGGATGTGTTTTAAAATACTAATTATAAACTTTTGATAGAAGGATCTTCTGATAAGGATAATGTTCAAGAAGATATTCCTGAAACATTTACCCCAGAAGACTTTCTACCCTACGTTGATGAAAAGGATTTTCAAAACCCAAATCTGGCATTTCATAAGAATCATCCCAGTGATAGTATCATTGGTGATGTAAATCAACCTGTAAGTACTAGAATTTCCTTAATAAATGAAGTAGAACATCTAGAATTTCTTTCCCAATTAGAACCTAAAAGCATTGATGAAGCTTTAGGTGATGATGATTGGATCAAAGCGATGCAAGATGAACTAAATGAATTCGAAAGGAATAAAGTCTGGACCTTGGTTGAAAGACCTAAGGAAACTTCTGTTATTGGAGTAAAATGGGTTTTCAGAAATAAATGTGATGAAAATGGAGTCATAGTAAGAAATAAATCTAGACTTGTTGCTAAAGGCTATTATCAGCAAGAGGGAATAGACAATATAGAAACCTATGCTCCAGTAGCTAGACTTGAATCTATCCGTATTCTACTTGCCTTTGCAGCTTTCTTTAATTTCAAACATTTCCAAATGGATGTAAAATGTGCTTGTCTTAACAGTTATGTTCAAGAGGAAGTATTTGTTGAACAACCTCTTGGCTTTGAAAATACAAAACATCCTGATTATGTTTTTAGACTTACCAAATCCCTGTATGGCCTTAAACAAGCCCCACGAGCATGGTATGATAGACTCACTGGATTTTTGCTTCAAAATAACTATGTTAAGGGAAATGCAGATCCAACCCTTTTCATAAATAAAAGATAAGAAAAATGTTTTGATTGTTCAAATTTATGTTGATGGCATCATATTTGGTTCAACTCAGTAATCTTTGACCGACTCTTTTGCAAGTCTAATGAAATATGAGTTTGAAATGAGTATGATGGGTGAGTTAACATTTTTCCTTGGTTTTCAAATTTCTCAAAAACCAGATGGAACCTACATATCTCAACATAAGTATATTAAATATCTTCTGAAAAAATATGGTTATAACAACACTAAGAGTATAAGTACTCCTATTGGTACCTCAAACTCTTTAGATCTTGATGAAGCTGGGAAACCAGTAGATCAAACATATTTTAGAGGTATGATAGGGAGCCTACAATACTTAACAGCTAGTCACCCAGACTTAATGTTTTCAGTATGCTTATGTACAAGATATCAATCCAATCCTAATGAATCTCACTTAAAAGCAGTAAAAATAATTTTTCGCTGCCTTAAGGGAACCATGGATCTATGATTATTTTATACTTATTGAAATGATTTTATCCTAAAAAGCTTTTTTGATGCTGACTTTGGTGGATGTGGAATGGATAGAAAAAGTACATCCGGAACTTGTCATTTCTTAGGAGATTCGTTAGTTTCTTGGTCCTCCAAGAAGCAACATTCTGTTGCACTCTCCACTGCTGAAGCTGAATATGTAGAAGCTGGAAGTTGTTGTGCTCAAGTGTTGTGTATGCAACACACACTCATAGACTATGGCTTGAGTTTTACTAAAACTCAAATTTTGTGTGATAACACAAGTGCCATTTCCCTTAGTAAGAACCCTGCACATCACTCCCGTGCAAAACACATAGATATTAGGCATCACTTTCTTAGAGATCACACACTTAATGGAGATATTATTCTTCAATTTATCGGAACACAAGATCAACTTGCTGATATTTTCACAAAATATTTGCCTTCTGATAGATTTTAATATATTAAACAGATGTTAGGAATGATAACCGTAAGGTAATCATTCTTAATTAATCTTTTCATTGAAAAAGTCTCCTTACAGCAATAAACTCCTTTTCATATGGGGATTACATTTGATTTTTATATTAACAAAGTTTTTCAAAATTTATTTTCAAACTTTTCGGAACTAAAATTCCAGAATGGAATTTCCGAAACTAAAACATTCCAGAATGGATATTTTCATATAGAAAACTTCTGGAATGGAAATATTCGTATTGAAAACATCTGGAATGGAAAATTTCATACTGGTATTTTCATAACATGATTTTCTTATCGAATCTTTCATAATAAGTTTTTTGTTTTCAAATTTTTTAATGAAATTTTCTTACTGAGTTTTTCTTACTGAGTTTGTTTTTCGTAGTGAGTTTTTCGAATTTTGTCTTTTCGTAATAAATATTTTTTCGTAGTTTTCGTAAGAATGTTACCAATTATGAATAATCATCTTAAGCCAATCCGAAAGGTATGATTTCCTTACTCAAGTTTTCATAATCATACATTACTTTCTAGCATATTCTTATATTTTGTTTTCAGATTATAGTTTTCTTAATTATTTGTTTTAATAAAAACCTCAAAAGATCGGACTCAAGAGAATTGGTTTTCGACCATCAGATCTGATCTCAGCATATCACAACTATTCGATTAACCATGGATGTTGAACGGTTTTCTAGTTGCCTATATAAAGGGGACCCCAAACGGTTGTCCCACATCGGTTTTCAAGCTCCAGCGTCGTGATGCTCTGCCTCTCTGTTTTAAGACCTTTCTGAACCTCACCTTTTTCCATTCTGAACTTCTCAGAGGTCTTCAGATCCAAATGTCTGTGGAAGTAGCTTCTCAAAACATATCTTCCTCTAAGCCGATTTCGAAGTGGTTAGTATATAGAGAGAGGCTAGTTCATCCTGATTTCTTCAACAAGTATTACTCTCTTGTTTCCAAGAATATTAAGCTTAATGGTTGGGAAGATGTTGCGGTGTCAAAACCCGGGAATCAAGATGAAGTGTATTCAGGTTTTCTTATAGAGTTCTATGAAATAGTCTCCTTTATTAAGGAAGATGGAAGGGAGAAGTTGTCTTTTAAGTCATATGGTAAGACTTATAAGCTTTCATATGCCAAGGTAGCTAGCTTGGTAGGGATGAATAATGAAGGTGAAGCTGAATTCATATCTCATGTGTTTCCAGATTCAAAAGGTAGCTTCCATAAGGAAAAATCATTAGAAACTCTCGGACTGGAAGATGACAAGGCTCCGAAGATTGCTTCTCTATCTACAAATTTTCGGATTCTAGAGTTATGGGTACAAGGCCTTATCGTACCGAGGAAGGGTGATAAAGATAGCTTAAAGAAGAGTGAGATCTACAACCTAGATTTTCTGATAAATCTAAGGAAGTTTAATTTGATGAAGCACATTCTTATCACTCTTGAGAATGTGAAGAAAGGAAATCTTAGAGCTCAGATTTTAATGTATCCAGCAATCCTCTAGAAGTTGATAGTTCGGTGATGTGAGTCTTTCAAGGAGGCTTGCAATTCTAAGCCAAGAGTTTGCAAGATTATGCTGGTGAGTGATGGTACACTTAAAAGAATGGATGTAGCTTTTGACAAGAAGACTGGTCAGTTTGTTGATTCACCTTCTCAAGAAGAAACAGTTCCGAAAGTTACTGATCCGGAATCCTCTAAGCCGGTAAGGAAGATAAAGTTGAAAGAAGTGAAAGTAGAAGCAGAGAATACCAAGTCTAAGGAAGTTCATTTCGCACCTCCAAAACCAAAGAAGAAGAAAACTTACCTGGATGAGGTAGTTGCTAAATGGAGGGAGATCAAAGAAAAAAGAGTTCAAGGGGAGCCTCAGTTTGGCTTGGACCCTGCAGAGGCTAAGGCTTTGAAGGAAAGAACTGCAGATGAGCTCAAAAAACAAGTGAAAGAAAAGAAGCTCAAGAAGAAGATGTCTGAGGCTGAGGTAGCTCGGGCTTTGTTAAAGTTTAACGAGATGGTTTCAGCAAACATTCCTGTTCTGAGATATTTTTCATTGGAATCTCTACCTGAGACTCCAGTAAGAGACTTTGTTGATCCGGAAGAGGCAGTAGCTAAGCCTGTTGAGGAAATAGAGCAGATTGAGCAAGTAGAAGAAGAAGAAGCTGTTACTGAAGGAAGTGGTGAGACCGGAGATGTTTTAAAACAAGTAGATGATTATAAGGGGACTCCTTCCGAACATTTGTCACTCCGAACCTCAGAAGCTGAGTCTTCTAAGCTAGTCACACCGGCAATTGAAGAAGAGAAAGGATAAGAAGAAGTAGCTTATCATGTAGAGGAAGAACAACTTCTACAAGATATTGCTCAAATGGAGAATATAGAGGTTGGTGCTCAGAAAGTTCCTGATGAGGAAGACAATATTGTTCATGTTTCTGATAGTGAAAAGAGAACTCCGGAATATGATTCTCTTCCGAAAAGAGACAAGGGAAAGAAAATTCTTGCTGATACTCTGAGCTCATTAGTGGTGAAGTGAAAGGAAGTTGGTAGTTCTTCAAAGAGAAAGCTTGACCTAGTTGAAGAACAAAATTCTCCAAGAAGAGTCTCGGATTCGGAGTAATCTTCGTTAGGGAATGATTTTGTTGTTCAGTCTTTAAAGAAGCTGGTAGGTTCTATTCCGACTTTCTCAAGCATTGATTCAAGACGCCAAATACTCCAACATGCTTTGAATCAGAAATCAGACTCTGTATCTATGTTTATGGACAAGTGTGTTGAAATAGAGGCTCAGTTCAAAACGTTATTTCTTGGCTATGAAGCCCAAAAAAGATCTTGCAAGAGGATGACTAGCAGGTCGAGGAAGACAGTGGTAGAAATGAGGCTCTTTGATGAATTTCAAGATAATTTTAAGGATGCTTTTGAGACTTAGGACAGGAAAATAAATGAGCTGACTTCTTCCTTTGAAGAGAAGCTGACAGATGAAAAGAACTTCCGGATTCAAGAAGTTAGAGATCTGAATGGGAAGCTGAATTCTGTCTCTCAAAACTGGAAGTTTGAAAGGGATCATCGGATTGAGTTTGAAGAGAAATTGAAGGCTCAGGAAGAAAAGATTAAATCTCAGGAAGAAAAGCTTCAAGCCCAGGATGAAAATATTGAAGCCCAAAATGCAATAATTGTTGTGTTATAGAAGCAAACTGAAGAAGATCATAAAGACTTAAAGAAGATAAAGACTATTCTTAAGGGTCTAATGGGGAAAGAAAAAGATCCAAAATAGATAGATCTGATCTTTTGTTGTATCTAAATTTCTTTGTTGTTGAGCCTTTCAAACCAAATGAAAATTTTTGCATGCTCGTTTCTTTTGTTATTGCTACTAATTTTTCAGGTACTTTGTTATATTTTCCATTACCTCGAATTCTTTTTGAAAATCACAAAGGGGGAGAAGGAAAAGATCCTTAAGAAAAAAGAACTCTAATAAGAGCTTATCTAAGGGGGAGTTTTCCATTAAATAAGACCTTTTTATTCATAATGAAATGTCTCTCCGGAAATCAAGAATACGATCCTTAGAGTTCAAAGCCTAATGGGGAGTTAGTCTTATTCATCAATATCCTTAAAGAAAAGGGAGATAAGCCTTAATGTTTTACTTTCTTCTTAAAATTTCTTTTTCGTAAGGATGTTTGTGCTTTCCAAAAAGGGGGACATTGTTGAGTCAATAAGGTTTTCCTTATCACTTTTCCATTCCTTCTTGTTTTGAAAATCACAAACACCTTATCTTTAAGGAAAATTGATTTTATAAGGAAAATTGCTTTTATAAAAAAAATTCTTTTATAAGAAAAATTTCTTTTATAAGAAAAATTGCTTTTATAAGGAAAATTTCTTTTATAAAGAAAATCGCTTTTATAAGGAAAATCGCTTTTGTAAGAAAAATTATCCTTATCATATTTTCATTCATATTTTTCCTAAGTATAAGATTTGGATTCATTTATATATTCTCGGAATTGTTTGAAACTTTTATATGAAGTATTCTGTTTTAGGATCCGAATTCTGGATAAGAACTATAATAAATTTTCACTCCGAAATTCTGGATAAGAACTGTAATAATGTATTCACTCCGAAATTCTGGATAAGAACTGTAATAAAGTTTCACTCCGAAATCCAGATCAGAACGGTGATAAAGTTTCATTCTGAACTCCAGATACGAACTCTGATTAAGTACTACTCCAGATTCAGGATACGAATCCTTATGAAGTTCGACAACGAATTCTCATTACGAATTCTGATGAGGAATTCTCATTACGAATCCGGATGATGAATTCTCATTACAAATTCTGATGACGAATTCTCATTCTGAATTCTCATTCCTAATTCACCTATTAAACATAATATGATCATCTTTGTTTTATACACTCCGTATTTGTTTAGACTCCGAAAAATTATTTTTGTTTACACTCCGAACAATCATTCCGAACTTTTGAGTTAGATTTTAAATGGCGTCGTACATTCTGTTACACTTGTTTTGTTATAAAACGATGTCGTCTATTCTGTTATAAACTAACAGTTGGATAAGTGACACGTGTACAGGTCCCTCCGATTTTTATGGAAAATATGACCGTTGGGAAGGACGCCGACCTTACCTATAAATTGGAGCTCATTTGAAAGAGCTCAAAAGAAGGAAGTTGATCAATCTGGAGACCACACACTGCTAAGGTGATTTCTATATAGAGAAAGATTTCCATGCCTTCTGCATACTGAACCACTCATTCAGTTTTTTCTTCGTGCAACTCCGAATTTTGGTGATTACATTCGAGGAATTCTGGGGATAGGAAGACAGAGGTGCCGACTACCTTGATGTTCGAGGGCTTCCTTACTGAGGAAGTCAGAGGTGACCAACTACCTTGAAGTTGAGGGCTTGCGGGGATAGCAAGACAGAGACTCCGATCTTCGTATCAAGGGCTTACCCTGGTGTGGGTAAGACAGACTTGCTTGAAAGTATAAATCAAGGGACCTTTATCCAAGGTTGTTGGATACCCTTCTCTTTGGGTTAAAAGACTTATATCTTGTTTCTTGTAGTTTTACTACTTGTTTATTTCCGCTTCATTTTGTATTATATGGAAAGTATAACTTTCTTATACTTCCTTACTTGTACTCTGTTTCATTTATATTCTATACGCTTTAAGGTAGAATCTCATATTGTAATCTTTTGTTAAGTTTCAATTTCCGGAACCATATTTCCGGAACCTACTTTCGGAATCTCTTTCCAAGTTTTCATTTTGTATTAGAGGTTTTGTGAATTTTCTTAATTTTAACTTTGTTAAACATAGCTCTTTCTTTTGCTTATGGAAAACACAATTCTTCTTAACTAACTTTAAATGTTCTAAAGGAATTTTTAAAGTATACAATTCACCCCCCCCCCTCATGTAAATTGAGCATATACATCATTATTTCGATCCTACAAGTTTGTTATAAGTGTTGAGAAGAAGGACACCAAGTACGTTATTTCAAGATTAAGAAAAATGTTTCAAATGTAAAATGCTTCATTTGTAAGGAGTTGGGACACTACGTGAATCAATATCTAAATAATCAGAGTGTATTCGAAATAATGCTATTGGATAATAATAATTTTATGATACTATCGATGATAAAGATGAATGATTAGAGTTCTTATATTGATATTAATGTATTGTGTCATTTGAGTATTTTATTAATGATGTACATGTTATAAGAATTATAGAGTATATAATGATTTTACTATGGTACTATTTTATTAAGGACATCAGATTGTGTTGTACCAAGAAATGTGACAGAATAGTAGGTTGAATTTTCGGGAAAATATACAGTTAAGAGAAAGATAAACCATAATATGGTTCGGATAATGAGGTATTGATTTTGGAATAAAATGTTATTGATTTGGATAAACTATAATGGATATTCTTGACTAGCTTGAAACTGATTAATGATTTGTATATTCCATCATTGTTGGAGTTTACAACATTTTTTGATAGAAGTACAATATCCATTATTCAATAAGGAATAAGGGAGAATGAATGTTTTTAATAATATTTTATGGTAATTCATGGTGTTACAATGTTATAAAACAATACATAGTGAATGTATTATCATGTTATTATGTGGTAAATAGGATCTTGATTGTGTTTACCTTTCTTATAAATTTTAGATTTTGAGATTGGACATAATATTTTTGGATAAGTATAAAGGTTGGAATCAATTAAGTTTGATAGTGGATACTATTTTTAAGGTTGTATAATTGTTTGAGAATTTTTTTTGGATTTTCAATAAAATGGCAACCTAGAGGTTGTGCGATGACCTATCATGTCCGGCAAGGTCGCGAGAGTTAAACACGCTACCAAAGAGAGATAAGGGTGCATCACCTAGCTCTGGCCTACATGATGTCCTGTATTGTATAATGTAGTTTTTTTAAATGGATGAATAGATAAATTATAAATTCATTTGTTTTGTAACCCAATACGATTAAGATAAATTGAATATTTTTTGAATTCTATAATCTTTTGAAGTGAAAGGTGAGTTTGTGGTAAAAATTTGTTGAAAGATGAAACTCTAAATTTCATTTATATATATTTATATTTTACTCTTCTTATAGGAATAAATTAATTATTAAACTTTCTAGAAGTGATAGTAAAATCAAAAACGTGTTATCTTAATTTCTTATGTTTTGTTGAACCGATGATATTTTAAATCATCATAGATTATTGGCTTTGAGGACCACAATTTTACATATGTTTGTGATTTATGACCTCAATTACTCCTTAAAAATATTTATGTTTTTCTTCCAATTACTTTTATTTAATTTCAACCAACGTTCTCCTAATCTAGATCACAATTTGGTGGTGATTATTTCATTTCCCTTTCCCTCTTATTAAGACTAATTTTATTAACACAATTTTTTATGTGGGTTTTTCACAATGTTATTTTTCTATTCTTAACCTTTTTTTAAGAACACTTTAAAATGGAGAGGATTCTATTTATTGATGGAGGGGTGAACGTAACACCCCCTGATATCATAGTATGTAATCTCATTAAAGTAATTAAATTGCTTTCTCTACACGCAACACTGAGTTCGAGCGCACCCCAACTTACCAAACTAGTTGTTCAAAAAGCGGTTATGAATAGTATTAACTGCATTTTGAATCTTATATACTCTATAAACTTTTAACATCTGTATTATGTGTTTCATATAAATAATATAATAACAAATTCATTTTTTCAGATGAAGGGAGTATTTTTTAGAAAATGCAATTGTACAACCTTTTAATGAAGAACCCTTTTTAAATCCAATATTTGACACTTCTATATATTAAATTTTTTATAACAAACTACTTCATTATAATTGGGACATAAATATTTAATTTTGATGAATTTATGTTGTTTTTTCTGATAACATTCATATTTTTGGGAATAGTGAAAAATACTAAATTTTAATTGAAAACAACTATTTTAATAAAAATAATTTAGAGTGTCCAGTAATAAATTTAAATGATATGGATTTATAATTGTATTATATTTTTTAAATCTAATAAAATATAGGTCATTATAAGTAATTTCACATTTAAATTTGATATAAACACATGTCCATCTTTTGATTGTTTTAGCATTATAAAAACACACTTTTTGGTTTTGACGACATGAATTATTTATAATGTAATAATTGCTACATCTATGTTTTAAATATTTTTAAATATAATTATTTTTTGAATTTTGTAAATAAAAATTAGATTAGGGTGAATTTTTTGAATTTTTCTTAAAACTTTCTATTTTTGGCGAATATTGAAAAGCACTGCATTATAATTTAAAACATAATTTTATTTAAATAATTATTAATATTATTGAAATTTATTTTAATTTCAAAATATATACATAATATCTATATAAGATCAATTTATTTCATTTCAGTCATATTATAAAAAAATTAGATGTATAAATTTCTATTGAACTTTTTACCGTCTTTTACCCACCTTCTAGAAGAATTTTCAAATTTTCATAACACATAATTTTTCCAGTTCTGTGAGTTGAATATCAAAAATCCAAGAGACATGGTCAAAATATGTATGAAATTTTGGTTCAATAAGATGAATATATTTTTTGGTAAATTGTAACTTTTGACTTTTATTTACCACTGTTAAAAGTAAATTGGGTAATTAAGAGTAAAAATGATATTATAATTACCCTAACACATGTATTAATTATATTGGATATGTTTAATTCTACCGAAAACAAACTTATTAATAATATATGACCACCTTTGGTTCAATTGGATTTTGTTACGACATTTGTTATAAATTTATTTACAAAAGTCTTAAAAGAGTTAAATTCAATGATTAGTAACTAAAACATTTTTAATATAGGTTTAAACACAATATAAATTCCACTATAAATATTACATAGAAAGATAAAATGACATAAAACATAATTTTATTTTATTATTAATTATTAGACATTATATAATTAAAATTATTTGTGACACAATGATGAAGAAATAATTTCGTTATTAATGAAATATTAAAATAATTGATATTATAAAAATCCAAATAACTATAAATTGAGACTTCTGATGAATTAAAATAATATTATAGATTAATATGACTTTATAGGGTTGGTTAATAAAATTTATTAAAATTCATAAGGTTTTTATGTCTTTTAAAAAAATCAAATACTCTATAGTGTCAAAATGGACAAAATTGATTTTTTAAAACAAATATTATATTATTAATTGATATAATATTCATAAAAAAATAATGACCATCCAAAGGAAATAGATAATTATATATATATATATTAATAATTAACTACATGGGGTTATTTTTTCTTGTTTTTGTTAGTTTATTAACCATATAATATAAAAATACAATGCGATAAGGTAATTGTCAAAATATTTAACTATGAGTTAAATGTAAAATATAGGGAAAATATGATGAACTAAACTTGTCTAAAACCAATTAATTGAGATTTATTAAACACATCCCCACCTAATCCTTTAAATAATTTATTTTGGAGCTACTAGAAATTGATAATTATTTTATTATAAAATAATATTTCAATCATTTCCTAATGTGACCCTAACCTATCTTATAAAAGGGAACTTCACCATATATTAATTACACACCTCCAATGCTTTTTGGCTCTAAAAACCCAGAAAAAATATTCTCTCATCATTCCTACCTTCATCCTAGTGGCCTTCTGTTGGTCAAAAATTCATCCTATGGATCCCTTTTGATCAAATCAAAAGGAAGAACCTGAAGAAAAGGTAAATATTTCATCACATATTTCAAGTTCATTTCTCCTTCCACTTCTGCATTCTTTGTTGTTTCCATTCTAAAATAATAACTATATTATCTTATATAAATTGAGATGTTCTTATAAAAATGGTAAATCCATATTAATTGTTCTATCCATTAAATGAATGACAAAGTCACCATACGTGCGTCCTTACGGCGTACCGTCTCCACGCCGTGGTGTAGTTTGTTATTCAAACGCTTCATTATTTGGATGGGTATAATAATGAGTATAACTAATATAAATAATAAATATAACATGTTATTGAATCTTTATATATGATATAAAATCAAATTATAAATGATTTCTCCATTAATATAATGATATTGTCACTCGTGCGTAAGTCCAGATTACCATCTCCACGACATGATGAGATATTAATCCCCACATTCACCATTAAATGATTATTATAAATATTTATATATTATTAATATGTATGTAATATCTAACATAATAATTTTTCTGTATATATATATATGTACTTAAATTTTTCTTATTCACTTACTTATGTTCAATACAATATGAAAACTGAAACAACGTGTATGCCTACGTACGACCTATCGTCCACATAAATAGTGTCTTATATTTCAAATATCTACCTAATATATATATTTATATTCTAAATATATATGATATATAAATCAATGTTTATTTTCTAGAATTATTAAATCATGATCAAAATGATAAGATCAATAATAACAAGTTAAAACATATAAGATAAAGAATGTGATTATTGCCTAAAATGTGAATTTAACATGGAAATTATTATTAAATGGGTAGTATAAAGTCATAATTGAATCATGTATGATATAATAAATATGAATATGGTTCATGTATATTTTAATAACATACTATAGTAATTAAACATGAGGGTAAATGTACCTTCAACTAAAGATAAGTGCAATGTGAGGATTAATTTCACAATCTCTTTATTACCCGAGGATGTTTTTACGTAATTATCTACTGGGTAATATTTATTATACATGCCCATGTTTCATAAAAAAGCTTTTAAAGTGATTCATTTTAGGGGAATTTTTTACTAAAACATTATTTTAAATGATTTAAATTTTTATTCTTATAAATCATTCTCATTAATTTCCATGTTTTCAAAATGATTTTTAAGGATTTATTTATATAGACATGAATGTTTTAAAAATGTTAATTATTTTCAAAAGATTCAATGTGGTATGGGACAGATTGATTAAATCATTTCATTTAATATATTCCTTTCTAAAATGTGTGACTTTTAAAGGTTTTTATGAAAAAGGGATATTTCTCAGAAAGAGTTTTATAAATCATTTTCACCAATATCAACATCATTTGATTGATTTTAAACTTGTCTGAAATTGATTTATTATGATAAAATTCATTCATATTGTATTGAAGGTTTTGTGATATCTTTAACATTGGATGTGTTATTTTTATACCATTCATGGTTTATAGATAATGTATTGAAATTTCTAATGATATTTTTAATATGAATCTTTATGTTAAGTTTATACCATTTCACATGAGGAATGCATTGGACATTGTAAGTGATAGGTGGATCAAGCTATTGCTTCTCGATGCATCAGTAGGTCTAATGAGGCAAACTAGTGTCTTCACACAAGGCCATGAAAAAATCATATTTTTAGTATTGGCACAAGGCCTTGACTATGTGGTTATGAATTCTGCCATTATTCATTACATAATTTGGAACGTGGCTATTGATATTGCATGTGACTATTCTAATAGTAGAATATCAATGTGAGGAAGTCAATGGAATTATTTTATTTTATCTTTTCCATATTATAATATTGTTTATGTTTAAAATAATTTTGTTTTAGTCTTATAAATTTCATTAAAGGTTTATGCTTATTTATTAAATTTTCTGCTATATTGTTATCTTTACTGAGCATCTGAGCTCACCCCATTCAATTTTTTTCCCATGATTGAAGAAGTATTTTATAGTTGACCTTTAGGGATACGCTAAGGGATATTAATGTCCCCAAAATTGGAAAATGTTGTTGTTTTTTTTCATTTAATATTTTAATGTGATGTTCAAGTATGTAATTTATTTTCTAAGACTACTAAACTGGTCGGTCCTATGGGACATGATTCCTTGTAATCATGCCTATGTATTAAAATAATGTACTGAATATGGGCTTCTGGGGTCGGGGTGTTATAATAATAATACTAAAATAATTTACATATTTATACATTAATTATAATTATGAATCCGAACATGAATTATGGTTTTGAAAATTTATCTTTGTTATAATCATGGAGAAGATATTCTATATGTACTGAAGGGTTATGTTTTGACTTTTCAATTGTTAAGATGGTTAGAAGGTAAGTGTGAATTTATAATTATAACTGATGATTATATCATAATATTCATATAAGATAATTAAATATCGTTACATATATAATCTATTATATTTGGTTATGGAAAATGACTCACATCGCTTCATGAAGGTGGAAATCCACATATACACACGAATGACATTTTCATTTTTCTAAAGATGGAAGCATAATTAAATATAAAATATATTATCATTATAAAATTATAAATGTTAATTAATACCATATATATCTGTTAAATAAATCTTTATAACTAGACTTGAGATACTATGATGGATGTTTAATAGCATTGGTTAATGAGGTAGAAGTCTTTCGTACACTTTATTAATGTTTTTGTTTCCCAATTTATTGAGTTGTAGAAGAATATATATTGGTCTATTCATATAATATCATATTATTATCTAAAAAATAATCTTTTTGTTATTTAATAATGTTTGAAGAATATATTAAAAGAGGAATAATAAAAAACAAAATAGAAAAATTCGATTAATGTCAATACATCTTCTAAAGAAAATTGCATTTTTTCACTTTCAACCCTAAAAGGATGGTATTATGGGACAATAAATTTTCCACCCAAACATTGGTATGGATGTAAATAATGGATTTTGGTAGGTCTAAACCAATATAAAATGATTCTTATGTGTGTATAAAACTGGATAAGAAGTCGCCATTTATAAATTAGAGGAGGGTAACACTTGGATAGAAATAAAATAATAAATTATCCTAAATAAATTTTCAATGAAAAAAATCCAAAATTATATAATTTAGAGATAAAATATGTATTGGCTGAAATACTATCTTAATTTAATATATGGACATGTTTATAATTGTTTTCTAGCATTATCTATTTTATATATGTGTTAACTCTTCATGGAAATGACAAAAATAATGATTTTTTCACAATTTTATAATCAATATAGTTACTATAAAATGAAAAATTGGTCAGTAATTGGAATATAGTTATTATATTTTAAAAAATAATAATCACATGACTGAATTTAGTATTTTTATGAATTTTATATTATTTATTAATATGTGATTTCTTATAATATAATATTAATTCCATTTTTCAAACTATTTAATTAATTTGACATTTAAAGAAACATGACAGTAATGGATTTTCAATATAATAAATTCTAACATCACTATAATGTTATATTTCCAAATAATTCACAGAATACAACAGTTCATTTAAATTAAAATACCTTCAATATTTTTAATATAATTTATTTTATTTTTCTTTTAATATATTAAATAATTTTTCCACATTGAATAACAATTTAGGATATTTATTTAGTCACTAAAAAATATTAATGAATGAAAATGATAAGAAATAATATATCATTAATATAACCAATTTATAACAAAAAATACTACATATTTACCCCTATTTAAAAAAAATAGATATAAAAAATATACAATGACATTATCTGCTATTCATTATATAAAATCATATATAGTACAAATTAATGAAATAGGGAACCAAGAAGAAATAATTTTAAAACATGGATGGATTTGGCCTAACTCCACTTATCTAATAAGAAGAAAAGAATGTGTTAGGGTACTTTTTAGTACTTATAATATTATTTTTAACCATAGTTACATGATTTACACTTACTATTGTGAAAATATTCTTTTTTGGTTATTATTCAATATAAACAAAATAAGTGAACTATTTAACAAATTTTGACCTCCATATTCACAATATGGAATCCATTTATCATGTTATGTTTTTTAATGTTAAATAAATTAATTATAATATTTTCTCATATAAATTAATAAATCCATTTAATAAGAAAAGATATTGTTCATGAATAAGATGACATTATTAAAAATTGTGTGATGATTTACTAATAAAATTTCAATGACCTTGTATTGAGTAAAAAAAATTATGTATATATATTATAATTAATTTAAAATATTTCGTACATTTCAATTTATTGTCTAGGATTAAATGGTTATATTTAAAAAATAATATATCATGGTTTTTAGGGTTAATGTGTTGTTTTATACACATTATCAAAAAAATTATTTTTTTCCCTAAAATATCTGGTTGTTAAAACTACCAAACTGCTTACACTATTGAAAATAAATATATACATTTCATGGAATAAAATCCACGTAGAATAGTACTTAAACTGATCATTTATTATTGATTAATTGCCTATAATTTTATAATATCCCTTCATCCATTCTAATAAAATATTTATTTAAATAATTAAAATATTTTTTTTATTTTAGATTAACATTAATATTCTTCTTCTAAATCAATGTTCTGTTTATAATTATTTTTGTAGAACTGTCCCCAATATATATAATCATCAATTAATTAACATTACATTATCTCAAGTACAAATAAATATATATACCTACTTAATATATATTATTAACTGGATGGAGAATAAAAAATAATCTATATTGAATGAGTATACATCTACTAAAAAGGACTCTCAACAAGAGTTAACCATCAAATCATCATTTTCATCTACCATTCATAGTATCCAAACCCTCCCACAAACAACCAAATCATGTTTCCACCCTGAAAATATAAAAAACCTTCTACCCCCTACGCATTATCAAAACAAACAAGCACTCATATAAAATCAATACAATTTTTTATTGTTATATTATATTTATGTGTTAAAGAAAATAATATTTCATTTGGAAATAATGTTAACAAGTAATCAAAAATAATTCAAAAATTAAAGGCATGATTATGTAAAATAAGGTCCTAATATAGTTATCCAAATATATTAATTCATGTTTTTAATATCTTTTCATAACCTTATTGGAAAATATAATTCCTTATGAGGATGTTTTATAATGGAGGAAAACCATATACAACAACTACTAATAAGAGATATTATCATCCATGAAATATTATCAATGAAAAAGTACAACACAATATTAATTTCTACAAAATAATGAAAGATTTTATACATTCCTTATTCATTATACACCATATCTTAATATCTATTTTTAATTTTATTATTTATATTCAGGCTCAATATCGAATGATAGAAATTATAGTCAAATAAATAAAATGTGGAACTATCTATGAAATATCTAAGGGAAATCTAGAAAAAATAATACTATAACCACATATTAAGATATAATATACCCTTTACTATTTTTATACTCACGATTATTATCTTAATTATGTTAACATCATTTATTTAACCATTAGAAGGAAATGAATGATAATCCCATATTTACACATAATTTTCCGGAGAAATGTAATGAATAAACCCATATTCCCACATAAAAAACTTCCCAAACTAGACGAACACATATAGCGACCCCAATATTATGCACATATCATAACATAGTTTTAATCATAATTAAACATCAAATTAAAATCCATGTATCATAATTTCTAGAGTCTTGGAAGACTAGGTACATAATATTGAAACCATGGAACAAAATAAAACATTTCTTTATTTATCATCCATTAATAGATCTTGTCATACATTTGTACTTACAATGTCATAGGACAACCTAGGGTAATCATGAACATAAGGGATGAGGTAACAATCCCAATACGAGAATAAATATTAAAATAAATCGTAGAACATGGGTTAAAATGCATAACATAATTATTTTAAGAGGAATAGATCATGATTAATTGTATGGAATCATAACATGGGATAATATAATAGTGGGATAAAAGTAATTTGGAAAAGACATAAAAAATAAATTTATCTTGATTAGGGTCCCATTTCACATAGGTGATCATGAGTCAATGATAATTAAACCTTGAGCATCACAAGTCAAACATCATTACACATAGAGGAGAATGTGTCAAATATACCACCAAGCCAATGCATATAACATCTCATGAGATGAAACGTTAACCAATAAATTTGAATTCTATCTAGGATTATAAATCATAACATGTTCATGAATATGATTTCCATATAATGAATCAAACGAAAGTAAAAATAACATAAACATAAGGGTTACCTATAGAATGAATTCGGTATCAAAATCATGAAAACATCATAATAAATGTGGATATTATAAATGTTTCTATGAAGGAAAATAATTTAATAATATATGGACATTGGTAAGGGAATATTGGAACACATTAAGATAATAGATTTCAAACTATTGTGAAAAGAGTTATTAAGAAACATCCGAAATGTAAAACTTTTGTTCATTTTAACAGAAATATTCACGATTATTTAAAATGGAAAAAAATTATAAATCAAAAGTTGAACAGTTGAAATTATTTCATGACAACAAATGTGATTTCATAAAATTAATGGTGCATTAAAAAATATTATTTAGAACACTTGAAAATGTGTAAGTATTCAGGATGTTCAATTGAATTAGGCTTGGTTGCCAGGAAGACTTGACTAGGAAAGCTTTAAAAATCATGTTTATCCTAGAAAAAATGATGAATGGATATTGAAATATTAATTTGGACGATATAATCAGAATTTATAAGATTTTGTAAAAATAAAATATAATTTCATTAGGGTAAAAATAGAGGAATAGAAACCCGAGCTGATAAATGATGATCATGTAGTATCCCACACAATATGGATGAAATGATATTACACTTGATCTTAATGTCTTGAATAATTAAATTTTATTTATTAATTAAAAATTATAAAACAATTTAAAAAATATTTTCACCATTATTACATTATTAATTTAGTTTAGGACCGTTTTGATGGGTTATGAGATTCAATTTCATTATTTGGGGGATTTTAGTCCCTTTGTTTTCATGATCGGTTTACATATATAAGTGTATGGAAAAAAATGTATAATTAAGAATATTATCTAAAAAATTACAAATATTTTATTAATGAAATTATATAATATTAAAATACTCTTTTTTTCTATATGTGACAATGAATCATTATATAAATCATTAACGATACTCTTATATATTAATTTAGCTTTTTTGAAAAAAAACTCATATAGGTATATAAATTGTATCATGTATAAAAATGATTATATAAAAGTAAATAAGAAATAATACATGTATTATAATCAGGTTAAACCCTATAAAAGATTTCATGACTAGCTTTGAAGACAAAATTGAATAATGAAAACATGCCATCCAAGAAGATGGTAAATCGACACCTCAGAGATGATATTTTCATTCTTAATGTAACAGATATATGAGAAGATATTAGATGTATAATTATTCAGTAAAAAAGATAAAATTATTTTATATGTAGGATATTGGAATTTTTAGCATATTGGGATATGAGTATGTGATGATAATATATGATAATATGGGGAAAAGAAAAACAAATTCAAAAAAAACTGAGTAGTATTTTACCTCTTGATTACTTCTTTATTAGAAAATCCATAGTGGATTGGATATGTTATTTTGTTAATATAAAAATATCAATTACATGGGGTAAAGGGTTAAGAAGGATATTGGGAATAATATAGACATGGACCAAGGCTTGATAGGTGTGAGTAGAATAGGTGGTGATGGGTGGTATTGTTTGTGGAAAGAGGTTATTTCTATTTATTTAACTAAATATTTAATTATTTATTCTCAAGATAAGAAATAGTGTATATTATTGAGACTAAAAAAGTAAAATGAGCATATGAGTTATAAAAAATGGTCACTTACATCATCCATGACTCATGCATTACTCAAAACTATATTTATTTACAAATACTATAAATTTCCATATTTCAACATTCACTGAAAATGCATGTATTTTAGAAAAATAAAAAATTTAAACGTAATGATTTTATTATTATTATTATTAAAAATTTAACTCCATTTTATGAAAATAAATTTCTAAAAATGAGGAATTTAATTTATATGTAAATACATAATTTACTCAAAAAATACTTATTTTAAAATTAAATCTACATTTCTAACACATTGAAAAATTAATTAGAGTCTCATATAATTGTATTACAATAATGAGATATTAATTTATTAATTTATTAATAAATTCGAAGAAAAAAAATTTACATTTAAATTGAAAAATTATTCCTAAAATAGTAATTAAATATTTATGAATTATGAAAATACTAACACTTAATTAATAGTTTTTAAAATAATCACATAATAATACTATGACATAATAATATCATATTATGATATTTAAGATGGATAATTTCTTAAGACATTAATTGGTGAGTTTATTATTCAATTGGATGGTTTAATATTCATTTGGGTCACACTACTATTCCAAATGTCAAATTATTATTTCGTCATTATAGGTTATTTAACATATATAAATACTTATTATTTAATACATTAGTCATTTATATATATTGTATTCGGTTCTAAATTATACATAATTATAAGAAAATAATTTCAATAGATTAAACATGGGTCGTTAATTTTTTCCTCCTTAATAAAATGTTTCCCTTGAAATGTAATTTTACATGCAATGGTGAAATTAAGTGTGGGTACTTTTCCTTCATCAATTTCTCTGGTACCCGTGCTTCCTCTTCATTCTTTTGGTTTTTCAATACTAATTTTACTTGGTTAGTGGCCTTATTTTTAAGAACATTATCTCTATGATCTAGTATCTCCACTAAATGCTCCTCGTATGAAAAATCATTCTCCTACCATACCACCACTAAATTTAGTACATGTGAATAATATAGTAATTAAATACTTTTGAAAGATGTGGGATATATATCTGGTACATGAGACATGGTTGGTGGTAGTGTTATATGATAGACCATAACTCAGACATGACCAAGGATCTCAAAGGGGCGGATGTACTTAGGTATTTTATTCCCTTTATTCCCAAATCTCATGATCATATTCCATTGAGATATTATGATAAGTACAATGTCTCTAACAAAAAACTCCATGTCCCATTATTGGTTTTCTACATAACTTTTTTTTTCAACATTAATCTTCCTTGATGTGATGTTGAATTTTTGTCGCCTTATCCCACATTTTTTGTCCATTTATGATCATAACATCTTACGTTCACTAACGTCCTTTAATGATGCTGGTGATCTACACATTTTCCCATAAAGGGATTCAAAGGGATCCATTCGAATGATTGCGTGGAAACTATTTTTGAAAGAGAACTTCACTAAAGGTATATGTTGGTCCTATCTTCCTTTGACGTCCATTTAACAAGCTCTCAATAATTTCTCTACGATCTGAATAGTTCACTCGTAGTGGCCGTCAGATTGAGGATGATAGTTCATATTTAATTTTAGCTCTATTATTATAGCAAGATTGATATTTTATTTAATTTATTGATTAATCTAATATTTTATTCAGACATAATAGATAGTGTTACTCCATTCTTCCTTACTACATCTTTGATGTATATCAGTGCAATTTCATCTGGTGAGAATTATATTCATATTACGATAATGTAAACTGTCTTTGTACGATGATCCATAATAACCTATATATCAGTGTTTCCTCTAGATGTCTTTGGTATTCTAGTGAAAAAGTAAAAGAGGATTTTTACCATTTCTATGTTGTTAGGGTTAATTGTTTCATCATCCATTTAGACATCTACATTTCATTATTCATTTTCTGACATACTAGGAACATTGATCTCTATTATGTGATATTCTTTTTCATATAATATCACCAAAAGTCCTCTTGAAGGTCTCGATAAATATTGATTCTCCTTAGGTGAATAGAGATGGTATAACTATAGGCATCATTCATAATCACTTTTTGAATCACTAGATTTGATGGTACACATAGTCATGAACTCAATATTATGACTCAATATATACTGTTCATGATCTTGAAGGATTTCCCATTTGGGATAACTTTAAATTTTTTTTAATTTCCACAACAATTCATTGAGAATCATTCATTTTCTCCACAAGGTATGGTTGAGAGTCATTTGTTATAGCATTAATGTTGTTCATCCCTTAATGATTGTCATTTCATTTTAGATTAAGTATATGAAGATTAGATACTTCCCAATTCTCATAATTGAAAAAGATTCAGTTTAGTTTCTACCTTGAGAATCACCCCCCTTATTTTCCTTACCATGATGGCAGTGGATTGAGTAGTCATAATCCTTGATGATATCTAACCATCTTCCCTCATGTATATATATTTCTTTTTATGTGAAAAAATATTTGAAACCCTTATGATCAATATATATCTCACACTTCTACCGATATATATAATGTCTCTATATTCTTAACATAATGATCGGAACTGTCAACACCAGATCATGTGTGGGATAGTTATTCTCATGTATTTTCATTTTCCTTGAGGTGTAGGGTATCACATTATTATTTTTCATCCCTATAATATATAACCCCTTTTCTGAATAATCCTTGTACACCACAAATAGTTCTAAACTTTTCATGAGTGTGTGAATCATCATAGTGATAAAAACCTTATTGGGTATCTAAAATATAGTCTCAAATTCTTGAATCTAGAAAAAAATCAATACCTTCCATGTCATATTGGTTATTGGTTTGAGAACAATGATATTTTTAAAAAAAAATTATTGGTAATAACCAAATAGAAAAAGAAAGCTGGGGATCTCCATTTCAAATATGGGTCTGGTCCAGTCTTCTATCTCCTATGTCTTTGAAGGGTCCATAGATATTCCTTTACTAATGATAACATTCCCCACGCATGATACATCCTCCATCTAAAACTCACATTTCATATAATTTACATATTGTTTCACCCATCTAAAAGTATTCAATAAAGTATTAAAATTATCCTCATGTTAATCCAATCAATTAATGTACATTAGAATATCATCATTAAAGACCGCAAAAATATTTTTGAGGTAATCTATAATGTTTCTATTCAATAAACCCTTTAAAATTTCTAAAGTATTAGTGAGTCCAACATGAATCACTACCAACTCATACATTCCATTACACATTTGAATTGTATTATTACGAAAAACCTTCTTATTCACTATTAATTAGTGATATCCCAAATAAAGGTTCACATTAGAGAAATAACTAGCCCCATGTTGTTGATAGAACAAGTCATCTATCTATGGAAGGGGATAAGTTTTCCTTATCGTTATATTATCGATTTCATGATAATTGATGAAGATCGACATTGATATATCCTTCTACATTACAATGTGGACTGGTTCAACCCATGGTGAAGCACCCGGGCATATAAAACCCTTTTCCGGATTATTCTCTAATTGCTTCTTCAGCTCTTCTATATAAACAATGGAAATTCTCTACCTTTTCATTGATATAGGACAAAATCCAGGATATGTTCAATTGAGAACTCAAATATCTATTTGGAAGAAAACTATAAAATTCTTCACAGAATACATCATTGTATTCTCTCTTGATGGGAATATCTTCAATCCTAATAATCTCATTTGTCTCAAACATTTGATTGATAAATTAATTTTGATAATGTAGTAATATACCCACATTATATGATGATTCTGAATGATAATAAACTTTATCCGTTAAAATTTAAATAATTTGGGGTTTCTTGGGTATGGGAAGAGTGATATCAATTTCCAAATATTTGATGTTGGTTTTCTATAAAGATAGCCAACCCATGCACAGAATATCATCAAACTCTAACAAAAGAAGTTTGAGAAGATTTTTTGGAATCTTATGTCCATAAACATAAACTGAAAAGGAGTTATGTACATTAGACACATTAATTTTTCCATTAGATGTTATCACAAATTACTCAACCTCTAAATTTTGAAGATATATTTTAATAGTTCTACTAAACATGCATGATATGGAAGATTTCATAAAACCACAATTACTAAGTACGTTCACTATTATCATATGAATAATCATTTTACCTATCACCACATCATTTCCCAACACCACAATAGTAGTTCGGAGAGCCTTATCCCTTCTTTTTTTCCTTAGGGGATTTTTTTGATTTTCCCCAAATATATAGGCTTAGGGAATTATTTTAAAAAATTCACATGTTTCTTATAGTTCAAACACTGCACTAATGGGTGAATGTTGATATGAACCTTCCTTTATTCTTCCATGTTAGTGTTATTCATCATATCCCTTCTGCAGTTGTTATCCAGATTCCCTATTCATCAACATTTCAAGAACTTATTGGTTCCCCTTAGATACATCATAGGCCAATTCTTCCATCAATTTTGACACGTCGGATAATTATTCATTTTCCCATCATGGGAATTATTTACTGATCCCCCAATATTAGACTCTATTTTCCATATTTGTCACTACTACAACGAGACTAATAAGAATATCTAATCTCCATATAAACCCTGAGGGAACAATATACAATCACCTCATAATTTTTTAAGTCTCTAGTTGTCAATTATTTATGTAGAATCATCATTAGTTTTCTATAGAAGATCTCCACCTCTATTTCAAATGGTTATGACAATGACGGAGGCATATCATTCATTCCTTGAAATTTTTTATTCATACACTCTAGAAAACACATATTCCTTATTCTTAAGTCCTTGTATCTATCTTTTTAACATAATAGAGAAGATTGAGGGAAAATATTTATTGAAAAATATTTTTCTATAATTACTCTTAATCCATGGAATCACTTTCCTACGTGAAATATATATTTTTAATCAGTGTCCACCAATTATCATCTTCCCCCATCAAAATGATAGACCTTCATCACAACATTATCTTCTTATGAGCAGTTTAGGATAGAAAATACATTTTCAATGGAGTTAATATAGTATTCCATGAGGAGGGTATTATAAGATTCACTAAACAAGGTTAGCCTTTTTATATGATGGTTTCAATTGAAGCATGATATTTCCATGGGGAATGAGGTTGTTTCACATGATTCATGTTATTATTCAAACATGAACCAGATGAGCATGTACTTTAATAAAGTCTTGATCACTCGTTAATATAATAATTGAAATTTAATTAGGGAAATCATAATGTTCCTTATCACATTTATTATATGTAGGTTTTCTTCTATATACTATCATTAACTAAGAAAAATAAATAAAAATTGGTGGATTTAATACATAGATAATATGAATAAAATTAAAATTTATACAAGAAAGGATAAAATATTAATGGAAAAGTATGTCCACATTTGTGATTCCCTGGGATTAAATATAAGTTATCCATGATATGTTTCCTAACATATATTCATATGGTTATTTACCTAATTACATTAATAATTTTTCATAAAGATCTTATAAATTTACCAAAGTATATCCCATATGAGTGTCATATGAGGTCCGTAGTAATGCACACTATCATGTACTAGGTTAACCCGAGTCATTCCCATAACACCATTTTGGAGTAATCACTCTTATTTACGCATGTTACAAGGACCCATCTACATTTGGTATCTAGATAAAGATGTATTTTTTAAATAAACAACTTACATTATACATTCCCAAATTTATTGATGTTTTCTAAAACATGGTCTTATACATACGGTTATTACTATTGTTTTATATTCCTAGAATCAAAAAATAACGTGACCATCCTATGATACAACTAATGGAGATCCTATTATTTTACACATGTTACTATGTTATTTTTAGCATGATTGAATATAAAATTACAATAAAATAAATAAAATTCTAATTTATTAAAAGACTACACACATATCACACAAAACATTCGACATAATAAAATAATAATTTATTTAACATCCATTAAGATATCAGAACTTTAATTGAGCCCTTGAATCATCACAAGATAATCTAGGGATACCATAACCAATGGGAATGAGCTAAAAACACTGTATTTGAATATACATTTGAATAAATCTTATCTTATGGGTTAAAGGAATAAAATAAATATATAAAAAAGGCACGAAACAAAATTAAACAAAAGGAATCACAAAATGATATTAAATAATCAAGGATTAATATTAATGTTTCAGCAACATAAAACATGAAATTACTATTTGTCTAGGATCGTAGAATGTAGAGGAGAAAATGTCCAAACTCATTTCACATAGAGGATCCTGAGTCAAGGCTCGTTGCACATAGTGGATCATGAGTTAAGGATACCACCAAGGCCGTTGAATATATAATATCATGAGACTATGATTTACCCAATAAATTGGATCTCTATCTTTGTTCACCAAAAAAACATGTTAAGGAATATTCATTCTACAAATATAATCATACATATATAAACAAATATAAACACAAGGGTTACTCGTGGAAAGAATTGGGTATCATAATCATGTTAAATGCATAATAAGACGGTGTATCAAAAAAAATCTATAAATTAAATGAATTAAACCATACATGAAAATTTATTATGTAATATAATATTATATCATGGAATGAGATTCCAAACATTAGTGAAAATATTATTTAGGAAATATTTCAAATTAAACACTTTAGAACGTTTTAAGGGAAAACATGCCTGATTCTTTAAAATAGAAAAGGAATAATTCATTGTATAAAACCAGAATTGAACTACGGTAGTTTTTTATTAAAAAATGTGTTATTTCAGAAAATATAATTTTGCAATAAAAATTATTATGGATCACACTTCAAAATAGGTATGGATTTGAGATGTTTACTTGAATTGAGATGGCTTATTAGGACGAATAGAGTACGGATCCTTTTAAAAACATGTATATCCCAAGAAAGTAGATTTAATAGTTCATGATACATTATTTTAAATAATAATAACAGAATATAAAATATTTATATAATAACACATTAAAATTTTAATTGGGTAAAAATAGAGGATGAGTATCCTGACTGTATAACGGAGGTTCTGATAGAATCACATACCCTATGGGTGAAATTATTGTTCACTTTATCTCAATATGCGAAATAATTAAATATTATTCATTAAATAGTAATTCCGAAAATAGTTATATATTTATATGATATATTATAACATTATTGAGTTCATTTATGTCCATTTATGGGTAATGATATTCAATTTTCTCATTTTAGAGCATTGTGGTCCTTGGTTATCATAATTGGATTACTTGTATAAGTGAATGGAATATTAGGTAGACTAAGAATAGTTATATAGAACTGAACTTATATTTTATTAATCAACATATTGAAAAAAAAAATAAAATTTTCTTTATAAATGAGGACAATATATTAGATAAATAATTAATGATATTCATTTAGATTAATTTTTTTTTGTTTTTTGATTACAATGAACTCATCTAATTTTATCAATTGTTTTTATGTTTATAAAATGATTCTAGAAAATTAAATAACCTATAATACATTTATTATAATATGTTTCTCCATTAAAAATGGTTTCATCAATATTCTTGAAGACAAACGTGAATGATGAAATCATGTCATCTATGAAACTGGTAAATGGGCACCTCATATATGATGTTTTCATTCATAAAGTAAATGATACAGGAGAGGAACTTTGATAAATAATTATTCGATCTACAAGATAAAATTTCTATATATGTAGGATAATAGATTTTTCAATTTTTTGGATATTGGGATATTGGGATTAGATAATAAAATCAAGGAACCAGAAATAGAAATTCAAAGAAAAAGACAAAGGGTCGTACCACTTGATTTTTTCTTATAAAGAACCTCATTAGGGGATTGGTTTTAGGATTTTATTAAGATAAAAATATCATGAAAATGTGTGAAAGGTTTCATAAGTGTATTTGGTAGAATATATATATCACAATTCTTGAGAGAAGTTAGTAGAAGATGTGTTGTGTGGTTGTATTTATAGAAGAAGATGGAGGTGTTTTCCCATTATTTTTTTGAATATATTATAATTTTCTCATGATAATAAATTGTATTGATTATTGAAAATTATCACAATATATTGAGCATGTTAGTTAGAAACAATTTTCACATATATCATCCATGCTCCAGAAATACTCAAAAATGTATTTATTTACATATATTCTAAATTACTGTATTTCACTATTCACAAAAATATAATATATTTTAGAAAAGTACTAAAAACAAAACCTTACAATTTTTAATGATTAGAGTTGAAAAACTAAATAAAATTTATGAAAAATATTTCAAATAAGAAAAATATAATTTTAATTAAAACATATTTTAAAATAAAAATTAATAATTTGAAATTAATAATTTTTTTCCAAAACTTTGAAAAATTTAGTAAGGTCTTATAAAATTATATTATAACACATGACATAAAAATAATATTTTATGGATAAATTTTATGAAAATAATATTTTGTTGAATTATTACATTAATCATTAAAATATAATTAAATATTTTTGAATTATAAAAATACTAGTACTTAATTAATAATATTTTTAATATTATGTTCATTATAATATTGTGTAATTATGTCATATATTAACTTTTAATGTGGATAAATTTTAATTATACATTAATTGTTGAGGCTATTATAAAATTAGCATGTTTACTATTAATAATGGTCACATATTGATTATAATGGTCATATTACTATTGCATCAATATAGGTTCCTCAAAAAATAGAAAAACTTCTTATTTCATTCATTCCTCATTTTGAAATATTTTATTGTGTTCCCTATATGACATAATTATATGATGGGAATTTCCATATATAATACATTAAGTTGTTACACCACATACGTGAGGAGTTTTAATGATTCCTCATTGATGAAAAAAGGCATCAAGGCTATCTTACATAGAAGTGGGGGATGGTATCACCCTCTATAATCCAAACATAAACATCCAGGAATGGCATAATCATAAATAGAAATGTATACAAGAAAAATGGAAAATCGTAAAATTTACAAATTATATATTATTAAAAATTATATGGGATACTGAAACATACCAAAAAAGGACAATTTAAGACAAATAAAATGTCAATCTAATCAGATTAATGAACCAATAGGTCTAAATTAGATCTCCATGTGACTCTCAAGTCACAACCATTATCCAAAAATCTATTTCCCATTTAAGTTGGTGTTGAATCCATCCTAAAAGAGAAGATATAAAGAAAACATAAAAATAAATAAATACTAAACCACAACCAAAATGTCCTTTTAGGGAGAGATACAATTCTTGTAGGATAACACCAAGAGTCATTTTCACCTATTTTATAAAGAAACCAATTATGTGTGCTCAAGAAATGGTTGTGGAAAATATGTCTTCATTCCATTTATAAATAATGAAAACATCCAAACCATATTGAATTTTCATCCTCATAGTGTTCCATTTAATTATAAACTCTACATGAATTTTTATTTTCCCAATTAATTAAAATATTAAAGGAGAGAAATCATTTATTTTAAAAGCATATGTATTTAAAAAAAATCCAGTGTTTTAAATAATTAAAATGTTTTAACAACAGAAAAATTGTAATCTATTTTCCTTGTTTCCATTAAATTAAATTACACAAATAACGTAATGGTAATCAATTATTAAAGGGAAAAAATAATGAAACACAAACATGTTATGTTATAAACAATACTAATAAACGAATGAACAATAATAATCAGTATGAAGACTAAATCCAAAAATATATAAACCCATCAAGAAATTCCATCCATGAAATACGAAATAAAAACTCAAAATTATAAAAAACATAAAGACATATGGTATATAATAGAAGTAAAATTTTATTGGAAGACATGAAAAAAATATGAAATGTATAGGTGAACCTCATGATAGTTGTTTAACAGTAACACTTCTATTAACAATATCAATCTACCTAGTTTATTAGGTGAAACTTCCACTATCCTGATGTTACGTAAAACTAGGATGACTAAGATGTAAAAAAACTCAACTATACAAACGAATTAACACAACGTAAAATATAGATTCTTAGGTTTACTATGGTAATAACAAATAGAGTTTATCCTTGATCAAGAAAATGTCATTAAATGGATAAAAAACTCCATTTACTGTAGTACCACAATAAAATCCTTCCAACCTTTTAGACATCCCTTATTTGATCCCCTATCCTACCTCATATAATGAATCACCTCATGACACCAATAACATGGATAATATTACATCATTAACAATTAAATTGGCTTAAATGTAGAAAAAATCCACATCCCATCAAAAATTCCCAATTGGTATTTCATTTGTATAGTATTCACCAATACATATCATTTTAAATTCTATTTATAATTTAAAAACTATTCTAAATGAACTCAAAATAACAATAAAACTAAAAAATGTATAAATACTCCCAATTTAAAAAAATCCACCCTTTTTAAAAATTGGAAACTTTTTTACAAAATAATTGAACATGAATTAAATACTCTGTAACACCATGAAATTTTTTGAAATAGTTTTTAAAATTAATTTAATCTTTTTCTATTTTTTATTTCACACAATACTAGATATTCTTTTTTTATAATAAATAAATAATTTTTTTCATATTTTAAAATAAAAACATAAATTTGAATTTTGTACACCCAACAATATGTTTGGAATGTGTTACACACAATTCTGAGTTCCTTTTATTTCTTACACAATACACGAGGAGGAGGTTTTATTAAACAGAAATATACTATTAATAATATTATTAAAATATTACTATTAAAATATAATTATAGTTACCAGTTTTCCATTGGAATATACGCTATGAATATGATTGAATACATTTTGGCAATATGATATACCTAAGTATATAAAAAAATACTTTGGTTATCAATACATTGAAGTAAATATATGAACTATTTCAAATTAAATAAATAACTTTTAAAGAAAACAATTTTTCAATGTAGAAATAAATTAATATCCCATTAAATAAAAAACACTTTTGATTATTTTTATTAATATAATTTATATATAATACATACATTGATGATTTTTGAAAATAATCCAATAAATTTGGTAGGTATAATCTAAGGATAAATAAATTTTGTGAATAAAAAAGAATCATTCTTCTGAAAAGTAATGATTCTTCCTATTAATAGATATCCCATATTAACCCATGTTTGTCTCTTTAATTAATTTTATATGTAAAATTAAACTCCGTAATTTATTTTAGAGTATATAACATATCTTATGGTGAATCATTTGTATTTTACTTTGATGCTTCATTTGTTGATGAAGAGTGTAAAATATTGGATACTAATTCAAAACTAATTTTTCATCAAATATATATTTGAGGTTAAATTAAATTTTATGTTGATTTTAAAAAAATGGTATATAAATTGAACATATATAAATGATAATTATTTCCTTGGAATCAATTTAAATTCAAAATTAGGTATATAATCTTTCCACACATTTAAATATTTTTACTTCAAAAACCAATTTTATCAACCCATCAGCAAGATTAAATTAAAATTAATTTCTTCCAGATATTTTTTTTGAAATATAGAAATATGGATTCGATATTTGGAATTAAAAAATATATAATTTCTTATAAGGTTAAATTAATTTTTATAATAATAGTACTGTAAGTAATTATAATTTATTTCATAATTAAGAGGAAAATTATATTGAGAATGGAATAAACATTGCACTTATGGGAAAAAAAGATTATAATCCTTTCTTAAATCCATTGGATGGTCATAATACGAACCAATAAAAACATAATTATAATAGGTTATATTATTCAAGAAATAGTATATAGAAAAATGAAGTTTGTAATTACGTTTTAAATAATCTAAAGAATGCCACTCATCATCTTTTAAAAAAGCCACTAACCCCTCCACCTTATTCAAATATCTCTATCTATTTTTATAATAAATAATATACTCAAATAAAAATAAAATAACCCTCAATTAAATATTTTTCCCTTATTTGTTAATAAATCTATCCAATTATTCCCTTTTATGAATTTAAAAATCAGTCACCCAGTTATGAGATAACATCATTCTTCAAGGTCCTTTATTTTATTTTTCTTTCTCCACCACCTCAAATCAACATATTACAAAATTATTTAATAAAATATGTATCCTAATTATACCAAATTTTTTCAATTACATGGGTTAATCCTAAACTTACACACACTTCCATCTAATGGGGACCAAATTTATTGTTCATCTATACAGTGAACTACCACATCATGAAACGATATTCTTCATATTTCCTTTACCACCTATCAAGGTTTGGAATTATGATAGAAAATTTATTTTTATAAGTTATATATAATATTTATGATGAAATTATTCTTATTTAATTATTATTTATCACATACATTCATTATTTCCATTTAGTGTAAGTACGATAATT
Organism: Viscum album; assembly: GCA_963277665.1. Classification (NCBI taxonomy): domain Eukaryota; kingdom Viridiplantae; phylum Streptophyta; class Magnoliopsida; order Santalales; family Viscaceae; genus Viscum; species Viscum album. Next base: position 1,019,051,747 of record OY728143.1, read on the forward strand.
TCAATTGAGGAAATGTGGACCACTACCTCCTAAAAGCGATGTGATTTATTCACACATTACATGGAATGTAATAAGTATTCATTAAGTGATGTTATATGATATATATGAAAGAAACATTTAATGGAATTAACAGTTTTATATATACCTACAAATATATATTTTTATATATCATTTTCTTTCTTTCAGCCAATATAATTATAATATGGAAACAATGTTCATATGTACGTAAAACCTACCCTCTCCATGAATTGTGTATTACATTCACATTTATATATTATATAGATTTTTAAATATACATATAAAATTAATATATATGATATTTATAACATATTGTTAATTTTTTTATATAATTCATTCGTTATCTATGTAATAGGACCGAGAAAAAGAAGTCAAATATATTTGAAAAATAAAGAAGATATTAACTGAAACGTCACATTATCATTTAGTTGTCAATAAAAGGTTAATATATATTATTTTGAAAATAATATATGGTATTCAATATAATAATATTGTTATGTTTCAATTTTGTAAAAAAAATATTTATTATTCATTGGGATTTAATGTGTATGAATAAATTCAAGAAATAATGTAATGGAATTTAATCTTGAATTTTATTTTCGTGAGAAATATTCTTTATTCACTACTCATTTAATTATTGTTGTGTGTATAATACCCATGAATGTATTGAATTAATATTATACATAAATTTATTTTTATTTACACATCCATTGTTTTTATATTTCATTTTTGGGTGTTTTCATAAGTTAGCATATCAGTAATGTAATTTTGTATTATGTTTTCCTCATTGAGACAAATTTCATGTTTTAACCCAATATTTTTATATGAGGTGTATTTACTACCCTATTCCTTGTTATTTCACGAAAAAATTATTTTGGTGAGATATTTATAATCATTTAATGTTATTATTTTCTTTTTATGTATTTAATGTTTCTAACGGTATAAATATTTATAGATTCAATATCATAATTTATCATGATTTTTTATGAGTATGCATCTATTGATGAAATATTATGATCGATATAACAATATCATTCTTTAATTTTATTCAATCTGGATATTCTTGTTATATCCATTTAAGGGAATTATTTTTACAATTGTTGGTACTTAATATTATTAAAAAAAATTCTGAAAATATAACAATATTTCTCCTTTAGTATGAAATATGTATTCTTTCAAATACGTGTTTTATTAAAATTATTTCAAAAACATATTAATATTTCCCTATTATGATTAAAGGATATTTTAAAATTTTCAATAACTTTTTATAAAATGGTTTAAAAATTAATATTCGTTTCATTTTCTTATTAATGATCCTTTGTAAACGTTTAATGTTCAAATGGAATGCACTGCCTGTATGAACTTACCCACCATCAGGACCATCATTTCCATGAATCTCCAATTGTATGTTTACAATGTGATTTTTTAATGAAAAATTTATTCCTTAATATTATGTATTTTTTTGTTTTAAATTTTTTTTAATGAAAAATGGTTTTTATAAATTATTATATGTTTAAATAGTGTTTTAAAATATTTTCAAAGCATCCTTTATATGCTATTAAAAGTATGTTTTAAAAAAAATTTATCTGAATGCTCTAAATGATTAATTTATATGTTTATAAATTATTTTCAATTGAAAATATTTTAAAAAAAATTTCAATATTTTTTATATGTTTCCAAAGATAATTAAATTCAAAATATTTTCTATCTTACATTATATGCTTTCAAATGTATTATAAATGAAAATGGATTTCAAAATGATTTATGTTTCAAAAAGAGTTTTTAAAAGTGGAAAAATATATTCCTCAATATAATTTTTTAATTAAAGTTTTATGATATATTTACATAAAAATTATTTTCTAAATAGTTTTATGAAAAGTATTTTCAATGAAATGATATTTTTCTTGAGAAATATTTCATGTGATCTTTCAAAAATAAATTTCTATATAAGATGGAGTCTTGGTTATAGTTTAATAATTATTAAAAAATAATATAATAATATCACTGATATTAATTATTTAATAGATTATGTTCTAAGAGAATGATGTTTATTAAATCCATTTCAAATCTACAAGTTATATGATTTGGAAACCCATTTATATTCAACTATTATTCTTTAAAAAATGATTATGAAACCTATCTAATTGACCCAAATTATTATTTGATTAAATTTGTATGATAATAATTTCATTTCATGGTTTATGATATGGGTTTTATGAACTCCATTCCTTCTAATGGGTCATAATATGACGATATTTATATTAACGTGTGTCACATGTATGAACGATGTTATTATATTACCGGTGGGACCTATATCTTTCTCCAAATGCATTGGGTAAATATTTATATATAATGAGATAATGATGGGAGTCATGTTCATGAAATTGGTCCATAATGGATTATTGGGAAACAAAATCCAATATGGGGGGATATGGAAACATGATCCATTATAGGAAGTAGGTGAAACCTAATCTATAATTTTAATATTGGAAAATATATCCACCATGAGAATATGGGGAAACAAAATCCAATAAAGGAATATGCTATAACCTGATCCCTTATATAGAAGAGACTAGGACTCGGGATATTGGAGTGTCACACCCAGTAGGTTTATTCCCATTGAAGTGACATGATACATTTTTTTAAATTAGCCTTGACACATAGATAAATGTATTATTTTTTATATGTCTAGAATTAATTCAATGTCGTATGCCTATGATATTCTCACATGGTTTATATACATTATTATACTATGATTAATGTCTTGTAAACTATCAATATGTATTAAATGTCTCTTTTTTTATCATTTATATACATGGTTTTATCATTCAATGTTATGATCTTGTTCTCAAGCCCTTATGTTCATGTTATGATTATATTTTCTATTATTTTTTCTTTTTGAGAATTCAATTTCACCCCTTTCTTATATATCCCATACCATGGTAATGAATTTTTGTATTAAGTATAATTACATAGGGGAAATATATTTTTGTAATATATTGAATATATTTCACCGAGCTAAAATATTTCTTCCAATGATTCTAATTGAACGAAACTAATACAGTCTCTAGGTGACTGTTTTTTATAACTTATTATATATTACATAAAAAATAATTTTGATGTATGTTAATCATTGGATGTAATACTTGTTTTTAGTAATAATTTTTGTTCTAACATTGGAAACAATGATGAAAATAATTTATTAAGTCCCATAAAGATATTTATGAGGAAATTACTTAGGGGGTCCTAATGAATAAATCTAGGCATTGGTTAATTATTAGGAAAAAAACCTTATTTTATTAAAATTAGATAATGGTTAGTTCCCAAGGATTAAAGATCTATCTAGATATTATTAGTGGATGTGTATCTTTAACATATGTATGTAGGGATACCAACTTATATGAGTTGTGACATTCCTAACAAAATAATAACCTAATACAGAAAAAAGGCCTTACTAGACATCATGTTTGAATCGCCTATAGTATGTGTATTAGAAATTAACAAACATTTTACAAACCATCATGAAGTATATAAATAGTTGTTGGAAATGAATAACATATTAAAAACCTAAGGAATTATATGGTAAGCATGGTTACAAAAATTTTACATCCTATACATGTTTTTTCAAGATTATGTGGTTTCTCACTATGATAATTATTTCAAACACAATGCTTTATGGTCTTAGACAGTGGTGGGAACCAGAATGAATTTAATTAATGATGAATGTTAATGTTAATTTTCCAATGAGTATTAAAATGGGATAGTCGTTGGAGTTTATGGTGTTGTGATCATGCCTATTCCTTTTCCACTAAACATGAGAAATAACATGTACAACAACCGACTCTTAGAATCACCAAAGATGAAATGGAATAAGTTAATTGAGAGTTTAGATAATGGATACCATGGATGAAATAATATTCATTTTACTTTTTCTAAATAATGTTGAATGAATAACCAAAGTTTCTGTCTTAGTGGAATAAGATGATGTTTTCACTATGGAAATGAAGCACACCAATCACGTAAATTGAATGGAAAAATGGAGGGTTCAGTTAATAAAATGGATAGAAATATTAGCCTCTTTAATATATAATCAATGGAAAAATTACTTAAGTGTGGAATGAATGGACAGTTTCAAAATTGATATCCCAAGGGTAATTATAATGGAGATTATATGTTTGGTGGTTTGGGTAATGTTTATATCATTTATTGTGATGATAATACAAGAAAAAATGTGAAATGAATGTGGTATTATGTAATGGGATGAGGTAGCCTTTGTATAACTTTTGCGTGAAGTGTAATAATTAAATCATTCATGTATATGAACTCAATAATTATTTAATATGAATGGTGATATATGCAGGTATTAATTTGATTATTTTTTCCATCAATATGTACAAGTATATGTTGAATGTTTCTAATGTTATGGAAAAATGATTAAATTGAAATGTGGTATTTTGACTAAGGTAATATTTCCCTTAATATGCTTAATATGCTAACACATTGTTTCATGGATAAGGATATAATGGATTTAAATAAGTGAATTGGAAGGTTCTAATTACCTAAGATCTAATTATGATCTTGTTGAAAATTATTTCTTCTATCATTGATGAAATTTACAATAATTTTGGATTTAACAAGAATATACATTACATTTTTGACTAGAGAAACACACATTATTTCAATATGGAATTATGGTAATTGAAGTTATTATCATGTTTCAAGGGAATAAATGATAATTTATTTCACATGATTGGTATGTGATGAACATGATATACATTATCAAATATAGGGATCAATGATAAAAAAATTCAAAATATTGTTACATTATTTCTCGGGTTTTGGACATTCAAATTCTAGAATGACTATATGGTTAAAAATATATAGAATAGTTTATATACACTTTGGATGTGATTTTAGTGATTAATGTATTATCTGACAATATGATGATTTATGCATATTGGATAACTTGTTCTAACGTTTTCTTATGATAAAAACAAATGGTTGGACAAGCCATTCTATTCTTGTATCTCGAAATCTATTAATGATTCAAGAATGAAAAATTTACCATCATTTTACAGGATGAGATATAAATTTGATGTTGATCAAGGCACAATAATGGTAAGGTTTTTCTAAAATCATTTAAATATATATTTTCCAGATAATTCATCAACATTAAGAAAACATTATAATAATGACATCTTTTTCTAATACCATAATTTTTATTGAACCGATGGCCTTTTAAATCATAAAAAATTATGACTTTGAGGAACAAAAAATTCCATTGATAATTTAATTATTTAGGAGTGATCGCCTCAATCAATACCAATAAATATTTACTCATCCCCTATTTGGTGATTTTTTCAAATCACATCAATGTTCTCATATGTGTAATCCTTATAATGTTTTGCAATGGGAAATAGTTATGTCTCCAACATTACTTTTTAACGGTTGTATTTGTATTCATATTTACTATATGGATTTCTATGAGTGGAACTTCCAAGTAATAATCCATTGATAACCTATATGAATTTTGATTGTGAAATTCACTTTAAGATATATAGAATGTAACAACATAAGATTTTGTGAGATATTTTTTATCTAGTTAATTTACCCATTTTAAATATAGAATTTCATACAAAACATAAAGTAGATTTTTTATATTTTAAATAATTAATATTTTATTTGTTATCAACATAATATTATTATAATATATTTGATAAAAAACACTTGGTTTTATTGTGTTTCACATAATTCTATGTACCTTCGAAGCGTTGTGTAACATGAAAGGTCATGTTTTTGTCGAACTATAATATTCTATTAACATTATTACAAAAATATTGTCATAGCTTTTATAGAGTCATTGGAATGAATTATTCTAATAAGATTTAAAAAATTATAAATATATTATTTACACATGTATATAAAATGTATCATTTAATTATCAATTCTTAGATGTTAATGTATGAAATATCTTTAGATAATGAAGTTAAATTTTTAATACTACTATTTCAATATATACAGAAACAATTTTATATCAAAAAAAATGATTAATTATTTTTTAAAAAAATTATATAAAATATATTAAATAATTACTTTTTATACATATGTAATATATTTAATAGGTATAATATAATAATAAAGACAATTTTATAAATAAAAAATATATATATTCTTCAAAAAATAACTTTACCACACTTTAATGGGGATCCAAATTTAAATAAATTTTTGAACTTTTATTTTATCTTATATTTTAAAATATACTCCATCATTGAAATACGCACACACAAATTATCTTTTGGTGATTTTTTTATTTTTTATGAAGATTATTTTTTTGATAAATGGATTAAATAACTAGATTTTAATTCATAACATATTATTCGTCAAATTTTTTTATTAATTTTAATTATATTTTTAACTGGTTTTAAATTTTAATAATATCAATTTTAAATCAATTTATTTAATTTATTTAATTTTAATCAATTTTAATTTATATTATATATAAAAAATTACCAATCATTTGAATATTTTTACTTTAAAAACCTCTTTTTTATTCCTTATAGTAAATTAAATTTGATTTTATTTCTACCAAATAAATTATTGGAACTATGAAAAATTTATTATATATTTGGAATCAAAATAAACTGTAATTTCATATATGGTCAACTTATTTCTTGAAATAAATATTGGTGAATGTAATTAAAATAAATTGAAACTATAAGAAAACAGTTATCTTAATATGGAACTAAGCATTACAAATAAGGGAAACAATGACATACGCATTTTAAAAAAGATATTTTGATGGCCATTATTATACTATATAATCTATTTTATAGAATTTTTTCCACTATTCAAACAAATTTTCTATGGAAAAACATGTGTGGAATTCCCTTATTCAAAATTAACAATGACATCTATCCTCCTCCACTATAAAGGGTTATATCCCCGTCAACATATTCAATTCACTCCATAAAATCCTATCCTAAAAAATATGGTCAAATAATATACAAAATTATCTATATTTCCCCTTGAATCCTCCCTTTGGAAAAAAGTATAACCAAAGAAGATTTTTTTGTGAAAATAAAAACGACTTACCCAATGAAGAGGTAACATCCTTCCTCATGCTATATTCTTCTATATTCATTATCCAACAACTCAATTATTTGTATTTCATGATTTTATAATATAAAAGTTCTCCTCAATATAATTATATTTTTTTAATATATGTTCTCTATATTAACATTTTCACACTGCCATCTAATGGGTACCAAACAACAATTCTTGTGTAATGTGAACTACACCTACACTAAATTATGTTTTTCATTTTTTCATTACCATGTCTCATGATAAGGAATAGTGATGTATATTTTCTCTTTAGTTTTAATATATGACATTTAGGATGTATTAATTATTCTTTATTTATTATATAACACATAAAATCATGATTTTTATTTTATAGAAGTGTGGACTACCGCTACCTCACATATAGGTGATTCATTCACACCATACAAGAAATGTATTATGGATGATTTTAGTGAAAATATAATATATTTATTAAATAATAATTCCAATGAAATTATATTATATAGATATATCTATATATATATATTATATTAATAATTTCAATACATCTATAAAATAGACACATTATCCATGCTTATGTATGACCAACCATCTCCATGAATGGTGTATTCCATTTGTCACTTCTATCATATATATATATATTGTTATAAATAAATAAATATGGAATATATATTAGATTTATATTATATTTTAAATTCTCGAAATAAGTAAATCATGATCTAATAAAGAGGATCAAGAATTAAAAGTAAAATACATATATGAAAATTATTGCGGATATTTTCCAAAATGTAACGATAACATAGATTTATTTAAAAATGGGAAATATAACATTATAGAAAAATAATAAATGGTATTATATATATTAATAATATGTTTCTATGCCAGATGTATAATAAACATACATTTATTGTATCGTATTTTAAAACATATATAAAGAATGTAATTACTTATGTTAATGAAATTTCACCTCATGTTTTATTTCTATAACATGCAAGAATTTTTAACAAATAATTTGGATTTTGTGGTGTTTATAATATATATAGATGAATAATATGATTCTTATAGTAAAATTTATAGTTATCTACATAATAAATTTATGATCTTTCTTACATGGGGTTTATGTTTCAAATGTTATAAAATCGGTAATGTATTTTTTTCTAAATTTTCCTTTTTTGTGGTACATGTCATGTTATGCCCCTATATCTTTATATTAGTGTATATATTTCATTTTGAATTTTTGTATCACGAATATACTTATATTCATATAATTTTTTACATCATGTAATTTTTTTTATATTTTGTTATGATTTAATGTTACCAAATTAGAAAAGATTTATATTTTTAATGACATCATTTATATATATTGTTTGTGATTTTTCTTCCAATGGTGATATTTTATAGAATATTTCTTAAGAACTATAATTAATTATACTACCCTATGGAAAATAATTTTTTATCAATGTAATGTTTCCATTTATTCATTCTATAGAACATACTATAATGAATAAAATATTTACAATAATATGACTTTATATCTATATTCGATCAGAAATCTATGTTCTTTTAAATCTATGTTTTCTAAAAATGTTTTAAAAAATATTATAATAATATCCTAGGATATTTAAATTATATTTTTACCTTGTATCACCTTTTTACAAAATGGTATTAAAATTAATCTTCTTGTTTTTTTATGATGAAGTCCCTTTCCTAAACTATTATGGTACAAATTGATTGCTTAGCATGTTAGTACATACCAACCATTATGAACATAATGTATATGATGTTTATTTTTTTTGATTAAAATGTAATCATTATAATAAAAATATTCTTCATAATTTTCAATAATTTATTATATTTTAAAATTCTTTAAAAAATAGGTTTATAAATTATTTAACTTTAAAAAGTGTTTTAAATTACTTTCAAATAGAGCTTAATAAGTTTTCAAAATGTTGTTTTCAAAGAAATATATTTAAATGATCTAAAATATTAATTTATAGGTGTTTAATTTATGTTAAAATAAAATTGTTTTCAAAATTTATTCCTATATATTTTATAGTATTTTTCAAGGAAAATGGTTTACAATATATTTTCATGCTTCTTTTATATATTTTTAGAGATATTTTAAAGTAATATCACTTCAATATTATTTATTCATAAAAATCATATTTTTTTAAATAGGAAAATATATTTCCCTCAATTAATATTTTAAATGAAATTGTAAAGAATTATTAATAAGAAATTAATTTTAAAAATTGTTTTATGAAAAGTATTTTTGAAGGAAGAATAATTTTTTGTGATAAATGTTTAAAGTGATATTTCAAAAAATATATATAATATGAAAAAGTTTTGTATACTTTTGGATTTATTGGGAAATGATCCAATAATACCATTCACATTATTTGTTGAATGTTTACTGTTTTTATAAAATGATGTTTATGACAATTTTTTCTCTTCCATGACTTATATGATTCTCAGACATGATTATTTTCTTGGGTTAATGATTGATGAAATGATTATGAAACTGATATACTATCTATGGGCAAGAACATGAAGAACTTTTTAAGATAGCTTTTTCATTTCAGGGGTTATGATATAATGATAATAAAGGCGATCTCATTTTTATTGCTTATAAAATTTTAACTGCTTTTTTGTTATCTGGAACCTGAATGAATGATGTTATTATGTTATAATAGGGGCCCATATCTCCATCAAATTCATTGTTAAAACATTACTATCTAATTAGATGATGATGTTAATAATGTAGAAGTTATTGATCCACTATGAGGAGTGGTGAAACTTCAACCACTATAGGAATATGGGAAAACTCGATCCACTATGGGAATATGTGGAACTCAATCCATTATGTGGAGAGAGGGAAACCATATCCAATATAGGAATATGGGGAAACCAGATCCACTATGGGAATATGGGAAAACCTGATCCACTATTGTAAGATGGGGAATCCTGATCTACTCTAGGAAAATGGGAGTCCCAATCTATTAAAAGGAAAGGGATTTGGGTAGGGATGTTTGTGTGTCCAGCCTATTATGTACAATCCCCTAGAGGTGACTAGAAATGTGTTTGGAAACTAGGGTTGACATATAAAAAATTATATTATATGTTTATGTATTTTCCTCAAATTCTATGTCTTATTCCTAAGATATTCTCAAATGGTTCATGTTCTTTACTATCTTATGATTCATTCCTTATGAACTACCAATATATACTCCATGTATCATGCTTATAATAATTGATATTAATTATATATTTATTGAATGTTATCCTCATGTTATTAAACACTAATGTTCAAGTTATGTTTACCAATTTTATTATTTAGCATTACTGAGAATTTGAGATCACTCATCCATAGGTTTCATTTAAATAAGTTATAAAAAATCACGTGATGTAGAATTACTAATAGGGAATATATTTGTGGGAAACATTGGTTGCCATTATCTATGTTATCCAATTTTTGGTCCATGCATCCCAATGTATTAAATTTATATGGTAATTGGGCATATGTTTTTGTAATGAATTGTGTATTCCTAATAAATGATGTAATTTCTATATATATAAATATTGGGTTTTTAGAAACACGGTTTATCTTAAAAACCAATTGAAAAAGTTAATCTCATATTTAAGTCCATATTTTTAATATAAATAACAAAAATTATAAATAATACAACAATTAATATAATGAATCATTTTAAATATGGAATTACACAAAATATCCTTAATAATAAAATTAAGTTTAATGAAAAAAAATTAACTATGAAACTATATATAACTGACACCATCATTACCTAGATTATAAATAGACTGGGAACATTAAGAGTCAATAATACACCTAAATAAAAGAAAATTAAATGGATACATGTTCTTCAGGTGGTGGAACTTTATCTTCTTTGATGAAATATACCCGAAAGGGGCCCATACAGTTGACTAAAACTATTACAAAATAAAATCCAAAATTTATACCAACCCTAATGAATAAAATGATCAAATCATGGCCACTAATGTTAGAGTAATTTTAGAAATTGAGAGGGAATAAGATAAAGAGTGAAAAGGGACTTATACCTCTTGTTTGGGTAAAAATTACCAACGATTCAAACAAAATCTACCATAAATGATTGAAAAAGGTTGGGGAACCCATTCAATGGTTTTTTGTCATTTAGATTGAATTATAAAGAGTTCGGGTTAAATAATCAAAAAAATTAATGATAAAAGTCTAAAATAGCCAAAATGGTTAAGCTGCATGCCTATCTCATACAATTTTTCAAACCATCCATTTTCCACTACCAAAATAACCCCATTAATCCAAAGGTTGTATTGTTTGATTTTCATACCAATGAGAGGATTGTGTGCTCCCCTATAAAATACCTTAAAAAGTTCCACAACTTTTACTGGGACTCAAACTATTGGGAAATCCATTCTCAACCACTGAAAAATGGATCTCTCCACAAACTTACACTATGTGAACTGTTCTCCACGAAATTAAAAAACTCATATCTAGATATTAAATAGTCACATTTTACTAAAAAAGTTTATTTTAATCCCTTACAATCATGAAACATCATAAACAAACCCAAATGAAACATTAATACATTATATGTAAATCATTTGTCATAGAGGATTACATAAAGTGTCTTAATCCTTTAGAAAGATACAATTATTTGAATATTAAATTAATAAATCCAAATGAGGGTATAAGAGAACCAAAATAAAACACTCAATAAACCATGAAAACTATTTTCATTTTCCCATCACAAATCCTCCATTACTCATTTATAATGAACATATAAAATGTTGAGGATATACCAATCATGTCAGAAGAAGTCAAAACATAATATAATGAAGATAATGATGATTTAAAATGATATACATAGGATTTAATGTATTATTTTTACAAGTGATAGATGTAACAATAAAATGTATAATCTTAGGATAATGACATGGTAGGTATTTTTCATACTATAATGAGACTAGTTCTTATGATCATGACATATCCTCATTATGTGTCTTACCAATTATTTTTTGCTCAATGACTACTCCTTCAATGAATAATATGAGTTTTATAGAATGGAAAGTGGTATCACGGAAAAATAATCTATCTGAATAGATCATATATTCATTATCATCCATCTCTCTCATCCGTTCCTGACCCAAGAAAGGCTCACTACATTGCCCATACATCATAACCGAACGACCCATAAAAATGTAGAACCAGTGAATTCAATATATAGGTAATCAGGATCCGATAAAGAAATTTAAATCTATAATAAAAATTGTGTTAGATTCAATAAAATATATCTTCAATCAATATATATATATATATATTTTTCTTCCTTTGTATAAATTTTTTAGGTTTTTAAAAATTTTATCTGTCCCCTTACAGCATGATCGAAGGTAGTCATGTTGTGGCCAGATCATATAACTATCACTACAATTTAAGAAAAAACATCACACTGTGACACATTTATTCTAGTCATAATGAAACCATTGTGGCATGGTTTCCCCTAAAAAATACATAATCCCATTCCCATTCTAACAAGACAAATTCCAAACATCCTCAGATGCTCTCAACACTCAAGAAATGAAAAAAGATGTTTTCCATGAATCATGGTCTCTTATAGCTGATACTATTACCATAAATATCATCTGTGAGAACCAAAAATTACATTGGTAATGATATAATATGGGGGTTATAAAATGAGAATTCTATAAAATTTCTCTGAAAAATATATCTCATTATAATAGGATCATAAGAGGAAAATCATAATTAAGGGATTAAAAGCACTTAGCATCGACATATCATCAATGAAGCCAGTGTCATGCATATCATCCTAAAAATCATTTAACTTCTCAGAAAATTGAGGAATACTATTAAAGAAAATTTAACAATAATATTTTAATTTTATTTATTGTAAATATACAGAAAAAAAGAAATGAATGTCACATCCAAAAAAATATACTCTCAAGACCATCCTGTATCTCAACTTCATACTACAAAAAAATTATGTTATATTCAACATATAATTAAAATTAGTTAGTGAAATAGTATTCGTAATGGAGAGTATTTTAATGATACGATTCATTAAAGATGGTATTGATCAAATCCATAAATATAAATAGTGTCAATTGATATGAATATTTATTATAAAAAACATATACATTAAATTTATTGCCAAATTAATGGGGGAGCTTACTCATAAGACTAATCTTGAATATCCCATGATGATTAAAACCTGTATAAATTTTAGATCTATAATTTTTTAATCGCACATCAAACTTCTTAGATCAATATAAGGCTTATAAATATATTGATATACACTTATTCAATCCATAATCACACACACATTCTTTGTCATTTAATACAACAATTATAGTTTGAGAAGTACTAATTATTAGAACTTAATGAAACATAATTTATGTAAATATTGATTTCCATATGATGAATCAAACTGACCATACTAATCGTTGAGTGATACATATTATTATATGTAAAATAACCAAGGGTGGATTCCTTAATAAAAAATCCTAAATATCCATATCAAATTCCAAAAACATGATTTTTTATTTCTGAATAGGTTTCTATAGTTGAAAATCCATTCATGGTTGATATTTTTTTCTAATAAATATTTTATATCCAAATGGATAGTTGAGACCATTCCACACTGAAGAGGTAAAAAATGATCGCAACCACATATTAACAATCTCAACCCCCCTAATAGTGCCTCGCAATATTATCAAAATTTTGTGTCATTATGACATATTGAATATTTGAATCATCTATAAATGTGATGTATTCCAAAATAATAAATGTTCTACATTCACCAATATATTTTATTATACACCCAAACCATGAAATGAATCTTCCATGGCATCTATTGAAATTTCCTAACACATCAATAGTGTTGTAACTATATATTAATTTATCATTCCAAGAAATGATGTTTTGTCTTCACCTTCAGGAATTCTAAACATTTTTTTATATACTCCAAAATTAAGGACACAGTTTTTTTCTAGAGAAATTAATTTTTTTGGAAAGATACATTATATCTATAATAGGATTTTGTACAATGTTGAGTTGAAAAAAATCATAGATTCAACTTATGGGTCACTATGGGAAAAAATAGCCTCCACTAATATATCACAAAAACTAGAACATTATCATATAGTCGTTTATGGGAAGCGTAAAAAACCACACAATTTCACAAATAATATAACATTTAATCCCATTAATGATACTTTTATACTTGTTTCAAAAATGATGTATATATACTCCTTAGGAAGAGAGACCTTATACCATCCCAATTTTCCACATTGTGATAGATCATAGTAAACTTTTATGTCACTATCCATGGCACCATAGACTCATTGACTACATCACTAAATGTTTCACTAACTATTCTATCCCATATATCCATATGGAAGTTGGGACTACACTATACATTTCCAAATGGATTTCTCGACCAGCATGCATTAGTATAAGTACCTAGGTATTTATGAAATTATAATTTATATTCGACTATCACAAAAATTATAGATCAATAAATCATATAAAATAGAGATTAGGGAAAATGTATATTCTTGGTCTATGCACTAATATAAATAAATGTATTAACTTTAAAATAATAAACAAGAAGAAATAAACTAAAATAGAATAAAAAATACCCTATATTCACCACCCATACCACGACTCATATTATAGAACTCACTACGCAAACCCTTCTATATTAAAATATATTATCACCTCTATAACTAATAACATTAAGGGACTATCTGGCAAAATAAAATCATTTAACATTTCAAATAATGATTATTGTATTAAAGTAAATACAGTCTTATAAATCATGAAATTAGAACATAAGGAAAATATGATAAATAATTTTTGAGTAACTAACCTACATCTGACCCTTTGAATCGCCATTAAACCAATGACAAGAAAACACTTAATGAGTTCACATGATTAGAACAAAATGTGTAAACTGATTTGTAATAGATTTTATTTATCTATTAGCTCAGTAAGAGATCCATGTAAATCCATTCCCCATGTCATTTCATTAAAAATATTATATTTCATTATTCTTTTTACATATTAATTAAAATATGTTTTTAATAATGACCAAATGAAGAGTTAATTATAATTTTAAACATTTCATTTATATATTATTTAAATTAAAATAATCACTTATGAAAAAATTTACCATCCTAAGAATATTTTATCAAAAAACACATTTGTATAATACTTTTAAGATCCATTTAGATTTAACCAATTCCAAAATCCTTTTAGAAAAATTATTGTCGAAGGAAAAATGATTTCAATAATTTTCAAAATATTTAAATAAACATTATAATATACTTTAAAAATATAGAAATTGGTTCCATTTGAATCTTTTATAAATGAATAGCATGGGTCATAAAATATTTATCCCATAAATGAAAACTATATAGAAAATAACTAGCATATATAATGCTTGATTCCACACAATATTGTTTTATTTTCCCAGGAGATAATTTAACAATATCCAATTTACACACTAACCTCTATGAAGAACATTTTACTATACATGTGTGGTAGTTCAACTTGTGTGTGACCCCATGTTCGACCAATCAATAGGGAGAACATGTACTATTCAAGTAGTGTGGTGTCTAACTTAGACAGCACCATGAATATTATCTTTTTATATTAATAATTAATGTGTAAGAAAAATATTTCAAACATATTATTGTATTTATTCATAGATAACAAACATCCAATGTGCTTTACCTATTTAAAGAAATACACAAATTATTGATAAAAATCCCTGGATTATTCATTGATACGGCATAATCAATTTAGTTAATCACTACTAAACATGCCCCTTTAAAATAATTCAATTTTTATATCATTATAAATACATTTAAAACATTGAATATATAAATTTATATTCATAAAAAACATATGATTGTTTTAATAAATTAATATGTCTCATTTCACACATAAAAGCAAAGGTGATCATTACAATTATGTCATCACATATATTTTTAACGAATCATATTTTAAATCCAATTTTCAATTAAACCACTTTGGTATATTCCCAGGAAAATCCCCAAGGGCCATAACCAATCCATTGATAAAATTATTTAAATTCTAATCCACTATTAAATGTGAGAAAAATTTAAGATCCCAAAATAGGAATTAATATGATTACCCTCCAATTATGTGTATATAAAATTTCACACACACACAGACACACACAGATATATATATATATATATATATATATATCTAAAATTTTATAAAAACTCATATAATTATATGTATGTTTGAATACATATGAATATATATGTATTCTTAAGTACATGTATATAACAAATGTCTCATTAAAAAAATTGAAAACCCATAATCATTTATGCAACCCAATTTGGAACACTTTCTCAATACATTGAATTTAATGTATTTCATGAAGTAATAAATATATTTTCTAGAAAAGATATTTTACATTAAAAATTATAATTTTTTATAAAAACTATTTAAATCAATAAAAACTAAATTATTTAATTTATAAAACAAAATTTTTCCAGGGATATTTCAAAATAATTTTAAATCATATATTTTTAGGGAAACTGCCATTGTACTGGTCAGAAACAATTTAATAATTAGTTTTCCCATTCATGGATACTCATAGAAATATCTACTTGTTATAATCAACACCAATAACCTAATATTACATGAAATTTCTTAATATTTCTAAACATTTGAATGTTAAAACATGGGGGACCCTACTTAGAAATATTTTCCTTTGATGAATGTGATTAAATCTGTAGTAAAATTAAAATTCATAAATCCTAGGAACCAGAAATCACAAAATAAAAACACCCTAAACCTGATATGGTTTGGGAATGGCGAGCACACTAAAAGAAAGGGAGAAGAAATAAAAAAATAAGAAATACTATATAGTGAATGGTAAAAAAACCATGTCTATTGATGATCACACTCTTTGTATTGAAGAAAAATGGCTAGAATTCATAGAATAAGAGGAAGAGGAGGAGCACACATAGTTTTTGGTTACCCCATGATGGGTTTTGAAAAGAAAGGATGAGGCGAGGTGAGGGGGGGATTTTTTTAATTATATTTTAGTGGTGATATTTTAGTAAAAACAATAAAGTTTAAAATGATGGTAATGATGTGTGGTAAGGTATGAGTATTTGAAAATACAAGATCTGAAATTGATTGATATACTCAATAGCCTGTGACACATTGTACATGCTGGAAACAATGATAAAATAACCCCACAAACTGACTGTGAACATTGAAACCATTAAGATATATAAATATTTATATTTTTTACAATATTCTCCTAATCGTGAACAAATTGTTCACCTATATAGAAATTGAAAAATAATAAAACAAAGAAATAGTTCCTTCTAAAATTTTAGGACATCATCCAAAATAATTACACATATAAAATAAAAAAATAATAACTAGGGTGTGGGTCAGTTAAATAAACCATCAATAATGCTTTTACCCCTTATAAATCCATGTATTATATTATTGATTCAAAAAAATAATGAAGTCTAAACCCATAAAAATATAATTATCTTCTAATCATGATGACTGATAAGTATAATCATTAATGGACAAAAACATTATCCTCAATAAAATAATTAGATTCACAAGAATTATACAATCAAATTATCACTAACACTTATAGAGGGATTTTAAAAAAGTGAACGAGGTATTAGGGAACTGAATTGGTGGACTATATAATGATTCCCCTATAAATGGAAAAAAATACTACATAAAAGAAAATGAACCTCAAACACTTGGTGTAAAATGTCATTCTAAGGTATAAATAATGAACCAAGACAAACACACTTCCTTTATAATGGAGTGGTTGTGAATGAATTAGAATATGGGTTACCAATTGATTAGTCACTGAAAGTGGATAATATTAATTGTTAATATCTTTATATTCATTGTTCCAAAGTCCATAAACATTGTTTTTAGTACATTACATAAATAGAACTTCATTTCTCATCAAAAATGCAATTCATGTTTAAAATGAAAATTTGGGCCCAATCATTCATTTGTTTGTTGACAATATTATATTCATTTTCGGAATTTGTAATTTTGGGATATGATTGATTACTTTGTTTTGAACATTTTATCTTTTAGGTCCTCTTGATGAATCCCAAAGGAAGATGGAGAATTTTGCACCAGAAGGCAGAAACTTGCTGGAAAAAGCATAATGGGCCTAAGGCCCATCAAACAAATGTGGGCCCCATAAACCAAGCCCAATGAAGCTCAAATTTATACATTAGAAAGATAAAAATATGAGGATCATTTTATTCAACTGTGGCCGGAGCTAATTCTGATTTGTTCATGATGATAAAGGGATCTGAAGTTGAGATTTAAATTGTGGACTCGTCATTAATGCACAGAAATCCGTCCCACCATTTCGACCATAACTCCCAAAAGGATGAGCCAAATTTCCTGAAATTTTTATAGATTCTATAAGACACATTAACAAACACATATCTCTTCTACAACCCCTCCGGATTAGGCTTTCTTCAATTTCTAATTCACACGTCAATATGGTGGACGAATCTGGATAGTTTTCCGGGTCAAATTCAAAACATCAATTTCCTTTTGATTATTCACCCTCCATTTGACTCTATTAATTGTTGGGGGGTGAATTAATTGTTGGGGGATGTACCTAAGGCTCCTAATATGCCTATATAAGGAGATATTGGTGAAGGGAATGAGGGTGGATATTTTTCATATCATCTTGTGTTGCTTGTTTCATTGTAAGGTTATGCTTCCAAATTTCCTTTGTAATGTTTTCCATTTCCATGTAAGTTTCTTTTTTGTATCTTTTTGTTCTTAATCAACTTCATTCACTTATATATTTTCCATTTCTTTTATTAAAACTTTATTATCACAAAGCACAGTGATATCTCTGTGTTGTTGTGAATTAGTTCACACATAGGTGTGAATTTCATTCACACACACGGAGGAGTGCTCGTTATTTCCGCAGTTTTAATTTCTTCAATCCAATTCTTGTTAGCCATCTTCCGCCCACGATTGAGAGTATACCATAAATGGAGGGCTAAAACCTTAATGGTATGATCTTAAGAGGATGAAAAGGCTATATTGAATGTTATTTTATGAACGAATTGTTGTTAATTGGATAATTAATTTAAGACATCCATTCTTCAATTATTTCTACTATTCATCTTTACTGTGTTTGAGCAAACTAAATTAAATTACTAAATGACCATATACCTCGGGGAGATCATGAATTTGGTTCTCTAAGTGTATACAGGATTATTAATTGTGTTTATTAAGCACCAAACCAGAAAATGATGAATATAATGTTATTTTTGAAGAATGGATTCATCAAAAATTAATAAAACCAAAATTGTCTAATGAAGTAAAATTCATTCAATCCACCCCGAGCATAATCCTAAGATCAACCCATTTCCATTTAATTGATTTCACTTATTTTTATTAGTGTTCTTTAAAAACAATCCAAAATCAAACCCAAAGTCGGCTACTCATATCCCATCCTTCACACAATCATAGCGTCTCAAGGTTACTTCTTCGGTCCCTGTGGATTCGACTCCTACATGTACTACATCGATCACTTTTACCAGTAGGGTAAATTTGGGCGCAAACAAATTTTGGCGCCGTTGCCGGGGACCCAAGTAAGTTTTCTTAGACAATCATCTTCTTTTCTCACCCTAATTTCTCTTCTCTTTTCCCCTTTCTGTTTCTGTGTGTCCAATGAATCCCAAAAATAACTTTCAATAAACTCGAATAGATTGTCTTCAACAATACCCATTAATATACCAAGTCTATAATCAACTGGAAAATCAATATTTTGAATCACCTCAGATAGAAAATTTCATTGACCAAACTAGGATTGAATACACCACACCAGATGAGATGTACAATCAATGGGATGCTGATTGTTTAAATGATCAATTTCCATACCTCTCGAGGATGATTGAAGAGATCAAACATAATGAATTTCATGATTTCCAAAAATCTATCAATCCTAATTCTGAAAAAATTCTTGAACATTTGTGTGAAAAAATGGATAAAATGAATTCATAGGTTTCATCTTTAAGAGTAGAACTACAAAGCATTGAAATGGTTGTGGAACCCTTTCCCACTTAGGTTGTCTCTTCCTCGTCACTAATACAAGATTCTTGTCTCTCACAAACCTCAAATGAATTTATTGAAGAACCAACCATTGGATTTGGGATAGTTGAAGATAATAAAGGAATTGTTGATGGGTGCTTAAATCAAGAGGAAACTGATGTTTTGTATTCACAAGAGGGAAACTTGACATTATGGATGGAGAGTCCTGAATATTTCTCCATTGATGTTTTTTCAAAAACACAAATCACTGAACAATTGGGAGAAATACCAAACATTGAGCCCATACCCACACCTCAGATTCAACTAGACACTTTTGGGGATGAATCATATTTTAAAATGGAACCAATTCTTTCTAAATTTTTTGGAGAAGAAACTGACTTTCTTTTAAATTTCCAATCTTTATTAGGAAATTGCAATCGACCAGAACTCAAAATCATTATCCTTCCTTCCCCAGACAAGAATTTCGTCATAGGTGATAAAAAAGACCTTGAAGTTTTAGTTCATTCATCTAAACAAGAAAATAATTTTGGAATGGTCATTGATGTCTTAGGAAAGACTAGAAATTCAATCGAATCAACCATTACCAAATTTCCTTGGACTTCCACACTCATTATTGACCATGGGATTTCACATGAAACATATTTCAAACAAATAATCAATCTCAATCTTGTTGAAGTGGAGAAAGATGGGTTAATTAAAATTTTGAAAGTTGGAATTGGATAAGTTGGGGGTTCAAGTTGAGCTAACGACGTTAAAAAAAAGTGCTGCATGGGAGGCAACCCATGGTTTTCATGTTTTTAATCATTTTGAATCATTTTTTTTCATATAATAAATTGCTATAAACTTTTGACATTTTCTTATTTTATGAGTAAGGATGGGTATGAAAGGGGAGCGCCATATTCATCCGTGTCACATGGTGTGATCTATGAGTAATACCTTACCTAGAAAATATAAAGAAGAAAATGTATCATCAGTTTATTTTGTTTTTTTTTATTTTTATGTTTTTATAGGTTTAAAAAAATAAAAGGACATGTCGTAATCCATAAGGAAAATCCATTCACCACCATCCAAGCCGCTGAGACTCAAATCCAGGATTTAAGGGAGACTATGGCATGTGCTATCATCATCAACCACCAGGTGACTTCATTCCATGATTTTCATTTTAAATTTCTTCTCTGAACTCCTCTCCTACCCCCTTCAAACTTTTCTTTTCTTTAATCACTGGGGACAGTGTTATTCTAAGTTGGGGGGGGGATAAAAATGATTTTTTTTCAATAAGAACATGCATGGAAAGAAAAAATTCCATTAACCTTGAACATGATAACACACATTGCAAACTCTGAAATTGGATATCGAAAAATTTGGATGCTTTGATTCTGATTTTAATGCAAGTTTAAGTTCATGAGCATAGTTTTTGGAAAGTGAGGTTGTCCGATGTGATTTTTCAAAGTTTAAAATTTCATCCTCTTAATAAAAATGCCACAATGCACGTCTAGTGGATCGTGGGTGTAAATTTGAGTTCTTGGGTCCCTTTCATTATAGCATAGGGTTCTGGGGTCACTTTTAGTTTAATTTGAGTATCCAAAAAAACAAAAAAAACAAAAAAAATGACCACATAGAGCAATGTTTTGTCCAAATGTGTGGCGTCCGACACTTGGGGATCGTGACTCTATAGTTGTCTTGCCCAGAGTTAGGCTTTATATCTCTATTATAGAGCATGAAATTGACAATATGTGTGGCGTCCGGCACTTGGGGATCATGACTCCATAGTTGTCTTTACCAGAGTGAGTCTTTTCATATCTATTGTGGTTCAAAAAAATAAAATCAAAAAAATGGATACTCATCTTAAGGTTTAATGTGATTCCCACCTAGCGCTTCCATTTTATTCCCCTTGAACAATAAAATGGGCCCCATATCTTTTATGATGCACAACACTTTATCATGCTTAATTGGAATTGGATGAAATGTGGCGATGAATTTGAACAAAGGAATGGGCTTGGGCTTGAGATATGCTTATGGACCTAGCTTGTTTTTAATGATTTTGATGGGTTTTCAAAAAAAATTGTTATTAGATATTTGGGTGAGCAATGTGTATTAAAATGTTTTTGGAAAAGGGGATTTTAATTTCATATTTGTAATTTATTTTGCTCGGGACTAGCAAAACTCAAGTTGTGGGGTGTGATTAGTCACTGAAAGTGGCTAATATTAATTTTTAATATCTTTATATTCATTTTTCCAAAGTCCATAAACATTGTTTTTAGTGCATTACATAAATAGAACTTCATTTCTCATCAAAAATGCAATTCATGTTTAAAATACATATTTGGGCCCAATCATTCATTTGTTTGTTGACAATATTATATTCATTTTCTGAATTTGAAATTTTGGGATATGATTGATCACTTTGTTTTGAAAATTTTATCATTTAGGTCCGCTTGATGAATCCCAAAGGAAGATGGAGAATTTTGCGCCTGAAGGCAGAAACTTGCTGGAAAAAGCATAATGGGCCTAAGGCCTATCAAACAAATGTGGGCCCCAGAAACCAAGCCCAATGAAGCTCAAATTTATAAAGTAGAAAGATAAAAATATGAGGATCATTTTATTCAACTATGGCCGGAGCTAATTCTGATTTTTTCATGATGATAAAGGGATCTAAAGTTGAGATTTAAATGGTGGACTCGTCATTAATGCACAGAAATGCGTCCCACCATTGAAACAATAACTTCCAAACGGATGATCCAAATTTCCTGAAATTTTGAGAGCTTCTAGAAAGCACATGAAAGAAGACAATTCTCTTTTACAACCCCTCCGGATTCGGCCTTCTTCAATTTTGAATTCACACGTCAATATGGTGGACGAATCTGCACAGTTTTCCGGGTCAAATTCAAAACATCAATTTCCTTTTGATTATTCACCCTCCATTTGACTCTATTAATTGTTTGGGGGTGAATTAATTGTTGGGGGATGTACCTAAGTCTCCTAATATTCCTATATAAGGATCTATTGGTGAAGGGAATGAGGGTGGATATTTTTCATATCATCTTTTGTTGCTTGTTTCATTGTAAGGTTATGCTTCCAAATTTCCTTTGTAATGTTTTCCATTTCCATTTAAGTTTCTTTTTTGTATCTTTATGTTCTTAATCAACTTCATTCACTTATATATTTTCCATTTCTTTTATTAAAACTTTATTATCACAAAGCACAGTGATATCTCTATGTTGTTGTGAATTAGTTCGCACATAGGTGTGAATTTCATTCACACACACGGAGGAGTGCTCGTTATTTCCGCGATTTTAATTTCTTCAATCCAATTCTTGTTAGCCATCTTCCGCCCACCATTGAGAGTATACCATCAATGGAGGGATAAACCCTTAATGGGATGATCTTAGGAGGATGCAAAGGCTGGATTGAATGTTATTTTATGAACGAATTGATGTTAATTGGATAATTAATTTAAGACATCCATTCTTCAATTATTTCTACTATTCATATTTACTGTGTTTGACCAAACTAAATTAAATTACTAAATGACCATATACCTCGGGGAGATCATTAATTTGGTTCTCTAAGTGTATACAGGATTAGTAATTGTGTTTAGTAAGCACCAAACCAGAAAATGATGAATATAATTTTATTTTTGAAGAATGGATTCATCAAAAATTAATAAAACAAAAATTGTCTAATGAAGTAAAATTCATTCAATCCACCCCGAGCATAATCCTAAGATCAACCCATTTCCATTTAATTGATTTCACTTAGGTTTATTAGTGTTCTTTAAAAACAATCCAAAATCAAACCCAAAGTCGGCTACTTCATAGCCCATCCTTCACACAATCATAGCGTCTCAAGGTTACTTCTTCGGTCCCTGTGGATTCGACCCCTACATGTACTACATCGATCGCTTTTACCAGTAGGGTAAATTTGGGCGCAACCACCAATCAAATTCTACAACATTATTATTGGAATAAAATTGCAAGGATGGTCAAAGAAGCCAAAAAAATCACACATGAATAACAATGATGGTTAAATAATATATAATCCCAAAAAATAACCACAGATTGGGGTCTCACAACTATGTTATAAACTAGATAAGACATGATATTTTTAAAATAACAACTAAATATATGAAGTAAGAAAAAAAATTACAACATGTTAGTTCTAAAAAATATAATTAAATTTTATTACAACATATTATAAATTTATTCCTTATGTAGGGAAAAAATCTACAATACTAAAGACAGGGTATTATGAAAATAAAAAAATGAATTCATCCTCAAAAATAGATAATTTTTTACATTTTGGTCTAGATAGTTGGTAACCCCTAACATCACATCCAAATCACTGACTGTTGAAATACATCAATCAATAAATAAAAACTATCAATACACTCAATTGTTAATATTATCTTATAAAACTCCCCAAGTGAATCCCATCAAATTAATAACCTCAACGATAAGAATATGTCACATGGAATCCATGAATGGAAAATCCAAAACTAAGGAAGAGGAACTAGAAAAATAAGGATACACTCTTCCTAGTTTCAAAAAATATATCAATTGAAAAAAAAGGTAAGAGTATATCAATTATTATCAATATCTATTTAATAAAAATTTTATGTAAACCAAAATAGAAAATTCAACAAATTATAACTCCATGGATTCCATCAACTCCATGATTGAAAAAAACCGTGCAAATTTATTACCAATGCCTCTATTCCTTGGATACAAAGTGTAAACATCAATCCCGAAATTAACCAAGCCATTTCATATAAAACATTATAAGAGTATAAAGAAATTTATCTGATGGAGTATTCCCAAATCATCGAAATTCAATAACATAAATCAATCAAAGAAAAATTAAACTAGAAATTATTCCTAGATATAAAGGTTATCATAATAAAACATCATAAAAAATATATAGATGACACCTCACACAATTTCAGACACACCTTGTGCGATAAACTCTTGTGAAAACATCTGACAATGTCGTACTCCTAGACATATGTATCTGAATAATTGAAAATATTTATAGTAATTTTCTAATATATGTATCTATTGATACATTGTATTATTATTTAATCATATTCTTGATTCTATTTATTCTATGCAAAAAATATTTAAGATGTAACACCACAAGTTTCTAGGGTATGTTTCCCTTCGAATAATACAATAACTAGCGTTGTACGTAACATGGAGTTTTAACATACCACAACCAATACAATTAACAGTTATAAAAAGTAATACTCAATTTTTGAAATTTTATAAATATTATTTTTCAAAATGGACATCATTTTTGGATTCGTAATATCTAAATTAGTTTAGGGTGATTTTTTGTAATTTTTCTGAAAACAATATATTTTTGATAAATAGTTAAAAACATTGTAATATTGTTTAAAACTGATTTTTTTTTAAATAATTAATTATTTAATTTAAATTTATATTATTTAAAAATATATAAATAACAAATATTTATGTTTAATGTAATTCATTAGGATCATTTTATAACAACATTAGATATATAAAATTTTGTTGATTTTTTACCATCTTTTACCAACCTTCAAGGAACAATTAAAAATATCCATAAAATGAAATTTTATAGAGTTAATTTAATTTAGTTTTGAAAATCCAAGAGTCAATGTTGACATCAGTAAGAAAAATTTATTTCAATAAGAATAAAATATTTTTTGGTGAATAATAAATTTTGACTTTTATTAATCATGGATAAAAGTAAATACGGTAATTAAAGGTACAATTACTATTATAATGTTCCTAGCAAAAGACCTAATTCTACTAGATAAGTTATTTTAACAAAAATAAATCTTACGAATAAAATATGATCCTTTTTTCAATTTAATTAGATTAGGCCATTTATTATGTTTTATTTCATGAAGACTTAAAAGTGTTAAATTCAATGTTTAATTAAAAAACCATTTATAATGTTGGGAAACAAATAAATTGAATTCAATGATAAATATTCATTTGAAATATAAAAATATTTTGTACATAATATTATTTTATTTTTATTTTTTAGAAATTAAATATTTAAATATATTTATGAAACAATGATAATGCAGTAATTACATTACTAATGAACGATTAAAATAATTGAAATTATAAATATCCAAATAAATGTAAATTTTTACTTCTGATGAATAACACATATATTATAGGTTAATATGACATGATAGGGATGACTTATGAATTTTATTCAATGTGAAAAAGTTGTTATGTGTATTACAAAAACAAAATACCAAATAATGTCAAAAATGACAAAAATGAGTTTTTAAAAAAATACGATATTATTAGTTGATAACATATTTCTAAAAATATAATGATAGGAAAATGGACTTATATAATAAGAGATATGTCATTAAGGAACTACTTGGAGTTATATTGACATTTAATTGTATGTTTATTATCCATATAATTTTATGATAAAAGGAGACATGGTAAATTTTAAACAATTTAACAATGATTTAACTCTAAAAGATAAGGTTAATATGGTGATAAAAACCTGTATAAAACCTATTGGTTGAGATTTTTTCGAACCATTCCAACCTTTTCTTCTATATAAATAATTTTTGTGCCATTATAAACTGAATATTATAGAATAATAAAATTATATTTCAAACTTTTCCTTTGGAGACCCTCACCTCTCTTATAAAAGGTTACTTCACCTTCTCTCAAAATCACACCTCCCAAGCCATTTTGCATGCACAAACCCTAATCAAATATCATCCCAACTACCCTAACTTTAACTTAATGGCCTTAGTTTTATCATAAATTTATTGTATGAATCCCTTTTTATGAACTCAAAAGGAAACACCTGAATAAGAGTTAATAATTTCACCGCCACATTCAATGTTTTTTTCAACTTCCACTTACTATTTATTTGTTGTTTCCACACAAAAAAAAAATCTAGTACATTATACATATTTTGATTTTATTATAAATATTTTAAAAACATATTCATTATTTGGTCCATCATAGTAATGACAACTCACTATACAAGCGTACGTACGGCTTACCGTCTCCCCGTCATGGGGTAGTTTGTTATTCGAACACATAATTATTTGAATGGGTATAATAATAGGTATAATGTATGTAAATAATAAATATAACATGTTAAGGATTCTGTATATATCATATATGATCAAAAATAGATTCTATTTCACCATCAATATAATGATATTGGCACTCGTGTGTACATACAGATTACTGTCTCCACAAACGAGATGAAATTAATTCCATGTCATAACCATTCTAGAATAATTTCCATTTTATGATTAAAACTAATTTTTATGTTCTTAATATAATTCTTTACATGAATCAAATACATCTGATCCTAGATAAACATGGCTTACGTAATCATGCATGTATAGGAAAATAAATCAGATAACACTGGAAACAATGATACTACTAATATATTGTTATCAAAAATAATATTAGAAGATCATATATGATATTGTATTTCTGTATGTGGTAATTGTATAATTTATTAAAAATTATATAACTGTTATTCAAAAGGTTAATTTACCCTTGATCAATTAAAAGAACAAGGTGATGGTTAATTTTACAATCTCTTCATTATACGAGGTTGATTATACATGGGTATCTACTGGGACCTCTTTACCCTCCACCTCCATGTTTCATAAAAATATATTCCAAAAAAATTTTACTATTTAATAGAAAATGGGTTGAAGTAATTTATTCACTTTTTTAAGTTATTTTTTAAAAATTTATTAATGATTCTCTTTTTCATTTTCCAAAAAATGTCTTTTATGACCTTTTTGACAAAATTAAGGAACGATTTTTTTTAAATGTATACGACAGGTGTAGATATTTTCCACTGTTATAAGACATTTGAATCTTCCCATAGAAGCATATAATAATATTTTCAAAATAAATAACATATATTATCATTACAATTCATTTAATTGATTTCAAAATAGAAAACCATAATTCTCTCAAACAGTTTTGATTCCATTTATGTTAACATTCATTGATTGATTTTACACTTGTTTGAGGTTGATATATTATGATACAATCATACATATTTTATTGAAGGTTTTGTGATATGCTTGACCGTTGATGTGCTATTTTTATACCATCCACGGTTTATGGTAAAAATATTAACATTTCATTTGCTCGTTTTAATACCAATTTTTATATTATGTTTCAACCTTTTCATATGAGGAATGATTTAGGCTTAGTAAGTGACGGGTGGAGCCTGCTATATCTCCTTGATGCATTGGTAGGTATCATGAGTTAAACTAGTGTCTTGGAACAAGGCCTTGACAATATTTTATCTATAGTCTTGGAACAAGGACTTGACTATATGGTTATGATGTCTGGCATTATGCATTCTATCATTATGAAATTGGCAATTGATATTACATGTTATTATTCAAATAGAAGGTAATTAATGATAATAATTAAATGTTTTTATTTGATTTATCATTTCCATATTATGATGGTGTTTGTTTTCAAAGGCTTTTGTTTTATTCTTATACGTTGCATTAAATTTTTATGCTTATTTAATAATTTTTCTCCTATATTTTTATCCCTAATAAGTATCTGAGCTCACCAATTTCTATGTTTTATTCTTGGGATGTGAAAAATTATTTTATGGTAGAATTGAAGTGATAAGATATGAACTATAAGTTATTTCAAAGGTGAAAAAATTTTGTTGTTATTTTTTAGGATATAATGAAAAATATAAAATATGTATCGAGAACATCCAAGGATAATAAACTGATCTGTATTTTTGGACATTATTCCTTGTATTATTCCAATGTTATGTTCTAATGCAACAACATTGGGAAACTCGGGTAGGATAATTACAGTTGGAATCAGAAGAAGTTGAGTACAATCTTTGGAAACTAGATTTAGAAATACTATGATTATAGAACATTACCCTAAGCTAGGATTTGGGGATTAGTATAGAAGAACATCTTAGAATTTTGGTAACGTAGAGAGTTTTGAGTGTTCCTATAAATAAATCCATGTTTGGATACGAGCAGGTAGAGGCATCTTGGGTACATATGTACCTAGGAGTGAAAATGTGACACGGTGTTTTTGGCTTGACCCGGGATATATTGGTACATGAGAATAGGCCTTGTTGCACTCTTGGTTACGACACACCTAGGGGATATGATTAAGATAATTAACATTTTATTTACAAACCATAATGAACGATTAATGAGTATATACCGCCTAAATGAATTTTTTTAGGATTACGGATTATATCTACAAACTGTTCAATTTATGTTAAGTGTTTTACAAATTTGGAATTCTGTATTTCAATTCATAAACTAATCTAGGGTATGTCAGTGTTTAGAAATTGCACCTAGTAGATGGAATGGAATCCAAAAGAACGCACGTAATCCATGTAGGTATTTCCCTCCTAAACAAGATAATTATAGTGGAGATGGTGATGCCAATGGTGCTGATCCGCTTAGCACCATACTGGGACAACTCACTCAGGTTATGAATTGTAACTTTACCTGTATGGAGAACCCTGATCCAAAACACAATGGATCAACGTTAGACCACTTCATGACCAAAAAATCACCAACATTCAATGGTAATACAAATACATTTGTATATGAGAAATGGATTTGTTCCGTAGAGACAATATTTCAAGCTTTAGGGAGTAGCGAACAAGAAAAAGCTGTAATTGCGGTTTATCGCCGCACGGGAGATGTAGATCAATGGTGGTAATTATTTCAAAACACAAAGAAATGTGAAGAAGTATAAAATATGGAATGGTGGCAGTTTAATGAGATTTTCGTAGAAAAATAAATTCCTCATCACCATCGAGCGGATATGGAAAGAAAATCTCATTGCCTTCGGGGAAATGAGGATGAGAATGTCACAAAGTATGCGAATAACTATAAAACATTAGCAAGGCATGCACTAGATAATTTATGTATCCCAAGGAGTAATATTTATTGATTCATTTATGGGATAAAAACATTACATTGTTGAGCATTAGTCTCTCAATCCTTCTCTTCGTACGAAGATATTTTCTTAGGTGCAATCAGGATAGAAATGGAATTTTATAGGTCTTCTAAATTTAAATCAAATAAAGGGAAGAAGAGATCTGATAAACACTCTAGAAATGGAAATAATGGTAATAAGGTAAAAGTTAATTATTCATCTTATAGTAAATATGTGAAGAAACACCCTTGAAATTTTCTGAAGGGATTTTGAGTCTTTTACATGTGTGGTGAAAAAGGCCACCAAAATCATGATTTCAAGGGAAAGAAAATGGATGTTAATGTTTAATGATTTAGAGAAATGGGGCATTACGAAAATTATTTTCCTAAGTTCAAAGGAAACATACCTCAAAATGGCCAAGGGAGAATGGACAAGCTTATTTGATCCCTACTTCTGAGGTTGGAGCTTAGAAATACATGGTAAGAGGTAATTCAATGGATTACTCAAGTTTAGAAAAGGATTTATTTGATTTTAGAGTATCACATTGTTTCATATCATCCTAGTTTACTATGAAAATTAGATATTTACAATTTGATTTAACAAGGGAGTTTTCAATCAAGACATTAATTTAAGTATCATGGAAACAATGTTTACTGAATCAGTTCCAATGAGGGAATATAAATGTTCATTATTATATTATCACATCATCATACCCATGATTGAATTTCATATAATCCTCAATATAGATTGGCATTGGAACCATGATGTGAAAATTTATTTTAATAAAGAGGTTGTTAAAATTTTTGATGATTATAAGGAGTACAATATCATTAGAGTAGAATCTTCACCACCTGATTCTTATCTAGATCCACCCCTAGTAGCTGTAATATATACAATTTTTGGGGAAGATGAGAATGAAATAACTATGGATGAGGAAAAGAATTTTTGAGTAGAGGATGAAACTATTTCACAATAATATGTTGATGTGTTTCCAGGGATTTACATGGACATCCTCCAAAATGAGAAATTGAGTTTTCCATTTTTTTAATTCATAGTTCAAGACCCATATCAAAAAACCCTTATAGAATGTCTACTATAGAATTAGTGTAACTAAAGAAACATCTAGAATAATTTATTAATAAGGGATTTATTTTCCCTAGCCTTTCTCCTTGGGGATCCCCTGTTTATTTTGTTAAGAAGAAATATGGATATATGAGGTTGTGCATTGACTATAGGGAGATCAATTCTATAACAATAATGAATATGTATCATCTAAATCACATTGATTATTTGGTTTATCAACTTCATAAAGATCAATTTTTTAAAAATATTGACATTCGATCTAGACATCATGAGTTGTGTTTGAAGTAGGAGATCATTCTGAAAGTAGCTTTTCAAACTAGCTATGAGAATTACGAGTTTACAATAATAGCTTTTGTACTAATTAATGCGCCCTCGATTTTCTTGGATATAATGAATGGAGTTTGTAAGGAATATCTTGACGACATTGTATTGGTATTTATTTGATGATATATTGGTTTACAAAAAAATATATAAAGATCATGAAATTCATGTAAACAATATTCTGAAACCCATCAGAAGAAATGAACTATATGGGATGTTTGGTTGTTGGGAATTCATGATTTAGGAAAATTTATTTCTTAGTCATATTTTCTCTAAGGATGGAATCATTGTTGATTTATCTATGATAATAACCATAAAATAATGTCCATCACCGATGAGTATAATCGAGATGAATATTTTTTTCGTTTAGCTGGTTATTATCGACATTTCATCCAGAATTTTTCCAGTTTGGCTATTCCATTAAAAAATCTCACACTTAATGGCGTTAAACTTGTTTGGAAAAAATAGTGTGATGAATGTTTTGAATAACTGAATATATGATTATTAGATGATACTATCATGACTCTACCATTGGGGAAAGATTGTTTTTTAATTTTGATGCATTAATGAAAGGACATGGTTGCATCCGTTCCTGAATGATAGATTTATTGCATATGAATTAGAATAACTAAAAATTCAGAAACAAAATAATCCCAATAATTGTCTAGAGTTACCTGCTGTAATCATTGATTTGATGATATGGATACACTATCTATATGGTGAAAAAAATTGAGATATATACTGATCACACGAGTTTGAAGTATATTTAATCACAAATAAACTCAACATGTGGCAAAGATGATGGTTTGAATAGCACATGGATTACTATTTTAATTTACACTACCACCCTGGGAATGAAAAATAAGGTGGCAGATTCTTTGAGACAAAAAAATCATGGAGTTTTGAAAACGATGAGAGTTAAAAGGGGTGATATATTCATGGATCTAGTAATGATGGATAAGTGAATAATCATGGATGGTGAAACATTGATACTTTTTTGAATTGTTTCGAAACCATATTTACTAGAATGGATAAAAATTTCAATGACTAATGATGATGAGTTTCAAAAGAAAAATAAATATGTGAACGATGGAAGAATTATTTACTTCATATATAAAAATGGAATTTTGAAATTTGGGAAAAGACTTTGTGTTCCGGATATACCTGATCAAAAAAGGGAATTGTTGGATGATTCTCATAGCACCAATTTAATTATAAACCCTAGTTTCACTAAGATGTATAGACATTTTAAAGGAAATTTTTGGTGAGGCAACATGAATATGGAGATTGCTGATTTATGTCAACATGTATGGTTTTTCAACCACTGAAAGCTATAAGAAAACATCCTAGAGTAGTCATGAAACCTCTTCCCATACCTGAGAGGAAATGGGATGGTATTGAAATGCGCATTCACATAGGGATACAAAAGTCTCCTAGATAGAATGATACTATATGGTACATTGTTGACCGTCTTACCATGTCAGAGAATTTTCGTGCTATAAGACAAGATTTACTACTTAAACGTCTAGAATTCCTATATATCAATGAAGTTGTTAAACATCATGGACTATCTCAATCGATTGTTTCTAATCGTGATTCCAATTTTACATCACGATTCTATAAAAATCTAAAAAATGAATTTTATTGTGAACATCGTTTGAGCACTGCCTACCACCCTCAAACCGATGGAAAATCAAACCAGCCAATTCTAACAATAGAGGATAGGTTGAGATCTTGCTCAAATGACTTTCAAAGTATGTGGGATAAATATTTACCTATGGTATAATTTTACTATAAAAATATATTTCATTCAAGTATACAGATAGAACAACATGAAGCTTTGTATGGAAAGACATGTCACACACCAACTTTCTGGGATGATGTTGGTGAAGGAAATATCATAGGCCAAGAACGTATTAAGGAAACAGTGGAAAAGGTGATGGTTATCCAAAACCACATCAAACATCTCAATGTATGAGAAAGAGCAATGCTGATAACTGGAGGAAAGATTTGAAATTTCAAGTAGGATATCATGTTTTCATGAAGGTATCTCTAGGGAATGGTGTTATATGTTTCAATAATAAGGGGATTTTATGTCCCAGGTACATCGGACCTTTCAATATTCATGAACGAATTAGAGTTCTAGCTTATCATTTGGCAATGCCGCCATGTCTCTCCAACGATCATGATGCGTTCCACGTATCTCTGTGGAGAAAATACATGCATGAAACAATGCATGTACTCACCTTTTAAGAAATATAATAGGAACCTGACCATCCTTATTGAGAAGAGCCTATCCAAATTCATGATACAGGAGAACCGGTGTTGAGAAAACGGATGCCTCGTCTGGTAAAATTTCTATAGAGAAATAATAAGATGGAAGAGGCTATGTGGGAACCTGATGAACAATTGATAAAGAACCATCCAGATCTTTTTATGAATTAATACTCTATAAATTTTGAGGATCAAATTATTTGAAGGATATGAGAATGTGACATCCCAATCTTTTACAGTACATTTCCCATTAAATAATACAATAGCTTGCGTTGTACGCAACTTGGAGTTTTAATACACCGCGACCAATCAAATTAGCTGTTATCAACAGTAATACAATCTTTTTAAAATTTTATTAATTTTATTTTTCAAAATGGAATTAAATTTGATATTTTGAATATCAAATATAGTTGAGGGTTCATTTTTTATATTTTTTGGAAACTTTTAATGTTTGAATAACAGTGAAAAACATTGTGTTATTGTTTTAAAATGACTTCTTATTTAAATAATTTTTAATTTAATTTAAATTTATATTCGGTAAATTTAGATATACAATACCTATTTGTGTTCAATCTACTTCAATGTAGTCATTTAATAATAATATTAGATAATAAAATTTTATTAATCATATTAATGTATTTTACCACCTTCTAGGCGCATTTGAAATTTTGAAAAATAAATAATGTTAACCCTTATATGAATGAAATTTTAAAAATCTGAGAGACACAATTGAAATAAGTATGTAATATGTGTTCCCATAAGAGGAAAATAATTTTTTTTTAAATAATAACTTTGGACTTTTATTTACCACAATAAATAGTAAATATTGTAATTAATATTAAAAATGATATTATAATTACCATAGCACATGTATTAATTCTAATTGGTAACTTTATTTCGACAAAAATCAACCTCAGGAATAAAATATGATTCTTCTGGTCTACATGGAATGGATTTTTACATTTATTATTATTTTATTTCTAGAAGTGGTAAAAGTATTAAATTCAATGTTTAATAACTAATTTTTTATATATATATATTAATATATAAGATAAATTCCACAATAAATATTCATTAAAAAGGTAAACAATTTACTACATAATTCTCGTTTATTTATAATTTTTATACATAATGTAATATAATTTATTTGTGAAACAATGATGGTGCGAAAATTACCTTATTAATGGATGATTGAAATAATTGATATTAAAAATATTCAAATAATAGTAAATTGAGAATTATGATATATTAAACAAATTTTATAGGTCAATATGAAATGATATGGATGATTAAATAAATTTTTTGATGTAATAATGTTTTTATGACTTCCACAAAAACAAAATATCAATAGTGTCAAAATTTACAAAAATGAGTTTTTAAAACAAATATTATGTTATTAGTTGATAAAATATTACTAAAAATTTAAGGTAAGACCAAAGGACTTATATAATAATTTATATGTCATTAATTAACCACATTTGGGTCTCTTGGCATTTATCAGAATGTTTATAACCCATATAATATAATTATACAAAGAGACATGGTAAATGTTAAAATATTTAAAAAAGTGTTAAATCTAAAAGATATGGTTTATTTGATTTCCAAATCATGTGTAAATCCTATTGGTTGAGAGGTTTTTGACCTATTACCACCTTTTACTCTATATAACTCAATTTTGAGAAGTTATAAACCGAATATGATTGTATAATAAAATAATATTTCATGCTTTTCCAAATGTGACCCTCACCTATCTTATAAAAGGGTACATCCTCTTATCTCAAAATAGCAACTCAAAATCCATTTGGCTGGGCCACAACCTTCTAAAATATCCTCCTATCTACCCTTACATCAGCCTATATACCCTAATGTGATCATAAAGCCATCCTATGGATCCCTTTTGACCAACTCATAAGGATACACCTGAAGAAGAGGTAATAATTTCACCACCCCTTTCAAAGTTCTTTTTTTCTTCCACTTCCTTTTTATTTGTTGTTTTCATACCAAAATAATAAACTCAAGTACATTATACATATTGTGATGTTATTATAAATATTTTACAACCATATTCATTATTCTATTTATCTTATGAATAATAATTCAGCATACATGTGTACGTACGGCTTACCGTCACCACGTCGGGGTGTAGTTTGTTATTCAAACACATCATTAATTGGATGGGAATAATGACGAGTATGGAAGTATTAAATAGTAAATATAACTTCTATGGATTATATATATATATGATATATCATCCAATTACATATGATTTCACCATTTATAGAATGATATTATCGCTCGTGCATATGTACAGATTACTGTCTCCCAAACATGATGAAATATATTCCCCCCATAACTATTCAATAATAATTTTTATTTTATTATTAAAAATAATTTTTATGAACATAATATAATTCTGTATATGAATCATATACATATTATCCATAACAAACATGGGTTACATAACCATACCGATAAAGGAAAATGAATTAGTTAACACCAAAAACAATGATACTGCAAAAATATTACTAAGAAGTCAATATTAAAAGATCATATATGACATAAAATTTATGTATTTGGATCTTTTATAATTAAATAAAAATTATTTAACTATTATAGAAGATGTAAATTTACACTCTACAAAAAAATTACAAGCTAAGTGTTAATTCTGTAATCTCTTTATTATCCGAGACTATTTATATGTGAGTGTCTACTGGGACCTCTTTACCATCCAAATCCTAGATTCTTAAAAAATGTATTTCAAAACATTTTTATTAATTTCTAGGCTATGTGTTAAACTCATTTATTCTGTTTTTTGACTTTTTATTAAAATTTTATAGGGTAATATTTCTTTCGTTTTCC
Source organism: Viscum album (assembly GCA_963277665.1). NCBI lineage: Eukaryota > Viridiplantae > Streptophyta > Magnoliopsida > Santalales > Viscaceae > Viscum > Viscum album. The sequence goes on from OY728143.1 coordinate 1,019,088,476, forward strand.
AAACTGGGTCCTTTATGACCTTTTAGACAAAATCAATGAATGAATGTTTTTTAACTTTTACAGAAGATGTGGCTATCTTCCTCGATTATAACATTATTGAAGATTACCCTACTATATTATTTTAAAACATTCATAATAAATGTTTTATTTTATAATTACAAAACATTTAAATGATTTCAAAATAAAAGGAGATATTTTTCTCGATCACTTTTGACTTTATATATATCAACATCGTTTGATAAATTTTACACCTTTTTGAAGTTGATTTATTAGGATACAAGCTTCAATATTTTATTAAAGGATTTTTGATATGTTTTTCTATAGAGGTTTTACTTTTATACCATTCGTGGTTTATGGTTAAAGTATAAAAATTTCATATGGTTGGTTTAATACAAATGTTTATGTTTTATTTCAACGTTTTCATATGAGGAATGAATTGGACAAAGTAAGTGATATTTTGAGCCCACTATATCTCTATGATGCATCGGTAGTTCTCATGAGACAAACTACTGTCATTGAAAAAGGCTTTTAAATGCTCGTATTTGTAGTCTTGGCATGAGGCCTTGACTCTATGGTTATGATATTCGGCATTATGCATTGCATTATTATGAAATTGGATATTGAATTTTGTGTTATTATTCGACCAGTAGAATATCCATGTTAATAAGTAAATGTAATTATTTGATTTATCATTTCCATATTATTCTTGAAGTTTAATTTTAATATTCTTGTGTTTTATTCTAAATCATTTCTTAAACGTTTATTCTTATTTATGAATGTATCTTATATATTTCTATCCTTACTGACCATCTAAGATCAACCCTTTCTATGTTTTATTTCTTACAAATTTAAATAATTATCTTATGGATGACCTATAAAGATAGGCTAAGGAATATAAGTTTGTTAAAAGGGGACAAAATATTATTGTTGTTTTTATTTCATGATGTAATGTAAATCTTATTTGTGAATCTAGTACTTCCAAGGATACTAAACTGATCGGTCTTTTGGGACATGATTCCTTGTATCATGCCAATGCTATGTAATAATGAATTTAATATAGGAAATTGGGATTGAGGAGTTAGTGACGTATCATACAACTAAATCTTATTAGAAAATTATTGGAATGGTTGATCATAAAGTTGTCCAGAAGTTCCACATAGTTAGCCAAGGATGGTCAAAATTTACTATTTACAATTCCCTAAAAGCATTTATACCATAATGACGCCATCTAACCCAAAATATTCTCAATATAATTTTTTTTCTATAACAACTAATAGAATTTATGATACATGAATTGGGTAACCAGTGAGATATCTATAGACCCAATTTATCATTGAAATACCCCACTATAGCCTCTACATTTAAAAGGTGTCCCTGAGAATAATATTGGAGGACTTTTAATTAAATCCCCAACAGTAAAACACTGGAACTCCCAATGTAAATTTCAATAATATCTTTCCTAAATTACATTATCATTATTATAAAAGAGAATTCAGCATTGAGGTAAACATAAAAACCATCGTATAATTCATCATATTGCTAATCATTTATGAGGAATAAAACAAAACACTATTATGAACCACCTCGTAGAAAAGTAAAAGACAATTAAATACAGTTTAATATCCTTGGATGTAACTAAATATGATAAATATATACCTCTTACAACCATTCTTTGGTCTACTAAAAAAATATTTTCTACATACTTCTACATGACCTCACATTGATATTTATAGATCTTCCAGCACAATGAATATTATTTGTTAACCTCAAATATTTTGTAATATTTTGTGGTTGTATACTGAAATTAACCAAAAAAATTATAAATATTTTCATCACCCATTATCTATTCTAATAAATTTACAAAAATGTTAAGGGATTTTAAAAACCTTAATATAGAATAGATAAGATTGTTTAAATTTGATTCATCTTGTTTCCCATTATAATCCAAATTCAATCATACGAACACAAAATCTGGATACATTTTCCACACATAGTTATATATCCTATAATGATAATTTGTTTTCTTATTACATTATGAAACCATAAGTTGTTTTTATTATGCCACAAGGATCATATATATACCAAGTCCTTGTTATCTCTATTTTATTTTTAATATACTATGTTCAACAAATATTTTCTCATTATGAACCCATGTAATGTTTGGATGATAATATCTCAAAAATATATCCCATCAATAAACATAAGTCATTGATAAAATGTTTTTATTCCCTCCCACATGATATAGTACTCATCCTTGGAAGGTAGTTGGGATGAGAGTGTCCCCTAAATCGTTCTTTCAAATGGACATGGGTTATTAAGTAACACCGAGGGAATAAATCATTCAAATATGTGATTCATTACCTATGATATAAAAGGAAATAAAATTATTACACAAATAACTTCCTTGTATAAAAATTACCAGTTTAAAATCAATACAATGTATGAATAAAAAGAAAATTTCCATGAGAAAATCTATAGGGGGAACAATTACAATTATCCCATAAACAACCTTGATGAAATTATAAGGCCTAGATGGATCACCATCTCCCACCTATAGACCTAAAATATGTATATATACATATATAAGGATGAAAAAACTATTATACATAATAGGATCCTCCCTAAGACTTCTTGTTGAAATGTGGAAGAATCATTCAAAATCCCCACTGAATATATAACAAAACCAACTCATTATCAAAACTAGATTAACTATATTTTCATCCTCACCAAACATCACTCACAATTTAATAAATTAATATAGTTAACATAATATCAAAAACAATATAGAATAATAATACCTAACTTTCATATTCCAACTAAACCAATTAATTTATACCCCAACATCTTAAGTCATAGACCCTCAACCCCCCCCCCCCCCCCCCATAAGGCATATTTCACATTATTGGAAACAAAACATAGCTATATACACATAGCCAAAGTAATATCTCTATCACTTTCCATTTTCACATTATATGACTGATAGTAATTACACCCCATGTAAATATACACTAAACAATTTGATATCAAAACATATCTGTAAATACACTTATAATAAAAAAAATTGATCCTAGATACATGTATCATGTATGTTTTAAAAATTATACAGTCTGTGAATATATGTATTTCATAATTATGATCCATTAAAACACTCTAATTTAAATATCCTATAACTATAATCCACCAAATACATGATTTTCCAAAATACCAAAATAACTATACAAGAGATATTACGGTATGTGGAGTACTTATCAATTCATATCCAAAAAATAATAGATATTTTTTAAAACTATACACCCACGGAAATATATAGGCATATATCTTTGTTGTGTGACATAGTTGGTGGAGAAAAATAAATAAAAAAAGAAGAAATTAAATATTACATAAGAAAGAAATGGAAAATGTTCAACCTGTGACTCGATCAATAGAAAATACATTACATCAAACCCCATATAAATACATTCAGTATGAGAAATATATTCATTTTGAGTTGAAAAAGAAATAGGGATCACTAAAGATAATTAATATTTATAATTAATCTGTTATTAATAATTTTATAATATTCTTTAATTGATGTCTATTAAATATCTACAATAATAATCTACTATGATAGAAAATTAAACACAATATTATTCTTTTAGTTTCATATCCATGATCTATTACTCGTTAATTCGTTAAAAAACATCTCAATAAATTTATTCATTAATTAATTTCCTTTTCTATTATCTAGGTTTCTATGATACCATTATTTATCCATCAAGAAATGATATACTTAAATAGAAAATAAGAATATACTAAAAATAAATAATTGTAAAAAAAGTAATGGATCAAAACAAATGAAACCCATACCAACATCATTCATAACAAATTTCCATGTAGTTAATATCATCACACTATCAAACTGATGATTATTACCCAATTATAATATCAAAAATATCTCTACATTATACATAGAAACCAATTATAATAGGTTCTATATAATATCAATGTAGTGAATTAATATTCTAATATATACAGTAGTAAACAAATATTCTAGCATAAAAATTGTCAATGGTCAATCAATGACACCTCAAACAATGCAAGCATAATTTTGGTAAAAAAATTCAGAAATATTAAATCATGTAAACTAGAGATAGTTCCTAGAATAGTACATTTTAAAAATATACATGGGATTATACCAACAATGTTTATTTATTTTACCAGTCTAAAGATACTAGATACATACATAATTATTAGAATACATTGAAAATTAAAATATTTATTGGAGAAAAATATTAAATCATTGATGATCATTCAAATATTAATTCATCATTTCTTGGGTATAGCTGAATATAAAAAAAGGATGTTATAAAATCCTTAGTACGGGAAACTATACAACATAATATGTATACAGTAAATAAGCCATAACAACATGGTATAGACAATAATAAATATATATGTCGTTTAATCCATAACATAAGCATGAAATAAGTATATGAATTAAAGTAAATACATGGATATTAATAACTTAATTTTAACTATGGAAATTTCATAATGTAAACCATTCAAAATTGTACCATTAGGGTCTTGACCAATACATCATGATGCCTTTAGTAAAGGCCTCATCTACGACACATAAAATATATGGGAAGGTATACCCTAATAACATAACTAATGATTCCACATGTTTTGTATCATTAGAGAACTCCATTAATTGTATGAATATATATAACTATGCCCAACACATCACATAAATGATTCAATTTCATTCCTCAAATATTGAATGAATAATATCAAAAATAATAAATATGTTATAATAATAAATAAATTCCTATATTGAATCAATAATATGAATCATCAATATATCCCCAATAAATGACATAAAAAATAATCACTCAATTAACACCATATATTGAAAGGGAATATGGTTAATAAAATACTAAATATATCAATGATATTGAAATTATTTACATGAATGAGAAAAATATTGATTGATGAATAATAATGAATAATAGTAGAGATCATTATCATAAGAAGGTGAATAGTATCAAAATAATTTATAATCTATATATCAGTAAATATGTATATAATACCATAAATTCATATGAAATAATTTTTTTAATAAAAAAAATAATTTTTATAACTAAAAATGGGAATCTATGTTAATCTTTCAAAAAATATCATTGAATCATTTGTAACATATTTATAATAATATAGTTATAAATAAATTCAAAAATTTCTATCATTATTTTATAACAATATATATTTTTTATTTAAATATAAAATAATAATTTCATAAAATAATGGAAAAAACTATTTAAAAAATTTTAATGTTGTAGTGGAAGATAAATATTGAATAATGGTCATGGATATATGATGACACATTCAAATCATATACTTTAAAAATAACATTCCTTTCACATTTATTTAAATAATCAAAAAATCATTATTCATAAAACCACTAAATGTGTCCTTTTATAAATTCATAATGAATATCAAATATATTGTAATCATTAATTTTACAATTAATAAAAATTAAATAAAACATACACAATAAAAATTGAATATTATTGATGTGGAAGATAATTCTATCTTCCAGAAAAACATAAATAAGAACAATTTTGTTTAAAAATATTTTTATAGTATTTGAGAACAATATTGAGGAAATGTCTAAAGAAATATATGGGATAAAAAAATTTAACCTATGAAGATGAAAATACATGGGTTTTATAATAGTAATATAATATAATGAATCCTTTATAGATTTAGAGATTAACATTCCCAAATAGGTGGGAATTTATAAAATAATCAATTATGTATTAAAAAAATATAAATAATAATTCGTAAAAACAAGAATTGAAAGATCAAAACCCATGAATAAAGAGTAATTTATTATATAATTTTAAAATTAATCATTATATACATCATATAAATGAAATTGATTTCATAATATAACATAATCCGTTATCTATTATAGTTGAGATGAAAAACACTCACCTAAAATCTATCTTTGATATCATTAATAAATAATTTGAAAAATTATATTTATTTTCATTAACTAATTTATTTAGAAACGATTTCAAATATATTTCCTTTTTTGATGTAATTTTATGTATAATTTTTATACATTAAAAAATTATTTCTTGTCTATTTTTACAACGAAAGGTTGTTCAATTAGTTTTTCAAAAATTATTTTGATATACTGACCTTGGATAAAGGTGTTATTATATGGTATCATAATGAAAATAATTATAATGATTTTATCAGAATATATTTTCCATTATATTATATTTTTTAATCATCCATGTTAGCTTTTAATATATGTACAAATCTTATCACTTCTTGGATGTGGTGGTCCATATATAGACATTATCGAAATTATAATTATCTAGTAGATTGGATGGTAAGAACGTAGATGATATTTTATATTTCTTTAATTATATTCATTTCATATCAGTCTTGTATTTTATTTAATTCTCTAATGCTTTCAATCAATGATGTTGGTTGATGAAGAATATATTACACAGATATGTTGAGTTGGAAGGCTATACAAACAAAACAGTGATGGTTTTATATTTCATATGATGGTATGAGATAAAAATGAAATATAAAAATTATATAACAAATATTAGGTATGGTATATATATATGTAATTCTTTAATTATGTTTATTTTTATTTGGATGTTTATAAAGAACAAATTAATTACAAAACTACCGATAAGAACATATAAACATTCATTTGGAAACATAAATTTAATAAAACGTTAATGAATATTTATTATATATATTGATAATACTGTAATATATAGGTTGAGAAAAATAATGTTTAAAGATATTTTGGTGGTTATTGGTGGAGTTTAGAGTCTTAATAAATTAGTAAAATATTAGATATGAAGTTATCTTTTATAACTGAGGTTGATGTAGATTTTGTAAATAAAAGATATAATATATATATATATATTTCTACATTATGTAATATAAATTCAAAGTGAAATATATTTCAAAATATATTTTATATGGATGAAATATATTCAAAAAATTAAATGAACTTGTTTTAGTTGTATTTTATGTAATTTCTCAGACCTCATAAGTCAATTCCATTGGGAAATCTATTGTTGGAGGTGTTATTTGGAATCAAGGTGACTTATTTCATCACTTTGAAAAATTTCATTGTTTTCCATATATTCCATATGTGTATCACCCTAGAGGTGACTCACTTGTGGTCGCTTTATAATAGTTAATTGATTTTGGTGACTGACTAGAAGTGACCTACTAGTGGTCGCTTGCTAGTGGTGGTTCATTAGTGGTCGATCGACCAATGGTTCTGCATCCATGGTTGTATTGTCTCACAGTGACTTACTGAAGGTGGATTGCATTTCATCTCTAGGTATCTCGATAAAACATTGACTCATGAGTAGTGAATCGTTGATTAGTGACTTTCCAAATGGTGACTCACGAGTGGTGACTTTGTTAACGGTGACAGGTGAACAGTGGCTCGAAAAATAGTAACTCTTGATCGGTTCCTCGCCGAGTGGTGAGTCATCCAACAATGAATCATGTAAAGTGCTCCTATCTTCCTCTAATTTTTTCCTTATTACATTTTCATTGATGTAAAATGATTCTAAATATTTATTTGAATGTATTTAAGGCTAATTCAATGCCCATAAATACTATTTAAATTTTCCAAAGGGCTTCAGTTTATTATATAGTCAAAATGAATTTTCATTTCTAGGTCTGTTTTTAATAGAAATTCAATCATATCAAATCCTTCACTCTGCTTAGATCTACTGAAGGCTAAGATAGTTTTCCCCCAATCCATTTTTTCTTGACATTCATTGGTATGAGTTCCAAAAAACCATAACTCCCATGGGAGTCTTGTGATTATGTTGTGTTTTTATCACATTTTCCCTAGTGTTTTTCCTACTTTATGCACGACCCTGTCTTGGAGAAACGATGAGGTTATTATTATTTTCTTCTATGTAGGTTTATACATCATCCTTGTTAATTTTTTATCATTTGTGGTAGGTATATATATGTTACCCTATTGAATATAGTTTTTTTTTCAGAGAAATAAATATTATTGTACAAGATTTAAATCAATAAATATGGGGTTAGAAAAGTGATTCTTGATCTTTCTATTTTACTGTTTTTTTTGATATTATGAGGTGAATGGGAAAAATACACACCAATTATCATGGATATTGGGTGTCCATGGTTGGACATATATTTTTTAATATATTATTTATTTCTTTATCTACTAAAAAATTATATGTGATAATTGATAACCATTTATTCTCGGCAAATGAATGGATTCCCATGGAACATACTGTTTTTGTGATAACGCCTGAATTAATAAGTCGATTTAAAAAAGGTATTGTTTGTGTAATCAATAAATATTTTTTTACTTGGTTCATATAGTGGCATGGTTTTGTGAACATATTTCCAAAATGGTTTGGTTTTTTATATGGTAGTCTCGGTGTGGTATACTTGTGGAGCAGTGATGCAGAACTAGTTTTGGTTCAATGTGTTGCTAGATGTGGTTATGAGTTGGCGGTTATTTTGGTTGATATTATAGGTTATGAGGGATGAATTTTATAAATGATGGTATTAGTTAGTACTGGTTCTTTTCCATTTACAGCATAATGAAATCATACCATGATACTGAATTATGATAACTCGTGAATTGGTATTAAAAGTGGATTGCATGGGACAATGTGGAATTAATGTGATGATGAATTTTTTTATCTAGATCATACACTTATAAAATAACTTCATATGTGTTTCTAAGATTTTCATATTTTTATGAAATGAACAAATTATTGTTTACTAATTATTGGAACATTTTAGGTTGGTACGATTAATGAAATAGAAATGGTTAAATAATTTTTTTTGGAGTGAGAGATCGTTTTTGTGGATTGTTGTGTAGTGTTTTTAATTTCTAGGTAGTATAAATGTTTGTAGTGTCATCATATTGTTATTTTTTTGAGATCTCATAGGATGGTATTGAGATACTTTTATCATATATATATATGATTGCATTTTATATTTGATTTCTACACAAACCCCACCCATGTTGAGCACTATGTTATGAACAACCCGATCATGACATGGGAGGGTGTCTTTTTAAAATATATCTTTCAGGGGGGAGGATGGTTATCCACCCAATCTTTAATTCCCTCTATTATAGTGGTGGGTAGACCATGATTGTTTTTATAGGATATGGTTTTGGGGACCAGGTTTGTGAGGGAGAGTTGAGAATTCCCATGTCTCTTCACGATGAAGCGATTTAGGCATTTCTAGGTGTATTAAAACTGATTCCTGTTATGCTTTCCTTAGTGAATGAGGGAAGGGTGCAATGTGGTTTTTAACCCATGTGTCTATGAGCAAGTTGTAATGTGGTTTGTGGATTAGGTGTCTGTGAGTGGGATGTGATGTGGTTTGCGGCCCGGGTGTGTTCATGTGGGATGTGTTGTAAGCCCCATGTGTACGCAGGAATGATGTGATGTGGTATATTTAGATGTGGTAGAAATGTGAGTATTATTTCCTATTGGAAATAGGATTTAATTATTTGTAATTTCATGTGGGGGTACCGTATCATTGATGTAATTAATATTATATTACTTGGTTTGGTTTATTTGGTTAGTGTATCATCGTGTGGTTTGGGTGGTTAGTGTACATAAAAGGTGTGATTTGGTTCTTCTATTTTCTATCAGGTGAATTAGTTTTCCTCTTTAAAATGTTCATTTGAGACTTTTGATTTATTAATGGGTTCATATTTATGCTCACCCTACATATATTAAACATTTTACAAGTTTCTAGAATGATTTCATGGATATTAACTGACTCTGTGATCTCAGATCTTGAAAGTTAGTGTGTCACTGCTTACCTTTAAATTTTTTACTTCAGAGACTTTTATACATATAACTATTCTACATTATGTAGGCATGTTAGATGATTTTTTTATATATTATATATATATATATATTTATGTGGGGGTGTGTCTATGGAAGTTGGATTGTGGATGATTATTCATATCTTACAATCATTTATAAAAAATTCTAATGCCTCCCATATTGTGAGTTTTTTATATCTATGGTGAAAGTAGACATCTTGGGGCATAATAGAGGTTGGACACAGGGATCATAATATCCCTTCATATCCATCCTAGGATGGGAAATTTTGGGGTGAGGCTTCATGATATAATAGTAACAGAGGTGATGGTTGAGAGTTAGATATAGTTTTGAGTTAGGAATAGTAATTATTGCAAGGGTTTGTTGGAAAACAATGTCAGGTTATCTTGGTGCATGATGTAGGATATGGAATAATGGTTATGACATGGGATTGTAGGGGCCCCTAGATCTAATTCAAGGAATTTTAGCATACTGAATGATCATGGGAGGTTACACCATTTGTATGGTATAGGTATATGAAAGGTATATTCATTATATTTAATTTACTTCCAATTTGAATTGCAACACTTTGGGAAGGATTAAATGGAAAAAAATTAATCAAATTAAAAATATTATATTGAATCTTAAATTCCAAACTAATTGGTCTTAGTAAATCATTTTTTGCCTATTAAGTAATGAATCATTGTCATCATTTGTGATTGGTTGTCGTAGTGGACACTCTATAGGTAGATCTGATTTATCGAAAGAGGTTTAATCCAATTGAGGAAGTTGACTAGTGGTATAGGATGTTGTGTGATTTCAAGAAAAAGTCTTTGGGAAAGTATGATGGAAGTGTTTTGTACAAGGATATAGAGATATGGCTCAAAGAGCATGATTTCATGTTCAATTTGATCCATTCCCTAATGAAGTACTAGGTCTTTTTAGTAGTAAGTCATATGCGAGGATCCATTTGTGAGTGGTGGATGATGTATCTAGTTTGATGTCGATTTTGTAACTGAGGTTGATGCCGATTTTGTAAATAAAAGATATAATATATATATATATATATTTCTACATTATGTAATATAGATTCAAAGTGAAATATATTTCAAAATATATTTTATATGGATGAAATAAATTCAAAAAATTAACTGAACTTCTTTTAGTTGTATTTTATGTAATTTCTCAGACCTCATAAGTCAATTCCATTGGGAAATCTATTGTTGGAGGTGTTATTTGGAATCAAGGTGACTTATTTCATCACTTTGAAAAATTTCATTGTTTTCCATGTATTCCATATGTGTATCACCCTAGAGGTGACTCACTTGTGGTCGCTTTATAATAGTTAATTGATTTTGGTGACTGACTAGAAGTGACCTACTAGTGGTCTCTTTCTAGTGGTGGTTCATTAGTGGTCGATCGACCAATGGTTCTTCATCCATGGTTGTATTGTCTCACAGTGACTTACTGAAAGTGGATTGCATTTCATCTCTAGGTAGCTCGATAGAACATTGACTCATGAGTAGTGAATCATTGATTGGTGACTTTCCAAATGGTGACTCATGAGTGGTGACTTTGTTAACGGTGAAGGGTGAACAGTGGCTCGAAAAATAGTAACTCTTGATCGGTTCCTCGCCGAGTGGTGAGTCATCCAACAATGAATCATGTAAAGTGCTCCTATCTTCCTCTAATTTTTTCCTTATTACATTTTCATTGATGTAAAATTATTCTAAATAGTTATTTGAATTTATTTAAGGCTAATTCAACGCCCATAAATACTATTTAAATTTTCCAAAGGGCTTTAGTTTATTATATAGTCAAAATGAATTTTCTTTTCTAGGTCTGGTTTTAATAGAAATTCAATCATATCAAATCCATCACTCTTCTTAGATCTACTGAAGGATAAGATAGTTTTCCCCCAATCCCTTTTTTCTTGACATTCATTGGCATGAGTTCCAAAAAACCATAACTCCCATGGGAGTCTTGTGATTACGTTGTGTTTTTATCACACTTTCCCTAGTGTTTTTCCTACTTTATGCACGACCCTGTCTTGGAGAAACGATGAGGTTATTATTATTTTCTTCTATGTAGGTTTATACATCATCCTTGTTAATTTTTTATCATTTGTGGTAGGTATATATATGATACCCAATTTAATATAGTTTTTTTTTCAGAGAAATAAATATTATTGTACTAGATTTAAATCAATAAATATGGGGTTAGAAAAGTGATTCTTGATCTTTCTATTTTACTGTTTTTTTGATATTATTAGGTGAATGGGAAAAATACACACCAATTATCATGGATATTGGGTGTCCATGGTTGGACATATATTGTTTAATATATTATTTATTTCTTTATCTACTAAAAAATTATATGTGATAATTGATAACCATTTATTCTCGGAAAATAAATGGATTCCCATGGACTATACTGTTTTTGTGATAACCCCTGAATTAATAAGTCGATTTAAAAAAGGTATTGTTTGTGTAATCAATAAATATTTTTTTACTTGGTTCATATAGTGGCATGGTTTTGTGAACATATTTCCAAAAGGTTTGGGTTTTTTATATGGTAGTCTCGGTGTGGTATACTTGTGTAGCAGTGATGCAGAACCAGTTTTGGTTCAATGTGTTGCTGGATGTGGTTATGAGTTGGCGGTTATTTTGGTTGATATTATAGGTTATGAGGGATGAATTTTATAAATGATGGTATTAGTTAGTACTGGTTCTTTTCCATTTATAGCATAATGATATCATACCATGATACTGAATTATGATAACTCGTGAATTGGTATTAAAAGTGGATTGCATGGGACAATGTGGAATTAATGTGATGATGAATTTTTTTATCTAGATCTTACACTTATAAAATAACTTCATATGTGTTTCTAAGATTTTCATATTTTTATGAAATGAACAAATTATTGTTTACTAATTATTGTAACATCTTAGGTTGGTACGATTAATGAAATAGAAATGGTTAAATAATTTTTTTTGGAGTGAGAGATCGGTTTTGTGGATTGTTGTGTAGTGTTTTTACTTTCTAGGTAGTATAAATGTTTGTAGTGTAATCATATTTTTATTTTTTTGAGATCTCATAGGATGGTATTGAGAGACTTTTATCATATATATATATGATTGTATTTTATATTTGATTTCTACACAAACCCCACCCATGTTGAGCACTATGTTATGAACAACCCGATCATGACATGGGAGGGTGTCTTTTTAAAATATATCTTTGAGGGGGGAGGATGGTTATCCACCAAATCTTTAATTCCCTCTATTCTAGTGGTGGGTAGACCATGAATGTTTTTATAGGATATGGTTTTGGGGACCAGGTTTGTGAGGGAGAGTTGAGCATTCCCATGTCTCTTCACGATGAAGCGATTTAGGCATTTCTAGGTGTATTAAAACAGATTCCTGTTATGATTTCCTTAGTGAATGAGGGAAGGGTGCGATGTGGTTTTTAACCCAGGTGTCTACGAGCAAGTTGTAATGTGGTTTGTGGCTTAGGTGTCTGTGAGTGGGATGTGATGTGGTTTGCGGCCCGGGTGTGTTCATGTGGGATGTGTTGTAAGCCCCATGTGTACGCAGGAATGATGTGATTTGGTATATTTAGATGTGGTAGAAATGTGAGTATTATTTCCTATTGGAAATATGATCTAATTATTTGTAATTTCATGTGGGGGTACCATATCATTGATGTAATTAATATTATATTACTTGGTTTGGTTTATTTGGTTAGTGTATCATCATGTGGTTTGGGTGGTTAGTGTACATAAAAGGTTTGATTTGGTTCTTCTATTTTCTAACAGGTGAATTAGTTTTCCTCTTTAAAATGTTCATTTGAGACTTTTGATTTATTAATGGGTTCATATTTATGCTCACCCTAAATATATTAAACATTTTACAAGTTTCTAGAATGATTTCATGGATAGTAACTGACTCTGTGATCTCAGATCTTGAAAGTTAGTGTGTCACTGCTTACCTTTAAATTTTTTACTTCAGAGACTTTTATACATAAAACTATTCTACATTATATAGGCATGTTAGATGATTTTTTTATATCTTATATATATATATTTATGTGGGGGTGTGTCTATGGAAGTTGGATTGTGGATGATTATTCATATCTTACAATCATTTATAAAAAATTCTAATGCCTCCCATATTGTGAGTTTTTTATATCTATGGTGAAAGTAGACAACTTGGGGGCATAATAGAGGTTGGACACAGGGATCATAATATCCCTTCATATCCATCCCAGGATGGGAAATTTTGGGGTGAGGCTTCATGATATAATAGTAACAGAGGTGATGGTTGAGAGTTAGATATAGTTTTGAGTTAGGAATAGTAATTATTGCAAGGTTTTGTTGGAAAACAGTGTCAGGTGATCTTGGTGCATGATGTAGGATAGGGAATAATGGTTATGACATGGGATTGTAGGGCCCCCTAGATCTAATTCAAGGAATTTTAGCATACTGAATGATCATGGGATGTTACACCATTTGTATGGTATAGGTATATGAAAGGTATATTCATTATATTTAATTTACTTCCAATTTGAATTGCAACACTTTGGGGAGGATTAAATGGAAAAAAATTAATCAAATTAAAAATATTATATTCAATCTTAAATTCCAAACTAATTGGTCTTAGTAAATCATTTTTTGCCTATTAAGTAATGAATCATTGTCATCATTTGTGTTTGGTTGTCGTAGTGGACACTCTATAGGTAGATCTGATTTATCGAAAGAGGTTTAATCCAGTTGAGGAAGTTGACTAGTGGTATAGGATGTTGCGTGATTTCAAGAAAAAGTCTTTGGGAAAGTATGATGGAAGTGTTTTGTACAAGGATATAGAGATATGGCTCAAAGAGCATGATTTCATGTTCAATTTGATCCATTCCTAATGAAGTACTAGGTCTTTTTAGTAGTTAGCCATATGCGAGGATCCATTTGTGAGTGGTGGATGATGTATCTAGTTTGATGGAAAGAGGTAGTGGTTTTGTGGGTCCACATTGAGCATGAATTTTTAGAAGTGTTCCTTTCCTCAACCATGATGGATGAGAAGATGTAGGAGCTAATATCTCTCTAGAAAGGGAGTATGTCACTATGATAGTTGGGGATAAAATTTTAAAAAACCATTTTTTCCCAAAAATCATTCCAAATGTGGAGTATTATGGGAGATGTCTTGGGGAAGAACATTATCCTTCCATCCAGTATGCAATTACTTCTTTTAATATATTGATTTACATGGAGGTTTAGAAGAATTAAGAGATGATAGAATGGATGTTCTAATGAGTATTTATAGTATGATAGGGGATCTGATAGAGTTCTTTTAGAGGAATGGCCACTAACGATAGGCCTTAGGTGGTAGGATCATTAATGTTTTGATTGTTAAAGAGTGGACCTTGAAAATTCCCTTTTTGATAATATGCTCATCATTCCCTTACTGTGGGCTTTGGGTCAAGGTGTTTCGTTTATGGATTTCATAGCAATAATCGGTGCTAATTTCAAGATTTTTTGAGCATACTGTGGTGGACATGGATAGGTTCTATGTGATCCATATTATCTGTTACAAATGAGACAATTTGATCATCACAGACATCGGGATTTTTCCCCACAAAGGTGTGATGGAGTATGTAGAGTCTGACCTCTAGATGTTCCTAGTGTTTTGGGGCCTCAACCAAGGGATGGAAATGGAGGTAGTCATCAACAGAGAGGCCAAGGTTCTAGGAATGGTTAGTTGCACATTGAAGAGGTAACAGTTCCACCAGGTCTAGATGTTGTCAGATGTACGATTAATTTGTTTAGAACCCCTTATTTTTCATTATTCGAATCACGAGCTACAAACATATTTTTTCCCATGAAATATCCCATTCTATGGAATAAGACATGGAGAGGATTCTTATTCCTCAGGTTTTTGGTACACTAATCGGAGTCTAGGCCATCTTGTTTGATTTGTTTCATGGATGTAGACTGATGATGGGTCCACTTCAGCCCTATGGAGATCTTTAATTACTACAGATGCATCAATATAATGTATTTCTCAGCATTGACTTTTAGTATTTCATGTGTTCTACAATAAAAAACATATATTGGATTGTTATTTTTTCATATTTGGGTGTCAAGATTGTAGTTTTCATAGGATGGTAGCTTATTCTGATGTAGAGTCAATGTGTGTAACCCCTTCTCTCATTGTTGGATTTGATATCAGTTGAATTGGAAAACTTTGGGGGTGGTGGAGGTTCTTAGGGTCATTGGGATGTTCTTTATTGTTTTGACCAAGGAGGGTGTGATGCCAAACCCTCGACATGATGTTTATTTTGGTATAGAAAAACATCCTAGTGCTTATCAGATTTGGATGACCCATTATCAGATGTCACCTTCTGATCAGTGGGAACTGAGGATTCAAATAGATTATATGATGATGAAGAGTTTTATCCTGAAAAATGTCACATTTTGGGGTGCTCCAGTTTTGTTCTCTAAGAAGGCAGTTGGAAGCCTAAGGTTTTTTACAGACTACCATAGGATTAATCATGTAATGGTCAAAAAATGTTCCCCTCTTCTGGAGGAAGATGGTCATTTTTACTAGTTTATAGGGGAATGATTATTTTCTATTATTAATATATGGTTTACATATAACTAGATAAGGGTGATAAATGATGATATCCCATAAACTACCTTTATGTGCAAGTATGGGAACATTGAGTTTATAGTCATTCCATTTGATGTTACACACTCCGAAATTGTGTTTATTTGGTTTGATAACGTTGTGCTCCATGAGTTCCTGAGCAATTTGTTGTCATTTTCATTAATGATATATTAATCTACTTGATGTTAGTGGAGGATCACATTGTGCATCTCAAAAATATATTTCATGTTCATCGATGCCACCATCTTGATGGATTTTTGTACCAGTGTAACTTATATACACGAGAGGTGTATTTTCATAGGGATGTGGTGTCTTAAGACAGTGTGGCCAAGGAATCGTCGAATTTTGAGGAAATATTTTATGGGAAACACCCCAAAATGTCACAGATATTCATAGATTTTTTTTCTTTAGCAGCTATTATAAGTCGTGCATACCTGATTTATCTAAAGTTGTATCTCATTTGAAAACATTAACCTATAATGCCCATGTTTTTTTGTAGAGTGATCAGTGTAAATCAGTGGTATTTTACATGAAGTGAATTAATTTTAGTACTCCAATGCTCTGGTTTCCTAAAGAAGTGCTTTTTTTTAGGATTTTTGTGACGCTTCCCATCAGGGATTGGGGTGCACCTTGATGCATGAGCAGGAATTGTTCCCTTATGGGTCTAGCAATTTACATCCTTGAAAATGTAACTAGACCACCCATGATCCAGAGAAATAGTAATTGTGTTTGGGAAGATGTTTGGTCATAATTACCTCATTAGGAGTACTATATGGTAATCCCATATCATAATATATTGAGTTATATCTCATACTAGTTCCATATAAATCTGTAGTAGTAGAGGTGGATGGATTTTCTTTGGGAAAATGATTTTGTGATGTATTTCACCATAAGAAAGGGTAGCACCGTGGATGATTATTTTTACAAAAAATAAAAGGTGACTATTCAAGAATCTGTAGATTCTTGTAGAGTGATAGAGGAGTTGAAAACTTATCAATTGGATGTAATATTATATGGTGGTAGTGGATTTTTTTTCAGATGATGGTTTAGTCTTCTATGATGTAGAAGGTGTAAGATTCATAGTTGGGAGATCCATAGAAAAAGGTATTGCATGACTAATTTTTCAATTATGATGCTTTATATAAATTGTCAAAGGACGGTCAGAAGTGGATGTTGTTTCATGGGAAGTAGATTATTTTGATGGTGTTTAATGAGGAAGTACTTCTCGAATTTCATAGATCCCCCATTGTGGAACATGTTTTGTCGCCTGAGGATGGAGTTTTGGTGGCCTTGGATTAAATGGGTAGTAGTGAAGTTATTGTCAAGGTGTATAATTTTTTAGTAGGTGATGGTTCTGAATCATTTTTACAGTGTACTATTGAATCATATAGATGTTATTGAGTGGAAGATGGATGAAATCTCAATTTATATTATCACAGGTTTACCCAATGATAAATGTTTTTTTATTCTATCCAGGTGATCGTGGAACTATTTTTGAAATCATCCCACATTAGAGAAATTATGGTGTTGAGCATAGTGGATGCCTTAGACAATAGGTTTGTGGATGAAGTAGTGTTCTTGCATTGAGTTCCATGATCCATTGTCTCGGAATGGGACACATGTTTCAACTTGTGAGTATCAAGGGGATTAGAACATTATTTTGAAACGTAGTTAAGCCCGACCACTGTTTTCATCCATCAGATTGATTAGTAGACCAAAAAGACTATATTGACATTAGAGGATATGTTTCAAATGTGTGTCGTGTGTCTTGCATTTTTGGTGATCTGGTGTTTGACACCTACCCTTGGTATAATATTCTTATAATAATATCTATGTCTATTACATTAAAATTGATATATTTGAATATTTTTATGGAATATTATGTCATTATATATTGTGATGGATGGAGGTTTGGGATACAACTGTTCTTGGTCTGTATATGGTGCAATGAATGATAGATAATGTTCATCCTGGTTGTTAGAGGATGAAACCAATGCAGTATTGGAAAAAGTATCATGTTGATCACTGGGGAAGGCTCGTGGAATTCATGGATGGGGACCATTTATTAGTGAAGTTTTACCCTTGATGTGGGAGGATGGGGTTTGGAAAAGAGTGTAATATTTATTGTAGGTTAATAGGACCATTCAATGTGTTGGATTAAATCAGTGAAGAAGGTTAACAATTACTGTTTCCAGCAAAGTTGAAGAGGATCCATGATATCTATGACGTCTCTCAACTTCATTGGTGTCTTCACTATGACTCCCATGTCCTTTTATTGGAATAGTTGGTTCTTGGGGATGACATGATGTTTTTTAAAAAGCTAATGGAGATATAGGATCTTAAAAATTGGGTGTTTTAGGGTCAGACCATTCCATTGATTCACGAGTTGTGGAGCCACTATGGCTAGGAGTAGAGTACATTGGTGTAGGATTTATAGTTATCTTCCTGTTAGTAATAGTTGTTTTGAGTTTTTATTTTCTATGTTTTATTTTTTATGTAATTATTTAAAAAAATTATATGATATAAGAAACATACCACGCCTTGCATGTTTGTAGATCAAGGTGTGCTGAAACCTTAAAATATTAGAGCGGGAAAACCAGATTCTTAATTGATAATAATTAACTGTATTTTATTAAACCACTGTGAGAGTTTCACTTCCTCCCAATGGGGATATTATCTCAACAAGGAAGCCATAATTTTCTAATTATTATATCTGGGATTGTTCGGTTAGTTGGTTGTGTGTCTATACATCTTGATGAATGGGTTTTTGTCATGTGGTTGTGTGGTTTTGGTTATTTGGTTTGGTGAGTTTATACAGTTGTTGCGTTTGAAAGGTGACCAGGTCCTTGATAGGTATCTAAAAGGGTTGTTGTTCAGGTCACATTTTTTATGGGCTTGGTTTTTGATTATCAGGGGGTAAATATTTTGATAGGTATCTAATGCAATGAACCAGACCTCTTTAGTCCATTCCATTGTGATAATTTTTTGTTTTATGGGTTTTGAGGTATCGTAGATTATCATTTCATAACATTGAAAATTTTTAAATCTTTCTACGTTTTCCAATGGTGTCTCACTATGGTGGTGACTCACAGGTTGTGGATTTCTCGGGCTGACTAACTGGAAGTTCCTAACTAGCATTCAATTTCTAAATGTGGATCTTGGTGTTTGATCAAACAGAGGTGCCTTGACTTGCATTGTATCACCTCACATTGACTCACTGATGGTTGTCGGCATTTTATCTTATAGTCGTTAGGATGATTACAGAATCACGAGTGGTGTCTCACTCAACGGAGACTTGATGAGTGCTGAACCACAAACAATGACTCTCATAATAGTGACTTGTGAATGGTGACTCATAAGATAGTGAATCTATAACAATGAATAGCCAAATGGTGACTCTTAATTTATGCCTCATCATGCAGTAAGTCATCTAATGGTGACTTGTGTACAGTGTTTCCAGTAACCTGTAGTTCACTGTTTTTTTGATTTATTTGATTTAAAATGATACTAAACCCTTTTTTAATAGAATATTTGGATGATTAAAATAATAGAAATTCTATCATTATTTTCCAAAGGTCCAAAGTCTTTTACAAAGTCAAAATGTATTGTCTTTAACAGATCAGCCATTAATGTTAAATCAAAACATATCTAAAAGAATCCTTTTTAGGACATTCCTAATGGCTATATATTTTCACCAATGTACATCGTTTTTCATTCCCTTGGTGTGAGGCTCCTCAAAACCTTCCTCCCATGAGATTTGTGGTATTTTTCATTGGCTTTTGATAATGTTTTCCCTTGTATTTTTTCTAATGCATATGTCCCACTATCATAGTGAAACCAAGATGTGCATATGAAATTTTCATCCAAGCATGGTTCTCCTTCATCCTTCATAATTGAGTATCATGTGAGGCAGTTATATAGAGGTTACCACATTGAATATAGTTGTTTCCATATTAATAGAGATAATTGAAACATTTTTAATTCAATAAAAAGGTGGTTGGGAAATGTGACACATGTTCATGTTGTATGATTGTTTTTTTTATATTGTGAGTTGTATGGTATAACTAACTTCAAAAAATACGGGATTTTGGGGATTCCTTTTTTTTGAAAACAATGGTTTATGGAATATTGTTAATTTTTTTCATGCTGAATGAATATAGGTGAAAATTGATAACCAGATGTACATAATAAATAAATGGTTACCATGGGATCATACTATTTATGTGATAACCCTTGAATTAACTAGTGGGATTAGATGAAGTATTCTTTTTAAAATAATAAATATTTTTCCCTTGGTTCTTTTGGTTATGTGGTTGTGGGACTAGATATTCATTGGTGGATGGTTTAGTCAATGTTGTAGTGTCAGCGTGGTATGCTTATACACTAGGTATGCATAAATTCTCTTTGTTTAATGTGTTGATAGATGTGGTTGTCATTTAGAGGTTGTTGTAGTTGAGATAATGGGTTTGAAGAGATGTATTTGAATAATGTTGGTAAAGCTTTGTATGGGTGCTTCTCCATTGATAAAATAAAAAAAGCATCAACCTATATCTAGAGACGGATTTACGAGGTATCATGCATGGGTGTTAAACATGGAAGTCATGGGATGATTTGTGATAAATGTGAAGCTTCCATTATTTATACAAATCTTCACCTTCTGAAATGACATATTCTTGATTTCTTATTTTTTTAAATAGTGATGGAATGAAAAATAGAATGTTTAATTATGTTTTTAATAGATTCGTTTAGTAAGGATAACAAAATAGAAATGGTAAAATGAATAGTTTGGTTGTATGATATGAAATTTGTGGCATGTTGTGTGGTGTTGCGCATTTTCAGGTAGCAGCAATGTTCGCTATGTTGTGAGTTTGTGGTTTGTATGAGAACCCATAGGATAGGCATCATTGTTTGGTATCATATATATATATATATATATATATAATTGTTGTTTTTTCTTGTGATTTCTATACCTGCACTACCCTAGATGAGAATTATGTTCTGAACTACTCCATCATCCACAGGGAGGGTGTATTTCCCAAAAAACATGGAGGGGGATAGATGGATGGAAACCTGCTCTTTGTTTCTCCCTCTTCTAAATAGTGATAGCCTATGATTTTGTAGGTATGTTGTGGTTTGTGAGGCATAGTTGTGTGCGAGCGAGTTCGAATTTCTAAAGTTTTTTATGTATGGGATGGGTAATTATTTCTTATGTTTCATTAAGATAATGTGTTTTATGATTTTCTATGTCTCTGTAGGAGGGATGTGATGTGGTTTGTCCTACGGGTGTCTGTGGGTGATATGTGATATTATTTGTAGCCCAGGCTTCTATAGGTGGGATGTGATTTTCTTAATGGACTAGTTGTGTGTTGGTGCGATGTTTTGTGAGAACTAGGTGACTGTTATTGGGGTGTTATGTGATTCCTAGGTGTGTATGGGTGGGATGTGATATGGTACATTAGGAAGAGTTAAGAGCATGATGTGATATTCCATTATGAAAAAATGAAGAATCTGTGGGAATGTGGTGTGGGGTACCTTATTAATGATGTTCTATATATTATATTACATGATTTGTATTATTTGGGGATTGTGAGTGGGGGATGTCAGGGTCGTTAGTGTTCATGTTAGGTATTGTTTTTCTCTATCATTTTCTTATAAGTAAGTTAGTATGCCTCGTTCACATGTGCACGACAAACATTGGTTTTCCTACTGACTATTCCTATATTCTCATCCTATATATATTTAATGGTATTTAGGTTTCCAAGAGGTTTTTTGTGGACCATGATAGACTCTAATATCTATAATATTGATAGTTTTTGTGTTTCTTCTAAGCATTACTTTTGTCATTAACATCAGATAATTTTTTACTAATAAAAGTTCTACATTATGCATATATATGGGCTGGTTTCTGGACTTCGTATATGTGGGTGTGTGTGTGTCTGTCTGTCTAATTGTGCGTCTGTGAATCTTGGAGTTTTTTGTGGATAATCAATCATATCATCGAATTGTGTTTGAAAAAAAGGTCATCAACTCCCATATTATGATATTTGTATACCTTTGATTCTAGTAACCAACCTGGGGCCTATTAGAGGTGGGAATCAGGGGTCCTTATCCCCCATATAAATTGTAAATTTATATGATATTAATGATATTGTAATGATATATTTTTATTTGTTTATATGAAAAATTAATTTACATATAATTTCATTTTCAATAACATTCACAAAAATTAATTTAAAAATAAACATAAAAATTTAAATCATATATAAAAACATTTAAAATCCCTAAATATAAAAATTTTACATCGAATAAATCATATATCACAATTTATCCATATAATATTACCTCTAATATTATCTAATTCATTCAATTCACTTTTCAATATGTTGACGAAGTGTTAATTTTGTGTTGGGAAAATGTTATAAGTAGTTATACCACCAATAAAAGGTAAATGAAATTATCATAAATATTTAATATAAATAATTAATTTGAGAAAATAGATTAATTCATATATAATATTATTAGAACCAATGGCAATCATAGGTGTTAATAAATTGTATTGTTGGTTTGATGTCTATGCACAATGGGTTGGTCAAGGAGATTTCATGAAAAGTGAAATTACAAAGTAGGTGGATTTGGTGTCGGAGCTGGGTTAATTTATATATTTTTTTATATAAAATGGGTTCCCAAATTTTGAGGCACTTAATATTTTTGGGATACACTGAGTTCAAGGGATGTCTCATGAAAATATGAAAAAATCCTAGAATTCATGAATTTTTTTTTATTATCAAGGTTTTTTTATTTGATAGTTTAGAAATTTTATGAAATATAGTTATTAAAATAGATGGATGATAGATTATGGAAAGTCAATAAATTATGGGATTATAATAATTTTTATAAATGGAATATTTCCTTGGTTGTTTCACAAAGATTAGGTGTCTCATTAACAAGAATGAAGTTTATTCTAAAAAGATTTTATTGAGACACAATTTTTCACTAATGAGAGGAATTATCTATATATAGGCCTCCACTTATCGTATGAGTATCAAAACGTTATGTGTAATGGTAAATGAAACAGATTTATAAATTTTTTTACATGAATGTGTTTCTTACACAAACCTGGAACCTTATATGAACCTAATATTCATGAAAATAATGGATGATAACTAGTTGATTCTATGTAATTTAATTAAAGGGTTTTTTTAAAATTTGAGATATGTACCTTGGAGTTACTAAAATAACTAAGATATTCAAAAAAATTAATTCCTTCTGCATTTGTACATATTTTCAAAAGTAGTTAGTTCCTGGAAACAGAAAGGGAGTTTTAGGAAATATACATATGTGGGTATACATAATCATAGGTATCATTTTTTGAATATATAGATGAATAATTTATGGACCTGAATGATTCCCAAAATCACAGTCATTTTCGTTGATAAGATATAAACATTCAATTATATAAACTGAGAAATACCTAACCCAAAGTTGTGAGAAAGGGAGAGTTGACCGATGTGATCTGAGGAAGGAATCATGTTATACCAAATATTTTTATATAGTTATTGTACCATGAATGGAGTGAGCATATATGATTAGTGAATGTTAAGGGAGATACACTCTTTCATTGAAGAAACATTCACATATATATGAATATAATGAGATATATTCAATGATATCTTATGGAGTATGTTCCCTTTTCCATAGTTCAAGGGATTCTAGAAAGTGATGTGGCATGTATTTTTAGGATTCAAACCTACTGAAAAAAACTTATTGAGGCCGAAAAATATAAAAATTCTATTACTAAATCAGTATATGATAAAATATAACTGATGGTTAAGAACTCCATTATATCAAGGTCCACATTGGTGAAAATATAAAATATATATTAAGGTTATAAAAATGTGAAATAGTGTATAATTAATGTTTTTCATAGTGTGCATGATGATAAAAAAATGACTCATTATGAAAATTTATATAGTTTCATCAACCACGTTATCGATGTTATTGGAGAAATTTGATAAATTTTAGATAAAATTAATGGTATTTTTATTAATAAGAAATTTTGAGAAGGCTCAATACATTATATAATGAAACAATGTAATTCCTTGAGGAAATAAAAATGTCTAGTCATTATCTTGATGATATGCTATAGAATCTTGAGGATTATGAAATGGTTATCAAACTAGAGGCCAAAAACATGAATTAATAATGGTAATTAAATTCAAATCAATGGAAATACATGAAATTTCTAATAATAATTAATATATAGATGATTTTTGATTGTGAAATATCATCTCTTTTTTAAAAAATATTCAATATAGAAAAAGATATATTTGAAGGAACGACTCCTTTGTCTTATTTCTTAGGGGGTAAAGTAGGTCACATTACTTCTTAATGCTCAAGAAAATTCAATAATATAGAATATAAAGAAGAATCCCTAAAAATATCTCATAATATGTTCCTACAAAATTTGAATTCAAAAGAAAAAAATAAGGTATAATGAAATTGAATCGTGTAAAAAAATAAAACATGATTAAAATAAATTTTTTGAGATGATATGTGGAAATTATTATGGATGTATAATAATGTAGAAACTTGAAATATTCAAATAAATAAATTTTGGTACAATTTCCAAAAAATAAAGGCTATAAAAATGATTATTATTAATAAGTACAATCCTATGTGGAAATAATTATTGAATAAACTCTAATTAAAACATATAGTATAAATATAAGTTCACATGTTCATCAATGTACCATCATTGGGGATTGGAACACACCTAGACAGACATGGAGAAAGAGTAAAAAATCACATTCTCCTCTCCTTGATATTGTGGAACCAACATCATTATAATAAACTACGATGTATGATGATTGGATTAAGGACATAAATGAGGAACTCGATCATATTAAAAAAACATGATCATTGTAATTGTTAAGATACCATAAAATCAAAATGTCTTTGGAACAAAGTGGAAATTTAATAACAAGTATGATGATCTTAGATATGTGATTAGAAACAAGGAAAACACGGTTTCTAAAGGTTATCCACAGATTTATGTAATTGATGTTGAAATAAATCTCTAGTAATTTTACTACATTTGATAAAGATATTCATATCCATTTATATTCAAATAGGGTATAAATTTTATCATATGTATTTTCAAACATTATATATAAATGGGTTTTTTTATGAAGAAGAATACATTGAACAACCAGTGGGATTTATGATAGGAAATGATGAAATATTTATGTGTAGATTAAATAAAGACCTTTAGGTTATAATGTAGAAACCATGAGTATAGTTTTCATGACAACATTTTTAAATAAAGAATATACAATTTAAAAGGTAACGTGTTGATCATAATATATATATGGGAAATTCGTTGAAAGATATATTTATGGTGCTGCAGTATGATGATAGTATTATATTTGGTGGAATAATTCCTGTATTAGTGGAGTAATTTTATAATAACCTGAAATATAATCATTAAATATCCTGGCTCGGTGAACTCAAATACTTTTTAGGCCATCCGGTAATTCAAACTAAGGACTAATCCAACATTTCTTAAGAAATGTATATAATAGAACATATGAATAACTTAAATATTCATGGCTCAAAACCAATGTCGAATCTGAATTTGTTCAGGGATATACATGGAAATAATGAGGATATGAAATATGCGGATCCCACCATGTATTAGTGGATATTTAGATACTTTTTATATTTAATTAAAACCTAAAAATATATAATCATTGAGAAATCTTTAACAGCCCACTTCTAATGTAATCTGAGAGAAGATTATTTTCTATAAGTTAGTATAATTATTGTATATATTAAATTTAAAATAAAATTTATTTTAAACATGATAGTAGTATAAGATAAATATTAAGATTCATTTTCTGGTATTGATTTTATAGGGGATGTTGTGGATTAAAATTCTACAATTGGGAAAATTATTCATTGCCAAAAATATAGGTTAGTTTATAGTTAAATAAGAAAGTACATCCCTTAGTACAACATAAGAAGATTATATATATGTGAAAATTGATTTAGTTTCATATTGTGGATCATGAAATGAATTATTGATATTAATTATGAGCTAAAATAGCTGATATTGATAAACTATGATAATAAGTGTCTGATCAATCTCCCAAAAATATTTTTTAACAATATCTTAATAAAATTACTGATATTAGATATCACATCTTTAAAAAAAATCATATATAAATTTGTGATTAAAATGGAGAATATTTGGAAGTAATGATCAAGTGACTGATACCATGACTTAGCCTTTGGAAAGACCATTGTTTGAGAAATAATTTTTATACCTACGTGTTCTATCACCTCCCATTTCATGAGGAGGTTATGATTTCTCACCTATACCCTTTTTTTAACTATTTGTATATTTTTTTGATATTAATTAGGTCATTGGGGGACAAATAATTTGGGGTTGTTCATTTAAAGCACTGAAGTGTAAATATAGGCTCTTTGGTTTTATTTACAAAGTGGTGGAATGGGTGAATTTCACTGGATTCAAAAATTAAATGAATTCTTATCAGGATATTGATATATTGGTGACATCTCAAGACATGAACATTCCTCAAGAAACTATTATTTTATACAACCATAGAATTAGAGTGATGGAAAAGTTATTTCCCACATATCATGTTTTGTTAGGATTTTTTATTTAATTTCCAAATATATTTCCAAGAAATACATTAGGGGGATTATTTCAACCAAGGGTATTCATAGATAGAAGTAGATTTTAATTTTATTAATAAAATTTGTTTGACCAATGATATTTTAAGAATAATAATAGCATTGTGTAGTGTATTTTATGGAAACCCAGTACCCATACTTCTGGATTTCGAGAAAAAATTGTAAAACTGGAATTTCTAAAATGGATAACGATAAAGGTGACACGATTTTCTCTGCCTAAAACATAGAATACAAACATGAATTATTAGTTCACATAAATTTAATGGGTCATTTAATATTTATAGTTACATATAACAAATAAAAAATTCATTATAAAAAAAACGCATGTCATTAAATGATCATTTTTCTCACATAATCAATCTTTTCATATTTCACAATAAGTCATCATCATCATCTATATAAAATACCTTATATACATAATATGTTTATCGAAAATCTGTATAACCTAGGGAATAAAATAATTTGAAATTGAAGCTCAAATTCTGAATAATTTTAATCATAATCATTAGAAAATGAATGTCATCGATGAGCATAAGAAGTAGATATTGTTATGACCACATTATCCGATTGCATGAAAAATTCCAAAAAGAACTCATACTAATCAATAAAATGATTATAAAATAAAAAAACATATAAATGAAAATTTTATAATAACCAATAATCCTAATACATGTGATATCATCCTTGATCATGATAATCATTATAAACCAATAACATAAAATTACAACCCATTTTGTTAACTTTGTTCACCATATTCAAAAACCCTTTAAAACCCATTTTATTTGAAATAAATATATTTATTAATTACAATATATTAATTACCCTATTATTTTGAGAAATATCTTGGTGAATGCATCATTTAGTCAATAATAGACTCACCTAAAGCTATCTGGGTTTCCCTGTCAAATTAATTATTATTGGACCACCATGTGCAATCTTGAATACCACCTCCTATAATTTGTGATGATATCACCATGGTATATTTGGTAAACCCCATAATATATGTTATATTAATGTACTACTACATGAATAAATTATATAGCACATTCATTTTATTATAAAACTAACAGAAAAAATTATTATTATCATTATATCTTGATTAAGTTATGAAAATCAAATTTGATTCATGTCAATGTATTTTAAACATCAATGAATAGTGGAAAATAAAATTGTTAGAAAATTCTAAATTGGAAACATGAATAACCCATAGAATGAGTTTCATAAAAAAACAATTGAACCATGACTAACTTTCAGAACATAAAAATAATTATGATAATCTCTTTGAAACCAGATTAACTCGTAGAACAGAAACATGTTCTAGAAATATATATTTGAAACAATAATATTTTATCCCATTAAAGTTTTAATATGGTAATAATACCAAATATCCCTAATTTGGATTATTTAAGAAGGGATCTTGATGTTTGTGAATGAAAATAAAATTATAAGAAAATTATAAATATTCTTTATTAAAATGATCTTTTCACTTTCAAAATAACATATTATAAAATAAAAGACATTGTAAATACTTTTATTTGAATATAAATTTTAAAACCCAATAGTTTCATCAATATATAGAAAAAATTATTTATAATAAAATATTAAAATTTCAAAGTAATCTTGAAATAAATTATGGTCATGTCAGTGGTTAATTTTTTCATTCCATAAAGAACATTCCATTATCCTGTTAATATGTTTTGAAAGGTGACTTATTTGTAAAGAGAAAACATTTATCTTTTCAAAAAAATTTAGATATAAAATACATGTAATAATTTAATTAAAATATATAATTGAAATAGAGAAAAACAATATTTAGGAAATTTCATGAAAAAAAAGTTTTTGGAAGAAAATTAATTTCTTACTGAAGAGAAAAATATATTCATATTTTTTTGAAAACTAATTCAATAATTTTATGTACCAAATAGTTTAAAATGGTAATATAACCATTAAATATATTTAATAATCATAGGAGAATAAAATTCCTGAGTTTATAGAAATAATGATCATATTGTCTCATCATAGTAATATCAATCATAGGAAACTCTGATAAATAATTGGAATGTAACATAATGTTACTACCACATCGGTATTTTTAAATCATATGCCCAAGGAAATGATTAAATTAATTGAAACATTAAATACCATGAAAATATATAATTTTATGATATTAAATGTAAATGGGGATTTATATTCTGCTAATAAAATAATAAAGGTACAAAACATCTCATATATCTCAAAGAAAGAAAAATCATACAGAAAAATAATCACGACATTGGAAACATTGAGACCCCAATACCAATGAAAGATTGTTCTTGAAAATGATTTATAATTCAAAATATTTTTTAGGTTATGAATAATAAAATTAAATAATGGCCAGTATATATACCACATAATAAAAAACAGAGGTTAATAAGTCATATAACTCATAGAATCAAAAGTCCCATGAGAAAATCCATTCGATTGATTTGGATTTGTCACGATTTTTCATTACAATGTTAAATAATAAAAATAGGTTTTTTAATATCATTTTAGAAAGTTTTTCATTTTTATTAGTAAATTTATTTATCATATAAAGAAATTATATGCAATTATTTAATTAGTTATTTTTATGTCGGATGTTTAGACAATACTCAATTACATTGTAAAATATGAATTTGGTAGGATAACTATGGTCAAAGAGGTTATAATTTAAACATTTCATTAATAATATCATATTAATTATTATCATATTTATACTTAAAATATACATTTAAATACAATTATAGATTGTTTTCATTAAAAATAACTAGCATTATGATCATAGAGAGGGTTGGTTGTACGAGCGCATGAGTGACATTTCAATTTTTCTGTAATCATTTTTGGAAGAAGGTAAATAATATTTATTCTATAAAATTTTAATAATATCATAAATGGAATATTATTAAAATTCATATAGTAATATATATAATTGTGGTGATTAAAATAGGTAATCACATCACATTAAGTGGGTGGTAATCCACACATCCATAAACAAAGTTATCATTATTTTCAGCGAGTTAAAGGGTAAAACGAAAATGATATATTATATTTATATAATGATAAATATGTAATTAATATACTAAATATTTAATTAAAATAACATATATTTATTATTAGTACACTTAATAACTTCCATGTAACAGTTTCGTGAAGAAAGAATCACATTGCTTCGTGAGTTGGAAGTCTGTTTCACACACGAGTAAAGTTATTGTATCCGTTACAGAATAAGATATAAAAAGAAATATATGATATGATGAATCAATAGGTTTAATTGTTTTAAAAATATAATATATATAAATGTTATATCTATTATCATACCCCACATTAAGAGGTTGTAATGGAAAAATGAATGACATCGTTTCACAAGTAGGTATTCCACCGTACACATGAAAAATATTTTCATAACCCATTTGATAAAAATGTGTGTTTCATGGTAGGTCATGTCATTTACAAAAATAAATCAAATTTTATGGAATTTTATATTATTATTATATAATTGTGGTATATTTATTGTTTATAATGGTGTGTGGGGATGTAAAATTAGGATTCTCATTGAAGAATGTTACCTCATTTTTAGGTATTATCCTTATGTTTTAACTATACTCATGAGGAGTTGGATTTTGACACAAAATAAGCATTATAGGATGAGGGTACAGAAGTTTATATGTGATTTCAGATGAATTTTAATGACACAAATGGATTTATAAGAGTGAATAAGTGAGGTGAGTGAGATACATTTTATCGTTGGGGAGTAGTGGTATTCTCGTAAACACTAAAAATTCTTCACTATGAGTGGTAAATACTACATTTAGTGGCTCCAATATCAATATTTACTGATTTTAAAGGATTATTTAGTCCATAAAAACATCCATCACCCAATAAAACACATGTTTTGAACATTTTTTCCCTTAACTCTTAAGTGTCCATTTTTTGTTTTTACTTATGCTAACAAGTTTCCCAACCGTAGTAATTTATCCATTAACACAAAATTGCAGTGGTTAATATTTTATTATTTTTATCAACGTATTCTTTGTATTAAATACAACATTTCAATAGAAATCCTATGTATATTTCATATTATTTTTAAAATAATAGCATATAATGTGAAAAAAATTACTTTGAACTTAAATTGTGTTTATAGAGTTTCTACACATTAAGGGTTCGATATATTGAATATAAATTTCCAATTATTAGATGAATGGAATATACATGATATTTCTTATCATTTAATATTCATTGGTATAATATATGACATTTAAATATTATAAATCATTTAATTAAATGGGATTTTTCATAATGTAGAATTAATGACAAATATGAAGTTTTTCATTTTATTTTAATGTTAAACAAATCTCAACAAAAATATATAATTATAAGTTATTATTATCACAAAAATTTATTATTATGTATTAATATATAATATTTATTTCATGTAAATAATTCATTTAATTTAAAAAAATTAATTATTATAAATGTCACATATTTTAGTTAGTAATAAACAAAATCATTATTGTATTGGTGTTCCTAAAGAATTTTACTTAATTATTTCATAAATAAAAATTTAAAAGAAAATATCATCATCTAAAAACTCAATTATATTTTAAAAAATATTTTATAAAAAACCCTATTTCTTTCTCCCATATCTCAATGCATTATAAAAATTAAACCTAAAAAATGGTAATTTTCATCGTTTTCGTTACATAATTGTTGTTTTGGTCACCTTTTTGTAAAAAGTGCACTTAAAACAAAAAAAAATTATGAACTAGGGTAATAAATATGTGTATATATCTATTAAATGTGTTTTCGAAATAATTATAGGTAATTTATCCCTTTTATTTATTTTCCATTTCCTTGGAACAAATTTATTAACATTAATGATTATGATTAATTTTCACTATTTTTACTACTCACTGTAGTAAAAAATTAATATTTATTTATAATAAATTATAAAATCTTCTTATTAAAATTTTGAAATATATTTTTATAAACAATAATATAATAATCTTCATAATAATATTTATAATTAATCCCACAGATGAAGTGAGACGGTGGGGTTTTACGCTTCAACTATTTAAAAGTATATAATGTTTTAATATAAGTATTCAAAATGAGAATGATTCCAATGAAATAAATTGGAATAATTTATAAATATATATATATATATATTCAATTAAAACCACTTATAAATATAATTTTTCACTAAAAATAAATAAAATGAGAATTAAGTTTTCAATTAAAATTCAATATTTTTGTGCATTCAAAAAATAGAAATTTTCATGAAAATAAAAAAAAATCAAACTAAACTAATTTTAATATTATTATTTCAAAAAATAAGTTAATTTTCTCATATAAACATTATAAATGTTCCAAATATATATATAATATTTTATCCATGATAATAAATAAAAATTATTTTCAAAAAATTCCTATTTTTGATGTATAAAATAACATTACAAAACATTGATTAATTATTTTTAATAAATTTACCCTTAATTTCAATTTACTGGGAAATATATATATATATATATTTCTTAAATTAGTAAATATTTTTCATACCATCGAATTTGTATTCTAGGTTATAACTATAATATATATTATTTGTCATTTATGTTTAGTGAGCTTGTAGAAGTATCAATCATAAAAAATTATAGAGTTGTGTGTAAAAGAATAGAAACATAGTGTTTCATGTAATTATGGATAAAATTTGTTTTGTGTGTAATTGATGATATTGAATATAATTTTATTAGTTTAACATCATACGGTGATACATCATCCCCTTTTAATAAATTATATCCTCACAATTTGAACTATATCTATGTTATCAAAGCATGGAAATAATAAGCTGCTTTTTTATAATCCAACATTGTAAAATGGATTAAAATTACATAACAATAATGATATATAAATAGAAGTACATAATCATATGGAATACCTCATTAATAGGATTCCTAATAAGAGATCATTTGTGGGAATTAATGTATAAAAAATAATAATATAGAGTGACCAGGGTCATTGATCAGAATAAATTAAAAGATCAATTGAAAATTAAAGGCCTACAAACAATAAATCTTTGATAATTTAAAGTCCATTGGTTCATAAAAAATGAATGTATAATGATGAAATTTATGTATTTTTATCCTTATCCATGATTTGAGGAATTATGTTTCCATATAAACATTATAAAAACAGAGTATACCCACTATATGAGTATAATATCATCAATTATCCAATTTTCTCCATAATATCATATTTTTCTCGAAAATATGTTTATTGAGAGGGAATTTTTTCATTTTTGAGGCACTAAATGTCCATTTTTAAAGGACCACAAAACAATAAAATAGAAAATAATTTTTTTCATCCATATTTTTACATTAAAAAAATAAATATGTTTATAACGTGGAAATATAATTCCCAAAATGAATGAATATTCATATAATACATTATTATTCCAAATTCAACAATAATACACAATGTTCAAACTAAATAATTACTAAATAATAACAATATCAATGATGTTTTAATATCAAATTTTATTCCATGCCTTTCAGCTTCTATTCCCAAGGTGTCTTAATGAATCATTGATTGCATTAATAACTCATCCCGTTAAACCCAAAGAGGTGTCTCTATGACTATGAACATATGACTAACATTAAACTTATATACCCAATATGGTATCCATAATACATATGGTGGCATCACATGAATTCATCCTAATGTCCAATATTATCTATACATTTCCTCTGATACTAAATATGATAGCATATAACCTAGACTCACATATTTTTCTCTAAAATAGAATACATTACATTTTTGGATATGATATTGATGCTGGTGACCAAATTTTCACTATATAAACATAAAATATTAAAATTATGTATTGGATCAGCTACATTCTATTGGACTTTTTAGGTTTTGTGTTTTAATAAATTAGTACAAAACCCCACATAATCAGTACCCATGTAGTTAAGTGAAAATTTCTATTACATCATCAATATTTTATTATTTTAAATTAATTCATAATCATCATTCAAATGTATAACAACACATGTATTTTGAATAATAGTTTAAAATAAATTGAAATTCCTTAATTGATTTCATTGGAATCAACCCCAGGTTATGCTTTCCCTATACCTAATTGATATCAAATCATTTACTACATTAAAAACATAAATTACTCTATGTTAAATGAAAAAATATGTGTGTAATTTTTTATAGAAAATTCCAAGTTCCTAAAATATATTTCAAAGCATGAAATTTTGAGTTTTACCGAACTACAATAAACTATTAACATTATTATTAAAATATTATTATTGTTATCACCAAATAGTTGGAATGGATTTTACTAAAATAAGTAAATAAATTATGAAAATATACATTATACATTTATATAAAATGAATCCTTTAGATTCTAATTAATTAGATTTTGGAGTAAGAACTATTTAAAAATAAAGATATTCTAATTTTGGAAAAAATATTATTCTATGCAAAAACACATTTTATCCCTATAAATTAAAAAACATCATTTGATGAATTATTTAGGTCAAAATTATATATTATACATTAAATATACTAATAACTTTAATATCATGATTTTTATAGAAATGAGATATGAATAAATCCAATTTTATGCATAAAGATATAAAATTCTCTAAAATCTAATTTGACCATCTTTTTATGGAAAACTTATTTTAAATAAAATTATTACAAATTTATAAATTATATTTGATAAGATAAAATTAATTTCTTATTTTTTTAAATGATAATTACAATAGGGTTAAATTTTTCTATTTTTCCAGGACGTTTCATTTTTTAAGTAATAGTGAAAAATACCACAGATAAATTGAGAATAATTTTTTAATTTATTTTATTTATATATATAATGTATATTAAATAGGATAAAAATTCTAATTAGTTATTTTATAATGTAATTACCCCAATTTACGTCATTATAATCAATTACACATTAAAATTAGATATATTATACTTTCATCCTTTTGAATATTTTCACTTTAAAAACCCAGTTTATCCTCAAATATATGGGATTAATTATGAATTAATTTATACAGCTTATATAATTGTAAATTATAGAAATAGAATCAATTTTAATAATAATAATAATTTATAACATTACAAAATCTCAGCATTATTTAGTAGAAATATTACAGTGAAAGCAATTAATGTTAATTTCAACAAATAATAGAGAAACGAGTTTACCATGGGACTAAACATTATCTTCAGAAAACAAATGACCATGAAAGACGTCCAAAACAAGTTTGATGGAGATATATATATAATTACAAATATTTTATTAAAAAATAATTATTTTAGGTACATGATGTAAGTAAGACCTTCAATTAATTTTTACCTATTAGTATTAACTAGAATTCCACTCCCCCTCCACAGTAAAAGGTCCCTCACCACAAAAATTCTTTTCACAACACAAGTCCTTTTTATGGTAAAAAATAATCCCAAAAAATATCGTAAAATCCTTAATCTCATAATATATCTCTATATTTATGAATATATCAATTCATCAATGTTATTTGGTTAAAACCACAAATAAATATCAGAAGAAGAGTTAGAATATTTCGATAGGAAAATATTGTTTATTTCATTATACTACAATTCACATTTTCTTATTCCATGATTATATAATAATCATATTATACTATATATAATTATAATTGATTATTTTATGTTGTTTACCTAGTCCCACACACACTACCATCAAATGGGATACACATTCATCATTCTTATATATGGCGGACTACAACATCGTGAACTGATGACGTTAATGTTTCCATTACCTGATTTCATAGATTTTAATAATGAAAAAATTAATATTTATATATTATATATATAATATTAATGATTTATTCTTTAAAATTTAATTATTATATAATATCCACCATTCACATTTTTTATTTTTTGGAAATATTCTTACATTGTCTCTAGTTATTTGGTCAACCTCCTATTAAGAGAATTATGATTGGTTCACACATTATAAAGAATGTATTAAGTATGGGTAAAATAGAAAATTGTTATATATATTAAATAATAATCATATTAAAACTATTATATATATATATATTTATTTACATTATTATTATTTATTTTAATATAATAATAGAATGGAAACAACATTCATGTGCACGTACTACCTACCGTCTCCATGAATCACGTGCTTCATTTACATTTTGACTATTTCATTAACTAATATAAATATTTATATAAAAAATATATTATATTATTAAAAATATTATCATTATATATATGATTTAATAATTATATATGTATGGGGACTATGCATATAAATTCAAAACATATAGGAAAACTAATATGGTTATTACTAGAAACATAACATTAACCTTGAATTGTTAATAATCATATTTTATAATGGCAGAAGAATATCACATATGATGTTATATAGATATTTATATGTTTAATATTTTTATTAATAATAAATTACATTTAACATGCATGAGTTTTGAACATGTGTGATGGAATTCAAAACATATGGTAAGGGGATTTCTAGTATTAGTTTAATTTCTTTGAGAATTAAAACATATTCCCTACTTGTTTCTTTTATGTTGAGTATATATTTCCAGAAAAATGTTATATCATGAATTTCATTTGATGATATTAATTGTTTTAATTTATTATATTATTAATGTACCTCATGATTCAAAGGATATTCAAGTAGTAAGGGATTCACATCTCCCTTTATCATTTCTATGAGACACAAGCCATGTTCACCACCTATTTCTTGTATATGTTGTGTTAATATTTGATGGATTTATTTTATTATTATTACTATTATTATTTTTATTTTAATATTGATATTACTATATCTCTTTAATTGGGTTTATAGTTAAAACATTACCAAATCATTATGAGAATTTTTAACATGTTTACATTTTTTAACAGAAGTGTTTTAAAATAAACCTATATTATTTTACAATGTGTATATACTATCTGAATGAATTTTAATATCATAAGTATCATTATTTTCGTTATATTCTTTGTTTAATGTAATTTTATTTTCTTATAGGTATTTTTATTTAATTTTACCGAAATGTTAAACGTTTATTGATATAAACTCATAATTTATAGGGATTATATATGATTATCATTGCATTAATGTAATCATGAGAACCATATCTCAATAATTACCATGGAATTTCTTATCATACGGCTATTAATTATAACATTAATTAGTTGAATCAATTTTCAACTATTTTGTACCTAAGATAATTAAGGGTAATTTTTATGAAAACCTGACCATATTTCTCTATTTTTGTTGAAATCCATTTATTCAGAAAGAATTCACTCTATAAAAAATACTTTTTTTTAAATTACATCAAAATTTCATCTTTCAGTAAATTGATATTAAATTTTTTAAATTATTTATAGTGTTTTTTTAAAAAATATATGCATCCATTATAAGATATCAAGGTTATTTTCATAATAAAATGCCATACAAACATTTTTCAATATAGAATGGATATTATCCATATGAAATTTTTATATATGATCTATAATTGTTTTCCATATATGATCACATAATATTATAGTGATTAATTTGTAATTGGGATATTATCCATAGACACCATATATATTTTTCCTTTCAATGGTTTATTATTATTATGGAATTTTGTTTATGTAAGATGTTTATCATCCATGGATCATACGTTGATAAATAGTTTTTGAAGTATTCTTCCATTACTAAGAAATTCTATAATGAAATGATTATGTAACATGTCTATGTTTCATTGGTTATATTAGTAGTAAATGTTAATGATACCCATTTCATTTCATAGGATATGATATTATTATTATGAATCCATCTCATTTTATGGGCTATGAAATGATGAGTGTTTTATTATCGTATGGAACAAGCATGATTGATTTAAAAATGTCATCAGTGGTACGAACATCTCCAAACAATTCATTCGATAATTATTTATATCTCCTAGGAAATATTGAATAATATTTTGATATTGGCACAGTTCAGTGATAGAGGTCTCGAATAATAAGTGAAATAATTTATTTAATACTAGGATATAATGTTAAGTATGCATAGTTAAGTAATAATTTGTTGTAATTGTATGTGAACAAGGTTTCCTAAAAGGAATCTATCAACTAAGGTATTATTTAGAGTAATCCTTTAAAACTAAAATGGATTGGGTATTTAACACATTCAATTAATGTGTCCTTAGAAGTATTCCTTGACTATAATAAAAATAATTTTATATGTTTATGTCTCTTCCATAATTACATGTATTATTATGGTATTATTATTTCAAAGAATATGATTTAGATTCCCTTATGATTTATGAAATAATAAAATCAAATATTTATTATATGACTCATATACATTGACTTTTATATTCATGGTATGATCCTAAAATATTATTATCGGGTTATCATACCCTTATATCCACTTTATTCTTACACATATCCTTTATTGATCAATAGTCAGCATCTGATTTCTCACATAATTATGTTTCATTTACATTGGTTATAATGATATCTTTTTTTGTCGGATTACTAAATTATACAATAATTTTGGGGAAAATATATAATCTTTCACCATGTAATATGTTGTGTTCCATGTTTCCAAAGGCAATAACTATTTATATGCCTAAGGAATATACTTTTTAATGTGCTGAATATTTATCTAAAATGATGTCATATTCATGTATGTTATTACTAGTTTTCAATAGTTGGTATTAAATTATTTTTTTAGTAACCCATTGAAAAATATAATGAGAAAACGTAAGTGAAATTCATATGATTGTTTATAAAAATATTTATAGGTATGACTCAAAGGATAATTATATGAATGAGTCATATTATTGGAAAATGACCATGAATTTTTGTAAAGGATTTAGTAAGAGATTAGATAGAATGAATAAATTTCTAAATAATATATGTTGATGTGGCTCTGGAATAGATGAACCTAGGGGAGAAAACCCGGATGGCACTATATTGGGATAGACTCCATCACGAACTGCTGGATGATAATGAGGCTTGCTGCTCATCTTTTATGACACACTCAATGGATATGATTTGGAATTTGAAAAACAAATTATAATACATTACAAGGATTTTAAATAATTTATTACTATTAATAACCTATATGGAATATCAGGCATCCCAAATTCAAAATAATTTATTATTATTTAGATATTGTATATGTAATTTTTCATGATTATATGGTGATTCCCTTTGATTAGTGTATATAAAACAAATTATTTTTCTTATTTAATGGATGGAAGTAAAATTAATTGTGTTAATGAATAATACAGTGGGAAAATAAACTATTTTCCAGTTTAGTAACATAATTTTATAGATATAGAATATAAAACCAAATTTTTACGATCATAAAATTTCCTCAAGATAAGACTCATTGTGAACATCCAAATATGTAATTGAGGGAAAATGATCTTCAAAGTCCATCATGAGTCAATACCCACCTTATTTTAGTGGCTATGAAACCATTTACATTTTGTGATGAGGATCAGTACAAATCATCATATATTTTCCATTCTCTAGTGTTTGGTTCAAGAAAAAATAACTCTTATAGTCTACTATCGAGATGGGGAGGTGGAGAAATAGTGTAATATTATTATTAATATGAGTAAAATGAAAATACTGACTCCATGGTTTGGTATGAGATCAATAGTGTATTTTTCAATACTAATATTCCTAGTATTCTTTATATGAGAATGGAGAATGATTTTTTAGTGCTTAATAAAAAATGATGACGAATTTGTTGGTTATTATGAATCAAATATTACAATGATTTTGAGGTACTCTTCGGGTATTGTCATCCTACATAAATTTATGTTGAAATGAGTATTTGGTTTCATAAAACCAATTATCCAATGGTGTTGTACATAAGTGACCTAACTAGCTATGATGATATGATAAATGTTCTTTTAATATGGAATTGGATGTCTGAGTTATATATCAATCTCTTGGTTTTGGTAGGAAAAGGATGGGGGTGTTCAATGGAAAATCTAATGACCATGGAGAATAAAATATTGGATTTCATTTATGATTAAATTGTGGTATCAAATATGGGTTAAATTTTATTGAGGTGAATGATTAAGGTTTTATATGTGGATGTGATGTTTATATGGAAACTGATTTCCAAATTGATAAGAATCAGTTATATAACGTTTAGAATAATGTTAAATCTTTATAGAATGTACCTCTGACAACTATAGTGTTGCACATGTAGGGTGATTTTTAATTATATAAATCTATTACATAGTAAAAGGTATTATTTGGATGATAATCCATAATAACCTATATGTAAAATGACAAAATTGAAATATTATGCAATCAAAATGGATGAAGTGCTTAGTGAAAATTAAGGCACACTTATCCTTACTTCCTTTTTTGATAATATAATGTTTTGTTTTGTTTGAATAATCCATATGAAAATATTATTGTCAATAAATTATTGATATTAGTTGTGACTATATCCCTGTATGTGGATTCTGGATTAATAAAATCAAATTTGATAATCTATCCGTATAGGGATGGACCCATGTTTCCAATGTAAAGTTAATTTTTTATGAGTTAAAATTTTATATAAGGAATATAGGTAAATTTTATTTTGTAAGGGTTATAAGATTAAAAATTTATGAAATGGTTTGAATTGGAAATTGGATTTGGTTTTCAAGAGTAATTTATTTTTTCACCATATAACGTTATATGCATATTGGATAACATGCCATTTTATTTCCATGATATCTGATGACAGACAGAATGACTTATTGGTCTATCAATATATATTATGATCTATTAATAATTCATGTATAAAAAATCCCTCATCATTTCATGGAGTAAGAGACGATGTGGAAATTGATTAAGGAATAAAAAAAGGGAGATATTTTTCTAATAAAATGGAAGGAAATCACATAATTATTTCATCTCATGAAACATATTCTACATTTATCAGTTGATCTTGAAACATAAAATTTACCCTAGTAAATTATTTTATGATGAATTAAATTTTCCTATATACCATCACCTATTTATGAATTTTTTATCGTTAAATTTATCTTTATCACTTACATATGATAATAAATTTTCTCCATCACTCTGCATAAGTATTTGAATATTATTTTTATCTTTTTTGTCCATGTTATCACTTTCCACCTATGTTCTCATATGTAAAAACCATGTTATGAGTTACATTAGGTAACTGTTATTTTTTCAACGTTATTTTAATGGAAGTTTTAGTATTTATTTTTATGATGTAGGTTTCTATAATTACAAATTTAATTTCTAAAACCATTAATGGACCAAATGAAATTCAATGGTGAAATTCATTTTATCGTGGTTATATTGTAACTCCTTTTGTTTTTATGAATTATTGTTTCTCTAATAAAATAAATCTCATTGATATCATGAATTTCATTATATTCCACGTTATGAATTCACTATATGAAATACAAATATATGATTTTAGTATGTAAATCAGATATATTAGATTTTAATATAAAAACATTATATTTGTCTTGTGTTAAAATAATTTGGAGTTCCTCTAAGATATTTTATTACATGCCATACCGAGTTTTACTATCAAAAATATTTTATTATTATTATTAATGATATATTATTATTGTTACCAATTATCCATTAGAATGGAAGTCACAAATTGAAAAAAAATTAGTTCTAAAATGAATATAAAAGGAATCCATTGGTGGCTAATTAATAATAAAATGGTGTAAGAGCTATTCAAAAATAAATAAATTCTTTTTATGAAAAACTATTTTTCAATGCATAAATATGGTTACTCTCAATAAATTAAGAAAATCTATTTGGATGAATTATTTTAATGAATATTATATACTATATATTAAATTAAATATTAGACATTCTTATTATGTGTTTTCTTGAAAATAATATATAATAAATAAATTTCTATGCATAAAGATATTTATTTTTATAAAATAAACCTTTACCTATATTAAATAAAAAATTACCCTTTATTAGAATCTATTCAAAAATAAAATTATTTTTTGAGACAATAGTGTAAAAATTCTCCTATGGTTAATTTGTATTATTTTTGGAAGAATATTCATTTTGGGATGAATACAAAAAAAATTACTGAGTTTTATTTTAAAATTATTTTGTTAATTAATATAGCTAAATTTTGTTTCAAAATAATTATACAGTATAATATTTTTATCTATTCATCAATTAACCATGTTTTTGTCAGTATAATTAATTTCACAATGAAATTTCAAATAAAAACATTTCAAACATTTTAACATTTTAACCATAAAAACATGTCTTTACATCTAGTATATAGGGTAAATTTTAAATTATTTTTTTAAATATATATGATTGTAATTCTTAAAAAAGTATCATAATTTTTATCGGTAAAATTTATAATTTCAGACATTTTAAAATTTAATTTTTACCATAATGAATATTGAAAATAATTAAAATTAATCACTACGATTTAGATAAAAATGAGTTTCATAAAGGACTAAACATTTACATAAAGGGATAAATGAACAACATACAGGTCCATAATGAATTTTCATTTCATATCTCAACCATATAATTATTATAATTAAAAAAATATTTTTTTAGTCACATGATGTAATGGATCCCTCCCAATAGTGTTTACCTGTTTATATTTACATGATTTCCACTCCTCTGCAAAAAAAGGGAACCCACCCCCTCACAAAATCACACCTCGGATACCAATTTTAACAACAATAAACTACCAAAAAAAGATCAAAAAATCCATAATTTCATAATATTAAACTCACCTTAGACATAAAACTAACCTTTGAAACCCTTTTGTGAAAACCAAAAGGAGTTACCTGAATAATCACTAATGTTTGTCAATGATCCTTTTTTATTTCATTACTCATAACTTAAATTATTATTTTTACATTTTTTTTATAAAACAATATGTATACACAATATAC
This sequence comes from Viscum album, assembly GCA_963277665.1. Lineage (NCBI taxonomy): Eukaryota > Viridiplantae > Streptophyta > Magnoliopsida > Santalales > Viscaceae > Viscum > Viscum album. The sequence goes on from OY728143.1 coordinate 1,019,131,703, forward strand.
TAATATTTAATATGTTATTGGAATGACCTATTATAATACACACATCCATCAAATTGGATATGCAACAATAATGTGATTGTACGGAGGACTACCACCTAATAAACTGACATTGTTTGTAATTCCATTACTACCTAATAGGTTTGATAATAATGATGAAATTAATATATTAATATTTTTTGTATTATTTAATTAATTTTTTTGAATTATTATATGGCAAACACCATCATTATTTCTATCTTTTTGGAATGTAATAACATCATTTTTCTTGTGTGGGATACCCCCTCCTCCAAGGTATGTGATTCATAAATGTCATACATTGAATTTATAAAGGAAGGGATTAATAAAAATATGTGATATATATTATATTATAGTTATACTATATTAATTATATATATCTCAATTTTTTATTTTCTTCTATCAATACTGTTAGAAAATGGAAGCATTGTTCACATGTTTGTACGACCTATCTTCTCCATGAAAAATGTATTTTATTTAATTTTTCTATACTTTATAAAATATAGTATATAAATATATACTAAATATAGAACATATTAATATAATTTTTGTTATTTTTTATATTATAATGTCATGATCTGTATAAGATTTCCATGAATATCAAGCCAAAACTTGTATAAAAACCAAGCTATTCTTACATGAAATATAACATAAACATGGACTTGTTAATAATAAAATAAATTATTTTCATAATTAAATCATATGTGGATTATATATATATACACGAGTATGGATCTTTAGTAGAAGTATAATATTTTTATATTTAATATACAAGAGGATTTAATGTGTATGAATGAAGTAATGACTTAAAGTTAGGGGATTTCTAGTATAACTTTTATTTCGACAAGACCAATGCCATATTCCCCACTCATTAATTTTGTGTGGTGTATATAATATCCTAAAAAATATTATATAATTACATTAACTTATATCATGGTATTAAATTTTTTATTTATTTTATTCATTCATTTATTTGAAGATTCATATGTTACTAAACTAAGGAGGGATTTCATTCTACCTTTTATTTTTCAATGAGACAAAAGCCATGCTCACAACCATTTTTCTTGTATGTGGTGTGTATACTGTAACAGCCCAAGATTTTATAAAAAATATTCTTTTTAATTTTCTTAATGTCTTGTGTTGTACGCTACACCAAAAGGATCTTACACAACACGCATCCTTGACTTGCCTTGCATTACACGCAATCGCGACCTTCCTCGATAGCGTGTGTAGTACGCAATAACGAGTTTCACTAAACAATGATATGCTATTAAAACTAGCCGTTATGAATAGTAATAATCACTTTTTGAAATTTTATAAATTTTATTTTTCAAAATGGACTTCATTTTTGGACTCAGAATATCGAAATTAGCCTAGGGTGAAATTTTGGTATTTTTCTGAAAACTTTCAATTTTTGATGAATAGTGAAACCACTAAGTGGTAGGTTAAAAACTGAATTTTGCATAAAACATAATTTTACCGCTTCTGTGAATGGAATTTCAAAAATCCGAGAGACACGGTTAATATCAAGGACTAAAATGTGGTTCAATGAGATGAAAATAATTTTTTCGTGAATAGTAACTTTTTACTTTTTTTTACCGCGGTTAATAGTAAATTGGGTAACTAAGGGTAAATATGATATTAATATTACCCTAAAACATGTCCTAATTCTATTGGAAAAGTGTAATTCGACCAAAAACAAACTTAGGAATAAAATATGACCATTTAGGTCCACTTGGATTAGATTAGGACATTTATTATTAATTTATTTAAAGAAGGGTTAAAATAGTTAAAATCAATGTTTAATAAGTAAATCATTTATAATATGGGGTTATACATAAGATAAATTCGATTGTAAATATTCATTAGAAATCTAAAAAGATTTACTACATGATGGTATTTTATTTGTAATTTTTAGACATCAAATAATTTAATTTATTTATGACACAAAGATGATGCAGTAATTATCTTATTAATGAAATATTGACATAATTGATAATATAAATACCAAAATAAATGTAATTTAAGACTTTTTATGAATTCCACTAATTTTATAGGTTACTATGATATATTAATGTTGATTTAATCAACTTGGTTCGAACATATAATTCTGTTATGACTTTCACAAAAATCATATATCAAATAGTGTCAAAATTGACACAAAATAGTTTTTAAATCAAATATTATATTATTAATTGTTTTTTATTCCTAAAAATCTAAGGTTCGGCCAAATGACTTAGATAAGGATATATATATTAATAATAAACAATTTGGGGTTCTTTTGGCATGTTATAGTAAGTTTATTAACCATATAGTGAAAGAAAACAAAAACACATGGTAAAAGTTAAATTATTTAACTTAGAGTTAAATCTAATTGATAAGGTTAAAATAATACCCTAAACTTGTCTAAATCTTATTGGTTGATAGGATTTCGACCCATCCCCACCTTATCTTCAAAATAAGACCCTTTGGAGCCATTATAAACCGATTTTGACTTTAATATAAAATAATATTTTGAGATATTCCTAAGGTGCCCCTCTCCTCCCTTATAAAAGGGCACCTCCTCCCCCTCCTCCTCACACCAATTTGAGCACTCAAGCTCGGCCACCCCCTGCCAAAATCTCTTCTCCACTTCCCTAGAAACATCCTAGAGGTTCTGGTCTTCCTCAAAGACCAATTTTAGTGCCCTAAGAGGAGGTCTCAAAGAGGCGCTTCAAAGAAGAGGTAATTACCGTTACCAATTCTTTCATCTTTATTTCTTCTTCCACTTCTTCTTCTTAGGTTGTTTCATTATGAAGTAATAACATCAGTATCAATCATATACTGATATGTTATTATAAGTATGAAACAACCCTATTTCACCATCTATCTATCCTACGGAAAAAGAAATCACCGCGCGTGCGTACGTACGGAATACCGTCTCCACGCCGTGGTGTAATCTATTTTCCACCACCACCTTACATGGATGGGTATAATGGTGTAAAGAATAACTATAAATAGTTATTAAAACATCATATTGATTCTGATATATTTTATAATCCACTACAATTCAATTCAATATTTATGGAAATGATATCATCGCTCGTGCGTACGTACGGACTACCGTCTCCACGACGCGATGAGATTCATTCTCCATGTTAACCATTTAAGAATGATTATAAAGTATATATAAGAAATAATAATGAAATATATGACATTATAAAGCTACTGGATTTATGTATATATATATATGTATGTCATCTACTTACTTCGATTCATGACAATAGGGAAAGGAAAACAGCGTTCATGCGTACGTACGGACTACCGTCTCCATGAACGGTGTTTTTCATTTCATTTATCTATCTATTATATATATATATACTGAATATATATGATATATAAATCATATTTTATATTCTGGAAGTAAGTAAATCATGATATAAGTAATAATAATGTCAATAACAACAAGTCAAAACACCTACGATAAATGAAACGATTTTACCCAAAACGCTTCTTTAACATGGAATTTACAAAAGAACGGGTAATATAATGTCATAAGTGAACCATATATGATATCATAACAATGAATATGATTTTGGAATAAGTCAATAACATGATTTAAATCATTATACAGGAGGTTCGGACACTTACAAAGCAAGTCGGACATAAGGTAAGGGAAATATCACAATCTCATTTTTATCCGAGATTGTTTATTCGTAAGTATTTACTGGGGTGTATTTTATCATCCACATCCATGTTTCATCAATATGTAATATTATTTCCATCCACCTACAATTGTTTAAATCCATTTTTACCCTTCGGTGAGTTTTTAGTAAAGAATATGAAAGGAATCTTTTGTCGCTTTTTCGTACGAGGTGATTTGTTTTGACTTTTCCGACAAAAGTACGAAGAATGTTTTTTTTAACGTATACGGCATGAATGGATTTTTAAAACATTATTTCCAAGAATCTTAATTTACAAGTTTTCAAGTTTATTTTTAATCAACTTCTTTTAGTTTAAAGTTTTATGACACGTTAAGAAAGGAAAAATGTTTTTAAAGAAGAAAGGATATTTTCCTCAAGAATTCATTTCAAGTGTTTTTTTTAAAACTATTTTTCCATCTAAGATGACGTTATTTGATATGTATGTTTCAAGTAAAATGTCTATATGATTTAAATGGTTTCAGTTTTCTTATGATGAAATGATATCAATTGTTTATGGATTATGATGGCATGATGTTTAAGAATCCCATTTTATTACATGGGTTATGAAATGATGTATGATTTATGATTTTGTGGCACACATAAGAATGGTATCATTATGAGATGGGTGGGACCTATATCTCCCTCCAATGCATTGGGTAATGATTTTATATCTCATGAGATAGACATGGCTGGAATGGTAGGTTATACCGGTTCAGTGAAACAGGACTGAAACGAGGGTTACTCGATTCAGAAAGGGACTTTGTCCACTAAGATAGTCTGGGCAATGAGTCATGACTAGCAAGAAATGATTCTATATGATTATGTGTGAATGCCACAAAGTTTCATGTTTTAAGTTATGATTATTGTGATTACATTTCACTGCCATGATTTATCCCATGTTATGAAATTATGCTCTCTTTTTCAGGTTAAGATTTCCAAAATGTTATGTTCTTATGAATACGATGTGATTGATATTTCTTTTGTTTACCCTTACTGAGCATTTGAGCTCACCCTTTTATGTTTTCTTTTCCCCAGGATATAAAGAAATGTTTTACCTAAAAAAAGGAAGATCTTTATAGGAGATGTTGAAGATCTTTCACCACGATTAGAAGATTACGTTCCGAGTTTCCAAAGACACTAAACTATTACGATCCTTGTGTGTGTGTTTTTGTTATGTACTAAGTATTCCGCAAATGTAATGTAATGTCCATATAAGTCAAGATACGGGTCTCTACAGTTGGTATCAGAGGAAAGGTTTAGTCAACCTTTGGAAACTAGGATGCGAAAACGTTAGTGAGATCCCTAGAGATATTTCTAAGGTATGTATAGGGATGCCCCTAAGGATAAGTATACGTATAGGATATAGTCCTAGAACTATGGTAACGATATTAGATTAAACCAAAGATGTTAGATATTCCCCCTTTATTATGATTTTTCCCTCTCACACTATTCTTTTTGGGTTTTAGAAAATGGCTGGAAACAAGGTGATTTACGATAATGGAGGATATGATGGACAATGGAATGATATTCTTCATGAGAAACCAAATGAAATGGGATTTGGAAGTCCAAACATCATTATTATGCCGAATCAGCAATATCATAATATGATCAATAAAGTAAAATTTGGTAAGTTTCCTGACTCGGCTAATAAGAGAAAGATGGAATTTCATGATGATCATAGAGGAAAGAAAGTTCAATTTCCCCTATGTAAATCATGTGGGAAGAGGTATCAAGGAGAATGTTTCAAGGGAACTGGAAGATGCTTTGGGTGTGGAAAAGAAGGACACAAAGAAAGTAAGTGCAAAGGAAAAGGTTCAGTTAACACCATGGATGAGGATAATGGTAATGCTAAGACATCAAAAATGGTTAAGTGTTTTAAATGTGGAATGTATGGGCATTATGCAAACAAATGCCCTAAGGGAAAGACCCATGAAGAGAATCAGTATGGTCATATGGGTAGTATTTATGTGGATGATGATGAAGAGACTACAAATGATATGTGAGATGAAAGAATTTTTGAAGCTCGGTCAATGGTTTAAGAATGTAGTGGAATGATTACATGTTTATCATGTGTAATGTTGTATAAGAAATCTCATGGTACTGTGGAATAAAGAGACATCTAAGGATTGTTACACTGTTGTCTTTCCTTGAGTTATGAAAGTGTATGATTAATGGTACCACTATCCATGAAAGGTTATTCAGATATTTTTGGAATTTAGATGATATGCGCATAATGAAGGAATAATAAGATAATGAGGTGTTTTATTGTATTCATGAGCTCATGACTGATATAAGGAGAAGGTTATATCATGGTTTGAGTATAGAGAATTTTTGGATTTTGGTATGTGGAAAGAGTTAACTTTTAACTGCATTCATGTTTTCACTAAGGTTCAATGGGTATTCAAGAGAATACATGATTAAGGACTTTGAATGTTTGGAGTGTGACCAACAAAACATATCTTATGATATATGGGGATCGACGATGGTGTTAAATCTCTGGTAATTGTTTTCACTATATTATGAGAGTGGACTGTAGTATTATGGATAAGACTAAAGATTAGAATGGATTATGTTGGACATAAGTTAGTATTGTTTAAGGATAGAAGATTTTCGATATTATTGATGAGATGTTATAGTAATGTAGTTTTAGAAAAAGGACAGCCTGCAGGACGGGCGACAGCCCATCGCTTCGGACAAGGCTGTGGGAATCGAACCCACAACCGAAGTGCGACTGGCCTTTATCGCCTACCACTGGCCTACAGGAAGTCCCTGTTTAGTAGAAACTAGTTTTCTTATATTAAGAAGTATGATATATGAAGTATAAGTCCATTTTAGGAACTATATATGATTAATCTCACTATAGATCGACTTATGTATATAATTTTGTTAACCTTTTGTTTGAGACAGATGGAATGACCCGTCATTCTATCACATGATCTGCTAACACTTCACGAATAACAAATTCAACTTCATTTAAGAGATGAAGTGGAAATTGTTCTAGGCACGAACAATAGTGAGATTGTACCAAAATAAAGAAAGTATTTATTCCAATTCAAATTTTCAACTTTAGGGAAATGATCTTGAAAACCAAAAAATGTTGTCCTAGTGATCTTATACCTGATGAATCGGATGGTACCTTAGATCGTCACAAATTTATGGATTTGTGATTATTGGCTTTTCCATAGCCATGTTCTCTACCACTCTCCATCAGAACATGATGGTTAGATTTCACTTCCATATCCATATTTTCACCTATGTGGAAACCCAATGATTAGTTTATTTGGGTAACCGTTACGTTTCATACTTTTGTTTTTAAAGATTGGTTTTGATATTCCTTTTTACGATGTGGGTTTCTATTAAAGAAACTTTCAAATAGTAAACCATTTATAACCCCGACGAATTTCGAGGGTGAAATTCATTTTAAGGGGGGTAGAATGTAACAGCCCAAGATTTTATAAAAAATATTCTTTTTAATTTTCTTAATGTCTTGTGTTGTACGCTACACCAAAAGGATCTTGCACAACACGCATCCTTGACTTGCCTTGCATTACACGCAATCGCGACCTTCCTCGATAGCGTGTGTAGTACGCAATAACGAGTTTCACTAAACAATGATATGCTATTAAAACTAGCCGTTATGAATAGTAATAATCACTTTTTGAAATTTTATAAATTTTATTTTTCAAAATGGACTTCATTTTTGGACTCAGAATATCGAAATTAGCCTAGGGTGAAATTTTGGTATTTTTCTGAAAACTTTCAATTTTTGATGAATAGTGAAACCACTAAGTGGTAGGTTAAAAACTGAATTTTGCATAAAACTTAATTTTACCGCTTCTGTGAATGGAATTTCGAAAATCCGAGAGACACGGTTAATATCAAGGACTAAAATGTGGTTCAATGAGATGAAAATAATTTTTTGGTGAATAGTAACTTTTTACTTTTTTTTACCGCGGTTAATAGTAAATTGGGTAACTAAGGGTAAATATGATATTAATATTACCCTAACACATGTCCTAATTCTATTGGACAAGTCTAATTCGACCAAAAACAAACTTAGGAATAAAATATGACCATTTAGGTCCACTTGGATTAGATTAGGACATTTATTATTAATTTATTTAAAGAAGGGTTAAAATAGTTAAAATCAATGTTTAATAAGTAAATCATTTATAATATGGGGTTATACATAAGATAAATTCGATTTTAAATATTCATTAGAAAGATAAAAAGATTTACTGCATGATGGTATTTTATTTGTAATTTTTAGACATCAAATAATTTAATTTATTTATGACACAAAGATGATGCAATAATTATCTTATTAATGAAATATTGACATAATTGATAATATAAATACCAAAATAAATGTAATTTAAGACTTTTTATGAATTACACTAATTTTCTAGGTTACTATGATATATTAATGTTGATTTAATCAACTTGGTTCGAACATATAATTCTTTTATGACTTTCACAAAAATCATATATCAAATAGTGTCAAAATTGACACAAAATAGTTTTTAAATCAAATATTATATTATTAATTGTTATTTTATTCCTAAAAATCTAAGGTTCGGCCAAATGACTTAGATAAAGATATATATATTAATAATAAACAATTTGGGGTTCGTTTGGCATGTTATAGTAAGTTTATTAACCATATAGTGAAAGAAAACAAAAAGACATGGTAAAAGTTAAATTATTTAACTTAGAGTTAAATCTAATTGATAAGGTTAAAATAATACCCTAAACTTGTCTAAATCTTATTGGTTGATAGGATTTCGACCCATCCCCACCTTATCTTCGAAATAAGACCCTTTGGAGCCATTATAAACCGATTTTGACTTTAATATAAAATAATATTTTGAGATATTCCTAAGGTGCCCCTCTCCTCCCTTATAAAAGGGCACCTCCTCCCCCTCCTCCTCACACCAATTTGAGCACTCAAGCTCGGCAAACCCCTGCCAAAATCTCTTCTCCACTTCCCTAGAAACATCCTAGAGGTTCTGGTCTTCCTCAAAGACCAATTTTAGTGCCCTAAGAGGAGGTCTCAAAGAGGCGCTTCAAAGAAGAGGTAATTACCGTTACCAATTCTTTCATCTTTATTTCTTCTTCCACTTCTTCTTCTTAGGTTGTTTCATTATGAAGTAATAACATCAGTATCACTCATATACTGATATGTTATTATAAGTATGAAACAACCCTATTTCACCATCTATCTATCCTACGGAAAAAGAAATCACCGCGCGTGCGTACGTACGGAATACCGTCTCCACGCCGTGGTGTAATCTATTTTCCACCACCACCTTACATGGATGGGTATAATGGTGTAAAGAATAACTATAAATAGTTATTAAAACATCATATTGATTCTGATATATTGTATAATCCACTACAATTCAATTCAATATTTATGGAAATGATATCATCGCTCGTGCGTACGTACGGACTACCGTCTCCACGACGCGATGAGATTCATTCTCCATGTTAACCATTTAAGAATGATTATAAAGTATATATAAGAAATAATAATGAAATATATGACATTATAAAGCTACTGGATTTATGTATATATATATATTTATGTCATCTACTTACTTCCATTCATGACAATAGGGAAAGGAAAACAGCGTTCATGCGTACGTACGGACTACCGTCTCCATGAACGGTGTTTTTCATTTCATTTATATATCTATTATATATATATATATATACTGAATATATATGATATATAAATCATATTTTATATTCTGGAAGTAAGTAAATCATGATATAAGTAATAATAATGTCAATAACAACAAGTCAAAACACCTACGATAAATGAAACGATTTTACCCAAAACGCTTCTTCAACATGGAATTTACAAAAGAACGGGTAATATAATGTCATAAGTGAACCATATATGATATCATAACAATGAATATGATTCTGGAATAAGTAAATAACATGATTTAAATCATTATACAGGAGTTTCGGACACTTACAAAGCAAGTCGGACATAAGGTAAGGGAAATATCACAATCTCATTTTTATCCGAGATTGTTTATTCGTAAGTATTTACTGGGGTGTATTTTATCCTCCACATCCATGTTTCATCAATATGTAATATTATTTCCATCCACCTACAATTGTTTAAATCCATTTTTACCCATCGGTGAGTTTTTAGTAAAGAATATGAAAGGAATCTTTTGTCGCTTTTTCGTACGAGGTGATTTTTTTTTACTTTTCCGACAAAAGTACGAAGAATGTTTTTTTTAACGTATACGGCATGAATGGATTTTTAAAACATTATTTCCAAGAATCTTAATTTACAAGTTTTCAAGTTTTTGTTTAATCAACTTCTTTTAGTTTAAAGTTTTATGACATGTTAAGAAAGGAAAAATGTTTTTAAAGAAGAAAGGATATTTTCCTCAAGAATTCATTTCAAGTGTTTTTTTTAAAACTATTTTTCCATCTAAGATGACGTTATTTGATATGTATGTTTCAAGTAAAATGTCTATATGATTTAAATGGTTTCAGTTTTCTTATGATGAAATGATATCAATTGTTTATGGATTATGATGGCATGATGTTTAAGAATCCCATTTTATTACATGGGTTATGAAATGATGTATGATTTATGATTTTGTGGCACACATAAGAATGGTATCATTATGAGATGGGTGGGACCTATATCTCCCTCAAATGCATTGGGTAATGATTTTATATCTCATGAGATAGACATGGCTGGAATGGTAGGTTATACCGGTTCAGTGAAACAGGACTGAAACGAGGGTTACTCGATTCAGAAAGGGACTTTGTCCACTAAGATAGTCTTGGCAATGAGTCATGACTAGCAAGAAATGATTCTATATGATTATGTGTGAATGCCACAAAGATTCATGTTTTAAGTTATGATTATTGTGATTACATTTCACTGCCATGATTTATCCCATGTTATGAAATTATGCTCTCTTTTGCAGGTTAAGATTTCCAAAATGTTATGTTCTTATGAATACGATGTGATTGATATTTCTTTTGTTTACCCTTACTGAGCATTTGAGCTCACCCTTTTATGTTTTCTTTTCCCCAGGATATAAAGAAAGGTTTTACCTAAAAAAAAGGGAAGATCTTTATAGGAGATGTTGAAGATCTTTCACCACGATTAGAAGATTACGTTCCGAGTTTCCAAAGACACTAAACTATTACGATCCTTGTGTGTGTGTTTTTGTTATGTACTATGTATTCCGCAAATGTAATGTAATGTCCATATAAGTCAAGATACGGGTCTCTACAGTTGGTATCAGAGGAAAGGTTTTGTCAACCTTTGGAAACTAGGATGCGAAAACGTTAGTGAGATCCCTAGAGATATTTCTAAGGTATGTCTAGGGATGCCCCTAAGGATAAGTATACGTATAGGATATAGTCCTAAGACTATGGTAACGATATTAGATTAAACCAAAGATGTTAGATATTCCCCCTTTATTATGATTTTTGCCTCTCACACTATTATTTTTGGGTTTTAGAAAATGGCTGGAAACAAGGTGATTTACGATAATGGAGGATATGATGGACAATGGAATGATATTCTTCATGAGAAACCAAATGAAATGGGATTTGGAAGTCCAAACATCATTATTATGCCGAATCAGCAATCTCATAATATGATCAATAAAGTAAAATTTGGTAAGTTTCCTAACTCGGCTAATAAGAGAAAGATGGAATTTCATGATGATCATAGAGGAAAGAAAGTTCAATTTCCCCTATGTAAATCATGTGGGAAGAGGTATCAAGGAGAATGTTTCAAGGGAACTGGAAGATGCTTTGGGTGTGGAAAAGAAGGACACAAAGAAAGTAAGTGCAAAGGAAAAGGTTCAGTTAACACCATGGATGAGGATAATGGTATTGCTAAGACATCAAAAATGGTTAAGTGTTTTAAATGTGGAATGTATGGGCATTATGCAAACAAATGCCCTAAGGGAAAGACCCATGAAGAGAATCAGTATGGTCATATGGGTAGTATTTATGTGGATGATGATGAAGAGACTACAAATGATATGTGAGATGAAAGAATTTTTGAAGCTCGGTCAATGGTTTAAGAATGTAGTGGAATGATTACATGTTTATCATGTGTAATGTTGTATAAGAAATCTCATGGTACTATGGAATAAAGAGACATCTAAGGATTGTTACACTGTTGTCTTTCCTTGAGTTATGAAAGTGTATGATTAATGGTACCACTATCCATGAAAGGTTATTCAGATATTTTTGGAATTTAGATGATATGTGCATAATGAAGGAATAATAAGATAATGAGGTGTTTGATTGTATTCATGAGCTCATGACTGATATAAAGAGAAGGTTATATCATGGTTTGAGTATAGAGAATTTTTGGATTTTGGTATGTGGAAAGAGTTAACTTTTAACTGCATTCATGTTTTCACTAAGGTTCAATGGGTATTCAAGAGAATACATGATTAAGGACTTTGAATGTTTGGAGTGTGACCAACAAAACATATCTTATGATATATGGGGATCGACGATGGTGTTAAATCTCTGGTAATTGTTTTCACTATATTATGAGAGTGGACTGTAGTATTATGGATAAGCCTAAAGATTAGAATGGATTATGTTGGACATAAGTTAGTATTGTTTAAGGATAGAAGATTTTCGATATTATTGATGAGATGTTATAGTAATGTAGTTTTAGAAAAAGGACAGCCTGCAGGACGGGCGACAGCCCATCGCTTCGGACAAGGCTGTGGGAATCGAACCCACAACCGAAGTGCGACTGGCCTTTATCGCCTACCACTGGCCTACAGGAAGTCCCTGTTTAGTAGAAACTAGTTTTATTATATTAAGAAGTATGATATATGAAGTATAAGTCCATTTTAGGAACTATATATGATTAATCTCACTATAGATCGACTTATGTATATAATTTTGCTAACCTTTTGTTTGAGACAGATGGAATGACCCGTCATTCTATCACATGATTTGCTAACACTTCACGAATAACAAATTCAACTTCATTTAAGAGATGAAGTGGAAATTGTTCTAGGCACGAACAATAGTGATATTGTACCAAAATAAAGAAAGTATTTATTCCAATTCCAATTTTCAACTTTAGGGAAATGATCTTGAAAACCAAAAAATGTTGTCCTAGTGATCTTATACCTGATGAATCGGATGGTACCTTAGATCTTCACAAATTTATGGATTTGTGATTATTGGCTTTTCCATAGCCATGTTCTCTACCACTCTCCATCAGAACATGATGGTTAGATTTCGCTTCCATATCCATATTTTCACCTATGTGGAAACCCAATGATTAGTTTATTTGGGTAACCGTTACATTTCATACTTTTGTTTTTAAAGATTGGTTTTGATATTCCTTTTTACGATGTGGGTTTCTATTAAAGAAACTTTCAAATAGTAAACCATTTATAACCCCGACGAATTTCGAGGGCGAAATTCATTTTAAGGGGGGTAGAATGTAACAGCCCAAGATTTTATAAAAAATATTCTTTTTAATTTTCTTAATGTCTTTGTTGTACGCTACACCAAAAGGATCTTGCACAACACGCATCCTTGACTTGCCTTGCATTACACGCAATCGCGACCTTCCTCGATAGCGTGTGTAGTACGCAATAACGAGTTTCACTAAACAATGATATGCTATTAAAACTAGCCGTTATGAATAGTAATAATCACTTTTTGAAATTTTATAAATTTTATTTTTCAAAATGGACTTCATTTTTGGACTCAGAATATCGAAATTAGCCTAGGGTGAAATTTTGGTATTTTTCTGAAAACTTTCAATTTTTGATGAATAGTGAAACCACTAAGTGGTAGGTTAAAAACTGAATTTTGCATAAAACTTAATTTTACCGCTTCTGTGAATGGAATTTCGAAAACCCGAGAGACACGGTTAATATCAAGGACTAAAATGTGGTTCAATGAGATGAAAATAATTTTTTGGTGAATAGTAACTTTTTACTTTTTTTTTACCGCGGTTAATAGTAAATTGGGTAACTAAGGGTAAATATGATATTAATATTACCCTAACACATGTCCTAATTCTATTGGACAAGTGTAATTCGACCAAAAACAAACTTAGGAATAAAATATGACCATTTAGGTCCACTTGGATTAGATTAGGACATTTATTATTAATTTATTTAAAGAAGGGTTAAAATAGTTAAAATCAATGTTTAATAAGTAAAGCATTTATAATATGGGGTTATACATAAGATAAATTCGATTGTAAATATTAATTAGAAAGCTAAAAAGATTTACTACATGATGGTATTTTATTTGTAATTTTTAGACATCAAATAATTTAATTTATTTATGACACAAAGATGATGCAGTAATTATCTTATTAATGAAATATTGACATAATTGATAATATAAATACCAAAATAAATGTAATTTAAGACTTTTTATGAATTCCACTAATTTTCTAGGTTACTATCATATATTAATGTTGATTTAATCAACTTGGTTCGAACATATAATTCTGTTATGACTTTCACAAAAATCATATATCAAATAGTGTCAAAATTGACACAAAATAGTTTTTAAATAAAATATTATATTATTAATTTTTATTTTATTCCTAAAAATCTAATGTTCAGCCAAATGACTTAGATAAGGATATATATATTAATAATAAACAATTTGGGGTTCGTTTGTCATGTTATAGTAAGTTTATTAACCATATATTGAAAGAAAACAAAAAGACATGGTAAAAGTTAAATTATTTAACTTAGAGTTAAATCTAATTGATAAGGTTACAATAATACCCTAAACTTGTCTAAATCTTATTGGTTGATAGGATTTCGACCCATCCCCACCTTATCTTCTAAATAAGACCCTTTGGAGCTATTATAAACCGATTTTGATTTTAATATAAAATAATATTTTGAGATATTCCTAAGGTGCCCCTCTCCTCCCTTATAAAAGGGCACCTCCTCCCCCTCCTCCTCACACCAATTTGAGCACTCAAGCTCGGCCAAACCCTGCCAAAATCTCTTCTCCACTTCCCTAGAAACATCTTAGAGGTTCTGGTCTTCCTCAAAGACCAATTTTAGTGCCCTAAGAGGAGGTCTCAAAGAGGCGCTTCAAAGAAGAGGTAATTACCGTTACCAATTCTTTCATCTTTATTTCTTCTTCCACTTCTTCTTCTTAGGTTGTTTCATTATGAAGTAATAACATCAGTATCACTCATATACTGATATGTTATTATATGTATGAAACAACCCTATTTCACCATCTATCTATCCTACGGGAAAAGAAATCACCGCGCGTGCGTACGTACGGAATACCGTCTCCACGCCGTGGTGTAATCTATTTTCCACCACCACCTTACATGGATGGGTATAATGGTGTAAAGAATAACTATAAATAGTTATTAAAACATCATATTGATTCTGATATATTTTATAATCCACTACAATTCAATTCAATATTTATGGAAATGATATCATCGCTCGTGCGTACGTACGGACTACCGTCTCCACGACGCGATGAGATTCATTCTCCATGTTAACCATTTAAGAATGATTATAAAGTATATATAAGAAATAATAATGAAATATATGACATTATAAAGCTACTGGATTTATGTATATATATATATGTATGTCATCTACTTACTTCCATTCATGACAATAGGGAAAGGAAAACAACGTTCATGCGTACGTACGGACTACCGTCTCCATGAACGGTGTTTTTCATTTCATTTATCTATCTATTATATATATATATATACTGAATATATATGATATATAAATCATATTTTATATTCTGGAAGTAAGTAAATCATGATATAAGTAATAATAATGTCAATAACAACAAGTCAAAACACCTACGATAAATGAAACGATTTTACCCAAAACGCTTCTTTAACATGGAATTTACAAAAGAACGGGTAATATAATGTCATAAGTGAACCATATATGATATTATAACAATGAATATGATTCTGGAATAAGTCAATAACATGATTTAAATCATTATACAGGAGGTTCGGACACTTACAAAGCAAGTCGGACATAAGGTAAGGGAAATATCACAATCTCATTTTTATCCGAGATTGTTTATTCGTAAGTATTTACTGGGGTGTATTTTATCATCCACATCCATGTTTCATCAATATGTAATATTATTTCCATCCACCTACAATTTTTTAAATCCATTTTT
Organism: Viscum album; assembly: GCA_963277665.1. Classification (NCBI taxonomy): domain Eukaryota; kingdom Viridiplantae; phylum Streptophyta; class Magnoliopsida; order Santalales; family Viscaceae; genus Viscum; species Viscum album. The sequence goes on from OY728143.1 coordinate 1,019,147,590, forward strand.
ACCCTTCGGTGAGTTTTTAGTAAAGAATATGAAAGGAATCTTTTGTCGCTTTTTCGTACGAGGTGATTTTTTTTGACTTTTCCGACAAAAGTACGAAGAATGTTTTTTTTAACGTATACGGCATGAATGGATTTTTAAAACATTATTTCCAAGAATATTAATTTACAAGTTTTCAAGTTTATTTTTAATCAACTTCTTTTAGTTTAAAGTTTTATGACATGTTAAGAAAGGAAAAATGTTTTTAAAGAAGAAAGGATATTTTCCTCAAGAATTCATTTCAAGTGTTTTTTTTTAAAACTATTTTTCCATCTAAGATGACGTTATTTGATATGTATGTTTCAAGTAAAATGTCTATATGATTTAAATGGTTTCAGTTTTCTTATGATGAAATGATATCAATTGTTTATGGATTGTGATGGCATGATGTTTAAGAATCCCATTTTATTACATGGGTTATGAAATGATGTATGATTTATGATTTTGTGGCACACATAAGAATGGTATCATTATGAGATGGGTGGGACCTATATCTCCCTCCAATGCATTGGGTAATGATTTTATATCTCATGAGATAGACATGGCTGGAATGGTAGGTTATACCGGTTCAGTGAAACAGGACTGAAACGAGGGTTACTCGATTCAGAAAGGGACTTTGTCAACTAAGATAGTCTTGGCAATGAGTCATGACTAGCAAGAAATGATTATATATGATTATGTGTGAATGCCACAAAGTTTCATGTTTTAAGTTATGATTATTGTGATTACATTTCACTGCCATGATTTATCCCATGTTATGAAATTATTCTCTCTTTTGCAGGTTAAGATTTCCAAAATGTTATGTTCTTATGAATACGATGTGATTGATATTTCTTTTGTTTACCCTTACTGTGCATTTGAGCTCACCCTTTTATGTTTTCTTTTCCCCAGGATATAAAGAAAGGTTTTAGCTAAAAAAAAGGGAAGATCTTTATAGGAGATGTTGAAGATCTTTCACCACGATTAGAAGATTACGTTCCGAGTTTCCAAAGACACTAAACTATTACGATCCTTGTGTGTGTGTTTTTGTTATGTACTAAGTATTCCGCAAATGTAATGTAATGTCCATATAAGTCATGATACGGGTCTCTACATATACCAAATCTGGATGTATTTTATGATTATTATAATTATAATGCTTTTTTATTTTCAAATACATTTAAGGATATATCTGTAATTAGGATTGTGGTTAAAATGTTACAAAATCAAAAGGGTATTTTGTCCTAATTTTTCATCATTTGGTGAAATTTTCTTCCATTCACCTATATTTTTTTATGAGGTGTATATGTTTTCCATTTTACATGTTATATTATTAATATAATAATTCTCATGATATTATATTTTTCATTTAAATTTATTCAACAATTGGTATTTTTTTCAATGGTACCAAAGTGCAAATATTTTATTGCTAAAATCCCATCGTCTATAAGGAAAATTAATGTTTATTCTTCCCTTAATGTAATATTATGTTCCATATCACAATAATTCCCATGAATTTTATTATAATTTTCTTATTTATCAAGTCTTCAACTAATTTTGATAATATGCAACTATTTATTTCTTATGATTTTTATGATATAGTTTTTACAAAAGCCCGACCTTATATCTCTATTCCGTCAAAAATTTATTTCACTCAAAAACACTGTTTTATAAATGTGTTATAAATTTTTTGGAATGATCAAGTCTGATAATTTTCAATTAAATTTATTGTAAAAGTTTTCTATATTTTTAAAAGTGCTCAAATTAATTTTTATTTATTTATATATATTTTTTCAAGGTTATATTCAAGGAAAAAGGTTTTCATAATTTTTTATGAAGATATTTTTCAATGATGAATTGGTAATTTTTTATGAAATGATTCTAAAAATTATTTAAATATTATTTTCCATATAATATTACATATTTTTATATATTTTATTATGTACTGGGAATATAATCCATGTACCCAATTCATAGTTATTTTTAGAATGGATTTTTTTATAATGATGAGTTGTTTATTAAACCACTTTTTCATCCAACTGTTATACCATGATAAAAATATGATGAATCCCACATCCTTTAATAAGTTATTCTATGATGTAATTTTTATGATAATTTTCTATTTTACACATTTTATTATACGTTAAATTTTTTATGATACGCGTTTAATTTCATGGTTTATTAAATAATGTTAATTAAACCAATCTATTTTTAGGGGTTAGGGTAATAAAAGCGTTATAAAATGTTGTGGAATATGTATGTATGTTAACATTATTAGAATGGTGGGACCTATACCTCCCTCTAATTAATTGGGTAATTATTTATATCTGATGAGATATATAAGGATTCAATATGAAGCAATTGTGGTTCCTTAATATAGGGCTGGGATGAGAATTCGACATTGCTCGGTAATATATGAATGGAATGAGGACTGATATTGATTATTTAAAAGGGGATGGAATGGGGAGTGAACATGATTTAGTAATGCAATTTTTCATTTATGAAGGTTTAGCTGGTGGTCATCCACTACTATAATGGTTTTTTAATGAACACATTCAACCAATATGGCCTTAGCAATACGCATTGAAAACTATTACAATCAATTTATATGATTATGTGTCTTCTACAATTACATGTCTTGTTCATTTGTTATTTTTTCCTGGATTATGATCTTCATTGACTTATGAATCTTACCTTATGAAATAAAAATATTTATTCCATTATTCAAGTAAATGATATTTCATATATATGGTATTATTCTAAGATATTATTATCATGTTATTATAAACTTATTCTCATGATATGATTTTGTATCTCCTTTATTTACCCTTATTGAGGATCTAATCTCACCCTTTATTATGTCTCAATAATCAAGGTTATGAAGAGATTATTTTCAAATATTAATAAAGTAGATGATATTTGTGAGATATATTATAAGTCGTTCCCCATGTTAGGAGATTATAATCGATGTCTTAAAAGACACTAAAATCTTATTAACATTGGGCCTGTACTTTTTCATTATACTGAATATTTATCAAAAAACACATAATATCTTTATATGTTAAGCTTGGTTCACTATAATATTAAATCCCATCGTGAAATAATTCTTTATACCCCATTATTTATAAATTTTTGTAAAATGAAACATAATATAGTTGAGGTCAAATTATTAGTAATGGTAATCATCATCATTATCAATTGAATGACATCACTGATAATAAAAAAGGCATAAGGGTATGATGACATAATCATAGGGATTGATAATATCATAAAAAACTCATAAACATCAATACCTTGATCAAAATAAGAAGAAATCATAAGAAATAAAGAGTCATCAGACCAATATTAGAAATCCATGTGATGTTAAGTTTGATCAAGGAAATCATTATATACCCATAAACAAAAATTAAATCCCTTTTTGGTAACTTAGACAATAGTATTAAAAACCCACTTAAAACACTTCTAACTGGAATAACCGTATGTCTTAATTTTGACTTAATAATTACCCAATTCATTGTAGAACTACTTATGAACATCAATAATTTAATCAATAATTGTTTCACAAGCACTATCTTGTTTTCCTTGTCATATAAGATTTAATAGGCACAACGTGTGCTATCTAGTCAACCCCATCATATTATTTATAACGAGATCACCTAATTCAATCTAGCATGCTCCATCCTATATGTAATATCTAATAAACTATACATGTATAAGGTGTATATATCTTTCATGTCATCCTCAGTCACATAGAAGCAATCATTACTGCATTTATAACATTATTAACTGATAAAAAAATGGGTTTCAAGTAATTCAATTTTAAACATGACTGACATGTATAAAAGAAATTATATGCATAATAATTTATCTAAAAACAATTAATCATTGGAAGATAATAGGGTTCCTTAACAATCACTTTGATACACTATTAACCAGTATAACTAAAGTTCGTTTCATAATAGCTCTTTTAAAATATAATTATCCTGTAGAAGATAGTTGATCATCAAAATAATGTTTTTTAAACAATCATATTCCATCCAATGAAAGAATGATGATGGAATAAATACCAAATATCACATTTGGAGGACAATTAATAATTAGTATTGTAGACAATAATGAATGGAAATTCCATTAAATGATCATTAAAAACGTCCGTGTAGAAAATATCCTTCCCTTTGAGTAAATAACATTTTAAAACATAAAAAAATTGAAAATCGTTTTAATAGAAAATCATTTTCGAAAATAATAATTCAAAAATATTATAATAAATCATTAATAATATCCTTATAAGCATTGAAATAGAGATTCATTGAAATTAAGGTCGTGTTTGGAAGGTAATAAAATGCTTGTCATAAATAAAATTCCTTTTTTCATGAAAACATGTTAGAAATGGTCCTCGTTCAGAAAGGGAAAAGAATTTTTCCTTGACAGTATATGTTAAAAGCGAAAATGGGTCGAAAATTATTCAATTATTCAATTTTAAAATTTCAAAAATGTTAATGAAAACATTTTTAAAATTCCTGATTTTTTATGTCAAAAATTTTAGATCAAAAAGTGAAATAAATCCCGATTATCATATATACAACATTTGAAAAGATATTAAGTTCAGAATACTGTAAAAATGGTACATTCACTTGACAATAAGATGGATAGTTATATGATAAAAACATTCCTGATTTTCTTGATATAATTTTCTTAATATCTCATCATTGGAATCTTGATCATAAATAATACAAATAATCAATGGGATGGTATCGTAAAATAGTTACCATTATCGTATCTTTGAATTTTAATCCTTGTGAAAGGATAATATTAAATTAATAATAAAATTCCATTATAACCAAAGAAAAAATTATATTAAATGTAAAATGGTATGTTAGTGATCCTCATAAAATATTAAATGATCAAAACAATATATAAGTATAAAAAAATGGGTCAAAAAACCATTACAAATATAGAATCATTAAAACCATAAAATCCATGGTAGAGATATACTAAAATGGAAATTTAAATACCCATCAAATTAATGATAATAATAATATAATAAATTTATGGGTAGTATATATAACTCAAAATAAAAATAATTGGTGAATAATGAATATATCTTGTAGAAATAAAATTTAGACGAGAAAACCCCTTAAATTTAGTTTGATTCATCATGCATCTTCTTTATATTATAGAATAATAAACTCATGTATGTTATTTATATTCATCATAAAAAACATCAATTTTATTTTTACTTTTATTTCACATTCAAACAATTTATATATAGTTTCTTAATGAATTAATTTCAAGATAGATGTTTGGATCATATTCAGCTTTTTTGTCAAAAATGACTTTGGTAGTTTAGATATGGACAAAAAAGTGATTAATTTAGAATATCCAAATTAATAATAACAAAATATTTTTCATAGATATATATCAATTTTACCTTTAAAAACAATCATAAAATGTGGTTATGAAAAATGAACTAACCTTACGATCATGGAAAATTTAGATCCTACATATGCATGAGTAACAGTTCCATTATTCAATGATCAATATGGAAAGAAGGTAAGTAAAATATATGTTAAAACAATATGAAATATTCCTAAATGAAATATTATATAATAAAATAAACTTATATACATCAATAATTTGATGTATTAGTGAAAAATGGTATCATATCGCATCAAGGTTTAGGTAGTCCACACATCCAGAAATGAAGTTATCATTTTTTTTAGTTAGTGAAGGGGTACAAATAATATGATAATATATATATATATAAAATTATAAATATTCCACTAATATCTCAATTGACTCACATATACCACAGATATATATATATATATCATATTCACCCTTATAACCTTCCATGTATAGTGTTAGTGAAAAACAAATCACATCGCTACACGATGCGGTAGTCTGTCACACACACTAGTGATGTTATGAAATATTGATTTAGAAATTGAAATTAACAATGGTATATATTATATAATGAACCTATTAGTATTATTATTTTATAAATATTATATATAATCTTTATATATCTCATCATACCCAACAATGATATAGTGTAATAGAAAAATGGAAGACATCGTTTCGTAATAAGGTAGTACACTGTACACACAAATAATGATTTCATAACCCATTTGTATGAATTGGGTGTGGTTTTAGGTTGTAAATGTTTCATAAAATTTTTTAACTATATTTAATATAATAATATTATTATATCATCATGCTATAACTATAATTGAATTATAAATAAAATTATGTAAAATAAAGATTCTTATTGAATAACATTACCTCTTCTTCAGGTATCCTCATTATGATTGGACTAAAACCATGAAAGGTTGGATTTAATCAAAATATTTGGCTTATATTATGATGTTAGTGATGTTTGGTGGTTATATTGGATGGTTTTGGGTGATTCAAATAGCTTGAGACATGAAAATAAGTGAGTGGATTGAGTATCATTTTATAGTTGAGGAGGAGTATCATTATTATAAATACTCAATATTATTCACTATTAGGATTTCAATATTACATAAATTAGATATTATTGTCCCGACCCATCCCCTGGGGCCTGTGTCATGACTACCCCAGGCCCGCCTATTATAGGCCAGGGGATGGCGACTAGCACCAAAGGCGTAATTCCCTAAAACTAGGAAGGCATTCCCTTTATAAAACATAAAATCACACAACCAGAGTACTAGAGGAAGATAAAACTATGTAAAAACTGTATAACAAGTGTACTATAAGTAAAGGGAAGTTATAATACAAGCCCAAAGATAAGGAGAAAATACAATTGAAAGCAAGTACAACTCAAAAAGGGACAAATAGCTGAAATGTAGAAGCAGCTCCATGATCGTCATCTTGGATTCCTACCTGAAGGGTAGGTACAGTTGTCCTCCTCAGAACTACATGTATATCGGGCCACTCCATGTACCGTCACACCGAGTGGTCCACCTCCAGGTATTGTCCAGTCCTGGCTCACTCTCGTCCATTGTCAGCATTGTCTGTCATCTGTATCCAACAGAATGAGGTGCGGGCATAGCCCGTGGAGGGGTGAGTATAACGATACTCAGTAGGGACCCTGAAACCCTCAAGGTCTCACAAAAACAAACAAGGATGATCCACAAAGTATGATTTCAACGAAAAACCATTACTTAGGTATATGACCATACATATACCTATGTTATCAAGTAACCGATCCCAATCATGAAGAAAACAAAAAAGTCATTGACTTAGCTCAAACCAGGATTTTCATTATCGAAACCATGACTACTGGAGAACTACTCCTATGTCTATAAAAATGGGCTTGTCGCAACACTAAGGTGCTTCCCACTAACCTTGGGTTACTGAGGTATTCCTCTTGTCAAGTACCACTGGTCTTCTGCCAACTAACAGGTGCTCCATCCGCTGTGGGTCTGCCGCCAAATATTGGGCACTTCCCCTAATAGCCTACAGAGGTACCTCTCCTGTCGAGTACTGCAGGTATTCTTTCAAGTACTAGGCACTCCATTGGGTCTGCCGCCAAATACTGGTCGATCCCAACTGGGCTAGTCGAATCACACTGAGTCGCATCAGTCAAGCAGTCATCAGGTCTATCAGCTACAAGGTCTTTGCACTTTGTCTTCTATTATTTGGGAGGATCTACTCCACATGCTACTGGTCAATACTCAATGTGTCACAATGTCTCATGTAGATGTATCTTGACGGACCGCCATGTCATAGGAATATCAATGCAACAGACGACGCATCAATCAGATGACCGGTCTGTGACTTATTTGCCTTTTAGTCCCGGAGGCCCGGTTAGATTTGTGTATGAACCAACGTGACCATATCTCAACTATATCCCAAACTCCTGTGTGATATTCTCAAAGTTATGCCTTCGTTCCAAGAATAATGGAGTTGTTGACGGTTCATCAAACGGACACCCATAGCTCGAGTTATGGGCGATTAGGTGTAATCGGGTCTGATAGGTTCAGGTCCGGTCTGGCACAGTTGGACCGACCCGACCTGACCCGAACCTGGTCCAGACTAGGGTCCGACCCAGTCCTTGGAGCTTAGCTAACCCAAAGGGGCAGCCCGGCCCGAAGGTACGTCCCGACCTATGGGGGTGCCCGGCCCCAAGGGGCGGTCTGGCCCGATGGCGCAGCCCAGCTCGAAGGCACAGCCCGACATGGTTGGCTGGTCATGGGGCCCGGCCAGGCTGTCCTCGTGACCCGGCCTAGCCGACAGGCCACTGTTGGCTGGCCACACAGTCTGGTGGGCCAGCCCATGTGGCCCGTCTGGCCACATGTGGGAGGGGTTCCCCCCTTGCGGTCTGAAATAGAACCGGCACCTAGCACCGGTTCAGGTGACCGCGGGTCCCATTGGGTCCCACCTCTAGTGCGTACAGGTGGACGGCTCAGCAGTCTGCAATCCCCTGTCCACCATCGCCAAAGGTCATAGGTCTTCCACGGCGCCGCGCCCTTGCTCTCCCGCCGCGGCCCGCCCTAACCGCAGACCTACACCACTGGCACGGGGCGACGGCGTCACGCCCCTCTACTGTGCCCTGCCCAGGCCACATCCTCCTGATAACCTCCATGTGATGTGACGATGCCACTCTGCCTTTTCCACGACCCGGATTGGCCTTGGCTAGACTCTCCTCCGTGTGGCACGACGGTGTCGCGCCTTTCCGATGACCTAGCGGTTTTGCCCCGCCATTTTCTTCGCGGTCGGCCCGACGTCAGCTACCGTTGTACACATCCATCCTCAATAACAAACAAGATCAAATGGGAAGTGTCGTCCATGTTGGTACAGTATGATCCCCCCATGCTATGTTGATAAAATTTGGCATAACGTATACCAAATTATTGAACGACATAGAACAGAAACAAGGAAACTCAAACCCCTACCTTTCTTGTTAATCGATGACAGGGTCACTTGAAATGGGAATCATTTCATTGACATTGGGAAATAAGAAGTCGAGGATGGAATCAGTGTTCTCTGAGGGCAGCGGTGTTTCCTATACTTTCCCTAGTTGAAGTGGAAGAAGATGGTGCTTGTCGTTCATCGGATGAAGGAGCGTTCATCGTGTTCTTTGTTGAGAGGATGAAGTTCTCTCTCAAGGTTCCACCCAAATGAATTTCCAACCAACATAATGGGTTAAGCCACCCCATTATTTAATTGTTGGAAAAAGAATAAAAAATCTTTGAATTAAATGAATACATTAACTTAATTAATGGGTGGAGAGTTGGTGATTAAATGAAGGGGAAGTTCAAGGGTTTCACATGTAATTGGGGGTTCCAAGGGTTTCATCTCCCAGGTGGTCCCACCAAAGGATATCCTCACAAGGGAGGTTATGTGCGGGTGGGCCCCACATCCATAACCTCTCATGGGAGGTTTTAGTGTGGTGTCCCGCACCACTAACCTCTTCTGGGAGGTTTTAACTACCATAGACTAAAAATAAAGTTTAACACTTATTTTTTATCTATTTAACTAATAACCTCAAAATATATCTTCTAATATCGTCAGAACACAACTATGGTGAAGGTCTCACAATACAATCACTGATGTTGTGAGCTCAATGGTTCTTTTTTATTTCAATTCTGAGCTCTGGTTCAAAATTTATAAAAACCCGCTCATTCATTTACTGAACGTACCCGAAAAAAAGTTCAGAAATTGATTCCGTGCACACCAGGCATCGGAATCAAGCGACGTCAGAAACTGTGGATGGTAGAATTCCCATATATTTAAGAAAAAAATTTCCACGGATATTCTGTGTCTTTACATTCTCCCCACCCTGGGGATTTACATCCCCGTAAGCTATAACTCACACTAAGGGATGAAATTGGGGCACTGAGCACACATCTAAGCCTCTCAATCCCATGTGCTCTCATGGAGGTCCTCTTGCTGTCAGATTACGCGCACCAGAGGTATTGACCATCCAAGTAGGACCAGCTCCTGTTGATCCTCAATCTCCACTAGAACCTCCGTGAAAGTCTCCTTGTCATCGATGTCCATCTCCCCATGGTTGATGATGTTGGTTAGGTCGTGCACGTATCTCCCCATCTAAGATACATGGAAGACGTCATGCACCCGGTGAAACTGAGGTGGAAGAGCTAAGCAGTAAGCCCCCTCACCTACTCTACTGAGGACCTGGAATGGTCTGATGAATCATCGAGATAACTTGCCTCCTTGGCCAAATCTCCATAGACCTCATCGAGGTGAGACCCGTAGGAAGACGTGGTCGCCATACTCGAACTCCAGATGTCTCCGTCTCCTATCAGCATATGACTTATACATTCTATGTGCAGTCTTCATATAGTCCAAGATGATCTGCACCTTCTCTGTGGTAGCTCGTACCATCTCGGGTACCATTAGTGCTGACACCCAAGGGTCTATCCAGCATAGTGGTGATCTGTAGGTCCAACCATACAAGGCCTCAAACGGTTCTATATCGATGGTGGAGTGATAGCTTTTGTTGTAAGAAAAATCCTCCAAAGGTAAGTGGTCCTCCCAGTTGTGACCAAAGTCGAGGACACATGCATGGAGCATGTCCTCGATGGTCTGAATGGTACTCTCACTCTGTCCATCTGTCTGACGATGGAAGGCGGTGCTCAAGTGAAGTTGTGTCTCGAAAGCATCCTACAACCCCTTCCATAGCTGGGAGGTAAACCATGTGTCATGGTAGGAGACAATAGAAGATATTATTCCATGTAACCACACAATTTCATGCACATTGAGGCATCCCAAGCTCTCTACTGAGCCAACTCAATAATCGGTAGGAAGTGGGCCAATTTCGTGTGTCGGTGGACAATCACCCAAATCGAGTCTTGACCTCTGGATGTATGTGGAAGACCCATAACTAATTCCATAGATATTACATCCCACATTCACCCTGGGACCTGTAAGGGCTAAACAAAAACTACTGATACCTGGTGCTCCGCCTTATCTTGCTGACAAGTGAGGAATTGTGAGACAAACTCCACTATTGTCTTCTTCATACCAGGCCACTAGTGTTGTCGTCAAAGGTCTCGGTGCATATTTTCCACTCCTGGTTGTACTACTAGAGGGAAATTGAGGAACTCCTCCAAAAATTCTTCATGAAGTGAAACTGGTACCATGGTACGTCATCTGAAGTGGATGACGTGCTCCCCACACTCAGAAAATCTATTAGGTTCCTTCCCTATGGATATCTGAGCACGTCACGTCTCATAGTTAGTATCCCCATCCTGTGCTCCCCTGAATCACTGATGAAGTGGTGGTGTGATTGTAAGAGACAGAGGATAGGCTGCTCTATCACTATACACAAAGGATTTCTGTAAGGCAGCCAGCTACTCTATCACCTCTCTAGCAGATGAATACATGTCCTCCTACTGAGCGCAACAGCAACAACGTTCACCGTCCCAGTAGTATAGACTATCTGGAAGTCATAGTCCTGGAGGAACTCAATCCATCACCGCTGTCTTAGTTTCAGGTCCATCTAAGAGAATATATAACTGAGACTCTTGTGATCAAAGTACACTGTAAAACTTTCACCCATTATATAGTGCCTCCACATATTCAATGTGAGGACCACTGCTGCTAACACCAGGTTATGGGTAGCACAGTTCTGCTCATGCTATCTCAACTGCCGAGATCCATGGGCGATCACAGCTCGTTCCTACATCAGGACACACCCGAGTCCTGTTCCTGATGTGTTGCAGTAGACTACATACCCTATGCCTTCTTCTGGAAGCCTAAAAATGGAGGCACTAGTCAGCCTTATCCTCAGCTCTTGATGTATTTGCTAGAATCTCTTCAACCACACAAAGTGTTTCCCCTTCCTCCTCAAGGCTAATAGTGGTGCTACAAATCTAGGGAAGTCTGGAAAAAATATCCAATAGTAGCCAGCAAAACACAGGAAACTCCATACCTCCGTCACACACCTGGGTGGCACCCATGCAAGTACCGCCTCAATTGTTGCTGGATCAATTAGAACTCCGGCCTCCAAGATGACGTGTCCCAAAAAATGAACCCCTCGAATATAGAATAGGAACTTCAAGAGCATACCATAATGCTGGTGCTCTCAGAGTGTGTCCATTACTCCTTCCAAATGGTAGGCATGCTCCACCTCAGTAGTCGAGTAGATCAGTATATCGTTGATGAAGACTTCGATAAAGCGATCAAGGTATGACTGGAAGATCCTATTCAAGAGACACATGAACACTGCTGGAGCATTGGATAGGCCAAAAAGCATTACTGATAACTCTTAGTGGTCATAACGACACCTAAAGGTCATCTTCTACACATCCTCATCTCGAACTCTGAGCTGGTGATAGCCTAATCTGAGGTCTATCATCGAGAACCATCGTGATCCCTAGAACTGATCAAAGAGGTCGTCAATCCTCGGGAGTGGGTACTTTTTCTTCACAGTCACCTGGTTCAGGCGACGATAGTCACCCTAGTGCCTCAATCTCCCGTCCGCCTTCTTGGAAAATAGAATCGGGGCTGCCCAAGGAGAAACATTGGGCCAGATGAATCCATTTTCCTGCAAGTCCTCTAGTTATACCTGCAGATCACGAAGCTCCATAAGATCCATCCGATACGCTGGATTATATATCGGTGTCATCCTGAGGTACATGTCAATGTAGAATTCCACCTCTCTATGAGGAGGTAGTCCTGGAACATCGTCAGGGAAAACATCTGAGTACTAGTCCACCACTACAAAATATGTCGGACTCTCCACATAAACTGCTATGTGGGTAAGGCAAGACAACTGGTGAGTGATCGGCTGCACCCTACTCCGAGTAAGTCCTTTCTGTTCTACAAAATTTCCCTTCTCTCTGGTGAAGGTGAACCTAGTCCCATCCATGCATACAAACCGCATTTTTCAACAAATACAGTCGATCTAAGTAAGGACTATAGATAACCAGTCCATACCCAAGATGATGTCATAAGTCCTCGACTCTGAAACGAGGAGATCCCTACCATAGCTCTCTCCTCCTGGAGTAAGCTCACACTGCAGGCACCAGTACATAATCATCGTGTCTTCTCCTGTAGTATTATCTAGCCGTAAGGATCGATCCAACGGCTCAATCGGAATCTCCGAGCTCCTAACGAGGGCAGTGGAAATGAAAGAGTGAGTAGAAACTCTGTCTATAAGAACTACATCAATTGTGGAGTAGTCAAAGATCGTACCTAGTATCATCTCTGGAGCGCCATGGTCATAGGCCTCAACTTCCTGAATCTGAGCTCTCCCATGTCCATCCACTCCATGTGGTTGGGGTGCACCACGTGGTGGTGGTTGCAGTAGCACCTCATGTCGTCGTCCACTACAAACTGCACGTCTAGCTCCTCTGCCGTGTTTCCTCCACCCTGCGGACAGCCTAGATCGAACCTCTGCCCCTTTTTGGGAGGTCCATCAATTGTCTTTTGATCATCAGTATGGTGGATCGGACAATCATGACCCATGTGACCAAGCCCGCCATAGGAGTAACACTATCAACTCCCGCCGTGATTGGCTCTGTCTCCACTCTTGGTGCCCCACACAACTGATCCTGAGTCATCCAGTCAACCACCTGTATGTCTTTTCCACTTGGACCTCTACATCATCTGTCTACTACCAGTTGTAGAAGACTCCGCTTCATGTTGACTAGTTATTGGTCTTGCTACTAGATAATGTTCAGCAAGGAAACTCTCCACTAGGAGGGATCGCTCCAACACCCCTTTCTGCGTCGTGATGCTGTTGGAGATAGCTGAATCTATGATCTCATGCCTGAGTCCCAGCTCAAAGGTTTGGCCCTTAAATAATGGGTCTCATACCATATCATTGGAGTAGCGCTAGAGGTTGGTGAACCTCGCTGAGTACTGGGCTACACTCATGCTTCCCTAATGCATATGTAGTAGCTCCTGTATTTACACTGCTCGAAGGGTGGCTAGTACAAACTCCACTCAGAACAGGCCCTCAATGTCTACCCATTGAAGTGTCACCTCATCATGCATCTGGAGCATCAGGCTCAACCATCTGATTTTTGCTACTTGAAATAAGCTAGCAGCAAGGATCACCACGTAGTTGGATGGTATCCCTACCAGTCTGTAGACTCTCCCCACAGCCTCCGGCCAATCCACAGCCACCTGTGGGTCCATCTCTCCACTGAACCTGGGTGGCCTCTGGCGCTGGAACTCGTGCAGTGCGCTCAAGCGGCTTGAACTCTCTACTACTGGGGCCGGTGGCATCGGTGACCCAACATGATGTTGTACTTCTGGTGCCTCCGTTATTGCCTCAACAGGAAGAGGGACCTATACTGAGGCCTCTTCGCTCGGTGCGCTGTCAGTACGTACAACTCTCGAGGCTGTAACTAGTCGTCTGTGGGGAGGCATACTGAAAGAAAAATATGTGACACGGTCAAACAATTATACCTGGTGGGCTAACCTAGTTTGAGCTGATTTAAAGAAAACATTTGAAACACACACACAATCAATGTTTTTGTATACTAAGTTGGAAATCAGTATTCATGGTTATGGTGTACATATACGCCGGCCGGCGCACCAACACTGGACTCCCAGAACTGCAAACCACTCTCGGTACCCTTAACAGAATTGCTTCACAGAAATGAATGATCAGAATCCTATGTTTTGTGGTACAACTGAGTCCTTTGATACCAATTTTTCAGGACCCGTCCCCCAGGTCCCATATTGTGACTACCCCAAGCCCTTCGTCCATAGTCCAAGGGGCTGGCGACTAGCACCAATGGCGTAATTTCCTAAAACAAGGAAGGCATTGCCTTTATAAAACGTAAACTCACACAACCAGAGTATTAGTGGAAGAAAAAACTAATTTAAAACGGTATAAAAAGTGTACTATATGTAAATGGGGGCTAGAATATAGTCCCAAATGGTAAGGAACAAATTCAACTGAATTCAAGTATAACTCAAAAAGTAACAAACAGCTGAAAGGTAGAAGCAGCTCCAGGATCGTAGTATGGGATTCCTACCTGAAGGGTTGGTACAGATGTCCTCCTCAGCACTCCATGTCTATCGGTCTGCTCTGTGTACTGTCACACTGAGTGGTCCATATTTGGGTACCGTCCAGTCTTGGCTTGCTCTCAGCCTCCATCAGTGTTGTCCATCATCAACATCCAACACAATGAGGTGCGAGCATAGCACATGCAGGGGTGAGTATAATGAAACTTAGTAGGGACCCCAAGACCCTTAAGGAATCACAAAAACCAACAAGGATAATCCAAAAATTATTATTTCAATAGATAACCATTACTTGCGTATATTCTCAAACATATACTTCAGTTATCAAGTAACCCATCTCAATCTCGAGAAAAACACAAAAAATTATTAACTCAGCTCAAACCAGGATTTTCATTATAGAAACTATGGATGCTGGAGAACTCCTCCTTTTTCAAGTACAGTGGGCCTATCGCGACTCTATGATGCTTCTCAATAACATTGGACTATTGAGGTACTCCTCCTATCGAGTACCGCGGGTCTGCTGCCAACTACCAGGCCATCCGTCCACTGTGGGTCTGCCGCCAAATATCGGGTGCTCCCCCTAATAGCCTACAGATGTACTCTTCATGTTATGTAAAGTGGGTATGATGCCAACTACCATGAACTCCATCCGGCATGGTTCATGCCACCAAATATCGGGCACTCCCCACTGGTCTAGTCGAATCACTCCGAGTCGAATCGGTCAAGCAATCGTCAGGTCTCTCAGCTACTAGCTCTTCGAACACTATCTTCTCATCTCCAAGAGGATCTACTCCTTGAGCTACAGGTCGATACTCCAAGTGTCAAAAAGTATCACATGGAAGTATCTCAATGGACCTCCAGGTCTTAGCATTCTCAATGCAATAAACGGCACGTCAATCAGATGCCCGATCTGTGAGTTATTAGCCTTTTAGTCCTGGGGGCCCAGTTGGTTTCGTGTACGCACCAACCTAACCGTATCTCAACTATACCCCAAAATCATGTGGGTTATTTTCCAAGGTATGACTTCATTCGAAGAATAATGAAACCACTAATGGTTCGTCAAAAAGATGCTCATATCCTGAGTTATGGGCGATTGGGTGTAATTGGGTCTGAAGGGTTCGGGTCCGGTCTGACCTAGTTGGACCGACCCCACCCATGTCCAGACTCGGGTCTGACCCGTTCCATTGGTATGAACCGACCTGAAGGGGTGGCCCAGCCCGAAGGTACGTCCCAAATCGTGGGGGGGGGAGGCCCGAAGGCGCAGCCCAGCCCGAAGGCAAGGCCCGGCCTGAAGGCGCAGCCTGACACGAACGCGCGCCCCAACCAGGTTGGCTGGCCGTGTGGCCCGGCTTGGCTGGTCGTGTCACCTGCCCCGACTGGCCATGTTGGTAGGCCCAACTGGTCGTGGGGCCTAGCCCGGCTAGCTGTGTGGCCCATCTCGGATGGTTGTGTGGCCCGGCCGGCTGGCCGCAGCTGGCTGGCTGCGTGGCTTGAAAGGATGTCCCACTTGGCCTGGCTGGCCACATGTGGGAGGGGGTTCCCCCCCTTCTGTTCGAAATGGAACTGGTGCCTAGCACTGATTCGGGTAACCGCAGGACCCTTCTGGTCCCACCAGTAGCGTGCACCCGCAGCCGAATCAGCCGGCCACCCTCCCCTGTCCACCATGGACAAAGGTCGTGGGTCTTCTATGGCACATCGTGAAGGCGCCACACCCCTGCTCTCCTACCGTATCCCACCCTGGCCACAGACCTATACGACCAGCGCGGCGCGACAGCGCCGCGCCTCTCCGCTGAAGCCCACCCTGGCCACGACCTCCTACTGCCCTCTACACGGTGTGATGGCGTCGTACCACCTTTTTCGTGGCCCGGCTTGGCCGCGGTCCAGCTCTATTCTGTGGGGCACGACGGTGTCGTGCCTCTCTGGTGACAAGGCAGTCTTGCTCTGCCGGTATCCTCGCAGTCAGCCCGACGTCGGCCGTAGTTGTCTGCTTCTGTCAATAACAACAAAAAAGATCACTGGAGAAGTGTCGGCCATGTTGGCGCGGTCCGAACCCCTAATGTTATGTTGATAAAAATTTTCATAACATATACCAAAATATTTAATGGTGTGGAATAGAGAAAAGGCAACTCAAACCCCTACCTTCCTTGTTAATTGATGATGGATTCGTAGGAAACGGGCGTCGTTTCGTTGACATCGGGAATGAAGAAGCCGAGGATGGCGCCAGCGTTCTTCCTGGGCTACTATGTTTCCTCTACTTTCCCTGGATGAAGTGGAACAAGACTTTTCTCCTCATTCTTCAGTGAAAGGAGCATTCTTCACATTCTTCATTGAGAGGATGAAGTTCTCTCTCAAGGGTCCACCCAAATGAATTTCCATCCAACATAATGGGTTAAGCAAACTAATTATTTAATTGTTGGTGAAAGAATTCAAGAAGATTTGAACTAAACGAAACCATTCATTTAATTAATGGGTGGAGAGTTGTCAATTAAATAGTGGAGAAGTTCATAGTTTTCACACTTAATTGGGGGTTCCAAGGGTTTCATCTCCCAGGTGGTCCCCACCAAAGGACATCCTCCAAATGGAGGTTATGTGTGGGTGGCCCCCACCACCATAACCTCTCAGTGGAGGTTATGGTGTGGTGGCCCCGACCACTAACCTCCTCTTGGAGGTTTTAACCTCCATATAATAAAGATAATGTTTAATACTTATTTTTTTCAATTTAACTAATAACCTCAAAATCTTACTTCCAATGTCGTCAGAATGAAACTGCGGTGAAGGTCTCACATAAAATCACCGATGCATTGAGCTCAAAGGTGCCCTCAGATTTCCATTCTGATCACCGGTTCAAAAGTTAAAAAAATATGCTTGTACGTTTACTGATCGTACACAAACAAAACTTCAAAAATTGATTCTGGGCACACAGAGCCACGGAAAAAAGTGCCGTCAGAAACTGCAGGCTCATAAAATTCCCATGTATTTAAGAAAAAATTTCCCACAGAAATTTCGGGTATTTATAATTATATTGATAATTAATGAGTTATATGGATTATATGGTGAATTAAAAACTCTAAAAACACAATAAAATAATTTTTTTAATCACTTTGTTCCTTAACACGAAACATTGCTTATCTTTTCATTTTGGTTTTTTATCATGTTTACTAGTTTCCTAACTAAATTAATGTATCCATAAATAATTAAATAAATTTATCATTTTTAATTAATTTGTACCTAGTGATTTTAATTATAAAATAAAATTTATCATATTAAAATATCATGTTTATTTGGAAATTATTTTTAACACAAATTCATGTTACATGAAAAAACATTTATTTAATCATAATTGCTCGAACTAATTTTTTTTATTTAGTGGGATAATATATTCATTATATAATAAAAAATATTCCATCAATGGTATATATTTGTTATTTTTTAATATTTAAAAATAACATGTTATGATATTATGTTATTATTTATTTTAAATCATTTAATAAATATATAATTTATCATAAAATTAAATTAAATCTAATTTAGACATTATTCATTAAAAATAAATTTGAAAATATCATGAAATTTTTTTAATTAGAGTAATGATAATAACAACAATTTAATATAATATATTTATCTACAAATTCAATAAAATATATCAAATAATTAAAATTTTATAACATTTAATTAGTTGAGTATTATTGATTTTAGTTACTTTTTTGATAAACTATTTTTACCTCAGTGATCCTTATGAATATACTATAATTAGTTCATATGCAAATCATTAAAATAAATTATCAAGATAGAAATTATATTTTATCTTAAAAAAGATATTTATATCGAATCCAAATTTTTCTCCTTATCCCATATAATGAGTGAAATTTTAATGAAAAAGATATATTTTTTCTTATCCCATAATTAACATATTATATAGGAATCATTAGTTGTAAATTATCCCACAAAGTAGTAAAATAGATCTTATGTTCATAATTGTAAAAATATGTCTAGAAAATGGGTTTTAGAAATGTTTTTATGTGTTTTTTTCATTAATATTAGTGTTTAATTTCATGGAAAACTAGTTTAACCTTAAGTATATTGATTAATCCTATCTATTTTCACAAATAATTACGATACGATACTATATTTGAATTATTATAGTATATATTTTATTCTAATTCGAAATATTTAATCCATATTTTTCAAATTCAACTATCTTATTTGGAAGAATGAAAATAATAATTAAGCATGTAGATGCTCTGAGACATCAGGTTTTGAAGGTAAAAATGTTGAATAGTTAAAAATGTTTTTATATCAATATTAGAAATAATAATGATTCAAATGATATGAATTGGAATAATTGATTTTAAATTAATCTAATTTTTTTAAAAAGAATTTAACCTATAATTTAAAATTATAAATAAGTTAAACGAATAAAATGTTTTTAATTAAAATTTATAATTTATCACGATTCATAAAATATTGAAACATTTTAGAAACATTCAAATATTTATCCCTGAAAAAAATTTTGTATTAAAAATTAAAATTGATGTTATTTTTAAAAACATATCATTCAAAATGTAAAAAATGTATTATAAACTTTTTTCCGATAAAAACTAAAAAAAATTATAAATTTTTTTTTGAGAAAGAAATTCACTCTCCTAATAAATAATTGGTTGAATTAATAAAAATTTGTCAGTAAATTATATTCAATAATACAATTATATATATATTCTTACAAATATATTTCATAATACACATTCCTCCCAATATAACCACTAGTTTATAATGATAATATATATCATGGGTTTTTTATGTCAGTATTGCGTGTTATATGATGTATCCAACATAATAATATCATTTTTTTATATTACAAAAGAATAATTGAATCTTGCACTTAATGAAATATAATATCACTATTTTTGTGTCCCATAAGCTATCAAATATAATTTTCTTCTATTAAAATCACAATGTGTTATATATTTTATTTTTATGGTAGTTTCATTTCCTAATGTATTCTAATTTAGGTGGGACCAAATTTTAAGGAATGAATAAGTTTCAAGAATTATTCATTTCTGTGTATGCCCCATTAAAATATTTAAATTTTAGGTAATTTTAGAAATTACTAACTTTATAGAATATTTGTTGTTGTAAAGTTTTTAGATATAGAAAAATATGATTTCACATAACATGAATTAGGTACGAATTAAATATAGTCAGTAAAATGGCTATAAGTAGTTTCACGAATAGAATCATTCTCTTAAGGTTTCATGAAAAAATTGAGATTTTAGAACATGAATAACAAGTTTAATGAAAACTTCATTATGGTATTTATTTTTCTATGAAGTGGAGTAATGGTCTATAAATAACCAGTCACTCATCATATAAATATTGAAATGTTTGAGAATGTCTAATCACACTAATTTCAATAATTTTGTAAATAAATAAAATTATTAAATGAATGAATAAATTTATGTGAATATAAGTTTTAAAAAATATTTTTTAGAACTAATTGATGATAAGTAATTATGGTGAAGGTGTTTCTTAAAATTTGAGAGTTTTAATCTAAGATATTATTTTTTACATGTTGAGAGTTTCACAAATGAATAGAGTTCTAATAATGTGTTTAGTTTTGAAACATATACTAGTTATTTTCAATAGAAATATGGTTTCACAATATTGTGTTCATTAATAAAAATTATTTTCTGAGTTGAATTGAACATGGGAAATGATTGTTGAATGTATTGAAGAAACATAAGTTGACCTAAATTACTAAAATAATCTCATTTATGAACTTTTATATGGAAGAAAAATTCATGTTGATAATATAAGGATGTATTTAGAAAATGTAATAAGAAGTGGGATCCATCAGAAGTGATTTGAGAGAGGTATTCAGAAATACCTGAAATTCTAATAATAGAACTATTACTAGACCAAAGTAACCATGTAAGATTATTTGAAAATCATAATATCAAGTGAATATCAATGTATTATATTGTGACATACACACTATAGTCATATCCTACTTGGAATATCCCTTAGTTGTTAACCAAGTCGAACAATAATATTTGGTTTCAATTTCTACAAATAGGTTTTTCATAATTTATTTATTTCACCATAAAATTTTAACATGTTTATACAAAAATGATGTCAATATTTGTCACATTATGAGTCAATTCTAACACCTTAATTCACCACCAACACAATAATTCACCGCTCCCCTCATTTGGTTTTCTTGGGAATTAAATTGTTTATATATATATATATCATGAGAACATAATAATTTGAAGATTGTGATATTTTCTCATTATTTATCTCTAAAAAATGTAGAGGTTATAACAATAAAAAGTGGAAATGAATTTCCATATTTAAAATATTAGGATATATATGAATGAAATATATATATATATATATAATGATATTCAGGAATTGTTTTTAAATATATTAATGCCTTATGATATAAATTCAATGAGGATTCTACTAATGTATAATTCATAATGATGATAAACATTTACTATGGTTATTATTTATTAAGAAAAAAATAAAATATGTAGCATAATTTTAGGATATTGAATCCATATTTGGAATCCGATTTGTATGATTAATTTTGTTTAATTAGTAAAAAAAATTTAATATAGGTTTTATAAACACAGGGAAAAAATGTTTTCCGAACAATACTACTTTGAAACATAAAAATAAATTTACAAAAAAATCATGTATACGTTTGATTCACATGTATGTACGACTAATAAAATAAAAATTATGTGACATTATTAAAAGTAAAGAAAATATTTTTTATAGAAATTTATTTACTTAAAAAAATAAAATGAATATTTTTTCAAAATCAATGCTTTTCAATATTCACCAAATTGTAACTATTTTTTGGAAAAAATATAATATTATAATATAAAGAAGATTATTTTATTGATAATATCTGTTTTATATAATTAATTTAAAAAATTTGTAGATAATAATCCTCATATCAGCAAAAAAATTGTAAAAATAATTATTCAAGATAATATATGATTAATGTATAAAATATATGTATAATTATTAATTAACCACTACTAGATGAATGTTAAATTATTTTATTAAATATATTACCTATAAATTTATTCAGTATGATTCATGTACTATGATTAACTGTAACACCACTTAAATTTTGAGACATAAAAGATTAAATACTACCCCCCTTGTCAGTAAAGTGTACCACTATTTTGGATATGCCACAAGATTAGAACTCTATAGTTAAATGTGAATATCCTAGATTTTTGATTTGGAATAGTGATCTCCTATGATATTTCCCAATGAGTGTTTGAATGATGAAAAATCACCCTAAATTAACATGTGTTAGCCTATGGAGATAGACATTATTTATATAATTGACCATAGTAGAAAAAATAATATGGTGTGATGGAAATGAAATGAATGTATTATAAGAGACCCATATGATTTGTTGATCATGTTAATGGAATGAGGCTTATTGGTTCATGACAAATGGATTCTAAGTTAATACACCCCTTTATGTATAGAGGCACTTCTTCAGTTCGAGGTTTCAGGTCTGAATGAAAAAATTTTCCTTTAATTGGGTGGATATTATTAAACCCCTTAAATTGTGATTCTTAAATTGATAAATGTTATTACCCATGTTAATAATATATTAGAATTTTTTTAAGAGATTACTTGATTAGTACTCCATAGTTATACATGATTGTCTTAGAGTAGTGATCTAGACCGGTGATTATAATGGATGTTTCTCAATATAAATTTAAGTGTGTAAAAATACCACATAAAAATGTATTGTCTTGTGGGGAAAATCATCCGAAGATAAGTGACCCCAAGATGTAATATCATGTTGTGTTCTTGTAAGGTAAATATAGTATTACTACAGACCCTTGGCGTTAGATTACTTGGATCATGGCCTATGGTGTGATATGTCTTAATATTAAGATATTTTATTTAAATATAATATAATTTTTGTATATAAATTAGTTTCATTTAAAATATCTTCATTAGTTTTATAAGGTTTTATTCAAAATTTTGTTCATAATTCAAAAAATTAGCCAATACATTTTAAATAAAATCAACATAAATTAAAAAGTTCGGTGACCAATGTTTATACTCATCAGTTCAATGACTAGGCTATTACAAACATATTTTTTCTAATAATATTTTAGTATTATTTTGTGGTCCAATTATGCTTAGTGTTTAACGTATCATAATAAATCTTGGGAGTAACATTCTCAATTCCATACTGAAATTTGATCCTCATAATTTTTATTCATTTTTCACATATCATGACATAATAATATATTTAATCATTAAATTTAATTTTTATGTATAAGAATAGGGGACTTAGTAATTCTTATATAAATATATATCAATTAATATGTGTTGTTATATAGTATTTGAATATGTATATGTTTTTCTAGTGGCGTACCTTGATCGTTAAGTGATATATTCCACTTAAAAAGTGTATATTTATCTTATATTATTTTAGGAAATATAATAAAATATACATAATTTATTTACAGAATTTTTATGATTTTACCATTTTTGTACATATGATTTATCTCATATTAAAATAATTTAATAAATAAGAAGAATTATTCAAGCCTTGAGTACTAAAATCAACTTCTAAGTAATTATGGTATCCATTAAGGGATAGTGATCTTCAGTTTGTAAATTATTTTATAACCATTTGTTCCTCCAATTTTTTATATTTTCTAAAATAATAATTTTTTTAATAATATAAAATAATACTCAATAACTTTATTCATTAAATTAAGAGTTTGACTCAAAAATCGAAATAAAAACACTTAAATTTCAATATAAATCATTCATCTATAAAAATCATCAGAATATAATTTAACAAATTGTATTTTTTTAATTTAATATATTATAAAAAATTTATAATAATTACCATATCTAAAAAGACATAATAACCCTAAACGTAATATATGATAACGAATGTGTGTATTGTCTTAGAAGAAGAAGAAAATATTTCAACATTGAAACAATATTTCGAGGAAAATAAACATTCAAATTCAAGGATTCATAGATTTTAGATTTCCAAAATAACATATTTCCTCTAATGATTAACATATAATTAATATTATTTTATTATCACATAATATATATAATGGTAACATCAATTACTACAAAAACAAAATTATCAATTTATTCATTGATGCTTGGAGCATTGGATTGAATAGTTCCACATCCCATTTTAGTTAAAATAACTAATATGTAGGATTTAATATTTTACTTGTATTCATGATCTAGATGTCCCTTATATCCATACATTTAAAAAAATCACATTCCCTATAAGAATTTATAAGGTTAAATATTTACTAAATTATTTGATGTTTAATTTTCATTCAATCACATCTCCACCTTTTCCTCATTTCTTTTCCTTTCATTCCCAGTCCTCATTTTCATCGATTGATTTATTTTAATATATTTATCATTCTGAATTATTTATCAATTAGCATAAAACATGAAAATATTTCATTATAATATTTTTTGATAGAATAACAACCTGAAATTTTTATTGTGCATCCATAAAATAATGGTACAACATTATTTTTTGAATTATCTAGTTATTATATAGGATTCATTCTTTATATCATAATGTGTTTATTATATATATAAATTAAACAATTTTATTTCTATCTAAATTTTTAAAATATCATTTTCATATCATCTTATTATTATAATAATAAATATTAATAAATAAAAATATATTAAATGGATTTCTATTCCATTCAATCTATCATATGATCCTCATTGTTTAATTTAATTAATGTCCAACATAGATACATATATATTATTAATCAATTATCTATTAGAAAAACATTTTCCTTAATATTAAATCCCAAATCCATATATATATATATATATTCATTGGAATTTTCCCATTAATCTACTTCATATGGATTATTAGTTTTATTATATGATGTTGTCTTCTAAAACATAACCGGAACCAAATATGGGTGCATCGTGTGTTAGAATAACATGTTTCTTTATATATGAAATGACATTTATCCTAAACATGGTCAGTTTCTAAAATATAGATATGATCTTCTTATATTCATCGCAAGTTATATTCACATGTACAAAAGATAAATCCCAACATTATCTATTAATATTGACATGATTTTCCATAATTCCACTATGTTCTATATGTATGAAAAGAACCCACACCAAATTATCTCCTTAACTCATGATAAATGATACATTAAATATATTTCCAAAAATATTAATAAAAATTCTTGGGGTTTATTATAATTTTTCTTATATATATTATTCTAAATATATCTTTCCCCATGGCCTTAACAAAATTCGATTCACACAAGATGTAGAAATCCAGGAAACATAACCCAGAGCTAGTGTGTACATTATTAAAATGTTATTATATATAATAGAACACACTATGATGTGTGCAACAATTTATTAATATTTTGATACTAGGATAACTTATGATTTTAATATTCCATTAGATAAATAAATAATATCATGAAAAACATTATTAAATCTTTCAAAATTATTCAATGTTTTCTTTTTCATTATTTGGGGAAATGAGAACATAAAAAAAGGTGATCTATAATTAATAGTAAGTTAAATCATACAATGGAATCTATCATGGGTAGATAGGGAATAATAGTGTCTTAGAGTGATTAATCAATATATATATTCTATTAAATCAGTAATACGACCATGAAATTAACCCATGTACGAAAGAAATAACATGTAAAATGATAAATAATTCTCCTTGAATGAAAAGAATAATGTCTGAAATTAATGACCTTACAGTAAAGGAATCATCCAATCAACAATTAATCTTAATGTATAATATTATTTAAGGACACATTCTTTATATGGGTAGGTATGCAGTCATTACCTTTATAATGTGGCCACCTGTTTTGCATAATCATTATTGTTGATACAATGAAGTGATATCTATAATAGATACCCATACATCACTTATATATGACTTTTTCATTCCTAATATATGTAATCAATAATATAAAAAATATTCATTACGCCACAACTAGAAATAAATATCTAGATTTAATCAAGAATACAAATCATTAATATTTACCCAATAAATGGAATAAATAAGCTTCACTAAGTTAATAGTTAATAATTGAAAGGTATACAATTACAAAATAATGAATATATCCAAGATAATAAAAATATAGACCTGAAGGATAAAAATGATGTCTTATTAATAATCTTGAGTGATACCGAACATAATCATAAGAAAGGGAAAGGTCAAAATATAACGTGTAATTTATAAATTTTAAAAGGGGTAATGATAATCATGGATTAATCAGAAATAGATGTTTGAAACAAATAAAATTATTCAAATAAAAATTGTTGAAAATATATGAAAAAAAATTAAAGTTAACATTTTGTAAATAGCATGTATCGTTGCTATAAAAACACATTTATAAGTCATTTAAAAAATTAATTTCACCATTTTCAAAAATAATACCATTTTAATTTTAATATATAAAAAAATCAAATCATAATGAAATAAAAGATATTTTTAAATACATGTGAACATATAGAAGATGATAAACTATGACTAATGTTCATAGAGATGGGGATGTCTATTATTATTGTAAACATTAAAATTACATTTCATTCATTCATTTATAAAATTATAAAAGTTAATATTTAAATTATTTAAAATAAATTTATTTTACACCAATTGAAAGGAAGTAAAAGTTAATATTAAAGGGTCATCTTTAATATTCTAAATGTAGATCAAAACATCTATAAAATAAATTGAATAATATGAATATGGATGAAAAATATTTATGAATCGAAAAGATAAATATGGTTGGTTGTATTTGAAATCATTCCATCAGTATTTGTGTATAAACATGAGGAAATATTTGATGAATTATTGAAGAAACTGATAGAAAATAAAAAAATAATAGATAATGTGTAAAATGCGAATATAATTTGTCCATTATAAATATAGACTTTAATAATCGCAAATAAAGACCTGTTTTTAAAATAAACTATTGGGAATTTAATTGAATATGAATCAAAAAAATAAGAAAAAATTAATTGAAACTTATAATAATATAAATAAAGCGAAATTTAATATATATAATATTTCATATTGGTAGTATATAAAACTATGGAAGAAATTATATTCATAATATAAAAAAATTTCTCTATAGAGTGGAATTTAAAAAAACAATTATATTGGATTCCTCTATAGTTTATGCCTTATATCCACATAAATATTCAATTTAAAATTACTATACATTTTAATGAATCATTTTCACACACACACACAAAAATTTATATATATATATATTATGGTCCATTTATTATCATTTGTGATCCATTTATTTCATATAACAATATTATATTTATTATTAATTATTGTGTAGATAATTTCTGAGAATTTAATTTGGTATATTAACTATGTAAAATGTTTTATTAAATAGTACCATTAACATAGAAATATTAATAAATTTATGAATATAAATTTTTTTTAATTATATACACCTTTATAATCATCATATCCTAGTGGTAATATAAATATATATAGTATTACATTGTTGAGGTGGTTCTGCACATGAAAACTGGAATGACATTATAATTCTCTAACTAAATAAAGGTTAAGGTAAAAGATGATATCCCATATTTCAATAATTAAAATTATGAAATATATTTCTAATATCTTATTTTATTTCATCTTTATTACCATTTATGTCATCTTATGATGAAAAAAAAATTAAATAATATATGGAGATAGTATGCCATATGTATGAACAAGTGATATTTTCAGTATCCAAAGGATAATAAGGAAATAGATAATAGGTGAACCCTAAAAATTAAAACATATGAGTATGGTGAGTATAATTTTTTAATCATAATAATTATCTAATAGGTTATTGTTTATTCTTTTTTGAGAAGTATGATTTTTTATAAATAGCAAAAAAATGGTTTTTTTATTTAAAAACTAAATTTTTGTATTAATAATTTACAATGATAAATTATAAATAAATTTTTTAAAAGTAAAATTATTTACATTATATTATAATACATAAAATTTGGACATTTTAATAAATTTAATATATAATTTTGAGGTTAAAAGCTTCCATGTTTATGAAAATAATATTTTTAAATCCCACTTTTCATTATGCCTATGGGTTTTGTTTAATCAATAATTTTTCCAATATAGTTAATTGAATTTGGGAAATTGTTTTAAATTTTTTTAATATTCAAAATCCATATTTTATAATTATGAAAAAAATTTAAATATAAGAAATATTGAAAATATAAAAAAAAATTTATTACCATGGTTACGGTAATAATGGGGTTATCATTGGTTAAAATAAACTTATAAGGGCTAAAATTACATTAATACACATATAAAATCTATTAAATTGTAATATTTAGACATTATAATTTCTAATTCATAATAATTCACCATTTTGGAAACTTTTGAATTGCGATAAGATCGGGCACACCTTTTTATTTTTCAAAATTACAACTTTGTCACTCATCTATCTTATAAAAGGCCACCAACTCTCTACAGCTCATTACAAAATCACACACTTCCTTTCTGTAAAATACATTCCAAAATAAAATCCCAAAATTACATCCACTAATCATATGATCAATTTTTTAAAAATATTTTATGAATACTATATGTATAGTTCTAAAAATGTGGCCCTAGATTAAGGAAATTTCCTAACATTTCATTTTTGTTTTATTTATTCTTCATCCTCCTTAAAATATTATTTCTTTATTTTTTATAATAAAAAATTATATCCCATATATGAAATACTACTATGTTATGGGAGTTACCTATATTCATCTACCCTTTAATCAAATGGGAAATGATAACATTGTTCATGTTTGTAGTGAACTACTACCTCCTGAACCAATTTAACATGTTTTACATGAAAAAACTATCATGGATTTGAAGGATGATATATATTTAGTATTAATATGAAATTTTAAAAAAAATTACCACATTAGTTATTATATTACTTATAAGTTTATTTACTTGCCATTACCTAAGGGATACAATAATGTCCCTCATGTGTATGACTAACTACCGCCTCATGAAGCGATGTAATTATTTTCAATAACTATTTAATTTGAAGGTATTAAAGATATATTTAATTAATATATTTAATAAATATATTATTTATTATATTAATGAAATATTTATATTTCTGAAAAGAAAATATATCATTTTAATTATTATGATGAAAAATTATAACGTAATTTGTGTACGTGTAGACTATCGCCTTCCCGAAATAATGTGACTCTATTTTCATCCTGACACTACCGTGATGATATAAATATATATTTATAAATAAAAAATATGATATATAATAAAATCATTATCATTAAATAATGATGAAATATCACATATCATTTTTCCATTATGATCATTGAAAAATTGAAACATTATATATACGTACATATAACCTACTATGACCATGATTTGATCATTGTTCAATTATCATAAAAAATATAATTGATTTTTAAAAAAATATAATTTATTTCTAAATATTATAATTATTTAGGATATTTATTATTTACGTGTCTAAATAATTACTTCTTTGATCACAGTCAACCTACCATACTCATTTTTACATAGAATCCACATGATGTCAAAACAAATGGCATAACTTTAATTTAATATATAATCATATATAAAATAAATATAACTGAAATTAAAGGATAAATAAGCATTAAACATTTTATTATGTATGTAAATAATAAAAATATTTTTATTATTCAAAATGTAAAGTACATATGCGATCAATCTGACTCATGTTAAAGGCTATTGTATCAATTTCCTTTAATTGAGGCAAGTTTTATCATTGTGCACTAATCTTTTTATATATGATGTTTATAATTTCCCTTTTAAAAGTTATATCACAATTTCATAATAATTATTTGTATTTTAATCTTCAAATTTAATTATATTATTTGAAAGGATTTGAATAAAAATTTACCATAAGGTAATGAATTTCCATACTCAAATACATTTCATTCATTTATATTACTTCTACATTGTCATTGATATTCATAGATTTTGTGTGTAATTAATTTTTATCATATTTTATTTTATTTCAAAATTTTAAATGTGTATTTAATTTTTATATAGATAATAAACTCTTTAACTAATTATCTAATCAATTTTGATATTGAAAAAATGTTTATTTCAAAATATCATTCTAATAGAGATTGTTTATTCATGTACATCAGTTGAAGGTATTTATTTTATAATTGTCTAACAACCCAATTTAATTTCCTTATAATATTTTTATAAATCATGTTTTCACATTATATTAATATTTTCACACCCTATGGTACAAAATATTATTTAAAATGTTTTTTCATGAATGTTTGAAATTGTTTAACACTTCGGTTAGAAATTTTATTTCTTCAAAAAAAATTATTAATGTTTCAAAAAAATGATTGTAACCTTATCTATTGTATTAAATATATAATTTTTTCCCACATTTAATTTTTAAAAAATATGGATAGTATCTTCATTTTATTTTCAAAAAACATACATGTTTAACTTTTACAAAAAAAGTAAAATTAATATTCGTTTAAACATACACAACATGTATAAAATATCCTTTCATCTTAACTAGTCCATGTTTTGAAACCTCCTCTATTTGATTCAAATTTTATTTTCAATGACTATTCATCTAAATATTTAGTAAACGTATAGTTTTAAATTAATATTTTCCAAATGAAATGATATTTTCCTCAATATTGGTTTCCAAGATATAAAATTTTTATATTTAAATTCATCAACTACAATAACCATTTATTTCAAATCTACTCAAAAGAGAATTCATTTTATTAATACTAATATTTTAATTACTCTAGATGTACTATAAAAATTTAAACTATGTAATGTATTGACACTCACTTTCTTGATTCATTTTCATATTCATTAGCATTATCTAAAAATATTCACATTCTTATGATAATGAGACAATAAATAAACACTATACATGAATGAAATCAATTATTTGATATTTGGGAAATTACATATACAAGAAGACATGGGTGAGGACTAGTTATAGACATACGCTAAATGAATAAGCATTATATTAAGGAGAATCAGTATGTTGGATTGTAGATATTCTATTTCTATCCATGTAAGCCTTCGAAATATATTAATAAAAATATTTGAACTAAGAGCTATGATGGTTCCGGATTCAAAGACCCAGCAAGCCGAAATTTGATATTAAAAATATTAAATATATTTATATCACAAACATGTTGTATTCCAAAAATAGTGGAATTTCTCTTAAATAGGTTATAAGATGTTAAATATAAAATCGTTATCAAATTTGAAATTTATGCATTGCCCTATGAGTGACTTAAGTTTTGTGGATAATGAATGTTCGGATGATGCAGTTGTCTATGGGTGTTTTTGTTGGTTAATTAATTTAATATAATTAACAAAATAAATTTTCATATATCAAGATACTAGTTTTGGAAATATCAGAGGCTATCCAAAAAATATTATGATCATTGAGAAGGGGTTTCACTATTCTTCATTGTCTTATTCATGTTTTATTATGACTATATCAAGGAGAATTTATTGACCATTAATGTAGCAGATCATCCCCATTACTGGTGGTTGTGTTCATCATAAATCATTGATACATAATCCATATGTGAATAATCAATAGTGTATTCTTCCCATGATTAAATGATTTACAATATTCTTATCTACTATTCTTTGATCTATAAAAAATATCCTTTACATGAGTCTATTTATCAAACAAAATTATTCATTTGATTTATTCTTTGTTATACAAAGTCTATATCCCTTAATATCTTTCATCTATTACCATTTTCTAAAAACTCGTGGATATTTATTAAGTCTTTTTTTACCTCCTTTCCCACAAATATTCACCATACTGTTTTCATTTCAATATGACACCAGTGTTGTATATTTTTCGAGTGGGTCCATGTCAATCGTAACCCCCAAATACATTGTGGGTGTGTTTAAAATTACAAAATCATTATTTTTTTTATAATTAGGGATGTACTTTTTGGTGTTACATCATGGATCATGGATTTTATGTGGAAGAGGGTTGTGAAACCACATGCTATTGAGTAGGCAGGCATCACAGTGTTCAAGGGAATCACTAGATTCAAAAATATAGCCAATAGATGGATGGAATTGAATGTTGGAGGTGACGACCACCATTTTTAGGTGGTCAAACGGTGGTAATCACTGTGTTAGATATACAACATGATGCTACATGAATGAATTTATCATTATATATATCACTTTAAAAAATACATAGTCTGCAAGAACATAGTTTGTGTCGCCCTAGTTAGGCTTCCAGGGATTCGATGTAGAGATAAGAATCACATGTCTTGTGGGGGACCCACATGCCATGTACCATAGTGTTGGTGGTCCAATATGTTCCATAATAATAAATATTAATGGTAACATCTAGATACATATAAATTACTATGTATACAGATTTGGAAATGTCTATATAGAAAATATTGGACAAAGCCATGAACACATCTTGGTACATGGTGTGGCCTGAAGGATATAAGTAAGGACAATAGTACACAGACAGGCCCCAGGTGTCCATGGAATGCCATATAGTCCCTATATAAACAATTTTTTATGACATTGAAATTTATTTGGGTTTAGAAGAGACATGTTTTGGTGATGATGTGGGGGTGCATGCTCTGTGGACCCCCATATATCTCATATACATCACACTATAACTTCATTATTTCATATATCCTACATATGGAATCAACTGTTGTCTAATGATTATCCTATCATAAGTATTTTTATATGTATTATGTGATTAGAAAATTTATAATAGATTATGGGATAACATTTGATATTTCTTTATTGTAAAGATTCCTTAGGTGATGCTTGATTTTGGAAGTTAAAGGGTAGGGTCCTTAGAGGGTTCAGATAGAGATAGTACTCCCATGATGCATTAGGTTACAGGATCTTTCTCTATTGAGATGGTACTCCCCTATCACACTAGGGAACATATCCTCCACACTAATTGTTTAGATAGAGATATCCCCCCCATAACACTAAAGCACAAGTCTTTTACCCATAGAGATGGTACTCCCATGTCACAAATGGGTGCAAGTCCTCTATACACACTATGTAGATTGAGATAGTACTAGATTATTTCCATAATGAGTAGGTCTTATATATATAGATATATTACTCCCCTATAATATTAGTCCATGGTTCCTCCATACTCATTGTGATGATATATATAGTACTCTACTATTTTACATGTGCATTGATCCTCCATACTCGTTGTATAAATAGAGAGGATACTCCACTATAACATCATAATATTGGTTCCCTATATTCATTATTCCATGTATTGATGTTACTACCCTATAAGACTGCAGGGAATCTTGATTTGTTATATTGTTCTACCCTAGGATTTGGAGTAGTTGAAATGTGAGGGACCTTCATATGACATCATCAAAAAGATAAACGAGACTTTTGAAAATAATGGTGAACCTTTGAAACTACAAGAAAACTCATATAACAAGAAACGGATAAGATATGAAGATCTAAATTATCCCATTTCAAGGGTTCATATATGATTATATGTATATGTCGTTGAGTCTTATCACCCACTTCGGGTTAAGGTAAACACTTTTTCATTATATTATAATGTTCTATCTTATGATTTATGGGAATCTTAATGGGAATGTATATACACATACCTATATGGTATTTTCCTCTAAGTTTTATGTCTTATGAATATAAAAAATAGGTCAAATGTTAAATTAGTAGATCTTATGAATACATGGGTTAAAAAACCACATACAGTGGTTGGTCATGGAGATATGGAGCTTGTCTATCTCGTCATATTTTTTTAGTTGTATTTTGGTTTTGAAAATGATGTTAGGTGGGCATATATTTTTTCTTTATCATTCAGGTTTACAATATCACATGATTTTATATTCCTATGAAATTTTTGCATTCTCTTGTTCACCCAATATGTTATTGGTAGTTATTATTTTTCTTTTTCGATTCTATATAAAGGAAATTGAGTTTATATATATATATATGTACATTATTAAAATAACCCCAATTTAATTTTTTCATTCTAGGTGCATGTTGCTAGTCTCTAACTTATAGTGGTTTTGGTGGGGTTTTCGAGAACTGATCATTCATTAGAATGTTGGAATCTATGTTTTGGGTAATTAACTTTTAGAATCATTGGAGGGTTAACCACAAAAAAGTGTTTTTGATTCCCACATTGTTATTTTTGGTTGAGAAATTAGGGAATAAATGTTAGTGTGTTTAGAGTGATGATTTTATGCAAGGAAAACTATTGATTGTGTAGAGGATGATGTATCGAATCACTATGACTCTTAATACCTAGTTGTCAACTATATATACCAAGACATTGTTTTAAAGGAACATTGGTACCTGAATCATATATGACTGAATTCATTGAATCAAATTTTAGTAAGATCCATCTATTTATATTCTAATCTGGTCATGTTACATCTTGATTATTTTGATGATTCTATTGAAAAAATCCAATGATCTTATGATTATATATTTTAGAGAATATTTGTGGTTGATGATGCTTTATTTATGTAATGTACCATGAGAACATTCCACTAGGAGTACATATAATAGAAACACGGCCTATTGAGGAGATGGTAATACTACTAGAGGAGGATAATCATATATTCTAGATTATCTCACTCCCTATGTTCTAGAGCTAATGTCCACTAATGCTCCACATATAGATACATCCACTAGTAGTGATGGATTTTATTGAGTTGATGATCCATGTTTTCAATTTTATGTGGACCCCAACCGATTATATCATTGAACTAAAATCTATTACTTTCTTGGAAGTATATGGGAGATAGTAGATTCTAGTTACACTGATACATTTGGAGTTGTCACTATCATTTTATAACTTCCAACTGATATTTCATGAGAAGTATTAACACCCAATCATGAACTAATTATGAATTCCTAATCTTTTGGAGTTGTAGTATGGAGGAATGAAATTTAAATGTATTCCAAGAGGTTCAATAACCCTAGTTTGTGGACCCTTGAAATGATTAAATATGGTTACTTTTGGGTTTTTGATATTTTATTATGGTCTGTGTAGAGAAATAATTGCCAGTGTGGTACCCAATTTTAATTCCATATATAATGGTGTGATAGAGAAATAATTGGAAATAGAAATATCCCTATCAGATGGATTTCATGCAGTAGGGGCCATTATGATGATACCTCGGACTTTGTTAGCTACCAAAACTGGTAGACTATAGGTGCCAATCCATATGAATTATTCACTTAATCGTACAAAGAATCATGTTCATGCTATATTGGTATAGTGTAGAGGATCAACTAAGACTAGATATGTGTGAAATTATTAATTCTATGGGGGAGGTCACATGGTTTTTGTGTACATGGATGGAAATTATGAGGAGGGAATGAAGGCATCAAATGGACCACAGAATAAAGGCAATGTCATGATTGTGGTACTCATAAGAAAGGCCATCAAGGCCCCTAGAGAGGTTAAGATTGTAGATTCATAGTTTATTCTTATTGGGGAGGAAATACTAGTGGTTCTTTACTTTGTTATCTACATTCACCACCACCACTACCAGGTAGCCCATGCTAGGATTATGGAGCTAGTAGTTGTTTCTATATAAAGCTACAGACTATGGATTATTTTTAACAAATATAATACAATTTTATTTATGGTATGATAATTAGTTATAATTATTTTTTAGTACTAGTAAACATAGGTTTGATTCCATTATTTATCTCCTTACCCATGATGAATAATACCGAGCTCCTAATTAAGACTTTATCCCAAAATAATTGTCTTCATGATTTAATATGGAATGATTATTTGATATTTTTTATCTAATAGCTGTGTGAGATATCCCTTGGTTGATTGAGATTCTAAACAAACCTCATACCTATAACATTGATTCCATATAATGTCATCTTGGGAATAAACTAGTTGCCTCGGGTATGATCCCAAATCGACTATCATCATACATGAGTCATATGCATGCATAAAAATGAGACAAAATTTTCTACTGTGGATGAGAGATATCTCATTGTGGATTGAAATTGTTTTTCATGAAGGAAATTTCATCCCATGGCCCCTAATATTTAGAGTTTTATACATGGAACATTGGGCTTTTTAGGCATCTGGTTGCCTTCAGTCACGGTGTATTATATGGAAATCATCCCTATGAATGCTTGGGGAATAATATTAGGGAAAAAGATTAATTTTTCCATACAAATTCACCCATATAATGCCATAATTTATTATGTCTAATATTGGATAGCCCCTAATAATCTCTGGGAAATTAGTATGGATTTATATGATCATTGAGAGAAGGGTTTTATTAGAACTTTAGGGTCCCCCATGGAGGATCAAGCTCTATTCAGAAGAAAATGTATACAGAAGGCTAGTGATTTGTGTTTATTACCATCATATATATTATGCCATGATAAAGAACAAGAAGCCCTAAATTTTAAATGATGAGTACTTTGATCCATTACAAGGCATGATATTGTTATCGAAGAGGGATCTAATTTCCAAACAACACCACATGAGGGTTAACATGGATGATATAATGAAGTTGGAATTCCAATGTCGCTATAGACATTATGATTTCTTGGTGATGCCCCTTGGTGTTATAATTTCACAAACTATTTTAATGAATCTGATGAACCATATTATCTAAGAATACATGTCTTGGTATGTGTTTGTCTTCATTAATGACATATTCCTCTACACTGTATCAGTGGGGAAGATAGGAAACTGTTTTAGGTATATCCTTGACATATGTCAGGAGCACCAGCTCCATGGTAAATCCTATATATTAGAGTTTATGATCATTAAGGTGAAATTTGATGTGAATGTCATTTATAATCCTAAATTAGTTGTTCCCCAAGTGAATATTGTACCAATACTTTGTTGAGATTCAACATAGAGCATGAAAGATCTATAGAGGAATCTTGGAATGGTGGGGTACTAATATAGGTTCATGGAAGATTATCTAAGACTGAATATCTTATGAAATCCCTAACACGAAAATGGATGTTTATTACGTGGAATTATTAGTTTCATATAGCCTTTGAGAGGATGGTGTTGATATTGATGAGTGATCCTATATATATTCTATCATAGGATAGTGTGATGTATGTAGTGTATTTCAATGCCCATAGTTCTAGGATCATCTATGTTTTCATATAGTGGTAGGAAAATATTTTATACAAGTTGAGCAAATTGAGTCCCCGTGAGAAGAATTGCATGATACACAACCAATAATTGGAATCAGTAGTCTTCTCCTAGCATATTTTGAGAAAACATATCTGCAAAAGAACTTTTTCTACTATTACCATTAGAGTCAAATGCATATATTATTGCAGAGATATTTGAAAATGAGACATATTCCATTGTTGGAGTAAAAATAAGAATGTGACCATGAAATAACATATACTATTGGGAATTTAAATGTATTGGTAGATATAATCAGCTGGATGTCCCATTATAGTTTAATGAATGGGAAATCTCAAAAGCCGGAACCCTTATAACTACCACTTATTGAATAAGGGGTGTGTATTACAATTATTTAATTTTGTTGACTCTTACACATCACTATGATGTTATTGAGGCTATATTTGGTGACATAAGCTATGAGGTATTACATAACCTAATATATTTAATTGATTCATCATATAGATTCCTTAATTATGGGAATCATGTCACTCATCTCTTCGGAAATATTGGGTTTTCAGTCACATTGGGTGAGGTAGGGATAATGGATCTTCATTATTATTATCTTCATATACATTAGGATTTTGACCTATTTAAATGGTCCATTAGTGGAAGATATGGTACGTTGGATTGTGGTGAAAGTTTTATAATTTTTCCTCTTGTTTCCTGAAATTCCAATAGGTTACGGATAAACACCATGTTTTGACTAGTTTCATAAAGCCCCATGAGATCATGGAGTTCAAATTTGATATCATATACATGTGATTTATGATATGGATTCATATATTCGTAAAGTCCACGATTCCATCTAGATAATAGTTGACAAAAAATTCTATTCAGAACACTTCCTGAAAATCACATAGTAGAGTAAGTAGAGAGTCTATGGAAGTTGTATTTTTTTTTTGAGAGATTTTACCTACATGGGGTACCCTAAATGATTGTCAGTTACCATGATGAATAGATCACAACACATTATTGGAGATTCCAGAAGGATTCATTCAGGACCGTATTGACAATGATTACATATTTTCACCCTAATTTTGATGGGAAAAGCAATAATAGAGTGTAGGTTTTGGAACACATGTTGTGGGATTGTGGGATAGGCTTTTTTTTAGATCGGGGATGATCAAATACATTAGGTACACTTTTTTATAATGTTTCATATCACTATAATATTATCATGGTAACATTTGAGGCCATGTGTAGTAGACTATGTAGGTCACCCTTATGTTGGTCTGAGATCAGGGATGCATCTCTTGTCAGCACAAAGATGG
Organism: Viscum album; assembly: GCA_963277665.1. NCBI lineage: Eukaryota > Viridiplantae > Streptophyta > Magnoliopsida > Santalales > Viscaceae > Viscum > Viscum album. Next base: position 1,019,186,108 of record OY728143.1, read on the forward strand.
TATTGTTGATGATGGTGAAGGTATAGGTGATCCATGTGTGGATTTGTCTATCCAATAACATGAATAAATATTATATATATTTACAAAATAATACCTTAGAGTTTGATCAAAGAAATAATGTTTTTTGGAGAGTATCCCAAAGAAGATGATTGATGGGATTTAAATAGGAATGAAAGCTATCCCATAGGTTCATCAAGTTGTCCCATATCCTATAAAGGGGTGGTGAGGTTTCTTACCAGCTATATATTCCCACACAATTAGAGTGGGATAAAAGATTATTTTTTAGTGATGTAGACTATGATATATGTGTGTGGTCCTATGAACATTATTGAATAGGGATATATAGATATAGTGGTTTGATACATCTTCACCATGTACCTAGTGGGGATTGAAGATAGGTAGGAGAGGATCCTATAGGGATAGACCATTCTGCTGGTTCATGTATGGTGGTAGCATGGATGTATGATAGGGATCTCCAGAGAAGAGCAGAGCTAGATATGGGCTTAGTTCCCCCACATATTTGGTTATTTTTTTCTCATTAGGGATGAAAAATATTAAAGGAAAGACTAATTTTGAGAATCATTAAATCAATGTAAGATAGTTAAATATATTATGAATTATTTTTGGAATTTGGAACAATGATGAAATGAGATTACAAGACATGGTGATCAAAACTCAAATTATAAAAGTATTAAATATTTTTTGTATTAGGTTTTTGTTGTTTTCAATAAAATTTGAAATATCAAATAAATAGAGTCTAAAATCATAAATCAGATTTAGGGATATAATACACTGTGTGTGGATTACTAAAATGGAAACTGAAAGCTGGTTACCAATAGACATTCTATTGAGGAATCCATTGAATGGTAAATTAAGTGGGTTAATTAATTAATTAATTAATTTAATTCATATAATTACCAAAAAAAATCCAATGACAAATTGCATGTTATTGAAATTTTGCAGTGTCATCCAAATAAGACACATATTATTAAGAGGATGATTCACCATTATTATTTGGTAGATTGATATCAGACAAGGCCATATTGTGGTAAACAGATAGACATTGAACATAACTGATCTTCCCTATCAATAGAGAATGTGTTCTTCATCAACGATTGATCCATAATTTTAGTGGACAGTTTCAATTGTAATATGTTCCATTGATTATGTGAATTAGAATGTTCTTATTTACTATTCATTCATTTGGGTTAATTAATCATATAAATATATTTTTTAAAAATTTAATTGATTATTTTATTTATTCATGATTATGTAATGTTTCATACTCTAAATATCCATTTTCACGTACCATTGTACATGAACTCATGGAAAATGGTTGATTTACCTCTGTTTGTGTGGCTTTACCAAATCTATTATTCACATTGTTAATTTTTGGAATACGGTGCTATGATTCGACATTCATGGGTTGATACAATAATAACCACGCCATATAATTCTTGATGTATGTGTGAAAATTAATAAATAAAAGTTATCTGGATATTTTGACAACGATTTCATTTTATCCCTACATGGATATTGGGTATAAAGTGGTGGAGGGGATGGAATGAGCTGCTACTTATGATGGAGGAGTTGTGATATTTAATGGAATCACTAGATTCTGGTTTTCATTCAATAGAAGGTTTTAATAGACAGGTTGATGTTCTTGAAAAGATTTTTTAGTGGTCAAACTATGGAAATTATTCTGATGACCATGGATTTGGATGTCATTGAATGAAATTGTCTTCTTTTGAAACCTCAACTACACTTTTTGTAGTCACGATGAACCCATAAATTCTACTACCCATGCTATTGAGGTAAGAGATTTTGTTTATAGGTAAATATCACATGCCATGTGGGTCCCCCAAAAAGTGTGTGACATAGTGTGGGAGGCCAGATATATACATTGATAGTACATATCCATGGAAACATACATAGAAATAGACATAACTAGTTTCACCATTTTGATATGGCCTAGTACCCTTGCTATGACACAGACCTGTACATGGATTGGTGCATATGAATGGCTTGAAGGGAACATATAAGTCTAAGAGCACACGAGAAAGACCTTGGTAGATGAGACACCTAGTGTGGTCCCCGTACATTCCATGTATGGGGTCATGGCCATCGAATCAAGTCTAGAAGATATATTTCCAGATAATGAGGATGGATTTGACATTGTGAATACCCCCCTTAGATGTTGTCTACATCACTATACAACTATTTCTATAATATATCAATCAATTGGACATTCATTTTGGACATTGAGTATCACATCTTGAGTGTTATTTTATATAGAACATTATGGTGTAATTTCTAGTTTCTTTTGAGGTATGGTGTGAGACTTAATGCATGGAACATATTTGAGATATTCTTGATAATGGGAGTTATCAATTAGTTTTATCATAGTGTTCATATAAAGATGATTCCCCCATGTCACACTATAGAATGTGTCATCTATCAAATGAGACATTACTACCCATAAATTCTAGGGAATGGGTCCCATATCCATGCAAATGGTCCTCACTTATAACACTAGGGCATAGGTCCTCCATTCATATTGTGAAGACATTAATGGTACTCCCATATTTTACTAGGTTGTAGGTATTCTCACTGGGGAGACTATGCTCCCATATCGCACCAGGGAACACTTCCTACATTCTAATTATATAGACAATGGTGATATTCCAATATCCTAGTGCTGATTGGGTCCTCTATCTATATACATGGTAGTCCCTTTTTTCAACAGGGTGCATGTCCCCTATCCATAGAGATGGTAATCCATACCAAATAAGTGAACATGTCCTCCATACATGTTATGAAAATATAGATTATAATCCAATGTTGAATAGCAGCATCTTTACTCTATCCATTGATATGGTAATCCCCTATCAGACCAGGGTGTACGTCCATGATATTAGTTATTCATAGAAAATAAAGTAATCAACTATACAAGTATTTGTCCTCTATATTTTGGATATTGTTCTCCCTAGGGATTTGCTGTAGTAGTGAGTTCTGAGTCCTCCTCATGAATTATATGGATAGAAACATAATATTTTTGAAATCAATGATAGACAATTAGAGCTATAGGAAGACTCATCACCCTGTGATGGTCTTTAACATAAACACAACCCATTCTCTCTCATCTTGGATTCATGTATGAGAATATATCTATGTTGTTAGGGTTTGATTTTTTATTTAATTAAGTTGTGGTAACTACTTCTCTCGTATTCTATATTTATTTCTCCTCTGATTATGGGGAATTGTAATTGGTATGTATATGCCTATTACTTCATTGGATTTTCCAACATGTTTACCGTATTAGGAAGTTGATGGATAGTTCAGAAGTGTCATTGCTGAAGTTATGTATTCTTAGGTTCATAGACTACAAATAGTGGTTGGGTATGGTGATGTGATGCATAGCTCGTTATGAATTAATTCTTCATTTTTTGTTATCTTGGGAAATCTTTTCTGGGTGGGTATTTATTTTTACCATTTCATTTTTATTTACAATATTTCAAACTTTTTATTCATTGTAGATTTCTAAAAGCATCGTGTTTAATCTATATATAACTATAATTTATCATTTTTATTTTACACCTCTATATGGAGATAGTTGTGTGCATTATTAAATGTGAATTAGGTAAATAAAAATCTTTTTTTCTGCCTTGTCAGCTCTTTTTTATAGATTGTAGACCATGGAGATGGGATAATGGATTTTGAAACCTGGTCTTCCACTAGCCATAAAACCCCTCATGGGTCATGTCATTACATAAAATTGAATTGGTATGTAACATTACATATAAATATTCATGTGATGGGTCTTGACTATAGAGGTATCATGTTCTTGTGAACAAAAAATCCAATGTTTATGTACTTCCTTTATTACGAATTGAGTTATTATTAATAATTATTTTTATTCCATTATATTGTATATTGATGAATATCATTATCAGTATATAGATTAAATGTCATGTGACTTTAGTTATTTACATTTCCATATTGACTATGCCTTATATTATTATCCATGAAATAATCATAATGATATTATCTCTAGATTTATTTTATTCTAAATTTGTTTTTTCAATGGAATTTCTTTGGATGTCTACCATTCTTTATAGATTATTACATATTATATTATCAAATATATTATTGTCATTTTTTTATATTTGGACACATTTTATTCATAGATTATTAATAAAATTTAACATAATTTCACTTATTTAAATTTTTAATATTGATTGTTCCATTTTTTTTATGATATTCATTTTATTTTAATGGAACATGTGTTCATTTATTTACCTTCCCATGTTTAGTATTTTTATTTAATCATGAAATATTCCTCCATACTAAACCCTTACTAGTTATTTGAGCTCAACATTATATTTTTCATTTCCGAATAATACATGAAGTGTACCATGATTGATATCTAAGGATAGTATCGATGGAATAATTTTATTCTAAAAAATGTATGCTATAATTTATTTTTTGAAATATAATTTGGGAATAAAAATGTATCTAGTTTTTATAGATAACTAATATATTCATTACTTATAGATAAAATAAATTGTACCTTCTGAGAATGTATTAACATATGCCACCAGATCTAAGTTACTAGGGTTACGTTTGTTATATTTGGTATCATAGGAAGTATGGTAGAAACAATAGGAACTAGATACTGGAAAAAATGATTTTATATGATAACCCAATGATACTCATTGAGGATATATATATGAGAACATTATAATGTATTTTTAAAGAATAAATTATATGGTATTATCCTTTAATTATATCCCTATCAAGATAGTACAAGTGGACATGGTTATAGAAAATTTGTACAAGGGGTAGTAACTATAAAAATGATCCATTATTTTTAAACCTATCATCATCATATGCATGACTATTATCATTACTATAAACTCTGTTTGGAACTCCTAGGGGATGTTCATAGGATAATTAACATTTTTATTACAAACCATTATGAAGGATTTGAATATTTCAGGAAAATGAATTACCTAGTTTAATCCTATTGTTTTTTATTAAATATTGATGTCATGATATAGACCACATATAAATGATTCTTTCTGACTATGGGGTTTGTTGCTATGATTATTTTCAGTCACACTCTGATTCTGGTTTTAGTAAATGATATGATTCTTAATAATTTTGTTAGCGTTGAGTACAATGGAAAATGTGGTGACTATGAGAAACCAAATATTATGAAGATATGAGTGAATTATAAAGTGATTATTCGTAATAATTTATCACAAAATATGAATAAAAATACATATCTTATAAATCACTCGGACTCTCCATAGAAGAGAATAATGGATTTTACTAAGTTCTTATGTGGTGGAACCCATGGAGGCAAGATGATTCAATTCCCATAATGTGAGAAATGCGGAATAAAAAACACAAAAATATTGGTCTATAAATATGAAAAACTACATTATGCATATAGAATAAGGGAATTAATCAAATATTTGATGAGGCTAAAATAATAGAACAATGGAAAGAAAGAAATATCATCCTAAGGATCCATTTATATTTGAATTTCACAAATGTGGGAAACTGTGGTATTATTGAATTTAATTACCTATTATATTTTTTTTGAATTAAACAATGAACGACTTATGTTAAAATTAAAAATTCAAATATTTTATATATCCAAAATCAATAATCAATGTGTATATGTATTTTCATCAATGGTATTTTGTTTATAAGAATAATGAAACATCAAAGGATTACATAATATTTTAGAATCAAATGCATATTCATTAACATATGAGTTATATATACCATTATGGGTTTATGAGTTTAATGTTGATCATATGTTAAAATTTGGAACATAACTTTTGAAAAATAAATTTTTGTATAATAATATGATTATGGATATTTATGGAAAATTTTTATGGAAATAGAACTAATTTTATTATTATATTAATACATTATTTTTCGAATAACTCTTTTAAATTTTGGAAGTTATATTAATTTTATTGGTAACCATAAAATTTTATATAATCCTTGATGATTTAGTCATTACGGGTCAGCAAAATTTAAGAGAATTATATTATTAATATAGATACCATTTCGCAAAAATAAAAATCTATTGCATCTATGTAATGATGTGAGGATTGAACACATAACCTAAGGATGATAACTGTTTAATGCCCACCACTAGACTACATGATGTACTAGTTGATATGTTATTGTTTGTATTTAAATCGCATGAAAATTAATTATTAATTATTAATGAGTGTTGTTAGTAATGTGGATTATATAATAATGAATTTTATTCGTTAAATTGTTCTCACCTTATTAGTTTTGAATCTATTTAAATACTAATGGTATGAATTTTAACTATTTTATGTATCTTATGCTCTCTTAAATTTAATTTTTGTGCTTCTAGCACAAAAATTGATTTTTATATTTCTATTTCTTTGTGTAAGAGTTGAATTGATAATTGGAGGAATATAAAAATTATGAAATTATTATTATGAAATAAAAACTTATCATGTAATTATATTTTATTATAATATTAGACAGTAAAATAACTCCTCAAATTTTGTAAATTAATATTGGAAAAAATATCATATTAACTTATAATGTGATAAATAAAATATAATTTTAACTCACGACAAATATATATTTTTAATGACTTTCAATATACATTGGTCATTTAGTAAATTATGATCAATGACATATATCGTTATTTATAATTCTTTAGGATTTTCTTCATTGACTATATAATTACATGCCATAAATTTTCCCCTAAGAAGAAATCATGTTATGGTTTATATCATATGATATTTTTACATTACATTATCTCTTATTAAAATGATTTAATACAGTCCCTTTTTTGATTTCGGATTTCAAAAAATAAATTTTCAAATATCCAACCCTTGATTTCAATGTAGAAGATAAAATAGCTGGAGAACCGTTTATTTATGGTGGTGAGAATTTAAAGCCCTAAAATTAGAAAATAATACCATAATAGTTTTTCACATATGTGACACTCAACAATGACCTTAAACAATGTGAAAATATTATTTTATTAAATTTAGCCTCATTGATATCTTGTAGAATACACAGTACTAAGCCTAAATCAATTTAATCACAGTATTATGTTCTAACCATGAAATTAAATTAGGGGGTATGAATAGAAATAAGTAAATAATTAAAATTATATGTTTTAAAATTTTTAAAATCAAATTCATTAGTAATCTATTTAATATAAACTATATAAGTATCATTTAAAAGAAAAATATATGATTTATAAAAAAATTATATATTTAAAATGATAGTATAGTCATGATTTTCACACATAATTTAAAATTAATTTTTAAAATATATAGAAAGTTCATCTATTAAAATGAAAAAATATATTTATGTGAATCTTTATTAATTAGCATATGATGGCTTGTTGGGATTTTTTTGAAAATGCTCATTTTTTGAGGAATAGTAAAAAATAATGATTTTTATTTGAAAACATCATATTATTTTAAATTAATATATATATATATATATAATTTATCTCAATGTAAAATTATTTTTAAATATATCATAATATATATATTTTATGTAATTGGAATCAATTTTCTATTGATTTTTTATATTAAAACCTTACATGCTTATGAGAATATTTTTCTGGTAAAAAAACGTATTCTTCACATTTGTGGGTTATGTATTAATGTTATTTATTTGAAATATATGTATTGATTTTTTTAAAATGGATTCCATATTTCGAATCATAATAATTTATTTTTTTAATTAATCATAAATAGATTTTTGAACATAATGAATAATGAAAACTGTGTAAATTAAATACCACAACAAAGGTAAAATTGGGATTAATGGGGGTCAATCAAATAGGATAAGTGATATAATGAAATAAAACCTTTTTTTGAAATATTTAGAAATTATAATGTCTATGTATCTATAATAATCCATTTTATAACATTGTTTCATGTTATATCTATGGGTACACAAATTTCTTTTCTAAACTTTTATGTGTGCCACTCACCTCACTTATAAAAGGACATCAATCTATTCTCTTCACCGCATGATAAAACTCTACTTGTTAATATAATACCTTCCTAAATTAAATTTCATTACAAATATCTTCATCCTATAATTCTTTTTTGGGTTACAAATTTATTTTATTGACACTCTAGGCATAAAACTAAAGAGGTAGTCTTGGAAGAAATAAATTTTGTAACTATGAATTTCTGTTTTATTTCTAATCCACATTATTAAAATATCATTAATTAATTATTATATAATAACCGAATTATGTAAAATATAAAAATATTTTTTTATTTTATTACCCATATCCATCTCATATTCCCTCAAATAGGAAATAATAACATCGCTCACATGTACTGCCAACTACCACCTCACAAACTGAGGTGTCAAGTTTTCTATCAACACCTGTAACAGTTTAGAATGATGATGGAATTAATGAATATGGATATATATATATATATATATATGAAATTTATAACATAATTATATATCTAGGTTTATAATACCACATATTCATTTTCTACTTTCCATTATAGAGGGGATAAAATAACATCTCTCATATATACGACAGACTACCACCAAAAGAAATGATGTGATTCATTTTTTCACTGACTATTTACATTGAAGGTAATAAGTATAAAAATAATAAATATATGTTAAATAATTTATATATTTATGATATTAATTACATATTTATAATTCTTTAAACAAAACTTATCATTTAATTTTGTACATTGATAAATGAAAATGTCATTCATATACATGTTGAGTACTACCTTAATGAAGCGATGCAAATCAATAATCATCCCCAAAATAAGTGGATGATATATACACTTATATATAATGAAATAATATGTTATATATTATATAATTATAATTATATAATCAAAAAAATATTATTGACACTATTTCCATAATCATAATTTAAAAAGGAAACGTCACTCATGCATATGTATGACCTACTATGCCCATGATTGTAACATAGTTCGTTTTTACTAACAACCTATAATTATTAGTTTTAAAATTAAAATTTATATATAAATGTGATAATTCTTTCATGGAAAATATTCTATATATTTTTAAATAGTGATCTATTTACCCATACTCTACTTACAAAATTTACGTTTTACACATTATATAAATATCAAAGACGCATTATATATAAACTTAATTAATGAAGTAATAATATATAAAATGGTAATATTTTAATTAAAATTAATATTAAATGTTAAAAGGATATTAATAAATTATATAATATATTTATATTTATTATTTAAGAATATAAAAAATGTTATGGATGACTGGTACTTAACGTAAGGGATTTAACTCTATTAATATTTCTTAATAAATTTTCTTTGGCACGCAATTTTTTATATATAGTGTAAATACATCTTATTTCTTAGGTAATATCATTTATAAATAATAACTAAATATATATTTACAAAAATTTCAATTATATCATTGACTGGGATTCAAATTGGATGTTACGAAGTGTAAAATAATTTATAACTCAATTTTATTTCATTTGGGTTATATTACTTATTTATTAAATATGATATTCTAAGATTATGTGGGTAATTAGTTTTTATTATCTAATGTGTTATGTCTAAATTATTTATTTGTATTTATATTTGATTCAAATAATATATTCAATGAATAATTCTCACATTAATTCAATGATCAATGTTAGGGTTTATTTCACAATCTCATTCTAATCGATAATTATTATTCATGAATTTAATTTGAAGGGAATTATTTAATAGTTATATAATAAAACCATCGAATTTTATTATCATATGGTTATTCATGAAATTGTAATGCTATAGTACAATTTTTTGTCTCTTTGGAAATTAATATAATTGAAAAATAAATTATGATAATTTGATTGTATTTCTTTTTTCGGTCAGAAAAATGTTTTCTTCCAAAACAATGTTTTATATTAATTTTTTTTTAAGATTTTAATATTTTCTATATTATTTCACCAATTAAATTTTATCAATTTAATAATTTATTAAAATTAAATAATTAAACCACCATTCAATGTTCTCAATATGTATTATTTTGAATTTATTGAAAATGTGAATGGAATACTTTTCTAATATACTTAGCAAGAAAAAAATTTCACTATATCACAAAAAATCCATATATTCAATCATACATTACATATTTCAATGTTAAATTTTAGAATAAAAAATCAGAATGTTTTGTGAAATATTTTTTTTGAATGGTTATTCTAAAAAAGAAAAGTAAAAATTCCCCTAGAATGTATTAATTTATTTTATATTTTATTTCAATTAAACAATTAAAATAACCCTATATTTTACATATATGACACAAGGGATATGTTTTATTGATAAAAATATTTGTCTCATTATTTTTATTAACATCATTGAATTAAAAGGTTTTCATCTAGTATCTTGAAAATATATTAGAAAAGGACTTGAATGTAGAGGAATCATATTCCTATGTACATGACATTCAATGATTAATTATTTTAATTATGAATAATTAAGTTCATTTTTTCAATATATTTTCACAATAATATTATATCTTGCTGCATTCCATTATCAGTTTTATTTGGAAATGGAATATTTATTTTAGTTCGTTAAATATAGATATTGATTATTACTTATCATATCACCTCTGAGTTTATCACAATAATATTACCTCTATGTGTTTTAAATTAATATTATATTGATTAAATAGATTTTTTAGTTATTTACCTTTCTTTATAGATTATGCCTTATCTTTTTATCCATGTGAATTTTTAAGGATTTTATCACTCAATTAATTTCATTCTAAATTTTTTAAATGGATTATTATTTATATACCATTACATAAATATTATAACTTATATTGACATGATTTTTGAGATATTTAAATTGAATGTTTGTTCAGTTATTTACCTTCTCATGTTGATTATGTTTAGGGATTTATGTTAACTTCCACTATAAATCAACATTATTATGAATTTTAGCTCACGTGTTTTCCCCTTTCCGATGAATCTACAAAGTGAACCACGATAGATATTCATTGATATTCTAAAGAGGATAATATTATTCACACAAAAATTATTTTTTAATTTTCATTTTCGAATATAATTTGTGAAATATGCATTTACATAGTCACATAATATGTGTCTCATTTGGTATCGATTAGATTATATTTGAATTCAATTAATGGAATAAATATTATTATCTAGACTTAAGAATAATCCTAATCATAATATATTGATTTATTAAATTAACTAAATATTAATTCAACAAATTATGAAAAAAAAATTATATTTTTTTATTTTATTAAATAATTTTTAAATATTTATTTACTAGTTTGGGAATAAAATATTTATATATAAGAATAAAATATTTATTATAGAATTTAATAAATAAAATATGAGTTTAAATGGACCATGGCCATATTCACTGATAAAATAATTATTAACATGTAAGTAAATATTATTTATCCATTTTTCGCAATTTGGTTGACAATAAAATAATAATAATAACAATAATAATGTTTTTATTATTATGTGTCTTGGGATTTAATTAATGGTTATACTTATATTTAATGTTTGTTATGAAATTAAATTTTGTGACCAAATCCCTAGCTCTAAAAATAGACAGCTATGTCTATTATATAGACCATTTGAAACCAATTCCATTTTTTTGAATAGAGAATTGTTGTACACAATGAAATATCTTTCGAATCATCCAAATTTATCCCTCTCAGGAATAGGAATCCCAAGAGAGAATTTTCTAGAATTTTGATGAATAGGCAATGAAGAACAAAAATTCCAAGACATTCAATTATCATTACTAGCACCCGGAGAATGAGTGGTGTTGCTTGGAGACCATCAGAGCACATTTGGATCTCCTCTAAAGGTATTCTACACATGGATCCTTACAAGTACAAAAAAATCAATCCGAAAGGGCCATTTCAGAAAATCAACAATCATAAACCAAGAATGTTCATAAGATGATGTATTTATATATTCATATATTAAATACAAAATTTATAAATTGGATATTCAAGATCCTAACTCTTGGTTTTGGGAAATAAATATTAACAGAAATTTTAATATATCTTCTTCCACCTCAATGCTTCTGCTGCACCCATAACCAATATGAACCCATTCCTTCAATTAACTGCACAACATTGAGCACACTTTAATGAAACAAAATCTACCAATTTTTCTTATAAACATCCTTAGGTATGTTCTACTGGTTCTATACCATATAAAATACAATCCATACATCCCGTTAATAAAATATCTAAAGGATGTTCTTCAAAAAAGTTGTAATCATATATACCAACAAATACATGTTTATTTATTCTTATACATATTTTTCTTGTGTTATTTCAATCCTAAATTAAAAAATAAAGAATCATATATTTAAAAATATGTAATTATATTTATGATACAACAAAAATTCACATTTTTTCCATCCTATGAAATACTAAACCACTACACATTCTTACATATGACTTACCATATCTATGCATCTATTTAAATTGTTTTTCCTCCCCATTTTATTTGGATTGTAATAGAAATGGAAATAATTTATATATAATATATGTATGAAGAAAATAATGATTCTAGAAAGGTTATTTATTATATATCATTATTTTTTCCCACCAATCGAGATATCATAATAATGTTCATGTGTATAAATGGCCAACCATATCTGTGAATAGTGTAATTCAATTTTTCCATCTCTATCATTATGGATATCTCTAAATATATATGGTATTTACATAAAAATTATGTTCAGTATATGATGGGACTACTATCAGTGTCTAATTACCCGAAAAACTAAATCAAAACATACACAAACAACAATGTAATTTTCAACAAATATAATGATTCTATTAATGAATGTATAATAAATTAGAGAAATTAATTATAAGTAAATAATATGTGGAATGATATATATGGGTATGGTTTTATTATTTATTCATTATAAATATAATTTTATTACACATGATGATATATAACATTAATCTAAAGTGAAAGGTGTGTTAAGGGATTTCTTTTATTACTTTTACATATGTGATACATATTCAATATTGACCACTTTTTTAATCTGATTGGTGTATATACGACCCATGTTTTATATTATATCATGTTTATACATGTTCTAAGCATATATAATGATTCATTTTATGTTACATCCTTCATGGGACTTACAATTTATATCATTCACAACTGGTATGAGTTCATTTCCTAATCTCTTCATAATTCGCGAATATTTATGTTTATGTATCTACTTGGGAATATGTCCCTTTCATGTCCATGTATTCAAATATTGTTATCAAATAGTTTTTTATTAGTCTCACAAAATTATTTACATTAATTTGTACCATTTATTATTTATTTAAAAAAATTTAAATGAATCTCCCTATAATTTTACAAACGATGTACTTTGTAACTTTTCTGACAAAAAAATGTGAACGGAATTATTTATTTTAAATTATACGCCATGACTGGATTTTACCAGTTTCATGAAGCCTTAATTAATTTAATATTACTCTAAAATTTTATATGGTTATTTTCAAATATATTTTTTTCCTTCATTTTTGTGATGTTTCTTTATAATAGTAAATTTCAAAGTGAAAACGATATTGTGAGTAACAAATTTTTAATTACTTTTTTATTGAACTTGCACTCATCAATGAAAAACCGCATTATTATACCTATTCACCACTATGTATATGATTTAATGATACCATTTATTGAATCATAAAATAACTAGTGATCATTTAATATTTTATTTCCATAGAACATCCATATTTATTTCCTTATGATATGATTATTACCTTAACCGTATACCATTTACATATAGTGATTTTATTGAAGTTTGTATCATGTTTTGCAAATTATTAAAAAATGTATATCCTTTAGTCAATATTTAAATTTTATGAAAAGGTATATTTTACATTAAGTAAAAAGAGTATTTGTGTAACACCCTGATATTTTATGAGATATATTATTTTTGATTTTATTGATGTCTTATATTATACACTACAACCAGATTATCTTGTACTATATGCAACACTGTATTAGTTTGCAGTATACGCAACACTATCCTTGGCTCGTGTTACACACAATTTCATGTTCGTTTTGTGGAAATTTTTCAACACAACATTATGTATAGATTCTGTTTAATGTTTAAAGGAAATATGTTTTGATTATGTTATATGCAACACCAAATGGAGCTTTCACTATAAGCAGCCCTGACTTGGCTTGCATTACACGCAGTCAATACATTCTTCGATAGCGTGTTTAGTATGCAATACCATGTTTCATTAAACGAGATATTATTATAAAATTATTATGAAATAGCCATTATGAATAGTAATACCCACTTTTTGAAATTTTATAAATTTTATCTTTCAAAATGGACTTCATTTTTAGATTCGGAATATCGAAATTACCCCTGGGTGAATTTTTGGTATTTTCTGAAAACATTCATTTTTTGATGAATAGTGAAAACACTGGGATTCTATTTAAAACCGACATTTTATATAAATAATTATTTATTTTATTCAAATTTATTTTAGGTCAATATTGATACATAATAACTATATAAGTTCAATGTAATTCATTAGAGTCATTTTATAATAATTTTAGATATATAAAAATTTTATTGAACATTTCACCGTCTTTTACCCCCCTCCGAGGAGAGTTTAAAAATTTACATAAAACTGAATTTTACCGCTTCTATGAGTGGAATTTTGAAAATATGAGAGACAAGGTAAATATCAAAGATTAAAATTTGGCTCAATCAGATAAAAATAATATTTGGTGAATTCTATCTTTTTACTTTTATTTACCATAGTTATAATTAAATAGGGTAATTAAGGGTAAAATGATAATATTATTACCCTAAAACATGTCATAATTCTATTGGATAAGTTTAATTCGACCAAAAAACCTTAGGAATATAATATTATCATTTAGGTACACATGGATTAAATTAGGACACTTATTATTATTTTATTTAAAGAACCGTTAAAATAGTTAAAATCAATGTTTAATAACTAAACCATTTTTAATATAGGGTTATAGAAAATATATATTTGACTATAAATATTTATTTGAAATATAAAAACGATTTCCTACATAATGTTATTTTATTTATAATTTTTAGACATTAAATAATTTAATTTATATATGACAAAATGATGATGCATTAATTACCTTATTAATGAAATATTAACATAATTGACATTATAAATACCCAAATAAATGTAATTTCAGACTTTTTATGAATTACACTAATTTTATAGATTAATATGACATGTTATTAATTATTTAGTTAACTTTTTTCTAACTAATAATTTTTTTATGATTTTCACAAAAATCAATTACCAAATAGTGTCAAAATTGACATAAAATATTTTTTAAAATAGATATTATATTATTAATTGTTGTTATATTCATAAAAAACAAAGGTTCAGCCAAATGAATTAGATAAGGTTATATATATTAATAATGAACTAATTGGGGTTCTTTTGGCTTGTTATAGTTAGTTTATTAACCATATAGTGTAGGAAAACAAGAAGACGCGGTAAAAGTTAAATTATTTAACTTAGAGTTAAATCGAAATGATAAGGATAAAATAGTAACCTAAACATGTCTAAAACCTATTGGATGAGAGGATTGCGACCCACCCCACATTAGCTTCGATATAAATCAATTTGGAGCTATTATAAACCGAATATGACTTTATTATAAAATAATATTTTATGTTTTTCCAAAGGTGCCCTTCTCCTCCCTTATAAAAAGGGAACCCCTTCCCTATTCTCTTCACACCCTTTTGAACCTTGATGCTCGGCCAAAACCTGCCAATTCCACTTCTAAACCTCTCTAGTTATATCATAGAGGTTTTGGTCTTCTCAAAAGACCAACTCTACTACCCTAAGAAGAAGTTTAAAGGATGTGCTTCGAGGAAGAGGTAATCTCTTCTACAAATTGTTTCATGTTTCTTTCTTCATAAACTTCTTCTTCTCTAGTTGTTTCATAATAAATTAATAACATCACTATCAATAATATACTGATATGTTATTATAAATATGAAACATCCCCATTTCACCTTCTATCCATCCTATCGAAAAAGAAATCAACGCGCGTGCGTACGTACAGAATACCGTCTCCACGCCATGGTGTAATCTGTTTTTCCAACACCACCATACTTTGATGGGTATAATGGTGTAAAGAATGACTATTTATAGTTATTATAAAAAAATAATGATTCTAAGATATTATATCTTCCACTCTAATTCATTTCAATAATTATGGGAACGATATCATCGCTCGTGCATACGTACGGATTACCGTCTCCACGACACGATGAGATTCATTCTCCATGTTAACCACTCAAGATTTATTATAAAGTATATATAATGAATAATAATGAAATATATGACATGATAAATCTACTGGATTTATGTATATATATATATATATATTAGCTACATACATCCATTCAAGTCAATAAGGAAAAGAAATCATTGTTCATGCCTACGTACGGCCTACCGTCTCCATGGACGGTGTACTTTATGTCATTTATCTATCTATTATATATATATATATTAAATATATATGATATATAAATCATTATTTAAATTCTATTAGTAATTATATCATGATATAAGTAATAATAATACCAAGAACAAAAATTCCAAACACGTACGATAAATAAAATGATTTTACCCAAAAAGATGTTTTAACCAGGAATTTACAAAAGAATGGGTAATATAAAGTCGTAAGTGAATAATATATGATATCATAAATATTATTATTGTTTTATTACAAGTTAATAATATGTTTAAACCCACTATACAGGAGTATCAGACATAAACAGAAGAAATTAGACATAAGGTAAGGGATAACTTTTCCAATCTTGTTTCTATCTGAGATTTATATTGGTATGTATTTATTAGGGTTATATTTATCATCCATGTCCCTGTTGCCTAAAAATGGTTTCATTAATGTTTAAAGTCATTTTAACCATTTTTTGACTTTTACTACGTGGTATTTAATGAATATTTCTTTTGTTTACCATATGAGGTACTTTTTGGCTTTTCTGGCAAAAGTACGAGAATAATGTTTTTTTAACTATTACGGCATGAATGGATTTCTTTACGGTTTCATAAAGCCTAAGTTTCATTAAGATTACTCTAAAATATTTCATGATTATTTTCAAAAAAAATCTTTTCTTTTAAAATTGATTGGAATTTTATGATTGGAAAATGATTTTGAAAAAGAAAGTATATTTTCTTAATGATTTTATTTCAATTGTTTTGTAAAAACTATTTTCCTTATAAGATGAAAATATTTACTATGATTTTTTTTCAAGTATAATGTATGTATTATTTAGAAGGATTTATTCTTCTTATGATGAAATTATATCCATTTGATTTATTTGTATTACGTTATGATGTGATGATGTTTATGAAACCCATTTTATTCATTGGGTTATGATGAATGATTTATGTTTATTTTGTGGCACAAGTAAGAATGATTTCATTATGATATGGGTGAGAACTATATCTCCCTCAAATGAATTGGGTAAAGATTTATATCTCATGAGATAGACTTGGCTAGATCGGTAAGTTAATCTGGTTTAGTGATACAGGACTGGAACGAGGAGTTAACTTGATTCAAAAAGGGCCTTTGTCCACTAAGATTGTCTTAGCAGCAACGCCTTGGCTACTATTGAAATCTTATCATGTGATTACTGGTTTCCACAATTAAATGCTTTATTTCCATTCTATTTTATCAGGTTTAATGTTTCTTTATGATCTATGCCTTACGTACTGCCAAGTTTTATGTCATTGCTCATGATCTTGATGTTTAAACATTATGTTCATGTATTTAAGATCAAATGTATATGATTTGTTTTATTTTCCCCATGCTTACCCTTACTGATCATTTTTTCTCACCCTTTTATATGTTTTCATTTCCCTAGGATTTAGAGAATGGTTTTAGTTATGAAAACAAAAGGGTATGATATTTATGGGAGACGTTAAAGATCTTTCACCACAATTAGAATATTATATTCTGAGTTACCAAAGAGAGTAAACTATTACGGTCCTTGTGTGTCTGTTTTTGTTATGTATTAAGTATTCCACAAAAAGTAATGAAATGTCTATGTACGTCAAGCTTGGGTCTTTACAATTGGTATCAGATGCAAAGGAGGTAGGAATGAATCCGATCCTTTGGAACTCTCACATGTGAGCATTGGACGAAGCATAGCTCTCCGCCCAAGGGCTTCATGAGGAAATTGCTTCCACTGGGGATGGTGGTGTGTCCCACCCAGGGGGTGTATCCGTCCATGGAGTGACCTGAAAGGTATCAATTATAGTCCACTGGAAGTAATTCCAGACTGCTACAATAGGTATCAGAGGAAAGGTTTAGTCAACCTTTGGAAATTGGGATGCGAAAAATTTAGTGAAGTCCCTAGAGATGTTTCTATGGTATGTCTAGGGATATATCTAATGTTAATTATAAGTATAGGTTATAGTACTAGAATAATGGTAGCGATATTATAATTAAACCCAAGATGTTAGATATTGAAGGTACTCCCACATGATTTTGATTTTTTCTGCTCACACTATTTTTTTCTTGGGTTTTAGAAAATGGCTAGAAACTGGAAGATTCACAATAATGGAAGATATAATGGATAGTGGAATGATATTCTTCAAGAGAAACCAAATGAAATTGGATATGGAGGTCCATATATCGCTATTATTCCAAATCTGCAATCTCATAATATGATCAATAATCTCAACATTGGTATGTATCCTGACTCAGCAAATAAGAGACAGATGGAGTTTCATGATGATCATAGAGGAAAGATAGTTCAATTTCCCTAATGTACATAATGTGGGAAGAGGCATAAGGGAGAATGTTTCAAAGCAACTGGAAGATTCTTTGGGTGTGGAAAAGAAGTAAACAGAGCTAGTAATTGTAATGGAAAAGGTTCAGTTAATACCATGGACAAGGATAATGGTATTTCTAAGACATCAAAAATGGTTATGTGTTTTAAATATGGAATGCATGGGCATTATGCAAACCAATTCCCTAAGGGGAAGTCTCATGAAGATAATCAGCATGGTCGTATGGGTAGTATTTATGTTGATGATGATCAAGAGACTACAAATGATATGTGAGGTAAAAGAATTGTTCCAGCTCGGTCAATGGTTTAAGATGGTAGTGGAATGATTTATATTTATCAAGAGTTATGTTGTATAGGTAATGGTACTATGGAATAAAGAAACATCTATGGATTGTTACACTATCTTTTTTCTTAAAGTATTTGAAAGTATATGTTGAATGGTACTGGTAAACATGAAAGGTTATTAAGATATTTTTGGAAAGCAGATGGTATGCACATAATGAAGGGATAAGGAGAAAATTAAATGTTTGATAGTATTCATCAGCTCATGACTGATATAAGTACAAAGTTATATCATGGTTTGAGTATATAGAATTTTTAGATTTTCGTATGTGTAAAGAGTTAACTTTTGACATCATTCATATTTCCACTGAGGTTCAATGGGAATTCATCTTTCAAGAGAATACATGATTAAAGTATTCACATGTTTGGAATGTAACCCACAAGATATATCGTATGATATATGAGGGATAAATGATTGTAATCACGTTCTTGTTATATGATATTTTTAGTAATCATTCTCTTTATACTACGAGTTTGGAAAGAATTATTTTGGATAAGCCTAAATATTAGAATGGATTATGCTGGACATCAGATATTATTATTTAAGGATATAACTGTTTTCGATATTATTTTTGGACTATTATAATAGTATAGTTTTATAAAAAGGACAACCCGTAGGACGGGCTACAAACTGTCGTGTCGGAAAAGAATGCGGGAATAAAACCCAGAAGCGAAGTGTGACATGCCTTTATCTCCTAACACTGGCCTACAGGATGTCTCTAGTTTGAAGAAACTAGTTTTATTTTATTAATTGGTATGATAGATGAAGTATAAGTCCATTTTTGGAATCATATACGATTAACCTCACTATAGATGGACTTATGTATATTTGATAACTTTTGATAACCTTTGAGATAGATGGAATGACCTATCATTCTATCGCATGATCTGCTAACACTCCAAGAAAGAAAAATTCAACTTCATTTCATTAATAGATGAAGTGGAAATTTTTCAAGGCACGAACAACGATGAGATTGTACCAAAATCAAGTAAGTATTTCTATTAATTCAACAATTCTTCATCATTAGGGAAATGATATTGAAATACAAAAATGTTGTCCTAGTGCTCTTATATCTGATGAATCATATGGCACCATAGATCATCACAAATTTATGGCTTTTTGATTGTTGGCTTTTTCATAGCCATGTTCTCTACCACTCTCCATCAGAACTTGATGGTTATATTTCTCTTCTATATCCATATTTTCTCCTATGTTCTTTTATGTGGAAACCCAGTGATTAGTTAATTTGGGTAACTGTTACATTTCATAATTTAGTTTTTAAAGTTCAGTTTTGGTATTCCTTTTTATGATGTGGGTTTCTATGAATGAAACATTCACGTAGAAAACCATTTTTAACCCCAATGAATTTCGAGGGTAATGTTCATTTTAAGGGGGTAGAATGTAACAACCCGAGATTTTATGAGATATATTATTTTTAATTTTTTTGATGTCTTCTATTATACACTACACCAAGATTATCTTGTATTATATGCAACACCGTATTAGCTTGCAGTATACGCAACACTATTATTGGCTCGTGTTAAACACAATTTCAAGTTCGTTTTATGGAAATTTTTATACACAACATTATATATAGATTATTTTTAATGTTTAGAGGAAATAAGTTTCGATTATTTTATACGTAACACCAAATGGAGCTTTCACTATACGCATCCCTGACTTGGCTTGCATTACACGTAGTCAATACATTCTTCGATAGTGTGTGTAGTACGCAATACCATGTTTTATTAGACAGGATACTATTATAATATTATTATGAACTAGCCATTATGAATATTAATACCCACTTTTTAAAATTTTATAAATTTTATCTTTCAAAATGTACTTCATTTTTAGATTCGGAATATCAAAATTACCCTAGGGTGAATTTTTGGTATTTTTTGAAAACTTTCAATTTTTGATGAATAGAGAAAACACTGGGATTCTATTTAAAAACTGATTTTTATATAAAAAAATATTTATTTTATTAAAATTTATTTTAGGAAAATCTTGATACATAATACCTATATAAGTTCAATGTAATTCATTGGAGTCATTTTATAATAATTTTAGATATATAAAAATTTTATTGGACATTTCACCGTCTTTTACCCACCTCCTAGAGGAGTTTAAAAATTTACATAAAACGTAATTTTACCGCTTCTATGAGTGGAATTTCGAAAATCTGAGAGACACGGTTAATATCAAACAGTAAAATGTGGCTCAATCAGATAAAAATAATATTTGGTGAATAGTAAGTTTTTATTTTTATTTACCACTGTTAAAAGTAAATAGGGTAATTAAGTGTAAAATGATATTATTATTACCCTAAAACATGTCCTAATTATATTGGATAAGTGTAATTAGACCAAAAACAAACTTAGGAATATAATATTATCATTTAGGTACACATGGATTAAATTAGGACACTTATTATTATTTTATTTAAAGAAGCGTTAAAATAGTTAAAATCAATGTTTAATAACTAAAACAATTTTAATATAGGGCTATAAATAATATAAATTCAACTATAAATATTTATTAGAATTATAAAATGATTTCCTACATAATGTTATTTTATTTATAATTTTTAGACATTAAATATTTTAATTTATTTATGACACAATGATGATACAGTAATTACCTTATTAATGAAATATTAACATAATTGATGTTATAAATACCCAAATAAATGTAATTTCAGACTTTTTATGAATTAAACTAATTTTCTAGGTTAATATAACATGTTATTATTGATTTAGTTTACTTTCTTTGAACTAATCAGGTTTTATAATTTTCAAAAAAATCAATTACCAAATATTGTCAAAATTGACATAAAATAGTTTTTAAAACAAATATTTTATTATTAATTTTTATTATATTCCTAAAAATCTAAGGTTCATCCAAATGACATATATAAGGTTATATATATTATAAATGAACAACTTAGGGATCTTTTTTCATGTTATTGTATGTTTATTAACCATATAGTGTAAGAAAACAAGAAGACACGATAAATGTAAAATTATTTAACTTAGAGTTAAATCTATATGATAAGGTTAAAATAGTAACCTAAACTTTTCTAAAACCTATTGGATGAGATTATTTCTACCCATACCCACTTTACCTTCTAAATAAATCAATTTGGAGCTATTATAAATGGAATATGACCTTATTATAAAATAATATTTTATGTTTTTCCAAAGGTGCCCCTCTCCTCCCTTATAAAAAGGGAACCCCTTCCCTCCTCTCTTTACACCCTTTGGAGGCTTTAATCTCGGAAAAACCCTGAAAATTACTCTTTTCAACCTATCTAGTTATATCATAGAGGTTCTGGTCTTCTCAAAATACCAACTCTAGTTCCCTAAGATTATGTTTAAAGGAGGTGCGTCGAGGAAGAGGTAATCTCTTCTACCGATTCCTTCAAGTTTCTTTCTTCTTCAACTTATTCTTCCCCAGTTGATTCATCATAAAGTAATAAAATCAGTGTCAATAATATACATATATGTTATTGTAAATATGAAACAACCCTATTTCACCTTCTATCCATCCTACGGAAAACAAAATCACTATGTGTGTACGTACGGAATACCGTCTCCAAGCCGTGGGGTAATCTTTTTTCCACCACCACATTACATGGATGGGTATAATGTTATAATGAATAACAATTTATAGTTAGTATAAAAACATACTGATTCTGAGATATTATATCTTCCAATCCAATTCAATTCAATAATTATTGGAATGACATCATCGCTCCTGCGTACGTACGGATTACCGTCTCCATGACGTGATGAGATTCATTCTCCATGTAAACCACTCAAGAATTATTATAGAGTATATATAATGAATAATAATGAAATATATGAAATTATAAAGCTACTGTATTTACCTATATATATATTTTGTCTACTTACTTCCATTCATGTCAATAAGGAAATGAAAACAGCGTTCATGCGTACGTACGACATACCGTCTCCATGAACGGTGTATTTCATGACATTTATCTATCTATTATATATATATACTGAATATATATGATATATAAATCATGATTTAAATTCTGGATATAAGTAAATAATGATATAAGTCATAAAAATATCAATAACAACAAGTCCAAACATGTACGATAAATAAAATGATTTTACCCAAAATGATTCTTTAACCTGGAATTTACAAAAGAATGGGTAATATTTAGTCGTAAGTGAATCATATATGATATCATAAAAATTATTATTGTTTTGTTACAAGTTAATAATATGTTTAAACCCTCTATAAAGATGTCTCGGACACATACAGAAGAAATTGGACATAAGTTAATGGATAACTTTTCCAATCTCATTTTTATCTGAGATTGTTTATTCGTAATGATTTACTAGGGTTATATTTATCATCATGTCCCTGTTTTCTAAAAATGGTTTCATTTATGTTTAAATATCTTTTTAGCCATTTTTGACTTTTACTTCATGGTATTTACTAAATATTTATTTTGTTTACCATATGAGGTACTTTCTGACTTTTCTAGAAAAAGTACAAGAAGAATGTTTTTTTAACTATTACGGCATGAATGGATTTTTTTACGGTTTCATAAAGCCTAATTTTCATGTAGCATCCTATAAAATATTTCATGATTATTCTCAAAAAAATAATTTTATTTTAAAATTTAATGTAATTTTGTGAAAAGAAAATGATTTTCAAAAAGAAAGGATATTTTCCTCAAGAATTCATTTCAAGTGTTTTGTCAAAAATATTTTCCTTTTAAGATGAAAATATTTAGTATGATTTTTTTCAAGTATAATGTCTCTATTATTTACAAAGTTTTATTTTTCTTATGATGAAATGATATCCATTTTATTTATATGTATTAAATTATGATGGGATGATGTTTATGAAACCAATTTTATATTTTGTGTTATGATGAATTATTTATGTTTATTTTGTGGCACAAGTAAGAATGATTTCATTAAAAAAATGGTGAGACCTATATATCCCTCCAAATCATTGGGTAAAGATTTATATCTCATGAGATGGGCATGAATGGAATGGTAAGTTAATCCGGTTCAGTGATACAGGACTGGAATGAGGAGTGAACTTGATTCAGAAAGGGACTTTTTCCACTAAGATGGTCATGGCAGCAATGCCTTGGCTGCTATGGAAATCATATCATGTGCTTAATGGTTTTTCAATAATTAAATGTTTTATTCCCATGTTATTTTATCATTATTAATGTTTCTTTATGATCTATAACTTACGTACTCCCATATTTTATGTCATTGCTCAAGATCTTGATGTTTAAACATTATGTTCAGGTTTTTAAGTTCAAATGTATATGATTTGTTTTGTTTTCCACATGCTTACCCTTACTGAGCATTTGAGCTCAACTGTTTATATGTTTTATTTTTCCCAGGATTTAAAGAAAGGGTTTAGGTAAGAAATCAAAAGGGGAATATCTTTATGGGAGACTTTTAAGATCTTTCACCATGATTATAAGGTTATATTCCGAGTTTCCAAAGACATTAAACTATTACGGACCTTTTGTGTCTGTTTTTTTTATGTATTAAGTATTCAACAAAAAGAAATGTAATGTTTATGTACGTCAAGCGTGGGTCTCTAAAATTTGATAAATGAGGAATTATTTGGACATGAAGACATGGAAGAGGTCTAGTTATAGATAGGTTCTTGATGCATTGATTAGACTCATGGTACAATGTAGTTAGAAAAATTAGATGGGGTTTTCTGAGATATATTTAAATTATCATGAGTATATATTTTATTGGTAGAGGTATCATGCTCCTGAGACATTACGTCTAATAATTAAGAATTTCATTCCTTGGGAATTAATTTATCTTGTTACCCATGATATTATTTACATGAATTTATCTCCAGTTGCATTTAAATTTGAGTATATTGATTTACTGGAATTTTTAATCTATTATTTACATATCCATATTGACTCTTCCTTACCTTATAATGATTTTTCGGGCATTATATGGCATGTTTGTTCAGTTATTTATCATTCCATATTAATATTGCATATTGATTCATGATACATTACATTATACTTAACTCTTACTCAGAATTTATGCTCATAGATATTTTTTTCCCCAATGATATAAATAATACTTATTGTCTCTCCAAAACGATTAAACTAATCTGTCCTTTATAAATTTATCCATCACATCCATGAAAATGTAATAAATTGACCAATGACTCAAGGCTACTAGTTTTGGGGTTGTTACTATTGGTATCATGGGGAGTTTAGTATAATCATTGGAAACTAGATTTTAAGATAATAACTTATAACATGATATCTATAATAATTGATTATGTTATTTGAAATTTTTTACCATTAATGGGATTTTACATTATCGTTCACTATTTATGCTAATTTTTCGTTACCTAATGATATTATATTATTCACTGATGGTTCAAAATTGAATAATGAGAACCAATAATCGTGTTCAATGTAGTGATTTTCCTATTGACCAAGCCAATAAAGTTGGAATTAGTAGACAAAACATAATGAATATATTATAGAAAATAACCATTTGTATTTATAATACCCATAAACATATAGATCAACCTCATATTGTATGACATGATATACCAATATTAAATCACTTTATGCCACATAATCTCCCATTATTTAGTAGGACTAGTAATCAAATGGAAGTAGAAAAATGGATTAGTTATCTTGAGAATATTATTATATACTTATGATACATTGGAAATGAAATGGTTAAACTATTAATGTATTGTGCCCTAGGAAACGTGGATCTATTATGGTCATTGATCGTGAATACTAGAGGGAAAGTTGAAATATAACTCATGAAATGAAAAATATTTTATGGATAATTCTTCAATAAATATTTCCTTCAATGGAAACAAAAAAGATGTAGAAAATGTTCATTATAATAAAGAAAAAGAGAGAAGAATTTTTTATTGACTATGATGATACCATTACATGTTTATCTATGTTTGTTATCAGTTACATATTCAATGAATAGTATGAGAATCACCATTTCATTGAAGGGGATAATTCAAGTATTTATAGGGTCCGAGTGTCTCAAAACATTTTATTTTATGAAATTGTTTAATGTTCCAATGAAATAGATAAAGAATTATCTAGATCACATATATAAAACAGAAACCAAGATAATAATTGGTCAACTAAACACTATAAATAAGGGAATATTTCAAAGAAGAATAAAATGATGAAGTTATTTCCATAATATGATATATGTGTATTGAATCACCATTGGATTTCTTGAAATAATTGTGGGTTAGTTATATGTGTAGAGATAAGGGTCACTAGAAAAAATTATATAATTTGAATATTGAAAAAAATGATTTTTAGTGCTTCAACTATTTATTGATGGGTCTCTACACAAATTAATTCCCAAAGCCTAATAGGAATCTACAAAAAATGATGAGGGGAGAATGCCATTGATATGGGATCATGATAGCTGAAGTTGAAGTAACTAATGTTTTAATTGTAGTTAGGTTAATCATATCCCATAATTATACCAATGCAGTATTTTATTCTAGATCTACACACTACTTTATATAATCAATGTTTTATATGATAATATGAGAATTATGTTTAACCATAATAAGGGGGTTTTTAGTCAAAACACCTAATGGAAGTACCACTACAACAAGGATGTGTCAGGTATTCCCCGTTGTGACACCTAAACATACTATGATTTCTAACCATATTATCATACCTATTACAGAATTTGATTTAATTCATGTTATATATTTTCATTAAAATTGTTAAGATAATATTTTTTTAAAGTAAAATGGAATAATGATTTCTAATGAAGGGGAGTAATGCAAATTCATTACTGTAGAGAATTAATATTCTTAGATATATCATGATCCATATCAAATATCTCTTTTGAAAGAGACTCATATAGAATAATAGAAGATAGATTGACAAGATAATCTTCTAATTAAGTACGTATATACTGTTTAATAATACAGTGATATATTTCCTGATTAATTACCTCAACATCCACCAAATCATGAATTTGAATTTTATAAAAATTTAATTCCTAATGATAATTATATATTAAAAACTCTCAATATAATGGTCATTGTAAAATGAGTGGAGTTAATGAAAAAACAATATGAATTTTCAAGTATATGATTTATCAATCCTTGTGTTTCACCATTATTAAACCATTATAATCTTTTAAAAAATAAATATTTATCTATAATGTTTTAATTGAATATATAGAAGTTAAAGAAATTATAATAAAAAATAAGTGTCCACTACCTCGCATAGATGACTTATTCATCCAACTTCATAGTGTATGAATTTTTTTGATGATTAAAATTCATTCCAGGTATCATGAATTACATTTAATTAAAGAATACATTATAATAAAAACATTACCTATGAAGAATGAAAATTTTGAGCTTAGACTAATTATACTTATATATATTAATTGACATTCTATTTTCATAAATATGGTGAATAGAGTGTTCAAGAAATATATTGATGATTTTTTTTCTGTTTTTTAATGATGATAACATATTATATTCTAAAAAATATAGACTATAAGAATCCAATGTTAATCAATCCTAAGACTCATAGATGAAAATAGTTATATTTTTAATTTAGAAAGTGTGTTTTCTTGTTTGATAAAGATTATTTTCTTTTCCATATTGTATCTAAGGATAGAATCTCAGTTAATCATATGAACATAAAGAATGTACCAAAATATCATATACAAATGATCATTACTATGGTGCCTAATGACATTGGTTTGGTAGTTTACTACCAGTGAACCATACATAAATTTTTTCAATTGTATAACACATTACCAATGACCACATGTAAATGGGCTATGTTTGATTTTACAAAAGAATGTGAATGATGTTTTGATCAATTGATGTTGAGATTTTTCAATGCTCTAATATTTACTCTACCATTGGAAAATGGTGGATTTTTTATATTTGGTGATTCAAAAATAATAGGATTGGGAAGACTTCTTATGAAAAATGATAAATTAATTGCATACACAACAAGAAAGATCAAGGCTCTTGAAGAAACTTATCCCACCCATAATCTTTAGTTTCTATTAATAATATTTTCTATGAAGATATAGAGACAATATATATATGGTGGAAGATATGAGATACATATATATATATAACATTATATTTTAAAATAAATATTTTCACAAAAATAAATCCAAATTTAGAAAATAAGATGATTGGAGTCATTGAAATATTATGATTCCCTAGTACACTACCACCAAGGTAATGAAAACATGGTAGTTTGTGCATTTAGGAGGAAATATAATGGAGTTATGACCTAAATAGGTTCTGAAAGAGATCTTATGTAAATTGATTTAGTAAATATAGATATATTAGTTTTTAAGGAAGGGGATACACCAATATTCAAAAGATTGAGTATCCATCATTGTTTGGAAATTTATAAATCACTCAATATGATGATGAGAATTTTAATAATGAAATTAATTATTTAAATGATATAAAATTGGATGGATTTGTTTTTGACGATTCCACTCAAAAAGTTGGATATATGATAATGTTCCATCAATACATAAGCTGAAAAGGTAACTGCTATATGATGCTTACAACTCATATATCTCTATATATCCTAGTGGTAACATGATGTATAGGGACGTGAAGAAATTTCTTTGGTGGGTTAATATGAAGTGATAAATTTCAAACTATGTGTCAAGATAATTTTTTTAAATAATTTGAGGATGAGAGACCGAATCCTAGATGAGTCATGACACAACATCTTATACCTATGTTGAAATTTGATGACATTAAGACAGATTTTGTCATAGTAGTACCAAAGACATCTAGACTGAATTAGGTGATATGGGATATTATTAATCACCATACCAAATTTTCATATTTTCTCTGTAAAATAGAAAATTTTCCTCAGGATAACATTGAACTAATACGTATTAATAATGTTATAATACTTCCTAGTGCACTTATTTTAGTTATTTTCAGTAATCATCCAGAATTTACATCGAAGTTATAAAAAAAATCATAAAGATCTTAAAACTATGATTTATTTGAGAACTGATTACCAACCTAAAAATAATGGAAAATATAAAAGGACTATTCAAACATTAAACGGAATGTTGAGATCATGATCACATGACATTCATGGTATGTGGTATTATTATTTACATTTATTAGAGTTTTTATATAACAATACATTTCATTCGAGTATTCAAATGGAACTTTTTGAAGCATTGTACGGAAAAATATGTCATGCTCTATCTTTTGGGGGTGAATTGGGTGAAAAAAGATTTTAGCCCACAACATATAAATCATAAAATCGAAACGATAATGACTATTAATACACATAAAAATATCTCAAGGAAGGAAAAAGACTTATACTAATAATTGATGGAAATATATAGAATTTCAAGTTAGGGATCTTTACATATTATATGTATCTTTAAGAAACGGATTCATAATATTTTGTATGAAATAAGAACATTTCCACATCTAAATCTGACCATTCTATATTTGTGAAAGAATTGGAGTTATCCCATACTATTTACCAATGCCACCATGTCTCTCTGATGTCCATGTTGTGTTCCATATATCACTATTCATGATGTACATTCCAGACTCGATGCATGATATCACTTTGATGGATACAAAATTAGAAAAATATTTGTATTAATACGAAGAGCCAATCCAAATTATAAAAACTATAGAATAATTTTTCGGGAAACATACCACTTGATTGGAAAAGAAACATTATAGAAATGATAAGACTAAAGAAGAAATGTGGGATCCTTAGGATATTATGTTGAACAACTTCCCAAATCAATTCATGATATTACATTAAAGAAAAAGTTATGGATTAATTTTTTTCACTGATAGAATAATGTAACACCCCAATATTTCATGTTATATATACTTTTAAATATATTTTATCTCTTTAATATCTTTCATTGTACACATCAATGAGCTTCAAAGATATAAAATACTCTATTTAATATTATTATTTTAACATGACCATAATAAAAAATCCCATAAATATTTGGGTGAGAATAATATTAAATATATTTTCAAATATATATATGAGGGTCTAATAACAAAATTACACAAATTTTTTAATAAAATCATTTTATTATTCAATTATGCATTTTGATCAAAAATATATTTTTATTGCATTCATTCGAAAAATGAATATATATTTTTACACATTGAGAAAAAATATTTGATAAATTTAGTTTTTTTAATAATCAAATCATAATTAGTCATTGATGATATTTTAATATTTTCCAAAAAATAACAAAATTTGGTAAATCGAAATAATATATATATTTTTTAAAATATTGTATCGTTAATGATATTTTCAACCTATAACAATGATATAGAAATGAATAAAATGTATTTAGTGACTCATGAATGATATTATAATATAAATAATATGTAATAATAATACTTAACATTAAAATTATAATTTAATTCATCATAAATATAAAAATCATTTTCAGAACTGACACAGAGCCATTGAAGCACAGGAGAAGACAAATTTGTTATCCTAAAAATAATAAATGGAGTGATATAATTCCTTGATATAATTTTATATTAATTATTATTTATTATGGATAATATTTATGTTTAAAGACTAATATTATTGTTATAAAACATGTGTTTTACTCAAATTCCTATGCAATGTTTGAACATGGCCAACAAAGTCAAAATAAAACATTAAATGAGCTCTCAGGTTATATATGTGACATATAATAACGATTTAATTTACAAAAATGGATATTTTAAAATATAAAATATTTATTTAGATCATGGTAATTTATTTTTATCTTTTAGAGAATAAAAAATCACCCTAAATTATTAGACAACCATGATGTTGTAATTATTCATTCAATAGAAAAAAAATTACATAATATATAAATATTTATAGTATACATAATTTGATATATTTTTGGTGATCCACGTATTTTATATATTAGTGTGAAAATATATAAAAAAAAATTGTTATTATTTTACATTTTTTAATTTTTTAATGTAAATGTAATGAGTACTAATAAAATTTTTTAATATTGACATTTTAGGTGATTATTATTTTACTAAAAATTATAAAAATAAAAAAATGGTAAATAAAAAAATAGGATATGATACGGTTAAAAATTTCATCCCATATGAAGTTATAGACATTATTATTCATTTTTATCTTGAATATTCTTAATATATTTAAATATTTAGAGAAATTCTAAAAGTACCCCTCGCCTCATTTATTGAAGGGCATCCCTTCCTTCACCACTTTAAACCACATCAAGCAACATATATTGTCCTAAATATACCTATTAATATTTTAAACATACTGAGTTATGATATTTAGCATCTATACCTTCCAAAATACCAACCTTATAACCCTTTAAAATATATCAAAATGATATATTATAAAGAAGATTGTATCACCTATACAATCGCGCTTAAATTTATTTCTTCCTATACATAATCATAATGACTTTTTTCTATCCCGAATTTTTAATTCTAGTATCCTATATGTAATTAAATGTTATTATTATTATGATATAACCATATTACACCTTTTATCCATCCTATGAATAAATATATCACAACACCTTCATATATATGGATCCATGCAACAGTGTAATTTTTTTTTCTTCGCCACATTATTATGATGGTTATAAACATATATAAGGAACATATAAGATATATATATTTATATATAATAATATTTATTATAAAAAGGTTAATTATTCATTAATATTCTTTTTCTCCATCCATTTATTGATGACTACAATATAATTGTGTATGTACAGCCTACAGCCTCAATAAATGGTATAATTCATTTTCATATCTTGATCGTTATGGGTAAATAATAATATCTATATATTTAATATATAAAATATTTAATCATAAATAATCTCATGAATATTATGGATACTTAATAATATTTTATGTTCCTAAACTACCTAATCCAACCGTTCAAGAAAAAGAAAGATGTTATCATCTGAAATAGTGACTTTAATTGTGAATTGATAATAAAAGTATTATAAAACATTATAATTAAATAAAATATGGTATAAAATATATAATTATGTATATTTAATTTATTCATTAAATTTCAATATTTATTATACATGATATTAAATCACATTCAACAAAATGGAATCATGAGATAATGGTTTTCTTATCTCACTTTTGCTTCTAGGATACATTTTCCATATTCACCACTTATTTATTTTTTATGGTGTATATACTGGCCTTTTGATATATTATATCCAGAATATATATTTCTTAATTATATTTAAATATTCAATGTATTTTATTTCAATCATGAGGCATATAATTGATGTGATACCCGATCGGTAATACTTTATTTCATAACGTCTTATTTTTTTGTGATTGTTTATTGATAAGCCTCCATTAGGGTATATTTCACATCAATGTCCATTTTAAATGAAAAATATTTCAAAAAGGATTTTACTATTCTTATATATTAATTTAATGTCGTGTAAACTATGGTTTGCTTTTAAAAAATATCTAAGGGAATCTTCCATTCATTTTCTAAACGAGGTACATTTTGACATTTTCTACAAAAAAATACAGAAGGAATGCTTTATTTTAACTTAAATAGGTAATGAGTGGATTTTTCAAATCTCAGATTTCATTAATTATTTAAATATTCCTTTATATATTAACATTTTTATTATCATGGAAATTTTTTCACTTCGTATTTTTGTGGTTTATTTTCAGGAGTAAATATCAATTTGAAAAATATATTTTTACAAAAAAAATGATTTAATGTTATCTTTAAGGTAACTTTACTTATTAATGAAAATAATACATTATTTTACTCATTCACTACATGGTATATTATCTAATAATACCAAAAATTTATGAATTCACTTATTTAGATCATTGAATATTATATTTCTATTAACTATAAATATTCTTGCATCATGAATTTTATTATTACGAAAACTATAAAACATTATTACATATGGTGTTTACATTTAATGGTATTTGTTATAAAGGTAAAAATTGATAAATATGTATCCTTTACTCAATATATATATATATATAAGGAAATTTTTTATTAGTTAAACAGATTATTCAATCTATGAGGAATGCTTTGGAAATGCAGACATGGATGGGGGTCATTTATAGATACCCCATCGATTCATCAACTAGTTTTATAGGACAAACTTGTTGTGCAATTTATATTGGTTTTTACCCTATAGTTTTTTAATTTATTGATGATGGATCATACTTGTAGGGATATCATTTTCATGATATATGAAATAAAATAATTAATCATCACTATCATTGAAAATATTTTTATATTATTATTCAGGATATTTTCACTATGATGGTATCTCGATATAAATTTTGGTATAAACTTATCGAATAAGTAGAATGTTCTATTACTTATATTAAGTTTCATATTAGTACTCCCATATCATACAATGATATTCAAGTAATTTAAATGGAATGTGTGTTCATTTATTTACCATCCCAGGATAATATTACTATTTGATTCATGATAGCTAGAACTTTACTTTACCCTTAATATGAATTTGGTATCAACATTATTTTTTTCTTTCATGGAGATATGGACAAGAATTATTTGAATGATTTTTCAAGGATGTTGTTCATTTTATTATGTTATGTATTATATTTTTTTCAATTAAAATTGAAAAAATGTGATTCATATATATATTTAGTATCATAAAACTAATAAATTAATAAGTCCATCTGTATTTTATCCTCTATATCTATGATAATAAAATAAATTATCCACCAAATCAAGGTTTCTAAGGTCAGGGTTGCTAAAAAATACTATTCTAAAATCCTAGTATTAAGTTAAAATGTACCAATCATCACTCAGAATAGAACATAGTATTATTTAATGAGAATACTATATTAAATGTTATAGTGTTATAGTTATAATTAAAATGATTTATTAGATCTAATGATTTGAGTTTGTGAAAATTTATTCCATTAAATATATCCATGGAAGAATTTAATGATATTTTAAATGAATAAATGGCAAACCCTAAATAAAATGGACCCTTTATGATCATTGACTGTATTAGGTTGGTATATTATTACTTTGAACATCTATAGAACCTATTCTGTTTTAAATATGTGTGACACATTTATATTTTTGATAATTTCATACATTATCCTTCACATGTATTATACTCATAGATTTTACCATAGGAGTATAATATTTTCAATCATCAAGAAAAACAATAGAAATATCATGTCGTAGTGGTGAAGTGTTACTGAACAAGACCACCCACATGGTTAATGTTCTCTAGAGGAACATTAATTTCATGTAATCTATTTGGAAACATAAATATTTTTTTTGGTTGAATTATCCCCATTTTTTATCATGGTAATATATTTTCATGTGTGAAATTACTATATGGGGTGCAGAACGTTACACTCCAACAACTGAAAATGATTTTTTTCACCCAATTTATCATATATGATATCTTGTAATACATTTAACATGAAGATATGATTAATAATTTGTTATTATAATACAATTTTAAATATATTTTTTGATAATTAAAATATTTATAAATATGAAAATCAATTATGAAAACTAAAATTTTAATTATTTATTGCTCAAAATAATTCTTTTTTAAAAAAAATATTTTTTATTCATATTATATATGTTATACCTAAAAGGTAAATTTATAAAATATATAATTTAATTAAACAAATAAAATTTTCTGAGTTATCCATGTCAAATATATCTTTGTGTGTATTTTTTTTATTTTACTAAAATGGTAAATTTTTAGGAGAATAATGTAAAATATTGATTCTAATATTCTGTAGCATTGATCAACTAATTATGATATATATATGCCATAAAAATATTTGAAACAATTTTTGCGTTAAAAATCATGTTTAATGAGTAATGTAAACCATTTGAAACTAATATTTTTAATATTTAAACCAATAATTAACATTAAAGAGACAAAGATATATTTTTTCGAATAAAAAATATTTTATAAAATTTACATTTAATGAGGTGGGTAAATGATGAAATTTGGTTTTTGAATGGTTATCATATGAAATAATATTAATTTACTATATAATAAGATATTAATTTTTTTCATAAAACCCACTACTCATGATCCGATGTCCTCATTAAGTATCAATTCATAAAAATTAACTTTTTATTCTAGAAAATTATTCATTTTATTGACTTCTGTTATATTAATTTAACTAAAATTTATAAGTAAAATTTTTTAAAATGAAATAAATTTTATTAATCACTATAATTAATTTTATTTAATGATTTCATCTTTAATTTTATCCAAAAATAGTTTTTAGCATGTTAAAAATCGTGTTACCATGTTACGTGTTAAAATGGTTTAACCATGGTCAATAAAATGGAGAAGGATTCAAATTACACAAAAACATTATTAAATATAATATGATGATTTTAGTTTTGACTTAACAGTGTTATATGTTAAAACTAAGAATAATGTAGGCCAAAAAACGTGATTAATTCATATAAAATATAATAATGATTAAAGTATTTATAGGTTTTTCTTTGAA
Source organism: Viscum album (assembly GCA_963277665.1). Classification (NCBI taxonomy): domain Eukaryota; kingdom Viridiplantae; phylum Streptophyta; class Magnoliopsida; order Santalales; family Viscaceae; genus Viscum; species Viscum album. The sequence continues at coordinate 1,019,221,967 of OY728143.1, forward strand.
AGGGCCACCTCTTATTCTCCCATATACCTTCCATTTAAGAACTCTATCTCTAAAAATACCTAACCAAATAAAATAAAAAAAATTCCCAATCATAACCAAGATGTCTTGGAATCCAAAAAACCATCTTAATAAATCCTATGTTGTAAAGTAAATGATGATTATTGAAGAAGTGGTGATTTTAATACTCGATCAATTTCGTGTTTATTTAATCCTTTACTAAAAAAATAACATATATAACCATAATAAAATGGATAAATATATATATATATATAATTTAAAAAAAATGTTAATTTTTTTTACAATTTTCAATTTATTTTATTTATTACTAAAAATAAAAAAACACCATTATTGCGTATTTACAAACTACCATCTCAACGATGTAATGTATTCTTTCTTTATCATATCCCATTGTTGACTATATATATGGATATTATGAATAAATATATTATATTAATAATATAAATATTAATATTTAAGAAAAAAATATTATTTAACTTCTTAGCATCTCACCCGTGGTAAAATGTTAAAACTCTCATGCATCTCTATAGCATATCACCTCTGCGAAGCGAGGTGATTTTTTTTTCATTTTTCTTCGAATATATGGTAATAAACACATATTTAATTAATATATATTAAATATCATATTTTATTAATATTCAAAAAAATGAATTATTTTTTACCATTTATTCATTCAATTTATTGGAAAATGAAAGCATCAAAAGTGCCTACAGAGGGATTATTCTATCGACAATGTGATGTAATTAATTTTTCACATCCACATTATACGAATATTTATAAAATTTTATATAATTAATAAATATAATAATTTTGTAATTACTAATAATAGATATATAATTAAAACAATACCAAGGTTCAAGGACCAGATTCTTCAAATTAAAATGTGCATGGGAAAATAAACAGTTAGCACCCTGAATATTGATTTTAAAATTAATTATTAATAAATTTTAAATTGAAAATTATAAAACACTGAAATATAGTAATATAAGTATGAATATGTTTATATTATTTTTTATAATAAATTAAAATTTATTATATAGTATTTTTGCACCAAAATGAGGAAATTCAGGTCCTAAGGTAACAGATTATTCTATAATGTAATTTTTAGTTATTATTTCTTATGTTTCTATATATTATTTGAGAATTTTAATTTATTTATATATCAAACCCCATATATTTTTTATGATTTAATAAATTTTAAGGTATGATTTTTCCTTTTTTATCTGCTTTATTGTAAATAAAATTATTGCGAAAATGAGGTTATGAAAAGCTAACAATATTCCCTCTTTTCATTTAGGAATCATTCTATTCCAATAAAATTTTAATTAATATTTCATTAATGGATGTATTTATCGATAGATAAATGTTTTAAAAAATTAAAATAAAAACATTTGAATTTATTAAAGAATTATTAAATAAATATTTTCAAATGTTTTTCATATGATTCTCTTTTCATATTTTACTAAAGGGAAAGAAAATAAGTTTCCCTTTTAATGTATATAGTTTTCATGTATTTTACTAATATATTATACCTCCATAATCATGAATATTCCTTTATATTATTGAATGGTTTTACAAAGATTCTATAATTTTCTTTTTCCGTAGAATTTTAGTTTTCAAAACAAGTTATAAGAACAAAAATGTTTTATCTTGATTTTGTAAGATTATTTGAAATGTTTTTGTAAAAGATGTTTTTTATATATGTTAACATCATTTATGTATTTTTACATTTATATATGGTTATTAAAATACTATACTTTCAATATTATTACTATTAATGTATTATCATTAAGATGTTTTTAAATATGATTTCATGAAACCTATTATGTTCCCATGGGATAATCACCTCCTGATGAAATAATGAATGCTTTTATGTTATTTTGGAAAACCTATATATGGTTTTATTTAGGTAAATGTTTGGGATTGAAAATTATATCTATCAAATGAAGTTTATTTATATAATTATCTTTATTATTACTGTAATCTGAAATGCGGAGTGAACTCGTTCCACTATGGGACTATATCTTCCATGACACTCTTTTTAGTAATACTTGAATAAGGAAATGATTTTATGTAATTATTTGTTTTACACATTCTTGTGTCTTATTATTAAGATATTATCTCATTGTACATCAACAACTATTAGTGAATCTATAATATTATGACTAGTAACATTTCTTAAAATAGATCCTTATGAAACCACTCATAATTTATGTTCTTGGACATGTAGGGTGTGTTTTCATAATTTAAGATCAAGTTCTCATACCCCTATGTTTATCATATGAACATATACGAGCATCGATTTCTATCTATCATTTTTAATCATACTGAGAATTTGATCTCACTATTTCATATGTTTCCATATCTCCAGGTTAGGAAGAAACAATTTATGTTTGTTATGCATAAATATGGAAATATAAGTGAATAATTGAGGGGGGGTGGGGATATTGAAAGACAATTATAAAATAATATGATTATTTTTATAATATCCTTGAAGATAAACATATTTGGTTTCTTAGTGTGTGTTATTTAATGATGTGATTGATATTTATTGAAGATTTAGTAATATTTATATATGTTAGTATTAGTCCAGCTAATTGTAATCCAAACTAAACATGACGATATCATTAACATGGATTCATGTGTCAGTTTGTGTGATATAAAATCATAAAAATTAACCATTAAACAACTCATCATAATTTAATAATATTGTTTAATAATCATATCATAATGTATAGTGTATACCATTAGTGAATAAAATAAATATATGTAATTAAATAAGACACTTAAAATTCCTCTAATTTTGAAATCATCCTACAAATATTTTAAAGGAACATATAATCATTTAATTTGAATAAAATAAACACTGTATAAATTTTTTGTTACCCCAAGTATTAATAAATATATTTTTCTATACACCAATTTTCAAGACTGCTCTTCTTGGGCCCATGTTGTGACATCCCCAAGCCCACCTTCCATAGGCCAGAAGCTATTGACTAGCACTGGGAAAGAGAAACAAAAAAAGGGTAGGCATTATCTATAAATATATATAGAAAAAATAGGTATATATTGAATTCAAACCATAAAAAAGTATATATGATTGTAAAAGTATGTAAATAATGCAATGGGTGGCCAGAATACAAGCCCAATGGAGGGTTAAATATCGAAAAATGAAAAAAAAATAGCTCCTAAGTTTATCCACCAATGATCCTACCAGAAGGGTAGATACATCGCGTCATTGTATCTCTCCACGTAAACTGGTCACCCCTGTACACCAACTAGTATTGGATCCCAAATCTCATTCAGGGCTTCCCATCGTCTGCACATGACACAACAAGGTGCGGGCGATGCCAATACATGGATGAGTATAACATTACCTAGTTGGGACCTCGAGACCCCTGAAGGCCTCCTAGAATTCCACAATCGAATAACCACAAATCATTATATCAATAAAAAAGAACAATGTAAAAGACACATCACGCCAGGTACACAACATAAAGAACATGAATAATGATTATTAGTCATAATTAGAGATCATCTTTCCCTATCGAGAGGCTTTTTATTCTAGACCGCACAAGGTCACTAGGTGCTGACCCATAGAGAATCGATAGGTGCTGACCCACAGAGGATCGCTAGGTGCTAACCCAAGGAGGATCACAAGGTATTGATCCATAGAGGGTTTCTAGGTGGAGACCCATAGAGGATCGCTAACTGATGAACCATATAGGATTGCTATGTGATGACCCACAGGGTATCGCTAACTACGGAACCACATGGGATCTCTAGGTGCTTTATCACGTCACAACAAGCTACTGAATTCCAAAACATAGCACACTTGATTCCGAGAGGATCTTCACCTAATGAATTTGGTATTACCTAAACTATCATTATTCCTCACAAATATGTAACCAAATGTAATTAAATGTTATAAGGGTTCCAACGCAACAAACTGTGCATCAATCAGTTGCTCGATCTGTAAGGTATAGGCGTTTTAGTACCAAGGGCCTTGTTGGATTCGGTTTTGATCCAACCTAGTGTAATCAAACATATCCAAAACCCATTTGGAGTATATGAATGATAATTCATAGTCCAATGGATTCCAACGCCGTAGACGGTTCGTCAAACAGACGTCCGGTTTAGAAGATATGTCTCATTAAGAGAAACTGGGTCAAAAGGGTCGGGGTCCGGCCCGACCAAGTCCGGGTCTACTCGACCCAACCCATCCTGCTAGGCTCAGCCCGAACTGGCAGTTCATGACCCGGTTCTTCTAGTCCTAGTCTGAGTCGATGGGCTGTGGGACTGGCCTGACAGACCTAGTTGGGTGTAGCCCGCTAGCTGGGTGTTGTTCGTCTCCCCAAACGAATGAGTCTGTTCAGGCTCATCAATCTGCTGTGCTAGCTTCTCGCCACTCCACCTGACTGATCTGCATGGATCGGTCTTCAAGCGGGACCTGTGGGTGCCGATCCACCCTCTACTTTGGTTCATTACCCCGGAGCTTTTCCAAAGTGTGGCGCCCAAGGTCAATGTGGATAGAAAAGGCCAACCACCCCTATCAGTCGTGGCGCCTTCATGTGCCACCATTCCCTCACAACCGGAAAGAGGTGGACACTACTACTAGTCACCTCTTCCAGTTTTCAGTACTGCATGAGGGTTAGGGAATCCACGGGCCACCAGTTAGGGTCATGTGGTCAAATTATCATCATATCGGTGTCTACGGCCCTCCCCGGATGCTACCTACACTAGTAACCCTTGGTTTCATCATGCTGTTATATTACTCAGTTTCCCATGAATAATTCATCGAACTGAGATCAGTGGTGGGTCCAAGCCTTGTTCGTTTCAGCATGTGCCCTCTGCGTTAGAGTTATAACATGGTAAAAAATTTAATAATCAATAAAATCTTATAATAACAACAATAACCCTCCCTTAAACTCGTTAAAAGACTCTAAAGATGGGGAAGAAAGGTCCGCATTCGAAGGTGTTTGTCGGTGATTGTTAAATTTATGTTCTTCAATGGTGGAATAAAATGCAGGAACATCATCAAGAGTTATCCTTTCGTTTTCCAAAATCATCTCCAACGATTTTATTAAATAAAATAAAATTTACCCCCCACAATGGTTCATTAAAATGATTTATTAATGAATCCTAAAAAATGAATCTATTAAACCAAAAAAAATTGAGGTTACATAATATTAGGATCAAGATATTTAAAAGAACCTCAATTAAAGCCTAACGTTAAACTACAGTCTCACCATTCTCTAACAAACTATTATAGAAAGAATAAAATACCATTTTTAATTATTTTATTATTTTTCCGAAAAGTATAAAAATTAGGTATTTCATCTGATCCTTATCTGTTGATGATAGTGTTCACCTAAGTGAATCCCAGTGATTTGAATTCAATAGTGCCCTTGTATTTTTCAATCGAGCACTGAATCAATTGATTGAAATCCCCACTCTCACGATTACTAAATGTACCTAAAAAACTGTTCAAAAATCGGTCCCTGGATCTCCGGGTCTCAAAATCACATGCTATCAATTTTTGTTGACCCATAATGATTACAGATAATTAAAAAATATATTACATTGAATATACAGGTCCTTAAATTCTACAAACCTTAGATATTTACATCCTTTAAATCCACAAGAAAACATAAGAAAACAAATGGGGGTACATTGCACGATTTTGAGCCTCATGCTCCCATGTTCTCTCCCGGAAGTTTTTGTGCTGCCACCGAACTCCCACTTGACGGATCAACCATACAAAAATATCCATCACTTTTTTTATCTACTATCTCTACTAGGAACTCTTTTAATATCGCCTCATTGTCAATGTCATGTTCTCCCAAGATTATAATGTGCAATTTACCTTGCATGTAACTATTCATCTATTTAACATGGAAAACATTATGCACTCAGAACATATGTGGGTGAAGTTCTATGAAATACGCCACCCCTCTAACTCTACGGATAATATAGAAAGGATAGACGAACCCTTGAGATGAATTTCCACCCCATCCAAATCCCCAAAATTCTCATTAGGGTGAGACCTATAGGAAGACATGATCTCCCTCCTCAGAAAATAAGGTTCTCCATCTCTTCTCAGAATAATAATTATGCCTATTTTGTGAAGTCTTCATCCTCTCCTAGATGTTCTAGACCTTCTCAGTGGTAGCTTTTACCAACTCTGGACCCATTAGTGTAGACTCCCCAAGTTCAGTCAAACATATAGGTGATCTGTACGGTCACCTATACATGGAATCAAAAGGTGACATGTATATGGTGGAGTGATAAATATTTTTGAATGTAAACTCCACCAATGGTAGGTGGCCATCCAATCTATGGACAAAATTTAGGTTTCAAGCACAAATCAAGGCCTCAAGTGTATCTATGGTTCCCTCCAACTAACCAACATTCTAAAGGTGACTGGTGGTGCTCATGCGTACTTGATTCTTGAATGCCTCCTACAATCCCTTCCACAACTATGATGTAAAATGTGTGTCATGATCTGAAATGATCATCAATGGAACCCCCTAAAACCATACTATCTCATGTACATAGAGGTCTCCCAAGCCCTCTACTCATATATGTTCTCATATCTGTAGGATGTGGGATGACATTGTGAGTCATTCAACGATCACCCATATGGAATCATGGCCCCTGGATGTATGTGGTAGACCTATAATGATGTCCATGGAGATACCATCCCACATCCATTCAGGTACATCTTGTGGTAGTGCTAGGCTTGCTAGAACCTGCTGCTCGACCTTCACTTTCTAACAAGTGAGACATCATAAAACAAACTTTTCCACTTCTTTCTCCATCCCTAGCCACCTATTTGAATACTAGAGGTCTTGGTACATCTTCACCACACATTTATGTACTATCAAAGGGGATGTGTGGATCTCCATCAACATCTTGTCTCAGGGAATCACATGTACCATGGTGCATCCTCTGAAAAGGATAAAATTCTCCCACCAAAATAAAATCTATCAGGGGCCCATCCTAAGGATATCTGAACACATCGGTCCATATAGTCAGTGTCCATAAGTTATGGCTCCCAGAATTGCATAATGACTGGGGAATGGCTGTCATAGACTAGAGGTAAGATTCTCTATCACTATCCATGAAGGATATCTGCAATGTAGCGAGCTACTTTATCACCTCGCTCAGTATATGAAAACAAGAACTTCTGATGAGTAAGTATTCTACTACATTATCCTTCCTATGAGTCTAGACAATCTCTATTTCATAGTCTTGGAGGAACTCCAGCCATCACCACTAACTCAAGTTTCAATCGTTCTGTGAGAAGCTATACATGATAATCTTTTGATGGGATTAGACGGTAAATCTTTCACCCATCAAGTAGTGTCGCCACATATAAAAATAAAATACCACTGCTTATAACTCTATATAATGGCTAGCATGGTTCTTCTAATGTTGCATCAACTATTGTGAGTCATAGGTGGTCACTGCTTGATCCTACATTAGGACACTTCCAAGTCCAGTCCATGATGCATCGCAATAGAATATACACACAGTACCATCATATGGTATCCTCTTGATCGGGGCACTCGTCATCCTCTGTCTTAGCCCCTAGAAACTCTACTGGCATCTCTCCATCCACAAAAATTATTTTACCTTCTTTGTCAAAGATGATAAGGTTCTTGCTAATCTTGAAAAGTCATGTATGAATCTCCAGTAGTACCCATCCAACCCCAAAAAACTCTGCACCTCAATCACACTACTAGGAGGCTCCCAAGCCATCAATACCTCTATCTATGGAGGATCCCTTGAATATCTAGACTCTGAGATAAAATGACCCATAATGTGGATCCCCCATATCAAGAACGTGAATTTCATGATCATTCTATAATGTTCATTTTCTAGGATTGTGTCTTGAAATATATGCAGATGTGTAGCATGATATTCACATGACCCCAAATATTTCAAGATGTCCTCAATGAAAACCATAAGGAATTGATCGAGGAATGGCTAGAAGATCCTTTTCATGAGCCCCATGAACATAGTTGGACCATTGGTCACACCAAAAGGAATCACTGGGAACTCATATTGGCCATTCCGGCATCTAATGGCTCTCTATGGTACATCCTAATCACGTACCCTGAGCTGATTATAGTCTGATCGTATGTCTATCATGGAAAACCACCGTTCTCCCTTTAGCTAATCAAATAGATCATCAATCCTTGGTAGAGGATAATTGTTCTTCAATGTCACCGAATTCAGGATCCAATAGTCCACGCAAATCCTCAAACATACATTTCATTCTTGGAGAACAAAATCGGAGTTGTCTATAGAGAGACATTGGGTCTTATGAACCCCTTTCTCTCCAAGTCATCCAACTATACCCTCAACTCACAATGCTCCATGGGAGCCATCCGATATACTGGTATAGATATTGGTGTTGTCATGGGGTACAAGTTGATGTAAAAGTGTACCTATCTATGTTGATGTAGTCCCAGAACATCATCTAGAAAAACATCAGCATACTCATCCACCACAACAGGATAACTCGGACTACTCTCATCGACTACACTGAGGCTGAGGTTATTCAACTGATGAGTGATCAGGTGCTCTCTACTCTGAATAAGTCCATCAGGAATATAAAATGTTTCCTTATCGCCAATGAATGAAAACATGGTCTCATCCTCACACACACACACCACACTTTTCCCCTAAAACAATTGATCTTATCATGGATTTTGGGTAGTCGGTCCATGCTCAATATGACATCATAAGGCCTCGATACTGATACTAGGAGATCCTAGCTGGAGCTCTCTCATCCAATAGTGAGTTCACACTACCTAAACCAGTGTGCAATCATCGAATCCCTTCTTGTAAAAGTCTATAATTAGAAGGATCGAGCCAATGGCTCAATCAGAATATCCGAGATCCGAACAAAACCTATGTAAATGAAAGTGTGACTGGAACTTCTATCTATAAGAACTGAATATAGGTTGGATAAAACAAATATTATACCAAAACTCATCTCAAGAGCATAGTGTAGTAGGCATAAGCTACCTATAGCTGAGCTCATCGTTGTCCACCTACAACATATGGTCGGGATGGCGGCAGTAGAAGCACATATCATCGCACGCCGCCTGCAGCACGACCTGCTCCTCTACCATGTCTGCCTCCCTATAGAACACCTTACACAAAACTCCATCACTAACATTTAGGTCCCCCCACAGTATGTCGATCATCCACATGGGAAATAGTACGGTTGCGAGCCATGTTCCCATGTTTTCCACAAGAGTTATAGACACTAGTGCTCTGATGACCTCCAATACCTTGCGAGCTCTTCACCTCCGACCCTACATCCTAGGGTCGTCCATCAGAAGGTCTGGACCATTTTGGGCTCTTCATTATTTGCATACTACCTAATGTAGATGAAGTAGCTTCGTGTCCTTCAGTGGTAAATATCTCTATGGGTTCTTGCTCAATAAGGGCGCTCTCCACTATTAGTGCATACTCTAGAAATCTGGCATGCATCAAGTGTTTGAGTGATATCAGTGATGCTTTGATCTCCTATCAGAGATCCTGATCAAAGATCTATGCCTTAATTAATGGGTCATGTGCTATGTCAATAGAGTAGAAGGAAAGGAAAATGAATCTCACCGAGTACTATGCCACTGTCAGGCTGACATACTGTAAGTGCCGTAACTATTGAATAAGGACTGAGCATAAATTCATTCGTACAAACTCCACCCTGAAGAGGCTCTCATAGTCCAAAAATAGTTTTTTGCCTCCACGTGGGTCTAGAGCATCATGCTCTGCCATCTCCATAATGTGATGTGGAATAGGATAGCATATAGAATCACTATCTGGTATGTTGGTGTCTCAACCCAGAGGAAAACCCATGCCATAACCGCCAACATATACTCAACTACCGGGAGATATGTCTCTCCTACAATCCTTATAGGCATGTGTCTTTGGAAATCGTGTAATGCGCTCAGTCCACATGCCCAATCTTCTAGTGGGGCTAGGGTTATCTGCAACCCTATGGGTAGTGGTAATATTAGTACACCACATGAAGGTACCATCGTCGTATCAGGGACCTGTAATGAAGGCTCATCACTCAGTGGTCCATAATTGTGATCTATCAAAGGAATCATGCATGGTTCTCTTTGTGGTGGCATCCTATAAAGAAAAAGATTCAGCATGGTCAATAAGTTATACCTGGGAAGCTGACTCAGAATGAACAAAAGAAGAATAACATTTTGACGACACACACTATCATTTTTTTGTGTTCCCAATAAGAAATTAGAATTTACTGACCTTGTGTATGGATACGTCGGCCTCAGCACCAACACTGGACACCCCAAACTGAAGCACTAACTCAAGACACATAACACTATTACTCCATTGAAAATATAAACTCTTAGTTATTCTTGTAGAACTTACCACCCATTGATACCACTTTGTCAAGAATGGTCCCCTGGGGCCTATTCCGTGACTACCCCATGCCCACCCTCCATAAGAAAGGGGTTGGTGACTAGCATTGGAAAGGACTAACCCAAAAAGGGAAGGCATTGCCTTTAAAACTATACACACACAGACTGTGTATACAATGAGAGAAAACAAGAAAAAGAACTAATGATACTAAAAGTAATCATTGAATTTAACTTGGGGATAGAATACAATACTAACATAAAATTAAATACCACAAAAAGAAAAAATAGCTCCTGAGGTCGACCGCCTAGGATCCTATTAGAAGGGAAGATACAGTTTTCCATTGTGGCTCTTCGTGTCAATCGGTCACCCTCATACACTATTTAATCCTTGATCCCAAATATCTGTCAAGGATTCTCTTCGTCTGCATATGAAACAACATGTTGTGGGTGATGCCTATAAAGGGGTGAGTATAAAAATATCCATTAGGGATATCGAGACCCCAAAATGTCTTGTTTAACTCCCTAAAAGAAAAAACCACAAAGCATGTTCTCAATGACAAAGTAAAAAAGTAAAACAAAACTCACATATGGAATATAAAATAAAGAACAATAATAAATTTGATTATCAATATAGCTATTTAACCTAATTATTTCGAGAGTCTTTTGGTTCTAGACCACATAAGGTCATTAAGTGCTAACCCATATAGGATCACTTGGTTCTGACAGAATGGGGATTTCTATGTTCTAACCCATAGAAAATCGCTAAGTGTTAACCGATAGAGGATCACTATGTTCTAAAAAATAGTGGGTTGCTTAGTGATGCCTCATATGGGGTTGCTAACTACTAACCCACAGAGGACCGCTAATTTTTGACCCACTATGGATCGATAATTACTGTCCCACAGAGGATCTTTATATAGTTCATCACATCATATATAGCCACAAGATTCCTACTATTTTCATGATTGATTTCAAGAGTATCCAAAACTTAAGCCATATGATATACCTCATCTTCCACGAATTCTGAAGAAGATATAACCCGAAGGACTTCCTTGTCATAAGGGTTCCAACATAATAGATGACACGTCAATCATTCTTTTGGTCTGTAAGTTACCTGAATTTTATACTGAGGTCCCTGCTAGATTCAGGTTTGATCCAAATCAGATATACTCCATCTTTCACAAAACCCATTTGGATTATCTCAAAATTAATCCCTATTCCTAAGGATTCTATCTCCATAGATGGTTCATCAAATTAACATCCGGTTTAGAAGATATCTCCCTTTACGAGAAAGTAGTTTAAAATGTTCTGGGTCGAACCGACAGAACCCGGCCTGTTGGGCCAGGTTCGGAATGGCTAGCCCCAGCCCGGTCCGGCTGGGCCCGATCCGGGTCCCTATGCAGCAGGACCGTCCTTCCCCAACATGTTGGTCACAATTTTCCTCCCCAAATGGACTCATCCATTATGGTTCCTCAATTAGCGGTTTGAGGTTACCGCTACTCCACATGACCAGTCGACATAAACTGGTCAGCAAGCGGGGCCTGCAGGGTTGGGTCCACCCTACGACATGGCATTGAGCAATGATGCTTCCCCCGTGATGCACTGCTGCGTCACAGCACCCTCCGTCTACGTGGCTGACAAAGGCCAGCAGCCCCTGTCCGCGGCGGTGCCTTAACGCACCGGTTCCCTCTGTCGGTCGTCGACGCAGCCGCACCTGTGGTGCTTTCGGTAGCCACCTGTGAAGCTCTAGTGGTCTGATATTCTTCCAATCTGGGCCTACGAGCCTCCTAGTATGATTTCTATAGTGCGCGGCCCTTGGAATTGTATTGTTTCCATATTTCTTGGTCACCCATAATGAACGCATCAAACATAGATCATGAGAAGGTCCAAAACATGTTCAATTCAGCCTATACCCTCCGCAATAGCATTATAACATGGGAATGATTTAAATAATGAAAAAAATCATTGAATAATTAAAAACCATACCATGAACTCTTTGGATGATGTTCTAGGTGATGAATATGGGTCAGCGTTCAAAGGTGTTCTTCGGCATTCGTTGAATCTTCGTTCTTCATTGGAGGAAGATGTCACCAGCACCTTGTCAAGAGTCCTCTCATGGGTTCCCAAAACCAACACCAATGATTTGACTAATTAAAATGAGGTTTAACACCCCCCCCCCCCCCCGAACATTGGTTCATTAATATAAAACATTAATGAATAATATTTAATGAACCTATTAAACCAAATTTGTTGTGGTTACATAATGAGATGCTCAAGGTATTTAAAGGACAAAAATTATTGCCCACCATTAAACTACGATCTAGCCATAATCTTCTCAACTATTGTAGAAATAATCAAATACATATTTAGTTAATTTATTTTTTCTCGAAATGACCAGAAATCATCTTTTTTGTCTGACCCTTTCCTGTCACAGTTATGCTTTGCTTAAGCGAATCCTAGCACTGTGAATTCAATGGTGCCCTCAGATTTGTAATCTAAGAACTGGTTCGAAATATAAAAATCCACAATCGCACGTTCATTGAACGTACCTTAAATATATTTTAAAATTATTTTATAGCCTCTCCAGAACTCAGAATCAAATGCAGGAAATTTTCACTGACTCCTAATAATTCAATTAAATTATAAAAACTTAATATGGAATTTTTAGGACTTCACACTACTCAATTTATTGGCATGATACTCAACATTTCATAAATTAAATAAAATAATAAATAAAATAAATTTTTGATGAAATTATTATAGGAAATATTCTAAATGAAATTTAAGTAATGAAAATGATAGTATTCAAATGTTATAATGTGGTAATTCCTCGCTATTCATGACCTGAATTTCCCAAAGAGATATATATCTCACAAATGTGTCACCATCGTATGGAATGATAATTTCTATATACAATAATCAAAAAAATAAAATGAATAATAATTATAGTGTATGAATATGGTATTTTTTAAATCCATCCACCAATTCTTGATAAAATTTAATTATATAATGGAAATGATCAAATAAATCCACTTAGGATAAACCAAATCTATACTTGGCACTCTGAAAATTAAAGATATATTCAAGCATTTTCAATCATCTAAGGTGAAATATTTCATCCATATCCAATCCGACATCTACTAATTAATGAACTTATATCTCCCAAAACATTAATACTATTAAGGGATATAATATTTGAGCGATGTAGATAAAATAGAAATTTTTTTTTTAAATGTGACAATATGTTATTATACATGTTTTGATGAAAATATAAAATAAATACATAAATTAAATATTTACGATATAAAATATATGATAGAAGATATATTTTAAATGTAAAATCAATATATATAATTCATATATAAAAAATATTATTATATGGAGAAAAGTTATTTAAAATTTCCAATGAACAAAAAAGAAGGATGAAAATTACAAACATTTTACCCCTATAGAAGTGATTTAAATCTAGCACATAGAATTGTAAATCCAAATTATATATATTTCTCATATATTTATTAATGAAATTAATCATGTGTAATTCAATCAAAACCATAACATATCACACTTAAAAATTCCATAAATAAAACTGTTATTAAATAAAAAATTTCAAAACATGATTCATTTCAATAATTCTCCCTAGGTTAATGCAAAGATTTTACGGAATTGTCCCAATTCCATCTCAATTACTGAAATATTTCTGGAATATTTTTATTATAAACATATTAATGGGTAAATATAGCCAAAAAAATAGAAACTGCATCAAAAAATTAGTTTTATATAATTATAATTTAAATAATTAATCTATTATGTCAAATTCCCTATTAATCATATATTTTCATTTAACACTCAGAGGTAAACATTAAATGGTCAATAATTTTGGTCACCAAGCTTTCACATGTTTTGGTTAATGCCTATTGAATTAAATTAAAACTCTATCCTAGAAATTAAATAAATATATTTAGTCAATCAAAAAAATAATTTTTTAAATTCTATTACAATTATTAAAATAAAATCACTAACCCTAGATGATATATAAATTATTTTTTAAAATAATTTATATAAGTAGAATCATTCAAAAATAATCTATATTCTATATAAATCCATTTTTGAATGTAAAAAATTAAAATGAAAAAATTTGTTTTTTCCCTTTGAACCCATGAAAATTAATGGGGAAATAGAATGGAGTTTATATTTTGGGAATAAAGTATGTAACTAAAATCCTTAAAATGTTTGCCTAGAAAAAAGTATATGAATTATATGGGAAGGATGGGTCATTCATTGTATATGAAAATGATATGTAAGAGAAATAACATTTTTATATTGAATACAATTTATAGATGATCAAATTAATTTTCCATTAATTATTTATATATTAATAAAATATTAAATTATATGAAAATTAGTAAATAAGATATTAAAATGGAGAGTTTAGATATATATTTTTAAAATGATATATAGTAGAAATAACATAGGTCTTCTAGGAACTGGATAGTTTCTCAACCGAAGTCAATCAAATTGTATTGTAAATTTCTCAACTACTTGAACAAAATATATCATGGTTATCCATTGATACTATGATAGTAACTCATCAAATATTTGTTTATAAAACAAAAATTTTGTTTAAAAATGGTAAATATTTATATGATCATTCAAAAAACCTTTCAACCCTATGTCTGCCTCCTCATTGATTATTTTGAAAACTCCAGCCTATGTACTTATAAATTATATCATCATTTTAAATAATACCTCATCTCACTCCAAATTGAATTTTATTAGATATGAAAATTTTCTTATTATTCGTGTAATATTTTATTGATTACAAGGTAGTATACACGTGTATTTTGATCCTCTAATGTGCCTAGCTAGTAATTTATCAAAATAAAAACATTGGGATCCATTTAAATAGGTTCCATTATTATTACATGTTTAATCATAATCTATTTCTTATTTTTTAATATCATAGATTGAATATTTTGTTAGTGGTTAACTAACACACATTTTTTGTTGGTATATAAAATGTAATATAAAATCTTATATGGTTATCTATTATTCTGGTGACCAGTGGTCTCCAATAAATAAATTTTTAGAATCATGTTTGCAAAAAAATTTAAAAGGGGGTTTATATTTTGTAATTAATTTATATCTAAGAGATATTTTATACATAATTCATTTTATAGAAAATAATTTTCTTAATAGATATATATTAATAATATTATTTTATATTATTTTCTTTTTCGTTAAATGATTAATAATTCTTCATTATATTTGATGAATGAGATAATCACAAATAGTTTTTCTCTAATAAATGGTTGATAATGAATGTTTTATCCAAATCAATTGTGATCATTTCTTATGGATAGACATTTACATGAATGTGGCATGATATTAGGTAATTTCTTTAGTTAATCAAAAATATTTTCTCTTTTAATTACTCAACATATTTTAAATTGATAAATCTCCCTCTTAATAAATATAAAAATTCCCACTTCCATATACATGGGTATCCGTTATTTCTATATATTTCACAAAAAAACAATTTCCAATCCATTGTATATATATCGGAAAGATCAATTGGAGGGATATGATATATATTCAATTAACCAAAAAAATAGTGCACATAAATATAAAATAAACATAACTAGATGTGAAAAACATATCCCAAATAAAATCCAAGATCAAATTACACAATAAGAATTTATTGATAACATTAAAAATCATTAAAAAAGTCTCTTATATCCACATACACAATAAATAAAATTTTATTAATTGTCTATTCAAATAGTGGTAGCCATGGAAGGAAAAAAATGTTATAAAAATATATCAGAATAATTATATTTATTGAACAATTCCTCACAAATGTCTCCAGATCATTGAATTGTATCACCATTCCTAACTTGGGCTCTATTATGACTCCACATATTAGAATCTTTGTATGCTCTCCTCTACATGGATTTAAATATTTTCTTTATGATATTTAGTTCCCTAAAAATGCATACTGTAATTTTACATTTCAATGTTTATATAAAACATATATTGTAATATTTTTTCATTAATTGTGTAATTAATCATCAACAAATGAATATCATTTCTTGAATGTCATATTATGATTGGGCCCAACTAGAATAGAGATGATCTCCTTGTAAAAATTTCTTCTTAACAAAATATTCTATTACAAATGGCCACTATATTAATTCACAAAATGATAATATATTTCTTATGCTAATATTCATCCATATATTGTTCTGATAAATTGATCCATATACCAAACATTACATGAAATCCCATTATGAGTTGCGACATAACTTAACATTAGAATAACATCAATTTAGTTTTGAAAAAAAATAACATTACAAAAAACCATACATTGTTACAATTTCATATTATGAATCCATATAAAATTCATACATATATTAAAATTAATGTTACAAATCTCAAGGAGATATAAATTGTTTCACATTTTTTATATAAAATAACAACTCCTTCCCTCTAATCGATTATGGAAATTTAATTACATGTTAGTGCATGTTTATTTTTTATCATGATAAATTATTAATATAAGACTTGATAAAAATATAAAATATCATTTAATATCCTACAAATCACCAATAACATGTTAAATAAAATAATTTGGGTTTTTTAGAACTTTTCAACTTTTCTAAATCTCTTCAAAACATAATATTTCATTATTATTAACCTTATAATTAAATATTCAAGTAATTATTAAAACATGAAAAATTATTTATTTTAATAAAATAAATAAAATCCCAAAAAATTATACATTTTAATATATATATATATATATATAACAAAAAAATATGATCCTTTAGTTCAAATATTCGATAAGACAAAATTTGATAATTGATTATATCAAATAAAATTAATTTATCTTCACCAAAATATTTAAAATTAATATTGATATTCAAATTTTCTGAAACGTAAACCATATACTCTTGAAATTTCAATCTCTAATATGAAACCAATGTAAAATTAAAAAAACATGCTAATTGAAATTCTCTTTCTAAAATCAAGGTCTCTCATGCTAATTGTGACTCCTATATAATATGTATTCCACATTCGATATAAGCTATATTAAATTCATATATTCCTTTCCCATCAACAAATACTCAATTATTCTTACCTACTAGAAAATAATTCACTCACAGCACAAATTTGGTATTTCAGAAAATGTTTTTTTTATGATTAAACTCATGAATGATTAAAATAAGTTTTATTTTTATTTATTAATATCCACCAAATAAGGGAATTTTTTATGTTTATCAAGATCGATTTATAGGGTTATTTATTTATAGTGGTTGGTAAGTGCTAATATAAAATGTTCTATGATATAATGAGGGGTATTATCAATCAGGAATAAAAATTATTAATATTGTACACTCTAGAATGTCATCCTCACTCACTCTCTATAACAATGATTCACCTTTCAACACAATTGGATTCTTTGTGAATGTTGTTTTTTATTATGAACATCAATAATAAGAATTATTTATCTTCTATAATAATTTATGTTTCTTTTTTATATATAATTAAAAAATATATTTATTAAGGATTGAGATGAATCAATCAAATTTAAATAGTTGGGAAAACATTATTTCCTAGAATTGATGTATTTTTTCCCTTCTATATTTCCTTGATTTCATTTTTTATATTTAGATAATTTTATAAAAATGTTTCTAACATTTATGAGTTCAAAAAAGATCATGAAATTACATTAAGATTTTAAATTTATTGATTTTTTTTTATAAAGAATTTTCATAAGAATTATTTTTCTTTTAGACACTAATTCAGTAGTTTGATTTTAGGTATAAATTCGAAACTAGGTTTATTATTTAATTTATTTTTAAACTCCATAATTCCTCATTCATATTAAACACATCATCCTTAATTCTATTAGGAATTTACTATAATTCTTAGTAAATTATGATTATTCGTGGATTTTTTTGTTCCTTGGTGAAATAATAAAACACTAAAAAATATGCCAAAATGGATTAGAATCCTATCATGTGGGTGATTTTTGTTGTGGGTTGTATTTCATGTACTTTGAGTCAAAACATAATGGATATTTTTTGTATTTATAAATCGTTTGATCCTACAAGCATGTTTGTTTAGTATTTATTATAGTTGAATTACCGACACATGGATCAGGTATTCATAATTAGAATAAATTATGATTTTCTAAAATAATTTAATCTAAGAACATCAGTTTTACAAAAACCAAAAAACAGAAGAAATAGAAAATGAATAAAAAATAAGAAATTTGAAATTCATAATAATATAATGGTTTCTTTCCCACACAATTTCATTATATAGTTTCCTATATGGATTCTACCATAAATATAAAAATGATTAAGATCATGATTTGGGGTAAAAAATGAAAGTAACAACATAATGGTTTTATTCATATAATGGGTAGTGGTGTCTGGACAAATCCACAAGTTAGTTCATTAAATGTGAATCTAATTTCTCCATCATTTTCCCTAAATAATGAAAGGTATTTTTATTATTTATTTAGTTATCAAAAAAAACTGAAGGGATAAACATTTTTTAATGATAAAACTTCTTTAAAAATGGTAATTATTCTACCCATAATCATCTTCTAAGATGATTTATTTTTCTATACATGGTATCTTTAGTGAAATTATCTTTTTTTAATTATTTTTTCATGTGAAGCTATTGTTCAGACCTTTAAAATTGTTGAATTTTCAAATTCTTCTTTCATAAATTAATATTTATCATGAATAAGAATTATATTTTGTTGTGAATTTTCTTTTCTAAATACAAATTAATTTCAATAAATATCCATTAGTTTTTTCCAAGATCCTTAGGTAGATTATAGAATTTAACATAGTTCAAATGATAAGGAATCATCCCAATTAGTGTTTTTAAGCCATAATGGAATCCCAAAATTTTTATTCCAACCATTGAATATAGTATTTAATATTTTTATTATTATTAATTTCTGAAATTAATTTTATTATTCTATTTGAAACATCATCTTCTATATTTATTATTTATGATAGGATGGTTTTGTTTTTTGCGTCCCTAAGTATATCTAATTTAGAACATCAATGATATAATTATAAATGTATGTTCTCATATTTTATTTAAATACTTTTTTTCAATTTGAATGGATTAATTAATTTTATAATTTTTTGGAATTTCTTCCTTGGTTGTGTGGGGAAGCCAACTCAAGTAATATTACATATGATTCTTTTATTTAATAGTTATCTTTATCTAAAAATCATATTGTACTAAAACAAATCTCAATAGCCTTGACTTATTTTCTCCCTTCTTTATCAAGTACATTAGGCAGTCTGTATATAAGAAACATTCACCAAATTCTTGGTTTATAGGATAAAAACTATTTTATGGAATAATAAAATATTAGTGAAAACTATTATTTCGTGATGCAGTTATTCTACGACACATCTACTATTATTATAGAATATGTATTATATATATCATAATCCTTTAATATTATATGAAAAAAATAATTACCTATAGGGTATAATATATCAATAAATAGATCAAATGTAATGTCCCAATTATATTATTTTTATGATATGTCATGTAGTCGGTTTTTACATTATCTCAAAAAATTATTTCATCCATGGTTTATAAAAAATAAACTTAAAATTCATTAATATAATATATATTGTCAAAATAAAATCTCACTAAAATCAATGATAAATATTTTATATAATCATCCTTTTCATTAATAGTTGTTAACATTTTTCACATAGGTTGTCTAAGGTAATGTATCGATAATTTTAATTTTAAAATATTAATCCTCCATTCATTATATTAAACTTATATGTCCAAGAATAATTCCTCCTTGAACAATTACATTAAACAATTCACAGTTCAATGGAATATTTTTTTAGTATAAATTTTTATTAAATTATGTGTATTTTCATGAAATAATTTATGGAGTTTTAAAAAATAATAAAATCATCTTGAAATTATAAAAAAAATTCCTTGATAAGATCTATGAAATTTATTACCATGTATCATATGGATGTACTTTACTTATTTTATAATCAAAATTGTATAATACCTTAAGTTATAGTATAGTTAATTTTGTGGAATTTTATATTTTTATAGTCCACTAGTGTAACATGAATCTATAATTATCCCAAGAATATAATTAAAATTAAGTAGTGCATTCATTTCAGAACCCTTATTTGAATTTATTCAAAAATTGTTTTGGGAAAATTATATTTTATCTTATCCAAATTCCATTTTTTGATTTAAATGAATTTTTTTTAGTTTTCAACTATAATATGTCTTATTGCATTAGACATTGCATCATAATACATAGATAATATTTCAAAAAAATTAGATGAAACACATTTAAAAATTATGAATTAAGAATTTGGTAAATTATTTCCGACACAATAATTTTTAATTTTTTTGTGAAAACATCCGTCATTGAAATGTTATGTTTCCTATATGGTTATCTAAAATTCTTTGGAAAAAATATAACTTCAATTTTTTGCATTTAGATTTTATAAAAGATCAAAAAAATCCTCTTAAACCCCAAATTTGGAACTTGTGCACTTTATTTTATGATGTAAATCAGTTTTGGTTTTTATTAGATGACATTTTACTATAAATGATTACTTATTTCAATTTCTCAACCAATATAAATACATTAAAAAATAGTGTTAGTAGTTTTCCACTAAATTTGATGTAATAATTAATTATGACGTCATTTTTATTTCATTTTCCTATATAGCATAAATTTCATACACTATTGAAAATATATCAATTTATTCATTATTTATTAATCATGTAAATATATAGTATAAATCATAAATTTATTCATCTTATAGTGGTTTGGTTGTGAGAAAAATGCTTCTTATTCTGTATTATAGGATTTTTAGATGTCGTATTGTGACCTAAATAATAAATCTATTTTACTGTTTCATTTTCCACATAAAAAATTTACTTATTATAGTTATTTAGTGTAAAAATTGGGTATTCCACTTATTTAAATATTAGGGAATCAAAAATATAAAAAATGATGATTTTTTAAAACACCATTGTCAAAGTATATTCATAAACATAAAAAAAATATTTTCTATTTCTAGGAAGCATATTCCTAAAATAAATGGTTTCATAAGTTCCCCAATGTTTTGTATATAATGCCATCTTAATTGTTAAAATTATATCCTCTTACCAATAAATATTTATGAACTCTTATTTTGAATGAAATGAATCTATTTTATACATACATATAAAAATCATATTGATTAAATATTCCATAATTTTATAGAACACAAGTCATAATGTGGCATAATATTAAAATAAGCTCCTAGATCAAATAATTATTTTTTAAAATATATGTATAAAAAATTTAATGAAATAAAACATGTATCAATCTATTATAATTTGGTAGGATTATTGGTTTCACTAATGCTAAATTATTAATTCAAAAATTCACTACCTAATTCCCATAAAGTCTCATATTTCATGGGGTTTAATTCCTTATAAAAAATCATATTTGTGAAATTTTAAGTGTCATCCAATAGTGGTGTATTTATTTCATCCTTTTTAGAATTATTACATATTTAATTCTGGATTTTATCCCCATTTTCTTTATTTTATTTTTCCATTATTGGAGGAAATTATAGTGGACTGTTATATTTATCTTTAAAATACATTTAATCTTGTTTCATTAATTTTCTATCAATTTTTTTTAATTTTTTCCTATTTCAAAATGGTTTACTTGGGAAGTTACAAATATACTTTTTGGTGTGATTGATTTTCTTTATTAATTATGGTTATTAACACACTAATATGACACTTTGTATTTATAATGGGTTGTACGGATATTTTCCCAATATTTTTTAACATAATTACAATAACAATAATTAATTAATATTTTAATTCATATGATTTGGTCACACCTTATTTCATAAAATCCATTGGTTCTTTATTAGTGGCTGGAAATGTGTTTACTAATATGATTAAAATATGAATCAAAATGAAAACAAATAATGAACCTCATGCCCGACTTTTTTTAAAATTTACCAAAATTTGATTATATAATGTTGGAATCTTCTACTTCAGCACCACTGAGATCACTAGTGAATAATGATTCTTCTTCTTAGGTATTCATTATCTCATCTCTATTGGGAAAATCCACTCCCATTATATACCTTATCAAGATGTTGATTCCCACTTTCAAAGAGATTCTCAATCTAACTTCGTATTTCACAATGTTGTATGGTGTTCTCTTCCCCAATTTCCCCATAATTCAACAATATTGATTCGAAAACGTCTCAATAGTGCTCATTTTCTAGGAATCTAACATTCTGGAAGAATTGGCTCACAGAAAATGGGAGTTAGTCCGGATATTTGTTATGGATAAAACATCTCATTACATATTTCAAAACATTATAAATTTTTGGTATTTGACTTACATATCCATAGTTTTGGCATTAAATCAAATGGCCTTATAAATTGTTCTATCCTCTTGTGAATATTTTAATAATGTGTGGTGTTTTTTAACAAATATTTCAGCTTATCGATTTTTTTCTATTCTATTGGTCACTAGAGGAAATTTTTTTATGGTACACCGTACAGGTGGTTGTTTTTATATCACTTCACGGTTTACCTATTCTATTTAAAAATTTATCCTTCTACACAATTTTTTTTCTCTTTGGGTTCTTTTCTATGCACCGAAGGGTGGAATCTTTATATCAAATAACTGATGTTTTATTGGATCTATAATGAATTTAATCTTTCCTACCCTCTCCCTTTTATGAATCTACTCCAACTTGATCGAATGATTAAATGGTCTCAGGAGTTAGTATATCCCTCACTAGCTATTTTTTGTGTGGTCTGTTGCATCCATGTGAATTCATTAAACATGTAACATGTGATACCATGAATTATCACAAATAGATTTTATCTGGATATACTCTGTTATGTAGTGTAATCAAGGATTCTAAATCCATATATTTTTACAATAGCCAGGTTCGATTGGGGTTATTATTTTCAGTAATTTATGTTTCCTCTTCCATCATCCTTTTAGTAAATGTATTTCATAGACTCCATGTTTTCTACCCATCCAACCAACATGGGACCTCTATCGATAGATTTATTAAACTATATACTTAGAGATTCTATTTTTTCATTTCCCCCATAAGGGAATACTTTTTCATTTGGGTTATCCCCTCCCCATACCACACATTGTAACAACACCTTATCTCATTCTCAGTCTTCCCAATATAGTGATTATTTGTTTAGGGTTTTTCTATATCCCTTTAAATAAATCCCAATGTGTATGGTATTTATATATATCTATTGTCTGGATCATTCTTATCATCCTTTCCTATAGTTATTTTGACTCGCATCAATTGCTGGTTATGTGTGGGGCTTTGAAGGAAAAAGGGGAAAATGAAACTATGTAGTCTCATCCTACAATTATAGTGGGATCATGGAATTTATTTCATAGAATTGTGGTAAAGATTCTTAAAAGACCTATATTTGATAATACTTAGGAAATTATTAGTCCTCCTATTACATGGAGATCACTATATCCATTTGATTTAATTATTTATTACAGGATTCATTAGACTCATCTTTGTAGGCTTGTATTATTTTTCCATCATCATGTGGTGTTTGCACTAGATTGCATGGTAAACTCTCCAATGTGATTTCCTCTCACCATAGAATAACCACATTGACATATGGGAACAATATTAAGATGTTTCATTTATAATTATCTCCCATATTATTTGGAATCCTTGAGGCCCATGTGATCTTGGAATGATATGTTTTCTTCAGTATAATCATTGATATTATAATGATTCTATAGTGGTAATAATTAAAACTAAAAAAATTATTACATTTATTAATTTTCTTTGAGACTTGGGATTAATGTTCGTTTTCATAGTTTTCATGTCAATCACTACATTTGGGATTCTTGGAAGAGTAAAATTTGAGGATGTGTTGTTGGAGGATTCTAACAAAAATATTTCTTTGAATATTAGTGAAGGTAGTATGAATTGTATCATTTCATTTTTCTATGCCAAATTTGATGCTTGGGAAAGGGAAGCATTATGTTATGAATTGGTGCACATGGATCTGCGGTGATCAGCATGGTACATATAAGGGGATGTTTATGAAATTACTAATATGTCAAAGATGAAAGGGGTGGGATTTTTTTTATAAAGGATCTCTAATATTTTGTGTCCATTTCTTCTCAAAAAATGTATCATGGAATTGGTATTTTTTGGGGATTGTTTGATGTGGTGTAATAATCAAAATGGTAATCTTAATACATTCTGTAGAATGAATTGATTCATTCCCAATATTCATTAAATTTATTTCAATCTAAATTAAATGTATGTGCATATAGTGCTAGAATTTTCATATCATACCCCTCATCTCATCTATCTAGATGAGGATCCACGTTGAGTAGTTGTTTTTAGTATCCCATTATATGGGTTTCTAATCATAATTTTTATACAGTGGTTCACAAATCTCATATTACTCACATGCATGGGAACATGTGGATGGGTTTTCACAATGTGTGTCATTGAATCAATGGTGATATAATGGACATGTATAATAACAGGTCCACTTGTTTCATCATTATACTGGGAATAATGGTTTATATTTATCTCATTTAGAGTAATGTGGAGATGATCTTTGAGGTATTGAGTATTTGAACACTATTTCAAATGAAAACTGTTTAGTAGATAAGAATTTGGAAAAATAAATTATTGCTCGAGAGAACACTATATTGACTAGGCATAGAGAGTGAGATAAGTATATATACTTCTTCCAAGAAAGCATAAATGATAAAAAGTGAACCAACATTCTTAATATTATTTGGGAATATAGTTCTTTAACACGGGATATATATGTCAATGCAGTTATGGATTTTAATTAATTTAAATCAATTTTATATGAAATTAATCCATTTATGTAGGATGGTTATCATAGAGAATTAATAATATATTTCTATGATATACCTTAGGTTGATTCAAAAAAGAATATAAGATTTTATAAAAAAATATGGTTGAAGTTGAGATCTAGTACATAGTCTACACATTGAATTCTAAGAGATTTCTAAGACATAACAGCTTTTCACGTTCATTTTACATGTAATTCTTGGAGCTAGTGAAACGTTACCTTACAGTTCCCATACATTACTGCTTTAGAGGATTGAGTTTTTGTTGTATTTTAAGTGAATCCACCGTCATCCTCATTCTAAAGGTAATGGACCCCTCATCACATAATCATTATCCTCTAATAAGCATGTGAAATTTTACACAAAAGGTTATAAAAAATATCCCAAATGATTAAATTGTGTTACATCAACCTCAATATGACATGGATATCTATAAAGGCTTCATCAAGGTAGTATCTACACATGCATCTAGAAACATGGTTCATGATATTGCCAACTATATCATTAATAAATCACATTATTCAAACATTATGGTGAATATTTATATGCACAAATCCTAGGACAATATGGAGTGTATCATTATCAATAGAGTGTTTAATATAATGGGATTTTCAAGATGGGCACATAACCTCCTCATTAGAGAATCTAAATCACGTTGTTTGTTTGTCTAATTTAGGGTTAATGGTATGGTATATTCAAATATACTCAAGGCCTCGAACAGAGACACAATATTTCTCCTAGACTCTTTTGCATGGTTCAAGACACACCCAGTAGGGACCTAAAAAAATTAATAATTGGTTGAATTCATCCATACCATTTCAGGACAAATTATACTCACATGTCTAACATTTTTTCACAAATTACAAGGTATTTTTATCGAATGTAAGAAGTTAAAATATTTAACAATTTAGTGACATTGCATACATGAATTTCATGTTGAGTGGATAATCAATAAATCAAGGAAGAAATTTCTGTATTTATCTAAAAATTATGCTCGGATGGGAATGGGAGAGTGGAAAAGAATAGGTCATAGTCATGTACTGAAGATCATTCCACATGAAATACCTTTGGGTTATATAATCATTGGTCATGACTCACAAACATCATTCTGATGGGTGGTTGGATAAAATTGTGGCACATATAATGAACTATAAAAATATATTTCTTTCATTTGGGGGATATATTATAATTTAATTTTTTTCTATCTTTCATCTCCATGTATTTGATGTATGGGATCAACATTCCAAATTATGTTCTATGAAACATTGAAAATATTATTTAATGTTTAATATGAGATTCTCATTATGAAAGAATTATTCATTGGGATTTATCAGAAAAGATGTCTAGGTGGTTGGAGATAGTGGAATAGATATTAGCAGTGTCATGTCGGGCATGATTATCATGAAAGTGAAACTAAAATGGGACTACATAAAGGGTAGAAACTAATGAAAAAAGTTGATCACAAATTGTTATGGGAGCCATATGGATAGTGAAAGGGAACAACTTCTCAGACATGGATTATAAAATCTCACCATTTACAAATTATGTAAAATCATTATAAATGAATTGTTGTTTGTGGAAATATTATTTATTTGAGAAATAAATTGGACGGTTCAATTAATATATTTCTATGTTTTCTGACCCCGTACATCTTATTCTACTAAAAGAGTAGGTTTAATCAATTCATTTATGACATTCTCAATAACTTGATAATTAATATATTCAATAGTATACTAATGAATTTAGAACTAAATAAAATCATCATCCCTGCATTAGCTTCCGGAATGTTCTTAGTTAAAGTATATCATACTATTAAATAATCCTATGGAAATAATTATGTGTATGGTGGAACAATTTTGATCAATGAAAATCCTATCAAGCATATTTGTTGGGTGTGGTGACTTCGTAATCAAACCCTTACTAAATATGAGGCAGTGAGTATGATAAAGATCAGAGATTCTTCTAATTTTTATTTTGTATGAACCCTAATGAAGAAACATCTAATCCTGTATTAACCAAGTGTAAATGGAATAATGTCATATTCCATCGTCAAGCTGATATCATAAGAGTTTGGAACCTAACCATTTATCATGGTAATTATTTACACACATGTATCTTGGTATCTAATAACAATGTGAATGATCTGATGGAAACGGTTCTACACAAGGTAGTGTTTTTTTGGAGAATCTGGAGTGCATGTAACCAAATATATAATGATGGAACCTCATATTCATTGTTTGGAATGGTGTTTGAAACTAGAAATATAGTAATTGTTCATTTCCCACAACATAAATGGTCATAGTGTTGTATCTCATTGATAAGACTCCCCACAAGCTAGTTCAAGGTTGGTCTCAAAAAACCTAGAAATTATTTCACAAAATCATATCAGTTCGGTAAAATGGTAGATATGAAATCCATTGAGTAGTGGATATAATAATAAATTAGATGGATATTGTAATTATGGTTTTATATTGGGTGGTTTCTTAAATTACAATCAAGGATCAGTTGTTCATTCTTTCCGGAAGCGCTAAGACCAACGAATTCACTTTTGGAAGAGGCTTTCCTAATGCAGAAAATTATAGATCTTCTTTATTCTCAAAAATTCAACCTATATGTGGTGGAACCATTTTACTATTATCCAAATCTATCTACATGGTAACCATTAAATCCCATGGTTCATCACAGTCCTCATATGCAAATTCAAATCATTCATGGTTTTTTGGGTTGTCATTAATCAGAACATGGTGGGAGTGGAATAAGGTTTTGGAATTTCATTCTACATGTGAAACTGAGGAAGAATATTTTGTATTTTCTTATTTTGGATCTCTTCCATACATGTTAGTTATTCTTGATATTATAGATTCTCATGGGATTTAATATTCATGTCCTACATGACTTTGTTTTTTCTTTAAAAATGGCCTCCCGGTTATAATATTTTTATATTTGATGTTGGGATGGTATTATTAAAATTTTATCAGTTGTAAGGGTTTGGATTTAATATTTTATCGATTACATTCTGGTTTTATTAATTATTGGAATGGTGTTTTGTTGTATAACTAATACTGACAATTTTATCAGAAAATTTTTTGTTGACTTCCAATCCCATACTAGTTATGAAAAAAAACATCATTTGATATATAATTATAACTATATTTTTTGATCAATAGCTACACCACATTATGTTACAGATACCTCAAAATATAGTTTACAAAAGTGATATATTGAAAAAAAATAACACATAACTTCACTAGTGTGAGTTTGTCACTTGATTTCATAAGTTCCATCTGAATAACTGAAGTGGTTATTCCGTAATGTTTGTATAAAAGTAAAGGTGAGTTCATATATATCACATCATGTACCTCTTTTGGTGACCCAAGGATACTATACATAAATAATACTTAATTTTAGACAAATATTCTATACATATCACAATTATTCACACCCAATAACAATAAATATTAGTTTCATTGGATACGATACACATAATAAATCCAGTATATAAAATATCATCTTTATATCATATAATTTTTATTATATATATACCAATATGGAAATATCATACATAAAAACATGGATCAAAACATATTGAAGGAATGAATAATAAAACGTGATTTTTGATTCTAAAGATGGTAAACATTATGTATATAAATTATATGTGACAATAATATAAACATAAGGTTATGATAACATAATCATGAACAAGATCTCAATATAAAATATTCTTACCCAGAAAAAGTTAGATCATAC
This sequence comes from Viscum album, assembly GCA_963277665.1. Taxonomy (NCBI): domain Eukaryota; kingdom Viridiplantae; phylum Streptophyta; class Magnoliopsida; order Santalales; family Viscaceae; genus Viscum; species Viscum album. The sequence continues at coordinate 1,019,251,091 of OY728143.1, forward strand.
ACTCCATAATCTATTTATATATATATATAATAATGATTTGTAAGTGTTTCAGAATCAAAATAATCATTATACATTCATAAAATATTAATGCGGAATCATGAAAATAGGAACGCATAATATTTTGAAAAAATCTATTGTTAATAAATTCCATCCATAATCAAGCGAGCATAGATATAAGCAATCAGAATCACACATCAAATTGTGATCATAGATATTAATAATAATTTCAATGCTTATCCTGGTCATATAATTATATTTTTATATAAAATTACATAATCCATTTGAGGGATTGAAATAATCCACCTTTTATATAATTTAATCCATTCATAAGTGGGCCAAAATAAAAAAACATATTTCATTTCATCATAGCATAAACAATAGAAATAAAATTGGTATCAAAGACAATACATCACTATATAATCATATTATATATTGATAATGAACATGGATAAAATAATCATATCATATACTTATGTAAGTATAATTAACATCAAAATATTGTTGGCATATATTAAAAATAGCTTTAATAGTGTATATGAACACATCATTGTAAATAACAGAGAATATTATTTTTATCTTGTGTATTTATCAGAAACAATTTCTATAATCATGGAAAAAATTAGTTATTTTAAAATTAACATGATAATTGTAAATGAATTATACAATTCAAAAATATAATTTATAATGGAAAAAAATTTGTGCATTAATGGATAAAACAATTCTTCCTTTCACCCTTCTGTAAAAAATTTCAAAAGTACATTATTTGGAAAATTATAAGAATATTCAACGTAAAAATTTCAAAATAAGGTAAAATTAGATTAAAAATGTATTTAAATAACCATTTTTTCATAGATATTAACATTCTTCATAACATTTTATTGAACATGTACATGAATTAAAAATTTCATCAACAAAACAGTAAAAAATGTGCCCTTTTATTAAAATAATATTCTCAATAATTTTATCGAACAAAGATAGGATAATGAATATTAAAAATAAAATTCCGATAAATAAATATAGGATAATAATATATATGGGGTTTAATGAGTATGATCTTCTTAATTTCCGTCAATGTATATTTATCAAAAAAAAAGAATGTAATCATATATCATAACATAAACCCATTCCGAAAGTACCATCATAATTTATCTTCATTCAAACCTCTGGGTTAATAAATATTGACTTTTTGTACACCTATAATAAAGATATATTGATTTATATTACTATATATTATTCTCATATAATTTTTAATAATTATTTTTTCTAATAATGATGCATCAAAATCCTTATTCTGGTAAAAATATGTTAGTTTTACATCCATGATTAGATTCGATGGATGTTGTTCTTGAAAATTAGTCATGGTATCATCATAAATTTAATATTAAACACGTAAGAAATATCATATTTACTAATTTAATACAAATTTATAACCATTCATAATTATTAGTTTTGAAAAATAAATTTAATCACTCCACATAGATGGTAGCATGTACATACACACGAGTGATGTTCCAACAATTCATTGGATGTAGAAATGGAAAAAATAGTTCTACTTTAATGATTAAATTTTATACTATAAATATGTTATATATTAATAAAAAATTTCCTTATTAACATCCATATAAATATGAAATTAAAAATACATCACATATCTATGTGGAGTTTGTAGTCTAAACGTATGTAGGAGCTATTATATAATGTTTCGACAGATGGTAAAGTAATATGAAAGATAATATAATATATATATATATATATATGGATTTTAAATTATGTTATATATATGATAGATTAATATTAATTCCAATATAATAAAAAACCACAATATTTGTGATGAAGAAAATATTATATCACTTTTTGGAGATTGTTTTTTCTACTTACACACAAGTGAGACTTTCATTTCCAAATTGATAAGAAAAATGAAGAAAAATTGTACTCCCATACTGGTAATATAAACTATGTATATTTATTAAACATGATTAATTATGCTATTTTTGATACAAAATATTTAGTCGAATAAAAATAAGAAAGAAACATTTAAGGGTATAATTTGGATGAATGCCCCTTATTAGAGATATCGTCCTCGGAATACACCTTAATTAATCTTAAGATGGTAAATGTATAAGACAAGAAGCTCATGAATAAAGGTAATGGGGATATAAAAACCATTATTGTAGGGATTGGCTAACATGTATAGGTATTTGTTTTGAGTATAATGGAGGAAAATAGTGTCCATATTAATGTTTAGGTGAGGGAGGTACATCAAATAACCCAAACAATTTAAATAATATCATTGCACTCTCTTTTGAAAATGAAAAAATAGTATGGGATCTTCCCTTTTTTTAAACGATGTTTCGCAAAATTTTCATGATATATAATGTAGGATAACATAATGTTAAAATATATTTAAAAAATATTTATACATTATTAAGTTTTATTTTTATCAATATCATATAATATAACCAACCCCTGAAAAACCCTTTTAACCCTAACTATAATAATATTTTTTCCCATTAATTATGAAAAAATGTAATTCCTTTCATATAAAAAATGATATTTTGATTCACTATTTCGAAACCATTTTAACTAATTTAATTCCTATAAGTTGTAAAAATTATTTTTAAAACAATCATTTCAAATTCATTGAATATTTTTCATTGATAAATACAATTCTAAACATAGAAATTTTTTATTCTCATTCTTTTCCAAGTAAAAAAATAAAATAGTGTTATGAAAATTAATTTAATATATATAATGAATCAATTTTATTAAAATAATTCATTAATAAAGACTTGTTTAATTTAGTAATATAAAAACACATTACATTTATAAAAGTAATTTTTCATGAAAACATATTTTTTTAACATAAAATCATTTTATTTTGATTTCTATCCAATTAATGGTGAATGAATTCAATTTTAAATGATATTTTTCATTAGGATCCATAATATTTATTATATTATTGAGAAATTATTTCTAATGATAATATTTCATTTAATTAATATATAATTTTATTCAAATAAAAATTTAAAATAAATATTCACAAAATTTTAGTTCTTCATGTAATGTAAGCTGTGAAAAAATTATAATTTATTTAAAGAGAAATATATTATAAAATTTTTGGGTGAATCATTATTCCCCTCTTATAAAGATTTCATAATCTAAATTCAATAACTTTGATACCAAATACTAATGATAGTTATACAACATCACATCCTCAAGGTCCCATAGAGCTTCCGAATATTTTTAGGTTTCCCTTGAAAACATGACCATCTAGGTATTCCAATTTAGAAAAACATTCTCTAAATGATTTGGAATCTCAATTAGTTGTTTATTAAAATTAAGATCAAGCATCGGTGGAGAAAAAATAGAGAAAATTAAAATTAATGGATTATGTTTATACTTATTCAAATGTTATACATGGATCACATTATTAAATTGAGAGAGATTCAGTGGAGTATCCATGTGATGAGAAACTTTCCAGATACATTCCATAATTTCAATGGCAATCATACATCTATGGATCTTCATTCCTTTATATCCAAATATAAGAACCCTCACACAGTTATATATTCATTTGAATACCTTTTCATGGACATTGATCTCTAGATATATTTTGTTATTAACATAACTCCATTTATATCAACTCATAGCTACCCTAATGTCTTGTTGAATGGCTCTAAACATCATATATCCAAATATATTTATTTGAATACCTTTTCACCGACATTGATCTCTAGATATATTAATTTATTAACATAACTCCATTTATATCAACTCTTAGCTACCCTAATGTCTTGTTGAATAGCTCTATCCATCATTTCAATTTATAAAGCTAGATTAGGTCCTAACAGTTTCAACTCTCCAAATTCATCCCAACACATTTGTAACATCCAAAAAAATAACAAATATGACATTTTAATATTTATTAATATTTTCTAATTAAATATTAATTTTTTATAGTGGATATTATATTCAAGGGAGTACATGACATGAAACAATTGGATTCTCCAATGTCATATGTTTCACACAATTATGATTCATACATAAAAGTAATAATATATTATTATTTTAATTTATAGTTAAAGCCTAGTCATTTTATTGGAATGAATAAATAAAACTCTCTAAAATATGAATATACATTTTTTAAAATGTTTTTACACGTATCCAATAAAATTTGGATTCAAAAAATGCAAATAAATAAAAATTTAAGCACAAATTCTCTAAAATTAATTAAAATATCAATTTACCTCCTTTTATTGTAGAACCCTTTTTAAATCTAGTTTTTTTCACTTTTATATGTAATTTTTGTCAAAATAAAATTATTCTTCAGAATTTTGAAATCAAAATTTACTTTGGTTAAATTTTTAGTATTATTTTGATAATTATTTTAACGAATAAATGAAAAATACTTCATTTTATTTCAAAAAAATATTTTAATCTAGTTTATTAATATGGGTAGATTATATTTTTAATTGGTTTTAAAAGTTAATTAAATTATATTTTTACCATTTTCTCTAATTATGGTAATTGTATGTAATTTCACTTTAAAATTGGACTTAAACAAGTGTTAGTCTTTTTATAGTTATAATTTATTAAAAATATACTTTTTATTTTGACAGTGGGAATAAATTTTAAATGAATTTATTTCCACTTATATTATTTGAATTTTGAAAAATTTATTCAATCTTTGGAATCATGAGGTTCAAATTGAGTAAATAGGTAACTTTTATTTTTAGACAATATGAATATTTATTAGAGTATAAATTTTATTTACCATGGTTAAATGGTAATTTTGGTAAATAAGGGTAACGAAATATTATTATAATAATATAAAATTACACTAACATGTGTCCTAATTCTATTGGATAATAAACTTCCTACCATGGTCATCCTAGGGTCACTTTCGAGACCCCATGGAGCCACAAAAGAGTGATAATGACACTTTATATTAATTAATTTTATGTAAAGAAAAATATGGCATAAAAATTATCTTTTACTAAATAAATTTTTACATGGGGTTATATAATCTATATATTAGACTATAAATATTCATTTGATATATAAAAATATTTCCTACATCATAGTATTTTTTTTATAATTTTTATACATCAAATAAATAAAATTATTTATGACACAATAATGATTCAGTGTTTACCTAAGAAATTTTTGATTTTAGTAAATAAGAATATAAATACAAAAAACAATATCCAAAACCTATACAATTATTATTGGATGATTTTATTTATAAAATGAGTAATATTATCTTTGACATTTATTATTTTTTACCTTTTGAATCGGATGATATGTTTATAATAAAATAATTGTTTCAAACATTCATGAAGAGTCCCTCCTCCCCTTTTTAAAGGACACCACTTCTCAATCCCCTTGACATGTCCACAATCATCCTAAATAATCTCTCCACATCCCTCTTCTACTCATAGAAGCCTTACCATAATATGAAGGCACATCATGTATTCTTTTTGGTTCAAATGAAAAGGAGATACCAAATTTAAAGGTAACGTCTTCTTTTATGTTATTCTTTTTATTTTACTTCTCCAACCCCATAAAATGTTTTTATTCATTTCTTTTATAATAACACCAGTATCATAAATATACTAGGTTTATGTTATGAGAATTATTTGAACTACACTTACACACACATCTGTCTAATGGGTAATGAACATACTGTTTCTGTGGACGGCGAACTAGTGCCTCACAAAACGAGGATTGTTCAAATATCTCCAACAGCCTCTCATGGTGGACATTATGATGGAACTATATTTATATATAGTATATATATTATGTTTATTCTATCTTTAATATTCTGTATTTTTCATTTATATAATTCCTTTATTGTTTCGATAATGGGGAAACGCGATAACTTCAATTGACGAACTGCGGGTTGCATCCCCCTCAAAGTTATATGACTCATTTATGCCATATGTGATATGTATAAATTTTGTAGTTAATGAAATTATATATTATATTATACTGGAAGTATTATATACCATGTTTGAATTATTTTTTCATTTCATTACAATACTAAATAGAAATAAAAGTAGCATTCATATGTACGTACGGCTTACAATCTCCAAGAACGGTGCATTTCATTTCTTATCTCCAATTGTTATGTAGTATTATAAATACATATATATAAAGGATATATATGATATGTTTGATATATAAATAATTAATATAATTATCCATATAATGTAATTTTGACCACAAGAACAATTTATAATTATAACAAATTTATTTTAACTCATGTTCGGAACATCGACAAAATGTCCTATATGAACTCAAAAAATTAACTAATTGTTATAGAAAGGTAATCAGTGATATAAATGGAAAAATATTCATTAAAAAGGATTGTAGGAAATTATAAATTAATGTATGTTTATTATTCATAGAATTAATGAACCAAGGGGTCAGGTCAAACATGAGGTAAGGGGTTTCTTATCTCACTTTTAATTCTATGAGATTTCCATTGTTTTCAACTTATTTCTTGCATGTGGTGTATTTTTTACTAACGTTTGGTTTATATTATAATGATTCCATTTATATTCATTGTATTCTATGATTCATTTTTTGGTTATTAACTTTTGGTCATATGACATGATTTATTGCAATGTGGTAATGGGTTTTCATCTCACTTCATATTCCTAAGAGATTCTTACAATATTTACATTATTTCATTTTGTGTTCTATATGTACTAATCATGATTTTATATATTAGGTTATATAAATTAATTTATGGGTAATTAAATCATTATTTTATGATCCTTCTTGCATATGGTAAATGTTTTATAAGATACCAAATTGTTAAGGGAAACTTTCACCCGAGACTTTTTAAAAGACTTCGTTCTGTTATATCTTTTAAATTACATCTTTTAATGTTGGGATATGTTCTTATATATTCTTAATAATTTAAATTTTATTTCCAAGTAATGAGGTACCATTTTATCTCTCATTAAACTATTTTTTGAATTTTATAGTGACATTTTTAGGCAGTTAAATTGCATTATGGGATCTTCTTAATCCAATTTCAATCCATTGGGTTAAACTTATACTTCTAGATTATGTCGTGTTATAAACATGTGTGGATGACAAATTATTTTTTCAAACATAATATACACTTATATTTAGATTATTTTTATCTATCACACATAATTATGTAATTGATTTATCCTTAATCTAAGGATACAATTTTTATAAGGCATTTCGTCTCAATTTTCATTCCCTTTAAACTCGATTATTGTTCTACTCCAATTCACTTTTAAATGGTGTATATACATCCCCTTAAAATATTATATCCTGATTATCCTAATTCTCATGATATTATAATTTATTTATTCTATTCGTAAAATATTTTTAGTTAAGTGTTTCTCATTTATTTCGGGACTCTTTAACTAAAACATAATATTAAAAGCCTTAATGAATTATTATTCAAAATATTTCTCATTAATTTCCATGTTTTCAAAATGTTTTTTTAGTAATTACTTATATGAACAGTAGACATTTTATATTTTAATTCTTATTAAATTTTCAAAGTGTTATGGGACACTTTGTTTCCAAAATCTCTTTATTAAATATATTAAATGGTTCTGAAAATTGTTTTGATAAATCATTTATTACATCAATATCAAGAAATTATATATTGTTATTTTAATATGAAAATGTTTTATTTATTTAATGATTGAATTATGAGTTATGATTTTTCATGTTATTTGGACATTTAACGGGTGGTTACGTGATAAACCAAATGACCAATGGTGTTGTGATAAACTAGGACGGGTGGTTACGTTATAACCATCAATGCATTGGTTATGGAAGTAAGTTGTATAGATATTCCATATAGTGATATGTGTGGATGTCGACCATATGGTTATTCCATTTAATAATTTTCATTTACTATGGTACCTTTAATTTTTATCTGTGATTTATATGGGTTTTATTGTAATCGTTTGTTTACAAAAAGGTATGTTGTGATGTTTTATTCAGTGAAAATTATTTACTACTTAATAAAGGTGAAAAGTATTTCTTATGATATAGTATTCATGGGTTACTATTTTTTTTGATAAACTAACATTTTTCCTTATTTTTGTATCCCTTAATGAGATTTTGGCCTATCCCATGTTTTTGAAATGTATTTTCAGAGGAAATGAAGTGGAATAGGGAGAAGGATGTGATCATGGAAAAGTCAGGATGTCTAAAACATGGAAATAGACATGTTTTTTAAAAGATTATATTTTAGGGAAAAAATGGATACTGAGTAGTAGTGTCTAGATGTAATATTCAAGCTAATATGTAATATTTATGTCCTAATTTTATAAAACCCTATACCTAAAAAGATACGTATTGTGAATTCATGATTTAACACAAGATTATGAATTTTTTAAGGCTACATCTTTATTGTTGGTATCCGAGGTCGCTTTAGATTACATTAAAGGTTTAGGTTTAATTTAATCATATCTGACATAACCATAGTGGTTAGCATATTTTTAAGAGCCATAGTTATTTTAGATAAATTGAATGAATTTATGATAATAGGAATAAGTCTATCTTTGTATTTACCCTCTTCAAAAGATATTATGTGACGATTTTACTGATATACTCACACTGACCTTTTTGGTTTTAGTAAATTGTCGGATCTAGTAGATAACAAAGTAACAGTGGTTGTGAAGAAAACTATTACGGTTTTATGAATGATCAAATAAATAAAATGGGAGCTACAATGAGAAGTCATGTTGTTATTCGTAGCCAACTATATGGAGTTATGATTGAACACATTATCCTTGGTGATTTTTATGAGGCATCGTATATGTGAGGAACAAATCTCTATGGATTTTCGGGAAATAATCATAATTTTATGAATATTCAAAAACCAATATCTTTAGGATGTTGAAAGAAACACTTAAGAAAATTCTTTAAGGGATGTGAAGAATTTTTAGATGTGGTAATGATGGTCATTAAGCACGAACCTTCCATGGAAAAAGTAATTTTCTTACTATCTCAAGGAAAATTAAAGAAGTTATTTCTAAGGCGTTAATTGAATGTTTAAAATGTGGTGTGCATGGTCACTTCACATATAAGTGTCCTGTAAAGATAATTCTATAAATGGATCAATAGTATCATAAAAATATATATATGTCGATTCTTAAAGCCATTCCAATTGATGATGGGGAAACTGGAAGAGACTTAATAATGGTACAGATTATTTATTAGCTCATATTTTGAAATTACTGAAATCTTAAGGCATTATGAATGCTTTTGTTTTTTATAAATTAGAATAAAAGAATAAGTTAGAAAAACATGGATAAACGATCTGGAAGGATGTTCGATGATTAAGATGTCTACATTTTAGGAATTGAAGAGTTATGGATAAAATTGTTTTTTCAAGTATTAATTATGGGATTAGTTTGGAATCTTTTTCTATTATGTGTAACCTAATGTTTTATATGTGAAAATTTTATTCAGAGAAGAATTATATTTTTTGTGGATATTGTTATAAGGAACCAACTGAGTTCAAATTATCCTTGAATTTGATGCAATTATAGGTTTTTACATTTTTGGGATGTAATATTAAAGATATTAGATTACATTTGAGGTTAAAATATGTTATGGTAATTTTTGAAGATTTTATCTCATTTCATGGAATGTTATAAAATTATATTTTTTTGAAAAATGACAACATGTAGATTGTGTGACAACTCATCGCATCGGACAATGCTGCGGGAATTGAACCCACAATAAAAGTGTGACAGATATTTATTGACTCCCACTGGACTACGTGAAGTCCCTAGTTAGAATGACTAATTCGTTTTAGTTAGATGTTTTCAAGAATAAAGAATAATTTGGATTTTGTTATATTTCAAAATAATTAACCTATCACAGAGAATATGTGATTAGGTTAATTACTCTTCAGTAAAAGACTTTAAGAGTAGTCGATGTTATTTGGAGATAAATGTTAAGATTTATAATGGAATACTATGTTAATAAATCATTTTTAGGTTTGGGTATCAATCATATTTTTTATTATATTGATAAATATTAAGGAAAATTGTATATTTAATGGTCTTTAAGGAACTTTGGGTACTTAATGTTGAATTTTGGAGATTAATAATTGTTTTTCTTTAAATAAAAGATTATCCTTTTGGGAATTATCTGATCTCGTACTAACCATTTTGGTTCCGGTCGATGTCTAAAGATAGGGGAAATTTATAGTTCATCCTTTTTGGATTATGTGATACTAAAAAGGTCTATTATAATTATTTTTATAGGACCATGTCAGTTTTAATACTAATTGTTTGGAGAAAAGATGAGTTTGTAGTAAAAAATTTAGTAAATAATTAAAGTCTTAATTAAAAGTAAATATTTTCCTTATGTTTTATGTTAATATCATAAATAAATTCCTTAAAATTGTTATAATTACCTTAAAACAAAATCATTGTCTATTTTATTTTCCTAATGGGGAATCAATGACCATTTAACCAATCACAAGATTGTGATTTTCTTGTGGTTAACTTTCTCCTAATCATCTTTTCTATTACTCTCCATCTAGATGTGATGGTTTGTTTTATCCACTATATCCATGTTTTCATTTAATCGCAGTATCTACTATCTCAGGTGACCTTTGTACTTATCTTTATTTCTTTTAAAGTGAATGTTTTATTTACTATATTTCTTATGAGGGACTTTCAATGATGTTCCCATGCTGAATTTTAAAATTGTAAGGTCACAATTTCTAAATGGGGGGAAGGATTAAACAACCCAAGAAAATAAAAAATATAACATTTTACATATTTTTTAATATTTTTTAATTAAATATTCATTTCATTTTAAAGGGGATGTTATATTCAATGGTGTACTAGACATGCAACATGGGGTTTCTCCGAATTCTTTTGTTTCCCACAATGTTGAGTCATACTAAAAAGTATTAATATATTATTATATTATATAGTATTTATCATTCCCCATTTTTGGTGGTAGGGTGGTAAGGGAATGGGGAGGTGAGGGGCAGGTCGCGGGGTCAAGTCCTGAGGCTTGTGATTTATATGTATTTTTCTTACTTGCGTGTGTACCGCATTCACGTTTGTACCCAATTTTTAAATGGTGGTTATCGCCTATAAATTTTATAAGAGGTAATGAATTGAACTGATAAAACTAGAAATATAAAGGCTTTTAAAAGTTTTTACATTTATCAAATAGAATTTAGAGGCATAAAATTGAAATGAATACAATTTTAAGCATAGATACTCTATTATTCTTTAAAAGGTCTATTTACCACCTTTTAATGGATAAACCTCATTAAATACAGTTTTGATCACTTTTATATGTTATATTTGACAAAATTAAATTCTTCTTTAGAGTTGGTACATTAATATTTACTTTGGGTAAATTTTTAGGATTATTCTGATAATTGTTTTTAATGAATAAGTGAAAAATACGGTATTTTAATTCAAAACCTCCATTTAATCTAATTTATTTATATGGATAGATATTCTTTTTAATAGGTTTTAAATTGTAATTAGATTATATATTAACAATTTAATTCAATTATGGTTATTATATGTAATTTCACTTTAAAATTGGACATAATCAAGTGTCAATCATTTGATAGTTATTATTTCTAAAAAACATGCTTTTGGTTTGACAACGGAAATTAATTTTTAATTTATTTCCGCTAGTTCTATGTTTTTCATTTGGAAAAATTTATTCCATATTTGTAATCAAGAGGTCAAAATTTTCTATAAATGTAAATTTTATTTTTAGACAATATGAATATTTACTTTAGTAAATAATTTATTTACCAAAGTTAAAGCGTAAATGTTGTAAAAAAGGGTAACAAAATATAATTATAATAATATTAAAATAGTCTAACATGTGACCTAATACTATTGTATAATAAATTTCGGACAATGTAAATCCTTGGGTCTATTTTGGGACCTCATGTATCCATATAAAAGTAATAATGACACATTATATTAATTAATTTAAATTAAAGACAAAATTTACATAATCAAATATCATTTGATAAATATTTTTTACATGGGGTTAAATAATCTCTCTCGTTGAATATAAATAATTATTTTAAATCTAATTTAATTTCATACATTATTTAATTTTTTTATAATTTTTAGACAACAAATAAATAAAATATATATGACATAATAATGATGCAGTCTTTACCTCATTAATGAATGATTTTAGTAAATAAGACTATAAATATTAAAGCAATATCCAAAACCTGTCAAATTCTTATTGGATGATTTTATTTTGAACATGAGTCTTCGTATCATCGACATTAATGTTTTTTTGACATTTTGAAACCTAAGTTAAGTTTATAATAAAATGATTTTTCCCAACATTCCTAAAGAGCCTCTCATCACCCTTATAAAAGGACACCACTTCTAACTCATTTCTCACACCACTAAATCCACATGGCTCAACCAAACTCTATTTTAATAATCTCCCCACATACTTATCCTACTACTAATGCCTTACATTATGCATAAGGCACATTAGGTAAACCTTTTTCTTCAAACCAAAGTGTGACACCCAATTTAAAGGTATCATTTTCTTTTAAGTTCTTTTCAATTATATTACATATCCAACACCTTAAACCAATTTTAATAATTTCATTTGTAAAAACACTATCATATTAAATATACTAGGTTATATTTATTGGAAGGATTAAAACTACACTTACACACACCACCATATAATTGGTAAAGAACATACTGTTTCTGTGGAAGGTGAACTACTGCCTCACGAAAAGATGATTGTTAAAATATCTCCATCCTCCTCTCATGGTGGACATTATGATGGAACAGTATATATATATATATGAAATACACAATTTTTATGTTTTCTTTATGCTTTTTTATTTTTCATTCATATCATACCATTATGGTTACCATAATGGGTAAACGCGATAATTTCCTTTGAGAAAGTGCGGACTACCGCCCTCTCAAAGTGATATGAATCGTTCATGACTTATATGATAAGTATAAGGGATGGAGTTAATGAAATTATATATTATATTATATTTTAATTATAATATATTTGAGATAAGGTCTGGTTGGATCGTGCATGAATCCAACGGGGCCCCCAGGACTAAAAGGCTAATAACTCACAGACTGTGCATCCGATTGACGTGCCATCAGTTGCGTTGAGACTCCTATGACGTGGCGGAACATTGTGATACATCTTTACGGGACTTTGAGGAAGCTGGATCATCGACCAGTAGATTGTGGAGCGGATCATCCAGAGATCAGTGAGCATTTGTGCGGGAATGTAGTAGTTGGATTAGAATTGATGACTGCTCATCGATCGACTCGGAGTGACTCATGTGGCCTAGTAGGGAGCACTAGGTTGTGATGAAAGACCCATGGTGGTGGAGTGTCTGCTTGTGGTGAAAGACCCATGGTACTCAATAAGAGTATTACCCTTGCAGGATATGAGTGGGAGCTCTTGTTTATGACAGTACACCATTAGTGGGGAGCGCCTCTGTATGATGTTGAAGACCCACAATAATCAACAGGAGAATTACCTCAGCAGTCCAAGGTTAGTGGGAAGCACTAGGTTATGGCGGCAGGCCCACTGTACTCGATAGAGGAGGAGTTCTCTAGTAGCTAAGGGTTCAAAATTATTTACCCCGAGAATAAATACCGGTTTGAGCTGAGTCAGTAACATTGGTGACTTCCTTAGGATTGAGAGGTATTACTGGATAAAATATGTATATGTATGGGAATATACCAATGTGGGGCTATCTGTTGATTTCATACTTTTTTTTATCCTTGTTGGATTTTGAGAGACCTTGAGGGTCTTGGGGTCCCTACTGAGTATCATTATACTCACCTGTGCATGGGTTATGCCCTCACCTCATTGTGTTGGATGCAGGCGATAGACAATGTTTACTGAGACTAATGGTACTCAGAACGGACGATGCCCGAATGTGGACCATATGGTGTGATAGTACTTGGAGGAGGTAGGTGGACGTAGAGTGCTGAGGAGGCGAACTGTACATACCCTTCTTGTAGGAACCTGGAGGGCGACCTAGTAGCTGTTTTTCATTTTTCATCAGTTGTACATTCAGTATCTTGTACTTTACAGTTGGGCTTGAATTTCCAGCCACCTTTACATTCAAAACTCTTTTGTTATATAATTTTACTTTGTGTTTGGTATCCATTTGTGAACTATATTGTGTTTGTTTACAGTTCATAAAGAAAATGACTTCCCTGTTTTAGGAAATTACGCCTTTGGTGCTAGTCGGTGCCCCTGGCCTATGGAAGGTGGGCATGGGGTAGTCACTGCATGGGCTAGTGGGAAAGGTCATGAAAAATTGGTATCATAGTAGTTTTTTCTATGAAAAACGTATGAATTTAATCTTTTTGGTTAATCAATATTGTTAAGGGTATTATGTGTGGTTTTTAGTTCAGGGAGTCTAGTGATGGTGCGGTATCAAACGTATCCATAGACTAGGACCCTAGCTTCTAATTTCTGACTAAGTACATGAAAACACTGATTGCATGTGTATTTTCAAAAGTATTCTTTATTTCATCTCAACCAGGTCACCTCACCAGGTATTACCATTTTACTGTGACACATCTGTTTCATTCAGGATGCCTCTACATGAACAACCAGCTTCAATCCCGAGAGTTTTACGCACAGATAACCCACCGAGCGACGAGGCCTCGGTGCAGGGACCTTTTCCAATGCAGGCACCAGCGGTACCACTCCCTATTGGTCCACCGATGCCACCTGCCCTAGCTACAGAAGATTCACACCACTTGAGAGTGTTTCATGAGTTCCAGAACCATAGGCCACCCATGTTCAGGGGAGAGGTGGACCCACAAGTGGCTGAGGATTGGCTGGAGGCTGTGGTGACAGTTTTTCGACTGGTAGGGACCCCAGCCGATTTCATAGTGGTTCTTACTGCTGGCCTTCTACAGGAAGCAACATGAAGATTGTGGTGCATGATGCTTCAAGTTCATGTTGAGATGACGCTACTCTAGGTAGACATTGAGAGCCTGTTTTGGGCGATGTTTGTTCCAGCGACTCTTTGCATAGTGTGCATACAGGAACTACTTCATCCGCAGCATTAAAACATGATTGTAGCTCAGTACTCACTGAGGTTCACTGACCTCTCACACTACACCACAGATATGGTGTGGTACCCAATCTACATGGCTCGAACCTTCGAATAGGGGCTTATACGAGAAATCAAAACTCTGATGATCTCACTCAGCATCCCGATTCAGGCAGGGTTGCTATAGAGAGCCCTACTGGTAGACAGTTTTCTTGCTGAGTAGTCTCTAGAAGTGAGATCCACCACCAGTCGACACGTAGTGGAGACTTCTGCAGCTGGAAGCAGGTAGATGTCACAGTGGTGCAAGAAGACCATGCCTATAGGTGGAGGACCGAATGACTCAGGATCGGTTGTGTAGAGAACTAGAGGAGGAGATAGACATGCCAGGAGCGGGAAATGTTCTTCATGTGGTGGGCAGGTTCACATGGCTTGTGACTGTATGACCTTCTGTTCATATTATCAGAAAATGATGAATGGACCACCCAGGCAGAGACAAATATTCGATCGAGGTAGTCCGCAGGGAGCAGGCAGATGTGGCAGACGAGCTGGCCATGCAGCTGCTGATGGATGATGTTTCGAGGTGTTACCGCCACCACCACCAGGAGGACTACCCTTACCACAGGGAGCCGGTGGATAAGAGAGAGCTCATCTCCAGGAATCTGGGGCATATGATCATGGCACTCTAGAGATAATTTGAGGTACGATTTGTCTCTATTCCACCATAGTTACAATACTCATAGACACAAGTGCCAGTAACTCTTTCATTTCCACAACCCTCGTTTCAATCTTGGATATTTCTATGGAGTTGTTGGATCGATCCATATCACTAGAGACTTCTATGGGAGTAGATTCGATGATTACGCACTGGTTCTGGCAGTTTTTGCTTACTCTAGGGGGAGAGAGCTTCAGTAAGGATCTCCAAGTAGCGGCGTTGGGGCCTTACAACGTTATCATGGTTATGGATGGGTTATCTACAGTGCATGCTTAGATAGACTGTATTAGGTGCAATGTGTGGTGTGTCCGCACGGATGTGACCATTTATACCTTCTACTACAAGAAAAAAGTCGTTGCAGCGCATACTGGACTTTCCCCGAGGATAGTGCGGATGATCACTCATCAGTTGGATGCCCTTACCCTCGGAGAGGTTGATGTGGAGAGTCTAAGAAATCTTACATCGGTGGACCATTTCATTGATATTTTCCCTAATGATGTCCCAGGTCTACCTCCTCGTAGAGTGGTGGACTTTTTCATTGACTTGTACCCTGGGACGACACTAATGTCTAACCTAGAGTATCAGATGGCTTCTGTGGAGCTTCGTGACATACGGGTACATCTAGAGGACTTGAAGGGGAAGGGATTCATTCGGCCCTATGTTTCTCTCTAGGTAGCCCTGATTCTGCTCACCATGAAGGCCTATGGGAGCTTTATTCTTTGTGTTGACTATCATCACTTGAACCAGGTGACCGTGAAGAACAAGTACCCACTCTCTAGAATTGACGAACTCTTTGATCAGTAGATGGAATCACGATGGTTCTCGGAGATAATCCTCAGATCAGGCTATCACCAGCTCAGAGTTCCAGATGAGGATGTGTAGAATATGACCTTCAGATGTCGGTATGGTCAATATGAGTTCTTCGTTATTCCATTCAGCATAATCAATGCACCTGTAGTGTTCATGGGTCCAATGAACATGATTTTTTAGTCGTACCTTGATCACTTTGTCGTAGCCTTCATTGAAGACATTCTGATCTACTCGACTACTGAGGATGAGCATTCCTAGAATTTTCAGGTAGTACTGAACACACTTCGAGAGCATTGGCTATATAGTAATCTCTCGATGTGCTTTTTTTGGATCTGAGAGGTTCACATTCTAGGACATTTCATCTCGGAGGCTTGAGTTGTAGTGGATCCTGTGAAGATTGAGGCGGTAACTTCTTTGGGGACAACCATGTGTGTGACGGAGGTACGATGTTTCCTGGGTTTGGCAGGATACTACCGGTGATTCATGCCAGATTTCTCCAGATTTATAGCACCACTATCAGCCTTGAAGAATAAGGGGAAACACTTTGTGTGGTTTAAGAGATGCCTGTAGAGCATTCAAAGGCTGAGGCAGAGGTTGACTAGTTCCCCCATCTTGAGGCTTCTATAGGAAGGTGTTGGTTACGTAGTCTACTACGATGCATCAGGGTCCGGACATGGATGTGTCCTGATGTAGGAGCAAGAAATTATCTCTTATAGTTCATGATAGATGAGACTACATCATTAGAACTAATCTACCCATGAATTGGAGTTAGCAGCAGTGGTCTTTTCCTTAAAGATATTGCAAAAATATCTAATGAGTGAGCATTTTACCATGTACTCAGATCATAAGAGTCTCAGGTATGTATTCTCCCAGAAGGACATGAACCAGAGACAATGAAGTTATCTTGATTTCCTCTAGGACTATTTCTTCGAAATAGTCTATAATCTAGGAATGGGGAACATTGTTACAGATGCACTCATTAGGTCATCTGGTATATAGATGTTAGGCGAGGCGACAGAGCAGTTGGCTGCTTTACAGATATCCTTTGTGGATAGAGATGGATCATAATTCCTTTAGTAATTTATAGTCACTCCCCCACTTCTTCCGTAAGCCAGGGAGGCGCAGCATGGGGACACAGACTGCGAGACACTATGTGCTTGGATATCTACAGGGCAGGCAGCTGAAGGATTTTTTGACGTTGGGAAGCATGTCATCCTCATCAGAGGACATACCATGTCTCCATTGTCACTTCAAGAAGAAGTGTTGAGGGAGTTCCACACATACCCTCTAGCGGTACATCCAGGAGTGGTGAATATGTACCAGGATCATCTAAGATAGCACTGGTGGCCGGGAATGAAGAAAGAAATTGCAGAGTTTGTCTCTTGATTCCTCACTTTTCATCAATTGAAGGCAAAGTGCCATGTACCATCAGGCATGGTGCAAAATTTAGTGGTCCCAATGTGGAAGTGGTATGGGATATAGATGTACATTGTGACAGGACATCCATGTATATTGAAGAGTCACGACTTGATTTGGGTGATTGTCGAATGACTCACTATGTCGGTCCACTTCATACTGATCAGAGAGAAGTGTTCAATAGAGAGAATGGGATGCCTCTATGTGTATGAGATTTTGCGTCTACATAGAGTACCCTCTATGATTGTCTCCAATCTAGATGCACATTTTACTGCCTGACTACGAAAGGGGATGAAGGAGGCTTTGATTATGCATCTTCTTTTGGGCACCACCTTTCATCCTCTGATATATGGTCAGATAGAGAGGACCATTCCGACCCTCAAGGACATGCTATGTACTTGATTTGTCAACTTCGGTTCTAGATGGGAGGACTACGTAACTATGGTATATTTCTCATACAACAATAGCTATCACTCCACCATAGAGGTGAAACCATTTGAATCGTTGTACGGGCGACCTTGAAGATCACCTTTTTTCTGGACTGACCGAGGAGAGTCAGCACTAGTGGGACCACAGATGGTAAGAGCTACCATAGAGAAGGTGCAGATCATCAAAAGTGGATGAAGACTGGACATACCAGGCAGGAGACATATGCTGATGGGAGACGGAGGCCTATATATTTTGATGATGGCGACCATGTCTTTCTACGGGTCTCACCCCGACGAGGTCAACGGATATTTGGCCATAGTGGCGCGTTATCTCCGAGATTAATCGGACCTTTTCAGGTCCTCAACATAGTGGGAGAGGTGGCATATCTCTATGCTCTTCCGTCTCAATTGTAATGGGTGCGTGACATCTTCCATTTATTGTTGCTGAGGAGATACTTGAATGACCCTAAACACATCATCGACCATGGCGAGTTGGACATCGACGATAGGGAAAATTTTACGGAGGTTCTAGTAGAGATTAAGGATCGAAAAGAGCTGGTAAATCATGGACGATCGATACCTCTGGTGCGCATTTGCTGGCAGCACAGAATCCTCTTGGAGAGCACATGAGAGCATGATGCTCATATGCATGCTTAGTTCCCCCACTTTTTCCCTTTGTATGAGTTGTGGCTTATGAGGACGTAGATCCCTGAGGTGGTGATAATGTAAAGACCCAAAATTTCCATGTAATTTTTTTTAAATTTAATTAGAATTTTACAAGTCTACAAAAACTGATGGCATTTGATTTTGTGGCCCAGTGTGCATGGAATCATTTTCTGATGTTTTGTTTGGGTACGTTCAGTAAACGTGCGAACGGGTTTTTTTATAACTTTTGAACCGATGCTCGGAATCGAAATCTGAGGTCACCGTTGAACTCACAACCTCGATATTCTCTTAAGGATACATTTACCTCGACGGTAGTAGGTCAAGAATAAAAGATTGTTTTTGGGTTTTTCCTGGAAAATAATAAAAGAAAATGTATTACACTTTATTTTATTTCTGAGCAACTATGTGGATGTTTGAGGTGGGGTTCACCGCAACTAAACCTCCTTATTGAAGTTGAAGTGTGGGGACCACCTAGGACTAAACCCCCATTTTAATAGTGGAGAGCCTCTCAAATCCCCTCATAATGAGGGGGAGCCTCTTGACCTCCTCTACCCAATTAATTCTGCCAAAGAAATTTCCATTTATGTGCCAAAAACCTCCACATTAATTAATTTACCACATCGACTAATTATATTTAATCATTTTTGAATTTTGTGCTAACAATTAAATAAACTATAAACTTATTATATTATATTGCCTTGGAATATTCATCTTGGTGGAACATGGGTTAGGAGGACATAGTTAGAAAACTCTCAAATGAGTAACATCCTCCACAAAGAACGCCGGCGAGGAGCATCTTCAACTTCTTCCTTGGAAGAACCGTGTGGAGGGATCCAACACGGGATGTCTTCGATGACCGACCTTCCCTCCTCATCATCGTCAACAAACCGACGCTCGAGCTTGGATTATTAGTGTGTGGTAGATGCGAATAACGATGAAAAATTAGTCTTCATCCCTATGACTCTATTGACGAAAAAGAATCAAGGTAGGGAATATATTTGAATATGATATTATTCGTTTAATTATTCCCTTCTAAAGCAAAGTATCATTGTGGATTATTTTTTCGTTGCACATTGTGAAATTGTTTCTGTGGGAAGATGTGGGGTGTTGGTTTGATTTTTCTTCTATCTTCTATTCTTTATAATTCTTTGAAATTCAAGAATGTATTGATCTACCTACTACCACCCTAAACGCAGGGGGTGCATGCCAAACCAACATGGCCCAACCCCTTCACCGTTCTTTTTGGGATGTTCTTCGGAATGGAGACCAGGCGATGAGATGAAAAATGTGACGAAGGTAATAGATTCGATACCGATGAACTTTGCAACTTGCGCCGCCCACCGACTGCACCACCTATGGGCCGAACCCTGCCACCCACTGTCCATGCCACCCATGCCGAACCGGTCGAGCCACGCCGCACCCTGATTGAACCAGCCCCCGACTTGGTGCACCCCACGCCCCCCATCTCTGCCGTCTGCGTGCCCCGTGCACCCTCTGGCTCTACGCACTCTGCTCCACCGCTAGCCGAATCTGCCTTGGCCTTCTGGGTCGAGCCACCCGAGTCGCGCTCCTCACAGCGCCTGGCCCATCTGGCCTCATGCACCAATTGCAGGGCACTAGCCGAGTCGGCCTCCCACTCCCCTCGTGGAGCCCCAGCCGAACCGGCCCACACCCTCCCAGCGCCCAAGCCGAACAGGCCCTCGTAGCGCCTCCAGGCCGAACTGCCTTCACGCCGACCTACAACCTCTCCACGCCCTCGCAGCCGATCTGCGCCCACTTGGCCCTCCACGGCCCCTTGTGGCCCACCGGCTGGGCCCAGCGGGCCGTGCCGAAACCAATGGGTTGACCTGCCTAATAGGCCAGGCCAAAACATACAAGTCAGGCCGAGCTGACTTCAATCATGTTGACCTAGACTGTGTTGGGCATGGTTAGTCTGACCGGGTCGGACCGGACCAGAGCCCATTATGACCCGTTCACTTTTTTTGGCCATATCATTGGCACCCACCATCCGTTTGACAAACTGTCAGCGACGCTGGTAATATTGGAGTGTGGCAGTCCTTTTGAGTATATTCCACAAGAGTTTGTGGTATAGTTGAGGTACAGTCAGGATGGATCGTGCATGAATCTAACCGGGCCCCTGGGCCTAAAGGTCTAATAACTCACAGACAGGGCATTCGATTGATGCGTCGTCGGTTGCGTTGTGACCCCAATGATGTGGCAGACCATTGGGATACTTCTTTGTGGGACTTTGTGGTAGTTGGAGCATCACCCATTGTTTTTTGGAGCGGATCATTCGGAGAGGAGAGATAATTTTTTTTGGGACCCTAGTAGCTGGCTGAGACTTGACGACTGCTTACCAATCGGCTCAGAGTGACTCGTTTGGGCTAGTGGTGAGTGCCTGGTTGTGGTGGCAGAACCGCGGCAAAGAAGAACCTGTTTTTGGTGGTAGACACGTGGAACTCAACAGAAGGAGTACCTCTATAGGCTATGAGGGGGAGCGCCTGGTTGTGGCAACAGACCTATGGTGGGATGTGACTTTGTGTGATGCAGCAGGCCCACAGTACTCGACAGGAAGAGTACCTCAGTAATCCAAGGTTAGTGGGAAGTGTGTGGTTGTGGCAGCATGTCCACTGTACTCGATAGAGTAGGAGTTCTCCAGCAGTGGAGGGAACGAAATGTTTTACCCATATAATAAATAATGGTTTGAGCTGAGTCCGAAACTTTTTTGATTTCCTCATCATTGAGATGGATTATATGATAACTTAGGTATATGTATGGGCATATACCTAAGTGGTGTTATCTATTGATTTAATATTTATGGTTTATCGTTGTTGGATTTTGTGAGATATTGAGGGTCTCGGGGTCCCTACAGAGTATCATTATACACACCCTTGTACGAGCTATGCCCACACCTTGTTGTGATGGATGCATTCGATGGACAACGCTGGCTGAGGATAAGAGTACTAGGACCAGATTGTACCCAGATGTGTACAATACGGCGTGACAGTACACAGAGGAGACAGATGGACATGGAGTGTTGAGGAGGTGATCTGTAACTACCATTCAGGTAGGTACCAGGAGGATGACCAAGTAGGTTTTTCTCTTTTTTTCTCAGTTGTACTTTCAGTTTCATATACATTACAGATGGGCTTGTATTTTCATTCTCTTTTACATTCAGCAATATTTTGTTATACAGTTTTACTTAGTGTTTCGTATCCAACTGTGAACTATGCTGTTTTTTTGCAGTATATAAAGGCAATGACATCCTAGTTTTGGGGAATTATGCCATTGGTGTTAGTCACCAGCCCCTGGCCTATGGAAGGTGGGCTTGCGGTAGTCATGGCCTGGGCCCCGGGGTACGGGTCCTGACATGCTACCAAGATAGCTAAAGTTTAATTTTAAACAGTAAATTTGACCTAAAGTATTTATCATAAAATCATGAACGTAACAATTTCATGTCATCACTAGAATTTGAATATCACAAGATAACAAGAATACCAACATTTAGAATGGAAATAAATCCACTAAAATAGGGCGTATGCATTACAACATTTCATAATAAATGGAATATAAACAATTTCAAATGGCATCATCATGACTCGAATCACAATTCATAATGGATATCATAAAAACCCAATCCATCAAGCAATAAAAGTATAACATTATTTTCCAAAAAATCATATAGTCTAATCCAAACGATACAAAGAGGAAAGTCATATAGGTTAATATAATGTTCCAAGAACCAGGGGTTAATTAATGTGATCAATATAATAAACAAATGGGGGTAAACAAAAAGAATAAAAATCTTCCATTCACAATGGGATCCAATTGATTGACTATTCCTCATTATAAAACTATTTATCATATTTAAGGCATTGAACCATTGTTAGAATCATCCCAATATGTGAGGCATCTTAGTCTATTAATGTTGTCACACATAAAACAAAAGTTATTTTTGTCCACATAAGATTCTGCAACCAAAGGGGTGGGAAAAGGTAAGGAGAAAAACATATGAATGGATTTATCCACAAAGTGTGGATCACTGTGGATATATAAATTCATTATATTCATTTTAATAAGCATAATGAACACTTAGGACGTTTCATTTCATGTGGAAATTACCAATATAGTTTCTTTTTATGTTAAGGAGGGAATAAATATTCAATAAAATAAATATGGTCAAATCCCAAACATGTCATCTAAACTAATAATGCATGACATTTAAACTCATATTATTCAAGGTAGGAATATAAAAATTAAATAAAACACCAAAAAGAAGAAATATAGAAAATTAAAGCCATATATATGTAATATATCAATCACACCAACTAATTTTTGGTTTATAATATAGAAAATATATAATGTAGGTGTTTTATTATAAAATCATCTCATTATTCTTTAGACAATTTAATAATTAGAGGACAAATAAATAAGATAATCAATAATAAATTAATAACCATTAATATAAGTTTTTGAAAATAGTGAACCTTAGTTTGAGAGGTTTTATTATAAAACCATGCCAATTTTTCTAAAATAAATCATTTAGAATAATTAACCATTTATTATACAAATAAATATTCTTTAATGAAACACAAGGAAATTGCATAAAGATTTAATTAAATGCATACATTAATATATATAGAAAGAAAAGCTATCCTACCACATGTATTAGACCCGGCTAGCACTCAACACTTGACTGGTTTGGTGGCTACCACTCGAAACTAATCCACACTCGTGCGCACACACACACTCATATATATAAATAAATAAATCAAATTCATATATTTCTCTAATAATAATGGAATATCTATGAGGAAGATATATATGTATATACATACATACATATATATGTGCGTGAATTCATTCAATGTTGTTATAATCCCACTAAAATTTATAAATGGGACTCAAAACACAGAAATACCCTAAAATTGAACTTGTGAAACAAAGTAATGGATAATGAACCTCACCTCATATGGAGACGACCACCCTAAAATACCAAACCTGCTTCACCTATAGTAGATGATGTTGTTATATGCATGAACATAACCTAGGAGAGGCACCTCACTCCCTAAATTCGAAAGAAAACAAAATCATGGGTAGACCTTATCCTAGGGTCATGGATAAACCAGACAAGGTGAATGAGAAGCAAATAATCAGCTATAAATAGGGAAGAGAAAGATATTAAATCCTCAACATAAATTATCTATGAAACAATGGGGAGATATTAGGTGGATATCACTGGAGGAGAGGATTTTGGAGAGGGGGTCATGAAATTTTTGGGGTTGAACATGGGGGTGCATCGTACCTACGGGGCCGGACATGGGGCTCAAATCATGGGTAAGGGGAAAAGGGAGACCATCATTGTTGTGTAAAAAAACATAACCTAATATAATAATAATAATAATAATGAAA
Organism: Viscum album; assembly: GCA_963277665.1. Lineage (NCBI taxonomy): Eukaryota > Viridiplantae > Streptophyta > Magnoliopsida > Santalales > Viscaceae > Viscum > Viscum album. Next base: position 1,019,275,626 of record OY728143.1, read on the forward strand.
ATAATATAGTTATTAATGTTATTTTTATAAACACTTGTCTTTTTCATTTTTCCATTTTCTATGTAATCTCATTTAATTTAATTTCTATTTAAATTTGAAATTAATTTAATTAATTAATATAAAAAAACACATCAAACAATTTTCTACCAAAGGCCACACCATTTGAAACAAATTGTGATCCCTATGGAGGACCCTTTAAAAACTAATTTCTCCAGGTCTGGCACTCCCAATATCTTTTGGACATATGGGAAACTTGTAGTTCCTTCACCCATGTCCATAAAAATTACCCTGATGGGATAAATATCTCAGAATTATTTTCTAATGCTCTATTTTAAAAATTTTCCATCTAGTAGATGAGAAATGGAAAATTCCCTTTGAAATTATCTTCATGTTCAATACACGGGATGCTACAACCATCCCATCATAGAACTTCTCATCCCCAATATCCCTTCCGAAATAACAGAAACATCACCCAACCTACAAAGTCCATAATGTTTGGTTCAATTGGTCTGGTTGTGTTTCAAAAATACAAATAAACCTTTTATAATTACATAATAATATGGAAATAAATCTTTCCAAAGTCAATCCAATAAATATTTTCGCGACAACAACACTAAAATGGAGCATACCTGAGCTCATTAAAACAGATACATGATTCCATCATCATATCATCAAAAAACAATACTAATATTTTCCCAACCTTAGTCCTCTAACATTAAAAAGTCCAATTACAAGAAATTGTACCTCCCTCATTGGATTTTCCTTACAATAGATTGTATAATCATTTTAGAGACTCTCGAATATTGACATCATCAAAATGGAGAAGTCGAATCTCGATCAACTGAATAAAAAATGTTTGTGCAAGCTTCCTCAAAGAAATAATCAACCCAGTTAAACACACAACCATTATAGCCATTGAGGCATTCATAAAGGAGTTCCAATCCAACCACATAAAAATTAAACAAATTGGATAAAAATTCAAACTACCTCCCACTGACCTATACTAAAGGTTCTTGGCTTTGAAGATCAGCATGTTACATGTTGAACCATAAAGCCTTATCCCAAGGCATATTAGGAACACAACAAGTATTCTCACCAAATAAAAACATTAAATCCAAGAATATTCCGAATTAAAAATCATCACCTTCGAGCCCGATCACTAGTTCAGGATAACCCCAGATTCATTTAAACTACATTATGATAAACATTACAGGGTAGTTCACACATTGAGTGAAATGATTGTTAAAATATAAGACGTTTACATTAGATCATTAAATGAGCCTAGAGTGGCATCTACCCGGAATTTGAGTAAAATTAAATGGATGGTGTCAATGACATTGTCCAGGGAATTACTAATTGAGAACAGAAGGGTCACATTAAAAAACCATGCCTTCAATCAATTCAAAAATACAATCCTCATCATCCAAAGAGAACCATCGAATCTTAATAGCTTTTAAGGCATTAGCATGACAAAAAAAATGATTCTCTCTTATTTCATCTAGGATCATGTCAAGAAAAAAGAAATTATTTTCACATATAGAAATACACTAAGATAGTTTTATGGGTTTCCAGTCATTAATTTACTAACTATTCAAAAGGAGACCAATCAAGCAATTACTTGTGGACATTAATGAAGAAAATAGGCTTCAACTTCACATGCATCACCAAAAACTAATACATGATGCCTTCACCACCCGAGGCATTCCATGACCATTCAAACTTATCCTCCTAGTTTCTACTAAGATAAATGGTGATTCCAAATTTTTTCATACAAAACCAAATATTCCAATGTGTTATGCTAGTTCCACCTCGAAGGAAACATTTACCAGATCCACCATGATACTCCCCACCTTAAGAGTGTCCTAGTTTCCAAAGGGGGGATAAACCATCAACTCACATTCCCAGTAGGTCAAATTCACCTTAAACGAGTCTTTAACAATATTTGGAGTTACATTCACAAATTTTAATGGATTAGGCAGGGAAACCAAAACCAAACAGACCAATGTGTCAAAACTCCCATGTCTCAAGAAATTCCTCTTTTGTATTGGGATGAAAATGTTTATTTAATGCTCATGCCACTCTATATTGTATATGACCTTTACAAATAACAATTATTTCACAGAACTGAACAAGGTCATTACTGCCTTAAACACTTTTCAGCATTGTATATGTGAATGAATGAAACACTGATATTTAAATGAATGATGACACATCCCAAATACTACCCATAGGTTTTATTACATGTGCATTCATGTATCAGATAAAATTTCGTTGAGATTTAACTCATGTTATCATTACCCCATTACACATATAAAAGATCAAAGACCTCCCATGTCACCCAAATAAATGATATAGGATCCTGAGAACTACGAAGTTTCTGACCATACCCATGGAATGTCTAGCATATTTAACTGAGCATTACATAATGTTCATACTCATTAAATGGTCAAAGATACCCTGAGTACCATCTGAACAAGGGTTACATTTAGAATATTAGATTCCAATATGGGAAAAAACTCTCAAATGACACCGTGTGTAATAAATCTCATGGAACTAGAAAGGATTTTAAACTCATGGATTCACCCTATAATTTCCAATCCCATACGAAGCAGGAAGCATCGAACCAATCACTAGGATACACTAAACAGTAGTCACTACGATTAAAATCCAATTACAAAACCATTTAAAAAAGAAACAAATTCATATGGTGAACAATCATTCTTCTATTCCAAGGAAACTCAATGATAATTTTAAACAGCCCTCAGATGGGGGTTTTAAACAGAGGACACCACCATGTATTCCATTTCGATGGCCATTTTTGATTTTTAATTATTAATAATATTAAATTGTTTAAATAAAAAATCATGTAGTAATTATTTCCAAAAACAATCGGAAAAAGAAGTGGAAAAATAGGCATTTTTCAAAAAATGATGATTTAAAACATCAAAATTTTATTACCATCCTTTTTTCATTTAAAAAAATATCATGTAAAATCATTTTAATAGAAAATAAGAACAACTAGGTTCCTACTAAGTCTACATAGTTTCATTATAAATAAAACCCAATAGTGGTTGATTAATCCTTTAAGAGATATGCACCAATATTTTGTCATCCGATAACAAACATGGCCTAACTGACCTTCTTGGTTCCAGTGGAGCATTTTGATAGTTAACTAGTTCATTATAAATTAAATGGAATATTATAATATTTAAAGATCAATATAATTTTTGAAAACACATGTAAACATTTATTATTAATAAGGTTATCTTACACCTCAAAAATGAGAATTGGTTTCTGTTTATTTACAACCATTTAACATTCCCCATGAAACCAATAACAAATTTAAAAAAGTCTAAGAATATCATTATATGAATCTAACACAAATAAGAATTATATAATATAATGAAGAATATAATAGAAACATCACAACATGTTATAAAATTAGGCATCCAATTTAAACCGAAGAATGGAATTACAATCATGAAACACAATCAAATCTGTAGGCAATATAAAAATATAGCTACATGGCATGGAACGTGAATTGAATGTAAATCCATATGTGAATATAATAATGTATGATGTGTTTCATCATTTTTAAGATAACAGATGGAAATTTTTTAAAAAATTATATAAATTAGTATGAAGTGAAATTCACTAGATTCCCTAAAGGTGAAATAATAATAAACTCCATCATCAAATAGTATGAAAAAATTCCCATGAATTGGACACTTGGTCATTTATCATTAATGGGGTGATCAGTCCAAATCATGGATGTTAACCAGCTTCCAATAAATATCATGTATCATGTATACCTATCTATTATAATAAGACAATGCAAATAAAACAATCTCTGATACCGCTTTTTAATGTCTCGGTCCGACTTGCCAGTATTACTGAAGTTGGACTAGTGAGTCACATGACATCAATTGAATCCTCTAAAATTCAAAAGGATTTAGACTAGTAGTGAGGGCCTAGGGTGTTTCGATGAGGAGACTATGCATTTATATATTAGCGTATTCACAATGATAAAACTAGTGTAAACTAGTAGGAAATATAAGAAACAAAGGTAATAAATGAAAATAGGGAAACCATTAATAAAAATGAATTGTCATAGAAGAATACATGTATAATAACTAAATAATGTAAATTCACCAACGCCAATTTCAATTAACGATTCATGTAATACCATATGATGCTATAAGTTTAAGATTTAATTACTAATATAATAATTACATTGTCGTAATGGAAAAATAACAATATTTTGAGCTCAATGAGAATCATAAGAACCATCTCGATCAAATGCTCCTAACTCCCAGGTATAAGAAAAAAGAACATGAAATCATCTTTGGTGTTGTAAACAGAAGTATTTCTAATGTACCCTTGTGAAATGGCATCCTAAGAAAGGTGTGAGACATAAATACATTAGGTTGGCTCCACCAATGTCTAGAACAATCCATATATTGAAACATAAATTAGGATAGTGTATCATTTATAGTATGAATAAATAAATAACAAATACAATGGCATCACCTTTTTCAGGTTTTTATATAGACCCTTGTCGCATACCACCTACTTTGACCTAAGCCAAATATGAAGAAGAAGGTTCATATCCAAGTCATAATAAATATTACATGTTCCAATATAAAATATAAACTAAGAAAGCATTCCCCCCAGGTTTGTTTCTCTAACAATGGTTCTTATATCCTTTTAAACGGGTGAGAAAGAAGGGATATAAGTATTAAGTATCATGAATAAAATCAAATACCTTGTAATAATAATAAATGATGCATCTTATAAAAGTAAGTGATCAATCATTCAAATCATTCATAACAGTTATGTAGTCATGTGCCCATCCAAGGATATCTAAAATAATCCCTTATATCAAAATGGGAACATCTAAAAATCCAATTACACTATGTTTATCCAAGGAGATCCAAATGAATCATATTTATAACATGGGGCACGATGAATCTGAGTCCATTCAAGGTATATTGAATATGGGGACAAGTATCAAACATAGCATGAAATAAACATCATGATAATTTGGCCATCCATGGTTTCTTATCTAGGGAACCCATATTAACTAATGAGTATAATAAAACAACTGCGAAGCATTTTCCTGGTAAACCAAAGCATCGCTTCCGACACGTTAGGTAATAACTCAAAGAGAAAGGTGAGACCATCCATAAATCCTTAACATAGAATCCATGTTCCCTCCCAATCGTTAACAGGTGATCCAATCAAGAAATTCAAATAACAAAAATAAATAATATATAATTAAAAAGCATTCATTAAACATCTTATTACATCATGGGCATTGAAAGGTACCTTGATACCAAGATAGCAAAAGGATATTATAAAACCATTTACATGGTTTAATGAATTTATGACAAAAGAAACAATTTAACAATTACATTTAATCCTTATCATTTTGATTACTCTTGTTATCATGCATTATAATGTGTAAAATATAGAACAATCCACAAAAAATATGAATCAGAATTAGGCACATACAGAAGAAATGAAAAATAATCAAAGGCAGACAATGTCATCATTACTAGAATCACATGTCATAAATGAAATATTAATAATCCTAGACATAAAGATTGGAATGTAAATCATTCCATTGAAACTAAGAATATGGTCTAATCCATAAGCACTAAAGAGAAAAGTAACATATCTTAAAATAGCATGCCAAGTACAAGTGATGAAATGAGGTGTCCAATATAATAAACACATGGGGCTAAACAATAATAAATAAAATGTCCATTATCAAAGAGATCCAATTATTTGATCGTTTCTCAATATAAACCCATTTATAAATTTATGTCAATAAAACAAGGTTAAACACATCCCAAGGAATGATTCAAAGTAGTCCATTTTGTTTGACACACCCAGATATTAAGGAATTTTATGTTAAAAATTATGGAACACACGAAGAGGTTTTCAATGTTAAGGGGAACCCCATATGAATTTTTTACACCACAAGCGAGGGTCACTACAGATAATTAAATTAAATATTTTCATTTCAAAATTCTCAATTAACTATTATGAGGTATCATTATAAGGTTCAATCACAAGTACAACAAGTTTTTTTTAATAAGGAGGGCATAACAATTTAATAACATCAAGATGGAAAAATCCCAAATATTCCCTTTAAACTAATCGAGAATGAAAATTCAATTCATATTATTCAAAGGGGAAAAATTACTAACTTTTCACTAAGAAAGAAAAAATTAGAAGGCATATGGGAAAAATGAAACCATAACTATGTAAGGTATCAATCACAACCACTACTCTTTTGTTTTACAAGACAAAAAACCTCTATTGGAAGGGTGTTATTACAAAATCAGGAAATTTTCCATTAAAAATTCAATAATAATATACAATCTCTATATCTTATTAATGAATAAATTTCTAATCATTATTGTCAGTTTTTTGAAGGCATTGGAACTCCATTTGTGGGGTTTTACAATAAATCTATGACCTTTTATCAAAAAACTAATTTAGAAAAATTTAAACATTTATTTTTGAAATAAAGGTGCATTAATTAAAAAAAATACATGTGAAATAATTAGTAATTAAATCCATAAATTAATTAATGGAGAATGAAAATGGATCCTACCTCAAGCATTAGTCCAAGATGGCACTCGTCACTTGACCAATTTTGTTGCGAGCTATCAAAAATTCTCCACACTCACATATATATGAACACATACACACACACACATATATATATATATATATATCTTTTAATCTAAATAATGTATTCCCCTTTACAATAGGTAATATGTATGAGGAATAGCTATATATATATATACCTATGTATGTTTGTGTGTGTCATCAATGATGATTAAATCCAACATCATTTTATAGATGGCACTCAAAGCACAAATAAACTCAAAAAAATATGTTCTGAAACCCAGAAATGGATAGATAACCTCACTCTTAATGGTGGTAGTGAACCATAACATCCCAATCTATTTTAAATTCCTAGTGGATGTTGGAATACACATGATCATTTCCTGGGAGAGGAAATACACACCATAAATTTGGAAGAATACCAAAATCTGTTTTAGACCAAACCCTCGGGTTTCGGCTAAACCATACAGGTAGTAGTCATGGATATATAATGGCCATATATATTGATGAGAGTGATTTTGAATCCTTACAATGAATGATAGAATAAAAAATGGGTAACTATGGAGTGGAAATATCTAGAGTAGAGTAGATAAGAGAGGGGGTCACATACTGTAAGGGGTTCATCTAGGGGGGCGTCACACCTATGGGGTCAACCAAGGGGGGTGTCACGATGTCAGTAAGTGACAAATGGGAGAACCATTTGAGTTATATAAAAACATATCCTAAAATAATAAAAATATATTATTGTTATTATTATAGTTATAATTATAAAAATATTTCAGTAGCACCTTTTTGTTTTTCAAGTAATCTCATTTAATTTATTTATCATTTTCATTTAAATTAAATTTAATTAATTTCAATAAAAATAACACACTAAATGGTTTTCTATTTAGGGACACATGGTTTCAGAAAAAACTATGTGCCCTGTGTAGACCCCTATAAAACCATATTTTTTAGGTCTCGAGCTTCTGAAACACCTCATGAAACCTAAAAAACATATCGGGCCTTCATCCATGTCCATAAACATTAACCTGATGGTTTATAACTCTTTAAATTATGTTAAAACATTTATATTTAAAAAATAGTCCATCTAGAGAATTTAAATGGTAAATTCTCCTAGGAAATATTACTTCAGTTAAAAACATGGGACACTATTGTTATCACATATTTAATTTTTTGTACTTATATTTTTATCGATATTTAACATAATATATTTTTAATAATATTAGTTTTTTTTCTTATTATTCTTCTAAAATCATGTGAGAATACCTTATAAATATGAACTCAATTTATATTTTCCCCACAATAACTTAAATATTTTATTATGAAACATGATCATTATTTTAAAAAATAATCTCATATGCTATAATAGTTACTTCATGGATTTCAACCAGCCTCCATATAAATTTTGTATACATTACATAATAAATTTTTTGGATACATTTATATGGACAATACCTTTGTCCAACAAAATAAGTAAAATTATACTTCTTCACATTATTATCAATAATACATATTCTTTTAAAAAGTAAGAAGTATTCGAGTATCAAAATATTATTATACAACAATATGTAAGGATACTTGAATTCATTCAAAAAAATATTGAAACGAGATTTAAGATGATAAATAATGTAGTATCTACCTAATTATAATAATTATTTAGTATATTATTTTCATTCAGATTGGTTCAATTAATATTTTAGATAACATTATTTCTCTTATAAAAGAAACTTTTTTTGAGAGGTATTTTTTTTCAAAACATCTTTTTGTTTCTCATGATTGATGAGATGTTATTCCACATTATTATTAGTAATGTATATTACATTACTAGTCTATAAATTTTTTATTTTCACTCAGATCATCTACTTTGTGGACCACTGGTAGCAGGAAATGCATTTGAACACCTCTATTATGGGAGCAATAGCCATCATATATTAGTAAAAAACCTATTTATATACAAATATGTTAAAATATATGACCACATATATAGTCATATAAAAACTCTATCAAATGTGTCTATTTTTTCATCTTTTTCTTATATGACTTCTGACCCGTTTTTACATTTTGAAAAGCATCACACATATGAGTGAGATCACAAGACACTTTAAGGATTTCTTAAACTCTATAATGATTTAACTAGTTCTCTAATATAATTTATCTCAAATGCAAAATTATATTGTGTCGAAACTAATATTATTTCCCCATGCGCAACCAAAATATATCTGCATCCACATTAATTATATGCATGTTTATATTACTATTACTTTCTTAAAAAAAGTTGTGATTCAATTTTATTTCATGTTGATGGTCTTCTTATTGAACACTATTATATTCCATGGGAAAAACATATTTATACTCAACATGTTGAGACTAAGGCCTTCAAAAAATATTGTTGTCTATATCAAGTCCATATCTGATATCTTTTCCTTCAAACATCCAATGATCATAATCAACTCATAATTACTTAATCAAACATCACTATAATTATTATAAACTTTTCCCATAAAAGTATATTCATTTCACTTTATATGGTAAATACAGCTGTAATCTGTAATCCACATTTTAATTAGAATACTTTCTCTCAAATAATGTTTGATAAAGTTGGCCTACATATATTTTCCTTTATAGATACATTTACACATCTTCATATACTTTAGTGGTAAATAATATTTTACGACATCAGACTCCGTACAGTTTTTCTTCATCAATCATTATATTATATTCTTTCAATTTTTAGTCAACCTAATGAAGCATTAATGTCTTGTTATCTCCTTATTATTTTCTCTTTTTTTAACTTTAAATTACACCCTTGATCATAATTCTATGGATTTATATCAATAAACTTCACATAAAAATAAATATTTTTCAAAAAATATATTTAGTATAGTATTTTGGATCACCATTTTTATGACATCTAATCATTGAAATATATTTTCCATATGGAAAAAACATGATTTGTATACGTTTTATTATAATTCATATAAAATTAAATTCATTTTCTCTTATTTTTTGTCTTAATTCCATAAGCATTAGTTGCCTTGGGATTTTAAGAGTTATATATTTCAATATTATTTTGGGTTATGTGTAATGCTCTGAGATTTTTGGACATTTTTCAGGAATTAATTTATTATATTTGAAATTTTTTCTATCACAAAACACCAAAAATAGTTTTTTAATGTGATAAATATTTTGTGCATAGTACACAAAATCAAGTAAATCATTCACTAAATAACATAATTGTTATATTGTTCTACAAGTAACTCCATGTTTATCTTATTTCTCATTCAAGGACAAGTTCTAATAATTAATAATATATTACTACAAAATTTATTATCCAATATAATATTATATAAACAAACTTCTATGTTGGAAATTATGAACATGATTAACTAATTTTGGAAAATACATGGTTGAACTCATTTGTTTCAAATTAATATGAAATGAATATAATAATAAAATGAATATAAAGGTAATGTTTTTATTAAAATCTAATTTTACTGTCACCAATGAATTTTGTCCTAATAAAATAAATTTTCCAATAATTTTTAAAATAATTAATTAAATAAATATTTTATTTATTCAATAATATAATTTTATTCCTTCATCTAATATATTCATTAGGAATAATTCAATAACCCAGCCAATATCATACATAAAAATCGTATATTTTATAAAAGTAGTTTCACCACCTTTTAATTGATAACATATTTTAAACATATATTTCGGATTGTTTATAAATTTTATATGTGGATATAAACTTAATTTTTGAATTAGATACATAAAAATTAGGGTAGCCTAAATTTTTGGTATTTTTCGGTGACATTTATGTTTTTGATAAACAGTTATAAATAAAGAGTATTAATTCAGATCTTATTTTAATCTCATTTATTTGATGGAATAAATGATTTTTATAATTTAATTTATGATATGATTAAAAAAATTATTCATTAATTAAACCAATTTAGGTTCTACTGATCAATTTCACTTTTTAAATATATATTAAAAATTTTCATACTTTTGAACTCTCTTACATTAAAAACCTACAGTATCATCTCATCTGTAAGGTTAATTTTAGATTATTCTCTACCACTTATGTGATAGGAATTAAAAAATAATTATTATGTGTTTGGAATAATAATAATATAAAATTTTAGACAATGTCAATAGAGTTTTTGAAAAATATATTAGTGAATGTAATTAAAATTATTTACAATGATTAAGACAACAAATAGCTTATCAATGGACTAAAACATTGACATAAGGGACAAAATGACATATAAACGTGTCCCAAATCCATTATATGGACATATTTATTAAATATACTCTCATTTAAATAATTTATTACATTATTTTAACTATAGTTCATTAGAAAAACATGGGTGGAATTCTATTTTAAAAATATTACAAGAATTATACCCCTCCTCCACTATTAGAGGCACTCGCACCTCCCACTAATTCACAGCTCTCAAGCCCCACATTTCAACATAATTATGCTAATTTAGGCTTCTAAAATCCCTAACCTCCTCATTGAACACTCCCATTTTCCCTAAATCAAGACAAGGTTTCCATTTTGTAAAATGTAAAAATAGTTACACAAAAAAAGATGTAAGATGCTTCTATAACCTATTTTCTTTATTTTCCTTATCCACCACCTAAATAATAATTATTATATGATGATATTAAAAACACAACCTAGATATAATGATATGTAGTTTTTTATTGTTATAGTCCTTAATTTACATATTATTCTAACTAATAGGTAATGAACATATCATTCTTGTGTACGGCGAACTACCACCTCACAAAATGATGTTGTCCTCATTTTCAATACCACCTCTCATGGTGGTGAATTATGGTTGAAACTATATTTTAATTATTTATATATTATATTAATTATTAATTTATAATTTTTAACTTATTACAAAACACATACCCTCATTCATTCCATTTTGTGTAGATCTGATAATTTCATTTGTGGGAATATGGACTACCGTCATCTCAAAGCGATGTCATTCGTTCACAAACTACATGGAATTTTGGATCGATGAATTTAGTTAATGTATATAATTTATATGAAAAAATAATTCTAATATAATTATAATGTAAATATATGTATACAAATATGCCATTTAATATCATTCATTCAATATGATAAAAAATGGAAAAATTATTCACTAGTAGGTATGGCGTACCATCTCCAAGATTAGAGTATTTCATTTCATACTTATATATTTTATAGATTTTTATATATAAATATATATAAGTAATATATATTATATTTATAACATGTTTTACTTTTTGTAACTAATTAAATCATGAACTATGTATCAGAATCAATAATAACATGTCAAAACATACATGAAAACTAAAGCAGATGTTACCTAAAACGTAAATATATAATAGAGATATTAATAAAATGGTAATATAAATTTATAAGAAATTAATATATGGTGTTAAATATAATAATATTTTGATTTAGTTGATTTATAATAAACTTATATTCAGTATACATAATTTATTTACATGTGTGATGAAATTCAATACTTAAGGTAAGGGAAATTAATCTAAAATTTTATTTATATGAGATACCATTATTATTCACCATTTATATGTTTTTGTGTGTTTTTACATCCCATTGATATATTCTATGGTTATTATACTCCAATTATATCTTTATTCATATATCCATTTTATTTTATTTCTTTCATGGGGACTATGTTGGAAAAGATACAAAATTGGTAATGTAGTTTTTCATAATTTTCCTACTTTGAGACACATGTCATGTTATGCACCTATAATTTTTTATGAGATGTATCTAATAACATTTACATGATATAAAATTTAAATAGATATTTTCATGATATTTTAAGATTTTATTAATTTTATTATTTCTATTATATCGTGATTAATTTTACCAAAGTGTAAACAATTTATATCTACTATCTCATAGTTTATTTAGATTACTTAAGATTATTCTTCCTCTAAGGAGATATTATTTTTCAACTATCAAGAACTTTTAGGAGTTTTCTTACCCTCTATTTATTAATATTTTATCCATGTAATGGTTCCATTTTTTTAATTTTGAAAATTAATATAATATTTTTTTAGAAAATCAAAGTTTATTTCTCTTTTAGGATCGAAATCATTGTTCTTTCCAAAGAGTTTTTTCTAAAAATGTTTTAATATTTTTTAGTATTATCCTATGATGGTTAATTGAAAATTTAACAAATTTTTCACATTTTTTAAAATGTATTTAAAAGGTATATTTTTCTCATCATCCAATCAAGGTACATTTCACAACTTAAAAGGTTTAAAAGAAATGTTAAACATGTACTTATTGATGCATCCTTTGTAAGTTTAAAAGGTTATATTTATAACTAAATCATTTTTGTTAATATTATGTAAATTGTTTTAAATTCATTACAATGAAATATGTGTTTTTAAAAAAACTTATTTTTACAAATTGGATCAATTTTTTTCAAGATTCTTTAATATTTTTTCAAGGATATTTGATTTAAAAATGATTTGAAGCAATATTTTTTATTTTTAAAAATATTATTAATGATTTTCTATTTTATTAATATTTATTTATGTTTTTTATAGTGTTTAAAAAGAATAAATTTTTGAAAATATTTTGATGCTTTTTTTCTATGTTTTTAATCCTATTTTAAAAAAAATATTTCCAAAATTATTTATATTTCAAAAATTATTTTTTTAATTGAAAAATATATATCCCTAATTAAATGTTTCAAATGAAAATGTAAATAATAATTTTTAATTAAGGTATTTTCAAATGGCTTTATTAAAATTATTTTTAAAGAATGCCTTTTTTACTTTATAAATAGTCCATGTTTTTATAAAAAATCATTCTACATCAAGGATGAAATGACTGTTTATAGATTATTAATACAGGTAATACTTTTTATTGAATGTTTTATGTCTTTATGGATTGATATTATTGATACCCCATTCTCTTCAATGGGTTATGGGATTTTTAAATCTGCTTGTTTTCCTTTTTTATGATTTCAGGAAATAATAATTAAACATATCCCTTCTCCATAGGTTAGGATTTGATTAGATGTTATTGATCCATATTTAATTTCATGTGTTACGATATGAATTTTTTTTTCTTATGTGGAATTAATGTATGATTATATTATATGATCAGTGGGACTTATATCTCCATTTAAATACATTAGGTAATGATATATGTGTTTTTGTGTACAAGAGGGTACAAATGAGGGTATAATAAGCCTGAAATGGGTGGGCATCATTTGCCTGAAATAAGAGGGAACATGGTATGGCAACCCAAGATTGAAATAAGAGGGTACATGAGAGTCCATACCATTACCAAAACAAGAGGGTACATGAGAGGGAATCCTATGCTCGAAACAAGAGGGTTCATGAGAGGTAATCACAATCCTAAAACAAAAGATTGTCTGGGATGGAATCCCAATCCCAAAGTAGGTAGATGGGTTGTTATACCAATCCTATCATGATACGATGTTCTTGGTAGGTATCCTTGAAGTAGGAGTTTATATGATTATGATTATTTAATAAATTATAGGTCTTCTTCCTGTAAAATTTTTTCATGGATTACACCCTCGCTTCCATAATTATTCTTGTCTTATGAACTTCAAATATATTTACCTCATAGCATGGTTATGATATTTTTTATATAAATTAATATCTTTAAATGTTATGATCATGTTATAATCCACTTATGATCATGTTATACAATAGTATTTCAAATATTTACCATTACTGAGAATTCGAGCTGACCCATTTCTTATGATTCACTTCCACATTTTATGAAGAAAGAATTTAATTATGAGTACTAAAGGGGGAGAACATTAATAAAAATGGTGAATATATTTCTCCATTAGATAATATTGTGTTCCAATTTTCTATATATATTAAAATATTACGTTATTTAGTCATTTTTTTAAGATGTGCATAATATTCATTTAAAATATTGTAAAACACTTGTTTGTAAGGAATTTTAAATTTTATTTGGTTTCATGGGAATATATTAGTGATCCTTTATAAAATAGGACAATATACTAATATCCCATATTATATTTATAAGTATATGTATTGGGGTGTCTCTAAGTATATGTCTATGTTTGAGTTAATGTAAAGGAAAATGTCTGGTAAATTTGGTGAAGGATCGAGCGAGTTGTTTCCTAGAAACACATAATTGTTCGGATAGTACTAGTTGAAGTGGTTCTAATAGATATGTACCTAGGATTAACATGTCTAAAAATATTACATTAGGTCTCCCTTATTGAAATATTTTACATGAAAACATTCATTAATGTACAACTAGTTTGACATTCTTATGGGATATTCTTTGGTAATTCAAAATCTTTTTTTGAACCATCATGAATGATTCAAAAAGAAGTTGACTATGAATAACCTAGGATAAACCTAATGTATCATAGATTAATTATGTATGGGAAATTATGTAGACATAATATAATTATTTTTTCATGATTATGTGGCATTATACTATGAGAAGTGATTTTTCTCTATGCTTTCTTATTTTAATAAATAGAAGAAAATGACTGCAATTAGGTTAATATTAAAATTTTCAGATGTAGAATACATGCGTATTATTAAAATTTATTTCCTATATTTAAAACCTATGAATAGAATCATTTTGGTTTTACGAGTATTGGATATACATCTAATGATAAGCATACTACAAAGGTCATGTGAAAGGTACAAAATTTTCTTCTATTATTTTTTACATTAAATTCATGAGGCGTGATTATATTATGATTAAGGAACCTAATTTCATGATTCATATATCATTATCTAGAAGTTATGTATTAATGAATATTTTATTTAATAATGAGAAATGGGTTTATAATAAATTTTAATGATTTATGGTTATATATTTTCGAATTAAAAGATTATTTTATATGCATTATTAATTATATAAGGATTTTTGTAGTTTTTTTCTATTTCAAATAATGCGTTAAATGATACATGATGATCTAAAAATTTTATCTAATTGAATTTTTTCATTAAGAGAAGGTAAGACAAAAAAATGACTCTAAGGATAAGAAAATGTTATTTTATAAGGATACAGAGGTTATCATATGAATAATGTAAATTAAAATGTATTTAGGACATTATAAAAAATAAAGGATTTTATTAAAAATTGATTTATGTAATAATGTATGACATTTACAACTTCATGGATTTAAAGAATATATCCAGTAATATTTGGAATAAGGAAGAATTAATGTTTTCCGTAAGGATTTTTGGTAATTCAGGTTATTATCTTGTTTCTAGAGAATATACAATGGGAGTATTCCAATGTTTTGAATATGAAAACCAAGAGCTATTTTTTTTATTATCTTTTTTAAGGGTTATAATATATACCATTTATGTAATGGATTAGTTAAACATCAGATAAATTATTCATGTGTTGAGGTTGTATTGAAAACCATAGTTAAAATGCTATTTATTGATTATTCGTGCATCGAGGATGTCCATTAAATGTATTATTGAAATTATATCAATGTGTTTTTTAAATAAGAAAAGTTTTATGTTAGGTAAAAACATGTAACAACCCAGACATAATCAGTTACAGACCATTTTTTACATTATTATAGCCTAATTAATTAATCGACATGGGGGGTGTGCCTGCACACCTCATTGCGGGTCCCATGCGACTTTTTTTTTAATTAAAATAATTGGAGACATTTTATAAAAAATGTAACGTCGCTCTTTGGCATGGTGCTCATGTTTTAAATAATTAATTAAGTATTGGATAAGGGTAATAAGAGATTTAATGAAGATTTAAAAGAAATTAATAAAGGAAAAAATGAAATTGTGAAATAAAATAAAGAGGGGGTTATTGGAAAAATGAAAATATATAAAATGGGGGATTCCCATTTTTAATTATTTTCTTTATTTTTTTCCCACTATTTTGTTTTATTTTATCACTTTATTTTATTTCATTTATTCATTATCTTTTATAATTCTCTATTTATTCTTTTTTCTCTTTTTTTCTCACTTCTCTTTTTTCACTCCACTCTCACTCTCCCACTCATCACGCCGCACCCCTAAATACTATCACACTAACCAACAGCCCTTTCAGAAGGAATCTGCTCCTTCATCTGATGTCTGATTCCATCTCCATTAGGTGTATAGTAAACTTTTGGGAAAGGCTACCATTTCTGAAGTAGAATCATTCGATTCTGTTGCGTATTCTGTGCGCAGTTCATCACAGAAGATTCTTACCCTATTTTAGTGTTGATCTAAAATCCATTTTTTCATCTGTTTTATGTAAAATCAATGTCTACCATGGATTTTAGATTCATATATGATTACTAGGTAGTGTTCCTACTCTATTTCCCTCCATTTCATTGCGATTTATAATAAACTTCACTTTTGTGTCGTAAGTCGGTGCCTACCATCTTTTTGTTATTTTACCCATTTTGATTAATTTATTGTTTTTGACTAATTTTTTCAGCCTTAATCATCTTCAAATAAATTTTTTGATTGCAAGAAACAATATCCCAAACACCATTTGGTGGGTCGAAATAGTCGGCATATATTTTCATTTGCCGGATTACTAATTTAATTTGTTGTGGGTATTGTGCAACCCTTTTTATTGTTTTTAAATTAAATGAAAACTTGATTGAATTATTTCAAAAAAAAATAGACACCCCCTTGGGCATGTCAATATAATCGTTTTATTATGACATTATCTGGGATTATTGTTTGATTAATTTCATGTATTGCGAAGAAAATTGTTATTATAATTAAATTAATTTAATAATTGCTGGAACATTAACATCATTTGTTTGATCATTGGAAAAAAAAATCTGAACTGTTTATTATTTAAATATTCATTTCCTCTAAGGTTGATATGATATGTATATTTACATGCAAGTTCTTGTGTTGTACTGTTAAATTTATGCCTTGTAATGCATGGGTGTATCTGGTTAGTTTTCAAGATGAAACTTTATATGTTTATTATGTCATATCTGTTATTGTAAGAACATTAATTAAATTCTAGGTGGGGAAAGGAGGTGGGTCTGTATTAAGGTCCACGCTTATATCCTCCGTTCCTGACGGGTTACCTTTATGTGTCGGGGGTGGTGTTGTTTTCTTTGCCAAACCGAGACACTCCTAGAAATTATAATACTTTTGACTGATACCGGTTCCAAAAGGTCCCATTGGGATGGATCCATTAGAAATGTGGCTAAGACAGCCTTGAATAACACTCTACACCTTTTTTCTAGATTGGGATAGACTCAGGTTAAAGCATTTCCTTGGCTCATACATGGTCTTTCAAAATATTTCCTTGGCTGGGCTCGGTGGCATTGTGTAAATTGACAGATGTTTTGTACCAATAATTTTGGGATGGGCTCGGACTCTAACTCTCAACATGAATATTAAATAATTATTAACTTAAGGTTTATTTTATTGCTAATTGAGTCTATTGAGAATTGAGATATTTCCTCTAAGATGTGGAAGTGTGCCTGGATGAAACTGTACTTGAACCCATGTTAAAGCCCAAACATGGGGTATTCTTTCTCTTGGATTTACATTGATTCTGGGTTATATATATGTGTGTGTTTTTGTTTGTGCATTTACGCTTTTAGGTATGCTTTCAGACTACCAGCTTAGTCTGAAGTAGGTGACCAGACACGAGTTCCATTTGGGGCCGGGGCAGACTTATTTATTTCATTGCACTGCAATTAATTTATTTGAAATGGTTGTGTAATAGAAAACTGTTTTGTTATTTTTTGTATTAAATAGAAAGTTTTAGACACCTTGGGTGCAAGACTAATTGATTTTATCTCACACCCTTCTTGGACATCATCGACACCTGAGTAGATTACATGCTCGCAGCTATTGACAAGGGGAATCATGATGTATCCGATGCGTGAATGTTCATTACTCCTTAGGATAGAGACTGGGGCAGAGGATTGGGCCTTGCACACGATACATTTGTGGTTTATGTATTTTCTTTTATTTGACTATGTTTTTGAGTTATGTTTTCCGTACTTTAATTTTAGACGCATATCCTGGCATGTCACTCTTTTGTGAGTTTCTGCACTTGGTTTTTATTTTTCACCTGGATTATTTACATTGCTTCTGCTATAGTTTATTTATTCACATGTTTCCTCTATATAATATTTGTTTTTCATTTCTTTCTCTATGATATGATATGTTACCTATGATGGAATAGTCTCCCACACAGACACAAAAAGGACCCTAATTGCTAGTCAGCAACCTCTAGCATTTGGGGAGATGTTCTTGAGGTTATGTGATGCACCGGTCCAACCACTTTCTAGATGTGATCCAGGTCAAGACATTACAATGTGGTATCATAGGTGGTTTTTCCTTTTGTCTTAATTTTTGGGTTATAAAGGAGACTGGGATATAGATATTGGGGATGTACTCTGTGCGTGGACATAGCTATCTTATGTGTAGGGGAAAACTCAAATTCATTGGTTGGGATTGCAGTTATTGATTATGCCAGTTACTATTGATATGATTTCACCTTTGGTGACACACTAGTATTGCATTTTTATTGTGTTGGTATTATTGAAATAATGATTTTACCATTTTAGTACGATGATACGAGGGAAAAACAACCCATTCATCTTGATAGGCACTACAAGATTTTAATTACATGCATATTACCATGCCATGTATACTTTCAGCGTGTATATGCCTGTTTCATGTGAGTGTTGTAATACCTAGTTTTAGATTTTGAATAGTTGTTTTATTAAATATAAGTTCTTGTTAGTGTATTATATGTTATACTGACTCTACATAAGAGTGGGATGTAGAACTGTTTAGTAATACTTTTTAGTTGTCTCTTCTATATTGAATCTCAGCTTTTAATATAGGTTGTCTGTTGTTTGGTGCTCAGAGGCAGGATATATATGTAACCTATTTTTCACCATACTTTTTTTATCACATTCTTTAATCTTTTTTTAATAGTGTTTTCAGCTGTTGTTGAAAAATTACACCGTGACGTCTTCGTGCTATGTCTCAGGAATGTGCAAATGACCGAATTCAATAGATAGTGGGTCCTAAACCACCAGTGGTTCCTCTTGTAGAGCCTCTTGTGGAAATACCTCCTATATATCTTCCTAGAGACCTTGATGCTCAGTTCAGGGATAGTATCCTCAATATTTTGTAGTTAGATTAGAATATTCCTAGACATTCCCCATCTATGGAAGACCTTACGCAGGAATTTCTACAGCAGCACCCTCCCACGTTCTTACGGAGTTGTAGCCCTCATGCGGAAGAATCATGGATAAAAGGTGCACTATCTAAATTCAACCACCATGAGACACATATGGAGTGAATTGTCGAGCTTTAAGTCAACATGATTCATGACACCACCAAACACTGGTGGGACATTTTTTTCTCAGCCTAAGCAGGCCAGTGACATAGCTTGGGTTGATTTCTAAGTAGCCTTGTACAATCATTTTTTCCGCAGACTCTGAAAGATGATCGTGCATGGGATTTCTTGCATCTTAAGCAAGGCTCAATTATCGTGATAGAGTATTCTACTCATTTCACATAAAATTCAAATTTTTTCCATCTCGTAATAGATACACAAAGACTTATGTGAGGCATTTTGAGGATGGACTTGGGTACACTATCCACTCGTAGGTGAACATCTTTTATTTGACCACAGTTACAGAGATCCAGAATCAGACTATGATCTGAGAGAGAAATGTTAGGGAAGCATAACCAGTGAGCCAGGGTGGTTCAGTTTGGAGACAGGTCGATGGCTCTTCTAGCAGTAGGAAACATCATTTTGAAAGTGAACGTGGGGAAAATCTGAGCCAAATAGCACGTCGTGATAGCTTTGTCACAAGTTATCCATGAAGTAGGGATAATAACAAGAAGACACAGTGTACGAGAGAAGTGAAGGAGTGCCAAGTTTGCGACATGATGGGTCACATTCAGCAATTCTGTGGCACTTCTCTTCAGCATCCAATAGTAGAGGATCCACACATATACATTCCACTAGGTATGGGATTTATGACTCCATAGTAGGCTGGAATTTCATTTTTACAATGGTAGATCAGGCAGAGGAAATGGAAGAGGTTGTGGTTGAGGAATTCAAGTTCCAGACTATCAACGTTATCAGAGTGGACCTGCTCTAGCCAACAGGGCTGCATATCAGGTTTGTGGTTTAGGTATCTTGTATGCAGTGCAATCAGCACTAGAGGAGAAGAGTGAAGTTTCATCAACAGTGAGAGGTACTATCCTTATATCCTTTACTTTATTTTATGCTCTGTTGGTTACTGGTTCATTAGACTCCTTATATCTGCTGCTGTTGTTGAGAGTCTTGGTTTTCCAATTGAGTACCTTTGTGGCGTTATGTCTCTCGACACCCCAACTGGGGTCAGGATAGAGGGAATATACTAGTTCCAAGATTTCCCCCTCATTATAGGTGTGTACCACATTATTTGGAATTTCTATATCCTCGATATGTTTGGTATCAATGTCATTCTTTGTATGAACTGACTTTCTAATTTCCATGCCCACGTGGATTTCTATCGTTACAAGTTGTCCTTCACATCCCCTGAGGGAGACACATATCTTCACCACAAAGAATGTGACCTGCAAGAAAATTGAGCTAAGCCTAAATATGCACGGTTGGGCAGAGTGACCACTCAATTAGGAAGTCTCTTCATGAACGATCAGGGAATGCAACTAGTTTAATTCCCTCTAGTGGTGGATCATTTCAGGGATGTCTTCCCGGATGATTTATCTAGCATACCACATATGAGAGACGTGTAGTTCACTATTAAACTCATGTCAGTTGGGGAACTAGTGTCTATTTATCCTAATAGGATGGTGCCAATAGAGCTACAGGAAATAAAAAAGTAGCTTGATGACCTTGAGGCTAAGGGTTTCATCAGACCTATCACAACGTTGTGGGGTTCACCTTTCCTTATTTCCAAGAAGGTAGACTGTACCCTATGTTTATACGTGGATTATCATCGACTCAACTAGGTCATGAAAAATAATCGATATCCATTTCCTTGTAAATATGATTTCTTTGGCCAGCTCTGGGAGCAACTATTTTCTCCAAGATTGATCTGATTTCGGGATATCAGTAGCTGTGTGTGTGACCATCTAACATACCACATACATCATTCTGAAGTAAGTATGGATTGTTTGAGTATCTGGTTATTCCTTTTACCCTCATGAATGAACTGTCAATCTTGATGGCCCTGATGAACTAGGTTTTTCATCCGTATCTTGATACCATTGTGGTAGTCTTTGTGGATGACGTCTTGGTGTATTCATGTTCCAGACACGACCATGCAACCCATCTTGAGATTATGTGAGTACACTGATAGAGGACCAACTATACACTAAGATCATTAAATTCCACTTATGGATTGATTAGGTACACCTCTTGGGTCATATTATATATGAAGGAGGGGTATCAGTTGACCCAAAAAAGGTGAGTGATGTGGTTTCATGAGAGTAGCCCAAGAGTTTCTTTGATATCCGTAGTTTCTTGGGGATTTCTAGCTATTATCGGCGATTCATCCAAGATTTCTCCCACTTAGCAGTGCCTCTCACAGCCATGAATAAGAAAGGTGTATAGTTCATTTGGTCAGAAGCTTGAGAATAATCCTTCTAGGAGTTGTAAGGATGACTAACCTCAGCCACGATCCTAATTCTACCTAGACCTGTTAAGATCTATACAATTTATTGTGATGCTTCAGGAATTTGACTGAGTGCAGCTTTGATTCAGGGTGATATAGTCATGGCTTATAGATCATGCGACCTGAGATCTCACGAGCGGATCTATCCTACACATGACCTTGATTTGACAGCTGTAGTTTATGCTATACATTGTTGGAAACATTATTTGATGGGTGATGGATTCATTGTTTACATGGATCATAAATGCTGGAAATATATTTCCACTCAAAGAGACATGAACTTAAGGAAACACAGGTTGTTTGAATACTTGTATTCCTTCAATATTGATCTTGATTATACCCCCAGTAAGGGTAATGTTGTGGAGGAATCTTTAATCTACCAGAGACAGACACGGGCCATATAGGTAGCCCGTAGTGAGTGGCAGATGATGACCTTGTTTTCAGAGATGCATCTATAGGTTGAAGATAAGATTAGACAACAGTTTCTAGCAACTATTATAGTGTCATCCTCTCATCTAGATAAAGTCCACATACAAATGTTGATTGAAACTGAGGGTCTTGTTTTGAAGGAAACTGTGGCAGTACAGAACCCACCTCATGGGTGGGTTATTGATGGCAATGAAACTCCCATTTACCATGGATGAATATGGGTACCTTCATGTATAAGGGAAGATATGATGATGGGATCTCACACATATATTTGGAAATTTCATCCTAGGAAAACCAAAATTTATAGAGATATGTGTTGACAGTATTGGTGGTCTGGTATGATAATAAAGATAGCAGGTTTCATCACTTGTTGGTCCACCTTCCATCAGTTGAAGGTAGAGAACAAGTGGCCTTCTAGAATATTATAGCCTATATCCATTACGAAATGGAAATGGAATTATAACACCTGGGATTTTGTTACAGGATTTCCAAAATCACCTTGATGAAGCGATGTAGTATGGGAGTTTGTCGAGATGTTGACCAATGTCGCTCACTTCTTGCCTATCTGATAGACCTTTATGATTGAAGATATTGGAAGGATGTATATTCGAGAATTGTGCGAATTCATGGTGTACCTAGTTATACTATCTCAGACTGGGATTCCCATTTTATATCACGGTTCTACCATGGGTTGAAAAAGGCACTAGGATCAAAGGTACTTTTGAGTACTACATATCACCCTTAGACCAATAGGCAATCTGAGAAATCTATAAGAGTGTTAGAGGATATGTTACAAGATTGTATCCTTTATTTTGGAGGTTATTTGGAGAAGCATTTAACTATTTTCAATTTAACTTTAATAACAGCTTCCATGAAACAATCCATATGGCTCCATATGAGAATCTCTATGGTAGACCAGGTCGTTCGCCTTTATGCTGGCTCGAAGCAGGTGAGCCAACTCTGTTGGGACATTATCATGTTCAGGAGACCTCTAATCAAGTTTAGTTGATTCATAAGTGTATAACAACAACTCATACCAGAGAAAAGTCAAATATTGATTATCACTACATACCTCAATACTTCAATGTGGGACATCGAGTCTTTCTACGTGTTTCTCCGAGGTTGGGTCACAGGAGGATCAGGAGATAGTGGAAGTTATCACCGAGATACGTCATGCCATTCAAGATAGTGGAGAGAGTTAGGACAGTAGCATATCGGTTACTGCTACCTCAGAGGTATTGTGCCATGAATTATGTTTTCCAAGTAACTCATCTTTGACAATATCATCCAAAACCGTCTCATTATTTAGACCCTGATGTCATCGAAGTTGATGTTGACGCATCCATTGTAGAGAATCTGATCTGTTTCATCAACCATAGAATGAAAGTAATTCGAGGAAATTCAGTACCACTGGTCTGATTGTTGTGGAAACCTGAACACGTTTAAGGTAAGACCTAGGAGTGAGGGACGGATGTACATGCATAGTGGCCATAACTCTTCTCTGGTGACATTCCACTACACTCGGAAGGGAAAATCAGGGACAAGTTTTCTTAAGGAGTGATGTTTGTAACGTACCGACCATAATCAAGTACAAATCCTTTTTACATTATTATAGAATAATTAATTATGTTACCTGGGGCATGCACATGCGCACTTGGCTACAGGTCCCAGACAGGTTTTTATTTAATTTAAATAATTGCAGACATATAATGAAAAATGTCACATCGCGCTTTGGAAAAATGCTTGGGTTTCAAATAATTAATTAAGGATTGGAAAAGTTAAATAATATATTTAAATAAGATTTAAAAGAAATCAAGAATAGATATAAATAAATTAAAAAATAAACTAAATATGGGGTTACGGGAATAATGAAAATAATTAAAATGGGGGATTCCTTTTTTAATTATTTTCATTATTTTTCATTCAAATATTTTGTTTTATTTTATCATTATGTTTTATTTTATTTTCTATTTTACTTTTATTTTTCTCATATTTTTCTTTTCTTTTCTTTTTCTTTCCTTTCTCTCTTTTCTTTTTCATCTCCTCTCTCCCTCTCCCACTCATCATGCCGCACCCCTCAATCCTTACACAGCAACCAATAGCCCCTTCTGAAGAATGTTTCTCTTCCATCTGATGTCTGATTCCTTCACCATCATGTGCACAGTAAATCTTAGGAATGGATAACTTTTCACACATGGAATCATTCAATTCTGTTGAGTATTCTACGTGCAGTTCGTCATGGAAGATTCTTGCCCAATTTTGTGGTTTTTCTAAAATCCTTTTTTTTCCTCCATTTTAGGTCAAATCAAAGTCTACCATAGATCTTATTTTCATATACTACTACAAGGTAGGGTGACTACTTGATTTTCCTCCGTTATATTGGGATTAATAAAATACACATTGTCATGACATGAGACGGTTCCTACCGGCTTTGTGAAAATTTACCATTTAGTTACTTTAATTGTTTTGTTTATTTTTTGTGGCCTTAATCATCAAAGAATAAATTTTTTTGAATTATTGAATCATGATTTTACACCCATTTGGGTGTGCCTATATAGACGGTGTATTTTTTCGTTAGCCGAGTTTTTAAATTAATTAGTCGCAGGTATTGCGAAGCCCATTTTGTTTGTTTTTAAATTAAATTAATATTTGTTTGAATTGTTGCAAAAATTTTGGACACCCGTTTGGGCATGCCGACATGATTGGTCTGTTATTCCATTAGCCAAGATTACTTTATGATTAATTTTATGTGTTGCGAAGAAAATTTTTATTATTACTAAATTACATAGGTAGTTGCGTGAACATGAAATTCTATGATTGGATTATTTTCACTTGTTTTGTTAAACTTTTTATTGTTTAAATATTCAATATACACTAATTTTGATATGATATGTTTATTTTCTTCATGTTGTTGTGTTGTACTGTTAAATGTTTTCCTTGTTGTGCACTAGTGTATGTTGTTATTTTTCATGCTACGACTTTATATAATGATTATATCATATCTATTATTGTGAAAATTTTAATTAAATTCAGGGCGAGAAAGGAGGTGGGTCCCATATTAAGGGCCACACGTAGATCCTTCATTCTTGACGGGTTACAACAATGTACTAGTGGGCCGTTTTGATGTCTTTGTTGGACAGAGACTTCCTCGAACTTCCAAATAATTTTGATTGATACTGGTTCTAAAAGGTCCCATCAGGACGGATCTATTGGAAATGTGGCTAAGCCATCCTCAGATGACACTCTACAACATTTTGTGAGATCAGGATAGATATAAGGTAAAGACTTACCTAAAGCGATATTTGGTCATTTGAAAGATTTACTTGGATGGGCTCAGTGTCATTGGATAAATTGACGGATGTTCTGAAGCAATACCTTCGGGATGGGCTCAGACTCCAAATCTCAACTTGAACATTAAATAATGATTCCCTTAAGGTTTATGTTATTTCAAATTGAGTCTATTGAGAATTGAGATATTTCCCCTGATATTTGGATGTGTTCCTGGTTGACACTGGACTTGAACCCCAAGTTAATGCACAATTCTGGGGTATACTTTTTCTTTGTTTTATATTTATTTCTGGGTTATATATATATATATATATATATATATATATATATGCGTGTTCGTGGATTTCTGCTAACATGTACAAAATTTGACAACCATCATAGGCTGAAGCAGGTGGCCATGCATAATTATCGTTTGGGACCCATGCAGAATTTTTTTTTCATTTGACTGTAATTAATTTATTTGAAATGATTAGGTAATGGCACACTGCATTTTTATTTTTGAATTAAATGGAAGGTTTGGACACATTGGGTGCCGGCCTACTCATATTTTATCTCACACCCTTCTCAGGCGTCGTTGACACTCGGGTATATTACGTGCTTGGAGGTATCGACAAGGGGAACCATGCTAGAATCCATTTCATGACTATTAATTTCCTCTTTAGGATGGAGATTTGGGTAGAGGCCCAGGCCTTGCTCACGAGAGATTTTATGGTTGTGTCTATTCATTTAGTTGACTTTGTGTTTGAGCTCTGTTTTCCGTACTTTCAGGTTAGACTCATATCATGGCATGACACTCTTTTGGGAGTTTCCACACATGGTTTTTATTATTCAGTTTTATTATTTAAATTTATTCTGAAGTAGTTTATTTATTCACATACATCTGATACTTATTATTTATTGATTATTACTTCTGATGTGAAATTATATATTACCGATGAGGTCATATTCTTTCCTATAGACACAAACGGGGCCCTCACTGCTAGTCGGAACCCTCTGGATTTCGAGGAGATGTGCTTGAGTTTATGTGATGCACTGGTCCGACCACTATCTTAGAGGTTAGCTGGGTCAGGAAGTTACACATCTCATCACGTCTGTAATGGTCGCTGGTATTGAACCCATGACCAGATGATGATAAGGGTTTTAAGACTACCACTCTCATACGAAAAGATATCATTAATGTGTCAATATTTTTGATGTTATATTTTTTCACTAATACATATTAATGATGAACCATTTGTGTTTTTAGGTTCAGAGATTAATGTACTAATTATAAGTACATTAGATAATAATTAAAGAAAATTAGTTATTCATTTCACAATTTTATAGGACTTAAGATCCATTAAAAGTTTATTTTAGTTATTCTATCATGAATGCTAAATTATAGATATCCATATCTTAGAGTAATGTATTAATGAGAAATTGATCAAAAAACAATATATAAAAGAAATATTTATTATATAAATATTAAATTTTAGATCATTATTGTATATAATTGGTTAATAAATTAACTACTTAACATTAGAAAAATGATCAAAAACATTTTGTCATAATACATTAATTTTTTTTGAGTAGGTGGCCTTTTAAATCATCTTAGATTTTTGAATCTGATACTGTAAACATTCAACTTATCATTCAATTTTTTTATTGATGTCCTCAATCAATTTTATAGATATTTACAATTTTCCTCAAAGTCAATATTTTCACCTCCCACCAATGTTCTCCAATGTGGAATCCGTGATAAGGGTAACTTTGGGTAATAGTAATATTTCCAAATTTCTCTTTTTAAATGTAGATTTATATTTAATTTTTGAAATGTTGGTTTATATGAGTGGAACATTAAATTTTAAATCATTGATACCCAGAAGAATTTTTTAGGAGAAATTAGTTTTAAGGGGTGTTAAATATAACACCTGTAGATTTTTTGACATATTTTTTCTGAATTAAAATAATATTTTCCATAATTTACATTTCACGCAACACTAAAAATAATATTTTAATTATATTGGTTTTTTATTGTGTTATATGAAACATAAATTTAATCACTCATTAAACATGACTTAATGATTATCCTCCTCTACACATCACATCGTGGTTAACATACATTACACACTATAATGAGTTCTAATAAACAATAATATATTATTAACAATGTTATTATTGAATATAATAAGATATAACCTAGTTTTTATGTTAGATATATTGATAAGTATTATCCACATTATAAACATACATGTTTGATTCCATAGGTTATAAATTAACTAGATATGATAAGAAGTACCGAATGAATATAAAGTGAATGTTTTTATAAAAACTAATTTAATGCTCAAAAAATAATTCTATCCCAAATAATTAATAAAATGTTTATTATTGAATGATATTAATTAAATATAAATTTTATTTATTCAATAAAAAATATTTTATCATTCGTCAAATATAATTTATATGCATATGATACGAACAAACCCAACATTATACATAAATCCCTATATTTTATAACAGTAGTTTTATCACCTTTTAATTGTGAATGTATTTTAAATATAATTACTTTTATATTTTATAAATTTTATATATCTGATGAAACATAATTTTTCAATTATAAAAATAAAAAATATATGTTTAAATATTTTTTATTTTTCTATGATGTTTCATTTTTGAGGAATAATGAAAATTACAAAATTTTAATTCAAAACATCTTTATCGTATAATT
Source organism: Viscum album (assembly GCA_963277665.1). Classification (NCBI taxonomy): domain Eukaryota; kingdom Viridiplantae; phylum Streptophyta; class Magnoliopsida; order Santalales; family Viscaceae; genus Viscum; species Viscum album. Next base: position 1,019,304,372 of record OY728143.1, read on the forward strand.
TATTTATTAGGATAAATTATATTTATAATTTTTGTTATATTATAATAAAATATATTATAAATCAATTAAAATAATTTAGGTCTTTAGTATCAATTTATTTTTTAAATTACATTTAATAATTTAGAAATCTTTTGAACTTTTTTACGTTAGAAACCCGTAGTGTCATCCCATTAAAGGGATTAATATTATTTTAAAATTTTCCATTTTAGTGATTTTATTTATTATAATATGAATAAATATTAATAATTAAAAAATATATAATTTCAAATATGTTAAACTTTAAAAAAATGGTCAGTCAATGTAATTAAAATTAATTACAATGATGAAGAAGAAAATTAACTTAACTCGGAAGAAACTATACACTTATGGGAAACAATCACCGATAATATAGTCCAAAAAACCATTATATGGACCTATATTGACCCTATAATCACATTCACAAACATTAGTTCATTATTAGAGCCAATTATCATGGGAAAAACGTTGGTGGAATCCCCTATTCCAAAATATACAGGAATGTCACTCCTCCTACACAATAAAAAATCACCCTCACCTCCCACTTATTGACTCATATAAAGATATTTTAATCATAAACAAATTTACTCAAATATGATACAAAAATCCCTCCCTTCCTCGTTAAGTCAATTATTTGGGTAGAAATCCATCCCAGGAATCCCTTTTGTGCAATGAAAATGGAGATTTCCAAATTAAGAGGTAACATCCTTCCTCAAGCCCCATTATTTGAATTTATTTATCCACCACCTAAATTACTAATATTACATGATTATAAAATTAAACAAGAGGCTTAAATATAATGAGGTTTTTTCATTCTATGTTCAATACCATTACATACACACACTTCCATCTAATGGTTAACAAACTTACCATTCTTGTGTATAACGAACTTCCACCTCATAAAATGAAGGTGTCCATCATTCCTTTGTATAGTCACATTATTGGGAATTATGATTGTAACTAAATATTTTAACTACATACATGATTCAGAATATTTATTTATGCTTCTGGAAATAATAAATATTTCATACCTACAAGATTTACAGTCTGTGTAATTATAATAATATCATTTGGGGAAGTTTGAACTACCGCCTCCTCAAAGTGATGTGTTTCATTAAGAACATTTATGGAATGTATTAGGGATTAGTTTCGTTAATTCATATGATATATATAAGACATATTAATGTTACTTGATGTATAATAATTATATACTTATATTTAATTAATACTCTTCCTTTCAATAATATGATAGAACTGAAACAACATTCAATATTATGTACGATCAACCATATCTATAAACTAGGTAATCCATTTCATACTTCTATATTATATAGATTATTATAAAAAATATATGATTAATATAAATGAAATACGTACAATGTTTTACATTATTGTAATATTTAAATCATGGTCTGTGTAAGAGGATAAAAAATGACAAGGAAAAACATATAAAAAAATAACATGGATATTACCCAGAACGTAACATTAACATGGAGTTGTTAATAAATGGTTAATATAAAGTCCTAAAAAATAATTTATATTGTTATATATAATAATTTAATTATGTATCAGATTTATAATAAACATATATTTATTATAAAAGTGTTTTGAATGTGTACAATGAAATTCAATACTTAAGGTAAAGGAATTGCATCTAACAATTTATTTCCATGAGATACATGTATTATTTACCACTCATTTATTTTGTTTTTTTCTGTATAATTATCAAGTATGCATTATATTATTATTAAAATTAAATTTATACTTATTTAAATATAAATTTTATGATCTTTCATTCATGTTGTTTATGTTTCAATAGTTACATATTCTGTAATGTAGTTTTTTCTCAATTTCTTTTGTTTTTGAGAAAAATGGAAAGTGATGCACCTATATTATATTATTAGGTCTATATAACAAATTTAAATGTTATATCATAAATATATATCATTAAATGATATTTTTTTTTAATTTTATGATATTTATTTAAATTTATTATGAATCAAATTTACCAAAGTAGTATGGTTTATTGTTGCAACCTCATCATTTAATGAGATTATTTATGAGTATTCATTTTATTAAAGATATATTATGATCTATATCTCTAGAAATATCATGAATTTTATTAACCAAGGTTTACTAATGTTTTATCCATGTAGAATTTCCATTTTTATACTACTGAATACTTATGATAGTTATGAAGTCCTTTAAAGAAATTTTATGTTTATTTCTCTTTTCGGTAATATTTCTATATTCTTTCAAATTAATGTTTAATAAAAATGTTTTAAAAAATTATTTAATATTATAAAATAATTTTTAAAAGATATTTTTTCCAGTGTATTACCTTTTTACAAATTATTTCTAAATTAATAATTTTTTTTCAACAAGGTTCTATTCAAAACATTTAATGTAGAAAATAAATATTTAGCATGTACAGACTTTCCTACGGTCATGGCCATAATTTCCATGATGCATCATTTGTATGAATATATCGTTATTTTATTAAAGAAATATTTTTCTTCATATTATGGATTTTTTTATATATATTTTCAAAGAAATTTTTTTTTAATCAAATGTTTTATGTATAAAAAGTGTTCAAATTTTTTCCAGCATATTCTTTAAGATTTCAATAAAAGTAGTTTCCAAAGAAATTTCAAACCTTTTTTTAAATTTTTATAGTATATTCATTTATATTTGTTTGAAAAATGTTATCATGCATTCATTAGGAGTTGTCAATGTGTTTTTAAAGTAAAAGGTTTGCAAAATATTTTCATGCATCGTTTATATGTGTTAAAATATCTTTCAAAATAATATTATTTAAAATAATTCATGTTTTGTAAATATTTTTTTAATATGAAAATATATATTACTGAATAAATTATTTAAATTAAATTTTAAATTAGTCTTTAATAGTAATGTAATTTTTAATATTTATTATGAAATGAATTTTGAAAAAATTATATTTTCCTTAAAAAATTATTTATATTATAATTCAAAATAATTATCTCTCTATGATGTCATAAATTGTTATAGTTTATTAATACCATTTATATTCTTTCATTAATGGATTATGTTTTTAAGGAATTATGTTTATGATTATTGTTTCTCTTCAATGGGTTATATTCTTTGGAAACCCTCTTCTTTTCAAAGGTTATTCTATGATGAAATGATTGTGAAAAATATCCTTTTTCCATAGGTTATGATGTTATGAAATGTTAATGGTTCCCATTTCATTTAATGGGTTATTATATAATGAATGGTATGTTAAATTATGGAACATTCATGCATGATTTCATTATGTGAAAGGTGGGACATATATCTCCCTCCAATTTTTTTTGTGAAAATAAATTCTTTATGAGCTCAAGAGAGTACACAAGAGGGAATCCCAATCCTAAAACAAGATGACATATTAATCCTGAAAAATGGGGATAAATAGGATGGAATACCATTACCTAAATAAGTGGGTACTCAAGAGGGCATCCCATGACCGAAACAAGAGGATACATGAGAGGAATCCCAAGCCTGAAACAAGAGGATGCACAATAAGGAATCCCAAGAACAAAGTATGTAAAAGAGTAATTATCCCAAGAATAACATGTTATAGTGGTCCTAGTATGTATCCTTGACATATTATATTCAATACCTATATGTGTACTGAAAATTAATTTTCTTATTCATGTGTTATGTTTTCATGTATAATGATCATGTTTCCCTTATGATTTATGTCTTATGAGCTACCAATCTTTATGCCTCGTCTCATTATTAATATCTTTTTATATAGGGTGTGATATTGAAATATTAAAACCATGTTATCATATCCTTATAATCATGTTATGATTATGTATTTAATTTATTTATCCTTAATAAGAATAATATTCCACCCCTTCCCTAGGTTTACTTATTATAGGTTATAATAATGTTTAAATGTATGAGGACTAACGGAAAATATCATTAAAAATGTATGGAGGATCATTCAACATCCTATAAGAATGTGTTCCATGTTTTCAAATACCGTAATCTATTATGGTTCTCAAACAAATATTTTTGAAATGTGCTGAATATTAATATAAAATTATATCATATACATTTATATTAATAGTGGTTTGTTAAATTATAGGTGTTGGGTGTTTTTTACATCGGATAATAATTTTTTCTTTTAGTAAAGATAAAAAATATATTGTATTTTTTTTTTGAAGAGTTACATTTGAAGTAAAGTAATAATAATTACAACAAACTATTCATGTAATCTCTCAGAAACTATAGTATACTATCAACTTGAACACACCAATTCCATGTGGGACTCAAAATTCTCTCATGATAATCAGTAATCCACACAAAACATCTCTACAATCATAAATTTAAACAATTACTTTCATATAATATTTTAATGGGGTTTTATAAATTTTTATAATATTTTCATCATATTCAATTATGAGATTGATCTAAATTTATTTTACTAAACATACAGAAATTATACATTTAAGGTTCTCAACTTCATATGTAAATTTTTAATTTACTTCTTCTTACTACATTATAAAGATTTTTAACACATTTACTAGTATATTTTCTTTTTTGTCCTATAAAATGTTAATATAATCATGATAAACCTCATGTTTATCTTATAGATAAAATATTGCATCAATTATAGAACATCCATCATCTTTGTACTCTACTAGTTCTTAAAACACAACATATATAAGGATTTTTTCAATAAACTATCTACAATCTTCAACTGACTCCACTTCATCATCATTTCATATCTCTTGAATTGGAGAAAATGAAATCTTCTTCTTGATGCATTTTGGGTGTGATTTCATTAATATTTTTGATTCCATTAAATGATTTATTAAAGGGTTCTTCAACATAATCAATATCTCAAAACATTATTTCACTCATTATAAGGTTATTCCAAACCATCCCCAATAGAATAGGAATATAAAAGATTTCATTTTATTTTCCCTTTTCCACTTTTTTATTTAGAGGTAATAAAATAAACATCCTCTTTGATTTCTTGATCCATTGTATCATCTCACAAGTAGATATTGTTCATATCGTTAAATTATACATTCTGAGAATACTATATTCAATAAAAAACATTACTTTTTTCATTTCATATGAAATGAGTGTAAATAAATGGATATCCAGTGTCACCTCACATTAAGATTTTTCTTTAAGCATCAACAATTGTCTATTCATATGTCGTGTAAATTTGATAAGTATTAATTATATTATTTTGAAGTCATAAAGTATATCTGTATTCTATTCAATATATTATATATGTATGTTCACCTAATTAAAGAATGCATCAACAGTATTATTGATGATCATATTCAATTCAATATACTTATTTCAAAATACATACAACAATTCCTCCTGTAATCACATAAATAAACCTTAAGAAAATTTTACTACATGGAATGAGTTGTGTTTTTTTCTGATATCACCTTATTGTAGATGCGGATGTCCAAAGCACCAAAAATATAATTAATTATCATAAATTCAGTGTACAAATATTGTTTATCCCTATATTATTGTGATAAAATATTTATTCAATTTGAGATACTATTAATGTTATCCATATAAATTTATATTATTAATAAATAGAAATAGTGGAGTATTTTTTATCCAAAACTATATATAATTTCTACGAAAAATTAGGATTATATTCTGTTTAGTGATTATTAGCATAACATCAATGTGTTAAATGTTTTTAAAAAACATTTTCATCGAAACCAACAGTTAGTAAAACAAAAGGATAGTTCTATATCATGGAGGTAAATGAGTTAATGTCAAATTTTATAGTATCCCATACCAATGAACATTTCTATGTTTTTATTTGTAAACATCAATCTATATTAGTCAAAATATATGAAGGAATAAAAGTAGTAAAAGTATGATAATATGATTTTTACTTAGTCTTCCCTAATAATATTATAACACACTAAAAGATTTGTATTAATATCCATTTTATATAAATATTTTATAAACTAGCTGGTTTCATATAAAATAATGAACTAAAACGAAACTGTGTTGTAATAAAATAAAATTCAATAAATTGAAAATTATTATATATTAATTATATAAATGTTTGTAAACGAATATAATAAAACTAATAATACTATATTGAAAGGATATGTGATGGAATTTAGTAGTGTTAGTCTTCTATATGAGGCTCACCTATCCAAGCATTAAAAAAAATTGGAATCACTAATGTTTTCCCAAGAATAATCATAACCTTAAATAGATAAATAATAGTATGATTGAAATCATATGTTAGAGAATTTATAGCATGTTGAAAATTTCATGAAATCTTTGTTAGAGGAATCTCCACTGGTTATTTCCACCAAATTTTATCTTATAATTAGGTCATACATGGAGATCATGATGGATTATGTAAACAAAAAAATAAGATTATATAAATATGAATTTATCAATTTTTAAAAAAATTATATATCACCTATATTTTGTTCGTTTCATATTTATATTTTTATGATTTTTTTATTAATAATACAAATTAATTGATAACATTTAATTAATATAGTTGAATAGTTAATAATAAAATTTTATCCTTAAAATCAATTTTTATAAAGTATGAAATTTTTCCTTTAGATTATGTCAATCGATATATTAATGGTAAAATATAATATTTTTAAGAAAAATATATTTACCCTAATCTAAATGGAAATTAATTTGAAATAATAATAAGAATAGTTGATTTTTAAAAATATTATAGTGTTCTCAAAATAGTTTTCATTTTATCATTATGTTTATATTTAATTGATAAATTTTCAAATTTTATAATAGATATTTTACACAGTAATTTAATTTAATAAATCAAAATCAAAATTTTAGTTGAAGTTGATTTTGTGTGATTTTTCTTAAAAAATATATTAATTGGTGAATAGTAAAAATATTGATTTTTCTAAAACTGTACTTTTTTTAAAATTATAATAATAACAAAACTACATTAATGTTTTTGTGAAAAAATTATAAAATAATTATAAAATTAAATAAATTTTTAAAAAGTATTATCTTTTATTTTTAAAATCCATATTTAGTGTTTCAGAAACAATTGTAATATTTATCTATAAAAACTGTTCATATTCGCTTATATTAAAAATTATTTTTCAAACAAATGTATAAATATATGAACTGTAATTAAATTTTAACCAGTGTTATATAATATTAAAAACACTTATTGTTGAAAACAAATTTTTTTTATAAATATTAGTTTTCCTAAATATTATATATTTTAATTTAATAATAAATTTAATATTATTTATATATTTATTTATATTATATGATTAAATATTTTAGTCAAAAATAATAATGATTTTGAAAAAACTCCTCATTATATTATAAATAAAATATTTATTTTTTGGAAACAAACTAGATACCAAGTTCAAAACCAAAATGATAAAATATAAAAATCGATTTTAAAGGATAGTATAATGTTTAAAAATAGAGTAGAATGTGATATAGTGGATTTTTTAAACATATTTGACCCTGTAATTCATTATTTCCCACATTTTGTACCCCAATAATAGTGGAATGAAATAACTATACTTTAATTAGTGTTCACAAAATTGCCATATTCTTTACATAAAAAATGGTATCAGTACAAATACTTTATTAGAAAACTATACATTAGAATGTAATAATAAATTTCATTAACATTTCTTCCCATTTGACCCTAACTAATTTTAATAACCATCATTTATCAATTTTATATCATAATGCCTCTATTTTGAATGATATTAAAACGCAAAATCATGAGTTCACAAAGTCAGTATTTCGTACTCCTTTGTCGTTTCTTATAAATATTCCTTATACACAAATATAATATCCAACATAATATTATGAAAACAACATTTTAAATATATTATAGTTTTTATTATTAATTATAAAAAATAATTAAATCATTTTTATCTTATATGAAAAATAACACAACATCGATAGTGCATATGTACATACTACCACAACTATGAAGTGATGTAGTTAATTTATCACCATTGTACCACATGGATAGTATAAATGATAAATGTTTTTCCATAATATTATTAATATTTCAAATTTATATTTCTTAAATGATAATTTATTTTATCCCTCCATTCAATCCAATTTTTTATGAAATTTAATTATTAATCAAGAGAATGACCGGACTACTACCTCTACAAAGAATAAAATTTAATTTTCATTCTACAACATAAATGGATTGTTAAAAGAATGGATTCAATTATTTCAAATGATATTTCTGAATAATATTTTATTATATAATATTTATAACAATATTATATAAAAAATTTCCTCACTCATTAAATCTAAATAACATTCTTATGTTTGGGTCGGTTTTACCATCTTTGTCCACAATGTTATAATATTTATATCATTATGTATTTAAAAAATTTAGAAAATTATAATATCATGTGATAAAAATGTATTTATTATTTTTTAAATATTATTCAATTTTTTAATCAATATTTAACATATTTATTTATATATCACATTTATATCATTGAACACAATAAAACTGGTTGTTTACAATATTCATTTTCAAAAAAAATACTTTTATAATTTACCAAATGAAAATTGAAGAGGAATAAACATTGGATAACTATTATTACTGTATCCTGGATAATCATGCAATGATGAAAATTATTAAATAAACAAGAATAAACAATCTCGTTAAAAACTGATTATGAAATAACAAATTATAGATTCTAAAATCTATTAATGAATATAAACCACAAGAGGTTAGTATTGTTTTAATATATTATTGGTATAAATGGATATATATATATATATATATATATATATATGGTTCTATAATATGTGATTTATAATGGTATAAATATTATATTAGAGGTTATAGTGTGTTCGAGGAAGCGAGAATACATATTATTGGGTACTTGGTCTCAATTTAAATTTTTGAAGAAGTTATATAAATTTGGTACCATGACATTTTACATATGACGTTATTATTTACTAATTATAATCTTTTATAATATTACTTTAATTTTGTTGTTTTCATAATCAACATCGTATTTTCTAATTATAATTATTTTTATTCAAAAGACACTTATGCTTTAAGGATTTCAGAAACTCAACTCCCTTAGTTTTGTTATAATGCGTCTTCATGAAATTATTAATTCCTATATAGGTTTCTCCCACCTTACCATTTTACTTCATCATAATTTCAATTTATCACAAATGAAAATAACACTTTTTGTTATAATATTAATTCATTATAAATCTCATTCTCCTAAAATTTATATCATTATTGAGAATAATTCCCATCCCTTATAATGATGGTTTCTCCGCCTTATCCTATTTTTTCATAAAATGCACCATATTATATTTTTGGGATGCAATATTATCCTTATAACTTGATTTACCCCCCCCCATGGTAAACATGTTTTATCATTACACGTAGAATCAAAATTTTATTATTTTTACTACAACCTATGGATAATAATTTGGATTACCCAATTATATAAAATTAACTATTATTATTATTACAAAATATTAATATAATATATAGTATTCAATTTCTATAAGTTCTAAAAAAATAATAATTTAGAATAGTCATGCAGGTCGTGATAAAACCCTGTTTTAGAATAATACATTTTGTTATCATGTTACATAATTAACATCATTACATTCCTTTAAAAAACGAATTTGAAAATAAATTATTGAATATATAAAATTTATCTAATTTATACAAATAATAAATAGATATTAATTTAATTTACTTAGACAAAAAACTATTCCCAATCTTAATAGAAGTTTTTAAAAAAAATGTGATCTTTATCAGAAAAATTATCTTATACCAATTTAATATTTAGTTATGATTAATATATATTTAATTATATTATTTACAATTAAATGATTTTATTATAAATTAAGATAAAATTAAAAACATAATTTTACCTCTTCATTGAATTAAATGACTTTTTTAAAAAAAACATGAATTCTTCCCTATTCGCATAAAAATAAATATTTTTGAAAATCATAAAAAATCACAATAATATAAAATTTGAATTATTATTTAAAAAATTGAAAAATTTTATTAAAATAAAATTTATAAGAATGGATGAAATTCAATATATTTTCTATGCACATAATTCAATTAAACCCATCTGTGTAGAAAATATATTTAGGAATAATAAAATGTATTTAATGAAAATTGGTTACATATTTATTATGAATTAATCAGTACATTTTAATTTTCAAAATAATTATTTGTATTTTTATAAATTTTTATTACTATGCATACAATCTAATAGGATATCTTAATTAAATTGGGTTATTATATAAGGATTTATTTTGACATGGGGTTACATGAAAGGAAAACTATTGAACCAAATTAAATTAATATATCATAGTGTTTAATTCTCCCATACCCCTATAAATAATTTTCACACTATGATTATTTATCTCTGTGATCATATATATAAATTTTAAAAATATATTTTTTGAAATCCCACATTGTACAAAAGGATAATAAAAAATTCTATTAAAAAAGGATGTGAGAAGCATTTTGATCATCTAAAACAACACAAAATTGGGTTCTCGGATAAATATAACATTTTATGGATGTGAATATATATACATATAGTTGTAAAATATTTTTCCTAAAATAATATAAAGTGATAAATAAATTTTTCATGAAATATTTAATAACATTAAAACAATAAATAATTGAGGGGTGATAATAACTATAAACAAAATATAAATTATTGTGAATATAAAAATATATTCTTATTCATTATCCCATTCCTAGAGTTTATTATTTAATATAACATTTAATAAGATGAAATATATTAAATTTATTTATTTAAATATAAAACACATAATTTCATTCTTTTTTTATGTAAATTTCCACTTCAACACACTCTCTTTATCCAATAAATGAAAATTTAAAATGAATTTAATTCATTCCAAAATCATTAAAATTAATATTCAATGGATCATAAGATCTATTAAAGAAAAATAATTGCATCCTTTATTTTATAGATATTTAACATTACCATAATGGTTAGTATATGTTATAACATACGGATAAAACTTTATATGATAAAATAATACATTAATATTGTAAACCTAAAAAATAACCTCATTAGTTAAATTTAAACATTTTTATAAATTATTATCTATAATACCTCAAAAAATTCAGAATAAATTAAAAATATATGAATTAATAAAAATTTCACAAAATTTACAAAATCAGAAAAAAAAAATTACACAAAAAATAACATAAATATATATTAATGGCCCAATATTTAAATCTATGTTCCATGATCAAATATTATATTAAATCATTCAACTAATTTCCCAAAATAAATCGAATCACCATAAATGTAATGTCCTTGTTCCGAAATCCACCTAGAGGAACCATGTACCTGGTTGGTCACATGGCCTCAAGCACATTTCCCTGAATGCTAGATGCTTCCGACTTGCAGTGAGGTCCTTGGGTGTGATAGTGGGGAAACTATGCCCTCATTGTCATAGTACAACGTAGAAGAGAAATAGATAAACAAAAACGTAAGCAGTAAACAATCCATACACACATGAATAACAGAAGACTGTAATAATAACTGCTGGAGAACATACATATAAAATAATGCATGATACGTATGTCTAAGAAAACATCCAAACAAGTCACAATGCTAAATTACAGTACTAAACAAAAGTAAAAAAGGAAAGAAGATAAAATCCTCAGCATTGCAAGTCTGAGCTTAGTCTCATTCTCTCCAGCTCCATAGAAAGTCAAGTACCTGAAGTAGAAGGGCGCTTGCCCTTATCTATACATGAAATAATCTAATTAGCTTGGGCCCAAAATCATGGCCCCAACAGGGTGTGAGACTAAATCTGAGTAGGTAACCAACATAAGATCTGTGCCTAACTATCAATGAATATATGGCAGGTAGAAGTATAGAATGAAGTAAAAAATAAATGAACTCAACAGTAAATAATCCACAGTATCAAGCATTTAATTCAAAAGCATGTAATCATCTACTCAATCATGTAGAATCAACAATTAACCCTCTGTTTAGTTCTCACAGCCTAACCCCTCTGGTTCAACCAACATGCACTAGCAACCCAAGGGAGGCACACACTGTCTCACCCCTCTGGTTTAGATAATGTATAGACTCTCTTGGGAAGCACCCACCGTTAATTCCCCCTATAGTCTCGTGTCATACTAAAGGTGCTCTGGGGAATCACTCAACGTCTCATTCCCCCTGTGGCCCACATCGAGGAATTACGAACACTCTGAGGAAGAACTCTACATCAATTCCCCCTTTGGTCTTGCATCGTAATTTATAAGACACTCTCGAGAAGCCCATACGTCCATTCTCTCTATGGTCTACTACCCTAAGTTCTCATGGCCCTGTGTAAGTCAAACAATTAACATGCGCAATGGACCAAGTAAACCTCAAGAATGACTTGATTAGAATTCTATGTCATATCAGCATAATAGAACAATAATTACTCTATCCTACAAACTAGGCATGGAAACTGGAAATATCCTAACATGAAAAACTATACCAAATGGTCATATGCAGGAAAAACATGCATGGGAAATAAATCCAAAGCACATAAAAATTACCCTATTTACAAACAATAACCTCTACTCAGGCATACAAGCAAATTAGTCAAACAATAGGGATAAACTGTAAACACTCAACACCCCATTCAAGGGTATTGTTGGAATTTACTCAAAATATTCCATAACATTCAACGGAAAGGCACAAACCACCTACCTTAGTGTTAGGGGATCGATATACATGAACCATGAGGCATTAATCTCCTTTGAACATCATAGATCTATGAAAACGCACAAAACCTTCATCCCATAATAACATGGAAATGATGAGGAATTGGAAAATGATGATCTGGGAGAAGGAACAACACATCGTTGCGATTCCAATGCAATCAACGGTGCTCGAATCTGATGACAGATGGAGGCTCGGGGGTGCATCGAATATCTACGTTTTCTCGGAGCTCTATGACGAACAAGGTTGACAAGGAGGGTGTTATGTCTATTAGACATGATCCCAGTGTGTTTAATGAAAAAAATAATGTACACAGTGTGTACATTATAAGTACACAGTGTGTACTTACTGTTTCTATACACTGCATTATCTGGCCTCCGAAACACCCCCACATAGCAGTGTGCATGGACGCTACATGACCAACACCCAAATGCATGAGAAAAAGAGGTACATGTTGTGTACTCATAAATTACATGGTGTGTACTTTGAAAATATCCAAAAATTCATCTTTTTCCCAAAAACGACCTGAAGAGAAAAAACATACATGAAACAAAGATCTGGGTTCTTACAAACTTCCCCCCATAAAGAAATTCATCCCTGAATTTCCCCAGTGTGGAGTAGAAGAAGAATCCTCGAACAGCTCCGACCACTATGCTCGTACATCAGCCTCCCTCTCCCATGTCTCTTCCTATACCCGCCTGTGCTTCCATAGCACTCTTACCAGTGGAACAGACCAGCCACGGAGAACCTTTGTAATACGATCAACAATCTAGAAAGGATGCTTCTCGAAAGATGCATCCACCTCCAACTTTACTTCCTTACATTGGAAAGCATGAGACAAGTCTGCAAAGTAATGTCGGAGTTGATAGATGTGGAAAACATCATGCATATCTCGGTACATCTGAAGTAACCATAACCGATAGGAAACCAGATCAACTCTCTCTAAAACCTCAAATGGTCTGACGTGCCTTGGTGAAATATTACCTGGTCTCCTAATCCTTCTATGCCCCAACCTCAGTGTGACATGTAGGAAAACCTGATCCCTAACCTCAAACTCTAGAGGTCATATCTGCTGATCAGTATAAGAAATCTATCGAGATGGTGTGGTAGCCATCCTCTTCCAAATCAACCCTATCTATTCTGGGGTCTCCTGAACAAGATGAGGTCCTAGAAAAGTTGCCTCTTATACCTCCAGAAAACATATGTGTGATCAGCATGGTATACCATACAAGGCCTCATAAGATTTCATATAAATAGTTTCCTAAAAAATATTGTTGTAGGCGAACTCCACAAGAGGTATATGTTTCTCTCAAGAACCCCCAATGTCTAGAATGCATGCTTGGAGCATGTCCTCAAGCACCAAAATCATATGATCAGACTGGCCATCTTTCTCGAGATGGTATGATGTACTCAAATGTACGTGTATTCCCAAAGCCTTATGAATCCCCTACCATACCCATGAAGTAAAATGCGCATCCCTGTCTAAAAAAATAGAGTTTGAAACTCCATGCAGACATAAAATCTCCCGGACGTATAGTCGTCCCAACTCATCAACACTGATGGTCTCCCTGATCGTCCAGAACTTATAATCCTTCGTAAGCCTTTCAATGACAACCCAAATTGCATCATAACCTTGAGGTGATCTCGGAAACCCTGTCACGAAGTCCATCACGACATCTTTCCACTTCCACTTAGGAATGGTTAACTGCTGTAAAAGACCTACTGGTCGCTGATGCTCCACCTTCACCTACTACAAGTAGAACATATCATGACGAAACTAGAAACATCCCTCTTCATACCTAGACACCAATACTGGCAGTGTAGATCATGATACATATTGGTGATTCCAGGATGAGCTTCCCAAACAGAGGAATGAAAATCTTGCATCAGCACTTCGCGTATATCTGCTGGCACCCAAACACGTCCATGGAATCATAGGATCTCATCCTCTCCTACTACCCATCCATGGAGAGGATCCTCTCTGGAAAAAATATCCCGTATGACTAGGCCTTCTGAGTCTAATAGGTTCATCATCCGCAACTGATCAATAAGGGTAGGGGTAACAACTACAGAAGATAGAAAATACATCCCCTGTCTTTCGTGCACTTCCAAATGCATCTCGGAGAATGAATCCATATGATTCCACTCACTGCTGGCCTCCTAAACTGCATGTATCTGAGTCCTCCTTCTCAATGCATCAGCCACAACATTTCCTTTCCCAGGCATGTATCCAAGCTCGATATCAAAAGACTGAAGGTACTCAACCCACCTTCTCCGTCTAAAATTTTGATCACACTGAGTGGAAATGTAATTGAGACTTTTTTGTTCAGTGAAAACTACAATGTGATCTCATATAATATAGTATCTCCAATAGTGTAAGGCTTGAACAATAGCTTCCAACTCAAGATCGTGCATCAGGTAATTCCTCTCATGTGGCCTCAATTGCCGAGACACGAACACAACGACTCCATCTTCCTGCATAAGCACAGCTCCAAGCCCAACACCTAAAGCATCATAGTAAACAGTATATCTCTTTCCAATATCAGGAAAGACTAGTAACGGTGCGGAAGTAAACCTCCCTTGAAGCTCTTGAAAGGCTAACTCACAAGATTCTGACCACAGAATATTTACACACATCTTCGTGAGACCTGACAATGGTGCTGATAAATGAGAAAAGTCTGATATGAATCACCTGTAGTATCCAGCCATCCCTAGAAAACTCTGCACCTCAAAGACGTTCTTCGGATTCTCCAAAGAAACTATAGCTCTCACTTTCTCTGGGTCTACAGATACTCTTTTATCTGAGATAATGTGACCCAAGAAGTGAATATGGTCCATCCAAAAGTGGCATTTTGAGAGCTTATCATATAACTGATTCTCTATTAGTGTACTCAAAACGTTCTCAATATGGGTGGCATGGTCGTGTCGAGTGTGAGAGTACACCATGAAATCATCCACGAAGACCACTATGAACGAATCCAAATAAGGATGGAGCACTCGGTTCATCAGTTCCATGAAAACTGCAAGAGCGTTTGTGAGACCGAACGACATAACTAACTACTCGTATAGACCACACCTACTCCTGAAGGCTATAAAAGGTATAGGTGATGGTATAACATGAAACTGATGATAACCGGACATCAATTCAATCTTCAAGAACACTCGAGATCCTAGAATATGATCAAATAGATCCTCGATCCTCGATAAAGGATATTGGTTCTTGATCATCAACTGGTTGAACATCCGATAATCTACACAAAGCCCAACAGTGCCATCTGCCTTCTTCTCAAACAGGACAGGAAAACCCTAGGGTGATGTACTGGGTCAGATAAAACCCTTTTCTTGCAACTCCTCCAACTATTTCTTGATCTCATGTACCTCAGGTGTAGCCATCCAATAAGGAATAATGGATATAGGTGTAGCTCCTAGAATGATATCAATAGACAAGTCTACCTCATTGTTTCCCTCGAAATCCGGGGATGACCGCCTTTATGGGAGGTTCAAGCATTCTGATCTTCTTCTAACAGGTTTGTTCGTAGAACCGAAAACGTCCAATGATTCCACATCCATTCAGACCTACTTTTCAAAGGTAAGTGCTCATTAGTTTGTGGACTGATGAGGCTTAGGAATTTGCATTGGACGAGAGGATGGGAGGTCAGACTCATCACACCTTTTTAGGGGAATTATTGTCTACTCCAGGACTCTCTTTATAGATTTAAGTTACGTTCGTGAATCCGTATTACATTACCAAGTATAAAATGAGCTTTACTTTAGATCTGAAAATCAATGATTAAATACGTAGGAAATTTAGAGAATCTTTTGTATGTATTCGAGTTTCTTCATCGATAGAGAATCATCTGTATTTATTAGAGATTCTTGTTCAATGGTACCCTTCGACACATTTATACAGAAGTCTCTTGGTCATTATGATGACCATGCTGGTTTTAAAGCCACTCAGTGGGGCACTTGAAGTTTACTGTCATTCATAAGGACATGGATTATTTTGGAGTTGGGATCGAACCCGTAGATGGGCTACCTACGTATCCTTTGTTTAGAAAAGGAATCAGAACCCACGTAGTTCGAGTAAGGGAGTATAATGTTTATGATTGATGGCTCAAAGAAGGATGTCACAAATACTTTCACACTCTAAGCTCACATTAGTCATGCTCCGTGTGAGAAACAAGAGGTATTTGTAAAAATTAGACAATTGTGCCATGAAATATGAAATCATAAGAAATAATGTGGGGCTTATGTATGTATGACTGCCCAGATAAATAAAGGTTAGGATTTACTTTAGGGAAGAAATCCAGGAACAGGGTCATAAAGGTATATGTGCATCATGGAGATTTTGAATACTCTAACTTGGGGCTTACTCTTAAAAAGAAGGCCCAAATTAGGAGAAGAATTATGATTGGGTTTTACTCCTGAAAAGGAATCCCAGATCAAAGGTAAATTAGGACTAGTTAAGAGAAATTAAGACTGGGGATTATTCCTGAAAAGGAGGCTCAGGTTAAGAGATTTGAAAAATTAAGAGACTTGGGGTTTACTCTTGAAGAGGATCCCCATATTTGAAATTGGGGATTACTCCTGAAAAGGAGGCCCAGGTTAAGGGAATTAAGGTTTGGGGCTTACTCCTGAGGAGGATTCCCAAATTAGGGGACTGGGGCTTACTCCTAAGGAGGATTCCCAGATTTGGGAACTTTAAGAATTGGGGATTACTCCTAAGGAGGATGCCCAAGATAAGAATTATGACTATTACTTACTCTTGTAAAGGAGGATTCCCAAACTATAGGACTTGGGGCTTACTCCTAAAGAGGATGCCCAAATTAGAGGACTTATGACTGGGGATTATTCCTGAAAAGGAGACTCAGGTTAAGGATTCTCTCATCTTAATGGATGAGGTTGAATGAATGAAATCTCAATCTTTAGTGACATAAAGATGTGTAAATCACTTGGTTTTGAGAGATATTCCACAGAATTCCTTTCAGATGAGGAAGTGAAATCAAGAAAGCATGCAATAAATGTCTTTGAAGAGTGTCTTGAAGACTGAATCTTGAATAGGAAAGGTGTAATGGCTTAATAAGGGTGAAATGGGCAAGAAAGGCACCCAAAAAGGCAGGGGCGCGCAAGTCCTGGCAGGCGCGCAGGTACTGCGTGGGCGCACAAGTCTTGGTCGCGCAGGTATGCCGGCGCGACACATGGTGTACTTGCGCGACGGTTAACTAGCAGGGTAATACTTTAGCGACTCTTCATTAAAGCCTTTAGAATCCTCTTGAGGTTCTTCCAGAAGAGGGGCGTGCAAGATCTATTGAAGGAGTAAGGCGGCGCGCAAGTGTGGCCCTTTTCCCTTAAGGGTTGGCCATTTAGGCGCGCAAGTGTTGATGAGTTTCAACACTTAGCCCTTCCTCCCCCTCTTTAGATCTTCCGTTCTTGGTAAGAAATTACCTTAGAAGTGTTTCGGAAGCTTTGAGAAGAGACTAGGGTGCCGGGAGCTCAAATCTGAGTTTCTGGAAAAAAAAATCCTCCCCGAATGGGGGGCCCACATGTTCTATTTATAGGCTGGATAAGACCTCGGGCGGTTATCACTTAGGTCACGCAAGTCACTTGCACGACCAACATCAGCGCGCAAGTCACTTGCATGACCAACATCGGTGCGCAAGTGTACTTGTGCGACCATTGAGGCGCGCAAGTATACTTGCACGACCGTTGAGGCCCTGAAGTATCCTTGCATGACCATTGTAGAACTTATGCGACCTTTGCGCAATGTTATTCTTCTTCATTCCTTTGTCAATTATTGATATTTGTTCAAAGGATGAATCTTCTTTGTTCAAGTTACTTCCCTTTTCATTCATTTAGACTCTGTGACGGAAAGGAGCGTCAACAAAAGTCCCCCCTCAGAGTTGGATCCGGAGAGAAAAGAGGATTTGACTCTGAGGTGAAAAGAAATAAGAAATCTGGAAGTTTAATGTCATGCATGTCAGACATAAAGAGGCTAATGTTTAAGGTCGAAATAGATTTGACTGAATGAATTAGAATTGACTCAATTCCTTGACAATTAATCTGAAAACAATGTAGCATACTCAAGTATGAGGGAAAAAAATGTAAACTATGACTTAAGTATATTTGAATCTGAGGAATGATATGAAAAAGAGCTAAAAGGCATTAGAATAATTAGTTTCCAAGAATGAAGTTACCATTATTTAACAAACCCGTTAGGGGGTTGAATTATGCAGGGCCACCTAAGGGCATTGGCTGCATAGTTAAATAAATAGTATCTTTTGGCTAACAAGTCTGTTATGTAGACTGTTTATGCAAGGCTGCCTATGGGAACGTGCTGCATAGTCAGGAAAAAGAACTCTCAAAAATTTACTTTCCTAGTGCTAAAAGCCAGTGAATGTTTATGGAGATTCAAATTTTCCAAAGTATAGAGTTTGCTGTATGGAAAGAGGTACTAGAATATGGAGAAGATATTTCCAAACAAGATTATCGAAGAACTGGATGAGTATCACTCCTATGAAGGTCTGACCCAAATGTAGGGAAGGATAATATAAACCATAGACTTGAATACATTCAGATCATGAAAAAGGATATGGGACAAATATGTTAAGGATTGCTATTTTTGTGGATCCCTACATGCTATCGTTTAAGACAAATAAAGAAAAAAGAGGCATTCTTCCCAAGAATGAAGTTACCACTATCCGACAAACCCGTTAGGGGGTTGAATTTTGCAGGGCCACCTAAGGGCATTGGCTGAATAGTCAAATGATAGTATCTTTTTGCTAACAAGTCTGTTATTTAGATTGTTTATGCAAGGCCGCCTATGGGAACGTGCTGCATAGTCAGGCAAAAGAACTCTCAGAAGTTTTACATTTTTGTGACTATAAGTCATGAAAAGGGTTATGAGGATCTGAAAATATTTAAGGTTAGGATTATGACACATAAAGATGGGTATTATTCAATTTATATAGAGATACACAGATCAATGTTAACCATAATCATGTTGTGGCTGGGTCCTGAATTGAAATGTTGGACTTCACTACGTATCCCATAAGGATGAGAATCAAGCCATATGTTGTTCTTAAATTATAGTTTAACGTCGTGTGGGAAAAAGGATTAGAGATCTTAGTTTAGGGTCATCGAGCTTGGACCATTATAAGAAATACACATTGTGTGTTTTCATGGGGACTTTTCAGCCAAGGGACTGAAAGTGGAATTTGGGGTTAGGCCCAAAGACTTGGGGATGGATTCTAGGGACACCCAAACATTCCTACGTATCCCATAAGGATGGAAATCAATCCCACGTAGTTCTAGAAATACCGTTTGTACAAATTTGGTTCATACATGTGAAAGGTGAAAGGGGACTTTAGTACAATGATGGTTTAACCCAAGATAAAAGGTTTCGGCGTTTCCATGTATGCACGTAGTCATTGAAATGAAACATGATTGAAAAAATCAATGTAAATAATGGTTCCCTCTCAGGTGAGGGTATCAAAGAATATTGTAGTTTATTGTCATACTGGAAAAAATTGTTGTATAGTATAATGTCATATAACAAAGACGAAAGTGATCCAATGTAAAGATATTGATTCTAGGGGCGGTTTCACGAATTAACATCATATGAGATGGAGATGAACCGACGTGAAGAGATTGGTTTTGGGATTGAACCTTGGGAGGTTGCCTACATACCCAGCCTAGAAGGAAATGATCAAAGTCTGTGTAGTTCAATTAAAGAATAAATTAATGATCATGTTGTTCTTGGGGACAATGACCTAAAAAATGATGTTGTTGGGATTTACACATGGTTAGCGGCCCAAAGAGAGTGTTATGGTTGAGGTTTTCTTTAAGCTCTCGTGATTCATACTCGGTGTGAGAAACAAGAGGTAACAACAACCTTAACGATGCATAGTTTAATGTCATGTAGGGCATATAAAGGGACTATGCAGTTTAGAGTCTTGCAGTTAGGACTATTGGTGCTGCACCGTTTAGTGTCATGTAGCAGGGACAAAGTATAGTTTAATGTCATGTAGGACGTATCATGGACATTCTGTACAGTTTAATGTCATGTATTTAAGACGATGGGGATAATAGAGTTTAATGTCATGTTGGACGAAAGGGGGGGGGGGACTTTAACGTCATGTTGGATGCATTGGGGATTTTTTTCCCCATAGTTTAGCGTCATGTTGGATGAATGTATGAATAGTTTAAGGTCATATGCATGGACCGTGGATGGTGAAGTTTAATGTCATACTGGACAAAAGTGTAGTTTATGGTCATACAGGACCTTTGATGATTATGTAGTTTAACATCTTTCCGGACATAAGGGACTTTTATACAGTTTAGCGTCATGTAGTTAGGATGTCACAGTTTAACGTCTTGCTGGACGTAAGGGACTTTCAAATAGTTTAGGGTCATATACATGGACCGTTGATGATGCAGTTTAAGGTCATACAGGACCTAGTTGCAGTTTAAGGTCATACTGGACCATTTCGGGAACTTTTTCACAGTTTAACGTCATGTGGGACGAAAGTAAAAATAGTTTAAGGTCATATATATGGACCGTTGCTGTATAGTTTAATGTCATATAGCAAGGACGAAATAAAAAAGGTACTTTACAGTTTATAAAAAATACTTCTTCAAAAATCTGGCACTGGTTGGTGTAGTGATGAGTTCTCTATCCATTGAGATTAATGAATAAGCTCCATTGGAGTAGACCCTATGTATTGAATAATTTCCTTCCCATTTTGGCTCATGCTTGGGAGGTTTCTTTCCGGGTATCATTGGAGTTTTGAGAACTAATACCAATTCTCCCTGGGTGAATGAATGAAGACGAACTTTTTTGTTAAAATCTCGTGCTATTCGATTCTGATAGACTTCCAAGTGGTGAAAAGCGCACAATCTTTTCACATCTAACCATTCCAATTAATTCAATCGCTTTTGAGATTGTTCATATGTAGATGATTGATCACAAATGGCAACTCTGAGCGAGGGTAGTTTAACTTCAATGGGAAAGACGGCTTCCGTTCCATATACCAATGAATATGGAGTTGACCGAGTTGCAGTGCGGGTGGTAGTCCGATAAGCCCATAAAGCATGAAAGATTTTATCAGTCCATGACCTCTTATCTTTATCCACCATTTTTTGTAGTATATTTGAAAGAGTCTTGTTAAAGTCTTCTATCTAGCCGTTGTCTGCTGCATGATACCAAGATGAATGGTTGGATTTGATGTTGTATTCTTGATACAACTTCTTCATCTCGGATGAACAGAAATTGGTGCCATTGTCCGTCAATATGGTATGAGGGACACCAAATCTGGTAATGATGTCAGACTTGATGAAGCTAATAATGCATTTAGAACTGACTTCCTTGAGAGGTATTGCCTCTGCCCATTTGGAAAACAAGTCAATAGCAGTAAGAATATACTTAAAATGCTTGGCCGTAGCCGAAGGGTAAGGTCCCACCACATCCATTCCCCATGTGGAAAATGGCCATGAGTATTTAGATGTATGAAGCAACTCTGGAGGATGATGAATGAATTTGGCATGTACTTGGAATGAATGAAACTTCTTTGTAAAATCGACACAGTCTCGTATCATTGAAGGCCAAAAGTATCCAAGCCTTCGAATCTGATCAAACAGTCTATGTCCAGACTTGTGGGCACCACAGACTCTTGCATGCACTTCTTTCATGACAGCCATTGTCTCTTCACCATCAATGCATCTGAAGAGAACTCCATCAAAACCACGTTTGTAGAGAATTTTCCATAGGTGATCTAGGATATCATAAAGAGTAAAATTAACCACACGTCGCCGGATTTGTTCTTTCTCAGCTCTATCAAGTGTAAGTGTTCCATTTTGAAGGTATTACTTGATAGGTGACATCTATCCTGTAGTATGGCCATACAGTTCAGGAATGGAACAAATTTCATTAATTTCCTCTGTTCTGATTCGAACATAAGGTGAAATTTCACGACGGTGGGAAATACTGATGGTTGTCTCATCCCGATTTGGATCTGCCAGAGCTGTGTCTATATTAGCCAATGAATCAACTTGAGCATTTTGTGATCTTGGGACATATGAAAATGTTGGTTCCAAAGGGAATTCTGCCATTAACTCTCTGACGTAATCATACAAAGGGATTATTTCTTCTTTTCTGATGGCATAATCCCCATTGACTTGTTTGATTTCCTGGTCTGAATCACCTGTCACCTTTAAGTGATTCACTTGTGCTTGAAGTGCTAATTCCAAACCTACGATGAGAGCTTGGTATTCTTCTTCATTATTGGTACCACCTTCCCACAATAAGAAAAAATAAGGTAACACTGCCTTTTCTGGTGAAATGAGCACAATTCATAAGCCAACTTTATTGAATTTAGGATTTTCCATTTTCCTCCCTGTTGGACTTCTTGAAGCACCATCAAAATACATTTCCCATGCCTGAGGAAATTCTTGAATAGAGAAGACCTCCTCATTAGGGAGTTCAATATCTGAAGATGTGTCTTCCACTAAAGGGTGTTCAGCTAGGAAATCAGCCAGAGCTTGGCCCTTTATCGCCTTTTGAGACACATTATGAATGTCGAATGGCTGAAAAATAACTGCCTACCTTGCTAGACGTCATATAAGCATTGGACGACTTAGGATAAATTTGAACGTGTTATTGCGAGATACCAATTAAACCTCATGATGTTGCAGGTAGTGTCTCAAATTCTGAACTACAAATATTAATGTCAGGAAGCACTTCTCAATACTTTAATACCGGGTTTCTGCTTCAAGCATGGTTCGACTGAGATAGTAGAGACTATTTTCATTCCCAGCATCATTCTTTTGAGAAAGAAAGGCACCCAATGATCGCACTAGAGTTGTCACGTAGAGGATAAGTGGTCTTCCTTCAACAGGTGGCATGAGTACCAGTGGACTCAAGAGGTATTTCTTGAGAATATCGAATGCTTCTTGACATTCTTTAGTCCACTGGTAAGTGACTCCCTTCTTCATTAATTTGGTGAAGGGTAAACTTTTGCCTGCTAAATTGGCGATGAAACGCCGAATATAGGCTAAGTGTCCTTGAAGTACTCTTAATTATTTCAAATTTTGAGGAGGTGAGATACCAAGGATTGACTTGGCCTTCTCAGGATCGACTTCAATACCACGATGGCACACAACAAAGCCGAGAAATTTTCCTGAGGTTACCCCAAAAGAACATTTTAAGGGGTTCATCTTCAAATTGTGTTGTCGAAGCTTTTAGAATATGATTTCCAAATCATCCAAGTGATTAGAACGTTGTTTGGATTTAACTACCAAATCGTCTACATAGTATTCAACAAACTTCCCTAGGAAGGGTTTGAAGATACGATGCATGGCACGCTGATAAGTTGCACCTGCATTCTTTAAGCCAAAGGGCATTACCCGGTAGCAAAACACACCCTGAGGGGCTCTGAAGGCTGTAGATTCCTCATCTTCTGGGGCCATTCAGATCTGATTATATCCAAAATATCCATCCATGAAGGAAAGTGCTTCATAGCCAGTTGTTGCATCGATTAGAAGTTCTATAATCGGAACTGGGAAATCATCCTTAGGACAATGCTGATTAAGATCTATGAAATCGATGAAAACTCTAATTTGTCCGTTCTTTTTCTTTACAAGGACAATATTATCCAACGATTTGGGGTATTGAACTTCTCTGACAAAGTTAGCTTTGATAAGCGTATCCACTTCAGCTTCAATTTTGGAAGAATAAGTTGGGTGTGTTCTTCTCGCGGCTTGCATAAATCCTCAATGTTCTTCTGGTAAACCCAAATGATGAGTACCAACATCAGGATCAAGCCCAGGAATTTATGTATAGTTCCAGGCAAATATAACTTTATTTTTCTTTAGAAAAGCAATATACATCTCTTTCTCTTCAAGAGTCATGGCCGCACTGATTAAAGTGGGGCGTGGATCTCCTTTTGTACCCAGATTTATTTCTCTGAGTTCATCCACAGTGGTAGAGATACCCTCTTCAAATGATGGAGGAGCATCTATGAGATCTTCCTCTTCTTCTTCTTCATGTGTTATTTCTTCTTTTTCTACTTTCATAGTAGATGATAATGTATAATTCTCATGATCTGAAGAGATGTCAAAATTTGCATATTTTGAAGAAGAAGCATCCATTTCCAACCCGATTGATGATGAAGGGTCTTCATTGGGTAATAAAGAGGAGACGATGGATTGAGAATCAACCTCATTGTTCACCTCCGATGTTTCTATAACTTCTTCTGGCCTAATTGGCGAAGCATAGACTTGTTGGATTTCAGCAGATGAAATGAAGACGTCACCATTTTTGCTTTCATCACTACTTGGTAGATTACCAATTTCTCCCATGTTGTCTGGCTCGATTGCCGTAATTGACATTATGGATATTTCCATAAGAGTATTTTTATTTGGGTAGATCTTGTCAATTTGACGGATAGGCAACACATAATCTGTACTCACATGTGTAAATGGATTTACTGGAATTTTTTTCAAACCATATGGAGCATTAACTTTGGTAATCTCCTTTGTTATGGATTTCTCCCTTTGCTTCATGTGATAGAATTCCGCCTCAATGTATTGAGACTCACATGTCTTGAACGGGGCCTTTTCACCATACAATGTACCAACATGACCATAGAAACAATAATTGAGACATTGATGGTATGATGAAGGGATAGCCTCATGTTGATGTAGCCAGGGTCTTCCAAGCAAAATGTTGAAAGCTCGGTCTTGATCAACAACCATGAAATCTGAATTGGATACAAGATCTCCAAACTGAGTTCTGAGTGTAACTTCACCCAGTAGTTCTTGTTCATTTTTATCATATCCATGTAGCATCATGGTGGAAGGAGATAAATCAGATTCTGTGACGCCCATTCGATGAATTGTACGAATGGGCATGAGGTTGACTCTTGAACCATTGTCAATGAAAGCTCTTCAAACATCCACGCCATTGACCTTTCCAAACAAGTACAATGGTCTAATATTTCCATGCACAACATCATCTTCATCTTCATCAGTAAATGATATTATTTCATGGCATTCTGCAGGATTATTCTCTATGTGATAGACATCAGATGCAGTAATTTCAGTTTCAAACTCTTTAGGACTTGACAAAGCCTCGATGAGTACTTCCCGAAGATCTTTTGACAGATTCAAAGCATCTAGAATTTATAACTTGGCTGGTACTTGGGCCAAGTGTTTCAATATATCATACTTTTGATCCAGAGGTCTGCGTTTCCCAATAGGAATATGTGGTTCAGCAGGTACCTTGGAAGAAGATGCTTTGGAAGTTGATGCATCTTGTATTGGGATAGGAGTTGGCAATATTCCTGGTTTTGGAAAATTAGACCAATTAGATCCATTTACTTGCTGAGAGGAAGAAGGTGGAACCTTCAACCGGTCTTCCAAAATAACTGTTCCAGGACTGAATTCTCTATTGGTAGAAGAACTTGCTTGTTCTTGCTGAGATCGTTAAAGGTCTCTACCATGAGTTTCTGCTGCGTACACAGTTCTAGCAGGGGTAGAATTTGAATAGTGGCTTCTGAAAGATCCATGTCTTCCCCTGTATCTTGAGCCCCTAGAACTTCCTCGGATTCCTCTGTTTGGTACAGAGAATTTAGGCTCATTGAAATTGAAACTGTGACTGGCATATGCATCTGTTAATTGAATCATATTAACATAGAGAAATATTAACTCTTCATCTGATGAAGACTCTGCCTGATTATCCTGTTTAAGCTATGCCGTTTGGTGGGGCGGTGCCCATGGATTTGAAGTAGATGGCATGAAGTCTACCAAATTCAAAGACAACATAGGCTTTGACACATACTCATCTTCTTCTTATTCATTTTTTTCTTTGAATCATGCCTTTTCTTTGAGGACTTTCCATCTGACGAAGAGGGTTTTGCTGCAAAATTCATGGTAGAAGACACAATTGGTTTCCTTAATTGTGTTTGAAAAATAGCATGAGTTTGATTGATTGTCTTTCTGACCATCCAATCATCATACTTTAGTGCATTTTTGATTTTGACTTCCTTCCATTCATCTTCCTCTTCTGGAACTATAGTAGTGAAACATGCTACCTGGGCTGAGGAGCCATTCAATGTGACCTGTCCCGAGTCGACCATCTTTTGCAAGAGGTCTTTGAAGACAAAACACTCCTGGATGGGATGCCCCAACATTTGATGAAAATGGAAATAATTATGACGGCCTTCATATCCTTTCTTGTTTGGCCTCTTGGGTATTGGAAATTGAACCAAATTGTTTTCCAGAGCCGAAATGAAATAACCAGGAACTTGTTCATTTCGGAAAGAGTATGTTTATCTCTTCAGATCCTCAAATTGTTTTCATCTTTGATCTTTTTGATCATCTGGATGAAAAGGCCTTTGTTGTTGGCGCTCAGAAGGTGGATCCCTTCGAGAAGATGAAGGTTTTGAGGTAGAAATAGGTACAGGTGCTTGTTTAAGCATAACTGTAGCATTTTCTGCTTTACCCATTCTCCTTCCTGGAGCTGATGGAATTGCATGAGATTTAGCCTTAGCCTGTATAAGGGAATCTTCAATCTTCTGAGCGATTGAAGTAAGGTCTCGAAACCCTCATGTGTATTTAACAGGAATTAATGGCGTGCGTAATTCGTCATGCAGATTTTCCACACAGATTGGCAACAATTATTCTTGAGAGAGTTATAAACTCAAGGAATATGTTAATCCCTTCCATCGAGCAATGAAATTAGAGACCCTTTCATTCTCCCTTTACTTACAGTTTGTAAGATTGAAAACTGTTTTCTTTGGAAAAGTTGAACTGAACTGAAGGAGGAATTTTTGACAAAGATCCTCCCATCCGGTAATTGACCGGGATTGCAATCTTGTATACCAAACAAAAGCTGGTCCTTGTAAGGTTCGCACGAAGCATCTGAGTTTCACTGCTTCTTGCTGCTCCGGAGTTCCCATCATAGGATCGCAACAAGACACGTTATGCGTCAAATATTGTTTAGAATCACCTGATCCATTGATAATAGGGAATACAGGGTTCCCAAAACTGGATGGAGGAGAAATTGAATCTACCCATTAAGGGTAAACTTTCTTTTCTTGTAGAATATGCGCACGCTTCCCTTCCATAGTTTCTAACCGAGCTGTTAACGACTCAATAGTAGTTATTAACTTTTGAGAAACATCCGGTTGAACTTAGAATTAGGTAGTTGTAATGACTGGAGCTTTGACAGATGTGGCGATTGGCGCTTCAACCGATGGTAGAACTGCGAACTGTGGTTGCACTTGACCTGTAGGATTAGACCTATGAGGGTGTACTGATAGAGGAGGATATTCTTGATCCATCGTAGTAGCTGCAACAAATTCCTTTGGCTAACTGACTCCAACATGCTTAACAAGAAGACTACTCTAAAATAGTTCTGCATTCAACCTTCTTAATTCCTTCATTTCTTCCTCATGTTGTGCAAACCTCTACTCTATTGAGAGCGATTGACCTTCTCCAAAGGAAGGATATGTAACCTGGTTCTTTCCCTTCCCTTTGTTGGATCCTTTTCGGAGAGGGGTAAGTGGGTTACTCGAAGGATTACTTAAGTTATGAGTAATCATTTGACTTCGTGTACGCACACCTTCTTCATTTGTGTCGGTGCGTACATCTTCTTGAGCATGAACCTCTTCATCTGAGTCCCCTGAGTGAGCCTCATCTGGTGGAATAGCAACAACGGCATTGATGACATTAATCGATGCATAACTCATCGCATCCCTTCTATCAGAATTTCTGTGATATTTTCTTCTTCCATGTCTTTCATGAGACATTGCCTTTTGTTGATTCAATCCCTTAGGAACTTCTTGATGAATCATAATTTGGATGGAATCTCCTGATAATTTGGCTCTTAGTTACTCTTGAGTTTTCTTCCCCAATCGAGAAAAGACCAACTTTCTCTGAGGAGGGGATTGATGATTTGAAAAAGTCCCCATTCCAGTGGACTGGGGTTATTCCTGTTGTTCTCGCTCAACTCCCCGAATCCTTTTTATTGATTCCAAGGGTTGGTTTAAAAGAGTCCCCGGTCTGGCGAGCTGGGGTGGTTCTTGACATTGTATGTCTGAGACTTTCTTGAAACTCCTCCTGATCTTGCAAACCTTAGTACGGAAATTAGCTGGATGCATTAATCTTTATCCATTTTTATCACCCGGTTCAAAAGACCGTTGGATGATTTCTGACACTTCTGTCACTTGGTGATGTGCTTGCTTCAAATGAGAGGCCTATTCAATATTCTAGTTTTCTTGATGCAAGAGTAATTCGACAAGTTGTTTTCTGTATTCTTGATTTTGAGAGGAACTAGTTGAAACCTGTTCTTGGGAAATCTTTTGATTACAAACAAAGCTCATTGACTATGGCCGTCCATGGGCAATAACATTGCATGAGACCATTTTCGGTGGGCTTTGCTGACTGGAGAGCACTGTGAAATGCAGTGCTCCATGAACACCCCATCCTCCGACACGAATACCAGATGGGGAATTGGCAATTAACTGACACAATCTTCTTAGTGTGCCAAACCATGAACGTTGAAGGTCTCTCTGCTGCTTTTCAGCCTTCGGATATCGAGAGACTGATAGAGATGCCAAATCAATCTGATGTTGTAACCCTTCTATTATCTTAAGATTATTTTCGTATTCATCATAAGATAATACTTTTTTTTCAAATGACAAAGAGTTTTCTATATGTTGAGATGAACATCATGAATTTCATCTTCCATAAACATTTCTGGAATATTATACTGAGAGTCAGCTAGAGGCCAAAACATGACTCGCACTTCACCTTTCGCCAGTTGTTTTCTCGTATTCAGCATTTCCACTTTATCATTTGATGAATATTCTTCTACCTGATTTGACCAGAGTTGGTGTTTCCTTGTTGCTTCATTGGATTCAACAGGATTGGTAGAGAAATCATTGATCAAACTAGAAGATTCATGACTTAGGGGTGGTTTGGAGAATGACCTACACCCTGGGCTATCTTTTGATTGAGAAAGTATTTCACCTACTAGCAATGAAGCTTCAGACATGACTGGTTTCGCATTTGCATGTTCCTCAAGATAAGAGGGCTTTCTCAGCGCTACATTGTCCACTAGAGCATTTTCCGATCAATGTGTATCACTACTGCGGTGAGGACTTTCGCAGAGAAATTCATCATTATGGGGAGGACCACCATAATGGGTTACAACAAAAGATGAGATCTCTTGCTCATTGGTCTTCTGACCACACAGAGGGTTCATGTGGCTCTCATCTGAAGATGAAACTTCGAGATCGACCGAATTGTCATGAAGCAAGCCTTCATGAGGAAGTTTCTGTTGAAGACCTTCAGAATTAATGTTCCCACTATTGGGAATTGAGGGAGTAAAATCTTGAATTCCAACAGATAATTGTCTGAGGGCTTCAAGAACTCCATCATCGAGCAAGGCCTTGTTACAGATTGGCTCTTGATCTCCTAACTGTGCTGGGTGGGTCTTTTTCTTAGACGCCTTCTTACTCTCCTTGGAAACCACTTCTTGACGAAAGTGGATGCTCTGAGAAGGTGTATGTGTCTGCTCAGGAAATATAGCCGGGTTAGGCTGACGATCTCCTCTCAAATCAGGTGCATGTGCCTGACTTGGTCGTCCGTATGATATGGGGGAGTATTCCCCATAACCCTCTTGGACTAGAACAGATGTGTGTGTCTATTCCGGAGTGAATTATTGATGTATCACTCCACTGGTAGGGATAGATTTATGTGTCTTTCCTTGATATGCCGCTAAAGTTGTTATAATATCCTGGAAGGCATCCAGAATATGTGCAGGGATTTTCTTCTGCTCTTTCACCACTGATAGAATATGCTTGGTGACTTCAGCTGCCGGAATGGGAATATAGGTCCATTCCAGGCTTGGAGCAGGTGTA
The DNA here is from genome assembly GCA_963277665.1 of Viscum album. Taxonomy (NCBI): domain Eukaryota; kingdom Viridiplantae; phylum Streptophyta; class Magnoliopsida; order Santalales; family Viscaceae; genus Viscum; species Viscum album. Next base: position 1,019,335,081 of record OY728143.1, read on the forward strand.
TGTTCCTGCTCGTGTCCTCCTTTTCCTGTCAGTGAATCCTAACAGTACTCAAGTGTGGGGGTAGAGAGTTGAGTCTGGATCCTATTTGTTGTCAGGGCTTTCCGAGTAACTTCTCTGAATGCTACCAAGCGAGACTGTTTGTAGGATTGATTAATACTAGCAGGTGTATGTGCCTACTGATTGCACTACGCCAAATGTGGTTGATGAGATCCATCATATGTAGTCAGACGAGCCTGCTGACTAGCTGATGATGTATAAACAGGTGTATGTTCCTGCCTATAGTACTCCACCGGAATTGCTAGGTGGGATTGGCATGATGCTGCCAGACGAGTCTGCTAGACAGCAGGTTTAAAATGGATAGGTGTATGTGCCTGCTCATTGCTTGCCACCAAGTTAGGTTGGTGGACTTCTCCAGAGATGGTAGAGATGAGAACCTGCTCACTGTTGATCGGATTCCGCATCTGGTGGTTCGTCTTGCTTGCTCGGGTTCGAGGAACCTGAGCCGAACGCCTGGAGTTGGTACCCTCATCATGTTGATGGCGCACTGCCGCACGATTCTGGCGGCGATTGTTGGTGGGAGCCCTCAGGAAGGACTCCTGTCTGTTTGAATTAAGGTCCTGAGGGACCTACTCATCCACCTCCCCAGAATAAGGGAGCGAATGGTGATTGCGTTCTGGGGATAACGACCTGAAATGGTTAGAGACGGTAGTCAGCACCGCCTGCTTCTTGATCATTGGTCGTCATTGTCCGGACAACTTATGTGAGTTGTTTACATGGAGGGCTTGTCGAGCAGCCTCCAGAGTTGGGATGGTACCGTGTTGACGGTACTCCTTAACCAGTGTGTTTGATACCCAGCGTTGAAGACGCTGAGTAGGTGATATCGTCCTAAGAGCGGATGACGATCCAGTAGGAGTAGCAGTAGTGTAATTTACAGCAGCAGTATTCACAGGTGTGAACATGAGAGCAGCCATTCTAGGAGTGCAGAAGATCTTGGGAAAAGAGTGACTGTTTGATATAACAGAAATAATCAAGATAAATTTAGCCACTACATCTTTTGGATGAGCACATATGTCAATGATTGTTTTTTTTGGAACTCTCATTGAGTTTTAAATAGGGGCCTAACAAATAAGTAAAACATCATTTTAACTTGGTTTAAGGATTCACGTCAGGTTCACCATTTTTGTTTCCCTCGGAATCCGGGGATGACCGCCTTGATGGGAGGTTCAAACATTCCGATCGGTTTCTAACGGGTTTGTTCGTAGAACTGGAAATGTAAAATGATTCCACATCCATTAGGACCTACTTTCCAAAGGTAGGTTCTCATTAGTTTGTGGACTGATGAGGCTTAAGAATTTGCATTGGTCAAGAGGATGGGAGGTCGGACTCATCACACCTTTTTGAGGGGAATTATTGTCTACTTTGGGACTCTCTTTATAGATTTAAGTTATGTTCGTGAATCCTTATTACATTACCAAGTATAAAATGATATTTCCTTCAGATCTGGCAATCAATGATAAAATATGTAGGAAATTTAGAGAATCTTTTTTATGTATTCGAGGTTCTTCATAGATAGAGAATCATCTGTATTTATTAGAGATTCTTGGTCAATAGTACCCTTCGACACATTTATACAGAAGTCTCTTGGACATTATGATGACCATGCTGGTTTTAAAGCCACTCGGTGGGGCACTTGAAGTTTATAGTCATTCAGAAGGACATGGATTATTTTAGAGTTGGGATCAAACCCGTAGATGGGCTACCTACATATCCTTTGTTTAGAAAAGGAATCAGAACCCACATAGTTCGAGTAAGGGAGTATGATGTTTATGATTGATGGCTCAAAGAAGGATGTCACAATTACTTTTACACTCTAAGCTCACGTGAGTCATGCTCAGTGTGAGAAACAAGAGTTATTGGTAAAAAGTAGAAAATTGTGCCATGAAAGATGCAATCATAAGAAATAATGTGGGGCTTATGTATGTATGACTGCCCAGATAAATGAAGGTTAGGATTTACTTTAGGTAATAAATACAGGAACATGGTCCATAAAGGTGTATGTGCTTCATGGAGATTTTGAATACTCTAACTTGGGGCTTACTCCTGAAAATGAGGCACAAATTAAGAGAAGACTTATGATTGGGTTTTACTCCTAAAAAGGAATCCCAGATCAAAGGTAAATTAGGACTGGTTAAGAGAAATTAAGACGGGGGATTATTCCTTAAAAGGAGGCCCAGGTTAAGAGATTTGAAAAATTAAGGGACTTCGGGTTTACTCTAGAATAGGATGCCCATATTTGAAACTGGGGCTTACTCCTGAAAAGGAGGCCCAAGATAAGGTAATTAAGGTTTGGGCCTTACTTTTGAGGAGGATGCCCAAATTAGGGGACTGGGGCTTACTCCTAAGGAGGATGCCTAGATTTGGGAACTTTAAGAATTGGGGCTTACTCCTAAGGAGGATGCCCAAGTTAAGAAATATGACTAGGACTTACTCCTGAAAAGGAGGATGCCCAAATTAGAGGACTTGGGGATTACTCATAAAGAGGATGCCCAAATTAGAGGACATATGGCTGGGTATTATTCCTAGAAAGGAGACCCAGGTTAAGGATTCTCGCATCTTAAAGTATGAGGTTGAATGAATGAAATCTCAATCTTTAGTGACATAAAGATGTGTAAATCGCTAGGTTTTGAGAGATATTCCACAGAATTCCTTTCAGATAAGGAATTCAAATCAAGAAATCATGCCATAAATGGCTTTGAAGAGTGTCTTGAAGACTGAATCTTGAATAGGAAAGGTGTAATGGCTTAAGAAGGGTGAAATGGGAAAGAAAGGAACTCAAAAAGGCAGGGGTGAGCAAGTCCTGGTAGGCGCGTAGGTACTTCGTGGTCGCGCAAGTCCTGGTCATGCAGGTATGTCTACACGACACATGGTGTACTTGCGTGATGGTTAACCAGCAGGATAATACTTGAGAGAATCTTCATTAAAGCCTTTAGAATCCTCTTGAGGTTCTTCCAGAAGAGGGATGCGCAAGATCTATTGAAGGAGTAAGGCGGAGCACAAGTGTGGCCCTTTTCCCTTAAGGTTTGACCATTCAGGCGTGCAAGTGTTTATGAGTTTCAACTCTTAAGCCTTCCTCCCCCTCTTTAGATCTTCTGTTCTAGGTAAGAAATTACCTTAGAAGTGTTTCGGAAGCTTTGAGAAGAGACTAGGGCGCCGGGAGCTCAAATATGAGTTTCTGGAAAAAATCCTCCCTGAATGGGGGGCCTACAGGGTCTATTTATAGACAGGAGAAGACCTCGGGTGGTTATCACTTAGGTCGTGCAAGTCACTTTCACGACCAACATTGGCGCGAAAGTCACTTGCACGACCAACATCGGCACGTAAGTGTACTTGCGTGACCATTGAGGCGTGCAAGTATACTTGCGCGACCATTGTAGAACTTGTGCGAACTTTGCAAAGTGTTCTTCTTCTTCCTTCCTTTTTAAATTATTGATATTTATTCAAAGGATGAATCTTCTTTGTTCAAGTTATTTCCCTTTTCATTCATTTAGACTCTGTGACGGAAAGGAGCATCAACACTCACGCTTTTGAGGCAACCCTAAAAAGTCCTCTGGAAAGACATCCCTGAAATAATCCACCCTTGGAGGAAAGTATAACTGTGAAGTCCCCTGGTCATACAAATATCGACTTGAAATCTGGGTTGTAACTCCTCCAACCCCATGATTCTCAGGTCCTGCTCTGCTCTCTTGGACATCCCATTCTCCCTTATGATGAAAAGATCCACTCTATCGGGATATGAAACCCACATTTGGTGATAATAGTTGACGACTGCCTTGAAGGGAACTAACCAGTCCATCCCGAGGATGAAATCAGAGTGTTTCATCTCTAGGACATAGAGGTTCCATAAGAAGTGACACCCCACAACCTCTAGAGGTCACTCCATGCACTAAGGTAAACTAGCCATCCTAGCCCCCAATAGTGTGTCTAGCACCAAGATATCGGTAAAGGAAAAGATGCAGAGAAAAAGGTGCTCCACAACATCAATAGAAATAAAGAAATGGTAAGCCCCTATATTGAAAAGATCAGAAGATAAAACAGAGGCTACTAAAATCGTACATCGAACTATAGAGGGTCTGGGTTCATGCTCCTGATGGGTCTGCTCCACTCCAAAAGTCTGACCTGTACCACAACCATGTGACCATGCCTGACCGCTCTAAGCTAATCCACCTAGCTGTCACTGATAGGCCGGCGACTGAGCACCATGGGATCAACCTCCACCTCGGCCCAAACAGTCAGAAGAACTCAAGTTCCAAGACTGCTGAGAAAATGTCGAAGCCGCTCCTGAATGAGGAGTCATGTATAAACCCCTATCACCAACAGCTAGTGAGAAAACCTAACAAAAACAATGAAGGTGACCCATCTTTCCGCATGATCGGCACTCCACTGTATCCCTCTATCACTACAGACACATATGACCAGTCCTTCTACACTTGTAGCATACCACCAGGCTACCGGAATATGTGTCTCGCCTCCTCGGATCACCATGTGAAGACTCCCTGTGGCACTTCCTGTTTTCGGCGAGCAAGTTACTAACTCTGGAAGTGGAACCATCATGGCTCTTAGCTCTGTAATCTGTCATATTGGTCCCCTCAATCAGCACATTGTTGAAGATGGATGCAATGGAAGACAACCTGAATATATTCACATGCGAGCAGATCTCCCGCCTGAGACCATCCTCAAACATCCTTTCCAAGAACAACCAATCTCTGCCCTGGAGGGGTGTGAAACACTGAAGCTCAGTGAAATGAGAGGAATACTCCAAAACTGAAAGAGTACCCTCTTTCCAGACTCATGAACTCCTGGGCTCGATCATCCCTCAAGGTCTCTGGGTAGAAGTGGTCATAAAAGACGTGTTGAAACTCTTCCTACGCCATAACCTGGTGATGACCATCCTATGAGATCACATCCCACCATCTCTTGGCGGAATCCCATTTCATATCAGTAGGGAGATTGACTCTCCTATCTAGAGGAATCTACAGATGCTCAAAGATCATTAGCATGGCTTCTAGACATGACTCTGTAGCGTGAGGACCTCATTCCCCTAGGAAGGTGGGAGGAAAATGCTGTTGCAAAACCCGGGTGAAATATGCTATAGATGAGGAATGAGGTGGTGCTCCCTGGAAGGACTTCATCATCCTCTTAATGCCTTCCCTAAATTGTGCATCAGGGCCTATAACTAGTATCACTACTAGTGCCAAGCCTGGAACAACAGGAGGATCTGCAGGAAGTCCCTGATCAGCCTTATCCGGTTCCTAATCACCACCTGGAAACTAGCGTACAACTGGAGGACGTCTCGGTGGGATGACTCTGCAATGCCAACGCACACCTTAGATCATATTTATAATGGTCTGAAAACAAGTATTTTAAGAGGGGAATAAGAGGAAGAAAACATCCATGTTTTACAAAACATGACCACACAGCGATTACACTACCTACACGGTGTGTTCCCTAATGTCATTCTCTTGGGCGTGTACCTCTTTCTAAACTGGTCATGTAACACCCCAAACACACGACATGTTCTCAAAACACACGGCGTGTACTTGAATCCTCTCCCACTACCTAGTTTCTTCTACACGACTATGCTGCATGGCTCTCCTAAGACAAGACTACACGACGTGTTAAAGGTAGACACATCGTGTACTAGAAAAGCTTCACCTGGACCGTGTTGTTAGTGACAAAGCATGTATACCCAGGTTATACTACACGGCGTGTTGTAAACAAACACAGTGTGTACTAACAAAAGCTAACACCGACCCGTGTTGTTCGTGACATGGCTAGGTACCTAGGTTATGCTGCATGGCATGTGAAATTCAGACACAACGTGTAAATATGATGTTTCATCCATCTATGTCACTAGTCACATGGGTAGACACACAGTCTCAAAAACCTGGTGTGTACGTACTATACACGTCATATTTTTAGAAGATTTTTCACAACCCTGTGTCCCTTCACACATAGTTAATGACATGGTTTTTAAAACTACACGAAGTTTATTCAGAAATTACACGCCGTGTATTCTGGATTTTTCTGGACATTAACCACAGAAACTGCACTAGAGCCCAGAAAACACAGAAACGAACATTGAAGGTGCCAATTTCCGATCCGTGAGGCCCCATACTCCCTGCGAATAAATGTTTGGAATCATATACAAGTTATCATAAGGAAAAAAAGTGATGATCCACCAAATATTAGTCCATGAGAGCCCATAACACCTCAAGAACCAATGTTTGGAGTTCATCCAAACAAAGCACTACTCAAACAAGGCCATATCAAACAGCAGGTATTCTATCAACCATCTATCACAACAGCATGCATAGTCTACATGATGTATATCACAACAGCATGAAATTGCTAATGCATCCTAGATGGCATGGCAAGAACACATGGCATGTGATTTCTAACAAGTGCCAATATGATTCATTAGATGGAACACCCTCATCTCATTGGGTTTCTACAGAAATAGAACCTCAATAACAACAACGATAACAACAAAAGACATGTGAGTCACCCATAAGTGAAGTCAAATCAACTGTAAAATTGAAAACTAGTAAAAATAAATTAAATGAGGTTGTTTGACTTTTCCATGTACACGGGTTATCTACTCTTGGGAACATCTTATTACCAAGTACCTATTCCGTTCTATCCCTGGCTATAGGCACCAAATAGTAAGTCAAGAGAGAAGAAATCCTATGATACCACTTTATAACGTCCCAGTTCCTGAAGCCACACAGAGGTTCCCTATACCCGTTTGGTCACATGGCCCCAAGCGCATTTCCCCAAACACTAGAGGCTACTGACTAGCAGCGAGGGCCTTGGGTGTGATAGTGGGGAAACTATTCCCTCATTAGAAGAGTACACAGTGGAAGATAAACAAATAAACAAAACCGAAAGCAGTAAACAATCCATACATAAGTGAACAGTGGAAGACTGAAATAATAACAGCTGGAGCACATACATATAAAATGATGCATGATACATATGTCTTTGAAAGTAGCCAAAAAATTCACAATGCTGAAATTAAGTACTAATCCAAAGTACAAAAGGAAAGAAGATAAACTCCTTAGCATCGCAGCCCCCAGCTTAGTCCCATTCTCTCCAGCTCCATAGCAAGTCCAGTACCAGAAGTAGATGGGTGCCTGCCCTTATCTATACTTGTAACAATATTATCTATTTGGTCCCAAAAGCATGGCCCAAAAAGCGTGTGAGACTAAATCTCAGTAGGCAACCACCACAATATTTGTGCCTAAAATTCTGTGAGTATATGGCAGGTAAAAGTACAGAAATCAATAAAAAGGAATGTAGTCAATAGTAATAAATCCAAAGCTTCAAGAATTTCATTCCCAAACAAGTAATCAGATACTCAATAATGTTGAAACAACATGTAAAACTCTAGTTCAACCAACATACACTAGAAACCCTTGGGTGGCACACATTGTCTCACCCCTCTGGTTCAGCTGAATCATCAACTCTCTGGGAAAGCACTCACCGTCAATCCCCCCTATAGTCTCGTATATTACTAAAGGCACTATGGGGAAGCACTCAACGTCTCATTCCCCCTATGGCCAGCGTCGATGAACTACAAACACTCTAAGGAAGCACTCAACATCAATTCCCCCTGTAGTCTCACATCGTAATTTATCAGACACTCTGGAGAAGCCCTTACGTCCATTATCCCTATGGTCTACTACACTAGGTTCTCACAGCCCTGTGTAATTAAAAGAAGTAACACATGCAATGGCCCAAGTAAACCTCAAGAACTACTTGGATAACATTTTATGTCATGTCATCATAATAGAACAACATTCACACTATCGTACAGACTATGAATGGAAACTAGCAATAGACTGACTGGAAAAATTATACCAAACGGTCATACATAGGCAAAACATGCATGGGAAATACATAAAAATCAATGAAAAATTACCATATCTACAAACCATAACCTATACATAGGAATACAAGCAAACCAGTCAAACAATAGGGTTAATGGGTAAACACATAATACCCCATTCCAGGGTATTGGTGGATTTTTCACAAAATATTAAATGACTATCTACAGAAAGGAACAAACCACCTACCTTAGTGTTAGGAGATTGAGATACATGAACCACGAGGCTTAAATATGTTTATAATGTCGTAAATCTACAAAAACACACAAAAAATTCAACCCACTATAACATGGAAAATAGTAGGAATTAGAAAATGATGCTTTTTACGAAGGAAGTACTCACCGTTGTGATTACAACGCAATCAACGATGATCGAATCAGAGGACAAAAGGAGGATCCAGGGTTCATTGAATATCTGTAGCTTCTCTGCGCTCTATAATGAACTAGGTTGAGAAGGAGGGTGTTCTATCCATCAGTCGTGACCCTGATGCATTTAAGGAAAAAAAAGAATGTATATGACGTGTACTTTAGAAGTACACAGCTTGTACTTACTATTTTCATACTCCACTTTAAGAGGTCTCCAAAACACCCTTACGCGGCCGTGAGAAGGGCGGTTACACCGCCAACACCCAGATGCCTGTGGCAAAAAGGTACACAGTATGTACTCATAAAGTACATAGCATGTACTTTGAAAATTTCAATAAATTCCTATTATTCCCAAAAACAACTTGAAAAGGAAAACATACTTGAAATGAAGATCCATGTTCTTCCAATAAAACCTCAATAAAACATAAATTTTTAAAAAATTATTATATCCTTATTCCTCAAATAAATTATTTTACTACTAAAAATATTCCTTAAATCCAATGATATAATAAACGTCATAAAAGATAACATAAATAATGTTTTCATGATGTAACTAGTCAATTTAATCTTTTTTAATATTATTCAACATGATCTATGAAAGAAAATATCTATATTATCCAAAATAAACAATAATATCTCAACTATAGACACATGTTGATATTTATATATCCTTCAATAACTTTATTTCAGAAAATATTACCCTTACACTAAATCACTTTTCTTTGTTATAAAAACAATTCAACATATACTTGTAAACACCTAATGTTAAAAAATATATAAAACAATCCATATATGTTTCATGATTTCAATAATATTAATTATATCAACAAAAAAATTCTATAACCTAATTATCAAATCCTAATACATAAAAATTTCTGTTATTCTACTACATCATTTGGCATATCATATTCCCTAGGTATAAGATTTATCCCAAATTATAGGGCATTGGCATGGATATTGCCTAAGTTCCTCACATATAATACATTGAATTATAAGTGGTCCTTGGTATGTACATTATTTTCCTCCAGTGAACTCTTAATTTTTCTCTGTAAATTACAATATATATTTCCTTGTTTTCTACACATAAAAAAACATCACATTCCATGGAGTCATTTCCAAGGGTTTATCTTCCATCATTATCAACATGTTTGTAGCTAAAAATACATTCCTCAATAAACTTCATGAAACCCCATGTTTATATTATTTTTGACATTTAGAAACTCATTACATTCAGGTTGTTATTCAAATAATGAGATATAAAATTAGGCATTATATGATGGGTTTTCATTCAATATCTCATCTCATTCGACTTTTTATGAGGATTATCAATACGTCATATAACAGATTCATAATTAATAACATTCGATCTAGTTTATATTGAATTTAAAATTAAAATCATTTTATGAGAAACAATAATGAGAACACATCTAGTTATGAAAAAAATTATAGAATGTCTAAATGATGATGCCTTTTTTATAATCTATGACACCTTAGGTTTATTCTTTGTCATCCATGGCCATTATCATTTCAAATCATTCATAATGTTGCATAATGAAAATGGTACATAACATAATCATATCACTTTGGGCATTCAAACCGAGTGCACAGTAAGGTCCCATTAACTCGACACTAGATTGGTATTTGTAGTATAATAAAAAACTATTTATTGGGTTATTGTTTTTACATTTATTGGACCTAAACCAAATCCCCTTGAAGTATCCTTAAAATGATACGGTTTAAGTAAACCACATAATATCTACCTCACTATATATTTTTCATGTTATCCAATAATTAGTATTATTATAATGTTTATCAATATATTATTCTCATCCTAGTTTCCAAAAATAATTAAAACTTTATCTACTAAAACCAATAGTGACCCATGATTTTTATAAATAAATATTATATCATTTTAGTTGAACAATATATACATTTCATCATAATACATGTCTTAATTATATAAATGTTTAGTGTATTTGGAAACATGGATACATGATGAACTATTTTATAAAATAGCTACACTATAGACCATTTAGTCATTCACAAGTACCACTCATATTTGAAATAAATTACTTAAAATCTTTCTTCATAACAATTGGAAGGGAAACATAAGAATGTGTGACATCACATTCTCATTAAAGGTACATAAGGTATATCAATACTGGATTATATGTTAAAATAAGATTAGATAAATGTTATTATCAGATAACCTTAACTTTATAAATACATACCCATAAATTCAGATATAATAAATATGAAAAACAATATAATGTTTTATTAACCAAAAGATATAATGTGTAAGAGTGTGGAATTACCCATAATAAAAAAAGATCCACAATAATTTATCATAAGAAGAAGTCATAAAATTATGTAATTCTAATAAGTATATAAAAAATCATTTCCCTAGTTAAGGACCACTACTAAGACTATCATTGTGGATTGGGTTCACTCCACATTCAATCGTTTCTTTAGTCAAGGTTCACTAAAAAGAATATCTAATAGAAACAATTACCATACTAAACTAGGTTAACAATCCATTATATAAATAATTATCTCATGATATATCCTTTTTTTCTTAATTCATCAGATATATATATATAATTTAATTCTCACCCATTACATTTTTAAAATTATTTATATGTGTGCAACAGGATCCTACATAACTCATCATATAATCAAAAAACACTTTAAAAAGGATACAAATTTCATATTCATATCACAATCATAATCATAAAACATCCATAAAAATGATATAAATGTTATCATTAGATATTATCCATAATAAATGATAATAAAATCAATTGATGTTATTATAAATATAAATATCATTAACAGATTACCAGAGAATTTCTTGTGGAATATACACTTTTATTTTGAAATAACATAAATAAAATATAAAAATTTCCAAAGTAATAAGGATTTTTTTAATGTAACCAATGACACAAATGAGGGAGTATTGCAATATATGTGTTTTTAGTATTTTGTGGAATGTTTTTGATCAATTTTAAAATAAAATTTACACTCCAATTTTTGGTAAAATGTTAAAACTATCTCATTTATAAAATAATAAGAATATTCCAAAAAATATATAAATTTATATATGGGTAAAAATGAATATAATAAATATTTAAATAATATAAAAAAATATTGGATTTTTTTAATGAACACATAGACATGTGGGAAAATAATCATGTTTGAAGTGATAAATTCTATATGTATTCGTTGAAAATATTATTTTTTCTATGATTACTTCCTAGAGTGTTTAAAATTATAGGAAAATATATAACATATAATATTTAAAAATATATATTAAAAGTTATAATACTTTAAATAGATATATAATATAATTCATCATTATAAATTAGGCACAAATAATCCCCGTGAAAATGAGACTATAACATAATACCTTCACTACATTGCTATCATTTGATTCAAAAACCTAATGAAATGAATCATCTAATACCATGAACATAGTTTTATCCATGATAAAAAATATTTAAGGTATATTATATACACCTCATTATGTAATATATATGTATAAAATAACATACGTCTTGAAGAAGATAATTTGAGATGATAATCTCTCACAACATTGCTAACATTCAAATCAAAACAACATGTATGAAATAATTTGAAATTGAAATTTATATACTGATAATTAATAAGTATACACGGTAAAATATTTAAAAATATTACAATATACACATAAAAATATAAAAATATATTCAATGTGAAACATTTCGTTGTGAAACAAAATTTAGTTAACGAACCCTTGTGACTTGAGAACTTTTTAAATAGATGTTGATTAGAAGTTTGAAAAGAATAATTTTTTAAAATAATTTAAATTAAATAATGAATTATTAAAAAACGCATTATTTGAAATTTTATACACTATTAAATAATAAGTATATTCCTAAAATCAAATCATGTAACATCAAAGATAAATGGAGATAAAACTGTTAACTCATATGTAAATTGACTTGTATGAACTCTAACATCCAAGAAAATAATGAAATATTTATTATATATCTAAATAATTAATATTTGTACACAATATTTCATATAGGAACAAATTATTTTATTTCAACACCTCTTTATTAAAAATTCTTCATTGAAATATACATTTTAGTTGGTAACTACATTGTTTTTTATGTATGTTTTTGTTAGGAAGTTATGTTACTTTCACATTATACACAGTTACAAAATATAAAAAATGATAATAACAATATAAATATAATATATAAAAAATATACATATTTATTGCTGTTCATATTAAGTGGTGAAGTAAAACCATTGCATAATTGAATAGTGATAGTAATCTATAAGTATACACTAGTAAATTTACCACCCTTTGATGTATAGAATTTGAAATACATAAACGATAATTAACCATTATATAGTCATTATTAAATCATAAATATCTTATATTTTCATTAAATATATCCTTTTTACCACCCAAATAAATTGATAGTGTTAAACAATCCACATAACTTCGTGGTTGAAGTAGTTCACATGTATGCATGAGCGGCCTTAATGTTTACCAAAAAATAATAAGGTTTGAAGGTATATGAGATATTATAATTTAATAATAATAATAATTTCAGGAATATAATATATAAAACTTAACTACATCATTATAACAATCAATAAATTATGTTTATTGTAATTGAATCAAATATTTATTTGGAGGTGGTAGTCCACACCTACTGATGAGTGATACTCTCATATCACATTGTATATAGTATCGGTGGTAAATTAGTGTTTCATTACTATAATAAAATATAAGTATATTTTAGACACATTATTTTTTAATTTTATACAGCTGAATCAATTTTATAGGATGTATAGGGGGAATATATATTAATGGACTTCATTCAGATTTATGCCTCTTCTGTGAAACAACACATTTTTCGTGTTGTTTAATCCTTAATGGATAAGAATTGAAATAAGAAAATACTATTTTTTGTAAAGATAAGGATTATTGAATGTTTTTTGAGTATTTATTTTTAGATATATAAAAATAATACTGTGTGAATAATTAAGTAGAAGAGGTATCCTTCTATATTTGAGGGTAGGGACACACATGTAATTTCATAAAAGATGTCAATGATTTCAAGACACATTCATGGTTAGCTCTCTAAAAATAGATATTATCTATATGGTTGGATAATATATGGATTCAATATATCCTATTAATAAAAATTTATTGGTTTTTGTGTTAATCTAACCCTTATCTCCTCATTTAACACCCGGGTACACTCAATTTAACATTTACCATGAAAACAAAAAAAATTGTAGTAACTATCACGATGACCACAAATTTTTGGTTCCTATTTAATTTTATTAAATATTATTATTTATAATATTTAATACATTTTCCATATGAAGTTTCTTTTAGTGAAATAAATTAATTTTAAAACAGATGTCAAAATGCAACAAAATACCCTTTTCAGTTAAATAAATTTCTAAATATAACACCTAGTTTACTACATTTTATTACCTTATTAATATAATAATATAAATGATAAAATATATTATTGATAATTTATATATATAATTAACTAAAATTATTAATCAATATAGATAAATTTAGTTAATAAATATAAAACCAAATTGCATAAATAAAAACAATTTAAAAATGTTTTTTTTAGCCAAAAATTTAACTTATTTAAAAATAAATTGTAATCATGTTTAAAATTTAATTAATTATATTATTTCTAATAAAAATATAGTTTTGTTATATGAACAAAAAACAAAATATATAATCATATTTTAAATGAAAAACTGATATTTTTTTAATAAAATGAAATTTCTCTCTATTAACAAGAAAATAAATATTGTAGGAAAATATTAAATATTAAAAATAATTTAATATTGAATATATTATTTAAAAAATGATTTTAATTTATTGAAACATTATTCTTAAAATTGGTATAAAATAATTATAATTTACATGCCTAAAATTTATTAATTTTTTTGAAGCATTAAATGAATTAAATAAAAAGTTCTTAACTATTTTTTATCTATTAATATATACATTTTCATTATTTGAAACCTTTATAAAAAAATTTAGAAATGTAATTTGTACTATTCATAACATCTAATTCAACTACTTGGTTATAAGGGGTTTTTATATAAGAAATAATTTAAACATAATTTTGTGTGTATAAAAAGATATCATATAAAATTTTATTCTAAAAAATTGTGGTGTTACATATTGTTTTCAAAAAAGGTATTTAAATTCTTTAAAAAATATTAAATACATCCAAAAAACGTTATATCCACCACTCCATAATATTTTGATAACATTTAACACATTTAAAACATATATTTTTGTTGTTTAGTTTTAAAAATTTAACATTCTTGAGAGTTTTCACATGATCTTTTTGAAAACAATATTTAATTTTAATGGATCTTTATCTAGAGAGTAAATATAAATTTAATTTCTTTCAATGTTTTTCCAAAATTTCATTTTGAAACCATTATATATTTTCAGGTATAAATTTTTTAAATTTAATTCCAAATATTGATTTTAAATTTTCATTCTTTTCAATTTCTTTAAAGTGACCTTTTTGATAAAGCCTTTTTAAATTGTACATTAAAATCATATTTTATAAAAACAATTAGATCATTTTCTAAAGCACTCTTTTATAATTTCACAACCACTATCGAATTTATCATTTTTTGATTTATTTACATGGATATTATTTTTCATGTATCCCAATCTAATTATTATTATGAAATAATATTTTGTTGGATTTAATTTTAGGTATCAAAATTTTAAATTATTAATATCAATTTTGGAGATAACATCTGGAAATATTGTGAAACCCATTTTCCATTCTATGGATTCATTATGTTGTGATTAGTGAAATCCGTTTTTCATAAATAAATTCTCTATGATATTATTTATGATTGATTTTATATGGGACTTGTATTTATGTATTATGATTGGCAGGATCCTACACCTATATATAATTTTTTGGTGAATGATTAATGCATCATGAGATAAATTTGATGAGTGTGAATAAAATATTGATTAGCAATGATGATAAGATATATCACAAACATGATGCATATTAGCTATGTTCACAATAATGAGTTTGAATGTACCTCACGTTAGCTCTGATCAAAATACTGATTTTGAACAAGATATGGGTATCTATTGAAATATTATTGGTCAGGAACATCATATAATTTAGCAACATAAAAAAGACTGATTATGAATTTATTGTGGACTAGATAAATTAAAGTAATTGAGTATGAATTTGACGTGGGTCAGATTAAATCAAAACATTAAGTTGGAACATTATTCTCATCATCAATGTAATCAATATTGAGTTTGAACATGATGTGGGCTATTTAAATTCACAATATTTAGCTTGAACAAATATTGGGATAGAATCATTTGAAAAAATGAGTATGAAAACGATGTATTTAGCTTTGTTCACAATGTCATATTTTTATATGTTTATGATTATTAAATGATCATTTTTGAATTCCCTTCATTAGGATCCATGGATCATGTTTAACATCTCATGATTACAAACAAATTACTCATGGTTCATGTTTATTAATTTCATATTACATTTTCACATATAATTACCTAACAAAAAAATTTATTTTCCCATGTTATTTTTAATAAAATATTTCTCTCATTTTCATGTTATTATATTTTCTTATGTTCTTACATTGATTAAATATTGATAATATTTTATTTACTGGTCCTTTAATATCACCATGTTATCATATTTCCCTTTAATATATTATAAAGATGAATAAAAATTATTACAATTCTACATATGAGTATATTGGTGTCTTATTGTGGGTTATTGTTCTAAAGAATCATAAAATATGTCACTTATGTAGTTGATCCGTAAATTTACTATACCATCAATTTGTGGGATTGTGTTATTATTATGAGATGTATTGTTTAAAATATTGATATATGTTTCTCTGTAAATATCTCTATTTATCATGTTTAGTGTATAACAAAAACGTTTTTAGAACTAGACCTGGGTGTGGAGGTCTAGGGTACATCAATTAGTATCAATAAAGGATTTAATTATTTATTGAATACTAGATTATTTATTTTTAGGGACAATTAAGTGTTTAAATTATCAAAAACCCTAATTATATTTCTAAATTACAACTATAAGTATATGATAATACATTAGTATTTTGGTAATGTAAAGGTAATGTGGTTTCCAAAAAATTTAATACCTATCAATAACTCTACTTTTATGAAATATTAAATTACTAAAACCAAACTAACTATAAAAACATAATTAAGACTATAAAATGAACAAAGAGGTGGTGAATAATTAAAACCATATAATATAGAAAGAATAAAATATAAAATATATGAATGGATAATAGATATCATTGGAAACTCCAAATCTCCAAATAGAATGATCATATGCATAAACTGGGGGAACCAACTATTGATCTATTTTGTATTCATAGAAAAACAGTGAATACCAATATACCCACTACCAGACTCATTAAAGGAACTCCCCTAGAAGGATCCAAATATTATCTAAGAAGTATTATTCAATGTGAAATATAAACAAGTGTTGCACAATCTCTATTATCCTACATAGCTACCAATGGTTCCCATGAAGTAACACAATATAGGTGTGGATACAAGTATAATAATGACAAAAAATTTCAACAAAATAGCATATCTTGTAACCTCTCATCCCACCAATAAATAACCCTCAATATAATTGATTCTTATGTGTATATGAATAAATTATGTAATAATAAAATTAATTTTGTATAATACACACCCCATCATATTAACAAAACAAAATATTCTTACATCACCATGCACATCATGAATCATAAAAAACATTTTTTTAAATTTCCAAACAGTCCGTTATAAAAAAATTTATTCCCCATGTTACTAAATTATCTTTTATAAATCATTCACAAGTAAAAATTTTCAAAGAAAACTATATTCTATTAAATTTATGACACAAAATATTTGTAGATATATCAAAAAAAATCATAAATACACAATATAAATCAAATGAAATTAGTATATGTAAATCATAACATTATATTCCAATATATAGTTTAATAAATAAATTACATATTCTGAAATAAAATTTTTATTCATAATTTTACATTACCTATAAAAAATTAAAGGGGCCTATTATAAATTTTTGCAAACATCTAGTCTGAATTAGTAATTTTTTTCAATGATGATGAGAAGAACCCTATGAAAACATCATTGTTTAAATTTTAAAATCCATGAAAATATAGAGAACATTTATAAATAATTCAAATGATTCACATATATGACTAATTTTTAAAATAATAGTCTAAATATATTTTTCTTTTTAGGATATAAAAAATAAATTGGATTTATCCAAAACACCAATTGTACGGAACCAAAATAAATTCACCTTAAATATTAAAAATATATATAATAATATGGCTACACAAAAACCAAAACAATCAACTGCATAGAATTAAACCATCTCTAGATAATGTTTTGGCCCCCCTTGTAAAATTTATCATGAAACAAGATTAATATTATTGGTACTGCGTAATATATATATAAAGTATAGAAATATAAAAATTACCTAGAAAATCATCATTTCAATCAAGGGAGAATAGTTTGTATCTTTAAAGGAAGAATTGGATATTCAATATTGGATTTATCTTAATGAATCGATTGATTGGTGCAGAAAATATTCAAAATAGGGTAAAAATGAGTAGGGTTATGATGGGAAATTCAAAAATTCAAATATAAGGAAGATTTCATGCTTTGAAATCATAGTTTAAAAAATCATTCACTAATCATATAGAAACCACTAGACTAGAGATTTTGCACCCACATGGATAGTTTGAATGGTTCCCCACAATATTCATTATTCTTTCTTAACATGGTTTTTTCTAGACATTTAATCATATCCATTTTTTAACTATGTTCCTCTACATATTTCTAAATATTTATAAAATCTCAAATATAAACTCATAAATGTTCGAATGAATAATATTTAGGTAAATATCATAGATAATAGTAATCAAATTACCACATTTCTCACCACAACACTAAATTATACTCCTAGAAAGTTATAAATGATTTTAAATAATGAAGGGGATAAAAATCATAATATTCAAATAAGGGTTCATGTTATACCTTCTGATTATTAATATATTTATTAAAATAATATTATTTTACATTAGATTAAACATTCTATATTAAATTAAAAATTTAAAAATATATATATAAAATTATTCAATATGAACATACATACACTTTAAAAATATATAGAAAACTCCACAAAACCCAATAGAAATAGAATTTTCGGTTATAGGTTATTCCCCAATCCATTATAAAATTAGAATTTTCAACCAATCATAATTTCAATATAATTTATTTTGAATACTAAATGAGTAAAAGTAAATTGGTCCTCATATACCATAGGGTAACTCTAATATGTCATCCATTTCATGAATAAGATATGATAATTTTATACAGTCCATGTCTCTTGATTTTTAATTTCAAAGATGATTTATCGGAATATCCCCAAAAAATTGTATTTCTCAGAATTTAATTATAATAAATAAAAAATTTTCATATTCCTTACCAAAATAAATAATTGATATACAATAGATAGTTTCACATTGATCCAATGATACCTACATAAAATTATTTTGTTTCAGTATATACTAGAAACATTACAGAGAACAAATATTATAAATAGGAATAGAACAATTAGTTTCTATCATTTAGAATGTGGATACAAGTTAATAGTATATACATTATTTAGTGTATGAATATAAAAGAAAAAATTTATGGAACTATAACTAAACATGATATATATCTTGGAGTTCAATAGAAATAAATGACTTCCATAAGTATCATTTACACTATCACATAAAAAATTATTTCATAACATCCTAAATATGTATTATATATGTAGATAACAAAAATACCTCAATTGTAGATAACATGGTTATGAAACATATAAAAAAATGTGTATTTAAAGATATATAGTGTAAATTTTCCAAATAAGATACACATAAAAATTTAATTGACCCATTTTATAGTTTTTAAATGTAATCTTGATTCCTTAATTAATTAATTTTCATGTACATTATCATCTAATAATAATTCAATTTATCAAATTTAAAAATATGACATGGATATCCCGATAAATACTAGGTCATTTGGTCATCAATGTAAAATATGTTAGATATAGTTTGTCTAAAACACTTTAATCACAAAAGAGATATTTTATTTTTGGCCGCAATATTTGGATAATGAGTAACCACACCCATTTCAATTATGGTTTCCTACTTGGTCTCATTCTCTTTCTACTGATTGTTAAAATAAAAACTATTAACTATTTTAGAAGAAATAGAGTAAATACTAATTTGGGGTACACTTCTTATTTCCATCACCCTCATCATATACTTATAAAATATTTCATAATAAAAAATTTAGGAAAAGTGAATGGTAGTTTATTTTTGGTTCTGTTAAAGACCACCTTTGAAAAAATTAGCTTTAAATGATTAATTAGTGATTCATTCACGAATAAATGGTGAAATATTATAAAAATATTATTTGTACTCTTCACAATTATATCACACAAATAGATACAAATAAAAACAATAACATCCAATAATTTACTACTTTTAGGATAATACCTTCTTAAGAACACCATCTTTAATATTTCCCAACACATTTAATAATACATATAAAGTGGAATAATGGTTTCTCAAAAAATTTCTCTCAAAAGATAACATTTAAATATAATAACATTCACTATAGATTCATGAAAAATTTATATGAACTAATAATTACTATAAACATTTCTAGCCACATAATTACATATATAGAAACTTGAACACCAAAGAATATTGGTGGTTTCTAATTTATGAAATCATGGTTGGGGTCTGAGAATAGAGATGTGAATGGATTTACCACTCTAATAAGATTATGTAATGTGTTCACAGAAATGAAACCCACATTCATGTTTTAAAGGTGACTACATTTAGACACATCCATTTGCACCAACTCCTCATGATTCATTGAGATCATTTTGAGAGGCATTTTCTAAACAATACAAATTATAAAACACAATCAAAAACATTAAAAAATTTACTTCCCAAATTCCCAATATAAATCAAGAGACCCAACCCATTGGCATAAGCCCTATGAAATAATAAAATATATATTTCCATATAAAAAAATCGCTTATAGAAAATGTGGAATTGACATCACGGTTTTAACATCAGTGTCTTAGAAATCGAAGTTAAATGTGATTGAGGGAACATTTAACAAATTTTTATAAAAAAAATTGATAAAAGGTATATCAAAGAACCATTAATTT
Organism: Viscum album; assembly: GCA_963277665.1. Lineage (NCBI taxonomy): Eukaryota > Viridiplantae > Streptophyta > Magnoliopsida > Santalales > Viscaceae > Viscum > Viscum album. The sequence goes on from OY728143.1 coordinate 1,019,355,745, forward strand.
TAGTTTATTATAATAGAAAAGTTAAACATTACCTAATAGACCTTTTTACATTTTTCTTCAATATATTATGGTTAAAATAAATAAATAATCATTTTAACATGGGTTTTAAAAAACAGATGTAAAAAGATAAAAATTACTATTTATCATTATTTTATTAAAATACCCAACCATAATAGTCAGTTTAAAAAATATTGGTGCTCAAAACACTCATATTAATTACAAGAAATAACCCATCATCTCTTGACCTTTGATGGAAATAATGAAACCCGTGGCACTAAAATATGATCTATGTTTAATATTTACGTGATTTTCAAAAATATTTCACATTATTTATCATTAATTTACTATCATTAAAACATTTTAAATGATCTATACTATTCTTTAGTTAATGGAAATGATATTTTGGTTTACCAAAAAATATATTTCAAGGACATCGTTATAAATTTTTTATACTTTGTTTTGAATAAAAATTCTTCAATATTATAACTTTTTGATATGGACACGGACTTTGAGTGATTGTTTTTCGATTCATTGTATATTTTTTCATCATTAGCCATGATAATTTTTAAGTTATTTTTTTCTGATACAAAAATACTTTCCAATTACATATAAATTTTATTCAATTAGTTTATTGTTTATTTGAAATTTATTATCAAAATTTATATATATTTATTAAAAAAATTAATTTTTTTTAAATTATATATTATTTTTAATTTCATACACTATAATTATTTTTGAACTAATTATATTTATAATTACAAGAATTTAAAAAAAAAATTAATTTGTTTCTGGCTGAAATAATATAAATTATTTGAAAAAAAATCATGAATGTTTGAATTATCAATTTAAATATTTTTCTAATAACATGACTTTTAAATTTTACTATAATATTTATTTATAATTAAGTTTATTTTTTGATTATTATCAAATAGCTATTAATAATTGATTTATTTATTTATATGTTTTGGTGCTTAAATTTTATCAGTTTATATATATTTTTAAATGATTATCTGTTTTAATATATTCAACTATTATATGATGATCATATGAATATAATAGATTGTAATTGAATAAATTTATGAATAATTGGTTATGAATATTAAGTAAGAGATGATTATTTCTTGAAATTTAAATAATTAAATCTTTGTAAAAATATTTTATTTGAACTCTATGTGTGATGTGTTTGTATAATAAAAAATTAAATTCTAATGAAACCAAGGACCATATATTTTTCAATGCATTTAGCTATAATTATAAAAATTAGATATAAAATAGTGATAGAATTAAAAATGAATATCTAATGTTGACGAAAATATTTAAAATGAGATATTGGATCATATTGAATATTTAATTCATGATGTTAGCATTTTATACTTTGAAAAAATAGTAATTTGTGGTTGATTGATTATATCAGAACCAATTATTCTCATGTTTCACTAAATTTATATTATTACATGTTATTATAAGTTTATTTAACTTAAATGAAATAAATTGTGTAATGATAAATATTTCACTAAATTTTGGTCAATAATATAATAATTTCTTCTAGATGAAAAATAGATAAAAATTTCCAATAATGAGGTAAAAAATAATAATTTTTCCAATGGAATTTGGGTATGAAAAGATAAATTTTTTCCCCAAAGAGTGTGTTTTTTATTAAAAAATTATTAATATTTAGAAAAATTTCCTAAATACATGACATTATGGTAAAAGATAGATGGAGAATTTTTATCTGATTCATTCTCATGTTCCAACATCAAACCTCTTACTAAAGGGAATTGGTACTTTCAATAAATCCATTTTCAAACTGTCTATTTTCAAATTCAAATGATGAAAGATGCTTATCTTTGAAAATATAAGTTCACATTTCTAATGGGAACTTATTAAACCATTCCAATTCACCATGGTGGAAGAGATTTGTTAAAAAAAGTTCCTTATTTTTCAAGTGAATTTACTAATCACATATTGGGACTATGAATAGATAAAATGAATCTATAAGGGACCTCAGTAGCTGTCATAGTTCATAACCTAATATTTGGAGTTTTACTTAATGTCCCCATAGATATGTATGATGAAAAAAATATTTTACAGTTATTTTGATAATTTCTAGACTATATTTGTTGATAAACAATATTTATATGTATATTTCACCTTTTCTTTATGATTTTATACCTCTATGAGACATAGATGTTTCAATTTTTTATGCATACAAGAAATTGTATTTTATTCTGTTTATTAAGATAGTGATTTCTAAAAACTATGTTATGAAATATGGAAACTTATTTGGATTCAATGTTAAGATACATAAAACATGTACAATTTTTGATGAAGAGGCTTCATATTATCAATGCAAGATTAGAAGAAATATTGATTAAATGGGAAATTGAGTATGTTTGTCAAATTATTATCCTGATTATAAATGGGATAATTAATTTAGTACTTTACAAGAATTTAATATCTCCCCAAAACCATTTTCAAATTAATAATATTACTACAAGGTGAAAATATTGATTTAATATTTGGAAAAATGGATTATTTGGTTATAAAAATGTCTTAATGAAATAGTTTTTCTTATTCATGTTATCGTATTAGATATTTTTAGAAGTAAAACAAATAATTTATGTTATTTATGTTCGGAAAATCATATGATATGGTTTTATTTAATAGTTTTCAGACATAAATGGTAATAGAAAAGCTATATTTAATGACTATCATGTATTTTGTAAGAACTGTTACTAGTTGGATTGCATTGTATATTTTCAATGCATATTAGAAATAATATCATTAGGTTATTTTTATTTTCCATATTTATTTTTAAAAAATTCCTTGATCCAAATTTGTTACATGTGTAAATGAATAAAGTAACACTAAAATTTTTCTATCTAGAAATTTAATCCCAACTATTTTTTTGATATGACAAATCATCTTATTATTAATTTATTTTTTGGGAAAAGAATATGTGTGAATTTTAATTTATGTAATATTCATTCCCTTGAATGATATATGAAACTTTTTAATGTATATATTACAAATACTCATCTACTAGAGGCCTCTATGGTTATAAAATCTATATCATAAGAGGTGATTGAGAACTGTAATGAAAATCAGGATGAAATGGAGCTCATTAGGCTCCATATATCTAAAAAATTTACATTTTTTAACAAAGGTAGAGGGAATATTAGAATAAAGGAAAATTGCAATCCACTTGATGAAGTGATCTGTGAATATTTTTAGATTTATAAAAACACATGAGAGGTTCAACCATATACACCATAATATATTAATTTATTAAATGTGCAATATACAATTGAAAAGTGGTTAATGATTAATCATAAAAAAGACATTTTTTCTTTTTTTAAATAAAAATTTAACTAAAATATTTTGTCATCAGAAATATTGAAATTGTTGGAAAGTGAATCGTCTCTTGAAGTTATAATATTATTTATTTTTTACAACAATTATAACAATTTTTACTATAAAAAAACAGAATGGCATGAGTTCTATTCAAAATTGTTCGGAAATATTCCTCACTAAAGGAAAAAAATTCAACTGAAAAATAAAAAAATGATATTTTTACATTAAAAAATATTTTTTACATGTTGGGGATATCTTCGAAATTGATTAAAATAAATTTTGACAAACAATTTTTAAGTGAAAGTTAGTTAAATAGTAAGAGCGGTTAGAAACATGTGGATTATTTTTTTATACGCATTGATTTGAATAGATTTATTTTTAATGATAAACCAATTATTTGGGTGACACATGAAAATAAAATAGTGTAAGTCATGATCTATCCAATTATCATGGGTTTTTCATTTATCAAGGGAAAATAATTCATTTGGGTGATGAGGATGATGATGATGTTATAGATATTTATGGGGTTTCATCATTTATTACCTGATTTTTGGATGATATCAGTGAATATAATGTGGGATTAATCAATGTTGTATTAAATGATCATTATCTCGTTATATGAGAATACACTAAATTACTCTTAAAATTATTCATGTAATATTTATATTATTCGTATTTATAAAAATTCACATCTATAAAAACAAAAAAATTTAAAACATGGATGTTTAATTATATATTAATTGACTATTTATATATTTCTTGTGTCTATTTTTATATTTAAATGTTATTCTTAAAAAAATTAATTAAAAAAACAACAAATATAGTTATTTTTTGTAAAATTTGTAAATTTAAAAATTATTTATAGTAATTTTTTATTTTTTATTTATAATTACTGATAATTTCTATATTTTTAGAATTAATGTTTATATTTAACATTTAACATTCATATTTGTTGGTTATAAAACATGAAATCACTATTTTTTCATAGATCTTACCTATTTGACATTAGTTTTTACATAGATAATATTGTAATTAATTTTTTTTAATTTTCAATTTTCATATAATATACTGGTATACAAAATATCATATCAAACTTCTATATTAATGATATAAATATAGGAATATAAATAGTTACAATTGTATTTGTATGTTTATTTTATATTTTCGTAAATTTTAAATAATAGAAATTTTTAATATAAGTAAAAAATTAAAATAACTTTTTTCCATACCTTGGTGCACCTCCAACAGTAGATTATTAATCATCTTCTACAAAATAAAAGATTCCTATAGTTTTTAGATGTGGGATTACACATTTACTATACCATTCACATGCTCATGAAGACCAGAGTATATATATAAATTTTGAGGATATTAAGAACCCATATTGTTGAAATGAAATATTTTTTATGAGTCATATTTCCATAAAAAATATATTACAGGATTAGAATTTTATATCCTAATTGGAATTTCATCGACAAGATAGTGATTGAGAAGTTGTGTGCATCCGTAGTTGTAAAATATCTCGAATGGATTAATTTTATTACATTGTTTGATTATTGAATATTAGATATGACTAATATTATATATGATCAATTACATATTACATTCAGAAATCATGAAAAAAAGAAATTAAGAAAATGTTTTTATCTTTAGTGGCAGTTCGATGGAGATATTTTAAGACAAAATAGAAAAAAATGTTATTTAGAAATTATAGATTGAAAACTCATGCCAAAAGTGTGGGTTTTATGATATATATATTTAGAATTAATTTATTAAGGGTTGTCATGATGAAGCATTAATGGTTTGATAATTATATTTATTGTTAAATTTCTTAGATATTAAATATTATTTATTATAATATTTTTATTTAACAGACCTTCGGGAGATACCAACCAGTGTTCCAATTAAAAAATGTATACCTTTATTATTTTTCACAAGGAGGGTAGAATTTATTAGAAAAAATTAATGTTGAGTATTTTTATGTATCAAGATCCAAATATAGTAATGGATTGGAAGAGTTATAATTTAGTCCTTTATTTTCCTAAACTCATTATAAATAATATAAAAAGTGAGTAAGGGAAAAAAATAAAAATCATCTTTCAAAAATTGTAATAATGTTTCGAACATAATTATAATAATATAATTTTTTTTATTTAATGCTGATATTTATCAAATTAATAACAATAATATATCATTTTAGTTATTCATTTCAGGAAGTCCATTTAGAATAAGCATCGTAGGGAAAATTAACCCTGATGGAAATGATAAACATCCTTGATACTACTTTAGGATATCTAAAACACATTGTCTACATCAGTGGAGGTCAAATTGGTTGTCAAAAACACATTTTCAATAAGCAGTACAGGGGGATTTAATCCCTATTTTAAAAAGCAATTTATAATGAAGGTCAATTTGGTGAAATGGTTAATAGGGTGGATAGTGGTATAAATTATAGAATTAAAATAAATCGTCATGTTTTTGGTGAATTTATCAATGTTATAATAGTCTTATTTCTATGATAAATGTGTTATCATTGAATTAAAATGATTTGTTAAATTCTTTTTTGGGTTATGGTCTGTAAGAGATAAATTATATGATGACCGCTGTTTTTTGGTGTGAAAAATGTGGTTTTTAATGTTTATAATTTATTTATGTTTATTAAAAAAAGTGGTTTTAGTAACATAACCAAATTTTGGTATATAAGAGATAAATTGGATTACTAATTGGGATGAATGTTTTATTTTATATGGAGTTTATAAAATAATAACATGGCATTTTAGTAACATTAAATTGGTTATTTTCATCATACAATAGATTCCATGTAATAAAAATATCAATCCACTTGTTAGGTTATATGGTGGATCATATGAGTAGTACTGGATATAAATGAGAATAGTCTTGGTTTATATTTATGATGGTTAAGGTATAGTTATTTTGTTTTTAAATTGGTCTCTACAAAAAATTTATTAATGAATTAATAGGGATAATTTATAATGTTGTGTGTTGGGATTCATATTAAGGCAATGAAAAAATTAAATAAATTAATTACATAAATGATTATTTTAAATTAACTGATTATGTTGTTGAAAGTAATAGACGTTTTAAATTATAATTTTTGGAGTTTATTCCGGGTAATGGGATGAATGAAAATATTTTGTCAATTCTACACATCTTAGTGTTTAGTGTACCATTAATAAGGAATTAAATTAGTGGATTCCCTTTTTGTATTATTTTGTTTTAACTTCAAACTGTTGAACTACACCATGTCTCAATCCCCTCAACATTATGTCACTCTTAATCATCTAAATAATGATATAAATACTATAATAGGAGAAATATTTTTACAAGGTTCAAACCTAAATTCCCACTCATTTCATTCATTTGATAATTTCCCTAGTCAATTTTTATCCAATTTAATCAATAACTTATTACAATGGATAGTGATGACTAAACCTATAAAAAATATCACTAAGTGTATATTTGTCTACATATCTTAGGCTTTCCAAAAACAATTGCACATTGTAATCATAACTAAAAAATATATTTTCCTTATATACCATGAGTCCCATAAGTTTTATAGCTTCCTGTAGTTTATACACATGTTTTTTTCTTCATCACCGGCTCAGATAGAGTCTTAAAATTCTAGTTGTTCCATAATAATAAAACATTAAATATAATATCTTTTCAATCTCATTTTAATAAAACTTCAAAAATGCTTAACACATGGATTTATCAATTCTTAATAATTAATAATAGTGACACCAAGAACCAAACCATGAACAAATGGATGGTATTTCCTGTGTTATTATTCTTGTTCATCACACTATTTTAGAACACAATATCCGATCATAGAATAATATATTACTCCATTATCTTCTTCAATATCTTGGATAACCAATAGATCATCACCTCAAATAATCCTTAGTTCCCCATTCTAATGAGTGTTTTCCCTCGTGCTTTAGTGAACACATTCCCCATTTTTTGACCAACTCATCTCATGTCATTTTTTTCATAAATATATATATGATAAGAGAAGGACCATGTCATTTTTATATATGGGTGTTCCCAAAAACATAATATTCAATATTTCAACTCAATGAATATATCCAATGAAAATCTAAAAGATCCTTTTAATTCTCTAATTTAATTTTATACTCATTTATCTTAGATTAATAAATTTTATGTATTATTATAGAAGGACCATGTCCCTAATATTTAAATTTATAACTGAACTAGATTAAACACATCTCCATCTACTAAAAAAAGGCACAATAGTTTTTCCCAATATAATATATACTGTGGAAACTCTTATAATAGGGTTTTTTCATTAATTTTAATCTTATAGATTATATTGATATATATATATATAATATATTTAAAATATCTATATAAATTATATATTACATATAGTTTTTATCTCAACTCTTCAAAGTAGCATTAAAATTCAAAAACCCAAAAATCTTTTACATTACATCTATGATCATTAGATAGATGATCATCTCGATATTAATATCATCTCGATATTAATATCCTCAACACATACCTAAATATTAATTTTATTTTTTTTATTGGATAACTTTCAACATATCCCGACAATCTTCAGTCATTATCTTATAATATATAATTTAATAAATATTAAAAAATAACATCTATTTTATTGATGATAAATTTATTTCTTATAAATTCATCTCACTCTCATATTTCACATTCCACAAAGAAATTTATTTATGACACTAAACATATTTTTATCATTTATCAATGAATTTAATGTCATGCATAATGACATTTCATATAAATAGAATTAAAAAAAATCAATATTCCCTATTTTTCATTTTTTTGAAATTCACACAAAATCTATCAAATATTGATATTCTCTTTATAAATTTGATGTTAATAATATAAATAATTCATGCTAATATATCATTTTTTTGGATTTTTATCTCAACAAAAAATTGATTTATTCATTAACATTAATAATTTTCTAATTTATAATTTATTTCAAGAAAAACAAAATTCACAAAAATATGGTTTATATGCTATTTTAGAAACTCAGTAAAGTAAAAACAATGAGGCCCAAAAATCATACAATATATGTCTTTTCATATAATTTATAAAAAAATATATATCATATAACCTTCAAAAATATATATGAAGATTAAAAATTATATGTACTAAAAAAATGCACATTGTGTGAAAATTTTCAAAAGTGTGGATTAATAAATTTTACATTTTAAAAAACTATCATCCACATCAAAAAATCTCATACACACTATGAAAATTAATTTCACATAAGAAATTTTAATTTTCCATTTTTAAATCATATGCTACACAAATGAAATATCATTCGCAATGCACAAATATTTTCCATGACTGTTAAATATTTAACAAGTATGAAAATTCTATATTCTATTTTCCAAAATATTCTTACAAATATGATTCTTTTAATCAGAATTATTCTCCTCATTTGCATAATTTATTTTTAAAAATAAAAGATTATAAATACTTACATCATAATATATATTCTTGTATAAATTTTTTGGTTCTTTAAATCAACTCTATACTCTTACAATCATGTGAAATCAGTCTAGAACATCTCAAATTAATTATTTGAATTAATATAATAATTAGAAAAAAAATTAATAGAATTCTAAATACATTTAAATTTAAATGAATCAAAAATAAATTCTTTCCACAAAATTATAACACTGTGGCTGAAAAATATTTCCCAAAATTGTTTAATCTTTCCATAATGGTATATATTGAATAATATTATTAATTATGACATCCTTCTTCACATTATTGCTATTTACTTAATTGAAAATCATGTGCATATTTTTATTCTATACTTTTTATTTAGGTGTAATTACATTCTTTTCTTGAGATACAAAAAAGATTTTAATTTTTAATGATTTACCTAATTTTATAGCCACGTGATGTTGACCTAACCAGAAGGAAAACACATCCTTAGGCTCATTATATTCATTCATTTTATATAAGGACTCAATATTTACATCATCCGTTTTGAAATTTATATTCAATGTTGTTTTTCAATCATCACTTTACTTCTTTTTTTATCATGGATAAATTAAATTCAATGGATAGATCAAATAAAACATGATTTTTACCTTGAAAACACATATCTATAAGTATTAGAGGCACCCTATTAAGAAACATCCAAACTTATTCATTATGTGTATTATCAACTAATCCATTCCCATTATCTCTCTCTTGGATGGATTACCAATTTGATTTTATCATTCATCCATTAACATTGGATTTAATGGAGAACTTAATCTTGTTAATGTTAATCAATATTTTCTAAAAAATAATCATGTGAAGACCCAGACCCCCCTTGGTCCCTTCCTTTGCCAAAAATCTGGTTTCCTTGCGGGGTACCGATCGGTGAGACCGATCGGTGAGACCGATCGGCGAGACCGATCGGTGAGACCGATCGGTGAGACCGATCGGTGAGACCGATCGGTGAGACCGATCGGTGAGACCGATCGGCGAGACCGATCGGTGAGACCGACCGGTGACACCGATCGGTGAGACCGATCGGTGACACCGATCGGTGACACCGATCGGTGAGACCGATCGGCGAGACCGATCGGTGAGACCGATCGGTGAGACCGACCGGTGACACCGACCGGTGACACCGATCGGTGACACCGATCGGTGAGACCGATCGGCGAGACCGATCGGTGAGACCGGCCCTGCCAAGTTGTTCCAGTAATGTTCCTTTTTCGCAAATAGGGTTTTAAGCCCTATTCTTCCTTGCTAAAAATATCTTGGAAATCCGAAACGCGCGCAAAGGTCTTAATTAAATGCTTCATTAATTCATGGGTCAGTTAAAACCACCCAGCGCCATTAATGATGAGTCAAGCCACGTGGTCAACCCACGACTCCCTCGTCTTCCGTGGTTTTGTGTTTTCATCTCAACCGTCCCCAGCCCTTATAATTAAGGGTTAGGCCATGGTTTTCCCCCTTCTTCGATCGTGGCCCTTCTGGTGCATCGGGACCGCCGCGTCGTTATCCGTAAAGTTCCGCGCCCCCGGCCTAAACGTCGATCATCCATCAACAGGTAGGGAATTTCTCTCGTCTCTCACCTTTGTGTATCATGCGGGGTGGGCGTTACTTTTGTTCCTATGGAATTGGTTGAACCAAACCCTAATGAAGATACTAAACGAAGTTCTAAAGAAAGAAGGGGAAGGGGTTGTGATCGTTGTTTATGCTTTATCTTGTGATCATCCCTTTTGTTGTACTGGTCTATGTTTTCTGAAAATTGAGGCCGTTGGTGGTCATGTGTGTGCACTTGAATCCCCTCGTGATGTTTTAAATGGGTTGCTGAAATTGTGAACTCCTGCTGTGAAATTGGTTAATCACGTATACCCGGCTGAATAATTGAAAGCACCAGGATCAACCCTTTTGTGATAACTAACGGATAGAACACATGGAATTTTGAAATCATGGAGTGTGTTAAGTCGTTTAAATCTGAAAATCCCTGACTCGTGTTGGTAGTGGATTGTTGGTTGTTTTCCCTTCGGGCCGTTTGCTGGAAATGTGGGAGGGGATGGGATCCCCCGTTCTTTTTATACTCTCGGTGGCTGTGTGAATTTGGGGGATGGGATCTCCTGTTGGCATGGTTTCAGTGGTTGTGGGTTTTTATCACAAACTGGGGAGAGATCCTCTGTTGGCAGAACCGGGTGTGAGTGTTTTGGTTGATCTATGCTTGACGTTTTCCTTGGTTATGCTTATGGTAGTTACCCAGTAGTGCTTAAAATTAATTGAACATTTGACTGAACGTGAAACAAGAATGGGACAAATGGTTTTGTGGGCAAGGGTCGTGAATTGTGACTCGGGCGTTGTGGTATTGTGTTCTGTAGGTTGGCTAGGAAAACCTAAGTTTTGGGTGAGTGTTTGTTACCTATATCTATACTTGTAGCTTTGTGTTTCTTATTCGCGCCCCACCCCAGTGAAGCACTTAGTGCCGAACACCCCCATTTATGGGGGAAGGGTGTTTTTCCCAACACTATACTTAGTGGCTGGTTATTAGCTCCTTTTCTGCTCCCTTTCCCGGATAGCCCAAGTACCTTCGGGCAGGCTGTGATGGCCTGAAGTCCATTATTAGCCCAAGAACCATCGGGCCGGGTGTTGTGGTGGTTGGCCAGGTGTGTGCGGCAGGTGGTTTCCCAAGTGTCTTCGGGATGAGGCCCAGGTGTTTTCGGGTGTGGCAGTGGATTCTTTAGCCCAGGTGTCTTCGGGCGTAGCGGTGGTTGTTCTGGCCTAGGTGTTTGCAGGCATGGTTACTTGTGACAGTTGAGGCCCAGGTGTGTGCGGGCGGGATTTGGCAGTGGGACTGCGTGTGGTTGTGGCCCAGGTGTGTGCGGGCGGGATTTGGCAGTGGGACTGCGTGTGGTTGTGGCCCAGGTGTGTGCGGGCGGGTGTGGCAGTGGGACTGCGGTGAGAATGGCGGGATTGGTCCGATGCGTAGGATGTCTCAATAACCAGTGGGAAAGTGGCGCGGGGTACCCAAACATCGATGTGCTCTTATATATATATTACTTGACTTGCGTTATTTGGGGAGCGAACCTTGGTGAGGCTTGGGATGGATAGTTGCCTTGTTAGGTGTTTGGTTTACTCTTTCTCACGGGACTTTAGTACGTTTCCCCCACTTGTGCACGAGAGTCTTGGTTTTCCCTACTGAGTGTACTTGTATGCTCACCCTACGTTTACTTTCAGGTTTCCAGGAGGACTACCAGGGCTGCGCGGGACCCTATTAGTCGGACAGTTGGAGTTGTCGGTGTTGTCGTACCTTTGTTTTCTTTTGGTATTGTACTTGAGAGATTCTTTTTCTTTTGTACTTGTACCTTGTTGTAAACTGTTTAAACATGCATGTGGGAATGGTTTACTTTTGGCTTTACTTTTCTTTCTATCTTGGTGTTGTTGGGTTTTCTCCTCCTTATCTTTCGATCCTATAAAATAAAAAGGGTAATGCCTTCCATTTGCGAGAACTTCCTATACCCTTGGTGCTAGTCGCCACTCCGGGACCTATTGAAGGCGGGTTTCGGGGGTCATTATCTCTCCTTCAACTCAAAGAAGGAAGGGCCTGGCAATCTGCTGACCCTTCCCTCCTTTTGGTGAAGGCGGGTCGTGACAAATCATCATCTTTTTATCAAGATACCACATTAATCAACTATCATCAAAGACAAATTGATGGTGTCATTTTGTGTTTTTTCGCTACTTACTTCCCCAAAGTAAACTTGTCATTTTTATTGATATATATATATTGTGTCGGTAAAACTTTATTCACAAATATATATTTGTTAAGGTGTGATGTTACATAACATAAACCCTCATATATTTTTCCAAACATTTTTTAACATGTATAGGAATATTATAAATAATAAAATATGTTTTTACATAACAAATTTATTTTTTATCTTATGAATATTTTTGACAAGTAGTTTTTTCTCTTGATATATCACTAATAAAATATATTATATGTCTTCCATGTCTTTTATAATATGAAATATTTAAACAAAAATATAAGGACATATTCCAAAACCATCAACAACACCAATAGATTCCTAAAGACATATTGATTTTTCTTGTAAGAAGAGACTATAAATTTTTATCTAACTAGAAACCTTATTGTTTTAATGTGATTTGGACCCCTATTTATACTTCATTTAGTGAGATAATATAATTTAAAATTTTCTCCTATACCGACTATTAATTGTTTTCTTTACAAAAAATTCTACTCATCCACATTTTCTGATATTTTGATATTTTTCAACACTTATAGATAAAAGACATGTATCACTCAATAATTTACAAGAAAGAGGGATACCTTTATCCATGTACATTATTTTTACTACCTTTAAAAATTTTCTTCCTATAACATTACCAATATTATGAGTCCCATTTTATGGAAAAAATCATTTTATAAACATATGCGGTAGAATTACACATCTTTGTTCCTTTAGAAGATCAGTTTCAGGTTCATTGCTGATTTTTCAACTTGACCTCCATCTCTAAACACATCATGTTGATAGAATATTTCTCTTACTCAACTAATTTCAATATCTCATCAAAAAATTTCATTAAATTTTTTATTTTTTCTTCACTAATCCTTTTAATATCTTTCAAGGAACTACTCATCTATCTTACACTCTTGGATTTAATTTCTAGTTATGCCACATTAAAATTCACTATAAATTCATTTTAACTTTTTCAATGCATATATTTCATTAGTGAGAGTTTCATTAACCACATACTTCTCAAAAAATGTTCTTTACCATTATTCATAATCAAGAAAATAATTTTTATTTAAATGTTTTTCACGATTATTTATTCCTCTAGCAGATTATATGAGTGTGTTCTAGAAACCTACCTTATTAGCTAACTCATTTTATACAGAATATATCTCTTACTATTTTTTTAATTTTTCATCATTTAGATCCATGATAGAACCTTGTACATAATCTACTACATAAAATGGATCCCACTTTAAATAATCACTAACATGAGAGTATTAGTCATTAACTATTTTTATCACTTGATACTCTTAATAAATCTATATGGTTATTGAATATCATTTAAAATTTAAAATTTTCAATTGGTGGATGAGTTAGATTTTAAACATGGTCTTGGAATATAATTATAATGTTCCAAACCCTTAAATGGGTCTGTTTAGTCATTATATTAATTTGGATGGTGGGCTAGTGGTTCAATAGATAAATAAAGGGAAATTGGGGCTGCAGCTGCATCAACCAGCTTGCGAGAGGACCCGTATCAGCAACTCGGTGGGATATCCCAGAGCCTAGATGGTTGGAGAATGCCACTTCATATTTGGAAGGATTTTATATATTTAAGTTTAAATATTTATCCCTATAACATAAAAGTGGTGGTATCCAATCGACCTATACATTATGGTGCACGTCCAACATCCTCTTCATCTTGATATTTTAATTAATCATTACCTTTAAATAATCTATCTCTTTAGATAACTTTATCATCATGCAACACTAAACTAGCACAAAGATGTGATATGTATATTTTTTATAAACAATGAATTTTAATGAGTGGGAAAGAATATGAGAAACTAATTTTTGAAATATAATTATAAAAAAATAAATAATACTTTTAATATAAATAAAAATCAATTATTTTATCTAAAATGACTAATAAAATCATTTTTTGTTTAGAAAAACAAATTTTTTTTAATTCTATTTTATCCAATTCACAATTAAATTTTATGAAACACAGGAGTGATGGTAAATTTTTTCTAATATTATAACTTTTTTACCATTAATTTTGTTTGTTAATGATATAAAATATTAATAATATAAATTAACATTTTTAAATTAAAATTTTCAATAAATAAAATTTCATTATATTTTGGTATTTTATTCAAAAAATAAAATTATAAACTGATTAATTTGGATGATGCAAAATTAAAATAAATCAGTTATTCATCTCAATATTAACTTTGTATTATTTTTTGATCAATTTTTTAAATGGTTGATATTTTTAAAAAACATATGGATTTAAAGAAATTATCCATTATTTTATCGCTATGTAAGAATAACCTAAAAAATATAAAAATACTTTATGTTTTAAAATATTAATTTTTGTAATGACATTTTGAATTTTAAAATATTGTTTCATCATAAAAATCCCATGGAAAATTTTTTATATATACATAAAAGTATACTTAAATATAAAAAATCATTTCATGATTTTCATTATAATTATTATTTTCACAGTGAGTATATTTATTGGATTCAATTGGAAGCTTAATACCTTAAATTAAATTCATTATAAATATATTTATTTCATTAAAATGAGTATATTACATAATTATATCTTATATTTAATTTTGAAGCATAAAGTATTATTTATATAATAAAAAAATTTACATGTTCATGTAAATTTATTTTACAAATAAAATTATATGTAAATATAAATTTTATTTGATAAAATTATATTCAATATAGAAATTATATGTGTAAAACAATTTTAAAATTTCAGTCCTAGGATTTATCATTTTAATTAATAACTTATGTTAGAAATTTATAAACAGGGTAAAATTAAAGGGAGCACATTTTTTCTAACTTATTGAAAAAGTCCAAAAGCATTTTACAAATGTGTTCATAAAAATTAATGGTATATAAAATGGTATATCATGACATTTTTATACTAAAATTTTATTTACAATGGATCCATTTACCCTTGAATAATGTCATGGAAGTGTTGAAAATATTATTGTGTTCCCTAAATTAAACATTCCTTTAATTATAAAAGGGTAATATATTTAACCCATAACTAGACAACTCAAATTTGAATTCATCTGATAAAATATTCCATTTTTCTCTCCCTATAATGGTCCCCCAATAACATAATCACAAAGTCAGTCATAGTTATACAAATTCCTTCATATTAAAGGATACTTCCCAAGAAATTCATGTTCCCAACACGAGTATTATCAACCACATAATTTTATTTTTAATTATATTCTTGAAAATTTATTTTTTAGAAACTAAAATAATGAATATTATAATAATTTATATAATTTAATACTACTATATTTTTTTCCAGTTTTTATTAATAATGTGATTGATACAAATAAAATCATTGCTTGTGCGTCATGAAGACAAGTGCCACTACGATGAAACAAGATTCATTTTTTTTCACCAATAAACAAGGTTGGATGTAAGGATGACTTAAATAAGTATATATGATTCTTATAACATAATTTAAGTTAGTTATTAAAAAATTTAAAAAAATATTAATGACATGATCAAGAGCTGATCATCATTATGTTAATTGTTTAGAATTAGCTTACTAAGAGGAAAATGAACATTTTATAAAATTTATTGATTTTTTATAAATTAAATTATATTTATAAATACATGTATTTATATTATATTACATATAAAAAAATTTTAATAGCAATAAAACTATTTTATAATGATATTAAAAATAAAATAACTCATAAAAATTCATTAAATCAAGGCATGTTAATGTTTTGACATTTTGAACACCAAATCAATCAATAAATTAAATTTATATCATTTATGGATATGTGATATTATATAAAAGTTTAATATGATATAAATACTTAAATAATTTTTTCTTACTCATGTATGATTATAAAAATATATAACTAATTAAGGAAAAAATATCATTTGATCATTAAGAATCACAAAAGCAAGGTAATCATTAATTTCATCAATGTGGTTGTTAACCAAAACTATCAAGAAATTAAATTATAAATTTATAAAGTATCTTTGAACATTAGTTCGAGTATATTTGATGATATAGCATTTATTAACATCTAAATAATCATGAAAAATACTACAACATTTATGAAACTAGTGTGAATGATCAAAACTACAAAAAACCATTATAGAAAATCAAATGAATTTATATAGATAGTTCACAATTATGAAGATTCAATAAATGGAAATAATAAAATCAATAAATTATGTTTTTAAGATATATATATGTTTTTTATATAGGAGGTTAATGTATGTTAATTGAATTCAGGATAATAGATAAGTGTGTCGGTCTCAATTTCCTTTAACTATGGCATTTTTTATTATCCACAATGATTGATTTTGAATTTAATGCATACAACCATAAATTAATATTTAGTTCATGAATATATAATATTTATTTATATTATATGTCACATATCATGTTAAATTTCTCATGGGATTTTTGTTCCAATTTCACATTAGTTTTAAGGGTTTCCATCTCAACATTAATTCACCAAGACAAGTAGTGTATTTATACACTTATATTCATTTTTAGGTGTGCGTATATATACAATTTGATATATTGTATTATTAATACATTTTATTTCATGATATATCGATATACATTTCATGTTTTATCTCAAATTTTTTTCGGATGAAAATGTGTTTCTCAATCCCCAAGTGTTTTCATGGTCTCAATTCCAATTCTATTAAACACAATCTATATTTTCACAACCTTTTCATTAAATGGTGTACGCATAACCCATGGATATTTTTTTATCATACACACTTTATTTAATTATATTTACAAGCCATTTCTTGTATCCTTATACATATTTCTACTAAATTATTAGATACCCCCAAAGAATGAATTTTTGGTAACTAAATTTTTTTTCATTGAGTTATAATTGTTCATTGAAATTATTTCATATTTGTTGGGTATATACTACCCTTGATTTAATTAATATGTAATCTCTTTATTTTTTTTGTGAATACATATTTCTACCACATAAACCCTCATTAAATTATTTCCTACTTCTTGGGATATATTTTATTGAAACCAACTATTTTGTTTTTATGAATATAAAACGATCTTGTTATTCTGGTACTATCATGCTTTTATATAAACTTATATATATGGCGTGACAATCACATTTTATATAAATCATATTGGTTTATATTCATATATAATGTTTTATATTACATTAACATGGGGAAAATTGTTGGAATTCCAATAAGGATTGTTACTATCAGGTAGCCTATATATTTTATAACCATCCACCTTGTTCATCCAAATTGTTATAATCAGTTTATCCATCTAATTGATATTTTGAAAAATATGTTAATTAAATTTTCTATAATTTAAAATTTTATGATAATTGGAAAATGTTGTTATTTATTTTTTATACATTTGATATTATGGTTAATTCATTGTACTTAAACAAGTGATAGGTAGAGGATGACATTATATAGCCCCTCAATGTATCAATAAGTCTCATAAAACAATACATATTGTGTTTTATTGTATGCCACATCACATAATTGTTTATTGTATTTGCATAAATCCTAGATAATTGGATTTATATACTGATTTCTGGATATTCGGTAATATGTATCAGCTCAAGTCCTTTAAAATGGGCTTTTGATATCTTTTATTATTCCTTCCATTTATATGAGGTCAATATTATTGATATCCCCATTTCTACGAATTATAATTGATATAGAATGATACCATATTTTCATTGATAATGCAGTTATTTTTTTAACTATTACTATAATAATATTTATGTCATGTTTATACATTGATTTTATTAGTTGTATATTTCCATTATATATCGTTTGAACTCTACCATTTTTATGTTTTACATTTGAATAGGTAATGAATAAAAGTATTATGGGTGACATATTTCTAAGGATATCATGTGTGAGATAATTTATCGAAGTTGTTTAATAGTTTTCATGAATTAATTAGTTTCACGTATAATGGGATAATATTTCATTTTATACAAAGAACATGGGATATTTTAGTTTTTTTCCAAATATACTAAATCTATGACTGAGAAAAGATAATTTAAATGTAAGGGATAAAAAAGAAATTTTTATATTATAAATATGTTTGGTTATATAAATGATTTTTAAATGGTACCATGAAACTAACTTAACGTATGTTTTTATGGGATTGGATCTGGAAGTGCAAGTTTAGTGCCTCACATCTATTGTGGACCACCATCAATCTCCTCCTCCTTTAATTATAATTTTTATTTTCTTGGATTAGGATTCTAAATATGATTCTTCCAGTGAATAGTGAATCACATGATTCCCATGGTACTTTTTTGTCAACTAGTCTGGATGACATTTCTAGACAATGTCCATACATAATCGCATGCCATTTTGGTGAGGTATGTCACTATAAATATTATTTAATTTTTTCACATAAAATTTAAATAATTTGAGTATTGTTTTGATATTGGTGGTTGTGGATCCAAAAAAATGTTATTCTTTGACATCATTATTGACCTCGCTAATGTGTTTTATTATGGTTATAGTGTGGTATTAGGTTTTGATAAGTATATCATATATTTTGGCTAATTGTACTAAATTTGATTTTATATTGGAAATAATTTAATTAATTAAATATTGATTATATTTAATTTATAGTGATGTTTTTCCATAAGTTAGGTCCTTAGGTGAGTTTTCTATGGTTCGTGGAACATCTATGAGCTGTGGTGGTACAAATAGATACTATGTGTAGTTTTTAGGTGGTGAATCAAAAAGGGGAAATGTAATATGAGGTTAATGGAATTTTTAAATGAATTATAGTATTTTTTTAATGTTTTATATTACATAACCTGATCTAATACTATATCATATGAAAAAAACATGTTTGTTAATAGACCACAAGCACAAATCTGAATACACCATAGGCTACTAACTAGAAACAGGGTCATAGAGAAAATTTTGGGGAGACTATACCCCCCAGTATAGAGTTCCAATACTATAGAAATTAATAAAATTGTAATTAAAAAATCATTTGAATAGTACATTATATAATGAGATGAAAAAATTTAATAAAAAAAATAATAATGAAACATGTAATGTTAGGATGGAATTTAAATAAATATGAAGATATTATTCATACATTTAAAATTAAATATAGACACAAATAAACTCACAAGACATCAGTCACGAATCATTGTTTGGTAACATATATAAACTCTAACCCCTCCAAAAATAAATAATCAATATCATGTTCCCTTCCTATTATCCCACCTTGTATCCATATAATCTACTTGTTTATCAAATGTTGGCCTGAATTGGGTGTGATTAAATCATATTCTATAAAAATCACTATGTCTAAACAGAACTATTCATATAAAATGTGTGTGACATTAATCAACAAACAATATAATTAATTATTCAACTAATATAGTACAAAAGTTGACATAATTAGGAACCATGTAAGAATATATGAAGAATGAAGCATATCTAGTCCAATAACAACCACATGTACCTATAATAATCACATAAAATATAAAAATCCATTTATATATGTATTTTATTATAACCTAGCCAAACCTAGTAAGCATTACAAAAAAACCAGGTCGATCACTCTATATATGTATTTCATCATATAATTAGGAAGAATCCTCAATATAAGATTTATCTAATAACCAATCAAATACCAATATATTGGTATTTTAACATAAAATTGGATATAGTCCTCTATAAAATCATTAAAACATAATTAGGAAAATCCTTATAATCTTTAAAAATATAACCGGGCCATGCCATTTATATAATTATTTCACCGTGAATTAGAACATGATTCAAAATGGAATGAATAACACCACATATATCATAATCCATATTATTAAATTATACCAATTAACTTTATTGTTATATATTCTATTTCATTCATAATGTTAAGTGTCAAACTATTAAGTTTACAGTGTATAATACTATAACATATCATAGTATCACTAGTTATTTCAAATAATGAAGTAAGAAATTTTTAAAATTAATCGTAACTCAATAAATAACATAATGTTTTATGTCATTCTAAAACACATTTCTAAGATATTATCAAATAATTTATTATTCATGTGTGGGATCAACTTAACGGTATATGCAATCCATCACTCAACACTATATGATTCAAAGGGATCCATGGAATAGTACAACCACATGATTATCATCACTAGTAATTCTTATAGTTAATGCACATGTTGTGTTAGTGAAATTATATAATATTTCACGTACTTAAAATAATTATAAATAGAACAAATGGATATATTTTATATCACCTACCATTATCTATGAATCAAAGAAACAATCTCAGTAGGGAATGTCAATAATGAATTATGGTGAATGAGATATCAAGAAAAACATGGATTATATAAATATAAACATTAAAAATCTGATTCAACAAAGATCAAGAGATCTCACCAATAAAATTGAAGGTATATTATCCATGGTGAAAACCAATGTGAAGGAACTAATTAGAAATTAATAGCCAGAATGAGATGTCCATACGGGAAGAAACCTCATCCAAATTTCATGAAATGACCATATGGTTCCAAAGAGGATCCTATAAGGGGGATGAAAAAAATAAAATTATAATAATGGTTTAAAACTAATGGTCTCAAAATATTCATTACATGAAACCCTTAACAAATGTGATTTTTTTGAATTAAAATTCGACAAAAATCTATCACCTTTGAGTAAAATGGCCCCAATTTACAATTTCATGATGTGAAATAGTATTACCACATCTACAATTTCACACATGAAAACAATTAACAACATGTTCCATAAAAAATATTCATGATTTATAACATGTTCATGACATAAAAGTGCCTATTATATACCTTTAAAAATATATTCTATAGTAAAAACCAAACCACTTAAAATTTATTTCCAAATCCATCGAGAACTCTCGTAATATCCTGGACACATTTATATAAGGACACCATTATTTCAGGCCCACATACACCCCAAAGCAATTTTTTTCCCCATACACAAACTATCCAACCCCTATGAAATTCGTAACCATCATGATTTCAATTATAGAAGAAAACAAAAGTAATGTTGTGTAATAAGAGCTCAAGGGGGGTATATTTAGAATATGGAGGGACCTTACAGCATTAAAAACAAATAATAGTACATCCCTCACATCTCAATGAATAAGTATGGTGTCTCAATAAATATTTCTATCTATTATCCTCCCCTATTACAATACCTCTCATGGGTATCCTTTTAGACAATCCCATACTTCTTCTACACTCGCACTAGAGGTATATTCTTTCCCAAAATATACTTCTCACTATGGTCTATGATCCATATTGGATGCTCCTCAAAGGGAACATGTAACCCAATATTGATGTCATCAAAATATATATCTTGATAATGGTTGGGATGGTTTCTATGTAGCTGTGATACATGGAATACATTGTGCATGGATTTGTAGTGTTGTGCAACATCCAATCTTCATGACACCACATTAAACATTTCGAATATCTCAAAGGTCAGAAGAAAAAATGTCTCTAAATTTCATTATTTTTTAATATGATGTTTTTCTATCCTAGGTCAAGCCCTATGGAAAACATGGTGTGCCATCTCAAACCCCATAGGTTCTCTATGCTGGTCATAATATGATTTATGACTTCTCTATATGTTTAACAACAACATATTGATAATGTAGACAATCTCATAAATCTATTTCACATGACTATGTCTATAATATACCGACTCACCTACCACTAGCCAACATTGATAATCAGAACGACCCACTATAAAAGGCCTCAAAAATAACCATTTAGATCGATGCATGTATGATTTCATTATATGAAAACCCTATGAGTGATATATCTTTCTCCCTTGAAAAACCTAAATATCAAACATAGGTTCATAACATATCCTCCATAATATTAATATACTCTTTGAATTGACCATAATTCCTAAGTTTATAGGTAATACCCAGAAGAACATGTGATCTTAGAGCCGTCTAAAGATACATCAAGAACTGAAACATGAAATGAGGATTTTTATTAGAAATATTATTCCGAAAAATACCATGTTGTAAAAATATATCCCACACATAGAGACAACTAGAATCAAAAAACAGTGGAGCTCCAGCTACTAGTATTCTGAGGTGTTAATATGTCCTTTCTAGACAATGGTACCTATTCTGACCCCCTACCGCTACTCTACTACCACATAACCCTTCAAACCCTCTTATGGTGGACCATCCTACCACAAGAAAGACACTTAAAACCATGGTATAGACACTAAGGAAACATATGTCCAATTATTCCACATCTATAACACTACAATAAATCATAGTCCATAGATGGATGCCCACTAACTAGAATATTATATCAATTAATTCTAGAGAGATAATTAACATAGTGGAACTTAATTCCCCTAGATAAGGATATCATAGTTCTATCTACTAATATATCATGGTCAATATTTACGGCCAATATAAGAATCCATTATGTAATGAGGTACTGATTCAAAATGTTTTAAATTATACTCAACTAAAAACATTCACACTTGATATGATCCCTTAGTGAAGTCCATTTTTTGAAATGCCTCTCCCCGGTAGTCTCATCAATTGCGATATATTTAATAATGTTATGTAAGTTGTTGAAACATACATTAAATTTCATTACTAGAACACCCTCCTATGATACTTTTATGAAATTGAAATCATTCTCATCTCTCAATAGATCTGGATAGAAGATGTTAAAAAAGATCATATCAATGTCCTTCTATGATAACTCTTCTTTTATTACATATTTTTATAATGATCACAACCAATTCATTTCTGGTCCATGAATCATGTATAAAACAAGATTCACACTGTATTATGTGAGTGTATTAAGATTCTTGAAGATATTTTTTACTAACTCAATCAATAACTCGGCTTCTTCAGGGCCTACCTTCCTTGGGAATGCATGAAGGTGTTACATATTGAAATCTCTTTCTATCTCAATAATTTTTGTTAGGATGTTGACATTATCCCTTATCATCTATTTCATAACCCTTATAAAGTTTTTTGGAATTTGAATATCCTTATGATCCTCAATATCTAAAAGAATCTATTGTTCATTTTCATTAGGAGCATAATAATTTTAACTCTAATTGTTCTCAATTTGAGGATGATGAGGTTGAATTCTATCTACCAGACAAATGCACTCTATAGAACAAAAGATAACAACAAGTTTAACCTCATCATGTGAAAGTAATATAGAACCATTATCTTATCCTCTCTTTATTAATGGATTTTAATGTTAATTGGCATGGAATAACATTTAGTTCAAATAATTTATAAGTTATAATAGGTATCTCATTTCACTATTTAGACAAGAAATATGTCACGTCCTATAAGTATGTCTAAATAATGAATAATTCATGTCAATATATATCCATACATCCCTACTGTGATATATTAAATCTCATCTCATTACATATGGGGCCAAAATTATAAATCAAAATAAAAATTAACATCATGTAACATTTGAATCACCCAAGGTGAAACAATATCTACCAGAACAATAAATTATTTGACCAACAATCCCATCCCATAACACTCATATTTTCCACAATATATGGGTTAGATACGCCCAAGACCAGACACAATACCATGCCCCAACACATTAATGTCACCTTTATATCATTCCTAAATAGTAATGGAACAAAAAAAAAGAAAACTTGAGCTCCGTTTATTCCAATTTATAACATCCCCCAGTCTCTTACTCTCCCACATGGACAAATAAGGTTTATTGCTAGATCAAAAAACCTCATCCTCATATAACATATATTACTAAATAATAGTAATGGGATAGAGAACCTACTGAGGAACAATACGACTTTGTAATGAGTTGTTATGCTCTTTAAATAAAAAATTATCAAACAACAAAAATAGTGGAAACAATACATCATACAAGTATAAGATAATGTAGGAACTAAGTAAACCACATAATAATGAACCATGTAATTCTATGATAGAATGTAATCAAATGACATGTTGTAACTTATATATATAAAATACCATTATGACATAGATAAACTCAAAAGTCATTGGTACCGAATCCCTGATCAGTCCCATATTTAAGATCCATCACATCTACCATGAAATAATCAACAAGTTCCCATGACCTTGTCCAAAACACCATTGATATAATATTATCAGGTACCAAATAGTGTCTTGAATAGGCGATAGTAAACATTAGTAGGTATACACTACTGTGTCTAAACAAAATAAGTCTACTTAAAATTTTAAACAATAAAGAAAAAAAATGAGTTAAAATTAAATATTTAATACAATACATTAATAAAAATACATTATCACCATTCCATATTATCTCTAATAATTAAGAACATATTCTATATACAACCACAAGTACATTGAATAATAAAATAATCAGAAAAAATATCATTGTATAACCATTTCTTCATAAGAGGTTCGATCCATATATGTATTACATCATAACTATGTTGAGACCTATATATAATAATTTTAGCATGAAACAACACCATACACTATATATAACTAAAACAGTATCACCAGGACAATCCATATTTGTAATAATTTTAGCATGAAACACATTTAAACACTCTATCTAATAAATATAGTATAATTTTGACAATACTTTGAATCATTATATCATATCTGGGCTGAACATTTTATATAAATATTTGAACACTTATCAAAACACAATTCATAATTGAAAGAAGAAAATAACATACATTATAAGACACAAAATTTAATTAGGCCAATAACCATTATTTTTTTCAATTTCCTTTCATTCATTAATTTATGACTTCAACCATTATCATGACAGTATACCAAATGATATTATATCAATATATACCTTGTTATTTAAAATAAATAAGAAATCTTTTCGAAATAGTGATCATAAAACAAGAAATCTCCTAAGGTCTCATGACATACTAAAAAATATTTTTAATCCAATATCCAATTCATTATTATTAAAGGCTAGGATCACAATTTTGTTAGCTATAATAGAAGATCCAACAACACTGAATCCAAATAGATCCAATGAATATTCCAAATTCATCATTATTGTATAGGATTATTTTATTGTTAATTTGCACATTTTGATACTGAAATCACATACAGAAACTATTATAATCATACCAAAGGGTTTTTTGTATACCACCATCCTTTATATAGAGATCAAAGAAACACTCTCAATTGAAAGCACCAAAGAAGAATGAATGTGAAGGAGATAAAATGGGAATCCAAATTCACACAGACATTTTCAAAATAGTATTCAATAGTGTTCAATGTGACATAATGTTGTAATAGATAATGGATTAAGAAACAGGAAATCCAAATATAATCCAATGACTAGTGAATAAATACCATATCGAGACGTTTGTAGTGGATGTAATGGCACTAAAATCACCTTGATATTCCAAATGGTTTGAGGGAGGCAGTTTTATTGAATATGCTTAGTGTTTTAAAACTGCTTGTCTGATGATATAAATTATGTAAAACCTTTCATGACATTAATTTTTTTGATTTATTATATATTAAAGGAATAACAAGTCACCTTGGGTTAAAATTATCCCGATCAATATTTTCATGACATGACCCATTTTACTATCATTAAATATTTTCATTCTCAAAATCAGTTCATAAAAATTCCCAGAAAATAGGTTCACTTCGGGTAACATATTTAGTCTAGGAATGTGTCTAACAGTCATCTTTCATCCCTACTTTTTCAAAATGAACTTGAAACACCTTTGATGAATTCCAATCTAATTGAAAACACTCACAAGGCATTTGAATCATTTATACCTAGAATCTAATAATTAAAATAATCATACATCCAGAAAATCTATGTCATTTTCATGACAAAAATCACTCCAAACAACAAGAAAAGTCATGACTACCAAGGTATAAATAATAAAAGGAGAAAAGTAAAGTTGTTAAACCAAAAAAAGTGGAGGGATGTACCTTAAAAAATGGAATATTAATTTTTATGTGGAATTTGTTCTATGGTCTCTCAACATGGGGTGTTGAACAAGAATCCATAAAATATTTTATTTAAAACTAAATACATGGTTTGCCTATATAATGTGACAAGTCCACAAGGTTCCCTTAACTTCTTTGATTTCCTCAGATAATTATGATCAATTCCTTGACTATGATAATTTATATGATGAACATTAATATATTATGTTTATTTTGAGTGGTTTATGAAAGCATCGGTGGACTTAGTGTAGGAACCGTATTGACATATGTGTTAAGGGAAGAAATATTTTTGGAATAAGTGGCCCTAGTTAGACCTATTATAAACATTAGGCGACTTATAGCCTTTTGGATAGTGGGATAATGGTGTGGTGAGCATTCTTTTATAATGGATAAGTAATCACATTTGTGGGTTCACCTTGGATATATTATGGATAGTTGAGTGTGGAATAACATATCATGGCCTTGGGAAATGAGTAGGTCCATGAACCATCATTCTTGACTATTGTCGGTGTGGAATTCCCTTAGGGCTGGTGATGTTTTACCATGTATGAAACTACTAAGGAATGAGATTACCTATGTGTGATGGGTATTAACCTTAGACATGAGTATGATAGTGAGGACCCCATATGGGGTTCCACCATTTATGGTTACATTAGGTGACCTAGTGGGTGGCCTAGTCACATTTAGTCTCCTGTAAATGGTTATTCCTGTGTGTGAGTAATTATGGTCATGGGTATCACCATAAAACCCTAATTGAAGTACTGGTCATGTTCAGATATTGTGAGTTTGGTTTTTGTTCATGGAGATCTGTCATGAGATGTGTGATTTATTAAGAATATATACACCCAAACATGTGTTGTGGTTCATCCATGAAATTACTTTGTTGTGTTATTTTATTATAAATGTAAAATTCCCTTAGTATTGTGGTTGTTCATTCTAATGCAATCCTCCTAGGAATGGAATTCTATGATACTATACAAAATTTCCCCAATAGATAGGTTTGTGATACTAAGGAAAATTAAAATTGAAGGTAAATATTTGATATTATAGAAAATGACCCATGTAAGTTTGTTTGGGACCCTAAGGAAAACTCACGTAGATGGGCGGTATGTGATTATACTTGTGGGGATGATATGTTATTGTATAAGAAATTAATATTTTTAGGAAAAGTGGAGAGTTCCTCGAATGTTTGTCCGAACATAATTTTATAAGGTCTTCAGCAGGTGTGGAAAAGCATATCTAGGTGATTTTAGAATATTGGCAGCTATCACATTTTCGAAGCGTGAAAGGTCATCAGGTCATAATTTGGGTTGGGACAGTCATCCTGAATTTCTCAATGAATCATTGGAAATATAAGAATCATGTATGGTCTATTTGGGTCACATAGCTGAGTATTAATTGTGGTTAATTTATTTTATTCATGTATTTTTTTAGTGTTTTTGTTAATTCCACATGTTTATATCAGAAAATTTGATATTTGTATAAGACACAAATTTTTGGGTCCATGGGTAGTTATGTACTCATAACCTACTCATTCTGTCATTTCATATGGGTAACTGAGTAGTAACTCACATTGTTACTAGTATAGTTTGGGTTCAGGACTGTGTTTTGATAATTGAGAAGGATAGATCAATGTCTGATGAATGGTTTGAGGTGATACATGAATATTTACACGATCAATAGTTACTTTTATTAACATTATTTTAATAATTTTATTATTCCTCTATCTATGGTCAACCCAGTTGATGGTTTGTCTTGTATGATAAGCATGGAAAATCAAGTTATATATATTTTTCATTGTTACATATCCCAACAATTTTATATGTTACTTCTTATTTTAGTTTCTTACTAATGTTTTGTTATTTATTTGTCATTATTCACTATAATACAATGGTTATAGTCTCATCACCGCTCCACCTTACACCGTTAATATTAGATGATAGCCTCTATCATATGAGGAAAATTCATAAGGGAACATAGTACCACTACTCTAGTTACAATTCATATTATGCCAGTTGATGATATTGTAATGTTTTATCAAATATTTTTTATTGGAAGTAATATTTTGGATTTTATGGAAATGTGATATTGTAGTTTACCTGAGCCTGATATGGATATCAGGTCGGTTTTTCATGAAAAAATTTTTTTAGTAATAGGACTATATTACAATGGGACTGTTATTTCTATTCTATATATTTAATGTTATGGTTATAAAATTTAACCTCTGGTGATGAATATTATGTTTGAGTATTGTATTTATTATATATTAATCAATTGAATCACTGTGGTGAGAAGAAAATCATAAATCATGATTAGGAAAATAAGATTAATAGGACACACATAGGCCTACTAGTGATATATTTATCACCAACTATTTTGGTTTAGCTACATAGGGTGCCAACAATAGAACATGTGTCATTTTCCCCTATAATCCCTTAGTTGAATTCTACTTAGCTACACCACCATGTATATTAAATTTGAATTTCAGGTCATTTGGATCTATGGTGTGATTATAAATGATGGAAATTTATGTGTATTAACATTTATTAGGTTGGTATAGGCACCGAGTTCTCTGGTGATGTACTTAATCATGAATATGGGTTTTTTATTTAATGTTTCAGTGAAAAAACTATGTGGTTTTTTCTTATGTACATTAGATTTCAATTCAACAATACTAAGCCAAACACTATGATTCCCATGATGCAGATCATCTACATTGACACTGTAATATATGTATAAATGATTCTATAAGACACCATAAGATGGTTGTGTTATAATGTGATTTTCCTAAGTACATACCTTTATGAGTTTGGTTTATAAGCATGGTGAGCGGACCCTTAAACAATACGATGTGAAATGGAATTTTAATTATTAAAATATTATTCATTCTTATCAGTTAAACCCATGATAGGGGTTATCCTAGGAATTTAATCACCCTTAGAGTGTTTTGACGAAATGTCGCATTGGATTACATGGACCTTATTTGCGGAATGGTCTTGGAGTTATTTTTTATTTTGGTTTTGATGCACATTCTTTAGGGCTAGATCATTTGATTTCTTAGAATATTTTATTATAGATGTACTATAAAGGTGTTGGGTGAGCACTGGTGGAAAGTTTGGTTTCTATGATGATTTTAGTATGTATGATATCGTGTGATATACCATATAATATGTAAAGTTACCAACTTTGAAGAGAAGTGATTGAGCTGTTTCAAGATTTATGTAGAATCAAGGTTTACTCATTCTCAATGAGATTCAAATTACATATAGTATTTTAATATAGGTTATAATGATATGAGACTCACAAGATAATGATTTGGGTCATAGTAATATGGTTTTATAGTAACCAACTCCTATTATAAATAATAAATATAGAGGTGATGTACACTGTAACACATATGTCGGGTAAAATTTTAAATCAATGAATGATCTTGGGCTTTGGGGATTGATAATCCCTTGAGAGTTAATTAGAGGACTAGTATATATATAATTTTATGGGTTTAACGTAGGATGAGAATCATAGGTGTGTTAACAGAATGATATATTTGGGTTGACTATCAATTAAAAGTATAAAGAAATAACAATAGTTAGGAGTGAACAATTGGTTTTTTTTAGGTGGTGATTCATATTATGGATATAATTATGAGGACTGTGAATGATGATTTTTCCATGTACCGTGAACAATGATGAATATATGATTGTCTTAATGCTTGTTTGAGAGTGGTTCTATCCATATCCAGTCATTACATATATAATTGAATATATTTTTCCATACTGATCATGTTTTGTTCTTGTAATGTGAAAAATAAGAATCTCTTATGTTGGAGAGAATTATTTTTGAAGTGGTGGTATAAACCTCACACTTGAATTATCAAAAACATTATGAACTATCCATTTGATTGTCATTATGACAATATGATGTTTGTGATTAAATGTCTCCAAATTAATCTAAATTCAATGGGTAATGTAGGGTATAAATTAATGTGTGATTATGGTTGGATTATAAGAATGCTATTTATCCTTGATATTCTTTAAGATGATTCAAATTTTTGATATTTCAGGTACACCAATGCTTAGATGGATAATAAATTTAATTTTTTATTGATAGTGTTTCATCCCAAGTATTTCATTGCGAATCAGACATGGGATTTGGTGATATTGTTAAAAGGATCATGGAATGATATTTGGATTTCTTATAGCCTTACAAGTTACATCGACTCTACATCAATGCATATCGATACTTTTATTATAGGGTAAACAACCTAAAGGACATATAATTTGAAGTCTTTTATATAATTAGATAATGTGGGATGAAAACCATTAATCTAATGTCATTAGAGTTGTGTGAATAATTTTCAATGATTGATCATGGCCTTTCAGAAAGATTGAATTTTTTTTTCTTATTCATGGAGAGAATATACTCAAACAAAAGGTCTATAAATGTGGATTAATTGGTACTATCAACTTCTAACTAATTCTTTCATGTATTGTTTAGAGTGTGTTGAGTTGGGATCCCAACCGAGTGCATTAGTAGATGTTGGATACATGGTTCAATGTCAAATTATAATGATGTTATTCATGGTAAAATTAAAGGAGTCACCTTGGGTTCCTTAATATATATGGGATAAGGTACGCTTTGTCATGATAATTTAGTGATGGAAATGTGAGGTGGGCCATTTTTTAATTGTTTGATAATATTTGTTTAAAGTTATACTATGAGATCATGGTTGGAATTGGTATATAGAGTGTGGATACATACCAAAGAATTGTTGACTGGTTTAGGATTGGATATGTAACATGATAGTCATTAATGGTTATTGAGGATGATAAGTATGATGGTGGGGATGTTTTAGGAACACACGTCACTAAGGGTCTTGAAATTCTGTGATAATTATCAATTTTCAATTCATAAATAGTATATATTTTAAAATAAATTTTAAAATATAATTACCTAGGTCTAAAAACCATAAATGGTGTGTTTTTATTGTGGAATAATGATTTGATGATGGGATAGAGGTTTTTGAGATAACCATAGGGATTTTGGGACTGTAGCGGTATCCCCTGACTAGCTCATGGGAAAATAGGTTGCCTAGAAAGTTTTAGCAGGACACTGGCTAGACTGTGGTCTACTGAGAGCCTATATGGATAAATTAAACAGCCATAAAACCTATTGTATATTTCTAACTATCTTAAGATATTTTAAAATTATAAATTTAAAATTTTATTCCCCTCAAACATTAATAGGGGAATCCCCTCCTACCATTTTTAGTATGCAATCATCCTCGTCTTCTATACTCTTCATCAAATAATTTTTCCCTTTATTTGGAATTGATGATCATGTTTTTTGGATATGTTTATGGTATTATACATCAATAACATACCTATGTAAATATTATCATCAATTTATTTTAATTATCCATGACTTTATCTATCGTTCTCGAGATGATTCCACTAAAACCTAATAGATTCATATGATTCTCATGAGGATTTTTCAAAGACTAGAATGAGGGTGTCATGAGAATATGCAAAACTATTATCCCATTACATTTATATGAGGTATGTTGTTGCGGTTATTTTTTATATTAATGTATAAAAATGTAAAAAATTGATCATTTTTTATTTTTTTAGTATGTTTAGTCGATCATAATGATACCAAGAGTGCATCATAGACCTTTTGTGTTCATTTGGTCATTGTTCTGGTGGTGATAAAAACATTATAGTAATTAGAATATTATTCCTATATTAATTTAATTGGAATTAATTTTTTAATGGATTAAAAAAATAAAAAATTCATTATGATTAATTATT
Source organism: Viscum album (assembly GCA_963277665.1). Classification (NCBI taxonomy): domain Eukaryota; kingdom Viridiplantae; phylum Streptophyta; class Magnoliopsida; order Santalales; family Viscaceae; genus Viscum; species Viscum album. Next base: position 1,019,388,177 of record OY728143.1, read on the forward strand.
GGGGATATAAAGGAATGAGTTAGGGCCTTAGGATAGTTGTCGATGGTCAGTGAAAAATTGAATGTCTTAAACGATGCTTGGTTGGCCAAAGGTGAATATTTTGAATGGTGAATTAAAATAGGGAAAACATCATATAAGGTAATTGTTATTGTTCACATTCCATACGAGGATTATAATGGTTTTATATGGAATGTTTAATGTAATATCACTACCAAGGGAAATGAAATTTATTTAATAAAAATTTATTTAAAGTGGAATCCTTTTTATTTTGTATAAAGTGTGAAGGTCGTGAGAATCCATGGAACTAGATTAATTAACATGGCTATGACTATATGTGTCTTTGACTATGACCATATATTCCTTGCACACAAATACAACATGAGTGGTTCAATTTGTTTATGTATACATCAAGGGACCTAGTATAGAAAGCTTATTGACCTATGAGTATAGGGTTGAGATGGACATGGTATGTGTGGATCTACATGTCCCAAGTGGACCTTGGATATTTTTTAGAGGCTTTATTAGTTAGATGATGGTCATGTGATAATGCATTTACCACAAAAAAAATCAATCACTTATATGGGATGATTTTTGATAGAATATGGACATTTGGGTGTGTGGAATGACCTCGTATAACCCTAGGTATTGAGGTGGTCCATGAGTTATATCTCTAGAACATTGATGTTATAGAATTCCATTAATTCTTAGATGATTTACCATACCCATCATTGATGGGTGGCATGATTCCCTCCTTGTTATAGTTTTCAACCCAAAACATGATATTAATATTGAGGATCATATTGGTCGTACACCCACATATATGGTGACCTTAGGTGCCCAATGGTACCCCCAATGATTTGTCTCCCCAATGGGAGGGTCTTAATTGGAATAGTAAATTATAATCAAGGGTGTCACCTTAGAACCATAAGAAATGTTTTCGGACTGTTCAGATGGTATATGTTGTGTCATAAGCATTGGGTTTTTTTCTTGGGGAGTGTGATATATTATGAATATAGATAGTTATTCATGTGTTTTATTTCCTGAACAAAATCACCTTAGACAGGTCTTTTTTTATAAATTAATAACTCTGATAGTAGGGAAGTCCTTAAAAAAAGACCCTTTTTTGTAGAACTATTATACGAATGAAAAACACTTAATAAGTAGTTCTATGTTACTAATTAAAACTTCCATAGTATGAAGTTATATGATTAAAAAAACCCACTTCTATGGTGGACTTCAATAGTAAATACACACACCTAGTAATGAGTTATTTTATAATACTGGTGGGGATTATTGGGATTTAGAGTCATGATTATTGTTTTTTAGTAAAAGAATGTGGTCTGAACAGTGTGCTACCTATCGGAGTATTTTGAAATCATCTATGGGAATGGTAAATCCTTTCTCATTATTTTGGTTCCACTATCAATAACCAATTTATACTAGGATGTTGGGTTCCCCAGGTTATAATATTGGGATAAATCACTATCTAGTTCATTATATTGTATATTAGTAGTAATTTTATCCCCTAGGTATTTATCACTATATACTATGGTAAAATGCCCATTACTCATAATAATGGATGGCATAGTCATCATGACATGCTCAATGACAGTCCAAAACCTAGAAAATAGGTATCGTTAATTATGGTCATAGTCTTGAGGATCATAAATGATTTTTTTCTTATAACTGAATTATTATTTATGAATGTGTCACATAAACATATCACATAATTTTTAATATATAAGGGATAGAATCTGGGGTTCCCAATTTAGTAGTGTAATCAAACACTACCAAATTATTAATTTCACATAGGTACCCAAGAAGAATATCACACGGTTACCAGTATAGGTTTAACTGAGGCCTCATTTTTTATCATCGTGTAGGATATCACAGATATAGAATAATGGGGTGAGGAAAGACTCAGAGTTATAGTGCACTGTTAGTGTCTTTTTTCCCTTTTTTAATTAATTATTTTTTATCAATCCTTCACCTAGTAGGTGGTTAATTATATTTGGTGATAACAAAAAATTGAGTTGTATACGACTTTTTATTTTATATAGAATGTATTATTTATATGCATCTTATTATGTCATTTTTTTGGGTTTATTTTTGGTTATTTATTTTTCATTGAGAACTCTAATACTGTGGGTATAGTCTCTACATAGAACCACAACAGACCCCCCACCCACTTGTCAGTTTCCTCTATCTTATGAAGAGGAATCACTAAGGTCATGTAGAACCACTTATATAGATATTATTCATAGTTGTTTGGATATGTATACTACAATAATCTCCATGAATTTAAAAAAAAATCAGAAAAGGATATATTAAAAATATATATATATGAATATGAACTTAAAACTTAATTAAATTTCAAAAGCTGATAGATAGTTTTAATTAATCATATTTTTTCGTTCCATCTTAACCACATTGATTATTGTATTCCTAAACATATTATCTATAAATTAAATTTATAATTTAATAGAATTAGAGATATAATATTTTATCAGTTTATCTTATTAAAACATATCAAATATTTACATCAATTATTGAGAAAATAATATGAAGGTATCAAGGATATTTTCATAAAAAACATATATTCTCTCTAATAAAAATTCTAGTTCCAAGGGTTCAATGTACAAATGTGAGTGTTGGATGATTTAGTAGTATCCCTTTTTGATATTTTTTTAATTCAACGACATAGATAGTGTTCAGTCCTGATCCCTTCAACATTGTGTCACTTAAACTTACATTGATAATCTAGTAGATAAATTCATAATAAAACAACAATTTACATGTTTAGACCATAAGGACATACTACATGAATTTATTGGTTATTCGCCCATATAATGGTTAATCTACTTTAATCAATTATTTACTACAATGGGACATGCTTCCCACAACATCAAAGCATCTCCCCATGCATAAAAGTATTTTTTATCATAGGATATCCATAGAAAAATTTACACTATAATTATATCTTTTCATTGGGTTTCCCATCCATACTCGATGTCCCATAGGTTCCACATATTTTTATCATGTTTTCAAACATTTTTCCTTCACATCCTTCTTAGAATTCAGTCAATATATTAGAACATGATGTATAATTTTCCAACAATGATCCCCTTTCCCTATGTCAAATTACATGAATTTCAAACTGTATTTGGGAACAATACATGCAACTTGATGTATATTCTATCTCAGTTTCTTAGATATTCATGAGATTCTACCAATCCATGTTTCTCATTTTTCATTCATTGAATGGAATTCCCCAACGTATAAAACAATGTACACAAAGTTTGTCATTCTTCTATTATTTTTCTTCTTCAGACTATATTTGAACACCTTATGTAATCGTATAATTATTCATAGATCCTTATTATTATATGTAAACATCAATGACCAATATATCATCACATTATATCAATATCAATTCTTTACTCCATTAAGAGATTAATCATAATTCATTATGACACCCATGATCATAGATTCTCATGTATAAAACAACTCATCCCACTTTATGTATTTGTTTATATATATATATATATATATATCAATAGAAAATTATATTTAATATTTTGGAATAAAAAATTTCAATAAAAAAATTGGTCCTTATTATCCAAATTAATATTTACATATAATTTTTATACAATGGTGTTATCATTATCATAACATTCTATTTCCATCTTTAATGATTATCCCTTGTGAAATTTTTAGAGTTATCTTACATTTTCCTATGACATTTTATGCTCAATTGTATCATCCAAATAAGTTTTTTTAGATTTTTCTATTAGGATCATGTTCCATATCATCTTCCCATATTATTCATTACAATACCAAATCCATCTCCAAATCTTTAACCTATAGAACTATACATGTTTTATCAGATTAATAATTATTCTGGATACATTTTAAAAAATCTTGGATATCACATTTTATCTATTTAACATCCATATAATTTTATAGAAAAATAGGTAAAATAATTATATAAAATATAAATTTATTATTCAATTTCTATTCAACTCCTAGAAATATATTGAGAGCTATTGCGGAACCAAAAAATTTATTCTACATCAATAATCATTTGATAGTATCTCATATCTGTCTTATCTTCCTCAATATTATCTTGAATCAATATTTGGATTGTGATATTTAAAAACAACCCCCACATCTTGAGCATCATCAAAAAATTTAGTCATATCAAAATTTTAATAAATCTAGAAACAATGCATATTTATTCTTGAGGATTAATGTATAACTCATAAATTAGTCCTACTCTCACCCCCATATTCACTCATATAGAAATCATGGATCTAAACTCACCATATGATTTTAGATTATCAATGAATTCTCGCACATGAATCATGCGATTTAATTTTATTATAAATAAATATCTATATAATTTATATTATCATACTTTATAAAGTCTCTCGAAATATCTATAATATTCATCTTTTATTTTAAAAATAATTATTTTGGTGTCTCAGTTATTCATGATTTTTTTACAATTATTTTTTGAGGTTTTATCCGTGCAATCTATTTTTTGCATAATACAAAAACATTTCTAATTTTTAATTTTTTTTATAAAAAATGATTTTTCATAAATTATGATCCAAAAGAATATTTTAGAAATAATTCTATATAAAATATAATATAAGGCCCAAATACTACATGATCTCATCATTTACCAAAATGTATAAAACCCAAATATCATATGACATTTGCAGTATTTCGTTTGAAGATCAAACATAATATTTTCTAGGAAAATATCTTATGTGGTCATAAATTCAATACACGTATATAAATGCTTTTTTTACTTTCACATAATATAATTTTTTACTCTAAAACATATAATTTATTCTCAAATAACTTTTATGTAGTATAATTTACCTTTCATTTTCTCAAAATTTTCTTCGTAGAAGAAATGACTCATGTGCTGCACAAAATATATTTTGAGTATTTGAATTCTCTTACACTTAAAAAAATTAACCTTTCCATTTTTCCAAATTTTCATATGTGTTGGTTAATTAACTTTATAATTTTTGGGTAAAATAAAATATATCTTTTTCATACACAAATATTGTTTGTACTTAACTAAAAAGATTTTTTGATTTATCATTACTCATGAATATTCAAATAATATATGTACTCATAAACTAACATCAATACACTATTAAAAATATTCAAATTAATTTCTGGAATTATTAAAATAATTAAAAACCTATTTAGCTAGTTTTAAGACCATACCGCATTCAAAGGGATCAAAATAGATAATTTCAATGAATCCACCAACCATTTGAATTTAATTTCTTTATTTTACATCATAAACCACCTTCTAAAAGATGTTTGTATTAGGTTTATAGAATTTTCAAACTCATTAATCCATATATGGATTATTTACAACCTTATCGATTATTTACACATTGAATGACTAATCATAAATATACCCAATTTATATCTCCTTCCTATGATATCTCAAAACCATTATAAATAGTACAAGAATATAACCTTCTATAATTTCCATGTTTTATAATGATGATTATCACATAAAATTGTTTAATTTATTTCTACACATGTTAATCTATCCACCTAGGTATTTAAGGGAAAACGTCTATTTATTTTTAATTTCTAATAGACAAGAATACATTCTAAAGTTATGTTACTAATCATCATATGGTAAATTACATCATAGTTTGTGGGATATCTGGGGGGAATCTCATTCCATCACATGCTTCTTTCCCAATACATTGACCTTCACCATTGAAAAATGGGTTTTTATAAAAAATTATGATCATAATATTATAAACCCAGTAGTTTCACATTAACTTAATTACTGTGTAAAATTGGATGTTAAATGGATTTTTTTTATTTGGTGATATTTTTAATTACATAATGTGTGCTTCATGAGTTTGAAATTAGAATCATTGATTTATAAATTTTAACCTCAAAAAAGGTAATATTGAATAAGGTTAATTAGTAATTTAATGGGGAGTTTGGTATGGGATTGACTGGTAAACATTATATAATTTTCCCTTAATAATTATTTGAATAATTATTTATTATTAATATTAGTTTAAATAAATGTAATTTTTTTTAGATAGTATGATATGAGATATTTTCAAATAAAACTAAGGTGATTTAATTAAAATGTTTTTAAAATATTATATTGTGATTTTAAAATTCTTATGTTGGCATTCTTTTTTGGAAACATTCAAGATTTTTTAGTGGAAAGTATTAATAATTTTAGTATATATTATATAATAATATTATATTTAAATATTTTTTGTGACTATAAATTTTAATTATATAGAAAAATTCATATTTTTGATAATTAAATAACCATGTGTTTGGTTGTGGTTTTCAATTATTTAAATAAATAATGTTATATTTTTTTAGTATGGAATTCATTTAAAAATTAAAAAAAATTAAATGATGTAATTTTTTTGAATCATTGATGTGAGTTAAAATATGAATTAAACTATAAATTTATATTTCACTTAAGATATGACTTGTTTATACTGAAAATATTGTAAAATTTTGGATTATTACTAATTCTTTTAGCATATTATATTAACTTATGACTTGTTCATTGATATTTTATTTTAAAATCCTAAATATATATTTCAGAAAAATCATTCCATGTGATAAGATGGCTAATTATAACTTCCAAATCATGATTTAATAAGTTATTTTATTTATTATATAAGAACAATATGGGAGTTTATTAATGACTGATTATGAGATTTTGTTTGTAATGAGTGGTGTTACAATTTTGTTAAGAAATTACGTTCATAATTGAATTCAAAAATCTAGATTAATAAATGTAGAAAAATATAAATGAGGATAAACTATTTATTTCAATATATAATGACTTTATTTAGTTTTGGGATCAATTTAAACTGGATTTTTTATCAGAAATTTAATTTTTAATGGTGGCATTATGGGTTTTGTGAATTGTTTATCATGAATTTAGCAACGATTAAATGCAGACCACAATTGATGAGTTTATCCAAATATAAATAATCTATTAATATATTGTACTTTTTATTATTTTGTGAATATTTCTTAGTCAATGAACTCTTATTCACTTATTCCTAGTAGAAGTTATTATTTTTATTTTTTTCATTGGATTTGGAGACTAATATAGTAGGTAAAATTGAATGGATTTCTCTAGATTATATTTGGTTTTTTCATATGGGTTTTTTGATATACGATGTGAAATTAGGGTTAGGTAATGTAGTTGATCACTTAATATACTCATGAAACTTTCTAAGGATGAAAATACCAATGGTTATGAGTTTTTAATTACCATAGTATATGAAGGTACATCACTAATTTATGTTTTATTTCCTTGAGTTGATTGTAGATGTCTTTTGAAAATAGTTTTGTGACAATTAGTGATTATAGATATTATAGTTGGATATAGATGGTGGAAATTAAATAAATTAAATATATATTCTATTTAGGGTACATGGTATAGGTAATTAGATACCGGGTGTGGGAGGTACTGGTTCTGCAAAACTAGGATTTCCACCAGTTACCCGATTGTGGTGGAATGGGATCCAAGTATGTATCTCACTGAGTTTTTGTGGAATAGTTATCATAATTATTATTTCAAAATAAATAATTGTTAATTCATTATTTTTCATAATATGTATTCTATTTTTTAAATATTGAACCTCTCAATTCCCCTCTTCATCAACTAATCTTTATTTATTGTTAATTTCATCATTTGTGAGCATGATTGTGATTTTTAAATTATGTGGAATTATCTTTCATGGAAAATTAATAATTTTTCTATTTTCTATTATAGTTAATTCATTTAGTCACTATCATACCTGTCTTTCTCTTTCTACATTGGTGATCTCTTTGTCTATCTATGTTTTTGGGGGAATTATGGAATAAAAAGATTTAAAGATTGTATAATCTGTTTGAGAAATATAACTTATTCATCCACATGGATTTTATCATGTGATCTTTTATTATTTATTAATTAATAAATTATTTAATTATACCTTTAAATTTTTTCGATATATAAAATTGATTTTATTTATTTCTGTATAAATGTCTATTATTTATTAATGAATTTTATGTTCCAAAATTTTTTTTTGATGTTTATGTGTTTAAGAAAATTTAGTGCGGTGAAATTGTAACACCCCAGGTAAATAAAGAGTATGAAATTTTCACATTTATCCATATTTGTGAATAAAATATTAATATGACTTTAAATGGTACGCTATGCTCGATGGCGTACCCAACACGCAACAACGAGTTTCTTGGGAATCTTATGTTGCACTCTAATAATAAAATAATATTATTTTAAATGGTAGTTAACATGTAGCCGTTTTATTAGCGGGAATGGATATAAATAACTAAAATATGATTATATATGTTTTTAAATGTTTTTACATTTATCCAATAAAAGATAAAGGCATAAAATACGGAAAGAATTCAATTTTAGGCGTATATGCCCTAGTTTTCACTAAAGGTTCACTTATCGCCTTTTGATGGAGAACCGTCATTAAATATAGTTTTGTTCACTCTTATACATCCTTTTGGACCAAATAAAACTCTTCTTAAGAATTGGGACATCAAAATTTACTTTGTGTAAATTTTTTGTATCTTTCGGATAAAGTTCATTTTCTAATGAATAGTGTAAAATGTTGTATTTTAATTCAAAACCTTTTTTTAATCTAATTTATTTAAATGATTAGATTATATTTTGAATTGGTTTTAAAGTTAAATTAGAATATATTTTTACCATTAAATCCAATAGTGGTCGTTGGAATTAATTTCACTTTAAAATCAGACTTAAACTAGTGTCAATCTTTTGATACTTATTGTTTCATAAAAACACGCTATTTGCTCTGACAGCGGGAATTAATTATTAAATTAATTAATGTGAATTATATGTTTTTAATTTTTTAAAATAGACTTCATTTTTGAATTCTGAATATCAAATATATCTTAGGGTGAATTTTTGGGATTTTTCTGAAAAACATCAATTTTTGATGAATAGTGAAACCACTAAGTGGTACTTATAAAAACTGATTTTTCCGTTTAAATGAAATTTTGTCATATTTGTGTTTTGAATTTCAAAAATCCGACATACATGGTTGTCATTAAGAAGTAAAATGTGGTTCAATGGGATAAAAATAATTTTTTTGGTGAATAGTAACTTATTAAGTTTTTAATCGCGATTAGAGGTAATTAGTGTAGTTTAAGGTAAAAGTAATGTTTTAATAATATGAAATGAACTGGACACATGTCCTAACCTCATTGGATGTGTCGTGGCCGACCAATACAACCCATGAGTCAACTTGGGTACCCCATGAAGCCACTTTGGTTGGAAAATGACATTAATATCTTTTTATTTAAAGTTAAAGTAAAAATGAGACAAACATGAAATGTTTTACTAAAACAATTTTTACATGGGGTTATACAAATCAGATTTTTGACTATAAATATTAATTGGAAATCTAAAAGGATTTCCTACATTATAGTATTTTTTTATAATTTTTAGACATTAAATAAATTAAATTATTTATGACATCATGATGATGCAGCGATGACCTCATTATTTAAAGATTTAAATAAAACGGAATGATAATGTAATATCTATGACCTACACATGTCCACAACCTATTGTATGAGTGTATTTAGAACCCTTATCACCTTATCCTTGAAACATATCAATGTGGTACCTCTTAAATCCGAATACCATTTTAAAATAAAGTGACTTTTGTTTACCTTCCAAGAGTTCCCCTCCTCTCCTCTTATAAAAGGACCCCACCTCTACCTCCTTACCCCCACTCCCAAAGCCTTTGGCTCGTCCAACCTCTTCCCATTTTGTCTCTCCACTTCCCTATATTACTCCTTAAAGCCTCACTTTGGGCAGAAGTCTTCCCAAGGAAGCCTTTGAGCTCAAACCAAAGGGAGTTACCTGATTTTAAGGTAATGTCTTCACTTGAGTCCTTTTGTTTTATTTTGCTTCTCCAACCCCCTAAACTCTTTTTATTCATTTCCTTTGTAACAACTCCAGTATCATAAATATACTAGGATGTTGTTATAAGAATTATTAGAGCTACAATTTCACACACCTACATCTAATGGTAAAAAAACATACTGTTTCCGTGGATGGCGAATTTCGGCCTCTCGAAACCATGATTGTTCAACATTATTTTAACACCTTCAAAGGTGTCCATTAAGATGAAAATATATTTATATATGATATATAATATTTTTATCTTTTACTTAAGCTTATGTATTTTTCATTTTGGTCATACCTTTATGGTTTCCATTATGGGTAAACGTGATATCTTCATTTAAGCAAGTGCGGACTACCGCCCCTTCAAAGTGATTTGATTCGTTAATACCATATGTGGTACGTATAAAGGATATATTTAATGATATTATATATGATACCATACTGGAATTAAAATACTATTATGTATCATTATGTTTTAATTCCATTAAATATGAAATAGAAATGGAAGTAGCGTTCATGCGTACGTATGGCTTACCGTCTCCATGAACGGTACATTTCATTTCTTATCTCAAAATGTTATGTAATATTATAAGTACATATATATAATGGATATATATGTAATATATTACATCAAAATTATGGATATCATTCTGTAATTATAACATATATATATCTCTCTCATTTTTTTTAATTCCATTAATATGACAAAAAATGAAAGTAGCGTTCATGTGTACGTACGGCCTACCGTCTCCATGAACGGTGCTTTTCGTTTTTATCTCCAAATGATATGTAATAGTATGAAATGAATATTTACTGGATATATATAATATTTTAATCATTAATACTATTCTAGAAATTATTTACTTATAACTACATGGGCAATCTTTTTTCAAACAAGTTCATTTTTGACTCATGTACCAAACATCGGCAAAAATGTCTGATATTAACTAACATTATTAAACAATTATTATAACATTATAATATGTGATATGAACTGAATAATAATCTCTAAAGGAGGTACTTAGGCAATTATTAATTGACCAATGTTTATTATTCAAGAATATAATGAAACGAACAAGACAAGTTGGACTTGAGGTAAGGGATCCTACTCCTCTCTTTCTTTTTAAGTACACTCTTTTGTGTCATTCCTTCTAAGCTCATCATTCTTGTGATTGGGATGTTCTTTTATATTAATATTACTGTAATTTTTATGTTCATATGATAAGAGACCCTATTCTCTATCATCAATCCATTTTGGAAGTTTTGAGTGGCGCCGTTAGGCTGCCGAATTTTCATAAGAGATCTAACCTCTCTCTTTCTCTTTAAGTACTCTCCTTTATGTCACTTCTTTTAAGCTCCTTTTTGTTATGATGGGAGTTGTTCTTTTATATTCCTCTTGCTGTAAATTTTATTGTAATGTGATGAGATACCCTTTTTGATCTCATCAATCCATTTTTGGATGTTTTAAGTGGCACCGTTAGGCTGCCGAGTTTTCGTAAGGGATTTTTCATCTCACTTTTATTCCCGTGAGATTTATGCTACATTTGCCACAATTTCCTTTGAGTGGTGTATGTACTGACCATTATTTTACTCATTGTGTAATATTATTTCATTTATGAGTATTTACATTAATTTTGTATTGTCCTTCTTTCACGGGGCGTATGTTTCGAAAGATACCCATGTCGGTAAGGGAACCTTTCACCCTCCTCTTTTTAAAAGACTTCTTTTGTTATGTCTTTTAATTCACATACTATTATGTTGGGATATGTTCTTTAATATCCTTATTGATGTAAATTTTATTTCCAAGTGATGATATGACCTTTTGATCTCTCATCAACTCATTTTCTGAATTTTGAAGTGATGCCGTTAGGCTGTCGAATGTTACCAAGGGAACTTCTTAACCCAATTTCTATTCTTTGGGTTAATCTCCTACTTTCAAATTATGTCATGATATTATTATGTCCTATCTTTTAGTTTTACTTTATTTATGTGTACTTATAGTGAATACACATAATAGATCTACTTTATTTAAAAAAAATGATCTTTGTATGGGACTTCGTCTCAATCTCCTTTCATTGAGGCATATTTTATTTTATACACAACCTTCTTTTATACGGTGTATAAACCCCTTTGACTTTTACGTTTATTCAAAAGGAATCTTTTTTATACGAAGAGTTTACTAAATTACAAAAGGGAATGTTTTTGTCGTACGTATGCGGCGACAACGACTTCTCCGCCGTCGTGACCGTTATTTGAGTTTCGGCTTCCTCTACAAGCCATACCTTCTTTTTAAAAGAAAAATAAATACCATGTTTTACTTTTCTTTTATTTTGGTATCGAAAATGGTTTTCATAATGTTTTTATATCAATGTGTTGTATTGATATCTTGTGATTGAAATGTGGGAATGTTATGTTTCCTTTATGCATGTTTTATGTGATATGATTATGTTGAGGTTCTTGGGCATTATTATGAAGACGGGTGGTTCCGTGATAAACTAAGGGCGGGTGAGCCTGATATAGCTCTCCAATGCATTGGGTAACGCGAAGGAGTGAAACGTTAAGGTTTCTCTGAAGATATTTAGGGAATATACTGTGATGGGTATTCCAAACGTAACCAAGAGGGTTACTCCCTACGTAAGAATGTTATGAATGCCTCAAGTTACCTTTATGTCTTATGATTTCTATGATTTATTCCGGTTTTGATGAGGTATGTTAAAGTGCCTATGTTTTATGGGTAAAGTATGATTTCATTCTTATGTATATATGAACTCATGTTTCCTTTCCATATTTTTATAACCCTTACTGATCTTTTTATGCTCATCCCAAGTTTTTGAAATGTTTTTCACAGGTCAAGGGAAAGGTACATGATGTGATGATAGTGTCAAGAATGTGTCAAGAAAGAATCCGTGTTTTATTTTAAATATGTTTCCATTGATGGGAAGAATGAATATTGTCTTTTATGTAACCACTTTGTTTAAATGTGGAATGTAATGCAAGTTTCATGATCTAATTCTCTAAAACTCTAAACCTAAAAAGATACTCAATGTGTAATCTTGTAATAACTCAAGATTAAGTAAGGTTTAAGGCTGGGGCCTTATAGTTGGTATCAGAGATCGGTTTAGATAACTTTAGAGGTTAGGGTATTCTTTATGCATAAGTGACATTACCATAATGGTTAGGATTTCAGAAAGAGTCCTAGTTTTAGATAAAGTGAATGAGTAAGTATATCTTAGTGTTTATCTTCCTCATTAGTACATGATGGTTTTGATGATATACTTACACTGACATTTCTGTTTTTAGTGAATGGATGGATATAGCAGGCACCAAAGAGACAACAGGTTTGAAGGAAACTGTGGTGGTTCTCTGATTAAGATACTAGATAAAATGGAGGATTCAATGAGGAAACTTGTGGTTGTTCTAAACCAAATATCAAGGAGTCATGATAAACCACTTGAACCTTGGTATGTTCTGTAATGCATCATGTACGAGATGACCAATCGATGTGGAAGTTCAGGTAATAATTATAAAGGTAACCATTAGATTTTATATGATCCTTACTTTTGAGGTAATTATGGGTTATTATATGATATGCTGGAAAATGAAAGGCATGAGATAAACTTGAGGTTAAAATATGTTATGATCATTTTTGATGATTTTATATCTTTTTGGGAAATTATTTAAGAATTATATAGTTTTGGAAAAAGGACAACATGCAGACCGTGTGACAACCCGTTGCGTCGGACAAAGCTGCGGGAATCGAACCCACAACCAAAGTGCGACTGGTATTTATCGCCTACCACTGGACTATGTGAAGTCCCTAGTTAGTTTGACTGATTCCTTTTAGTTATATGATTTTATGAATTAATAGTAAGTTGATTTTGGGTTATTTATGAAAATGATTAACCTATCATGGAGGATATGTGATTAGGTTAATTACTTTTCAATACGAGACTTTAGGAGCAACTGATGTTGTTTGTAGATAAATGTTACGATTTAACTTGGAAGACTATGTGACTAAATCCTTACAATATTTGGGTTTCAATCTTATTTTGGTTTACTTTGAAGAATTTTATGGACAAATTGTTTATCGGATGGTCCTCGTTGAACTTTGGGTTTTGTTGGACAAATTTTGGAGATTAATCATAGATTTTCTTTTTAATGGGTTATCCTTTTCTGGATTATCTGACCTTGTACTAACCTTTTTGGTTTTGGTTTTGGTTAAAGTCTAAAGACGTGGGATGTATATAGTTCTCTTTGGTGGATTAGGTGATTCTCTAGAAGTTTATTATAGTACTCTTAATGCGAACAAGTCTCCCTGAATACTCATCTTTTGGAAAAAATATGAGTTTGATTAAGGAATCTAGTAAAAGTTGAAAGTCAACATGATAAGTGATTATGTTTCCTTATGAATAAATTCCTCAATAAAAATTAACTTAAAACAAAAATGTTGTCTATTAACTTTTCCTACTGGGGAATCGAATACCGTTTAACCCATCACAAGTTTTTGATTTTCTTATGGTTAGCTTTCTCCTAGACAGGTTTACTATCACTCTCCATCAGAACATGACCCTTTGTTTTCTCCTCCATATCCATATTTTCATACTTGTAATCCTAATATGGGTTAACTCGGGTGACATTTGTACTTCTCTCCCATTCTTTTAAAGTGATTGTTTTACCGACTCTTGTTCCGATGTGGGACTTTCAAGGATGTTTCTGAGCCCAATTTTAGAATTGCGAGGACGCAATTCCCAAAAGGGAGGAAGGATGTAACACCCTAGGTAAATAAAGAGTATGACATTTTCACATTTATCCATATTTTTGAATAAAATATTAATATGACTTTAAAGGGGATGCTATGCTCGATGGTGTACCCAACAGGCAACAACGAGTTTCTTGGGAATCTTACGTTGCACTCTAATAATAAAATAATATTATTTTAAATGGTAGTTAACATGTAGCCGTTGTATTGGAAAGAATGGATATAAATAACTAAAATATGATTATATATGTTTTTAAATGTTTTTACATTTATCCAATAAAAGAAAAAGGCATAAAATACGGAAAGAATTCAATTTTAGGCGTATATGCCCTAGTTTTCACTAAAGTTTCACTTATCGCCTTTGGATGGAGAACCGTCATTAAATATAGTTTTGTTCACTCTTATAAATCCTTTTGGACCAAATAAAACTCTTCTTAAGAATTGGGACATCAAAATTTACTTTGTGTAAATTTTTGGTATCTTTCTGATAAAGTTCATTTTCTAATGAATAGTGTAAAATGTTGTATTTTAATTCAAAACCTCTTTTTAATATAATTTATTTATATGATTAGATTATCTTTTGAATTGGTTTTAAAGTGAAATTAGAATATATTTTTACCATTAAATCCAATAGTGGTCGTTGGAATTAATTTCACTTTGAAATCAGACTTCAACTAGTGTCAATCTTTTGATACTTATTGTTTCATAAAAACATGTTATTTGCTCTACCAACGGGAATTAATTATTAAATTAATTAATGTAACTTATATGTTTTGAATTTTGTAAAATAGACTTCATTTTTGAATTCTTAATATCAAATATATCTTAGGGTGAATTTTTTGGATTTTTCTGAAAAACTTCAATTTTTGATGAATAGTGAAACCACTAAGTGGTACTTATAAAAACTGATTTTTCCGTTTAAATGAAATTCTTCCATCTTTGTGTTTTGAATTTAAAAAATCCGACATACAAGGTTTTCATTAAGAAGTAAAATATGGTTAAATGGGATAAAAATAATTTTTTTAGTGAATAGTAACTTATTAAGTTTTTAATCGCGATTAGAGGTAATTAGTGTAGTTTAAGATGAAAATAATGTTTCAATAATATGAAATGAACTTGACACATGTCCTAACCTCATTGTATGTGTCGTGGCTGACCAATACAACCCATGAGTCAACTTGGGGACCCCATGAAGCCACTTTTGTTGGAAAATGTCATTAATATCTTTTTATTTAAAGTTAAAGTAAAAATGAGACAAACATGAAATGTTTTACTAAAACAATTTTTACATGGGGTTATAAAAATCAGATTTTTGACTATAAATATTAATTGGAAATATATAAGGATTTCCTAAATTATAGTATTTTTTTATAATTTTTATACATTAAATAAATTAAATTATTTATGACATCCTGATGATGCAGCGATGACCTCATTATTTAACGATTTAAATAAAATGGAAATATAATTTAATATCTAAGACCTACACATGTCCAAAACCTATTGGATGAGTGGATTTCTAACCCTTATCACCTTATCCTCTAAACACATCAATGTGGGACCTCTTAAATCCGAATACCATTTTAAAATAAAGTGACTTTTCTTTACCTTCCAAGAGTGCCCCTCCTCTCCTCTTATAAAAGGCCCCCACCTCTACCTCCTTACCCACACTCCCAAAGCCTTTGGCTCATCCCACCTCTTCCCATTTTGTCTCTCCAATTACCTATATTACTCCTTAAATCCTCACTTTGGGCAGAAGTATTCCCAAGGAAGCCTTTGAGCTCAAACCAAAGGGAGTTACCCGATTTTAAGGTAATGTCATCACTTGAGTCCTTTTGTTTTATTTTGCTTCTCCAACCCCCTAAACTCTTTTTATTCATTTCTTTTGTAACAACTCCAGTATCATAAATATACTAGGATTTTTTTATAAGAAGTATTAGAGCTACAATTTCACACACCTACATCTAATGGTTAAAGAACATATTGTTCCCGTGGATGGTGAATTTCGGCCTCCCGAAACGATGATTGTTCAACATTATTTTAACACCTTCAAAGGTGGCAATTAAGATGAAAATATATTTATATATGATATATAATATGTTTATTCTTTACTTAAGCTTCTGTATTTTTCATTTTGGGCATACCTTTATGGTTTCCATTATGGGTAAACGCAATATCTTCATTTAAGGAAGTGCAGACTACCGCCCCCTCAATGTGATTTGATTCGTTAATACCATATGTGGTACGTATAAAGGATATATTTAATGATATCATATATGATACCATACTGGAATTAAAATACTATTATGTATCATTATGTTTTAATTCCATTAAATATGAAATAGAAGTGGAAGTAGCGTTCATGCGTACGTACGGCTTACCCTCTCCATGAACGGAACATTTCATTTCTTATCTCAAAATGTTATGTAATATTATAAGTACATATATATAATGGATATATATGTAATATATTACATCAAAATTATGGATATAATTCTGTAATTATAACATATATATATCTCTCTCATTTTTTTTAATTCCATTAATATGACAAAAAATGAAAGTAGCGTTCATGCGTACGTACAACCTACCGTCTCCATGAACGGTGCTTTTCGTTTTTATCTCCAAATGATATGGAATAGTATGAAATGAATATTTACTGGATATATATGATATTTTAATCATTAATAATATTCTAGAAATTATTTACTTATAACTACATGGGCAATCTTTTTTCAAACAAGTTCATTTTTGACTCATGTACCAAACATCGGCAAAAATGTCTGATATGAACTAACATTATTAAAAAAATATTATAACATTATAATATGTGATATGAACTGAATAATAATCTCTAAAGGAGGTATGTAGGAAATTATTAATTGAACAAAGTTTATTATTCAGGAATATAAAGAAATGAACAAGACAAGTTGGACTTGAGGTAAGGGATCCTACTCCTCTCTTTCTTTTTAAGTACACTCTTTTATGTCATTCCTTCTAAGCTCATCATTCTTGTGATTGGGATGTTCTTTTATATTAATCTTACTGAAATTTTTATGTTCATATGATAATAGACCCTATTATATCTCATTAATCCATTTTGGAAGTTTTGAGTGGCGCCGTTAGGCTGCCGAATTTTCATAAGAGATCTAACCTCTCTCTTTCTCTTTAAGTACTCTCCTTTATGTCACTTCTTTTAAGCTCCTATTTGTTATGATGGGAGATGTTCTTTTATATTACTCTTGCTGTACATTTTATTGTAATGTGATGAGATACCCTTTTTGATCTCATCAATCCTTTTTTGGAAGTTTTAAGTGGCGACGTTAGGCTGCCGAGTTTTCGTAAGGGATTTTTCATCTCACTTTTATTCCCGTGAGATTTATGCTACATTTGCCACAATTTCCTTTGAGTGGTGTATGTACTGACCATTATTTTACTCATTGTGTAATATTCTTTCATTTATGAGTATTTACATTAATATTGTATTGTCCTTCTTTCACGAGGCGTATGTTTCGAAAGATACCCATGTCGGTAAGGGAACCTTTCACCCTCCTCTTTTTAAAAGACTTCTTTTGTTATGTCTTTTAATTAACATACTATTATGTTGGGATATGTTCTTTTATATCCTTATTGATGTAAATTTTATGTCCAAGTTATGAGATGCCCTTTTGATCTCTCATCAACTCATTTTCTGAATTTTGAAGTGATGTCGTTAGGCTGTCGAATTTTACCAAGGTAACTTCTTAACCCAATTTCTATTCTTTGGGTTAATCTCCTACTTTCAAATTATGTCATGATATTATTATGTCCTATCTTGTATTTTTACTTTATTTATGTGTAATTATAGTGAATACACATAATATATCTACTTTATTTAAAAAAATGATCTTTGTATGGGACTTCGTCTCAATCTCCTTTCATTGAGGCATAGACTTTTACGTTTATTCAAAAGGAATATTTTTTATACGAAGCATTTACTAAACAAAAAAAGGGAATGTTTTTGTCGTACGTATGCGGCGACAACGACTTCTCCGCCGTCATGACCGTTATTTGAGTTTCGGCTTCCTCTACAAGCCATACCTTCTTTTTAAAAGAAAAATAAATACCATGTTTTACTTTTCTTTTCTTTTGGTATCGAAAATGGTTTTCATAATGTTTTTATATCAATGTGTTGTATTGATATCTTGTGATTGAAAGGTGGGAATGTTATGTTTCCTTTATGCATGTTTTATGTGATACAATTATGTTGAGGTTATTGGGAATTATTATGAAGACGGGTGGTTCCATGATAAACTAAGGGTGGGTGAGCCCGATATAGCTCTCCAATGCATTGGGTAACGTGAAGGAGTGAAACGTTAAGGTTTCTCCGAAGAGATTTAGGGAATATACTGTGATGGGTATTCCAAACGTAACCAAGAGGGTTACTCCCTACGTAAGAATGTTATAAATGCCTCAAGTTACCTTTATGTCTTATGATTTCTATGATTTATTCATGGTTTAATGAGGTATGTTAAAGTGCCTATGTTTTATGGGTAAAGTATGATTTCATTCTTAAGTATATATGAACTCATGTTTCCTTTCCATATTTTTATAACCCTTACTGAGGTTTTTATGCTCATCCCCAGTTTTTGAAATGTTTTTCACAGGTCAAGGGAATGGTACATGATGTGATGATAGTGTCAAGAATGTGTCAAGAAAGAATCTGTGTTTTATTTTAAATATATTTCCATTGATGGGAAGAATGAATATTGTCTTTTATGTAACCACTTTGTTTAAATGTGGAATGTAATACAAGTTTCATGATCTAATTCTCTATAACTCTAAACCTAAAAAGATCCTCAATGTGTAATATTGTAATAACTCAAGATTAAGTAAGGTTTAAGGCTGGGGCCTTATAGAAATAAATGGATGAATTATTGAATAAATCAAGTAATTGATATAAAATTTCATATAACAACTAATGTTTTGTGAATTGGGTTGTAAATAATGATTAAATAAGGTAATTTATATGGATAATTGGTTATAAAAAGTTATATATTTTACTGTGGATATTTATATAATGTACATGATTTAAAAAGTGCATTAAGGGATGAAATTATGGAATTAATTAGGTAAATAGATTTACTAGGAATTATACAACTAAAATTAATTAATAAACTGATGTAATCATTAACTATGCAATTAATATTAATGTAACATGGCTAAAATTGATATTTGAGAGGTTTAATTGGTATATTTAAAGTGATTATTTATTGATTTCACTCTAGATTGGATACTATGTGTAATTGAAAATTATTAGAAAATTTTATTTGATCTATTTTATGATTTGATTTAGGAATTTTTTACAAATAATAATGAGGATTTAGGTACTAATAGTTTCTTTTCAAATATTATTGAAAACCCACATTGAGGGAAATTTGGAACCTACAACAAAACATCAATAACATCATATTGTCACATAGACACGTTGCACTTTTACAGAAATCAAAATTCAAAAATATTCAAAAGGATCCATCATCACCTCGTCAAAACCGTCAACATGCCTCCAGTTTTAGATGTCAATGGGGACCCTATTGCAACATATCCCACAAATCTCTCTATCCACCCACGGATAACTTCACTCATCCGGAAAAAACATCATCACCATAATAATTTTTCTTAATCATCATCTCGGCACCCGCGTCCACAATTGCAGACTGCCTCACCATCGTCCCTTCAAAGATGTGCTCCATCGGCATCAGAGACCATCGAATACCCTCAGAATTGTGATAGAACATCATCATAATATCAACACCCATCGAATTAGAAACAATGAGACCCCCAATCATGAATGAAACCAAACATGATCACTGCCACCATACCCAATCAATAATGATGCCAAAACAGAACCACATATTGAACCACCATAAAAAATTCATAAAAATGATCTATTTCCAAGATGAAGAGAGTGTCCAGATACTAATCATTAAAAAATAGCACCAAAAACATTTCTTGAACATCAAAATTTGAGGATATGTTTTAATTAATTTTAATTATTTAAATAAATTAGTTTGAGGTGTATTTATTTATTTAGAGTTACTTTTAATGTAAATAAATCTGTCAAAAAACTATAAAAGATCACTTAATATTAATTTAGTGGGAGAATAATTATGGAGGCTTAATTGAATAATTTTTCAAAGAATATCTGAGCTAGAAGTTGATTAAACATAGGAGAAAGTTATAATAAATAGTTTTCTAATGGATGATTCATGTTGGTTAAAAAGGATAGAAATATATTAATACTAAATAAGATGTGTTTATTAATGTGTTCATGTGATTAATTATTTTTATTGGATGTTGATAATATTGACGAAAATTCTTAATATTTTCATTAGTTTAGAAAAGTGGTTGAGCTATCCTAATAGGATAACTAATTGATGAATTTAAATTTTGTTTATGAAAATAATGTGATGATTTAGATGATATTATATGAAATTATTTACAATGATAAAGTTTCATGATGTTGGTTAGGTTTAGGAGAAATAGGTTAAGCTGATGATGTGGCGTATAGATATATTTTTGGCTTAACTATGGGTTAGGCCAATGACTTTATGCGTTGTCTTATAGTAAGAATGCTACATGGGTCGTTTTATTGTTCTTAGAATGTTTAATGGTATATTACTTTAGTTTTTTATACATTGATATTATAATCAATGTTTTTATTAAACCACTTCCTTATGAGTTATGACTTTTTGGTGAGAAATTGATCTTTCTACATGTGGTAGGATCACATAGAGAATCAGATATTAAACAGAAATGTTTTGTGATCTATTATGATATAGAGGTGTTTCCAAATGAGAATATATATCAATTTTTAACTCAAATATTATGTTTTTTGAAGAGGATTCTTATATCATTTGGGGATATTTTTATGACCACTCACATACTGATGGTACAGGCATTAGTACTACTACCCTGTATGAATCATCTGATATCTAGTGAGAATTAAATGGGTGGTTGATAGACCTTGACCAATGTGGAAGTGGGGAACACTTGGAATATATTATGTGGGTTTAATATGGTCCTATTGGACACAAATGCCCCTTAGGTTTTAACACCTCTTTCTTGTATTTTCAGGGACGCTCAATTAAAATATAATGACCCGACCCTTTTACACATATTGTTAGATTATTTTTAATTATAAGCATCCAATATGTGCATCCCAAAGATCAAAATACCTAGAATGATTGGAAGACTAGTATCAACATACATTAAATGGAAAAAAACATACCATGTGAGTTAAATGTATAACATTATATCATATATAATAAGGCTCATGAGTAATCATATAAAATAATTACAATAGGAAGATTTTATCATCATATCACGAAATCAAACTAAATGAGGTAGAAACATGTTACATGACATAAACATGAGTCAAAACTAACTACCTAGATAGTATCACCTTGTGGGAAAAGTCCAATAATGGATTAGGTTTAATCCTAAATCCCATACATGATGTCTCATGAAACTAAAACATTACACAATGATTCAATGTTCTATATAGGAGCACCAATCATAACATGTTCATGATTTATGTGATCAAAATATATAATTGAATCATAATTCATGAAATAATAATCACACATTTAAGTAAATTGGTTTGCATAATTTGTCCTTATATCATAATCAATGAAAATATCATATTGAAGGAATTTTATAAATGAACATTTTGAAATTTTTAACACAAAAAAGGAAGGTAGAATAAGCAATTTATATATGTTAGATAAAAATATACATAATTTAAAATGATTCTCTACATTTATTGAGATATATAATGAATGTTAGAGAGATAATAGTCATGTCTTAAATAACAGGGGGGTCAGATATATCCTATTCATTGAATTCTATTTATAATTTTCATTCAATATCTTACTAAATAATAATCATATAATAATTATTTAAATTTTTAATGACCTTTCTCCGGTTTATTATTTCACTTATATTATGTTTTATTCAGTGACACAACCATTTAGATTCAAGTAGAATGTTTTCAAGATGTTAGGCTCACATATCAAAAATCACATATGAATGTTCACTAAGGTCATAAATATTATTATTTCATCATCTAAAAAAATTAATGATGAGATAATTATTAATTTTATATGTAAATTAAATTTATTTATAAGTAACCATGAATTATGGTAATGAAAATTTCGATCATAATAATGGTAGGCCATACATACACAAGTGTAGTGTTTCCTTTTTAAATGATCATTATGGAAAAAAGGTGTGTCTTATATTATATTTGAAAAATTATAATTATAACATAAATAAAATATTATTTATTTAAATATAATATCATATTCCTACCATGTGATGTGGTAACAAAAAATGAAAGAAATCTTCCTATTGCATGGTAATATGTAGTTTATGTGAACGAAGTTATCATTATTTAATGGATTTCATTGTAAAAAGTTATATGATATATTAAATTTAAAAAATTATTAATACATATTTAATATAATATATAAAATTAAATCCACCGTCATGAATTTTCTTGAGAGGCGATTATGGAAAATGAACTACATTGGTTCGTGAGGTTATATTAATGATGGTTTTGTTTCCCATTTTATGAATGTGGTGATAGATTTATGTTCATAAATTAAAATTATGATATATTTTTAAATGGTATTTATTTTTTGAATTATATTTTCATGTTTTTTTATGATTTGATGGTGGTTCCGGAGAGTACACGCTAGGATTTTTTAAAAAAAAACATGTTATTCCAACATTTTAGAGATGTCACAAGGCACCAAAATGACTTATTCTCAAATAGTATGGGATATAAGTTATAAATATTGAAATAATATATGTCATGGAATTGTTTTTAGGTTATTTGGACATGAATATATTTATTCTAACCCCCAGTAATCTCATTTTAACATCATCCATGGTAATTATTTTTTAATATTTTAAATATTAATTTTGTAAATGAATTAAAATGTAATTAATATATAATATTAATTATTATGATTCCAAATGTGGAATCAATTATAATTAATTTATTTAATATAAGTGTTAGAATTAAAATTAAAATTAAACATTCAATTTTAATAACAAAATGGGTTTCCAATGAAAATATTTTAAAGTATAAAATGTTTTTATATCAAAATTAAACATGAAATTGATTCCCATTACAAAAAAAGATCAATAATGACATAATTTATCAAATTTAACTTTAAACCACTTTCAAACAAAATATACCATTGTCAATATTTTAAAAAAAATGTTGTTTTAAATAAAAACTTGTATTTTTAACAATTCATTAAAACATAAAATTTTTAAAAAAAAATTGAAAATTCATCCATCACTAATTTTGCCATATATCATCAAAAACATATGTTTCATTGAATAATTTTTCTTAATGTGTAAATATAAATTATAAAATAAGTAAAAAAATAGTATTTTTAGAAAAAAATTAGTTTCGATGCCTATAAGGTATGTGTGATAAATTGATTATTATTTATCATTATATTTTTAATAATTAATTTCTAATTTTAAAAATGTGTTTATTAATAATTATACCATTAAATTTTATGTCTATTTTATAATGTTAATGTTTAAATAATGTTATTAATAGTATATTGAGGATTGTTAAAACATGATGTAGGATATCACGTATGTTATCAAACATAAATTGTTTTAAAAAAACAAGGTGTTATTTCAACCTATTATTATCCTCGTATCATGATTTCACCACTATGCTTGGAGGATATAGTTGAAAAGTCTTCATGAATATAATAAATACCCTTAATTCTTCATCAATCTTGGTTCTCTTCTTCCTCGTGTGGTGGTGAATCATTTTATCAATCATCATTGATGATTCGTCTTTAAATTTCTCAACTCCTAATATATTTTTATGTCTAAATTATCTTATAATCCCCTTCTTCTTTATCATCTTGATCATAGATTGGTATTTTGTTTGATTTAAATTACAAAATTGGATAGAAATTATACCATATCTTGTTGTAATTTTCAATTATTAATGGTGACAAGGATCTTCATTTATAGAGGATGTCTCGAATATAAGATCATGTACCACTGTTGGGAATATCATTGAATTTATTTTTGATGGTTATATTTAAATAATTTTTGTTTGAATTAAATTTATCTTTTCCTTGTTTCACGTAATTTATATGGGGATCTTGTGCGATAAAAATTCAGGAGTTCCATAGGAGTGTTATAACATCATTAAACAATGTTGCAGCTAATGTGCACTTCTCAGTTGAATTATTTTAATAGAAACAATTTAATTAAATTAAATTTATATTTGAATTTTTTTTCATACAATACATATTTATTATTTTAATAATGACATAAAAGTGTTGGGAACCTTCTATGGGTAGTTGTTTTTTTTTTCTGGCTAGGTGATGGTATTTAGTGTGTCTCTTTTCTTATTTTCAGTTTAACATTATCTAAATTTTTATTATAATATTATAACTAATTATAAATTATTTAAAATTAACTAATTTTGAATAATTCATCATGATTTATAATTTCTTGTAGATTGGTGGAGTCCATATAGACATGGATGACCTATATAAAGTAGTTAGGATTTTCTAGGAAGGAAGTTTACAATGTATTTAGGTTGGTGATCTTTTGTACTCTACCCTATGGTGTTATTCATAATTTATTTTTCTATGATAATAGGTTTTAAAATTATGTTGACTTACCATTACATCATTATTATGATATGAAATTGTTGTAAATATTAATTTGTTAATGATGTATTGGTCTTAATTAATTATAGGAATTTTTTGGGTGTAACTACTTGAAGAGAAATGCTCCATGATAGAAAATTGTGCACAATTATTATGTTTCCTATTTATGGGTGATGAATTTATCACATGTGTGTGAATGTTTTTCCCACGATACCATGATTTTTGTTTGATCACATTTTTTTAGGTGTGTTTCCATTTGAGACCAATTCTTGTAATTTTTCTGCATGTGGATTTCTGATAATTATGAATATTTCTTAGAATGTTATGGTCTTTGATATGTAATAATATATATTATATTCCATGTGTTTCACCTCTTTCATCTGTAGTTTAGCATATAGGATCATTGAAATTTTAAATACCTCGATATGGGTGTATCTAAAATTTTTCCACTATGTTCATGGACTATTAATTCATGGGGAATGTGTTAGAAATGTTTTTAGACTATCGCATTAAGGGGGTGTGACAATAGGACGGTTCAAATATATTCTATGATAGTGTTGTTGTGGGTATGGTCATGGTTTGTGGCAGCTTAGTGTGTACATGTATACTCTACAAAATGGAGTTTGTTTCTAGTTTATCCAATGGTGATTATTTATTGTTTTTTCGAAACATATGTATCCCATGTTTATCTTTTTCTGATCATTCCACATTCATGAACACTACATATACATGTGCGGTAGTGGATCACATTTTTAGTGAACTAATAAGTTTCACTCACACCCTTCTCGGGTGACCATCGAACTTGTGTACCTGAAAAATCACCACTTATTATATTTATTGGTTTAGATGAGGCTCATGTTGATCATTGAGAGGGAAAACTCACAAAAAGTCTAGATATCTATTGAGGACTGATGTGGATCTGGGTAGAGATCCACTTTATTCCGTTGTTCTCCTTCTATATTGGATGTTTGTTTAGTTTAATGGGAAATCAGTTTCCTATATTCGGGATGACCGTTTGATTCTTTTTTCCACATACATTCATTATAGTTTATTTGTTATTGGATTTTACATACTCTAAGTTAATATTTTTACTTATTTGGTTAATAATATTTTATTATTAACCCTGATTGAGGGTATAGTATCCCCATGATCCAATTTAGACTATTATTTTCTATTTATAACCCAATTGTATATAAAGAGGCATGCCTATGTTAATCCATAACTCAGTCTTAGACTCAGTTTTTCAGATTAATGTGTTACAAAATGGAATCATAGATATATTTTTTTATTGAACCTAGAATTTATAGAAAGGATACATTCTAATTTTTCTTTTCTTGTATTGAAACTCATTATAGAATGTCATAAAAACGATTTCTAACGAAAGTCCAGTTTACTCTGGTATGGTAAGAAAACAAAAATTTTAATACACTTTATTTCATTATTTATTACATAATGCTACAAATTATATAATTGAAAAGGATCATGATTCCTTGTTTATTAATAGAGTTAGGTAAAAATTATGACAAAGTAAATTAAAGATAATGAGGAATTATTTAAAACATACATAACATGATCCAAAAATTCATTCATTCCTCTAAAAATTCATGTGAAATCCTGGGGACATAAATAAGAAATTAATGATTTATAAATCCAATTAATATAATTATAAATGAATAACTTGATGTAATGTAGTACATTTGATTAAAGAGGAATTTTATGAACATATATGATGGTTTAAAATGAAATCTTGATAAATGAGGTATTATATAACATGACATAATAAAGGAAACATAAGATTGTTGAAAAAACATAAAAAGACACTATAAACATAGGTCAAGGATAAAAACTAAGACATACCATCATAGTGTGATTACAATAACCTCCCATGAACAAAACATGTAATCTGATTACATTAAACCATTATCTAATGCATTAAAGGGATATTTAATTAAGTGCTCACCCATAACATTCATATTATGTACATGTTTAAGTGTGTCTAATGATCAGTCAACATTGGATCATATTTCATCATATTTAATAACATGACTAAGGATTAGGGGTTAAAAACACTGGATTACCAAATAAATTATTTATATTTATATATAGGATAATACAATTTAGTAGAAATGAAATGGTAATTCACTACACAAATGATTTCCCTGGAAACATTCATAGGATAATTTAAATATCATCACTGATGTACATAATGATTCATAGAAAATATTTCCAGGTCTAAAAGGTTACACTAATCGCATATTCGTCATAAGTAGATAATTTTGGATTTAAATAATGATATCCCAACATGAAAAATTGGAAATTATATCACTCAACATAAATAAGGTTCTCAAATTAAAAGAATAAGGATAAGATCCCCTACATTGAGAAGAACCTCCTAAAACAATGATACTATCTTTCTAAGATATTGGGTTATCTTATGGAAAATATAATGTAGTAAATTTATATTAGTTTCATTCTTCAAGGGTTTTGAGTAATGAATAATGGGATTTGTGGTGGGATTATATAGAAAAAGAGAGTAAAATCTATATTAATTTCATAACATATGTTCGGAAATCTGTATGAAAAATTATTCATAACAACAAACCATAAAATGGTTTTTGCACATTGTTTCTACAAAATATAAGTGTTTTTAATTTCATTATATTTCTAAGAATAGAACAGAATAAAATAATTCCTTGGTTATTTGGATTTCCGACATTTTATTAAAAAATGATTTCAAAATCATTAAAATATAATATATTTTTTGTAGGATCAATTATGGTTTTATAATATTAATAAAATAACATTAAAAACATATTAAATTAAATGCGAAATAGAATTTTGATCATTTATACCTTTCATAAAATATATTTTATCATTTTTGGATCATTATGATATCACAATACATAACGTTTATTTGAACCGTATTAATTTTTTTACAGAAATTTTATTATCATAGAAAATAAAAAATATATATGAAGTTGGATAATTTAAACATTCTATATTGAAAAATAATATTTATTTCATAAAATTTGATCCCGAAATATTAACTTTTTTAATTCTAAATAAATTAAATCATTTAATTGAAAAATAATAGTTTTTTTAAATAATAGTTTTATGAACTCTATAGAAATTAAACATGAGTTAATAAAATTATATCATAATTTAAATTTAATAATGGTTATCTAACAATAATATTTTATTAAAATTTAATTTATTTTGTTGGGACGATGTTGGTTGGATAAGGAAGTTAGAAATGTTTTTTGTTACAGAGTGTTGTCTTTTGTTGTCAAAGAAGGTAAATCAATTAACTTTGTAAAGGAATTGTAAAATATGATGATGCTTTGCTAATTTGTATTTCAAAAATATCATATGTTTGGAGGAATTGAGATGAAAGCCTTATGAAGATTAGAGAGTGTAAAGAAGTGATTTTGGAAAAGGAAATTAAGTGGCGCCCAAGTAGTGGAGCGCAATTATTGGCGTGCAAGTATTGGTGCACAAGTATGGGTGCGCTAGTATGAGAGTGCATGTATTGGTGCGCAATTGTAAGTTGAGCGCAAGTCATATTTCATGATCATCCAATCAAAATATGAAAATGTAAATAAAGTGGCATGAAAGTTAAAGAAGGTCACGCAAGTCAAGTAGTGGTGCACAGGTATTGGCGTGCAAGTATTGGGGCGCAAGTGTAAGTGGCGCGCAAGTCATATTTCAAACATCATCATTTCAAAATGTGAAAAAGGAAAGAAAGTGTCACGCAAGTGTTGGAGCGGGTTGCAAGTTCTAGAGCGGCACGCAAGTGAAGGATCGGCACGCAAGTGTATGTGGCCTGCAAGTCACCAAAATTCCTATAAATATACAACTTTCCACCTCATTTTTTAAAGTTCAACACCTAAAGAGAAAATTAGATCTATGATCGCGCAAGTAGTGGAAGGTGGTGCGCAAGCTAAAGTGGCACAGAAGATGAGGGTTACTTATAAGATGCACAAGTATTTCCACACATGTTTATCCGCGCAAGTTTTTCCATACAAGTTTTTCCACAAAGTTTTTTCATGCAAGTTTTTCCGTGGACGTTTTTCCGCACATGTTTTTCCACGCATGTTTTCCCCCCTTGTTTTTTCACGCAAGTTTGACCGTGCAAGTTTTTTCCCACAAGTTTGGATGTGGATGTTTTTCCGCGCATGTTTCCAGAGATGCGCACGCAGGGAGGTGCTTTCAATATGTGGGGTGTGTATAAGCCAGAGGTGGTGCGCAAGAAGGTGGCGCACAAGTAGGTGGTGCGCAAGCAGGGAGGTGTGCAAGCAGGGAGTGGCGTGCAAGCTGTCTGCAACAGGATGCTCTTACCAGCTTTTGAGTAGGAATGTGATGATTTTTTTGAAAGATTTGATTTGTGAATATTTATTAAAAAGCACAGAATCATTACATTACCATATTTGTGCTAAGAGGGACCACACGCACTATTGGATTATTTTCAAAGTGTTACACGAGTGTAAGGGTATATCCTACTCATTGTATTTTACATCAAATGATTGTTTTCTTGTGGACTTTGTGGTACTGGATTGTTTCCCTACCATACTAAGGACGTAACTACTCTTTTTGAGTAGTGAACCTTGTAAATGTTGTGTTTCTGTGGTTGTGTGTGTTCATCAGGGAAGAAACTCTTTAATAGGAGGGAAAGGTTGTTTCAAAAATAGGAAACATAAAATGAAAAATATATCAATGATTCACTCCCTCCCCCTCTCAGTGATACATGGATCCTGACTGGGAACTTCATATTTCATTCAATATTTTTAATTTTATAACAAATAATGTCTTGATTGAATCTTTATATTTCATAAAGATATAATGATTGTTTAATTTTATAAAAATATAATTTTTATCATATTCATTATTTAATTATTTAGAAATAATTTTAGAAGGGGTAAATATAATAATTGTTTAATTAAAAATAATATATATATATATATATATGGTCTCATAGGACTGACAAACAAAGACAATTTTTAATCTCATGAAATCCCTAAAGGAACCATGTGCAGTGGTGATTGTTTCATTAGGTGGTTCAGATATTGTTGTTTGGTTCATTTACACAATGATCTTGATCATCACTCATAAACCGTTTTTCCTCATGGTTTAGTTATATAATCATCGATTCATATTTGTTAAGGGAAAACACAGTAATGATATTTTCCATGGAGGCTCCCAAAAATTGGATTCATAGGGTATGATCCTACTGGTTGATTCCTTATCTCTATTTTTCATTTTTAATTTCATTTATCATATCCCTGATTATATTAATTTTAATGGACATTATATAATGTTTATATGATCAATAGTTAATATTATTATTAATGTCACAACTCCACTAGATTGTAATGATTTAAAATAAAAAAGTTATTGTAGATGTTATATTAAACTAAATTACATGATAAAAAATCTATTCATTAAAAGGGAATATTTCATTTGTAAATGTCTGGGTCATTTTATTCTTCCACCATTAATAAATTACCCCTTTTAAAATTTCATTCCATAAAATAAAATATGGTAGGGTTCTTCCATATTATAACCTCTTCCAATTCCCAATTCACATCCACAAACTCTTTTTTCAACCACATCACATTGATTAGTTAATTTCCATTGTTTTGTAGAACATTATCCCTACAAACAAGGATGACCACACGTAAATCCATAAATTATTTCTAATTTTCCAATGGTACCACCTATATATTTTCTACATGTGAGGGGTCTAGTATATTCCTCATCAAGAGGGATACATGGAATATATCATGTACTTGAGATGTGTAAGGTGGTAGTGATATCCAATGCACCCGAACTCTTATGAAATCAAGGATCTCAAAGGGGTTAATGTATATTGGAATAAAATTTCCCTTATTCTCAAACATCATGAATTTCTTCCCCTGAGATATATACTAAAAAACATTATCTATTGCCTCAAAATATATATCATATTGAAAATTGCATTCATTACTAATTGATCAATTTTATGTAGATTTCATCTATCATAGAATGGTTTTAACCTTCAATTCCACCTCCTGGATAAGATCTGTTCCCATCATCAACTACTCACAAACTTCATCCTAGAATGACAATGTCTGAAACCTCTTCCAATAAATTACCTCAAAATGATATATTTTAATTATAAAATGGAAAATGTTTACATATTACAACTCAACTATAGGAAGGTGTCGATCCCAATATCCATGAAAATCCATTTAACATGATCTCAGAATATCCTCTAAATATTTAATGGTTTATTTAGAGAGATCATTTGTCTGAGGGTGATAAACAGTACCAAATCGTAGTTCTGTATCTAGCACTTACAAAAGGATTATGCAAAAACATAAGTAAACATTAGATCTCAACCGGATAAAAAAGAGAGTTGAAATACATGTTGTATAAACATTTCCATTATATATATCATGGTGAGTTGATGAAGAGATAAATATAAATTTATAAAAATGACATACAATAACTTGGTACAACGGTCGACTACAACCCTGATGAAGTTATTTTCTTTAGGAATCATGTTGAGTCCTATAATGAAATCTGCGGTTATTTTTTCACATATCTATACTATAATGAAAAATAGTGTCATTTAATCCTAATAATTATATCATTCTTCCATGACATGATACCTTACCAAGAAATGATATATAATATTTCTGTATCTCACTCCATGTTATTCCACAACTTGTTTTTCTTCAAATATCTATACACATTAGTTTTTATTGAATGAATATAGAGGGTTAATCTATACACAGCATCACGAGGATCCCACTCCAGATCTAGTTTTGATGGGACATATATCTGGGTAATATACCTTATAACTCCATCTTTAGAAAATATGACCTCTATAATATTTTCTTTCTTTTACCTAAAGCATATCCACATCATTCTAATCATCCTTGATCTTATTAATAATGGGGTGGTGTACAATTATTTTAGAAATGTAGTGTCCATATGGTTTTATTATTTCTATATCCATCTTTGTGTGTATATGACGATTCAATCCCATTCAATACTCGTCAAGAATAGAGTTATGGGATCCATTCTACATAGATTATCTTCTAATGTATTTGTTTTATCCAGATCATAATCGATTCGACAATCATAATAATTGATTAGATATGACCACATTCATTAGTGACAATAAATCTCTTTTTGAGTGAATATATAACTTAGGATTATATAGTTTGTATTAATTTCAGACTTCTCCCCTTAGAGATAATATGAATAAAATCTCCAATATAATTATCAGAGCTTCCAAGTATAGATCATGTGTCGGGTTGTTCTAGCCATGTATATTTAATATGTGGGAGTCATATGCAAACTATTTTTAATCATTAATGAGTAAAAAACCCAACTTCAATTTGGACACATCTATATAGATCACAAATCCCTTCTTAATGGTAGTTAATGTGAGCGCAAGACCATTGATTATCCTTTTATTTGTCTCTTTAATTATTTCTTAATAATAATAGGATGAAATAAACTTGACACCCTTTTGAGTAATCCAAGTTAGTGGGTTGTAAAATCCTGAGTTGTTTCTGAAAAATTGAATATAGAACCCAACTAATCAATATAATATATTTATTTCTATCATAGATGTTGGTATGGGTCATCCTATGATTTCTATTAATTTTTAATGATCCACGATAATCACATGGTTAGTGATCATATGCTGAAAGAAAGTTAATTTTTCCAAAAAAAGGCACATTTCTGATAATTTTCATATAGATTTACTTATTTAATGTATCTATTATAGTATTTAAATACTACACATGAAACACCTTTCTTTATGAGTAGATAATAATATAATCTATAAATATTACCATAAATTTATTGAGTTATTCCATAATGACTCTATTCCTCGAAGTCCATTTTGTCTTTTGGGAATTATTGAGTTAAAATGTAATAAATATGAACTTATAGTGATCATAATTTGTACGAAAGTTAGCCTTGGGGATACCCTCATCCATAATAATTACATGATAATATTCTATTTGGAGACCCTCCACGGATATGTATTGAGTTATATATAGTTGATCAATCAAGTAATATACATGTGGAATTTTATACATTATCTTACTCATGAACTTGTTTAACTCGTGATAATTAATGTAGATGCATATCGACTCATCATTCATCTTTAATGAAAAGGACTGGTGAACCCCAACATGATGTAATTGGGTGGATAAAATATTTATCCAAAATCTCCTGTAATTGTTTGTCCAAAACCTAAATTTTAATAAAATCCACTCTATATATTGTCGTGGATATTATAAAATATATATTTATAATAGAAATTTAAAAATACAATTTACATCAAGGAGAATGACAAGGAAATTATTTGAGAAACACATCATTGAATTCCCTAAAAATGTTTATGTCATTAAGTATGACATTTTATTAAGTCTCGTTCATTTACAATATAAATTTTTTCTCATAAGAAAATTTTATCCAATCTTGAGAAATTTTTAGAAAATAAAATTCATTATTCTATTTTAATTATGGTGATTATAGGGTGATTTTTCAAAAGAATGGTGATTTCCTTCTTTCACCAATATTTCCTGGCTCTATACAAGGAAATATAATACATTCTCAGAATGACATCTTGTTCATTAAAGTTAAGTATCAAAATTTTTTATTGGAATTTTATCCCACAAAATTGGATAGGGGATGAGAAATATGATTGGGGTTAAAAATTAACCCATTTTCCATCTTAACCAATGACCTGACATCAATGTTTTGTGATGGATTTTTAATATTCATAAAAAACATTTGTGATATGATATAATTAATAGAACCATGGATGATAATCCAACCTTTAAGTATTTAATTTAGGTACTAATTATCTACTTCATACAAATTGAAATATGGGATGATAATTTTAATACTATTAATTATATAAAATGGAAACGAACAATATTAATGGGATAAATTATAAATGATATATATTATTTGACCTATGAATTTTGAGGTTTAAACATAACTTATACATCATCTATTTATTATCATAATATATTGTGGTTATTTTTTCACATAATAATGGTTCATAAATAAATTGTGAATTTACTAATTCATATAATCTAGTTGTGTCATACCATGTGTCAAACAAAGACCAATGTTGTACACTAGGTGATGATTGATTTAATCTCAATTCACTCTTTTTAGGGTCATTACAACAATAAAAATTGTTCCAAATCCACAACCACTTTTACTATCTATATAGGGATGTATTTTTTGTGAATGAAATATTCAATACAATAAAAAAAGTTAAGATTTTTTACTTTTTTTAGACCTATCATTATTTACATAACTATTTTTTTGTAATGATAATACGCAAACATTACAAGACATTCCACTGATACCGACTATGACAACCCATATTATAATAAATTTTATTTCCTTACTTTTTATAATAAGGTACATAACATACAATATTAGAAGATATTGAAGCATTGTGTATTATGTAAATTAGATTAATAGAATAAAAAATTGTTATCGGAATAAAATAAAAATATTCCAAACATCATTAACATTATATTAAAAATACACTTTTCTTCATAAACCACTAGAGATAAAATGGATACATACACGAGAAAGGGGTATTATACAAATACAAGTAATTGAATATTCGAAGTATAACCGATGTTAATATAGTATTGTTGACTGGGTATTGATATCAATGTAACATTATAGGGTTTATAATCATAATTTTTCACAATGGTGCATGATATAAAATGATGGAATAAAGGCAACATGAGAATGTGGCAAAAAAATGTGAAATCGTAAAGATGGTTTAAGAAAAACTACCATGACATCATAACATAGTGTTATTATTACAAATTAATTTTCTCTATTCATGTAATATCATATTATTGAAAAATTTCCCAATGAATTGGAGAGCGATATAATTCTTGGGCCCACCCATCAAATTCATATTATGTACAAGCATAAGTGTTCCATATAGATCATACAAGAGAAAATAATATTTTATTATATTTATTCCCATTATTGAGGAGTCAGGGTTATATAAATTGAATTCCCAAATACATGATGAATATGTAGTTTAATTTGAATATAGTTCTGTGGAAATATGATTGGTATTCACAAAACCTATTATTAACATGAAAAAATCATAGGATAATTTTAAAAGCATAACTGGTGTACGTAATGATTCATAAAAGGTTTTAATAAGAGTGAAATGGTTATCTAATAACTTGAAAATAATAACGAAAGTATTGTGGGTTTTTAATAAAATACACCACTATGAGACATTATAATTTATAAGCATTAAAATAAATAAGGTTATTAAATATTAATGATATAGAGAGGATCCCTTCCTTTGAGATGAGGCTTCTAAAACCATGGGTGAGATTGTTAAGAGATTGGGGGAACCTTGGAAGGAAAATATATAAGTAAACGATGATTAATTTTATGATCTATGATTTTTTAGTGAAGATGAATGGTATTTTTTTGGGTTTATATAAAAGAAGAGAAAAGAATTTGTTACTTTTTTCCAATAATAGTTTTTTGACCCTATATGATAAATTTATCAAAATGAAAAACCTTAATAATTTTGATTCCAATATATTCTATAAAATATGAGTGGTGGTCATTATTTTATAAGTATAATACCAAAACACAATTAAATAAATCTCTTGTTGATGTGGAAGGGATTAATGTTTATAAATAACTGATTTTAAAAACCAAAAAATATAATATAGGTTTTTGTGTCATAATCAAGGGTTTATAAAAATTAATCAAATTACATAAAATGTACTTTATTTTATAGGGGAAAATAGTATTTTTCATTAAAAACACTCTATGTAATATATTACATCACAAATTGGTCATTATGATTTTATAATTTATAAAGAGTGTTTATAATATATTTATTTTTTACAAGAAACGTTGACTATCTCATAAAATTATGAAAAATTCACCATTTGATAATCGTAGAATTCATATTTCAGAAGTATTATTTTTTTTATCAAAAATAAGTCAAAAAATATGAAAATTTACACTTTTTAATAAAAACCCTCATTTGTTGAAATATTATTTTTTTAACAATATAAATTTTTTGATTCTCATAAAAATTAAACCTGAATAGGAAAAATTTTATATTAATTTATATCTAATAAATATTATCTAATAAAATTATTTTTTTAAAATATATTTTATTTTACATAATTCATAATTTCATCAAAAAATAATTCCTTCGTTAAAGCTATAAATTTCAGAAAATTACAATTTTTGTTTCATAATATCAAAGTATAATTCATGAAAATAAATATTTTATTAATTAAAAAAATTATTAAAAAAAGGATAAATACAATTAATTTTTTTAAAAATTAATATACATAAATTTATACTATTATGTTCCACATACATGTCACATTATTACATCAGTTAATTCTCTAACGGTAGGGTGTTCGATTATGATATTTTCATGGGGTGGTTTTGAAAACATGGTTTAGAACATTATCTTAATGATCCTGAACATATCACACAAAAACATTATCTCATGATTTAGTTGAAAAATCATGGATTCAGCTTGGTCAATGTTAAATAATAATGATTCTATCTACCTTAGAATATCGGAAAATCAGACATATAGGGTACAATCATATAGGATGAGGGAATCACTTCCTTTGTCTGTGTCAATTAAACTTTATTGTAACCATTAATATTCAAATATTAATAGTTACTATTAAATCGATATATTATCTATAAATAATATGATTGGATGTATATTAGTTAAAAAAATACTATAACTATGAAAAATAAAAAATGTACATGTGTTCTCAAAAACTATATTACATGATACATCATTTATTTATTCAAAAAAAGATTTTCATTTATAAATGTTTTGGTATATACATATAGGATTGATGTAATTGGTTTCTGCTATTATGGTTATATTATTTCACATCATGTGAAGCACATGTATTTTGAGGATCATGATTTTGTTTTGGTTGTATTTATTTCTAAAACTCTATGATTATCCACATACATTATATCTGACATGTATATTTCACAGTATATATATGATCCTTCTCTGTTATTGTATTAATGTGGGAGGAATCTGCTTCTTTAGTACTGACAGCATGTTCAATGATTCCAAAAAGAGTTCATGATGATATTATATCCTGGAAACCCCATATTCATATCTAATTAGGATTGTAGGACAAGTGATACTATTGAGTGATGCACTTGGGTAACGACAATGGTTATGATGAGGATGATTATGATGATGCAATATCTAAGTGAATAGATGAGGGATTGAATTTATTAGTTCATTGTCTTTTGAAAATAACCCCTAAAAAACATTTCTGAGAGGAATTTATATAGGTATGTTTAGAATAAGGTTTCAACTAAATCCTATATGGATTT
Source organism: Viscum album (assembly GCA_963277665.1). Classification (NCBI taxonomy): domain Eukaryota; kingdom Viridiplantae; phylum Streptophyta; class Magnoliopsida; order Santalales; family Viscaceae; genus Viscum; species Viscum album. The sequence goes on from OY728143.1 coordinate 1,019,426,041, forward strand.
ATCCATGCATTACCTAATGTCTTACTGATTGAAAATTAATTTTTTTTATTCAGATAACCCCTTTTTAAGGGAATAGGAGGAAACCACCATGACATCAAAGTCATAGACAAAAAAATGACCTCATCAATCCAAAATTCCAATACCATAAGCCACACACAATAGGAAGTTGTGGCACCCCAATTTCGACAATCTAGGGGTGAATCCATCTTGGAATGCCAATGGAGATATGATTAACTATATTTCTATGATCTTTTACCCTTAGAGTGACTATGTTATGGGTTTTCTGTAATAAAAAAAACAAAATTAGAAACATGAATATGGTTAATAATGAGTTATTGATTAATGTTTTCAAGAGTAACTAGATTAAGAATCACCCATTGTGAAAGGATAGTCATGATTTGTGCAAGAGAGGATGATTTCATTGATGAAATTCCTTGTACATTTGAATCACTTATTCATGTATCTATGAAATATCATGATATATTCTATTAAACATAATGAATATTGAATCCTGAGTGATAGTACTCATGAAGAAATGTTCGGGTTGAAAGGTTGGATCTTCCTAGAACCAAAAACTAATAGACCTTACTGTCCCTTAAAATTACTGATGAGAATTTAAGTAATATATTTTTTTCTATAAATGAATATCAAATTTCATTTGAACACATGGTAAATATACAAATAAATTTTATTCTTAATGTTAAAAACATATATTAAGGGTGATCAATTTTTTTGGTATAACACCATGTAGTGTGTGGATTGATCAAGAGGCTACTGATTCCATCATTGAGATTTTCATATCATGGGTAAATATATTTATAAAATTAAGAGTGGTGTTGTTATAAAAAATTTGGAATTACTTGATTTGTGGTAATTAATAAATATGGTTATCCATGGAGTGAGTTCAATTTTTAGACACGAGTGGTGATTTTACTATTTAGATTGGTTCAAGTTCTATTGATGAACCCAGAAATGGTGGTGGTGGTAGAAAAGGAAGAGTTCTGTTCAATGTCACCCTTAGAGTTATCTTCAAACATATTTTGTATGTATCTCATGGGGTTTAGTGACCTATAAGATAGTGACAATAGAGATGTATCTATGGTAGAATATGGAATCATAAATGCATAGTGGTATCCTTTTGTAGTCCCCCCGTGTTTTTCATCGATGGAGTGGTTATGGTTTGTTTATATGTTTATTAAAGGTGACGAGAACTATATGGTTCAATGGTTTTACACCATAAAATTGGATGCTAATGGATGGATCTATGAATTTAGTGAACTATATCTTAGGAAATCCATCTGTGTGAAATTCATGGTGCTGCTTTTCAATTGGCTGCTAAAGAATTTCCATGATTATTCATTATGTTCGGTGATGGACTAGTTGATATAGGATAAAGAAAATTATTAAATTATATGTGATGAAAAGGATTCACTTGTGTTTTTGATTATTGAGTTTTTTTTTTGAGTTATTGACCCACGTATAGAATGGTTTGTGGTCTTGTGTATGACTAACCATTGGATGGTCTTTGTGACTACGTATGACTGATATGTGGTGGTCGAAAGAGTGTATACTTTGACAATTAATATTTATGGTCTCATTAAATTGTATAACTAAATGAATAGAAGAAGTGGGAATCATAAATGTGTGATTATTGGTAAAATATGAGAGTGATATGGATTAGTGTTGTGATAATACATGAATAGAACCTTATGGATTGTATTAATGATTGGTCAAAAAATGAGGTAAATTCCATTGTTTATGGTTAGGACATAAATTAGTTTTTTTTATAATGATACCATTTAGGATTAAATAATTATTATTGATTTATTTGGGGATCATTTGTTGTTGAACCCTGGTACCATTGAATTAAATTATCACGAAGGAAAAATATTGATGTGTCTATTTTTCAAATGAATTTAATGGGAAGTAACCACATCAAGATCATTATATTAGGTACAGTCAGGGTTCGTATGAATTAGTCAAATCCAGTCTAGAATTTTAAACAAGTATTAGATAACATGTTTTATATAGACATTTTGTTTTGATAATAAATATGAAAGGAGGTATGGGTATTGAATCTTAACATGTGGTTTGTGTTGGATAGAGCATAGTGAAGCTGAATTACACCATGTTTTTAGAGCATTTTCAATGTTATATTTTATATAGTGATTTCTATACTGAGAAGAACATTTATTATCTATGATGAATCAGTTTAGGACACCATGGTGACTCTAGCTCAATTGTTGTGGTGATTATTGTCTTAATATTTGATGTAGGTGAGTTTTTTTATTAGCTTATTGTATTCATGCTTTTATTTATGTAATAAGTATGCGATGGGAATTCAAGAATTATTTTCTACTTTATGTGGTGTGTTGGGATTCTGTGGGGGAGATGGGATAATTTAATGTTAATCATGATAATGGAAGATTGGGAGACATGATTATCATGCTACGACAACATCAGATGGGTGAGAAGAAAACAGGTGGGGATATAATATTTTCCAAAATCATTATAAGTTTTGATTTATTTAGGAAAATTAATATTTCCATCTATGTATGGATCATTCAAATACTTTTTTTTTAAAAACTGATTTTATTATTGTTCATAAATCCAAACAATTAGTTTCGAAAATAGAATAAATCATAATGGCGGAATCAATGATCTGGTTTCAGTGGGAGAGGCACAGAGAAATCAAGCATACTATTATATCCAATGGCTATATAATTGTTTTAGAAGTAGCTTTGATACCCATCATAACTCTCCAACCATCCAATGATCCTAATCATTCTGGTCGGTGGGGTGTTCATTGAATATTTCATGTGTGGTAATTTTGAAACATTTGGCCACTTATGACCCCATGGTTTATCCTCTATTGCTTAAAAGTTTTAGGGGAAATTTCTTTTACACCCCAATTTTATTTCATTTACATGTTCCGCTTAATTTGGGTAGATCTAAACAATATACATTGGTAAATGTGGTATAGATCCTTTAATCTTTATAGATATTGGATCCTTTATTCTTCATGTGTTGGAGTATTGTTGTGTCATTCATCATGGATGATTACTCATGGAAATTATTTACACTTGTGGTCCTTTTATTTCTCAATTATATTCAAATAATATTATCCTTGATAAAATTAATCATCAATTTGTCTTATTCATGATTTCCATTAGATAATTATATGATAATTCCACCCATTTATAAGGGAATTGTTTTAGTTTATTGGGGATTGAAATCGGCAAGCCTAGACAATGCATCCTAAAAATTAACATATTATGTTATTAGGAACTTCATCTAATGAATGCCCCCTGTAATTTTATATATGGAGTTTTTTGGAATTTAATTGAACAATCCACCATATAATGATATTTTTTTATATACATTTCATTCCTTGGATTCTAGAGTGCACCAAGATTGGACAAACTCCATTGGGAGACATTGAGGCTAAGGTACATTTTAGCGTATAATTATTCTATTGAATCCAATTTAACTATTTTAATATAGAAAATTAATTATAGTTTCATAAAGGGTATTTTCCTTAATATAATATCAAAAATGTGTTGGGAACTTTCCATGCGTGGTTGGTCTTGGTTTCAGATATGTGGTGACATCAAGCGAGTCTTTCAAAAAGTATTAATTTATATTTTAGTTATAATAATTTTTTTTATTTAATAAATTATAATTTAGTAATAATTAAATATTTTGGAATACTCGTGCATTACAGGAAAACTCATTGGGATTTGTGTAAGTCAAATGGATATTGATGACTTGGATAATGATGTTGGTATTTTTTTTGGGATGCGATTTAGAAATGTATTCTGGTAATTGAGATGTGTTACAATACCCTATGTTGTAATGAATATTTCATATATATGTAGTGTGAGTATTTTTAAATGGGGTTAATTCCCCTTACATTATAATTATGTTTTGAACTATTTTTAATGTGTAATTAGTAAATGATGTGTCGGTCTTAATTAACTAAATAATTTTTTCTAATGTATCTTAATAATGTGATAAGGTCCTTGATAGACACATGTGCACTACCTTGATATCATCCATTGATATTTGATTAATTGATCACATGTGTGTGTGTTGGATATGAAGGTATGTCGGATATATGATGACATGTTTGTGTAGCTCGTGGGGACAAGTTTGTTGTATGATCAAATGTGTTTGAATGTGTATCCCATTAGCCTTGTTTTATGTTTGATCATATAAGTGTTCTTGTGTTGCCTGTGAGACCATGTATCAGGTTTGATTGGATGTGGTTTGTCTCTTTTTATAGCCCTATGGAAGATGTTTATGTTGCCTTCTTGATTGTGCATTTTTTAATGTAAAATATTCATTATCTAATGTGATGTTTTATTTGTCCTTTTTTCTTATATTTAATGTGGTGTACCTCTATCATCAACAGTTTATCTAACATGTTATTGAAATGGAAAATCACATATTGGAGATGCATGATATATTTGGTGGACATGTGCATGGTCTGTTAATTTTACGGTGATTATCAAACATGATTTTAGATTATCCCATAAAGTGTTATGAGTAAGGTGGTTATTTGAAATTTCTTTTTTAGGGAGAAATAAACTTTTTTGTCGGGGTTAGTGAAGGATTAGTGAGTGCACGATCTCTCAAGATATTGGTGTTCATATCTTGTTTGTACATTTTTGAACTTATTTTATGCATGAAGAGTTTATATATTCTCTGTTAAAATTATTCTAAGATTATTATATGAATATACTTTGAATTACAAGTTAGGTACTGGATAGAATTAGTGTTCCATTCTAAGTTATACTATGACCCTACTCAAGAGGCCCTAAAACATGGGTACATATATATAAATAAATTTTTGTAGATAAAAACATAGAGGAGGTCTGTGATGATCATTAATTCATATATATCACTACATGTTAGGTGAAAAGTGATATATGCATCATGGGGTAGGGTTTAGAGCCTATTTGTATTTCTATTCATTAGATATCTTGAGTTTCTGTTCAAATCTATGGGTGATGATGGCTCTATATTTAGATTTGTCCATTTGATTTTATTGATTCCATATCCATTCATTGAGTTTTAAAGGTTATTGGTTTCTACATACTCATAGTTTATATTTTTACAATTTTGATTAATTATTTACTTTTCAGAAATATAATTGAGGGTACATTCTCCCTATGACCCACTTTAAATTCTTTCTTATAGTTCGATAGCCTCTAGTGAATGGTGAGGGATGCAAGGAGACTACTGGTTAACCTAACCAGACTCAATAATCTTGTTCTTAGTGTTATAATGTTTTTTCTATATTTTATGTGTAATATAGTTAGATGATGTACTTATCAGTTGTTTGGGTGACATGGTTTCGACCTATTACTTTATATGCATAATGAAAATAGTGGTTTCTAGTTGCCTACCTTTTTTATTATTAAGAATAACTTCCCATGAAGAAAATTATTTTATTGTTTTATAATGAGGATTATATTCGCACATAATGTATGTTCAAACTTCCTATGGAATAAATTATATACATGTTTTTTAAAAAAATTATAAGCCTTCATTATCAAGAATTTGTTCTATAGAGACACTAAATAATTTTTTGGGTTGACTATGTTATCTATAAGGGTTTCTAAATTATTTTACTTGTTTCTAATTTAAGTTATATTATTATATTTGTAATTGTCAGTTTTCATTGGGTTATAGTTGGTTTTGTGGAATTTACAAGATCTTTTGTGTAATTTTTACAACATTTTCAACATTATTATATTATCTTATTATTATCATTGTTATTAAGAATTTAATTTAATTTTAATAATTTAATGAACTATTAGTGGTTTAATCACCTTTCAATAGATATCTTTAGATACTATGTTCTAGTCACCATCCCTTGCAGGTTAGGAAGCAAACATGAGGCCATGTGTAGTCTCACCTAGTGGCATTGTAATGAACCGTTTTTCCAAGTAATTGTTTTTAAATTATGTGGTAATTTCTGAGTCTGTAGTTTTTGATGGTGCGTGATTTTGAGGCCCGGTGTTCCTCAAATTTTTTTCCAAACATTCTTATGTATCTTCAGTGGATGTGCGAGTAGGATTATGTAAATTTTGAACCATGATAGGAATTGAAATATGAGGACACCGTTGAACTCGCAGGGCCAATGTTCACTTAAGGAGACCTTCACCAAGATCGTAGTCGATTAGGGGCAGATGTTAATTTTTGGGTTTTTGTGGGAAAATAATAAAATTAAAATATTTTTTATTTTATTTATATTATTAAAGAACCTTTTTTAATTTCCTGACCGGGACCACATTGTTAGTCAGACATTTAATGATGAGCATTAAATATGCGGTTACACAAGAAAGGTAACCACTTAATTAATGAAACATTAATTAGATGAATTAATTAATATCCCTTGTTGATTGTTTAAGTTAAACTCCTCACCTTGGGGAGAGAGCAGGGTTTCCAAGAGAGAACTCTTGGATACATTCTCCAATGAAGAACAACCTCCATCAAAGAGAAAATATTCAACGAATTGACGAACATCCTAATATATGAGGTGTGATTTGAGAGCGACGGTCACCAGACACTTTATGTTCTTCCTCGTGCCAACTCCAATGAATGTTGAGGTATGTATTTATATATAGATGTTCATTTTCAAATTATATTTAATCCTCCTTTCCACAAGTCGCTTGATATCGATATAAATAGGAATGATCTGACCGAACGAACATGTTTATAACCCCCTGCATCATTGTTGTTGTTACATTCTTCATGCATGGAAATATGGAGGAGGCACAACCTCATAATCGAAGGTGATCGTGGTAGAGGATGGTGGTGGCTGGAACCAACGCCATCCACATGGAACTAGGGTGGTGTGCGTCTGTGTCACCTATAAAGGAAGAGTTTGTGGTCGCTTCCCAGTGGCAGAGGCCGGAGGGCGGAAGCCTGTTGCTGGCCATGGAGATTGACAGGGTCGACTGGCGCTTCAGATGGCCATAGAGGCATGCGAAGCATGGCCGCGCACCGCTATTTGATATGGTGGTCGCGGCCTTCTTGGTCGCGATAGAGAACTAGAATCGGATGGCATTTTTTTGGAGGCGGAGGAGGGTGGCGCTCGATGCGTCGCTGACGAACAGGGGCCATGACCGAAGTCGGGGCGGCAAAGGGGACCAGAACCCACACTTCTGGTGGGTTCCAAGGTGACCTGGCGGTGCCCACGTGGCTCCACCATTCCATAAACCGGACAACTTTATCATTCGGTGATGGAGAGACCAGGGGGGTGTGTGACTCCCCCCCCCCCCCCGGGGTGCGGTTAGGGTGGACCCCACTACGGGTCACGGTGTGGGCCGCCTAACGCAGGGCGAGCAAGATCGCGGCCCAGTGGGCTGGGACCGCTGCGGCGCCGCCCAACCATGTCAAACCTAGGTCAGGGAAGGTTGACCCCAACTGGGTTAGGTCGACCAAGGCCGGGTCGGACTGGACCGCTTCCCAACTGGACCCAGAATCACCTTTTTGGCCATAACTTTGGCACCGAGTGTCCATTGGATGAACTATCTGTGGCACTGAGATCCTTTGATCTATATGGACTTTTTGACATACTCTATCTATGTTTTGGATAATGTTCGAGTACATCCATGTTGGATCGAACCCAAATCCAACCGGGCCCTCAAAACTAAAATGCTAATAAATCATAGATTGGGCATCCGATTGACGGGCCGTATGTTTCATCAGTACCCTTACGACATGATGGTCCATTGGGATACATCATCGTGGGGTTTTGTGGTGGGTGAGTTATTGCCGAATTCTTTTGGAGAAAATTCTCCAAGAATCATGCGCGCTTAGTGCCAGGAACCCTCTAGCTGGTTGTCAAGTGAAAATGATCCTTCGATGATTGACAGTGACCGGACCCTATGTGGATCAGTAGTGACATGACCCTATGTGGATCAGTTGAGACACGACCCTTTTTGGATAGGTAGTGAATCAACCAATTGTGGATAGATATTTGTATGACCCTTTATGGATCAGCAGCAGCAAAGCCAGAAGAGGACCAGCTATAGAGCGGCCCATTGAGGACTGGCGATACAGCGACCCTTTGTCGATCGGCAGTGTCCTGAACCTTCATGGATCTGTGATAAAAGAAATCTACATAATAAAATGATATATCTAATCATCTTTCTTCTTATTCCCTATGTTATATACCTGGTGTGAGCTGAGTCATTCTTCGTGTTTCTTACCTCTAATGTTTTCTTTTTTTTGTTCCCTTCATGGAATTATCTTTGTGATATAACCTTTGTGGTGTCTTCTTAGTGGTGTTACCTATGTGGTAATTATCTCTTTTGTGGGTCATTTTTTACTTCGTGTTGAGATAATTACTTTTGTTAACGTAGGTATATGTATTGTCATATAACAAAGTAGAGTTGTTTTCTACTTTTGGAATATGCTTTGTTGATATTGAGAGACCTTCAGAAGTTTTGGGGTCCTTAATGGGTATTTTTTTACTCACCCATGCACGGGATTTGCCTGCACCATGATGTGTCTTGTGCAGATGACAAACATTGTTGACTGGAGTAGAGGTAGCCAGGACCAGATTGGACTCAGTGGTGGACCATCTAACGGGACGTGTTGTGGAATGCTAAGGAGTCAGTATGTACCTACCCTTCATGTAGGACTCATTGCGGATGATCCAAGATTTGTTGTACATTCAATTTTACTTATACATTATAGTTGGGCATGTATTTCTGGCCCCTTTTAATATCACCACACTTTATATTACATTATTATACGTTGTGGTTGTTTCTTGTAGTGTTCCAGTATACGTGGTTGTATAGGTTAAAAAGTCAATGCCTTCCCATTTTATGGATTAAGCCTTTTGGTGCTAGTCTCGAGGCCCTAGCCTATAAAAGCCGGTCTTGGGGTAGTCACAGCATGGTCCCCGGGGGACGGGTCGGGACAAAGTGGTTTCAAATGGAGGTTTCGACTAAAAATCTCAAAGATTTGTGATGGGGAAAAGGTGTTAAGTGTCTTTGTGTGTGGTTTTCAGTTTGGGGAGTCCAGTGTTGGTGCAACGACAGACGTATCCATAAAATAGGACACTAAATTATTATTTCTAACTCAGTACATGGAAACACTAATTGCATGTGAATATGGAAAAAATTTATTTGTGATTTATTTTTGAGTCAACTCACCAGGTATAACTTATTGACTGTGGTGGACCTATTTCTTTTCAAGATGCCTCCATGTGGACAAAAAGACAGGGTTCCGGTTAGAGTTTTTGATGACGGCCCACCGAGCAATGAGGCATTGGTGCTGGGCCCTTTTGTGGAAGATGTGCCATTGGGTGGTGCACCAGTACCACCACTACCCGTTGGGTAGCCTATGACACCAGCCCCACCAACAGACGATGCACGCCAGAAGGGTGCATTGCATGAGATTCAACGTCAGAGGCCTCTGATGTTATGAGGCATAATAGACCAACATGTTATAGATTATCTGGTCGTGCCACAGGTGGTGGGTGGTGATTTGAGTTTTTACCGTCACCACCACAAGGAGGTCCACCCTGTCCACATGAAGCAGGTGGACAGGGATGATCTCAGACCTAGGAAGCTGAGGCCTAAAATCATGGTTCTCTGGATATGATTCGAGGTATGATTTGTGTGTACTTTAACATAGATTCAATACTCATAGACACAGGTGCCAATCATACTTTTATTTCCAAAGCCCTCATTCATAGCTCAAAGATTTAGGTGGAGCCATTGAATCGATCCTTACCGCAAGAGACTCCTACGGGATGGGATTTAATCATTACACACTAGTGACAGAAGAGTGAGCTCACTCTTGGAGGTGAGAGTTTCCACTGGGATCTTCTAGTCGCAGTGGCGAGGCCTAACAATGACATCTGGGGTATTTATCGGTCATCTACAACCCATGCCCTAATCGACTGTTTTAGGCGATAAGTGTGGTGTATCCATGAGAATGGAACCAGGTTTTCCTTCATTGGCGAGAAGGAAGCCTTTGCATCACAGGATGGACTTACCTGGGGGTGAAGCCGATTACACATCAGTTGGAAACCCTTATCCATGGAGCGGTTGATATAGGGAGACCGAGCTATCCTGTAATGGTGGATTAGTACACTGATGATTTCCATGATGATGTTTTGGGCATACCATCTCGATGAGAGGTGGACTTCTATATCGACATGTACCCTGGGACATCCCCGATATATAAACCAGCATATCAGCTGGCTTCCTCGGAGCATTGTGAGTTATGAGTATAGCTAAAGGACATGCAGGGAATGGGGAACATAAGGACCAGTTTTTCTCCTTGGGAAGCCCCAATTCTGCTTTCCAAGAAGGTAGATGTGTGTTTGAGACTCTGTGTGGATTATCGGTGCCTAAATTAGGTGATGGTGAAGAACAAGTATGCCCTTTCAAGAATTGACTATCTCTTCGACCAGCTGAATGGAGCTCGTTGGTTGTCAAAAATAGAAATCATATCATGGTATCACCATCTTATGGTATGGGAAAATGATGTGTAGAAGGCAACTTTCAGCTATCAGTACAAACATTATGGCTTCCGGGTTATGTCATTCGGCGTAACCAATGCTCCAGAAGTGTTCATGGAAACCCTGAATAGGTTCTTTTAGGAATACCTTGATCACTTAGTGGTAGTCTTCATTGACTACATCTTGATCTACTTAGCTACAGAGGAGGGGCATGACTATCATTTGTAGTTAGTTCTAGACACACTCTAAGAGCACCAGATTTATTGTAAGCTCTCGAAGTTAAACTTCTTGATAAAAGAGATACACTTTTGGGGACATGTTATTTCAGAGGCATGAGTTATTGTGGATCCAGTGAATATTGATGTTGTGCTATCTTGGGAGCCATCCAGGAGTGTTACGGAGGTGTGGAGATTCTTGGGATTGACCAGTTACTTCTAAAGTTTTGTGGCTGACTTTCCCAATGTTGTGGAACCATTGTTAGTGTTGAAGAATAACGGGCAGCACTTCGTGTGGTTGGGGAGATAACAGCAGTGTTTCCTGGAGCTAAGGCAGAGACTGACGAGTGCCCCAATCTTGAGGCAACCTTAGGAAGGCATTGGGTATTTAGTATACTGCAACGCATCAGGATACAAACTCAGATGTGTCTTGATGCAGGACCGAGCAGTGATCGCGTATGGTTCTCGATAACTGAGACAACACAAGAATAACTATACTACCCATGATCTGGAGTTGGTAGCAGTGGTCTTCGCCATGAATACGTAGTGACACTACTTGATGGACGAATGTTTTACAGTCTACTCTAATCACAAGAGTCTCAGGTATATCTTCTCCCAGAAGGACATGAACCTGAGACAATGGTGTTGCCTTGACTTCCTCCAGGACTATGACTTTGAGAGTGTCTATACTCCTTGGAAGGGGAACATAGTAGCAGATGCACTCTGTAAGAGATCTGGTATATATTTTTTCAGTGAGGCGATGGAGCAGCTAGCTGCTTTGCAGATATCCTACGTGTATCGAGATGTTGCAGCTTATATTTAGTCTTCGACAATCACTCCCCCACTCCTTCAATGGGCGAGGGAGGCACATCTTGGGGACACTGACTACGAGGATCTACGTGCTCAGATATCCTCATGACAGGCACCTGATGGATTTTCTTAAAATGGGGAGCATTTTATCCTCTTTATAGGACACACCATCATACCAGTGGCACTGCGAGAGGATGTGTTGAGGGAGTTCCACACATCCCCTCTAGCGGCACATCAGAGAGTAGAAAATATGTACCAGGACCTCTGATAATAGCACTGGTGGCTGGGAATGAAGATAGAAGTAGTAGAGTTTGTCTCTCAGTTCCACACTTTTCAGCAAGCGATCGTAGAGAATCAGGTACTAGCAGGCTTTTTTTATCCTTTAGAGGTCCCAGAGTGGAATTGGGATGGGATATACATGGACTTCATGATAGGACCTCCGCATACATCCAGGGTTCGTGGTTCTATTTGGGTTTTCATCGACAGACTCACCATGTTGGCCACCTTCCTACCCATCAGGGAGAATGAATCAGCATAGGGAATGGGATACCTCAATGAGTAAGAGACTGTACGGCTTCATAGAGTTCCATCACCAATTTTCTCTGATCCTGATGCATGTTTTACTTCCCAAATATGTAAGAGGTTGAAGGATGTGCTCGGGACATAGCTTCTATTGAGCACCACCTTTCATCCTTAGACGGATTTCCAGAATGGACGGACCATTCAGACGTTGGAGGACATGCTTCGTTCTTGTGTCCTTGATTTTGGTCGTAGTTGGGAGGATCACTTACCCATCGTGGAGTTCATATACAACAATAGAAACCACTCCACCATCGGTATGGCACCATTAGAGGCCTTATATGGTCGACCCTGCCGATCTCCTCTGTGATGGATAGACCAAGGGGAATCAACACTAATGGGACCAGAGGTGGAGCAGACTATCACAGAGAAGTTGCAGTTCATCTTGGAGTGAATAAAGATGGCATAGAGCAGGCATACGTCATATATTGATAGGTGGAATAGACCTTTTTAGTTCTAGGAGGGAGACCACATCTTCTAACGAGTCTCACCTCAATAAGGACTGAGGAGATTTGGTCGAGGTGGCCATCTATCTCCGAGATTCATCGGACCCTTTCAGATCCTCAATAGTGTTGGTGAGGGGGCATACCGCCTAGCCTTTCCCCCACAAATGAACCAGGTGCATAGTGTTTTTCATGTGTCATAGCTCAGGACATACGTGAATGACTTATCACACATTATTGACTGGGGCGATCTGGACATCGATGATGGGGAGACATTTTTAGAGGTTCTATTGGAGATTGAGGATCGATAGGAGGGAGTCCTTCGTGGGCGGTGGATAATTCTAGTGCTTGTTCATTGCCAGCACATGAACCTCCATGCGAGCACATGGGAATGGGAGGCACAGATTCATGCTCTGTACCCCCACTTGTTTCCCAAGTTTGTGTTATGTTGTTTAGGGATGAAAAATATCTATGGTGGGGAGGATGTAGAGACCCATTTTTTATGTAATTTTTTTTAAATTATATAACAATTTTAGGATTCTGCAGTTTTTTACATCGCATGATTCTGAGGCTCGGTGTGCCATGAATGTTTTTCCAAACATTCTTAAGTACGTTCAGTGGACGTGCTAGTGGGATTTTGTATCTTTTGAACTGTTTCATAGATTTGATATTTGAGGACATCGTTGAACTCGTAGTGCCAATGATCGCTTAAGGAAACCTTCACCTCAGTTACATTCAAGTCGGGGCCGAAGATAATTTTTGGGTTTTTTGTGGAAAGATAATAAAATAAACATATTTCTATTTTATTTATATTATTAAACGACCTTTTTGAATTTTTTAACAGGGACCACATGGATAGTCTAGCATTTAATGCTGAGCATTAAATGTTTGGTAATTAAAGAAGTGTACCCACTTAATTAATGAAGCCATTAATTAGATGAGTTAATTAATATCTCTTATTGATTTTCTATGTCAAACTCCACACTTTGGGTGGAGAGGAGGGTTGGAAAGAGGGAACTCTTGGAGAAATTATCCAACAGAGATAAAACTTCCATCGAAGACAGAATATCAGACGAACTAACGAACGATCTAGGATTCAAGGTGTGATGCGAGAGTGACGGTCTTCGACAACATTAAGTTATTCCTCGCGCGAACTCCAATGAACATTGAGGTAGGGATTTGTTTATAGTTTTTCTTCATGAAATTATATTGTAACCTCCTTTCCATAAGCCTCTTGATATCAATATAGCGCAGAATTTTCAGACCAAACAAACATGATCCGAACCATGGAATAATTTTTGTTATTGCATACTTCGTGGACTGCAAGATAAGGGCGGCACAACCTCATCAGTAGAGATGATCATGGTGGAAGAAGGTGGCGGCCGACACCCATGCCCGCCACACAGAACCGGGGCAGCACGCGTCTGCACCACTAGTAATGAAAGTGGTCGTGGTAGAGACTGGAGGGTAGCCGGAAGTTGTCGGCCGCAGTGATGGACAAGGGCGGTCGACACTTTTGTTGGCCTCGAAGGCACGTGGGTTGCGACCGCGTGTTGCCGTCAAATCTGGTGGACGCAGCCTTTTAGTCTACGGCGTAGAACGGCAGGCGGGCCACATATGGTCGGCCGCAAAGAAGGGCGGCGCTGGATACGCCGGCAGTGTATAGGTGCCGCAACCGAAGCTACAGTGGTGAAGGAGACTAGATCCCATGCTTCCGGCGGGTTATGGGTGTTACCTAGTGGTTCCCACAGGGCATAACCATTTCGTAAATGGAACAACATTGTTGTTCGGTGATGGGAAGATCGGGGGCGCGTGACTCCCCCTGGGTGCGCCTAGGGTAGACCCCATTGTGGGCCACCCAGCATGGTTTGGGCCAAACCATGTCCCAGTAGGCCAAGCCCACCGCAGCTCGACCCAACCGAGCCGGACCCAGGTCGGGCTGAGTTGGCCCACCGTGTCAGACCGGACCCAGGCCCAACTGGACGAAGAATCGCCTTTTTGGCCATAACATTGGCCTTGGGAATCCATTTGATGAACTATATATGGTGCTGGGATCTTGGGATAGAGACGGTCCTTGTGACATACTACACTTGAGTTTTGGATAATGTTGGTGTTTAGTCGGGTTGGATCGAACCCGAATCCAACCGATCCCTCAGAACTAAAATACTAATAACTAATAGACCGGACATCTGATTGACCCACCATCTGTTGTGTTAGTACCCTTACGATATGAAGACCCTTTGGGATACTTATTCATGGAGCATAGTAGTGTTTGATTTATAACAAAATGCTTGAGGAGAGGACTCTCTCGGAATGAAGCACGCATAGTGCGAGGAACCCTGTGGCTGGTTGTCAAGTCAATAATGATCCTTCATGGATTGACAGCGACAAGACCCTATTTGGATCAGTGGAGAAATGATCCTTCATGGATCTGTAGTGACTCAACCCTTTATGGATCGACATTTGTATGACCCTCCGTGGATCAGCAGCAGCGCAGCCTGATGAGAACCAATCGTAGAGCATCCCATCGAGGACTAGCGATACATTGACCCTTTGTGGATCAGCAGTGGCCTGACCCTTTTTGGATTAGTGGATGAGTAAATCAACAGAATAAAATGATAAATCTAATCTTATTTATTCATGTTCTTTATGTTACATACCTGGTGTGAGTAGAGTCATTCTTTGTGTTTCGTTCCTCTAAAGTTACCTTTATTATATTCCCTTTTTGGAGTTGTATTTTTTATATAACCTTTGTGCTGTCATTTTAATGGTGTTACCTATGTGTTAACCTTCTCATTTGTGGATCAGTTGGAACTTTTAGTTAAGTAAATTACATTTTTTTATCTAGTTATATATATTGGCATATACCTATATAGAGTTGTTTCCTACTTGTGGTATATCCTTTGTGGATGTTGAGAGACCTTTACAAATATCGAGATCCCTACGGTGTATTGTTATAGTCACCCCTACTTCGGCTTCTCCCTCACCTTGTTGTGTCTTCTGCAGACGAAAAACAGCGTTGACTAGAGTTGAGGTAGCCAGGACCGGATGAGTCTCGATGGTGGACTATCTGACGAGATGTGTTACGGAATGATGAGGAGCCAGTCTGTACCCACCCTTTAGGTAAGAATCATAGTGGATGATCCAGGAGCTGTTCTACATTCTATTTTACTAATACTTTACATTTGGGCTTGAATTTCTGGCCCCTTTTACTTTTATCACTCTTTCCATTACACTAGTTTATGTTTTGGTTGTTCCTTATTGCGTTCCAGTTTGTGTGGTTGTACAAGTTAAAAAGGAAATGCCTTCCCATTTTAGGGATTACACCTTTCAGTTCTAGTTGTCAACCCCTGGACAATGATGGCAGGCATGGGGTAGTAACGTAACAAGCCCTGGGGGATGGGACGTGACAGTCATCGTCATATAGGGACGAGATAATACCAATCCTTTATTTATCATTCCACCATGAGATACATTACAATTTTTAAATGAATTATGATAACATCATCCTCCCCTATGACTTGATCTTCTATAAAACATTTTGATGAAACTCAATCCATGTATTCTTTTTCATGCACCCAATTTTTGATGTAGAACCTATTAATTCACCTAAATGGGATCCTTTCAAATAGTAATATTGGGGATGTCCCAATATTTTAAAATTGTAACACCCCTTTCATTTTCTCAAATATTAAATTTTGTTTTCCCTATACTACTCCATTGTAACTAGTCTAATAAATTCATAAAAAATTATAATGATGAAGATAATTTCATACCATAGCATTTAGATAACTTTGTCCCATAATGAAATTTCATAAAAATATTTTTTCTTCAATTAAATTTTCCCCTGAAAAATCCTTCCATTAGACCCATAACTATATAGTGAATATCCAAGAGATATAACTCTATTATAATATAATTCTTTATTAAATTATTATAATTGTGAATACAAAATAGTCATACATATGAATGAAGCCATCAAATCAACAGAATCTAAAAACTATTTTTTCCCAAATTATTTTGTTCAATATGTTAATGTTATCCATCTATGATATAATATATTATAAAAACAACTACACATTTTTCTCTATAAATAATCCTAATAAAAAAATCATCCCACTTTTTTAGACAACAATAACAAACCAATGTCACCTAATTCCTTCTGATATATATTATATAAGATTCAAGATTATGTTCTCTCTTGAAAATATCAATTCTAAAATATAATTGGTCATCTTTTTTTATTCCTCCTGTATAGGAGGAAAATTTTCAATTAATCTAGAGGATAATGTTCTCAAAAAAATTTAGTGATGTTTGGTATTTTATTCCCTTCCCCAATCTACAAATCATTCACTAAACATTAACAAAATTAATGAATATCCATTATAAACTATATATTAATAGAAGATTCATAAGATACTATATGTGGAGAATACATTTTGTTACCATCCTATAGATTTTCAATGTTTTTATCATTGTTAAACATATCTCATTTATTTACAAAAACAAAAATATTAGATATCATATAACTACATCAAAAGAAATATAAATAAAAATAATATTTTTCATCATAAAAATAATGAAAAATAATCATCCCCAATACATATATATACATATAATGTAAATTATTCGAAAAATCACATTCAACTATATTTTATTACCTAATTTATACCTCAAAAAATATTATTCAAAATGAATAAATGAAGAGAATTATTGAATAATATTCCAATTATTCTTTAAACTTTAAACTTAATTAAGAAGAATTTGATGGTGGCTATAATTTTTTGGAGATGATTTGTTGTATTTGGAATAGTTTTGATATGAAATAGAGTAATTAATGTCAAATGTAGAGTTCTATGATCTTAAATTTATAATAATTAATGAAATGGTCAAGGAATGAAGTATTAACTATGTGAATATGAATAATTATTTGGTTTAAAGCACTTAATTTGAAAAACTCACATGACCATTGTGATTTTTAAGTGAAACATTCATATATTTTAAAAATCAAAAGCCTTTTCTAAGAATTTTATATTTTTTGTAAGTTTTGTGGGATTTTTATAAGATTAATATAGATATCTATGGACTATTGATTTATTAATTGTACTTAGAAAGATATTATAATACATATCTATATAGTAGTATGATTAAATGGTGTACTATAAATTTAAAAAAGCACGAATGGGTAAGACTTATCTTGAATCTTGTAAGAGTTATCCAGAATTATATAAGATATATGAAATTTAATATGATTCAACCAAATGAATTATTATTGAAAATTTAGTTATATCATTAGAATATAATATTATTCCAAGAATTTCATAAATGTTATCTGTGGTATATATCATAAAATCATCAAAGTGTCATTCTGATAGAGTTATTCTGTTAATTTTTATGAGTTTTTTACTTTTACAAAAAAATAGTTAACATATATGAATAATGAAAATACATGTTCTCTTACTAAAAATGTGAGGATGAACAAGATTTTATTTATGGGACACAATATTTCCAAAAGTTAGATAATCATTTGAAGTTGAAAAAAAATTCATGTTAAGTGGGACGATTTATTCGTTATCTTAAATTTAAAAATCAAAACATATTGATAAATTTGTGATTCAATATAAGGGTTTATTAGTAATTAATGATAAGGTTTCATGTCAGGAAGCGATCCTAAAAAAACATGATGTCCCTCTGAGAATTAGAAAAATAGCTGAATCATGTTTAATAATTTGGTGGATTTCCACATCATCAGAAATATTTCATACAAAAGGAAACTTTATACAATTAAATATATATTGTTTTTTTATAATTCATATTCTCAAGTAGGATTTTAAGAGGACATTTAATAACTTTCTAAGAATCATGGAATTATTAATTAATAGATTTAATGAGATATAATATGATGTTATTATAAAGTATATCTCTAACCGATCTTGTTGTGTTTATCAAGTATCAAATAAAATGAATATAAATCGATAATTTTTATAAAATTTATTGGATGGTTGTGAATATTGATAATATTTAAGAGAGATAACAACATGTAATGTGATGAGGGAACATGATGTTTCATTGAATAAGAATAATATTTTCTTTGTATCAAATAAAGATAAGTTAAATTTATATTTTTTACTTCTGAAAATAACCTTTCTAGTGACGCCCTGATATTAGAAGAATATGATTTTATAAGGTGATATTGTGACATACTAGCACTCAAATGAAGATATTTTTCAATATATAAGAGTTTAATTATTTTACATTCATTGAAATACGTATAATTTTTGTTAGGAGAAAATTTATAGGGAAACACAACTATGAAGATGATTATACGACCATAACCACTTATAATAGGTGATTCATTATCATGAAAAACTTCAAACATATATAAAACCCAAATGCAACAATGATTCGGTACCCACTATATGACATAACATTATATAATATTATCTTACTTGAGTTTATATTTTTCTATACTATTATGGTAAAGTATATCCATTAAATTAGTGGGATCATACTATAGTGAATAACATAGTATTTATCTTCAAAATAAAATAGTAAAAAAGAACCATGGAATAACCCCCCACCCCCCTCGGTGTTTCTACACATTCCTAGTAACATCAATAGGTATCATATAAACCATGTTCCCTCTAAAAGATCCACACTATATTATTTTTTGATGACTTAAATTATTTTAAACATATAGTTATTAAAACCTATAATCATAAAAAGATCCACGAATTAAAGAATATGGTGATACCCATTCTTCTCATACTCAACCTATAATTAATTATTGTGTCTAAATATAGATTTCAATAAAATTAGAATGAGTATCCAATGTATTTTTCTGTAAATAAAATCATTAATGTTGATGGAGAGGCATGGAATGCAATACTACTATCCCTATAATAAATAATTTAAATATTTAATTGTGGATTCAAATAAAAAAGTATATTTGGGAACAACTATATATAATATTTTAAGTGATTGTAATGGTTATAGATAGAATGATAAAAAAATTAAAACCAAATATGAAGATGTGAGGATAACTGATAATGAAACAAATTATGATTATTTCAACATATTTAAATAAATAATATGAAACATTTGATTTTATGGTGAATGAATGAAATAATAGAAATTTAAATAAACAAACAATTAATTTTCAAGATGGGTTAAATCTAAAAATTATTTCATTAAATTGAAGTGATGATTTTTATAATTATATACTTCATGGCATTATTTGTATTGATTATATAATGAAAGACAAATAATTTTACAATTGTATTAAGCAATAAATAGTTTTTAATTCCCTAATAAAACATTAAATAATTGGAAATGATGATGATAACTCTACTATTTTTGAAGATGAAATATAAATGGATTAAGTGTCTAAAATAATTACAAATATTTTTTTTAAATGATTAAAAAATGTGAAGGGAATTTATTGAAGTTATTTACCTCTAAAATTATTTAAATTTTAAGGAACTATGTATTTTTAAATAAATATTCCAAAAAATAAATTTGATAATTAAGAAATATATAAGAACGAGGACGATCTTCAAAAAAATTGTGTAAATGATCAATGATATTTTTGAAATTTTCTTAAATGTAATAAATTTTTATTCAAAAGAATAATATAATAATTATGGGAATATTATAGGAAGTCTAGTCAAATTTTATATTCCAATGAGATGCGTAATATATTTTCAAATCCTTGTGTAGGATAATTATAAATCACTTCAAACTATACAGAATGATTTCATGTAATGATATGTCTAATATTATTCCACTAAAATTTAAATAAAATTTGATATTTATAATATTGTAGGATCTCATCATAGAAATTGGAATTTTTGGGATTTGAATATTAATATGAAATATTCTCATATATCAAGATAATAAAATATTAATTCATTAAGTAATGTATCCCACAAAATACGAGGAATAACATAGCATGGAAATATTAAGAATAGTTTTCGTAATAAATTTTTTCAATATAGAAGATCAAATTTTATAAATATTACTATAAATATTATAATTATTTATACAAAGACTATTCATGCTAGTAAAAAATTACATTTACTTAGAGTGGTCCTTACACAAGTTGTATATACAATGAAAATAAAAAAATAAGTAATTATATAAATATGTAGTGTAGTTTTAGGAATGAAGAATATGTGAAGATGTTCATATCAAATATACCCACCAAAAATTGATTTAATGGTGTTTAAGTGATATGTAGAATATTTGAGATACCTATTCATTATGATGTGTAGTGTAAGACTAATAATTATGGATATATTTCCTATATGGAAAATGAAATGTAATTCCAGAAAAGAAGAAGGAAGAAAATTCATTAATTATAGAAGATTCCATAAAATATTATAGTAATGTTAAGACATGGATTATTAAGATTAATTTTTCCTAACATATGAATTGTAAAGGAAAAATCTGGACAAATATTGGAGAAAATTATTTTTCAGAAGGGGCGTTTAGATATAATAGTTATTGAACAATTAGTGGAGTTTGTGTTACTGAAATTGAATCTAAAGGAAAAAATCAAAATATATTCTTTTTGTTATGTGTTTACACATACTTTATTAAGAGTTATATAAATATTTGATGATTTATATTTCTAAATTTTAAATAAATAATCAGGTGCCATAAATAGGTAAAAAATCAAAGGATTGTCACTCATGAAAAAAAATGAAATTAGTTTCAAATTGGTGGTCATATTAATTAATTTTATTTTACTCCCAATAATGAAAAAACGTTGAAGCATATAAGGATTATCCATATTGGTCTAGTAAAATTGATTAACATATTAATGTATTATTTTTTAAATTACCTATGAAATCATAAGGGAGAAGGATATTATTTTAAAAATATATATGGTGAATAATGTTCATACAACTCATAAAAGAGTGAACATTCTGTATACTAGGCACCAATTTCTAATTCTTTTTCAATTTTCTTGGGCAATAAGAAGGAAATATTACAAATGTTATATTTAAATTATCAAAATAATTTAGTATTTCACTAGTGTAAATATTTTTTGTTTTATGAAATAAATAAATTTGAATTCAAACTGTTTATAATTTTTAGATGGCTATTTGAGAAAGAGTGAGGATAATGAGTGTGAAAAGAAATTAATATGATATATTTTAAAATAATTTATTATTAACTAATGGAATATATAATTAATTAAATTGATGATATTATAACAAATAGAGATAAGTATCATGAAAAAGTTTCAACATTTGTGATATTTTTATTAACAATAAAAATTATTCATTAGTCTTCTACATCAGTTATAAAATAACATACATAGAATAAAAATAAAAATAAATACTCAACATTAGTGTTTTAATATAATCTAACTATATTTATTTATCCCCTAAAATACACCATAATATCTCTTCAATGAAACATACAATCCCCAATTTATTATATTATTCCTCCCTATCAATGGCCTCACTCTTCACCATCATCACCATCATTGTCGATGTCATTGTACACTAGTCAGATTCTTTACCATGATTCGATATCATCATCATCTTCCCCAGTTTCCCATCTCCATTTTTTTATAAATTTTATTCCCTCATAATTTTTTATTTCCATCTTGGTTAAGGTATACGTTAATTATAATTTTCCTATGTCTTAAGTCTACTTCATGATGTGTGATATTTTATATAGAATAATTTTTTTCAATGAGAAATTAAAATATGAATAAAATATTGTTCATGACACAATAAATATAAACAAAATTATGTATATATTTTTAGAACATTTTCTTTATGTTTCTTATATGTAAATAAAATAATGTTCATAGAAGAATTAGTGTCCTTATCTATGTTATATGGTAGAATGTTTCTCTATAACAAATTGTAGAACTGTTTCATTTAGTGCCACCAGAACTATCATATTTTATATTCTCATAAGTTTTATAGAATAAATATTAAATTAATAATAAAATATTATAATTTAATTCAAAAACATGTTTTTTGATTCCCATAGAATAAGTAAAATCTCTAAAAAAAAGTTAACAGTCATAATTCATTGTAACATTTATATAATGATAATTTTGTATATATATATATATATATTATGAAACCATTATATATTTATATATATAATTGCATAATAAAAAATTGATAAAAATATTTATTATTGCTTAACCTTTTAATGTCTATCATAAGATTTATAATTTTATACTATTGATTTTTTTGGGTTTATCTTTTTTAAATTATGTTACATTTATTTTATTTATAAACAATATTTTACATTTATTTTTTTACAATTAGTTGTAAAAGTAAATTAAAAATTTAATATCAATATAAGGTAACTCATATTTAATACATTTGATTTTTAATAGGTGATAATGAAAAATAAGTTCATTAATTAAATCAAGACAAGTGAGGAATACGAGGTAGTAATTGCCATGTTATTTGAATTTTCAAAAATAATATACCCAAATAATAACATGTTTTCTGTTTATTAATGAATCTTTCAAATAAAAAATGATACAAAGTGGAGAAACCAAAGACAATTTACTATTTTAGTGTTTTCATATGATTTATAGTCCTTTGATTTGGACTGGTAAATTCATTATAATTCAAAATATATTGAATATGATGATTATTTTCAAGATGAAAAGTCTGATAATCATGAATAAATGATTCTAGATATTGAAATTATGGTTGTAAATAAATAACTGTTGATCGATAACCTATATAGGGATCCTAAAAAACAATTTTATTCAAGTTATATGAAATAATAGATTTATCAAGGGTGTTAATATTGAAAAACCTATTTTAAAAATTGATAGAATACCAAGAATTTTATAGTGTTTTTGTTTTTATTGGAATACATAACATAGGAAGGCAACAATATTCCAAAATCACATTATAATCGGAAAAAAAATATTATTCCTGATAGGTATCATATATAAAATGGTATATGAAATAAAAAATAATAGTGTTATATATAATATGGACTATAAATCTATTTTAGAGTATCCTAAATATTGAAGATAAAATTATAATATGAATGGAGATTCATATATTTATTAAGCAGTTACTATTACTCCTACCAAGGAAATATAGAATCTTCCTATATTTCCTCACTTAATTTTTTTTTTAAAATTAATGTAATGAAAAATGTTATGGTTAAAGGTAGATTACTAAATATTATATGGAAAATTACGTCATTATGTGGATTTTCCATACTAGAAGAGAATTTATCAGTCATTTCGTACCTTCAGAAAGAATGTTTGGAACTTCTTACATGAAATATCAAATTATAGAATTAATTCATATCATAGAATTTGTGGAAAACATAGTTCACGGACGATTTTATTAGTGATATATTAATTTCCTCTTTATTGTTTTGTGAAATTAAGATATATATTTTTGAGGTTAATGACTTATGAAATTAAAAATCTTGAAATGATATTGATGTTTTGTTATTCCAATTCATTGATAATTGAATTCTTTTATATGATGAATTTATTAGTGTAATTTATTATTATAAAATGTAATGTTATCAATTATATATATTTATTATGTTCACTATATATTAAATACCAAAATATAGAATGTTTTCTAGATAATGTTTTATAAAGATTAATTATTTCCAAATTTGTAATGAATTGAATTCATATTACCAACTGTAATATGGGGGAAAATAGCCTACATTTTCATTAAATAATTTTCTCTATGGATCACTCTTATAATGGATTAAAAAAGGAAGTCAATGGCTCACATGAATTTTTATTAATCCAGAGCCATTTTCAACAGATACATATTTTCATATGGTTAAAAGAATTGGTGTCTCGTTAAAAAATACATGTAAATATCATACTGATATAAATATGTTGTGGAATTAATAAAAATTATTGGATCTTCTATATTGAATACATCATGTTTTTAAAAAAAATCGATTTCATTCAAGTTGTGAATAATATATATAATAGTTTGATTAGAAAATTATTATAAATTAAGTGAAAACATAACGTTTTGATAAATAAAATGTAATGGCCCGGACCACTCAGGTCCATTAAATTGTGAAAATATGGTGTTTGAGGCGTTCCAGGAGGTCAAGGTGACATACCCCCAACACTTTGACAAATTTCCAATTCTGTGAACAGTTCCATCAGTGAACAGTGTTTTTGTCGGTGAGGTTCAGTGTACAGTGTTTCTAATGGTGGGGTTTAGTGAATAGTTTTTCTATCGGCAAGGTTCAGTGAATAGTGTTTTTATCAGTGTGGTTCAGTGAACAGTGAATCTATCTTTAAGGTTTAGTGAACAGTGTTTTTATCAGTGAGGTTTAGTGAACAGTGTTTTTATTGGTGAGGTTCAGTGAATAGTGTTTCTATTAGTGAGGTTCAGTTAACATTGTTTCTATCGGTGAGGTTCAATGAACAGTCTTTCTAGAATGGTAGGTGTGTAGTGTTTCCGAAACAGTGACGTCTATCGGTAACCTATAACGGTGAGGTCTAACAGTGTCCTTTTCTTTCCTTTTCCAAATTTTAAGTATGTGAACAGTGTTTCTTTCTTCCTACAGTATCACCCCTTTTATGTTTCCTTTGACATATAAAACATTTAAATACTTATTTTGAGGACTCTTATGGTTGATTCAAATGCCATAATTCCTATATTAATTATTCCTATGGCTTGGGATGTTTTTACATGGTCAAAATGCATGGGTTAATGCAATCCTCTTTTAATGGGGGAATTAATCGTTTCTTAAATGATCGCCCCATTAAATCATTAAATGGGACAAGATATCATCCTCCCTTGTTCTTCCTCTTTGTTCTCGGCTATGAGATGCTAAAACCTTTCAATCCTTCTTGTAGGATTTGAACAATCAAACATTACTCCTTGGATTGGTTCCACTCTATTTTGAAGTAATTGAGCTATATCGGCCAATCTTTGATATAAGGTATGTTTTATAGACATTCCTTTGGGGATCATCTCCTCCTATTTCTCCTTTTCATGTTATATCATGTAATTTTCATGCTTCTAATAGGGTTTTTCTTGGGGTTTTGTTGGTTCTGTCATACTGTCGCATCCTCGGGTGGATACAGTTGTCGCAAGAGGAGGATCGTGACCCGTTGTGTGGATAAACAACATGAGGAACTGTTTGAGGTAGGGGATTTGTTTCTTCTCATTTCTTTTATGTGCAAATGTATTGTTAGCATGTTCAATCCCACTAGATGAAAATGGAATTGACATAATAAATATTTTTACCAGATAAAAAATTTATATCGATTGTATGTTATTGCCTATTTTTTTCTAGATAGCGTGATATCTATTCTTTCTTTTCTTAGATGTTTGTTCTTGATGGAAATAAATAAAGAACGTAAACTGTGATTAATTGGTAATTGTTTTCTAAAGATAAAGAGGCATAAAAAAGAATCTGGTTCTTGATGTAATTTCATGTTAATCAAATTAGTGCAGTAAGCATGTTTATTTATTTGCGATATCAAACTGTTTAGGTATCTCGAATTTGGAACCTACGAATAACTAATATGTTAATTCAATATGGATTAAAGAACTGATTGTTTGATAATTCCTTAATGGGTTCTGAGTTACCCTTTTGATTGTTAAAGTGACAAGAGCTCAATTAATGTGTTGTTTGTTTTCCTGCTACTTGTGTCGTTATGTGATCCTGGATGGCTGTTGTGATATGTGGGGGCGTGGAGGCATTTGGTTTTGGCAGCAGATGACGCCTACAGTGGAGGGATGCATCGGTTTATGCATGTGGGTGTTGGGGAGGACACTAGGGATGATGGAATGGGATGGTGGTGATTGTTGGATGCTTGCTGATTTTGATTGGTTGTTTATATACTTTACATTCCCCCACTACTCAAGATATATGGCCTTACTTACCCTTCTTCCAAAATAGGCAAAGACACGCTGGGTATGCCGCTTGCTTTCTGTGTATAGATTCTCAAGGAAGGATGGTTTTATGCTCTGGATATAAGCGGAAAAAACTCGATGGGTAGTACATCTACTCACCGTGTTGAGCAACATTGTTTTTAGAAGCATATAATGTTTTTTCAAGAATACCTGGGAATGTGGGAATGTATTTCTATAATGAATAATTGAATAAATGGTGTTACCCCATGGGGATGGAGATGTTGGAACATAAGGATGAGGATGTAATTTTTGAAGAATAGTTGACTTTGGGTGTGATGCTAATGAAATTTTATGGTTAATTAATTTTTAAAGAATTAATTAACATACAGTGGAACTGAGAAAAAGGGATTGAAGTAATCTAATAAGCTCTTTAAATGGTTGTGCGCTTATAGGATACGTAGTCTTAGAAGTAGCATCCCAGAGATGGAGAGACGTCAGCTGTTGTTGTGTTTAAGACTAGGTAATGCCCATACTGTGGTAGTGAGATATAAGATATCAAGTACTTTTTTTGTTTCTATACACTACTCCACCCTGTCAGTAAGGGTAACTGACACCCCGGGGATTTTGAGCCCTTGGGGGGTATTTTCCCCATCATTCTGGTGGGAGGATGGATAGATGACTACCACCTTTGGCCCCACTCTCTTCTCTTGGTAGTTACTTGTGCTGGTAGGCACATTGGTTAGTTTTCCCCATATATGTGTGTAGATGGTTGTAATGGCTTTTGGTTATTCACACAAATATATTTTGGATATAGTTTTCTATGTACTACAATAGGTGTAACGGGTATAGGTTGTGATGGCTTGAGGATGTATGGGTTGTAATGGCATGAGGTATATAATACCCAATGCATGATACATGTTATGGGAGATTTGGTGGCTCCCAGAAAGTACCTGGTTACTTTGGTTTGTGGATGTAGTGGTTTTTCTGCACGAGGTGCATATTGTGGAGCTTCGCCCAGGTGACTGCGGGCAATCCTTTTGGAGAGAGATTCCCAGGACATGCGACGTTGGGGAAAAGTGGAAAACCAGTGGGGAAGTTGTAGAGGGGTAACCTTGATATTAATTATTTTATGATATATTCTTGTATGCATTACTTGGTAAGAGTAGCTAGGGTGAGGTTGGTAACTTAGTATACATGTTTAGTTGACAAGTTATTTTCACTTGTTGTTCACTATGCTTTAGCATGATTTCTTGAATTTTGTACGAGAGGATTCGGGAAGGATCCTACTGAGTATATTGTTATACTCACACAATATATATATAAACTATTTTTTAGTTCACTTGGAGAAGGATAGATATCAAGCTGGTTTATACTAGCTTGGGGTTGCAGGTGCTGCTCGGGCTTCTGGTTGCTACCATTTTTACATTCTTTTGGGTACTTGCAGTCTTTCCCCTTTTAGTTGTACTGCTTTTGCAAGACATTTCAAATGTGTACTTGTGTTTTGATTTATGCAATAGTCTAATTTGGAGTTTATTGGTGTCTATCTTATCTCTCTTTTCTGCATGTGTTCTCTTAGAGGGTAATGCCTCTACTTTTCTATGTTAATATACCCTCGATGCTAGTCACCAACCCAGGGCCTACTGGAGGTGTGACTCGGGGGGTTATTATCTCCCTTATCACATTTCTAGCCTAGGGGAGGTGCACTTTGTGGGGAGTGGGTCCTGACATAGTGGTATCAGAGGTCTAGTTGATGGATATGATGGAGTTTAGAGTTAGGCACAGGTGAGGTGGCATGTGTTGGTAGGTAAATAGTGTCATTCATGTTTAGCAAGTGAGGTAAACACTAGAGACCGGCTGAGATATAGGTGTTTATGGCCCCCTAGGATCTGATGAATAGACCTTTATGATTACAATGGCTACTAAAAAAGGTTATACTAGATGCAGGGTAGAGACTTAGGAAAGGATCATGCATCATTCTTCTGTGTGCCTGTGTTTTAATGGGTAGACCTTGGGATAGGTAAACCTAAAATGAATAAAAGAAAAAAATTAATTAATTAATGTTGAGTCTTCCATATTCCAGGTTTAGGAGCTATAAAGGTTTTTTATTTTACAGGTATGACTCTAGGTCGACACCCTCATCAAGTTTTCACAGAAAATGTTCAGCAGGTTGTTCCAGCAGATCGCCCCATGGTGGAGGTTGACGACGACGATGCATGGAGGAAGACACTACGAGAGTTTCAATGCCAGAGTCTGCAGAAGTATGATGTATCCATTTTAGATGCAGTCATGGAAGACTGGTTAGAGGAGGTCAAGATCGGATTCGGTTTGATTCGTGCTCGGAATAAACATTGGGTTTCCTTGGTTGTGATAGTGCTACGTGGAGCAGTGAGGCAGTGGTGGTTCTTGTTCCTCGGGGATCATGAGGAGTCAGTGATCTCATGGGAGGAGTTCTGAGATAGTTTTAGAGTCGAGTTTCCTTCATCGACTGTGAAGGCATCCAATTTCCAGGAGCATCTTACCCTTTGACAGGGGAGCTCTAGTGTTCAAGAGTTTGGAATCTGTTTCAGGAACCTTTTACGATATTCTTCGGACCTCTTGCCAGATGAGGAGGCCAGGGTGAGACATTTCGAGGAGGCTTTGCATCCTGATATCCATCTCCATGTCTCCCCATTTTTTCTGAAAACATATCTTGAGGTACTGGAGAGGGAAGGGGTTTTTAAGAGGACAATGGCCAGGGCCGGATCATCACAAGAGGGGAATCATCATGGTTCCTCATAAAGCAGAGTTGTGGTCTAGGGTTCCCGGTCTTTAGGGAAGAATGGTTTCCGCTCAGCAGGGGGTAGGTCCCAGCCCTTCACATATTGTTTCTCTAGAGGTAGTAAATCTCAAGCCTATGCCAATGGATCAGGCTCTTGTTTTTTTAATGGTGGTCATGGCCATCAGATGCAGTAGTGCCTGACCTTTCAGAGAATTCATCGTGCACTAGGCGTTACTCTCAAGGTCCCTCCGTTGAGGCAGTTACAACCGAGGCAGCAGAAGCTTGTTGCACCAGCATTAGATCAGCAGAGGGTAGATGGGGTAGGTAAAGGACAGCCCCATGATGCTCCCCATCCTCAGAGAGAAGAGCGCGAACATGGTGGTGGTCGTCCTCAGGGTTAGAGAGGTCGTGGAGGAGGTCATGGCCAGATTCATGCTCTAGCATTGCCAGCTCCATGAGAGCCAGAAGTCATTCAAGGTACCTTTTTCATGTTTTCTAACTTGGTGTATTCCTTGTTTGATTCCGGATCGACACACTCCTTCATATCACAAAACCTTGTCCATGATTTGGGACTTGAGGTAGAGAGGCTTCCACTGCCCTTGGCGTTGACTACGCGAGTTGGAGGTCGAGATGACTTGTTTGAAGTATGTGGAGACTGTGAGATATGGTTGGGGAAACACTGCTCTTGGGGATATTTAATATGTATACGAATACAACCATATTATGTCATCCTAATCATGGATTGGTTATATTTGGTGCACGCTATCGTAGATTACATCAGGAAGAAGGCCGTCTTCATTGGTGTTGATGGAGAAAAGGTGATGTTTTTTGGTGACTGATACCCTCGTATGGGTCATTGGAACGTTATTTAATTATCATCAATGATGGCTAAGATGGTGTTGAGTTCTTTAGAGGTTCAGCAGTTGGCATTTACTAGGGTCGTAAAGGATTGCCCGAATTTCTTTCCAAAAGAGGTAGTAGCATTACCCCCTCGACGAGAGATCGAGTTTGGGATCGAGCAATAGCGAAGAGCATCTCCTATCTATATGACTTAATATAGTATGACCCCTTCTGATTTATGAGAGCTATGTATACATCTTGATGATCTGTTATAGTGTGGTTTTGTTCGGCCAAGTGTGCCACCATGGGGTGCACAAGTTTTCTTCGTGAAGAAGGCTGACGACAGTTTGATTTTGTGTGTCGATTATCATATCTTAAACAAAGTGACAATAAAGATTCGCTATCCACTTCCGCAAATTGATGATTTATTCGATCAACTGAAAGGTTAATGTGGGTTCTCAAAGATCAAATTACAGTCGGGATATCATCATATGTGTGTGAAGGATGTGGATATCCTGAAGACTACTTTCCGTTGTCTTCATGGGTATTATGAGTTCATTGTGATACCATTGGGCATGATGAATGCTCCAGCTGTATTCATGGGATTGATGAATGTTGTGTTCCTTGAGTTACTGGACATTTTCGTGGATGTTTTCATCGATGAAATCCTTGTGTACTCCACATCTGAAGAGAAGCATTCAGAGCATCTACGAGCCCTTTTGGGAGTTCTTCAACAACATCAGTTGTTCAGAAAGTTGTCGAAGTGTGAGTTTTGGGCTTGAGAAGTTCTTTTCTTGGGGAATGTTATGTACAAATAGGGAGTAGATGTGGATCCAATAATTATAGAAGCAGTTGTGTCCTAGGAATCCCCCAAGACAGTGTCAGAGGTGTGAAGTTTCCTTGGTCTTGAAGGCTACTATAAGAGGTTCGTAGCCGATTTCTCACATGTTGAGAGTCTGCTGACAGCTTTGACTAGGAAGGATCAAGCCTTCATATGGACTGATCAATGTCAGACATTGTTTGAGTATCTAATGGAGATGTTAGTATGTGCTCCAGTAATTTTTCTTCTAGCAGAGGGAGTCCACTTTGATTTTTTCTATGATGCTTCACATCTGGGGTTAGGTTGTGTTCCCATGCAGTAGAGGTCAGTTGTTTCATGTGGTTCTCCGCAGTTGTTTCCCCATAAACTCAACTATTCCACCCATGATCTTGAGTTGGAAGCTATGGTGTTTGCTCTGAATCTGTGGAGCCATTACCTCTTGGTGAGTACTTTGTGGTTTTCGCCAATAATATGAGATTGAGTTACGTTTCCTCCTAGAGTTTCATGAACATATGACAACATCAGTGGATGGAGTTCTTGTAGGAATATGGCATCGAAATATTATTTACTCCTAGAAAAGGTAATGTTGTATCTGATGAACTGAGCTAAAAGTCACTTAGTGATGTTGTGCGTGAATCCTGTGATCCCTAGAGAGTAATGGAAGAATTGTCAGCATTTCATCTTAATATGAATGAAGTTTGGGGTAGAGGTTGTCTTTTTCAGATGAAGGTACAGTCAACCCTGATGTAGAAGGTGTAAGAGTCCCAGTTGGGAGATCTAGAGGTGGAGGTTTGTAGAGACCGAGTTGATTGTGGAGAGGCCCCTGATGGTTGGTCGGAGGATGAACAACACCGAGTGTTGTATCATAGAAAGCTTTTTGTTCCCTTGACGATGAATGAGACGGTTCTTAAATAGTTTCATAGTTCACCTTTAGCAGTATATCCTGGCATGAAAAAGATGTACCTATCCTTGAGGATTAAGTTCTGGTGGCCTAGGCTAAAGGAGGTGGTTGCGGAGTTTGTGTCTCGATGTTTAGTCAGCCAGAAGGTGAAGGTCGAACATCGTGTTCTATGTGGTCTTCTTCAGCCATTAGAGATTCCTTAGTGGAAGTGGTAGGACATCTCAATGGACATTGTTACTTTTTTACCTCGAGCTCTAAGTGGAAATTATTCTATTTGGGTGGTATTGGATCATTTAACAAAATCGTCTCACTTCATAGAGATAAAGGAGTTCCGATCAGTGGAAGTTTTGTCGAGGCAGTATCTAGAGGAGGTAATGAGACTTCATGGAGTCCCGAGGATGATCATTTATGATCGAGATCCTCGTTTTATCTATGGGGTGTGGTGATGTCTCAAACATGCTTTTGGTTCCCAACTATGCCTTAGCACTACTTTTCATCCTCAAACGGATGGTTATACTATGTGAACCATCCAGACTCTTGATGAGATGATACGATCTTATGTTCTTGATTTTGGAGGCTCATGGGTAAGCCACTTACCCTTGTTGGAGTTCGCTTACAACAATAGTTTTCACTCCACCATCAGTATGGAGCTGTTTGAATCCTTGTATGGACGGTATTGCCTTTCTCCATTTGGCAGGACTGGGGTCGGAGAGTCAGCAATTATCAGACCGGAACTAGTGCAGAATACAACACAGATGGTCTAGGTGATTCGTGAGAGGATGAAGATAGTGCATGATCATCAGAAATCATATGCTGATCAAAGGAGGTGATCCTTGGAGTTTCATATTGGGGATCATGTGTTTCTGAATGTGACACTCCGTCATGGGAAGTGAAGGTTTGGTCATGGAAGTATGGTTACTCCTCAGATTTTTGGGCCTTTAGAGGTGTTAGCTCATGTTGGAGATGTGGAATATCGAGTAGCACTTCCCCCACAGACGAGTCTAATACATGATGTTTTCGATGTATCACAGCTCCATTGTTATCATCATGATGACTCTCACATCATCGATTGGAAAGAGATCGATGTTGATGAGGATGCAACCATTGAGGAGAAACATGTGGAGATCCAAGACCGCAAGGAGAAGTTGTTGCACAGGCATTCTATCCCATTAGTTCGTGTCTTGTGGTGACACGGTGGAATGGAAGAGAGTACCTGGGAACGTGAGTCATAGATATGTGCTCAGTACCTAGATTTGTTTGATGTTTAACTCTTTTCATGTAATGATGTTCCCTTTTTGGTTAGACCTTTCATGTTTTATTTACAAATTTCTTTTGTGGATTTTGTGGATTGCTCTCTTTTGATAGGTATCTCAATGGGTGGTTATTCGGACCCCATTTCTTTTTTTGTCTCTTTATGTTGGTTTTGAATTCTTGTGGATGAGAATGATTTGAGAGGTATCTGATGTAATGGTCCGGACCTCTCAGGTCCATTACATTGTGAAAATATGGTGTTTGAGGCATTCTGGGAGGTCAAGGTGACATATCCCTAACACATTTCCAAATTTCCAATTATGTGAACAGTTCCATCAGTGAACATTGTTTCTATCAGTGAGGTTCGGTGAACAGTGTTTCTATCGGTGAGGTTCGTGAACAGTGTTTCTATCGGTGAGGTTCAATGAACAATTTTTCTATCAGTGAGGTTCATTGAAAAGTGATTCTATTGGTGAGGTTAAGTGAAACTTGTTTCCATAACGGTAGGTGTACAGTGTTTCCAGAAAAGTGAGGTCTATCGGTAACCTCTAATGGTGAGACCTATCGGTAACCTCTAACGGTGAGGTATATCGGTAACCTCTAATAGTGAGGTCTATCAGTAACCTCTAACAATGAAGTCTAACAGTGACCTTTTTGTCCTTTGCCTAATTTTGAGAATGTGAACAGTGTTTCCAACTTCCTATAGTTTAACTCCTTTAACGTTTCCTTTAAGTTAAAATACATTTAAAGCCTTATTTTAAGGACTCTTAAGGCCAATTCAAATGTCATAAATCCTATATTAATTATTCTTATGGATCGAGATGTTTTTACATGGTCATACCACATGGGTTAATGCAACCCTCTTTTAATGGGGAATTAAGCATATCCTAAATCGTCGCCCCATTAAATCTTCAAAAGGGACAAGATATAATCCTCTCTGGTTCTTCCTCTATGTTCTCGGCTATGAGATTATAGAATTTTTCAATCCTTCCTGTAGGAGTTGCACAATCAAACTTTACTCCTCGGATTGGTTCTTCTCTATTTTGATGCAACCGAGCTATATCGGTCAATCTTCGATATAAGGTATGTTTTATAGTCGTTCCTTTGGGGATCATTTGCTCTTGTTTCTCCATTCCATGTTATATCATGTAATCTCTATACTTATAATGGGGTTTTTCTTGGGGTTTGGTTGGTGCTATCGTACCATGACATCCTCGGGTGGATGCAGTTGTCGTGAGAGGAGGATCATGGCCCATTGTGTGGATTAAGAATGTGAGGAACTATTTGAGGTTGGGGATTTGTTGCTTCTCTTTTCTTTTACATGCAACTATATTGTTAGCATGTTTAATCCCCTTGGATGATAATGGAATTGACATTATAAATATTTTAACCGGATAAATAAATTGATATCAATCAAATGTTATTGCCTCTTGTTTTTCTAGATAGTGTGATATCTATTCTTGCTTTGATTAGCTGTTTGTTCTTGATGCAAGTCAGTAAAGAATGTAAACCGGGATTAATTGATAATTTTTGGATAAAGATAAATATGCATAAAAAGGAATATGGTTATTATTAAAATTTGATATTAATCAAATTAGTGCAGGAAGCATGTTTATTTATTTGTGATAGATTTTTGATTAGGTTTCCTGAATTTTGAACCTACAAATAACTAATCTGTTAATTCAATATGGATTAAAGAACTGATTTTCTGATAATTCCTTAAGGGGTTATCATTTACCATTTTGATTGTAAAAGGTACTAGAGCTCAATTAATGTGGTGTTTGTTTTTTTTTTGCTGTTTGTGTTGTGATGTGATCTTGGATGGTTGTTATGATATGTGGGGGCATAGAGGCTTTTTGTTGTCGCAACAGATAACTCCTAGAGTGGCGAGATGCATCGGTTTATGCATGTGGGTGACGGGGAGGACACTAGGGATGATTGAATGGGATGGACGTCATTGTTGGATACTTGGTGATTTTGGTTGGTTGTTTATCTACATTACTTTTCCCCACTTTTCAAGGGATATGGTCTTAATTACCCTTCTTATGAAAGAGGGGAAGACACGCGCGGTATTCCACATACTTTCCGTGTTTAGTTTTTCATGGAAGGATGGTTATATGATCTTGCTATAAGCGGCAAATACTCGACAGGTATTACATCTACTCATTGTTTTGATCCCCCTTGTGTTTAGTAGCATATAATTTTTTACTAGAATGCCTAGGAATGTGGGAATGTATTTCTATAATGAATAATTGAATAAATGGTGTTAACCCATGGGGATGGAGATGCTGGAACATAATGATTAGGTAGTAATTTTTGAAGGAACAGTTGACCTTGGGTGTGATGCTAATGAAATTTTATGTGGGATTGTTCATGGTTAATTAATGATTAATTAATTAATTAACGTACATTGGAATAGATAAAAAGGGAATGAAGTAATATAATAATCATTTTAAATGGTTGTGTGCTTATAGGATACCAAGTCATAGAAGTAGCATCCCAGAGTATGAAAGACGTTAGCTGTAGTTGTTTCTAAGACCAGGTAATGTCCATAGTGTGGTTTTAAGATATAATATATCCTGTAATTTTTGTGTTTTTATACGCTACTCCACCCTATTAGTAAGGGAAATTGACACCTAGGGGATTCTGAGCCCTAGGGGGTGTTATCCCCAACATTATGGTGGGAGGATGGATGGGTGACTACCCCCTTTTTCTCCACTCTCTTCTCTTGGTAGTTACTAGTGCTAGCAGGCACATTGGTTAGTTTTCCCTATATATGTGTGTAGAGGGTTGTAATGGCTCTTGGTTATTCACACACATATATTCTGGATATAGTTTTCTATGTACTACTATAGGTGTAACGTGTATAGGCTATAATGTCTTGAGGATCCTTACTCAGAGTATGGGCTGTAATGGATTGAGGTATAATACCCGACATGTGATACACGTTACGGGAGATTTGGTGGCTCTCAAAAAATACCGGGTTACTTTGTGTGTGGATGTGGTGGTTTTGTTACACGAGGTTCATATTGTGGTGATTTGCCCATGTGTCTATGGGCATGCCTTTTTGAGTGAAATGGTGAGGACGTGTGATGTTGGGGAAAAGAGGAAAAGTAGTGGGTATGTAGTAGCGGGTTACCATTAATATTCTTAATTATATGATATATTCTTGGATGCATTAATTGGTGAGAGTGGCCATAGTGTGGTTGGGAACATAGTATACCTGTTTAGGTGACGAGTTAATTTCACTTGTTGTTTACTATGCTTTACCATGTTTTCTTTTCTTTTTCACAAGAGGCTTCAGGAAAGATCCTACTGATTATACTCTTATACTCACCCTATATATATAAATTGTTTTTCAGGTCACTTGGAGTAGGTTGGAGATCAAGCTGGTTTCTACTAGCTTGGGGTTGCAGGAGCTGTTCGGGCTTGTGGTTGCTGCTGTTTTTATTTTTATTTGGGTACTTGCAGTCTTTCCCCTTTCAGTTGTAGTACTTCGGCATGACATTTCATATGTGTACTTGGGTTTTCATTTATAATACAGCCATAGTTGGAGTTGATTGGTGTCTATCTTATCTCTCTTTTCTCCATGTGTTCTCTTAGAGGGTAATGCCTCCTATTTTGTGTGTTATTATACCCTCGGTGCTAGTCGCCAACCCGGGGCCTACTAGAGGGGGGACTCAGGGGTCATTATCTCCCTTCTCACATTGCCGGCCCAGGAGGGGTACACTTTTTCGGGAGGGGGTCGTGATATACAAGATTAGAATTACTATATATTGGAATACATTTAGATTATATCCCATTGCAAAAGGAAAAATAATATACATACCCATGTCATTTTATATATTAGTCAAGGGGGAGAAAATCTATTTTCCTCAAAGCATCTGTGATATCAAAGTTACAAGTGATTATTTAGAAAATATAAAAAATATGTAATAAAAAGATTTTAAATTATTAATAATGAAATATCATTATTTTCATGACATGATGAAATAGATCCTAATAGTTTCAGAAATGGAATATTTTCAGTCATTTTTACAATAACTTCTATGAAGGCATTTTATTTTATTCAATTCAATTTTTAGAAAATAGATTGATCTAAATTCATTAAACTCTTTAGATAATGGTTAAAATGAAAAATATCTTAAACTAAAAATTTACATTCAAGTTTATTTTTTGAGATTATGGTGCATTTAATAGTTTATTTGGTGAGAGAAATTACACTTTACAGTAGTATATTTCTATGTTGGATGTACCCTTTTGAACTATATTTCATGATATTGAATGTATATGTTAACAATCCATATTGAAAATTGACTACATTATTAATATTTTTATTTATTTATAGGTTGTATAATTTTGAACAAACCACTTATCTATAGTGTATTACATTTGTTTTAATATATATTTCCTTGAACAATTATGTTTTATGGGAAAGGGGATCTATTGATTGAGTATAAAATCATTTATGGGTGAAAAAATAAACTATGTAAAATAATTAATATTATATTATAAATATTATTTTACAAAAAATACCTTAATCTATTTTATTAACATTATCCAAAGAATAATGCTATGAAAATATTTAATAAGCACAAAAAAATTGAATGGATTATAGTTTCCATTCATGGTAGATAAGATGATTCTATGACATTTACATGGTTAAAAATATTCCCAAGTTTTTTGTGATGTCAAGGAAGGGTATGGCATTATGTGTTATATATTTTATAAAAAATAATAGGATAATAGATGTTTGGTTCAGAAATATAGTGTATGGGTGTTATTAGAAGCAATGGATTTTTATATTTCTAAAGAGAAAATCTCAATATCTTTGTCATGTTTATATTATAAAGTTATTAAAAAATAAGAGTGGTTGATTACATTAAATTTCAATTTCTAGTGTTTCACTATAAATTGTTTATTGGAACCATTAGTATATAACATGATGAATTTGGTATGATGCTAGTTATATAAAATATATAACAATACATAACTGATCATTTTATCATGGAAACACATAGAATTTTTTTTCTATTTTCTTTATCCATCAAATGTTAAGTGGTCTGTCTTTTTTCCAGGAAAACCCAAAATATTTGTGGTGAAAATATTTACAGAAATGATTATTTATGATAGATCCCAAGTTACATAGAAATATTTTCAATGATTTTTTATGACTATCTCATAGACATGGTTTGTACTATATTAAAATATTTTGATAATGGAATAAAAGAGAACAATTATTCATTAAACCCTTAATATTATAAGTGACATATATTTATTTATTTATTATTTTTTTAAATTATATAAAATGATAGTTATATTTGTTTTAATTTTTTTACCTAAAACACAAATTCTAATAAATATGATAAATAATTTTTTTATATTAGATTTGTTTTTTGTATAATATTTTAATTATCCGAATTAATATATAATTTTTATTTATTTATAAATTTTTCATATGATTTTTTTATATCAGTTTATATTTTAACAATACATTCAATGTTATATAGAATTGTTATCTACTAATGAATAAGATAAAATATTTACAGATTTTTGATTAATTTTTTTGTTCCTATAATTTTCTAATTTTTAATCAAATATATATATAAATTATATATGTTTAATTTTTAACTTCATTATCCTTTTAAATTTTAATATCATTTAATCCATCATTAATGTTTCTATTTTTTTACAATTATAGTTATCAAATTAATAAATATGGATAAATATTTTTCTATTATAGTTTTCATTGGATGATTTAACAATTTTTTTAATTATATA
This sequence comes from Viscum album, assembly GCA_963277665.1. Lineage (NCBI taxonomy): Eukaryota > Viridiplantae > Streptophyta > Magnoliopsida > Santalales > Viscaceae > Viscum > Viscum album. The sequence goes on from OY728143.1 coordinate 1,019,464,790, forward strand.
TGTACCAATTGTTTATTATAATTTATTACTAAATATTAATTTTATTTATAGGATTATTTCAAATAAAATAGTTGAACCACCTCATTCTTCTATGGAGAACCATGACGATACTTTTACTACGCAGATTTCTCAATATTTCGTAAAAAATACTATGACTTTTTTGGTGTTAATAATGAATTCCTGGTTTGTTAAATGTTGTAGAATGATTTTGAAAATAATATCATTTTCTCATTTATAGAACCATTGGATGCATATTTAGGTCAATGATAATGGCAATCTGAGGGTTCTAAATTCAAAACAATATAAGATTGTTGTTATAATAAAATCATGTTTAAAATTTAGTATATATATTTGTGATTGTTTAAGGGATGATAATGATAAATTATCTCTGTTATGGGTGAAATTTTTTTTTTGCCAGTTTATTACTATTTTAATTATCATGGAATGGTTTTACAAATATAGGTTTTACCATTTCTTTTTAGATGACATAAGATAATCCAAACACTATAGAATTAATGAAAAAACATTTATTTGTAACTTATTGGATGCTAAGGGATTTTAAATCAACCATCAAAACATGTTTTACATTTAGGGAATAATAGAATGAAAATTATTTCCATCTATATTTTTTTCATTATAAAGATACATGAAATATTTCTGTTGAAATAAGATGATGTGAATAATATTTTAAAAGTAAAATTTTATATTTTAGAATTTTTTTATATAATAATGATCATATTAATTATTTTATCCCTTATTTTATTGAATCTATGAATATATCATCCTGATATCCAACCAGAAAAATAAAACCCAAATCATCTCACTGATGGAGGGTGTACAATATTTAAAGGAAAAATAAATGAAAAAAATCATAAAATAATGGCTGAGTCATCAAATTCCTTAAAGGTTGACCCCCAATATTGACATAAAAAATAGAAAAAGTCTACAATGTGAAAAAAATGAAATAAATATTATAGAATAGTGAATAGATATTATTGAGAGTATTTTAAAGAGATATTAATGTTAATTATATAATTTATATTATCTTAAACCAATGTATATTTTGATACACTATTGAATTTTTCAAAATTATATAATTAATCTCTTTAAAGGAGTAGTACAGATAGTACCATCATTATTGAGGGAAAGAAGGATATTTTAGAAAATGTATTGGGAATTATTGATCTCTTAGTTCATATATGTGGATATGAGAAGTTTTATCAGTTAAAAATACCTTTATTTATTCTGGACTATCTTCAAATGAGGATTTATATAATTGAAAAAATAGAAGTTTCAAAATATTATCATATATACATTGGTGAGATGAGGTAGGAGAATATCATAACATCTATACAGTTGATGTATGTAAACATCAAATGGCATATTTAGGTTACATATCCAAATCATCTGCATATTCATGTATATCCAACTTATACAACTCCTCATATACAACTTCATGTGTTCGACTATTATTTTTAAGGATTATCGATATGAATTTTTTTTAAAATGGTATTATACATAACATTTGGGATATTGTATATAATCCACATATAGAGACGATTCAAATTAGCGTAATGATGCAAGATATTATTGATAGATCATCAAAATTATAGTTTCCTATACATGTGGTCACTAATATTGGATAAAGTATCATCCATTTTCTACTTGTTCTATATAAAGATTTTAGATCCATTATCACTGATGTATGTAAAAATTATATTATTGATATATATATTACTGTCTCATATTTTTTATAAAAATTAATATATATTTATATATCTATATTTTTATATTTTTATAGGATTAATATAAAGCTAAATTTGTACTATATAAAATCCAATAATTACAATCCAACAAGAATTTTGATTCTTTTTATTCTAGACATCAATGGTTATAATCATATTCATATTTATTGTCAGAATTTTAAGAGATTCAAATGGATTCTAAGATTTGTTGTAGAGATATTATTGTGATGATTTTGAGATATATGTCATTGATACTAAATTTATATACTTACTGAGAAACTATATGGTGGAAGACATTTTGTGTAAGTTTATTATCATATTTATTTCAATTATTTTAATTTAATGAAACTTAATATTTATATTTTTTTTATTATATGTCATTATACACATTTAATGTAGTGTGATATGAAATTAATATATATATATATTAAATATAATTTATCTCACCATTATAAAAGACATTGTGTGATAGATAATTAAACATATATATTTTATAAATACCTAAAAAAAGTAATTTAGGTTTGGGTTCTTCATGATCTTAAAGGGTAGGAAACATATAATTTTTATAGTGTTATTATTTAAAAAATAAACATCTCAAATTATATTTTTTAAAATATTAGTTTCAATTGTATTTTTTGTAAATTTTTTTTCTATAAAATATCAAAACATACTTGTTTTGATATATACATAGTGATGTGTAATAAAATGAAACAAAAGTATTAGACACATATGTTTGAATATATTAAAAATTATATATAATATTTTGCATAATTTTGTAACATGTATATATTTTTTTTAATATGTAATTGAATTAATTATGGAAACAATAATAAAAGAGAATGTAATTTCTAATATATGTGAAAAAAATATGATAACCCACTAATAATTACAATATTAAGGCTGTAAGTACACAAAATGTTATTTAGAATTGAAAAATTATTTTTGAACATTAATTTCATTATCAACAATGAGTGAAGTAATGTGTATAATATCTTCTAAGATATATGTTTGAAAAAATCTCAACCAGGAATGTTACAAAATTCCACAAGGATATATTTTACTACAACCTTTTTTTTCAGTTATATTTTATTTATATTGATATTTATGTTAAATTTATTCCTTTCAATTTTTAACTTTTTTTTATCTTAACCCCTAATATTAATAATATCCAAATCACTTGAAAATATAATTCATGTATTATATCATAAAATTTGTTAGCTATTTTTTATTATATATAATTCAGTGTTTATATTTAAAAATTTTATGTTTATATTATTTGACTAAAGGTGAAATTAATTTTTTTATTAAGAATATATAGTTTTGCTATTTTTTTGGTTCTCTTAATGTTATTTTTTGGTTACGTATGATTCTACTATACCGTTGATGTCCTCCATTTGAATATGAAATTTACATAAACAATATTTTAATTAATGTTAAAGAGCAAATAAATATATCTTTGATGTTGGTTATTATGTCACTGATTTAGAAAACTGATTTTCACATCAGTTATATGATAACCAACACGAAATATCATTCCTATTATATACATTTTTGCATTTTTTTATGTTTTTTAATTCAATAATAGACTTAAAATATCTATTCATTTCGGTTAAGAATAGAAAATGTGAAAATACTTATTTATAAAATTTCTTATAGTGGTGCCTCTATTTATAAAATCTTGAAAACCCTTATTCACTAATGAAGTTATGATCCACATGGTGTATAAATATAATTGGCAATAATTTACATGTAACACTTTGGAATTCGAAATTTATAAGAATTTGAAAAACCGTCATTGTAATACTCCATATAATCCTCATAAAAAATAGATTTTTTGGAGAAATAAGAAAAGCTTAATTGATATGGGATGAATAATTATTTATGAACATAAAATATTACAATTCCTATGATGCGAAGCGGTGTGTATAGATGTTGATATTTTTTTATATATTTATATTGAGTCATGATTCTAATATGACAAAATAAGAGATGTGGTAAAAATGGTATCTTATATTTAAGTATATTTATGTTTTTTATAGTCCCTACATCATGAATATCACAACTTATGTCATTAAAAATCATTGATAAATCTAAAGAAGTGTTGTTAGTGGGATTTTATTATTATGGAGTAGGATAAAAATCATGTAATAATATTATATACTAATAATTGGTATTTCTGAATATTATTATAAAAAAACATTACATTGTTGTTGTGAGTGAAGAAATTTTTAAACATTCGACACTAGACAATATTCATATTTTTGATAAATAATGGAAAAGGGGGATGGAAATATCCCACATTCTGTTTATATTTACTTAAAACAGACATATGATGAGGAATAATGATAAATTTATACATTAGATATCACAATGACCTGTATAAGAGGAAAATATAATATAAGATAATATTATCTACTGAAAATAATAGAAATATTGAGAATAAGAAATCAAACATCCATTTTGTTCACTATTATAGATGAATATGAGAATAAGTGGTGGATAAATTAAATCAATAATGATCCTGATCATATATAAATTAATGAAACAAAAAAAATATAATTATAATTAAAGATAAAATATATATAGGAAGCATGTGTTTTTTTAGAAAAACACTAAATGAGAAATTTGGGACGTTAAAAAACAATGATAATTTTTTATGGAATGAATGTTCACAAGTGGATTACATAGATATAAAAGATACATTTTTATTATAATAAGGAATATAATCTATTAAAAATATTCCATTGTAAGTTTTTTTGTATGTTTTAAATCATAACATAGAGCCTAGTACTGAAAATGAGATAGTTTCTTGTAGAAATTGAACGACTCTAAATGAAGAGATTATATAAATTTTATGAAGATTATATGACCACTGGTACTATATTTTTCATATTTTATATTGATGACATAATTTCCATAGGTGAAATGTTGTATACCTATGAGTAGTTTTAAAAAAACATATGTAGAGGAATTTTTAGATATAAATACATGGTGAAATTAAATAATTCTTTGTAATGAATAATACGAAAAAAACATGAAAATATATTTCTACATAGATTGAAATTTTCCAAAAACAAATTTATAATAAATATTGTGTGGATTATTACATGTATTTTTCGACACCAACTATGGTTTTAATAAATATAAGTGATTATGAATCAATAAACCACATAATTTAAAAATATTTATCAAGAATTATTTGATGTCTTATTTATGTAAATAATTATAGAACTAGAATTTTTAATACATTGATACTTTGTGCATCATTACAAAGTGATCTAAATGAGTTTTTCAGGATATATGTAAAAAAATAGTACTCAGATATTTAATAGGGACATTATATTATGGTCATCTATATAAAAATAATATAAAATTGAATCTTTTACATTTAAAATATATGTATTGTGTAGTTATTTAAATGATAAGAAATCAACAGAATGTTAACCAATATTTTTAGGATAAATTTCAGTGAGTTAGAATAATAATAATAAATCAATTTTGAGTTTATAAAATTCTATTTATTTTATTTAAATTCATGTTATTACTAAAATTATTCGGATGAAACAATAGTTAAAGACTTGAACTTTTTTGTTTCAAATCAGTTAAATTTTACTGTTGGAAATCAATGTGATATTGCATTTCTTAACCATAATTAAAAACATTCATATCAAAATATATTGATATAAAATATCATTTTATTAATGAAAATTTGGTTGAATGACATGTGAGGTTGCAATATATCTTAATAAAGGATTACATTGAAAATGTGTTTATGAGAGCTATGTAAAGGTAGAGGTTTTCTCAGTTGAGGCAATAATCTCATGTTTGTACTTCCTCTATCCCTTGATTATATAATGAAATTAACCATAATTTTTTTATTATGATATTAAATAGGTAGATTAGAATGTCTCTATTTATTATTAATATAATGTTTTAGTTTTTTTAAATAATTCTATTAACAGTTATTTATTTTCCCAAATTTCAGTGAATAACATCTAATTCACTAGGCCAAGCACTTCTTGACATCGAGAGAAAAAATCCACCTAAAAAAGATTCATTATATGGTAATCATGGATTATGAATCTTATATATTAAATAGAATGTGATTTGATGATTTTGTGATGGGAATTTATTATATTTATAAGGAGTTATTTTAGGTGATAAAAAATCCTAAGGTGGGACTGACGAACCCAATGGATTTATTAAAAAAAGATTGTGGTCAACCTTGATCAAGAAGAAATATAAATTTATTAGTATATTTTTAGTAATAGATAATTCTATTGCAATAATTTTTACATGATGTTATATAATTTCTAAAAATAAGGATTTTGGGGTTCTATAATTTAGAATAACCAAATTAATGGTGAATCAATGAAGTTCACCCTAATTTTGTGTGAGTAATTATAGTGATTAGAGTGTATAATTTGAAAAAATATTCTACCATTCATGATTCAAAAGTGTGAATTCTGATTTAATAAGTTTTATTTTCTTTACATAAGTCTTATGTACTTTTTAAAAGTGTTCTGGACTTTTAAAAAGTGTTTTATACTTTTCATAATAGTCATGGATATTTCATAATTATAACGCTTTTTTATAAGTCATATGAACTTTTCATACAACTGACCTGACTAAGATGAAGAGTCACCACTGATCAATAAATTTTTAATAGAATGAGGGAAAAATAATCAGTTAGAATCGTTTAATATTTCTAGAAATGAGAAAGAGAAATGATAAAAATTAAAGAGTTAAATTTTGGAAAGGATAAGAGATTATGATAGTTTTCCTTATATTATATAAGGATTATCCCAATTAGATATAAAAAATCATACTATCATTTCATAAGATATATTTAGAGATTTCCAACATGTCAATCACTTTTATGAACAATTTGGATTCTCTCTATAAATTTGATAAATTCATGAACTCTTATTATAATATTAAGTGTGAAAATAATGTTACGAATAGGTAACCTTGATTCCCAATGTAAGAGTGATTTTCAATGAGGAAAAAAATTAATGATAAATTGAAAGATATTTTGTTGTACTCAAAATAAAAAAACACTAAAGATGTTTATTACATTTTAATTGAAGAATCTCTTTCTGTGAACAATTAAATATAAATTCACATGCCATGAATTAAACTTTATGGTCATTAAGATGTTATAAGGATTAAAAATTCAATAATATATATTTCAATTTTAATGTCTCATTTGTTCATTTTAATATTTGAAATATATTTAGTGATATTTTTTGATCTAATTACTAAGACAACATAATGTTTTTAGGCTCGATGAGCAAAGAATGGATATTTGATAAATATTACATATATCAATATCATGAATTCCCATTTTTTCTAAAAAGGTATATAGAGTCTTGAATCAAAAAACTATTGGCTCTATTGAGTATATAGCATGGGTTTTACCCTAAACATGATATAACCATAGAGGGTGTTGTACGCTCGATTTGGGGACAATTGCTGGTGAATGTTTAAATAAATAAATTACCCAAATTTATTTATTTATTTATTTATTTTTTAGACATGAGATGCCTATAAAAATATGGATATGAGGAAATATCAGGTTCATCTGTGACACCCGAGAGATCTAGATGATTATTAGGAGGATATTTTGGCCAACCAAATAGATCTCAGTTGATAACTAGGTATCTTCTTCACCAAATCTACTAGTGGATGTCACAAATGATAGAAATGAATGATAATTATTTATGATAATATTATCTCAATAGAGTAATACTATTTTTTGTGAAATAAATGTATTTATTTATCTCATATCACATTTGAATAAATTCTAAAACCAAGAATAGATTCGTACACCAATGGTAGATATATTTTATAGTTGAATTATTTGTTTATTATTGATTATTTATAATAATTATTCTATTACATGAAGAAAATTCATAGTTAAATTGAAAAAACGGTTTATTCCTCATGTATATTTTTTGTTCTTTTCTCCACTTTTTCATTATAACATTAATTGTGGGAAATTCCTTTTGCTAACAATTCATTTAATAACAGCTATTTGGTCACTTTTTGACCATTATTTGGAACTATAGATCATTAAAATATGTTTGTATCATGATTTAGGGTTTAATAAAAGTGTTATATTTTGTGGATTATGAATCAAGATGAATTGTACCAATACGGATCCCGTTATTCTTAGTTTGATGTTTGGAAACAGAATGGGTGAATGGTGGTAGATTTTGACCGATTCAGATTACCAAAAACATATTACTAAAGATGGTTCACTTTTATTAACCTTTATTTACAATCTCCATTGAGTTTCTTGTGGATCTAAAGGTAGTATGGTTGTCAGTACACTCGGATAAGGTGCCATAATTTTTAGAAAACCTGCATTGCATGGCATTTAATTTGGTGTTACATGTAGTGCGGACCCTAAATGTCATACTTGGGTTTCAGTGGAATAGAAGAGGATTAAAACCAATGTTCTCCCTACACTATACATTTGGAATCTATCTAGTTTAATTTCATGTATCTCAGAAGATACATGGGCACATACTATGTAAATAGGCCATATTAGGTAGTCAAAAACAACCTAAGTGCATGGATAGAGTTTTGTACACAGTCAAGGCCTGGTGTACATGGGAATGGAATGAGGAATAAAGGAAAATTTATAGTAACATATTTTTTAAATTGGTAGGTCTATATTCAGTGTTACACACTTTATACCCAAAGTACACATTGTGTACATCTATAGAAATGTCCTAGAGAACTTCATCTCTTCGTTTTAGATGAGGTTCAATTGACTTTGATACATTTTTCCTTCCATGTGAGGGTAAAATGTTGAATTATGTCCTTATAATATGATTGTGATCCCCTATATGTATCTTTTATTGGATAGATTTTATTGCATCCCCCAATGACACTATGGTGGGTTCATCTGTTATTCGTATGTTGGGTTTGTGGAATCGGTGTGACAACAATGCATAGGGTTTTGATCCCCTATCAAGCAGGATGTTCTAGTAGGGTCTCTGGTATCCCCTTGTGGCCCATGTATTGATAACCTACATGGATGGTGATATATTAGGATATCTAGATAGTATATATTTTGTGAGACTTGATGAGAAAATAATCTTTAAATAAACACCATCAGTGATAGCATGTGTCATGGAGTGGATTATCCCAGAACAACCATTACCTAGAATACTTAGATTAATATCATTTAGATTGTAGTATTTCTTGATACAAAATGTGAAGTTTTTTCTATTATGATTGAAACATAGTTTTTTAAAATTTTTATGGGATGACTACTCTTGATGCTTTATGCTTAGTGGTTTTAGGGTGTCCTACTAGCTATTTTTTTTACTAAGAAATACATGTGAAGTACCTACATGGTCATCTCAAATGAAAATGATGGAAATTTTTATGATTTCATGTGGGGACTATAAGTTGGTGCATCATAATACGCTAGATAGATAAGGATTCTTTCTAGTTGGTTTCTTTTTACAGTAGTCCCCTCATTCTATGTTGGTTGGACTCTATACAATTTTTTGTCTTCTTTTAAACCATATCACATTAAAATAATAATCATAGTTTGATATGGGATAGATGTTGTACATACATTTATGGTACCAATTTTTTTAATTTCATGGGAATTTATAGGGTTGTGAATGTGTTCTTGTGAACATGTACATTAGGTTGAATCCTCCCATGTATGGGTTATAACAACTCGGTGTTTTTCATCATCCCCAGGACAATTAGATGAGGGATTGGGGTAGTTAGATTCCTATTTATTCCATCCAAACGAGCTATTTTCAATATTGAACAGTGGTACAAATGAATTTATTTATACATAATGACCAAAACATATATGTTTTTTCTATTTTTGATACTAGATTAGTATTTATAGCAATATTTCCAAATTGTTTCAAGTTCTGTTTTCTTGCTAGATCCTCTAGTGTTGGTGTAGAGGTTGATTAATTATTTCTCTAGGAATATGATAACATTATTATTTACTTGCAACATGTATCCATGGGTTGTAGGAAAAAATAGGTACATGGATCATATGAGAATGGGTAATGATTTAAAGTACTATTGAGTCATCTCCTCATATATATTCTATTGTCTGTGGTATGTATTGATTATATTTTAGGATGTCTCAAAGATGTTTTACAACCAAGATTATATAGTGGGATCATGAGAATGACATATTGAGGTAAAGGGATTCAATAAAATGACCTATACTATAGGTGGAATATATTGGTGTTATTCCAATCATCACATCACCTATGTCATATTATTTATAATATTAGTTACTAGATGAGGATGAACACTTACTGAGTGAGTTACATTAGTCCTAAATGTAGTGAAATCTAGTGTTTTAGGGTGAGATACACCCACATGTGGCAGAAGACTAGCTATAAAAGTTAACCATTATTTTTTTCCTCATAAGGATATATCTCTATCGAATGGATGTCCTTTTAGAAAATCTTCTTTATTAATATTCGATGTTATGGATGAGTCTCGTGAAAAGGTCACTCAATTAGATATCCATCTATTTGTAATCAAACATCCCATCATTTCAATGAGGATTTTAATATGTCTATGTTTTGATATGTATGTATCCAATATATTCTGTATCAACAACAAGGTATTATGATTGTGGAAGAGTATTAAATAAGGTTTACTAATATATTTTTATAATTCCTTGATATGGGGCGGAATCCATTCATTAGGGAAAATACCATTGAGATGGTATTTTTCTAAGATATCTCAACCTCAAGGATATATCATTTCATTTCAACTAATATTGAATTTCTCATGTGAGATTTAGTCTTGGGGTCTTTTTGGAAGAGTATTGGCCATCTATAGGTAATGGTAGTGGGAACCCATGAATTGAGGCCACATCATCTTGTTGCTGATGGAAGTATCAGGTCTGGGTATTCCATACACATTATGATATGATCCCAATATAATGGATTAGTGTTTTAGTGATATCAATATTCTTATAGTATGATGATTAAGATAAATTTATTCTCTTGTGATGGCCAATGACATCTTTTTCAATATTTCCTTACCCATCATATAACTAATCGAGAGATGGATGAAATCATCCTAAGATATGATGGAGGTAGAATCAGAGAGGTCCTTAAGGAGGAAAACATTATAGAAGAGTTGGTAAAAATGATTTATGATGTAGATAATTTGAATTATTACCACCACCACCCCCAGGTTGTCTATTCCATGCTCTGGTTGATGGCGGAATAGGCAAGGACAACATCATTAAATGGAGGCCTATTACTTTGAGGATCTAGGGATGATATGAATAATGCTTTGTATCTTTTCTATACTATATTTATTTATGATTGATATGTGTGATTAAGTCCATTCATTCCAATTCACTAGTAATATACATAGAGATTTTGGTGGAGCGTTTTTCTTGACCCTTACACAAGTAGAACAAAACAGGAGGTGACCCAATGATCTCACACATTGGCAGATTGTTGGGAATGTCTCTTGGTAGTGAGACATTTTATTTTATCCATTTAATAGTATATATATATTCAAGTGACATCATATCAGATATAGACTGGATCACTATGGCTCATGCTAAGATTTATATTTTTTAGGTGGAGGATGTAGTGTGTATGTGATTGTGGAATGATGATTTGCTTCATGGTTGAGGAGGAAACCTAGAAATAGCATTATGTGATCATACATTGGAGAGTGTATCATATTACTCACCAACATTATATAATGAATATTGGCATAGTGTATTGTATGAGCGAACAATTTCTTATGGTGGTGGCAGAGTATGAAGATGTATTTATGAAGGATATGTCCATCTTATCCCCCACTAATAGAATGCTTATGATATTTGATAACACTTTGTGATGACCCTAATATAAGAAAAAACATTTCAGCTGGCACCCAAAATTCTTCAAGAGTTGATTTTCTAGATGGAGGTCTTACATATGAAGGGATTTGTGAGACCAGTTGATTGCACCTGGGAATCCATAGTGTTGTTCGCTAATAATTAGGAATAAAGCATCATGTTTTTTGTATGTTATCATATTCTAAACCAGGTGAATGTGAAGCATACGAATAATGTACCGAGGATCTAATACATCTTAAATTAGTTGATATGGGAATGATGGTTCGTGGATCTTGATCTTAGATCAATTTATCACTAACTATGAGTACAATTTGAGAATATACCAAATATGGAATTCAAATGTCACTATGGTAACAATGAATATTTCTTGATGCCCATTGGCATGATGAACTCCCCCTAACTATTCATGGGACTCATGAAAAATATCATTCGGCCATTTAAGACTAATTTTTTGTTTTCTTCCACAATGATATCCAAATATAATCATTATCCATGTAGGAGTATGTGATACACTTGAGAATGTTTCTATGCACACTATGAGAGCATATTTTTTGGGATGTTCATGAAGTATCATTTCAAGATTTTGGGGGTATATTTTTTGGGACATTTTATCTTGGTTGATAGTGTAACACTTGACTCATTAATGGTTGATTTAGTGTTATCTTGGGACTAAACCAAGATAGTGATAGAAGTACAGAGCTTCCTTAGGATGAAAGGATACTACATTAGATTTGTGACTGATTTTGTTAAGATATCTGCACTACTGATTGTGTTTACAAATAATGGGAATCATTTCATTTAGATAGATTTCATCTGGAAATATTGCAAGGAGTTTAGAAAGAGGTTGAAGAGTGTACCCATATTGATATTTTTAGAGAAGGGTTTTGAGTATTTAGTGATCTGGGATTTCTCTAGGAATGGTTTTTGATGTGTTCAAATTATGGTAAAATATGTTATTGTATAAGTTTTTCATCTGTTGAGACTGCATATTAGAAAAACACATCCCATGATATTTTTTTAGTTGTATCATTCTCCCCAATTATGTGTTAAAACTACCATATGGGTTAGAGGTTTATTAACTAATCCAACCATAAGAGTCTCATTTATATCATCTATCAAAAGGATATTATCTTATGAAATAGGTGATGGATATTGTTCCTCCAATAATGTGACTTTGGGATAGTTTATAATACAAATAAAGGGAATGTGGTGGGATATTATCCACTTAGGAGATATTGTTTTTAGTTATTGGATGATGTGATTAGGTACTTATCCTCATTGTATATGTACATAGTAGAAAAATATGGGGATTCATATCTTCCATCAATGAAATTACACCATTTATTTTATAACTTTTTTGTAATGATCTTCCTCGAGTACTAACTTTGAGACCATACAAACTCAAATTACTACTATATATTCTCCTGATTGATTTTATGAAGGTGGAAAGTTTGTTATTATTTTAGAGGATTGAAAATGGTACATGTGGTGATGTAGGAGGTGATGAGGTATTTTCAAACAACCCCTTTGGTGTTATATCTATGTGTGTAAAATATATACCAGGACCTCAAACATCAGTTTTAGTGGCTAGCTATATAAATTTTAGTAGCAGATTGTTTCTATAAATTCTTTTCTTATTAGTGGTTGAATGTAGAACAATATGTTCTAATAGGATTAAATATACCACTTGAGGTGTCATAGTGGAAGTGGGTTTGATATTTATAAACATAGTGATGGGGATACTATGTACCTATAGAATACATGATTCTGTCTCGGTTATCATAAACTAACTCACCAAGTCGGCCCACTTCCTAGTTATTTAGAAGTAGTGTTGAGTAGAGAGTTGGTATGCCTTTACTATAGCTCCATGGAATTTTCTCGATGATCTCTTGATACCATGATTCTCTCATGAATTAATGATTCTAGAAATAATTGATGTTATCCTTTGGGATACAGTTACATTTTATCATGGTGTTTCACACTTATAATTATGAAAATAATGAACAGAAAATTCAGGTTTTTTTGGAAATTCTCTGATGTTCCATGATATAATTTGGATATAATGGGAGGATCACTTACACATGTTGGATTTCTCATTCAACAATAGATAAAATTATACTATCAGTATATAATTATTCAAGTGTTTCTAAAGGAAACCCTACAGGTCACCACATGTTTGGACAAATCATAGTGAGTTTTCTGTCATTTTTTTAATGTTGGTGTCAAATATGATTGAGAAGATGCAGACCATCCAAAAGAAGACGAGAACTACACATTGTTGTCAAGAGTCCAATGAGAAGCACTGATGGGGGACTTTGTAGTTCTAGGAGGGATACCATCCGTTATTAAAGGTATCACATTGATTTGAATTAAAAATATTTGGTTTTGGTAACCATCTTTCTCTGATATTCATTAGTCCTTTCCAGATGCATTGAATAGTTGGAAAGGTTTCATATCGATTAGCTCTAGTACTAAAATTAAACTGTGTACATTAAATATTCCATGTGCCACATATAAGTACATGTTTTAATGTCGTATCTCATGTTATTGACTAGGATTAGAATTATTTCATGGATGAATATACCTTTTCAGAGTGCATATGGGAGCATGAGTATTGGAAGGAGAGGTTCCTCTATAAGAGGATGTTGGTGAATGTTTCAATAAATTTATTAATTAATTTAAATAATTTAATAAAAAAAATTAATCAAATATAACTATATATATATAGTAATTTGAGGAAATATAAGGGTCAATATCCTAAATAGGGAGATTCAGATGAGTAGTTGAATGAGATATTGGAGAACGCAATCAATCCCAATCGATAAATAGGGATCATCCTTGCCAAATCTTCTTTTGGATCTCCCTAGTGATAGAAATATAATATAATTGTTCACCATACCCTAAACAAAATAGTGTTAGGCTATTGGATATATTTAAATTCATTCTAATATTTAATTTTGATCAAACCAGGATCAATTCCACAAACAATAATTGAGTCACGCATCAATGGTTGATTTATTTTTTAGTTGATTTATTTGTTCATTATTGATTACTCCTCTTCATTATCATGTTCAATGATAATGGATCAAGAAAAAAATTTAATAAAACATGTTTTGTTGCTTTTTTTTGTTTTATATTTTGTTTCTTTTTAATTCATCATGGAATTCTTTAATCTCGTTGTATGATGAATATCAAGTATTTTGGTTATTGTGCAATTGTTCTTTAATACAACGAATTATAACTATGGGTTATATTCATTATTGAGTTTTATATCATGATACACCATCAGAGGTGTATTAATTTAGTTATATTATATTTATATTACGTTATTTTTCTTCCCAGTTTGACATGTGGCATTGGAATGGGTGAACATTGATTGTTTTCCTACCAATTTGGATGTCCAGAAAAAGATTTGTGGAGACCTCAACCTAGAATTGACCCATATTAAAAATCCTAATTTATTTTTATGTTGGATATGATGGTGTAATTTCTATATAAAAAATTGGATAAGGAATCATGTGTTTCTAGAAAACCAACATTATAGAGTGTGAAACTCGGCGTACAATCCTTGTGGGACCCCGGCTACAACACTAGGGTTTCATTGAAAGAGATAAGGTCCCTGCATTGTCTGTTTCCTATCAGAAATCATGTGACCAATGTATAGTATTATTCCACATATCTCAAAGGATTCATGTTCATGGTTGTAATACCTAGTCCAATTCATGTAGGCATACATGTCTAGAGTGCATGGTTTTAGTTGTGTACATATACAGAGATTGGTGTACACAATCACAACATGAGGTACACAACTATGAGAATATTAACATGGTAATGGATATTAGTGGGTATATATTTAGTGGTACATGTTTTTTATGAAAATTATATGATACATACTCAATAATATTTGTCTTGTATCCCACTATCTCTTTAGTTTAGACAAGGCTTAGTTGATCATGATAGCATGGTTTTTTCCCACAAGGGTAAACATTAACATTAAATCCAATGAATATGATTTTGATAGCCACTATGGGTGTAGTATTGAATATAATTTGGTGCATCCCCAGGTCGGACATGATGGTATCCTCAATTATTCCTAGGTGGGGTTTTTGGTATCAATGTTACCACCATGGATAATGAATATATATTTTATATTCCAAGAAGATCAGGTAAGGATTTTATTTTTCCAATGTGTCCCTGGGGGCGATCCCCATCTAGAATGATCAGTTCCTATAATATATAGAGATTACATCTTTAGTGATACCTAAGGAGAATATTCTCATTGGATTAGTTCCATAAACGATATCTTGGCTTATGGATTGGATTCTCATAGAATGAGCTTTACCTAGAATACTTAGAGTAGTATCAGGTGGTTCCCAGTATTGGTTGAGGCCACTTGACACCAATGTCCATTGATGATTATATCTCGGTATTTTTTATTATGGAATAATTTGTATAAACTCATTACACCTAATAATTAATGATCAACGATTTTATTATTTTATGCTATATATTATAATACTAAACCTATATGGGTGATTCCCAATAATTTCATGTCTTATGTAGACAAATACCCTTGTAATGGTGTCATAGGATGATATATATTAGGTAGAGAATAGTGGGATAGAGATATTGAGGGGATTTTGGTGGTTGTAATTACAATTTTCTCCTCCTTCTCATCAAGTTGAACTTTCTATGGGTTTTGGTTGGGATTTTTTTGGCCCCTTTATTGATATCATTTAGTTATCATATTATAATGTGGTATATATGATCTATATTCATTAATGGTATATTTTTTTATGTTCTCATCATTTTATAAGATTAGATATGTGTATATTTTTATTGTTACAATACATTAATACCTCACTTGTGTGGGTTATGCCTACCCAGTGATGGTTTCCATTCCCTGGCCAATTAGAGTTATGCTTAGAAAATTTCTATATCATAGGAACGAAGTACACAGTAAAATGAAACATTATACCATGATAGATTTTTAAATTATTTTCTTATGAATTTGATATGTTAAAAGTTTATAGGTTAGTCATGATGTTTTAAAAAAAATTGCCTGGTTAACTAATATAGGTCATGAAATATAAAATTTTATAAATAATGGTTTGATATTTGAGATTCATCCATTATATTTTCATATATTGAATAAAATAAAAAAAATGGGGGATTTGATATAGATCAATTGACTGTGATGAATAGTTAGAGAATTAAATATACATATGATTAGAAACATAGAGAAAAAAATCAAAATATATTTAAAAAACAATATTGTTTTGTATTAAAGAAGTGGAAGATAAATGTGTGTCTGGTACATATTGAATAAAACATTAATTCCAAATCATTATAGTGGATGAAGAAGATCTTATATAGTGATGTAGTTATATCCTTGTTCATTAAGAAAGATATATTCCACTTTACTTGTCATTTGATATTTTCAACTATTAGACAATAGTAAAAATTATGATGGAAGAAGCTTGTTCTAGAACACTACTTGGTATAGAGTGATACCTTTCTACCTATATTTAATTGGGGACTAATCTTAATATAAAATTAAATCTTCATATTGAAATTGGTCATAATAATTTTTTGGTACCCTCCTTGATAAATGACACTTTAAAAAATCGTTCCTTGTGTCATTTTTGTTTCTAAAACATTTACATGACACTGTGAAATGAAATTTATCAAATAATTCTCAAAAAAGTAAAATATGATTATTTTAGGAATCTAAAAAGAGAATTGAACACCACTAATTCAAGCCCCATCAACTTCTCTGTGATCCAACCCATTCTTGGGTATTTAACACAAAAACACTAATGAAATAGTTTAATATTATGCTGTATTACTATATCCAATTTTTTATATCAATTTATAATTAATGTATAATAACAATAAATTAGAGATAACTAATTCTCATGTATGTTGAGTACGGTTTATGACTACCCACACTTATCATCATTTAAAAAATAAATTTTATAACCCATAAAATACATTATTTTAAATCGCTGAATTAAACACCTTCATGATGAATAAATCCAACACTCAACTTCTCCAGTATCATAAAATTATGATGTGGGTGTATTTTCTTGCTGTATAAATAGAGAATTAATTACAATTTTCTGACCCTTATATTTTCTTTCACCATTTATTCCTTGCAATAAAAAAGAAATTATCATAATTAAATTTTTATAATAGATATTATAACATCTCATCCAAATATGAAAGTGATGGATAGGGAAAATTTCACAAGGATAGTAACTCAGTTCCTATTTCGAGGATTTTGGTATCAAACACTAATGGTATAATAGGTTAACATGGAGAAATATTTTTACTTTAATGGATAAATACTAGTAATTCTATATATAATCATGTTAAATGGATATATAAAACAAAAACCATTATAATGATATAATATCTCATGTAATTTTGATAAAGTATATTAATGTCATAAAGTTGTATATAATAAGATATAGATGAATAATAAAATAATCCAAATGTATTATTTTCAAATAAAATTATTGGGATATCCAAAACACCCACTATTTTATATACCTAAAGTCTAGTGAATGAATATACAAGGAAATATAAACCACATCTATCTACATGAAATCATTAAAAATTATTTCATCATGTTTAATAATGTATTTATATACATATGATATGTATGTAACATGTTTTCTAATAAACTATATATGATATAACTAATGGTCTCTAATATTTATTGTGTTTTAATATGTTGGAATATATTTAATAGTCTACATATAAATGAATTTTGAAAAAAAATCAACTCAAAAGAAATAAATAAGAAACATATTTTTGTGCATACCAAGCCTCCAAAACATTAAATTTTACATTACAACGCCATCATTGTTGAACCATCCATTCCATTAATAATTTACATTCCTTCAAAAAATAGCAATTTAAAATACGGTTAAAACCAATTTATCACTCCATATCAGACCAACAAGTAAAATTTCAAAAAATCAATCCCCATTTTATATCATATATTAAATCATGATGAGATATATCACAAAGTTAATTTTTGTTTCATTCCACATATAGAACCATGGTGTAAAATTGTACAAAATCAATCATGGTTTCATTTCACATTTGTTACGATTTAAGTAAAATAATTTATCAAGATCATATAATCATGTTTATGTAATCAATCAAAGGTAAATACATATAAAAAACTAATTTAATCAATCATCAAGACATCATAAATACCTAAACGCTCATTTATAAATTAACTACACAATTTTATAATCTGTATACAAAATAAAAAAAAATTAAAATAATAAAATTAAGAAAAAATTAATAAATATCATTCTTCCGAATCAAATTAATGCTATCTCTATATAAAAAAGTCTTATTTGGAAATTTTTTCAAATTAAATTAATACTATTGTGTTTTTAACACATTAAATTCATTTCATTTTTATTAAAACACTTATTTTCATCATTTAGTTTTCATAGACACAAAATCAGAGATTATATAAGAAATATATATATATATATATATGTGTGTGTGTGTATATAAAAGATCCTCTAAATAAAAAGTTCATTGTGTTCATAGTCATATAAATGAATCAATTATTTATTTAACAAATTGATTACTAAATCAAATATGTTTATCCAGATTTAATTAGATAGAAAATTAAAATAAAAAAATTTATATTTGATTGAATAAATGGTCATCCAACTTAATTGATATTGGACTCATGTTAATTATAATATTTTTTATCTAAAAAATTCATTTTAATAATCATAAATCCATTCAGAAAAGAGAAATTTTGAAGAGAAACAAAATTAATTAAAATAGGGAAATTCTATCATAAAAAATGTTCATAAAGATAGAATATTGTATATTTAAAAATTACTATTAGCCAAAAAATATCATCATACATCCATTAAAATTTCATCATGGAAATTATAATACGGTCTTGGAGGTGACCATCAAATTCGATGTGGCTCACTGGATTCCTGGAGGATCAACATGATGATTTTGTTTGTATTTAACATATTATTATGACTCTTGATTGACTTACTAGAACTTGATAATCCCCATGAGGTTTTGACTGGATATATTATCTACCCACAAATATCAAAATACAAATATAACTATAAATTTAACTTCTCCATCAATAACATAAAAAATTTTATTAAAAGTCCCCAAAAATATTATAAACATAAACTAACCTGGTAAAGAAATACCTAAGAAACCCTTAGATTTTACATTCTTATTGAGAAATTTATTAGATTATTCATATCTAATAAATATTAAATAAGTGTATATGTAAGGAATTATTCTTTGGAAAGTAACATTTAAGAGAATTTTATACTAGCCCTTGATTTTTTATATAATATTAAATGCTACCAAGGAGCTAATATGGTACCACATAGTGGGGGTGGAATTTATTGAAAAATATTTTTATTAATTCTCTTTCATAATCAATCATTTATAACATGTTAATTTTTATGATACATTTTAAAAACTCACAACCTCGGTGTGTGTTGAAAAATAATAAAATCGAAGTGTACATAAGTTTAAAGGGATTATATATGAAGACCAATCGTATCCATGTTAGATATTACCTCAATAATGGATTTTTTGATAACACCACAAGCATCAATGGTATATTTCTCTTTTAATAATGAAATAGTTTGCATTGTATGCAACTTCGAGATTCTAACACACGACAACCAACCAAACATGCCGTTATTAATAGTAATATTATCTTTTTGGAATTTTATAAATATTATTGTTCAAAATGGACTTTAATTTTGGATTCAGAATGTCGAAATTAGATTAGGGTGAATTTTTGGTATTTTTCTAAAAACATTAAATTTTCGATGAATAGTGAAAAACACTATGTTATTGGTCAAAACCAACTTTTTATTTAATTAATTATTTATTTTATTTATATTTATTTTTGGTCAAGATAGTTAAATAATATATATATGTTCAATTTAATTCATTAGATTCATTTTATAATAAACTTTGATATATAAAATATTTATTGACCTTTTTACCGCCTTTTACGCACCTCTTAGGAGCATTTGTAAATTGGCATAAAACATAATTTTTACCGCTTCTGTGAGTTGAATTTCAAAAATCTTAGAGATATAGTTAATATCAGTTAGTAAAATTTTGTTCAATTAGATGAAAATATGTTTTGGTGAATAGTAACTTTTTACTTTTATTTACCATGGTTAAAAGCAAATAGAGTAATTAAGGGTAAAAATGATATCATAATTACCCTAAAACATGTAATAATTCTATTGTATATGAGTAATTCAACCCAAAAACCATAGGAATAAAATATTATCCTCTTTTTCTACTTGTATTAGATTAAAACATTTATTATTATTTTATTTAAACAATAGTTAAAAGAGTTAAATTCAAAGTTTAATAACTAAACCATTTTCAATATAAGGTTACAGACAATATAAATTAAACTAAAATATTCATGAAAAATCTAAATAGATTTCCTACATAATGGTATTTTATTTAGAATTTTATGAAATTATATAATTAAATTTATTTATGGCACAACGATTATGCAGTAATTAACTTATTAATAATGATTAATATAATTGATATTATAAATATCAAAATAAATTTAATTTGAGAATTTGGATGAATTACAATAATTTATAGGTTAATATGACATGTTAGGTTTTATTAATTAATTTTTTTCTTAGTAATCATGCTGTTATGATATTCAAAAAAAAATGAAATACTAAATATTATCAAATTTGACCTAATTGAGTTATTAAAAAATACTATATTATTAATGGATATAATATTCCTAAAAAACTAAGGTTCTACCAAAAGAATTATATAAGGTTATATATATTAATAATTTACCACTTGGGTTCGATTGAATGTTTATAGTATGTTTATTAACCATATAATATACAAATACAATGTGACATGGTAAATGACACACTATTTAACTAATAGTTAAATCTAAAAGATAACGTTAATATGGTGACCAAAACCTGTCTAAAACATATAGGTTGTGTGTTTTTCGACCCATACCCACCATATCCTATAAATAATTTTTTTTTTGAGCCATTAGAAACCAAAAATATTTTATTATAAAATAATATTTCAAGCTTTTCCTAAAGTGACCCTCACCTCTCTTATAAAAGGTAACTTGCCCTATTCTTAATTTCACACCTCCAATGCCAT
The DNA here is from genome assembly GCA_963277665.1 of Viscum album. Taxonomy (NCBI): domain Eukaryota; kingdom Viridiplantae; phylum Streptophyta; class Magnoliopsida; order Santalales; family Viscaceae; genus Viscum; species Viscum album. Next base: position 1,019,486,606 of record OY728143.1, read on the forward strand.
TGGGCTTGGAAAAAACCAGCCCAAATATCCTCAAAACATTCATATATTAATTCTATAGGCCATTATTTGGTCAGAAAGCCAACCTACGGAGCCCTTTTGATGAAATAAAAAGGCATAACCCGTATAAGAGGTAAATATTTCATCACCTCTTTCATGTTATTTTCTTCTTCCACATCCCCTTTCATTGTTGTTTACATTATAAAATAATAAATACATTATATTATATAAAATGTTATGTTATTATAAATATTTTACAACAATATTTTTTATTCTATCTATCATATAAATGTCAAAGTCAACATACGTGCATTTGTACAGCTTACAATCTCCACGTTGTGGTGTCGTTTGTTATTCAAACACTTCATTATATAGGATGGGTAAAATAATGAATATAACTGATTTTAATAATAAATATAAATGTTAATGATTCTGTATAAATGATTTACCATCCAATTACATATGATTTCGCCATCAATATAATGATATTGTCGCTTGTGCGTACATACGGATTATCATATCCACTAAGGTGATGAGATTCATTCCCATCATAATAATTCAAAAAAAATCATTTTATGATTAAAAATAATGTTTAAGAACATAATATCATTCTAGATATAAATATAATCCATTCTATCCATAATAATCATGCATTACATAACCGAGCATATAATGGAAAACAGATTAGTTATCACTCGAAACGATGATATTTCTAAAATATTATTAACAATTAAATATTAGAGGATCATGTATAATAACATATTTAGGTATATAGTATTTGTATAATTTAATAACAATGATTGTACTATTATATTTGAGGTTATCATTCCCTTGAACAGGGAAAAGTACAATGTATGGGTTAATTCTACTATCTCTTTACTTATCTGATGTTGTTAATACGTAAGTATCGATTAGGACCACATTATCATCCACATCCATGTTTCTTAAAAAATTACATCAAAACATTTTTACAATTTACTAGACTATGGGTTAATGTCATTTATACTCTTTTTTGACTTTTCATAAAATGATTTGAAGGGAATCATTCCATTTTTTTCCAAACAAGGTACTTTATGACATTTTATGACAAAATTAATGTAAGAATGTTTTTTAACCAATATGAAGGGTGTGGATATTTTCCACTATTATATCATTGTCGAATCTCCCCATACAGGAATATAAAAATATTTTCAAAATAAATGTTTTCATTTATAATTATGTGACTTTAAAATTATTTCAAAATAGAAAGAGGTAATTAATTCAAATAGTTTTCATTTAATCTATATCAACATAATTTGATAGATTTCAAAACATGTATGAAGTTGATTTATTATTATTAAAATATTCGAAACTGTATTGAAGGTTTTGTGATATGTTTGAATGTGGATAAGTTATTTTTACACCATCCATGGTTTATTGATAAAGTATTGACATTTCATATGATAGTTTTAATACAAAAGTTTATGATATGTTTATGCCATTTCATATGAGGAATAAATTGGACTTAGTAAGTTACGGGTGGAGCCCGCTATAGCTCTTCGATACATCGGTAGGTTTCAAGAGATAAAAAATTTTCGTGGCACAAGGCCCTAACAAAATCTTATTTGGATTCTTGGAAAAATCCCTTGACTATGTGGTTATGATGTCTACAAATATGCATTCCATCATTATGAAAGTGGTTAATTATACTGCATTGGATTATCTGAAAAGTAGAATATCCATGTGAATAATTAAATGGTCTTATTTTAATTTATGATTGCCTTATTTTTATGATGTTTCTGTTTAAATGTATTTTGTTTTAGTCTTATACATTCAATTAAATATTTACTATTATTTATGAAGTTTTCTTCTAAGTTTTTATCCGTACAGAGCATCGGAGATCACCCCATTCTATGTTAAATTTTTCCCTGGATGTGACAAAGTTTTTTATTGTTGACCTGCCCGGATAGGCTAAGGTTATAAGTTTGTTCAAAAATGGGTAAATTTGTGTTGATGTTTTTATTTCATGATGCAATGTAAAACTTATGAATATATAGTACTTCCAAGGCTACTAATCTGATCAGTCATTCAGGATTTGATCTCTTGTGATCGTGCCAATGTTATGTAATAATGCACTAACTCTGGGTAATTGGGGTCGGCACGTTACATTTGGTATCAGATAAATATTTTTACAAACCTTGAAAGATTGATTTAGAAAAACTCTTATTATAGAACATTACCCTTAGATAGTCATTGAGGATTAGTATAGAAGAATATTCTAGAATTTCGGTATTGTAGAGAATTTGTGGGTTTTCCAAGAAATACATAACTTTATGGATTGGAGTAGGTAGAGGCGACTCTAGCATAGAAGTACCTAGGGGTAAAACCTCAAAACATTTTATTGAGCTACACTCGAACGGGAACTGGTACATGACAATGAGACTTGCTGCACTCTTGGTTACAACACTCCTAGGGGATATGCTTAGTATAATTCTCATTTTCATTTCAAAACATTATTAAGGGTTTATAAGTATATACTTCCTCAAATAATACATTTTTATGATTAGGAATAATATCCATAAACTGTTCATTTTATGGTAAGTGTTTTACATGTTTGGAATTTTGTATTGTGATTCATAAACTAATCTAGTGTATGCCATTTTTTATAAATGGCTCATAGTAGAAGTATTGGAAACCATATCAATACATGTAATACATATATTGATTCCCCTCCTACTCAAGATAATTATAGTGTAGCTAGTGAAGCAACTGGTGCTGATCAGCATAACACTATAATGGAACAACTCACTCAAGTTATGAATAATAAACATACCCGTATAAAGCAACCTGATCCACAACGTGGAGGATCAATGTTAGACCGCATTATGAGGAAACAACCACCAATATTAAATGGGAGTACAAATCAATTAGTAACATAGAAATGGATAAATTCCATAGGGAAAATATTTCATACATTGGGGAGTAGCAAAAGAGAAAAAGTTTTCATGGCAGTTTATCACCTAACGAGATATGCAGATCAATGGTAGTCATTAATCTAAAACAAAAATGAATATGAAAATGTATCAAACATGGAATTGGGGGAATTTAAAGCGATTTCCTGAGAATATTCTTTCACCGTGACCATTGAGATAAAATGTAAAGGCAATTTCTAAGTCTAATAAAAAAGGAGGATTAGAATGTCGCAAAGTATGAGGATAATGTTATAAGGTTGTCAAGGCATGCAACATATTATATACATAACCCAATGAGTAAGATTGATCAATTCTATAATGGGTTAGAATGATTTTTCTGTCGAGCATTAGTCTCACAATCCTTCTCATCGTATGAAGATATTGTCTCATGCTCTATCAAGATAGAAAAATAATTCTCTAAATCATAATACATTAAAGAAAATCAAGAGAAAAATAGATGACCAGAACACTCTAGAAATGAAAATAAAGTTAAGAAGGGAAAAGATGAAATTAATCCTTTGTTAAATGCAGGAAGAAACATCCTGGTACTTTCCTGAAGGTAATGTGAGTCTGTTACAAGTGTGGTGAAAAAAGTCATCAAGCTCGTGATTTTAAGGGGATTAAATAGGCTGTCAATGTTAAATGCTACAATAGTAGAGAAAATGGGAATTATAAAAATTAATGTCTTAAGCACCAAGTGAACCTACGTCAGAAAATTCCATGCAAGCAAGGCCAAGATTATGCGATCACTACAGTTGAGGTTGAAGCTCAGAAGGACAAGGTGGTAGGTAATTTAATGGTTTCCCCAAATTGAGCCAATGCTTTATTTGTTTTTGGATCATCGCATTGTTTCATATCTTCCCAGTTTTCTAAAAATATTACTTAATTTTCAATTTTAATTAACAAGGGAGTTGTTAGTCAAATAAACTAAGGGAAGTGTCACCGCAACATTTTTTTTTAATTAGTACCCATTATGGCATATAAATGTTCTTTATTGAATGATCTCGTCGTCATACCCATGATTAAATTTGATATAATCCTCGGTATGGATTGGCTTTCAGACGATGATGTGAAAATTTATTGTAAGAAGAAAGAGGTTAAAAATTTCTATGATGATAAGCAATACATAATATTTAGAGAAAAAACATCACCACATGATTCTTTTCTTGATACACCCTCAATAGCTCTACTAAAATCAATTATTGGGAAAGAAGAGAATGAAATTACTATGCATGTGGAAAAGAATGTTCGAATAGAGTATGTGCCTATTTTTTAATAATATGTTGATTTTTTTCTAGAGTATTTTCCTGAACATCCTCCAGTATAAGAAATTTAGATTTCCATAAATTTAATTCCTGGTTCAAGTCCCATATTGAAGACCCCTTATAGAATGACCATTGTAGAATTAGTAGAAATAAAGAAGCAACTAGTGGAATTAAGAAACAAGGTATTTATTCTCCCTAGTTTTTCTCCATGGTAAGCCCCAGTCCTTTTTGTTATAAAGAAAACGGATCTATGAGGTTGTGCACTAACTATAGGGAGATCAATGCTATAACAATAAAGAATAAATATACCCTACCTCGTATTGATGGTTTATTCAACCAACATCGTGGAGCTCAATATTTTTCAAAGATTGACCTTTGATCTAGATATCATCATTTGTGTGGGATGAAGGAAGACATTCTGAAAACATCATTTCGAACAAGATACAGGCATTACGAGATTACAGTAATACTTTTTGAATTTACTAATGTTCCATCTGTCTTCATTCATATAATTAATAGAGTTTTCAAGGAATATCATTATGAATTTGTAGTGGTATTTTTTATGATATCTTGGTATAATCTAAAAGCTATGTATATAATAAAAATAACTTGCACATTATTTTAAAGACTTAGAAGAAATGAATTATATGGGATATTTAGCAAATGTGAATTCTGGCTTGAGGATATTTCTTTTATTGTCCATATTATCTTTATGGATGGAATCACTATTGATGATTAGTCAATTATTTTATCTTGAATCTACCATCATGGAATGATGGGTTTGTTATTTATAGTGATGCTTCAAAGAAATGACTTGGTTGTGCCCTTATACAGAAAGATAGAGTTATTGCCTATGCATCATGGTAGCTAAAAATTCATGAACAAAACTATGCCACTCATTATCTTTATTTAGCTGATGAAATCATTGCTATGAAAATATGGATACAATATCTCTATGGTAAAAATATTTAGATTTATACTAATCACAAGAGTTTGAAGTATATTTTGTCACAAAAAGAACTCAACGTGAGGAAAAGGTGATGGATTGAACTACTCAAGTATTATGATTTCACTATACACTACAACCTAGGGAAGGAAAATAAGGTGATAGATTCATTGATAAGAAAGGATCATGGAGTATTGAATAATATGAGAGTTGAAAAACATCTTATATACATGGATCTAGTAAAGATAGATATGAGAATAACCACTGAAGGTGAAACATCAATTCTTTTTCAAATGGTTTCCAAACATTGTTTACTAGAAAGGATAAAAAGTTCTTAGACTGATGACGAGGTATTTCAAAATAAAATTAAAGCTATAAAATATGGGAAATTGAGTGAATTCATATATAAAGATTGAATTTTGAAATTTGGGAAGAAATTTTTTGTTCCCGGTATACCTGATCTAAAAATGAAATTGATGGATGATGCTCATAGATACAAATTCTCTATACCCCCAATTAGCACTAAGATGTATAGATATTTGAAGGAATATTTTTGGGGGGACAACCTGAAGAGGTATATTGCTGATTTTGTGTCATGATTTATGGTTTTCAATAAGTGTTAAATGGAATACAATAACTAGGATGATTCTTGCAACCATATTCTATACATGAGTGGAAATGTGATAATATTATGGTGGACTTTGACATAGGGCTACCAAAGACTCTTTGAAGGAATGATGCAACATGGGTCATTATTGACTGTCTTACCAAGCCAGCAAATCTTCTTTCTATAAGAGAAGATTTACCACTTGAACATTTAGCAAGACTATATATTAAATAAGTTGTAAGACTTCATACAGTACTCTTATCGATTGTTTCTAATCGTGATCCCAGTTTTACATCAAGATTCTCGAAATTTACTCAGAAAACCCAAGATACTGAACTTCGTTTGAGAAATTCTAACCACTATCAAACTGATGGATAATCATAAAGGATTATTCAAACATTAGAATACATGTTGATATCTTTCGCACATTACATTCATGGTATGTGGGAACAATATTTACCTGTGGTAGAAATTTCCTATAATAATAGCTTCTATTCAAGTATTCATATGGCACAATATGAAGAATTTTATAGAAAGAGAAGTTGCATAGAAACTTGTTGGGATGATGTTGGTGAAAAAAATTCGTAGGTCCAGAACTTGTTGAGGAAACAATGGAAAATGTGAAGGTTATCCAAACCCACATCAAAGCATCCCATAGTGGGAAAAAGAGCTATGTCGACAACTGAAGGAAGGATTTGGAATTTCATGTAGGAGACCATGATTTCATGAAGGTATCATTAAGGAAGGGTGTTATACGTTTAAATAAGAAGGGTAAATTGAGTCCTAGGTAGATTAGATCTTTTGAAATTCTAGAACTAGTTGGAGTTTTAGATTATCAATTGACAATGCCTCCATGTCCCTCCAATGTTCATGATGTTTTCAACATATCACTATTGAGAAAATACTTTCTTGACAAAATGCATGTAGTCACCTATGAAGAAATTGAACTAGAACCTAATCTATCTTATGGTAAAGAGCCTGTCAAAATTTATGATACCAGATATCAAGTGCTAAGAAACCCGACGACTTCCCTAGTAAAACTTCTATGGAGAAATCATAAGATTGAAGAGGCAACATGGGAACCCGATGAAATTAAGATGAAGAACCACCTGAATCTTTTTATGCAGTAATATTCTAGTAATTTCGAGGACAAAATTATTTTCAATTGGGAAGAATGTAACACCCCACGATTCCACGGTACATTTCCCTTTGAATAATGCAATAGCTTGCATTGTGCACAACATCGAGATTCTAACACACCGCGACCAATCAAACTAGTCATTATGAATAGTAATACCCACTTTTGAAATTTTATAAAAAAAAATTTCGAAATTGAGTTCATTTTTGGATTTTTGATATTGAAATTAGCTTAGGGTGAATTTTTGGTATTTTTCTAAAAACATTAAATTTTTTATAAATAGTGAAAAAATGGCATTATGGGTTAAAACAATATTTTTATTTAAATAATTATTTAACTTATATAAATTTATTTTAGGTAAAAATAGTTACATAATACCTATATAATTTAATTGTAATTTTTTGAATTCATTTTATATTAATCTTATATATATAAAAATTTTATTGAACTTTTTAAGATCTTTTACCCACCTCCTAGGAGTATTTGCAAATTTGCATAAAACATAATTTTTCCACTTCTGTGAGTTTAATTTCTAAAATCCAAGAGACATAGTTAATATCAATAAGTAAAATTTGATTCAATAAGATGAAAATTATTTTTCATTAATAGTAACTTTAGACTTTTATTTACCATGGTTAAAAGTAAATAGGGTAATTAAGGGTATAAATAATATCATAATTACCCTAACACATGTCCTAATTCAATTGGATAAGTGTCATTCTACCAAAAGAACCTTTGGAATAAAATATGATACTCTTTGGTACACATGGATTAGATTAGAACATTTATTATTATTTTATTTATAGAAGTGTTAAAAGAGTAAAAATTAATGTTTAATAACAAATCCATTTTTAATATAGAGTTACACAAAATATAAATTTTACAATAAATATTCATTAAAAATATTATAATATTTTCTACATAAATGTATTTTATTTATAATTTTCATACTTTATATAATTTAATTTATTTATGACATAATGACGACGGAAAAATTACCTTATTAATGAATGAATAAAATAATTGTTATTATAAATATCCAAATAAATGTAATTTGAGACTTTTGATGAATCCCAATAATTTTATAGGGTAATTTTACATGTTTGGGTTGATTAACTAATTTGTTTTAGTAATCATGCTATTATGATTTTCACAAAAATCAAATACTTAATTGTGTCAAAATGGACATAATTGAGTTTTTAATACAAGTACTATACTATTATGGATTTAATATTCCTAAAAATATAAGGTTTGGAAAAAGGACATAGATAAGGTAACATATATTAATAATTAACAACTTGGGGTTCTCTTGGAAGTTTATAGTATTTTTATTAACTATATAATATAAAAATAAAAAGAGACATGATAAATGACAAACTATTTAACTAAGAGTTAAATCTAAAAGACAAGGATAATATGGGGACCTTATCTTATCAAAACCCTATTGTATGAGAGTTTTTTGACCCAACCCACCTTATCCATTAAATAAATTATTTTTTAGCTATTATAAATGGAAGATTAATTTATTATAAAATAAAATTTCAATCTTTTCTTAAAGGGACCCTCACCTCTCTTATAAAAGGGCACTTCCCCTTATCTTAATTTCACACCTCCAAATCCATTTGGTTCGGCAAGAACATGACCAAATATCCTCCAAAAATTCCTATAGCTATCCTAGATTCCTTACCTTGGTCAGAAATTCATCCTAATAATCCCTTTTGATCAAATCAAAAGGAAGAACCCTAAAGAAGAGGTAAATATTTCATCACCTCTTTCATGTTCCTTTCTTCTTCCACTTCCTCTTTCATTGTTTTTTCCATTATAAAATAAAAAAATCTATTGTCATATATATACTATAATGTTATTATAAATATTTTACAACCATATTCGTTATCCTATCAATCCTTTAAATGACAAAGTCACCATACGTGCGTACGTATGGCTTAACGTCTCCACATTGTGGTGTAGTCTCTTATTCAAACAATTCACTCTTTTGAGGGGGTATAATAATGAATATAACTGATTTAAATAATATATATAACATGTTAATGATTCTATGTATATGATATACCATCCAATTATATATGATTTCATCATCAATATAATGATATTGTCGCTCGTGCATACGTACTGATTGTCGTCTCCATGAACGCAATGAGATTCATTCCCATCGTAATAATTCAAGAGTAATTTTAATTTAATGATTAAAATTAATGATTAAGTACTTAATATAATTCTATATATGAAAAAAATACATCCTATATATAAAAAACATGGCTTATGTAACTGAGAATATAAGGGAAAACAAATCTGTTAACACCCGAAACGATGATATTAGTAATATATTATTAACAAATAGATATTATAGGATCATATATGATATCATACTTACGTAAATAGTTTTTTAATAGTTTAATAACAATGATTAAACTATTATACAGGAGGATAATGTACCATCTACCAAGGAAAATAACAAGGTAAGGGTTAATTTTACAATCTCTTTACTTATCTGAGGTTCTTAATACATAGATATCTATTAGGACCACTTTTCCATCCAAATCCATGTTTCTTAAAAATGTATTTCAAAAGATTTTTACTATTTACTAGACTATGGGTTAATTTAATTTATATCCTTTTTTTACTTTTTATAAAATGGTTTGAAAGAAATGTTTCTGTCGTTTTCCAAACAAGGTACTTTATGATCTTTTCGACAAATTTATGGTAAGATTGTATTTTTTTTAACTTATACTGCAGGTGTGGCTATTTTCCACCGTTATATCATCATCATAGTTTCCCATTTAATCTTATAAAATTATTTTCAAAATAAAACGTTTCTTTTATAATTATGTTACTTTTAAATGATTTCAAAATAGAAAGAGATATTTATTTCAAATAGTTTTCATTTCTTCTATGTCAACATCTTTGATGGGTTTTAAACATGTTTGAAATTGATTTATTATGATACAAATATTCTATATTGTATTGAAGTTTTTGTGATATGTTTTACTATGGATGAGTTATTTATACACCATTCTTGGTTTATTGATAATGTATTGACATTTAGTATGATAGTTTTAATAAGAATGTTTATGTTATGTTCAAACCATTTCATATGAGGAATGCATTGGATGTAGTAAGTGATAGGTGGAGACCTCTAGACCTCATTGATGCATCATTAGGTCTAGTGCGACAAACTACTGTATAGTCATAAGACATTGAAAAAAATCTTATTTGTAGTCGTGGAACAAGGCCTTCACTATGTGGTTATGAAGTCTGGAATTATGCATTCTAGGATTATGAAAGTTGTTGTAGATATTGCATGTGATTATCTGACTAGTAGAATATCCATGTGAATAAGTAAATAGCATTATTGGATTTTATATTTTACATATTATGCTGATTTTTATGTTTGAAAAGAATTTTTTTTAGTCTTAAACATTGCCTTAAATGTTTATGCTTATTTATGAATGTTTCCGCTATATTGTTATCCTCACTGTGCATCTATGTTCACCCATTTATATGTTTAATTTTTCCCTCGATGCGAAGAAGTATTGTTATGGTTGACCTCCAGGGATAGGATAATGAAATAAGAGTGTTCAAAATGGGGGCATAATGATGTTGATGTTTTTATTTCATGATGTAATGTAAAACATATGAATGTAACTAGTGCTTCCAAGGCTACTAAACTGATCTGTATTTTGTAATTTTATCCCTTGTGATCATTATGATGTTATGAAATAATGCACCAACTCTAGGTAACTAGGGTTGCGGAGTTACATCTTCACTATCTCCACAGAAGATTTTATAGTATATAACACATTTTGTTTAACCACTTTCAAAATATAAGAAAAGATTAAAAAATTAATAAATAATATCTAACAAAAAATATAGTCATCTTCCCCATGGATTCAATTTTTAGACTTAAGCATATTATATAACTTCAGGAGCATAAAGATCATAAAACTCTACATGATTACTCATTTAATATCTTCAATAATTAATGTCAATACTCAACCTATAAGTCTCGAAACATGAAATATATTCAAAATGATATGGATGTTCAATATTCCATATACTAAAAAATGCATATTCTTCTTTGATGAATGATCACATGGATCCATACTCCTTCCTCACATATCTCATGTTTTTATTCTATAGCATTAGTTATTTTCATGTTTCTCACTTCTCACAATACTAAATTGTCAAAATTATACAAATCACATTTCAAATACTGATTTATGTTTGAATTTTATTTTTATATTCAAATTCAAATATTCGACTTCATAAAATAGCTTCATTAACATCCATTGTATTATATCTCAATTTATCTTTACCATCTTGTTCTAAATGGTAGTTATAATTGTTTGGAATTACCAAAAAATTACTTATATCAACACATGATAGCATGGTTTTTTATATTTCATAGACAATTCCATGAAATACACATCTATAGTTGTTCAGTCATATTGTATCATGAGTCACAGTGTTGTGGAGTGATAAATTTCAATTTGGAGTATACATACAGTTTATATGTTTATCTATAAACTGACATAGACCATTTTATTGTGGTTTTTATGCTATCGTGTAGAGGTCCTAAAATTTCCAATGTCACAAAATATCATTTGGAAGGACTTTAGGTAATAGTCCTTTACATGGTTTCGTAGAACCTCATATCTTAATTAACTATGGTGTTGTTTATATTTCACTATGTGCAGGTTTTCAAATTTCTAGTTTCAGAAAAACTAATCCCATTCCCACACTATTGTGTAGTTTCCTCATAAATATATATTGAATATATTCCTAAAAATTGATTGGAAGTGTGATTATCATGCCTCACTTCTTGAATTCATTGTGTTATCAAAATATTCAATGAATCATACATGAAAACATCATCTAAAATATTTCTCCCCTATTGGGTTGCTCTATTTTATCATCATCACAATGTATTAATATTTTATAGAATAATATTTTTTATATGAAATTATGATATCCCCAAAAATTTTGTTTACTTAACTATGATTTAGAATAAATTCAAATGAATAATATGTAACAAAGAAAGACCTATTAGTTAAACAGAAGTAATACTTCAGTTAATAGATTCCTCTCTACCATTAGCTCTATTTTATACCCATCACAGAACATTTCATATTTAAAAAAATTATAATGTAACATTATCAACATATTCTCTAAGACTCATTTTTTAAAACCCCATGCTTCTACGGTACACTTATCTTTGAATAATGCAATAGTGTGTGTTGTACGCAACATCGACTTCTGACACACCACAACCAATCAAACTAGCCGTTATGAATAGTAATAACCACTTTTTGAAATTTATAAATTTTATTTTTCAAAATGGACTTCATTTTTGGATTCGGAATATCAAAATTAGCCTAGGGTGAATTTTTGGTATTTTTCTGAAAAACTTCATTTTTTGATGAATAGTGAAACCACTAAGTGGTAGTTAAAAAACTGAATTTTTCATAAAACATAATTTTACAGCTTCTGTGAGTGGAATTTCGAAAATCCGAGACACACGGTTAATATCAAGGAGTAAAATATGGTTCAATGAGATGAAAATAATTTTTGGTGAATAGTAACTTTTTACTTTTATTTACCACGGTTAAAAGTAAATAGGGTAATTAAATGTAAAAATGATATTAATATTACCCTAAAACATGTCCTAATTTTATTGTACAAGTGTATCTCGACCAAAAACAACCTTAGGAATAAAATATTATCATTTAGGTCCACTTGGATTAGATTAGGACATTTATTATTATTTAATTTAAAGAAGAGTTAAAAGAGATAAAATCAATGTTTATTTACAAAAACATTTTTAATAAAGGGTTACACATAAGATAAATTAGATTATAAATATTCATTAGAAATATAAAAAGATTTCCTACATAATGATATTTTATTTATAATTTTTATACATTAAATAATTTAATTTATTTATGACACAATGATCATGCAGTAATTACCATAATAGTGAAAAATTAAAATAAATGTTATTATAAATACCCAAATAAATATAACATGAGACTTTTTATGAATTAAACTAATTTTATAGGTTAATATAACATGTTAGTATTTATTTAATTAACTTTTTTCTAAGTAATAATTCTGTTATGATTTTCAGAAAAAATCAATCTTAAAAATAGTGTCAAAAATGACATAAAAGAGTTTTTAAAACAAATATTATATTATTTAGTTGATATTCAATTCTTAAAAATCTAGGGTTCGTCCAAGAGAATTATATCATGATATGTGTATCATTAATGGATCATTTGGGGGGTCTCTTGGAGGTATATAGTATGTTTATTAACTATATAATATTAAAATACAACGTAACATGGTAAGTGTCAAACTAATTAACTAAGAGTTAAAACAAAAAGATAAGGTTAATATAATGACCCAAACCTGTCTAAATTCTATTGGTTGAGTGGTTTTTATCCCATTACCTCCTTAAATTTTAAATAATCTACTTTTGAGCCATTATAAACTGAATATGAATTTATTATAAAATAATACTTCTAGCTTTTCCAAAGGTGCCTCTCACCCCTCTTATAAAAGGGCACTCCCCCTTCTCATTAATTCACACCTTGAAACCCTTTTTTTCGGCCACCCCCCACCCAAATACTCTCTCAACATCCCTCACTACAACCTAGAGGCCATAGTTTGATCAGAAAGCCAACCTAAGGAACACTTTTTATCAAATAAAAAGGATGAACCCGAAGAAGAGGTAATGTTTTCACCACCCTTTTTCAAATTCATTTCTTCTTCAACTTCTCTTTCTTTGTTATTCCCATTCTAAAATAAAGAATACATTATCTCCTATATACTGTAATATTATTATAAATATGGTACAACCATATTCAGTATTCTATCCATCCTTTGAATGACATGTCACCATACGTACGTACGTACGGCTTACCATCTCCACATCGTGGTCTAATTGTTATTCAATATATTATTATTTGGATGGGTATAATAATGATTTTTAATTCATGTAAATAATAAATATAACATGATTATGATTCTGTATATATGATATACCATCAAATTATATATTATTTTAATATCAAAATAATGATATTGTCGCTTGTGCGTACGTACGGACTACCGTCTTCACGAACACGATGAGATTCATTCTCCATCGTATCCATTCAAATATAATTATCATTTGATGATTTAAAAATAATGTTTAAGGATTTGATATCATTCTGGATATGAATAAGATACAACCTATCCATAACAAGCATGGCATATGTAACAAAACTTATAAAATAAAATGACTAAGTTAACACCCGAAACGACGATAATTCTAAGATATTATTAACAAAGAAATGTTAAAAGATCATATATGATATCATATTAATGTATATGATTCTTGTATAATTTAATAACAATTATTTTACCATTATATAGGAGGTTAACCTACCCCCAACCAAGGAAAAGTACAAGTTAAGGGTTTATTTCACAATCTCTTCATTATCTGAGGTTTTTTATACGTAATAATCTACTGGGATTACTTTATCATCCACATCCATGTTTCTTCAAAATGTATTTCAAAACATTTTTAGTATTTAAAAGAATATGAGTTAAAGTCATTTATACCATTGTTTGACTTTTTATAAGAGGTTTATAAAGGAATCTTTCCGTCGTTTTCCAAACAAGGTGCTTTTTAACCTTTTCGACAGAATTAAGGTAAGAATGTTTTTTAACTTATACGGCAGGTGCGGCTATTTTATGCCATTAGAAAATATTCGAAGATTCCCTTACAATATTATAAGAAAATTTTCAAAGTAAATGTTTTATTTTATAATTATGTGACTTTTAAATGATTTCAAAAAAAAGGATATTTCTCTCAAATAGTTTTTATTTCATCTATGTCAACATCCTTTGATAGATTTTAAGCTTATTTGAAGTTGATTTATTATGATACAAAACATCCATATTGTATTGAGGATTTTGTGATTTGTTTGAATGTGCATGTGTTATTTTTATACCATTCATGGTTTATGGAGAATGTATTGACATTTCGTATGCTAGTTTTAATACGAATGTTTATGTTATGTTTAAACCTGTAAATATGAGGAATGCATTGGACTTAATATGTGATGGGTGGAGCCCGCTATAGCTCCTCGATGCATCGGTAGGACTCATGAGACAAACTAGTGTCTTGTCACAAGGCCTTGACAAAATCTTATTTGTAGTCTTAGCATGATGCCTTGGCTATGTGGTTATGATAGTCTGGCATTATGCATTCCATCATTATGAAAGTGTTGTGTTGTACGCTACACAACACGCATCCTTGACTTTCCTTTCATTACATGCAATCGCGACCTTCCTCGATAGCGTGTGTAGTACGCAATACCGAGTTTCACTAAACAACGATATACTATTAAAATATTATTAAAAATAGCCATTATGTATAGTAATAACCACTTTTTGAAATTTTATAAATTTTACTTTTCAAAATGGACTTCATTTTTGGATTCGGAATATCGAAATTAGCTTAGGGTGAAATTTTGGTACTTTTCGGATAACTTTCATTTTCTGATGAATAGTGAAAATTAATAAATTTTAATTAAAAACAACTTTTTTAATCGAAATAATTAAGAGTGATAAATTATTAATTTGAATGGTTTTAAAGTATATTTAGAATATATTTTTACAATTTAATACAATTTTGGTCATTGGATGTAATTTCACATTTAAACTAGTTATAAACAAGTGTCAATCATTTGATAGTTATTATCTCTTAAAAACACGCTATTTGTTTTGACGACGGGAATTAATTTTTAAATTAGATAATGTAACTGATATGTTTTGAATTTGGTAAAATAGACATCATTTTTGAGTTCATAATATCAAATATAGCTTAGGCCTAATTTTTGGTATTTTTCTGGAAACTTTCATTTTTTGATGAATAGTGAAACCACTAAGTGGTAGTTAAAAAAATGAATTTTTCATAAAACCTCATTTTACCGCTTCTGTGAGTAGAATTTCAAAAATCCGAGAGACACGGTTGATGTCAGTAAGTAAAATGTGGTTCAATGAGATGAAAATAATTTTTGGTGAATAGTAACTTTTTACTTTTTTTTACCATGGTTAAAAGTAAATAGGGTAATTAAGGGTAAAAATGATATTATTATTATCCTAACACATGTCATAATTATATTGGATAAGATTAATTCGACCAAAAACAACCTTAGGAATAAAATATGACCATTTAGGCCCACTTGGATAAGATTAGGACATTTATTATTATTTAATTCAAAGAAGAGTTAAAAGAGTTAAAATCAAAGTTTATTTACTAAAACATTTTTAATATAGGGTTATACATAAGATAAATTCTATTGTAAATATTAATTAGAAAGATAATAATATTTAATACATAATGATATTTTATTTATAATTTTTATACATTAAATAAATTAAATTATTTATGACACAACGATGATGCAGTAATTACCTTTTTAAGAAAATATTAACATAATTGATGTTATAAATGCCCAAATAAATGTAATTTGAGACTTTTTATGAATTACACTAATTTTATAGGTTAATATGACATGTTAGTATTGATTTAATCAACTTTGTTCGAACTTATCATTCTGTTATGATTTTCACAAAAATCAATTACTAAATAGTGTCAAAATTGACATAAAATAGTTTTTAAAAAAAATATTATATTATTAATTGTTTTTTTTATTCCTAAAAATCCAAGGTTCGGCCAAATGACTTAGATAAGGTTATATATATTAATAATTAACAACTTTGGGTTCTTTTGGCTTTTTATAGTAAGTTTATTAACCTTATAGTATAAGAACACAAGAAGACACGGTAAAAGTAAAATTATTTAACTTAATGTTAAATCTAAATGATAAGGTTAAAATAGGAACCTAAACTTGTCTAAATTCTATTGGATGAGAGGATTTCGACCCATCCCTACCTTAGCCTCGAAATAAATCAATTTGGAGCTATTTAAAACCGAACTTGACTTTATAATAAAATAATATTTTTAGTTATTCCAAAGGTGCCCCTCTCCTCCCTTATAAAAGGGCACCTCCTCCCTCTCTTCCTCACACAACTTTGAGCCTTCAAGCTCGGCCAACCCCTGACAAATTCTCTTCTCCACTTCCCTAGAAACATCCTAGAGGTTCTGGTCTTCTTCAAAGACCCATTTTAGTTCCCTAAAAGGAGGTCTCAAAGAAGCACTTCAAAGAAGAGGTAATGTCCGTTACCGATTCTTTCATCTTTATTTCTTCTTCCACTTCTTCTTCTTAGTTTGATTCATTATGAAGTAATAACATCAGTATCACTCATATACTGATATGTTATTATAAGTATGAAACAACCCTATTTCACCATCTATCCATCCTACGGAAAAAGAAATCACCGCGTGTGCGTACGTACAGAATACCGTCTCCACGCCGTGGTGTAATCTATTTTCCACCAACACCTTACATGGATGGGTATTATGGTATAAAGAATAACTATAAATAGTTATTATAAAATAATAATGATTCTGATATATTTTATCGTCCACTCCAATTCAATTCAATAATTATGGAAATGATATCATCGCTCGTGCGTACGTACGGACTACCGTCTCCACGACACGATGAGATTCATTCTCCATGTTAACCATTTAAGAATGATTATAAAGTATATATAAGAAATAATAATTAAATATATGACATTATAAAGCTACTGGATTTATTTGTATATATATGTATGTCATCTACTTAATTCCATTCAACTCAATAAGGAAACGAAAACAGCGTTCATGCGTACGAACAGTCTACCGTCTCCATGAACGGTGTATTTCTTTCCATTTACTGATCTATTATATATATATATATTCTGAATATATATTATATATAAATCATTTTTTATATTCTGGAATTAAGTAATCATTATCTAAGTAATCATATGAATAATTACAAGTTAAAACACGAACGACAAATGAGATGATTTGACCCAAAACGCTACTTTAACATGAATTTACAAAAGAACGGGTAATATAAAGTCATAAGTGAACCATATATGATATAATAACAATGAATATATTCTGTAATAAGTCAATGACATTATTTAAATCATTATACAGGAGGTTCGGACACTTACGAAGCAAATCGGACCTAAGGTAAGGGAAATATCACAATCTCATTTTTATCTGAGATTGTTTATACTTTGGTATTTACTGGGGTGTATTTTATCATCCACATCCATGTTTCTTCAATATGTAATATTATTTCCATCCACCTACAATTTTTTAAATCCAATTTTACCCTTCGGTGAGTTTTTAGTAAAAGATATGAAAGGAATCTTTTGTCGTTTTTCGCACGAGGTACTTTTTTGACTTTTCCTGCAAAAGTACGAGAAGAATGTTTTTTTAAAATTATACGGCCTGAATGAATTTTTAAAACATTATTTCAAAGAAGCTTCCTTTACAAGTTTTCAAGTTTATTTTTAATCAACTTCTTTTAGTTTAAAATTGTATAACATGTTAAGAAAAGAAAAGTGTTTTGAAGTAAAAAGGATATTTTCCTCAAGAATGAAGTTCAAGTGTTTTATCAAAATTATTTTCCATATAAGATAATAAAGGGTTCTGTTTTTATCCCTATTATTACATTGATTTGATTATGTTTTTATGGAATTATTTTTATGAATTCCTTTATCGTATATGAATTGTTTTATGATGTCATGATGTTTAAGATCCCCATTTTTATTACATAGGTTATGCAATGATGTATGGTTTATGATTTTGTGGCACACATAAGAATGGTATCATTATGAGATGGGTGGGACCTATATCTCCCTCCAATGCATTGGGTAAAGATTTTATATCTCATGAGATAGACATGGCTGGAATGGTAGGTTATACCGGTTCAGTGAAACAGGACTGAAACGAGGGTGACTTGGTTCAGAAATGGACTTTGTCCACTAAGATAGTCTTGGAAATGAGTCTTGACTAACAAGAAATGATTCTCTATGATTATGTGTGTATGACACAAAGTTTCATGTTTTAAGTTATGAATACTGGGATTTCATTTCACTACTATGATTTATCCCATGTTATGAAATTATGCTCTCTTTTGCAGGTTAAGATTTCCAAAATGTTATGTTCTTATGAATATGATGTGATTGGTATTTCTTTTGTTTACCCTTACTGAGCATTTGAGCTCACCCTTTTATGTTTTCATTTCCCCAGGAAATAAAGAAAGTTTTTAGGTAAAAAAAAGAAGATATTTATGGGAGATGTTGAAGACCTTTCACCACGATTAGAAGATTAGATTCCGAGTTTCCAAAGACACTAAACTATTACGATCCTTGTGTGTGTGTTTTTGTTATGTACTAAGTATTCCGAAAAAGTAATGTAATGTCAATGTACGTCAAGCTTCGGTTCTCTACAGTTGGTATCAGAGGAAAGGTTTAGTCAACCTTTGGAAACTAGGATGCGAAAACGTTAGTGAGATCCCTAGAGATATTTCTAAGGTATGTCTAGGGATGTCTCTAAGGTTAAGTATACGTATAGGTTATAGTCCTAGAATTGCGCTAAAGATATTAGAATTTAACCTAAGTTGTTATATATTAAGGTTACTCCCTCTTTTATTATGTTTTTTTCCCTAGCATGATTTTTTCCTCTCACACTATTCTTTTTGGGTTTTAGACGATGGCTGGAACCCGAAGGAACCGTGTTGATCAATGCAATGGACAATGCAATGATTGTCCTCCTGAAAAAACAAATGTTATGGGATATGGAGTGAAAAATCTTATTTCTATACTTACACAAGCTATGAATCATTCTGGACTTCCAAATGAGCAGAGAAGGGAACAATATTATATTGAGTTCTTCATGAGGCAACGTCCACCTTCTTTCAGTGGCTCTTTTGATCCACTTGTTTCTGAACAATGGATCATTACCACTGAAAATATATTTTCAGTTCTTCAATGTTCTGAACATGATAAATTCATCTTAGCAGTATATCGTTTGGAAGGTGATGCTGATCAATGGTGTAATCTTATCAAGAATATGAGGCCAAGAGATGAAATTGAGTCCATGGAATGGGACGAGTTCAAGAACTTATTTTTCAATAAGTACTTCCCTCGTATTCTTCAGACAAAGATGGAGAAGGAGTTTCTCGAACTAAAGAAAAAGGATGATGAATCTGTTGGTATATACGAAGCGAATTTTACAAGGCTTGCAAGGTATACATCTGGATTTATCATCAAACCTGAAAGTAAAGTTGATCGATTATTCAGTGGATTAAAACCAAATCCTCGAAGGGCATTAGCTATAAGAGACTTCAGTAGCTATGAAGAAATTGTGCGTTGTGCTCTCAAGGTAGAAATGGAAGTTGGTATTACTTATCCATCTCATAGTTTTGACAAGAAACGAAAGATGGAGTTCAAGGAGAAATCTCAGAATAATGGTGAAAAGAAGATGAATGTTTCTTTATGCTCAAAGTGTGGAAAGAAGCATGGTGGAGATTGTCTTAAAGGGACTAGAAAATGTTTTAAGTGTGGAAAAGAAGGTCATCGAGCAGCTGAGTGTCGAAGTAATGGAAAAAGGGTTTCTAATGATGTGAATAAAGCAACACAGCAGAGAACGCACCACCAACACTTCAATGCTTCAAGTGCAAGGAAATGGGGCATTATGCTAATAAATTCCCTAATCCAAGGGTTAGTGATGATCGACATGAGCAACCTCTTAAGGAAAAGGACAAAGGGAAGTCACATGTGATCACTATTGGTGAAGTTGAATATGACAACGATGTGGTGGAATGATTAAGTGTTTATGTAATGGGATTTCAAAATAGTATCATGGAATCTCATTTATGGTATTGTGGAATTTTGGAATATCTATGTATTGGTTTTCAATAATTATATGATACTGGTAACCAGGAAAAAAAAGTGATTGAAATATTTTTGGAAAGTAGATTATATGCGCATAATGAAGGGACAAGAAGATAATGAGATGTTTGATTGTATTCATGAGCTCATGATTGATATAGGGACTAAGTGATATCATAGTTTGAGTATATATAATTTGAGGATTTTGGTATGTGGAAGGTGTTAACTTTTAACTGCATTCATGTTTTCACTAAGGTTCAGTGGGTATTCAAGAGAATACATGATTAAGGCCTTTGAATGTTTGGAATGTGACCAACAAGATATATCTTATGATATATGGGGATCAACGATGGTATTAAATCTCTGGTAATTGTTTTCACTATATTATGAGAATTGACTGCAGTATTATGGATAAGCCTAAAGATTGGAATGGATTATGTTGGACATAAGTTAGTATTGTTTAAGGATAGAAATATTTTTTTTCGATATTATTGATGGGATATTATAGTAGTATAGTTTTAGAAAAAGGACAACCTGCAGGACGGGCGACAGCCCATCGCTTCAGACAAGGCTGTGGGAATCGAACCCACAACCGAAGTGCGACTGGCCTTTATCGCCTACAACTGGCCTACAGGAAGACCCTGGTTAGTAGAAACCAGTTTTATTTTATTAATCGGTATGATATATGAAGTATAAGTTCATTTTTGGAACCATATACGATTAACCATAAGATGGACTTATAACTTTTGCTAACCTTTTGTTTGAAAGAGATGGAATGACCCATCATTCTCTCACATGATCTGCTAACACATCACGAATGACAAATTCAACTTCATTTCTTTAAGATATGAAGTGGAAATTGTCCAAAGAACGACAAATGGTGAGACTATACCAAAATCACGAAAGTATTTCTTCTAATTCCAATTTCATCAACTTTAGGGAAATGATCTTGAAAACCAAAAATGTTGTCTTAGTGCTCTTATATCTGATGAATCAGATGGTAACTTAGATCGTCACAAATTTATGGCTTTGTGATTGCTAGCTTTTACATAGCCATGTTCTCTACCACTCTCCATTAGAACATGATGGTTAGATTTCTCTTCCATATCCATATTTTCACCTATGTGGAAACCTAGTGATTAGTTTATCTGGGTAACCATTACGTTTCATACTTTTGTTTTTAAATATTGGTTTTGGTATTCTTTTTTACTATGTGGGTTTCTATTAAAGAAACTTTCGAATAGTAAACCATTTATAACCCCAACGAATTTTGAGGGCGAAATTCATTTTAAGGGGGGTAGAATGTAACACCCCGAGATTTTATGAAAAATATTCTTTTTTAATTTCATTAATGTCTTGTGTTGTACGCTACACAACATGCATCCTTGACTTTCCTTGCATTACACGCAATCACGACCTTCCTCGATAGCGTGTGTAGTACGCAATACCGAGTTTCACTAAACAACGATATACTATTAAAATATTATTAAAAATTGCCATTATGTATAGTAATAACCACTTTTTGAAATTTTATATATTTTATTTTTCAAAATGGACTTCATTTTTGGATTTGAAATATCGAAATTAGCTTAGGGTGAAATTTTGGTACTTTTCGGATAACTTTCATTTTCTGATGAATAGTGAAAATTAATAAATTTTAATTAAAAACAACTTTTTTAATCGAAATAATTAATAGTGATAAATTATTAATTTGAATGGTTTTAAAGTATATTTAGAATATACTTTTACAATTTAATACAATGTTGGTCATTGGATGTAATTTCACATTTAAACCAGTTATAAACAAGTGTCAATCTTTTGATAGTTATTATCTCTTAAAAACACGCTATTTGTTTTGACGACGGGAATTAATTTTTAAATTAGATAATGTAACTGATATGTTTTACATTTGGTAAAATAGACATCATTTTTGAGTTCATAATATCAAATATAGCTTAGGCCTAATTTTTGGTATTTTTCTGGAAACTTTCATTTTTTGATGAATAGTGAAACCACTAAGTGGTAGTTAAAAAAAATGAATTTTTCATAAAACCTCATTTTACCACTTTTTTGAGTGGAATTTCAAAAATACGAGAGACACGGTTGATGTCAGTAAGTAAAATGTGGTTCAATGAGATGAAAATAATTTTTGGTGAATAGTAACTTTTTATTTTTTTTACCACGGTTAAAAGTAAATAGGGTAATTAAGGGTAAAAATGATATTATTATTACCCTACAACATGTCCTAATTCTATTGGATAAGATTAATTCGACCAAAAACAACCTTAGGAATAAAATATGACCATTTAGGCCCACTTGGATAAGATTAGGACATTTATTATTATTTAATTCAAAGAAGAGTTAAAAGAGTTAAAATCAAAGTTTATTTACTAAAACATTTTTAATATAGGGTAATACATAAGATAAATTCGATTGTAAATATTCATTAGAAATATAATAATATTTAATACATAATGATATTTTATTTATAATTTTTATACATTACATAAATTAAATTATTTATGACACAACGATGATGCAGTAATTACCTTTTTAAGAAAATATTAACATAATTGATGTTATAAATGCCCAAATAAATGTAACTTGAAACTTTTTATGAATTAAACTAATTTTATAGGTTAATATGACATGTTAGTTTTGATTTAATCAACTTTTTTCAAACTTATCATTCTGTTATGATTTTCACAAAAATCAATTACTAAATAGTGTCAAAATTGACATAAAATAGTTTTTAAAACAAATATTATATTATTAATTGTTTTTTTATTCCTAAATATCCAAGCTTCGGCCAAATGACTTAGATAAGGTTATATATATTAATAATTAACAACTTGGGGTTCGTTTTTCTTCTTATAGTAAGTTTATTAACCTTATAGTATAAGAACACAGGAAGACACGGTAAAAGTAAAATTATTTAACTTAATGTTAAATCTAAATGATAAGGTTAAAATAGGAACCTAAACTTTTCTAAATTCTATTGGATGAGAGGATTTAGACCCATCCCTACCTTAGCCTAGAAATAAATCAATTTGGAGCTATTTAAAACCGAACTTGACTTTATAATAAAATAATATTTTTAGTTATTCCAAAGCTGCCCCTCTCCTCCCTTATAAAAAAGCACCTCCTCCCTCTCTTCCTCACACAACTTTGAGCCTTCAAGCTCGGCCAACCCCTGCCAAATTCTCTTCTCCACTTCCCTAGAAACATCCTAGAGGTTCTGGTCTTCTTCAAAGACCCATTTTAGTGCCCTAAAAGGAGGTCTCAAAGAAGCACTTCAAAGAAGAGGTAATGTCCGTTACCGATTCTTTCATCTTTATTTCTTCTTCCACTTCTTCTTCTTAGGTTGTTTCATTATGAAGTAATAACATCAGTATCACTCATATACTGATATGTTATTATAAGTATGAAACAACCCTATTTCACCATCTATCCATCCTACGGAAAAAGAAATCACCGCGTGTGCGTACGTACAGAATACCGTCTCCACGCCGTGGTGTAATCTATTTTCCACCAACACCTTACATGGATGGGTATTATGGTATAAATAATAACTATACATAGTTATTATAACATAATAATGACTCTGATATATTGTATCATCCACTCCAATTCAATTCAATAATTATGGAAATGATATCATCGCTCGTGCGTACGTACGGACTACCGTCTCCACGACGCGATGAGATTCATTCTCCATGTTAACCATTTAAGAATGATTATAAAGTATATATAAGAAATGATAATGAAATATATGAAATTATAAAGATACTGGATTTATGTGTATATATATGTATTTCATCTACTTAATTCCATTCAACTCAATAAGGAAACGAGAACAGCGTTCATGCGTACGAACGGTCTACCGTCTCCATGAACGGTGTATTTCTTTCCATTTACTGATCTATTTTATATATATATATATATATTCTGAATATATATTATATATAAATCATGTTTTATATTCTGGAATTAATTAATCATTATCTAAGTAATCATATGAATAATTACAAGTTAAAACACGAACGACAAATGAGATGATTTTACCCAAAACGCTACTTTAACATGAATTTACAAAAGAACGGGTAATATAAAGTCATAAGTGAACCATATATGATATAATAACAATGAATATGATTCTTTAATAAGTCAATGACATTATTTAAATCATTATACAGGAGGTTTGGACACTTACGAAGCAAATCGTACCTAAGGTAAGGGAAATATCACAATATCATTTTTATCCGAGATTGTTTATACTTTGGTATTTACTGGGGTGTATTTTATCATCCACATCCATGTTTCTTCAATATGTAATATTATTTCCATCCACCTACAATTGTTTAAATCCAATTTTACCCTCCGGTGAGTTTTTAGAAAAAGATATTAAAGGAATCTTTTGGCGTTTTTCGCACGAGGTACTTTTTTGAATTTTCCGACAAAAGTACGAGAAGAATGTTTTTTTTTAACTTATACGGCCTGAATGGATTTTTAAAACATTATTTCAAAGAAGATTCCTTTACAAGTTTTCAATTTTATTTTTAATCAACTTCTTTTAGTTTAAAATTGTATGACATGTTAAGAAAAGAAAAGTGTTTTGAAGTAAAAAGGATATTTTCCTCAAGAATGAAGTTCAAGTGTTTTATCAAAATTATTTTCCATATAAGATAATAAAGGGTTATGTTTTTATCTCTATTTTTACATTGATTTGATTATGTTTTGATGGAATTATTTTTATGAATTCCTTTATCGTATATGAATTGTTTTATGATGTCTTGATGTTTAAGATCCCCATTTTTATTACATGGGTTATGCAATGATGTATGGTTTATGATTTTGTGGAACACATAAGAATGGTATCATTATGAGATGGGTGGGACCTATATCTCCCTCCAATTCATTGGGTAAAGATTTTATATCTCATGAGATAGACATGGCTGGAATGGTAGGTTATACCGGTTCAGTGAAACAGGACTGAAATGAGGGTGACTCGGTTCAGAAATGGACTTTGTCCACTAAGATAGTCTTGGAAATGAGTCTTGACTAACAAGAAATGATTCTCTATGATTATGTGTGTATGCCACAAAGTTTCTTGTTTTAAGTTATGATTATTGGGATTTCATTTCACTACTATGATTTATCCCATGTTATGAAATTATGTTCTCTTTTGCAGGTTAAGATTTCCAAAATGTTATGTTCTTATGAATATGATGTGATTGGTATTTCTTTTGTTTACCCTTATTGAGCATTTGAGCTCACCCTTTTATGTTTTCATTTCCCCAGGAAATAAAGAAAGGTTTTAGGAAAAAAAAAGAAGATATTTATGGGAGATGTTGAAGACCTTTCACCACGATTAGAATATTAGATTCCGAGTTTCCAAAGACACTAAACTATTACGATCCTTGTGTGTGTGTTTTTGTTATGTACTATGTATTCCGCAAAAGTAATGTAATTTCCATGTACGTCAAGCTTCGGGTCTCTACAGTAGAATATCGATGTGAGTAAGTAAATGACATTATTTCATTTTATTTTTGTTAGACTATGTTGATGTTCAAGTTTTAAAGGGATTTGTTTTATTTATACATTGCCTTAAATGTTTATTCTTATTTATGAATTTTTCTGCTATATTGTTATCCTTACTGGGAATTTGAGCTCAGCCCTTTTCTATGTTTTATTTTTCCCAGGATGTGAAGAAGTAATTTATGAATGACTGGTAGGGATAGTATGAGGGGATAAGAGTGTGGACTATGAATACTATATTGTTGTAGTTTGTATTTTATGATGTAATGTAAACTTTATTAATGTATCTAGTTATTCCAAGGCTACTAAACTAATCGGTCATTCAAGACTTGATCTTTCTTGTGATCATGCCAATGTTATGTAATAATGCACCAACTCTGGGTAACTGGGGTCGGGGCGTTACAGTTGGTATTAGAGGAAGTTTAGTACATACCTTGGAAGCTAGATTTATATAAACTCTGATTAGAATACATAGATTTAAGATGGACTTTGAGGATTAGTATAGAAGAACTTCCTAGAATTTTGGTATTGTAGAGATTTTGTGGGTTTTCTAAGCAATACATCCCTGTCTGGATATGAGCAGGTAGAGGCGGCTCTAGCACAGATGTACCTAGGGGTAAAACCTGAAAACACTGTTTTGAGCTAGACTCGAATGGGAACTAGTGCACGACAACGGGCCTTGTTGGACTCTTGGCTACGACACTCCATGGGGATATTCTTAGGATAACTCTCATTTTCATTAAAAATAATTATGAAGGGTTTATGAGTATATAATTCTTCAAAGAAAACATTTTTATGATTATGGATTATATCCATAAATAGTTCAATTTATGTTAAGTGTTTTATAAGTATGGAATTATGTATTTTGATTCATAAACTGATCTAGTTTATGCCATTGTTTATAAATGGCGCGTAGTGGAAGAAATGGAAACTGTATCAATGCACGCACTCCATGTACGGGATTTCCCTCCTGCTCAAGATAATTATAGTGGAGATGGTGATGCAGCTGGTGCCGATCATCTAATCACCATACCGGGACAACTCACTCAGGTTATGAATAATAACCTTACCCGTATGGAGCACCCTGATCCACAGCATGGAGGATCAATGTTAGATCGCTTCATGAGGCAGCAACCACCAACATTAAATGGGAGTACAAATCCATTAGTAGTTGAGCAATGGATAAATTCCCTAGAGAAAATATTTTAGGCTTTGGGAAGTAGTGAAAGGGAAAAAGTTATCATGGTAATTTACCACCTCACTAGAGATGCAGATCAATGGTGGTCATTGATTCAAAACACGAAGGAAGGTGATAAAGTATCAAATATAGAATAGGTGGAGTTCAAAGATCTATTTTTAGAAAAATACTTTCCTCGTGACCATCGAGCAGATATGGAAAGGCAATTCTTGAGTCTGAGACAAAAGGAGGATGAGAATGTCGCAAAGTATGAGGCTAACTTTACAAGGTTAGCAAGGTATGCTGGAGATTATATACGTAACCTAAGATGTAAGATTGATCGTTTCTTTGATGGGTTAAAACAATTTCTTCGTCGAGCATTAGTCTCACAATCCTTCTCGTCGTACGAAGACATTGTCTAGTGTGCTATCAAGATAGAGAAATAATTCTCTAAGTCATATGACTTTAAAGAAAAGAAAGAGAAGGATAGATCCGATGATAAATCTGGGAATGGAAATAAGGGGAAGAAGGGAAAAGTTGAATATCCATCCTGCAGTAAATGTGGGAAGAAACACCCTGGTACTTGCTTAAAAGGAACGGGAGTCTGTTACAAGTGTGGTGAAAAAGGCCACCATGGTCGTGATTTCAAGGGGAAGAAGGAAGCTACTGATGTCCAATGCTACAATTGTAGGGATATGGGAAATTATGAAAATGAATGTCCTAATTTTCAGGGGAACTTATCTTAGAAAAGGCAAAGGGATCAAGGCCAAGATTATGCTATCACTACTGCTGAGGTAGATGCTCCGAAAGACGTGGTGGCAGGTAATTTAATGGTTTCCTCAAGTTTTGAAAATGCATTATTTGATTCTGGATCATCACATTGTTTTATATCTTCCCATTTTGCTAAGAAAATCAGATATTTCCAATTTGATTTAACAAGGGAGTAGTCAGTTAAAACTCCTAAGGGAAGTATCATTGCAACAAGGTTTTGTGAATCAGTCCCCATTAGAGCACATAAATTTTCTTTATCTACTGATCTCATCATTATACCTATGATTGAGTTTGATATAATCCTTGTTATGGATTGGATTTCAGACCATGATGTGAATATTTATTGTAAGAAGAATGAGGTTACGATTTTTGATGATGATGATAAGGAACACCTTATCTTTAGAGCAGAATCGTCACCACCGAGTTCTTATCTAGATCCACCCCCAGTAGCTCAACTAAATTCAATTATTGGGGAGGAAGAAAATGAAATTACAGTGGGTGAGGAAAGGAATGTTCAAATATAGGATGTGCTTGTTGTGAAAGAATATGTAGATGTGTCTCCGAAAGATTTACCTGGACATCCTACAGAATGAGAAGTTGAGTTTTCCATTGATTTAATTCCTGGATCAAGGCCTATATCGAAGACCCCTTATAGAATGGCCACTGTAGAATTAGTTGAACTAATGAAACAACCAGAGAAATTGAGTAATAAGGGATTTATTCTCCCTAGTGTTTCTCCATGCAGCGCCCCTGTTCTTTTTGTTAAAAAGAAAGATGGATCTATGAGGTTATGTATCGACTATAGGGAGATCAATGCTATAACAATAAAGAACAAGTATCCTCTACCTCACATTCATGATTTATTTGACCTACTGCATGGAGCTCAAAACATTTCAAAGATTGACCTTCAATCTGGATACCCTCAGTTGTGTGTGAAGAAGGAAGACATTCCGAAGATAGCATTTCGAACTAGGTACGGGCATTACGAGTTTACAGTAATGCCTTTTGGATTGACTAATGAACCCTCTGTATTCATGGATTTGATGAATAGAGTTTTCAAGGAATATCTCGATGAATTTGTGGTGGTATTTATTGATGATATCTTGGTATACTCCAAAATCTATGAATATCATGAAAATCACTTGCGCATTATCCTGAAGACTCTGAGAAGACATGAATTATATGGGAAGTTTAGCAAGTGTGAATTTTGGCATCAGGAGATTTCTTTTCTTGGCCATATTTTCTCTAAAGATGGAATCTCTGTTGATCCTTCTAAGACCAAGGCAATCCAAGAATGGCTAGAACCTACGAGTATAACTGAGGTATGCCGTTTTATTGGTTTAGCAGGTTTCGTCCATAATTTTGCCCGGTTGGCTAACCCATTAACAAAGCTCACACATAAACGGGTTAAATTTGTTTGGAAAAAAGAATGTGAAAAATATTTCGAAGAACTGAAGAGAATATTAGTCAATGCTCCTATATTGACTCTACCATAGGGGAATGATGGGTTTGTTATTTATAGTGATGCATCAAAGAAAGGACTTGGTTGTGTCCTTATGAAGAATGATAGGGTTATTGCCTATGCATCACAACAGTTGAAAATTCATGAACAAAACTATCCTACTCATTATCTTGAGTTAGCAGATGTGATCTTTGCATTGAAGATATGGAGGCCCTACCTCTAGGGTGAAAATGTGAGATTTATACTGATCACAAGAGTTTGAATTATATTTTCTCACAAAAAGAACTCAACATGAGGCAAAGAAGATGGCTCGAATTACTCAAGGATTATGATTTTACGATACACTACCACTAGGGGAAAGCAAAAAAGGTGGAAGATTCTTTGAGTAGAAAAGACCATGGAGTTTTGAACAATATGAGAATTGAAAGGGATCCTATTTTCATGGATCTAGTGAATATGGACATGGTAATAACCAGGGAAGGTGAAACATCAATTCTTTTTCAAATGGTTTCCAAACCATCTTTACTAGAAAAGGATTAAGATTTCTTAGACCAATGATGAAGAATTTAAAAAGAAGATTTAAGCTATGAATGACGTATGAGAGATTGAGAGACTTTGTGTATGAAGAAGGAATTTCAAAATTCGGAAAGAGGCTTTGTGTTCCCGATATACCTGATCTAAAAAGGGAATTGCTGGATGATACTCATAGTTCCAATTTCTCTATACACCCTGGGAGCACCAAAATGTATAGATACTTGAAGGAACATTTTTGGTGGGACAACATGAAGAGGGAGATTGCTGATTTTGTGTCAAGATGTATGGTTTGTCAACAAGTGAAATCTAGAAGGCAACAGCCTGGAGGAGTCATGCAACCTCTTCACATACCAGAGTGGAAATGGTATAATATCACGATGGACTTTGTCATGGGACTACCAAAGACTCCTAGAAGGAATGATGGAATATGGGTTATTGTTGATCATCTTACCAAGTCAGCACATTTTCTTGCTATAAGAGAATATCTACCACTAGAACGTCTAGAAAAACTATATATTAATGAAGTTGTGAGACTTCATTCAATACCCCTATCGATTGTTTCTGATCGTGATCCTCGCTTTACATCATGATTCTGGAAAAGTCTTCAGAAATCCTTGGATACTGAACTTCATTTGAGCACTGCCTACCACCCTCAAACAGATGGACAATCAGAACGAACTATTCAAACCTTATAAGACATGTTGAGATCCTACTCACTTGACTTTTAGGGTATGTGAGATCAATATTTACCTCTGGTAGAACGTTCCTATAACAATAGCTTCCATTTGAGTATTCAGATGGAATCATATGAAGTGTTATACGGAAAGAGATGTCGCAAACCAACCTATTGGGATGACGTTGGT
The DNA here is from genome assembly GCA_963277665.1 of Viscum album. NCBI lineage: Eukaryota > Viridiplantae > Streptophyta > Magnoliopsida > Santalales > Viscaceae > Viscum > Viscum album. The sequence continues at coordinate 1,019,517,727 of OY728143.1, forward strand.
GAAAGAAAACATGTAGGCCCAGAACTGGTGGAGGAAACGATGGAAAAGGTGAAGGTAATCCAAAACCATATCAAAGCAGCCCAAAGTTGGCAGAAGAGCTATGCCGACAATCGAAAGAAGGATTTGGAATTTCAAGTCAGTGATCATGTTTTCCTAAAGGTATATCCATGGAAGGGAGTCATATATTTTGGTATGAAAGGTAAATTGAGTCCCAGGTACATCAGACCTTTCGAAATTCTAGAATGAATTGGGGTTGTAGCTTACCATCTGACAATGTCGCCATGTCTCTCCAAAGTTCACGATGTGTTCCACATATCTCTCTTGAGGAAATACATGCCTGACCCAACACATGTACTCACCTATGAGGAATTAGAACTGGAACCTGATCTATCTTATTGCGAAGAGCCCATCAAGATTCTTGATACGAGAGAACAAGTACTGAGAAACCGGACGACTCGTCTGGTAAAAGTCTTGTGGAGAAACCATAAGATGGAAGAGGCAACGTGGGAACCCGAGGAACTTATGATGAAGAACCACTCGAGTCTTTTCATGCGGTATTATTCTAGAAATTTCAAGTATGAAATTATTTGAAGGAGGGGATAATATAACACACCATGCTTCTATGGTACGCTTCTATTTGAATAATGCAATAATGTGTGTTGTACGCAACATCGAGTTCTAACACACCACAACCAATCAAACTAGCCATTATGAATAGTGATACCCACTTTTTGAAATTTATAAAAAAAAAATTCAAAATGAACTTCATTTTTGGATTCGGAATATCGAAATTAGCCTAGGGTGAATTTTTTGTATTTTTTTGAAAAACTTCATTTTTTGATGAATAGTGAAACCACTAAGTGGTAGTTAAAAAACTGAATTTTTCATAAAACATAATTTTACCACTTCTGTGAGATTAATTTCAAAATTCCAAGAGACACGGTTAATATCAAGGAGTAAAATGTGGTTCAATGAGATGAAAATAATTTTTGCTGACTTGTAACTTTTCACATTTATTTACCATGGTTAAAAGTAAATAAGGTAATTAAGGGTAAAAATGATATTAATATTACCCTAACACGTGTCCTAATTATATTTTACAAGTGTATCTCGACCAAAAACAACCTTATTAATAAAATATTATCATTTAGGTCCACCTGGATTAGATTAGTACATTTATTATTATTTAATTCAAAGAAGAGTTAAAAGAGAGAATCAAAGTTTATTTACGAAAACATTTTTAATATAGGGTTGCACATAAGATAAATTCGATTATAAATATTAATTATAAAGATAAAAAAATTTCCTACATAATTATATTTTAATTATAATTTTTAGAAATTAAATAATTTAATTTATTTATGACACAATAATGATGCAGTAATTACCATAATAGTGAAAAATTAAAATAATTGATATTATAAATACCCAAATAAATATAATTTGAGACTTTTTATGAATTAAACTAATTTTATAAGTTAATATGACATGTTAGGATTGATTTAATTAAATGTTTTTCAAATAATCATTCTTTTATGATTTTCATAAAATCAATTTTCCAAATAGTGTCAAAATTGACATAAAATAGTTTTTAAAACAAATATTATATTATTAATTGATATTCAATTCCTAAAAGTATAAGGTTCGTCCAAGAGACTTATATCATGATAGTTGTATCATTAATGGACCACTTGGGGTTCTATTGGAGGTATATAGTATGTTTATTAACTATATAATATAAAAATACAAAGTGACATGGTAACTATCAAACTAATTAACTAATAGTTAAAACTAAAGGATAAGGTTAATATAATGACACAAACCTGTCTAAATTATATTGGTTGAGTGGTTTTCGACCCATCCCCACCTTAAACTTTCAATAATACACTTTGGAGCCATTAGAATCCGAATATGAATTTATTATAAAATAATATTTCTAGCTTTTCCAAAGGTGCCCCTCACCCCTCTTATAAAAGGGCACTCCCCCTTATCATTAATTCACACCTTAAAAGCCTTTTGGTTCAGACAACCCCTGCCAAAATACTCTCTAAACTTCCCTCACTACAACCTAGAGGCCTTATATTGATCATAAATCCATCCTAAGGAGCCCTTTGATCAAATCAAAAGGAAGAACCCGAAGAAGAGGTAATGTTTTCACCAACCATTTTCTAATTCATTTCTTCTTCAACTTCTTATTTCTTTGTTATTACCATTCTAAAATAATGAATCCAGTATCTCCTATATACTGTAATATTATTATAAATATGGTACAACCATATTCAGTATTCTATCAATCCTTTGAATGATATGTCACCACATGTGCGTACGTACGGCTTACCGTCTCCACGTCGTGGTGTAATTGTTATTCAATATATTATTATTTGGATGGGTATAATAATGATTTTTAATTCATGTAAATAATAAATATAACATGATAATGATTCTGTATATATAATATACCATCCAATTATATATTATTTTAATATCAAAATAATGATATTGTCGCTCGTGCGTACGTACGGACTACCATCTCCACGAACGCGATGAGATTCATTCTCCATCGTATCCATTCAAGTATAATTATCATTTTATGATTTAGAAATAATGTTTAAAGACATGATATAATTCTGGATATGAATAAGATACGACCTATCCATAAAAAACATGACATATGTAACAAAACATATAAAATAAAACAAGTAAGTTAACACCCGAAACGACGATAATTCTAAGATATTATTAACAAAGCAATGTTAAAAGATCATATATGATATCCTATTAATGTATATGATTATTGTATAATTTAATAACAATTATTTAACCATTATACAGTATGTTAAACAACACCCAACCAAGGAAAATTACAAGGTAATGGTTTATTTCGCAATCTATTCATTATCTGAGGTTGTTTATACGTAATAATATACTGGGATTACTTTATCATCCACATCCATGTTTCTTAAAAATGTATTTCAAAATATCTTTACTGTTTACAAGAATATGTGTTAAAGTCATTTATACCCTTGTTTTACTTTTTATAAGAGGTTTATAAAGAAATCTTTCCGTCGTTCTCCAAACAAGGTGCTTTTTAACCTTTTCGACAGAATTAAGGTAAGAATGTTTTTTTAACTTATACGGAAAGTGAGGTTATTTTCCACCGTAATAAAATATTCAAATATTCCCTTACAAGATTATAAGAAAATTTTCAAAGTAAATGTTTTATTTTATATTTATGTGACTTTTAAATGATTTCAAAAAAAGGGATATTTCTCTCAAATAGTTTTGATTTCATCTATGTCAACATCCTTTGATGGATTTTAAGCTTATTTGAAGTTGATTTATTATGATACAAAACATCCATATTATATTAAAGATTTTGTGATTTTTTTGACTCTGGATTTGTTATTTTTATACCATTCATGGTTTATGGAGAAAGTATTGACATTTCCTATGCTAGTTTTAATACAAATACTTATGTTATGTTTAAACTTGTTCATATGAGGAATGCATTGGACTTAATATGTAATGGGTGGAGCCCGCTATAGCTCCTCGATGCATCGGTAGGTCTCATGAGACAAACTAGTGTCTTGGCACAAGGCCTTGACAAAATCTTATTTGTAGTCTTGGCACGAGGCCTTGGCTATGTGGTTATGATAGTCTAGCATTATGCATTCCATCATTATGAAAGTGGTTATTGATATTGCATGTGATTATTTGATTAGTAGAATATCCATGTGAATAAGTAAATGGAATTATTTCATTTTATTATTTCCATACTATGTTTAAGTTCAAGTTTAAAATGATTTTGTTTTAGATATACATTTCCTTAAATGTTTATTCTTATTTATGAAAGTTTCCACTATATTGTTATCCTTACTGGGCATTTGATCTCTCCCCTTTTCTATGTTTTATTTTTCCCAGGATGTGAAGAAGTAATTTATGAATGACCTTCTGGGATATTATGAGGGGATAAGAGTGTGGACTATGGAGACTATATTGTTGTAGTTTTCATTTTATGTTGTAATGTAAACTTTATTAATGTATCTAGTTATTCCCAGGCCACTAAACTAATCAGTATTTCGAGATTTGATCTTTCTTGTGATCAAGCCAATGTTATGTAATAATGCACCGACTCTGGGTAACTGGGGTCAGGGCGTTACACATTTCACATATGTAAAGGTTTTCACTAATTTAGACAACTTCTCATGTACCTTGACTACATCTTCATGGTCGTTTTTATTTTCTTCAGCATTGAGAATTTCAAAATTCTCATCCAATTATAACTGATCTGGGATAAATTTGAAGCACTATTTATTGACAGATCATTTTTTCTTCCCATTTATATCATTTTTATATTAATTTATACATGAATTTTATTTAGGAATTATAATTTTATTAGAATAATAGTTTTTTAAACCATATAGAAAATCCACATGTAGTTTAATCATGAATATATCATCCCAGTGACCCTCCTATCAAAAACTACCAAATAGCTAACATAGGTTTTAGAATATTTATTGAGAAGCCAATTTCATAAAATAACCAGTCACAAAATTAATTCCTTGAGATTATATACTCCATTTTCATTAACTATCTTCATAGGTTCTAGCCACATTTATATAAATTACATGTGAAACCAATAAGAAAAATCATTAAGTTTATACCTTCTACAAAAAGTGTAAAATTCACCGAAATGAGATCATCATGGTTTTATTATTTTTTATCTGGATTCACAATGATATTTCCAGGATGAAATATTTTACTTCTTTTGTCTACATTGATTTTTTTTCACTCCCATTTTTATGGATAATAGTGTAACTCAAGAACATTTGTGTTCTAGACATGTAAATGTTTGTTTTGGAGACATGCACTTTCAGAAATAACAGATCTGTCATGAGAATTAAAATTTGAAGATTTTACCTTATATTTATAATCCTTTGTCTTGCCTTATTGAGAAGATTATAAATTTACAACCAATAAGTTATTGAATTATTTTATTCCCTTTCATTACTCATTTTGTACTTTAACGTATATTTATCATGTTTTCAAAATATCCCCTTTTGTAGAATCCAACTTCTCATCATAATAATATATTATTTGTTCTTATTTTGTAATAATTAATTTGTGTGTCTTGAACTCTTAAATATATATATATATATATCATCCTTATTGACATACATTTCCTTAATAATGTCCACCATTTTTTTCTAAATATTATTATTTTATTTAAGGAGGTATTGTATCTATCCAATCCAACATTCTAAATTTTTTTTCAAATCGAAACTAAGTTTTGTTATTTCTTATATTTCATCAATATATCATCATGATTCTGAATTTTTTATCACACATGAAAATAAAACATATACATCATTCCAATAATTACTTGAAAGTAAATCATATTCATTACTTCATCTTAAATCCATCTTATTATTGACGATGTGATTCTTCATCATCTTATCATTTTCCTTCTATCAAAGAATCTATTTGTCCTTATCAGATTCAGATTAATTTATCAATTTATTTCATAAAAAGAATTAAATCTTACCAATATCAATTCAATTAAAAAATCAATGAATTTCATTCCATTTTATCCCATTTTCCATTTGGGAATCTCATTGGAATAGGAGAAAAATAAAATTAAGATCATTATCATCCTCAATATCAGAATCATTGAATTCTTCAGTGACCATTAATTTCCTTTTCTAATGGATTGAAAGTCTATATTCTCTTCACTTTTTATTGAATATAATAGTTTTCATAATTCTTTATGCTATGAGAATTTTATCAAGCTCATCCAAAGATAAATCCTAAAAATATTCTAATGAGGAATCATTTAGATAAAATTTCTTTCTGATAATTCCACTTAATATTTTTTATAAAAAGTGGATCCCCCTATAATTTTTCAAAATCCATGAATATTATTGAATATCTAATCAACCCTATTGAAATTGTAAAATATATTCTTATAATTTTCTATTTTACATCTTTAAATATTCTCTTGTATAATTGAATCTAGGTTTCCTTTCCTTTCATTTTTTCTTCAAAAATGATTCTCAAATTTCATCATACATATTTTATTGTTCAAAACACCAATAACATGTTGTTTAAATTTTATAATAAATCAATAAAAAATTTAATGTGATCATTTTTATCAATCTTTAATTTTAATATCTATCTATATGTCATGTTATTAATTTTTGGAATTGGTTGAAATACCACTAATGCATTATCTCTCACATGAAGACCATGTAAATTGAGGTAGGAAAACATTTTATTTTGTAATCAATGATAATAGTTACCATAAAATGTAGTAAATACTTTTAATTATATGGAATTAATATTCCCAATGATTCTAGGATCTATGATAGAACCTTTCATTTGATACCAATTGATGTTCCCATGGATTCTATTTGGTATCACATAAAGGGGTTAAATATGTTGTAAACTAGATTAATAAGTTCATCATCATAATCCATCATCTAGAACCAATTAAAAATTATGATCCACTCAATAAAGGCTCAAATACTAACAATGGGTTGAAATATGATGAATGAGAACCACTAATAGATTTAAATTTTTTTTCAAAAATTTCAAATCTTTTCCATGTTTTTTATCCCCCAAATATGGATTATTCACTAGCACTAGTAATTTCATTACATCAAAAAATACACTATGTTCCACTACTTTTATTGTCCAATGGAATATAAGCCTCCCTATAATAAATTAAATTTCCAATAATGAAATATATTCTTCTTCTCTAATGTTTCTTTTTCACCAATTGAGAATATAATATTCCTCTATGATTATAGAGATCAATAAACTATTCACATTTACTCCTTCAATAACTTCAATAGATTATTATGATCTTCTAGGGACAATTCATGAAATATCAACCACATATTGAATTATCTAGATCAATAATATTATGATTAATCAATAAATTAATCATCAACATTCATGAAATATATCATATATTTCGATTCATTCCTCATATACATGTGTTCTTATTCAATAACTAGTTTTCCTCTCGGTTTTCTCATTTCTCACAATTATCACTTTTCAAAAATCATCATGCTATATTTCAAATAATTATTCAAGATTAAATTCAAATATATAACATACCTCAACCTCTTATTTTGCATCCCATGGATCATCTCTCAATTTATCTTCATAGTCTGATTTGATACGGTAGTTATAGTATTCTATAATAACCAATAAATCACTAAGATAAATCCATGTTATTATTATTATTCGGGATTCTTAAAATTTTCCAAATATTAACTTTTATGGTGTAGTCATGTATTTTCTAGTGTGAGATACTGTATCTTGGAATAATGAAAATTTTATTACCATGAAAATATAATTTAATGTTTTTTATTCTCAACACACACATGCCTCTATGATTATGTTTTCAAGAAAAAACATAGAGGACATCAAATTACTTATGACACCAAAAACCATTCTAATGGACTTTGGGGGATGGACTTAAATCTATGTAATATAGAATCAGTACATGATACACTACATCATATCTCATATTGTTTTGGTAGGAGGTCCAAAAATTCTATGTAAATTACAATTTGACCCAATCCTACACTATGGTGTATCACACTACAAGGTCAAAACAACTCATTTTTATTCTTATTGTGTCCCAACTAGTTTCACTATAGTTTAGAGGCCTTTATTCACTTATAATATGTGGTTTGTTTTCTATAACTATATGGTGTGAGGTCTTGTAAATTATTTTTTAACCAACTTCCAAAAAAATATCCATAATGTAGAAAATATGATAGTTTTTTGTCTCTTCTACTTGCATCTTTTTCGTATTCTTTTATAAAAAATGTTTACCATGATATCTAATAACTGAAAACTAGTATAACAATAATATCATTTAACTTATAAATGAAATCATAAATTATTAATTTAACGTGAAATATTGTCCTTAACATTGTGTTCTCCTTCCACCTAATTATATCAACAAATACTTTATCCTATTGAAAAAAATCAAATCCTATAAGACTGTCAAATTATTCTTTTTATTTCTTACAACCATTGTGAATAAAAGGTGAATGATTAGAATATTATGACAATAATTTGGTTTTTATTGATCATAATACAATTCAAAATGTATATTTTGTAATTATATTATCATGGAGAAATTTGTTTCTATTTAATATAACAATATTAATAATTTCTTCTCTTGTAAATGTAAAAAATGTAAAAGATTACCATAATTTCATTATATTGTTTTGGGATAAATTCATCTTATTTTATTCAAACACTTGAACTAGGAAAATATATGGGAAGGTAGACAACATATAGTGAAATAGAAAAAATTGGTAACAAATGTTTTTCCCCATAGAGTTTTTATTGATTCAGACTTCCAATTTTATCTTAATTAGGATGGAATTCGAGAGTTCTATAGAATTCCACCTTAGTATTTTGAAAGTCCATAAAATATCCCATGTAAATTTATAGAATAAAAATTTTTCAGGTATTTTATATAGGTTTTCTTGAGTAAATCATATAAATTGATGTTTAGATATTTTCAATGGGGAACTTATTTTTTCCATTTTGATGTTGGCAATTAATAGAATGGAAGTTTGAGTTCCAAGAGATATAGAATATTTTCATGATGATATTTTAACTTCATTATATTAATTTTCTAATCTAATGTACAGAACATTTCTGAAATTTTATAATATGAAAAAAAACCATTCAGTGGTGGTATTGAAATGGAATTTGTTAAATAGTGAAATGAAACAACCTGAGAAATAATTTCCATCAACTATGATGTTATTTTGGGATTAAAATGCTTTTTTCATTAGATATATTCAAAAAAAATTAAAATGAATATTTTGATGAGGGGGTTTGAATAAAAAATGTGAAATATAAATCATTGAAATATTATAAATATTGAGGTTTATAGAATGAATAAAACACTAAAGTCATGTGAAAATATGTATTTTCCTCATCTTTAGAACCATTATAAAATTTAATATGATTGGGACATGGGAATATATAATTATGATATAAGAAAAATATTTAGATGAAGACATTAACCAAAGGAACCACATCATAAAAAACTATAACACATCATGGTCTTACGTATTTCTACGTAAATTGAAGAATTATATCTCATTATGTGATAGACACATTAGATAAATTAGTTGCAAATATTTTTCATTGATGAATATTATTCAATATCTAAGGATGGTTTTGAGTAAAAAATATAGTGCGTGACAAATGGAGAAACATTAGATGATATATGTTACATGGGAAGAATTTATTAGATCTATGAGAAATGAAAATATCTTATACACTACTTTAATTTACAAAATATCAATCCAATAATAAATATAGACATAATTAATATTTCATATTATAAAACCAATAAATAGATAGAGGAAATATAATTTATTTTAATGAAAATATAATTATAGATATTATTTTAATAGTTATTTTCATCAAGTAACTTATAGATGATACATAAAAATAAAGATATTAAAACACTATTCATGGTGTTGAAGAGTTGAAAATGCACAACATTGTTAGTTTTTTTCATTTTTACATATTTTTTTTCATTTTATAATATTGATACTAATATTTTTGAGAACCCATTATTTATGAAGATATTCTTCAGTAAAAAAACAATGTTAATCCTAAGTCATAGTATAGAGATGAACCAAAAATATTTTAATCACTATTAATGATTTTAATAAATCATGTAAAGAAGTATACATTGAGTCATATCTACTTGTATTATCTCATCAATATTAGAGATTAGATCATGTAAGATATTTTTAGCCAATATATTTTCTAATTTTTTTAATGGTATATTTATATAATAGTGATTCAAATATTATATGTTTCATCTAATATGGGAATTACATAAATGAATATGGGTTTTAGTGAATTATATTTATCATAATTACCCCCCTAATGTTTTTTATCATATTCGGTATCAAGGTACAATCTATTGATATAATAGTATAAATATTGAATGACAGATATTTTTTAGTGAAATTGATCTACATAAAAATTTCCATGACATATAGAACATTGTGAATGTGAATGAACCAACTAAAATTGTTGGGATGAAATATAAAACAAATTAGACTTATATTAAATCACATATATAATTTATTTTTATTTATGTTTTATATAGGATAAATTTAAAATATATGTTTGTGAACTAATTAAGATTGATTAAATTGATATAAACAAAAAAAGAAATTTCATATTGATTTAAATCTCAAATAAAATTTTCTAATGAAGACACCAATAAAGTGTATATAATGGTTGTGAAATTCACTAGCTCCATTGTGACATTGGAAAAATTAAGTGAAATTTGTGATGTGTATGACTAAATGAATCTAAATAATTTTAAATTATTTTAAAATAATTTTTTTGTTATTTGGAAACACCCTAGTCAATGTATTAGTGAATTAATTAATATAATAATTGATACAAATGTCAAAATATTGAATATATTAAAATTATAAAGAATACCATTAGAATAAGTAAAAATCTATGTATTTAAACATTTTTGGAGATTCAAGGTTCTTATCTATATAAACTACATATTATAAATTTCAAATTATCTTGTTGGGTTGTGAGATGAGAGTTAAGTTGAAGGAATTTATAGTCATTTATATAAATAGATTGATTCCAATTTTATGTAAACGTATTAAATCAATGAATAATGAATATAATAAAAAAAATTCATGTAATGTTAATTATTGTAAAAACAATTAATAATATAAATGGTATTTTTTAGTTATTATTTGTTGAATATCATTAAATACAAAACATCTAGTCATATAAATGAAAATATATTGAGTGGACAAGAAAACGAAGAAGAAAAATTTGAGTTTCCACGGAAAATTAAATATACACCCAAATAGATTTCTAAAAATACATATAATTATAGATATATAATAATACTATAGTGTAGAATCTATGTGATCAATATGGATTATAATAAATAATGTTCCAATGAGAAAGAATAAAAATTATTTTAATTTGATTCGGAATATTCACATATTTTCAGGGTTGAAGAAAAAAACAATTTATGACTATCAATGTCTTGGAAAATGTGTTATATAATCAATGTTTGTGCATGAAGGTACATTTGAAGAGAAATTGTATTAGAGATATAATGAAAGTAAGATAAATATACTATTATAAAAATACTAGATATTATATTTAACATGAAATTGAAATCACCTATAATAATACTTTTGTAAAATAAAAATCAATGAATCATTATATTTTTGATGTTGGGACTGGTTTCTTTCTAATTAATAAATATCAATATAATAAGGTTGATAATAAAAATTAATTAATTGATTAAATAGTGATGTGGATTTAAATTTTTGAAGAAAAATATATCATAATGAAGATAAATGTTAAGGATTAAATAAAATCATAAAATTTGGGTAAAAATGATTCCTTTAAGCTATAATGGTTATTTAGAAAAATAAATACTAGAATATTCCTAAATGAAACGTGAATAATATTTGTGAAATAAAATACCATTTTCTATAGATAATTGATTACTTATATATGTTGTTAAATAATCAAAAACATATAAAAAGAAATATAATTAGAGATGATTTATATAAAAATGACAATCAAATGTTGAAGCAAAATCATAAGAAACTTCATTAATAGTATCAAAAAAATTATATGAGTTATGCTTCTGAGATGGAAAACATTTTGGCAATATTTTTTCCAATGATGAACTATCACATCTATTGATATTGGGGTAAAAAAACTTATTATAAATATATTAGAATATATTTAATATAATAATAGGTTGTATGTCAAAAATTATGGGATACATCATATCCTAATAAATAGAGGAAATTGAATTTATAATACATATTTTGTTGTTTTAACTATATCTATAATGTATATAAATGTGAATTTATAAATTATGGAACAATGTATTTTTTGTGTTCCATGGAAAATTAAAATAAGGATATATATATTCATTTCCCATAAAGAAAAAATCCATTATACTCACCATGATAAACACCTTATGGGTAAATAAATTAATAAAAATATAAAAAATAATAATTTCAACATTGTAATTTGTGGTTTGACCAACACATTTTCCTTTAAAATTTTCCATATTTTTTAATTTATTGTTGAATGATTTTATAACTATTGTGCCAATGTTTTGGGATTCATAAAAAATATTTAGCTTAGTGTCTTGGACAGTTTTTGGAAGTTGTTTTTAATTCATGAAATTTATTGTACTATGCTTGGAGAAATTTATAGGGATTATGAGGGGTTTTTAGTTATTTTCATAGGATACATTTGGTGTAATACAAGGTATCACTGAAAAATATAACATAAAAATTTTAATTTTATAATGCATTGTGTGCCTGAGTTTTTAATATTTTATAATTCCATAAAAGGAGGTTTTAGAAATTGGGGAAGTTTTTGGGGATAGTTAGAGTTGAATTGAGATGAAATGAAATGTATATAAAATGAACACTCCCTTATATATTACTTGATACCATACATGATAACCTTTTTATTTTTCTATGTTCCTTAAAATGATAATTTTAACCCAAAACACACTATTCCATCATATAACAACTCCAATATGAAAAAGGATGTAATGTGAACATTTTGGAAGATTCGGGACCATTCTTCCCCCTACATAGTAGATTTCATCAATTATTACTTTATAAATTATTCAATCAAATGTATAATCGCATATAGTTCTTTATCCTTTAGCATATTATCTCTCTAAATAACCCAAATCCTGTGTGTTTACTGAAATATATTGAAATATAATAGATAAATTAGTTGTTCTATTTGGGATGAAAAGGAGTCATTAATGAGGTGTTTTCATGTCATTTCAAAATCAATCAGATTCATTACATCACCAGGTCAATGATTTATCATTCATTATAATTTTTAGAATTTTTTATTTTCTCTTATAGTTTAAAATTTGTGTCCTTGTGTTAATATTTTAACTAATAGTATAGTACATCTCTATACATATTGAGAAATATTGATATTGTATATATAACATTATTATGGTAATATTTTCCTTATATATTCTATTATGTTATTAAAATTGATGGATTTTATGTAAGATAGTAAATGAATATTTAAAATTGATTTTATAAGTAGTTATAATTATGATTTACGTATTGTCAGTTTTAGTTTTGTTTTTAAGTTTATTTCAATGAAATTTATTTCATATTTTTTAGGCATCTATTTGATTTCCAAAAATTTTGTAATGTATAAAATTAGTGGATCCACCATATTTAACTGGGTATTTGTGAATATTATGTAAAATTTAATTAGAATTTTTTTTCAAATGGATTGATATTGGGTGTAAATATTCTAATTGGATTAAATTTACATGGGAAACTTCCCTATATTTTAAATTCTTTATCTAGGTAGGTGACATTTTTTTGGGAAACCCCACAAGCGTTTTGGGGGTAATTATGTCAAGAGTGGATTATTTGGATACTCTAATTAAATATATGGTACATAGTGCATAATGGTATGGTTTTTTCTAGAAGAAATACTCCTGTGGTGCCACTATAATTTCGATTTTGAAACCCTACCAGTGTATTTTGGTTTTGGAAGGATGATGTTGGTTATGGGATGCTTGTATAGATATTTTAGGTAACATGTGGAGTGGTTTATGTGATTTGATCAATAATAAAGTAATTAGATTATTACATATTGTGGTTTTTCATAATGAATGTTTTCTAAATTTTTTATTATTCATGCATGTTGCTTTATTATCTAAATTTTATGGGTATGAGTTTCTTTATAAAACATTAATATTCTAGTTGGTTTTGAAATGGATGGGGTGCATAAGATGTCTTAGCAGTATTCCAATAGGCCTTCTACTCACCACTTACATGCATGTCTTAGTGAACATATAGATGATGGTTATTGAGTTAATGATTTTGAGATTTTTTTTAATTGGAATAGACAAATTAATTTTTTATTAATAATATAGACCATTATAGGTCTTTATCGATACTGTATTGCGACTTTTTTTAGTACTGTAATTAAATTTTTTAGTATATATTTTAATAATGAACATATTTTTGTTTTGATGCATCATATTCAATATTCTTCTATGTATTTTGTGTAATTAGGAGATGGAGAGGAGTTCTAGTGGATATACTATTCTATATTCAATATATTCTGGATTTCAGAATTTATTATCAACCCTTTATTAGTTATGGGATAGTACCCAGGGTCAAGGAACATTCTGAGTCAACTCAAGAAAATTTATGATAATGTTTACTGAATCATGATGTTATAAATGGTATATGATTTGTTAATTAGGGATTTGGTTTGTATAGATATATAATATGTTTTTAATCCATAAGTAATGTATAAAAAACCCTGAATAAGATATTAATAGTGAGCCTAACTTTATGGGGTATGATATGAAATCATGATTTATAGGTTGACTTGGAATTGTTTTCTTTGTTTTGGTTTTCCCAAGAATGTTTTCTTACTTATAATATAATAAGGAATTAATTATGTCTAATGGGACATGTTTCTTCCTGAAAATTATTTTAGGAAATATGTTTGAATGTGTATGGTTTATGATGTGTTTTCTAATATATAAATTATAACATAAACATATATAAATATTATTTCAATGTTAAATTTTATAGAGAATAGTCTGATATATGATATTATCAATTTTGTGTGGGTATATAGATATAAAAAACATTTATAAGGTATAAAAGTGTAAATCAGTATGTACATAAATTTTTTTATAACATCCGGGAATTTTTGTTTAATTGTTTTTATATAGAATTATTTCAAGACTACAAAATCTGACAACACATGATTTTGATTCCCGGAGTGCCCGGAATGATCTGGCGAAAAAAAATTATGTTTTAAACAGTGCGTGTGAGATTTTTTTCTGAAAAAGAGGATTAACTTGTAAAATAATGTTTGGATCAGTAATATTAGGGCACCGTTGCTTTTAGGATGGCAGATTTATCCTAGGCACAAATTAAATTTAATCAGCTCATTCCCCCAGTGAGAAAACAAATTGCATAACCATAAATATAATTATTAAATAACATTATTTTATTTTTCAAATACTTATAGCACACAAACGGAGACCCATATTTGAAATCTAAGACCACCACTGAAATAGTGATTGTATTAATTCTTTAGGAAGATAATAACATTGGCTAGAACAACCAACCTAGGGAAGTTATTTTTTCTATACATTAAATAATTAACAATTATTTTATTGTAAAATTTTTAACTTCTAAAGGGAAACTGGGATTGAAAATATTAAATTATTGTTGAAATCGTGAGGTTGTGTTCCCTTTAGCTGAAGGGAAACCTCGACTGACCTGGGTCGATGGTTACTGTTTAAAATTTATGAACATTTTTAAGGTTCAATCTATAAATGTGAGGGGGGATAATTCTATCATTTGAACCGGTGCTCGTATTAATAATTTGAGGGAACCAATGAATACACATTGCATAGATTCTTTTGTGGGAAGCTTCACTTCGATCAGAAATCGTCGAATGAAAATGTTAATTCTTTGCCTTTAAAAAAATTATAAAATAACATTTTAAATTTAATTTTTTTAATGTGGAACCATTGAAAAAACAGTGTTGGGACCACAGTGCAATGTTAAAACCATTTAATGCCTTGACTCATAATTTCTATAACCACACCATTGGGATTTTGAAATGAACGTGTAACCACACTATTGAGATAATTGAAGAGGTTCATTAATTATTCTAATTAATTAACCTCATTAATTGTGCGGTGTGTTGATCCTCTCCTCCCTTCTATTTAAACAAATCTCAAGAATGTGTTTTCACCACGCAAGAGGGGAACATTTGATGAAGTGTAGTGGCGACATACACTAACCTAGAATGAAGCATTGAGAGATGGAAGTTGGATGAATCAAAGGGGGAAGACAAGCACCAAGAAACACCTTCAGATGTGGACTCTTCTTCCTCATCTGCAGTGGCTTCCAACAAACTCGATGTGAGAGGCTATATGTTTGATTCCTCTACTTTCTACCCCATTCTTGAATATTATGAATATCACGGGTCAACCGTCCAATGGGTTGACCCATGTTTTTCTCTATAACATGGGAGGATAATGCAGGGTTTCATTATGGGATTTTTGAAAACATAATTATCATTTCTATGTTATAATGCTAATGTGGAGGCAATGGGCCAAACGAACAAGGCTCGAGCCCTCCGTTGAACCTGTTATGGTTTCATTCTATGTGAGAGAATCAAAAAATCAGTGGCGTGATGGAGGAAC
The DNA here is from genome assembly GCA_963277665.1 of Viscum album. NCBI lineage: Eukaryota > Viridiplantae > Streptophyta > Magnoliopsida > Santalales > Viscaceae > Viscum > Viscum album. The sequence continues at coordinate 1,019,534,036 of OY728143.1, forward strand.
ACAGTGTGACCGGCAACCAAGTGAGGTGGCGACTTGCACCCTCCGGCCACAAAGGAATGGCGGCGCCAGGGGGCACCCTAGTGGACAAGGGGTGGCAAGCCAATATCGGGTATGTTGCTCTGGGGTGGCGTGCTTCAGTAGTATGCTGTGATAGAAGGCCACGGCATCGAGGTGTGGTAGAGTGTAGACCTCTACACATGATTTCCTAGTGGGATTATCCACATGGACAAGCTAATAGGTTATTAGCAATTCGACGCCTCTGTTGAGCCAGGTGGGGCGCTGTAGAGGAAGGACATGGCATTGAGCCACGACAGAGAGAAAATCCATGCCTGTGGGTCCATAGAAGGCCATTCGACACGGACCAGCCAAGAGATGCAGCACCACCTTGTGTCACTTCTTTAATTCCCAAATGGCTCCAGCCATTCGGGAGAGGAACATTCCCCCACGCTCGGCCAGTGGGCCAAGGGATTCTGCAGCCCAGTGGGCCATGCCCCACCCAGTGGGACTGGCCACACCCGCGGCCTAGAGGGCTGATCCAACCGCCCAGCTCTACCAAGCTGAGCTCAGCCCCTTCGAGCAGAGTCGACTCTGTCAGACCGTGTCGGACCTGACACAAACCCACTTATGGCCCAGTCCGTTTAAACATGTGTATCTCCGAAACCAGATATCCATTTGACAAACCGTCTGCTATGATGGAACCCTTAGAAAGAGGTGGTCATTTTGATATAAATTAAGTGACTTTCATATATGGTTTGTGTTCTTTCTGGAATGGAATGAACATGAATCCAACCAGGCCCTCAACACTAAAATACATGTAAGAATCAGATTGGTGGTCCGGTTGACGTGTAGTCTACTCAGTTGGAATGATTATGACATGATAGGTCCTTGAGTTACTTCCTTGTGGATCTTTGTGGTAGTTGAGGTATAACAGATAACATGAGGGGAAGAACCAGGGTTTTTCATGTATAGACAGTTAGGATGGATACACCCTTGATGACTCCAAGAGTGGGTATTTCTTACTCCTCTTCTCTAGTAGAGATGAGACTCCCCACATCATGACTGCACAATCGTTTTACTGTGAGATGGTTTTCCTACCTTTGGATTCGTAAATCCCCTATTGGACTAGGGTTCATGTCCTCCAAAAATAACACATATAGAGTCAGGTACTCCCATACTTGGTAGGGTGCAAGTCCTTTATGTTACGAGTATGTGCTCCACTGTAAACCCAGGTTGCGGTTCCTCCTTATGCAATACTACAGAAGGTTCAATACTCTACTACATGCCAGTGTGTGGTTCTTATAGCATAGTGTTGGTACTCCATTGACGTACTAGGGAATGAGTCCCCCTTTGTGAACCAACTACCAAAGTTGTACTTCACTACCAGGTAGGGTGCAGGTCCTCACATGTGGAGTAGTACTCCCCCATCTCCATGTAGTGACGGGGAGTGGGTCCATTTGGGGAGACGGAGCTCCCTCATCTACAAGACACAATTACGAGGAGTGGGCCCCTCCACGTGATGTAATCAAAACCCAAGGGTAGATGTGAGTACTCCCTCAATGGACTAAGGTGTGGGCCAGTACATACTGAGGCGACTGAGATATCATTGATCCCCCAAATAAATGCAGTTTCGAGGAGTGGGACTATTCACATGGTTTATCTTGGTCATTCATCGGGCGTAAGACTAGGATTGCGAGACCTCTAGTGTCAGGCACTAGAGTTAGTTCGAGTAGATATTTCACTATGGATCCCATCTTTTCAGATGTTTCATTATCAATGTTTGAATTTTACTAGATGTAGCACATCTCTTATACATGTGCCACTAGGGTTGGTATGTTCATGAAGTGTGTGCTCCTGATCCTTGAGTTACACTTTGATGATTCTTTGTAAATACTGTAAATGTCTTGAGGTCATGGCCATATATTTCATCGTGGCTCAGACGACTATATCTGGATGACCTAGGTCTATGAAATGGAATATTGATGAGTAGGGATGACTATGTATAATACTTTTGGTTTACATTGTGGTTGTTTTGTGGTATTTTTTTATTATGGATTACTAAGAGACCATTTAGGGTCTCGGGGACCCCTACCGAGTACCGAGTTACTCACCCTGGCTCGGGAACCACCGGAACATGTTGTGTCTTGTGAAGACGTTAGATGTTTCGATATGGGCTCTCAAGAAGATGTGAACGAAACATGTTACGATGGTGGACTTGTTAGCCCTAGACTAGGAGGGGTCCAGTAGGTCCTGGCATACAATACATACTACTTCATTTTATAATATCATCACTACTCCAGTGATCAGGTGGGATCTTCAATAGATGGTCATTAGTACATTCTTTTTAGCTTGATATTTTTAGTTACTTTCATGGGTTTGAATACTTTCCTGGCTACACCACTCAGTGCTTTACTTGGTGTTGTACTTTGGATTCCGTTAACTTAGTGTTCACCTTTCAGCTTTATTGTTTTTTTTTTGTGATTTCATGTGTGTACAGGTATCCAGGAAAATCTCTCCCACTTACAGGTTGACACCTTCGACACTAGCCGCCAACCCCTAGCCTTCGGGAGGTGAACAAGTGGTATGGTATGACACGGGACTCAGTGGCCGGTGGTGAAAAAGTGGTATCATAGTTGGTTTGTTCTACCCCAATTACCATGGGTTTATTGTTTCAATTATGAAAAATAGTGTTCAGTGTTTCAAGTTCGGTATTCAGGCGAGAGACTCTAGTATTGGCGTGGTGGATGACGTATTCATACACAAGGAAAATGTACACCTATTACCTGACTCAGTACATGGAAACACTCGTTGTAGGGTAAAGAAGGGAATATACATCTTGTATTTAAGGTTTTTATTTTCGTATTCCTTCTCTCTCATATCTCCAGATATAACCTTCTTATCGTGGTACATCATGATCTATCACTGTATTACTCCACATAGAACACCTTCGAGTATCCCGATATGAGGTCGTGAGGATAGCCCACCTAGCAACATGGCATGCGTTCAGGGAACAATGATTGAGTTGACCCCACCAAGTGTACCACCCGATGGTTAGTATCCACTACCGGTGGTTCTGAAGGAGGATGTTAGTAGGCTTAGTTCCCTATACAATTTACATAGGATGAGACCTCCCATGTTATGTGGCGAGACAGATCCTTATGTAGCTATGGATTGGCTTGAGGCTGTTATGTGTGTTTTCTGCATAGTGAGTACATTGTCCGACCAGATGGAAGTTTTGTTTAGAATCCTTCTTCATGGCTCAGTAGGATGATTTTTGAGTTTGATGATTCAAACCCATGACCAGGAAACCACCACATGGATAGTCATTAAGTGCCTCTTCATAGAAGAGTTATTTCCAGAGACATTGCACTCTGTATGCATACAGAAACTATTGCAACTGCATAAGGGCAGCATGACGGTTGCAGAGTAATCATCTAACTTCACAGATATTTTTATATACTCCACATATATGGTGTGGGTATATTACATTAGGGACCTCACATTCGAGCAGGAACTACAATGGGAAATTCGGGCATCAGTGAAACTTCTCTGCATTCTGATTCGTGTTGGGGTACTGGAATGATCCCTAGTGGCTGAGATATTCATGGAGGTGGAGTAGGTGTATGTAGCCTGTGATAGAGGTTAAAACATAGAGGTGACTAATACTTATAACAAATGAATGGAAATTTAATCATGGTAGAGGAGGCATACCCATGACAGGACATAGAAATGTGGGTCTGTGGCACAACAGCAACGCCAAGGAGCAGATCAACTGCATGATAGAAAGTGTTTCATTTGTTATGGCTTGGGGAATCTTGCAAGAGATTTTACAACCCACCTTACTTCGGAATAGGATTTGAGAGACGAAACTCTTTGGTAGAGATAGTGAATGGATAATGGAGTTCAACAAGTTGGTAGGCAGGCAAAGGAGCTAGACGAGAAGCAGGGTGTGGTCTCCGCCAGGCTTAGGGAGTTGGAGGACATGGGAGAGGACTACTGCATGCAGTCATGGATCATGACCAAGATACTCCATGAGATGTTTTTGGTACAACCGATGTCTTTTCTTTTGCTTCATTCCTAAATAGATTTATGTTCTATACATTCCCATTATGTGAGTAATGTTTGAGACATTTAGGTTTTGGTTGGACTGTGGACTTGACCCTCACTCTTTAAGACTTCTGATGGATGATACCTGCTAATAGTGTGACCTAGATCTTATAAGTGAGAGTTTTGGTTTGGATCTCTTATTCATGGTGTCAATAACAAATGATGAAAATATGTGTATGTACTACTACCATTCATGCCTAGAAAGACGATATTAGGTAAACAATATGGTATATTTGCATGGTGGATAAGGGTTGTCCTTTGATAAAAAGGGGGATGTCTAGAAGCATAGTCTATAATCTCTTAATGTTTCTCACTTGAGTCATTCTATGGTGGAGGTGTTAGACCATAAGATTTTTTTGCAGTTCGGAATGGTTAATAGCCATCCATACTAAGTGGAGATGCTAGAATTGGGAGTGGTTGTGTCTTTTTTCTACTTTTGGCGAGGCCGTTGGAGATTATAGGAAGTGGGATGCTAGGAACCATGATTGAAAATGTATCTGTATTCTTAGTGTTTTCCCCACACGTCATATCTAAAAAAACATGTGCATGTGGCGGCGCAATTTTGACATATCATGATATGGACATAAGAGTTGTTGATCTCTATATTCCCTCATGGCACGTGCTTGGAAGCAGCCCAGGAACCTTTGTTGGACCCTGTTTCATCCCATGTGTTTAGGGATTGCCTTTTCGGGGATGAAAAGTCTAAATATGGGGAGAATTTAATATCTCGGAATTTCTGTATAAGTTTTTTATTTATATATATTGAATTATTTCGAGACTGTGAAATCTGACAACATGTGATTCTGATGTCTAGAGTGCCAAGAATGATTCATCGAAAAAATGTAGTGCATTATGTAGAACGCCTGAGTAGTTTTCATGAAAAAGTAGAATAACTCCTAAATGGTTTCCCAAATAAGAAATTTGAGGGTACTATTGTGTTCAGGATGGAGGGTTTACTCTAATAAGGACTTAATTTTAGTTGGCGCATTCCCCCAGTGAGAAAACAAAAAAAAATGGAATAATGATAAAAAATAATTAAATAAAATTATTTCATTATTCAAATACTTATAACTCACTATTGGTGACATATATTAGAAATATTACACAACCATTAAACTCAAGAGTGTATTCTTTCCTTAGCAGATACAAACATTGTCCTGCACGGGCTACCAGGAGATGTTAGTTTTTGGCTGTAAAAAATTAATTAATTGACAATTATTTTACTGTAAAATCCTTAACATATAAACGGAAACTATGATTGAAAATCCAAGAGTATCGTTGAGCTCGGGTGGTTGTGTTCCCCTTAGGAAAAGCCTAACATCAACCAGCACAGGTCTAGGGTGACTGTTAACAATTTTTGAACTTTTTTTAATGTACGTTCAGTAAATGTGTGGGTGATGAATTACATCTTTTGTACTGCTACATGAATTAAATATTTGAGGGAATCGTTGATTCATAAGTGCCAGTATTCTCTTAGGGGAAGCATAACAATGAATGGAAAGGGTTGGTTAGAAATTTTAATTATTTTAATTTACAATAAATAATAAAATAACTTTTGGTTATTTTATTTTTTTCATTGTGATACCATTGGAAAAACGGTGTTGGGACCGTGGTGCTACACTAAAACCATTTAATGGCTTTGCTCATAATTTTGAAAACCACACCATCGGGAGATTTAATTGAAAGTGTAACCACACCATTGAGATAATTAAAGTGGTAAAATAGTTACACTCATTAATTTACCTCATTATTTGTGTTGTTCATTGATCCGCACCTTCCCTCTATTTAAACGAAGCTCTGTAATTGGTTTTCGTAATATGAGATGGGAACCTTTGTCAATGTTCTGGGGAAACATCATCCAATCTAGAGTAAAGCATTTCTAGACGGATGTTGGATGATTTAATGTGAAATTGAAAGCACCAATTAACACATTCAGATGAGGACACTTCTTCCTCATCCACAGCAGCTTCCAACAAACATGGCATAGGGGGTTATACGTTTTATTTCTCCCCTTTTTACCTCATTCATGAATATAATGAAGAACACTGATCTATCGTCCAATTTTTTGATCTGTGTTTCACTCTTTAACATGTGAGGTTAATGTGGGGTTTCATTATGGGATATTTTATAATCTAATAATCCTTACCATGTTATAATGCTTACACGGAGGGTGATGGCCAAACGAAGAAGGCCCGGATGCTCCGCCAAACCCGTTATGGTTTAGGTCTACAAGGGAAACCAGAAGAAGAGGTGACGTGATGGCAACATGTAGTGGGACTGACGACTGAGGGAGTAGGAGACTAGCACCTGCCAAAAATAATGGAATGGTAGCACCCAGAAGTGCAGCGATGGACAAGGGGTGGCTGGCCAACGTTGGCCGTGTTGAAGCGGGAAGACCTTCCGCGGTGGAAGTTCGCAACATCGACCAGGGGTGGAGGGTGGACTTGTGCCTGTGGGTCCATATTGGTCTAGTCCATGAAAATTGTCAACGATGTGTGACACCATTCTGGGCCTCCATTGTGCCAATTGGCGTGTCATAGAGGAAGCCCATGACATCGAGCTACGGAGGAAGGTTGCGGCATCGAGCCGCGGTGGAGAGCAGACACGCGCCCGCAGCGGAGAGTAGACCTGCACCCACGGGTTCGTAGTGGGTTGGTCCATGTTGACTGGCCAAGAGATGTAGCTCCACCTAGATCCACAAAAATGAAGACTCGAATGACTTCGACCATATGATAGGGTAGAGGTCCCCCGCACTCGGCCAATAGGCCGAGCAATTCCAAAGCCCAGAGGGACATGCCCTACTGAGGGGTCAAATCGAACCCGCGGACTAGCGGGGCAAGGCCGCAACCCGACATGTCAGACCATGACCAGATGATCGAGGATAATTCAAGCTCCATCTGTATGGGCCTAGCGGGCAGGTTCTGGTCAGTCTGACCATGTCTGAACACACTCGGACCCACATTCAGCTTACTTCACTTAATCAAGTGTATCTCCTAATCCAGACGTTCATCTGACGAACAGTCTATGGAAACAAAATAATTAGGATGAGGCAATCATTTTGAGATACTCCACGGAAAATTTGGTGAATGTTGTAGTTTGACCAGGTTGGATCATACCTAAATCCAAACGGGCCCTCGGCAATAAAATACCTTAAACTATCAGATTGGGTGTCCAGTTGATGCACGGTCTGTTTCATTGGAACCCTTATGACATGAAAGATCATTTGGTTACTTCTTTTATGAACTTCCTGGAGGTTGAATTATGACCGATAACCTAAGGGGAAGAACAAGGGTGTTTCTTATAGTGAGACTTTGGATGGTTACTCACCTCACGACTCCAGGCGCAGATATACCTTACACCTCTGCTCGGGATGAGATGGGACACACCGTGTCCTGTGCACGGGATAATTATCTATTATATGGTTTTCCTATATTTGGAGTCGGTACTCCTCTATTGGACTAGGTAACCATTCCTCCATACTTGACTCCCATAGAGTCAGATACTCCCTTGTTGGGTAGGGTGTGGGTCCTCTTTTTAGGAGTAGGTACTGTCCAATCAACCCAGGGTATGGGTCCACCTAATGCAGTGTTACAACAGAGTCGATAATCCCCTGCCATGCCAGGGTGTAGGTCCTCTAGCCTGGTGTCAGTACTCTCCTGACGTACTAGGGCACGAGTCTCCTATAAAGTACAAACTACTAGAGTTGCACTCCCATACCAGGTAGGGTGCAGGTTTTCAAATATGTAGTAGTACTCCTCCGTCTACATGTTTCAATGAGTAGCGGGTCCTTCAGGAGAGTTGGAGCTCCCTCGACTAAAGGACACAGTTAGGAGGAGGTGGCCCTTAAACTTGATTTAATCGATATCCAATGTAGATGTTAGTACACCCTCGATGGACTAAAGTGCGGGCCACTTCTTACTAGGGTGACTGAGATTTTAGGGGTTAGACTGGAGCAGTGCTCCCCCAACTGAACACAACGTTTAAGAGTGGGCCCCTTCACTTGGTTTCTCTTGGTATTGCCTCGGACACAAGACAATGACTGCGAGACCTCTAGTTTGATGCACTAGAGGCAGTCCTAGAAGAATGTTCCCAATTAAACACGTCCTTTCAGAAGATCTTTTAGGAATGGTTGAGTTGTACATGATTTATCACATCTCTCAGACGGGTTCCATCAAGGATAGCCAGTTCATGGAGTGTGAAATCATGATCCAAGAGTTATTCTTTGATTTGTGATTAGAAATCGTAGAAATTTCTTGAGATCATGGCCTTATGTTTCTTTGTGGCTGAGAGGATTATATCTGGATAACCTAGGTATATACAATGGTATATGGGTGAGTAGAGATGACTATGAATAGTCATTGTGGTTTAAATCATGATTGTTTAGTGGTATTTTTTGTGGATTTTTGAGAAATCTTCGAGGGTCTTGGGGTCCCCTAATGATTACTAAGTTACTCACCCCTGCATGGGCTCCTCCCACACAAGTTGCGTCTGGTGCAGATGATCGATATTTCTATAGGTGTGCTCAGGAAGACGGGACCGAATAACATTACGACAGTGGACTTGGTGGCCTAGGAACATGAGGGTTCTAGTAGGACCAGGAATATAAGACATACTACTTCAGCCTCCAGTTACATCACTACTTCAGTGATTAGGTGGGATCTTCCCCAAGACAGTCATCGGTGCTCCATTTGTGACTTTTAGTTTGTAGTTATTTTGTTGGACTTGTATGGTGGACCAGTTACACCACTCAGTTCTTTACATTATATCATACTTGGGTTTCCGATTACTTAGTGTTCACCTATTAGCTATTTTGTTTTTCTTTGAGAGGGCATGTGTTTACATGTATCCAGAAAAATGCCTCCCACTTGCAGGTTGATGGCTTTAGTGCTAGTTTCTATCCCATGGAATTCGGGAGGCAGGCGTAGGGAATGTCACGACATGGGCCCCAGTGGATGGGTTGTGACATTGTTTTTTTAGTTATAGATATGAATATATGATCATTTATAGTGCCTTTTATATTAGTCTATATTTCCTTTTATGTCAACCTAATCATTGAATTTGGGTTTTCGTGGTTTAATTTAGAATTCCAAATATGTTTATAAGAATAAAATTGTTTTCAATTAATAAATAGACTATATAAAGCATGAATAATGGTTCATATGGTGATAACCTAGTTAGTTAGATGTCAGTAATCCACTTTTCCAAATTCTTGTGATTTTTTCATGATTTTTTTATTCAAGAAAATTTTTAATTTTGATAGATTCTTCGTTTGGGTTTTTTTAATATATAATCAATGATCATGTTAAAAAAATTAATTTTTGGTGAAAATGGATTTAGGTTCCACAATTCACTTTTGGTGTAAAATAAAAAATCATAAATAACAATTAGTGTGTTTTTCACATTCATAAATATATATAGGTGGTTTATAAAAAAGATTTTATATTGATCATTTTTAATTATAATTTTTTTATGTGGTTATTTGAGAATAAATATGTAATTTTTTATTTTTTACACATATTCCCTATTATTGGGTTAATAAAACTCTTCCATTTTAGATGTGTTTCATTTTTCTCAAAAAATAAAACCAAAAAACTATTTTATTTTAGAATAAATAGTGGTTATTTTAATTAAAATAATTTCATTGGAATTTTTTTAATGGTTAAAAGTATTTTAAGGTGGATTTATATTATTTTTTATGTTACCATATGTTATGGAATTGAATTTTCCTGATTATATTATTTGGAAACAAATCCATGTCCAGATTTAATATTTTTAATTGAATTAGATTGAATAATGGGTTTTTTGAAGTGCTAAAATGTAGTTACTATGTTTGAAATGGTTTTTATTATTTTTAGTGTTAGAAGTTTTTTTAATATTATGAATAGGGTTAGATAATAATGAAATGTATTCACAATTATGATAACGGAAAATGGTTTTTTATTGGTTTGTAATTGGTGTCATAATTTTTTGAGGATTTTATATAACAGTAAAAAACCTTAGAAGTGATGTAATTTCATTTTGGGGAACATTTTTTTTAATGTATTTTTGGGAAAAAGGAGGTCTAATGATAGTTTTATGAATGATTTATTATATTCAAGTTCAAATGATTAAAATTTTGTTATAGTGCTAATTAATTGTTTAGAATAATGATATTAACTAGTAAGAAAGAGGTTAGCTATGGATGATGTGAGTTTTATAGTTAGATTGAATATTTCTAATGAGTGGTTAACCTAGGGTGAAACAGGTTTGAAAATTGGATTTATATTACACTTTGTTATGAATTGAATTCCTATGAGATGTATTAGCTATGTATATTACCAAACTACCTTAGTTTGGATACTCTATATAATATTAAGTGAATAATTTTTCATGTTATATAAAATGAATAATCATTCCTGGTTTATGGATACCTTGAAAAAATATTCTATCATATTGGTAATTAGAATGTGTTTTCTATTCATGGAACCTTCATAGGATGGTTTATCACATTAAATATTTATAGGTTAATTGAATTTTTATAGAATAAAATTTTCTTTTTGGGGTAGTCGGTGTCGTTCATTTGGTTTTATATTGGTAATGGAATAGTTAAAATTAACCAAAGTGGTTTCATTATATTTTTATTCATTATCTAGGTTATCATTATAAAAAATTGTGGTTTACTAGATTTTCCTTCTATTTCAAGTGGTAATAGTGGTTCAGTTATGAGATTTCATTGAAATGTGTTATTTTTCAGGGTTAATACAATGGGAATTAAATTGGGAACATGGTGAATTCCTATATTTATGTGGATATATGTTGATGGTTTCAAGTTTATTTTAATGGTATAAGTAATTTCGTAGGTAAAATTATTTCTTAGTATACACCGGGAGTGATAATTTAATTTTGATATTATATAATAGTTTAGATCATTGGGAACTGTTTTGAGTATTTTATATGGTATAGTGTTGTATGGGTAATTTAATATACTTTTATAGTAACTCTGATAATTTATAGTGTGTGGTTAGTGTTGTAGTAATTCATATTATTTATGAGGTGTAGTGAATAATTTAAATTTAATGAACCTTATCTTATTTGTATAAAATATGGGTATCATGTTCATAATGGGATTGAATCATAGTAAAAAAATCCATGATAAATTGTATGTTATATATGTATAATTTTCTAGAAAAAGTACATTAGTGTTGTGAATTTTTTTGTGATTCATAATAGATGGTCACATTATAATCCCATTAAAAAGAAGATAAATAGTTGATTAACATCCACCGATTGGTGGGGATTTGTGTTATGGTTATTGGTTAGTCAGTCCATCAACATCCATGTATGTATTAATGGAACTATAGTGTTTAAAAACGTGTAATCTTATGAAGAATTGGTATTTATATTTGATACCCTATGAAAATGAATTTTAATAGTATATAAATATAAATTTGTTTATATTTGATGGTAATCCATCATGGTGGGTGTCACGTAGACAACTCTTTTACAGGATAGAGGAGATGGATTTATTGGCATACCAATAAAATTATATTGGTTAGAAGTCTTGATTATGGGAATAGATATCATTCCCCCCATTTATATATTTTTTTATTGATTAACTATGTATAATTTATAAATTTTGAAAAATAATAAAGGAGGGTTGAATAATAGGGATTTTTTTAGAATAAAGTAAAATATTTTGGTTTAGTTGGGTTGGACCATTATGGAAGGTTATTGAAATTTGTTGAAATTTTAGGTTGTTTTAGGAATGTTTAAAATAATATTAGTAGATATTTTACTATTTTCAGAGTATATATTTTATGTCAAATAATGTGTAAGTATAAAATGTTGGTTGATGTTTTTAATGTCTTATTTGAGTATGATTTTGGATTAGACAAGTATATCAAATTTTTAGAAATGGGATTCTAGAAGTAAGAATGTTGATAGATATATTTGGAAATTCAATTAATGAAATGGGATGTAGGATAAAATTTATAAACCCATTCAGGTATTAGAAACTGTCCATGGGATGTCTAGACTTTTTAGTTTGAGAGTGTTAAGGATCAATACACTATTTTACAACACTATGGATCAAGTAATGTGGCCATGAATTTTATAATGTGTACCAAAAACAATAGTTTTTACCCAATACAACCTATTTCCATCAATATATCATCCCAATATAAAAACTAGGGGTTCTTGAATATTTTTTGGCGTAATTTGGGAGCAATTCACCTGAATATTAGTTGATTTCTAAAATATTTGGGTGATGGAGTCATGGATTCAAGGTTATATCTCCTGTAATTCTTTTTCCCTTCATATATTATATCATTCAAGACCTCTAACTATGAAGATTTGATGAAATTTAGAGAAATTAGGTTTATAAAATAGGTAATTTTCTATTTATTCTATATTTGTTATAAATTAGGTGTATTCATTCAATTTTGTAATCAATCGATGTTATTACACCACCCGGTGATTGTTCCTCCCTTATTTGTAAATTTTATAATTCCATGTGTTTATTTATGTATTAAATTTAGTTCTATTGGGATTATATTTTAATTATGGTTATAAGAAGTCATATCATATTCATGAAATAATGGTTTTATTTTATTAATCTAAATGTGGTGTGAGAATTTTTATACTCTCTATTATGAGAAATATCTTATTGACTTGCATATTTTATTTTAAATAAATCATTTGAATTAATTTAACTTTGATTTATAAGTATTAATATATAGTTATGTTTATTTTTAGTTTCTTAAATTTAGAAAAAGGCATACATTTTTTATGCGTTTAGTATGTATTTTTTTTAAAAGTAGAATTTTTTAAATTTTTAGTTATGTCATTGTTGGTTAAGGTAGGTTGAATGTTATTTAAACCTTTATTAGGACAATTTTTTATATGGATTTGATTATTTTGTTTTATTTTCTTATGGGATTTTACATTTACAGGAAACTCTTACACTTTATTGTATAGGCCTCACCTTATTAGGTGTTTATTTTTTAAGAAAGTAAATTTTAGTTTATGTGGATCTCTAAGTAATGAATGATTGGTTTAGAAACCCAACATAGTTTTCCAGTCCTCAAGAGGAATATAGATCTTGGTTTCAAAACTCCACTTGAGTGTGGGGGACTTAGTGTTGGTTTGGAAATCTAATTTGAGCATATCAGTTATCGATAAGACAACGAAGTTTGTGGAGTAGGTTTGGAGTTATGATGGGATGGAGGAAAAATAGTGAGAATGAGTTTGTTGATATTATATTTATGAAACTATGACTTTTTGTGTTGATAAAAAATGATAGGTTATATAAATTGCTTATAACTTACAATTGTTGTTTCATTATCTAAATATTCATGGGTTGCTAATTTCATCACAATACACCAATTATTTTCTATTTTTTGATATGTACGGTATGTTTGGTAATTCTTTAGGGTATCATAGTATATCTTTTAACTAATCCATTATATCTATTTTTGGTGCACATTTAATTAATTTTCAGGAGATTTAGTTTTTTTGGATCACCAGTTTATTAGATAGGCTAAATTAAAGGAGTATGTAAAGTAGAGACAAGTGAAATTTCTTTTCCTCAGTTACATGTTCCTCTATATATCATATTATTTTCATTGCGGAGTATTTTTGTCATTACTATTATTATGTTTTTGTGCGTGCATCACATTCATTATTCTACTATTTATATTATACAATTAATTAAAGTATTTCTGTTTTATTGGATACCCTACACACCATGACATATAGGTTGTCCAGGTTGATTTATTATTGAGCTTGTAATAGTTAGGTTATAATGCCATGGGTTGAGTAATATTCCAATTCATCTGAAGCTATTATTGATGGTTCAGACCGTGTCAGTTTTTTGTTTTACAAACCAAAAAATATTGATTTAATATATTTAATAACTTTTTTAAATGAGGTTATTCATCATTAAAAAAATTATTATAGAATTATTTCCTTTTATCTTTTGGTGTACCATTATAACCACTTCAAGGTTGAGTTTTTCTTAATCATTGAAAATTTATATAATTACCAAGAACAAAATTATTTTTTTTATATGAAATCACATTCACTTGTAGGAATACTATTATGGTAAATATTCAGGATTTATAATTTATCATGGGGATGATAATATTGTAATATTATGTTTTTTGGAATAGCCTTATAAAAGATCATTATTAACAATTTAGATTTTATCACAAATAATATTTTCATCCATATACATTCTTACATCCATAATCCCTAATATTTAATTTCATCTAGTATTATTAGGTGTATGGAAATAAATTTTATATGTCATATATATGAAAAAATAAACGAATTTTTTAAAAAAATTATTTTTTTAGTTAATGAATATGTTATTGACATGCTGTAAAATAATGAGCATATAATTGATAAGAAAATATAAGACTATAGAATTTTTCATCAAAATTATGTAGATTGTGCTTATAATTGTACACCCATTTCAATTCCATTGGATTATTTGGTGGATGAATTTTCCAAATTATTCTTTGATAAGAATTAATTGGTTTTCATGGGAATTATGGAGTTTAAATATAAAAAATATTATTTTCATGGATGCAAGTTTTCACAATGACCTTCATTCAAAGGTACCCTTCCATGGATTATAGTGAAGGAATAAGGATAATGTCAATGATCCCCAAATTTAGTATGCCCTATGTTGGTGAAATGAACTATGAGTATAAAATATCACATAAACAGAAGGTATTAACCTTTATAATAATGGGATCAGTGATAACATAAATCAACTACAAGAATCTCTAGGACCTAATATATGAATTAAACCAAATCCACCCCTTAATACATGTATAATAAAAAAAGGTTACAAGAGTATCAAAATAATTACCCCAAAGAAAATTAGTATAGTAGTGACTCAATAACAGATCTAAACAGACATGATGTTAATGGTTATCTCAATCCCTGAAGTCATCCATGAAATCAAGAAACATGTCTTTATATATGTGGGGAAAATACATGAATACTCTATAGGATAATTCCCTAACTCTATCGTTCACATGTGAAAAAATTATTCAAACGTACATTGGAGAAAATAGAAACACCAATAACACATAAATAAGTCAGCTAAATACTCATCCTCATCATGGAGCACACACTAAATTAAACATCTTGATATAGTAACATAATAATATGTTTATCTATAAAATGGTATCTCACACCCCAACATCTAACAACCTATATCTCCCATATCTTCCATATAATATTACATTCCCAAATATAGATAGTCCATCACATCACATCACATCTCTCCTAAATAATCACATTCCATCATAACACATGACACCACGTAGTATGAAACCTTAGACATTATAGAACATCACATCTGTAAACATCTCCATGATTATAGTGTATAATGAACGTGGATGAAATCATCCTGGTTCCCTCCTCCTACTATGAATGACCCTCACCATAAAAAATCTCACCAAACATCTCTATTGTGAAATTTCGAATTATGGTCCTCAAATTCCATGCATGCCAACCTCACTAAGAAGGGAGATCATTGAAGATTGGGTATACATCCATCCATTCTCACCAGTCAGATGTTTTGAAAACACACCCAAAACATTGGGTTCCTTGTACATGGTTTATTACTCAGTGGAATGAAAATAGAAGTCACATAGAACATACAATGTATATACAAAACCACAGACAAGGTGTAATGCCTCAAACCCAGTTACCTAGAGTTGGTGCATTATTACATAACATTGGCATGATCACAAAAGATCAAGTCTCAAAAGACCGATTAGTTTAGTAGCCTTGGAAACACTAGATATATTCATAATGTTTACATTACATAATAAAGTGATAACTACAACAACATTTTGTCTCCACACTCATATCCCCTTATACTATCCCTGCAGGTCAATCATAAAATACTTCTTCACATCCTGGAAAAAATAAAACATAAAAAGGGGTGAGCTCAAATTCCTAGTAAGGATAACAATATAGTAGAAACTTTCATAATTAAGCATAAACATTTAAGGTAATGTATAAGTAAAACAAAAGACTTTTAAACTTGAACTTCAACATAATATGGCATAAATAAAATAAAATAATGCCATTTACTTTATCACATGGATATTCTACTAGTCTAATAAACACATGTAATATCAATAACCACTTTCATAATGATAAAATGCATAATGCCAGACAATCATAACCACATAGTCAAGGCTTTGTACCAAGACTACAAATAAGATTTTGTCAAGGCCATGTGCCAAGACAGTAATTTGTCTCATTAGACCAACTGATGCATCGAGGAGCTATATCGGGCTCCACCCACCACATATTACGTCCAATACATTCCTCATATGAACATGTTTAAACATAACATAAAAATTTGTATTAAAACTAGCATATGAAATGTCAATACTTTATCTATAAACCATGAATGATATAAAAATAAAACATCCACAGTCAAGCATATCACAAAACCTTCAATACTATATGGATGTTTTTTATCATAATAAATAAATTTCAAATAAGTTTAAAATCCATAAAAGGATGTTGAAATAGATAAAATCATAAATATTTGAGAGAAATATCTCTTTTTTTGAAATCATTTATGTCACGACCCGACCTCAGGGCTCGTGCTGTGACTACCCCAAGCCCGCCTTCCATAGGCCAGGGTCTGGCGACTAGCACCAAGGCGTAATTCCCAATAAAATAAAGGAAGGAATTGCCTTTGAAAAGTAAAAAAACACCACATGGTAAGCAATAAGAAGTAAACACTAAGTAAAACTGGCTACAAAAGTAAGTGTGGTAAAGTAAGTGGGCCAGAATACAAACCCAAACTGAAAGTAAAGTACAACTGGAAAGAAAGTACAACAACTGAAAAGTAAAGCTGCAACGTCGAGTCGTCCACTGGAAGTCCCACCAGAAGGGTGGGTATAGATAGCCTCCTCAGCTCCATGGGTCCAATCGTCCGCTCAATGTACGTCCCACCCAATGGTCCACCTCCAGGTACCAACTTGCTCCACCGGCCTCCACCACGATCAGTGTTGTCCGTCGTCTGCATCCAACACAACGTAGTGCGGGCATAGCCCGTGCAGGGGTGAGTATAAGCTACTCAGTAGGGACCCCGAGACCCACGAAGGTCTCCCAGAATCCACAAAGGATAATCCAGAAAGGAAAGATAAGATCACGAAGTAACATCCGACACTACCTAGGTATATGCCCATACATATACCTAAGTCATCAATTCTCGTTCGGCTCCAACATCCGATCCCAAGTACAACCCATTCCACACAGGAAAACACAACCCAATCCACACAGGAAAGCATAACGTAATCCACACAGGATATCAAGTCAATCTTATTGAAGATAAGGATTGAAAGTCAAGACTTATCTCACACATGAATACTTCTTCGTAAGACAATAAAGATGATCAGATATAGCCACTGATTCATCTAAGCTGTCTGACCCACAAAGGTTCTATAGGTACTAACCCCCCCCCCCCCCCCCAATGACCCACAAAGGATCGATAGGTACTAACTCCCGCAATGAGCCACAAAGGATCGATAGGTACTAACCCCCGCAATGACCCACACAGGATCTGACCCACACATGATCGGTATGCGCTGGCCCACACAGGACCGTTGAGCGCTAAACCACACAGGATATGACCCACACAGGATCTGTAGCACTGATCTACACAGTATCAATGAGTGATGTAGTCATCGTCGTCGAATCCACGGAGGATTTCTATACAGTCGTCATTGTCGTCGCAGTCGCAGCCAGCTCTAGGGTTCCCGCACACAGCAAGATGGTTTCGGGAGGGTCCGCTCCACGAGCTGAGGGGCTGATACATCAAATGACACAAAGTCCGGAGTTAATGTATCCCAAAGTTCCGTATCGACAAGAGGAACTCAACGTGACAGACGATGCGTCAATCGGACGCCCAGTCTAAGAGTTATTTGCTTTTTCGTTCCAGGGGACCGGTTGATTTTTAAGTCAAAACCAACCCAACTGCACTCCAACTGCATCCAAACCTTGAGCGGAGTAAGCCAAAAGGTCCGTCTCACTATGAAAAATCCAATAAAGTCGACGGCACGTCAATCGGACGTCCGGAGCTCAAGTTATAAGTGTTTCCGCTCCGAGGGCCCGGTTAGTTTCGTGTACGAACCAACCTGGTTGAACCCAAAGATCTCTGAAACCTTGAGTGTAATATTCCAAAACGACCGTCTCGATCCAAGGATCACATTGTAGCTGACGGTGCATTGATTGGAAGTCAGCGGCCCACGTTATGGGTAAAAGACCGAAAGAGGTCCAGAAATAGGGGGTTCCGGCCCGTTCCGACCCGGCCCGATACCCCCTAGGTCGGCCTGAACCAGGTCGACCCGACTCGGGTCCGGGTCCGGCCCAATAGGTTGTGGCCCGGTCTAGCATGCTCGGCCTAGCCGGTGTGGCCAGGCGGCTCAGCTGTAACGGTCGAGTGGAAGGGGGGGCGCTGCCCCCCTATTTGGAAAACCGCGGCACCCGTGTGGGGGGCCGCTCCTTTGGCCGGCCGGGGGTTACGACCCCAGGATCCTCGTTTGGCCGGCCCGGCTAGCTGGTCATGCTGCTGCTGTGGGACCCCGCGGTCCTTCCCTCCTGCCCGGCGTCGGCAGCCGGAAGCCGGCCGGCGCTTCCTGCTTTGCCGCAGCCTAAGGTCGCGGCCTTGGTCCGACCGGCGCGGCGCACCAGCGCCGTGCCCCTCCGCCGCGGCCCCGCTCTGGCCGCGGGCTCTTCAAGGTTCTCCGGCGTGGCGCGACGGCGCTACGGCTTTGTTCGTCCCCAACGGCACGGTCGCGCTCCTTTTCTGCGGTTCCCTCGTTTCCGCGCGGTGCGACGACACTGCGCCATCTCCATTCCAATCCACAATGAAGGACATTAATAATAAGGGAGGGGGTTGGCCGTGTTTGTGAGGTCTGGACCCCTCCCGTTAATTGATAGCATGCGGCTAAAAGTTAATCGATGAATGCCCAAAATTATTCATGACATAAAACCAAACCCCTACCTCGAAGAAAGTGTTGAACGAAGGTTCGTCGTGGAATTAAACGTTGCGGAAGAAGGCGTCACGGAAGGAGGATTGTCGGCATCATGGCGAAAAGATTCGTCGGCGTCACATCATGGATCTCCGAGGATGGCGTCTTTCACGAGCTACGGAGATGGAAGAAGATGGTACGACGAACTCCCCTTTGCGGTGACGGAGTTCTTCGTGGAAGGCTCGACGTTCTTTGCGTTCTTCATCGTGGAAGAAGAACCTCAAGACATAGAGAAAATCCTCTCTAAAATCCTCTCGCACAACCAAAACAACACTAATTAAATAAGTGTTGCCTTATTTTATTACTCATGCCAAACGTTATGAAATTCAAAATTGAATCATTCAATTAATTGAATTAATTGAAAAGTTTAAACCGCCCAATTAAAGAGGCGTTTAATATTTAGTTAAACGCAAGAGTTGACTTCATTAAATGGGGGTTCGGGTGCATTACCAATTAAAAGAGGGGGTTTGAGGAATTGAATAAGTGGTGCTCGTGTGGGCCCCACCCCACAAATATCTTACCTAGTGGAGTAGGATATAGTGGGTCCCACTCCAACCACTTAGCATAGGTTAAAAAAAATAAAATTGGTTGCACCATTTTATTTTTCCTTTACTTAACCCAAAAATTTGAAACCACACCCGAGAAAATGATACTCCAGAAAAGGTGTTCCTAAGCAATTACCGGCACAGCGATTCCATCGGTGTCCTCGGATTTCGATTCCGAGCACCGGTTCAAAAGTTAGGAAAACCCGCTCGTTCGTTCACTGAACGTACCCGAGCTAAACATCGTAAAATGAATCCAGGCACACTGGGCCACGTAATCAGGTTCCATCAGAAACTGTGTTCTTGTAAAATCCAAAAGAAAATTAAGAAGAAAAAAAATCCCTTGAATTTTTACGGGTCTTTACATTACTCCCACCTCAGGGCTTCACGTCCCCGTAAAGATACATCATAAACTAGAGAAACAAATGTGGGTACTGAGCACGCATCTAAGCCTCCCGCTCCCTAGTTCTCTCCTGGAGGTTCCCGTGTTTCCATCTGATGCGCACTAGAGGAATCAACTGTCCACGTAGGACTCGCTCTTGTCGATCCTCGATCTCCACCTGGACCTCCGCAATGGTGGCCTCATCATCAATGTCCAGCTCCCCATGGTCGATGATATGCGTCGGGTCATGCACGTATCTCCTCAGCTGAGATACGTGGAAGATGTCGTGCACCCAGTGCAACTGAGGTGGTAGAGCTAGGCGATAAGCCACCTCGCCTATCCTGCTGAGGACCTGGAATGGTCCGATGAAGTGTGGAGACAACTTGTCGCCTCGGTGAAATCTCCGTAATCCACGTCAAGGTGAGACCTGCAAGAAGACGTGGTCACCATCCTTGAACTCTAGTGGTCTCCGCCTCCTGTCAGCATAAGACTTCTGTCGGCTCTGAGCTGTCCTCATCCGCTCTTGGATGACCTGGACCTTCTCCGTCGTGTCCTGGACCATCTCCGGTCCCACAAGTGTTGACTCCCCAGGGTCTGTCTAGCACAGAGGTGATCTGCAAGGCTGCCCGTACAATGCCTCGTATGGTGTCATCCCGATGGTGGAGTGGTAGCTATTGTTGTACGTGAACTCCACCAAGGGTAGGTGATCCTCTCAACTGTGACCAAAGTCGATGACACATGCATAGAGCATGTCCTCGAGAGTCTGAATGGTCCTCTCTGTCTGACCGTATGTCTGAGGGAGAAAGGCGGTGCTCAGACGTAGCTGCGTCCCGAATGCCTCCTGCAACCCCTTCAAAGCCGGGAAGTCAAGCGAGCATCTCGATCGGAGATGATAGATGATGGCACACCATGAAGCCGTACAATCACCTGAACGTAGAGACGTCCCATGCTCTCTATTGAGCTCTGCTCTCTGATGGGTAAGATGTGATCCGACTTCGTGATTCAGTCGACAATCACCCAAATGGAGTCGTGACCTCTGGAAGTGTGTGGAAGTCCAGTCACGAAGTCCATAGATATCCCATACCACTTCCACTCCGGGAATTCCAAAGGTTGTACCAAGCCTGCTAGTACCTGGTGCTCTGCCTTTACCTACTGATAGGTGAGGCATCGAGAAACAAACTCTGCCACAGCCTTCTTCATACCTGGCCACCAGTGCTATCGTCTGAGGTCCTGGTACATCTTCGCCACTCCTGGATGTACCACTAAATGGGAAGTGTGAAACTCCCTCAGCACATCCTCCTGTAATGAAGTTGGTACCATGGTACGTCCTCTGAAAAGGATGATGTGCTCTCCTCCCACAATGAATCCATTAGTTGTATGTCCTGAGTATATCTTTGCATGTCGCGTCTCACATTCATCGTCCCCACGTTGTGCCTCTATGACCCGCTGTAGAAGTGGAGGAGTGACTGTGAGTTACTGTAGAAAGGTTGCTCCATCACAATCCATGAAGGATATCTGCAATGCGGCTAGCTACTCTATCGCCTCCCCACGTAGCTGAATGCCCGTCCTCCTGATGAGAGCATCGGCTACTACATTCCCCTTTCCCGGAGTATAGACTATCTCAAAGTCATAGTCCTGGAGGAACTCGAGCCATCGCCACTGTCTCAGGTTCAGGTCCTTCTGTGAGAAGATGTACCTGAGACTCTGATGGTCAGAATAGACTTTAAAGCGCTCGCCCATCAGATAGTGTCGCCACATCTTCCCAGCGAAGACCACTGCTACTAACTCCAGGTCATGGGTAGCGTAGTTCTGCTCATGCTGCCTCAACTGATGTGATCCATAGACGATCAAGGCCCGCTCCTGCATTAGGACACATCCGAGTCCGGTCCCTGATGCATCGCAGTAAACTACGTACCCTACTCCCTCCTCCGGTAGCCTCAAAATAGGTGTGCTGGTCAATCTCTGTATCAGATCCTGGAAGCTCTGCTGACATCTGTCTGACCACACAAAGGGTTTCCCCTTCTTCGTCAAAGCTGAGAGTGGTTCCACAACTCTGGAAAAGTCTAGAAATAATCTTCGGTAGTACCCAGCTATCCCTAAGAAACTCGGCACCTTTGTCACGCTCCTGGGTGGCTCCCAAGCTAGCACTACCTCGATCTTCACAGGATCCACCGCAACTCCCGCCTCATAGATGACATGTCCCAAGAAGTAGAGCTCGCGTATCCAGAATTGACACTTAGAGAGCTTTCCATAAATCTGGTGCTCTCAGAGTGTGTCTAGTACATCCCACGAGTGGTAGGCGAGCTCCTCCTCAGTGGTCGAGTATATCAAAATGTCGTCAATGAAGACCACGACAAATCGATCGAGGTATGGCTGAAAGATCCTATTCATCAGACCCATGAACACTGCTGGAGCATTGGTTATGCCGAAAGGCATAATCAAGAACTCATAGTGGCCATACCGACATCTGAAGGTCGTCTTCTTCACGTCCTCGTCTCGAACTCTGAGCTGATGATAGCCTGATCTGAGGTCTATCTTCGAGAACCACCGTGCTCCCTTGAGCTGATCGAAGAGTTCGTCAATCCTCGGTAGTGTATACTTGTTCCTCACGGTCACCTATTTCAGGCAACGATAGTCAACACACAGTCGCAAGCTCCCGTCTGCCTTCTTGGCGAACAATATCGGGGAAGCTGAGGGTGAAAGACTGGGTCGGATGAATCCCTTGCCTTGCAAGTCATCTAGCTGTACTCGTAGCTCTCGAAGCTCGACAGGAGCCATCCAATATGCTGGGGTGGATATCGAGGATGTCCTGGGGTACAGGTCAATATAAAAGTCTACCACTCTACAAGGAGGTAGTCTTGGAACGTCGTTGGGGAAAATGTCCGAATACTGATCCACCACTGCAGGTAAGCTCGGACTTTTCACGTCAACTGCTCCTAGGATGAGGCTATCCAACTGATGAGTGATGGGTTATCCTCTCCTCTGTGTGAGTCCATCCTACGCTGCAAAGGCTCCCTTCTAACCGGTGAAGGTGAACCTGCTCCCATCGGTGCGAACACATCACACCTTGCGCCTAATGCAGTCAATCTAAGCATGGACTATAGATTACCAATCCATGCCCAAGATGACATCATAAGGCCTTGACGCCGCTACATGAAGATCCCAGCCGAAGATCTCACCTCCTAGAGTAAGCTCACACTGTCGAGACCAGTGCGTAATCGTCGAGTCTACTCACGAAAGAGTCTCTAGCCGTAAGGATTGAGCCAACGGCTCCGTCGGAATCTCCGAGCTCCGAACAAAGGCATCGACAATGAAAGAATGACTCGCTCCTGTGTCTATAAGAACTGCAGCATGGGTGGAATTGACATAGATAGTACCTCGAATCATCTCGGGCACGCTGTGGTCGTAGGCCTCCGCTGCCTGAAGCTGTGTATGTCTCTACCCGCCAGCTCCCTGTGGTTGGGGTGGACCTCCTGGTGGTGGTGGTGGTAGAGCCTCAAAGCGTCACCCACCACCTGCTGCTCGGCCAGCTCCTATGCCTCGTCCGCCTACTCCCTGCGGAACACCACGGTTGACCCTCTGCCTCTGCCTGGGTGGTCCCTCAACCTTCAGCTACTCCCCCGCACGGCGGGTCGAGCAGTCACGAGCCATGTGGCCTTGCCCGCTACATGCGTAGCACTGTCTGGCTCTTGAAAGAATGGCTCTACATTGTGTGCCCCGCACCTCTGAGCCAGTGTCCTGAGGTCATCCTCCTGAGGGCCTCATCCGCCTGGACCCATTGTCATCATTCGACTGCCATCTGTAGAATACTCTTCTATGTGCCACCCTACTATAGGTCTCGCTGCTGACGTAGGCTCAGCAAGAAAGCTCTCGATGAGAAGGGATCGCTCCAATACTCCTGCCTATGTTGGAATGCTGAGGGAGATCAGCGATGCCATGATCTCATGCCTCAATCCCTGCTCGAAGCTCCGGGCCCGGAAAAATGGGTCTCATCCCATGTCTGTCGAATAGCGCGAGAGATCGGTAAATATCGCCGAGTACTGGGTGACCGTCAAGCTGCGCTGCCGCAGCTGTAATAGCTCCATGATGCGCACTGCACAGAGAGTGGCTGGGACGAACTCCGAGTGGAAGAGGCTCTCAAAGTCCATCCAGAGGAGAGATGCCTCGTCGTGTACCCGGAGCATCAAGCTCCACCATCTGCCTATTTCCGCGTGTAGAAGACTTCGCTGCAAGGATCACCATGAGTTCTGCTGGTGTCCCTACCAAATGGAAAACTCGTACAACTACCTCCAGCCAATCCTCGGCTGCCTGAGGGTCCGTCTCCCCACGGAACCTGGGTGGTCGCTGATGCTGAAACTCGTGAAGTGCACCAAGGCGACGTGCACTCTCAGCGGCTAGGGCTAGTAGCATCGGTGGCTCGGTTGGTAGTGGTACCACTGGTGCCTCCGCAGTAATAGGTCCCTGCACCGAGGCCTCATCGCTCAGTGGGCTGTCGTCACGTACAAAACTCAGAACCCTTGCTGGCTGACGTCGTGGGGCCATCCTGAAATGTAACAGGTGCGCCACAGTTAATACAGTATACCTGGTTAGCTGACACAAAGTAATCACAAAGAAAACTTGAAACACACATGAAATCAATGTTTTCGTGCACTAAGTCAGAAATAAGAATTCAGGGTCCTGGGGTATGGATACGTTGGCCACCGCACCAACACTGGACTCCCTGGACTGATAACCACACTCAATACTCTTAACACTATTTCTTCACATATAAAAATATCAAAGTCCTGAGTTCTGAGGTAGAACCGAACTCCTTTGATACCAATTTTCACGACCCAACCTCGGGGCTCATGTCGTGACTTCCCCAAGCCTGCCTTCCATAGGCCAGGGGCTGGCAACTAGCACCAAGGCGTAATTACCGATAAAAGAAGGGAAGGCATTGCCTTTGAAAAGTAAACAAACACCACAGGGTAAACAAGCAGAAGTAAACACTAAGTAAAACTAGGTACAAAAGTATGTTCGGAAAAGTACGTGGGCCAGAATACAACCCCAAATGGAAATTAAAGTACAACTGGAAAGAAAGTACATCAACTAAAAAGTAAAGCAGCAAAGTCGAGTCGTCCACTGGAAGTCCCACCTGAAAGGTGGGTACAGATAGCCTCTTCAGCTCCACGGATCCAGCCGTTGGCTCCGTGTATGTCCCGCCCAATGGTCCACCTCCAGGTATCGACATGCTCCACCAGCCTCCACCACGATCAGTGTTGTCTGTCATCTGCATCCAACATAATGTATTGCGGGCATAGCCCGTGCAGGGGTGAGTATAAGCTACTCAGTAGGGACCCCGGACCCCCGAAGGTCTCCCAGAATCCACTTAGGATAATCCAAAAAGGAAAGATAAGATCACGAAGTAAAATTCGACACTACATAGGTATATTCCCACACATATACCTAAGTCATAAATTCTAGTTCGGCTCCAACATCCGAGCTCAAGTACAGCCCAGTCCACATAGGAAAACACAACCCAATTCACACAGGAAAGCATAAAGTAATCCACACAGGATATCAAGTCAGTCTTATCGAAGATAAGGATTGAAAGTCAAGACTCATCTCACACATGAATACTTCTTCATAAGACGATAAAGATGATCAGATATAGCCATTGATTCATCTAAGCCATCAGACCCAAAAACGATTGATTTATACTGACCCCCGCAATGACCCACAAAGGATCGATAGGTTCTAACCCCCGCAATGACCCACACAGGATCTGACCAACACAGGATCGGTATGCGCTGGCCCACACAGGACCGTTGAGCGTTGACCCACACAGGATCAGTAGCACTAATCCACACAGGATCGCTGAGTGCTGTAGTCATCGCCGTTGAATCCACAGAAGATTTCTGTACAGTTGTCATCATCGTCGCAGTCACAGCTAGCTCTAGGGTTCCCGCACACAGCAAGCTCGTTTCGGGAGGGTCTGATCCATGATCCGAGGGGCTGATACATCAACCGACACAAATTACGGATTTGATGTATCCCAAAGTTCCGTATCGACAAGATGAACTCAATGTGACAGACGGCGCGTCAATCGGACGCCCGGTCTGAGAGTTATTGGCATCTTCGTTCCAAGGGCCCGGTTGGTTTTTAAGTCCAAACCAACCTGACAACACTCCTACTGCGTCTAAACCTTGATCGAACTAATCCAAAAGGTCTGTCTCACTAAGAGGAATCCAACAAAGTCGACGGCACATTAATCGGACATCTGAAGCTCAAGTTATATGTGTTTTCGCTCTGAGGGCCCGGTTGGTTTTGTGTACGAACCAACCTGGCCGAACACAAAGTTCTCTGAAACCTTGATTGCAATATACCGAAACAATTGTCTCGATCCAAGGATTGCATCGCAGCTGACAGTGCGTCGATCGGAGGTCTGCATCCCAAATTATGGGTAAAAGACCGAAAGAGGTCTATAAATAGGGGTTAGGTCCCGGTCCGACCTGGCCCGATACCCCTTGGGTTGGCCCGAACCGGGTCGACCGGACCCAGGTCCGAGTCCGGACCAATAGGGCGTATCTCGGCCCAGCTGGCGCGGCCCGGCCTGGCCTGGGTGTGGCCCGGCTTGGCCTGGCGGCCCGGCCGAGCGGAAGGGGGCGGGGGGCGCTGCCCCCCTGTTTGGAAAACTGCGGCCCCCATGTGGGGGGCTGCTCCTTCGGTCGGCCGGGGGTTACGACCCCCAGTTCCTCATTCGGCAAGCCCGGCTGGCCGGGCATGCTGCTGCCGCGGGACCCCGTGGTCTCACCCTCCTGCCCCGGCGCCAGTGGCCGGAAGCCGTCCTCCGCTTCCTGTTATGCCGCAGCCTTGGTCTGACCGGCGCGGCGTGATGGCGTTGCGGCCTCGCTCCGGCCGTGGGCTCTTTAAGGTTCTCCGGCATGACGCGACAGCGCTGCAACTTTGTTTGTCCCCAACGGCGCGGCGCGACGGCACCGTGCTCCTTTTCTGTGGTTCCCTCATTTTCGCGCGGTGCGACGGCATCGTGCTATATCCATTCCAATCCACAACAAAGGAAATAAATAATAAGGGAGGGGTTCGGCCGTGTTTGTGCGGTCCGGCCCCCTCCCATTAATCAATAGCATGCGGCTAAAATTTAATCGATGAACTCCCAAAATTATTCATGACATAAAACCAAACCCCTACCTTGAAGAAAAGGTTGAACGAAGGTTCATCGCGGAATTGAACGTCGCGGAAGAAGGTGTCGCGGAAGGAGGATCGTCGGCGTCGCGGAGAAAAGAATCATCGGTGTCGCGTCGTCGATCTCTGAGGATGGCATCTTTCACCGGCTGTAGAGAGGGAAGAAGATGGTATGACGAACTTTCCTTTGCGGTGACGATGTTCTTCGTCGACGGCTCGGCATTCTTCGCGTTCATCATCATGGAAGAATAACTTCAAGACATAGAGAAAATCCTCTCCAAAATCCTCTCTCACAACCAAAACAACCCTAATAAAATAAGCGTTGCCTTATTTTATTACTCACGCCAAACGTTTTGAAATTCAAAATTGAATCATTCAATTAATTGAATTAATTTAAAAGTTTAAACCGTCTTATTAAATAGGCGTTTAATACTTAGTTAAACATAATAGTTGAGTTCATTTAATGGGGGTGCAGGTGCGTTACCAATTAAAAGAGGGGGTTTGAGGAATTGAATAGGTGGGGCTCGTGTGGGCCCCACCCCACAAATATCCTACCTAGTGGAGTAGGATATAGTGGGTCCCACTCAAACCACTTTTCTTAGGTTAAAATAAAATAAAATTGGTTGCACCATTTTATTTTATTCCTTTACTTAACCTAAAAAATTTAAAACCACACCCGAGCAGACGCAACTCTGGTAAAGGTGTTCCTAAGCAATTATCGGCGCTGTGATTCCATCAGTGTCCTTGGATTTCTATTCCAAGCACCGGTTCAAAAGTTAGGAAAACCCGCTCGTTCGATCACTGAACGTACCCGATCTAAACTTCGGAAAATGACTCCGGGCACACCGGGCCTCGGAATCAGGTGCTGTTAGAAACTGCGTTCTTCTAAAATCCAAAAGCAAATTAAGAAAAAAAAATTCCCTTAAATTTTTATGGGTATTTACAATTTAGAAGTCATATAATTATAAAATAAAACATTTAAAATTAAAATATTCTTATAAGCTTGTAGGGGAAGATTCAACAATTTTATAACGGTGGAAAATAGCTGCACCCACCATATAAGTTAAAAAAAGACATTCTTACCTTAATTCTGTCGAAAAGGTTAAAAAGGATCTTGTTTGGAAAACGATGGAAAGATTCCTTTATAAACTTATTAAAAAAATTCAAAAAAGGGTATACATTACATTAACCCATAGTCTGTAAAATATTAATAATTATTTGAAATACATTTTTGAGAAACATGGATGTTGATGATAAAGAGGTCCCAATAGATAATTACCTATAAACAACCTCAGATAATGAAGAGATTGTAAAATAAACCCTTACCTTATAATTTTCCTTATTTGAGGGTAGTTATATCTCCTGTATAATGGTGAAATATTTTTAATTAAATTATTCAATAATAATATAAATTAATATGATATCATATATGATCTTTTAATATTGATTTGTTAATAATATTTTATCATTATCTTTGTTTCAGGTGTTCACTTTCTCAATTTCTTTTATATGTATAGTTACATAATATGTGTTTGTTATCCATAGGTTGCATATTATTCATATACATAATGATATCAAGTCCTTAAACATTATTTGTAATCATCAAATAAGAATTATACTTGAATGGATACGATGGGTAATGAAACTCATCACATTCATGGAGACAGTAGTCCGTACGTACGCACGAGTGACAATATCATTTCTTTTTACATTAAAATAATATATAATTGGATGGTATATCATATATACAGAATCATTATCATGTTATATTTATTATTTACATCAATTAAAAATAATTATCATAACGATCCACATAATAATGTTTTAAATAACAATTACACCACAATGTGGAGACGGTAAGCCGTACGTACGCACATATGGTGACATGTCATTCCAAGGATGGATAAAATAATAAATATGGTTGTACCATATTTATAATAATATTACAGTATATAGGAGATACTGGTGTCATTATTTTATAATGGAAATAACAAAGATAGAATAAGTTTAAGAAGAAAGGAACTTGAAAGAGGGTGGTGAAAACATTACCTCTTCTCCGTGTTCTTCCTATTGATTTAATCAAAAGGGCTCCTTAGGTTGGCTTTATGAGTAAAGCAAGGCCTCTAGGATTAAGGGATGATAGTTTATAGGGTACTTGGGAAGAGTTTGGACGAACAAAAGGCTTTTATGGTATGAATAATTGGTTACAATTGGTGTCCTTTTTTAAGTGGGAGGAGGGGTCTTTAAGAAACACTAAAAGTATTAATTTATAATAAATTCATATTCGGTGTCGAATGGCGCCAAAGTGGATTATTTAAAGTATAAAGTGGGTATGGGTAGAAATCCTTTCATCCAATAGATTTTAGACATGGTTGGGTCACTATATTAACCATATATTTTAGTTCTAACTCTTAGTTAATTAGTTTGACATTTACCATGTCACTTTGTATTTTTATATTATATGGTTAATAAACATACTGTATACTTCCAAGCGACCCTCAAGTGTTCCATTATGTATACAACTATAAATATATAAGTCCTTTGGTAGAACCTTATATTTTTAGGAATAGATTATGAATTAATAATATAATATTTGTTTTAAAAACTCTTTTATGTCAATTTTGATACTATTTAATAATTGATTATTGTTAAAGTCATAAAACATTATTAATTCTAACCAAATTAATTTAAAAAATTCTAACATGTCATATTAATAAATAAAATTCGTGGATGGAATCAAAACATTATAATTATATTTATTTTAACATTTATAATACTAATTATTTGATTTGTTAATTAATAAGGAAAATACTGCATCATTATTGTGTCATAAATAAATTTAATTATTAGATGTATAAAAATTATATATAAAATACCATTACATATTAAATCTTTTTAGATTTCTAATGAATGTTTATAGGTGAAAATATAACATATATAACCCTATGTAAAAAAAAATTATAAATGATATATGCTTATGTCATTTTTGTATTTACTTTAACTTAATTAATATAAAGTGTCATTATCACTTACAAGTGGATCCATGGGGTACCAAAATGTACTCAAATATTTTCATGGATGGAAATTTATCAAAAAATAGGGTTAGGAAACATTTTAGGATAATTTATTATTATAATAATATTATTTGTTTACCCTTATTTACGAGATTTACCCTTTAACCATGGTAAAACAAGTATTTACTGAAGTAATTATTCCAAATGTCTAAAAATAAAAGTTAATTATTTACACAATTTGGACCTCCTGATTCTAAATATGGAATCCATTTTTAGAAATTCAAAACACATAAGTGGCGGAAATTAATTTAAAATTAATTCCTGTTGTCAAAACAAAAAACGTGTTTTAAGAAATAAGAACTATCAAAAGATTGACACTTGTTTATGTCCGGATTAAATGTGAAATTACGTCCAAGGACCAAAATTGTATTAAATTGTAAAAATATATTCTAAATATACTTTAAAACCACTAAAATTCATAATTTAATACTATTAATTATTTTGATTAAAAATGTTGTTTTTAATTAAAATTTAGTAATTTTCATTATTTATCAAAATATGAAACTTATCCGAAAAGTATAAAAATTTACCCTAAGATAATTTCGATATTCCAAATCCAAAAATGAAGTCCATTTTGAAAGATAAAATGTATAAAATTTCAGAATGTGGTTATTACTATTCATAACGGCTAGTTTGATTGGTTGTGGTTTGTGTGAAAACTCGAAGTTGCGTACAACACACACTACTGTATTATTCAAAGAGAAGAGTATCTTGGAAGCTTGGGGTGTCACATTCTCCCCTCCTTCAAATAATTTCATCCTAGAAATTTTTATAATATTACTGTATAAAAATAATGAGGTGGTTCTTCATCATAATTTCCCCAGGTTCCCATGTTACCCCTTCCATATTATGGTTTCTCCATAGAACTTTGACCAGACGAGTCATCCGGTTTCTCAGCCCTTGTTATTTGGTATCAAGAACCCTGACGAGATCTGCGCAATAAGATAGATCGGGTTCCAGTTCTACTTCCTCATAAGTGAGTACATGCATTGGGTCAGGCATGTATTTTCCCAACAGTGATACATGGAACAGATCGTGAACTTTGGAGAGACTTTCCGGCATTGCCAAATGGTAAAATACAACCCCAATTCGTTCTAGAATTTCGAAAGGTCCGACGTACCTGTGACTCTATTTACCTTTCTTACTAAAACGTATAACTCCCTTCCATGGAGATACCTTCAATAAAACATGTTCTCTTACCTAAAATTCCAAATCCTTCCTTCGGTTATCAGCATATCTCTTTTGCCTACTTTGAGCTGCTTTGATGTGGTTTTGGATTACCTTCACTTTTTCCATCGTTTCCTCCACCAGTTCAGGGCATACGAGTTTTCTTTCACCATAATCATCCCAACAGGTTGGTGTGAAACATCTCTTTCTATATAAAACTCCATATAGTGCCATCCGAATACATGAATGGAAGCTATTATTATAGGAAAATTCTACCAGAGGTAAATATTGATACCACATACCTTGAAAGTCAAGAGAGCATGATCACGACATTTCATCTAAGGTTTGAATAATATGTTCTGTTTTCCATCTATTTGAGAGTGGTAGGTAGTGCTCAAACGAAGTTCAGTATCCAGGGCTTTCTGAATACTTTTCCAGAATCATGATGTAAAATGTGGATCATGATCAGAAACAACTGATAGGGGTATTCCATGAAGCCTCACAACTTCATTAATATATTGTCTTGCTAGACATTCAAGTGTTAGATATTCTCTTATAGAATGAAAATGCGTTGACTTGGTAAGACAATCAACAATGACCCATATTGCAGCATTCCTTCTAGAAGTCTTTGGTAGTCCCATGACAAAGTCCATCATGATATTATCCCATTTACACTCAGGTATGGGAAGAGGTTGCATGATTCCTCCAGGCTATTGACTTCCAGCATTCACTTGTTGAAAATCCAAACATCTTGACACAAAATCAGAAATCGCCCTCTTCATGTTGTCCCACCAAAAATCTTCCTTCAAATATCTATACATTTTGGTGCTCCTAGTGTGTATAGAGAAATTGGAACTATGAGCTTCTTCCAATAATTCCCTTTTTAGATTAGGTATATTGGGAAGATAATGTCTCTTTCCAAATTTCAGAATTCCATCTTCATATACAAAGTCACTCAATCTCCCATCATTCAGAGCTTTAATATTCTTTTGAAACACTTAATCATCGGTATGAGAACTGTTTATCCTTTCTTGTAAAGATGGTTTGGCAGCCATTTGAAAAAGTATTAATGTTTCACCTTCCATGGTGATTCACATATCCATCATTACTAGATCCATGAAAATAGGATCCCTCTCAACCCTCATCTTGTTCAAAACTCCATGATCCTTTATGATCAAAGCATCTTACACCTTATTTCTCTTCCCCTGGTGGAAGTGTATCATGAAATAATAATCCTTGTGTAGTTAAAGCCATCGCATTTGCCTCATGTTGAGTTATTTCTGTGATAAAATGTACTTCAAACTCTTTTGATAAGTATAAATCTCAAATTTTTCACCATATAGATAATGTCTCCATATATTCATAGAAAAAAGCATAGTAGCTAACATAAGATCATGAGTATGATAGTTTTTCTCATGAATTTTCAGATGTCATGATGCATAGGCAATTACCCTATCATTCTGCATAAGAGCACAACTAAGTCCTTTCTTTGAAGCATCACTATAAATAACAAACCCATCATTCCCCGATGATAGAGTAAATATAGGTGCATTGAGTAATATTCTCTTAAGTTATTCAAAACATACTTCACACTCTTTTTTCCAAAAAAAATTAACCCCTTTACGTGTGATCTTTGTTAATGGGTTTTCCAATTGGGTAAAGTTTTGGACGAAGTGCCGATAATAACCTGCTAATCCAATAAAACTGTGTACCTCGGTTATACTCATTGGTGTTGGCCATTCTTGGATTGATCTTGTCATATAAGGGTCAACATAGATTCCATCCTAAGAGACAATATGGCAAAGAAAATAAATATCATGAAGTCAGAATTCACACTTGCTAAACATCCCATATAATTCATTTCTTCTAAGAGTCTTCAGGATAATGCGCAAATGATTTTCATGATGTTCGTAGATTTTGAAGTATACCAAGATATCATCAACAAATACCACCACAAAATCATCAAGATAATCCATGAAAACTTTATTCATTAGATCCATGAAAATAGAGGGTGCATTAGTCATCCCAAAAGGCATTACTATAAACTCATAATGCTTGTACCTGGTTCGAAATGATGCATTCAGAATGTCTTCCTGCTTCACACAGAACTGATGGTATCCAGATCAAAGGAAAATCTTTGAAAAGTACTGAGCTCTATGCATTTGGTCAAATAAATCATCAATGCGAGGTAGGGGAATCTTGTTCTTTATTGTTATAGCATTGATTATCCTGTAGTTAATACATAACCTCATAGATCCATCTTTCTTATTTACAAAAAGGACGGGGGCTCCCCATGGGGAAACACTAGGGTGAATAAATTCATTATTACTCAATTCATCCGCTTGTATCTTTAGTTCAACTAATTCCACAGAGGCCATTCTATAAGGGGACTTCGATATGGGCCTTGATCCAGGAATTAAATCAATATTAAACTCAATTTCTCTTTCTAGAGGATGTCTATGTAAATCATCTGGAAACACATCAATATATTCTCTCACAATAGGTACATCCTCTATTTGAACATTCGATTTCTCACCCATATTCATTTAATTTTCTTCCTCCCCACTAATTGAATTTAGTTGATCTAGTGGGGGTGGATCTTGGTAAGAATTATGTGGTGACGATTCTGCTCTAAAGATAAGGTGTTCCTTATCATCATCATCAAAAATAATAACCTCCTTCTTCTTATAATAAATCTTCGCATCATGGTCTGAAATCCAATCCATACAAAGGATTATATCAAACTCAATCATAGGTATGATGATGAGATCAGTAGATAAAGAACATTTATATGCTCTAATGGGGACTAATTCACAAATCTTTGTTGCAATGATACTTCCCTAAGGAGTTTTGACTGGAAACTCCCTTGTTAAATCAAATTGGAAATATCTAATTTTCATAGAAAACTGGGAAGATATGAAACAATGTGATGATCAAGAATAAAATAAAGCATTTTCTAAAATTTAGGAACCCATTAAATTACCTGCCACCACGTCTTTCGGAGCTTCAACCTCAGTAGTAGTGATTTCATAAGCTTTTCCTTGATCCCTTGGCCTTTTATAAAGTAAGTTCCCCTAATGATTAAGAAATTCATTCACATAATGTCCCATCTACCTGTAATTGTAGCATTTAACATCAGTAGCTTCTTTTTTCCCCATGAAAACATGAGCTTTGTGGACTTTTTCACTACACTTGTAACAGACTCTCATTCCCTTCAAGAAAGTATCAGGGTGTTTCTTCCCACATTTACTGCAGGATGGATATCCAAATTTTCCATTCAAGAAGGATTACGATACTAAAGCTCTATGGAGAAATGGTTTTAACCCATAAAAGAAACAATCAATCTTACTTCTTGGGTTACGTATATAATCTGTAGCACGCATTGCTAACCTTGTAAAGTTAGCCTCATACTTTGCAACATTCTTATCCACCTTTTTCCTCAGGCTCATAAATTGCCTTTCCATATCTGCTCGATGGTCATGAGGAAAGTATTTTTCTATGAAAAGATCTTTAAACTCCCTCCATTCTATATTTGATACTTCATCATCTTCCTTTTTGTTTTGAATCAATGACCACCATTGATCAGCATCTCCAGTGAGGCGGTAAATTGCCATGAAAACTTTTTATCTTTCACTACTCCCCAAAGCATGGAATATTTTCTCTTAGTAATTTATCCATTACTCTGATACTAGTGTATCTATACTCCCATTGAATTTTGGTGGTTTTTTCCTCATGAAGTAGTATAACATTGATCCTCCACACTGTGGATCTGGGTGCTCCATACGGGTAAGTTTATTATTCATAACTTGAGTGAGTTTCCCTAGTATGGTGATTAGCAGATCAACATCAGTTGCATCACTAGCTCCGCTATAATTATCTTGAGCAGGAGGGAAATCCCTACATGGAGTGCACTCATTCATACTATTTTCATTTCTTCCACTAGGCACCATTTCTAAACCATGGCATACACTAGATTAGTTTATGAATCGTAATACAAAAATCCAAACTTGTAAAACACTTCACATGAATTGAACAGTTTATGGATATAATCCATAATCATAAAAAAAAATCTTTTAGGAAGTATATACTCATAAACCCTTCATAATAGTTTGTAAATAAAATTAGAATTATCCTAATCATATCCCACGGGAGTGTCATAACCAAGAGTGCAGCATAGCCCGTTTTCGTGCACCAGTTCTTGTTTGAGTCTAGATGAAAGCGGTGTTTTCGGGTTTTACCCCTAGGTACATCTATGCCAGAGCCCCCTCTACCTGCTCGTATCCATACAGGGATTTTTTTCTCAGAAAACTCACAAAATCTTTACAATACCAAAATTCTAGGATGTTCTTCTATACTAATCCTCAAAATCCATCTTAGGTCTATGTGCTCTAATCAGAGATTATCTAAATCAAGCTTCCAAGGTCGGTACTAAAATTCCTCTGATACCAATCATAATGCCCTGATCCTAGTTACCTAGTGTCGTTGCTTTGTTACATAACATTTTCATGATCAAAAAAGATCATGTCTCGAATGACTGATTAGTTTAGTAGACTTTGAAACACTAGATAGATTCATAAAATTTACATTACATCATAAAGTGAAAATTACAACAACATCATGTCTCCACACTAATATCCCCTTATACTATCCCTGCAAGTTAATCATAAAATACATCTTCACATCTTTGGAAAAATAAAATATAGAAAGGGGTGAGCTCAAATGCCCAGTAAGGATAACAATATAGAGAAAACTTTCATAATTAAGCATAAACATTTAAGGCAATGTATAACTAAAACAAAAGCCTTTTAAACTTGAACTTCAACATAATATGGCAGAAATAAAATCAAATAATTCCATTTACTTATTAACATGGATATTATACTAGTCGAATAAACATATGCAATATCAATAACAACATTCATAATGATGGAATACATAATGCAAGACTATCATAACCACATAGTCAAGGCCCTGTGCCAAGACAACAAATAAGATTTTGTCAAGGCCATGTGCCAAGACACTAGTTTGTCTCTTAAGACCTACTGATGCATCAAGGATCTATAAAGGGCTCCATTATTCACTTATTATGTCCAACGCATTTCTCATATGAACAGGTTTAAATATAACATAACCATTCGTATTAAAACTAGCATACAAAATGTCAATACTTTATCCATAAACCATGAATGGTAAAAAAATAACACATCCACAGTGAACCATATCACAAAACCTTCATTACTATATGGAAGATTTGTATCATAATAAATCAATTTCAAATAATCTTAAAATCCATCAAATGATGTTGACATAGTTGAAATCAGAACTATTTGAGTGTAATATCTCTTTCTTTGAAATAATTTAAAAGTCATATAATTATAAAATAAAATGTTTACAATTAAAATATTCTTATAATATTTTAAGGGAATCTTTGATGATTTTATAATGGCGAAAAATAGTTGCACTCGCCGTATATGTTAAAACAGTCATTCTTACCTTAATTCTATCGAAAAGGTTAAAGAGGACCTTGTTGGGAAAACGATAGAAAGATTACTTTATACACATCTTATAAAAAGGTAAAAAAGGGTATTAATGACTTTAAACCATAGTGAGTAAAATAGTAAGAATTATTTGAAATACATTTTTATGAAACATGGATGTGGATGATAAAGAGGTCCCAGTAGATAATTACATATAAACAATCTCGGATAATGAAGAGATTGTGAAATAAACCCTTACCTTGTACTTTTCCTTGGTTTAGGGTGGTTTAACCTCCTTTATAATGGTTAAATAGTTTTTATTAAATTATAAAATAATCATATACATTAATATGATATCATATATGATCTTTTAAATTTTCTTTGTTAATAATATTTTAGTATTATCGTCGTTTCAGGTGTTCACTTACTCATTTTATTTTATATGTTTTGTTACATAAGCTATGTTTTTTATCCATCGGTTGTATATTATTCATATAAATAATTATATCAAGTCCATAAACATTATTTTTAATCATCAAATGAGAATTATACTTGCATGGATACGATGGGGAATGAATCTCATCGCCTTCGTGGAGACGGCAGTCCGTACATAAGCACAAGCGACAATATCATTACTTTTGATATTAAAATAATATATAATTGAATGGTATATCATATATACAGAATAATTATCATGTTATATTTATTATTTACATAAATTAAAAAACATTATCATACCCATCCAAATAACAATGTTTTGAATAACAATTACACCACGACGTGGAGACGGTAAGCCGTACGTACGCTCGTATGGTGACATGTCATTAAAAGGATGGATAGAATACATAATATGGTTGTACCATATTTATAATAACATAAAATTATATAGGAGATAATGGAGTTATTATTTTATAATGGAAATAAAAAATAATGAAAAAGTTGAAGATGAATGGAACTTGAAAGAGGGTGGTGAAAACATTACCTCTTCTTCGGGTTCTTCCTTTTGATTTGATCAAAAGGGCTCCATAAGATGGCTTTATGACTAAAGGAATGCCTCTAGGATTAAGGGATGATTGTTTAGAGGGTATTTGGGTAGAGGTTGGATGAAAAAAAAAGGCTTTTATATTATGAATAATTTGTTAGAAGTTGTGTCCTTTTATAAGGGGGAGGAGGGTCTTTTTGGAAAAACTTAAAGTGTTAATTTATAATAAATGCATATTCGGTTTCTAATGGCTCCAAAGTGTATTATTAAAATACTAAGGTGTGTATGGGTCTAAATACTTAAATCCAATAGATTTTAGACAGGTTTGGGTCATTATATTAACCAAATATTTTAGTTTTAACTCTTTGTTAATTAGTTTGACATTTACCGTGTCACTTTGTATTTTTATATTATATTGTTAATAAACATAAAATATACTTCCAAGATACCCCCAAGTGGTACATGAAAGATACACCTATCATTATATAAGTCCTTTCTCCTAACCTTTGATTTTTAGAAATAGAATATGAATTAATAATATAATATTTGTTTTAAAAACTCTTTTATGTCAATTTTGACACTATTTAATAATGGATTTTTTTAAAGTCATAAAAACTTTATTAATTAGAAACAAATTCATTTTAGAATTCCTAAAATTTCATATTAATCAATAAAATTCGTGTATGGCATCAAAATTTTCAAAATATATTTATTTTAACATTTATAATACTAATTATTTGATTCTTTCATTAATAAGGAAAATATTGTATCATTATTGTGTCTTAAATAAATTTAAATATTAAATGTCTAAAAATTATAAATAAAATACCATTATGTAGGAAATATTTTTATCTTTCTAATTAATATTTATAGTCTAAAATATAACATATATAACCCTATATAAAAAAATATTTTGATAAAAGATATATGTTTATGTCATTATGGTATTTACTTTAACATAATTAATATTAAGTGTCATTATCACTTACAAGTGGATCCATTGGGTCCAAAAATCGACCCAATATTCCCATGGTCGTACATGTATCAACCAATAGGGTTAGGACAGGTTTTAGGATAGTTTATTATTATTATAATATTATTTTTAACCCTTATTTATCAGATTTACCCTTTAACCATGGTAAATAAGATATTTACCAAAATAATTATTCAAAATGTCTAAAAATAAAATTTACCTATATACACAATTTTAACCTCCTAATTCTTAATATGGAATCCATTTTTATAAATTCAAAACAAACAAGTGGAAGATGTTAATTTAAAATTAATTCCCGCTGTCAAAACAAAAGGCGTGTTTTTAAGAAATAATAACTATCAAAAGATTGACACTTTTTATGTCCGGTTTCAATGTGAAATTACGTCCAATGACCAAAATTGTATTAAATGGTAAAAATATATTCTAAATATAGTTTAAAACCACTAAAATTTCTAATTTTACACTATTAATTATTTCAATTAAAAAAGGTGTTTTTAATTAAAATTTAGTAATTTCCATTATACATCAAAATATGAAGGTTAACCGAAAACTATCAAAAATTCACTGTAAGATAATTTTGATATTCTGAATCCAAAAATGAAGTCCATTTTTAATGATAAAATGTATAAAATTACAAAAAGTGCGTATTTATATTCATAACGGCTAGTTTGATTAGTTGTGGTCTGTGTTAGAACTCGAAGTTGCATACAACACACACTGCTGTATTATTCAAAGAGAAGCGTATCGTGGAAGCATGGAGTGTTACACAATTTTTTCTTATAGGTTCACAAAAAAATACAATCCAGACTCATAATATCACCACCACTCATGAAATATCCCACATTCACTACAACCATTAAATGAATAACACCGCAAAAGTAATCCTGAAGACATATACCACATTCTTCCATTCATATAATGTTAAATATGTTTTTGATTTCCTATTTAAAAATGATTAATTATCACAATCCATTCATTTAGTATTTACCAATATCCATTTAAACCACAATTCTCAATTTAAATAATGTCTTCATTAAGAATTTTAACTCATTATCCAAACTAGCCCAGTCCATTTCAATGTTGTTATTAAAAAACAAATTTATATCACAACCTAGGCATCTAAACAAACAAAACACAACTAAATAAATCATTCACTTTATTCCATCAATCCCCATATTTCCACCATTTCAAAACCACTACAACTTTCCACATCATAACAGTTTTCCACATTAAAGATACATACCACGTCAACATCTCATTAAATCCTCCGCACCCACCCCAACAATAGATCACCACCTAATCTCATAGCAACATGTCACAACCAAAAATCAAATCCACACATCACATTTTAAAATAAATTATTTATTATTTATAAAGGGGATTTCCATAAATTTAACTAATTTATTTCATGGGAATTATCACAATTGTTATAATTTCTATGGGAATAATTTATTTAATTAGATAAAAGGGGATATCCAGTGACATTTTAGGTCATAATAAATAAACATAAAACAATAGTTTTATAGTCCAAACAAACACAGGTAAAAGGTAACTTAAAATCATTTATTTTCAGTAAGGAATCAATCATGTACAAAAACAATATCAATAAAATCATGGTGGTAAAAAATGTTATTTATTTCTACATACCTTTTAATTTTAATTGAATTGATTCATTAACATCATTAGGTCACTGCATATTATCTTCTTATGATACGGTGTAAGTATTAAACCATATTCTTGATACATCTAAATTAGAAACAAAGGATTACCTTCCTCAAATAGGGATTCCCAAACCATTGGGCATGGTTAATATTAGTGAAAGACCAATAACTAGAAACATGATGAAGGGGAACAACTTGATCATCCTAAACACAACCCCCAAAAATATGTCATTACCAAAACATCTATACAGAAATAGGTTCCCCTGACATATTAATCTTTTGGATGACAAAAAAGGAAGAATAATTGGAAAAATGTATAAATCACCTACAACTACCAAACATCGATATCATAGGGCTATGATAAAGTATACTGAAAGGGGGATTAAATCCCTACATGGGAAACAATTGGGTCACCCAATAACTAAGAAGAAAGATAGATTAATTAGGTTTTTTGATGGGGTTATAAGATTTATAAATGGAATGAAAACCATAATACCATGGTGTAGTCAACTTTACCACGTCATGGAAATGATGGAATGAGGGATGGCTAGGGCACAAAAAGGAATACCATGACATAGTCGGTATGGTTAAAGAAACCTCTATGAAACATGGTTATCTCAACATCATAGGTCAGTTAAAATAGGAGAAGGGACAATGGGCCAACCAAGAAAACTATATCGTAGAACCCACCAATGGGTTGGGGCCATGCGCCGGTCCAAATTCATGGTGAACCTCCCCCAAAATTCACAAGAACTAGAAAACTAACCCATAGGTCTCCACACTGCAACCCACACCCAACCCCGCAACCAAAATGGTGAGAAACTCATCTCTACATCATAGCCTCTCTCAACATCATAGTCATTCTAAAAATATATGAAGCACTGAAAACCACCTCTGGTGCCTCTAAACCATATCTATCCTATTCAAACCACACCATCCTCCCTTATGAAATAGCCCATCCCACCACACAATTGAAACCTATTAAACATAAATCTCATTTCCATATTCTCCTTCAATCCTCCAAAGTCCATAAAACATCCCAAATACACCTCCCCCACTAGAATTACGACAATGTAAGGGGTTGGGATGTCTAGGCCATTAAGTCAAATAGTTCCCCAACTATTCACATCCTCAAGAAAAGAAACAAACCAGGATCCCAAAAGGGATTAAATGAATTGAAAAATTAGATATCAAGATACCTCTCAAATATAAAATTGAAATTGATTACTTCCACCAACCAAACACACTAAACCCATATAAAAATGTTAACAAAAAATCCAACACAACCACTATATTACCCCTTCCAGAAGAAACCCCATATTCAAATAACCATACTCACTAGAATCTCAACCTACATAAAGTCCAATCCAAAAAACACTAAATCAATCACACAAAAAATCCCCGAGCAACCTTTTTAATGAATTACATCCAACATATCATGATATTATTTTCATTCGATGGAACTAAATCACCAATACGGTATCAATACATTTCATATCATAAGAAATATTAATTATGCATTCTTTTTTCTTCTCTTCATATATTGGAATAGTTAACATACTTCACATCAAAGAACTATAACACATCATAAACTAATAATATCTATTCATCACATAAAAAATAATTAAAAATAAGATAATAGTAAAAAGAACATGTTTTATTGGGAATGAATCAATATATCATTCTCCCATTTACTATCCTATGGTCCATGTTGCCTCCACAGTATACAAACCAAGGGAATGGTTCATCAATGTGTAAATTTATCTTGGTGATCAAATATATCTACTATCTGGTCTATGAATTTCACCACAACCTCGATATCAAACTCACCATTGTTAATGACATGTGATTAATTTTGGATATAAAGAAAATGAAAGGAAATGTGAACGTAAATTTAAATCCCACCTTATTATGGTTTGATCTCTAACCGATAAGAAACCTCGCTAATTCACTCTAACACCTCGAAATATCCAAAAAATATTGTTAGATCTTACTACCCAAATCAAAACACTACTTCCCACAATGATAGTAAACCATTATGAAAACACGGTAACTAACCTCAAACTACAAATACAAGGGATTACTTCCTCCATCATAATAATACTTATTTCATTCTTAAACTAATTTCAACATCTTGTTAACAACCTAAGCCTTATCTACTGTTCTCTTCACAACATTGGAACTCATAAAATTGATGACACCCCAACTTTATCCCAGTACACTAGAAAATTACATAGCTTCCCATACAAAGCCTCAAACAGGTAAATATCAAGGGAATAATTATATCTAATATTATATTAACACTAATCCAATGGAAAATGATTTCCACAAGATACCCTAATGTCGAAGATGCACACCCAAAATGTGTCCCCCAGTATCTGGATAGACACCTCCATATTCTCATCCATATGGGGGAAGAAATTAGTGACTAGGGATGAGTTCTAAAAGCAGGATGCAATCCTCTCTAAACTTATGTGGTAAAATCAATATCCTGATACAATATAATAGACATTGTAACTCCATAAATCAACATTTCCACATCCACATATCAACTTCCCAATTAATCAATGGTTGTCAACTCCTTATGTTCTTGGAAGTGAGCATATTTTATCAATCTATCCAAGATTACCCAAGTAGTATCAAAACCTCCCTGATCTCAAGTTACCCTATTAAAAATATATCTCGTTTTAATCCAATATCCACTCTAGAACATAAAAAGGATACAAAACCCCATTAGAACATGATTCCCAACCTGTAGCATCTGATAACTAGACATCGTGCCATAAAGATTTACACCTATCATTTCATTATCGAAAACCAAAACTACATCCA
Source organism: Viscum album (assembly GCA_963277665.1). Lineage (NCBI taxonomy): Eukaryota > Viridiplantae > Streptophyta > Magnoliopsida > Santalales > Viscaceae > Viscum > Viscum album. The sequence continues at coordinate 1,019,577,486 of OY728143.1, forward strand.
CTAGACATGATACATAGTGGACACACTTAAGTGTATCACCAATGTTGATCTATTAAACTCATGATGAAATCACTCATGCATCGCTAAAAGAATTAACAGTATCCCCTAAAACAATATCTCGTTCTGGTTGTACTCTGATTATCACTCAAAAGTATCCCCCTGGCCAATATTATCATGTATCACCTCTTTTTTTGAGTTTCGCACCCCCACCTAAGAATCATACACCAACTATATCATATAATATTTCAATTCCATTGAAAAAATAATGCTCATCAATCAACCACTATAACATATAGGTGTAGGAATACAAATTACCCCTTCACCCTTAAAGAATCCTTAACCATATAAACAATATCCTTAAACAACTTCATACTAAAACCAATGATTGTGAAATTACCTTTTTTGAGGTTTATCACATCTCAAAGTCGTAATCATGGAGAATAACCAACCAGATACATTTATTATGATTCATTTCATGATCAGAAAGTTATTTCTCAATGACTTGTGACCTATGAAGACTAAAAAATTGATGTCCAATGAGTTATTGTCGGCAAAACATTAATAAAAGAATGTACGATGTTAGCTCCAAATCATGGATGGATAGTTTCACTTATGGGAGTGAAACATACTAGGCCAATTTTATCATGTATCACCTCTGCCTTTGAGTCTCCCACCCACACCTAAGAATCATACACCAACTATATCATAGAATATTTCAATTCCATTGAAAAAATAATTCTCCTCCGTCAACCATCGTAACATATAGGTGTAGCAATACAAATTACCCCCATCACCCTTAAAGAATCCTTAAACATCTGAACAATATCCTTCAACAACTTCATACTCAAACCAATGATTGTGAAATTCACATTTTTGCAGTTTATCACGTCTCAAAGTCGTAATATTGGTTAATCAACAATAAGATAAATTTATTATGATTCATTTCATGATGAGAAAGATATTCCTCAATCACTTATGACATATGAAGACTAAAAATTGATCTCCAATGAGTAATTTTTGGAAAAAAAATTAATAACAGCATGGATAAGATAAGCTCCAAATCATGGTTGGATTGTCTCACTTATGGGATTGAATCATTCTAGGCCAATAAGAGATATGTTCACTCTAGTACAGTAAGAAACATCCCAAATCTTATATGGGAATTCTCATAGAAAACCTCAAAAATCTCCCATCCTATTGAAACTAATGAATTAGATCATTAGTCAATCTACTTTTCATGTACTTAAACACTACTTGTCACTTAGAATTTATAGAAAAATTCATGGTTTTTATTATTCAAGGATGTCAATCAGGATAAAATTCATGAGAAATAAAATATAAAATCTATATTAATATCCAATGGTACTATGGGAAATACCATCCACTGCCACATTCTTATGTGATTCTTGAGAAACAACTTCATAGATATTTGATGGGTCCATGGCCACACCATGATGGGATACCACCATCCCATAAAATGACCATATCATGTAGGGAACATAAATTTGTATATCGTTCCATACATCTTGTTTCATTGAAGAACCAACAAGAAAACTCTAAGATAATACGAATGATCCACCTCTTAATTTGATGGATTAACATTAAATTGATGAACAAGACTCTGAACAGGTAAATTAATTTCCTGAGTATCGATTTAACAATCCCCATGAATAGATCTAGTTCATTCATGATGTTTAACAGGATGGCCAAGAACACATAGTTAAGATACCTACATTTTTATAATGTCTTTGGGACAGTCCCATGCATCACCCCCATCTACTAATATCCTAACCATAGATGAGTCATATAAATCCAATAATCCCCTTTCATATCATTAAAAAATATCATAAATTATAAAAATAGCCTCACACTACTATCCTCCTTTGAAAATAAAAATAGAACACAATATATTGTCAAAATTGGACAGAAGAAACCCTTATGAATTAGATCATCTATTTTATCCCCAAATCCTATAACAAAAATGTTGTTATCTGAAAAGAATCCATTTAAATCCAAAAATAGTTTGGTTGAAGATCTATCTTGAACTCAACATTAGTACAAAGGGATATAATTAAAAACTCCTTGGGTAAAAATCCATAAACTCCGTAAAAACCCAAGTAACCAGTAATATCCCAAAACCCACTAATATAATAAAAACATAACAATAAAATAAATAAGGGTATCCATAGGTATAATATCCCAATGAAACCTAATATTCCAATGAAAATACTTGTTCGTCATCTATATATGAGAACAAAACTCCCTTCCAAAACTATTGCCCAACCTCATGCATAGAACATAACCATTTGATGTTGAGGATGACAACATATGGATGAATAAATTTAAAAAAGAGATCTCCAAGTGACTGATGTGGACTTTTCATTAGTTCTAACCCCCATGACATAGAAAAAATTCAATTTGGACTTTGACAGGTGTAGTCCACACCAGGGTTACAAAAATACTGTCTATAAATTTTCAAAATGTACAAACTATATCAAGTGAAATAAATGAGTGTAAGGAACTTGAATCAAATACGACAATGGCAAGGGTAGATGATAAATTAATCATGAATTGAATGATCACATACCCCTCATGAAGTACACCATCCATTTAATGAAACTGATCAAACCTACCTCCTCTTCCACTTTATTAATGGCCACCACTATGTCCATGGTCATCTCAATGTCCCTAAAGAATATTAGCATCTTAAGGTTTACTTCTTCATAATCTATTTTTCCTCGGTGGATCATAATCCTACTTACCTACTTCTGGAATATCCTCACTGATAGTTTCTACTGAATATGAAACTAAAAAGAACACATCCACCATACTGAGATCCAAGAAACATGAGGAATTGATTCTGAAAAAGGATATATCCCCCACAATTAAAGCACACTAGCCCTAGGCCCCTAGAAAATTCATATAAACCACATTCCCTAGAAGGAAAGAATGTATGGTTCTAAGTATGAGTCCCAACTATTTATAACCTCTAAATACTTGGAACCTATGGCCTACCACAAAAAAAATATTCTCTTAATGAAAGCATTCGTATTACCCTCTCATGGTAATCCTCCTCATTAGTTTATACACTTTATCACCTCAACCTTCTTTAGACACTCTAAATACATTGGAAATGTAAAGGGAGAAACTATATACAAGATTGTGGGATGATGTACCTCCTCAAGACACCACACATAAGACTACTTATTAGTAAAATATCCAGTTAAAATATAAAATAACTTTCATCCTAATCTCAAAATAATTCACTAACATACTTCCAAACTAAATATAGATCAAATCAAGCCTCTTCACTACACACATTGTAAATTAAGGGCACTTTTCTAGAAACATTTTATGAATTTTTACCCACAAAAAATATAATTCCTTCCACTCAACATTATAAAGTGTCCATGATTGATCTAAATATCCATGTGCAAGACTTACTTCCCAATCGACTCAATAATCTACCTAGGCTCATATAAAACTAATGGAGATATCGAGCTCCTCCAACCTGCTATCTATATTCATATTAGAGGTGTTTCCCTTACACATCCCCTAATCATTCCTCTGAAATATATGATGTTTTCAAATCCACTGATAAACATCGTCAACTATATCATCTCACAATTAGTAACTCCGGCCAGCCTATTGAACCTTCACTGCTATAACTAAACACATACAGTTGTAAAGACATTTAGTAAAAAGGAAAATAATGATTTCATGATTTTTGTACTGTGGAATTTAATAGTGATTTATATAATTAATATTTACATCACCAACCACCAAATTAAAGGAATAAAACAATACTATATTGTTGAACATACCTATCTTAGTTGTCTACCCTAAAAATGTTTCCATAATAGTTGGTTATTAAATAGGTGAAGATTCCCTACATCAATTATGGGGGCGATAAAATCTAATGTTCTTTCCAAAACTCACTAGCCTATGTTATATAACAATGTCATGTAATTTCATTTCCCTACAAACCCATGAAATCATTATTGTTCCTAACACTAAACACCCTCAAATCCCTTAATGAAAACATCTGATTCAATACATTCATGACCCCTTCCTTTTAAAGGTAACACTCATAGGTCAAAATGAAAGGAATAGAGATAGTGAACCCTAATTCCCATCTTCAATAGGCTCTGATTGGGAAAAAAGTGTCGATGGTATTAAAATATCATCAAATGGATGTCATTTCACTTTATAATTTATGATTGGATTATATGATAAATCAAATGCAATAAAAACAGTTATATAATAATAAATGTAAACCATAAAATACCCAAAATTTATGTATAATGAAAAAAATATACAAGAGTATCCAAATAAATACTGAAAATATAATTCATATAGCAGCGACTTAACAACAACTACAAAGTACCGATCTAATAATGTCTCTCTTGGTCCATGAAGTCCACCTTCAAACCTGAAACAATAATTTTTATATATGTGAGGTGAGAATACATGTATATGAAGTGGGATCATAGCCAATTTATCTCACGAACATTCATGAAGTGCACATAATTTCTCTTTTAAAGTAATATAACAAGAAACCAAACCAAAACATGTTGACTAAAAAATCCCATCCTCACCATGGAATGATCACCAAATAATGAATCCCGGTATAGTATCATTATATAAAGATTATCAAAAAACTAGTAGCCTATAATGCATTCTCACTAATTTTAATCTCTCGGGCCTTAATGTGGTACATATAGGTAATCTCATCTCTTGCATATAGTAATATATCCCAAACAAACCAAATCCATCTCATCACATATCATATATCCTAAATATAGATATAACATCACATTACATAACTTCTCATGAAAAGACACCTAGGTTATCACATCATATCAAAGCTATAACCATAAAATAAATAGTAGGGTATCACAAACATGATGGTTATCAACCCTATTTCATAATCCTACCATACATTACTCCCATCATTATGTATCTCATAAAAAATAATCATATTTAACTTTTTAATTGAAGATATAACTACTCATGTTTTTCATAATTTCGTGAATGATAAATAGGGGAATAGTCAGTAGATATCCATCCATCGTCATAATAAATATGTTGGTAAAAACACCAATGAAAATTTTTGTTCTCAAAGCATTTTCCTTGACATGGGTGGGGGAATATATAAGTCCAAGAGGTCATAAAATGATTATATATATATACACACACACATACACACACACTTCCATCTTTTTGCTTCAGAAAAATAATATTATATCTACTCAAAAATTCTCCAACATGAAATATAACATCCACAACTTTTTCTAATACCATTAACTAAACAACAGTACAAAAGTAAGACACATGTTGAATACCACATTATTCCTTTCATTTAATTTTTTATAATTAAAATATTTCCCATTAAAAAACCATTCACTATCTCAATTCAATCATTTTTTATTTACCAACATCCATTTAAACCACACTTACAAATTCCATGTAATTGTTCATTAATCATTACATCTCATTGGCCAAACTCGTCCATGCCATTTCAATTTCATTATTAACCATCTATTCAATCACTAAATAAGAATATAGAATTAAAAAAATCATAAAAAAACTCATCCTACTCATTACATCAATCTTAATATTTAAATTATTTGACAACCAAAACAGAATTCAAAATCATAATGGTATTCCCCACCAAAACTACCACATTCCACATCCACATCTCATAACATCTTCCCCACAAAAAAACAACACCACGTCACCCCCGAAAAATGTCACAAACATCACATTTTCATATAACTTTTTTTATATTTATAATGGGTTATTTAATCACATTCACTTACTTATTTCAAGGTTATTCTCACACAATACATAATTTATATCGGATAAATTCACATTCACTAGATATAAGTCGTTATCCAATTCCATTTTAATTGAAAAAAACAACCAAACAATGAAGGTTATATTGTTACAATGGCCACAGAACAAGAAAAAAACATAATTTCCATTATTTCCAAACATGAATCTATATTTTACAATCCCAATATTAATAAAATCAATATATTAAAACATTTTATTTATTTCCCATTACCCATTACTTGAAATTAATAGGATACATTATATTCATTAGATAGATGATAATATCTTCCCAAAAGATAACAAGAGCATAACCCCTCCATCATGGTATGACTAGATCATATACTAAGGATCTACTACCTCAAACAGTGCTTCCCAAACAACTACACAAGGTTGGAATTATGAGATGATCCCCACAAAGAAACTCAATGAAGGGGAACACTAGGATCACCCAAAATACAACATCGGACATCACCTTCTTACCAAAATATCGTTAAAAAATAGCTTTATTTGGATGAAATCTCATTCATATGAACAAGATGGAGGAACATGGGGAAAAGGGGTAACTCACCTTAAAAACCCATAGACTGATCTCCCATAGATGATGATGAAAGTCACTAAAATGTGGATGAATGACCATCATAGGATTCACTTGGGCCTCCCAAAAACATATAACAATGATAGGGGAATGACTGATTTTTTAAATTTATAGGTGGCCTACAAAAAAAATATCATGGTGCATTTCCCATAATCATATAGCAGATCTCCTAGAAAAAAGGAAGGATATGACACAAACAGGGGGACGAAGCCATAGCCAGGCTAGCCAAAGTAGCCTCGGAGAAACACAATTATCTTCACACGATAGATCAAATCAAATAGGATATGCAGCCATTGTAAAACTAGTACTTCTACACCAAAGTACCCAGAAACATGAAGGGGTTATGTCTCAGCCTATCTCCATGGATGATCTACCCCAAATTAAAATCAAATCACAAAATTCAACTTTGTAACAACGTGTCATATCCTAAACACCCACAAAAAATCCCTTAGGTATGAAACTCATATCTACACCACATAATATCCCCACACAACATCTATACTAAAAATAAAAAGGGTATAAAAACGGCCTCCTTATCCTATACGCATCATTCATCATCTCTACACCACAACATCCACACTTATAACACAGCTCAACACTCCACTCCATAGAAACAACCATAATTGATATCTCATATCCATATCCATTTTTGCCATCCAAACCCCTAAGAATCTCCCGCAAACACCTCCAACACTTTACTTATAATATATTAATAGGATATAAAATCAAATATATTACATGGGTCCTATATGTAAAATAAAAATATCATTAAATTGGGTCTTGATTTAAATAAAATGTAGTGTTGTATTCCATATAGTGTTATAATTTATTTAGAAGTATATCTATTTTATTCTAGTTAATGGAACATTATATATATATATATTTATTTTTTATCTTATTAAAAAATGAGGGATATAAATAACTAATAATATTTTAACTCAAATTATAATGGATATCAATGTAATGAGATAACCGATAGATCATATCAAATGTATTCATATTTTCATTGAGATATGATATTTATACCTATTCAAATATATTTTTTATTCATCCTAATCATGGTTGATGGAATTCTGTGTACGAAATCATCAAATTTGTAAATTCTTATTTTCCAATAAAATAAGTTGTTATTTATTTCTTCCACCACAATTCTTATTGTATTGGATAATAATGAATGTGGAATAGGTTGTGTTGAGTCATTATGCACATTCAGCACCACCACCATGATCTAACATAGGATTCTGATGCTGAGGAAATGATCATGGTAAATTTTATTTTGGTGGCCTAATAACCCAAAGGTCTCAATAGAATTTTATTTTTTAAGATGAATACTTGGAAATTAAAATTATTCATTGATATCATGGATTTCAATCATCGTAATAAAAAAATTAAATAATTATTTCAATCAAAAAAAATATTGATAGATGCAACTGTTGGTTTTCAATCCCTTGTATTTGTAGATGGTTATTCTACATATAATAAAATTTTGATGGATATTCAATATAGGGAAACTTCTAGACCCTATATCTTAATTACCATCAATATAAAAAATGATGAGGGGATATTATCAGTTAGAAATTCCCTATATTTTCCAGACCCTTCATGGTAAAACCATGGAATTTTACATTGTTGATCTAGTTGACAAGTAATGAAAATGTTAAAAACTTATTAATTATATATAATTATTTTAATAAAAAAATTTAATCAACATGAAGATAAATCCAAAAGTATTTTTTTATGGGTGACATCATGAATGTTTTCCTAGTTTCTAATTCCATCATCACAAAACTAAATTTGTTCCATATAAAAAATGGAATTACATGAATTTCCCCCTTTGTGGAATCATTTAGAACTAAGAGGACTCGAATAAAACAATGTGAATATAAATATTTTTATTGATAATATATATAGTATGTTCTTATCATTTGAATTTTAATGATGAAATTAGAATAGTTTATGTTGGATTAAAATTTCAATGTTGTGTTTGATATACTAAAGTAATATCTCTTCCACGTTCCAATTTTCATGTCACCCAAGAAGAAAAAAACTCATCTTCTATATTTGTCTTTGAAATTGAGATCACATAGTCATTTAGATGGTCAGAATAATTAAATTAACAATGTTTATTGATTTTATTAAATCATTAAAACAATATTTTAAGCTAATTTTGGATATACTAATTTAAGAAAAATTGTCTAAAAATTATATTTATAGCATATAATATTTGATACTAATTATAAAATCAATGATATTCACATGAAATATGATGTTAATATACTATATTAAATAAACTTACATCCTTTATTGACCAATAAATTAGCTATATGGGATATCATTTTCTTAAAAATTACATCCAAATTTCATAGTAACCCATCCTTACCAAGATCATTCACCAATAGACATTGAACTTATGGAAAAATAGTTTTCATACTTTCAAGATTTTTCTTAGACGTGGATGATATAATTTTATAGTGATTTCCATATTCCATTTGGAAAAAGGATACATAATGAAAAACTCTACTGAGATTCATTGGGGATCTTGTTCATCTCCCGAGTAAGAGAATTCATTCCATAATCCTTCCTCCTCTCAGAATAAAATATTAATTAAGAGGAAAATTATCATCCATATTTATATTCTTGGAGTTATATTTTAAAATATATATTTTGAAATTAAATATAATGTGTTATTCAAACCATGTGATTATGTAAATTAATAAGTAATTATTGATCATCAAAGATGACTTTCTTCAATTTATTCAATGCATATAGGATCTTATTTCATAAATTCCCTTAGATATAGTATTTTACCATATATTTTATTCTCATAATGTTTCGGTGAATTAATTTTCTAATCTATCAATAAGTCCTATAAACCTATATAATGATGATACAATCAGTCACATTCCACAGTAAATTGTGGTTTTTGATATTTTAGCAGTAATATAGTGGGAAATGAAAGCTAAAGGGAATGTATCAATAAAAAAGATCATATTTTGGAAATATTATGTAATGAAAATATGATTAACATGAAGGAATACAATCAATATTGGGATATGTTGTCCTACCATTTTGAATAAATCATCATTGAAGACTTAGGAACAAAATTAACTACTTTACAATGGGGATTGCATAGAATCACTGGTTCTTAAAATCATAGCCTTGTATTAAATTATTTTTTATTTATTTAAATTTTAAATTGTCCTATTTAATAAGTTGAGAGTTTATCTTGTTCTCCACAAATTGTTTTTCCACAAAAAATTTAATCTTCAGTCAGTAACATAGAAGAAATTAATGAGGTTGATACCAATTTTGGATGATCTAGTATATCTAAAAAAACATAAAAATGTTTTTAAAGTATGTAATAGTATAATATCACCAAAATGAGGCTCTTTTATAATTATTTTCTAATATTGAGTAAGATTATCAATTGATAAACAATTATATACTTTATAAAATCCTAAATTCATAGAAATTTTTTAAAAACTTGAATTTGATGGGGGACTTCTCGGATTCAATAACATAGGATAAGACCTAACCATTATATTAGAATTCCATGCTTACACCTATGGTGTACATCAAACCAGAACCAAGATCATCCATCAAATTGGTTGAATTTGATAGTTTTGGCATACCAGGATGCATGATTTTATAGAATCTAAAATGAAATTTCATGTTTATTAGGTGAAAAATAACTTCATCCATCACCCAAATAGTTATTTTAAATATTAAATTATTAAAATTAATTCCCCACATGGTGACTAAAATTCATGTCTCTATAACCTGTAGACACTATCAGGGGGTTCAAATTCCTCCTTACAACTTCCAAATTTTACTGTAAATAGAATTAATCTATACGTTTAAAGGAAGTTAGAAAAAATACTATCATCAATTATTTGTAGATTAATATTTTTATAAAAATTAATTCCCTAAAAACTTGATATTTTATGAAATATTTATTTTACATAAATTTATCTTCTTCAAATAACTTGTGATACGCACAACCCCATGTTTAAAATAATCATAAAATAGTATATCGTAAAAAATTAATAGCAAAATTCAAGGGTATGAATATATCTAATTAAATTATAAATCATAAATGTTTATAATTTTATAAATAAATTCATTGGTTATTAATTTATTATATGTAAATATAAAAAACTTTTGGGAGAAAAAGAAATGTTTTTCTGAAAAACTGTATTTTTTCAAAAATTAATTTCTTCATGTTTTCAACAATTATTTTAAAACTGATTGTTTAAAATTTAAAAAAAATAAAAAAGAAGATTTTTTTTAATCATCATGTAATAATGTTATTATAATGAATTTTTTATATTTTTCTTAAATTATTTATTTTTTGATAAATAAGGAAAAATATTGATTTTTTTTAAAATCCTTTTCATTTAATGACATTACAAAGATTAATTATCATATATAATTTTTTAAAAATTATAAATTTTTAAATTATATTATATTTAATACAATTCAGATCATTTTAGTCAAGTATATGTTTAATTTATATGTAAAATCATTTTATACTTTTGACAACATTTCATTTCAATTTTTTCCTACACATCTATCGATTTTAAAATAAATTAAATTCTTATAATTATGTGAATTGAAATTAGAAAAAATTAAATATTTTTAAAATGAAAAATTATTATTATATAACTCATTCAACATAATTTCTGGACATAATGGAATGTAAAAATAGAAAACACATTAATTTTCACGATTAAGATAAAAAATGGTTTTAGTAGGGGTTAAATGAAATATATAAGGGTTATAATGATCTATAAAGTTATTTAAATTATATATTTATGTACCAGTTTAGAAAGAAATTATCTAATTTTCTATAATAAACCATTTTAATCCATTTTAATGTTAAAAAATCTTGTGCAATTTATTCATTTCATAAATTCCATGTTATTCTTTCCCCCACATATAAAAGGACACACCTATAATCTTCTCTTCTTACATCCATATACTATTTTTTCATTTGTTATCCGAAATAATTCCATCATTAAATACCTCCCCATGACCTAGTGAACATTTTTTATCAAAAAACCAATATATTATGGCTTTGGGTGTACAACAACAGAGGATGTTAGAAGGAGAAGTATAGTTCTTAACCATGAATTTTTATTTTATTTATTACATTAACCTAATAAAATATTCTCCATTTATGATAAAATAATTAAAAAATTATCTTAAATATAATCAAAAAAAATTATATTGATTTTTTAACCTTAATCCATTTCCACTTCAATCGAATGGGTGAAAAATATCGATCATGTCTATGACAGACTACAACCATACAAACCGATGTAATTTGTTTCACATCACTGTCTCTCATGGATGTATATAATTATAGATGTAATGTTTATATATGATATATATAAAACAATTATAATTATTTAAATATAGTATATCTTATACCTTATTACATTCAAATTTGTTGGAAATGATAATGTTGGCCATTCGTACGTGTGGATTATTGCCTCCACAAAGAGACAAGATATGTTTCTACTATTATAATTTAATATATTGTAAAAAGAATAGATTTAATAAATATAGATGATATAAATTATATCATAATAATTTTTTTAATTTGAAATATTTTTCACTTTCATTGATTCCATCTTTTGGACAAAAATGGAAATGGTGTTCATGCAAACGTACGACTTACCATCTCTATGAAGGGTGTAACTCATTTTTTTCCATATCTATATTTTATAAAAATTATTAATACAATTATAATGATAAAATATGATATTTATATGATTCTTAATATTATCAATATTATGTTACCATAATCAAATCATATGAACTAAAACTACCAAACTGAAACATATGTGAAAACGAAGGAGTTGGCACCTTGAATAGTGTTTTTAATAAAAAATTATTTTCAAAAGGGTGATAAAATGTTATAAGAAAATAATATATTTTATGATATATATAGGTATATATTTTTTTTATTTATAATAAATCTATATTAACTATCCAATTGTTTCAAATATATACGATGGGAATTAGGCCTATGCTTAGGGTTTCATGGGACATATGCCATACTCATAGCTTATTTCTTTAGGTTAGTTTATATAATTCTCATTTTATATGTTCTATAAAATGTCTATTAATATTCATTATATATATATATTCATTTTAATTTATTTATTTCAGTGGGTTTTTGATTCTAATAATTTTTAAGTGGTAAGATAATTCATCTGAATTTTTCATCATAGAGTCGTATTTTATTTTTAGGTACAAAATTTATTTTTCAATGGTGTATATTCTACCCATAGTACATGTAATATCATTAATCCATAATAATTAATTTTATATTATGTTTTTATTTTATATATTTCATCCAATGGGATATGAATTAGATGTTACAATGTTATAAGGGGTTTCATAAAACAATTTACATCTCCTGGGTTAAACTTCAATATCATTGATTATGCAATGTTGTGGATGTGTGTGAAATGAAAATTTGATTATTTTATGTTTTATTTCCGCTTTATTTTTATATATTAACATTTGTCACAAATAAATAATTTTTTTATTCATTCTCACTCAAATGGTATGATCACTGTTGGGGTTTCACATCTCACTTTTACATCTATAAGTCATGTTCCGTATTCACTAATTATTTAATTATTTCATTTTATATATTACAATTGGATATGGTATATCGTAATAATTTTTATATTTATATTAATTAACATTTCACTTATTGTTATTTATTTCAAGGGGGAAATGATTTTAAATTTACCAAAGTGGTAATCGATTATTTTACACTCTCATCCTAATTCATTATATTTAATTTTAAGTATATATTTGTTCTAATATTTGATCCCTATATTTAAAACCCAATCAAATTAATATATACTAAGTTTATTTAGAAAATTTTAATAAAATATAACCACTTTTACCCTTATGGAATTTAAAATTATTGGGAATTTATTTTTATAAAAATATGACCTTATTTTCCACATCGGTCAAAAAATTTAATTCATAAAAATCTCTTTCTTCTAAAAATTTATTCAATAATTTTTTTATGTTATACTATGATTAATAAAATTAATTTCTACCATTTTTATATATTTACTAATAAATAAAGGAATCTTCTAATTATCTTTTTATAAAGGTACTTCATGAATACTACTACCAAATTATGAAATAAATTTTTGTTTCAACATAAATTCCATAAACAAAAAATTCATATCATTAGGGAGAATCATTAAATTGATGTTTAATGTAATATTTTGAAAGATAATTTTCACAGATATATTTTTTCCTATTATACATGAAATTTTTATTTTTCAATTTTTTTCAAATTTCAAAATGGTATTCTCCTTAAGCATTGTTAACTACTTTTTTATTTTACATCTAGTCATCAATGAAAAAACAGTTGCTTAAATTATTAAGGACTAAGGATGCATTGTAATGATACCATAAATTTATTAAAAAATATGGTTTATGATAAATTTCTTTTGTATTTACTATCATGATTCCATTCACCACAGTACTCTAGAATGTTTATGATTATATTTATTGATTGGGGAAAATATTAATATTTTCTATCCTCACTTTACAATACGAATGTTTATATAAATTATGGTCATTTATTTGGGAAGTTATTATAATTTTTAATTCTATTTTTATAATAATGATTGTCTATGTTAATTATTTTTCCCATTTCATAAGAGGAATTAATTGATCTTTTCATGTGATAGACGGGGACCTCTATAGTCCTCTGATGCATCTATATGTATCATTAGAGAGAAAATCACGTAATCTTTTGTTTAATACTTATCTATTTTTATATGATTTATTAGAATAAGGAAATAAAGTTATGGTTATGATATTTATAATTATTAATTTCCTCACTATGTCATTAGTTATTCTTGTACATGTGATTATACGTTTAGTTGGAATAATCATGGATATTTTTTTACCAAATGTTATTATTTATAAGGAATTATTTCATTACCATTTATTGCAATGATATTAATTTTAATGTTCATTTCATAGATTAAATTCCATGTATTTTGATTATTTTCCTTGGAATATTTAAGATGTCATATTTATTCATGATAGCTTTTGTTTGGTGCTTACACTAAATAACCATTAAAAATCACCCCGTTATTATTTTTTCACTCTCCGAGATTCCAATAAGTGCATTTTGATATACATGATGGTATTTTCTAATGGAAATTATGGAATTATATAATAAAATTTTATATTTTATTTTATATTTAAATATTTAATATGATATTGAGGAATGTATATCATATTTAAAGGATACGAAATTGTTCAATACTTTGGGATGTTATTCCTTGTATCTAGTGACAATTATGTAACCTATCACATTGGACAACTATGGTCATGGAAATTACATTTGGTATTAGATAAATTTTATTAGAAACTATGGGAACTGTATTTTGAAAAACAATACGATGGGACATATCCTTTTGACAGATGTTTAGGATAATTCAATGTTGGAGATAACAACATATTGTTTTTTCAAGGAAGAGATTATGTGGTTTTTATAGAAATGCATCCCTATATAAATTTAATATTTGGATTTGGTTCATAAACATAAATACCTAAGGGTTTTATACCGAAAATGGTACATTGGGATCAGACTCAATCATCACATGGTTCATGATAACAACCTTGTTGTACACCTAGTTTGATACTCCTGGGGCATATGCTTCAGTTTATTTAAATTTTATTTATGAAACATATTTATGGACATGAATATATTATGGTATTGAATTATCTAGGATAAAGTAATGTGTATTATATTAAAATTATCATTCATTGTTTATTCAAACTACAATTTTTTTTATTTTTCCAAAATTATTTTTATTTATCACACAATGAATATTTGTTTTAGTAAATAGAGAAAATAAGAATGAATCTTACTAACATTGAATATTATAGACATTATTGTGAATTTGAGAAAAAAAAGTATGATGAATGGATGAAATATATATTACTTGTTCGTAATTAGGTATCATGGTATATAATTAACAACCTACACCTGCATCAAATCTCAGCATACCCATAAAAGATAAGAATGGAGTTCACTGACAGCTCGAGTTTTGGAGATCATGGAGGAAAGAAGGATCAATTTTCATCATGTCTAAAAAGTAGAAGTAGATCCCCAAGATAATGTTTCAGAATAATAGAGAATTTATTCCTGTGTGGAAGAGGAGTGAATAAAGATATTAATTTATAAGTAAAACTAAAAAAGTTAATGGGAAAAAATAAATTTCATCCTATGTATCCACTGGGAAATATTTTTCAAAAACTTTGATGATTATCTGATTCAATTAAATACTTTAAATTTTAATTCATAGACTATGTAAGAAATTATATTACACCAATCATTTATGTTAAAGGTTTGATGTATTGTTTTTTGGTATTCAATAATTTTGTTGTGGGAGTGTTTTTATTAATGGTACTTTAGTTATAAGAATAAGGAAACATCTAAGGATGGTGCTAATGTTTTGGAAGAATATATATTTTATTATTTTATAACAATATAATATTTATGGATACTATAATGGGTTTATGAGTTTAGGAATGATCATATGGAAAAATTCATAAACACCCCTTTAATGTTTTAGGTTATGGTACTTCATAGTGATTAATGATATTTTGGGATACATTTTTTAAAATAATGGTATAAATATCAACAATATTTAATAGAAACAATTATTTAAGAAGAATGATATTACTTATTTGGAGGTTTAAGATTAAGGTTATGAGATAACCTTTGAGGTTAAAACATTATATAATTTGGATGTTACTATAGTTATTTAGGATTTAGGGGTATTTATTTATGTAATTATCAATGTCCAAACTTTGGTTTTGTTATCAAATTATTGAGACTAATGTATTATTCCTTCATATGAAGGTTTTTCAATTCTAGATATTACATTACAATGTTCTAACAATTTTGGTTTTAGTATATATATTATAATTAGCTTGTTAATATCTATTTGGTAATATGATCTATTGAAAGTTAATTTCAGTGATTTTTTCATATAAATTAAAAAAAAATTATTCATTTCCTAAAGTATGAAATTATATTTAAGTTGATAGAATAAATAAAGGAATAAATTGTTCTTTTGAACTAACATTATATAAATTATGTAAATATTCTTTTGTTCTCAATATTAATAGTAAAATAATTCCTCTAATTTAGGAAAATAAAGTGAAAATTAAACTTTTATGAAAATTCACTTCATTTTAGATCAATCGATGGACTTTTCAGCTAATATAGATTTATGTCTTTATGTCCATTGACATTCACTTGATCATTCTCTTTATTATGATCAATTATATATACCACTATCAACAATTATTGATTTTTTTATTCTATTTCTAAAATTTTTTTAACAAATTTTTTTTCAAACATAGAAATATAATTATGTGTTATTCTAGATGACATTCATACACACCTTTCCACCTTATCAAGAAGAATTATTATTAACCATTTTTTTATGTGGGTTTTCAACAAGGTATTTTGAAATATAAAATCATTGATTTTTGGGACAAGATGAAATGTGGAGGATCTGATTTCTTGATGGTGGGGATAATGTAAAACCCAAATATTTTTTGATTTATTTCATTAAAAAAAAATTAACTACATCGATAACATCATATACATGAAACCCTGACTATATTTGGATAATAAAATAGTATATCGTTTTAGCCTAGGTATTTAATAATCAGCTATTAATAAGTCTAATTAAATTGTGAAGACTATATGTTTTATAAATTAGAAAATAAATTCATTGGTTATCAATTTATTAACAATAGAAATATAATCATTTTATAGATAAATATATTATTTTTTATGAAAAACTATAATTTTTCTCAAAGCAGTTTCATCGATTTTTACAAACATAATTTGAAAATAATTTTTACACATTTAAAAAAATTATACTAAAATTTTAACTTCAATTTTTAAATAATAATTTAAAAATTATTATAGAGTGATATTTTGGTAAATTTTCATAAATGATTATTTTTTAGTGAATATTGAAAAATGTTGATTTTTGTTGAAAATATACTTTTGGATTAATAAATTTAATAATTTCATTATTTTTTTTTGAAAGGTTAAAACTATTTTAATTATATTATAATTTACCCAGTTTTTTATTTTTTAATCAATGAAATGTTAAATTTTATAATAAAAACCTTTTACACCATTAAAATATTTTCCATTGGAAACTTGTTTCTTTCACACGTCTTTAGTATTAAATTTAATTTTAATTTTTCCAATTATAGTAATTAAAATTTAAAATATGGATTCAATATTTATAATAAGAATAAGTAAGTAATAATTAATAAGTTCAAATTTATTTTTAGTCCAAATTAATAGCTAAAATGATAAAAATTATTTAATGTGGTTATGGTTAAAACGAGATTACCGAGGGTTAAAATGAAAATATGAGATTTATGTCACCTATAAACTTTTATAATTTATATTTTATATACATATTTAATACACTTATAAGGTTATATAATGATTCATAATTAATTCTTTTTGAATGTATAAAACATGGGTATAATTTATTATTTTCAAAAAATCCATTTGTATCATTCACCAATTTATAAAAGGTCACCCCTATAATATCCTATTAACACTACCAAATAAATTTGGATTACTAAATGCTTTCAAAAATTACTTCCTTACGTTCCTCCCTATGGCCACATTTGGGTTACATCAGAAAACCAATCTAGGAAATCATTAGTTATAAACCTTTACAGGTTATCCAAAGAAGAGATATACTTCATAGCCATGATATTTCATTTTATTTATTCCTTTAAATCTTTAATATATTAAAAACTATGATAAATAAATATCATAATTATATTAATATAGTTATATGTAATTACATAAATTTCATTACCCAAATTCAACTCCACAATAGTCAAATGGGAAACAAAATTCTCGATCATGTGTACGGCATACTAACACCTCACAAGCTGATGTAATTCATTTTTCATTACTATATTTCATGGATGGATATAATGATGAATTTAATGTTAATATATTAAATTAAATAAATAATTATAAATTTTTAATTATGATATAACCTCTACCCACTTAACATATATTTCGTTGTTGAATGATAACATTGCTCATGGTTTTGTGTGCATTATCTCCTCCACAAAGCGACACGATGTGTTTTTCATTTTATTTTGGAATATTTGGTAAAAACATTAAATTTAATGAATATATATTTTATATATGATATAATTATTTTTCTTAAATGGTTATATATTATTTTCCCCTATTTTATTGCATCCATTATCGAAAATACGAAATAATGTTCATGTGCATTCATGACCTACCATATTTATGAATGGTGAAAATAATTTTTTTCAAATCATTTGTGGAATATTATAAACTCTATATTAATGAATTTATATTATTTGATATTATTTTAATATTATTTAAAATATTATTTATTATGATGTAACCATTATCAATGTGTATGTATTTAGATTATCTAACCACAACATATGTGAAAATGATGTTATTATCGCCCAAAATATTTTTGTAATACAGTTATTAATAAATGAGTGATAAAGAGTTATAAGAAAATAATATATAGCCTAAAATATATGATTATTATTTTTTAAATATCTATTATAATCATTTATATATTATATATTAGTATCAAACAACTACGGAAAAAATTAGACCTTACATAAGTGTTTCTCGTCTAACATTTACTTCCATTAGACATATTCTATGTTCACCTCTTATTAATTTTGTGTTGTTTATCTGTTGAACCAATGATTTTTAATGTAATTATACAATTTTTTATGATATTTAAGGATTTATTTGAATTTATATATTTCATGGTGGTTATGACAGAAATTTTACTAAAGCAGTAAGGGATTCTATCACGATTTTCCCTCGTTAAGTTGTATTTTTTATTATGAACCTAATTAATTTTTTATATTGTATATACTGCCAATTTGACATGTAATATCATGAATGTTTTATAATTAGTATTAGAATACATTTTAATTTTCAATATTTCGTAAAAGCGGATTTTACATTAATGTTACCAAATGGAAAGGGGTTTCATAACTCAATTAACATTCATTGGGATAAATTTTTTTTGTTGATTATGTCATTCAATGAATATGTTTTAAATTCACACTCATTTTATTCTGACATTTATTATTTGGATTTAAATTTTTCAAACACAATTAATTTACTTATTTATTCTCATTCAAAGGATAATATCATTGTATGGATTTATCATCTCACACTTACATTTATGATAAGTATGTCATATTAACCACATATTTATATATTGTGGTTTATATACTACCCCTCTAGATATTTTATATCCTGAATATATTCATATTCTTATAATTTAATTTTTAATGTGATGATATTTTCTTCTTGGGTGTTATGATTTTACTATTACCAATGTGGTATAGTTTTATTTCACAATCGCATCATTATTCAGGATTATTATATTTAAGTCTATACAGGGAGTATTATTTTTTATTTCTATCTAGAGTATAATTTATTTTTTATTATATGGTTATTAATGAATTTTTTATGTTATATTATATATTTTAACACTTTTTTACTTAAAATTTTTGGGAAAATGTTTTTATGATAATACAAAATTATTTCCCTCATTGGTCAAAAATCAATTTTCTTTAAAATACATGTTTTATAAAAAAAATCATTAATGATTTTTTATATCTAATATTATTTTTTAACCATCATTTTATTTTAAAAAAGATTAAAATTAATTTTCAAAACATTTTATGAATAAGGTACATTTTAAACTTTTATTAGAAAATTGTTTAAGAAATCATTATGTTAACATCCTCTATATGAACAAAACTTTCTTGATATCACAACCAATAATTTTTTTTAATATTCCTTTAAAATTTTACAATTTCATTTTGAAAGAAAACATTTTCCCCATTATTATGGATTTTTAGGTATTAGGAGTGAATTTCTAATTGAAAAAAAGTTATTTTATCAATGAATTATTCATGAAAATTTTTATGGTATTTATAATCATTAATGAAAAAGACATTATTTTAATTTTGCGGCATTGAAGAAACGATTTAAAGATTCCATTGTTTTTATTTATTGGGATGGATTTTGATCAGTTTGATTGGTATTTAATATTTTGATTACATTCTCCATAATACAGTAGATATTTTTTTTATTTTATGATTGGGGAATGTATTAACATTCATATGCTAGTTTTTTTATATGAATGTTTATGTTGTTTATTATTATTGATTGGGAAAATTATTGAAATTTCATATGCTTGTTTTCTAATATTAATGATTATTTTGATTATGTTTGTCCTATATAAAATTAGGAATGCATTGGACATAGTATGAGATGGTGGGGTCTACTGTATACCCTTGATTCAGTGGTTGGCCTTTTAAAAAAAACTATCTGGGATTTTTTTATGAGGCCTTGCCAATTTGCATATGATTTCTTGGAATGAAGACATTATTTTATGGTTACATTGTATCTTATTACGCATTTCCTCATTATGAGATTAGTTAATAATGTCCATGTTATTATTTTTTTAGTTATAATATACATGGATATGTATCAAGATCATGTGATTATTTATATAGAATTATATAATTTTTAATTATTCGTACCATGTTATTATTCATTTTCATGTTAATAATTAAATGGAATGTGTTTATGTTAGTTACCTTTCCATGTTAATTATTCCTTATTTATTCATGTATAAATACACTTAATAATAATTAGTTATCCCACCATTCATATGGTTCCCTTCCCTAGGATTCTAGGAAGTGTATTATGATTAATATGTTGGGATATGCTAAAAAAATTTAGTGTTCTCAAAGAAAATAGAATGTTTTATTTTACGTTTTCAAATTTAATATGAGATTCAAATTTATTTCTAGTATCCCAATACTAATAATATATTTGGTCTTTTGGGTTGAAATTTCTTGTATTTATTGCCAGTATAATAATGTAATAACTAACACTGGGTTAGTAGGATTAGATAATTTACAGATTCCCTCACACAATTCTGTTAAACATAGAATAATCTTGTGTGAATATTAAATTATGAAATTGTAACTAAAAAACAATATCTATTCAACTATTTTATATTCCTACCATACAACCACAAATTAGTAGATCAATGAATTCAATTTGACTTTTCCAAATTCCCATAAGAATTTAATGGTCATGTATAAGATATTTTTCCCCAAAAAACTCCTCAAATATCCGTGGTATTATCAATCATATACTCATACTTCTAAATTTTTTATCCAATATTCAAAGGTTTAATGGATAGTTGAGGTATTAAAATTGGTACTAATTTCCCCCACTCCAAGTATCCTTCTACGACCAATTACATAAATATAAATGATTATAGATCTATTTAATGAACTATAATATATTAATGAAAAAAGATTCATTCATTATATAATATCTATGTTCATTAAAAAAAATTAGTTTGAGAAATCAAGTAAAAAATTTCCCTCCACTCAATTATCCTATTATAAATGAGTGGTAACATAGTAGATCACAATTATACCCAGTAAATGAACCCTATAAAAAATCATAATAAAAAGGGCCTTACATTATATTTAATATCTAATCCAATGGATAAAGCCCCTTGATTTACTAATATAGCAGGGGTATCATGTCTCCATCATATTTGATATTTAATAGGAAATATTTTATATAGATTCAAATTAGGTTTAAAATTTCATGACATTTAACTCAAAACTATCCACAAAAAGGCTTTTTTGCGTAACGAGAATCATCAAAAATTGTGGTATGTACCACATTACCATAAAATATATAACACATTAATCATCACAATATCACCTTGAACTATAAATTGTATAGTCCTTGTAACCTATCCTTAATCTACTATTTATGTTTTCTATTCCATATGAACATAAATTATTCATAGTAGTATATCTCCTATAACCCTTAATATCATAGAGTATTTTATTCTATATAAATAAATTTTCTTTTATAAGAGTTTCATTTACATAACATATCATAGCATATGGTCTATTAATTTATTATTGGTTTTCAATATTGGGAATTTACTACAACACATAATATGAAGCCAATATCACCTACCTTTAGTATGACATCAAAGAATCCCTCTCATTTTAATCTTATACCAAAATGAAAACACCCCTTTTCAAAACTATATTTGGGTTGATTATATGTGTATACAATATATGTAATGAATCCTAGATTAAATATCCTAGTACCATCCCTAAATTTATTGTTCACCAATTCTTTATTCTATACAACAATTTAGGTTCTCATCAATTCATGTTGAGTTCAAACCTTTATCCCCCACCTGAAAACCCCTTTATTTTATTCTAATTTCTTCTAGGAATTTGATATATCTATATAGAGTCTTTTATATTACCTATTCACTAAAATTTTCTTTAAAAATACATTGTGGAACCGTTATCTATTTTTTGGGAACTATATATGGCTTGGTTTATAATTCCTTAAGATATGTTAAACTTTCTAGATATCTATCATAATCATATCCATGACTTCCACATTAATTTCATTCAACCAACCATCAAATTTTTTTTATCTTACCAATTTATTTCTTTTTTCATTCATTAAACCCGTGTTACTATAATCATTTCCTCCTCTTCGATAACTACATGTGGCGGAATTAATACTTTATTTGGATATGTAGTAACTTTTGGATCAGATATCTTAGACCTAACCACAAATTATTACCCATTAACATCCCATATATATTAGTTCATTCAAATTAAATATAATTATTTTAAATTGATGAAATCTCCACAATAATTATATATATTTTATTTGTATGTCTACATCATGCCTTCAAAATTTGAATAACCACATACCTTGCATGACCATTAGTAATGAATACATATAATCTAATTGGACATAATTGTTTTTTATAGGAAATTAAATTATATATTTGACTCACCAAATAATATTCATATTCTTACATTCTTCGTAAAAAAGGTTAATCTAGCTCTTTATGTCTTTAAATGTATTATAATAGAACCACTCATTCAAACAAGGTCTATAGTCATCCTTGGAATTTATATTCAATTAAATTTCCCAAGCCTATCATTTTAATTTTCTAAATATATTTCCAATATATTTTGATATTACATTCATTATAACAATTAATTTAGGTACCAAAATATAATATTTACATCGTACATCATTAGTTGTTAAAGGATTCTAAAATTGTCTTATTTTTTTGGACTTTGTTGAGTTGGTCATATTGATCTACATTTTCATTAATTATTCACATTATCCTCACATTTTCATACTTATATTTCCTTAAACTATAGATAAAAAAATTGAAAAAAACAATTATAAATCACTCTCATTGTGTTGAATGCCATAGAAGAGAGACCAAAGAATAATACTTTTATTCACTTCATATGTTTCCATGTTAATGTATTAATAAATTCATAGGGCATAAAAAATTAAAGATACAAATATATTCAAGCTAAATACATATCAATGATATAAAGAATAAAAATAAATACTTTACTCACCATGAAACCCATTTTATGTCTTAGGAAAATGATTTATTTAAACTTTAAAAGATAAAAAACATTCTGTACTATTATCTATCCCTTAAAAAATTATATTTTTATCTAATGTTCCATGGATCATTGAAAAATCTAGACTTTTTATTTTTTCTATATAAATATAGATTCAAAAAAATTGTAAAAATTGTAAAATGAGATAAAATTAGGCTACATGAACCATATTTTAACATTATCCCATTCAATTAAAAATCCCCTTAAATATTTTATATATACAAAGGCATTGAATACCTATTATCAAAATAGACTAATATTTTTATATAGTGATGAAACCATTATCGCATATTCAACAATTATATACCAATCCAAGATAAAAATTCAAGGATGAAATTAAATCACACCAATATTTTATCTAATATGTCAACTGAGGAATATAGTGACAGCACACATGTTATGTATATAGCCTATTTAGACTCATCCAGAACCAAATACATTAAAAAAAATTATATATATTTATTCTTTACATCATAGTCATATTTGTTTATGAAATTATTATTTACTAAATTCATTTCCCATTTTATTTATATATATATTTTATTACATTAGAATTTATATTTATGTAATTTTAAATTTTATCTAGTTATAATTTTTAGAGTTATATAAATATTTAATTATTACAGAAGGGATCAATTGTTAAAACATTTTGTAATCCATTAACTACTAGAATGAAATCACACTTGAATAATGAAATATTAAATATTGGTATAGAATGATGTCATTTATTAATAAAAATAATGAAGTATAATCCTTATCTTAGATAATGTCCATAATTATTAATAAAGTGAAAAAATTGGCTAATTTGTTATGATATATTCAATCATCTCTTGAAGGTGAATCAATGATATCTAAAATGAATCGAGATCCAAATACTGTTTAATTAATTTTTTGTATCAATTCATTTTTCAAATTTTGTATTTTTTTAACTTGTAACAGCATAATTTTCTACCACCTTGGACTATTATATATTCCTATGGTTCTACATAACTATCTCTCTAACCACATTAAACTAATATAAAAAGGGTATTTTTAGGGACATCCATTTATTTTCTAATTATTGATGTTCAGATACCACCATAGCTTACTAATATTTTTCTGTGATGGGCATTGATATTGGATTTGTGGAACATGATTTATATTTGAACCTTTAATATTATAATTAAATAATTAATACCTACTATAGTTATTAATCTTTTCAATTTACAATATCATTGATCTCACAATAGAAAAAACTACAATATCTGAATGAAATGAAATTGTGATGAATCATGTATAATATTTTCCTCATATGTTACATTGGAATTTCGAAAATGAACATCCAAATGTCATTTTTTCAATAGCTATATTATATTCTATTGGTGTAAAATAGATATAAGATCGAAATCCGAGGACACTGGAGTGACTAGGTATTTATTTGGTATCTCATCACATAGTGAAATCATAAAATCTATACTCTTTAAGCATGTATATGACTTTAAGATTCCATCATTTGTGCCTAAAATTTATCTATACACTAAAATGAGAATTTATTTACATATTTCAACTTGATTAGAGGTTAAATAATAGTATATTTGGTACATTATGGGTATATAATGTTAAGGTTAATGAATAATAATTTAACACTGGACTCTGCTCTCTTGGATGTTGACTTTCCCTACTAGTCCTACTTAACAAGTGAGAATTGTATGGGTTATCTTTATCAAGGTCAATGACTTATTAAATATTGCATCAAATGATAAATAAAATATGTTTTCTCCCATTTAGTTTTCATCATTGATATATACATCCAGGGTATCTTATCAAATTGAGGCACACTCAGGATCATTATATATCACTATTGGGAATTTTAGATAACTCTCCCATGAAAATTTGCAACCATATGAGGAGCCTATCAAGATGGGTGTGAGTGCCAGATGACCTTATTCATGGATCTTATTTGAACAATGTTTTGCATACAATGATATAATAAATCAATATCTAATTCAACATATAATATGAAATAATGATGGCTTAAAAATTAATAGATAATATTATATCCTTTCAACACTTAATTGAAATATAATATGATATATGAAACGCTAAGTGGTAATTACTTTATAGTTCTTTGAGTTTCCCAAAGATTGTATCTATAATATCATGCCTTTTGAGATCCATATTGAATATCAAAAAAATTAATGTGGTCAATATTATTTGGAGATTTATCAGTATTTTCTATACAATACCTAAATAATATTCTCTTATGATACTAGAAACATCAAAGGAATCCTTAGATTATGTCATTTCATTCAAAATTGAAGTCCT
Source organism: Viscum album (assembly GCA_963277665.1). Lineage (NCBI taxonomy): Eukaryota > Viridiplantae > Streptophyta > Magnoliopsida > Santalales > Viscaceae > Viscum > Viscum album. The sequence continues at coordinate 1,019,603,869 of OY728143.1, forward strand.
TATATATTTTAGAAAATTATTTCCTTGTATGATGATATTCCACATCAACTACAATCTTTTTATTCAATGAATATGACCTAAATTTTAATAAAATTAGGTATCTACCTAGGATTTCGACACCTCATACGTATTAGTGGAGTATTCAATATGGTTTTCTACATATTACTCTCTCTTAGTTATATCCCTTATACTAGCACCTAGTGGGGGTAATAAAATTATGATTTATCTCATCCTCTTTATCTTATATACTTTTTTCTTAAGGAACTATGATCGATATAAAGGTACAATGTCAAAGCCTAAGAATGTAATTTTAAAAGGGACCTGTATTGGGATTGGAATCCTCTTTACCGATTTTGGTTTCATTAACCAATATCAAATTTGATTTCACCCAATCATCCCCTAAAAATAAATAACTAATGGGACACATCATAAATATGAATACTTCCATTAAAAAATAATTTTTAAATACATATCTATTCATGAATATAAAAATTCAATTTAAAGACCACTGACATGATCTAACCTATCAGGGCACTCCTGGTTAAATGTAAGGTCAGTGTGTCTTCTCAATAGTCCACCTAATAGGCTAGGGTCTATAAACAACCATTGAGTAGAAATATCACAAATATGAAAATATTTATCCTAATGAACATATAAAAATGCACATATTTCTACTTATACAATAGAGTAAATGTTCGAGATAAGTAAAAGCTATTATAAATGCATTAAAACTCTCTATTATAGCATAATAAAGTATTATTTTATCTTACTAATGTGAAAAAGTGGAAAAATACTGGCCCAACAACCCATGTGTATGTCTTAACTAAAAAAAGAAAATAAATAGTCTCATGACACAACCACCAATAAAAAAACAAGAATGGAAATAGTCCTAGTATGAAATGACCATTATAATGATGGCCTCACTACCAAATCCTCCAATCACTACTAATAAATATCCACACTATACCCTATATCATTTTCAAATAGAATGTTGTCTCTATAATACAATATATGTGTGGATAAGGCCCATGTACGGGTATATATATATATATCCATTTTGACATCATAAAATTACCATTAAATTAAGAAGCAAGGAAAGAGTTATCTAGAAACTTCAACAATGAGAAAAATGAAAAATGAAAACCTAGATATTCTCAAGAAGATCACATGGTTAATACCTTATATGATGCTAGAGAATTAATAGACCATGGAAATGGGTAAAATATTAAATCAAATGGAGTATCCCTATCCCAATTGTAATATATAGATGTCTAATATACAAAATTTGAAGAAAAAAAACATCATTACAGTGAAATTTTAATGAAATGATGACTCCATCAGATTACATAGGTAGAGTTTCACATCCCTATGCTCACAAGGGGTAAATATCAACTCTAGAAGGGAATTTCAATCCTAATATTTGAGATACCAACTCCACATATGAATGACCAGAGGGAAATCCATATCTGGAAGAACTATACTAGATTAAGAGAGAGTATATTGTATTTCCCAGGGGTGTACATCTTGTTTTATCAATTCAACCACCTTTCTATGTTCTTTCATCCCACAGGGAATGTCATATTCCAAAAATATTGTCTGTATAGGGGTAACACTTCATGATATATCTATTTAATTACATATCATATACCTCGTCTTTTTTAGATATTTAACTCTACAGTTATATCATGTGTGGCCCAAAACCACACCACGTGTAGTGCCACATAGGTCTATTGGTGTATGCTTCCAGTACACACCAAACTGGATGGGTATGTTTCACATGCATGTGGATTATTCACATAGTCATGTGATATTAAACTGTATAAGAAACCCAAATTCAATAATGATTTGGCTATATGTCATGTGTTCTTTTGATCTAGACATCATAATAAGGAAATTTTCAGACCTTCTATCCCATAATGTGTCTTCTGATCTCTTTTCCTCCTTTATGGATCAAATAAAATAACAAATGAACATTTTCCTTCCACATTGGTCATGGTAGTATTGATTTTAGGGGATGGATTTCATCCACCCTTAATCATAAAATATATCCTCCATCATCTAAAACATAATTATCAATCTTAGATTAAAAAAAATCATCCCTAAATGCTTCCTCAGATTCTTTCCATCAACGTTAGAACTATTTAATTCCATATTTTGTGGTGACACCAAACTAAAAATAATTTATTAAACTATTTCTTTATCTTGCAATGAATTGGATCGATTGAAATTGTTGAACCATTAGCCAAATTGAAAACTATTGATAAAGGCATGTAGAAATGATGAAAAAATATATATTATACCAATGTGGAGAATAAAGTATTACACTATTTGTTATAGAAATAGTTCTTTTATGGGAAATAATAATATGGGATTAAAATCGCCTAAAAAGGTGAAATCAATTGGAAATTATAAATTCTAAAGGAAATTACAATTTAATATCCAAACCAAATTGAGGAACAAATAGTGACTCTTTCATGATACAAATATGGAAAATCAAGATACGATGATGGAATGATCACTCGATAAAAAAATATTGTTGCATTGTCAATATATTGTTTAATCAATGAGAAGTAAATAATGTAATTTTGATATGGGTACACTTTTTCTGAAGTGGATGGATTATCACCATAAGGGGTATCTCTATAATATAATATGTCTAGTAGTTATGGATATTTGCAAGTTCACATAATCATTTCAAATAAGTATAAAATGATATCTTATCTGATGTTTTTTGATAAATTACTAAACTGAATATCACAATAAAAAGGATTATATCACACTATAATTATATAGTGATCAAAGGAGAAAAATCGATAATATTTATCATTACACTATGATCTAGTAATTTATTTAAATATTTATGATTTTGTTGGAATTTAAAAAAAATATGATATGGTTAAATATTTCATGAATTTACATGACCCATTTAAATATTTGTAAAAATATTTTATCATTGTCGACAAATTGAATGTTCTAGGAATGACATGTAGAAAATTTAATATAAATATTGACATAAGTGTTAGAAATTTTTACGAAATTAAAAATATTAATTTTGTACATTTTTGTAAAAGGGTCAATGATATTTCATATATGGTGAAAATAGGAATTTGGAAAACATAGTGATATTATATATCCATCATTTGAAAAATATGAGAATAGGGGGAATGAATTGATAGATATGGTTTTTCAAAAATAATATCATCCATAATAAGGAAAGATTTTAAATTCTATATTTGAATGCAGGTTATGTGTAGAAGAGTATAGAGGTTGATTACATATTCTATTCTTGAAAAGTTAGAAAAATAAAGGATATTGTTATTGATATATAAATATATTGTGTGAAATAAGAATAATTAATATTTTATCTTAATATTCATTTATAGTAAATTATTCACTATTGGGTTTATGTGGATGATAAATATTTAACTCTTGCATCAAGATATCACTCTCATCTTGTAGTTGAAGAGGGAATGTTGTAAAATTTGGTGTCATCAAAGAGTCAAATTTAAACATGAAGTTGATGGAAATTAGTACTTTATAAAAAAAAGAATATAATTACATGTTTATAAACTGAATTGATACTATAATTTTAATAAAATAAGATGACCACATAGATTTAGAGCAAAGAGGATGAGAAGAGGAAGTAATCCTCGAGAAACAATAGGTTTTCCATAAATATTTTAATGGTATTGTGTCTTGGAGTGGAGTGAACAAGACCAAAACATATAACTATAAAATATATAGAATTTAGACCCTATTTTTTCCTTATAATACTTTTAAATATATAAATGAATATTTTTGTTCCCATGAAAAGAGACTGAGTGCAATTCCAAGGCCAATTGTGCACAGAATTAATTTTATTGAAATATTAAATATATTTTATATTATGTGCCAACCATTGTTTTTAAAGATAACTCCTAAAATAAGATACAGATAATGAATAAATGACAATGGATGAATCCATAACATAGATTTTACCATAGGTATGACATAATGTTGGCTTGTGTGGTGCATTCAAATAAAGTAACCATTGGTGGGTGCGTTAAATAAAACTAGGTAATTAAATATTATTTATTTTATTAAATAAAATACACCTAATTAATTTTATAAATATAATAGTATGCTATATCTATAGGGATATACTAATAACCCTAGGATCATAATGATGAGGATCTACCATTTTTTTTTTGAAGATTGAGATTGTGCAATGATCAGCATTCAGATCATGCCAAACTGAGGCATGGAAAATGCAACGGATCTTAATATTTCATTATGAGCATATTTTTTCCCAAAAATGGATCCATATTGAGGTACAAATTTTAATTTTGGAATTTCATCCCTTATGATTAAATTATTTATCCTGATCATTTCTATTTCTTTTCACTATATCAATTTGAAGCCCCTACATGTTCTCACATATTGGATTTCAATTATTTGATAAATCCATTCTCATTGTGTCATGTTTCTGACCTCATCAATACCTAGACTAATAAGTTGTTAAATAATGTATTTAAACAAATTTTTTCCTTTTATATGTTCTTTTTTAACATATTTTTTGACAATCTTCATCGAATAGACTATGGGGTATTGGTTTGATTTTGTTTTGAAGATCGACCACAATTGACCCCCTATATTCATGTCAAATTAATGTGAAACATATATACGGATGATCATATGATTTTTAGGGATGATTTTATGGATACATGTGATTTTAAAAGGGATTGATAATCTGATAAGGAAATGTGAGATGGCTGGAGATGTGAGGGTGTGTGTGGGTATCGAACGAAGAATTGAGGTTTCATTTTTCAGACAACGAACATCTGGAAATGATAGGAAAAATTTATTAATACCAATTTTGACTAAGTATCAGGGGAAATATATGTGGGAAATATATATATATATATATATATATATATATAGAATAACATTTTCCATTTCTATTATTTTGTGAAAAACATAACTACATATTGTGTAGTCTGAAGAAAACATGGCATGTAAACACCTGGAAAAAATGGATAGGTTTTCTGAGTGAGTTAAATATCACACAATGTATGGACCCCCACATAATGCGTAACCTAATGATAGAGACTCGTAATGTACTATTGTGATATATGGACACGAGCATTGCTAGGTATAAGGCCAGTGTACATGGACATGGTCTGAAGGATAGAGGCATGACCAGGTGAACAATACTAGGCCTTGGGTGTCTGAGGCACATAGTGTAGGGATACATATACATAGATCCAATTATTATTAAAAAAATCATATAAATAGAGTGGGACCATATTCCATGTGGTTTGATTACAAGCAGTGTACCCTTATTTTAAATGATACTTCTATATCTTGTATATTATTCATTTGGACATGGATTATATCCCATAAATCACCTATCCAAAATGCTTTTTCTAGGTATAATAGGATGATGTCCTTTATAGGGGATCTTAAGATATTTTTTTATATGTTTTGGTTGGAACCTTCCCATGATGTTAGTAAACGAGACCTTGTACATTAGGAAGAATAAATTTTTATAGGAGAGGAAATGGGTCCTCTGTCACCTATTTGTGTGGAACCATCTTGCAGTGTCAAGGAAAGTTTCATTGACCAGTTGAGTGTATCTCTCCTATTATAGCATATAATTGTTCACATGTCGACTATTAGAGTGGAACCCTCCTACTAGGAAAGAGCATGGTTCCCGTATCGACTACCAGAGTGTGACCCTCCAACGGTGTCCTGGAATGGGTTCTCGACCATTAGAAATAAACCCTCATTCTAGGATAGAGGATGGGTCCTCTATCAAATATTCATGTGGAGAGTTGGTATTATATAGGTAATGGGTCCTCTACCTTTATATTATTTCCCCTCAACTATGCTTCATAATGGAGAGGTGTAGATCAACATTGGAATTTCTTCATAAAGATGCTCAAGATGTTGGGAACCATTGATAAACCACTCAGAACTAATGGAATACTTTTTTCCGAGAGTGGGATATGAGATGGAGGTCCCTATTCCCTCTCATCTAGGGTTATTTCATGAGAATATCTATGTATCCCTGCTGATTGGTTTTTAACACTTTCTATGCATTGAGAAATCTATTCATTTATTGTATCTTTCATCTCCAAAATCACATTTAAGGTTATCCTTTAGGTATGTATATTATTAACCATATATGGGATTTTCCCAGATGTTCCATACCAAATGAGGACAACAGTCAAGTCAGTACTAATTTCAGAGGAGCATAGGGATTCGCTGGTGCATTTGACAACATACATAGGTTGGGGCTTGTAGATCTGGATTTGGGCTCTCTCAGTATATAATTTTTTAGTTTCTTTATGTTGGGACATCATTCTAGTTGGGTGTGTATTTTATTACCTTTTCCATTTTTTTGGTATGCTATAATACTCTTATATTCCCTAGACTTTTCACATGTATTGTTCATTCCATATATTTTTAAAATTTTATTATTTTTCCTCTACAATTATTCTTGGAGATGCTCAGGTGTGTTTTTATAGGTACACTAGGAAAACAAAACCCATATGTGTTAGGACATTTATTATTTTTCACTATCCTCTGGACTATGATGGTTAGCTTGGGGTAGTTGTAGCGTGTGCCCCATTTTCTTGGATCATGATAGATTGGTATCAGAGAAGTTTATTCTTTGGATGATGTTTGGATATTTCTGCTTATGAGTATTTGGCTTGGATTTAGGGAAACATTTTCAATGTGAATCAAGTGATTCCATCAGCCTAGGGACCATAGTTTTGGTGCAGGAGGAAATTTATCTAATCAATAGGACTCTAACATCCATTTTGTCAACTCGTAGCACCAAGACATAGGTTGCGAGAATCAATGGTACATTCATCGAAAAGGATTAAGACTTTTAAAATACCATATTTAATCAGATCCCAATATATATATATATATATACTCATCTCATTATGGTATGTTTTTATTAAAATATTAAAGATGACTCCATGAAAGCGAAAGATAGTTTACTGATTCCAGATCATGATGATGATTCAACCAGTGTGAAGGCCTTAGTTCAGGTGACATTATATAATATCCATTCTCTAGGTGGGTAAGTAGTAGCACCCCTACCATTATTATAGTGGATAGTACTAGTGTAGAAGTTTAGGATGAATGTGGGATGACCACAATCCATGAGTTTCAGTGCAATAGGACACTAAAGTTCAATGGTGAGCTAGATCCTTAACAATTGGAGGATTAGATAGTCTTGGTGATTTATTTTGTTATGGTAATCCATAACTAAGATGATTAGGTGTTTTTTTCTAATCCATTATTTTCCATGGATCATATATGCATTGGTGGATTCTAGTTATATAGATACATGATGAGTTGATGCTCCCATGGACCTATTTATAGAAGAATTTTCATGAGTAGTTCTACCTAGTATTCTTGTGATTAGTTTAGATTTTGGGGATTGTGGAGTAGCAGTAGAGAGTGATGATCGTTTTTTATTATTCATTGAGGTTCACATACCATACACAGAAATATATTGAAATGATTTAGGGTGGAAACATTGAGTCACTAATTTTTATATAGGGTCTTCATAGAGACAATTGTATTAGTGTATTAACAATATTAATTCCTACTAATGTTGGAGTCAAAAGGGAGAACTAGTGGTGAAGAAATTCTAGTCATAGGGATGCAATGCACCTAGAAAAAAATAGTCAACATTATAAGTATGAGTAATTTTTAGCAGATTGCATGTGCCTTTTGGCTGGATCTCAACATGGGAGGTATTCCCATGATTATACTTGGCCATGTGGTCATGTGTCATAGGGATCACATAGGGAACCAGAGAATTCAATAGAGGAGGTGTTCTATGAATGTGACTAGTGCAGTCATATGTCACATGATTTCCTAACCCAACGTGCTTAAGTGGTAAGGAAGAGAGTGTATGGACCACCATGATAGAGGGAATTCCATAATCATGATTCTCTTAGGTTAGGGAAGGTTTTCCCCATGGAGGAAAAACTAGTAGAGAGGTTGGTGGGGATTCTTGAGGAGGATCTGTGGGTGGTGGTCAATGTTATGATATCTTTACACCACAAACACTAGGAGGCCCACATTAGGATTGTGAAGCTAGTGGTTAGGTATTTGGGTAGCTTCATGATATAAAAGATTATTATCAGGAATCTATAAAGATGATTTGAGGTATAATATGTGTTTATTATAATATTTCATTAGTACTAGTAGACATAGATGATATTCATTACATTATCTATTTACGCTTTTTACTAGAGCAGGATTTCCCAATTGAAATGTTAGTCGAGAATATTTTACATGAGGTTTCTATTTCGAATTCATATTTGATATATTTTATCTATTTTCATTGTGAGATATTTTTTACTGGAGATATATTATTATTGGACGTATTGGTCATCATGATGTGAACATATGACTGCCTCATGTGTATGGAATAATTTTCCATGGTCCAATATCATATTGACAATCACTATAGATAAGTCATATTCCTTCACAATGAAGTTATGAGATTATCCTATGTGGGTGAGGGATATATCCCAGTAGGATGACTTGGTTTTATAAAAAATATGCTGAAACCCATCACTCATCAATTGGTGAGTGTTGTTATTTGTGAAATAGGCTCTTTAAGTGTCTTTATTCAATGGTTTATGGTGAATTTTAGGGACATATTCTTCAGGGAAATTCTTGGACTACATCCATTAAGTGATATTTTTTTCTCAACATTCATCTCAGGACTGCTCTGATGTCTTCTATGGAATAACAAATAGCCCCAACTAACGTCCTAATGATTCGGTTAAAAATGGAGGACCATCAAGATATGGGATTTATCAAATCTAGTGTGTCCACTAGGGTTGCACAAGCGTTCTTTGTGAAAAAATAAATATTGGATCTTGTGACTTTGTGTGGACTATCATCAATTGAAATGGGCCATGATAATGAATAGGTAACCCTTGAAAAGTATTTACAACCTCTTTAATCAGCTGTGTTGTGAAAAATTGTTACATTACATTAATCCTAGGTTCAGATAATGCTATTTGAGTGTTATCAAAGTTGATATTATGAATCTCTAATTTTGATTTCTCTATAGACACTATGAGATTATAGTGATGCCTTTTGTCTGGGGAATTCCACCATTTTGTTAATATATTTGAAGAATCTGATCTTATATTTTGCATGAGCACTGATTTTTGTTCTTCATTGATGACATACTCATATAATCTATGTCAGATGAGTAGTAATCAATGAAATTGAGGATGGTCCTTGATTTTATTTAGGAGAACAATATTTATGGTAGTATCTTGAAGTTAAATTATTTGATCCATTAGGATCACAGTTCATGGAATGTCATATCTATGCATGGATTTGTTGTGGATCCAGTGGACATCAATATGGTGCTTCCTTGGGATCCACCCAAGTGCATGTAAGAGGTACAAGGTCTCGTAACAAGAATTTTTAGATCGTTATGTTTTTTATATGAATTCTATAGTATTTAATCTCCTATGAATTCCATGATCTAGATAGGAAAATCATTTAACTAGACCAAGAACATCCAAAGAGCCTTCAAGGATTTTAGGATAAGGATAATGAGTTTTCTTATATTGAATATACTATATTGAAGATTTGTTTAGGTAGTATTGTTTTATGTCTATTGTGCTAGGATCAGCTGTGTACTTAATCATCGACTGGTAGTTATCACATATGGGTTGTGGAAGTTGAGAACCCACCATTAAAATAATGAAAATCTCAACCTAGAGATGGATATAGTTTTATTTGATCTGAGGATGTGTATGAACTATCTTCTGAGATACCACATTATTGTTTACTAAGACCATAATAGCCTCACGTTTTTTTCATATAGAGAGACATGATCCTGAGATATAGGAACTAGATATAGTTTCTAATAGAATATGACTTTGAGATGTTATATACTATAGGGAAGGGAAATTTGGTTACTGATACCCTTAGCAGGAAGTCCCATGATATTTTAGTGTTGAAGGTTTACAGAAATTGGATTTCTTATAACTAACCCTATTTTAGGTGGGTGCATCTTTTCTTCAGTATATAGTGTTGAGTACTCCACTCATCCTACATGTGAGAGTGTCCATTCAAGGATACATTGACGGTTAGGTCTTCTTTTGAACATATTTACTCTAGATAATCACTATAAATATTTAATTAAGGTAGGAATGACATTATCCTATTCTAAGGACGGACAATAGTCCTAGTAACGATGTGAGAGGGTGTGATGAGAGAGTTTAAAAAATCTCATTTGAATGTACATAACGAAGTTTGGAAGCATTAAAGAGACCATCTGTGGTAGTTTTAGTGGTTTTTGTGAGGTGGAGCATGGAAATTTCATTTATTGGTTCCTCACGCATCAGCTAGTGAATGGTGTGCACTATGTTCTAACATTTCCATTGCTGCCTCTTGAGATCCCAGAGTGGAAATGGGATGGAATATCCAAGGACATTGTGATATAGATTTCATAAATAGTGAGAGTTAATGATTCTATTTGGTTGATAGTTGACCGACTCATGAAGTCAGAACACTTCCTTAATATCATGGAGAAGAGTTAAGTGGAATGTCTGGGGCAGTTGTATATGTTATTGTTGGTTTACCTTTGTGTGGTTCCCTCAAATATTGGCATTGATCATGATGGGAAATTCAGTTCACAGTTGTGGATAGGCCTACTTGTGGAATTAAGGACTTAAAAGATGATGAGTAAACCTTTCCACACCAAGATAGAGGGAATATTGATTGTACTATATAGGTACTGGAGGATATGCTGACAGATTGCATGTTATGGTTTGGTCAAACCTGGGAGGATCACTTTTCGTGGTGATGGATTCTTATAATAATATCTACCATTATACTATCATCATTTAACATTTTGAGTCATTTTTTAACACCCTTATATTAGACTAGTAATAAGAAGGAATCACTTGTTGTGGCATAGATAGTGCAGGTGATGATAGGGAATGTTCATGTGATCTATGAGTAAATGAGTACTGCTCAGAACATGAATAAATATTTTGCAGATCAACAACATGGGCCCTCTATCATTGAGTAGGGAAACCATGTTCTCTTAAGAGCATCACCATCGCAATGACTGAAGATATTTGGAAAATTAGGAAAGTTATCATTGAGGTTCATTGGGATATTTTAGATATTGTAGAGGGTTGGAAAAATTTCCTACAACCTCAAATTACCCCTATAATTGGATAAGGTAAACGTCATCATCCATGTATCACAACTGAGGTGATACATCTATTATTCCACAAACGTTTTTGAATAGGGTGATCAAGAAGTCACGGTTGAAGCCACATTCATAGAAAACACTATGTTGATCGAGGATCAACATTAAAGGATCCTATGTGGAAAGACCATTCCCTTGGATCGTGTGTTTTGGTATCCCATTAATATACAAGTGATCTCCTGTGAATGAAAGAGCCATATGTGGGTTTAATATTCCCACGTTATTGTTTAGTTATTTCTTTTCTAAGAGACCATTCTTGAAGGAGGTAATATTTTATAAACCCAGTTTTTCATTGTAAGACATTGAAATATATCATTGAATATTTTTAGAATCAGGCACTAAGATATCATTATATTCGGAGGTCAGATGTGTCCGAAATTATATCTATAAAAATATTTAATATTTTTTATAATATATGCCTGTATTTTTTCATGAAAAAATTGTATAACTGATAAATTATGTCTGAGATGAAAATTTTATGAACATTGGGATTCTGTCACAAGAGTTTTTGTCTAGGTGTTTCCTAAATTTGGTCTGCATGGGTTGTTCAGATAAAAATATTATTGGTAGTTTCATTTAATTAAAATTAGTAATTAAATATTATTTATTTTATTAAAGGTCCTAAAACTAATTCCATGTATAAATATGATTTTATATTGGGGATCCATAGTTATATTCATAACCACTTTATTGTTGTGAGTAATATATGTTGCTTTTCATTGGATAATCCAGATTGGGCAATGATAGACAACCAGATTCAGGGAAATTCTGGTTTAAGAAATGCAACAAATATTTCTCCTTCATTAAGAGTAGATTTATTCAATAATTATCAATCTAAATCAAGGTAAAACACTTCATTTTATTATTTTCACCCTTATGATTATAATATTGAGAATGATCATTTCCATTTAATTTATCTGGATCAATGTTGAGCCTTTTCATGTTCCCACATATCATATGTAAATTATTTATTCAATTTATTACTATTGTTCCATTTTTTCCCACCACTTATATCTCTAATATAATATATTGGATAATAACAATTTGAATATAATTTATAACCATTTATTTATGTTACTATCCCCTATAGTTCTTCTCGAGCTTCACAGAATTGCTTATGGGGTCTTAGTTTGACATTACCGAGAAGATGGGTGCAATCAAGCCCTCAGATCCACAGAAAATTTGTTTGTGATATATAGATTAGTGATTCAAGGAATGTTTTGGTTTATATTCATGGTATAAGTTATTTCAATAGTGATCGAGGCTCTATTTAGAAATATATAGATGGCCAGATATGCAACGATGCATGCAGGAATTGAATGGAGAACCGATATTCTATTTTTCAGCGAAAAGATGGCTGAAAATGATGGGTATAGGTGATTAATGAATGTTTTGGGTGTGAATCCTGAATAAATGGTAGTTTTTAAGTTTGATCTCAAATAACAAAAATCCATGATTCTTTGGAAAAAGTGATTACACACTTTGTAGTTTGAATAACATGCATCATGTCATCCCCTGGCACTGGAAAATAGTGTTTCTAGGTATGTTAAATATCACAAACTATGTAGGAACACCATAGTATTTTTGACCCAATGTTGGAAACATAGTGTGTAATATAAGAGTACAATGACACATTCACATTCATTAACATGTCCATAGTACAAGGACCTCTCCCAATGACAACATAATGACAAGAATGATATGGTTCATCCTTGAATGGTTGAGACATGTAGCGTAGTCCCCTTACATGCTTTGTATGGATATATGGGTAAGGATAGATATGTTGGATATGAACACTTTTAGGTAAAGGGTTGGTACCATAAATTTTTTGGATCCCTTACATGTCTTGTACCCTCCTTTGTAGGGGAACTCCCACCTCTTTTATCTTTTTATTGACTCAGATTTTGGCATCTGAGTAGCCTATCCTAAGTATTTAATCATGTAGAATTTGAAGGTATATATATTAGTGGATCTTGAGATAAATTTAAATATGTTGAAACAATGACTATTCTTTAGGATATTCTTGACGATGGAAATTATCAGGTATGATCATGAGTAATATCTAAATAGGAACCTCCTGCAATTATATGGTATGTGTCCTATATCGACCATCAATGTGGAGCCCTCCTATAGTTCCAAGGAATGGGTAACTAACCATTAGAGTTGAACTATCTGAATGGGATAGGACATTGGTCCTCTATCGACTATCTAATTAGCACCCTCCTAATGTGTGGTTGAATTGGTCCTAAACTATTAGATTTGAAATCTCATGATACGATAGGGAATGGGTCATCTATGTACTATCTAAGTGGACCATCCTATTTTATATGGAATGGGTCCTCTACCTAGGGATAATATAACTAGACAATGTGATATCATAGAGAGGTTTGGCTATATATATATATTTTTTGGTATTTAGGTACAACATGATTGTAATTATTGATATACCTCTTAGACCTAATTGCAGACTCCACCCTAGACTAGAATATGATATTAAGATCCCATTTCTCTCTCATCGTGGTTTATTTCATGAGAATATGTATGTATCATTATTTATTGGTTTTATTTTCTCACTTATATGGGTTTTTATTTATATTCATTTTGTGTACCTTATTGCCCCCATCTTTTTAGGAATCGTACTAGTATGTATATACTCACCCATTCAAGGGCATTTCCCATACATGTCATCTATTATGTAGATGATGGATTGGTCAGATATTGTTATAGAGTATAATAGTCATTCCCTAGTGCATTTGACCACATATGGTAGTCAATGATTAGAGATTTGTACTCATGCTCTCTCAATATTTACATTTTCTAATTTTTCATGTTGGGACATCATTTGGGATGGATGTGTATTTTTTCCATTTTACCTTTTCAGACTATGCTATCATACTCTTGTAATCCTTATAGTTTTCACATGCATTGTGTATTTTTATGATGATATATCTTTTATTATTTTTCTTATACAATTCTACATAGACATGTTTGGGTATGAGCATATATGAATGCAAGGAAAATGGATCACATATTCATTATGACACTTAGAACCTATTGTCAGTCCCTAGTCTCTAGAGGATGGAATGGGGTTTTTGCATCTCAATCCACACTGCATCATGTAATGACATAAATAGTTAATAGTATAATTGGGTATACTAGTACATTATCATGTGCATATTCCTTGTAAGAAACAAAATTCTCATGAACCAAGTAAAAATCATTGCAACTTATGTGCTTAGAATTCATAATCCATGTTAATATTCATTGATCGATGATGAAGGAAAGGTATGTTTACCAAAATCCATCAAACAAGGGTAAAATATTATATAGGTGACCATTTAAGAGAAAAAATAATTTTTAATTAAGAAATAATCTTATTAATCCCCCATGGAATTTATTTAATTACCAAAATTCATATCATAACCTAAAAATTCATTATTTGATTTCAATCTATAAAATCTATTTTTGGATCAGTTTCCAAAAAGGAATCAACAATGATCCACCTAGTTTATAGGGATTCTAAATATTATAGACATAAAAATGTAATTGTTTTCATTCTATAGAATTTTAGGAAAGATTCCAAAGAGTTTATACAAAAATATAAGGATTGGACTATTCACCATGAAATAATTTATGATACATGAAAAATTAATGTATGGTTCAATCGGTGAATAATTATGTATGCATAAAAACCACTCATTTTGATAATACATTTGAAAAAAATTATGAATAATAATTTCAATATTGTAAATAAATGGATGCTAATGATGTTATAGATTCTTTGATATCAGATAATAATTATGGTTGTGATGAGTTTGTAAAGTGAATATATAAAGAAATTTTCCCAATGAATAAATTAGAGAAAAAGAGTTCAAAAAGAGCCTTGAAATGAGGGGTACACTCTCTAAGGTAAACATGGTTGATATTTATATTCAATCTACTTAAAAATTTATTTTGTTAGGTGATTAAATATATATATATATATATATATTAAATAATTCATTTAAAGATATGAAATATGGGGATAAATTTATTTTGTTAGGTGATGAAATATATATATATATATTAAATAATTAATTTAAAGATATGAAATATGGGGATAATTTCAGTGAATACGTTGTAACAATATTGATTCACCAATTGAAGTGATATTATTTTTATAATTACGTATAGATCTAACATTTACAAGATAATTCGGAAAAACTACATGTTATATATATAGTTCAGTATTCTTTAATGGTATAACTAGTACTAGAGTGAAACGTATTTAAGAAGGTTGAAATTTCCTTAAAATATTCTATTGTAAATATAGATATAAAATAATGTAAAATTGTAATACATATAAATTATACACAGGAGTTGAAAAATTAAATGGTCAAATATTTTCATCCCAATGAAATTTGTTTCCATTTCAAATCAGAACATAATGAGAGGATAAAATATGAACAAGAGTCGTGATCAATGATGGAACACATGGATATCCAATTAAAGGAAAAACTTATAATGATAAAGAGATTAAATATATCAAATACACCAAAGTATTGTTCAATATATATATCCGTCCAAAATTGTTATCTATGTGGGTATTACCAAATAAATTCTTATTTTATGAAGATATGGTTTATTTTTAAAAATCAAGGAAATATAGAAATATATTATATAATGAGGGATGATAAAATCATTTTATGGAAACCCTTCATTCCTGTGATGAATATGAATATAGTTTTCACTAAAAGAATATATATTATATTTCAAAAAATATTCTATTTATTGGAGGAATGTGTTGAGGAAATTAAATAAATAGAGCAGTATGAACTAATGATTATGTCTTTTTATCATCAACCCACAAAAGAAATAAAATAAATTTATATGGTGATTAAGAAAGATAATCTATTTGTACATAATGATTATGGACATGTTACGAAGGAATAACATAGGATAAATATGTTTGAGGTTGATCTAATGGAATTGGAAGATGAAAGAAACGAATCATGCATAAGTGGTTTAACAAATTATACCACATAGAAAGAGGTCTCGAACGGTGTAACAACAATACTATGGTGGAGGAATGATGATTAATACTATTATAATGATAAATCTAAGGAAGACAAATATATATAAGTGGGATTAATATCACACTTGCGTTGAATCTTATGTCTAGGAGGATGAAGGATTACAAATAAAATATCAAAAAAGAAATTTTTTCAAGTGGTGTTGAAAGGAAAACCAGAAGAAAATATTGAATGTGAGTTGAAATTAAAATGGTTGTATCACCAGGACCAACAACATTATTTTACAATAGAAAGAATATGTATTATCCCCCATCCCCATACAAATAAATGTTATAACTATTGTTTGAGTGATGTAATATTAAGTGGGGTAAATGATGCATAGTGTATCATCTCCATCCCAACTCACTCGATAGTAACTGGACTAGGTCACCACACATCTTTAATCATTCCTCCCCATATGCCAAATTATTTTATTAGAGGCAATGGTATAAGAGGTGATGTGGAAAACTATACCCTAGAAATATATAAATATATCAATATAACAACTATAAATACTAGTTGTAAAATAATATAAATATACATCATAACATACTATATCATGTAATAGCTTATATAATACTAGATAAGACATACATAAAAAAATATATCACCCCTAGTCTAAATAAATATGTACATATAAAAAATCCAGAATAAACCCACCAATATAGCCATGAGGAATCACCCATCCCATATAATAATCCATGAAGAACATCCAATACACCAATTACACAATTATATCCACCAATACCATGATTTTAGTTATTTACAATTTACAATAATAAGAAAAATATTGTTTGAATGTGTCCTGGAAGGACACATAGGTTGTAGGTTTAAAATCAATAAGATACCATCAATTTTTCCCATATATAATAACAATACGTATACAAATTTATGAAAAATGAAATAAAATAAAATGTTTTCATTGCCTAAAAAATCCATTATAATCAATCTACAGTGATACATTACATATGCTGTATAGTTCTAAAGTGTAATATTATGTCCATAGTCTTGAATAACATAATAACCCTCTACCATACCACTGAACTTATACCACACATGTTCTACCCCACTTTTCACCAATTTGATCATCATAGCTCCGCTACAATGCCTCATTGGCATGTCATCAAATCATTACAAGAGATAATCCCAATAAATTACCCGACCTTGTGAGAAATAAGATTTTATATAGTGGTCTATCTCTCACCACCAACAATGTACTTATATGGGAGACACCTATTATATGATGACGTTACACACCATTACCCTTGTTCTATTTAAACTATGGAGGTTACCAAAAATAATAAGTGGACTAAATGACCTCCATGGACCTATTTTTTAGTAACATGACTCAAATGTCCCAAGCCCCCCAATATCAGTGGCAATAACCAATTAACTTTGATCCACTATTGGAGAATCTTTACCAAAAAATAGGGTAATGGTCCATACTATATGAATAAATCAATTTAATAGTCATTTCAACCATTCCAAAAGATCAACATCAACCACTATTGCATGTCTATACCCATCTAGTTTCCCAAGGGACAATATTAATAATCACATAGCGAGAAAAATCCCAATAACATGCATCTATATTCATACCATATCTTGAACCTATGAAACTAAGATGACTATTTATCACCCAACCACATGCATCATTTCATACACAAGACTCTCCCCAGATGTCCCCTACTAATAATAGAAATAGAATTATGTGTTATTCCTTCTACATCACACAACTCTACCAACCATGAATTATCACGTGACACATAAGAATCTGCATAATAATAGAAATATCTAGTAACAACCAACTAAGAGTTATTATATCTAAAATCACTAAGAACCACTATATGATCTATCTTAAATTAATATAAAAATAGAAATCAAAAAAAATATCAAATTTAGGGATTATCAATAAGAAAATGAAATACATATAGAGAAACGAGTGATAGTCACTCATGTACAGATACCATTTATATGAATTTTAACTGAAAAAACAAACATGAATACCAAATAATAATAATAAAACACTCAATATGGAAGTAGGAACAATGGGTAGAATAAACCAGAGAATATACTAGATGTTCTGGATATAGTTTCATAATCCAAATTTATAATTAATTTAAGAAAAAATTAAAATTTTTATCCAAACTTGTCATTTAAATCATAAAATGAAATTTGTATGTTATCGTATGATGTACACTACAGGGCCACTACCACAACATGGTCCCTCTCACCATAGTGTGACATGCCCCCCCACCTTAAATCCCCAAAGAAATCCATATATCACTACTTAGGGACAAATGGAGTCGTATATCATCTTTTCATAGAGCGATTACCCCATAAAAATAATCATTCATGGAATGCCTCACACCTATGACATCCCCATCAGGGAGAAAATGCCCCTTTTTATGTGTAACACTATAAAATTTTTTAATTTAATAAATGAAATGTTTCACTAGAACCTCACATATTAATTTTACACACATGGTGACCCCTCTAAATGGTCTCACCATTTAAGGACCCCCAAAATAATGTCATGCCTCATTCCCTTTTTACCAAGTCATTAACAATTTCTGAAACCCTTATGTATTAAAACCCCATTATAAATCAAGTAATCACACAATTTACAACTATTCCATTAACACTTGATGATGTGATGCCCCATAGACATAATGAGAACCGCAACCCATCATTCAATGGAAACTATATCATCTGACATAGCTGAT
Organism: Viscum album; assembly: GCA_963277665.1. NCBI lineage: Eukaryota > Viridiplantae > Streptophyta > Magnoliopsida > Santalales > Viscaceae > Viscum > Viscum album. The sequence continues at coordinate 1,019,622,909 of OY728143.1, forward strand.
TTCCTTTATCATAACACCTTATGTAATGGATTGAAGAAAAAATAACAATGTTTTGATCCCATACATCACATCATTATATTCTTCTTACTATTGAATTGATGCCTCAATTTCGGGGCAACACCTGACCCCAATTTAAAGCCTATACTGACACTCTAGAAAACTAACTTGGTTCCACTCAAAATAAAGCAGTCCATGATCACCCCTAAATAACTAGTTCATAATAATCATGGCATTACATCCTCCCAACTAAAATTTCAGGTCATCCATGAGTTATCTCGGGATACACACTAATTAATTATCACTAAATCCAAAGAATCATACACTCGGCATTCCCAAAACATTAATATGGTTCCAAATGTATTTTATACTTTCTCGATCAACGAATGGCACAATTCCAACTAACCAAACCCTTCTATATTCATTTACCACCATATAAATTAATTACATAGTAAAATGTGGACCAAACCACCATATGCAAAATAAAATTGTCATATATGTCCATCCTTATATAACACAAAATTTACAAAATTAAAATATTATTATATTACATCGCACTAATTCCCGTTATCATACCAAATTCCAACATGCCTCAGGGTTTTCAAGAATCACACCCAATGCTCATACCTCAACTATCATTTGGTCAATTTATATATCACATACGCACATCGTGCACTAGTACCATCCTTGACATAATCTAAATATTAATGATATTTTTTTAATATTAAATTTTGTTTCTTACATGTATCAGTTTATATTGTTATAATGTGTTATTGAATTTAACTATTGAATAATTTTGTTGTGTGAAAGTACTCTTAAAGGCTAATTATATCTTTAATTTACATTTTTAGTTTTGAAGTAGTATGAATGGCTTGTAATTAATTATCATTTATCATGCAATTATGAATAATTAATAGCTAGTAATTTGAAATTAGACATCATTCTTGGCATGATATCTTTTGAGGGAAGTGGTAATGATGTGACAATTTTTATGGATTCTTCTTCATAGAAGGACTCTTGAAGAAATAAAAAAGACACCTATTATAAAAAAATAGTTGAATGGATACATAAGTATCAATATTCACTTGTGTAGCCTTAATAAAATACCTATAAATGTTGTCATAATAGTCATTCATCGCTTATCTAAACATTAATCTAGTGTTTTTTAACCATCATCCATCACTTTTCCCTGTATTATGCATCAAAAATGTCTCAAAAATGTCTTTATAAACTTCATAAAATCCATGGACACCATAAAATAATCATTTGGATAGATTGGGGTATGTCTTCAGGATGATCATCTGCTGTTTAAGAGTAGTATTTTGGCTTCTAATTCAGTATTTTTAACACCAATAACTAGTTTGAACATAGATAATGATAAATGAAATTTTGATTATGGAATCAATAAAAGAAAAAATTTCATTGATTTAATTGAGATTTGAAACCTACTATAAGTAGTGAATCCATGAAATATTTATAATGTTGAATATTTTAAAGGAAAGAAGTTATAAAAAATATTAATCATAATTAAAAGAGATGATAAATGACCATAAATAAAAACATGATTCCAAAGTGGATAGGGAGGGGATTCTGTGCATTTCATGTTGATGATTCATTATGTTTCTATTTCTTTTATTTTACTTTCTTCTGTATATATTTTTTTAATTCCATTTTCAAAAACATATTATCTATTACCATTATCATGCATGGGAAAATTTTGGGTTATTGGGGTATAGAAGGATGGGACATTAAATTGTTTTTTGTATTTTCACATTATTGAGTAAAAAATTTCTTTAATTTATTATACTAGTTATGATATTCAAATAATATTTTTTATTATCTAGTGATAATTTATTTGGTTTGGTGTTTTGTTTATTTTTTGTTTCATGGTCAATGATCTTAATCAAACTTTTACAAGTTTTGGTCTATATTTGATAGAATATCATATATCTATGTGGTTAGATTCTCATCAAATACTAGAAAATGTGGATATTATATAATAAAATCTATGTATTTTTTAGAGGAAAATACATTATTTAATAAATTTTAAGTAATCTAGGAGGGTCCATTAAAACACTTATATTCTTAAGAATGATCATAGAATAAATTTAGATCCGAGTTATATATATTATCACCTTCACTATTAGATCAGTAGGTAAATGGATAATAATTTTGGATCCCATCACATAATGCTTAGCTGAATAATAGTGTATAACATTGAAACTAGTATAATATGACAACAGGTAAATCCATACTTGAACTAATCATTATCTCATAATTAGTTTTTTAATGTCTATTTGTTTTTCATATTTAGTTTTAAAAATACCATATAAAAAACCAATTTTCTGAAACAAATAAGTAACAATTGTTTTTGATAAATAATCTCTGGATAAAACTAATGGATTCCCCAATTACCCATGAGAAATAATTATTTTCACACACCTCAGTATATGTATGTGTTAAAACATAGAATTTCCATTGAGGGGATATATCAACCCATATATATAATACATTTTATTTATTTATTTTTAACCTAAATATCTATAAAATATATTACAAGAAAATAAAGAGGCCATGTGACTTTTGGAAATTATATAAATAAACCATTAGCTTAAAATAAATCAAAAATCACTCTTTGAAGAACTATAATGAGATCCTAGTTCCTATTGAGCTATAAATACCACATTAGATAACCTGGGGACATATATAAGAAATGGATGGTGTATATAGCATAATTAATGAATAATAAAAGAATATCATGCTGAATAATAACACATGTGAATCATGTGGAATATCATGATGAAATAAAATGGTTATAATCATTAATATAAACATTGAATAATGTCATGAGTTGATTTCATAAGATCATGGAATCATATTTGTGTTGAAACAACATAAAATGTCGAATTATAAGATCAATTCAAGGCTTAGAACAAAGACAACATGTCGTACTCTGAAAATTCTTACCTCCCACGCACCATACATGGTATCTCATGATATGAAAACATTACCCAATGCATTGGAGTTATATATGGTTTAACCCTTTATATTGTCTCACATTATGTGTTCAAAATCGATCATATAATGTAAGAAAGTATTTTATCATTTTAATTGAATTATTATAGAATTTGGATTTCATTAATGGAATCCACTGATCAATGAATTATAGTAAAATTTAGGTGAATAAATTTTAATGAAAATATGTATGGGTATTCACAACATAAAGAATTAGCATATAAAATCATTAGATGAATTTAGAAGAAAAACAATTGTATATAATAATTAACAAAATAATTAATGAGACATAAAGTTGTTTTATAATTATTTTGTAATTATATTTATAGTAAATTAATGAGTATAAACACATAAAACATAATACCATAGAATTAAAAGTTGTAATATAATGATAGAGCTCAAATATAAATGAGGAGGGAAGGAACCCTTACCTTGATTGGTTTCCTAATAATCATGGGAGGATCATATAAAAAAATTCAGACTTCTTTAGAAGAATTTTGAATGGTAAAATGAGATTGAATTCATGTTATATAGATTTATAGTGAAGAGGAGTAAGAAAATGTGGTGAATTTATAGAAAATGGGAAGTGATTATTTATTAATGTATAAACATTGTTCTTAGACAGTAATTTATAAAATATTCAAAACTATTGGTTATGCTATGTTTTTAAACAATTTGTTTTCTAAAGATAATTATTTTAAAATATTTTAATAGTTATTTTTATAATTTTATTTTGATAATATCATATTTGATTCCCAAGTCAGCCATGTTCATAATATTTTTTTTGAATATCATTAGTTATACTTTTGGTTTTAGATAGTTCCCTATCAGTTTGGAAAAATAATAAATAAAAGGTATAAAATAAAGCAATCCAAGCCCCCTAAACATTATTAGAAAAAGAAAAGTCCAATAATAACAAGAAACAAAATTTTAAGAATGTTCACTCCAAAAAAAGATACATGTTATAGGGGTTAACATCATTATCATACCTGTAATTATAATCTTTGACAATATCAATTTATTCCCGTTTAGATTGTGAATTATTTTTTTTTCATGAAGATCACAAAAGACATCTCTGAGAGACATGGTTTCTCAAAGAACATGTTTGAAAACCCTAGATTGGGATGAGTATCATACTTGGACTTTTTTTTTGACATGGTGGATTCAATCCTTGGAACAATAGAGAAATATTTAGAGGCCTTATCTTTGGGGGAGCTCTATGAACCATTTTTGGTTTCCCATGTTCAACAATATCATTGAAAGATACAATACCATAAATCTGTGTTTAAGGAGGGTTGATGCTCGTCTGATTCTCAACATCATTAGAATTATCCTATTTATCTGAGACCCTCAAAGAATTTTACAATTTTCAAATCTCATCATGAAAGTCAATAGTTTGTGAATAAGTTCCACGAGAACCTATGTAATCCTGCACATGCACATCCAAACCTACCTTCTGCACAAATCCACATCCTAGGAATTGTGGTTGCGTATTACTATCCAAACAACTACATAGAGAATAGATTCATCATTATCCTGCTAATTGCATGTTGCCCCATGCAAAAAAAGATGCAGTGATCGAATTCAAAAGTGTATCACTCTCATTATTCCCAAAATAAGAATATTCAAAAAAAGACACTATCTTCAATGATAGTATCACGCTCAAAAAAAATATCTTACCCATGTACTTTAAGGACATGTAGATTGGGAGAATCCCCTAAAAATTCATGAAAACTAGATGGGTCATTAAGCCATTAATAACTGTTGGACTAGTTACATCCATGACATAAACATGATTAACATCAAAATCTAACAAATTAGCTGACTAAATATCCCACTTTAGCCTATCAAACATTGTAGTGACTATCAGATCAGAAGACACCCATGTAGGTTTCTCCAAAACTGATTCACGAAATCCAACCAGCATAGAGGCATTTCCTAGTCTATCTTCTGCATCAAGAATCTTCCCCTGACTAGAGGCCTTGCAAAGCCTCTTATCTAGAGTAGAGGGCCTCTTTTTCATAACTCCACCATGATTGTTAGAGTCTAGATGACCCAATCAACATTAGTTTGAGAATTAATCAACCCATGATTAAAAAATAATAGCTTTCTTATACCTAAAATCCTCTCAAACTATAATCTAGACATACTCAACTAGTGGATTCGAGATATCCCCCTCAATACAAAAATGCATATTGATAGGTGGTCTCATGGAAGTAGTGACGTTATCAGAATAATGAAATAGACCCACTAAATTCTATTGAATATGTATGATTACTGGATTTTGAAAAGGAATGGAAGGATAAGGGAGAATATCCCATGTCGTGACAGAGGGTGTGTCTCGGTTCATACAGTGATAAAAAGATTAGCGAAGAAGAATGAACTTGAAAGTGTTGCATCTGTGGGGATCCCGAGACCACACACATATCAAATATTATTTTGAAGGAAAATAGATCATCACATGCCCTCTATCCAGATGACCCACATCTGCCTGCTCTTGTAACTCCCAATTACCAAAAATATTGCAATCAAAATCATCATTCAAGGTCATTTGATGATTGAAATGAGCCACCAGGGACAAATTTAGAAAACTCAATGCTTCATAGAACCCTGACAATGACATCAACTGCTAAGGACCACCAAAGGAATGATCTGGACCCTTCAGGCATAGAGAAATCATTGGGAACTCTGGGATAAATCTTGGGTTAGAGAAAGTGATAGTGGTATTACGCAAAACCAATTATGTTGGCACCAATTCATCCTCCCCCTCCCACATTCAGGAGGGTGGGTACTCATCATTGATCATCAGTGCCTAGGTTTCCATCATAGAGAGTGCCTTCACCAAAAGAATAATTTCTAGTATCTTTATTAAAATCATGCCATGAAATAATACTATCACATTAAAAATAATTATTTCAATCCAAAAAATCTTTTTATTAAGAAAAAACATTATATGATTTATTTTATCATATTTTCCATTATATGGTCATAATAGATACCATATATTTATATTGTATATAATTTTTTTAATGGATTGAATCTGTGAATAAATACTAGAAAAGACACTATTGGATAAACTAATCTAGATAAATTCAAAAATAAGATTTATTTTAACAAAATAATATACTAAATATTATAATATTAATTTTTTACATGGAATTATTATTTATGAAAAAGTGTTTCATTTAAAACATGATCGATTTTATAATACTTATATAAACCACTAATGATTTCATAATATCATTTTTAAAATGATAGAATACTCATTGATAAAAATTTTATATTAAAATAAACATTTATTTTAAATTCTTGAATTTATTTCAAACATTCATTTTAAAAAAATTATTCATATATAATTTTATAAAAATGAAATTTCAATTTCTATGTTTCAAAAATTCACACTATTATTTATATACCTTTTTAATGTGTATATTATTTTATATATTTGGGTGATAAGAAGAAAAAAAAATTGGGGAAACAATATTTAATTTTAAGATGAAATTTACATACTAATAGGGCCATGTTAAAAATTCATTATTACACAGACATAATTCTGAATGTTATAGTGTGAAATTGTAGTACATTAATGGGTTGGTTCAGATAATATAGTATGGGTTGTTATTGTTATATTATAAATATTCTCCCATAAATGATTTTTTCATGTATCAATAGTTGAATCTAGAATTGGGATTAGTCGAAGATGAATCTAAGGGATGTCGTCTCCATTGGAATCTCTCATAAATGAACATAAAAGGGTATGATATTACTATTGAAAGACATTACTTAATAGTTAAATATAAATTAGATTTTATTATAAAAATTTATATATACAAATATTAATAATAATTGTATAATTTAAGTATTAACAATGGTCATGAAAAATGATATTATTTATGACCAAGTGTCTTATTATAGTTATATTTTTTAGTGGTCCACAATAAAAATGAAACATAGGGAATGTGTTTCATATAAATACATTACATAGTAAGGAATATATTCATTCAGATGATAATTTCATTTATAAAAGTATGGGTCATTGCAGGGGGAATTCAAAAAATCTTACCGTAATAATTTCATGAACATCTCTTCAAGTAAATATTTATTTAATTACGATTTTGAAATCAAAAGAAATTTGTTAGTAGTACATAGAAATAGTTATATACACTATTATTTTGAACTGATTTATCTAATATACTTTGGTCAATTATATAATGTAAATATACATATTTTCACTATGTATATAAATCCAATCCAAAAATTGAGTGATATATTTCAACATCAAATTTTTTAATTAGGAAAATCAAATTGCAAGGAATGATCCATCAACTAACATTAAAATTTTGACTGTAATAATTCAGAAGAAATATGAATTCCAAAAATCAGAGATTGTATACCCAGTTAGAAATATAATGGTTCACCCATGTCTAATATTACTTAATGTCATGTTTAATGATTGAGGAGTATGTAAATTGGAGGTCATTCTTCCAATCTATTGAAGAAGTATACAAAGAGTTGTTATATATATTAAAACCAGGAGATATCTAAAACTACGATGACTATCACATATGTTTTCATAAATTATTATTCCCAACATGTAAAACCATAATAATTATAAACAAGTTAGATGGAATCATAATTGATTAGGTAGAAACTCTCATTGAATACTGGTAGTGATTATAAAGGCATTGTTCTAAGTAAATTTATTAATATAAAATGATTATTTATTCCATTTGTATATTTCAAAAGCCTTTTAGATAATGATATAAACATATTTTATGTCTCATATGGAGGATCTTTTATAGGAAAGCATCCAATAAAATCAAGGGGCATGATTTATAGGATTTCACATAACTAATAGTAATTCGGAATAAGAGGTACAAGCAGAAAAGGGATTCATGAGGTAAGAATTGTTAATTTTTCACCATTATCAGAGTCAAAAAATGTATATATAACAAATTTGGGTTGAAAAATGGATTTAAAAAATCAGTTCACTATAGGTTCTAACAATGGTATGTGTTTTATACTCATCACCAACCAAGTTCACTCTCCAGTGTTCAAAATTTTATGTAATAGAATATTTTGATGTATACTTTTAGCTGAGGAAATTTTAATAAAAAATAGTGGATATCTGAAAAATCCCAAAGTTTAATATATATTAGTAAGTCAATAAGATAAAAATAGGTTATCGTATTAAAATAAATACCCACAACATCCCACTTATCACTATTAAAACCATCATTTCCAATAGTCATCCCCCATATTGAAAACCATATATGTATCCCAATAATAAACTTATGTACCAACATCTCTCTTTACAATTAAAAAAACAATGGATAACAAAACACTAGTATCCAACCTTTTGTAAAATATTAATCACGACTTGTTGTTATGGAGCATTGAAAGAAAGTGGGGTCATTAATAACAAATTTTAAATCATTGTGGACATACTATCAAAAACAGAATTTAAAACATGAATCAAAAATATCCCCAACAAAAAATTATAATGTTATTATAATAACTAAACTATTTATTACTGATATTAAACCATTATCTATAGTATAACCATAACCTAACCATCTTAATAGTGAAGAACTTGATTTTTAATATTCTGGGAAAATTTAAAAAACAATATACCCCAAATAGAAGAACTAAAATATGAATAAGAAAAAGATAGAACAAATAATAATATAAAAACCAGCACTATAAATATAGTAGAGGAAAGAATAAATATCATCCCTCATTCACCACATCAAGTAAAATCCAATCAAATAAGATTTAAGTATAAGAACTCCTAAGATTAATTTTGGAAATTTTATGAAATTTGAAAATTAACATACCCCATCTTTAGTACCACCAAAAAATTCAAAATTATTCTAATTTACTTAATTTTATTCTCACAAAAAATGGGGATTCTATAATGTAATAAAAATATGATCTTAGGAGGATGTGTATCAACCATTATAACACAAAAATCACCCAAAAATATCAACATCGAGGGAAATTTTCAATTCTTATAACGATTTTCTACATAACATTTTACAATTCATTATGTGATCTTAATGATTTTATTAATTTAATTTCATATTCAGTATTATCTTCTTTATAGATGAAATATCTTATTCCCAAAATAGTGGTGGTACAACTCTCACAAATATCTATTTTTTCAGTGGTATTCTTGGAAGATGTGTTAGTTGGAGTTCAAGGACTACTTTTATAGATTAAGTAAATGTTCTTAACCTAGAAAAAGATATATCCCCAGAAAACTCAACAAATATTTTGGGGAGATAATTATTGAGGATATAAAATATGATAATAAATTGTTATGAATTCACCCCCACTATGGAGTTTGTAAATATCATTGTCTACTTTAATAATTTAACTATGTGAGGGATAAATCAATATGGTGGATCAATTATTACACTATCCCAATTATAATTGGTTTTATAATACAAATATCCAGGTGTCCAACATGAATTTATGGCCTCATAAAAAAATTCATTTAAAATTATATTGATGATTAGAGTATATATAATTGAAGAAACTTTTTATTTCATATTGATGAAATTTGTAACTACTGAGTTCTCTAAAGAATCAGATGGTTTATTTTGTAAATAATAATATAATAATTTTTTTGTTTATTAATTTCATTATTTATAATTATATATTAAAATTTTCATTTAATATCTTCAAAAATAAAAAAAAATTGAATTCAAACAACTTCATACGATGTTGATGTAATTTTACTTGGTCGAAGGATAAAAATTACCAATAGAAATTTAAAATAATATTTCTATCAAAAACACAATTTAATCATTTTATATAGTGTTTAATATTAATTATATTTAAAATATTTGATATTTTAAGTATAAATATAATATCTAATCATATAATATTCGTCTTGAGGGTGATTCCAAACATGTTAGGGAACGCAAAAGTAGGAAAAATCTCACAATAATGGAGGTAGTGAAAAGGAGATAAAGAATCTCTTAGATTCATGGATTTTTTTTCCATTATAGATTCACAATTTATCATACCTATCCATTTAGGTCTAATAAAAATGAACAACCGGTTATAATGAATGAATAGAATGTATTAATACATATGAGAATTAAAAAATTGATAGTACATATAAACTATAAAATGTAAAAAAGAGTTCTCTTATAAATAAAATTTACCCCTCAATATCATTGACCAGATGTCAGATATATTGATATAAATAATTCATAATTTCTTATTTAGATGGATTGTCGATATAATTTTAGGTTACCATAATTTTGGATGACCAATATAATACCACCTCATTTAGCACATTTTATTATATTGAAAATCCATTTAGATTATTAAATACAAAATTTAAATTTTATAGTTACATGATATATATATTTTATTATCGCATTTATGATTTTGTATGGTATTATTGGATGATTTCATAGTTTTTTGAAATTTTTAACCTTTTTTTAAAAAATTTATCAAAACATCCTGAAATATTTCACTAAAAAGAGTATTGTTTTAAATTTTAAAATATCTCCTATCATGTTATTTTGATGAATTTTCATTGTACGTATCATTTCCCAAAAACTAATTGATTTGAATAAGTCAAAAATTAATGTGATAAATTATTTTCCTTGCCCAACATTTGTCAATAATGTTATATCTTTTTTAGAATATATACGGTGGTATGAGAGGTTAGTTAAAGGTTTTATCAGTATTTATCTCCATCTAAAAATAGTATTTTAAAAGATACTAATTTTTATTTTAATGAAGACTTCCATAATATGATATGTTAAAGAACATATTTATTACTCCACTAGTGATGCACCGCTAAATTAAGAATGATCATTTGCACTACTTTAACGTTATTCCAAAATAGATGTTATAGAAAACCATTATTAGATAATTAATGGTAGATTATAAATCATTATATATTCGATAAGAACATTATATGATTCCAAATTCAACAACATAATCATTTAAAAATATTTTCTATCGATTTTATTTTTTTTTCATATATTCAAATCATATTTTCGTTGAGATAAATATTTTTCATTCAATAACCATGAATATTTTAGATATATGAAAAAAAATTAATAACTATTATTATGATATGGATAATACTACTTTATGAGTTCAATTTGGAAAAAATATAATAATGGATCCCACAAGTAACTGATCAATATCTTGAGTGTACTATCCAACATGAATGAGTTATAGATTCTAGTATAGAAACCAATATTGACCCTCACTCAATGGAAGAGACACTGTTTAATTAGAAGTGAATTAATAATGTATAGCGATATGGTCTTGTATTTGGTAACTTCTCAACTATTAAAACACATTTTTTACTACAAAATTCAGTAACAAAAAGGTAAATCTTGATATTGAATTTATGAAGATCCATTTATTTCCCTACTTTTCCATTTTAAACAGAAAAAAATGATGTCTATCTAAATTTGAAAATGATTATGGTATTGATTTAGGTTATAATAATTATTATAGATTCCAATTTATAAATCAACGAATATAATTTAATGTTTTATGAACCTTAATTTATAGGTCCACACAATTCCATGAAGGATGCAAATTTTGTAAAATATGTTGAAATTGTTATTTTTCTATAAATATTTCTTATAGAAAATTAATTCAAAAAACTAGCAAGTTTTTTGAATTTTTTTCGAGTTGGGATAGATTTTATTGGTTCTCTTCAAATATTAATTTCAAATTAGTATATCATTCTTATAGTGGAATATTTTCTGAAAAGACTTGAAATGAAATCCACCAAAATTAAGGATGAAAATGTTTTTTGTGTTGTTGTTAAATTCAATATTTTTTGTCGGTTTGGAGTTACTAGAAACATAATTACTAATAAATGGACTAATTTATGAAATAGGATAATGGATTCAATACTATGGAAATATGTATTTTACTATAAATCCCCAACACCCAATCATCTACACCCCAATTCCCATAGAATAATTTTTCAATAAAGAGATCCAGGGACATTGAGTTAAAACTAAACTGAAAAGGAAGGATTTGATCTAAAGGTTAAAATTCGAATTATGGGATTATTGTGAAACCTATAAAACTTCTATAGTAATAAGACCATATTGGATAATTTAAGGTAACATTTTTTATTTTCCTATTTAATTAGAACATAAATCATAATAGATCCCATGAGAGATGAATATGAACCTAGTGGGTGTTTGAAAATAGAGGATATTACAACTGTAAGAAATAGAAAAAAAATAATAAAGAATTTTTAAAATTCAATAACTTATAGAGAAAGGAAAAGGATGGATCATGATAAGTAGATCCAACTAAAAGACATCCATCCTAGAGACATAGTGATATGATATAATTATAGAATCATGTTGATTCTAGAATAACAATGTTCAAAATTTGAAGGTTTGTTTATATTTCCTCCGGTCTATCCATTTTATGTTTTTTATATTTTGAAAGAATGATAGTAGCATCCATTAACTATTAATGGATAAAAGGTGAATAAATCTTATGGGAACATTATTTGGATCAATAGGAAAATGTATTTGATCAGGACATGAATATAAACTAATATGATAGAAAACCAATCTCATAAGAGAAACATGGGGACACGTTTTTTTAAAGAGGGCTAGTTTTAAGATCTGAAAATTTCATAGGGATATTGATTCCCGTAATTTTTTAAATCATTTATTTTGTATTTATAAGTATTGATAATGAATTCATGTGGGTTTAACGATTGTGAGAGGTTTTTTAGGACCCGAAAGCCCCAATTTTTCAGAGAAATAGAATGAGGCACACAGTCGGTGCATGATTAGTAGTAATTGTTCAACTCAACTATACAGGTAAAAATAGAGGAGCATAGTTAGTTTAACCAACTTAGAGGAGGAACATGGAAATTCAAACTTCAAATAAATTATATATATATTCCACACTGATGGATCATGGTTTTTCCAAACCATGAACCTCACCATATGAGGGGGTGGATCCCTTGAATATGAGCATTCATGGACATCACATGGTTTGTTAAACCATGTTCCAATCCATGCGAGAAGTATCCCACAATGGACATTACGGATTCATGGTTTTTTCTTGGTTAGACTAATCATGTGACCAAACTATGTGCCTCATTAAAAGGGGGCGAAATTACAATGTAAACGTCATTTGTCACTAAAATAGATCGTTTCATATCCTCCAAAAAAATAAACAACCACCCCTCACATTAACCTCTTCATCTTCTCCATCAACCTGGGATTTGATATATATTCATCATCTAGAGCTTGATTCACATTTCAATCATTCTGTTGGATCCCCCTTGGTATGATTACTAGTCCAATTACTCATTTTCTTTATTTACCTTCCCATATCGAATGTTAAACACATGTGAGATAAATAACCCTAATTTTAATTAATTTTTTTTATTTTGTTTGTCTATTTCTAACCTATATTAGAGGTTGATATTGGATTCAAAATAGTAAACCGATTTAAGGTAGGGGATTTATTATTTTCCCTAATGACTCTCCAATTATATTATATTACATTTTTCCACATAATAATCATTGTGTGCATTACCTCCTAAAATTTGTTCTTATTAAATATATGTATATTCTTTGACCTATGAGACTTTTGATACCCAATAAGACCGATGTATATAGAAAACCTTGACCTGAACAGCACCATTGATGTATTATTAAACTATATAAAATAGTAATATTTTTTCTTATGAGACCGATTCAACATTGAACTGTGATATATTTTCCTTTAAAATTGTGAGGTGAAAAAAATAAATGAAATGATTAAATTAATTACATGAATGTTGAATGGTGATTAAACCATATAACATAAACCATGCATTACTCTAAGATTTTATTGATTTATCCCTTAAAAAAGTTAAATGGACAATTCAAATTAATTTTGTTATAAATGTAATTATTAAATTTCATTAGTGAAACATCGGTTATATTATTGAATTTTTTGGATGGGATGATTTGAAATTTGAATTGAATGATTATTAATGAATGATGTCATGATGTTTAATGAGTGATACATGGATCCTATATGAAGTCTTGGGGATGGGCTCAACAGGTATATTATATTATATTATGAAATATGTGAGCATTGGGTTACCTATGTATAATTCCTTGAATGTTATCATAGTGTGATGTATATATACCATTTCTAGAGACATATATAGATTTTTATGTGAAATACCTTTGTCTAAATACTATAGTGATGGTTTTTTCTTGAATATGTGGTTTGATACTTGGGTTCCCAATATGGAATTCCTTGGATGGGATTAGGATTCTATTCAATTCAATTCACAATCTGTTGATTCAAAAAATATATATAGAAATGGTCAATAATTTATGTACATGAAATCATTATTTTAAACCCTTTTTTGATTCAAAATTTCAATGTGACTTACTCATAACGCATGTGAATATAATTTTATAGGGATCCCTTGTAGATGATTCATGGGTCCCATTCCTAAAAAATAAAAAATAATTTAAAAATTAATGAGTTCTCAAAGTCATTCCAGCAATGACCAAATAAGGTAGTATCAAATGGGAGAGTCGTGTGGGACTCGGACCAATATAGTATTGTGAATTTAATTGTCTTCCATTATTATTATTCTCCACACATTACTCATTTTATATTCACATACTATATTTTTAACATCCTATTTTGGATTACACTAAACTGGTTCCAAAATATGGGTTTTCACAAGACCTTAAGCATGCCTCCTTGTATACTAGAGGTTGTCGATAAGCATTGGGGGTATAAAGTGGAATTATGTAAAGAAAATACCCTCATATCAGAATGAAAACCCATATGAAAATAACCAAACATCATAAAAATTAGAGTACATAGAATGTATAAATAAACAAAAATAATAATTTTTTAATAAAATGAAATATATTAAAACCTTAAATAGTAATTCTGTACATACAACATAGATATCCCACTAAGATGATATCATATACAAAGTAAACGAATGAAAATTAAATTCATAAGCCTCTACTTCCAACTCTAAATCATATCACCTACCCCATCTCCAATACCATACCATGACTCCCTCACCATATTACCATTCACCACATGAGTAACCCCACCCCCAATCATAAAATACTAGTCTTTCCCCCTCTACATCGTGTATCTATGGTCATCATGAAATTAGAAATTAGGTATACATTAAACCCATGGTGCATGTATATGGGGTGAGTAATATATATATTAATTACACTTATAATGAAGAACCTATATCGTGATACCAAAGGTGATGGATCACGCAATATTCACATCCTAGATGAAAAATAATTTAAATAAATACATAAAAAAAATTGTATATCCTTGGTACCATGATTCTGATAGACCATGCATACTATATTAAGTATCGATGTGTCTATGAGCACATCCCAAGGACCATAAATTCCAAATATCATGTGAGCACCACACCCTAGGTCGCCCAAACCATTTCTATTAACACTAAAAACCATTCCCACAAATTTTATATCATTAGGGTTACAAACAAATGGAATCCATTATCATTTCCTTATGAATCCATTCTATATCTTATTTAATGTACCTAGACACATAAATATTTGATACTCGTATCCTGATAGAGTGGAATCAATATCTAGAAGATTTGTTTGACATTGAACCCACATATCATAAATGATAGTGATGGATGATCTTTTTTGACACGTAAACTACACATTAAATCCATAATACTAGGAGAATTATTCCATAACTGAAACCAATGATGTAGATTATTATTCCACCATCAATTTTAACTAGTATACATGTATTTTCTAATCCAATGTATGATACATAACCCATATAGAATACTACCCATACCTGGATCCTTAGTATGTCATATCAACCACATATGTGGAATGTCATGTCCACAATAATCAACAATATAAAAAAACATTCCAGGAACCTAATTCCATCATTAAAACTAGAAAAAATTACTTTTAGTGAAAACATAGAGATACATATCGTAATAATGGCATCACGTATCAATAGGCCAAGCTCTAAAATGTGTCAACCCAACCATAATACAATTTCCCCACATGAATAAACTGAGTATTAACCTTTAAAAATTGAGAAATATATCAAGGGTTGGTTGAAATCACATTCAAATCCTCAATTTATCATCCTTATTATATAATAACGTCAACTTGGGTCCTAAGGGAAAACCTAAAACCATTACTACCCAATACACACACCTACTAAGTGTTTTTCTACCAATATGGAACCAACATGGAACATTGGATCAATACATAGGAAAATACATCACTATTTGGATCCTTATATTTGGAAATCAAGTGGAGGAATCCTAATTCCAATCCCTAGTAATAGCTAAACTCTCTGTCCATCACTCATCTCTTATAGATAACATATTCAATTATATAGTCTCCAATATATCATAGACTCACAGACCTCAAAGGTAGTAAATCCTTATAAGGGAGATATACTCATGAATTGTACCCTTTCCATGTATCCCTTTTTAGGCCCTTACACCCAACCTATCCAAGTTATCATGTCATAACATAGTCCTTCTTTCCAAGTATAATCCCAATTCAACTAAATTTTGGTCTCCAACAAAATCATTATATATCCTACAACCATTATTAGAATGCTCACCCAGGTCTCATCCTTTTCCACACTTTTAAGAGACAAATAAACTCACATTCTAAAGGAAAAAATATCTATCTTAAGTCAATTTCCACAAAATACCACTTTGAATTCATCAAAATGACCTAATGCATCGACTGTCACATTCTTCGTTGAAAAAACCCCAAATGGAATTCTCTTTTGTCTCTTTCCAACTCAGTGATGAAAATCACAATTAACCTTCCAACGGATATAAAAAGGGTAGTACTCAACAAGTACCCCTAGTACACTATGTGTATCTAAAACCTCATACATAGACGTGTACTTCCAGGTGGCCTCAGAACTCCTGGGGTCTAGTCATGTACCCCTACATAGCTATGGTTTACATAGGGTCTGGAAATATACTACATATATAGTCATTTCATACCTAGTATTTTTATATGTACTTATACATATCCATGTACCGCTTTTATGGGGTTTTAGCCTATATACCCATCGACAATACCATGTCCCACTCCATGTCATGTACCATGACTACAAGGCGTCTACTCATGAAATTTCATCTTCCCAAGTACTCAAACCCATTGCCATGAACCACTACACATCATGTACTGCCAATAAAAGAATTGTGATTGTAAAATTACATCTTCCTTGAATGTGAAGAACGTTTGACAGATGTTCTAATACTATATGTTTTGTTATTTCTATTTCCAAATGTGATGCCCCTTTGAACCACTAAAAAAATCTTTTTTGATGATTAACCATATATTTCTCCATATGGGATTCTTACCAGTCATAAAAGGTGTCTAAAACATTAAAACAATAATCTATAGGTATTGGGGAATAAAACACATAACATGGCCTAACTCATTGTTTAAATACTAATGGTTTTGGTCCAAATCTACTCCCAGAAGTTGTTGCACCTCAATCTGGCCATGATCTCTACCATGGATAATGTCTAATTCAATCCCCTTCCTCCCCCAATATCATTATATCCATCAGCTGATGGATAATCTATCTCACACTTCCTAATTTTTTATTTGAATCCAAAATTTTGGGGATCCATTTAATTAATTAAATATCCATTTAACACCCATACTGAGTCCCAGATCCAATTGAACTTTTATACCCCACCTAAGAAAAACCCCCCATTATGGACTAAATTACAGATACTAATTATCAATCCAATTGCCCATTCAAAATTTATTTCAATCTGAGAACTAGTGATTATGATTTAATATTTAATTATTTAAATAGGAAATAATCATCCTTCTATTTATCTACTCTGTATTCCACAAAACTCATGTTCTAGGGTAAACACCCTATTCTAAGACCAACAGAGTTGTTAGAAAAATTATCTTAGTTAATATGTCATGAAAAAATTCCATTTTACCCATACAAGCATCCAAAAGAAAAATTAATTTTTTTTCTCTAACTCAGCATTCAGGGAAACCTGGACCTTACATCATTCCCACCAGAAACCTTCCCAACCATGAGAATCCTCAATGGTTTTCAAACCAAACATCTTGTCCCACTTTATTCATAAATTCATTATCATCTTTTTATTTTCTAGTTTATAATGATAAACTACTTCCTCTTCATAACTTCAAAGATAATAATAACAACACATCTAACATCCATCCATTACTTTACTAAATTATAAAATACCAATAAATCATTTGGTAAAGATCAATTCAGATCCACAGAACATCCTACCATCATATTTGTCTATCAAGAACATAATAGTAGTCCACCAACATGATCGATGTGATTATTGTTTCATCCTTGACCCCACTCACACAAGGATCATGTCACCATGTATAATCTAATTCTTCCCTTCATAGGACTATCCTTAATATAAACTCACAAATAAAAACCAAATCCAACTAAAATGTTCAATTCACTACTGAACCATAAAACTGGAGGTGTCCATCTCTCTCCCACCAGACTTAAAAAAACAAGACATCAATTTTTTTATATCCCAGACATTTTAGAATGGTACAAATGATATTATATGACATTTATACCATCACAAAGAACTCAATAATAAATGGTTGATAGTGAAATCCCACCATATGGATTCACATACACATATTCATGAGTGTTACATTCCAGTAGACATATTATCAAACATAAATGACATCTATATTGATAGGTGTATATTTGGTACTCCCTAAAAAAACTCAATATTGTTTTAATATAATAGGAATGATTATCTATATACTATAATAACAATAATATGTCATCAATGAATACCATCAAAACCCATCCAATCATGTTACATTACAGTTATATTCCATGTGACTCATGTCACCATGTCAAAAAGCCTCTTATCACATCCACGATGATTCTTATCCAACTGATGGCTACATAATAAACTCAACCATCCTGATATATGATTAAATTTTACATCGTATATGAATCAAATTACATAGAACATCACCAGTTATTGTTTATCCAAGTTCACATTGCCACTTAACTATTGGAAATTCTCTTTTAACATAACAAAAAACCTAATTCTGACTCTAAAAATTCAAATCTTATGAAAACTCATCTTGGAATCCAAAACAACAAACACTCGAGCACCTAATGTGCCCTTAATCGAACTTGTAACCACTAGGAACATCCCTCATGCACAACCATTTCCTAGGCTATGAACCCGAATGAACCTACCCATCTTGAACTAACCAAATTGTGGAAAAACCATCACAAAAGTGGTACTTATAAGAAAAAAGGCATCCAGCATGGCTAAGAACCATACTAGGTTTCACACATTGTGTTTCATTGTTAAAATTCCAAAGTATTCATCTATTACATACACACATCAATGAACACAGTACTTGGTTGAACCCTCTCACTAGTCTCCCTTAATGGTCTAAAATCACTAACTCCTTAAACTAGAGTCATGCCAATATGGTCACTATTTCACGCCACCTTGTCCGACAGATTATGTCACATGACTAATCAGCAGGACTAACCATCTAGGTATTATATAAATCACAATTTTACACATCTCACACAGCATCCAATATGCTCTCATTCTCACATTACATTCCATCAATTGGAAAAAAACATCCATCTCTAGAGTCACAAATATAGAGGAATGAATCATCTAAACCGACTTCCCAAAAATAGGGAACATGTCACCCCTAAGAATTAGTACATCAGACCACTTCATGAAGGATCAGACCACTTAACCCATCTTAGAAAAAATCCCTAAAAGGTTATAATGCTCATATACATATAATATACTAACCCACTAGGGTCACTAAACCAACTTTTCATGAGGGACACACCAATTTCTTCATCATTGAGCATCTCACAGTAGAACCAAAAAATCTATCATCAGAATGAATTCCATAAAATCACACACATGAAGTCTTGTAACATGTGGATCCAATGTGACTAAAATGACTCATGAGATACTTCTTTCCTCATTCATCCAAATTCAAAACCAAATAAAATGCCTTTTTACAACATGCTACGAATCAAAAACCATTATAAATTATTAAATCCAAACCACATGTGTGTATCCCAAAGAGAAAATTACATACAATGCTAACAAAGAATTACAATAACATCAATTCCATGCCCTAGTAACCTAGAAATCCAAATAGAACGAGTGTTAATGATACACCAGTCCACCATCCATTATATTCTCTAACACATCCATATATCTCCTATAAACTAACCCCCAAACAGTAATATTGGAATGTTACTCTTATAATACCACATTTTAATGCCCATACCTGAATTCCACTAAAATAGTGTCTTTATATGGTTCCCTCTAAGAACACATGAATAAATCCTCAGATGATTTAGGTTTTTGTCTAGTAGTGGGTGTCTAACATCAAATTTTGAGGAGACTATACCCCCATATCAGAGTGCACTACCAGAAGTAAATTACTATAAAACATACATATAATAGTACATGGAATGAATAAATAAAATGAAATATGTACATCTTTTAATGAAATAAAATATAGTAAAGACTTGAACATTCATTACATATATAAAAAATAAATAATTGAAATGTGAATTAATCAGGCTCAACATCCAACTCTATGATATATCAAATATCATGTCTTCAATACCCTATTGAGAGGTTTGATCTCAATCTTCATAATCCACATAATAATACTTCTCAACCATTCAATATCGATCATTCTCCTTATATATAATGAATTTATTCTCAATAAGAAAGAAGGAATAAAGTCTACACACACACACACTACTATAAACATATAGAGGGTGATAAATAAATATCAATAGTCCACCCCTCATGGTGATCCTAAAACAAAATTCCATAAGTGAATTTACATTTAATATTATTATCCTAGATGAAAAATAACTGTAATAAATACAAATGAACCATCTTCGACTCTTGGGTTAATGACTCTGATTAGTAATACCTGCTTCGGCCAATGTCGAGTTGTCTCTACGTATACCTCATAGACAATGTATCCCAAATAACAAATCAGTGACACACCCAAGCTCCCTCTAACCATTGTTTTCAATATTGATAACATTTCCCAGAAAATTTCCTATCATTAGAATTCATAACCAATGTCATCCCATAACATGTCCCAATTACACTATTCATTTTCTAATTCTAGGTATATAGATGCATTAGCCCCTGGTAATCATATCCCGGTAAAGTGAAACTAGTCCACAAAACATCAGTATGATGTTTAACCCACATATCATAAATTATAGTTCATTGATCATTTTTTCATCACCTAAGTCACAAATGAAAATAATAATACCCACAACATCAGTACAATGTCTAAACAGTGGATTTAGACCACCAGTCCACCAACTATTCTAGCTGGTATATCATCATAAAATAAACATCATTATAGAAATTAATCCCTAGAGTATATTATTCTTGTTTAGAGCCTCATTATATCACCAAAACAATATAGTACACTACTCATTCCTAAATCCTTATTCTAGCATCTTAACCACATACACGGAACATCATTTCCACGATACTTTATTATATTAATCAATGTGCCTATAAAAATAATCCATCACTCAAACCATAAATAAATTATTAGTACCAATATAGATCATTATGTCCATATATCTCAATAATGGAATATCATATTAGTAAGCCAGAATCCAAAACATGGAATCCCAACCTTATCACAACAACATCACATGATCAAACCAAGTCTCAAATATGAAAAACATAGATACCTATCATGAAATTCTCAAAATCTCTTTCTCATGCACAACATCACTAACCCATAAACACATAAAATAAATTTATGTCAAAAGGGAATGCCCACAACCATTACTTCCCATCACACACACCATCTTGGGGTCGTCATATCAATCAAGAACCCAATTGGCCTTTTGGGTCAACACATAAATATAGGCATCCCGATTTGGATCCATTTATTTGGAACACATGGGGAGGTATCACTATTCCACAATCAAGTGAAAAATAGAATCTCAGAACAATGATAATCTCATAAATGTCAAAAATACCACAACATAATATTTAGCATCTCACAGACTCACAATATTCAAATGATGTAAACCCTCATATGGAAGATATCCTCTAGCCCAATCATCTTTCCAAGTCATCCTAGTTTCTCCCATACACCTAACATATCCACAACCTCATGTAAAAACTCTTTCTCATTATCCATGGAAAATCACATTCCAAAATATTTCAAGGTATACAATAAACTCAATATATATATTCAAGTCACTATCATTACCCCGTCACAAGTCTTATATCATGTTTATAATAAAAAGATAGCTAAACTCAAATTCTAAATTAAAATATATCTATTATACATTTGACACCCCTGAATTCATCCTAAATGTCCTAAAAATACTTAAGTGATCCACCATCTTATTTTACATGAAAAAACACTTAAAATGGACTCTTCATATGCTTGATATTGACTCCTTGTTGGAAAATCACACAAAATTCTTCAAAAAGAGAAAATGGTGAAGTACAATGCCGCTATCCTTAATAAACGGTGTCTAATCCAATACCTTATTTCTTTACATGTACATCCTCATAGCCTAAGAACACCCTTGGCCAGGTCATTTACCCATACACAACCATGGTCTACATAGGTTCTATACATGTACACCTTACAAAACCATGTTTTACCCTAGTTATGGTTGTGCACTTCTAATATGTCTATCTTCCACAAACATGGGGTGTCAGCCCATGTACCTAGCCTCATGACCATGTCCCACTATAAGTCGTGTACCATAACAACACAATTTGTAGTCCCAAAATTCCACCTTCCTAAGTACTAAACTACATGGAAATAAACCACAACATGTCATTTACTCCATGTATATAGAATATAACCCCAAGAGTAAATCAATCCTTGAAAGGGAAGAACACACTTCATGTTTTCATGAACTACAAGTCATGTGATTGGGATTTCTGGATGGGAAACACTTGAGATCCTCCTGAAAATATTTTCCCAATTAAGCATAGATTGACCCCCAAGGGGGATTATGAGACACTAAAGGGCTATATAATATGAAAACCACTAAACTATAGGTATTAGGGCATAAAAACAAAAAACAACCAATCTCCTATCATAAATGCTGGAGATTTGTGTTTGTTGACGCTCCTTTCATCACAGAATCTAAAGATCGAAAAAGGGGAATATCTGAGCTCAAAGTGATTCAACCTTTGAAGAAAACATCAAAAATCGACAAAGGAATGAACAAAGGATCAAAAGCAACGGCACCGCGCAAGTTATATCACTGTCGCGCAAGTACACTTGCGCGACGCCCTTGGTCGCGCAAGTGACTTACGCGACCTAAGTGATAACCGCTCGGGGTCTTCTCCTGCCTATAAATAGACCCTGTGGGCCCCCCATTCGAGAGGATCTTTTTCCAGAAACTCGGATTGAAGCTCCCGACTCCCAAGTCTCTTTTCAAAGCTTCTGGAACACTTCTGAAGGTAATTTCTTACCTAGAACGGAAGATTTAAAGAGAAGAAGGAAGGCCTAAGTGTTGAAACTCATCAACACTTGCGCGCCGCCTTATTCCTTCAATATAACTCGCGCGTCCCTTTTCTGGAATAACCTCAAGAGGATTCTAAAGGGATTTATAAAGAGTCGCTCAAATATTCTAATGATGTTTGAGAATCGCGCAAGTACCCCTCATGTCGCGCAAGTATACTTGCGTGACCAATACTTGCGCGCCGCC
The DNA here is from genome assembly GCA_963277665.1 of Viscum album. Classification (NCBI taxonomy): domain Eukaryota; kingdom Viridiplantae; phylum Streptophyta; class Magnoliopsida; order Santalales; family Viscaceae; genus Viscum; species Viscum album. The sequence goes on from OY728143.1 coordinate 1,019,646,732, forward strand.
GCAGTACCTGCGCGCCTTCCAAGACTTGCGCGCCCATTCCTTTTTTGGGTGCCTTTTCTGCCCATTTTACCCCTCTTAAGCCATCACACCTTTCCTTTTCAAGATTCAGTCTTCAAGACACTCTTCAAAGCCATTTATGGCATGATTTCTTGATTTGACTTCCTTATCTGAAAGGAATTCTGTGGAATATCTCTCAAAACCTAGTGATTTAAACATCTTTATGTCACCAAAGATTGAGAGTTCATTCATTTAACCTCATCCTTTAAGATGAGAGAATATTTAACTTGGGTCTCCTTTTCAGGAATAATCCCCAGTTATAAGTTCTTTAATCTGGGCATCCTCCTTAGGAGTAATCCCCAAATTCTTAAAGTTCCCAAATATGGGCATCCTCCTCAGGAGTAAGCCCCAAACCTTAATTCCTTAACTTGGGCATCCTCCTTAGGAGTAAGCCCCAATCCCAATCTCAAAATATGGGCATCCTTCTTGGGAATAAGCCCCAAGTCCTCTAATTTGGGCATCCTCTTCAGGAGTAAGCCCCAAACCAAGTCCCCTAACCTGGGATTCCTTCTCAGGAGTAAGCCCCAAACCTTAATTCCTTAACTTGGGCATCCTCCTTAGGAGTAAGCCCCAATCCCAATCTCAAAATATGGGCATCCTTCTTAGGATTAAGCCCCAAGTCCTCTAATTTGGGCATCCTCTTCAGGAGTAAGCCCCAAACCAAGTCCCCTAACCTGGGCTTCCTTCTTAGGAATAAGTCCCAGTCATAAATCTTGGGCATCCTTATTAGGAGTAAGCTCCAAGTCACTTAATTTGGAAATCCTCCTTAGGAATAAGCCCCAAACCTTAATCCCTAACCTGGGCTTCCTTTTTAGGAATAAGTCCCAGTCATAATCTTGGGCTTCCTTTTCAGGAATAAGCCCCAAGTCCCCTAATTTCTCTTTAACCAGTCCTAATTTACCCTTGATTTGGGTTTCCTTTTTCAGGAGTAAAACCCAATCATAAGTCCCCTCCTAACTTGGGCATCCTCCTTAGGAGTAAGCCCCAAGATTAGAGTATTCAAATCTCCATGAAGCACATATACCTTTATGGACCCTGTTCATGGATTTTCTCCCTAAAAGTGAATCCTAAACCTTCATCTATCTGGGCAGTCATACATACATAAGCCCCAAACCATTTCTTATGATTGCATCTTGCATGGCACAACTGTCTAAATTTTACTAATACCTCTTGTTTCTCACACCGAGCATGACTCACGTGAGCTTAGAGTGTAAAAGTAATTGTGACATCCTTCTTTGAGCCATCAATCATAAACATCATACCCTTGTTCGAACTACGTGGGTTCTGATTCCCTTTTCAAAAAAAAGGATACTTAAGTAGCCCATCTATGGGTTCGATCCCAACTCTGAAGTAATTCAGTGTCCTTCTGAATGAAGATAAACTTCAAGTGCCCCACTGAGTGGATTTAAAACCAGCCTGGTCATCATAATGACCAAGAGACTTTTATATAAATATTTTGAAGGATACCATTGACCAAGAATCTCTAAATAGATGCAGATGATTCTCTATTGATGAAGAACCTCGAATACATATAAAAGATTCTCTAAGTTTCTTACACATTTAATCATTGATTGTTAAACTGAAGGAAAGCTTATTTTATATTTGGTAATGTAATAAGGATTCACGAACATAACTTAAATCTACAAAGAGAGTCCCGGAGTAGAAAATAATTCCCCTCAAAAAGGTGTGATGAGTCCGACCTCCCATCCTCTCGAACAATGAAAATTCCTAAGCCTCATTAGCCCACAAGCTAATGAGCGCCTACCTTTGGAAAGTAGGTCCAAACGGATGTGGAATCATTGGATGTTTCTGGTTCTACGAACAAACCCGTTAGAAACCGATCGGAACATTTGAATCTCCCATCCAGGAGGTCATCCCCAGATTCCATGCGAAACAAAAAATGGTGAACCCGACGTGAATCCTTAACCAAGTTAAAGTGATGTTTTTCTTATTTGTTAGGCCCCTTGGGCCAACAAAGCAATCATTGACATGTTCTCATCCAAAAGATGCAGTGGCCGGATTCATCTTGATTATGTCTGTTATATGGAACAATCACTCTTTTCTCAAGATCTTCTGCAAAATGGCTTTCCTTAAATTCACCCCTGTGAATACTACTGCTGTAAACACCTCTACTGTGAGGTCTACTGCTGTGAAAACCAATGCTGCTACTCCTGCTGGAACGTCGTCCGCTCTGAGGATGACATCACCAACTCAGTGTCTTCAACGCTGGGTTTCTAATGCACTGGTTAAGGAGTACCATCGCAACGGTACTATCCCAACTCTGGAGGCCGCTCGTCAAGCCCTCCAAGTTAACAACTCTACCTGGTCGTCCGGACAACGGCGGCCAGCGATCAAGAAGTAGACGGTGTTGACTACCGTCTCCAACCGTTTCGGGTCGTTATCCCCAGAACGCAATTTCCATTCACTCCCTTACTCTGAGGAAGTGAATGAGCAGGTCCCGCAGGGCCTTAATTCAAAAATACAGGAGTCCTTCCCGAGGGCTCCCATCAGCAATCGCCGCCAGACTCGTGCGGTATTGCACCCTCAACATGATGAGGGTACTGACTCCAGGCATTCAGCTCAGGTTCCTCGAACCCGAGCAGGCAAGATGAATCGCCAGAGACGGAATCCGGTTAACAATAGGCAAGTTGTCATCCCTGCCATCTCCATAGAATTCCACCAACCTAACTTGGTGGCAAACAACGAGCAGGCACACACACCTGTCCGTTTTAATTCCGATGTCCAGCAGACTCATCTGGCAGCATCAAGCCAATCCCGCCAGGCAATTCCGGCGGAGTACTATAGGCAGGAACATACATCTGCTTATGCATCATCAGTTAGTCAGCAGGCTCGCCTGATTACATATGATGGAGTCCACCAACCTAACTTGGTGGCAAACAACGAACAAGCACACACACCTGTCCATTTTAATTCCGCTGTCCAGCAGACTCGTCTGGCAGCATCAAGCCAATCCCGCCAGGAAATCCGGCGGAGTACTATAGGCAGGAATATGCACCTACTTATGCATCACCAGTTAGTCAGCAGGCTCGTCTGACTACATATGATGGATCTCATCAACCACGTTTGGCGAAGTGTAATCAGCAGGCACATACACCTGCTAATACTAATCAAGCCTACCAACAGTCTCGCTTGGTAGCGCATGGAGAAGTCAGTCAGAAAGCCCCGACGACAAACAGGAGGCAGACTCAACTCTCTGCCTCCACACTTGAGTACTTTTAGGATTCACTGACAGGAAAAGGAGGACAGGAGCAGGCACATACACCTACTCCAAACCCGGAATGGACGTATATCCCCGTTCTGGCGGCTGAAGTCACCAAACATATTTTATCAATGGTGAAAGAGAAAAAGCAAATTCCTGCTCATATTCTGGATGCTTGCCAGGATATCATAACAGCTTCAGCATCATCTCAGGGACAGACACATAAATCTATCCCTAGCAGTGGAGTGACACATCAACGATTCACTCCGGAACAGACACACACATCTGTTCCAGTCCAAGAGGGTTATGGGGCATACTCCCCCATATCATACGGACAACCAAGTCAGGAACATACACCTGATTTGAGTGGAGATCGTCAGCCTAACCTGACCATCTTTCCTGATCAGGCACATACACCTACTCAGAGCAATCACTCTCATCATCAAGTGGTTTCTAAAGCGAGTAAGAAGGCATCTAAGAAAAAGATCCGCCCAGCACAGTCAGGAGATCAAAGGCCAATCTGTAACCAAGCCTTGCTCGATGCTGGAGTTCTTGAAGCCCTCATACATTTATCTGTCGGAATTCAAGATTCTACTCCCTTAGTTCCCAATAACGGGAACATTAATTCTAAAGGTCTTCAACAGACACTTCCTCATGAAGACTTGCTTCATGAAAATTCGGTCAATCTTGAAGTTTCTTCTTCAGATGAGAGCCACAGGAACCCTCTGTGTGGTCAGAAGACCAAGGAGCAAGAGATCTCATCTTTTACTGTAACCCATTATGGTGGTCCTCCCCATGATGATGAATTTCACTGCGAAAGTCCTCTCCGCAGTAGTGATTCACATTGCCTGGAAAATACTCCAGTGGACAATGTAGTGCTGAGAAAGCCCTCTTATCTTGAGGCACTTGCAAATGTGAAACCAGTCATGTCTGATGCTTTATCGCTAACAAGTGAAATACTTTCTCAATCAGAAGATAGCCCAGGGTGTAGGTCATTCTCCGAACCACCCCTAAGTCATGCATCTTCTAGTTTAATCAATAATCTCTCTACCAATCTTGTTGAATCTGATGAAGCAACAAGGAAACACCAACTCTGGTCAAAACAGGTAGAATAATCTTCATTTAATGATAAAGAGGAAATACTGAACATGAGGAAAAAACTGGCAAAAGGTGAAGTACCAGTCATGTTTTGGCCTTTGGCTGACTCCCAGTACGACATTCCAAAGATGTTGACGGATGATGGAATCCATGATATTCGTCTCAACATATGGAAAACTCTTTGTCAATTAAAGAATAAGGTATTATCTTATGATGAATATGAAAATCATATTAAGATAATAGAAGGGCTACAACGTCATATTGATTTAGCATCTCTATCAGTCTCTCGGTATCCGAAGGCTGAAAAACAATAGAGAACCCTTCAACGTTCATGCCTTGGTGCACTAAGAAAATTGTGTCAGTTAATTGCCAATGCTCCATCTGATGTTCATATCAAAGGATGGGGTGTTCATGGAGCACTACATTTCACAGTTCTTTCCAGTCAGCAAAGCCCGCCGAAAATGGTCTCATGCAATATTATTTCCCATGGCCGGCCACAGTCAATGGGCTTTGTTCATAATCAAAAGCTTGCTCAAGAACAGGCTTCAACTAGTTCCTCTCAAAATCAAGCATATAGAGAACAAGTTGTTGAATTGATCCTACATCAAGTAGGCGAGAATATTGCACAAGCCTCTTGTATGGAGCAAACACGTCATCAAATGATAGAAGTCTCGGAAATCATCCAACGGTCTGTTGAACCAGGTGATAAAAATGGATACAGGTTAATGCATCCAGCTAATTTCCAAACTAAGATTCGCAAGATCAAGAGATCTTTTAAGAAGATCTTAGACGTAGCATGTCAAGAGCCACCCCAGCTTGTCAAACTGGGGACTTCTCTAACCCAACCCTCAGATTCAACAAATGGGATTCGAGGAGTTGAGCGGAATCAGCAGGAATATCCCCAGTTCTCGAGACTGGGGACTCTTTCAAATCATCAATCCCCTCCTCAGAGAATGTCGGTCTTTTCTCGATTGGGGAAGAAGCCCCAAGAGGAACGAAGAGCCAAATTATCAGGAGATTCCCTCCAAGTTATAGCTCGTCAAGAAGTTCCTAAAAGATTGAATCAACAAAAGGCAATGTCTCATCAAAGACATGAAAGAAGACAATATCACAGAAATGTTGATAGAAGAGATGCGATGCATTATGCATCAATCAATGTCATCAATGCCGTTGTTGTTAATCCACCAGAGGAGACTCACTCAGGAGACTTAGATGAAGACCGTCCTGCTCAAGAAAATGTACGCATCGATACAAATGAAGAAGGTGTACGTACACGAAGTCAAAGGATTACTCAGAACCTAGGTAATCCACTTCCCTCCCTCCAAAAGGTATCCAACAAAGGGAAGGGAAAGAATCAGGTTACATATCCTTCCTCTGGAGAAGGTCAGTCGCTCTCATTAGAGCAAAGGTTTGCACAACAGGAGGAAGAAATGAAAGAATTAAGAAGAATGAATGCAGAACTACTTCAGAGTAGTCTTCTTCTTAAGAATGCTGAAGTCCGATAGCCGAAGGAATTTGTTGCAGTTACTGAGATGGATCAAGAATATCCTCCTTTATCAGTACACCCTCAGAGGTCTAATCCTACGGGTCAAGCGCAACAATGGTTGGCAGTGCTACCATCAGTTGCAGCACCAACCACCACGTCTGTTCAAGCTCCATTCATTGCACCTACTTAAGACCAGGTTCAACCGGATGTTTCTCAAAAGTTAATAACTACTATTGAGTCATTAACAGCTAAGTTAGAAACTATGGAAGGGAAACGGGCGCAAGTTCAACCTGAAAAGAAAGTTTACCCTGAATGGGTAGATTCAATTTCTCCTCCATCCAGTTTTGGAAACCCTGTTTTCCCTACTTTCAATGGATCAGGCGACCCTGAACAACATTTGACGCATTACGTGTCTTGTTGTGATCCTATGATGGGAACTCCAGAGCAGCAAGAAGCAGTGAAACTCATATGCTTCCTGCGAACCTTGCAAGGACCAGCTTTTGTCTGGTATACAAGCTTGCAATCCCGGTCAATCATCGGATGGGAGGATCTTCGTCAAAAATTCCTTCTTCAGTTCAGCTCAACTTTTCCAAAAACGACAGTTTTCGATCTTACAAACTGCAAGAAAAGGGAGAATGAAAGAGTCTCTGATTTCATTGCTCGCTGGAAGGGATTAACGTATTCTCTGAGTTTAGCACTCCCTCAAGAAGAGCTGTTGCCAATCTGTGTGGAAAAGTTTCGTGACAAATTACGCACGCCATTGATCCCTATGAAATACACAGGAGGGTTTCGAGACCTTACTTCAATCGCTCAGCAGATTGAATATTCCCTTACACAGGCTAAGGTTAAATCTCGTGTAATTCCATCGGCTCCAAGAAGAAGAATGGGTAAAGAAGAAACTGCTACAGTTATCCTTAAACAAGCACCTGTACCTATATCTACTTCAAAACCTTCATCTTCTCGAAGGACTCCACCTCCTGAATGCCAAAAACAAAGGTCGTTTCATCCAAATGATCAAAGAGATCAATGACGAAAACAATTTGAGGATATGAAGAGTAAAACATACTCTTTCCAAAATGAGCAAGTTCCTGGTTACTTCATTTCAGCTCTGGAAAATAATTTGGTTCAATTACCAGTTCCCAAGAGGCCAAACAAGGAAGGAGATGAAGACCGTCCCAATTATTGTCCCTTTCATCAAATATTGGGGCATCCCATCAAGGAGTGTTTTGTCTTTAAAGACCTCCTGCAAAAGATGGTCGACTTGGGACAAGTCAAATTGAAGGGTTCTTCAGCTCATGTAGCGTGTGTTACCGCTACAGATCCAGAGGAAGGAGGCGAGTGGCAGGAAGTTAGAAGCAAAACTGCGCAAAAATATGATGATTGGATGGTCAGAAAGACAATCAATCGGACCCATGCCATTTTGCGAACACAATTGAAAAAGCCAGTTGTGTCTCCTACAAAAGCTACAGTGAAGCCTCCATCAAAAGACAAATCCTCAAAAGGGCAGTGCAATTCAAAGAAGAAAGAGGAATCAGAAGAAGATTAGTATGTATCGAGGCCTAAGTTATCTTTGACTCTGGTGGATTTCATGCCATCTACTTCAAAGCCACGGGCACCGCCCCGTCAAACGGCACAGCCTAAACAGGCTAGTCAGGCAGGGTCTTTATCAGACGAAGAGTTAATCTTCGGTTCTGTTAATATGATTCAATTAACAGATCCATATTCCAGTCTTGATGAGCCTGAATTCCCTGTATCAAATAAGGGAATCTGAGGAAGTTCCAGAGGTTCAGGATACAGAGGAAGACATGGATCTTTCCGAAGCCACTACTCCAATTCTACCCCTGCTAGCACTGTGTATGGAGCAGAAACTCATGGTAGAGCCCTTCAGCGAGCTCAAAAAGAACAAGCAAGTTCTTCTGCCAATGGCCAACTCAGTTTTGGCACAGTTATTTTGGAAGACCGATTAAAGGTTCCATCTTCTTTATCTCAGCAAGTAAATGGATCTAATCAATCTAATCTTCCAAAACCAAGGATGTTTCCAACTTCTATCCCAATACAAGATGCATCAGCTTCCAAAGAATCTGCTTCCAAGGTACCTGCTAAACCTCATATTCTTGTTGGGAAACGCAGACCTCTAGATCAAAAGTATGATATATTGAAACACTTGGCCCAAGTACCATCCAAGTTATCAATTTTGGATGCTTTGAATCTGTCAAAAGATCTTTGGGAAGCACTCATCGAAGCTTTGTCAAGTCCTCAGGAGTTTGAAGCTGAAATTGCTGAAGTTGAAGTCTATCACATAGAGAATAATCCTGCAGAATGCCATGCAGTGATATCTTTTACTGATAAAGATGAAGATGATGTTGTGCATGGGCACATAAAACCTCTCTACTTATCTGGAAAAGTCAATGGTGTAGATATCCGAAGAGTTTTCATTGACAATGGTTCAGGAGTCAACCTCATGCCCATTCGTACACTTCGTCGATTGGGCCTCACGGAATCTGATTTATCTCCTTCTACCATGATGTTACAAGGATATGATAAAAATGAACAAGAACCACTGGGCGAAGTTACACTCAGAACCCAGTTTGGAGATCTTGTATCCAATTCGGATTTCATGATTGTTGATCAAGACTCAGCTTTCAACGTCTTGCTTGGAAGACCCTGGCTACATCAAAATGCGGCTATCCCTTCATCATACCATCAATGTCTCAAATACTGTTTCAATGGTCAAGTTGGAACATTGTATGGTGATAAGGCCCCGTTCAAGACATGTGAGTCTCAATACATTGAGGCAGAATTTTATCACATGAAGGGAAGAGAAAAATCTACAATGAAGGAAATTACCAAAGTTAATGCTCCATATGGTTTGGAGAAAATTCCAATAAATCCATTTACACATGTGAGTACAGATTATGTGTTACCTATCAGTCAAATTGACAAAATGGGCCCAAATCAAAATACTCTTATGGAAAGATCCATAATGTCAGTTACGGCAATCGATCCAGACAACATGGGAGAAATTGGTAACCTACCAAAAAGTGATGAAAGCCTAAGTGGTGACGTTTTCATTTCATCTGTTGAAGTCCAACAAGTCTATACTTCTCCAATCAGTCCAGAAGAAGTTATAGAAACACCAGAGGTGAATAATGATGTCGATTCTCAATCCATCATCTCCTCTTTATTTCCCAAAGAAGGCCCTTTATCATCAATAGGGTCGGAAATGGAAGCTTCTTCTTCAAAATGTGAAAATTTTGATATCTCTTATGATCATGAAAATTTCGTTTTGTCATCTACTATGCAAGTAGAGACGGAAGAAATATCACATGATGAAGAGGAAGAGGAAGATCTTAGAGATGCTCCTCCAGCATTTGAAGAGGGTATCTCTACCACTGTGGATGAACTCAGAGAAATAAATCTGGGTACAGAGAAAGATCCACGCCCCACTTTAATTAGTGCGGCCATGACCCTTGAAGAGCAAGAGATGTATATTTCTTTTCTAAAGCAAAATAAAGATATTTTTGCTTGGAATTATACAGAAATTCCTGGGCTTGATCCTAATATTGCTACTCATCATTTGGGTTTACCAAAAGAACATCGAGGATTCAAGAAAGATGCGAGAAGAACACACCCAACCTATGCTTCCAAAATTGAGGCTGAAGTGGATAAGCTTATCAAAGCTAACTTCGTCAGAGAAGTTCAATATCCCAAGTGGTTGGATAATATTGTCCCTGTAAAGAAAAAGAATGGATAAATTAGGGTTTGCATCGATTTCAGAGATCTTAATCGGTATTGTCCTAAAGATGATTTCCCAGTTCCGATTACAGAACTCTTAATTGATGCGAAGGCTAGTTATGAAGTACTTTCCTTAATGGATGGATATTCCGGATATAATCAGATCTGAATGGCCCCATAAGATGAGGAATCTACAGCCTTCAGAGCCCCTCAAGGTGTGTTTTGTTACCAGGTGATGCCCTTTGGTTTAAAGAATGCAGGTGCAACATATCAACGCGCCATGCATTGTATCTTCAAACCTTTCTTAGGGAAATTTGTTGAATTCTATGTAGACGATTTGGTGGTTAAATCCAAATAACGTTCTAATCACTTGGCTGATTTGGAAGTCATATTCCACAAGCTTCGACAACATAATTTGAAGATGAACCCCTTAAAATGTGCTTTTGGGGTAACCTCAGGAAAATTCCTCGGCTTTGTTGTACGCCATAGTGGTATTGAAGTCGATCCTGAGAAGACCAAATCAATCCTTGGTATGTCACCTCCTCAGAATTTGAAAGAATTAAGAGGACTTCAAGGACACTTAGCCTATATTCGGCGTTTCATTGCCAATTTGGCGGGTAAAAGTCTACCCTTCACCAAATTGATGAAGAAGGGAGTCACATACCAGTGGACTGAAGATTGTCAAGAAGCATTTGACATTCTCAAGAAATACCTCCTGAGTCCACCGGTATTAATGCCACCTGTTGAAGGAAGACCACTTATCCTCTATGTGACAGCTCTAGAGCGATCATTGGGGGCCTTTCTTTCTCAAAAGAATGATGCTGGGAATGAAAATAGCCTCTACTATATCAGTAGAACTATGCTTGAAGCAGAAACCCGGTATTCAAGTATTGAGAAGTGATGCCTGGCATTAATCTTTACAGTTCAGAAACTGAGACACTACTTGCAACATCACGAGGTCCAATTGGTATCTCGCAATAATCTGCTCAAATTCATCCTTAGTCGTCCAATGCTTACAGGACGTCTAGCAAGGTGGGAAGTTATTTTGCAACAGTTCGACATTCAGTATGTGTCTCAAAAGGAAACAAAGGGTCAAGCTCTGGCTGATTTCCTAGCTGAACATCCTTCCATGGAAGACACGTCTTCAGATATTGAACTCCCTGATGAGGAAGTTTTCTCTATTCAAGAGAATCCTCAAACATGGGAAATGTATTTTGATGATGCTTCCAGAAGTCCAACAGGGAAGAAAATCGAAAATCCTAAATTCAACAAAGTTGGTTTAGGAATTGTACTCATTTCTCCAGATAAGGCATTGTTACCTTATTCCTTTCTATTGTGGGAAGGTGGTACTAATAATGAAGCCGAATACCAAGCTCTCATTACAGGCTTGGAGTTAGCGCTCCAAGAACAAGTGAATCACTTAAAGGTGAAAGGTGATTCAGACCTGGTAATCAAACAAGTCAATGGGGATTATGCCATCAGAAAAGAAGAATTAATCCCTTTGTGTGATTACGTCAGAGAGTTAATGGCGGAATTCCCTTCAGAACCGACATTTTCTTATGTCCCAAGATCACAAAATGCTCAAGCTGATGCACTGGTTAATATAGCCACAGCTCTAGAAGATCCAAATCGGGACGATACAACCATCAGTATTGCCCACCGTCATGCAATTTCACCTTATGTTCAAGCCAGAACAGAGGAAATTAATGAAATTAGTCCCATTCCTGAACCGTAGGGTCATACTACAGGATGGATGACACCTATCAGGTAATACCTTCAAAATGGAACACTTCCACCTGATAGAGCCGAGAAAGAACAAATCCGGCGACGTGTGGTCAATTTTACTCTTTATGATAGCCCAAACCACCTAGAGAAAATTCTCTACAAAAGTGGTTTTGATGGAGTTCTCTTCAGATGCATTGATGGTGAAGAGACAATGGCTGTCATGAAAGAAGTGCATGCAGGAGTATGTGGTGCCCACCAGTCTGGACATAGATTGTCTGATCAAATTCGAAGGCTTGGATACTTTTGGCCTTCAATGATACAAGATTTTATTGATTTCACAAAGAAGTGTCATTCATGTCAAGTATATGCCAACTTCATTCATCAACCTCTAGATTTGCTTCATACAGCTAAATACTCATGGCCATTTACCACATGGGGAATGGATGTGGTGGGACCTTACCCTTCAGCTACGGCCAAGCAGTTTAAGTACATTCTTATTGCTACTGATTCCTTTTCCAAATGGGTAGAAGCAGTACCTCTCAAAGAAGTCAGTTCTAAATGCATTGTTAGTTTCATCGAGTCTAACATCATTACTAGATTTGGTGTCCCTCATACCATATTGACGGACAACGGCACCAACTTTTGTTCTTCTGAGGTGAAGAAATTGTATCAAGAATACAACATTAAATCCAACCATTCATCTAGGTATCATGCGGAAACCAATGGCCAAATAGAAGACTTTAACAAGTATCTTTCAAATATACTGCAAAATATGGTGGATAAAGATAAGAGGTCATGGCCTGATAAACTATTTCATGCTTTATGGGCTTATCGGACTACCACCCGCAATGCAACGCGGTCAACTCCATATTCGTTGGTATATGGAACAGAAGCAGTCTTGCCAATTGAAGTTCAATTTCCCTCACTCAGAGTAGCCATTTGTGATCAGTTATCTACAGATGAGCAATCCCAAAAGCGATTGAATGAATTGGAACAGTTAGATGAGAAAATATTGTGCACTTTGCACCACTTGGAAATCTATCAGAATCGAATAGCACGAGATTTTAACAAAAAAGTTCGTCTTCGTTCATTCATTCAGGGAGAATTGGTATTAGTTCTCAGAACTCCAATGATACCAGGAAATAAACCTCCCAAGCATGAGCCAAAATGGGAAGGACCTTATTCAATACATAGGGTTTACTCCAATGGAGCTTATTCATTAATCTCAATGGATGGAGAGCTCATCACGACTCCAACCAATGCCAGATTTCTGAAGAAATATTTTGTATAAACATAAAATATGGTCCCCAGAACCAAGACTCTTACAATTGGTTCATACATTAATAGTCCATTATGACTTTAAACTGCATCATCATTAATAGTCCAGCATGACATTAAACTTCACCATCCACGGTCCATGCATATGACCTTAAACTATTCGCACTTTCGTCCAACATGACGTTAAACTGTAGAAAAGAAGATGTCCCTACAACATGACACTAAACTGTGCGGCACCAGTTCGTCCTTACTATATGATGTTAAACTATACAGCAATGGTCCAGTATGACCTTAAACTACAACAACGTCCAACATGACGTTAAACTGTAGGAAAGTCCCTTACGTCCGGAAAGACGTTAAACTACATAAGCACTTAATGGTCCAGTATGACCTTAAACTGCAACATGGTCCAACATGACATTAAACTGTGTTTCGTCCGAGATGACACTAAACTATATCAGTTCCCTTAATTGTCCAGCATGACACTAAACTGTAGTTCGTCCTAGCTACATGACGCTAAACTGTGCAGCACCCTAATTCTTCCAAGGTGACGTTAAACTATGCGGTCCATGCATATGACCTTAAACTGTTCACATGTCTTCTTTCGTCCAACATGATGATAAACTGTGTCCTCTTTTGTCTCTGCAACATGACACTAAACTGTGCGGCACCAGTTCGTCCTTGCTATATGACGTTAAACTATACAGCAATGGTCCAGTATGACCTTAAACTGAAACTTCGTCCCACACGACATTAAACTATGAAAAATTTCCCTAAAATGGTCCAGTATGACCTTAGACTGTAAGTAGGTCCTGTATGACCTTAAACTGCATCATCAACGGTCCATGTATATGACCCTAAACTATTTTCAAGTCCCTACGTTCAACAAGACGTTAAACTGTGACGTCCTAACTACATGACGCTAAACTGTATAAAAGTCCCTTACGTCCGGAAAGACGTTAAACTATATAATCATCAAAGGTCTTGTATGACCTTAAACTACACCACCGTCTAGCATGACATTAAATTGCACCATCCTTGGTCCATGCATATGACCTTAAACTATTCGCACTTTCGTCCAACATGACATAAATGGTGTGTTATTTTGTCCTTACTGCATGACATTAAACTGCACAGTCCCCCTTTCGTCCAATATGACGTTAAACTGTATTGTCACCATCGTCCTAACTAAATGACGCTAAACTATACAGAAAATACTTGATATGTCCTACATGACATCAAACTGTTATTTTGTCCCTGCTACATGACACTAAAATGTGCATCACCAATAGTCCTAACTGCAAGACTTTAAACTGCATAGTCCCTTTTTTATGTCCTACATGACATTAAACTATGCATCGTTAAGGTTGTTGTTACCTCTTGTTTCTCACACCGAGTATGACTCACGTGAGCTTAGAGAAAACATAAACCATAACACTCTCTTTGGGCCTCTAACCATGTATAAGTCCCAACAACATTTTTTTTTAGATCATTGTCCCCAAGAACAACTTGATCATTAATTCATTCTTTAATTGAACTACGCGGACTTTGATCCTTGCCCTCCAGGCTGGGTATGTAGGTAACCTCCCAGGGTTCAAGCCCGAAAACAATCTCTTCACATCGGTTCACCACCATCTCATATGATATTGATTCGTGAAACCACACCTAGAATCAATATCTTTACATTGATTCACTTTCGTCCTTTTTATATGACGTTAAACTATGCAACACTTTTGTCTGGTACGACAATAAACTACAATATTCTTTGATTTCCTCATTTGAGAGAGAACTATTATTGACATTGATTTTTCAATCATGGTTTTTATTTTCAAAATACTACGTGCATACATGGTAATGCCTAAACTTTTTATCTTAGGTTAAACCATCATTGCACTAAAGTCCCCTTTCACCCTTCACATGTACGAACCAAATTTGTACAAAGGGTAGTTCTAGAACTACGTGGACTTCATTCCCATCCTTATGGGATACGTAGGAACATTCGAGTGTCCCTCGAATCCAGTCCCAAGTCTTTTGGGCCTAATCCCAAATTTTACTTTCAGTCCCTTGGCTGAAAAGTCCTCATGAAAACACACACTGTGTATTCATTATTATGGTCTGAATTCTATGACCCTAAACTAAGATCACTCATACTTTCATCCTGCACAACGTTAAACTGCATTTCAAGAACTACGTATGGCTTGATTCTCATTCTTATGAGATACGTAGTGAAGTCCAAAATTTCAATTCAGGACCCAGCCACAACATGATTATGGTTATCATTGACCTATGTATCTCTATATACATTAGACAATACCCATCTTTATGTGTTATAATCCTAACCTTAAATATTTTCAGATCTTCATAACCCTTTTCATGACTTCTAGTCACAAAAATGTCAAACTTCTGAGAATTCTTTTGCCTAACTATGCAGCACGTGCCCATAGGTGGCCTTGCATAAACAGTCCACAAAACAGACTTGTCAGCCAAAAGATGCTATTTATTTGACTATGCATCCAATGCCCTTAGGTGGCCCTGCATAATTCAACCCCCTAACGGGTTTGTTGGATAATAGTAACTTCATTCTTGGGAAGAATGCCTCTTTTGTCCTTATTTGTCTTAAATGACGGTATGTAGGGATCTGCAAAAAATTAGCCATCCTTAACATATTTGTCCCATATCCTTTTTTATGATCTGAAAGTATTCAAGTCTACGGTTTATTCTTCTTCCCTACGTTTGGGTCAGACCTTCGTAGGAGTGATATTCATCCAGTTCTTCGATATTCTTGTTCGGAAATATCTTCTCTATATTCAAGTACCTCTTTCCATACAACAAACTCTATACTTTAGAAAATTTGAATCTCCATAAACTTTCACTGGATTTTAGCAGTAGGAAAGTAAATTTTTGAGAGTTCTTTTGCCTGACTATGCAGCACGTGCCCATAGGTGGCCTTGCATAAACAGTCCACATAACAGACTTGTCAGCCGAAAGATACTATTTATTTGACCATGCATCCAATGCCCATAGGTGGCCCTGCATATTTCAACCCCCTAACGGGTTTTGTTAAATAATAGTAACTTCATTCTTGGAAACTACTTCTTCTAATGCCTTTTAGATCTTTTTCATATCATTCCTCAGATTCAAATATTCTTAAGCCATAGTTTACATATTTTCTCTCATACTTGAGTATGGTAATATGTTTTCAGATAAATTATCAAGGAATTGAAACAATTTTAATCCATTTTGGTCAAAGCTATTTCGACCTTAAACATTATCCCCTTTATGTCCGGCATGCATGACTTTAAACTTCCCACAAAAGACAAAGGAACTCTGAATAAAAGTCAAGTTCCAGCTCACTAAACATACATTCTGTATGATTTAGGTAATATTGAGCAATTAAAAGATTCAAAGTTTGTAGGGTTATTTGTAATAATCCTAGTAAAAATCAAACTATGCTTACTAGGCCCATTGGCTTAAGTAAATTTGAAGAAGGTAATGAAAGAATGCAAGTACAAATGATTGAAGAAGAAAGTGTTTTTCATTGATACACAAGAGTTAGAAGGACATCCACAGACTGGAGTCTCTTCTCTTTTTCAAGAATTACAAGAGGCTTTCAGCATAACACTTCATTTGATTTACGGAATCCCGAGCTTCATCAGCAACCACATGGAATTCATTCATTCAACTGGATACAACAAGAGATGCAGTGATACCAGCTCTTCTTGGAACAATTGTAAAAGGATGTTCTTGAGTGCGGTTTGAGAAAATTTTCTGCTGATCAAACAGTGACTCTGTTGCTGTCCAAGAGACTTGGAAGATGGATACATGGATTTGAGAATGGAGCATTGGAAGTAAAGAGTCATTTGGAGAGAGTACTCTTTTCAAATATTGCTCTAATACCATGTTTGTCTTCTCTCCACCAACCATTAGTGGAAAACATTTCAGCCCATGGGTTTTCCATTTTTATATCTGTAGAGAAATGGCATGGAAGGAGAAATTGAAAGTTCACACCATTGTTGTTGCTCTTAATGCACAGCATAACCGAAATAGAGGAGTAGAAGTGCAGCTGCATCTCAGGTGTATAATTGTTTGCATTTGGAAAATTGACTCCTTGCAGATGACCATGACCACACAGAGGCAGATGGATGCTCTGTGGAAAATTAGGATGATATTTCTTCAAGTGCTTAGCCAAATCTGAGAGAGTGATGTTGCAGATATCATAGTAATCATGGCCAATGATGTTCATCATGTCATCAATCCGCTTCCTAGCCAGTTCATCAGACGTTTTAATTCCATTAGTATCCATTGAATCTGCCCAAAAGTTGAATAAATTAAACTCTTAAATGGGTTTATATTTCATAAAATTTGTGAAAGATTTCGAAAAAAATGGATAAGGCATTAAGGCGCGCAAGTCTAAAACATGGCGCGCAAGTATTCACGTGTCGCGCTAGTTTTTGATGCGCAAGTGTAAACCGTGCAAGTACAAATACCTTTACAATAGCGCGACATCGAGGAAAACGTTGGAAAACAGAGCACCTTGCGCGGCTAAGATAACCTGTGTGACGAGAGCTCGAGAAGGTATGAAGTCCGGAAATCCGGATGCTTGTACGGAGGTGAGGCCATGTATTTATAGGCCAGGAGGCCTATCTGCGCGCCGTACCCAGTGCGCTCAAGGCCTGCGCGGAGAGAACTTGCGCGCCGCCCTCTATGCCCTGAAGACCTGCGCGCCCCTTTTCCTTTGGATGGATTCGATTTCCTCAGAGTCAAATCCTCATTTCTCTCCGGATCCAACTCTGAGGGGGGACTTTTGTTGACGCTCCTTTCATCACAGAATCTAAAGATCGGAAAAGGGGAATATCTGAGCTCAAAGTGATTCAAACTTTGAAGAAAACAACAAAAATCGACAAAGGCATGAACAAAGGATCAAAAGCAATGGCACCGCGCAAGTTATATCACTGTCGCGCAAGTACACTTGCGCGACGCCCTTGGTCGCGCAAGTGACTTGCGCGACCTAAGTGATAACCGCCCGGTAACCGCTCAGGGTCTTCTCCTACCTATAAATAGACCCTGTGGGCCCCCCATTCGAGAGGATCTTTTTTCAGAAACTCGGATTGAAGCTCCCGACGCCCAAGTCTCTTTTCAAAGCTTCCGGAACACTTCTAAAGGTAATTTCTTACCTAGAACGGAAGATTTAAAGAGAAGAAGGAAGGCCTAAGTGTTGAAACTCATCAACACTTGCGCGCCGCCTTATTCCTTCAATAGAACTCGTGCGTCCCTTTTCTGGAAGAACCTCAAGAGGATTCTAAAGGGATTTATAAATAGTCGCTCAAATATTCTAATGATGTTTGAGAATCGCGCAAGTACCCCTCATGTCGCGCAAGTATACTTGCGCGACCAATAATTGCGCGCCGCCGCAGTACCTGCGCACCTTCCAAGACTTGCGCGCCCATTCCTTTTTTGGGTGCCTTTTCTGCCCATTTTACCCCTCTTAAGCCATCACACCTTTCCTTTTCAAGATTCAGTCTTCAAGACACTCTTCAAAGCCATTTATGGCATGATTTCTTGATTTGACTTCCTTATCTGAAAGGAATTCTGTGGAATATCTCTCAAAACCTAGTGATTTAAACATATTTATGTCACCAAAGATTGAGAGTTCATTCATCCAACCTCATCCTTTAAGATGAGAGAATCTTTAACCTGGGTCTCCTTTTCAGGAATAATCCCCAGTTATAAGTTCTTTAATCTGGGCATCCTCCTTAGGAGTAAGCCCCAAATTCTTAAAGTTCCCAAATATGGGCATCCTCCTTAGGAGTAAGCCCCAAACCTTAATTCCTTAACTTGGGCATCCCCCTTAGGAGTAAGCCACAATCCCAATCTCAAAATATGGGCATCCTTCTCAGGAATAAGCCCCAAGTCCTCTAATTTGGGCATCCTCTTCAGGAGTAAGCCCCAAACCAAGTCCCCTAACCTGGGCTTCCTTCTCAGGAGTAAGCCCCAAACCTTAATTCCTTAACTTGGGCATCCTCCTTAGGAGTAAGCCCCAATCCCAATCTCAAAATATGGGCATCCTTCTTAGGAGTAAGCCCCAAGTCCTCCAATTTGGGCATCCTCTTCAGGAGTAAGCCCCAAACCAAGTCCCCTAACCTGGGCTTCCTTCTCAGGAATAAGTCCCAGTCATAAATTTTGGGCATCCTTCTTAGGAGTAAGCCCCAAGTCGCTTAATTTGGACATCCTCCTTAGGAATAATCCCCAAACCTTAATCCCTAACCTGGGATTCCTTTTTAGGAATAAGTCCCAGTCATAATCTTGGGCTTCCTTTTCAGGAATAAGCCCCAAGTCCCCTAATTTCTCTTTAACCAGTCCTAATTTACCCTTGATTTGGGTTTCCTTTTTCAAAAGTAAAACCCAATCATAAGTCCCCTCCTAACTTGGGAATCCTCCTTAGGAGTAAGCCCCAAGATTAGAGTATTCAAATCTCCATGAAGCACATATACCTTTATAGACCTTGTTCATGGATTTTCTCCCTAAAAGTGAATGCTAAACCTTCATCTATCTGGGTAGTCATACATACATAAGCCCCAAACCATTTCTTATGATTGCATCTTGCATGGCACAACTGTCTAAATTTTACTAATACCTCTTGTTTCTCACACCGAGCATGACTCACGTGATCTTAGAGTGTAAAAGTAATTGTGACATCCTACTTTGAGCCATCAATCATAAACATCATACCCTTGTTCGAACTACGTGGGTTCTAATTCCTTTTTCAAAACAAAGGATACGTAGGTAGCCCATCTATGGGTTCGATCCCAACTCTGAAGTAATTCATTGTCCTTCTGAATGACGATAAACTTCAAGTGCCCCAATGAGTGGATTTAAAACTAGCCTGGTCATCATAATGACCAAGAGACTTTTATATAAATATTTTGAAGGATACCATTGACCAAGAATCTCTAAATAGATGCAGATGATTCTCTATTGATGAAGAACCTCGAATACATATAAAAGATTCTCTAAGTTTCTTACACATTTAATCACTGATTGTTAAACTGAAGGAAAGCTTATTTTATATTTGGTAATGTAATAAGGATTCACGAACATAACTTAAATCTACAAAGAGAGTCCCGGAGTAGACAATAATTCCCCTCAAAAAGGTGTGATGAGTCCGACCTCCCATCCTCTCGACCAATGAAAATTCCTAAGCCTCATTAGCCCACAAGCTAATGAGCACCTACCTTTGGAAAGTAGGTCCAAACGGATGTGGAATCATTGGATGTTTCTAGTTCTACGAACAAACCCGTTAGAAACCGATCGGAACGTTTGAATCTCCCATCCAGGAGGTTATCCCCGGATTCCGTGTGAAATAGTGTTGAAATTCAGTAGTGTAAATTGTTCCACCTCGATCTAACCACGATATCTAACATGGATAAATCCTTGTAGAATATTCACCCCCTTACCTCTTGGATTTTTCATGACATGATATTGAATCCCTATACTTTCATATAATACATGGGAATCCTAAATTGAGGGGGTTATTTAATTAATTAAACGTCCATTTAATAATTTCATCAATTATTAGAACCTAAAATGGTTTTATAACCCACCAAATAATACCCACCTATTCTGCACTCAACACTGAAGTGTGAATATCAATCCATTGAACTATGGAAATGATATCGCAACCCAAACATGAATGAATAATCTAATATTTAATAAACTAAAAATAAAATATTCCTCAAAAACATGAACACCTAAGAGTTCCACCAAACTATTATCTTATGGTAAACATCCAATTATGGGACAAACATAGTGGTTAAAAAATTATCTGAGATCATTTTTCATGTGAAATTATTATTTATAACCCTCTTAAGAACCAAATAGATAAAAAATTAAATTTCTACTCTAATCCAGAATTTGGGGAAATAGGAGTCTTTCATGGATAGCACTGGACATCATTGTTGGTGTCTTATTATGGCTTAATGACACCTTTTTTTGGACACCTATGGATATCTAGATAGAATTCATGGATGTTTGTAGGGGATAGGGAAAGAGGTATGCCTTAGACACAAGAATTTCTGTACTGGGATGCAGTATGAGAGAATATAGTTGGTCATGCTCTTGTGATGTTACTAGATATATATATTTTGTTTTTTTAGTTTTGTGTAGTATATAAAATAATATGTTTGTGGAATTTTCCCTCATTTCCCACTTTTTTATAGAATCATTTCATCACCCTTAATTTCTATAATACTCTGGTTATATTTTTTGATTAATTATATTTATCGAGATTTTTTCTTCCATTATTTCAATGATTTTGTGTTTTCGATTTAATATAATTATTCATCATTGTGATCCACTCAAAAAAATGGGTATATTTTCCCCACCATACCATTATAGACCAACACTGCTACACGATAATCATTGGTGTATAGGGAGGTGAACATTAGGACACATGACCAACTATGTTTTTTTATTTATGATTGAACTTAGTCCAGGACATTAAACTTCTGATAGGATTAATAGCCATGTAATAAACTCAACTTCTCATGAGTCGATGTTCAAAAGGAAATATAAAATTCTTAATTTACATCTTTAATAACGTTTTTTATATATTTAAAAAAGTGATATTCACTCAATTCCAATATGAAATTCCACGGCATGAAGTGAATCTTGTAAATGATAGGTAGAATATTTTACATTGTCTCATGCCTAGGGAAAGATAGGTTATGTTTGATTGATTTATTCATATAGCATATCGTTTTCATGATTTATCTTTTTAGATTTGATCTACATATATAATGTCTTATTATTTGTAAGATGTGTTTAGTTGGAGCATACATTCTCTTAATTCACTATACATTATGTGGTCATTAGGATTCCCCATGTTGTAAATGGTATGATTCATGTTGAAACTAAGATTATTTAAAAGGGGTTTATAGTAGGTTGTTTTTTTCATGTGGAAAATTTAAAAAATCTCATGATAGGTAATGAAATTTTATTTCATGGTTACTTGACAAAATAAAAATCTAAGATCTTGAAATTATTTGGCATCTCATACTTTACTCATTTTTTGGACAACATAAAACACTAATATTCTAATGGTAAAATTTAGTTAAATGAATAAAAACAAGATATATTTCTAATAGATCATATAATTATAAATTCTTACATATATAACATGATATTTCATTGATAAATAGTGACAATATTATCTGAAAAAAATATAAATCATAACTTCAGAAGATTCATTACATTGAACCTTATTTAGCATATCTAAAAAAAATTTCAGCCATTCATTTTTTTAAATTAAATGTATATAAATTTATTATATTTAAAACATAATAAACATCATTTTATTATTATGTATATCTTAATAGTAATTATGGATAAAAAGAAGAAAAATATAAATGTAAATTCTAAAATTTTATAACCATTGCATAGACATTGAAAAAAATAGAGCTAAAAACATGGCATTTAGAATTAAATAAAGTTTAATGAAATGTAAAAAAATCATTTTCTGTCCAACAAAACCTGTTTCATGAATATTTTTTCTATATTATATATTTTATAATTGAATAACTAATGAAAACTATGAAACAAAATAAACTGAAAATTATTGTCGAAACCAAAAGCATTCAGTATAAACCAACGAAGATAAAAACATTATAGTGATTGATTTATAATTTCATATAGTTAAATAAAACATAGATGAAATTATTTACTATCATATTAAATAATATTTATAAAAATTCAACTAGTAAATCTCAACATATTATAAAAACATTATAATATAGTAAAAATTAATTTCGACCAAAAAAATTTATATGGATTAAATTATTCAAAATTATTAAATATTTACAAAGAAAAACAAACTCCCATCATTAATATATTATTGTATAGAAGTATAAACAATTTAAATTTATTATAAAAGAGGGTAGTTCACTTATGAAACAAGATTGATTTGATTTAAGGGTTTCATATCAATTTCATTTCATTGAGACAACATTTAATGTAATGACACAATTTATTATTTATATGGTATATAAACATCTAAAGAGTTTATTTTATAATAATCCATGATTTATTGAAAATTATTTATATGAATTTTTTATTTTTAAAATTCACATGATTTTTATTCAGAAATAACTAAAATCTCGTGAGTTCTACCTCTCAATTTTTTTCTATTGTGGTATGTTTAATGTTATTAACCTATAAAATTTTTGAGTATTATATACTATCTTTTGAATATTATATATTTTTTTCATCTTAATTAAAGACAATAATAGTTACATTTCATGTTATTTCAACCAATGTGATTTTATTTGAATGTTACCAAAGTGATATGGGTTTACTGCATCAAATTATCCTCTTTAGGACATATGTTATATTATACAATTGTATACTATCAGGAGGTGTATTTACTAACCACTGTATATGTTATTTTATGAATATACCATTTTTCATGGTATTTAATTTTATATTTAAAATAATTTTATTAAATGTGGTTATGGATCAACAGTTACCAAAGTTGTAAGGGTTTTATGTTAACATATCAGTTTTTCCAAGATTTCTAATTCTTGAATTTACAATGAAGACATCAAATGATATATCTCTCCTAAATATAATTTACATTCATCTCATCTAATTATTTAAATAGATTACATATTTTTCTTTCATTTTCCCCTATTTAGATAATCATGATACTAATGTAAATATTTAAAGGAAAACCAACCATGTTTCCATCATCAGTGGGCTATATTTTATTCAATATCCAAATTTTCATTAGAAAATTTTAAATAATGATTTTAATATTCTATCAATATTATTTTACGTTATTTTAAACTATGTTTTAATATATTTTCCAAATTTTTGTAAAAAATTATTTTCTTTTTCCAAACATGGTACTTTTGACTTTTTTCAAAAATCGAAAAGTAATTTTTGTTTTAACGCACACCGTATGGATATATTTCTCCAATATCATTAATAATATTTTCCTTATAGATCCCCAGATATGTTCAGTTTCATATTTTCAATGTAAATTTTTTCATTCAAAAAATTTAAAAATTTTAGATTCTAAATAAGTAACATCAAATGAAAAGGGAGTTTTTCCTCTAGAAACATTCTAGTGATATTTTAAAAGGATTTTTATTTATAAAAACATCCTTTTTTTTATTTTTATGATTTACTAGGTATATAATACATTTTTATCATACATTATTTTTTTAGATGGGTTATTATATTGATAATATAATTTTTATGAATCTCATATTCATTCCACGATTTTTTAATTGATGATATGATAAAATATTTATGGTCTTATGGAATACATATGTATTGTTTTTGTTATGTGATGGGTGGAATTGTACATATAGATCCCTCCAATAAATTGGGAAAATAAAGATATATATTGTTATGTTAAATACTATATTGGGGATTGAATCGTACATAGTATGTTACTTGGTCTAAAAATATAGTCTTGGGAGTGAACCTTGACTAAAGAAATGATGGAATTAGGAGTGAACCCAATCAAATATCATAGTCTTAGTAGTGAATCATAATAAACTAAATGATTTGATATAATAATGTTCATTCCAAAAAATTATGCCTCATACCTATGACATTTTCTCATTGATCCATATTGATTAATGGTGATTCCTAAATCCATATCATCATTTATTTTGATTGAAAAATATATATTCTATGAATCATTTTTAAGATAAATGAATTATTTGATATGATTTTCCATTATTAAGATCTGATTATCATACCCATATGATTATCATATTCTCTATTATGATCACTGATTTATATCTCTTATGATTTCCATTACTGAGCATCTGATCTCACACAATCTATTATTCCCTACACTACGTTATAGAGAATGTTATTATGTATGATATTTCTATGAATGGTGATATTTGTGAATAGAATAATCAGAAATGAAATAAAACTTTTATATAATAGTTTTTTATGTATCAATGTATCCAAATAAACTAAACCCATATGGTCCTCATACATGTATTATTATGAAATTTATGGAATATTCATATAAAATTATGTAACATTTATGTTTGAAAATTATGGGTCACTATATAGTTGGGAAGTCTCAACATACTTCATCCAGTGATGATGTGGAACAATTTATTCATATTCTATCATAACAAAAAACTATCATCCTGGTAACTAAACCCAAACCACTTGGGTTATACACAAATCATAACAAATGTCAGCATAATAGTTCCACCACGACACCATGTTGACATAATCTCAAATAATTCAACAAATTATTCCTATGAAATAGACTAACATGGTGAGCATAAACCTCATATATGGTGGTATATCTCTGACCATGTAATAAATAGGTCTCGGTGACAACACATACACCCAACCTTAACATGCCTATTGGGTCTTGGCCCACGAGATACCACTTGTTTCCCGACAGACATGTGGTCCCCATCCTGGGACCCACCCACATACCTGAACGAGTTATCTAACTAATAACAGTCTCTACATGCCAACACAATTACATTCCAGTGTGTTTTGTCCTCAGTCACATACACCCTAGAAAACATCCCAGAAGGTCACCCATCCTGATCACTAGTCCAGGCTAATCATGCTTAACTGTGGATTTCTAATCAAACTGGCTCCCAAAAAGGAAGGTGCACCATATTGACACCAGTCATATCAGTTGTAAATTTAAACATTTAATCATTATGGGGTGTTACAATCACCCCCCCCCCCCCCTCCCCATAGCACAACGTCCTTGTTGTGGGCCCTACATCTCAACCCAGGTAGTGTATTTCACTTAAGGATGGGCTCCTCCTTTGATACCAAATGTAACAACTAGGTCTCAATGACAGCACATACACCATGCCTTAGCATAGTTGTTGGGTATTGGCACACCAGGTACCACCAGTTTCCCATAAACATGTGGTCAACATTCTAGGGACAACCCAAATGCCCGAACGGGTCATCTAACTAATGACAATCCCTACTAGCCAACACATGTCCATTGTAGTGTGTGTTTTCCTCACTCACACACACCCTGGGAAACTTCCCAGATGGTCGCCCTTCTAGATCACTAATACAGGCTATGTATGCTTAACTTTGGAGTTATAATCAGATAGTCTTTCGAAATAGAAGGAGCAGCTTATTGACACGAGTCTCCTTTGAAAAGGCAGGTTCACATTAATGCATGTTTTGGGTTTAAATGGAATGAAATTGGCAATTTTGAAATGGGAGAATGGGATTGATCATATTTTTAAGTAGTTTAAAAATACTTAACCCATCATATAAGAGTGCAAGCATGCCAATTATAGTTAGTGAGATATTTGGATATACTCTAGGCAATGATAATATTCTAAAACATACATGTGGCGGGTCACATTCCCGACGGGTTAGTGACGAGTCTCCTTTGGCCAATGTCATAGGGTTGTGTGTATACACATTTGGCTGAGTTCACATAGAGAGCATGGAATCCTATAGCTATTAAATACTATCGTACCTTTTGGCAGATGACTATTTTGTTAACTTGTTTATTTATATATGAGATATAAATTTATGCCAATGTTTTTTGAAACATCATTTCATGCCTATTGAATTTATATAAACTGTTTTATATAAATGTTTTACTTAATACATTTTTTAGAATTATTATATCTCTTGTAAAGTAAATCCACTGCATTGAATGTATTTTCCATAATTTGAGAAATGATTAGAATGTTTTTTTTAAATGATTTTGAATTTCCAAACCTATTTATTTGAAAATTTAAAGCATTACATTGGATATTCTATATTTCTAATCTGTTATGGAATTATTGGTGGTATCCTACTAGTCATAATTTTACACACTACATTTTCTTTCGGGTGTTAGTAGAATTTCATCATCTAGGTCCGATCAAGGGAAAAGGATCACATAGAGGTGGATCCATCTGTTGAGTGTTGGGATTTGTGAGTTGTGTTCCTCGGGACCCTGAGATGTTTTCCCTGTTTTAATACTTCGGTTTCAGTTTTTTTTCATTAGTTTATTCTTTGTTGACTTCTAGTACATTACTCCTAGTGATGTTTCTTTTATTATGTGTATTAGCTTGTTTCTTTTCATCCACATTGTGGGTTAAAAAATCATTCACACTTGCATGTTGTGTGATTAATGGAGCTATTCATCGAACCATTGATATTGGGAACTCCCTTAGGGCTATGTCAGGGCGACACGGTTGTCGGGATAACTGGGTACTCAGGCTGGTTCATGAAAAAATGGTATCATAGCGAGGTAGAGCCTTTGTCTAGAAGTAAGTATGCATTTGAAAAATCTTGTTGGGATATAAGAGGTAGCTGCGATTGAGTGCCTTTCCATCTCTCACTGCAATGAACCTTATGTCACCAAGGGTGGTTAGGGATAGATGTATTGTGGTGCAGTTTCAGTCATTTCTCAATTGTGATTTGGATACAGTGAAATCCAAACCATGTTCGTTCTATATTTTGAGAATAATTTCTCTCATTACTCAGTTTTGAGTTTTATTCTAATGTATTCATATTAAAGGCTGGTGTTGTATAACTAAATTCCCAGATAAGATATGTGAATCTGATCCAGGAGGAGGCTAATTCTAAACCTCAGTGAGTGAATCATGTGGTGGATCTGAATATAGTTCATTTGAGATCATATGAACCTTCAAAAAATGTGGGGAAATGAAATTGTTCATATAGAAAAAGGTTCTAGCCACAGGCATCCAGAATGAATCTTAATCACATAATGAAAGATTCTCTAGAGGAATCTTTCCTAGGTCCAATGATTTTGATAGGTATCATTACTATTTTTTCATCTTTAGTAACTGCACTTTTTGATTCCACTGGATCTTACTCATTTTTCTTCAAACCGTATAGTAATTATTCTTAATCTTCCTATTGTTCTTTTATCTTCTTTAATGGATTTTAATACACCCCTTAGGAATTATGAGAGAGCATGGTATTCTTAATCATTCTTGAGTCTTCTCCCTATTAGTTGTCAAACTTTCATGGAGTTCCTTAGGTAATCAAGTAGAAATATCTTAACGTCATATTCGAGATGGGTTGGTTTGTTACCAATAAAGCCTGAAGTGATTGTTATCTTCGATGTGTCTACCTTACCACACTTAGTGGTCTGTCTCTTTCCTGTCAAGGAATATGGAACAGAGTTCGAGTAGGGACCTACCTTCATATATAGAGTTGGGGATGGTAATATTAGTGTCTGTTTCTGATTTCGAGCAGTGGTATCTATCCAGTTATCATCAAGTTTCTAATCGTGTTTCTTTATGATTTTTCTGGTTCACAACAAGTATGATAGGTTGAGTTTTCTATTGACTCGATGCCTTATACTCAACCATTTTTCCTTTCCCTCTTACCAAATGGCTCCAATTGAACTAATAGAAATAATGTCTCATTTGGATGAGTTTTTTGAGAAAGAATTTATTCAACCAAGTGTGTCACCTTGGGGGAGTATGTTCTGTCAAACATGAAAGATAGTGGTTCTCTTACATTAATCTCTTCTAGAGATAATTCTTCAATAACAGAAACATTATGATGAAATTTTTAAGTATTAGAGACTCTATTTTTTGTGGGGTGACTCATACTCAATGGTCATAATCTAAATAGGGTGTTCTGTGTTATCAGAACTATAATGTTGCACTATTAGTGACACAAAAGATATAATGGGGGATTACCATAATTTTTAATATTTTGTGTGCCCAGTAAGCACTAATATGTTCTATGACATGAAGCAGCAGTTTTGGTGACCATGTGTTCTTGAAGGCTTCACCCCGGTTGGGTCATCGGCGAATTTGGAGGTATGTGAAGCTTGCTCCTTGTTTTGAGTGATCTTTTGAGGTTGATGATTATGTGGAGAATGTTCTTTTTCCATTTATCATTACCACTGCAACTGATTTTGATACATAATTTTTTTTCATGTATCTCAATTTCGAATGATTTTATTTGACCCATCTCATGTTCTGAGTTTGCATGATCTTAAAGTGAATCTCGTTTCATCAGTAACTGTATAACCAATCATGGTTATTGATTCTGAGACCAAGGTACATTGTGGGAGGATTATACCTCTAGTCTGTATGTTTTGGAGGCTTCTTCATACACTTTCGGGGGATAGAATGTTTTTATGGTAATGAGATTTTAACATCTCATTACTATTTTAGGAATTCCATTACCTTATTGGGATAAATTATTATTATGACAAAAAATATATTTATTTATCAGTGAACAATTGAATTGTTGCTAAACATGTCTTGGAATGGTAAAATTCCCAATTAACACTCCATAATATTTAATTAAATATTTTCAAAGTTAAATAATGATCATGTATGAGTTTTTTTTAGGCTCGCAAAAGCCCAGTGAAGACAAGATAAATTTATTAATTAGAAAATATTAAGTGTGAAATTTTTATTCAAAATATTTAAATAACTCGAAAATGATGCGTTGATTGAGAAATCCGAGACCTCTGTTACGTATGAAATATGTATTTTACCCTAGGAGAGGTATCACATTTGACGACATCAGAAATTTGGATGTCTCACTTGTGAGATAAAGTAATTATATAATATGTAATATATTATTTATCAAAAAATAATTAAATATATATCAAATGTTGAGTTTTATAGGAAATATGAGACCAAAAATGGATCCATAATGAGGGGTTTACCCTAGATAGGGAATAACATTGGTAAGCGTCGGGTATTTGGGAGTCTCGCTCACTAAACAACCCTTTTTATTTTTATTAATTAATTATCCAAATTATCATTAATAAATCATTAATATATTTCAAACCTTTATTTTTTAAGATATATGAGGGCACATATGGGTTCAGAATGACTGGTTTACCCTAGATAGGGTATAACATTGGCATGCGTCTTGTATTTGGATGTCTTGCTAGCAAAAAAATAACTATTTTTTTAATTAATTATTTAATCCAATTTTTAAATAATAAATCATTAATATCTCTAAACGATTCATCATTTGATAAATCTGATATCACCATTGTGCCTGGAATGAAGTGATTACCTTAGGGATGGTATAATTTTTAAATGAAATCAAAATTTGATACATTTTTAAATTTGGGATAAATAATTAAATTTAATAATTTAATTAAAAATGGATATTACTGTTCATCTTCTCCCCAAAATGACGTTTCCACCATGTATCATTAAATAACATTCTAAAACATTTATTTTTCAACCTTTTTGAACACTTTCAGTTGAAACTCCTTAAATGGGAAAAATAAATGAGTCCGCAATGAATTTTGGGTGAATCAAAAGAATAAAACAACTGATTAAAATTGTTGTTTTCATTCATCTGGTATTGGGATTTATTAAATAATCAAAATTTTTCGCATTCGTTGTTTAGAGTTATTTAATTTTTAATATAAATAAATAATTTTATTAATTTAATAATTAAACCTATTTTAATAATACAAAACTATCTCACCTTCTTCACCGCACGTGAAAGGTCATTAATGGTCACCTTTGATTCAAAAACATATGTTTCGCCACAATTTCAACCCGTTTTCATTGAAAGTCGTTAATTAGGTGAAATTAATGACTCTTTATTATTTTTTTGGTTGATTAACGTTTGGAATCGAGTGTATTCAAAGTACTTTGGGGGTGCTTCATTTTTAGAGTTCTAAATACATTGTAGGTCTTGATTCTTCTTGTTAGTCGAGATTTTTGTTCTCTAATGATCTCAAAACACCCTCTTACACAACCATTCAACACTCTGATGCTTGGAAGAGGTTTTTATTGTATTATATTACCCTTTAGTAGAGGTAGGATGAAGAAGAACCATGAGTGTTCCATTTTATTTATTTTATTAATTTATTAATCTTTAAATCTTTTAAATTCAGTAATTTTTTCTTTATTGATCGAAATTGCATGTTGTCAATACCGTTGAGTTCATCTCGATGAGCAGAATCAAATAATTTTATTTATTTCGAATGCATCAAGGATTCCTATAACATTTTTTTCACATTTTAATGGATCTTTGAAAATAAAATAATGTAGGATAATTTCTAAATTATAAATTTTTAATTTGTGAAAAATTATCATAAAATAATTATATATGTATAAATTGTAAAATATAATCACATAGTTTTATCTAGATATAATTTATATTATTTTCAAAAAACAATTGTTTTTGGAATTATTAAATTACTATTAATCATTTAATTTTAAATAATTATGAAAAAATTATTAATGTATAAGTATAAGGTAATTATCATGTGACAAAGATTATTGAAAATATCAAGTGATAAATACTTTTTCTATTAATGGATAATTGAAATAAATTATCAATGGATAATTAATATAATTATGAAACAATATATTAAATATTATAAAAGGTTAATTATAAATAATTATCAAATTAAAATTACAATGAATAATCTAGTGATAATCAAGAGTTTTCCAAATGACAATTATTAAATGAATTTATCAAAGCACAATTATTTAAATTAACAAATAATAATTATAATGGGTTACCACATGTGTTATCATTTTATTCTAATTGTATTATAATATAAAATGTGGTTTATAATTATTAGGAGTAAAATATAACGATTTTAATTTTAAACATAAAATGAATATCAAGAGATTCTCCCAGAGAGAGAAATTGTAATCACATATAATATTTTATTTCCTTGTCAAATAAATTAGAGGAATATATTTATCGAATGAGGTTTATAATTATTTTTATAGATATTTATAGTGATTGCATGTGTCACCATAAAATGATAATCTAGATATTATCCAGGACGGAAAAATGTAATCGCGTATAATATTTTACTTTCTTGGGAAATAAAATAGATTTTTTTTGTTCTTTGAACCCTTGAAAAATGCTGAGCATTGGTGTATTGAATCTTATGATAATAATGTAGTGTGAAGGTGTATTGAACCACACTGAGTGGATTATCATTTATGCTGACATTGACGACCTTGAGGTAGGTGGTTCCATTCCGATTAGCCAAATTGATTATCCTTGTATCGCTTGATTTATTTTAATTATTGATTTAAATTTAATTACTTAATTTTCTTTCAATTAAATTGAAAAAAATATGATTCTAGTAAATCGAGATTGGTGAAATGGTTTCAGCATTAAATTTTAAAAAAAAAACAATTCAATTGAATTGTGTGTTTTTATAGAAATTGGATGATTTAAATTATTTAATTTAAATTGTGGATTTTATAGAAATGAATCCATTGAAATTGTTTAATTTAATTTTAGAAACAAATTGTGTAATGATCGAATTGGTTTTCAAAGGATTTCTAAATTGTGAAAATGGATTAAAATTATTTGATAGAAACCCAAAGGTTTTATCAGGTGAAAAAGGAATGAGTTTGTATAATACTTGTTTTGTGTTGAAATGGAATGAAATTTGAAATTTTGGAATGGAATAATGGTATTGATCATATTTTTAAGCAGTTTAAAATAGGTCACCCATCATATAAGAGTGCATGGAAGCAATATGTAGTTAGTTTGTTATTCTGATAAACTCTACGCTATGATGACATTCTAAAAGGTAATTGCAGTGGGTCACATCCCCGATGTGTTGGTGGCGAGTATCCTTTTTCCAGTGTCATAGGGACATGTGTATACACACTTTTCTGAGTTCACATAGTGAGTGTGGAATCCAATAGCTATATAACACTCTTGTACCTTTTGGAAGATGACCATGTTTCTCACTTGTTAATTTATATTTGGTATATAAATGTATGCAATGTATTTTGGAAATTTATTACATTCCTATTGAATATATATAAACAGTTTTATATAAATGTTTTACTTAATCCATTGTTCAAAAGTATTCCATCTCTTATAAATTAATTACTATGCTTTGAATGTATTTTCCATCATTTTGGAAATGTATAGCATGTTTTGTTTGAAAAATATTTTGAATTTCTAAACCAGTTTATTTGAAAATTCAAAATCATTACATTAGATAATCTATATTTTGAATCTATTATAGAATTATTAGTGGTATCATACTAGGATTTTGTTCACACACTACTTTTTCCTTCATGGGTTTGTAGACTTTCTTTTTCCAGATCTGAACAAGGGGAAAGGATCTCCTGGTGGTAGATCCATCTGTTGGGTGTTGGGCTTTGTGAGTTGTGTTCTTTAGGACCTTGGTATGTTTTCCCTATTTTAGTACTTTGGTTGTTGTTTTTTTCGTTGGTTTATCCATTGGTGTGTTTGAGTAAATTACTCTCAATGAAGATTCTTTTGTTATTCATGTTTTCTTGTTTCTTTTCTTCTGTATTGTTGGTTGCTAAATCATTCCCACTTTCATGTTGTGTGACTCCAGGTGCTAGTCACTAACCCATATGGATTGGGAACACTCTTCAGGCTATGTCAGGGATGGCTCGATTATCGGGTTACTAGGGTAAAAAGGCTGGTTCGTGACACATAACTAATCTTAGACCTCTATGATGTACCCCTCCTACAAACAAATGGTCCACACCATCAAACCTATTCCACTAAAACTATATAGTTCACCACACAAAACATGTATACAAAACTACCACATGGAAATTTTATTTTACACACATGACCTCAATTGCCTTATCCATCCACAATGTTTTGTAATCACAAATAAATAGGGATAAAGCTCTAATGAACCTCTGTTTCCACCTGTGGAAATGTATAACTCAATCTGTATCACACCATCTATAACAACACATACTATAAGTGTGTATTACCGGAAAAAAAATAGTATGTGTTTGTTAGTTCATAATACACATGATACTGAACTGAAATGAAACAATAAATATATAATTACAATGAAATTTAATATGACTTTATTACGATAATTAAATATGAGTCATCATTACAAAAACTAGAAGGGGAATAAAATCATTATTTAATAAATAATATAATAATTAATTACAATTCCTTACAATAAAAATATTTTTTATCCATTACAAATTATTATTTTTATTGTTAAATTGATTTTATTCATTTATAAAATTAAATGAAAGATTATAATATAAATTCATAATTAAATTTTATTGGTTGGAAGGAAAATAATTGATGGGATCTAATTAAAAACATTTATTGTTTTAAATAAACTTATTTTTAAAAAAATATGCATTATGGATTTTTTTTTAAAATTATATATATTATTTTAAAATAAAGAATTGAATAAAATATTCTTCTTATAATTATATACAATTATATTAATACATGTTTATAAATTATAAATTTATATGAAATAATAATAACACAACATATTTTTTATAATATAACTTTTCTATAATTTTTTCCATTATATTATATATTTTCATTTAAAAGAAAAATGTATCATATATAGAATCATAATTTTAGTAAATATAGTCAATGTATGGAATCTCCAACTTAAAATTAGGTATGAGGATCCATATTAATTTTATAGTAAATAAAAATAAATATAATGGTAGATAATTAAAGAAGGTAATAATTGGTAAAAATAAGTAAATTAAAATGAATCTAATTTTATATAATCAAATTAATATTTTAAATTTTTAAAAGTCGTTTTTTTTGTGGGTGAGTCAGTCATATATGTACATCTGAAATTTAATTTTCTAAATCACCTAAATATCATTTGATTCCACATTTACTATTTACCTATCTTAAGTTTCCATAACAAGATACCTCATTTCTACATATAAAAGGAGTTCCCCTCCACCCACTGAAAACAACTTGATTGATTTTTTTTTAACATCAATACTCTTACAGATTCCATATTATAATTTCTTGTCCCATATTTCCTCTACATTATTAATAAGGAAGATTCCAAGGTTCCAAATATTTATGGAAGGAATTACAGAGAATGAGTGATTTTATCCAAGGCATTAGATCACATCGAACCAATAAAAATTCTAAGGTAAGGGTTTTATCCTTCCAATTTCCCTTCATAAATTTATTCATCATATTCAATAATTTTATTATTTTATGTAGTTTATATACATACCATGATTTTCATTTTATAATAATTATAATGATAAGAAAGGTATTTAAAATAGTATCTAATGTTACATCATTAAATAAATAAGGATTTAAATGATACCAAATCCAGAAGATTTTATATATAATCTTACTTTAATATAAATATTTTTTACAATGTAAAATAAATTATAGGAAATTAACTCCACACATATTCTTGTCCTCTAGTTTTTTTGTTTACCTATATCATTACCATTTCACCTTCCTTCAGCTCACAATTTAGTTGAAAAGATGATGGTTTTTGAAGCCAACCATATCTCTTATATTGGGTCAGGAATACTTATCATCTTATTTATATTCATTATTCTTATTCATAAATTCTCTTCTATATTATTGAATTATTTCTTATTTTCATTTATAATTTTCATTAACATTAATTAATAAATAGTAAAAGGTGAATTTTAGTAATTTTTTCTACACCAGTAATTTTTTAATTACCTCTGACTTAATTTTAAATAGTATTAAATGATAATATTTTTTATTGTTCTATATATGATATCTTTTTATAGTTTTATTGTTTATTTTTTATTTCGAAGATTCATTTCAATTTTTTCATAGTGTAAAATGTAATTATTATTCTCAATGTTTAATTGCATATTTCGTCTTAAAAAGTAACAATTAAAATAATTAAATTATATTTATTTTTATTTTTTAATGAAATTTTAAAATTATTTAAAAAGGTTTTTTATATATTTAATTATCCTTTATTGTTACTTATTTTACTATTGGTATTATCATTAATGATACCATATAATTTTATTCTATTGATGTATTATGATTATTTATTATCCATATTTTCAAGACACATATTTCTTTTTCATTGGATAATTATTTTATGATGGAATTATTAATGTTTTCATGTTCATGTAAAAGACATATGTATGCATTCTCATTATATAATGTCTGAAATAAGAATTATATAGCCTTATAACTCATTTGATAAGGATGAATATGTCATAAAATGAAAATAGGATGTGGTGTAAACAAAACCACATAAGGGACATTATGAAATATTTTTTAGGTGTTCTTGAAATTATAAAACCCTCCAAAACACTGGTTAAAGCATTATTTCTCACGATCTATCTTTTTAAGGATTTAAGAGACTAACTGATCTATTATGTTACTCTAAATACTTTGTGATTATGGTCTTGGAAGTGATCCTCTATAGAAGGTATAACTTCCCATGCTTATGTATGTTCTATATTCTAATGCTACGACTATATTTGATGCAACATTCCTATGTTATATTTTTATGGATCATTATTTTTCAATCATGTTTCTGCACTCCCATGATTCATCACTCGTGTTACGCTAAACCCCTTATGTCGTAACTTGGGATTTAGGATATATTTTTTGTTGGGTATGATTTTCATATATTATGTTCATGTATTTCGATTATGTTATCATATCCACATGTTCATCATATATTAACATATTATATTTTATTTTTAAATATTATGTTCACCCAAACTAAGAATCTGAGATCCTTCCTTTCTTATGTTACCATTCCCTAGGTTATGAAAAAAAGTATAACATATGATATGTCTATAAGGGGATCCAATGTGGTGTGACTATGAGGAAATGTTCACAATGTTATAAAAATGTTTTTTATGTGAAAATAACTAAAGACACTAAAACTAAAGGTTTTGGGATGTGATTTATTGTGATATGCTGTGAATATTCATGTTAAATGATGTAATATGTATGTATGTTACGTTCGGATCACTTTGGATTATATTAGAATATTTTTTAATTATTTTTGATGACTAGATTATTAATAATAAGAGGATACAACTTTAAACATCATATACTGAAATAAATGTGATATAGGATGAACCTAAAATATCATAAGTTTACATGAAGGTGTCATAATTCAAAACATATTTGGATTGATTTACCATATAATATGACTTATTGATCTAATTAATCTTTTTTGACACTAACACTGACCCTTTTGGTTTCAATCAATATATATAAATATAAGGGAAAATGTTAACAATTACATTGATGGATTATAAAATGATTATCCTATTGACAAACTAAATGATATGGGTGTAATATTTTAAAATGCCATTGTTATTCTCACCCAAATATATCAGTTAGTACAAGGATGAAAATAAAATAAAAATGGAAATTACATGCATTATATGGATAATAATACACAATCTTCAGGTATATCTTTCCCAAGTAGTGGAGAGAAACAAAATAATAAAGATATATCAATTTAAAATGAATACATTAATATTTATAGAATATTTTCTTGTACTTACACTAGATTTTAATGATGTGTTTTCCAATGAATGAAAATATTAATCCATGACATAATCAAAGACTCCTTATATAATAAAAAAAATTGAAATAGATGTATAGATGAAACACATCAACTAGAATATGGAAAAGGATTTATATACCCATGTGCTTTCCTATGGGGTTCACAAGAAATATTGTTTTAGGAACAAAGTTAGATCACTACGTCTCTTCTTAATTATCATGAACATAATACAATCATGATAAAAAAAAGTAATATATACCCAATATTGATGACTTGTTATATCAACTATGAGGTATGAAATACATATAGTAGATTATTTATTAATATAGATGTCATTAATTAACGAGAGAAAAGGGTGAATGTACCCCTGAAATCACTTTGTAAAATATACAGACAATATTATTTAAAATTAATTTTATTAAAACATATTAAAGAGAAATTTATATTAATGAATAATATAAATATATTCATAAGGTATTAAATTTATCAATTTTTGGAAGTATTTATAAAATATATTCATGTATTTTAAAAAACTACGGAGTAACATGAATATCATTGGACAATTTTTCTGAAGTCCTTGGGAAATGATAAGTCATATGTCATGTTTAGAATGGGTGGATTATGGATATAAAATGATTCATACTTGGTCATGTTATCACAATGAACGTGAAATATATAAATCCTATAAAGATAAATTTAATTGAAAAAATTATCATTACCACCACTAATATACTGATCCTTGGTTATATTGTATTAAAAGGATATTATTTATGCTTTGTCTAAAATGTTTTATGGCTATCAAATCTTTTAATCATGTTTACTAAAAAGGGAGAAATGTTCCCCTACACTAATAAATATAATAAAAATTCAATGGTTAATAATGAAATGGTTTTTATTCCACCAATATTCACACTATATTAAAGTGATAAAGTCCTGGTGATATATAGTGATGCATCAATGAAGGATTTGATATTTTCCCTCATGTTAAATTGCATGGTGATAACTATTACCTCACATTAATTAAAGGTCCATTAGAAAAATTATTTAACACATGATCTGGATCTATGAGAATAAATATTTTCATTAATGATATAGATATATTATATCTATTATTACAAGTTTGATATATATATATATATACCAATCTCATAATATTAAATAATATATTCACATAGAAGGAGATGAACATGCACCAAATGAGATTGTCAAGGTTAATTGGGGACTAATATAATACTCAATAAATTACGATATTGGGAAGTAAAACATGGTTTTTAATGCTCTATGAAAAAAATATCATGTGGCCATATCAATAATGTCGTTTAAAGGAGACCCAATACTCATGAAGCTTAATGAAACTAAACTAGGAATCATAAAGTAAGTAGAGAAATGATATCTTTCCCAAGTGACCATCGAACAAACAATCTATGTGATGATCATATAAGTTAAAAGGGATTTTGAGATAAATAAAAATGTATGGAATATTATATTGTTCAACCATTACATTGATGTAACTATTAGATTTGGTAAATGAATATGTGTCCCTTCAATACCAAAATTGATTAATTAGTCGTTGAATGATGTGTAAAGACCATCATTATCCATTATACATTGAATAGAAAAGATGTATATATATCTAATGGATTATTTCTGGAGGGAGAACATGAATAGGGAGATTAAAAAGAATATAACCTGATTCTTTGATTTCCAAAAAATATTGTCTGGACATCACAATTTTTAGAAAATGATGTATCTATTACCTATACCTATATTTGGAAATCAAAGAACATCATAATATATATCATCATTGGATTTCATAATATTTTTAAATTATATAACTCTATCTTTTTAGTTTAGCACCATATGATTTATACACATTTCACTACTATACTATAATATTTCTCACTTGATAAAAATTAATATACACATAAAAATGAAGTGGTAAGGATGAATGGGGTACTAATATCAATTTTATTTGATTAGGATATGAGGATTACCTCAATGATCTATATGATTATTAAATAATTTTTGGATTTAGATCTAATATTCAACACCGATTACAATCCTTATACTATTTCTAAAAATAAAGGGAATATTAAAACTCTATAGTCTATGTTTATATCATGTTCAATGGATTTCAATGTAGGATGGAATCAACAACTACATGTGGAAACGATTAATGCAAAACAATTTCCATTAAAGAATTCAAGTAGAACCAATAGAAACTCTATTTGGGAAGATATTATGAAAGCTATCATTAAGAAAAATTAACATATTATAGGTTTCTAAGACTAGATCGTTCCCAAGAGATTTCATCAAATATTCA
The DNA here is from genome assembly GCA_963277665.1 of Viscum album. Classification (NCBI taxonomy): domain Eukaryota; kingdom Viridiplantae; phylum Streptophyta; class Magnoliopsida; order Santalales; family Viscaceae; genus Viscum; species Viscum album. The sequence continues at coordinate 1,019,685,934 of OY728143.1, forward strand.
AACCATTTATTAGCCAATTAAAATTATAGAAAATATATAAAAGAGATACAATGATAATAATTAATTACACATGGAATTTAAAGTTAGAGATTGGGTATTCCTTTTAATATCAACATGTAAAAGGGTAGTGTGATTTTGTAAGAAGGGAAATTTGACCCTTAGAAACATTAAACCATATAAAATCATTTTCTGTGTGGATATGGTCTCTTACCATCTAAAAATTACACCAAACCACCATAAGTGAATGATGCGTCCAATGTTTCACTTTTGAAGAAGTTTATACCTAAACATTAAAATATGCTATCCTAAAAGGTATTGTCATTAAAACATGATCTCTCCCTATAGAAACATTAAGTAAAAATTTGGACGATAGAAAAAAATTACTACGAAGAAATACCACTCACCTTGTTTATGTTCATTATACAAATAAAAAGTTTTAGTAAGATTCATGGGAACGTTAAGATGTAGTGAGGAAAAACTGCCAACATTTATTTTTATCAGCGTCATGAAATTTCAAGGAAAATATTATTTTAAGGGGGTAGAATGTAACAACACAAAATTTTAGAATTTATTTACCATTAAATAAATTTTTTTTTATGGCTTTTAATACCCGAAACACTAACAAAAGGAAAACCAAGATATATTTTATTACAATATAAGGTAAAAATTTATATATTATGAAAATAAAATTTAAAATATCATTATGAAAACTATATGTAAATAAACTAGTCTACAAAAAAAATTTATAAAAATTCATTATTATATATATTAATTAAATATTATTTTAATTACTATTAAAATGATTCTATGCATTTATAAATTTGTAAAAATATTATAATAATAATGAATTGAAAAAATTTAATGTTTATAAGATATGTAATTAATGGAATGTGATTAAAATAATTTACTATTTAAGCACAATATTTTCAAAAAAAATTATGTCTTATTATTTTTTTAACAAAATAAATATATTATAGTTAAATGATTATTTTATTAAATATAATAGATATATTTGTAAAATTGGATATTTTTTTAATTAAATAAATTCTTTATTATATGATATTAGAATAAAAAATATAATTTTTAAAATGTTTTTTTCAATAAAAATAATTTTCCATTAAAATATATTTTTTTCATTTAAAAGTTAAATTTCACATGTCTATAAATTATATTATAGTATATGGGGTCTAAATTTGTAATTCGTATGTAAACAATTGGTATGAAGGTTCATCGTATATTATTATGAAAAAATAATTACTATACTAAATAATTAAACAATGTAAAATGGCATAAAAATGGCAAAATTAAAATTGCTCAAATTTTTCATAATTAACATGATATTTTGACATTCTATATTTATATTATTTGTTATGGGAGTAAATATTATATGTATCACCAATATTTCTTTACTTAACCAACCTATCTATTATGTAATTCCATCTCTACTATTTACATAACATAATTTTACAAAGAAATTTCTATCGTTTACACCTATACAAGGAGCTCAAGTCCACTAACTCCAAACCACTTGTATCCTCTTTTTTATATTTATTACAAACCCAAATTATCTTTTTTCAATTACATTTATTCGTTTGGTATCATTTGGATTCAAAAATAATGAATACGTCCATCATTTCTATGTAAAATATTGTGAGAAAATGAGATTCAGTCAAAGGTGCTAGAGCATGTCCAACCAAGAAGAAGTCTGAAGTAAGGATTTAATCTTCTCAATTTCGCTTTATAGAGATATGTTTCATAATAAACTATTTTTTATTTTATTTTAAAAATATAATTCCCATTTATGTATTTATATCGCACATCTCATGAAATTTAAATGATTTAAATATATATATATGGTTCTCTCTTTTATGGAATTTTCATTCAAAAGTTATCAAGATATAAGGGTTTATTTACTTTCAAAATTTAAATCATATATTGTTTCATAAATAAAATTAGTTTGAATAAATTTTATATTTTTTCTCTCTAAACCCCAAAATATATTAATCTCCTCAAGCTATTTTTGTGGAAAATATGTCTTCTTACCATTTCAGCATCCATCTATTCACAATTAAATTATATAAAACAATATATACAATTAAAAAAAAGAACCATATAAGATTTTCAAAGAATAGAAACATGATCATGGTGGGTGAATAAATTAAAAGAACATAGCATCAGAAATATTAAATCACTTGTATAAGAGAGGGAGTCTTCTAGGTGAAGAAACAATATCTACATCGATAATCGAGTGAAAATGAATTGAATGAGTGTGTACTAATATAATAACTTTTTTCACCACATGTGAAATAGGGAATTACCTTACTCAACCTTCATGTAATATGCCCTCATCATATAATAGATATCCTAATGTGAATCTATTTAATTTTTTGAAAAAAATTATAATGATAGAAGCATCCAATTCAATTGTGTAAATAGATATACCCCTCCAATGGTTGATATTAATTCCCATAAGTAATGATTTGGAAATAAAAATCATATAGTAACCACCTCCCAGTTTCGTTAAAAAGAAAACATTAATCAATCCTATATGATAATGAATAGTCTCTCCCCCTAACAACATGTTTTCACCTGAATATCCATCTATATTTAGCTTATACATAGTTTTAGGAGGATGCCATTTAACCCACCACTCTCAGTTCCCAATAGGCTGACATTTCCGTATGTGAAGGATTTATATACATAATGATTGAATAAATCCTATAGGTTTAGCCTCATGTATTTACATATAAATCACATTTATTAATTTAAAACACCAAGAAATAGTAACTGATAATGATATACATCTATATAAATTTGTACAATATTTGTTCTGATAATAAAGAGATGAGTAAATTTAAAAAATAACACAAATATGAAAAGATCGATCATGACTATTTTCAATTAAATACAACCACAACCCGATGAGTGATTCAATGAATTCCATTTAAATAGAAAAATTAATAATGGAGCAATGATATTTCCATAATCCCACCTCCCACACAATCTTCATGAAAATACGATCTGTATAATCCATAAAATGTTAATTGGAACACATCAACTTAAAATCCATCATAATTTCTCTCATGTGAATAACATCGTCACTATATAGTGTACACATCCTAATATTCCATATCAAAAATATCATTTTGGTGTCAAAACATTTTTCTAAATGAGGTCCTTCCAATCATACCATGGGCTTTGAGGTCCTATTATCAACTCAAAAATAAGAATAAAAAAACATCATTATAATTAGGAATGAAATTTGATTAGTATTTACAATAAAAAAGAATAATAACATTTTCCAAAGATATATGGAAATCATTAACCTAAAACTTTAGAAAATCAAATGTGATAGTGCCTCCTTAACTCAAATATCAAGAGATGGGATATATGGGAATTACATCTTAATATAATTCTATAATTCTGTCTAAAAAGAGAGAAAACATGTACCCAAAACCCACTCGGAAAAGGAAATAATGAATGAAAAATAAGCATATTCTTATTGAAAACTCTTGAATATAAGGTTCCATAATTCCCATCAAACATCTCTCAAAGATTCCCATATTTGGTATGAGTGAACCAAGCCCATAGATAGGATCTAAGAAAATAATTCCATGAAAATTTATCATGTATAGATTTCATAGTATCCTCTAATATGTGAAGTTGAATACCACCATCATCTAAAAGTAGAATAAAAAATCTCCAACCAAATATATGATACTTTTTGTCCCTTACACTAACCCAAAAAAATATGAAATCAATAATTGTAACCTATAAAGAACACCATTGGGCACACCGATCAAAGAATGTAAATGAATTGGCATAGAGGATAAGACACTCTTAAGATGTGTGATTCTACCATCAAAACATAAGATGTTATTCTTACAATTTTTAATATATTTGTGCACATTAGTCAACATGGAATCAAAATGAAAAATTCAAACATTCACATGTTTAAAATGAGCCATAATATATTTAAAAGGAATTGTTTTCCTTTTAATACTTTCTATCCTCTAATGGGGATTCCTTTACTTTTCAAAAATAATTCAAAAGACAAATAAATTACCCATAAAAATATTGATATATTTCCCACCACACAAACCATAAATTTTTAGATGTCTCATACACTAGGATAAATATTTCTATATATAATTAATCAAAAAAATATTTCATCTTCAAAAGGAAGTTTATATATTTATATTTCCACATAATTATCAAACACTCTACCCCACACCCTTATCCTTGAAACAGACATTCATATTTTGTCTAAGATAATCTTTTTCAATGATAAGTATTGTTGGAGAGAGATGTTCAACCCATTGAAGGCCTCTTAGAAACATAAAAATATCATTAGTACCACCCATGAGAGAAATAGACATCCAAGGTTATCTAAAAACCCAAAAAAATATGTTCAAAAGATGATGGTTGAAATATAATTTCTTATGTACTAATCATAAAAGTCTATATTCCATCTTTTCAAACTCCTTTTCTATATCAATTTGATCCCTATATTGACACCTTGAACCTTATGATCCAATTATAAAAATCATTTATTTTTCAATATCATATTCCATTTTAATTTAATATCTTTTAGAAAACGATGATGTTCATACAATATAATAGGAGGAAGAATAAGAGATACAATATTGTGGATAATTTTAGCAATAATCTTATAAGAAAAGTTTCACAAGATAATTGTTTGGAAGTTCTAAAAAATATTAGGATGTTCAATTTTTGGGATAAGAACCAATGTGGTGGAATTCATAGATATAGGGATTTTTTCACCCTAAAGGAAACCCCCCACAACATATACCACCACACCCTTGATCACATCCATTGAAAATAAGAAGTAAGAACCCAAAAAACCATTATGTGTCGATCCACTATCAATACCCCTGAATTGAATATCTCTGTATAGTATTTGTCTTCTAAATAAACTATAAATGTAATATTTCAAAATTATTTGATTATTCCCCAAAATATTATCAATAAATATTTTTCCTTCTAAAACATATCCATGTAGATAATAATCAAATAGAGTAAATGATCACAATAGTAAATTACCCTATCCTAAATTATTCTTGTGTATCCAGATTCTATCCGAAAAACTCAACCTTTTTAATAAGTTTAAATCCTCCAATGAAATATTCAATTTATTACAAAAATTAAAAAATATTGATTTATGATCACCATTATTTAACAATAAAACCTTGTACAAGTCCCTCTCCCCATAAATAATTTTAAAAAATGGGTGCAAACCTAATGTTATTTCTTAGTTACATTCCCAAAAACACATTAACCACATATATAAAGCAATGAATCATATTAATTTATAGTTTCCATTAGTGAAATATTGGACCCTTCCATATCTTAAAATTTATCATCTCACCATTTTTGAACTAATGATTTACATTTATTTAGTTTATCTTGTATTTTGGATAGGGAAGTAACTTTGATATCCATATTATTATAAGAGCATATTTCCTAGAGGAATTATTCATCTATAGTTCACAATCATTAATATCTAATGTTGTAATTCCTAGAAAATTGACCTTTTAGCTCAATTACTAAATTAGATAAATTTGTTAAACACCTTTGTAATGTTATATAACAATAAGAAATCAAAAAAATTATCCCCGTGTAAGTTCGAAATGAACCTTTAATGTTGAATCCAAACCAGCCTCCAACAATTCTGATAGTTGCACCATTTAATAGATTCTCTATATAAGACCATATAAACTTTTTGCGACTGATCCATGAGATATTTTAAATCATCGATAAAAATTATTATAAAATTCAATAATTTTTTCAAATGTTGAATGTATATTATTAAAATATCCCCCAAAAAATATGGTAGTGAACCAAGGTTGAAGAGAGAGATATCAATCAAAAAATTCAATCATTCATCCACATAACACTACATATACACTACTATGAAAAAAAACATAACTCATATGAAATGATACATAATATTTTGGTATGTTCCATTATGAAATGTCATAATAACATAATCCTTCTAGAAAATACATATTTGTTGATTAGTCGAAGGGGCATGAAAGGATTATTGAAAGTAATATTTAGCTAGAAAATCTATCATATAAATCCCATGATAAATCCATTCTAGAATCATAATAATTTGACAATTTTAATCATTGACATTTTTATTTATATATTTATAAATTTCTTCTTCACCAGTCCACCTTATATTCTATATAAGAAGAAACATTAAACGTATTTGTTGAAGAGGAGTACCTTAGTGGCTTCTCCACCTTTACCGCAAGATGAGTAAACAAATACCACTTCAAATTCTTATAATTAAAATGAGATAAAATTTTAATCTTTTAGGCATATAAATCATATATAGGTATATGTTTTATATAATTATTTTCAGATTTGAATTATCATAAAAGTCCAATTCACAATTAGAGTTCACATCATGAAAAGAAATTGATTTAATGGTGGAATATGGAAATTGAGAGAGAAATAGGTTATCTCTCAACATGTCCATCTCCCCTAATATTGAATCATAATCCAATTTTACCATTCTGATCTCATATGCATTTGGAGACCCATCGTCAAATGTATGTAAGCTGGAATACAGGGCTCTCAATGGATCATCTAAGAAAGTAGGTATAGGGGAACTTCAATATGTATAATTTTATTCTCACTAGAAATTAATTTATTAGTAAAACTAAATTAAGAACTAACAATAAACCCATGGGTTTCAAAGAAGGTACAATACACCATTAACTCCTGAGAAACAGATAATGGAGTAAGAGATGAACCAATCACTAATTGGAAAAATACTCTATACTAATGGTTTATAACAATTGCTATTGCATATCCCAATGGTTTGGAGGACCATTGGCTAATTTGGCATTGGGATAGCTCTATACCAATGGTTCTAAGAAAACCATTTTCATAGGGAATATGAAAAACCCATACCAATGGTTTCATAAAACTATTTTTATAGGTAATTTGAAAAAAACTAGCTTGGTTTTGATCCAAGCACCTCCCATTTATAATCCAATGACCTAACCACTAACCTAACATGACTTTTGTGAACATAATATTATATATATGTATATATATGCATATTCATAATTATTTTAACATTTGATATAATTAAAGTTATTTTATAAAAGATTCCATAAAAAATATGTGTACCATTAACAATAGTTCTCAAAGCAGTTGGTATAGGTTCTTTAATATTTTCCGTTATACCAACATTTTGGGCCAAACTGTTTATATAGGGTTGGCCTATGACAATGGTTTTTCCAATACCATTGCTATAGGTTCACTATAGTGGATGTATACCAATATTTTTGGCCAAAACTATAGTACAGGTTCATATACATGAACTATAACTACAGTTTTGGAAAAAGAATTATGATAAGTCCAAATTTGTTCCCTATACCAACTACATTAGCCAAACCATATTGTATAGGTCCAAATAAGTGACCTATAACAACGGTTTGTCCAAAAATGATGGTATAGGTCAATTATAAGCAGTGAGTAAACCCCAATGAGTGTGACATGGGATCTCCATCAATTGATACAGGGGACATTGAACCTAATCCCCTAGGAAATTAGGGGGGACCATGAACCTAGTAATAGAAGACTTTTTTCTTCACTCAAGGCTGAGAAACATTCCCCCACCTATGGGAGTTGTAACTGTGCAGTAGTTAGTTTTAGAAATCCATAAAACTATCTTCATAATGAACTTATTTAAACCAAATATATGATATATTATTTTTCATATAATGTTAAACTGTTGGGGGATGGGACACATCCACCAGTACACAAATGTTTAAAGAAATGGGTTGAAATAGATCCATTGTATGAGGTTCATGATGAATAAAATTCCCTAGGGGGTTTCAAATTCCCATAAAACATCTTGATTACAGAAATGTAGAATATGATCTAGGATTTGAATCTAATGTGCTTAAGTAATGGGGTCTCCACTCTTTTATAAATCAATATTCCCCCTAAAAAGAATAAATCAAGCATAATTAAATATAAAAAAACTATATGACCATGTTATTCCAATTTTATTTGTTAGAGATTAGAAATTATTCAAAATATTTTTCATCTAGAGGATCAATGCATGTGAGAGAAGATAAACCCTATGTAGTGTTATAATTGTGAGAAAAATCAGAAATAGATAGATTATTATGACTATATTTCATTACATGGCTTTTTGAATGAAATGTTTAAGCATCTAAAAACTCTTAATTAATGATCCCATACATATTAATTTTCTCTAACGAAACACACGGTTTGGGAGGAAATTAGATTGGATGGACCTAATGGATGCCCTAAAAATTTGATAGAATAACCAATAAAGGGTTGATAATGGAATCATTAAACTATTTTTGATGGAAACTAGTTCCCAGTAGTGGTGATACCACTATATATATTTAGTTGAACATGTTATATATAAAAAATAGATCTACACCACCATCTTCACTAAAGTGAAAAGAATGTGGCTCTACCATAGAATTAGGTAGGAAACCCATTTTATGCCCAATATTTTTGATATTTGAAAAATATATAGTTGGAATATTGGGTTCATTCAATTTTTCATTTACTTTTTTTCTTCTATTTCCTATTAAAAATGTTCATAATTTAATTTAAATGATTTGTGTATGTGAATAAAGACTTATATATTCATTTTTGTTGAGAATATTTATCCTCTAGGTGTATATTAATTGTTATTGTTTATAAATTAATTTCCCTATACATGAATGATTTATCAATTTCATTTTCAATATTAATTTTTTTATTAATAATATAAATAATGTAATATTCGTCTAAATTATTTATGTGTTGCAATTTTCTATTTCCATTGGATTTATTTATAAATGTCTAAAAGAAATATTTCTATAACCATTATATGAATGATAAAATTTTATCTCTATCATATTAATATTTCATTATGAATATTACATTCCATGATTTCTTGGTCTTCCAAATTTATTATTAATCTCATTATTTTATAAATTATATAATTTTAAAACTAAATTTTTTCAACAATTCAAAGTTATTTCTTCTATTTTTTCAATGTAATTTTCTAATTCACTCAATGATTATTTTTTATATTGATATATCCCTTAAAATTTATTATTATTCAATTGGTAATTTCTATAATGATACCATCCAACTTATTTCCTAGGATTGATAATGATTATTTTTTAAATATGTTTTCTTGAAAAATTTTCCATTCTTAGAAATTAATTATAATATATTAGAATTATTAATTTTTTCATGTTCATGTGAAACATAAATATATGGTTTCTCATTACGTGCTGGGTTGACTGAGAATTATATATCCCAACAATAAATTGGGTAAATATTTATACATAATGATATGATATGGAATGGAGTACAAACCCAATCCTTTAATGGACACTGTTCACAATGTTACGGGTGGACCAAAAAATTATATAGCCCTCCAATGAATTTGGTAAATCAATATGTCACATGGACCTACATATCAAGGATTTGGGAGTAAACTAAATCTACTATGGGTCTCTTCCAAATATTCGATGATGGTTTTTGAAGTGACCAACAGAATAATGTATGATTTTTTTTATAATTATGTATGGACAATTTTATTATTCAATAAATCTATATTATGAAATTTTCCTATGTTATTTTTCTATAGATTGTAATTGTTAAACCAGGTTTCCACAATCCAAAGACTCATATATTATGTTATGTTAAAATAATTATACCATGACTCCAAATTTATGATCTATATTTTATTTGTTCTGATTTTCTTATGTTATATTAATATAGCTTAATTATGTACTAATACCCACATGTCATATTATTCTCACATATATTATATAATTTTTATCACTTAGGTTGGACCTTACTGATCATCAGAGCTCTCCCCTTTTTATTTTCCAATTTCCTAGGTTACAAATAATGATATAAACAATGATTTTTCGTGAAGGGGGTGTACAGTGGTGTACCTATAGATAAATGTTCATAATGTTATAATATATTTTTGTGTGTGTCTGATATCCAAATAAATTAATTATATAATTCATGTGTGTAACTTATTAGGATATTAAATGATTATTTATGTTAAATTATGTAATATATTTTTATATTAATTTTGTGTCACTTTTTTGATGAACTATTGTTGCTACCATTTTATAATTCAACAACACTTTAAATCACATGTCTATAACCATTGATTTTCCCAATAGACTATATCAATCATCATATCCCAAAAAAATTAAAATATCTATCATAAACAAGAATACCATACCAAAAATCTAGAAAATAAATAAAATAATGTTTTACATAGCCACACCCCTTTTTCCATACACAATACGGCCCTCATATGTCTCATACCAATAATAGAAACTACAAGTGGATTAACATATGGCTCCTCACAAAATCCTCTCTCATTCATATTTTTCTCATGATTAATAATCACATGAGTAAAATAGGAAATATCTGGGAATCATATCCCTATAGTTAGTAGGTATTTACTCTCCACATACCTCCAACTATTCCTACTTAAATCAATATAAATCTTGAAATTTGAAAAAAAACCCTAGATTTTGGGGAAAATCAATTTTAAATAAAATAGAAATCATAGAAAATAGTGATAATTAATCCAAATTTTTTATCTATATAAACAAATAATCCCTATAATAGTAGACATGATGATCTAGAATGAATCAATAAAGAAATCCCAATGTGGAATGAGTAAGGGAAGGGAGAAGAAACAAGGTAATATAAACTGAGATCTAGCTAAATGATAAATTATTATTTTATAATTAATTTGAAGAAAAATAATTTCTTATTATTTTAAACTAAACATGGATGATTATGGTGTTACATTCCTACCTCATGGAATGACACCCCATAGAAGACCACCATAAGGATGTGCTCCATCTCACCATAACCTAACACATGAAGCCTTCAAATCCTTGAAAAAACCCGAAGTCTGTTACCCAAGGTTATGTCCCAGAATGTCCCATCCCATCATTGAACACCAACCCCATGCCTCTAATCATTTAGAGCATGTCTCTATTTCACAATAACTCTATCATGTTATTATCAGTCCCACCATCAGAGTATTCTCTACTTTTCACAAATTCAAAACACTCATGTTTCACATGAAAATTTTAGAGAACCCATTCAATATCTGATCATAATATTTTATCCATAACAAGATTCCACATAGTTAACAAATATATCCTTTAAAAATACACCCTCAATATCATTATATTGAAATATTGGAACAAAAAATCTTTCACCCTACCCAACTCACTAATTTTTCCTTACACGCACTCAAATGAACTCACAATTAACAATCCTTCAAATGTAAAATTATAAATTAAAGACACATGATTTTTAGGTGGTGAGGAAAATATGACATACATACATGGGAGAAAAACTACTTCATTTTAATTTATAATTTTACGATAAAATAATTTTATTCAATTTCACCATGTGAGTAAAATAGATCACTAATTATAAATAATATTTCAGTTTAATCACTCACACTTTTTTTGGTGTTCCCACTTAAATAGATAGAAACTACAATCCATTCATCAAGTTTCACCACCATATGATATTCATGGATGAACCACCATTTAAATGTGGTTTATGTTTATCTTTGGTTGTAATCATTATCTAATTATTGTATTAGGTGAATAGTGGAAAGGATACCCAACCATTTATTGTAAACCATGTGGACAGACCCTTTAACATATTAAATATATGATGTAGACAACTCAATTGATTTTATATATATAATTACCATAAAAATAGACATATGTAATACTACTAAAATATATATGGTCTACAATTACCATTACTTTAATGGAATTTGATTTCGTTGGAATCTTCCTACCCAATTGAGTAAATGAACTTCTATTAACTACATATGTTGTTGTGCTCACCAATTCCACCAAAATTTAGTTTTTTAATTACTATGTTAACTCTCATACCCATCAATGTTTCAATTAACAAATGAATCATATTTTCTATAACACCATTCAGTTGTGGTGTTTTAGGTATAGTTTTTTCCAATAGGATCCCTTTATTGTTATAGAAGGTAAGGAATCTCTTTCTGATGTACTAAGAATTATTGTCAAACCATAGTAATTTTAACATCTTATTAGTATCCCTCTCTACCATGGAATTACATTTTATGAATACTGTAAATACACAAGACACATGTTTTCAAAATTAAACACATATCCTTCCAATTGAATAAATAATGAAAGTCAAAAAATAAAGTGTCCCACCATGATATTGGACAGAGGAAATCTCCAAATGTCAAAGTGAACCATTTTAACTCTTACATGATCATGTCTTCCCTAACATCGTGTTGAGTGACATTTTCTTCTACTTACTAGGAACCCAACTCTGACAACGACTAAATTTTTTATGTTCAACCTTTAGTATGCATTTTTTCTATTAAAACGTTAATAGTCATCTCACTTGGATATCATAGCTAGTAATGCCACAACTCAATAATATAAAATGTCATTTCTCTTGGAAATACCACTTCATCGAATCTTCTAATCACAATTTGGGTTCCAACCATTACACATAATCCCAATATAATATATTCTTGAGAAACATTCCAAATTTTAGTGGTAATGTTTGTACCATATCTACCCACATCAACATGCCCTATGGATATTAGGTCCCCATGTTGCCATCAGATGCGTATAAATTTATTCAACTGAAATATGCATACCATGTTTATCAAGAGGTTTCCAACTCCTTTCCCTATATCCTTCAAGAGATTCCTTGTCAATTAAATACACTTTTATAAAATTTATGGGCTCATAATTCACCATTCATCATGACTCTAACTATAAGAAAATATCTCATTTAGTGGTGGTATTTTAGTAATGGTTTTTAGGACCACTGTTGAATGTTTCATTGTATTTTGTAGGGTATATTTTAGAATAAAATCATCAAATGTGGATAGTTTATAAAAAAAATCACTAAATTAGTGGAATTTTTAGTGGGTTTTTTTCATGGTGCTATTTTATTGTGGTTTTTAATGTATATTGTTTACATTTTTTAAAAAAAATTATTTTTAAAACATTGTATTTTTTATTTACAAGCCTTCATTCTCATCCCAAACTACTAAATTAATGATAATTATTAATAGGAAATAAAAACATTAGATTATTTATATAAAAAATTTAAAAAGTAAATCATTAATAACAAATCAACCATTTTTATAATTTAATAATAAATATTTTTAAAAAAAATTATAATGTTGTTATTATTATTTATTAATAAATAATCATTATTAACTATTAAATATATATTATTAATAACATATTTTATATGATTAATAATAATTTTTAATTGTTAATTAATAATTAGTCAATTAGTATTAAATAATAAATATCAATAAATTTAATATATTATTAATATATGAATATATAATATAATCTTATTAGTTAATGTATATATATACAAAAATAAAAATACATCAATATAAATAAAAAATTAAAATGTAAAATGAGATCTAAATATATATGATATTATAAATACATAAATGAGTGTGTGTATATATATAAATTTTAATAAATCATGAATGGCCCAAAGACCTTCAATATTTAATGTTTTTTTATAATCCCTATTTTAAGGGATGAGGGGGAATGCATATATGGACCGTATGCTTAGAGAAAAATTACATGACCCAGAGACCGTATATGAATTCAACCCAAACAGACTACTTGAAATAAACCCTCCCTAAGAAATATCCTAATGTTAGCTCTCCACCATTCTTGTGTTGAGATGCACATGCTTAGTACCGAATGATATTTCAAACCCTCTAATTGTTCATGTTCATGTTAGCTCATCTATAGTGAATGTTCTTGCTCTTTGAATCCCCATTTGGAGACATGTTCTATGTTGTTGGTCGGGTTTAGTCTACCTTACATTTGGCTTGAAGGACATGAGGTGTCTTGAAGGCCATGAGTTGGCTCGAAAGCGTTACTAGCCAGAAGGCATTGGGTGGAGCGATTTCATTGATGGACTTGGGGACTACACCAGTGGCCTGAAGGTAAAATAGATTAATTGTTATGGATATTATAATACCGAATAGTACATAATAAAAATAGATACTACAGTACTGGTATAGTGCCCAGAAATATACCCCTTTTTGGAGTTGAGCTCGAGTCTCTTGAATTCCCTTGGAGAGTCCACACCAACCGGACTGATGCTCATGTGAATTTTAATATATAGATATATATAAATACATATAATTTTAAATTTTTTTATTTTTATAAATATAATAATATAATATCTATAAATATATGTCAATAGAATGATATATAGATATATATAAACATATACTTTCATAGTTATATATAAGTAAGTATATATATATTGTATTGTCAAATTTATTAATATATATTTATATATATCTATATATAACTTTATATAATTAAGTTTATTTATATATTTTTGTATGTATTTAGACTTATTTAAATGTTGTTATAATTATTATTTTTTATATTAATTTATATTAAATGATATTTAGGTATTTATAATTATATTTATATATATTTATCTATATTTATATATATATATATATTTGTATAGAAATACATAAAAATATATATTAAATATACATATGTGATTGCGTACATATACATATACATATATAAATATATAACAATACTTGTACATATAATATATATATATATACATATACTTATAAATATATTTATATGCATAAAACTATATCCTTTTATAATTAAAAGTATTTTTATATATTTATTCTCTTTTATATATAATTATATACAGATATAAATATTCATATATGGTAACCTGCGGGGTGTCAATACTTCTTATGCAATAACTAGTATAGAATTTATATACACAAACCACCAACTAACTTACCATAGGTGTAGTATGGCTAATGGAATCCTAAGGTTTAACCAACATGGATTTTGAATAGCTACGAATTCAATAGAAACTACTATAGTAAAATGAATGTAAAACTATCTATCAAAAGAAAAAAAATGTGGGAGGTAATTTACCAAAAATTTTAATACTCATGTTTATGAAATAATAATGTAGAAGACATGTGATGATAATATTGAAGTTTTTAAAATTAGTTTCCAATGAATTACTTGGTCTAGATAGAACCTCTCCACTATCTAATGTTCTCCTGTTGTTAGGTTCATGTACTAAAAATTAATAAATATGTGGGTAACCTAAAATAATATATATACATAGAATAAGAAAATTATTAATGGTAATGGTGACATAAAACCTTTAGAAATACACACTAGATGGAACTCTAATTATCAATTAAAATTATCATTTTCCTAAAAATGAAATGGATTAAATAAGACATGTCACCCCCTAAATAAAAGTCATGCATTTGAAGAATAATAAAGGATACTATAAAAAGTATGATAATGTGCACCAAACATGAAAACCATAAATGAAACATACATTAATAAAAAAAATATCCTTTACATGGAAAAACCTGGCACAAATTACTACCTCTAATGATAGACATGAGAGTTAATAAAAGAGAATATAATGAAAAACACATCCGAAAAGAAAATCAAGAAACCTCATAAAGAAGTACCTAAAAAGGAATCCCTAGAATTCTATCTCACTAATGCTCATTATCCTCCACTATTTATTGAGTGAATATATAAATTTATCTTCCATAAATTCCTCATTTATTTTTATTATATATCTCTATATATCATTCTCATATCTATCCCTCATTAAGTTAAATTCTAACTCCTTATATAGGTGGTGACAGGACACATTTGAAACTCTTCCAAAAGTAAATCCTCAATATTGTGCTAAGGGATAAGCTATCCTACTGTAAATATGTTTTAAATTATACTTTACAGTGTAAATAACAGGTTGGGGTGGAAATTACTTCTTATCTCAAACAATTTATTTATGATAATGTGTGTTCATGCTACTGTAACTTCATCTCATGGGACAGACCATGTTATATCACATTGATCATTTGGAATATACTTCCTTGAATTGCATCCAACTTTATTTATGTAATGAAAAAATATCTTCAGGCTCATACTATAACTTTCTGCATGCTCATAGAATAAACCAATCATCTATGACATGAAAATAGATTTAAAAAATATGATACAACATTGTATTGACTTTCACAGGATGAGTTCCCTCCATTACGATGAAAAATTATATACTGGATTTGGAAAACTAAATCATCAATCTAGACTCTAAACAAAAAAATCTACCACTCCATGACACATACACACTTATACTTGAAAAATATATACAACCTTCTCATCTCAAATTCCATGTTTTGTGTCATGAACATAATCTTTTTCAAGCACTATCACTTCCACTCCAATAATAATATTTGAACATGTTCTTCATGAAATGGAATAGCCTCACCAATATATAGTGAATCTTCATACATCACAATGAATTCATCCCTACATGAATGGAGTTCTCTAATCTTCCATGATCTCCATGATGGCTCTCATGGTAGATCATAGCTTCTTCTAATGTGTCGTAACTTGAGTCCAATAAGGAAATTAGTGTTAATCGAGGAAATTTTATGGTAAATGTGGTGTGTGGTAATAAATACATGGTGGAGTCATTAAGGTTCTATCTAAGTGGAGGGGGTGAATCATGGGTCATCAAAATGATGTTGAATTTTTTAAAGGGTTATTACCATTATACTCACACTCCCCACATCATAAGTCATATGAGAATGCCTCTCCTATTTCATACTCTGTAAAATAAGAGCATACTAGTTAGAGAAACTTAGGTCACCCAATCATGGCCCCTTTCCTAGAGCCTCACATGCATCCTCCATTATTCATACAATAATTAAAAAATTAATAACAATGAAAAATAATTAATTAAATTATAAAATTAAAAAAATAAAATTAAAAAAATCAGGAAATAAGCATATCAAATACTTCAACACTTAGAAACATTATTTTCCTCGAACATTATTAACTTAGTCACAAAATAAATCAATGCTACCAATTTTCTAATATTATGGTATCAAAATCAAACAATTATCAATGGGGAAATAAATTTTCAAGCATCAAAATGTAATATATTTTCAAATAATCATTTATCAAATAAACAATCTCAAATATTCTTTTTAACCTTCTCATTTTGAAATTTATAGAGCTTCTCCTATCTTCCATTATAATTTGGAAATATATTATTAATAATCATTCCAATTATAATTTCCCAAACAATGAATTTTTCCATCATCATTAAAGTTAACAATTTAACTTGATTTACACTCATACCTCAAGCACATTAACCTTTCCATAATCATTAATTGATTCTAAAATCTTCACCTATAAAATAAAAATATCATATGTAATCAATGGGAATTCACATTAGTGTTCATATTTTATTGAGTCTTATGGTAGTATGTTAATCATGTTAAAAAATTAATTCTAAAATGTTGGTTTGACTCTTAAGAATTGTGCATGATATACAATCAAGATCAATAAAATAATCTTCAATGAAATTTAATGACATCACCACACATCATAAACTCAATATAGGCCCATGAATCTGACAAAGTATTATAATGAATTATTTCCACCTTTTTCATCATATTTTTTCAAATATTTATTTTTCATAAATATTTTTCATGGATTATTTAAAAAACTATTACTTTTTTAATAAATACTTATTTTCAGATTTATTATGTAAATAATGAAGAATAATAAAAATTACATCATGAACTTTATCCCAACATCCAATAAATAACCCTCACACAATCTCTCCAATGTGAAACATACCCTTCCATCATAGATAACTTATCCCCCACACTTAAAACAATAAATTTCAGATAAAATACTAAGATTAAGGGTAGTAATGGTAAAATTTTCTACTAATGTGGCTCTTTTTCATAAAGGGAATTCATATAATCTATTGAGTATAAAGATAAAAATGTTAAATTTTGTGTCAAGAATAATTTATTTGAAACAAAAACACCTCAATCATATAAAATTTCACCTTATAGAGTCATAGATTTGAAAAAATTCAATGAAAGTTAAAAATGGAAAACATGACCAGAGTATCTCTAGTGTATTGGTTATTAGAAATAATATAAAAAATGTCTTAGAACCCTCTCATAATTGGTAAACAATTTATGTTAGAAAATCATTCACGGAATGAATTATAATAAAAAATAACCCACATTAATTTTATAAATTCATATAAAAAATATATAAGGGGATTCAATATAACCAGATAAACTAAGCACCCAAAAATCATTTTTAAATAATTGGTACACTATACATATCTATAATCATTCAATCCCCCATCTTACCCATTAAATCTTATAAAACATATTTATTAAAAATGGAATCACTAGATTGCTCTATAATTTTTACATCATATAATAAAATTATAGAATTGGTATAAGTAGTGTATCCAATTTCTTTAAAAAATAATAAAACAAAAAAATATAGGTAGTGAATGATAAATAATTATAAGTTATACTCCATTATACTTCATAAATCCCTTAATTTCTTCTCCCCTTTTGTGCCTTTATCATTATGGACATCTAAAATAAATAAAAAATGGAAAGTATATGGTCCACAAACTTTTAATCTCAAAAAATATTAAAAAGATGAATCATGGATACATCATAATTATTTCCAAAAACAATAAAATATAATTGTAGAAATAATTTATAAATTACTAGAAACAATTAAAAAATAGGGGTTTTCTCAAACAATGACATTTTTTAAGATCATTTAGCTCAACCGTATCTCATTGATCATGTAATATGTGTTACGACCCAAACATTTAACAATGGAATATATCCATTCTTATAGTAATTTCATATATTATAATGAACATTAAACTAATTATATACAATAATAATTTCTTTCTAATGCTGAATTAATGAAATAAGAAGTGTTTCTAGATGTTTAGGAACTTGTACCGATCAAATAGTAACTTGACCTTAGGAATAGAAATATGACCCTAATGATTTGTAAAACAGAAAAATAAAAACTATCATCTCCCATTAAAGTATAAATAATATTTAATAATCTCATAAGTGAAATTATGATATAATTATATCATACTATAAGTAATTAGATATTTTAAAAATTATTAAATAAATGTTGGTGTTTTCATAATTAATAATTATTTAATTACAATTTTAGGATTAATAATAAAATTTAATAAAAAATTGGTTTTTATAAATTTTGTTCAAAAATTAATATTTTTATTTATTATTATTTTAAGATAATTTTTTGAGACCTTATTTATGTTTTAATGTTGTTATAAAATCATTTATAATTTTAAAATCTGTATTTTCCTTGTAAAGGTAATTTTAATTAACAATGACATTACTCATATTTATTAAACTTTTCTCATAAAATTGACTATATTTTTGAATTAAACACATTGAAAAATATTTTGGTTGAGTCTATGGTATTTTTATAAAATACATGAATATGTCGTGAATAGTGAACTATTATCATTTACGATAAAAACAAAATAAATGAATTATAGACTCGTCTCTGATGTTTATAAATGATTTAATCAAAAAATCTAGAAATATACTTACCTTTTAACTTTATTTAATGATGAAGTCATCATTATTTCTTTTCATGAAGGAAATTAATAAAGTAATTGATTAAATATTGATAATACACCACTCCACGCCACTAAAAATACATCCCCTCACAACCTCATTTTCTCGCACATCCCAAACTTAACGATGTCTCCAAATAATGCCCAAACACATCCCCTAGTCCACCCCCATGTAAAATTTATATTAGTCTCATCGATTTCATATCCTAGATTCTTTTAGGTGGATCTTAAGAGGAGGATTCAAGATGTAATTTCTCTCACACTCTTTTATTTCAATTTCATTTCATATTTCATTTCTTATATTCTCTTATCTGAATCATCTATTATCAAAATATCATGATATATCTAGTATGTTTTATATTCTAGTAATATATAATTATAATGGAATATTATTCATTAACATCCACCCCTTATAACTCTCTCGCTTTTATGAATTTTTCACCCATGATGTGTTAATTTACCATCATTATAGGGGACGTGCCTTCATTTCCCCCTATTACCTTTACAGATGTCAATAAAACCATTAAATGGTTTAATAAGGATTTTAATATTTAATTTTTATCAATTTTTGTATTCAGTATCTAATGTATATACATTATACTAAATGATGAAACAAAACAAGTTAGTCTTGATCGAAAAACCACACAAATTAATCAAAACGATAACCTTTAAATTTTAAGTAATGATTCATCCTCGTGGTATATAACCAAATTATTTATAAAATCATTAAAATTTAATTAATAAAATAAATACCATATAATAAAAATTATTTATGTTTATCCACATTTTAAATGAACATCCATTCAAGTATACAAATGAACTGATCCTGAAAACTAAGAAAATAAGCACTCCCAACCGATGAAATTATACTCTATAACACAAAAAATGGCCCTAAAAGAACTTATTGAAATAATAAAGAATTATATTAATGTATCAAATTTTATTGAATTTTTTATTAATGAATCTAATTTCATTATACATGACATTCATGTGAAGAAATCATTCAGGTACAAGGTAAATGGAATTCTCAAACCCTACTCCCCTCCTTTAGGTATTCCCTCTTTCACATAATTTATAGTATGTCAATTCATTAAAAATAATTTATTTATAATAATAATAATAACTTTTATATGATATAAATGTTTTCCAATAATTTTTAATGTTGATAACAATGTTTTCCAAAAGAAATATTCTTAAAAAAACACTCCTTTTACTTCTCTTGATTATTTCCTTCACCCACAGTTAACGATTCTTATATCAAGTTGGTTATTCCCCAATTTAAATAGGGAAACCAATGTCTATGAATGTATTATTTTGATATGAAACCCATTAATCTCATTGGTTTATTTGTGATCATGGCATGCATGATAATGTTAATGTAATGATGTGAGAGGTGTGCCCAGAATTATATAGTACGATCTTAATGTTATGATGAGAAAGGTGTGATCAGAATTATATAGTTCTCTAATTGAGTGGGTAATGTAATGAAACTAATGACTAATGTGAAATATTAATGATCATTATAATACCTTTATCACATCATTTTGTGTTATTTGACCACTAAGATATGATGTTTCGTTTTTAGGCATTTCCACCTTCGAAGTCTTCTCTTCATGATTCCTATCATGATTATTATCCAATGAATTTGTTATGATTATAATGATTATCCTCATACAATGTTATATTGTTATACATCCTCTCCATAGTTTTTTATCCCATCCCTTTTTGATGTGTATCCTCCGGTGACTACATGTACTAAGGATAACAAAAGGGCCATTTAGAAGATTTAGAAGAAGGAATTAAATTATTGTTTATGTTTTATGTTTTATAAGTTATGTATGGTATTAACTTTCCAATGAAACTAATCCTTTAGATTATAAATGTGTAATGTATTTATTTTTTATCTTTAAAATGATTTTATAATAATGTAATAAAAATAAGGTTCGTTGTAGTTGGTATAAGAGGAATGTTTATTTAATTCTAGAAATAAGAATATAGAACCTTAGTGAAAACCCTTAGTATAAGGATAAGTATAAGGAAGTACCCAAGATGAATTTCTAAACATAGTGATCCCACAAGATATTCCTTTATACTTCATTGAAAAAAGTACTAAATTAAATATTCATGGATTTTTTACTTATTTTCTGTTCTAAACTTTTGTATTTTAGAAAATGGTGGGAACCAGGAGAAACCAGACCAACAATCCATGTGAGGGTCAGTGCAACTATTTCCCAAATGACATCCCTAATGTTTTGTGAGGTGGATATAAAGTTTTAATATAAATTATTACACATATATCTCATCTTATGAACAATAATATGGATAATGTGGAACATCCTCCTTCACCTAATTGGTAGAAACTTTCTATTGAGTGTTTTTTGCGGAAACAACCACTGATGTTTGGGCGATGTTCTGCTCCACTAAATTTAAAGTTGGGGGTCAACTCGATTGGAAGATATTTTTTGTTCTTCATTTTTTTGAGATGGAGAAGGTGAATTTAATATTTTATCATCTAAAATGATAGGTGAATCAATGGTGGGCTTGGATTAAGATTACTAAGTTTGGGGATGAAATTTAAGAGCTACACTGAGAAGAATTTTAGTTAATGTTTCTTTAATGAGTATTTCCCTTTAATGGTTCATTAAAATATAGAGAAATAATTCATAGATCTAAATAAAGAGGAAATATAATCTTTCAAATCGCATGAATAAATTTCCATATGTTTTTCAAGGTATGATTCAGGTTTTATTATCAATATTGATAGAAAAAATTATATATTATTTAGTGTTTAGATCCACACCATCAAAAGGATCTTGATATTAGAGTCTTTTTGTGTTATGAAGATATTGTTTTATGTGATCTCAAATGGGAAATAGAGTTTGGATAATGGTCTTTTGTCTATGGTGATAAGAAAGGAAAGATTTAATTTCATGACAAAGGAACTAATGAAAAAGGTGGAATGATAATACAACCACCCACATGTGAAAAATATGGGAAGAAGTAACATGGGAACACCCTCAAAGGGATCGGTAAATGGTTAATGTGTGGTAGAGAATTCCACAAAGATCATGAATTTTTGAAAGGCAGTAGAAGGAAGGAGAATGTGGAATTGGAACAGAGAGCACAACCCATGGTCCAATGCTACAACTGTACGGGGAAAGGGTACTATGCAAACCAGTGCACTAAACCTCAATTCCTCAAGGTTAATCAGCATTAGCAGGGACCCGATCCAAAGGATAATGGTAAGGATTATGAAAACACTACAACATAATTGGATGAATATAATTAAGTCCTACCAGGTACACTTATTATTCATTCAATAACGGAAGATTTATTATTTGATTATAGTTCTATGCCTTTTTTTATATATCATAGTTTTTCTAGAACTATTCAATTGAGTCCCTGATGCCCTGAAGTAGATATATATATACATATATAAACTCTGTGTTGCGAAGTCATTTCATCCCAAGTGTTAGACTCTTCTCTTGTTGGTTTTTGTGGTATGATTCTTCCAACCAAACTCTTGGTTCATCCATTGGTGGAATTCGATACAATGCTGGGGATAGATTGGGTTTATTTATATAGAGAACATATAAGCAATTAAGAAAAGGAAATATATTTTCATATTTTTATTCATACCATTATTATCTACAAATTCAAGGGAATTCATGACTCTCCTTTGGATATTCCTTCAATGGTGTGGGTATTGATTCCATGTAACGAAGCATATGTCAATCAAATTGCTTAGTCAAATGAATTTATCCACCTAGGGGAAATTCCAATCATGAGGTGATATAGTGATGTTTTTTCTGAAGGGTTACCCAAACTACCATTGGATTGTGAGGTATTGTTATCAATATAACTCATACCCGTAGATGCTCCTTTCTTAAAGAGTCTCTATAGGATGAATCTTATTGAAATGTAAGAATTATAGAAGATGCTACATGAGCATTTGGAAAATGGTTTTATACGCCCAAGAAAATCACCTTAGTGTATTCTAGTTATCATTTTCCATAATAAGGATGGATCAATGTGGTTGGGTATCGATTATCAGGAGCTCAACAAGATCATTATAAAGAAAAAGTATCATCTTCCATGGATTTATGTTTTGTTTGATCATTTGATAGAAGCTTGGTACATCTCAATGGTGGATCTCCGTTTAGGGTATCATTAACTAATGGTGATGAAGGAATAAAATCAAAAGGATTACTTTCATACAAGGTATGGGTAACATGAGTTTTTTTTATTCCATTCAGACATACTAATGACCCGTAGTATTCATTTTTTTAATGAATCTTGTCATTATACATTACCTTGGAAATTTTGTGGGGGTGTTTATTGATGATATTCTCATCTACTCCAAGAGTAAAGTGTAACATGATGAACATAAATGTCTTGTGTTACTTATATTAAAGGATAACAAGTTGAATACCATGTTTAGAAAGTGTGAATTTTGGATTCAGAAAAGCACATTCGTGGGACATGTGATCACAAATGAGGTAATTTTTATTGACCCTTCAAAAAAATGGCAATTGAGAAATGGACCAAACCATCTACTGTTACAGAAATCCATAGTTTTTATGTTCAGCATACTAGTATCAATGTTTTGGGAGAAATTTCTCACAGTTGTCAATCCCACTAATAAATTAAAAAAGGAAATGGGTAATGTGTGTTTGGAAAGAAGAATGTGAGGAATGATTTAATGAGATAAAGATAAGGCTGATCACTACACCTGTATTCATATTATAAAAAAGTAGATATTTTTTTGACATATAGTGATGCTTCCAAGAATTTATTGGGTTTTTCACTCATCAAAAATGATAATTTGATGGCCTACTCCTCATGGTTGTTGAAGATCCATTAGAAAACTACCAACGCATGATCTAGAGCTAGAAGATGTGATTTTTTCCATGAAAATCTAGGGGAATTACCACTATGATGGGATGTATGATATATATAGAAATAAAAATAGAAAAAGTATATATTCACATAAATAGAGATCATCCTGCATTAAAAGAGATGGTTAATTCTTATCAAAGACTGTAATTTATCTATTCACTATATTTTTGGAATGGAAAAAATGGTAGTCGATGCTCTATGATGAAAATAAACTTCTAGTATATCAATATTGTCAATTTATAAAGACCATATATTCATGTATAAGCAATGTATGGATTTTGAAATCATAAGAGCAAGGAATAAATCATACTTTTCTCAAATGATTTCCCAACCATCTTTCTCAGAAAAGATTAAGGTGGCCCAAATGGATGATAAAGAGTTGAAAAAGAGGGTGAATATAGTAAAGTAAAATCAGTATTATGTGTTCCATATTTATTATATTGGAGAAATTCAGTTTGGACCAAGGATTTTTTTCCTTCATCACATTGGATAAAGAATGATCTGTTAAACATTTTAAATAGCTCAACATTATCTATCCATCATGGTAGAACCATGATGTACTGTTATCTTCGGGAACACTTTATGTGGGATAACAAGATATAGAATATTATGGAATATATATTAATGTGCATGATATATTAGAATGTTAATGTAGAGACAAAAAAGTCCAAAATGATGATGCAACAAATTCCTATACCAATATGGAAATGGGAAAATTTCACAATAGAATTTGTCACAGGTCTCCTGAAGACATCCAAAGAAAATAATATGATATGGGTTTTGGTGGACTGACTCACCAAGGCTGGTCACTTTATAACTATACAGGAATATATATCGCTTGAAAAATAGGATATGATTTATGTGAATGAAGTTGTGATACTACATGGGGTTCTACACTTTGTTGTTTATGATCATGATCCTAGGTCCACACCTAACTTCTTGAGGGGTCTTCAACATTCCTTGAGAACATAATTGAGATTCAATACAAACTATCACCTCCAAACTTTCGGAAAATATGATGGGAATATTAATATTCTCAATTATATGCTATGATACTACACATTATAATTAAAAGGTTGATGGGATCATCATATCCCATTGGTTGATTTCTCATACAATAATAAAAACCACATTAGTATTCTAATGGATCCATATGAAGCTCTATATTGAAAGTGATATACAAATTCAACCTGTTGGGATGGTTTTGGTGAAAGAAAGCTACATGGACCTAATATTATGCAATAGATGATTGAAAATGATCAAGTCATCCAGTAATATATCAAAGCTACGTAGAGTTAGAAAAAATTTCTATACTGACATCCATCATATGGACTCAGAATTTGACATTAGAGATAAAGTATTCCCTCAAATATCACCCTGGAAGAGAGTCATGTGATTTGGAATGAAATGGAAGCTACGCCCATGGTATATTGTCACAATTGATATCATTGAATGCATAGAAGTTATGGCCTTTCAGCTTTCAATTCCACTGAATATGGATCATGTTCATGATATGTATCATTAATCATTAATGAGGAAGTATAAACTAGTCCCTCACATATACTGAACTTAGAGGTGGAACAACTGGAAGAAGATATCTCTTATGAGGAGCATCCAACAATGATTCTAGACCAGAGAGATAAGTTTCTATGAAACTAGACATAAAAACATGTCAATGTATTGTGGAGGAATGATAATCATGAGGAAGCGACATGGGAACCATAGGATGTGATGAAGGAGACACACCCTCGCCTATTTTTGTAAATTACAATTTCGACGTTGAAATTTCAAAAGCGGGTAAGAATGTAATGACACAAATATTTATCAATGTCATTTATTCCTTCATGTGGTAATTTCATATTATATAAATCACATAAAATCACATAGATAACATAATAAAATATTTATAAATGATGAATTAAAGAAATAATAACTGTTTCTAGAAGTTATGGAACCTATACTGATGAAATAATAAATTGACCTTAGGAAGAGTAATATGACCCTTATGAATAGTAAAGCAGAAAAATGAATAGTAACCTCAACCATTATGTATAAACAATATTTAGGCCTGTTATAATTGAAAAAATGATATAATAGTATTATAGTATAGGTAAGTAAATATTTTAATAATTAATAAATAAGGGTTGGTATTTTTATAAGTTGTAACTATTTAATTAAAATTTAATGAATAATTAAAAAATTTGAAAGATTTTTTTTTTCATAAAATGTTTTCATAAATAAATATTTTGATGTCTTATGATTTAATGTAAATTTAATGACACCTTATGTAATTTTTCATTGTGTTATAAAATCAATTATAATTTTAAAATCTATATTTTATAAGTAAATAGTGATTTCTATTAAAAATTAAATTACTCATATTTGAAAAACTATTTTACAAAAATGATGTACATTTTTTAATTCTACATATTAGAAAATTGTTAGGTTTATTTCATGGGAATTTTATAAAATACATGATTTTTGTGAACAATGATGTACTATAATTTATGAAAAAAACTAAATTAATGAATTATAGAGTCATATCTGATGTATATGGATGATGTAAGCCCATAATATCTATATCTTCATCCACATTTAAATAATTTTTTGATGGGATCATCAATATTTCTTTTCCTTAGGGAAATAAGAAAACTAATGTATTAAATATTGAGAAAACACCCCTCCCCACCACAATAAATACCACCTGTCGCAATCTCATTTTCTCAAACCTCTCATGCTTTGAGACATATCCAAATTATTCCCAGACCACTCTCCTAGTCCCTCTCCCATATCTATGATATCTTGGTCTCACCAAAATATCAATATTGTGTTCCTTGGATAGTATCTCAAGAAGAGAATTGAAGAGGTAATTCTTCTCTCAATTTTCTTCCAATTTCCCTTCAAATTTCATTTCTTTTCTTCTCTTATACTAAATTTTTTATTTAACTATTTCATGATAACCTAATTATGTTTTATATTCGGGTATTATATCATTCTAGCAGAATATTACTCATTAAAATCCCCTCTCTCTCTCTCTTTTATGAAAATGATGCATGTTATGTTGTAATTTACCTTTATCATGGGAGATTCACATTCATTATCCTCCAACACTATCAAGGATGTCAATAAATCAATTAAATTATTGAATAAAAAATTTTATATTTATTTTTTACCCCTTTTATATTTTTAAACAAACTTATAAGAATGATACTAAATGATAAAACAAAACATGTTTGTTTTGATCGAAAAAACTGCCCAAATTAACCCAAAATAGTCATTTTTTAATTTTATTTAATGATTAGTCCTCATTGTGTATAACCAAATTATTTATAAGATTTATTAATGTTTATTAATATAATTAATAACATAAAATTACAATTCTGGAGTTTTATCCACATTTTAAATGTAATTCAATTCATGTATAGAAAAGAACGGATCCTGAAAACTAAGAAAATGATCTCTCTCAAATGATGCAATTAAACAATAAATTAATCCAAATTCCAATAAAAGAACTTTCTAAAACAATAATTAATCATATTAATTTATCAAAGTTTTTATAATTTTTAATTAATTAATCTAATGTCAATTTAGAAGACATTAAAGTCAAAAAAGCGTTTGGATGCAAGGAAAGGGGAATTTTGAAACCAAACACTATTTATTGGGGTTTTTCCACTTTCACACAATTTTCAGGATGTTTATTCCTTTAAGATCATTTATTAATAATTATCTTACCTTTTTCGGATCTAAATGCTTTCTACTAGATTTTATGTTAAACACATTGATTTCCAAAAGAACTCTCCTTTCATAAAAACACAACTTTTACTTCTCATCATTGTTTCCTTCACTCAAGTTTGATGATTCTTATTTCAAGTATGTTATTCCCCCATTTCATTTGGTAACCATATGTTTATGAATGTATTATTATGATATTAATCACATTCCTTTACATGGGTTATTTATTTCCATGATTTATATATTTTATATGTGGCATGCATGATAATGTAAAAGTTATGATGTGAAGGGTACGCCTAGAATTATATTGCGCAATGTTAATGTTATAATGTGACGAGTGCACCCAAATTATATAACAATAAATTTCATTGGGTAATGTGAATAACCTCATGAGTAAATAAAAATATTCATGAACATGATGCTATCTATATTAACAACTATGTTTGGTAGTTGACCACTAACACATGACGTTTCATTTTTATGCATTTCCACATTCTAGGTCTTCCCTTAATGATTACTCTCATGATAATGATCATATTCCTATTTTGTGGTGATAATTATTATGGTCACCCCATGTTATATTGATATATGTCATCTTATTAGGCTTTTAGGTCACCCCTTTTGGATGTATATCCTCAGGGGACTACCTGTACTATGGGAAACACAAGGTCCAATAAGAAGCTAGAGAAGAATGAATTTAATTAATGTTTATGTTTTATGTTGTAAAATTTATGTATTTTCCAAATTTGACAAGGAAACAATACGATTGGATCCTCAATGTGTAATGTTTATATTTTTTTACCTTTAAAATGATGTTATAGTAATGTAAGAAAAAGCAGGGTCACTATAATATGAGTATTATATAAATTTACCTAGAAAGAATTTAATGGTGACTGGTTTTGTGATGCATCTGATGTAACACATCTCTTCATCCTCACCCTTTAAATTTTCACTAACACTTTTTTTATGAGAAATCCAAGTAGTGGAATGATATTTATAATGTCAAAGGATTTCCACTGATGTCTAAATAAGATATTACATTGCCTTTTCTTGTTCTTATTGATTCACTTTTTAAAATATTCAATGACCATAATAGAATTAGAAGGCATCACAAATTTTTCTACATTTTCCTATTTATAAAAAATATAATTTAGATTTTAAATGAATATCAGTATAAATTATACTCTTGTCCCCTCCTATTACTTATTACTTTTACTGTCAGCTTTAGATTTATTTTCTTCTCCTTCTCTTTTGGTACAACATCAATTTGTTTCTAAGGGGGAAACTATAAAATGGACATCCTTAGAGATTGGAATAAAATATATTTATCTATACAATCCTAATATAACTCTATTGAGTCATCATATTTTTTTATCATCCATACCTATAGTGGTGAGGGAATATTTTATAAAAATAACTTCATCTTAAAAAAAAATAGAATTGTGCTTGTATTTAGATTTAATCTCATCAACTCTCTCATTTTTCTCCTTAAGGACTACACCATGGGATTTTTCCTTTGGTTATCATATTCCTTCCTTATAATTTTTTGAAATTCTGTATAAATATTTTCACACCTCTTTTAATGTGAACTCAATACCATGGAGTAGTTCCTCATCATCACTCAAGTATGGTTTTGGGTCATATTCATACTGATTCTATTATATAATTTCATCAATATTATCTTTTTAATGTGAAAAATAAATAATATTGGTGGTGATCTTAGCATGCTCATTCATGATAAAAGCTTATCATTCCATCACAACAAAAAAAGAAACACATGAATGAAAATAAAAAAAAATAGAAAATATAAAAATATAAACTAAACTCATAAAATAGAAAATTGGAGGGGAAACACTTTTCCTATCTTATTTAATTTATGTTATTTAACCCATGTCCCCAGCAAAAAAAAATGTCCCCCATAGTATGTCATTATTTATTATGAGAGAATTAGTTTAGAATTTAAATGGTTAAACAACCTTCCAAATTACAAAACTTGTATTATATCTAATGGAATCCAATGGTTGAAACCCATGGGGATAATAAAAAATATTAATCAAGTATATAAAAAAATAAAAATTAAATGAAAAATAATAATCCTATGAAAACATTTATGATATTTACAATGAATTTATATACATAAGTTCATCAAATAAAAATGTATAACACATGTATTGAAAATAATCGTGTCCTTTGAAATAGGAATAAGTGAATTCCTTGGTTATAGTAGAACTCTATACACTAATAATATCTCATTTTCTAATGGTTAGGTACTAAAAATTAATAAATAGGTGGGTGAACCAAATAAATACAACATCATATAATAATAACTATGCCAATACTCATAGAGGAAGACTCACTCTAGAACTCACACATTAAAGAAGTCTAATACTCATAGTTAATGATCATAATCTTCAAATTAAATGAATTAAATCATGCTTCGTCTATCTAAATCATGTTCATGAATTAGATGATTAATAAGGGATATCATAAAAATAATAAGAAAAAAATATTATATGAAAACCATAAAATAAACACACTTTAATAACGAATAATCCCATTTAAATAAAAAAAATTGATAAAAAAATTTATACCCCCTCAATAATCGTTGAGAGAGAAGGAAACAAAATATAAATAAAATCAAACACTAAATGAATCTTTAGCAGCCACCCAAAGTAGTAGCTAAAGGATACTCCCTATAATTTGATCTACTATGTTCTAAATATACAAATATATTTATTTACATAATCTCCCAATGCATTTTCCATCTTATTTTTATCTTTATTTTATATCTCTTTATAAAATTATCATAATTTTCCTCATTTTAGTTTAATTTCACTCAATAGGATTGTGGTAAATAACAACATGTAAAACCCAAAAAAAATATCTTCAATATTGTGCATGTGTTTAGCTAGATGAATATAAATATACATCATATCTATAGTTATCGAGGGAAATTGAAGAATGTGGCATGAGTCACTCCTTTTATTTAACTTGTTACACATGGTAACTCATGTTAGTGACATAGGACCGTCATAATAATTCTTGAGCCTTTCTATATATCATCGATCATTTTGAATATCCACCTTCTCAGCATGTTTAATAATCTTCTTGGTTTAAACAAATTTCATAAAAATTAAACTACCAGACCCTTGAATCTCACATGAAAAACCAAAACATTCCTGATGTAAACTGAAAAAAAAAATTCTATTATATTTCCTTCACATTCATGGCATGATCTTAATCCACTGTGTTGAAAAAATATATACTAAATTTTGAAAAATAACCCATACATTCAAACTCCAAATGACATAAACACACCTTCCCATGAAGAATACAGAACACTATATAAAACATAAGAACATCCACCATATCATAAATCCAATTATCATGACATGAATATAATAAAAGTAATAAACCACAATTTACCCTTCAAGATTACAGTGGAAAACATTATTTAATAGTACGTTTAAGTGTCACCATCATACAGTGCATATTCAGACTTCGTTGTGGATGCACCAACCCATGCATAGAATTTTATCATAATCCACATGCTCCAGAGTGGATCTCATGGTTGTTTCAAACATCCTTTGATGTATCATGGCTCGAGTAAGAGTAATGAATTATCATTAATGGTGTGTTTATGGTGGTCAATGTGGTCGGTTTTCATCATGTCCAAACAATGGTGGTGAGGTTTTATCTAATATGAGGTGGCACTACATGAGGAATCAGAGCATTGATGTATTTTTTAAACTCATACTACCTTGATCATCATGCATCCCATATCAGATTTATCGTGGGGAAATATCCTCTTTATAATACTTAATGTGGTGAGGAATCATATTTAGAAACACCCATGCCACCCCACCGTGGTCCCCTTACATTGTTCCTCCCATGCGTGAGGCCTTCCTCTTGTTCTCAAAAATCACCATGTTATGACATGTGCAAAACTCTCTAAGGGTTCATACTTATGTGTGTACTCTCTATTTCTAAGTGATAATAGACATCTTTTACCTCATAAATAAAACAACAATCCATTATGTAAAGGTTCTCTTAAACAAATATATGTATATATATATATATTATGTCTTTAAGATTCATATAATATTATTATTATTATACAATAATTATTTTAATTGTTAATTTTAAAAATTAATTAATTAAATTCTAAAATTAATTAAATAAAATTAAATACATGCATGAATGAAATATGAATATCAATATATAGTTTTATTCCATAAAATATATTTAAAATTATAAGTATCTATATATATAAATTTATATTAATTGTTCTATAAATATATATAATGTATATTTATTCTTATTTATATATAATTATAATTTTATTTGAGAATATATATTTATTTTCTATTATTTTAATGAAGATATATATATATATATATGAATATTAATGTCATTTTAATTAAAAAGGTTAACCCGATAGAGTGATGATGGTTTTTTAAAGAAACTAAATGGTATGGGTTTTATATCATACCCAAGCCATATTTATAATTCATTTTATCATGAATGTCTGGGTAGGTGGGTTGGGATGGTGGGTGGGTTGAGCCATGTGAGTGGGATGAGTTGGCTGACTAGGTCTTCATGGCATGGTGGGTAATAAAAAAGGATAATTTTTTAAAAAAAATGTATAATATATATAAATAAATAAAAACATCACTAATTTAATATTAGTGGTTTAAACCTTCATGAAATAAAACCCAATATAGAAAATATACCATGAAATGATTACAGACACAACTAACTAAAATTGTTTCTAGATAGTGTATCAAATCATTTTAGAAGTAATTTAAACCACTACTAAATTCCAAAAAAAAACATTAATAAATATATATTTTTCCATAGTTTCATATGTTGAGTAGTATGCTCTTCCTGAGTCTATCACCCATGACTCCCTGAGAATAATTATGTTGACTAAGAAGATTTTTCATCCCTTAGTTTTACTCTATTAATTTGAACTTCTAGATACTAATCATCATGATTCATCTATTAAATTTCTATAATACTTATTATAATGTTAATTTTCACAAAATTTTCAAAATGTAAGACTAGGAAAAATGTATTTACATTACTTCTCTCATGAGGAATATATTTTTATTGTTTTGTGAATATTATTTATTAAGGGGAGATCCCTCTTTATTTAAAATTTATACTAATAGTGGAACATTTTTTATTATCCCTCCATAATAGTTATTAATTAAATATAAAGTTATTTAAATCCTAAAAAATCATGTAAGGATTTCCACAAACGTTTTTAAGAGTCATTACCTTCTCATCATATAACACTGATAAGGATGACAGTAGTATAATCTCATAAATATTAACTATTATCATACCCATTTTCCCTGAAGGCCTCTTTTTTATTCATTTTGTATGATCCACCTTTTAAGATATTATGGTGACCCCTTACATGGATCATAGGATTTCTGACATTACATGCCTAGAAGTTATTAAAGGAAATCATCCAGATTATAAATACCTGAAACTACTCATCCCTGGTGTCCACACCATTATGTCATCTCTCAACCTTCACATGATTGTTTGGCTAGGCATCCCGTTCAAACATAGGATAGTCCCGATGGAAATTTCCTTACACTCTCATTCTTCCAAATCTATTTTTACTGCTTTGGTGAAAGGTCATTCTTTGAATCCTCATATGGATCATGTTCCTTATTGAGTCTACCTGGTCTATTTAAGAACAATTTAATTATAGACCAAAGGCATTGGGGTGGATCTAATCCCTTTAGGTGGCTCATAATCATTACCAACCCAAATGACTTGGCTAGCCCGAAGGCCTTGAAGGACCCGAGGACCAAAATGGTGGCCCAAAAGATCAAACAGATGAATAGTTCAATCTACTGTGGTACTAATCAATAATATATACACTTCTTGTAACATTACTGAAACAATACAAGAAATATTTCTCCAACAAGATTTAATCTCGGGTCTCTTGGATGCACTTATCATGTCCTCACCAAATGGGTTGTAGCACTTGTGAAAATTAACTATTAATGTCACCTTTACTAATTATATCCACCTAAATCCCATATTGAATTAATTCTAATTGTTTTCCATATATCATCCATCTAATATTCTTAATTTGAAAAACATTGACATTACGAACACATTATTATGTTTCTTCATCTTATCGTATAATTTTATTAGATCATTAATTGACTCCATTTGGATCTTCACTTGATGAATATTTAAATCCAAATTCCATTCTAATGAAATCATCAAAACTCCAAACAAAACATCTCATCTCACCATTCTAATTATGTTCAGTTTATCTTCCCTATATCACCTATAATAATTGGATACTAGAAAAAAAATTAATGGTATAGTCCTCTATATTTATTCTTTAGAAATTTAAATCCATTCCATAAAACATTTCTATCTATACCTTACCTTATTCAAAATCCATACCTTCTGATGAAAGGAAACAATCGCTCAAATTTGAAAATAGCTTTAATACAAGAGAGTGTTCTATACCTAAGATACTTATGAGTTTTTTGATGAGCGGTATATTATTAAATAAAAATTATAAGGAAATCATTGAGAATCCACACAATTAAAAATCACTGAAAATTATCCATCACAAGATACCAAATAGTTGAAACTGAGATCATCCATAGGGACTCTCTCAATATTAGTATACCAGAAGATATGAATAAAAAGTCATTCTCCATACTCATCACTCTAAGATATCATTGCACACACTCATTATAATTCATAATTAACATGCATTCAAATGAAAAATGAATGTAAAATGATCATGAGCTTTATGTGAATTAAAAATCATTTCTAACATCTATGGGAAAATAATGATACCTTTTCACATAAAATCATAATATATAATAATTTTAATCACTTTTTCCAAGTAAGAAATTAGATCAGTACAAAAAAGTTATCATTCAATTTCATTCCCTTCACATGTTCTAGTGGTGTAGTAAGAACCATGTTCTTATTTGGGGAATGGATCCTTTTAATTAAAAAACTTCTTATTTTGAAAGTTTAAATTTGATAAATATGAATTCCATTTGACTTGATCAAGGTTTCAGGGGTATCCCTGGCAGGTATAGAGCCCAAAAATCAGCTTTAAGATTGAAAATGGCATAGGGAATTGTTTGAATAAACCATCTGTGGTAACCAATATGTTTAGATAAAAAGTTAGAGGCTAGATTGTGTGGATATACGTGGCTCATGGTCAAACTAACCAATGAGAAATGGGTTTCATGATCAAGTGAAAATGCCTATAATTTTGTATATAGGATTTAGTACATTCTATGCACAATTAGTCAAATTATGATGATGAACTGTCTGAGTGCCCCTTTGTTATACATAAGCATTATAGCTGGTGCCCAGTTTGGTCAAACATTATGAACCTATATGTTTGGGAAAATTTACATTTTTACCTCATTAGGTATTTTAACTCAAACCTAATAATCATTTCATTCAAGGGATATGACCTTCTCATTTTTAGATCCCTTTTGTATAATTATTCTTTAATTTGAGGTAAATGCTACAACCAATATCTGATTTAAGCACCGCTCTTCACATTGGTTCCACATCGTTGAGAACTCAATTTTTTAGCCATTCTTCATTTTCATTGGAATCTACTATGCTATTTATTTGAATGATAATATTCCTATATTTCGTGTCCATAAACATTTATTAATTTTTATTCTAATGTGAGTCATATTAGGGGTTGATAATGTATGATCATTCTACTATAAATCTATAGAATGTTGTCTATACATTTCTATTTGGTTCTGGTTCATTATAGAGTTATATTCTATTTTTCCTCCAACCATACATTCATTTACAGACCCAAATTTAGAATTATTAATTTAATTGAATGAATCGGTACCTATTAGGGAAGCCAATAGGTACCAATTAGAGGATTTTGTGGTTTTTTCACAAACCAAGTACCTCCCAAGTTGTTAAACATATGAATTCACCTTGATTATTCCTTATTTAATCATCCATGGGATGTGTTATTATCCTTTAATTGTCAGAGGAAGGTTATTTATAATTGAATTTAATTGAACAGGTGGAATAGGGGATGGTTGCCTCATTTACGTGTTACTTTTTTAGATTAAGTGATTTATATAGACCTTGTCTTATACAGGTGACATTGTTCACAATTTCATAGGTGAGTGGGTGTACTCTTGAGGTTTGTTTATTTCTGTTTTGATAAATGTGTGGGTATACCCATTTGTTTCATTTGAAAGTGAATTATTTTTAATGAGTTGGTACACACATGGGTTATGATTGTATGCTCTGGAAATATTAAATGGATCGAATAAAAATTTAATCCATTATACACAATAGATGTTTCTCTTGTGGTTCTTGAACACGCTAGTGGATTCCTTGGATAGAGTATGTTCCGTGGGTATTGATTCCATGGTATTTGTTTTGTCTTGATTCCCCTTTGATCAATATATCATGGACTCGCTTGGGTCATGTTTGGTTGACATGATCCTAGGACTCCAACCAGTGCCTAACCGAGTTTCAATCAAGATTATCCTATAACTTGACAAGGATTCCTTGGTATTTTACACCTTGCATGCGGCCCTTTGTCTTATAAAACATTTATTATATGTCATCGACATGAGAAAAAATAAATTCTGGGTTGAATGGATCAATCCTGGATGTTATGACACTTCAAGTTGTACAGTAACGTTATTGATGATATTGTTATGTGAATTGTATGATGATACTGTGGTGCTACATTATTTTAGGTGTAGATTAATTGGTATTTATGTTTCTAGTTTTTTTAGATTTTCCCTTGAGGATTTTTTATATCAATTGTATTACTCACATTCCATGAGAATATTTACCTACATTTACTACATACCATTTTACTTGTACTCTTTTTAGCTTGTTATATTACAGAACCTATAAATGTATTGATCTTTGGTTGGTTACCTACCGTGTCACGACCCGTCCCCCAGGTCTCGTGCCATGACTACCCCAAGCTCTCCTTCCATTGCCAAGGGTCTGGCCACTAGCACAGAAGGCGTATTCACAAAAACTGGGAAGGCATTTCATTTATAACCTGTAAGCACACACGACCAATCACACAATAAGATACAAACTCAAGTAAACTAAATAGTAAATAGAGTGAGTACTGTATCTAAAAGGGGCCAGAATACAATCCCAATAGGAATGTACAAGAAACTGAAAGTACAAGTAAACTGGAACAACTACTGTGAACAAACGCCAGGGATCCTACCTTAAGGGTATATATAGATCTTGAACGGTCATCTCTGTAGTACACCAAGTCTAAGTACACCTCCAAGCTTCCTCGAGTTCTGGTACTCTCTTCGCCAGTCAGCGCTTGTCACGACCCGTCCTCGGGGCCCATGCCGTGACTACCCCAAGCCCGCCTTCCATAGGCCAGGGGCTGGCGACTAGCACCAAAGGCGTAAATACCGATAACTGGGAAGGCATTGCCTTTATAAAGTAAACAAAACACCACAGACTACAAGCGGAAGTAATACACTAAGTACAAAAGAAAGTGCTGAAAAGTAAATGGGCCAGAATACAAACCCAACTGAAAAGAACAGCTATAACTGAATAGAAGTACAACAGAAAAACAAGCAGCTGGAAGAGTAAAAGCAGCTCATGGGTCATCCACCTCGGATCCTACCTGTAAGGTAGGTACAGATAGCGCAGCTCCTGGATCGTCCACCACGGATCCTACCTGAAGGGTAGGTACAGATAGCCTCCACAACACTCTCGCCCATAAAACTCCTCCGAGTCTCATCATGAAGTCCACCTCCGAATACTAACTCGTCGTGAGGTCCACCTCCGGGTACCATCTAGTCCTCGAACACTCAGCCTCTATCATCATTGTCTGTCATCTGCATCCAACACAACAAGGTGCGGGCATAGCCCGTGCAGGGGTGAGTATAACGATACTCAGTAGGGATCCTGAGACCCTCAAGGTCTCTCTAAATCCAACAAGTTTAACCACAAGCATAATTTCAACAGATAACCCTTACTTAGGTATTATCCCATACTTATACCTAAGTTATCAAGTAACCCATCTCAATCATGAGGAAACACAAAGGTTATGAAATCAACGGATAACCACTACTTAGATATATGCCCATACATATACCTAAGTTGTCAAGTGACCCATCTCAATCATGAGGTAAACACAAAGGTCATAGACTCAGCTCAAACCAGGATTTTATTCACGATATCGAAACCACGGCTGCTCGAGAACTCCTCCTCTGTCGAGTATAGTGGGTATGCCGCTACAACCAAGCGCCTCCCACTAACCATCGACTGCTGAAGTACTCCACCTGTCGAGTACTGTGGGTCTGCTGCTGCAACCAAGCGCATCCCACCATGGGTATGCTGCTACAACCAAGCGCACCCCCTCATAGCCTACAGAGGTACTCCTTCTGTCGAGTACCGCAGGTCTTCCACTATAACCAAGCGCACCTCCACCGTGGGTCTGCCGCTACAACCAAGTGCACCCCACTGGGCTATCTGAATCACTCCTAGTCGATCGATCAGCAGTCGTCAAGTCTCAGTCAGCTACTAGGTCTCTGCACTCTGCTAGCTCATCTCCAGGAGGGTATGCTCCATGAGCTACTGGTCGATACTCCAAGTATCTCAAACTCCTATTAAGAAGTATCTCAAAGGACCGCCTCGTCATAGGGGTCTCAACGCAACAGACAGCGCGTCAATCGGACGCCCGGTCTGTGAGTTACTATCCTTTTCGTCCCAGGGGCCCGGTTGGTTTCGTGTGCGAACCAACCCGGCCGTATCTCAACTGTACCCCGAACTCTCATAGGGTATTCTCATAGGGACCGTTTCTCAATGTGATCACCAACGCCGCTGACGGTTTTTCAAACAGACGTCCGGTCTGAAAGTTATCAGCTTTTCCGTTTCAGGGGCCCGGTTGGATTTCGGGTATAATCCAACCCGGACACTATCCAAATGCATCCAAATCTCAGTCCATGTATGCCAAAAGTTCTGTCTCGTCAAGAGGAATCCAACAAAGTCGACGGCACGTCAATCAGACGTCCAGAGCTTAAGTTATAAGAGTTTCCGCTCTGAGGGCCCAGTTGGTTTCGTGTTCGAACCATCCCGGCCATACCCAAAGTTCTCCGAAACCTTGATTGTAATATACCGAAACGACCGTCTCATTCCAAGGATCGCTACACAATCGACAGTGCATCAATCAGAGGTCCGTATCCCATGTTATGGGCAAAAGACCAAAAGAGGTCCGAAAGTGGGGGTTTTGGGCCCGGACTAACCCACCCCGAGACCCCCTGGGTCGGATTGAACCGGGTCGACCCGACCCAGGTCCAGGTCAGGCCCGTTTGGGCGCGGTCCGGCCCGGTGCGCTGGCGCACTGGCGGTCCGCTGGCCAGCTCGGTGTAACCGAGCTGGGCGGTCAAGGGGGGGGGGGGGGGGGTTGCCCCTGTTCAAATAAACATGGCCCCACGTGGGGGGCCGCTGGTGTTTAGCCAACCGGGGGTTACGAACCCCCGGCTCCTCCCCTGACCGGCCAGCCGGCTGCTGCCGCCACGGGACCGACCGGTCCCGTCCCCCTGCTCCGATGCCGGCGACCAGAAACTGGCCGCCGCTCCCTGCTCCGCCGCGGCCTAAGACCATGGCCTTGGTCCGTTCGGCGCGGCGCAACGGCGCTGCGCCCCTCCGCCGCGACCCCGCTCCGGCCGTGGTGTTTTCGTGATTCTCTCGCGTAGCGTGACGGTGCCGCGCATCCTTGCCGCATGATCCCACACGGTGTCGTTGCACCGCGTCACATTCCTTCAAACCGCAACAACACAAAGATAAGGGAGGAGGGTCGGTCGTTTTTGTGCGGCCCGACCCCCTCCCGTTAATCGATAGCAAGCGGTCCAATTTGTAATGAGGAACGACGACGGAAGATTCCACGTATAACAACAACAATAAATCCCCTACCTCGAGACGTGTTCATTGACGTCGGAAGGTGATGTCGTCGTTTGCGAATTCCCCATGGCGGTGTCTCCTCTCTTGATGGAGATCCAGGGAGCGTTATTCGTCGAAGGTGATGGAAGCCCCATCGTCGCTGAAGTGTACCCAATGATGTGACGTTCCCCTCTTATCATGAAGAGTAGTATAGATGACACGTTCTCGTTCTTCGTCAGAGGGTTGGAGAATGAAGCTTCTCTTATTTCTTCAGAGGTTCCCCCACCATATTATTTTCCAAACAAATATTGCATTAGCCTTCTCCCATTTAAATTCAATCCACCCTTTTCAAATTAAACCAAGAATCAAATCATTAATTATGTGAGTAGGATAACTTTAATGGAGGAGAGTTACACAAGTTAAAGAGGAGTTATCTTATTAAAAGAAGGGGAAATTAATGGGGGAGTTAGAGGAGGTTTAAGGAATGTGAAGGGGTGGGGCTCGGGTGGGCCCCACCTCACCTTTATCCTCTCAAGGTTAGTTAGTAA
Organism: Viscum album; assembly: GCA_963277665.1. Classification (NCBI taxonomy): domain Eukaryota; kingdom Viridiplantae; phylum Streptophyta; class Magnoliopsida; order Santalales; family Viscaceae; genus Viscum; species Viscum album. The sequence goes on from OY728143.1 coordinate 1,019,726,655, forward strand.
CCAATGGGTCCCACCCCTAACTCCCTTACATAGGTTATAACCACTTAATAGAGGGATAAAGTGTTGTGACACAACACTTAATCCACTCAACAAGAAATGAAAATATAATTGTAAACAATTATATTTTTATCCCTCACTTTTTTTAAACAACTCCTCCCGAGAAAACACAACTCCAGAAAGGTTCTTCTTAAGAAATTATCGGCATTACAGTTTCATCGGTGCCCTCAGATTTCAATTCCGAGCACCGGTTCAAAAGTTATAAAAACCCGCTCATTCGTTCACTATACGTACCCGAGCTAAACTTCGTAAAAATGATTCCGGGCACACCGGGCCTCAGAATCAGGCGCCGTCAGAAACTGCGTTCATGTAAAATTCCAAAGAAATTAAGGAAAAAAAATTTCATAAAATTTACGGGTCTTTACATTACTCCCAACTCAGAGCTTTATGTCCCCGTAAAGCTATAAAACAAACTAGGGAAACAAAAGTGGTGCTGAGCACGCATTTGAGCCTCCTGCTCCCATGTGCCCACCTGGAGGTTCTCGTGCTGCCAACGAATGCACACAAGAGGAATCGACCGTCCTCGTAGGACCACTCCTGTCGATCCTCTACCTCTACTGATACCCCAAAAAAGTCACCCCATCTCCAATGTGCAGCTCCCCATGGTCGATGATATGTGTCGGGTTAAACACGTATCTCCCCAGTTGAGATACGTGGAAGTTGTCGTGCACCTGGTGCAACTGAGGTGGATGGGTCAAACGGTAAGCCACCTCACCTACCCTGCTGAGGACCTGAAAAAGGTCCACTGAACCTCGGAGATTACTTGCCGCCTTGGCCTCATCTCTGTAAAACTCATCGAGGTGAGACCTGTATAAGGTCGTGATCGTCATCCTCGAACTCTAGTGGTCTCCCTTTCCTGATTAGAACTGAAACTCAAAACTCCTGCTGCCACGAGGGTACGGTTGACCAACTCAAGAGTGATCGGCCGCACCCTCCTATGCATGAGTTTATCTTGTGCTGTCTGGGGTTTCCTTTTCACTGACCAAGGAAAACCCGTCCCAACGTTGTAGGTAACCCACTACCTCTTTGCCTAATACAATCAATCTGAGCATGAACTGTGAATCCAATCCATACCGAGACCAACGTCGTATGGCCTCGACGCTGCCACCAAGAGATTCCAACCAAAACTCTCGCCTTGTGGGTCAGACCGCACTGTTGGCATAAGTGTGATTATCGAGTCTCCTTCCAAGGTATCTCCAGACGTGACGGTCAAGTCAACGGCTTAACCGGAAACTCTAGGTCTGGGACAAGATTCTTGGAAGGAAGGAATGATTTGTATCAACGTCTGTTACTACGGAAACTTGTAGTGGACACAAAATGTCCCTCAAATCATTCTTAGATCCATTGGGTCACACTCCTTGACCACATGTAGCTACTCTCTTCCCCTGCCCTCCATCTCCCTGACCCTGGAGGGAACAACAAAGGTGGGTGGTTGTAACATGTTGATATGTACATCACCTCATGCTGCTCTGCTAGCTCTGTCTCCACGTCTACTACTCTGCAGATTTATCTGTCCTTAAAATTTCCTCTTTTTGAAACATTTGCATGTCCAAGTCTCTGAGACAGGCACCATTTCGCTGCGTTCCAACTTCTAACATTCTCTAGCTGTATTCGTTCAGCCAAAGAACATTCAACCACAAGGTTCTCACTAGCACCCTAACGTGAGTAGGAATGCATAGAGGAAAATGTGGTGGCTCGGATATCCTTAAATACACCACGCTCAGAGGTCCGAGCTCTATAGCACTGATCGAATCATATTCATCGAGTACCCGAAATGTTCGATATGCCTCGATGAATAATCAGCTACCGACTTCTCATCCTGCCGAAGCTGTATAAGCTATAGAAAACATTCAGCCACCTCCTCAAGCCAGTCCTCAGCCACCTATGATTCGGGCTCGCCTCGGAACTTGAGGGTATCTGATGTTGGAACACGTGTAAGGCAGTAAGCCTACATGTGTCACCTACCGGTACTGCCGGTTGTAACTGCAGACCAACAGGTAGTGATGTATAGCTAACACACTACCCGAAGGCACTATCTCAGGCATCGGTCCACGTACCGAAGACTCATCGCTATGCGGACCATCCTCATGGTCACTCACTGGAAAACACTAGTAGCCAAGTCCACCATCCACTCTACTGATGTCTCAGCTAGGCAGAAAACTCTAGCAATCACCTCCAGCCAGTGCTCTACTGTCTGGGAATCTGCCTCGCCTCGTAACCTCGGAGGCCTCTACTGCTGGAACTCGTGCATCATGCTCTACCAGCATGCACCGTCCACTAGTACGACTGGTGGCATCTTCTTCCCAAAAGGTGTTGTTGCTGCTGGTACACCACCCGAGGGTGCCAACATAGTAAAAAGGGCCCCGCATCGGAGCCTCGCCGCTCGGTGGGCCGTCATCGAGTACTCTCTCAGAACTCCAACTGACTGTCTGCATGGATACATCCTGAACATATGCGACACAGTCAACGATTTATACCTGGTGAGCTGACCTGGTTTTATCTGACTTTAAAACTCTTGGAAACACACACGCAATCCGTGTTTTTCGTACACAAAGTCGGAAATCAGTAGTCAGGGTCCTGGTGTACGGATACGTCGGCCGCCGCACCAACACTGGACTCCCTAAACTGAAGACCACACTCAGTACCCTTAATACTATTTCTTCACAGAAAGGGAATATCAGAGTTATACGTTCTGTGGTAGAACCGACTCCTCTGATAATAATTTGTCACGACCCGTCCTTGGGGCCCATGTTGTGACTACCCCAAGCCCGCCTTCCATAAGCCAGGGGCTAGCGACTAGCACCAAAGGTGTAAATCCCGATAACTGGGAAGGAATTTCCTTTATAAAGTAAACAAAACACCACAGAGTGCAATTGAAAGTAATACACTAAGTACAAAAGAAAGTGCTGAAAAGTAAATGGGCCAGAATACAAACCCAACTGAAAAGTATAGCTACAACGGAATAGAAGTACAACAGAAAAACAAGAAGCTGGAAGAGTAGAAGCAGCTCCTGGGTCGTCCACCTCGGATCCTACCTGTAGGGTAGGTACAGATAGCGCAGCTCCTGGATCGTCCACCACGTATCCTACTTGAAGGGTAGGTACAGATAGCCTCCACAACACTCTCGCCCGTCAACCTCCTCCGAGTCTCATCGTGAAGTCCACCTCTGGATACTGACTCGTCGTGAGGTCCACCTCCGGGTACCGTCCAGTCCTCGAACACTCAGCCTCTGTCAGCGTTGTCCATCGTCTACATCAAACACAACGAGGTGCGGGCATAGCCCGTGTAGGGGTGAGTATAATGATACTTAGTAAGGACCTCGAGACCCTCAAGGTCTCTCTAAATCCAACAAGGTTAACCACAAGCATAATCTCAACAGATAACCCTTACTTAGGTATAAGCCCATACTTATACCTATGTTATCAAGTAACCCATATCAATCATGAGGAAACACAAAGGTTATGAAATCAACGGATAACCACTACTTAGATATATGCCCATACATATACCTAAGTTATCAAGTGACCCATCTCAATCATGAGGTAAACAAAAAGTTCATAGACTCAGCTCAAACCAGGATTTTATTCACGATATCGAAACCACGGCTGCTGGAGAACTCCTCCTTTGTCGAGTACAGTGGGCATGCCGCTACAACCAAGCACGTCCCACTAACCTTGGACTGCTGAAGTACTCCACCTGTCGAATATTGTGGGCCTGCCGCTGCAACCAAGCGCATCCCACCATGGTTCTGCCGCTACAACCAAGTGCACCCCCTCATAGCCTACAGAGGTACTCCTTCTGTCGAGTATCGTGGGTCTGCCGCTACAACCAAGCACACCTCCACCGTGGGTCTACCGCTACAACCAAGCGCACCCCACTGGGCTATCCGAATCACTCAGAGTCGATCGATCAGCAGTCGTCAAGTCTCAGTCAGCTACTAGGTCTCTGCACTCTTCTAGATCGTCTCTGGGAGGGTCCGCTCCACGAGCTACTGGTCGATACTCCAAGTATCTCAAAGTCCCACAAAGAAGTATCTCAAAGGACCGCCTCGTCATAGGGGTCTCAACGCAACAGACGGTGGGTCAATCGGACGCTCGGTCTGTGAGTTACTAGCATTTTCGTCCCAGGGGACCGGTTGGTTTCATGTGCGAACCAACCTGGCTATATCTCAACTATACCCCGAACTGTCATATGGTATGCTCATAGGGATCGTTTCTCAGCGTGATCACCAACACCGCTGACGGTTCGTCAAACGGACGTCCGGTCTGAAAGTTATCAGCTTTTCCGTTCCAGGGGCCCGATTGGATTTTGGGTATAATCCAACCCGACCACTATCCAACTGTATCCAAATATCTGGCGATGTATTCCAAAAGATCTTTCTCATCAAGAGGAATCCAACAAAGTCGACGGCATGTCAATCGGACGTCCGGAGCTCATGTTATAAGCGTTTCCGCTCCGAGGGCCCGGTTGGTTTCGTGTTCGAACCAACCCGGTTGTACCCAAAGTTCTCTGAAACCTTGATTGTAATATACCTAAACGACCGTCTTGTTCCAAGGATCTCTATTCAACTGACAGTGCGTCGATTGGAGGTCTGTAGCCCATGTTATGGGCAGAAGACCAAAAGAGGTCCGAAAGTGGCGGTTTTGGGCCTGGACCGACCCGGCCCAAGACCCCCTAGGTCGGCTCGAACCAGGTCGACCCGACACGGGTCCGGGTCCGGCCCGCTTGGGCGCAGCCCGGACCGGCTGGCACGGCCCGGCCCGGCGCGCTGGCGGTTCGCTGGCCAGCTCGGTGTAACCGAGCTGGGCGGTCAAGAGGTGGGGGGGCGGCTGCCCCATGTTCAAATAAATGCGGCCCCACGTGGGGGGTTGCTGTTGTTCGGACAGCCGGGAGTTACGAACCCCCGGCTCCTCCCCTGACCGGCCAGCCCGCTCTGGCCGGCCGGCTGCTGCCGTCACGGGACCGGCTGGTCCCGTCCCCCTACTCCGACGTTAGTGGCCAGAAACCGGCCGCCACTCCCTGCTCCGCCGCGCCCCTCCGTCGCGGCCCTGCTCCGGCAGTGGTGTTTTCGTGATTCTCCGGCGTGGCGCGATGGCGCCGCGCATCCTTGCCTCATGATCCCACGCGGTGCCGTTGCACCGCATCACTTTCCTTCGAACCGCAACAACACAAAGATAAGGGAGGAGGGTCGGTCGTGTTTGTGCGGTCTAGCCCCCTCCCGTTAATCGATAGCAAGCGGTCCAATTTGTAACGAGGAATGGCAACGAAATATTTCACGTATAACAACAACAATAAATCCCCGACCTCGAGACGTGTTCATTGACGTCGGAAGGTGACGTCGTCATTTGCGAATTCCCCACGGCGGTGTCTCCTCCCTTGATGGAGATCCAGGGAGCGTTATTCGTCGAAGGTCATAGAAGTCCCATCGTCACCAGAGTGTACCTGAAGATGTGACGTTCCCCTCTTATCACAAAGAGAAGTATAGATGACGTGTTCTCGTTCTTCATCAGAGGGTTGGAGAACGAAGCTTCTCTTATTTCTTCAGAGGTTCCCCCACCATATTATTTTCCAAACAAATATTTCATTAGCCTTCTCCCATTTAAAGACAAGCCACCCTTTTCAAATTAAACCAAGAATCAACTCATTAATTATGTGAGTAGGCTAGCTTTAATGGAGGAGAGTTACACAAGTTAAAGAGGAGTTATCTTATTAAAAGAAGGGGAAATTAATGGGGAGTTAGAGGAGGTTTAAGGAATGTGAAGTGGTGGGGATCGTGTGGGCCCCACCTCACCATTATCCTCTAAAGGTTAGTTAGTAACCAATGGGTCCCACCCCTAACTCCCTTACTTAGGTTATAACCACTTAAGATAGGGATAAAGTGTTGTGACACAACACTTAATCCACTCAACAAGAAATGAAAATATAATTGTAAACAATTATATTTTTATCCCTCACTTTTTTTAAACAACTCCTTTGAAAAAACACAACTCCAGAAAGGGTCTTCTTAAGAAATTACCGGTGATGCGGTTTCATCGGTGCCCTCGGATTTCAATTCTGAGCACCGGTTCAAAAGTTATAAAAACCCGCTCGTTCGTTCACTGAACGTACCCGAGCTAAACTTTGTAAAAATGATTCCGGGCACACCGGGTCTCAGAATCAGGCACCGTCAGAAACTGCGTTCATGTAAAATTCCAAAGAAATTAAGAAAAAAAAATCCTTGAAATTTCCAGGTCTTTACAGCGCGGTCTGTCATCTGTACCAAACACAATTGGGTGCGGGCATTTCTTATGCAGGGTTGAGTATAAAAATACTCAGTAAAGACCCCAAGACCCTCAGGGTCTCAAAAAATTCTCAAAGTATAAACCAAAAGGCATGAAAACATATGTCAACCCAACTTAGGTATATTCCCATAGATATACCTAAGTTATCAAGTAAACCCATATCAACCATGAGGAAACAAAAGGCCGAACTCAAAAGGCCAAAGACCAAATATTATAGGAAGGAAATAATACCACAAATATAAGACTCATCTCACACCAAGATATATTCTAGGGGTAGTAACAAGTAACACCCCCAGTCACATCGTCGAACACCTCGGCTATTGAAGAACCCCTCCTCTATCGAGTATAGTGGGCCTGTCGCATCACACTGAGGCACTTCCCACTAACCTTGCACTGTTGAGATACTCATCATGTCGAGTACATGGGTCCTCTGCTTCACACAAAGGCACTCCCTATCATGGTTCGCCCACGTCACACAGAGGCGCTCCCCTTCATGGCTTGCTGAGGTACTCCTCCTGTCGAGTATCGTGGGTCTACCGCGTCACATTGTGGTGCTCCCCCTTGTGGTCAGCTGAGGTACTCCTCCTATCATGTACCATGGATCTGTCGCATCACATAGAGGCTCTCTTCACTTTGGGTCTACCGTGTCACATAGAGGTGCTCCACACTAGGCATGTCAAGTCACTCTGAGTCGAAACGGTCTGCTGTCATCAAGTCTCAACCAGTCGCAGGGTTCCATACGTATAGTTATTGGGAAAACTGCTTCCCAAGCCATAAATCAATACTCTAACTACCATTTTTTCCCACAAATAAGTATCTCAAAGGTCTTACACGTCATATGGGTCTCAGCGCAATAGACGGTGCGTCAATCGGACGCACGGTTTTTATGTTATTAGTCTTTTAGTCCCGAGGGCCCGGTTGGATTCTTACTCGGTCCAACATGACCATACCCCAACTTTATCCAAAAGTCCAATGACTTATAACAATGGGATCATCTCTCTCTAAGGTTTCTGGTACCGTAGATTATTCGTCAAACGGATGCCAGGTGCCAATGTTATGTCTAAAAGAGCGTAAATGGGTCGAAGTGGGTCCGTGTCCGGTCCAACCCGGTCGGACCGACCAGGCCCGACCCAGCCTGGGCCGACCCGGTTTGGGTCAACCTGTCCCAACGCACTAGGTCCGGCCTGGCCATCCTAGGTGGATCGGCTTGTTGGGAAGCTCGGCAGGGCGGCCCGGCCTGTGCGACACGGAGTGGGCACTGGGCAGCGCGAGGTGGCTCTGAGGCCACGAGGGCCACGAGGGGCTGCAGGGGTAGTGGGGCGGCAAAGGTTGCGGGGGCTCCCAAGCCCGCAAGGCTGTCGGAGGCTATGGGGCGTCAAAGGCCGCGGGGTGGCGACATCGGCCAAGGTTGCAGCACGGCGCAAGGCGGCGTGGAGGTCACAGTTTGGCGGGGCGGCCATGGAGGGGCAGGGCGTTCGTGGTGCGGTGGTCCACCAAAGCTAGTCGGAAGGCTAGCCACTCTCTCCGCATGGCGTGGTCACTCTCCATGACTTCTCCGGTGGCCGGTTCAGCTGGCCACTCTTCGTTCGTCGCCATGGAACAAAATGAACCTTCTTCAATCGCTAAGAACACACCAATAATAAAGAACGGCGGAGGGGTCGGTCTATATTTTCTTTCCCCTCACCCTATGTGTTAGAGAAGTAGAATGCGGCTCAACAAAAACCATGAATGAATAACATCAAACTCTATAACCCCTGGCAATGATTATTCCCAAAACCGTAGAAAAAAATCATTCCCAGATCAACTAGTTAGAGAATTGATCTGCATTCTTTGGAGAAAGCATTCTTAGTGGGGGAGCGTGTTCTTCATTGGAGAACATGTTCATTGTTGGAGAGAATAATCCTCCAATAGTTCTCCTCCCCAAATTCCACCAAAATGTGAAATAACCAACATGTTAATTTACGTTTTTCAAAATAAATTATTTTTTTACAACAATGATGGATTAATTAATTTACTGCATTGGAACCATTAATTATCTCAGTTAATTTGCCCAATTAAATGGATTTTTGTGGGCATAATAAAAGTTAGAGGAGTTGAGAGGTTTTCTCTCATTTTAGGGGTTCAGGTTGTCCCCACCTCTCAATTCAAAATAGGAGTTAGTTCAGGTGGTCCCCACCTCATGTCATCCACATGGGAGGTTTAGGCTTGGGTGGTCCCCATCACCATAACCCATGTTTAGGGGGTTAAGAAATAAAAATGTTTGACATTTTTAGTTTATTTTATTCTTTCATGAAAAGCACAAAAATTATCTTTCACTCTTGACGCACTGCGATCAATGTGATGGTCGCCTTAAGCGAATACCCATGTTGTGAGTTCAAAGGTGCCCTCAGATTTCAATTCCAAGCACCGGTTCAAATGTAACAAAAACTTGTTCCTTGTTTACTAAACGTACCCGAAAAAAATGATCAAAAGTTCATTCTAAGCACACCGGGCCTCAGAATCATGCGCTGTCAATTTTCACAGGATCGTAAAATTCCTATTTATTTAAAAAACATATTACATGGGAATTATAGGTCCTTACATTCTCCCCAACTCAGGTATTTGCTTCCCCGTAATCCATAACTCAATCTAAGGGAACAATTGGCGGTATTGAGCACATATCTAAGCCTCTTGTTCCCATGTGGTCTCCTAGAGGTTCTTGTGCAGCCAAAGAATGCACACTAGATGTTTCAACCACCCATGAGGTACCCACTCTTGTCGATCCTCAATCTCCATTGGAACCTCTGAAAACATCGCCCCATCATCTACATCTAGATCATTGTGGTCAATTATGTGAGAGGTGTCATCCACATGTCTCCTAATATGAGATACATGCAAGACGTCATGCACCCGGCGCCACTGAGGGGGAAGTGCAAGGCGGTAAGGCACCTCTCCAACTCTGTTGAGGACATAGAAGGGTCCAATGAACCTCGGAGATAACATTATTCCTCGGCCAAATATCTACAAACATCATCGAGTTGAGACACGTAGAAATATGTGGTCACTATCCTTGAACTCTAAAGGTCTCCATGTCTTGTCAGCATAAGACTTATTCCTGCTTTATCTAGTCTTCATTCACTCCTGGATGATCTGCACCTTCACTGTGGTAGACCGTACCATCTCTAGTCCCACGAGTGCTGACTCACCTGGGTAAGTTTGGCACAAAGGTGATATGAAATGTATCCCGTATAATTCCTTAAAAGGTGTCATCCTAATTGTGGAGTGATAGTTTTTGTGGTATGAGAACTTCACCAAAGTCTAGTGATCCTCCGAGCTGTGATAAAAGTTGAGGACGCAAGCACGTAGCAGGTCCTAGAGGGTCTGAGTGGTCCACTCATTCTGGCCATCTATCTAAGGATGGAAGGCAGTGCTCAAATGAACATGCATCCTAAAAGCCTCCTAAAACCCCTTCCATTTCTGTAATATAAAACATATATTACGATCGGAGACAATCTTCAAGGGTACTCCATGTAACCGCACAATCTCATTCTCATAGAGGCATCCCATACTCTCTACGAATCCCTACTCTCTAATTTGAAGGAAGAGGTCCGTCATGGTGAGTCGGTCAAAAATAAGCCAGATAGAGTCATGAAATCTGCTTTCTTCATTCCCGGCCACCAGTACTATCGTCCGAGGTCATGTACATCCTCGCCACTCATGGATTTACTGCTAGAGGTTATGTGTGGAACTCACTGAATACTTCCTCATGAAGTGAAACTAGTACCATGGTACATCCTCTAAAGAGTATGATGTACTCCTCACCTTCTGAATATCTATCAGGTTCATGTCCTATGGATATCTGAGCACATCGAGTCTCATAGTCTGTGTCCCCACACTACGCCTCCCTGACTCTCTGAAGAAGTAGGGGAGTGACTGTAAGAGACTGAGGGAAATATGCTCCATCACGATCCACAAAGGATATATGCAAAGCGTCCATATTATCCGTCGCCTCACCTAACAGTAGTATACCAGATCTCCTGATAAGTGCATCTGGTACAAGGTTACCCTTCCCCAGGATTATAGACAATCTTGAAGTCATAGTCCTAGAGGAACTCAAACCAACGTCGTTGTCTCGGGTTCCGGTCCTTCTGGGAGAAGATATACCAAATACTCTACTAATCAGAGTACATTGTAAAACGTTCTCCCATTAAGTAATGTCACCACATCTTCATGGAAATGACCAATTCTAGTAACTATAGGTCATGGGTAGCATAGTTCTGCTCATGCTATCTTAGCTGTCAAGAACCATATACGTTCAGTGCTCACTCCTACATCAGGACACAACCGAGCCTTGTCTTTGATTCATCACAGTAGACTAAGTACCATATTCCCTCCTATGGTAGCCTCAATATGGGTTCACTAGTCATACATTGTCTCAGCTCTTGAAAACTCTGCTGACATCTCTTTGACCCAATGATAGGTTTCCCATGCAAGTACCACCACGATCATCGCTGGATCGACCGCAACTCCAGCCTCTAAGATGACCTGACCCAGAATGTGAATCTATAGGATCCAGAACTGGCACTTTGAGAGCTTACCATAATGTTGGTTCTCTTAAAGTGTGTCCAGTACTACCTACAAATGATTGGAATGCTCCTCCTCAGTATCCAAGTATATCAGAATGTCGTCTATAAGGAATACTACAAAGTGATCAAGGTATGGCTGAAAGATCCTATTCATGAGCCCGATGAACACTGATGGAGCATTGGTCACACTAAATGGCATAACCAAGAACTCATAATGGCCATACCGACATCTGAAAGTCATATTATATGCATCCTCATTTCGTACTCTGAGCTGGTGATAGCTTGATCTGAGGTCTATCTTCAAGATCCACCTTGCTCCTTTCAGGTGATCAAAGAGGTCTTCAATCCTTGGAAGTGGGTACATATTCTTCACGATCACATGATTCTGGAACTGATTGTTGACACAAATTTTCAAGCTCCCATCCTCCTTCATGGAAAACAAAATCGGGGCAACCCTAGGGGAAACACTGGGCTAGATGAACCCTTTTTTCTTTAAGTCTTCCAACTGTACCTGGAGCTTAGGAATCTCCGTAGGAGCCATCCGATATGCTGGTGTAGATATTGGTGTCGTTCCAGGGTACAAGTCAATGTAAAATTCCACCTCTATGAATGGAGGGAGACCCGAGACATAATCAGGGAATACATCCGCATACTGGTCCACCACAACTGGATTGCTCGGACTCTCCACATCAACCCCTCCGAGGGTAAGGCTAAACAACTGATGTGTAATCGGATGCACCCTCCTTCGGTTAAGTCCATCCTGCACTGCAAAGGCTCCCTTCTCACCGACGAAGGTAAATCTAGTCCCATCCGTGCAAACACACTGCACTTTCTGCCTAATAAAATCAATCTGAGCATAGACTATAGATAACTAGTCCATTCCCAATATTGCGTCGTAAGGCCTCAACACTGCTACTAGGAGATCCAAGCCGAAGATCTTGCCTCCAAGAGTAAGCTCACATTTCCACCACCAGTGCTTAATCATTGAATCTTCTCCCATAGGAGTCTCTAGCCGTAAGGATCGAGCCAACAGCTCCATCAGAATCTCTGAGCTCTGAATGAGGGTAGTGGCAATAAAAGAATGACTAGAACTTGTGTCTATAAGTACTATAGCTAAGGTGGAGTAAACATAGATCATCTCCGGAGCATCGTGATCATAGGCCTCAGCTTCTTGGAGCTGAGATCGCCCCTTTCCTCCTACTCCATGTGGTCGGGGTGGACCACATGGTGGTGGTGGCAGTAACATCTCGTATCGTCGCCCACCACCAGCTTTATGTCCAGCTCCTCTGCCACATCTGCCTGCTCCTAGCGGACCTCCCCGGTCGAACCTATGTCTTTGCATGGGCAGTCCCTCAACCATCTACCGATCATCCATATGACGGGTCAGACAGTCACGGGCCATGTGACCCTACCCACAGCATGAGTAACACATCACGATCCTTGATTTTTGTATTTTCCTCAAGAGCCCTGCACCACCGACCCTTAGTCATGTGATCGTCCACATGTAGGTCTAGTCCTCTTGAACCTATGTGACATCTGTCTTCACTCAGTTGCAGAAGACTCTGCTACGTGACATCCGAAGGTGGGTGTCGCTACTGGTGACTACTCAACAAAGAAACTCTCCACTAATAGAGCTCGCTCTAACACCCCTGCTTGCGTCAGAATGCTATGAGAAATCATCGAAGCCCTGATATCCCGCACGAGTCCATACTTAAAGGTACAAGACTTGAAGAATGGGTCCCATAAAATATCAGTGGAGTAACATGAGAGGTCGGTGGACCTTGATGAGTACTGATCCACAGTCACGTTGCCCTACTGTAGATGAAGAAGCTCCCATATGTGCACTGTGCGAAGAGTTTCTGGAACAAACTCTGCACGAAACAGGCACTCGAAGTCTGCCCAGAGAAGAGTCACCTCATTGTGAACTTAGACCATCGTTCTCCTCCATCTGCTTGATGTTTTTTGAAGAAGAATGGTGAAATGAATAACCATAAGATCGGCTGGTGTCCCTACTACTCAGAAGACTCTCACCAGGGCCTCCAACCAATCCTCAACCACCTGTGGGTCCTTCTTTCCCCTGATCCTGGGTGGCCTCTGGCACTGGAACACGTGAAACGCGCTCAAGCGGCATGCAATGTCTACTATTGTGGCCAGTGGTAATAGTGGCCCAATGGGTAATGGTACCGCTGCTGCCTCCGCTGGTGCCTCTACTAGAAGAGATCCCTACACTGAGGACTTGTCAGTCAGTGGGATATCAATGCATAATATATCTGGAACCTTAGATGACAATATTCATGGAGGAATCCAAAAAAAGAAACAGGTGTTCCACTATCATTAACTAATACCTAGTGAGATGACTTCAAATAGAACACAATGAAAACACTTAAAAACACACATGAAATCATTGTTTTCGGGTACTGAGTCAGAAATCAGATGTCAGGGTCTAAGTGTATGGATACGTCAGTCGTCGAACCAACACTGGATTCCCTAAACTGATAACCACACTCACTACACTTAACACTATTTTGGTTTAAAAGAATGATCAATGTCCAATGTTCTATGGTAGAACTGACTCCTCTGATACCAATTTGTCACGACCCGTCCCCCGTGGCCTGTGTCGTGACTACCCCAAGCCCGCCCTCCATAGGCTTGGAGCTAGCGACTAGCACCGAAGGTGTATTCCATAAAATTAGGAATGCATTGCCTTTAAAACTTGTATACATACTCAACCAAGCACAAAACAAAAGACGAACTCATGTAAACTGAATAATAAGTAGTGTGAGTACAATAAGTAAAAGGGGACAAATTACCAGCCCAACTGGAACGTGCAAGAAACTGAAAGTACAAGTAAACTGGAACAACTCATGTGATCACCCACCAAGGATCCTACCAGAAGGGTAGGTACAACTCTCAAACAGTCATATCTGTGGTACACATCCTCTATTTCCACCTCCGAGCTACCTCTAGTCCTGGTACTCTTGTCCTCAGTCAGCGTTTTCCATCGTCTGCACCAAACACAACAGGGTTCAGGAATATCCCATGTAGGGGTGAGTATAACGATACTCAGTAGGGACCCCAAGACCCTCAAGGTCTCACAAAATCTAGAAAGAATAAACCAAAAATCATGAAAACATATGTAAACACAACTTAAGTATATGCCCATAAATATACATATGTAATCATGTAAACCCATCTCAACCTTGAGGAAACACGAAGCCCAACTCAAAAGCCCAAAGCCCAACTCTTCCATGAAGGAAATAATACAACAAAGATAAGACTCTTATAACACCATGATTTATTCTAGAGTTAGTAACAAGTATCATCCGTAGTTACATCATCGAACACCTCGGCTGCTGCAGTACCCCTCCTATATCATGTATAGTGGGACTGCCGCGTCACACAGAGGTGATTCCCACTATCCTTTTACAGCTGATGTACTCCTCATGTCGAGTACTGTGGGTCTGCCATGTTACCCATAGGTGCTCCCCACCATCGGTCTTCCACATCACATAGAGGCACTCCCCCTCGTGACTTGCGGAGGTACTCATCCTATCGAGTACTGTGGGTCTGCCGTGTCAGACAGAGGCACTCCCCCTCGTGGCCTGCTAAGGTACTCCTCCTATCGACTATTGTTGGTATGCCACATCACACAGAGGTGCTCCCCGCCATGGGTCTTCCACGTCACATAGAGGCACTTCCCACTGGGCATGTCAGGTCACTCCGAGTCGAAAGGTCAGCAGTCGTCATGTCTCAACCAGTCTTAGGGTTCCGTATGTATCACACATGGGAGAAACGCTCCCCAAGCCATAGTGAAATACTTAAACTTCCATGTAGTTTCAAAAAAAATTCTATTGAAGGTCTGCCACGTCATATGGGTCTCAATATAATAGGTTGTATGTCAATCATACGCCTTGTATGTAAGTTAATAGCATTTTAGTCTTGAGGGCCCAGTTGGATTCATGCTCGATGTAACCTGACCGTACACCAACATTATCCAAAACACTAATGGGGTATATCAAAGGGACTATCTCACTCCAAGGATTCAAGGTTCCATTGTTGGTTTGTCAAACAGACGCCCAGTGTCAACGTTATGGATAAAAGAGCGTAAATGGGTCGTAGTGGGTCCGAGTCCTTTCCCACCCGGTCAGACCGACCCTGGCCGACCCAACCTGGGCCGACCCGGTTCTGGTCGACCCGGCCCGACCCATGATGTGGGGTGATGTGGCAGTTTTTTAACACTCTTTGACACATCCTTTTGGTATTTTTTACTCACTTTTTTATTTTCAAATGTTTTTTATTAAATATTTGATAATTATTGTGTTCTTGTAGTTGATGTGTAGAATAATTAGTTTTTAATTTAAAACAAGTGTTTTAATGTGCATTAGTTTCATTTTAAATAATTCTTAAATTAACTTAGTCTTACGAATTGAACTTTTATTTATTTAATCTTTTATTTTTATAATTTTTCATTCTAGTTAGTTTATTATTTAATTTATTAAATTAATTAATGCTTTATTCTTTAAATTTTAGATAAATAACTCTTTTTGGTTTTTAGACTTTTAATAATTTAATTATTTTTAACAATTTAGTTTTATTCAATTAATATTTTTATTATTCAATTTAATTAATTCTTTAATTAATTGGTTAAATAATTTAAGCAGGTTTCTGTAAATATTTTAATTTGTTCTTTAATTAGGTTTTTTTATTTTTAAACCCAAATTCATTCATTCATTTAAATAAAGTACTGTTAATTTTATTATTTAACTTTGTTGTTTTTAGTTTTTTACTCCATTCTATTTAATTTAATTTATTAATTGATTTATTTGTTTTTTAGTTTCATTAAATTATTTTATTTATTTAATTTTCTTTGATATGTTCGTTCGCAGGTGTTGCGGTCGCACGATCCTGTTTATTATCGGCGACTGTCTCACCCTTTCCACCCGTCCTTATCGGTGAATTCCTCACCGTTTCCATTTTTTCTTCCTCACCGTTACCATAACCCCTCTACTGGTAGCTGTTATCCCCACATCACTGTTACCACTCTCCTATTCCTCATCGGTACACCTTACCTCGCCGTTAGTTAGACCGTTCTATCAGTAGCCTTGGTACCGGTTCAAACCTCACTGATACACTTCACCTCACTGTTACCATTTCCTCACTGATATACTTATATTTTTCCTCACTGATATATCCCTCCCTCACTTCCTCACCGATACTCATTTCTTCCACGACCCGCGCACCGCACCTCTGCCACCGCTACCCGTCTCACCTTTTCCATTTTTTTATTATTTCCTCACCGATACACCTCCCATTTATTACCTCACTGTTACTTTTTACTCACCATTACTACTCTGCCTCACCACCTCACGGTTATACTTTTATATTTCCTCACTGATACATTTTCCCTCCTTTTCCTCACCAATACTCTCCTCATTGTTATAATGCCATTTTTTCTCACTGATACGTCTCCCTCTCATATCCTCACTGTTACCTCTATTACTCACAATTCGACTCCTCTGTTCCAACTGCATCCTCACAGAAGAAACATTAATAAATTAACCAACGCATTACAACAATCAAATTGATACACCATGATCAAGCTCACAAATCAAACCAAATAAGATCCGGAGATAACACATTCGCAGATGAAAATTCATACTGAAAATCACTTTCTGGGCACCGTCACAGACCGCATCCACCCTGTTGGCTAAACCCTAAACCATCCACGGCTTCTGCATCACCAACGTGAACCCAGACCACTACCGCGATTCTCCACCCACCTCGCAGACCGGCCGAACTCAAGCCGCGGCCTGCCCTAATTGAAACCTTCCCACGGCCGAACCTCCCTGGACCTCACCGGCCTTGCCTCTGCTCAGTCGAACCTGCATCCCCTGTTTGCCGACGAGTGACCCAAATCCCAGCCGTGAACCCTTTCTGTGTCCCTTTCTCCATTCAGACCCGCCACGAGACCCCCTCACCGCCGTCACCCCTGCTGGAATAGTCGCCGCCTCCCCTGCCCTAAAGCACACCACCCTCCTCTTCTCCCCCTTATGTGCCGCGAAGACCCCCTACCCCTCTTTTCATTTTTATTTTCTCTTTTTTAGTTTTTTAATTTTTTTTAAAATAACATATAATATAAAATAATATATTATAAAAAATATATATTTCATATATTATATACTATTAATAATAGGTTTAATAATAATAGAATATAAGATTTATCCATAGCATTTTCACCGGACTAGAACTCGTCTTCGACCTGGAGAGTGTTTCCCGCTCCTCCATTTCATCCATCCTCCCACTGCTCTGTTTTTTGTGTTCAATGTTGAGTATGTAAATACAATCGTAGTGTTTCATGTTTAGTTAATTGAATTGTGATGTTAGTTATGTTTAATTTTTTGTGTCATTTCTTCTTTCTTGGTCTCGCATTGTTATCTCGAATCTCCAGAAATGGAGATCTAATTTTCGGGGATAGATCCAATTTAAGAAACCCAACACGATACGGAGATCCACACATCTACGCGATAAAGTTCTTTTTATTCTCCCTGGTAGATCACGTCTGCGAGTTAGATTAAGCGAGAGTGAGATCTTGTGTAGGATGATTTTCTACTTTCTTGTTTAATTTCTTCTCCCCTTCCTGACTTGATTTTCAAAATGAGAATAAAGATTGGTTGTGCGATGTGACGATCTTAGTGGAATCATTCTGGATTGTGAGAAATTCCTTCCACAATGACTTTCCGGGGTGAGTCACCTTGCAGTTCGGAGGAAAGCATGGGTATTGAAGAACTTCAATGCTAGAGTGTTCAATTTCTAGGTGAAAATGATGTGTGATCCGAGACATAGATCATACACTGTGTGAATTTAAGAATTGTTCATGTTGATCTAGGAAGGTGAGTATGGGTGTATTAACCTGTGTTCGGCCTTGTTCTCACTGACTTTCTTCTTCTGTGTCTTGGTGTCATTCCGTTCCCTGGTTTTGTCCTGTGTTTCTGTGTTCTTCACTTTTTCATCATTGTTTCCCCCTCCACTGTCCTCATCAGCACTGATTAGTAATTTCTTATGAGTTGTGTTTTTATTTTTTCAAATTATTTAAAAATAAAAAAAGATTTTCAGAACCACCACTTAGCCATTTGACACTGCTTCCTTGAGAGCGACCCCGAGGTTAGCCACTGTGTTATTTCTTGGGTCTTTATAAATGTAAACTTGACCGTCCTCATGATAATGACGCCATCAAATTTTAGTGCCTTTTTTGGGGAAGCAACGAGTGTCTCTGTGGTTTTTCCAATTTTTTTTTATTTTAAAACTTAAAAAAACATAAAAAAAACAGACACACACCCAGTGATGAACTCTAACGAAACTGGTATAGTGTCACTGTTTGACCCGGTTCAAGAGCTTGAGGAGTCTGTTGAAAAATTTCAAAGTTGGATGCATGAAAGATAGCATCGAGAACATACTAATGGGGAGACATCTTATTTTCATGAGATCATGCAGTTGATCCAAAAAGTCGTGGATAAATTCAAAGGCTTCCAAGAAGAAAGTGAAGTACCCCCACCTCCCATTGAAGCCCTACATTCTGGAAAATAGTTGAGAAGGAAAGAGAAAAGAAACTTAAGAAAGAAAAATATTGAGTTTCCCATCTTGGATTTGGATTTTCTCCTAGAGTCAAAACTGGAAATTCCATAACCAATTTCTGAGGATTTTTTCAAGGGCTGGCAGGAGATGGAACTTTCAATGATTCATGATGCTGGGCATTTCTATGATCATCTTTTCACTGATTTCCATTCTAATGATTTTGCTTTTAATAACTATTTTAATGACTTTTCAATGCTTCCACAGGTGGAGCCATCACATGACATTATATCATTCTCCATAGAAGATTCAGCAAGTGAGGTGGTGTGTTTTAAAGAGAGGCTTGAGGAGGTTTACTACCTCGCTCTTACCCTGGACCCTCTCCCAGGATCACTATTTCATCATGAGGAGGAACAAGCATCATTGATAAAGGGTGTTGGCAATTTTATGGAAGAAGATTTATTTTTATTCAACTTGTATTACATTGAAGTTGATTTTAATTATGTTGCTCCCTGTGCAGGTTTTGAAGATGCATCTCACTTTTGAGATTTCCTGGAAAGTGAGTAAGTTGAGGTTGAATCTATTAAAGAATTAGTGGAACATCCGATTCAGGATGACACTTCCAGTTTGGGAGTTATTTCTAAAGATAAATTATTAGAGTTGTTCACTAGAAGAGAAGTGGATGATGAAAAAATAATTGTTTTCCAAGTGAAAATGTTTTATTGGATTCAACTATAAGACAATTCACATCCATGTTTTCCAACATTTCCATCATTACAACTTGTGCATACTCAACCTCAAGAAGAAGAGGGGAAGTACCCATATATCCTCTTTTCCCCTCCACCATTTAACATGAAGTACATCAATGCCTAGGAGGGGAATTTTGTTGAAGCTGCACATCGGGTACTCCAAAGATGGAAAGTGACTAAAGTTGGAAGGAATCACACCTGGTGGTTCTTGAGAAAGAAACCAAATCCCCCATCAGACTGGGGTTGATCTGAGGACTGTCCAGTTGTGGACAGTCAAAATACAGCACCCCCTGAGGGGTTAACCCAGGATTATCCCATTTCATTTCCTTCTTTAGTTTCTTTTTGCATGTTGTTTTTATTTTGAGAGCTGTTTTCTTAGGAAAATAAACAGGCAGTAGATTCTACGTGGCTATCATTCAAGTCCCAGAAGAAGAGTACAAAGAAGATCATGGATAACACTCCCTAAATCATAATCTGTGGTTGCTTTTTATTTGAGCTTTAAATATTGAACAGTAGTGTTAAATTGTTTCATCATGTAGGTGACAAACTGGAGCAGCCAGAGTTCAATCACATTGAAATCAAAGGGAGACTTTTTTAAATATGAGAAGCTGCACATTCAGGGGTGTATTGTTTTACGTTGCAAATGTTTTTCACTTTACATTATTATTTCATGCTGCTGTGAACAAAGTGTAGGTGTCTTCCCACTGATTTTTGAAACTCTAGGACTTTGTTTTATGATTGGATGTTATCTGTTAATATCTACTTAGTTGAAAATTTATTTTGAACAGATTTGTGAAATATGCTTGCACCCACAGCTTTCAATTTCATTATGCTGCTGCTGCACATCATTTCTAAACATTCTACTATTTGAAGTAAATTGTTAAAAAAAAATTTCCGCTCACAATGATTCAAAGCATGATCATTTTAGGAATAGAAATACACTTGGTTGTTGGTGATGGTTGGTGGGGTCAGTCTCTTCTGTTTTTGTTTGTTTTTTTTATTTTCATTCACTTTTTGTGTGGCAAAGAAAATTTTTGAACTTCATTGATACCCCTCCATATGCTTTTTCAGTTGATATGCCCATCTATTTTGAACATAAACTATCTTACACCTTAGAATACAACATTGGGAACAATGTTGGGTTTTATGTGTGGGGGAGAGGGGTCATTCTAGTGTGATGTCGAATTCCCCCTTCTTGAACCTGAGTTTGTGGTTGTAAAAAAATGGTCAATGTTTTTCATTTTTTCAAAAAAAAAGGTTCAAAATTAAATCAAAATTTTCAAATTCTTTCATCACATGATGGTCATTGGAGGTTTAATGGTATTTCAATTGTGTCCTATTTAGTGGATAATTGTTTGTTGGATGTTGAGAGTGGCACTTAATCAGAAACTATTAAGTATGAATGATTTCTGAGTGTAATTGTTCACTGTCTCTTTGGATCTCCTTATTTAGGAACTGAGGATAACAGTATGACAGGATAGGTTTTATAGGATGATGACCATGACTTAGGGTATCTTGATTTTATCACTAGAACCTAGGAGAATCGCATTTTTATTAAATAATATTCAATCACTCTAGGAAGTCAACTTGATTGATTATTAATTAAGTCATTTGTAACTGGAGTAAAATGGGAAAATGGGATCCGACGGTGCGTATCTGAGACAAGGTGCACTGGGTGCATTTTTGTGAATAAATAAAGCCAATTACAATCTTAATAAGTGATATGCATAGTGATATGCATAGGGAATATGGCTGGGAAAGATTAAAATAAAGTACCCTTGTCAAAAATGAACTCATTAAGGTTAGGGGAATTTTGAACCTAGATGAAGAAGGGAGCAATTGACTTGGTTAATTTTAATTTGAGTTGAATCAATAAAGTGATCAAATTAATGGACTTTAATTTTTGGAACCTGGGGGATGGTGAGAATGGAAGGTGCACTTGGTTATGTTTTGAGTTCCATTTCATCTAACCTATCGACACTCCTTGAATCAGTACTTGAATTGGAAGGTGAAGTAGGACGACTAATGATTACACATAAGAGTCATAACATACTTCACTGTGTATGAGTTTGTGAGGATTATGATTTCCAGTGAGTATTTGAAGCTAGACAGGTCAACATTCATGAACACCTTTGAAAAACAAGATTCATTGTTTGGTCCTGTCCATCTGGATATTAACGTCCAATCATGCACTTTTTGATCTGAAATTCACAAATCATAGTTCTGTTTTAAATTCTAAAGGAATTTTCTTGTTTGAGGACAAACAAATCTTTAAGATTGGGGGGGTAAGATGTGGCAGTGTTTTAACACTCTTTGCCACATCTTTTTTGTAATTTCTACTCACTTTTTCATTTTCAAATGTTGTTTTTTTATTATATATTTTATATTTGTTGTGTTTTTGTACTTGATGTGTAGAATAATTAGTTTTTAGTTTAAAACATGTGTTTTAATGTTCATTAGTTTCATTTTATATAATTCTTAAATTAACATAGTATTGCGAATTAGACTTTTATTTAATTATTCTTTTATTTTTATACTTTTTCATTCTAGATAGTTTATTAATTAATTTTTTAAATTAATTAATGCTTTATTATTTAAATTGTAAATAAATAACTCTTTTTGGTTTTTAGTCTATTAATAATTTAATTATTTTAACAATATAGTTTTATTCAATTCATATTTTTATTCTTCAATTTAATTAATTCTTTAATTAATTGGTTAAAACATTTAAGCAATTTACTGTAAATATTTTAATTTGTTCTTTAATTAAGTTTGTTTATTTTTAAACCCAAATTAATTCAATCGTTTAAATAAAGTATTATTGATTTTATTATTTAACTTTGTTGTTTTTAGTTTTTAACTCCATTCTATTTAATTTAATTTATTAATTGATTTATTTTTTTTAGTTTCATTATATTACTTTATTTATTTAATATTCTTTGTTATGTTCGTATGCAGGTGTTGTGGTCGCACGGTACTATTCATTATTTGTGATTGTCTCACCATTTCCACCCGTCCTTATCAGTTACATCTTAACCATTTCCATTTTCCCTTCCTCCTCGTTACCATACCCCCTCTACCGGTAGCTGTTATCCCCCCCCTCAGTGTTACCCCTATCCTATTCCTCACCGATACACGTTACCTCACCGTTAGTTATCCCTTTCTATCAGTAGCCTTGCTATCGGTTCAAACCTCACCAATACACCCCACCTCACTGTAACCTTTTCCTCACTTATATACTTATATTATTCCTCACCGATACATCTCTCCCTTACTTCCTCACTGATACTCATTTCTTCCACAACCCGCGCACCGTACCTCTGCCACCGCTACCCATCTCACCTTTTTAATTTTTTTTAATTATTTCTTCACCAATACACCTCCCTTTTATTACATCACTCTTACTTTTTCCTCACTGTTAATGCTCTGACTCACCAACTCACTGTTATACATTTATATTTCTTCACCGATACATTTTCCCCCTTTACCTCATTGATAATCTCCTTACTTATATACTGCCATTTTTTCTCACCGATACGACTCACTCTCATATTCCTCACCGCTCCACTTTTCTGTTCCAACCGCATCCTCATAGCAACAGCATCAACAAATTAACCAACGTATTACAACACTCAAATTGATACACCAAGTTCAAGCTCACAAATCAAACCAAATCAGACCGAAGATAACACATACACATATGAAAATTAAAATAGAAAATCATGTTCCGAGCACCGCTGCGGACCACATCCACCCTGTTATCTAAACCCTAAACCAGCCGCGGCTCCTGCATCACCAACGTGACCCCAGACTCCTACCGCGATTCTCCACTGACCTCGCACACCATCCGAACTCAAGCCGTGGTCTGCCATAATCGAAACCTTCCCATGGCCGAACCTCCCTGGACCTCGCCGGCCTTGCCTCTGCTAAGTCGAACTCGTATCTCATGCTCGGTGGCGAGTGACTCAAATCCCAGCCATGAATCCTTGTTGCATCCCTTTCTCCATTCAGACCCACCGCGAGACCCCCTCACCGACATCTCCCCTTGCTGGAATACTCGTCGCCTCCCCTGCCCTGAAGCCCGTCACCCTCCTCTTCACCCCCTTATGTGCTGCGAAGACCCCCCACCCCCCCCCCCACTATTCATTTTTATTTTCACTCTTTTAATTTTTTATTTTATTTTAAAATAACATATAATATAAAATAATATATTATAAAATATATATATTTCATATATTATATACTATCAATAATAGGTTTAATAATAATAGAATATAAGCTTTATATATATCATAGTAATATAGGTATTAATTAAATAAAATACTTATGATAACATATATTAGTAATAATAATATTATATAGTATAAATTAAATATATATGTGTTTTCACTAATTTTAAGTTGAGATATAACATATGGAATATAATAGTTTTTTTAAATTGGACTCACATGTGTTTTTTTTTTGTTTCGTGCAAGGGGAGCTACTCATAGAAGAGGGGATATTAAAAAAAAGAGAAGAAGCAGTTAGCAGTAAAGGTTCGAGAAGATTTGCGAGTTCGTTGCAGGGGAATTGGGTGCACTCACTTGAAGTTTACTAGGAACTAGTGACGAGCACACTTAAAGCGCGCCACGTGGATAGACATTGCCTGTTTAGTTTAGTTTTCTTTTTTTTTTGTCTCTAAATAAGAGGATGCACAACTCCTCTCGAGGCCAAGGGTTGAGGGCCAGAGCAGAGTACCCGAGGGGGCATCATTTAGTAGTGGTGGAGGAGACTCCACCACCGTTCACGCACCATTCCATACCATTTTCACCGGACTAGAACGCGTCTTCGACCGGGAGACGGGTTCCCGCTCCTCCATTTCATCCATCCTCCCACTGCTCTGTTTTTGGTGTTCTATGTTGAGTTTGTAAATACACACGTAGTGTTGCATGTTTAGTTAATTGAATTGTGATGTTAGTTATGTTTAATTGTTTGTGTCGTTTCTTCTTTCTTGGTCTCGTGTTGTGATCTCGAATCTCCAGAAATGGAGATCTAATTTGCGGGGCTTGATACAGTTTATGAAACCCAACACGATCTGGAGAACTACACATCTACGTGATCACGTTCTTTTTATTCGCCTTGGTAGATCACGTCTTCGAGTTAGATTAAGTGAGAGTGGGATCTTGCGTATGAATATTTTCTACTTTCTTGTCTAATTTCTTCTCCCCTTCCTGTCCTGATTTCTCAAACTAAGAATCAAGATTGGTTGTGCGATGTGACGATCTAAGTGGAATCATTCTGGATTGTGAGAAATTCTTTCCAGAATGTCTTTTCTGGGTGTGTCACCTTACAGTTCGGAGGAATGCTTGAGTATTGAAGAACTTCGATGCTTGAGTGTTCAATTTCTAGTTGAGACTGCTGTGTGATCCGAGACATCGATCATGCACTATGTGAATTTGAGAATTGTTCATGTTGATCTAGGAAGGTGTGTAGGGGTGGATTAACATGGGTTCAGCCTTGTTCTCACTGAATTTCTTCATATGCATCTTAGTGTCATTTTCTCCCTTCGTTTTGTCCTGTGTTTCTATTTTATTCACATTTTCATAATTTCCCCCCTCCATTGTGCTCTTCATCACTGATTAGTAATTTCTTAGGAGTTGTGTTTTTATGTTTTCAAATTATTTAAAAATAAAAAAAGATTTTTGGAACCACCACTTATCCATTCGACACTGCTTCCTTAAGAGCGACCCTGAGGTTAGACACTGTGCTATATCATGGGTCTTTATAAATGTAATCTTGACCATCCTAGCGACAAGGACACCCGTCAAATTTTTGCGTCATTGCTGGGGAAGAAAAGAGTGTCTCAATGGTTTTTCCAATTTTTATATTATTTTAAAACAAGAAAAAAACATAAAAATACACACACACACGGTGATGAACTGTAAAGAAACTTGTATACTGTCACTATTTGACCCGGTTCAAGAGCATGAGGAGGCTGTTGCAAAATTTCAAAGTTGGATGCATGAAAGATAGCATCGAGAACTTACTGAGGAGGAGACAACTTATTCTCATGGGGACATGAAGTTGATGCAAGAAAATCCATGGATAAAGTCAAAGGCTACCAAGAATAAAGTGAATTACCACCACCCCCCATTGAAGCACAACATTCTGGAAAAATGTTGAGAAGGAAAGAGAAAAGAAACAGAAGAAAGAAAAATTCAGAGTTTCCCAACATTGATTTGGATTTTCTCCTGGAGTCAAAACTGGAAATTCTAGAACCAATTTCCGAGGATGTTTTCAAGGGATGGTAGGAGATGGAACATTCAATGATTCATGATGCTGGACATTTCTTTGATGTTCATCTTTTCACTGATTTCCATTCTAATCTTTTTGCTTGTAATAACTGTTTTAATGACATATCAATGATTCAACAGGTGGATCCAACAGATGACATTATATCATTATCCTTAGAAGATTTAGAAAGTGAGGTGGTGTGTTTTGAAGAGAGGTTGGAGGAGGTTGACTACCTCGCTCTTACCCTTGACCCTCTCCCAGGATCACTATTTCACCATGAAGAGGAACATGCATCATTGATAAAGGGAGATGAAAATTTTATAATAGAAGCTGTATTTTTGTTCAACATGGATTACATTGAAGCTGATTTTAATTGTGTTGCTCCATGTGCTGGTTTTGAAGATGCATCTCACTTTTGTGATTTCCTGGAGAGTGAGGAAGTTGAGGTTGAATCTGTTGAAGAAGTAACGGAACATCCAATTTTAGATGACACTTCCAGTTTGAGAGTTATTTATGAAGATAAATTATTAGAGTTGTGCACTAGAAGAGAAGTGGATGATGATAAAATAATTGTTTTCTCAGAGGTAATGTTTTATTGGATTCAACTAGAAGACAAGTCACATCCATGTTTTCCTACATTTCCTAAACTACATCTTGTGCACACTCACCCTCAAGAAGAAGAGGGGAAGTACCCCTATATCCTCTTTTCCCATCCACCATTCAACATGAAGTACATCAATACCTAGGAGGGGAATTTTGTTGAAGCTGCACATGGGGTACTCAAAAGATGGCAAGTGACTGTTGTTGGAATGAATCAAACCTGGTGGTTCTTGAGAAAGAAACCAAATCCCCTATCAGATTGTGGTTGATCCGAGGACTGTCCAGCTGTGGACGGTCAAAATACAGAACCCCCTGGGGGTTAACCCATGATTATCCAGTTTCATTTCATGCTTTAGTTTCTTTTTGCATGTTGTTTTTAATTTGAGTGTTATTTTTTAGGAAAATAAATAGGCAGTAGATTACACGTGGCTATCATTCATGTCCCATAAGAATATTACACTAAAGATCATGGATAACACCCCCTAACTCATACTCTGCAGTTACTTTTTATTTGAGCTTTAAATATTAAACACTAATGTTAAATTTTTTCATCATGTAGGTGACAAACAGGAGCAGCCAGAGTTCAAGCACATGGAAATCAAAGGGAGACTTTTGTAAATTTGAGAAGCTCCACATTCAGTGGAGTATTATTTTACGTTGCAATGTTTAACTCTTCACTTTCTTATGGCATGCTACTGTGAACTATGTGTGGGGGTCTTCCCACTGATTTTTGAAACTCTTGGACTGTGTTTTATGCTTGGATGTTAACTGTTAATATCTACTTGGTTGAAAATTTATTTTGAGCTGATTTGTGAAATATGCTTGCACCCACTGCTTTCAATTACATTATGCTTCTACTGCACATCATTGCTAAACATGCTACTATTTGAAGTAAATTGTTAAAATCACTTGTCTTGTCACAATGATTCAAAGAATGAACAATTTAGGAATAGAAATACACTTGGTTGCTGGTGATGGTTGGTGGGGGTGGTCTCTTCAGTTTTTGTTTTTTTTCTTTCACTTTTTGTGTAGCAATGACAATTTTTGAACTTAATTGATACCCCTCCATATCCTTTTTTAGCTGAAATGACCATCTGTTTTGAACATAATCTGTCTTCCACCATAGAATACAACATTGGGGACAATGTTGGGTTTTATGTGTTGGGGAGAGGGGTCAGTCTAATGTCATGTTGAATTCCCTCTTCTTGAACCTGATTATGTGGTTGTAAAAAAATGGTCAATTTTTTTTCATTTTTTCAAAAAAAAGGTTCAAAATTTCTTCAAAATTGTTCACATTCATTCATCACATGATGGTCATTTGAGGTTAAATGGTATTTCAATTATGTCCTAATTAGTGGATAACTATATGTTGGATGTTGAGAGTGGTACTTAGTCGGAAACTGTTAAGTATGAATGATTGCTGAGTGAAATTGTTCACTGTCTCTAAGGATCTTCCTGTTTAGGAACTGAGGATAACAGTATGAAAGGATAGGTTTTATGGGATGATGACCATGAATTAGGGTAACTTTATGTTCTCACTGGAACCCAGGGACTCACATTTTTATTAAATAATATTCAATAACTCTAGGAAGTCAACTTGATTGATTATTAATTAAGTCATTTGTAACTGGAGTAAAATGAGAAAATGGGATCCCACAGTGAGTATCTGAGACAAGGTGCACTGGGTGCGTTTCTGTTAATAAATAAATCTAATTTCAATTTTAATAAGTGCTATGCATAGTGCTCTGCACATGGAATATGGATGAGAAAGATTAAAATAAAGTTCCCTTGTCAAAAATGAACTCATTAAGGTTAGGGGAATTTTGAACACAGATAAAGAAGGGAGCAATTGACTTGGTTAATTTTCATTTGAGTTGAGTCAATAAAGTGATCAAATTAATGGACTTTAATTTTTGGAACCTGGGGGATGGTGAGAATGGAAGGTGCACTTGGTTAAGTTTTGAGTTCCATTTCATCTAACCTATCAACACTCCTTGAATCAGTACTTGAATTGGAAGGTGAAGTAGGACGGCTAATGACTACACATAGGAGGCATAACATACGTGATTGTGTATGAGTTTGTGAGGATTATGATTTACAGTGAGTATTTGAAGCTAGACAGGTCAACATTCTTGAACACCTTTGAAGAACCAGATTCATTATTTGGTCCTATCCATCTGGATGTTAATGTTCAATCATGCACTTTTTGAGCTGAAATTCACAAAGCGTAGTTCTGTTTCAAAGTCCAAAGGCATGTGCTTGTTTGAGGACAAACAAAGCTTTAAGTGTGGGGGAGTTTGATGTGGTTGTGTTTTAACACTCTTTGCCACATACTTTTTGTATTTTTTTACTCACTTTATTATTTTCAAATGTTGTTTTTTATTAAATATTGATAAATGTTGTGTTTTTGTACTTGATGTGTAGAATAATTAGTTTTTAGTTTAAAACTTCTATTTTAATGTGCATTAGTGTCATTTTAAATAATTCTTAAATTATCTTAGTCTAGCGAATTAGAATTTTATTTATTTATTCTTTTATTTTTATAATTTTTTATTCTAGTTTGTTTATTTATTAATTTATTAAATTAATTAATGCTTTATTCTTTAAATTGTAAATAAATTAGTCTTTTTGGTTTTTAGTCTTTTAATAATTTAATTGTTTTTAACAATTTAGTTTTATTCAATTAACATTTTTATTCTTGAATTTAATTAATTCTTTAATTAATTGGCTAAATAATTTACGCAAGTTACTGTAAATATTTTAATTTATTCTTTAATTAAGTTTGTTTATTTTTAAACCCAAATTAATTCATTCTTTTAAATAAATTATTATTAATTTTATTATTTACCTTTGTTGTTTTTAGTTTTTAACTCCATTCTATTTAATTTAATTTATTAATTGATTTATTTGTTTTTTAGTTTCATTAAATTATTTTATTTATTTAATTTTCTTTGTTGTGTTCGTTCGCAAGTGTTGTGGTCGCACGATCCTGTTCAATATCGGTGACTGTCTCACCGTTTCCACCCAAACTTGTCGGTGATTTCCTCACCGTTTCCATTTTCCCTTCCTCACTGCTACCATACCCCCTCTACCTATAGATGGTATCCCCACCTCACCATTACCCCTCTCCTATTCCTCACTGATACACCTTACCTCACTGTTAGTTAGCCCTTTTTATCAGTAGCCTTGCTATCGGTTCAAACCTCACTGATACACTCCACCTCATTGTTACCTTTTTCTCACTGATATAATTATATTTTTTCTCACTTATACTTATCTCCCTCACTTCCTCATAGATACTCATTTCTTCCACCACTCGCGCACCACACTTCTGCCACCGCTACCCATCACACCGTTTCCATTTTTTTTATTATTTTATCTCCGATACACCTTCCCTTTATTACCTCACTATTACTTTTTTCCTCACCACCTCACTATTATACTTTTGTATTTCCTCACTGATACATTTTCTCCCCTTTTCCTCACCGATACATTCCTCACTGTTATACTGCCATTTTTTTCTCACTGATACGTCTCCCTCTCCTATTCCTCACCGTTACCTCTATTCCTCTTTGTTCCACTACTCTATTCCAACTGCATCCTCACAGCTGTAGCATCAACAAATTAACCAACGCATTACAACACTCAAATTTATACACCAAGTTCAATCTCACAAATCAATCCAAATCAGATCCAAAGATAACACTTATGCAGATGAAAATTCAAACTAAAAATCATGTTCTGAGCACCGCCGCGGAACACATCCACCCTGTTGGCTAAACCCTAAACCAGCCACGACTCCTGCATCACCAACATCACCCCATACCCCTAACGCGATTCTCCACCCACCTCGCACACCCGCCGAACTCAATCTGTGGTCTTCCCTAATCGAAACCTTCCCACGGCCGAACCTCTCTGGACCTCGCCGACCTTGCCTCTGCTCAGTCAAACACACATCCCCTGCTCGCCCGCGAGTCACCCAAATCCCAGCTGTGAAACCTTGCCGCGCCCCTTTCTCCAATCAGACCCACCGCGAGACCCCCTCACCGTCGTCGCCCCCTGCTGGAATAGTCGCCGCCTCCCCTACCCTGAAGCCCGTCGCCATTCTCTTCTCCCCCTTTTGTGCCGCGAAGTCCCCCCAACCCCTCTATTCATTTTTATTTTCTCTTCTTTAGTATTTTATTTTATTTTACAATAACATATAATATAAAATTATATATTATATAATATATATATTTCATAGATTATATACTATCAATAATAGGTTTAATAATAATAGAATATAAGCTTTATATATATCATAGTAATATATGTATTAATTAAATAAAATACTTATGATAACATATATTAGTAATAATAATAATATATATTCTAAATTTTATATATAAGTGTTTTCATTAATTTTAAGTATAGATATAATATATGGCATATAATAGTTTTCTTTAATTTGACTCACGTGTGGTTTTTGTGTTTCTTGCAGGGGGAGCTACTCATACAAACGGGGATATTAAAAAAAAGAGAAGCAGCAGTTAGCGGGAAAGGTGCGATAAGATTTGTGAGTTCGTTGCAGGGGAATTAAGTGCCCTCACATGAAGATTACTAAGAGCTAGTGACGAGAACACTTAAAGCGCGCCACGTGGATAGACACTGCCTGTTTAGTTTAGTTTTCTTTTTTCATCTCTAAATAAGAGGACGCAAAACACCTCTCCAGGCCAAGGGCCGAGGGCCAGAGCAGAGTACCCGGGGGGGCATCATTCAGCAGTGGTGGAGGAGACTCCACCACCGTTCATTCACCATTCCATTCCATTTTCAACGGACTAGAACCCGTCTTCGACCTGGAGACGGGTTCCCACTCCTCCAGTTCATCCATCCCCCCACTGCTCTATTTTTGTTGTTCTATGTTGAGTCTGTAAATACACTCGTAGTGTTGCATGTTTAGTTAATTGAATTTTTATGTAAGTTATGTTTAATTGTGTCTGTAGTTTCTTCTTTCTTGGTCTCGCGTTGTGATCTATAATCTCCAGAAATGGAGATCTAATTTGTGGGGTTAGATCTATTTTATGAAACCCAACACGATCTGGAGATCCACTCATCTACGTGATCACATTTTTTTTATTCACCTTCATAGATCGCGTCTGTGAGTTAGATTAAGCGAGAGCGAGATCTTGCGTATGATGATTTGCTACTTTCTTGTCTAATTTCTTCTCCCCTTCCTGTCTTGATTTCTCGAACTGAGAGTCAAGATTGGTTGTGCGATGTGACGATCTAAGTGGAATCATTCTAGATTGTGAGAAATTCTTTCCAGAATGCCTTTTTTGGGTGTGTCACCTTGCAGTTCAGAGGAATGCTTGAGTATTGAATAACTTCAATGCTTGGGTGTTCAATTTCTAGTTGAGTCTGTTGTGTGATCTGAGACATTGATCACGCACTGTGCGAATTTGAGAATTGTTCATGTTGATCTAGGAAGGTGAGTAGGGGTGGATTAACATGGGTTCAACCTTGTTCTCACTGACTTTCTTCTTTTGCGTCTTGGTGTCATTTCCTTCCTTGGTTTTGTCCAGTGTTTCTTTGTTCTTCACTTTTTCATCATTGTTTCCCCCTCCACTGTGCTCTTCAGCACTGATTAGTAATTTCTTAGGAGTTATGTATTTATTTTTTCATAGTGTTTAAAAATAATTTATGATTTACAGAACCACCACTTAGCTATTCGACACTTCTTTCTTGAGAGCGACCTCGAGGTTAGCCACTGTGTTATATCTTGGGTATTTATAAATGTAAACTTGACCGTCCTCACAAAAAGGATGACCATAAAATTTTCGCACTATTTTTGGGGAAGCAATGAGTGTATCAGAGGTTTTTTAAATTTATATTTTATTTTAAATAATAAAACATAAAAAAAACACACACACAGTGATGAATTCTAACGAAACTGGTATAGTGTCACTATTTGACCCGGTTCAAGAGCTTGAGGAGGCTGTTGCTAAATTTCAAACTTAGATGCATGAAAGACAGCATCGTCAACTTACTGAGAAGGAGACATATTATTCTTATGAGATCATGCAGTTGATGCAAAAAGCCATGGATAAATTCAAAGGCTATAAAGAAGAAACTGAAGTACCACCACCTCCCATTGAAGCCCAACATTCTAGAAAACAGTTGAGAAGGAAAGAGAAAATAAAAAGAAGAAATAAAAAGTTATAGTTTCCCTAATTTGATTTTGATTTGCTCCTGGAGTCAAAAATTGAAATTCCAGAACCAATTTCTGAGGTTGTTTTCAAGGGCTAGCAGGAGATAGAACTTTCAATTATTCATGATGCTGGGAATTTCTTTGATGGTCATCTTTTATCTGATTTCCATTCTAACGATTTTTCTTGTAATCACTGTTTTAATGACTTCTCAATGCTTCAAAAGGTAGAGCCAGCACATGAAATTATATCATTCACTATAGAAGATTCAGCAAGTGAGGTGGTGTGTTTTGATGAAGGGCTGGAGGAGGTTGACTACCTCACTGTTACCATGGACCCTCTCCCATGATCACTATTTCATCATGAGGAGGAACAAGCATCATTGATAAAGGGAGTTGACAATTTTATGGAAGAAGCTGTATTTTTATTCAACTTGGATTACATTGAAGCTGATTTTAATTGTGTTTCTCCCTGTGTATGTTTTGAAGATGCATCTCACTTTTGTGATTTCCTGGAGAGTGAGGAAGTTAAGGTTGAATCTGTTGAAGAATTAAGGGAACTTCCAATTTTGGATGACACTTCCAGTTTGGGAGTTATTTCTGAAGACAAATTATTAGAGTTGTGCACTAGTAGAGAAGTAGATGATGATGATATAATTATTTTCCAAGAGAAAATGTTTAATTGGATTCAACCAGAAGACAAGTCACATCCATGTTTTCCAACATTTCCAACATTACAACTTGTGCACAGTCAACCTCAAGCAGAAGAGGGGAAGTACCCCAATATCCTCTTTTCCCCTCCACCATTCAACATGAAATACATTAATTCCCAGGAGGGGAATTTGGTTGAAGCTGCACATGGGGTACTCCAAAGATGGCAAGTGACTGAAGTTGGAAGGAATCACACCTGGTGGTTCTTGAGATAGAAACCAAATCCCCCATCAGACTGGGGTTGATCCGAGGACAGTCTAGCTGTGGACAGTCAAAATACAGCACCCCCTGGGGGGTTAACCCTGGATTATCCCATTTCATTTCCTGCTTTAGTTTCTTTTTCCGTGTTGTTTTTAATTTGAGTGTTGTTTTCATAGGAAAATAAACAAGCAGTAGATTCCACGTGGCTATCATTCAAGTCCCAGAATAAGAGTACACTGAAAATCCTGGATAACACTCCCTAACTCATACTCTGTGGTTTCTTTTTATTTGTGCTTTAAATACTGAACACTAATGTTAAATTATTTCATCATGTTGGTGAAAAACTGGAGCAGCCAGAGTTCAAGAACATGGAAATCAAAGGGAGACTTTTGTAAATTTTAGAAGCTACACATTCAGGGGAGTATTGTTTTACGTTGCAATGTTTTACTCTTCACATTATTATTACATGCTGCTGTGAACTATGTGTGGGGGTCTTCCCACTGATTTTTGAAACTCTTGGACTATTTTTTATGCTTGGATGTTAGCTGTTAATATATACTTGGTTGAAAATTTATTTTGAGCTGATTTGTGAAATATGCTTGCACCCACTGCTTTCAATTTCATTATGCTGCGACTGCACATCATTGTTAAACATGCAACTATTTGAAGTAAATTGTTAAAATCTGCTGTCTGCTCACAATGATTCAAAGAATAATCATTTTTGGAATAGAAATACACTTGGTTGTTGGTGATGGTTGGTGGGGTTGGTCTCTTCTATTTTTTTTATTTTCTTTCACTTTTTGTGTGGCAAAGAAATTTTATGAACTTCATTGATACCCCTCAATAACCTTTGTTAGCTGAAATGCCCATCTGTTTTGAACATAATCTATCTTACAACATAGAATACAACATTGGAGACAATTTTGGGTTTTATGTGTGGGAGAGATGGGTCATTCTAGTGTCATGTTGAATTCCCCCTTCTTGAACCTCAGTTGTGGTTGTAAGAAAATGGTAAAAAAAAATTCATTTTTTTTAAAAAATAGGTTCAAAATTCCATCAAAAATTTTCAAATTCTTTTATCACATGATGGTCATTGGAGGTTAAATGGTATTTCAATTATGTCTTATTTAGTGGATAATTGTTTGTTTGATGTTGATAGTGGCACTTAGTCAGAAACTGTTAAGCATGAATGATTGCTGAGTACAATTGTTCACTGTCTCTATGGATCTGCCTGTTTAGGAAATAAGGATAACAGTATGACAACATATGTATTATGGGATGATGACCATGACTTAGGGTAACTTGATGTTCACACTGGAACCTAAGGGACTAACATTTTTATTAAAAAATATTCAATCACTCTAGGAAGTCAACTTGATTGATTATTAATTAAGTCATTTGTAACTGGAGTAAAATGGGAAAATGGGATCCCACGGTGAGTATCTGAGACAAGGTGCACTGGGTGAATTTCTGTGAATAAATAAATCCAATTTCAATCTTAATAAGTGTTATGCACAGTTCTCTGCACAATGAATATGGCTGGGAAAGATTAAAATAAAGTGCCCTTGTCAAAAATGAACTCATTAAGGTGAGAGGAATTTTGAACCTATATGAACAAGGGAGAAATTGAATTGGTTAATTTTCATTTTAGTTGAATCCATAAAGTGATAAAATTAATGGAAATTAATTTTTCGAACCTGGGGGAAGGTGATAATGGAAGGTGCACTTGGTTAAGTTTTGAGTTCCATTTCATCTAACCTGTCAACACACCTTGAATTAGTACTTGAATTGGAAGGTGAAGTAGGATGACTAATGATTACACATAGGAGGCATATCATACTTGACTGTGTATGAGTTTGTGAGGATTATGATTTCCAGTGAGTATTTGAAGCTAGACAGGACAACACTATTGAACACCTTTGAAAAACCAGATTCATTGTTTTGTACTATCCATCTGGATATTAAAGTTCAATCATGCACTTTTTGAGCCGAAATTCACAAATCATAGTTCTGTTTTAAATTCTAAAGGCATGTGCTTGTTTGAGGAAAAATAAATCTTTATGTGTGGGGGAGTTTGATGTGGCAGTGTTTTAATACTCATTGCCACATCCTTTTTGTATTTTTATAACTTTTTTATTTTCAAATGTTGTTTTTTATTAAAAATTTGATAATTGTTGTGTTTTTGTACTTGATGTGTAGAATAATTAGTTTTTAGTTTAAAAGATGCGTTTTAATGTGCATTAGTATCATTTTAAATAATTGTTAAATTAAGATAGTTTTGCGAATTAGACTTTTATTTATTTATTCTTTAATTTTTATAATTTTTCATTCTAGTTAGTTAATTAATTAATTTATTAAATTAATTAATGATTTATTCTTAAAATTGTAAATAAATAACTCTTTTTGGTTTTTCGTCTTTTAATAATTTAATTAGTTTTAACATTTTAGTTTTATTCAATTAATATTTTTATTCTTCAATTTAATTAATTATTTAATTAACTGGTTAAATAATTTAATCAAGTTACTGTAAATATTTTAATTTGTTCTTTAATTAAGTTTGTTTATTTTTAAACCAAAATTAATTCATTCTTTTAAATACTGTATTATTAATTTTATTATTTAACTTTTTTGTTTTTAGTTTTTAACTCCATTCTATTTAATTTAATTTACTAATTGATTTATTTGTTTTTTAGTTTCATTAAATTATTTTATTTATTTAATTTTCTCTGTTATGTTCATTCGCAGGTGTTGCGGTCGCACGGTCTTGTTCATTATGGGTGACTGTCTCACCGTTTCCACCCGTCCTTATCAGTGACTTCCTCACCATTTCCATTTTCCCTTCCTCACTGTTACCATACCCCCTCTACTGATAGCTGTTATCCCTACCTCACCGTTACCCCTCTCTTATTCCTCACTGATACAAATTCCATCACCGTTAGTTAGCCCTTTCTATCAGTAGCCTTACTACCGGTTCAAGCCTCACTGATACACTCCACCTCACTGATATAATTATATTTTTCCTCACCGATACATCTCTCCCTCAATTCCTCACCGATACTCATTTCTTCCACCACCCGCGCACCTCTGCCACCGCTACCCATCTCACAGTTTCCATTATTTTTATTATTTCCTCACGGATACACCTCCCCTTTATTACCTCACTATTACTTTTTCCTCACCTTTACTACTCTGCCTCACCACCTCACATTTATACTTTTATATTTACTCACCAATACATTTTCCCCCCTTTTACTCACCGATACCCCCTCACTGTTATACTTCCATTTTTTCTCACTCATACGTCTCCCTCTCTTATTCCTCACCATTCCACTTCTCTGTTCCAACCGCATCCTCAGAGAAGCAGTATCAACAAATTAACCAATGCATTACAACACTCAAATTGATACACCAAGATCAGGCTCACAAATCAAACCAAATCAGATCCGATGATAACACATACGCTGATGAAAATTAAAACTAAAAATCACGTTCTGAGCACCACCGCGGACCACATCTACCCTGTTGGCTAAACACTAAACCACTTGCGGCTCCTGCATCACCAACGTGACCCTAGACCCCTACCACGATTCTCCACCCACCTCGCACACCCGCTGAACTCAAGTCGCGGTCTCCCCTAATCGAAACCTTCCCACGACCGAACATCCCTGGACCTCGTCGGCCTTGCCTCTGCTCAGTCGAACCCGCATCCCCGTCTCATCGGCGAGTGACCCAAATCCCAGCCGTGAACCCTTGCCACACCCCTTTCTCCATTCAGACCCACCACTTAGCCATTCGACACTGCTTCCTTGAGAGCAGCCCATAGGTTAGCCACTCTGCTATATCTTGGGTCTTTATAAATTTAAACTTGACCGTATTCATGACAAGGACGCCTATCAGGGGGCCCGACCCATGCTGGACGGTCTGGCTCGAGCCAAGCGGCCCGTCCTGGGCGGCGCGGTACAACCACGAGGTGGCGCGGTGAGGCTATAGGGCGGGGCGAGGGGTGCGGCGGTCGCGAGGGCTGCGAGGGGCTGTAGAGACCGTGAGGGCCGCGTCGGCCACGGGGGCCACGGGACGGCGGAGGCCGCAGGGGACACGGGGTTGGAAGAGGCCATGGGGCAGTGGAGGACGTGGGGCGGTGCGAGGCAGCACAGAGGTCGTGACCCGGCGGGGCAGTCTCGGTTCGGAGGTCCGCCGCGGCTGGCCGGATGGCTTGCCAACCTCTCCACGTGGCGCGGTCATGCGCCGATCCTCCACCGATAGTCGGTTTGTCTGGCCTCTATTATTTCATCACTGAGGCATAAAAGACTCTTTCATCCATTGCGAATAACACACCAATAATGAAGAATGGTGGTGGGGTCAGGCCATGTTTGTTTGTCCCACACCCTCTGCATTATAGTGGTAGCAAGAAACTCAACAAAAACGTTGAATGAAGAACATCAAACTCCAAAACCCCCATCAATGATTATTCCCAATCCCATAGAAAAAGAATTCATCCGTGGATCAACTAGTCAGATAATTGATTCACGTTCTTTTATTAGAAGGTAAGAACATGGGAATCCATTATCACACATAATAAAAACCCTACCTTGGAGATTTTTTGACCAAGGTCGTGAGGAAGGAGACGATGTCGTTGGGGATAGACAGACATTGTTGATGTCAGAATTTCCTAAATCGTCAATTCGTTGTTGTTGAGGATGTTCCCCGTTGGTGAGAGCGTTCTTTGTGGGGGGGCGTATTCTTCATTAGATAACACCATCTTTTTTGGAGAGAATAATCCTCTAATAGTTATCCTCTCCCAATTCCACCAAAATGTGAAATAGCCAACTACTTAATTTAAGTTTATCAAAAGAAAGTAAGTTGGCACAACAATGTTGGCATAATTAATATACTGCGTTGGCACCATTAATTAGCTCATTTAATTGGCCCAATTAAAAATATTTGTGTTGGCATAATTAATGTTGTAGGAGTTGAGAGGTTTCCTCTCATTAAAGGGGTTCGGGTGGTCCTCGCCACTCAATTAATAATGGGGGATAGTTCAGGTGGTCCCCGCCTCTTAACATTCACATGGGGGCTTTAGGCTAGGGTGGTCCCCACAACAATAACCCATGTTGAGGGGTTTCAGAAATAAAAATGTTAGGCTTTTTTATTTTATTTTATTCATTCACGAAAATCACGAAAATTATCTTTCACTCTTGACCCACTATGATCAAGGTGAAGGTCTCCTTAAGAGAATATCGGTACTGCGAGTTCAACAGTGCCATCAGATTTCAATTTCTAGCATCGGTTCGAAAGTAACAATAACCCGCTTGCACGTTTACTGAATGTACCTGAAAAATGTTCAGAAATACATTCTGGGCACACAGAGCCTCAAAATCACACATCATCAATTTTTTGCAGACTCGTAAACTTGTCATATATTTAAAAAAATTACATGGAAATTATGGTTCATTACATACTGGGACTATATCTCACACCCAGTTTGGGCTACCATTGGTTACCCAGAAACACTCTTTGGATGTAGGTAAGGATGGGGAACCGATTTCAAAATTCGATGATTGTTTTTCTTCCATGTTTAAAAGCAGGGGTGAATAGTACTGGGTTGAGGCTCTTGACACTATTTAGATATATATCTTTTTATTATTTTGGTATTTTTGATACATGTTTTTTATTGTACTACCATGGACCCATTTTTTATTCATTATCAGACGTAGAACATGAATCATAATTTTTTTATTAAATTAATTACGACTTTCTTTATATATTATTATTTTATTTTGTACTTCTTGTTTAGTAATTATACTACTTCTTATATTTATTCACTATTATTGATATTCCACATTGTTAGACTCCCGTGCTAAGGGTGTAGTCTTTCCATGGACACTCCATTGTTTGTTGCTACTAGTTAGAAGCCTCTGGAATTTTGGGAGATGCACATGAGGCCATATGACTCATCATGCTTGGGGAACCTTTTAGTTCCATCAACGTCTGGGATGTCACAAATTAATATTAATGTTTTTTTTCTTTTTATGGATTATTATTTGGAAATAATAAATAGGGATATGTAGTTAATGTATTTTGTTAATGAGCAGTGTTTCAGCATTGCCAACCCTTGTATTAAAAGAGGCCAAAATGCCTCAAATTGAAATTGTCATTTTCTGGATTT
This sequence comes from Viscum album, assembly GCA_963277665.1. Classification (NCBI taxonomy): domain Eukaryota; kingdom Viridiplantae; phylum Streptophyta; class Magnoliopsida; order Santalales; family Viscaceae; genus Viscum; species Viscum album. The sequence goes on from OY728143.1 coordinate 1,019,766,011, forward strand.
TGACAGTTATAGTTGATTTGATTCCACCATTTGGGTGATAAACTTGAATTGTTATTTTATTACTTATACGATTGGGGGTTTTATTTCTGTTCCAACCCGATGAGATGACAATATTACATATCATGCATCATATTATGAACATTCTAGAAATTTCATATCATTCATTAAGCCATTCCATTTAGGATGCATTACATGTTACATACTTTTTTGATAGATTTCATGAAAGTTTTACGTTCTGTTGGGATAAGTATGATGAAATTTGATATATTATGAATTATATGGGTGACACATTTTAATTCATGAGGTGTATAAGCCCTTATGGATCAGAATCTACTGAACCATTAGTTTAAAAATTTAAAAGGAATTATTACATTTAGTGAAATTATTATTAATTATAATGAAATTTGTAATTAATATTATTTGAAATGACAAAATGGAAATGATAAACATAGACTCGACCTTGACCCAGCTTTTGGGTGGCCAAGAGATAGTGTCTCATGTGACATTTAGGATGCCTTGCCTTTAAATTCCTGGCATTAGGATTAGGTTGTGTGTTATGATAAGGTTTTACGAGGGTATTAACCTATCCTATTAATTTTAGTGGTGAACATTGATGTTGTTATTTTATGAGGCAGTTTTTGGGAATTGTATAAAACTTAAACTATGAAAAAGTTTAATCAGATACTAGGATGGATTCGATGAACATGATTTGGAGGTAGTGGTCTATGGGCTACCGGTGGATCCTCCTTTAGTGCCATCAGTAGAACCAACTGTTGTTACGGATATGTGTTTTAAGAAAGAGATCCATGAGAATATTATCACATCTTGAAAAATTTCATGGGAGCACCACAACATGTCTTGTCTATGGATGATCTTACATAGGTGATCCATAAATTTAATCCTCCCATGTTTCCAGGGGATGGTGGTCCACAGGCTGCTAAGATGTGGTTTGAGAAAACACTTAAAATCTTCATGAATCTAGAAACACCTCATGTGGTGAGAGTGGTGCTCACGACATATATAATACATATGGCAGTAATGCACTGGTTTTATGTATAAAACTAGGATGACAGAGTATGAGATATGGGTTGGGATTACATAAAAATATGATTCTATGATTAGTTTTACCTGAGAATCTAAAAGAAGAGTGGTCTTGTGAATTCATGTGTATGGACTATGGCACAAAAATGGATATGGAGTACACTGAATTATTTACAGTGATACAACATTTTGTGTTGATGTTTCTTTCTAATGGGATATCAATAGAGAGATACTTTGATAAAGGTCTCTAACATGTTATTAGATCTCTTGTCAATGTGTTAGATTGACCTATATTGCTAAAATTGTGAATCATGTACTGATTATATAGAGGAACCCAAGGGAGGATGGGGGAATAGAGTAGACTATTCTGGTCTCTTGACCTAGTAGAATAAAATCCAATGATAGGAAGTGATGTTTTGAGGATTATTATTAGATGATTACCATCCTTTTTGTGAGTACTAGTCGCTCAATATTATGTCCTTATTGTGGAAAAACGTTCCACAAGAATAATTAGTGTGATAGTGACCCGATCGAGTGTTGAGATTGGTGACTGATGGTCCACATGCAACATTTTTTTGAGTCCTTCCCTCTAGAAGTGAATGGTATGGTCCATCTATGAAGTCAGGTTCAATAGTAGGTTTCTAATCTCCATGTCTGGTATGGAGCTATAGCAATGTCGAATAATTAGATCGAGGTAGTTGTGGGCTTGCCAAAGGTATCTACGAACTATTTATATTGAGAAATCATAGTGGGCCTACTTGAGGATATGAGGTTGTGCAACAAAGTCATTTTTTAGGACCAATCTATTTTATAAAGCCTACCCACGAGGAGAGGGGCATCAAATCAATTATGGTGAAAGGTAAAGTCTTAGTAGCCTATACTATTTAATCTTATCTTTTTTGATATAGTTGTGTCACATAGTTTTATATATGCATATTTTAAATCAATTAGGATTGTGCTATATTTTTCTGAGTGAAATATAATTCTTAAAACTCCATTGGGGATTATATCAGATAGTGTACTGCACTGCAAGTAGTATCCCCTTTATATTGGTGGGTTTCATTTCATCTAGAATATTTTTTACTCGTGATGATAGGATTTTATTTCATAATCATGATGGAATGGATAATAGCTCATTTATATTACATATAATTCTACAAATGGAGGGGATCTATCAAATTTCAAGATTATGTAGTTATGAATCACAAGGGTGAAATGAATGTCCATGTGGGACAAATTGAATCAAAATATCATGGGTTTGAGAGAATGATAGCCCATATCTATTTTTGTATGTGGATGATCACGGAGTGCATCAGGTGAATATATTTCTAGTGGTTAATCATATTTGGTATGTTTTCCCATATGGATTTTCTGGATTACCACTTGAGTGATAGGTTGAGTTCTCCATCAAGCTAGTTTCCGAAGATTCACAGGTACATATTCCTCCTTACATTATGGCTATAACGATGTTGAAATAGCTCTTGAGCCAAATATAGGATTTATATGGGAAGTTATTACTAAAACTATCACTTCTTCAATGTGTTCACTAGTCATCCTATGAAAAAGGCATATGGTACACCTTGGTTATGTGTGGAATATCTGAAATTGAACAACCTAATGGTTAAGAATATGTATCCTTTTCCACTAATAGATGACCCATTTGATCAACTTCAAGGTGCTTGGGTGCTGTTGAAAATTGACTTGATGATATACTATTACCATGTATGTGTTTTTCCAGAAAACATACCTCATTCATAATTTCATAATATGTATGGTCTATACGAGTATCTGGTAAGGTTTTTTGGTCCCACAAATGTGCCACCATTATTCAAAAAAATGATGAAATGAGTGTTTCATCCAGATCTAGATTCATTTTTTGATCTTTTCAGGGGTGATATGTTGGGGAATTTTCATAATTGACATAACCATTCCAAAAAATATGAGATTTTTTTGGATACACAATTAGTTATATGAAAATATAAAAATGTACGCGTTCTGGATGGATGTGATTCACTTACTGTGTCATATTATCAAGAATACATGAGTATCTGTGGACCCATAGAAGTTGATTAATGTAGATTCTAGAAAGTATCCCAATAACTTCTTTGACATACCTAGTTTCTTAAGGCTAGAAACATATTAAAAGAAATTCAAACAAGAAATATAATGCATAGTAGTGTTGTTGATGGGCTTGACTATGAAGGATGTGAAATCTATATGGTCAAGTGCATGTGAGACATCCTGTCCGGAGATGAAAGGGATATTGACTTCAACACCTGTCTTGATACTTCCAGGGAACCGTAGGAATTAAAATATGTATTATGACACATTAGTTATGCCTTGGAGTTTTGTTTATTTATTATAATAGAGTAATGGTATAAGGGTCCTGAATATTAAGGCCTCACGACAGGAACTAACTGATAAAAGATCCTGAGATTGATGTAGTAGATCATGCTTTGTATTATTGGAGATTTGATTTACTTTGATATAATATGGTGTACATAGACCAAAAAATCTTCAAGTACATATTTACAAAACATGATCTGAATATGAAGTAGTGAAGGTAGCTTGAGTACCTATAGTACTTTGATTTCAATCTTAACTATATTCCTTGTAATACCAATACATTGGTTGATGCACTAAGTAAGAGGACTGAAATATATGTAGTTCAGTGGACTAGTAGAGACTGTCATCTTATGTCTTTGTTTAAAGATATGGACATGGATGTGAATAATAGTCAGGGGTAAACATAATTATTATCCTTAGTTCTGAGCATGACCCTACTGGATAGAGTGAGGATGATGAAGCTATCAAATTAGGAAGGTCTAACCCTATGGGAGAGTGTGGCAGGTGGGGACCCACCTCCTAGTTGGATGGTATGAAAGGAAGAGATTCTGGATATCCATGGTCATGTTTGGATTCCATTGTACATATGAAAGGAGAATATGTGGGATATTCATGCCACATCATTGAAGGTTCACCATAGTGTTCCAAATATGTATTGTGACTTATACCATAATTATTGGTGGTTGGGTATGAAAAGAGAGGAATCTTGTTTTATATGAAGTGTCCACCTATCAGCAGGTTAAGGCAGAACATTGTCAACCATCCAGACATTTATAGTAGTTAAATACTCTTGAGTGGAAATGGGATGAAATTATCATGGTTTTTGTGACTTGATTACTGATATTAACATGAGGGAGAAATGTTGTGTGGGTGGTTGTTAATAGTAACCCAAATGTGAAACACTTTCTACCAATTAAAGAGACCTTTTTATTAAATGAGCATGAGAGGTTGTATATCTATGAGATAACATGAATTTATGGTGTCCCATGTACTATCATTTCAGATAGGGATGTCTAATTTACATATCATTTTATTATGTGTTTGGAGAGGGTTCTAGGTACATTGGTCCTTTTGAGCACCACATACCACAATCATACTGATAGATAGTGAGAGCATTCGATACAGGTGCTTGAAGACATGTTGGTAGCATGTATCCAAGAATTTGGCGGTTCTTAGAATAATCATATACCCTTAATTTCTTTTTTATACAATAATATAAATCAAGTAATAATATAAATTACAAATTATAAGGCTTTGTATAGTAGTCCACGTCGATCGAAATTGTGCTATTTAGAGGCATGTTAACCAAATTCATCGGGACTGCATCTCTTGTAGGAGGCATTAGAGTAGGTCCAATTGATTCAAAGCCATATGGCTACTGCATAGACTAGACCAATCCCCAATGTCGATCTTTATAGATGAATTATAATGTTTGTGGATGGGGATCATGTTTTTTCTGTGTTTCACCAAAGTTGGGACATAGGAGAATCGAGATACATGGTAAGCATTCACCATGATACACTAGGATATTCAAGATTTTGGGTTGTTTTGTGATGGAATCATATCTGTTATAGTTAACATAGAGGTACAAAGCCATGATTGACGTCTTAAACATATCTCATATACATAATTATCATTTAGAACTATCAAATGATATTTAGCCTGAGGAGAATGAGCAACAGGTTGAGGCATCTTTTGAGGAGTATCTGATTTTTATTCTGGATAGGTGACTGATGGTTCTTTGAGGCCATTCTGTTCCTCTAGTATGAGTGATATGGTAGAAATTTTTTTATAGGATTATATTTGGGAGAGGGAGATCGATGAACATGTTTAGTGGAAGGAATTTTTCTTTAATTAATATTGATCACACTTGAGGGGAAATTTAGGGTTGAATTTCCTTATTGGGGGGGGGGTAGATTGTAAAGAACCTATTTCTTCTTTGAGTTATGGAACCTTTTATTTCCATCAAATGATTGTTTATATGTTTATGTGTGGCCTAAAATAATTCTCTTTTAGGTGATGGATGTTTCAGATGTGTTTGGGGCTTATTCGTTTCCCATAACCCAAATTCAGGGTTGCAAATGGAATAACACACAGTAAGAATAAACCATGAGGGGTAGGCCACCCAGTGAAATAAAACCTTCTGAAGTTGGACATTGGAAATATATTGGCCACATATTTAGACCAAACTATGTGAAATCAGTTGCATAACCATGCACGAATATCTGCAATTTTGAAAGTGTGACTTGCCATGGTTTACGCATGATTAGTCAAAATCTGTAGACAAACTATTTGGGTTCCCCTTACATACAGCTAAATATTCATGGTTGGGGTACGGTTTGTCCATGAAATGCATACAAACTGTGAGAAACCATTTTTAGGTATAATTTCATTTGTTCCTTTACTATGTAATTTAACTCAATCATCTCATTCCATTAAATGGAAAAACCTTCACATTTTGAGATCCCTCTTGGAATATAATTATTGGATTTGAGGTAAAACCTACATCAAATATTTGATTCATGTATTTCTGGTCTCATTGGATCTGTATCGGTGATTACTGAATTTTTTTGGACATTTTACATTTTTTTACATCATCTATGTTATTTATGTGAAATCAATAATGTCATAATATTAATTTCCTAACCCATTCTTCATTTTTCTCCCCATCAAGGTCAAATTATGAGTTGATATTGGATGATAACTATTATACCGAGCTAAAGTAGTTTGTATATAATTTTCCTTTTGGTTTTAGTTTTTTATAGACTTAGATGTCATTGTGGAACCATCTGAACATTCAAGTGTATCCCATGAATTGAAATAAATCATATAATTAAATGAATTTTAACCTGTTATGAAATCACTTATGTTCCCTTGGGAGGTGTTCCCCTTTGTTTTCCATACCAATGGCCACCCATGGATTGATGCATATGAATTCAAATCATTTGTGCCCTATTTAATCATCTATTGGATTTTTTTCCATGCATTCTTAGTTAGAAGAATCTTGATTATAATTAAATTGAATTGAACTAGTTTAATATGGAATGGGTTGCATCCTTTACCAATTAATTATTTCAATTAAGTGATTTATATGGAACTTGTATTTCACAAGTGAATTTATTAGAAATCTTATAGATGACTTTGTATACTAAGAGGTGTTTTTTTATTTGATAAATGAGTGGGTAAACTATTTGGTTTCCATTGAATGTGAATTGTGGTTAATGAATGGGTATACTCATGGGTGGTGATTGGATGATTTTGGAATGATAAATCATTCTAATGATGACTGAAAAAATTTGACACCAAATAATTTTATCTTATGGGTCTTGAATATGGTAGTAGATGTCTTGGATATAGTGTGTTCCTTGGGTATTAATTCCATGGTATGCCTTGGGCCTTACTACCCCATTAACCCATAACTCTTGGACGTTGATTATGTATTGGTCATTTAAACATTGGATCCAACCATTTGTTATGTGACACTTTTATTATATAGAACGGACAAGTGAAATATAAAACTCATAACCATGTTTCCATCTATATTCACATGGGGCACAATGATTATGTATTGGTCTTTTAAACATTGGATCAAACTATTTTTTATGTGACACCATTATTATACAGAACGACCATGAGAAATATAAAATTCTTGGTCGAATGGATCAATCATGGATGTTCTAACACTTCAAGATGTAAGGTAAGACTGTTTTTTATATGGTTATATGGTTTGTATGGAGAAACCATGGTGTCAATTTCATTTACTGGTATCTACCTTGTTGTTAGATCTATCACTTATATTGCATGGAGCCTCTTGAGGATTTTTTGTAACACATGTTGTACTCATGTTGCACGGGTCTCTTTACATTAATTTACTACTTACCTATTAAAGTTCAAATTTTGAATCTTTTTATATTACATAGCCTAGAACTGTATAGATATTTATGTGGTTACCTACTAGGATTGGACCACAGGCCCTGTTTAGTCCACTGTTGGGTACCTGAATAGACTATTTCACTGCATATAAGGATTGGGGAATGTGTCTATATTTTGAGGCTTGATTTTTTTTCCATTATTAGGAGAAGGATATCACAAGACTATGCTGAGGCCAATGATTCTAATCGAGGATTACTTTTTTCATTTTGATATTTTGGATATATGTGTTGTATTATATTGTTATGAACATTTTTTGTTTGCTATCATAGTCATATAAAATGTATAATTATTTCTTATGTGAAATATCCTCTTTAATTATTAATATATTATTCATTTTAAAAATACATTTTGTTTGGTTATGATAATGATTTTTCAACATGTTCACTTTTATTGAGTTTCTGTTGTGTAACAATCTAGTGATGAGGGAATAGACTGCACATGGACACACTATAGGCCCTCTCTTATAGTCGGCAACCTCTAGCATTCGTGGATAGGTGCTTGAGGGTATGTGACCAACCTGGACCAGAGCACCTTTTAGTTGAATTCATGTACGAGATGTTATAGGTCCAACATACATACATTAAGGACCACATGGTCTTCCAGTTTCACCACCATCCAATAACCACAGATAAAACAACATTGAATCCTAGTGACTTCTAGTCTCCAAATGCAATCGGTATCCAACTTTTCTGCTATGTAAATAGTGGATAGGTTATTTATCCTTTTTTAAAAATATATGAGTACAAACCCTTTAGATTATTCAAAAACATTGATCATGGAGATTACCACTCTCCATTACCATCAGAAAATATCATCATCCATAATCCTTCCAACCAATTATATGATTCTGGAATCCAACCAACCATCCATTCAGTAGAGACTTTTTTATCACTATCTGAACCATCCAGCCAGATCTATCATCTAGAGTTCCTCCTATTGATAGAGTAATGTTAAATTTAAAGAGTCTTCACATTCATAAAAAAAAATTTCTATTAATTTTATTTATGTGGAAGTACTTATACATAGTCTAATCATGGCATCTCCCCCAACATCATGGAGTGACTCACAACCTTTTTCAACCAATTACTCAAAAATTGCAAAACCATGTTTATTGAAAAAAACTAATATATATCAAGGGATTATCTATTTTTCTAATTTTCCAATGACCATTCATGTCATGATTCACTAGGGCTATGTCATAACCATTATCCCTTCACATTATGGTACCCATAAGCTACCTTATAAATTTTATCCCACGTTGTGACTCTTTGAGTCAAAATTAATTTACACCACCCCATTTTTTGATTATATATATCACGAAATTTTATTTTACCTACTAAAAAATTCCATAATCAAGTTAGGGATTACTATGAAAACCAATTCATAGCCTACACTGACACCGATGATACCTCAATTTGGTCTCCTTCAACTTGTTCTATTCAATTTCTAACTCAAATTAGCACACATGAATACCTAGGACTAAATAAATGATATATTTGTATTAAGATGGTATGATTTAATTAGAAGGAATATAAATTCAACATGTCGTGACTAAGGAAAAACAATGGTAACAATAGAAAAATATATAATTTCATGTGGTATTAAATGTTTAACAAATTTTTTTATAGTTTTTATTTTAATTTTATGTGGCATCAAAAACTAATTGAGAAAATTCAAGTGGTGCCTTACAGAATTTTCAATTACTTGTAGTGATTCACAATTTCATGTGGTATGGATCCTAATATGAAATTTAGGTACTGATAAATCCTTATATTAAGAATTAAGTTGTATTAAGTTAAATTTAGTAAACAAATTACATGTTCTGTAATGTTATTTCAATCGTAATGGAATTTAATTGGTAGTGATGTTCAAGGACGAGTTCATGTTTTTATTTTACTATGATTTCAAAAAGTAGAAGAAAATGTTGGTTTTTTTAACACATAACATTATTGAAAGAAAAACCTTATTCTTTATATCAAGTAAATATGTTGTCCTAGTTCTAAAGGTGTTCATTGGGAGTATCTGCTAAATATTTAAAGGAATAATTCCTTATTTGGTGAAGGAGATGCTCCCTGTGAAGTTTCAATGAGATTGAACTACATGTGGTATCATAATGTTATAATAAAAATGGTATTGATTTATTCAATATATGTTATTATTCACACAATATTTAATCAATTTTTTATTCATTAATGATATTTTGTTAGTGGGACTGAGATCAAAACATGAAATCATTTAAGTAAACTATTTTCTCATGTGTTAAGTGATTATGAAAGTAAATGTAGTGACACAAACATTATTGATGTTGTTAAAAAATAATATTATTTACTGTAATTTTCTTGACATTCTATTCTTAGAGGATTGGTGGATGATTAATTTATATGTGGAATGTTCACTCGCTAAAGATAATTGTATAATAAAACTATTGTTGAAAATTAGTTGAGCTTCAAAGAAGATCTGGAATCATTTTAAAATAATAATATAAATCATAGATAAAATATAATGAGTAACATCTAATGATCCACAAGTGGAAATAGAGATAAATTATTTGGAAATAAGAGAAAAATAGAGATCCTAATATCCCTCAAGTTGTTGGAAAATTATATGTATGCATGATAATTCGAGTCAGTGTAAATTTTTTAAGTGTTTGGTAGACCGAATGTTTGTGGAATTCCAGGACTATGGTAGAGTTAAAACCTTTCTAAATATATATTTTAAGAAAATTGGTGATAAAACATAAAATTAGAGGAACAATGAAGTGTTTATTTTTAAAATTATAATACATGGATTTTGTCAACAAAAATAGTTCTCATAGATGATGAATGTATCCTTATACTTTTCATCAAAAATGGGGAGAGAATGAAAAAACTATTCAAAGAAAACCTTTTCATTTTATAATAATGGGTGAGAAGGAAAAATATATCATTAATATTCAAATTGATTATAGAGGATGTTAGTGAATTGTGATGATGGATTTATGGTATTATTTCCAAAAATATTGAAAGGGGAGATATTCAAACTAGAAGGTTTCCTATGGGATGTTTTAATATGATGCTTTCTTGTTATATTTTTATTGTATTTATTGACAATAAATAGAGTTTCTAATTATTTATATAAGTGGAAATAGAGATATTATGATTCCCAAATGAATAATATGGTTACCAAAACATTGAGACCGTAATTGTTGACGTATTTTTGACATTAACATACATGGAATATGGTAATGGATGTGTAAGATTTGAAGAGGGTGAATTGAAATCTGCATAGTGACTATATGGAAGAAATGATGAATAGTTAAAAAATATATAACTTGATAATTCAATATATTAAGTGAATGAATTGTGGATATTGAAGATTAATGGGTCATATGCATTTGTGGATGGAATATTGAGGTATTTTACTTTTATTTTATAATAATATTATATTTTCTGGTGAATGAGCATGTCTGGAGAGAGTTAGAGAATAATACATTAATCTATAAAAGGATGGATTTATATAGTATTATAATGGTTCTTCAAAAGGGTGACTAATATTGATATTAAAATAAATATGTTTTATAAGACTATAATTATATAAAAGGATCTATGGATTATTATGTTGAAAATATTACAATTTATGTAAAATTAATTTAAAATCTTTAAATAGTATGTGTGATTAAATATACAATACCAGATGCGTGATCAAACCATGGAGGAGACCATGCCACAATGGGTCTTGTATACGAATAAACTCAAATAACATAATAATAACCATGGAGAAACGACACTGATCAATGATGGGCCATGTCATTGAGGGTCTAGCATGTGAATAAATTTTTGGAGAAGTGTTGGTTGTGTTGAGTGCCACAGCAAAATGAAATAAAAAGAACCACAAAGTAAGATTTTGATCCATAATAGATACCTCATAAGAAATGGGTGAAGTTATGTATTGTGATAGATTATGGGATTTCACCAATGTAATTATTTCATGTTGGAACTACATAAGATCTGTTTATAGGGATGAAAATATCATGTTTCAACACATTTTGTTTCACATTGAAGTCACTTATTTTTTCATGATTATAATGTTGGGAAATTTTTGTGTGGATAATTTTTAGCTAAGTTTGTATGATTATTATTGTTAGGGAGATCTTCATTCAATAGTATTTAGGAAATTTCATGATATTTGTAAGAAAATACCTTCATATCCATGGAATATAAAATGAGATATTATCCAAAATTCATATATTTTTTTTGAATTAATTTAGTATGTTCAAATCCTTAGCCCATTTATTAAATAAAATATAATATACAAAGGGAAGTTGGGGGAAATAAATTAATAATGTTTTCCAAAACATAAATTATCAACCTACTCAATATCGAATACACATGATGTGATATAAGGTTCATTTTCCATAACCACATGGGTTTCATCCCCTACTAAAAGTCACAACCCATTTCAATCATAAGGCTCCTTAATATAGGGACTCATAATATATTTAATCACTTAATGTATATTCTTCCAAGGATTCAAAACCCCTATTTGCATCCTCCCTACTGGTTTCAGAGGGAAGAAACAGAAAAGTTGTATGAATTCTAACTATCCTACTCCTTCGTGAGGATGATCATATGCCTACATTAGATTTAATATTACTCAAGGATACTAGCCTAAGATATTTTGTTAATAATCCATAATGTATAGCTTCCACCATATACTTTCCCATCAAGTTATCCGACTCCTTATTGGAGACTTCTACCATTACACTGAATTCCTCTACTACAACAACATTAGATAACACTGAAATATACCACTCAATCACCACATTATTTTTTTAGTATCACTTATAAGGAAATATTTATCTAATTCCCCATACATTAAAGATTTATATTATCCAAGAATAACCATAGGAGTGGTTAACGCTTATATAACCTCGGATATAATATGAACATCAATAATAATAGTAGAAATATTATCCTTTGCACAGTGAGAAATTCTATCAAACATAATAGTATTATGTTTATATAATTAGACATTTTATACATCCCTTTACAATTGGAGATAACTAATATCTACTCTTTACAATGATATGAGTCGACATCAACTTGAGTTTCCAACCTACCATAAAATTAAAAGTGATTATATTCTCCATATTAATTTTTATCATCTAGAAAGAGTGTATCCTTGAAATAAATTCGTGCATGAATCATTTTCCACATATACTCCTAATAAAACATAATTTCAACCCAATAGATTGATTTACTTTAGTGAGGCTTCATCATAGGTAATAATGTAAGACCTTGCACCTATTCCTTATTGTTGATCATGGGTCAAGAGGACAGTCTAGGACCAATTTGGGGTTCATTACCAATAACATCATTATTTTATTTATACCCTGATCCTTTGGAACCATAAAAATTAAATTTTCAACATTTGGATCCTTATATCTAGAAACAATTTATTTAATATCCATCTGTGGTGAATCCATTCATGTTGAATCATCATTGATCCAAGAAGCTCTTGCTACAATTTCCACTCACTATACACAGGGAAACATGTAAAAAAGGTCTTCATAGTAAGTATATATTGATTCTTTTTTATCATTAACATCACAATCCATAGAGATATGTCCCTTAGAGCCATATAATATATAGAATTTTCACCTATAGTTCTGAACTATGTGAGCAAATGTTTTACATGAATTACAAAATTACATACATTATTCATATTCTATAATGATTTGGAAGTTATTAATGGGAGTAGTGATAATAACATTATGATTAAAATTAGAGATAATATCAATATTTAAAAAAATATCCTAAAATGGCCATACCTAACATGATATATTTTTTATCTTGAATAATCGGTATATTAATAGCAATAATATTATCATTCATACTTTTTGGATTCCATAAGATCCAATTGAGACCGTGAAACCTAACTCATACCTAGGAAAAGATATTATTACATAAAAGATGATGAATTAAAAGGACCATTAATGTAGTTGGATCATTATAATATTTAAAAATATTGAACTAGAAGTCCATTCTTGGATATGGGATTCATATGAATGAAAAATTCTGTGGAGGAAGAATATATATAGGTTGATTCCCTTCCAATTCGATAACCCCCAGTGGGTGGAGATTCGTTGAACAAGGATCTCATGACAAATAAAATTCTCAACCATGGAGAGGAAAATCCACACAATCAAAAATTTACTTCCCATATTTATTATTTTAGAAAAATATTATATATTTACATCAACATGGTCCAATGATCCTTTCCTTATAATCCTACTGATATATGTTCCCATAAATATGTTAGGGGGTCATCGATAATGTTCATGATTTAGATTTTTTTTATCTCAGCCAAATTTCTATATTGATCTGAAGAAACATCAATAAATATTGAAATAACATTAGAACTATGTGAAGGAATTTTAGAAGCCTATATGGATAGAATCTTGGAACCAGGGAAGTGTGGTATCACCATTTTTGATTTCATTCCCTAGAAGTTATCATCAAAATCACAGATCACCTCTTAGACCCCCAATTTCTTCTTCCCAATGGATATATGGATGAATTGAATATCAATTTCCAAAGGTTTTTGTTACAACATAGTCACATGTATATCGACTGATGTCCTGCGATAATAAATATAATCACACTACAGTCTAATAATTTAAAGAATATATTAAAGATTCTACTTTAATTTCAAATAGATAATATATGGTTTGATAATATTTGAAATTTACATTACCTATTTTGATATATTTAAGCATATTAAAACACGTGGGACACATTAAATGATTTGTAAACATGATATATACAATTTAATTGAAACATTAATTAATGATTTTTAAACATATAAGACAATAAAATTATGATTTGTTTGTTTATATTTAAGAAAATAAGGTTTTTATATATATTGTAGAGAAAAGGAGGACAAATAGATAAATTTTATAAACCAATCTTTTTAAAAAGTAATATTTTTAAGGGTAACTAACTGTAAGATATATTTTTTTACAAATAATAGATCTAATAATAAGTGAGTAACATGAATTCCAAATTTGAATTTTATTGAAGTGAACAGATGAATATGAGATGAATATAGATATATTTCAGAGATAATAAGGAGAAGATAATATAGCATAATAGATAGATATTATTATAGTTTAATGAGATAGAGAATGATATGATTAATTAAAATATATAATTATTCATTATCTATGAGATCATAATAACTATTATATTCATATGTTAGAAAAGGATTCAAGCCTCACATTATTATGTATCATTCATATATTATTAAATTAGAGTGTTAAGTAGAAGTGGACATCAAAAGAGTATAAAAACTATTCTTGATGATACATGGGAATAAATACTATATTATAAAATGAAATATACATAAATGTATATAAATTAATTAGAGACATTCATATCCATAAATTGGGAATTTCATCTTAAATTAGTGTATGAGGAAGAAAAAAATGAATAAATCCTTGGGTGGAAACATTCCATCCTAAAACATTGTAAATGAAGTGTACCATGGAATAATAACACCATTACCAAAACTTTTATAAATTGACAAAAACATTTGATGCTAAATTTTAGTACATGGATTCATATTTTTTTGTACTCTCCTTGTACATATCCCAATGTGGGTGAACCATGTTAACATATATATATTCTGTTTACTTTAATTTTAGTATAAGTGTTTATATTCCATGGATAATGATGAGGGAAATATATATTGTACCATGTTCCAAAAAATTAGGGGAAACTATCCTTATATGTGAGAGTTCAATTGAAATAGAAAGTGTAATTTTACAGCCCAGTTCATCCCCCGCCCTCTTCTGGTGTCTCTGGTTATGAAAATGCACTCACACACCCTTTTTGAAATGTGCATCCACACGGGAACCTTTAGTGGTTATAGGTTGTTAGCATAAAATATAGTCCTGATAGTCCCCCTATTTATTAATAAAAGACATACAATTCTTATATTTATAGAATTTGTACTGAAAAATTTATATATATGCTCTAAGTCATAATTTAGACACAACTTAGTTCACATTAGCATGAAAAAAGCATCCAAAACTCCTCCCCGTGTGATTTTTTAGGTCAAAACCTAGGAGAAGGGATTGGAACACAGGGTCTTTTGGTCATGCAATAGTATTAACACCAATTTTTTTTAAATATAACTTATCTCAGGCCTTCGATAAGAATAAGTTGAATGTACCTTTTAAATAATAGTTCCAAAGTAATAAGGTTATAGTCATATAATGCTCAGAGTATACCTTTTCAAAATCATGAACATCTTCTATGATTATCACTGGGGAACCTATTTAACCCAATCCTGTATGATTAGGTCCAACATAGTGTCATCAACCATGGCTCCCAATCTACAATAATGAGGTGTCGCACCCAGCCTTTAAGACTATACCCGGACACCCTGCTTTCCTAGGTCACCTACCTAGTCCAAATTCATTCATTTTTCATGAGTGTCCAATAAGACTTTGTTGATGTCACGACCTGTCCCCCGGGGCCCGTGATGTGACTACCCCAAGCCCTCCTTCCATAGGCTAGGGTCTGGTGACTAGCACCAAAGGTATATTCCATAAAAATTGGAAGGCATTGCCTTTATAACCTGAAAGCACACACAACCAAACTCACAGCAAGATATGAACTCAAGTAAACTAAAGAGTAAACAGAGTGAGTGAAGTAAGTAAAAGGGGCTAGAATACAAGCCCAAATGGAAAGTACACGTACAAATAAAATAAAATACAACTAAAGAAAGAGAAATACTGCTACTGGATCATACTCCAAGGTTTTTACATGAATGTTAGGTACAGATCAGCTCCTTAACACTCCACGTCCACCCATCTCCTCTATGTACCGACACACCGTATGGTACACCTTCGAGAACCATCCAGTCCATGTACTCTCATCCTCGACCAGCGCTGTCCTTTTTCTACACCAAACACAACGAGGTGCGGGCATAGTCCGTGCAGAGGTGAGTATAACGATACTGAGTGGGGACCCCGAGACCCTCATGGTCTGAAAAATCCACAAAGGATAAACTGCATGCATGAAATAAACTATCATCCCCACTAAGGTATATTCCCATACATATACCTAATATATCATGTAAACCCATATAAATCATGAGAAAAACTCAGATTCCAACCCAAGATCCCAAATCACAACTATTACACAAAATAATAACACAAAGGCAAGTACCACACGGGCACACCACACCGAAGAATACCACCAATGTATTATCATGAAGAAAAGTACCACATAGGTACAAACTCATATCACACCAAGTATAAAATAGGTACAATAGTAGATATGATTAGATGTAACTACCGAATCATCTTACTCTATTAAGAGGAAGAGCCACACAAGATAACTTGGTGCTGACCCACAGAGGATCGCTCGGTGCTAACCCACACATGATCGCTAGGTTCTGACCCACACAGAATCGCTAGGTGCTGACCCACACAGAATCGCTAGGTGCTGAGTCACACAGGATCACTAGGTGCTGAACCAAAAAGGATCGCTAGGTGCTGACCCACACCGAATCACTAGGTGCTTACCCACATCGTATTGCTTGGTGATGGACCACATAGTACCACTCTTCATTATTCACGTCTCAGCCAACTAAAGGGTTCCCTCACTACACTTGCCTATCTCCGGGTGGATCCACTCCATAAGCCACTGGTCGGTACTTCTACATCCAAAAAGTCTCACAAAGAAGCATTCCAAAGAACCATAATATCATAGAGGTCTCAACACAATAGACAGTGCATCAATCAGACGCCCGATCTGTGAGTTATTAGCCTTTTAGTCCCAAGGGCCTTGTTGAATTTGTGCTCGATCAAACCTAACTGTTCCCCAACATTATCCAAATCTCTTATGGGGTATACCAAAGGAATCATCTAACTCCATGGTTCATGGAGCCACATATGGATTGTCAAATGGATGCCTGGTGCCAAAGAAATGGCTGAAGATGCATAAATGGGTCGTAGTGGGTCCGGGTACGGACCCATGAGGTCGAACCGACCCGGCCTAGGTCGACCTGTGCTAGGCGGCCCGACCTAGCCATCAGAACATAGGGCGGCGGAGGCTGTGAGCATTGTGAGGCCACGGGACTACGAGGGCGGCGCGGGGGTTGCAGAAACGTTAGGGGGTCGCGGTGGCTGCAGGAGGCCACCGGTGGCGCGAAAAGGGTGTGGGGTGGCGCGTTTATGCCGCGAGGCAGCACAGAGGCTGTGAGCAGCAGAGCGGCATAGGGTATGGAGGCTGCAGACAGCAAAGGCCACGGGGCGACACTGTTGACTTTGTCGCCTTCATTTCCTTTGTCATGGTTGATAGCTGTCCTTCTCCATCACAAATAACAGAAGAATTATTCCAAGAATATTCAGAGAGGACGAGCCATGTTTGTTTGTCCCGCACTCTTGACATTAGAGTTGTAGAAAGAGGATATAATCTCTCTTGAATCACAAGAATATGAAAAACTGGCAAGGGAAATAATTCCAAATCCCTCCCATCCTCGTTCGATTCATCGACAGCGGTCGCGAGGAAGGAGACAATGCTGTTGGGCATAGACAAACATCAACGACTTCGGCATTCCCTCGATCATAAGTTCATTTATGTTGATGACATTCCTCATCAAATAATGTCCCAAGGAATAAGTATTATTCAAAGTTCTTCATTGGAATTCTTCATTGGCATTCTTCATTGGAGATCTTTCTCCCAATTCTCTATTTTCTCCCTTTTCCCAAGAGTTTCCCCCAATTCCACCAAAAATTGAAATAGCCAACATTATAAAAATTGTTGGCATAATTTCAAATTGGAATAATTAAATAATTCAGTTGGTGTATTAATTAATAGTGGTGGCATTATTAATCAAGGGGAAGTTCAAGAGACTTCCTCTCATTTAAGTTGGAGATTCAATGGGGTTTAATCTCACCTGGTCCCCACCACCATAACCATTCATTATAGGATTTCGGTTTGGTGGTACCCACCTCCATAACCTCAAGGGGAGGTTTAACACTGGGGGTAACCACCTCTCAAAATCCAAAAGGAGTATCAGAATAAAATAAAAATAAAATGTTACCCCATTTTATTTTATTTTATTCTCTCACGAAAAAAGTGAAAAACTAACTTCTACCCTTGACCTACTGCGGTGGAGGTGAAGGTCTCCTTAAGCGAGTACCAGCGCTGCGAGTTCAACGGTGTCATCAGATTTCAATTCTGATCACCGGATCAAAAGATACAAAAACCCACTTGAACATTTAATGAACGTACCCGAAAAAATGTTCATAAATTCATTCGGGGAACTCTGTAACTCAGAATCATGCGCCGTCAATTTTTTACAGACTCATAAAATTCCCATTTAATTAGAAAACATTTAAATGGAAATTCTAGGTCATTACAGTTGAAACTTTTAAAAAAAATTTAAAACCCCAAAAATAATATTTTACCCAGTCATCCACTCAAGATAATGTATATATGAGACAAGGTCATTTCACATAGCAATGTGGTCCTTCTGATCATGTATTCCTTTTATAATTGAACTTTCTCATTCTACAAGAGATATCTGACCATTTATTATATATAATTAATAGGGTCCTTATGTTACATTCAAACATATACATCTATTTGTTTAACAAAAAATACTCTTCATTGATCAAGACTCTCATTTTCACCACCTTAAACTAATATTTATTTCTCTTAAGTACCCATTAAAGATAATTGGGTTAAATTAAAAATATAAATGTATAAATTGGTTTCTGATTATTTATAATACCAAAATTAATCTCATTGGTTTGAATATACCATGTATCTAGTCATTTTTACTAACCATTATCCATTGGTTAATAAACATAGTCATTTGACACCATAGGTCTTCGGAAATACCTTGATTACCATCTCCTCACAACATTGGCTATTAAACATTTGTGTAAATTATATGACTAATGACTATCCCCATTATAAAAAAATTCTTTTTTTTGCCTTTTCCTTACTCAATCACACCTTGGAAAACATCAAAATATGTCACCAATTATGGCCATTACTCTAAGACAAGCAAAATGAACTATGGAGATCTAATCAGGTTGGATCCCAAAAATAATGTCTCACCTTTTTTACATGGGTATTAATATTAATCATTTTAGTTATTAGATTTCCAGTTGTGTTACAAAAATCCTTCCCTTATCTAGTAATTAATATATTTATGTCGAATACCATTGGACCTCTAACTTATTACAAGTACCAATCTTTCCTTCACTTGACTCATTTTTCATGTAAAACTATATAAAATCACTAATAAATAAGTCCCACACAAAATTGTTGATAATTTATTACACCTAGATGTCAATTCTTTATAAATTTATACTACATAAAATAGTTCCCAGTCATATGAACTTAAACTATAGGATACCATGATCAAAGGTAGACAACATTAAAAGATGAATCATATATCATTGTTATATGACGTTAAAATGAACAACCATATCACTTGAACATTCCCTTAAAAGGTAATATGTGGCTTGATATATAGAACATAACATTGTGGTTTTTTGTAACATTAACAAGTACACATAATAATCCTCTTTCTAAAGCCCAATACCAACTCCATAACACCTACCACCTCCCATAATGGTAATTAAATCCAAAGTACCCAACTATACAACATTAAACTCTAATATAACAAAACAATAGATGAAATAAAACTTCTATAATGTACGACATCCTCATAAATAAATTTATTTAATTATTAAACTTCTTAAAAAGAGTCACTTCTAATTTTATTGAGAAATATTTCAAAAACAAGTCCAAACTAAATAATGGTTTCCATAACTTGATGACCAGCTCCCTAGTGAGATGATTTAGCCTCCCATACACTTGGTTTCAACAAATAATATATAATCCAAAATATATTCTCTTTAAAATATTCCTACATTTAGAAAGAACCTTTATGAAAAATTGATTTCAACAAATTTTAAAGTAATTCATCTCTTAAAGAGATCTATTGTAATATTTTCTCATATTATTTAAGGTGTGTTTTGAATCAAGAATCCTTTATTCAACCTCATTCAACATAAATTATTTAGAAGTATATTTTTTATTATAATATTTAAATATTTTTTATTCTAATACATCTATGACTATTATTAATCCTTGGGGTTTCAACTCAATTAGATTATTTCATAAGTATCGTAATAGAATATTCTCAAAACATTATATAATCCTCTCTTAAATAAATCTTTTATGGAGCTTCATGATTTTATCAAGATGAGATTTCTATTATAATTTCCATATGTTATCATTGTTTAATTCTTCTTATTACCTACCAATGATTAATGATTCATCGTGATTATTAACATAACACTAAAATGATTTCTTCTATTTAGTGGTTACGATATCCTTTGAGTCACTAATTTTTTTAGATATTTCATCATCTTCATTACTAAAGAAACATCTCATCTTACTTCATGAAAATATATTCTTCTCATAAATAGATTTATTATTTTAATTACATCACTTATCTAGGGATGATTCCTCTTTCTCATGCTCATATATATTCTCATTATTCTTATTTGGATAGTCAATAATAAAATGTAGAATTCCACTACCATTAATATATTTTAAAATAAGTCTACATTTTAATTAGACTCTTATATTTTAGATATTTTTGGAAATAATTGAAATTCTGTATTCATATACCCCTCTCTCTGTAGTGACTTCCAGGACTACTTCTTTATTAATGTTTATTATGGGAATCTTCTCTACTTCAAAGAAAATTTCCTTATCCTCTTTGATCTTAATTATAAAATAATATATCTTCTATTATAATTAAAAAAATATTACTATTTATATATCCATGATAATGTTTATGTGAATATCTATATTCAAGGGAGGATAATTTTTCCTCAAATAAATCAACAAGAATCCTTCTCAGATTTTTTACTATTGAGTAATCTTATAGTGTATCTCCAAAATTGTTGAGGTTTCTTAGCATATTGTGAACAAACATAGGCTACCTATTCATCATTAAATAATGTATCCAAATTATTCCGAAATTTGGAAATTCATCTTCTATATTTATCAGTAATATTCATCATCAAAAACTTTGATGGTTAGTGACATTTGATAGCAGTATCAGAACATTGAATTTTTCATAACAACTCTAATTATATATCATCATATCATTATTTATTTTCTAAATCCTTTTCTATATTATGTGGAATATTACCATTTTAAATCATTTAAAATATCCTTGATCTTTTTTTACAATACATCGCTCACTATTGAAGATAATTATGATTTGAGGATAATATAGCACCTTTCCATAATATATAGAATCTAATATCCTTATTTAAGCCTAAAAAATACTCACTTAAAAAACCCATTAAATCATTATGATCTTACTCATTTAATTAATCCTAAAAAACTAGATTCAAATATATCTAAAAATATCACATCTCCATTAAAATATCATATTAATTGAATCTAGTTAGTATTAAATAGTATCAATAATCTTGTATATTGTCTCAATTATTCAAACAGAAGAGATGGTTAATCTTATGTGATATTTTAAAACAACGACATAATCAAAAATAAAGTCAAATTTCTTTTAAAATGATATCTTAATAAGATTAGGTATCCTTTAATACATTGAGATACACATACATATGCTTTATCATACTCATACATGGATTGTATATTCATAATTATTCTTATGTAAGTAGAAGAAACATTTTTCAAATTTTACATGTTGATCATCATAGTTACTCATACATGTATTATAATATACTCTTACATGTTCTTTAGAAATTCATGTTTAATGACAAAAAGAGCATCGAACAATACGCTTTCACATACATAGTTATATAAAAATATGTAACTTAGTTTCACAAAACCTCTAAACATATCCACCCTTCTCAAATAATATTAAAAGTATTTATTATCTTTAATTAATTTCAAAAAAATTGTTTAAAATATTTTAATAATTATAAATGTTGTTAACCATAAAAAAACAATACTCAAAAAATTTCATGGGTTCTTGTCCTTCTTTATTAAAAATTAAGGAACTGTATGATATATAGATTAAAAATAATCTCTACATCAATTTTATAAGGATTTTTGGTTGAAAAGAATAGGTGAAGTAAATTGATTTAGATATTTATGGACATTAATCAGATTAATGTATATTTATTGGAGACCTAAATAAAAACTGGAATAATAATTCTATCATCCAATAAGGAAGAAAGTGTTTCTGATACACAATGAAATATTACTTTGTTATGAATATATTACCTATGGATTTAGAGGGGTATATTGATCTTACAAATGTTCAACATTAATAAATATTAATTATTATTGGTATGTATAAAGGATTAGATCTATAAGAGTTAGTAAATATATATCAACTTATTTTTCACAAGAAACATAATTTTTTTTCTGATTTATTAAGATAAAAAATATTTATGTATTTATTACTATGAATGGTAATAACGTTTATGTCATTCAAGATGAACCAGCTACCCTAAAAAACATTTTCATTATTTTTTATTAAAAAACTGATTATATTGTCCAAAATCTAAAACTAAATTCATTAAAAAATAACATTTAAAAATTTATTGATCTAAAATATATATTTTATGAATTTCATGGTTATTTCTTCACTCATAATACATATTTTTTGTTATCACATGAAATATTTTATAGATTCTAGTATATGTTTTCTATCATTGATTAACTACTAAAATGAATTAACTTAAATGGATATTAAATTTATTTATTTTTCCTTTCAACCATATCAAATCATACCCACCAAAAGGGTATTTATAGAACATGATGGTCTAGAAAAATGTTTTTTATATTGAATCTTTTGGTATAAATATGTAATGTACTAGAGTTAAAAATAGTAAATTATGTTATATACCTCTCAATACCCCCTATATCATCAAATAATATTAAATTATTTTTCATATCCCTCATTAATTTATTTATAATAGGAAACATATTGAAAACCCTGCATATTATATGCTATATAAAATAGGTGTTGTCCACTATCCAAAATATTGTAGTGAGTGTTGTTTTGTACACTATAACTTCATGAAGATAGTCCTTTGGACTACCACCACCAAAAAATTTCTCAAAGTCATAGAAAACATTATATTTTTTTCTCCATCCATTTAAATTATTTCAAAATTATATACAATCAATGGTTGATTCCATGTTTACCATAGTTAGTATAACATATATTACATGTATAAAAAGATAATTTGTGGACTTAAATTTCTCTCAAAACATCTAAAAATTATTATAAACTTACCAAAATCCTCTAATATTCTTTTTAGTAAATTATAATTTTTCTATATTATTTCTTTAAAAAAATACCAAATTTAGTTTTCTTACATTTAAAATATATTGTAAATATTTTATGTCAGTTTTTTATAATAACTCTCATAATTTAGGCTATAATTTAATTTTTTATAAATATAATTGATAAATAGTTCTATTTGTAATATGAAATAGTATAAAGTGATATTAAATGAATTTTAGGGGTTATGGGGTGGTGGTTTTTGGTGTTTCAGAGGAATTTGGTACTTAGTTGGTAAGAACTAAATACATCATAGATATAGAATGTTCGATGAACCACAAAAAGATTTCTGGTAGTCTCGTGGTGGGTATGTTTTTATATTTTGGGAAATTCTAATTTTAACATAAAATTGAAAACCTAATAAATGATACCTTTTGGATTATTTATCATTTTAAACTATGAATCCCCACCAAACACTCTCTACTCCTCCCCCCTCCTCTATGATGCAGAATTCATTTATATGATTGCTTGATCTTCCTCTTAGTTTGTGTGGGTGATTTCCTTTGGCTATGTTAAGGTGATTCCATCATATTTATTAATATCTTATATTTTAACAATGTCTATTAAGAAAAATCCTTAAATCAAATATTCATAGGTTTCTAAAATCCTTACTAGTGTTGGAATACCTTCTTCCTATAGAATTTGGTATTAGAATTATAATAGTATTTGGTTTGTAAACCCTCATCTCTTCAATAATATAGCAATGTATTGGTTTTAAAATAGATTATGTATAAAAAAATAAATGAAATGTTATATATATTGTAATAAAATGATTTCTTAAATATGGGTTCCTATATACTCATTAAAATTTAGTTTCTTATTATTCCAGATACTAGTTAGGCCTTATTTTTTATTAAAACAGGGCATTTTGCAATTTTTTAATATTTATTTAACATATATGTATTTATAATGTAATAAAATTATTATTTGAATGTATTTTTAGCAGGATATTTTATTCTCTATATATATGTGTTTTCTAAATATACTTTTTAAAAGGAAGGCATAGAGATATTTAAGGAAGTATGTGTAGGTTCCTCGAGGGATTGATGATATTGACTGCTGATCAATATGTATGGTGTTTATGAAAACCAATTAGTATCACCCTTATCATATATGGGTGTTCCCTGAATGTATGAATAGTTTTTCCCGTTACCTCTAAAATGATTTTTCTCCATCATATGTCTAATTATTTCAAGGTTTCCTCTTCTATGGATTCAAAACATAACTAAATGTATGTATGGTTGGTTCCACTGTGACATGGCTAGTACGTGAAAAATAACACTTAAGGTAATGTAATCTACTTAATTTATACATTTATAAAATAAAAAAGTATGGATATATCATTATTCTTTCCATTATTTTGAATCATATACATACAAAGGGTCTAATGGTAGATTGTTTGGGGTTTGGTAGTTCCTGCCAACTGGGCATGATTTACTTAGACCCTACATGTGCCCCTTGAGATGCATGTATAGATTTTTATCCATGATCGTATTTAGGGGAAGGCTCCCATAAATGAGAGTTTCCTGGATGGAGGGATATGTGGTATGAGAGTTTTTTTGTAGTTGATGTTTAGTGAATTTAATAATGATGACTAGTTTTTTTTAGATTTATTTTACACTATGTATATATTACTTTTGTTATTTTCATGTTGGTATTTCCTACTATATATGTGGAATAGTGTTTTTAGGGCATGTATTATATAAATAAGGATTTAACTTTAAATTTACTAGATTGTGGGATTCCCATAATGTCTCCTGGATTTTTTTTCAATGGTTCCTTTAATCTTGAGGAAATGTTCATTATTTTGAAATATTCGACATTTATATAGATTATATCATATTTTTATAGTGATTTCTAGTGACATTGAATGAAGCCCAAAAGGAAAAATTTCATTCCACCTCATTATTTTTATACATAAATATTTATTCCAGCAACTAATGACTAGTAAACACACCATAAGTCATATTATTGTCCATTCCATGTAAACAAAGATTTTAGTTAAGTCATTATGAAATGGTATCAGAGAAAGTCTCATGCTGTTGGGAATGGGATAACCATAAAATAGGAATTTTGAAACTCAATAAGTAAGGAATTTTTTTTTCTAAATTTCATAATTATGACGGATTCATGAGTTAGTTTGGTGTCCATCATTCCATTTCACTTTTCTTTTTTTACTTATTTATGTCGAGTTAGATATATCATTGGTAAGAACATATAGGTCGGAACTTCTAGGTAAGAGTGTACTGTCATGAAAAATATGAAGAGACCTTAATTATGATGGTTCATTTTTGATATCCCATTGGTACATTTTGAATTACATTTCTAGTAAACACTTATTACCACAACAAAAAACTATATATAATCATACTAATAATACTAACTTATTATAAAGGATAAAAATATTCACTAAAATATTTGGTATGCTTGTGCACAATATAGAGTTTAATAGTTATTTGTGACAGACAAGCCTTTATTTATTACCAACGACAATTAATTAATATCAATGAAATATTCTTTAGTCATTAGATCATGGGAGATGCCTATAAATATGGCGGTGTGTAGTTATGGTGGCTATCATCTTATAAAATTATTATGTTAAAAAATTTATTATGATGTTGGGTAACTTATAAATTGTGATGGTTATTTATTATAAATATGAAATATTACCCAAATACCCATTAGAAAAAATATTTCCTTGAATATAGTCATCAAAAAATGCACATTAAAAATATAACAATTAAATGAGATGAGATAATAGGGAGGGATTTTTATTGGTCGATGTTGTCCATCTAAAAAACAAACTATATAAATATTATCATGTTAACCCTTCAATTTAAATTTTAAAATTTTTCACATTTCATCCTTTAAATATTAGAATATCAAGATCCAGAACTAGATTTCATGATCAAGATCTAGCCAACATTGTACTCACTAAAATGGTATTTCTCTAAAAATATTTTTTAGACATTTTTTTAATTAGTTATCTATATTTATTATACCATGAGTCAATTTTTTCATTCATTAATTTAAATAGATTATTTTTATGATTTTAAATAGTTTTTTATAATTTTTTAAAAAATAGTTATTTATTTATTTAATTTGAGTGTTAATTTTTTCATTTTGTTATATTTATATAAAATTTAAATAATAAATTATAAAAAAATTAGGGAAAAATAAAAATGATATTA
The DNA here is from genome assembly GCA_963277665.1 of Viscum album. NCBI lineage: Eukaryota > Viridiplantae > Streptophyta > Magnoliopsida > Santalales > Viscaceae > Viscum > Viscum album. The sequence continues at coordinate 1,019,792,893 of OY728143.1, forward strand.
ATAATTTAATAAATGTTAAAAAATAAAAAATAACTCTAAATCTAATTGAAATATTAAATAAAAAATATTATAATATATTATTAAGAATTAGTAAAAAAATAAAATATTAAAAATAATTAGAAATTAATAAATTATTATAAAACAAGTAATAAAATTATATCAGTAGAGATTAGTAAAATAATATAATATAGTAATATAATATTAATAAAGTCATTAAATATTAAAAAAGGTAAATTTATATTCAAATTTTACATTAAAAAAAAGTTTATATAGTAATGATCTTGAATTATTATAATTTTAAAATATAATAATTGATGAAATCATTTTAAAAAATTAAATATATACAAAAAATATAATAACTATATTAAATAAATAGTTATAATTTATTAAGATTTGAAAATTTTAAAATAGTTTTAATAATATAAATAAAATATATATTTAACAAAAAAATAATTATAATCTTTTAACAATTATATGATTTTTTTAAAACACGAAGAAAGGGATAAATTATTTATATAAAATAATTAATTATATATAATAAAAAAGTGAATTATTTTTTCTATTAATATTTTATTTAGAAAAATATGATTTTTACTTTTTAAAAAAGTGTAATTAAAAAATATAAAAGAAAATTAACAATTTGTTAATTATAATTATAATTTCTTTAATAAATGATTAATGTTTTTTAAAATAATAAAATATTGATAATAATTTAAAAACAATACATAATATTAAATATAATAAATTAATATGAATTTTATTAGAAAATAAATAATAAAAATAAATAAAATTATTATAAATAGTAAAAATTAGTATACTAATAAAAAATATAATAAAATATAAAATATAATAAAAAATAAAATAATTAATTTTTAATTTGCATAATTATAATAAATAAAATATTTTTGTTAGAAAAAACAATTACATAACATATAATTATTGATATCTAATAACACCACCTAGATTAAGGGTGAGTATAAGGGATAGGTGGGATTCAGATGCTACATGCCCACGTTCATGTCCTTAGTGGCTTTTCATTCTTCTTACATGTTTGAAATGGGTTGATAAAACCTTATATTTTTAATATTTGATAAAAATTATGAATTTATTTTAAAAAATTTGAATAATAGAATTATTAGATGATATAATTAAAATAATTAGAATATAATTATCGTAAAATAAATTAAATACTAGAAATATAATAATATATGACCAAAAAAATGAAATTTAAATATTCAATTAATAAAAATGAAAATTATTGTTGAAATATTTTTAAAAGAGATTATATTATTACTATTAAAAATATAATATTACAAATTATAATATTTAAAGGAAAATAATGTATTTAAAATATAATTTTTATAAATTAAATTTTATTTAATGTAATAAAAATGGGAAAAAATATTATTACAAACTAATTATTAAAAACTACGAAAATTTTATAAATTATTCTATATTTAAGCATTATTGAAAAAATTAGTACAATTAATTTATGTTATAAACTAATTAAATATCTTTTTATGAAATAATTGACAGAGAAAATGACCATATGTTTTTATTTCAAATACATAATTCTATAAATAATAAAAAAACTCATGGTTATGGTATATAACATTATCTTAATAATTTTATAATGTCTTATTAAGTTCTTCTACAAGTATTTTTTTTACTTTTAGTGCTTATAATGTAAAATATTCATGTTAGATTATTTTTATAAATCGATAAAACATAACCCCTTATGGTTGATGAAGGAACCATATATCTCTTTGAAATTATTTATTCTAGATCATCCAAAGAATAATATTTCTGAATATTTAAAAACATATATTTATGAGTTCAAATTATTTTATAGTGAGAACATAACTAAATATGATATAATTGTTTAAAATTAATTTATATTTGGATCATTATTGTTGTGGACAATCATTGACTTTCTAATATTTGTAATGTTATATACATAGGGTAAACATAATCTTAAATCATTTATATTGTAAATTGATGATATTAAAGAATATATACATGTCAATGGAGGAAAACCAAGTTTTTTGACAATCATAAAATATTTCACATTACAAATAATACTTTGTTAATAAATAGAAATAAATTAAATAATAGTAAAATTTAATGAGATGCGCCAATTCTAATGAAATTGGGTTTTCATGTTAAATGTATCATGTCTTTATTACCTCTTATTAATTTTAAAGAAACTATAAACTAACAAAAACATGTTGTTTTAGAAGATATCACAATTAGATAAACTACATTTTTTTAGAATATACCATAGTGGTCAGATTTACTAGTCCATCACATGCTTGTTTTGACGCACATTGGTAAAGAAATTGATAACAAATTGTATATTGTGTTACACACACTAGTCATGATGAAAGATATCGTAAAGTAATGGTTATATCATACCCACATTTAAAAGAATAAAATACTTCGGTTATTTAAAAAGAATATATAATAATATTTAATGAATCTAAAATTAATTTATGTATTTTTAAAATAATATAATTTTAATTCTTTCAAAAGATTTCATATTTGGGTTTACGTAATTGACATGATTTTAATATGGAATTTTTTTCCAAAAATGGTTCTAATACTATGTTAAAAGGTTATGATTTTCATTTCATTGTTGAAATATTTCTATCTATTGATCATATAAGGTTATTGAATTATCTAATTTTGGTATTTTTAATTGAAATATATAATTTTTTATATGACATATATGATTGAATTTCAAACAATGATACATTTACAATGTTGTAAGAACTTATCATTATATGATTATGTAAACTATAAATAGTTATATTCACTAGAATTTATCTATTTAATGGAATATTAAATATTTTATTTTTATATGAATGAAAATATATATGGTAAGTAATAATTTGATAGATGTTTCCATTTGAGATATGCATACAAAAATTGAAGAAAATGTTATATAACATAGATTTATTTTATGTGTTGGTTGTATAGAAATACTTGTAGGAGGGAATTTAACATTTCAAATCTTATTATTTTCAATTTTAATATACTAGAAAATAAAATACAATATGATGTAATAAGAAAACTATATATAAAAACACATAAAATTAATTATAAGAATTTAATCAATTTTATTTTAAAAAAACAGACACTTGGTTTAGGTGGGGAACATGAATGATGGATTTAAGATGATAAATAAATAAGAGTTAATACATATGTTCTAGTCTATTTATAATAACATTCATGATTCATATAATGAGTGAAACAATAATTTTTTTAACTTGTTAATTTTTTATGAAAATATTTTTCATTATTTTACTATATCGAAACAAATTATATAAAAATATTGTTTCTAGGTAGTGGAAAACCCATAAAAGTAGGTCTAACCACAGAAACAATAATTCCTAAAAAATCTTGTGAAACAATAAAACGAGTAACACTAGAACAAATTGGGACCCGCTAAAACTGTAGACAAAAAACTAAAATTGTCGAATGAATATTGGGAAACATTTAATTCATAGAAAATCAATATCTGCAACAAAAATGAAAAATTTTACATACACCAATTTTTTAGGACTACAATTATGTATCATGGGTTCTTAGTGATAATGATATAATGAATAACAATTACATAATTGAGATAGAGAATTAATAGAAAGTAATTAATATATTACTATACATAATATTGATAAGGATACCCATAGATAACAACTAGGATGTGAGGGACTAGACACCAATATAATAGAAAAACAAAAAAAGGATATTAATTGATACATCATTGATACAAATAATTACTGATTAAAAAATTGTGGATATATGAGATGAAATTACATGGGGGATCGTGTAAATATAGAATATAATTGAATTCACTTGAAGGTCACTAGGATAGATGAAGCTACATTAAAATGAAAAAAAGTGAAAATATTTATTAAAAAACTACCATTAATAAAGAGATATTTTCCAAATCAATATGAATTTATAATGGTCACCTATAAAGGATTTCATCCACTCTTCCTGAAATAGATAATGATGAATGATGAATTTATGCCCACTAGTTTCATTTAAAATTAATGACCAATGTAAATTTAGCATGTAAAAATATACAAGGGCTATTGATCCGATCATTATGGATTAGGTATAAAGGGATAAAGGTCAATTTTTTTTTAAATCTTGTTAAAATTATATTTATAGATTCCAAATAAGGGAAAAACCCCCAAATCCCTAAAATAGATATCAATAACAAATTTATTGTAAAAAAATTCAATCACAAAAATTAATTTATCGTAACAAAAAAAATTATATATGAAAATAAAAAAACGTTATACAGGTATGAAGACGGAGAATGAGGTTTTTGTTACTCTATACTAAACACAAATATGGTTTACCATGATGAATATTGATAGTGTCAGTTTTTGGTAATAATTTCAAATAATGGTAAGTTATATTGTCTTACTACCATACTTATGAAATCAATTTGTTTTTTACTACAATTTTAAATAATATAAACTTTTCATGTATCCCAATATTGAAATAGAATTGATAGTTTGTTATGTACACTATGTATATGTCCAACTATATTTGAATAAAATTTATGATATTCATGTGGTTAATGGATAGAAATTTCATACAATCTCATATGATAGTAGAATGAAATAAATGAACAATGCTATTTTTTAAAAATGAACCAATCACGGAGAAAGTGAAATTAACTTTTATAAGATACCATATCAAGAAGATGATTTTTCTTATCTAATAAAAAAATATAATAATGTTTAAATATCAACTATTTAATATTAATATAGAATTTGATATTAATGTATGTCATATAGTTGTTGTGATAATTTATATAATTAATCCTATTACAAATGAATAATTTATGTAAGAATGACACAAAAATCATGTTTATTACTGAAATTATTATTCTTATGTTAGAGATTTAAATTATTATTAGAGTGTAATAAATAAAAATCTCCTATAAATCCTATTATTAAAAGTTAAATATGTTTTTTAATATTGTAAAATTTTAAAAAACATCAAGACACATCACCAGATATATATCGTTCTCCGGGAGATAAATATATCACTAAAGAGACTTTATAATTAAGTGTATTTAGTTATGATAATTTATATGATTTAATTATATATGGATTTTAAATAATGAGATATGGTGAACAATAAGATCTTATGGAAATTTATGATGTTTGGGAAGAACATGACAATAATGAATAATGTTACCATGATAATGATAGATGTGGTATTACAAGGTGATAAAATCAAAAAGAATATATATTTATTAATTTTATATATTTAATAGATTTAATAAAAATTAATTTTAGTTAATATTATTTATATGTTTCATATTTCTCAAGGATATTTTGATCATTTGATGTCTATCTTGGATAAGGAAGATCTACCTAATGATTTCCCCCTGTATCATCATCAAATAAACAATGTGGGGATGTTTCTATTATACCATCGACTATGAGGGGTCGATGCCCTACCATATTGATGATCTCAGACACTATTTCTGAGTGGTGTACATCTCTTCATTTAGATCCACATTTGATTAAGTAAGTTAAAATATATTATTTTATCAGATAACTATTAATTTATTCCATTGATTATTTATATTAATTTTCATTTTTATTTTCAAATTTTTTCATATATTATCATCGGTCTGGTAGCTATAATTCAAAGGAATAGTTTTTTTTGTTCCATGGGTGTAATGGGATCATGTTCCCTGCGATATGGGTCATCACATGTTCTATCACTATATGATATAAAAATAATTATTTTTAAATAATTTTTTAATTATTATCTTTTTATTATTAAATATTTATTGGGTTTTTGGTCACTTATTAAGGAAAACACGAGACCCTCCATCTGGAAGCCATGGTAGTCATTCATGCATTAGAATTTATGTCATTTTTTACATTGTATTTAGATTTGAACATTAAAAAGAGCTTCAATGATTTTATTTTATGACTCTTGTATGCCTAATTAACCAAAATACATTCCTACCCATTCATTAGAGGGATTTTGTACTTACTGTTTAGGCAAGACACTAATCAAAAAACATGTTTTTATGTCATTTTTTCAGAAATGTTTATCTAATATTAAAATTCATGTAATAATATATATATATATATATATAATGTAAATTTTAAAATTTAATCATAAAAATAGTTTTTCAAATTGATTTATAAAATCAAAATTAACTTTTAACTATTTATGGTGATTATTAAAAAGAATTTAATAATTTTTTTTATAATTAATGTTAGTTATTTTTTATTAAATATTATAATTTATTTAATATTAATATGTGGGGTATATAGATAGAGCTCCCATGATTGTATTTTATGACTCTTCTATGTCTGGTCAAACTCACTAAATTCCTTCCCAGTCCTAGGAGAAATTATGCACTCTTACTGGATAAGTGAGTTTTAATAGAATATATTTGTTGGTTGATAATGTCAATAAAGGATAGATATCCCACACATATCTATGATTAATATTTTTTTTATGTTTTCAAGAGAGGGTATGTAATAAATATTCCTATTTTATATATAGTTTTATTACTAAATGTATATTTAAAATTTATATAGCCTATGATTTATCTTTCTATCATGGAGATCGATATATATAATAGAATGTATAACGATCATAATAATATATATATTTATAGTGAAATATATTGATATTTCATCGATAATATTTCATTTTTATTTTTAAATTAATATAATATATATTTATTTACCTTCTTAATTTCTAAATATACATTCATAATAAAGGTATAACACAAAGACCTCTCTTATTCCACAAAGTTAGAGGGATACAGTCAGAATGTTTGATGATTAAGAGGGACAATTCTAGTAATCATTTTTAGAGGAGGTGTGGATACAGGGGAATATGACTAGTATTGAGAAAGGTCAGGTGATCAATATTGGTTTGTTAGAATTATTTTCCAATTATTTGGGAAGAGTAATTATTTTATCATCTACTGCCACAAAGGGAACTCATACGTGATCACTATCTTTTTTTACTGCACAATATGTGGATAGGTTGAGATATTAAGATGGGTCTATAAAAAGGATAACTAGGGAGTGAGAAGTGAATCAATAGTGTTAGTAGTAGTATACTAAGCTGAATTTTGAGTATATATGAATTCTCATACATAGATTATTTATAGGGTACCCTTTTCCTCTCAACAATTCTCCCACAAATGATCTCCCTCTTCTATGATGATTGATTTTTTATTTAATAAATATTGAATATATTTAAAAAATATTTATTTAACAATTTTTTATATTTTTTATTATTTTATGATGTTTTTTATTACATAGGTTTTTTAAAATTTTATAATTTGATAAAGATTAATACACAACTATTAATTTTGGAAGAAATATTTTTTTCTAATGGATATAGAATACCCATTATTTATAATAACATAATATCTATTATTTGTGATAGATTTCAGTTCTATTACTAAACATGCATTATTAAATATTTTTAGTGGCATATGTTAACTTCTATCATTAATTTTTTTTCCACACATCACATGAACTGTTCTATAAAAAACATGGTTAATTGGGATTGATTTTTAATCAATGCCTTATTTATGATGGTTACTCTTCATGGATATATTTTAATAATGAAACATATAATATTTCTGGATATATATATCCATCATAAAAGACCTAAAAATATTTAATAACACTTTTTTTCTAGATTAGTTAATTAACAGAATAATTTATTGAATTATATTTATTGAAACATCAAGCACAAAAAAGTTATTTTCAAATATATATATTAATATTGATTAGATTTATATAAATCATTTATTGAATCAGTTGGGTATGAATTTTATTTTGTTGTCCTTTTTAATTGGATATCTATGAAGCTTTCTGAAATATTTATTTTTGAAATATTATACTTTATGTATTAAAATTATATAATAACAGTATTAATACTATGAAAATATTAAGGGGAAATGGTTTCTCTAAAATTCTATTATTTTTTAATTTAGATACAGTTTTCTATACTTCGTGGATTTAATGTGATTCTATAGCTAAATACAGAGTATTCCATTTAATGAACACTTATAAACATGAATGAATATGTTAACGATAATACATGAACAACGTGGACTTTAATTTAAATTTTAGTCATATTATAGTTTACTGGCTAATTTAAGTCTATATGGTATAAATATCTATTATGAGAGGTTGGAACTATAAATTTTATATTGGATTTCCAATTTCATTACCACCAACCTTTCTTTGCGATTTCTCACCAAATGATGTAGGAGAATGGATTACACATATATATAACATGTTTGAATTAATTTAATTCACTAAATTGAATATGATATAATTAGAAACCATTATACTTTAAAAGACATCCCATAGTTAGTGTTATGTCATTATATTTGTTATGAAATCCAAAGGGATTACAGGGAAAAAATTATATGATATATTTATTAATAAATTACTCTAAAAACATTATCATGTTATGTCAATATAATAAATGGAAATAAGTTATCAGATAATAATAGGGATGAAGTATTCGATATAATCCATTGAAATTATCTATTTCATAAAATAATTTAGTGGGTTGAGGAATTAAAATCCAAAAATTTTGAGGTGGGTTCGAAATGAAATTTAATTATTTAGTTTATAGTATTCAATATTTTTATATTCACTACAGTTTGAAGATAACTATGATTCCTAAGATTATATTTATGGGATTTTTTTGGACTTGGGGTTCACTTCTTAGTGAAATCATCAATGATAAATCTTCTATATGGAAAAATGTATTTGGATGAGATGAGTCAGCGGGGATCCTTTATACCAGTAAGCCTAGAAGGGATTCTCCCCCTCCTAGGTTGATAATACATCCATTTTTATGTTTTTGGGGTGGATTATTATGACACATCAAACATAGTTACCCCTTCAAGGAAAAACAGATCCATCAATGTGGACTCTTTGGGAATCTCTACAGGCCTTACTAGATCAACCCTTTTATGAACATTGGATGAAAAATCAATTGACATGTGAACATCATTCCAAATATGGGTGCAATTAATATTGGGAATTCATCCATCTTTATATAGACCATGTCAAGGAAATAGGTGGGGTATTCAAATTCATCAATAAAAATTCATTCTTTTGGGAAGATACATTTTTGAAAGGGTCACCATATGTACACAAGAAAGTTAATTTTATCCAAGAATACTGTAGATGGTGTTACTATAGAACATTAACATCTAATTAATGTCATTAATTATACTATACTATTATAAATACTTTATTTGATATAGTGGTTTCCTACAATTTAATTTCTATGAAAATGAAATATTTTCTAGTTGTATATGCAAAGCGGATGAACCTTAATACCTCTTTGCATGAGTCAATTTGGGGGAGTAAGAAGTTTGTATATTATACTAATATATTGGTATCTTTATGGAATCTATTGGATTTATTCACCATGATCAGGAAGATATTTGAAGTTATTTTTAGTATGGATAGTTTTACTATATTATGATCTGATGTTGACTACTATCAACGGTGGGTTTCATTCTCTTCTCTAGTTAGTATTCAACACATATCTATTAAATATTGGGAATTCCAATATTTTTTAGTAAACCAAGTCAAGTAAAAAAAATTTCTATAAATAATTAAATAATGTTTTTTGTGCTTATAAATGTTTATGTTGAAGGAAATGGGGTATTAGTGACTATGGAAGACTACTTTGCAGCTCAATTCTAGAATATTTCTCAGTATTTCTTTCCAAATGAGGGGTTTATTTCTTGATTGAGATGTTCTATCAAAGGGATCCTATTTGGATTAAACATTCATTCATATATCCTTCTAAAACAATATATTTATATTGTAAAAACCGAAATCATACTCATATGTGAAATATCAATGTGGTTATCATCATAGGCCTACTTTCCCAAGGTAGGTAATTATTGGGATTTCACCCATAAATTCTTTGGAATGTGTGTTAGTGAGGATGGTGTGAGGTTAGGCTTATCACTTACTTTAGAGTAAATGTTTTCCCACTATGGGAAATTCTTATAGATTTATTTAATATCTACAAACACTTACAAATTCCCAATGTTGGATTGATTACCCTTAAGCTAGTGATTTGGTAAAAATCAATCATTTATGTGATAATTTTTATGTTTTATATGTTATGAATATTTTTTTATAATGTAAAGTCCCGTAAATTTGAATATATTTTTTTCATAATTTCTTTAGAATTTTACGAGTCTATATCTTCTAACGACACTTGATTCTGAGTCCCGGTGTGCCCGGAATCAATTTCTGAAGTTTTGTATGGGTACGTTTAGTAAACGTACATGCAGGTTTTTCTATCTTTTGAACCGGTGGACGGAATTGAAATCCTAGTACACCATTGAACTCGTAGTGCCAATATTTTCTTAATGGGACCTTTAACATAGTTGCATTTTATGCGGGTTGAGAGTTAATTTATCGGAAAATTGGAAATATTTAAATAAAATTGTGGAAAATTTTTTATTTGTCTATGGAAGTTAATTCCTCCCATGGGAAGTTAATGGTGGGTCCCACACCCACATAACTTCCCAAGTGTGTATATTTGAGAGGTGGGGCCCACACAATCCCCAACCTTTCATCTTCCCATAACCTCCCTTAAACCCCCAATCAATTCCCCCTTATTGAATGAGAACTCATCCTCTCCCTCTCTCTCTCTCTCTTTAATTTTGACAACTCCCCATTTATTATGGTGGAGTGTCTCCACCTCCCACCTATGACAACTCTTTTAATTAATGTCTTGAGCTACTCAATTACATAAATATATGTGGTGTCATGAATTCATTGAAATATTTTGAATTGCATGCCACCAATATAATTATAGAGAACCTATTGTTTCTTTTGATGCGTGGCAATTATTTGTAAAGGATTGGGAGAATACATTGTTCTTCATTAGACAAAGAACATCAAACTTCAACGAAGAATGACTCCGATGAAGAACATGAAAGACTTCTCCATCAACCCTTCCCTTCGGATGCACCCCGACGTCAACGGAAACGACGACCGTTTACACTGACGCCCGACCTCCGTGACGCCCGACCTCCGCGACGCCGTCTTCTGCGACGCTTGACTACTGTGAATCTTTTCCAAGGTAGGGGGTTGTTTTTGTATAATTCCTTTTATGTTAATTATACCCTCAATGTTTGGCTATTAATTTTTGTGTGTTTATTTGAACCACTAACGCAGTGGGTATGAGCTAACGAACAAGTACAGACCCACCACCAACCTGTTCGTGTTGCGCGGAATGTTTGGAGATGGATGAACAGAAGGGAAACGTCATTTTGAGGCCAACTTACTGAATAGTGTGACCCAAGAAGGCCGTAGGCGTAGACAGAATCAAAAAAGGACCACCGAAGCGTCTCTAGTGGCCCGCGGAATCTCGTGGCGGCGTGGGTCGGCGGTGCCGATGATCAGAGGGGGAAGTTAGCGCCGACCGGATTCCTGGAGGCGGTGGCGCCCTAGCGTAACGCTGGCAAGAATCCGCTGCGGTTGCATGGAGCAGATCCTGTCCACGCGGGATACTGCATGACGAGGTGGCGGTAGGTTGGCGCCGCCATTTCGCGAAACCGCCCCCCCCCCCCCCCCCCCGCCGCACGCCCGGCCGGGCCGGGCCGCGCCAGCCACGGGCTAGGCCACGCCAGCCGGGCTGGGCTGTGCCCTACTGGGATGGACAAGGACCTGGGTTGGGTCAACCCAGTTCGAGCCGACCCAGGGTGGGTTGGGCCGGGTTGGATCGGGCCTAGACCCCCTTTTTTGGACAGTTTTTTGTTGAAACACTCATTACATGAGCTACGGACCTCCAATCGACGCACCGTTAGTTTAATACGAATCCTCGGTTCGAGACGGTCGTTTTGGTATACTATACTCAAGGAGTTGGAAAAGTTTGGGTTTTTCTGAGCTGGTTCGAACTCGAAAACAACATGGCCTTAGAGAGGAAACACTTATAACTTAAGGACCATACGTCCGATTGAAATGTCATCGACTATCTTGAATTTATTTTGATGAGAAGGTTCTTTTCAAATACTCCACTTGTGGTTTGGACACATTTGGATTATTTATGGGTTCGATTGTACCAGAAATCCAACCGGGCCCCTCGAACGGAAATGCTAAAAACTCACAGACCGGGCATCCGATTGACGTGGCGTATGTTGCGTTGAGACCCATATGACGAGGCTGTCCCATGAGATAATTCCACAAGAGATTAAATGAAACTTGAAAGTATTGACCAATAGCTTGTGGATGGATCCTATGGGAGAAGAGCATACAGAGTACGGAGACCTTGAAGCTGGCTAAGACCTGATGACTGCTTGTCCAATTTGATTCGGAGTGACTTGACTAGCCTAGTGGGGAGCGCTACTGTGTTGGGCCGACAGACCCATGGAGGAGCGCTACTGTGTTGGGGCGACAGACCTGTGGTGCTCAACAGAAAGACTACCTCTGTAGGATATTATGGCATAATCTAGTGTGTTGGGGCGGCAGACCCATGGCGGGGATCGCCACTGTGTTGGGGTGACAGACTCGCGGTACTCGACAGGAGGAGTACCTCAACAGTCTAAGGTTAGTGAGTAGCATCTCGTAGTTGTGACATGACTACTATACTAAACAGAGGAGGAGTTCTCCAACATCCGTGGTTTTGACATCGTGAATGAAAATCCTGGTTTGAGCTGAGTCAATGACCTTTGTGTTTTCCTCATGATTGAGGTGGGTTACATGATAAATTAGGTATATGTATGGGCATATACCTAAGTAAGGGTTATATGTTGAGATATTTATTTGAGGTTTATCCTTGTTGGATTTTGTGAGACCTTGAGGGTCTCGGGGTCCCTACTGAGTATCGTTATACTCACCCCTTCACGGGCTATGCCCGCACCTCGTTATGTTGGATGCAGACGACGGGCAGCGCTGACCGAGGTAGAGTGAACGGGGACTAGATGGTACCCGGAGGTGGACACTCGGCGTGACGACACATGGAGAGGACTGATAGATACGGAGTGCTGAGGAGGAAATTTGTACCAACCCTTCAGGTAGGAAACCGGCAGACAGTCCAGGAGCTGCTTCACCTTTCAGATGTTGTCTTTTCAGTTGTACTTTTCTATCTGTTGTAGTTGTACCTTTCTGTTGGGCTTGTATTTCCAGCCCCTTTGTACTTTTATCCCACTAGTTATACTGCTTTACTTAGTGTTTTCTTCTTTTTGTTCTTTGGTTGTGTGAGTTTACATTTTATAAAGGCAATGTATTCCCAGTTATAGGGATTTACGCCTTTGCTACTAGTCGCCAGCCCCTGGCCTATAGAAGGTGGGCATGGGCAAGTTACGACATGGGCCTCAGGGGACGGGTCATGACAAATTGGTATCAGAGGAGTCGGTTCTACCACATAACATAGACCTCTGATATTTTCATTCTATGAATCAATAGTGTTAAGGGTACCATGTGTGGTTTTTAGTTCAGGGAGTCCAGTGTTGGTGCGGCGGCCGACGTATCCATTCATCATGACCCTAACTTCTGATTTCCGACTCAGTGCAAGAAAACACTGACTGCGTGTGTGCTTACAAAATATTTTGTTAGGTCAGATCAACCAGGTTAGCTCACCAGGTTTAAATCGTTTGACTATGTCACATCTATTCAGGATGCCTCCACATAGACAGTGAGTTGGAGTTCTGATAGAGTACACGATGATGGCCCACCGAGCGATGAGGCTCGAGTGCAGGGCCCTCTTTCTATGTTGGCACCTTCGGGTGGTGTACCAGCAGCACCACCACCCGTTGCGTAACAGATTACACCAGCAGTACTAGCAGATGGTGCACGCTGATAGAGTGCATTGCACGAGTTCCAGCAGTAGAGGCCTCCATGGTTACGAGGTGAGATAGATTCCTAGGTAGCAGAGGACTGGCTGAAGGCATTTTATAGAGTTCTACACCTAGTTCAGACACTGGTAGAGCAGGTGGAGATCTTAGATACTGGTGTTTTCCAGTGAGTGACCATGAGGTTGGTCCGCATAGTGATTAGGCTTCAGTATGTGGACCTATGCCTGAGATAGTACCTTCAGTAGCTGAGTACTCATTGAGGCGTACCGATCATTCCTGGTACTTGATGAATACGATACAATCAGTGCTTTATAGCTCAGACTTCAGAGCGAGGTGTGTGTAAGGATATCCGAGATAGCACATTTCCTCTATGCATTCCTACTTTTTCTAGGGTGATAGAGAGAACCTTTGTGGTTGAATGTTCTTTGTCTGAATGGATACATCTAGAGAATTTTAGGAGTGGGAAAGCAGGGTTCTGGCACCAGTCTCAGAGACATGGGCTTGTAAAATGTTTCAAGAAGAGGAAGGGTTAAGGACTGATAAATCTGCAGAGCAGCAGATGTTGAAGCAGATCTAGAAGAGCAGCATGTGGTGATGTACATTTCGACATGTTACAACCACCCGCCTTTGTAGTCCCCACCAGCCTCAGGGAGCAGGAGGGAAAGAGAAGAGAGTAGCTACATGCGGTCAAGGAGTATTTGCAAAGGGCTCTTGGAATGATTCGAGGAACGGTCTGTGTCCACTACTAGCTTTCGTAACAACAGAAATTGATACGAAACATTCCTTCCTTCCACGAATCTTGTCCTAAACCTAGATTTTTCAGTTGAGACATTGACTTGACCCTCACATCTAGAGATACCTTTGGGAGGAGACTCAATAATCACACTTACGCCGACAGTGTGATATGACCCTTGAGGTGAGAGTTTCTATTGGAACCTATTGGTGGCCGCGTCAAGGACTTAAGACGTTAGTTTGGGTATGGATTGGGCAACCACAGTTCATACACAGATTGACTGTATTAGGAAAAAGGTTGTGGTTTACCTACAACATTGTGACGGGTTTTCCTTGGTCGGCGAAAAGGAATCCCCATGTAGCACAGGATGGATTCATGCATAAGTGGGTGCAGTCGATCACTCATGAGATGGCCAGACATAGAATTGAGCCAGACTTCTCCAGAGTTGCTGCACAACTTTTAGCATTAACAAAGAAGGGGAAAACCTTTTGTGTGGTCAGAGAGATGCCAATAGATATTTTCAGGAGCTGAGGCAGAGGTTGACCAATGCACTTATCTTGAGGATACTGAAGAAGGTGTAGATCATCCAGGAGTGGATGAAGACTGCACCGAGCAGACGGAAGACCTATGCTGATAGGAGACAGAGATCACTAGAGTTCGGGGAGGGATATCACGTTTTCTTACGGGTCTCACCTCGACGAGGTCTATGGAGATTTGGCCAGGGCAGCAAATTATCCCAAATATTCTTTGAACCATACCAGGTCATCATCAGAGTAGGCGAGGTGGCTTACAGCCTGGCCCTTCTAATTCAGTTGCACCGGGTGCACGGCGTCATCCACGTATCATAGTGAGGAGATGTGTGCACGACATATCCATCATCATTGACCATGGGATGAAATTCACGGAGGTTCTATTAGAGAATTAGGATCAATAAGAACGGGTCCTGGGTGGATGTTCAATTCCTCTGGTGCGCGTTCGTTTCCAGCATGGGAACCTCCAGTAGAGCACATGGGAGAGGGAGGCTCAGATAGGTGCTCAGTACCCTCTTTTTTTTAACTAGTTCGTTCTGTAGATTTATGGGGATGTAAAGCCCTAAGGTGTGAGTAATATAAAGACCTGTAATATTCAATGATATTTTTTTCTTAATTTGTTTGGAATTTTACGATTCTATAGCTTCTGACGACACTTGATTCCGAGGCCCGGTGTGCCTGGAATCAATTTCCAAAGTTTTGTTTGGGTACGTTCTGTAAACGTATGTGCAGGTTTTTCTATATTTTGAACCAGTGCTCATAATTGAAATCTAAGGACACCGATGAACTCGCAGTGCCGATATTTCCTTAAGGGGACCTTTAACATAGTTGCGTTTTATGTGGGATGAGAGTTAATTTTTGGGAAAATTGGAAATAGTTAAATAAAATTGTGGAGCAAATTTTATTTATCTATGGAAGTTAATTCCTACCATGGGAAGTTAATGGTGGTTCCCACACCCACATAACGTCCCAAGTGTGGATATTTGAGAGTTCGGGTCCACATGAGCCCCAACCATTCATCTTCCCATAACCTCCCGTAAACCCCCAATCAATTCCCCCTTATTGGATGAGAACTCTTCCTCTCCCTCTCTCTCTCTCTTTAATTTTGACAACTCCCCATTTATTATGGTGTAGTCTCTCCACCAACCACCTATGACAACTCTTCCAATTAATGGGCTGAGCTACTAAATTAAATAATTATATGTGGTGTCATGAATTCTTTGAAATATTTTTAATTACATGGAACCAATATAATTATAGAGAACCTATTGTTTCTTTTGAGGCTTGACTATTATTTGGAAAGGGTTGGGAGAATACACCGTTCTTCTTTCGACGAAGAACATCTACCTTCAACGAAGAACAAATCCAAAGAAAAACAAAAAATACTTCTCCATCGACGCTTCCCTTCAGACGCACCTTGATGTCAAAGGAAACGACGTCCATTTACCGCGACACCCGACCTTCACACCACCCGATCTCCGCGAAGCCGTCTTTCGCGATGCTCGACTACCACAAAGCTTTTACAAGGTAGGGGTTATTTTTGTAAAATTATATTTATGTGAATTATACCCTCAAGGTTTGGCGATTAATTTTTGTGTTTTTATTTGAACCACTAACATGGTGGGTACGACCTAACGAACAAGTCCAGACCCACCACAAACTTGTTCGTGTTGCGCGGAATGTTGGGCGACATATGAACGGAAGGGAAATGTTGTTCTGAGGTCGACGCAGTGAAGAGCATGACCCAAGAAGGTCGTAGGCATAGACGAAAGATAAAACGGACCACCGGAGCGACTCCGGTGGCTGGAAAAATCTCATGGCGGTGCGGGTCGCCGGCGCAGTGGCACCCTAGCGCGCCTCTGGCAGGAATCTGCCATGGCACCGGCTGCGGCGGCGTGGAGCAGATCCCGCCCGAGTGGGATCCAGGATGACGAAAGGGCGCCAGGCTGGCGCCGCCGTTTCACAAAATCGGGGGGTCTCCCCCCCTGCTCGACCGACATAGCCGTGCCGCGGCCATCCGCGGGCTGGGCCACGCCCAGCCGGGCCGGGCCGCAGCAGCCGCGGGCCACGCCGGCCGCAGGCCGGGTCGCGCCACCCACGGGCCGCACTAGTGGGGCTGGGCTGTGCCAGCCATGTCGGGACGCGCCCTACTGGTATGAACCTGGACCCGAGTCGGGTCGACCTGGTTCGGGCCAACCCAGGGTGGGTTGGGTCTGGTTGGACCGGGCCCAGACCCCCCTTTTTTAGACTATTTTCATTCAAACACCCATAACATGAGATACGAACCTCGGATCGACGCACCGTCAGTTATGTAGGAATACATGGATTGAGAAGGTCGTTTTAGTGTATTACACTCAAGGTTTTGGTGAATTTTGGGTATGGCTGGGTTGGTTTGAACCCGAAACCAACCGGGCCCTCGCAGCGGAAATGATTATAACATAAGGACCAGGCATTCGATTGACGTGACATTGATTATGTTTAATTTATTTTGATGAGACTATTATTTTGGAAATTTCCATTTGAGTTTTGGACGTAGTTGGAGTATGGTTGGGATGGATTGTACCCAAAATCCAACAGGGCCCCTAGATCGGAAATGTTAATAACTCACAGACCGGGCATCCGATTGAGGCGCCATATTTTGCGTTGAGACCCCTATGATGAGGCGGTCCCCTGAGATACTTCCAAGAGAGATTAAGTGAAACTTGGAAGTGTCTACCAGTAGCTCATGGAGCGGATCCTCTGGGAGACGAGTGTACGGAGTACAAAGACCTTGTGCTGGATGAGACCCGATGACTGCTTGTCCGATTCGATTTGAAGTGACTTGACTAGCCCAGTGGGGATCACTACTATGTTGGGGTGACAGAACCACGGAGGAGGAGCGCTACTGTGTTGGGGAGGAAGACCCACGGTACTCGACCGGAGGAGTATCTCTGTAGGCTATTAGGGGGTGCGCTACTGTGTTGCGGCGGTAGACCCATGGCGGGGAGCGCTACTGTGTTGGGGTGACAGACCTGCTGTACTCGAAAGGAGGAGTACCTTAGCTGTCTAAGGTAAGTGGGTAGCATCTCGGAGTCATTACAAGACTATTATACTCGACATAGAAGGAGTTATCCAACCGCCGTGGTTTCTACATCGTGAATGAAAATCCTGGTTCGAGCTGAGTCAATGACCTTTGTGTTTTCATCATGATTGAGGGGGGTTAATTGATAACATAGGTATATGTATGGGAATATACCCAAGTAAAGGTTATCTGTTGAGATATTTATTTTAGGTTTATCCTTGTAGGATTTTGGTAGACCTTGAGGGTCTCAGGGTCCCTACTGAGTATCGTTATACTCACCCCTACATGGGCTATGCCCTCACCTCGTTGTGTTGGATACAAACGACAGATATTGCTGACCGATGTAGAGTGTATGGAGACTGGATGGTACCCGGAGTTGGACACTCGGCATGATAGCACATGGAGTAGACCGATAGACATGGAGAGCTAAGGAGGACATCTTTCCCTACCCTTCAAGTAGGAACCAAGAGGATGATCCATGAGCCGCTTCACCTTTTAGCTGTTTTCTTTTCAGTTGTACTTTTCTTTCAGTTGTAGTTGTACCTTTCTGTTGGGATTGTATTTCCGGACCCTTTGTAATTTCAACACACTTATTATACTTCTTTACTTAGTGTTTTCTTCTGCTTGTTCTTTAGTAGTGTGAGTTTACATTTTATAAAGGCAATTCCTTCCCACTTATAGGGATTTACGCCTTTAGTACTAGTCACCAGCCCAGGGACTATGGATGGGGGGCTTGGGGTCATTACGACACGGGCCCCGGGGGACAGGTCGTAACATATAAATTATTTATACTATGGTTTAAGTCTAAAAAATTGAGAACTATGTAATTTTATTCCAACTATGGGAGTGGTAGGTGTTGGAGTGTTGGAATCAGACCCCTAAAAGGTGCTTCCTATATATCCCTATAATGTTAATCATAACCCATATAGTCCATTTCTACATAAAGGGACATGTCATACCTTTTAATTTAATCTAACATGGACTATCATGGTTTCAATTAATTTTCTTCTTCCATGACTGATTCCATGTAGTTTAAAGTCATCTATTGTAGTCTATTTGGAAAAAGATTAATATAAATGGTTGGTTAGGGAATACCACATGAGCAACCCCTTCCATTTTACCACAAAAAGAAAAATACCCAAATGGAGATGGGTTTTCTCCACAGAGAATATATACCCATCTAATATTTGGTTGGTTTTACTCGTGAGGATATATCCTATCTAGCTAGATATGGTCTCATTATGACTATTTACCCATGAGAGTATGGTTCATAGAGAATATGGACCTAGAAAAAGGGATTCCTAGAATCAAGGGTAATATAAATTGATATGTAATGAAGTGATTGTTTTCATGATTAATATCCATATTAAGATATGTTTATAGATATTATTTCACTAGTGAAGGTGAATATGTTTCAAAAGGTACTATTGATCAATGAGCATGACTGTACAGACTCACGAGGGATATGGTCTAGTAAGGGAGTAAATGGATGGTTATTATGTTTTATTTTAACCTCAAATACAATCCATATGAATCCTTATAAATGAAAATAGAATCCCATATACTTCCAATTTCATAATTTAATTTCATGTTGTAAGAATGTAACCATGTCATTTAATATCATGTGGAAATGATGTTGTCATGAAATTTAATGTCATGTGACAAGAATATTATTGTTCAGTTTTACGTCTTGTGACAAGGATGTGTGTTTCATAATAATATGGAAGAAGGGGACTTATTTAGGGGATACATTTATCCCTAACTCAATTGGTGTCTTGTTAGAAGTCAGGAAGAGTTTTGGAGTACACATATTAAGAGGCCTATACATGTTCCTAACACATTCTATTTGATGTTTGAAAAATGAAGGAAAACTATGATCATAATGGATATGTCCCCATGAAGAAGAGATTGGGGTATACAACTAGAAGGAGGAACATGGAACTACATGATAAATGGTAGATTATAAGTGAACCTTACGCATGAATATGTTCTTACCTAATTAAGACATCCCTAGATCATCAATGTTTCAAGGTGTTGAAATAATTGATAGGAAATCAATATAATCTTATACCTTATGAGTAATATCATTCCCTCATGGCTCAATCAGGGGACCAGGGTGTCTAATAAGAACTAAGGTTGATGCGGATTAAGGCTGGGTCATACAGGGAATGTTGCATGAGCCATGGAAGGTCTCACCAATATCCGATAGATATGAACATTTGTTACCAAGGAAGTACATAATGATGATTGCCTCATGGGTGTTATTGGTTTGGTGATATTTATATGTTGATTACTTTTATTAGGGTAATACATGATCAAAGGGGTTCATGATGGTGTAAATACAATGATTATATGGATCTAATGGATTTGAAATATTCCTTGATAATTGTATGCATTAGTAAGTGACATGGGTGAAGGGATGCTCTACCACTGAAATTAGGTTGTTCATGATAACCCAATGTGGTAGTATAGGAAAGGTGTTCAACCAATTGAATGACATGGGTGTGAAATTTCTATTATAGGATGCAGGGAAAGGATAATCTCCATGGTGATTATAAGAGAGGTTCTTCACCCTAGTAAGGTATTCATTAAGTGCTTTTCACTAGTGAATTTTGGGTGAAGGGGATCCTCTTAGTGAGGTTTGGTTGAAGGGGATTTCCCTTGTATGGTCTTAGTGAAGGGGCTCTTCCTAGAGAGGTTTAAGAAAAGGTTTTCAGTCTAATGAGGGACTGTTGATGTGATTCTTCCTTATAAGAGTTACGTGGGACTCATTATCCAGTTGAGGGATATCCGTGGTGATTCACCATAGTGATGACTAAGTGTGTTGATTCACCCTAATAATAGACCATATAAGTACTCTTCCTTAGTGTGAATAATTACTGAGGTATATAGGCACATTTAACACTAACACGGTGCCCCCTATGGATCAAGGAACACAATAAACTTTTTTAGTTGAGGAGGTCGGTCATTTTCTCTAATTCCAAATGAATAGTGGTGAAGTGGAATTTTGTGAAAGGTTTACCTTTGACTAACTCAATATACCTTCCTTTCTATTAATTCCTATTGGTTTTAATCAACATAGGCTACCTGAAGTGTATTCTGTAAACCTTGGTGAAGAGAACTCTTAAGGTGACACTATCTTCTAGAGTTTGTTAATATTATACCCAAGATGGAGAATGAGGATCTATTTCTAGGTATAAATTAATACATGAGTTCATGGGACTTGTAAATTGTTTTCAATTCATGTTAGTCCACCAGTGTATGATATCCATGGCACACTTGTAGGGACCTGGGCAAAATTACCTTGGTACACCCCCATTGAATTGGGATAAATGGTGGATTTCATCAAGATGGAAATTGGCCTTCCTAACCATCAATAGTTTTCCCAAAAATGGACCACCAAAAAATCCATCCCCTCATAATGGGATTTGAACAAAATAAAGGGGATTAAAATCTAATGTAATTGTGACTGTAGTGAGAAAGGGGGTCAAGTGGAAAATGATTTCTCATTCACTATTGATCTATGAGAATGGAATTATTTTGTTTCCTGAGAAAATAAAATAAAATTCCATGGGCGAAGGAAAAAATAACTCAATAATTATCGGGTCCACCTCCCCTTCCTAGGTGCATATATTACAACTTTATTGAGATTTGTACCATCATTCTCTCATTTTCTCTAGTTGTTTATGATACTTTAAGGAATGAAAAAGAGTTTTTCCTCTCTTTATCATATAAAATTAACATAGATAGTGGATATATTCAAATTTACCCTAATTAAATAGTCTTGGTAGTAGAACCCTAAGAAAATTAACTTGGGTGAAGACACATGGGTGAGGAAATTGATATTCTCAAATTTATACATTTCAACTTTTATACTCTAACTACCTTTACCTTAGGGAGTTATATATATTTTTTATTTATCATATTTATAAATTTTTGAAATCATTTTTAGGTTCAATATGGTTAAAACATTAAACATTATCATTGATATCAAATCCACTACCTATATCAAAGATATATTTTAATGAGTTGTGTTCAACTTTAGGAATATGATCACTTCACTCAACCATGAATTATAAAAACATTTTAAATTGGAATTACTCAACTACCTACTATCAAATATATTTCCTTTATATGGATTTGTACTTATTATTGATGATCTATTACCATAAATATATCTCTCTGTTGATTAAATCATTTCAACACAAGGTAATTTTCAAGAGGTCATTTAACATGTTGAGTAATTCTTCTAGGAATCTAGTGAGGTTCCACACCACATGAACTATAAAAAAATTGTGGTATGTTATGAACCTTATTTCAACAAAATTATTATGAAATATTTTTTTGATTCTAGAGGAGTGTATGGAATTTTTATTAGGAGATTATCTCTAGAGGAAATGTCTTTAAGGAATTGTTATGACCCTAATGAGTGATCCAAAGTGTTAGTAAATTGAATGATTTCCTAAGGGATATTTTGTGTTATTATGTATTTTATGCCTCATAATTTTCATTTTATCTCCACCATAACCCAATCCATGATATAGTCATAAAATGATATTTTGGTACCGATAACATCCATTTTCAATACAGAGGAAATAAAATTACTCTCTAGGATATCACGAAAATTATGGAATCCCCATCCATTGTGATTTTTAAGACGAATATCTCCCCCATAAAAATATTTAGTATATTGTCTGGTGTATTGGAAATGATTTCATATAACAATATTTTTTATACATTTTGAAAACATGTTTTCAATTTATTTAATATTAATAAACTCATCATCAAATCATAGTTATTCTTATATGTAACATAGTATGAGATACCATCTTAAGAGTAGTTTTCACACTGAACGGTCATAAAAGTTCCCCGCTATGATGAGAACCTAGAAGTTCAATGACAACATTCATAAAAATATGTGTTCTATAGATACCTGAAATCATTTTAGGAAAAAAATGATATTGTAGATTAGGGTATTAGACACATGTTACTTTTGGGGACTTTCTCATATTATACTCTCATAGTAACATTAAGTGAATGATTTTATTAGAAGGAGACACACTAGTATAAAATCCACATATATTTGTGACATTGGATGTTCATATCTGTGTATATGTGTATTGGTCTTCATACATTGTTATAATTATTAATTGAAATTATGATTCATTTAGTTTAATGTATTTATAAAAAAACTTGATGATTTATGTGCATGGTGTCGTAAGATATGTTGGGTTTATCATGAATAATAATTCATTAATGAATAATATGAAAAAGGTTTTAACCATTATATTTTACTAATAAATGTTGAAATCATGGGACCTTTAATGGAAATGATATAGAATAAATAAATCCATGTCCATGGAATTCTATAGGAAAGATCATTTTTTCAAATTTCAAAGAAATAGATATTAAGCGAATAGGTTGATGTAACCATCATGAAACATTGTTGATAAACTATATCATGAGGGATAATATTTCATGATATCAATTTATATGAGGTTTTATGTTATTCTAACATTAAATTATTTATCTTTGGGTACATTGGAATGTTAAATGAAGTTAGTATTTTGGCTTCATGGCCATGTTCCACTAAGAAAGAGGCTTAAGTGGTCACACACTAAGGGTATCCCAGACGTTAGTTCAATAATAATAATTTTTATTATTTATAACATTGAATAATTATTATTCCCACATCTAGTTTAATAATTATTCATTCTTTCATGATCAATTATATTCCATCAATTATTATTAGAGATAATCTATTTTTAGAAGAATATTTAATAAATATTTTCTTCATATTATGTGAATATAATATTTATTTATTTATTTTAGAACAATGATGTGATGTTTATTAAATAAATAAATAGTAATTATTCAAGGATCGATAAATATTTTCATGTAATGGAAGACTGAGTGTAATGTTATTGTGAGAAATAATAGATAATAAATACTATTTAAACAAATACCTTTTAATTTAATTCTCTAACTTTTCAAATTTCAAGATATAATAATAATAATATTATTATTATTATAGACATTGGTTTCCACAAGTATTAATGAAATAATAAAGTATAACTTGTGAAATTATTATTTTCAATCTCTAGTGATATATAAACCCAATTAATGTATTTTATTAAGGGTAACCATTTCTTTTTTGTTGTGAACAATGAAATATGAATATAATTATCATGAATAACTAGAGATCCCCCTCTCCAAGAATTCTCTAAATAATTGATATCGATCCTTCGCCACCATCACTCTCATGTCTATTGAGTTTTAAGAGAATCCATCCTTGAATATGTTCTTGGTGTGACCAACGACAAATGACACATGTTTCAGGATCTACCATGTTTGTACTCAGAGATACCTATAGTGATGTTCAATGGTTAATAGAACACATGTGGATCACCACCAGGGTAAATATTATCTTGATTTCTACAAGGTAATGATAGTACAATGTAGAGGTATTGTCTAATCCATTAATGAATAAAATTAATTTCAAGGTAATTCTTTAACTCTATTAATAAATTATCAATAACATGCGATAATCCTATATCCTAATTTTGGAATTCAGTCATCAATTAATATTTGATTAAATTATATTGATGATATTATTTATCAGTATGTAAATCTTATATAGATCACAGATTACAACATAAAAATGAGTTGGACATGCGCTATATTTCAATTCATCTGTTTCAAGAAGCCTAGAGTGGTATCAAAGGGGTCACATAATTATTTATAAATATTCATGTACAATTTATTTAGTTACACATTTATCATTAGTTTTCTATTAAATATTAATTTTTATTTAATCCCAATCTTGTGGTGTACTACTTTTACTCTTCATTATTTCAAATATAATAAAATTGATTAATTTTTTTAATGAAATACATTCAAATAACTCATATGGATGTTTTTGCAGATTCTAGATAGTTAACACAAGATTAAACACTGTGTATCTCATTGGTAAACATCGTGTAACCCATTGGTACACACCGTGTAACCCATTGGTACACACCGTGTACACTTATTTAATGAATTGGTAATTAATTTGTAATTAATTCAAGCCATTTGAATTTATCACATGTGGTGTTTATTCTAGTATATTTTATATTGATAAAAAAATATGGCTCACAATCATCTGAACTACATGGCATGTAGCATCCGTACATGACATATAGTCCATTTGTTAGAAAAATGTTTTTTATTCACATACATGGCTTACATGACCGGTGAAAATTTAACATGGATACCACACATCATTTATCACATGTGAACTCTATTTACATCATTATTTTCATGGAATTATTATATGTCATTCCCTTATGCACGTTACATGGATAGACAGTATGAAATATACACGCTGCGTAGATGGATTGTACACACAATGTATATTATCAAATTATATAGAATTATATATTATTTTATTATACTTCTTATACCTTATCAGTAAGTGTTCAATGTGGTCATTATGTTTATAGTACATTCCATGTAACAAATTATATACATATATAATAAATGATTAATTAATATCAACATAATTTTTTAAACTATATATCACATATAAGTTGAAAACTAATTATTACTCAGCACACATTCAAACATAAACACTATGTAAATAACATGTGTTCCATGTGTTCATTATTTTTATAGTAAACTCCAAGAAATAATGTGTCTATTTGATAATTCCACATTTCACATTAGTAAACAGTGTACGAATATAATACATAATTGGTAGTTTGAATGGGTAATCACCATGTCACCTCCAAGGTAAATTTGTGAACACAAGTAATTTTAAATAAATTAATTTATTTTTATAATAATTATATAGTTGTTAATATCAAAAAAATTGGATGAGAATCATCACGACCCGAACCCCGGGGCCCATGTCGTGACTACCTCATGCCCGCCTTCCATAGGCCAAGGGCTAACGACTAGCACTGAAATATGTATTACCTAAAATCGGGAAGGCATTACCTTTTTAACCTGTAAACACATGCAACCAAGCACACTGTAAGATACGAACACAAGTCAACTATATAGAAAAAATAGTGATGAACGTAAAAAGGGACTGAAATACAAGACCAATAGTAAAGGTACATGTACAACTGGAAAACAGAACAACTAAAGAAAAAGGAAAGCAGCTACTGGGTCGTTCTCATAGGTTCCTACATGAAGGGTAGGTATAGATTTCCCCCTTAGCACTCCACATCTACCCGTCTTCTCTATGTACTGACACATCATATGGTCCTCCTCCGGGCCCCGTCTAGTCCAGGTACCCTTAGTCTCGATCTGCGTTGTCCATTGTCTACACCAAACAAAACAAGGTGTGGGCATAGCCCATCCAGATGTGAGTATAATGATTCTAAGTTGGGACCTCAAGACCCTCATGGTCTCACAAAATCCACAAAGGATAAACTAAAAAGCAAGAAATCAACATACGACCCTACTTAGTTATATGCCCATAAATATACCTAAGTTATCAGGTATTCCCATCTCAATCATGCAGAAAACACTAGGTCTAACCCATTAATCCCCTATCTCAACTATTCCACAAAGGAAGGAATAACACAAAGGTCAGTACCGCAGAAGTACGGATTCATCTCACACTAGGTATATTTTATTTACATATGGAATGTTATTTAGATGTAAATATTGAATCATATTACTCTGTTACGAGGAAGATCCATGATGGATCCTAAATCGTCATCAGACCCACAGTAAATCATAGTACATCGTCAGACCCACACAAGATCCTAGTACGTCGTCTGACACCCACAGGATCCTATTACATCGTCAAAACCACACAGGATCCGAGTACATCGTCAGCACGTCGTCAGACCCATATAGGATCTTAGTACAATGTCAGTACGTGGTCATACCCACACAGGATCCTAGTACATCATCAATACATCGTCAGACCCACACAGGATCCTACAACACTGTCAGTACGTTGTCAGACCCACACAGGATCCTAGTACACCGTCAGTATATCGTTAGGCCCACACAGGATCCTAGTACACTGTTATAACATCATCAAACCCACACAGGATCCCAGTACACTGTCATTACGTCATCATACCCACACAGGATTGAAATACACCGTTAGTACGTCATCAGACCCATACTGGATCCTAGTACACCATCAGTACGTCGTCAGACCCACACAAGATTTTAGTACACTGTCAGAATGTCGTTAGTCCCACACAAGATCCTAGTACACCATCAGTACGTCGTCAGACCCACACAGGATCATAGCACACTATCACAACCAGCTACATGGTTTCTGCACTAAGCCCGCTTATCTATATGATAGTCTTCTACTCAAGTTATGGGATGATACACCAACTGCCACTAATTCCAATGATGAAAACTGGGTCACAGGTCATTCACCCCAGGCCCTAACTCAGGTCACTGGGCTCATCTAGGACACTCTATGGGCCGGTGCAAAGTACTATCCCCGGCCCCTACCTGGATTTAATACGCCTCCCCCACGATTCGAACTGGGGACCTCGGGCATAATAACCATCCAGGAGCATCACGAGTACCACTAGGCCAATTTCTTAGTGGTGTATGCCGTACAGTGGGAAGGGAGGAGGTAGCCATAGAAGGGAGGCCGAGCAGAGAGGGGGTTGGGTGCGGGGGCCTGTTGGGCGTAGGGAAGGGTGGAGTTGGTGTAGGCCGATAGAGGAGAAGGTGAGCTGAAGTGGATGCGGCCAACCAAGTGCCTTGGCTCCACTGCTGCCCTTTTGCTGGTGCAGGCTAAAATGGAAGGGGAAGAAGAAGGCCTCTGCAGGTCGCCTCATATTTCATGACCTGGTGTGAGGAAAACCAGAGGGCCTCCGCGGTGTTGCTGCATGGGAGAGATGCAGCAGACCTGGGTGTCGCACGCTACACCTGCGCCTGCAGACTCTACGGGAGGGAGGAGAATAGTCGACCGGTGGGGCGACCAGTGTAAGAAGATGGTGCATGGTCCGATATATCAACGGTCTCCAATGTCATAGAGGTCTCAATGTAATAGACAGTGTGTCAATCGGACGCCCGGTCTGTAAGTTATTAGCCTTTTCATCCTGAGGGCCCGATTCGATTCGTGCTCGATCCAACCTGACTGTAGCCTAACATTATCCAAATATCTAGTGGGCTATACCTAAGGGACTGTATCGCTCAAAGGATTATAGTGCCGCAGACGGTTTTTCAAATAGACGCCCAATGCCAATGTTATGGACAAAATATCAGTAATGGGTCACAGCTGGTCCGGGTCCGGTCGGACCCGGTCGGACCGACCCGGCATGACCCGAGCTGGGATGACCTGATCCAGTTCTGGAAGACCTGACTTGCTGTGTCTGGCCCGGCTTGGCGCGTTCTGGGTGGCCCATCCCACGCTTGGTGGCCCGCGATGCAGGGGGGCCACAGGGCAGCGGGGCGCTGCACGGCGGCGCGGCAGCCGCGACCCGACGGTCCATTGAGACTAGCCGGATGGCCATCCATCCTCTCCATATGACTCAATCACATGCCATGCCTTTACCGGTGGCTGGTTCACCTGGCCGTCCTTCCTTAATTGTTGCAACACGATTCGCAGTTCTCTTATGTCAAGTGGTGCGGTCACTCCATCATCTTCATCACGAAGAACACAACAAATATTCACAAGATTTGTGGAGAGGTCACACCATGTTCACTTGGCCCGCACTATCCACATTATAGTGTTAGCAGGTGGCAATGACTCCTTGTTGAGTTACGTGTAGTCATCATGAATGGGTAAGGGTGGAAAATTCAAACAACCACCCTACCACCACCTGTAATATGTATTCCCAATCCCACAAAAAGAAATAATCTACGGATCAACTAGTTAGTACGTTGATTCACATTAATTGTTTAGAAGGGATGAACATTGGAATTGATGATCACACATAATTAAACCCCTACATTGATGGTTTTTTTGTGTTGTGAGAGAGAAGTCGATGGTTTCAACATTTTTCGTGTGCACTACAAACCTCTGATTCCCAATCTTGTTCATCAGATAAACTCTCTTCGATGGAGGTGGTTATTCATTGTTAAAGATGTCCATCATTGGGGGATTTCACAAAGAAGGATTCGAAGATGTTGGAGAATGTCGTCATTCTTCGTTTAGAGAATCATTCATCATAGAATAAGATATTTGTTGGAGAATTGTAATCCTCCCAAAAGCTCTCCCTCTCACCCTTTCCAAATACATTCCCCCAATCCCCACCAAAAATGAAATAGCTACCATAATAGAATATGTTATCAATTTAGTCTGTTGGCGTAATTTCAAATTGGCTTTATTAATTAATTGATGAGTTGGTATAATTTATCAAAGGTTGTGGCGCAATTAATATTGGGGATGTTCAAGAGGCTTCACAATGTTTAAGAGGGAGTTTAATGGTTACTTCCATTATGAGGGTTTAGGTGGTCTCCAACTTTAGAAAATTAAATTGTTGGGTTTAGGCTTGGGTGGTACCCACGACCATAACCCATGTGGGAGGTTTTAGTTCATGTGGTACCTACCATTATAACATCCACCTGGGAGGTTTCAACAAATTAAAACATTAAAAAAATTTATTTTATTTTATTCATTCAAAAAAAAAACACAAAAACTAACATCCACCATCGACCAACTGTCGTCGAGGTGAAAGTCTTTTTAAGAGAATATTGGCATTGTGAGTTCAACGGTGTCCTCAGATTTCAGTTCTGAGCATCGGTTCAAAATATACAAAACCTGCTCACACGTTTAGTGAACGTACATGAAAAAAAGTTCAGAAATTCATTCCAGGCACACCGTGCCTCAGAATCAAGCGCCGTAATTTTTCGCGGACACGTAATTTTAAAAAAAGAATCTTTCATAGAAATTACGGGTCTTTACATTCTCCCCACCAAAGGGCTTTGCATCCTAAAAATCCATATAAAAAAACTAGGAAAACAAGTGGGGGTACTGAGAATGAATCTGAGCCTCCTGCTCTCATGTTCTCTCCAGAAGGATCTTGTGCTGCCAGCAAACGCGCACCAGAGGTATCTACCACCCACGAAGCACCCACTATTATCGATACTCACTCTCTATTGGAACCTTCATAAATGTCACCCCATCATCAATGTCCATCTCACCGTGGTCGATGACATGGGATGGATTGTGAAAGTATCTCCTCAGCTGGGAAATGTGGAAGACACCGTGCACCCGATGAAACTGAGGGGGAAGTGCTAGGTGGTAAGCCACCCCGACAACTCTTCTGAGGACCTAAAAAGGTCTGATAAACCTTATAGATAACTTGCCACATCAACTAAATCTCTATAAACCTCATCGGGGTGAGACCCATAGAAATATGTGGTCACCATCCTCAAACTCCAGAGGTGTCCGTCTCCCATCGGCATAAGACTTCTGCCTTCTCTGTGAAGTCTTCATCCGCTCCTAGATGATATGCACTTTCTCTATGGTATCCCATACCATCTCTGGTCCCACGAGTGCTGAATCCCCTGGGTCAGTCCAACACAAAGGTAATCTGCAATGTCTTTCATTCAATTTCTCAAAATGTGCCATCCCAATGAAGGAGTGACAACTGTTGTTGTATGAAAACTCCACCACAGGAAAGTGTTCTTCCCACCTGCGACTGAAGTCTAGGACACGAGGAAATAGCATGTCCTCGAGGGTCTAAATGGTTTGCTCAATGTGACAATCCATATGAGGATGGAAGGCGGTGCTCAAATAAAGTTGTGTCCCAAATGACTCCTGTAACCGCTTCCATAGACGAAAAGTAAAATGTGTATCATAATTAGAGACAATCATCTGGGGTGCTCCATGTAGTCTCACAATCTCTTGCACATAGAGGTGTCCCAAGCACTTTATTAAACTCTGATCTCTTATTGGTAAGAAGTGGGATGACTTGGTGAGTCGGTCTACGATCACCCAGATAGAATCATGACCTCTGGATGTACATGGAATTACATTCATTAAGTCCATGTATATACCATCCCACTTCCACTCTGGGACCTCTAAAGGCTAAACCAAGCCTGCTGGTACCTGATGCTCCACCTTCAATTGCTATAAGTGAGGCACTGAGAGACAAACTCTGCTACTCTTTTCTTCATTCCCAACCACCAGTGCTGTCGTCAGATATCCTTGTACATCTTCCACACTCTTGGATATACTGCTATAAGGGATGTGTGGAACTCCCTCAACACATCCTCTCGGAGTGACACTGGTACCATGGTATATCCTCTGAAGATAATGACATGCTCCCCACCTTCAAGAAATCCATTAGGTGCCTGCCTTGTGGATATTTGAGCACTTCAAGCCTCACAGTCAGTGTCCCCATGCTGCACCTCCCTGACTCGCTGAAGAAGTGGGGGAGTGACTATAAGATATTGAATAAAATTTTCTACATCATGATCCCGAAAGGATATCTACAAAGTGGCTAGCTTCTCTGTCACCACAACTAGAATTTGTATACCATATCTCTAGCTGAGTGCATTTGCAACAACATTCCCCTTCACAAGAGTATAGACCATATAGAATTCATAGTCCTGGAGAAACTCGATCCAACGTCGTTGTCTCAGGTTCAAGACCTTCTGTGAGAAGATATACATGAGACTCTTGTGATCTTAGTAGACTGTAAAACCCTCTCCCATTATGTAATGTCGCCACATCTTATAGGCGAAGACCACTACGGCTAACTCTAGGTCATGGGTAGCGTAGTTCTATTCATGATGTCTCAGCACTCAAGAACCATATGTGATCAATACTCACTCCTGTATCAGGACACATCCGAGACCGGTCCCTAATGCATCGCAGTAGACTACATACCCTATTCCCTCCTTTGGTAGCCTCAAGATGGGTTCACTAGTCAGCCTCAACCTCATCTCTCTAAAACTCCGCTGGAATCTCTCCGACAACACGATGGGTTGCAACTTCTTCATTAATGATGATAAAGGTTCTACAACTCTGTAAAAATATGGCACCAATTATCTAGTAGTGTCTAACAAAACCCATGAAACTCCGTGATTCCATCACACTCCTGGGTGGCTCCCAAGAAAGTACCGCCTCAATCTTCATTGTATCCACATCAACTCTAGCCTCTGAGATGACATGTCCCAAAAAGTGAACCTCTCGGATCCAGAACTAGCACTTTGAGATCTTACTATAAATATGGTACTCTTGAAGTGTGTCCAGAACTATATGAAACTGATAGGCATGTTCCTCCTCAATAGCCGAGTAGATCAGAATGACGTTTATGAAGACTAATACAAAGTGATTAACTTATGGCTGAAAGATCTTATTCATGAGTTCCATGAACACTGCTGAAGAATTAGTTACAACTAATGGAATAACTATGAAATCATAATGGGTGTACCGACATCTAAATTACGTCTTATACACATCCTCATCTCGTACTCTGAGTTGGTGATAGCCAGATCTGAGGTCTATCATCGAGAACCACCATGTCCCCTTCACCTGATCAAAGAGGTCGTCAATCCTTGGGAGTGGGTTCTTTTTTTTTTCACGGTCACTTGGTTCAGGAGCTGATAGTCAACATAATGCCTCAAACTCCCATACTCCTTTATGGCGAACAAAATCAAGGCTGCCCAAGGAGAAACACTGGGTCAAATGAACCCTTTCCTATATAATTCCTCCAGTTGTACCCTCAGCTCATGAAACTTTGCGGGAGCCATATGATATTCTCGTGTTGATATTGGTGCCTTCTTGGGGTACATGTCAATGTAAAATTCCACATCTCTACGAAGAGGTAGTCCCAGAACATCATTAGGGAAGACATTTGTGTACTAGTCCACCACTAAAGGATATCTCAGACTCTCCACATTAACCTCTTTGAGGGTAATTCTTGCCAACTGATGGGTAATCGGCTGCTCCCTCCTCTGGGTAAGTCCATCCTATGCTACAAAGTCTCCTTTCTCACTAGTGAAGGTAAACATGGTCCCATAAATGTGGAAATAGGGCACTTTGTTCCAAATACAGTCAATATGAGCATGGACTATAGATAAACAGTCGATAGCAAAGATGACTTCGTAAGGCAATGATGCAGCTACAATGAGATCCCAGCTGAAGATCATGCCTCCTATAGTAAGATCACACTATCGGCATGAGTTCGTAATCATATAATCCTCTCCCATAGGAGTCTCTAGCCGTAAGGATCGAGCCCATGACACCATCAGAATCTTCGAGTCCCAAAAGAGGGTAGTGTCAATAAAAGAATGACTGGAACCTATGTCTATAAGTACTGCAAATATGGTGGAGTTGATATAGATCGTACCTCATATCAACTCTAGAGTGCCATGGTCATAGGGCTCAGCTACCTTGAGATGAGATCTCCCCTATCCAACTGCTCCCTATAGTCAGGGTGGACCACCTGGTGGTTGTGGTGGTAACATATCGATTCATCACTCACCTCCAGTAGCATGACCTGCTCTTCTTCCATGTCTGACTTCTCCCTATTGACCTCCTCGGTTGAACCATTGTCTCGGCCTGGGAGCTCCCTCTACCATCTTCTGGTCATTCGTATGATATTTTGGAAAGTCACGAGCCATGTGACCATGCCCGCCGCAAGTGAAACACTACAATTTCCTCAAATGACTGACTCTGTCTCCTATTCCCCACACAACTGACCCTGAATCAAGTTGTCGTCCAACTGTAGGTCTGGTCCTCTTGGACATATGCAATATATGTCTGATGACACCTACAGAAGACTCGACTACATGAAATCTAGTGGTGCACTCACTACTGGTGTCTATTCAACAAGAAAATTGTCCACTAAGATGTCTCCCACTAACACCCCCTCCTGCGTCAGGATGCTGAATAAAATCATCAAATCCATGATCTCCTGTATGACTCCCTTCTCGAAGGTCTGGGCCATGAATAATGGGTCCCACACCATATCCGTGAAGTAACGTGAGAGGTCCGTGAACCTCGCCGAGTACTGACCCACAATCATGATGCCCTGCTGTAGATGATGAAGCTCTTGTATGCGCACTGTGCGAAGAGTCGCTGGAAAAAACTCTGCCCAAAACAGGCTCTCAAAGTCTGCCCAGAGAAAGGTCATCTCGTTGTGAACCTGGAGAATCATGCTCCACCATCTACCTATTTTTTCCTATATAAGACTAGAAAAAAGGATCAACATAAGATCAGCTAGTGACCCTACTAGTCGGAAGTCTCTCATTGCGGCTTCTAGCCAATCCTTAGCCGCCTGTGGGTCTGTCTCTCCCCTGAACCTGGGTGAACTCTGGCGCTAGAAATCATGCAACGAGCTCAAGAGGCATGCATCCTCTTCTGCTGGGGGTGGTGGCATCAGTGGCCCAACGAGTAATGGTACTACTGGTGCCTATGCTGGTGCCTCAACTGAAAGAGGGCCCTCCACTAAGGCCTCGTCGCTTAGTGGGTTATCAGTGCATTCTTTATCTGGAAGCCTAGCTGGATGTCTGTGTGGAGGCATCTGAAAAAGAAAATGGTGCTCCACAGTCAATAATTTATACCAGGTGAGCTGGCTCACATATTCCACAAAGTAGACTCTTTAAAACACACAAGCAATCAGTGTTTTTGTGCATTTAGTATGAAATCAGATGTCAGGGTCATTGTGTATCGATATGTCAGTTTCTACACCAACACTGGATTCTATAAACTGATAACCATACTCACTATAGTTAACACTATTGCCGTTAAAAAGAAGATCAGAGTCCAATGTTCTACGGTAGAACTAACTCCTCTGATTCTAATTTTCCACGACCCGACCCAAAGGGCCCATGACATGACTATGCCAAGCCCACCATTCATATGATAGGGGCTGGCGACTAGCACCGAAAGGAGTATTCCCTAAAACTGGGAAGGAATTGCCTTTATAACCTGTAAACACATGCAACCAAGAACACATCATGATATGAACAGAAGTAAAATGTATAGAAAAAAGAGTGATTAATGTTAAAAGGGGTCGGAATACATGCCCAACAGTAAAGGTAGAAGTACAACTGAAAAACAATACAACTAATGAAAAAGGAAAGCAACTACTGGGTTGTCCTCCAAGGTTCTTACATGAAGGGTTGGTATAGATCGCCTCCTCATCACTCCATGTCTGGCTATATCCACTGCGTACCAACACGCCATATGGTTCACCTTCAAGCCTCGTTTAGTCCTGGCACCCTCAGCCTCGATCATCGTTGTCCATCACCTGCACCAAACACAACAAGGTGCGGGCATAGACCATGCAGGTTTGAGTAAAAAGTTACTCACTAGGGACCCCGAGACCATCAAGGATTGATAAATCCTCAAAGGATAAACCAAAAAGTACGAAATCAACTAAAAACCCTACTTAGGTATATGCCCTTACATATACCTATGTTATCAATTATGCCCATCTCGATCATGAGGAAAACAATAGGTCCAACCCATAATCCCGAAGTTCAACTATTTCACAATGGAAGGAATACCACAAAGGTAAGTACCATACATGTACGGACTCAGCTCAAACCAGTTATATTTTAGGTACATATATAAAGATGATTAGATGTAACCACTGAATCATCTTACTCTGTTAAGAGGAAAACCCACAAAGGATCATAAATCATCATCAGAACCACAGTTGATTGCAGTACATCATCAGACCCACATATGATCCAAGTACCTCATCAGACCCACACAGGATCCTACTACATTGTCAGACCCAAACAAGATCCTTGTACAACGTCAGTACGTCGTCAGACCCACACAAGATCCTAGTACACCGTCAGTACGTCGTCATACACACACATGATTATAGTACACCATCAGTACATCATCATACCAACACAATATTCTAGCACACAGTCAGTACATCATCACACCAACAAAGGATCCTAGTACCCCATCAGTATGTCGTCAGACCCACACAAGACCCTAGTACACCGTTAGTACGTTGTTTCACCCACACAAGATCCTAGTACACCGTTAAAATGTTGTTAGACCCACATAAAATCCTAGTAAACTGATAGTACGTCGTTATACCCACACAGTATCCTAGTACACCATCAGTACATCGTCATACCCACACAGGATCCTAGTACACCGTCAAAGCCACCTACATGGTTCCATCACTAAGCCCAATTGTCTCTGGGAGAGTCTTCTACTCATGTTACTGGTCAATAAACCAACTACCACGATGTCTTGTGAAGAAGTATCCCAAGGTCTTCCACATCATAGGGGTCTCAAGGCAACAGACTATGCATCAATCAGACGCCCAGTCTATATGTTATTAGCATTTTCGTACCGATGGCCTGGTTGGATTTGTGCTCAATCCAACCCAACCATACACCAACATTATCCAAATGTTCAGTGGGGTATACCAAAAGGAATGCATCTCTCCAATGTTTCTATTTCTATATACGGCTCATGAAATGGATGCGAGGTGAAAAAGTTATGACCAAAAGAGCGGTAATGGGTAGAAGCTAATTGGGGACCGGTTCGACCTGGCCCGACCCAGACTGGGCCGACCCGGTCTGGATCAGGTCGACCAATTTCAGTGGGTTTGGATGGGCCCATTGGGTGGCCCGCGGCACAGGTGGCCATGAGGCAACGGGTGTGGTGGGGGTGATCGCGACCTCAGGGCGGTGCGGCGGTCCGCCACTGCTGGCCAGATGGCCAGCTTTCCCCTCTGTGCGGCACGTTCCCACATTGCACCTTAACTGGCAGCCGGTTCAATCTACCATCCTTCCTTCACCGCTATGGCACGATTCGTGGTTCTCTTCTATCAGGCAGTGCGGTCACGCCGTCGTCTTCATCTCGAAGAACAAAACAAATATTCACAAGATTTTTAGAGTTTTCAGGCCATGTTCATTTGGCCCACACTCTCCACGTTAGAGCGGTGGAAAGTGGCCATGATTCCATCTTGAATTACGAAGACTTTTCAAGAATGGTTAATGGGGAAATATTCAAAAAACCACTCTACAACCACCCGCAATAATTATTCCCAATCCAGTAAAAAGAAATCATTTGTGGATCAACTAGTTAGTGTGTTGATCCGCATTCAATGTTTAGAATGTATGAACATGGGAATTGATGATCATAAATAATTAACCCCTACCTTGATGTGTTTTTATTGTGTTGCGATAGAGAAGACAAAGGTGTCGACGTTCGTCCATCCCGCCACACACCTCAGATTCTTGAGCTCGTTCGTTGGATAAATGTTGTTTGATGGTGGTGGTTCTTCATTATAGATGATGTCCACCATTGGTGTATGTCATGAGGAATGAGTCGAAGATGTTGGAGAACATTGACGTTCTTCATTTGGAGAAGCATTCTTCGTGGAAGAAGTTCATCATTGGAGAAGTGTAATCCTCCCAAAACCTCCCCCCTTCTCCATTGCCAAATACATTCCCCAAATCCCCACCAAAAATGAAATAGCTAACAAAATAGAATATGTTATCTATTTAGTTTATTGGCATAATTTCAAATTGGATTAATTAATTAATTAATGATTTGGTATAATTAATTAAAGGGGGTGGCACAATTAAAGTGGGTGATGTTCAAGAGGCTTCCCAACATTTAAGAGGGAGTTTAATGGATTCTCATGTTTGGAGGGTTCGGGTGGTCCCCACCAATAGGAATTCAAATTGGGGGGTTTAGGCTTAGGTGGTCCCCACCACCATAATCCCTGTGGGAGGTTTTAATTCAGGTGGTCCCCACCTATATAACATCCAAATGGTAGGTTTCAACAAATAAAAAGGTTAAAATTTTTTATTTTATTTTATTCATTCACGAAAGACACCAAAACTAAATTTCACCCTCGACCAGCTTCCATCAAGGTGAAAGTCTCCTTATTTGAATATCGGTGCTGTGAGTTCAATGGTGTCCTTACACTTCAATTCCTAGAACCAGTTCAAAATTTACAAAAACCCGCTCGCACATTTACTAAATGTACCCGAAAAATAGTTCAGAAATTCATTTCGGGCACACCAGGGCTCGAAATCACACACTGTAAATTTCTGCAGACTCGTAAAATACAGATATAATTAAATGAAAGAATTTTACATGGAAATTATGGGTCATTACAATAATTAAGATGGAAATTGTTATTAATTAAAAAAGAAAATTAATTGATTTTAGTTTGTTTTTTCATAAAGAATATGGATTAAAATTTAATGTCATTTTATTAAATTTATAATTCAATTTATGTGTGTTTGTGATGATTATTATTGAACAGATCTTTGTATATTAATGGTTTTCTTTTATTTTTTTTAAATTTATCATATTTTTGGTAATCAATACCTCCTTGTATTATATAAAGATCTAAAATTCGGGGGTATCCATTATGTAAACCCTTTAACCAATCCTTTTTTACCCACAAATATGCATAATTAAAATAATATATAATGGATGGAGTTTTAAAGATATAAGAGGCAGTTGGTTTTGGTAGTAGTGGAAAACCCAATCAAAGAAAGATACATAGGTGAGAGGTGGAATGAAGCAATATGAACCATTCATTGGTTCAAGGTGAATTCCCTTATGTCTATAGTAACTTTATCATCTTCTAGAAAAACTATCAATTAGTAAAATATCATGATCATACCATTTTATTATTATATTT
Organism: Viscum album; assembly: GCA_963277665.1. Classification (NCBI taxonomy): domain Eukaryota; kingdom Viridiplantae; phylum Streptophyta; class Magnoliopsida; order Santalales; family Viscaceae; genus Viscum; species Viscum album. The sequence continues at coordinate 1,019,831,657 of OY728143.1, forward strand.
CTACCATGTGCATGGTTAATTAAATTATATATGTTTAGTCATTATCTCTAGAATTAATTGATTAATGAGAATGCATGATAGTAAAAAAATAAATTGTATTATGTATACTGTTTATCTAAGAAGTGGTTAATCACTCATGTAAATGAACTTAATATTACCAAGAATTCAGTTATGACAAAAATGGGAAATTTATAAATACGGATTTAACATCCCTCAATTATATATACTAATCTAGAATATTATTCATTGATTTATTTTAAAATTGAATCATGGTTCGATTTTCTTGGATGACCGATATTGGGTGTTTAAAAATTATTGGGGAGTTATAACATGTATTTTTGTATTAACTAAACATAGTTTACATTAAAAATTTATTTAAAAATAATGTATTTGGTGTAACTAAGAATCCAATTGTATGAAAATCTAATTTAAGGATTTTAGTATAGGTGATTCCACTCAACATGTCAAGGAATTGTGAGTTAAAGTAGTTAGAATTTGGAAAGCCTACCTAGAACCCTTTAATTGATTGACTGAACAAAGTAAATATACTAATATAGGGAATATACATCCATGACACTAGAATATTGAAGTAATAAGATATTTTGAATCCAATTGTGAGGGATATAGTGTTTTGATATAAAAAAGTGTGGGAGTAATGAATATAATATAATATTTCACTACTGGAATCAGGGGTTTTACCAACGGTTCAGAACCCTTGGTAAAGGCTGTTGAACCGTTGGTATAATTTATACCAATTGTTCAGCAAACTGTAGGAAAGTAAGCCATTGGGAAAAGCTTTTCCCAACGGTTTACATAGAACCATTGGAGTAGGGGTAGGAAAGTTAACCTTTCCCAACAGTTCTCATAAAACCATCGGTAAAGGTTTTGCCAACGATTGTGCTAAACCATTGGCATAACCAAACAGTTTCAAACCGTTGTCATACCCTATGCTGTGCATATTGCACAGCATCCCTGCAATTTGAAAAGCAGGCAGAGGTGGAGGTGTCCTGGAATAATTTGATGCATAATTTGATGCACATCAAGAATAAAATCATAATTCATTTTAATTCATACAAATTTAACATATGATGCATAATTTGATGACAAACACATACATAATTCATAACGTAATTATAAACATACATACAAAAAAAAATATAAACATACATAATTAATTGAGAATATAAACATACGTAATTATAAACATACATATAAAAAAGTGATCCACTTTGAGTGGTTCACTCGTACACGTCACAATAGACCCATTGATCGTTGTCCTAATGTTTCAACGGAATCCGAATGCATTTGGTTGGTTTTTCGTATGCTATTTGTTATTTTCACTTAAAATATTGTTCATTTTAAACAAAAGAGATACACATTGAGTTGTTCTGACAACACCATGCCTTGAATTGAGGCGGGGTTGACTCATACACGCCACATATGAACCGTTGATCATTATGCTAAAGTGTCAACACAATCAGAATCCGTTTGGTTGGTTTTCCATATGTACTTAAAATTATGTCCATTTTAAACAAAAGACAGACACTAAGAGTGATTCCTACCACACCGCACCTCGGATTGAGGCAGGGTTGATTGTAAAAGTCACAATAGACCCATGTATCGTTTTCTTAAAGTTTCAATGGAATCCAAATGCGTTTGGTCTGTTTTCCATATGAAATTTGTTATTTTCACTTAAAATGGTTTCCAATTCAAATAAAAGTGATCCACTTAGAGTGGTGGGGGCCACACCGCGACTCGGATTGAGGTGGGGTTGACTCGCACTCGTACACCTCACAATAGAAACATAGATCGTTGTTCTAAAGTGTCAACATAGTCCGAATGCATTTGGTCGGTTTCCAGTATGTCAGTTGGTGTTTTCACTTAAAAATAAGTCCATTTTGAACAAAAGAGAGGCCGTTTGAGTGGTCCTGGCCACACCGTGCCTCGGATTGAGGCAGAGTAGACTCATACACGTCACATTTGACCCATGGATCATTTTCCTTAAGTTTCAATTGAATACGAATGTGTTTGGTCGGTTTTCTGTATGTCAGTTGTTGATTTCACATAAAATTAAGTCCATTTTTTAAAAAATAGAGGCACTTTGAGTGGTGTCGGCCACAATGGGCCTAAGATTGAGGCGGGGTTGACTTGTAAACGTCCAATTTGACCGATAGATCATTGTATTTAAGTTTCAATAGATTCCGAATGCGTTTGGTCGGTTTTCCGTATGTCAGTTGTTGATTTGTCTTTAAATTAAGTCAGTTTTTAACAAAATAGAGGCACTTTGAGTGGTGTCGGTCAGACTGGGCCTCAGATAGAGATAAAGTTGACTCGTAAACGTCACATATGAGTCATGGATCATTGTGAAAATGTATCAACACAATTAGAATCCGTTTGATCAGTTTGGCATATGTACGTAAAATATTGTCCATTTAAAAAAAATGAGGGACAGTTTGGGTGGTGTCGGCCACACCGCACCTCGGATTGAGTCGGGGTTGACTTGTACACATCACATATGACCCATGGATCGTTTTCCTAAAGTTTCAATACAATCCGAATGCGTTTGGTCAGTTTCCCGTACGCCAGTTGGTGTTTTCACTTAAAAATAAGTCCATTTTGAACAAAAGTGAGACATTTTGAGTGGTCCCGGCCACACCGTGCCTTGGATTGTGTAAGAGTTGACTCTTACATGTCAAATTTGACCCATGGATCATTTTACTTAAGTTTCAATAGAATCTGAATGCGTTTGTTCGGTTTTCCGTATGTCAGTTGTTGATTTCACTTAAAATTAAGTCCATTTTTAACAAAACAGAGGCACTTTAAGTGGTGTAGGCCACACCGGGCCTCAGATTGAGTCGGGGTTGACTCGTACACATCACATATGAGTCATGGATCGTTATGAAAAAGTATCAACACAATCAGAAAACTTTTGATCGGTTTGACGTATGTACGTAAAATATTGTCCATTTTAAACAAAATAGGGACACTTTGGGTGTTGCCGGACACACCGCGCCTCAGATTGAGGCGGGGTTGACTCCTACATGTCACATTTGACACATGGATCATTTTCCTAAAGTTTCAACACAATCTGAAGTTGTTTGATCGGTTTCACGTATGTCAGTTGTTGATTTCACTTAAAAATAAGTCCATTTTGAACAAAAGAAAGGTAGTTTGAGTTGTCCCAGCCACACCACGCCTCTAATTGAGACATAGTTGACTCTTACATGTCACGTTTGACCCATGGATCATTTTCCTTAAGTTTCAATTGAATCTGAATGCGTTTGGTCAGTTTCCCGTATGTCAGTTTTTGATTTCACTTAAAATTAATTCCATTTTTATAAAAAAAGAGGCACTTTGAGTGGTGTCGGCCACACCGGGCCTCGGATTTAGACGGAGTTGACTCTTAAACGTCACATAAGAGTCATGGATCATTGTGAAAAAGTATAAACACAATCAAAATCCATTTGATTGGTTTGGCGTATGTACGTAAAATATTGTCCATTTTAAACAAATGATGGGCAGTTTGGGTGGTGCCAACCATAGCGCACCTTGAATTGATGCAGGGTTGACTCGTACACGTCACATATGACCCATGGATCATTGTTCTAATGTTTCAACATAGTCCTAATGCGTTTTTTCGGTTTCCCGTATGTCAGTTGGTGTTTTCACTTAAAAATAAGTTCATTTTGAACAAAAGAAAGACAGTTTGAGTGGTCACAGCCACACCGCACCTCATATTGAGGCGGAGTAGACTCATACACTTCACATTTGACCCATGGATAATTTTCCTTAAGTTTCAACAGAATCCGAATGCATTTGGTCAGTTTGTCGTATGTCAGTTGTTGATTTCACTTAAAATTAAGTCCAATTTTAACAAAACAGAGGCACTTTGAGTGGTGTTGGCCATAATGGGCCTCATATTGAGTCGGGGTTGACTCTTACACATCAAATTTGACCCATAGATCATTGTCTTTAAGTTTCAACAGAATCCGAATGCGTTTGGTCAGTTTTCCGTATGTCAGTTGTTGATTTCACTTAAAATTAAGTCATTTTTAACAAAACAGAGGCACTTTGAGTGGTGTCAGCCACACTGGGCCTTGGATTGAGATAGAGTTGACTCATAGACATTACATATGAGTCATGGATCGTTGTGAAAAATTATCAACACAACCAAAATCAATTTTATTGGTTTGGCGTATGTACATAAAATATATTCCATTTTAAACAAATGAGGGACAGTTTGGGTGGTGCCGTTCACACCGCACCTAGGATTGAGGTGGGGTTGACTTGTACTCATCACATATGACCCATGGATCGTTTTCATAAAGTTTCAACACAATCCGAATGTGTTTGGTCAGTTTCCCATATGTCAGTTGGTGTTTTCACTTAAAAATAAGTCCATTTTGAACAAAAGTGAGGCAGTTTGAGTGGTCCCGACCACACCGCGCCTCAGATTGAGGCAGAGTTGACTCTTAAATGTCACATTTGACACATGTATTGTTTTCCTTATGTTTCAATAGAATCTAAATGCATTTGGTCTGTTTTTCGTATGTCAGTTGTTGATTTCACTTAAAATTAAGTCCATTTTTAACAAAATAGAGGCACTTTGAGTTGTGTCGGCCACACCAGGCCACATATTGAGGTGGGGTTGACTCATAAACATCACATATGAGTCATGGATCGTTGTTCAAAAGTATCAACACAATCAGAAACATTTTGATTAGTTTGGCGTATGTACGTAAAATATTGTCCATTTTAAACAAAAGAGGGACATTTTGGGTGGTGCCGGCCACACCGCGCCTCAGATTGAGGTGGGGTTGACTCTTACACATCACATATGACACATGGGTCGTTTTCATAAAGTTTCAACATAATCTGAAGGCGTTTGGTCGGTTTCCCTTATGTCAGTTGGTGTTTTCACTTAAAAATAAGTCAATTTTGAACAAAAGGGAGACAGTTTGAGTGGTCCCGGCCACACCACACCTCAGATTGAGGTGGAGTTGACTCGTACACATCACATTTGAGCCATGGATCATTTTCCTTATGTTTCAACAGAATATGAATGCGTTTGGTTAGTTTTCCGTATGTCAGTTGTTTATTTCACTTAAAATTAAGTCCATTTTTAACAAAAAAGAGGCACTTTGAGTGGTGTCGGCCACACTGGGCCTCAGATTGAGATGGAGTTGACTCGTACACGTCACATATGAGTCATGGATCATTGTACAAAAGTATCAACACAATAAGAAACCGTTTGATCTGTTTGGCGTATGTACGTAAAATATTGTCCATTTTAAACAAAAGAGGGACAATTTGGGTGGTGTCGACCACACCACGTCTCAGATTGAGCCGGGGTTGACTCGTACGCGTCACATATGACCCATGGATCGTTGTCCTAAAGTTTCAACATATTCAAAATGCGTCTGATCGATTTTCTGTATGCCAGTTGGTGTTTTCACTTAAAATTAATGTCATTTTGAACAAAAGAGAGACAGTTTGAATGGTACCGTCCACACCGCGCCTCGGATTGAGGTGAGGGGTGTTTGGGGGGTGTTCAGGGGGCTGTCTGGGGGGTGTCCAGGGGGGCTATCCGGAGGGTGTTTGGGGGGTGTTCGGGGGGCTGTCTGGGGGGTGTTCGGGGGATGTTCGGGGTCCGGGGGGGAGGGTGAGGGGGCTGTCTGGGGGGTGTTCGAGGGGTTGTCCAGGGGGCAGTCCGGGGGGTGTTCGGGGGGCTGTCCGGGGTCCGGGGAGGAAGTTGAGGGTGCTATCTTGGGGGTGGTCTGGGGGGGGGGGGGATGTCCGGGGGCCGGGGAAAAGGGTGAGGGGGCTGTCCGCGGGGTGTTCGAGGGGCTGCCTGGGGGGTGTTCGGGGGGATATCCGGGGTCTGGGGAGGAGGGTGAGGGGGCTGTCTGGGGGGCTATCCAAGGACCAAGGAGGAGGGTGGGGGGGGGTGTCCGGGGGGTTGTCCGGGGTCCGGGGGAGGAGGGTGAGAGGGCTGTCTGGGGGGGGGGGGGGGTCTGGGGGGGCTATCTGGGGGGCTGTCCAAGGACCAAGGAGGAGGGTGGGGGGTTGTCCGAGGGGCTTTCCGGGGTCCGGGGAGGCGGGGCGAGGGGCTGTCTGGGGGGGGGGGGTGTTCGAGGGGCTGTCTGGGGGGGTGTTCGGGGGGTGTTCAGGGGTGATGTCCGGGGTCCGGGGAGGAGGGTGAGGGGGGCTGTCCAGGGGGGCAGTTCGGGGGGGGGGGGGGGGGGCTGTCCGGGGGGTTGTCCGGGGTCCAGGGAGGAGGGTGGGGGGCCTGTCCGGGGGGCTGTCTGGGGGGGATGTCCGGGGGGCTGTTTGGGGGACATACCTGCATCATATCATAAAAAATAACACCAAGGATCTGACAAAATAGAAGCAGACATGCAGAATAATGACAAGTGCACATACAAATCAGAAGCAACTAAAACACTATTGCATACATGCCATTTTTATTTCCTAAAACAATTTAAAACAAGAAAAATGATGAAACTCTAGAACATGGGTTGCCTCCCAGAAAGTGATAAGTTTTACATCTTCATCCAGACAGATGGAAATTGGTCAATTGTCTTGGTCCATCAGCTCAGAATTCCTCTTCCTCTTACAAGAACTGGTGGACGTGTCATCAAGATCACGAGGATGCTTAGTGGGACCGATCACTTTAGGAGCATAGCAGCCGTGAATATGATGTAGGAGTAAGAAAATCTGGTGCTCGACATCAGCCAGAAGTTGAGTCACCCATCGTACAAGGTCAGATGGAGATGGGATGGGCACATCGATGATCATGGAAGAGGCAGATGAGCTAGACATTGCTGGTTGAGCTGCATCCACAAATGGATTCATTTTTATATATTAGAACCTTTATAAATGTTTTTCCATTTTTACCAACAATTAATGTGTTAAAACTGTAAAAAATTACTTATTGTATATTTAAAAATGGATTTACTCTTTGACATGATGCATAATATCTCAAATATTCCTCATTGGATCCCAATTTTCAATTTTACTCCATTATCAAAAGTCTTATATCAATTTATTTTTATTTGGATCCATAAGGTGTACTTATCTAAAATGAATCGACTATCTTAGATTATGTTTGAAAAAGAAACATCCTCACGATAATGTTTTAATTCCATTAATGAATTTTTTATTTAAAACATTTTTCCTAGGGAGATCAATATCCACCACACACACTTACCCTGAACAGCCCCCACTCACCCCGGACAGCCCCCCACTCACCCCAGACAACCCCCCCACCCCTCGGGCAGCCCCACACTCACCTCGGACAACCCCAACCCTCGTACAGCCCCCCACCCCTCGAACACCAGCCCAATCACCCCGAACAGCCCCCACCCCTCGGACGACCCCCCACTCACCCCGGACATCCCCCCCACCACTCAGACAACCCCCCACTCACCTCGGACAGCCCCCACCACTCGGACAACCCCCCACTCACCCCGGACAGCCCCCCGACACCCCTCGGACAACCCCCCACTCACCCCGGACAACCCCCCACCCCTCAGACACCCCCACTCACCCCGGACAGCCCCCGCCACCCCTCAGACAACCCTCCACTCACCCCGGACCGCCCCCCACCCCTCGGACAACCCCCAATCACCCCGAACACCCCCACCCCTCGGACACCCCCCCCACAGACCCAAATCAAACAGAAAAAAAATTTCATACACACAAGAAAGAACATTAATTAATGAAAACATTAAGGAAAACATTAATAAAAACATTAATTGAAATAAAACATTAATTCAACCATTAATGAAAACCCTAAAAATGATTAATGAAAACATTAATTGGATTTTGTTTACATTGATTTAGTGATTCGAGTACACAATTCATCAAGGGTTTATAATGATTCATAAAATTGTCCAAAATCCTTAGAAATAGGGCAAAACTACATGATAAATGGATAAATAGTGAAATAAATGGATAAATGTTGAGAATAAAAGGATATATTTAACTAATATGAGAAGAATTTAAAATAATCTAACCTGAATTGGGGAGTTGCAGATGGAATATTTACCTGGACGACCGCTTCTGAGGTGGGGGATCTGATTCTGGGCGGTCTGGGAGGTTCTGGGGGAGTCGGGGAGAGTTTTGGGGAATTTGGGGGGGGGGGGGGGGGTGAATTTTCCCAACGGGTTTTAAAAACCATTGGGAAATGCATTCTTTTCCCAATGGTTTCATCAAACTGTTGGGGAATGAATGGAAATACTATGCTTTCCCAACGGTTTCTTCAAACCGTTGGGAAAGAAAAATCTTTACCCAACAGTTGAAAGCCTTCCCAACATTCATTTTCCCAACGATTTCTTCAAACCGTTGGGAAATCATCCCTAATAACACCTTTACCAACGGTTCTTTTGAATCATTGGTATAAAAGCGTTGGGAAAGATACATTTTCCAGTAGTGTTTTTTTCTCTTCATTTTTTAGATATGTTAATAAAATTCATATCATCTTATTTATAGACATGAAAATAAACATGAATTTATACATATTGAAGTGAACAATTATTAATAAGGATAACCTTCTCACTTTCACAAGATTACTAGAGTGGGAAATACAATTATTATTTATCCTACACAGATAAAAGAAATTTTAAGTGCTGGAAGAACCAATTCCAAATGCTCTCAGTAAATAGACTAGTGAGGATGTGTTGTCCGTCCTTGAGAACATTTGAATGTTTATATTTATGTTCAATGTTTTAATATTTTATACATGAAAAATGATCTTCTAAATTATCATGTGGGCACGGATGTGTATAACATGATGTATCAACTTTAGTATCTATATCAATAGAAGTCGAGACAAGTGATATATGAGATCTACAATGTTATGTTTAAAATAAATCTTGGGGACGTGACACTAACCAATCCTTATCTAGGTAAACATGTTTGCTACATTGAAGGATTAAACATCTTAGGGATAAATTATCATAATGAGATGGATATTTTTTAATTTCTATTCTTATTCACCCAGTGTACAAAGACTTGCTTCATGAAAACCTCGCATTACTTAAGGTGAATAATAAATGGAATAAAAATACATGGGGCCCAAGACTCATAAAAATTATAAATCTCTTAGGCATCATGCTTCCCACAAGATAATGATCCAAAGGTCGGGGAATTAAAAAGAAATCATTATGTTTTTCATGTGGAAAGCATGGCCACTAGAAGAGGAAATCCACTCAGAAGCAATAAGAAGCTAAAGGTGAATTAATTATGTATTCATACCTTTCAGTATCAACACATTATGTATTATATATAGTTTGTTAAGATCATATATATATATTCCAATATAGTAACCAAGTCAATTCCAAAAGATTGTTAGAGGGAATGTTGATTAGTGAGCTACCAATGTTGTGAGGATAGCTAGTCTAGCCGTTGGAGACTACCAACTTCCATTACCAATAGGATTTATATTGGTTTCATGAGACTGTAATTAAGTAATTACTATAACCATGATCATAATTTCTGTATCCATTATATATATATCGTTTTATTTTCAAATTTTTAAATAAAAATAATTTTTTTAATGTTTATATGTGTTATGGTATGACACCATTAAATAATGGTGTTTATATAATAAAAGATAAAAATGTATTGTAAATTGATAATAAAACATGCTTAAATGACTCATATAACATCTATATATGGAGTCAGAATCTTGGTAATATATATGAGTAGAATTTAAAAATGATCACTCATGATAGTTATTTAGCATATTTTTAGATACAACAACTTGAATGATGCCATTATTATTTTTAAGGTAAAATAAACAAACCACCATATTATTGGAATGTTGAAATATATAAATAAATTCTTTGATTAGTACACAATAATGTGTGTGGATCATTTTTATTGAATCTAGACATGGGTGTTCCTTCTTCATAGATTTTATTGGTGAAATGAGTAGATATTGACTTGTATATTTGATGAGGAATATGTCTGAGTCGTTGAGAAATTAAAATAATTCATGAATTAAGTAGGGTTTAAAGCTGGAATGAAGATAATTAATCTTAAATTTGATAGAAGTTGTGAATGTCATAACAAGGATTTTATCTTCCATTAACAGGATTTTGGGATTCTATCTCAACTCACACCACCTAACAAAATGTGGTGGAATAGTATTAGTGAAAGTTGGAACTGTACCATGATATATATGCTAAGTTTAATGATTATTCATGCATATATTAAATTATCCATTTCGACATATTAATAAATAACTATGATATACAAACTAAATTGAGAACCAACAAAAGTATAAAATATGATTCACTTTAAGATATAGAGTGGAAAAAAAATTTAGGTTGCATACAATTGTATGTGGTTATGAAGGGTTACATAAGGCCATCATAGGGAACAAACATGCACCCTAGAACAAAAAGTGAATATGTATAGGGTATCAAAATGAAAGAAAGGGATACTACCTATACAACCCCACATATAAGAAATTGATTTCCTCCAGACTAGCCATTATTCATTAGAGGGATCACATCTTCATTGATGATAGTGGTAGAATGGTTGAAATTAATAACTTTTATGCTCATGATACACAAGTGTTTGTATAGAAACAGATTCCACGGGTCCTCATGGAATGGGTTGTTCCAAAAACACATGTATTACTTAGAATCACCATAGAAGTAAGAGAACTAGGGAGATACATTTTTATAGTCACCAAAGATGAGGAAAACTTATTGGTTTACAATAATGAACCACTTTCTTATAAATAGGTATTAGAGAGCTCAAAAGCCACGTAATATCATGAATCCATGAATTCAAAAAAGGATTCCATGTATGAAAACTTGGTTTGGTTTCTATTAAATCAACCATTTAATGTAAATACTATTCGGTGAAAATGGTAATTTTCTAGAAAACTATACATGGATGGTCATGTAAGTACATATAAAGTAGTTCTAGTGTCTAAAGGGTTTAAACAACATCAATGAATTGACTACAATGAATCCATTTCTCTATTCATCATATTTAAATCCATCATAATTATACTTGCAATAGTAGAATACCCTAACTATAAAATTAGGTAGATGGATGTCATCACATCATTCCTTAATTAATAATTTGCAGAACATATATATATGACACATCTAGAAGGGTTTTTGACTCTCAGTGATTCCAATAGAAGATTCAAGTCATTGAAATCCATAATCATCAATGTCATGGAGCATTCAGTTCGATGAGGCTATAAAATAATTCAGGTTCATTGAGAATTATTGTAATCCATTTTTTACAATATATGCAGTGTGAATTTGATTTCAATTGAAGTATTATATATTGATGATGTGTTACTTATTAGAAATTAAATAATATTCTCACAGTCTATTAAGGAATTTTTATAAAATGAAAGACAAAGGAGAAGTGGCATATATTCTTGGAATTAATATCATTCATGATAGATCCATAATTCTTCTTGGAGGAAGTCAAGGTAAAAAAATTGAACAAATACTAAATATATTTTGTATAGAATAATCTTATAGGAGGTTATTTCTAGTGTCACATGTTATACATCTTTCCAAGAAAATGTTTCCTACAACACAATAAGGGAAATAATGAATTAATAGGATCTCACACACTTAGACAACAAGATCAATCATATATGTCATGTTATGTACTAGACTTGATTTTTCATATACATTGAGTATGGTAGGAATATATCAAGATAATCTAGTTGAACAACATTATTCTATTGTTAAGTATATACTTAAGTATTTGATATGAACTATTGAAATTTTCTTAGAGTATGGAAGATATAAAGAGCTAGTCATATGGGGTTATACTCATTCTAGTATTTGAACAGATCATAAGGATTTGTAGTTGTCGTTAGGATATGTTTTTAGTCTCATTGGAGGATATATGAGTTAAAAGGGTTCAAAACATATGGCTATTACTTATTCTACATTTGAGTCATAGAATATTTTACCTTTTGATTCACCCTAATACGTTAGGATACAAAACATTATCCAGGAATTGATATGGTACCTAATAGTAGCGACCCTATAACATTGTAATGTGATAATAATATTGTAAAATGTCCTAGGAAACACCAACGAACAGAGAACATACTTTGGAAGTATCATCTTTTGATGGATTTTTCTTAGAGGGGTGAAATATTAGTTAGTAGAGTTTCTATGGATGAAATCATGGTGGACCCCTTGACTATATCATTATCTCAGTAGATTAATAATTATTATATGAGTTTCAGTGCTCTTAATGTTGTTAGTATTTGGATCTAGCGAAAGCTAGAGTCTCTTGGAGTTTGTAACAAATAACCAATTTATGCTTACCTTTTTATCACCATTTTCATTATTTTGAATATTATTAAACATTTTGTCACATAATTATTTTTCTCATCTATAACTTATCATGTGATAATGTCCTAAGAGTATATGTAGCACTAAATAGTCATAGCAGTTCCCCACTATGATGAGAATCTGGACGATCCATGACAATATAATCAAAAATATTTGTTCTATAGCTTGAAGAAATTATTTTTTTAAAAACATGACACAAGATTTCGGGGGTGGATAATAATAAGTCTTTTTAGGAACCTTCTTTTGGTGTACTCACTTTGCAATTTCTAGTGTCAGAGATACTAAATATTAGACCTTCCAGTAAGAAATCCACATTTATATGTTTCAATGGATGTTAATATGGGGTATGTGTGTATTAATCCTTGAACTTTATTGTTATAATTAATAGATTTTACGATTTTATACATTTATGTAATTATTAAAATCATTATGATTGATATTCTCAGTGAATTATGATATGTTTGGTGCATCATGAATAATATATAATTAATGAAAAATGAGAGAAAGGGTTTATCCATTATGTTATTTAACAGATGATGATTGATCGGGCCCTTTTATGGAAATTATATAGAATAAATAAATCCATTTGAATGGTTTTCAATAAGTAAGTTCAATTTATTTAAATTCTTAGAAAGAGGCATCGAACACATAGGATTATCACATTAGCATGAAATAAGATTTATTAGAGATGTTATCATAATGTGATTATATTACAAGTTAATAACTGATATGTGGTTTTACATCATTACAACATTAACATACTTATTTATGAATTCGGTGGAATGTTACTTGATGCTATCCTTGGACTTTTGGCCACTTCACCTAATATTATGTATAAATAGTCCTAGGAGGTCACATACTAAGTGTATCCAGAAATTTAGTTAAATAGTAACATTATTTCATATATTAAATGTTGATTAATTTTTTTCCCACATGTGGTTTAATAATTATTCATCATTTCATGATCACATATATTCTATAATAAGTTAGTTGGGAGAATATTTTGTGAGAGGAAAATTTATTAAAAAATTATATTCTATTTATTAAATATAATATTTAATTGTTTAATAGAGAATAATATATTGATATTTTTTTAATAAATAAATATTCATCATTCAAGGCTCGATAAATATTAGGGTGGAATATTGGATCGATTTTAATGGTCCAATAATATATATATATATATATATATTATTTAAATATATTATTTTTAATTAAATTTTCTATCTTTCCTCAAGTAAATATTCAATAATAATATTACTATTATTATTATAGGCTGTGGGTTCCGTAGGGATAATATAAATAAAGGGGGAAACATACTAGGTTTTTATTACCTACTAAAGATTCATGCACTGTGGTGAGATATACAATTCTCATAATGGTTTAACACATAGCCTCTGATATACCTTTAAATCCCATCACGATAACTCTTGGGAGGCATTATCTGGTGTAAGTTCTTGTTTAATAAGTATCAAACCCTAATTGGACTTATAACACATTCTAATTTGTTTTCTCTGGATAATGGAACACCTTGGTTTTTATGTCTTAAGGAACACAGTCTTAGCCCTCCCATCTTGCTCACTAGCCTACAAAATTGGATATTATTGGAATGCAGTATGAAATCATAGATGTTCAATGTAACACCCCAATATTTTATGAATGTTTTTAAAATGATGTAAATTTACTTGATGTCATTCATTGCACACAATACCAAGTAAATCTTGCACTGCATGCAACACTTACATGACTTGTGTTACACACCACATTGAGTTTTAAAGTAATGATATATTATTAATATAGTTATTTTAACATAACTATAATAATATAGCCATTAAAATTAGTTATATGGATATTAATAAATAACTTTTAACTATTATGTGTAGTTTTTTTAAATAATGAAAACATATTTATAAAAAAAATTACTTTTTAATTAAAGTCTTTTTATGTTTTGAAAATAATATTTTTTAAAAGAATCTAATTTTTATTTAATTTTGTGAACAATAATAAAATCAATTCTTGAAACTTTTAAGAAAATAATTTGATAAAATAAAATTAATTTTTGAATTAATAATGTAAAATATATCTTAGGGTGAATTTTTTGGAATTTTTTTAACGTTTTATTTTTTGATGAATATTGAAAAATACTGAAATTTATTTGAAATCATCCTTTTAATTTAATTTATTCACAATGTTCAATTATATTTTAAATTTTTTTAAAATTATATTAACATCAATTTTGAATTTATTAATCCAAATTATGTTATTTGAGTCAATTTTATATTAAAATAAGATATAAAAACATTATAAACATATTATTATTTTAACATTTAAAACTTACTTCTTGGCCACATCTATAAAGTTAATTTTAAATTAATTTTATTCACTTTTTTAAAATATATTATTAATAATGGACTCAATATTTGTAATTATAATAATATATCATATTTAAAAAGTTAAATTTTAATTTTGCCCAAAATATATAGTAAATGCAACAAAAATTAATTACCACAGTTAAGGTAAAATTGGGTAAATAGGTGGTTAAACTAAGATGAAATGGGTTGAAATAACCTATACAATTGTCTAAATACTATTTTATATTCATATTTATACCATTAAACCTCTATTTTCTATAATTCCCCACCCCCGCGATTACAAAAGGCCATACCCTCTTCTATCTTATTCACACATCAAACATTTCTATTCAGCCAATAAATTGGAAAGACACATCCCCAATCCCCCACCCCCTCATCCTAGGATCCTTATTTTTCTCATAAATCCATCCCATGAATTATTTTGATGAAAACCTATGGAGGATAGAAAAAGAGAAGTTATTGTTCTTCAACAGGTGATTTTGTTTTATTTCTTTCATAACCCCTCCCAGTTATTTTAATATATTTACTAAACAAAAAACTAATTATATTCCATATAATATGATATTTTATGTTAATTTCATGACCTGACTCTTCCTATACTTATATTAAATGGGTTATGAACTCATTTTTCTTGTGTACAACAAAATATTGTCTCACAAGCTAATGTCGTTCTTTTATTCATTACCACCTATCAAGGATGTTCATAATGATGGATATATAGTTTATATATGATATTTGGGATATTTATGAGTTAAATATTATTATTTAATTATTATATCATGCATCCCTTCATGCATTCAATTTATTGAGATAATGATAACATTGTTCGTGTGTACAGTGGACTACTACATCACTTCGCATAGTGATTTGTTCATGATTTACATGAAATCAATAAAGCAAGGTTTTAATAAACATACTTGATATATATGACATAACCATGATTATATAAATAAAATATATACCATTTTATTTTATTTTCATCCTTTTAAATTGATAATAAGATGGAAACATCATTCATGTGTACGTATAGCCTACTGTCTCCATGAACAGTGTATTTCATTTCCTATCACTAAATTTTATTAATTAATATATATATATATATATATAATTACTATATTTTATATTTATATCATGGTTAAAATTCTAAATATTTCATAATAAGGATGAATCTAATAGGACCAAAAATATAAAAATTCAAAACATATAGGAATTACAAAGCCGTTATTACCCGAAAAGAAATTTTAACATGGAATTGTTAATAAAAAAATAATAAAAGGTTATAATAAAATAATACATGCTATTATATAAATATATATTTTGATTTGTTATTTAATAGATTTATAATAATCTTATAAGTATTATACAAGAGGTTTTAATAATTACAATGGAAGTCTGGACTTAAGGTAAGGGATTTTCTTCACAGTTTTTACTTCTATGAGAAACATGTTGTATTCACCACTTATTTATTATATGTCGTGTATATAAAAAACAAATATATTTTATAATTATTATCCTAAATAATATTTTTATTTTCAATTCCATTTTATTATATATCTTTTATAGGGTTTTTGGTTCAAGCGTTACTGAACGATAAAGTATTTTTGTATCAATTTGCCTTCATTGTGACATGCATTATGTTATACACCTATATTCATTCTCGAGGCGTATATGAATCCCATTTAAAATGTAATATCAATAATTTATTCATCATATTTTCATTTTATGTTTCATTTTTTGTTATTCTTTAATTTTTTTACTATTCAATGTTACCAAATTGGGAGGACTTTTATTTTACAATTGCATCATTTATCAGGATTGTTTATGAGTAAGTATGAAATGTTAAAATATCATGATCAATCTCTCAATAATTCTCCTAAATTATCATACATTATAGTTATTCATCATATCTTTATGTAATTGTACCATTTAATCATTCTTTGGCATTTAAAATATTTATGAATTTTTTTAACAAAATACAACTTTATTAAATGATTGATCAAAATAAATTTCTATCTAAGATTAAATTGCTTGGTGTAACATATTCATTAATATTAATATCATTCAAGGATACCTTTTATATTTATTCTCTGAATGATTTATATTTTTATGGGATTATTTTCAAGAAACATGTTTCTCTTCAATGGTTTATAACATTATCAATTGATTTTGAAACCTAATTATTATCCTGAGTTTTTATATTAAGAAATTATTGTGGAGCCTATATATTTTACACGGATAATGATATGATAAAATGATTTTGATACCCACTTAATTTATTTTTTTATGATTTGAAAAATGTTTATGATCTTCTGGCGCACGTAAATATGGTTTTAATTATGTGATGGGTAGGACCTATATCTCCCTCCAATTCATTCGTTAATGATTTATATCTCATGATACAGACAGAACCAGAACAAAAAATGGCACTATTTTAGTAAGACAGTGCTGGAAAATAGTGAACCATCTTCAGTAAGATATTGTTGGAATGGGGAGTGAACTCAGTTTATTATGATAGGTTTGGAATGGTTAGTGAACCCTGTTTCATAATGGATTTTTTCCAATATAATTGTATTGGAAGGAACCTTGACTAATATGGAAATTATATTTTTTGTGCTTATGTGTTTGAAAAAATTCAATGTCTTGTTCAAATTTTATTATCTCATGGATCATTCTCTCAGATTCCATTATGACTTATGTCGTATGAACTGTCGATATTTGCATCATGAATCAAGATTAAAAAATTTCATATAAGGGTAAGGTTACAAAATGTTATGATCAAGTTATCATAACCTTATGTTCACATTATTCTTTTTAATCTCCATTGTTTACATATCCACAAGATCAGAGCTCACCATTTCTTATGTTTTATATCCCCAATTTATGAAGATATGTATTATATTTGATATGTCTAATAACGGTGATAGTTTTATGAATGTAGTGGGAGATGATGTGGATCACATATGGATATATATTTATTTTTCCATGTTTCCAAATTCACTAAATTATTACGGTCTTCTGGATTGTGTTTATGAAATAAAATTAATTTTCATCAAAAAAATGATATAATGTCTATGTATGATATTCCTAGGTCTCTATCATTGGTATCAAATGCAAATATTAGTTAAACATTGGAAACTACAATGAGAAAACATTACAGATATCCCTAAGGACATGTCTAAGGATAAGTCTATGGATGATTCAAAGTATAGTAAAATGTCACGGAATTTTAATAAAGGATAAAATTATTGGATTTCTTAAAATACATCCCTATTTTAGTACTATAAGTAGATTTTTATCTTTAAAAATTGTACCATGTGGTAAGAACAGCAATAAAAATGCATTGATCTGGACTTGATCAGGAACTAGTGATCAAAAATATACCTTTCTTCACACCTTGTTTAACACTCTAATCAGATATTCTTTAGAAATTAACAAAAAAATTTCAATGAACCATGAAAATTTTAAATAGAATATTTTTATGAATAACCTAAATAATACTTATAGTTTCATATATTAAAAAACATTTACCTTATTTTTACATCTTATAGGTTATTTTTAGGATTATATAGTTCCACATAATGATTATTATTTCTTATATTAAACTTTTTGGTTTTAGTCAATCGTTTGAACTCGATGGAACCTCATTAGTGCTGTGTGTGACGGAAAATGAAATGATTACCCTAGTGAAAATCCAAAATTAATGTGATATGGATTTAAAAATGTTGTTTCTATTATCACACAACTTCATAAATATATGAATCATTCTAGACTTATAAATAAAAAATGAGGGAATGACACTCTATTTATTCTTTTATGAGATAGGACCAACCTTTCTATGATGGATTCATTGATCAATTAGATTCTATGAAATGAATTATTACCACTATAAATATATTTTCCATTCCCTAATATTAAGAACTTCAAAAATTCAATTTGGATTTTAACCATTTAGTAGTTGATGTAGATCAATGGGGGACATTTATCAAGAATACAATCCAACATGATGAAATTAACTCCATTGATAGGGATGAGTTCAAGAACATATTTTTTAATAAATATATTCCTCATGTGTTCCATAATAATATTTATTAGGGGTTAATTGAGATAAGACAAATGGATGATGAATCCATTGGTACCTATGAGGAAAATTTTACCAGACATGTGATGATTGATTTTGGTATTATCATTTAATTTGAATGTAAGGTTGATTGATTCATCATTGGATTAAAACCACAATATCAAAGGATGTTATCCGTATGTGAAATCATTAGTTATGAAGTTATTTTTAAATCTCTTACCAAGGTGAATATAGATTTTGGAGTTATCTATCAATCTCATGGTCTTGACAAAAAATTTATTATGGAGTTCAAAGGACAACATAAAATCCAAGGAATGAAAATGATAAGATTTTTTTACGATTAAAGTGTTAGAAGATGCATGGAGAAAATTTTATTAAGGGGACTAGTAAATGGTTTATGTTGGTAATTTAATGTCACCATGAACTTTATTTTCAATGTGATTGGAAAATGTTAGCTAATAATGAAAATAAGAAGAAAGATTCACAAAATGAACCGCCCAAAATTTTGTGACACATGTGTAAGAGGAATGGTCATTATTCAAACAAATTCCAAATACAGAGGGTAAATGATGATGATCAACATCAAAACCATTTTAAGCCAATGGATATTGATAAATATTATGTTATCAATATTTATAATAAGGGGTGAAATAAGGACGTGGTGAAATGTACACCTACCAAACACTCTATATGTGCTAATATCTTATTGGACTCTAGATCATCCCATTCATTCATATCTAAAGACATTAATAAGGGTATCAAGATACCACCCAAATTATTATATGTTCAATTAGTAGTGAAATCACCTAATGTTACAATGACCGCTTCTAAATTATATGATTCCTCTCTGGTTGATGTGGTGGAAATTTTCTTTCAGAAAATCTGTTTATTCTTCATATTGTTGAATTTGATGTTATATTGGGAATGTTTTGGATTTATCTACATAAATAGAACATCAATTATCATGGAATTTAATTCACATTTAATATTACAAACCAACCTACAATCGTATATCAATGTGATGAAATATAAAAATTTATAATGTATATCACATCCATTGTATGAATATTTATTCCCATTCAAAAGGGGTGTTTATCACATATGGTTGGGGATAAACTCAAAATTAATGATATTAAATTATTTTGGTATGTTTTAATGGATTTTTAGAATATTTAACTATAATAAAACCTAAACATGATGTTTAGTTCTCAATATAACTCATAACAGGTGCCACACCATTTTCAAATACTTCATATTGAATGTACCTAATTGAGTTGGGGGAATTGAACAAGAAACTCCATGAAAACCACGAAAATGGATTCATTTGGACATGTGGGTCACCTTGGGTGGTTCACATATTTTTTTTAAAGAATGGTGGATTGAGAAAATTTTTCATTGATTACCGAGAGCTGAGCAAGATCAAAATTATGTAAATGTATCCTTTTCCCAATATTAATGACTTGTTTGTTAAACTTTATAGAAGTAAATATTTTTCCATGATACACCATAATTTTTGAGGAAAACAATTAAGGTTCAAGAAAGAGGATATACCAAAGGTGTCATTATATAAAATGTATTTAAGAAATGAATATATAGTGATTCCATTTAGTCATACTAATGACTTCTATATTAATGGATTTAATGAATAGAGTCTTTAGATATTTCCTAGATTAGTTTCTAGTTGTCATTATAGATGAAATTATTATCTATTCAAGGAGAAAAGAATATCATGAAGATCAATTTAAAATTGTACTAAAGAAACTATGTAGTGGGGAAAATATAAATATTTGTTAATGTGTGATTATTTTCTACAAAAGGTTTTATTATTAGGTCATAAAATCTCATAAGAGGGTATATCATTAGATCCATCAATGATATAGGTTATTGAATGTTGTCCTAGAAAAACCACAGTGAGTGAGATCCTTAGTATTGTAGGTTTATCAAGATTTAATAATTAGTATGTACAGAATTGATCGTGACTATCTAATCCTCTAACAAAATTGACTAAAAAATGATCCAAGTACATCTAAATAGATGACTGTGAGGAAAAATTCAAGGAACTAATGAGATTATTTATCTATAAAAATGTGAATAAATTACCTTATAGTATATAAGGGTTTATAATATATAGTGATGAATACATTAAGGTGTTGGGATGTTTTCTTATCTATAATAACATGGTTATAGATTATTCCTCATGAAAATTGAATAATCATTCATAAAATTTCCCAAATCAGGAGTTGGAGTTCGCTTCGATAATTTTTTTATTAATGATATGAACGCTATATCAATATAGTGAAACATGTGATATATATACCAATCCTAAAAGTTAATAGTATATACAAAAAAATAATGATTTTAATATGAACCAAATATGATTTTTATAACTGATTAATGATTTTTACAACTGAATACATTACTACACAAGGAATAGAAATAAGTTGGATGATGGTTTGAGTTGAAAAGATCATGTTATCTTATCCCTGATATAGATTAAAAATGATATAATATTTACATATTTTCAAAGGATGTATCTGGAAATCTGGAAAAAGTACAAAAGACATATCTTTTTCAATTGAATGTTCAAATATTTATCCATGAAAAGACTAAAAAGACACAAAAGGAGATGTAGAAATTTAAAAGAAGGTTTGAAATAATACTGAGTTTAACCATGAATAATATAGAATTATATGGTTTGGGAACCATATATGTGTTCAGTCTATTCCATATTTGAAGGGGTTTTTATAGAATTATTATTGTTCATCAGTATCTATCCATTCAAGAAGTATAAAGTTGTATGATTATTTAAAAAAAATACTTCTAGTGGGATGGAATTATGAGAGATATCATAGAGTCTCTATCTCAAGGAGTGGTATGGAAAAAAGTTGAGGTTAAATTACAGAATAATAAGGTCATGTTGTGAAATTTGACCATACCAGAATGAAAATGGAAACACATCACCAGGGATTTTGTCGTTAGGATCCCAAAAAAATCTAAAATGAATAGTTATTTATGTGTTGTATTTGATCACATTAGTAATTTAGCACAAATAATCTCTATCAGATAAGAGTTATATATAGATCATCATTCAAGAATATATATTAAGAAAATTTTAATGTTTCATGGAGTTCCATATTCCATTCTATATTATAGTGATATGAGGTTTACCTCAAAGTTCAAGAAAGGCCTTTAACATTATCTTAATTCGATGTTGAGTTTTCACACTATGTGTCATCCTCAGATAGTTTTTCATTCTGAAATAAAAATTCAATCCCTAGAGGATATGTTGAGATCTAGTTATTTGTATTTAAAATGTGGTTATTATCAACACATTACTACTTTTTTAGTTTTCTTAAAATAATATTTTTCACTAATTAATTAATATGGACCCTTATAAATAATTATATGAAAAAAACATAGAGCCCCAATATGGTGGAATGATATTGGAGAAAAAAATATATTAGGTCCTAATATTGATTATTAAATGGTAGAGAAATATAGATCTATTCAGTAGCATATCCTAGGAGCTCATATTTAGAAATAAATTTATGATGATAATCACAAATATGATCTAGAATATGAATTTAGTGATATATTGTTTCTAATAATTTCCCCATGGAATATGTTTATGTGATTCCGGAAGAACGATAATTTGATCATTTTGTATAATTTTCTATTTGTAATTATTATTCATATTAGGATGGTAGCCTATCGCTTGGTGATTCCACAAAACCTATCAAAATTCCATAGTGTTTTCTGTGTATCTCTTTTGATTAATTACATACTTGTTCCTTCACATGTACTGAAATACAAGGTCATATTGTTTGGGGAAAGATCATTATTACGAGGAATAACTAGTGGAGATTTTGGATGATACATGGAATGTTATGTGTAAAAATACCACTCACCTATTTAATGATTTGTGTAAAAACCACCAGTTTGAGGAAGATGCATGGAAACATGAGGATATAATGCAGCAAAAGTATCCTCTTTTGTTTTCATTATATTGATGAATTTCAAAGGGTAAGTTAAGTTTAGGGAGGTTTTAATATAAAAACCCATATTTTTATGATTTTTTTAAATAATTTATGTTTCTTTTATGTATTTCAATACATTAAACACCAAATTAATCTTTTCATACAAGCAACACTTGCTTATCTTACATTATAAGCAATAGTGAGTTTAAACAAAACCATGGTATATTATTAATAGAGTTATGTAAATGTTACTATTATAACATAGTCTTTAAAAATAATGATATTTATATGAATAAATACTTTTCAAATATTATGTATAATTTGTTAATATAAATAAAACATATTGATTAAAAATACTTTTTTTAATGAAGTCTTTATATGTTATGAAACAAGTATTTTCTCAAAAAAAATTCTTTTTAATCCTTTTTATGAACAATAACAAAATAATATTTTGGAACATTTAGAAACATAATATTATGAAATAAAAAATTATAATTAATAATTTTCAAATATTTATTAGGTTAATTAATTGGGTTATTATAAATTTTTTTTATGAATTGTGTAAAATAATAAATTTTAATTGAAAAAATCCTTTTATTTTAAATTATTTATAAAGTAAAATTATATTTTAATGTGGATTTAAATTGTATGTAGTTAAATTATAACGTTTTTAATCCAATTTATATCATTTTAATTTTAAATATATATATATAAACATTGAAAATGTTTTGTCATTTTCACTTTAAAAACTCACTTTCTTGTTATGTTAGTGGGGTGAATTTTGAATTATTTTTTCCCACTTATGTGAATGTAATATGTAAAAATATATTTCAAATGTGGAATAATAAAAAATTATAATTTATAATAAGGTTAAAATAATTTTCTACCAATATTAATAGTTAATAGAGTAAAAATTAATAACAATGGTTATTTTAAAAAAACGGGGGTTAAACTTGAAAGATAAGGGTAAAATAACCCATATCCTCATCTAAAATTGTCTTATAGACATATGTATAACATTTAAATTAAATGGTTCTATAATGGTCCATTGTGTACCCTTCTTCACATATGAAAAATGTGGGATCACTCTATCCTTATCAAAAATACCATGCGTGTACTTTTCCGAACATATAAAAGGCTACCACCAATACTCTATTCTATTCCCTTTAAAAAAAATTTCTAAGAAAATCTACCCAACTAACTACACATATTCCATCCCCTCAATCAATAATCATTATTTTGCCCATAAATTATTCCTCGAAATGATTTTTATTTAAAACCCTGTGAGGATACCTGAGAATGGGTAACATTGACCAGTTAGCGTTTTTGTATTTTTATTCATAAACCCCCTTAAATTATTTTAATATAATGATTATATAATAAAATAAGTATAAAAAATACATTAATATGTTTTTATATTATTTCAATGACCAACATCCATCCCGACTTTCTTAAAATGGGTTAAGAAATAATCATGCGTGTGTACGGTGAACTACCGCCTTATGAAACAATGCCATTCATTATTCCATTACCACATATAAAGGTTGTTCAGAAGGATGGATATATATTTTATATATGATATTAATGATATTTATGATTCAATTATTATTATAAAATTAACATATCTTGGATTCCTTCAAGCTTTCTATTTTTTTTGGTAATACGATAATGTCATTCAAGTGTACGGTGGACTATCGCCTCATCAAGTGATGTGATTTATTCATGCTTTACATGGAATGTATTATGAATGGTTTTAATAAAAATATGAGATATATATTACATGAAATTTATTTTTTAATGATAATATATATATAATTATCTTTTAGTTTCTTTTCATTACTTTCATTCAAATCGATATGAAAACGGAAGCCATATTCATCCTTACATACGACCTACCGTCTCCCTTAATGATGTATATCATTTCCTATTACTAAAATTTATGTATTAATTTAAAGAAATATATTTAGAATATATATGAAATTTATTTCATTTTTAATATTATGAATATGTTGTTACTATGATCAAATAAACTGTACTAAAAATAAAAAAATCGAAACATATAAAAAAATCAAAGAAATTATTACCCGAAAAAAAACATTAACATGAAATTTTTAATAAAAGGTCAATATAAAATCATATATGGTATAATATAATCATTAAGGTTCTCACTAACATCATTAAATTACCCATTCAACCAACATTGCCATTAAAAAAAGGGGTTTAATTTTTATTAACCCTACGGTCCTCAGATGAATCCATTAACCATTCATACTATAAGATCATCTATTATTATTACTAATATAATGGGATCTCTATAATATCATATATTTTCATACAGGGTGAATCTAAAATGATATTTTCTTCCCAGGGATAATAATCCGTATAAAAATAAATTATCATCAAATATTCCACCCAACCCTTTTATCAGTTAATTATGTTCCAAGAAATGAATATTTAATACAATCTATTATGGTCAGTATAAATTTTAAAAAAAATATTATATAGATACCATAATTAACCCTTAGTGAATTATACAAAAATTACAAACTCATTTCCTTTGATATTATAGTTTTTCTCACATTGTCATAGGTGATTTGAAAAACAATACTCTTAATTATCCCTCTATTTTATAAAAGCTCTCAATAATTCACCACAACCATCACAATAAACATTGTATCTAATCCCAAGTCTAAGAAATGTAAATAGTAGAGTTATCAGAAATTTTATTATACTTCTCCATGAAGTACTATTTTCACTATATATTCCATTAAAATATTTCCCACATCATTGTGATACCAAAAAATAGTTCTTCCCAATAGGAGAAACAATGTAATAATCATTGTTAATATCCCCCAATCCAATGTAAACATCATATTTTAATCACATTTATGAGGAAATACAAATACATAAAAGGATACACCATCTCATTGATTGTATAAATTAAAGAATTTGTTAATACATTCCTAAAAAAATTTTACTCATCAATATAAATGTCACAATATAATATCTTATTACGTTGATGATTTTATCAAAGTGCAGAAAATAAAATCTTTTAGTGACTATCAAATATCTCAATGGCCCATTAGTATATGATAATATTATCAACAAAATCATAATTAATTATACATATTAAATTTTTTTGAAAGGTGAATAATGATTATAAGTATCAGAACATGATGGAATTCTACTACTAGGAATATGTTAGTGAGATTTATAAATTAATAAGGTGGTGGAATGAATCAAAATTAGATAGTTGGATTGGTGAATAATTTTAAAAATCCAAAAATATTGTTGGGGTGATTTCTCTGTGATTTTTTGAGTAAAATATAAAATATTGTATAATATCACATAAATAATTTCACAATTTCACCAAGATGGGACATGTTCGGTGCAATTATCATAATGATCCAAGGATGGGTGTTAGAGAAACATATCATGAATATAGGGAATCATAAGCATAAATGGGAAAAGTGAAGTAGAATATCTCTTATTAGTAAAACTGAAAAAGTTATGTGCATTCTAGTAAAAACATTACTTCTCTACCAATAAGTGAGAATATTAAATTATAGTTAGAAGTACTATTACTAAGAAATTTAATTTAGAAAATAATGTTATCATGGATGTTCAATCAAGACCTTAGATGGTGAATGGTATGAAACTTTTGAATTCAAATCATAAGACTAATTGTTTTCAATATGGGTACATCTCAATCATTTATTTCCTCTCATGTTGTTGATATTCTATGTTTTAATATTGAGAATATGCCTATTATTTTAAACCATTAAAACAACCCAATGAAAATGTGATTTTCAAGAATTTATTTTCAAAATAGTGTTCTATATATTTGGATGGTGATAAATTTATTTTGGAATTATAGATTATTTATATGGTTTCCTATGACATACTAATTGGATATTAATTTATTGAATGTGTTCAAATCTAACATTGACTATTATAATTGAAGTGTTAGTTTCGAAATTTATAATGGTGTAAAAATTATTTTTAATGAGATCCTAATATGAATGTATGAGGATAATAATTTTTAACACCTACAATTTGTAAAATCTAATACTAATTATCATCCATGACCATAAAAAATGCATATAAAATTAAGAATAGTTTTTTAACAAATATTGTTTATTATATTCTTTACATTTTCTTGAAAATTTCTTAGGGTTTCCAACCAAAATAGAAATGTGATATATGAATAATATCTAACTAGTTAAGGGTCCCATATCACTTGAATTTTATCTAATGTAACTAGTATAAATAATATAATTAAATAAAAAATTATAATATGTGAAATAAAAGGGCTCAACCAAATGATCATGTCTCTCTAGTTGCATAAGATATTGATTTAAAAAAGGTAGATTAAACTGTTTAGAATTGTGTAGATTATCATATGATTAATCATATTATGATAACTAATATATATACCCTATATTACATTTATTTCATGTTTAGTTCATTGAGGTCCAGACAATGGTTATCTAAAATTTAACATTGTTTGATATATCACCAAATGTTGGTTCAGAATGAGAATATTCTGAAGGAAACATTTTGGAGATGATATGGAAATTATGAGTGTGTTATTAATGCTTTTTTTCATAAGAATTCACTTGATTCCATTTTATAATTGATGAATTAGTTATTTCAAATATAGATGTATTATTTTATGGTAGTATTTGTTAATTAAATAATTCATTACTTTTGGGAACTTTTTGAGCATGAGAAAAACTTAGAGATAGAGTTAGATATGTTTTAGTATCATTTTATGTTTTCCAAAATTGAAATGTTTGGATTTTTAATATTGGTGTTACTTTACCTTATCCATTATATATTTCAGAAATGTGATTCAATGAATCATAAAAAGATTAATCCTGACATCTCTTAAAAACTAAAAAATAATTTCATTTAGATACATATTTTCCTAGGTCTGACTAGTTATTAATGATGTTTTGTTCATTATATTTACAAAGTATACATGACAGTTATATCTTTTATAAGCATAAATTTTCCACTCCATTTGAACAATTATTTAAAAAAATATTTACATAGCTTAATGTTAACTATAAATAAACACCGATCAAGATATTTTCAGGATCAGGAATGGCTATTTAGTGTGCTATGATATTTTAAGGAATATGGGGAGGTTGGATCTTATGAAGGGAGATTATGATTTTATTATGGATCACAAATAGAAAATTTTGATTAGAATAACTACCCAAATCATGATTCAAAATTAGTTGTTGTGGTCTATTCATTGAATACACCGAGTCATAACCCCATTGGTGAGAAATTTACAATGTTTAAAGATCATTATATCTTGAATTTTTTTTTATCATAATGATATTTGAAAATGAGAAAAAGGAAATGGATGGAATATCATTAAATTTTCATCATTGAATTAATCTTTAAAATGGTTAATGGGAACTCTATGGAAGATCTATTAATAATGATATCAAATATTTAGTTTTTGAAAGATTTTTTAGATAAATTTATTATATTGTTGGTCATAGATGACATGTACATCAAATCTGTACAATGATTTTTAGTTGTAGTTTTATTTTAAATTTTCTTTCATGATTTAGTTAATAATGTTAGATAGGAACATAAATCTAATGGATTTTTTTTTCTATGAGGTGAAAAAAATAAATTTTGGGCATACCATTTAGGGATGGAATCGTTATAGAATATTAGTGTAATGGATTTGATATTAGATGGAGATACCAATATCATGTCAAGAATAACTCCATCATGATTACTAATATTAACTATTTAATGTTCATAATTGAAAAAAATAACTATATGGTATTAAAATATCGACATTGTTAGGATGGTATGAATGGAATAGTGTGACTGTTTCTTTTTAAATGGCACACAAATTATCTATTTATGGCAGATTTCTCAGAGCCAGTGTGTATTTTGTAGTCTTTAACAAATCCCATCTAAGAATGGAAATAGATATGTATGTATTTTGAGATAGTTCTACCATGTATATTTTAGAAACAAAATATGACATTCTCAATAGTGGATTGGATCACAACAACATTCCATTTCATCCCTATGATTGAATATAATATTACTAAGTACTAGTCAAAAAACTATATATGATATGTGTTAGAAAAGAATGGTGTTTATATTTCAATATTATTAGACCGATATATGAGGTTTACATATCATTTTTGGAAATCATTGTAATAATACCTTTAGAATCAGTTCACTGTGAACATGGAATATTATCATTCAAATGAGGGACAATCCAAAAGGTTTATTAAATTATACGAGTATATGATAAGGGCTTATGTAATTGATTTTCGTGTCTCATGGGTGGAGCACATACAATTATTTGTGTTCTGATAAAAATAGTTATCACTATTTGATATATATGACACATTGTGAAGCATTTTATTATCGTACTTATCATTATCAACATATTTGGGTAGAAAAATGTTATACCTAATTTGTTGGACAACGCTTTGTGAAAAATATAATAGAGACGATTCAGTTGATCAAAATAGAATAGTCACATCTCAAAGTTTTTATAAATCATATGAGGATCATCTTAGACTACATTTTTCATTTTAGGTTACTAATCACGTGTTTATGATAATTTATCAAATTCTTGGACATTTCCATTATTAGAAGTAGGGAATGTTATCTCTTAGATACATAGTTTCTTTTGGGATAGTTAAATGGGTGGATGATGTGGAATATAATTTAACTAATACACCAATTCTATTTTTAGTGGATTTTTATATCTATCTTAATTGAATATGTATTAACAAGATCCTTACCATCTGAATCTAATGGATCATCTTGACGTACTTTTGGATGCTATATTGCTTCATATGCTAGTAAAGATTTTGGATAGGAATGTGAAATACTTATTGGCAAAGTTATTGGTTTATTAAATTTTTTATGGAAACATGAAAATATTCATAAACAATCATTGGATTTTGATATTGAAATGAAATATAAATGTATCAAATAAATTTATCCAAGTGGTGTTTTACTACTTTCATGTAATGGAATTTCCAATGGTGGGGAGAATGTACCACACTCAGTTTTTAGTACATTAACCTTAATTTATTTTTTTTAAATATATAATGTGAATGGGTTATGTTTTAGAAGGGTTATAAGAAATTTATCATGTTTTGGGGGATTTTATGGATGGTTATGGATTGAAAACAGTTCATAGGAACCATACAACACCTCCAGGAAACCATGAAATTTAAATAGTGGTCACTTGGTTGCCGCATGATTAGACACACGGTTTTGCCCAACCAATTGGATTCCCAATAGAACCCATGCAATGCTTAACAAGGGTTATATCATGGTTACTTAATAGTACAACAAGCTATGATAGCCAACCATGCGAGGTGTGGGTTGAGGTAGTGTATCATTAATAGTTAATATAGATTTTTCCTAAGTGTGATCCCAAATAGTGTATCCTTAAATAAATGAAAAAATATTGTATCTAATCTAATTTACATCCTAATGTACTATTTTTTCCATATTCAAACCATAACATGAATTCCTATTCCTCCAATTCCTATGGAGACAATTCCATTTGATACATGATGTGTTTTTAGATAAATTTAATTTTTTAATACCCAGATTCATCAATAACCTCTCATTATTCATCATTATTCATACATTGAGGGTTTATCCATCTAATTGAATCTTTTTTTTTCTGACAAAGGAAAGATGATATATTAAAAATGAAGGTCAGTAGTTACAAAGTCATGCAACCAAGAAGGAAAGTGATCAAGCCAGATATGATTCATGTCAGACGTTCTGAAAGAAGCCAGGTGATGGGTTGCTTCATTTCAACCCCTTTTAATGAAGGATAAGGATCATGTTGTGAAGCTTTGACTATGATACTGGATTTTCTTGATAACGAGGAAGAAAGACTGGAGGTCACCATCATTAAGCATGATAGCGTTGATGATGGTGGGGCAATCAGATTCAATGTGAATAGCACCCTATCCACCATATTTTGCGAATGTCAGCCCGGAAAGTACAATGAAGGATTCACTAACAACAGGCTCCCAAAGAGCATGGTTTGATTCGTGTTTGGCCGCAATGATTTCACCATGAAAATATCATGCCACAAGTCCAATTCTGACAATTCCATCCATGGAGAGAGATGCAACAACATTAATCTTGAGGATCGCTTCTCGGGGAGGGTGAAATCTTGAATCAGTTGTGTGAATATCAGAGAGTCCATGATAGTCAGAGTCCTGGTTCCACCCCTAAATCTAGGATGTATCCCATTCAATCCAAAATTTGGGGGGATTTTCTATGTGGCTGAAGATGATGTCATTGCGTCGAGCCCAGACTATCCATGCCTCGATGCATAATGAAACAACATTGTCTCTAGTGAAAGAAGAAGACCCTAACATCATTAGTGTTGGAAGGTCCGGCGCCGTATCCAGCATAAGCTCCAAATCAGAGCCCCAAAATTTCCAGATCTCTTCCACCCCCAGGAACTGGGTGATTGCATGAAGAGGAGATTCGAGTACTCCTGAGTAGATGGGACATTTCTTATCATTCATGACATGTCGGAAGGCGAGGAAGACCATAGTGGGAAGGATACCTGTACAAACATGCCACCATAAAAAATGGATTTTTGGGGGGACCTTAAGATGCCAAAGGGTTTTCCAGATCCCTCCCCTTTCCTCGATATGTGTATCGAGAGTAAGACAGTACCCTGACATCACCTTAAAAGATCTAGAGGAATCATTGCTCCAAAAGGGATAGTCTTTCCCCGTATCCCTCACACAAGGGATGCTAAGAATGATCCTTATGTCCCTTTCATTGAACCATGAGTTGATTTTATCCATACACAACCCAGAGCCATGATCATTATACAAGCAGCAAACCTTGGAGTTCTCAATGCCAGGTATGGTAGGGGAGGTGGCTTGCAATCCATATTTATCAATCAGCTAGTGATTGTTCCAAATATTTATTCTCATACCATATCTGACCCTCCATACTAGCCCTTTATTAAGCAACTTTCGTGATTGCCAAAGGCTTCTCCATATAATGTTGGGGCTGGGGCCAAGACAGGTGTATAGGAAATCCGAGTGGGGAATGTATTCTGCACGAATAATCTGCGCACAAAGAGGAGATGGATGAATCATGTGGCGCCAACCATGTTTATCCGAAAGAGCATCATTAAAGAGTTGGAGGTCTCGAAATCCCATTCCACCGCCTGTTTTAGGGGTGCAAAGAGACTTCCATGGAATCCATTGGATTTTCTTTCTGCAATTATTATGTCCCCACTAGATTTTAGAAATGCGGTAGTAGATATGGTCGACGAGAATGCCAGGAAACTTGAAAAGGGACATAATATAGCTAGGGATGGACTGAAGAGAGGCTTTGATGAGTGCTTCCTTACCCACTTTAGAGATACTTTTCGGAGTCCAGCCTTGGTTTTTTCTCAATTATATCCACCATAGATGAGAAGATTTATTTTTTGGAGAGACCAAAAATAGTGGGTAGCCCAAGGTATTTTTTGTGTTTGTCAACCATTTGAATTCCTGCACTAAGACAAAGCTCTTCTCTCTTGGTATGTGGGATGCCAGAACTAAAAGAGATTTCCTACATGGCTAGATTGATTGCTTATCCAGATACCCTCTCATAGAGGTAGATCACCTGGAAGATAGTGAGGCATTCAGTATGAGTAGCTCTGGAGAACAGAAGGCAGTCGTCAGCAAAGAAGAGATTCGAAACAGGTGGGTTGTCCCTAAAAACCATTTCCCCATGTATCCCTTTTGATGAAGCTGCCAAGGAGATGAGGTTAGAGAAAACATCAACCACCAGGATGAAGAGAAACGGGGAAAGGGTATCTCCCTGGTGAAGGCCACAGGTGGGTGAGAATCCTTGGGTAAGTCCACCATTGATGTTAATCAGAAAGGATATGGATGAGACACATTGCATGATTATGTCTGTCTATTTGGGGAAGAAACCCATTTTTGTCCTGATAGCCTGTATAAAGTGCCATTCCACTCAATCATAGGCCTTAGTCATATCCATTTTCCATGCCATAATACCTCTTTTCACAACAGATCGTGTTTTCATAGAATGAAACACTTCATGGTCCATGATTTCATTATCCGTTATAAGCCTCTTTACAATGAAAGAACATTGATTTTTAGAGATAACAACAGGTAACCATATGCAAAGACGATTAACCAGGACCTTTGGAAAAATATTGTAGGAGACGTTACAGAGACTGATAGTCCAGAAGTCTGATGCCGCAAGGGGTTTCTTGATCTTTAGGATGAGGGTGAAAATTGTCTCATTAATAGATAAGAGGTTAATTCCCTAGCCCAAATTCCTTTCATAATCACACATATGTCAGGGCTGAGAATGTGCCAATATTGCTTAAAAAAGATAGCATGGAAGCCATCAAGAAAGTGGAATTTTGTGGAGTGGATTTGTTTGAGGGTCTGAAGAATATCATCATCCGTGAAGTCTTTTGTGAGGTGGCGGATCATCTCATCAGTAATCACATGTTTGATGCAGGACTCAACCTCCGTCGATAAGAAGGAATCTCCTACAGTGTAGAGTTTTTTTGGAAAAAACATGAAATAATATCGTGGATACCTTAGATGTTGGACACAGTTCCCCCATCAGGGAGGGTAAGGACCGAAATGTTGTGTTTGCGGTGCCTGGAAGAAGCCTTCTGGTGGAAATATTGGGTGTTTGCATCCCCTTCGTTGATGTGGATTTCTCATACGTGCATAGCTCAGAAGCTTTGTTTAATGCGATGAGCCACATCCAGATCACTTTGAATACTGGAAATTTTGGAGAGAATGTCATCCGTTGGAAGTCGGGCCAGAAGGGCGGTGAGTTATTGTTCAAAGGAGTTACAAAGCTTGTCATGTTGATGAATTTCTTTGTTGCTCCATGATCTTAGATTAGCAGCCACGTGCTAGAGGTTAAAACCGATGTCTTTACTTCCACCCTTCCAACATGATCAGATAGATTCTTCACACTCTCGGTCTTTAGCCTAAAAGCTTTCAAAACGGAAAGGTTTCCCACCTCTTGAGATATGGCTACTATGAGAAAAGTCGATAGTGATAGGGAAAAGATCTAAACAGTTCGGAACCAAGTGGGAAATATGAAACATTTTGAATATTTTAGTCCATTCCATCGACCCTAGAAATCTGTCCAAATGCTCAGCAATGCATGTTCATTCCGTGTTACCCCGAAACCAGGTAAAGGGGCTGCCTGCATGTCCCAGATCGGCCAAGTCTGCCCTAGAAATCACAACCCGAAAGCTTGAAATTGAGTCAAAGGGCCGATGCGCTTTTGCATGTTTTTCATTATAGAAAAGAATCTCATTGATGTCACTCCCAAAGAGGATAGGGCATGTAATTCCTTGTTGTAAAGAACAGAGAAGTTCCCAGGATTTCCATTTATCATTTTGTGATGCCCATCTGTAGAAACCCACGAATGTCCACAGTGGAGAGATGTAATAATGGATGGAAGCCTCCACATGATGTGATGAGTACGAGATGATTCTGATGTCAAAATTTTCCTTCCAATGAAGATCCAGTCTCCCTAAGTGGTCTTGGAGGGGTACCGAGAAGCAGCCCTGAAGCCTGCATTTGAGAGCGATACCGTTGTTGTCCTTGTAATCCAATATGGTTCTAGAAAAAAGACCATATCAGGGTGACTTTGTGCACAATGGAGCTGGAGAATACGAACAATTCGTGGGTTTCCAAGCCCCCAATAGTTCCATCAATGGATTTTCATTGCTCTTGGCAGGGCTGGGAAATACCTGCTTTCGCCTCTGAAACCTCATATAACTTTCCATCACCTGCTGCTTTCCATATTTTTGGAAGGCTTTAAATTACATGACAATACTCCAGTCATCTTTTATGATCCTCAGGTCTCGCATCAATAGGATCACCGCACCTATCAAAACGATTAACCCTTTTCTACATCTGTTGAGTAAGGGTGCCTGATTCCTTTATCCCAAGCGTATTGGTTTCATCCATGAGATTGAAACCTGGTGCAACAAACATTGTCCTAGGAGAAGGCTCTGTTGAAATGATGAAAAGTTACCTGGGTTCAGAAAACAGGTCGGGTGGCTCCTTACCATTGGACATTGGTACGAATGGTGGTGAGACGTTGTCTCTCAAAGATGCAGGGACCCGACGTGAGTAAACAGCAGGGTCCGAACTCTGAATCGCATGCTTGTCCCCAGTTCTGGCCCCATCCATTGCAATGTATGAAGGCCATCCCTAGACCCACTGATCATCTTGATTGTCTCCAAAAAAATCTGGTGGTCCATGCATGATGACGGTGTTGAGTTCTGGTTCAGTTCGCTTATAGAAGGCCTTCTCTAGTCGGTCACAATCCTTTTATTTTTCCACCTCAAGAATTGATCACAGATCCAAGGGCCGTATTGCAAGATGATGGTTCCTTTTTCATTCTCCTTCCTCGATTCACAAACTTTCTCCAGATGTCCAATGAACCCACAGAAAAAATAAAAAATTGGGGTCTTTTCTAATTCAAAAGAGATCCATGCATTAGAATCATCGATTGATAAGAACAAACCCCTCATAAGTGGTTGTGTCACATCGACTAAGGCTCTAATCCTCACCACAGGTCAGCAGTGGATGTGATCAGATTGATCCTAGTCCAGAAATTTTCCAATTCATTCTCCAATTTCCCGCATAACACGTTCCGTTCTACCATGAAATGAGATTCCTTGGATTCGTATCCAGAAAGGTGAGGAAGTTAGTTCAATCGAATATCCATGCGTGGTTATTAATATTATTATGTTGTTTTTCAATTATTCCAATATTTCAAGGGTTTGGTGGATTTTCCCTTTCATCATATTCATTAAGAAATGAAGAATTTGTTTTAAATTATTTTAATTTCATGAATATTTTGAGAATCACATTTGTGATTTTATAGAATTCATTTTTGTGATGTTTACTTTTATATTGGGGAAATTAGATTTTCTATTTATAGTGCTTTTGGTTCATTATATTTTTATGATTATTTAATAATGGTAATTTTTTTCATGAATATGAAATTTAATATAGTAATTATTTAAATAATATAAATATTCTTAATAATTTTTTTTACTAAAATAGATTGTCATGGTTGATTTTTCATGGTATTTGAAATTCATGGTTGGGGTGAGTTCATTTTTATTATACATGAACCTATATAAGGAATTTCTGAAGTTGATGAACTATATATTGGTTAATATGTTAATATTTTTATGATTTATGAGTGACTAATCATGGGTATATAAATATAACATGGGATTTCTTTTGTGTATGTGTGGATCTGTGGAAGGGATATATTTTATGATTTTTTTGGAATTTTTGTAAAGTCCTGTGTTATTTCATTCCATGTATATCTATTTTTGGGTTTTTTATAAATATAATAAAATTGATTTTAAATATTTAATATAAATTCCCTAACAAGATATATCCTAGGGTCAGGAGTTGGGATGTTATTGGGTAATTCCTATAATGCTTTATATTTTTTACATTCTTAGAACTATGGAGTGTTTGGAGATATTATATATCATGAAATATGTAAATCCAAGGTATTGTTGTAAATTAGTGATTATTCTTGACAACATTCATTTGCAGCATTTTTTTTTATCTTGGAGTATACTGACAGTTGAAGGTAGTTTTCTTTATTGAAATTGTGTTTTTCATCTTTTAGATAGTTATGTTATGTTACATTTTTCAACTTGTTCTTTGATAATGTATTTTGGTTTTGATTTTTAATTGAATTGTATTTTTGTTACCATGATAAAATTAAGAGGTTTTTCTCTTATGGTTTTTAGGGATTGTTTATTCGAACGTAGAATCATCCCATAACTATTTTTGTTTCCCTTGGTATTTATTAACACCCTATAGTGTCATGGGGATTCCACATAAGGCATAGTAGTACACTTTTCACATCGAAATACAATAAAGAGGGGAAATATATTTAAAAATATATATTCATTGTAATATATAAATTAAATATATTTTATATATTAACAATCTATATGTTCTCATATATACTAATCATGTTAATCTTCATATTATGGTTTCTAACTGACAATTATTTTTAGTCCCTTCATAATTTTTTGAATAATCATATAAATTTAACAAATCACATCCACTGAGAGTGTAAAACAATGTGTACGACATTGAATCTTTTCTATTCACTTCATACATGTGGAGTTAAAACCACACAAGCACTTTCTGATTTAATATACCTAAGAACATCTTTTCTAGAGCCACATACACATCAATTTTGAGACATGTATTTCAACTGTTGAAATCCATTCTATCTAGAAAAATTCAAAATTTTAATATGTATTATAATGATTAGATTTATCCTAGGGGTTTTAATTAATTTAATATTTTCCTAATACCTAAAATTTTCAAAACCCTTAATTAATACCAACTATAATGACATAAGTCTCTTACACATATTATTACAGGTTTGAGAACATAAATATAAAAAATACTCAACCAAAGGAACCATATTCCTTATTTATTTAGTAGATGAGGTAAACCAAAACTTGAAAAAAATTAATACATAGTATGTAAAATTACATAATGATATTCTATATATCATTTTTTTATAATACATCATATTTTATCCTAGTGAATATATAAACAGAATGGGTGATCTATAAAGAACTATAAGGGAATAATAATGATATTGAAGAGTAATATATGCGTCAATTTATATTATAAGATATCTTAAAATGATTCATGAGAAATAATATGTAAAAATGATGCAAAAAAGATAAAAATCATAATATAATTACATCATAAGAAATTAAAAATATCATAATATATGACATCATAATCACAAGTGAAGGAGAACTTTTGTTGTATCATAACATTTGGGATAAAGTCCCATAATATATTATTTTTCTCTATAATCACAAAAATATTGTATAAATAGATAAAAAAATTACCTATTTCATTGAGGAAAATTAAGGTTTCATACATTATAAAATGTATAATTATATTTTTTCCACTAAATGGAATAAAAAATAAACTATATCTATAAAAATACCCTTCAAAATAACTGTGTTTCCATTATCATACCACAATGCTCAATCAAAGGTTATTTTATAATGACTGGGAAATTAATAGGAAATAGAATATATTTGAAATAAATATTTTAATAAGTATGTATATATCCCAAATGTTGAGTATGATTGAAAATTTCATGAGGAATGATAGTGAAATTTGATTATCAATAATCTTTTAAAACAATGGTTTATAAAATTAATAAAGTAATTTTAAAGTACGAAAAAGTATGGGAATTTAATTTATAACAATGATAAACCAAAATAGTTGAACCTAAAATAGTTATAATGTTATAAAATACTTAATGGTTAAAATAAATAAAATGTGTGAAACATGAAAGGATTGTGGGATAAAATTGTACCCCTTTAATTTGTAAGATTTTATAAAATATATTCAGCATTGAATTCAAAGAATCTGTAACCCAAGAAAATAATGTTTCAACTACCTAGGTACATATATGAGAGGAATATATATATATATATATTATAATAATTAAATTTCACCAAATTAGGATGTACTATAACATATAAAAAGATAAATCTATTACAAACACATAGGGTTGATCAATGACTTTCCATACCTGAGGTCCGGATTTGTTCATCACATTCACATACACTCATAAATGATAAAAGTTATGATGATTAAAACATTATTGAGAGACTAATTAAACTAGATTTTATTTATTATTATAATTGTTTTACTATATAGTCAATTAATAGAGGCACTAAATCAATATTTACATTAATTGTGTAATTCATGTCATATGAGAGAGAACAAATTAAATTTTATATAATTATGAGAGATCTTATTATAGGGTCACATAAATTCATAAGTGTGGTGAAATTTTTAAAATTTAATTTATATAGTTTTAAAATTTTGTAAATGAATATTCTATTGAAAAAATAAATGAGTATAAATATTTTAATTTTATTATTAATTCATATTGGGATGTTTTTCGGCCGTGGTGATCTTATTTGTTTCATTTGAACCTAACAAAATTTACCCATTAAAAAATAAATCTAATATAAAATATACTGACTTAGATATGTTTTGAAAATAATAAATGTGTTGATACTAGCCATAATTTTAGTGTTGAAATAATTTTTTTTGCATTGATGTCGTGACTCAACCATAATATGAACAACATTTTCATTTTAGAATTTAATGAGAATAGGTTGTATTGTGAATATTACATTAAAAATAAAACATTTTTGGCAATTTATTTTACTGTAGTCATTACTTATTATTAAATTTCTTAATTAAAAAAATATATTAAGAAAAGTATTTAAATGATAAAAGTTGAGAATATTACGAATTTGAAATTCATCATTTGAAATGAAACTTAATGTGAGTTGATTATCCATTTTCTTAGGACCATAACTATAAACAATTATGGTAGAGGGTTGGAGGGGAATAGGTTTGGAAAATGTAATTCTATATGCCTTAGAATTATTGGGAAGAAACGATTGTAACATGTGCTATTTATAAAGGACATAGATGGGACTTGTTATTATAAAATGCATTATTTTGTCATTTTCACTCATAAGTACCAACAACAATGAATATTGATAAAATATATTCTATTATTTATTGGATGTTTTGAGAATATTTCTACTTACATCATTCTTTATAATATTATACATATAGTTCACATATATCATTAAATAACATATATTATCATATTTCATTATTCAAAAAAATTGATCATATTAAAAAATTATTAATAATTATCCATAAAAGTTTATAGGTATATATATTCCCAAAAATGAATACAATTTATAAAAATAATTTAAAAATATATATATATTTATTTAAAAAAATAATTAATTATTTGAAGAAAAACAATTTTTATATTATGATATATTCAAAGGCCCTTTAAAAATTTTCAAGTTGTATAATATAATGTATTATCATTACAATGAAAAATAATATTGTTTTAAAATATCATTTTATAAATTAAATATTTATTGTAATTTTTAAAAGTATTATTTAAATATAAATGAATCATATGTGTTTTAAAAACCCCCAAAAATTATTTTATCTATTTTAAATCATTTATTTTTTGTAATCATGATATGAATATTTTATTTTTTAATTTATTATGACAGTTAAATGTTATTTTAAATTTAACCATTTAAATTTTTTTATTCTAATGGCCATTTCAATATTCTAAACAACCCGATTATAAATATTCTAGTAAAATTAGTAATATTTTTATTTTCTCCTTACCTACTATAAATACGACATTTTTCATTAATTTTTTATTTACATTATTTTCACTCAAAGTTATATTAGTTTCATTTTTAAAAATAGATACTTCACTATTAATATTATATTTTATGTTTTCTTTTATTTTACTATGTTTAATAATTTTTAAGGATTGATCATATCATATTTCTTATATTATTATTATATTAATTTCAATTTTCCCATTATAATACATTAAATAATTATAGATGTAATTATTATTTAAATTTTTATTTAAATTTATATGATAATTTTTTAAATATAATCTAATTTATTCCATTATAATTTGAATTCTTAATAAATTTTTCAATAAAATATTTTTTTTCTAAAAAATTTTATTATTAAAAAAAAATTTCATTTATTTTTGTGAACATATATTTATGCTATTTTCATTTAATTCTAAATATTTCATAAATAGTGTGTATTTTTTATTTTTTATCATGAGGATCTAATTTATTGTTGTGGTCAATTTCTTTTTAATCATAATGATTTGTAACTGTGGAAAATAGTGATCATGAAAAATCATTGTCAATGGGGTTAATTAAAGATAAAAGTAAGAAATAATTTCAAAATATATTAAATTGAATAATAATTAAATAGATTATTTCCACAGATAACACCTTACATTTTATTCTTAATTTTTTTGTGCTATCTTTATATGATCAATATTTATATATTTTTAATATATTAAATAATTACAATAGGTTCACACCCTCACATAAAAAAGGATCCTACATATCTCACTTATTCCGAAACATCAAGTAATTTATCTCAAAAAATTCATTCCTGAATATATTCATATTTTCCTTTGAAATTTCATATTTTTCTTGATCACAACATAGGATAAATCTTAGATGTCTTACAAGGTATGCTCGAGGGGGAATTCTAAAGAGGAAGTATAACTCATAACCTATTATTTTTATGTTTATTTATTCTTACACCTCATTCAAAATTTATATGAAAATAATTATATAATAAAAAAAATATAAAATATTCATAAATTTCATTATTTTGACTGTTCAACCCTTTTTATAAACAATTAAATCCTATGAGAAATGAAAACATCATTGGTGCATATGTGAATACTACCACATCCATTAATGGATGAATTTCTCCTTCTCGGCCCACACCAAATAGCTGGTTATAAATATTTAATTAAAAAATTTATAATATTCTATTTAAATCATTATTTTTCAATAGTTCAATGAAATTACATTCATTCATACTCATCTATCTATTGTAATATTATAATGTCACCCATGTGTAGGTGTCTACTAACATATTTGTGTACAGATGAGATTAATTTTACCTGAACACCATACATGAATGGTTCTAAAAATCTATTAAATGAATAAAAATAAAATTAATAAATTTTCATTACTCTTGAGATAATGGAACCTTGTCCCCTTTTCCAAATTTAATTCAATGGTGTTATTTTGATGTTATAAAACTAACGACCAAATAACACAGAATATAATCATAGATAATTTAGTATTTATATAAGACATTATAATTAATTAAATTTTAGTGACATTGAAAATGTAATAAATATTAGTAAGCTTATTAACCATGTATAGTGTTTACAAAAATTATTTATACATAATGTAAAAGACATAATTAGCAATTTAGGAGATGTTGTAATGGATTTATCATCTAAATTATCTCTCGTTGAGGCTTATTCCTTTTTCACCAGATTATTTATTTTCTATGGTTTATAAAAAATATTCTATAATTAATATTTTTGAGGAATTTGATGAAATTATGTTTTATTAAAAAAATAAATTAAAATAGTCTTTTTCAAAATAATTATAACAAAATATTATAAAATCCATAGAGTATTTCTGGTTAAACTAATTTTTTAATTATTTCAAAAATTTTATCTTCCATATTATTGTTATACCAGAAAATTAAATAATAATAGATTATGTAATCCCTTTATTATTTTCATTTTTAATTCAACTATCATTTATTTTGTACAATTAATTTAAAATTTTATCCTTAATTTTTTTTTCTATATTGATCACTTTTGAAACTTTTTGGAAAAAGTGGATGAGAATATTTAATATTTACTATATGAAAAAATTCCCCAATGTAATATCAATTATTTATTATCAAGATTAATATTATAATATATTTTGTGTTTATAATAATCTTGAATTTCCTTCTCTTCATTGAAATTTAATTTTTTTAGTGCTTTCATGGGAAATTGGATTTTTAAACTTTTTTTTCAATGAATCCTAAATGAACTTCTGAAAATTTGTTAAATAGAATATTTTAGTTTATTTGTGATATAAAATTAGGACTGTTTTTTCCTATTATGTATATCTAGATAATTTTATAAAATAATAGGTGATACTGATATGACCCTTATAATGGGTGATTCAGATACACCTCTCCAATGCATTAAGAAAAGAGATAATTTTAATGGGAATTAAGTTACTCCTAATGGATATGATGCAATTAACCTGAATGGTTATACCATTGTAAAGGTTATTTTAATGGTTATTTTATCGAAAATATACCATGTTACTTATGTGGGGGTTTATTACATTCCACTAGTATTAAATGAAATACTTCAATTTATTATGGTAAAATAATGAATTTGTGATTAAAAGAATTCTTAGAAAATCATAAATGTGATTGAATTTTTCATTATTTTCATAAGAAGATTAAATAATTGTTATCTCACTATTATTATTCATAAAAAATGTTTTTTAGATTTATTAATCCTTAAAAATTATTTCATGGCTTATTGTAAGATACCAACATTCTTTGGATTCATATCGGGCACCTTTTTATGTACTTTTGGTTGTTTTAAGTACCTTTATTTTGATATATATTTTGGGGTATGTTTGGGTGGGGTATTAAAAATATTTAAGGGCAGGGAGTATGTGAATGGTTTGTGATTCGATTCACAAAATGTGCACCTATACCCAAGTAACATTGCATCCTCGGATAGTGAGGTCTACATGGTTAGTTCATAGATTCCTTAACTTTGTGCCCCTTATAGGGAAAAAAGTGTATGTAGTTTTATTTTATGTGAAAATTATTTTTAATATTACATAAAACCACGAAACATCCCCTTTTATACAGAAGCTCGTGCTTGAAATATTTTGGATGATCTCCAAGATTTCTTGAGGGTTTCCAAGCCTGTTTGTCATCTTTTCATCATGATTCATATCCCAAATTGATGATCATCTCTTTTCTTGGTATGTGGATGTCATTTTGATGCCTATCCTGATCAGTTCTAATTCTTATCTTGATATATTGGAGTATTTTATCACATATTTCTTTAGATCCAAATAAATATGGAGATATATATGTCTTAGAATTTAGATCTACATCTACATTGATTAGATATTGATATTTTGATATCATGATTTAAGAATTTAGATCTAGAATATCATATCTCCATCGTTATGCTGCAACAGATTTTGGGGTTTTCCATTGGGAAAACATCTGTCAATGAATTGAGGCTGGTGGTCTAAATCTAATTCTCATTGTCATGGATTTGATATATATATATATAAATGAAAAATTATAGAATTTATATAATCCTTTAGAAACATCCCTTCATAAATTGTGTTTAGTATAATGAAAAATTGATTTATAGAGGATTTTTTTGATCCAAGGGATTAATTAGGAATAAATCATGTGACTAAGGGAATGTCCCATTACATAATTATTTTTATAAAATTGGTTATAAGGGATAAGGGTCTTAATATTCATAATTAATTAGGAAATTAATTATCAGATATTGAATTGAAAATGTTGAGATAATTAATTTTGAATTTATTATGTTCTTTGATATTATAATCTATATAATCAATAGTTGGGGTTAATTATGAAGAGTTAATATTAGAATGAGAAAATTAATTATGGAATATGAATTGTGATGTTTATTTATTAATTTATAAATTAATTAAATGTTTTACACACTTATATAAATTGGTTGTTAACTAATAGAATGGATTTTTTAAACTAACTGATGATTTAGTAATGGGATTGGGATGGATAATTAATTGGTAAATTAATTATGTGATAATGAATGGGAAAATGGTCAATATAAATTGAGAAGTATAAATTATAA
Source organism: Viscum album (assembly GCA_963277665.1). Classification (NCBI taxonomy): domain Eukaryota; kingdom Viridiplantae; phylum Streptophyta; class Magnoliopsida; order Santalales; family Viscaceae; genus Viscum; species Viscum album. The sequence goes on from OY728143.1 coordinate 1,019,875,860, forward strand.
TGTGGTCATCATACACATGAGTAATGAAAATGGGAACATGGTCATTCCAAATAGATAAATATACATGGTAACATAGTCATTAGGCATATTAATATAGAGAATGGGAACATGGACATTATATTGAGAGGTAATCATGGTAATATGGTCATATTATGTACATGATTGTGATATTGGTAATTTTGGAAATTGGAATTTTAAATGTGATGTTAAGGAATAGAAATAATGGAACATATAGTTAAGTCCTTATATGAAAATATTCGGACTCTAGCATGAGTCGAATCAGGTACTAGGATATCATAAAACCATGAATACATCGAGATTTGGTTAAGAGAAGTTATTATGATATGTTATTACCAAGGTAACCCTTTCAGTTCTGGTATGATATGTTGTTAGTTTTGAGGTATGGGTATCCTTGGGATCCATGGAGTTAATGTAGTTAGATAAAAATTAATGAAAATGTGTTAATCTGTGTATTATTGCATTGTACATTTTTCTTTATATTACTAAATTCTCTATATTATGACTACAATAGTTTTAGATACTATTGTTGGTGGCATACTGGGTTGTCATAAAAACCTATTTGGGCTTCCAGATCTATACTTGAATAGATTATAATGTTGTTGTAGTGGATAAGGTGAAAGGCAATGGGATAGTTGGATGATTGGGAATAAAGCATGAAAGATGGAAACAAACATGATTTGAGATCGTCATTGGGAGTCGTAGTGTCAATACATTTACATGAATTATAGACACTTGAAACCTATACTAGAATTTCATTTCATTCCATGACGTTGAGTATGGCAATTTATGTTTGGATATATTGTTACATGAGTATTCTTTTGGTTATATATGCTTATGTGCTATTCATTAATTTTCACCGGTGTTTTATTATGATAAAGGAGGTTATAGTCTAACCATTAATTACATAACTTACCCTCACTTCTAGTCAGAATCCTATAGCATACATGGATAATATCTTTATGTCATTTGGTGAATCAGATTGGGGAACTCTCGTGCAGTTTCTGGGGTAGGACGTTATAATGTGGAATAATAGGTCATGTGTTCTTTATTCATCTTTTTTCTTAATATTTTGTGAAAGGTAAACATGTTTCTACAAAGACATAGGGATTCTTAATGTGATAAATATTGGAGTTTCTAACGCATCTACAAGAAAAAACCCAAGTAATCATAGCGGGATTTATTTTATTTCCTTTTGTTTTTATAGTTGAATATTATTTCACATTGGGTGACACACTTGTGGTGTTATGTGATTATTCTATCTGATAATTTTATAATTATTGATACATAGACATGAATTTCATGATAGTGGAGTCTTCATCTATCATTATAGGAACTCATTGTTATTTTAACACACATGATTTTAGGACCACAAGGAAAAAGGTTACAGATATGTTGTTGAAGATGAACTTTTTTCCTTATATGAAGTTAAAATAAAATAATGGTTCCTAACATGAAATGAGTATGATTTTGAGATGATGAAAAATGATAATAATTGGAGTTCTAAATATGAAAGTTGATTTTGATAGTCAGTGTACACTTATTGACCAAACATTTGAGTTGGTTGTTAAAGGGTAATGATAACACCTCGATTTTTACAATATGGTGAGGTGGGGGAAAGAGGCTAATTATGATGCTTTCCTCTTACGTAAATGTTAAAAGATTGTGTTATTAGACCTCAGATGTTTGTTTGGATTTGTGGATAGTATGCCTCCAAGATTCTTGTTGAGGGGATGAATGAGGGGAGTTCCTTGAAATGTTTTTTTAATTCGGGATCTTGATGCATCAATCGTTCCAGATAAAGATGATGGGTAGATGTTTCTAAAGAACAATTCTAACTTCATGAAATTAATAGAAAAAAGTCCTAGGAAGAGTTTTGAAAATAATTTCTATGTTGACAAGGGAGTTTCAGTTGTAACACATTCCAACATTTACTGTAGAGGATGGACAAGAAAGAGCTTAATTCTAGGTTGAATAAATATAGAAAATACCAGAAATGGTAGAGACTCTAATTATGAGGTATGGTAAGTTGTATTGTTATATGACACAATGATTACCAAAGCACCGGTGGTACATTTAGGCACTATGTGGATAAACTGAGGCAATGTTATGGAAGGACATTGTGGAGATAATATTGATGAATTATTATCTATGGATGTTGGGATATGAGAATATTGATTATTTCATTCATCTAACAAAGGGTATCATGTTAGTGATGGAATATGATGGATGATACATATATTTGCAATGCTTTCTTCCAACATTGGTAGGAGATGAGGAAACTTCAATGATACATTTTGATGACGGAATTATGTTTGATATTATGTGCTATGTGAACATATTTAGGATGATGAAGATTACAAATGTGGTGTATCAAGAACTCATAGTAGAAGGGAAACTAAGGGAGTATTCTTGTGCTGGATAATATGTTGTTATTAGATTATTAGGATGTGTGACATCTATGTGTAGGAAGTGTAGTTATGACAACTTTATCCAAGGTATGGGATGAATATTATGTAGTCATGATGGATGGTTGGACATGTCCTTACTCAAGTGATATGTCATCAGTGTGTTAGGATGAGAAAAAATAATTGATATTGATCTTGATGACCAATAGAGTGTTGATCATGAATAAATATGTGAGATCTATAGAGGAATTGTAGGTTACTATGATAGATAAATGGAAAAGAGTAGATGGACAGATTCAAAGTATAGTAACAAGATCTTCTACAACAAATAAGGATTTATGTTTGACATCTAATGGTCGAGGAAAAAGTGGTATTGGAAATTGGGCTTCTAGTGCCTCTCTATCCTTTATTTATTCAAAACATATTAATGGTGTGAGCCTAATGATGGAGTTTGTGAGGGGGTAATGACTATTGATACACCATTGGGAGTACTATCTAGAGGTATCACTCATTTCAAGGGATGTTCACTAGAGAAGGGGGATATCATCTCATTTAGGATCACATTGTTCATGATATGATGGGATTCAACTAGATTACAGGTATGGAATGGCTAGATAGATACTAAGCCAACATCAATTGATACCATAACAGAGTGATCTTTGGGTCTCCAAAGGGTGACCAGTGTATTCACCACAGAGAGTGGGATATCCAGGCATACTGAGTAAGTCTAATTACTCATCAACTAGTATGGATCACATCCTAAGATTCTTGTATTTTTTTGGATGACAATGGTGATAGGAAATATTTCCTTCACCATGTAGTGGAACTATTTCAGGACATCATTTCATAAGAATTATCAGGATACAACTTGAGAGAGATGTGGAATTCACTTTTGAGGTCATGTAGGGGGCTGAGCAAGTATCTATTCTAACATACAAAATGGAACCTACTGATATTCAGGAGCATAAAACTCAGTTGAAGGTATTGGAGGATAATAGATTTATTTTCCCATGTATATCTACTTAAGAGTCACATATTTTCATTGAATATAAAGATAATGGGTGTTTATGTTGTTGTATTGACTACCAGAAGTTTCATGAAATGATTTTGATGAATTGATATCCTCTTTTACATATTGAAGATCTATTGGACCAATTGAAAAGAGTGTGTGTCTTCTCAACGATCTATTTGGCGTAAAGGTATCATCAGAATCTAGTATGTCCTTTATGGAGTCTCATCATTTGAGAGTATGAACGTCTGATATACCAAATAATACTTTTAGTTGATATCATGGCCTTTATGAGTTGTCTTAATCTTGTTAGGGTTGAATAAAAACACAAGAAATATTTATGGATTTAATGAACATGATTCTAAATCCATATATGGATCAATTTTTTGAGGCATATTTTGGATGTTATCATGGTGTACGCTGATACTAATTAATATCATTCCCAACATCATGACATTATCCTGTGTACATTTATAGAGCATCATCTATAAGACAATGAATCTATGTGTCAATGTTGGATTGACCATGTACACTTCTTGAGAGACATCATCAATGTGGAAGGTTTGTTAGTTTCCCCAAATATGGTTCATGCAATGGTTTCTTGGGAGCCTCCCAATAGATGTTTTTAATATCAGAATCATCTTTGGATTACCATGATTTAATTGAAATGATTCAATGAAAAAGATTTCCCATATTACAGTGACTCTTTTGCGCTTGAACAAAAAGATAGTAATGATTCAATGGTTAGAGCCATATGAGAGAGCATTTTAGGAGTTGATGAAGCACATATAATAGAGACCAATTGTTAACCTACATGAGTCATGTGAGGAGTATACAGTTTATTATGACTATCCTAGGATTAAACGTGGAGTTGTGATGATGAATGGAGATCTATTTTTGTCATATGGGTATTGGTAGTTGAGGCCTAATGAATGGTACTACCCTATGCAAGACCTCGAGTTGGTAGTAGTGGTATATTTTTTTATGTTATAGAGGCACTATATTTTTGGATAAATGATATAGTCTATACTGATCAAAATAGGATGAAGTATATATTTTCATAGTAGGATTATATTATTCAGTAGAAGAAATGTTGAGTATATACCATCTTTATATTTTGAACTAGACTACCCGACCATTAATGGAAATAGTGTGACAAATGCGTTGAGAAGGAAAACTCAGACTCAGAAGGTATATGAGTCCAATGAAGAGTAATAGTTGATGACATTGCAACCTAAAATGCTTCCCGTGTTTCATGGGAGTCAAGAGCAGCTAACTCTAGTTTTTGATGAAGTATATTCAATACATTTTAGATGGATCAAGGATAAACAATATGAAGATCCAAATTCCTTATCCATGAGGTAAATTTTTGAAGGTGGTGAGAATTATTCGGACTAGATGATAAATGAATATGAGATTATCTATATGAGGAATTGTGTTTTCATGATTATGAAAATGTTATATGAGTTGATAAGAGAATTTAATACCTCGATGTGGTTGTTTCATCCAGGAGTAACAAAACATTATAGTAACCTATGACAACGGTTTTAGTGAAATGATATGAATATTGAGATATCATGGTTTGTGATAAGGTGATTCACAAGTAATTAGGTAAGGGAATAGAATCAACAACCTAGTGTTTTACTACATGTGTTGCCTAATCAGTAATTTATGTGGGATGGAATGACCATGGATGTCTTAGTGGCTCTTCCAAGGAAAATTTATAAGAATGGAACTATTTGGGTCATTATGGATCATCTAACAAAGCAATTACATTTAATTATTACAAGGGAAACTATTATAGTAAAATAGTTTAGAGAACTGTATGATTGAGTGATAGTCCGTCTATACGGAGTTCATCAAACTTTTGTTTCAGATCGCAATTTATTATTTAATTGACACTTATTGTAGGGATTGCCTAATGAACCTAGAACATTTATATTATTGAGTACTATATTCCACACACATATAGATGGGTAGTTGAAACATACTATATAGGGGCATGCAGATATTTTAAAGTCATGTATTCATGACATCAATGGATCTTTAGAGAATCACATGGAATTAGTAGAGTTTTCCTATAAGAACAGTTATCAGAAAACAACACAGATTGAAAAATATGAGGCTCTTTATGCTATCCCATGTAGATCACCTCTATGCAACATAGAGGTGGGTGATTCAGAGTTGTTGGGTCCGAGTCTCATGCCGGAGACATCGTAGTAGGTATTGTTGATTCGAAAACATATGTATATTGATTTGAGTAGAAAAAATTCATATGATGAAATAAAGAGATAACACTTGATTTTTAAATGGGTGATCGTTTGTTCCATAAATTTTCACCTAGGTTTGGCCACCACATCATTAGAAGGCATGGAAAGTTGGTGCCCCGGTTTGTTGGAACCTTTGATATTGTAGAGAGAATTTATCTAGTGGCGTATTGATTTGATCTTCAATAATGATATCGTGTTATGAATGTTTTTTTCCATGTATTACAACTTCATCATTATCACCCCAACCCTTCTCATGGGAACAACATTGAAGAGGTTTCCCATGAGATAGATGCGTCATTTGAGGAGAATTATATTGGTGTGTTGGATCATATTGAGAATTTGATGTGAGGAAATTATATGCCTATAGTTCATGGGTTATGGAAACATAGACGTCTATATAATGAAAATGGTAAAGTGAAGAAGATACGAGGGCTCTATCGCTAGAACATTTTGGCTCAATGTTTTATAAAGGAATGGAAGTGCATCATGAGGTTCATTTTATTTATGGTGGAGATTTATAATGATCACGACCATATATAGAGTAATCTAGGGAACATTTTAGTTTAGTTTTATTTTTTATGTACCTTATTTTGGAGTTATGTTTTGGGATTGATATTCTTGGGCGTTTTAGAAATTTTAACGATAGGAAGGTTGTAAACAATTAAAGAATGGTTTGAAAAATTGTGCACATAATATGACGTAACTGTGAAACCCTGGATTGACATGTGTTCAAAGATAGTTCATTATTTACCTAACCATGCTCCCCTCCCATGGTGAACTATGTGGGTAGTTTTATTTCTTACAAAAATTCATTCAAAAAACCCAAAAACCCCTAAAACACCCCCATTTTGAGCGATAATTTGGATTGACATATTTTTAATGATCCCAAAGCATTCTGTGGGGGTTCGAAGTCCATTGGACATCCGTTCTTCATGATTCAAATCCAAACTCAAAGATATTCTCTTCTCTCGGTATGTGGATTTCATCCTGATGTCAATCCCAACCATTCCTTTATCTCTTAATAAAATTTTGGTTGAGTTTTCCCTCTGTTTCTTCTTATATAAATCTATATGGTGTTATCTAGATCTAGTATTGTAGTTATAGATCTAGATTTATTAGATGTTGATACTTTGAAATCTAGATTTAGGGATTTAGATTCATTATATGAAATAATTATCATTTTGTTGCTCATATTTTTGGTATTTCAATTGGAAGAACATATTTCAATGAATTTAGTTGTGTGGTCTAAATCTAATTCCCATTTTCATGGACATGATCCATATATGAAAAATTGTAGAATTTATAGCATCTTTTGGATTTTCTTTTCATAAATTTGGTAATTTATATTGACTAACTGATTTTTTCAAGACTTTATAGAAATTGGTGATTAATTATGGAATTAATCATGAGACTAAGGGGATTACCTATAAAATAATTATGTTGAAAAAAAAATCTATAAGAGAAAGGGTCTTAATAAATATATTTAATTCAGAATTTTTTTGTGATATATCGGTTTCCATATGTTGAGATAATTAATTTTAAAATAATTATGTTATTTTATTTATGATATAGATAAATTATTGTGGGAGTAATTATGAATAGTTTAGGTTAGAATGAGATGACTATGTCATGTAAATTAGTTATAGAATACTAATTTTGATGTTGATTAATTAATTGATAAATTAATTAATGGTTAGATTAATTTAGTTAATTGTTGAGTGAAATATTGAAATGGACGTGTTTAACTACTTGTTGAATTATTAATGGGGTTGGGTTGGATAATTAATATGTAAATTAATTATGTAATAAATAATGGGATCATGGTAATTATATTTTGAGAAGTAAAAATGGTAACATGGTCATCATATATATGAGTAAAGATAATGGGAACATGATCATTCTTACTTATGTGATTTGATATTTTTAATTTTGTAAATGGGGCTATTAAATGTGATGTTAATGAACTAAAATATGTTTGTGCATGTGCATATTTCATATTATTTTATATTATATGATTTTGTTTGATTTATTTTTATTTATATTTTGATGATATCAAAATTTAATTTTTTTAGATTTTTCATGATTAATATCACGTTGTAAGGATAAGATATTTATCTATTCATTATTAGTTAACGGGGATGTTTTAAATCACTTATCTATTTCTCGAAAAATTCAATGAAGTTGCTTCTATGGTTTTAGAAACTCTACAATTCAGTATTTTAAAAGATCTATGTATTTATTTTACAGAAACTTCTATAGTTATCGGATTTTCATGAAACATGATTCTATGAAAAGACACAATGTTTATAATGAATCATTATTTTACATCATAGTCTAAAATTATAATTTTAATGGACTTTTAATTACATGAAGTAATGCTATTCTGTTTTATAGTATTAGTTTTTCTGAATATTTTTTCTTAGGTTTATTTTATGATATTGGGATCTTTATTGGTTAGTTTTAATTGATTAATTTTTTTGGAAAGATAATATGTTTTCTACAAATCAATAGTTTCAACAGAATACTTAATATTCTATTAAGAGCACTTAAAAATTCATTGATTTTTTTCAAAAACATTCATTACAGATTTTTTACGAAACTATAGTTCACTATTCATTCCATTATTTATAGTTTGGAAACCATACATTACTGTTTATACCCTACATAAGATACTTTTCATTACAAAAAGTATGGTTTGGGAACAATATATTATTGTTCATCAAACCTACATTATGTTACTTTTCATTCTGCAAAGTATGGTTTGGAAACCATATGTTACTGTTTATACCACACATTACATTACTATTCATTCTGCAATGTATGGTTTGGAAACCATATGTTACTGTTTATACCATATGTTACATTACTGTTCATTCTTCAAAGTATGGTGTGGAAACCATTTGTTACTATTCGTCAACCATACATTACATTAGTGTTCTTTGCACAAAGTATGGTATGGCTACCATACATTACTATTCATGCCCTATGTTGTGTTACTGTTTATACCATATGTTATAGTACTGTTCATACCCTATGTTATGTTACTGTTCATACCATATGTTACTGAACTATTCATTCCAAAGTTACTATTCATTCTGATGTTACTATTCATTCAGAAGTTACTATTCATTTCGAAGTTAATATTCATTATGAAGATACTTTTCATTTTGAAGTTACTGTTCTTTCCAGAGTTTTTGTTCTTTCTGATATTGTTGTTCATTCCGTGCAATTTTTTTAAATTTATTTTCTGTATATATATGGATTATTCTTTGGACAATTTTTTGTGAAAAATTCTCATTAAATATAAGTATTATAATGGAATACTTTTTATTGTTTTTGGTCCTAAATTTAGAGGGAAAAATTATTATATTTTTTCATCATTGTTTACAAAAACAATTTGATAATTCCAAATTATTTAAATTCAAATGATTGAATTTAATTTCAGAATATGATTCAATTTATTAGTAACTATTTTAACTACATTTAAAACTTTTTTAATGGATTTATATTTATTTTAAATAATTTATTTAATTTATTATTCTAGATATTTTATTGGAAGACATATTCAAAATATTTTGAATTATTATATTACATATTTATTCTACAGGAATAAAAAAGCAACGATACTTCCATTTTCATGAGGATATTTATGGGAGCTCTTGACTCAATTAAATTTGAATATCCAAAGGAAGCAGAGTTGCTACACCTGCTATATATTTTATTCTCTATATATATCATTCTCTCTTTTAGGTAAAAAAATAAAATTTCATTATAAAGAGAAAGTGTTGTGAACATTGAAACTGCTATGAATTTTCAACGTCCTATGACACTTTGCCTCAACATCCACTTGTTCTCTCATGTGCCGAATTAATTATACTTCTACTACAATTGCATTGACAAAACGTTCTGATCTAAACCTCGAGAACCAATACCTCTGATTTCATTTTTATATTCCATTTCATCTGGTTCTGAGTTTTTAACACTTCTTTCCATCTCTCACACTCACCGTATTTTTCAGTTTATGAATTTTCACACACAATAATTATTTGTTATTATTTTTCCATTTTTTATGACTCATGGATTCTAATGTTAAGATCTTAGGGTTGTGACTCCAGGTATCTAATGTAAGGATTTTTTGGGTTGTGACTCCCAATTTTTAATGTCAGGTTGAAAGGGTTGTTACTCCCAACACAAAAGTCAGGGTCATGGTTATCCCTCCTCTAGAAAAGGATTTTTTAATTGAGTCATGATTCCCCTTTAAAAATAATTTTTAGTTCACATGTATCTCTCTCATAATATAGAGGTATAAGAGTAGAGTAGGACCACATTGGACCTAACTATTATAATAAAAATCCTTGGGTTAATTACTTTATCCGCTACTAATTAACCTTAATAATTAACATTGATAATAAATTTAATTAATAAATTAATTTTATTACATTTTTTAATCTGATCTATTCACCCCCACCACGTCTAGACCATCTACCATTTCCCTATATGGCCTAAATTAATAATGGAACATTGAGTTATGGCCCGACATGAAAAAATTCATACTCTAGTATGAATCGAATCTGGTACTGAGATATCATAGAAAATTGAATAAATTGATCTTCGGATAGAAGTAAGCCTTAAGATATGGTATTGACCTAGGAACTATATGGGCTAGATAATGAGATGATGTTAGTATTTAGGTATTGTAATTATTTGGATCCCTATATTTATTTTAGTTAGAAAAGATTAAATTAAAATAGTAAAAATTAGTTATTATTGCATTGTACTTATCTCCTTATAAAACTAAATACACTATCATTTGAAATGAATAGTTTCAAACACCGTTTATGGTGGCATACTGAGTTGTACTCAAACCCTAAAAGGGTTTCATGATCTGTAGCAATATAGATTATATATTGGTAGGACTAGATAAGGGAAATGGCTCTGGGATTATTGGAATATCGGTAATCGATCATGGAGGAGGGAACCTGACATGGTTTGGGACCCTATTGGGGAATCATAATCTATTTAAATTTAGTTTAATTGTTGTCAATTGACACTTATACTATCATAGAATGACTTTTCTTTCATTTGAGTATTGTATATTTTGTTTCTCTATCTTGTGACATAACTATTTTTTGGTCATATATTCTACCACATTTAATATTAATTTTCGCTGTTGTTTTATTATGATAAATAAGCCTATATCCTTTAAACGAATGACCTGCCAAAACCATGCTACTAGTCAGCAGCCTCTAGTATATGGGGAGGCACACTTTAGGCCATGTTGTGAACTGGATTGGGGAACTCTCATGTGGCTCTGTGGTTAGGACATTAAAATCAGAATTTATTATTATATTCTAAACGGATATTATGTAAAAATTTAAGAATTATTATGGGTTTAGTAAATTTAAAAAATAATTAAGGGGTTTATTTTTATTTTATATCCCTTTTTTTGGAATTTATTTTCTCATTCCATGATATAGAAAAAATTACATGGATTATGGATGCGTAAGAATTATATAATATTAAATGGTGAATATTCCTGAATAATGAAAATATTTCTTGAATAAAACTATAATGAAAACAAACAATGATTTATATATATTAAATATACACTATATGATTTTTCCATGGTGTTATGTAATTATTCATTCCTGTTTTAAAAAAGTAATATCCCAAAAGTTCCTAGATGATCATGAATGTGAAAACCAATCTATCAGCCATATAATTATCTGTCAATTTGCTTATTTTTCCCATTATTTTCAATAATGATAATTGTTTAGAAGATTTTTTTGGTTTATATTTCATTATGAATAAGTTAAAATTATATTATAAAATTAATGGTTATAATATTAAAAACTAATATACTAATTTTGAATGAATTTTAAGAGTTTTATATAATATTACATTATTATATATATCATTTTGTTTGTCCTCCAGAAAATAACGGCTATTATGTTTGTATATTATGTATTTATATAAATAATTTTTTATTTTTGTAAATAGTTGGTACTAGTAGGTATCATTATATTAATGGATATATAGGAAAATGTGTTAGTGGTCCAGTGAGAAACCAAGTGGGATATGAACTGGAGTGAAAAATCATGTTGTTATGTATAATTATCTAGCTCATGTTATAATGAAGAGGATGTACCGATGAATGTTTCTTTAAAAACTATGTAATAGAATATATGAATTTTATGGATTTTAAGTTGATAGATTTATAAATGGAAAAAAGATAAAACATTATACATGTTACGAACAATTGATGAATCACGCATCGAAATGTATCAATGTTACATGAGGAAGTCCCAAAATTTTAGTGTATATATAATATTTAAATCAAATAAAATATTGGAAAGTGTATGAGGGGTATCAATAATATGTTGTAAAAAAATCAAAAAGGTCATATACTGATGTTAAAAAATCTATGAATGAAAAATTAAAGGTATGAATTATTTTCTATTTTTTTAATTGTGAAACATGATTTGATTCAGTATAATGAATCTTAGGAAATATTTAATATTTTTAATTATAGAAAATAATTATATATATGAAATGTAAATTTCATTATTTAATGATTACACTAATGTTGAATTATTAAAGTATATATATATAGGGTTTTAATTGTTATAATGTTGTAATATGTTTCTTATGGTTTAATAATTTTTGAGAATACAAAAAAGAATAATGTCACTAATACTATTAGGAGGTTTTATATGTTTGGAGTACTTGTAATATAATTATTTATTATAAATAGGTGTTTGGGTGATATATATCCCTTAAATTATACTTGTGATATAGTTAATTAAGGAATAATTCTCATATATTATTTGAACGTAACTAGAATGGATTTGATATATATTAATCTTAGAAAATTTATTTACTTTATAGTAATTATTGTTAATTGGGATAAAATGGGTTTTACACTATGGAAAAATATCTTTTATCATATGGAAAATAATGGAATTAAAAAGTGATATTATGAATAAGTGATTAAATTTATTTCCAAAGTATATCAATATATTGTGTCTATTTTATGATTATATTAAATGGATTATTGTTTACTAATATGGGTTTTTATTTGAGGAATATTGGTTGGATTGTCATTTGGAGGAATATAAGATTATTTTGTGCTTTTTATTAATTTTATTTATCCTGGGAATAATTTTATATTTAATGGGAATAGATTATTTTAAAAGTATATAAATTTATATTATATGACATTGTTAGTTATTAATGTCTTTTTGATATAAATAATAAATTTATAATATAAGAATATGTGATAAAATATTTCACATAATTATATTGTTATATTATTTTGACATATTTTTATGAGGTTTGTGTTTGGTTATTTATGGAATAATTTAATTTAATTAATGCTTGTTATTATTTATATATTGGATATTTATTTATAAAGGTTCATTAATATTGGTTATTTTCATGACTAGTGATAACAATTTTGGGTTTTTATTATCAACATATAAAATGAATAACATTATTTCCTTTTTCATAGAGTATATGAACTAATAAAACAAATTTTTAAAATCCGTAATGGAAAAATCATCATGGTAATATATATCGGATGAAAAACATGTGAAAGACTACTCAAAATACAATAAAAGGATAAAATTGAGGAAAAAATCTTTTAGTTATATTTTCTCACATTCCCAATCATTTTGGTAAAATAATTCTCCACATAACGAAAAAGAAATATAAATATATAATGTCTTGTAAGTGAATTATCGCTAATATATCATGTTATTCTATTATAAAAACATTCACATATATGATTTATATAATGGTAGATAAATTATTTTAGGAATAACTATTTAATAAATTTTTAAGAAATGATAATTTTCATAGTCTACTAATATAAATTATATATATTTTCAAAAGGATGTGTATTTGTGTTGATTAAAATGTATTTCTCTTCACTTTTGTTTATTTATCTTCAAGTCTATATAATTGATTCTAAAAAAAAATTAAACCCATTTTATTGAAAAATAGATAAATAAATTATGATTCAATATCTCTAGGGTGTTGTATGTACCACCCTAATTAATTATAAAGTATTTGAATTTAAATAAAAACTAGTAAGATAGAATGTACCATATGAAAAAACTGATATTAAACTAACCGTGACATACAATTTAGATGTTATTATTTGAATGTGATGGAAATAAACTAGTCTTTGAATTTATAGGTACAAATATTAGAACTCAAATTATAATATATATATATATATTCAATTATTTAGTTATACACTTATTATGAATTGGTTAGAAATAATGAAAAATTATCTTTGTTGTAAATGAGATACTTTCATAAAAAATATTTATCTGAATAATTTATTTATATAATTATAGAATTGATTAATAAATTATTTGTATAAAACGGGTCCCAGATTTTTCAAATAACATTAACTATCAACCAGTTAATTATATTTACCGTTAATGGATTGATAATATAGTCATATTATGATATAAAAAAATTCTTAAAAATAGTTGTAATTTTATTTTATGAATAGATTATATGAAACATTTATACCTATTTTATATTTTATATTAAAAATAAAATAAAATAATTATTTTCAATCAACAATATATAATATTCTATGGATGAATATTTAGGAATCTTTCTAAAAACTATATTTGTTTTTGTGAATATTTATATAACTTTATTTTTATAAATATTATCATTGAATTTAATTTTTTACAATGTCATTGTTTTTTTATTTTTATAATGTAATATTATTAAAATTTATAAACAAAAAAATTATGATATTTTATTAAAAATTATATATGATTTTGGACTTAAATCATTTTTTATGAAAATTGGGCATTTCACTAAAATAGTTTTCATTTAATTTTTTGAAATTATGTCTATAGTATAATATTCAGTTTATATATATTGATGACTAGAATTTATATTTCATATTTATAATTATGACAATTATTTTTATTAAGGAGTATGATGGAAGTTTTCATAATACTAAATACCAGTCATGGTAAAAATAATTCTACATGTTCAATGGTAGAAAAAGTTATTTATTTTAATTAACTTGTTAGTTAAAAAAAATATTATATAACATATTATTAGATGATGGTATTTCAACCATTATAAAAATTTACTCAAGTTTTATTATTTTATATCCACATTCAAATGATAAATCAAAATATTATTTTATATCATTAAATAATTACACGAGTGTGACTCCCCTCATCTATAAAAGGGACCTTCCCTTCTATCTTATTAAAATAAACTAAAGCAATTTTCCTCTCTCATGTCCCACCAAAATATAATATAAATTTCCCTCTCATTGTTTGAGGATTAACTGCCATAGAGAAGGACCAGTCGTACTAGTGTTCTAGTATAAGTGAAATGAGGTTTTCCAATGAATTGGTATATATCTTATTTGATTATTTTCATTCTTATTTATTCTTCCACACACATAAATTATTATCTATTCTATCCATGATAACATGATTAATATTTCAATTTTAATGAAATAATATTTTTTATGATACAATACATTTTATCCTCTTTCCATCATATTTTAAATAAAAACATCACTTAAGAATACATGTGGACTACCACCTCTACGTAGTGAGGTATTTAATTTTACATCACTACCTCACAATAATAATTGAAAATATTTAGATCATAATTGTATATGTTTATATAAAATTATAATTATTTTATATTTATAATTTTATTGATACTTTCATATTTATACATCTATTCGAAAATTATAGTGTCACTCAGGCATACATGTGGATTACCACACCTTCAACATATTGTGACTTTTCCATGAATTTATATAATTAATTTTTGTAACATTGTATATAATGTGTCAAATTTATTATTTTAAAATTATTATGATTTTGAGGATTTGTTAACCCTAATCAAATTTTCTGTGGTCAAGAATTTTTTTTTATTTTGGTCATAGAAACACAATGACCCCCAATCTTCTAATATGAACATAAGAACCTTTATAACTATGTAATAATTCTAAATAAATAAAAAATGAATAATAATAGTGCAATAAAACAAAAAAAATATTATTAATAATTTAAAAAATAAATAAAAAAATAAATTATAAAAATAATAGACTTGTGTGTTGAGATTGGAGAGGATGAAATGGATATATATTATAAATACCCATTCATTGAAACATTTCTATTTTTTTACAATTTTTTATTTATGTTTTGTATTAAATTATTTACATGTAATGGTTTAAATTATATTATAATAACATCCATGTATTATATATCATTTTTATTATATCACCTTTAACCTCCTTTTGTTTCAATGTTTTTGAGATCGGTAAAGTTATCATCTTTAAAACGTTGTTTTATGTTGTTTTCATTGATTCCCTTTTATGTCTATCATCGACAAAAAATTTAAATAATTTTATTCACATGAGAATTTTTTAAATTCATTTAAAACTTTTAATTTTTTTGCAGTGGATTTAATAAATTTATCTTTAAAACATCATCCATATAGGTATGTTTTTTTACCATTTTTCACAATGAAAAAACGAATTATTTATACATTTACCATAATAATATTTTTTCACATCACTATTATTTTTCTTTTCAAACCTTGATTCCTCTATATGTTTCTATAAATTTTTATGAAATATTATATGTTTTATCATTATAGTATATTTTTAATATTTTTTTATCAAAAAAGGGATTAATATTTTTAATTTTACATGACTAATGAATGATCTTGAACATCTGTGGTACCAATATTAATTCATGATATTTTATGAT
Source organism: Viscum album (assembly GCA_963277665.1). Taxonomy (NCBI): domain Eukaryota; kingdom Viridiplantae; phylum Streptophyta; class Magnoliopsida; order Santalales; family Viscaceae; genus Viscum; species Viscum album. Next base: position 1,019,892,340 of record OY728143.1, read on the forward strand.
TTAAATGAATTATTTTTTTATGTTTTTTTCCTGACATGATTCATTGAAATATTATAAAATAATGGATGAGTTATTGATTGATTTGATAATTAGAGATCCCTATATAGATATCCATTTCATTGGGTAAATTGACCACAATAACATGATATATTTTACATCCAAGGGATCTTTTTTAATATAATGTAATGGTTATTCACATATAAGTGATCTCTTTTGGTTGATTATCTAGATAATATCCCAATATTTCTATACGGGATTAAAAATAGTCCAATTGATTTCATAAGGTAATTATGTGATTGAACACATGGTTAACCTAATATTTGTAATCTTTAAGGGAATTTTTTTACATTAAATAATTATCTTGTTTTTTTCATGTACTTTTTTATTAAGTCTCTCATAATGGGGTGTAAAAATAAGGGGGGAATATTAATTTTTTTTACCATAGGTGTTTCATGTGAAAAACTATAATTCATTCTATAAGATGATCTTGGATAATTTTTTTGACCAATCAATTGGTTCCATAATTGGTTTTTTACCATCTAATAAGAGATTAGAAGGAATCTGATCCATTCTAATTTTCAATTATTGGTCAGTATTTAAATATTTGAATATTAATTTATATTCACATTTTTTTATTATTCATATATTTTTAATGGAGAACTATATTGAATATTATTTTTCATGTTTGCTTTCTATAATGGTGCATTTTCCATGTAATGGCCCAATGAAGAGTCAATCGTCAAGGTAGGGCGCAAGCATAGGCCACTTTTCTTTTAATTGTAATATTAGTTATTATCCTTTATCATTTTTCTATTTATTAACATCCTCAAATTGGTTATCAGAATAACCTCTGGACACCCCCTTTGGTGTCACCATCAAAGGGAAATATAGGGAGAGAAGACACATAGAGGTAGAAAATGGGAATCTTCATATAATTAGGGTCACATTAGATTGTTGTGTTGCTAGTCTAGATCACTAATTGGACCGAAACTTCATCTTTTCACCCTAGGATGTGGGATATTTTTTTCATCTTATTCTATAAATCGCAGTACATTAATAATATTTTTCTTTATATAATATTGTTTGTTTTTTAGGGCCCATAGTGGGATGATATATTGTTTTTGCTGGGAAATCATGCATATAAGACTGGTTAAAGGGACTTACATATAGTAATACATTTATTAATATAATTTCATTCAGATAACAAGTGATGTTAATTATTTATATTTTGTTAATACTTCTTTTTGGAAGATACACACCATGTACTTGTGGTACATTCTATGTAGTGTCCACTTGGGTTATCATCAAGTACATATCTTGGAACCCCATGTGGGGGTACATTACCATGGATATTACAAAAACATTTACAATGTGAGGGGAGTTCCATATAAGAATACATGAATATGATTCATATGTGGACACGTACATTATAAATGACTCTATGTGGGGGTAAACTCCACATACTAGGAGTACTCACCATATGCTTTGGTGTACAACAGTCTGAGTGGGGATGTGGTACATAGGTAGGTACCCACATAGAGATGCACTCCCTGTATAGGGAAAACATGATATATATATTTGGAAATTATACACCATTTGGAATATGTAAAAAGGTCACATATGACTTTTGGAACAGACAATGTGTACCAGGGGTACATTCTATATACACATTAAAATCATGTTTAGTTTTTCATGTTTTATTCTCTCATGAAAGAACTGAATCTGGGTGTACTCTATTTAGAGGATTTTTTCATTTATATCCTGATGTATGTATCCATTCAATTTTTTAGGCCATTTAGATAGTTATTTAAACTTTGAGAATTTATTAGGAGTATTTTCTGGATGTTTTGTTTCTGAACACTTTTGGGGATTTATTGTGAGATATGAGGCCATGGTAGCGGTTTAGAGCTTGGCGATCCGTGTGGATTTAGTTTAAAATGGAAATATTTTTTATGTTATTTTAAATATTTTTATAGGGGTGATATATTATTAAATATGAGGAGATATTTTTTCCATATTGTGTAATTACAAGTTTCTTGAGGTAAGAGCTATTGTGATTTAGCTCTTGGGGTTTGGTAGCAGGGCTACATGATCCTTTGGGTAGGTCAACAAATTTTGATATCAATTATTGATGGGTATGATTGAAATATTAAAAAATATTTGAATTACTCTTATAGATTAACTTATTGTCTAGTTTATAATAATATGATAAGTTGTTTCCATAGTAAAATGTTTAAAATAGCAGTATGGATTGTTTTTTCATGTCATCTAATGAGAAACCCTTATAGGGTGTATCCAATTTTTTTGTGGTCATGATGAATTTAATAAATTACCTTATTTATTGGATTATGGTTTTGTATGCTCACTGGGTGAGTCATTGAAAATGGATAAGATGGAGTTTTCTACCCTCAACAAGGGTTGTTTCTATACTAGGTATATCCTATTATATTATATGTGTTGTATGATATCTTTGATGGTTTTCATGATCTTATTTTGAGATTTGGGTAAGTCGAGGTTGGATTTAATGGAAAGGAATAGAATCTTGGGTGCATAATATTTGACCATAGTATAATGTGACATTATGTTTTATCCCCATAGACAATATGATCCCTGTACATTTTTCTGCCATCAATCAGTTCATTGAGATAATTTTGTGTTTATTGTTTTTATAATAAGATCTATAATTTTTAGAGAGGAATATTGATTTTTTTTATTAGAGTACATTAACAATACATGTTTTTCTAGATGGAATATGAGTTTTTGGTTTGATCATCCCACATTTGGATGGCCTCTTTCCTGGATATGTGATGTTATTTCTTCTTAGGACTATTCTTTTAGTAGGAGACCATTTTGATTTCATGGATCAAGTATCAATTCTGAATTTCATATGGTTATATCATATATATTGCACAACTATTGATATATATGATTATAGAGATAATGGATGTTTTTGAAGAGTGAATCCCTCATCTAAATGAGTGTATCACTAAATAGATTAGATTAGGGATGATGAGGTTCATAATAACATGCTGAGTGCGGTTTTTGTGTCATGTATGCATTTCTGGTACTGAGGCTGTAGAGAGTATGGTCTCCTGATTTCCTATGGATCCAATAAAACATTTTGTTTATATCTATATCTTGTGCATGATTTAATCAATATGACCATCAGTAATGATATGTTATCTAGTAATTTTTACATATACGTTACTATTATGAGTTTAATCATGTCATTTACCTCTTAGTTCTTGGTAGATAAAACTATTCATGTGGATTTCTATGGTTACTCCCTATTTTTTCATTCATTCCTATTTAATTGAAACATATTTGGTATTCATTGTAGATATAGAGAACATGGTGGTTTTATGTCCCTCAGATCTCACATGAGATGATACAAATGGAGAGTATTAATGAAAAGATGGTTCCCACCTAGAGGTAGCCCACACCAAGCCTGATGGTGTGCATACCAAGAACCAGACAGCTGCCCTAAATTTTGGTTCAACCTTATTAATCCATTTACTATGTCCCTCGTGAATTCACATAAAATTAGAAGAATAAATTGAAAGTTGTCTATGACCCACAACCCCCCTGCCTAAGAATGAGTCCCTCAATGTCAAGGATATATTTTCAAAGAGGTAAGACGACAAAAAATAGCACTGGATAATCTATGTTGAGATACTTTTAGGATTCTATATTTTGGTATGTGATTCTCAACAGGAATTTCATCAGGTGTTCCCAGAAGAGGTTCCTCTTGCACAATAACTCATCCTGGTAAATAAAACTATGGTATAATGCCCATTCCAACTAGCACTAGGACCATCAGTCTACTTGAATCTATCCCTGAAGGGACAGCAAGACATCCATCCACTAGGAAATCATCCAAAATACATTCAGGTGAACCCAAAAAAGATATCCCTAAATGCATATATGCTCCAAATTACTATATTGTTGGCATATACAATTTCCCCCCCTTCTATAGCCACCGTAGATCATGTTCAAAAAGATATGCATCAAGTTATAATGAATGACATTGCACAATTGACCAATAGACTATTATTCATAGAAGGATGGCACACTCTGATACAATAATAAAGAAAACCATACTCTGATTGCGTGATCACCATTCTTCCACCACTAAACTTTGGAAACCATTTATTCTCGGAGTTCAATAGTTCAGGAGACTAAGAATAATAACTATTGCACAATGCGTCTTACTAGAACACCATGATGGGAACCCCAAAATGACAATAAGAATTTAAAATCAAGTGCTTTGTGCGAACTCTACATGATTAAACCATCGATTGGTAAACTAGTTTTCCTGATAACTCAATTAGAGGATGGGAGGTCATCCAGTGATAATTTATCTTATTGGTTATTTAGAAATTGCCTAAGGTAACAGTGAGTGATCTCATGAGCACCATGCAGTGAGATAATGAAAGAGTTTCAGACATCATCTTTAGATAGGACAACCCAACTTACTCCATGAACATGCAACTACCCTAGGATGAACTTCTCAATATGTTCATCGATATTTTCCCTGATGAGGTTTGGAAACCACTCATCCCAATGAAGTACAAAAGTGGGTTCCATGATATCTCCTCTATTTTCCAATTTATATATACCTCTTTATTGCAGTCCAATTTCAAGTCCGGAGTGGCCCCACTAACCCCAATGAAAGGATGGGAAAAGATAAAGAGGCTTATGTCAGGATTTAGAAACCCTCTCTATCATCTCTATTTTCATGGAATCTACCAAACCATTCCGGACCCCTAGACTCCAACATCCACTGCCTCCTCAATAAGATAAGAAATGAGTTTCTAAAATAAATTTGTTCGAGGAACAGAAAAATTAAATCTACTTGTTCCGAGATGACGAAGTATGTGGCTACATCGAAGCCTCCATGTATTTCAACTCTATCTGGATACCTGTTCCAATTCGAGCCAATGATGTGTGTATAGATTACTATCCAAATTATATTCCCTACTACCAGATACCTATACACACCATCAAAGAGTTCTTAGTCTTCATTGATCTCCTAAATAAGATGGTGGACTCGGGAAAAATCATGTTCGGTCCACCTCCATCCCATGTTGTGTATGTCTGCAACTTAGATCCTCGAGTGGAAGCTGAGGGTAAAACATCACCAGAAAAGAAAAGGATAATCCTCCTAGCACATTTGAAGAATTTTTTCCCCCAAATATCTCCTAAGGCAACACAACCATCATCCTCTATCCCAAAATCCTCTACGGGCCTAAAATGGAAATAGAATGAGCAAGAAGATAAAATTTCCCTAAGGTTGAAACTAGTCTTCACACTTTTAGAAATCAAGCTATCAGACATGATAGCATGGGTGCCACCCTACCAAATAAGATAACAAGAACTACCCTACCAAAGGACACCATCAGAATAAGAAAATAAGAACGAATCACTTTCATATCATGAACCTGTGATTATCTTTATTAATGTCATTAAATTGATGGATCCATTGTCTGATAGAGACTATGGACACAAAACCAAATTCCCCATATCCAACTAGTTATCTAGAGGAATAGGCCATAGGGGATTTTGGTTTTATTAAGGGCGTAATCATTTCATGAGTTAAATTTCCAGGCACACATTAACTCATGCCGTTAATGTTGTAGAAACACAATGTGGGGACCGCTTGAAGAAAAAACTGGAATTTTATTGTTTCTCTGTCCCTAAAGATTAAATATGAGCCAAATATTCATAGAGTTTCCATTGAAGGAAGAGTAGATGTCTAGTCTCTGAAGTCATATACACAGACCGGTTCGACCCAAGAAGGGACGCTTAATAGCAGCATCAACTCCTAGCACTAAGGCCTGACCATCTGCGTCCAAATCTCAATCCCCTAAAGCCCCCATGAAATAGAATCCCCATGCTTGGAATCATAAATAGTTATGGATGAAAATTGATATTCTGACATAACTATCCTCAGTACTGGATAATCTATCAATCCAATATTCCTTACGTTTATCTGCAGACCATAGGGAAGCACATATCAAAGCCTTACTAAGATCAAAGGAATTCAAGGCCGAAGTAGCAGCTGATGAAGTCTATTGGTAAGAGACCAAACCTACATACTTCCATGTTATCATCCCCTTTATATATCATAATGAAGATATGTCATGTTGGGAAACATCAAACCCTATTATGTTTATGGAAAGATTAATGACATTGATGTCCAAAAAATTTTCCTCAACAATGGATATAGAGTAAACCTCCAGCGACAACAAGCACTTCGTTAGTTGGGAAATGTTGTGGAAAATATGACACCCTCCACCACAACTCTACTAGAATATGAAAAAATTTACATGTAGTTGTTTTGAAGAATCAGGCATAAAAAATAACTTGGGGACCACGTGTCTGATTCCATGTTTCTAGTAGTTTGGAAATGTACGACCTTCAACAACCTATGTGGGAGGTCCAAGCTTTATTAGCATGATGTGATTCCATCATCATACCATCAGTGAATTAAAAATTACACTGCTAAAATAAGCATAGAATTTCTTGCTGATAAATACCCATTCGAATCATGTGAGTCACATTACATTTGTTCTAGTTTCAATGACCAAAAGGAGAAGCAGTCATTGATCGACAATAATTTTTGGATCACTGCCCCAAACTGATGATAAATGGAACTTTATTATGCCATCAAAATTATTGGGGAAGAATATATATTACCCATAATCTAGGGTGATTTCATACGTTCAATCTCAGATGCATACATAGCCATATGCATGATTTCTATTATGTCCACCATGTTCAAGGATACTAAAAAGCACACAAACAACGATGATTATAGGGAGGGAGAAATAAATTTTCCCAAAATTCTCTTGGGACCCCATATAGTTACTTCCTTTCCCACTAAGGTAGAAGAAAATTTCCTATAACTAAAAGAATACAAAGTGACTCCTCTACCTCCTATTCCATCTTCTTCAAAGAGTTCCATGTAGTCATCCGAGGAAAAATGAGATATTTTTGTTTATAAATATATGAGTTGTGATTTCACTCCCATTAATAGAGTGGTAAAAACCAGAATCCTCTCCACATTTAAGAGGAATAAGATGATGAAGATGGTTCTGATAAAGAAGAATAATTAAAAGAAGATATCGATGATTCCCGTCATACATTCAAATATGGCGCCTCCACTACGATCATTGAACATAATGAGATAAACATTGGAACCAAATACAACCCACATCCCACAATGATTAATGTGGAATTGCCTTTAGAAGAACAGGATGAAGATACCTCTTTACCAAAAAACATTCGAGTTATTTTTTCCTAGAACAACATAGAAATGTCAAGCCCTAATCCTATGGTCTCCACTCATCACCTAGGTCTGGTGAAAGACTATTGTGGTTACAAGCAGGCTTCCAGAAGGACCCACCCAAACACTGGCTTACAAAATAGAGGGTGAAGATGAAAAAATAATCATTTATACATTCATTTGGGAAGTAAAACATCTGATATGTTTGTAAAACATAGTCCGCATAAAATATGATTTGATAGATCAGAATATGCATTGAATTTAGGGACCAAAAATAGCACTGCCCGAAAGAGGATTTCCCAATACAGATCACAAAATTGATGATCGATGTGACCACCATATATGAGAACATATCATTAATTTATGGATATTTTAGGTACAACCTGATCTGAATGAACCATGAATGTAAATAATTGACAGCTTTTATGGCCCCTAGTGAGAATTCATTTATAAGGGGATTTCATGTCATATGAATAATGCTGGTTCTATAGATCAAAATGACATGCATAAAATTTTCAAACTGTTCTTGGGAAAATTCACCGAGTGTTATATTGACGAAATGGTGGTAAAATTAGGAAAATACTAAACAAACTAAAATATCTTGAAATTTTCCTTAATACATTGTGATAATAGAATTTTCTGATGAATTCCCTGATGTGTGATTTAAGTGTTTCCTCTGAGAAATTCCTCGACTACGTTTTATTCCATACCAACATCGACGTTGACCCTGGGAAGATTAAATCTACACATTTAATGTATCCACATCATAACCTCATTGATATGAGAGGTCTCCATGGGTACCTAGATTACATTTGGGCCTTCATAGCAAACTTTTCATGTACGTTTTTCTCATTATCTATGTTGACGAAGAAATGTTTCATACACCAATGGAATAATTATTATCAAAATAAATTGGACCATCATAAATGTTTTCTCCTAAGGCCACTATTAATGATGTCACCAGTAGTGGTAAGACTTCTCATCTTGTACATAACATCCTTATAATAGTCGTTAGGTGATTTAATCACCTAGAAGAATGACTCTAGCAGTGAGAATAGTCTATATTACCCGATCTGAACAATGAATGATATTGAGATTTTATATTAAAGATCTGAGAAAAAATTACATATCTCTAATAATTACAGTTTAGAAACATAGGAACTACCTATATCCCCAAGAGGTCAATCTTATCTCATGCTACAGCCTGATCAAGTATATAATTTTCCATCCAATGCAAACTGGAACACTATCACTGTGGGAAGTCATCATACTATTGTTTGAAAAATTTTATGTACCACAAAAGCCATGAAATTTATAGTGTAGGTATATTTATTAGAAGAGAACCCCTTGGACGAAATGACACTATTGGATTGTGAACATCCTGATGATGAAGTGTTATATACCCAAGAAAAAACCAAGATAATGGAAATATACATTGAAAGTTACTTCAGAAGCACTATAGGGATAAATATAGAGGTTCAAAACCATAAAAATGTAGGGTTTGGAGTTATAATCTTATCTCCATAAATGGTCGCCTTTTCTAACTCCTTTCTACTTTTAGAGGAGTGCACAAACAATTAAGTGGTATACTAGTCCCTCATTATTGGCATGGAACTACCACTCTATGAATGAGAGTAATGACTAATGATAAAAGGTGATTAATATATTATCATCAAAAAGGTCAATGGTAACTATGCCATTAAGAAATAATTATTGGTTCCTTTTTTGAACCATTCCCGATATCTGATGGTATAATTCCCATTAGAAACAATAGTGATTTCTTTCCCTCGATCCCAAAATGCCCAAGAATATGCATTGGAAAATGAAGCCAAAACCATGGATGGTCTATAATGGGTTTAATCAATCATCATTATAGAATAATATCTGATGGCATTATCCTACATTAGTATCAATATTGATGAAATTGATGATATTATCCTCATTACAAAACCATATGATCACACCCCTAGCATGATGACTTGAATTTAAAATTAACTCATGAGGGGGTAACACCCACTAGATTGGGCTGGGAGAGAATAGATCTGGAGGTAGGCAACAATTTTGTTTTGTACGATGGTTAAAAACATGAAATTTACCTATACAAATATGTCTTTGATGGTGTCCTTCTCAAGTGGATCGATAGAGAATAGACAAATGTTGTCATGAAATAAGTGCATGATGATGAATGTGGTGCACACCAATTAGTATCCAAGTGATCCCTTCAAATTCTATGGCTTGGATACTATTGGACCACTATGATATAGTATTGTGCCACATTCGCAACGATGTGGATTCCCTTCAATGTTCACGCCAATTTCATTCATCAACCCATGGAATTACTTCACATAGATAAGTAATCCTAGCCACAATTGTGGAATGGATGGAGTGGGATGTTATCATACCACCAAATCCAGAAGATTTAAGTTCATTCTCACATAAACTGACATCTTCACCAAATGGGAAAAAATTTTAACCCTTAAAGAGGTCCGGGAAAGATGAATTGTTATAATTTTGAGTTAAAATATCTTTTCCATATATTCTGTCCCTTATAAAATATTTACGGAAAATGGAACTAGCTTGTTATCTAATGTGTTGGGCATGTCATTCAGTAGTATGAAATCAATGACAACCTTTCATCCTGTTATCATGTAGTATCCAACAGGTAGATATAGGCTTTCAACAAGACTCTGTCCAATATACTACAGAAGATGGTAGATAAGGACAAGAAATATTGGCCAGACAAGCTCTTCCATGCTTTAAGGGCTTACCAGACCACAACCCACATTTCCACTCAAGAAACCACATACTCACTAGTATACATGAAAAAGGTGGGGTTTCCTATAAAATTTCATATTTTATCACTCAACATTTTCATTTTTGATCAACTATCTGTGGATGTGAAATACCAACAACTATATGATGAGATAGAGAGACTATATGAGAAAATTTTAACACCTTGTACCATTTGAAAATCTATAAAAATTATATCGCACAATCCTTCAACAAAAAGGTTTTCCTTTAGTATTTCCTCAATAGAGAGATGTTTTTGGTCTTTATAACCATAACGATACCCGAGACGAAACCCCCAAAGCATGAGACCGAGTGGGAGGGGGCATATGTCTTACAAAAGAGCTTCTCCAATGTATCATATTTCTTGATATCAATTGATGGAAATATTATCACAACTTCTACCAATGCAAGGATTCTGAAGAAATACATCACATGATAGTTACAAAAAACTCATAGCTGTAAGACTGTAAAATACTTATAGACATACAATATCCTAGTTCCCTGACATAAAACCGCATAACAATATTTTTTTCCATATCGTATATCGTTAAACTACAGGGAAAAAGTCATCCTTACCGCATGATGATAAATTTTAAGGGTAAATATGACATTGATGTAGGATGTAAATCTTCATAGAATCTTTTTCCTAACTGAAAGATGTTATACATCATCATAGGTATTTTGTTCCATCTTAAAATAAATAATGTATTTGTTGTAGTCTAGCTAGAAAAAAATATTAATACCCCTAACCCCTTCTGTGGACAGGTCAGACCAACAATAGAAGGGTATTTTAGACCTATGTGTATAATGATTTGAATTAATTAGTTGGATATGTAGTGACAACTCAACCCTTGAACGTTGGAAATACATAAATTAAATATTATTCCTTTGTTATATCCTACATTAGCCTATACCATGAAAGAAATCCTTGTCTCTCCTTGTTTGTCGCATCGATTCAAACTCACATTAGCCTAGGATCAGTGGTAAGGATTCTCTTGCATAAACAAATCATAGAGGTATATGATATACCCGGTGACCATATAGGATGAAATAAAAATTACCCTACCACAATGCCCGAGTTAGATTTGTACATGGAGCATATTGTTTATTGATCAATGTGTTGTTTTATTCTTTCCATTGCGTGATACGTTGGGATGCCCTAATATAACGTCCAAGACCAACCACCAATAAGAGAAAAAATGACCTTTATTTTCCCTACAAATTTACCAGACCTCTATGGAGAACATTTAGAACTACATGTGGCTTGATTATTTCCCTTCTCGGATATGTTGTGATGCTGGGATCATATGTCCTAGCCAAGAAATTAGCACTAGAGAAACATTCAACCCCCTCCTTATATAGGGACTAGAACATTATAGGGAGGATATGTCTAGAACTACGTGGGGCTTGATTCCAACCCATTGTAGGATAAATAGTGACATCATGACCCAAAATAATGGTCTATACACCAAGAAAAAAATGCATATGTTCCCTACATACGGGTTAGAACTACGTAGGGAATTATTTTACATAGTAACGTGTGGCATGATCACTACCCGTGTAGGATATGTAGTGGTGAACGTATCCTCCATCATAGTCGCATGACAATTTTATGGAAAAAGGAAAATTCATAATATTATATGTATAGGTCACACTTTCATAGTGGATTCAATTAAAGGTCCTAAATTAATGACATTCAACTGTATGGTTCTCCAAGAATCATGTGCATCCAGATTCTCAATGGAATGATATCCCGAACATGCCCCCAATATCTGACACAAAAAATGAAAATAGATGACTTGAATTCCATGTTTGAATTCCAACACCCATAAGGACTTATCAAATCATACATCCCCCTACATATGAGTCAAATCTATGTATAAGTTTATGTATTCCATGGTTAATAAATGTTTGGTAATTTCATACCTTCATAGTCATGTCATTCTATTTATCAAACACCATACTATAGAAAAGCTTGGGTCCCCATAATATTTCATGACCATCGGTGATAGAATTCATGTGTCCTGTAGATAACTTTGGTTCACTATTCACATCATGACCCAATGGCTCTTAATATGTTGCATACAAAGAATTCATCAACCAAAAAAGACATCATTCTCAAGAGAGGCTTTTCCTATTTTCATACGCACAATAGATCCCAAAAACCATGTCATTCCTCCTGATCCAAGGGTCCCTAGGGACATTGGTTTACTACTTCAATCATTTCTCATGACTACTGAATTAAATAATATCCCAACAATTATTAAATGAAATCTATTTATGTTTCTTGCGAGAAGTCTACTCTGCAACATGATGGTAAACTTGGATACCAACAACCTTACCGCTGGTCACTAAAATACAAATCACGATGTCTCTTGGCTTCATGACATTAAAAGGGAATACCAAATGAAAATTATATGTTCTTACCTTGTCTCAGCCTCATAAAACACAATTAATTTCCATACAATGTTTGGGATAGACATATAGAGGAAATATTTATTGGGAATCTTGTAAGACTCAGTTTCCTTCTGATATGAATCGTTGTAGACCTGAATCCTACAATATGGAAATAGTTATAGAATATTTAATTGTCCCATTATCTACACATAAATTCATTCTAAGAAAAGAATCAATAGATGAGTCCTATTTATAGGGTGTCCTAAAGGTAAAAATATTTTTTTTATGTCACAAAAAGATTAAACTATGTCTTCCCCACAAAATGATAAATTGTGTGGAATTTTTCCTTGATGCATGAAATTGAAATACATGATGTTGGAATAAGTATAAAATTCTCCATGCCATTGATTATAAAATTCATATTTGGTGACCTGAAATCCTTCCAATCTCTTGTTTCTCACACTAAGAATAGATCACATGATCTTAGGGACATCAACATGATATCCACCATGGCATCATGGAAAATCAGTCCAGGATTTCGATCCTAGAAACATAACCCTTAATGGTATGTTATGGTTCTCTCCCCCATCAGGAACCCCAAATCCTAGCTTTACGATGTTAAATTACATGGTACTCCAAAGATGGGGAAGATCCCTCACCCAACATATGAGCTCTATCTATGTAGGGGATTACTTAATAGAATGAGAGAATCATATAACCGACGTTTCAAATGAATCCAGATACACTCCTATCACACATCAATATCCATGACATGAGTAATCAAGGTTCCCCATAACCCTCCACAGTCATCATAGTTTGAAGGCTAGTGTCCTGCGAACACCATTGCTTGAGTATGCACGACATGTCCCGATGGATCATGATATGTTTCCTACAAATTGGTTGTCAATCGAAGGTATATTATTCCCCAGAAGATCTATCTCATACTTCTGTCTTCATAATGGATCCTAAGCCAGGTGACATCCCTCCTACTTTATTGAACCCTCAATGTCATGGTATACATACTATTTCCTACCCATGTCCTAGATATATCAAAACATAATTACCCAATTCACCTCCAGTCTCTCAAGGATTCTACGAAATAAATATGACTGATCAAAAATTTCAATTTTGATTCACATACAGAAAAAATCCCCCCACTTATTTCTAGTTTTCCAAGTATAGTTCAGCCAAATAAATTACCCCTTTCATGTTTAGGTTAACCCCCTTTCATAAGCCATATGACATGTCCAGAATGATCCAAGTCCTCATAATCCTACATGGCCATTGGAGTTGGAAGTCTAGTGTCTTCAGAAAAACATTGTTTGATTACAACCATCATGCAGCGTTGGTTATGAATATGTCAACTAAGACACATCAATCAACTAAGGGCACATTCATCCTCAGGATTTTCATTTCCAGTTTCCATATGCCTGCATGAAATTTATGTTCAATATCAATCCCCAGAGTTGGAAACCATATGGATTAAGGTTTAAATTATTTTCCACATTCAAATGATCATAGTTGAAATGCATTACAAGTTGAACTGATGACTCACTTACTCCTTCTTGGTTAAAGAAAAATTATCACCCAAAATATGTTTCACATTTCCTTCTTTTTATAACATTAATCTATACTATTGAACTTCTCTACCATACCTTAGAGAAATTTTTTGTTGGAGATATTTCCTATTCCATGCCGATACAGTTGTCCATAATACTTTCAGACATCGTCCCTCAGATAAACCGCTGAGCGTTTTCCCTTACCTAAAAAATTAAAAGGGGTATAAAAATCCAATTCCATCAAAAATGGTTTATCAGTGTCCTGCGGATACCTTTGTTTGACTATTCACATCATGACCTGGTGGCTCTACATATGTTTCATACAAAAAAGTAGTCGACCAGAGGCATATTTTTTGCTAGGATAGTCTTTTCTTGCCTTGAAATGCCTATAATGGATCCAAAGCCCCCTTATATCTCAAAAAATAGAATATCCACAGTCATTAAAAACCCATAATTCATGAATGACAGTTATTATGACATTAATGACTGATAAATACCAAATTGGGCCTCTGTACTTTTAAGTTTCATCAAAACTATTCGACCAAAAACATGAATAATAAGTATGATAGGAAAGACTATAACCCACAAACAAAAGAGATGCAATAATTTCAATAGTGAAATCCGAAAAGGGGTCCCATGGATAAAATATGATTATCAAATCATTAAAACAATACTATGTATAGTTTATGAAAAAATAATGAGCTATAAAATATTCAAAAGTGACATATAGATTATTGGGTTGAAAACACACAATGGGTGGCCTACGAAAAAATCTGGTTATCCCCACTAAGCACATACCAAAAATGATTAGGAAAAAATTGGGGAAATAATGAAAAAATGTTCAATAGATCATGATGTTATCCATGTAACCCCATAAATAGTCGAACTATGCTCCCCATGTCTAGTGGCTCCAAAAATAAATAGATTCCAATTCAATTATTTCTATTTACTAGTTTAGAAACATGGATTAAATTAATACCTGATAGAAATAATGATTATATGGTCAGTTGTGATTGATTTTCATTAAAGTAAAAAGAAAAATGAGAATCATTGGAGAGAAAAGTAGTTCAATTATTTAAAATAACTAGAAGAACATCCCTAGTATGTAGTCTCTCCAAGGTATAAAAACAATGTGAGTACATGACAATTAAGGAAAATTACATTGAGTCTTAGCTCGCCCTTTCCTAAAAATTGAGAAGAGATTTCCTTGATATGTTGAGGGTTTTATCTATATTATCACCCTCTTTCACATAAACATCAACAATTGGGCACACATGTTTCATAACAAAATTAAGGGCCCACCATTTCGGTTTGATAGATTCTTAGTTAGCACCTGAGGAGGCTAATTGTGTCCTAAACCTTGCGACACGGGCTTCAACATCTAGTAGAATATATGTTGGGGAAATTACCAAGTCATTATACTTCACATCCTCAACTGTCCGATGATCGAGTTCCTCCTAAACATATTGTATGTTAATTTCTTGATTATGTGAATATTTTTAACTAGTATGTTTTTCCATAGATGAATCAATGTCTTCCCATTAAATAGAAATCAGGAAAATAAGAAAGCGTAGATGGTGATAATAAAAGCCACCAGAACCCAATTCACCAAATAATCTAGGGATTTTATCATTTTCATCGATGAAGTTATCCAGAGGAGTTTCCACAATAAGGGCACATACTTGATGCCACACCACTTTTGGCACTGCTTGATACCTCCTCGCTACTCCATGACCTTGGTCCCCCCCTCTACAATGTGTCAATAGACAGGGAGTTTCATTATGACATTTGTAAGGGACCTGCGATTGGTTAACCAGGTAGGGGGGATTTCCCTCCCTATAGATTGTTTGACCCCTAGATCCAGACACGAGGGACTCGCCATGAAATTTGGGATATCTGATGAAACCTTACTATGGAAAACCTCATTTGGGTCATGAAGAGTATACATATGAAGGGTGTGATATGAATCACTCCCTATTGAGAAATGTTGCATAGATGAAGGCCCTTACATATGCATTTGATGGTGGATCAAGCATCTTCTCACTATATGGAGTGGAATACATGTCACAGTTTTCACGCTCTAGATAGGGAGAAGGGTGGTTTATTGCTTTTATACCTGTCGAATTGGTCAACTCATCACCCTATCAGGGTAATAATACACCAACATTTGGGCATACATTAATTATAAAATGGTGGATCCCATAATATTACGGATAATAACTTCCAGGGTTTCACTTTCCCACATCATTATAATCTATAATGAATGAATAATTATAATATGATATTCTCTGCTCAACTGAACAGAGGTAAGAAACATAGTTTTTTGAAGGCATCATAATTTCATAGCAAACTGGTAGGGTGTGTATGTATCACAAATATCCACTCGATATAAGCGAGCAGTTAGCATCGTGCATCGAAGCACGGTGATCTAAGGGGTCTTTTAATATGAATGGACTCCATCATCCCTTATTAACTCATTAAGTGAAGGTTATGGTGAAAAAGAGAATTGAGTAGTATCTTTTACTAGCATGACAACATCGATAACACTAAATGTCATCGGACGAACAACATTAGTGTTAAGAAGGGAGGGGTGAATGTTAGAATGAAGAACCTTCATAGTATATTGATATTCACATTAGTTGAATTTTTTTCTATCCACCAATATAAAAATTGATACCACTCGCTGAGGCGATGAGGAGGTTTACCTTCCAGTATCATCCCAAATGACTCATAATGTATAGAAAGAGAATGAACAACCATATTGTTTGGTTGACCATATTCAAAAATATCTACCAGCATCAGAGTACAAACTATTACCGTGCTGTATATGTCCCTAGAGGGAATGATCCATCCTTTTAATTTTTTTTTGATAAAACCAACTAAAGGATGCTTTGGTGGCACATTTGATCTTATCTCGTATCCCAAGGTAGTGTATCATCATACATCATGGGTGGCATAATATGACCAGGGAATTTTTTAAGACTATCTAGTTGGGTGAGTCTAACTGTGGTGGTCCCTTGGCCTAGGCCCATTCACCTACCGAAATTCCCCTATCAAATCATATAATGGGATAAGGAAGTGGTCTTTGAGAGGTTGACCAAGTAGTCCATGTGCAACGAATAGTAGACTTTGGGCCAGCGAGGACTCCATATTGTGATTATCCCAAGTATTAGCTACTATAAGGTACACTTTGAACATATTTCCAATAATAGGTAGCTCTCCAAGTTGATATATGTCACATATAATGATACCAATATCTCCATGTGATAAATGGAATGTATCAGTACTTGAGCACAAGAAACTCAATAGTTAAGGAAGGATTTATCCTTGAGAGAAAGGTAAAAATTGGGAGACCCAAGTGTTGACACCACATAAGTAATCAAAAAGACTAAGAAGAGAACTCTGCATATTTCAGATTCCAAGGCATGGTTCCAAGAGATCAAAATGAAAATAAAATCACTCCAAAATTACATCACGATGGAATATCTTCACAGGCCTATGAGGTGAAGCTCTGAATCTGACCTATGCGGCGAAGCTGCGTGACTAGACTATGTGGCGGAGCTGCACGACTGACCTTTACGGAAGAGAACTGCCCCAGAATTTTTTTGTGCCCTTCTAGGGAGTACCTGCGTGGAGGATCTCCATGACGTACCTGCACAAGAAACATTTCTTCTACTAGGTCCCATCTGTTCCTATAAATAGTGCCCTTTGGCTCCAAAATTTAGGACTGAAAAAATGGAAAACACCCTCTATAGCTCCCATTACTTATCTCATTCACCTAGATCCCTAAAATTATCTCAGGTTTCTCTCTAAACCATGAGATAAGAGATAATTAAATGGGATAATCATGTTTTGAATGAATTTTGACAGATTTTACAAATGTTTAGTCCTACTATGTGAAACACGTTCTTCATTCATTATTCCAACCTGTGTGCCAAACCTTCGCGGTATATCAATGCGGGGTACCTACATGGAAAGCTTATGTGAAGGACCTACGGGACCAACTCAAGTACCCATTTATAGCAATTCATGGTACGATATCTCCTTTTTTGGTTCCTTTATCTTAAAGTGACTATGTTGAAGCCTCCACCAAATCCTCTTAACTATTCGATCCTTTAGGAATGGAACTTTATCATTTCTTCTATTTGGGTTTGTATTTCCAAAGTCAGAGGATTCCCACAATTGTTTCACAATGGGGATAGGATTCATGGAGTGTCTATGAGTTTTTATATACAAAGTCACATTGTCCTTTCTCACAGAAATAGTTCTGGGATGTTCCCGGTTTTGAGAATGAGGGTTTGGTTAAGTCCTTATGTTCCCTTCTCTAAGACTCAGATCCTCAGGCCTATGGTAGGGAAGGTACAATTCACACTTACTCTTCCACACAAGCATAGTATATGTATTTTACCCTTCCAAGGTCAAAAGGGAATCCATCCTAGTATAATCCCCTCACCTTAATCCCTTCCTCCCTACATTGGACCCTTGTTCAATGAAAATAGAACATAGGTAAATCTCATCACCTCACCCTCTTCCACGGTCGACACACCCACTTCTACTAACGGTGGAGGAAAAATTTGAAAGTGTGAATGCCTTTGTTGAATCCTTAACATTCTCTTGTTTCTCACACAGAGCATGACTCACATGGGCATAGAAATTTTTCATGATAAAAACATTTTCACTATTTAATTAACTAAGAGAACTCTTATTCCCATCATATTCAGGATACGTAGGAAGCCTTCTCAGGGTCTGAGATCATTGGACATCCTCCTCAAGAATACAACCCTAATTTCCTTAATCTGGGCATCCTCATCATGAATAAACACCAAATTAAACCCCCAAGACATCAAGGAATCATTTTCAGGAAGTAATCCCAAATACATTATCTCTCAAAAGACCATGCTCTCCTATGATACTTATCAAACTATGTGGGATTTGATTCCCATCCATACGGGATACACAGAAAAATATCGTGAGGTTCAAACCCAACACATCAAATAATCCCTGTTCTCATTGGGCCATATTCCCAATCGGGTCTGATTTTACTTGGAATCCCATATCCTTTCCATGTTCCTCGGGCTTCTTTAGCGTTTTTCCCACACTATGTTTCAAATAAGAACCTTCCACTTATAGGACCTTATCACATGACCTTAAAATGAATGATGTATCCCATTTAGTGGCACTGAATAATGACGGTTCAGATTCCTTTCACAAGGATACGTAAGTACCCTATCTTATAGGAATGACCCTAATGTCAAAACCCATCCATTGTCTCATTGGGTGACAATAAAATTCCCAAGTGACCCACTGAGTGGATTAAAAATCAGTATCATCACAAACGATGAGTAAAAGAATATCTAAACTGTATATTAGAGGATTCCATTGATGAAAAACCTCAAATACATACATATATTTCCATTAATGAATAACCTTGAATGCATACTAATGATTCTAATTTTTTACAATTGTTAATAAGTGATTTTCAATTCCACAGGATACTTATGAAAAACTTATTAAATTAATGTGTATTCATGAAAATATATTATATTTACAAAGAGTGTCCAGGTGTAGACAATAATTCCCCCCAAAAGGGTGTGATGTGTCTAACCTCCCATCCTCTCAACTAATGAACGTTCCTATTTATCATAAAGTTTCAACATAACGAATGCCCGCTTTTTGAAAGCATGTCATCTTTGGACAAAGAAATATTGGATTTTTTAGTTCCATGAATAAATCCAATGGAAACTACCTGGAAACAATGATTCTTAAAACTAGAACACATTATTCAAGGAACTACAAAAAAATGGTGAACCCGACATGAATCTTTAACAAAGTTAATAATGTTACCCAACTGTTAAGCCCCTATCAATTAATAATGAAATTATAGACAAAGGAATAAATCACGAATGTATACATTTAAATAGATGTTGATTAAATGGAGTTTTTTCATATTTTTTCTTTTTTATATTCCCTTCATTCGAAAAATGGGTTTCTCTCAGAAAACATCTATAAACTTCCCTACTGCTTCTCAAGCTGGATCTTCATCCATGGAAAGGATGTAATCACCAACCCCACATCATAACACTTGGTCTTTATTTTGTTGGTAAAAGAATACCACCAACACGGTATAATCTTGACATTGGTGGCTACTTGACATGCCCTCTAGGTTAACAACAATCCTCGATCATCTGGCCAATGATGACCAATGATCAAGAAGAAAACGATTACAACCACCGTCTCCAACTATTTTGGGTCATTATCCCTAGAACACTATAATAAATTACTCTAGTACTATAGGGAGGTGGATCAAGAGGTAACTCTAGGCCTCAATTCAATAATGCAGGAGTCCTTCCTGAGGACTCCCACCTATAATCGCCGCCAGAATGACGCTGTAGTAAACCCCCATCATGATGGGGGTGCTGCCTCTTGATGATTGGCCCAGATATCTCGGACATGGGCATGATAGAAAACCCTCCAGGGACAAAATTCGGTAAACTGGGAGCAGGTTATCCCATATACTCCCTCCGAATAAGTCCATCTATAGAACTTGATGACAAACAATGAGTGAGCACATTTCCCCATCCATCCTAATTTTGTTTCTCAACAAACTTGTCTGAATGCAACCCACCAATCACACCAGATAAATCTAGTGGAGTACTCTGAACAGGCACATAAACAGTCTTAGAATTTATTATCCAGTCAGAAGGCTCGTCTGACAACATTTAAAGAAGCTCACCAATCTAATGTAGTGGCAACTGGTAAACATGAACATACACATATTTACACTCACCAATTATGTTAGCTCTCTCGTCTGCTAGTATTGAAAGAAGTACATCAACCATACAAGATGGGAAATAGATAGAAGGCACACTCACATGCTAGTGTTCATCAAGCCTGCCAATAGTCTCATTTGGTAGAACTTGTAGAAGTCTGTCAGAATGCTCCGACGTCAAATTTGGGGAAAAATCAACTCTTTGCCCCCATGAATGAGTACAATCAATACCAATTTAGAGGAAAAAGAGGACAGGAGAAGGAACATCCACCTACTTCTGATATGGAAAGGACATATATTCCTGTTCTAGCCACTGTAATCACCAAACATATTCTATTAATGGTGAAAGTGCAAACTCAAATCCCTGCCCATATTCTAGAAACATGCCAAGATATTTTACCTACATTAACAGTATCTGGGGAACAAACACATAAATATGTCCACACAGATGGGATGAAACATCGACATGCCATCCCAGAGTACATACACAACGTTGTTCCAGTCTAGGTGGTTCATGGGGAAAAATTCCCCATATCATATGTACAACAAGATTAGAAAAATACACCCATTCCAATTAGAGGTAATCAGTCTGTTCGGGTAACCACTCCAGGGCAGGAACATACACTTGCTGATGATAACCACTTATCCAAGTATGTGGCCCCATCTAAGTTTAAGAGAACATCCAAAAATATGCCTCCCCAAGCACAGTAGGAAAATCAAGAGTCAAGTAGTAATTTGGATCATCCTAATGATGATGTTCTTGAATCCCTCAGACATTTATCTGTTGTAGCTTAAGATCCTACCCTTTCATTAACATATAATGTGAGTGGAAGTTATAATTATGATGTTCCTCTCTAGAATCTTCATCACGAAGGTTTTCTTAATGAAAATTATGTCAATATAGAGTGCCTATCTCAGGATGATAACTACATCAACCCTCCAAGTGGCCATAAGACCAAGGAGAATGAAAATTTATCCCTTACTGTAATCCATCATTGTGATCCTCCCCATTATGGCATTTACTGAAAATGACCTATCTGCAGAAGTATTTTACCTTGTCACGACAATTCCATAATTGAAAATGTAGCGATGAGAAAGCCCTCCTATCTGGAGGAACATGAAAATGAAAGGAAAATCATGTCTGATGAGATGTCATTTAAGGGTAAAAAACTTTCTCAACTAGAAGACATATTAAGGTAACAATAGTTTTCTAAACCTCCATTAGTTCATTTGTCTTCTAATATAGGGCATCCACTCTTGCATGATCAAGTAGTGAAACCTCTTGTGAAAAGTGATAAAGAGGTGTTAAACATAAGGAAACAATTAGCTAAAGGAGAAATACCAGTCATGTTTTGGACTTTATAAAATTCTCTATATAACATTCTATAATTGATGACTGATGAATGGATTCATGAAATTTGTCTCAACATATGGAAAACTCTTCACCTTGTGAAATACAATGTCTCACTATATGATGAATATCAAAATCATGTAAAGGTAATAGAAGGGTTGCAATTCCAAATTGACATGGCATATCTCTTAGTTTCTCAACATCAAAATGTTTAAAAACAACATAGAACCCTTTAGTGTTCATGTCTTTATGCTCTAATGAGACAATGCTAGTTAATTTATGATTCCCCGTATAGAGTTCATATTATAGTATGGAGTGCATACAGAGAATTTCATTTTACTACACTCCAAAATCAGAAAAGTCTGCCAAAAGGGCTCTCATGAAATGTTATTTCTCACAGTCATCCATAATCAAAAGGTTTTTTTATGTAATCATATGTATATTCAAGAACAGTCCTCAACCAGTTCTCATCAAAATCAAGACCAAAGAAAAGAAATGGTTCAGTTAATTTTACATCAAGCATCTGAGAATCTTGAGAAAGCATCTCGCCTAGAGGATGTCAGGTGTCAGAGACTGTGAATTTATGAAATAACACAATGATCTTCTAAAGCAGGTGATTTAACTGATTGCTAGATGATGCACCCAGCTAATGTCTGAACCAAAATCCGCAAAATCAGAAGAGCAGTTGCACGAATTTCATCCATATTAGTTCAATAATTACCCCAGCATGCCAGGATGGGGGGGAGGGGGCTCATTTAATTCAACCTTCAAATTCATTAAAAAATGAAAAATGATTTGAAGAAGAAGATCAGGAACAACCCCAGCCTATAGGGATGGGGGATTTTTCACGTCTGCAATCCCCTCATCAATGGAAGTAGGTTTTCTAATGATTCGGGAGGATTCCATAAGGAAACCATACAACTAAATAATCCAATGATTCCCTTCAGGTTACTATCTTCCAAAAATTTCATGGAATTATTCATATAAGATAACTGAGTCTCATGGAAGACACAAATGAAGAAAATATAGCAAAAACACTGACAGAATGCCATCAATGAATTATGTGTTAGTGAATGTTACTAACACCATTGCAGAAGATCCTCCAGAAAATAACTCTAGTTTAGGGGTATCAGAAGATGAGTTTCTTGTCCATAATACGGTAAACACCAAGGAAAATAAATAAGGTGTACGTACATGAAATCAGAGGCTTACACATAATCTAGGTATGTCTTCAAATTAAAAACTCCCCCCTCTCCGAAAGGCATCTCTCAAGGGGAACGGGAAAAAGTCATATTACATCGCACTTTTCCACTGGAGAAGGTCAAAATCTTTTTCTTGGAGAGAGATTTACATAGAATGAAGAGAAAATTAAGGAGTTGAAATGACTCAACAGTGAGTTACTTCGAAACAACATTTCTGCTAGACGTACACACCAAGAAAGTCCTCAACTTGAAAATCATGTAAGAGCTCCTCAACAAAAAGGATTTGATGTACCTATAAATGAGGAAAATGAATTCCCTCCATTGGGTACACAATCAAGGAATGACCTAATAAATATTGAAAGGACTGTATCCGTGGGTTATCTAAAGTTGATATCAGCACCACCAGTTGTGGTTTTACAGGTTTTTGCACCATTTCAAGCTCCATTTTCTTTACCTGCACAAGTTCTAGCTCATTTGGATGTTCCCCAAATTATTATGAACTAAATTTGGTCCATAACGATTCTATTCGATGCTATGGAGGAACAACGTGCACCAGTTCATCTAGAAAAGAGTGCTTTGTAACGTCCCGGACCCGGGTGCCACGCAACGGGTGCCCCGAGACCGGTTCACCACAAGACCTCAAGAGAATTTACCCAAATGCCAGAGGCTGCCGACTAGCAGTGAGGGCCCAGGTCTGATAGTGGGGAAACTATTCCCTCTTTTGTCAAAGTGTAGCGCAGCGGAATACAAAATAAAACATACATCAAACAGCGGAAGCAGTAAACATACACAACTGAAATAACTACAGCAGTGGATATAACCAACAGTATATAAGTGATGATGCTGCATGTTTCAAGTTATAAGAAAATAGCCATAACATGTTATTTATCAATACAATATAGCAGAAAACAGAGTACAACAAAACAAGCAAAACAGCTGGCAGCAGCATCGCGAGCCTAGGCTCGGTCCCATGCCCTCCTAATCCTCAGCAACAGTCAAGTACCTGCATAGGGACTCTTGCCCTTATCTACACCTGCAGCAACATAATCTGTTTGGGCCGAAAAGTGTGACCCAAACAGGATGTGAGAAATATATCTAAGTAGGCACCCACCAAAGGCCCGTTCCCAACTGCGTGTAAGCGTGCAACAACAACGTGCAATAGTAAAATGCAATAAAGTAAGAAGTACTAAACAGTAACTAAATTAACAATTAAATTTCCATTTTATTATTCATTTAATTTATTTAATTTAGTAACATTCTTGTGCTCAACAGCACCAAGCCCTCAAGCCAATCGGAACCGCGCCCTCAGGCTAAAATTATAACCACACCCACAGGCTTGCCCTCAGGCCACACAGAATCCAACCCACAGGAATTGCCCTCTGGTGTAACAGAAATTCTTGCCCTCAGGCATACGAAGTGTCGCCCTCAGGCACAGAAGTCAAGCCCTTAGGCATGAAAGGTTTCCCTCAGGCGGAATAACGACAATCCTCAGGCTAAAACAGTCATGACCTCAGGCTAAAACAGTACAGTGGCCACATGCAAATCACAACAACGCCCTCAGGCTAAACAGGTAACCGGGCCATGCCCAACAGGTAAACAAGTAGTGAAAAGAAATTCCTCTCAAGTCAATTATACAATTACTACTTTAAAGGCATACCCTCGGGTATCCTGGCCAAACGACTAAACAGTGAAACACACCCCGGGGGTGGATCCAGATCCAAGAAACGATCCCAAACAGCATTTTAATATCATAGTTTAATCACCTATGAAATTATAGGCATTAAACATAGCAACGGCCTCAGCCACACGACACCCCAACATGGGTTCGTGGCACAAAAATGAACAAAACACACAACAGTTGGAAAACTAAACACAAAGCCACCTACCTTATACGCCAACGAACGCTATACCCGAACACCGACTCCAGAAACGCCCAAGAACGGCGTAGATCTAATGAAGAACAAAACTCATTAAAACATAAATAAATTATGTTAGGAGACGAATTGGAAAGAACGATACCAGGAGAGGAGAGGGCTTACCCGTGCGGTTCCAACGAGATCTTCCGATGCCGAATCGGATTCCAGACGAACGCCCGGTGGATCTTAAAAGATTCGGCCTCCTCCTTTGGCTCCAAAATGGCTCAAGTGCCTCCTCTGTCAAATGATGAGGCTACTGCCTGTTTTAAGCCGAAAAAAAAAGTACATGGCGTGCACTTCTGAGTATACGGCGTGTACTTATTTCATTTAACTGTTCATTTGGCGGCACCGCCGCACTGTTCATCCGTTGACATGAGTACACAGTATGTACTCTCGAGTACAGGGCGTGTACAGTCGCCCATCTGGCAGCGACACCATCTCCTTACTATTTAATCCTGCCGACTGACTACACGACGTGTAAGGTACCACTACACGGCATGTAGTCGGTTCCTACACCCTTCGTCGCCGGCATGGCTACACGCCCCGTGTACTCATCCCGACATGGCTAAAAGTACACAACGTGTGGATAAAGTACACGGCGTGTAGTTCCAAAATTCAGGATTTTCCCCCATTTTCCATATTTTTTCAAAACACTTAAGGAAAAGGAAAAAAGGAAGAATCCCATACATCTATAATAAGAACCAGGTTCTTAAAAAATTCCCCCCTTATAGCAATTTGTCCCCGAATTACCCTTCAAAGGGTGGCGAAGAGAATGCTTAGAACAACTCTAGCCATTGAGCATGTACGTCGGCCTCCCGCTCCTAGGTCTCGTCCTGCACTCGGCCATGTTGCCATAGCACCCGTACAAGAGGAACTGACCGGCCTTGGAGAACATTCGTGCTCCTATCAACGATACAGATCAGATTCTCCTCAAAGGACGCATCATGCTGAAGCTCAACCTCCTCTGGCTGAAAGATGTGAGACGGGTCTGAATGGTAGCGATGCAACTGAGACACGTGGAAGACGTCGTGCATGGCTCGGTACCACTACGGTAACTGAAACCGATAGGCAACCAGCCCGACTCTCTCTCCAGAATCTCGAATGGCCCCAAATACCTCGGTGAATGCTTACCCTATCTCCTGATCCGTTTGTGTCCCATCCTCGGCGAGACACACAAGAAAACCTGATCTCCGACCACAAACTCCAAAGGTCGTCTGCGGCGATCAGCATAAGACTTCTAACAAGACTGCGTGGTAGACATCCGCTTTCGAATCAACTGGACCTGCTCAGATGTCTCCTGCATGAGCTGTCACCCCAGTAAAGCTGCCTCACTTGCCTCTAACCAGCACAAAGGTGATCGGCATGGCCTACCATATAAAGCCTCGTATGGTTCCATCTCAATAGTCGCCTGAAAACTATTGTTATAGGAAAACTCGACTAAGGGTATATGCTTCTCCCAAGAGATCCCAAAGTCTAGGACGCATGCACACAACATGTCCTCTAGAACCTGTATCATCTGCTCTAACTAGCCATCTGTCTGAGGGTGGTATGTTGTGCTCAGAAGCACTTGTGTACCCAGAGCCCTCTGAAAACTCTGCCAGAAACAAGACATAAAACGGTCTTCCCTATCTGAAACGATAGAACGAGGGACCCCATGAAGATGTACGATCTCTCAGATATACAGCCTTCCGATCTCGTCCACACCGAAGGTCTCCTTGATCAGCAAGAAGTGAGATACCTTCATGAGTCTGTCCACGACAACCCACATGGCATCATTGCCTCAAGGTGACCTTGGAAAACCCGTCACGAAATCCATCACGATATCATCCCATTTCCACTCTGGAATGGGCAACTACTGTAACATCCCAGCTGGCCTCTGGTGCTCGGCCTTCACCTGCTGATAGGTGGAACACCTTGTAACAAAACTATCTATCTCTCTCTTCATACCTGGCCACCAGTACTGACGCCTCAAGTCACGGTACATCTTGGTAACCCCGAGATGATCTTCCCAAGTTGAAGCATGAAACTCCCCCATCACCTCCTCTCATATATCCCCTAGAACCCATACTCGTCCATGGGAACACAAAACCTCATCATCGCCTATCGTCCAACCGGGAGGAGGTTCCACACTTTCCACTGACTCTCGTAGAAATAGGGCTTCTGAATCCGATAGCTGCCTCATACTCACTCTGTCTAGGAGGGTAGAAGTCACAGCTAATGAGGAAAGATAAGTCTGACCCTGACTGTCGTGCACCTCTAGATGCATCTCAGAGAACAAGGCCATAAGCTGCCACTCACCACTGGCCTCCTGCACTGCCTGTATCTGAGTCTTCCTGCTCAGTGCATCGGATACTGCATTACCTTTACCAGGTGTATAGTCAAGCTCAAAATAAAAGGACTGTAGGTACTTGACCCACCTTCTCTGCCTCAGATTCATGTCAAGCTGAGTAAAGATATACATGAGGCTTTTGTAGTTGGTGAAAACCACAAAATGATCCCCCAACAGATAGTGTCTCCAACAACGCAACGCATGAACAACTACAACCAACTCGAGATCATGCGTCGGGTAATTCCTCTCATGTGGCCTCAACTGCCGAGACCCGTACGCCACAACTCGGTCGCCCTGCATCAAAACGACTCCCAGCCCAATCCCTGATGCATCACAGTAAACTGTATAGCTCTTCCCCTGCTCTGGGAGTATCAGGACCAGTGCTGATGTCAGCTTTCCCTTCAGGTCCTGAAAAGCTGTATCGCAAGCTTCTGACCAAACGAACATCACACCCTTATTATTCAGACCTGTCAACGGTGCTGCTAAGTGGGAGAAGTCCTGTATGAAGCGTCTGTAGTAACCATCCATCCCTAAGAAACTCTGTATCTCAAACACGTTCTTGGGATGCTCCCAGGAAACTACTTCTCTCACCTTATCTGGGTCTACTGCAACTCCTTCCCCTGAGATGATATGACCCAGGAAGTGAATCTGGTCCATCCAAAAGTGGAACTTCGAGAGCTTAGCATATAGGCGATGCTCTCTCAATGTACTCAATACGATCTCAAGATGGGTGGCATGGTCATATCGAGTGTGAGATTACACCAAGATGTCGTCCACGAATACTACCACAAATGAATCAAGATACGGATGGAACACACGATTCATCAGAGCCATGAAAACTGCTGGCGCGTTCGTGTGTCCGAACAACATAACCGTGTACTCATATAGACCATACCTACTCCTGAAAGATGTGAGAGGTATATCAGATGGTCTCACGCGCAGATGATGATATCCGGATCTCAAGTCAATCTTTGAGAACACTCGTGCTCCATGAAGCTGATCAAACAGATCATCTACCCTCAGCAAGGGATATCGATTCTTAACCGTTAACTGGTTCAGCTTCCGAAAATCCACACAAAGTCTGAGGGTTCCATCCACCTTCTTCACAAAAAGAACTGGAGAACCCCAAGGAGATGTACTGGGTCGGATAAAACCCTTCACCTGTAACTCCTCTAACTGCCTCTTGAGCTCCTGCAACTCAGGCATGGACATCCTATAAGGAGGAATGGACACCGGTGCTGCTCGTGGCACTAGCTCGATAGAGAAATCCACCTCGCGCACCGGAGGTAGACCCGAAAAGTCATCTGGGAAGACATCCCTGAAACGATCAATAACTGGAGGGAAATCCATCTGACAAGTCCCTAAGTCATCCAGATATAAGCTCGCAATCTGGGTTGTGACTCCACCTCTCCCATGATGCTCTGGTCCAGCTCGACTCGCCTGAACATCCCATTCACCCTTGTATAGAAACTCTCCGCCCTCTGGTGATGTGAAACGCACCCTGCGACGATAGCAGTCTACAAAGGCTCGGAAGGGAACCAACCAGTCCATCCCGAGAATGATGTCATAGCTCTTCATCTCCAGGACATAGAGGTCCCAAAGGAAGTGACACCCACCAACCTCAAGGGGGCACTCCTTGCACTGACGCACACCAACCGTCCTATTCCCCAACGGAGTGTCTAGCATCAAGATATTAGAAGAAGTAGAAACACCGAGCCCAAGGCTCTCCACAATGGGTACATATATAAAACTATGTGTAGCACCCGTATCAAAAAGTACTGATGACAAGACAGAAGCTACTAGAATAGTACCTCTGACTGTCGAAGGTCCGGGATCCTGCTCCTGCTGGGTCTGTTGCACTACATATGCTTGTCCAGTGCCGCGGACCTATGAAACAGCCTGGCTACCCTGAGCTGTCCCGCCCTGTTGCATCTGAGATCCTGGTGTCTGGCTACCACGACCACAACCACCATCTCTGCCTGCACGCCATGACGTATTCCAATTCCCTGACTGGTAAGAAGCCACTGGTCCTGCTCCCGCATGCAGAGTCTGCACAGAACCCCTCTCACTAGCCACTGGTAGAAACGCCCTGCAAATGTGCTACAAATGCGCTACAGATGACCCCTCTTACCACAAGCTCGACACTCCACTGGGTCTCATGGACACTGCAGTCTCTTGTTCCCCTCTCTGCAACACTGGTAGCACCTGATCGGAACACCCAAAGAGACTGCCTGGCTGGTACTGCCACCCTGAGAGAATTCCATCTCTCTTCCTCTTTCCAGCAGAAATAGTACCAGTAACTGGTGCTGAACCGCCCTGGCCCACACCACTCGATTACCACAGGTTCCTCTCTGTAATAAACGTATGGTTTACAATCGCGTGTACAGTAGGAAACCTGAAAACATTCACCAGCACTCAGATGTCATACCGAAGACCATCCTCAAAACTTCTGGGTCTCAACGTCTCATCACCCACCAGCACGAGTGAAAAATGCTGAAGCTCTGTAAAACGAGCAGATTAGTCCATCAAAGATATAGCACCCTACTGAAGATTTATGAACTCTCGAGCTTTATCTGCCCTCAGCGTCTCGGGAAAGAAGAAGTCATAGAAGACTGCCTGAAAATATTCCCACACCATGTCCCTGTGATGCTCTGACTGGGTGGTAACATCCCACCACCTCTTGGCGGAATCACACAGCATGTAAGTCGCGATATTGACCCTCCGCCCTGGAGGCATCTCAAGATGCTCGAAAATAGTCTGCATCTATCCTAGCCAAGACTCTGCAGCCTGTGGTCCGCCACCCCCTGAAAACGTAGGCGGATGCTGCTGCTAAAAGATACGTGTCAGCTCGGCCACAGATGTGGCAGCCTGCGGTGCTCCCTGAAAGGTCTGCATGAACCGCAATAAGCCTTCACAGAACTGCACCTCCGCTCCTGTGTTCGATATAACAGCTGGCGCCGCATCTGGCTCTGCTGGTGGATCCACTGGTAGCCCATGGCCCACCATCTCCGGAGTATAATCGTCGCCGCTCTCTTGGCGAACAACTCGCGGTCGCCTAGGCGGCATGACACTACAAGGTCGAAATCATGCCTAAGATTCAAGATTATTATGACCTAAAAGCGAAGGAACCACAAGGGAAACAAGAGGAAGAAGGCATTCAAGATTTTCAAAACAAGACTACATGGCGTGTACACTGACTACACGGCGTGTACTTGACTTTCCTTCCCCTGCTCGGGTCCTTCTACACGGCTAACCCACATGGCTTCCATTGAACAAAACCACATGGCGTGTATAATATCTACACAGCGTGTACGGTTTTATTTTCCAACTGCCCGTGTCGTCTGTGAAACGACCGACTACTCGGCTTGACCCTACACGGTGTGTTACACAAGCACACGGCATGTACACCACCCTGTTTCCCAGCCACATGGCGAACTCCACACGGTCTGTCCTCGGACAAGACTACACGGCGTGTCCCACAGGTACACGATGTGTTCAGGGAGAGGTGACACCGACCCGTGTTGTTAGTTACACGACCGAGTCCCCATGTCACACTACACGACATGTCCATAATTGACATGGCATGTTCTGTCAAGGAGCTCACCGACCCGTGTTGTTAGTTACATGGCTGGACTCCGGGTCAACACTACATGGCGTGTACAAAAACTACACGGCGTGTTTTTACCCAAGACCTTCCCTACGCCGTGTCGCCGCCCACACATTTTGTGTCACAGGAAGAGACTACATGATGTGTACTCAGGGTACACGGCGTGTACTCAAAAAGTTCATTTTTCTTCCCGAACAGAAGAACACACATGGCGTGTATGAGGTCCTACACGACATGTATTCTGGGTTTTCTGGACAGTATGCCTTAGAAACTTCCCCATAACCTAGAAAATACTAAAAACCAACACCTAAGTGTCAAATTCCGATCCTTGAGGGCCCATACTCCCCTCGAATAAAATTTTGACATCTTATCTATGTTATAACCAATAAACAGTAATGATCCACCAAATTCTGGTCAATGGGGGCCCATACTCCCCAAAAACCAAAGTTTGGCATCCATTCTATAAACAAACTCAAACAAACATACCATACCACAAGGAAGGTATTTATCAAGCAGCTATCACAACAACATGCTTTATTAGCACAACAACGATCACAACAACATGAAAATTCTAATGCACTTACATGGAATGGAAACTATGAATGGCATGTGATATCTAGAATGTGACTATATGATGCATGAGATGACATAACCTCATCTTATCGGGTTGCAACTAAATAGAACACACAGATAAAATATAAACACCACAATCCAAGTGCGTCACCCAATGGTGAAAACATATCAACCGTAAAATTTCAAAAACAAAATAATGAAAAATACGAGGTAGAATAGATTTTCCCTATACATGGGTTAGCTACACCCGGGCACAGCTTATTACCGACTACCATTCTATCCTATCCTTGACTACGGATCCAAATAGTAAGTCAAGAAAAGAAACTCCTCTGATACCACTTTGTAACGTCCCGGACCCGGGTGCCACACAACGGGTGCCCCGAGCCCGGTTCGCCACAAGACCTCAAGCGCATTTCCCCAAACGCCAGAGGCTGCTGACTAGTAGCGAGGGCCCAGGTCTGATAGTGGGGAAACTATTCCCTCATTTGTCAAAGTGTAGCACATCAGAATACAAAATAAAACATACATCAAACAGCGGATGCAGTGAATATACACAACTGAAATAACTACAGCAGTGGATATAACCAAAAGTATATAAGTGATGATGCTACATGTTTAAAGTTCTAAGAAAATAGCTAGAACATGTTATACATCAAAATAGTACAGCAAAAAACAGAGTATAGCAAAACAAGAAAAACAGCTGGCAGCGGCATCGCGAGCATAGGCTCGGTCCCATGCCCTCCTACTCCTCAACAACAGTCAAGTACCTGTATAGGGACTCTTGCCCCTATCTACACCTATAACAACGTAATCTGTTTGGGCCGAAAAGTGTGACCCAAACCGGGTGTGAGAAATATATCTCAGTAGGCACCCACCAAAGGACTGTGCCCAACTGCGTGTAAGCGTGCAACAACAGTGTGCAATAGTAAAATGCAATAAAGTAAGCATTACTAAATAGTAACTAACTTACCAATTAAATTTCCATTTTATTATTCATTTAATTTATTTAATTTAGTAACATTCTTGTGCTCAATAGCACCAAGCCCTCAGGCCAATCAGAACTGTGCCCTCAGGCTAAAATAGTAACCACGCCCTCAGGCTTGCCCTCAGGCCACACAGAATCCAACCTGTAGGTATTTCCCTTAGGCGTAACAGAAATTCTTGCCCTCAGGTGTACGAAGTGTCACCCTCAGGCACATAAGTCAAGCCCTCAGGCACGAAAGGTTGCCCTAAGGCGGAATAACGACAACCCTCAGGCTAAAACAGTCACGCCCTCAGGCTAAAACTGTACAATGCCCACAGGCTAATCACAACAACGCCCTCAGGCTAAAAAGGTAACCGGACCATGCCCAATAGGTAAAAAAGTAGTAATAAGAAATTCCTCTCAAAGAAATTCTATAATTACTACTTTAAAGGCATACCCTCGGGTATCCTGACCAAATGGCTAAATAGTGAAACACACCCCGGGGGTGGTTCCGGATCCAAGCAACGATCCCAACCAGCATTTTAATATCATAGTTTAATCACCTATGCAATTATAGGCATTAAACATAGCAACGACCTCAGCCACACGACACCCCAACATGGGTTCGTGGCACAAAAACGCACAAAACACACCGCAGTTGGAAAACTAAACACAAAGCCACCTACCTTATATGCCAATGAACGCTATACCCGAACGCCGACTCCAGAAATACCCAAGAATTGTGTAGATATGACGAAGAACAAAACTCATTCAAACATAAATAACTTACTTTAGGAGAAGAATTGACAAGAACGGTACCAGGAGAGGAGAGGGATTACCCGTGCGGTTCCAACGAGATCGTCCGAAGTGGAATCAGATTCCAGACGAACGCCCGGTGGATCTTCGAAGATCTGGAATCCTCCTTTGGCTCCAAAATGGCTCAAGTGCCTCCTCTGCCAAATGAGGAGGCTACTACCTGTTTTAAGCCGAAAAAACAAAGTACACGGCGTGTACTTCTAAGTACACGGTGTGTACTTCTTTCATTTAACTATTCATTTAGTGGCACCACCACACTGTTCATCCGTCGACATGAGTACACGACATGTACTCTCGAGTACACAGTGTGTACAGTCGCCCAGCTGGAGGCGACGCCACTGCCTTACTGTTTAAGCCTGCCGACTGACTACATGGCGTGTAGTCGGTTCCTACACCCTTCATCGCCGGCATGGCTACATGCCCTGTGTACTCATCCCAACACAGCCAAAAGTACACGGCGTGTGGATAAAGTACACGACATGTAGTTCCAAAATTCAGGATTTTTCCCCATTTTCCATATTTTCTCAAAACACTTAAGGAAATGAAAAAAAGGAAGAAGCCCGTACCTCTATAATAAGAACCAGGTTCTTACATGCTTATCCTGAATGGGTGGATGAAATTACTCCCCCACCAAATTTTTTGAATACCACATTCCCAATCCTTTATTGTTCAGTAGATCTGGAATAACACTTAACACATTTTGTTTCAAATTCTAATCCCATGATGGGTACTTCTAAACAACAAGAAGCAGTTATGATTAGGTGTTTTGTGCAGTCATTACAAGGACCAGTCTTTGTCTGGTATAAAAGTATGCAATCTCGATCAATTACTGGATGGGAAAATCTCCATTAAAATTTCCTTCTACAATTTAGCTCCACGCTACCAAAGACATAAGTTTTAAATCTTACTAATTGTAAAAAAAGGGATAATGAAAGAGTTTCAGATATCATTGTATGATGGAAAGGATTAACATATTCCTTATGTGTATCACTCCCTCAAGAATAATTTCTACCAATATTTGTGGCAAATATACTTGATGAATTACCCACACCACTGACTCATGTGAAATACACAGGGGGGTTTATAGACCTTAATTCAATCATCCAACATATAGAAGACTCTATTATAGAAACGAAGGATAAATCTCATGTAATTCCATCAGCTCTAGGAAGGAGGATAGTAAAGGGATAAGCTATTATAGTCACCCTTAAATAGGAATATATACCTAATTCTACTTCAAAACTCTCATCATACTGAAGGGATCTGCCTACTGAGCATCAGCAGCAATGACTGCCTCATCATGATGATCAAAGATATCTATGGAGACATTTTGAGGAATTAATGAATAATGTTTATTCTTTCAGGAATAAACAAGTTCCTGGTTACTTTATCTCATCCCTAAAAAACAATTTGGTTCAGTTTCCAAGGATGAAGAAGCCATATAAGGATGGTGACAAAGATATTCTGAATTATTTTCCATTGCACCAGATGTTGGGACACCCCATTCAAGAGTGTTTTGTTTTCATAGAACTTTTGCAAAAAAAATTAGACTATGGACAATTAACAATAAAAAGTTCATTATCTCAAGAAGTGTGTCTTACTGCTACCAATGCTGAGGAAAAAGGAGAATGACAGGAGGTTGAATGTAAAAATGTACAAAAATATGATGATAGGATGATCAGGATGAAAATCAACATGGATCATGCCATTTTATGAACACAGTTGAAACAACCAATTGCGTCTTCTGTCACTCTTGCCACAGAAAAACCATCATTATCAAAAGGTCATTCTTCATAGAAGAAAACTGGTCGTAAAGACATAGAGAATTTAGATGAAGACGAGCTCGTCTCAAGGCCAAATTTTTCCTCGACCCTAGAATATTTTATAACATTTGTTTCAAATGCACATGCACTGTCCTGCCAAATGATACAACCAGAATTAACCTGTCAAGAAGAAAATTCACCAGATAAAGAATTAGTCTTTGGTTCTGTTAATGTTATCCTTTTAACATATCATTATGCCAATGGTGATTCTAATTATAATGATCCATAATTCCTTGTACCTATATGGGGAACAAGAAGATGTTTCCATATTCTAGGATACAAGGGAAGACATGGGATTTCCAGAAAAAACCATTTTAACTCTACACTTTATTGAAACATAAATGTAGTAGAAACTCATGGAAGAGACGTTTAGAAGGCTCAATAGGAACAAAGAGTTTCTTCCTGGAATGATAGGTTCGGTTCTGACAAAATTATTTTGGATCACCAATTAAAAGAAACACAGTCTTCTTCATAGAAAATGAATAGATCTAGTCAGTCTAATTTACCAATGCCAGTAGTATTTCCATCTTCTCCTCCAACATAGAGTACATCAACAACAGAAGCATCACCATCAAAAGTACCTGCCAAATGTCATTTTTTTCAAGGAAAAGAAAACCTTTCGACCAAAAGTATGATGTATGGAAACAATTGGCCCATGTGTCGGCCAAGTTTCCAATTTATAATTCTTTGAATCTGTCAAACAATCATTGAGAGGAACTTATTAAGGCATTTTCAAATCTTCATGAGTTTGAAACTGATGTTGTTGCTGCTAAGGTTTCCCATATAGAGAAGGATCCTACAAAATTTCATGCAGTTATA
Source organism: Viscum album (assembly GCA_963277665.1). Classification (NCBI taxonomy): domain Eukaryota; kingdom Viridiplantae; phylum Streptophyta; class Magnoliopsida; order Santalales; family Viscaceae; genus Viscum; species Viscum album. The sequence goes on from OY728143.1 coordinate 1,019,928,543, forward strand.
TATTTTATATATGAAGATGAATATGATGTTGTGCCTGGGAATATCAGACCTTTGTATTTTTCTGGAAAGTTTAATGACATACACATCCAACGAGCAATCATTGATAACGGCTACGAGGTCAACCTCATTTCCATTCATACACATTGTTGATTGGGCCTGACTGAATATGACATAACTCTTTAGACTATAATTTTTCAAGGATATGGAAAGAATGGACAAGAACCACTAGGCAAGATTACACTGAGAACCCAGTTTGGATATCTTTTTTCTAATCTAGATTTTATAGTTGTTCACTAGGATACAACCTTCAATATTATGCTTGGAAGGCCTCGGTTTCATCAACATGTAACCATACCTTCGTCATACCACCAATTTTTGAAATACTATTTCAATGGATAAATCAGATCGTTTTATGGGGACAAGGATCCATTCAAAACTTTTGAATCTCAATACATTGAGGTGGAGTTTTATCACGCGAAAGGAATGCAACCCAAGACAAAGGAGACAACCAGAGTTAATGCTCCAAATGGACTTGAAAGGATCCCATTAAATCTATTCATACAATTTATAATGGATTATTTTTTATCCATCAATCAAATTGAATTGGTAAAACCAAATCCAAATACTCATCCTGTAACTTTCATAATGTCAACTATGGAAACTGAGCCTGATTAAATGGGAAAAATTATTGATAAACCAAGAATTGATGAAAGACTGAATGGAGCTGTTTTCATCTCATCTAAGGAACTACAACAAGACTCTACTTCGATAAATAGAGTAGAAGAGATAGTAGAATTACTAGAGGAAGACAATTATGTTTATTCTCAATCTATCACTACAACTTTATTACCACAGGAAAACCGTTCTTCATCCGTAGTGTCAGATATGATGGCGACTTCTTTGGGATGTTCAAATATTTATTTCTCCCCTAATTTGTGATGTTTCACCTCATCATCTACAATGGAAGTGTAAACAAAAGAGGTAATACATAATGAAGAAGAAGCGGAAGATCTCGAGGATTCTCCTCCAGCATTTGAAGAGGTGTCTCTACCACTGTGGATGAAATCAAAGAAATAAATCTTGGTATAGAAAAAGATCCATGCCCCACTCTAATTACTGAGTCCATGACTTCATAAGTGAAAAAGGTGTATACATACTTCATTAAGAAACATTGGGATCTATTATATTGTAATTATACCAAAATTCCATGTCTTAATCATGATGTATCCACGCGTCATTTGTGTTTTCCAGAAGAGGATCGTGGATTTAAACAAGAACCAAGGAGAACAGACCCTTCTCATGCCTCTAAAATTGAAGCTAATGTTGATAATATTATAAAGGATAAAATTTTTAGGGAAGTTCAATATCCCAATTGTATGGACAATGTTATCTTAGTGAAAAATAAGAATGGAAAAATTAGAATCTGCATTGATTTTAGAGATCTTAATTGGAATTTTCCTAAAAATGATATTCCAGTCCTGATTACAGAACTTATAATTGATGAAATGGATGTCTATGAAGCTCTTTTCTTAATGGATGGATACTATGGGTATAATCAATTCCAAATATCCCCAGAAGATGAATAATATACAGCCTTTATAGCCCCTGAAGGTGTGTTTTTCAATCGGGTAAGGCCCTTTGTCTTAAAGTGTGAAAGTGCAACATAACAATGTTCCATGGATCATATCATCAAACCCATCTTAGGGAAATTTGATGAATGGTATGTGTATGATTTTATGGTCAAATCCACACAATGTACCAATCACTTGGCAGATTGTAAAACCATATAAAATAATCTTCGGCAACACAATTTGAAGAGGAATCCTTTGAAATGTGCTTTTGGGGTAACCTCAGGAAAATTTCATGGCATTGGTATACACCATCGTGGTCTCAATGTCGATCCGAAGAAAAAAAAATCAATCCTTGGTATGCCACCACCTATAAATTAGAATGAATTAAAAGTAATCCAAGGAATCATGGCCTATATTTGGCACTTAATCACCAAATTGGTAGACAAGTGTATGCCCTTCACAAGATTAATGAAGAAGGGAGTTGCTGACCAATGGACTGAATATTTACAAGAAGAATTTGATATACTCAAAAAAATATCTTTAGTCCACAGGTATTAATTCCACATGTTTAAGGAATAAAACTTATTCTCTATGTGATAGCTTTAGAGCGATCACTAGGTACCTTCCTTTCCCAAAAGAGTGATGCTGGGAATAAAAAAACATTACTATCTCAGTCAAACTATGCTTGATACAGAAACATGATATTCAAGTATTGAAAAGTGCTATCTAGATTTATTCATTGGAGTACAAAAATTGAGGAACTACCTACAACATTATTAGGTCGAATTGATATCTCGCAAAAACCCGATCAAATTTATTCTCAGTCATCCCATTTTCACTAGGCATCTAGTATGGTGAGTGATTATTTTGCAACAGTTTGATATCCAATTTGTTCCTAAAAAACAATAAATGGACAAGATCTAGCTGACTTACTTGCTGAGCATCCATCTGTGGAAGATATGTCATTTAATATTGAACTTCCAAATGAAGAGGTCTTCTCTATTCATGATAATTCCAAAACATGAGAAATTTATATTTATGGTGCTTCTATAAGTCCAAAATGGAAGATAAAAGAAAAACCTAAACCCAGAATTATTGGATTAGGAATTTTCCTTATTTCCACAAAAAATGCATTATTTTGTTATTCATTCATATTATCGGAATGCGGTACCAACAATGAAGCAGAATATCAAGCTCTCATCACAGGTTTGGAATTGACCCTTTAGGGGAAAATATATCATTTGAAGGTAAAATGTGATTCAGAATTATTATCAAACAAATCAATGGAGAATATTCTATTAGAAAAAAAGAATTAATTCCATTGTGTGATTATGTTATATGGTTAATGGATGAATTTATCTTAGATCCAACATTGTATTATGTCCCGTGATCACAAAATACTCAAGAAGATGCACTGGATAATGCAGCTACAACCTTGGCATATCCAAATTGGTATGAGGCAGTCATCAATATAGCCCATCGTCACATGGTCTCACCATTTTATCAAACTAAAATAGATGAAATCAATGAAATTTTCCCCATTTTTGATCCATATGGTCATAACACATGATGGAGAACATCCATCATGGAAAATATTCAAAATGGGGCACTTCCACAAGATAGGGCAATGAAGGAATAGATCTGGAGACGAGCAGCCAATTTCTTATTTATAATATTCCAAATCATCAAAATATTCTCTAAAAATGAGGCTTTGATGTAATTCTATTCAAATGTATTGATTGAGAAGAAACTGCAGCAGTCATGAAAGAAGTACATTCATGATCTTCTAGTGCCCACCAATCAGGGGAAAAACATTCTAATCAGATCTGAAGGGATGGATACGTTCGGCTTTCAATAACACAGGATTTTACAGATTTTATTAACAAATGTCATCCCTATCAATTGCATGCCAAATTCATTAATCAACCCCCTGAGTTGCTACATACTGCTAAATACACTCGACCATTAGCCACATGGAGAATGGATACAGTAGGGCCTTTTCCTCCAGCCACTTCTAGGTAGTTTAAGTATATTCTCACTCCTACTGACTTCATCCACATATGGGTTGAAGAAATACCTCTCAAGGGAATTGGATCCAAAAGCATTGTTAGTTTTTTCAAAACTAATATAATCCCCAGATTTTGGGTCCCTCGTATTTTTTTGATGGAAAATGGCCCCTGTTTTGGTTCTGCTGACATAAATTTTTTTGATCAAGAACATAATATCTAATCAAACCATTAATCTCACTATCACGTGGTGGCCAATGGATAGATATAGGCCTTAGACAAGAACCTATTAAATATACTCAAGAAAATGGAAGATAAATATAAGAAATCATGGCCTCATAATCTTTTGAATGCATTATGGGATTATCAGTCCACTATTCGTACTACAACCCAAGAAACTCCTTATTCATTTGTATATGGAACTGGAGAGGTTTTTATAATTGAAATTCAATTACCTTAACTCATAGACTCAATCAATGATCAGTTTTCTACAGACGAAACATCTCAGAAATGGTTCGATGAGTTATAAAGATTAGACGAAAAAAGATTGCATATTTTGAATCATCTAGAAGTCTATTAGAATTGAATAGCCTGCGAATTTAATAAGAAAGTTCACCTTCATTAATTCCATCAAGGAGAATTGGTTTTTATCCTTAGGAATCTAATGATACTAGGAAATAAAGCTCACAAACATGATCCTAAGTGGGATGGAAAATATTCCATACATAAGGTCTATTCAAATGGAGCTTATTCCTTATTATCAATGGAAGGGGACCTTATCACAACTCCATACAATGTGATATAATTGAAGAAATACTTTGTGTATTTTTTTAAAAATAGTCTCCAATGTAAATAATTAAACTTCATTGTATAATGCCTTTGCTGCAAGATGCAAAACTGCACATCCCCCATGTCCTAGTTACAAGACAATAAACTGCATAACAACAATCAATGTCAGTGTTTCATGACATTAAATGTGTAGAATTTTCGTCTTTTTCTCATGACATTAAACTACATGACATCATTTGTACAACTAATTTTCCCTCTATTTATCATTAGAAACTTCCCTAAACAAACATCATTGACATCATCACTACTCCTTAGAAGAATATGAGTCCCTCTCTCTCCTATGGCTAAGTCATGTATGCATAGAGACCATGTTTCAAGAACTACGTATGGCTTGATTCTCATTTTCAATGAGATAAATAGTGATGCCTATATCTCCAATTTTGGGCCCAGCCACCATCCCAAAATCTTATTATTTTCTTATTTCTCCTCTAATATATGAATTAGATCAGTACAGAATTTTTCCTTATGATATATGATTTGGTCCTTATACCATTTTATGATTTACTATTCTCTCATAACATGTCAAAATCCCCCATTCTTATGGTCAAACTCGATTTGTGTGAGGAATGATTATTTAATGAACTATATATGAATTGATTCTCATCTATTTTGAGATATGTAGAGATGCATAGATCTCCTATCTTTAGCATGACACCTAAATATAAAAACCCCTTTATTTCTTTCATAATATTCAAATCTGCATAGGAAATTTTTTATGAATTATGTATGGCTTGATCTTTTCCCTCAGAAGACATATAGTGACACTTGGTTGTCATCCCTTAACCTAGTTACATTATGTATTTTCCTTTCACATTGGTTCATCTTCGTCCTTACCACATGATGTTAAACTGTATAGAAATATGACATCCCTATTCTTCACTTGCGTAACCTTTGCACTATAAATGAAACCCTTACATATCCTTGTTTCTCACACTGAGCATAGATCACATTGGCTTATGAATTAGGTGAATGGATTCCTTATAGAAATGATGTGTCTCAATTTATTATGGGATTATTAATGTCTTCACTGCATGACTTAAAACTACATAGTATATTTCTTCAATTCATGACTTAAAAGAAAACATAATAATGTCCTCGTTGCATGACATTAAACTACATATCAAAATATTCACTTAGTGGAAATAAAGAAAGTTTTTATCTTACATATGAGTAAGATCTAAATAAAGAACATAAAAATCATGTTAAATATTGGATAAAATATTTCTCATATGAATTGGGCATAACCACCTTACATATTTCACACTAGTAATCTTGAATATTTCTAGATCCTCATAATCATTCTTACAATTTTTGGTGATATAATTTCTAATACATGAGAGCTATTTTGTCTGACTATGCAGCACATGCCCTTATGCGGCCTTTCATAAGTTGCCTACATAATTGGATTGTCAGTCAAAAGATGCAACAATTTGGCTAATCAGCATATGCCCCAGTTGGCCCTGCATAATACCACCCCCATAAAAGGATTTTCATATAATGGTAACATTGTTCTTGGTTATAGTATCTTTGTCCCCTTTAATCATTGATGAAAGTATATAAGAATTTATATTATAAAACAGCCATTCAAGTATATCTGTCCCATTATCTTTCTCACAATCTGATTATCTCTAATACCATTGTTTACACATCACCCTCACCTTGTATTCGATGAACTAAAAAATAACCTTGAAATCATTGGCCACATGTTATCTATTGTTTCCATTTTTGGTCCTAGATTCAAGACCTAAAACTACAGACACCGTACAACTTACTTTTGGCTTAGACCGGCATAAGAGTCCTATTCATCTAATTCATTGGACATCTTGGGTAAAAATAAAATTTCTATATTCAGGTACATTTCTTTATAAACCAAAATCTATGCTTCGGATGATAATAATCTCCATAAACATTCTTCTTCTTTTGGAAATAGAAATTCAATCATTAGAGATCTCTTTTGTCTAACTATGAAGCACGAGAACTTAGGTGGCCTTGGATAAGTTGCCTACATAAAGGGCCTGAGAGTCAAAAGATGCTACTATTTGGCTATGTAGAATATTCCCCTATTTACTCTGCATAACACAACCCTTGTAATGGGTTTTTTCGAATAATGGTATCTTTGTTCTTAGAAATGATTTAATCTAATGCTTTTAATCGTTTTTTCATATCATTACCCGGTTGCAGAAATTCCCAAATCATAGTATACAATTTTTCCATCCATACCTGAATTTGATAGTATCTTTCTAAACAAATTATCAAGAAATTGGGATTGCATTTTACATTTGGTTAGAGCTAATGACCTTAAATTTAATCCATCTTGCGTCCTCACTGTGTGACTTAAAACATCATAGAAAAAAATCCTCACAACATGAATTAAAACTGCATAGTACAATGTCCTCAATACATGACATAAAACTTCATAGTATGATATCCGAAATTATCCCTTTATGATAAATTTTAACCATTAATCATACACCAAATGTGTATATAAAGGGTTTTCCTCTTCCCGACTAATGTCTGTCTAAATAGCCCTATTTCATACTTAAAATTTCATTCCTTGGAAAAACCACTCACTGTGGTCTTGAGTTACCGAAATATAATTTTCCCATATCTATCAACATAAAAATATTAAACTTCAAAGAACTTGTTTGACTAAATATGAAGCACGTTACTGTTTGTGGCCTTTTATAAGTTTCCTACATAACATGCCTTTTAGTCGAATGATGCTACTATTATGATATTCATCATATGCCCCAGTTGGACATGCATAATAAAACTCCAATAATGGGTTTTTCAAATAATGGTAACATAGTTCCTAGAAACGATACCCCTTATGTTGATACAGGTTTTAAATTTGGTGACCATAAAAGTCATGGCACAGGATTCCCATTGGAAATAATTAAATAATATTAAAGCAATTTTTTTAGAAATAATGTTTTTTTTGGGATGTAATTTAATGTTTATGGTCAAAGATATTAAACCCTAAATATTATCATGTTGTATTCAAACATGAATTACTCTAAACTTCCAAATAATATAAGACTTGGTAGTAAATTGACTGAGAACCCGCAAAGGGCACTATGAAAAAAATCCGAGTCCCAGCTCACTAAATGTGAATCATTGTATGATTTAGATAATATTGATCAATAAAAGGGAAAAAAGATATGAAATTTGTGGGGTTATATATATAACCATTGAAACAATCAAATTATTCTCATTAGGAACATCAGTTTAATCATAAAATTTTGAGAACTCCATTCTTGACATTATAATATTGATTTTCAAACATTAAAGAGTCATTATCATCATTTACCTAAAATATTGAAATCATTGAAGAATGGAAAGAAAAAATATATATGATTGAAGAAAAAATATATCTTATTCATATAAAGTTAGAGGGATATCCACAAAATGGAGATTCTCTATCATGTTTTAGAATAAGTTCTCAATTAGAGTTTTCATTTTTTGGACTGCTTCATGAGACTTATCTGCTGCTTGTTGATGTTGAGAGTGCTAAGAAACTCCAACAGCCTCTACCAGATGAAGCACATCCTTATCAATTGAAATGGAAGTTATCCCCTCTATTTAGTTTTCTCCCAATGTTTTATTTAACTGATCATGTTTGTTATGAACAACATCCAGTTACTGTTGAAGATATAACAACTCCTTCGTGGAATATTTAATTAGTTAGATAATTTCAATTAATTTCTTATTATGATTTTTCTCCTCCTAAACTACTACAACTTGAAATACCTAAATATTGATATTTAGTTTAGACTCTTCAAAACAAATTGTGACTTATTCTCTATCTCTACCCGAAAAATGGACACTTTCATAGCATCATGTATTGGTCTATAATTAAATCCACCAAATACCAATACACAAAACAATGCTGGGAGTTTGAAAAAATGGGACAACAATTAATCTAAAGTCTTTTCATCCATTATTCTCTAGATATTCAACCATGTATTCTTATATTCCATGCCAAGAGTATATAACAACTCTATGTCTGAATATGAGTCACTACTATGAGGTAAAATGTACTCTAGAAACATGTCACGTAAAGAGATGCCTTGTTATACTTCTATTGGAATAGTAGAAACTTCACCTTCTGATCTGGGAGCTAACAAACCTATATGAAAATTCAAGGTCATTGTCAGTTTCAAATGGATGAAAAAGATATGATTTATACAGTTGATTATATTTACCCAATAATAAGTCAGCTATTTGATTGGATTCATCTCTTGTATTCTCATCTTTAGTGATTTGAGAACAAGTTTCTTGAGAAGGGACATTCCCATGAGATTTCTCATTTTTTGTATTAGAAGGTTACAGATAATCTCTTGATGGAGGACCCTCTAGAATTATTTATCCAGATCCAAATACAATGATATATTGAGATACCCTTTTCCTAAAGTTCATTTTCCAAATTTTATGTAGATAAATCTACAAAAGGTGAAGATTGATGTAAAGAATCAAATAAAGAATAATAAATAAGTATGGAAAATGAAATAATAAGGACTTAAATACTTCAATTTCTGATTATAATCCCCAAATTCCTTGATGGATATTGGAATATCAATATTTCAGATTATGGTCTTTCACCATTTTAGTATATACATCATGGAATGTTATTGTAACCTCACCATTTTTGGTATCCATCAAATGTTGGTTGATGCCTAAATGGGATCCGTTGATATTCTATTCCATCTAATATTTAATTTGTATAGCAGCATCTGGTCTTTCCATGTTTGGGTCATCATTTTTATTTGTCTCAGTTTGCCTTGGATCTTCATTCCTTTCGTCTGAAGTAATAGGAATATCAATGTTGACTATTTTAGGATCCTTTGAAAAAATCAAATATGGAATGTATTTACTATTACCATGGATTTCCTCTCTCTCTGTAGAGATAGTAGCATGTATAGTTGAATCATTTGATGATTTATCTACTAAAATTGTAGTTTCATCAACATGAGCTTGGGTTTCCCCAGGGGTTTATATTTCTCGCCTTGAAGAATCTATGCATAATCCCTTAAGAGAGGAGAGAGACATAGATCCTACAAGATGATAAAATGTGGTAATTAGAGTGTATTGAGAAAATTATATTCCATAAGGAAAGTGTAAATACATACTCCTTTGGCGAACACTTCATATCAATCTCATTTCCCTCTCACATTCTTGTTCAAAAGCTTGGAAGAGATTGAAACACTCTTTTTAGCATGAGAAAAATGAGGTAATGGTTGGGGGTTATCCGTCTCCATTACCCCAATCATGATTCTTCCACCAAGAGAATTTTCTAGAGACCTACGAGGATCATTCGTTGTGTCAACAGGAGAGCATGCCGGATGATACTTAGGTGATTTGAAAATTGTTCTAGAACTTCCTTCTCTACATTCAAGTTGCACAAATATATATATATATATCATGATTACTGATGATTAATGGTAAAGTAGAGTTGAGAAAAAAATAAAAAGGTAAATACATTATTATTATTAATATATATATGCCACTCCCCTTAGAGTCGATAATTACCCCTTTGTGTACTCCATAGTCCAGTATATGAGCTACTCATTTAGAGGTTGTGATTTGATCATCAGTTACATATATAAAAGGCTATAGTTCTGTAATATTCTTCTATACATCAGCCAAGTTTTGTCTGGATTTCAATCAGAAGGTGCCGTGATGTCACCAATATCTGGTATACGAATGCCATTCTGGATAAATTCCCATGCATCCCTAAGATCACATGTCACCGACTCCCAATGCTAAATGGATGAAGGTCACACATTATTCATTCTTGTTATGGTTGATTTTGGAAGTGATTCAACGCCTTCTGAATGGTGAGAATCTTTCGGCCACATTTATTTTGAGTGTTCAACATATGGAATACACATATATGTTTGATGGTGGCGACAGGATCGCCTTGGCGTTGGAGGTATTGCTTCTCTAGCCTTGGTATTCCTGGTATACATCTTGCGAAGATGTATTAATGGATCTAAAACCTCTAAAACATCTATATCATATATGGCTTTGGACTTCTTACCACGATTTCCACATTCAATAGTCCTTGTAGCTGTCACTTGATATAATCCTTTTTTCAAAGCCCAATAATTATATGAATAGGCATATGCTTTGGATTACCCAGCTTCCAATCCAATTGATTCATTTGTTGGAGGTAGCGTAAATGACAGTTTGGATACCTCTAAATTTGTTTGGATGTATAATTGTCTTGCTACCATAGGGTGTTTCTACTATTCGGCACACATGGTTGGAGAATTGTTTGATTGTTGAAGGCATCTGAACTGACGAGCAAGCATATAGGGGACATAAGACTCACATATAATTTACCCATAAATCCTTGTTGATAATATTCCATCCTTGAATTCCATTATATAAGATCACAACTCATAATTATTTTCTTTAATTTCATCAATAAATGCTCCAACTAGTGTGTTACCAAAAGGAAAGAAGCTAAATTCTTCTGAGACATTCAATTCGTCTATCACCACATCAGGTCTCATGTTTAGAGGCTGAATACCTGAGCCTTTCTGAAAAAATGGGATGAATTGACCATTGGTAACTCTATCCGAATTCAAAATTATGTATGAAGAAAAATCTGTTGTAATCCAGTCCTATAACACTTGGAATGGCCCTAAAATTCTAAATGGATCCTTCCCATTATATAAATGAAGCATAATATGGTAAATTCATGCCAATATAGGGGTTTCTGACCTAATATACATCCCTTCTACCATTTCATCTACAATGATAAATGTCCCTGATCTTACACCACCCCCAGATTCATGGACTCAAAGAAAACAACGCTTAGCCACATAGCAAGGAAGGTAGTTAAGAATAATTTCCCATCTATATCGGGTTTCACTTTATATCCCCATTTCTTATAGTAATTCCTTTCCAACGTAGGACAATATGGGGCTAAACTACCCCATTTATCTACATAAGGACAAATAGTTGGACATCCACATGTTTGAACGTTATCTGTTGTTGGTTCTAAAAAGGCTTCCATCCACACATTGACATGGATATATTTATTTTCATTGGGTTAATTCATTGCTATATTAAATAATTCATGGGCCTGAGGTGGTGTTCCAGTAGCATCACCCAATGTTGTAGAAGGTAGAATGACTTCACCATACATTTCTCGAACAAGGGGAATCCCAGCTATTGGGTAAATATCCCAGAGACTAATACCAACTTCACCTTGCATCAAATGAAAGGAATTAATTTTTAGACTCCAACAGCCTAGTAATTGAGGAATGCAATAATTATTATAAACATATATTTTCCGCATCCAGATATCTTCATAGATATGAACGTATAATAACACTTTCTTGAATTATGCACAAGTCAGACATACCGAGAATGCCCATATCCACTCGGGTTTGACACCTCCTCTAGAACAAAGATCAATTTATTCCTTCCATCCATTATATTGATCTGTTTTAGATGACTCAAAAGTTGAATCATAGAAAGGTGGTCTTTGCTCTAAAAAATGATCCTTAATATCATGAGTGCAACCACTATAATGAAGGATTCATCTAGAAGGGATTATTCTTTCTTGTACTGGATCCCCCTTCCACTAATATTCACGTGGTTACAGTATGAGTATTGAAGAAACCAATTCATTGGATAGTACTTCTCAACAGATGGAACAAGGGAGTCTTACAAAAGATCATGCCCATACATGGGTATGTAAGGAAATTGTTGATAATCATTCTTGTATTGAATTAAACCTTCCTATAACCCCAAAATAGTACTTTCAACAACATAATAGTAGTCTGGTCTGATGAACTTCATCATTTAATTTTGGATTGCTTTAGCTTCTTCTTTATGGGTAATCATATGAGTCATTATTTCCAACAAAATATTTACCGAAAATCCACTGTTAGAAAGGAATTTTAAAAGATAATAATAATTTTTTTGGTAAAGGACATTTTTCTTGTATGTCCTTTGATGAGGTCCATCGTGTAGGTCCTTCAATGAAGTTCATCGCGTAGGTCTCTCAACAAGGATTCTAGTGTAACCCCTTCAACGAACTCTATTATTGTATCGTTATCACTTAATTAATTTTTACTTGAAGAAATTTCAAGGGAATTACGTGAGAGTACAATGCGACGGGGATGAAATAATGTTCTTCACAATGAGAGACATCAAAATATAAAAAGAACAGGTGATGAAAATCGTAAATGAGGAGACCTATTTATAGACCACCGAAGACCTATGTGCCAGAAATACGTGTACCATATGTGTGGGATATCTGATCGAGGTACCAACACGAAAATCCCTGGTTGATCAATAATTAATTCCTCATCACTATCCACAAAAATTCACCTCAGGACTCGACCCTCTTCCTATTTTCAGATCAAATCCCGAGGGAGGTCTTTTTATGACACCACATAAAAAACCAAATGACTATTAAGAGAACTCTAGATATTTTAGATCCCAAGGCAGGGTTCCAATAGTTCAAAAAGAAAATCAAAACACTCCTAAAGAACATCGTGATGGACTAGCTTCATACGTCTATGTGGAAGAGCTGTGCGACAGGCCTATGGGGTAGAGGTTCGGGCCAAAAAATGTTTGTACCCATAGGCAGAGTACCTGCATGGAGGATCTGCGGGACATAACTATGCAAGAAAAATATCATCAACTAGGACCCATCTATTCCTACAAATAGAGCCATTGGGCTTCCCATTTCAGCATTAAAAAAACTAAAGAGACTCTCTGAATCTCCCACTGCGTAGCTCTTTCACCTAGATCCCTCAAATTATCTCATGTAGCTCTCTTAACCATGACACATGAGATAATTAAATCATATAATCATGTTTTTAATGTCTTTTTAAAAGTTTTATATAGGTTTGGTCTTCCATTGTAATAAACATTATTCCGTTATCATTCCTACCTGTGCACCATACCTACATGGTATTCCTACGTGGTACATCAAGACGGGGTACATACGCGGAAAACTTATGTGGATAACCTACACGACCAACTCAAGTACAATTTTTAAAGCTATTCATTACAGGGTTTCTTCTTCCTTGGTTCCCTTATCTGAAAGGGACTAAGGTGAAGCCCCAACCAAAACCTCCTAACTTGTCAAACATTTGGGAAAGGCACGTTATCATGTCTCCTATTTGGGTTAGTATTTCCACAGTTAGAGGTCTCCCACATTTTTTTACAATGGTGTTAGGATTCATGGAGTGTCTTTGAGTATGTATATCCCAAGTCAGATGGTCTTTTCTCCACGAAACAGTGATTGGAAGTTCCCAGTTTTGAGAATAAGGGTTTGGGTTCTATCCTCCCCTTCTCGTCTCTAAAACTCGGATCCTCAGGCCTCTCGTTAGGAATGTATTGTCCACACTTAATTTTCCATGCAAGATTTGGAGAATTCTTCTTCCCCTACCAAGGTATAAAGGGTAGACATCCTAGTATAAGACCTTTACTTTTATCCCTTCCTCCTAACATTTGACCCTTGTTCAATGAAAATAAAATAGAGGGAAATCTCATCGCCACTCCCTCTTCCACAGTTTATGCACACTCTTCTACTAATAGAAAAAGAAAAATTTAAAAGTGGGAATGCCTTTTTTGAATCATTTTAATTATCTTGTTTCTCACATTGATCATGACTCACATGGCCTTAGAGATTTGTCATGATCCAAAAATTTCACAATTGAATGAAATATGATAACTCTGATTTTGATCATAATCGGTATATGTAGGAAGCATTCATAGGGCCCGAGAAAATTCGACATCCACCTCAGGCATCCAACTCCAATTCCCTTAATCTGGGCATCCTCTTCAAGAGTAAACCCCAAATTAAACCCCCCATGTCAATAAGGAATCGTTTTCAAGTTGTAGTCATGAACACATTCTCTATCAAAGGACTATACTCTCTTATGAGACTTATCAAACTATGTGGGATTTGATTCACATCTATATGGGATATGTAGGAAACCAACGTCAGGTTCAAAACCAATACTTCAAGTCAACCTTATACTCCTTGGTCCATATTCCCAAAAGGGTCTGATTTTACTTGGAAACCAATATCCTTTTCTAGCTCCTCAAGCTGCTTCAGCATAAGTCCCACACTATGTTTTAACTATTAATTGTCCGCTTAGTGGTCCTTATCACATGAACATAAAATGTATGATGTGTCCCTTTCAATGGAACCAAATTACGAGGGATCTGATTCTGTTCAAAAGGATATGTAGGTATCCTATCTTATAGGCACGATCCCAAAATCAAAAACAAACCTTCGTCTCCCTGGGTGAAAATAAAATTCCAGAGTGCCCCATTGAGTGGCATAAAAACCAGTATCATCATAAACAATAATTAAAATAATCCCTAAATAGTATATTAGAGGATACCATTTATTGAAAATCTCAAATACATATGGATATTTCCAATGGTGAAGAACCTAGAATGCCTAATGATGATTAAAATTTGATACACATGTCAATAAGTGATTAAGAATTCCAAGGGATACTTATGACATACTTGGTAAATTAATAAGGATTAATGAAACTGTCTGAAATTTAAAAATAGATTCCCAGAGTAGGTAATAATTTCCCGCAAAAGGGTGTGATGTGTCTGAAATCCATTCCTCTAGACCAATGCACATTCTTAAGTATCGTAATGTTCAATTTTAATGGATGTCGGACTTTGAAAAGTAGGCCCTATTTGGATAAATAAATGTTGTACATTTATAGTTCAATGAATAAATCCATTGGAAACCATGAATAAAAAGTTATTTTTAAAACTAGAACACACATTTCAAGGAACTGCGAAACAACATGTTGTCTAGTACAAGTTCACCACTACCAACTAATTGGGGGACTCTAAATAGATATTTTCTACCTAAAATTCCCAGGCATATTCATAAAAAAACCATCCTTCAGATCTTTTGTCCTATTTGGATCTCCACCCACCATTAGTTTTTTCTCTGGAATGGTTGATTATAGATGGGAACTCCAGGGTGACTAGTTTTGAGGATATGTGTGAAAACTGTGATTGATCTGATTTCACGTCGAGCCTCTCTGAACATGTTATCTCTTACTTTTACAACATCATTAATGGTACTGAGAATAATATTGACCATATATCCGATATTATACCTTTAATGGTGAATGAAAAAGATAATGAGTATCTCTTATGTATTCCCCTTGAGCATGAAATCAGAGACAAAGTTTTTAGTCTAAAATCGGACAGTGCACCTGGACATGATGTCTTATATTATGGTTTCTACCAAAAACATTGGGATGTATTGCATTGTGATGTTTGTAATCTTGTGAGATCATATTTTACTCATGGATCTATTCCTCATGGAATTAATGATAAATTCCATATTTTAATACCTAAGGATGAAACCACTTTAGAGATACATCAATTTAGACCTATTGCACTGATTAACACTCTTTACAAGATCATTGCTAAAATTATTGCTAATATACTTGTCCCTATATGTAATAAAATCATCTCATGGAATCAGTTTGGTTTCATTAAAGGAAGGTATATTCAAGATTGAATTTGTCTTGCCTCCGAATGTACTAATTTCCTTAATAAAAACACAAGATGGGGTAGTGTTGCCATAAAACATGATATTAGAAAATATTTTGATACCATTTATTGGGATTTTATTTTCAAAGTCTTAAAAAACATTAGTTTTCATGAGACTTTTATCGAGAGAATTGAAACATTATTTCACAAAAATCATATCTCCATTTTGATAAATGGAACCCCCATGGTTTTTTCAAATGTTCTAAAGGTGTTAGGCAGGGAGACCCTCTTTTGGGCATTCTTTTTGTTATTTTTAAGATTACTTAAGAAGACTCCTCAATAATCTGGTTGATCAAAATAAGTTTAAGCCCATACAAGCTGCCAGAAACCTAAATTTTCCCACTCATCTTCTATATATAGATGATATAATCTTATTTCTCAATGGGTAACAAAGAAACATTCACGTTCTTAAACAATCCATTATCATTATGAAGAAATTTCAGGTCAAGCCATTTCCTGGAATAAATTTCAAATTTTCATTGGAAAAAACTTCCCTTCTATAAGAAAAACTATCATTACCAATAATATTGGAATTAAAGAAGGTCTTTTCCCTTTCACTTACTTGGGCATCCCAATATTTTGGGGGCAGCCTAAATCTTGTTACTTTACTAATACTATTGATCAAATTATAAATCAACTCTCTACTTGGAAGGGGAAATCCCTCTCCATGGCCAGTAGAATATACCTTGTTAAATCGACCTTTGTCTCTAAAATTTTCTATAATCTCATGTTTTATAAATGGCTCGTAGGTACCTTTATGAAAATTAATACCCTCTTTAAAAATTTCATTTTGATGAGAAGTATTTTTGAAAGGAAGCTTGTCACCATCCCTTGAAAGACGTGTTGTAATCCCCTTGATAAAAGAGGAATCAATATCAAAAATTTAAAATTGTTTAATGATGCCCTTCAAGATAGACTCACCTGGAATCTTGTAAATTATACTTATAAAGCTTCTGAATTTTTAAATCATAGATTATTTAATAAAATTTTTAAAGGGAATTTTAATTTCATTAACTCCTCGATCTAGTCTTCCATTAAGGACTCATATCATAAGATTATGGAAAACTCTAGATGGATGATTAGCACTGACTCCTGCAATAATTTTTGGTGTGACAATTGGATTGGTAACCCCTTGATATCTTTTCTACCACCTAATAATACTCCTAAAGATACTAGTCATACTATGAATGATGTTTTACAATCACATATGCATGATCTCCCTAACAACATTGTGCAGATCATTGATAATTATCCATTTTCTACCTCTGGAGATTTCCATGTTTGGGAACCTGCTGCAAATGGTATTCTTGATTCAAAAAAATTCTACAAGAATAATTTCTCTGGAAATGAATCTAATCCTCAATGGGTGAGTACCTTTAACAATACTTGGATAAAAACCTCAAGGTTCACTCTTATTTTTCATATTGCACATAATATATTGCCCACTGAAACTAGCCTGCAAACTTTTGGCATTCAACTCTACTACAAATTGCATTTGTGTAATCAACACAGGGAGGATTCTGATCATCTCGTCTTGTCTTGTGCTACGACCTCTAATTTATGGAATTATATTTTTTACTTATTTAATTGTAGTTGGTCCTTATCTGACTAAATTTGTTTGTTCATGAAACAATGTACTAGACATGAAGCCTCTCAACAAGGTAAAATATATTTCTTGCGGTAGTGGTGAAACTCTTGCATGAGATTTGGTATGTCAGAAAGGATATTATTCATAATAAGCACTCATTCATTCTCAATGCAGGAAAAAATCGAATTCTCATTGTGATCCATGAAGCTCATTCAATTCAAAAAGACTATTTCAACAACTCTGTTGGTGACTTTGAGATCCTTCGACATATCTAGGTTCCAGGTATTTTTCCGCAGCCCAGACATTCCTTTGATGTTTTATGGCTATCACCGATGAAAAGATGGATCAAAGTTAACGTTGATGGTTCCTCAAAGGGAAACCCAGGCCCTGCCAGTTGTGGAGATATCTTTAGAGACTCTCTTAGCCAGTGTCAAGTTTGCTTCTATGATGGATGTGGTCTTTCTTCATCTTTTAAATCTTAAATGATGGGAGTCATCCACACAGTTGATTTCACGCTTCAAAGAGGATGGAGAATGCTTTGGATTGAAAGTGATTCTACCACCATTTTCCATGCCCTTTGGAATGGTGTTATTCATCTAGTCTGGCCACTTACTACTCTCTGGATGAATTTCCTAAAATCGCTCCATGGGATTGACTACATAGCTACTCATGCCTTCCGTGAAGCAGATGATGTTGCTGATGCCCTTTCCAACAATGGTGTTCATTAGAACAAGACCTGGCTGGATACCCTATCAGCTGATTTATTTCATCTTTTTGATAGAGATTGTAAAAGAATCCCATCTTTTCGTCTTCTGTAAACTTTTGTTTCTTTAATTAATAAATGGTGCTTTGGTCTTTGACCAAGGCATTACCTTTTCAAAAAAAAGTTATGATTTGACATGTTGAAGATGTATTGGATCGATTAAACCCTTGGGGTGATTCCCATAGAAGAAAGGGAGAAATATTGTCACCAGATGGTTAAGGCACGTCATCAGACAGAACAAAGATGTATAGTGGGAAATTCATGGATAATGAGTAAGCTAGATGTTCTGCTGTAAGAAAATATTTGAAGGTACAATCACGAGGAGTAATGTGATATCAAAGATAGTACATAGTGTCTTCAGTGATGGATGCTCTAATCATGGTTGATTCCATAGTGGTCTGTGGATGACCTCTTATTGTCTGCACAAAATACCCAAAAGGCCACAAAAAAATGAGTCCACTGAGAAAATTATATGATGAGAACCAAAAAAATGGATAAGGGACTTAAAAATGATGGTACGGGTGGGGATCTACATACTGATCCCAGAAACAATTCATTGATGCCATATAGAGCATACTACATCATTATGCGGAAGCCACATCCTGCTTATGACCTCATTATGAGGAAGGCATGTGAGGCGCTGGACCGTAGAGCATTGGATTATAAACAAAGTTGATCATGAAACAAAGAAACCACAAAGAAAGGACTCACTACGTATATTCTCAAAGTTCTCTGATTAGAATTTTATGTTCATTTTATAATGTTCAATGTTTGGTTCACCGATATATTGTTTAGTGTGCGGGGCATGGAAATTATACAACATCCTCTTATACAAACGATTAAATAGAAGATCTAAATTTCTCATTGTAGTTCAAAAATCCAATATTTGGTTTGTGAGAAAGAAATTGTGAAGATTTTGGTTTGCGGAACCTACAGAGTTTTTAGAGAATAAATATTTTTCTATGAAGTCATTTCTCAGACACAAATGAAGCCTAGGAGAGGTAGATAGTGATTTTCACCACAATAATTGGTAAAATAAAAATAACAAGGCAACCTATAAATATGTGTGGCCACACTTACTATACCTACTGGTTCTAGAAAAAACAACATTACTTCAGGAAGGCTTATATATCCGAATTTCATCCTCTTCATTAAGATCAGTCCCCATTCCAATGGGGGCATTTGTAGGGTCCTGAAAACTTCTTAATGGGAAGTAAATTCTGACACAATCACACTGTAGATGGAAACAAAAAATTCCTAAAAGTCCAAAAAGTAAAATGTATTCAAATTATACTTAAAATTTAAAATGAAACATGATGATATTAACATTTCAAAATTGTTTAGTGTATTGAATTCCATAACTGGGGAAGGATCACAGTTCTCCTTAACCATGAATCATCGGTATGTGGAAAGACCCATGAAGAATTGTCCAGTGTGGATATGGATAACAATCCCATGATGCCGCAAATCATGTTATTGGAGAAATTGACTGTAGAAATTCCATCCACATACAATCCTGCGAACTAACCAGTTTGTGAATGAATCAATCTAGAAGGGTTCTGTGTACCACCTCTCACAAACCATAGCCTCTGAAAACCCTATTTTTCTAAATCTTCCATGGGATGAGACATTTTTAATGGGTTTCTGAAAATGGTGAATCATTCCCACAAATATGATTTCCCCAGCGCTCAATAAAAGGAGCACAAGAGGGATTAGAAGATCACAATGGAGACATGTGGAAGAGAGTAAAAAGACCCTATATTACGACATTAGATTCAAATCATTGATGATGTACGAATAATGAACCAATTTTCCATAGCTATAAACAGCCACAAACAATACAAATATGGAACATAATAATAATTGGTGAACTACATACCTTATTTTGTCCGTCACGAACATTAAATCCCTTGTGGATGAATTTTACACGAACTATTGGATCAAAAACCATTTATCAATTAAGTGATCTACATTATGCATCATTATGTGGATCGAACATTATTACATGTACATCATCAGTATGGATATGGAACATAGAACAGCTTAGAAAACCACATATAAGACCACATACAACTTTGGTATGCGGTTTTCCATACCCATGTCTGCATAGTTCTTCAATATTAGGATAATCTCTCTACCTTCATAGCATTATGCTACATGGGGATTCAACCATCCCGCAATATAATGATTTTTGTGGAATCATGTGTCTTTATGTGTCTTTCCTTCCATTTCCAGTCATGCCACTCTATCACCATCTACCCCTCCACAACCCCTTTGTAGACAATTCGACTTCAATTAGGGAAAAGCCTTATCTAACACCGATGGTCCTATTTGATCAGATTATTGGGCTCAACAACAAATCATTAAGAATCTACATACATAAGGTAAGTGGTGTCATGAAGGATGCTCCCATAACGGTTTGGACCCCCGTAATGTCTCTATGTCTACATTCACAATGTGTCTCTAAAATTGAGTGATGGATGCCAACGTAGGCATCCCCATTCCTGGGATTAGAGGTATCCAAATTCCTTTCAGGTCAATGAGTTCTGGTGACAAGTCAAAAGGACACACTGTAACTCCTCGACCACAATTATGGGAGTTGGGGAATTATTTAATAAAGTATCTTGATTACAAGGAATCATGTCTCAAAAGACTCATCAGTTTAGTAGTCTAGGAAAATAGATTAAATACATGAAAATTATATTACACATTAGAAAATAAAATACATCATAAATGATCCTTTGAGAAAACCATTAATCCCATAGATTAAACCTGATTATCAATTATAATATACTTCTTGGAATCCTTTGAATATTAAAACACATAAAGGGGTGAGTTCAGATGCTCATTAAGGATAAAAATATAGAATATAATTTCTTAAATTAGCATTAACATTTATCTTAATGTATAAGACCAAAACAAAGTATTTTAAACATAAACATTAGAATAATATGGAAAAGATACAATGAAATAATTCCATTTACTTATTCACATGGATATTTTATTAGTCTAATAATCTTATGAAATATAAATAACCACATTCATAATGATGGAATGCATAAATCCATACTTTAAAACCACATAGTCAAGGCCTTATACTCAGAGTACAAATAAGATTTTGTCAAAGCCTTATGCCAAGTCACTAGTTTTTCTAATGAGACCTACTGACACATCGAGGAGCTATAACAGTCTCCACCCATAACATACTAAGTCCAATGCATTCCTCATTTGAAAAGGTTTAAACATAACATAAACATTCTTATTAAAATAAGCATACAAAATGAAAATACTTTATTTATAAACCATGAATGGTATACAAATAACACATCCACAATCAATCATATCAGAAAACCATCAATACAACATGTAAAATTTGTATAATAATAAATCAACTTCATTCAATTTTAAAATCCATCAAGGTATGTTGATATAGATGAAAAAGATTTTTAAAAATCATTGAGAGAAAGATCAATTATTCATAAAAACATTTAAGAGTAACACAATTTAGAAAGGAAGACATTTAAAGAAAATTTTGAATTAACTTTTCCCATACCAATTTAAAAATTTTGTAAAGGAATTATCATTTTGAAAACATTCATGTCTATATAAATAAATACTTAAAGGCCATTTTGAAAACATGGACAATAATGAGATTGATTTCGAAAATAAATATTTAAAATATTTAAAATGATGTTTTAGTAAAAAGTAACTTAAAATAATCCCCTTGAAAAATCATTCATGAAACATGGGAATGGATAATAAATATGTCCCAGTAGATACTTACATAAAAACAACCCCGGATAATAAAGAGATTGTGAAATTAACCCTTACCTTGTACTTCCATTAGTCAAGGGTATGTTTAACCTCATGTATGAAGACCGTACTAGGTTATTAAATTATACCAGAACCATATTAATATTTATGCTATCATACATGATTCATTTATGACATTATAATACCTATTTAATAATAATTTCTATTTTAAATTAATATTTCGTGTAATAATCACTTTCTTTATCATACCTGTTTTAAATTGTTACTCTTGATTGTATCACATAGATCATGAATTAAATAATTCTAGAATATAGAAAATAATTCCTATATCATATATATTTATAATAAAAATATGTAAAATAGACATATATATGAAATGGAAAACGCTGTATATAAAGACGGTAGACCGTACGTACACATAAACGCTGTTTCCGTTTTAATATCGTATTGAAGGAAATTAACTAAATAAGATATATTTTAGTATATATATATATATATATATATATATCTTCAGTAGCATTTTTATGTAATATATTTCATATATATTAATTATATATATATTTTTATAATCATCGTTGAATGGTGAACGTGAAAATGAATCTCATCGCGTCGTGGAGACAATAATCCGTATGTACTCTCGAGCGACAATATCATTATATTGATGGATAAATCGTATGTAATTTGATGGTATATCATATATATATAGTCATTAACATGTTATATTTATTATTTTCATCAGTTATACTCATTATTATACCTATCCAAATAATGAAATGTTTGAATAACAAACTACACCACGACGTGGAGCATATAATCCATACATACACACGTATGATGACTTTTTCATTTATAGGAAGGATAGAATAATAAATACGGTTGAACCATTTTTATAAAACTATCACAGTATATATAAGATACTGGAGTTATTATTTTATAATGGAAAAAACAAAGAAAGAGGAAGTGGAAGAATAAAAGAATTTGAATGAGGTAATGAAATATTTACCCCTTCTTCGGTTTATTATTTTAAATTTGTTCAAAAGGTCTTCATAGGTTGACTTTCTGACCAATGTAATGCCTATAGGATTAAAAGAGGAATGTTAGGAGGATATTGGGGTAGGGTTTGGATGAGCCAAATGGATATGAAGGTGTTATTTTGAGAGAAGGGGATGTGCCCTTTTATAAGAGTGGTGAAGGTCACTTTAAGAAAAGTTTGAATTTTTTTTAATAAAATAATTTTTGATTTATAATGGATCCAAATTAAATTATTTAAATGATTAGGGGTGTATGGGTCTAAAACCTCTCTTCTAATAGGTTTTAGACATGTTTAGGTCATCATATTAACCTTATCTTTTAGATTTAACTCATAGATAAATATTTTGACATTTACCATGTGTCTTTGTATGTTTATATTATATGATTAATAAACATACTATAAACCATACAAAAAACTCTAATAGGTTCATTAATGAAATATATAATATTATTAAGTCCCTTTCTCTGAACCAATGATTTTTAGTAATATTATATCAATAAATAATATAGTATTTGTTTTAAAAAATTAATTATGTCAATATTGAAATTATTTAATAAATGATTTTTTGTAAATTTTCTAAATACTTTATTACTTTGAAATAAATTCATATGTTAAATAAAAAAAATTTCATATTAACCTATAAAACTATTTGAATTTAGTAAATGTCTCAAATTACATTTATTTGGATATTTGTAATATGAATTATTTTAATATTTCATTATTAAGGTAATTAGTGCGTCATCATTGTGTCATAAATAAATTAAATTATATAATTTATTAAAATTATAAATAAAATATCATTATGTAGGAAATATAATTATATTTATAATTAATATTTATAGTCGAATTAATAATATGTATATCTTTATATTAAAAATGTTTTAGTTATAAACATTAAATTTAACTCTTTTAACTCTTCTTAAAATAAAATAATAATAAATGGCCTAATATAATCCATGTGAGACAAAGAGGATTATATTTTATTACTAATTTTTTTGTTCGAATTATACTTATCCAATTGAATTAGTACATGTGTTAGGGTAATTATTATACCATTTTAATAAGTTGTGGTGCGCTCAAACTCTTCTTAATAAGTTGTGGTGCGCTCAAACTTAATATGTATATCTTCTTATTAGGCCATTTAATAAGTTGTGGTGCGCTCAAACCCATTATATTGGGTTTACCTTCCTAATAAAAATGTTTATATCGGTTCCAACCATTAAACATATCCAAAATACATCTGTCTAAACTCATAGTTCAAAATTTATAAGGAAGGTAAACCCAATAAAGTTCATTTTTTACATGTAATAACATGTATGTAAAGACCCAAAAAACCCAAGGAAATTTTTTTTCTGAAATACATGGGAATTTTATGAGTCCGTGGTTTTTGACGGCACTTGATTTCAAGCCCCGGTGTGATCATAATCAATTTATGATGATTTATTTAGGTACGTTCAGTAAAGGTACATGCAGGATTTTATATCTTTTGAATAGGTGCTCGGAATTGAAATCTGAGGACACCTCAAACTCACAGCGCCGCTATTTTCTTAAGTATACCTTCACCGTAGTTGCATTTTATCGGTAGTGGAAGTTAATTTTTGGTGAATTTTTAAATTTAATAAAAAAATTTGTGTACTATATTTTTTTTAAAAATTTGTGGAGGTTAATTTCTCCAAATGGATGTTGGATGTGTGGCTCAACCCCACATAACCTCCCATGGGAGGATATTATGTGGTGGGGCCCACACGATCACCTAACCCCTCAAATCCCCTTGAACCCTCTTTAACAACCCTTGAATTTAATTATCCAACCCACTTTTTTTAATTTGGATGAACTCTCCACCTCCCTCCCCATTAATTGTGCCAACATAACTAATTAATGTTTTCATTAATTAATTTGAGTTTTTAAATTTTTTTAAAAGGAATGGGAACACAAAAATATTAGGGAGCCTAATATTTTATTTTGCGTTGGAAATTATTTTGTTGGGAGGCTTTGAGAGAACTGTAAAGAAAGTGTTCTTCCCATGAAGAACATCTCCAATGATGAACGACGTCCTCTCCGACGAAGAACGAGGAAGACACTAGAGCCTGGAATTGGTAGCGTGTGACGGGTGAAACGTACGACGATGTCTTAAAATTCTCTTCCCATGACACCATCAACTGAACCTTTAAATCAAGGTAGGGAGTTTTTGATTACATTAAATTATTTCCACACTCTTCGACGCTTACTTTGTTCGATGGTGGCCATTTGTTATCATATAACACAGAGGGCGCGGGCCGAATAAACACGAGCTAACATCCCTCCATTGGTTTATATTGTTTGACGTCGGAGGAAGAGGTGGCATGGCGTCGTGGCATTAGGAAAAGGGTATCAGGTCAACGGTGCCATCGCGCCGTGGTGGAAGTGTGGAGACGGCCAACCGAGCTTGCCACTTTGGAGCCGGGCAGCAGAACCGACCTGTCGGCCCGCTGCAAGACCATGTCGCCCAAAGGCGCCGCGTAGAGGAGGATCGCGGCCCGCAACCGCAGTCTGCTCGGTTAGAGAAGAATTGGCTGGAATCATGCCGGACGGCTTGGAAGAACCGTCCATCTACAGCCGGCCGAGATGGAGGATCGCGGCGCCAGTAGGCGTCGCGCGACAGAGGAACCACGACCCCTTCCGCAGGCCACTCAACTGGGAGAATCGGTCGGCCGCCTGTCAGCAGGCCTAGAATACCACGACACTACATTGCGACTCGTGGGGAGAACCGCAGATCGCTTTGCGGGTGGCTCACGCCGGAAAGAATTAGCCGGCTACGACTGGCCGGGCAGAGGAGGGGCGGTGCAACTTGGCACCGCCCGGCTTACCGAACCGGCCCGCTGCACGGGCCTGATCCGCGGGTGGACCGCACCCCACCGGGCCGGGCCGACCCCCCAACCAGGTCCGACCTACCGGGCTGGGACCACGGCTGGGCCGAGCTCCACTGGTCCGGGCCGACCCCCAACCCGGTTGGACCCGCCGAATCGGGTCGGGCAGACCCGCCAGCCCACTGGGCTTGACGGGCCTGACATGTCTTCGCTTTAACGCGAATATCTCCTAGCCCGCATGCCCGGACACCGCACCGTCTACGACACTGGGACCCCTGAGATGAGGTGTTCCTTTTTCAATACTCTATGTTAGTTTTTCTCAACTTTGGGAAATGGCCGTGTTTGGATCGAGCAAAAATCCAACCGGGCCGCTGGAACGGAAAAGCCAATAACTCTCAGACCGGGAGTTCGATTGACGCGCCCTCTGTCCCCTGGGTTCGACATCGATGACTACTATACCAAAATCCTACATGGGTTCAACAGTGACAGAATCTTTACCATGATCCTACATGGGTTCGATATCGATGACTACTGTACCGAAATCCTACGTGGGTTCGACAATGACGACTTCTGTACTAGGATCCTATGTGGGTACGACATCGATGAATACTATACTGAAATCCTACATGGGTTTGAGAGTGATGAAATCTGTGCTGGGATCCTATGTGGGTTAAACAGTGCTGATATTGTTCCCGGATCCAATGTGGGTTCGACATAGGATATGATTCAGAGGCTACATCTAATCATCTCAACCCCTCTTGGTGAGTAGTATACATGTCTAATCTGAGTCTTGTCTTTTAATCATTATCATCGATGTGATTGACTTTACCTCCTATGTGGACTGGGTTGTGATTGGGCTCGAGAGTTAGAGCTGGGCTGTGACTGGTAACTTAGGTATATGTATGGGCATATACCTAAGAAGGGTTGGTTGATACTTCGTGACTGTATCTTTTTACTGTGGTTTATCATTTGTGGATTCTGGGATACCTTAGGGGGCCTTGGGGTCCTTGAATGAGTATTGTTATAAGCACCCCTTCATGGGGTATTCCCTCACATCGTTGTGTTGGTTGCAGATGATGGACAACACTTATCGAGGCTGAGAGTTGTAGAGCTAGACGGTACCTAGAGGTGGACCACATGGAGAGACGTACTCGAAGCGGACGGACGAACCTGGGTTGTTGAGGAGGCTATCTATACCTACCCTTCAGGTAGAATCTTTGGTGGATGATCCAGGAGATGATAGGCACCTTCTAGCTTTTTTGTTTTTTTGTACATGTTTGTCCTTTCCTTGTACTTTACTATTGGGCTTGTATTTCCGCCCCTTGTACTTTCCAGCACTTCTTCTGTATTCAGTTATTAATTAGAGTTTGCTTCCGATTTTTATTTGGTTTTGATTGTTTGCAGTTATAAATTCAAGGCCTTCCCAGATTAGGTATTTACGCTATTGGGGCTACTCACTAGCCCCTGTCCCATGGAAGGCTAGCTTGGGGTAGTTACTACATGGGCCTCAGGGGACGGGTTGTGAAAAATTGGTATTAGTGGAGTCAGTTCTACCACAAAACATACGACTCTGATCTATATTACTATTAAGAAATAGTGTTAAGAGTATTGATTGTGGTTTTATGTCCAGGGAGTCCAGTGTTGGTGTGGCGGACGATGTATCCATACACCAGGACAATGACTTCTGATTTCCGACTCAGTGCGTGAAAACACCGATTGCGAGTTTGTTTTCAAGATTCTTCTTTTGTGAACACTTTGAGTTAGCTCACCATGTATAACTTATTTACTGTGGCGCATCTATTCGTTATTAGGATTCCATTGCTTTGACAGCCAGATAGGGTTTCTGTGAGAGTACATAATGACAACCCACCGAGCGACAAGGCTTCTGTTTAGGGCCCTCTTACTATGTTGGCACCTTCGGGTGGTGTACCAGCCTCACCACCACCTGTTTGGAAGAAAATTCCACTAGCCACATTGGAGGATGGTGCACGCCAATTGAGCGTGTTGCACGAGTTCCAGCGGCAGAGGTCTCCGAGGTTACGAGGCGAGACAGATTCCCAGGCAGTAGAGGACTGGATGGAGGTGATTATTGGAGTTTTATGCCTAGTTGAGACACTAGTAGAGTAGATTTTGATCTTAGCTACTAATTTTATTCTAGTGAGTGACCAAGAGGATGGTCCGCATAGTGATGAGGATTCAGTACTTGGACCATTTTCTGAGATGGTACCTTCGGGTAGTGTGCCAACTATATCACTGCCTGTTAGTCAGCAGACACTACCGGTGGTACCGGTAGGGGACACTTGTAGGCTTAGTGCCTTACACGGGGTTTAGCATCAGATACCCCTCATGATACGAGGTGAGACCAACTAACTGATGGTTTAGGACTAGATTGAAGAGGTGGATGACCGTTTTCTAGAGCTTATATAGCTTCGACAGGATGCCATGTCGGTAGCTGAGTATTAATGGAGGCATACTGATCTTTCATAGTACTCGATGAATATGATTCGATTATTTATTTAGATCTCGGACCTCTGAGCGAGGTCTGTTTAAGGAAATCTAAGCCATCACTTTTTCCTATATGCATTCATACTTATGTTATGGTGCTAGAGAGAACCTATGTGGATGAATGTTTATTGGTTGAGTGAATACATCAAGTGAATGTTAGCAGTTTTAAAGCATGAAACTGGTGCCAGTCTCAGAGACTTGGGTGTGTGAGATGTTTCAGGAAGAGGAAGTGTTAAGGACCTATGAATCTGTAGGGCAGAAGATGTGGATGCAGATATAGGAGAGCAGCATGAGGTGGTGGACATTTTGACATGTTTCAACCACACGCCTTTGTAGTCCCCACTAGGCTCATGGAGCTGGAGGGAAGGGGAAGAGAGTAGATCCATGAGGTCAAGGAGTATGTCACAAAGGCTCTAAGAATGATTTGATGTACAATATGTGTCTACTAGTAGCTACCGTATCAATAGACATAGGTACCAATCATTACATCCTTCCATGAATCTTGTCCCAGACCTAGAGTTCCCAGTTAAGCTGTCGACTTGACCCTCATGTCTGTAGATAAATTTAGGAGGAGACACGATAATCAAACATACGCTGATGGTGTGATCTGACCCTTGAGGTGAGTGTTTCGGTTGGAACCTCTTGGTGGCAGTGTCGAGGCCTTACGACGTTAGTTTGGGTGTGGACTGGGCAACCACCGTTCATACACAGATTGACTGTATTAGTCAAAATGGTTTTGATTTAACTACAATGTTGGGAGGAGGTTTCCCTTAGTCAGAGAAAATGGAATCCCAGGCAGAACATGTTAAACTCATGCAAAGGAAGGTGCAACCGATCACTCCTGAATCTGATATCCTTACCCTCGTGGCAGTAAGAGTATTGAGTTTTCAGTTCCAAATAGGAGTTTCAGAACATGGGGAAGTCTTTTCAAAAGATGTTTCTAGGATAACCCCTGCCCCAAATGGTGAGGGACGTATTCTTTAGCTGGAGTTGTAGTAGATCCAATGAATATTGAAGTGGTACTTGATTGGGAGTCACCCGGGAGGGTGACGGAGGTACGAAGTTTCCTGGGTTTGGCTGGATACTATAGGAGATTAATTCTAGACTACTCTAGAGATGAAGCATCCTTTCTACAGTATCTCATAGTCACTTCCCCACTTCTTCAGCGAGTCAGGGAGGCGTAGCATGGGGATGGTGACTGCGAGATACGACGGCTCAGTTATCCTCAGGGCAGGAACCTGAAAAATTTTATGAAAGTGGGGAGCACATCATCCTCTTAATAGGACGTACTGTCATACCAATTGCACTACTGGAAGAGTTGTTGAGGGAGTTCCACACTTCACCTCTTTCGGTACATCTAGGAGTGATGAATATGTATTAGGACCTCAGACGACAGCACTGGGGGCCAGGTATGAAGAAGGCGGTAGAAGATTTTCTCTCATGATACCTCACTTATCAGTAAGTGAAGGCGGAGCAACAGGTTCGAGCATGCTTGGTTCTACCCTTAGAGGTCCCATATTGGAATTGGGATAGGATGTCGATGGATTTCGTGACGAGACTCCCACATACATCCAGAGGACACGACTCTATCTAGGTGATTGTCAACCAACTCACTAAGTAATCCCACTTCCTACCGATCAGAGAGTAGGGCTCAATAGAGAGCTTGGGACGCCTCTACATACAAGAGATCGTATGGCTTCATGGTGTTCCATCGACGATCGTCTCCGATCGAGATGCCCGATTCACTTCCTGGCTATAGAAGGTGTTGTAGGAGGCTTTCAGGATGTAGCTTCGATTGAGCACCACCTTCCATCCTCAGATGGATGGCCAGACTGAGAGGACCATTAAGACACTCGAGGACAAGCTCCGTGCATGCGTCCTCGATTTTGGTCGCAGATGGGAGGATCACTTAACCTTGGTGGAGTTTGCGTACACAAACAGCTACCACTCCACTATAGGGATGACACTTTATGAGGTGTTGTATGGACAACATTGAAGATCGCCTATGTGATGGACTAACCTAGGGGAGTTAGCACTTTTAGGAACAGAGATGGTGCAGGCTATGACAGAGAAGGTGAAGATTATACAGGAGAGGATGAATACTCCACAGAGTAGATATAAATCCTATGCTAAAAGGAGACATAGAGAACTAGTGTTCAAGGATGGTGACCACGTCTTCATATGGGTATCATCTCGATGAGGCCTACATAGATTTGGCCGAGGTGGAAAGTTATATCTACGATTCATTGGACCTTTTCAGGTCCTCAACATGGTATCCGAGTTAGATTACCTCCTATCTCTTATAACTTAGTGGCACCGAATGCACGACATCTTCCACATATCTTAGCTTAGGCGATACGTGCACGACCCGTCCCACATCATCGACCACGGGGAGGTGTACATTGATGGCGGGGCGGAATTCGTGGAGGTTCCAGTGGAGATTTAGGATCGACATGAGTAGGTCATACATGGATGGTCGATTCCCTTGGTGCGCGTTCGCTGGCAGCACATGAACCTCCAGGAGAGCACATGGGAGCAGGAGGCTCAGATGTGTGCTCAGTACCCCCATTTGTTCCCTTAGTGTGTGTTGTAGATTACATAGAAATAAATCCCTGAGGCGGGGAGATTGTAAAGACCCGGAAATCCCATTGAATTTTTTTTGTAAATACATGTGAATTTTACGTGACCGCGGTTTCTTACGGTGCTTGATTTTGAGGAACGGTGTGCCTGGAATAAATTTTTGAAGTTTTGTTTGGGTACGTTCAGTAAACGTATGTACAAGATTTTATATCTTCTGAACCAGTGCTTGGAATTGATATCTGAGGTCACCGATGAACTCACAACACCGGTATTCTCTTTAAGAGACCTTCACTACAGTTTCATTTTATCGTGAGTGGATGTTAATTTTTGTGGAATTTCTAAATTTAATAAAAAAATATCTGTAGCATATTTTTTTAAAAAATGTGTGGTGGTTAATTTCTCCAAAGGGAAGTTGGAGGTGGGGCCCACCCCCACATAACCTCCCATTGAAGGATGTTATGTGGTGGGGAAGACAGGAGAACCTAACCCCTCAACTCTCCTTGAACACCCTTAAACTCCCCTTGAATTTAATGTCCCAACCCACTTTTTTTTAATTTGGGTGAACTCTCTACCTCCCTCCCCCTTAATTGTGCCAACACAACTAATTAATATCTTCATTAATTAATTTGAGTTTTTATGTTTTTTTTAAAGGCATAGAAACAATAAAATATTAGGTAGCCTAAAATTTTATTTTCCCTTGTCAATTATTCTATAGGGAGGATTTGAGAGAATTTTAATGAAAGTGTTATTCCCACGAAGAACATCTCCAATGAAGAACAACGTCTTCTCCGATGAAGAACGAGGAAGACGCTCGAGCACGGAATCAACGGTGTGTGATGGGAAAATCGTATGATGACATCTTTGAATTATCTTCCCACGACACTGTCAAGCAAACCATGAAATCAATGTAGGGGTTTTTTGATTACTTTAAATTATTTCCACGCTCTTTGATGCTTACTTTATTCGAAAGTGGCCATTTGTTATCATATAACGCGGAGGGCGTGGGCTGAGAAAACATGGTCTGACGTCCGTCTATTGGTTTATATTTTTTGACATTGGAGGCGGAGTTGGAATGGTGCCGTCACGTCACATGGAGGGTAGCGGGTCGGCGGCGCATGTGGAGCCGGGCAGCAAAACTGATCGGCCGTCCCACTGGAAGACCGCGACGCCCGAAGGCACCGCGTAGAGGAGGACCGTGGCCCGCATCTATGAGCCGCTCAACTGGAGAAGAACTAGATGGCCTCATGCTTGCTGGGCTGGAAGAACGGGCCGGCTATGACCGACTGGGCTATAGGATCACTGTGCCTATAGGCGCCGCGCGGTGGAGGAACCGCGGCCCGCTTCCACGGGACACTCAGCTCGGCGAACAGGCGGGCTGCCTGCCGGCCGGGCTGGAAGACCGTGACACCACTTGGGGAGAACAACGACCTGCTGTGCGGGCCACTCATGCAGGACAGAACCAGCCAGCTATGGTCGGCAGGGCAGAGAAGGGGAGGCGCTGCTTAGCACCGCCGAGCGAACCAAACCGGCCCACACCGTGGGTCGGGTCAGCGGGTGGACCGCGCCCCAATGGGCTAGGCTGACCCCCCAACAGGGTTGGACCAACCGGGCCGGGCCTGTGGGTGGTCCGAGCTCCACTGGGGAGGTCCTCACCCCAGCCGGGTCGGACCTGCCGAACCGGGTCGGGCCAACCCGCCAGCCCACTGGGCTTGACGGGCCGGACTCGTTTTCGCTTAAACATGAATATATCCTAGACCGCACGTCTGATCGACATACCATCTATGGAACTGGGACCCTCATGATGAGGCGGTCCTTTTGAGATACACTAAGTGAGTTTTGAACAACTTTGGAAAATAGACGGGTTTGGATCGAGGATAAATCCAACTGGGCCCCTGGAACAGAAAAGCCAATAACTCTTAGACCAGGTGTCCGATTGACGTGCCGTCTGTCACATGGGTTCGACATCGATGACTGCTGTACCAGAATTCTACATGTGTTCAACAATGATGACTTCTGTTACAAGATCCTACGTGGGTTCGACATCAATGACTATTGTACCAGAATCCTATGTGGGTTCGACAATGAGGACTTCTGAACCAGGATCGTACGTGGGTTCGACATCGATGACTACTATACTGGAATCCTACGTGGGGTTGATAGTGACATCTTCTGTGCAAGGATCCTATATGCATTTGAAAACACTGATATTTTTCTCAGATCCTACATGGTTTCGACAGAAGAGATGATTAAGAGGCTTTATCTAATCATCTCTACCCCTCTCCGTGAGTTGTATAAATTTGTGAGCTGAGTATTGTCTTTCAATAATTATCATCAATGTGATTGACTTTACTTCCTATGTGTCCTGGGTTGTGATTGGGATCAAGAGTAGGAGTCAGGCTGTTATGGGTAACTTTGGTATATGTATGGGAATAAACCAAATTAGGGTTGGTAGATACATCGTGATTGTATCTTTTTTACTCTGGTTTATCCTTTGTGGATTCTGAGAGACCTTCGGGGGTCTCAGGGTCCCCTATTGAGTATTTTTATACACACCCCTACATAGAATATTCCTGAACATCATTGTTTTGGTTACAGACAACAGACAACACTGATCGAGGCAGAGAGTTGTAGAGCTGGATGGTACCTGGGGGTGGACTACTTGGCAAGATGTAATCGGAGCGGAAGAATGGACCTAGGGTGTTGAGGAGGCTATTTGAACCTACCCTTCAGGTAGGATCTGTGTTGGATGATCAAGGAGCTACTAGGAACTTTATAGATGTTTGGTTTTTTAGTTTTAAATGTTTTTCCTTTTATTGTACTTTATTGTTGGGCTTGTATTTCTGGACCTTGTACTTTCCAACACTTCTTCTCTATTAAGTTATTGCTTAGAGTTTTCTTCTGCTTGTTCTCTGGTTGTGTTTTTTTGCAGTTATAAAGGAAATGCCTTCCTAGTTTAGGGATTTACACCTTAGGTGATCGTCGCCAGCCCCTAGTATATGGAAGGTGGGTTTGAGGTAGTTATTACACTGGCCCTGGGGGACTGGTTGTGACAATGTAAATACCTTCATCATTTATTCTTTAAAAACACAGTAACACCCAAAATTATCATATAATCAAATTGATTAAATTCATGCTCCCTTAATCCTTATAAAATACTAGATATACTTCTTATATTGTAAAATGTTGTAAACTCCAATAATGATGGAATAAAAAAACCATTAACCAGTTCCATAGATTTCAATAATATCCAATATAATATATCCAAATAAATAATCTCTTATTGAAAAATCAATACCTCAGTATCAGGACAATATTAAAGTTTTGTCTTTCATTCAACCATGTATTTTCTAAGAATATTAACTTGCCATTGAGTAACTTTTCGTGGTACAACTAGTATCAAGTTTTTAATGAAATAGTATTGTAGTACAATCCTTATATACTCTATAATTCTTATAACATGTGCAACATTAATACAATACTCAAATGAAAAAATAATTTAATAACAACATAAGAACTCTTAATCATTCCTCTTCATCTTCGGTAGTATCATAACGAGATTATTATCCAATAGCAGCATTTGTGGTATACTCTGATGATTTGGACATTGATTGGCTTAGTCTCCTAACTCCTTGCAGATGATGCATAATACATTTGAAACCTTTTTCTTAGCCTTGAAATCACATACATCATGTCCTTTTTCTCCATACTAATAAAAAACTACCATTCCCTTCAAGAATTTACCATGGTGATTCATTCCATATTTATCATATATTGAAAATCCTTTTCCCCTTATTCCCATTATCCATATTTCACTGTACCATATTTTCCTTCTCTAGCTTCCCTTCAAAGCCATATGACTCAAAAAATTCTTTATTTATCTTATTAACACCTGATACTATTTCTTCATATGATGGTAATTTGTGGGAGACTATTTCAATTCTAAATT
Organism: Viscum album; assembly: GCA_963277665.1. Classification (NCBI taxonomy): domain Eukaryota; kingdom Viridiplantae; phylum Streptophyta; class Magnoliopsida; order Santalales; family Viscaceae; genus Viscum; species Viscum album. Next base: position 1,019,963,575 of record OY728143.1, read on the forward strand.
TTTGCTTAAAACTATGAAATATATGATATATCTTACTCTTTCGATCATGCGATTTGCTGGAGGTCTCATAACAACTATTGGGTGCCATTTCCAAACAATTGCATACACAAGGTTAGTTTATAAATCACAATGCATAATTACAACCATGTAAAATAGTTAACATAAATTGAATTTTTCATGGATGTAATCCATAATCATAAAAATGTTTTCTATGAAGAGGTATATACTCATAAACCATTTATAGTGGCTTGTAATGAAAACTAAAATTATCCAAAGAATATCCCCCGAGAGTGTCGTTACCAAGAGTGCAGCAAGACCCGTTATCATGCACCAGTTCCCATTCGAGTTTATCTTAATGTGATGTTTTCGGGATTTTCCCCTAGGTACATCGGTGCCAGAGCCACCTCTTCCTGCATGTATCTAGATAAGGATGTAATGCATGGTAAACTCACAAAATCTCTACATTAACAATATTCTAGGAAGTTCTTATATACTAATCCTCAATGTCTATCTTAGGATAATGTGATCTAACCAGATATTATAAATATCTAGTTTCTAAGTTATTGATAATCTTCCTCTGATACAAACTGTTATTCCCCGACCCCAGTTATGGTAGTCGGTGCATTATTTTAATACATTGGCATGATTACAAGGAATCATGTCCCGAATGACCGATCAGTTCAGCAGCGTTGAAAAATATATTATATACAGAAACATTACATTACACATTATAAAATAAAATAAAACCTAAATGATCCGTTTAAAACGCCATTAATACCATAGCATAACCCCTCTTATCAATCATAATACACTTCTTGGAATCCTAGGAAAATTAAAACATAGAAAGGGGTGAGATAATATTCTCAGTAAGGATAACAATATAGCAGAAACATTCATAAATAAGCACAAACATTTATGAAAGTGTATAAGACTAAAACAAAATCCATTTAAACGTAAAATCAGTATAATATGGAAAAGATACAATAAAATAATTCCATTTACTTATTCACATGGATATTCTACTGGTCGAATAATCACTTGCAATATCAATATCCACTTTAATAATGATGGAATGCATAACTCCATACTTCATAACCACATAGTCAAGGCCTTGTGCCATGACTACAAATATCATTTTTTCAAGGACTTGTTCAAAGACAATAGTTTTTCTCATGAGACCCATAGATGCATCGAGGAGCTATAGAGGGCTCCACCCATTAGATACAAAGTCCAATTCATTCCTCATATGAAAAGGTTTAAACATAACATAAACATTCGTATTAAAACTATCATACAAAATGTCAATACATTATCAAAAAAATGAATGGTATAAAAATAACACATCCACAATCAAACATATGACAAAACCTTCAATACTATATGGAATATTTTTATCATAATAAATCAACTTGAAACAAGTTTAAAATCCATCAATGTAACACCCGAGACTTTTATGTTATATAAATCATCAAAGGAATCTTTTTCTACACAACACTTTCTTGGCTTGCTTTACACGAAATCGTGACCTTCCTCGATAGCTTGCGTCGTACGCAATACCGAGTTTCACTAAACAACGATATGCTATTAAAATATTATTAAAACTAGCCGTTATGAATAGTAATAACCACTTTTTGAAATTTTATAAATTTTATCTTTCAAAATGGACTTCATTTTTGGATTCGGAATACCGAAATTAGCATAGGGTGAAATTTTGGTATTTTTCTGAAAACTTTCAATTTTTGATGAATAGTGAAACCACTAAGTGGTAGGTTAAAAACTGAATTTTGCATAAAACTTAATTTTACCGCTTCTGTGAATGGAATTTCGAAAATCTGAGAGACACGGTTAATATCAAGGACTAAAATGTGGTTCAATGAGATGAAAATAATTTTTTGGTGAATAGTAACTTTTTACTTTTTTTTACCACGGTTAATAGTAAATAGGGTAACTAAGGGTAAATATGATATTACTATTACCCTAACACATGTCCTAATTCTATTGGATAAGTTTAATTCGACCAAAAACAACCTTATGAATATAATATAACCATTTAGGTCCACTTGGATTAGATTATGACATTCAATATTATTTTATTTAATGAATAGTTAAAATAGTTAAAATCAATATTTAATAACTAAAACATTTTTAATATGGGGTTATACATAAGATAAATTGGACTATAAATATTAATTAGAAAGCTAAAAAGATTTCCTACATAATGATATTTTATTTATAATTTTTAGACTTTAAATAAATTAATTTATTTATGACACAACGATGATGCAGTAATTACCCTTTTAAGGAAATGTTAACATAATTGATGTTATAAATGCTCAAATAAATGTAATTTGAGACTTTTTATGAATTAAAATAATTTTCTAGGTTACTATGATATATTAGTGTTGATTTAATCAATTTGGTTCGAACATATAATTCTGTTATGACTTTTACAAAAATCATATATCAAATAGTGTCAAAATTGACACAAAATAGTTTTTAAATAAAATATTATATTACTAATTGTTATTTTATTCCTAAAAATCTAAGGTTCGGCCAAATGACTTAGATAAGGATATATATATTAATAATAAACAATTTGGGGTTTGTTTGGCATGTTATAGTAAGTGTATTAACCATATAGTGTAAGAAAACAAAAAGACACGGTAAAAGTTAAATTATTTAACTTAGAGTTAAATCTAATTGATAAGGTTAAAATAATAACCTAAACTTGTCTAAATCCTATTGGTTGATAGGATTTCGACCCATCCCCACTTTAGCTTCGAAATAAGACCCTTTGGAACCATTATAAACCGATTTTGACTTTAATATAAAATAATATTTTGAGATATTCCTAAGGTGCCCCTCTCCTCCCTTATAAAAGGGAACCTCCTCCCCCTCCTCCTCACACCAATTTGAGCACTCAAGCTCGGCCAACCCCTGCCATTTTCTCCTCTCCACTTCCCTAGAATAATCCTAGAGGTCCTGGTCTTCTTCAAAGACCAATCTTAGTTCCCTAAGTGGAGGATTCAAAGAATCGTTCCAAAGAAGAGGTAATATCCATTACCGATCTTTTCAATTTCTTTCTTCTTCAACTTCTTCTTCTTTAGTTGTTTCATGATAAAGTAATAACATCAGTATTACTTACATACTGATATGTTATTATAAATATTAAACAACCCTAATTCACCTTCTATCCATCCTACGGAAAAATGAAATCACCACGCGTGCGTATGTACGGAATACCGTCTCCACGCCGTGGTGTAATCTATTTTCCACCATCACCTTACAAGGATGGGTATAATGGTGTAATGAGTAACTATATATGATTATTATAAAGTGATATTGATACTTAAATAGTATAAATACACTTAAATACAATTCCACAATCATAGGAACGATATCATCACTCGTGCGTACGTACGGAATACCGTCTCCACGATGTGATGCGACTCGTTCTACATGATCTTCATTTCATACTGATTATATAAATGAATTGAATGAATAAATATGATATATGTTACACTAATACCATTCTGGATATAAGGTATATATAACCTTAAAAGAAGAATACGAATTTATTCGGCAAAACACGCATAAGAACAAAAGGCAATAAAGACCCGAGTAACAAGTAACAATGAAATATTACTAACAAGAAGCTAAGAATATGACCATATATGATATCATATCAATATGTATGATTCTGGAATAAGTCAATAACATTATTTAAACCATTATACAGGAGCTTCGGACACATACAAAGCAAATCGGACCTAAGGTAAGGGAAATATCACAATCTCATTTTTATCTGAGATTGTTTATTCGTAAGTAATTACTGGGGTGTATTTTATCATCCACATCCATGTTTCATCAATATGTAATATTATTTCCATCCACCTACAATTGTTTAAATCCAATTTTACCCTTCGGTGAGTTTTTATTAAAAGAAATGAAAGGAATCTTTCGTCGTTTTTCGTACGAGGTACTTTTTGACTTTTCCGACAAAAGTACGAGAAGAATGTTTTTTTAACTTATACGGCATGAATGGATTTCTAAAACATTATTTCCAAGAAGTTTCCTTTACAAGTTTTTAAGTTTATTTTTAATCAACTTCTTTTAGTTTATAATTGTACGACATGTTAAGAAAGGAAAAGTATTTTTGAAGCAGAAAGGATATTTTCCTCAAGAATGAAGTTCAAGTATTTTATCAAAATTATTTTCCATCTAAGATAATAAAAGGGTTCTGTTTTTATCCCTATTATTAAATTGGTTTGATTATGTTGTGATGGAAATATTTTTATGAATTCCTTTATCTTATATGAATTGTTTTATGATGTCATGTTGTTTAAGAATCCCATTTTTATTACATGGGTTACGCTATGATGTATGGTTTATGATTATGTGGCACACATAAGAAAGGATTAATTATAAGATGGGTGGGACCTATATCTCCCTCCAATGCATTGGGTAAAGATTTATATCTCATGAGATAGACATGGCTGGAACAGAAGGTTATTTCGGTTCAGTGATACAGGACTGAAACGAGGAGTGAACTCGGTTCAGAAAGGGACTTTGTCCACTAAGATAGTCTTGGCAATGAGTCATGACTAAAAGGAAATGATTTTCCATGATTATGTGTGCATGCCACAAAGTTTCAAGTTTCATGTTATGATTATGGTGATCTCATTTTCACTTCTATGATTTGTTCCATGTTAAGATATTATGATCTCTTTTGCAGGTTATGATTTTCAAAAAGATATGATATGATTTTTATTTCCTTTATTTGCCCTTGCTGAGCATTTGAGCTCACCCTTTTATGTTTTCTTTTCCCCAGGTCAGGAAGATGGATATTAAGTAGAATATGCTAAAAGGGACCCTAGATATGATGAAATAAATGGGAGACACTGTAGAAGATTTATGAACCAGTTGTTTATGTTTCCCAGTTTCTAAAGACACTATACCTATACGGTCCTTTGTGGTTTTGTCATATGTTGTAACAAGTGTGCTTCAATTTTGAAGTATTAACAATGTATGTAAAGTATGGGTCGTTATAGTTGGTATCAGAGGAAAGGTATAGTCAACCTTTGGAAACTAGGATGTGAAAGCCTTAGTAAGAACCCTAAGGATAAGTCTAAGCATAGAACACAATCTTAGTGTTTTAGAAATGGCCATGAATAACCTAGGATAAGACCTTAAGCGTGAAAATTTTATTCTTGAATTATGTGGTTTTCCTATTATAATTAGTGTTGCTCACACTATTCTTCTTGGTTTTAGTCAATGGCTGGAACCCGAAGGAACCGTGTTAATGCGGAATGCGATGGGCAATGCAATGATTGTCCCCCTGAGCAACCAAACGATATGGGAGCTGGAATGCAAAATCTTGTAGCCATGCTCACACAACTTTCTCAAGCTATGAATCATGCAGGACTTCCAAACGAGCAAAGGAAGGAGCAACATTCTGTTGAATCCTTCATGAGGCAGCGTCCACCTTCTTTTAGCGGGTCTACTGATCCATTAGTTGCTGAACAATGGATTAGTACTACTGAAAATATATTTTCAGTTCTTCAATGTTCTGAACATGATAAATTCATCCTAGCAGTGTATCGTTTGGAAGGATATGCTGATCAATGGTGGAATCTTATTAAGAATACGAGGCAAAGGGATGAAATTGAGTCCATGGAATGGGACGAGTTCAAGAACTTATTTTTCAATAAGTACTTCCCTTGTATTCTCCGAACAAAGATGGAGAAATAGTTTCTTGAACTGAAGCAAAGGGATGATGAATCTGTTGGTACCTATGAAGAAAATTTTACAAGACTTGCAAGGTACGCTTCTGGTATTATTACCCAACCTGAGAGTAAGATCGATCGATTCTTTAGTGGCATAAAACCAAGTCTTCGAAGGGAGTTAGCCATAAGGGACTTCAATAGCTACGAGGAAATCGTTCGATGTGCTCTCAAAGTCGAGATGGAGATTGGAGTAACCCATCAGTCATGTGGGTTTGATAAGAAGAGGAAAATGGAATTCAAAGGAAAATCTAAAGAGCACACTGAAAAGAAGATGAGCTTTCCCTTATGCTCAAAGTGTGGAAAGAAACATGGAGGGAGTTGTCTTAAAGGGACAAGTAAATGTTTCAAATGTGCAAAGGAAGGTCATCGGGCATTTGAATGTCGCGATAATGGGAAGAAGATGTCTAATGATGCAAACAAAGGAAGGGATACACAGAATGAACCTACTACACTTCAATGTTTCAAGTGCAAGGAGATGGGGCATTATGCCAATCAATGCCCAAATCCAAGGGTTGATGATCGACGTCAAAAAACTCTTAAGGCTAAAGACAAAGGAAAGTCACATGAAATTTCTATCAGCGATGTGGAGTATGATAACGAAGTGGTGAAAGGTACACTTACCATCCACTCTAAAGTAGAAAATGTTTTATTTGATTCTGGATCCACCCACTCTTTTATTTCTGAAGAATTTTCTAAGGGTATCACCGTATTACCTCAACAATTAGATGTTGAGTTAGCTGTGACAACACCTAATGGCACATCAATCGCATCAAAAGTTTATAATTCTTCTCCGATCGAAGTTTGTGGGAAAGTGCTTCCTGCAAATCTTGTGATCCTTCCTATAGTGGAATTTGATGTGATTCTTGGCATGGATTGGCTTTCTTTATACGGAGCTCATATCAATTGCCAAAGAAGGGAAGTCACATTTCATATTCCAGATCAATCTATGATCGTCTATCAATGCAAGGATGAACATAACCTTCCAGTGGAAATTTCTTCCATTTTATGGGTATTGATTCCACTAAATGAAGGTTATTTATCTCAAATGGTTGGTGAGAAACTCGCGATTAAGAATATGCCCATCGTACGGGAGTTTGATGACGTCTTTCCAGAGGAATTACCGGGTCTTCCACCAAATCGTGAAGTTGAGTTTTCAATAGAACTCGTACCGGGTGCTTTGCCTATTTCAAAGACACCTTATAGAATGGCCCCAATTGAGTTGCAGGAATTGAAGAAGCAACTCCAAGTGAATCTTGATAAGGGATTCATACGCCCTAGTGCGTCACCTTGGGGAGCACCTGTTCTATTTGTTAAGAAGAAAGATGGATCAATGAGACTCTGCATTGATTATCGAGAACTTAACAAGATCACTATCAAGAACAAATATCCTCTCCCACGCATTGATGACTTATTTGACCAACTACGCGGAGCTCAATACTTTTCCAAGATTGATCTTCGTTCAGGGTATCATCAATTAAGGGTCAAAAGGGAGGATATACCAAAGACGGCTTTCCGTACAAGGTATGGACACTATGAATTTATAGTGATGCCATTTGGTCTTACTAATTCCCCTGCTATCTTCATGGATCTAATGAATAGAGTCTTTAGAGACTATATTGATCAATTTGTGGTTGTCTTTATAGACGATATTCTTGTCTATTCAAAGAGCAAGGAAGAGCATGAAGATCACTTGAGAATTATATTGAAGACCCTGAGAAAGGAGAAGCTTTATTCCAAATTTACCAAGTGTGAATTTTGTCTTCAAAAAGTTGCATTTTTGGGTCACATAATCTCAAAAGAGGGGATATCTGTGGATCCAGCAAAAACAGAGGTTATCGAAAGATGGTCGAGACCAACAACAGTAACTGAGATCCGAATTTTTCTTGGTTTGGCTGGATATTATCGACGTTTTGTAAAGGATTTTTCACGATTATCTAACCCACTCACCAAGTTGACTCGGAAAGGAGTTAAGTTTGTTTGGACAGAGGAATTTGAAGAGAATTTCAAGGATTTGAAAAGAAGGTTATCCAGTGCACCTGTGCTCACACTACCTTGTAGTGGAGAAAGGTTTGTGATCTACAGTGATGCATCCAAGAAGGGATTGGGGTGTGTTCTTATGCAAAATGATATGGTGATAGCTTATGCCTCACGACAGTTGAAAATCCATGAGCAAAATTACCCAACACATGATTTGGAGTTGGCTGCGGTAATCTTCGCATTAAAGATTTGGAGGCATTACCTTTATGGTGAAAGGTGTGATATTTATACTGATCATAAAAGTTTAAAGTATATTTTCACACAAAAGGAGCTGAATATGCGTCAAAGAAGATGGTTGGAGCTGATTAAGGATTATGACTGCTCAATCCATTACCACCCTGGAAAAGCAAACAAGGTGGCAGATGCATTAAGTCGACAAGACCATGCTAGTTTATCCATGATGAGGATCACAAAAGATCCAATATTTATGGATTTACACAGGATGGATCTTGGAATTATAATGGAAGGGGAAACATCTTATCTTTCTCAAATCAATGTCCAACCATCTATACATGTGAAGATTAAAGAGGCACAGAAAGAAGATGTCGAGTTACAAAAGAAGGTGAGAAATGTTCCTGAATTCAACCTTGATTGTGATGGGATAATAAAGTTCAGGAATCGGGTTTGTGTTCCTCCCATCCCTGAATTAAAGAAGGATCTGCTGGATGAGGCTCATAGTTCTTCATTCTCTATTCATCCTGGATGCACGAAGATGTATAGGGACCTGAAAGAGTACTTCTGGTGGGATGGCATGAAAAGAGATGTTGCTGCATATGTCTCTCGATGCTTGGTTTGTCAAAAAGTTAAAGCTGAGAGACAGAAGTCTTAGGGGATGTTACAACCATTACCCATACCCGAATGGAAATGGGAAAACATCACTATGGACTTTGTCACAGGACTTCCTAAAACATCCAAAGGCAATAATGCTATCTGGGTCATAGTTGATCGTCTTACAAAGTCTGCACACTTCATTGCTATTAGAGAGGATTTCTCTCTAGATCAGCTTGCCATGATATATGTAAAGGAAGTGGTAAGATTTCATGGAGTACCACTTTCTATTATATCTGATCGGGATCCGAGATTTACCTCAAATTTCTGGCGAAGTCTTCAGCATACTCTGGATACAGAGTTGAGTTTCAGCACTGCTTATCATCCTCAGACAGACGGTCAGTCTGAGAGAACAATTCAAACCCTAGAAGATATGTTGAGAGCTTGCTCTATGGATTTCAAAGGAGGTTGGGATCAACACCTACCTTTGGTGGAATTTTCTTATAATAATAGCTTTTACTCCAGTATTCAGATGGCTCCTTATGAAGCTCTCTATGGAAAGAAATGCAGGACTCCAACTTGCTGGGATGAAGTTGGGGAAAGAAAGCTATTAGGACCTGATCTCGTTGATGAAATGGCAGAAAAGGTCAGATCTATTCAACAACACATAAGAGCAGCTCAGAGTCGACAGAAAATTTATGCCGACAACCGAAGAAAAGACCTAGAGTTTGAAGTGGGTGATAAAGTGTTCTTACGAATATCTCCCTGGAAGAGGGTTATGAGATTTGGAAAGAAGGGGAAGTTAAGCCCTAGATATATCGGTCCTTTCGAAATTCTGGATCGTGTTGGAAAGGTAGCTTACCGATTGGCGCTTCCACCGAATCTCTCTCAAGTTCATGATGTGTTCCATGTATCTCTCCTGAGAAAGTACATACCTGATCCTTCACATGTACTCAGCTCAGAAGTTGTACCGCTGGAGCAAGATCTTTCTTATGAAGAACAACCGATAGAGATTCTGGATCGTAGCGAAAAAGTCCTACGAAACAAGACCACTCGATTGGTGAAAGTTTTATGGAGGAACCACCAACTTGAAGAAGCTACATGGGAGCTTGAGGATATGATGAAGGAGAAGTATCCTCATCTTTTTGTTACAAAGTGACGAATTTCGAGGGCGAAATTCTTTTTAAGGGGGGTAGAATGTAACACCCGAGACTTTAATGTTATATAAATCATAAAAGGAATCTTTTTCTACACAACACTTACTTGGCTTGCTTTACACGAAATCGTGACCTTCCTCGATAGCTTGCGTCGTACGCAATACCGAGTTTCACTAAACAACGATATGCTATTAAAATATTATTAAAACTAGCCGTTATGAATAGTAATAACCACTTTTTGAAATTTTATAAAATTTATCTTTCAAAATGGACTTCATTTTTGGATTCGGAATACCGAAATTAGCCTAGGGTGAAATTTTGGTATTTTTCTGAAAATTTTCAATTTTTGATGAATAGTGAAACCACTAAGTGGTAGGTTAAAAACTGAATTTTGCATAAAACTTAATTTTACCGCTTCTGTGAATGGAATTTCGAAAATCCGAGAGACACGGTTAATATCAAGGACTAAAATGTGGTTCAATGAGATGAAAATATTTTTTTGGTGAATAGTAACTTTTTACTTTTTTTTACCACGGTTAATAGTAAATAGGGTAACTAAGGGTAAATATGATATTAATATTACCCTAACACATGTCATAATTCTATTGGATAAGTTTAATTCGACCAAAAACAACCTTATGAATATAATATGACCATTTAGGTCCACTTGGATTAGATTATGACATTCAATATTATTTTATTTAATGAATAGTTAAAATAGTTAAAATCAATGTTTAATAAATAAAACATTTTTAATATGGGGTTATACATAAGATAAATTGGACTATAAATATTCATTAGAAAGCTAAAAAGATTTCCTACATAATGATATTTTATTTATAATTTTTATACTTTAAATAAATTAATTTATTTATGACACAACGATGATGCAGTAATTACCCTTTTAAGGAAATGTTAACATAATTGATGTTATAAATGCTCAAATAAATATAATTTGAGACTTTTTATGAATTACAATAATTTTCTAGGTTACTATGATATATTAGTGTTGATTTAATCAATTTTTTTCGAACATATAATTCTGTTATGACTTTTACAAAAATCATATATCAAATAGTGTCAAAATTGACACAAAATAGTTTTTAAATCAAATATTATATTACTAATTGTTATTTTATTTCTAAAAATATAAGGTTCGGCAAAATGACTTAGATAAGGATATATATATTAATAATAAACAATTTGGGGTTAGTTTGGCATGTTATAGTAAGTGTATTAAACATATAGTGTAAGAAAACAAAAAGACACGGTAAAAGTTAAATTATTTAACTTAGAGTTAAATCTAATTGATAAGGTTAAAATAATACCCTAAACTTGTCTAAATCCTATTGGTTGATAGGATTTCGACCCATACCCACTTTAGCTTCGAAATAAGACCCTTTGGAACCATTATAAACCGATTTTGACTTTAATATAAAATAATATTTTGAGATATTCCTAAGGTGCCCCTCTCTTCCCTTATAAAAGGGAACCTCCTCCCCCTCCTCCTCACACCAATTTGAGCACTCAAGCTCGGCCAACCCCTGAAATTTTCTCCTCTCCACTTCCCTAGAATAATCCTAGAGGTCCTGGTCTTCTTCAAAGACCAATCTTAGTTCCCTAAGTGGAGGATTCAAAGAAGCGTTCCAAAGAAGAGGTAATATCCATTACCGATCTTTTCAATTTCTTTCTTCTTCAACTTATTCTTCTTTAGTTGTTTCATGATAAAGTAATAACATAAGTATTACTTACATACTGATATGTTATTATAAATATTAAACAACCCTAATTCACCTTCTATCCATCCTACGGAAAAATGAAATCACCACGTGTGCGTACGTACGGAATACCGTCTCCACGCCGTGGTGTAATCTATTTTCCACCATCACCTTACAAGGATGGGTATAATGGTGTAATGAGTAACTATATATGATTATTATAAAGTTATATTGATACTGAAATAGTATAAATACACTTAAATACAATTCCACAATCATAGGAACGATATCATCACTCGTGCGTACGTACGGAATACCGTCTCCACGATGTGATGCGACTCGTTCTACATGATCTTCATTTCATACTGATTATATAAATGAATTGAATGAATAAATATGATATATGTTACACTAATACCATTCTGGATATAAGGTATCTATAACCTTAAAAGAAGAATAAGAATTTATTCGGCAAAACACGCATAAGAACAAAAGGCAATAAAGACCCGAGTAACAAGTAACAATGAAATATTACTAACAAGAAGCTAAGAATATGACCATATATGATATAATATCAATATGTATGATTCTGGAATAAGTCAATAACATTATTTAAACCATTATACAGGAGCTTCGGACACATACAAAGCAAATCAGACCTAAGGTAAGGGAAATATCACAATCTCATTTTTATCCGAGATTGTTTATTCGTAAGTAATTACTGGGGTGTATTTTATCATCCACATACATGTTTCATCAATATGTAATATTATTTCCATCCACCTACAATTGTTTAAATCCATTTTTACCCTTCGGTGAGTTTTTATTAAAAGAAATTAAAGGAATCTTTCGTCGTTTTTCATACGAGGTACTTTTTGACTTTTCTGACAAAAGTATGAGAAGAATGTTTTTTTTAACTTATACGACATGAATGGATTTCTAAAACATTATTTCCAAGAAGTTTCCTTTACAAGTTTTTAAGTTTATTTTTAATCAACTTCTTTTAGTTTATAATTGTACGACATGTTAAGAAAGGAAAAGTATTTTTGAAGCAGAAAGGATATTTTCCTCAAGAATGAAGTTCAAGTATTTTATCAAAATTATTTTCCATCTAAGATAATAAAAGGGTTATGTTTTTATCCCTATTATTACATTGGTTTGATTATGTTGTGATGGAAATATTTTTATGAATTCCTTTATCTTATATGAATTGTTTTATGATGTCATGTTGTTTAAGAATCCCATTTTTATTACATGGGTTACGCTATGATGTATGGTTTATGATTATGTGGCACACATAAGAAAGGATTCATTATAAGATGGGTGGGACCTATATCTCCCTCCAATGCATTGGGTAAAGATTTATATCTCATGAGATAGACATGGCTGGAACGGAAGGTTATTTCGGTTCAGTGATACAGGACTGAAACGAGGAGTGAACTCGGTTCAGAAAGGGACTTTGTCCACTAAGATAGTCTTGGCAATGAGTCATGACTAACAAGAAATGATTTTCCATGATTATGTGTGCATGCCACAAAGTTTCAAGTTTCATGTTATGATTATGGGGATCTCATTTTCACTTCTATGATTTGTTCCATGTTAAGATATTATGATCTCTTTTGCAGGTTATGATTTTCAAAAAGATATGATATGATTTTTATTTCCTTTATTTTCCCTTGCTGAGCATTTGAGCTCACCCTTTTATGTCTTCTTTTCCCCAGGTCAGGAATATGGATATTAAGTAGAATATGCTAAAAGGGACACTAGATATGATGAAATAAATGGGAGACACTGTAGAAGATTTATGAACCAGTTGTTTATGTTTCCAAGTTTCTAAAGACACTATACCTATACGGTCCTTTGTGGTTTTGTCATATGTTGTAACAAGTGTGCTTCAATTTTGAAGTATTAACAATGTATGTAAAGTATGGGTCGTTATAGTTGGTATCAGAGGAAAGGTATAGTCAACCTTTGGAAACTATGATGTGAAAGCCTTAGTAAGAACCCTAAGGATAAGTCTAAGCATAGAACACAATCTTAGTGTTTTAGAAATGGCCATGAATAACCTAGGATAAGACCTTAAGCGTGAAAATTTTATTCTTGAATTATGTGGTTTTCCTATTATAATTAGTGTTGCTCACACTATTCTTCTTGGTTTTAGTCAATGGCTGGAACCCGAAGGAACCGTGTTAATGCGGAATGAGATGGGCAATGCAATGATTGTCCCCCTGAGCAACCAAACGATATGGGAGCTAGAATGAAAAATCTTGTAGCCATGCTCACACAACTTTCTCAAGCTATGAATCATGCAGGACTTCCAAACGAGCAAAGGAAGGAGCAACATTCTGTTGAATCCTTCATGAGGCAGCGTCCACCTTCTTTCAGCGGGTCTACTGATCCATTAGTTGCTGAACAATGGATTAGTACTACTGAAAAGATATTTTTAGTTCTTCAATGTTCTGAACATGATAAATTCATCCTAGCAGTGTATCGTTTGGAAGGAGATGCTGATCAATGGTGGAATCTTATTAAGAATACGAGGCAAAGGGATGAAATTGAGTCCATGGAATGGGACGAGTTCAAGAACTTATTTTTCAATAAGTACTTTCCTCGTATTCTCCGAACAAAGATGGAGAAAGAGTTTCTTGAACTGAAGAAAAGGGATGATGAATCTGTTGGTACCTATGAAGCAAATTTTACAAGACTTGCAAGGTACGCTTCTGGTATTATTATCCAACCTGAGAGTAAGATCGATCGATTCTTTAGTGGCATAAAACCAAGTCTTCGAAGGGAGTTAGCCATAAGGGACTTCAATAGCTACGAGGAAATCGTTCGATGTGCTCTCAAAGTCGAGATGGAGATTGGAGTAACCCATCAGTCATATGGTTTTGATAAGAAGAGGAAAATGGAATTCAAAGGAAAATCTAAAGAGCACACTGAAAAGAAGATGAGCTTTCCCTTATGCTCAAAGTGTGGAAAGAAACACGGAGGGAGTTGTCTTAAAGGGACAAGTAAATGTTTCAAATGTGGAAAGGAAGGTCATCGGGCATTTGAATGTCGCGATAATGGGAAGAATATGTCTAATGATGAAAACAAAGGAAGGGATACACAGAATGAACCTACTACACTTCAATGTTTCAAGTGCAAGAAGATGGGGCATTATGCCAATCAATCCCCAAATCCAAGGGTTGATGATCGACGTCAACAAACTCTTAAGGCTAAAGACAAAGGAAAGTCACATGCAATTTCTATCAGCGATGTGGAGTACGATAACGAAGTGGTGAAAGGTACACTTACCATCCACTCTAAAGTAGCAAATGTTTTATTTGATTCTGGATCCACCCACTCTTTTATTTCTGAAGAATTTTCTAAGGGTATCACCGTATTACCTCAACAATTAGATGTTGAGTTAGCTGTGACAACACCTAATGGCACATCAATCACATCAAAAGTTTATAATTCTTCTCCGATCGAAGTTTGTGGGAAAGTGCTTCCTGCAAATCTTGTGATCCTTCCTATAGTGGAATTTGATGTGATTCTTGGCATGGATTGGCTTTCTTTATACGGAGCTCATATCAATTTCCAAAGAAGGGAAGTCACATTTCATATTCCAGATCAATCTATGATCGTCTATCAATGCAAGGATGAACATAACCTTCCAGTGGAAATTTCTTCATTTTTATGGGTATTGATTCCACTAAATGAAGGTTATTTATCTCAAATGGTTGGTGAGAAACTCGCGATTAAGAATATGCCCATCGTACGGGAGTTTGATGATGTCTTTCCAGAGGAATTACCGGGTCTTCCACCAAATCGTGAAGTTGAGTTTTCAATAGAACTCGTACCGGGTGCTTTGCCTATTTCAAAGACACCTTATAGAATGGCCCCAATTGAGTTGCAGGAATTGAAGAAGCAACTCCAAGAGAATCTTGATAAGGGATTCATACGCCCTAGTGCGTCACCTTGGGGAGCACCTGTTCTATTTTTTAAGAAGAAAGATGGATCAATGAGACTCTGCATTGATTATCGAGAACTTAACAAGATCACTATCAAGAACAAATATCCTCTCCCACGCATTGATGACTTATTTGACCAACTACGCGGAGCTCAATACTTTTCCAAGATTGATCTTCGTTCAGAGTATCATCAATTAAGGGTCAAAAGGGAGGATATACCAAAGACGGCTTTCCGTACAAGGTATGGACACTATGAATTTATAGTGATGCCATTTGGTCTTACTAATGCCCATGCTATCTTCATGGATCTAATGAATAGAGTCTTTAGAGACTATCTTGATCAATTTGTGGTAGTCTTTATAGACGATATTCTTGTCTATTCAAAGAGCAAGGAAGAGCATGAAGATCACTTGAGAATTATATTGAAGACCCTGAGAAAGGAGAAGCTTTATGCCAAATTTACCAAGTGTGAATTTTGGCTTGAAAAAGTTGCATTTTTGGGTCACATAATCTCAAAAGAGGTGATATCTGTGGATCCAGCAAAAACAGAGGTTATCGAAAGATGGTCGAGACCAACAACAGTAACTGAGATCCGAAGTTTTTTTGGTTTGGCTGGATATTATCAACGTTTTGTAAAGGATTTTTCACGATTATCTAACCCACTCACCAAGTTGACTCGGAAAGGAGTTAAGTTTGTTTGTACAGAGGAATGTGAAGAGAATTTCAAGGAGTTGAAAAGAAGGTTATCTAGTGCACCTGTGCTCACATTACCTTGTAGTGGAGAAAGGTTTGTGATCTACAGTGATGCATCCAAGAAGGGATTAGGGTGTGTTCTTATGCAAAATGATATGGTGATAGCTTATGCCTCACGACAGTTGAAAATCCATGAGCAAAATTACCCAACACATGATTTGGAGTTGGCTGCGGTAATCTTCGCATTAAAGATTTGGAGGCATTACCTTTATGGTGAAAGGTGTGATATTTATACTGATCATAAAAGTTTAAAGTATATTTTCACACAAAAGGAGATGAATATGCGTCAAAGAAGATGGTTGGAGCTGATTAAGGATTATGACTGCTCAATCCATTACCACCCTGGAAAAGCAAACAAGGTGGCAGATGCATTAAGTCAACAAGACCATGCTAGTTTATCTATGATGAGGATCACAAAAGATCCAATATTTATGGATTTACAAAGGATGGATCTTGGAATTATAATGGAAGGGGAAACATCTTATCTTTCTCAAATGAATGTCCAACCATCTATACATGTGAAGATTAAAGAGGCACAGAAAGAAGATGTCGAGTTACAAAATAAGGTGAGAAATGTTCCTGAATTCAACCTTGATTGTGATGGGATAATAAAGTTCAGGAATCGGGTTTGTGTTCCTCCCATCCCTGAATTAAAGGAGCTGCTGGATGAGGCCCATAGTTCTTCATTCTCTATTCATCCTGGAAGCACGAAGATGTATAGGGACCTGAAAGAGTACTTCTGGTAGGATGGCATGAAAAGAGATGTTGCTGAATATGTCTCTCGATGCTTGGTTTGTCAACAAGTTAAAGCTGAGAGACAGAAGTCTAAGGGGATGTTACAACCATTACCCATACCCGAATGGAAATGGGAAAACATCACTATGGACTTTGTCACAGGACTTCCTAAAACATCCAAAGGCAATAATGATATCTGGGTCATAGTTGATCGTCTTACAAAGTCTGCACACTTCATTGCTATTAGAGAGGATTTCTCTCTAGATCAGCTTGCCAGGATATATGTAAAGGAAGTGGTAAGATTGCATGGAGTACCACTTTCTATTATATCTGATCGGGATCCGAGATTTACCTCAAAGTTCTGGCGAAGTCTTCAGCATACTCTGGATACAGAGTTGAGTTTCAGCACTGCTTATCATCCTCAGACAGACGGTCAGTCTGAGAGAACAATTCAAAACCTAGAAGATATGTTGAGAGCTTGCTCTATGGATTTCAAAGGAGGTTGGGATCAACACCTACCTTTGGTGGAATTTTCTTATAATAATAGCTTTCACTCCAGTATTCAGATGGCTCCTTATGAAGCTCTCTATGGAAAGAAATGTAGGACTCCAACTTGCTGGGATGAAGTTGGGGAAAGAAAGCTATTAGGACCTGATCTCGTTGATGAAATGGCAGAAAAGGTCAGATCTATTCAACAACACATAAGAGCAGCTCAGAGTCGACAGAAAAGTTATGCCGACAACCGAAGAAAAGACCTTGAGTTTGAAGTGGGTGATAAAGTGTTCTTACGAATATCTCCCTGGAAGAGGGTTATGAGATTTGGAAAGAAGGCGAAGTTGAGCCCTAGATATATCGGTCCTTTCGAAATACTGGATCGTGTTGGAAAGGTAGCTTACCGATTGGCGCTTCCACCGAATCTCTCTCAAGTTCATGATGTGTTCCATGTATCTCTCCTGAGAAAGTACATACCTGATCCTTCACATGTACTCAGCTCAGAAGTTGTACCGCTGGAGCAAGATCTTTCTTATGAAGAACAACCGATAGAGATTCTGGATCGTAGCGAAAAAGTCCTACGAAACAAGACCACTCGATTGGTGAAAGTTTTATGGAGGAACCACCAACTTGAAGAAGCTACATGGGAGCTTGAGGATATGATGAGGGAGAAGTATCCTCATCTGTTTGTTACAAAGTGACGAATTTCGAGGGCGAAATTCTTTTTAAGGGGGGTAGAATGTAACACCCGAGACTTTTATGTTATATAAATCATCAAAGGAATCTTTTTCTACACAACACTTGCTTGGCTTTCTTTACACGAAATCGTGACCTTCCTCGATAGCTTGCGTCGTACGCAATACCGAGTTTCACTAAACAACGATATGCTATTAAAATATTATTAAAACTAGCCGTTATGAATAGTAATAACCACTTTTTGAAATTTTATAAAATTTATCTTTCAAAATGGACTTCATTTTTGGATTCGGAATACCAAAATTAGCCTAGGGTGAAATTTTGGTATTTTTCTGAAAACTTTCAATTTTTGAGGAATAGTGAAACCACTAAGTGGTAGGTTAAAAACTGAATTTTGCATAAAACTTAATTTTACCGCTTCTGTGAATGGAATTTCGGAAATCCGAGGGACACGGTTAATATCAAGGACTAAAATGTGGTTCAATGAGATGAAAATAATTTTTTGGTGAATAGTAACTTTTTACTTTTTTTTACCACGGTTAATAGTAAATAGGGTAACTAAGGGTAAATATGATATTACTATTACCATAACACATGTCCTAATTCTATTGGATAAGTTTAATTCGACCAAAAACAACCTTATGAATATAATATGACCATTTAGGTCCACTTGGATTAGATTATGACATTCAATATTATTTTATTTAATGAATAGTTAAAATAGTTAAAATCAATGTTTAATAACTAAAACATTTTTAATATGGGGTTATACATAAGATAAATTGGACTATAAATATTAATTAGAAAGCTAAAAAGATTTCCTACATAATGATATTTTATTTATAATTTTTAGACTTTAAATAAATTAATTTATTTATGACACAACGATGATGCAGTAATTACCCTTTTAAGGAAATGTTAACATAATTGATGTTTTAAATGCTCAAATAAATGTAATTTGAGACTTTTTATGAATTACAATAATTTTATAGGTTACTATGATATATTAGTGTTGATTTAATCAATTTGGTTCGAACATATAATTCTGTTATGACTTTTACAAAAATCATATATCAAATAGTGTCAAAATTGACACAAAATAGTTTTTAAATCAAATATTATATTACTAATTGTTATTTTATTCCTAAAAATCTAAGGTTCGGCCAAATGACTTAGATAAGGATATATATATTAATAATAAACAATTTGGGGTTCGTTTGACATGTTATAGTAAGTGTATTAACCATATAATGTAAGAAAACAAAAAGACACGGTAAAAGTTAAATTATTTAACTTAGAGTTAAATCTAATTGATAAGGTTAAAATAATAACCTAAACTTGTCTAAATCCTATTGGTTGATAGGATTTCGACCCATCCCCACTTTAGCTTCGAAATAAGACCCTTTGGAACCATTATAAACCGATTTTGACTTTAATATAAAATAATATTTTGAGATATTCCTAAGGTGCCCCTCTCCTCCCTTATAAAAGGGAACCTCCTCCCCCTCCTCCTCACACCAATTTGAGCACTCAAGCTCGGCCAACCCCTGCCATTTTCTCCTCTCCACTTCCCTAGAATAATCCTAGAGGTCCTGGTCTTCTTCAAAGACCAATCTTAGTTCCCTAAGTGGAGGATTCAAAGAAGCGTTCCAAAGAAGAGGTAATATCCATTACCGATCTTTTCAATTTCTTTCTTCTTCAACTTCTTCTTCTTTAGTTGTTTCATGATAAAGTAATAACATCAGTATTACTTACATACTGATATGTTATTATAAATATGAAACAACCCTAATTCACCTTCTATCCATCCTACGGAAAAATGAAATCACCACGCGTGCGTACGTACGGAATACCGTCTCCACGCCGTGGTGTAATCTATTTTCCACCATCACCTTACAAGGATGGGTATAATGGTGTAATGAGTAACTATATATGATTATTATAAAGTGATATTGATACTGAAATAGTATAAATACACTTAAATACAATTCCACAATCATAGGAACGATATCATCACTCGTGCGTACGTATGGAATACCGTCTCCACGATGTGATGCGACTCGTTCTACATGATCTTCATTTCATACTGATTATATAAATGAATTGAATGAATAAATATGATATATGTTACACTAATACCATTCTGGATATAAGGTATCTATAACCTTAAAAGAAGAATAAGAATTTATTCGGCAAAACACGGATAAGAACAAAAGGCAATAAAGACCCGAGTAACAAGTAACAATGAAATATTACTAACAAGAAGCTAAGAATATGACCATATATGATATCATATCAATATGTATGATTCTGGAATAAGTCAATAACATTATTTAAACCATTATACAGGATCTTCAGACACATACAAAGCAAATCGGACCTAAGGTAAGGGAAATATCACAATCTCTTTTTTATCCGAGATTGTTTATTCGTAAGTAATTACTGGGGTGTATTTTATCATCCACATCCATGTTTCATCAATATGTAATATTATTTCCATCCACCTACAATTGTTTAAATCCATTTTTACCCTTCGGTGAGTTTTTATTAAAAGAAATGAAAGGAATCTTTCGTCGTTTTTCGTACGAGGTACTTTTTGACTTTTCCGACAAAAGTACGAGAAGAATGTTTTTTTTAACTTATACGGCATGAATGGATTTCTAAAACATTATTTCCAAGAAGTTTCCTTTACAAGTTTTTAAGTTTATTTTTAATCAACTTCTTTTAGTTTATAATTGTATGACATGTTAAGAAAGGAAAAGTATTTTTGAAGCAGAAAGGATATTTTCCTCAAGAATGAAGTTCAAGTATTTTATCAAAATTATTTTCCATCTAAGATAATAAAAGGGTTCTGTTTTTATCCCTATTATTACATTGGTTTGATTATGTTGTGATGGAAATATTTTTATGAATTCCTTTATCTTATATGAATTGTTTTATGATGTCATGTTGTTTAAGAATCCCATTTTTATTACATGGGTTACGCTATGATGTATTTACAATGTATGTAAAGTATGGGTCGTTATAATCAAGGTATGTTGATTTAGATTAAAATGATTTGTAAAAATCATTGAGAGAAACATCCCTTTTACATAAAAACATTTAAAAGTCATACAATTTATAAAGGATGGAATTTAAAGAAATTTTTGAATCAGTGTGTCCCATAACGCATTGAAACATTTAGAGTGGAAATATCATTTTTAAAACATTCATGTCCATATAAACAAATCCTTAAAAAACATATTGAAAACATGGACACTAATGAGAATGATTTAAAAGAATAAATATTTAAAACATTAAAAATGATGTTTTAGTAAAATTTCCCTTAATAGAATCCCTTTGAAACCCCTTTCATGAAACATGGACATGGATAATAAGTATGTCATAGAATATATTTTCGTAAAAACAACGTTGAATAATAAAGAGATTGTGAAATTAACCTTTACCATGTACTTCTTATAGTCGTCAGTACGTTTACCTTCCTGTATAAAAACCGTAGTATGTTATTAAATTATACCAGAACCATATAAATATTTATGATATCACACATGATTCATTTATGACTTTATACTACCCATTTAATAATAATTTCCATGTTAAATTAACATTTCAGGTAATAATCGATTTTTTTATCATACATGTTATAATTTTTTACCCTTGTTTGTATCACTTAGATTATGATTTAAATACATCCAAAATATAATACATGATTTATATATTATATATATTTAGAATATAAATATTTTTAATAGGCATATATATGAAATGTAAATCACCTTTTATGGAGACAGTAGGTCGTATGCATGCATAAACGCTGTTTCTCTTTTCATATCGTATTTAATGGAACTAAGTGAATAAGATATATGTAAGTACATAAATATATTTATCTCCAGTTTTATTAATATGTCATATATTACATACTTTTTAATGATATATATATATATATATATAATCATCACTGAATGGTGAACATGGAAATGAATCTCATCGCGTCATGGAGACGGTAATCCGTACATATGCACAAGCGACAATATCCTTATATTAATGGAGAAATCATATTTAATTGGAAGTTGTACCATATATATAGAATAATTAAGATGATATATTTATTATTAACATTAGTTATACTTATTATTATACCCATAAATATAATGAAATGTTTGAATAACAAACTACACCACGACGTGGAGCCGGTAATCCGTACGTACGCAAGTATGGTGACTTTATCATTAATACGATGGATAAAATAATGAATATGGTGGTATGATTTTTATAATAACATCAATGCATATATAATATACTGAGGTTATTATTTTAGAATGGATATAACAAATAAAGTGGAAGTGGATGAAGAAATGAACATGAAAGTGGTGATGAAATATTTACTCTTTATTCAGGTTCTTCTTTTTGATTTGATCAAAAGGGATCCTGAGGGTGGCTTTATTACCAATGTAAGTGTAGATACACAAATCTTGACGTACATGGACATTACATTAATTTTGTGGAATACTTAATACATAACAAAAACAGACACACAAGGACCGTAATAGTTTAGTGTCTTTGGAAACTTGGAACGTAATCTTCTAATCGTGGTGAAAGATCTTCAACATCTCCCATAAAGATCTTCCTTTTTTTTCTTACCTAAAACCTTTCTTTATATCCTGGGGAAAAGAAAACATAAAAAGGGTGAGCTAAAATGCTCAGTAAGGGTAAGCATGGATAAAATAAAACATACCATATACATTTGAACTTAAAAACATGAACATAATGTTTAAACATCAAAAGCTTGAGAAATGACACAAAACATGGAAGTACGTAAGGCATAGATCATAAAGAAACATTAAGAATGATAAAATAGCATGGGAATAAAACATGTAATTGTGGAAACCATTAAGAACATGATATGATTTCCATAGTAGCCAAGGGCATTTCTGCCAAGACCATCTTAGTGGACAAAGTCCCTTTCTGAATCGAGTTCACTCCTCGTTCCAGTCCTGTATTACTGAACCGGTTTAACTTGCCATTCCAGCCATGTCTATCTCATGAGATATAAATCTTTACCTAATGCATTGGAGGGAGATATAGGTCCCACCCATCTCATAATTAAATCATTCTTTCGTGTGCCACAAAATCATAAATCATACATCATAGCATAACCCATGAAATAAAATGGGATTCTTAAACATCATGCCATCATAACATAATCCATAAACAATTGATATCATTTCATCATAAGAAAATTGAAACCATTTAAATCATAGAGACATTTTACTTGAAACATACACATATGAAATAATGTCATCTTAGATGGAAAATAGTTTTGACAAAACACTTGAAATGAATTCTTGAGGAAAATATCCTTTCTTTTTTAAAATAATTTTCTTTTTACAAAATTACATGAAATTTTAAAAGTTAAGGGTTTTGTTGAAAATAATCATGCAATCTTTTAGAGGAATATTCTTGAAAATGAGGCGTTATGAAATCGTAAAAATCCGTGCACGCCATATAAGTTAAAAATAACATTCTCCTCATACTTTTGTCGGAAAAGTCAAAAAGTACCTTATATGGTAACCAAAGGAAAGATTCCATTCATACAATGTGGTAAAAAGTAAATAAAGGGTAAAAATGACTTTTAAAAATCCATGTAAGAATGGTAAACATTTTATGAAAGCATTTTTAGGAAACATGGTCATGGATGATAAACGTAACCCCAGTAAATACTTACGTATAAGCAATCTCGGATAAAAATGAGATTGAAAATTTATCCCTTACCTTAGGTCCGATTTTCTTCGTAAGTGTCCGAAACTCCTGTATAATGATTTAAATAATGTCATTGACTTATTCCAGAATCATACTCATTGTTACGATATCATATATGGTTCACTTATGACTTTATATTACCCTTTCTTTTGTAAATTCCATGTTAAAGAGCATTTTGGGTAAAATCGTTTCATTTATCGTCCGTGTTTTGACTTGTAATTATTCATATGATTACTTAGATCATGATTACTTAATTCCAGAATATAAAACATGATTTATATATAATATATATTCAGAATATACATATATATAATAGATCAGTAAATGGAAAGAAATATACCGTTCATGGAGACGGTAGGCCGTACGTACTCATGAACGCTGTTTTCGTTTCCTTATTGAGTTGAATGGAATTAAGTAGATGACATACATATATATAAACATAAATACAGTATCATTATTATGTCATATATTTCATGATTACTTATTATATATACTTTATAATCATTCATGAATGGTTAATGTGAAGAATGAATCTCATCACGTCGTGGAGACGGTAGTCCGTACGTACGCACGAGCGATGATATCGTTCTCATGATCGTGGAATTGTATTGGAGTGTATTTATACTATTTCAGAATCAATATCACTTTAAAATAATCATATATAGTTAATATTTACACCATTATACCCATCCAAGTAAGGTGGTGGTGGAAAATAGATTACACCACGGCGTGGAGACGGTATTCCGTACGTACGCACGCGCTGTGATTTCGTTTTCCGTAGGATGGATAGATGGTGAAATAGGGTTGTTTTATAATTATAATAACATATCAATATATTAGTGATACTGATGTTATTACTTCATAATGAAACAACCTAAGAAGAAGAAGTGGAAGAAGAAATAAAGTTGAAAGAATCGGTAACAGACATTACCTCTTCTTTGAAGCGCCTCTTTGAGTCCTCCTCTTAGGGCCCCAAAATTGGTCTTTGAAGAAGAATAGGACCTCTAGGATGTTTCTAGGGAAGTGGAGAAGATAATTTGGCAGGGTTTGTCCAAGATTTAAGGCTCAAAGTGGTGTGAGGAAGAGAGGGAGGATGTGCCCTTTTATAAGGGAGGAGAGGGGCACCTTTGGAATAACTAAAAATATTATTTTATTATAAAGCCAAATTCGATTTTAAATAGATCCAAATTGATTTATTTAGAATCTAAGGTGGGGATGGGTAGCAATCCTCTCATCAAATAGAATTTAGACAAGTTTAGGTTCCTATTTTAACCTTATAATTTAGATTTAACATTTAGTTAGATAATTTTACTTTTACCGTGTCTTTTTGTGTTCTTACACTATAAGGTTAATAATCTTACTATAAGAAGCCAAAAGAACCCAAAGTTGTTTATTATTAATATATATAACCTTATATAAGTCATTTGGATGAACCTTATATTTTTAGGAATAAAATAACAATTAATAATATAATATTTGTTTTAAAAACTATTTTATGTCAATTTTGACACTATTTAGTAATTGATATTTGTGAAAATCATAACAGACTGATTAGTTCAAAAAATGTTAATTATATCAATACTAACATGTCATATTAACCTATAAAATTAGTGTAATTCATAAAAAGTCTCAAATTACATTTATTTTGGTATTTATAACCTCAATTATGTCAATATTTCATTAATAAGATAATTACTGCATCATCTTTGTGTTATAAATAAATTAAATTATTTTAAGTCTAAAAATTACAAATAAAATACCATTATTTTGGAAATCTTTTTAGATTTCTAATTAATATTTATAGTATAATTTATCTTATGTATAACCCTATATTAAAAATGATTTAGTTATTAAAATTTGATTTTAACTATTTTAACCATTCTTTAAATAAATTGATAATAAATGTCCTAATCTAATCCAAGTGGGCCTAAATGGTCATATTTTATTCCTAAGGTTGTTTTTGGTCGAATTAAACATATCCAATAGAATTAGGACATGTCTTAGGGTAATAATAATAACACTTTTACCCTTAATTACCCTATTTACTTTTAACCGTGTTGAAAAAAAGTAAAAAGTTACTATTCACCAAAAATTATTTTCATCACATTGAACTACATTTTACTTACTGAAATCAACTGTGTCTCTCGGATTTTTGAAATTCCACTCGCAAAAGAAGTAAAAATAAGTTTTATGAAAAAAATTCAGTTTTTTAACTACCACTTAGTGGTTTCACTATTCATCAAAAAATGAAAGTTTCCAGAAAAATACCAAAAATTAGGCCTAAGCTATATTTCACATTATGAATTCAAAAATGATGTTTATTTTACCAAATTCAAAACATATCAGTTACATTAACTAATTTAAAAATTAATTCCCATCGTCAAAACAAATAGCGTGTTTTTAAGAGATAATAACTATCAAAATATTGACACTTGTTTATGTCTGGTTTAAATGTGAAATTACATCCAATGACCAAAATTGTATTAAATTGTAAAAATATATTCTAAATATACTTTAAAACCACTCAAATTAATAATTTATAACTATTAATTATTTCGATTAAAAAGGTTGTTTTTAATTAAAATTTAGTAATTTTCACTATTCATTAGAAAATGAAAGTTATCCGAAAAGTTCCAAAATTTCACCCTAAGCTAATTTTGATATTCTGAATCCAAAAATGAAGTCCATTTTGAAAAATAAAATTTACAAAATTTCATAAAGTGGTTATTACTATTCATAATGGCTAGTTTTAATAATATTTTAATAGCATATTGTTGTTTTGTGAAACTCGTTATTGCGTACTACACACGCTATCGAGGAAGGTCGCGATTGCGTGTAATGCAAGGCAAGTCAAGGATGCGTGTTGTGCAAGCTCCTTTTGGTGTAGCATACAACACAAGACATTAATGAAATTAAAAAGAATATTTTTCATAAAATCTCAGGGTGTTACATTCTACCCCCCTTAAAATGAATTTCGCCCTCGAAATTCGTTGGGGTTATAAATGGTTTACTATTCGAAAGTTTCTATAATAGAAACCGACATCGTAAAAAGGAATACCAAAACCAATATTTAAAAACAAAATTATGAAACATAACGTTTACCCAAATAAACTAATCACTGGGTTTCCACATAGGTGAAAATATGGATATGGAGGAGAAATCTGACCATCATGTTCTGATAGAGAGTGGTAGAGAACATGGCTATGGAAAATACAGCAATCACAAAGCCATAAATTTGTGACGATCTAAGGTACCATCTGATTCATCAGATATAAGAGCACTAGGACAACATTTTTGGTTTTCAAGATCATTTCCCTAAAGTTGATGAAATTGGAATTAGAAGAAATACCTTCGTGATTTTGGTATAGTCTCACAGTTGGTCGTTCTTTGGACAATTTCCACTTCATCTCTTAAAGAAATGAATTTGAATTTGTCATTCATGATGTGTTAGAAGATCATGTGATAGAATGATGGGTCATTCCATCTGTCTCAAACAAAAGGTTAGAAAAGTTATCAAAAAATACATAAGTCCATCTATAGTGAGATTAATCATATATGGTTCCTAAAATGGACTTATAATTCATATATCATACTTCTTAATATAATAAAACTAGTTTCTACTAAACAGGGACTTCCTGTAGTCCAGTGGTAGGCGAAAAGGCCAGTCACACTTCAGTTGTGGGTTCGATTCCCACAACCTTGTCCGACACGATGGGCTATCACCCATCCCATAAATAATAAAAAAAAACTTCTATCCTTAAACAGTACTAACTTATGTCCAACATAATCCATTCCAATATTTAGGCTTATCCAAAATAATGCTGTCTAGTCTCATATTATAATGAAAACTATTACCAAAGAGTTCATACAACTAGCATGTTAATACCATTGTTGATCCCCATATATCATGAGATATGTCTTGTTGGTCACATTCCAAACATTCAAAGGCCTTAATCATGTATTCTCTTGAAAAAAATGAATACCCATTAAACCTTATTGAAAACATGAATGCTGTTAAAATTTAACTCTTTCCACATACCAAAATACTCAAAATTTTATATACCCAAACCATGATATCACTTAGTCCTTATATCAATCATGAGCTCATGAATTCTGTCAAACATTTCATTTTGTCCTTATCCCTTTCATTATGCGCATATCATCTTTTTTCCAAAAATATCTCAATCACTTTCCATGGTTACCGGTACCATAAAATTATTGAAAACCACAATAAAACAATACATAAATATTCCAATATTCCACGATACTATATACAACATTATTTTGGAATCCCATTACATAAACACTTAATCATTCCACCACATCGTTGTCATATTAAACATTTCCAATGGTGATCGCATGTGACTTCCCTTTGTCCTTTGCCTTAAGTGGTTTCTCATGTCTATCATCACCAACCCTTGGATTAGGGAATTTATTAGCATAATGCCCCATTTCCTTGCACTTGAAGTATTGAAGTGTAGTAGGTTCATTCTCTGTATCCCTTCCTTTGTTTGCATCATTAGACATCTTCTTCCCATCATTGCGACATTCAAATGCCCGATAACCTTCCTTTCCACATTTGAAACATTTACTTGTCCCTTTAAGACAATCTCCACCATGCTTCTTTCCACACTTTGAGCATAAGGAAACATTCATCTTCTTTTCACCATTATTCTGAGATTTCTCCTTGAACTCCATCTTTCATTTCTTGTCAAAACTATGAGATGGATAAGTAACACCAACTTCCATTTCTACCTTGATAGCACAATGCACAATTTCTTCATAGCTACTGAAGTCTCTTATAGCTAATTCCCTTCTAAGACTTGGTTTTAAGCCACTGAAGAATCGATCAACTTTACTTTCAGGTTGGATGATAAATCCAGATTCATACCTTGAAAGCCTTGTAAAATTCGCTTCTTATATACCAACAGATTCATCATCCTTTTTATTTAGTTCAAGAAAATCCTTCTCCATCTTTGTACGAAGAATACAAGGGAAGTACTTATTGAAAAATAAGTTCTTGAAC
Organism: Viscum album; assembly: GCA_963277665.1. Taxonomy (NCBI): domain Eukaryota; kingdom Viridiplantae; phylum Streptophyta; class Magnoliopsida; order Santalales; family Viscaceae; genus Viscum; species Viscum album. The sequence continues at coordinate 1,019,992,459 of OY728143.1, forward strand.
TCGTCCCATTCCATGGAATCAATTTCATTTCTTTGCCTCGTATTCTGGATAAGATTCCACCATTGATCAGCTTCACCTTCCAAATGATATACTGCTAAGATGACTTTATCATGTTCAGAACATTGAAGAACTGAAAATATCTTTTTAGTGGTACTGATCCATTGTTCAGCAACAAGTGGATCAGAAGACCCACTGAATGAAGGTGGACGTTGCCTCATGAAGGACTCAACAGAATATTGTTCCCTTCTCTGCTCATTTGGAAGTCCAGAATGATTCATAGCTTGTGTAAGTATAACACTAATATTTTTCACTCCATATCCCATAACATTTGTTTATTCAGGAGGACAATCATTGCATTGTCCATTGCATTGATCAACATGGTTCCTTCGGGTTCCAGCCATCGTCTAAAACCCAAAAAGAATAGTGTGAGAGGAAAAAATCATGCTAGGGAAAACAACATAATAAAGGGGGAGTACCTTCAATATCTAACATCTTAGGTTATATTCTAAGATTGTTACCGTAGTTCTAGAACTATATCCTATACGTATACTTATCCTTAGGGACATCCCTAGACATACCTTAGAAATATCTCTAAGGATCTCACTAATGTTTTCGCATCCTTGTTTCCAAAGGTTGACTAAACTTTTCCTCTGATACCAACTGTAGAGACCCAAAGCTTGACATACATGGACATTACATTAATTTTGCAGAATACTTAATACATAACAAAAACAGACACACAAGGACCGTAATAGTTTAGTGTCTTTGGAAACTTGGAATGTAATCTTCTAATCGTGGTGAAAGATCTTCAACATCTCCTATAAAGATCTTCCTTTTTTTTCTTACCTAAAACCTTTCTTTATATCCTAGGGAAAATAAAACATAAAAAGGGTGAGCTCAAATTCTCAGTAAGGGTAAGAATGGATAAAATAAAACATACCATATACATTTGAACTTAAAAACATGAACATAATGTTTAAACATGAAAAGATTGAGAAATGACACAAAACATGGAAGTACGTATATATCATAAACAAACATTAAGAATGATAAAATAACATGAGAATAAAATATATAATTGTGGCAACCATTAAGGCCATGATATGATTTCCATAGTAGCCAAGGGCATTGCTGCCAAGACCATATTAGTGGACAAAGTCCCTTTCTGAATCGAGTTCACTCCTCGTTCCAGTCCTGTATTACTGAACCGGTTTCACTTGCCGTTCTAGCCATGTCTATCTCATGAGATATAAATCTTTACCCAATGCATTGGAGGGATATATAGGTCCCACCCATCTCATAATGAAATCGATCTTTCGTGTGCCACAGAATCATAAATCATACATCATAGCATAACCCATGAAATAAAATGGGATTCTTAAACATCATTCCATCATAACATAATCCATAAACAATTGATATCATTTCATCATAAGAAAATTGAAACCATTTAAATCATAGAGACATTTTACTTGAAACATACACATATGAAATAATGTCATCTTAGATGGAAAATATTTTTGACAAAACACTTGAAATGAATTCTTGAGGAAAATATCCTTTCTTCTTTAAAATCATTTTATTTTCACAAAATTCCATGCAATTTTAAAAGATAAGGGTTTTTTTGAAAATAATAATGCAATATTGTAGAGGAAGCTTCTTAAAAATGAGGCATTATGAAACTGTAAAAATCCGTTCACGCCGTATAAGTTAAAAATAACATTCTCCTCGTACTTTTTTCGGAAAAGTCAAAAAGTACCTTATATGGTAACCAAAGGAAAGATTCCATTCATACAATGTGGTAAAAAGTCAATAAAGGTTAAAAATGACTTTAAAAATCCATGGAATAATGATAAACATTTTATGAAAGCATTTTTAGAAAACATGGTCATGGATGATAAACGTAACCCCAGTAAATACTTACGTATAAGCAATCTCGGATAAAAATGAGATTGAAAATTTATCCCTTACCTTAGGTCCGATTTGCTTCGTAAGTGTCTGAACCTCCTGTATAATGATTTAAATAATGTCATTGACTTATTCCAGAATCATACTCACTGTTATGATATCATATATGGTTCACTTATGACTTTATTTTACCCGTTCTTTTGTAAATTCCATGTTGAAGAGCATTTTGGGTAAAATCGTTTCATTTGTCATCCGTGTTTTGACTTGTAATTATTAATATGATTAATTATATAATAATTACTTAATTAAAGAATATAAAAAATTATTTATATATAATATATATTCATAATATACATATATATAATAGATCAGTAGATGGAAAGAAATATACCGTTCATGGAGATGGTAGACCGTATGTACGCATGAACGCTGTTTTTGTTTCCTTATTGAGTTGGATAAAATTAATAGACGACATAAAAATATACACACATAAATCCAGTATCATTATTATTTCATATATTTCATTATTACTTATTATATATACTTTATAATCATTCATGAATGGTTAATGTGGAGAATGAATCTCAACGCGTCGTGGAGACGGTAGTCCGTACGTACGCACGAGCGATGATATCGTTCTCATGATCGTGGAATTGTATTGGAGTGTATTTATACTATTTCAGAATCAATATCACTTTACAATAATCATATATAGTTATTATGTACACCATTATACCCATCCAAGTAAGGTGGTGGTGGAAAATAGATTACACCACGGCGTGGAGACTGTATTCCGTACGTACGCACGCGCGGTGATTTCGTTTTCCGTAGGATGGATAGATGGTGAATTAGGGTTGTTTCATACTTATAATAACATAAAAGTATAGTAGTGATACTTATGTTATTAATTCATAATGAAACAACCTAAGAGGAATAAGTGGAAGAAGAAATAAAGTTGAAAGAATCGGTAACAGACATTACCTCTTCTTTGAAGCACCTCTTTGAGTCCTCCTCTTAGGGCCCTAAAATTGGTCTTTGAAGAAGACCAGGACCTCTAGGATGTTTCTAGGGAAGTGGAGAAGAGAATTTGACAGGGGATGGACGAGTTTTAAGGCTCAAAGTGGTGTGAGGAAGAGAGGGATGAGGTGCCCTTTTATAAGGGAGGAGAGGGGCACCTTTGGAATAACTAAAAATATTATTTTATTATAAATCCAAATTCGGTTTTAAATAGCTCTGAATTGATTTATTTAGAAGCTAAGGTGGGTATGGGTCGAAATCCTCTCATCCAATAGAATTTAGACAAGTTTATGTTCCTATTTTAACCTTATCATTTAGATTTAACATTAAGTTAGATAATTTTACTTTTACTGTGTCTTTTTGTGTTCTTACACTATAAGGTTAATAAACTTACTATAAGAATCCAAACGAACCCCAAGTTGTTTATTATTAATATATATAACCTTATCTAATTCATTTGGCTGAACATTATATTTTTAGGAATAAAAGAACAATTAATAATATAATATTTGTTTTAAAAACTATTTAATGTCAATTTTAACACTATTTAGTAATTGATTTTTGTGAAAATCATAACAGACTGATTAGTTCGAAAAAATTTAATTATATCAATACTAACATGTCATATTAACCTATAAAATTAGTGTAATTCATAAAAAGTCTCAAAGTACATTTATTTTGGTATTTATAACATCAATTATGTCAATATTTCATTAATAAGATAATTACTGCATCATCTTTGTGTTAAAAATAAAATAAATTATTTTAAGTCTAAAAATTACAAATAAAATACCATTATGTTGGAAATCGTTTTAGCTTTCTAATTAATATTTATAGTCTAATTTATCTTATGTATAACCCTATATTAAAAATGATTTAGTTATTAAACTTCGATTTTAACTATTTTAACCCTTCTTTAAATAAATTGATAATAAATGCCCTAATATAATCCAAGTGGGCCTAAATGGTCATATTTTATTCCTAAGGTTGTTTTTGGTCGAATTAAATATATCCAATAGAATTAGGACATGTGTTATGGTAATAATAATAACACTTTTACCCTTAATTACCCTATTTACTTTTAACCGTGGTAAGAAAAAGTAAAAAGTTACTATTCACAAAAAATTATTTTCATCTCATTGAACTACATTTTACTTACTGACATCAACCGTGTCTCTCGGATTTTTGAAATTCCACTCACAGAAGCGGTAAAAATAAGTTTTATGAAAAAAATTCTGTTTTTTAACTACCACTTAGTGGTTTCACTATTCATCAAAAAATGAAAGTTTCCAAAAAAATACCAAAAATTAGGCCTAAGCTATATTTGACATTATGAATTAAAAAATGATGTTTATTTTACCAAATTAAAAAAATATCAGTTACATTAACTAATTTAAAAATTAATTCCTGTCGTCAAAACAAATAGCGTGTTTTTAAGAGATAATAAATATCAAAATATTGACACTTGTTTATGTCTGGTTTAAATGTGAAATTACATCCAATGACCAACATTGTATTAAATTGTAAAAATATATTCTAAATATACTTTAAAACCACTCAAATTAATAATTTATCACTATTAATTATTTCGATTAAAAAGGTTGTTTTTAATTAAAATTTAGTAATTTTCACTATTCATCAGAAAATGAAAGTTATCCGAAAAGTACCAAAATTTCACCCTAAGCTAATTTCGATATTCCGAATCCAAAAATGAAGTCCATTTTGAAAAATAACATTTAAAAAATTTCAAAAAGTGGTTATTACTATTCATAATGGCTAGTTTTAATAATATTTTAATAGCATATTGTTGTTTAGTGAAACTCGTTATTGCGTACTACACACGCTATCGAGGAATGTCGCGATTGCGTGTAATGCAAGGCAAGTCAAGGATGAATGTTGTGCAAGCTCCTTTTGGTATAGCGTACAACACAAGACATTAATGAAATTAAAAAGAATATTTTTCATAAAATCTTGGGGTGTTATAGTAAGGAATCTAAAATTAAGGGTGGAATGATGGAAGGATATTTGGGAAGGGGTTGGTGATCCAAATGGATTTGAATGTGTGAATTTGAGAGAATGGAAGTTTCCTTTTATATGAGAGGTGAGGGTCACTTTTGGAAAATCTTGAAATATTATTTTATAATAAAATAATTTTATATTTTTAATGGCTTAAAAATTATTTATATAAAGGATAAGATGGGTATGGGTCGAAAACCTCTCAACCAATAGGTTTTAGTCAGAATTATGTCATCATATTAATCTTATCTTCTTTATTTAACTCTTAGTTAAATAGTTTGACATTTACTATGTCCCTTTGTATTTTTATATTTTATGGTTAATAAACACACTATAAACTTCCAAGCGATCCCCAATTGGTTCATTAATGACAAATATAATATTTTTAAGGCTTTTTTGATGAACCTTATATTTTTAAGAATATTATATCAACCAATTATATAGTATTTGTTTTAAAAAGTCAATTTTGAAAATTTTGACATTATTTAATAAATGATTTTTGATAAAGTCCTAAAAATATTATTACTTCAAAATAAACTCATATCATCAATCCTAAAATGTCATATTAACCATTAAAATTAGTGGATTATATCAAAAGTCTCAAATTACATATATTTGGATATTTATAATATCAATTATATTAATATTTCATTATTATGGTAATTACAATGTCATTATTGTGTCATAAATATATTAAATTATTTAAGGTCTAAAAATTATATATAAAATATCATTATTTATGAAATTATTTTATCTTTATAATAAATACTTATAGTATAATTTATATAATGTATAACTCTATATTAGGAATATCTTAGTTATTAAACATTTAATTTAACTCTTTTAACTCATCTTTAAATAAAATAATAATAAATGTTCTAATCTAATCCAAGTGGACCAAAGAGGTTCATATATTATTCCTAAGGTTGTTATTGGACTAATTATACTTATCCAATAGAATTATGACATTCATAAGTGTAATTATGATATCAATTATACTCTTAATTACCATATTTACTTATAACCGTGGTAAATAAAAGTGAAAACTTACTATTAACCAAAAATTATTTTCATCTTATTGAACCAAATATTAAATACTGATATTAACCATTACCTTGGATTTTTTAAATTAGTCTCATAAGAGGGGTAAAATTATGATTTATACAAATTTTCAAATGCTCCTAGAAGGTGGGTAAAAGATGGTAAAATGATTGATAATAATTTAAATATCAAAAAATATTATAAGTTGAATCCAATGAATTACATTGGAAATATGTAGGTATTATGTATTTATTTTTACATAAAATAAATTAAAATGAAATAACAAATTATTTAAAAAAAAAATCAGTTTTAACCAATAACGTAGTGTTGTTACACTATTCATAAAAAATTGAATGTTTTCATAAATAAACCCAAAATTTTCCCTAAGATAATTTTGATATTCTGAATTCAAATATGAAGTCTATTTAACCAAATTCAAAAACTAGAAATTGAATATATTAATTAAATATTAATTCATGTTTTCAAAACCAAAAATCGGGTTTTTTAAAAAGCAAAAACTATCAAATGATTAACATGTGTTTATGTCAAATTTAAATGTGAAATTACATATAATGATGAAAATTGTATTAAATGATAAAAATATAATCAAATTATACTTCTGAACCATTAAAATTCATAATTTATCACATTAAATTATATCGAATAAAAAAATTGTTTCTAATTAAAACATAGTATTTTTTTAACTATTCATCAAATTATGAATGTTATCAGAAAAGTACAAACAATATATCCAAAATAAATTTTTATGTCCCTCTTCTAAACCAAAAATTTAACTTCATTTAATTGAATATATAAAAGTGTCAAATATTGGTTTTAAAAAGGGTTCTCCCTTAAAATGTTGTAAAATGGAATTTTAATGAAAAATACTTTTTTTATCCAAAAAAATGAATTTCTTCTTATATTATGTCTTTGAAACACATAATATGGATGTGAAAATTATATAGAGTATATAAGATTCAAAATGAAGTTAATACTATTCATAACATCTTTTTGAACAGTTAGTTTAATAAGTTATGGTGCGCTCAAACTTAGTATTGAGTGTAGCGCAAGATATTGAATTACATTAATGAGATAACGTACTATAAAATATTGGGGTGTTACAAACTAATTCCCCCCCCCTTGGACTAGGGATGATGCTCCTCCCCTTTCCCAAAACCGGATAAAGGGAACTCTTCCTAAGGTAAGATTCTATCATTTTGCAAGAGGTATCTATCATCACCCAGTTATCCTTAGCTCGAGATAAGTCCCGATTGATCACAAAGATATGAATATCCTAGATATCAACATAGGTGACAATTCCATGCCTCCAGCTCCCCATTCCTTCTCCTCTCAATCTTGTAGACACTGCCTCTTCCGCTAGCTTTGTCCTTCTTTTCTATCAATGGAGAGGTATATATGGGCACTTATTAAATCATTCACATCGCCTTGTTTATCACAATGAGCATAAATTATGTGTTTTTAGAGGTTTGTGATGATGTCAAATTAGAAATGTCCAAATAAAAATGAACTACATTAACTCTATTTTCTATTTCATCTTGGATACATAACATGCCTTATTGATGGCCCGAGCTCAAAGGGGTTCCCTCCAAAAAAGGATCACCCAAATATGCACCACAAAATTAGGATCCTTCTAATTGTAATCTCCAATATAAATAAACTATGATAACACTAATTCCCACCATAATTGGAATACGTATAATTCCTTTCCAAGGCCCCATCTCAAGGGAAATTATACACCAATTCCAGTCACAATAAAATGATCTCCAAAATTTTAAAGGGATTCATCTAATGTGCACTTACCGTTAACTGAACTACGTGGGATCTGATCCCCCCAAAGAAATGTATGAATCCCATCTTATGGTTCAGACCCCAACATCAACCCAACTTCCATATGTCTAGGAAGACGATAAAATCCATAGCACCTCATTGCATTTCTTATGTTAGCTTTTCCTCCGTAGCTTCAAATACATGTATATCCATAATGATCATGCAACCCATTGGTAGTGCAAGGATATAGTTTTCAAGAAATAATAGAATATTCAAGAACATATGAAAATGGATTAATTATATAAGACTATCCTAAAATATGAAATAACCCCCCAGGGTGTGATGAGCGCAACCCCTCATCTTCTCAACCAATGGAGTGATTAACAATTATTGTCTAAATCACCATCCAAAGAGAACATAATTTTGAGAAGTTGGTCTATGAATCATGGATACCAAGGAACATGGGTGTTTCTAGATCTACAAATGAACCCAGTGTGACTATTCAAATAAATTGTTTACTATGATAAACTATTTCACAAATACTTAACCCCATGAAATCACCCATTGTGACCGTTTGACTATGGAACCTCCTATAAAATTTATAATGCATAAAAATAATAGTTCACACTAGGTCAATACAATTCCTCTAAATGGATAATAATTTTTAACCTCTAGTTGAAAAAAATGGTGAACTTGATGTGAAACTCTTAATACAATAATAGATGATTGATGATTCTCATAAAACCATTTTTTTCACCAAAACTCTCACCTCAGGTCAAAACAGACATATTATCAATTTTTTCCCATTTGTTAATGATTATTTTGGATTATATAATACTCAATAAAGAATAAAATTTAAGAATGATATATGATGATAATCATAATAACATGTTTTTGTTGAGAATATGTAAACTATATGGAGATATATATTGTATAATGTAACGGTTTTCATAAATATTCAAAAAAATGCTAAATATATAGTAAATAATATAAAGTGTACACATTTTTATAAATAATTTACTTATATGTCACATTTATTGTAGGTTATTATACTAAATGGTCCATAAAGGCTATGATAGAGTTTCAAACCTGATGATGTCCTTTTAAAATACTCCTAAAATATACTCCCATATTTAGCGGCAGTAGATTTATTCTAAATAATCATACCCTGAAATAATTTCCCCATTAAATTAATTTATAATCATTCCATTCATATATTGAGATTCAAATATTTTCCTATCATTTTTAATAGGGTCATATATTTTTTCCCATAGAATCCCATGAAAAAATTTCTTCTGGGTTTGAATCCCTTATAAACAATTAATTCCAATTTTTAATTTATTAATGATATAATTTTGAATGTTACGAATAAAAGTACATGAATTGAAATTGAGGATGGAAATTGTGCTGGGAGAAATCCTTTATAAAAATTAAAGGAACAAACAACTCTATTTTAGGATTTGACCAATGATTCTATTCTCTACACCAACAAAATAATTCATTCAAATTATTATTTTTCAAAATATAGATCAATATTAGTTCATTTAAATTATCTTTTTTAGAGTATTTTAATTCTTGAAATGTGTTGATATTAAATAGGTTTAACAGCGAAGAGAATAATATAACTCATTTATATATAATGATAGATTTTATATATAACCAGAATCATTATTTATATTTATATTTTTAAATATTAATAGATCATAGAATTATATTAATGAAAGATATTGTATTTTCTACAAAATAAATATAAATTATAATCCTTAAAAATTACATTTTGTAGTGATTTTTTATGAGATTTCATATTATTTAATACACTATGATCATTTAGTTTTACAATTTTATTGAATTTTGGGAATCTATAAAAAAAACTCATACATTATATTATGAAACTTTTATACATTAATGAATTTTTAAATAAATCTAATGTATTTAAAATAATGCATGATTTAATTTCATGATAAATAATATAAATTTTATTTATGTTCTCCTACTTATGATTACTCTTTAATAAACCATGTGAAAAAATATCAATACATCGAATGAACACAATAACACTCTATAGGACATAAAATGAATGAGTTAATATTTCACTCAATGAATACATATAAGATACATATTTCATTTTCCCAAATATATTCTTCTCACACATTAATGTAACATATACTCACCTTGATATCATGATTTTTGAAAAAAAATTATTTCTATATAACTTATCAGTCATTATGAAACATATTGTTAACATGTGGAATAATTTTTATATCACTTTTGAAAATTTGATAACTATAACATATACACATCAAGTAACCATCAATGTTACATTAGGAATAACCATTGTAGTATATTCCATAATATCCTAAGATAATACAAGTATTTTAACTCCATCTATTTACCTAATGAATTTGACAAATATCATAAAATAACATACCAATAATTTATAATATAACTAAACATCCCCATATAAAATTCATAAGAAACATTATATAATGATAACACTTACAACTACATAAATATTTTTATGGAAAAAATCATTTACATTTTAAAATAAATTTTCATTTTGTAATATTGAACAATTAATAATGAATTTATTATATATTAAATTATCAATTTAAATATGTGGAGATAAAATAATGACATTATGTTGTCATAAAAGGGTTTAAATATGATTATTCCATATAAGTTAATAAATAATTTTATACTTTTGAAAAAAATATTAAAAGAATATTTTTAAAATGAAGTTATTATAAATAACATATCAATAATGTTAGTATTAATAAATGACTTAATTATATGTATCATATATAAAACCACATAAAATAATTTGAAATACAATAGAAGATAATAAAAATTCATTTCACACAAATTCATCCCATGACATAATCAATAGAGTATATGTTTTACTCAATGAAGGGAAATTGAGCTGAGATTTCTTTTACCTTTAATTTTCAATTATGTGAATGTTGTAAAAAATTATTTATATTATAGTAATTCATGTTTTCAGTTCCCAAATATCACATATTCATATGTATTATATAAAATATTCTCTTTTTATATAATTTTCTCACCCATTTGTTTATTATATTTCAATACTACCCAAGGGTTTGTGTGTTAAAACTTCATTTTCCAATAAATAGTTTTCCATATAAGTCCATATTCAGGTCAATAACATGTAGTTCCACCATCTCCATAATAATATTATTTTTATTTATATAATATTTTATTTAATTATATAAGTTTTTATATCATTTATTATATTTTTTATATGAAAATTGTGTTGTAAAATTTCATGGAGATAGCGGGTTTTACGTACACACAAGTGAAAATACCATTCCCTTAGTGGTAGAAATTATAAGGAAGTGGATGGTATGTTAATATTTAAAATATAAAATCATTTCATAATTACAATATATATACATTATATTAATAATTTTAACAATCCATGTAATGTGGTGGTAAAAAAATTACACCAGTGCATAGAGACGGTATGTCGTACATTCACATATGTGGTGATTCTTTTTTCATCACATGATTGATAAAGGGTGGAATATGGTTCTATCATATTCATAATACCATATGTTAATATATATTATTTTTTTACTTTGTGATTTAAAAATACAATGATCTCAAGTAGAAGAATAAATATAAATGAATGTGTTGGTAAATATTATTACCTCATCTTCGGTGGAATTCATTTAGATATCTTTTTTATGGTATCCGGGGTTGCTGTTTTAGAAGGATAAAAACCTCCAAAACATTACTGAATATGTTTATAAGTTATACAGGTATCATTATTTAATGGTATATGTATCAAATTTTTGTGAAGAAGTTAATGACGGTGGTTCTTTTAAAATTTTTATGAGGCATACTTTTGGAATTTCTCATAATATTAAATTTTAATAAATTTATTTATCATTCCAAATTTCCATAAATTGATGGGGATTTCTAGATATGTTATTATATGGTTTTAATATCTTCAACAAAAAATTATAGATATTTTTTGTGTAATTTTAACCCTTCTTCTTTCGTTTAACACCTTGGATAATTATATTTTACTTTAACCATAATAAACATTATTTTAATTATGAATGGTTAATAATATCTCTATAAGTTTAAATAAATACTTAATAATGGAAAATTTAAGATTTTCAATACTATATTAAATTCAAATGGATGAATATAATTTATTTTTTTAATTTTTAATAAATAACGAATATATTACTTTGATATATTATAATAGATTTCATATATGTACACTATTCAATTATTTTGACTTCAAATACATCAATATAAATTGGGGATTTTAATATAATGCATTAAAACCCCAAAAATTATATATATATATATATATAAATCACTCATCAAATCATCAAAATAAATTAAAATTATTATATTTGAAATATTTTATTTTATTTTTCTTTAAATTAAATATATATTGTATTAAGCTTTCACAATAATTATAGATAATTTTATAATATATAAAATTTAATAATAAATTGATAAAATTAATTGAATTTCACTATGATTATTAAATATATTTATTTTTATTCAATTTTTTTATGTCTCTATTTGAACAAGAAAAATATATTATATACTAAGAGGGTGGCATTTTTTAATTATCATTGGTTATAAAACTATTTAAATCATACATGGAGAAGTGTCCATTAAACTATTGAAAAAAAACTCTAGGTTATATGTTTTGAGTTATACCTATCCTATATGTTAGTGGACATGTTTAGATCATGGTAATACCACACCTTTTGGTTTTAAACATTTTGTAACTTCATTAACTCTTACAGTGGAATGATGTATTTTTACTCTTTATTAGTTAATGAAGTTACTATAAAATAAAAAAAAACACAATAATAGAACATGGATTAAATTTTCTAAATTATAGAAATCCTATGTTGTTATATAATTATTTTATTGATTTTATATTATTTAATGAAATATTTTTTTTATAAATATCATTAAAGTCAGTTTTATTTAATATTCATTGCGTTGGAATTAACAAAATCAATGGAACATTGATACATTAGTAAAAGTTTACAATCTATCAAAAATATTTAATGTTCAGCTATAAAAATAATTTATCCTTCTGAATATCTCAAATTATATTAATATTAATATTTTTAAATCGTTCATTTAATATTTTCCATTAATTTGATTATTACTACATCATTATTGCCTTAGAATTTATGAAATATTTTCATCCCGAAAAATTAAAAATAAAATACCATGATGATGAATATTATTTTATATTTCAATTAACTATTTATTGTTAAAAATAACTTATAAATAAACATACATTGATAATGTTATAACTATTGAATAAAATATTACATAAAACAATATTGTGAAAATTTTTACTTTTAATAAAATAATGTTCAATAAGGGAACTAATATCATGCTTTTGGATCTAAAGAGTCATATATTCGACCCATGGGTGATTTTTTTGTATATTAACTCATCCAATTATATTTAGACCAGTGAAAGGTTATCTTACTAATCATTTTCAAATGATTTTTACCCTTAATTACAAGATCTATCCTTAAACGTGGTAATGAAAATTACTGTGTTTACTATTAATATTTTCAAAAAAAAATAAGGGAAAAATTTAATAAAATTACAACATCTAAATAAAAATATTTAATGCATTTTCCCTAAATCAAAAAATATAAGTGATAAAAATTATTTCAAATTTATTCCGGAATAAAGCATCGAAATCCATATTTAAAAAAAATCCATTTTAAATAATGATTTTTATATACCAAATTTCAATGTATAGTCAAATTTAAAAACAATAATTATATTATATTAAATAATTAAGAGGAAATTAAATTATTAATCAAATCCAAAAAATAATTTTACCAAGAAACTAAAATACATTTTCCAAAAAACCCATTATATTTAACTATTCCATGAAACATTAATACTTCATTAAATACTTTTGAATTCAACCTACATTAAATGAGAAAAAAGTGAAATAGAAAATTAAATACAATTTTTCAAAATAATATTTCTAAAAAAAAATAACTAAATTAGAGTATTCTTTCATTAAAAGTATGACACTGGTTTTTTAAAAGATCCCACTTATAGAGGTTATTATTATATCATTATATTATTATTTTCTAATAACATTCCAAAATATAAATATTTTATCATAATGATATATTTATTTTATAAATCATATATTCATATTCATATGATCAAACAGAACAACCTTCTTATAATTGTCAAATTCAAATAATAATATTTAGTTTTTTCATTTATGATCGATGTGGTTTATTTTGTATGCTATTAAACATAGTGTTTCTTTTTAATAACTCTAGATGTTATATCCCTTATAATAAATTTATCTATCCTAACAGTTTTAAATTGAGAATTTAAACTATGTGTTATACTTTTCAACATACGATTCCTGAAATCCCATTTTATTAAACAGATTAATAAAAATTCCTCATGAAAACAGAGTAAATGATGTATAAAGATCCCTTAAGGTAATACATAATATGATTCCATACAAGAAAAAAATAATATTAAAGAGAAATATAACTCTTATAGATAAAATTAAAATTATAATGATAATGTTATCATTAAAAAATGTAAATCTATGGTAGTTTTGAAATTCCATTTATTTCCAGATAAAAAATAATGATGGATAATTTTTTTATATCAAGATTAAATTAATTCCTAGTATAATTAAAAATAGTAAATAAACTATATATTTTTGGATTAATTAATTCTTTAATTAGTTTCTACCACATACCCATATTCAGCTCCAAATATTGAGCATGAATTTATTAATTCATTCTTGAAACACTATAATTAAATTATTTTGAATGAAAAATTAAAAAATGTATATCTATATATTCATTAAGTATTTAGACATTAATAAAAACAATAATTGTTATTACATGAAAATATAATTCTATAACTAAAATTAACAAGACAAAAAAACTATATTAATATCCAAAATTAAATAGTGATATTATATGTTAAACATAAATCTGTTGTTAAATAAAATTTTTCTCAAATTCCATGAAATGTCCATAATAAGTTTCTAACACAAAAATTTAATGGATTTATCATGGAATTTTATAAGATAAATTTAATATTTATCGCCCAATATAATAACAATAACAATTAATTTGTAATAAATAAAGTAATTTCATAAACATCATAATCACTATGATACGATAATTATTTTTATAAATAACCTAAATCAACATAAACCGTAAAAATCATATTTTATTCCAAAATATAATTCAAATAATATTCATCTTATTAAAAAAATAATTATTCATTTTACCTTAAAAATATGGTGTCCCCAAAATAATTAATGTCTTTTGAGATAACAATTATTACTTAATCATTAAATCATTTTCCAATCACATTGTTATCTACATTTTAAAACATATCTTCCTAAAATAAATATAAAATTTATATATCAGTTATGATAAATAAATTAAAATAATTTTATAAAAATCAAGGTATCACATAGGGAATTGGTTATAACATTACTCTAGTCACCCTCTTGTTGTGATTTCAATCCTCACAGTCGTTCAATTTATAATGAGTTGACGCTTGAGAAGTTTGTTTATAAAAACATTCTTTCTGAAATGATATAAATAGATTCCCAATAAAATTCTATAAACATGTGTTAAATTAAAAAAACACATCTTTATGAAATAATCAACATTAATATAATATTTTAACTTCAAAAGATATTAAAAACCTTTCATTTATCATTAAAAAAATTTAATAATGAATAATTTCATTAAAAATAAATTAGAAAAAATATCACAAATTGCATTAATATTTTATAACATAAAATGTAAAAATTGGTTGCTAATAAATTTCACATAAACCCACCTTAAAATTATCAATCCATGATGTTATCCCTGAATCACATGATTACCTAGATGTAACGTCCCGGACCCGGGTGCCACGAAACGGGTGCCCCGAGCCTGGTTCACCACGTGACCTCAAGCGCATTTCCCCAAATGCCAGAGGCTACCGACTAGCAGCGAGGTCCCAGGTCTGATAGTGGGGAAACTATGCCCTCATTTGTCAAAGTGTAGCGTAGCAGAATATAAAATAATACATACAACAAACAGTGGAAGCAGTAAACCATACACAACTGAAATAAACTACAGTAGTGGGTATAACCAACAATATATAAGTGATGATGCTATATGTTTCAAGTTTGAAGAGAATAGCTAGAACATGTTATACATAAATACCATACAACAAAATACAGAGCACATCAAAACAAGAAAAATAGCTGGCAGCGGCATCGCGAGCCTAGGATCAGTCCCATGCCCTCCTACTCCTCAGCAATAGTCAAGTACCTGTATAGGGACTCTTTCCCCTATCTACACCTGCAACAACGTAATCTGTTTGGGCCGACAAGCATGAACCAAACAGGGTGTGAGAAATATATCTCAGTAAGCACCCACCAAAGGCCCGTGCCCAACTACGTGTAAGCATGCAACAATAGTGTGCAGTAGTAAAATGAAATAAAGTAAGCAGTACTCAAAAGTAACTAATTACCAGTTATATTGCCATTTTATGATCCATTTAATCCATTTAAATATTAGAAATCACCACAATGAATTTCCAAGTAAACAATCCATGTCCTCAGACAGGTAACCCCTACCCTCAGGTAAGGAGTATCTAACACAAGAATCCTCCCTTAGGCATAACAGAATTTTTTCCCTCAGGAGTAGGTAGTATCGCCCTCAGGCACATAGTCTATGGCCCTCAGGCATGGAAGAAGTTTCCCTCAGGTCGAAAATATCTACAGCCCTCGGGCTAAATAGTGCAGTGCCCACAGGCTAATCACAACAACGCCCTCAGGCTAAACAAGTAACTGGGCCATGCCCTATATATCAAAATGCAGTAAACAAGCAATTCCTCTCAAGTAAATTCTACAATTACTACCTTTAAGGCATACCCTTGGGTATCCTGGCCAAACGGCTAAACAGTGAAACACACCCTCAGGGTGGTTTCGGATCCAAGAAACGATCCCAACAAGAATTTTTATTATCACAATTAAATACCTAATCAATTATAGGTATTAAATATATTAACGAACTCAGCCACACGACACCCCAACATGGGTTCGTGGCAAAAAATGCACAGAACACACAACAGTTGGAAAACTAAAGACCAAGCCACCTACCTTATACGCCAATGAGCGTTATACACGAATGTCGGTTCCCGAAATACCAAAGAACGTTATAGATATGATGAAGATAAAAACCCATTCAAACGTAAATAACTTGCGTTAGGAGAAGAATTGGTAAGAACGGTACCAGGAGAGGAGAGGGCTTACCCGTGCGGTTCCAACGAGATCGTCCGAAGCCGAATTGGGTTCCAGAAAAACTCTTGGCGGATCGTCAAAGGTCCGACCCCATCCTTTGGCTCCAAAATGGCTCAAACGCCTCCTCTACCAAATGAGGAGGCTACTACCTATTTTAAGCCGGAAAACAATGTACACGGCGTGTACTTCTGAGTACATGTCGTGTACTTCTTTCATTTAACTGTTCATTTTCCGGCACTACCACATTGTTCATCCGTCGACATGAGTACACGGCATGTACTCCCAAGTACACGGTGTGTACTGTCGCCCTGCTGGCGGCGACTCCTCCACCTTACTGTTTAAGCCTACCGACTGACTACACGACGTGTTAGGTAGCACCACACGGCGTGTAGTCAGTTCCTACACCCTTCATCACCGGCATGGATACATGCCCCGTGTACTCATCCCAACACGGCCAAAAATACATGATGTGTGGAAAAGTACACGGCCTGTAGTTCCAAAATTTTGTATTTTTCCCTATTTTCCATATTTTCTCAAAAACACTTAAGGAAAAGGAAAAGAAGAAGCCCGTACCACTAAAATAAGAACCGGGTTCTTACAAACTTCCCCCCTTATAGCAATTCGTCCCTGAATTGCCCTTCCAAATGTGGATAAGATAAAGCTCAGAACAGCTCTGGCCACTGAGCACGTACGTCAGACTCCCGCTCCCAGGTCTCGTCCTGCACTCAACCATACTGCCATAACACCCATACGAGAGGAACTGACCGGCCTCGGAGAACCATCATGCTCCTGTCAATGATATGGATCGGATACTCCTCAAAGGACACATCATGATGAAGCTCAACCTCCTCTGGCTGAAAGGTATGAGATGGGTCTGAATGGTAGTGACGTAACTGAGACACGTGGAAGACGTCGTGCATGGCTCGGTACCGTTTCGGTAATTGCAACCGATATGAAACCAGCCCGACTCTCTCAAGAATCTCGAATGGCCCCACATACCTCAGTGAAAGCTTACCCTGTCTCCTGATCCACTTATGTCCCAACCTCGACGAAACACGTAAGAAAACCTGATCCCCGACCACGAACTCCAAAGGTCGTCTGTGGCGATCAACATTAGACTTCTGACGAGACTGGGCGGTAGCCATCCACTTCCGAATCAACTGGACCTGCTCAGATGTCTCCTGTACGAGCTGTGGCCCCAGTAAAGCTGCCCCACCTGCCTCTAACTAGCACAAAGGTGATCGGAATGGCCTACCATATAAAGCCTCATATGGTGCCATCTCAATAGTCTCCTGAAAACTATTGTTATAGGGAAACTCGACTAAGGGTATAGGCTTCTCCCAAGAGCCCCCAAATTCTAGGACGCATGCGCGCAACATGTCCTCTAGCACCTGTATCGTCCGCTCTGACTAGCCATCTGTCTGAGGGTGGTATGTTGTGCTCAGAAGCACCTGTGTTCCCATCTCCCTCTGAAAGCACTGCCAGAAATGAGATGTAAAGAGGGCATCCCTATCCGAAATGATAGAATGAGGGACCCCATGAAGACATAAGATCTCTCGGATATATATCCTTCGAAGCTTGTCCACACCGAAGGTCTCCTTGATCGACAAGAAGTGAGCTACCTTCGTGAGTATGTCCACAAAAACCCACACGATGTCGTTTCCTCAAGGTGACCTCGGCAACCCTATCACAAAATCCATCGCGACATCAACCCATTTTTACTCTAGAATGGGAAACTGCTGTAACAGCCCAGCTGGCCTTTGGTGCTCTTCCTTCACCTCCTGACAGGTGGAACACCTCGTAACAAAACCAGCTATCTCTCTCTTCATACCCGGCCACCAGTACTGACATCTCAAGTCTCGCTACATCTTGGTAACCCTGAGATGAACTGCCCAAGATGAAGCATGAAACTCCCGCATCATCTCCTCGTGTATATCCCCTGGAACCCATACTCATCCACGGAAACACATGACCTCATCATCGCTTATCATCCAACCAGGAGGAGGGTCCTCACTTGCCACCGACTCCCGTAGAACTAGTCCTTTTGAAACTGATAGCTGCCTCATCGTCACTCTGTCTAGGAGGGTAGAAGTCACAGCTAACGAGTAAAGATAAGTCTGCCCCTGAATATCATGAACCTCTAGATGCATCTCAGAGAATAAATCCATAAGCTACCACTCACCACTGGCATCCTACACTACCTGTATCTGAGTCTTCCTGCTCAGTGCATCGGCTACTTCATTACCTTTACCAGGTGTATAGGCAAGCTCAAAATCGAAGGATTGTAGGTACTTAACCCACCTTCTCTGCCTCAGATTCAGGTCACGCTGAATAAAGATATACATGAGACTTTTGTGGTCGGTGAAAACCACAAAATGCTCTCCCAACAGATAATGTATCTAACAGCGCAACGCGTGAACAACTGCAGCCAACTCGAGATCATGCATCGGGTAATTTTTCTCATGTGGACTCAACTGCTGAGACCCGTATGCAACAACTCGGTCGCCCTACATCAAAACGGCTCCCAACCCAATCCCTGATGCATCACAATAAACTGTATAGATATTCCCCTGCTCTGGGAGTATCAGGATCGGTGCTAATGTCAACCGTCCCTTCAGGTCCTGAAAAGCTGCCTCGCAAGCTTCCGACCAAATGAACTTCACCCCCTTCTTAGTCAGACCTGTCAACGGTGCTGCTAAGCAGGAGAAGTCCTGGATGAAGCGTCAGTAGTAATAAGACAGCCCTAAGAAACTCCGTATCTCAAACACGTTCTTAGGCTTCTCCCAGGAAACTACTGCTCTCACCTTCTCTGGGTCTACTGCAACTCCTGCCTCTGAGATAATGTGACCCAGGAAGTGAATCTGGTCCATCCAAAAGTGGGACGTTGAGAGCTTAGCATATATCCGATGCTCTCTCAGTGTACTCAATACGATATCAAGATGGGTCGAATGGTCATGTAAAGTGTGAGAGTACACCAAGATGTCATCCACGAATACTACCACAAATGAATCAAGATACGGATGGAACACACGATTCATCAGATCCATGAAAACTGCTGGCGCGTTCGTCAGTCCAAACGGCATAACCATCTACTCATATAGACTATACCTACTCCTGAAATCTGTGAGAGGTATATTAGATGGTCTAACACGCAGCTGATTATATTTGGATCTCAAGTCAATCTTCGAGAATACTCATGCTCCACGAAGCTGATCAAACAGATCATCAATCCTCAGCAAAGGATATCGGTTCTTAACCATCAACTGGTTTAGATTCCGATAATCCACACAAAGTCTAAGGGTACCATCCGCCTTTTTAGCAAAAAGGACCGGAGAACCCCAAGGAGAAGTACTGGGTCGGATAAAACCCTTCGCCTGTAGCTCCTCTAACTGCTTCTTGAGCTCCTATAACTCAGGCATGGCCATACTATAAGGAGGAATGAACACCAGTGCTTCTCCTGGCACAAGTTCGATAGAGAAATCCACCTCACGCACTGGGGGTAGACCTGAAACGTCGTTCGGGAAGAAATCCCTGAAATGATCATCAACTGGAGGGAAATCTGTCTGACAAGTCCCCTGATCATCCAGATATAAGCTCGCAATCTGGGCTATGACTCCACCTCACCCATGATGCTCTGGTCCAGCTCGACTCGCCTGAACATCCCATTCACCCTTGTATAGAAACTCTCCACCCTCTGGTGACGTGAAATGCACCCTACGACGATAGAAGTCTACAAAATCTCGAAAGGGAACCAACCAGTCCATCCTGAGAATGACGTCATAGCTCGTCATCTCTAAAACATAGAGGTCCCAAAGGAAGTGACACCCTCCAACCTCAAGGGGGAACTCCTTGGACTGATGCACACCATCCGTCCTAGTCCCCAACGGAGTGTCTAGCGTCATGATATCCGAAGAAGTAGAAACAAAGAGCCCAAGGATCTCCACAATGGGTACAGATACAAAACTATGCATAACACCCATATCAAAAAGTACCGAGGACAAGACAGAAGCTACTAGAATAGTACCTCTGACTGTAGAAGGTCCAGGATCCTACTCCTGCTGGGTCTGTTGCACTGCATATGCCTGCCCAGTGCCGCAACCCTATGACACAACCTAGCTACCCTAAGCTGTCCTGCCCTACTGCCTCTGCGATCCTGGTGTCTGGCTACCACGGCCATGACCACCATCTCTGCCCGCACGCCCTGACCTATTCCAGTTCCCTGACTGGTAAGAAGCCACTAGTTCTGATCCCGCACACGGAGTCTGCACAGAACCCCTCTCACTAGCCATTGGTAGAAATGCCCTGCAAAAGCACTGCAGATGACCCATCTTGCCGCAAGCTCGGCACTCAACTGGGTCTCGTGGACACTACGGTCTCTTGTGCCCCTCTCTACCACATTGGTAGCACATAACCTTACCACCAGAAGCATTCTTCTGACTGGTATTGCTGCCCTGAGAGAAGTCTATCTGTCTCTTCCTCTTTCCAGTAGAAATAACACCAGTAACTGGTGCTGAACCACCCTGGCCCACACCACTAGATTCCCACAGGTTCCTCTCTGTAATCACAGCCTGGTTCACAATCGTGTGTATAGTAGGCAACCTGAAAACATTCACCAGCGCTCGAATGTCATACCGAAGACCATCCTCAAAACGTCTGGCTCTCAACATCTCATCACCCACTAGCACAGGTACAAAACGCTGAAGCTCCATAAAACGAGCAGAATAGTCCATCACCGATATAATTCCCTGCTACAGATTCATGAACTCTCAAGCTCTATCTGCCCTTAGCATCTCGGGAAAGAAGAAGTCATAGAAGACTGCCTGAAAATCTTCCCACGCCATGTCCCTGTGATGCTTTGTCTGGGTGGTAACATCCCACCACCTCTTGGTGGAATCACACAGCATGTAAGTCGCGAGATTGACCCTCCGCCCTGGAGGCGTATCCATGTGCTTGAAAATAGTCTGCATTGATCCTAGCCAAGACTCTGCAGCCTGTGGTTCTCCATCCCCTGAAAACGTAGGCGGATGCTGCTGCTGAAAGATACGCGTCAGCTCGGCCATAGATGTGGCAGCCTACGGTGCTCCCTGAAAAGTCTGCATGAACCGCAATAAGCCTTCACGGAACTGCGCCTCCGCGCCTGTGTCCTGTATAACAGTTGGCGCCGCATCTGGCTCTGCTGGGGGATCAACTGGTAGCCCATGGCCCACCGTCTCCGGAGTATAATATTCACCGCTCTCCTGGCGAACAAATCTCGTTCGTCTAGGCGGAATGACACTACAAGGTCAAAAGCACGCCTCAGATTCAATATTATTAAGATTGAAAGTGAAGGAACCACAAAGGAACAAGAGGAAGAAAGAATTTCAAAATTTGAAAAACAAGACTACACGGCGTGTACAATGACTACACGACGTGTACTTGACTTCCCTTCCCCTGACCGGGTCCTTCTACACGGCTTAGCCACACGACTTCCGTTCAACAAAACTACACGGCTTGTATAATATCTACACGGCGTGTACGGTGTTATTTTCCAACTGCTTGTATCGTCTGTGAGACGGCTGACTACTTGGCTTAACTCCACATGGCGTGTTACACCTCCACACGGCGTGTACTCCATCCCGTTTCCCAACCACATGACTAACTCCACATGGTCTGTCCTCAGACAAGATTACACGGCGTGTCCCACAGGTACACGATGTGTTTAGGGAGAGGTGACACCGGCCCGTGTTGTTATTTATATGGCCGAGTCCCCTAGGTCACACTACACGGCGTGTCTATAATTGACACGACGTGTTCTGTCAAGGAGTTCACCGACCCGTGTTTTTAGTTACACGGCTGAACTCCGGGTCACACTACATGGCATGTCCACTCGGTACACGGCGTGTTTTACCCAAGCCTTGCCCTACCCCGTGTTTCCGCCCACAAGGTTTGTGACACAGGAAGAGACTACACGGCATGCCCACTCGGTACACGGTGTGTTTAACCCAATCCTTTCCGTACCCCGTGTCGCCGTCCATATGGTTTGTGACACAGGAAGAGACTACACGAAGGGTACTCAGGGTACACGGTGTGTACTCAAAAAGTTAATTTTTCTTCCTGAACAGAAGAGAATACACGGCCTGTATAAAAATACTACACGGCGTGTATACTGGGTTTCTGGACAGTATGCCTCAGAAACTTCCCCGAAACCCAGAAAATACTGAAACTAACACCTAAGTGTCAAATTCCGACCCGTGGGGGCCCATACTACCCACTAATCAAAGTTTGATATCTTATATGTGTTATAACCAATATAAATTCAATGATCCACCAAATTCCGGTCAATGGGGGACTATACTCCCCAAAAACCAAAGTTTGGCGTCCATTCTATAAACAAACTCAAACAAACATACCATTTCACAAGGCATGTATTTATCAAGCAGCTATCACAATAGCATGCTTTATTAGCACAACAACTATCACAAAAACATGCAAATTCTAATGCACCTACATGGCATGGAAACTATGCATGGCATGTGATATCTAGCATGTGCCTATATGATGCATGAGATGACATGACCTCATATCATAGGGTTGTAACTGAATAGAACCCATAGATAAAATGTAAACAGCAAAATCTCAAAGTGCGTCACCCAATGGTGAAAACATATCAACCGTAAAATTGAAAAATCAAAAGAATACAAAATACGAGGTAGATTGGATTTTCCATGTACACGGGTTAGCTACGCCTGAGCACAACTTATTACCAACTACCGTTCCATCCTATCCTTGACTACGGATCCAAATAGTATGTTATAGAAAAGAAACCCCTCTGATACCACTTTGTAACGTCCCGGACCAAGGTGCCATGAAACGGGTGCCCCGAGCCCGGTTCGTCACGTGACCTCAAGCTCATTTCCGCAAACGCCAGAGGCTGTCGACTAGCAGTGAGAGCCCAGGTCTGATAGTGGGGAAACTATGCCCTAATTTGTCAAAGTGTAGCGCAGCGGAATACAAAATAAAACATACAAAAAACAGTGGAATCAGTAAACCATACACAACTGAAATAAACTACAGCAGTGGGTATAACCAACAGTATATAAGTGATGATGCTACATGTTTCAAGTTCGAAGAAAACAGCCAGAACATGTTATACACCAATACAATACAACAAAATACAGAGCACAACAAAATAAGCAAAACAGCTGGCAGCGGCATCGCGAGCCTAGGCTTGGTCCCATGCCCTCCTACTCCTCAGCAACAATCAATTACCTGTATAGGGACTCTTGCCCCTATCTACACCTGCAACAACATAATCTGTTTGGGCCGAAAAGCATGACCCAAACAGGGTGTGAGAAATATATCTCAGTAGGCACCCACCAAAGGCTCGTGCCCAACTGTGTGTAAGCATTCAACAATAGTGTACAGTAGTAAAATGCAATAAAGTCAGCATTACTCAATAGTAACTAATTACCAGTTATATTTCCATTTTATTATCCATTTAACCCATTTAAATATTAGAAATCACCACAGTGCATTTCCAAGTAAACAATCCACGTCCTCAGACAGGTAACCCCTACCATCAGGTAAGGAGTATCCAACACAAGAATCTGCCCTCAGGCATAACAGAATTTTTTCCCTCAGGCGTAGGTAGTGTCTCCCTCAGGCATAGAGTCTATGGCCCTCAGGCACGGAAGAAGTTTCCCTCAGGCCGAAAATATCTACAGCCCTCGGGCTATATAGTGCAGTGCCCACAGGCTAATCACAACAACGCCCTCAGGCTAAACAAGTAACCGGGCCATGCCCAATGTATCAAAATGCAGTAAACAAGAAATTCCTCTCAAGGCAATTCTACAATTACTACCTTTAAGGCATACCCTTGGGTATCCTGGCCATACGACTAAACAGTGAAACACACCACCAGGGTGGTTTCGGATCCATGAAACGATCCCAACCAGCATTTTTATTATCACAATTAAATACCTAATCAATTATAGGTATTAAATATAGCAACGACCTCAGACACACGACACCCTAACATGGGTTCGTGGCACAAAAACGCACAAAAAACACAGCAGTTGGAAAACTAAACACCAAGCCACCTACCTTATACACCAACGAGCGTTATACACGAATGTCAGTTCCCGAAACGCCCAAGAACGACGTAGATCTGACGAAGAACAAAACCCATTCAAAATTAAATAACTTACGTTAGGAGAAGAATCAGTAAGAATGGTACAAGGAGAGGAGAGGGCTTACCCGTGCGGTTCCAACGAGATCGTCCGAAGCCGAATCGGGTTCCAGACGAACTCCCGGTGGATCATCAAAGGACTGGCCTCCTCCTTTGGCTCCAAAATGGCTCAAACTCCTCCTCTGCCAAATGAGGAGGCTACTGCCTGTTTTAATCCAGAAAAACAAAGTACACGGCGTGTACTTTTGAGTACACGATGTGTAATTCTTTCATTTAACCGTTCATTTGGCGGCACCGCCACACTGTTCATCCGTCGACATGAGTACACGACATGTACTCCCAATTAAACGGCGTGTACTGTCGCCCAGCTGGCAGAAACTCCTCCGCCTTACTGTTTAAGCCTGCCAACTGACTACACTGTGTGTAAGGTACCACTACACAACATGTATTCGGTTCCTACACCCTTCGTCGCCGACGTGGCTACACGCCCCATGTACTCATCCCAACATGACCAAAAATACACGGCCTGTAGAAAAGTACACGGCGTGTAGTTCCAAAATTTAGGATTTATCCCCATTTTCCATATTTTCTCAATAACACATAAGGAAAAGGAAAAGAAGAAACCCGTACCTCTAAAATAAGAACCGAGTTCTTACACTAGAAATAAAACAACATAATTTATAAATTTTTCAGATCCTTCTATGATACCATATTTAATATGACTACCTTAATCTTTACATATTCTATTTAATTTTGACTATAATTTCTTTTTTATTTTATTCTAATTCCAAATTTAGGATTAGTGTATTATTGAATTATGAAAATCTTTTACAAATAAAATGAATATATTACAAGTGGACACTCTTATACATTATCCATTTCATTAAAATGTCATAAAAATAAAAAGTTATTTCATTTCATGATAAGTCATCAATTTTTTAATGAACTCATCCTTGATATTAATCACTTTGAGGCCCAATAAATAAAATTTTAGAAAATGGTATGATCATAATATATAATTATTGGAGATAAAAATTAGGAATATAATAATTATCCAATGAATACTTATAAACACATTATATCATTTTAATAATGACATACTTCTCAAACTTTAAAGTACCATATACTTTCCTCAATAAAATACATTTTGAAAATATGATATTTAAATTAAACATATAGAAAATTAAAACATATATTTAAACTCTTGAATAATTTTAATATCATTCTTATAACTTTAACCTCTGTCATATCTACACATGGATTATTCATCGTAGATTAATTTTTAATAAAAATTTAAATATATTCCATAATCTCTTAGTAGATTCAAAATTGGTTATATTAGACTCTTTTAAAAATTAATTATAGTGGTAAAATTAGATCCCCACCATCAGTTTATAATGTAACCACCCATCCTCATTATATTTTACCATGAACCATAACATAATCATAACACATTATTATTTCATAAAAAATTATTAATGAATATAATCATTCTATTTTGAAATCACGTATCTTTTTTTAAAATGTAAATATAAAAATAAAAGAATTTTATTTGAAAATAAAAATTGATACATGTATAGGAATCATAAATTAATTAATTCATCATGAAAGAAGAAAAATAATATCATTCCCTATAAATTTTTAAAAAATATTTTTCCCTACGAAAAAATAATCACTAAAAGAAGTTTTGAAATTAATGTCCATTATAAATAATATATCATTGAAATGAGTGATTATTAAATAATAAATTATTTGTATAATTAGTAAATCCACATAAAAAATTATAAATACAACATAATATAATAAAATGAATTTTAAGACATATTTTTATAATGACATTATCCATGAAATATAGATTTTACTAAAAGTAATGAAATTAGGTCAATAATTCCATTTCCTTGTAGTTTCCATTAATTGACAACATATTAACCTCATGTATAATTTTTAAAATATTGTTACTAATACATAAATATACCATAAAAATATTTATGACATAATATATGATCCATTAATGACATTATTCATGATTTTGATAATAATATTTCGTTACTACACTTGTTTTGGTTGTTAACTGTTTCACTTTCCTATGTATGTTCTTTCATGAATATCCTGGTTCATGATAATATGATGTTGTTCCATCAACTACAATATAATTTTAATGCAATATACATCATAATATATATAATTATATACATTTTAATTTCTATTTCTGAGTGTTGTATATAGAAAATAAGTCTTGTCACTTCATGGAGATGGTAGGTCGTATGCACACATAAGTTATGATATAATTCCCTTAATGGTTGCAATGGTAATGATGTTGGTGGTATACTAATTTTAATGTATTAATTTCATGATTTAAGTTCCATATATATCAAATATTTCCATCATTATAACCATCCTTATCAAGTGGTGATGAACATCAAATTACTCTGTAACATTGAGACAGTAAGTCATATATACACAAAAGTAATACTTCTTTTTTTTGTTTTGATAAAAGGAAGAATATAGATGTCCCATATTTAAGTTAATATCATATAATAAATATGATATTGTATTTAGTACATTACCGTGAAAAAATTCATATTAAGATGAAGTGACAGAATAAATAATCTTGAAAGAGTTTTTAATGTTGATTACCCCTTTGAGAGGGAGACATCCTTTAGATATATTATTAAGGGATCTATGGATGGACTCCTAGAAGGACCTTAACCTCCAAAACATAAATAAAGTTTTTTATTATATAAAATTTATTATTTCTTCCTTATATATACGGATAAATGTTATGTGACTATGTGAATGATGGGGTGCCCTTTTATAATTGAATGGAGTGGCACTTTTTGAATTTTAAAAAATACTAAATTATAATTCAATAATTTAAAAAAAAATCATAACAATGGGTAGATATTTTGAGATAACATATGATAAGGTTATATTCTAATCATTTAAAATAATTTGTAAAATTTTATTTGTCTTTGTAAACCTTATCATATCAATTAGCCTCTTGGTTAATTCTTTTTGACATTAACCGTGGTAACCATTATTTTCAATAAAATGGGAAAATAATTATACAATAAATGAAAAAAATACTCATAAATATATAATTAATTTCTTTTTATACTATAATAAATTCACATTGACGATTTTTTAATTTTTATTTATTCAATAAACTATTATTTTGAAAAATTTTCATTAATATAAATTTTTGATACTATTCATTATATTTGACTTCAATTACATCAAGAAAAAGTTAAAATTAGAATAAAATGATTTATCACAACTATAATATGTAATAAATATCTAGATAATTCATTTCAGATATTCATTCATTTGAATATATCAATGTTAATATTTTTTAAATCATTTATTTTATTATTATTTTAATTAAATAAATGTTGTATTAGAATTTCACAAGAATATAAGGTAATTATATTATTTTTAAAATTAAAAATATATTTCTATTATTATTATAATATTATTAAGAATAAAAAATAAATTTATGTTTGTTTATTTATTATTTTTCTCCCCACATGGACACACAATGTATATTAAATAAATAGATAGTGATATTTTGTAATTTTCATTCATTTAAATAATATATAAGTCATTTTCCTAGACATGTGTCCATTATAAAAATAGAACCAAAGGTGAAAATAGATGAATTTATTTTTATCTCATTGTTTTTTGGAATTTTTAGGTCTTTTTTATACTATAATCTTTTTGTTTTAACCCTTTTTAAACATCTTCAAATCTTAATGTGGAAAAATAGATTTTTAATCCGTGAGGGTTAATGTAGTTACTATAAAATTCCAAAGGGCCCATAAATGAATGATTACAATTATTTTAATATTTATCCAAATAATTTTGATGAATTAAATATTTTTTTGTTTTATATAATTTATTTTAATATTATTTTAAAAAAATATCATTAATGTCAATTTCATAGACTAATCATTATTTTTTCATTAATAAATTAAATAAAATATAACATCCAAAATAATATAATATTAAAAATAATAAATATTACATAATTATCTATAAAATTCATGGATCACCTTAAATATCTAATATTTTATTTATTTTAATATTTTTAATGTCATATATTTGATTTCACCATTAATTTGATTATTACTACATCCTCATTGTGTCTGAATTAAAGGTATTTATTTATTCTATAAAAAATTTAAATGAATTAAAAATATGAAGATATTTATTTTATATTTCAAATGACTATTAATTGTTGAACAATGATTATGGTGGAAAAAAATAAATAACATATACTGACAAAGAACAATAATGTGGCAAGTTTGACTTTTCTTAAAATAAAATACTATATGTGAATTAATGAAAAAATATGGTTGAAAAGTTTAAAAAATTCAAAAATTATGTATCTTATTTGAAAAATATTAATAAGATAATATTTGGACAACTCTTAGTGTAATATACAAATCCATATCGTATTATTTTTACCATTGATTTTCTCATTAAACATTAACTGGGGTAATACAAATTACAATGTTTAAAATTCTTATTTTCCAAAAATATAATTTCCCTATTTAAATAATATGGATTTTCAAATTCTAAATAGTGAATCTATTTTTCAAAAATTCAATCAACTTAAGTTTATGAAGTTAATTTAAATTTAAAAACCTATAATACAACAAAAAAATTATTTCAAAAAAAATTCTATTACAAAATATAAAATGTTATTATACTATATATATATATATAATAGGTTTCAAAAAATATTAATGGATTTTATTAAATTAATAGGAAATAATTATTTTTATATGAAATTAATTTCATAATTTTACAGTTTATATATAATATTGAATAAAAAATGAAACTAGTATTTTTCAATATTTATTGAAAACTATATATGTTTATAAAATTCATATAAATTCATCCAAATATTTTTTTACATGAAAAAAATAAATGGAAACACATATATTCAAATAATCATTTTTAAACTTCTTTAAATTATTTATGATATTATTTCATTAACAGAATGAACACCATTTTTTGAAAAAAACATATTTTTAATCAAAAAAATTACCTTATAATATTTTTATTTTATAATTATTTAACATTATTTTAATTCTGAGAAGGAAAATTATATTTCTTTCATAAATATGTTATCCCTATTTATACCTTTTAATTTAATTGATAGGTTATAACATAGTAATTTAAATAATTATATATAGATGTTCTTTTATGCTTAATGTTGTGTATCTTATATACTACCCAACACACTATTACCTTTAAAAAATGTGAGAGGTTACAAAAATATAATCGAAATTACAATAAAAAATAAGTAAATCTACAAGAAATGAAATATCAATTTCATATTGACATATTTATATTCACATTAATAATATTATATTGAATAGAAAAAAGGATTTGTGAGATATGTCTACATTATCACCAAGTAGTTGTTAATTTCAATATTTTAAATATCATTACAATATTATAAGATGAAATAAATGTGTTGAAATGTATATAAAAACGACATCACTACAAATTTAGAGACCACATCTTTTTAGGACTGTTTTTAATGTACAACCCATAACACTAATAGAAGGTGTTTGTTTGAGGAAACGATTGAATAAAAATAAATATAGTCACCCATGTTCATCTATGATTTTATACCTTTTTGAGGTAGTATTGTGTCGATATAAAGACATTTTATTTGATAATATCCCATACCGAGGTATATAAGCATCTTTGAAAGACAAAATGGAATCTGGAATTGTTCAATTTCAGATGATAAAGGAATAAAAAAATCTCTACATATGATGCAATTGTATCAATTTTTATATTATTATGGTTGTTAATAATATATGGTTTATTATCAAGGTGGATTTGATCATCACCCTCATCAATTAGACTACCCATACCAACATGTAATATTCAAATCCAAAGGGAATATAAATGAAACTTTTCTTTTATACCTGGAACCCAAACATCACCAATGAATTATTCATCCTTAATATGTATGTTAAGTTTAAAACTATATCTCATTAATTATATATTAATGAATATAATAATTAATTATATCTCTATATATGAGACAAAATTCACTTTTTTTCCAATCCCTTATTTTTTCCTCTAAAAATATGTCTACTAAATATTTTTTATTTCGTATAATGGTGATAATGGAATACTAAATATTCCATGATTACCATAATTAATTGATCACATTAATATCTTTTCCATGATTCCCATATTGATGTAATGGTCGGGTAACTCATCATCCAAATAAATTATATCCCCATAGCATATCCAATTATTGGTTTCTAACAAATTCCATGAAATAATTTCCATAATAATATGAAAATACAATTGGAGAATATTAATAAGCACATGATATTTACATAATAATTTTATGAATACAAAATGAAAAAAATATATCCATTTATTTATATAGTTTTTTATAATAATAATGTCATCAAAATGTCCACAATACATTTAGATGAATAATTTTTTGTAATAGGTGAAAATACATGTCAGTTTATTTATGACACTACCCAGACGTCTCTCAGTTAACCTACAACTACTCCTTTGATTATTCGACGAATAATTCTAATATAAAAATATCTGATATAAATAGATATTTTTTGAATTAAATGTTATAAAATTTTCATTTTTATTCCTATAATAGCTACCCTTATCAGTTAAAACTTTTAATATAATATTTAGATATTATGTTCATGTATCATTCAAAAATCAATATCTTAGATCCTAGGATGATGTAGAGGTCTATTTATATATATTACACCTTTTATAAATCTAAAATTTATCATATAAAATAAATAAATAATAATATGAATAAAAGAAAAACGATTTCCATCATCATATGTCGAGAAAAATAGTTACTAATATTTAACTGTAATTATGTTTTTGAATAATTCCCCTGGTATATTGATCGGAATATGATGTCGTCAGTTTATAATGTGCATTTTATATGAAAATATAAAAATTTATTATATAGTATACTTTTTATCTTCAATAATATTAATAGATACATGTTTTAACATAAATTAATCCAAAAAACATTCACTTTCCTTTCGATAAAAGTACATAATAATTCCATATTAACATAGATATCATTGAGTTGTGAAGAAGTGTCCTATTGTGGATTTTCATGAATCAGATGTTTTTCATGAACGTTATTATGATCATATAGTATTGTATGATTTTTATTTATGTATATTGGTCAGACCTATCAAAATAGTTAATTAAAGGACTTGGATTCATCTATATAAATAAATAGAGATTTCAAATACAACATGAAAATTAAAAATACATACAAAACATCCAACTCATGAACATGAGTTATAATCCATAATCCTCAAGTTGAAATTATATATATGAAACCATAATAGATAAATATAAAATATATAGACAGTCCAGAAGTGTTTTTTAATTATACTCCCTCATAAGGATTTTATAATTTGACAAATAATAATGCATTAATACTCAAGGGATGTGCAATATGGATACAAAACCACATTGTGATAGAAAATAGGTTGGTAGTTGTGTTAGGTTGGAGGGAACAAAGAGTTCATACATATATTAATATGATCAAAGATGTTATATAAATATATAAATTAAATATATATATTAGGATTATTAGGGAAGGTGTTCCATCTATCATTTTTGAAGAAATTTATAAACCATGAAATTGATTGATTTTATATATATATCTAGAGTGAAGATGTTTTGAAAGTGGTTTTTTGTTACGTCCATACTATAATTTATGGGGGAAATGATAGATAAAACATATAGATCAAATTTCACTACACACACTTGTATCCTAAAGATGCATTTCTATTAAATAGGAATATTTTGGTGGTATGTTATGAATTATGATCTTTTAGACTATGTGATCAGATAAATAGTATTATATAAAGTAAAATTTTAAATGAAACAACCTAAGGGGTCATAGAACCTCTACCTGTACTAGTAAGTGAGATAAAAAATATTATAATATACATTGCCCCTAGATTCTAAAAAAATCCAAGGACAAATGAAAATATATTGTTCATCATTATTTTTATTACAAAGTCTTCCCAATTCATATAAATAATAGATGATATAACCCAAAAGTTTCTTTCATAGGACTATATCAATGAATTTTTAAGTCATTACGGGGAACCTATGTAAATTGTACATGCCCATAAACCATTTTTCATATATAAATTATGGAAGGGTCTTCAATGGGATTTCGATATTGAGTTAAATTTAATCACATCCTATTAGCCTCAAACTATTTAGAAGTCTGAATAAAATATCCAGAACATAAAATTCATGTTAAGATCATGTTATATTAAATTCTATGTGAGATAGGATAAATAACATCCATTGGTTTAGTTATTATACAATAATAAACTACATTCGAGAATCAATAGGGATCCATTTGTAACATGGTATGAGAAGCAGTTTTTACACCATTCTAATGGGAAATAGTTGGTGACATAAATCAAGTTCGCTTGATTTATGGAAAATAATAGTAATTTAATTGTACGTATTATGTATCTTTAATTAAATACATATTAAATGAGTTTTTTTATTCTGTAACAAATAGAAGTCATACAAAAAGTACATTATTCCTTATGAAATAATAGACAGAATTTCTAATATAATTATCTTATTGGACATGTTGTATAAACATTATAAAGTTCATAGTCTCTTTCATGTGTCATTTTAGGAAAATAAATTCGAAATCCAATGTATTTTTTCATTATTGAGGAAATGGGGATTGGGTATGAATTTTCATATAATGAAGAGTCTCTATCGATTCTTCACAATAGACATATGGTATTGGGGAATCAGATAAATCAATTGGTGATTGTCCAAAAGAGATATAAAAAATAATAAAAATCATCCAAGAATCTTTAGAAATAAATAAATATGGAATATCCACATGTGTTTAGTGGATTATATATATAAACCTATTTCAAGGATGAACTAATTTTTGAGGTCATAATAAATTTTTTTATACCTAACAGTTGAAGGCTATCCAAATATCTAGATCTATAAAACTATTCACAATCTAAAAATATATTATTAATGAGTAAATTTTTTTGTATAAATTATGAAAGAAATTTATTAAAAAAAATTAATATTTTAAATTATTCATAATGTCATTGTCTTAAAATGAAATTTTTGGATTTTTCAACCACATAATTTTTATATGAAGAGTGTATATACTATTTTAATATTAAATGTGTATTTTATGAAATATTTTAGATATAATCATAATCTGAATCTCACCAAATACTTATCATAAATATATATATATATATATTATAAGTATTATAATAATTTTTAAAATATTATTGTTAATTTTTATTTCGTTATTTGATATTTTAATTCATATGTATCATATTTTACAAAAATTATATTAATGAATTATCAATTTACTATTTTAATAATAATAATTATCGTATTAAGAAATTTATTATTATATAATGAATTTAAAATTGGGAGCCATTAGGTCTTAATTATGTAATAAGCCCTGTATAAATTTTTAAAAATAATAAAACATTATTCCCGAAACTAGTAACTATAGTAAAATAAATATTTGTAATAATAATAATTAAAAGTCTAAAAGGAATAAAACATGATAAAAATATGTCTATAATTGAGTACTTGAGATAATCCCAACCATATTTCATCCTCCATTAATTTAATTTCTATTTATAATGCCTCAATCAATGAATCATTTTAATTTTCTGATTATTCATTCAAATGTACAAATAGTATTCATTAATTAACATATATATATTTATATTCCATATAATAATAATGTGTAATTTTTATGTGAGAAGAAAAACAAATTTATATCAACCAAAATTTCACTTCATGGATTATACAGTTTTTAAATTAAAATATTTTATATTATATAAACATAATTTTAGTAAAAGAACATCATTTTTAACTTATCTTTCCCAAATTAGTATAGGATAATTTTTTGGGGTTTTATTGGAAATTTTTATTTTTATAATGAATAGTAAAAAATCATTATTATTATTTGAGAATATTTTTTTGAAGTATCCAGAATGAAAAATTCAATAATATATTATCTTAAAAATTTTATTGGTTTTATTATGGTAAAAAAATCAATAAATAGTTTTGAAAATTAATTTATAATATATTTTATATAAAACAAAATTAATATTGAAAGAATCATTTGTAAAAAAAATTCATTCATTTGTTAATTTAATATTAAATTAAAAATTTCCACATCTAGAAATTGAATCTCAAAAACAGGATCTATATTTTGAATCATGTTGTTAAAATTTGGTAAGTAGTCCCCTTTTACCTCATGGAAAATCCCTCATACGTTGAGCAAAAATTTGTAGATCATAATAAGATAAGAAATTCCCCTAATTGGATTCATCAAATATTTCCCATTCAAATTGGGAATTACTATGCTTTAGGATATATGAATATTAGTATTGATGTTTCCTGACAACTTCGAATAAAATCTGGTAGACACCATACGAGTTGTGTTAGAGTAGTCCTGTTTTGGAGTTCACATTGGTGGAGTAGAAGTGAAGACCTATAAAAAAATGTAATGTGGAATAAACCTCATCAAAGTAGTTTACTTTACAATAATAAATTATTCAATATCATTCTAAATAATAAAATATTTGAAAACATGACCCTTTTTCAATTTAACCTTAATAATTACAATTATAATATAATAATAAAAAAACATAAATTGTATCAATATTTTTTTAAATATCTATAATATTTACTAATAGATATAAAAAGTAAATATTTTATTCTGTCAGTAATGATATAAAATATCAATTAATTTTTTATCATATAGATTTATTTTTAATTTATAGTGATGAATAAATTACCTTAAACCCCTATGCAATCATGACACTACTTGTTCAAGATGTACATATAACACATTAAAGATGTTTTTATTTTATAAATTCAAATACATTTTCGGTCATGATGTTTAAAATGTAATATTTTGTGAATTTCTCAAAAAATGGAATATATAAAAATTTATTGTGAACACGTTTTCTTTAAATGTTTTGCCATTTATAAACATACTCTCTTTGGAAAATTGAATAATATATGTTTTATAATATTAATGTTTTCCACTTTTTATTATCTATCATTTTTTATAAATTTTTTTACTCTTATAGAGTAAAAAAATTAAATATTAGTAATTTTCAAAAGTATTAACTTTTAAAATAAACAAGTAATGCTGAAAACAACATCTAAAATTGTGCTAGTTTTATTCTAAAATATTATTTTCAACCATAGTAATATTATATAATTAAAATAAAATATCTTCTAAATTTATTAATGAAAATTAATTTATATTTTTTAAATACTAAATGAAATTTCAATAGAGTCCCTCACACAACTTTTAAAAGGGGACATATGATCATATCTCCCTAATAGCTTTTTGTCACACATGATTAGCCGATACAGATTCATTCCCCTTCTGAAGCGCCCTTTCCATGACATAGACTCATTTGTTAGATAAAAAAATTTAAAAGCAAGAGATTTTGTGATTTTTCTAAAAAGGCTAATTTAATATTTTAATATTTTACATTTCACACAACACTGTATAATGATTTTTTACATTAATACATTATGTGTGGCTTGCGTTATAAACAAAACCATGTATCAAATATTATAAAAAATCACTTATATTTACTTGAAGTATAGATTTTTTGGGGTTTCTATTTCAAAAAAATAAGATTTCCTTCGATAAATTGTGTTACAGGTACATTCTTGTTTTACCAAACAACAAGTTACTATTAATATTATTTCTAAAATAATATTATAGCTACAACCTAGGTGGTGGAATAAAATTTTAAAATAAAAAAATATAAATTCTTAATAAATAAATAAATTTTTAAAGAAAATAAATCCATTGGTTATAAATTCATAGAATTTAATGTAATATGTATTTGAAAGAACGTTCTTTTCTTAGAAAATTATTTTTCTATCTAAAAAAAATTTATCATAAAAAATTAAAAAAATAAGTAATGATAAATTTTATAAATATAATTTGTATATTATATATTAAATCAATATTTTTAATACCCATCCAAATAATTTTATAGGTATGATATAAAAATGAAACCAATCTTATTAATAAAATGAATCTTATTTCTAAAAGGAAAATTTTTTCATTGATAAAACATTTTAAATTTTTTTCAAAAGGATTAAAATATTTATTTCAAAAAATTAACATCATTTTTTTGAATTATATTAATATTTACTTTGGAATAATTTTTTTTTATTTTTAATAGAAGATAATTGTTTTTACGTATATGAAAAAAAGCTGAATTTTAACTCAAAATAGTTTTTAATAAAATTATTATATATAGTGAAATTATGTTTTAATTTGAATAATTATTCAATTAGATAAATTATATATTAACTATTACATTATATATCATTATAATAAATTTCACATAGAAAATGGATATAAAAATATACCAATGTTTTGAACATTTTTACTTAAACAACATGCTTAATCATCTCATTCGTAAGTTCAAATTTGAATTAATTTATGCCGCATATGTAATTATAATTTTGAAAATTTGATTACATATTTTAAATAAAAAATATAAAATTTCAAAAAAAATTCCATCTTTTTGGGAAAAATTATTAAATGTAAATAAACATAATAACTGCGATTAATAACGAATTTATCTTCATAAATGAATAAACCTTACACATAAGGTCTAAATTGATCGTGAAACTCATCAAAAATAAATTGGTTGGACATATTTTTATAATAACTTCATTTTTATCCTATATAGTTTATTATTTGAGTCAATTGAAATAGAAAAAACGTGGGTGGAATTCACTATTCCATGATTTACAAGAAGGCCACTCCTCCTCCACTATTAAATGTCGCACAACCCTCCCACTCATTCTCAGCTATCAAGCCCATTGTATTAGAAAAATCTAGATAAACATACTACTTAAAACAATAAATTCATACTAAAAGACTCCATTTGTGAATAAATAAAACCAATAAATACCATTGGTGAAAACCGTGAGGAGTTACCCAACAATGTGGGGAGTTGGATGTGTACGAAAAAATTCGGGAGGCAAGGATCAAGATTTATCATATCACTTTTATTTTCCCTATGAAATAACACATGTTCATATTTATTTCTTATATGTTGTGAGTATACTACCAATGAATGTATTTTATTAATATAATAACTAAATTAATGGGTGTGTATGTATCTATTTTATTATCATTCTTTCAAGGGAGTTATGTTTGAAATATTACCAAATCGATAAATTAATGTTATCCCGGTTTTCATTCATTAAGACACATGCAATGATGTAAACCTATATTTTAATGTTGGGGGTATATATTTTCTTTGAAATTTATATGTGATTAATCATATTTATTTCATGATATATTATGCTCTATGTAATTTTATTGTTTCCATTATAACATGATTCATCATTTCCAATGTGGTGATAGTTTATTCCTAAAATATAATCATTTATCATTATTGTTTATGTTTATTATTAAATTGATGAAATATAATGATCGATATCATTTAAAAAATAATTATTTTTCATATCCTCTAGTGTAACATCCCAACCAGGCTCACCCATGAACCATTGGTAGGACCAGTCACCACATGACCTCACACATGTCTCCCAATATGCCGAAGGCTACCGACTAGCTTTGAGGGCCTAAGGATAGTCAGTGGGGAGACTATACCTTCTTATAAGTGTAAAAAATATTGTAAAATTGTAGAAAAATATTGGATGAATTCTAATAAATGATAAAGCTATATAAGAATGATTTTTTATAAAACATGAACAAAAATAGAAAAATATCGTTTGTATAGTAGATGCATGCATGACATGATAATGATAAAAAATTTAATACAATGTACAAAACAGAATGCTTTATGTTATAATAATGAAAAAAATAAATAATCAATCAATGCCCAAAGGAAGGTCTACTTGACCATCCTGAGAGTCTTCTTGGTCCTCTACTCATATCCTCCAAGTATATGAAAACAACACAATCTTGCAACAGAATAGAATCTACTCGGGTACACCGGTGAAATGGTGGCCCGTGTTTGGTGTGAGATATAAATCATAGATGTCCAAGAACACTGGTGTATATCCCAAATCCAAACATTCAACAAATAATATAAAAAGAGTGCTAGCATGTATAAATAAAGTATGCAGTATAATGTAACTATACACCAAAGTACATGATTCATCCCTCAAATAGTGTTTGAACCAGCATTATAAATCTATCATGCATACACAATAGTAATTACACTTTAATTGTCATTTATCAGTTAATAAAAACTCATTAAATTATGTATGTCTTTAGATTCTTCCTATGCACAACATCTCATATATAAGTCACTCGTAATATATGTCTCTAAATACAATCTATAAAATCAATGTAAAGACTGAATCCAAGCATGTTCATTGGCATGGATAACATGGCATTAGATATTAAGTTTAATCTTTCATGTACTATGTTCAAGCCCATCCACTTATAACAAAATGTGATTTTTCCAACCAATATAATACAATCTGAGCCCATCTAATAGGCATAGTGATTCCCGAATGGGTTTGTTCATTAAATAGTGATTCACCCATTCATTAACATGTCTAAACCTTTTACCATATTCAATTCCTAAATCATTACATCGAATCGTCTCTCATTAACAATTTAATTCTAATCATGTTCCACAAATTTTACCCACAGCCCAATGTTAATTAATTTTTGTAGAACGTCATGTCTAGAACCCTCGTGAGTATTTGGAGCATCTGTCCTTGTCTCACAACCAATGGGTATTTGGAGCAGTTTTCCAGGTCCCATAAAAGAATATTTTCAAGAAATATGTGTGTATAACATCATGTATTACCCCTCTGAGTATTGGGTTCATCAATCCCTATCTCATAACACATCTATCAATCATCCATATATATATATATATTTATCTTTGGTTTAGAACGCCATATCTGGAACACTAAACCATCCATTAAATAATTGAAAATAAATTAATCATTTCCGTTAATTAATTCAACAACTAATTAACATAAATCTCTCACCAATTAATTTCATAATAAATTATCCATTAAACTTATCTATAGTAAATATTTAATTAATTGTTAACTGTTATCAACCTCAATCAAGAAAATTGGATAATTAAATCAACATTTAATTATCCCAATTTTCTAACTGAAAGCATGATAATAAATTCACGAATAAATTATCCTTATTCCCTTACTAATAAAATTGATTTGTTCAATATTCCAAATCTACTAGTTAACAC
The DNA here is from genome assembly GCA_963277665.1 of Viscum album. Lineage (NCBI taxonomy): Eukaryota > Viridiplantae > Streptophyta > Magnoliopsida > Santalales > Viscaceae > Viscum > Viscum album. The sequence goes on from OY728143.1 coordinate 1,020,033,041, forward strand.
AAAAATTAACTATATACACATTACCATTATTAATATATAAATTAATTAATATAGGAAAAAATCACATCCATAATTAGTTTTCAAGAATTAATTTTTAAAAATATCTCTTCAAAACTACAACATTTTATCTATCAATTAATACTTCTATTTAGTAAATACAATGTATCAAAAATAATCATCAGATCAATTATATTGTATAGCTAAAATAATATCTCCTAACCAATTCATCAATCGGATAACCAATCCGCATTTAACATTTTATAATTAATCTATCCATTACTCATGACAAGTTTTCAATTAATCATCTGATAAAAACATGTTATGTAATTATACATATTCAATATTACCTATATTCAAAAGATGAAACAAATTACAAACCCACATCTTGATAATTAATTCTTCAATATATTACCCAACTAATAATGCAACTACATTATAATTATTTAATTATTTTATCATGTCACTATAACCAAATCAGTAATACATGCATAAATACAACACACGGTCATGTCCTCATTTGAATCATGTGACCAACATAATTTAATAACATTATGTGTCATGCATAAACATATCATATATCAGCACTAACCAAAAGAAAAATGAAAAGCTAAAAACACAAGAAATCATTTTATTAATGAATTTATTAAATTTTAGCACTTGAAAAAGGACCCTACCACGGGGTGGAACCAAAACAAACATGCCACACTTCATCACATGACGACAACCTATCCAGAACATTTCCAAAATCATATGTGCACATGCCTTTTATATATATACATATATATCATTCTACACACAGACACTCAAAGATTCACCAGCGTGTGCCCTGCAAAAATATCAATGATTTACTAAAACAAAAACAAGAGTACAAAACCAAACCAGTTTGGTCTACGCACATATATCTATAGACCATGGGCTTAGATAAAATATCTGACGCAAATTTAGATGGTTCCCGACAAAATAAACCAAGTAGAAAATATAACTATGAATCAACATCAAAGAACCAAATCATTCTAAAACAACACAAAACAACTGAATTCCCTAAAGATTAATTTATAGGTGGATAAAAACATAAAAATCGACAAATTAAACAGGTGAAAAACTAAACCTCAGTTTTAGAGGATTACCTGAACTAACGGCTTCAATGGGAAATGAAACCTTCTACCTAATCCTTGGTGGAAGATGCTGGAACATAGACCAAAAACTCAAGAGAATCTGATTACACAACCCAATAACTGAAGAACACCATAATATTTGTGTTACCACAAAACATAAAATCGGCCAAACCAAAATCAGTGCCGAAAATGCACCAAATCCTGATAAAGATGAGGGAGGGTATACGGGAAGATCATACCGACAATATTCGTGTTAAAACTATGAAGGAAAAAAATGGTTTAGTCGATTCACAAGGAAGGACCTAAAATAAGGGGGTCACGCGTTGTAGCAGTTCTGCCTAGAGGTGGTTTGTGTTGATGTAGGGGGTCGTCCAGGGTTGGGTCGCACTGTAGGTGGTGTGCTACAGGTAAAATATTACACAACAAGGGGGAGATCACGCAATATGGTATATGATCGGGCAAAGGAATAGGGGTGTGGCCTGCTGGTTAATGTTGCGAGGAGGAGGAACAAGGGTGGTTGACGCCTTATTGTGCATGGGGGTGGGGGGATAGAGGATTGTCCTATATCCTATTTTATAATTATTTATTTTAACATAAAAACTAAATAATACAATTAATTAATTTTTAAAACTTCCAAATTAATTGTAATAAAACTAGTCATTAATTTTTATAATTTCAAGGATAATATTAATAATCCTAGTCATAACATTTTTATAATTACATTCCTTATATTTATTTATCTAAAACCAGAACCCATAGAAACATTTATTATTTTTCATAATAATAATAATAATAATTAATTATTATTATTACATTTGTAAATTTAAAATAATAATAATGTCAATATTATTATTTTTCAAATATTTAATAAATACAACACCTCTATTTATTTACAAAAATTCATCACAACATTAAAACACCTTATTTAATTAATCTTTTCATGGAGACACCCAAAATCCACATTAATTTCATATAAATGTTACACCCCATTAATAATGAAATTAAAATCTTTTAACAACCAAATAAATTAGTAAACACTATCAAAATAATAATAACACTATTGTTATTATTATTTAAAACTTTCATTTATTTAAACACAATACTACCTTTAAATATTTTTAAATTAAAATTTTTAAAAAAATATTAAACTATATAATCTACACAGGTTAGACATCAATGGTACAGAGACCTTTCAGATCAATCAATGTGGACTTTTTTGAATTATGTGCTCCTGAGATTTATCGTGACACTCGTGAAAATTATTGTGTATTTACTCAATTCCAAAAACAAATCCTTTATGTGTTCCAAATCTTGGAATTAAGTTCCCGAGAATATTTTATAAACTAACCAATCGATAAACATAATATTTATTGAAAACTTTCGTATTAAAACCTAGTAGAAAAACATGAGTCTTTACAATATACCAACCATAAAAACATCTCGTCCCTATGAATCCATTGGGAACTACTCAAAAAACCGACCATGGTCATTTAATCATGTTAGAACTGTCGTATTCAGTTCCAAAATGCTAATCATATCCATAGAAAATCTTTACAATCCTAATGATAATTAAAACATTTAAAAATTATTAAAATCCCACTTTACAAAATAATCACCGAAACGAAGCTTATATCCGAGGCCATTACATGGACGACATCAAAGAAACGATCTAATATCGATCAACAAATAGAAAATGGTATGAATGATTTCCTGAAAACACATATGATCCCAAAACCCACACTCACCCTTAAACTGGAGACTTTCCTTTTAAAATTATTACACTATAAATTTCATTTATACCAATGTATTTACACGACCACCAGTGACATTCATGAGTCAACCCATTGAAAATATATTTAAAAAAACCAATGTTTTCCAACATGAATGATGTCATATCCCAATGAACCCAATAATCATGTGTAAAACCATGATAACAACCACTCATCAAGACTAACAACATTTAAAACATTAATACACCATAAGACCGACACTATATTAGTGTATCCATGATGAGGTCGTGATAGGGGACATGCCCTCTATATTCAGAAGAGTACAGTAGGGTAAAACAATGATCACTAAAAAGGTTAGTCAAACAACTTTTAGATGATTATGTTCAAATAAAACATGTCGCCACCTGCCGACATGTTTACTGAAATCAATGTGACACTACGAACCTTAGTATTGTCTAGGATTTCAAAATAAAATTTTAGTCTCCTACTAGGGTGCTATTTGAAAAACAACATAACACATGAATTTTATGTTCCATGAACTATGATCACTACGTTAAAAATTGACCATATAAGCCATAAATTAATCCTATCAACGTTTCAAAACATTATAGTCCCAAAAATTCCTCCTGAGTTGTAGGACATACTTACCTTAATGCCCAAAAAATTCTTAGGGTACTACCTACCTCATGCTATCCCCTTATAAAGCATAAAGGATGACCCTCTCTATTGATCCCGCAAAACTGAAATCACTATGTTAAAATGCCCATTTTTTATTTTAGCCATTTTAATTATTTCATTTCAAACTTTTAATATTTGAATGAATTTAAACAAACATAGAATCACTTTACATCAATTCAAATGGTTTTCAATCATTGTCTCAACATCGAAACATGGATGTTATAACAAACTTAATCTTTTATCATTTATCATTCAGTGTCTTTTCATATTCATCTAGAAATATAGCATCTAATTCCTTTTGACAGAAAAGAAAACATCTGAGGGTCCCATATATTCAATCTGAGTTTTTCAAAATGATATCCCAAAAAATATAAATTCAATCAAAACTTAGTAGTGTTTCATTTATATCTATTTTTAACACAATATGATTATAAAATTCTCAGTTATATGGGTGGCTATATACTGATTAATAAGGCGACCATATACCTTACCACCAGAATTAGGCTCCCATTTATTATAATCAATATTCATATAACATATTAACTTTAATATCCCTTTTTACACATCAAATCTTCTCTATCATGCTATCATAAGATGTAACACAACATCATGTTTTAACACAAAATCATGGAACAATTATAAAAACATCCTAATCAGTGTGGATGTATGGAATATAAGCACCAAAGCATGTTAAATTTATCATTGAAACATGCTATTGAAAAGTAATGCTAAATAAGTACCGGGCATGACACATATTCAAGGAATAAAATCTATATTAGCAGTCATCCTATTAATGAAAGTACATGAAAATGGAATATATGATCGTCATGTAAATCTATAAGTGCCTAATTTTATGCAAGTAATGCGACATACTCTCCATATTATTACAATGTAATTTTCTCAATATTTCCATAATAAATAAGAAGTGGAAAATACCCCTGTCACTTAAGGAGAAATCATATCAACCATAACAGTTAAAAATCATGAACATCAATCCAAACCCTGTCCAGATGGTTATTTCCCGCACATGGGGTGATCGGTCCCAAGAACGACTATTAACACAAGCACATACACATTCCTAGTATCTTATCTACCAACTCCAAAATAATAAGACAAAAGAAAAGACCCCTTGATACCACATTATAACATCCCACCCCATATCACCACTGAACTAGTGGCATAAACGACCATCGCATGACATCAAGCATGTATCCTCTTATGCCATAGGCTGCCTACTAGCAGCGATTATCCTAGAATAGTAACTGGGTAGACTATAACCTCATATCAGTGCAATAAATAGTGGAAAATAGTAGAAAATTAGCATAATCAGTCTAATAAATGATAAATCAATAGAAGAATGATTTTTATAAAACATGAAAAAAGTGGAAAAATCCAGTTTGTACATTAGATGCATGCATGACATGCTAATGATAAAAAATAGAAAATAGTGAGAAAACATCATGCTTTAGATTTCAATACAGATATAAATAAATAATGACTCCAACCCCCCGAGGGTGGTCTTATCGATCATCTAAATCATCTAATTATTCTTATTCTACTATCCTCCATGTATATGCCATCAACATAATCCTGTCACCAAATAGAGTCTACTTAGGTACCCCAGTAAAATAGCGAATTGAGTTTGGTTTGAGAGATAAATCTTAGTTGGTAGAGACCACTGGTGTCTAACCAAAATCCAAACACTCAATAAATAATTCAAAAATTGTTAAAGCTTGCATAAATAATGTAATATATATAATGTAACTATACACCCATGTACCTGCTTCATCCCTCTACTGGTGTCTAAGACTACATTATATATCTGTCATTCTGACACAATAGTCATTACACATTTATTTTCATTATTAAATTATTCAAACATCATTAAATAATGTATGTCATGAGATATGAACTAATCCTAAAATCCCCAATATAATTCACTCACAACATATGACTATAAAGACCATATAAGACATCAATGTAAAGACTGAATCAAAGATTGTTCTTTGTCATGGATAATGATTCATAATATATTTAGTTTAATCTTTCATGTACAATTTTCAACCCCATTAACTAATAATAAATAGTTATTTCCCCAACTAATTCAAAAAATCTGAGCATTCCCCTTAGGAATATTGATTCTATTGTAAGTCTATTAACTAAATTGTGATTCACCCAATTCAATATCATTTCTGAACAATTTCATATATTAAATTCACAAATAATAGCATCACCCAATCTATTATTAACCATTTAATTTAAATCAAGTTTGAAAAATTGGAACAACAATTAAATAAAAATTAATTTGTGTAGAATGTCATTTCTATAACCCTCAGGAGTATTTAGAGAATCAGTCCTTGTCGAACAACCCATGGGTAATTCGAGCATCAGTCCCTATTTGAAAAATATAATTTTCAAGAAAGGTGGGTGTTGAACGTCATGTCAGACACCCCTTGAGTATTTGGATCATCATCCCATGTCTACCTACCCATTTATCAATCATCCATAAATATCTAACATTAGTGTAGAATTCCATGTCTGACACCCTAAACCATCCATTGATTAATTTTTCAATTAATTAATCTATTTTGTTAATAAATTCAACAACTAATTAAAAAAACTCATGGAAATTCATTCCACAATTAATTCACCATTCAACATCTCAATATTAAATAATTAATTAATAGTTAAATATTCTCTACCACTAAAAAGACAACTAGATAATTAACTCCACATTTAATTATCTTAATTACTTAACTAAAAGAATGATAATAAATTCACCAATATATTATAATTATTCCCTTACTAATACAATTTATTACTTAAATATTCTATATCTATTAGTTGACACAATAATTAACAAAGTAAACATTACAATTAATTAATCCATCCATAAATTAATCTACAAAAAACAACATCCATAAATAGTTTTCACTGATTATATATCGAAAATATCTCTACAAAAGCACACCATTTAATCTATCAATCAATATAACAATTTGGTCCAAACAACATATCACAAATAATTGTCAGATCAATTATCGTGTTTAGCTAATACAATATATCATAACCAATTCATCAATTGATTAACCAATCACAATTTACCATGTAATAATTAATATATACATTAATCATTAACAGTTTTGAATTTATCTTCCAATAAAAACATGTCAAGTAATTATTCATATTCAATATTCCCAATATTCTATAAATTCCAAAAATTCCAAACCCACATCTTGATAATTATTTATTCAACTAATTAACCTCTTACTCATCCATCTCCATTAAAATCATTTAATTATTTAATATTATCTCTATAACAAAAAATAAGTAGTATATGAATAAATTCAACACATTTTCATTTCCTCATTTATCCCACGTGGGAAACATCATTCGAAGAAATTATGGGTCATGAATCAACATATCATATATCAACTCCAACCAAAATACCTATAAAAAGCTCAAACCATTAGAAATAATTTTATTAATGCATTTTAGTAATGTTAATCACTTGGAAGAAGGAATATTTCTCGGGGTGGAACAAAAACAAACACACCACACTTCATCACATTATGACAACCAATCTAGAGCTAGTCTGCAATCATATGTGTGCACCCCTTATATATATAAATATGTATATCTTCCTGAACATATTTATATTCACACGCATGTTCCCTACAACAATATTTATAATTTACTAAAACAAAAACAATATTCAAAAACCAAAGCAGTTGGTCTATGCACAGACAACTATAGACCAGGGACTGATAAAATATTAGACTCTAATATAGATGATGCAAAAAAACAACAAAAAAAATCCTTACCACTGAATAAACAATGATGAACCGAATTGTTACAAAATCACACTAAACAATGCAACACCCAACTGATTAATTTATATGGAGTAAAAAAACATAGAAAAACCCAATTTATAGGTGATGAGAAACCGAAAATTGGTTTTATAGGCTTACCCAAACTAATGAATTCAAAGAGAAACGGGCCCATCTACCTCAACCTTGGCAGTGAATGTCAGAAATCAAACCAATAAGTCTTGAGCACCTCATGGAACAACCCATGAATTGAATAACACAATAACATCTAGGTTATCAAAAATCCTAAAATCGGACACACCAAAATCAGTACTGAAAATGTAATGAATCTCAAAACCAGTGATGTAGGGTATGATAGAAGAACATACCTTAAAGATTCAGTTTATAACCAAGATGGAAAAAAAGATGGAATCAATGTGAAAGGAAGGACCCACAAAAGGGGGTCACGCGCTACTTCCATTCGGCTTGGAGGGGGTTTGCGTAGCTGCATGGGGTCATCTGAGGGTGGGACATGCTGTAGGTGGTGCGCTGTAGAGAGGGAATCACACAATAAGGGAAATATTGCACCATAGGGGGAATCTCTGACCATGGTGTAGGGGAGTGGCTTTCAGGTTCAAGTGGGGTAGAGGAGAAAAATGGGGGGATGCACATCCGTGTGCGTGGGGAGGAAGGAGGAGGGACCTTTCCTAAATTTTTCTTTATTTTTTGAGAATAAAAACTAAGTAAACTAATTAATCAATTTGTATAGATCACAAATTAATTATAATCAAAATAGTCAAAAACATTGTCAACTTCAAGGATAATAATAATAATACTACTCATAACATTATAATAATTACATTACATAGATTTATTCTTCTCAAACTAAAACCCACAAAAACCATTTTTCTATTATATATAATAATAATAACCATAATCAATAACGCTGATTACATTCATTAAATTAAAATAATAATAATCCCATTTTTATTATGTTTTAAAATCATTCATATACCCAATACCTCTTTTTAATGAAAATTATTTATCTTAACTTTGAATTACCTTATTTATTCAAATGTTTCGTTGAGTCTTCCAAAAGCCACATTAATTTCACATAACAGTTACAACCCATTAATCATTCAATTAAAATCTTTTAACAGCCAAATAATTTAATAAACACCATTATAATAATAAAATCATTATTATAATTATTTTTGTTTAACACAATATTTTATTTAAACACAAAAATACCATTTAATATTATTTAATTAAAATAAATAAAATATAAAACTCCATAAGCTATACGGGATAGAACGAAATCATACAATGATCGTGTATTTACATTAATGTGATATTTTTTAATATCGTTCTCCCATGATTAATTATGGATCTCGTGAAAATTATCGGGTATTTAATGATGTCCAAAAAATTACCTTTATGTGTTCCAACTCTCAGAATTAAGTTCTGGAGCTTGGTTTATAACCCAACCCATTAATAAACAGGTTTTTTAAATCCATTGTATTTAATCCCAATTAAAATAGTGAGACTTTGAATCATGTTATTCAACTTATATCCAACTAGTGTTAGAAAGTTTTCATTATTTGGTACTTATGATAGTTAATAAAATGTTTTTTTGAAACTCTGACATTATTTATCTTTTCAAAATAAAATATATGTTTCTTCACACCCATATTTTATAAATATTTTGTCAATTTTTTTTAACTATTATCCTATAATGTTTAATGGATGTATTTCCAATGTATTAAATGTTAAAAGAATTTTTTGAAAACTAATGTTATTTTCATTTTCTGATAAAGGTAGATTTCTAAACATTTAAGGTGGAAAAAGAATTTTTGGCATATACGAACCTATCTTCCTACCTGATTTTCATATACATGATGATTCCTTTTTAATATTAAATGTTTATTTTTTAATATATATATATTTTTCCTAAATATTGAATATTTGTTTTATTTTTCAAATTTTTTTCAAAGAAAAACAATTTTCAACAAAATATTAATTTTTTTTAAATTAGTATAAAATTGGATTTTATATATTATGAATATATTGTTTTTAAATAAATGTTTTTTGATGATCTCAATGATTATTATATATTTTTAATTTATTTTGAATGCAAAAGGTCTTTAAAATATTTCCACACTTGTTTCATAAGAGATTTGGGAAAATGGATTTTTAAAATGTTTTCGTTCTTCATTTATATGCTTCCAAGGAAAAATCTCTACAAAATGTATTCAACATTATATATATTTTTTCATGGTTTTTTTCATGGAAAATGGCCCTAAAATATTTTTATGTTTTTTTAAAATTTATTTTAAGGTGAAAAGGATATTTTCAGTATGAAATGCTTTATACATTATTTCAAAAAAAATTTCAATCTATGATGACTTCCATTTGTGATAATCATGGATTTATGGAGAAATAATCCAAAAGATAAATTCATATTCACTCTTAGAGTGGTTTATGTTTCGATGGCGTGATTTTTGGGAAACATATTTGTCTTTATGGGTTATATGGTAATGAAAATCAGATCCTTTCATGAGTAATGAATTGATTAAATTAATAGAAATCCTATATTTTTTGATAGGATATGATTTGATTACATGTTTTTGAATTCCATTTCATTTCATGGGTTTTTATCATTCTGATAATGATCTTGTGTCACATGTATGAATTATTTAATTATTATAGGTTTGGGACCTATATCTCACTCTAATGAATTTTTTAATGATTGATATATCCTATGATAATGATGATAATATTGTCAATAGTATTGATCCAATAAAGAATATGGGGAAATCAAATCCACTATACGAATACGGAGAAAACCGATACACTATAGAATTAGGTGGAATACCAATCCCTTACATATTTTTTCAATGGTGGGTGTTGGTGTGTCCCAAATGAGTTGGTGTAGTCCCCATGATGTTCCTTAATAGGTTTTTGTTAATTATACTTACAAATAAGGATCGATATTACATTTTTATATGTTTTTCAAAACAATAATGTCTTATTCCAATTATATAATGACATAGATTGTGTTATTGATTATATTATGATTAATGTCTTACGAACTACTAATATTTATTCATTTTTTCAGGTTTCTTATCATTGACATGAATGGTATGATCTTATAATGTTATGAACATTTTTTCATACCAATATGTTCATATTATGATAACATATTTCCTTTATTTACCCTTATTAATCATTCAATATCACGCCTTCCTATTGTTACAAATCCTCATCTTTTGTTAAATTTTTTTTATGTAGATTTACTAAAGTGGTTGATATTTTTGGGAAACATTTAAGATCTCTCACCATGTTAGATTATTTGTTTCCCTATTTCTAATGGGAAAAAACTATTATGTTAATCAAGTATATAATTTTGTACTGTACTTTTTGACAAAATAAGACGGATCCATTAATGATGGAGATCAGCAGAAATACAGGAGCATAACCACGATGGAAAATGATTGAACCAAAGCAAATCCTCGTAGGGAGGGCCAATGCCTGCCATCTTGTGAGCGGCTTCATTCGCTTCCCTTCTAATAAATGAGAAATTGCAGGAATTGAAGCCTTGTCTCCGCGAGTGAATACACCGGATAATGGGACCGAAAGGTTGAAGTCCGCCGTCAGTGAGATTGATGGCATTGATTACAGTGAGACAGTCAGATTCGATGTGAATGGAATCCCAACCGCAATCTTTTTCGAAGTTTAATCCAGCAAGGATGGCGGCGGCCTCCGCGACTGAGGGCTCCCAAAGTGCATAACGTGCTTCGTATTTGGCAGCGATAAGATTTCCCAGGTTGTCTCGGGCCAGTAAACCTAGTCCAACTGGGCCATCCTTAGGGAGAGAGGCATCCAAATTGATCTTAAAAATCCCTTCCGGTGGGGGGCACCAATGTTGGGGAAGAGGAGGGTGGGTGGAAAGTCTTTGTTGTTCAGGGTGGTTCTGCCATACCGCAATCCATGACAATGCCCGGTCAATCCAAAATCTGGGGGGCCTCCGGAAATGATTGAAAATGGCCTCGTTCCGCCTATTCCAGATAATCCAAGCCAAAATGCACAGGGCGCCTGCTTTAGCCGGCGAAAAGGAGGAGCACCATCGCATCAGGAGAGATGAAAGATCTGAGGCGGTGTCCAGGAACAACTCTATAGTTGATCCCCAGCCATTCCAAACCTCCTGAGGCCCGGGACATTGAACAAGAGCATGGAAAGGGGATTCAGTCACAGAAGGGCAGAAAGGGAAAGAGTTGTCGTTTGAAAAGTGTCTGTAGACAAGGAGGCTCTTAGTTGGGAGGATACCAGTACACACCTGCCACCAGAAAAAGCGAACCTTAGGGGGGACATTAAGCTTCCAAATTGATGTCCAGGGCCTCGCATCTCCTTCTGAAATCTGAGCAGAAAGAGCTCGCCGGTAGCCAGCTTTCACTCTATAGTTGATCCCCAGCCATTCCAAACCTCCTGAGCCCCGGGACATTGAACAAGAGCATGGAAAGGGGATTCAGTCACAGAAGGGCAGAAAGGGCAAGAGTTGTCGTTTGAAAAGTGTCTGTAGACAAGGAGGCTCTTAGTTGGGAGGATACCAGTACACACCTGCCACCAGAAAAAGCGAACCTTAGGGGGGACATTAAGCTTCCAAATTGATGTCCAGGGCCTCGCATCTCCTTCTGAAATCTGAGCAGAAAGAGCTCGCCGGTAGCCAGCTTTCACTGTATACTCACCTGAGCTGTCGTTTGTCCAGTAGAGATGATCTGGCCCTGCGTCTGACACACAGGGAATACTCAGAATAATTCTCCTATCCCTCTCATTAAACCAGGAGAAGAGTTTTTCCAGACACCATCCCGCCCCTTGATCATCAAAAAGACAACAGACTGTGGCATGTTCGGATCCTGGATAAATAGGGGATGACGCCTTCGTGCCTGTCAGATCAACAAGCCAAGGATCGGTCCAAATTTTGACCGTAGAACCATTCCCAATCCTCCAGCCTAGTCCTTTTCTCAGCAGATTACGACCGCCCAAATGCTTCTCCAGAGAAAACTGGGTCGATAGCCAAGATGGGAATCCATAAAATCCTTATGTGGGAAATATTTAGCCCGGAGAACACGCGTGCATAGGGATGATGGGTTATTAATCATACGCCAACGTTGTTTAGCCAGCAAAGCATCATTAAAAAGAGAAAGGTCCCGGAAGCCCATTCCGCCTTCAGATTTTGGTTGACAGAGAGCAGTCCAGGCGATCCAATGGACTTTATTTTTTCCGTCCTTTCGTCCCCACCAAAAGTTAGATGTACTAGATTGAATCTTTGAAAGCACCACGTCAGGGAGTTTAAAAATAGACATCAAATAGCTGGGGACAGATTGAAGTGCCGCCTTGATGAGGGTTTCCTTGCCGGCCTTGGAGATTTTTTTAGGGGTCCAACCTTGTATTTTTCTTTCAATTCGATCCACAATAGCTGAACATATTTCTTTCTTTGACCGTCCAACCACCGTCGGGAACCCAAGATACTTCTGGTGCTTATCGACCCCAGGAATGCGTACTAAAGAGCAGAGATCTTCTCTTTTCGGCTGGGGAACTCCAGAGCTGAAAGAAATTTCTGATTTACTCTGATTGATCATTTGTCCTGAAGCCCGTTCATACTGTTGTATCGCCTGGCAGATTGCAGTACACTCATTAGCGAAGAAGAGGTGGTAACCAAAAAACACCATATTGAGAAAGAATTGTTTGGGATCAGATGCTTGATAATAGTTCTTTTTTCACATTTGGTTTGTCTCTATGAATGGATATGATTTTTGATTTCAAAAAAAACTTCACGTACCATCATGAAATATTTATATACATGATGTATATGAATAAATTTGTATAAACCTACAGATTCATACTTTATAGAGGAATATGTTATGATTTATACATCTTTTATGAAATGTTTCCATGATTATGTTGTGTTTTTTCTATGAATTTTGATGCTCATGATATTCATTTTGTTTTTTTAAATAGTGGAAAAAATAAAGAACTATACTAACATTGATTGTGACAGAAAATTTAATAATTGGAAATCAAATGGGATAATCATTGGACTGTAGGACGTTGTGATCAGGACTAATCTATTTTAATGGAACATGATTAACAATGTTTACGTTAATGTACTCTCAGACTCACCAAGGAAGATAATGAAGGATTTCACATAGTAATATGGTAATATAGAACATTCATGATTGATTTAGTTAAATTTTTAATGAATATATAATGAAACACCCTATTTGATTGTATTAAAATAACTAAAAAAAGATATGAAACAATGAAATTAATAACAATGAAAAAATGAAATTTTTAGTTAATAAAAGGATTATAATATTAACCTCTTTATGAAATCATCAAAATATAAATTATTTAATTATGCAATGAATGGTTATTATGAAAATTGATTTTCTAAGTGGAAATATGCCAAAATGAATCCAAAATGTGTTATGAGTAATGATTAAATTACTACTAATTATGATACTATAGATGAAATGTAAAATTAAATTGATATTTATTAATAGAATGAGTTATCCTAGTAATGGATTAAGGGTGAAGTGAAATAATTTATTTATTCATCTATTTGGATTCATGAATTAGGTTATATGAGTTATGAAATATATATGTATCGATAAGTTAATGAATTTTCACTAATGATATATATAAATACATTGAATGGTTTTGATAGACTATAAAATTTATTTAATTGGATGGTGATGTCCAAGGAAAAAGACATTATTAAGACATAGAAAACCATTAATATAATAATTATTTTAAAACATTATTATTTGGGTAATTATTATCTACATATGAATATGTTAATTGGATGGTACTGACTACCTTCAATCTAATTACCGATCTATTAGTAACTAGTTAATGTTATCATTAACGAAGTTTAAAACATTTTCGTCTATATGAAATATATATTCAATAAACATTGGAATAAGGGAACATAAATTTTTTCAATAAGAATTTTTAGTAATTTGGGTTATTATAAGGTTTTAAGGGAAAACCTAATAGTGTTATTCAAATATTTTTTATGCGTCAACTAGGAGTTATATCATGACTACTGATTTATCAATGTTAAGAGGTTTTTGGGATAATTTGGGACCTTGTTTTTTGAGGTTACAGACTTCAATCCTTTCGATGGTTTAAATGTTCAATCCTTTAAAAGAACGGTTTTTTTGATGTATTTTCTTAAAATATAAAGATTTATGAATTTCTTATATCATGTAATAAGATTTTTGATTCATTTAATACATTGGAAAAAACTATCATTCTATTTTTGGATCCCATGTGATTTTAATTGTTCAGGAATGAAAAGGTACACATTATTTCATGGAGGATGATATGTAATAAAAAATGGTCATGGCACATAAAAGGGTATGGTTGTCCTGAAATCATTTTAGAATAAATATTCATGAAAATTATTTCACATTAGAATAATTGATCTTGAAAAAAAATTCTATCCCAGTACATTTTTTCTAATGAATCAAATTTCCCCTTAAATCAACATAGATTTTTGAATTTCTGATTGTTAACATTATCCAAAAAATGTTTTCTATCACTCTCCATTAAAATATGATAGTCAAATTTCAAATTCACATACATTTTTAAACATCACACCAATTTTCTCAAATTTTGGATGCTAATTTTGTGTTATTTTGGATAACTATTTAGTTTCAACCATTCCATTATTAATGGTAGCTTTACTATTAATTTTAATGACGCGTGATTTTATTAAAGAATTATTAAAGTATTAAACATGTTTTAGTCCAGAATAATTTTGGGGAAAATTAATTTCAAGGGGAAATAATGTAACAACTAGTGATTATGTGAATAATTATTTTCTAAATAAGTTAATATTTTTTCATTTTGGATTTCACAATACACTGGTTATAACATTTTTTTATATGAAGGATTTACGTGTGGATTGTGTTATATGCAACAACAAGCCAATATTGTGATACATGAATCATGTATATTATCTTATAGTATAAGAAAAACTATTATTATATTGTATCACAAAAAATCATTAGTCCCTTGGATAGCTTGTGTTACACAAATGTTCGAGTTTTACTAAACTAAAATATATAACTAATATTTTTATTAAAATATTATTATAGCTAAACCCTATATATTGGAATAGAATTTACAAAAATGATTAACTACAATGTGAAAATATGATTTAAACTTTTATAAAAAATAATCCCTTTGGGTTTCAATTAGTATATTTAAATTTAAAAACTATATGAAAATAAATAAATTACATTTCAAAGAAAATCATTTTTATATAAAAACAAAGATTTATCTCAAAATATTATGAAAATAAAATTATGGTTAATTTTAAAAATAAAATTAATATTTTATATATTAAATAAGTATTTATGATAATAATGCAATTGATTGTATAGGTTCAATGTATGAATAAATCTATTTTTATTAATTAAAAAAATATCTTTCTTAACATTTATTTTACCATCGTTTAATAGGGAAAACATTTTATATCTATTTTTTAAACATTTATTTTATTTGAATAAATAATCATAATTTTGTGAATGGTAAGATAATATTTAATGTTGGGATAATTTTTGTTATTTTTCTAATAATTTTTAGTTTTTGATGAATTGTGAAAAAATAAGAATTTTAATTCAAAACTAATTTTTCATATAATTTTTTCATATAGATAAATTATGTTTTTAATTATTTTAAATGTTAAATTAAATACATGGTACGTATTCTTACCCAAATTATTAATTTTTACTCAATTTTTCATAAAAATTAGATATAAAAAATACCAAAATTTTGAACGTTTTTACATGAAAAAGCCGTTATGTTATTACATTTGATGGATTAAATTTGAATTAGTTTCTACCAATTTTGTGCTTATGATTTGGAAAATTCTATTCAATATTTTTAATTATAATAATATATAATTTCAAATTATTTTAACCTAGATTTTTATAAAAATTACAATAAAATTTAAATTACATTAATTACACTGGTTAAGGGAAAAATTATCATAATAGGGGACAAAAACATACATGTAAAGGACAAAATGACCCAGAAACATGAAAAATAGACATTGGATGGACATATATTAACCCTATACTCTTTTTTCCAAAATTTGGATCTTTATTTGAAATAATTGAAATAAGAAAAATATGTTTTGAATTCCTTTTTCAAAAATTGTAAGAATACCAATATTGCACTTTAAAAATCCAATCACCCCTCATACTTATTCACACATAAAAATATCAATGGCATAAAAATAATGAACCGCAATATCATCTAAAAAATACTCAGGACATTCTATGTTCCTCCCTTTAGGATTTAATTCAACCATGTTTTCCCTTCGGAGCAATCCAATAGAATTTACCCAAATAAGCGGAGGGTGGAACATCAATGAAAAATGTCAAGACATGGGTTAAGGGGTATCTCATATAACTATTATTTTACTTTATACATGATATATTTTCTCCCACTATTTCTTATATGTGATTTTTATACTATCGATGTATTTATTATATGATTATTATACATAAATTTAATTCTATTTACACATCCATTTTCTGATATTTCATTCAGGGGTTTTATGTTTAAAATATTACAAAATTGGTAAATTCATTTTTCCCAATTTGATTTCATTGAGACACATTTCGTGTAGTGAGACTATATTGTTATATTAGGAGTATTTTATTTATTGGAAATTTTCTATGATTAATATCCTTCTTATAATGATATTTTAGACTTTATATATTGTTATTATTTCTTTTTCATTATGATTTAGAATTACCAATGTGGAAACAATTTATTGTTATGATCTCATTATTTATCAATATTTTTTATGATTTTGATTCCACTAATTAAATATTATGATAAATCTATTTTTAAACTTCAATGATGTTATTAAACTATGTTTATTTATATAATATCCATTTAATGGTACCAAATTTCCACACACTGGTACATATGATAATTAAGAAAATGTTTTTATGAAAATATGACTATATTTATCTTTTCAGTGAGAAATCCATGTTCATTACAAATTATGATATATGAAAATAGTATAATTTTTATAATAATATCCTATTATGTTTAATGTAAATTTTTATCCATGCATTTTCTATAGAAAATTATATTTAAAACGAGTATTCATTTTTTTCTAATAAAGGGACTTTAAAAAAAATTATATTGTAAAAAAGGAATGTTCTGCATTTAAGGAATTACCCTCTATCATGACTGCCATTTTTTTTGCTGATTTTATTTTATTATTATAATATTTAACTGAAATAATTATTTTATGTAATATTAGGGATAAATTTATTTTAAAATGTATTAAAATGACAAAAGGGCTGTAGAAAATAGTTATATGTTTTAAATGAGTTTTAAATTATTTTCAAAGTATCCAATATATGATTTCAAATGTTATTTTCCAATAAAAATTATATAAATCATTCAAATAAAATTTTATAAGTTTTCAATATAATTTCATGGAAAGTGGTTTTCCATAATTTTTTCAATCTGCTTTTATATGTTTTCATTTTTGTTTTTATATTTTCCTAGAAAAATATTTTCAAAATGATTTCAAGATTCTTTTATATTTTTTAAATGAAAATGCTTTTACAAATTTAGTCAATGTTCATTAAAATTTTTCAAGTACATTTTCAAGGAAAATATTCTTCAAAATGGTTTATCTATTAAAAAAAATTCAATTCTTAATGGATTTTTTCCACATGAATTTTTTTCAAAAGATATTTCAAAACAATTTTCCTTCTATGATGTAATCCAAAGGTGATACTCATACCTTTATGGAGATATTATAAAATGGTTCCATACATAATCTTTTATTTAATGGTTTCTGATTTGAGGGAAATATTTTTATGAATATCATTCTCAATTCCAATGTTATATGATTACAAATCTCACTTATTTTTATATTTTATTCATTACTAAATGATTATAAAACCAATATTTTTCACAATTTAATATATAGTAACATGTTTATTAAAACCATTTAGAATTGTGGTTTATTATTTGAATGTTTATGACTATATATCGCATTTATGAATGATTTCATTATGAGATGGTTGGGATATATATATTCAAAAATTCATTGTGTAAATATTTATATATCATGATACAATGATGGGATTCATGTTGGCAAGATTGATCAACTATAGAAGATGGGGAATCCCAATCCACTATAGGATGATGATGAAACCTGATAAACTATAGGGTGATGGTTAAAACCAATCCTTTATAATGAAATGACACTGAGTAGGTATGGTTGGGTGTCCCTCCTAGTTGGTGAAGTCCCCATTAAGTTCATTGACATGATTTTGGTAAAGATCCTTGACTTATAGGTAATGATATTACATTTTTATATGTTTTCGTAAAATTCAATGTCTTATTCCTATCATAAAATTTTCATGACCCCCTCCCGATAGGGTTTACCCCTCATGGTCTGGAAATGTGAGAAAGGATATAGTAACCCCCATGGCCTGCCTTTAGTTGGCCCCGGGATAACGAATTGAACTTAGGGTATAATAAACACAAAAATGTGAGGAATTACGCTCTATGGTAACACATGAAGAATAAATATATAATAAAGACACCAAGAAACTCTAACTCAGACTTTAATATAATAGAATTCCCAAATACACATATGTAATGTCATGAAAATTTACTACAATTGGAAGGGAAAGATTCAAGTACCAATGGAATGTAAAAACACCAGTGATGATGAAGCCCAAACCGCTCTAACAACCCCATGCTAATAGTAAAAAGCCTAATCTCTGACCTTCTCCAATTGACATGAAAAATAATTTATATATATATTGGGTGAGTAAAAAAGTACACCCAGTAGGGTTCTACCTGCATCCTCTCAATAAAATGTAATGAATGCATGCTAAAGCATAATGAACAACACGTGAAAATTAATCATCACCAAAACCGATATACTATGTTGCTATCCTATCCATGTCTACTCTCACAAGGTATTGTATACAATAATATATAATATAATAAATAATATCAATGGTACCCCTCTTCCAATTCCAAACTCATTTCCCAAATTACCATAATGTCATACATCCTTAGGATCTATCCCAAAAAATGATTTCCTACGGACACCTGGGAAAAGAACCAAAACATGAAAATTTTGCATCACAACCACTACATCTATGTAACCATTGTTACCGAGTAGTTATCGGGATCCACCACAGCTGGTGTTAAATGTATCATACATTGGACATTAAACATCAAGACATTATAACCCATACATTGAGTAAGGATCCTCAAGCCATTATAACCTATACACATTACACCTATAATAGTTCATAAGAAACTATATCTAGAATATATGTGTGTTAACAACCCTAAGACATTACATCCCTCCAAATATATATATGCAGAAACCTAACCGTTGTGCCTAACAACAATAGTAACATCCATGAGAAAAGAGTGGTGTCAAAGGGGATAGTCATCCATCCATCCTCCCACCAGAATGTTGGAGAAAACACCATCCCTAGCTCCAACCCCAAGGGTTAACATTATATATTCAATAATTTATTAACAAAATGAAATCATTGACACATTCCAAGGCATTATAGAAAAAATTTAAAGCCACAAAAAACTATGGGGATCTACACAATGGGTAAACAACTACCTTCATGTCTTGGTCATATTTATAAGGAGCGTAGGCCCATCATCCCTCATGAAGAGGAATACGAAACACATGTTTCATACCATACATATCTTCATCTCTATTTGGAAGGAGGGTAGAAAAACCATCTTCCTTGAGTAGTGGGGAATGTAATGAAGGTAAAAAAATAATAACATTCACCAAGGATCCAACATTCTTATCCAAATTGTTTCATCACCTCTAGTGTCCTCTCCGACACCCACATGCATAAACAAATGCCTGTCACAACATTAGGCATCAACGAATGAAAGAACCAATGGTCCTCCATACCCCTAGATATCACAATAGTCATCCATGCTCACAACACAACACAACTAGTAGGAAAAAATCATATAAACTTGGCTCACAACCCTTAAACAAGGCATCCACCGTGGAACATAATGTGCACTCATGGCTCCAAGGCACAAGGCACTCGACCATACAACCAATATGGTATTATAGAACCCTAGCAGGAATTATGTTTTAATCAACTAGTTACTTCATTAATGCATATATAATTGACCTATTTATTAATTATAGGTTACAAATATAGGAAATGCATACATTATGCAATTACAAATTAACTAAATAGATAAATTACATGACATTAATTCTAATTAAAAAATCATCAACATTCATCTGGCTCATCAATTCATTAAATTTAACATGATTTTTTCAATAAAAATCAAATTTATTTACATGATTCTTTTATCATTGACCAATAATTTTAATTAATCTCAATTTAAATTATTTAACAATTTTCCCCATTAACAACATAGTAATCAATGAAATTATATATATCACACAAACTTGCAAATTAAGAGTCAAAATCAAACGATCGATTCTAATTTATTAATCTAGTTCAAATATTTATTATGTAAAATCTATTATGATATAGTGGTATAAAACATGATAAAACTATAGTTTCATGTAAAATAATAGATAATCCATGAATCAATTAAACTGAAATGTTTATGATGCTATTTTCATCAGAATAGTCCCAAAACATTTCATTATTACCTCTCTTGGAGGACTTCATCTCTCCGAGGATGTAGAGACACCACCACACGTCCCAAAACCCAAGAAAAATTCACAACGAACATGGAGATAAAATTATATAATAGGGAAATGGGAAAAAGAAGTTGAGAAATCTAGAAGAACAACAATTTATCATAACGTAGATGAAATATTGATCGAAATTACATGGTTGCACCAAAATAGGGGGTACACATGCACTTGGAAGAAACTACAATCAAGACATTATCCAAAATACAACACTACACATGAATTTTAAAGGAAGGCTGTATTGTTTTCCGAATCTGACACCAGGGAACAATGATAAAGAATAAGGGAGGAAGATATCTCATTTTGTTAGATGATTTAAGGGAGAAACTGTTTAATAAACGCTGGATTTTCTATTAAAAGACGATCGCATAAACCATGTGGTTTGACCAAGTAATGGAATCCCAAACCATAATAAAATTAATATATGATTTATGGGAATTGAATCAGCCATAAATCCCTTAAAATATGTATTTTTATGCATTTTACGTCAAAAGATACATCAATAGGGAAAAATTGTAGGAAATATTAAAAAATATAGTTATTTGGAAAAGGAAAATGACTAACCGTTTTAGAAATAATATAAAATCACTATTATAGAAACACTGTATACTCACCATTAGTTGTCTCATAGCTCAAGAAACTATATAGAATTGAATTTTTTGAAACACTGTAGACACAAAATTCTTGAAAAAATTTAGACTCACTATATTGGAAACACTGTAGACTCACTGTTTGATGTCCCATTGTTCTAGAAGCACTGTATAATCACCTTTTTTGAAATATTGTACACTAACCATTCTAGAAACATAATAAACTAACCATTCTAGAAACATCGTAGAATTACCATTTTCGAAACACTATAGACTCACCATTTTGAAAACATTGTAGACACACCATTCTGGAAACATAGTTCAAAGAACTAGAAATTTGGAAATGTTTTGGGGAGGAGTCACCTTGTCTTCCCAGAATACCTAAAAGAGTATACACTAGTAAGAGAATGGGATAGATAGGTTTGGTGAATTACATCAGATACCTCACATAATGTTATCATCCTCGAGAATCCAAAACCAACCCAGATAATAAGGTGACTGAACAACCACTAATCAATATACCACTCAATGAGAGAAAAAAATGAAATGCAATAAAATAAATCCCTCCCATAAAAACAATAGATCCTAATGTACAATATGAACATAATTATTATAAAATAGTAAAACATAAAACAACATGGCATAATAAGAACATATCTGAAACTCGCATTCCTAGGTAATCTACTCCATTATTCCTTTCTTCATGAAGACACAAACCCATAAAATAACACGCATACACAACACCATTTCCAAGAGGTCATTGACCTCTACAGGATGTTCCTCCATGGTAGCATCATCATCAACATCGTTCTCAATAGTTTCGATGATGTCGGATTCATCATGAAGATAACGGTGGAGCTATGACACATGGAAAACATCATGTGTCTGGATAAATAATGGGGGGAAGTGGTAGATGATATTACATGACTCCAGTAATAGACAACACCTTTAAAGTCCCAAAAATCTATGGAGAAATCTTACTCCCACATCTGAACCATTACTTTCCATGACAGGGATTCACCTTCAAAAAAACCTAATTCCCAACATCATACTCTAATGGTCTCTATCTTTGATCGACATATGATTTATGATGATCATGAACTTCCTTCATCCTATAATAATTCACATTATCCATCTATAGTGTATTCAGTATTAGTTTCGTTTTGAGAAATACTGGCACTCCATCTAAATTCCATCATAATAGAGAACATCATGGTTGGACATGAATGGATTCAAACGACACCATTCTGATGGAGAAGTGAAAACTATTTTTATAATTAAACACCACTAAGGGTATGTGCCCCATCCATGAACCTCCAAAATCTTGGACACATGAATGTAACAAGTCTTTAAGAGTCTGGATGGTCTGCTCTGTCTAACCATCCATATGTGGATGAATACATTTGATAAGTTGCATCTAAGGACCAAAATCATGATAGAGACCTCTCCACACCCTAGAAGAAAAATGAGGATCTTGATCAGAAATGATCTTCCTTATGACTATGTGGAGTCTCATCACCTCCACAAGATACTACCTTGACATAACATCAACTATACCTGATTCCTTAATTGCTATAAATTTGGAGCGTATCATCAAATGATCCACAACCAACAATATAGCTTCAGGGTCTTCCTGAACATGAGATAAACTAGTAACAATATTTATTGTTATATCCTTCCTCATCCATTGAGTAAAATATAATGGATGGAGAAAACCACAAGGGAAATGGTCTGTAGCCTTGAATTTTTATTAGACTAAACATCGAGACAAAAACAATGCAACTACACAGTTCAGCCCAAGCTGCCATAATTTACTCCCCAAGGCTCAGTACATCTTTCTCATTCCTGAATTCACCAAAAAGGGTGAATTATGGAAGTCTTTGAAACCCATCTCATGCATCACCAAAATAACTAAAAGCCATTCATGATACAACACTCAGTGATTTTTATCCTTAGACTAACCATCAAGGGCCCCCCAATAAAATACTCTATCTCTCATGGCCTCCACCTCTATACTGCCAAAGATGACACTTCCATTTACTACACTAGAGATGACTGAACCATCATCTAATAAAGAAAAACTCTACCCCCAAATTCTCCCATATCGATAAGTAATGTTGAATCTTCTTCCAACACTCCCCATGAATTACCAGATTCTTGCACTACATCACTATGAGATATCATGTTCATGGTATCAGCTACGACATTCCCATGTCAAGGGGTATATGAGATGTCAAATTATTATTCATATATGAACTCCACCCACCAATTTTTCTACAATTTTATGTCACACTGGGAGAAAATATACCTCAAGATCTTATGATCAGTGAAAACAACAAAGCACTCGTCAAGGAGATAATGAATCCACAACATCATAGCAATCACCACAACAACCAAATGAAGATCACAGATGCAGACTTACATTCTTAGGGGCCTAATAGCCGAGAACCATATGAAATGACTGATCTCTAATGCATCAAAATAAATACACTCTATATGTGTTGCATCAAAAAAACATCAAACCAAACTTCTTCTGCTAGAATACAAAGAACTAGTTAAATTACAATCTTCTCGATCATCTACTCGATAGAATCATGAATTTAATTAGTCCACCTTAATGCTTGATCTTTCTTTTTCAATGCTATGAGTTGATTTGCAACCCAAGATAAATCAGCTAAGAACCTCTTGTAGTATCATGCGAAACTGATAAAGTTTTTCATCTATTCCACTATCTTGAGGGATTCCCAAGACTCAATTGCTTATATCATCTATGGATCCAAAGCTACTCCCTATTGGGACATTACACGGCCCATGAAACGAACATCTTGAGCCCAAAAATCATATTTTTACATCTTCCCATATTGATTTTGTTAATAAAGAGCTCCTAAAGAGGTGTCTAGATTATCTACATTATCCTCTTTAGATGAATATTACACAAGGATGTTGTCAATGAAAACCACCATGAAATTATCTTGGAACTAACGAAACACATCATTCATCAATCCCATGAACAAAGATGGAGCTTTCGCCACACCGAATGTCATTACAAAGAAATCGTATTTCCCATGATTCTAATGGAATGTAGCTTGAGGATATCTTCATCCATCAAACACATATGATTATATGCTAACTACAAGATGATCTTTGAGAACCAGCATTCACCCATCAGTTTATTGAATAATTCATCAATCCATGGAAGAGGATAATGATTCATTATTTTCACTTTGTTTTTTTGTGACAATAAGAAAAACAGAACCACAATCAACCATCACCCTTCTTCATGAAAACTACTAGGGAACCCCAGGGTGATTTAGATGTCTGAACAAAACCACACTACAGTAAACTATCATGATATGAAGACAACGCTTATAACTCAAAAGGGGTTGTCATATTAAGTGATATAGTGAATAAAAAATTATCCTTGCTATATATTGATCACAAAATCGATATTTTACCAAGGGAAATTTTATAAATTATACAACAAAGACATCGGAGTATTCTTCTATGACAATAGAAAACACCAACTATTGAATCTAAACATTACATTGCATCATCTCATCCATTAATGATGATAAGGATGTAACATGCCTATAACCCATTTGAGGGTTTCACATTCATTGAAAAACCACTATATCTTCATCTAAATCGAATAACCCCACCTACTTATTAATGAAATACATGATATCCTTTGACGAATATGACCAAACCATGACCAGGATGACATAATATAGTTGTATCTTTAAATATAAAAAATATCCCCAATAACAATTCTTCCCCACTACTAGGTCATGAACTCTACATAAAAGAAAAAAGATAGCTTGACCTCCAACTAGAATAATTAACACGAATGGCATATTAATCCTCCCTACCTCGTGTACCAAATCATGGAAAATGGCAGGTGATATGAAGGAGTGTCTCTATCCTGAATCAAACAAGGAATACACCCCAGTAGAAAATAAGAAAAGGGTACCTCAAATGATGTCTTCCTCACCTGGAACCAGAAACACTAATGCATGAATCTAATAATGACCTCCTCCATGAACTCTATGACCCTGATGATGACCACCACCATGGTCGTTATCTACTCTATAAGGATAGAGAATCACGAGGTTTCCCTATACCAGCCCTATATGCTCTTTGCTGATTCAACGGGGTGAAACATGCTACTACTACCTCAGCCGGAACTGCCTCAACATAAGAATCTAGAGAAGATTATTTAGTGCACGACGAATACCCTGAATGGTGAGGTACTCTAATTGATGATGACCTCAGCTGCCATAAGAATAAAAATGACCTGATCCATGGACATAAACCTAAAAGATGTCACCCCCTGTGAAATGTGATGTAAATGGTATGGACCTGCCGCTGGAAAAATAGAAACTTTTTTAACCTGAAATCCAAGATCCCTGGACCATAGATCTACTTCGTGAGGAATCATAACGAGTTTATTCTCATGGTGATCCTATTTTGGATAATGTCATATTGATGTCCTCTTCCCTTTCTATCACCTCACGATACGTATTCAACATAAACAGAGTGACCTAGTGCAAGATCTGTGGATGAAAAGCCCCTTCAAAATGCCACCCCTTGGCCTCATCAAAATGGGAACATGTCTGGAGCGTATCATAAAAGGTTCCTAAAATGGATTCCAAACCATATCACACTAGAGATCACCTATCATAGGTTAAACAACTCCTGCCGACAAGATGCCTTTTTGGTCATAGAAAACAAATTAGACCATAAATATGTCTCGAAACTCTTCATACTAGATGTCCTACTACTCACGATACCCAAGAAAAAATAACCACCAATTCTTCATTTCCCCATGAAAAAAAATCTCAGCCAATGGCAGCCAGTTCTCTTTTTGAGTATGAATCGAACTGAATGCTTTCTCAACCTCCTTCAACCAGACTTTATAACTACATATAAAATGGATCACTCATAAATCTATATACTTTGGAACTGAAACTTTAGAAGTTTACTCATCCATGTGTCATCATTTTCAACATCCACCATATGACAATCTGCTAGCGTAACCATCTAGACATCATCTGTGCGAATCTTATGAGGACATTGACCTAGAGACACACCTAAAAAATTAATAATAGTTAGGGCCCCTAAAACTGGAAAATTGATTTCTGGAAATTAATTAATTAATATTTTCCATTTAATAATTTTAGTATAATATATAACAAGGTCTACACATTCAAACAGAGGAACATCGAATAATGATTCATGATACCTTCCTTGGAATCTACCTTATATCTTGTAACACCGAATTTTTTATCCATAATAAAATTAATGTTATGTGAATCAGATCATAGGGGACCGTAAATTACTATTTCTTAGCAAGTATGTAGTGCTTAAATCACTTTCTTAACATGTTTGACACCGTTTCCCTACCAACCCATGAATCCTCTCTAGTTACTAACTCCAAAGTCCATCCTATCCATTAACATGACATTTGATACCACCCTGTCATGACCCCCTCGCCAAATGTTTTACCCCTCCGAGGATGGAAATGTGAGATGGGATGTAGTGACCCACAGTCCTACTTCCAGTTGGCCCTAGGTTGGTGACAAGCACAGATGGTATAATAAACACACTAATTGGATTAATTACCCTCTAAGTGAACACATGAAAAAGATAGAGATAAGAGACAAACCAAACAACTCCAAATCTGACAAAAATATAATAAAAATCCAAAGTACACATATGTAATTTCAGGAAAAAATATTACAACATGAAGTGAAAACTACATGTACCAAAGAAATGTAAAAACAACAGTGAACATGAATCCCAAATAGCTCCTACAACACCAAGACATTAATAACCATTTTGATCTCCAACCTTTACAAAGTGACCAAAAAATTATTATATATACATAGGGTGATTATAATAGAATACCAATTCGGATCAACCCTGAAGCCTCTCATTCAAGAGTAATGAAATCATGATAAAGCATAGTAAAAAAAATGTCATACTAACATGTAACCTAAATAGGTATATTATGTTCCAAGCCTCACCGCGCCTACTCTCGCCATGTATCAAATACAAGAGTATATAATAAAATAAATAATATCTGAGGTACCACAATACCACTTCACCAATGTTTTTCCCCTTTTCCCTAATGTAGCACGTCCTAGGAATCTCTCTCCAAAATGACATACACATAGACACCTGGGTGAAGCACCACAAGATGTACCTCATGCAGCACAGCCACCATGTCCACATTACCGAAGTAATTATGTAGTACCTGGGAGCGAACATAACTCATATACCATGTCTCATATGTCAGGAATTAAACCTCAAGTCATTATTGCTTATATAATGAGTAAGGATCATTAATCCATCACAGACGTTACACGTTACACCAATATTAGTCCATAATAAACTATATCCAGAATATGTGTTTCTGAAAAACCACAAGCCATTACCTCTCTCTAGACACATATATAAGGAGTACTAATTATTGTGCCTACCAACAGTAGTAACTACCATGGGAAGAGGGTGGGACTAAATGGGATAGTTATCCATCCATCCTCCCATAGGAATGTTGGGGAAAACACCCCCCAAGGGCTCAGAATCCTGGTGGTGTCTATTTCTCTAACCAATTAGGTGGAGTAGCATATAAAATCACAAATAATATGGAATATTCTATAAATCATGACCATACAATGGGATGAATCAAGTCTTAGACACAAATTTAGTTAACATGTCTTGGACTCTCGTCTGTGAATACTAAGAGAATGTGTCCTATACAAAGACAACCATTTAAATATATTTATTATGTTACTTTATTTCATTTTTAATACTTTTATTGTACATTGATGAATTTTGTAAACATTAATTAACCATTATCAACTCCACATTAATTTTCATTAGCATTCCAACCAATATCCATAGTTATTTTAAATTTCATCCCCAAAATTGCATCCCAGCAAGCTCCAACCCCATGGGTTAACATCATTTATTCAATCATCTAGTAATACCATTATTACTTTAAAATATTCCTTTGGATTGTAGAAAAACATTGTAATATACCGAAAAATTGAGGATCAACACGATGAGTAGATAAAGTACATGTCATGTCTTTTCGACATATGGTAAGAGTATATGCCCATCCCCCCTTGAAAATCTAAACACATAAAGCGTGTGGCATACTCAGTACACCATTTCCTCTTTTTGGAAGGAGGGTAGAAAACCATCTTCCTTTAGTAATGGGAATCATAATGATGATAAAAAACCAATAAGGTTAATCAATCACCAAACATTCATATCTAACCCATTTCATCACCTCTGTTTTCCTCCCAAACACCCACATGTATAAACTAATGCATCTCACCACTCTAGGAATCAAACGATTCTATAACCAATGGAAACCCCTTCCCTTACACATGAAAACATCCATACAAAATCACATCACAACACATGAAGAAAGAAACAAACATCATATCAACTGGGACCTTATCCCTTAAATTTTCCATCCATCCTTCAAGAATAATAATCACTCATGACTCTAAAGCACAAAGTGCACGTCCTTACAAGCGATAAGGTAGCTCTGAACCCTACCAGGAAATATCTTTTTATCAACCTTCCATTTCAATAATCAATCTAGAATTAACAGATTTATTAATTGTAGGTTACATCTATGAGAAACCTAAATAGTAAGATATCGAAAATTAACTCAAATGTTAATTGAAATGCCTTTAATTCAATATCAACTAGCATCAACATTCCTCTGGAAAATCAATTAATTCTATTTAGCATGCATACATCAACTAAAAACCATTTCATTTATATTCCACTTTTATCTTTTACAAATAATTATAATTAATCCTTGTTTAAATCCTTTACCAATATCCATCAATTACAATATACTGAATAATGAAATCATAAAAATAACATTATCTAGCCAAAAAAGAGGCAATAAAAAATGATCGATACCAATTTATTTATGTGGTTCAAATATTTATTATTTATTTTATATTATGATATAGTGGGATAAAACATGATAACTCATCAGTTTAATTTAAAAGAATATAGAATCTATTAATCCTTTATCTCAAAAGGTTTCTGATGATATATACATGAGAAAAGTGCAAAAAAATAGATTGAAATCACCTCCACTGGAGAATTTCATCCACCGGATGATAGAGAGACACCACCACAGTAGCCATCACCCATGAAAATTCCAATAGAAAAATGGATATGGCATGCCATAATAAGGAAAGGAAAAACTGAAGGAGAGAATCAAAAAATAACGACAATAGATCATAACGTATATTGACGATTGATCAATATTTCTAGGTTCTACCAAAATAGTAGGTGTGCATGCAGCAGGAAGAAATTCATGGGAAAAAACAATCAAAAGCTACAACCCTATGCAAAACTACTATAGAAAGGAAGTAATGTTTTGAGTGGATGAGAAAAGGTAAAAAAATGAAGATCATGGGAGGAAGATATCTCATCCTTTTATATTATATAATGGTGCAATTGTTTAAGATACAATCTATTTTTCATTAAATGTGGATCACCTTAATCCATGTAGTTTGATCAAGGAAAAGCATCCCAAACCTTTATAAAATTAATATATGTGTTATGGGATTTGAATCGGCCTTAAATCCCTTGAATAGGATTTAAATGCATTTTTCGTCAAATTAAATGTCAAATGTGATAAAATCTGGGAAATATGGAATAAAATAGATATTTAGAAAAGGGAAATGACTCACCATTCTGGAAATAATGTATACTCACCATTCTGTAAACACTATAGTCTCACCGTTAGATGTCTCATTATTCTGGAAACACTATAGACTCACAATCTTGAAAAAACTGTACCCTCACCATTCTAGAAACACTATAGACTCATAGTTTTGGAAACTCAATAGAATCTCCATTCTGGAAACACTATAGACTCACCGTTATGTAAACACTGTAGACTCACCATTCTAGAGAAACTGTAGACTGACAATTTTGGAAACAAAATAGGATCACCATTCTGAAGAAAATGTTGAATCACACATCTAGAAATAATGTAGACTCATCGTTAGATGTCTCAACATTCTGGAAACATTGTAGGCTAAACGTTCTGGAAACACTATTCACAGAACTAGTAATATGGAAATGTGTTGGGGATGAGTTACCTTAATATCCCAAAACACCTCAAATACCTTATTTTGGTAATGGAATGAACCCAATAGGTCAAGGAAATTATAAAAATCAATGGTTTAGCATATGGGTTACATTTTGAGTAATGTATTATGAACAACTAAAATATATTCCATGTATCATGTTTTGGATTTTTGGGATGAATGTTATTATCTTCCAATTTAATGCTCATGTTCACATACCCATATTTCAAGGATATGATTGCACATTTCCTTTATTTTTCAAAACTAATAATTCAATCTAATCCCCCTATTATGATTTTATTACCAATGCTATGAATGTATTTTTCATGTAGAATTACTAAATTATATGATCATTAAGGGAAACATCGAAAATAATTCATCACGTTTCAATATTTTGTTCCATGTTTCCAATGTAACAAACTATTATGGTCCTCATACATGTACTATTGTAATGTTTTTTATTTTCATAAGAAATTATTTATTAATTTTTTTTGATAAGATAAGGTCAATATATAAACCTATATTTTTTGGGATTTAGGAATAAATATAAATAAGTTGTCTAAAGAAGATGTATATTTCATAACTGAGAGTTTTCATTTAATTTTATAGTCAACATCCTTCATGATTTATTAAATCAAAGTAAAATTATATCATAAGTATATTAAATGAAGTAATATGTTATTATGATAATTTAATTACCTATATCATTTTCCACCTCCCTCATATGAGAAATGAATCCATCATTTAGGTGTAGGATGATCAACTGCCTCAAGGACCGATGTCATTAATTTTCCATCATTACCACTCATGGATTATGATACATTGGGATTCAATATATATATATATATATATGATATTCCGGAAATATTAATCATCATAAAAATAAATGAAATGATATACATTATTTAACTTCCATCCATTGAAATATGATAATGTTGACAACTACATCAATAAATAAATGTTATTTTTTACATAACCATATAATTCGACTAATATATATAATATTATTTTAATATAAAATATGATATTTAAAATATAATTACCTATTTATGAAATTTAAATAATAACTAATTTCATTCCATCATGACTATTGAAAATTTAATCATAAAAAATATATACGTACAATTGATCATATCTCAGAATGAAACATAATTCTTATTTCTTAACCATTATTCATAGACGGTTTTAAATGTATAATTTTAAAATAAAACGTAAAATTATGCCTTTATTATAATTCTAAATATTATATAATAATGACTGATAAGACAATAGTAAATATAACAAATAAATTTTGGTTATATGAGATGGATATAATCCAAATGTTTATATGAACTAAATTAATTAAGAAATGGTTTATAATATACTAATAAAATAAAAGAAATAATATTCATGAAATAGTTGTTATGAATTTAAATAATTAATTTTTTTATTCATGAATGTATAAAACATATATTCCCATTCAATCACATGGTTTGAGAAACATTTAATTATGTAATGACTTGCCAATTCTCATTGGTTTGAGAGTAAAATAAGTCATTACTAGGCCTTAAGTGACTTCCCCAAGACGCCAAAGGTTGGAAATAAATGCTGAAGGGTTTCAAATACATGTGGGGGATGATTTACCTTTCAAGAAATAAAAAAATAAACCAACCAACCAAAATTCACTATATTATGAATGAACAAAATAAAGACAGATAAACAACTTCATTTATGTCAAACCACATCAAAGTGCACAACAGCAGAAGAAAAAACCAAATATCAAAGTATGCAACAAATAAACAACTCAAGTATCTCACAAGACAACAAGACTCAATGCTCTAATATCTCTAAGATCCACAATCAACAAATAGCCCCAATCATCCTGATGTAGTACTAAAAACATGGGAAATGTTAAATTTTATCATGTCCTGGAAAATAACATCTGGAGAAGAAAAAAAAGTGCCAAAGCAGGGGTGAGTATAAAACTCATTATGATTTCCCCATTGACTTCCCTACTCACACCGCTTAGATTGAAAAGTTATCCACAATTATATAAAATAGTTTATATAAAACAATTTCTCAAAAACTATTTATAACTAAATATAAACAAGTTTCCAAACCATTTATAACAAAAGCATACAAGTGCAATTGAAACCAATTTTTCCAACAAGTTATCTTTCAAAGAAAATAACTAAACAATGTTTAGAACCATATCACAATATCCCATATTTGGTATAACCAACCATTTTACAAACCCATGAAACCAACCATCCATGCTACATTATGAAAGTTCCATACTCAGGACGGGTATCTCGTCGATCTACCAAATCGTCACAAGTTAATTGATTCCCATGTGAAATTACTCCATTAGAACCGAGAATAATGTCATATTGCAACCAAGCCTCGTACATATAGTTACCATGTTCCATTAAACATTTTCCCCCGAGCACAAGGTCATATATTAACCAATCCTCATAACTGAAACAAGAACACACACCATATATTCCCAATACTCATTCCAAAACAACCCTTTCAATAAAATAAAATTTTATTGAATTTTTTTTTCATCAAAACCATTTCAATCCCAAACCATTTAAATTCCAACCACATCAATAAAACTCCATTTTTTTTATTGAAAACCAATTCTATCAGAGTCATTTCAACACCAAACTATTTCAATAAAACACATCTTTTTCTGAAATCCTACTTTTAATCAGACCAATAACAATTCTAGTAAATCAAAAATTTAGAATCACTATATTAAATTGAAGAAACCAAATCACTTTGCACAACAAATCACCAAGATTTCAAAATTTCATGAAAACACTAAATCATCACAAAAGAATATTTATTCCATTCTTTTCAAAATCAATTCCATAAAAATAACCCAATATGAATATGAGAAAATCAATTCTATCAAGAGGAGTTGAG
This sequence comes from Viscum album, assembly GCA_963277665.1. NCBI lineage: Eukaryota > Viridiplantae > Streptophyta > Magnoliopsida > Santalales > Viscaceae > Viscum > Viscum album. The sequence continues at coordinate 1,020,066,796 of OY728143.1, forward strand.
AGTGAATCCTCCTACCTCAAATGTTTTGATGAAAACAACTACGAGTGATGAACGTTCAAGAAAACCGAGCCGATTATCCAAAAACCCGCCTTAAATCTATTCTCCTAACAATACCATGACTAAATGTCATCATATTTGGCATCCAAAAACCTAGATCTACCCATAATAGTCATATATATATGAAACCAAGGGAAGAGGAGAAGTATATCTAAGTAAATCTAAGAAACCGAACATGAACGATGAAGAATAATCACATACCTTAAGAATCCAGCTTCGATTTTTCATGAGAAGCCTTCATATTACCTCCAGAATGATGGGAGAACCTTCTCTAACCTTAGTAGAAGCAAAATTCCAAGTTAGGACTGCTTAGGAGAAAAAAAATCCACTTAAAGGCAAAAACGTGTGAGATCAACCTTTATTGGATATCATTTAACTGGCCACATGGTTTTCCCACATGGTTAGAAAATAAGTGCACTAACCATGAGTTATCCACTGTCTCTACAGAACCTCCATGCATGGCTTGGATACACAGTTAGACAACCATGTGCCATCCATGCAGAAGCTACTGCCTCCAATACCAATTACCAATGGTTTTCCGCACAGTTTAGACAAACCATACACTGTCTGTGCGACTTCCCCTTTGACTTAAAACAACATTAAAAGTTATCTTAACTCTCCCACTCATCACCATTAACCATTATAAACATTAAAATCATTATGTATGGGTTACATATCCAAAACCGTAGGTACTACACATTACAACCCATGTTTGGAATATTTTAAAGAATTATTTTCATTGTAATTTTATTTAGGTATATCTTCATAATATTTCATTGATAGTGTATTTATATTTAAATATGTGTATTGAATATGAAATTTTATCTCAGTATTTAATTTTATTTACTGTACGGAATATGTAGTATTTTTTATTATATTATAATGTAAAGTTTTACATTATTTCTAATTGTTATGAGAAATTTTATTTAATAATGTGTACCAAATCTGTGTTTTTCCCACTACTGTATTAGTAATAAGATATTGGGCTTCCATTATATATTTCCAAAAGTTTTTCAATGGATAATACTATTAAATTTTTTTAGGTATTATAGTTTTTATAATATGTTTTGAAAAGGAAAGGTTAATTCAACATTGGAAAGAGTTTTACACATGGGTACAAAAGTCTTTTAAGGGATTAATGATGAAATGATGAAATATTAAAATATTTTAATTATTAAAAAGTCCTTTTTCATTGTTTCCTAGAATGTTTAGTCCTAAAATATCCCATGATGATTGGTAACACCTATATAACTCATGATAATTGGTTAACCTCACATAGCTCTCAAAAGAATTCGTTAAGGATTATGTTCTCTATAAAATATTGTTTAAACAAAACCATTATCATTATTCTAATTTTAATATTAGTATAAAGATTATGTATTTAAAACGATTACATATAAATTAAGGATATTGAATTTGATAATATATGTGACATGATAAAATGATTTTAAAAAATGATTTTTTAAAGAAAATTTATCTCATTGATATCTTGTGGAACACACAACCCCAAGTATAAATGAATCGTAATTTTGTTTAATGTTACGATCTGGTCATTAAATTAGAATGTATGAATTTTACTAACTGAATTTTGAAATTATATGAGTTAATCATTTAAAAAACAATTATTGTTCATATATTGTTTAGAAATAAAATAAGAACCATTTGTAATAAATGAAATTTCATTTTCTAAAAAATGTTTTTATAATAGATTCTTTAGTCAGGATTTATAACATAATTTAAAAATGGATTTCAATATATTTTATAATATATCTTTTATAATTGGATTTATTTTTGGAAATAAATTTTTTTAAAATATATTATGTTAATTATTTTCATATTTTTGAAATGCTTCATTTTGTGATTAAAAATAAAATTTCAAGATTTGGTTTGAAAATTTTCATGATTTTAAATTATTTAAAAAATATTGATTATATTGAATACTGGTATTAATGAAAAAGTATTCAATTTTATATCTATTATTATTTTTAGTTTATTTGTAATCAATTTCAAAATAAAATTTATAAAAAAATTATAAGCATTTGAACATTCTCTTTCTAAAACATGGATTTCTCATCATGTATGCTGGATTGATTTTAAATTAAATTCATTCCCTTATTTGAGAAAAATTTGGAATGATGAATTGAATATTTTTAATAATAATATTTTATTATATCTATTACTGTCAAACTAAAAATTTTAACATATTTAAATTAAAAAGTATTAAATCTTTTTTACCTTGGTTAATGTTTATGTGTATTTAACGTTGGGATAAAATAAAACGATAATGCTTATAATTATATAAAAACATATCTATAATATATTTAATAGAATTATTTCATCCCTATAATTTCTAAGGTTGAATAATAATATAATTTATTGACTCTTTAACAAGTATAAAAATGTCGAAAAATGTTTTTCATTCCCAACAAAAAATTTTCCCTCTCACATAACAACCCAATCCTACCATAAATAGATATTAAATCTGTGTATATGATTAAAATTTTAATCCATGAAATAAATATATGGGATAAAAATAATTATAGAATGGAATTTGAATACTCTTAATATATCAATGATCATTAATATCATATATAGTAATCATCCAACATAGTACTTCTCTTTGAAATACTCTACCTTAACCTTTCATTATCACCTGCTGATATAAGCCTAAGAAAGGGTTTTCTCAAAATCTTACTGATGGTAAACGTAATAAATAACAGTCCAAGATAATTTGAATTAATATGATGTGAAAAAGAATATGGGATCATGATAATAACAAAAATATTATATATTGAAGCTATCAAAAATCCTAAAAATGATTCATGGCGAAATAACTACCATTTCAAATGAGATGAATCATAAGAATATGAATTATTCATAAAAAAATAATTTATTATAATTTATTATCACGATTTTTTTAACCAACTAATGTATATAAAAAATATCATGTATCACATAGAATTACCAAGATCATCAGATCATGCCTTGACAAATATTTCCCATAATGAATCAAGAAAATTGACTTGATTCCCTTAACATATGAAGCACATCGAATTATTTCCCATAACTATATCATGAGATATAATTCTTTAACCAATTAATTAGTGGGAGAGATATGTACCACTTATGAGATATTGAATACCACTCATATGTTTTCAATAAAAATATTAATCATTCATCATATTAGAACCCAAGAAATGAAATTGGTTACATAATTATTTCATCATAACACAAGTCATTTAATAAAGGATATTCATAAAAATCATGAAATAATAAATATCTATGATTTAGGGAAGTAATAGTTATTGTATCCACGAGTCTTATACCATGTAAATCATACCTAACATTAAATAAGTTCATCTCAGTTTGGGAATTATTTTTGAAATATCACATGATATAATTTTTGAGGAAAATATCCCACCCATTCTAAAATCATCATTATAAATATTTTCACAATTAGAAAAGGAAAAAATTTCCATGGAAATTAACATTATATGATATTAAAAGATTCAGGAAATAATTATTTATTCATGATTTTTAGAAATTATGTTCATGTTGTATAAGATAAAAAAATCCCTTCCATATTATTTTAAAAAAGTCACCAAGTTCATCATCTAGAAAACGATAAAATGATTCTTTGTAAATGGTTTCATAAAAATTAAAATATGGGAAAAGATTATTTTAAACTATATTTAAATAAATTCTTCAAAAAAAATTAGGATTATTGGAGAATGAGGAAAAATAAACCACAATGTATTCTTACAACAAAATAATCCTAAATAATGACTAGAATGTGAAATAAACCATTTACACAATATAATTGGATGAATCATTTTCCAAATTAATGAAAGACATATAAAATTAATATTTAAATATAAAAATATTTAGGTTAATACTCATAAAATAAATTCATGTATAGTATATAAACCACAAAATATAAATATGTAGTTTATAAGATATGTGTCCCACAAAAATAAAATAGATACAAAAATCCATTAAAAATATTATATTGTTAAATTTTAAATTAATCAAATGAATTGATTTTATGTATTATCAATAATATTTATAAAATAATATTATATAAAAATACATATTATCACATCTTATTTTAAATACACTCATTAAAATATATTGTCAATGATATAATATCTTAAGATAATGAATTGAAATTGATTTAAGAATCCTCTTCCCTGATGTATTTTATTTCATTTTATATTTTAAAAACTCAATATAATAAAAATAAGTTTATTATACTTGTATAAAATACCCATAATTAAAATATATCAAGAATTTTTTATTATCACCCATTATTAATAATTTTTTTAAAAAATAACTATTCTATGAAATAATTTTTTCTTTTTATATGAATGTATCTGTTTTTTATTCATGGACTATTTGCGTTGATCATGGAAAAATAAATTCCAGAAAGATATTAATGGTAAAAAAATTATATATATTCTTTATAGATAATAAATCATAAAAAGTAAAGATAAGAAAATGAATTGCACTGTTTATGGAGGGGATGACCGAATGTACATAAGAATGATTATTCCATTTTTCATTTAACGAAATGAAAGAAAGGTAAATAATAATAAAACATTATATAATACATATTTGGTTAAATATTTCATATGGATTCATAAAATTTATCCTTATTATCATTAATACGATATATAATTTGGAACAAATCACATCACATTCTAAAGATGGTAGTCCATACGTACACATGAGTGACATTACACTTCTCAAAAGATTACATGCTGATAAGTTAGACATAATGTTATAATTAAAGATGTATAATCATATTATGAATATTATATATAATCCAAAATCCCATCATAATACCCATCTATATAATATGGTGGTGTAAAATTCTTGGTACCTCTCTATGGTGGTTGTAATCCATTCAAACGCATGAGTGATGTTTACAGTTCTTATTTGACAAGAAAATGATTGTATAGTGGATTTATATTATACATAATAACATTTACAAATATTTGCGATATATTATTTATTTTCTTATTACTAAAAAGATAAATTTACTAGTTGAATGGAATAGTTGAAACAGATGTGATCAATTAGAGATATTTCATCTTCTTCAAAACATCTCTATTGGATTTCTTTTAACGACTCTATTGTCATACATTACAGAAAACTTGAACCCCATGAATTATTTTATTGATTTTATTAAGAGATAATGAATAGGTATGATTGAGATATATGGCTTAATGTTATTTTAATAAGTGGTGGGTATGTTCCCATTTATAATTTAAGTAACGAGCAATAGTGAAATTTCTCGAAATAATTAATTATAATAAATTCATTTCCTATCCAAATTTCATAGAAAGGAATCAAATTAAAATCGATCAAAATATATGTTTATAATATCATATAAAGAAACTATAGACATGTTTTTTCATTATTTTTAGCCTTCTCATTTGTATTAACTCATTGTTAACCTTTTTAATTTTATATATAGTTAAAAAATCAAAACTACAATATTGTAATATTTTAACTTATTTGATGTCAATTAGAGCATAAATTAAAATTTTATGTAATTTATGACCGTATTATAGTAAATTTTTATTTTCAATTTTTTTTATTTTTGAATAATTTAGTAAATTATTAGTTTAATAAAATATAGTTCATGTCAATTTTGATACTATTGAATACATTCATGTTGATAAAAGAAATACAAGAATAGAAATTAATAAATATTAATTAATACACCCAAAATTTGTTATATGTATCTATAAAATTTTTGGATGGCGTAATTAATTCAAATTATATTTTTATTTATTTTATTAAAATCATTTATTTTATATTTTATTAACTAAATAGTCAATTCATCATCATTGTGTAATTATTTAAGGTAAATATTTATTTAATAAAATATTCAAACAATGTATTATGGTATTGTAAACTATATTATATTTTAAACTAATATTTATAGTATATGATATATTCTTAACAACCCTTAAGGAAAAAATGTTATAGTTTTTAAAACATGAATTTGACAACTTTAATATTTATTAAATAAAATTTTACAAACAACATAATATAATAAATGTGTCTTACAAAGTAATAAAAAAATTAATAAAATGAAAAAAAATTATAAATTTAAAAATGAAAAATATGTTTATTTATAACCGGTCTTTTTCAAAATTTAGCCACACAAGCGACCAATAAGACAATTAAAGTGAGATTGTGTGAATATATTTGATTTTAATAGTATATCATTACTTTTAAAGGAAATGTTTACATTAAAAACTAAAGTTTTATCATTAATTTTTTTTGGTTTTAAATAAAATCATACAATTAAATTTTAGTGATTGTTAAAGTCATTTTATAGTCAAAATTATCATTTAATATGGTAATAAAATCTGAAGGATGTTAATCATATTGTAAAATATATAATAGAAGTATTTATTAATTTTGGGATTTTTTAATCCCAATATGAAATATATTTTTAATAATTCAATTTATAAAATTTTCATAATTAAATTTAAAATAAATTCCTAAAATGCACATTTAAAACTGTTTTTATTAAAAATACTATTTAAAAAATAATGTTTCTATAATAATTAATTTTATAAAATATTTTTTAAAAATAATTTCCTTAATTAAAATAATAATTTACTAATTAGAATTTTAAAATAATCTAAAAATTCATTTTAACTTGTGAAAACATGACATCTCAATAATGTTAAAAAAAAATAATTTCATTCAATATTCATAGAAAAATAAATTTCTTCATAAAACCATCAAAATAAATAGCATAAAGATAATTTTGACATATTTTATTCAATAATGAAGGAAATTTTTTATATATATTTTATAGAACCTCTAGAAATTATTTTTCACGTAATTAATGAAGGAAAAGAAAACTTTTATAAAATGTTTTTTTGATGAATATATTGACTTTACTAAAAATTATTTCATCATTTTCAAAATTAAATATCAATACAATTATATTGAGATGGAAATTTATATTTACGTTATAAGTAATTTATTTATATTTATTCACACACATCTTGTGACAATGGTATAATGTTCATATAATATTTCATATATCATATGGAATTTTTATTGTTTGAAAGAGAATATTTCAAATAAATCCAATTATATAAAAATATATTTTATAAAAACATCAGCGGTTTCAAATTATACCAATATAAACATTAATTTCTCCCTCAAATTTAATTTATTTATAAATGTTGTGAAATTAAACAATTTGTTTAGCGATTCCCACATTGTAAATCTAAATAATAAAAAATTCCTTCAAAAGGGAAGATTTTGAAATATAAGGGCCCCCTGATGGAACACATAACAATGTTTCCTCATAAGAAAAAATTAGTGTAAAATAATAAAATGGATTTGGAAGGCATAACTAATAACCATGATATAATAGTGAGTGATAGAGGACCTGTTCAACATGAGATAAATGACCCAAATATCCGAGATTAGGTAGGTATGAAAAAGTTATTATCATCCTTAAAAATTATTGATAATAGGATAATATTTGTTTCATTCAATATTATTTGAGGATATATAGTAATTTTATTTTATTTCTTATGTACAAACTCACTCTTTGGCTAATTCTTGTTCAATTTTCTCTTCAACTCATACCCCATGAAATTAGGATTAAAATATAAAGCTTTTTGAACATGTGGGTCATAAGATTTATAATGGTATGATAATTCATTACTTATATCTCTATTGATAATCATAAATAATGGTTATATTAGGTTATCTAATATTAATAAATATATATGGGTAATTAATATATTAATATCTAAAAAATCATCTAAATTTATACTTTTTCACTTATATAAATTTCTAACATTACGATCCTTCCACATGATCCAATTTTAAAAAATTCCCATGGATCATAAAATAACTAAATCAAATTTTCATTAATACAACAAAAAACATAAATATTCTTTTAATTTTAACAAACCAATAATTTTAAGGTTGTTATCTTTTATTCTCTTGATATATTTTAATTTCATAAATTACCATAAAAACATAGTGAAAGAAGCATGATTTCAATATTTATATTGTTCCTCATACAATAAAATTTATAATTATCAATACATAATAGATAATACCATTAAAAATTTTGTCATCTTTTTACTAATCAATTATAAAAACATCAATATTATCCCTTTTATTTTGCCATAATCAAATATATGTTTATCTCATTATCCCAACATAATTCACATATTAAGGTTTATCCTTCTCATAATAGAGTACACTAAAAAAGAGACATCGTTAAAATTTCAAAGATACCCATACCATTCAACATATTCTTTCAAGTCTATAATGAAAAATGATAGTAGAGAAATGAAAATATGATTCATTATTCCATAATACCCTAAAAGTATTTCTATAACTATATTAAGTAATTAAAAGTTACCGAAATAAAATCATTAAACTATTTAATTTTTATAATCCAAATTTACTTAGTAAACACTTGAGATATCCATATTTAAATGTACATATGTATATCATGATGTTAGTGGTCATTATTATCATTATCATTTAGGAACTAATTAGAATAATTCTCATTTTCCTTCCACATTATGTGTTGAAGTGTGGTTGGTGATTTCAGATAACCCTTCTTTCTTTTCACATCATTAAATAAAATATTCCCGTTATATTGATTTTCATTTCCCATATGACCTACCATTCAACAAATGATAAAAGTAACTATCCCATTAAGACAATTTTCACCACCTTATTCCAACACCATTAACATAAATAAAAACTTAAATTATTTTCTCCATGTTTTTTTTATTTACCTTATTTCTCAATTATTTTCATATCGAATACAAGGAGATTTATAGGTAACTCTAACATTAAATTTTACCATGATGAAACAACAGATTATTTCTTCATAGATATTGATGATTTTTTTGGGTATATCCCTTTGGATACTTGGTATTATTACATTGATGAATTGATCAAACTTATGTTGAGATTAGATTGTAATTTTATTAGTGCACCTCAAAATTATTGAAAATATTTCTTCATTTGATCAAATAAATTCATCACCCATTGTATTAATACAATGAATTCCTTCTCTATTTTATATGTATAATACATGGAATGTAACAGTCAAAAAATTGTAAAGACCCTAAAACCAGTATCCCAATGCCGGTGATAGTTTGTTAGATTTTAACTATATAGAAGTAATCTCATCATGAAGGAAAAAATATATTATATTTCTTAGTAAGAAAGATACAATATTGAAATTTATATTTTGTATAAAAACATAAAAACTCAAGGATTTTTCATCAAGAATTCAATTTTTTATCTTAGTTTAACTAGACATGAAAACCACCAAATACTACCTCATACATTTAAAAAACATCCTACGAAAGAGATCATAGCTGCTCAGTATCCTCATACATATAGTAGAATATATCATATATAAATATAATAAAAAAGCCAAGGTGAATAATTATAAACACTATCCATTAAAACATAATCATGTAAATAATATGGGAGGAATAAATTCGGATCTAATAATTCAATATAAATAATCATACATCAATGAATTTTGACCACTGAATATTTTCATGTTGTATAATAACTGGTAAATCAATAACTAATCTCATAAGTAGGTAATGAAAAATTTGTCACATATAAAACATTAAATAACCTATAAGACCAATATGTTAACATAATTGGGTAAGGAATTATTAGAAACATGATCTAGTTAATGTCATGAGACCTACAGATGAATCAACAAGATATAATAGGCACCGTAGATCTTGGTATAAGACCAACATATTTCTCATATGAAATCGGTGGAACAAAATAAATATAATTATTCATATTTAAACAACTATATTGAATGCTGATGTGTTTCCCATTCAATAAACATAATCATAAACAATCCATATAAATATAGGGAACGATATAAAAATTGTATATACCTATTCTAAATGATTATAAAAAATTCAAAAGATATGACAAATCAATTCATAAGATATGAAAATAGATAATGACAATGATTCACCAATGATTTATACATGGATACGTTAATGATATCATTGATAAATTTTTGAGGTAAAGGCCTTTTTTATCATTGAAAAAACATATTATTTAAAATAATAAAAATTATAAAAGAAACAATTTATAAGAAATTATGATTTTAATCTCATAAAAAAATATTAAAAAATAATTGTTTCTGGAATGAATGAAATTATATTCACGACATTATATGTTCTTTTAAACATTATTTTATGTTTTGAATGATAAATGGATGAAATTATATTTTTAATATAATTCTTTTTATGAATGTCATATAATTTATGTGAATATTAATAAAATTAATTTTTTATATTCAAATCCAAACAAAAAAGTAAGAATATAAATAAATATAATAAAATTTAAATTTGGGTCATATTCTTAGAATTATGTAATCAATGTATTATTGATTTTACCTAATGAATGGAAATTTCGTTATAAATTCCCTTACATCATTATAATCAGTCAAAAAATATGCCCCCACAGATTTAATGATGTCAAAATTATACACTCAATTAAATGAATATAATGAGTTTAATTATATGATATATTAATGTGATTTATGTTCACCACACTTAATTAATATTGGTTTAATAAGGAATATATATCATAAAAGTAGTTGTGAGATGAGAAACCCCTTACCATATTTCTGATTTCCACCATATATGTCTAGTACAAATGTATATATTTTTTAAAATAATATTAACAAATAAATTTATAATATTAATATTTGTGATATCATATATTATTATATTATAACGTTTCATTAAACATTTATTAATTATATTTATTCATTTCACTTTCTAGGACGTTAACAACAATGTTTGTCATTATTATTTTATCTTAAATGTATCAGTTCCCTTGAATAAGGATTATATACAAGATTTAAAGAAAAACCATAATGTCATAACAATCATATTTAATCATTAAATAATTTCTTATAACCAATTATTAATGTAGAACATAGAAATTTAATTACACCTCTATGTGCATACGGTAATTCATACGTACACATGTGAAAGAATTTCAATTTTCATAACATTGATTAATAAAAGGATATTATTTTTTAGATTAATAAAATATCAATATATAGATGACACATGTTTTGTTATTTTATATGAGAAACTACTCATGATTATTATGTATGAGATGAAATGTATTTGAATGAGTTGGTAAATACAATTCCCTCTTCTTTGTGGACTTCTAATAAATGTCTTCTCAAGGGATCTATATTTTCAATTTTTTGAGTACCAAGACCACTAGAGCATGATTATAAATATTATTATGAAAAATGTATATATTTCTGGTGCTATAATTCTCATGGTTGTGAAATTAAATCAATGAGCCATTTCCCTTTTATAATTAATGTCAAGGATCGCCCTTAGAAATCCTCAATTTATATGAGTATATAAATTAATTTATTATCCAAATATGACTAAGTTGAAATGGATTTGACTATAAGATGATATAATTTTGTATTATCATCATAAATATAATTATTGATAATTTTTTATTTTTCATTAAACCTTTTCATTTTATTTACTTTTCATAATATATATTTATTTTAATCAAGATACAATTTTTTAAATATTATAAAAAAATAATATTTACATAAAAATTTCAATTGTATAATAAAAGTGAAATTTATTAATGTTTTCTGAAAAAAATAATCATCTAATAATTATATATATATTTTTTATAATTTAATGATGTTATATTTGTATAAAATATAAATACTATCAATATTTACAGTATTCATTACATTTTCCTTTAAGAAAACAAGAGATTAAGATAACATCGAACCAAAATAATTATAAACCCCTAATATGTCATAATAATACAAAATATTCTTGTAAAACCTTAATTAATTAATATTATATTAATATTAATATTTCAATAACATTAATTGTATTGTTTTATTAATAAAATAGTGACTACATAATTATTGAATAATTAATTATGGTAATTCATTAATCAATTATTCTTATATAAAAATCATTTATGTAGAAAAATATTTTATATTAAAAAATAATATTTATAGATGAAGATGTATTATGAATATCATCTTGATTAATATAATATATTTATTGAAATATGAAAGTAACATCATTGAATTTTTTAAAATAAAATATTAAAAAATCCAAAAAGCATCCATATGGTCACAAAATATAATAAATAATTTTATATCATTTAACATATGATAATTATGCTCCTAATTAACACTTATAATCATTAATAATATACATTTTTTACCATATGGACACATAATATATTCTTAAGACAAGGAAAGTGAATTTTTGTGATTTACATTTATTTAAATAATAACAATAAATATATATTGAAAACTATCTATTAAATGACTAGAATTATATCCTTAGTTGTCAAGGGTTGAATATAATATATCTAATACAAGTTTGGAAAAACTTATGGAAATAATTATTAACCTTATTATTTTATTTTTATAATAAATTACCATATTTACCAATTATTTTAGTAAGAAAATTTCATATGTTACTATTAATGTTGTTAAATAATAAATGATACATATTTAGTAACATTGTAAACTCAAAATAAAAATAATTCATCCTATTTTTATTTTTTTAGTAATACAATGTGGGTGGGATTTCATACAATATTAATCTTTCAAAATGAGAAAACAAATTGTATCGAGAAAAGTGTTTTGCATCCCAATAAAGTACTTATAAAATTAAAAGATATAATTATAAATAAATTAAAAAAATTGTATTTTTAATAACATAAAGTTTCTTATATTTCATGTTGTTCAAATTCAAATAATAAATAATAAATATTATAATGAAAATGATACTCTTATAAAAATCTGTATTTTTTAACATTTGACTGAAAATAATTGTTATTTGTAATATACCAAAAATTAAACGTAATATAATTTCCAAAATCCTATTATTAAAATGAATATTATTTTTTCAATAAATCTAATAAATGTGTAAAAAAATTATTTAAAAAAAATTGTTCCATAAAATCATGGAAAAACATTCTTTTGTAAAATATACCATTTTATTTAGAACATTATAATTTTTATTACAATTTTCTATGAAATATTTATATATGAATGTAAAAATGTTTTATTGATTAAAAATATATAAATATCATAATTTGGTTAATGCTCCCCATTCTAACCAATTTTATTTTTAGGTTATAAGAGACAAATTTTAAATATTTAATAGTATATCTTTGATTTAAACATGGTATTGCATGAAACATTAGATATAAATTTAAAAGTGACATCAAATAAATTATTTGCATGAAATATTCTCACATATATCAATATGTTTCATCCCATAATTTTTTAAACTGTACTATCAATATCAATGTTTCATAATAGAAAATTCAATTTTGGGAAACCTACAATGTAAATACAGTATATAATTTTTTTTATAATAAGATGGAAAGGGAATGGAAATTAACACAAAATAGTATGTATGTATAATATTATAACATTTATCAGATGTAATAAAAAGGATATAGAAGATAAATTTACCTATCACATTCTAATTGAGTGTGATAGGGGAAATTGTTATTTGAATATTAGCAGTCAAATATAATAACATTGTGATCAATTAATAGACCATTGATTTTCAGAAAGAAAATTTAATAGATAATTTTCTACTCTAAAACATTTCAAAGAGTTGAGTATTTTATTTACTATTAAAATAATCTATTAATGAAATAAAAAAAATTATTTGATATCATTTTATAAGATTAATATCACTTATTAGTTGTTCTTCGATCTATTTACACTTCATTTCATACAAATAGTGATGGATATTCAAAACCAATCACGAATTCCAAAACTACATTTAATGAACTAAAATATACATAAGTCATTCCTTCATACTATAAATATTTACCTAAATAAAATTTATTTACACATGTTATCTCATATGATAAATCATACTTAATACTTAATCAAAAATATCCAAGGTTTATTTAAATGAATCAAATATGTAGTGACCTTAAGACTCATTCAAAATCTTTTTTTCCAAAATAAAAGTCAAAAAAATTGATGTTATGTACCAAAATTTAATATATCAAAATTTCATAATGTTTCCCTAAATAATGTAGCATTTATTTCACATACCAAATATATGAATACCATAATCACCTTTAAACAATTATTAAAACATACATGCTTCCAAATGTAAAATCCTAGGTTATTGAAAAAATTAATTAAATCCAAACTTCAAAAATTTTTAGAAAACATAAAATAAACCAAAAAATAACTAAATTTATTTATTATCACAATTTTAACGCACAATCATATATTTATTATCATCTCAATTTCAAACACATATTTCAGTTTATCATTATAACATCATGTGCTCCAAAAAGATCATCTTACAACATAATCACTTATCATGGTTACCTGATCAATTCAAAACATTTTTCATATTAATTAATGAATAATAGCTGTATTATAATCTGAATATGTCTCATAATTCAAATAACGAGATAATTATTGATAAAATACTGAAATAACATAATTCAAAAATCCAAACAAAGGAACATTAATCAATCCTCATCATCTTCAACAATAGATTAATCATGATAAAGTTTCATTAAATTTTTGTGGGTATATATTTCATAGATGCTTGATACATTGATTAATGTAGTGTCACATCTCCTTAAAATTGAATCCTTAAATGTTAGAAATATTTTTCATACACATTCAACCATTAGCATCGTGGCCCTTCTTTCAACACATGTATAATTCAGTCATTCCATTTCATAAAGTAGCATATGGATTCTTTCAAAAATAATCACATATGGTAAAATAGTTCATTATCTTATTTAATTTATCTATAATTTCATAGTATTATTATTTTTCAAGTGCTTACTTATAATGCCATGATACATAGTTTATTATTTAACATTCTGGTTATCTTATAATCATATTTCCTCGTATAATGAGAATTCTATTGAGACATGTTAATATTGAAATATTGTCATATGTCCTTAAAAGATATGAACGTTCTTACACTTTGGATCATGTGAATTGTTAGGGTTCCAATTACTTTTTTGAGGATCTATTTATAAAATACTACATATAATATATTATATCATGTAATTATGAAACATAATGTATAATAATAAAAATATTGAAATAAATAACATTAATTGAAAAATGTTTGTGTAGCTACAATAATAAAAATTGTTTTTGGGACGTTCATCAATAATTATCCACAAATTCCATTATAGGGTTTTTTCCAATCTATTATTTATGAAATCTTGTTCCCAAGGAATCTACTAAACTTTCTCTAATATGAACTATTATGAATATGATCCTAGTAGCCTATAGTTGGTGGTAACATTATTACATTGTCATTAGAAACAAGGAATCTCATACTAACGTAATGAATAGTTTTTCACTATTGGTAAACTAGATATATAATTTATTTTCATATTAAATTTTTAAAAATTATATTATAAATAAGTTTCTGTAATAATTAATTTTTTCCATAGTTTAACAAATAATAACAACCACTGAGGACTTCTTGTTATCATAAGGGAAAATAAAACATAAGAAAGGTTTCATCTCAGATTCACACTAAGGGTATAAATACACCAAAAGATATAATAAATAAATAAATATAATTAATGAATATTGAATATCTAAAAACACATCCCATTAAAATATAATAATGAGGAAAAATACAGAAGGAATAAAATCTAGCAAAATAATGCCATATAAATAATCAGAGGAGAATGAAATTTTACCATGGATATTATAATAGTTGAATAATCACATGGATTATACATAAATAATCACATAATGAGGTAATTCATAATGTGGTATGTCTAAAATATACCATAAATTCATTGACCAAGAATTATGCATAAATATGTAAGGCATTGTCCAAATACATTGTCTACATTGCCCTATGAGACCTTCCAATGCATCGTGGGTTATTACAGTCTCTCCAATCACATAATAATCCCAATTAAAACGTTATATTTCAGGTGTGAAACATAATCAACATAAAGATTTATATATAAACTATCATATCAAATTTGAATTCTTTTCTCATTCAATTAATATATTCATATTACATTTAATGAATTGTGATGAATGTTGCCAAAATACTACATACTGAGAAAAAATTATCATATAATATTATATAATATATGTTAAATGGTATCATAAAGGACAAAAAACAATAAATAATAGTATTTATATAGTATTTTTTGTAGATAATTTAAAAAATAAACTTAATTTTTCAATAGGGAAATATAATTTTTTATGAAGTAACATATTAAAAAAAATATGTACAATTATAAAAGGGAACATTTATTTTTAAAATAAACTTGTAATATGGTAATGAAATGTTGAAAAATTTATAAATTAAAAATCATTATAATATTTTAAATCCTTTATAAGTTTTTTTATATTTGTAATCTAATTATGAAATATAAAACAATAAAAATAGTATTTTTTAATTAATTTTATTTACACATAACATATCATTGAAATGAATATTAATCAAAAGAACTTGTAAGAAGAAAATATATATATAAATGTGGATATATAACTTAATATAATAAAAATTCCTTTGAAATATATTCATCAAATTAATTAATCAATGGAGTATATGTTTAGAACTATGTATAATTTTTTTAATAACTCTGTTCCAGCATAGTAATATGTCAAACAATATTTCACATGAAATTAATGATCACAAAATGTAACATTGATTTCCAAGAGGATAAATAGATTCTTGATATGATATATTAAATTTCATTATGTACACCACAAATAAGAAATAAGGGTTGAATAAGGAATATGTGTCACGTAAGTAAAATTTAAACTAGAAACACCTTACCTTATATTTGATTTCCACCATACCTATATGAAGATCCAGTATAATTGTTATAATAATAGTATTAAATTATTATAGAATACTTTTAATATTTAATTTATCATATATTATACCATTATAATGTTTTATCTATTTTTATTAGTAATATTAGTTAATTTCACTATTTTAGGCGTCAATTACATTTTTTCTCTTGAATTTTTTGTCATAAATATAATTTTCACTTACATAGTTTATAGATAAAACATTTATATAATAAAATTAATATCATAAATACAATATTTAATTATTATATTTATTTTTATAACTACTAGTGAACAATTAAAAAATAAAATGACTTACACCACAACGTGGAGAATGTAAGCTGTGTGTAAGTAGGTGTGGTGCCATCATCATTCATAGGATAGATAAATGGAAGAATATGATAATTTTATATTAATAAAATATCATTATATAGATTCTATTTGAGTTACTTGTCTATAATTTAAAAACCTATAATTATAAAGTAAATGATGAAATTAATTTGAATGAGTTTGTAAAAACAATTACCTCTTCTTCGGTAGACTTCCTTTAGATCTTTTGATAAGGGATATAGGGTAGCACTTTTTTGAGAACCAATACCACCAGTATATGGTTAATCATTTTATTTGGAGAAATGGACAATGGTTTCATTATTTAGATGGTTCAAGGTGGTTAAACTAAATGAGTGAAGTAGTTCCCTTTTATAATTGATGTGAGGGGAAGCGTTGATAATTTCCAAAATATTATATTATAATAAATTCAATTTCAATATAAATAAAATTAAATTGAGATTGATATAAATATAAGATGAGATACAGTTTTAATATCAACAGTAATTAAAATTACGACATTTTTTTAGATTCAAATTATTATTTATCATATTTAATTAGATTAAAAAAATACTTTAATTTTAATTATAGTAAATATTTATTTAATATTAAAAGAGGTAACATTTACATTTAAATTATTAATTTAAAAATAAAAAAATAATTTATCAATTTTATGACAAAAGAATAATCTATTATTATTTATATGTATTATTTATGATTTTAAAATAATTTAATAAATTATTATTTTGATAAAATAAGATTACTGTATATTTCAATATAAATCATTACATCTAAATTTCAGAAAACAAGACACTAGTATAAATACTACAAAAATACTTTAATAAACACATAATATATATCAATATTCCACAATATTCACAAATCATTAAAATTAATTGAAATTGTATTTATTTTAATATTTAAAATTTTATTTATTTATTGTATAGTTAATAAAATTATTACATCATTAACATTGGATAATTATTTATGGTAAATATTTTTTCTCTAAAAAGACTCATGATGTAGAAAAATATTTAATATTACAACAAATATCTATAGTCTGTGATATTCTCCAAATAACCCCATGGTAAAAATAAAATAGTTATTAAAATGTGAAATTGGCATCATTTCATTTTCATTAAATAAAATAATATATTCATTATAGCATGTATGATCCTGAACTTTTCTAGAGTTATCATGATCTCAATTTCAGCTATTTTTGTTTTTATTTAAGTAACACTGATGTGAGTTATGAATTCAGGTGTGTTTAGGCAGAGTATAAGAAAATTATGGTGAAAAAGGGGATGTTCACAGTTGGCACATGGTTTGTACCAACAATGTGTCCGCCTACAAAAAACCATGTTCACATAGGTATTTTGAGGTAGTAGCTTCATCATTGTTTATGTATAGTTTTGGAGTTTTTGTGATGGAACCTTGTGAGGACCCCTTGTAGTTGTGGAAAATAAATGGTTAGAACATGTTTTGTCTAACCGTGTAACAAAACCATGCATGGGAAAGTAGTGAGGTCCAAAACTTGAGGATCTCACTCGTTTTAACATTTAAATGATATGTTTCTTGTAAAATGTGGACCTAACATGGTATTTAACTTTCCAAATGGTAATGAAAGGTTCTCCCATTGATTTGGGGGATTTTATGGCCATTCAAGTATCCTTATTTGGGGAGAAAATCATGAATCGATGAACTGCTCTTCACCCGGTAAGTGGATCTCATCCCAATGCCTTTCACTTTCATTACCCTATCATCCCTAGATCCTTCCATGGAAAATTTCCTCTGTTTATATAGATATAAATAAATTTTTTACGATATATATATATATATATATAATATTTTAGATCTATATCAATTTTTAAAATATGTTGATATCTTGGTTTTTATTTAGGGATTTAAATTTTCAAATCATATTTACATCGTTGTGCTACTCTGATTTAGGGGATTTCTGTTGAGTGTATGACCATCAAAGAACTTAAGTATTTGGTCTAAAAACGAATTCTTATAGTCATCGATTTGATATGTATATTAAAAATTGTAGAGTGTTTATCATCCTTTAGAAATTGATTTTCAAAAATTGGTTTAATTAGGTTGACCGATTGATTTGTCAAATAATTTTTTAATAAAAATATTAGTTGATGAATCAATCAGGATACTAAGATAATTGCATACTAGATAATTAATTTTGGTAATAGATTACAAGAATTTTGGATTTTAATCTAGATAATTAATCTTCACGTTAATTAATGGATATCAAATTGGTTAAGTTGAGATAATAAACTGTAACCATATTATGTGGTTTGATATTATAATCCAGATAATTAATTATGTGACTAATATTGAAGTGATGAGATTTAAAATAGTATAATTAATTTGGAGAAAACAAAATTTTGGGATATTAATTGTGAAATTGATTAATTAATGGATTGAATTAATTAAGATGAATGAACTGTTTAATTAAATTTTTATTTTACTAATAGTTTTGTTGTATTTAACAAATTATTAAATATGAAATAAGATTGACTTGGATTATTAATTATGAAGAAATTATGTGTGAGTGAATGGGAGCATGTTCATTAAAAAATTATAAGTAAATATGGTAACATGGTCATCATACTTATGTGTAAAATAATGGTAACATGGTCATTCTAATGAGAAATATACATAGTAACATGGTCACTGTACTTATTAGTAAGATAATGGGGACATGATAATTCTACTGAGTAGTATATTTATTAACATGAACATCTCACTTAATTTTTTGATATTAATGACTTTGGAATTGTTCCTTATAAATGTGTATGTTGACGCTCCTTTCGTCAGAAAATCTAAAAATTGGAAAAGGGGATTATCTTAACTCAATGTGATTCAACCTTTGGACAAATATCAAAAATTGGTAAAGGAAGGAATATAAAGAATGTTGCACAAGGGTCGCACAGGTGCTAATATGGTCACACAAGTACACTTGCGCGCCTCAATAGTCTCGCAAGTACACTTGCGCGCCCTAAAGAATAACTTCCCAGGGTCTTCTCCATCCTATAAATAGACCATTTGGGCCCCCCATTTTGGGAGGAATTTTTTCGAGAAACACAGATTTGAGCTGCCGGCTCCCTAGTCTCTTCTCAAAGCATCCGAAACACTTCTAAGGTAATTTCTTACCTAGAACAGAAGATCTAAACAGGGGAGGAAGGCCTAAGTGTTGAAACTCATCAACACTTGCGTGCCTGAGTGGCCAGCCCTTAAGGAAAATGGCCACACTTGTGTGCCACCTAACTCCATCAATAGAACTTGTGCCTCACTCTTCTGGATGAACCTCAAGATGATTCTAAAAGCTTTAACCAAGAGTCGCTTAAGTATTACCCAGCTGGTTAACCGTCGCTCAAGTACCCATGTGTCACCCAGGTATACCTGCGCGACCAGGACTTGTGCGCCCACGCAGTACATGCACGCCTTCTAGGACTTGCACGCACCTACCTTTTTGGGGGCCCTTCCATCCCATTTCACCCCTCTCAATCCATTCCACCTCTCCTATTCAAGATTCAGTCTTCAAGACACTCTTTAAAGACATTTATGGCATGATTTCTTGATTTGACTTCCTTATCTGAAAGGAATTATGTGGAATATCTCTCAAAACCTAGTGATTTACACATATTTATGTCACTAAAGATTGAGATTTCATTCATTCAACCTCATCCTTTAAAATGAGAGAACTCATTAACATGGGCATCCTCTTCAAGAATAAGCCCCATGTCCCTTTAATTTTTCAAGTCCCTTAACCTGGGCCTCCTTTTCAAGAGTAATCCCCAGTAATAATTTCCAAATATGGGCATCCTCCTTAGGAGTAAGCCCCAATTCCTCATTAATTTGGGTATCCTCCTCAAGAGTAAGCCCCAACCATAATTATCTTAACCTAGGCCTCCTTTTTAGGAGTAATCCCCAGTCTGAAATATGGTCATCCTCTTCAGGAGTAAGCCCTAATCTTAATTTCTCTTAACCAGTCCTAATTTACCTTTGATCTAGGATTCCTTACCAGGAGTAAAAACCCAATCCTAAGTCCGCTCCTAATTTGGGTCTCTATTTCAGGAGTAATCCCCATGTTAGAGTATTCAAATCTCCATGAAGCACATATACCTATATGGACCCTATTCCTGGATTTCTTCCCTGAAGTAAATCCTAATCTTCATTTATATGGACAGTCATACATACATAAGTCCCACATTATTTCCTATGATTGCGTCTTTCAGGGCACAATTGTCTTATTTTTACCAATACCTCTTGTTTCTCACACCGATCATGACTCATGTGAGCTTAGAGTGTAAAATTAATTATGACATCATTCTTTGAGCCATCAATCATAAACATCATACTCCCTTACTCAAACTACATGGGTTCTGATTCCTTTTCTAAACAAAGGATACGTAGGTAGCCCATCTGTGGGTTCGATCCCAACTCTGAAATAATTCATTTATTTCTGAATGACAATAAACTTCAAGTTCCCCACTAAGTGGCATTAAAAACCGTATGGTCATTATAATGACTAAGAGACTTTTACGTATCAAAGGAAACCATTGAATAAGAATCTCTAACAAATACAAATGATTCTCTATCAAAGAAGAACCTCGAATACATATAAAATATTCTTTAAATTTCCTACATATCGATCATTGATTGTCAGATCTAAAGGAAAGCTCATTTTATACTTCGTAATGTAATAAGGATTCACGAACATAAATTAAATATATAAATAGAGTCCCAGAGTAGACAATAATTCCCCTCAAAAAGGAGTGATGAGTTCGACCTCCCATCCTCTCGACCAATGAAAATTACTAAGCCTCATCAGTCCACAACTAATGAGCGCCTACCTTTGGAAAGTAGGTCCAAATGGATGTGAAATCATTGGCTGTTTCTGGTATTACGAACAAACCCATTAGAAACTGATTGGAATGTTTGAACCTTCAATCAACGAAGTCATCCCCAAATTCTGAGGGAAATAAAAAATGGTGAACCCGACGTGAATCCTTAACCAAGTTAAAATGATGTTTTACCTATTTGTTAGTCCCCTATTTAAAACTCAATAAGAGGGCCAACAAAAAAAATCATTTACATATGTGCTCATCCAAAAGATGTAGTGGCTGAATTTATCTTGATTACATCTGTTATATCAAATAGGCACTCTTTTCCAAGATCTTCTGCATTTCCAGAATGGCTGCTCTCAAGTTCACACCTGTGAATACCGCTGCTACAAATGCCAGTGCTGCTAATCCTACTGGATCATCGTCTGCTCTGAGGATGACATCACCTACTCAGTGTCTTCAACGCTGGGTATCAAACACACTAGTTAAGGAGTACCGTCAAAACGGTACCATCCCAACTCTAGAGGCTTCTCGACAAGCCCTCCAAGTGAACAACTCACACCGGTCGTCAGGACAACGATGGCCAGTGATCAAGAAGCAGGCGGTGCTAACTACCGTCTCCAATCATTTCGGGTCGTTATCCCCGAAACACAATCACTATTCACTCCCATATTCTGGGGAGGTGAATGGGCATGTCCCTCAGGGCCTTAATTCAAGGAAGCACGAGTCCTTCCCTAGGGCTCCCACCAACAATTGCCGCCAGACTCGTGCGGCAGTGCACCCTCAACATGATGAGGGTGTTGACTCCAGGCGTTCGGCTTAAGTTCCTTGAACCCGAGCAGGCAAGACGAATATCCAGAGGAGAAATCCGGTTAACAGTGAGCAGGTTCTCAACTTTGCCATCTCCGGAGAAGTCCACCAACCTAACTTGGTGGAATGCAATGAGCATGCACACACACCTACCCGTTTTAATTCCACTGTCCAGCAGACTCGTCTGGAAGAAGCATGCCAATCACATCAAGAAATTCCAGCGGAGTATTATAGACAGGAACATATACCTGTTTATACATCATAAGTTAGTCAGCAGGCTCGTCTGACTACATATGATGGATCTCATCAACCACGTTCGCCAAAGTGCAATCAATAGGCACATACACCTGCTAGTATTGATCAAGCCTACCAACAGTCTCGCTTGGTAGCATTCTGAGAAGTCAGTCGGAAAGCTCAAACGACAAACATGAGGCAGACTAAACTCTCTGCCTCCACACTTGAGTACTGTCAGGATTCACTGATAGGAAAAGGAGGACAGAAGCAGGCACATACTCCTACTCCAATCACGGAATGGACATATATCCCCGTTCCGGTAGCTGAAGTCACCAAGCATATTTTATCAATGGTGAATGAGCAGAAGCAAATATCTGCTCATATTCTGGATGCTTTCCAGGATATTATACCAGATTCAATGGCATCCCAGGGAAAGACACATAAATCTATCCCTACCAGTGGAGTGACACATCAACAGTTCACTCCAGAACAGACACACACATCTGTTCCAGTCCAAGAGGGTGGTTGGGCATACTTCCCCATATCATACGGACAACCAAGTAAGGCACATACACCTGATTTCAGTGGAGATCGTCAGCCTAACCTGACCATCTATCCTGATCAGGCACATACACTTGCTCAGAACAACCACTTTCTTCAACAAGTGGTTTCCAAAGTGAGTAAGAAGTCGTCTAAGAAAAAGACCTTCCCAACACAGTCCGGAGATCAAGATCCAATCTATAACAAGGCCTTGCTCGATGCTAGAGTTCATGAATCCCTCATACAGTTATCTATTGGAATTCAAGATTCTACTCCCTCATTTCTTAACAGTGGGAACATTAATTCCGAAGGTCATCAATAGACACTTCCTCATGAAGGCTTGCTTCATGAAAATTCGGTCGATCTCAAAGTTTCATCTTCAGATGAGAGCCACAGGAACCCTCTGTGTGGTCAGAAGACCATGGAGTAAGAGATCTCATATTTTTCTACAACCCATTATGGTGGTCCTCTCCATGATGATGAGTTTCTCTGTGAATGTCCTGTCCGCAGTAGTGATGCACATTGCCCGGAAAATGCTCCAGTGAACAATTTAGTTCCGATAAAGCCCTCTTACCTTGAGGAACTTGAAATGCGAAACCTTTCGTGGCTGATGTTTCATCACTGGCAGGTGAAATACTTTCTCAATCGGAAGATAGCCCAGGGTGTAGGTCATTCTTCGAACCACCCCTAAGTCATGCATCTTCTAGTTTAATCAGTGATTTCTCTACCAATCTTATTAAATCCAATGAAGCAACAAGGAAGCACCATCTCTGGTCAAAACATGTAGAAGAATCGTCATCAAATGATAAAGAGGAAATGCTGAAAATGAGAAAACAATTGGCGAAAGGTGAAGTTCCAGTCATGTTCTGGACTCTGGCTGACTCTCAGTATGAAATTCCAGAAATGTTGACAGAAGATGGAATTCATGATATTCGTCTCAACATATGGAAAACTCATTGTCAGTTGAAAAAGAAAGTATTATCTTATGATGAATATGAAAATAATCTTAAGATAATAGAAGGGTTACAATGTATGATTGATTTGGAATCTCTATCAGTCTTTCGATATCCGAAGGCTAAAAACTAGCAGAGAGCCCTTCAACATTCATGCCTTGGTGCACCAAAAGATTGTGTCAGTTAATTGCCAATGCCCCATCTGGTATTCATGTCATAGGATGGGGTGTTCATGGAGCACTGCATTTCACGGTTCTCTCCAGTCAGCAAAGCCTGCCTGATATGGTCTAATGCAATGTTATTGCCCATGGTCAGCCACAGTCAATGGGCTTTGTTTGTAATCAAAAGTATTCCCAAGAACATGCCTCAACTAGTCCCTCTAAAAATCAAGAATACAGATAACATGTTGTTTAATTACTCCTGCATCAAGAAAACGAGAATATTGAACATGCCTCTCATATGGAGCAAGCACATCATCAAGTGAAAGAAGTGTCAGAAATTATCCAACGGTCTTTTGAACCAGGTGATAAAAGTTGATACAGATTAATGCTTCCAGCTAATTTCTGGACTAAAGTTCACAAGATTAGGAGAGATTTTAAGAAAGTCCCAGACATAGCATGTCAAGAGCCACCCCAGCTCCCTAGAGTGAGGACTCTTTTAAACCAACCATCAGAATCAACAAATAGGATTCGAGGAGTTGATCGGGAATAGTAGGAACAACCCCTATACACCAGACTGGGGACTTTTTCAAATCATCAATCCCCTCCTCAGAGATAGTCAGTCTTTTCTCGATTGGGAAAGAAGCCTCAAGAGGAATGAAGAGCCAAATTATCAGGAGATTCCCTCCAAATTATGGTTCATCCAGAAGTTCCTGAGGGATCAAATCAACAAAAGGTAATGTCTCATCAAAGACATGGAAGAAGACAATATCACAGAAATGCTGATAGAAGGGATATGATGCATTATGCATCAATTAATGTCATCAATGCCGTTGTTGCTGATCCACCAGATGAGGCTCACTCAGGGGACTCACATGAAGAGGTTCCTGCTCAAGAAGATGTACGCACCGAAACAAATAAAGAAGGTGTGCATACACGAAATCCAAGGGTTACTTAGAACCGAGGTAATCCTTCAAGTAACCCACTTCCCCCTCTCCGAAAAGGATCCAACAAAGGGAGGGGAAAGAATCAGGTTACATATCATTCCTCTGGAGAAGGCCAATCACTCTCACTAGAGCAAAGGTTTGCACAACAAGAGGAAGAAATGAAGGAATTAAGGAGGTTGATTGCCGAACTACTTCAGGGTAGTCTTATTCTTAAGCATGATGTAGTCAATCAGCGAAGGGAATTTGTTGCAGCTACTGAGATGGGTCAAGAATATCCTCCTCTATCAGTACACCCTCACAAGTCTAATACTACGGGTCAAGTGCAACAACAGGTGGCAGTGCTACCATCAGTTGCAGCACCAACCACCACATCTTTCTAAGCTCCAGTCATTGCACCTACCCAAGTCCAAGTTCAACCGGATGTTTCTCAAAAGTTAATAACTACCATTGAGTCATTAATAGCTCGATTAGAAACTATGGAAAGGAAACGTGCGCAGGTCCAACCAGAAAAGAAAGCTTACCCTGAATGGGTTATTCAATCTCTCTCTAATCAGATTTTAGGAACCCTGTATTCCTTATTTTCAATGGATCAGGTGATCCTGAACAGAATTTGATGCATTACCTGTCTTGTTGAAATCCTATGATGGGAACTCTGGAGTAGAAAGAAGTAGTGAAACTCAGATGCTTTGTGCGATCCTTGCAAGGACCGGCTTTTTTCTGGTATACAAGCTTGAAATACCGGTCAATTACCGGATGGGAAGATCTACGCCAATGATTTCTTCTTCAATTCAGATCAACTTTTCCAAAAACAATAGTATTTTATCTTAAAAACTTTAAGGAAAGGGATAATTAAAGAGACTCTGATTTCATTTCTCGCTGGAAGGGGTTAACATATTCCCTGAGCCTATCACTCCCTCAAGAGGAACTGTTGCCAATCTGTGAGGAAAATCTGCATGACGAATTACACACGCGGTTGATCCCTGCGAAATACACAGGAGGGTTTTGAGACCTTACCTCAATAGCTTAGCAGATTGAAGAATCCTTTATACAGGCTAAGGCTAAATCTCATGTAATTCCATCAGCTCCAGGAAGGAGAATGGGTAAATCAGAAACTGCTACAGTTATGCTTAAACAAGCACCTGTACCTATTTCTACTTGAGAACTTTCATCTTCTCGAAGGGCTCCACCTACTGAGTGACAACAACAAAGGCCATTTCATCCAGATGATCAAAGAGATCAAATACAAAAACAAATTTGAGGATCTGAAGAGAAAACATACTCTTTCCTAAATGAACAAGTTCCTAGTTACATCATTTCGGCTTTGGAAAATAAACTGGTTCAATTGCCAAGGCCTAAGAGGCTAAAAAAGGAAGGAGATGAAGACCGTACCAATTATTGCCCTTTTCATCAAATGTTGGGGCAACCCATCCAGGAGTGTTTTGTCTTCAAAGACCTCCTGCAAAATATGGTCGACTCGGGACAAGTCAAACTGAAAGATTCTTCAGCTCAGGTAGCATGTGTTACTGCTATAGTTCCAGAGGAGGAAGGCAAATGGCAAGAAGTCAAAAGAAAAAAATGAAAAGAGGTATGATGATTGGATGGTCATAAGGACAATTAACTGAACTCATTCTATTTTTCGATCACAATTAAAGAAACCGATTATGTCTTCTACCATGAATATTGTGGCAAAACCCTCTTCGTCAGAGGGAATGTCCTCAAAGAAACGGCATGATTCAAAGATAGAATAAGAATCATAAGAAGATGAGTATGAGTCAAAGCCTAAGTTTTATTTGACTCTGGAAGACTTCATTCCATCTACTTCAAAGCCACGAGCACCGCCCCACAAAACGGAACAACCTAAACAGGCTAATCAGGCAGAGTCTTCATCAGACGAAGAGTTAATCTTCGGTTCTGTTAATATGATTCAATTAACGGATCCATATGCCAGTCACAGTTTCGATTTCGATGAGCCTGAATTCCCTGTATCAAACAGGGGAATCAGAGGAAGTTCCAGAGGCTCAGGATATAGGGGAAGACGTGGATCTTTCAGAATCCACTATTACAATTCTACCCCTGCTAGAATTGTGTACACAGTAGAAAATCGTGGTAGAGCCCTTCAGCGAGCTTAGCAAGAACAAGAAAGTTCTTCTACCAATAGAAAATTCAGTCCTGGCATAGTTATTTCGGAAGACTGGTTGAAGGTTCAATCTTCTTCCACTCAGCAAGTAAATGGATCTAATCGGTCTAATCTTCCAAAACCAGGAATATTACCAACTCCTATCCCAATACAAGATGCATCAACATCCAAAGCATCTGCTTCCAAGGTACTTACTAAACCACATATTCCTATTGGGAAACATAGACCTTTGGATCAAAAGTATGATGTATTGAAACACTTGGCCCATGTACCAACTAGGTTATCAATTCTGGATGCTCTGAATCTGTCAAAAGATCTTTGGGATGCACTCATCGAGGATTTGTCGAGTCCTCAGGAGTTTGAAACTAAAATTATTGCAGCTGAAGTCTATCACATAGAGAATAATCTTGCAGAATTCCATGTAAAAATATCTTTTACTGATGAAGATGAAGATGATGTTGTGCATGGGAATATTAGACCTTGGTACTTATCTGGCAAGGTCAATGGCGTAGACGTCCGAAGAGGTTTCATTGACAATGGTTCAGGAGTCAACCTCATGCCCATTCATACACTTCGTCGACTGGGCCTCACAGAATCTGATTTATCTCCTTCTTACATGATGTTACAAGGATATGATAAAAACGAACAAGAACCACTAGGTGATGTTACACTCAGAACTCAGTTTGGAGATCTTGTATCCAATTCGTATTTCATGGTTGTTGATCAAGACTCAGCTTTCAACATCTTGCTTGGAAGACCCTGGCTACATCAACATGCAGCTATCCCTTCATCATACCATCAATGTCTCAAATATTATTTCGATGGTCAAGTTGGGACATTGTATGGTGATAAGGCACCATTCAAGACATGTGAGTCTCAATACATTGAGGCGGAATTCTATCACATGAAGGGAAGGGAGAAATCCAAAACAAAGGAGATTACCAAAGTTAATGCTCCATATGGTTTGGAGAAAATTCCAGTAAATCCTTTTACACATGTGAGTACAGATTATGTGTTGCTTATCAGTCAAATTGACAAGATAGACCCAAATCAAAATACTCTTATGGAAGGATCCATAATTTAAATTACGGAAATCGAGGCAGACAACATGGGAGAAATTGGTAACCCACCAAGCAGTGATGAAAGCAAAAATGGTGACGTCTTCATTTCATCTGTTAAAATCCAACAAGTCTATACTTCACCAATTAGGCCAGAAGAAGTTATAGCAACACTGGAGGTGAACAATGATTTCGATTCTCAATCCATCATCTCCTCTTTATTACCCAAAGAAGACCCTTCATCATCAATCAGGTCGGAAATGGAAGCTTTTTCTTCAAGATATGCAAATTTTTACATCTCTTCTGATCATGAAAAATCTTCTATATCATCTTATGCAAGTAGAAATGGAAGCAATAACACATGATGAAAAAGAAGAAGAAGATCTTAGAGACGATCCTCCAGCATTTGAAGAGGGTATCTCTACCATTGGGGATGAACTCAGAGAAATAAATCTGGGTACACAAGATGATCCATGCCCCACTTTAATCAGTGCGGCCATGACTCTTGAAGAGAAAGAGATGTATATTTCTTTTCTAAAGAAAAATAGATATATATTTGCTTGTAACTATACAAAAATTTCGGGGCTTGATCCTGATGTTTCTACTCACCATTTGGGTTTACCAGAAGAACATCGAGGATTTAGCCAAGCAGCGAGAAGAACACACCCAACTTATGCTTCCAAAATTGAAGCTGAAGTGGATAAGCTTATCAAAGCTAACTTCGTCAGAGAAGTTCAATATCCCAAGGGGTTGGCTAATATTGTCCCTGTAAAGAAGAAGAACATACAAATTAGAGTTTTCATCGATTTCAGAGATCTTAATTGGCATTGTCCTATGGATGATTTCCCAGTTCTGATTATAGAACTTTTAATTGATGCAATAGCTGGCTATGAAGCACTTTCCTTCATGGATGGATATTCCAGATATAATCAGATCCGAATGGCCTCAGAAGACATGGAATCTATAGCCTTCTGAGCCCCACAGGGTGTGTTTTTCTACCGGGTAATGGCCTTTGGCTTAAAGAATGCAGGTGAAACATATCAGCGTGTCATGCATCATATATTCAAACCCTTCTTAGGGAAGTTTGTTGAATGATATGTAGACGATTTGGTGGTTAAATCCAAACAACATTATAATCACTTGGATGATTGTGAAGTCATATTCTGCAAGTTTCAACAACATAATTTGAAGATGAACCCCTTAAAATGTGCTTTTGGGGTAACCTTAGGAAAATTTCTCAGCTTTGTTGTATGCCATCGTGGTATTGAAGTCGATCCTGAGAAGACCAAGTCAATCCTTGGTAATTCACCTCCTCAAAATTTGAAATAATTAAGAGGAATTCAAGGACACTTAGCCTATATTCGACGTTTCATCGCTAATTTGGTAGGAAAAAGTTTACCCTTCACCAAATTGATGAAGAAGGGAGTCACTTACCAGTGGACTGAAGAATGTCAAGAAGTATTCCATATTATCACGAAATACCTCTTGAGTCCACCGGTAATCATGCCACCTATTGAAGTAATACCACTTATCCTCTACGTGACAGCTCTAGAGCGATCATTGGGTGCCTTTCTTGCTCAAAAGAATGATGCTGAGAATGAAAATAGCCTCTACTATCTCAGTCGAACTATGATTGAAGTAGAAACCCGGTATTCAAGCATTGAGAAGCGCTGCCTGGCATTAATCTTTGCAGTTCAGAAGTTGAGACAATACATGAAATATCACGAGGTCCAATTGGTATCTTGCAATAACCCACTCAAATTCATCCTTAGTCATCCAATGCTTACAGGACTTCTGACAAGGTGGGCAGTTATTTTGCAGCAATTCTACATTCAGTATGTGTCTCAAAAGGTAATAAAGGGCCAAGCTCTGGATGATTTCCAAGCTGAACACCATTTAGTGGAAGACACATCTTCAGATATTGAATTCCTGGATGAGGAAGTCTTCTCTATTCAAGAATGTCCTCAAGCATGGGAAATGTATTTTGATGGTGCTTCCAGAAGTCCAACAGGGAGGAAAATGGAAAATCCTAAATTCAAAAAGTTGGCTTAAGAATTGTGCTCATTTCTCTAGAAAAGGTAGTGTTACCTTATTCCATCTAATTGTGGGAAGGTGGTACCGATAATGAAGCAGAATACCAAGGTCTCATCGTAGGCTTGGAATTAGAGCTTCAAGCAAAAGTGAATCACTTAAAGGTGAAAGGTGATTCAGACCTGGTAATCAAACAAGTCAATGGGGATTATGCCATTAGAAAAGAAGAACTAATCCCTTAGTATGATTACGTCAGAGAGTTAATGGCATAATTCCCTTCGGAACTGATATTTTCTTATGTCCCAAGATCACAAAATGCTCAAGCTGATGCACTGGCTAATATAGCCAAAGCTCTGGCAGATCCAAATCGGGATGAGAAAACCATCATTATTGCCCACTGTTGTGCAATTTCACCTTATGTTCAAATCAAAACAGAGGAAATTAATGAAATTAGTCCCATTCCTAAACCATATGGTCATACTATAGGATCAATGTCACCTATCAGGGAATACCTTCAAAATGGAACATTTCCACCTGATTGAGCCAAGAAAGAACAAATCCTGCGACGTGTGGTCAATTTTACTCTTTATGATAGCCCATATCACCTACAAAAAATTCTCTACAAATGTGGTTTTGATGGAGTTCTCTTCAGATGCATTGATGGTGAAGAGACAATGGCTGTCATGAAAGAAGTGCATGCAGGAGTCTGTGGTGCCCACTAGTCTGGACATAGACTGTCTGATCAGATTCAAAGGCTTGGATACTTTTGGCCTTCAATGATACAAGATTGTGTTGATTTCACAAAGAAGTTTCATTCATGCCAAGTACATGCTGACTTCATTCATCAACCTCCAGAGTTTCTTCATACAGCTAAATACTCATGGCCATTTGCCACATGGGTGATGGATGTGGTGGGACCTTACCCTTCGGCTACGACCAAGTAGTTTAAGTACATTCTTACTGCTACTGACATGTTTTCCAAATGGGTAGAGGCAATACCTCTCAAGGAAGTCAGTTCTAAATGCGTTGTTAGCTTTATGAAGTCTAACATCATTACCAGATTTGGTGTCCCTCATACCATATTGACAGAAAATGGCACCAACTTCTGTTTATCCGAGGTGAAGAAATTATATCAAGAATACAACATCAAATCCAACCATTCATCTTGGTATCATGCAGTGAACAATGGCCAGATAGAAGCCTTCAACAAGACTCATTCAAATATACTGCAAAAGATAGTGGATAAAGATAAGAAGTCATGGCCTGATAAAGTCTTTCATGCTTTATGGGCTTATCGGACTACCACCCACACTGCAAATTGGTCACCTCCATATTTAGTGGTATATGGAACGGAAGCCGTCTTGCCCATTGATGTTCAATTTCCTTCACTCAGAGTAGCCATTTGTGATCAGTCATCTATAGATGAAAAATCTCAAAAGCGATTGAATGAATTGGAACGGTTATATGAGAAAAGATTTGAACTTTGCACCACTTGGAAGTCTATCAGAATCGAATAGAACGAGATTTTAACAAAAAAAGTTCTTCTTCGTTCATTCACTCAGGGAGAATTGGAATTAGTTCTCAGAACTCCAATGATACCTGGAAAGAAACCTCCCAAGCTTGATCCAAAATGGGAAGTACCTTACTCAATACATAGGGTCTACTCCAATGGAGCTTATTCATTAATCTCGATGGATGGAGAACTCATCACTAGTCCAAACAATGCCAGATTTGTGAAGAAGTATTTTGTTTAAACACAAAATATATCATCCGTGGTCCGGTATGACCTTAAACTGCACCACCGTCCAGTAAGACGTTAAACTGCATCATCAATGGTCCAAGCATATGACCTTAAACTATTCGCACTTTCGTCTAACATGATGCTAAACTGTATCATCCCTTTTTCGTCCAACATGATATTAAACTATGAAAAAAGTCCCCAATACATCCAACATGACGTTAAATGGTGTACTATTTTGTCCTTACTGCATGACATTAAACTACACAGTCGTCTTTTTTCGTCCAGCATGATGTTAAACTTTGTTTTCTCTATCGTCCTAACTACATGACAATAAACTGTACAGAAAGTCCTTTGATATGTCCTACATGACATTGAATTGTACTTTGTCCCTGCTACATGACACTAAACTGTGCAGTACCAATAGTCCTAACTGCAAGACTTTAAATTGCATAGTCCCTTTATATGTCCTACATGACATTGAACTATGAATTGTTAAGGTTGTTGTTACCTCTTGTTTCTCACACCGAGTATGAATCACATGAGCTTATAGCAAAACTCAACCATAACACACTCTCTAGGATACTAACCATGTGTAAGTCCCAACACCATCATTTTTTTAGGTCGTTGTCCCCATGAACAACTTGATCATTAATTCATTCTTTAATTGAACTACGCGGACTTTGATCATTGCCTTCTAGGCTGGGTATGTAGGCAACCTCCCAAGGTTCAAGCCCAAAACCTATATTTTCACATCGGTTCACCTCCATCTTATATGATGTTGATTCATGAAACCGTCCTCTAGAATCAATATCTTTACATTGGTTCACTTTCGTCCTTGCTATACGACGTTAAAGTATACAACACTTTTGTCCAGTATGACAATAAACTACAATATTCTTTGATACCCTCACTTGAGAGGGAATCATTAATTACTTTGATTTTCAATCATATTTTATTCCAAAGACTACGTGCATACATGGCCATACCTGAACCTTTTATCTTGGGTTAAACCATCATTGCACTAAAGTCCCCTTTCACCCTTCACATGTACGAACCAAATCTGTACAGAGGGTATTTCTAGAACTATGTGGGGTTGATTCCCATCCTTATTGGATACGTAGGAATGTTCGTGTGTCCATAAAATCTATCCCCAAGTCTTTGGGCCTAACCCTAAATTCCACTTTCATTCCCTTGGCTGAAAAGTCCCCATGAAAACACACACTGTGTATTTCTTACAATGGTCGAAGCTCTATGACCCTAAACTAAGATATATAATACTTTTGTCCCACATGACGTTAAACTATAATTTAAGAACTATGTATGGCTTGATTCCCATCCTTATGGGATACATAATGATGTCCAACATTTTAATTCAGGACCCAGCCACAACATGATTATGGTTAGCATTGATCTATGTATGTTTGTATACACTGGACAATACCCATCTTTATGTGTCATAATCCTAACCTTAAATATTTTCAGATCTTCATAGCCCTTTTATTGACTATTAGTCACAAATTGTCAAATTTCTGAGAGTTCTTTTACCTGACTATGCAGCACGTGCCCTTAGGCGGCCTTGCATAAACAGTCCACATAACCGACTAGTCAGCCGAAAGATACTATTATTTGACTATGTAGCCAATCCCCTTAGGTAACCCTGCATAATTCACCCCCATAACTGGTTTGTTAAATAATGGTAACTTAATTCTTGGGAAGAAAGCATGTTTTGTCCTAATTGGTCTTAAATGACAGTATGTAGGCATCCGCAAAAATAACCATCCTTAACATATTTGTCCCATATCCTTTTTCATGATCTGAAAGCATTCAAGTCTATGGTTTATATTCTCGTTCCCTACATTTGGGTTAGAACTTCTTAGGAGTGATATTCATCCAGTTCTTCGATAATATTGTTTGGAAATATCTTCTCCATATTCAAGTACCTCTTTCCATACAACAAACTCTATACTTTGGAAAATTTGAATCTCCATAAACTTTCACTGGCTTTTAGCACTAGGAAAGTAAATTTCTGAGAGTTCTTTTGCTTGACTATGCAGCACATGCCCTTTGGCGGCCTTGCATAAACAGTCCACATAACAGACTTGTTAGCCAAAAGAGACTATTTATTTGACTATGCAGCCAATGCCCTTAGGTAGCCCTACATAATTCAACCCCCTAAATGGGTTGTTAAATAATGGTAACTTCATTCTTAGGAACTAATTCTTCTAATGCCTTTTAGCTCTTTTTCATATCATTCCTCAGATCCAAATATTCTTAAGTCATAGTTTACATATTTTCCCTCATACTTGAGTATGGTACTATGATTTCAGATGAATTTTCAAGGAATTGTTTCAATTCTACTTCATTCGGTCAATGCTATTTCGACATTAAACATTAGCCTCTTTATGTCTGACGTGCATGAATTTAAACGGCCCACAAAAGACAAGGTAACTCTGAATAAAAGTCAAGTTCCAGCTCACTAAACATACATTTTGTATGATTTAGGTAATATTGAGCAATTAAAAGATTCAAAGATTGTAGGGTTATTTATAATAATCCTAGTAAAAATCAAATTATGCTTACTAGGCCCATTGGATTAGGAAAATTTAAAGCAGGTAGCAGGAAAATATGTGCACAAGTGATTGAAGATGAAAGCATTATTTCCATTTGATGCACAAGAATTAGAAGGACATCCACAGATTGGAGTCTCTTCTCTTTTCCAAGAAATTACAAAAGACTGTCAACATAAGTCTTCAATTGATGAACCACATCTCGAGCTTTATGAGCAGCTACTTGAAGCTCATGAACTCGACCAACTTCAATCTTTTCAGCCTGATTGAGTGCTTTCTTGGAATCCTCAATGGTATTCATACCATTCGTTTGAACACCTTCCAGTGAATTATTGAGTTGGTCAAGTTCCCCAGTAACATCATCTAACTGTTGCTGAAGGTGCATCTTCTGGACAAATTTTTCTTCGATCTTATTTTTCCTCTCCTTCAACCTGGCAGCATAGTCAGCCTCAGCTCGGGATACCGCAACCTAAAATTCTCCGATGTTGACTGATAGTTTCACCCTGGTAAGATCTTCATGACAATTTTTCTCCTGCTCCCTCCTGAAGATGACTTGTTTCACCATGGTATGGATTTCTTGATATCCAAAATCGCCAAGTCCTAGCATGATGAACTGGGATGACAATCAAGGTATCTTCGAAGATATCTCTTCTAAAGGCACCTCAGATATGATTTTCCATATGTTTTTCCATGCCTTGCGTCGTGAGAAGTTGAGCACCTTAAGCACCTCTAGGTCTGATTCAATATCATCATCATAGGGGGGCATGTAATCTGGGATTAATTCACTTAAGGAAGTGCCATGTTCTGCTCCTCCCCCTGACCTGTGCTTCTTCACTTTCAATTCTCGTTGGGGCAGAGGCTGGGGCCTCACCTCAAGATCTAGCCACTACAGTTGATGGCCCTGCATAATTAATTGAAAGCTTTGGTTCATTTCAAAGGACAACAAAAGAATATTTTTTTTCAAATTATGTACAATCACAAATATTGTTATCCCGTACCCAACTATAGATCAGTAACCTAAGAAGACTCCTCCCCATATTTCCCCGTCTCAACAGGATCTTCATGATGAGTCTCAGGAGGGTTTACTGGGTTTAGATCTACTTGAGATAATGTTTCTGAAATAGTAGGGTTGACAGAAATGTTCACACCCTCTTCAGGAATTGGTAGTTCAACAGCTTCTATGGATGGAACTGCATATTATTTTCATTCTTGATTAGAAGTTCAAATTATAAGAAAATTTATTGGGCGAAGGATAATACTCACACCCAAGGTCTTCTACGTCACATGACAACCTAACATGATCATAAAATTATTCGAAAGACATGCCGCGATTCATCATTTCATCCAATGATATTTCAGAGTCCTGGTTAGTCTCACCAGTGGGATTATTTGATATGTCTTCTTGATGAATTATGTCCTGCAGCCCCTGACCCTGTACAACATCTTTGGATAAAATCACGGCATCAATTGCAACAGTCGCCCGATGCTATAATGCAGGAGTTGAACCTAAAGTATCATAGAATGGAAGTCAGTCAGTGTTTTGTTCAAAATTTTTTATGAAGCATTGTTGACTTACCAGATTCAGGTTCTTCTCTTCTTGCAACAACAGTGGGAGGAATACTGGGAAAAGATGCTAGCTCTTCTCCAAGAGCAGCCAAGTCAGCTTGAATCTATTATAGTTCCACAACACCCTCCGTAGTCCTCAATGGAGGATCATTCCTTTCCCTCAGAGGGGAAATTGAAGAAGCCCCTTTAATCCCAAGTAAAATGAGAAATATTTTCATGGTTTAGGACACATGATTATCCGAAGAACTTACCACTACTAATGAAGTGTTTAGCTATGGTCTTCTTCCTCCGATGTTTTTTCTTCCTTGGCCTTTTGGGAGTATCAGCAGTCTCCATTATAGGTACCTGGATGGGAGAGGGGAAAGCCATGTGCAACTCCTCATCCATGGCCTGCTGGCCTAGAGATATCTCGCCTGGTTTGCGGGGAGATTCAGCAATAGCCCGATGGTAGTACCATAAGGGCTATACTGTGGCGAAGGAACATCAGTAGTTTTGGAAAGCTGCAAGGTGAAGAAAAACATTTCCTTGAATAACAAAGCTTCGACTAAAATCAAGTTGCAAAGCAAATAAGGAAAGAAAACCTACATCTTCAGGAGCCACATACTCATGCCACTCCTCATCAGTGGCACTGTGATCCATAATTTCCTTCACCTGCTTGGTGATAGGGATAGAACCATTGGTGGAATATATGTAGGCCTTCAACTCTTTGACATAGGCTCTTACTTCATCAGGGTTATCCTTGTAATGAATATTCGCAGGAGCCTGAAGAGTCCCTATTCCATGAAGACATAACCCTTCACATAAATCCATCCAGATAGTTTCAATATTGCAGTATACATCCCACCATGTTTGGATGGCCTCTGGTCGCAGATATGCAGGTGTACTAGAAGGTTGTGAAGAGGCTCCTACAACCTTGGATTTTAATTTCTTTCTAGCTCCTGCAACTTTAAAAAGAGAATGAAAACTTGTTACTCTATTAAGTTACATGGAATTAAAATTTCTGGAATAAAGTAACTAACAAGGAGTGGATGGAGTAGCTCTATTGATTCTGACAGGGGGATTATATATGGCACGTGTCCATCTTGACACATGTTGTATCTCCTGAGAATCTGATGAATCATCCTCGGTTGAAGAACTCAGTGAACTAGCTTCAGGAGTGGAGGAATCACCTACCACCTGAATTGTTTCTTTCACAATGGTTCCCTTCTTCTTCCCAACCCGGTAAACATGTTTATTCAATATGGCCTCAGGATATGATGCTATCCAGTTATCAGCATACCATACGGTCAAATTTCCTACCGCTTCAGTATTTGGTAAGTCAAAGACTGCCCTAGTCCATTCCATATCCATTAGCAACCATAGTTGTTGAGCAACCATTGGATGCTGCTCTGATCTGACGTGCACTGGAGGAGATACAATAGTTGTTTGCAAACACTTGAATTGGCATGAAAATTGATATGGAGCATAGGCCTCTCTTATAATTTCCCCATCAATTCTGGTGGCCAATACACTATCTCTACAGGCCAGCATATAAGACCTCTGTTCTAAGCTGGCTGATCCATCATCATCAAATCGACCTGTCGACAGATTTCCATATGGAATGAAGTGGAATTCCTTATGCATACCCATCCTTGTCCTAATATCATAATCATTGAGGTACAAATGAAAAAATTCCAGAGAAGTCCTGAACAGATGGCCTGAAAGAACTTCCATGAATATGTATTCTGTTTTGAACAGCATATGTCCAGAAGTGAGTGGCGATCCATCCCCATAAAACTTGGAATGGTACCACTAATCTCAAAGGAGACTTACCCATATAAACATGGAGTAAGCTCCTGTGAATCTTTGCCAAAACTGGGGTAGCCAACCCAACCATCTTCCTCTCAGCTAACTTGGCTGCGATAACGAAGGTCCCTGGACTGACGCCTCCCTTCGAATATCTAATTGGAAAAAGATAAACACTGAGCCATAAGGCTAAAAATCCTGAAAGACAGGTCTTCTTCGGGATTTTATGATTCACTTCATACCCCCATTTCTCAAACTCTCCTACTTCCATAGCCGGCCATATTGTGCCTGGAATACCTCTCTTATATTCTCTAGGGCAGCTAGTAGGATGAGTACAGGTGGGCCCCTTTTCCCTCTTCTTCTTGAGAAACACATTCATCTATTCCTCTAGATGAATTTCCCTTCTAGAATAAGTCTTTTAAGTCTTTAAGATTTTGAGCTTATGATAAATCTTCAATAACTCTCGAACCAAATCTGGAGTCTTCTCTAGATCATTTATGGTTGCCTTTAGAGGGACGAATTTATCATACATATCACCCAAGATTAGAACCCCTGAGATCTTTTAGACATACCACAAACTAATGCCTAATTCTCCATGGGTCAGATGGAATGAATTAGTTTCCGAGCTCCATCGACTAAGAAATTCAAGTGAAAAATTATCATTCCTATATACATATGTCTGCCCAGCCCAAACGACTTCATAAATTGCAGCTCCCTTAAGATCCTCGATAAACTATTCACAAGTTTGTCGCACCCAATAAGCCCACATCCAAGTTGGCTTCACCCCTCTTCCAGAAGGGAATTCCCATTTCTCCTTCCAGCCTTTCGATTGATCCATCTGAGAGTTTTGAAAGACTAAAGGATAACAATGTGGTTGCAGCTCAGGCTTGTGAAGTTTCAGATCTGGATCACACGAGCTATGATGCATTATATAAGATTTCTTTACTGTTCCATCATTTGAAAATGTTCTTGTGATTGAGACATTCGCTGAAGAAAAGATGGTATACGACTGAAACCAGGAAGGCGGGAGATAGTTCTTTGCCTCTGAAATATTGACATCTTACAAGGGACCATATCCATACAGAGGCAGATAGATGCTGTATGGGAAATCACGATGATATTTCTTCATATGCTTAGCCAAGTTCGGAAGAGTGATTTCACAGATGAAATAGTAATCATGGCCAACGATGTCCATCATCTCATCAATTCTTTTACTCGCCAGTTCATCAGCCGTTCCGATTATCCTTGGATTCATTTGATCTGCAAAAAAGTTGAATAATTAACTCTTAAAGTATGTTAATTGTTCATAAAATTTGTGAAGGATTTTATGAAATTGACTATGTCATTTAGGCACGCAAGTCCCAGAGTTGGCGCACAAGTATTCTTTGGTCACACAGGTAACACCGCGTAAGTCTAAATACCTTAACAACAGTGCGACATAAGAAAAAGAAGTGTGGAAGAGAAAAATCCAAGAGACAAGCTGTGCGCCGAGAGAAAGAAGTCTGTGAGAGCTGAGTGTGTTGCGCAGAATGAAGCCCCCTATTTATAGACGCGGACATGACCCTGCACGCCATACCCTGTGCAATCAAAGGCCGTATCCCTGTGCGCCAGATCCTGCGTGCCCAAAGCTCATTTACGTGCCCTACCCTGTGCACCCTAATTTCCTTTTGATTCTCGATTTCCTCAGAGTCAAATCCGCATTTCTTTTGGATCCAACTCTAAGGGGGGACTTTTGTTGACACTCCTTTCATCACAAAATCTAAAAATTGTAAAAGGGGATTATCTTAACATAATGTGATTCAACATTTGGACAAATATCAAAAATTGGCAAAGGAAGGAATAAGAAGAATGATGCACAAGGGTCGCGCAAGTGCTATGATGGTCGCGCAAGTCCACTTGCGTGCCTCAATGGTCGCACAAGTACACTTGCGTGCCTCAATGTTCACGCAATTACACTTGCGCGCCCTAATGAATAACCACCCAGGGTCTTCTACAACCTATAAATAGACCCTATGGGCCCCCCATTTCAGGAGTTATTTTTTCCAGAAACTCAGATTTGAGCTCCTGGCACCCTAGTCTCTTCTCAAAGCTTCCAAAACACTTCTAAGGTAATTTCATACCTAGAACAGAAGATCTAAACAGGGGGATGAAGGCCTAAGTGTTGAAACTCATCAATACTTGTATGCCTGAGTGGCCAGCCCTTAAGGAAAAT
The DNA here is from genome assembly GCA_963277665.1 of Viscum album. Lineage (NCBI taxonomy): Eukaryota > Viridiplantae > Streptophyta > Magnoliopsida > Santalales > Viscaceae > Viscum > Viscum album. Next base: position 1,020,107,696 of record OY728143.1, read on the forward strand.
GGCCACACTTGCACGCCGTCTAACTCCTTCAATAGAACATGCGTGCCACTCTTCTGGAAGAACCTCAAGATGATTCTAAAAGCTTTAACCAAGGGTCGCTTAAGTATTACCCTGCTTGTTAACCATCACGCAAGTACCCATGTGTCGCACAGATATACCTACGTGACCAGGACTTGCGCGCCCACACAGTACCTGCGCACCTGCTAGGACTTGCGCGCCCCTGCCGTTTTGGGTGCCCTTCTTTCCAATTTCACCCCTCTCAAGCCATTCCACCTCTCCTATTCAAGATTCAGTCTTCAAGACACTCCTCAAATCCATTTATGGCATGATTTCTTGATTTGAGTTCCTTATCTGAAAGGAATTCTGTGGAATATCTCTCAAAACATTGTGATTTACACATCTTTATGTCACTAAAGATTGAGATTTAATTCATTCAACCTCATCCTTTAAAATAAGATAACTCATTAACATGGGCATCCTCTTCATGATTAAGTACCAAGTCCCTTAATTTTTAATGTCCCTTAACCTGGGCCTCCTTTTCATGAGTAAGCCCCAGTCATAATTTCCAAATATGGGCATCCTTCTTAGAAGTAAGCCCCAAGTCCTCATTAATTTGGGTATCCTCCTTAGGAGTAATCCCCAACCATAATTCTATTAACCTGGGCCTCCTTTTCAGGAGTATTCCCCAGTCTCAAATATGGGCATCCTCTTCAGGAGTAAGCCCCAATCTTAATTTCTCTTAACCAGTCCTAATTTACGTTTGATTTAGGATTCCTTCTCAGGAGTAAAAACCCAATCATAAGTCCTCTCTTAATTTGGGTCTCCTTTTCCGGAGTAATCCACAAGTTAGAGTATTCAAATCTCCATGAAGAACATATACCTTTATGGACCCTGTTCCTGGATTTCTTCCCTGAAGTAAATCCTAATATTCATTTATCTGGGTAGTCATACATACATAATTCCCACATTATTTCTTATGATTGCATCATTCATGGCACAATTGTCTGATTTTTACCAATACCACTTGTTTCTCACACCGAGCATGACTCACATGAGCTTAGAGTGTAAAAGTAATTATGAAATCCTTCTTTGAGCAATCAATCATAAACATCATACTCCCTTACTCGAGCTACATGGGTTCTAATTCCTTTTCTAAACAATGGATACATATGTAGCCCATCTGCGGGTTTGATCCCAACTATGAAATAATTCATGTCCTTCTGAATGACAATAAACTTCTAGTGCCCCATTGAGTGGCTTTAAAACTAGTATGGTAATTATAATGACTAAGAGACTTTTACGTATCAAAGGATACCATTGACTAAGAATCTCTAAAAAATACAGATGATTCTATATCAATTAAGAACCTCAAATACATATAAAAGATTCTCTAAATTTCCAACATATCGATCATTGATTGTCAGATCTAATGGAAAGCTCATTTTATACTTGGTAATGTAATAAGGATCCAGGAACATAACTCAAATCTATAAAGAGAGTCCCAGAGTAGACAATAATTCCCCTCAAAAAAGTGTGATGAGTCTGACCTCCCATCCTCTTGACCAATGCAAATTCCTAAACCTCATCAGTCCACAATGAATGAGTGCCTACCTTTGTAAAGTAGGTCCAAATGGATGTCGAATCATTGGCTGTTTCCGGTTCTACGAACAAACCCGTTAGAAACCGATTGGAATCTTTGAACCTTTAATCAAGGAGTTCATCCCCAAATTCCGAGGGAAACAGTGTAATTAATGAATGTAAAGAATGGGACCCTGAGTCATACCCTCACATGAGAATATTTCGAACCCTGACATGAGTCAAATAAAGTAATGAGGAATCATTAAATCTTCGAATACATATAGCTATAGTAATAAGAATGTTCTATGATATGATATTAAATAGAGAAAACATAGGGATCAATCATGTGACGAAGCTAATATTGGGGCATGAGTCTCCTTGGGAAACATGTAGTTAGTGTAGTTAGAAAAGAATAAATTCCAATGTAATAACTGGATATTTATGCATTGTACTTATTTCTATAGAAATAAATACACAATAGTTTTATTGGGCTCATTTTATAGATCATTGGGGGTAACCTACTATGTTGTATTCACACCATATTCTGGTTAGTTTATAAGTACCAAAATTTATTTTTTTTGTTGCAGGAAAAAGATAAGGGATAAGGCATTGGGATGGTTTGATGATTTTTTATGGAGCTTGGATTAGGGGACCAGACCTAGTTCAAAACTATCTTAGGTTCTCATATTTTCATTATTTTTAGTTTCATTACAGACAGATAACACTAACATTGAAATTTCATGTTTTCCCTTTCAGTTGAGTATTATTTTTTATTTGATTATCTTGTAACATGAATATTGTTCTGGTTATATATTCTTCGAGGACTGTTTATTTATTTTTTCTGGAGTTTTACTCTTATAAATGAGGGTATAATTTCTCCATTACTGACTTACCCAAACAAAAATCCTTTTCAGAAGCCCATAAAATATGGGTAAGAGGTCTTGAGGTCATGTGGTGAAGAATCTCAGGGGACCGTCTCGTGGAACCTGGGTCGGGATGTTACAGATTTGTATCAGAGATCCATTTTTATTTCTTATTCATTTTTTTAATATTTTTTGAATGGGATATAATATAATTGGCTGATTCGGGGCTTGGTAAGGATCTTTTTCATGGGATTTGCAAACTCATGTATGTGGTATACCCAAATTCTCATGTTGGGTTGTTATTATTGTTGTTTTCTATTATAGTTGTATTTTATTTCACCTTGGGTGACATAATTGTTGTGTGATGTGATTATTGCTTCAAATAATTTTTTATTATTGATTCATTGACTAAAAGGGTATGAGTGTTTAATCTTAATTTATCATTCTAGGCACTTAGTTTTATTTTGAAATGAATCATTTTAGGAATTTGCGGGAAAGAAGTTAATGGGTATGTTGTTATACCTTAACTTTTTTCCATGTTTGTGACATTAAAATGAAAAACTTTTCCGAAAATGAATTGAAATGGTTTAAAAATTTATCTGAAAAGAGAATAATTGGGTGTCAAAATGAGAAACATTATTTTGATAGTCTTTTTTCCCTTATTAACAAAACCAATAGTGTTTGATGGTTAAGTGGAGTTATAGCACCACAGTTTTACCATGTGGGGTGATTTTGGAGAAAATACATGTGGTTACATATTGTGATTATTTCCTCTTACGTAAACAATATAATGTTGTGTAATGAAAATTACAACATGTTTTTTTGGATTTGAGAGAGTATGCATCATCGATTATTATTGAGGGGATAATAGAGGGGCATCCCTAAGAATCATTTTCCAGTTCCGTAACATGAGCCACCCATCATTCAAACTAAATATGAATGAGAGATGTTTTGAAAGAACTTCTCTAGAATCATGCAATTAATTGAAAGAGTCCAAGGGAGAGTTTTGAAATGTAAGTCAGAGTTGACTAGGGTGTTTCAGTTACAACACCCACTGAATTGTATTGGAGATAGTTGAATTGAGGGAGCTTAATTCTCGGATGTGTTCATTGAGGCAATAAATGACCATTTAGATACTCTAATAAGGATGAGGATCAACCAGAACACTTATATTTTACAGGGATAAGTGAATAACTTGTAAGAAATTCAGGCATGAAATCGACAGTCTGACCGTAGTTTATGGATGGACATCATGGAGGGGTTCATGGAACACTTTTATCCATATAAAATGAGACATGATATTTCTATTTATTTCCTTCATCTGAAACAAGGGATAATTTCCATTAAGAACTATTATTGACACTACCTAGTGCAATAATTTTTTTATATAATGTCAGCAAGAGATGTGGAATCTACAACGAAACATTTTTTCGGATGGACATAAGTGTCATATTTTTCATTAGTGAATATATTAATTTTGAAGATATTTATAGATATTGTGTATTAGGCTCTCATATTTTAGCGAAACATAAAGGAGGATTCTGGTGAATGATAAGTAGTTGTTTCTAGATGATCTGGTTGTGTGAATTCAAAGAGTAGGAGGTACCTTTATGAAAATATTATCCAAGGTAGTGGGATGAAGATTACCCATACATGTGGGTCGGTTGGAATGTAAAATAATAGAGTGATCTGTCATTTTTTTGGTAGGCAAGTATTCTATCATTGACATTATTACGGAACACCAATATAGTGTCGATATTGTGGAATGATGATATATATATGAAAATTCATCAAGTCACATTGACAGTATGGTACTAAAGGAGTAGCTGGCTAGAGTGAAAAAATGGAAATAATATATTCTACACCATGTCCAGAGGGTAGTTGAAGTTATAATTGTCATGGTGGTTGAGTAACTGGATATGGTGGTTATGGGTAGGAGAAACCGCAACAACAAAGTTGTGATATTGAAGTGGGTCATACAACATCATAGGGAACTGGTGCATCTCAATTACATGTATTAACCCCAACACTTGTGGATAGTGAGGCTAGACCATCGATAGTGAGAGGTACTATTCTAGTAGATTCTACTTTATCCAGTGCATTGTGTGTCACTAGTGGCTCTAATTCATTTATATAGGCAAAAATATGTTGATGGATTGAGAACAATGATGGATATTGTGAATGGGTTAATGACTATTAATACACCTTTGGGATTATAGTATAGATATATGTGTTAATAGAAGGGGTGTTCACTGGATATCAATGAATAACATTTCTTATGGTATCTATATATTCTAGACATGACAGGCTTCGACCAAATTATAGTGATAGACTGGATATTTTCGTACAGAGCAATTTTTTTTCAAACCATATAAGAGAGACCATTGTGTATCTTATGGTTGACATGTATATCAATCGTGTGGGGTGGGATATCCATGAAGGCCTAGAAGGTCTAATTACTCAGTAACTTGGAGAGCTCATAGACCATGTTTCTTGTCTATCATTGGATGAATGGGATGTTAAGCATGATGTCCTCCATTAGTAGTGAAACTGTTATAGTATGTCTTTCCTAATGTCTTCTCAGGGCTACTACCTGAGAGAGATGTAGAAGTCAATATTGAGATCATTCTAAGGGATTAGACCAAATATATTACCACATTTAGAATGGAACATACTGAAGTTCGTGATCTTAAAAACCATTTCGAGGATTTCGAGGGTAAGGGATTTATCCATCCATGTATGTCTCCTAAGTGATCACCATTATTGTTCTCATATAAGGATGATAGGAGTTTAATATTGTGTGTCTATTAATGGAAGTTGAAAAAATTAATGTAATGAACATATATCATATTCCACATATCAATGATCTATTTGGAAAATTGATGTTATCTTCTGTGTTCTCAAAGGATGATTTGAAATTAGGGCATCATTAGTTTAGAGTATGAACGTATAATATATCGATCACAACTTTAAGAAGTATGTATGAAATATATGTGTTTTTCATAATTCCATTTGTGTAACAAAATTCACCAGCAGTGTTTATGGATTTTATGAATATGATATTTCATTTATAACTAGATCAGATCATGGTGGTGATGGTGGAATACATATTTGTGTACTCTATGAATCATAATGATCACACTCAACATCGTGAAATCATCTTACGCACACTTAGAGAGACTTGGTTATTTGAAAAACTATCTATGTTTATGATTTTAATTCATACAAAACGCTTTGAGGGGAATATCATATCAGAAGAATGTCTATTAGTGGACCAAGAGAAGGACTGGGAAGTGGTTTTCAAGGAGCATCCCAATATTTTCTTCGATATCCCATGCTTATTGGGATTGGAAAGATGTGAAATTAGATTCATCGAATAATTTTCTTGTTTGGATGTTCCTATTTCGGGATTGGCCAAAAAGGAAGTACAGATTTCATTTTCAGAGTCTTTTGAGAGAGATTTTCATGTTTTGAAGAATCCCTTAACATCAACACCAATTTCGATACTACCTGAGTATGTTGAGGAGTATACTATTTATTGTGATGCTTCAAGAATCAGACTTAAATTTGTGCTGATTCATGGTGATTGAGTTGTGGCACATCAGTCTTGGCAGTTGAGGCCTCATGAATGAAATTACCCAAGGAACAACCTCATGTTTTGTATATTCGTTTAGGATATTATGTTTTCACGACAATATATTCTAGTAGGAAATTATAATGTCTATAAATATTGCATGATCTTGAATTTAATATATTCATAGCATAATTTGAAACTTTGATAGTGGACATTGGTTGAGTACAAGAAGTAATTCAATTTTGAACTGAAATATACACACCTGAATGGAAATAGTTTGGATGATATGTTGAGCAGGACTACTCATACTCAGATGTTTTTGGAGTTGAGTGAATTGTTGAAGATGGTGACCTTTCTTACTGGAATGAATGTGGTGTTTTAAGAGAGTGAATATTAGATGAATTTGGTTTTAGTTATAGTAGATTATATGAATATTTGATGGATCAAGGATATATATTATGAGGATGTAGAGTGCATGCCTTTGAGGTAAATCATTGAGGGTGTGGGACTCCTTCAGACTGGTTGATATATGAGGACAAGATCATTTATGGGATGAATCAAGGTGTGGTACCTATGAGCATATGAGAAGAGATCATGTGGGAATGTCATGCATTGAAATGGTAAGTACATCTAGGAGTTTCCAAAATATACAATTACCTAAAATGACAGTATTTAGGGATAGGGACCAAAAAGGATATTGAGGGGTTTGTGACAAGATGGTTGACATGCCTACTAGAGAAGGGGAAGTATCAATGTACTGGAGATTTTATATGATCGTTTCCCATCCTGAAATGGTTGTGGGATGACTTGACCATAGATTTTTTTGGGCATCCAAACTACTCTAAGGAGGATTGATTCTACGCGGGTTATTGTGTATTGAATGAAAATGGATTGGAATTTCCTTAATATAAGGAAAAAATTTATAGTATAATAGTTGAGAGAACTGTATGTTCAAGAGATAGTCCATATTCATGGAGTTTTATGTATTAAAGTTTCAGATCATGATTCACACACTACATCACATGTCTGGAAGTTTGTGCATATTTTTCTTGGAATATAGTTATTATTGAGTACGATATTTAACCCACAGACATATGGGTAGTCGAAATTTAATATACAGGTGCTTGAGGACATGATATGGCCATGTGTTCTTGACATCAATTGATCTTGGGAAAAGAAAATGGTGTTAGTAGAGTACAACAATTACAAAAGTTGATAGTAAAATATATCAATGTCAATATAAAATAAACTTTATGGTTTTCCATGTAGATAAACTATATGCTAGATAGAGGGTAGTGAGTCAGATTTGTTGGGTCTGAGTCTCATGCAGGAGACATTGGAGTTGGTACAGTTGATTCATAAATGTATGTCTATGGCTCATTGTAGAAAGAATTCATATGCGGATATAAGAAGGTAAACCCTAGAGTTTATAGAGGATGATCACATGTTCCATTGGGTATCTCCTAGGATAGAATTCTATATGATATAGTGGTAGGGAATATTGGTCCCCAAGTTTGTTTCACCATTTTAGACAGTGGAGAGTATCGAACTGGTGGTATACAGATTGGAACTTCTATAAAGATGACACTCCATGAGTGATTTTTTATATGAACAAATTTTTTTTTGGAATCACCCTGACCCATCTAATGTGATCCTTGTGTACGAGGTTTACCTGGTGATAGATGTTCCCTTCGAGGAGCATCTCATACTTGTATTCAATCGCAGGGAGAAGTGTTTTGGGGAGGACCATGTGGATCGTTCTTGTGTTATGGAAACAAGGACATGTACACGGGAAAACATGGTAATGAGAAGCATATATGAGGTCTCAATGGAATGATATTTTTGCCTTTAAATCATAGAGTGGCATAATAGTGTATCTCGACAACGAGTTGTTATAAGGTGGAGAGATTGAAATATCATGACCATTTCTGGAATTATCTAGGGAAAAAATTTAGTAAATTTTGTATTTACAAATGTACCATTGATGTGAGTTATGGATTGGGGTGTGGTTGGGTGGTATATAAAAACAATTATGAAAAATGGGATGTGCATGGTTTGTGCATGGTTTGTATATACTATGAAACTATCTATGAGAAACCATGCACTCTTTCTTTGTTTGAGGCAATCACTTGGTCATGGATAAAGCATGGTTTCTGAGCCCATGGGATTAAGACATCGTAGGTCCCCCTTGAATCAGTTTATTGTGCAAGATTAGCGCACAGTTTGTCTATTCATGCCACTAAACCGTGAAAAATCTAGTAGCGAGAACCCATTATTATGGATCTCAATCATTTATAACATTTGTTGACCTTATTCATCTGATATATGGCCATACGTTTGGGTTTTTCATTTTTATGGGTAAAGTAAGGTTTTTATATTGACCCAAAGGGATTCAAAGCCCATCTAACCTCTGTTCACTAAGACTGAATGCCTGAATCGAAGATCCACTCTATGCCTGGTAAGTGGATCTCTTCCCAATGCCTTTCCCATGCATTTATACCTCTTCCACACATCATTTTATTTATGATATAGTCTATTTCACTATATATAATCTTATTAGGTGATATCTAGATCTATGATTGTAGATATAGATCTAAATTTAATAGATAATGATATATTGGTTTTTGGTATAAGGATTTTAATTATTAACTCATATTTATATCGTTGTGCTACTCTGATTTTTGGGATTTCCATTGAGGGAACATTCATCAACGATTTAAGGTAGGTGGTCTAAAATATAATTCCCATAGTCATGTATTTGATGTGTATATGTAAAATTGAGTAATTTATATAATCCAATAGAAATTGATTATCATAAATTGGTTTAATTAGCTTGACCAAATGATTTATCCATGCATTGTGGAATTAAATGATTAGTTGAAGAATCAATCAATATAGTAAGGGTTTTCCCCATTAGACAATAAATTTATGGATTTGATTCTTAATTTTTTTAGTAATTTAAATAATTAATCTGAATATTAATCATGTGATAAATAATTGGTTACATTGAGATAATTAGTTGAGAATTAATAATGTTCCTTGATATTATAATCTAGATAAACAAATCTAGTATTAAATATGATGAGTTGATATTTAGAATATGATAATTAATTTAGGAAAAATTAATTATTTTGATTGGAATTTAGAAATTGATTAATAAATTAATAATCCTTATATGATTAGATAATTATTAAGTTAACTAATGGAATTATTATATTTAACTAATTATTGAAATAATAACTTAATTGAAATTGATAATTAATTATGAATTAATTATTTGTTAATGATATGAAGCATATTTATTCTAAATTGAGAAGTACCAATGGTAAAATGACTATCATACATTAATGGGTGACAATGGAAACATGAAAATTCAAATGGAAAGTATAAATGGTAACATGGTCATTATACATATGAATAAGTGAAATGGAACACATTTATTATATTTAGACGTATGTTTGGTAACATGGTAATCTAATTTATATTTGTGATATAGGTAACTATGGAAATGTGGATTATAAATGTGAAATTAAACAATGGAAATAATGGAACCTAAGTTATATCCTCATAAAAGAATATTTTGAACGCCTGCCTGAGACAAATCATGTATGGAGATCTCATAGAACATTGAATACATCATGATCTGGAAGGAATTATGTGTTATTATATGATATTACGTAGGGAATACATCAAACTCTGACATGAGATGAAGCTTGTAATAGGGTACCAGTCTCCTTGGGATCCCTGCAGTTAATGTAGTTAGATAATAATAAATGATAATGTAATGACTGGTTATTTATGAATTTTGCTTATTTCATATAGAACATCATTAACTATCATTGGACATGACTAGTATTAAACATCATTAGTGGTGGCCTACTGAGTTTTACACAAACCGTATTCATGATAACTAATCAATAATTGAATCAATTATTTTATTGCAGGACATGATTAGAGGAAATACATTTGGATGGATTGTTGATTTGGGATGGATATTGGATGAGGGTATCATACATGGTTAAAAACATGGTTGGGGAGTCGTAGTGTCTTTATTTTAAGTTTCATTATAGACAATTCACACTTATATTGGCATAACATGGTTTCTTATTCAGTTGAGTATTGATTTAAAATTTTGATTAACACCTAATATGAGTGTTATTCGGGTTATATATACTTCTAAATATTATTATTTATTTCCACTCGTGTTTTACTATTATAAATGAGGGTAAATTCTACCCATGACAAGAACACCAGACCTTTGCTACTACTCAACAGCCTCTAGTGTAAGGGGAGGAGAGCATGAGGTCATGTAGAGAACTGGATCAGGGAACCGTTGTGTGGAAGCCTGATTAGGAGGTTATATAACCTCATCCATATGGTCCTTAAATCATCAAAATAAATTTATATCATGAAAATCAAATTTATTAATTTCAAAATTGGAACATAGATTCATTAATATCCAACCGTTCTTTCTATGTGGACTCATTAGTGACACTAAAGACATGGATTGATATATATTCTTACATTTGTTAATTTAACGAATATCAATGTCATTTTCAATTAAATATATCCATTGAATAACTCATATTATAAAAATAGATGTTATAGTTCGAATATAAATCATCCAATAGATAATTTAAATCTTTTGGGTAATTTTAATATCCTTAAAATTTTTAACCCAAATTAAAAAATTTAACCCTTACAGTGGTAAAAATTAATTAGAAATATCAATATTCATATTGGTTAAACGTAATGAGGACCTATGGATCCCTCCTTTTTATTATATAAAATTTCATTAGATTTTACATACATAGGATCTATAAAGTCGAGTGTCTTAGAAATTAGGAACAAAATACATGATAACTTAAAACATAATTTTAAATCTCCTTTAAAAGAATCATTAAATGTTCATCCTAGGAACAATTACATTATCTCATAACATGGTTACATACATCAAATAAAAGGGTCAGTATAAGGCTTAATAAATATAAAAAGTTATATTGTTTACATGTGAAATTGAGCGATATCAATAAGAACATGGAGATAAAGAGGCATATCATAAGAATAATAACATGAAACAAAAAATGAAAATGTTCATAAAAAATTTAATTTATATATTCATAAACATATCACCATGTTCCATCCCCAAGGATTCGTAAAAATTGCCAAGGTTATTCAACAAGGAATTGTGAAACATGTCATATCTAGAGATAAAATTATTTACCCCATGCATTGGATAACAATCCGAGCACATCTTTAATATGTATTTTTATTCATTTGAACCACATATATCATAATCATACATATCATATATAACCCAATGACAATAAAATAAATGGTTTTCATGTAAAAATTGTGAAGCTTTTTAAAAAGTTCTTGAAAAAGTAATTATATCATATAGAACCCATGGAATGGGAATGTGGGTTTCATGTATATCAATTTTAAAATATAATATATCAATTTTTTGTCTGGATTAATTCCCTTAGAAATTAAATTTATTTGGGTATTCTCAATAATTAAATAAGAGAATTTATTTAGAAAAAGTGGTAGAGTTTTTTGAGATGAAATTTCTACAGCATAACTACTATATAACATGGTTTTAGAAATAATTAAAAATGGAGTGGAAAACATTCAAAAAGTTATAAATATATCATAATAATGTGTAGGGATAGAATAAGTTGTATGTATGATCATGTTATGGGTGTTTTAATGAAATATCACATTAAAAAGAAAATATTAACAAAAGAGATGATGCAATTTCTGTAATGAATTTTCTGTAGCATAACGACGTCACATAAAAATTCATAAAATTAGTTCATGAGAGAAAAAACTGGTATCTCATCAATTGGAAATTAAATGGAAAGAAATAAGTATATAAAATAACATACCCTACATAATAAAATGGAAACTATAAGACTTAACATAAAGAAATTCATGCCTAAATGAGGAGGGTGAAAGGTTCCCTTACATTGAAGAGTAACTTCAGAACCTCAATTGTTGTGAACTTGGGGGTATTAAGGGAACCACGGAAGGGATACATGGGAGATAAATTGACTAGAGTGTTGATGAAGAGGATTTTTGAATGATATTAATGATGGAATGGGTCTCTATTTATTGGAAAAAATTATGGAATATTTTATTAATTTACAAGGGACACCTCGTTATTTGTATTTTCAAAACCATGGGATTTCCCCTAGTATTTTCCCAGGGTATTGATTACATGGGACCCATCATCACATATCGTACTGTTCAAAAGTAGAATAGAATTCTTACATCTTGATTACATAATTAATTATGTCATTAAACACACATAAAATCAAAACTGTAATTTTACTATTCACCAAAAAACTAAACATTTTATACAAATATCATAACTTCACTCTCACCTAATATTGATTCTCTGAATTCTAAAATGATCTCCATTTTATGAAAATAATTTTAATATTTTAATAATTTTAATTTTTATCTAAAAGGACTATTTAATATAAAAAATACTAATACTCAACCAATATTTTCTGTAACAGATATTTACTTATGCTATTATATCACATTACCAATCACGATGCATAAATTATAATTATACATTCTTAAGTGAGGTTACTATTCCATTGGTCATATTACTATTTAAAACGGTAATATAACTGTTTATAATTTATTATAAACTAAAAATTATGTTGATGTAATTAGAATATAAAATTCTTACTTATCAAATCTATAGAAGACTATTTTGTGAAAATCATTTCACATTATTAATTATTTAGTGTATACAAAATTATTAAAATACAATTTTTCAAATATTCATCAATAATAAAGAACATCTAATATTCGACCAATATATTTATTGATATTAGAAATTCTCAAAATTTACCAAAATATGAAATAAAAATTTAATTTATACAAAATAATTACGCAATTTTACTCATGCCTTGGAACATAGCCCCTTATAGCACCTGCACATGACCTAATTGTAAGGTGTGATTTGGTGATTGAATATTAGGGTAGAAAGAACAACATTTTTGGAGTGGTGATTATAATCATCTTGAAGTTATCCCATCTGAGATAACATTCAAGATTAACAATTTGATGTTCTTCTTGGGCTTGGTCCAGAGAAAATCCCAGTGATGAAACATCCTTCACAATCTACGACTGATGGGCTTCATACAACCTTAGTAAACTAGATGAGGCCATCGACTCTCCTATCTATATTATTTAAACATGATCATTTTTATTAAAAAACAATAATCATATCATTAAGAGTGTAGTTTCAAATGTCTATATTCAGCAACTGTCATATATTATTTGAAACCCAACAGTCTCATTTTAATAATACTCACTTCATTAATTAAATGTTATAGTTTTTTTGAGTAACAAATAATCAAATCGTAGAAATTTATGAAACATATTTTATTCAAATGTTCATAATGTTACATTCATTCCCCCTTATGAATTTCATCCCTGAAATATCAACTCATACAATTAGAAGAGAAAAAGTTTTGGTACTTATGCCTTAAACACTCCACTTCTTCCCACGTGGCTTCTTCTCATTTTTATTCCTCCAAAACACCATAATTAGGTGGGTTATCCTATTTCATAGAACATTATCTCTTTGATCTAGTATCTTCACTGGCTTCTCCTCATAAGAGTGTTCATGTTCCAGTTGTAGGACCTACAGATTTAGTACATGTGAATGGTCATGTATGTACACCCTCAAGATGGATACATTGAAGACTTCATGAACATGTGCTAGATTCGAAGAAAGTGAAAGCTGATAGGCCACTGCTCATACGTGATCAAGGATTTCATAGATACCAATCTACATAAGGATGATCTTCCCTATCTTCCCAAACATCATGACTCTTATAAAAGGTGAAATTTGAATAAATACATTATCACCTAAATCAAATTCCAAGTCCCTTCGATGATTGTTGCCATATATATTTCACCGACTCTATAATGCCTTAATGTTTTGTTGAATGGAATGGAATTTTTCTATAATAAAATACACAAGGTCAGGCCCAATATGTTTTCTCTCACAAGTATCATCCTAATAATTATGAGTTTTACATCTATTCCCAACTAGATATTCATAGGGTTCCATTTGGATGCGCGAGTGGAAGCTATATTTGTAAGAGAACTCCACAAATGGAAGATGATGATCCCATCCACCTCTAAGTTACATTAAGCTTTCTTTAATCATATCCTAGAGTTTTTTAATAATATTTTTAGAATGGAAATCACTTTGGGTGTGATTGGATTTACTGAAATTCAATTAGGTACTCATAGAATGTTGAATACTTCTCCAAAATTATGATGTGAAACTTAGATCATGATCAGATACAATGGAAAGTGGAACTCCATTCAGCCTTACCACAACTTTTACCTAAATCCTGGAAATTTGATCAAGTGAGACATCGTCTCGAATATTGATAAAATGGGTAGTCTTGGTGAGACATTCCCCAAAAACCCATATTGCATTGTTTCCTTTGGAAATTAGTGGGAGACCAATGACAAAGTCCATAGTTATATTTTCCCACTTACATGATGGTATGGAAAGTGGTTGTAATACCCTTTGAGGAAGATGTCACTCTTCCTTCACTTACTAGCACATCAGGTACCTTATGGTGTTTTCAGTGATCTCTCTTTTCATATTATCCCAATACCAATGATCACGAATTTCCCTATACATTTTCAGGCTTCAATGATTTATAGAGAATGTTGAGTTAAGAGCATCATCCATCAGCTATTTACTTATTTCTGGAATAGATGGAACACATAATCTTGTACAAATTTCCAGTTCACATTCATGATCTATATTGAACTCATGATACTTCCCATCATTCAAAACCTCAAAATTCTTCCGTAAGAAATGCTTTTCATCATGAGCTTTCATGATCTTCTCTAGAAATGATGATTGAGAAATCATTTGTAATATGGTTGATGATGTATTTTCTCTTATAATTCTCATGTCTAGCTTTACTAGGTCATGGATAAAGGGATCTATCTAATTTACATCATGTACAGAACAACTGGGACTCTCCCTCTTAATTTATTAGTGACTTTTTTTCTATTCTGGGATGATAATGAATGGAACAATCAAAGCCTTTAAAAATTCTCATCCTTCTCACTACTTCAAATACCACTTTTATCAGCGCTAAAACCCCCCTTTTATCAGCACTATAAAAGTGCCTTTAAAGTCAAAAAATATAGGGGGGTCCCCTTTATCAGTGCAACAAAAAAAAAGCACTGATAAAAGGGGTCTATTGTCAGCGATAAAACAATGCACTGAAAAAATGGTCATTTATTAGCTATTGTTTTAGCACTGATAAAGGGTCCTTTATCAGTGCTTCCTTTATTAGTGCTTTCATTTTAGTGCTGATAAAGGACCCAATTTATCAGTGATTTTTTAAAAGAGATGATAAAAGTTAAAAGAAATTAAAAAAAATAAAAAAATTAAAAAAAAGTTAAAAAAATTAAAACAAATCCTACCAATCGTGGGGGATTTTATAGTGCTTGATCCCCCCATTTTACATCACTTTTATGCCCCCCTCCAGCGCCCCCATGCACCCCCTCCACACTTTAACAGTTCTATCTCCCATATTCCCCCATGCGCGCGTGCCCCTGGCTCCACCAAGTTTAGAACTCGAGACCTCCCCCCTGCGCACCTAAGCCCTTACCACTCCTCTATATTGATTTGTTTTACATTTCATGATATATATATATATATATATATATAGTTATGTTTATTCATATTGTAATATATATTTATATAAATATATATATAGTTATATTAATATATATCTCTCTCTATATATATATAGTTATATTTATTCGTATAGTAATATATATTTATATTGATATATATATAGTTATATTAATATATACATATATAGTTTTATTAATATATATATTTATAGTGATATAAATATATATATTTATAGTGATATAAATATATATGTTTATAGTAGTATTAATATATATATGTATATATATATATAGTTAGATTAATATATATATATAGTTAGATTAATATATAGGTATATAAATATTCATATGTTTTTGTTTTAAATAAAATGGATATTAGTTATTATTTAGATAATGCTAATACTTTATATATGTAAATATATTTTATTATTTATATTTATAATTAAATTTTTATGTGTGAATATATAAAATATATATACATATTGTTATATATTTGAATATAAATAGTATTACATTATAAAAAACAATACAATTTCAAAGAAATAATATCAATATGAATGTAATACCTTGGAATAAATTCAGTCCCCACCAAAAAAAGCCAATAATACCCCCTTAAAGGAGGCTGAAAATCCACAAAATGTAAAAAAATATGGGTACCCCGACTAAAAACTCAGTTTTGGAGGCCTATGATCCTATTTTTTCCTTGAAAAAACCTTGAACTGGGTACCCTGTGTCATAGCGATGTAGAGCTCGTTGCATTAATCGATTTGATATGTGGTAGTGCTCAAAGTGACACCCGGATCAAAATTTATGGCCATTTGAAGTCCGAGTTTCGTTTCAACATATTTTGGATCTTTTTTTAATTTTTTTTTAATTTTTTAGCCTTCAAATTGTTATTAAATGACTATTACTCCATAATAATTAGAAAATTATTAATTAAAAGTATTTTTATAATTATTTTATAAGCCATTTTCACTAAATATATTATATAATAAGTGTAACTATATATTTATACTTAACTAAAATAAATTTAAAATTATATTTAAAAAATATATATTATATTTATATCAATACAACTATATCTATATATTTATATATTAATATCTATTTTTTAATGATTTTTTTGGAAGTATACACTTAATCATTGCTTAAAAAAGAGCTGATAAAGACACCCCTTTAACAGCACTAAATAAAAAGCACTGATAAAGGGGGGTACATTGAACAGTGATAAAAAAGCGCTGTTAAAGGGGGTACCTTTATCAGCACATTTTTAGCACTGATAAAGATACCCCCCTTTAGCAGCAGTTTTTCGTTAGTGCTAATAAAAGTGTGGCACTGGGAAAAAATATTTTTGTTGTAGTGTATATTTTTTCTCATGGTCAATTCCTTTTGTGTGTCAATATACATAAAAATTTGATGGCCTGTGTACATATCACATTACTTTCTATAAAGATATTGACTCCATATCTCTAGATCAAAAACATCAGCTGCCATCTCAAGATCATGTGTAAGATAGTTCACCTCATGAGTCTTCAACTATTGAGATGCATAAGAAATGACATTGTAATTTTCCATGAGGACACACCTAAGACCTTTCAGAGATAGATCACTAAAAATAAAGAATCCTTCGTCACATGATGGCAGGGATAGCCCAGGTTCCATAACCAATCTATTCGTCAGCTCATGGAATCATTTATCACACTCATTTGTCGAAATAAACTTGACACCTTTTCGTCTAAACATTGTTAATGGATTACAATGTCATGAAATGTTTTTCAAAAACCTCTTATAATATTCTACTAATCCTTGGAAATAAAAAATCACTTTTATTATAGTAGGAAAAGGACACACCTCTATAACCATTGACATTTCAGGGTCCACTGTGATTCCTTCATTGGTTACAATGTGCCCCAACCAAAATTCAAATTTTATGAAGCATCCAAAAATATTATCCATCTATAGTGTTTTTAAAATAACCCTTATATGATCCTCATGAACTTCAATACGTTTAGAATATATCATAGTATCATCAATAAAAACTACCAAAAAGATATCAAGGTAGTCTTTAAAGACTCTAATCATCATATCCATAAAAATAGCAGTTAAATTAGTTAGCCTATGGGGCATGAAATCCAACTCATAATGAATGTATGTATATCAAAAGTATTTTTTTTGAATATCTTCTTTCTTCACCCTCAATTTAGAATAACTAGATCAAATATCAATCTTAGTGAAGAGTTGTTCCCCATGAAGATGGCCAAATAAGTAATCAATTCTTGGAAGAGGGTATTTGATTTTAACTATGAACTCATTTAGTTCTTTATAATCCATGTGTATCCGCATTGATCTACCATTCTTATTCATAAAGAGAACATGTGATCCCCAAGGAGTCTCACTCGGCTGGATAAACCCATTCTCCAAGAGATAATGCATTTGTTTCTTTCATTCATCTAGCTTCACATTTACCATCATATAAAGTGTCCTCAATATCAGATGAGATCTAGGTACCTGTACAATGGAGAACTAGACCTATCTTTCTGGTGGAGGTCCGAGTAACTCTTTAGGAAATACATCAATATATTCCTGGGTGATGGGGACATTTTATATCTTTACACTCTTATTTCATTCATATTATTCACCGATCAACTCCATAAATAAGGATATAGGATGTTTTTCTTAACAAAGACAAGGATGAGATATCTCTCCTTGGATGATAGTTGTAGGTTTCCAACTCACAATTAATGAGATTTACTTGATTCTGTATTTGATATTTGAATTATACATTGATATCAAGTCCACTCCAAGTATAATATAGATTTCATCATGTTAATGACATCTAAGTATTCAATAATATGGTGCTCACTAATGTAAATATTGTAGTTTCTATACACTGACAATGCATGGATAATCCCACTAGGATTATTAACTGATAAATCTTCTTTTTGAAATTTCG
The DNA here is from genome assembly GCA_963277665.1 of Viscum album. Lineage (NCBI taxonomy): Eukaryota > Viridiplantae > Streptophyta > Magnoliopsida > Santalales > Viscaceae > Viscum > Viscum album. The sequence continues at coordinate 1,020,126,366 of OY728143.1, forward strand.
GGGCTGATTCAAAATTCTTTTCAAACATGGAGGAAATAAATGAATGTGTAGAACCAGAATCAAACAATGTACATCCTAACTTTTAGAGAACAGTAAGAGTACATTCCACCACATCATTTGGAGTATTAGAATCATCCGTCATGATTGAAAAAGCATGACCATTCTCCCTTTGAATTTTTTGAGGATGATGGTGATTCCCCCCTACTACCCTAAAATTTGGAATTTGATTGGAAAAGTGCCCATGTTGTACACACTTATATCATTGAACATCAGGTAAGGCTTGCACCATATTCCACTTGTTTTTAGTGTTAGGAAGTTGAGAATTCACCTCACTACTACAATTCCACGTGATATGGACATCTATTCCAGAATTGTACGACTTCCCTCTCCCGATAATCTAGTTCCCTGAATGCATCATCCCACATTTTTTACACATGGTATTTTTCACATGCTTTCATCCTCTTCCCTGATCGAAGCTCCTCCCTAATATAGGCTCCATTGATCTCTTTTAATCATTTTATTTATGAGACCACTATGTGTCACCGAACTATATTTCGACTTTCATAGCACTCTGCATTATCTCATCATATTTATCATAGTCTCAGTTGGATACATTCTTTCATAGATTAAATATTAATAAACCGAAGAATCTATCAAGCATACCATTTTGCACGATGACAATGATTGATGTGTAATGGGATTATCATGTGAAGTTAATCTTTTAGTTAACGATACATTCATTCTTCTTATGCTTCGTATTGATATACACCTTCTCAGTTTTTTCTCATAGAATGAGGGAAATAATAATTTAATAAGTTCCCTATGAACACTTACCAATTCATAACTTCAGCCTCTACACATAGACTCAGGTTTTTAATTATTTTCCACCACTAATCAAGTTCTATATCAGAGTGGTAAACATCCAAGGTGACCTTCTATTGTTATAAATAGTAGTAAATATAAAATATCTTATTGATAAAGTTGTTCCATTATTCTGTAATCAATGGGTTGGTAGATCCGATGAAGGTTAGTGGTTATTGACTCATAAAGGACTCAATGGAATTTAATTCTATTTGCAGTGAAATTGGTCTCTCAACTTGATTCAATTTTTTTCCCATAACATGAATCAATTTTTTCATCATTCTCTTGAAATTTTCATTTCGGCCTCCATCAGAGGTTTTTCAATTCATGGTCTATTACAGACACCATTTGCATAGTTCCTTATATCCATCCATTTTCTAACAGAAAAAACTGTAGATAGTATCTTATATCATTTTTTAATCTTTTAACTATAAAGGAATTTACATCTAAACACATTATTCTTAAATAATAACATTTCACTAGTAATCCTTAATAATGATTCATACAAAATATTGTGACTAACCAAACATATACCCAGGGAGTGTCAAACCAGAAGTGAATCAAGGCATGTAGGCATTTATCGTGACACCTCGGGTCAATCCCAAAACCCCTTGTCGGAGTTTTCACTTGTAGTTAAATTTGTGCCAGAGTAACATCCACTTGTTCATATCCCAACATGGATTTATTTGTTTGGAAACCACTAATTTAATATTTCACCAAATACGAGTTTGTTTTCATATATTTAAAATTTCTTATAGGGTTATTTATAATGTTTTAATAGCCTAATTTCCAAAATATAACTAAATTATCCTTTGATACCTACTATGGAATCCCACATTTTTATTACATAAATTTTCATTACATTTTACAAGAAGTGGAAAATTAAAATATAGTGTCTTGGAAATCAGGAAACCAATACATGAAAACATGAAAAAAATATTTTAAATACACTTAAAATCTTCATGAAATGTTCACACGATACATAATTACTACATCTCATAACCTGGAGACATACCTCAAAGGAAAGGGTGATCAGATGCCCCGGCAAGGAAAAAAAGTGAATCTGTTTACACGTGAACTTGTGTGATATCAACAAGAACATGGAGATAAAGAGGCATATCATAATAATTACATGAAACATAACATGAAAATGTGGCTACAACATTTAATTTATTCATTTATGAACATACCTCCAAGGACCATCCCCAAGGTGTTATAAAAACTTCCAAATTAATTCACCAAGGTATCATGATACATTTCATCTCTAGAGATTAAATTCTTTATAATATTCATTGAAGTGATAATATAGAACACCCTTAATAAGTATTCACTTTCATGTGAGACACATATATCATAATCTTACATATCATAAATAACACAAAGATAATAAAATAAATTGGTTTCACGTCAAAATCGCGACGTTTTCTAAAAAGTGCTTAAAAACAAGATCATTATATCATATATATATATAACCAATTGAAAGGGAATGATGGATTTATGTATTTTAATAACATAATCAAATATAAAATTTTTATGTTCTATTGAATACCCATATAAATTAGTTTTTTTGGTATTTACAATAATAAAATAACATAATTTCTAGAAAAAAGTTATATATATTTTGAGATGAAAATTCTACAACATAATAAATATATAAGATGGTTTTGGAAAATATTAAAAAGAGAGGGGAAAAGTGTCACACACTCATAAATAACTCATAATAAAGTATAGGGATAAAATAAAATGTAAATAAGATCATGGAATATTTTTTTTAATGTCATATCACATGAAAATAAAACAAGAAAGAAAAGAGAAGATGTGATTTCTTTTTTGAAAATTCGACAACCTAACAGCGCCACATAAAAAATCAAAAAATACTTTGATGAGATAAATAATGGTCTCTCATAAATAGGACATAAAATGGAAAAAAGGATATTTAATAATATACCCCCCAAAACATAAAATGTTAAATAGATGACATAACATAAATAATGTCATGACTAAAAGAGGATGGTTAAAGGTTCCCTTACCTCGAAGAGTAACATAAAAATCTCGAAGTATGGTACTTTAGGGGACTAAGGGAAACTTTTAAAGATTACATGTGAGGTAAAAAGTGTATAGAATTATTTTGTAGTATTTTGGGTAGAATGTAATGAAGGAATGTGTTGGTATTTATTGCAAAAATGTGGGAGTAATTTATTAATTTTCACAGGACACCTCATTAGGGGTATTTTACAAACCACAAGCTTTCCCATGGTATGGTACCACGGTATTGGCCACATGGGACACCCCATAACATATCTCACTATACCCAAGTCTACCATAATTATTACATCATGATTACAACAATAATGATATCAATAAAAACACCAATACTCAAAACTATAACTATTCTATTCACCATAAAGAAAACATTTTATAAAAATCTCAAAAATTATCCCTATCCTAGTATTGATGAGTTGAATTCAAAAATAAACTCTATTTTATGAAAAGTGTCACACACTGATAAATAACTCATAATAAAGTATAGGGGTAAAATAAAATGTAAATAAGATCATGGAATATTTTTTTAATGTCATATCACATGAAAATAAAACATGAAAGAAAAGAGAAGATGTGATTTATTTTTTGAAAATTCGACAACCTAACAGCGCCATATAAAAAATCAAAAAAAATCCTTTGATGAGATAAATAATGGTCTATCATAAATAGGACATAAAATAGAAAAAAATAAGGATATTGAATAATATAACCCCCAAACATAAAATGTTAAATAGAAGACATAACATAAATAATGTCATGACTAAAAGAGGATGGTTAAAGGTTCCCATACCTTGAAGAGTAACATAAAAATCTCGAAGTATAGTACTTTGGGGGACTAAGGGAAACTTTTAAGGATTACATGTGAGGTAAAAAGAGTATAGAATTATTTTTTAGTATTTTGGATAGAATGTAATGGAGGAATGTGTTGGTATTTATTGCAAAAATGTGGGAGTAATTTATTAATTTTCACAGGACACCTCATTAGGGGTATTTTACAAACCACAAGCTTTACCATGGTATGGTACCATGGTATTGGCCACATGGGACACCCCATAACATATCTCACTGTACCCAAGTATACCATAATTATTACATCATGATTACAACAATAATGATATCAATAAAAACACTAATACTAAAAACTATAATTATTCTATTCACCATAAAGAAAACATTTTATAAAAATCTCAAAAATTATCCCTATCCTAGTATTGATGCATTAAATTCAAAAATAAAATCTATTTTATAAAAAGTGTCACAAACTCATAAATAACTCATAATAAAGTATAGAGATAAAATAAAATGTAAATAAGATCATGGAATATTTTTTTAATGTCATATCACATGAAAATAAAACATGATAGAAAAGAGAAGATGTGATTTATTTTTTGAAAATTTGACAACCTAACAGCGCCACAAAAAAAATCAGAAAATCCTTTGATGAGATAAATAATGGCCACTCATAAATAGGACATAAAAAGGAAAAAATAAGGATATTGAAGAATATACCCCCCAAACATAAAATGTTAAATAGAAGACATAACATAAATAATGTCATGACTAAAAGAGGATGGTTAAAGGTTCCCTTACCTTGAAGAGTAACATAAGAATCTCGAAGTATGGTACTTTGGGGGAATAAGGGAAAATTTTAAGGATTACATGTGAGGTAAAAAGTGTATAGAATTATTTTTTATTATTTTGGATAGAATGTAATGAAGGAATGTGTTGGTATTTATTGCAAAAATGTGGGAGTTATTTATAAATTTTCACAGGACACCTCATTAGGGGTATTTTACAAACCACAAGCTTTCCCATGGTATAGTACCATGGTATTGGCCACATGGGACACCCCATATTATATCTCATTGTACCCAAGTCTACTATAATTATTACATCACGATTACAAAAATAATGATATCAATAAAAAAACTAATACTCAAAACTATAATTATTCTATCCACCATAAAGAAAACATTTTATAAAACTCTCAAAAATTATCCCTATCCTAGTATTGATGTGTTGAATTAAAAAATAAACTATATTTTATGAAAATAATTTTTTTATTATGATATATTTAATTTGTATGTAAAATAACTATTTACCTGAAGAATACAAATTTTAACTAATAAAATATGAAACTGTAATTTACTTATGCAATTATATCACATTACCAATAAAGATTCCTAAATTATAATTATACTTTCTTATGTAGGGTTACTATTCCACTGGTCATATTACTATTCATAAGGGTAATATTACTATTCATAATCTACTATTCACTAAAAAATAATTTGATCTTAAGATAATATAAATTTTTCACTAATCACAACTACAGAAGACAATTTTTTGAAAATAATTTCACATTATTAACTATTTAACGTATAAAACAATGAAATTATTATTTTTCAAATATTCATCAATAATTAATAACTTATATAAATTCATCATATATTTATCTTGATATTTTAAATTCAATATTTTTAACAAAATAAGATATAACAACTTTATTTATACAAAATGTAACACCCCAAGTTTTCATAGTGTGTTATTTCTTTAAAATAATTCAATAACTTGCACTACACGCAACACCGAGTTCAAGCACACCATGGCTTACCAAACAAGCTGTTCAAAAGAGGTTATGAATCGTATTAATTTAATTTTAATCTTTATATAATCCTTATAATTTTTGAATCCATATTATGAGTTTGTTAGACATAATGTAAGAACAAATTCATTTTCAGTATTACACTTTTACCAACATTTAATAGTGAACCCTTTTTAAATCCAATATTTTAAACTTTTATATATTAAATTTTACTAAATAAATTTACTTTTTAGAATGGGGACATCAAAAATTTAAAATGAAACATCCCAAGCTTCCACGATACGCTTTCCTTTGAATAATAAAATAGCGTGTGTTGTATGCAACTACGAGTTCTAACACACACCACAACCAATCAAACTAGCCGTTATGAATAGTAATACCTAATTTTTGAAATTTTATAAATTTTAACTCTCAAAATGGACTTCATTTTTGTATTCGGAGTATCGAATTTAGCCTAAGGTGAAATTTTGGAACTTTTCGGATAACATTTATATTTTGATGAACAGTGAAAATTACTAAATTTTAATTAAAAACAACTTTTTTAATCAAAATAATTTATATAGATAAATTATTAATTTGAGTGGTTTTAAAGTATATTTATAATATATTTTTACCATGTAATACAATGTCGGTCATTGTACATAATTTCACAGTTAAACCGGACACAAACAAGTGTCGATCTTTTGATAGTTATTATCTCTTAAAAACACGCTATTTGTTTTGACGACGGGAATTAATTTTTAAATTAATTAATGAAACTGATATGTTTTGAATATGGTAAAATAGAGATCATTTTTTAATTCATAATATCAAATATATCTTAGGCCTAATTTTGGTATTTTTATGGAAACTTTCATTTTTTGATAAATAGTGAAACCACTAAGTGGTAGTTAAAAAAATTGATTTATTTCCTAAAACTTAATTTTACCGCTTCTGTGAGTGGATTTTTGAAAATCCGAGAGACATGGTTAATATCAAGGAGTAAAATGTGGTTCAATGAGATGAAAATAATATTTGGTGAACAGTAAATTTTTACTTTTATTTACCACAGTTAAAAATAAATAGAGTAATTAAGGGTAAAAATTATATTAATATTACCCTAACACGTGTCCTAATTCTATTGGACAAGTGTATCTCGACAAAAAAAACCTTAGGAGTAAAATATTGTCATTTAGGTCCACTTGTATTAGATTAGGACATTTATTATTATTTAATTCAAAGAAGAGTTAAAAGAGTTAAAATCAAAGTTTATTTACTAGAACATTTTTAATATAGGGTTATACACAAGATAAATTAGATTTTAAATATTCATTAGAAATATATAAGGATTTCATACATAATGATATTTTAATTATAATTTTTAGACATTAAATAATGTAATTTATTTATAACACAATGATGATGCAGTAATTACCATAATAGTGAAAAATTAAAATAAATGATATTATAAATACCCAAATAAATATAATTGGAGACTTTTTATGAATTAAACTAATTTTATAGGTTAATATGACATGTTAGGATTGATTTAATTAACTTATTTTTAAGTAATCATTCGGTAATGATTTTCACAAAAATCAATTTTCCAAATAGTGTCAAAATTGACATAAAAGAGTTTTTAAAACAAATATTATATTATTAATTGATATTAAATTTCAAAAAATCTAAGGTTTGGCCAAGAGACTTATATCATGATATGTTCATCATTAATGGACCACTTGGGGGTCGATTGGATGTATATAGTAAGTTTATTAACTATATAATATAAAAATACAAAGTGACATGGTAAGTGTCAAACTAATTAACTAAGAGTTAAAACTAAAAGATAAGGTTAATATAATGACCCAAACCTGTCTAAATTCTATTTTTTGAGTGGTTTTTGACCCATCCCCACATTAACCATTAAATAATCCACTTGGGAGCTAGTATAAACCTAATATGAATTTATTATAAAATAATATTTTTAGCTTTTCCAAAGGTGCCCCTCACCCCTCTTATAAACGGGCACTCCCCCTTCTCACTAATTCACACATTCAAATCCTTTTTGATCAGAAAAACTCTACCCAATTACTCTCTCAACTTCCCTAAATTCAACCTAGAGGTCTTAGTTTGATCATAAAGCAAACCTATGGATCCCTTTTTATTAAATCAAAAGGAAGAACCCAAAGAAGAGGTACTGTTTTCACAACCCTTTTTCAAATTCATTTCTTCTTCAACTTCTTCTTTATTTGTTATTACCATTATAAAATAATGAATCAAGTATCTACTATATACTTTAAAATTATTATAAATATGGTACAACCATATTAATTATTCTATCCATCCATTGAATGACATGTCACCATACGTGTGTATGTACGGCTTACCGTCTCCACGTCGTGGTGTAATTTTTATTCAATATATTATTATTTGGATGGGTATAATAATGATTTGTAATTCATGTAAATAATAAATATAACATGATAATGATTCTGTATATATGATATACCATCCAATTATATATTATTTTAATATCAAAAGAATGATATTGTCACTCGTGTGTACGTACGGACTACCGTCTCCACGAACGCGATGAGATTCATTCTCCATCGTATCCATTCAAGTATAATTATCATTTGATGATTTAAAAATAATTTTTAAGGACTTGATATCATTCTGGATTTGAATAAGATACAACCTATCCATGAAAAACATTCCTTACGTAACAAAACTTATAAAATAAAACGAGAAAGTTAACACCCGAAACAACGATAATACTAAAATACTATTAACAAATCAATGTTAAAGGATCATATATGATATAATATTCTTGTATAATTTAATAACAATTATTTCTCCATTATACATGATTTTAACCAACCCCAACCTATGAAAAGTAAAAGGTAAGGGTTTATTTCACAATCTCTTCACTATCCGAGGTTGTTTATACTTAATAATCTACTAGGATCTCTTTATCATCAACATCCATGTTTCTTAAAAATGTATTTCAAAACATTTTTACTATTTTCAAGAATATGGGATAAAGTCATTTATACCCTTGTTAGAATTTTTATAATAGGTTTATAAAGAAATCTTTCTGTCATTTTCCAAACAAGGTGCTTTTTAAACTTTTCGACAGAATTAAGGTAAAAATGTTTTTTTACTTAAACAGCGGGTGCGACTATTTTCCGCCGTTATAAAATCGTTGAAGCTTCCCTTAAAAGATTATAAGAATATTTTCAAAGAAAATGTTTCATTTTATAAATATATGGCTCTTAAATGATTTCAAAATAGAAAGAGATATTTCTCTAAAAAGAGTTTTGATTTAATCTATGTCAACATCCTTTGATAGATTTTATGATTATTTGAAGTTGATTTATCATGATACAATATTTCTATATTGTATTGAAGGTTTTCTGATATGTTTGACTGTGGATGTGTTATTTTTATACCATTCATGGTTTATGGTTGAACTATTTACATTTCATATGCTAGTTTTAATGCGAATGTTTATGTTATGTTTAAACCTTTTCACATGGGAATGAATTGGACATAATATGTGACGGGTAGAGCCCGCTATAGCTCCTCGATGCATCGGTAGGTCTCATGAGACAAACTAGTGTCTTGGAACAAGGCCTTGACAAAATCTTATTTGTAGTATTGGTACGAGGCCTTGGCTATGTGGTTATGATAGTCTGTTATTATGCATTCCATCATTATGAATGTGGTTACTGATATTGCATGTGATTATTCGATTAGTAGAATATCCATGTGAATAAGTAAATGGAATTATTTCATTTTAATTTTTCCATAATATGTTGATGTTCAAGTTTAAAAGGCTTTTGTTTTAGCTATAAATTACCTTAAATGTTTATTCTTATTTATGATAGTTTCCGGTAAATTGTTATCCGTACTGGGCATTTGAGATCTTCCCTTTTCTATGTTTTATTTTTCCCAGGATGTGAAGAATTAATTTATGAATGACCTATAGGGATAGTATGAGGGGATAAGAGTGTGGACTATGGAGACTATGTTGTTGTAGTTTTCATTTTCATGATGTAATGTAAATATTTATGAATATATCTACTGTTTCCAAGGCTACTAAACAAATCGGTCTTTCGAGACTTGATCTTTCTTGTGATCATGCCAATGTTATGTACTAATGCACCGACTCTGGGTAACTGGGGTCGGGTGTTACAGTTGGTATCAGAGGAAGTTTAGTACAATCCTTGGAAGCTAGATTTAGATAAACACTGATTAGAGCACATAGATTTAAAATGGACTTTGAGGATTAGTATAAAAGGACTTCCTAGAACTTTGGTATTGTAGATATTTTGTTAGTTTTCCGAGCAATACATACCTATCTGGAAATGAGAAGGTAGAGGAGGCTCTGGCACATATGTACCTAGGGGTAAAACTCAAAAACACCGCTTTGAGCTAGACTCGAACGGGAACTGGTGCACAACAATGGGCCTTGTGGCACTCTTGGTTACGACACTCCCGGGGGATATGCTTAGGATAATTCTAATTTTCTTTACAAACCATCGTGAAGGGTTTATGAGTATATACTTCCTCAAAGGAGACATTTTTATGATTATGGTTATTTCCATAAACTATTTAATTTATGTTATGTGTTTGAAATGTTTGGGATTAGGTATTGTTATTCATAAACTAATTTAGTGTATGCCATTGTTTAGAAATGGCGCCCAGTAGAAGGAATGAGAACTCCAGCAATGCACATGATCCAAAGAGAATGAAGGATCATATCTTTCATGGTCTTAAGCCAGAATTTATAAGAGAAATAGTCTCCCATGTATTATCATCATATGAAGAAACAATATCATGTGTTGATAAGATAAGTAAAGAGTTTACTTAGTCCTATGGCATTGAAGGGAAGCAAGAGAAGAAAAGGATGGAAGAGAGAAAGTTGGATAAAGGGAAGAGGGAAAAGAAGAATTTTCCCATATGTGATAACTGTGGAAAGAAACACCATGGAACCTTCCTGAAATGAATGGGTGTTTGTTATAAGTGTAAAGAAAAAGGGCACAAAGTATGTGACTACAAGGGTAAGAAAATGGTTTCAAATGTACAATTCTTCATTTTCAAGGAGTTTGGACACTACGCGAACCTATGTCCCAGTCATCAGAATATGCTGCAAATGATGCTATTGAATAATAATCAAGTTATGATACCACCACAGATGAAGAGGAATGATTAGAGTTCTTATGTTGATTATGTCATTTGAGTGTTGTATCAGCAATGTACTTGTTATAATAATTATGGAGTATATAAAGATTGTACTGCAGTACTATTAAAATAAGGACATGAGATTGTTTGGAACAACGAAAAGTAACTCAATAGCAGGTTAAATTTTTGGAAATTATATGGTTGAGAGAAATATAAACCATAATATGGTTCTGATACCGAGGTAGTGATTTTAGAATAATACATGATTGATTTGGATAAATTATATTGGATATTCTTGACTACCTTGAAACTGATTAATGATTTGTATATTCCATCATTGTTGTTGTTTACTACATTTTTGGATTGAAGGAGTATATATATTATTCTTTAAAGAATAAGGGATAATGAATGTAATCAATAAGGTTTTATGGGAATTCAGGATGTTGCAGTGTTTTTAAAGACTAAATGATGAAGGTGATCAAATGTTATTACACGGAAAAAAGGATCTTCATTGTGTTTAACTTCCTTATAAATTTTGGACTGAAGTATTTTGGATAGTTTTAGTTTGGATTATTTTGGATTTCCATAAAAGGACAACCCGGAGGTCGGGCGGCAACCCGTCGCGTCCGGGAAGGCCGTGAGACTTGAACCCACAACCGAAGGGCGACAAGGGTGTATCACCTACCACTGACCCATGTGATGTCTTGGATTGAATAATGTCATTTTTTAAAGGGTATTCTAGATGAATTATAAATTAATTTTTTTAACCCTATACGAATAGGATAAATAGAATATTATTTTTAAGTTCTATTATCTTTTAGAGTGAAAGATGAGTTTATGGTAGAACTTAGTTAAAAGATGAGACTGTAATTTTCAAGTATATATTTTTCTTCTTTTCTTATTTAATGAAGAAATTAAATCTTATACTTTAGTGAAGGGATCTTAAAACAAAAAATGTGTTATACTAATTCCACATGTTCTACTGAACCGATGGTATTTTAAATCATCATAGATTGATGAATTTAAGCCCCTCAATTTTACACTTGTTTGTGATTGATTACCTCAATCACTACCTATAAATATTTAAGTTTTTCCTCTAATTATATGTCTCTAATTTTCACCAATGTTCTCCGAATAGAGATCATAATTTGGTGGTGACCCTTTCATTTCTCTTTTCCTCTTATTAAGATTAAATTATATCAACCCAATTTCCGATGTGGGTTTTCCCACAAAGATATTTTCTATATTCAACCATTTATTTTTGAAGAACAATTTCAAATTGTGAGGACGCAATTTATTGAAGGAGGGTAGAATGTAACACCCCAATATTTCATAGTGTGTTACTTCTTTAAAATAATTCAATAACTTGCACTGCACGCAACACCGAGTTCAAGCGCACCATGACATACCAAACAAGCCGTTCAAAAGAGGTTATGAATAGTATTAACTAAATTTTAAACTTTATATAATCATTATAATTTTAGAATCCATATTATGAGTTTCTTAGACATAATGTAAGTTCAAATTCATTTTCAGTATTACACTGTTACCAACTTTTAATAGTGAACCCTTTTTAAATCCAATATTTTACACTTTTATATATTCAATTTAACTAAATAAATTTACTTTTTAGAATGGGGACATCAAAAATTTACAATGAAATATCCCAATCTTCCACGGTACACTTTCCTTTGAATAATACAGTAGCATGTGTTATATGCAACTTCGAGTTCTAACACTCACCACAACAAATCAAACTAGCCGTTATGAATAGTAATACCAACTTTTTGAAATTTTATAAATTTTATCTCTCAAAATAGACTTCATTTTTGTATTCGGAGTATCGAATTTAGTCTAAGGTGAAATTTTTGAACATTTCAGATAACATTTATATTTTGATGAATAGTGAAACTTACTAAATTTTAATTAAAAATAACTTTTTTAATCAAAATAATCTATATTGATAAATTATGAATTTGAGTGGTTTTAAAGTATATTTAGAATATATTTTTACCATTTAATACAATGTTCATCATTGTACATAATTTCACAGTTAAACCGGACATAAACAAGTGTCAATATTTTGATAGTTATTATCTCTTATAAACAAGCTATTTGTTTTGACGACGAGAATTAATTTTTAAATTAATTAATACAACTGATATGTTTTGAATTTGGTAAAATAGAAATCATTTTTGAATTCATAATATCAAATATAGCTTAGTCCTAATTTTTGGTTTTTTTCTGGAAACTTTCATTTTTTGATGAATAGTGAAACCACTAAGTGGTAGTTAAAAAAATTGAATTTTTCATGAAACTTAATTTTACCACTTCTGTGAGTGGAATTTCGAAAATCTGAGAGACACGGTTAATATCAAGGAGTAAAATGTGGTTCAATGAGATGAAAATAATTTTTGGTGAATAATAACTTTTTACTTTTATTTACCACAGTTAAAAGTAAATAGTGTAATTAAGGGTACAAATGATATTAATATTACCCTAACACATGTCCTAATTATACAGGACAAGTGTATCTCGACCAAAAACAACCTTAGGAGTAAAATATTATCATTTATGTCCACTTGTATTAGATTAGGACATTTATTGTTATTTAATTCAAAGAAGAGTTAAAAGAGTTAAAATCAATGTTTATTTACTAAAACATTTTTAATATATGGTTATACATAAGATAAATTAGATTGAAAATATTTATTAGAAAGATAAAAAGATTTCCTACATAATGATATTTTATTTATAATTTTTAGACATTAAATAATTTAATTTATTTATGACACAGTGATGATGCAGTAATTACCATAAATGTGATAAATTAAAATAATTGATATTATAAATACCCAAATAAATATAATTAGAGACTTTTAATGAATTAAAATAATTTAAATAGGTTAATATGACATGTTAGGATTGATTTAATTAACTTTTTTCAAAGTAATCATTCTATTATGATTTTCACAAAAATCAATTTTCCAAATAGTGTCAAAATTGACATAAAAGAGTTTTTAAAACAAATATTATATTTTTTAATTGATATTAAATTCCTAAAAATCTAAGGTTCGGCCAAAGTACTTATATCATGATAGATGTATCATTAATGGACCACTTGGGGGTCGCTTGGATGTATATAGTATGTTTATTAACTATATAATATAAAAATACAAAGTGACATGGTAAGTGTCAAACTAATTAACTAAGAGTTAAAACTAAAAGATAATGTTAATATAATGACCCAAACCTTTTTAAATTCTATTGGTTGAGTGGTTTTCGACCCATACCCACCCTAAATTTTAAATAATCCACTTTGGTGGCATTATAAACCTAATATGAATTTATTATAAAATAATATTTTTAGCTCTTCCAAAGGTGCCCCTCACCCCTCTTATAAAAGGGAACTCCCCCTTCTCACTAATTCACACATTCAAAGCCTTTTGACTCGGAAAAACTTGGCCCAAATACTCTCTCAACTTCCTTCACTTCAACCTAGAGGCCTTAGTTTGATCAGAAAGCCAACCTAAGAGCCCTTTTGATCAAATCAAAAGGAAGAACCCAAAGAAGAAGTACTGTTTTCACCACCCTTTTTCAAATTCATTTCTTCTTCAACTTCTTCTTTATTTGTTATTACAATTATAAAATAATGAATCTAGTATCTCCTATATAATGTAACATTATTATAAATATGGTACAACCATATTCAGTATTCTATCCATCCTTTTAATGACTGTCACCATACGTGCGTACGTACGGCTTACCGTCTCCACGTCGTGGTGTAATTGTTATTCAATATATTATTATTTGGATGGGTATAATAATGATTTTTAATTCATATAAATAATAAATATAACATTATAATGATTCTGTATATATGATATACCATCCAATTATATATTATTTTATTATCAAAAGAATGATATTGTCGCTCATGCGTACGTACGGACTACCGTCTCCACGAACACGATGAGATTCATTCTCCATCGTATCCATTCAAGTATAATTATCATTTGACGATTTAAAAATAATGTTTAAGGACTTGATATAATTATGGATATGAATAAGATACAACCTATCCATGAAAAACATGCCTTATATAACAAAACATATAAAAGAAAACGATAAGTTAACACCCGAAACAACGATAATACTAAGATACTATTAACAAATCAATGTTAAAAGATCATATATGATATCATATTCTTGTATAATTTAATAAAAATTATTTCACCATTATACAAGATGTTAACCAACCCCCAACCAATGAAAAGTAAAAGGTGAGTGTTTATTTTGCAATCTCTTCATTATCCGAGGTTGTTTATACGTAATAATCTACTGGGATCTCATTATCATCCACATCCATATTTATTAAAAATGTATTTCAAAACATTTTTACTATTTACAAGAATATGTGTTAAAGTTATTTATACCGTTGTTTTACTTTTTATAATAGGTTTATAAAGGAATCTTTCTGTCGTTTTCCAAACAAGGTGCTTTTTAACCTTTTCGACAGAATTAAGGTAAGAATGTTTTTTTACTTAAACGGTGGGTGAGGCTATTTTCCGCCGTTATAAAATTGTTGAAGCTTCCCTTACAAGATTATAAGAATATTTTAAAAGAAAATGTTTTATTTCATAAATATATGGCTCTTAAATGAATTCAAAATAGAAAAAAATATTTCTCTAAAAAGAGTTTTGATTTCATCTATGTCAACATCCTTTGATGGATTTTACGATTATTTGAAGTTGATTTATTATGATACAAACCTTCTATATTGTATTGAAGGTTTTATTATATGTTTTACTATGGATGTGTTATTTTTATAGCATTCATGGTTTATGGTTGAAGTATTTACATTTTATATGCTAGTTTTTATACGAATGTTTATGTTATGTTTAAACCTTTTCATATGGGAATGAATTGGACATAATATGTGATGGGTGGAGCCCGCTATAGCTCCCCGATGCATCGGTAGATCTCATGAGACAAACTAGTGTCTTGGCACAAGGCCTTGACAAAATCTTATTTGTAGTATTGGCACGAGTCCTTGGTTATGTGGTTATGATAGTCTGTCATTATGCATTCCACCATTATAATATTGGTTATTGATATTGCATGTGATTATTCGATTAGTAGAATATCCATGTGAATAAGTAAATGAAATTATTTCATTTTAATTTTTCCATAATATGTTGATGTTGAAGTTTAAAAGGCTTTTGTTTTATCTATAAATTGCCATAAATGTTTATTCCTACTTATGATAGTTTCCGCTAAATTGTTATCCTTACTGGGCATTTGAGATCTCCCCTTTTATATGTTTTATTTTTCCCAGGATGTGAAGAAGTAATTTATGAATGACCTATAGGGATAGTATGAGGGGATAAGAGTGTGGACTATGGAGACTATGTTGTTGTAGTTTTCATTTTCATGGTGAAATGTAAATATTTATGAATATATGTACTATTTCTAAGGCTACTAAACAAATCGGTCTTTCGAGACTTGATCTTTCTTGTGATCATGCCAATGTTATGTACTAATGCACCGACTCTGGGTAACTGGGGTCGGGTGTTACAGTTGGTATCTGAGGAAGTTTAGTAAAATCCTTGGAAGCTAGATTTAGATAAACTCTGATTAGAGCACATAGATTTACGATGTACTTTGAGGATTAGTATAGAAGTACTTCCTAGAACATCGGTATTGTAGATATTTTGTTAGTTTTCCGAGCAATACATACATGTCTGGATACGAGCTGGTAGAGGCGGCTCTGGAACAGATGTACCTAGGGGTAAAACTCGAAAACACTACTTTGAGCTAGAATCGAACGTGAACTGGTGCACGACAACGGGCCTTGTTTCACTCTTGGTTACGACACTCCCGGGGGATATTCTTAGGATAATTCTCATTTTCTTTACAAACCGTCATGAAGGGTTTATGAGTATATACTTCCTCAAAGGAGACATTTTTATGATTATGGATTATATCCATAAACTATTTAATTTATGTTATGTGTTTGAAAAGTTTGGGATTAGGTATTGTTATTTATAAACTAATTTACTATATGCCATTGTCTAGAAATGGCGCCCAGTAGAAGGAATGAGAACTCCAGCAATGCACATGATCCAAAGAGAATGAAGGATCATATCTTTCATGGTCTTAAGCTAGAATTTATAAGAGAAATAGTCTCCCATGTATTATCATCATATGAAGTAATAATATCATGTGTTGATAAGATAAGTAAAGAGTTTACTAAGTCCTATGGCATTGAAGGGAAGCAAGAGAAGAAAAGGATGGAAGAGAGAAAGTTGGATAAAGGGAAGAGAGAAAAGAAGAATTTTCCCATATGTGATAACTGTGGGAAGAAACACCCTGGAACCTGCCTAAAAGGAATGGGAGTTTGTTATAAGTATGGAGAAAAAGGGCACAAAGTACGTGACTGCAAGGGTAAGAAAATGGTTTCAAATGTACAATGCTTCATTTTCAAGGAGTTTGGACACTACGCGAACCTATGTCACAGTCATCAGAATATGCCACAAATGATGCTATTGGATAATAATCAAGTTGTGATACTACCACAGATGAAGAGGAATGATTAGAGTTCTTATGTTGATTATGTCATTTTAGTGTTGTATCAACAATGTACTTGTTATAATAATTATGGAGTATATAAAGATTGTACTGCAGTAATATTAAAATAAGGACTTGAGATTGTTTGGAACAAAGAAAAGTGACTCAATAGCAGGTTAAATTTTTGAAAATTATATGGTTGAGAGAAATATAAACCATAATATGGTTCTGATACCGAGGTAGTGATTTTAGAATAATAGATGATTGATTTGGATAAATTATATTGGATATTCTTGACTACCTTGAAACTGATTAATGATTTGTATATTCCATCATTGTCGGGGTTTACAACATTTTTGGATTGAAGGAGTATATATATTATTCTTTAAGGAATAAGGTATCATGAATGTAATCAATAAGGTTTTATGGTAATTCAGGATGTTGCAGTGTTTTAAAAGAATATATGATGAAGGTGATGAAATGTTATTACGCAGAAAAAAGGATCTTCATTGTGTTTACCTTCCTTATAAATTTTGGACTGAAGTATTTTGGATTGTTTTAGTTTGGATAATTTTGGATTGCCATAAAAGGACAACCCGGAGGTCGGGCGGCAACCCGTCGCGTCCGGCAAGGCAGTGAGACTTGAACCCACAACCGAAGGGCGACAAGGGTGTATCACCTACCACTGACCCACGTGATGTCTTGGATTGAATAATGTCATTTTTTAAAGGGTCTTCTAGATGAATTATAAATTAATTTTTTTAACCCTATACGAATAGGATAAATAGAATATTATTTTTAAGTTCTATTATCTTTTAGAGTGAAAGATGAGTTTGTGGTAGAACTTAGTTAAAGGATGAGACTCTACTTTTAAAGTATATATTTTTCTTCTATTCTTATTTAATGAAGAAATTAAATCTTATACTTTAGTGAAGGGATCTTAAAACAAAAAAATGTGTTATCCTAATTCCATATGTTTTTCTAAACCGATGGTATTTTAAATCATCATAGATTGATGAATTTAAGCCCCTCAATTTTACACTTGTTTATGATTGATGACCTCAATCACTACCTATAAATATTTACATTTTCCCTCCAATTATATGTCTATAATTTCCACCAATGTTCTCCGAATAGAGATCATAATTTGGAGGTGACCCTTTCATTTCTCTTTTCTTCTTATTAAGATTAAATTTTATCAACCCAATTTCCGATGTGGGTTTTCCCACAAAGATATTTTCTATATTCAACAATTTATTTTTGATGAACAATTTAAAATTGTGAGGACGAAATTTATTGAAGGAGGGGAGAATGTAACACACCAAGATTTCATAGTTTGTTATTTCTTTAAAATAATTCAATAACATGCACTACACGCAACACCGAGTTCAAGCGCACCATGACATACCAAACAAGATGTTCAAAAGAGGTTTTGAATAGTATTAACTAAATTTTAAACTTTATATAATCCTTATAATTTTAGAATACATATTATGAGTTTCTTAGACATAATGTAAGAACAAATTCATTTTCAGTATTACATTGTTACCAACTTTTAATAGTGAACCCTTTTTAAATACAATATTTTAAACTTTTATATATTCAATTTGACTAAAAAAATTTACCTTTTAGAATGGGGACATCAAAAATTTACAATGAAACATCCCAATATTCCATGGTACTCTTACCTTTGAATAATACAGTAGCGTGTGTTGTACGCAACTTCGAGTTCTAACACACACCACGACAAAACAAACTAGCCGTTATGAATAGTAATACCAAATTTTTGAAATTTTATAAATTTTATCTCTCAAAATAGACTTAATTTTTGTATTTGGAGTATCAAATTTAGCCTAAGGTGAAATTTTGGAACATTTCGGATAACATTTATACTTTGATGAATAGTGAAAATTACTAAATTTTAATTAAAAACTACTTTTTTAATCAAAATAATTTATATTGATAAATTATGAACTTGAGTGGTTTTAAAGTATATTTAGAATATATTTTTACCATTTAATACAATGTTCATCATTTTACATAATTTCACATTTAAACCGGACATAAACAAGTGTCAATCTTTTGATAGTTATTATCTCTTAAAAACAAGCTATTTGTTTTGACGATGGGAATTAATTTTTAAATTAATTAATGCAACTGATATGTTTTGAAGTTGGTAAAATAGATATCATTTTTGAATTCAAAATATCAAATATAGCTTAGGCCTAATTTTTGGTATTTTTCTGGAAACTTTCATTTTTTGATGAATAGTGAAACCACTAAGTGGTAGTTAAAAAAATTGATTTTTTCATAAAACTTAATTTTACCGCTTCTGTAAGTGGAATTTCGAAAATCCGAGAGACACGGTTAATATCAAGGAGTAAAATGTGGTTCAATGAGATGAAATTTTTTTTGGTGAATAGTAACTTTTTACTTTTATTTACCAGAGTTAAAAGTAAATAAAGTAATTAAGGGTAAAAATGATATTAATATTACCCTAACACAGGTCCTAATTCTATTGGACCAGTGTATCTCGACCAAAAACAACCTTAGGAGTAAAATATTATCATTTAGGTCCACTTTTATTAGATTAGGACATTTATTGTTATTTAATTCAAAGAAGAGTTAAAAGAGTTAAAATCAATGTTTATTTACTAAAACATTTTTAATATATGGTTATACATAAGATAAATTAGATTGTAAATATTCATTATAAAGATAAAAAGATTTTCTACATAATGATATTTTATTTATAATTTCTAGACATTAAATAATTTAATTTATTTATGAAACAATGATGATGCAGTAATTACCATAAACGTGAAAAATTAAAATAATTGATATTATAAATACCCAAATAAATATAATTAGAGACTTTTTATGAATTAAACTAATTTAAATAGGTTAATATGAAATGTTAGGATTGATTTAATAAACTTTTTTCGAAGTAATCATTCTGTTATGATTTTCACAAAAATCAATTTTCCAAATAGTGTCAAAATTGACATAAAAGAGTTTTTAAAACAAATATTATATTATTAATTGATATTAAATTCATAAAAATTTAAGGTTCGGCCAAAGGACTTATATCATGATATATGTATCATTAATGGACCACTTGGGGGACTCTTGGATGTATATAGTAAGTTTATTATCTATATAATATAAAAATACAAAGTGACATGGTAAGTGTCAAACTAATTAACTAAGAGTTGAAACTAAAAGATAATGTTAATATAATGACCCAAACCTATCTAAATTCTATTGGTTGAGTGTTTTTCGACCCATCCCCACCTTAAATTTTAAATAATCCACTTTTGTGTTATTAGAAACCTAATATTAATTTGTTATAAAATAATGTTTTTCGCTTTTCTAAAGGTTCCCCTCACCCCTCTTATAAAAGGGCACTCCCCCTTCTCACTAATTCACACATTAAAAGCCTTTTGGCTCGGCCAAACTCGACCCAAATACTCTATAAACTTCCCTCACTTCAACCTAGGGGCCTTAGTTTGATTAGAAAGCCAACCTAAGGAGCCCTTTTGATCAAATCAAAAGGAAGAACCTGAAGAAGAGGTACTGTTTTCACCACCCTTTTTCAAATTCATTTCTTCTTCGCCTTCTTCTATCTTTGTTATTACCATTGTAAAATAATGAATCCAGTATCTCCTATATAATGTAATATTATTATAAATATGGTATAACCATATTCAGTATTCTATCCATCCTTTTAATGACATGTCACCATACATGCGTACGTACGGCTTACCGTCTCCACGTCGTGGTGTAATGGTTATTCAATATATTATTATTTGGATGGGTATAATAATGATTTGTAATTCATGTAAATAATAAATATAAAATGATAATGATTCTGTATATATGATATACCATCCAATTATATATTATTTTAATATCAAAAGAATGATATTGTCGCTCGTGCGTACGTACAGACTACCGTCTCCACGAACGCGATGAGATTCATTCTCCATCGTATCCATTCAAGTATAATTATCATTTTATGATTAAAAAATAATGTTTAAGGACATGATATAATTATGGATATGAATAAGATACAACCTATCCATGACAAACATGTCTTAAATAACAAAACATATAAAAGAAAACGAGTAAGTTAACACCCGAAACATCGATAATACTAAGATACTATTAACAAATCAATGTTAAAAGATCATATATGATATCATATTCTTGTATAATTTAATAACAATTATTTTTCCGTTATAAAGGAGGTTAACCTATCCCCAACCAAGGAAAAGTACAAGGTAAGGGTTTATTTCTCAATCTCTTCATTATCCGAGGTTGTTTATATGTAATAATCTACTGGGATCTCTTTATCATCCACATCCATGTTTCATAAAAATGTATTTCAATTTTTTTTACTATTTACAAGAATATGGGTTAAAGTTATTTATACCGTTGTTTTACTTATTATAATAGGATTATAAAGGAATATTTCTGTTGTTTTCCAAACAAGGTTCTTTTTAACCTTTTCGAAAGAATTAAGGTAAGAATGTTTTTTTAACTTATACAGTGGGTGCAGCTATTTTCCACCATTATAAAATCGTCTAAGCTTCCGTTACAAGCTTATAAGAATATTTTCAAAGAAAATGTTTTATTTTATAAATATATGACTCTTAAATTAATTCAAAATAGAAAGAGATATTTCTATAAAAAGAGTTTTGATTTCATCTATGTCAACATCCTTTGATGGATTTTACGCTTATTTGAAGTTGATTTATTATGATACAAAACTTATATATTGTATTGAAGGTTTTGTGATATGTTTGACTATGGATGTGTTATTTTTATACCATTCATGGTTTATGGTTGAAGTATTTACATTTGGTATGATAGTTTTAATACGAATGTTTATGTTATGTTTAAACCTTTTCATATGGGAATGCATTGGACTTAATATGTGACGGGTGGAGACCACTATAGCTCCTCTATGAATCAGTAGTTCTCATGAGACAAACTAGTGTCTTGGAACAAGGCTTTGAAAAAATCTTATTTGTAGTCTTGGAATCAGGCCTTGGCTATGTGGTTATGATAGTCTTGCATTATGCATTCCATCATTATGAAAGTGGTTATTGATATTTCATGTGATTATTCGATTAGTAGAATATCCATGTGAATTAGTAAATGGAATTATTTCATTTTATTTTTTCCATACTATGTTGATGTTCAATATTAAAAGGATTTTGTTTTAGCTATACATTTCCTTAAATGTTTATTCTTATTTATGAAAGTTTCCGCTATATTGTTATTCTTATTGGGCATTTGAGCTCACCGCTTTTCTTTGTTTTATTTTTCCCAGGTTGTGAAGAAGTAATTTATGAATGACCTGCAGGGATAGTATGAGGGGATAAGAGTGTGGACTATGGAGACTATGTTGTTGTAGTTTTCATTTTTATGATGTAATGTAAAACTTTATGAATATATCTACTGTTTCCAAGGCTACTAAACAAATCGGTCTTTCGAGCCTTGATCTTTCTTGTGATCATGCCAATGTTATGTACTAATGCACCGACTCTAGGTAACTGGGGTCGGGGAGTTACACAAAATGATTACACAATGTTCCCATGTCCTTGTTACATATCCCATTATAACACATTCATAGAAACTATGTGTAAGGCGTGCTATGGTGAAAAAATATTAGGGCGGCTCAGAAAACATTTTCCGGGTTGTTATTTCTATTATCATGAACTTACAGCATATGTGATTACACAAAAACATTACATGTTCATGGTCATCTTTGTCCTGGTCCAAGGCAAATACATGTGATGCAACCTCTTTACCAAGCTTTAAAAATTGGCTATGTAGTGCCCGAGTGTACTGGATGTGGCCACTGACTCTTCTTTCTATATGATTTATCCATTATCATTTGTATTTATAAACAATAAACATAACATTAAGAGTATAGTTTAAAATCTTCATATTGACCAACAATTTTATAATAGTCAAAACCCAATCGTATCATTTTAATAATACTCACATCATTAATTAAAGGATACAATTTTGTTGAAAATAATATAATAAAACCCAAAATTAAAAAAAATATTATTCAAAAGTTCGGGGCGTTAGAGGAACTACATAATAAATTTTGAAATTTTAAATCATATTATTTCATAAATATTTAAATATTCAAAACATAGGTGCAAAAGGATATAATTTAGAATTAATCCCACAATATGAAACAAAAATTTTTTATTGAAAAATATATTTTTAAGAATTATAAAATACTTATAAAAAAATAATATATAAGGATAAAGAATATGAGTTGGATTCAATTATTTATAAATAATGGGTAATTAATTCATGGATATTAAAAACCAATACATAATTTTCCTATAATATAATGAAATTAAAATTTTAATAAAAATTGTTATTTTTCACTATTCACAAGACAATAAATATTTATGAAAATAGAAAAAATTCAAAAATATTAAATATTAAAAATAATATTTTTAAAATAGAATTTTTTTATCATAAAATATTAAAATATTAAAATTTAGTTTTAAAATAAGTGTTCCATTAAGAAGAAGTAAAAAAACCTTAAACAAATATACACTTTTTAAAAAAATGGATTTGTTATTAAATTATTTATATAAATTATTTAGATTAATGTGAAAATATATTATTGAATATATTATATATTAATTTCATAATTTGTTTATTTCTATTAATTCTATCCAATTTAATAGATAGTTCATATAAAATAAATAATTAATTAATAGTATATTGTGGTTTTAAACTCAGTGTTTCATGCAACATATTCTATCGATTAAAAAGAGACACACAATAAAACATTCTGCTATTAGAAAAATAATTTATTGAAATCATCCAATTCCATGGAGTCAATTTCATATTATTCCCTCAAATTCTTTATATGATTCTACAATTGATCTTCTCCACCATATATATGATAGAAACAATGTTAATTTCTTATGTTCAAAACATTAGAGAATTTAAAATATATTCTTATTGTTACTGATCCATTGCTGAAAAAATAGTAAATTAGAATATCAGATTAGTGATGGTTGGTGAAACCTCATGAAGGACTAAAAAGAATATTATTACCTCTTATATGAATTTGGAATTCTAGTGTGATTCATATATTGAGAAAGTTGTGTGATCATAGCAATAAGATTTTTCATTATTTATCCCATTAATTTTTTTTATAGTTGTAAAATATATTCATTTACCATATCATTCATTATTAACAAGGTTAAATTAGGTTCCAAGCATTTATTGAAAACAAATATTACAATGTCAACAACACTAATCATAGTGGGTAAACTGGATAATCATGGGAGATGATGTCTAAATATGGATACCATATTTTTAGTAAATGAAACTGTATGAGTATCCAAGGTTAGTAATGATATTTATAGAAATATTGGTATGTTATCCTTCACTTATTCTTATCCATAAGTTTTTCATAAAATTCACCACACTCTAATATCAAAATATTTTCATTATCCTACCATGATACAATCTATAATGGACAAATCATTTCATAAAATGATGATACATACCAATAGAAGAATAATAATATAATGCCTTCCTATTCCATAAAATTTTAGATACTTTTGAGAATTGAAATAAAATAATTTCAATTTATAAAATATCTTATAAAACCCCATAATTATCTTCCAATATGGTAATCTACTTAGGCATATGATTCTAAAAAACATTCTTGATCACCGAAGGAAGGAATCACACGAAATGGAGATATTAGATGCTTAGTAAGAGTTAACATATGATATATCAATGTAGTATAATATGTAATAATTTTATACTAATAAGGTTATGTGATATTTTAAATATCATAATATATTCATAACTGAACTATAATATATCATAAAGATGATTCATGGCATAAACATTATCATTTTAAAAAACAAGAGTCGTATTAACAAGAATAAACCATAAGTTATTTAAAAAAATTTGTGTGATAGGATCCTATTTTTAGACACAATTTCATATATCAAGTAATATTACCATGACAATCAGATAAGTCCTTAACACCTATTTTTCATAATGGAACAATCACATCGACATGTTTCCCTAAATAGAACAAAAATATGAAATTGTTTCCTAATATTATCTCATGAAATATAATTCATTAACCAATATATTGGAGGGAGATATTTCTTCAACCCATCACATAAAAAATACCATAAATATTGTCTTCCTTGAATATATATGATTCAAAATATTATAAACAATGAACAGAAATGGGTTTCATATTCATTTTATCATAACATACATTATAAAATGAAATGAAATTCATAAAAATCATTCCATCATAATCATAAACAATTTTCAGAAATGATATTAATTGCATGCTTGGGTAATATACCTTTGAAATCAAACACAACAATATATAATTACATCTTAGATAAAAATGATTGTTTATAGATTAAATGAAATAAATAAAAGGAAAAATTCATTTCTTTTAAGAAATCAAATTTTTAATGAGTAGTAAAATTATAAAGAAAATATTTTCATCAAAAATAACATTTTAATTTTATAAATGAGTATTAAATGCATTTAGGATTCATTACATTAGGAAATTCGGTTCATGATATATAATTTATAAAAAACATTACTTATCTATTTTTATGAAAATTTCAAAATGTAACATGTATATAAAACAAAAAATTAATCATTTAAAAATGGTTTTTATAGATATAAAATATGGGTTTAAATTATATTAAAAAGTGGAAAAAAATTATTTTGTAAATTTATTTTTAATACATGGAAAAGAATAGAAATATTCCCTAATAGAGGCTTAAAATGTCAATCCCAAATATTTTGGAGATTATGAAATAATCCTTTATAACATTTTAGAAATTTTAATCATGTTCCCTGTGAAAGGAAGACAATTAGGTGGTTTTTTAAAAACCATAATAATTAGGCTAAAACTGAAAAAAAATCAATGTAACCACAAAATCCACAGAAATAAAATATGTACTGTATAAAATAGGTTTCCCATAGAAATAAGAATGATGAAAATATCCCATATAAATATCAAATCACTATTATATGAATTAATTAAACAAAATTATATTGTAAATTATCAGTAATACCACATATAAAATGGGTAATACAATATTATATAATCAAAATTCAATACAAACAATTTTTTTGAATGAAATAATGAATGAAATAAAATTTTATCCCAATGAATTAAAATTAACTTAAAAATTCCACAATGTAACATCTTTTCATTATTTGATCAAACTTTAGAATACTATATAATAAATGTGATTATATTATACATTAATTATATAAATATAATTCAATTAAACCACATATTATTTACATATAAAATATTATAACCTATTTATTAATTTTTTTTCTTAATATCAATTTTCTGTGTGATAACATCTTCATTTTCTATGTATTTTATGGTTTGGTAGTCTCTGTTATAACACATTGATCATGTTGTTATAATATAAATAATTTTAGTCTTGGAATAAAACTAATATGTATTCATTTTATAATTATTTATAATCATTCATAAATATTTGATATAAAAAAATTAACCACACCATTCGTGGAAATGGTAAGATGTACATATGCATGAACAATATTTTAAAATATCATCTAATATAATAATATGATGTTAAATAATAATAATAATTAAAATATCATTATTATAGTATATATGTTATATATATTCATAAACATTATACTCTTTACTATATATGTGAAATATAATTGAAAAAATCCCCCCAAATTATTGAGATGTTAGTCCACATATATCCACGACCGATGTATTCATTTATCAAAATATAAGATGATTATAAGTTATAAATTATATTATCATTAAAGTGGTATAACTATATTATAAATATCATATAAAAATCATTAATACCAATATAATACCTATCTATGTTTGTTTTAAATGAAAAATGAATTGTATCACCACGTGGACACGGTGCGTCCTACATATGCATGAGCAATACATTAATATCATGTATGGTGGGAAAGGTGGTGGGAAATGGTGTTGTCAGATCATTATAACATTTAATGACATTTTTGATACTAAATTTATAATTTTATGACAATAATTTTATATTTATAGGATACATAAAAAATTATAAAATGAAATTTATTAGATAGAGTGACTACCTCTTATTCAAAATGACTCATTTGGATCTCCTCTAAATCGATATAGTGTTTTCCATTTGAGAAAACAAACATAATGACCTAAAAAATGTAATTGATAATTGTTTCCTATTTCATTGTTTTGTTATTCACAAAAAACCATATCTATTTTTAATGAATAGAATATAAAGGGAAATATGACCATCTTGATTTAAGCATTTCAGAACATTTTGTTACTTTTGAACATAGGAAAATAAAATTATTGGGAACTATTCTTAATATTATAAATGTAATGTTATCATTATATATTGATATTATACTTTGGACAGATGATAATTGATATTGAAAGAAGATTCAACACATTCATCCGATGGATTCATGTCATTTGAAACACATTTTTTGTATCTTTCTGTGGAGGGATCATCATTAGTATTCTCCTGTGACAGATACCATGTCAAGGTTCATAGAGGCACCCAAGAGAATACAACCAACAAAAATCATACTCATAAGGTTTACATGTGTGAAATAATGCATTACATGTCTTGATAACAATATGAAATTCCGTTGTTTAGTTTTTTTATTCCATCATTTCCAATTTGTAATTTTTTTTCATAATAAAATTGTGATAGAATTATAAAAATTGATTTTTTGGATAGAAATTGTACATACTATATAAAATATAAATATTATAATTAACATAAATATTATTAATAATACATATTTTAATTATATAGTTTTATTATTACACTCTTAATTAAAATCAATGAAAATATATTTTTTTCTCATTTGAGTGAAATTTTACATTAAATTTTCAATACACTGATTCATTTAAATAAATAAATATGTATATATTTAGAATATATATTTCTCTAATTTAATGAATAATTACAATAAAATTAATATTAGTTTTCAAATTATCCAATCAATATTAGGTTTTAGTTAATTTATGATTATATTCTAAAATATTTTATTACTTTAATGAGCATTAAAAATAGTTTTTTGATTTTTTGGTATGTTCAATTACATCATAAAAATTTCATAATGATGTAATTAATAATTAACCAAAATATAGTACTTAATATATGTCAAAATATTAATATCAAGCATTTTGAATTTATTTATTCAATTTTTCAATATATAATTTACTATCCAAATTCTAAAATGGAAACATTATCATTATAAATGAATCTTATAAAAACCATAATATTCATTGAAAAAATAAGTAATATAAAATTATGGACAACTCTTCACAATCTAAAAAACATTTATTGTGTTTATTGATACCAATAACTTGGGAAAATACCATGTTCCATCCCTTGGGATTTCATTATACTCTACATAGTTGTCCAATGACTAAACTTAAATATTCATAAATAAATCCCCATCTATTTCTATAAATACCCACACATTTATCCATTAACTTTTACTAACAATTAATCTTCCAAAAATCTATGATAATATTACCTCAGAAGGATTACTACCATGGTTCTTCAATCCCCAATGTCATACTAATTAGGTTTTATAACTACTCTTCATTGTAATGGAAATATATACATCTCCTTTCCATTTGTGTTCACAATTTATGTTGTATTAATTTCAAATTTACAAACAATATTATTATACCCAATTTATTTTATATTTTTATATTTTTAATAGTCTTTTATTAATTAGATACCCTTTCCCCCTCTCCATTTAATCTTTTCTAAACCATCTTTTTATACATGTCATGTTGTCGTTTTTACTTCCCAAAATGACTATCTTATCCTCAAGAAAATACCTTTAATTTAATTCATGTGAATACTAAAAAACATTTCTTTTCTTGGGGAATTCATCAAGATGTAAAATGATATATTTTATATTGTAATTAAGATAAGTAAAACTATAATTCCCTTTTTCTAGGTTATAATTGAAATAATGATACTGTGATTAAGTAGTTTTTTTTAAAATGTAATAACATTGATATGAAATCTGTTAAATTTATTCTCCATGCATTAATTATGAAATTATTTATTATAATCTATATGGATCATAATAATTAATACATATTATGGGTGAAACATGATAGTTTTTTAATGCATTGGGTAAGATATGACATTTATTTTGGTACATTATTGAATAACCATAGTAATTTATATAACAACTCCTTGAAAAAAATTGTGATATGTGTATAAATATATCATTCAAATTTTTGTATCCAAACATCCCTGTAATGATTCAAATTATTTTTATTATTACGTTCCCATTTTTTCTTTTTCTCATGCTTTAATGATATTCCTCTTGTTCTAATTGATTATTCATCAAGATCACTTATTACCCATTTTCAATTTTTTACATTACTGGTCCTTATTCCCTACCATTCCATTGATGTATATCTTGAGGATATGTGATTTAGTAATAGTTTATACGAAAAACCAATTAAGAATTATTTCATGTTGTTGAGATTAATTATTTAATTTTTCATTTATTATTTAATTTTTTTTCTAAGAATCTATACATTAGGAAACTTATGTTTGTACCACATAAATGATAAGTTATTTAATAAAAAAGTGGGATGAAAAAGTTCGTATCAAATGATGTTTTAATAATTTCCAGAAATGATGATTGGAAAATCGTAGGAATAAACTTTGGGAAAAGATAAAATATATAAAAATCATAATTTTTTGGTAATGTATTATATAATTGGTTTCTGAGTAATGAAATCACTATATGAATATGAACAATTGATAATTGTGGAAGGAAACACCATGGTAAAAGTATAAATGAAAAATGGGTTCTATTGATATGTGGAGAAAATTATATAATGATCATGATTACATGGGTTATAATTAATATTCATATTTTTAATTCATCAACAATAATGAGATCAGGCACAATGTTATTGTATTCCCAAATAATCAAGGTAATTTACTATAGAATAAGCTGGGGGATGATGGTAAAGCTATTAAAATTATTATAACCAATGTAAAATTATTACTATTATTGTTTATTTAGAACACATAAATATCTGGTAAAAGTATTTTACTAATGAAATTATCATTATAAGAATCCTGAAATATATTACGATCATATTTTATTTCTATTTTTTAAATTATTTGAGAGTATTTATTTAATGGTACACATGTTTAAGAAATATCATTCATAATAATGTTGTACTTCTTAGAAAAAAAATGATTGAGGGATATAAAACACTTAATTTGTTCTTAATTTTGAGTTAATTATTTTGGTATAATGAGATGATTGATATAGATGAGTTAAATTGCATAGTACTGGATAACTTTGATCATATTAATGATTTCATGACAAGTGGTTTATATTATCATTGATAGACATGAAAACAGATTTTATTAAAATAAATAAGGCAAATAAATTTGTTTTTATATTATGAATTAATAATAATACTATTTCTCAACAATATAATATTATAATTCATGTTACTACCATATTTGAAGAGAATACATGAAATAGGTATTCACTTGTCTGGTGTTTGAGGATTAAGATAAATTTCATGTCCTGTGGTGGATTAATGATATGATCATTTTTGATATATTGTGTCCATATTTACATTTATTTGGATATTATTTTTTAATGAGTTATATGTTTAATGATTTATGAGATGGATTATTTAATACATTATATTAGGTCTTTTTTATTAATCTATTACTCCACCATATGATGATTTATACCTATTTGATAACATGTACTTACCATTATTTTATAACAATAACAAGACTTCAATGGAATGAATTATCATTCTATTATGGATCTTATTATCACTTACATGTGAATTTTAGTTATTTAAGAGTGTTTAAAACTAATTTTTTGATATAAATTTCATTTTTTTTGTAAAGTGTTTAACTTGGATCTAATAATAACAAAATGATGCAATTGTTCGTATGAAATATAATCATATCAAGTATGTATATTTCCTTACATTCCTACATATTAAAATAAATACAGAACTATTGAAAAACAATAAAGAAATAAATATCCTATTACATTTATATCCAATAAATCATATGGTATTATAAATCGTCAATGATTTATCTTTTGGATATTTTAATCATTCAAATGAATATTCACTTTATTCATATTTATGTCCTCTATCATTATCTATAATTATATATGATTTTATTCCATATACACATAATCACATTACAATATTATTATCATAATTAAACACATAGTTTTTATTCCATATGTACTTTATATTTCCAATCATCTCTTATTAATAGGTTGTTTCATTAACCCTTATTGTGATATATGATTCCATGAATGGTAATTCCAATGGTCATCCTAATGATTAATAACACCAATATTAAATTCTGAAGGGGAAATTGAATTTTTGGATGAGTGATTGTCATTCCTATAATTTATAAAACATGGAAATTTTATTTTATAATTTATGCTTCCCACAACACTAAGCTAACAAAATCCGGGGAATATATTTTTGATAATATAATATTTTTGATAGCTGCCAGAACATAAAACCTCAAGTCAAAATGAACAATTATATAGAATAACATTATGCTATATCCTTCAATTTTTTATGAATGAATAATAACAAATACATTTTATAAATTAAATTATTTACACATGTAAAAATATTCATTTGTTTTCTATTGATTGCAGATAAAATTATTATGATTTAATTGGAAATTGTTTTACTAAAATAATTTATTTACTTTTCATAAAAGATGGTTTAGATTATGCTTTTTAAAAATAATTTCAATTAGTTGTCAACATAATTACAATATTTATTGGATAAAAATAATTAAATTTTATAAATTATAATTTTAAATTTATATTTTGGTGAACATTTTTTCAGAAATGTTTCATTTTTAAATTGATGGTGAATATTAATTAATCATAATTGAAGATATCTTTTAGATTTAAATATTTATTAATGTAAATATATTTTAATTTCATTTAAATAAATAAATTATTTAAAACATATATCTACTAACCCAATTTTGTTCATTTGAATCATTTTTATATTAAGGTTTCATATAAATACATTATAATCTTTTGATCATTTTTTTAAACCCCAACATTCCCATCACAATTTGGGGAATAATTTCAAATTGAATGTTTATAATTATTTTAATAGAATTTGGAATATTGGTTTAAGGTTATTAATAAAATAATATATATTATATAACATTTTTTACATTCATTATTTGAATTATAAATAAATAAAAGATCAATATTCCAAAAATGGATCTTTATTCAACTGTCATAATCAAAATTGGTTATATTGTTGGATATAATATATATATGATCTATATAAAATTATGAAGAATTTGTATTAATTATATATAATATACCATTTTAATTTATATTCTATAAGGGGCACAATAATGTCACCCATATGCATGATGGTCTACCACACTAGGATGCGACACGATTCGTCTTTCATTAACATAATACATTTAATGTGATAAGGTAAGATATAATTACTATATTTGGAATACATGAAATATTTAGGATATTTTTGACATATTTATAAATCTTAAATGTTAATATATCATTTTCATTCCTACCATTTAGTCAACATAATCAGTATAACCTTGTTCATGCATATATGGATTGTCTCCATCACGAAGTGATATTAATATATTTTTAGCAACAAAAGACATGGATGAAATATATCAGAATATTTGATGAAATAATATGTAATTTATTATATTATGATCATTCTAAAATGATAAAATATTACTTATCTTATTTTAGTAATGATTTTATAAAACTTGAAATTTTTTCCAAGAATATGTACGACCTACCATCATTATTATCATAACACACTTTCTTATTAAAAAATTCATTTAAATATTTTTACTAAAATAGAAAATGGAATTTATATATTATAATTATTTCATTAATATTTTTTTGGAGATTATGTAGCTATATAATATTCAAATGTACAATAACAGTCATGACAAAAATTGATGAAGAAAATAAGGAAAGTAACAATCTAAAAGGAAAAAATAAAGAAAATTTACCAAGGTGTGATTGATAAGATATAAAAAAATGATCACTAACAAAATTATATATAATAATAAGGAAATTTTATAAGTCAATAACAATTTTATAAAAACTATAAAAGATTTTATATTTAGTTTTTTTTCAAAATTATTTTGTGAGATAAGTGTTTAACTTAAAAATTTTACTTCAATAAGTAATATTATGTATTCATTAAATTTATATTTTTTATTTAGGATATAATAAAATTTTGAATGTGTTAATCGGGATAAACTTATCATAATGAAATTTAATTTTTCATATAATCATATTTTTTTCATTGGTCTTATGATTGAAATGATACCTAATTGATGAGTGTTTATTTAACATGTTCACCATTATTCGAGGGTGTCTTTGTTTATGTCCGCATTGAGTAATTATTTGAAATTTTTATATTAAAAAAAATATACTTCATTATACTTTGGTTTTCATGATCTCTTTCATTTTATAATATTTTTTTAATCTCATTGGTGATTATAATTATTAAGGAATTTTTTTTAAGAATATATGACATTATTTCAATCTTTAGTTGAAAATCCCTTTTCATTAAATCCTATGTTTTATAAAAATAAAATAAAACTATTTTTAATATTTTGAAAATGATTTATTAAATAATGGTTTAATAATTAATTAGTTTAAAAATTATTTTTAATGAATCACAATGTCAATTAAAAATAAATTAATGATTGATTTTTTTAAAAAAATGGGAATGAAATCATTGTTTTTTATGTAATAAATGAAAAATTATTCACAAATTCATAAAATATCAATATTTTTATAATTATATTACTATTTTAAAAAAATAATTTATTATAAAAATTATTTTTAATTTGTCTAGTAAAGTATGTTTTAAAAATAGTTTCAGTCATAAACCATCTTCTTTAATATTGGGAAGGGAGAGAAAAGATCCATACCATTCCTTCCTCAAGTGTAAGGAGAGATAATCACCCCCAAAGTCCCACCTCTCATTGGCCCTGGAGTGTAGGATAGACCCAAGGTATATAATATCATGTAATTTGGAAGGCATTACCCTTTTTATAGAACATTATCATTATATAAGATGATAAGTCATAAGAAACTCCAAATAACAATTGTACAAGTAAATCCAAAAACCCCTTCCCGCAAGCATGTTCAAAAGTAAAGATGGTACAAGGTATACGTAAACTCCAAAGTATTATACCAAAAGAAAAGAGTGTAAGAAGAAATAATAATGAATCCTGACTCCTGAGTTAGTAAATTCTACAGCGGTCCTCAATGTCCACCCAGAAACCTGAAATCTGTTTTATATACGTAGGGTGAGTATACAAGAATTTATAGTAGGAAAAAAATCCACCCAAGAAAAAGTGAAGGAACATTATACTATCTTTATGAGATATATTATAACCTCAAAAACCTAACATGGAATACTACCAATCACATCCCAAATATATAAAACTCGCCGAATAATGCAAGTTTTGTAAAATAGTTTTATAAAAACATTGATATTTGGGAACCCCTCACCACATTCCCACTAGTTAATTTATCATACCTAACAAATAAATTCTTGATGCAACCACTCTTCCAATATGAAATCCCATATCAACAAACCTCCCACACATAGCTAGGCCACAAACCACACACATCACCACCCGCAGAAAAATGGGCCTCAACAACCACGACTCTCACCTGAAGACACCTAGGCCTCACCCCGATGATACATGGGAAAACAATCATGGCCCACTATAACCTTGGCCTCTCATCCAAAAAACTCCCCACATGAAGGATCATACGATATGGTAATCCTCAAACCACTATAGCATTCCCATATATTCTCAAGAGGTAAGAAACCAGAATAGGGAATGAGGAAGAAAGTCAATAACTAGCCATCCATCCTCCCACAGGGATGCTAGAAAAAACACCCATCCATATGAAGATGTGGTGTTCAGAATATGGTTTTCAACAATAGTTGGATGCATATCGAAATTACAATGATCTAAAATTTATACATATAGATAAGCTAAAAGGCATCCCAAAATATGGGTTTCTTAAAAACTAACCATCCCAATCAGAACCACATTCATGGATACCCCTATATGCGGAACCACGCAATCCCAACCCCTATTAATTTAACCACACACCATTAATTTATATAGGGGTTCACTTTATTTTATTTCAAAACTACTAAGAAAATACCAACCACAACCATATTAAAATAATGAGAAAAACAAAACTATATTCCCACTGCACAATAGAATGAAACCAGATTTGTAGTGCCACTACATGTTCCTGTTTAAACCTTTCCATCAATCAGTCTTCAAAGATATACCGCACAGTCCTTCCCTCACAACCCATATCTCCAACCTCGATTTCCATCAATTCCAAGATATAGTTCTACTTCATACATGTTCAAAACTATACCTCAGACCCACTTCCCAATGTCGTTCGATGACCACGACACAATAATGGCAGTTCAGCTACCTAAAAGGTCACCCATTCCATACCCATTCAATATTTTGGATTGGGATACCAACACACACCCATACTTCCCAACAGACAAAGACCTTTGCATCTACTATTAACCCACAACCCCACTTTACAATCATACCACACCCTTCCCACAGAACCAACTCCTCTTCCCATACTTTCACTAATAATCGTGTGCCCAACGTCGACATCACACAACTCAGACATGGTTACAAAACATAACAAAACACATCACTCAGACAATCCTATCAATTGGATGTGCACATAAATTTAGATTTAACCAGTATGGGTTCTTTAATTCTACTTAATTATTA
This sequence comes from Viscum album, assembly GCA_963277665.1. Lineage (NCBI taxonomy): Eukaryota > Viridiplantae > Streptophyta > Magnoliopsida > Santalales > Viscaceae > Viscum > Viscum album. Next base: position 1,020,162,546 of record OY728143.1, read on the forward strand.
CTTGTGTGATCACATAATAGTTTTGATCATGGGGAATCCATTTTTTTAACCCAGTATGTGTGGTCTAATGAAATTTCTTATTACGGTCATTTATTAAGGCATCACAACAAAACAAGAAATTAGTAATGAAAAAACAAAGATCACCAAAGTATAATATTTTAAGGATCACACAATAAAAAATCGATAAAATAATCTGTTACAATAAATAATATCGGCAATAAACATCAAAACACTTTTTTGTAGTTATTTTATTTACCCCTATTATATTTTGACTATATTTTCTTCATGTTTACTTCATGTTTGAAGAAATGTATCAAAATATTTATTAAAAATAATAATTATTACACCTAGCTCGCATGATAAACAATTAAAGAGATCCAAAATGAATCTATGATGGATGATTAAGGGATAGAATATCCTCTTTGCACTAAAAACAGGGGCCACACATACAGTAGGGAAGAAGTCCATGAAATACTGAGAAAGTGCAGCTCTAGAATAAGTGCATGACATGTCTAGGTAGTAAGGATATATGCGTACTACGTGGAAACATAAAATACACAAGGAAGGGAATATCCCTACATTGAAGAGTCAGATCCTATTTTTAAGGAAGAACAGTTTTAAAATACATTATCATGGGATCGTGGACAAGATCATGTGGTTTGGGTATCTCAATCACTAGTGAGGTAAAGATATTTAATGATACAATTAATTCCCATCGAAACTCCCTTACATATTATTGATGATGTCTTTAAACATGGTTTATGTCAATTAAAACACAAGAGTGTTGAATTTAAAAAACTAGAATAAAACTGGGAATACCAAAAATGAGTCAAATATGGGTGACTAACTGATGCTGAACCACCAACGGGTGACCTTCCGATGCAACCAACCAACATTGATCCACTAACGCTAAGCTACCAACATAGAGCTACCGTGGTTGAGAAACCGATGTGGAGCTACATATGTTTTTACCTTCCAATGGTATGACCTACTAACACCTTGACCTACCTTTGGCTTGACTAACCGAAATGGCGACCTACAGACACTGATTCCCTTAATGTACTATTGTTGACGCCCTTAATTCACTGATGTTGATGCCCTTGACTCACCAACAAATTTAAATGCCAACGTATTTATATGTCGATGCACAAACATGAAAACACACTAACATGCTGATAGATAACATGAAATATGGAAAACTCTTGATGAGAGCCACTAATATCACCCAAAACACCATAAACACTAGATTTTCGCTATTTATGGGATAGGGGAGATTTCGGATATTAAATTAGATATGTCTTAATATATTTGGGTCATGTAGAATTTCAAAACTAACATAGAACAAGGGGTACGAGCAACCATACCTTAAGATACCGCTCCGGTTCAATCCACCTTATGATATTCTAAAACTGGAGTGAAAACATCATCATCCTAAATGACCTCCATTTCACCTATCACATTAGAAGTTTATAAAAACTACCTCTCCACTACCCCAAAAATCCAAAAAATTAAAAAATGGAGACACCTTTCATACACATGGATTTGGGACCTCCTTCCTCTATATGAAGATATTATCTATTTTGGGTGTCACTATCTTGGTTTCATGGGTTTAATAAAATCCACATTAATGTGTCTTGATTATGGATTAGGGTTTCCCCTCTAAATATTTAGGAATTTTTACAAAAAATTAGAGAAAATGAGAACAACTTATCATTCAATAATCAAGGTCAATCATTACATCTTGCATCAAAGCACAAAATTAAAACACATAGAAAATAACACAAAACAACTTCAGGTATGGGGAAATTATTTTTCCCTCCCAATCTGAATAATTCTCCTCAAGGCCATAATGCCTCCATAACATATGAACCAATGAATATTCTATCCATGCAGTAACTTCTTCTCATGATCCTCAATTCATATTGGTCACTCCATGAATGTCGCATCATCTTTATCATCCTAATACCTTTAGTCTTGGACGTGGGTGTCATCGTGTAAATACTAAGTCAGCTAAGGGATATAAAAGATATCATGGATACTCTCCAACCCCAGTGGAAATTCCTGAAAATATCCCACCTCTCAAACTCATCCCAACGCCTCAAAATGTTTGATGGACTTGGGAGAAAAATTACTTCTTCTATCAAACCTCCACTGTCCCCACCGAGGGGAGACCATTAAGAATAGATAGTACCTAACCTTGAACTCCCAAGGGATCCTCCTATAATTGACATATGAATTATTCCAGCCTGGACATACCATCATTTGATCATGCACATGTTGATCCTTTTATGTCTTGCTCTACACTACCTTCTGTCCAACAAGTGCTGCTTCCCTTACCTCTGTCTAGAATTCATGTGAGTAACACAAAATTTTGTACAAGTATTCGAATAGTGTAATGACAATCGAAGATTGGTGGATATTATTTTAATAAAAATATACCATGTTCATGTGTTATTTCCATGATCCTTCAATGTCCAAGACACATGCCCGCAGCATGGCATACAACATCTGGATGGTCCTCTCTGTCTATCCACCCCTCTATGGGTGAAAAGTAGTAATATGGAATAACTAGGTGCAAAAATATTGATGTAATTACTTCCAGAATCAAGATGTATACTATGAATCTCAATCTGAGATGATAGATCATGGAAAACCATGTAGTCTCACCCATTCTCATACGTACCTCTGTGCTAAGGCATCCATTGTGCTCCACTCCTTGATCTCCATGAAGTGAGCCGTCATAATCTAATAGTCCACCACTATCTAATGAGAATCACATCCTCCCAATAATCTATGTAAACCAATGATGATATCCTTATAGATACCATCCAACGTCCACAAGGGAACATCCAAGGGATCCAATAGACAATGAGTTACAAAGTTCATGGCCTTCACCTTCTAACACACTAGGCATCTTTCCACAAACCCATCTTCTTCATTCTTCACCCCGGTCAATCAAAATTGTTCCCTCTGGCCTAAATATGTCTTAGTGTCTCCTGGAAGCATTGCTATGGGTGATTTATGGAACTCATGGGTATGTACCTCGCACATTTCCACGATGACCAGTAGTATCACAAGGAACAACAGCTGATTCCGATTATCCTCTGATCATCCTTCCAGAGTATCACCTTGGACAACATGATCACAAATCACTTAAGTCATTGTGTCTCCCCACCAAGACTCATCTGATAGTCAAAAAAAGTATGACTGCAATTTTATCTAAAATTGATAGCCTCACCCATAGTCCTCCCCAGCATCTATACACAAATTGGGAAAATCCTCAATTAACTTCAAAGAATTTTTGGATTCCCAAACTACCACATTCTTCAACTTCTTGCTCAATGAATCAGTCACTATGCTACCCCTACCAAGAATGTTTGAGATTCTGAAGTCATAATCCTAGAGGAACTCCATCCACCTTTGGTGTTGCATATTCAAGTATCTTTGGGACAAGATATACCTCAAGATCTTGTAATCTTTTAATACCACAATCTGTTCCCCAATGGGTTAATTCCTTCAAAACCTCAATATGGACACGACTGCTGAAAGATCTAGATTATGGGTGGCATAGTTACATTTTTGGGTGTGTAACTTCATAGAACCAGAATATTACTCATCATTAATGCATTATCCCACATCTCATGACTAGGACATAAGATTAAAATATTACCTCGAACATCAGCCCTTCTCCTAGAAATCTATGCACTGGGGCGCTGACCAACATCTCCTTTATAATGCTAAAAGCGACAAGACACTGGTCACTCCACACTAATGCCTAGTATTTTCTAGTCAAAGCTTTCAATGAGTTGTAACCTGATATTAGACATATAAAAACGTCTAGTAATAACCATCCAAACCCCTGTAACTACGAATCTACACTCCATTTTTTGGTGTAACCAATGAAAAATCCAATTCATCCTTTGGCGAGTCCACCACTATCCCTTGTCGAGACACCATGTGTTTGATGAAATGCACCTATCACATACAAAACATATATATGGACAACATTATATATAGATGGTTGTTCCAGTGGATCTCCAAGAATGTTCTTAGATTCCAGGAAGGCTCCTCCTCTATCCTTGAGAAGATCTATATATCCTTAATGAAGACGATAAAAAACTGCTACAGGTACCCATGGAATAAAAATATCATGAGCCACATTAACACGATTAGAACATTCATGAAACTGGATTTCATGACCATGAACTCAAAGATCCTATACCTTCAATTGAAGGCAGTATTTGGGATGATACCCTCAATTACCCACAACTGGTGATATCATTATCACTATTCAATCATAGAGAAACATCCCACCCCATTAACAGGTCGAGAATATCATCGATTGTCAGATGGGGGAAATAGTTCTTGATCATCACCTAACTAAGTCTCTAGTTGACTAAGATATTTTATAAACCCTCATAATCCTTCTTCGCAAACAAGACAAGGTCACACCACAATTACACAATTCACTAGATAAAACCCATCTTCTTCAAGTCTTCCACCTAAACCCACAACTCCCACAACTCTAAAGGCACCATATGATAGGGATCTATCGAAACCTGTTGGGAACCAAGTTACAAGTATATCTCGAACTCAAAATCATGTTGAGGGGGTAGAGTAAATACTTCTTTGGTGAAGACATCTGGGAATTTGCTGACATCCTCTAGAACATCCATCATCTCTATATCTGCAGATCCAACTGATAGATCATCAAGAAAATAATGACGTGGCAACACATGCTAGCTACCCTCTTGAGAAATCCGCTCTCCGATGAATGATAAGTTATATATTCCTATAATTACATACTGTAGCTTCATATGTTTCAAAATATTATCCCTATTAGACTGATGTGGTCCCAACATAAGTCTACATCCTCAAAAAAATATCAAAAAAGACTGCTCTGAACTCTAATTGGTGTACTCAAACAAGGGGAATGTGAATTATCTCTATGTTTATAATAGAAAATGGACTAGACTGGGTGTAATAATGGTGTGAGAGGATTTTTAATCAAACAAAGAATAATAAAGTGTACTGAAATAACTAATTGTACCTTGAAAAATCTATGGCCCCGTAGGAAGTGCTCCCTCTGTAGGGTGAAAACTACCCACACCTAGATCTTCTACCACTCTTCTATTGAACGCCTCTCAGACCATGCCCTTGTTGATGTCCATTAGGAGAGCCATGAGTTCAACCTCCCCCAAATCCATCAACCATCGGTGGATTCAGAGCTCGTGACACTTTCTTCTGGAAGGGATTGATTAGAAACAACTACTACTGATGTAGGTGTCGAACCTTCCCACCCCACTGTACGAAACTCAAACTAAGAACTAGTTATGAAGATATACATGACCTCCTCAATCAAAGAGCCTCATCCTTGGACTCATGGGTAAAGGTAGAGGATCATGAGACCAAAACTGGAACTGCTGGGGTCTACTCCCCGCTTACCGAAACCTAGAAGGCCCTCTTGACGAAGACATGCTACTAACAACCTCCCCCTTCAACGAACATGGGTAGACCCCCTCTCACTGCACACCTCCCAACATGTGTATTTTTTCCACTAGCTAGACCTTCTTCTGAACCTCTATGTATGTTTTTAGAATGAACAGAGTATCAACATACTGAAGAGAATTTCAAATTTACTCCTCTAAGCATCTTTCATTGGACTCCTCCTCCGGAAGGAGATCTAGTGATAAGTGACAGTGTTCATTGATGATCATCTCTAGTTCCCTTACCATCATACTCCAATTATTAAAGGGGAGTAGCTTTTTCCTCATCTTAGCCTTCATCTCGGAAGAAACCAATTCTGCAAAGAAATCCCTCTCAAAGTCAGGCCAGAAGACCTTTATTTCCTTCCTCTTTCTGAGGTAAAGCACACACCGGTGACACACTTCTCCTCTTATATTAATCACTTCTATTGGAAGCTAGAACATTTTTGGAACATAGATCTTGATGAAAGAGGTCACCATATCCCCAAGAATAATTTTTGTTTCCATGTTTGAGTTGATGCCCGCGTACATTCCCAGAGTCTACCATTGGATGGCACAAAGCATCTTCATCCACTGATCATCTTCCTCCTCTTGATCAGCCCTCCTCTGATCAACTGGGTCACCTTGTCGGGCCTCATATAATCCTACAACATGGTGGAGACATTTGAGTTATATAACCAAAAATTTAAACAAGGAACTCCTAATCCTGAGTAGTGTGGAATATTTACATTAAATTATTTTTAACTCTTTATTGATTTTAAATTGACAAAAAACCAAAAAAACACAATACACAAGTAATTATGATGCATGAACCGCCCCTAGAGTCAATACCCAGTAATCTGTATAGCCTCACATTACCATTCATTAGGGCTAGAGTCCTTGCATCAGATCTTGCTGGGCCCTAAATCCTGTGTCCTATTTTGACTTCCCAAGCATATTTCATGAGCCCAGATATCCTAACATCGTTACCATACCATCCAATTTAATCTTCAATATGCCTAAATATAAACTACATCCTTCTCTAAAACTCATAAAACCATCCATTGATACCATTTTTTCATGACCCCCCTTCTTCAAGATGAATAATGGGATAGAAAAGTGCCACTCCCTTCTGTCCTTAAGTTGATGGAGAGACGATTCCCACTGAGTGATTCCATTGATAGTCCCTGGAGTGACGATTAGATAAAAGGATATAGAATCACTAGTAAAATTGAAGGAATTTCCCTTTTTATAGAACAAGATTAGGAGATATGATATTATGTCCTGATGAACTCAAAATACCAAAAGAAAAACTAAAGATAAAAAACCTTTGGCAGATAAATTTTCAACGTTAAAGATAATAAAACTTACAATAAAACTCCAATGTAACGTAAATAATGAAAATGGAGTAAGCAGAAACAACAAACAAAACCGAATCCTAATTTATCAAAGTCAATCATGGTCCTCGATGTCATCCCAGAATCCTAAAACTAGTTTTATATACATAGGGTGAGTATAAAATTTTACCTAGTAGGAAAAACTAAATCCACATAGGAATAAGTGAGGGAACATTTTAATGTCCTAGTGAGAAACAGAAGATCCCCAAAGCACCTAACAATGAATACTAGCCTACCCACCCTCACCAAGGTAAAGTCACCAAATAAGGTAAGGAAAGTAATGTAGTAGTATAAGCAAATCGATATTTGGGATCCCCACATAACTTTCCAACTATTTAACTGCCCAACCATAACAACTAGAAACATGATGCTTCCAATATTAACCTTCATAGTCCCACTAACAAAACTATCATGCACATAACTAGGACTCAAACAACACATAATCCAGCTCGCATACACATGGTCCACAAAAAAAACATTTCCCTCCCAAAGGCACATGGTCCTCATACCAAAGATACATGAGAAAACAATTCTGGGCCTCAAACATCAAGGCCTCTCATCCAAAAAAACCATTTCCTGAATGTTTATGGGCTATGGTAATCCTCATTCCATTAATTATTTCTCAGATACGCATGATCGGTATGAAACTAAATGATGTCATGAGGAAGAAAGTTAGTAAGAATCCACCCATTCTGCCACTTGTATGATGGGAAAGACTCCATCCCCCATAAAATTGGTGTGTTTGGAACATAATTCTCAATAAAGGTTAGTGCATATAGAAATAACAATGAAATACAATTTATACAAATATATAAATGAACACACATCCCAACATATGGGTTTCCAAAAAACCAATCCTCCTAATCCAAATAACTTTTTTTGCTACACCAATATGCACAACGACTGAAGCCCAACCTCCCTTTAATTTAACAACATGTCGTTTAGTTTTTAGGGGTTCAAATTATATTATTATTTCACTAATGGTAAACAAAAAAACAAAACCATATTAAATCAATAAGAAAACCCAAACTGTAGTTCCACTCCACAACAGCACAAAACCATGTTTGATGTCCCATGGCATCCTCTTGTTCAACGCCTACCCTTTATCATTATTCAATGTTCTACCACACTATACTTATCTCAAAATCATGGTCTACAGCCTCACTTCCCAAAAATTCTAAAATGCAGTCCAACTGCATACATGTTCATAACCACAATCTAGACACACTTCCCAACACTATTCAATGACAATGACACAACAATGGATGTTTAATAGCCTAAACATTCATCCATTCCACAATTTATTAGTCTCTCATAATGGAATTCAAACACACCCCATGTACTACCCCCCACACAAATCCCATTACAACTACTATTATCCCATAACACTGTTGAACATATATACAAAACTTTTCTCATGGAACAAACTAATCTTTCAAACCTTTCACCCTCAATAGTTCTCCAAACTGTGACACCAGACAACTCACACATGGTTAAACATATCAACAAAACACAACCCTCAGCCACACATATCAACAGGATGTGTTCATAAATTCATATTTAACAATTAAGGGTTCCTTAATTCAACTTAATTATGACCAGTGTGATCCCATAATAGGATTGATCCTAGGGAATCCATTTATTTACTCATGTATATGTGTTTTAAATGTTTTAAATGTTATAGTCATTTATTAAGGTATCACAACAAGACAAAACCAAAATAGTTCACAAGAAAAGACCACCAACATTCATGATTCTCAGGAGTCAAATAGTCACAACAATCCATAAAATAATCAAATATAATAAAATAAATAGGTTGTCAACATCAAACCAATCCATACTAGTTATTTTATTTTCCCCTATAATCTTTTGACAATAATTACTTCTTGTTAAATTATATTTTTAAGAAATATAATAAGTACTTACATGGAATCATTTGTACACCCACCCCAAATGATGCACAGTTAAAGAGATACAGATTGGAATCCCAACTATATGATCAAAGGATCAAAGTTCCTCCATTCTCCATGAGAAAATGTCACGTGGGGAGCAAGGATGAAATCAATGAAAAACTAAGTAGTGAGGGCTCTGGCATATGTGTAAGACTCATCTATGGAGTAAGGATATATGCACACCAAGGGTAAATATAAAAAACTCAAGTATGGGAAAATACCAATTTTGATGAGTCAGATCCTATTATAATGGAAGAATGTTTTTAAAAGACATTATCATGGGGTAGTGGTCAAGATCATTCTGTTTCAGTATCCAAATATCCCATGATGTTAGGATATTTTCAGATATAATTAATACCCATTGAAACACCCTTAAAATGAACGAATAATGATTTCAACTTGGTTTACATCAAATAAAACATTATAGGGGTTAATCTGGAAAACTGGGAAAACTGGGAAAACATAAAATGTGTCACTGATGGGGTAGTCCCCGATGCTAATCAACCTACGGGTCAGCTATCGAAGTGACCTACAGATACTGATCCACTAACACTAAACTACTAACACTGACCTACTGACACTAATCTACCAACACTAAGATACTGACTCTTTTACTTACTGATTCAATGACCTACTGATGATTCGAATTACCGACACCTCGATCTATAGACAATAATGCCATCAACATACAAATGATGATGCCCTCGACTCATGGATTTTGATGCCCCTGAATCACAAATGCACTCACATGCTGACCCATTGACATGTCGACACAATTACATGCTAACTCACACACATGCTGATGCATTGACATGCCATTAGAAAACTAGAAATTTGGAAACCTCTTGAAGTGCGCCACTAAAAGCTCCCTTAACACCTCAAACACTAAATTTTTACAAAGTAAGACCTTAGAGAGATCCAAGATATTACAGTTTCAATGTGAAGAGGTCACTTCTATAAAAAAATTAATGATATTCTAGGGAAATTATACACACTAACTAAATCCAAATTTTATGGAAGTTATGATACCATAAATAAATGTTTTACTAATATCATCATTATTATTTAATTGGATTAATTATAATAATTTTTATAGGGAATGGGTAATTCTATTTGAATAATATTTACCAAAATACATTTTCTGGTTAATGATTATGTTTATTTATTGGGGAATGTATTAAAATTTCATTTGATATACATTCAATTAAAATTATTACATTTTTTATGTTTCACAAATTTCATATAAGGAATGTATTGGATTTCTTATATGATTTATGGAACCCAATATTTTCCCTCGATGCATTGATAGTTATAACTAGAAAAATTTGTTTTTATTTTGGACAAGGCCTTACCCATTTATATATATGTCTTCCAACATGTACATGATGATATTAGATGTCTTGGAATAGGTAATCAATAGTTTGTTTTTGATGTACACCATTATAAATTACATCATTATTAATTCATATACTTGTACACCACGTGATTATTCACTAAGTTATAATATTCATGGTTATATTTCAATCCAACATGATTCTTTAAATGGAATCATTTTATCATCATTAATTCTTACCTTTTTTTTCTTAAGACGATGATTAATTCTCATTTGTTTCATTTATGTAAAATTCCATATTTATTATTTAATACTAATTCAATTATTAAACTATACACATACATTAATTGAGAATCTAATATCACTAATTTATATTGTTTTATTATCTATTGGATACTATGAAATCAATTTTGATTAGTATATATGGATATACTACAGGGAATACTGGAATCCTCCAAGAATATACTTTGTTTATTTTATATTTTCAATTGTAAAAATAATTTCATATATGTATATAGTTTACTATAACTACTAAACAACTCTACCCATCATAATGTGATTACATGTCACTTATTCCAGTGTTATAATGTACACAATGGCTTGATGATAAAGTGGTTAGGGTCAGTAGAATGTTACCAGGAACCTACATGACATTTATATGGTTATTAATTAGTTTTGATGGAAGATTTAATTTTTCATAGGTTATGATTGATTGTTTTAGGGAAAATTATTCAGATTAAGTGTATATTGATATGTTTTTATGAATATTCTTTTCAATGGTTCTTCGGTCTTAAAATAATTACTCATTTTTTTGAATTACCCATTGTGTTTTGATATAATATATTTCATGAAAAATTTGGGCTATAATGTTTATATGATGTCTATGTAAATAATTATTTAAGATCATGTTTATTATATTAAAGGTAAACTCCCTTTTTATATCATTTTTTAGAATGGAATAATTGTTTTATTATTATTCTTTTTTAGTTTTTAATTACCTTTTTGTGCTTATCCAATTTTTTGTTATGTTTTCATAGGATTTTAATGTTGTATAGGGAGAAGGATGATGTAAAGATATGAATTTTAAAGATATGTTTGGGAAAAAACATAATATATATTAAATGTTGTTTATTATCAAGAAAATATGTACTAAGTATTATTTTTTATTCTTTATTTAATATTTTAATAGTTATGTGTTATTAATTAAATCATCATAACTATAATATTAAGTAATATTTGGGAATACATAAGAAAGATACATTTTATAAGGATTAAATTTACAGATTATTTAAGGATGGTTCCTTATAATTAGTATCAGAGAAAAGGTTTAGATAACAGTAGATGTAATGATAATGTTAATAGAATACAATTTATATATTAAAATTTAATTTTATGTTTACATGTAGTAGTACATGATTAGTACAATGATTATTTATCTAATTCATGTATTTTCATAATGCTTCTTTAAAATGGAAACATGTAATCTAAAATGGAAATTAATAAAGTGGGAAATTACCTTCCAAATCCATAACATTGTGTTGTTGTTAGTGGAACTAAGATGTTTGTTCATATGATGGTTCATTTTACATAGTATATAAATTGTGGTTTCAATAATAAAAAGTAGAATTCACTTACACTATTGTGAAAAATAATAAGTTTGGATAATTTTTGATACACCAAGCAGTATACATATGATGATATTCTATCCTTGTGGTATTTGGGGGGTTTCAATAATTAACATGAGATTGTATTTTATGTTTGGGGTTTATTGTATAATAAATTTGTAACTCATTATATTTACCGTTTTGTTTTTAATAACAAACATTTGATGTCAATGGTTAGTAATACTAGATAAATTAAGGTGATTTTTACCTTGTAATGGGATAAATATATGAATATTTTTCTAGATAAATAGAGTCATAATTTTTTGTATATAAAATGATAAATAAATTCTATGAATTGATGAAAAATAGTAAAAGAATCCTTGGCCACGTATGCAGAAAACATCACCAAAATTGGTAAGGTAAACAACAAATTTTTTCTGATAACATTTATGTAAAAATAATATGGTTTATATAGGATTGGTTCCAATATATCTGGGAGTGTTATATTCTTTTGATTTCAAATGTTATGAAAACAATTTAGAGCATATAGTGATATAAATGTAGTTCCAGAATGATAACAAAAACCAAGGTAACAAAAAACAGAAAGGCCTAAACCTAATGAAATGGGGTACAAACCATCTATAAAATATGAAGGTAAAAACATAAATTTTCCCTCCTGTGAAAATTTTGGTAAAATAAACCTTGATAATATCATATAAAATATTTTAGGTGTTTCATATGCTGATTTTTTGGGCATTTTGATGAATGTTTCAATAAAAATACCATAGAAATTATTTGCTACTACTTTGATAGAAATATGGCCATCATACAAAGTGGTAAAACCTCTATGAAGCAGTGTAATTTTTATTTATTAATCTCTATATAGTTTACCATAACCCGAAGGTAATGGAGGATTACATTATTATGAATTTCGTTCATAAAAATATGTGAATAATGTGTAAGTGTTATGCCCATGGGTTTGAAAAATATTATACTTTGTATATGACTCTTATGAATATATTATTATAAGAATATTTGGATAAGTTTAAGGTTGTTTTTATTGATGATGTTTTGGTTTATTGGTAACGTTACAGGGTTCATGGAAAACATTTAATGATAGATCTAAAATAATTTAATGACAATATGAAAAATGTAATATTTATTTTATGTATCTTTTGGTTTTATAATATTTCATTATTTTGAAATTTCCTAAATAATGATAGTATAACATTGGGCCATGTTGAAACTAAAATGGTTGATGAATTTCTAAGACCAATATATGTTTCAAATTTTTTTTGTTCTATTTTGTTTGTAGGATATTAATTGTTATTATATATAATATTTCATAGTTATTTATCCCATTATCTATATAAAAAAATTATTTAGTTTCTTCTAGAAATTGGATTGTAATTAATGTATTCATGAATTTGAAATAAGATTAGTGAATAATCCAGTATTGTCCATAATATCCAAGAAATATTGAATTTTTATATAGAGTAATACTTAATTAAATAGAATATTTTTCCTTTAAATAAAAATTGATTCGGTAATTTATTATGCTTCCCACATATTAAATCCTCATGTGAAATGAAATACATCATTTGGACATGAATTGGAGAGAGTAGTTTCTGGTTCAATAATTTAGAGATTTAATTTATATAGAGTAATTTGTGAAATTTATACTAATCATAAAATTATGATGTATATGATTACGTAAATGAAAATGAAAATGAGATAGATACTATGATTGGATTTTATAAATTAATATGAGAACATACATAATTAATTTTAATTTACTGAAAATGTAGTAGTTGATGCATTGAGTCAGATGTATAATGAATCATTAATTAATAAAAATTTTCTTCACAATAATTGAATAATGAATATATGAAAAATTTATTAAAAATATTAATATAAGAACACATATATTTCTTGTGTTTTATGTTTCGGTATAATCTCCTTTGTTATATAGGATTATGAAATCTCATAGGGAAGGTATATTTTTGTAGGAAAAAGAATAATTAGTTAAGATAATAATAATTATAACATAAATATTTTCAATGAAGTTCACTATGATTACTAATATTCAATTTGTTTTATGTGATATCCAGTTGAAGAAAAAAAATTGGAGGGAAGCTCATAACTTTCAATTTTCTACTCAATTTGGTAACAAAAAAATATATGCAGGAAATTAAGAATATTTCTGATTGGAATGAATGAATGAATATTTTTTTAGATTCTAGAACAATATTATTTTTATATGAATTATACTAATATAAACTATAATTACCTTATTGAATTAACAATCCTTCCATTGTTCCCTAATGAAAACTATATAATATATCAATGGATTTCAGTATGAGATTTCTTAATATATTTTAAGTATTAATAAAATTAAAAAAAAACTATGTATCAACTAAATCTAACGATTTTTCCCAAATTGATACACAATATATTTATATTTTCATTATCAATTGTACGTCAAGGATATATTTAGAATATATGGTGTTACCCTATTCATTGTATCTTCATATTCTTCCAAGATTACCATTATTTTATAAAACGGTAATCAAATTTCATTATGTATTGAATTGAGTTTCAGTATTGATTTTATTCACTATTTTAATGATTATCATTGAAAATAACAAGGCCATTATATGTTAGGAATAAAAAACAATCAATCTATCATTGTGAAATATTTTATAAATAATATGATTTTACATATATTTCTGATAATGTTTTTTCAATCTAGTATAAATAAGTAAAATATGGAGAAAATATATAGAATAAAGTATCCACCTCTAGATATTTAGGATGATATAGGTACATGAATGTTGTTTGGATAGGAATTATTTTTTTAAATGGTTGATATTTTTCATATGATTAATCAATCTTGAGGAATGCTTAGTATAGGAAAAAATTATCTGATTAACTGGAGAACTGATATTTATTTCATGGTATGCGATCTTTTTTATCATAACTTCTCTCTATATAAAATTTGAATTAATTTTTATAAAAAGGTGAAAAGTTTTCATTGATTAATTTGAAAATAAAAAAACCCACGGAATTTGAAATTATCTTCTTATCATGTGGCCTTTACTCATTGTTTATCTCAGGTACAATACATATTTGATTATTAAGAAATATTCTTCCATATTAATATCAACCATTTTACCAGATATTAATCCGTTAGTTGAAAACTATTTATATGAATTAAATTTATCGAAATATGAGAGAATGTTTTTGGGAATATTGTAGTTCCTCAGGTTATGGATTTTTTAAATCCTATGATTGAATAATGAACAGGGGAGTACACAATTATAATTAAATAAAAATATTTCCACTGATTTAATTAGTGAATAATTATATGATGATACAATTTACCAAAAGATGGAAAATATTAAATCCTATTAATGTTATTATAAATATATTTCATGAAAAGTTAAAAAAAATTTATTATATTTTATCATATTATATTCATTATATTAATATTATCAAAATTTTCATTGAAATATAAAAGAATTATTTATATCCAAAATCATTTTTCAGAAATTGTAAATTTTTATATAAAATATAAATACCCAAAAATATTGAGATTTTATTTGAAAAAACTAAAATCATTTTTAAATTCAACATATAAAAATTATCTGAGAATAAATTTTTTTTATTTTGAAAGCTTATTTTTCAAGGAATATAATGAAAATAATTATTTTTATTGGAAAAAATATTATATATTCATGTATTATAAAATTCCAATTATATAATGTATATATAATAAAATATATTTAGTTCATTTTGTTAAATAAAATCCAATTCTGTTATATCTTATATTTTTTAATTAAATTTTGTAAAAAAAATATATTTATACTTATAATGATATATATTCCTAAAAAATATATTTTTCCATTTCATTGTTTATTTTAATATGAAAATAAAATATACCACTTCAATAAATTCAATAATGAACAAATGATTTATTTCTTTGAATAATGGGGTATAAATTCATTTAATAAGATTATTTTATATTTTCTAATTATTAATAGTGACCATAATAAATTTTTGTTTTCATAGTAAATGTAAAATATTTCATATAGGGTTAAAATTAATATTATAATGCATAAAATCAATTCAAAAAAATAATTCAATTATTTCTATGAGTATAATTCATATAAAATCATAAATTTTTTTAAAATATCATGTTTTCGAATCATCCATGATATTTTATTTTATAATATTAAGGTATATGATAATTTCAGAAGTGTAACTATATTTCATAAAATATATGTACTATTTTGGAATATATATTGAAACAAATTATATTTACTTATAAATTTTAATATTAATTACAAATTAATTTTATTTATCATTTAATTTTTTTAATTATTAGTGATAACCTATTTTCCTTAAATTATTATGCAATGATAACACAGTGCTAGTTTATGTAGTGGGAACATAGTGTAAATGGATTCAAAACAATAAATTAAATATTTTTGGTTGTGTAATGGTGTCCCATAAATTATGTATATATATTTATAATCATTTCATTTTAAAAAATATATTATCATTACATTACTTTGGTGTTGTTTTCAATGACATATTAAATGGATGCTTCTACAAATGACATTAATTTTATTATATAAAAAAATATAATGTTAATATTTTTAATATTAATAAAAATACTATACTCATCAAAGAGTTTTTCTTATGGTTGAAAATTTATTCAATGGTCCATTTACTAAATATTTATCCATTTATTATTACTTTATAAACCTCTATGTCTAAGACACACTTGCGCAGCCTGGCCTCCAACATCTGGATGGTCCTCTCTATCTTTCCATCTGTCTAAGGGTGGAAAGTAGTAATATGGAATAAATAAGTGGAAAAAGAATGATGAAATTCCCTCCAGACTCATGAGGTAAACTATGCATCTCTATCTAAGATGATAGATCTTGGAAGTCCATGTAGCCACACCTCTTCTCTTCTGTTCCTCTATGCTAAGGAATCAACTTAGCTCGACTCCATGATCGCCAAGAAGTTATCAGACTTCATCAAACTGTCCAATACTACCCAAATTTCATCACATCCTTCCTATGATCTTGGTAAACCAATGATGACATCCAAAGATATGTCACCCAACATCCACTCAGGAATATCCAAGGGCTCCAACCAACCACCAGGGACACAATTCTTGATCTTCACCTAATTACACTTTAGGCATCATTCCACAAACCACTCCACTTCCCGCTTCACCACAAGCCATCAAAATTATTCCCTCAGGTCTCAATACGTCTTAGAGACTCCTTGATTCACCAATATGGGTTATTTATAGAGCTCAAAAAAATCCCTCACACATTTCCACCATGAAAAATAACATCACATGGAACAACATCAGATTATGATTATCCTCTGAACATTCTTCTAGAGCATCACTTTGGACAACCCCATCACACATCACTGTAGTCTTTGAGTCTCCCCATAGAGACTCGTCTACCTGTCAGAAAAATTCGGACAAA
This sequence comes from Viscum album, assembly GCA_963277665.1. Lineage (NCBI taxonomy): Eukaryota > Viridiplantae > Streptophyta > Magnoliopsida > Santalales > Viscaceae > Viscum > Viscum album. The sequence continues at coordinate 1,020,179,810 of OY728143.1, forward strand.
ACTTTTATCTAAAACTAATAGCCTCTTCCACAATCATCCAAATATTCAGGACACAAATCGGGAAACTCATCCACTGACTTCTAAGAATTTGTGGATTCTCGAACAACCTCATTCCGCAACTTCCTACTTAAGGAATCGGCCACCATGTTCCCCATAACTTGTGTGTATGAGATTTCATAGTTTTAATCCAAGAGGAACTCCATCCACCTTCGCTACTACAAGTATAGGTATCTTTGGGAAAATATTTACCTCAAGATCTTGTGATCTGTGAATACCACAATGTTCTCCCTAATGAGATAATTCCTTTACAACTTTCGAATTGATGCATTAACACACATCACATGCCAAGGTCGGAAGCTTCACAGATCACGTCGAACATCACCCCTTATTATGGAAATCTATGCACCGGGGAACTGACCTGCATCCCCCTAATATAGGTAAAAGCAACCAGACACCGGTCACTCAAAACCAATTCATAGACTTTTCTGGTTAGATCATTCAATGGAGTTCTGACCTGATATATGTCTGGTATGAACCTTGGATAATATCCTTCCAGACCCAGGAAACTACGAAACTCCACTCCCTTTTTATGTGCTACCAATGAAACAATAGCTTCAACAATTGTTTTGTCCACCACTATACCTTTTTAAGACCCCACATGTCTAAGGAAATTTACTTATCGCATCTAAAACATAAACATGGACAACATTCTGTAGAGATGGTGGTGCTATAGTATCTCAAATACTGTTTCTATATGCCCAATGTTCTCCTCCTCTAAACATTAGTAGATCAAGATATCATTGATGAATATGACAATAAAAAGGTACAAGTACAAATGGAAAAATATTTTCATGAGCCACATGAACACGGTTGGTGCATTCTTGAATCCAAATTGCATGACCATGAACTAGAAGTGCATGTACCTTCACCTGAAAGTAGTATTTGGGATGTCACCCTCAATTACCCTAAACTGGTGATATCTAGAACATAGGTCAACCGAAGAGAACCATCACACCCCCTTTATCTGGATGAGAAGATAATTGTTTTTTATAAGGGATAAATCATTCTTGATCATAATGAGATTCAATAGCAAGTATTCTATTCAATGACTTAAACAATTGTACTCCATATTCACAAAAAATATGAGATCACCCCACAATGACAGACATCGCGGGATAATAACCATATTCATCAAGTATTTAACTTAAATCCACAACTCCCACATCTCAAAAGACACCATCTGATAGGGATCTATCGAAATATGATGGGCCGTAGTTTATATGTATATCCCGAACTCAACATCAAATTGAGTGGGTAGAGTCAAAATATCTTCAGGGAAGACATCTTGGAATTCAATGACATCACCCAGAATGTCCATCATCTCTATATCTATGGATCACACTGAAAACTCGACTAAGAAATAAAGAAGTTGCCCCACACACTAGTTTCCATCTTGAAAATTACTCTATCCAACTAAATCTTCATGGTGGATGCCTGTGATGAAATTATGTAGCTACATATGTAGAAGCAGAAGATCCCCACTACACTGATGTGGCCCGAACATTAGTCTACTTCCTCGAAAAACATTAAACAGACAGCTCTAACCTCCAACTGGCAAAATCAACACTAGAGGAATGGGACGTCTCATTATGTCTATTACTTGCGCATGGGCTAGAATAGGTGTAATATTGGAGTTTGAGGATTTTGAATAAAAAAATAACTAGAAAGAGTACTAAACATATTGATCGTTCCTCGAACAATCTATAGCCCCATGGGAAATGCATCCTCTATAGCATGAAACTACCCACACCTGGATCTTCTACTTCTCTTCTATTGACCACCTCTCTGACCATGCCCTGGTCAAGGTCCCTGAGGAGTTCCATGATTTCAGCCTCCCCCAACTCCATTTACCATCGGTGGTGCAGGAGATCGTAGCACATTGATTCTGGAAGGGCTAGAACAACAACAACTGCTGCTGAGGTGGGCGCCAAACCTTCCCACCCCATCGTACGACACTAAAACTAAGATTTTTTTTTGAAGATTTCCATGACCTCCACAAAAAAGGCACCACAGTCCAAGAATAATGTGGAAAGGGTGAGGATCACAAGATGAAAACTAGAACTGCTGAGGCGTACTCCAAACTTACCAAAACCTAGAAGGCCCTGATGCTGAAGACCTACTATAGACAACCTTCCCCTTTAACAAACATGGTTGGATCCCCTCTCACAGCACACCTCCCAACATGTGATTATTTTACACTACCTCGACCTTCTTATGAACCACTATGTATATTAGAAGAATGAACAGAGTGAAAACATACTAAAGAGAAGGTCAGAGTTGCTCCTCTTATAATCTTTCAGGGGTCTTTTAATCCGGAAATAGATCTATTGTGAAGTGCCGGAGTTCATTGAACATGATCCCCAGTATTCTTACCGACATACTACCATGTTGAATAAAGAATAGATCCTGGATTTTCTAAGCCTTAATCGTGGAATAATGGAATTCTGTTAAAAAATACCTCACAATTTCAGGCCACAAGACCTCAATTTCCTTCAACTACGTGAGGTAAAGTGTCCCCCAGTAGACACAATCCTACTCTTATATGGCTTACATCCAGAGGAACCCAGTACTCAGTTAGAGCACATATCACACTGAAAGTGATCACTAGATCCTCGAGCCAACTATTTGTTTCTATATTCAAGATGACTCCCTCATACATTCCTAGAGTATTCCACTAGATGGAATGAAGAACCATCTTCATCTGGTTATCATCTTCCTCTCGATTGGCCCTCCTTAGATCAACTAGGACACCCTGTCAGACCTCAAATACTATTACCACATGGTTATGACGTCCGAGTTCCCTATCTGATAAAGTTATCTTGGAACACCTAAGGGATACTAGTGTGGAAATGTTTTCTTATATATTTTTTAACATTTCATTTATTTTAAATTTTCAAAAACCCAATTACAAACAAGAATCCAAGTTATTATGATACATGTACCTTCCCTAGGGTCTGAACCATAAAATCTGTTTTACCTCACATGGACGTTCATTAGGTCCAGAGTCCTTACATCAGATCATGATGGGCCCTAAATCCCATGTCCATGTTGGTCCTCACTGGCATATTTCATGTTCTCAGATTTCCTAACAATGTTTCCCTACCATCCCATGTAATCAGCAGTATGGATAAATCGAATCTCCATTATTTCCTAACAATGTTTGGCCCTAAATCCCATATCTAACGTGGATACATTTATCATTAATGAACCTATAACCCTTAATTTTATGATATTAAAATGTTAATTTAAAAAAAACATAATATTTTGATGGAAATTAGATCAAAGGTATCTGTAGTTCTCTGGTTTATATGATTTCTAATTTTTATAAAATTATGAGATATAAATTGAAAGGTATGAGATATCTGTTGAAGATAAAATATTTATTTAATTGTTACTATTTGAAGATTATTTTATTAGATGTTTATATAATTTATATAATTTTATAGGTATTATATTAAAATAGTTATATAAAAAGGACTACCCATAGGAAGGGTGAAAACCCATCACATCTGTCATGGGAAAGAGAATTGAACCCACAATCAAATGGTGAAAGGGTGCATCACCTACCCGTAGCCTTTTTGATTTCCTAGTTAGTAAAATTATTTCATTAATTAAAATTATATAGTGGATATGCATAATGATCATTTTTTGATCATATAATTTATTATATTTATAACCAAACGATTGGAAATTTATTTGGGATTTTTTTATTCATAATATTTTAGAAGATGTCACTATTTATATAACCTTATATGATTGGGGTAAAAAAAATACTTTTAGTTATTTATTTTACAAATAAAGGATGAATTATATTTTGGAAACATATATGATTTACAGTGATTTAGGTATTTTATGGAATTGATTATAGGATTAGGTAAATTTTATTTTTCTATCAATATTTAAGAGTGATATATATTATTTAATGGTATATATAAAATTTATATTGGAAGGATTTGTGTTAAAATAAATATGATTTATGGGTTTGAATATTATTATATAATTTTTTGAACATCTATTTGTATTATATATATTGAACATTGAGTACTATTATTTAATTATAGATATTAATATTCTTTTTCTTAGTATTATTGTTTATTTTTTTTGATAAATATCTTATTATGTGAAAATAAATTTTTATAATTAAATTATTATGAATGAAGAAAATGTTTTTTAATTTTTTTTGGATTTTTTCATCCAAAAAATATTACATAAATTTATCAAGAATGAAAAAATTAACTTTAATACACATCATTTCAAAAAAATGATATTTTTATAGAAATTGATTAAATGAATAAATTATCCATGTCAAGTAAGTGTGTTTACTTATATTATTATATTTTTTGGTAAAAAAATTTTAGTTATAGGGAAATTGTTTTGAAAAAAAATGTAATTTGTTTAATTTTTTTATTGTGAAATGAATGGTCTTTTAACTGATCATAGAATTATGTTGGTTAAATTTCTAATGACAATGATTTATTCAACTCTCTATCGGCACATGAGTTATTGATATTCTCTTCCAAGTACATTATTTACTACATGGAATCCTATTATATTTTATCTCATGTGACTGTTGTACTTTTCATTTCCAACTATTCAATTGGATGATTTATTGTTCATTTTCACGATGTGGATATAAAAACCGTATTTAGAAATGTTAGGCCATTATATTATTAAGCTCGATTTAAAATTTTTAGAAATAAATGTATTAATGGTAGTGAAAATTTAACATAATTATTATTTAGTTTTAATTCATCAACATACATGATATTTAATCAAATTTATATTGTATTATAGAATAATTTGTTTTAGGGTTTCCAAATAATATTTTTAGGAAATATATTATAAATTTTGTATTTTTTATCATTGAAAATTAATTAATATAATCTATAATGGGGAAGGATTTATATAAAATTTATTGATTATATATTATTAAATATAAATTTATTTTTGTTAGTTGAAATTTAAGAGTCATATATTTAATGGAATATTATTTTTCAAATGATATATTTTAGGTCCATTATTTTTTTAAACTCCAATAATACAAATTAATAAAACTATTTTTTCGATTATGGAAGCTAACAATAATTATGGAAAATTATTATTTATTTTTCATTCCCACCATTAAATGTGGACATAAAAAATATTATTATGGATAAATGGTATTTTAATAGGTTTATAATAACGTATTTTATGTACAAGAATATACACATATAAAAAATATTAACTGAAATAATACTAATTCATGATTTTCTCAAAACCATAAAAAAACTAATCATTTTTCTTTAATGTTTGATTAAATAAATCAGCATCACTTAAGTAAGATAAATGAAATATGTGTTGATTTATACTTATAGAATTTAATTAATACCATTTAATTCCACTTGTCAAGTATTATTGGAAGATAAAATAAAATTAATAAATATTAAAAAATGAACCAAACATGAAAACATGAAATTAACAAAAACTAAAAATTGAATATAATGAAATATTATTAATGCATTGGTGGTAATATGTCCAAAAAAATTCATACAAGTAATAATATGTATCATTATTTTTTTGTAATAACTTATTATCATTCATCAAAAAAATTATCCAATCGTTTTCTACAGGTTTGAATGATGTCTAACCTGAGGTAAGGGAATTATTAACCAAATGATCATTCATTTTATTAAAATTATAGTTAATTGTTTATGAAACTTGAAATTTCATTATATATAATTATGTTTTATTTCCCCATAATTAATATTGACTTTGATTGGAAACTTATAATCATTTTATTTAATTTACTCTCACTTCAATGATATAGTATCTATATGGTACATTCTATTAAAAACGTAATTTAATATTTCATCATGAAAAAATAAAATGTTTGTTGGAATAACATGTAGGTAACATAAAATCATGCTTCCATGTCACATTAATATTGTGAACATTTATTTAAATAATTATATGCATACTTTTTTATGAGAATTTTTCCACTGTTTTTAATAGTTTTTCAAAATAATTTCTTCCCAAATGGAAGCTTTGTTTTCCTAAAAGATTATTTTTTAACGAAAATTTTCATAATTTATGTTTTTGATATAGTTATTTGTAATTGTTTATGATGAAATATTGATCAATTATAAAGAAACTATGGTTGGTTTCAAGATTAAAAAAATGTTGGGTTCGTAAGTTATTAACGAATGACTGGTTATTCTATAATAAGAAATTTATGGATTGATACATTATAATCCCCAATTAATTGGATACATTGGAGTTGGAAATTGGCCATATTGGTTAATACATTTTCTATTTCATTTAAAAAATGATTTACTTGAATATATATAAAAAAAATTATTCTTTTTTAGGTGTTTTCAGAAATAAATATATACAAATATTTATTTACAAATGTAAAATAATTATATTTCTAAAAATATGATTCATTTTTCAGGTTAATATATATATTTTTAATTATATATATATTTTTAGTTGAATAATGGTTACCTTCCTTTCATTCCCCTTAATGATATTTTTGTATTATCCCATGATTTAGATTTATTTACTATTATTAAGGAAGTGTATATACAAGAATTAGATTAAGGATAAAAGTTTAAATAATTTCTATAATGAGAAATAATTTTTGAGTCTTTTGTTTTATGGAATAATTTGATAGTCATTATAAGTTTCCACTTGTAATGTGTGGGTATACCATATATTATTTATTCTTATTTTTAGAAAAAAATTAAACCTGAGATATTTTTAGGACTATAACAATGTAAATTCTTATTTTGAAATTACTAAAATATGTACTGTTTTTGGTATTTTTGTTTCAATAATTGTCACTTAACTAGTTTATGGTATAATCCTAGACCATTGTACTTCCCACAAAAATATTCCATCCTATAATTATTATCATTCCCAACACCCCAATAGATTAAAATAACTATACTAATATTTTTAATTCCTTCCACCTATTAATGAATATCTCTCTTCATCCATGAATTATACAACTTTATTAGATTCTAATATTCTTCTATTCAACCATATGGTTTTTAAATAAAATTAAATCATCAAATTTAATATGATTATATTTTTCCATCCTAGACACCATTACTTTTAGTTCTTGTATATAAGCTATCCATTGACTTCTCACTCAATTGACATACTATGAGATTAAGGAATCCATTATCTCATCAATCATTATCAAATATATAAATTTATAGCCTCTAATGATGTTTTTATTATATTTTCTATAATCTTCATCATTAATTGATAAAAAACTCCAATTAAAAATATTGTTCTAATTATTAAATAAATAGTATGTATTCATCTTCCATAGTGGGTGGGGTACCATATTATATCTTGAACAGTTCGCAGTTCCATATAGAGAGATTAATTTTTTTCACATCTTAAATAAATTTTATGTGTTCCAATATTATTGTTTTAAATATTTTCTATATATAAAATCCCTAGTAAATTTTTATTGTTATCCTCACTCAAATTTATCATCATATTATTGTGTGTTTTTGTAAATCAGGATATTTGTATTATCTTTATATAATAACTATTATCTCATTTAATATGATAATAATATATTTCATCAAATTTATCTAATTTAATATCACCAAAAAAAGTTTTCATTTAATTATTATAGAAAGATCAAAAAAATCCTCTTAAAATACATCCATGACATAAAAAAATATGAAATTATTTATCGAGGTATTTATGTTATATATAATATCATATGGTGGTGATTCACTTCTCTTCACATGAAGAGGGTTTAAATAATACCTTATACACACCAATGTGAATATGAAAAAATCATACTGAAACTTTTTTAGTATTTACACAACCAATAATACACAATAATAATATAGTTTTAACTTCTCAAAGAGAGTAATAAGGGGTGTTTGTATTTAAACAAATAAATTAAAAAAATCATCAATCAATTTTATTCCCTCAAAATATAAAATAAAATATAAACATTAATTTCAGAATCATTTCATCTACCTCAAAATGACATTTGAAATTGGTGTCATTTATTCAATGTCAATATTGTATTCCTTATTAATCAAACTTGAATCATAAATGGTTTTTTGATATTTGAATTTTTTTTGTTCAAGTCAATTCTCACCCTATTTAATTCATAATTTACAAAGAGTTTATATATTTAAATATCCAAATTTTAAAATCACATGTTAAATAGCAAAATGATATCCAAATAGTATTTTAATTAGTTATTATCTGAAAAATGATAGTATGATTTCTTAAGATAGGGTAAATATATTTTATTGTTGATGTAACAGCTTTATAATCATCCCATATGTCATCAATCAGAACAAAAACTTCTATGAACTAAAATTTCTATTCATGATTTTTCATTCATTTTAACTATAATAAAAATTATATTCTCTAAACCATAATTTTAGTTACAAACCCTATGATTGTTTTTGGTGTATAATACTGTATCATCGTAGGTAAATAATGAAATATTACATTTTCATATTTATTTGTAATTTTGAATTAAATATTAATTTTACATTAAAGGGTATTTTTATGTTATATGGAATACATGATACACAACAATGGTTTTCTTTGAAATCATACGTTACACACAAATAATATAATAATATTATTTTAAATGTTATTTTAAGTCTAGTAATTGTATTGGAGGGAATGAATAAAACTAACTAAAATTTGATTGTACATGTTTTTTAAATGTTTTTATATTTATCTAATAAATATTATAGTCTTAATATAAAAAATAATATGATTTTAAGCATAAATGTTAAAATATTCATTAAAAGGGCGATTTACCACCTTTTGAGGGAGAACCCTCTTCAAATCTTATTTTGGTCACTTTTATATGTTCAACTTGGACAAATAAAATTATTCTTTATAATAGGGACATCGAAATTTACATTGGATGAAATTTTGGTATTTTTTCTGATAAAATTAATTTTTAATGAACAAGTAAAAAATATTGTATTTTAATTCATAACTACATTTTAATCTAATTTAATTATAAGGATATATTACCTTTTTAAGTGGTTTTAAAGTGTAATTAGATTATTTTTTTACCATTTAATTCAATGATAGAAATTGGCTGTAATTTCACTATGAAATTGGATATAAATAAGTGTTAATTATTTGATAGTTATTATTTCTTAAAAACATGCCTTTTGTTTTGACAGTGGAAATTAATTTTAAATTAATTTCTTCCACTTAAATGTTTTTGAATTTGGAAAAATTTATTCCATATTTGGAATCATGAGGTCAAATTTTTTTAAATGGGTATCTTTTATTTATATATATTATGAATATTTACTTCGATAATAATTTTATTTACCATGGTTAAAAGGTAAAAATGGTGAATAAGTGTAAAAAAATATTATTATAATAATATAAAATGACCCTAAATGTTTCCTTATCCTTTTTTTGATACATATAAGACCATAAGCATATATGGGATGATTTTGGAACCCCATGGATTCACATAAGAGTGATAAGGACACTTTATTTTAATTAACTAAAATTAATGCAAAAAATGACATAAACTAATATATTTCAGTAAATAAATTTTTACATAAGATAATGTATGTTATATTTTTGACTATAAATATTAATTATAAAGATAAAAATATTTCCTATATTATTGTATTTTTTTATAATTTTTATACCTCAAATAAATTACACTATTTATGACACAATATTGGTGCAGTGTTTAACTCATTAATAAATTATTTAAATAAATAAGATTATAAAGAACAAAATAATATCCAAAACCTGTACAATTATTATTGGATGGTTTTATTTAGACCATGGGTCATATTATCTTCTAATTTAATGATTTTTTGACCTTTTGAATCAGATGATATGTTTGCAATAAAATAATTGTTTCATGATTTATTAAAAATCCATTCCTCCCTCTAATAAAAGGACACCCCTTATAACCCATTCCTTACCCCTCTAAAGCACCATGGCTAGTCTGAAACCTTCCCAAAAAAGATAAAAACATTCCTCTATTCCCCTTATAAGCATTACCTTAGGAATAAGGCACATCAGGAAGTCCTATTAGTTGAAACGAAAGGAAGTTACCCAATTAAAAGGTAAAAATTTCTCTTCAATTATTTTGTTTGATTTTGTTTAATTTTACTTTACCAACTACCTAAACTGATTTTATTAATTTATTTTATGACAAAAATAGTATCCTCAATGTACTAGGATGTTTTATGAGAAGTTTTCGAACTACTCTTACACACACATCCGTCTAATTGGTAAGGAACATAATGTTTATGTGGATGGCGAACTACGACCTCATGAAACGATGATTGTTCAAATATCTCCAACCTCCTCTCTTGGTGGCCATTATGATGGAAATATATTTATATGTGATATTTATTATATTTATATTGTTTCTATACTTTGGTAATTTTCATTTATTGAATAACATTATGGTTTCCAGAGTGGGTAAAAATGATAATCCCATTTGAGGAAGTGCGGACTGTCACCCTCTCATAGAGATATTACTCATTAATTCCTTATGTGGAACATATAAAGGGTAGAGTTAATGAAATTATATACAATTTTATGCCTGAATTATAATATGCTAATTTATCATTATCTTTCCATTACATTACAATATGAAAAAGAAATCGAAGTATCTTTCTTGTGTACGTAAGGCTTACCGTCTCCCTGAACTGTGCATTCCATTTATTATCTTAAAATGTTATGTAATATTATAAATAAATGTTTCTAATGGATATATATGACATATATGATATATAAATAAATAATATAATTATTTATGTAATGATATTTATACCACATGAACAACCTATAATTATAAGAAGTCCATTTAAACTTAAGTAACAAATATCGAAAAAATTACCATTATTTACATAAATGATTACATAATGTTTCTAACATGGTAATAATTTATATAAAAGGAATAATAACCTTGAAAAAGGTTTTTAAGAAATTAGAAATTAACATTAGTTAATTATTTAGGATATTAAAGAAAGAACAGGTCTAGTCAGACAAGAGGTAATGGAATTCATCTCAATCACCTTCCCTTGAGGCGTATTTTGTTTATATACATGCAATTATTTTATAAGCTGTATAAACACCTTTAAATTTTCATTTCATTCAAAGGGAATATTTTTCTATGAATTTTTTTAGTAAATAAAAAATTGGAATGTTTCTTATAATAGTAGCAGTGACAACAACCTTTCCGCCGCTGCAAGTATTATTTGATATTTAGATTCTTTGTCAAGCAGTAATGTTTTTGAAAGGAAAATAAATACCATATACTCTGTTATGTATTTTCATTGTTGAAATGGTTTTGATAATGTATTTGTTATGTCATTATAAAAAAGTGATATATTGTGATTGAAATGTGGGAATGTTTTAATTCTATTATATTTCATGTGTGTATTATGATTTTATAATGGCACATAGACATTTGACGGGTGGTTACGTGATAAACCAAAATGACGGGTGGAGCCATGATAAACCATTATTGGTGGAAACATTATAACCTATAATTCATTGGGTATGGAAGTCAGTCATATGGCTATTCCATTTAGTGATATGTGTGGAAGTCAACTGTATGGTTATTCCATGTAAGTATGCTTATGTCCCAAGATACCTTTATATGTTATGTGTTTTTTATATGGGTTTTATTGTAATATTTTGGTTAGAAATATTTATGAAATGGTCTTTTATTCAATGATGAGTGTTTAATACTTCATAAAGGTGAAATGTGTTATTTATGATAAAGTATTCATGGTTTACAAATTGTTTTGAAAATCTAGCATTTTTACTTCATTGTGTATCACTCACTGAGATTTTCATGCTCATACAAATATTTTGAAATTTTTTTCACAGGACATAAAGTAAAATAAGGTCACGTATGAGATCAAGGAAAATTCATGCTACTTGAAACATGGAATTACACATGGAATTTTTTTTCCAGTAATGTTTATTTTGAGAAAGAAATGGAAACTGTGTAAATGTATAGAATATTAAAGTTGTTATGTATATGTTATGACCTAATTCTCGAATGCTCTAAAAATGAAATGATCACAAATGTTAATAAATGTCTTAATTTAGGAATATGAAATGTTTAAGGCTTTGTCCATATAGTTGGTATCAGATGAATTTTTAGAAATCATTATGAGTTAGGCTATTGTTAAACTAATATCCATAAATTAATTAATGTTAATATTGAAATGATAGAATTTACATAATGACATGTTGTTTCGCCTAAGATGTTTCTATGTTTAGAATGGTTTTCTACTGAGGAAATTGGGTAGCTATTTTGGGACATCATCAGGAGGAATATATCATTCCTAATAAGAAATATTAGATGGTTGGATTCAGAACAGAATAGTTTGATGCAGTGATGGCACATTTGTGTCAATCTATAAATGGGGGCGGTATCCATGAAGGAGATCAGCTAGATCATCCACAGAAGAACATGTCAGCATTGGAGCATTTCATGAGACAATATTCCCCATCATTTAGTGGATCATCCGACCTTGTGCTAGCTGAAGGGTGGATTAAAGGACATGAGAAAATTGTTGATTTCATGGGGTGTTCGGAACATCAAATGTGTTGTCCCACTGTTTACCATATTGTAGGTAAATATGATCAGTGGTGGTTGATGGTGAAAAATAATAGGGATTGTAAGAAGATTTATGCTCTTGATTAGGATTAATTCAAAGGTATGTTCCTTGAAAAATATTTTCCTAAGGTGGGTCGACATAGGTTGGATAAAAAATTATTGAAATTGAGGCAGAAGGAAGACTCAGTGCCCGTTTATGAAGGAATGTTCCCTCGACTAGAAATGTATGCCCCAAATTTCATTTGAAATCATGACAGAAAGATAAATTGATTTTAATAAGGAATGAAGCTACGATATCGAAGTGAATTAGCCTATCGTGGGTTCAAATGTTATGAAAATCATGTTCGATGTGCAGAGAAGGAGGAAATGGAGTTTTCTAATGATCAGATGTTCTTTGACAAACAACGAAATAAGAGGTCTTGTTAGTAGGTAACGATAATGAATTTATCAAATATTCATAGAGGAATGAAAAATAAATATCCAACCTTTGAGAAGTGTGGTAAAAAGCATCCTGGAGAATGTTTATCAAAGTGTGTATAGTGCTTTCGATGTGGTATGTTTGGTCATATTGCTCGTAACTGTAAAGAATATGATCAAGTAGGAAATGAAAAGTCAGTGATAAGATGTTTTAAATGTAATGAAATGGATCATTAGGCAAATGAGAATCCCTCAAAGAATTTAAATGAGGTAAATCAACCAGTCTACAAGCAGAAAGGGGTGGAAAAGTACTTTACAACTAATTTAGTAGATGTTGGGCCATGAAATGAAGTAGTATTAGGTACAAGGTTTGTTTTTTAGATTATGAAAATGAATTTATTGATTCAGGGTTGATACATTAATTCATTTCTGAGAATTTTTCTAGTAAACTGTCAATTCAATATCAAAATATGAATCCTATGCTTATGGTAAAAAATATCTGGATGAAATGTTGAGAGAAAAAGAAATTATGAGAACGTTCATGTCCTTGAGTGCGGAACGAATCTACCTGCAAACCTCATTGTTTTTCCTTGAGTTGATTTTGATGTTGTTTTGGGCATGGATTGGCTGTCTATTTATCATGCAAATATTGACTGCATAGCTAAAGTGGATTCTTTTCTTAATGATTTATAGTGTGTGTAAAACAATGAACTCTTACTTATTATAACATATCAGGAAGCTGAGAAGGTATTAAAAGATTGAAATGAATTTTACCTTGCCCATATTATTGAAAACAAAAGAAATATTCATATTAATGATGTGCTAGTGGTAAATAAGTATCTGGATGTGTTTACTAATGTGTTTCCTAGTATTATACGTGATTGGGAAGTTTAATTTATTGTTGATATAGTTCCTTATGCTTCGCCAATTTTAAAACCCCATAATTGAATGGCTCAAATTGAACTTTTAGAGTTTATGAAGATATTGCATGAGTTATTAGATAAATATTTCATTTGACCTAGCACATCACCATGGGTTGCACATATATTATTTATTAAAATGAAATATTGTTCAATGAGACTTTTCATTGAATATAGAGAATTAAAAAATAGAACTGTTTAGAACATGTATCCTTTACCTCATATCGATGATTTGTGTGATCATCTCCCAGGACATCAGTAATTTTCGAGGATGGGCTTGACGTCGGGGTACCTTCTGTTGAATATAATGGAAGAAGACATTTTTAATACCACATTTCTTACTAGATATGGCCATTATGAATTTTTATTTATGCCTTTTGGGTTAACCAATGCACATAATGTATTCAGGGATCTTATGAATAGAATTTTTCGTGAGAATTTGGAAAAGTTTGTGGTTGTGTTCATTGATGATATTTTGGTTTAGTCTAAAATAAAATAGGAACATTAATGTAATTTAAAGGTTGTATTAAAAACCGTGAATGAAAAGAAACTATTCGGGAAATTCAGCGAGCGTGAGTTTTGAGTACAACAAATTTCATTCCATGGTCACATTGTTTCCCAAAATGGAATAACTATTGGTCCTACTAAAAAAAGTTGTTGATGAATGTCCAAGAACAACAAATATAACTGAGATCTATATTTTTTGTGGTTTGGTAGGTTATTAATGGAGGTTTTTTGAGAATTTTTCAAGAATTTCAAGCCCACTGAATATGTTAACTCGAATAGGCGTTATGTTCATTTTGACAAGAGAATGTGGTGATTGTTTTCCAGAATTAAAACTATGATTGGTGAATTATAATATTTCGGCACTGCCATACAGAAATGGTGAGTTTGTCATTTATAGTGATACTTCATTGTAAGTACATGGTTGTGTCCTTGTGCATAATGGTCAGGTAATTGCATATGCTTCATGTCAGTTGAAAACTCATGAATTAAATTATCCTACTCATGATTTGGAATTAGCTGGTGTTGTTTTTGTCTTTAAAAATATAGAGGCATAATTTCTATTTAGTAAAATGTTAAATATATACCAATCACAGATGTTTAAAGTATATATTCACTCAAAAAGAATTATACACGAGACAAAGGATATGGTTTGAATTAATCAAGGATTATGATTGCATGATCCTTTACCATCAAGGAAAAGAAAATAAAGTTGTTGATGGGTAGATTCAAAAAGTTCTGATTTATTAGCTATGCTGTGGGTGGAATGAGATCCTTTGGTTTTTCATTTTATGAAATTTTTCATAGAATATGTTGGTGATGAAAATTCTTCATGTATTGTTTTAGGTGTTATTGAGATCATCTCTATCAGATAGAATTATCCAAGTGAAAAATGAAGGTAGTGAGTTGCAGAATAAGGTAGAGTTGGTTCAAAAGTGTATGTTTCCTTATTTTAACATTGAAAATGATTGTGGTTTGAGATTTGTAAAGAGATTATGTGATCCTTGTGATTCATAGTTGAAGAATGAGTTGTTATATGAAGCACATAGTTCCCCGTTTTCAGTTCATCCTAGCCGTACTATGATGTACAGATATCTCCGAGAGTATTACTGGTAAGATGGAATGAAAAGAGATATTTTTTATCTTACTATAAAGTGTTTGACTTATTAATAGGTTAAAGAAGAGTTTTAGTAATTGAAAGGTATGCTTATGTCTTTTCCGATGTAGGAGTGGAAATTTTAAAATATATCTATGAACGTTATTGGGGGAATACAAAAGAAAAATTTTGGTAACAATACAATATGGGTTATTGTTGCTCGACTGACTAAATCTTCTCATTTCATTCATATTCGAGATGAATTTTATCTACATCAACTTTCATGGTTGTATGTTAAATATATAGTCAGGTTTCATGGTGTTCCCCTCTCTATTGTATATAATAGTGATCCCAGGATTACTTCTAACTTTAAGAATGACCTTTAGAAGTCGTTGGGTACTGAAATAAATTTCTGTACAACTTTTCATCTGCAATCAAATGCATAGTCCAAATGAACAATTCAGACCATGGAAGATATGTTACATGCTTGTTCACTGGATTACTAAAGATGTCATGGCCAACATAATTCCTTGGTTGAATTTTCCTATAATAACAGCTCTCATTCGAGTATATAGATGTCTCTGTTTGAATCATTATATGGAAAGTGTTGTCGAACTACTTATTTTTGGGATGATGTATGTTAAAGGAAGATAATGGGACCAGAATTGGATGAAGAGATGGTAGAAAAAGTTCAAATGATTCCGAATCACATGAGAATAGCTCAGATCAGGATGAAAAGTTATTTGGTTAACATTGGGAAGGATCTCTCTTTTGAGGTAGGTGATCCGGTCATTCTCAATGTTTCTCTGTGGAAATGGGTGATGATTTTTGGTAGGAAAGGAAATTTGAGTCCGAGGATCATTAGACCTTATAAAATACTAGAGAAAATGGGATTTTTTTCCAACAGAATGGATTTACCTCCATGTTTGTCCCAAGTACACAATGTTTTTCATGTATCAATGTTGAGAAATTATACACCATATCCCTCTCTAGTTTTGAGCCTAGAGGTAGTTCAGTTAGAAAATAATCTATCATATGAGGAACAACCATTCCAGATTCTTGAGCGAAGAGAGCAAGTATTGCGGAATAATGTAATATTCAAGTTAAAGGTTTTGTGAAAAAAACATATGGTTGAAGGGGAGACTTTGGAATCTGAATATGATATGAGGGTTGAATACTCCAATTTATTTGATAAGTGAATACAACTACATGGACGCAATTTCCAAAAAGGTGGAAGAATGTAACATCCTAGATAATGAATGGAATAAAGTTTTTTATATTTATTAATATTAGTGTATTAAATACTAATATAACTTTAATGGTGATTTCTATGTTCGATGGCATACCAAATACACAATAATGGGATTCTTTGAAATCTTTTGTTGTACACTAATAATATAGTATTATCATTTTAACTGGTAGTTAATGCCTAGCCATTGTATTGGTGGGAATTAATAGAAATAACTAAAATATGATTATAAATGTTTTTTAAATGTATTAAAATTTATCGAATAAATATTAGAGGCATAAAATTTTAAAGAATCTTATTTTAAGCATAAATACTCAAATATTCATTAAAAGGTCGATTTACCTCCTTTTGACGAAGAAACCTATTTAAATCTAGGTTTGGTCTCTTTTATTTGATATATTTGACAAAATGAAATTATAATTTTGAATCATGACATTAAAATTTACTTTGGAAGAAATTTTTGTAATTTTTCTGATAAAATCCATTCTTAATGAATAGTGAAAAAATAATGTATTTTAATTCAAAACAGCCTTTTAATATAATGTATTAATAAGGCTAGATTACTTTTTTAATTGATTTTAATGTATAATTAGATTATGTTTTTACTATTTAATCCAATTTTGGTCATTGAAAGTAATTTCACTATGAAATTAGACATAAATAAGTGTCAATATTTGGATAGTTAATATTTCATAAAAACAGAACTTTTGTTTTGACAGTGGGAATTAGTTTTAAATTAATTTTTTCACTTATGTGTTTTATATTGGGAAAAATGGATTACATATTTTGAATCAAGAGGTCCAAAATTTGTAAATAGGTATTATTAATTTATATAAATTGTGGATATTTACTTCAGTAAAAAATTTATTTACCATGGTGAAAGGGTATATCTGGAAAATAAGAGTAAAAAATTATTATTTTAATAATATAAAATTACCCCAACATGTGTCTTAATACTATTTTTGGATACATTCCTAACCATGGGAATCCTTGGGTCGATTTTAGGACCCCATGGTGCCACATAAGAGTGATAATGACACTCTCATTCATAAATGATTTAAATAAATAAGATTTTAATGATTAAAATAACATCAAAAACCTATCCAATTTTTATTGGATGATTTTATATCGTCCATGAGTCATCTTATCTTCTAAATTAATTATTTTTGGACCTTTTAAAACCGATTATATGTTTACAATAAAATAATTGAATCTAACTTTCCAAAAACCTCTCCCCCCTTATAAAAGGACACCACTTCTAACCCAGTCCTCACACCTCTCAAGCCCCTTGTCTCATCCAAACCCTGCCCAAATACACTCTCACGATCCCTCTATCCCACATATAAGTATTTCCACAGGAAGAAGACATTTTATGAAGTCCTTTTGGGTCAAACCAAAGAGAGTTACCCAAATTAAACGTATCACTTTCACTTAAATTATTTTGTTTTGTTTGGGTTTGTTTTACTTCTACAACCCAATAAAATCTTTATATTTAATTATTTTATAACAAAAATTGTATCCTAAATATACTAGTTTTTTGTTATTCTATTGATTCAAAATACATTTACACAAACCTCAGTCTAATGGGTAATGGACATACTGTTTCTGTGGGCGGCGAACTACTGCCTCTCGAAATGATGAATGTTCAAATATCTCCAAACGCCTCTCATTGTGGCCATTATGATAGAAATGTATTTATATATGATATATATTATATTTATATTGTTTCTATGCTTCTTTATTTTTCATTTATATAATTCCTTTATAGGTCCCATTGTGCGTAAATACGATAATCTTATTGGAGGAAGTGCGGACTACCACCCCCTCAATGTGATATGACTCGTTCATGCCTTATGTGGAACATATTAAGGTAAGAGTTAATGAAATTATATATAATATTATTCTAGAATTATAATATAATAATTTATCATTATGTTTCCATTCCATTACAATAAAAAATAGAAATGGAAGTAGCGTTCTTTCGCACGTACGACTTACCGTCTCCATGAACGGTGCTTTTCATTTCTTATCTCCAAATTTTATATAATATTATAAATAAATGTTTATACTTGATGTATATAATATATATGATATATAAATCATGAATATAATTATTTATTTATTGAAATCATGACCACATGAACAACATGTTATTATAAGAAGTCCATTTTTGACTCAAGTACCATGTATCAAAAAAATGACCATTATTAACATAAATGATTACATAATGTTTATAAAAAAAATTAATATAAATGGAATAATAAATTTGAAAAATGTTCTTAATCAAGTATAAATTAACATTATTTTATTATTTAGGAGATTAAAGAATGAATGGGTCAACTCAGACATGAGGTAAGGGACTTTGTCTCAGTCTCATTTCATTGAGGAATATTTTCTTTCAACACATGACATACTTTTATACGCTGTATAAACACATTTTACTTTTCATTTCATTAAAATGGAATATTTTTCTATGAAAAGTTTTACTGAAGTACACAAATTAATGTTTCTTTTAACGTATGTGGTGACAATGACCTTTCTACTACCACGAGTATTATTTAATATTTGTTTTCTTTAACAAGCCATAATTATTTTAAATGGAAAATAAATACAATATAGACATTTAGGTATCTTGGTTTTGAAAATGGTTTTGATAATTGATTTGTTATGTAAATATATTAATGCGATATATTGTGATTGAAATTTGGAAATTTTTTCATTCCTTTATATTTGTTGTATGTATTATGATTCTATAATGGAACTTGGACATTTGACAGGTGGTTACGTGATAATGAAAATGACAGTTGGTGCCATAATAAACTAGGATGGGTGGTTATGTTATAACCACCATTGAATTTGGTATGGAAGTCGGTCGTATGTCTATTCAATTAGGAGATATGTGAGGAAGTTGATCGTATGGTTATTCCATTGAAGTATGTTTATGTCCCAAGATACCTTTATTTGTTATGTGTTCTTTATATGAGATTTATGGTAATAATTTTGTTACAAAAGGGTAAGAAATGATCCATTATTCAGTGAGGAGGATTAAATACATCATAAAGGTAAAAATAATTACTTATGATTATGTATTCATGGTTTACTTGTGGTTTTGAAAAACTAACAGTTTTCATTCTCTATGAATACCTTAATGAGATTTTTATGCTAATCCCATGATTTTGAGGGATTTTTCAAAGGACATAATGTGGATTAGGGTCAATGATGAGATCAAGGAAAATTAATGCTATCTAAAACATGGATCTAGAAATTAATCATTTTTCATGAATTTTTATATTGAGAATAAAATGGAAACTTGGTAGATGTAAGTAATATTCAAGTTGTTATGTATATGTTTTGAACTGATGTTCTAAATCTCCAAACCTGAAAAGATCCTCAATGAGATTTATTAACATAATTCAAGAATATGCAATGTTTATGGCTGGGTCCTTATAAATACGATGAAGAATTACAAATAGATTGTTTGGGTTTCAACTCATCTTACAAAATAAGGTTTTGCATTTTTTAGGGTTTGATTATTTAAAAATATCATATTTATTAAGGGTTGATCCATCCCTAAAATTATTAATATATCATGTATAAGAATAAAAATAATATTTAATTTATCATTTGTGAAATTCTATGAAATATATCTAAACGATATTATACATTACATAATTAATTGAAAAGTATATAATAGTAATGTTGTTATTATCATTACGCATGAATCCATTTGTAACATTTTTAGTGCTACAAGTGGAATATGATATGTATCAATGGGAATATAATATATATATATATATTAACAAATATAATATATTTAAACTATAGTGTATTAATATATTACAGAATGTTATAAATTATTATCTTATTCACTTTATCTTCAAAAAAACTTTATTACGTTGTAATAAATAATATTCCTATTCAATTCATTCAGGAATTCTATAGTTATCAAAAATTTGTATTACATACGAATCAAAAAATCATTATAATAATTATAGTATTTTTATTCATTTTATTTATTAATAAAATATCATATTTATAAAAAAATTATAAGTGAAGTACTTCCGTTGAAAACATTTATCACGTTTCTAGATAATATGTTACATACAAGTCCAAAATAAACATTTCATGATTTCACAAATAAATATCATATGTGTGGATTAATTAACGAAAATTAAATGTGAAACTAAATTTATATCAATATTAATGTAATTGAAATTTTACATATTATATAATATCATATGCATTATCTTCACAAAGAATGATTAAATTATAAAAATCAATAATTTATCATCTTTTATCATAATAAAAATATCATCTCAAGGAAATACCAACACTCAAAATTTATTAAAACAAATCAGATAGACCTATAATATATTATAACATATTTAAATATCATTAAATTCATTTCTGATGCCTTAAAAAATACGTAATACTAATGTTATTCTAGTTTAACATGACTAAATTTCTTCTTAATTTAACATTAATTTCATCCTCCAATAGAAATTATTCATTGTATTTTAATACATAAATTCAACAGACGTAATGATGAATAAAAATGATATTAATTCTGAAAAACATCAGCTTTGTTTTCCTTAAAAAATTGATGAAATAAAATAACACTTCTTCAGAAATATATTTTTATACTGCGCAATACGAACACATTAATACATATTCTTCAACCATTAAAACTACTATGGAAATTACATCAAGATTAAACAAAAATATTGATTCCATAATGGATAAATCAATCAATAATATATTATGTGGAGAATATACCTATAATCTACATATATTTATTATTTACGAAAATAGATTTTCATTCATTATTACTGAACAATATAGTTAGAATGAAGAAATCATTGAGTGGGAGAATTAATTCTCTATAGTACAACATCCAAAAACATTATAATTAATTATTATCAAAATATTTACAAAAAGTAAAACATTTTATCTGTAAATATATTATGTAACATAATATATCCATTTGGATTTTTTAGTATGTAGATTAAATTACATGACAATGTCTCATATCAAACACTAATTTAATAAAAATCAATATTTATGTTGTTGCCTCCATTATTGACATTATAAGAGTATGAGAAGATATTATTATTTATCCATGAATAATATTCTACAATTTTTATCCATTTTTCACTTATGTATTGATCTAATCAATCAATTCTATATGATAAGTGGGTGGTATGCCCCATTACATGGAATGTTCCGTCAGATATGAAATGAATCATCAAACGTGGGAAATATCATACAAATAAAATGTAGTATATAATCTATACAATTATGTTTTTCATAAAATATAAAAAATAGGATACCAAATAATTCCTCAATTGGTAAATGGTCTATTGAAATATATTTAAAATTTATTTCATTAAGATACATTAAACCTCATGAAAAACATTAGATGAATTGATGTTTATGATGATTTTAGCCCAATTGTTTTTCACAAATAACTCCCTTTTTTAATCAGTTTAACATAAATCATCAATTGATGGTAGAGTTATAAACATACATCATTCTCAATAGTTGTAATTTGTTTAATGAAATTCATGATTCATTAATTATTATTTATAAGAAATATTTTATTATATAACATATATATCATGGGTTTCCCTCTATAATTTTTATCATAGATATATTTCTTAAAGAGTATAGTCCATGAATTTATGATAAAAAATCATGTATGAAAACAATAGGTATAGTTCATATGTTGTATTATAGTTAGAAAAATTTATAATAATTAAAATATTCTAGGATCAATATTTCTTTTTAGAATATAAAAATCACAACCATCATCAGTTCACTGCATTGGTGATTCACCCTTAATTCAATCTCTAATTATGCACAACCATCATTTAAATATAATAACATCAGTCTCTATCATCGCCTTAATGTGAAAAGTAATAATCTAGCTTTCTTCCCCTCCATAAAATATATTTTTTAAATTCATTAAAATTTGATATACACTTTAGGACTATTTTATATTTGCTTTTATATTTATGATTATCATTAAATAGGATAGTTACCTTTATTTTAGTAACTTCTAGTAATATATAATAAGATTATTTAAATGATATAGATTTATAGTTTCACTCATTGATGCATATTCCCTACTCTCATATAAATCCAATAGTTCTGTCCATGTACCTTGGTATTATTTATGATAATTATCACACATATTTCTTTACAAAAGAAGTTTTAGAAATAATATCTGGTTTATACTCTTGTGTCATAGTTACATTTCAATTATAATTCCATAATATTGTAATGGCCTAGGGTCTTAGAGGCCCATTACTTTGTGAAAATCTAGTTCTTTGGGTGTTCTAGGTAGACTGGGATCCTCGGTGAGGTTTGACTTAACGACAAGCCTACTTGTAGCTCGGTCTACCGGTAGCTGTAGCCTACCAGTAGCTTTGCCTACCGGTATCTGCAGCTACCGGTAGCTCTTTCTACCAGTAGCTTGGTCTACCGGTGGCTGACAAGAACCGGTAGCTCTCGGCTACCTGTCACTGCAGCCTACCGGTAGCTCTAAGCTACCGATGGCTCTCACCTACCCCCACGAGGGTTTCCAGTAGCGCCTCCTTTTGCACTAATTGAGTTTTTAAACTCTATCTTGACCCATTTAAGCTCGTTTTAATACCCAGTAACGCCCATAAATGGAGTTTAATTAAATTATTAATAAAATAAATGATTAGTAATGTGTGTGTGCATCGGTTTAAACTGCGGGAACCTTTCATGATGTGTGGGGCCGCGTGGTCAACCCACGACCTCGCTCCTTACACGGTTTCGCCTTCATATATCAACTGTTCTCGACCCTTATAAACTAAATGCTTCTCCCTTAGGTTTCTTTTCTCGACCACCCTCTGATCGATTCGTTGTCTGCTCAGCCTCACCCCTGCAGTTTTGCACGTCCCATGTTCCTAGCGGTGTAAAGATAAACTTCGATCGTTGATCAACAAGTAGATAATTTCTCCATCGCCTCTTCTTTTTGTGTATCATGCGGGGTGGGTGTGCTACTGCTTCTATAGAATTAGATGAAGCAATCTCTAATAAAGATATAAAAGGATTCTAAAGAATGAATTGGGAGGGATGTGATTAATGATAGTTCTCTGTTTTTATCTTCCTCCATGTTTATTGATTTTTGAATTGTGCGGGCTTACGCCTACTGAAAATCATGGTCGTTGGTGGTCTTTCTCTGTGCACTAAAGAACCCTTACCTCTGGTGATGTTAAATGGCTCGTTTGTTGTTGTGAACCCTTGTTGTGTAAAGGAAATTGATTAATTACGTATATGAGGCAAAATAAATTGAAAGCATGAGGATCAATCCCTTATGTGATAACCCCGGTTAAGACATAGAAATTGAAATCATGGAGTGTGTTAAATCTTATAAATCTGAAAGTACCATCATGGGACTGAATTGTGTTTGTGGTAGTGGTTTGGTTGTTCCTTTCACGGTCTGATTGCTGGGTTATGTGGGAAGGTATGTGAACCCATATGGCTATGCTTTTAGTTTTGAATTTGAGGCAGTGTGGTTAGTTGGTCTATATCACGAATTTGGGTGGGATCCTCTGTTGTTGAGAAATCTCTGGCTCCTGGAATTTGGGGGGGGGGGGACACGGGGGAGTGTCTCGGGGTTTCCTTTTCTTCCAGTACTTTGAGGGATCTCTTATCCCTTTTGTTGTTGTGACTACAAGAGAACCCGGTGTGGATGTTGCAGTTGATGTTTGACTGTTTTCTTTCCTTGACTTGTGATTATGCTTACTAGTTGCCCAAATAGGTGCAGAAACTTATTTTAAACATCATTACTAAACATTAATACAAGGATGGAAAAGATGGGTTTTGTTTGGTTTGATTTGTGACATGGACAGGGGTACTATTTGTGTTTATTATGTTGGCTGAAGAAAAACCTAAACTTGGGTGAGTTCTCATTACCTATACATATAATTGTAGTTTTGTGTTTCTTATTTGTGCCCCACCAAAGATGAGAACTTAGTGCCGAACACCCCCATTTCATGGGGGAGGGTGTTTTTCCCAACACTTCTATTAGTGGATGGTTATTATATCATTTCGGATCCCTTTCCTAGATAGCCCAAGTATCTTCGGGCATGCTATGATGACCTAAAGTCCATTATTAGCCCAAGATCCTTCAGGCAGGGTAGTGTGGTGGTTGGCCTAGGTGTGTGCGGGAAGGTGGTCTCCCATGTGTCTTCGGGATGAGGCCCATGTGTCTTCGGGTGTGGTAGTGGATCTTCTAGCCCAGGTGTCTTCGGGCGTGGCAGTGGTTGTTCTGGCCTAGGTGCCTGCAGGCATGGTTACGTGTGACAGTTATGGCCCAGGTGTTTGCGGGCAGATAGTGGTTGTGTCCCAGGTGCTTGCGGGCAGGGTTTGGAAGTGGGACTGCGGTGAGAATGGTGGGATTGGTCCGATGTGTAGGATGTCTTCAATAACCAGTGTAAAATTGGCATGAGGTAGCCAAACATCGATATGCTTTTACTATACATTACCTTTCTTGCATTATTTGGTGAGTGTGGCTGGTGGGTGGGATGGATGAGCTCCTTGATAGTGTTGGTTGTCTGCTTCTCATGGGACTTTAGTAATTTCCCCCACTTTTGCACGAGAGTCTTTGGTTTTTCCCTACTGATTATACTTGTATGCACACCCTACGTATATAAAAATGCTTTCAGGTTTCCAGGAGGACATCGGGGATCATGCGGGACCATACTAGCGCAGGCATTTGGGGCAGTTGCTATTGTCATTTTTATTTCTTCTGGTACTTTATCTTTGGAGTTCTTGTACCATGTATCTTTTACCTGTGAACATGCATTTGGGAATGGTTTACTTTTGGCCCTAAATTTCCATAATTTTTGGTGTTGTTGGGTTTTATCATCTTATCTCCCGATCCTATTAAATTAAAATGAGTAATTCCTTCCATTTAGTGTGTAATTGTATACCCTTGGTGCTAGTCACAACTCCGAGACCTATTGAAGGCGGGTTTCAGGGGTCATTATCTCTCCTTCAACTTAAAGAAGGAAGGGCCTGGCAATCTGCTGACCCTTCCCCCCTTTTGGTGAAGGCGGGTCATGACAAATATTTTTAGACAAATAATTCCATACATTTTGGAGAAAATGTGATGCCTTTTTGAACCATCCACACAAATTTCCATTAAATTTTAAGATTCTCTTTTTAGAACTATATATATATTTTATTGGTGATATCAAAAATAATTAATGTTTTTTATAACCTTCCTAGATTGTGAATCTAGATGATTGCATCTTGCTTATTTTAAAGGTGATTATTAGTGAAATATTATAATGTTATGATATGTGGCCTCCAAATAAACACAATATAATCTACATTTTCTAATTTTTGGGAAATTATGTAAATCATATTTTTTAGAATACTTCTAGGTAGTTGTTGAGTCAGGTTTCTTTATTTTTTACACCACATTCATGAAAATAACATGAATTTTATTTTTTGGGTTTTACTACATTGGTCAAATTTCTCGTTAGTATAGTAGGGTTAATTTAATGGTACATTAAAAAATTATTTCATGTAGTAAATTTTTTTGTTGAAATAATAAATGAAGTAATCAATATATTCAAATATATTCCATATAATATATAATTATTATTTTAGTAGTTTTTATTATGTGAGTATGTTTTTTTAGTTTCGAATTTTATCAACTAATAGTAGAACGTATAATATTTTAGAATGGTTAATTTTTAGGAAAACATTAAATGAAAATATTCTTAAACATCAATTCCAAAAAAGTGTGAAAAACATACCTTTATTGTATTCTAGAAATATTGGGTAAATATTATAATGATTAATTTTTTGTTGTTATATCATTATTTTGGGAACCTTTTACTTAGATAAACATATCAAATTTTATAAAATAATCCTTCTATGTTTTCTTGGATATTATGTAATTTTTATCTATAGAATCGTATATATAATCAGATATTAGAAATTAATTTTACATCAAAATGGATGAAATGAGTATTTGTGAAATGAAATAATGGGATGCCATTTGATATGAACTTACAGAGGTCCAATAAAGACATTATGTACAAATGTAACTTTTATCAATTGTTGTCAACATGTGTGAGATACTATTTTTATATTTTATCGTGGAATCATATGATATAATAACTAATAATTTGGGTGTTTTATTTTTACATTATTCTAATTTTATATGTCAACATCAAAGCCAAGGCACATCGTATTCATGTGATTATTATCATTTTCAAATAACCTCCATCACTCTTTACAGTACTTTATCTCCATCATATATATTTTATTAGGCTACAATTTTCATGCTTATTATTGTGAAATAAGATCCCCTTTTTTATTTCCATTAATATATAATTTATAATATTTATCATTTATATAGATAAGATAATGTTCTTCAAATATATGGATGAATAATTTTATATATGTTTTGAAATAAATTATTCCAAAACACATATCGTTGAATTTATTCATCTTTTATTGATGTCATATTAATGAAAAATTTTAAAAGTAGATACATACAATTCACCAAATTGTTTAGTGGTTTTATCTTTGTTGACTTATTTTCCAATGGAATTTATATTAGATAAAAACCCCTTTTCCCACTTTTTAAATTTTGTCCACTTATTATTTAAAAAAGTCATTTTAAAATATAAAGAGTTTTAATCATAAGATACTCCTTGAATTGGAATATAAATTCAACAAGAGATTAGTTGTAATCATTTTAATTAAATCATGAACATGATTTATTATTAAAATGATAATCAATATATTTTCATAAACATATACTGCTATGATTACCATTATATTATAGTGTATACTATTTATTATTTGAAATCATCCTAATTGTTTTAAAATAACTATTTTAACAATATTTTTTAATGATTATACCTCAATTTCAGTAGAAAAATGAATGTGAATTGTTGTATCTATAGGATTATCTTAAAAAAACATAATATATTGTCTTCATATAGTTATTTAAAAATTTATCAAATACAAAATATATTAAATCATATGGTACTTTGTGAACTAATACTAATTTATATTCTCCTAAATTGTTAGTTTAGGCACCTAAGGGGTTGAGAGAATTTTTGTTTCCAACTTTTTACCAACATCAATTTTATATTTTTATATTTTTCCTTCTTTGGTCCTTTGTCCAATTTTTTAATTGAATAAAAGTCTATACTCTATGAATATTAATTTTGAATTAATTAATTATTACAAATGATATTATCATCATCTTAAATCTGTAAAGGAAGGGATTTTCAAGATAAGAATTATTTTCCTAAAAATATTGAATGTTTTTTGTTTCATATAAAATAAATTTATGACAAATTATGACACAATATCCCATAAATATTCTCTTATACAACCCAAAACATGAACTATGTTTCTATAATTGTATTTCAATATCTTTCCACCTATTAATTTAGTTATCCAATAAATAGTATATTTTACCACAATAAATGCATCACAAAGGTACTTCACAGCTGCAAATTCCTCCAAACCATTTATCACAAAATCTTCTAATATATAAATTATGATAAATGTTAGATAGCCCAACTTCTTCTCCATATTTTGAATCAATTCATTATTTTTTTCACTTAATATCTTATGATATTTACGAATTTAATAGGTCAACAAACAATCTCAAACATATAATATTTATTTTCCCACGCTTTTTATCTTAATTATTCTATTACTATTTACTAGATCTCATTGAATACAAGCATATTGGATTGATTAACTTATAATTCAAAACATGGTGTGTCATCCAATTTATCATTATATTAGGTTATCTATTTCATTCTTTCAAGTTTTCTTAGATTATTCAATATTGATATATTTCTACTCTCTCTTCTTATCATATATATAACAACATAAAAAAATTATTTTTTAAATATATTTCCTATGGAAAATATTATATAATTACATATAGTATTCCCCCCCTCCTTTCCAAACATAATTATAAATATGGATTTCACATAAAATATTATTATTTTTATTATACAATAACTATAATATATAGTAAATAAAAATTAATAGAACTCATTTATTTCTACTCATTTTAAACCGTCAAAATAGTCTTCATTTAAAATGTACTAGTTTTATAAAGATAATTTCCAAAAGAATACATACAAGAATATATATTTTTCATTATTGTATTCATATTACTTCAATTTCATGATGATAGAAGGAATAATTTAAAAACATATTTTTAAATAAAACTAGAGTATACTCATCATTGAACATATTATTCATAGATTTCAAATATTCATTTATTTACTGAATACAAAAAAACCATTTCATATCATTATAATTTTTTTAAAAGAATAAATAAATAAAAACTAATTTTTGAAACAATGATGGAAGATAAAAGAATAATATGAATTTATTTTCTATATAATGTATTTTTTTGAATCATTATCATTAAAAACACTTTAATTTATTAACAAAATGAAATTTGGTAATGATCTAATTATCTTAGCATGAAGTTAAAATTATTCATGCATTATTCATGAATCAAATTTATTTTTTTGATATTTCAATAATTAATCATTGGATTCATTAGATTTCATTTTTTATTACTAATATTGATATTAAAATATACACATTTGTAATTGATATATTAAATACAATAGATATATCTGACAATTAAAATTAAATTATCACATTAAAATAAATTATTTAATAATATCATAATTATCAATGATGATATTTTATCAAGAGATAATAACATTAATTATAACACATTTTATTCTAATAAGAATATATAATTTGGTGAACACATAATTTTTATCATTTAATCATCATTTCCAATATCTTAAATATTATATTCCTAAATACACTCTAATTAATCACACACACATTGAGTGGTTTCTATTCTTAAAATAAAGAGGAATATCCAAAGCATTGATTGGATTTTATTTTATCTTGATAATTCTATTAGGGAATTTATATACATACATTCGTCATCAATGCGAACATTCTATAAGTTCTGATTCAAATGAAAGATGATTATAATCTCTTATATCATGGTAATAATATTACATATTATCTACTTTGTTATATTATTACGTATATATTCAAAGAATAAAATAAATCTCATAATTCCATGAATTAAATATGATGCATTTTATATCAAAAGAATATTATGTGAACACCTTTGATAATTTTCTAGTTCTTACAATGATTTATTTTACACAAAACTAAAAAATTGATATGATTCGTCAACAATATCATACCTATCATTAACTATTAGAAAATATGTTCTATATTCAATGAAATATATTAAAATCCTTCTTTCTCATCATGGAAAATGATGTGTATGTAAAATATCCGCATGTATATAATGTATTTAATAATTTATTAGATGGATTGTAAAAAATAATAAAATCTTATAAAAATGTCTATATAAATATATTAGTGAAATTTTATTGATATAATATAAAAAACATGCATATAAATAAATATCAAATGTAAGAACAAAATTTTCAAAATTATTCGAAATTTTTTCTATAGATTGTTTTTTAGAAATAAAAACATTTGGTTTCCACCTTTCTCTAACAAAAATCGTACATATGATATAAATATAATATGTGCCACTACCTATTAAAAATATCATTCTCTATGACACTCCAAAATATTTTATAAGAATACATATCATATGTATCATATTTGGAGTACAAAAATTAGATTCAAAATATCTAGAATAAATGAACTATTCCATAAATAAACATAATTCATCTCACCTCAGTTTGATATAGTAATATCAAATTAAAACACTTCATATCACTATATCAATTATTGGAATATTTTAAATTACCATTTAATTAATTTACTAATCCTTATTAAATATTATATTCTCGTGTTATATTATTTTAATTATCTTCAGTACCTACACATTTCAGCATTAACAATATCCTTCAATAACATTCATATAAAGGATCTATGTCACTGAATAGAACAATGTTCCAGATAAAAAAAGAAAATAATAGATTCCCTACAATAAAAACAGTTTCATAATATCATCCACATGATATAAATTTTATAAAAAATATATCAATCATAATATCATGTCTTAATTCAATATGGAAAATATCAAAAACATCAAAAAATTTGTATAAATTCTATCTAGAATCCATCTTACCTTGTAAACGTTGTGGTAATTACATTATTTCTAATTATGAAAATGTGTGTGCAGTATCATAGCATCCTTTATTGGCTGTATTCGTATTCTATCATCAAAATTGATGACAAACTAAAAATATATCCTATATAAATTGACAAGAAAAACACAAAATTGGTTATATCAACCAACTATAGAATATAACTCCCATAGAAAAAATATTCCCTATGATAAATTCAATATTCATAGGAAAAAATTTCATCTAATGTATGTGGGTGAAAAATTAATTTTTTCATTATATTGATATTGAAAAATCATTTATGGGCCTAATTTTGGAAAAAATGATTTTAAAATAACATCATTTTAATCACCATCACAAATATTTGAATTACACTTATAAAATAAATTAACATAATTTTCAATTAGCATAAATTTTTTGATGATGATTACTATTATATATATTTTTCCTTTATCTGAAATTTATTATCATCATTTATATATTTCTATGACAGATTTCCATACAATACTATTCAGGAAAATAATTTGACACATCATGAATCATTAAATCCCTAAAGGTTTTGAAATATATTTAATATCACTGCATGAAAAAATTTTATACGCATTCTTATATTCATATAATATTTTTTCAAGATTTCGTGGATGTTAATAAATTGTTATGTAATCATGATCTCTATTAGAAAATGATTAAATCATAATATAAAACATGATTATAGAAATTCAATTATTTATCATATATATATTATAATATTAATGTGTTTAATTAAATATAAAGATATCAATAATAAACATCATAACTATGATAATGAATTTATTAAATTATTCATTTTCAATAATTATATTAAAACAAATTGTCTAGTAGTTTAAATATTTAATTTGAATACCAATTTATTTCCGTAAAAAAGTTTATGAGGTTTTTTTTTCAAATTTTATTTAATTATTGTCTACAATTTACATTTTCTCATTTTAGATAATTATTCTTAGAATATATTTTAGGTATTTCCCTCATATTGGAAAAAAATATCTATAAGACACTATTCTAACAACTAACAAGGCATTGGAAAGCTGTGTTGAAAAAATCATGTAAATAAAGACCCAGAGGGATATCATAGAATATCATTCAGTAATTATATATAAGAAATTTCTTTCCATAAATTGTTTTAATAGTTTTCATTTTATTGATTTATGATGATCCACATTGATCTTTATGAAACAAAACAATAAGAAAATCTATCCAATTTTATCTTTTGTAAGGGTCGCTATGATAGTCAAATTCATAGAGAGCTAGGGGAGACTTTAATCAATAATAATTTTATTTTATTTAAATCTATGTGTTATCTCATTCTTATTTTGTACATATGTAAATATCACATAATAATGTTGAAATTGAAATTAATGGAATACACTTTCAAAAGAGGATTTCATTCTAGATAGATGATTATGTCTTTAATGTATTTATGTTTTTTCCCACACACACAAAAATATCTAATAGTTGATGAAAATTACTTCTATGAAAGGGTATAACTAAAATCATGTTGTATAATTCAACAACCAAAAATACATCAACAACATATAACTAATAATAAGATGAATAATGTATAATATACTAAATTATTATTACCTATGAAATTTTTTCCTAAAACTGGGCTTGCCTATTAATTATATTCTACAATATTTATTTACATTAGTACTATTACGTGTCCTCTCAACTATATAAAATAATTAAAAATATATTGTTCCATCAATAAAAAAATTCTGTCAATTTTTTAATTATATACTCTTTACCTCAATATAATATCATTTTCAGATATTAAATATCACAACCATTTATGTACATTCAATTTACTACTCTATTATGTATGAGATTAAAATCATATACAAATAAATATATATAATGTAAAATTTATTTTCCTTTTGAATAAGAAATTTACATCTACAAGAATCATGAAATTTAAGGTCATCTATTTCATTATTTTTATTTTCTTTTTATGTAACACATCTGTATTATAAACCAAAAAAATTATAATTGCAAAATTATATCCATGTTCGTAGTTTTAAATAAAATTATATCATATTTTTCATCTAGAATGGTGTAAATTTTATGTCATTATTGATTAATTGTACATCATATTCTATAAGTAATGTAGGTAGATCACTATTATTTTTACAAAAAATTACAATTATATATCATCACCATCTAATGTTATATTATTGTCACCCCCCATCAGTGAAATAAATATCTGGAATAGCTATTTAATTTAAAAAACTATTATAATGTCAAATCATTTAGTATCTTCATTGAATATTCATAATATCTATTTTTGGAAAGATCAATAATTAAGATAATTGATAACAATTATAAAAAATATAACTCTTTTGTTTTCAATTTGAATTTTTTTCCAACTATTGACTCATATGAATATGTAATTTGACCATAAATATTTTTATTATTCTCCTAATGTTTCATAATATTAGGTGTAAGAATCCAAAATTTCTCTAATTTAATGTCTGATGACCCTTATGAATTGAGCTAATTTTAAAAATTATATTCATTTCGTGCTCATTTAATATATACCAACGTTTATTAAAATAGTAATATTAAGTTTACATTAGTATGAATGATGGTAATATTTGAAATTTTCTCTAAAATAAATATAAAAATTCATTGGGTGGAAAAATAAGTTGGTTAATTTTCACACAATTTTTGCCTTTCATTGAAGGTCCGTCGACATGGTAGTTTTCTTCCCAGTTTATATGTGTTATTATATAGTTTATCGTCGATAATTTTTATAAGAATCTTATCCATTTAGCTAAATAATTCCAATTTAAAGGAGATTTACCACTTCTGAATCATTGTAAAATGGTTGTTGAGTAACATTAAACTCACAATTTATTCCATCATTTTTTATTATCCATATAAAATGAATGTTTGAGAACCAAAATATCATCTTTATATGATGAATCCAACAGACATGGGCTAAAGAGGAATCCCATGATTACCCTCTTTTGATATCTGAAGGCTTCAACAATGCTTCTAGGTCTAGAATTCCCTATAGAAGAGAAATAATTATTCCACATGAACTATCCAATGAAAGAAGAGTTCCAAAAAATACAAAATTTACATTTGAAAATAAAGATATCCTATGAATAGAAAAATATGATATTGATTTATTACAATTAAATTTTTTGGTACTATTATCGACCATGATATCCACCATAATTTTTTATGATGAAATCTAGATATATTTTTTTATTTTTCCATGTTTGTGTTTTTTCCTACATGACTATATTATGTGAAGAAACATGTCAACGGATACATTTATAATAATTCTAGTTTCAAAGAGAGTTATAGAGAGTAGAATAAGAGAATTATATTATGAATTGTCTCAATATATAGTAGGTAGAAACTAGACTGGTTAGACATTGAACTCCATATCACTGAAGATATCTTGCATGAAATGAAAATATGGTTAATGTACTATCTATTATAAAATGGATTCCTCATTAACATTTTTTTAATCTAACATATTGAAGGTGGTAATTAATTTTCATCATCTGGAAAGAAATCCCCCAAATAAAAATAATTCTTGAGGGCTTTACCCACTTATTATTGAAATTTTTGAGCCTAGTGGTGGATCTTATAATAATTAGGTAATTATAAAACATTTTTAAATTAACCATATCATTCATCAATGGAACCCAAATGAACATATATTATTTATTAACAAAATTTAATTTCTACACACAATGCTTGAACTCCATTTGTAGGTTTTCCAGATTACTCATATGGTCAATTATGGTGGTTTGGAGATCAATAATCTATTCCACATCATTTAAGATATATATAAATTGTGTCACATTCATGTACTGAAACATTTTTTTCAAATAATAATTAACATTAAAAAACTATTAAGATTTAGAGTCAATAAAATAATTAATATTCATAATATCTACCCACACTGAACATGTCATGTATCTCATGTGCTTCAATTTTAATTTAATGAATAACAAGGCTCTGAGGATGAAAGTAGATCCATAATTTTCACTAATTCTTCTCCAAATAATGTTTTGTTACGTTGATTGGATGATATTGGTATGATTTATGATTCAAACACCTCCAAAAGAATGTGGTTTACAACATTTTCTTTATTTAATGTTATGATATTTCAAAATTGAGCTTCTATGAATAATTTTTTTAATAATAATATTAATGTTCTTGAAAAAGAAGTGGGCCATTTGATGAAAATGACAAATTAAATGAACTTGGATTCAATTTTATTGTTTTCAAGAAATATTTTATGATCTATTGATATAGATATTCATTTCGATGAGGCCAATATATTTTTTATCTATATGACAGTGTTTTTAAAATTGGATTATCTCGGTCTACCCTATTTAGAGGACACCATAGTTTTTAAATTGATGATCCCCATGTATAATTCCCATTAATTTATCTTGTCTTCCATCATTAAATATATTATTTCAAATCTTTTCATTAACAAACACTCATTATTTATACATAGTGATGTGATAAGATATTATATAATTAAAATTATATGACTAAAAAAATGTGTCACATTTTATAGAGTTAAACAAAATGTAAACCAATTTGGTAATTATATCCTAATAATTGAATGGGATAGATTGGATACACTATTTGGTATTGAATTATTGTAAATAAAATGAATAATTTAAACTTTCTAGGAATTCTTGAAAGGGTTAAATGACAATTTATTAACTAGAGGGAAGGAATAAAACTTTATATCAGAGTTATAACACTTCATAATTTTTGAATATATTACATTTAAGAAATTAGAATTCTTAGATGACTTGGGAGGAACACAATACCAATAATAAGTTAATAATTATATTTTTTAAATATAAAAGAAAAAAATATCATAATTATATATGGAATTGAAAAAATTAGTGACCTGGTTAGAAAGGTTAAATTCTCATAATAAAATACTATTGGATTGAATTTGATTGTTTTCAAATGTTTTCATTAATTATATTTTTTTTAAATTTAATATTTTTGATGAGAGATATGAAAATTAAATGATAAAATTTATTTAATATTAAATGAAATAAACGCATTTTATCAATGGCCTTGTAATGTAATGATAATGAATACTAGTCTAATAATAATTAGAAAAATAGAAATGATTGGTTTGAAAATATATTCTATTATATATATATATATATTCATTTAATGGTATATTTCAAATATTAATAATATTAAAATTTATAAATTATTTATTAGAAAATAAAAAAAATTATTAATCATTCATGAATTTATTTTCAAATTTCCATAAATATGGACAAAATCATTTAGAGACAAAAACTGATATTTTTCTAAAAACAATTAAGATTTGTTTGTTATTTATTTTATTTTAATTTTTAAATTATAAATTTATTCAAATATTTTAATAATCACTTAATTATCTTTACTACAGATCGAATAAAAATATTATTTTTATTATTAAAAAATTATTTACTATTAATATAGTTTTATTGATTCTGTGTGAGGATAGAACAGTTAAAATCTACCTCATATACAAATTTAATATAAAATTTTAAATTTTTTATTTGGAAATGACATAAATGTTAGTTAGTAATATATCATAATATATTTTCATTTAACTATGTTATGATGGTAAAATTTTTCCTTCAGACTAACCATTAAATGGGTTAAGAGGGTTAGCATAAGTGAGAAGGCCATAACAATCACTAAAATGTGTACCAATTTGATTAGATTTGTATTTTGAAAATCATATTATTATATAATATAAGGTAAAAACATACTAATCCTCATTCCATGAGGAATAAACTTATTATATTTAATTTTTATCAATATTTATAAGACTGTGATGCCTCTCACTGTTAATATAAAACCTCATCACCTCATTTATAAACACAGATTGAGACCCATTTGAAGAAAACTAAATAAAAAAAATCACTTTTTAACAACCATTACCAGATTTTAGAAGTCTTTGTCCACAAAAAAAGACAAAACTATTAATGCTTAAGGTGTAAGCACATGATTTATATATAGGGAGGAGGTGATGGACATAACTGAGTTATGTTATGTGTCTTTTCAAATCCAAATCTTCCAAATATTGTAAAAACCCATAAAACAAATTTAATCAATATCATTATGAACATAACATGTTATTGTATTTCATGAACATTCATTTTATACCTCTTTCCAGTATGACGAAAAAAATTCATCTATCTATACATAATAACCACTTTATTTATTCATATTACATAAATTTTCAATGTATTATTATTTTATATGATCTGAAATATTTTTGAGAGAAGGCACAAATTTTTTTTTATATTGTGGCATAGTGATCACATAATTGATGAGTAAAATATATTAAATATATTAAATAACATACACACATAGTTTTCAAGAAAAAAATTAATAACATATAAAAATGTACATATATCAAAAATGTGAAGGTAGTATTGGGTACAAAATTCTTGTTTTATCCTAGGCAAGACATAACCTTTATAAGAATGGGTTAGTTATATAAAAGTCATCACAGGAGTGGAACAAAATAAAACAATAATATAAATTGGTTTAATTATTTAGGTTTATGTATTGATTTAGAGATTCATGAATTTTAATATGATGGTTGAATCCCATGGTTATTTTCAAAACCATAGAAACGTTGGAGAGACCTTAGATGAAGTATTGGAGGATTTAACTTAGATGAATGGATACAAGATTTTTGATCGATGGTCCACCTGCCAGATATACAATATATCATTCCAATGATCATAGTGAAGGATCATTTTTCATCATTTATCGATCTGAGTAAAGATGTAGTGTTTGACTATTTGGATTCCTTCC
Organism: Viscum album; assembly: GCA_963277665.1. Classification (NCBI taxonomy): domain Eukaryota; kingdom Viridiplantae; phylum Streptophyta; class Magnoliopsida; order Santalales; family Viscaceae; genus Viscum; species Viscum album. The sequence continues at coordinate 1,020,217,695 of OY728143.1, forward strand.
TCAACCATTACTCCAACTATAAATGTGGAAAATTCCCCTAATAGATAGATTCATGGATTATGCATATTTAATTAAGGGATATATATTGGAGATTTAATTACGTAAATTTAATTAGGTAATTTATTCTTATATTTTCATTATATCATTAATGAACTGAGAAGGGCATGAAAATAAATTGGGATACATTCCTCATTATAATTATTGTCTTCCCCCATGATTATTAACTCTGTATTGGCATTATATGTTTATCTTGGGGTTTGACATATCCATGTAAATTGATAATTTCTAATATGTTTCATGGATAAAATATATAAAATTGTAGATAAAACATCAACATGTCATAAATGAGGATTGTTGGTCATATGGGTAGAAGATCAGATGACATAGATATCTGATTTACTGTTATTCACCATGAAAAATAATAATTATATGTGTATATATTTTCCAAAAATATTTTATTCATTTAACAATTTTTTGGTCAATAAAGAGTCACAGGTGATATGAAATGTTGTATTTCATGGAGACATGTTGCTAGATTCTTGGTCAGAGCACTAGAGAAGATGAATTCATCATGGAAAATGATTTTGGGAAATCCCACGCTAAAAAATTGTTTGTTGTGTCTACACGTCCTGTGAGGTCCTTATCCCATGACTAGGGTTTCAGAAGATAATTTGTATTACACATCATGTGACTTCTACCAAGAAACATGTTTTGTAAATTATATTGTATGACAACATATGTTTTGGTAGGCAGGATAGAGCACACAGTGTACTCCATTACATGGAAACAATCATGAGTAGATTACATGGGTTATGTCGTGTAATGGAAATTAAGCACATGTACATGATATAAATTCATGCACTAAAACATTGGTAGAGTACATGGGTATCCGACATGCCATGTATTCCAACCATGAAATGACTTGATACATTTCCCATATACATGGGTAGTTCCCTATGTGAAGGGACAAAATGTGTAATCCTTATACAATATGCGTAATTGAAAAAACATTCATGGATACATTCTAATATGTATCAGTCAGACGTTTCATTTGGGTTTTTTCTTGTAATATATTTTATTGTGGGTTAGTATGGAATCATCTCTAACTCCTATGAAAACAATGCCTTCAGAAGTAATTCTTCTAGAAATTCATTGGAATCAACCATGAGGCCCATAGTGAGATCCTTTATTTATAATGGTTCTCTTTGTGGATTTATTAGTATCATTATGACCAAAACTAATAGGGATCTAATACTCTACATATATATTTAATCCATTGTGAGTTATTTGTATAACCCCATGGCCTAGGGAGTGATCCTCATTTATGTACCGTATCATTTTAGACCTTCATCATGTGCATATTACGGAGAAATCCAATGATCGTTAACTCTATGATTGAATTAATCATGTTTATAAGGCACCTGAGTGTGTTCTCCTTGACTACTTTTTGTGGAATATTCATACTCGAATCCTATACCGTCATAAATTAGTTGTGACATATCTTTATATTATGTTTCATTATTGAGTTTATCTAGAAATTCTTATTAATTTTTTTGTAGAAATATACATATATAGAGATGTCTGCATTTCCTTTCATATGATTTTTTGGGTTAGAGTTTTCTTAGTGGGTAATTTTATACTCGCTATTTCACGATCTTTGGATTCACTTATCTTGTCTAGTGTATATGATTTCCCTTTTGAAAGAGTTTTATAATAGCGAAGACTAAGTAGTTCATAGTGAGAAATGACAGGCCAAGGTGTGTTCCTACAACTTTTTGACATTATTACCCAATTTTTACATTCCATTTGGACTAGTTTTTATACTCTTATGGTAGTATTTTATTTGTGAATTTTAAAATTACATTACGTCGTGTCCTAATATTATTGTAGGATTGAGGTGTATGCATGCTTGGTTGTACAATTTTTTTTACATTTAGGTACTGTGTATGCATGTAGATGTGTGTGTGTTAATTGGTATAACATATAATTCCTCAAACAGGAGAGATATACCTACATGATACTATTTGCCATCCCCTTTCCTATTAGAGGAAAGCTTGAGGAATTGAGGCACATTCCCCTCTTTGACAATTTGTGACACTAATGAAAGGATGAATGTCATATTTACCACTTTATCTCATGGGTGAATATATATGTGTGTGTATGTATTTAATGAATATATATGTTATTTATTAGATAAATGTTATTCAAAAAATATAATATTTTATTTACCATATGTCTCATCAGGTCATTCAAAAATTAAATCACCACCCATGGATATGTGCAGACTACCACCTCCACGATGTGATATAAACCCTTTCCCATAAAATCCGTAAAATTAAAGTCATAAATGTGTATTTAAAAAAGAGTTTTTACATTAATACTGTTAATATAATTATTTAACTATTTTCACGGTTCATTGATTAGAACCATCCATTCGAATCATTGATGGAAAACATAATCGTTGACACCAAAATACTGATTTCATCTAAAATTATTTATAAATATGAAATTGAAAATACACAATAAATATATATATTAAGATAAAAATTAATATTGTTATATTATATTATATATATATATATAATTTATTTTTATTATATAAATTTTTTTATCATGTTTGAATAATGTTATGAATTTATGTGAGGGATTATGATCCAATCTAATTTTTATCAGAATTTTTCATGTTTCAATTTCAATTATACTAATTTAAAAAAAAAATATATCATCAATATTAACTGGTGTATTCACATCTAGTAATATATTATGATTTCATGTATTCATTTCAATTTCTCTTCTTTGATACTCAAAATAGATATAGAATTTGTTTAAGTTGAGTTGTCTTTATTTCTCAATTAAAAATGAAATAATATTACTTCTATTTAAATTAAATTAAAAATGTTTTATTGAATTTTTTATATATAATTTCAAATTTTATAAACATATATTTATTACTTCATTCAAATTAATTATTTCTGAATTAAATTATTCATTAAAATAAATTTTACCGTGAAATTTTGAATTTTTAAAATTTCGGGTAATGGATATTTTCTTATTTACTTATATGACATGAATAGAAATTCCCAATATTATGTCTATTCACAATTATTTAAATTAAATTTCAATTTCCAATGTTTATTTAATTAAAATCATATTCCCATAAATATGTAACATTTTCCTATAAATTTTTCCATAATAAAATAATGTATTAAATTTTTTTTAAATCCTAATTCAAATTCTTTTGTAATTTTTTTAATTTATACCGAAATATGATATGGAATATTATTCAAAAAATTGATATAATCTAATTATTCAATTGAAATTAATTTTCTATATTATGGATTTTGATTATGTTCTGGCTAATATAAAATTAATCTTGGTTCATTCATATTGGTAAAGTAAACATTAAGAAATGATGAATGCTTTCATGTTTGATTGGAATACAGGTGAATGTTTTATTAAGTGTGTGTAAATTATATCAATAAAATTAATTGGTTAATGGTTTATTATCTCTTTATATCAATTTTTTTATCGGTGGTTATCCAAATCTAAATAAGTAGACCATGTTGTTATCCAAATCTCAAAAGGTACCAGAATTGTTTTCCCATGATGGCTATGTGATGAATATCTTGGTTGGTTTCATTATTATATTATTTTAATTATTAATTTTAATCTACAATCCTATGTCAAATTATTTTTATATTTTTTGTACCTTAGGGAATAATCCTGTTTGATGTTCCATGCAATTATAACATATTCCATTTTTATAAAATATTATTTATTAACTAATAATTTTTCTATCATGGCATGTTGTGTATGTTGTTTAAAATTATGATCATGTTACTATAAAATTATGAATATAATATTCAAAATTAAAAACATGTAATTTTATCTAAATTTTTTATCATAATCTATAATTTGATCCTACACATTCAAATGTTTTTATTTACCAAGATTTTGAAGAACGGTTTTAAGATGTACTTGTCTATGAATGATAATATATCATAAATATTTATGGAGATGTGAAATAATTATTATAAATAAATTGATCATATATCTAGTACATATGTGTACTATTATATTTTAGTTGAAAGTATATTTATCATTTCATATGTATTGAATAATCATTAAAATAAATTCCATATTAGGTAACATGATACTCATGTCACATCTGTTTGTATTAGATAAATGATTTCTTATTATTGTATAATAGAATTTCAAAATTATATTGAAAACCCTATGAATTGATATAAATATAAAAATAATCAAACAAAATGTTATGTTATGTTTTTTGTGGTTCTAAATCAATATAATCCATGTCTAGATAAAATCATCCTGATTTAGGAACTAGCATATTTAAATATATGAGTAATAACTGTAAAATAAATGGTTTGGTATTAACACGATCATTACTATACACATGATGAAGGGGCCAAACTAGTAACAGACATTGAAAATACTAGAAATATTATTTGAATAATTCACATTTTCGTTAAAAATCATGAGGAATGAGAGGATAAAACCAATTAGAAACTGTGATAATCCAATAAAGAGTCTAATGAAACTAATTTTTCAAATGATTTAATTAATTTAACATAATATTAGCCAACTAATATTTATTTACCTTATTATAAGATATCATACTCTTTTTATTTCATGTTAATAATGTTGAACATTTTGATTTTATAATATAATGGATTTAGGAAGAATCAAATTATCAATGAAATTGACGGGAAGTGAAAAATTTTTAAATATGAGAAGCTAAATAAAATAGTGGTTTGTATAAAAATTCTGGTAGTTATTTATACCCAAATATCTAATAATATGCACAATTATAAAAATAATTAATAACTGCAAAATGGTTGAATGAAGAAACAACTCATCATTACTTACATAATGTTGAAATGCTTACCCAAAATTAATTAGTCTTCTAATACACTAATATTTGAGTGGTGAATTATCATTAAAAAATGATTCATTGCAATATTATTTTATCCAATATTGTGAAGGTGATATTCTATATATATCATCTTAAATTTGAAGATGATCAAAATTTTATTCATATAAAGAATTAATTAAATAAGATGAATTTATATCCAAGGAAATGGATGATATGAAAAAGGTATTTTTTAATAAGTATGTTTCATAAAATCAAATCTCTAAGATATATAGGTAATATATTAATATAAAATAAATATATACTCTATTTGAGGGTTCATATATGTCAAATTTATTAATAAATTCTATTTATGTTCTTGAATTTTCAATCAAAATAACAATAAAAATTTCCTCAAAAAATAGTGTTTTGATACCAATTCTCTAATAAAAATTATCTATAAATTACTATGGTATCTTTGAAAAAATATTTTCTTGTTATATATTATTATATATATAAAATGGATACTCTAATTATCATCTATATTTTTGTGATAATAAGAGATTGATAATGTAGTGAAGTGATTAACTAAATGAAACCCATAATGAAATCATAATAAATTTTCCCTAATGCAAAAACATGAAAAATATTGGGGAAAATTTCTACTAGGGTATGGGAAATTGAATCATGTTAAGACTATAGGTTAAAATATAATGAAAATAAGGATGTGATATTGAAGAAAATAAATCTAAAAAATACAAAACCAATTATAGAATGAATTTTTTTTATATAAAATCGTAATTGTACGATAATGTTATAAAAAACGAATGGTTTAACAAATACAATTAATGTAAAATTATCTTAATCAAAGTGATAAAAGGAGGAATAATCAATCACAAATACTGTTGTGGGTAATGTGAATAAATTGTAGAATTTTATACATTTTATATAAATAGTAATTCCAAAAATTAAAATTTAATTTATCTTCTCACCACTAATATTTATAATGATCATTTCATGAGTATGAAATAACCACATCAATTGAAAGCTACTTAATTTTTAGTAAAACCTCCAAAATGTGAGAAAATAAATTTAATGTATATGGATCATATTCGGTATATTTCTATGTGAATTTTACTTTTTTATGATTTTGGGAATGGAATTTAGTTTTTTATATAGTTTATATCAATTATATATGAAGGGAATTTAAATATAGAATTCCAATACAAAATATATTTTTCTATTGAATCATGGATAAATATGAACATACAATGGAAATGAATTCTATTATATGGGTCCTAGTACTTATACATGAGTGATATTAATCTCAAATGCTTTTAGAGAGACTAAACCCTAATGATATTCCAATTATGTAAAAATAATCTCATTTATTTCCAGATTATTTTCCTTTTCTTCCCCCTAATTAAAATTTTGAGATGTAAATCGAACACATAACATTCACTATCTATATTTTAATGAAACCTTATATGATAGAGTATATTAGGTTACATGGATGAAAGAAGAATATACATGATATTATTGAAATTATATTCATACTATCATGATCATAACTATCCGTTCAACCCTATAATTGTTTAATAAGAGTGATTTGTAAATTCATATTTTCATTGATTATTGAGAAATCATCAATATCACAATACAAAAAAAGTATCATCTACCATGCAGTGATTAATTCCATTAAAAATACATTTATATATATTATTCTATAATATTTATCATTGATATACATATCATTAGTTATGGTTGCGAAAGAAAAAGATACCTACAATAGCCTTCCATATGTGGAACAGATACTATAAAATTATAGTGATTCCATTTTTACTTAAAAATTCCACTCATATCATCCTGGATCTAATGAAAAGGCTATATATAAAAAACCATTATCTATTTATAGATATTTTTTAGATTACATTATCATATATTTTATAGGAAATAATTAAAATTGTGATCATTTTATAATTTTTTTTATAGACCATAAGGACAGAGAATTTTTTTCCCAAATTTATAATTTATTAATTTTTTCTATAGAATGATTCATTAAATAAACAAGTAATTATTTGTTATGGTATTTCAGTGGATCCATCAATGAAATTAGTTGATAAATAATATATTAGACCTTACATAATGATCAGGTTAAATAATTATCTTTGAATGGAGTTATTGTACTGATGTTTTTTCAAATTTCACACTAATATCAAATAAAAAAATATATGCAAAAGGGACATTAAATTTTTTGAATAGATAAATGTTAATAAAATGTAATGGCCTAGAAGATAAGTTTAGTTAGGGAACATATTTATACAACAACTTAATGTGGATTAGAGTTTTTCATATAATGTTATTCATTATAAAATTGTTTGGTAAGTGCTACAATTTATTATTAAATGGTGTTATCTTATTCATTAGAATAATTGATGGTTTAAGATTAAAATTTTTGGAATCAGGATTTGGAGCTACTAGAAGTACTTTCTACAGTGAAATTTTTTTTGTAACTATCTCTTAGTGAATGGAGTGGTACATACTTTATAATAACATCATGAAATATAAATTTATATAGTTGGAATTTTTTATTGTATAATAGATATGGTTAAAATTAATTAAATATTAGGACATATAAATAAATTAAAATGATGGGAACGAGTACATAATGGTAAATTATCTGAGTTAGTAGGACTATGATGGATTCCCCAAAAGAAATTTAATGTAAATAAAAATAAATATTGATTTTCATAGTAGGTATTTTTAAATCCTGAGTTATATATGGAAATATTATCTTCTATATAAGAATATTTATCCATGCATCCATGTGATGATTAAATAGTAGTAGAAGGAATATTTTCATTTGTAAAAGACTATAAGGATTGTTCCATAGATGAAAATCAAACAAAAAATATTAATATTGTTCAGTATATGAATATATTTTCATTCATTTAAATAGTCTACGGAATATGATTAAGTTTAATTACATAACCTAACATTCAACATAATTCGTTGATGTATATATATATATCCCAAAAAATTAATTTCATTTGGAAAAATAATTTGATGAATTTTGTAGATTATGTATCATAATTCTAAAATTTTCAAATTGTTTAGTTTTAATGTCAAAATTATAAGGGGTTGATGAAAGCATTACAAATAATTGAGTAGAAAAGACGAAACACCTCTGGTTATTTCATCATTAGTATCTCAATAAAATAAATATTATAATGAAATTTAGGATAGTATATATATCATTAAAATTCAATTAATTTAATTCAAATAAGATATTATTAATCAGTTTACTATATTCTTATGATATACATTAAAAAAATTGTAAGATGAAATTAATTTCCACAAATTTTTTGTATCTAGCCAATATTTCAGGTTTACCATTGTTTTCTGCAGATTTCATTAGCAATAATATATTATAGAGTATAATATTAAGAGTTTATATAATCCTTATAGAAATAGTCATTCATAAAGGATCATTAAAAATAAATAATATATTCATAAACAAAATAGTATAAGTTTCTAATGTGGTTGACATCCACATCATACCTATCAAAAATTTTCATCCTGCAATTGATTTCATTAATATATTCTAAATGATCATTACAATTCCTGATATGGAAGGAAGTAAACGACTCCAAAATGATGGCATGATGTTTGAGAAGTATTTTTTTTGGGGCCTAATAATTCTAATGAAATGGAAGTGATGGTTATGGGTATTCAGAATAATATAAATAATTTTACTATACAGATAAAAAAATGAAACTAAAAATCAATGGTGATATCTTGAAATCCAATTTAGTGATGGGTAATTACATCAATTATATCTATCGATAAAGGATATCATATATAGAAACAATGGGAGTTTGGTCCAAAATTAAATCTATCCCTACAAGATATTGGATCATATCATAATTGTAGCCTATCAACTAGAAATTCCACCAAACATCTCCCATGATCACTATTAATGATATGTATAATGATTGATAATTCACGGACTAGACCTCTAACATTTATTGAACTCATATGATATAAATATGGAGTATGATATTGTCAATGAAAAAAAATAAACATAGATATTGTTTTGAAGAGATGATGTTTGGTAGAAAAGGATCGATAAAATAGTAAATGTTGAATTAAAAAACCATATATATATGAATATGTAATGTTCTAATTTTATGATGTAATGGGGATAATATAACATAATATTTCATGCTAGTAATTGGATCTAAAGCGTTAAATTCATTTATGTGGCATAAAATGTTACACATGGATATTTTATGACATATTTCACATTAATAAAGATGATTTACATGACAGATTCCAAGGAATGAAACACCTAACATATATGAATACATCATTATTATAAAAAAAATATAAAAAAATTATTAATTGGTGAAATTTAATTTAATTAATAAATTAAAATATAAAAATAGTAATATTAACATATCAAAATATAAATTATGTGAATGTGACTACATTTAATTGTTTTATAGATTTGTGTTTTTGATAATTTAATATGAACTATTTGAGATATAAAAAATTATTAATAAAATATCATTTATAATATAATAAAAAATCGGAATCCATGGGATGGTTATGAAATCATATGAAATTATAGCTTCAGAAATATTTCTTGAACATTATTATTTTATTTTTAAAAATTGTATTATTGTAATTAATTTATTAAAATGAATGTTTCTATTATTTATATCGTAAAACATATAGAAAGATATTTTATATACAATTAAAAAACATAATAACCATTTATTAATTAATTATTAAATGGTTATAAATAATAAAAAATAATTTGATCATAGAATATAGTAATTTTCTAAAAACTAATTATTTTTGTGTCAAATTTTGTTTTTCAAAATAAATGAAATTTATCATTATTGATGAATACTTTTAATAAAATGTGTACATAATATAATTAATAATTAAAATTAAAATTAATATTATTGTATATTACTTTGAATAGAATAATAATACATATAATTTATTATTAGGAATAACATTTTTCTGAAAAATGATCTTGATGTGTTCCATGAACTTGATAAAGAATTAATATATATATAATATAATAACCCTATAATTGTTTTTTCCGTATATGGAATTCATATAATTATGCTTAAGTAATAATTTCAATATATTTTTTTTGCACTGAAAGATGTTACCATGGTATAATTCTGTCATCATGGTAAGGGTTAAAAGAGTTAAAATGGTTGTTAACCTACAAGATAATTAATAAGTTTTCATTAAAATATTTCCTAATTTTATAGTTAGATTATATGATTTCCATATTATATGAAATATTTAATATTTTCTAATCTTTTGACCACATTACATAAGAAATACAATTTTTATATTTAAAAGTTCTTAATATTTACAAGTTTTCACCCATGTCACATATAAAAATAATCCCCCTCTAGTCACTTATATTTACACATTGATAGCCATATCATGAGGTTTATATTGAAAACCCACCCAACCATACTACATGCGTCATGAATTTTTTTATCTCATTGGAAGACCAAACTATTAAATCTTATTTTGTAAGCCAATGGTTGGAATTCAATTATGATTTAAAAGACATAACTATGATCTTTTAAACTGCAGTCATCTACCAATTCCTAAAAATATTTTATAAATACTTCGACATAATATAATTAGTATCATTATTACACTACAATATTGTTAATTTTATTTAACAATAATTATCGTATTGATTTCGATGTTATGTGAATTGAACATGTTGCACAAGCATATGTGAAGACTATCAACTCTATAAAGTGATGTAATTTATGATTCATCACCACCTCTAATGTATGGATATATATATATTTATGTAATATATATGATATTTTTAAAATATAATGGTTTTGGAATGTTGAAATAATATTTCATTTCATTTCTTACCATTAATTTAAAAAATTTATGAATCTCTATGCATATGTGAAGACTGCCACAACCATGAAATGAGGAAATTCATTACTAATAACCTAAGTACATGGATAGGTCAAATTTTATATAATATATTATTTCGATATTTTTAAATTGTTAACATTTGGGAACTGTGAACGTGGTTTAATAACTGGAACCATCATACCAAAACATGCATAAAAAACTATTAAAAATAAAAAATTAAATTTTAAATAAAAATATTAATAAATAGATTGTTATATATTATAAAAGTGTTATATGTTATAATATAAGTCTAAATATGCACAATTTTTTGGTATTTATTAAATATTAATTTTTATACTATTAGTCATTGTTCGTGTGACACAAGTCATTACCTTAGTTACAGATTTATCTTACAATCTCACTTTAATAATGTTTTTTACATTTAATTTTACATTATACGGGGTTTTATATTATATATATATATATATAAATTTATCATAAAATGGGTATTTTTTGAGTTTTAACATTTTCTACCCCCCACTATTATACTAAATAATACATAATGATTGTTTTTATGGATGGCTGGGCTCATTTACACTTTTCCGTCAAAAATTTTTATCATCTATCCCAATGGTTATGACATTTATTGGTTGAAGATTTTTTCTATACATAAATCATGATAAAATTATTTTCTACTAAAAGTATTATTCAATATAAATTATTAAAATTTAAATAGATAAAATAATTTTTATAACTTAATTTTGACTTTTAAAAATGTTGGAGTTCAATGTCTTCTTTTTATTGTTTATAAGATGAACATATATTGCCATAATAATTTACATTTATCAATACTAAAATTTTTATTTCATAATTATTTATTTATTTAAAAAAATTTATATTAATATAGTTCTTATTTTATTTTTCATAAATACAAAATTTAATGATTAATTTTTAATTTTTTGTTATAATCAAATTATAATAAATTTATAAAATAATTTTTCTTCAATGTCAATTTACATTTAGGAGTCATATGACTAATTAGGAATATTATATAATTATACCATTATCATTAATTCCATATATTTGTTTTATTTGGGTATATTATCTAATGGCATCTCATGCAAGCTATAACGAAACTACTTGTAAATCTATATACATAGGGACAAGACCTCGTGAAGATACACAAAATCCCAACCCACCCATACTACCCAACCGACAACGATGGAGGGTTTGGAGGAGGGATACTCCAATGTAATATGTTAATGATAATATAATGAACATATTGATTAAATAATATATTTCCCCTCAGTTATTTAAACATTGTATTAATGATGAAAACCCTATTGTTCATGTGGAATACATATGAATGGTTTATTATTATGTGGGAACTGAGAATATTATATGCCTCAAATTAATTTAGTATTTTATAATGTATAATTTATAAAAAGGTAGAAAAATATTTCACCCAATATAAAGAGGGTTCATGAGTGGTTATCACAAGCCTAATACGATACTTGTGTGGTTATACTAATCACACTATGCGACAAATTTTTCCATGGATGTACTTAATATATAAATTTTATGATAATGATAATTCAAAAATCACAATTCATATTTTTATAGATATTATATTTTCAAATGGATCATGATTATTTTATTTCAAAAATATCACGACACTTTTATTTTTTATGTAAATATTTTATTCGACGTCTCTTGAATTATTTTCAATTACTTGGTATGTATTTTTTTCATAATATATAATCCTTTTCACATATCCTTATTATTTTCTTTAAATATAATATTTTCAATTTTTGTAATTTATATTATTTAATGAAATGAAAACAAAAAAATCATGGATGCCTGAAATTGTAGAGTACAAGGACATCATCCCAATGAAAATGTATCATATTCCGGGGGAAGGGTGCTAAATTATAATAATTGGCTCACTTATTGTCATTGGATCGAATATAAGAATTATATAATTACCAATATTATATTTTAATGATTAATTATGTTTATATTTACAATTTTTATGTTGAATGATTTTTTGGTTAAATATTACTATATTGGGTACACTATGAAATTTAATTTATTTGAGATGTTGATGATCAATTTTAAGTAGTATTACTATGTATATTGTTTATATTGAAACTAATATTTTTGTCTCATGGTGAGTATTTTTTTGATACATAATGAATTTTAATTTTAATTTTTATGATATATATATGTGATGTAGTAGTGTCCTCGTGTTTTTCATTCCAATGATGTAGGTAAAAGGATCATCAAGGTTATTTTTTCAATATATTATAATCAATTTTTTATAAATAAATTTATTACATTAGTTGAAGAATTTTGAGTAAAATAATTTTTAATTTATATTAAAAACCATGAATCAATTATTCTAGTGTTTTATGGAAATATTGATAGAATATAATTTTTAGGGGGGTTATAGTCATAGTAGAATATAAAAAAGGTGCACTATAGTTATTTTTTCATCTATGAAGGTGTTAGTACTACACTAGAGTTAATATTCAATTAGGATGTAATTAATGGTTTGATGATGTTTTATTTCACTATGGAATATGATGGTTTTAGGTAATACTAGGGTGATAATATTGTGTTTGAAATTATAATTTATAAGCCTTCACATGTATTCTGAGTAGTGGAAATTGAAACGCAAATTGTTTCAAGAAATAATTTTGAGAAATATGAATATTTGGGGAAATCAACCTTGCTAAATATTTTTTATACAATTTATGAAGATTATATAATGTAATTTTTTGAATTTTTAAAGTACAATTAATGTTGATTACTTTTGTTAATGATTAATTCATTGAAATATTTCATTCTATACTATTTAATATCATGTGGTAAATGTAAATCCCCATCACTATATATTATAATTATAACGTATAAAATATTTATTTTAATACCTTTATAGATGGAAATATATAATGATATTTTTTATGATATGGTGATATTGATAAATGGGTTCTATTTATTGTCAAAAATTAGAACCATAAAAAAATAGTTCATTATGAAGGTATGAATAAGATATATAAACTATATAAAAACAAAATGAGAGTCCCATCAACGATTTTGGTGACGTGATATGAGTTTCATAGAAAATGAGTACGGAAAATTATCATAAAAAATATTTTATTATCATTCATAAAATATTTAGAAGTTATACATTAATACAAATATATATAAATAACTATGAATGTTGTTGATCACATGATAATATAGCATAATTATATAAGAGCTCGTGGTTACATTCAATCCATTATTCTTTATATAAAATACATTCCATGTGTTATATTATTTGATGATCCTCGCTATTAATGGGTCGATGATTGGAATCATTGGGGGTTCCTTTTATAATAAGACGTATATCATAGGTAATATCATTGATCTAATATAAAATCACATATCTCATTGGTTTATTTTATCATGTGATCCTAACATATTTATATAATCACATGAAAATGAAATTTCATTGGAATCGTGGTTTTAATTTTTTATATTTGAAATTGTGATCATGAATAAATATATGATCACATAGTGTATATTCCCTTATTTTGAAAGGGTTACATGAATCAAAACCCTTTCATTATTTAATTTGGAATAATTAATGAAATATACCCAAAAGTAGATAGGTGGTAGCTATAATACAAAAAATATGTAAATATATTATCTATCCAAACTCACTCATCAGATATATCAGTTTGGGGCCAAATTAATAGGATCCATTCATAGGACATGGAAGTATAGTTAACATAGAATTAACATTAAAGGGAATGCAATTTTTTTTCTATTTTAAAATAAAATAGAAATATTTTCCTATAAATTGTAGACATAGTACTCAATTTAATGATCTAGTAATTTTAAAATTTTCAAATTCAAAATAATTTGTGTTTTTATGTAAATTTATTAGATAAAATTCGTTTAATATTTTCTATTGTTTGATAGGTGTAACCCCAAAATAGACTCATATCCCTATTATGGATACATATTCCCCTATATTGAGACTTCATTTAATTTTATCCAAAATCTATAAAATGCATAATAATTTTTTTATGTTAATATCAATGGATTAATAGTATTTTTATGTCAAAAAACCATCCCCTCATAATTGGTTGTATCCAATAGATTAATTGTAAAATTATACGAGGACCAGTAATTATGATTCTATAACATGTAAATGGGATGGAATTTACACCCATATAAATAGTATGTGACCATTATTTATTGCAAGACCCTTGATTATCGTGATGAATGACCAACTATCTTATGGTTTTATATAATAATTTATATTTGTATATTCCTTTCGAGTTTCCCTTTCTTTTTAGATGCCAAACAATTCCCATAATTTAGGACGACATTGATATCATGTCCCAATGTTATACGTACTCATCAAGGCTACCATGTTAGTTATTTGTGGAATTTATTCATAAGTATTATTTTTCTAAATATATTAGTGAATATAATATTGTTCTATTCAATTATTGAATATATGAATGATATATTTTTAAAATATTTTTAATAAACATATATATGGTTTGGCAAGAATGGATAATAAAAAACTCAATTTTACATAGTTAATATTTATTATATAAATATATCAACTTATATTTAACAAAAAATGAGGACATATTTGTGACAATATTATTGACTATTAGAATTTTTTAAAAAACAAGTGGTAAAACCATTTTATTCAAAATTATAATTTTTTTGTGTAAATAGGTGGAATTCAATAGAGACATTTATTAGGTGGATTTGATATTCACTAGGGACAATTATTAGTGGAAAATATATAGAATATGTTTATTTATTTATTTTTGATAGATTTAACCTAATTAATAGTAATAATTCATTGTAAAAAAATCACTCAATTAATATTATAATTATTTTCAAAATCTAACTATAATATTGGGTTGAGAATATCATGGGACATGATACATTTTGGTTACCATTGTAATTGGTCAGACCACTCCTGTCAATTCCATTTTAAGAATCTGTCTTTTGAGATGTTTTAGTATATCAACGTGACTCTTTAAAACACTTTCTAGAATTTATTGGTCTACCATGTTTTCTAATGGTTAATAATTAATGGGATTATCCAACAGTGTCACAGTGGTGGTGTCACTTTCGCAGTCGAATACCCTAGTGGTCGCTCTCTGTTGATTACTAGCTGGTGGTGACTCAATGAAAAACGTCATGACTAACAACTACTAACAAACAACAACATGAGTTTGTTTCCTTATTGAGAGGTGACTCACCATACGGGGACAAGAAAGTAGTGCCTCGATTAATAGTTCCTTGTACAACGGTGTCTTCCCAAATAGTACCTCACACGACGATGTCTCGTGATAAGTTTCTCCTTCTCTAGTTTCCCTAATTCAAATTTTTCATTGATGTAAAATGAATTTAATTATATGTTTTAATTCATTTGATTATGACACATATCCCATAAATATCATCTTCAATTCCTATGTATTTTATTTATTTTACTCAATCAACAAATTAAATCATTAATAGAAATTATTTTAACAACAAATCTAAAATGTATATAAACCCACACAACTATTTTGATTGTTCTGAAGACAAGATATCATTTCCCATTTCCCTTTCCTTTAGGATTTTTCATTCAATTTTATTCCTAGAGTTATTTTACCGTATCTATTGAGTGATGTTCTTCATCATTTGTTTAATTTTTTTAAAGTGGTTTTCCGGGTTCATATGCTTTCCCCTGTCTTGGGGCAACGAGGAAGTGCGAATCACTTTTTCTTAAAGGTAGTTTTTCCTTCGTATCTCTCAATTGTGTTTCAGGAAGGGTGGGTGTATGAATGTTTTACCTCTAGGAATATGGTTGAATAAAAAATTAATAAATCAAATTGAATTTTGATAGTATTAATATATGAGGGCATGGGAAAAGTGATTTGTGTTCTTGTAGTTATTTTTTCCCTTTTGATATTTTGATTGGTTTTTTATTACTATCCATAAAACAATGTTCATTTGTGGTCATTGTTTGTGAACATGTGAAGTCATGTAAAAGTTTGTTGTTTAATTTCCACTGAAAAACTATTTATATAATATCAATTAACCATGTATTTCTGGTTAATTGAATGGAAACTCCATGATATTATTTATTCTTTGATAACACCCTAAATTTAATAAGATGAGTTTGAATAATAGCCCATTTTTTAATAATGTAAATTTGTATCATGGTTGTAATGAGTGGTTTTTATGGGTTTTGTGCATGGGGTAATAAAGTATGTGGTTTCATGATGGGTATAGAATGGCTGTGGTGTGGTTATGGATAATGGATGTTGAAAATTGTAATAATGAGATGTGTTGCTGGGTGCATCTGTGAGTCAGTGGTTTTCACTGTTGAGTGGAACAATTGGGTGGGGTGACATTAAATAAGGATGATGGCAGTGCCTGGTATGGGTGATAATTTTTTAATAACATATAGAATTCTTCACCACTTATCTTGTGGTCGGTATATGTTATGCCATGATTTTGAGTTAAACATAGTGAAAATTTTAAGTGTGTTAATTTACCATGGTTCACATTCTTATGTGTTAATTTTGATGTGTTTCTTCTTGTTATTTGTAATTAGTAGTTTCCCTTTAGTGAAGTTATAAATTAATTCTTAATAATATTGATATGGAATGAGTTATTCATATTAATGGGATTGAGTTGATAATGGAATGTTAAATGATGGGTTGTATGGTTAACTATGTTAATTTTAGAATAATGAAATGAATGAATGTTTAGTGAAGAATATTTTTAACACCAATTAAATATATCAACATCAGAAGTGACCATTACTGATTCTGATAATTGCATTTAGAGGTAGAAAAAATTTGGGAAGGGTATATATTTTTGTGGTAAGTCTAAGAACCCATAGGTTGTACATGAGTTTATGGTAAAATATATATTTATATGTACTATCAATTTTCCATGTAATTTCTATATGCATCGCACCATAGTAGTGATGTATGTTAAGAATACACCCATAGTCCAGGGAGAGTGTTTCTATCCCAAACATCCTCACAGTATGATGGATTGATGACCACTCACTCTTCTATGCTCTTTCCTCCAGATGGTGAGCCCATGATTCATTAGGCATGTTTTATTTTGTGAGGACCTTGTGTGTGATGGTGAGTTTTTGTTTCCCAACTGTCTTTGGTATGATATGAGTTGAGATTTCTGATGTGTCTTTTGGATGATATGATTTATTCAATTCAAGGTCTCCTTACAATGGGATTTGATGTGACTCTTGGCCCAAATCATAGGATGAGGTGTGGTTTTTAGTCGAGGGGTCTATGGGAGGGATGTGAGGTGGTGTGTTTCTCAGGTGTTTGTCTGAGATTTGTGATGTGGATTCTACCCCAGGAAACGAGACGAGGTGTGGTTTAGGACATTTGTGTATGTAGGTGGTATGTGATGTGCTATGTTTTCTAGGTGTCTGTAGGTATGAAGTGATGTGTCCTGTAAAATAGATGATAGTACAAGATGTGGTATGTGGTGAAGTTGTGTTCAGGCAGGTTGTGAATTGGTTCCTTTTTAAGAGGTGGGAGTGGGGGGATGTTTTCCATTAGGTAAGAGAGGAGAAACTAGTGGGAAGTGTTTTTGGGTACCCTATCATCGATGTTCTTACTAATTTTCATTACATGACTTCTGTTACATGGTGGGCATGCATTGGAGGGGATAAGATATATATTATACAATGTTATTTAATGTTTCATTCTATTGTGTTACCATAGGGGAATTAGTATTATAAACATCAATTATGTATGATAGACATTGGTTCTTAATAATGAGTATATTTTTACAATTAACCAATGTATATAAAATTATTTTAAGATTATAAGAGGATTACATGGAATGTACCAAACTGTACTTTCTCCAATCATGAATGATTTGGTGTCATTGCATAGAATTACATTTAATACTATACTTTGGAGAATTTTTTAATTTATATTAGTTATATTTAAAACAAGCATATGGTATGGTTTTGGATACCAGTATATATACGTTTTGGTTTTTGTATATTGGATGATTTTTCATATCTCATGATATTTCTTAAAAAATGGGAAATGCCCCTCATATTCTGAAATTTTTATACCCTTCGTTCTAGACACAAACACGAGGCCTTCTGGAGGCAGGACTCATGGGTTATTATCTCTTAGTCTTTATTTCCAGCCTAGGAAGAGTATTTTTGGAGGTAGAGAGTTGCGATAGAATGGTATCATAGGTTCTGTTTAAGTGATATGATAGATATTTGAGGTAGGAATAATTACGATTAAATGGGTTGGTCTGGCTACAATGTTTGACTATGTTAGTACATAACATAGACCTGAAATGACCAGCTTGGACATGGTATTTCTGGGCCCTCGTGATACAACGTAAGAAATTAAGGCTACTGAATGACCAATAAGGGAAGCACTGGTTAAATGGTAGAGATTCTAGGAAAGGTACACTCATCATAATGATATATGGTCATGTTTGAATAGGGTGTTTTGGGAAATTTGGATTCAATAAAAAATAGTTAAAATCAGTTAAATTGAATTAAAGTTAATCTTAAATAAAATTCCATTGTATTCAGTCTTAGGAATTACTTATTTAACCATCATTTAGGTCACCTGGTCATCATCTCTATGTAGCTCAAGCAATTCAAGCTCATCAAGCTGATCTGGTTGATTGGTGGAGGGTTGGTCTTGTGGAGGCGGATTACAGTTGGAAGAGAATGTTATGTTCATTCCAATTGAAAAATTTGGGACTGTATGATGGTAGAGTTTCAAACATGGAGACAATGAAATGTCTTGATGAGGATGATATCACCTTCATCTTTATCTAATCCCCAATGGTGTACTGAGTTCCCATTGTGGTCATCCAGATATGGGGTGTTTCACATCAATGATGGATAATATATCTAGTTAATGGAAGGAATCAAATGTATTGTGGGTTGAAAATGAGAAGGAATTCTAGGTGGAGTTCCTTTCTTCAACTATGGTGGCTGATAATATGCATGAGCAACTCTCCCTACAATAGTTACGAATGTTTGTAATAGTGTTTGGGATCATTTCCAAGGACCTATTTAATTTCCCAACAAATCTATTTGTATGGGAGGATTCTCAATGGAGGAGTCTCAAGGAAGAACTCATTCCTTCGATACAGTATGATGTTACTCCCTTTACATTGGCAATGTATCGGGATGATGAGACAAATAAGGAGGTGACATAAAATATGAACATTAGGGGAGGTTTACTAAATTTGGGTATCCAAAAGTGGCCTTCAAGAGGAAGGGTTACCATTGTATGGTCTCAAGCACCATGGCCTTCAAGGTTTTGACCTATATCGAGTTGACCCCAACAACTTCCTTTTCGACCATTTGGTTATCATACTTTTCATGGGACTGAGGATGATGTGTTTCTTTTATAGAGTCTGTGGCCATATTTATAATCAGTTCCTCGCATTTTTCAATCATAGTATGGTGGAGAAGGGTAGGTTTTGTTCCATCCTTAGTAGCATTTTCTCATTAGGTCGTTCCAGTTGTAGGGACAACAGGCTGTAACTCCATTGTGGGGAGATGTAGCTGGTCGGGTCAACCTCAAGATGTCCCTCAGGGACCTCAAACAAAGATTTTTCATGGATTTATTCATCAATATAATGGAATAGGATCTTGGTGTGGTCAGTTTCATGTAGAATAGGTATTAATTCTAGGAGGACAAGAGGAATTTAGTGGTGTGATGCATTTTCTAGTACTATTGATTGTGATTTTTTTGATTCAGGAGAATCACCCTCCTTTTTTACACCAACTATATCATATGATATAAGGGTTTACATAGAGAGGATTACCATTACCATGGTGTGTATTATACATGTCGAAGGATAGACTATCTTGTTTGATGTGTACTAGGGATATAGACTGATGACGGGATAACATCAGTCCACTGAATAAATTTTATTGCTATAGGTGAAGCCATATAATTTCATTTTCATCATTGATTGGTTGTATCCTATGCATGCGATTATCGACTGCTATCATAGGATTGTTATGATTTCAAATATGGATGTTCGGAGTGTGATTTTCATTAGTGATTGAAGCTTTCAGGATGGATGTCGGTGTATAGAGCCACTTTTTTTTTCATGGCTATGTTGTCAACAATGTCACTAGACGTTGTGATGTTGGAGGATCCTAGTGTTGCTAGGTAGTTCATGTATTTTTTTGAAGAGCTTTTTATGATACCCCCTTGACATGTTGTTAAGATTGGGATAGAAATGTATCTCGGTGCTACTTCGATTTCTATGGATCATTAGTGGGAGTTTCCTTAGATACTACAAGATATGGGGATTTAGATTGATGATATTTTGTGGATGGGTTTTATCCGACCTATTTTTTCATTATGGAGTGATCTAGTGTTGTCTAAAAAGATGTGTGATGGTGTTCTAAGGTTGTGAATAGACAACTAGAGGGTGAATTATGTTACATCCAATATCTATTACCACCTTCTGAGGAGAAAAGATCTTTTTTACCAAATGAGAGGGAATTCTTATTTTTTTATTATAGATATCTGGTCATGATATCACCATTTGAGGGTTGAGGGAGGTTATATCCCAAATAATATTTCCAGATTAAGGCATGTGAACATCGAGTTCATAGTGATCACGTTTGGTCTAAAAACACCCTATCCTTGTTCACAGGGCTTATGAAATCTATCTTCCATGAGTTCTGGGAATCTTTCCTCCTCATTATCATCAATTACATATTGATCTACTCGAAGATATAGAATCAAGATGTCAAGAACATTAGTTCAATTTATCATGTTATTAGACGCTGCCATCTAAATGGAAATGTTTACAAGAGTATGTTCCGAACATGATGGGCACATTTCCTTTTTCATGTCGTGTCACAGAAGAGTGTGGAATTGAACCCACTTATGGTTGAATTAGATTTTTCTTGGTTTTCACCAATGAACATGTAAAAGGATTTTAGTTTTCCAGGTCACATATTCTATTATCGGATGTTTGGATCATATTTCTATCAATTTTTACATCCATTGAACTCTTTGACTAGAAAGGAAAAATATTTTGGGTTGTGTGAAATGTTCCAGGTAATTTTCAGTTATTTGAATGGGATGTTGGGTAGTTAATCAGTGCACAGGTATCCAAATGAAGGGGTTATGTTTGAGTTGTTTTGGGATTCATCACATTAGGACATGGGATTCCACTTAATGCACTAGGTATAAGTGATCTCTAATGTGTCTTGGAAGTAAAATTCCCTTGAACGTAATTATTACTCTCAAAATCTATATCTACAAGCTTTCACATTTTCACTGAAGTTGTGGAGACATTACCTCATCAAGGAGCACTTTTTGGTCTTTACATATCATAAGAGCTTGAGGTATATCTTCTCCCAATGAGATATGATCATGTGATAGTAATGGTAGAAGTAGATTCTTTAGAATTATGATTTTGAGATCTCCTACTCTACAATAAAGTTAAATGATGTGGCTAATGATTTTAGAAATAATGCATAGAGGGTGGTTGTTTGAGAATTGTTTTATGCTTGGAAGTAAACGTAGGAGTTGGAAGCCTTACAATTAGATGCATTGGTGAAAAACGGCAGAGGCTTTTTGTTTCATATTATAGTGTATAATTTTTTAATCTAGTAGATGTTGGAGTGTTCGTGTTGAGACTCGATGTTAGGGGTGTTGTGATATTGTGTTTTACAAGGTGATTCTTTGGAGGTATGTTTTTAATATGACATTCTTCTATGGAAATTTATTTATTCTAGTAGCGGTGCACAATGGGGTCCATTAAGTGTTTCATAGATCTCCATTATCAGTAATCCCAAGAGTCTATAAGATTAAATATGAAATGAGAACATAGTTTAGGTTTCCCAGGATGATGTTTCTAGATGAATATTTTGTTGCAAGATGTTTAATTTTCAAGCAAGAGTGGTCGAGCATTATGTTCCCGGTGGTTTTTCACAGCAGTTTGATGTCCCTGGGTAGATGTGGGATGAAATCTCAATATATATAATCATAGGTTTCCTAGGGAACATGGAGGTTATGAAACTATCTAGGTGATAGTGGATTGATTGGAAACATAATCCCACTTTTTAACGAATTAAGAGTCAGTGAATGTGGTTGGTTTAACTAAGAGGTTTGTGTACGAGGTGGTACAGTTTCATGGGGTTACAAGGACCACTATCTCATATCGAGCCATGTGGGTTATATCATGATTTTTGAGGGTATTGAATCTTTATTTTTTCTCCTAGTTACACCTCTACACTTCCTCCCTCAAAAAGAGATGAAGATGCAGAGGACTATCCATACAGTGGAGGATATGTTACAAGAAAGTGTCATGGACATTGGTGGATCTTTGTTACAACAAAACCTTTGGTGGTGTTCTCGTATAATAATTTCTAAAAATCTTCCATTATCATGTAGGTGTTTGACGAGCTATAAGGATGGTTGTGTCTTTTTGGGTTGTTTAAGATAGAGGTGTGGGAGAGAGTTTTTTATGGTCTCTTGGTAGTGAATAGCACGAAAGAGAAATTTCAGCTCGTTCATGAGAAGATTAAAGAAGCACTTGTTCCAAGTAAGTTTATAGTGGCCACAAGATGAGGCCATTGGATTTTGATGTTAGGGACCATGTTTTCATGATGTTATCTACTCGACATTGGAAGAATGATTTTTTTAGAGGCAATAATCATTATCCTGAATTTTCTGAACCCATTACGGTTTTGGGGAGAGTTGGGGAGGTGACATACCTATATGAATTTCCACCAATGATAGAGAGGATTCTAGAAATCTTCAATATATCTCAAATTCATCAGAATATTCATGATATTTCCCATGTCCATGATTTGGGAGAGTTGGATAGTGAGAGATACATGACATTAGTGGAGAAGGTGATAGAGATCTAGGATCATTGGGATAATTTGTTACGTAGAGGGACCATTCTATTGTTTCATGTGTTGTGGAGGCAACATGACTTAGATGATATTTTTAGGGGCGGGAAACAGAGATGGGTTCCTATTATATATAGTTTTTTGAAATTTTTATGATTATTTTTTGTTTTTAAATGTAATTATTGAATATTGATTTATATGAGAAATGTTTTTTCCCATGGTGGTATTATGTGTGATGTTCTAGGTGATAATGTTTTAATTTGTGGAAAGAATAGGAACTTATTCCTAATGATGATTCATTAATTATGATGCAATTAAACCCTTGTGGGTGACTGAGTTCCACACATGTTGAATAATATCATTACATGGAGGTTGAAATTCCTTCATTTTTATTTTCATATGGTCTATATGTGTGATTGAATGGTGTGTTTTGTGGTTATCTGAATTAATATTATAAGATCATATTGTTTATGTCAGAGGAAATGTTTTTATATGTAGTGGTATCCACTACATAATTCCAAAAAAACATGGTGGTTTATCTTTGTATGTTGATGTGTTTGGTTATTAGTTGTATTTAAGGTGTAGAAGAATCCTAGTGTGATATCTTATGTGGTGTTTGTCGCGAACCATCATTCTTTACAATGGGTTATGAATTCTCAAGGGTGAGAATAACTTGAGATGTATCTGATGTAATGTATTAGAACACTCTAATCAATTACTTTGTGATAATCTACTTGTTAAGATGTTTTGGGAGATAAGGGTGACAATTTCCAAAACACAACCAACCTTTCTAGTTTTCCATGTTTTCCAATGGCACTTGCCAACCGTGCCACGCCAATGGTGTCAACATGGTAGTGTCACTCTAGATGTACCGAACTAGTAGTGTTACCTAGGTGGTCTCTCACCCTAGCAGTCGGTAACTGTAAGTCACTAGCATGCAGTGACACATCAAAAGGAGAATCACCTAATGATAGAACATGAATGGTGACTCGCAAGTGGTACCACTTTAAAAGACACCTCATCCAATTGTGCCTCACCCAATGGTGCCTCACCCCGAAGAGTTTTGTGAATAGTGATTCCAATTTCTATTTTCCCCTTTGACATTTTCATTGATATAATACGATTTAAATCTTTTATAATGGGATTTGAGGCTGATTAAAATCTGAAAAATATTATTATAAATTCCAAAGTGACCGCACAATTTTATTCGGTCCAAATTAGTTTTCATTACTTGATCCACCATTAAAGGATAATAAAAAATGTATCTAAACTGTCATATCATTTTATATTTTTTTGAATCCATGATATCCTTTCCACAGAATCCATTCCTTTTTGTTTTATATTTATATAGGAATCACATTTTTCATCTCATTATATGTTGTGAGTTATGTGTTGCAGTAGTTGGTTTGATTTGTCACGAAGGTTTTCTTATTATATACTTGCACTGCTATTTTGGTAGATTTGGGAAGTGCATATAACATATTCTTCTATATATAATTTCATTCATCTCTCCGAATTATTTATCATGTAGGGGTGGTGTTTGAATTTTTCCCCATGGTAATATGGTTAAATACCAATTAAATAATGATAATTGAATACAATTATGATTAATATACAAAGGTCTTAGAAATGTGATTCATATTCTTGTAGTTCGTCATTCCGTTTTGAGATTGTAATTTTTATGGGATAAATACCCACTAAAATTCACTATTTTTTGGGGTCTTTGTTTGTGCACTTGTGATGGAAATTGAATGCTTGTTTTTGGTATATTTTGGTATGACTCTTTAGATGAAAATGATTTACAATGTATATTAGTTTAATTTAATGTATTCCCATGGATATTATGGATTCAATGATCATACCGTAAATTTAAGAATCACAATTTTTATAATATCACCTTTGTTAAAACAAAATATGTTGTGTTATGGCTATGATGTTGGTTTTGTCGTAGGCTTTTTGTTAGTTAACATGCATGGATGTTCTCATATGATTGTGTTGTGATGGGTGAGGTGTGGCTGTGCAATAGGGCAGTCAAAAAATATTGTAACAAGATGTGTTGATGGGTGCATCGGTGAGTTGGGGGTTTTCACTATTGAGGGGAAGGATGGGATGCATGACATTGAAGAACTGTGTTGGTAGTGGTCAGTATCAGTGCTTCTCCATTAATGACGTGAATAAGGAATCACCCCATATATCAGAATGATTATATGTTATGTAATGAATTGGAGTTAAATGTATAATAATTATAATTTGGGATAATTTACTCAGGTTATTATTCCTCTATGTGAGTTTTGGTGTGTTTCTTGTTGTGATTTGTGATTAGTATTTTCCCAAGTAGTGATGGAATATATGAAGTTTTAATAATAATGAGATAGATAGAGTTGGTCTGGTTACTAGTATGGAGTTTTTACTGAAAATTTAAATGATGTCTTGAATAACTATCTATAGCTAATTCTAACTAATGAAATGAAAAAAAAATTAAGTGAAAAATATTTTTGAAGTAGCTTTAATTTATCAACATTGGAAGTGACCATTAATGATACAATTAAATGCAATTGGAATTAGCAGCAATGTTGAAAGGGATATGAATATAGTGGTTTCCCTAAGAACCCATTGGTAAGGCTTGAGTTATTGGTATCATATATGTATATACTTTTATTATTTACATTTTATTTCTATACGTACACCACCAAAGTTGAGCAATATGAGCTGAACACCTAAATAATCATGGGGAGGGTGTATTTCCCAAACATCCCTGCTTGAGGATGGTTGGCTAGACACCTAATCTTACCTTCTCCTTCATCAGAGTGGTGATATCCCATGATTCTTTAGGTATGTTTTTTTTAGGGAGGCCATGTTATCTGTGAGAAATTTGTGTTTTCCTACGTGTCATGATTATGAGATGAGTTTTGTTTTTTCAGCTCTCTTTAGGATGAGATGAGTTGTGATTTTCTAGGTGTCCTCAGGATGAGATGTGATGTATATCATTGTCTATTTTATGGGATGAGGTATTGATTGTGGACTAGGAGTCAACGGAAAAGATGTGATAAAGTATGTGGCCTAAGTGTCTATAGTCAGGATGATATTTGGCTCATGTCCTAGGTGACATGATGACCATGGGTTTGTGGCCCTAAATTTTTCCAGTGGGATGTTCTGTGGTATATAGACCATGTTTCTGTAGGTGGGATGGGATGTGGTGTGTGTCCATGAAATTTTTTAAGGTGTGGAAAGTGTCCCAGGTGAGTGCGAGTGGGTTTTGATTTAATCCAATGTGTAAAGACATGGAATTTGTATTTTAGTGAGGTTTTAATTATTATAGATGGAGAGTATCAATTTACTAGTATTCCAACGTTAGGTGATATATAAATATATATATGTATATATATATATCTGAAATGTATCACATATATTTAATAAATAAATATTGAAAATGAAACCCCCTCTATGGTGTTTAAATATATAAGAGTTTTCGTCTCTACCTTAGAGAAGAATCTTCATAAATATATCAGAATGAAAAACCGAATTATATAAATAAGGATTAAATTACAATTCTCTGAAAAATAATTATTACATAATTAAATATTCATAACCTTACTATTTAATCATTTATTGAAAAATAATCAATTATGAATTAATCAATATTGATTTATTGATATTTCATTTTAGGAAAATATTTTTTTATGAAAATAAAATTCGTGAAATGGACATAACATAGGTTTTCATCTTCCAAAATCCACAAATGTTCATTTTTCAGGATATATATATTTATAATTTTATGTGTGTGTATCTATATAAATAGAATATATAGGAATATTTATTTTTTTAAACATTTATGCAGATAATGATAATTTCTTATTATCCAATGACACTTATAGAGTTCATATAAATTTTTTATAAACTGATAATATTTAATAACCATTATATATATATATATATCTAAGTGTTTCTGTTTATGTATAAATGAATTAACATTGGTTTTTTTCATAAATATTTTATTTTCATTAAATAATTTTTATATAGTTTATAAAAAATTTGCATACATGTTTATATATTTGATAACAAAACATTTTTTATATCCATGGTATATCATTCATTCCTTGATCATTTATATTTTATAATTTATAATATATCTCATTTAGTGAGTAAATATTAAGGTGTTTTATGTGGATACTCCACTGAAAAATCCATAAAGTTAATGATCTGTAGTATGAAACAATATTTTAAATATAAGGATAATGAATGTCAATTATTTATTCATCATGATGACTATGTGAAAAATCATTGAATATTGTGAGGATTCCGAGTTTTAATAAATCAAATTTCACTAAATAATTTAAATTATAAGGTTTTTAATTAAAAATATTATATTGCTAAAAAAATGTAAACAAATAAATATTCATTGATCTCGATTAAAAATTACAATTATAAAACATTTTTGTGATCATGTGAATTGATAAAATGTAATAATACATTAATAAATATAAAATTCAAACATAAAATTCATATCATAATTCCATGATTATAAAATAATATATAAATGAACACATTTATTAATAAAGTTAGAATATATGATATGAATGATTAGATTGAAATAAAGATTCAATAAGAATTAGTATTAAGATATAACATATTCTTCACTCTATCAGCATTCACTAAAAACTAAACCAAATATTTTTAACCATATTATTTCTCGGCTGATTTATTTATATAAATATTCTATATAATATTAATGTTGACTAAATACAAGATAAAATAATCAAATAGTCCTATAATCATATATAAAATCTACTTTATAACTACAATGTATGAATTATTATATGACCTCAATCCTATCATTAAAAACCAAATTTCATTTAGAGATGTTAACCCTTATATAAACTATTATCACCCATATATTTTATCCAGTAATTTAATATACCAATTACATTAAAATTATTATCAAAGTAAATTCTGAATATTAAAAATATCTGTATAAAATATATA
This sequence comes from Viscum album, assembly GCA_963277665.1. Taxonomy (NCBI): domain Eukaryota; kingdom Viridiplantae; phylum Streptophyta; class Magnoliopsida; order Santalales; family Viscaceae; genus Viscum; species Viscum album. The sequence goes on from OY728143.1 coordinate 1,020,246,401, forward strand.
TCAACGTTTCGAATAATCATAAATAAAAAAAATAATTAGTGTTCCCAAAATCTCAAAATCCACTAACATCCATCTTCTTTCACGATGTGGAATCTCCATGATTCGATAATATTTTTCGAAAACAATGACCATTTACTAAGACATTATGAAGTAGTATGTATCTATTCAACTAAAACTCATATATCATATAACAATTTTTTTGGTGAAAAAATATTTATGTTTATATTTGAATCATATGTCATTCACTATAAAATAATAATTATTAGAATTGAATTTTTTTTCTATCCTTTAACATCAATAATTAAAGGATATTCTTTGAAAATATGGTTCTTCATTATTCTTTCTTATGACTAAATGATGAAATAAAAACAATGAAATGAGATCCTAATTTTATTATATAAATGAAATAAAATTACTATTTTCATTATGTCCAAGAATATTTATACAATTTTCTATATAAGTCCTAGTATGAAAAATTTTACTTAGTAATGAAATTTTTGTTCACACAACAACATGGTTTGATTTCCTCAATTATGATTTTCATTTTTTAGATTTCCAAAAAATTATCTCTTATTCATAATCGTAATTTATATCTTGAGAACAATAAAATAGTAATGGTTTATTTGTTTTTCAACGATGTCACACCAGACCCAGACATGCGTCCACATACTATTTACATATAATTGACTATTTTTTTCTTTTTAAAATTGATTAAATAAAAATCCAAATTAATGAAAATAAAATAAAAAATTGATTTAAAAAAATTAATTATAATTTTATTATTATGAATAATAATAATTTCAATATGATGTTTATTATTAAAATGATGATGATGATTATTATTTTTATTATTATGTTATTATTATTGTTAGTATTATTATAAATTATTATTATTATTATTATTATTATTATTAGCCATGTAATATTATTTATTTATTTATTTATCTTTTAGGTTTTTTTCTTCCTTCCTCGCTCTTCTCCCCCTAAACGGCACCACCCCCAGTTCCATATCCCACTCACGCTTCCCTCCCAATTAGATGAGGGTTTCTGTTGGCCTCCACATATCATATCTCATCTCTTTTCTCCTCCTTCACCTCCCATATCCCGCCACACTCACCCATCAATATTTGACATCCTACTTTTGGTAGAAATTTTCATGCCATGCTCTCCATCCAGCATGCCAATTCTAGAACCCTACCTCACTTTGCGCACACTTCTAGTGTCACCCTCCCTATTGATGGTCGGTCCTCCTCTAGTGACTCTACTAGATAGTCTCCATCTTCTATACTTGTTACTCCCCCATCTGGCCTCCCTCTTTCCTGCCGGAATATCCCAAAATAATGAAACCACCTTCAAGTTCCTCCCTAGCACATAACCTTCACCACAAATGCCTTTCAAGTGGCATCGACCCCCAGCCTTCCACCCTCTAGCATGTGACCTCGCTGATGCACCCTCTTCCACTATGTAAGCTGAACCTTGAATCTCATTTTGGGTTTTTCTATCCCTTCACCTAATATGTATTGAATCATTAGATGAGATTTAAGGTTCACATGATTCCAATTTAATCTTTGTTTCAGTGTCTCTTTATGGTTTCATGGATGTGAGATTGAGGTACTGATGGACTCCACACCAATTTTCTCTAGAATTTTCACCTCTAAAGGATTATGGTTCGTTTTCGTTACATTTATTGATGTTTTAAATATTTTTCTATTTTCATTAATATATATTCTATAGATTAATTGGGTAGTGAGAAATATATTTTTAAATCATTTTGTCATCAATTAATATTTTAAGTGGATTTCCAAAAGTTGTGGGGTTATGATTGTGTATGTTTTGATGTGATATTTATCAAAAGGGTTTTATGCCTTGTTTGGATGGTGTGGAATATTTTCATAAAGTAACTTATGTTTTGAGAATGTTCAAAGTATGTTTGTAATAGAGAAATGGATTACATTGGGGTGATTGTTTTTTTAATGCACAATTTTATGTTTGATGTGGGAATTTTATGAATGATGAGAAACATTTTATAAAATCAAAATATGGAATAACTATTAATTATGAATGGGTTAGACCAAGAAATGTTTTTGTACTTCTATGTGATTTTCAGGAATGTTCCATTTTGGTTTTTTTGAGTGTCATAAGTGGACCAATATGTTATTTCTAGTGGATTGGGTGTCTATAAATTGGAAATGAGTTACTATTGGCATATAGGTCTTCTTTTCATTTTTAAATATGAATATTAAATGAACTTGTTTGATTTATTATAAGTTTATTCTCTAGGGGAAGTATTTCTGGTGTGATGAACCTAGACGTTATGTTTTTGTGATAATATGTTATGTTGTACTGAGTTTGGATCAACGTTTGATGGCATGACAGATTATACAAAAAATAAGTATAATATATATATATTACATCTATGTATTCCATCATGGCATGGAGAATACATTCATTGGTCTATGGATACACACACACACACACATATATATATAGGTATGTGTGGGTGAGTGTGGGTCGATTACAAGTGCTCACGACCAAATTTTTCAAGGGATAATGTATCTAAGATTGGAATTTTACCTTGTTGTGGTAGGATTTCATATAATTTATATTCTAAATTAATGAATTATTGATTTTTTTAGTTTGCACAATTTTATTTAATCCTACATAATTTTTTTTGTTTTTAGAATTATTTCTTATTCTGAAATAATGTAAGACCCAATCTATATTATAATTGCATGTAATTGTTTGATAAATGATCATACGAAGGGTTTGATGAAATGCCCCTTTAGACCTTTTAAATTTTATTTGGATTTAAATTTGTGAATTGTGTTTCTGGAAAACTTTTCCACGTGCATTTATGGTTTTCAACATGGTGAGAATGTGATTCATTATGAAATGGTGTTGAATGAAAAACTCAAGTGAGGCCTGGTTGGAATTTTTTTTTAAAAAAACTTGTTATAAAAAAATCCATCAAATGGGTCCCCAACATATTGATTTATGAAATATGGTAGTTTTCAATGTTTGGGACCTTCCTTGTTAAATGATTGTTTAAAGGAGAGGGACATGTTTCATGGGGTTATATGGGGTGAACATGTGGTGTGTGTTGACTGTGTGTGAACAATGTACATGTGGATGAATAATTGGTTGACATTGATTGATAAAACCCTTTTTAATACTAATTTTTGATCATAGAATAGAGACTGAATTTTCAGTTAATGATTGTTTCACTAGTTTATACTACGCACTGGCTTGTGTCCCATTGCATGGTGATATTTTTTTATTATTACTATGGGATTTGACCCATTAGTTAGGATAGGTAGTGTGATGATTGGGAATTTGGGAATTATAATGTCATGAGGTTGGTAATTTCATTTGGATGAGTGTCATATATTGTACGTTCTCGATTACCCACGAGCATCTAGGTTATCCTATGTAGTTTGACACATATTTTTGTCTGATGGATAGTTTATTTTCATTGTTGGTTTCTCACTCTTACCTTTTTATATTCCATTACCCATTTTTAAAAATTCATTATCATTTTTTAATGGTGAATCACTTTCTAAAAGGGAAAAAATTCATTTCAAAATGTTTGTGGGAAACATTTTTGTATATTTTATTCACATACTTATTCTCAATCTTCCCTTCAAAAAATCGTGAAATCTTTCTTCTTAAAAAAAGTAACTAGTTTAATATAAAAAGGTAAATGGATCATTATTTTCATTAAACAAAAAATGTGTGGAAAAATACTTGAATATATTTTAGTTAAATCATTAATTGTAGGATTTTTTAATTTTATTCAATTCATTTGGGAATAGCATTCATGGGAACACCAACTGAGTTTTAATAATAAATCCTATAAATTTTTCTTATTTTTTGGTCTCATGTATACGTTTCAATTTAATCAATATCACTATGTGAGATGTTGATAATTTTTTTTGGAGTGTGACACATTATAACTGTGGATTTCTAGTGGTCGTAATGTTAGGTTAGTTATATATATTAGTTATTTATTCTGTTTTCTATATGGTTTATTTTTTAGGTCTTTATTTTATTATTATGATTCATTTTTTATTTATATTTTATGAAATTATTCCCATCGATACTCTATTGATTCCATTGGAAGTTTTACCCTTCCTAGGATGATCATTAATCACATTCGAGATTTTTTGTGAGACGAGTCAGGAATAATGACAAATGGAAACCCATATTGGATCCTAAAAAATGTAATTAGGGCTATGTTATGCACATTTGATCCATGTTCATTAGGGAATAGATTAGGTTTAATATAGATATGAATTTTTGGAAATGACATTCTGATTAGAAGTAGAGAGACTAGACAACACCCCTCGTGACATGACTCAAGTTACTAGGTGATTTCAGGATTCATTTGAGTTCCTTGGTCCATGTGGTTTCTTGTTTTTCGTCAAATGAAATGGGAGTTACACAAATGGTCTTAGTGAAAATGTAAGGACAATAAATCCATGTGGAGACAGAGAAATTTTCCCATACTAATATCTATGCTGGTGGTGTAAATAGATGATATCCACTGATCATATGTGTGAGTCACCCCTCATCACTAGTTTTACCTTGATTTTATTTCAGAATCATTTTGGTTTATATAAAATAACTTTGGACAATATTGATTGAAAACAATGGATACTATATTTTAAAATCTAATTTGTTTTTTTAAATTTCATTTAATTTATTAGGAGTAGATATTCAAAATTTACACCTGTGGTCTACTAAAATTAATAGGTCAGAAAGCAATAATTAGGTGAATGAAGGATTTGAAAATCTGTTCTAAATATGATTTTCTAAACTATTGAATATTTTTTGAATTTAATGATATGTTTTTGAATTTATGTGTTGTGTTTGAAAGTGGATTTTGATTTATTAGATTATTGTCTTATTAAAAGTTTTAGAAAATTCCGAAAACATGTTTTTAATGATGATAATTGAGTTTTTTATTTCATTTTTTTGGGGAGATGATTGATGATTCATTTTTTTAGTGGCTTGGTTTAAGATAATGTTTAATAGATTTTTTCTGAAAACTGTTTTGAGATTCATTTAAGTGGGTCCCCTCTTGGTGTGTTTGGTATTTCATGTGGTATGTTTTGGCCAATGGACTAGTTTTATTGGGTCATTTTATTTTCCTAGATTTCTAGTGTGTTCTCCAAATATAATTGATTTATATTTTAAGTACAGCCATAGGTGATCCACTAACAGAAGAAACTCCAGTTATTCAATGTATGTTCTCCCATATTGGGTTTTATAATTGATTTGACAACTTCTTTTTTAGATTAGTAGATCCTCTCATAGCAAGATAATTTGTGCAAGAGAAGTTGAAGAAGTCATAGGATTTCTTTGAGACATCTTATGTTCAAATATGATGTTTGACATTGCATAATCTAAATATCTCACCTGGAATCCATGAAAGAAATTATAGTGAGGAATTATGGTTATAGTTTGTAGTTTTTAATGTGGTTCGTTGTTTTATAGAACCTCTTGGTATATCATTGGATTCAATTAAGAAACTATTAATTCTAGGTAACCTATGTGGTATGCCTGGTCGTACAAGGATAGTGTGGATGATTTCTGGAAGCACATGCTTCTTGGTACTCTGTGTATGGCCTATATCCTTTTAATGTTCTATCAGTTGTGAGGTTCTTGAATGGTGGGGTCTTGTAGAGTTGTGTTCTTTTTTGAAGTAAAGGATATTGTTGTGGACCCTTCCAAGGATTTTGTTTTAACATTGAGCGTGTCCCCCTACTGGGAATTTCAAAAAATCATCCCTCCAAAATGAGTGTGACTTCCATGTGACTATTAATTCAATGTTTATTATTCATGGTCAATGGTATTATCCATTATGCTCTTGCCATGATGAATTATCCCATTGGAACCAATTGATACTTTGGATGTGTGTGTTCTTTTTGTGTTGTATGATTGTGTTGAAGTTGCATGTGGAACTAGATGTAGAAGATACATTTGAGATTATTCAATTCATAACTGTGAAATTGAAGATGCTTCAAACATCTGGTCACCAGCCACTAGTCGGAGAGTTCTTCGGGTGTGTAGTCAAGAACCCCATGGTTTGTAAAGTACCTTGACCTATTTTATATCAGTATAATGTGAAATTAACACAATTTACACATCCTGATTAGTTGTCTCATTCTAAGAAGCACTGATTTGTGAAAAAACATGGGGACCCAATTTCTTATTTGGGTTCCATGTAGGTGGAAGAGTTCCTCATTGGTTATAAGGATGAATTTTTGTCTTGTTTTCTTGATCCTCAGTTGTTATACCCTTGTGGGGGTGAATCGTTATGTGGTTGTCCATGTTTGAATAGCCTTGTAAGTCCATTTCAATTCGGATTTTAGATTTCCACATAAAAGGTTGGTGATGCCTGTGGGACTATGGAATCTGTTTATATCTTCTATTTTGTTTGGAGATTTCTTATCGAGGACCCTTCCATTTGGGTTTTAGGTTGTGCGGAAGGATCTCAGGTTATCCGATGTTCAAATCTTCTTTCATTCCATTCCAATTAGTTAGTCTAGTCCGTCATTATGGTGGGGTAACCCAACATGGTTCTTTCTAAAATTACCCAAACGTAAATTAATGTTTACCGATTTGTTTTAATGGGGAGTCTGTTTGGGACTCCATGTGTTTTCCTCTCAATCATTCATGGGTGGCACTTGTTACTATGGTGGGGAGTCCATTTTGTCCCCCTTTTTTCAGCTATTTGATTATGTTCTTAGTATTTACTTGGCGATATGTTTCTTTTTGAATCCGGAGAGAATCCAATAGTTTAATGGGATTAAAATAATGGAATTATTTTTTGGATTATGTGTTGATACATATTTCATATTTGAGTCTAGAAGCATAGTCTTTATGTAGTGATGTATGTGTTTTCTGATATAATAGGTTGAACTGTGCATTGTGGGAATCTCTTTTACTTTGATCGGTCAATTAGAGGTGTATTAACTTGGGGGGGGGGGTGGGAACACTGAAACATCGCAGTAAAATGAGGAATATGAAAATTTTATATTTATTAATATTTTTTATTTAAATATTAATTTTATTTTAAAAGGTATTCTTTGGTCTATATCTTACCAATTATTCAATAATGGGTTTCATTGAAATCATACATTGCACACAACATTGGGTCGTACTGAAAAAATGACAATATAATATTATTTTAAATCTTATTTAATGCCAAGTTGTTCTATTTTTGGGAATGGAAATAAATAACTAAAATATAAATATACTTGTTTGTTAAATATTTTTACATTTATCCAATAAATTTTAGATGCTTAAAATAAGATAATAATCTAATTTTAAGCATAAATACTCTAATATTCATTAAATGGTCGATTTACACCTTCTAATGGTGAACCATCATTAAAAATATTTTTTTTCCACATTTATATATTATATTTGACAAAATATAATTCTTATTTAGAATTGGGATATCAAAATTTACATTGGGAATATTTTTAATATATTTCTAATAGAATTCATTTTTTAATGAATAAGTGAAAAATAATGTATTTTAATTCAATAATGCCTTTTAATAAAATTTATTTATATGATGAAACTATAATTTTATTTTTATTAAATATTAAATATATTATTTTTTTTACAATTAAATCCAATGTTTTTCGTTTGGAGTAATTTAATTTTAAAATTAGACAAAAACAAGTGTCAATCTTTTGATGGTTATTATTTCATAAAAACAAACTTTTTGTTTTGACAGTGGGGATTTATTTTAAATTAATTTCTTCCACTTATTTATTTTGAATTTGGAATAATGGATTCCATATTTGGAACCATGAGGTCCAAATTGTGTAAATAGATAAATTATATTTTTAGACAACATGAATATTTACTTCAGTAATTTTTTTTTACCATGGTTAATGTGTAAATATGGTAAATAAGGGTAACAAAATATTTTTATAGAAATATATAATAACCCTAACATGTGTCCTAATAATATTTTCTAAAACATTTCTAACCATGGTCATACTTGGGTTGATTTTGAGAACCGATGGAGCCACTTATGAGTGATAATGGCAATTTATATTTATTAATTTAAAGTAAAGACAATAATGACATAAACAAATATCATTCAATAAATCAATTTTAAATGAGGATATATAAGCTAACTTATTATGTATATATATTAATTTGAAAATTATAATGATTTCCTACAACATGGAATTTCTTTATAATTTTTAGACACCAAATAAATAAAATTATATGTGACTTAATAATGATGGAGTGTTTACATCATAAATTAATGATATAAGAAAATAAGATAATAAATACTAAAACAATTTCCAAACCTATCCAATTCATATAGGATGATTTTATTTGGAAACTAAGTCATTATATATTTGTCTTTAATAATTTATGGACCTTTTTAAAAAGATGATATGTTTGTAAAAAAAATAATTATTTCCATCTTTCCTAAAGAGCCCATCCACCCCATTATTAAAAGCACACCACCTCTAACTCATTCCTAACACTTCTCAAACCCCTTGGTTCGTCCAAAATCTACCTAAATAAGCTTCCCAAATCTCCATACTCCTCATATAAGCCATAATTTATTCATAAGGCACATCAAGTAATCCTTTCGATTCAAACCCAAGAGAGATTACTAATTTCAAGGTAACGTCTTATTTTAAGTTCTTTTCATTTATATTACATATCAAACCCCCTAAAATATTTTTATTCATTTATATTATAAAAAACAGTATATTTAGTATACAAGGTTATTTTTATGAGAATTATTAGAGCTGAAATTATACAAACCTTTATTTAAAATGAAAAGAACATAATTTTTCTGTGGACGGGTAACTAACGTCTCATGAAATGATGATTGTTCAATTATGTCGTATCGCCTATTATGGTAGATATTATGATGGAAATGTATTTATTTATGATATATTTTATGTTTAGGTTTTATTTATGATTTTTTATTTTCCATTTATTACATACGTTTATGGTTTCCATAATTTGTATTCGCGATAATTTCAGTTTAGTAGTTCGGACTACTGCCCCCTCAAAGTGATATGAAACATTCCTTACTTATGTGAGATGTATAAAGGATATATTTAATGAAATTATATATGATATTATAATGTTATTATCATATATTTATGTATAATTATGTTTTAATTCAGTGCAAATATGAAATATAAACGGAAGTAGAGTTCTGGCGTGCGTATGGATTACCGTCTCCATGAACAGTGCATTTCATTAATTATCTCCTAATGTTATGTACTATTATAAGCACAAATATATAACAGATATATATTATATATATGATATCTAAATACTTAATATCATTATAGAAATAATGTAATTTTGACCATAAGAACAATTTATAATTATAACAAATTCAGTATAACTCATGTTCTAAACATAGACAAAATGTCATATGTGAACACAAATAATTAACTAATTGTCATAGAAAGGAACTAACTGATATAAAAGGAATAATATAAATTAAAATTAATCTTAGGAATTTATAAATTAACTTGTGTTTATTATTCTTTATATAAAAGAACAATATGGTCTAATCGAACATGAGGTAAGGGGTTTCTTATCTCAATTTTAATTCCGTGAGATTTTAATTCTTAACCACTTATTTCATGCATGTTGTGTATTGTTTACATACATGTTATGTATATTATCATGATTATATTTATTTTTATGGTATTATGTGATTCATTTGGTGGTCATTGACTTTTGTTCGTACGACATGATTGATTACAACGTGGTAAGGGGGTTTCATCTCACTTCTTATTCCCGTGAGATTCATGATATATTGGAACATTTTCCATTAGTGTGGTTTATGTGCTGCCTATGATTGTATTAATTTTGTAATATAAATTAATTTATGGGTATTTAATTCTTAATTTTATGATTCTTATTTCATACTATGAATTTTTCATAAGTTAGCGAATCGCTCATGGAATCTTTCACTCTTCTCTTTTAAAATGACTTATTTTTGTTCTATCCTTTAATTTAAATGTTAAAATGATTGGATATGTTCATCTATATCCTTACTAATGTAAATTTCATTTTCTAGTGATGAGATACCATTTTCTCTATCATCAAATTATTTCTTGAGTTTTAAAGTGACGTTGGTAAGCTGTCGAATTTCGGTAAGGGAACTTCTTAACCCAATTTAATTTTTTGTTAACCTTATACTTCTTTACTATGTAATGGTATAAATATGTGGGAATGACGTCTGGTAGTTTCACTCTTAATATCAACATATATTTTGTGTATTTTTATTTGTCGATCATTTTTATGTTATTGATTTTTTCATTAATCTAAGGATACCGTCATATGAAGGGATTTCGTCTCAATTTACATACCGTAGAGACATCATTGTTTTTATACACCAATTAACATTCACATTGTGTATATAATTCCATTAGAAATATTATATCATAAATATCTTTTTTATTATGATATTATGTGTATTTTAATTTTATTCTTCAATTATGTGCATTCATGTGTTTCTCAAGTGTTACGAGACTCTTTAACAAAATCATCATTTTAAAAGAATTAAAGAATTATTCATATAAATATTTCTCATTAATGAACATGTTTTAAAAATGGTTTCTAGAATTTATTTATATGTAAATTAATGTTTTAAAACATTAATTCCTTTAAAATCTTTAAAGTGGTATGTTAAACTTTCATTAATAAATCTCTTTATTAAATGTTTTAAATGGTTTTGAAAATTGTTTGATTAAGAATTGATTATGTCATTATCGTGAAATGATATAATATATTTGAAATGTGGAAATTTTAGTAGTAAAATATTAATATTTTAATTATTTTAAGAGTTATAAATTTATAATAGTACATAGACATTTAACAGGTGGTAATGTGATAAACCAAATGATGGGTAATGTCGGGATAAACCCGGATGGGTGGTTACGTTATAACATATAATACATTGGTTATGGATGTTGGTCGTATGGCTATTCTATTTCGTGTTATGTGTGTTTGTAGACCATATGGTTAATCAATTTAAGTATGTTTATGTCCCAAGTCGCCCTTATATGTTATGTGTTCTTTTTATGGGTTTTATGGTAATATTTTTGATACAATTTGGCAAGCAATGATATTTTATTCCGTGATGTGTATTACTACTTCATAAAGGTGAAAAATATTTCTTATGATTAAGGATGAATGGTTTAATTGTTTTTTTAAAAATCTAATAGTTTTACTTATTTGTGAATCCCTTACTGAGCTTTTTGATCGTCCGAATTTGTTTAATGATTTTCAAAGGAAATGATGTTGAATAGGGATAGGGATGTGATCAAGGAAAATTCATGATGTCAAAAACCAGGAATTGGACATGTTTATTTGTAAGAGTATATATTTAATGGAAAAAATGGATACTAATTAGTAGTGTCTACTTGTAATATTCATGTCGATATGTAATAGTTATGGCCGAATTATATAAAACTCTAAACGTGAAAGGCTCCTCAATGTGAATTATTGATTTAACTTAAGATTATGAAATGTTTCTGGTTGGGTCCTGATAGTTTTTATTAGAGGTTGGATTATATAACCTTGAAAGTTAGGTTTCAATTTACGAATAAGTGACATAAACACAATGGTTAGCATATTAGAATGATTCATAGTTATTTTAGAGGTGATAAATGGTAATTACATTGTGGGGGGAAAATTGAAAGTTATTAGATAGCCTTTGAGGATAACTTATGTTATAGTTATTTTTGAGTAATTGGACTCATTTTTTTGGAATGATATGATATTCAATATTTTTTGAAAAAGGAAAACACTTAGTCCATGAAACAATATGTCACATCGAACAAAGCTGTGAAAAGCGAACACACAACTGAAGTGTGATTGGGATTTATCACATACCACTAGACTATGGGAAGTCCCTGGTTAGTATGGATAATTCTTTTTAGTTAGATGATTTTATGAATCAAGAATAATTTGGTTTTGGTTATCTATGTAAATGATTAACCTATCATAGAGACTATGTGATTAGGTTAATTATAGTTCAGTATGAGACTTTAAGAGAAGTCGATGTTATTTTGTACAAAATGTTAATAATTTTCAGGGAAGACTATGTGATTAAATCATTATGTGTTTTGGGTTTCAATAATAGTATTGATTATTATGATGAATTTTATAGAAAATTGTATATTTAATGGTATTTCTTGAACTTTGGATTATTTTTGTTGAATTTTTTATTTTAAGTGAAGTTTTCCTTTTAATAAATGACTATCCTTTTTGGGGATTATCAGATCTCGTACTAACCGTTTTGGTTTTGGTTGATATCTAAAGATAGGGGAAATATATAGATCATTTTTTGAGGATTATGTGATACAATAGATGTTTATTCTAGTGCTTTTAATGTGTTCATATGATTTTGAACACTCATCGTTTGGAAAGGGAAGAGTTAGTGGTATAAATTTAGTAAAGAATCAATGTCTTCATGAAAAGTATGCATGTTTCCTTATGTTTTTTGAAAGCTCATAAATAAATTAATAAAATTTATAAATAGTAACATAAAACAAAAACATTGTCTATATACTTTTCCAACCATGGAATCAATGACCGTTTAACCCATCAAAAGTTTGTGATTTTCTAGTGGTTATGTTTCTCCTCTTCATGTTTTATATCACTCTCCATCAGAACATGATAGTTTGTCTTTCTCCTCCATATCCATGTCTTCATGGAATACTAGTATCTGTTGTCTCAGGTGACCTTTTTTATTTTATTTATTTCTTTTAATGTGATTGTTTTATTGAATCTTTTTTTGATGTGGAACTTTTAATGTTGTTTCCAAGCCCAATATTAAAATTGAGAAAATTCAATTTCCAAAATGGGGGAAGGATGTAACATCCCAAGAAAATAATGAATATGAAATTTTATTATTTATTAATATTTTTTATTTAAATATTAATTTTATTTTAAATGTGATTCTATGTTTTATAGCATACCCAATACGCTACATTGAGTTTATTTTAAATATTACGTTGCACACAACGTTGGGACATATTAAAAATTAATAATATAAAATTATTTTAATTGTTAGTTAATGCCTAACTTTTTAATCATCGGTAATGGATATAACTAACAAAAATATTAATATACATTTTTATTAAATGTTTTCACATTTATCCAATCAATTTTAGAGGCTTAAAATAATAATAAATCTGATTTTATGCATATATACAATAATATTAATTAAAAGGCCGATTTACCACCTTCTAATTGATAATCCCAAATAAATATATTTTTGGTCACTTTTATATATTATATTTGACAAAATATAATTCTTATTTAGAATCAAAACTTTTAAATTTTAATTCGGGTAAATTATTATTATTTTTCTGATAAAATTCATTTTTAATTTATTAGTGAAAAATCATGTATTTTAATTCCAAAATTCCTATTAATATAATTTATTTATATGGTTATATTATCTTTTAAATTGTTTTTAAAGATTAATTAGATTATCTTTTCTCCATTTAATAGTTATCGTCCCATAAGGGGCGGAGCGCGAGGGAGAGCTGCCTCGGCGTCTAGGGTGTCCTTGCCACCGCCTCTACTTCCTCCCTCCCTTCACATCTTCTAGCAGGCTAGGGTTTCCGCCGCTCATCTCCTTCATTAGCTCTCCTTGTTTTCATGTTTCTTCTTTTTCTGCTTTGGGTTTGGATCTTTCGGCACTCAATCGGCGATGCGGCAAGGATCCACGTCGGCGAGCAACTCCCTTCGATAGAGCGACGTGTGCGGTCAAGATAGACGAAGCGACGTGTGCGGTCAGGAGCGATAGAGAGACATGATCTCTATTGAAGGACCATTCTGCGGAGCAAGGCTTGCGTTTTCTCTTGGGGATATCACCACATTTTGGTCGTTTGGCTTCGATGGAGTCTTTATGAGGCAGGGGCATCGTTGCCATTTTCCAGTGCGTTGTTTTTGGATGTTTCGTTTCTTGAATCCGTGATATGTGAATCTTATGTGTTGTATGGTTCCTGCCAGATTTGGATTGGTTGATTTCTCTGATTTAGGATGGATGAAGGATGATGTCTGTTGTTTGACACCTCATTGTGATGTTTTTTTGTTTGTTTTTTACATTGGAAATGAGTCCTTCCCGAGGGCTTCAGATTTACAGTGATGCGATGGCGACGAGGTGTGGACTGTGAATCCAGGAGCGTTTGAATCCAGCATTGTGCCTTGAAGTGGATAATTTGAAATCTGATTTTGTGTTTTGATGTTTTGGGGTGGATTTTGGAGGCTATTTGTGATGTTTGAAATTTGGTCTTTTGGTGTTTGAAATTTGGCGTCTCGTGTTGTGAGGTTCCCACTCACCCATATAGTGGTTTAATCAAAAAATGAGAAAAAGGGAATTCATACATTTAATTCAATTTGGTTTATTGAATATAATTTCAATTTGAAATTGGACATATTGAAGTGTCAACCAGTTGATTGTTATTATTTCTTAAATACACGCTTTTTGGTTTCACTTCCGGATTAATTTAAAATTAATTTCTGCCACATCTGTGTTTTGAATTTGAAAAAATGGATTCTATTTTTGGAATAAAAGCGTCCAAATTTTTTAAATAGGTAAGTTTTGTTTTTAGACAATTTGAATATTTACTTGAGTAAAAATCTTATTTACCATGGATAAAGAGTAAATTTGAAAACTAAGGGTAACAAAATATTGTTATTATAATATAAAAATACCATAATATGTGTCATAATTATATTGGATAATACATTTTAGAACATGTTCATCCTTGGGGAGATTTTGGGACCCCATGGAGCCACTTATGAGTGATAATGACACATTATATTAACAAATTTAATGTAATGTCAAAAATGACATAAAAAATATATTTTAGTAAATGAATTTTTACATTAGGATATATAATATATATATTAAACTATAAATACTAATTTTAATTATAATATTATTTCATAAATCCTGATATTTTTTTATAATTTGTATATATCAAATAATTAATATTATATATGCCACAATAATGATATAGTGTTTACCTCATTAATGACTTATATTAGTAAATAAGATTATAAATACTAAAAAAATATCCAAAACCAGTATAATTGTAATGTCACGGATTTTCTGTTTATTATTTTTAAATATTATATGTAATTATTTCGAGACCGGGCGCGAAGACGGCACATCATTTCGAGGTCCAATGGGCCAGGAATGGTGGATTAAACTTTTTTTATGTATTGTGAGTCGGCGCTTGTGCGCGGTTGTGGAGGATTCCAAACGGATGCCCAGATTAAAAATTTGAGTGCACCATTGTGTTTAGGACGACGACATTGCCTAAGAACGACTCTAACCTCGACCGGCGCAGGTCGGTTGTGAAGTATAATTTTGGGAATTTTTAAAAGGGAATCACGTTAGAAGGAATAAAATAAATTAATGAATTATTTTATTATTTCAAAACGTTTACTTTTTTTTATCATGAACTAATCCTCCACTATAAATGCATCCTTATGGAAAATTTTTAGGGTTATCCTCATAACCTTGCGAGATGAGAGAGAGAGAGAGAGTTTTCACTTGGAGCTTGGGTGGAGGAGGACACGTTGGCGAACGATGGCAGATCGAGATCGAGAGTCACTGCGCCTACGTTGAATGATCTCGACGACAACGGCAGTGCGACGCCTTTTTTAATAATCGATCCTTTCGAAAGTTAGGGGTTGTTATTCCAATTTCTTTTCCCCGTTTCTGAATTTAATGATGAACGCGGATAAAACACGAACAAGTTGATCCGTGGATTCATACGTTCTTGCGGGATGGATTTTCTTTGGGAAGATTATGGGGAATTGATCCATGCTTTGTGTTGTTTTTTATTCTTGCTCCATTTAAGCCTATTAACGGGAGAAGATCAACACCATGATGAATGACGAAGGAGGTTTGTTCCTCGATTTGTTTATTTGGATTTCCTCCCTTTTCATTCCTTATGCATTCTTCACGTTCTTCGCGGGGCAACGAACAACAAATCGTTGCGTGTTCGTTCCACGACGCAACAATCCCAAATCCAAGGTTCGACACCACAACTACCTTGTGGTGGTGCGACGACGATGGCGGACGATGAATCAGACCGGATCGAAAAGGGAGTTCTCTGAGCTTTCTTTGTACGGGACGATCAAATCACGTTTTCGAAGCCGATCGGAGGTCCGAAAACACTGGAAGCAGCTTTGTGGCATAAGGATGACCAAAACCTGAAGGATTCGTGGCAATCGAATGGCTGAATCAACGATTGGACCAGCGCAGGAGGAGCACCGACGAAGAGACCCGTTTTGGGAAATTTCCAGAATACACAGTGTGTACTTCCGAAGAACACGTGGTGTAGTACTGGCGGCGGTGGATAGGGTTTTGGGGTTAGAGAGGAATAACACGGCATGTGACCCTGATCACACGGTGTGTTGGACGTTTCCCGAAGCTCGACATGTGCTTTGGGTAGTACACAGACACGAGATGAGCTTCATGACTTCCGGAGACATGGCGTGTACAACGCGATAGAAGCGGCTATTTGGAGCTCGGCGTGTATCTCGCGGATACGCAGACACAGGATGGAGTACACGACCATGTACTCCATCACACGGTCAGGCAAGGCCAGTAATGTGGGTCACCCTATGTGGCGATTACACAGGTTGGTGTACACGGGTTGATGACCGTGTATGGGAACATGGCCAGAGTACACAGAGCCATCCCCAGTTACCCAGACATGGTGTGTACACCGTATTACACGCCGTTTAATTAGTTTTTCCTACATGACAGAGCCCTCACAACATGATCCGTTGTACACAGGCAGTACTCGGGGCCAGACAACACGGCGTGTACCACTTCTACACGCCATGTACTTTTTGGAAAACGGCATGGTCCTCTTGTTCACCGTTCCTTGGACATATTTTTTTGGGTTAGTGCCCCTTATTCTTGTTCCCCTGTAGGTCAGGCATCATTCCCTCATGCAGGATTATGATCCCTTCAGTAGGACTTTCTATGATAGTGTCAGGCATCCATCCGAGAGGCCTGGATTGAGATCCTCTATCAATTCCTGACCCAAGGTAGAGTCAGGCATCGATGTGACCAACCTTACCAGGAATTGATCCTCTACCTAGCTGGTGTATCACCAGACTGGTGAATCCGGATGAGTGGCAGTATCCGCCATGGCCCTGGCAGTGATCCTCATCTGTGTATCGTGATCTTTCCTACTCAAGAGTGTGTCTCCCATAATGAGTGATTCTATCTTCCATAACCTTTCCACTCAGGAGTGTGTCTCCCGTAATGAGTGTATCTATATCTCGTGACGGTTCCTGATGAACAACACTTCTCGGACAGACTTCATCAGAGCTATAAACTCGTGAAGTGTGTTCTCCCGGAACGAGTGCATCACGTAATCTTTGAATAGAATCCCTAACTTGGGTATGCAGTTATGTGACCTGTCTCTAGACCACGAGTCTGGGTTTTGAGTATTTCTGGTTTTTTCTATATGTTCTGTATACATATTATGTGCATAGCTTTCTGTACCTTTACTTTGTGTACTGCTTTGTGGTTTTCGGGGACCTCTACTAAGTATTGTTATAGTCACCCCTTCACGGGCTTTTCCCGCACGTCTAGTGTCTTGTGAAGATGAGAAACCTTTTGATAGAGTCCAGGGTGGACCTGGACATGACTGAGCTTTCTTAGTTCCCTATAGGGCGAGGCATTCCTACAGCTATGAGCGGCAGTCCCAGTACCTTTGTGCTTACAGGTTAGACTTTGCAGTTTTCAAACTCTTGTTTTTGGTGGGCTTGTATTCCATCCCAGTTTACTTTTACAGTACTCTACCTTTCATCGTACTCTGTTGGTTGGGGTTTAGTCGTATGAATTCATTTTTTTCCTTATTGTTTTACATTTCATCATTCGTGGGCTTGGAGATGTGTGCGTGTTTAAAAGTTCTTAGTAAATGCCTCCCATGTTAGTGATATGCCTACTCAGTGCTAGTCACTAGCCCCTGGCCTATTGTAGGTGGGCTTGGGGAGCCATGGCGCGGGCCCCACTGGGACGGGTCTTGACAGAGTGGTATCAGAGGTGGGTCGGTTCTACCTTAGGACCAAGAGTCTGTGATTTTGGTTTGGGGAAACAATGTTGAGTGTTTCGGGTTCGACTTTCAGGCCAGTGACCCCAGTGTTGGTGCGGTGGCCGACGTATCCATACACCAGGACATTGGTAACCTCTTTTCGACTCAGTACACAAAAACACTGGTTGCGGGGAAATAAAAGGTACATGCATCATATAGGAATGGGTTGTGTTTTCCACATCCTTTGTGTCAGCTATCCAGATATACTCATTGACCATGGTACATTTTGTTTCTGTACAGGATGCCTCTGCGATGCATACCCGCTAGGATTCAGTAGCATGATCACGAGGATGACCCCCCTCAGCGATGAGGCTTCGATACAGGGACCATATCCCCATGTGTGGCCACAAGGTGGTGCACCTACTATACCACCACCAATGGAGCAGCCAGTGGTACCCGCAGTACCAAACGGCAAGGAGCGCAGGCTCAGCATGCTCCATGAGTTCCAGAGAACAGAATAGGAGACCCGCTAGGCGGAAGACATGGTAGGAGAGCTGGGAGGGCTACAGGTGGTGGCAGATTCTTAGAATTACTTCCACCACCACCCCTAGGAGTTCTGCACCAGGCTCAGGGAGCTGGTGGACAGGGGCAGGGACAACTGCATGTTGTCGAGGAATATGACCCAGGGGCTCCAGGGATGATTCGAGGTACGATCTATGTCTTCTCTACCTTAGCTGTTGTACTTATAGACACATGTGCCAGTCATTCCTTTATAATCACATGTATTGTACAAAATCTCGAGTTTCCGATCGAACCGTTGACTTAATCCTTATGTTTGGAGACACCTACAGGAGGAGACTCGATGATCACACAGCTTTACAGAGAGTGTGATATTACCCTTGGAGGTGGGAGTTTCGGTTGTATCCTCTTGGTGGTACTGTCGAGGCCTTACGACATCATTCTCAGTATGGATTGGTTATTTTCGGTCCATGCCCAGATTGAGTGTTTTAGGCGAAGAGTGCAGTGTGTCTGCCGTGATGGAACAAGGTTTTAATTTGTCAGAGAGAAGGAAACCCAGGCAGCACAAAATGTGCTCATGCATACGAGGGTGTATCCGATCACTCATGGGTTGGCTAGCCTTACCCTCGGAGTAGTGGATGTTGTGAGCTCCCAATTCCCAGTAGTATGGCGAAGTACGAGAACGTATTTCCCGAATGTGTCCCAGGACAACCTCCCCACCGGGAAATCGAATTCTGCATCGACTTACACCCCAGGATGGAATCGATCTCCTCATCGGCATATCAGATGGATCTTGTAGATCTTTGCAAGCTGAGGGTGCAGTTGGAGGACTTACAAAGCAAGGGTTTCATGAGACCCAGCATTTCACCCTGGGTGGACCCAGCCTTTTTTTCCAAGAAGGTAGACGAGAGTCTGAGGTTGTTCGTGGATTACCGGCGCCCGAACCAGGAGAAGTTGAAGAACAAGTATGCACTGCTGAGGATCGATGACCTATTCGATCATCTTTGAGGGGAAAAATGGTTCTCAAAGGTTGAGCTTCAATCAGGCTATCACCAGCTAGAGTGCAGGACGAGGATATACCGAAGACGGCTTTCAAATGCCACTATGGTCTCTATGAGTACTTGGTGGTGCCTTTTGGCATGATGAACTCCCCCACAGTGTTCATGGGGCTGATGAACCGGACCTTCCAGCCGTACTTGGACCGGTTCTTAGTGGTCTTCATCGAAGAAATCCTTGTGTACTCGGCGTCAGAGGAGGAGCACGCGAGACACCCACGGATGTTTCTGGATGTACATTGGGAGCACCGGCATTATGGGAAGCTCTCAAAGTGCCAGTTCTAGATTCAGGAGGTCCAATTTCTGGGACCTATCATCTCAGCAGATGGAGTAGCTGTGGACCCAGCCAAGGTGGAGGCTGTGTTAGCATGGGAGCCACCTCGGAGTGTGACGGAGGTTCGGAGCTTCCTTGGGTTGGCAGGATATTACCGGAGAGTTATTCTTGATTTCTCTCGGATATCAACACCGATAATGGCCTTGACCAGGAAGGGTAAACCCTTCTTATGGACAAAAAAGTTCCAGTAGGCTTTCGAGAAGTTGAGACAGAGTTTGACGAGCTCCCCAGTCATGAGATTGCTAGAGGAGGGTGTCGAGTGCGCAGTTTTCTGCGACGCATCAGGGACTGGGCTCGGATGTGTCCTGGTGTAGTGACATGCAATGATTGCTTATAGTTTATGCCAGCTTAGGCCACATGAGAAGAATTAGGTGACCCATTATCTCTAGTTGGCAGTGGTAGTCTTTGCATTGAAGATGTGGTGACACTACCTTATGGGCGAGAAATTTATTGTCTACTGTAACCACAAGAGCCTCAAGTACATCTTCTCACAGTAGGATCTGAATATGAGGTAGAGGAGTTTTCTAGAGTTCTTCCAGGACTATGACTTTTTGATCATCTATACTCCTGGGAAGGGTAACAAGTTGGTGGATTCTCTTAGAAGAAGGTCGAGCTCACAACTATTGAGTGAGGCGACACAGCAGTTAGCCGCGTTATAGTTATCCTTCGTGGATGGATAGGATACAACTTACCTATAGTAGATGGTTGTCACCCCTCCACTCTTATAGAAAATCAGGGAGGCACAGCTTGGGGATGTCGACTGTGTGTCTTAACATGCTCTGTTATCCACGTGACATGTACCTGATGGATATTCGCAAGGTGGGGAGCACATACTTCTTTTCAGAGAACACATTATTGTACCAGTGGCATTCTAGGAGGAGGTCATGAGGGAGTTTTATACATCCCCTTTGGAGGTACATCCCAGAGTGGAAAAGATGTACCAGGATCCCTGGAAACAGTTCTGGTGGTCAGGGATGAAGAAGGTAGTAGCATAGTTCATTTCTCGATGCCTGACATGCCAGCAAGTGATGGATGAGCACCGGGTTACAGCGGGATTAGCTCACCCCCAGGAAGTCTCAAAGTTGAAGTGGGATGGATTATAAATGGACTTCGTTACGGGATTACCATAGACGTCCAAGGGTCAGGAATCCATCTGGGTGATCGTTGACCGACTCACCAAGTCGGCCCACTTCTTAGCTATCAGGGAGATGAATTTCTTAGAGAGCTTGGGATGCCTCTATGTGCAGGAGATGGTTCAACTTCATGGAATCCCCTCGACTATACTCTTGGACAGAGTCGCCCGCATCACATCCCAGTTGTGGAAGGGATTACAAGATGCTTTTGGGACTTAGCAACGCTTGAGCACAAAGTTTCGCCCTCAGATGGATGGTCAGACGGAGAGGACCATCCATGTTCTGGAGGATATGTTTTGAGCCTGTTTCTTGGACTTTGGTCACAGTTGGGAGGACTAATAACCACTAATGGAGTTTGTATACAACAATATCTACCACTCCACCATCGATATGGCACCGTTCGAGGCGTTGTATGGGAGACCCTTCCGGTCACCGCTTTGATGGACCGACCCCGGAGAGTCAGCACTCATGGGTCCAGAGTTAGTGCGAGCCACCATAGAGAAGGTGAAAATAATCAGGGAGTGGATGAAGACTGCACAGAGCCGGAAGAAGTCTTATGCTGACAGATGATGGAGACCTCTGGAGTTCGAAGTGGGAGACCATGTCTTTCTTCGGGTCTCACCTCGACGAGGGTTGTGGAGATTTGGCTGAGGTGGTAAGCAATTTTCGAGGTTCATCAGACCTTTACAGATTATGTGCAGTGTTGGAGAGGTGGCATACCACCTAGCACTACCTCCAAAGTTGCATCGGGAACATGATGTCTTCCACGTGTCGCAAATGAGGAGGTACGTGCATGACCCATCGCACGTCATCAACTAGGTAGAGATGGACATAGAGGATGGAGTGACCATTGTTATGTACCTGGTGGATATCAAGGATCATCATGACAAGATCCTTCATGGGAGATCGATTCCCTTGGCGCGCGTCTAGTAGAAGCACGAGAATATTCAAAAGAGCACATGGGAGTGGGAGGCCGATATTCGTGTCCAGTACCCACATCTTTTTTAGTAGCCCTTGTTTTGGATTTTCGGGGACGTAAAGCCCAAAGGTGGGGAGAATGTAATGTCTTTGATTTTCCATTTATTATTTTTAAATTTTATATGGAATTATTTTTACACTGGGCGCGAAGACGGCACATCATTCTGAGGTCCCGTGAGCCCGAAATGGTGGTTTGAAGTTTTTTTATGTTAAGGGAGTCGGCGCTTGTGCGCGGTTGTGGCAGCTTCCAAACGGATGCCCGGATTAAAAATCTAAGTGCACCGTTGCGTCTGGGACGACGACTTTGCCTAAGAACGAATCTATCCTCGACCCACGTAGGTCGGCTGCAAAGTTTAATTTTGGGTGTTTTAAAAAGGGAAGGACATTAGAAGGAATAAAATAAATAAATGATTTATTGTATTATTTTAAAAAGTTTCCTTTTTTAAGAATGACCTAATACTACCATATAAATGAATCCTTTCGGAAAATTCGCATGGTTAGCCTCATAACCCTATGAGTTGAGAGAGGGAGAGAGTTTTCTCTTGGAGCTTGGGCGGAGGAGGACGCATTGGCGAACAACAGATGATCGTAATCGAGAATCGCTGCGTCGACATTGAAGGATCTCTACGACGACGGCAGCGCGACGCCATCATTAGCAATCGATCCTTTCGAAAGGTAGGGGTTGTTATTTCAATTTCTTTTCCACGTTTCTGACTTTAACAACGTATGCGGATCAACCACGAACAAGTTGATCCGGGGATTCGTACGTTCTTGTGGGAGGGATGTTCTTTGGGATGATTATGGGGAATTAATCAATGCTTTATGTTGTTGTTGATTTGTTCCCCTTTTATGACTATTAATGGGAGTGGATCAACGCCATGACGAACGATGGTGGAGGATTGTTCCACGATTTTTTATTTGGATTTCTTGCCCCTTCTTTCCTCGCGCATTCTTTGCGTTCTCCACGGGGCGACGAACAACATATCATTGCCTGTCCATTCTGTGACGCAATGATCCCAAATTGAAGGTTCAACACCGCAACGACCTTGTGGAGGTGCGAAAACGAAGGCGGACGAAGAATCGTACAGGATCGAAGAGGGCGTTCTTCGAGTGTTCTTCGTACGGCAAGATCAAATCACGTTTTCGGAGCCGATTAGAGGTCCACAAACACCGAAAGTGGATTCGTGGCATCAGGATGATGAAAACCTGACTGTTTCATGGCAATCAGATGGCTGAATCAATGATCAGACCGGCATGGGAGGTGCGCCGGTGAAGAGCGTCATTTCTAGAAATTTCCAGAATACACGGCGTGTACTTATGAAGAACACGCCGTGTAGTACCGACAGTAGCGGATAGGGTTATAGGGTTAGATATGAATGACACGGCATGTGACCTCGGTCACATGCCGTGTTTGACTTTCCCTGATGCTCGGCGTGTGCTTTGGGTAGTACACAGACACGGGATGAGCTACATGGCTTCAGGAGACACATCATGTACAATGCGATAGAAGCGGCTACGCAGAGCTCGACATGTATCTCATGGATACACAGACAAGGGATGGAGTACATGACCGTGTACTCCACCACACGGCCAGGCGAGGCTAGTAACACAGGTCACCCTGTTTGGCGATTGGACGGGTTGGTGTACACGGGTTTATGACCGTGTATGGGCACATGGCCAGAGTACATGGAGCCAACCCCAGTTACCCAGACACGACGTGTATACTATATTACATGCCATGTACTTAGTGTTTCCTACATGACAGAGCCCTCACGACACAGGCCATTGTACACGGGCAGTACCCGAGGTCAGACAACAGGGCATGTACCACTTCTACACACCATGTACTTTTTGTAAAATGGCTTGGTCCTATTGTTCATCACGGCTTGGAAATCTATCATTTTGGTTAGTTACCCTTCTTCTTCCCCTGAAGTTCAAGAATCATTCCCTCATGTAGGATTATGATCCATTCAGAAGGACTTTCTGTGATATAGTCAGGCATCCATCTGAGAGGCCTGGATCGAGATTCTTTATCCATTCTTGAACCTATGTAGAGTCAAGCATCGACGTGACCAAACTTACCGGGTGTTGATCCTCTACCTAGTCGGTGTATCACATGACTGGTGAATCCAGGTGAGTATCGGTATCCGCTATGGCCCTGGTAGTGATCCTCATCTCTGTATCATGATCTTTCCCACTCAAGAGTGTTTATCCCGTAATAAGTGCTTCTATCTGCCAAAACCATTCCACTCATGAGTGTGTCTCTCGTAATGAGTGTAGATACCTCTCGTGATGATTCCGGGTGAACATCACTTCTTGGACGGACATCATCAGAGCTATAAGACTTGTGGACTACGTTCTCCTGGAAGGAGTGCATCCCAGAATCTTCGAACAGAATCACTAACAGGGGTATGCGGTTGTGTGACCTGTCTCTAGACCACAGGTCTGGGTTTTGAGTATATCTGGTTTGTTATATATGTTCGGTAGACATATTCTATGCATATATGACTGTACCTTTACTTTGTGTACTTCTTTGTTGTTTTCTGGGTCCTCTACTGAGTATTGTTATACTCACCCCTGCACGGGCCTTTGCCGCACGTCTGGTGTCTTGTGCAGAAGAGAATCCCTTTGACAGAGTCAAGGGTGGACCAGGACAGGACCGATCTTTCTGAGTTCCCTATAGGCCGAGTCATTCCTACGACTATGAGCAGCAGTCCCAATACCTTTGTGCTTACAGGTTGGAATTTGCAGTTTTCAGACGGTTGTTTTTGGTGGGCTTGTATTCTGGCCCAGATTACTTTTACAGTACTCTACCTTTCGTCGTACTCTGTTGGTTGGGGTTTAGTTGTATGCATGAATTTTGTTCCTTAGTGTTTTACATTTCATCATTTGTGGGCTTGGAGATGTGTGCGTGTGTACAGGTACTTAGGAAATGCCTCCCATGTTAGTGATATGCATACTCGGTGCTAGTCACCAGCCCCTGGCCTATTAGAGGTGAGCTTGGGGAGTCACGGCGCGGGTCCCACTAGAACAGATCGTGACAATAATTCTTATAGAATGATATAAATATGTACATGTGTCATCATGTATTAGACATTAATTACTTTTTTACCTTTTGAAACTGAAGATATTTTTATTATAAGATAATTGTTTCAAACATTC
Organism: Viscum album; assembly: GCA_963277665.1. Classification (NCBI taxonomy): domain Eukaryota; kingdom Viridiplantae; phylum Streptophyta; class Magnoliopsida; order Santalales; family Viscaceae; genus Viscum; species Viscum album. Next base: position 1,020,271,680 of record OY728143.1, read on the forward strand.
CTAAAGAGCCCCTCGTCCCCCGTATAAAAGGACACCACTTCTAACTCATTCCAAACACCTCTCATGCACCTTGGAAGATCCAAAATCGGCCTAAATAAGCTCCCCAGGTCACTCTACACCTCATAGAAGCCTTAAAATATGTAGAATCCACTTCAGAAAAACCTTTTGGTTCAATACAAAGGGAGATACCTGATTTAAAGGTAACATTTTCTTTTATGTTCTTTTCTATTATTTTACATCTACAACCCAATAAACACAATTTTTCCCTTTATTTTATGACAACACAAGTATAATTAATATACTATGTTGTTTTTATTTGAATTATAACAACTACACAAACACAAACCTTCAACTAATGGGTAATGAACATAATGTTTCTGTAGAAGTCAATGTAACGCCTCATGAAAGGTTGATTGTTCAATTATCTCCTACCACTTCTTATGGTGGACATAATGACGACATTGTATTTATATATGATATATATATATATATATATTTCTATGTTTTCTTTATGCTTAGGTAATTTTCCTTTATTATATTTTATTATGGTTTCCATAATGGGTAAACAAGATAATTTAACTTGAGGAACTGAGGACTGTCGCCACCTCAAAGTGAAATGACTCATTCATGCCTTATGTAGGACATATAAAAGATGCATTTAATGAAATTATTTATGAAATTATACTATTATTATAATATAAATATGTATAATTAGGTTTTAATTCCTTTAAAATATGAAATAGAATTGAAAATAATGTTCATTCGTACGTACAGCTTATCGTATCCATGAACGGTGCATTTATTTTCTTATATCAAAATGTTATGTAATATTATAAATACATATATATACAGGATATATATTATTTCTAGTATTTATAAGATTTCAAAATCATGAATATGTTTTAGGATATCATGGAATTTCGACCACATGAACAATTTATAATTATAACAAATTCATTTTAACTCAGGTCCTGAACATCGATAAAAATGTCAAATATAAACTCAAATAATTAAAAAAATTTATAAAAAGGCAATAAGTGATATAAAAGTAATAATAACCAAGAAAATGGTTCTTAATAAAGTACAAATTAACTTTAGTTTATTATTCATGAAATTAAAGAACAAAGAGGTCAAATCAGACACGAGGTAAGGGGTTTCTTATCTCACTTTTAATTTCATGAGATTTCCATTGTTCTCCATATATTACATAAATGTTGTATAATTTTTACCAAAATTTGATGCATATTATAATTATTTTATTTATATTTAGGGTATTGTGTGATTTATTTGGTGGTTATTAACTTTTGGTCATACGAATCGATTGACTACAAGGTGGAAAGGGGTTTTCATCTCACTTATTATTCTTGTGAGATTCATCATATATTGCCACTATTTCCATTGGTGTAGTAAATGTACTACCCATGATTTTATTAATTTTGTAATATACATTAATTTACTTGTAATTAAATCTTAATTTTTTAATCCTTCTTTCATATGGTGAATGTTTCATAACATACCAAATCGTTAAGGGAACCTTTCACCCTCCTCTTTATAAAAGACTCTTATTTGTTATGAATTAAAAATTACATATTATTATGTTTGGATATGTTCTTATATATAGTTAATGATGTATATTCTATTTCCATGTGATGAGATACACTTTTCTATCTCATGAAATTATTTTATGAATTTTAAAGTGACGTTGTTAGGCTGTCTAATTTCTATACTGGAAATTCTTATCTCAATTCCAATCATTTCGGTTAAACTTATACTTATTGATTATTTCATGTTATTCATATGTTTGAATTACCTTTGATTATTTCAAAAATAATATACACTAATATTGTGTTTATTTTTGTTTGTCATATATAATTAGGTAATTGATTTATCCTTAATATAAGGACAATGTCTTTATAAGGGATTTCGTATCAATTTACATTCCCTTGAGTCGTCATTATGGTTATGGACCAATTCACTTTTATATGGTGTATATATAGCCCTTTGAAATATTATATAATTAATATCATTATTCTCATTATATTTGATGTTTTGATTTATTCAATTCCTCAATTATGTTTAATCAAGCGCTTCTCCAGTATTATGAGACTCTTTAACTAAAACATCATTTTAAAATCTATAAATAATTATTCTTCTAAATATTTCCCATTAATGTCCATGTATTTAAAATAGATTTTACTATTAGTTTATATAGACATTAATGTTTTAAAACATTAATTCCTTAAAAAGAAGCAAATTGGTATGGGGAACATTGATTCAAAAATATCTGTAATAAATGATATAAATGGTTTTGAAAAATTCATGATTAAGAATTGATTTTGTCAATATCTTGAAATGATATATTGTAATTGAAATGTGGAAATGTTTTCAGGGAAATGTTTATATTTTCCATATTATATGTGTTTTGATTTTATAATGGTACTTTGAAATTTGTTAGGTTGTTACACTGTAACCTCTAATGCATTGGGTATGGAGGTCGGCCTTATTGTTATTCCATGTAGTTATATGTGTGGAAGTCCACTGTTTGGTTATTCTATTTATGTATGTTTTTGTCCCAAGATACTCTTATATGTTATGTGTTATTGTTTTTGGGTTTTATGGTAATATTTTGGTTATAAATGGGTAAGAAATGATAATTTATATAGTGAAGAGTATTTACAAACTCATAAAGGTGAAAAGAATTTATTATGATAAAGTATTCATGGATTAATTGTTGTTTTGAAAAACTAATAGTTTTCCTTCTTTCTGCATCCATTACTGATCATTTTCTCATCCCACGTTTTTTAAATGTTTTTCACAGGACATGACATGGAATAGGGACAAGGATGTGATCAATGAAAATTCATGATGTAAATACTATGGAACTTGACATGTTTATTTTTAAGAGTTTATATTTTATATAAAAAATGGATACTGAGTAGTAGTGTCTACTTATTATATTCAAACTAATATATAGTAGTTATTGCCTAATTCTGTAAAACTCTAAACCTGAAATGATCCTCAATGTTAATTCTTAATTAACATAAGATTATGAAATGTTAAGGCTGGGTCCTAATACACACAATTAAGAGCCCCTTTTAATGTTTCTTGAGTTTAATTTTTAATTCCCATACATTATTGATAGTATTCTGGCATTTTCCTGTTTTTTGGTCATTAGTAGTCCCCTTGGACTATGAATAGTTTTGGAATTGTAAATTGGGGTTATTCATTATTTTGGAAATATATGGGTGGAATGCCTTATGGTGGGTATTATTTTTAAACCCTAACATGGAATTGTAGTCAAAGTTAGTTTACTTTTATTGGAGACCATTTTAAAATTTAAAATTTATTAAATTAAAATCAAAAATAAGGAAAAAAAGTAAAAAAAATTAATTAATAATAATATTATTATTATTATGAAAAATAATAATTATAATATCATTAGGATTTTATTTTAAATAATAATACTATTATCATTATTATTACTATAAGGTTATTATTATAATTATTATTATATTTTTATTACTTATATTATTAGAACTTCCAATATTATTTTTTTTAATTATTTAATTTTTATGGTTTGCTCCTCACTCCTCACTCCTCTCTCCTTATGAAACGTCACACCCATTTTTCCCAGTACCGCTCATGCTTCCCTCCATGCTAGCTATGGGTTTTTCATGGCATCCAAATCTCCTATCATGTCGCATTAATCCTCCCTCAGTTACGTTTTCCCACCGTGCGAACCCCTCCCAATGGGTTTTTCTAATTTTCGTTAATCCTCCTCGTGACCTAATTTCCCTCCATGAAGATGATTCTGGAACCCGCCCCTCTATGCACGCATAGATCTGGCACACCCCACCTTTTAAGGTTTGTCCTCCTCTGGTGACTCCACAAGTCCGACTACCTCTCTAGTACCAACAACTCCACCAGTTGGCCAGACTCTTCCCTATAGTTGAATCCCATGTGCACAAACCCCATGCTAGTGCCTCCTAAGCCCACGAACATCACTATCAGTTAATTTTGACAATAGTTGCCCCTGTCAGACGCCCTCCCTCATGTGAACCGTCCACTACAACCACTTTGTTAGGTTAATTTACTCCTTCAACTTCTATGTGGATTTAGATTCCTTATCACCTACTATTGATTTATCTAGACCAATTGTTCTAAAAATGACCCGATTTTTTATTAATATTTATGTTTGGGTCCATTGTTGGTTGGTTGAGGTGATTTTGAGGTGTGGATGGACTCCAAACCATTTATTCTGGAATTTTCATCAACCAAGGTTAGTGGTTTCATGCCTTAATATTTGTAGATGTTAGAGAAATATAGTTTTTCATTAAATATTATTCTATATATTAATTGTGTTGTGGAAAATATATTTTTTAAGTTCTTGGAAAGAGTAAATGTTGAAAGTTTATTTTCAAAATGGTTAATTTTATTTTGAGTACGTTTTATTGTGATGTTACCCAAAAAAGTTTTTATGCATTGTGTGGAAGGTAGGGAATGATATTTAAAGGCACATATGGTGAGAGCTTGTTTAAAGTGTGTTTTTAATGGTTTAATGGAACTTGTTTGATTGATTGTTTTTGTTATTCAAATTAATTTATGATGTGGGAATTGTGTATATGATGAGAAAAATGTCTTAAAAATAGACCATGGATTGCACTTTGATTTGGAAGGGGTAGGACCATGAAAAATTATTGAACCTATTATGTTCTAATTTGGTAATATGCCAATTTTTTATGAGTTACCAATGTGGTGAGAAATGTGTTTTCAAGGGGTTTAGGTGTGTGTCAAATTAAAATAGATTAATATAATCATATAAGCGTTGTGTTATTTTTTTAATATGGGTTTTAAATGGACATGCTAGATTTATTCATTATTTATGCCCTATAAATAATATTTGAGCTGTGTTGAACCTTGCCGCTATGTTTTTATAATTTAAGGATATGTTTTATAGAGATTTTACTATAATTTGATGGTTTAAATGAATTTAATGAAAGTATGTATATATAAATATGTCAGCCATGTACATATTCCCTCTTTGATTGAGGAATATGTTCATTGGATTATATATATATATATGAATGTGTGTGACAGCGCGGGATGATAACGAGTGGTTTCTGCCTAATTTTTCACACACTAGTGTGTCTCGGCATGGTTCTATACTTTTTTGATTTAGGTTTCCCTAAAAATTAGCATTTAAATTAATCAATTTTGGTTTTCTTGTTTTTACACTTTTATTTTATACTAGTTAGTAATTTATGGTCTGAAAAATTACTTCATATTGTGAAATAAAGTTAGAGCCTATTTATATTTGAATTGCATGTAATTGATTTCTAAACATTCTTACTAAGTGTTTGATGAAATTACACTTTGAACCTTATTAATGTGCTTCATATTTAATGTTGGGATTTGAGTTTCTAAAATGTGTTTCAATGTGCCTTTCTAGTTTTCATAGTCATGTGTGTGTGATTCATTATGAAATGGGGTGGCCTGAGAAAATAATTTGAGGCCCAATTGGTATTTTTTTAAAACTTTTTATCTTAAAAAATATACTTTGAAAGGGTCCCCACCTTGTTGGTTGATTAACGATGAGTGTTGCCTTGGTTAGGGACCACCATTGTGAGATTATGGTTTAAAAGCGAGGGACATTTTCATTAGGGTGACTCAGGGTGACCATGTGGTGTTTGTTGATTGTGTGTGAGGAATATACATGTTACTGAATACCTGTTTGACATTTTTGGCTTACCCACATTTTATTTTTAACATGGGAATTGGGAATAGCGAGAAAATTATCTGTGAATTCTTAGTTTACTAGATTAGACTATTCATTGTCATGTGGCCCATAGTAGGGGATATTTTTCTAATAATGCTATGGGATTGGGCCCCTCAGTTAGGATAGGGAGGGAGAATATTAGGCATTTGGGAATTATGATTTCATCATGTAGGGAATGCCTTTAGGATGAGTCGCATGTATAATACATTCTAGATTGTTCACGATCATCTAGGTTCTCTCATGTAGCTCAACAAATAGTTATCTGCGGTAGATGATTGTGGTTCATTGTTTCTTTCTCACTCTTGCTTGATATTTTTCATTTATAATAGTGATCATACATTCACCTCATTATATAGCACATTACTTTGATAAATGAGAAAAAATTATTGTCAACTGTTTATGGAAAATGACTTCGAAAATAATCATCACATTCTTCTTCCCAATAATTAATTCATTATAGGATTAAATTATTCTTCTACAAAAGGGAATTTTTTTATAAACAGAAATGGATCATTAATTTCATTAAATGTAAAAGGTTTGAAACACAAAATTTCATATATTTTTTTCGTAATACAAATTGTTCAATATTTTTTATAATAAAATGAATTTGGGAATAGATTTATTGGGCATGCCTAATACGTTTTATTCTCATTTTTTGGTTTTGATTCATCTTAATCACCAAGGTAGATGTTGTGTATTGTGATCAGATTGTTCCTCCCATGGTCATGTAGAGTATTTGTGGTCATCAGGTTCAGTGATTTCAATTTATCAATTCATTCTTGTTCATCCTGGTTGGTTTATTTTTTTAGGATGCCCTTTTTTAATTATACTTGTTTTATTTATTTATATTGGGAAAAATAATTTCCATAATTACTCTATTGATAACCATTGAATTTTTCTCCATCATAGGAGGATTGAGAAGGCCATTTCGACCTTGTCATAATTCAGGCTGTGCATCAGGTTGGATGTCGACCTAGCATAGTTTATAACAAATGAAATTATTTATATACAATAATTTACTATTTAAATATATCAAAAATAAAATGCTATAAAGTACTGTTTATTTTAATCATTCTTCTCAACACCATTAAAAGGAAAAAAATTTATCATATCAATGTGTTAAATATGACGATGAATAAAATCCAACAATTATCAATGATGGATTTTTTGAAGTATTATCTAAAACATATTTTTTAACATCTCACATTTTATGAAGAAAAATCAATAATACATTTTACCTTATTCCTCACATTTGTGATATTTTTATTATGTCCATTTTTTCAATCCACTTCAATTTCACAATCATTCAAACAAGTGTTATTTAATATGATAATATAGTCAATATATCACTGAAGATAATTTAACTAGGATATGATCAATATAATGTATATGGGATTAATCTATAACATATTTAGTTATCTGGAACTACTCATTAGATATCAAACTATATTAATAATGTTGAAATATTTTTTGTATGTTAAATGTTTATGGTTCCATGTAATACCTAATATTTTTAATCCTGGAATTTCCTATTTAAATGAATAAATAAATTTTAATATAATCATGTTATATTAAAAACATGAAATTATATGAATTTTTAGACAAGTATATGTTATATAATGTATTATTTAAATAATAATTATGAATAGTAACAATTAAAAAATATTTTTGTTGTATAGATTCAATTATGAATTATATATTTAATTGGTTTAGATAAAATAAAATCTATATATAAAAATGAAGAAATGTCATCAACAAGTAGGTTTGTATTCTACGATCCTCTTTTATCGATGCCTCTAAGGGGGACAACATCATTTTGATTTTCCCTTAAAAAATCCGAATCTAATTTTGAACATTTATATCATGAGGGAAACCATTTATGGGGGGATTTAATGTTTATCGATATTAAGAACAATTACATGTTTACAAAACCACAACCAGAATGTCTGAACTGTTCACACAATACCCCTATAGATTACAATGTTGAAATATTTGATTTTTTATAGAGACCCTAATTTAATAATTTAAATATTGTTTTAGTAAATTAATTATTATACTTATATATTTATTATTACATTATAAAATATTAAATAATTATTTTTATTGAAACTATATTATGATATGGTGAAAAAAATCCTGTTTTGGAAATATGTAGTTTTAATCAAGAAACAAATTTTGATGAATTTTAAAAATATTAGTATGATTTTATTTTCATAATATAAAAATATTTAATATTTAATAATTAAATTTAAATAAAAATATGATCTTATGAATTAAATTTTAATTCTTATAACTGAAAAATTAGTTATAATAAAATAGTAAAATCTATTTTAATTAATGATTATTTTTTAATTGTAAATTCTAATGTTACGTTAAATATTTTGATAAAATAAATATTATTTTTTAAATAATCATATTTACGTTAGCCAACATGGAATTGTTCATTATTTTATGATACTATCAAATTTGTGGGTAAAAATTTAATATGATATAAAATTTATGTATGTATTAGGAAATCATAAATGAAAAAAATGATTAAATAATAAAAAAATTATAAAAATAATATATATTTATAATTTAAAATTAATTGATTTTTACATTATTTGACCAATTTTATAAAACCATAATTACTCTTTTCAGACATGCATTATATGATTTCATTTTAAATAAAATACATTAAGAACATGATAAACTTGCACAAAACCAAGTATATTATTTTAATGAATTTAGTAAATTTCATGATAAAATATGTAAAACTACAATTATTTGATTTAAAACATGGGAAAAATTTATTGGATGATTTATTGTTTCTGTTATTTTATCATATAGATTAAAAAACCTTTGTTTAGAAAATACTAAAAAATTCCTCACTCTATTACATTAAAAACAATCCCAAAAATACATTCATCTTACCTAAAATCCATTTGAACATGATTTTGATATTCTTTTATACGTCAAGATCCCTCCAAATGTGCTCTCAAGATCATAAAAATATCCTCCCATGATTTTAGAATCACCCTAAATGGGTAATGGATATTCTCATTATCTTATTTATTCAAGATCCATGTTTTAAAAATAAAATTTAATATATAACTATTCAAGTTGGGGTATGTCCTTAAAAATCCAGATTGTTTTAAAAATACATTAAAATTGTGATATACCCTATTAAATATTATTAAAACCATCATTATGGTATATGTTCCACCTTTATACTCCTGAATATATGCAGTTTTATTCCATAAATTTGCAAATTGAGTAATCTTTCCATTTACACTCAAGGGTATTCACGGAGATTTAGCTATCATTAATTGATAAAGAAAAACCATGTATTTTATCCCCACTTTTAGACGTTGAATTAAAAGTCAGGAATTTTTTTCTTATGATATATGGTAAAAATCATAAACATGATATAAATGATACCAGAGGTGCATAATTATATCTTCATCCAATGAATTTGTTTATTTTTTTATTATATTGTCTGGTATAGAATAATAATCCATTAGAGGAATGAAAAACTAATAATTTATTCAGAAATCATGTTTAATCATTTCATTACAAGATCATGAGATCACATCTATTTAAAAACAATAGATTAATATACTACATTGTTACTATAGATCCATATGGAGAGTATCATAACATATAATTTATAATTAATTTATTAAATGATATTTTGTATCCTCAAATTTTCATTTCAATTTCATAAATTATATCAGTGAATTAAATTCTTCAGGCTATCAATGAATGATATGATTCATGATAATAATCTATCTAGTGGTGATCCACATTATCACTATAATCACTGATGGTGGTTGTAGAAATGTCTGGTTCAATCACGGGCGTTCATGACTTCTGGGGTTGTTCATGGTGGATCAATGTAATATTTTTCAGGATGGATGGTCAACCCTTCACATTCTCTTGATTTCATGATAAAGGAGTTGGATATCCATAAATCTAGGGGATTATAAATTCCATTCCTATATGATTTGACACGAAATAGTTTATTTAGAAAGTTATCTAAATTTTTTTAAAAAAGTTTAGTGATGGAAAATTAAACACATTTACCCAACTACCATTTAGCTTCCTATTTGTCCATATTCTCATTAAAAGTTATATAATTGTTATTAATTTACTGAAATGTTTAATTCATTATGAATTTTATAAAATATTAATTATTTCTAATTGGATCATTAATCTTAGTATATTTTCCTTTTTTAGTATTTATAAATTCTGTGACAATAACTATTATATTAAATAAATTTCACTTAATAAAACGATGATAACAAAAATAAATATAATATTCCCTAAACAAGAAAACTCATATTTGAATTTATTAATTAAAAATATTTATTATATTTAATTACATTTTATGATATTATAGATATCCAATACCCCAATGTAAATATTATGTATTTCAATTTTTTAAATTCAATATTAGAATTAAACTTATATGATAGATACACTTATTGTGTGACCCATTAATTCACTTTATCTGTGTAATTAGGAATACTAGTATAATGTCCAAGGTTAGGTTAAAAAAACACAACATGTATTTCATCTTGAATCAAGTAAACATCATAAAATTTATTATAGTCGAATGTACATATAAAATATAATATAACCCTTTTATCTTGATATCTATAATCGAGAAGGTTACACACTTTTTACATGAACCTATATTTGATGTATCATTTATTGACTTTTAGTAATTAAAATCTCTCACCAGACACCTTATCCATGGATTTATGCAACCAGTTACATTCCATAAATCGACATAAGTTATAATAGTTCATCAAGAGATATATGGGATGTGTTTTTTCTCACAATATACATTAATGAAATACCACTAATGATTAACCCTACATATCCCACATTACAGTGTACATATGTCGTAATATTTTTATAAATGCATTATATTTAATTGGTTATGATATCCATTTATGATAATCATAATTTCTATGTATCAATAAAAATGTCTATAGATATGAACATACAATAAAACAATAATTTGGACATCATATTAACATTTATATTATTATAAGTAGATACACTAGATATTACCAAGGATAAAAACAATTAGAAGTTATTCTAATGTCTTATTATTCCTTTATCCCCAATAGAATGTTTCTTAAATTTCCCATCATAAAATATCATAAAACTATTGAAAAATATTAAATAATATTGTATTGGAACCTATAAGTTCACTTTATAGATATGATCTTTTTTAACCATTTAGTAGGAAAAATATTCTCTAAACCATATCACATAAACATATTATAAAGATTGATAATCATAATGTGATATAAGAAACGTATTTTAGAAGAGAAATATTTATCTAGTTACTAATGATGTTTGTTCTATGGAAGAAACTCCTATATAATTCAACTATCACTATATCAAACTAAAAACATTTTTTAGTTTTCTAGATCTCAAATTATACTAATACTTCTACAAAGAAAATTCATTAATAAAAGGGTGATCCATGTTTTACTTAAGGTATAATCTACCCAGAATCACATTTCCTCATTGTGATAATTACCCTGAGAGAAAATCTTCCAATGTATGCGTGTTTCTCTATCGGTGTGATATGAAACATTTGAGAGAACCACTACATCAGTGTTATTGTAACAATATGTGATAGAGTATTATTTACAAGATAAATTTCCATTCTCATAGGAATATTTGGAAATCCAAAATTACTCTTTATCAACTTAGAATGACATAATATACACCTAAAATAATTTAAAATAAGAGAAAAACTAGCTTTTCTTAATTATTACATCTTAAAAATCCTCCACATAACGAATGTCATATCTAGATTGTGAATTTATATGATTTTATCTTTCTGAAATCTAAAATATGTATAACCTCGAATTACATTCTCTCAATCACCTCCATAATGATAGAGGAAATCCATAGTTCCCCTCGTATACCTATGGATGGTTTTATGAGTATTCCAATTCTATTATTCTAGATATTTTTATACCTTCCGACGATGCTCAATGAGTAAAAAATTTCAATAATCATACATAACATCTAATACATGATAGTTTCTATTATATAATTGTATTGGATATTAATAATTTCCATTAATTAATCATGTTTTTTAAGGAAAAATTTAATGGAATGATTTATACCATGTCACATTGCAGCTAATCCTATCCTAGATAGTTCTATTCTAAATCGAAACAATATAATTTCAATTAATATACCTTAACATATTCCAATAATCATATGGATCTATCATTCATGATCATGAGCCTTGGGATGCATGCTTCATCCCCAATTTTGATCACTGTGATATACTAGCTCAACCATTAATTAAATTATTGAAAGGATTATATATCATTTAAATTAGAATAAAATAATTACTATACACTAGAATGAAAAAAAATTTAATACCACTACACTTTTTATAAAAACATAGGTCACAATAATTATTATAGAAAATATTATTTTATAGATTCATCAATTTGAATGACCCATTTCTTGGATGCTTTCTTATTTATATAAATCTATCTATGCAACATTCATACCAATTTTAAATACATTGGAGTCAAATAATCTTTGAGTTATGTTGTATACAAATCATTTTTAAAGATACCATTAAAAAAGAAGAATTGTTTTCCATTTATATAATATCAATTCCATGGTACGCTGATATGGATGAAATATGAATATATTTAAAAGAAGAAATTGGAGAATATGTTTCATCATAGTTAATTCCTTGTCCTTGTCTTCTACCTGTACCCACTATATAAGCATCATATATATTTTAATTACATTCCATGCATAGATTTATATTTATGAATCATTTACATCAAATATCATTTAAATTAGTTAGAGGAGTTATTATAACCTAGGAATTTTTTTTATAAATGCAATCCTTCTAGTTATTTAGGGTTTATTTATATCATGTATCCTATAATCAATCTACTTATTGGAGAGAGTATTATTATTGTCCATAAAAAATGATTCCATTTAAAAATGAAAATAAAAAAATAGCTCTATAATTCTCTTACCTCTCTATCACTTATACACAACAATTTTATTTCTGAAATATTTTCTTCCATGTCTACAAATGGAATTTGTTTCTATACCTAAAATTATGTATCGTGATTATCAATATAATTAATATAAATCTTTCTACTACTATCCTTTTTAGCAATTTTCTCTCTCTCAAGAAATATTCTATGTCATGCATCAATTTGATTACTGTTTGAATACTTGAATATAAATCTTCACATAGAATACATGGGATACCGAATAAATATACACATTATTCTCCTTGGTGCCAGAATTTTCCTTGATATAACCTTAACAAATTATTCCCAAACCCATGCACAAAAATGTGACATAAAGTTTCCTTCCGCACAATTACTCAAATGCAATTTCAATTTCAGCATTTCTGGTACTCGTTTTAGTTTGTATAATTTATTTGAGATTCGTATCTACAAAAGGATTATAGAGGACTTGTGTGACTCATCAAAGACCTTACCATGCCTGATATGGTATATGATACTAATTTCATTAACTCCACTTTGTTGTATCCTATAAGGATTATTTATTTGATTTAAAATCCTATAATCACATATATATTTGATAATGTATTGGTCATGATATTCAATAACCTAGTCTAATTCACATTTATTTATCCTCATACCAGGAAAATTCTAATAATAATTCATAAAATATTTGAACTTATCATTTTATTTAGATTTGTACTAGCTATGTAGACAACACCACATATACTCATTTCATCAGAATATGATTTAAATAATGAGTATCTACCACTATCTTTTACATAAAAATATTTTCAACATCAATGTGATGAAAATACATAATCTATAGGGATCATTAACAAAGAACTTTGAATTGTTCAATAATAATATATCCTAGTAAACCAGATTGAATTCATTGAATTTGGATTTTTCTCAATATAATCAAAATAATGAACATTACAGAGATTTATCAAATAATTTTCAGTTATGTAAATAATACGGTGATTCCAAAAATTGGTGTTATATGATTTTTGAAAATTTAATTCCTTCTCAAATTTCAATATTTTGTTCTTATAACTAAATAAATATTGATTATTAATCATTTGTGTTCTAGAATAACATATAAAATATTTATTTTTAAAATATCTAGTATTGAAAAATGTTTAAAATAAATAAATCAATATCTATAACAAATATAAACAATGTTATTATAAAAGTATGTACAAATAATCGTTTCTGAAAACCAAAATCAATCATCTTCCAAATTTAGGATAGAAAAATTCAATTTCTAGAGAATCTAACCTCAATACACTCACATATCATCAATCCTCCTTATCACATCTATTATTCTGATGTCCACTTTATTCTTATATTTAGATGTAATTGTTAGAACCATATTCATAATTTAATGCACAATTTAAATATATATAATTATTGAACCAAAAAAACACACAAAAATATTCCATTATCCTATTTTATAGGATGAATTTAATTTTCCAATATCCTTACATGCCACATTAACAGTATACCATGTCATTTTACTTTTGTTTCATTAGGATCATCTTCTTTTTAGTGTAACCATACTCTAGATTATTATATAGTAAATTATTATTCATCCCCATGTACTTGTTCATATTCTAATTATTCATAATAAGGATGTGGGTTTTCATGTCCAATGTATTCATCAATGTGGAAGATAAGAGATAGAAGTACCAATATTGACAAACACTATTTCTCCTATTAAATTTTATAATAAAAATGGATGTTTTAAAATAGTGATGATAGTGTGAGATATGTACGAGACTCATTATATATCATATAACTCAAGATTTCCTTATTATTTGTGTATCCAATAATCATAAATACATTTACCACATTAGTCACTAACTATATATACTTCCTTGTGAATAGTTCATTGGAGATCTCATTTTCCATGAATCTTTCCTTCTCTTGATAGAGATCCCAATAGTCATAAACAATTGTATACACCTTAATATCTTCATATTACAAGAAATAATATTGGAAATTGAGTAAAATATAAATTATTTGACATCTATTTCAACGTCCACATGATTCAGATACAGAGATACCTCTATCTCAGTATCTAATTTTGAAATTTACTCTTTATGCACGGTTTCACAGACTTATAGTTTACATTCTCCGGGTTATATAATGTTCCATCACATTTAAAATTTATGGGAGATTTTTCCAATGATCATTTCCCTTCTTTATACTAGATCACAATGACACTATTAATTTTCTATAATTTTATATTTCTAAAAATAAGGATATAATAATTTGTAAAATATTTTTAAATAATAAAATATTAATAAATTTATATGTAATGAAATATTTATTATTCTAGAACTATAATTTGAAATAGAATATCCCTCAGCAATAGTTTCAAACATTTTTTTCACATAGATATTCTAGTATGAAAGATATGTATTCCACTCACATAAGCCAAACATGGTCCTGAAAAACTATATTGTAGGTTTTACGAATGTTTAACTATCCAACCACATTAACTCATAGTCATATGATCTATTGAGATGACTCACCAATCCTGAAATACCATTTTTATTATTTCATAATTCTTTTCCTTCTAGGTTACAAAGTGTATTACTTCTGCATCCATCCCTTGATGTGAAAAATGTTATGTAAGACAACAAATGATGCATAAATTTTCATGATAATTAAATGGACCACAATAAGTTTTGATAAGTTAACATGAACTATGAGGCCCATTATAAAATTTTCAATAGAAGGATAATAATTCTTAATCATATAAATTATTTATTTTTATCCTTATGTTTAAATCCAATAATATCTTGCTACATTATTTTTTAATATTGAGTGGATTTTAATTTATTGATTACCCTTTCCTGATGAATTATTCCAACATAATCGTTTGTATATTTTATTCTATATTTTATGATTGTAACTTCAATAACTATTTAATATTGAAATATTAAAAATCGAAAAAATTATCCATGCAACAAACATAAATATAATAAATGTGACAATATCATGTGATTTTTCTAGTGGATAGTTTATCTCGAGAATAATAAACAAACCATTAGCCTAGGGAAAAATATCTTAAACCATGTCATGGTTAATTTTTAGTATTCAACCATTGGTTCCTTTATTGTTACGTGATAATTATAATCATGACTGTTTGACTAGTATTGAAACGAAATTATAGGGAGGTCCAACCCTAAATATGAATTTTCTCACACACATCATATGGGATCAAATGTATAATATAAATGGTTTCTACCTAAAATAAATACAGGGAATATAGGTCCAAAAATAGTTATGATGAGGAGATGACACAAATTTCAAGAATGAATTATTTAAAATAATAAATAAAAATAGTAATTTCACACAGAAGGTCTAGTCATATATCATAATCACCTGTACATTCTGAAAAGAACATACATTTTCAATCTTGATATTAATTAATTCTATTTATTATCTCATAAAAATTACACACTGTGAATTAGTCTAATAAATTCAATATAATATAATTTCATATGACCATCCTAAAATCTATGTTCTCTATAATTTTAAATCACATTATACTTGTTTAATAATAACATTTTAAAAAGCGTATATTGAGAATACCACATTTGATAATAAATTTTTTTATCAAAACCATTAATTTAATTTTCTTCCAATATTACTATGACATGGAGTTTAATATGAAATTTAAAATGCAAAAATAACATATATAATTGGTGTAATTTTACATTGAATTCATCATTCAAGGAAAATTTTAGAACACTACATAGATGTAGACTAAAATAAATGATTAAAAGTACATCAGATGTACTTATCTTTTCCCCATGTACACATTACACAGTATGATTTGATTCTGTCTTCATTTCTGGACATGTCGGGTGTACACACAATATACTAGGAAATCATGGTTTTGTAAAAATATATTGCATATATTTGTATTCCCCATGTAGTGTGTCCAATACACAACTTGCATGGGACACCCCACGTGTGCACCCATAAAATATGTCTTACTACTGGTCGTGTACATATGTAACATGATTATTATTTCTTCAACACATCTACTATCCTATATAGATTCACTTTGTGATATACTTTTCATAGCTATAACTTCCAATTAGATTATATATATCTAAATTTTTCAATATTTCAATCCATGTGAGGAAGAAATATAAAAAATATAATAATTATGTTAATTTGATATAATTTTTTATCCATGTAGAAAATATGGCACAACCAGATGCTATTATCAAGATGATTATTAATTTTCAATCATAACCCATATACTAGTTTTGTTATAATGATGATGAAAAATAATAGACATCTATAATAAAATATTAAAATGAGTCATAAGTAAATGAAATTTAAAACACATGTAATAAATCCCCATGTAATAAAGAGTTTTAAATTAAACATTTTACTTCATGATAAAAATTGTACGTTCCAGATGTTGTGGAAGAATCCATTCATGTTATGAACAACATGGATTTTATTTCAAACTTACATGAAATTATTTGAGTACATGATCATCATGTCATTTATAATTAAAAATATAAGACTAATATACTAGATTGATATTTTGGAAGTATGTATTGTAGATTTTAATATGTTTTTTATAATAAATTATTCAATAGAAATATAATTATATCAACATGTAATTCTACTTTCATTTATGATATAATCGAATGAAATTCATCAAACTATCGTGGCACTATAGGATTCAAATGTAGAATCCCTCTAGCGGGGATCCACACAAGTAGAAATATCATTAATTAACCCCATAGAAATATTTAGTTCAAGAACGGATTATCCAAATCGTTTATGTTTTTTGTAGTAGATCATCAACTATCTTCTTGTATAAGAGTAAACATTTTTCTTATATCAAAATAATGAGATGAGAGGGGGATAAAATTAACTCTAGGGAATGATAATGTCTCTATTTATATATTATACACATAAAAAATTGAATTTAGAAAGGGATAAAACTAGATAATTATTATATCTGGTTTAGGGCTATAAAATCACTCACAAGACCCATATCATTAATAGTATTTTTATTTCACCAGATGAAAATTTAAAATTATATAATTATTATAAAATAATTGACATGTAAAATGAATTATGATAATAAATATGTATATATTATTTCTAATTATAACATTAAAATAATTCCACATTCAGACATCATTAATTATCGATCCTCTAATAATAAATATTTGATTAATTAAACACCAAAATATAAATCTATGAAATATAGAATAAATATTGTTTTGGAAGAAATTAAAAATTAATAGTAATTATAAATTTTTAAATCACTTTATTATTTCATGTTAAATGTGATTAAATAATGTAGATGATACAAAAACAAATAAATATTATTTATTCTGATTTGATAAATTAAATACAATAATTTAACTGATATTAAAGATAAATTTATTATGTGGCCATCATTGAATTTTTCACAATATAAGTAGGTGTAATCTATTAAATTAAAACTATAACATATATAAACATGAATGGATTCTATATGAAATGAGTTTATCAACGCCTCAACATACTATCCTGTAGGAAAATTTACTACATAATATAATACATTTATCGAGCTATTTTTAATAATTTAATTTTCATTTTAGTACTCTAAACCTATATAACTGATTTATCATTATTTTTTTATATAAACTTAGCCACAAAATACAATGTCCATTGATATCATCTTATATCATGATATAAAATGGATAAATGATTTCTATTATTATCGATTAACAAAATATCTCTCAAGATCTAGCAAATGTAACTTAATTCAGCATTAATATATTTCATCATATATTTAATTAGCGTATCAAAGTATATTACTCATTCTCTTTTTTGAGGAGAAAATTAATTCTTAAAAATCAATACATATTTCCATAGATATGAATATCTATAGAAACATGGAAATGTGGATTTCTAATTAATAGGTAAGTTGTCATAATCTCTTTACATGAAGATTAAAAAGTTAAAACATAATGAGAAGTTATCTGAATGAATTATTATCACCATCCCAAATATCTTTTTCCTACTATTTCCTATTATAAAATATATTCCATCCAATGAATGAGATTCAACAATATTATCATGGTACCTCTATGTTTTTATTATATAAGGGTACTTCTACAACCATTCTATGAAAAATATATTCAATATAAATAATCACATAGAAATATTATGATGAAGAAAAATCATCACCAGATAAGTAACTACATTAGTAATAAAAATGTAAAAATGTTGTAGACATGTCATATATAGGGAAAAAACCCATCATTTCATTCCTAGGATTCCAATGTATGAGTGAAAATGAGTTCACACTATGCACACAAGGTAATGTTGTCCTAGTGTTTATCCTTAAATTATTATTATGGTATCATGACATTTATTTTTGACAAACTCATATGCTACCTTAATATTATCTTCCTATCATGATTTGGAATTAATATTTTTATTAGAACCAATTTAATAATTTCATGATATTCTTGTTGACTAAAATTAATTACATTTATAAAATTATTAATTGATTGTCCATTTAATGTGCTTTATAGGTAACCCCTTTTTTATATAAAACACCAAATTATCTCATGCAGTATTAGAATAATTTTTCATCTGAAAGTGATGTTTTGAATGTTTTTAAATAATGTAGATAACAACATGTTTCTTACTGTTATGATATGTATATAATACCGTTAATACAATACAATTAAATGTATTTTGGGATTGTAATATGTGTATATTTATGTAATAAAATAGGGAAACATTTTCTTATAGATACTATATTTCATAGTTTATACTTTATTAATGTGTAATTATTTATGGGAAATAAAATTATAAAACCATAGTGAAAATTGTATGTATAATACTATATATTGGAAAATATCCCTAAATTTTCATGATATATAGAGTAAGTAGATTTCAATAAAATAAAACCATTATTGAATCAATTATTTGTATACATCAGTATTATAATTACCTCATGGGGTAATAGTACTGAAAAGTTAATATTTGACATTGACTCGATCATCACCAGGAGCACAATATGGAGTACTTCTTAGAATCCTTGTTTGAATCCCCTGGTAGATATGGCATTCTAAATTCACCAGATTATTATCATTCATTTTTATGGGAACAAAAACCCATAAAAATAATATTAGGTAGTCGGTAATGTATTAATTATATTGAACCATATAAATTCATGGGTTATAAAATATATTCAATTTATTATTTATCCGCAGTTTCCCTTTATATTTATGGTATTTTAAAATTATATTCCCTAATTTTAGGTTCATTTTTTTGAAATATTGTTAATATGAGGAAATATTTAAACAATTAATATTATTGGAAATGTAATGTATACACAAATATGTTACATAAAATTATTGGATATTGATTCAGTAATGTCATGTATATTCTTACATAAAAAATCATGTTATAAATAGATACGAGAATTAGTTGGAAAACAAACATCACCATCTGAGTGATAATTATTCAATCGTTACCTTGATCTGACAAAGGACTCTAAAACTTAAGGATCTACGAATCCCTTTATCATTGAATAATGGATCAAACCCATTGAAATTGTCTTTGAAAACATTAAATGTATGGATTACAAGAATGTATGACTATTTATTTATCATATAGAAGGATATTTTCATCCATGATGGACATTGAAAAAAATTGAGAATTAAGAAGTGATTGAAGCAATAGAGAGTATATAATTTATAATTTTTTTTCAAAATATATTTTCCTCACACTATCTAATATTAAATGGTGATGATTTCATTATCATCATTAAAAAGGTTGAGGCATCCATCAGGGTGTATGAGGCGTAAATCACTATAATTTCACAATACATCAACATCATGTTCACCACCCCAAAAATTAATGTTTACCACGTTTTGGATGGGATAAAACCATGTCAATGAATATTCATGGGGATTTGATACATTGATAGCTCTTACAAAAATTTATGATTTTTCCTGAAATTAAAATTTGAGATTAGTAAATCTCAATGGTTTCATGGGTCATGAGATAGGACGAAAAGGATAGATTTTAATTCTACACAGTGGTGGAGAAATATATTGGGGGAAATAATGTTCAACATCCCACTGGAAAAATTTCTTGTAGGGCACATCCTAAAAACTTCCTTAAGGGGATAATAATCATTTTTAGGTGTGAGAAGGAATAAATCCCGCAAAACGAGTGATGAGAGGAGAATACCACAAACTTTATGGACTAAAAGAATTATCGAGTTATACCTCAACCTATTTTTAAATGTTTCAACTATTAGAATAAGTGCTATATGAGAATAAATGCACTAATCCAAGGGTTTAAAAAGACAAACAATGACCCAAAAATCCAAAAACATATAGATAAATGTATATAAAAATCCATGAAAACTATTGATGTTGATCATAATAAACAAGTGGGAATATGTATACTTTTTATTCATTAATATATAGAGAAAATACTATATTATTTAGGTTCCATGAATTATTTCATGCCACAAATATTTTGTTGATATATTCAAACACGACATCAAAACATGGATACTACTTTTATAGTTATGACGGTGAATTGGTCTATTATTTTACCCCATGAATAAAAATCATCACCAGTACACTTTTTGGGTTCAATATCTTAGAAAACCTTGTGATACTACATTTAGAGAAATTAAATAATGTTATGGTCATCTATTTCAAATCCCTTAACAAAGAGTACATAAATTACTATGAGAATGTAATCACACTATGTATCACAACTCTTTATATGATTCTATAAAATTTTATAGAAAATGGTGAATCTATTTTGGTATCATCATATCAAGATTATATATTATTCCTTATCATTTTTAATATCATTCTAATATGATTTAGACTAAATAATATACTATCTTTTATGACATTGCCATTTTATGAGAAATCAAGAATGTGTTTTCTAAATAATTTACATGTCTTTCTCATAGATGAGAGGATGATTTCAAAATATAACATATAAATCAATCATTTTCAATATCCATGAATCATTATATAATGATCACTATTGACAACTACAATTTGAATATAAATAATAGAAGAATATGTATAAAGGGTTTATATTCCCATGTGATTCACCATGGCTCTAACTAATCATTTTCATTAAGAATTAGTTTGTTAAATTGTGCCTATAGATTAATTATATTCAAATATAATATATAATTTTAATGATATTGAATTTAATTATATTCATTGATGACTTGTTTGATCACCTATGCTGTTCCTAATTCATTACTATTTTTGGACATTGAAAAGTAAATTACCAAATAATGGTGGGGAAGAAAATTATACCGAATATTTTATTTCATATAATTTACTAGAACTATGAACTCATAGTTATTATATTTTGTCTCATTAATAATCTAGAAATAATTATGGAAAATAATTGATTATTTAGGTAATAGCTCATCAACTTTTTTGTAGTACTTACAGACGATATCCCTGTCTTCATCAATGGAATGGAGCAACATGTGGAGTACATGGGTAGTGTATTGAATACCTTGAAAAAATAAATGGTGTATGTTAAGTACAATAAATGTTATTTTTGGATACAAAATTTCATAGTATCTGTTATCACTAGTGAAGAGATATCTTTGAATCCTTATAAAATAATGGGAATTGAAATACATTCAAGATAAAAAGATATTTTGTGCATATCTATAGTTTCCATGGATTAGTTGGGTACCATCCTCATTTTGTTTGAATATTATAATGATTAGAAACCCCTAAATCAAAGCTAACATTGATGGGGATAATATTTTCTAGAATAATAAATGTGATGAATATTTTAATGAGATAAAGAATAGGAATGTGACACTACTTTCTCTCTCATTACGCACCACTGGGGAAGTAATTATGATATATAATTTTGAATTCAAAATGGTCTTTGGTTGTGTAATCATAAATGATGACAGTTTAATAGTTCATGCATCTTACAATCTAAAGATCCATGAAAATAACTACTTAATGCGTCCAATAGGAAAGGCTACAATGATATTTGAGTTTAATATATAGTGATATTATATTTATTGGTAGAAGTGGGAAATATATATTGATTTTAAAATAGTTATGTTCATATTCACAAAAAATGAGATCCCTATGAAATAATGAAGTTGGTTATGGCTGATCAATTATTATGATTGTTTAATCCATTACCATTCAAAGGAGGTTAAAAAAGATGAAAATACACTAACTAAAAAGGATCATGAAACCCTATCCATAATGACCTTTGTAATGGATTTTATAAACATTGGAATTAAAAGGATTGAGAAGAGAATAATAAAATGAATAGAATCATAATTTGACCAAATAACATCTCAATCATCCTTTAGTTAGAGGATCATAGAGGCCTATCAATATTACGTGGTTCTATAGAAAAAATATACAAACTATTACAAAACTAAATATAAAATGCGGGATATATGTATTATTCAATATATTGGTATCCAACAAAAATAAACATTGAAGAATAAATTTTTGGAAAATATTCAAAGTTGATCCTTCTCTATTCTTCTATAATAATTATGATAAATATTGATTTCAATAAAAAAAATTATTGTATAACATGAAGTGGGAGATTCTTGAATTTGAATAATGATTCTTTGTGCAACAACAATTCAATGATGAATGAAAAAAAGTAAAATATATTGAAAATAATTTATCTCAAACCACTATATAATTGGGAATCATAACCTTGGGTCTCATTGTTGGACTCAACAAGATATCTAAATTTAATATTTTCATATGGGTGGTAGTTGTTTCTTAATGATGTTAGTGTGTTTCAGGAGTATAAATTAATACAACACTCTAAAATATCTAACCAAAATAAAAATAAGAGATTCCATAAGGCATCATGGAGTTCTACTATCCATTATAACAAATTTAGATATGATATTTACCTAAATGTTATGGTCAATCATTCAACATGAAAATCAAATCGAGATCTGTTTTAGAACATCTTATCAACCTAAAAAAATTCATCAAGTAGAATCAGTAAAACACAATTTGATTTGTTGATATCATTATCAATTTATTTACAAGGATGTTATGATCTATACCTTTCCAAATTAGAGTTATAATATAATAAAATATTTTATTATTTCATGAAAAATGGAACCCTTTCAGTCTCTGTATAAAAAGTGGGGATGGACTTTGTCTGATGAGATGAATTTATAGAGAATAAGTTGATGAGACCTGAAATTCTTCTAGATATTATTTAAAATGTTCAAACAATTCAATTTCATATGAAATCATTGCATTATCAATCGAAAATACCTGAAAAAATGAATGAAATTAAATGAATTTGGAGATTGGATATAACGTTTCATGTTATATATCACATTGAAAATTTTCATTAGGTTTGACAATATGGGAAATCCTATTCCATGTTATGTTATCCCTTTCATGGTCCTTGGATGCATAAAAGTTGTAGTTAATGTATTAGTACTTTCACCAAACCTATATCAATTTCATGAAGTGATCCATATATTACTATTGGGTAAGTATATACCACACACCTCACCTGTAATAAATCCAATTGTGGTACCATTATATAATGATCATTCATATGAATGTTTGTTAATGGAGAGAATATATCATTGGCATAAGTTTATATGATACAAGAGAACCCACCTGGTGAAAGTGATATGGCCGAACAAGAATATTGAAGAATCAACCTGAGTACTAGATGATGTGATCAAATAAAATTAACCTCATTTTTTCTTTTGTGAAATGAAACTTATAAGGGAAAATTTAAAATTGGTGGAATGATATAGTGACCAGATTATTTATAAACAAAATTATCTTGTCCGTGATAAAATTTTATATTATGAAACTAATTTAGTGAAAAAACATTCACTACTAGGTTTACATTTCACCATTATTATTTATAACTAGTTAGATATAAATAAAAATTATGAATCATAATAATTAATAATATATCCCTTATACAATGATTGTTAACATAATTATATTTGAAGGGTTATTATAATGTCCAAATGAAAACTAAAGAGTAATTTCCATGACCAATAACATCCACACCCTAAAGAGATAATTTATCAAATTTTCATAGTGATATAGAATCTCTAGTATTTTACCTTAACCAGGAACATGTATAGAATAAAAGGCTTAAGAATTATATAATATGATAGAAGAAGAATTTTAATCTTATCAATATCATGGCCCAGACCATGTTCGATGAACCACCTAAATACAATTTCTCCATCATTCAAGTTACCCTTAAAGAATATGTTTTATTAATAAGTTGATTAATATCTTGACCATAATAGTTTCATGTTTTAAAATTATATTTTAATAAAACAATGATTCCAGTTAAAATTTTTATTATTACCTTAATCGTGATTAAATAATGAGTATGATAAAAAAATATTTTGATATGATGAAACCTACATTATAATTTTGAAAAATACTTTGTTTTAATCAACACAATAATTTTACTTAATTCATTAATATTTAAAATAATGGTTATGATAATAAAATAATATCATTAAATTTTGATTTTAAATATAAATTATAATATAATTTTATGAAGCCAAATTTAATTTTAAAAAGGAATAGAAACATTTACCATCATAAAATTCCATATGTTTTAATAAATAAGAACATTTAATTTAATTTTTTAAATTTTTTATGTTTAGACAATAATTTTTGATAAAATAAATGTTAATTTTTAAATAATGTAGATGAAATTATGTTATGGTGATTTTTTAAAAAAAATGATGTAGTCGAGCTGTTTGAAATTAATTTTATTTAATATATTCATACAAGATGTCTTATAAGATTATAAAATAATAAATCATATATAATAAATAGTATAAAGAGTTTTGAAAACAATATAAATATTTCTCCATTAAATTTTTATTATTTTGTTTTTTATTTCTATAATCCCATAATGAATCATGAAAAATCTACATTATATTTTATGGTTATAAAATTATTTTTTATTGAACAAGAATCAATTCCAAATCACCAATTAAATTATATAAATAATTTTGTTTCATAAAATTATAAGATATAGAAATCCACTTCTCTTTGGTAGAGGTAAAGGGAAACCCAATGTGAATATTTATAATTTTGTATTTTTTATAATATATAATCAACAACATATGATTAGATATTAAAAAATAATCTCTTTCCCTTTTTCCAAAAACACTCACCCAACCTCCCAATCATCATCATTCATAAACCATTTTATCATGATGTTACACAAATTTCACCTATCATGATTAATACTATCTTTTCCCAAATCTCATAATAATCTTTTTGAAAACATTTAAAATCGCCTTATAAAAGTAACGGATCCTCTCTTTTTCCTCTTTTTTGAAGAAACATCTCTATACTATGAAATATAATTTTTAATTTTTATTACTAGGATATGTTTTAAAAGATCCCACTTATTATAATTATAGCATAAAAGTGACGATTTACCAATTTAACCCTCAATAAACCCTACCTTGAAAATATATTTAGCCAGTTCATTTTCCAAAAATTATCCTATAATTTTTAATGCCAAAATTAATTTTAGTGAATACTCATACACATTTACAATCATCGATATTCACCAAAAAAATATACTTCATTATATCTAGGCTTCCATTTAGGTAACCCAAATTCCATTATAACTGAATAAAAATAGTTTTAGAGAATTATTATGTTGTATGATGTATATAGAACTCAAATCCAGGAACATGATATGATATTATCCAGTGGGATTATATTTTTTTAACCATCCAATGGATTGTGTATTATTTTTATCGCCTAATATTCCATATATTGTGCATGAAATATTATCATAATATGATTATATTATTATGTATTGGATGATATCATTCAACTTTGATTATGATGTATTGTTTTTTATTATTCCAAAACTCTTTTTTTTTATTTTTTTTTTATTTATATCTTACTTGGATGATAATTTTTGTGATTATCACTCATTTTATGTCATAATGATATGGGTTTTGGATTTAATTTATTACTACCACCATTTTATTCTTGGATTATTCCCTTTCATGGATTTATAGATCACCACTTTATTAGGTGCACCCCCAAGTTATCCTGTGTTATATTAGATGAATCAACTAAACGTAATTGAATATTTTGATGTTTTTATATAGTATTTTTTTACCCATATTTAACGATTTTTACCTTTGTACCAAATTTTCTCATGAAAATTGGCCTTATCAGATTTTGGAAGTATCTTATCTGCATTATTTTTTAATAAATACATGATTAAGGTTTATACATGTTATGTGTTTAATTTTATATTTATAAATTTATTTATTAATGTTAAAATACAATATTAAAAAAATAAATATCAATGAATCAATATTAATTAATTATAATGAAAAATGATTATAACTATAAAGAAGACACCATCTCCCCTCCACTATCCACATTTTCCCTAAGTATTTAAAGCGCATAAATTCAATACATTTTAAAATAATCAATTTATTAAATTTAATTATTTATTTTCATTTTTTATTTATTTTTCTTTTATGTTTTACTATACTTTTCAAAATGAAAATAGAATAAATAATTCATAATGAAAAAAAATCCATGAGATCCTTTAAATTAATTTTTATGTTAATTAACACTTAATTATACTCCATTAATTATAATCACATTGAAAAATACCCATGAATAAATATACCCCCATTATATCAAAAATTTCAATAATTCAATTGAACGAAAAATTATTTAGGAATTAAAATGTGATATAATTGTATTTTTGATAAAGAAATCCATATGCTTTTATAGTTCTATTAACAAATATTGCAATGGGAATTATTTGAATGTTAATTAGTATAGAATACAACAAAATATGGAATTAATTTATCTAATATTAACAAATTTATTAATGTTATGAACAAAGTAAAAAAATTAGTGGTGATATTTATCAACAATTTTTTATTAAAAAATATTTTATAAATTTTTTAGAGTATCTCTTTAGAATTAATGTTCTCCCAAATAGAAATCACTTCTAAATTTAGTAATGACAATAAAGAGAATAACATAAACCTAAAAAAAGAATAATGATAGAAATTATTTGATTGATTTCATTTATATATTCCAATAAATATTCAAATAATATTATTTCTATAATCATATTTCATATTTATATAGTTACACATCCACTAAAAATCTTACTCAGTCAAATATATTTAATGTATCATTTATAACATTATATTATTAAATATCTATGAAACTATGTATATTATATCTAATTAATATTTAATGATGAATATGAGTTTAGTATACTTTCCGATTAATATTATTTTTAAACAAATTACATTTATATTGTTAATGTGTAAAAACAATTATTAAAATATATGAAATCATCAATGATATATATGTTGTATATTAAATAATGTTTTCATCTTTTTTCATGTTAATACTCATTGTAAATATGTAATGATTATGTAGGTTTGTTGAAATATAAACAAATCACAATTTTGGTTCAATAGTTTTCATCACAATATACATTATATGAATTATAATTATTATTTATGTAATTTTTTATATAATAAGAACATTTTTAATATATAATATTTTTGATATATAAGTGGGGTGATCCATTGTAGGATTTAATTCACTAATAATATCAACTCTCGTAGAGTATGAAGATTAAAATATATCAAATTATATCACCATAACTAGTTATTTAAGATATATAATTTAATATTTTAATACCTCAATATAAAACAAATGAGAAATTAAATGTGCAATTGATTTTATTATCCACAATATCATGATTAATGGATCTAGGATTTATTATTATTTTAATTTGACTGTTATATACTATAAATTAGTTTGATGTGTATTAATAAGAAAAAAAATATTATAAAATAAACTAATAATTGTTTCTTTATTATTATTAATAATCAATCAATCATTGGTAATATATTGGTTGGAAATGAGGATAAATCCTATTGATGCAAAATGTTAAAATTTCTTAACACATTTCTTGTATTCATAATGTATTTTTATCTTATTAGATTAAATTATAATGTATTTGTAGATAATTCAAATGTAATAATTATATTATATTTCCAAAAAATGAATTAATATTCATTTTATAATTGTTTTTAGTGAAGGAATTAGAAGAAAGTCATTTGATTCCTCCAAAATACATTTTCATAAAAAATTGATTAACATAAATTTCTTTCCAATATTATAATTAATCTATACAAATTTTATTTATTTATTGCAAATGGATTGATATTTTTAAATATGATTAAAAAATATATTTAAGATACAAATTTGTAATTTTTTAAATATATTGATTTTTGAATGAATATTGAAAAATTATGATTTTTGAAATATTATAATTTATTTCTATTAAATAATGTAATTTAACAGACTGATTCAATTTTTGATTTAATTTTAATGTATATTTTTTCTTATTTATTTTTAATAATTCAAAAACATAAATGGGATTAAATATTATTATTTGTTTTAGAAAAAAATGTTATGATTAAAATAATCATTTTTTTAAATATGATTTCATTAAAAATTGTTATCATATAATTAAATTATTTTCATTAACATGTATAATTTCAATCACAATAATTCCAAAACTTATTCTGTATCACCATTTATTTTATTTTGTTATAATATCATCTTAATTTTTGGTCATAGTGAATTATAATAAGGGTAAACTTTAATCACCATGGTAATAGGTAAATGAATTCGAAGATATATTCAACTATTGGATAAGGATAAAAAACTAATCAAAATCGTTGAGTTATTTTTTTGAATTATTTAATCTTACACATATCGTTCTTTATTTTAATATATTTAAATTTTTTATCATTTTCATTGGATGATGACCATTATATTATTTTATGAAATTAAATATAAAAAATGTGATAATATTTATTTTAGTATATCTTGTATATGGTCCTAGGGACAAATAAAATATCTAAATTTTTATAAATGGTTATATTTAATTTTATAAAATACTTTCGGACTATATTTATTAAAGATAAATTTTTATTGGTTGTTTAATTTCATTGAATTCTTTTTCAACTTTAACGTAGCCCTTGAGAAATCACTTTATAAATTTTGTAATTTATATTTCAAAAAAATTATACTATTATTTTTTGAATGAATTACGGTTTCCATGGAATTTATTTGATAAAAATAATTTATAATTTATAGTTATATAATTTATATTCTAATATAATAGTTATTATTATGTCTTCAAATTCATGATATTGGAAGACTCAAAAAATTATAATATTTCTTTTTAATATTGATAAATTAGTTTTTGTTCATAAGAAACTATAAAATACCTATATTATATCAAATGTTTAGAAATAATATTTTATATAACATATGGTAATATTATTTGAAAATTTATAATTTTAAAATTACATTAATTATCATTAATGATTGAAAATTATCTTACAATGATAAATGTTAAACATGGTTAATTTGGGATAAACCAAAAGAGATTTTTTAATATAATACTTCAGCAAGAGTAATTTTTTTTATTTTAGTCTGTATTAACATTATCATCATTATATAATACATATTGATCTTTGGATAACTATAATATTATTTATATAGTCATTATATATTAATATGATATATATATTTACATGCTTTCGACCAACCACCCCTATAAAATAGAACCACATTTCATTCATTCCCCAAAGTTATAGATCCATTTACCTATAAATTCCATTACAAATACATTCATATCCTTACATCCCATTTAATAGAAGGTTTTTATTCATAAAAATACAAATATATAATTGATAATGATTAAACCGAAATAAGTTTCTCAAAGAATAGGTATTACACTCAACTGAATGTTCTCATTTTGATTTTTTATTATGATACAATAAAATGATAAACATCCTTGATGATATGATTAAATCATATTCTTATATATATTTAAACGTTGTTATTTCCAAGGAAAAACATGTTTCCATATGATTTTTAATACTATGGGAAATGCAAACATCACACTTGAGTTTGTGTGTATTATCACCTCTATTAAGTGATCTATTTTATTTCTCATAAACATGTCACAAAGATGGTAATTATTATTGATTTTATAAATATTTATAATAATTGTGAGATAATTATAATTTTAAAAGGATAATAGATTACATGTCTTATTACCTTTTGATATGTTGGAAAATGATAATAGTGTTGGCCGTATATGTAGACTACCCAGTCCATGAAGATATGTGATTCGTTCATCATTTACACCCTTAATGGTATATTCTAAAATATTACTAAAAGTATAGAAATGTTAAAAAATAATTATTAATATTTATTATAGAGTGAAAGAACATCCCTATGAATATAGTCAACAAACTCAATTTGTTTTTTGATTATGAACCAATCATAAAACCTGATCTTAATCAATTTAGTAAATGTATAGTACAAATTATTAATTGAAATAATATTGATTATTATAAGGTAATAAACATTTAAATGGCTCATAATAATGTTAAATATTATATAAGTGTATTATAATTTATTTAATACATGTGTGTGGAGTTTTAGAATCATTGTAAGAGACATTATATTAATTTTTAAATTTATTCCTTTTAAATCATTTCATCTATACCAAGGATGATTTAAATGTTTTCAAAATCCTATTTTTATGTATAAATATTTCTTAAAGGTAATATTAAATCATTTTAGGAATAATATCAAATTTTTATTATGTGATTATTTTTAATAGTTTTTATAAAAGTCATTTTTACCAATGTCTGAATAGGATCATTCTTATAATAATTATTAAATGAAGAAGATTTACCTATATCATAAAATATTATATCATTGAAGCAACATTAAAAGGATTATTGGGTTATATTAAATGAATATATTTCATAATTTTTATATAGTGGGACAACCCTTAGTATCTTGAGTAGACTATCCTTATAGCCTGAGGGTTATCTTCATTATAACATGTGATTTTAACCTATATGTACGTATATGGTTTTATAGAAAATATGATTCAAATTAATCATCCATTATTTAGTAAGAATTTTGTTTCGATGGAAATTTAAATTTCACCTCAATATTATGAAATTAATAAATGTGTTATTTCTTATAAAATTTTAATCTCATTGGAATGAAACTTTTCTTTAATATTAATGATATATTTGTTATACTATTGTTATGTTTATTAAAAATTTTACAAGAATTAATATTGATCCTAAAATATCTTTGATTATGGGAGATCCTTATATAACTATCAACATAATTCGGTAATGTGATAGAAGTTACCATTGATTGGTTACTCGTATGAGTTGTAGTGATTCTTCACATAATTGTTTCTTTTATAAGGGTGTTTTATGGATCATTTTCCAAGATACAATTATGTGTTTTAATTATTTATATATAATTTGAGATTTTTTTTAATATTTTTAGAATAAAAAATACATCTTTAATGATTGATTATGATATTTAAAATTTGAAATGATTGTTATCATCTATTCTATCTTTATCTAATTTAAATCTACGCATTATGATTTTTTTCTATATACCCTATTGAAAAATGTTTTTTAAATGATTGAGATATTAAGTTGATATTATGAGTAATTATTTGATTATTTTACCTTAATATTGAATGGAAAAAAAATCCATTTTGGTTCTCAAGAATTTTAAATCGATTAGTAACATTTCATTATTTTTATATCCCTTACTGATGTTTTTTTCCTCATTACGTATTTATAATTTTATTCAAAAGGATTAATGAAACCTATGGATTATAGGATTTTTAATTATGACAGTTCATTATTGAATCAAAAGTATCATAAATTAAACATTAGATTACAATACTAACATTTTTCCAAAAAGTGAATCTTTGTTGGAAGATTTCAAATTTTTTTGTAATTGATTTATAAGTAATATAATTTAAGATTTATCTAAAACTAAAACCCCAAGATACCCAAAAAAATGTAATAATGTGCATCCCTTTTTATTAATGTTTTCATTTTTTGTTTTTTATGGAATATGTTATCTTCTATGTCAATACAGAATGCTTTAGATAACATAGAATGTTAAATAATTTTGATGAGTACATTTTAATAGATATAGAAACCATAATTTGTTATTGAATATAAGAATGATTATAATATTAATTGAATATATACCCATTAATATTTTCATTTTATGTTTGTTTAAGATGAGTAATGTTTATTTCGATAAATTTTAATGGATTAAACCCATTAGTTTTAGTATGTATTTTGTTATACTTTATTCGGGGAAAATTTATTTTTGTATTTTAATGGAATTCATTTATGGTTATTAATAACTATTATTGTTAATTAAATCATTAATGATAAGGTAATTGTGTTTAATTTGGATAATGGTCTAATATTTCGTGTGAAAAATGGTTTTTCATTTAGATAGTCATAGTAATGAAAAGTGATTTGGTAACAAAATGAGTTTAGTTGTTCTTTTATTATGGTAATTATTTTGGGATATTTATATGAATAAGTTGAATGATTTTTTTGGATAAGCATTCATTTATGTTTTAGAAGAACATAAAAATTTATTGGGGACAAATTTATAAATATTAATGATTATATGATTAGGGACTGCAAAATTTTGGTATTTTACTTTCTAGGGAATTAATTATTTATGGATATATATTTTAATTTTATATAAGAAGATATATGTGATCACATATTTATAATCATTTTGATTTGGTTTTGTTCTTGTATATTTTAAATAAATTTAATGTTTTTAAGTTATTGAAAGATTAATATTATACATTAGGTATATTTTGGGGGAATGAATTGTTATTATTATATTTTAAATCTATAAAAGATTATAAATATTTTATATTCTCGCAACCATTTCTAATAATTAATGGTTTAGATTAATATTAAAAAAATATCATTTATAATATATTTTTTTCATGTGATACATTATAAGTTTATTTTACTACCAAAATAATTGGCAATTAATTTTGAATATACTATTTCTATTCTATGAGATGAGATAGATATTGAAAAAAACTTCATAATAGAAATAAATGATGAATTTATTCATATAAAATGGAATGAAATCATATAAGTATAAAAAATCATAATTTCTATATTTATTGCAATATAATCTCTAATATAATCGATATAATCCTATTATGGAAGATATTTTCCTTTTACATTTATTTTTAAGAATTTATATCTATTTTGTTCTAATAAATGTATTAAATTATCTATTAAATATCTCTTCCATCCACATATATTATTTTCTATGATATAATTTGTTTTAGTTGGGAATTTTTTTATGTTTTATTCCTAGATAAATTTGTATCGTCACATTATTCATTTCAAATTGATGTTTTACTCCCCCTTTTTTAATTTGTGTTTTCAAAAAAAGAAAATTTATTTTTTGTAATGTTTTTCTTTAATGTTATATCTTCACCACTACAAATTTATATATTGAAAAAAATTATTATTTTTTCAAATAAAAGATAATATGTTTGGGAAAATTTTAAACTAATATGTATATTTTAAAATCCCTTGTTTTATATTTTATTTCAATAAAAAATTAATTTGGTGGAATTTTTTAAACCCAACATCATGCTTAAACAACCTAATATATAATATTATTTTAATATGGGGATTATGATATATATTTTGTTCTACTATATATGAATATGAATAACTATATTATGAAATATATGTATTGTTATTTTCATTAAAAATATTACTAAATGATAAATCACTAACGATCTATTTGATGGAAATAAACAGAAAGTATTCTGATGGTATTATTGATATTTTTCATAAATTTGATTCCATTCATGTGATGTATTTTCATATTGATAGATAAAATTATTTTTTATTTATAAATTATTGTAATTAAATTATTATATTATTAATATAATTTAGTTAATAATTTTTTTTTAAATTTTTGTAACTATAAAAGGAATAAGAATAATGTAATTTTGTATTTAGAAATACATTTTATTCAAAATTGGATTTATTTCATTGTTTTTTCGGTATTCAAAAAATAATCTTAATCATATTTATATTGGGGTTTTAAAAATTCGATTCATCTATTAAAATATCATTTCAAAATAGTATTAACATAAACTATTAATGTTTTTATGAGAAAACTAATTTTTGAGAGAATAGTTTATAATACAAATTTTTAAAAAACTATTAATTAATATCATTAAATGGTGTATTTTAAAATTCACATTCAATTTTAAATTATTTTAAATTTAAAAAATGATTTACTTTGTAAAAAATAAATTAATTTATTTGGGGTCAATCAAAAATATATGTGTGGGGATATTATATGAAAATTAAATAATACTACTTCACTAAATTATATCATATAATATGGATTATATTTATAGATCATGATTATATTATTTGGGGATACTTTCAGTTTTATTTGTTTTCCGGACATTTTGTTACAATTGTAAAAATTTATCACCATTGGGTGTTTAATAATATAAGAAATATTGAATAATGCTGTGAGATTATTCCAAATCACACATTTATTTCTTTATATGAGTGTATTTATACAAGAATAGTTATATGTATAAAATTATTTCAATACTTTATCATCTTCATATGATAATAATATTTATTTTATTTTATATAAATGATATTTAAAAAATGTACATCGTATTATTTTAATTTCTCTAATAAGTCATCAAGGAGATAAAAACATGTTATGATTGGTTTTAAATTTTTATATTAAATTTTCATTGTTTTATTATGATTATAATTTTTCTATATTTTTTAGGGTAGTCATAATTCCCATGAACACTGATACAACATCAATGTGTCCTTTATGGAATGAGTATATGAAAAAATTTATTTTTTCATAAATTATGAAAAATTATTTTTTTTTGATGATTTATTTTGTTTCATGAATTTATTTGATAATTATAGTCCATATGTTATGCTAAAATATTTTATATTAGAAAAAATTATATATATTTATTCTAGACAATAGTAAAAAAATTCTATTAAAGAGAATTCATTGTTTCAATTTTATAAATAAAATTAAAAGTATGAAAATATTATATTTTCCCTAGTAAGTGAATCATTTTAAGTATATAATGAATGGGTTTTAATTTTATACATGTAAATTTTAAAATGAATTATATGAGCATTAATGTTAAAAAATAATTTCCTATCATTACAAGTATACATAGTTAACAGGTGTTTAAACCAAAAGATTAAGATTAAAATTTCCCTAAAAGTAAATAAATATGACTGTTTTAATTTAAAACTTATATATAATCCTTATATTAAAATATTAATCACTTTTCCATTATTTTTCATGAGTGATATTGGTAATACATATTTATTTTTCATTCTATTCCATGATTTCCCAAAACCATACATGTGAAACAAAAATGATTATGATCTCCTACAGACACATAATGTGACATATATACCTTGAAATACCTATATTATATAGGTAATGGTTACACTAAAATATAAATATAGATGGATTAAGGTGTATGTAATAAGGGTTTTTTCTATAAAAATATATAACTCTTAACTATGTATTTTCATAATTACATATTCTTATTCAACCATAACATATTCTAATGAATAATGATAGGTTAATGTAGGTATCATACATATATATAAATATAATTATTTTTATGAAGAAAATCATTTGTTATATCCTTTTAAATCCTTTGGGAAATTAGAACATCATTAGAGTGTATGTGTAGACTACTACCTCTACAAATCCTTTTCTTTCTTTTTTCTGCACCACCTCACAATGATGGTTATCATGATGGAATTAATCAATATATATATACATATAATATTTAAGACATAAAAATTATTTTATGAAATAATATATTATGCATCCTCAAAACCATTTTTCTGTTATAAAACTATATAGCCACTGACACATACACGTGGACTTTCTCATCTTCGATGATCTATGATTAATTTTTCAATTACATAATAAATGGAATGTTCTCCAACAATATATAATGTATACAAATTATAAATATCTAATAATTACTAATATGATGATATTAGAATAATGGACTGCTTACTATGGTAAACCAGCTAATATTTTATTGGGATTATGAACCAAATTTATGATATAATGATAATATATTAATAACTATGATTGACATGGAATTAAATGTTTTAAATCTATTTATTTTCTATTAATAAATGTTAAATAAAGTTCATTACAATATATATTTATTATATGTATGATAAACATGAATTATGTAGTATAGTAGAAAAGAGGACACGATATATGGGGTTATACTTTAGAAATCATATTTCAATGTTGTTCTTCTAACAAATATTTCATCTATTTAAAAATTATTTTAAATTCAAAAAGAATATTAAAATATTTTTTAGAGGTTTTTAATGATTATTTTCAACTATTTTTTACATTCATTAATATTATCTAATGAGTAATGTTATTATTATTTTTCATTCATGTTTTTTTGGAATGTAAATAATTAATATTTTATTTAATGATTATTAAATAAACATATATTTTAACCATATAACCATTCAATTATTTGATACATCTTTATTTCTATTCTATAGTAATTTTAATTGAAAATAAATTTCTCAATATATTTGGATCTTTATTTTTGATATTTTTTTCCTATTGAATTATAAATTTCATCTGTTTTATAAGATAAGTCAATTTTGTATTTCATATGTGATTTAGACCCAATTAAAATGACTATTTTTTTTAATGTGTAACATATACATTCTTTATTTATTATATTTTTCATATGTTTAGTTCTATCTATCAGTGGGACCGATATAGGTCTATAATGCATTGAGTATAGCATTAATGTTTTTTTATTATAGGTTAATACATTGACTTGAGGGAAATATCTAGTTAAGTGATTTAGTCATAAAGGTTATTGTATATATAATTTACCATGATTAATAACAGGAATTCAATGATTCTAGTGGGCCTTGATGAAATTAATTTTATTTTATAATTGGAAATCATAAACTCGTGATTTATAGAATTTTTATGATCTTTCAATGGTGAATGGCTCATTTTCATTTTCTTCTCAGGATATCATAATTAAATTTAATAACTATTAATTTACATTTTTTCGTAGATATATATTTTAGGAAAAATGTTTGAAATATATTAGAATTATTTATTATGTAACTTATTCTTTTTACATCGGAAAATTATTTCTTATGAAGGAGAACATAATTTTCAGTTTTCATGAATTTCAAATAAATTAACAGGGTTTCATTCATTTAAAAATACATAATGATTTTTTCTCATCCTTGGTTTGGAATAAATATTATGTAATATAGATGTTTATGGATTATTTATGAAATATTCTTGTCATTTTTTGAATGGAGAAAAAGATTCATAAATGAAATAGTAACATAAAAATATATTTTTATATAGACTATGAACAGTTAGTGGAATCTAACACTTTGTTTTCTATGTGTATGTTATGTTAATTTTATATAGAATTCTTTAAGAATGTCTATTGAAATGTATCATGTAATGTAATAAGGTTAACCATTGTTATCAATAATGTAATTGAAGGTTGATCATGGTAGGAAACATTATAATTATAATTACTCTAATGTGATAAATTACTGATCCTAATGATTTATTCTAGATACATTATTCAATAGGAAGAGAATAAATTTACCTTGAAATAGATTATATTATCAAATTAATATTTGAATGTAATGTAATCATCTAGTTATAAGTTGATAATATAATAAATATTTGAAATTTAAGAATCATTGAATGTTCAGGATAATAATTAATAAATATGTCAATTAAGGATAGAATGTAAATTAGTATCATATACTGATAAGTGAATGATAATCACACATAAAAAATATTATAATTCCATTCATGTCTATTAATTTATATTAACACTAAAGAAGTTATGTGATGAAAAATTAGAGGTTATGACGCATGGGCGAGTTGTGTGTGGTCTCTAATTGTTTTATGTTAGTACATAATAATATGGAGTATCCTTACCAAATATTGTGTAAGATGAAAGTGAATACTGTAAATATTGGATCCTTCAAACATAACAATGGTTTACTCCTTATATGTATCTTGGGTTTGGTGATCTAGATTAAATCCTTTTGTACAAATTCCTTTATATTTGTAATAATGTTTCATTGTATCGATAGGGGTCCCTGAAGAGTATGAAAGATTGAAAATATTCTTGAAAAATGAAACATGAATAGACTAGAGAGTGAAAAAAAAATAATGGAATGTTTGTAATTGACTATATTTCCTCATTAAAACACATAAATGGGTGAATATATATATCGTAGTCATAATATTTTTTGTTTGAACATAATTTATTTTATTGATTGGTCCAATATTTAAATTAGGATTTTTAAAATTTTTTCATAAATGAATTTGATGATAAAACCATGTTTTTAATAGAACCATTTATGATTGAATGATGAACACTATGTTCTATTTATATATGATTGTTTAAATAGGTGATAGAGTTGTTGAGTCAATAAGGGTCTCCTTATGTCTTTTCAATTTATTCATGTATGGTGGAGATTATTGAGTCAATATGGTTTCAGTATGACATTACTATTCCATCTTGTCTTGAAAATCACAAACACCTTATCTTAAGGAAAATATCTTTTTACCATATATTTTACTTCTATAATGATACATTTTCTTTCACCAAGTAACTTTATCCTTACCATGTTCATTACTCATATCATAATTTTCCTAAGTAAAAAATTAGGTTTGAAACTAAACCTCAGAGTCCTATAATTACCATGATATGAAGAATTCTGTTTTATGATCTGAATTCTCAAAATTCTAATTACGAATTCTGGTTACGAACTTCTCTGAGTTCTGACTCTGAATTCTTATTTCAAATTCTGGTTATGAATTTCTCTATGTTCTAACTTTTAATTCCTTGAATACAGACTCCGATCTCTTATGAATTCTGACTACGAATTCTCATGAAATCTGACTCCAAACTTTAAATGTTCTGGTTACAAATTCTTGTGAATCTGGATTTCAAATTTCCTTGAAATTGAGACTCTGGAATTCTAGAATTTTCTTATTCTAAATTCATTGAAAACAGAATCTGAATATCCTTGTATTATAGACTCCAAATTCATTTTTGGTTAGACTCTGAACTTTTATTTGCTTACATTATGAATATTGGATTTTGGATACATAACAATATTTTTTCTTACACTGGTTTTTGTGATAAAACGATGTCATTTATTCAATTGCTAACTAAATGTTATTTGAGTGACATGTGTACAT
This sequence comes from Viscum album, assembly GCA_963277665.1. Lineage (NCBI taxonomy): Eukaryota > Viridiplantae > Streptophyta > Magnoliopsida > Santalales > Viscaceae > Viscum > Viscum album. The sequence goes on from OY728143.1 coordinate 1,020,311,804, forward strand.
GTCCTTCTGAAATTCAAGGTGAAATATGACCGTTGGAGGAGGGAGCAGACCATTGGAGATCTGCCTATAAATATGTTCTAATTTGAATGATACAAGATATAGACAATTCTTTACATTTCCATCAAGGTGTTGAAGTGATTTCTAGAGAGAGAGGCTCTTATAACCTCTCAGGCTTCGTGCTGAATGTTTGAACAAATTTTTCAAACATTTCTTCAAGTAGAATTTCTTTGTACAGAGGTGAAATTTCCTTGAATTTAGAGACTTCATGATGTAAAGTAATAGGTTGGTATTTCCTTACAAATCGAGGACTTTCGAGGATAAAAAGATAGATACTGATCTTCAGATTAAGGGCCTACCTGGGTTTGGGTAAGACGGACTTTCTTGAAAGTATAAATCAAGGGACCGTTATCCAGGGTTGTTGGATACCCTTATCTTTGGGTTAAAAGAGTTACTACTTGTTACTTGTAGTGTTTTAGTTTTGTATTCAACTGTAATTTTTTTGTTAAGGAAAGTATAACTTTCTTATATTTCATTAAACTTATACTCTGATTTAGTAAGATTCTATATGCTTTAAGGTAGAATCATTGTCATTGTAAACATTCATTATGTTTCATTCTCCGGAACCGTCTTTCTGGAATCCACTTTCCCATAATCATCTTTCCGGATTCATGCAAGTTATTAGAATCTAGAGGTTTTTTGAATTACCTTGTTTAACCTTGTTAAACATAACCATCTTTAAAATTTCTAAAGGAATTTTTAAAATATATAATTCACCCCTCTCTTATATTTGAGTATCTACATCATAATTTCATACTACTATTAGTATCATATCTATCGTATCTATCAATCCAAAAATTCATATTAGATGAGGTTTCTAAAATACTTATATTCACATATAAGTTTTCCTTACTCATGTTTTTCATTCAATAGAAAAATATTCTTCTTTATTTTTCCGGAATCAGTTTTTCAGATTCACCTTTTCGGATTCATAAGTTCAGATTCACTTTTTCTTAGAAATTTTTTGTTTTTTTCTTGCTTAGGATATATTATTCCTTTTTAACAAACTTATATTACTAACACGTTTGTGTGCCAAGATTTTTCATTAAGATGTCAGGCTTGAATGTTGGTTTTATCGACAATCTAAATCCTACCAAACCTCCTGTTATTGATGGAAATGATTTTGAGTACTGTAGAGATAGGATGAAGACTTTCATTATTAACACTGGAGTTGATAACTACCTAATGTAGACATGGTACTATAAAATTCCAGATATAGAATTGAAAACTTTTACTAATCAGGAGAAATCAGTATATCAATCAAATTTCAAAGTCAGAAATACGTTGTTGTGTTCCATGACTAAGAACATCTATAGTAAAATATCATCAAGTGAATCTATGAAAAATATCTAGAAGAAACATTAAGTTACACATTTTGGTACATATAATGTTATAGATACAAGAAGAGCTATGTTGATAGCTGAATACCATGGCTTTAACATTCTTTATGGAGAACCTATACGCAATGTTCCGCCAAGTTTTATAACTATCGTTAATAGCTTACGATCTATGGGATAAAAAGGATTGGATGATGAGGCTCTTTTAGATAAAATCATAGAAATCCTGAAAAATAAGTGGGAGTCCATGAGAATAGAAATAGATGAGAATAGGAAAGTAACCCAGATTTCCTTAGATGAATTGTTTGGAACTTTTTTTCAGCATGAGAGTAGAATGAAGAGAGATGCTGATAATGTTAAAAAGAAGAATGGGAATGGAGGAGTTTCTTTTACAACCACATATAAGCATATGAAATCCAAGACTCCAGAAATATTTACTAAATCGAAATCAGAGAAATTTATTATTCAGTCAGAATCTAGTGATACAGAAAAGTCTGAAAATGAATTAGCTAATCATGCATGGAGAATGAACAAGATAGTAGAACAGAAGAACTATCAGAATAAATTTAAGAAAATATACTATAAAGATAAGAAATATGGGTAAGTTACTTGTTATGTGTTCAAAAATAAGGAAAATAAGGAAAGGAATTCAGAAAGGAACAAGAAGATGTTCTATAACTTGATGCACAAGAAAAGTCTTAAAGTAAATGATACGTGTAGTTCTAGGAGTGGAGACTCTTCAGAAACTGGATCTTTTGAATATGAATCATCATCACAGAAAAATATTAGATTAATGGCAAATACTTATTTCCCAAATACATGTCTTATGGCCAAGGTACAATCTGCCGAGGCTTTAACAAAATTATCTCTGGATATGAATTACTATTATGGAGATATTACATCTAGTGAAGATAATTCATCTTTAGATAATGAGTAAATAACATAATATAAAAAAGTATATATATTTTCCATGTTGTCAATAGAATGAAATTATAAAATTTCTAAGTAATTTGATAAGGCAAATAGTATAGAAGAAGTTCTAACAAAAGGGATTTTAGATGATTTTAGACATCATAGAGATAAGTATAAGATTTTCGAAAAACATTCTAAATACCTTAAGGAAGTATGTTCTGAAAAGGAAAAACTTTTGAAAGTTCTTAAGAAAGCTATTTCAAAATTGAATGTTTTTTTAGAAAAAATCATACTCTAAGGAAATAATTCCTAATGATAGGAATTTAGTCATCAGACTAAAATTTGAAATATATTACCTGAAAAAACTTCTTGAAATCATTACTTATATTACGGAAAAATTTTACAAGGTGTATTCTCAAATCAAAACTCAAAGAAATACTACTGATGTAGGTTATACTCATCAAAAACCTATTTTCAAAAACCTCTATTTTATTCCTTCCAGAGCCCCTTTTTGTAGTAAATTTAAAAGTGGTGGGCATTGGAAGAAAAATTACTCTTTGAATAATTTTCAGTCTCTTGGGTTTCATAAGGATTATTTCTCAAAACAAATGTGGATTCCCAAAATTTTGTTTTCTAAAAATTCTAGATCCAAGGATGTTTGGATTTTGAAAGTCTAACATTCTTATTTTCAGGAAAATAAAAAATATACCAACAATAATACATGGTATATAGACAATGGATGCTTTGAACATATGTCTGTAACAAAAACTTCTTTGAAAATATTATCGAGATGAATGGAGGAAAAGTAACTTTCACTGATAATGCTCAAGGAGAATGTTTTAGTATATGTAACAACGTTATTCTTGGATAAACATTGATTCCAAATGTTTTATTTGTTAAAGGACTTTAGGAAAATATCATTATCATAAAACAATTATGTGATGAAGGTTACCTCGTGAATTTTAGGAATGATAAGTACTTAGTACACAATTACATGGAAAAGATGATTCATTCTTCCCATAGGCAAGAGAAAGTATACACACTAAACATAGAAGTCCGTAGGAGCCACAATCTACCTTACCTTAGAGAAATGGAAGAAAATTATTGGTTGTGTCATAGAACGTTTGGTCACTGTAACCTTATGAACCTATGAAAAAATTATAAGAAAAGATTAATTAAGGATCTACCGAAGCTTAGATTTTATTTTTCAAAAGATTGTGATATTTATCAATATGGAAAGAAACATAAATAAAGTTTTAAATCTATCGGTAAAGTCTCAAATACTGATGTATTACAGTTACTGCATATGGATCTTTTTGGTCTTACACAAACTGGAAGCATTGGAGGAAAATATTATGTATTTGTTTTAGTTGATGATAACACTAGATTTAAGTGGGTCTATTTTATATCAATGAAGTCTGATGATTTTTGTTATTTCAAAAGTTTTAGAACCCAAATTAAAAATGGAAAAAACCTTCCATTGAAAACTATTCATTATGATCATGGAGGAGAATTTCAAAATTCTGATTTTTAAACTTTTTATTGTAAAAAAGGAATTTATCATAACTACTCAGCACCTAGAACACCTCAATATAATGGTGTTGTTAAAAGAAGAAATAGAATTCTTAAAGAGATAACATGAACCACATTGAGTGAATATTCTATAGACAAACATTTTTGGACTGAATCTGTATGTACTGCCTATTATACTATAAATCGAGTTTTGATAAGACCTTTTATTAACAGAACTTTTTATGAGTTATGGAATGGTAGAAAACCTGGACACTCATACTTCATGGTTTTTTGGATGAAAAGTATTCATCACGAATACTAATTATAATCTACATAAATTCTCACCAAATATGATGAAGGAATTTTCTTTGGATACTCCTCAACTACTAAGTCTTATAGAGTTTTCAATAAAAACACTTCTACTATTTAAGATACAGTCCAAATTAAATTTGATGAAACTGATCCTTTTGTTTTTAAACAACCCCAACCTAAATCATCGGATGTGTTTTCAAAAACTGATTATCAACCTTTTTTAGAAAATCTTTCTGATAAGGAAAATGTATAAGAAGATAATTCTGAAACATTTGATCCAGAATATTTCATACCTTATGTTGATGAACAGGTTTCACAATACCCAAATCAGGTGTTTCTAAAGAATCCTCCAATTGGTATCAATATTGGTGATGTGAATCAACCTGTATAGACTAGAAGATCCTTAGGAAATGAAATAGAACATCTAGCATTCCATTCCCAGTAAGAAACAAAAATCACTCATGATTCTTTAGGTGATGATGATTGGATTAAAGCTATGCATGATGAGCTAAATGAATTCAAATTTAATAAAGTCTGGACCTTGGTTGAATGACCTAAGGAAACATATGTAATTTGAGTAATTTTTTTTTTCAGAAATAAGTGTCATGAAAATGGAATCATAGTAATATATAAAGCTAGATTGGTTGCTAAAGGCTATAATCCACAAGAGGGAATAGACTATGACGAAACCTATGCTCCAGTATCTAGACATTAATCTAATCATATTTTACTTTTCTTTGCTACATTCTTCAATATCAAATATTTTCAAATGGATGTGAAATGTGATTTCCTTAAGGGTTAAGTTCAAGAGGATTTTTTTGTTGAACAACCATTTGGTTTTTAAGATACAAAACATCATGATCTTGTTTTTAGACTTACCAAATCATTTTATGGACTTAAGAAAGCCCCTTGGGCCTGGTGAGATAGACTTACATGATTTTTGCTTCAAAATAACTATGTTCAGAGAATTGCAGATCCAACCCTTTTTATAATGAAAGATAACAAAAATGTTTTAATTTTTAAAATTTATGTTTATGATATTATATTGGGTTCAACTCGGCAATCTTTAATTGATTCATTTGTGGATCTAATTATTTATGAGTTTGAAATGAGTATGAATAGGGAGTTAAGATTTATCATTGGTTTTCAAATCTCTCAAAAACCAGAAAGAATCTATATATCCAAAAATAATTATATTAATGATCTATTTAAAAAGTATGGATATAAAAACACATAGTGTATTAGTACTCCTATTGGTACCTCAAACACTCTTTATCTTGATAAAACTGGGAAACCAGTAGATCAAACATCTTTAAGAGGTATGATAAAAAGTTTACTATACTTCACAGCTAGTCGTACTAAATTAGTGCTTTCAGTATTCTTGTGCGCAAGATATCAATCCAATCATATGGAATCTCATTTAAAGGCAGTGAAAATAATATTTCTCTACTTAATGGGAACCGTGGATTTATGAATTTTTTATACTTATGGAAATGATTTTATTCTAAAATGTATTTCGGATGCTGACTTTGGTATTTGTAAATTGGATAGAAAGAGTACATAGTGAACTTTTCATTTCTTAGGAGATTCATTATTTTCAAGGTCATGCAAGAAGCAACACTCATTAGAACTTTCCACTACAGATGCTGAATATATAGTAGCTAGATGTTGTTGTGCTCAAGTGTTGTGTGTGCAACACAATCTCACTGACTATGGTATGATTTTTACAAAAACACAAATTTTGTTTGATAATAAAAGTTTCATTTCACTTATTAAAAACCATGCACATCACTCTCGTGAAAAACACATAGATATTAGGCATCACTTTCTTAGAGATCACACACAAAAAGAACATATCATTCTTCAATTTATCGGAACGCAAGATCAACTTGCTGATATTTTCAAAAAAAATTACCCTCCGATAGGTTTTAATAAATTAAACAGAAGTTATGAATGATAACTATAAGGTAATACTCCTTGTTAACATTCTGTTAAAACCAATCTCCTTATAGTAATAAACTATTTTTCATAGGGGGGGGTAAATTTTCATGTTAGTTAATGATGTTTTTCATGGTTTTTCGTAATTAAGTTTTTCATTATTTTTCATAATGATGTTTTTCATGTTTTTTGTAATGATGTTTTTCACATTTTTCGTAATGATAATTTTCACGTTTTTTGTAATGATATTTTTCATGTTTTTTTAATGATGTTTTTTTCAAGATCTTCATAGTAATTTTTATAAATTTTCGTAATGAAAATTCTCGTACTTGAAATTTTCGTAATGAAAATATTTTTAATTAAAATTTTTGTAATGATTTTTTTCATACTTGAAATTTTCATAATGAAAATTTTCGTACTTAAAGTTTTCGTAATGAAAATTTTGGAACTTCAAATTTACGGAATGGAAATTTGCGTAATAGAAGTTTTCATAGTTTTTCTTCTATATAGTTCTTCAAGAGGAATATTACCTATTACGAGTAATATTCTTGGTAATCTAAAGGTATGATTTCTTTCTTGAGTTTTTTTAATCATCTTATACTTTCTGGTAGTTTCTTTTGTCTTTTTATAATATCTCGGATTCTAGTTTCATTAAATCCAAATGTTCTTAGAAAAAATATTAAAAGATCAGATCCTACCAAATTATCCTTTCTAGTATCATTTCAACTATCAGATCTGATTAGGAGAATTATCAGCCATTGGAATGAGATGGGAAGATTAATTGTCACATCAACACCTATAAAAGCAGACCCTCGATGGTTGTACCTCATCGATTTCCATGGATTTGTGTGACGAAGCTCTTCCGGTCTTCAAAAATCCCATTCCATATTTTCAATAGTTTCTCAATTACAAATGTATGGTGAAGTTCCTTCTCAAGATATGTCTTCTGTCAAGCCGTTTTCAGAGTGGAATGTATACATGGAAAGGTTGGTACATCTTAATTTCTTCGACAAGTATGATTGTACAATCTCCAAGAAAATCAATCTTAATGGATGGGAAAGTGTTTTTTTATCAAAGCTAGGAGCACAAGACTTGGTGTATCCACATCTTCTTATAGTGTTCTATGATTCAATAAGTTTAATTAAGGAATAAGGGAGAGATAATTTTTCATTCAATAGTTATGGAAAAACCTATGCACATTTATACACCAAGGTTGCTAGCTTGGTAAGGTTATCATATGAAGAAGAAGCAGAATTATTTTCTCACAAGTTACTGGACGTTCAAGGAGTTTTTTTAAAGGTAAAGGCTATGGAGTGCCTTTGTATTACTGATTTCAAGACCACAATGATTTCTCATATGTCTAACAATAATTAGATACATGAGTTAAGGGTTCAAGGTTTTATTGTACTGAGAAAGGGTGAAAAGGACACACTGAAGAAAAGTGATATGTATATCTTGGACTTTTTGGTAAAGCAAAGGGAGATCAATCTGATGAATCATATGCTCATTACGATATTGAATATCAAGATTGGGAATTTGAGAGCATAGATAATCAAGTATCCTTCCCTACTCTGCAAGTTGATTGTTCAGTGTCTTGAGTCCTTCAAGATTCCTTGAAATTCAAAGATGAGGAATTTCAATGTTATGTTAGTTAGTGATGACACTTTGAAAAGAATGAATGTCAGTTTTTTTAAAGATTCCAGAGAGTTTTATGATCTACCACTGGAAGAAGGAGAAGATTTTCCGAAAAATGCAGAAGAGGCTGATCCACTGAAGAAGGCTGGAAAGAATAGAAAATTGATGGAAGTAAAAGATGAAGGTGAAACCCCGAAAGCTATGGAAACTCATACCGCACCTCCAAATTCCAAGAAACAGAAAGCCTATCTGGATGAGGTCATATCCAAATAAAGGGAGGATAAAAATAATCAGAAGGAAGGAGAACCATAGATTGGTTTAGATACTATTGAGTCCTAGGTACTAAAAGAAAATACTATTGAAGAGCTTGAGAAGAATGACAAAGAGAAAATGCTATAGAAGAAAATGATAGAGGCTGAGATTGTTCAATCCCTTCTGAGGGACACTGAAATAGATTCCAAAAATATTCTTGTACTGAAATAATTCTTGATTGAGCCATTACCTAAGACTCTGGGGGAAAATATTCATGAGTCTGGAAAAAGTACTTGTAAAAGTTGATGAAGAAATGGATGTTGTAGAATAAGTACATGAAACTGAATGCAGTGATGATATAGCTGATCTGTTAGATCAAGGTTATGAATTTCATGAGAATTAAAGTACATCCGATAAATTACCAATCTGGACTTCTCAATCTGGATCATCCAAAACTTGCTAGTCCTGGGATTAATGAAAAAGTTGAGGAGGAAGTCAAAAAATTACCTGAGGAAGAGAGTCATAATCATGATTTTATTCACCCTGAGGATATTGATGATGGATCCGAAAATGAAAAAATTGATGAAGATAAGATTGTTCAATTCTCTAAAATTGAGCATGAGTCTCCAGATGAAGATGTTGTTCTGAGAACCAATAAGGGGAAACACATGGCTGAGGATACACCATCTAAAGTTGTTTTGAGGAAAAAGGAAGCTGGTACATCTTCTAAGAGGAATATAGTTGATCTAGAGGAAAACCATTACCTAGTTAAATGTCATATTCAGAATAATCAGCTATGGGACATGATTTTGTCATTATATCTTTGAAGAAACTTGTTGAAACAATTCTAATCATTCAAACCATTGACTCTAGATGTCTGATGCTTCAACATAGCATGAATCAGAAATCAGATTCTATATCCATGGTGATGGATAGGTGTATAAAGATTGAGGCTGATCACAAGAACTTCTTTATCAACTTCGATTCTCATAGAAAATCTTGTAAGAAAGTGGTCAGCTGGTCAAAGAATATAGATGAATATTTGAGAGATCTTGAGGGGTTCCAAGATGATGTTAAGGAAACTTTTGATACTCAAGATAGAAAAATTAAGGATCTCACAACTAGATTTGAGGAAAAGCTAAATCTTTAGTAGAATACTCCTATTCCGGAGGTCAAGGATCTGAATGGTATGTTGAACTCTGTTGCCCAAAGCTGGGAGAGAGATAGGGATCTCCAGATCGAGATTGAAGAAAAGCTAGTAAAACAAGATGACTTGTTGAAGATTCAGGAAGAGGTTATAAAGGCTCGGGATGATAAGATCAAAGCCTCAGAAAAACAAGCAGAGAAAGATCACAAGGAGTTAAAGAATCTGAAAAACATTGTCAATAAATTTATACCCAAGGAAAAGGAAGGAAATTAAATATGATCTTTTGATGTATTTTCATTCCATATAAAAATTCTTCCAAAATTAATGAAATTTTGGGTTTCTCGTTTCTATTTGTATGATTTATACTAATATTTTTGGTACCATATATTTTTCCATTACCTCACACTCTTTTTGAATATCACAAAGGGGGGGAAGGAAAAGTAATTCTAAGTCAAGAAGAAATATCCCTAAGTAATGGGGACTTTATCTAAGGGGGGGTTCCATACATAAATTTCCATACTCAATATAATGAATAATCTCATTCTGGAAATCAAGAATACGATCCTTAGTATTCCAAATCCTAAGGGGGAGTTAGTCGTATTCATCATTGCCAGTTTAAAAATAGAGATTAGTATTATTTCAATGTCTACAAATATTTTACTATGTCCTTATATTCTTTTTTTGTAATAATGTTTGTGCTTTCCAAAAATGGGGAGATTGTTTAGTCAATAAGGTTATCCTTTTGACTTTTCCATTCCTTCATGAATGGGGGTGATTGTTGAGTCAATAAGGTTTCCTTATGACTTTACCATTCCTTCATTTTTTGAACATCACAAACACCTTATCTCAAAGAAAATCTCTTTTTACCCTATGTTTTACTTCTATAAGGAAATATTTCCATCCCCACAGAAATTTATCCTAACCATGTTCATTGTTCATATCATAATTTTTTTATTTATAAATTTTGCTTTGAAACATAATCCTCGGAATCCTATAATTACCTAGATATGAATCATTCTGTTTTAGGATCTGAATTCCCAGAATTCTAATTACGAATTATGGTTATGAACTTATCTATGTTCTGACTCCGAATTTTGATTACGAATTCTAGTTACGAATTTCCTTGAGTTCTGACTCCGATTTCTCTGAATATAGACTCTGAACTCTTATGAGTTCTGACTCTGAATTCTCATGAACTCTGACTCAGAACTTTAAAAGTTCTGGTTCCAAATTATGGTGGATCAAGATTCTTAATTTCCTTGAAATTCAGAATTCAGAATTCTATAATGTTCAGGTTCTGAATTCATATAAAATAGAATTCGAATATCCTTGTATTGTAGACTCCAAAATCATTTTTGGTTAGACTCCTAACTTTTATTTTCATACATCCAAATTTTTGATTTTGGTTACATACCATATTTTTTCTTACACTTGTTTTTGTTATAAAATGATGTCACGAATTCAGTTACTAACAAAATGTTATTTAAGTGACACGTGTACAGGACCCTCTGAAATTCAAGGAGAAATATGACTGTTAGAGGATTGAGCCGACCGTTAGAGCTCTACCTATAAATAGGAGCTCATTTGAATGAGACAATATATAGATAATTCGTTACTTTTCCTACATGTTGTTAAAGTGATTTCTAGAGAGAGAGGCTCTTATAAACTCTCAAGCTTTGTGCAGAATGTTTGAACAACTTGTTCAAACATTGCTTCATGCAGATTTATATTTGGTAGAGGTGCTATATCCTTGAAATTAGAGACATCAGTTTGTGATGTCAAAGGTTCCGATTTACTTACAAATCGAGGACTTACATTGATAGGAAGATAGATACCGATCATCAGATTGAGGAAATACCTTGGTTTGGGAAAGACTGAATTTCTTGAAAGTATAAATCATTGGACCTTTAACCAGGGTTGTTGGATATGCTTATCTTTGGGTTTAAAGATTTAATAATTGTTACATGTAGTGTTTTAGTTTTTAATTCCGCTGTATTTTTGTTTGTTAATGAAAGTATAACTTTCTTATACTTCTTTAAACTTGTACTCTGATTTAGTAAAATTCTATAGACTTAATGTAGAATATTTGTCATTGTAAACTTTCATTAAGTTTCATTTTCCGAAACCATATTTCTGGAATCCACATTGAGGAATCATATTTCCGAAATCAAGCATGTTATTAGAATCTAGTGGGTTTTTGAATTACCTTGATTAACCTTGTTAAACATAGTCATCTTTAAAAGTTATAAGGGAATTTTTAAAATATACAATTCACCTGCCTCTTGTATTTGAGTATCTACATCATAATTTGATACTACTATTAGTATCATATCTATTGTATCTATCGATCCAACAAGATTATATAAAAGGTAATGAATATTTGAAAATTTCAAAGTCATATATTGAAGACATTAATACAATAAAATATATTTTATATTTTCTACCGATTTTTAAATTTATGAAGATAACTATTAATAATATTTTTGAGATATAATTATTATTTTGGATGTTATTTCTTATGAACATACAAGATACCATGTTTTTTGGGTGTTTAAATCAATAAAATATATCATCTCTACAAATATTACCAGGAAATTCTGAACCAGGCGTAAGCCTGATCCCGCAAATTTATTAAAGGAAAAAAAGAGAAAAAGCAACCGGTTTAAGGGTTGCCGGTACCCGTTACAACGTGACACAGCAACCAAAGACCACTCCGCATCATACAGTGCAAATACAAATTCAAATTTCAAAACCAATTACCCATACAGCTGTCCTCGATCCGCACGCCGTCACCGCACACCTTTCAGTGCCTCGAGTCGCTCACACCCTCGAGAACGACTACTGATTCACCACCGGTGACCGTACCCACCGTCGACCGTCATTTTCTACCGTCGGTCGTCGTCGTCACTAACATCACAGCGTCCATCGACTCCAGGCAGTGCTGACGCCACTCCCAACTCCGCAGAATCCAGACACACCATTCGCACCGCACCAGTCTCACCAACAGCAACTAGCATCACCAATTTCACACGCAGTCGATCTCTTTCAGCTCCAACAACAAACCAGAGTAACTCACAGATCACCAAATTCACAGCCAACCAAACAAATCACGGATGAAACCAAATCAAAAAACCTGCAAAAAACCACAAAGAAAACCGAAAGCAGGACCTCCCCCCTCCAAACCATTCCAGATCTCTCGACGAGCAGCACCGGAAGCAAGCCATAGGCGTAACCTGGAAAATGCGTCCGACTGAACCGCCAGATCCATGTCGTCCCGACCAAGCCGCATCAATCCACACCGGAAGAGTACGCACCGAGAAGCCAAACCAAGCCACATCGGGAGTACGATGGTGAGACCGAGCTGCTCAGGCCGAGCCGATAATGGATCCACGGGAAGTCACAGTGACACCACAGGGACGAGCCACACCGTAGAGCCGAGCCACGCCGCACCGAAATGAGACAGCGCCGACCACGCCGGAGACCCACTGCGCTATGCCGTCACCCAGACACGCCAAGGCAGAGCCGATCCAGGAGAGGCTGACTTCGAGATCAAGCTTGGCCGAAGGGGGAAGGGAAGAGGAACCTGGGAAAACCCTAGCCGCCGCAGATGAGAGAGAGAAGCCGCTCCGAGGCCTTCAATATTCATCTCTACAAATATTAAATGATATATGCTTATATTATTCAAGAAAATTAAATCTATCAAAAAGAGTTGATTAATTATAATGTTATTGACACTTTTTTCAATAAAATTGTTTTGGATTATTCTTACATGTACGTAAATTGATAATCCCTCGTAAAGATTGATGATAATAATAATTTAATATAATCAATTCTTTTGAAATTAATTCAATGCTAATTTTTTTAATTTAATGACCCTGAAATGATCATATTTTTATATGCGCAAGTATATATCCTGAGAAAGGCAATGGATAATTCTATGCATTTATAAAATATTTTCTCTAGAGAAATGAAATATTGATGAAATTTTATGTTTCTTAAATTGAGGTAATTTTTTAGAAGGGACCCAATGATTACTTTATAAAGAGAATTATTTAATGAAATTGTGTATGTGCTAGAATAAAGTCACAATGAATGTATATAAAAATAGTATAATTTTACAAAATAGACAATATGAAAAGAGAATTATGTAGAAAACCATGAATTTTAAATGATAATTGTTTCCCATATAACATTTTCACATATTATATAATATGAGAATTATTCTTATAGTTTTCATAACCCATTTGGTGTCGGTTAGTGTAGTGTCACTATTTTGCTCCTGTAAGAAAACTATAGTTTCTGATAAATGGTGGTACTGATGGATCTATAGTGGTGGTGGGAAGTGTAGGAACACTATATTTGAAGTAACACTTTAACACATACTATAAAATTTTAGTTATTATAGATGAAATAAATTGCAGAGGTCTTTTGGAGAAAAAAATATAGGCCTTTAGGGCTATGAAATGGGATTTCATGTTCACTAGGTATACATGCCAGGTACTTAATAAGTAAGGAATACACAATTTCTATACACTTTAGAGGCTGTGACCTACCTTTCTGGGAATGTGTGTACCGTGTGTTTGTGTGTCTGTTTAAATATAGTTTTACCCCCCACGAACCAAAAATTCTTTTTTGCATAGATAAATTACATAAACAAAGTGAAATGTAATTTATTCATGATAATAATTACATTATTCAAAGAGTTATCCAATTAAAAATAAAAATATTTTTGGGGACAAAAAATATAAAATATAATAACTATACCTGGGAAATTTGAATAACCCTGATTGGCAAGAATCATCCCTCCATTGATTGTCACAAAAAAAATATTCAAAATAATAGTAAATCAATCGACGTTATAAGACAGAAAAATGGTGGTCCATTATTTCGTTTTATATAAATAATTAATAATGGGATGATGTTTAATTTAAAGGTAGAAATTTGATTTTTGGATAGAAATTTGACCTTTTGATTATAACATTACCATTTCAAAGAGTAACATTACCATTAGTATAGTATGATAACCATTTGAAATAAAATTTAACCTCAAAATAATATATTACTAAACTATGAATACTTTTCATTAGTATTTCATATAAATTAAAATATTATAATTGAAGTAAATTATCATCACAACTAAAAATCAAAGTAAATTTAAAAAAATTAATAAATTGTATTGTAATGTATTTCTTGAAAAAAAAATTTATGATAACTAATAATAATATGTTCTACAAAATTGTTATTATTATAATAAAATACCATTCTTGAAATCATAACATTGAAATATTCGAACTATATTTTTTATAATTTCCAATAATTATAATCATTTTGAAAATATTAATGTGAAAATTGATCCCTTAAAATACCAATATTACTTTTCACCGCATTCATTTTTAACAAACTAAATAAAATATAGTTAAAAGGTTGTTAAAATATTTTAAAACATACTATATTACTATTATGTGATTCAAATTTCTCAATAAATAATTGTTACATGTTTTACCTTTGATATATTATTTTATTTAATATTTTGTTCTACAAAAACTGATTTCTAATATTAAAGTAACCCCTATCCAAAAGCATGGAAAACCACTCCAAAAAATGAATAAAAAGATAAATATATCTCAAATACGATATATTTACCTTATTATCATACCTAGGGATGTTATGGGTCCGTCCATCTCCAAACATCAGTGGTGTTTAGTGCCATAGTTAAGTAGCAACATTTATAAGATAACATGTTCTCATAAAATATCCCCCTCATTCTCTAATCATATTACTTTTCCACACCTCTTTCAATACTTAGATCTGTAAGTATGATTAATTATTATTTTCATGTTATTATTATTATTTTAACCTATGTGAATTATTATATTTAAAAAATAATAATTTTTCTTATTTCTAATTCTCTCTCTCTAGATAGTGTCACATTAATAGTCAGTTAACAACCAATAAACACATTTATAATTTGATTCATATTAAAAACCCTGTAGAAGTTTTGAGTAAATTACTTAGGATAAAAATATATATAAATATTTTTATTCTTTTTTTTACTGAATTAATTTTACATATGTATAAAAACCCTGATAAATTTGGGACATCGAAGAAAAACTATATGTTTTTAAAGAATAATGATATTAAAAAACATAAAATTCCATCACATAGATTTATAAACATAATAAAATTTTCATAAATAATAAAATAGTATAATATTTATTAATAAAATTAATGTGAAATAATTTAATAAACCTAGGTTTATTATTCCACTGTAAAACAATCTTTGAAATTAACAGATAATTAATGTAAGTTGATTCTCAAACCCAACTATCCTAATTTGGTTATTTATATTTCACATCATTTTTGTTATGAATATTCTTATAATGTAACATAAAATTCAATTAAATATTATTCCCCTTTATATATATATATATATATTTATTTAGTTTTATCCAAATAAAAATATTTTTGAAAACACATTCGATTCCAAATAGCATTATTAACTCCTCTTCAGTGATTTCTTCTTCCCTCAAGAATCATTATTTTTACACTAAATATATTTTCCAAGTCTATTTGGGGACCCTAAATATTATTCATGATTTTTTATTCATGTAATGCTCATGAGACTATTTCTATTCCATGGATAACTTTTTGACTGAGATTTTTCACATGATCATTGTGGCAAGAATGATTATGAGCATTTATGATTTCCTTACTGGGACATGAATTATATACCCCTCTAATGCATTGGGTAATGTGATCTACCTCTTAATATTATATTCAATATGAATTAAAATGATTTGACATTTTTTAACAATTATAATATTATGATTTATGCACAAATTTTAATAATTAACATGATGTTAGATCCGTTCAAAATTATGTTTTTTTATTTTAACCACTATGACATCATATTTTATTTTTATGCATAATCTACATACAATTAATTTATTAATTTTTTATTATGTTTATTATTATGATACTATGAATAAGATATGATGATGATGATTATGGTCACCCATGTTCAATTTAATCATGTCCATTATTTATCATCTACGTGGGATTTTTTATTTAGCTCTTTATTGGATGTATAACCTCATGTAAATACAACTACTATGAATAAAAAGAAGATATGGAATGATAAATAAGATACATTTTTATAATATTTTTAATTATTTAAATTTTCTTATGACCCTAAATTTACAAACACACTAAATTGTTTAATCCAATATTTATATCGATGTTGTGTTGATTCTCTAAAAATGACATAATAGTCTTGGATTAAACTATATGGTCTCCATATATTGAATTAGAGAAATGTTTAGTTATTTTGTGAATTATGATTTGTGAATTTTATTCAGAACCCTAATTTATGTATTTATATAGAAAGAAAATAGATGAAGAATTTGTTAAGATAAATTCAAAATATAGGGATACTATAAGATATGTATCAATAGTTTATTTGAATAGATGAATAAATAACTCATGATTTATTGACATACATTTTGTTCAAAAAATGTTATTTTATAAAATTCTGGGATCCATTAGAAACCTTTCCAATAACAAATTTTATAGATAATAAATGGATTGTTTAAATAAAATCAAAATTTCCATTAGAGGTTGTGTTAATAGTGATGTCTACAAAACTATATCAGGTTGGAAATAATAACATGAACCAGGTCGAATGTCTAACTTCACCGATGAAGTAACAATTTGATACTATTTCATTTAGGTGGATGTGACCCTTTATGTTTAGTGGATACATAAATCCACCTATCACAAAATAGTCAGTTAACTCAATGAATAATATATTTTAAATTATGAATTTTTTGATAATGAGGAGGTGATTATGTTCATCTATCACATAGACAGAAAATAAAATCATTTATGGGTACAGATAAAGAGAACCTAGAATATCGGTAAATTTTATGAGATTAAGAGGGAAGAGAATATAAAAATATTTTTTAATATATATTTATATATAACTTTTATATGATATGGAGAGATAATTCATATAGATAAATAAAATGGAAGAAAAACCTATAACAGATTATAAAAAGAACATTATATGGAGTTCATGGAATACATTATGTTTTTTATAAATGATGATAGAATATATATATATATATATATATTTGTGTTTTAAAATAAAAACATCTAAAGGATTTGGCTGTCTAATACATTGGTATTTATGAAGATTTAGTTTGATGTTATCCTAATTTATAAATAATGTTTTGTGATTCATCCTAAAATTAATGAGATTAGATGATAAGAATAGAGTTTCAAGAACCTAGGTCAAATGAAACGGTGAAATAGTATCAAAACTCGGGCATTTTAAAAATGTTTTAAGAAGCATCACATTAATTTCATCAATTGGATTAAAAAAATGCTTCAATTATGGTATATAAGGGTACCAAACTCATGAATTTAGAAGATATATAAATAATCCAATTTACATTATGTTAGAATTGAATGATCCTCCTAATTCCACACCCTTGGTTCAATTCATCAATTTCAGGGAGAAAGGGAACTATGCATGCCACTTCACTAAAAGTTGGGTCCTTGAGGGTAATTAGTGTCATCAACCTCCAAAGCAAACAAAACCGTGAAATAGTTATTCCATCACTTCTACTAATGTGGATGACTAGAATGAGGTCGTACATGGTTCAAACCATAGTCACCAAAGAATATATAATGTTTAATTTTATTATAGTTTTATACATTTTTTAAAATCATTCATGTTATCTAGAACTATAGGATCAAATCCTTATAACATTAATGTTATAATATATGTTAAAAACTATGTCTTGTGATCATTTCAACATAATTTATGGAATCGTCACCTATTAGAATCAATGGGGTGATTCTTATAGTGAATATTGTAATCATTACCTTAGTAGAATTTGATAATATATTGGTCATGTATTTGAACTCATTTTATATACCACACATCACCTTGTAGGAAAAAATCTAATATTATGTTCCGAACAACCCAATGCTATTATACAAATTCAAGGAAGAACATGAATCACTTTTCTAGAATCCATTGATTTTTTTGGATACAATACCCTATGAAAAAGAATACCCAGCACAAATGTTTGGACCTATGTAATGAATGAACAATGTGGAAATAGACACTATTAAAGACTACACTGATATATATATATATATATATATATATATATATATATATATATATATGAGCGACTCGTATATCTCCTACAACATAAGGAAGATTTCTAAATATATTTCATAACCGGAACAACTCCAAACATAACATTTCCCTATTGGATAGACCCTACCGAGATGTAGGAGTTAAATAATAAGCTCAAATAGAATTTAGAAAAAGGGTTCATATTCTTTGGTATGTCACCTTGGATGTGATATTTATATTTATAAAAAAAATTGGGTCAATGGGGATGTAAATTTATTACAAGGATATCAATAAGATTGCAAAAATGAAAAACTATCTCCTTCCAATGATTGATGACTTTTTCGATCAACTATAATGAGATTTGTAATTATGAAATGTGGATATTTTCTCTACAAATCAATACCTGATTAGTATAATTAATGATATTAAAGATATATCATTACATATAAGTTAAGGAATATATGAGTTCCTAGAGATTCCATTTGGACATACTAATTCCCCTAAAATTATAGTGGAATTAATGAATAAAATTTTTAGTTACAATGTAAATCAAATTGTAGTGTTTATCATTTTTTTAATTATTTACACCAAGCGAATGAAGTGATATTAATAGAATATATGGATAGTTATTTTTTCATTATATAGAGGAAAAATGATACCTATATCCATTACGAGAAGAGGAATTTTTGGTGATATTTTAATAATCATGCATACCAATATTCCAACCACAATGGTCATTGCGTTGTTAGATATTGGGTAACCACACCCCTTTTAACCATGTATTCGTATCTAAAGGTGGGTGACCAATTCCCTTGTTAAATGATACAAACATGAAGGTGTCATTCCAACACAGGATATAGAACTATGTAATCTCAAGCCATTAAATTCGTACCAACACTATCATGCAGGAGAACTATATTTGGGAAACCACCCCTCTCTTGAACTAACCAGGGTTGACCCTGAAGTGGTCACCTGATCCAATCTATGATAATGAATGAAGGTAATTCCTCATCCCCATATAATGTGAACACGTGTTAGAAATATTAGAGATATATGTCTTGAACATCCTCCAAAGAACGTATGTAAATGAGTAAACCAAAAGATAAACATAGAAGCCCAAAAATAATAATAACTATGTTTCAAAATGATAAAATAATATAAACAAAGTACAATAAAATCCAAACTAAAAGAAGTAACCCCATCATTACATAGTTACCATGAGGTTCTCTCTCCTATATCCAAAATAACAGACACCCAAAGTGACTGTGACAATGTATATTCTTGAACAACATGCTAAAAACAATTGGAATCAATACACATGATTACAAATACATAGTATGTATGTCAGAACGAATCTATTCCCAATGAACTAGCAATAAAATAAAAGAAGCATCAACATCATGTTTTAAATAAAATATATAAAATTATAATTTTTCCAAAATTGTTAATTAAAATAATACATTACTCAATGACCTTGTTCATTCAATGACTAGGTTTATTACCATAATAGATACTCTTTAATTTTTAATGGGAACGTGATTCATTCATTCCAAAATGGTAGAAGTGATTATAGAACACATTTAATATAAATCATTTTTCATAAAACTTTTGAAGAAACTCATCATATTCCATGAAAGACAGCAGACATAAAGTCATTAAAATGATAACATAAGGGATATTAATATAAACAAACATAAGTAGGGATGTGTATCAATCATCCATCATAAGTGACTAAGTGACAATAGACATGGAAGACTTGAGGATACCATCAATAACACATAACATAATAATACATGAGACCCATCCCTTAAAACCAGCCTCACATGATGAAATCAAAAACTACCAAAATACACTACGATATCTTAAATCTAGACATACTATGGGGAAAATCCTATAGCAATCCACACAATATATCAACCTAATATGGCCACCGGCTGGGTCCTAATCGAGCTAGTGTGTTTATGGTTCTCATAAAGTTTTATCACTATGGCAGGTTCCCATGTCGCACATATGAAGGGGGTGATACAACTTATTCCCATTGAGAATCCTCTAAAATTCACATGTATCATGTATAATCAATATACACATCATGCATCACCCTGAATCACTTCAAGGATCAATCAATTTCCCTTATAATGCATAAATGATTAAATGGGTCTCAAATATTCAACAATGCAGAAATCCAACAAATTCATATAAACTAAGAAGGATATTTATCCATTTAGGGATTTCAGGATAAACATTTATTACTTTTATAAATGTTAAAATTGTCCCTTTTTCCGATTACGAAACACATAATTTATCAATAAGACAAATCACCATTAAAAAAAGTTGATATAAAAAAATATTCTATTTCAAAATAATTAATAATACAATTCAACTAAAAAAGTCTTCCAAAATTTTATGTTAAAAGATATTTCATCCATATTCAAAATTGGTTATAATCAAATCATTACATGGAAAATCATTTCTCAAGAGTCAGACAAATTTGTTTTTAAATCTAAAATGATTTGTAACCATAATATGAAAGAAAAAGAATTATTTTGAATTCAATAATTTATTAACAAAGCTTATCAATGTTTCAAATATATGAAAAAACAGATAATGACTAACAAAACATTTTATTGAACACATGGTGTGAAATATATAACAAAATAGTTGTATTTATTAGAAAATAGTTAAGAAACATCTATTTGCAGACCGAACACGAATTTTAATGGTCAAACAGCAATATTTCATATTCAAAGGAGGTTTGAATAGAATGAAATAAATTATTCATGAATTAAAAATGAAACTACAAGGTAATTCTACCTCAACCACTTGGAGCTTCCACAAATACACACCCATAAGCATGCCGCAAGGGTTAGATAAAGAATGAATATCAAATAGAAACATTACACAACAAAAATACCCAATATAAATCATGTTTAAACACAATACATAGTTACAAATTACCAATGGAGAAGAGTATACCATGAATATATGGAATAATGTTGGAGAGAGTGATGAGGAGAAGAGTTTTCCTTGAGGGATCTAGCTACAAACATTAATAAATCATTAGATCCGTACCATGGGATGATTATGAAAGATTAGAGAACCAAGGAGAGGTGCCTCTAGATTTGTTTGAACATGGTGGGTGATGATTAAATTGGATTTGGGTTAAAAATAATAATATTTGAGATTGGGAAATAAAAAAAAGATATTATCTGAATCTCGCATGAAGTGGCCACATGGTTTACCAAACCGTGCACCAACGAAGTGGTTGCAACTGAATAAGAAGGGAATGACCACATGGAAAACTCATATGGTTTCACATACCAAGTGATAACCATGTAGTACATTTTGAATAAAAATAAAAAACCAATGAATAATTATCTGGGTTTGGTTGAATTGTTTACCAATCTATGTGCCAACTGTTCACAAGCTACATTCAATCCTAAAATGTAATATTTTCTCCAAGAAATCACGAATGAATTGAGCATAAACCATGATTTTAATACAATGTAAATATACACTTAAAATATTAACCTACACCACACCCAAAAAATGAGGTGAAAACCATGTTAACCAAATGAACTGAGCATGAAAAAGAAGTTGGAAATTCAGGTGTGACAATTCTCCTCACCATTATATCTTTCAACCCCAGGAAAGACACATAATTATTCAATTGATCAAATAATAAATAATGATTCACAAGACCAAATGATCCAACCTATTGAACCATGAAAATCAAAACCAACATGAAATTGATCGTATGCCTCTTTCCAAAAATAGGTCAATTATATAAAACCAATTCCGGATATATAATGTGGATTTCAAGCCACATCCTTTACAAAAATTATTTGACTAGATCTCTAGGGAGAACTCCAAAAATTCCAACATATTCCTACGAAATTAGAACGTAAAATTTTTATAGTATCAATTGAAACCATAACACTTTTGAAAAACATATGAAATCACACTAAATTAATCAACATGAGGGCCCAAATAGACTCCACATTACCAGAAACCAACTAACACAAATTATTTCATGTCATTATCAACCAGACCCATAGTGGGTCCCCAAAAATTATGAACAATGTAACACTGACCACTTGATAATTAAACATGATCCAACACAGGGACCATCCCACACATGCCAAATAATACCCATCCACACTAATATAACAAAAATGATTATAAATAAAAAAATGAAAAAATTTAGACTTCCCACACTTGAGAGGAGGGTACAAGAACTAATCCTTGTCTCCGCACACCCAAGGGGGTTTCATGACAATGTGAAAATCATCACTCTAAGACATGTGTCTGGTTTTAAATTTTTTGAACAAAATGCTACACGATAGTTAGAAGTTAATTACCAGAAAAATGAGTATTCATCATCCAATTTGATTAACAGAGATACCATAAATATCAAAATAGTAACTAACTTCCATTAGAAATAATAGTTCATTGAAATCCTGACAACATTCCATTTAATTTAGAATAAAAAATCACTTCTTACCCTAATACAACAAAAATATATCGCTTATTTTTGTAAGGACACTTAAAAGAAGAATTATTAAAAAATCCCACAAACATCAGAATGCTTCTACGAATTGTCTGTAAGACTTTTTATTTGAACTACACTAAAAAAAATTGTACGTTATCTAATTTCCAAAATCATTGCATGTTATTGTAGCTCTCTTACACAGTTGATTCTTGTGACCCTTAATTCCACACTGATTACACACCACGACCTCCTGCCCATAAGAGGTTAATGAAAGTTCTTGAATCCATTAGATTATATGACCAACACCAATAGTTACAGGGTGCTTCCCAATTTATTTACCAAAACACCAATCCCGACTCACATGGATAAGAGGATGAACTATTTCATCAAGAACTCCTTCTATCATAACATCTCCATGAAGGTATTACATCACCAATTCAGAAAATTATGTTAGGAAAAGCTCTTACACTGGCAACTGTAGATCATGAAAAATTTCAAACTCAAAACTCCATGCCATTGAGGAATCATCCTCAACATAATCAAGAAGATAGGAAACTATATAGTAAAATACATATGTATTCCATTATAGATCCATTATATTTATTCAAAACACACACATCTATTTCCATTATCTTCATTTTAATTTGAGAGAAATACTTATGTATAAACTACGAATTTAAGAACACCCAAATAAAATTTTCATGAGGCTGGTTAAAAGACCCAAACATCCACCAATTCCTTGGATAAGTTTAAAACATAAAGGTGAAAAACATTACCTTTAAGGTATTAAATTACTCAAAGTGGTTAACATTTTATTCAATTCTATGCACCAAATCATCCACTTTGATAGGACCTCCTTCACCATTAAAATGGGAAAATAAAATCTAAAAACTCTGGAATGAAATCCTTATGATGAATAACATGAATGAACTCAAACGTAAAACCACCCATATCCACACCCTGATTATCCCTCAAATATCTAAGGGGTAGAACAATGTACAATAAGAAAATTTAGATCTTTATCAAAATGAACTCATCAAAAATATTTCTCAAACATAAAAGACTACAAAAAAATTAATTCTAAATCATAAAAAGAATAATAACACAAAAAATTGATTTTAAAAAACATATTAATATTTCATCTTGAATCATTTTCTAATGGAAACTAACATGGTGGATTTCAGGATCACCAATTGTACTCCATAGAGTTTTATTCACATTCACATTCTCTGGCCACCTCAGGTAACCATAAATCATGCCATACAATAACCCAGCCAAATGTCCATATATAACCATGCATGTGAGCATCCATGAGAATAAAAAAGACCACAAATAATCAATTCATTTCAAATTTCACAAAACTTTTCAAATTCTACCATCCCCCAAATCAAAGACCTATTTCAACATCCACACTCCAAGGAATTTTTTCAGGCTCAAAATTTAATTTCAATGTATATCCATCAAAAAATACATGACATATCATCAAAATTATTTTATAAAAAACCTATAATTTACATTGGAAACAAGTCACAAAACAAAAATCCAAATTAAGAAATTTTCATAAAACACATGTTTTTTTATAAAAATCCAACATCATTAAATCATTTACATTTTACCCCAGGGGGTAATTTTATATAAATTAATTTTTATAATGTCATCCACATTGATAATTATGAACATCAATTTTTCCATTTTTAAAAATTAAATCCATTTACACTAAAACCCTATTTTAACAATTCCAACAAAATATTTTTAAAAATAGTTTTAATTATCAAAGATGGATTGAAGCAACAAAAAATGGAAAAAAGTGTTATTGGATACATAGAAATATGGTTGGAGGACTCATTCCAAATATAACACCATCACTGATTGCAATCTAGAACCATTCCCTCAGCACCACATGACTTTAACGAAATGATGAGATCAGGGAGACATTTATCCCATCTCCCGTTGGAAATCCAAAAAACCAAAAAACTGACAATATCCAAAGGAAACTATCAAATCCTTGCATACCATGGAAACATGAGGATTAGAACATGTAATAGTTCATGAATTTCTATTCATTACTATATCTAGAAGTCTAATAGTCCCACTACATCAATATTGATAACCTTATGTAACAAAGGGTTCTCTAAAAACAAGAAACTATAAAGAGATAACCCATTTCTAATATCATTTTGTCATAAACCAACCTAGTTCTACCCTGAACCGATCAACTAAGAAGATCTATGAGATGGATCAAAGGGAGTTTTTGATCCCCATAGGCTATCATCTACTGTCGACCATCACTAGAGACACAAAGTAATAATTTCACCAAAGTAAAGTAAATAAATGAACGAATTGAAGGAGAAACACAAAAAACCAGATAATATAAATATCAATATGTTAAAAATTTTAAATGACAAACAAAACTATAACATAAAACCCAAACTAAAACACGACAACACAAAAACTCTATGTAACCGATAGAAACACTCTGTAAGGCCACGAACAACTATCACCCATAACAACATTGAAAAATCTAGGACCTACACCATAAGAAAAATATAAGTGGAATCTAAAGGCCTGAGTAATTAATTATAATATGTATTCCAAAAAATATATATTTTCGATGACCATACATTAAAATATAAAAAAATATCATCCTCGAGATTGAAATAAGATATATTAAGGTATTTCTTTTCTAAACATTTTTGTTCAAAATAAAAAGTATCAGTTTATCAATTTTCATTCCTAACCATGGTTCATTTAAATTATATAATCATTAGAATTTCCAAAATGAATTTGGTTCTTTCATTTTAAAATGGAACAAGGGAGTATAAATAAATTTTACGTTGAAAATAGTTCTCATAATCCTTTTTTAGAAACTTATATCATTCTAATAATGACAAAACACATGAAAAAACTAAATTGATCACATAATAAGGGTAATGGAAATAAACACTCAAGAGTAACCAAGTCTCTCAAATATCCATCATAAGTAACTATGTTACCAAAGGCATGCAAGAACCTATTAGATCATGAATAATCTAAAATATACTAATACATGTGGCCCATTATCAGAAGAATTCCCACATGATGAAACAAAAAATACTCTATATACACCTGGAAACCATAACACAATACAACATGAGGGGAAAATACCATAGAAATAAACCCAATATATCCACATATTACGGGTCACTAACTTGTGCATAAGAGATCTGGTTTTTAATATTTATGAAAATATTCTCTCATTATTCCATGTAACAATGTCTCACAAGTAATGGGTTTGAGCCAACTAATTCTATCTGAGAATCCAATTTATAATATATGATAATTTACACAATATTTATCACCCCAAATCACTACATGGATCATTTACTTTTTCTTGATATTTTCTAATGAATAAATGAGTCACAATGATTCCACAGTGAGGACATAGAACCCATTAAAATAAAAAATGAATAAAAATTCTTAAATGATTATTTTCATGATAAATATTTACCAAATTCAAAATTATTCCAAACATGCCTCAAGATACTATTACAAAACACATCATTTATCAAATATCTAAGTCATCCTTTAAAATATGTGAATGAATACAACATTCTATTTCAGAATAATTCATAAAAAAATTCATTTGAAATACTCTCCCCACATTGAAAAGATAATTGTTTTTCATTAACATTTCATACACACCACTATCCAATCATGACATTCTGAATTATATTTAATCTTCCAAAAACATTTTACATATAAATAAAAAATTATTTATAACAATGATAAGAAATTATAATCATTATATCTCATATCACACATTTATTAAAAATTCCAAACCATGCATTAAAAATTAAAATATCATAACAATGGCCAAAATGACATTTTATCAATCACATGGTGTGAAATATTTAAGAATACAATTTTATTTATTACAAAATATGGAATAAGTAACTAATTTTTACACCAAACAAAAATTTTAAATGTCATAGATAAAGGTTGTATATTCAAAGGTGGTTAAAAACCATGAATTCCATGATTATTAAAATAAAAGTTCAGGTTCAAGGGAAATATACCTCAATCACTTAGTGCTTTAACAATGAACACACGAAACCACACACCAAGGGTTCGATAAGAACAAAACATGCAATAAAAACATGAACAAACAAAACTAGTCAACATAAATTATGAGGGAACAGAAACTCTATGTTTAGATGACAAAGGGATACGAATATAACTAGATGAAATAGAAGAAGAATAAGGATGTAGATTATGATAGGGATTTATCGTAAGAGATCTAGCTCCAAGCATGAAGAAATCATTATTTCCACACAACAGGAGGAGAAAATTAGTTTAGAGAACCATAGAGAGGAATCCCTTGGGATATAATAACCCGTTGGTGATGAATAGGTTGAGTTGGTCTAAAAATTCCTAGATTCTATTTTTTATGTGAAACCAACATGGTATGGCCACACAGCTTACAAAATTGCATGGCATATTATTCATAAGAGGGTAATGACTACATAGATATCACACATTGTTTTAAATATAGTACAGAAAATGTGGGGTGGGATCTATAAAAAACTCATGCCTGCAACATGGTTACCTGGGTTGGGCCACATGTTTTACCAAACATGTCATCTACTATAAGAAGGACAGTGTCAGCCAGAAACTAAAATTTTTACCTTAAACCCCCAAAGAAATTGAGGAAGAACCAAGGGTTTAAAAATGAGTAAATAAACACTTAAAAATATAACCTCTAACAATCCGTAAACATAAGATATAAATAGATATAAAAAACATGAATAGAAAAAGGAAACGAAAAAACCAATGTGACACCCCATATTCCAATGATAAACTACTTTACATAACCTCTCCTTAAAGTCATTGATGTCTCACTCATCTATTCCATGGAGGTTGAATATATAGGACATGTACACATTTTAGCCATTATTTGAGTGCCTCCCAATATGGACCCCACCATGTAAGTTATGTTCCAAGAATAATCAGTCCCATAGATTGATGTGATGGTTGAATCCGACCTCACTCCACCATCCACAATCCAATCATGTATAGCATATTTGCTTGTGAAAACCCCAAAACATTACCTAAAAATTGTCACATTCATTAGCTCTTGTGGCCATTACTACAGCCTTCATATCCCATCACTTCCCTTGAATAGGTGAACTAGGATATATCATTATTTTATGTGGATTGAGACCCTATATGACTCTAATTTATTTCAGGTTGCCTTTCTCAGTTTCTAAAACCATCGAAATATGCTAGGACCATTCCCATGATGAATAAAACCAATGTGTATGTTAACAAAATCAAACACTCTACATCCCACCACCAAAATACTATTAAATCATCACAGGTATGTGAACAATACTTATCCAAATACACCATCACGAGGTAGGATGGAGAACACTGATTTTGGGGGTCATTCCTATAATGCCTGAAAAAAAATGTTAGAGGTAACCAAGTGATAACCTATAAATTATAAAAGTAGGAGTCCCAATTTCTAAGAGGGTGGATCATGGGAAGAATCATCACCATGTCAACCTCTCTAACTCTAAGAAAAAATGATGATTTAGAGGTTAAAACATCATCCTACTGCTACATCTTGATTCCAAATCATACTAAGAGATATTACATTGTAAGAAATCAAGGGCTTGAAAACCACAAATCCCTCCATAGATACCTATAATTAGAAAATTTCATATCCTTCACCTAGTGAATCATAGTTAAAACATCCATATTACTAGGAGTTTCCATCATATCCACCACTTTTCTAGATGTTAGTGGTATTTTAGGACTTTTTTTACAACCATAATGATATAGTGATCACTCCACTATGATTTGAATAGAAATTTTCATAGACACCCCTGAAGAACTGATATTCTTCTAATCATATGATGACATGATCATAAATATTGCTCGACCATTGAGACAAATTATATATTTTGGTAGATATTTCAATAATATAGTTCCCAAACTTCTAAAAACTCAATAATAAGTAATGTTTGTATCAATTCCCCCTCCTATATTTTAGCTA
The DNA here is from genome assembly GCA_963277665.1 of Viscum album. Taxonomy (NCBI): domain Eukaryota; kingdom Viridiplantae; phylum Streptophyta; class Magnoliopsida; order Santalales; family Viscaceae; genus Viscum; species Viscum album. The sequence continues at coordinate 1,020,340,583 of OY728143.1, forward strand.
GCATAAATCAGTTTATAGTCCAATATAGATAAGGAAAATCCCCTTGTAGTTATTAAGTGGACATTACAACCACAAGTCTAGAAAAAAAATCATACATGTTTTGGACACATATGACTTGATATTATTCCATCCCTATGCCATTAATAAGGACTAGAATATTTCAATTCTCCAAAATATCTAAGAAATGCTCCTCCATCTTCAGGATTCGGCGATGAACTTCTAAGGGTTGCAGAAGAACCTTGATTCCATTCACCAATAATTTAACGTCGTTGATGTCATTGAAATCTTAGTTTCTCTATGACATAAATTTTATGGTTTCTTAAATACTACCCATTGATTAATTTCTAAAATAATCACCATGCTTCATCAGGTAATGAAATTGTGGTATCAATATGTGTAGATCAAAAGATATAGGATGTATACTACACTCTATTTTAGATTTATCTAATTTAAATTTCCAGAACATCAAATTGGACCATACACTGACTATTATGGGTCCCCATTGACTATCAAAATGGTAAGTGTGGTAAAAATTTAATATCAAGGGGTTCAAATAGAAATGACCTAAATTTATGGAAATCATAGGGAAAACCTACTAAACCAAGAAAAATCCCATGACGAAGGCCAAAATATATGAACTTATTCTCACAAGTTGATACATGAAAATTATATTTTGATTCCACCCAATTATAAATTACAACAAACTTTAAAAAAAAATTCAATTTCAAGGTGATCACTGAGCTCACATGCCCATCCCGATTTTCAACATATTCCAAGTTGAACCCTTGTATAGCCATTTCTCTTGAGGAGAATGTGTAATAAAAAACATCACTAAAGATAATTGTTTAAATGAGTACCATGTCATTGATAATTTTAGTGGGGAACCTGTATCCCTTCAATTATCTATTCCCCTCTGCTTGAGCCCCTAATAAGAACATGGTTGCCGCCATCACAATGATGAAATTGATGCCAGGAGCTTCAAAAAATGATTGATATATGAGTCACCCACCCCACCTAAGAAATGTGGTCATCCCCCCTAGGACCATGTTCATGATTATCCCCAAGGCTATAAAACATAAATATTTTTTGGCATCAAATACTCTATATGATAACGTGATATCTACACTTTTCACTCATGTTGATGTTTTGAAAATATAATAGGTTGAAGTTCATCTTGATGGAATGTTTTACGCAACATGGGTAGACCATGGCTGAGAACCCCGATAGTTTTGAAATCCCATATTCATTTCATTTAACGTGATGTGTCATCCAATGAAATATTTGACCCATTTCTTCCCAATGTGTGGCCCAATTATGCAGACTCATAAATATAAGGATATCACTATGCTCTTATGCATTATCCAAACTATTGAAGGACATACATTCATAAAGTATAGTTAAGTATCCAGATGTTCTATTTATAGTTTGAAGGACTTTCATCGAATGATCCTCTTCCAATTCGGCTCTAAATCTTATATTACAAGCATCACCGACCTTTTCAAATTAAAATTGTGTCTCGAAAATATATTTGATGACTTCATTTCCAAATATAAAGGACTCAATTATTACCTCAAAATTGGACTTCCCATGAATATCGAATATAATTTGTGGGGAGAATGTGAGAAATTATTTAGTCCCTAACATTATCACTTATAAAATTAGTGTGGATTTTGGGAGGTTCCTAATTAATATTACCAAGGGGAAGAATGTATTCCCAGCTGACAAATTGAGATAATGTGGCCTCACCTCTCATCAAGGCCAATCGTTGAGGATTCATTTCAATGAAATGAAAATAAATATTTAATCCTATGATTTTTGAGTTCCCATTATATTTAAATTTCACAAAAAAATGGGAATCTTGAAACATTTGGATAGAATGATATCCATAGAGGATGAATTCAATTGAAAATATAATCACTACTTAAATAACAGAATCCTTGGTAATATAATATAATAATTGATTTCCATCATATATTTTTTTATGGAAACATAAATATTTGTTTATCAATATTGGGTGATGTTCATGTGTAGGTGTAAATTATCCCCAATCCTCTAATGTAACAATGATGTTTCTGGTGAATGAAAATTGGTTACCAACCATAGAAAATAAGGTTCAATGGATAGTTGGATAGAAAGGAATTCACTCATTCCTATGATATCATTCTTTCATACATGAATAATCATGAATATAAAGTGTTTACCAAACCTCCTCAAACTGATGACTCTATATATATTTAACATCATTCGATGTCTTAGAATAATAGACAACAACGACATAAGGGAAATAAAATTACACTATCAATTCTGAAGCCAACAAACCCCATTGGTTACTTTATGCCTCCTGAGTTGAGAGATTCAACTATTGCACACCAAACACCAAATTATTAAACTGATGAGAATCAATAATATACAAAATTAAATGTGATTGAAATTTTGGACTAATTCGAAAAACCTATAAATTTGGTATTAATTGTGAACCTCTCACTCATAAACTAGTGAAATTGAAAAAGGGTATGAATATGACATGAATTCAATTATAATTCATAGGTTACTGTTTTGAACCATGATGATCATGCCATTAAATTTTTTAAGCATCCATTGTGTAGAGACCAGTAAGACTAATCCTCACAACATTTTCCATTAGGTGTTCTAATATAGATGTCTATTTTGGATGTCGATGTACCACATCAATTAGTACAGTGTGATTACCCACACCCAATCAAGGAATAATGTTTTCTATAAAATATATGACCATAATATGTTTAATAATGACTTTTGAGGTAGTTTAAAAATCTCACATACCCTAGTTATACCCGAAATGGTTTAACCAATGGTATAATCCATTCCCCCTCAAAGGAATGACCAACAATAGGAAAATAATTCCCTTATCATTAATGAAATATGTGACAAAAACTCAATAGAAAAAACATGATGATTTATATTCTCAAAGAACTTCACCATTAAATGGAAATTCATAGTTCCCTTTCTGATGTCCTAGAGGCCACACATTAGTATAGGTTGATGTATCTTCAAATGAGGCCTAATATACGTAAAATGCAATGAAAGGGGAAAATCGATACATAATTTTCTTTATTGGAGAAGATGTGGGGGTCACAATTTGTGGGACTATACTCCCTCTATATGTCATAGGTAATTTCAATGACATAGAAATCTATCACTATCTAGTGTATACTAGCTCAGGGATAAACTACATCTAGAAATAGAATATTCATAATTTGGGACATACATAAGTTGATATAACTCCCCCAAACCGTTCAATTCATGGTATGGATAATATTTTGAAAAATCAATATGAAAAAATCTGGTTGAAGAATCAGTTATGTTCTCTAGTATCAACCACTATATTTATGGTTGTTCATAAGGAAGATTCCAAAAAAATTTTATTTGGAAGAAACTGTCATAATATTCATTAATCCATACCCTCATCATACCACCGATGTTTCAAGTACTCCCATTGTGGTTTATTAAGGGTAATCCTGTAAGATAAATCTCACTTTGGAATATGGGAGGCATCCTATATGGATGATAGTTACCAAAAATATATGGAAATTAGTCAAAGAGTGAATGTGCTAAGTGCATCAATGACCATAATGATATAATTTCTATTGAATAATTTATGTCATAAATGTATATTCTTTTGGAACTTTAGGTGATAATTACATTATTCTTCCCATTAAATTATAGATTTTATATTTGATATGATGCTTTGTTGATTTGGAATAGTTATATTTTTTGAATGGTAGTGAATTTCACCATGGATCTATTTGTAACACTCTAAGTAGTCTCAAATAGTTTTAAACAAAGTAAATGTAAAATAAAATTTTGTAACAATTTATTATAGACATAATATATCCAACATTTATATCTGTAAATAATGATTTCTATGATAATTTATTCAGAATTATATAGATACCCCAAGAAAATGGTGTTAAATAACAGTAAACAAAAAATATGTATGACTAAATTATTGAGGATCATTCCAAATCAGAAAAAATGAGTCTTAATGATTATAGTGATAATAAGAAAGAAGTATGTATGAATTTATAACATATATATTTGGGTATGATAGTTTTATTTTATTAATAATTATTCAAATATCATTGGATAAGTATAAATATATTTTTACAGAGTAGAAAAAACACTAAATTACTTTGGATATTATTATTTAATATGTCATAAATGATCATATTCTAATCATTAAATAATTTAAAAAGACACATTTCCCTATTGTGAAAATATATAATTGGCTTAATATAAAAATAATAATATATGATATTAATAAAAAATATGGATAATGACTAATATAATAACATTATAATTAAATATAATATCTTCATCGTCCATCCATTTCAAAAAATAAATAATTTTTAAAAAAAGAAACACCTTTTCATTGAGGATTATATATGTGAATATATATAATGGGATACTGATGACTACATTAAAATGTGTGGGATTCTATTAATAAAATTAGGGTATTTCCAGAATAATAATATCTCAGACAATTTTATTAGGCAAAAATGTTTTTTATTCTACATTGGTGAGGTTGGAAAAAAAATAAGTTGATCAAATGTTTATTTGATTATCTTTTTTTTTGGGATGATGTAGTTAAAATTGTGAAATATTTTATTATAATTATTTTAGAATAATACAAAATCTATAATATTGATTCATTGAATAATGAAATTTATGTTGTAGTGGACTATTTATTTTGAGCAACATTGGGGTGTGTTTATGGATATTATGAGGAGATGTTTGGGGGATTAATATATGGAGCTGATTTTAGGTTTTATCCATGTATTAGATCTGTCTATTAAAAAAAATTATAAGTATATGCTAATTTTGGTTTTATATCCACAAAACATTTGGATGGTTCAAGGAATGAATTTAATGAGGCCTCATTATTGTCATATATATATAATATTTCCATGGTACAATTCTAGTTATAATGAGATAGAAATTTTAAATGATATTTGAATTATAAATTAATTATTGATACATGTTATATAATCTTATAAATGTAAAACATAAAGACAAACCAAAACTGTTTTATCTGATTATATATGATCATTATATTACACAACAAAAAATACAATTAAAATTCATAAAATTAACATCAAAAATATTTTATAATAAATATCTAAAATTGTAAAATAATAAACACCCCAATATACTAGAATAACACTTATTGATAATGAAAATTTAATGGAAATGAATGGAAATATTATAAAACTAATAAAAATCATAAGGAATGAAAATATAACGTTACAGATATATTGAAATGAATTTTGAGTAAAATAATGAAGGTGTTTTTACATGATATAATTGGAAATGTGACTATTGGATACAACTTTTATATATATGATTATCATATATTACCATTGGAAATTATGAACTTTGTACAATATACCCTAGGTTGACAATCTAAATGTTATAATTTGTGTTTATAAATATTAATTAAAACGATAATTGATATATATTGGATAATTGAATGTATCATCCAATAGATTCAAGATTTTTGAAGACTATTTATCCAAACCTGGGAGGGAGTTATAATCTCTATAGTTCACCTATAAACAATTATACAATGAACATTAATAGGTGAATCTTGAATGAAATCGCATATTGGAGAATTTCATGTTATTTAATATTACAACTCTGTTGATGTGTGTAATGCAACCTTATGAAACTATGACTCTTACACACAACACTCATAAAATATATTCATCATTAATAAGGGGTTATTATCTATGGAATTCATTACATAAATTGTAATTTTAATTTTTTTAAATTCATATTCCCTAAATTTCATTTATGAATATTTATTCTTTATAATATTAATGATTAATTTATATTAATGTTACCAATTGATTCCATGATCAAAATAAAACAAAATTTTATTAAGAAAGGATATAAATTTTTATTGTAAGACAAGTTTTTTATTAATATTATTTGTTTTAAAAACTACCAAATTTAATACAATGTTGTTTTAATTAAATAAATTATATAATAATTTTATAATTCTCTTTGAAGATTTTATAATTGTTAGAATGTTGATTGAGATTCAAAAACTAAAATTTTGGAAATCAAAAAGATGATTTCATATATACAATATAAAATTATCATATTTGTAGAAATATAATGAAAAAATAAAACTAATATTTTAAATCATCACATTGAAATTAGTTTTTGGATAATTTATGATAATTTTAATAAATGATATATTTTTTCATTCATAAAATTGAATATATGTTTTGGGAATCTCTATATTTTATAACTTCATATCTATGTAATAATTATTTAATTATTATTTAAACCCAATCCCAGATTTTATTTTTATTTTTTTTAATATAATGTATTTTAATATATTATGACCATTATTTAATTCAATAAGCAACCGTCCAATTTCCAAAAATGAAAATTTAATTTTTAAATAAATTAATTTGTGGAATCCATACTTTTCTAGGAAAATAATTAATCACATATTTCATTCAGTTATTTTAGAATAAAATGTCATAAATTTTTTCACAAATTTAAAATCTCATTATAAAATACATGTTTATGCCAATGGTTATTCATTTTCCACGACCTTGATTTCTAAGACTTATAATATGAAATTATTATACAATTCTATCACATTATATTTAAATACTAAGACATTTCATCATTAATTTTCACTAATAATCCATTCTCTGTGAAATTAATGGTATCATTCCTTTTAAGTAGTCCCCAATGGTTTCTCAAGCCCCCATGGTTCCATCATCATGTTTGAGGAATAAATATTCAAAGTAGGGAAAATATCCAAATCTTGTTACATTTATGTTCCCTCTTTATGTAGTATGTCTTCTAATTGAATACATAAGTTACATTTTCCCACTTTATATTACCCAATAACATTAATTATAGCCTTTTATAAATGGGGAGGCATTATTTCTCCAACATTTAACCCTTTTCCAAACTACATTTTATACCCATCAAGCGAGCATTTTTATTTCTCGAATTTTATTATTTTATATGAGAAATTATCATTTATATTTTATTAGAATTACAAAACCAGTTATCGATTAAATATAAAATATAATACAAGTAAACCAAACAATTTTATACTAGGATTCAAATACAGTAATCAAATATTCAATTTCTGTGTGTTATAAATGTTGTATGATCATATGTTTATGCAATATTGTTTATAATATGTTTTATTTGAATCCTATTACTTATTCTCTATAGGTTATTAATGAAATCATTATTTATTATCAATGTGTCTCACATGAGACTAAAGCATATGAAGGATTCACCATGAAATATTTTCAATGCATCGAGAAAAGAGTTCATTTTATTGATATGACATGCCTTATGGTATCATGGTGAATAATCATGGTAATTTTAATTTATGAAACCAAGTAGAAAAACCATGGTGAAATGATTATAAATGCATTATTTAAATTTTTTTCCCACATTTCAATGATATGATTAATTTCCATATTATTATTTTACAAATTTTTTTCATTCCATATTATTATTACTCATGTACATATTGATATGTCTCATGATCACATGATTTTTTACTGAATGGATTATTCCCTCATTGGGATTCTTGCACACCCCTTTCCTTTTATGATTGACCCTAGGATATAAGATATAAGAAATATGACAAAGAGTGAAACTGTGGGAATTTATTTAAATTGTACTAGATAAATGTTTTATGTCATCATTTTTTTGTACCATATTTAAATGAAACTAAACATTATAATATAGAATTTATTGGCCCATATTATTAAATGATATATAACATAAGGCTAGATTCTCTAGTGGGTCTCAAATAAAAATTTAATTATTTTTTTATATTAGGGCTATATAACTTTTGAAATAAACATAAGAACAAGTAAAAATAAAAGAAATAATATTGGGTATATAGTGAGTATTAATTATGTGGATTCCTATAAAATATTTTTTATTTAAATACAACATGTGGATGTGGGTCTGGAACATATGTACCTTGTAGTGACAAAGGAAAATACCACCTTGATCTATAATCAAATAGGAACTACTTGACGACAATGTGCATGTTGTACACCTAGGCTTACACTCTCGAGGATTTTTTTCGTTAATCACATTCTTTTTATGAACAAGTATGAAGGTTAAGTAAAACATTAATTTTTGTTATATGAGTTTAATAACATATTCAACCATTATGTTTTAAGATATAATATGCCTTTAGAATTATAAGACTCATATTTATAATACATTTCTCACTATGGTTTTATCCTTTTATAAAATTGAATGTAATTGGAGTAACCATATAAATTTAAAGTTTAATAGATGATGCACTGCTAGAATTCTAATGGAATATGGAATTAAAAATTTCATGATGATGAATAATCAACTAACTCTGGTTATGAATAGTAACACCAATCATGTCGAGAGACTATATTCAACTCGAATCAAAAAAAATTCCATTAATCCCTTGATACATTAATTTTCTAGTTATTTTAGTGTATCTAATGACCCATTATTTTTTTTAAAAAATGTATTATATCAATAGAAATTACATTTAATGTAATCCAATTTTCAGATATAGAGAAACTCTCCATTGAAGTATACCTCTTATAAGGCGAAGGTGATTAGTTTTGGACACTGAATGAAAACACAATTCCAATAATGGAGATCGATTAAATGGAGTGGGAAGAGATATAGAAATATATTTCAATATATGTTTCCCAATTTCAATGTGAACCAATAGAGAGATAATTTATAGAGATTATGTAGAAAGAATTTCACACAAAGGGACACTATGAGATAAATATTATAATAATTTATCGATACAACTATAACAATTTTATAGATCCTAAGGGAAAGGAAGATATAATTTTCAATGGAATAAGACCTAATATGTTGAAGAATCTTGAAAATTTTGACTATGAAATCTATCCTAGAATAGAATGATGTTAAATTAAGGATGATTTGGTGTCTCAAGAGATTATGCTTCCACATACGTCAAATGAACAAAAAATAGAAATGAGAAAAAATCATGTGGATGAAATTTTATTATAGAAGAGGTTGAAATAATCTTAAACATACTTTTTTATATAAATGTGTGAAGAAGAATTCACGGAAAATCTTTATTAGGATTGGAATGTGTTAAATGTATTAATGAGATGGATATATAGATTGAAACTATAATTTTGTGGTAAAGCCACAACCTCATAACACAAATGTAAATGTTTTGATGGTGTATTATTAGACATAAATAAAATTCATGATGTGTTTAATGATTAAAATCATTTCGAATAAATGATATAATCAAAAAATGAAAGAGAATAACCACAACCAACATCAGTATATTCAATTAGGGCATGATCTGGTATTCTTTATCATGGTGGCTAATGTAGTGGATCTAAATAATTCAGTGAAAGGTAATATCATTATGGTTTCAATCCGATAAATTACATTCTTTGATTTCAGTTCGATTTATTCAAATATTTCATCATAAAATCTACCCATAGAAAACTAGAAGTAGAGTTTTCAGTCATGTCTCAATGATCGATTTTCCGAGAATCCATAGTGTAAAAAAACTAGAGTATTATCATTGGAGGGTAAAATATCATCTCAAATCTAGTAGCCATTGCCATGATATATTTCAAAAATATATTGGGGATGGAATGATTTGTAGTGTATAATTCTATGATAAAATATAGAATCATAGAAATTAAATTAGTATTGAATGGAAAACCTACATTTATATTCAATGGAGATATATCGCACAATGTGATATGTCTATAAGCACCTCCCAGAGATATCATTTTAGAGATAATCAGTTATGTGGGAGATGGAAATCAAAGTATAAATATAGATAATGTATCCATCATTAACGACTGAAATGTTTTATTTCCTCATGAAATACTTGCACCTCCACCAAAAAGTGAGGTATATTTCTTCATTTAATATATAAATAGATCCAACACGATATCAATCCATATATTGAATGGAAAATATAGTGTTAGAGGAGTTAAATAAATTTCTTCAAGATATTTTGGATAATGGATTTATCCACCATTGTGTTTCTCCATGAAAATCAATTTTTCTCTTTGAAAAATAATAATGATGGATCAATGGGGATATGCATTGATTATAGAGAACATAATGAGACCAAAATGAAGAAAAATTACATTATCTAAAGGATTGAATATTTTTTTAATAATCTATAGTGGTAAAATCATATCAAATATTGACCTCCAATATAGGAATCAACAATAAAAGGTGAATAAAGTAGTTATTCCAATTTTATATGAAAAGTGGATGACTTCATATTGGAAAATTTGTGTAAATAATGTCTCTAAGAACTGAAGAAGAGATCTGTAATTAAACCTATGTTAACTCTACCTTCAATTAGATAATGATTCATTATATATAATAATGAATCTCCAAAATGGATAGGGTGCATCATCAAAATAATTTAACAAGAAATTCTTTAAAAAATAATCTTTTAATGTTAAGTTTTTATTTTATCATACAAAGCATAAAATTTATTTTTTTACTTCTACAGAGATATTGGTATTTTGTTCCATCAAGAAAAAAATTTCCATTGAATATTCATTTATAATTTTATTTGTGATGTTTTTTTGTATATGTGAAATTTTATTAGAAAATATGTTATTTAAGAATGAAAGGGTTATTTTCCATACAAATAAGTTCAAGAAAAAATGTTTCATGATGAAATATTTCATGATTTATGATTATTTTTTGTTCTAGTAAATTTTTATGATGTGGGGATGTTTTGTTATAAACAAATTATTGGTGGTTCTGTGATTATCCTTTTATAATTGATTACATAATAACCTCCAATTCATTGGGTATGGAAGTAAACCATATTGATATTACATATATTAAAACATCTTAAAAAATATTGTATATCGAAATAGATTATGGGAAAAATACTATAATGGATATTATATTATTAATTTTGAAGTTCAATTTATTATAACACAACAGGTTAACACTAAGGTAGGGATTTGATGTTAATTGTGAAGGACTTCTATTCGTAGATGTAGTGGTCACATCAATGATTCCCTATGTTTCCATCATGTTTAATCTATGTTCTCTATTTTTTTAAATGTTTTCCTTTATAGATTAGTTTTTTCTTATATAAATGATTTATTTCATATGATGAAAGAAAAATTTTATAAAGGTAATTAGGTTATAGATTTTTTTCCATTAGTTAAAAATATTTTTATTATTTTATATCACTTGAGGAGATTTTTGAGAACCTAAAATATTATAAAATTATTTTCATATGGTATTTAAGATTTTTATGGATATATATTATGTCAATAATAATAATTAAATGATTTATCATTAACAGAAACCAAGTTTTATATAAAAAATTCAGACTGGAAAATGGATAATGTCTATAATTCACCACTTTTAATGTATGTGTTTTGTAGGTAATAGTTTTTTATAATTCACTAAAAATAAAAACAAAATATATATTTTCATTATTAATAATGTTAATTCATGTTCAAAAACCCTATAATTTGTGATCAATAAGCTTTTTCCATTGCAGATGGTTATATATGAAAGTTTATAAAACTTTTGAGATCATGATTTTCTATAATAATTATAGATATCATCAGGATTTATAATTTTATGGTCGATCATATGATAAATATCCTATAATCCCACTTTGAGGCTATAAGATATCATATTTTAATGTGAATATTTATATTTTTGGATTATGTTAATTTTTATGTAATTATGGGTGAAAATATAATTTTATGAAAATGAAATGTTTGAGATAACAATTGAGGTTAATTTTTTTTTGTTAAGGATTAATATATTAATATTATCCTTATGATATTATGAATTTTCTTAGATCATTAAATGAATTACATTTAAAATTGTAAGAACCCAGACCTTCTTTTCAGGTATGTTTTCTCTTTTTCTGGAATTTTTGAGAAAAGAAGAGTTTCTGGAAAATTTTTAAGTACAGGCCATGTAAATTCTTGAGTACACGTCATGTACTTTGTTTTCACTCATGGTTGTGTGCTGGCCATGTCATAGCCACACACACGGCCATGTAGGGGTGACATGGAGGCCACCTAAAGCATAGTACAGAAAATCCTAGTACACGATGTGTACTCCAAAAGTGCACGCCGTGTACTTTTTTTCACTAAATGGGTCGTGTCTTAACCCCAGAACTGTCTTCTATTCCAGCTTCTTCGACCGAGATCATTCCGTATGGCCGCAGATCTTCGAAAAACCCCCGAGCCTTCGTCTGTTCTATAAATCGACCATCATCGATTGCATTGGAACCGCAGCGGTACACTCTACCTTATCGTAGATCTTCGTTTCCTAATTCATCCTCTTTCTAAATTTATTGTGGGTTGAGTTATTTGGACATTTTCCTAGATCTACGATGTTCCAAGGAGATTCAAGCTTTGAAGTTCGAGTATATTGATCTCTTGACGTCGAGGTAGGTGGCTTGTGCCTTTCTGTAGAAATTCTTTGAGTATTTTGTGCAAATTCTACCAATACCCTTAAGCGGGGTATTTCTTATTTCATGATTTTCCCTTTTGTTTGATTTCTTTGCTTATATGCTTGAGTAGCGATTATAGTATGTGAATTGGGTAATTTAATATTCTTTGGATGCTTTTACCATGCATGTTTTGCCTGTTTATGACAGTTTGGTATAGTTTTTGATGTTAGGCTAGTGCCATTTCCATGCCTAGTTTGTAGGATGGTATGACTGATCTTCCATGGTGAGATACTGTAGATGCAAGCCACGTAGTTCATGAGGATACATTGGATGTTACGTGATGTGATACTTTCTGATTTTACACAGGGCTGTGAGAACTTTGCGTTGTAGACCATAGAGAGAATGGACGTAAGGGCTTCTCTAGAGTGTCCATAATTTTACGATGCGAGACCACATGGGGAATTGATGTTGAGTGCTTCCTCAGAGTGTCAATAGTTCCTCGATGCTGGCCATAGGGGGAATGACATGTTGAGTGCTTCCCTAGAGCTCCTTTAGTATGATACGAGACTATAGGGGGAATCGACGGTGAGTGATTCCCTAGAAAGTCTATTCTTTAGCTGAACCATAGGGGTGAGACTGTGTGTGCCTCCCAGAGGGATGCTAGTACTTGTAGGTTGAACCATAGGTAATAGGGTGTGATAACTACCCAGAGGGTTACCTGTCTTTACTACTTGCTTAAGTGACTACTTTCTTGTTTGTACATTGTATGCAAGAGAATGTAGATTGCTTATTGCTAAGTATTTTTCCTTTTTACTACTTTCTGTACTTCTAAATGCCTTATATTCACTGACTGTTAGGCAGAGATCATCGGGTGGTTTCCTACTGAGATTTTCATCTCACACCCTATTTGGGTAATGCTTCTGGGAAAAAAATATTATATTTTTGGAGTTATAGATAAGGGAAAGAGCCCTTCTACTACAAGTTATTGATTGCACTGGAACTGAAGAGCATGGGACTTAGATGAAGCTTGCGATGCATAGGAGTGACTCATCTTTTTTTTGTACTTTGTTTTTGTACTTTATTGAGAATTGTGACTTGTTTAGCTATTTTACTAGAATATATGTATCATGCATCATTTACATATATTTCTGCTCTAGTTGTTTATTTATCAATATTCCGCTTTTATTTTTGTTGATATTTACTGCTTCCGATGTTGAATGTGTTGTTATTTCTGATGTGTACTCTACCAAGGAGGGCATAGTTTCCCCAGTATCACACGCAAGACCCTCACTACTAGTCGGTAGCCTCTCGCATTTGGTGAAATGTGCTTGAGGACATGTGACCAACTAGGTACGGGGCGCCTTGGGGTGGCTTCCGGAACCAGGATGATACAAAGTGGCATCAAAGGGTTTCGTTTCTCTTGACTTACTCATTGGAGCCTATATCCAGTGATAGGATGGAATATGTACTTGGTAATAAGCTATGCCCGGGAGTAGCTAACCTGTCTACATGGAAAGGCTATACTACATCGTTTATTTCTATTTCTGGTTTTGTAATTTTACAATTGATATTATTTCACCCTGAGTGACTCACATGTTTTGTGCTGATACTGTTGACATTATTGAGGTTCTATTTCTGTTGCAACCTGATGAGATGATGGTATGCCATCTCATGCATCATATAGGAACTAGCTAGATATCAGATGTCATGCATTTTTTCCATGCCATCTAGGATGCATTAGTGATTACATGTTGTTGTGATAGGTGTAGTGTAGAATATGCATGCTATTGGGACATATGATCTGATAGAATATTTATTGCTAGTTAGAGAATTATTTGTATTAGTTTTTTGTTTGAATGAATTCCAAACGTTGGTTCCTGAGGTGTTATGGGCCCTCATGGACTAGAATTTAGTGGAGAATTTCTTGTTTCCTTGTTATAACTTGTAAAAGATGACAAACTATGATTCGTGGGGGGGTATGGGCCCTCACGGGTCGGAATTTGGCACCTTAACGCTTGTTTTCAGTGTTTTATAGGCTACGGTGTAGTTCTAAGTATACTATTTAGAAAAACCCAGAATACACGGCGTGTACTTTATGAACACATTCCGTGTAGTTTTTGGTCGTGTCACTGACTGTGTGAGCAGGGACATGGGGTTCTGAAAATTCTTATAGGAACCCGTGGTGTACTTGTTTAGCACACCCTGTAGTATGAAATTGGTACCCTAGACATGTCACAAACAACACAGGCCATGTTATCATTTCACATACACATCATGTCTTAATTTTACACATCGTGTAGTCTGATCTAGGTACCCGGCCGTGTCACGAACAACACGGGTCAGTTTTACCATTTCTCATACACGTAGTGTCCATCTGGAACACGCCGTGTCGTGTCAGTTGCGTGTCAGACTGTGTCACTAACTACACGGGCTAGGTAAGGAATGTCCAGTACACATCGTGTCTACCTTGAACACACCGTGTAGTTATTTATAATAGGAGCTGTGTGGCTTAGCCGTGTCGAAGGACTCCAACAGGGGATTAGAGTTCAGGTAAATGTCATGTTGTTTGAGAACACGCCGTGTGTTTGGGGTCTTACACGAACAGTTTAAACTGAGGTATACTCCCAAGTGAATGATTTAAGGGAACACACCATGTAGGGAATGAACACGCCGTGTATTCATGTTTTTCATGACTTGAACGCCTTATTTTCTTTGTTCCTTCTTGTCCCTTCAGATTTTTTTCAGTCATTGTTAATCATGAATTTTAGGTGTGCTTTTTACTTTATAGAATCATGCCACCTATACGTCCTATGGATGACCACCAGTCACAGGGGAGTGATCAGACGCCTGATATGGATGATCAGGGACTTCCTATAGATCCTCCTGTTGTTCCAGACTTGGCGCCATCGGTTATACCAATTGCAGGTGAAGATTTCCAGTTTAGGGAGGGTTTTTTGAGGATGATGTAGACCATCTAGGGAGAGCAGCCTCCGTCCCCATCGATGAATGATTTAAGGCGGGTTTTCCAACATCAGCATTCTCCCACCATCTTAGGGGGAGGAAGACCTCAGGATACAGAGTCATGGCTAGAAGCCACACTGATGATCTTAGAACATCTCGAGGTACCACCAAATAGGAGGGTGAAGCTCACTACCAACATTCTCCACGATTCCACCAAGAGGTGGTGGGATGTCATCTCCCAGGCTGTACACCACCAGAATATGGCATGGGATGAATTTCAGTGCGTCTTTTATGACTACTTTTATCTGGAGACTTTAAGGGCCGACCGAGCTTGGGAGTTCATGAGCCTAGAGCAGGGTACTCTTTCGGTCATGGAGTATTCGTCTCGTTTCACTGAGCTTCAACATTTCACACCCCTCAAGAGAGAAGATGGGTTTTTTGGCACGGATTTTTCAGGATGGCCTCAGACGACAAATCCTCTCATAAGAGAATATCTTCAGGCTGACATCCATCGGATCCATCGTCAACCAGTCACTGATTCTAGAGCACAATATGAGAGATTATGGAGTTTAGAGCCTTGGTCTTTGCATCATTTCATCTACTACTACTTTGAATCTAGACATAAGGTTGAGTAGTATAATGGTAAGTGTACGTCAGGGAAGAGAGTTCCCTCTTGAGGTTGTGTGGTGTCACTTCTTATGGGACCTCTATGTCCTAGAGATGATAGGATATGATGCCATTCTTGAAATGGAATGGCTAGTTCCCTTCCATGCATTCATAGATTATTATCGCCATAGGGTGAGTTTCATATCATCAAAGTGTGGATCTTTTCATTATCGGGGCGAGTGGGATGTCTAGGAGAGTCGGGAAGGACCTGAGCATCATGGACTAGGAGGAGTTACAACCCATATTTCTAGTCTATATTTGGATGACCTGGGGATTTCAAAGTTAGACTTTGCCTCCAGAGCGTGAGGTGTACTTCTTGACTGTGCTCATGACAGGAGTGAAACTGGTGTCCATTCCACCTTATAGGATGGCGATACCTGAGCTACAAGAGCTCAATAAGTAGTTGTAGGAGTTACAGGAAAAGGGTTTCATCTAACCCAGTACTTCTCCTTGGAGTTCGCCTTTCCTATTTGCGAAAAAGGTAGACGACACCCTTAGGCTTTTTGTGGATTATCGAAAGCTGAACCAGTTGACGGTCAAGAACCAATATCCATTTTCAAGGATAGATGAACTCTTTGATCAGCTTCGAGGATCCCGGGTGTCCTCGAAGATCGATTTGAAGTCCGGATATCATCAGTTTCATGTTATACTATCAAATATACCTCTTACAGCCTACAGGAGTGGGTATAGTCTATATGAGTATATGATTATGCTATTCAGCCACACCAACATGCCTACAGTTTTCATGGCACTAATAAACTGAGTGTTCCATCTATACTTAAACTATTTTCTGGTGGATTTTGTGGACGATATATTGGTGTACTCTTACACTCGACACAACCATGCTACCCATCTTGAGATCGTGTTGATTACACTGAGATATCATCAGTTATATGCTAAGCTCTTGAAATTCCACTTTTGGATGGATCAAATTAACTGTTTGGGTCATGTTTTATCAAATATAGGAGTATCAGTAGACCTAGAGAAAGTGAGAGTAGTAATTTCCTGGGAGGATCTGAAGAATTCATTTGAGGTGCAGAGTTTTATAGGGCTGTATGGATAGTAAAAACACTTAATACAAGACATTTAATGCTTAGCAGCACCATTGAAATGTATGAACAAGAAAGGGGTGATGTTTTTATGGTCAGATTGTTGTGAGTCATCCTTTCAGGAGCTGAAAGGGAGGTTGACTTCAGCACCGATAATAGTCCTTCCAAAGCCCAGTAAGAGCTACACTGTTTACTATGATGCTTTAGGTATCGGGCTGGGAGATATACTTATGCAGGGAGATGGAGTTGCTTCATACAAGTCTCGGTAGTTGAGGCCACATTAGAGGAACTACACAATGCATGGTCTCGAGCGGGTGGCAGTTGGTCATGCCTTACCCTGTTAGAGACATTATCTTCTGGGAGAGCACTTTTTTGTTTTCACTGGCCACAAGAGTCTCAATTACATCATCACACAACATGATTTGAATATGAGACAACGTAGGTGTGTTAAGTATCTTCAGTACTTTGACATTGGTATTTCCTATACATCGGTAAAGGGCAACACGGTGGCTGATGCGTTGAGTAGGAGGACGCAGATACATGTAGTTCAGGAAGGAAGCACTGAGTGGCAGCTTATGGCTCTGTTCTCTGAGATGCATTTGGAGGACCATGACCTATAGTTGCAGACTTTTCTATCTTATGTAACTGTTACCTCTACTCCTCTAGATCGGAAACGAATGAGGCAACAATCAGATTCTGAAGGCCTAGTCCTACGAGAAAGTGTGTCAATAGAGGACCATATTTTTGGATGGACAGTAGGAGAGGATGAGACCTTGCGTTTCCAGGGACGCGTATGGGTTCTAGAAGACATATTTGAGGAGCATATGCGGGACTTTTATTCCTTATTTTGGGCAGTTCATCCTGGTGTCACCAAGATGTATCGTGATCTACACTGCGAGTATTTGTGTCCGGGTAAGAAGAGAGATGTTGCTGGTTTTTTCATGAGGTGTTCCACTTGTCAGCAGGTGAAGGTGGAACATCAGCAACCAGCAGGTCTTTTACAACAGTTACCCATTCCTGAGTGGATGTGGAATGAGGTCACGATGGACTTCATTACCGGTTTACCAAGATCACCTAGAGGGAATGATTCACTCTGGGTTTTTCATTGAAAAACTCACTAAGGTTGCTTACTTCTTACCGATCAAGAAGACCATTAGTGTTGATGAACTGGGATGGTTTTATATCTGAGATATTATAGGCCGCATGGAGTTCCGTACTCCATTGTCTCAGACAGGGATGCACATTTTACTTCTCAGTTTTGGTAGGGGATTCATAAGGTTTTGGGTAGACATGTACTTTTGAGTACATCATACCATCCCCTGATAGTCGGCCAGTCCGAGCGTACGATTCAAGAGAATGAGGATATGCTCCGAGCTTGCATTATATTCTTTCGAGGATCTTTGGTGAAGCATATACCTCTTATGGATTACACCGACAACAACAGTTTTCAGGTGACTATTCAGATGGCACCATACAATGCTCTTTATGGTAGGCCATGCTGATCACCTTTATGCTAGATGGAGGTGGGAGAGGAAGCTTTGATGGGACCTCGTCTTGTAAAGGAGACCTTAGAGCAGATTGAGTTGACTCGGAAGAGGATGGATACTGTGAAATATCAATAGAATTCTTATGCGGATTAGTGAAGATGACCTCTGGAGTTTGAGGTCGGGGATCAGGTTTTCCTGCATGTCGCATCAAGGTTGGGACTCAAGAGTATTTGGAGACACTGTAAGCTTTCAGCACGGTACGTCAGGCCGTTTGAGGTGTTAGAGAGTGTTAGGCTGCTTGACTATCGGTTATAGTTACCTCATATGTATCAGGCTATACACGACATCTTCTACATTTCTCAACTCCGAAGTTACTTTTCAGACATGTATCATGTCCTTCAACCTGATGTGGTTGAGCTCGAAGCAGATACATCATTTGAGGAGCATCGTATCCGAATTGTCGATCACAGTATAAAGGTTCTCTATGGTTGGTCAGTTCCTCTAGTACGGGTGCTATGGCAGCATGGGTGAGTACATGATGAGACTTGGGAGAGGGAGGCCGAGGTACGATCGCAGTGGCCGGAGCTGTTCAGGGTTTTTTATTCTACGCCTCGCTAGGGAAATTTGTGGACAAATTTCATTATTGGGGGAAGTTTGTAAGAACCATGACCTTCTTTTCAGGTATGTTATTCCTTTTTGTGGAGTTTTTGAGAAAATTGCTGTTTTTGGAAATTTTTGAAGTACACGCCTTGTACTTTCTTAGTACACACCGTGTACTTCGTTATCGCTTGAGGCCGTGTATTGGTCGTGTCATGGCCACACAGACGGACATGTAGTGGTGACAAGGAGACTGCCTAAAGTGAAGTATAGAAAAGCCTAGTACGCGCTGTTTACTTCAAAAGTACATTCCGTGTACTTTATTTTTTTCACTAAACGCACCGAGGTCACTTATTAACCCCATAACTTTCTTCTTCTCTAGCTTCTTTGGCCGAGAGCATTCCACATGACTGCGGATCTTCGACTAACCCCGGAGCCTCCATCCGTTCTCCGCATCAACTGACATCAATTACATTGGAACCACAACGGTAAGCTCTTCCTTCTCCTAGAGATTCTTTTTCCAATTCCCCCTCTTTCTAAAGTTATCGTGGGTTGAGCATTTTGGACGTTTTCATAGATCTATGAAGTTCCAAGGAGATTCAAGCTTTGATGTTCTATTATATCTATCTACTAATGTCGAGGTAGGTGGTTTGTTCCTTTCTGTAGGAATTCTTTGAGTAATTTGTGCAAATTCAACCAATACCCTTGAGCGGGGTATTGCATGTTTCCTGTTTTTCCCTTGTTGTTTGACGGTTTTTCTTATATGCTCGAGTAGAGGTTTTTGTTTGTGATTAGGGTAATTCATTGTCCTTTGGATGATTTTCCCATGTATGTTTTTCCTGTACATGAACGTTTGGTCTAGTTTTTTCTTGTTAGGCTAGTGCCAGTTCAATGTCTAGTTTGTAGGATGTTATGACTATTCATCCATGATGATATATTGTAGATGATATCCAAGTAGTTCTTGAGAATACATTGGTCATTACGTGATGCGATACTTTCTGATTTTACACAGGGCTATGAGAACCTAGTGTAGTAGACCATAGGGAGAATGGACATAAGGGATTTTCCAAAGCGTCTTTAAATTTACGATGCAAGACCACTGGGGGAATTGACATTGAGTGCTTCCTCAGAGTGTCTGTAGTTCCTCGATGCGTGCCACACATGGAATGATCTATTGAGTGCTTCCCTAGAGCACCTTTAGTGAGATACTAGAATATAGGGGGAATCAACAGTGATTGATTCCACAGAGAGTCTATTCTTAATCTGAACCAGATGGGTGAGACCGTGTGTGCCTCATAGAGGGTTGCTAGTACATGTAGGTTGAACCATAGGGATTAGGCTGTGAGAACTACCCATAGGGTTACCTGTTTGTTCTACTTGCTTGAGTGGATGCTTTCTTGTTTGTACATTGTATTCTAGAGACTGTGGATTGCTTGCTGCTGGGTATATTTATTGTTTAGTATTTTCAACACATTTATCTGCCATATATTCACTGACTGTTAGGGACAGATATTTAGGTGGTTTCCTACAAGGATTTTCATCTCACACCCTATTTGGGAAATGATTATGATCAAAAACAGATTATATTGTTGCAGGTATAGATAAGGGCAAGCACCCTTCTACTTCAGCTTCTTGATTGCATTGGAACTGGGGAGAATGGGACCAAGCCGAGGCTTGGGATTCTGTGGAGTTTCTCATCCGTTTTTTTCATTTTTACATTAGTATAGTATTGTGTTCGACATTGTGACTTGTATGGTTGTTTTCTAAGACATATCTGTATCATGAATCATTTACATATATTTCATCTCTTGTTGTTTATTTATCAGTCTTCCGCTGTTATTGTTGTTGGATATTTTCTACTTACGTTGTTGTATGTGTTATTACTTCCACTGTGTACTCTGCCAATGAGGCCATAGTTTCCCACTATCACACCCAAGGCCCTCATTTCTAGTCGACAACCTTTGGAGTTCGGGGAAATGAGCTTGAGGCCATATGACCAACCTGGTACGGGGCGCCTCAGGATGGGTTTTGGAACTGGGACGTTACAAATATAGTTTTAAAAAATGTATGCCTTCAATATAGTGTGTTCATGATGTTTTGATCCCACAACCAAAGGGATACTATGGAACATCCCATACCACTAGACTTCATGAAGTCCTAGTTAGTATAAAATTTAATATTAATTTATATGTTCAAAATGATGGATGTTATATTCATTTCTATAATATGTGTTTATCATAAATATAACCATGAGATTCAAAAATTATATGGTGATTATGTTATTAAAGTCATTTTTCAAGATGTTCAATATTTTTGATACTCTGTATGATTAAGGTAAGTATAAAACATTGGGATTTTATTACAAGAATAAGGTTTGAAATTCATTTGGTAATCATTAAATATTTTATTTTATATATACGTTGATTATGATTATTTATTGAAATGGTTAGCATAACATGTTGATTTTATGTATTATGAAATAACATTATTTGTATGATTGTTTAAATATGACTGAAATTATTTATAGATAAATATTTATTTTTATCTTGGAAGATTAAGTGATGAAATCTATTTTTTTCAATGGAAGTATATAATATTTTATATGAATTATAATTTTATTTATTTATTGATGATCTAGGATGATCTTTTGGTATTGCTCATGTGTTTTTTGAATTAGTGTAATTTCTCTTTATTTTTTGGTTTATTATTATTTTTATTTATCACTTCCTTCCTTAAATTATTTGGATTTATTGAATTCTCTATTAAAATATTAAAATATTTTTATTAATTGGTTATTTTATGATTTGTATATATTAATTATAATGATTTGGTCATGTGAAATTAATATTGATGACTCATCAATAAGAGAAAAAGCTGTTTGTTGAATAAATTTATTAAAGGATTAAATTTTAAGTTTAATTTATATATATATATATATACTTTTTTATTATATGATGTTAATGAATTACTCTATTTTTTGAATATTTTTTGAAACCAAAAATTATATATGATTACTTTTTATAATAATAAATTAATTTAATATTAAACTATAAATATTTAAATTTTCAGGTGGTTAAATTTATCATCACCATGTTCTCTACCAATATATATCATTCATTGATAATTATTTTTCTATTTTATATACATTTTTACATTCCATTAATGATATCCTACTCTGAAACCCAGTATGTTATACTCCAGCTGGCCTTTATACAATCATTTTCTCTATTATCAACTGAATGTTTTATTAATTCTTTGGACGAATCAAGATTCCAAAAAAGGTATTTTGATAGTGAAATCTTTGGTAACCAAATTAGATTTGAAATTTTAAGGAAAAACATTCTTAGGGGATTGTGGGATTGTAACATCTCGAGATTTAAAAATTTAAAACTATGTTAGATTACGTACAAGATATGAAATACCTAAATTAAACAACCATTGATATTTTATTATTTATATTCAATCATTATATCATAGATGTTAATAAGAAAAAATTAATGTTATTATAAATTTATAAAGTATATAATGTTTATAATCATTAAAAATTTATCAATTAAATCATTATCAATGAGAACTAATTTTTTTATTGTAATTTTATTTTTCTATAATAAATATTTATTCATTTTTTATGATTTAATATTTAAAAACTGTTATTTAATTTTATAAAATATAACTTTAAAATGTAAATTTTTTTTAATTTTTGCAGTTGTAAAATTTCTTTTATGATGTATTTATTATAATTTTTTGTGACAATTTATTTTTTCAGTGAATAATGAAAAATATTATTTTTTATCAAAATGTAATTTTAATTATATTATAATTTACAATTATATTTTTAAATTCATAAAAAATTATCTTATAATATCTTTATTATGATATGGTATAATTTATTAAATAATAATAATTTTTTTACATTTTTTTATAGGTACAATTTCTGCTTTAGAATTAATTTTTCAAGAATACCTATTTTAATTTCATTTTATATGATTAATTTTAAAATAATATCTTCCACCAATATGTTATTAATGATTCAAAATTAAATCCGTATTTTTAATCTAGAGGTGATTTTTTTTAAATAGTCCCATCTAAATTTTGGTCAATATTAATAGTTAATTTAGTAATTTTTTAGCGTGGTAAAGGGTAAATCAAATAAATTATATTAAAAAAACACATGAACAAAAAATGACCAAAAAAATTACCTAAAAACCATTTGATGAGAATATATATAAAAATAACATCAATTATTTGAATTAATTATATTTTTTCCCACTAGGATTCGATTTTGAGCCTTATAGTATTATTATTTTAAAAAATTAATATATGATGCAAATATATTTTTTATAAGTGTACTATTATTAATATGGTGTTATGTAAATGATATGATAAAAATTAAATTTTATTATTTAATATAAAACATTTTTCATCATAATGGCTAATTATTTTTATTTTTTAAGGATGATATAATCTCCTTAAATTATTCTACAACGCTAATGTGGTAAATAACAAATTAATTGAAAATAAAAATAAATAATATTTAAAATATTAAAATAAATATAATTTGATATAAATAACATAATAAACGAAGTTTATAGAGTATCATGACATAAAATATATATAATAAAATATTGGTTTTATATATTATATGTTTTCATGAAATTATTGATGTCAACGTAATGAATAGTTCTATAAATTGACATTATGGATATTTTTTACTTAAAAATATTTTATTCAATGATATAAGAGCCCTTAAAATATGTACATATACATGTTTATTGTGGTAAGGGTTAAAATATCATCCATTTTCTTTTATGGGTCATATTTCAATTTATAATATATAAATTGGTGGTCAATGTGAAAAAATATATTTACTTGCGGGAATAGTTTAATAGGTTAAATGTGGGTTAAAACCAAAAGATAAGGCTAAAAATATAGTCCCAAAATTCGTAATATAATTTTTATGAAATTATTTTTTACATAGACTTATTATATTAGAAATAAATTAATTTGGTGTCATTTATAGTTGATTATTAATTTATATTAACATAATATTTTCTGAAATTCTCAGGGTTCCCCACTCCTCTCTTATAAATAGGAAAAACTCTTTCTCAACATTTTTACATTAAAAATAATTTTTTGGTCATTGAATAATAAAATAAATTCTTTTATTCCCTAACCGTATTAAAATTTTCATGATTTGAGAATAATTCCTATCATATAAATCATAATATGTAATTTAAAGGTGGATAACCAAAGTGGATGTATTGTTTTATCTATATGTTTTACTTTTGTTTATTCATATACATCAATAAATAATTTTAAAACTCCGACATATGTATCATGAAAATACATTTTTATGTTAATGTATAAACTTATATCCACATCCACTTCGATCAAAAAGATAAATAAATTATCATTCGTGAGTATGGTGGACTTTCGCCTCATGATCCAATGTAATTATTTCCCATAACCATCTGTCACGAAAGAATATAATTATCGAATTAACATTTATTAATTTTATTAATGAAAAAATAATAATTAAAATTGAAAAATATATCATTTTTCATCTAACATTTCCTTTAACAAAAAAGGATAACATCCTCTGTGTGTACACGTGTCAACCACCTCACTGAAGAGATGTTAATCAATTTTCCTCATGAAATCACATTTATGCAATATAATGGAATAGTTTAATAAATAATATTATATAGATGATATTTGTTAATTATTAAAATATAAAAGAATAAATTACATTCAATAATTATCGTTGAAAAATTGAAATGTTAATCATGCGTAAGTAGGCCTACGGTCTCGTTCATTATAATATAATACATTTTTAATACAAATATTTAATTTATCCATTTATATATTTAATTATGTATAATAATTGTAATTAATTAACAAATAAAAATATTTAGATATCATATTTCTAATCTTATTGACCATATACCAATCTACTGACGCCATTTAAGAGTTATGAATTGATTGTCCTAATAATTTCTGAGGTGTACATGATTATTTATAAAATTATATATAACATGAAAATAAGTCATATAAAAGGAATAATAAAGTTTATTTTTTTCCTTAGTCAAGTATAAATTTACCTAAATTTATTATTCATGAATATAATTAATGATTATGATGAGTTAGACTAAATATAAAGGATTATATTTTAAAAATCATCAATTTGAGTTTCTTTTTATTTTTTTACAATACTCAAAATGGAATATTATTAAAACATTCCACATTATAAAATATTCCCAACTATATGAATGATATTTTCATTGAAGATCCAATTATAGGATTAAATAGTTTGTTTTAATGAATTTGTATTTCTTTTTATATGAACAACATTTCCAAAAATATTTTATTTCAAAATGAAAAAGTTATTTTCATTATTAATGTTTTTATGATGTAGGATTTGATGTTTAAATTTATGTTGTGGATAATATGAATGATTATTATGATATGTGGTTATGTTATTAAATAATGGTGAGGGGTTCAGTGATAAAACAAGGATGATTTATTGTAATATAACCACAAATACAATTGGAATGGATGTCAACCATATAGTAATTCCATATATGAGATATATTTAATTGATATTGTTTCTCCTATGATATAATAGAAAATAAAATAAGTTTTTTATTTCATGAAAAACATGTAGGTGTATTGAATGCGTAGTTAATGGTTTTACTCTAAGCTAACATTTATAAGTTATTTTTTAAGGTCTTCCAATTTTAATTATGGTGATTATTCAATTTCCTCTCTAAGATAATAACGATTTTTATATATCTTCAGTTATTTTAAATTTTTTATTTGATAAAATATGTGAGAGTCTAATATGTATGTGATTTTTTCCATTATGTGATGGAAATATTTGATAAAGTTATGTATATTTTATTTTTTAGAATTTTCACTAGAATATAAGATTCTAATATTTTATTTCGATTATTGTAATATTGTTCCTAATCCAAGGTTTTAAAATGGTTTTCAAAGGATATTATTGATGATTAAATATAGTAATGACTTCCAGAAGAAAATTGATATGATTTATCATGAAATAGATCCACAATTTCTATAATATATTTATTAATGGAAAAATTTTATACAAGGGAACAATTTCTATTTTTTTGTAAATTTTTACTATATAGGAGTATGTCCGGATTCTCTAAAACTATAAACAGATAAGATCATCATAGTTATATTAATGTGATTTATACTTACAAACACTAGAATATGGATTTTATAGTGGGTATTTAATTTAATGGTTAATCACATGTTAACATTATAGGAATCCACTTTTTTATATTTCAGTTTTGAAATTTCAATTTGAATAATGGAATTTATAGAGATATTTATTAATGTGTTATTTATGTTTTATTAAATTAAGGGATGAAAAATGAATTTTTTGGGATAACCATTAACATGTAAACAATTAATTATGGTTTAATATCTTATGTTTATTGAGGATATTTTTTTTCATATTTATAGGAACATTATAAGTATTATATTACTGAAATTCTATAAAATATTAATCTCATTGGTTAGGTGACCACCCATAACATCTAGAAATACTATAAGGTTTCAAAAAAGTGAAGGGTGATAAGGGTGAATCCTATTCCAAAAGCCTACATTATGTCCCATGTAGTATGATATTTTATATTATGTGAAATGATTATATTTTTAATGGTTAGGTTGATTTTTTTAACAATTGGTTTTTCTTATATTTAACAATGATATTGTTAAATAATTTTACAACTAAATTATTACTTTTACTTCAGAAGATGTCCCCTATATTTGGAACATAATATGAATATGTTGAATAGAATATTATGGTATTTTTTATGATATATAATGGTTGAATTTTATTTTTGAAACATTTAATATTTTTTTGGGTTTTATGGTGATTCAGGTTTTTATGTAAATGGTTATCTTATCATAGGGGTTATGTGATTTAGGTAATTAATGTTTTTGAATTATACATTGAGTCTGACTTACTTTATTTTGATATAAATGTTAATATTTGTCATTTAATACTATGATATCAAATCATGTTGATTTCTGGGTTTCATTAATAGTTATTAATATTTTTAAATAATTTTAATGATAAATATTTATTTAATGATCTATGTTGATCAATGAGTTGTACTATTAATTTTTTTAAATTAATGTAGTTATTTTTTTATTTTGTATGACTATTAAATTTGGAAATTATATTATATTATAATTACCCAATGGTTTAGGTTAATACCTAACGACATGATTTATATATATATATTGTTATAGATTTTATGATATTTAAATGTTGATTTTATTGGTTCTTAATTGAAAATTTCATCTTAATGATGCATAATTTTTATAAATAGATGAGTTTGTCGTTGAAAATTATTAATCAATGAAATTATTAATGTTAATAAATTATTTTAACTTATTATATTATTATGGGTAGTAAAATAATTTTGGAATTTTGGAATAGTATTTTGGAACAAAAATGATATTAGTTGAATTATCTTACTGAGAAATTAGTGGCCTTTTAACCCATTCAAAATTTATTGTCTTGTGAGGGTTAAAATTATCAGGAACATGATATATATAAATCTATATCTTTCTATGGGTGTTTTATTGAAATTACATAACAATTTATTCACTTTCCACCTAGGTTCATCTACATGGATACAAATATGTGTTAATACTGAGGATATTCATGTATCCATTTTCTCTCTTAATATGTTGATGTTTAGTTAATACATTTTACAACGTGGGATTCCAAAATTTGTATTTTGAAATGTAACACCTTGGTTACCAAAATCATGTTCAAATTTAGAGGAATCAATTTCTTAATGTGGGGTAACATATAATATTAATATATTTTAAAAATGAAAATTGTGTCTAATATCATAGAGGATATGAAACACCGAAAATAAATGAAAAACATATTCTTATTTAAATGTAACAATGACAACATATCCATTAATTTTTTAGAATGAATAATATTATCTAAATTATGAAATATATAATACTCATATTCATTTTTAATTTATTAATTATTTTATTGTAAATATGTACTCAAATATTGAGAAAAGTAATTTTATTCTTGAAAAATAAATTTTCATAAAAAAATTGAATTTATTTCTTTATATGAGAGAATATTATAATTTTTTTTAATAATAGATATTTTATTTATTTTAAATTAATATAAACATTATTTTAATCATGCAAATTCTACCTTAGGATTGTTTTTTAGAATTCTATTGAAAAGAATAATTTTTCTGTGAATGGTGATGACTGTCTATTTACTACGTGTCATATTCATTATATTAAAATGTACCATTATGATTATATTTCGAAAAAAATGAAAAAATGAAAAAATTAGTATGATATTATATAATTAATTACATTTTATCAATTATTACACCATATTTTGATATAAGTAGATTTTATGATTAAAACAACATTTTTATGATGTTTTTTCATTATCTTTTTCAAGATTTGATTTAAAATATGCCATACTCGTATTTTATATTATTTTTATGTAGCAAAAAATCAAATATTCCATACTCTTATTTTCAATAAGTGTATTATTATTAATGTGGTGCCATCTAGTGGATATATTATATTATAAAAATTATTTTTGTAGATATAATAATTATCTTCATCATTGTAATTTATTAATATTATTTAGTGATGAAATAATTTCGATATTATCTTCAAAAATGATGATTCACTAATTTATTAATAAATTAAAAAACTAAAATTTAAATATATTATAAATATTAAAATAAATTTTATTTGAGATAAATATTGTGGTTATTAAATTTCATATATTACTGTGAAATTATATAGATATAATAAATTATTTTCTATGATTTTAAGTCATTTTTTGATATTATAATCTTAATATAGATTATAGTTCTTAAAGAAGACATTATAGATATCTCATAGTAATGAATAAAATTTTTAATGATACAAAATACTAAAATTTATAATTTCAGTTAATTGATCAGAATATGATTTTAAATATAAATCATGCTCCATTCATGGGAATTTTTCATTATATAGTTACTATATTAACCCATAAAGAGTAAAAAATATGTCTTTCCATAGTAAGAGATAACGGGATTAAATATATGTCAAATCAAAATATAATGATGTAAATATAGTGTAAATTATTTTTATGTCTATTATTCCATAGTATAAGTAATTTTTCTGCTGAATCAGACTCATATTAAGGGACATATTTTAAAATTTATTATTTTAAATTTCTTTTTTATTTTTTTTATAAAAGGAATGAAAAGGATTCATTAATCATATAATTCATGAGATGATTTTTATTCATTCATGATAATCTATTCATTTAATATTCCATTAAATGTTTACTTGCTTAGCTATTGTTAAAATATTTTCCAATTTACATTCACAATTTTTTTAGAAAATGTGACATAAAATTGAAATGGTTTTTTTTGAAAAATAATGATTTTATAATGATATAATTAATGGTTAATTTTTATGTTATGATTATTTGGATTTTTTTTTATTTGTTGTATAATTATTAGTCAATTTAGGTTGGTTTTTGGATAAACCAATGAAAGGTGGTTACATTATAACATCAAATTCATTTAGTATCGATGTAGACCATATAATTATTCCATATATGAGATGGAGATTACTGATGAGGTTTATCATATTAGATAATAAGTTTTTATACTGTTATGGTTACTCCACGATTAAATATGATAGAAAATCAATGAGTATTGTTTTTAGATACTATTTCCGTCACATTCACCTTGGTGCACATGTCCGTCTTGTTCGAGGATGAAAGGTGCACTTTTTTCCCAACATTCCATCTTTCCAAAGTCAGGATGCATCTATCACTTATTCAAGGACGTTTTCTCCATAATCATAAAGAAATGTTGGGATATCGGCTCTTCCTTCTGTGGATTCGTGTTCAGAGCCCGTTACCATGTCTAAGTCTCCATTATATATTTGTGATGTTGTTCATGAAACTCATCACAATTCTATATCATCATGGATGCCAGTTAATTATGATGATTTTGTTAGGAAATTCTATGGGGTCAAGCTAAGGAAAAAATCTTTAGTTGGGTGAGTAGTTATGTTGGGTATCACTGGCATTTCTGGGCGTTTGGACACTGTCGCATCTGTCTTATATCTCTTATTATAGGGCTTCTCAAGGGCGCAGAAGCTCGAGGCATCCCACGAAGAATGTGAGGAATTATATGTTATATGCATGTCTCTGGGGTTTTCCTCAGCCTCCCATGTTTAACACATGGTATGCCTAAATTTAACGTCCAACAGAGTTGGATTAGACTGATCAGAACACTGACTAGAGTGGATCAGATGAGTGTAACACCTAGAAGACACACTGATGTAGTTGGGTTGACATGACCTCACCCAGATGTGGCAGCCCGGGTAAGAATTATGATAGATTATGGAGTGCTGATTGAAATGGGTGGTGAATGGGATGGAACTGCCATGATGCCGACGATAATGATGGCCTTGAGTGTCAGGAAGACTTCCTACATATCCCCATGGAAGGAAATCGATGTCTGTGTAGTTCAGGAGGTAGATGGGATGCCTAAGGAGGCAGTCCATGAGAATGGACGCATGGATGGGACCCAGAGGAAATTGAACCTCTGGGTTGGGGCATGACCTTCCCGAGACACATAGGCTAGAGGGAATGGTCAGGAGATGATCTTGAATTGGGTTGTACACATAGGACTACATCCTGATGATGTTTATGGGGGTTACGTATGGTTAGCATCCCGAGTAGGTCTGTCGCCACCAGGACAGACCAATGATCTGTGTCCCAGAAAAGGGGATTGCAACAGCTTACTGCTGAATAAGGTATAATGGCCTATCACTATTTAGGGGACACAACGAATTACTATCATATGGGAAACAACGACTTACAACTATATAGTGAAATATATAGTTTAACATCATGCAAGAAGGCAGTTAACCGACATGAAGTTGTTAGGTTTAGTGGGATGTTGGGCTTGAACCTCAAGGAGGATTCCTACATACCCATACATAGATAGGAGAAAAGTCCACGTAGTTCAGGATGGAGTATTAACCGATATGAAGATGGTTGTAACCAATGGATAGTGGTCTTGATCCTCAATGAGGCTTCCTACGTAACTTTCCTTGGAAATGATCAAATATAACATTGTTCAGAATGGGGCATTGGTGAACCGACGTGAAATTGGTTGGGACCAATGATTGTTGGGATTAAACCTCAGGGAGGCTTCCTACATACCTTGATTTGGCAAGGATCAAGGAACACATTTTTTAGAATGGTTCATTGGTGCACCGATGTGAAAGTGGTCAAGACTAATGATTGTTGGGCTTAAAACTCCGGGATGCTTCCTACGTACCCTACCATGGCAAGGATCAAAGATCACATAGTTCAGAATGGGGCATTGGTCCACCAATGTAAAACTGGTCGGCACCAATGATTGTTGTGCTTGAACCTCAGCGAGGCTCCCTACATACCTTACCTTGGCAATGATCAAAGTCCACGTAGTTCAGATTGGTGTGGGAACTGAAGTGAAGGTGGTCAAAACCAATGGGGTGTTGGGCAAGATCCTCGTGTAGGCTTCCAACGTACCATTCCTATAAGATTGGGATCAAAGTCATTGTAGTTTGTGTGTGGTGTGGGGATTATATTCTAGGTGACCGATAGAGTATTTCAGGGTTTATGCTTGCTCTAAGCCCTTGCAAGTCATGCGTGGTTGGAGAAATAGGAGACAAAAAAGACCTGACAATCACATCCTGAAAATTGTGGATGTGGGAAATGGAGTGGGTCTTACACTTAGTTAGCGGCCCAAGGAGATGGGGATTCTGACTTACTCTAGGATGGAGGACCGGTGGTGAAAATTCTAAGTGGGAGAGGGGCTTGGCAGAGATGTGAGAGGGAGAACCATTCACCACAACAACCTTTTCCAGCCTATGGCTCTAGAAAAAGAATAGAGGAGTAGGGGAACTACATCTTTCAAGAAAGGGTAGGGTCTTCCACCAAGATGGTTTCCATTCCCCGCGAACAGGTGCCACCGCAACAAAGAGAATCACATTCCATTTGAGGAGGATTTACCTCCCGTTAAGACGTGCAGATGTGCAGAATGTCCATGGTTGGGGACCCCGCATAGGATGCATGGGATGAGGTCATGGTTTAACGTCATGTGCTGAGGATGATGGTTTTTGGAAATTTAACTTCCTCCAGATCGGATAAAGTGGGTTTACGCCACACCCCTAGGACATACATGACTGGAACCCTCTACACCTTGCTGAATACAATAGACATGAAACTTTATAGTTGGGGTGTTATGGAGTGAACCATTTTGGGGGTCAACGTTTGCGTAGCTATGCGAATAAGAAATAGACATTACAATGCCTATACTAAAAAATGAGGCGAAGCAACACAATGTGAAATTCGGCCCAAGGGACTTTTATGTTACTTCGTACGAGCCTAGAGGGTTATACAAGAAAAGGATGTGTAACAGAGATGTTTAGGGCATATGAGGTACCTGAAAATGATGTCCGAAAGAGGAAAATTGACCACATGCAAAAGAACATTCCCCAGTAGGATGGGTTACACTCAAATGGAGCAGTTTTGGGTAAGAAACAGGGGTTAGGGGTCCTGGAAGATTGCACTTAATCGTGGGGATTTGCACACAATTGGCGCACAATAGGTATGATTGCGCGGAAAAGACCATGTTGGAACGAAATCGAGGGAGAGCGGCATATAATGTGGAGTGGAGGATTTGTGTGCAACATTATGTGATTTCACACATGTATAAGGGGTTGCTTACAATTGTAAATGATTTCGCACAAGGAATGGGGTAGCGCGGAAGTTTTGGGGGTTGCGCGCAATTGGCATGGAGTGTACACAATTGGTAGGGACTATGTGCAAGGAATATGAGACGCGTGCAATTGGATGGTTTGGCACAAAAGTGGATGGGATGTGCACATATTTAAGGGATTGCATGCAAGGGACAGAACTCAAAGGGAATTTGAAGTGGGTTAAGCTTGGGGGGTTTCGTGTGAAAGTAGACCCCCGTGCGACCTGGCACAAAAAACCCAAACCAGAAAGCCATATTTTGCATGCATGAGAGGCTGATTTAGAGTTGGGGAGACAGTTCAGGTTTTTCATTCATTGGAATTAAAAGGTTCACCCTTCTATTTATTGGCTCTCAAGGTCGTTGGATCCGTGTGGAAACTAGGCCTCGCGAAATTTTTTGCGCTGGTGTCGGCAGCGCAAATATTCAACCACGTAGTGTTGCAGCACATAAATTTTCATGTCCGCGGTTGGTGGAATAGTAATTTCCAAGCCCCCATGGAAAAAATTCAAAGATCCCTCAGTTTTTCAAGTGATATATTTTTTCGCACAACAATGAATTTTTTCGTGTGGCCCCTCTAGGCCCTCCGGAATGGATCACCGGGTCGAAATATGACTTCTCTTGGTCACTCCAAAACCTCCTTCAACTCTTGATAGTTTTTCAACATCTACAAATGACCCCCTTAGAATCGGATTGGTGAGGGGATGCAATGGTAAAATTCCAATGTAAATGCCAAGATGTGGAACTCTTTAGGACCCGTGCGCGCTAAAAACTAGAGCAGCGCCTAAAACCGAGAAGTTGTGCGAAATTATCCTTTCTGTGCATGTGAGAATACCTAGAAAAACACCTATAAAATATCTTCCAGGTCCCTCATTTCATACATATTTTTTTGGATGATAAATATGTAGCTCTCACACATGAAAAATTACACCTTCCATGAGAAAAAAATCATCTCGGTTGCACGTAATTCTTCGATTTCTGTTGTCCTTTTACACACAGACCCGAGGTTCTTCATGTCGGCTCCTGATTTTTCATGCCTAATCCAGCTTTTTAGCATGGAATCATGCTTTTTCATGTTGACTCATACTTTTTTGCGCCAACTCCATGAGGCCTCATCGGATGATGATGGCTGCTAATCGGGCTAACGCATAGAGAGAGGCCACGTTCGCCACCCGAAGGGATGAGGTTGTTACAAACCCTACGGTACATGGATCCCGAAGAATTGTATCCAAAAACCATACTCTCTTCAACATGTTGACCCCAGCCCAAAAGAGTATACACAGTTTGAAAAATTGCCGATATGGGACTTCAGTATCTTGGAGGGGGTACCCATTCCAGGATTTGAAGTCGACACACAGCGGTCATGGGTGACCTTCTAGGATGACCTACCATGGTATAATATCACCAAAAATAGACATAATTCTAGAGAAACTATTCATATGGACGTTTACGTCCTGAATCCCAGGACTAGGACCATTTCAGGGAGTGGCACGGTTAAAGAGGATTCTCCAGCCCTTTATGCAAGTACCTTCCGTCAGAGAGTCACTGATGAGACTAAAGGTTGGCAACAAGATTGAGACTTGTGGTCTGGAAGCAATTTCATTAGTGAATGGGCATGAGCATATTAGGCATGCGAGACGTGTGACCAGTTTGGGGCTAAACTACGCCACATCGGTTTGATCGAGGCAGTGTTGACGTCATAGTTTCATTTTTACTGTCATCATGAGTTAGGCCAGAGCTATTTACCAGATGGTCCCCTGATACCAATACCTTCCATCTTCGCCATGGAGAAGTTGGAAGAAGCCTTTGGGAAATTAATTGCATCTGGGTTATCCCTTTGGATGGGCATCGGTACAATGAATTCCTCCAAACGAGGTACATCTGGGGGACAGATCACGAACTCATATGATAACATGGCATCTGTTGGAGATGTCTAAGGAAATGCTGGGGGTCAAGGATTTTTTGAAGAACCTCACCTATATGAAATTGTTTAGCTTGTTAATGCAAAGGGATCCAAAAATCAAGATGTCAGGGCAAGGAAGATGGTGTTCAACCATGGCACATTGAAGCAGAAGTGGATCGTACTACCAGATTCTAGAGGTGGGGGAATATCAGTCATGGGGATTCAGTATAAATGGGATTCAAGACCTGAATGTTTGGTACATTGTATTTCTTGCATCCTTCCTAAGTGGTTGGATCATACAGGTGAGGGATAAAAGGATGGGGGTTCGTCCGGTGACAATGGTGATGGATGGAATCAAGGATACGAATAAGAGGTTCAACCTAGGGGTCCCCATGTTATCCATTTTTTACCCCATTCTAGTCACATATCGAGAGGGGGCTCACCGAGGAGGATCTATTTTCTCTTTCAGATCATTCATGGCTGGATCATGGCTCATTGCAGTGGATATACCTTTCCAAATGCCATTCGTCCTCCGGGTAACGGCCTGCAACCTTCCTTGTTGAATATTACTGGGGTTATTCCATTGACACTCCACAATAATGGAGTAAGGATCAGAATTGGAAATCACGCCAATTTCACTTTTAGCCCATTCCCTACTCTGACGGGCCAAATGATAGATAACGGGAAAGCCTCATTAGAGAAAATGGAATATTTCTAGGGCATCAGAGGTGGGTTACATGTAGCTTGGATTGATGATAATTTCCTTTGTGTTCCCTATGTGCTATCATGATTCACTAGGTAGTTTGGATGCCTCCATAAGATGCTGAAGAAAGAGTACGCAGATGTCCAGAAGGAAAGGCACCCTTGCATTATCCGACAAATGTGGCTGATGTTTACAACTCATGGCTCTAGTGAGGTCATTACCTTTCCCCCCACCGGAGATGACGTTGTCCTCTCAACATAATATATCGAACATTGGGCCATATCATACCCTGAAGTAATTTTGCATAAGTGAGATCGGAAACTCAAGGTATCCAGTGTAGAACCTGGGCAACGCGAGAGAAAAAAGGGGGTTGTTGGGGAAGAAATGTTGGAAGCATATCAGGAAACTAGGCCATCTCAGGACGAGACTTCAATAGCTGGGACGTCACATGACGTGGTAGGGTCCTCGTCGCCTAGGGAGAGAGGAACTCATGGAGTGGACAGGGAACTTCCCAAGAAGCAGATAAGGCATCTTCTTTAACCTTCTGATGACGCAATCATCCTAGATTTGTTGTCATCCTAGATGGCCCTACGGTAGTCGATGGATACTAAAGCCCTATGAAAAATTATAATATGAGATGGACTCCAGTTTCCAGAGGTCGGGCTCATTCATATTGTGGAAAAGGTTATTTTCCATCATTGGCACACATACTTAACTGCCATTGACATGTTTTCATGCCATAGGGGTCAGCGAGAGGAACCATCACTCCTAGTAAAGGTAATGCTTGATCAGGGGCAAGATCCAAAAAAGATGATGTTCGAGGATGACGAATGCGATGAGGGGCCCGAGGGAAGTGTGATGGAAGAGGAGGAGGTAGAAGGTGAAGTTGAAGGAGGGGGTGACGGAGAAGAGGATCTTGAAGGTGGTGGGACTCAGGGGGTGTCCCACCAAGGGAGTCTTTGGGAGAGTGGTGTGATCATTGGATCTAATATAGATAAAACTGAGCTACTTGAGGTATGTCTCAGCCCTTATCTATCATCTCCCCTTTCGTTTTTTGTAACCCTCAATCAGATCTCCATATCCTATTTAGGGGCTGATTGGCACTGACCAATACTCTCCATATGAAAAGGGGGGATGCAGTGCCAATAGAACAAGGCGGCGAACCAACACCCATTATTGAGCTAACGAGTGATGAAGAATCCCCTATAATGATGGCTCCTGTACCATCTTGAACACCAAAGGCTGATGCTTTTGGATCTTGAAAATTCATTACTTCAACCCCTATATTTACCATCACAGAGCTTAGTTGATCAAGGGTTCAATGTCTGTGCATTAATCACATCCTTGGAGGCTCATCGGGCTACTAAATCTAGGTCATCCACAATTGATTCAATAGGAAATGTGTCATCCCATTCAATACACACTTCCCACCCCGACCTGGCCCCGACACTCGGTGAGAAAAGAGATATGGATGTTAGTGGTACTAATGTCGGGGCAGGGCCGAGAGTTAGTGTGGGAGATATCGTGGCCGAGGAGATAGGGGACGGTCACCTGGGTGTTGAAGAGCCAAACCCATTAAGAATAATACCTAAAGAAGACCCTATTGCTGGTCTCTTGGTGGATTTCCCTGACTATCGGCCTGCAGATCCTGATGAGATAGATGATTATGACTCGGAGAACGCTAAGAAGACCCGGATGACACTGAATAAAGGATGGAAGCGTATTAAGCGCTTTATCATTCAGCCTTAGACAGAATGGATAAAAAGGATGATATTTCCCCACACCAGGTTGTGATTTCTCTATACTGGAGGGGTGGATACTCATTAGCTCCATTTGACAGTCCGCGACTACATGACTGAGATTCCATGATAGATGTTCATATTCTATGATGTTACCCGGTGTTAGAAAGAGTTGGGGAGTACCCGAGAATTATTGAAGGTGGAAGAAGAGGAAGACACCTTGAAGAACAAATGAAATAATAGGAAGTATTCATTTCAAACTATTAAGAGATTATAGAATAGTTGAGGGCCCATATGACGGATGCCCAAGTGTAGTTTGTGGAGGCGGGTCATTGAATGACTAAACATCAAACTTAATGGGCATAGGCACAGGATAGGGAACGTTCACTATGCTTTGTGGCCACTGATGAAGAGAGGGTTCTCAGGGTGCAGGATGCAATCTTGGAGGTGACAATCCAAAAGGTTGTGGTGCTGTAACGATGTATCCAAGATGTTGATACATAAGGGCCCTCTATTCCTATGCTCATAGGGGTCGGACCAGATGTGAGAAATATAGTATGTTCATACTATTATTTCATTTGAATGTAAAAGCACCAATCAAGATCAAGGAATACGAGAATCGAATAACCAATCTGAATTTCT
This sequence comes from Viscum album, assembly GCA_963277665.1. NCBI lineage: Eukaryota > Viridiplantae > Streptophyta > Magnoliopsida > Santalales > Viscaceae > Viscum > Viscum album. The sequence goes on from OY728143.1 coordinate 1,020,378,676, forward strand.
GAGAATAGAATAGGGAGACCTGATTAGAGGAAGTGGACATCAGAACAATCATTGTATCGTCTTACCAACAAGCTCTAGTGCACGAGTGGGTTAACACCAGGGGCATTTGAAATCAACCCATTCATAAGGGAGTGGAAAATCTGAATCTCAATACCCCAGATTCAGAACACTATAGGGGTGGCGTGATAATAAATGATAATTTTTGACGATGTTCGAAACATTATATCCACATTGCGTTAGCCTGAAATGGGGATGACAAACGAGGGTCGACCACTGACCATGTTCGAAACATGGGTTCTATCTCATAATGTCATCCATTAGTCTTCAGAAACATTGTCCTAGGATAGTAGTTGAACCATAGGATGAGCATCCACAATTTTAGGGGGTCACTTTAGACATTAAAGAGGAAGAGGGTCTGAATAATGGGAAAACAAAGCATGGAAGTTAGATTGGTGGTTTGTTCGAATAGAATCCAACACTCTTGAAATTACACCACCGTGGTGGACTCATCCGTCTGATCATGGATCATTCCTACTTTTAGACATGACCTCTCTAGTGAAGAAACTATTGCATCCTAACGTTATCACAGTGCATTCTAGACTTTTTAAGGTAAAGATGTAGGGTTCCATGAAAGAACTCTGGCCACGGGGCCAAAATGAGTGGGGACCGAATTTGTGATTCTTGGGGATGGACTAAAAGGCAAGATTCTTGGGCATTCCTACGTATCCCATGAGGTTGGGAGTCAAGCCATATGTAGTTCTGGATGATGTTGTACAGTTTAACATCTTGTGGCAAGTGCCATTAGTGATATTAATTTATGGTCATAATGCTCAAAACATTTATTGGTATTGAATGCAGGGGACACATGGTTATGTAATTATGAACCCCGACATGAATGAGGACCCAGATTCCAATTTACCATGTGTTCCTTGAGGATGTTTTTAGGTCAAGGGACCAAATAGAAAATTTAGGTTGGGCCCATGGAGATGTGTCCAGGCGTCCCTATGTATCTCATGAGAAAGGGAATCAAGCCGAACATAGTTCTAAAAGGTGTCACAGTAAGGTACCAGTGCTAGGGATAAAAGGGGCATGTAGGTCTGGCCCTCACACCAAAATAAGAAACATTTGATATGTCTTATTTTTCTTTTAGGGTGAATAGAGTTAGGTTTTTTGTGAACAGATAAGCCTTCAATAGATAATCCATTCATTGAAACAAGAATCAAGACAAATGATGGCGTTGACAAATGGTATGGTGTTTGACCGATAGCCGACATGACATCCCTTGAGTGAGGACTTCACAATGTAGTGCCATTTTTCGTCATGCAGCCATGATGATATTGTCACAGTTTAGTTCATGTGAAGGGACCAACCATGAATTCTAACTTTGTGCGGTATAGACATAGTAGAAACGAGGCTATATGGGGAACCTGCATGGTGCGATAAAGCATACCTTATGTGAAGGAGGAAAAAGTCCATTTCACACCATGTGTGATTCCAAGAAAGAAACATTGGCCAAAGGGCCTGGAAAATATTTGGGGATATAAGACATGATAGGCTAACTCTTAGTTGAGCTGGACCAAAAAACGAGATGTTCGGGTGTTCCTACGTATTTCATGAGGACGAGATTCAAGCTGTGCATAGTTCTTATAATGGGGAAATATGAAAAGTTCGTTGTTTTAGGTTTTAGAACATGGACCATAGAAAAGTGTTACTATTCCATGTAAGTGAGGATCTTAGTCTAATCCCTAAGCATATGTGAGTCGAACTCGGTGTAAGAAATATGGGCAGATAAGGTATTTTTAATACGTGAAATACATGGAAATGGAAAAACATTGCAGAGCCCCAAATGATTTCCTTATCATAGTTTTTTACTCTTAACGTGTAGATGTGCACTGAGGAATAGTAATAAGAGTTTCAAAGTTCTACATGGACATGATGTGGTGGAGAAGGATTTGAGTCATGTAACCAACATTTTGGGAATAATAGGGTTGGCATGACAATGGAGGATAATTGTTGACCATGTTCGACACACAACATCTATATCATGTGACTTGAGATGGGAACAACAAACGAGAGTAAACCACTAACCATATTCTCAATGTGGGACTTGTATCAATTTGTTGCATGAAACCCTTGAGAAAATTGGCCGGTAATGGTAGGAGGGCCCTCAGGCTTAGCATCCATGCCATTCAGGGGTCCCTTTGGATGGGAAATCTGATGGAATCACTAATGAAGGGGAACATGAAGCCTGAGAAATGGGTGAAAGCATGTCTGGGTAGAATTTGACATTCCAGATGCAAAATCATAGTACCCTTGTGCACATTGGTGATTCACCAAAGAGGTTCTAGGGGATTATCTTGAGAGAGGAAAATTTAAAAAGACGAGAATAGAACAAGGGGTTGGAGAACTCTAAAGAGATGGAGGTAAATGGCATGGTAGTTACAAGATCTGTTATGAATGAGGACATAATCCCATAACACACCATATACTTCTCTCCCTTGGGGAATATAGGCCATGGGGATAAGATGAGACTGGACCTGATGACTAAAAATTCATGCGGTCCTGTGTATCCCATAAGGATGGGAATCAATCCATACGTAGTTATAGAGGAGACAAAGATAGGGGTAGGATACCCAAACGAGGGGGGTGTATGGCACAGCCAGTAACATGACATGATTGAAAACATAATCACATAACACACCATATAGCACCATGTGGGAACTTGGGCCAGTGAGCCGAGAAGGCCGAGGGACCTGAGGTTGGGCGTTCCGACCAACTGTTTTCATATGACCTCTTATGCGGGGGTTGCCTCCTCATAGATCCTAAGCCCACAAGAGAAATTTTTTGCAAGGGAAACAATGAGTAGGACTTGGATATCCCCATTATATAAGGGTCAGATAGCTACCATAACCTGAGGTGGACCACAACATGAAGGTGCGATGGGGCAGGATGAATGACTACACTAACTATTTCAGACTTATGGGGGTGGAGATAATTAAAATCGATAGTTGTTGAACATGTTTGAAACACAGTGTCCATATCATGTGACCTGGATTGGGAACAAAAAATTAGGATCGACCGCTAACCATATTCTCAATATGGGACTTGTATCAATTTGTTGTTTGAAATCCTTGAGGATGTTGGCCTGAGATGTTAAGAGGGGCCTTGGGCCGAGAATCCATGCCATTTGGGGTCCTTTCAGACATAAAAGATGATGTATTCCCATGTAATGAGTGTCAGTGAAGCATAAGTGTTCCCGTACATTTCAACATGAAGCAGGATAATGAAATAGCTGGAAGTCTCCAGGGAATGGTATGCACGACGGGACTATGATGAAGTCAATGTGGATTACGGAAAAATCATGCACCACACAATACACTTTTACCTGATAGAAGACTCCAATGTTTGGGTTGGGACAATAGAAAAAATTTCCATGAATTACTACGTATCCCTTGAGGATGAGAATGAATCCATACATTGTTCTAGAAGGCCATGCTGTTTAGCATCATGCAGTGAGGATTTTGGAGAATAGAATAACAAGGAGGAAGCACATAGTATGGTCGTCGCAATTCTGACATGAGTGGGGCCAACGAATCCTTCACTAAAGGATGTAAGGACCCTCTGAGAGAACTACACCCAAGGGGGGATAGTCAAAGAGAATATTTTGGCTGGACTCAAGATGAGGTGTCTGGTCGTTCCTACATATCCCCTAAAAATGGGGATCAATCTTTACTTAGTTCTATCTTCAGTTGTAGTTTAGGTTCTTATGAGATGATATGAAGTTTAACGTAATGCAGGATGTAGTATTTTAAGGTCTTGAAAGACCCAATATAGTTTAAGGACGTGTGGGGCCTAATTAGTTTGAGGTCATCCGGGACCCTGCAGATTAGGGTCATGCAGGACCAGTAGGCTCAGGCAATGTATTTCTTGAGGAACTTGGAATTAGTGGGAGGAGTTATGATCTCACCATCCATGGTTACCAAGGAGTATGTACCATTGGGATAGACCTTTAGGATTATGTAAGGTCCTTCCCCTTTGGGCTCCAACTTGGGGTGGTTTCCTACCAGGTATCATTAGTGTCTGGATGGCCAATACCAAGTCACATTGCAAGAAGAAACAGAGGTGATCTTTTTGATGAAATCTCTAGCCATATAATTCTAATGCCTTTCCAGATTTTACAGGGCACAAAGCCTATTCTCATAAAGTGATTCCAATTTGAATAGGTGAATTTCAGGTACTTTATCTAGCTCCTATTGAACATAGACCGCACTGTGTAATGAATTTAACTGAATCTCAATACACAGGATGGCCTCTACCCCATACACTAGGGAGTATGGGGTCACCTGCGTGGAATTAAGAGTCATCGTCCGATAATCCCAGAGGGTGTTGAGGAGATATTCCAGCCAACTCTTCATGTTATGACCAACCATTTTCTGTAAAATGATAGAGAGGGTTTTGTTGAACGCCTAAATTTTCAGATTTTCATCCACGTAGTAGCGGAAGGTATGATCAGAATGGATGTTGTACTTGGTATAAGATTTCTTCATCTCAGCTGACCAGATGTTGGTGCCATTATCAGTGTGGATGGCTTGAGAGACTCTAAATTGGTATATGATATTAGATCTCACAAAGCCGGCAATAGAACTTGCCATGACCTCCTTGAGCGGGACTACCTCTGCCCACATTGAATATAAATTCGTAGTAGTCAGGATAAACCGACAATGGCGAGCTGTCGCCGACAGATATTGTCCCACAAAATTTAGTACCTAGACTGCAAAGGACCAAGTGTACATGGTAGTGTGGAGAGGCTATGGTGGTTGATGAATGAAGTTGGCATGAACGTGACATGCATGATTCCTTTTGGCGAATATGATCCAGTCATGGATCATAGAGGTCCAAAATTACCCCTGTCTCCAGATTTGGTGACACTGTTCTGGCCAAGTTCAATGGCATTGTAGTAATCGACATGAACCTCCTACAAGACATGAGATATCTCCACTCCTTGGATGCAATAGAGGAGAACCCCATCAAACCTATGCATGTAGAAGATCTTCTCAAGACTGGGACCACTCTGGAGGGTAAACATCAGCGTGTGTCATTGGATTCACTCATTCTTAGCCTGGTGTACTAGGAGATTACCGTGATGGAGGTATTTAACCAAGGGTATCCTCCAATCGAGTGTCTCATCAATCATTGAATCCGGGGGACCCAGGGGTCTTGCCGTGGAGGCTCCGATGGTTAGATGGATTACCTGTGGGATATCATCATCATCGGGAGTGACGAGGGTGGTGACTCTCCGGTGTGCCACATGAATAATTTGATCATCCTTCTCGGGCTCTGAAATTGATTTTGCTAGGCCAGCCAAGGCATGAGTTCGACCGTTCTGAGATAGGGGGACATGAATAACCTCTGTTCAAGATGGAAAATTGGCCATTAGCTAGATAGTGTGTTCCATAAAATGTAGAAGCTCTGACTTCCTGATGAAAATGTCACCTTTGATAATCTTGATGACTAGATTAGAGTCCATTTTCACATGAAAATGGGGCCCGTCAATCTCAAGGTCCAGCTCGAGGCCAGTGAAAATAGCTTGATACTTTGCCTCATTATTGGTGCAGACTTCTTAAAAAAGGAATGAGTATGGTAGAATGGATTGAGCTAGGGTAATAAAGCTGATACCCAAGCCTACCTTGTTGAGCCTCGATACATTGTGCCTCTGGCCGGTGGGACTCCAGGAAGCACTTTGGAAATGCATCTGCCAACATCGAACGACATTATCTACTAAAGTATTACCTCATCAGAAAAATTGAAATCCAAAGACCGGTTAGTAGGGGTCGGATGGGATACAAGGAATTATTCCAATGCTTTTCCATTAATAGCTTTCTGGGGGGCAAACCTCATAACAAAATTCAGTGGAATCACTGCCCACCAAGCTAGATGACCTATCATCATGGGGCTGTTAAGCATGTACATCAAGGGGTCTACCCAAGACACCAACTGTTCTTCGTGGTGCTTCATGTAGTGTCCAAATTTTTGTAATTCCAATACCTGTGCAAGTAATCTCTTCTGAATGGGGGATTATCTGTTATTCGTATCAATGAGCATGTGGCTGAGGTAGTAATGGTAGTTCTCCACCCCCTAATTGTTCTTCTGAAGGGGAAGGGCGCTGAAAGATCATTCCTAGGCAGTCACATAAAGGACCAGCATCTTTCCAGAGATATGTGGCATTAATACTAGGGGTTGAAGCTGATACTGCTTGATTTCCATGAACGAGGTATGTAACTCTTCGTCCCATTCGTAGGCAGTGAATTTCTTGTTGAGCTGAGAAAAGGGCTTATAGATTCCAACCATATTCCCAATGAATTAAAATATATAAGACACATGTCCTTGAAAGCCTCAAATATCATGAATGTTTCTCGGGGGAGACATCTAGCTGATGGCCTTGATCTTTTTGAGGTTAATATCAATACAACGGTACCTGACAACAATGTCGAGGAACATCCCATAGGTGACCCCAAAGGCACATTTCAATGGGTTCATCTTCAGGTAGAGAGAATAGAGGATACCGAACCCTTTCTCAAGGTCCATGAGATGGTCCTGACACTGGAAAGAATGACAACCAGATCATCCACATAGCATTCCACCAATGTCCTGAGTATTGGCTTGAGTATGTGATGCGTGGCATGGTAATATAAGGCACCTTCATTATTTAAGTCGAAGGGCATGAACTGGTAACAAAATGTACCTTGTAAAACATTGAATGTTGTGGACTCATCGTCCTCAAGGGCCATTCAAATATGGTTGTACTCGGAGTACCCATCCGTGAAAGAGATGGCTTGGAATCTAGCTATAGAATCAATATGAAACTCCATCACAGCAATTGTAAAATCATCCTTCGGACATTGGCAGTTGAGGTCTCGAATGTCGATGCAGACCTTTATCTACCCATTCTTCTTCTTTAATGGTACAATGGTGGATATCCATTTGGGGTACTAGACCTCCTTAATGAAATTTGATCTAATGAGCTTATCGACAATGACCTCTACCATGGCACCGTGAGACGGGTGCATCTTTTTGGGAGGTTTCATGAACCCGTGACGTTTTGTCAGGAGACCGAGGCTGTAGTCAGCTACTAGAGGATCTAGTTCATAAATCTCATCTTAGCTCTAGGAAAAAATATCATTATTTTGTTTTATGAATTCTATGTATCGTTTCTACTTCTCGAGGGGCATGTCGAGACTAATAAATGTATGTGTCAGATCTACCTCGCTACCAAGGTTTTCATACCAACACATCGACTATGGTGGAAAAGCCCTCCTCAAAGGCAAGAGGAGCATACTATAGGTCCTCTTCTTCACATAGGGAGAAGGGATCCCTAACAGGAGGATATTTTTCTGAGTTGAAAGGTCCTGAGGAGAGGCTAGTACCAGCCTAAGAGGTAGTGGTCACTGCATTGGGTGATTCTGGTGCTGCTGAAATCACAGCAATGAATGTTGTCAACCTGATCCCATACGGTCTTTGGCCCAAGGGTCCATAAATGATAATATCAAAGAAATAGTGGTGTGTCAGATTGAGCTGAATAATTCTAGCCCGGTGGAACAAGTAAGTATGACGTACTGATGTTGATATGGGGTGGACATCTCGATACATTATGGGAGTTGGGGGCTCCAGGATCACCGAGGCTTGATTCTTATAATAATAAAAAATGATATCCGGAAGTCACATGGACTTGAGAATATGTTTCCCTCCTGTGCTAGTGACAATAAAACATTTCCCCATAGCAGGGGGTGTGTCCTCCAATCGATGGATTGGGAAGATGTAGGAATTATCTATACCTTCCCAGGGGTCAGTTGCAACCATGGCATGCTCGACCTCATTGGCCGGAATTTTTTTTCCAAGATCTTGTAGTAGTCGGAATCCGGGTAGTGGGCATCACAAGAGGCAAAGGGTGACACATCACCTTGGAGCATGCCCACACGCCCATTTAGGGTGTACTTGAGGCACTGGTGATATGATGAGGGAACCGTAATGTGCAGGTTGAGCCATGGTATACACATCATTGCATTGTGCGCGGTGTCTTGGTAGACAACCATAATCTCGGTGTTAGCAATTAGGCCTATGAACTGAGTCTTCAAATGAATCTTGTCGACCAGGGTCTACTTTGTCCTGTCATAACCTTAGATTTTCTGGTCAGGGGGACCCAAGTCATCCTCAGACAACCCCAGTTTCCGTAATGTCCGTGTTGGATTAAGGTTGATCCCATAGCATGTGTCATCAAGCCAGTGGTAAACTTCCACGGTGTTGAACTTTATGGTGATATACAATTGGTGAATGTGACCCTATATAATAGAACCTTTAAATTCTCTGTAGAATTATTTGATGGCCTAGATTTTAGCATTCTCTATTTCCTCAGCGTCAAAGGCCTCTGCTGCTGCTACCTCCATCTCAAACTAGAGGGGGATTTTTAAAGTAAAAGTGAGGGCCTCACGCATATCTACTAATAGGTGATGGACCTCAAGAATTTATATAATTATTCGGATGCTAGAATGGTGCTTGAGAAAAGCATACTTCTATTCCCTGTGTGAACTTATGCTCGTGGGAGTACGCTCTATGTAAAGAGGTACGACCCCTTCCGGCTGGGCCGACGGGTGACTGGTGCTGGGCATATCCCGTAGCCCACTAGTCGAAGCCCATAGATTGGCTACCGGATGACGGCATGATGACTATGACTACCCAATAGCAAGGTGTGGCTGGTTGTGGCCTAGTCAAGGTAGCTCTTCCTGATCCAGTAACACAAACGACGGTGGAGGCGGTCATGATGACACAAGATGAGGAGGATCCATGTGATAAGCTCTCTATTGGGATTGTTGTCTAGTCTCAGTGGCATGCACGACCTAGCCGGAGGTGACAGATGATGTACCTCGACAACCCATATGGCCATGGATCCACCGACGTTGGTGTCAGTTGGGGATGTTGGGGAGATCTGCCTGGCGCTCCCCATAATCTAGAGTCATGTAGGGGTTTACCAGCTTCAAAGTGTTATCTAAAGCGTACGCTTGACTGTCACTCGAATAGTCGTCCACCACTAGGAGGAATACCCATCTCTAGGTTCATGAAGTATCCTAGAGTAGGAGAGGACGATGTCAGAAGTAGGGCGTGTTGCATTACCTTGCGCCGCTGGTGTCTGGTCTTCTGGGAAGAGGTCGTCTGAGATGACGATGCAGAAGTGGTGGCCGTAGCTTCTGAAATATCTTTCCAATTTTGGCATTCACGGATGATACCATGGGCACAGGTGACCATTTTTCGAGCCATCTAGTCATCATAATTCTGAGACCCACTGTTAGAAACCTGCTACCACTCACCCTCACTATCGCTGCTGTTGTCTGGCCTTACGATGATGCATGCCACTTGTGCTGGGGCTAGGCCCAAAATGTCTATGTATTTATCGACCTGGTCTTGGATCCAGTCTTTGAACACATAGCCCTATATAAGAGTGTGCCCTAGGATATGGTGATAGGGGCAGTAGTTGGGGTAATCAGTGAGGTCTTCCTCTTCTGGCCTTCTGTACTCAGGAAAATGAACAATACCCTGCTCCAAGGCACATCTAAAATAGCAGGGAACCTGATTCTAATTGAATGAGTAAGTCTAGTTCTTCTGTCTGGAATGGGGTCATTTGAGCATGTCCCTAACGAAGGGCTTGAGGAGCCTGTCGAGGAGGTGGGGCCTGATTGTGTTTCCTGTGTAATGGTTGCATGTTGCACGGGGGCACATGATGATTCTAAGGCAGTCACTGCAAAGATAGAGAATGTGACTGTGGTGGAGAGCCTCTGAAAGGCTGGGGAGGCGGCTCCACTGGTAATAATTCTAGCTATCTAGGGGCCTCTATTTTTGGCCACCATAGCGGGCTTGGCTATGAAACCCCTCCTTGTGGGAATTATATGGGGAAAAAATGAGCATGGCTGGCTTGTTTGAGGGCTTCTTCTAGGTGTTGAGAATTATCATAGATGTCTCAGAATCATCCAGGGTAGTTATGGGTGATTAGAGAGGCAACCGGTTCCATCATATCAATTCCCACAAACATCGTCAGTAATTTCTCAGGATTCAGTGGCATGTCAAGGGAGTATGTAAGCCCATTCCACCAGGTGAGAAAGTCTGAAACTCGCTCATTAGGCCTCTTTATGATTTTTAAGAGTTCTACGATGCTATTTTTTCACATGGTAGAGCTGAACTGGTAGAGGAAATGCCTACAGAGGTCCTCCCAGTAGGTCACTGATCTGATGTGGAGCTGGCTGTACCAGAAAAATGATGGCCCCTCTAATGTCAGTACAAAACATCGGAGTGTGGCAGCCTCCTACTGTGCTGGAGTCCTTAACATGGGGCCGCACTTTGAGGTGATGTGGGCCGGATGTAGTGATGGGACCCCTTTCCCATTTAATGGGGAAAAGGTGGGATTCCCGAAACATGGAGGTGCCTCCATATCATACACCCATGCAAGATTTGGATTTCCATCAGGGGAAGTGCCACTTATCGCATTTCCAATACCTCAAGGTGGTAAATGAGTGCCTCGATTGGATCATCTGGGCGGGGGGGGGGGGGGCTGCCTTGATGGGGGTACATATCCATGTGTGCGTTGGTGGGTTCCTCATCATGGTAAGGTGGATCAGTGGCTCGCGGAGCGGTAGGGGGAGCGACCTGTGGGGCACCTGGGGGAATCCAAGTTGTGTCCCTTTGATTTTTTCGCCATTCTAGAGGGTTTTGTGAGACATACCATGACCTCTTGTAGTATGTTCCGGCCTCAACCCTATCTACAGGGGTCGGATGGTTAGGGTCACCTGGAGGCATCTCACCGAGGGGAAGTTGTTCCAGCCCCTATTGCCCTGGCCTATAATTATTGAAGTATGGCCATCACTCTGATGCTCGTAGAGTGAGAAGGTCATCAAGCAACTTCTTCTAGTCAGCAATTTTTTTGGCACAACGTGGCCTTCTCATGGTCCTCCTCCATCTTCTGCACTGAGGCGGATGGGTTGGAGTGTTTGGCAGCTCCGAGGTGCTCTTTACCCTTGCCATGATTTCGGCTATGAACTAGTGCCTCGGTGGGCACATGGAGACATAACAGAATACTCTACTGGAGAGTAACTCTTCTAAATGGATCTAGTAGTGGTGGCACACCCTTTTGGGTTATTTCCCTATCAAGTAATTCCATCTCATTATCCTCATCCAATATTTCCGCCATGTTAAATATGACACTTCTTAGGGGAATGTCCTCAATATCACCTAGCGAGTCGGGCTATCGTCAGATAAGACTGAAGAGGAGGGAATCATATTTCCCCCAGCCACATATTTGAATTTGGGGGGAAGAATCATTGATTTTCATGTGGAATACCTGAAACTCTGAACACATTGCCTTTGGAGGTCCCTATGACAGTTGGTGACTCGGGGCACTAAGCCACAAGGATTGTGTCCAAATCAACTAGATGGAATTTCCCACCAATTTCTTCACAATTATCTTCACTCCTAGGATAAACCACTGGATGATGATGAAGATGGAAGTGCATTTCTTGGTGGGTTTGGATAAAACACTAACCTTTCTCTAGGTTGATGGATTCCAGCGAGCCAAAATTCGGCACTGCCATGTGCCAAAAAATCTATGGGAAGTTGTTGGTTGTGTGGATATTCAATAATCTCCATGGATTGAATTTAGGAACATGAAATTCATTACCCCACTAATCAACTAGAGGTAGCAGAGGAAATGAGAGTGATACTGAGATAAACTGCTGGGTTGGCAGGTTGGCTCGTGGGGAAAATGGCGAACTGGCTGACTGGACACCAAATCTCTGGCTGTCCTCCGATGAGTGTAGTTACCCGACCACTACATCCCAATAAGATGGTAAGATGGACATAGCTCATGGCACAAGGTATAGGGCTACTGGAGATTGGCCATGCTGCTTCTCGCATGCCCTTGGTCCCTAGAACAACTCTCTATGATCACTAGTCAATATTGAGAGTGCTTCTAGTGAAGATGGTGGTGATTGCACGACCGTAACCTATGGGGTTGAAATTTTATTATCCTCTTAGATATAACTGTGGAGGGATGCAGGAATTTGATGAATCTCGCATTCTGGGTGTACTAGGATGATGTGCCTCATTCCTGCCCCAACCCTTGACTCAAATGAGCGAGGGGAGGTTACTACGCTGAGAAGTATTCATATTTAGTGTCTGATAAGTGTTATGGTTTGATCTGTGTCCAGAACCTCCCTCAATCCTTCTAATGGCGGTGATGACCTGCCTTCCTTCCCTTGTATTTCTCTTCTCGACCGGGTATATTTCTGACACTAGGAGGTCTTTTGGCCTTACAGATGCTGGGGGGGAGAGGGTTTCCACCTGAGTAGGTAGGGGTGTATGGAGCACCAGGAAAAATATCAAAGGGGACATGGGGAGGACCTTCATGGGTAGTGCTAGAGAAATTAGGTCATCCACTATATCTGGTAGAAGCATGGGGAGGACCTCTAGGTTTACTTACCCTAGTGACATCAGTGCGAGGAAGGTCCTCATACTGGTCGAACGGAACACGGGTAGGACCTCCGTGATGCGGGTTGATAATGTTCGGTTTTCCATCACTTCTCTAGTCACTAAGGCGGGGAGGAACTTCTCCAGCAGTTGTGAAGACATGAGGAGGGCCCCCATGTTGACAAGTGACCAGATGCACAACATCTCCATACATGAAATCAGTACCGGGAGGAATGAATCCATATCCAGTGTAGAGGGAACGGGATGCACTTTTGTGCTGAGTGTCACTATCATAGAGAGGACCCTCATTTTGACTGATGTTTGCATGGGGAAGACCTCCATGCAGATGATGGACGTGGGGAAGATATGTGTTCTCCATGGTAGTGGTATGGGGAGGACCTCCACACCCGGTGTTGTTGCCACGAGTTAGACCGCAATGACCACTACCTATGCCAGCGACAAAGAGAGTCAACCCAGCCAACCCATGTAGTGGTTTGGTCCTCAATCTTTGTTGGCCATATGAATGTCCATGTTCATCATTCAATGGGAGTGGGTGGTATGCATCAGCAGTGGCTCAGGACACAGTAGCCGATGACATTGACGCCCCTTGGCGGGTGAACTCTTCAGCTTGCACCCGATGCTGCAATCGGGTTAGATATACCAGAGCTGGTGGTTCAGGTCCATTTCTTACTAGATCTTCATCTAGTAATACTGGGCGGTGGCATTGACATGGCATGGCGGGGTCCCTTCTTGGAGCCCCTAGAATAGGACCCTGGTCGGGTCGGCCTGGTCATCTCCAAAATTGTCCGCGTAGGGCATGGAGTCATTGAGGAATTCTGAGGACTGGCCCACGAAATGATTATATGAGGGGGTGGGGAGATGTTTCTCCCAACATGGAAATCAGGGACGACATTGATGATGAGGCGTAGACGCCTCTAAATCTAGGCAGTCCAAATCCCAAGTTGGGATAAATCCCTCCTCCTCATACCGGTGTACGAGGTCATTGATCACCCTTCGTTGGATGACCTCGGACGGGGATATGTGGTGTGGGTGCCCCATGGTCGTGGGTGTAGAGGATGTTGTGGGAGAGTCAGAACCATGTAGGACTTCAACATTGTCACTACCCTATCCCATATATTTGCAGGTAGGTGGTGATCGAGTTCCGGGTGTACCAGCATGGTTTCTGAAAGCATGGATATTAACTCATCAGTGCAGAATGAAAAAGGAAATCAACGACTAGTGTCCCAATTCCATCTAGTCTTCCATTTCTGGTAAGATAGATCTACACTGACAACATCACAGAACAAGATACCAAATGTTTTACTGGCCAAAACTTTGGTGAGTTTCATGCAAGCCCACTATTTGCTTGGCGGGACATGGCGCCTGATATATGGATATGGTGACATGATAATCTACTGATGTCTCAAATGCTACTAATATCCATATTAAAGAGAATTCATTCATGTCGGGTTCACCATTTCTATTTCTGACACTTTCGTCGGGGCTCGGGCATCTATCTTGTTCATGGATGAATGTCGTGGTTTTGTTACCCCGTATTCCTGCTTTCAAAAGGCGGGAAACATCTGTCGCTTATTTAGGGACATTTTCTCATTGATTGAAATGAGATGATGGGATGTTCAATCTTCCTTCCGTGTATTCCTCCTCATAACTCATTACCTAGTATGGGTTTTCCATATAGATTTAACACGTTGTTCGTGAAACTATTCCCGGTGACATATCTTCATTGATTCCTGTTAATTATGCTGCTTCTGTCAGGACATTCCAATGGGTCAATCCAGGGAAGCAATCTATAGTCGGGATTTTAGTCATGTTGTGCATCACTGGTGTGTTTGAGCACATGGAAACTGGCATGTCTGTCTTTTGTCCCTTATTATAGGGCTTCTCGAGGGAGTAGATGCCCGAGGAATCCCGCATCGAATGTGAGGAATTACATTTCATAGGCATCTCTTTGAGATATTCCTCAGCTTCCCATGTTTAACACAGGGTATTATGCAAGTTTAACATCCAACAGAGAAGGATCATAATGATTAGAACACTATCTAGACAGGATCAGATGATTGTAACCCCTGGAGGACACACTGATGTAGGTAGGTTGACATGACCTCACTGGGATGGGGTAGCCCGGGTATGAACCAATATGGATGATGGTGTGCTCATTGAAATGGGTGGTGAATGGGATGGAACCTTTATGAGGACAATAGTAATGTTGGGCTTCAGTATCAGGGATTGATCCAACATATCCCCGTGGTAGGGAATCAAAGTCTGTGTAGTTCAGAAGGGTTATGGGATGCCTAAGGAGGCAGTTGTGAGAATGGATGTATGGATGGGACCTAGAGGAAATGGAATCTCTGGGTTTAGTCATTAACTTCCCGAGACACATAGGCTAGAGGAAAAGGTCAGGTGATGAGCTTGAATTGGGGTGTAAACATATGACAACAACTCGATGATGTGTATGGGGGAAACGAATTGTTAGGAGCCCAAGTTGGCATGACGCCACTAGGGTGGACCAAAGATGTGCGTCCCATCAAAGGGGATTGCAATGACTTACCGTTGAATAGGGTACAATGGCCTGTCACTATATGGGGAACACAATGGCATACCGTTGGATGGGAAACAACAACATACCCCAGATTAGGGGATAATATAGTTTAACATTGTATAGGACAGTGGTTAACCGACATGAGGTTGTCAGGGTCAGTGGGATATTGGGCTTGAACCTCAGGGAGGCTTCCTACGTACCCTTCCATAGAATGGATAATAGTCCACGTAGTTTGAGACAGTGTTTGAAGAAACATGAAGATGGTCAGAAATAATGGATGGTGGGATTGAACCTTAGGGAGGCTTCTTACGTTCCTTGCCTTGGAAATGATCAATATAACCAAGTTCAAAATGGGATGTTGGTGCACCGACGTGAAAGTGGTTGGGACCAATGATTGTTGGGCATGAACCTTAGGGATTCTTCCTATGTACCTTGCCTATGTAAGGATTAAATTTCACATAGTTCTTGAATGGGGAATTGGTGCACTGACGTGAAAGTGGTCGGGACCAATGATTGTTGTGCTTGAACCTCATGGAGGCTTCCTTTGTACCTTACATTGGCAAGGATCAAAAATGATTTAGTGCAGAATGGGGAATTGGTGCACCGACATGAAAGTGGTCGGGACCAATGATTGTTGGGCTTCAACCTCATTGAAGCATCCTATGTACGTTGACATGTCATGGATCAATGTCCTCATAGTTAAAATTGGTGTGGGAACTTACATGAAGGAATTCAGAACCAACGAGGTGTAGGGATTGAATCTCATGGAGGCTTCCTACATACCTTTCTTAGGAGACAAAGATCAAAGACCACATATTTAGGGTGTGGTGTAGGGATTATACTCAAGGTGGCCCATAGAGTATGTCATGGTTGATTCTTGATCTAAGACCATGGTATTCATGCTCAGTATGAGAAACAAGAGACAGCAAAGACCTGACGATCACATCACGAAAGATGTGTCCGTGGGAGATGGAGTAGGGATTACAGTCAGTTAGCGACCTAAGAAGATATAGATTTGGACTTAGTCCATGATGGAGGCCTAGTGGTGAAAAATCCTAACAGGAGAGGGACATGGCATGGATGAGAGGAGGAGCATCGTACCCCACCACACCCTTTGGCAACCATTACTACTGGAATAAAATGAGGAGTATTGGTACTTCCTCCTCCAGAAAGGAAAGGGGATTACACCATGCTGGTTTACCAACCTTGTGGATAGGAATCTCTACTTAAAAGTGGATCTCATTCCATATGTAGAGGATTTGAATCCGGTTGAGATCAGCGAACGTGTATAAGGCCCATGGTGGGCAACCCCGAATAGGATTCATGGGATGAGGTCACAGTTTAACGTCATGTGATGAGGACGATAGTTCATGGTAGTTTAACGTCATCCAGCTCAGACGTGGTGGGTTTACTCCGCACCCCTATGGCATACATAACTGTCACCCTATACACCTTGTTGAATAGAAGGGGTAGGCAACACTGTTGTTGGGGGTGTTATGGAGCGAACCATTGGGGGTCCACGTTATCGTGGCTATGTGATTAGGCAATATCCATTAGCGTGATTATGCGAAAAAGCATGAGGCGAAGCAACGCAATGTGAAATTCAACCCAAGGGACTTTAAAGATAGTTCTTAAGATCCAAAAGTGTCTTACGTGAAAAGGGTTTGTGATACATATGTTTAGGGTGTAAGAGGCACCTAGAAACGATGTCCGGAAGAGAGAAATCGAACACATGCGAAAGAGAATGTACCATGAGGATGGGTTGTGCCCAAATGGAGAAGTAGTGGGGAAAAGGATGGGGTGAGGGGTCCTAGAGGACTACACGTAATCATGGAGGTTTGTGTGCAATTGGTATGTAATAGGTACGATTGCACGGAAAATACTGGGTCAGTGTGAAATCGAGATGGATCATCGCATAATGTGGAGTGGAGGTTTTTTGCACAACTAGAAGAGATTGCATGAAAGGAGTATGAGTTGCATAAAATTGGAAGGGATTGTGTGTCAAGAATGGGGTTGCATGCAATTTCAAGTGATTGCGTGCAAGGACTGGGGGTTGAGTGCAATTGGCATAGATTGCGCACAATTGGCAGGGGTTGCAAGCAAGGAATCTGGGACGCAGGCAATTGGATGGTTTGGCATTAAATTTGAAGGGCTATGCACAAATGGAAGGGATTGCATGTAAGGGAAGAGAATCGAAGGCATTTGGATCCAGGATAAGCTAGGGGGTCTTGCCCGAAGGTGGACCCTTGGGAAACCTGGTGTGAAAAATACAATACCTAAAAGCCATATTTTGCGTGCATGAGAGGTGGATTTTGCGCCTGGGAGACGGTTCAGATTATTCAACCATCAAAAGTCGAAGGGGTGCGATTCGATTTTGGGTGACGGTGTTGGTAGCACGGAAATTGATCCCCGTGGGGCTGTCATACTCAACTTTCAATGCCCACGGTTGGTGGCGCAGAAATTTCCACGCCTGCGCGAAAAACATCTGTGGATACCATAGTTTTCCACGCGGTTTAATTATTTCACGTAACACTGAATTTTTTTCGTGTGGCCCCTTCGAGCCCCCCCGGAATGGATCACCATGTCCAAATATGGCTTTTCTTTTTCATGCCAAAACATCCTTCAACCCTTGATCTTTTGTGGCATCTACAGATACACAAATGTAATGTTCTAATGTTAATCATGATATTTCATACATGTGTAGTTGTGGTTCATTCACCAATGATACAAAATAATTATTCCATTATATATATATATATTCTATGGTTTTTAAATGTTACCAAAGAGAAACAATAGTGTTTTTTATAAATTTATTCTCACGAAAATCACAAAAAATAATGTTATGATGGTATAAATAATTTTTATTTTATTTTTTTATAGATTAGTGTATTTATTAATTTTATCCATTAATTAATTTTTTTCCCTCAACCAATGTTTTAATAAATATTTTATTGGGTTGTAATAAGGACTTTTGACAGGGATGGGATGAAAGAAATTAATGATTTTTCATGAATGGAAAAAAATTTCTGTTAAAAATATGTGGTTTGTTAGAAAATATATATTTATTATATGTGTCCACATGCAATGTATAGAGTTAATATGTTACAATACATCATGATTATATAAATATATAAATGTAAAATATGTATTTGAATTTTAATTCAATTTAAAAAGTACTATAAGTTTTCATGATTATTGTTAGATCCATAATAACAAAATAATAAATGTTAGTAATGAACAAGGGATAATGATGATAAAAAGTAAACCCTATATTAAATATCATAAATATAGAAAATCAATAAAAATAAAAAAATATAGATCAAGACACTGTCATAAAATATTATCCGAGAGAAGGGGAAATGCATTGTGAAGGAACTCACCAGATATTAACCTCCCAACTGAGTTGTATGGAAGGGGTGAAATTACCAAAAAATACCATATAGTTGATTTTGGGGTTCGAGAGAAGTGTATTCCCAAAATAATGTAACAAAATTATGTTTTAGTACAGAAAAACCCATATTCTCCAAGGATGATATGCATTAAATAATATAGTCATAACTTGAATATAATTTGTTATGTATAATATGAAAACTATAAGACATTTGGATAACAAATCCCATTATTTATCACTTCACATAGTGATAAAACTTTAAAGATAATATGTCCTTAGAGTCAGGAAATATTATATTCAATTCTCCTAAAATATTGATTCACATAATGAATTACATTACTGATGTGATTTTGTCTTGTAGATAGTTAAAAACCAGGTTCATTCAAAAAATTCCCAAAAGTCTATCATGACCATTGAACCCAAAATAAAACGCACCCTTTAAAAGAGACATTTATACCCAAGATCCAACAATTAACAAAACAATAAATCACTAAATATTATTTATTTTCACCAAGACAAATCTCTCCATCTACTTATGGATCCAATTAGACCCTAATGAAAGGGGAAAAAGAGTCAATATGTACCTGAAAGAATTTAACATTATGTTACAAACTCTAAAAAATATGTGTTCTATCCCTATAGACCATATCAATAATATTATATATAAAAGATATTAGGAAACCATGCTCTCATCAATACCTCATGATCCAACATCTCATATGAATCAAAACCATCACCCTAATGCACACCAACTAGAAGTATCATATTCCCATAAATAACCATTGTTCATGAAATAAAAATCATGATTGAATACTCAATCATGTATAAATCCTGATAATCATCAAGATCATTATAGCTCAAAATATGTGGAGGTTCATTGATGTAATTTTGAGTTTTTATATATATGTCTATAATTAGGGATCACTGTATACTATGGTTGATGAAAAAAATAATAAGAAATTTTCTCAACAATCATAACAATCTAAAATTCCCCACAACCTTTTCCCAAGAAATCTGTTTTTTCAAAGTTGGTGGTGCCTAATATGAGAGTATGCTCCTTAATAAAAAATGGTCATGAATATAAAAATCCACTGGTCACCTATGATGATAAATTTAGGATTTATACGGCCTTTGTACCATCACAATTATATAATGAATTAGATGAGTCATAATATTCTACACATAGTCTATGCTCTGTCCAATGAATTAACATTAACCAATCACCATCTGACAAAATGTATATCATTTATTATATTTAAGAAATACCTCAAATGAATCCATTATGGTAGAAAACTTGTAATTTTTTATAGTAACACTTAAAAATTACCAATGTTTTTCCCAATCTCAAAAAAATTCTAGAATGTAAACACATAGAATTTCCCCAAGAATATGTATAAATCATTATAAATTTTTATATATATTGGATTATATTCCATGATAAAATATATCCTAGGATAACATGACATCCTGTGGTCCTTTAAAAAAGAGATATAAAAAATGGGGATCCCTATCAGAGACTATTTATGATTCAACTCCATGCAATCTGACAATATCCTTCTTGATAATATATTCCAAGTTCTCAATGATTGTTTTATATCGAATGGGTATAAAGAGAGATTATTTTTTTCATCATATAAATTACAACACAAACATATTTATTTATTTTATGGTTATGAGGTTACCCAAAAAAAGTGTCCATATAAATTGAATCCCACTTTATAGCCATCATTGGAAGTGTCTAATGAAAAACAAAGGTCTATGGTACTCAGAACATTAATGTTGGAAGGTACTATTACATGATGAAAACTCAATGATGTATCATATCACACACTACAAAAAAATATTTTATAAACATCATAGAACATATTATTGCAACCCTTGTGTTCCATGAATTGGAATTTTTTTTCATCCATCATGGTCATTCTCATAGGAAAAGGCACAACATACCCATTTCAAAAACATGGGATACAATATAAATATAAGGAAATGTAACCAATGGTATCCATAACCTAATGTGATTAAAAAATTCTCAAAAATATATTATCATGCCTTTGTCCCAAATTAAGTTTCTCCATAATTGAGGTGGACAACTATATAGATATCAAAACAACCTCAGACACATTCTCATAGACACCAAAATGAAACTGAGAAAAAAGAGTCATCAAATTTCACTGATATAATTGTTCATTCAGGGAAATGTTTGGGGTTTCAAACAAAAATCCACAATAATGACATTCCACTTATAAGGGGTATTGTTAATGTTGAAATGATAAGAGTACAGATACATCACACCACACCTCTGTTAGATGTTCAAATCCGTTTTAGAGTATAATTATTAAGATGATGATGTGAGAATATAAACATTTTTTTCAAAATGGTAATGATTATATGGATTATTATAATTTATCCAAGAAAATGTACAAGATAATGGTTTGGATAATTCCTCACAAATTACAGAAAACTTTTGGAAATATATCCCATCGTCCGACCACCATGTATAATGACTCAATCCAAAAATGAGTTAGATGTGCCAAAAAAGGAAAAAAGGAATGTCTCATCCTCTAGAAGAGAATAATATACTATATAAATCAAAATATGTCTCATATCATCAAAATGAAAATTAAATTTATCTTAATAAATTAACATTAAGACTTTCTAAAGGACTATGGTCATTAGAGAAAGACACTTCTATAAATATCAAATAAATATGTGATAATATCCAACCAAACCCAAGAAACATAAAACAAAAAAAATATTATAATGTTAATACATTATATTAATAGATTTCAAATTCATATTTTTCCCAAAATACCATGTTTTGATACATCATTCCCCTTGGAAAAAAATTCATCATTAAATAAAAACATTTTTAATTGTTTTCAAAAAGTCAATGATTTCCCAAAAATTCCAAATCATCTTTCAAATGAAACACTTGATACATTATGATCTGATATTAAACTAGTATTTCATCAAAAAATACAAATATCAACACGTCATGAAACAAAAAAAAATATAATTTTTATAAAACCATAAAATTATAGGATTACTAGTTAGGAAAATGTAATAAAAAGTTATATATAATTTCCAAACCATCTTCAATAAAATATTTTCTTTATGCTATAATATTTAATTATCAAATGGTGATAACTAGATTGAATATAGATCATTGATAACCATATCACCCATTTAATCCATTCAAATAGATCATTATTCCATTTTAACAAATAGTTATTCATTATTTTTACACGACTGAGATACTAGTAATCATTACATTTGAAAAGTGATACATTATATTTTATTGAAAATAAATAATATTGATGCTATGTTAACACACTCGTTCATATGAAACCCTTCACTATGAAATTCCGCAACCATGTCTTCCACTCTCATGAGTTTTCTATTGCAATATCGTTTGAAGGAATGGAGATTGGTTGAAGAATTAATATTAAATAAATAGAATACTCAATCTATAATATCATTAGAATGATAGAGAAATCAAAAAGAAAAATGATAAAAAGAACAAGAAGACAACTATAGATGAATCATCACTTCATATTTATATCTTAATGGTGTATGAAAACTTCAATACATCTCTATCCAAATCATGAAAATAATTTCTAACTATACTCATATTTGTGTCCCATTATCTCTAAAATACATGGCATTCCCCATTTAGACCAATAAATTGGATCCTCCAAAGTCACAATTAATCCAAGACTCCTCAAAAACCAATAATCCATCATGAAAAAAACACTGAATTGTTAAATTTATACAATAAATATAATATGTATGCTCTATCGCTTAAAATTATAAAATAGAAGAAGAATGTGGCATAACCTTCCCTCTTTTTGTTTTAAGGTTCCTAGTAATATACATAACATAAAAAACTATATTGTATGATTCTAAAAATTTAAAAATGATTCAATATGAATGAGTATGATTAACCTTTATGAAGTAATATAATTAATAAATATAAATATATAGCGATGGTACCTATCGCAGTGAATGAACAAAAATTATCTTCTACTAGACACTCGATACTACATGATGATGCTTTATTCTAGATTCATGTTGTAGGAACCACATATTTATAGAGTAATATTTTTTTACTGAATTTGTTTCAGATATTATGAACTACTAACAATAAATTTTGTATAAAATAAATAAAATTTCACTATAGGCTTCCTGAGAAACCACATGAACTAATGACCTTTGGAGCATGAGAAAAAACCTATTTTAAAGCCCGATTATTATACACAAAACCCATGTCAAGGGGACTATTATAGGATATTTACAAGGTATGGATGGTAAATTCTATAATGATCCTCCACTAGAGTCAACGAACATTTTCTGTTATTAAGAGGAACTCACAGAACCATCCCTCATTGAAAAAGTAACACTATTAAGTCTTGAATTATAAGAATGTTTAATATGAAACATAAATTATATCCCAATAACATCTAAATAATAAATAATCATCATCCTGAAAACTAATGATCATATATCATATTAGAAATCCATATTTAACAGCAAATCCCTCATCATCTCATTAGAAACGAACTCATGTAAAAAATGAACTAGCTCAAAAAAATGTTCACAAACTATTTCAAGGTCATCTCGATCAGTTAGATGTTTATAAATTCTATGTATTTTTCTAACATAGTTAAATCTGGATAATTCTGATTATTGAAAAGGAATCTAATGTATTTACACAAATACAATTTAAGATTATTTTTATTCATCAGGGAATCCAATTATATTATGATAGGGACCACAATCATTCTACTAAAGTATTTCACAATATTCAAATCATTTTTTCAAAGAACCATAAAAGTAGTTAATAATATTTCATAAAATTATTAGACCATTGGGGAACATTAAATCCTTGGAAATATGGATGGTTTTTAAGATGAAAAACATCATAAAGTTGTATAGATTGAATAGTTCAATGTTCTACTACCTGATTTAGAATGGTAATGGGCATAGTTAAATTTCATACTACATTAATAGCAGCCACAAATATCTGATCATGATTTTAATCCATTGGGGGATTCCATCACTATAGTTCTCAATAATCTTCCTATGATGGCCTATTCAAACAAAATTATGGAATAGTATGAAAAATCAGTAAAGTTAATATTTTTATTATTATTTTGTAGATTATTTTTGTTGAAAAAAATGGTTAATAAGGTCAGTTGTTGAGTTATAGAGAAACTAATGATGATTTATGATTTAAAACATCCAAAAAATAATGTTTGGATGCTCTAAAATTGGTTAATAGTATTTTTTGTACATAGTTTCACAATATCATGGGGGGTTCAAAAAATTTAGTGAAAAATGTGAATTTAGGAACTTGCATCATGAATGTATCCATTACAAGAAATCATAGTGAATGTGTTTATAATGAATGGAATTCACAAAATTTTTTGCGTTTCATGAATGATTAGTGATTCATAAATGATTCAAGAATCAAGAAAAATGATTATTTCTTGATGTGTTGTTAGACAGTAAAATTATTATGAGAATTTTAATGAATAAAAAAATTTCCTATTTTTTCAAGAATATATGGTGTTTACAAAAAAGAATAAAAATTTTCTCAAAAAGGAGGTGGAAATCCAAGATTTTTGTTTATGTGGAGTTAATTCCTATATATAATAATCCACCCCCCACAAACACATTTAATGAGGGGGAGCATGAATGAAAATATAGTGGCTCTAAATTCGATAAGTAAATTCAGGAAATATTTCATTATGTGGGGAAATATTATAAATATCACTTTCAATATGAATCCCGAGTTTTTAAATATAAATACATTTTTCAACATCGTACATAATATTCCATATCGATATTAAACATACAAAAAAAATTTTATTATTCAAATGTATTCATTAAATCCTATTCTTTTCAAATGGAGGGAAGAAAAATTAATAACTAAGTAATTAAAATAGGGATTAAATTTTTTTTATAATGATTATTCATGGGATAAAAAATTTATTAGAAATGAGAATACGAAAAAATTGAAATATAAATTCAACAAGTACTTTAAAATTTATCATTAATGTATTTTACACATGATAAAAGATCAAATTAAAATTTAAGCATAAAAGGGAAATTTTTCAAAAAATGTATTTTTATCACCTTTTGATCGGTAACATTTTTTAATGATTTTTTGTCACTTTTATATGTTGTATTTGAAAAAACCAACTTTTTATTTTCAAGAGGAACATTAAAATTTTTTTTGTTGTATTTTTGAAATTTTTCTAAAAAGATTTTTATTAATGAATAGTGATAAATACTGCATTTTAATTCAACAACACATTTTTGACTAATATGGTTCAAAATGATAAAAAATAATATATTTTTAATATTAAAATTTAAATTTTATTTACCATGGTTAAAATTAAATTTATAATTAAAGTGTAAAAAATATCATAATAATATAATATTTACCAAAAACCTGACATAATTTAATTATATTAGTTTATTTGTACCAAAATCATCCTCAGGTAAAAGCTATAACCATTTTATGCCACTTGGGTATAAAAATGACATTTATTATATTTTATTTAATGATAAGTTAAAAATTTCATACTTATATTTTTAATAAGTAAATAATATTTAAAATGGGGTTATATAAGTGATATAATTAATAATAAAGAGTCCATAAATGATTAAAATATTACCTATATCATGGAAATATAGTTATAATTATTAATTAATAAATATTTAAATTTAATTATGACATAATGATTTTGTAGTAATAGATTTATTAAAGAAAGAATCTAATAAATGATATTAACAATATAAAAAATAAATATAATTTGAAATATTTTATGCCTTCTAAGAATTTAATAGAAGATTTGACATGCAACAAAAGAGTTAATTTTGGAATTCATAAGGAATCATGCTGATATTATTTTTTAAAATTCCATGTAATGAATTGTTCCAAAATTGACACAATTAATATTTTAATATATAGAATATTTTATTAATTATAATAAAATTACTAAAAAATCATAATTAAATTTTTTTAGAAACATATACAAATGTCATTAATGAATTATTAATTGGTAGTTTGGAATGTAATGGTAATTATTGTAACACTCAAAATGTAACATACTTGATTAAATAGTACGATTTGAATGGGGTTAAAACAAAATGATAAGGATTAAAAAAATACAAAAACCAGAATAGTTTTAATTGGATGATGTGTATTTGACCTAAAATCAACATATTTTCTATATAAATCAGATTAAGACCATTTTAAATAAAAAAATTAATTTATAATAACTTAATATTTTAACGATTTCAAAGGGCGCCCATGACTCTCCTATAAAAGGACACTAATTCTTGTCTATTACTTACACATAAAAACCATTTGGTCTGGCCATATAAACCCAAACCCATTCAAATAATAGCCCCATATTCATCAAGATGTATGTTATGCATAGAAACCTCTTTATAGGTATTTTGGTTTTTGGAAAAGTGATCTTCTATTGGAAAGATAACATTATTAATTATGTATTTATATATTGTTTCTTATATGTCATCCTTCAAATATTCTCTGTGAATGATGATATAAAAATTGATGTATAATCAATAAAATGAGATGTTATTATATTAATATGATCACCTAAATCCATCTATACATCCCTCTAATTGAAATGAATTAATTTTTCTTGTGTACAAGGAAACAATAACCACCACGAATCGATAAAATTCATTTTCCATAACCATATACCATAAATAGTTGTATTAATTTAATTAATGATCATATTATATATTGATTAAATTGTAATCATTATAAGATATTAATATATAAATTATGTTCTTCCATTCCATTAAAATAAAAATGATTACTTCATTTGTCCGTACATGTGAACTATCATCTCTATAAAGCGATGCCATTTTTATATTCACTACATCACTTTTATGACATATATATGTACATTTTTAATATTAATATGTCATTAGTATGGTTATAATAAAATTTTTATAGTAAAAAAATATTTAATTATTTTTTATAATGATCAATGAAAAATGGAAAAGTTATTAATCCGAACATATGGCGTACAATATCCATTATTTTAAATTGGTTCATTTTTCATTAACATATTTAATTGTTTGATTAAAAATTTTCATTAAGTCATTATATTTATCACTACATCATGAATAATTTTCTAGAAAATATAGACATATGGAATTCTGGAATATTGATACCGTACCAAGTTCGTTTTCGACAATAATAATGAATATTGACAGAAAATATAATATAAACATAAATAGTGATATAATTTTATTACATGTTAATAAGTGATATAAATTTAATAATAAACATGAATATTTTTCTAAATAATGTATACATAACCTAGGTATATTATAAAGGGAAATAAATAAATCATGAGACGAATCAGACTCAAGGTAAGGTACATCCACCCAATCTCCATTAATTAAGGTATATTTTGATGTTATAAACCACCTTTTTTATATGGTTTGTGATCAATCCCCATTAAAATTTAATTTCATTAAAATTTACGATAAGAAATATTCAGATATGAAACATTTAAATTTCATTTAAATATAACAGATATAATGATTTGTATTAAAATATACGAAGACAATAAATTTTCCACCACCATAACTGTTTTTTAATATTTTTATTCCTCTATAAGCCTTAATGTTTCAAAAATGACAAGGAATCAATTATTCCCTTTTTGGTTATTTTGGTATTAAAAATGTAATTGTAAATGGATTGAAAATTTTAATATCTTGGGATGATTTCAAGTAATTTCAAATGGAATATAATTACTGAAATGTTTATAGTTGTAGTATTTTATGTGTTATGATTGTATAATGGTAATTGGAATATTTATGGGTGGTCACGTTATAAACAATAGAATGGTGGTTCCATCATAAACCACGTATGTATTTTTATGTTATAATCTCTAATGCATTAGTTATGGAAATCGATTGTATGGATTTTACAATTGTAAGGGTGATAAGTATGGAATTCGATATCATGGTTATTCCATTTAAATATGTTTACATCCCATGTCAACATTATTGTTTTATGTTATTTTATAGATTTATTATTATAATATTTTTTAAAAAAATTAATTATTTTATGTAATTTAATAACTATAACATAGAGGTAAAATTATTACTTTATGATAAATTATTATTGTTTTAAATTTTTTCAGAAGACTAATGGTATTACTTATTTGTAAAACCCTAATTGTGTTTTTTTTGTGCTAACCCAATGTAGTGGAATGTTTTTCACATGATTTATGGAAGAATAGTGACATGTATGGGATCATGGGATTAATTTTGATTATTAAAAATTAAATTAAACAATATTCCATTTTAAATAGGTTGTCTTTTGTGAAAAAGTGGATATTGATTAGAAGGGTAAACTTAAAAATATTTGAGTTTTTCTGTCAGAGTCATAGACTAATTTTATAATGTAATATACATGAAAATATCATCAATATGAAATAAAATGTCATTAATTACCTCAATAACATGTAATATTTATGTTTTTGTTCTTATATTAATGAATGAAGGTTGTTTCACGAATGATAATGTTTCCAAAAAGTTGTGAGCTCTGGAAAATATTTGAATATATCTTGAAAGAGAGTGTGTTTGAACAAAAAAATGTTTCCGAATGGTTTAAAAAATTTTCAAATATTTTATTTATTTTAGAAATGTTTTGAATGATGTTTATCAAAATTAAATCCTTCACGATTCAGAAGGGATTTATAAGTAATTTTATTGTAAAGAGGTATTAATAAAATGAACTAGATTTTAACAAATTTATGTACTAAATTTGGTGTAATTTTTTTTATCTAATTGATTAACATATGAATCCTTGGAATGTGCAGTGAGCACACTTTAGTTGGGGGAGTAGTGAGATTTCAATATGTGAATTATTGTGAAATACGAGGGATAATGACTCTAGTTAGAATATTGTAACAATGATTGCAAATAGATTATTTGTTACATAAGAACATTTTAATTTTATTCCCCTTAAACATAGACTATTAAAGGTTATATAGGTGATTTGTTTGTGACACATTTAGGATTTAATTTGTGCTCAAACAGTGGCACAAGAATGGAGATATGAGTGTTTTTTAAAGATGAAACAATATTTGAGGGGGTTATTGTTTTTAATATAACCCATTATTATTCACTACCACACACATTTTTGGGTATTTGACCAGTATGGGATAATAATTGGTATCATAATTTTTTTTTCAAATAATTGTATCTCTCTTAGTGGTTTTCAAAATGGTTTTAAATAACCAAAGGATTTATAACATAGATGGAACCTATTTTCTACTGTGAAATAAATGGATGTATAAATACATAAGAAAAAAATTAATGGGTGTATAAAAATCTATAATGTGTTTTAATTATGAAAATTTTAATAGTATACTAAAATTAGCCGAAAAAATATGGGAATTATACTATCATGCCAATGGAAGAAATTCTTTAGGAAAATATTTTTCTAAAAAAATAAATATGAAGGTGATTTCATGTAAATCTATATATTACTTGTGTGAAATGATATATAATATTTATTAAATTCATTATAAAAGGTATATAATCATGATTATAGGTTTTATGGGAAAAATATATGGGCCTTATAATTCATCCTGATGAATATATACGATTCATTATTTGAATGGGTTAATGTTTTTATGGAAGCTTTTTGTGGTATAGAGATATTCAAGAGGATGTAAAAAAATTAAGAGCATAGTCAGAATAATTCCATCTTGGATCAATATGAATGTTTTTTAATAGAATAAAATGACCCAAAATAGATGAAATTATATATTTTGTATTGTACTTTTTCATATATGATATCATAAATTATGATAATAAGTCTACAGAAAAAGGGAAGACAAAAGAGGTGGCATTGAAGGCCACGGTGAAGCTCAATATTGAAGATATATTATTTTAAAAAGTGAATAATGATGTTATATAATTAATTTCCACAAATCTAAAAATAGTAACATTATTTTTCAATGGGAATCATCGATTTTGTTTCTATCTGAGGGGGGTGGTTTGGACATATTCCAGAATACTTCTCCATTACATTTAAAGATAATGATTTATATGATGTGCACATTCTTATGGAGAAATATTAAACATATATAAAATGTATGAAACAGATATATGATCTTATTCAAAATAAAGAATAATATTTCATTTGTAAATGACAGAAAAGTAGAATTGGAGGTTGATGGGATTGGGAAATACATGTATCACATAAAAAATTATATGATAGAAGTTATATATAATAGTTATATATACGGTAAAAGAGACAATGTTGTAGAAGTTGAATGATGTGTTGATATACAAATTAAATTATATCCCTCTAATTAAATGATATATATTTTAGGAAGATGGGGAAATCTGATAGAGTGATTGATGATTATAAATCTATATTTTTCTTCTAGAAAATGACAGATGAAAATTTAATCCTTATGTATTAATGGCTAAACAACTATGAAAATATTATTGAGTAAATGATCAAAGTTTAAGAACAAAAAAGTGAGATTTATGGAATGATTAACACAGAAAATGATTACGTAAAACATATTTATGAACTTAAAGAAGAAGTTTTTATCTAGAAAAGTGAACTATATGATCAATATATAATTTTTATTCCATGAATAAATCAGGATATAAAAACACCGAAGACAATGAAAATATGTAACTAGAGAATATAATTATAGATAAATATAATAAAAATTCATATCCAAATATAAAACATGGTATATATCTCATCAATAAACACAAAGATAATATGATTTATATCAGATAACAAGAACCCACACTGAGGTTGGAATATGATTGGGGTAAAATTCAGAACAAAAAGAATCACTGATGAAAATGAACAACTTGTCCTTCAAAAATGAATCACTGGAATTCTCCTCATAATATTTTGTATTGTAATGTAAACATGGGTAATTCCAAAAATTCATATTTTTAAACCAATATATACTAAAGGGAACAACAATAGAAGTAATAGTCAGCATGAGATCAATATTTTTATAATATTTTTTATTGTTACTATATGGACCAAGGATTTCCATAAACTGATAATATATCATGTTTGATAATTATTCATAACATTGCCCAGTTAGATGCCTGAGGACACTAATAATATAGTGTCATTGGTTATATAGAATACAATATTCTAACATGGTGAAAGATTTTCACTGATTTCATGAATATCATATCCTTTAGTACTTTTACATAAAAACATTCCTTAATAGATGGGGAAAGAAAAATAAGATTGTTTGAGATAAAATTAACACAAAGAATAAATAAAGAAGATATGAAATAATAACTTGAACATAATTGTATGAGAACATAATAATAAAATTATATGATCATACCCTACATATCAATGATAAAAAAATGACTATTGAAACATTGATGAAAGTTTACAATACATGAATCAAAATTAAATAACATAACATGAGTCTTGATAATATAAAATTGGAAAATGATATATTAAATTTCACTATACATAACTATATATCATTGTCAAATTGTGTAAATAGAGACAGGTCCACTCATTAAAATATGGACATGTAATTACACAAACACATTAACTTGTGTACAAGCAACCAGGTCTATGCATAACATTCTGAACTTGTAATAAGGTCCACACATAAAATTTTTAACATGTAATCATGTTCCCACATAAGACTATAGACATTATAAAATGTCTTTTGATAAAATTTTGAAATATTGAACTAGTTTGTTCATTTATATAAAATGGGTATGATTTCTATTTTTTGAAAATCGGTAGACTTAAGATCGAAGAGTTTGTAATACTAGTTATCTTATATTAAATGAAAAAAATCAATGTTGATGGTGGCTTTATTATCAAGTTTTTTGGAATGTCTTGTGCCCTCAAATATGAAGATAATATTTTTTTAAAGGTGATTTTTATGATATGTGTTTCACAAAGAATGTTTCTTTTTCCTTGAAACAAAATTCATGAAATATTATGGGAGGTAGATAGAATGGAATGGAAAAATACCCAAGGAAGGATTTCCTTATAGTAGTTCTATAATGACCGTAATGAAAGGTATGTGAACCACCTATGGAAAATAGTATATGGGGTTCTTGAAGATAAAAGGGGTAATATTTTTCATGGAAGGATTATTGTATAAGGGAAGGATCATCATTTTTTAAAATCGGGAAGTGATTTTAGGATCTATAAAGGAAGAGAGGTGGTATGTGAACGGAAGGGATAAAAAATGTTTGCGAGAGAAGAAGTCTGCGGTAAAGCCGATAATGAATTAAATATTTGAGGAAATAATACATGAGTTATTTTAGGATCTATATTCCTAAATTAGAATCGTTAATACCTTCATTAATCAGACAAACATATGTGATAAATCTAGGAGTAATTTGGTGATGTCCAATGTGGTTCATAGGAGGAAAACCCTACGAAGGATAAGACGATTTTGAGGAGGATTCCATGAAAGGATAAGTGGTCTATAAAGAAAGTAAAAGAAATGAATTTTATGAGGCACCATAGGCTGAAAATGAAAACAATTTTAAAAGAAATATTGGTATGTAGATATGGTGTGCGAAGGAATTAAATGGAGGAAATACATGTACGTAGTATGTTGAGAAGGACTTTGGAAGAATAATAACTCATCCGAAATGATGGTATGATACACTAAGGAGAAATGTTATGTGGAAGAAAAGGTACTCTATAGTGAAGTGGTTTTCCATGAATCACATGCACTATGCAGTGCAGCATAGTTCCTAGAAGAAGTATGAAATTTTGGGATGGAAAAGTTGGTGAAATAATAGTGCGCTAAAAAGTGACTGAAATATACTAGTAGAAGTGGGACTTCAATAGAGAATCCCTATATTGTTGAGGATAAATTTATTACTGAATATTAATGGTCCTATAGGTCCATAAACTGTTTTAGGATTCCTTCCAAGGAAGGTATTTAGTGTGAGTCAAGTGAAATGTTCTAAGGAACATCACAATTTATCCCAAAACTACTTTACAAGCATTGTTCATGGCATAGAGTGACCGTGTTAAAACATTTTTACTCTATAACACATAATGTTCAGTGGATTTACGTATGATGGGCACATTATCATTGTATTCAACATGTACTCTACCTTAGTGTTGAACCAAAAACAAATTGTATTGTCTACTCTTTTCTTCTTTTTGTTTTTTTGCTGCTCATTCTCATCAGACATGTTTAACAGGTTCCATTCAACACAGGAACAAGGTCAAAAACTTTTGAAGAGAAAGTTGAAACCCATTTTCATTTCTCCCCTATCAGAGTGTTATGGTATCCTAATGGTTGTATCATATGGTACATAGTTCTTCTATGAAATATTTCCTTCCTTCTAGACATGGAGAACACAGTTAATGTTAGGGGAGTTCCCCATCAACATTTAGATAAGGGAAAACATTATGAGATATCATCTATGATCACTTGTAATGGAATTCCATTTTTTAATGGACAAGAAATATAAATCATTGATCCTATAGGGTTTTTTATTACTAATACAAATGAAAAAATGATAAACAAAGATACATTTTCAATAGATTAACTGAAAGTTGTATGAACAATTCTAGGTCTCATGTCAGAAATAATAGACATTTAAATTGTATGGAAAAACATAAGAATAATTCATCCTCTTTATAATAAAATAGTTTTATTCCATTAAGGAATATATCATTAAAAACATTTTTAGATTATATACCAAAAATATTGATATAGTATTAAATGTTCGCCAAGTAAGAGGATGCAAAAAAGTGATGTTAGCAAGTATATGGAATTCGAAGCCATAGAAAATCATGAGATTCTAGGATATTTTGTTAATGATTTAAATGAGGAATAAGTACTTATTTGTATCTTTTAAAATATATTAAATACATAAAAAGTGATATTTGATGGAATGATACCCAAGGCAGGCATTCATTGTGTTAGATATGGGAACTTTGTCTCTTATTGATCACTGAAGTTTGATGATGAATAATGTGATGTTGGAAACACATAGATGTCTGAGAAAATGTTTTCTCAAAAGGGATATTTATAATTCAGAAAAATAAATTATAGAGAAATTTTTTTATATGAATATTATGATGATCAGAATGATTTCATTAATGATGAATAATCGGAACATAAAATTTGCACTAGAGTATCTGTGAAGGATATAGTTGAAATGTCCAAACCATCAAAATATAGATGTATTGATTATCTATTGACTTTTGAGATTGTTATGATGTTACTACTTATGGGTAATCTTATTATGATTTATAATCAGGGTAACCGATGAAAAAACTAAAGTTATGTTGTGGAAGAATCATCGAAATCTGTTGATTGACATTGAGATGATATTTAAAAACATAATTTATTGAAAAGATTTTCAAAAACACTTGAAATAAAAAAAATATTTAGTGTAACGGAAGGATATAATTAAATAATAATCAAAGGTCATAAATTACCATACATCTATACTAGAGGATAAGTCCTAGATTTTTTTGAGACATTAAGAAGATGTTATTAATATTATGTTTAATCGGGAAAGTGAATTATAATAAAAAAATTATAAATAATAGTTTGGTTGATATTAAAATTTTGAGATCCTAATTAGATATATAAGGGTTTCCTATGGAGTATAAAACATTTCTAATTTTCAAAGAACCACATGCATTAGAAATGATATAATTGGTTCTAATGCCAAAAAAACTTTAAATAATTGAATTCTAAGGAACAGAACTTGAAAAATTGAATATATGTCAAAGTAAACTGACTTCCTAACAAGGAAATCATAAAATCTAACTAAAAGATGAATTTAATGAAATCCAAAAGATTCCCAAAATTTATAGTAGTCAATGGGGAGGAACATAAGTGATAAAACATTTTCTGTTATGAAATCTCAATTCTATGGATATGTCGGCCATTTCATGTAATACTATGAAGTGGAATGGAGCTATTGGAATGGGGAGGAGCTAGGAAGTCAGTAAAACAAAACTAGTTCATATCATTAATTGTATCAATGAAATAATTTCAAAGGATAATTTTTTCATTTTATTACATTGGCCATAAATCCATTTTTTATAGGCAGTGGGAGGGTATGCACAATACCTTGGAAACTCAATGACCAGACAGTACTTGTCATCCATACGACTTTTCTCTATCAAAACGGTTTTCTCCCCTTGAAGAAGAGATTTTTTATTATGAACCTATTCGCATGAAAAAGAGATTTGTAAGGCCATGTTTATCTTTTAATGAAACAAATATTCCGATGATGAAAATGATGAAAATAGAAATTCTGACTTTGTAGAAGTATCCCCCAATGAAATAATAAGCAGCTGAACCATGATTCTTGATACTGGATCCTCATCCCATATGATGGGTAATGAATACATAGTAATGAATGATATGGAAATGGTTAATGGAATAGTAAGGTTCTATAATGGTAATTCTTTGAAGAACAAAGGTAGTAGAAATTTTGAACTGAATGATTGGGTGATAAAGAAAACATTAGTTGTATTTATATATTGTATAAATCATAATCTCTTGAGTGTGGGTCAATTTGTAACTTAGGACTAAATGTTAATTTTAATCACAATGTGTTAAATATTAGAGGAAAAACATGGGTTTATATAATTATTGTATGAAAAATAGATGAAAACTTATATCAGCTTGATAGTAAACTGAACATTCGCTACATGATATATAAAGAAGAAAATATCTTGTGGCTCTAAATATTGGGTCATATTAATCAAAATGTCATGGAAAATATATATAAGATGAATATTATCATGGATATTCGAATTTTGATGTATGAAGGGAAAATACTTGTGATACATACATATGAGGGAAGTTAGTGTTCCACACTTATTGGCCAAAGAAGAAAAGGGAATAAAATCATATTGATCCCATTCATACAGATGTATATGGTTTGATAAATTTTTCTAAAATATGTCAGTAAATATACTCTATTCCATTCATCTGTGATTCTATTACAATTGATTGTTTGATATTTATAGATATGAAATGAAATGTCATTGACAACATTAAAATGAATCGATAAATAACCATGAATGATACTTGATAGACAATAAAATTTATACTAGCCAAAAAATGTAGTGGAATACACATCCATTGAGATTAAGAATTAAATAGAGAAAATTAAATACATTATGAGATGGCTACTGTGAGAACACCTAATCATAATAGAGTTGTCGAGCGTAGGAATCATTTGGTGAACAATATGACCAAAAATATTCTAACAATGGGTAATATCTCTTTCAATTATTGGAAAAAGTCTACACAAGATGCAATGTATACTCAATATCAAATAGAGATTTATATGGATGAAACCAATAAAACATATGAGTTTTTTCCTAGAAGCAATCCCTCTTGTAAGCATCTATCTATTTTTTTAATGTACATTTATCATTAGAAATAAATAATTAAAACAAGGGATGCATGTTGATGCAATATATAATGGAATATAACGTGGATATTTCATAAATATATAATCCTAAAAATGATTCATTAGTCATCATGTATATATATATATGACATTAGTGATATTAATTACGTTCAAACGAATCCTAAAAATTCCTTTAGGGGATCTTGAGATAATATAATTGAAAATATAAAAGGATGTTTAAATGGAACATATTCAAATGAAGAAGGAGAGGAGGGGCGAAAAAATATTCACAGGTTAGAAAATGATACTGATTCAGAAAATGAAATATCATACGAATCAATGGATGAAGAAAATACATTTGAATATCATAGGAGTAATCGAAGAGTAGAAATTGATCAATCGTACATCATTGGAGATTGGATTTCACCCACATGAACAAGGATTATAAGTAATGATTCACAATAATCGTTTTTATCAATTTTGGAACCATTTACTTTTGAAGAAGCTATAAATGATGAATCATGGGTTAAGGATAAGAATGGAGATTTGTTCTAATTGACAAGAAATAAACAAGGGATCATGTTGATAGAACTGAATGCCACAATTTGACTAGAACAATGAGTATTTTCTAAAATAAATTAGATGAACATTGAAATGTGTTAATAAATTTGTTGTGATTTGTGTTTAATGTCTAGACACATATTGATGGTGTTAATGTCAAATAAAAATTTTATTTAGTGACTATATTGTAGTCAATTAGACATTTAATTGATATGTTAACTCAATAAGGATAGAAAGTGTATCAATTGGTTGTCAAAAACAGATTAATTAAATGGTTTTCTTAAAGTAGAAGTCTACATTAATCAACCAATGGGTTTTTAATGGTAATTATAAAATGAAGGATTTTATATTACTCAAGGAAATCTATGGACTGAAGTTCGAACCCTGAGAATGGTATTGTCATCTATATTGTCATTTAAAGTCTATCTAATATAAAAAAGGATGAGTGGATCACAATCTGTGTGTGATGAATTATGAGAAAGACTAATTCATATACATGTGTATGTATATGATATTTTATTTAGGGGAAGTAGCCATGGATCAGTGGAAAAATATTCTAGTCACATGAAATCTAAATATGAAATGATTATGATTAATGAACTCCCATAATTATTGGGGATACAAGTGATTCACATATGATACACAATTTTAAATTATTAGGAATATTATTCAAGATATATTCTAATAAAATTAAATTAAGATGAATCCAAACCATTGTTTTATCTGATTGCAGTTGGAACCAATCATAGAAAACTAGAGTATGTGCCTGTTGTAGATCCATCCATGTATAAAAGAATCATAAAAACATACTATACTTAGAAGAAACTAAACAATATATCATATTTTAAACATGGACAGTATCCTGATTTCAATTTAATTCGAAATAAGAACATGTGAATGCATTTAAATGAATCTCGATGTACATTCAAGGTACACAAATGTATGGATTATACTTTTCTTTCAGAAGAGATAATGAAATGTCATAATTTTATGATGATGACTGGGCTAATGATATGGTGGATATAATGTACAGAATTGGCAGAGCATTAATTATTGGAATGAAATGATTTTATTGTTTTGATAAAAAATAGGAATGGACTTCTCTCAGAACTGCTGAAGCAGAGTATATCTCTACTACAAAGGTTTTCACTCAATAATAATGGATGAAGCAACAACTGGATCATATTGGGGATGTGGTGAGACAACCCATGTTTATTCAGTATGATAACAGGATCCCAATTTATATTACACTAATTCATGTTCAACATTCTCATATAAAACACATTGAAATCATATATCACTTTATCAAGGAAAATGTTAAACAATGTATGATTCAAATGGATCATGTTGGAATAGATAATCATGTGGCTGACAAATTAACTATGCCATTATCATCACATGTAACTGGGTAGCATCAACTTGAAACTCCATTTTCAAACACCACCTAATAAATGCAGAGGTCACAAGAGGTCGCATATCCCATTTTGTGTTAACTATATTATTCAGTTTATATATTTGATGTGGTATTGTGGTTGATATTTGACATATCAGTTGTTATTTAGTCTCCAAAATGTACGAATACTTATTCAATGGATATATTTACTATGGGGGGAATAGAAAAATTCAATGGAAATAGGTTGTAGGATAATTGGAATGAAATCGACAGATATTCCATAGTTCAAAAGGGGGAGAATGATAAATGGATAACTTATGGAGAAAATAAAATGTTACGATAAATATTTTTTTCATTAATCCCCTCTTTTTCTCTACACCGACAATTTATCATATTGATTTACAGTTTTTGATGACGTGCTTCTCACGTATTTGGTTTTTTTTGTGAGTGTTGCATCATTGAATTTATATAAATATATCCAACAAACCCAATGGGATTTATTGTTGGAACAAAATCTATTTTTTGATAGAAATTTATAATGTTATATTTATTTTAAAAACCATGCATATAAGACGACATAATTTGGAAGAAGAGTTATATTACAGTATAGGCTGACATTTGTGTTGATGGCGGCAACGTTTTCCAGTGTCTGCTACATTTTTAGTCCCCAAAATCAGTTTTTTACCTTTTTTTGTAAAGGATGTTTTTATGAAAAAATGTCTGCAATGAGAGGTTCACGGACCAAAAAACATTGTTTTTGGATCGATAAGGTATGTATGAGGAATAGAGAGGAAAATAAAAAAGGCATCATTTCTATATTGCTGTAATATGCTGACTATGAAGTGCAATAAGCAAGCCAAATTAGGAAAAAGGTTCCTGGGGAGTCTTGTAGTTGGTGAGTGTTTAATGGTTCATGTATTTCTTGCGGTATACAGTATTTCTCATTGTTTTTTGAGATGTGGTGGCGATTTAAAGATCTACGAAGGAAGGAATGCAATATGTGGACCATGTAGAGAAACATTTTCACGAGAGATATAGTCTGTGAAAATCTAGTACCACATTGATGATTTTATGAAATAAAATCATAATGATATTTACATCTATTTATTTATATAATTATCAATAATAATTAATTAGTTAGTGATAATTAGATTAAAATTATGGGAGGAATTTGGTTATGTCCAAATATGTTCATGGGAAGATAAACTTGGGAAGGAGAAAAGACTCATGAGGATGATTGAACAAAATTAGAATTTGTCCATGAAGACATTCAAATGATGGTATTTTTCATGGTACTATAGTGTGTAATGAAAAGTAGTTCAAAAAGCAATTTTAGTAAAAATAGTTGTTGTGTGGAGATGGTACATGGAGTTTGTAGATGGATTTATAAAACAGATGTAGTACATTGATTCAGATAATAGATGATGATGAATATATTTTCCAAAAAAGTAGAGATTTTTCATGAAGGAGATATGGTCCATGAAAGAAATGGTCGTCCATTGAGATGAGGTAGTCTTCAAATTACATGCAAAAACAATGCATTATAGTTCATAGAGGAAGTAGGGAAATTCATGATGGAAATGTTTGTGAACAATTAGTGCACATAAAATTGGGTTAAAAATATGGGTAGAAGTGGGATATCAACATGTATTATATCTACATTTTATGATGCATGCATTAATGAATACGAAGGGACATACTTTTCCATAATTTTTTTTAATTCCTCCAAAGGAAGTAAGATCGGTTGTGTCAAAAGAAGTGTTTTGAGGGTTATATTGTAATATCCGTATACTATATTAAACATGGTGTTCCTAGAATAAAGTTCACATGACTAATCTTTTTTACACTACACATAGATAGGATTAGGTAATTTAGGTACTTTTGAAACAATATTGTTCTCTTCTCCATGGACTAATACATAGTGTTGAACCTCAAAAATATTGATGTGCTACATATTTACATGTGATTTTAATTCACTACTTATTCTCATCATAAATAGTAAAAGTAACTTTGTTGTGTGGGGATAATATCAATCAATTTTGATGAAAAATTTGACACTCGGATTCAGCCCTCCCCTCTTAGGGTGTTCTGGGGTCCGTGAGTGTAAATGTAACAAGGTTAACCATCGGATTGTGAACATATAATCAGGTTCATATATACACATATGGGGAATAAAATAGGTCAATAAATAAAATTTTGAAAATGTAATAATGTTAATGCATAAAATTTTAAACATGTAATCAGGTTCACACATATTTTTTTTCCTAATAGTAGGCCAATGAACACCATTTTCAGCATCAAATCAAGTCCACACATAAAATTGTAAACATGTAATCAGGTTCGTGCCTGAATTTATTGACATGAAATATGGTCTATGAAGTACATTGTGATCTTGTAATTATGAATAGGAATAAACATTTAATCATATAATAATTCTCACTCATAACATATATAGGCATGAGGCATTTATCCTTACAAAAGGAAGTGGATGGATATGCAGGACCCATCCAACACAAAATAAAATAATACCTATGTGTTCCAAAAGAAATTTAACATTAATTATATCATAAAAATGATGAAATTAAATATGAATTAAAAAACACTTCACATTATCATAAATGTTAGAGATGATAATGATTTCATAATCATTTTAATCATGAATAACCCTTGAAAGGAATTTAGTTTTAGAAGAGTTGTATCAATGTTTATTCCATAGATGAGTAACATGGTCCATATTCAACTTGTAATCATTAACATTAACCATTCACATATTGAATAGGAAGGGTTTTCATGGTTCATATTCCCAATAAATCATAAACTATATCAATGGAGAGATCTAATAAAGAGATTTATTTTGATATAACACTTGGAAAAATTCTTATGTGAAATAAATAATATTTGAAAATAAAATTTTATAAAATAAAAAATATTAAAATTAATTGTAGTTGAAAAAAATGAAAACATATAATGTATTATATAAAAACAATTTATAAAATTTCTTGAAGAAAAAATCTTTTCCACTTTGAAAAAATATTTTTAAAACATAATAAATTTGAAAACAATTTTCATTGAAAGAAACATGAAAATTTATTAAGGAAGCAATGAAAAATATTTTCCAAACATTATTTCATTAAAAATAAATTTAAAATATATAATCACGAAGATAATATTTAAATATGATTTAATAACATTTTTTAAATCTTAATGAGAAAACACGGTTTTTGAATAAAGAATATTTCTGACCCAAGAGAGAGATAAATTTATTGTTTTATATAAACATTTTATTAACCATATTGAGTACAAATATGATGAATATATGGTAATAATACATGACCATATCATTAGTTAATATATTAGATGAAATTTTAAGATTGTTTATGACATTTGGATAGTAATATATCTTAAATAGAGTTATAATTAAAAAACAGTTTAGTCAAATGCTGAGATTGTAATAATAAACACTTACCACTTTGGTAACATTGAATCATAACCCCTACGAGTGATTATCAGTATGCGAACCATGAAATATCATAATAATATTTACATTCCTAATAATAAATGTCAACGAGTAGTATATACAACTCATTAAATAATATTTGTTTCTAAAACAATATGTGTCTCAAAGACGGTATGTAGAGACAAAATTACAATAACAATTTGGTATGTTTTCAAATGCAAACCACATGATATAGATATAAAATAATGGATATGAATATAACCACAAATGTATGTATATGAATCATAGATTATGTTTATTGGTAATCTAAACACCACAAAAATGAAAAAAGTTGTCGATATGATATTAGTATCATAGAAATATATTTGATATTATAAATCCATTTATTACATGTGGAACTATCGAATCATAAGATCCATGAAATAATAAAATTAATTGAAACATTTTATATCATGAGATAAATTGTATTCATAAAATAACATATCATTGGTATGTACATACATAAGAAAACAAGAATAAGTATTGAATATAGAATATATTTTACTCAAATAAAACATAGATGAGCAAAATATACATTATGTCTTCACTTTCATCATACAAATTAAAAATCATTTTTAATAAATATAATTTTTTATAAATCATAAATAGATCCATATTCACATATATATTACCATAAATTATTTTTTATGAATTTATATTATTATTTTATTATAAATTCTATATTAAATACATGTTTTTTGTAATATCGTTATTGTTATTAATATATGTCTTGACATGCAATTTTTGGTAGTATTTATTTTATCATGATTTTTATACCTATATAATGTAAACCGTATTATTAATAAAAATATTATTTGTTATATATGTATTAATAATACTAGAAAATAATTATAATTTGAAAATTTCATACACCATTAATGGAGACAGTAGGCCACACATCTTCATGAACATTGTTTTCATTTTTTCATATTGTATGTGAGAAAGTAAATGAAAAATATGTATATATATAGTAATTAAATAATAAAAAGTATGTCCTATATAAAAGATATTTTTATTTGACCCATTCATAATACATTCTATGTAATGACTAAAAAATCACATTTCTTTTTAGACGTGGTAGGATACACATCAACAAACAAAGTTATAATATTACTAAAAGAAGACAATCATTAATGTTTGTTATATATATTATAAGGACATGGACATAAAACATTTCATAATCTTGAATTAAATGAATAATTCACATTGAGGGTATTTTCAAGTTTAGAGTTTTAGAGAATTAGGCTATAACTATTACATCTCAAAATATTACAAAGTAGACACTTTTACCCAGTTTCCATTTTTTTCATAAAATAAAACTCTTAAAAAGAAACAAGACTAGTTCTATGTTTTAGATAACATGTCATTCCGTGATCCTATCCTTGACCCTATTCATCTTTAAGTCATGTGAAAAACATTTCAAAAACATGGGATGAGCATAAAAAGCACAGTATGGGGTACACAAAAACGGAAAACGATTTGTTTTTTTCAAGACAACAAGTAAATCATGAATACCTCATCATAAGTAATACTTTTCACCTTTATGAAGTAGGAAATACTCTTCACTGAATAAAAGATAATTTCTTACATTTTTTTAACCAAAAGATCACCATAAAACTCATAAAAAGAACACATAACATATAAAGTTAACCTGGTACATAAACATACATAAATGGAATAACCATACAGTCTACTTCCACACATGTCACTAAATGTAATAGCCATAAGGCAGACTTCCATACCCAATGCGTTGGAGGTTATAACGTAACAACCCATCGTGATATTCACAGACCCACACGTCATTTGGTATATCAAATAACCACCCATAAAATGTCCAATTACCATTATAACACATAAAATATTAAAAATATAAACATTTCACTAATAACATTTCATTTGAAATCACAAGAAGTAATTTCAAGATATTGAAATAACCATTCCATTTTCATAAACAATTTAAAAAGATATTCTATGAATCAAAGTGTCCCATAAAACTTTGAATATTTTTATGGAATTATAAATTTTAAACATTCATTTCCATATAAAAATACTCAAAACCATTTTATTAACATGGACATTAAAGATAATTATTTAGAATAAGAAATCTTTAAAACATTTTAAACGATATTTTACTTAAAGAGTTTTTAACAAAATGAGAGTCTCTTGGTTAAAAATAATTGAGGAATAACATTTAATCAGAACTTTATAATATCATGAGAATATATGGATTCATGATATAATAGGATAAAGTACAGTATATACACCATATAAGAGTCAATTGGTGAAAAACACCAATGAAGTCTCAATGGAAATGTAAATTGAGATGAAATCCCTTATAAAGACGATATTGTTAAATTAAAGATAAATTAATCACATAATTATGTGTGGAAAATATTAATACACACAATATTAGTGTATATCAGGTGTAAAACAATTATATGTAATTCAGACATATTCATAGGATGACATATTCAAGATGAACAAGTTGAACCAAAAGAATTACAATTGGGTTAAGAAGTTCCCTTCACATTAAAATTCCGAAAATTAGTTGCTGTGATAAAAAGGGTATATCATGACATGGAAAAAACATTTACGTCAATAAGGATAGAGAAGAACATATCCCAACCAAATAATATTTAAATTAAAAGGCATTACAAAAAAAGTCTTTTAAAAAGTGGAGGGTGAGAGGTTCCCCTACCGATTTAGTAACATACAAAACATACGCCACATGAAAGAAGGATCATAAAATAAAGATTTAAATACTCATAAAATAATGTATTTTACAGAAATATTAAAATCATGTGTGGAACATAAACCATGGAAAAGGAAATAGTGGCCAATATATAACGAATCTCACGGGAATAAAAGTGATATGAAAAACCCTTACTTTGTTGTATTCAATCGAGTTGTATGAAAAAAAGATAATAACCACCAAATGAATTACAATATACCATGAATTTAAAGAGATTAATGATAATATATATCAATGGACGTATACATTACACCACATGCAATAAATAAGTGGCGAACAATGGAAATCTCATTGGATTAATAGTGAGATAAGGAAATCCCTTACCACATGTCCGACTTGACTCGCTCATATGTTCCCTGTTCTCCCTGAATGATAA
This sequence comes from Viscum album, assembly GCA_963277665.1. Lineage (NCBI taxonomy): Eukaryota > Viridiplantae > Streptophyta > Magnoliopsida > Santalales > Viscaceae > Viscum > Viscum album. The sequence continues at coordinate 1,020,423,154 of OY728143.1, forward strand.
AATTAAGTTAATCTCTACTTTCTTAGAATCATTTTTCAAGTTCATTATTCCTTTTATATCACTTATTACCATGTTATAAACTTTATGTAATCTTTTTAGTTAATAACAGTCATTTTGTCGATATTTGGTACTTGAGACAAAAGTGAACTTCTTATATTTACACGTTGTTCATGTGGTAAAATATCCTTTATCAGCAGAATGATATTCATGATTTAGATATCATATATATCATATATATCCAGTATATATATGTATTTATACCAGTATATAATATTTTAATGTAAGAATGGAAATGAATCGTTCATAGAGACGGTAAGCCGTATGTACGCATTAATGCTACTTTAATATATATTTCATATTTATTAGATTGAAAACATTATGATATTAAGGTATATTATAATTACAGTATGATATAATATATAATATCATTAAATCCATCCTTTATACATCCCACATATGACATTAATGATTAAAATCATTTTGAGGGGGCAGTAGTGTGCACTTCATAAAATGAAATTATCACGTTTACCCATTATGGAAACTATAAAGGTATGGAATAAATTAAAAATACAGAATCATAAAGAAACCATAAACATAATATATATCATATATAAATATAGTGACATATTAATACCCTAATTCATAATATTATTTTAAACAATATCTTTTTATTTATTTAAATCATTCATTAATGACGTAAACACTGCATCATCATTGTGTCATAAATAATTTTATTTATTTGACGTCTAAAAATTATAAAAAAATTACCATGATGTATGAAATATTTTTACCTTCCTAATTAATATTTATATTTAAAATTATAACTTATATAACCCCTTGTAAAAATTATTTTAGTAAAATAATACATGTTTGTGACATTTTTATTTTTACTTTAAATAAAAATTTATTAATGTCATTATCATAACCAATTGGATCCATGGGGCTCCAAAATTGACCCATGGATTGTCTTGGTCGGACATGACTCATCAAATAACGGTAGGAAATGTGTCACGGTAATTTTATATTTTTTTAATATTATTTTTACATTAAATTACCCTAATTCCCTTTAATCACGGTTAATAAAACTAAAACTTTACTATTTACATAGAATTATTTTCATCCTATTCAACCACATTAAACTTACTAATGACTACTATGTTTTTCGGATTTTTTAATTTCAATTCACAGAAGCAGTAAAATTACATTTAAATGAAAAATTCATTTTTTAACTACTACTTAGTGGTTTTACTATTCATAAAAAATTGATGTTTTTCAGAAAGATACCAAAAATTCACCCTAAGGTAAATTTGATATTCGAAATAAAAAAATTATGCCCATTTTACAAAATTCAAAACATATAAGTTTCATTAATTAATTTTATAATTAATTCCCACTATCAAAAAAATAGCGTGTTTTTAAGAAACAATATCTATCAAAAGATTGACACATGTTTATGTCCAATTTCAAAGTGAAATTAATTCCAATGACCAACATTGGATTGAATGGTAAAAATATATTTTAATTAATATTTAAACCCAATTAAAAAGATAATCTAACCATATAAATAATTTAGATTAAAATGAGTTTTTGAATTTAAATACAACAAATTTCACTTTTCATGAAAAAATGAACTTTATTTGAAAAATAACAAAAAGTTACACAAAGTAAATTCTGATGTCCCGATTCTAAATAAGGATTTTATTTTGTCATATAAAACATATAAAATTGAAATAAAGTAGATTTAAAAAGGGTTCTACATCAAAAGGTGGATAATTGAACTTTTAATGAATATTATAATATTTATGCTTAAAATTGGATTATTTGCATTTGAAGCCTCTATCATTTATTTGGTAATTGTTAAAATATTTAAAAAACATATATTATAATTTTATAGTTATTTCTGTTCATTCCCGCCATTACAATGGCTAGGAGGTAACTACCATTTAAACTAATATTATTATATTATTAGTGTTCAACATAAGATTTCAAAGAAACTCCTTGTTGCTTATTGGGTATGCCATCGAACATATCATCCCATTTAAAGTAATGTTAATATTTTATTCCCAAATATTAATAAATATGATAATGTCATATTCTTTATTTACCTGGGATGTTACATATACTAACTCATAAAATATACAGTAATCAAAAATATCAATTATAAATATAGTACAAAAATGGTATTTCCATAATTACTCCCAACCCTGAAAGGTGGTAATGAAATAACGGACAACATCGGTTCATGAGGCAGTATACTTCCACACACACAAATGATGATTATGTATCCAATCTGATGGATATATGTGTTGGTGTATGTATAAATATCAACATAAAACTATAAAACTATATTAATGATACTATGTTTATCATATAATAATGGAATACTATCAATTTAATAGTTGGAGAGTTAAATAAAACAAATTTTCTGATTGAAGGATGTTATCTCTTCTTAGAGTAACTCATTTTCTTTTCCGCCAAATGACATCATTTTTTACATTAATCCAAAAGTAAGCCATCTAGGGTGATATTAAGGATTTTTTGATATTTTTTGGGAATGTATATATGGATCTATAAGGATTTATTGGTGGGAGTATGTGAGGGGGTTATATAAACTTTTATAGTGGATGGGGAGTGTAATTCATGATGAACCATAAAGTTAAACACTATTAATAGGCTCCCTAACATACATTTCCTCAAAGAATTTACATTTTTAATAAATTATTTGAAATGGTGTATATATACGGATGAAATATGTTTTGATCATTTTTAAACGTCATTTTGACCCTCATGATTAATGTCTAACGCATAAGTAATCTCATGATCACCTCATGTTCACCTTAATCACTGTAATTTAATATATTTTCATTTAAAAATCCATTTGTTAGGACAATAATTTTACATTATTTTAAATTATAAATTTCCATTCCTTCAAATATTCAATCTATTTTTAAACACCCCAATCATATAAGTGGCATAAATAATATCACACTAATAATGTAGACACAACATGACCATGAATTTTTATTGTAAAAAAGTTCAAAATATTGAAATACTTTTTATCCAATATCAATGTAAAATATATGATAATGAGATAAATTTTATTAATAAATTACTAATTCATAATAAAAAACTTTTCATACAATTAAAAATTAATTTATAACCATAAAAATATATTACTCGAAAAAGATGTTTTCAAATAAAATTCATTATTTCCCAATATTAATAAAAAAATGAAACTTACAAAAAACCAAAATACAAATATTTTTTTAATATTATTATATCAAAAAATGAAATAATTTTCTGAAATAAAAATTAGAAAAGTTTTAATAATTATGTTTCAAGACAATACTTCCTTTAAATGGTTGTAATACTGCATTTTAGAAAAATACTTCTTTTTACACCTCTAACTAGATTTGTACTAACTTATTCGTATCAGACATATTGGATGAAATTTAAAATAAAATTTATTTATCATATTTAAATTCAATTAACATATCTGAATAATATTTATTAAATTATTAAATTAATAAAAAATTCAATTTTATGAACAATTTATTTTAAATAAAACACATCTCTTATATTCAATCCATTTTTATTTTCACATCATAGTAATTAAAATAATAACAATTTCTTATATTAAAACAGGTATTCTATAGCTTCATAATTTTCTTAATATTATTCATATCTCGAATTCCAACATCTCGGTGATAACTATTGTAGTATTTTAGTAATAATATAGTCATTCACTATAACATTGTCTTGCATGGGACACATACTATCGAAGGAACCCAACATTGTGTGTAACAAATGCCAAACATAGTTTTGGGTGTACCATAATATAATAATAATATTGTCTGTATTGAAAATATTAACATTTTTTTAATAAATCAATTGAAATATTTTTTTTATAAAATAAATATTTAGTGTTTCCTAAAATGAAAATATCGAAAATATTAAATTATTTTGAAAACAATATTCCTATAATATTAATGTTTTAATGTCTACCCCAAATAAATTGAATTTCACATCCAAAATTATTATGGTTTAACAAATTATTGATACTTAATTATTAATATCATAGAACCCAACATCGTGAACATGAATACTATAACATTCCATAAAAAGGAGGAGTTGAAAACATAATGGTTACCCAAAGTAACTCATAACTAGGTATCCACAAAGTAGAAAATATAATTAAAATTTATACAGGGGATGGATGAAATGTGTAAACTGTTAACATTAGTAATGTCAATTTTCTAACTAAGACTAGTGTCTAGGGAAATATTTTCCTCAAATGATCCTTCACCAATAGAGTGAGCCATATACACCTCTTGTGGTTCTCTTTAGTATGGATCAACCACTACAAAAACCTCTAGTATATCCAATGGAGGAAAAATATCGACCACCATTGATGTGGTTTGATATCTAGAATCCCTTTCCGACGATAATTTTTGTGATACACATAGAATTTATATCCTCCTTAATCCTCTCATTTTCTATCATATTTTTTCTTCCTATAGTATAGAACTGTCCCCTAAAGCCACCTCCTTTGAAAAATCAATGTTAGGATCATATTTTGTATCCTCTATATCCTACTTATCAATTTCAACCCTCTTTCACTATCGTTACACTATGCTCGAGCATTGTCATAGCTGGATATGCTCCAAACACTGTTTGATCTACTATTTTAAGATCATTTTTGGACTATAGTGACTTATGAAAGTTAAAACCTGAAGGAAAATGATAATATTGGAAAGGGATTAAAATAAATATATATACTGATTAACAACTCATAATGATCAATGAACAATCCCATAGACTATAGTTTTCCCCAATTATTCTCTATTTTAGTTTCATAATCAACATTAATGGAATGTAAGACTCATAAGACCACAACATCATCGGGGTTCATGTTCTCTCCCCCACTATGGTTGGTTCACCTTTTACATCTTTCATTGGTTCACTGTGAACCTATCCCTTCTACAAGATCACAAATTACAACAATATAAAGGATTATTTAGGATTAAATATTAATTATTGGGTATTTTTAAATACACACATGTAAAATATAATTACTTTATAAGTGGTAGTATTTTTATCCCTAGGTGTTCCAAGATAAAAATTTCTTCCCGACGAATCATCTAATTATTCTCCCTCAGCAACACCAGCTACAAATTGGTCTATAAAAAGTCATATATTATATATAGTGGACAATATAATAATGAATTTTATGGTAATGGCCCATGTGATTCCACGAGAAAATAAAATATCTTTCATCTCCCCCATGAATTTATCTACCTCGTATTAGGAATCAGGGAAACCTTCTGTCTCATTATCATTCTTGATGAGGAATATTTCGTAGGAATAGAGACATTTCAATATTCCTCAAAGTTAGGTAATTTATTCATGGATTCCCAAAAAAGCATAGGAATCAGAATACACAACAATATTGGGACCAATTGGGTGATGTGGTCACATCCATATACCAAAAGGGTGTTCCCTAAAAAAATTTCTAGATGGATGACCATCCTCTAAGAGCATATTAAATAGGAGAATTTGGAATGTTTCTTCCACCTTCCATGGAGTTTCATCATTTTTTAGAATAGGAATTTTTGAATATACACCTACTTCTCCACCTGTTGGAACAACACTTCCTCCACTACATGCCCTTCCATCTGCTCTATCTCGACCGCATTGTCATGGGACCATTCCTTCCTTGTCGAACAAAGAAGAAGGCATAATAGGTGTTTCCCTCATGTAAATTCTATACCAACATTCTGAATACACATTGTTGAGACATTAAGCACCCGTGGGAGGATTTTATTCATTTCAAATCCCATGATCACAGTTAAAAAACAATATCCATATATTCTTGATGACCGAGAGTTGTAATTGACTATGTATACTCGTGTTTACCCTATGGTGAGCCACTAATTGCATCAAAAAATGCTCAATGAACAAATGTGGTTTTAATGTCTTACCAATCCACATACAGTCTACATTGTACTTCAATAAACCACCATTAAATTCCAATAGATATGAATGATGATCGAGAGTCCAAATGATAATACTTTTATCATTCATGATAAAAGGGTAAATGTGCCTAAAATGATGTGCCCCACTATCTTGATCCTCTATAGTGTGTAAACCATCCCCTAATAAAAATTCTAGCCCCATTAGATGTTTTATATTGATGGATAGAGGTTTATATTGATAGAGGGAGATGGGTTATAGAAGCATGTAACCCCCATGAGGGTGGTGACCAAACGATACAGGTAATTGAACAGCCCACACACATGGAAGGATTTTTCCCCTGGCTAATATGGATCATCCCCATTATAAGATTATGTAGTATCAGAAATGATAAATTAATGTACCAAATCCCATAATTAATGTGATTATTTCCTCTCAATAACAAATTAGATAATTTGAGTGGCATCCCTACTCCCTTGACCATGGACTTGTTCAGTATGTTGTTTAAGCCTACTTCATGGATAAATCCTTTTTCCCCAACATGTCATCACAATCCCCCAACATAAATCCTATAAATACACATTCTATACCTAGAATATACTTTTGATCCTATGTATTACACACATCTAGTTTTGATTCATAAAACATAGACCCTTAGACCAGAATACCATTATTATATTAGAGATCCCACATGTTGATGTGGACCTACCCATGGTGCAGATGAAATGTGTTTATCCGAATTGAACACATTACCAATAAATATGAAATTATTTACATATAATATTAGAAATCGAATTTTTAAAACCACCCCCCTCAAAAGTCATGACCAATTTCTTATCCAACTATATCTCTTTGAAGAAATGTAATTACCTACACACCCATGCACATTAATCCATGCTGTTTTTTCTATGGTGCATGTCACATCCTTATTTCAACCCCTTATGAGGGTTCTCCAATCCATCCTTGGGAATCATCTCATACTATGGTGGGTATGGAAATTCATCAAATGATTTTCCTTTGATGTTTTTTAGAATTTTTAATTGTTTGTGTACATTATGAGATTAATAGTTCTTCGTAATGTGACATCAAATAGGCCTATTCCACTCATTAATCCCAATCGTTCTCCTAAAAGAGTATGTGGAATCGCCTCGATTACAACTAGGGCTGAACACATCATCTATTAATACAACCCCATAAAAAATATCCAATTAAATACATGGAATCCATATTGATCCACCATCAGCAATGTAGTTAGTTTTTTCATAATCAGACCCCCCTAGACACTCTTCCAAATAATGATATTTCCTTTGACCTCCCATTATAGATAATTAAAATCCTTATAACATTTGGAGACATAGAAAAAAATTTAACTGGATAATGAATGTTAGTTCATCATGGTCATGTTAATTTATTTTTCAAGAGCAAAGAGGTATGTTAGTTGAAATTCAATTATCTACATTGTCTAGTTTCATGGGTTGTGAGGATTGAAATCTAAAAAGACCCATGATGGTCATTAGTTTCATGAAGAGAAAGAATTGGACTATTATTCTTGAAAAGATACAGGTCCACTCAGTGATCCCCACCCCTATTAATAATAATGTTTCAGACAGATTACGGTGAATATGGATTTCCAATCCCTATATTTCATTGGTTCTACCTCATAATACAACCCTACATTCCCTCGTAGATTCAATTTCCAAGGTAGTGTGGGATTTTTCGAAATTGAAATGCATGTGTCTCTAAAGAGGAGATTTCAATTTTGATTAAATATTTTTCCAAAAGTGATCAAAATTATTCTTAAGGGTCTCTATTGGAATTCAAAAAATAATCACAAATAGAATCAATTTGTGAAATAATTAACTTGAATGAAGCTTATGTACTTACTATCACATAAAAGAACATAGGTTAGTTGAAATCCATTTCACAACACACAACTGTATCATGAAGATGAGGTAGTGTCCTAAATTATAGGTTACTCTAGATGATGGATTTACCCTGAACAAGAGGAACTGAGGCAATATCATTTTTGCAATGAAACTATGGTTTTAGGAACCCCATCACAATTTAAATCAAAAAATCCTCCGCATTAGACTCCATTATTTAAAAAATTATTCCAATACCTTTTTGGAATTTATATAACTCTATATGTCTGAATTTTAATGGGACACTACATCTTAGCTTTAAAAAAAATCTCTAAATTAACAAAACTACAACTCATCAAGAGATAGATAGGGATTCGATCTCCACTGGTATCCATCATTTTCGAAACAACTTCTGAAGGTGTTTTTTAAACCACATACTATAGTACTGCTGCTATTTCTAAAGTTCCATAGAGCTTATATAATAAGAATTCGTTTTCCAACTGTTGGGTTTTCAGATGATAATTATTCATCAAAAAACCAACCTTATGGGGACCATGACCTAACTATGAGGCATGGACACCTTATTTCATAAGTCTTATTATTTCATGATATATCCAGCTATATAAAAACCCAATGTTTATTATAACCCCAAATATTTCAATTCATCATATTTTAAAAAAGAAATCTACCAATACTACCCATGGTGCCTCCATTCATCAGATACCCTCTCAAAATTTAGGTTCCAATAGTGCTTGTATATATCCTAAACTAGTTCAACTCCACCATAAATCATTGAGAATAAAAGTACCACATACCCTTGTGTCTTGCCAATATTATCCATGTTTGACCAGGTTCAATACCTTCACAATAAATCTTATTTATATCCACCCAAAATTCTATATCCCATATTTCTACTCCTCTACAACAATGATTAGGCCATGACCCAGCCAATTGATCATAATCAATGGAAACAGAAGCACTGAAGGTGGAATCCCCAAGGGATATTTAGTACATGTATTTTCATATATTCAGTTTTTAAGACCATATTATCACAATTACATAGTCTCCCTCAGGGTGTACTTCATCAAGGTCCAAGTGATATAATGTAAAACTGCCAATATCAACTTTCAAATAATATTGAGATAAAATTAATGATAACACCCATAACATATGATGTTAAAATGTATCCTTATATCCTTTTATGATAATGGGATTCTCCATATATAAACATAAATGGATGATATCAACATGAACATATACTCCTCTCTTGATCAGCTAATCCCCATGGACTCTTACTCAAGGATGCACATAAGAATAATAACAGCACCTTACATAATGGATGAACCATTCATGACATGATAATCATCACATCATAATGATTTACTTAATCGAAGGGTTTTGTCACATGATAATAAACATTGGCATAAAACTACATTGTTCATAATCCATTTATATTAAATAGGCTAAAGTAGAATCTTCCCTAATGTTTGATCCTAGAACCAAAATAATAAGACATAATCGCATGTGCGGAATATTCCCCCTATGGAAGAACTTTTAACAAATTACATCTGTGAAATCTCTCCATAGGGATACATTTAACCAATAATTCATGCGTGAAACCTCCCCCCCATGGTACACAGTCCACTAAAAACCAAGTGTGAAATCATCCGTATTTGGGGTACACAACACAAAATACTGAGTGTGAAATACTCCTCTTCAGATACAAACATAAATAAAATCCTTATATCTTAAGTGATCCCATTGGGGAAATACTCCACCCAATCCCATGTGTGAAATCTACCCCCATTGGGACACACATAACCAATCCCCCAGGTTTAAAATATTCTCCCCTAGGAAAGAATTTCACAAAACGCCATGGGAGAAATCATACCCCCACATAACACACCTAACAAAACACAAATTTATAAAATATCACCGCTCTTGAATATAATTCACCAAATAAAAAATGTGGAATCTTACCCCATAGAAGAACACTCCATTAAATCCCATGTGTTAAATATTCCCCTTTGGGGATACACTCTATCAAATCCAAACTATGAAATATTACCCTTAATGACACATTTCACCCCATTCCAATTATGAAATACACCCTAGGTACACACTTAACCAAACCCTAATTTTAGATCATCTTCCCCCCTGGGGACACGAATCACGGTACAATTTCCCAAAGATCATGTTAAATGTGTGACCCCCTATCATCACAAGATGTTAAATTGGTGAAAATCCCATCTTTATAGGATTTTTATGGTTTAACGTGATCCATAATCCCTTCACCATATATAATAATGATAGGATACATGTGGAAAAAATCCTTATAATACCTACACCCATGGAATTAACAACCTCATTATTGAAGTGTGATTCGTTATGTTTCATGACAAAGATGACTCATATGATATTCCTATTAATTTAAATTAGGAGTAATTTATATTTTCCCTACTAACCCAAATTCAAGAGATACCCATAAATTAAAAATGATACTAGTTGTTGTAATTGATGGTTACTAGCCTACTGATACAGAATCATCTAAATTGACATTCATCCTCCGTGAGATGACACTGAGAATGTGTTTTGTTGATAGGAAATATAACTATCTGGGAGTCCCGGGCATGGTGATGATTTCCAAGGTTGATTCCATGGAATGTGAAACTAAAATCCCATTATCCCATACTTCTCCTAGAGGAAAAATTCCTGATAAAAGAGAAGAAATCTAACTACCTTTCGAAATAAGGATTTTTTTGAAATAATAAATGTTAAAATATTATAGGTGGGTATATGGTGTATTGCCTCAATAACAGCATCAAAAACATTGAACTTGTTACTTCATTCTGTTAGTAGAAAATAACAAGCTACATTATCAAATATTCATATTCATAAAGACACTATCATAATGGATATAAAAATTATCGATGGGGAAATAATAATAGGATGAAATATATCCTACCTTCTGAAAATTATGTTCCAACAATCTATCTAAAAACTATTAAGGAGGCATAACATGATGATCTTATGATTGAAAAAGAGATGAAATTAGTAATATCTGGGAAGCTACATGAATTCAACAATAATGAGGATGATATCATTTTATTATGAACTATAAATTTCTTGAATTTTTCTCATAAGAATACGATTTAGCTATTTGATAAAGTTGTTTTCTCATATTTCCCCATCAATCATGCAATTACGACAATTTAATGTGATATTTGACTACACATATCATCAGAAACAACGTAGAAGATTATTTTTTAGTATATTTAAATATTATTGGAATATTTTGTTGGTAAATAAATGTGATAGATATATATAGGGATGATGAAATGATTTCATGAAACCATGTAGAAATCAGAAAAAATCACAATGTACATTGTTATTATTACCATGAACACATCCAAAGGAAATAAATATGATATGTGTTGTGGTGGAACACCTCACCATGAATATACACTTCATTAATATTCTAGAATATTGCATTTGTGAAAAACCTACCAAGACATCTATAAATGTATTGGTAAGGATTCATGGGGTTCCACTATCAACATCATCAATGATCCATGGTTCACATAAAAGTTTTGGAGAATTATTCATCATTAGTTGAATAAATTGTGGTATCATAAAACATATTTTCATCCCCAAACTAATGAAAAATATGAATGGACTATATAGACATTTGAGGTAATGAAAATATCATACACATTGGAACATAATGGTGGATGCGATCAATATACTTTATTTATCGAGTTTTGATAAAAAATAAGATTACACGAGAGTATTCAAATGGATCGATATTGAAGTCTATATGAGAAGAGATCTTGAAATATTGATTTTTTAGATGATTTTTGTGAATGAATTCTACAAGGACATTACAATGTTCCTTATATGATATCGAAGGTTAAAGCTAATCAATATAATATAAAAACTAGATATATTAAAAAAAGGGATTTGTGGACAACTATTTATGTGGATTGGAGTTTATAGTTTGTGAAAAATCATTGTTTGAATAATACCTTGGAAGAGATAAATGTGGCTTGGAATGAAATGAAATCATATCCTTAGGAACATTGGCTTCATTGGGATCCATGATCTTATATGAGATGTATTCTATCAACTTGGACATACCCAAAGTATAGCTCGTTTTCATGATGTGTTCCCCATATATCTCTTAAAATATCAAATATCTTACCCATTAGATGTATTGAAACTAGAATTTGTATGACTAGATGAATAAATAAAACTTGAGTAGGATCCATTAATGATCGTGGAATGTAGATAAAATTTTCTACGCAATAAGATAAGTCCAATTTTCATAGTATTGTGGAAGAACTAAAAATATGATGTGGTAATGTTGGAAATAAATGAAACAATGGAGTTGAAGTACCTTCATTTATTCTCAACCTATAATAACTATTTAAATTTATTGGAAACAATTTCTAAATTGGATAACAATATAATGACCAGGACTTTTTTAAGGATTTTTTACTAAATTAATTTTTATTATATTATTTTTTTTGAAGTGTTTCCATTGAAAATTTACTGAAACACTATTTATTATATAAAATTTAGCTTATATGAGTGTAGAAGAAGGGATTATATTATAATATTTTAAATAAAGGGGGAGTATATCAACATAGACATCCTCCAAACAAGTAATACCCTCATTGTTACCTTTATTGTCTAGTACATCTATAACCATATTCACTTCATGACGTGTATGAGTTGAAATATGATTAATATCATAGTGCGAATGGACAAAATCCATCCAAAAGGTAGTAATCGACCAAGCCTGATGAATCTCACCATTCCTAATTACATGCACTATGGTAGTCAAGTAACATTCAATCCATATGTTGTTCCAACATTTTTTGTAGGTGAAGGAATCTAAATGAATAACACTCAACATTTCCACATCCATAGAGGAGGAAATAAGACAACTTCCATAAATGCACTCAAAGATATGACAGATATGATTCATGAATATGACTCCATGTCTGGTGGGTCATAGATTTCCTTTAGAATCACTATCCACATTAATTTTAATTCAACAAATAGGTGGAGGTTTCCAGAAATATTCAAACGTGCACCACAGTTGGTGACCAATTCCATCAACCTGTAGATTTCAGATAATCACAAATTCCCTTAGAGTGCTGTAGCAATTACCCTTCTAAATTATTGAGGCTTCACAAATTGAAATAAAAATCCCCATCTGACCTGCACTAATGTTGACTGAGCAATTTTTGGGAAAGATTTCATTTATATTATACAAGATCCCATGAAATATGTTAGTGACTGAATCTTGAAATAAGTTTTTGATTAGTTTGGAAATATCCATATTCACTCAAGAAATTAGTTGAGCATTGATAGATTTAAGAATCTAATATTTGTATTCAAGTATGTCAAAAATATATTTCAAAAGAGTAGTGGTAGTTGCAAAAAATAAATAAATTAAAAGAATATTCTATATGATGTTTAAAATGGTGAAACTTGGAAAAAATTAGGATCATAATTGTTTATAAACAAGTATAAGTGGGAACCCTTTTATAGGTAATATTCCAAATAATAGTAAATAGTTAAGACTTTATACATGTCCTCTAATGGTTTTTGATCCATATCAATTCATTTCTAGTGTCATGAAAATGTTGATTTTAAATAAATATTGTGTCAAACATTCCATTGTGTTCATTATCCCATATTAGAAAATAATCCTTATTATTGAAAGAATAGTTTCCAATAACATGGAAAACATTCTATGAGAGGTTGTTTGTATGAGAATTAATGATATCCAAAATAGTGAAATTAGTGTTATTAGTAGTTTTTTAGGGCTCAATGAAATTAAAGGGTTTTTTTAACAAAATACCATATAGATGATCCGAAAAAGTTAATGTATCTTTTCCTAAAAAAGCTACATTCCTCTTTTAAATGAAATTAATATAGGGAGAGACTTTATGAATCAATTTTCATGTATTCATGGATTGAAGATCCACATTAATGAGAATTACATTATCAATTCTAAGGAAACCATTATTTAGAGTATGGAAACAACTCATCCAAGGTATAGTCACTAATTTCATAACCACGATGTGGACAGTCCAAACAATGTTTTTGATATAGATGTTCATTTTTTTAAAAAGACCGACATGCCATTTATAAACCATCATGGAGTAAACCATTTTGGAAATAATAATCGAAATCATAGGTCATATTCTCCATACCATAGATAGAGTTTTATCTTTTCCATGTGGAGATATTGTGATGAATTTGATCAACAATACTAGAGAAATTGCTTGATTTGGGTTTTCCCCAAAAAAACAATCTAATTAAAGCATAAAAATATTTATATTATTTTATGTATTATTAAATTAATCCAAATATTATATGTAGAAAAAAATTATAAAATATATAATATGGTGTGGGAACATTTCTATAACCTTGATAATCTTGAATCATCCCTCTCAAGAACTGTAGTACATAAATATTATTAAACCTGTAAAAAGTTAAAAAATTCAACTATAAAGAAATTTTAGGAATTATGCGGAATTTTTAATTATGAAATTAATATATATTTATATGAGTACATGTGACCATTGAAATTTTAATGTGACTATTGGAATATGAACCTTAATATTGCAAATTTTATCTCAATTTTGAAAAGTAACTAGAACGATTAGAATTGTAAAATGATTCTTGGAATTGTAATTTATTTTAAAAATAATAAATTATGATATAAATCATATTTCTCATGACTATATTATTTTACTCCATGATATTTTTTAAATTAGTTTTTTCTAATAAATTAAATTTCATGATATCTTATGTTACATGATACAAATTATTTTTTTATGTTACATGAAACATTATGCTAGCTTATGTTATTGTTAAACAATAGATTTAATAAAGATAATATTTATTATTAATATAGTTCGGTTGTGATAGTTATAACCTAGAAATTAGAAATATATATATGAGTAATAGTTAATAGATTCTAAATATCTAGTGTAATGTTTTTCTATAGAGAAAAGATATTGATAAAAAAGTACAAAACATTTCATTAATGACATTATATGTTTCAAAAATAATATTAACTAAAAAATAGTTTTATTTTTATGAAAAATAATAAAATAAATATTTTATACTCCTAGAGAAAGTATTTGATAAAATAAATATAAATTTATAAATAAGAATATCATAATTATCCAACATTCAGTTTATAATAAATGTTTCAAAAAATAAACCTTTTTTATAATTCAATAACAATATAGAATTTAATATAAAAACTTTATTTTATTTTAAATTATTTATAAAATTAATATATATTATAATATAGTTATAATATAGAATTATATTAATTATATATCTTAAAATCTTAATTAATTTTTTTTATAAAATTTATATATAATTCGGTCAAAGAAACATCGTTATCTTTTGAACATTTTCTCTAAGAAAACATGCATTCTGATCATGTCTGAAATAATAATTATAATTTAATTTTTTCAACTTATATTAATTGATTTTTGAAGTATGGTTTTCATATTATGAATCTTAATACTTAATAATTTCTAATTTTGTCTCCATATTTTTTCAACAAAATTTATATTGAAAATATAAAAAATTATTTATCATGGTAAAGGTAAAAAGGGTTTAGTTGCTGTTAAACTATGATGATAAGGGTTAAAATGACTATAATACTTTTGAAATTAATAGTGGATTAAAATATTTCAATATTATACTTTCGAAGTATTAATATATGATCATTTGTATGTTTTTTCTATAAAAAACCTCTTTTTTATTTTTTAACTTTGAAAAATTTCCATGTTGTTTCCATGTCGGTTACTTTCATCCACTTAAAAATGGCCACCACTAGCATCCACTAATTGACACCTGTTAAGAAATATTGTTCATTAAATTATTTCCGAAATACATCCCCACAATTCTAACACATGTTATATAGCTTTTGTTCTTCCTTTAATATTAGTATAAGGGTCCTTAATAAGATATCAATGAGATAAGCTCTGAATAAAAGGTAATTCTCTTCACGGTTCTCATTCATTCTCATTATTAATTTTCCCATATTAATTAGTATTTTAAAATATAATACAATAAAACCAATATATAAAATATAATTTCAATTCATTATTTTAATGTAATATCTTATATTCATCTCTTATTCCATAAAATTGAAAATGAAACCACTTATCATGTGTATGGCAGACTTCCACCACCCAAACCATCAAAATAGATTTTCAATAACCACATATCATGGTTTTTTGTAATTATGGATTTGTGAAACACACACACACACAGGTATATATATATATTTATATATAATTTTCTGTAAAATATTTTTAGATTTTGAAATAAAATATAACATATTAATTTTTGTATTTTTTATTCCATCGTGGTACAATACTATCGTTTGTGTGTTTATGGACTACTACCTCATGAAACAATGTGATTTATTTTCACTAATGAGTTACATGGATAGTAATATAGATTATGACAATGATAACAAATTATATATATGAAAGCATTGTTTTTCACAAACGGGTAATATTCATTTCATCACATTTCAATTTATTCATATATATATATAAGCAATTTTCATTCGTACATAAAACCTATCATCTCCATAAATGTAAAATTGTATCATTCTATATGTAACATTATTGAAGGAATAAAAATATATAAGTAATGAAAATATATGAACAAAATTTCAAATTTTATAAATATGAATGTGATGGATTGATGTTAAATATACAATAAATACATCTTCAGTTTAAAACACTCATAAGAAAAATAATAGTCAATAACTACATATAGAGACATTATAAAAAAATTATATATAAAATGTTGTTGAAACATTTTATATTGATTATATATGATATTGTAAGTATACTTATTATTATGGAAATGATTTTGGAAACACCTATATTAATTATATTTGATGTTAAAAAATGTATGATGGAAGTTGATATTCATGTGGTATTAGATTTACTTCTGACCATATTTATTATAAGGCATAAACTATATTCACCCCATATTTCATTTATGTGGTCTATATTTTCCACATGAATTTATTTTATGAATATTTTGTGAAAAATTATGGGGTTTATATTTCAATTTTAGGATATAACTTTCAATTTTATTAACATTTAATTATTTTTAATGTTTTATTGGATTTAGGAAACAATCTTGTTGTTTATCAGAACAGATTAGGAATATATTTCCAATGTTGAGATATTACATTCTATCTATCAGTAATCCTCATGAATTTTATACTCATATACATATTAATGATATTTAAAATTTTGGTTACTATTTTTAAACTACTTATTAATTAAAATAAATGAGAATTTTATTAATACAAACAAATTTTATTTCCAACAACGGTCCAAGAAAAAATATTTCCTTAGAAATAATGTTTCTTATATACTTTTCTCATAACATAATAATGTTCTGAACCTCCATTGTCTATTATGTTTCAAAATCTAGTGTTTTGGGTATTCTAGGAGGAAATGGGAGCTCATTTCTCATATTTTTCCATATTTCCAGTTCTTATATCAGTTCGTTAGGGTGTTGGTGATTCAGGGTGTCAATGAGTCATGGAATCAGTGAGTCAGGATGTCGGTGACAAAAAGATTCAATGATCTAGGGCGTCATTGAGTATCGACATCAGCGAGTTAGGGTGTCAGTGAGTCAGGAATCAGTAGTTCAGGTTAGCAGCTCCGTGTCGATGACTAGTTATCGATGGCTCGATGTTAGTTTCTTGCTATTGATAGCTCACACATTTGTCCCTCATTGACATTATTACTCAGTCTTTCTAGTTTTTACCCTCTTATGTTTTATTTTATGTTAATTAATTTCACAACTTTTTTAGGTGTTTCTAAAGTAGTTTCAAAGGATAATAATTATATATTTAAAATATGAATGTTCCCAAGACATTGAAATAGTCAAAACTCATTGTCTTGCCCATGTTCTATCTTTTATTTAATTGGAATTATTTTCTTCCATGGATTTTGGATCATTATTTTTCTAAAGAAGGGGTCCTCTCTTCTCTTTTCTCTTGGTGCACAATGACCATTTCTTCTGAGGCCAGCCATAGGCCTATGTTGTCCCCCATATTTGGTTTTCCTTAGAGTCTCTTTCCCATGTGAGCCCCCTATTTTGGTACAATGAGGTGTTTTGGTCGCTTCTTGTTCCATTTAAATATTTCCTTCACCTCTCAATAAATTTTTCATAATGAGTGTTGGGTATAATGATACCTATTTGTGATAATGGTTGAATCCAATTTAACAAATCAAATAAGAGGTAATTATTGAGGGGATGGGATCATGAGGGTGATTATTGTTTTTTTATGATATCCTTGATCTATGAAGTGAATTTGACGTATTTTTTTATTTGAAAATAATAATTTTGGGGGGTCTTTTTTGTGAACATGTGATGTTTCACATCTATTATTGATTCTCTATTGACATTATTGTAAACATGTAATATGAATAATCACGTATACCTGGTTAAATGAAAAGGATTCCACATAATGAATCATTATTAAGTATTCAAACCTATTAATTAAAGTTGAATTAATGAACCTTTTTTTGGGAAAATCCAAATTCACATAGCTTGTTTTTTTGTAGTTGTGTGCTATGTGGGTCTTTTGGGGGTTTTCACATTTTTAGGATTTTATGGTGGTGATGTTGGGGGTATGGATTTGGGAATAATGATGGGAAGTGGAGTTGGTTCTATGATAAGGGTGTGGTGTGAGTGTCCAGTGGGGATATGGTTTAGTTGTGGTTGATGTGGGATTTGTGTATGAGGTGTTGCATGAGGTGTTATGAAATCTATGGATGAGGGATTGCTTGATTGTGGAATGGATGGACAAGTTTTGCATTGGGACTGAATGGGAGGAAGTGGTTGGGTAGTGTGGCTTTAGTACTAGAATGGGTCATGATTTCATGTTTATGGTGTTGTTTTTTTATGAAGAGGGGCTATTGAGTTTGGATTTGATAGAATAAATTTGTATGGGATAACATTTTAGAATTTTGTAGGTTGTTTCTCCATTTGATGGTCATGGAAGTGGTGGGAATGTTTTTATCACCTTATAATGTTTATTGTGATTGGTGTATTCCCCGGTAAGGATGGAAATAAATAAATGAATGATTTGATAATGTAGAATGATATTTGGTTAAATGAATCAGTTAGGGGTTTTTTTTATTTGCTTCTTGTAGTGCAATAACATTCAATTGACTGTCATTTGTGGCAGTACATGCATATAGGTGTATAAGCAATAATGGGTTTTAGTGGGATGGTTTTATGTTGGGAATACCCTTGGATGGGCTATTTTTTTTACCTATATTTCTAGAATTGTAGTTCCATATGTTTTCTATACACACCCCACCCATGTAGATCACTATGTAGTGAACATCACCATTTATATGTGGGGGTATCCTTCCTAAAATCATTGTGGTGGGATGAAAGGATGGTTACTGAGTTTACACTAATCCCTATTGTAGGAAATTATCAGTTTAGAATTTTCAGGGAGGCTATAATGGATTGAGAATTATTACTAGATTTATGGTATTGGATGTGTGAGAGTTGGTTTTTTTCCCAGGTGTCATAGAGATGAGGCCTTTGGGTTTCTGGGTGAGGCATGTGGTGGTTATGGACGAGCTGTCTTTGGGGGGGATTTGGTGTGGTCTGTGGCCCAAGTGTGTGTAAGAAGGATATGATAGTGGGATTTGTGGGCGAGTGAGCTATCATCCAGAGAATCCCCATTAGGGATGAGCAGTTAACCCGTGGGATGTGGGGTGAGGTACCCAAATATATATGTGATTGTTATATTTCATTACTTGATTTGTGATATTTGGTGAGCGTGACAGGGTGAGGTTGGGAAGGATCGTATACCTTTATAGGTTGTTTTGAGTATCTATTTTTTTACATAGTGGCATTAGCATGATTCTCCCACATTTTCTTAGGTGTATTTTTCTATTCTTACTAGTTATACATATATGTTCAACCGATATATATATATATATAGGATTCTAGGGAGATTACGTCTATCGTGCTAGTCATTACTTTCATGGATGTTGGGGGTGGTTGTTGTGTTACTCCATATATTTTTTTGGTACATTGGAGTTTTATTATTATTTCTATCTATTTTACATTGAACATTCATGCGGTAAGGGTTTTGTTTCCCATATATATATATCTTTTTTTCGTGGAGAATTTTTGGTTAATACATCTTATCTCCTGACCATGGTTACAATAAAAATTGAATTAACTCCCTCATTAATGATATTTATATACCATTGGTGTTGTTCTACGCCCAGGGGCCTATAACAGGTGTGAAACATGGGGGTCGTTATCTCTCATTAATCTTGTTTAGGATGGTCAAAAAAATATTATTTTCCCTTCCCTCATCATGAAGAAGGTGGGTCATGAAAGAATAGTATCAGAGGATAATGGTATGGAGATAGGATAGAGTTTGGAGTTAGAATGTGTGAGGAAATCATGGGCTGGTAGGGGAATAGTGTGAGTTGATCTTGGTGTATAACATAATCAAGGGAAGGCAGTCTAGGAAATGGGATTACCCCCAGTGATCTAATGCAATGACTCTGAGCTTACTGAATGAAAAAGTGAGGCAACACCGATTGTTGGGGTATAGATCATTGGAATGGTTCATAAATAATGATGACATGAGTTCATTTTTCATTTGGGAGTTTGTATACATATAAAATAAAAAATGAGGCAAAATGATTCCTAAATAAATTCCATGTAACCATTGATTTAGAGTTCTATGTTTTCATTTCAGCTAAGTCTCTTGAACATCACCCGCATGTGGTACGTATTGTAGAGGGTCAACATGCGGACATGGTTGACCTGTGTTTGGTAAATCCAGCAGTGCCAGATGATCAGGGGAATGATTACTTTTCTTAGTATACATTTTACACATTGTTAGTTTTGTGATAATCATACTCATTCATTGAACATAGTCTATCACTTTACATGAGACTATATATATTGAGACATTATGTGCACATGGTGTTGATTACACAAGTCATTGGTCGGACCATCTTCATTGATGTTTTCCAAGGATGTAGACTTATACCGAGGTAACATAAATCTTCTGGGGATATATTTCTAATACATGTACATGAATTTGATACCATACTTGGCATTGATTGTTTTTTTTGGATCATGATGTTATCAACTGCTTCTTCAGATGAGTTTTGTTTTCAAATATGAAAGGTCGGTGTATAGCATTATTTCGAAAGCAGAGGTATGTGGTGGATATCTAGCTTATGGATACACTTATTTCGTTTTTAAATATGATTTTAGTGGGGTTTATGGATATAGATATGATGCTGTTTCCATGGATTAATAGAGTTTCTATATATTTTCCCTCAAGTGGTTGTGACTCTATCCCATTGACGTGACATTTATTGTTGGATTGACATAGAAACCAATGAAAGATTTATTTTGATGGAACCTTATTGGATGAAACCATCTGAGTTGTGGAATATTCATATCTAAATTTTAGAGCTAATAATGAAAGGTTTCATACTAAATAGTGTGTCATAGTGGGGTTCTTTGTTCTTGTTTGTGAATAAGGAAAACAGGTTTCTAAGGCTATTCATAGACTACTAGAGACATAATCAGATAGCTATCAAGAACCATTAAAATATCATAATGATAGATGATCTTTTAAACACACTATGGGGAGGGATTTTGGGTAACAAGTTAAATCTTTAGGATTGATATCACCAATTGAGGGAGATGGAGGGTGAAATCCTAAATACTTCATTTATGTGTATGTATAAGCACTATGAGTTCATAGTTATGTTGGTTGGTGATAAAAACACTTTAGTGTGTTCATGGGTCTCATGAAATCTATATTTCATTTGACTTTGGATGGGTTCATCATGTTATTCATCAATTAAGACCATAATCTACGTAATACTCAATGAGGAGAATATCACGCATCTCAGTACTATCATAGAGGTCCATCAACACCAACATCAATACAGAAAACAATCCATGTGCATGTTTTAAACATGATAGGTGCACGTAATTGGATAAGTGGTGTCTAATCCTAGTGTAACAGTGGACCCACCAAAGGTAGAGTCAGTTTTTTCTTGGGAATATCCCAATTATGTAGAATAGAATCGTTATTTTCTCAATTTGGAAATCTACTACTAGAGATTCATATATGATTTTTCTTAGGTAGTAGCTCTTTTGAATGATCTGACAAAAATAGACCTATATTTTGTGTGGGACAAGATGCTCTAGCCATATTTTATATATATGACAGAGAATTATGTCATTGGTCTAGTTCTCTTGCGACTAGAGTAATGGGTAATGTTCTTGGCATTTTCTAATGCTTCACCTCAAGTCTTAGGGTGTCTGTTGATCCAACAAAGGTGGGTTATATTTAATGGGTCAAAGAAATTATATCCCCTAAATATAACAATTCCACCCATGATCTGGAAGTAGTAGATATCACATTCTCACTAATGATGTTACGATACTACTTCATTCAAGAGTGTTGTTTGGTCTTCACAGATCAAGAGAGATTGAGGTAAATATTTTACCACAAGGATCTAAACATTCCATAGTGGAGGTGTACGGAGTATCTATAGGATTAGGATTTTGAGAAAGACTTCACCACAATAAATGATAATGTTTTTTCTAATACATTTAGTTTGAAGTTGTAGAAGGATGTTTTTTGAGAATTTGTATAGTATTAGAGGGATGTGATGGAGTTCTCTAACATTCACATAGATGCTGGAATTGACTATGGTAGAATTCATTCATTTTAGTTAACCTTATAGACATCACAGAAGCAGGAGGTGGAGGAGTCTCAATTGGAAACACAGAGGTAGAGGTGAGGCGGGATCCCTTTGAGCTGGGTTATGCTCTAGAGGGGTGATGGGAGGATGCTTAGAAATGGATGATGTTCCATGGGAAACTGGTTGTTTCAGTGGAAATATGCATGGATTTTCTCTTTGAGTTTCATACATCATCAGTAATGATTCACACAAGAATTTCTATGATATACTAGGGCTTGAGGGAATACTTATTGTGGCATGTGATAAAGCAATAAGTGGCAGAGTTTGTGGGAATGTTCTTAGTGTTCTGGTAAGTGAAGGATGAGAACCATGTTCCAGGTGATTTTTTGCAGCCCCTAGATTTCCCCGAGTGGAAGTGGGATGACATATTAAAGTATAACATTATAAGACTTCCAAGGGATCACAGATGATTCAATTGCAATTTAATTTTAGTGGATCGACTGATGAAATTATCTCAAATCATAGCGATCAATGAGTCCAGTGTAGTGGATGCATAACAATGGAGGTACATTGAGAATTTAGTGAAGTTACATGGTCTTCCCTGATCCATCATCTTTGATAATGATACATGTTTTATTTCTTGATTTAGAAAGGTATTGCAGAATTTATTTGGCACCCAATCACACCTAAACCCTATTATCCATCCTAAGATAGATGAACAAATAGATAAGACCATACATACGTTTATGGAAATTTTCTTGGCATGTATTTTTGTCTATAGTGGGTCCTAGTAGAAGCATTCTAACTTTTTATAGTTTTCATGCAATAATAGATATTACTCTTCTGATGGCATGACTTCATTCAATGCTTTATTCTGGAGGTTGTGTCATTCATCATTATGCTAGATGGATGTTGGGGAGGCTGTTTTCCTTGGTCCGAATCTTGTTTAGAGTACCAAATAGAAGGTTTTTATTGTCCGTAAGAGGATGAAGGTAGCACAATATTGATATACATCGTATTCCAATTATATGATAAGGCGTTTGGAGTTCTAGGTTGGGGAAATAAATATTGGATGTTTTCCCCTCAGCGTGTAATGTGAAGGATTGGTAGTGGGATTAATATTTATTCAAGGTTCATGAGAGCTTTTGAGTTATTGGAAAGAATTGTGGAGTTGACATATTAGTTGGAATTTCCACCGTAGTTGGGTAAGATCCACAATGTCTTTCATGTCTCCCATTTTTGTAAATATCTTTACGATGACTCCCATGTCATTGATGGCGGGAGTTGGATATTAAGAACGACACAACATTCGTGGTGGGAAAATTAGATATCCATGATCATAATGAGGTGTTCTTGTGTGGATGAAACATTCCCTTGGTTCGTATTTTGTGAAGCCATGGTGTCCTATTGGAGAGTACTTTGGAGGAAGCGATGTAGATGTGTGTTATTTTTTATTTGAGATGTAAATCATGATCATTATTTTCTATGAAAAGATTTGTTTCCTTATTATGTGATGTATGATAATGTAGTGATGTATGAGGAGGGTAGTTCTTTATCCCTAATGAAGATTCAGTAATGGAGATGCTATTAAACTCATGTGGGTGTGTTAGTTCTTCCCAAAAGAGGATAATATCCTCACATGGGGGATGGAATTCCATTATTCAAATGATTGGGAATTGTGAATTTTGGTTCATGTGTGGTATGGCACATAGTTGTTTTGGTTGGAAAAAAATCAAAGGTGGTATTCGTGGATATTTAGGTTTCATTCCAACATTCAGACAACATTTTTAGTTTATCCATAAGAGTTATTTTATGGGGTGTTTTTTCAGACACCTCTTCCTTCTTAGTTTGTATTGAATTATCGGGGGGGGGGGGGATAGTTTATGAGGTATTTAATGTTTTCTCCCATACCTCTGTGATCCATTACATTATTAAAATCTAGTGTTCGGTGTGTTATGAAAGGAAATTGTAGCACAATTCTAGATTATTACAGTTTTGTACTTTTTTCACTTGGTGAGTTCTGTCTTCAGTGAGACATGGCATCAGTGAGTCCATGTATAAATTAGTTAGGTCATCAGTGAGTTAGGGAATCAGTGAGAAAGGGTTTAGAGATAAAGGGATTCGGTGATTCAGTGCATCAGTGAGTCAAGGTGTTTGTGGTGTAGGGAATCAGTGAGTTAGTGTGTTTGTGACTCAGGGCATCATAGTGTCCATGCGTTAGTGTGTCAGGGCATCAGTGAGTCATGTCATCGCTAAGTCAAGTCATCAGTGAGTCTCGACATCGATGAGTCAGGGTGTCGGTGAGTTAGGGTGTTGGTGAGTTAGGAATTGGAAGGTCTCATCAATTACTCATCATTAGTATCTCATCATTGGGGACTCGTTGTTGGTGTCTCACTGCCTGTGGCTTGTATTGGCTGACTCGCCGACAGGTGACTCATTTCTACAATTTCCCATTCTTTCCAGTTTCACCCCTATAACGTTTTATTTGATGTAAATGATGTTTAATCCAGTGTTTGAGAATTTATAAAGTTGTTTTATATGATATTAGTTATATCCTTAATATAAAAATGTCCCCTTGAAATTGAAATAGTCAAACCACGTGGAATTGGACACGATCCGACATTAACAGCCTCAAAACTATTTTTGTCTACTGATATTGGATATTGATTTTTATATTATTATGGTCCCCTATTCTATTTTATCGTTGGGAATAGAGAACATTTAATAACCGATGATCTATATTACAATGATCCAGTTCCCCCTATTTAGTTTTTCTTGGAGTCTCCGGCTAACGTGACCCACCTATTTTTCTGAAATAAAAATTTGGGTTGCATGTTTTTCCATTTTTGGATTTAGTTCATCTCACATTTAATTTTGTATCATGCAAGGTGGAAAATTTGATACCTCCATGTGAGAATAGATTATAAAACATAATGAAGATAATAAGAGGTAATAAATGAGGGGATGATATCAGGATGGCGATGATTATCTTGTTTTATAAGATTTCCTTGATCTGTTTTTTGGATTTTATTTTTTTTGTTCTCTAAAACTAATGGTCGTTAGTTGTCTTTTCTTACAATCTTGTGATTATATATAATTATTGTTTATGAACTTTTTAAATTACCAAAAACCTGAATTTTTTTTAATCTTTTATACCAGTTTAAATGAACAGGATGCCCCTGATCAAAAATGATTTTGTCATCACCACTATTTATCAAAGTGGGATTAAGGACCCGTTTTTGAGTAAATATCAATACACACAGTTTTTTTGGTGTGGATGTGGGATGTGTGGATATTTTTCTGTTTTTTAATTTATGTGGGTTATACATTGGGGTTGTTAGTGGTGTAGTTTTGGGAAAAAGGTTGGGTAGAGGAGTCATTTCTATAAGAAGGGTGTTTTATGTGTGTGAAATGGTGGTAGTGGAATAGTGGTGGTTATTGTGGGATTTTTGTATAATGTTTTATTGGAGTTTGGATGGAATATGAGATTGAGTGATTGACTGATTGTAGACTAGATGGATTTGTTATGAAGTGGGACTTCATCTGAGGTGTGCTTGAGAAGTGGGGTTTTTGGAATTTGTTGTGTAATGATTTCATGATTATTAGTGTGTTGGGTGTCGTGTTGTTGGGTAGAGGGGAATCCATGTCTGGTTCTAAGGGGATGAAATGGGTGGGATAGCATTAAATAATGTCGTAGGTAGTTTATCTCTTATTTTACATTGATTTTATTTGTTTATTTTCTTTATATTATAATGTTTTTTGCATTTGGTAGTTTCTTAGTTTGGGATGGAGATATATAAATGAACGATTTGATAATGTATAATGATAGCTGGTTAAATTAATCATCTAGGTGTATGTCTCGAGTTGGGGCTTGCAGTGATGCAGCATTCAAGTGATCACCATTCATGGTTGTACAACCATGATGGGTAGAAGTTGTGATGGTTTTGAGTGTGCTAGTTTTATGTTTAGAATCCAATAGGATGGGTAGATTTTCCAATCATATGTATAAACATTTTCTTCCTTGTTTTTTCAATATGCCCCCACCCGTATTGATCACTATTTTATAAACACCCCCATTTTAATGATGGATGGTGCCTTTATAAACATCCCAGTGAGAGGATGGATTGTTGGTTACTAACATTACCATATTCCCTCTTCTAGGAAATTATAACCCAAGACATTTTATTTTTTTACAGACTTTGGGTTTATTACCACATTTATTATATTGATTTTCTGAGTGGGGTTTTTTCCCCAAGGGTCTTCAAGATGAGGCCCATGTATTTTCAATCAAGATGTGTGGTGATTGTGGCCAATTTTTGTAATGGAAGGATGTGATGTGGTTTGTGGCAAGTTTTGTGTTGTAAAGTTGTGAAAGTGGGGCTTCGGGAAGAGTGTGGTAGCGTCATGACATTCTCCATTAGTGATGAGAAGTTTTCCAGTGGAAAGTAGTGTTGGGTACCCAATGATCAATGTTATTATTATATTTCATTAATTGATTTCTATTATTTAGTGAGAGTTCCTTGGTGGGGATCTCATGGATAGTATACCTTGTTAGGTGATTCGGTGTTTCAGTTGGTTTCTCCTAGGGGCTTAGTATGCATCTCCTACTTATTCATGGGTGACAAAGGAAAATTCCTACTGAGTATACATGTATGCTCTACCTATGTATATAAATCTATTTTCATGTTTCCAGAGATATTATTTATAACACACAATACCATACTAACTTAGACATTAGAAGCGGTTTCTATAACAATCCTTATCTTTTTGTTTAGTACATACTTGGCATCTTCTTTTGTTATTTCTGGCAGCTTTACTTTGAACATACATATGTATTGGGTTTTGGTATCTTTATATATGTGTGTGTTTCTTGGTGTTTTATGAGGGCCATACATCTTATCTATTGATCATGGTTCATTAAAAATTGTAATTCATACCAGTTTCATTTTATTTCACTACCCTTACTGCTTGTCCCCACCCTGAGGATGATCAAAGGAGGGACTTAGCACATCCTCATGGGGTTTCCTATTCTGGTTTGTGTAAAAGAAAGATGGTTCAATGAGACATTTCCTTGATTATAGATCATTGATTAACATCACTCTTATGAACA
Source organism: Viscum album (assembly GCA_963277665.1). NCBI lineage: Eukaryota > Viridiplantae > Streptophyta > Magnoliopsida > Santalales > Viscaceae > Viscum > Viscum album. The sequence goes on from OY728143.1 coordinate 1,020,450,897, forward strand.
TGTATCATTTGCCTCTTATAGATGATTTGTTTGATCAGATCCAGGGAGCTCAGTATTTTTGGAAGATTTACTTTAGGTCAGAGTACCATTAGTTGAAAGTGAAGGAAGAATAAATTCCAAAGACCGCATTTAATAATAGATATGTCCATTATGAATATTTTTGTTATGCCTTTTGGGTTAACCAATGCACCTGTTGTATTCATAGATCTTATGAATAAAATTTTCTGTCTGTTTTTAGATAAGTTTGTGGTTGTGTTTTTTAATGATATATTGGTTTATTCAAAAAGTAATGAGAAACATGAAAGTCATTTAAGTGTTACCATTCAATCCTTAAAAGAAATGAATCTGTTTGGAAAATTTACCAAGTGTGAGTTTTGGTTAAAAAAAATTTTATTCCTTGGCCACATTTTTTTAGAAAATGGAATAACTATTGATCCTACTAAAAAAAAGTTATTTAAGAATGTCCAAGACCAAAAAATATAACTAAGATTAATTATTTTCTTGGATAATCATGTTATTTCGAAAGGTTTATAGACAATTTTTCATGGTTATCTATCCCAATAACTAAGTTAACTCGAAAAGTAGTTTGGTTCATCTGGATAAAATAATGTGATGATTGTTTTCATGAATTGAAAATAAGATTGGTGAATTCTCCAGTTTTGGAACTGCATTCTAGAAATGGTCTGTTCGTTATCTACCATGATGCTTTGTTGAAAGGACTTGGCTGTGACCTTATGCAGAACGATTAGGAAATTTCTTATCCTTAATCTCAATTGAAACCTCATTTGTTAAATTACCCTACACATGATTTATAATTAAATACTAATTTTTCTCTAAAAAATTGGAGGCATCATCTAAATGGAGTAAAATTTGAAATACATACTATCCAAAATGGTTTGAAATATATATTCACTCATAATGAATTAAACATGAGATGGTGGAGATGGTTTGAATTAATTAAGGATTATGATTGCATGATCCATTACCATCTGGGAACGGAAAATAATATGGAAAATGATTTGAGTCAATAATGTAATGCTACATTATCCATGACACATTTGGAATGAGATCCTTTTGTTTTTTTTTTGATTTGACGATCTTCGGCATAGATGTTGTTTGTGCATGAACATCCTCATTTTTGTTTCATGTGTCAATGAAAACATCTATATCAAACAGAATAAATCAAGCCCAGAAAGAAGGTAGTGAGTTGCAGAAAAAGGTAGAGTTGGTTAAAAAGGGTAAGTATCCTGATATTATCATTGCCAATGATTGTGTTTTGAGTTTTGGGAAGAGATTATGTGTGCCTTTTGATTAGAAGTTGAAGAAAGAGTTGTTATGTTATGCTGATAGTTATCCATTTTTAGTTCATCCAGTAATTACTATGATGGCACATATATCTTTGAGAATATTTCTGGTGGGATGGAATGAAAAGAAATATTGCTGACATTACTGTGAAATGTTTGATTTGTCAACAGGTTAATGAAGTGAAACAGTTACCAATTGGAATGGTTCTGTCTTTATCGGTTCCTGAGTGACGATGGTAAAATATATCCATGGACTTCATTGTGGGATTACCGAATACATCTCGAGGTAATAATTCAATCTGGGTTATTGTTGATCAGTTGACTAATTCTATGCATTTCCTTCATATTTGAGATAATTTATATCTAGATCAACATTCTAGGTTGTATGTTAATGTGATAGACAGGTTGCATGGAGTTCCACTTTCCATTCCATCTATTCATGATCCCATGTTTGCTTCTTACTTTTGGAAAGGCCATTAAAATTCATTGGGTACTGAATTGAATTTCATTACAAATTTTCATCCTAAATTAGATGGGCAATCATAACGAACAATTCAGAACATAGAGGATATTCTACACACTTGTTCACTGGATTACCAGGGATGTTGGGATAAACATCATTCTATAAATGAATTTTCATATAATAACAGTTTTCATTCTAGTATAGAGATGGCTCCATTTGAGGCATTATATGGGAAGCGATGTCAAACTCTAGATTTTCAGGATGAATTTGGTTAATGAAAATTTATGGGACCAGAATATGTAGAATAGATGGAAGAAATATTTTGGTTGATTTAGAAGAACTTGAGAATAGCTCAGAGCATGCATAAAAGTAATGCAGATAATAGGGGGACTGATCTTTCTTTTGAGTTAGGTAATCATGCTTTTCCTATAGTTTGTCCATGTAAAAATGTGATGCATTTTGGAAATTTAGGAAACTTGTGTCATGGGATCATTGGACCTCTAAAATCCATTAGAAAGTTGGATCAGTTTCCTATAGAGTGGCATTACCTCCTTGATTATCCCAGGTACACAATTTTTTTCATGTTTCATTTTGGAGAAAGTTTATGCCATATCCATCTCATGTTTTGATCCTAGAGGTAGTTAACTAGGTGGAGATTTTCTTTTATGAGAAACAACCAGTATAGATACATGAACGAAGAAGGAATGTTTTGTAGAATAAGATAATTAATCAGGTAATGGTTTTGTGAAAAACCATATGGTTGGAGAAGCAACATTGGAATATGAAAATACTATAGAGGATAAATACCCCCACTTATTTGATAAGTGAATAAAAATTCCAAGCACAAAATTTCCAAAAGGGAGAAGGATGTAACAACCCAGGTAAAAATTTAATACATTTTCATATTTATTAATATTTGTGAATTAAATATTAATTTTACATTAATGACGACAATATGTTTGATGGATTACCCGATATACAAAAATAGGTTTCTTTGAAATCTATCATTGCACACGATTAATATAATAATATTATTTTAAATGGTCGTTAACACCTACACATTTTATTGGTGGGAATGAATAAAACTAAATACAATATCATTATAAATATTTTTTAAATGTTTTTATATTTATCAAATAAAAGTTAGTGGCTTAAAATTTGAATGAATCTAATTTTAAGCACAAATACCCAAATATTCATAAAAAGGACAATTTATCTCCATTTAATGGAGAACTCTCATTAAATCTAGTTTTTTTACATTTATATGTTCTATTTTAAAAAACAGAATTATTCTTATGAATTAGGAAATCAAAATTTACTTTGCATGTAATTTTTTTATTTTTCTGATGATGACTCTTTTTTTAATGAATAGTGAAAATACTCTATTTTAATTCAAACTGCATTTTATTATATTTTATTTATGTGGATATATTATCTTTTTAATTGTTTTTAAAGTGTAATAATATTATTTTTTTACTGTTTAATCCAATTTTTGTAATAGATGTAATTTCACATTGATTTTGGACATAAATAAGTGCCAATCTTTTGGTACTTATTATTTCTTAAAAATACGCCTTTTGTTTTGACAGCGGGAATTAATTTTAAATTAATTTATTCCACATTTATGTATTGAATTTGGAATAATTTATTTGATATAAGGAATCTATCATTCCAAAATTTGAAAATATGTAACTTTTATTTTTAGACATTATGAATATTTACATCAGTAAATTTTTTATTTCCCATGGTTAAAGGGTAAATCTGGTAATTAAGGGTAAAAAAATAATATTATAATAATATAAAATTACAATAACATGTGTCTTAATACTATTTATTGACACATTTCTAACCATGGGCATCCTTGGGTCTATTTTTGTGACCCCATGGAGCAACTTGGGAGTGATAATGACACTTTATTTTACTTAACTTAATATATAGGAAAAAATAACATAAAAAAATATCTTTTAGTAAATAAATTTTAACCTATGTTTTTATAGTTTATATCATTTATTATATACATTAATTGTAATGCTAAAAATATTTCCAATATCATTGTAATTTTTTTATAAATTTTAGAAACATATAAATAAAATTATTTATGACTAAATATTGATGCAATGATTACCTCATTAATGAATGATTTAAATATGTATGATTATAAATAATATGAAATATCTAAAACCTATCAAATTCATATTGGATTATTTTTCATCGATCTTGACTCATCTTATCTTTTTCTTTAATGATTTTGGACCTTTTTAAACTGAATATAAGTTTATAGTAAACTAATTGTTTAAACATTCAAAAAGAGCCCCTCCCCCCACTTATAAAATGACACCACTTCTATCCCATTAATCACAACACTAAATCCCCTTTTAAAGACCAAAATGTTCCTAAATTTTCTCCCCACATCCATCTCATCCTCATAGTGGATATACCGTAGGTAGAAGAAACTTCAAGTAATCCTTTTGTTCAAACCAAAGGGAGATACTTGATTTAAAGGTAACATTTTCTTTTACGTTATATTCTTTTATTTTAATTATCCAACAACCTAAACTATTTTTATTTATTTATTTTATAAAAAAAGTATAATATATATACAAGGTTTTTGTTATGAGATTTATTCGAACTACACAAAAAAACTACATCTAATGGATTAGAACATATTGTTTCTGTGGACGGCGAACTATTGCCTCACAAAATGATGATTGTTCAAATTACTCTAACTGCCTCTCATGGTGGCCATTATTATAGAAATGTATTTTTATGTGATATATATTATATTTATATTGTTTATATTCTTCATTATTTTTCATTTATAGAATACCATTATGGTTTCCATAGTGGGTAATTATGATAATTTCATTTGAGGAAATGTCGACTACCGCCCCCTCAAGGTGATATTACTCGTTCATGACTTATGTGGGAAATGTAACGGATGGAGTTAATGAAATTATATATTATATTATAAATTAATCATAATATACCTATTTATAATTGTGTTTTCATGCAATTAATATAAGAAATTGAAATGAATGTAGTGTTCATGCGCACGTACGGATTATCGTCTCCATGAACGGTGCATTTCATTTCTTATCTCCAAATGATTTGTACTATTAAAAATACACACATATATATATATATATATGCTGAATATATATGATATATATGATATCTAAATCATGAATATAATTCTGGAGGTAATGGAATTTCAACCACAAGAACAATTTATTATTATAACCAATTCATTTTAATTCAAGTTCCGAACATTGAAAAAATGTCTTATATGAACTCAAATAATTATCCAATTGTAATTGAAAGGTAATAAGTGATATTAAATACATAATAAACTTGAAAAAGGATCAAAATCAAGTATAAATTATTTTATGATTATTAATCAAGAAAATAATGAATGAAGGGGTCAAGTCAGACACGTAAAAAGGGAACTTATTATCCCAATTCCCATTCTTTAGGTTGATCATATATTTATTATTTATGTAGTTCAATCATTATGTGAGAGATTAATTTTTATATATAATAATTTATTTATACATTCTTAATGTTTTCTTAAATCTATTACACAAAATAAATCTATTTTTTCTACAAAATGATCTTTGAATGTGACTTCATCACAATCTCATTCCATTAAGTCATATTTTGTTTTATGCATGTATTTAATTTATATGGTATATAAAAACCTTTGTATTTTTATATAATTAAAAGGAAATATTTTTCTATGAGGAGTTTTTCTAAACAACAAAAAAATGAATTTTTTATTGTAACCAGTGACAAAGTCATTTTTCACTGATGCAAGTAATATTTGATCATTGGCATCCATAGAAGGTTGTAATATTTTTAAAAGGAAAATAAATACCATAAAATCATTTAAATATTTGGATGTTAAAAATGGTTATGATAATGGATTTTTTTATTTCAATATATTTAAATGATATATTCTGATTGAAATGTGTAAGTATTATCTTTCGATTATATTTGTTATATGTGTTATGATTTTATAATGGTACATGGACATTTGATAGGTGGTTACATGATAAACCAAATAACGGGTGGTGTTGTGATAGACCAGGATGGGTGGTAACATTATAACCATAAATGCATTAGGTATTGAAGTCATCCATATGGCTATTCCATTTAGTGATATGTGTGGAAGTCGACCTTATAGTTATTATATTTAATTATGTTTATGTCTCTATTTACCTTTATATGTGATATATTCTATCAATGGGTTTTATGGTAATATTTTGGTTACAAATAGGTAAAAATGATCTTTTTTTAGTAATGAGTATTTACTACTTCATAAAGGTGAAAATAATTACATATTATAAAGTATTCATGGTTTACTTGTTGTTTTAAAAAACTAAATGTTTTATTTTTTTTGTGTATCCCTTATGAAGCTTTTTATTCTATTACATATTTTTGAAATGTTTTTCACAGGATATATAGTAGATTAGGGTCAAGGATGGCATAAAAGAAAATTCATACTGTCTAAAACCTGGAAAAAGACATGACTCTTTTTTCAAAATGTTATTATAATATGAAAAAAAGGAATCTAAGTAGAAGTTTCAACATATGAATTTTGGAGATGAAATGTAATATTTATGACCTAAATCTCTAAAAATATAAACATGAAATGATCATCTATGAGAATTATTTATTTAATTCAATAATATGTATTCTTTTAAGGACGAGTCCTTATAAAGATGCCTTCTGAGACTTCAACCATCATATAACTCACCCTTAGAGTGTATTCATGTGTATTAAGAGGATACATATCTAGGCCCATCTAACACAATGTTTAATTTCCCACATTATAATTATAATATCCCATTATAATGAAAATATTTTTTAATGTAATTTTTTTCCCACTAGGGAATTCATACTGTAAAAAAATGATGTGAAATCGGAGGATTCATGTAAATGATGTGTTCAATTGAAGATGCAATGAAATTTATAATGTACATTGAAATGGAAAACAACTTGATGATGATGAATAAAATAACTCATTGTATGAAATATAAAATGAATCATGTTGAGAAACTAGATTCACCTCAAACAGAACAACATTTTATCTAGTTATTCATCAACTACGTCATTTATTTGGTTAATGTATTGATCAATTTATTGTAAAATACATTATAAGGTCTGTAGAAAAGATTATTTCAATACTATATTTTTTGGAGCTAGTGAAGTAACCCTAGAAATATACTTCTTATATAGAGAAGCATATCAATGGTTGAAAATGATATGATAAAAAGAAAATAAGAAAGATTGATTCAAGGGAGTTTGAACATTTTATGAGAATATATGTAAATAAATATTTCCTCATTATATTCAAAAACATGGTGACTAAATTCCTAGAGAAAAATAATGGATTTTATTAGAAGTAATGGGATAGACATTATAAGTGATGTTGAAGATATATTACGTATAACGTGAATGTTGAATTAGTGTTTGGAGAGGTGTAACTATCAATTAAGAAGAATTAATAGCATAAAAAAATGTAGACAAACATAGTGAAGTAATTGTACTATATATAAGGATAAACAAAATTAAAACATCCAACATGCATTAAATGTCGGAATAAGTAATCTAGGACTATCTATTCTAGTAGTGCAATGTGATACAAGTGACGAAATTATTTCAATATAGCTAGAAACTATTTTGGTGAGGTGGAGCCTGAACTTCATAACACTATATTCAAAGAGATGATGATTTACTCCCAACCAGATGTTCACTACTTAATGTGGGGATACATATGGAGATTTTATAATCGATGTCCTAATCAACATACAATAAATGGAACCACCATTTACATCATCATAGGAGAGGGGATCTGGTTTGGAATTTTAATATCACTATAGATGAAGTATAGGATCTATATGATGTGGTGGAATGTACTGTTAACAAGATCACAATGATATAAATTACATTTTTTATTATGTTTCTATGCATTCCTTTATTTCAACAATGTTTTTAAAGAACATAGTATTAATATCTCATCATATGAAAGTAATTTTATCATTCAATATTCCAGGAGAGATCATCCAAGATTTAATATTGAATATAAACTATAGTGTTGTCTTTTTTGGGTAAACACACACACCATATATAGTAGTAATTCCCATGAGTGATTTCAACCCTATAAATAGGATGGACTATATCTCAATGTATTTTTAAAATATTAATGGTATTAGAAATAAAATTTCCTTAGTTTTGAATGGACATCCTATAGTTATTTTCAATGGAGATATATATCAGTTTGCAAAGTATCGATAATCACCTCCCATGTAATTCACTATGTAGATTATCGATGGATATAGAGTAGAAAACAAAAGTTTAATGATCGAGAATGATGCTAAGGATTAGTAATATAATTGATTTTTTCTTGAAGAGTTACATGTACCTCACCCATAAGGATATGTATCATTATCCATTGAACATATACATGGCTCTAAGATAAAATCAAAGACAACATATAGTAAAGAAAATATTGGTTTAGATGAATCAATGAAACAATATACATATTTTTTGGATAATTGATTTATCTGACCTTGTTTATTCCCTTGGGGAAGCTCTTATATTAGTAAAGAAGGTGGATATATCAATGTGTCTATGATTTGACATCAAAGTACATAATGGGGTCATAGAAAATAACAAGTACCCAATCACAATGATTGATGACTTGTTTCATAATTTTTATGGGGCACAAAAATAATTAAAGAATTAACACTGATATGTGTATCATCAATTGAGTGTGAAGGAAGAAAATATTCAAAACAATTAATTCCCAAAAAGATATGGGAATTATAATTTTGTTGTTGTTCCCTTCATCCGGGCCAATTAACCATATATAATATTAGGATTTAGAAATAGGTTCTTTATAGACTCCCATGATAAATTCTTCATTGATTTTATTGATGATATTCTATTATTTTCCAATATTTACGTGGAGAATGTCGACCTGGAAAGGTTTTTATTGGAAAATATTTCAAAGGATATGATTTTTGAAAAATTACTCAAATCTGAATCCTGGTTACAACAAGATGATTTGTTGGGGAACATTGTAACCAATAAAAGAGTCACAGTTCACCTCATGTAGAAAAAAGCAACATAGGAGTGGGTTCATCACAAAAAAATCAATATATATTCATGGTATCCTATTTTTAGCAGGATATTATATAGTTTTTTGGAAAATTATATCTTGAATTTCCAATCGATTAACCATGCAAACTAAAAAGAGGGGTTATGTTCATGAGGATAATAAAGAGTGAAGAATTATTCTATGTATTGAAATAGATATTGGATACTGAACTTGTGTTAAATATATCCTCATTCAGAGAAATAATATTTATTTATAATTATGAATATGTGAATGGTCTTAGTTTTCCCTTGCGAAAAATGACCAGGTAAATTCTTATTCATATCAATAGTTGAAGTCTCCTGAAGAGAATTATACTACCCCAGACATGAACCATTCTGAAATTATTTTTATCAAAAAATATAAAGGCACTAACAGTATTAGTGGAATTGTGATAAATTGATAGACAAAAAATGATTAAACTATATTTCCCACAAAATGAAATGATTATGAGACAACGGAGAGCATTATAACTTTGTAAAGATAATTAATGTTTATTTAATTATGACAGAAAAATAGAAAATAATGCTAACGATTAATTAAGTAGGAATGACCATTTCGTGTGGTAAAGGATAAGAATTCAAGGATATCCTTCGATCATTGACAAAGATAAATTGCATATGGGATCTTAAGTGAAGGGAAATCATCATCTATATCCCAATTTATTTATCAACCATCATCATTATTGATGATATAGAATTCTAAAAGAGAATATTCTCTTGTTAGTAATTAAGAGTGTGGCTATGAAAATTTTAATGTTTGTTGAATTCAATATTGATCATGGTGTATGGAAATTCCATTCAAGGATATGCATTCCATCTGTCTGGGACATAAAGAATGTTATGATGGATTTATCTCATAGATCAATGTTATTTATATATCATCAAAGCACAAAAATTAGTGTGGATATTCATGATCATTATTTGTTTGATAATATGAAAATGGAAATTTCTTAATACAGTACAAGGTTGTTGGTTTATCATCAATAGGTTGTAGGGAGACAACATCATGAAAATGTATTGAAACACAACTCATATGATAATGGATGTTGTGCAATATCCCTATGGACAACATCAATGGTCTCCAAATAAAATAAAATAAACAATTTGTTATGGTCTATAATAGATTGAATCACCAATATTACCCATTTTATTTCAATTTATGATGATTTCTCTGTTTATTAGAATTCATTTATATACTTGATGGAATTTGTGTGGTTGAATTTAGTGCCAATTTATATTATTTTTCTTGTTATCCATTGTTCACATGTAAATTATTTATAATTAAAAAATGTATTTTGAATATTGAATTGAATTTTAGTAAATCCATTCACCCCCAAACTGATGGAAAATTAAAAAGGAATATTTTGATCATTATGACATGGAGGGATCACGATCAATGTAATTTATAAGAGGATGGGATCAATAACTTCAATTATTTGAGTCCATTTAATGAAACAGATCAAACTTGAGTTTTGAAATAATATCGTATGAATATAGTTTTTGGAAGGAAATGTAGACTCATATATAATGGGATGTCATTGGTATGATAAATCAGTATGGTTCTGATCAATTCAAATAGATCAAATAAAGGGTTCATTCCATCCAAAGACAAATAAAATATTATCACTGTTTGAAAAAGATCTACATTAATAACCATATTATGGAATTAGAGTTATATGTTGGAGAAACATTTTCCTTTGGGTATCACCATGGAAGATAGTCTTGCTAATTTGAAGTTAAGGGAAGCATAAATCTAGGTGTATTGGCCCCTTTGAGAGTGTTGGTGGCACAGGAGCGGTGGAATATCATATAGAAATACAACCAAAATATGAAAAAAAATCTTGATGTTATCCATGTATCTCTCTTGTGGAATTACAGACCTGAACCCTCACTTTTACTTAATCTATAGGAGTAATAATTGGAACATGGTGTAACTTATGAGGAGAAATAAATGTAAGTTCTTTACTATAGAAACATAGTTTTACACCATAATAATATCTAATTTGTTTAGTGTGTTATAGAGGTACTATAAATATAATGAATAAATGTAGGAACCATATGACTCACTAAGAAAGAGGTACAATATTATTTTCTCATCCTAGAAAAACTAATTAAAATTTTGGGGTTGAAATTTTCTAGGGCTAGAATTTAACATCCCAAACATTTAAAATATTTATTTTGATGAATAAATATTTGTTACAAGTTATATAATGTAAAAAATGTAAAAAAATACATAGAAACCAATAAAATTTAATCTCATTATAACATATCATTAAATTACATATATATGAATCCAATTTAAATGCCAAACATAACGACTAGACTAAAAAATATAAAATATAATAGATAAAATAGATAAATAAAGAATGCAAAAATATACAAAAATTACCAAACCCACTTCAAATTCAATATAAATGAATAAAAATATGATTAATTATATATAAATATTTAGAAATTAAAATATTACAATAAGGATAATTTATATTTATATTTTAGTAAAACAATTATGTGTAATTCTTTAGAGTATACAATGAAATGAGAACATTGAGATTCATCTATTATATGATTGTAGATAATATATGAACATTTTTTAACATTTCCATTGAAAAATATACCATATTGATAATTTTATTACTAGAATTAGTGCTAATATGTAGCAATGTCAAAGCATAATTGATACATAAAAATTTGATGGCCTTAACCGGTTGAGTTGTGTCATTTGTAGTCCATTTATCTGCACATGGGAAGGAGGTTTCCTCATTGGGGTCCACCTATGACCAATACCAAGACTATATTATAAAGTGGATCTTTAATGAAATTTCCTACAAGTTAAATTCAATTTAGTGGACATTACTACTTGGTCGATGAAAGTTGAACTGCCACATGAATGTATAAATATCACACATCTTACCCATAGGTCATACGAATGTGTAATAAGGTGTTACATATCCATAGCTTAGTTATATAATGTGTAATTTTATATTTTACTAAATAAATGGATTATTTAATAAATATCTTTTAAGAATATTTATAATTGATAAATTATATATTTAATTGTGGAAATTTTGATAAATTTATTTTTGGACACAAATAAATAATAAATGTATTTTTTGGAACCGATAATATTGTTTAATATAAATATATTTATTCATAAAAATATTTTTTCTATTAAAATATTCATATAAAAAAGTACAATTTAAAATTTCAAATGATAAAATTATTTTATTATGGCATATTAAATTTTATAAAAGTGTCATAATGTTGATTATGCCTTTAAATAGATTATTATAACTAAATGGTTTTTTATAAAAGATAATATTAACAAATATATATAATTAATAATTTAAAATTTATAATATATTATAAATATTATTGTTAAAATTAGTTTATGGAGAAATTTTGAGAATTATCTAAAAATCATTATTTTTTAGAAAATAGTAAAAAAAAATACAGTTTTTGGTTTTCAGTATATTTTTTACCTTCAAAAAAATTTACATTTATTTATTTATTATTAAACAAATTTAAAATACTTATATCATGTTATTTATTTAATATTATATATTTTAATATATTTAAATTAATTTCAAATAATATAATTCACTTTCCAATGTTTAAAAGGGAAATTTATTTTTAATAAACATTTCCATTTTTGATCCTTACATTTCCATGTAAAAAAGAAGTATTATCAATGGTTTTCATTTATAATGGATTAAAATTTCATAATATTAGGCCTAATGTTCCAAAAAAATTAAAAATTCATGGGTAAGATAATGGGTTTATTTTTTATAACATAGATTTCAATGGCCTATATTTTTTAATCACTAAACAATTCATCAGTTTTTCTATAAATATCCTAACATTTAACAATTAAAATTAACTAAAAACCTATAATACATGATTTTGTAGTTATTTTTTCCAAAGGGGTCATGCCATGTTTTTCTCAATCCCCCTAGGATCTATCGTTATGTTTTAGGAACAAATCATCATGTTAGAGGAAATTCCAACTTCATATTCCATTAATACTCACATTTTATACGATATATACTCAAATTATAAAACTAAGTCCCTTTTTTCATCTACTTATTACCCAAATAATTTTGATATTGACTTTTATTAATGGGGGAACTTCATTCTATCTCAATATACCTATATCCATAATCATGTTTTATACCTATCATGTTACATGATTTAATTCTCAAATTTATCTCCTTTACATGAAAAATTCTAATTTCAATATTATTTGATTGTCTAAACCTGTTTTATATTACATGCATATTCATGTATATGTAAATATAAAAACATTTCTTTATATAAATACCTGAAACCCAGATTCCCTAAATTTATGTATAAAATGACGTATTAAACATTACCTCATTTAATTTTGATTACTATTATTTTAATAAGAAACATATTCTTCATTATATATTTGTTATTAATGAAATGATTTATTATGATATATATAGATAAAAATAAATTGAGACATATTGAGGGAGGTCTACAATAGCTCTTGTAGGTATTGGGAAAATAATTTAATCTCTAGAGAGGAAATGTTTTACGATACCTCGGTGAATAACCATGGTAATTTAATATTATAAAATATGGGGATAAACATTATTGAAATGTTCATAAATGTATAGTTTAAACATTGAATCCAAATTTACATGTAATTATTATTATTATTTTATTATATTTTTTATGCATTATTGTTATGCCTCAGGTTCTTATCGATATGTATCATGATTACATACATTTTGTCTCCAATGTTTATGAACATAATTAGATTCATGATCAACTCATTTCCTTTGATTTATCCCCGAATGATATAAGATTTAGTAAAATTAATAGATAGTGATCCCATGAATATGTATTTCAAGAATATTATATGAATTATTTATTTTTCCAGGAATTAAGTACCTTATTACAATGAAAATAAACATTAAAGAACCTAAATATTGACCAATGTATTGAAAGGTTATGAAATAAATTAGAATGATTCCATAATCAGTGTTTCAACAAGATCTATTTTCATTTTTCCAATTTTATAATGTTTTCGGAGTTCAAAAATTTCTGAGCTTTTATGGTTTCATAATATTAATTTTATATTGTAATAGAAAATTGAGCTATTGTAGTGTGGCCATGATTTTCCATTATTATAATCAAAATTTTACACATGCCAGCAATCTGGATATGTCTTTTCATGTTCTGATTGAATTATTCCATCACTAGTATTATTCAGTAATACCATAAATTTTTTAAATTTTTTAATAAAATCTTCTAGATTCATTAGTGAACAAAAGAGAACTAAAGGAGTCTCTTTATACATATTCAATAAATTTAGTCCTTTTCATCATAATATAAATTATTTTTAATATGATATGTTTATGTTCTCAATTATTCTATATATTCTCTCTTTTTCATCCATAGGTTTTGTCAGTATAGCTTCTTGACCTATTATGGGGATGTTAGGGATATGTTTTGTTTATAAATTTGTGTGAATTATGATTACTAAGGGATCTATTCATTATTTGAAGTCTATTAATTTTAATATAAAATTTTTTCTTCATAATATTTGTCATTTAAAGAATTGGTTCATGTTGGCTACTCAATAACACCCCATAAATTATTTCACTATTGTTATTATCATGTTTTAGTGTTGATTTGTTACGATGTATGGATTGGCCAAATAATATTAATAAAACAGACATAATGGAATCAAAATGGTATAGGTTGAATGAAACATATTTACTTGTTTCAATCATATTACTTATGATATTTATATGTGTGTACTCAAATATTGAATTGAAATACAATCATTAATATTTTTATGTTGTTCATATGATTGTATTATAGATTCACATCTAAAAAATTTATAAATATATAATGATGCAAATAAAGAAGTCATGTCATATATAATAATTTTAATAAAGCATGTTTTGAATATGGAATTATGGATTGTGCATCAGGAGTCCATATTTTATTATGATATTTATAATTATTTATTCTTATATATATGATTGTGTGGTGATTTGGGTGATTAGTATAGGATGTGTTTGGAGCTGGTGTTGTGGTGGTTACTAGGTGACGTGTTGGGTAGCGAGGTTGTGATGGTTGGAATATATGGGTGTATTTTTTTTGATAGTTCTCATGTGTGGGGATGTGGGGCAATGATAAGTTAGAAGGAAACACAGTATGGATTTTTTATATGGTATTATCTTTTTATGGGGAGTTTGGGGTTATCATATATTTTCCCAGTCATTTCACAATGTAAAAAGTGTATGTTATTTATTTAATGGTATGTTTTTAATGGCTATATTTAATTGTGGGAAATTTGTTATAATGGATAACAATTAAATATATAAATAATGTTCTAAAATAATGAATGTTGAATGGTATATGGTAATTTAAGAAACTATATTATTTTTGTATGTAAGTGAATTTTTTTAATAGGGTTTTCGAGGTATGAATTTCTTGTTATATAGTTGTGGGATATAGTTTTTAGATTAGGTTATTAGTGGTGTATATTTGACTATATTTATTATCTTGGGTTATGATAACTTATTTAATGTATCCTCATTCAGTTGGTCTTCAATATAATGAGGATCATGTATGGATGTGATACAATTGATGGGTGGGATGAATGAATGTGGCTCATCTATAAAATATTTTATGCCATTTCATACCTATGTGATTTTTTAGTAATTTTATTTCTCTTTATATGTTTTTATCTTATGTCATGTTAGTGTAAATACTTATGTATAATCAAAATCTATCAGAAGATAACACTATTATTATTAAGGGTTTTTATCTGGATGATACAATCAATGTTTTAAGGATTATTTTTTCCCAAGAACACATATCCTTATACATATCATCAAAGAAAGAATGAGGCATGGGATTATGTTTAACATTTAAACTAGGAACTAACTAGGTACAATATAATTGAGGGATTGTTATATCTTTGTTTAATATATTGTGAATGTAGAACTCTGATGCAAGATCTTTTGTGTTAACTTTATCACTTCATTAAATATAATAAATTATATTTTCATTTTATGCACATGAGCCTCAACACAGTTGGTGAGGTAACCTTTAGTGTATCCACAAGACCAAGGTTCAAAACTAGGTAGAGGCATATTTTAGGGGTACTGTAGTAGTACTGTAGAAGTACCATAGTAGGCACTGTAGTATACATTGTAGCATACACTATAGCAGTACTGTAGCAGACTATACACTGTGCGGTACTGTAGCAGAACTTTACACTATACATGTACTATGCAGAACTGTACACTGTGCGGTTACTGTAGCAGGTACGGTAGCGGTTAGTGTAACATGTATTGTTCAATACTGTAATAACTAGAACTATTCATCCTAGGTCACCGGTTTGGTCTTGGAGTCTTTAAGGCTTTCGGGCCACCCAGACATTCAGATCAGTAGGGATTTCGGGCCATCTTTAAGGCCTTCGGGCCACCTCAAGGCCTTCAGGCCACATGCAGTTTCCCCAGACACATTACAAAAAAGGAGCAGCCCTAGAAGAGGATTCAGAGTAGGTGCACTCATCAAAGGAGATCCAAATGGATTTTTCAAAATTAGAGGGTATGGATTTACCATAGGGACCAGCCTATGCATGCACGGGTAGCCTAGCCAGATGGCCGTGCAAAGGTGGAGAGCTACTATACTGATGCAGATGCTGGGGAGGGGTAGTTTCTTTTAGATAGTCAGTATGAATTCCCTAAGACCATTGGGTAATGTAATCTCCTAAGCTTACGGGCCATGTAATCTCTGAGCCTACAGGCCTTGTAAGGGTTCCCCCTCATCCCATGAATGGGGGGTTATCAAAAATCAAAAAAAATGAAGGACTTCGGGCCATTTAGAGTATATTTTCCTTTTATTGAAACAACCATTTGGGATACCTTGATATTCATTATAAGTTTACAATATAATAATATATTATGGTATATATACATAAAATAAATTTCATATTCGTGAATTATTGTACTATGTAACTCATAATATTTAATTATTATTCATTCCTCTCTTCTTGTCCTTCTTCGTCTTTACTTCATATAATGATTCTTATATATGAAAGATACGTACCATTTTCTATCTATCACTAGTATAAAGAATATTTTTTATTGTGCAGTTTTCAAATTTCAAATTTTTTACTGATGTGAAAATTTGTGTATATTACCCCTCTATAGTCAGTTTTATGATAACCAACATGAAAAATTTTTATTTACCTCTACTTCACATCATTTATATAATTTTACTTCTGGGAAATATATGTTTTTTACATTAGTGATAGTATATCCAAAGTGAAATCCATTTTTCATAAGGGTTATAATATAAATGATGGAAAAAAATATTTTTAGAATTTATTTATCACCTATCGGTTTAATTAAGAGGCATCACAATATCAGGATGAAGGTCTCGTTTCTCTCTAATAGAAGCCCTATCATTCTAGTTTCATTGATCTAGCTGTCCAAATCTTGACTTATGATCTAAATTGAGTGTTAATATTTCATTATCCTTGGGTTATGCATTAAGAATATATTAGAAGTAAGACACAAACAATTTTTTTTCTATTCTCATACATTCATTTGAAAGACATATCTAGCTCAATATTATTTGACTAGGTTTTCATCATTCTCACTTTACCATAGTCATATATTCAGGTTTTTTGTGTTCACCACTATGTGTTCAATTATATATTCTTTTCGGTCATTCTAACATTGATAGTTTATTTTATTTTTCGTTTTTTTAAATTTCTCCCATTGATACAACTATAGACTATGATACCTTCACAACCCTTCACATACAAGTTCATGTTGTATTAATAACATGATTTTATAGGATTATGGTTTTTTGATGATTCATAGAAAATACAATGGTGTTTTTTGGTTTAATATTCAATTGTAATCAATTTGTGGGCTAGTCGACTAGCTATTTCAGGGAACATAATTTTGTTAATTCTAAATGAGTTAATACCTTTGACATGGTTGCACTATGTAATATTTATTTAATAGAATGATTATTTTTCATCCAAAGAGAACAAAAAATACCATTGTGTTCTTATGTATTAGTTAAAATATATTTTCCCTATCATTTTTTGAATCAAACAAAATAATGCACTGTAAATAAATCTTGTTGAAAAATTCATATAGAATGTTTGGATCAAAATATTTTGATTTCCAATGGATTTAATGACTTAATAAAATAGTGTATCTACTAAATTGTTGATAGTGGAATATAAATTATATTTTTAATTATAATTACCTTTTTCCCTTTCGATTTATACAAATAAATTATATTAACATAATATGAAAATAAAATGTTATATCTATTTTGTAGGCTTGAAGCTTGTTGAAACAAGTTAATGTTGAATTCTCTATGAACACCTCCCATGATTAGGAATATATATTATACGAATGATTTTATAATTTTATAACTTGTTTCCCATTATATTTAATGTGAAAATTTTAAAATAATAACCAATTTATGATTATATAATATTATTAGTTACAATATATAATATTGTTTATTTTTATAAAAAATAAACTTTGAATTAGTTAATCTAAATCTATATATTTATTTACTGATATTATTTAATGGATATTGTTGTAAAAATTGTATAATATTTTTTATGCTTATATTCATTTATTTTTACATCATATATTTTTAAAAGGAGTCTATTTTTTAACTCCTTCCACATGAAATATTTTTATCATCGAATTTTTTTCCTTCAAATGCATATATTATTGTTTTTATATATTTTACAATGTAATTTATAATCTCAATATTTAACAATCAATACCTTTTTTTTATAATTTTTTTGATATTTTTTTATAGATAATGAATCGATGTTGAATTAATGCACCTAGATTATATGTGGAATATGAGGAATTTTTCAATGAATTTTTAATATTTTCTATATTGATTTATCACATGAAAGACATGTTTGTTTATCCATCACTGAAATTATTAAATTTGATGAAGGTGAGAAGTAGAGAGATCATATAGCATTTAATTTGTCATGGCCTTAATTTGAGTTACTGTCCTAGGAATTGGAATGGTGAAATCAGGTAGAATTCAAGATCTATTGATGATGGTGCATTATATGATGAGAAATATGATAATTTTGATTAAACGATTCACCATATTAATCTGTAGGAAATTTAAAAACAACATTAAATTGATCATTTATATAGTGATTCTGATAAACCATTAAATCTTGGTTGTACGGAATATGTGAAGTTTTTATGGTTTTATGATTGATATTTCAGATGGTGAAAAATTTATGGTGTGATAAGAGTTTTACAGAGATGAAACAATTGTTGAATGATATTCTTTATAAATATAACAATCATCTATGTTATCATTATAGGGAACAAAAAATATTAGGCCTTACGGGATTATGGATCAATAATATAAATGTCTATAGAATGACTATATTCTATTTTGAAAAGAAGTAAAATTGCTTTCATAGGGTCCTAAATTTTGGTTATCATGATATAAGTTGAAAGAAAAATCACATGGTGGGTTAGATGTTTCAAATAATCCAATTAAAGTATTTTGGTTCCTTCCTATAATTCCTCATTTGAACTATTTGTTTTCTAATTTTCGTGATGCAAAAAGTTTAAGAAGGCCTGCTGATGAGTGGATATCTGATTTAAAAATATGTCTTAGAGCTAATTGTCTGTAGTTGAATAAAACTAATTAATATTTTTACCCATTAATAGAATAATTTAGATATATTATACATAGACTAGGACTAGATGCAATGAATCCTTATCAAAAGCTTTTTAACATATATTATTTATGTCATATGTTATTTTTAATTTATAACATATCTTCTGAATTTTCCATAAAGTGAAAATATGTTATTTGAGTTTAATAAGGTGATTGATTTTAATTCTTTGAACTTTTATAAGAAAAAGAAGTTCTTATTCTTTTACAATAAGATATTTATGTTCATCCATATATTTTTATATCATAGTGCACTTAATGGTTCAATATTAGGGAGAAATAATGATTTAAATACTTGGATATCTACATTGGATATATCCTTATCAATGGCTTGAAAAGATGATGTAGGGGTATGTTAAGAATTCAATTTGACCAGAAGCATCCAATGTTGAGTTATATATTTCTTTGGAGGCTATTTTGTTTTGTACGCACTATTTATCTGATGTAGAGAACATCAATCTTAATACATATAAACATGAACATGATAAATTTGGGGGAAAGGGGATAAATAGATTTAAATTCTAATTATTTATATGAGGATATATAAAAAAGGTAATATAATAAATTTTTAATAAAATAGATTATGCTTAACCATATATAATATTTCATATCAATGAATTGAATCAAATTAATTCAAAGAAGAATGATATGTGGAATTTGAATGAGCATTAAAAAACATTTCGCCATGGTTTTTAAAGATTGTGAATCAAAATTCAATCGAAACATTAGTATGGTTAATGAGTGGTCCATGTTTAAATTTGATAACATGGTTCAGGTATGGTAATAATGGTTATATATGTTATATGAATTATTATGAAAATAGTTGTTTAGTTCCAAATTGTTATTTTTTGTTGTTCATAGAAGCAATTCATGTTTCATGTTCCAAAGACAATAACCCAATATGGACATGAACCACATATTGTGGAGTCATTGATGAAATAAGGTATGTTTATTAAATTAAATTTTAACTTATAGTGTTTATGTATAATGGATTATCGGTATCAATAGTGTCTATAATGATAAATATTGTAATGCACAAGTTAATCTGATTTAATTTGATTAAAAAATTATCTATTATCATTGAAACTCATAAAAACTTTCTTTCATATGTTATTCATCAATCAGATATGTAGTGCACTATTGTTTTTCATGGAGAAAATTATATTTTTTTGATGATAAAATTGATGAAGATTCTGATTTTTATGATATACCTACTTCTAAGGAACAATTAACAAATAATATTGATGAAAATGTGAAATAAATTATTATTCACATATTTAATAATTGTGATAAATGAATTTAGGAAAACAGTCATTAGTAAATTCCTAATATTGCAGTTAATATATGTTTAAGCGTGGTTTGATTTTTTAAATATCATAAGTTAGATATTTTTATTTTATTTTCGTTATTCAAAAACGTTCTATAACTAATAAGTTAAAATGTTTGTTTATATTATCAATGTTGTGTCCAGTTTTGGATATTTACCCTTAAGTAACTAATTTATTAATTGATATTGATGAATAAAAATTATTTTAAATTTCACATTTTAATTAAAAACAAAATATATCTTATAATATTTTGTTAAAAAGAATTCATTTTGTTGTTAAAATGATTTCTCATGTTGGTATATTTTTACCGTCTTTCCATCTCTTTAATATAGTGTATTATTCATTCATTTATGTCATTTAATCTCTAATTGATATTGTTAAAATATTTGTTAACTATAAAAAATATAAATAAATTTGTTTAAACATTAGTTTAAATTTATTTTTTATTGATAATTGTTAATATTTATTTATATTTTCATTTAATTTTTGTATTTGAATATTTTTGTACAAATTTATGATTCATTGATTTTTAGGATAATGACAGATCAATCCTCTGGTCATTTTTTTTTCTGGAGATAATAATACTCTTAACTCTAGGGAAGAACTTACACATGCTCATGTTCAGGATTATAGTCATTCTTTATTTCATAGTACCTCTAATTCCATATGGGAAAAATAGTTCGAGGGTTGAGAAATGTGGAACCACTATTTACCAAAAATTATCTTTTTATCCTAACCAAGAATAGAATATATCATTTTAATTTGAAGATAATAATATTCAAAAATGTCCAAAATAAAAAAAAATCATTCCTTTTGTATTAATAAAGATTAAAAAACATTAGTATTTTATTTAATTATTGGAAAAGTGTTGATAACGAGACATTCTAAATATTTTGGGAGACCGTTTTTGTAATCATTTTTGTCATTGTTATACATATCATGGAATGTTTATAGTAATATATGTTTTACCCTTTTTATCTGATGACATATGATATACCCAACACTAGTGGAGTCAGGACGAAATTTCTATCATTGGTGTCTACGAGATGGAGGGATTTTAAATCATCCCTCACATCACAATTCATTTTTGGGAATAGATAGTATGAAATCACGTGTGATATATATCCATTTATATATAAATATAACTGAAAAAATGAATGTAGACAATGCTAAGTGTTTTTATTGAGTGTTTTGTTACTTTTTAAGATTCCATTTTATATAAATGACCTTCTAAATGATTTCATTAGTTTTAATTAATAATTTAGAGAAATCAAGGAGATCTCATCGAGAGATTCATGCATGAAAGGTATATAGTAATACCATATATTGTATGGTATATGTTATTAGAAGAAAAAATTTTAGAATAAAAACATCAAAATTATATAGGTGAGTCATCAGGACATGGAAAAGATTCCCATCCTTCCAACCCTTTACACAAGAAATATAAAAATGTGATTGAATTGAAAAAAATGAAAAATTCTTATTGAAGAGTTAACTTTTGAAGCTGATAATATTTTAAGAAATTTATTTATTGATTGATGATAACTCATATATTTATATACAATAATTCATTAAATAATTTTTTTCAAATATACCATACAAGATTTTTTTTATAGATTATAGAACATAGGGGATCATTATTAATGATTATAGAAAGGATATTTTAGTCATTGCTTTTGAAATTCCGGAAGAGTTGGGTCTTTAACTGGGATAACCAGATGTTTTATCAAAATGAAATTTGTTTCCATAATAAGAATGTTCATCAAATGATAATGTTTATAAAAAAATTTATTCCTTGAATTCCAAATTTTAGGATATTCAAGTGACGATGGAGTACATGATTAGTTCATCAGTATATAAAATGTTTATAGACATGCATAGATATTTTCTTCCTTCTGATCTGATTCCTCCACTTCTTCTTGTAGATCCCACTTCTTATCTTTATCCTACTCGTACCACTATGTTTCCAGACCCCATTTCTTCATTTCCAACTGCAATACCCCAACCTTCATAACTACCATGTTACTTTGAGTTATATGTTGATTATCCTCATAATATTGTTTCATATAGGATGATATATTATGTTGGTGATACCATTCATCTTATCTAGATTGATATTGATAATCAGAGGGTCATTGTATATGATATTATTGATAGATCCGCAAAAATTCAATTTCATACAGATGTAGTTCTTATAGTTGGACAATGTAGCAGTAATTATTTATGTTTTCTATCGTGAATACATGGATATATTACAATTGAGGTATGAATATATGTTATATTATTTTCACTTTTTTGGTAATTTTTTCCCATTTTAATGAATATATATTTCTCTAATTTTTTACATGAATACTTTAAAGGTAAATAAATACTATATAAACAACATAAAATTTAACGGGACATTACATCAGATATATATTATTCTAGTCATGATAGATTGTCAACATACTCAAATTTATTATTGGGAGTATATTAAATTTCATTGGATGATGTTATTTTTGAGTGTGGAATTTTTTTGGGATTTTGACTCTGATATCATGGATCCAATATTTATAGATTAATTTGGCATCAACACAATGCCTATTTTCTACATTTAACTTGATAGATTTTTTTTCAATACATTGATATAAGTATAATTTATAGATAGGTCATAATTTTTTTTAGAATCTTTCTAAAATTTTTATATATAATGAAACGATAGATGTATATGTATTTTTGGACCCAAAATTTATTTCTATTATATCTTTGACAATGACTGGTACTAAATAAAGAGTTTAAATAGTAGAAATGTTTCAGAAGATTGGTATAATTCAGTGTTTTATGTTTTGATATCTATAATGGTATATAATAATTATAAAAATATGTGTTGTGTATCACTTAACATAAATATAATATCATATTAAATTTTATTTTATATCAGTCTTCATTGGATTTTATGTGTTTTTTGTCCAAGATTGAATATATAATATTTTCTATACTCTATTTGTAGTGATGTGGGAGAATATTTTAATAATGTATTGAAATAATAAGTTATATTATTTTAATAATTGTTTATATTATGGTGAATAATATTTATTATATTCATATTACTTTCCAATATAGAAAATAATTTATTTATTAAGGCAACAAATAAGAATCCCACCAAGATCATGTTTATTAAATATAAGCTGAATTTTAATTTAAAATTACTAAATTGATTATATATTTATTAGAAATATTATTTTTTATTAAAATATCCTTGAAAAAATGTCAAAAAACCCAGGAGGAACTGAATGTGGATAATAGGTTATTAGATTAATGAATAAAATAATCTCAACTAGTATTGTTAAAATGTTTCATAAGGTTAGATATATTTTTGATCCATTCCATTATATATAATATGGTTTCTAAAAATTCAAGATTTATATTTTATTTTTTATTTTTATACTATATAGATGAATAATGGGCATATACTACCGAGGATTTGAGAATTTTATAAATTGAATAGGAAAATTATTTTATAGCTTTGATTTTTTTTAATATTGTTTGAATTTCAAATTGTATGTGTCTTTTGCAAAGTTTTCTTCTTCCTTTTTTACTAATTTTATTTCTGTTTTATAGCTGCCACTTTTGTGGATATTGAACAACTATACACTATTTTATATTAAAATGTATTATTTAGATTAGTTATTGGATAACAGAAATAGAAAATATTTATGCATTATTTCATTTCAGGTTTCATATAAACGATGTTAAAACAAATTTGTCACATCGATTATTTCAAATAACTGACATGAAAACTGTATGTATTTTTTTTCATTTTAGTAACCGTATAACTGTTTTAAAAAACTAATTATGAAATTTTTCATTTCGTTTATTCAATATACGAATGGAAATATCATTTATCATGTCAGTTGTTTTAAACAATCATAGTTATAATGTGTTCATAATGTTATTTCAATGTTGGATATGCAGTAACACACATGAAAAAAAATTACCCACTATTTTTTACATTGATTACTGGATAACCAATCAGAAATTAGTTTTTCATTGCAGTTATCAAATAAACGACATGAAAAAATGATTTCCAATATTATTTATAACATCATATTTAATAAACATATGTGAAAATGTCATTTACTATGTAACATATTAAAATTCCCCTTATAAACCATTTTGAGAAATCCTTAAAACCGATATGAAAACCCATTTATAAACTATTTTCCCTGTGATATATCAATTTACACATTATATTTTAGAACACATATATATACTAATGTATTTTCATGTCTATTTTTAGTCCAATTATCAAACAAAAACATTCCCCTAATGTAAATAATGTCCATTGTATCTACACATACATGAATTCATTGAAAAAAACCTTTTTTTACTTGATATAATTAGAATAATCAAATGATCACTTAAATAAAATACTTTTTTTAAAATGTAAATATGATGAGAATGTATTTTGTTCTTTTTTTATCACTTGTGTACTATTTGGATGGAAGAATGTATGTGAAACTATTTTTCTCAATGTTAATATAGTTTTTTGGAACTCTTCTTTATGTGAATAGGATGCTCTCATTTCTTATATAATATTTTTTTAGTGGAAATTCCTTCATGATGTTGTGTAGAACACATTTATTATTTTTATTCTTCTAAAAAACAAAACTCACAGTATTTTGAATATTATTTTCTCACTCATTGTAAAAGTATTTATAGATGAAGAACCTCTATTTCATCTCTGATAAAAATATCATGTACATGATCCACAAACATAATGGGTGTTTCATCATGGAATGTGTGTACAATATTGAAGATTTTCTCACATAAATGTATAATTATATATGTGTATGGATAAGTGGATCATCAAATATCAAAAAATGGGAAATATATTATATGTAGGGAATATGTGATTGGGTGGCCCAATTTGATTCTACCTATAAGATCATTTTTTATCTATGTCATTATAAAATGGTTAAACTATACCAAATTATTTCATATATCATAAGATAATTCATTATATTATGGCTCTTTTGTATGAAACTAATTTCCATATACATATTGAGTCTTCATCGAGGTCATAAGTGGGGAATAGTTTCACACACTCTACTACATGGGCCTCAGATCAACTATTCCCCCTTTAACACCCTTCTCATATCATGGACCCCTTGTTCATTGCCAATGGGTTTCATTTATTCTGACACCATTCATTACCATACATGCACTCTACTCTTCCACCATAGTGTCTCATTCATCTATTGAATCCCATGTGGTAGATCCTTTTATCCCAATATTGTTGAGATGGACTCAATGGTGATTTTGGTTTGTCACAATTTATTAATAATGGTCAAACTCAATGCATTGAAATAACATTTTAATAATAATTATTCCATGTCTAATTTAATTCCAATATATATGCTTCAGAATAAATATAAATGTATTTTCTCCTTTTCCTGGGCCTTTAAATGTATCCATTGAAATATATATTTCCAATATGTTCCACATTCTTCAATCCTAATCATATGAAATATTCATATGGAATCAATAGTATATCATTTCACTCACCATTGGGATATATTTTATTTATTTTTATACAAATTAGAACATTCATTTAAAATATTGAATTCTATTTCATCAATCCAACACATTAATCAATATAATTCAATATATTATTAGGTAAACCCTGAACATTCATTGATAAAAATTCATCAAACCATCAATAAACTTTCTTGGGAATATAAATAAGCATCAATTTTGTTTAACTATATTATGATTCTCCTTCAAAATATTGACATAAAATACTTCTTTTACATTGAAAAAATACAAAAAACACCAAATATTCTATATCATATTCCCCATGTTATTTTTTATCAACACCAATGAAAAATTAAATATCAATATGTTCTTAAAATCTGTAATTATGATTACAATATCCTCTACCTTATGATCCTAAAAATTTTCATTTCATCTATCACAAATGTTATAAAAAATATATATAATTCTATAGGATAGGATGGTATCATATCATTCATAGAAATGTTCATATTTTACCTCAATAAAATTCATTATATGTGATGATTTGTATAGAAAACATAAATTTTTATATATAATACAATTATATACATTTCAAAAATACAAAAAGATTACAAATTAGAATCCACACATTTTACTAAATCTTTTATCTTTTCTTGTCAAAATGAATTATAGTTTATAAATTTCGATTTAAATTGAGGGAAATATTAAAAAATATTGTAATCTCGTATTTTACACACCACATAGAAAATATTTGTAACATATCAAGAATAACTAGAATGTTTTATTCTATTCAACACTTGATATTTTAAAATTCTTTCTTTTTCCCGTCATTATTTAATATTAATTTCTCAATTTAATGTTTGATAAATATTTTTTAATGTGATGAGAATATCCATAAATTTCATTAAATGAAATCCTTAAAATAAAATTCCATAATTCGTATGTTTATTAATTATTATCTTTTGATGCTTTTATAATAACTCCACTTCAATGGATTATCTCATTGGCATTATAATGATGTAAATGTTTTATTATTTTTATTGATGACATATGTTATTGATAAATATTGAATTTATAAATCTTTTTCTTGTATAGAATATTTATTATAGATTATATATGATTAGTTCTCTACTTCAGAACCTCCATTGTGATACATCAAACCTGGACTCCATCTCAAGAAGGTACCTGACCCGAATTATCACATACAATATGGGGGTTCTTCACCCTTTTCGGATAACAACTAGAACCCATAATTCAGACAATAACCATAGATAATGATATATCCCAACATGTAGATACAACATAGAATACATATTTAACATAGATAAATGAAAAAATATTAACATATACTATAACAGAATGAAGAAAACAGAATGAATACAGACTCGAATATAGTTAGAATATCTGAATGCACATTCCCAATCATCAAAGGAAGACTAAAATCATAATCTAACTACTCTATTTGTTTTTGTAAGAATGCTCCCATAGTCGAAACACTATCTACCAAAACACAACATACATAATACTTATCTTCCACATGACGGGGCCTTTGATTTCCCTATATTGAATGAAAAATAAGGAATACGGACCAATAAAGGGGTTCGTATGGTATGAACAAACTGTCTTAGTTGGATACCAAATATGAGTTCTCTAACATGTCATTGTACAATAATAAGAACAGTGACCCACATTAATGAAAACATTGCATGCTATATAAGTTAACTATAGTTTTTCAAAATTATAGGAACACATTTAAATTTTTCTTTTTCAACATTAAAATATAGATAAGGTAATAAAATCACAAATCACCTTTAGAGATATCAATCTAAATAATTTATTTGTAATCATATCATATATATTGCAGAAAAAACTACAAAGTAAAAGAAAAAATAAACAATTATCCTAATAAAATCATATGTGACATTAGTCTAAGGAAACCACTATTTTATGATAGCTAGGAAATAGATTCCTCCATCATATAGAAACACATTCACATCAAAACCCTAGAAAAATTTATTAAATATGGGAAATACATGAACCCACATGAAAGGGAACCTCCCAAAATTGTATATCAAGTCCCTCAAACAATAAGTATAGAGATCAGCACAACAAACCAAAAGTAAATCCAATGATAGATTCAATAGATGAGGAATATTAACTATAATTATAGCTACGTTCCTAAGGAATCCAATGTTATATATTTTTAAAATGAATTAATGAAACCTTGTTATTAAATAAATGTTTTGAAAAAAATTTGTAAAACCATTTAAAAATTATTTTTAAAACTATTTTAATTTATTAAGAAAACATCCACCCTCAAAAACCCATTTCCAAAATTTAAAAAATAAAATTACTCAAAAATTTATTTAATTTATAAAATAATTTATCAAAACCTAGGAAATTAATTTCATCAAACATAGGATATTAGAGGAACCATACACATAATTTTATTGGCAACACACACTCTTATTGGGATCCACTAATGTGTAAGAACACACCAACGAAAGTAAAGTCCACAGAATTGAACCACACATATCAGAATTGATTCAATATAGAAAAAGGGATTAGTAATGATGACATATCACAACATATCTAAAAAGAACTCACATTCCAGTCTATATCCATGATAATGATAATCCTATATATGTAGATCACATAATGGATGTAGAAGGAAATATAATGAATCTTCATCATAGACCACCATATCCAATTACACAATGAAATAAAGATACAATGATAAAAGGAAATGTATAAGAATATTAGATTACTCAATCATAGTTATAAAACCTGACTGAAATAGAGATCAATCCCTAAATGAATAATTTGGAAGGAGTAGAGGCTCCAAAATCTACATGATATTAGTTAGGCTTATAGAGAAAATTATTGTTTCAATTCAAATAAAGAAACCTCAAATGGTAACCTAAAAGAACAACCCAAAACAATAAATCAATATGTAATCCTATGTGGAATCAAAAAATCGCATGATGCTGATAGACTCATTTCATGGTTATTAAAAACATGATTTTTACAAAAACACGTTCTGAAAAAATACATGGTGTGTAATCCATTAAAGCTATATATCAAACTCACAGATGTATCCCTACCACCATTATATGTTGTTAAAACATATTTTAGGGTGTGTATTTCTCTATTGTCCAATGTAAATCCATCTTTTAAAACATAGACACCAAAACCACATAAACATTATTTGGTATCAGGGAGAACCACACAAAGACTTCATCAAATTCATAACAAACTCTATTAATTCAATTATTCAAAAATAACTAATATTATTTATTTTTAACATAAAATTAGTCTACATCATTCATACACCCATGAAACACCCAAATAAAGAGTAAAATGAACATATATAAGGGAATTACCTGAATGTGTGTAATGGGATGCTCAAACTACCAATCATATTTATTTTTATCTACGGAATGTCATGAGAAAAAACTATATTTGGAAAAGAGGTGAGTCCATGGTCCCATCGTTAATGAATATTTCTTCCTTGTCTCATATGTATCTTATCTCTGTCTCCATAACACTCTGAAAAATGGAATCCACATCCCACAAATGGCTTTTATGCGAGAGTAAATAATATCCATTAGCTACTTCACGATGGAGACAAATACCTCTAACTCAATCTCATCCCAAATATAAATATGAGTGGGATAATAATGGTATTTATTGGTAATAGATATATTGAATAACTATGTATATCCATTAAATGATCTTGAAATTACAACAAATAAGAAAAATTCTACTGGTGTCAAGTTACTTCAAAAGATCAATCATTTTTTAATAGATACATTCCATATTTTTGCAGTAGATAGAGACCTAACTGAGGAGAAACATTCAATAAAACATGGTCAGCTTTGGAAAAATATAAAAAAATGATAATAATCTACATTAGATTTCTTTAAACTATTACCTATTACCAGATAATGACATATAACAATATACTCACCAAATTATCATTAACAAAACTCGATCAAAAAATAATGTATTTTCCCATATATTTTAAATAATTAGGTTAACATCATTGTAGACCAAACATATCCTTAAAAGGACCCATTATTCCAAAGTAATTTGAACTATTATTATTATAAAATCTAGGATTCCATGATGGCTATCACACATTTGGATAAAAACGAAGACACATGCATACACATATCCTCAAGTATTTGAATATCACACACTATATGATTATATGTGTATAGATGGTAGGGTGTACATAACCTAACCTATGACCTCATAACCTTTTGTAGAATCATACACACAACATGATGTAATCCAATGATCCTTATTTAATATAATAAAATAAGGACAACCATTTAACACCACTGCCTCCTATATATATAGCATACCATAATATGAAATTTTTGCAGTGTCCGTGATTGAAAAAAAATGTGAGATTATATTGGAATCCAATAAACCACCACATAGATTTCATTTCTCCCTTGGAGATCCTAATGAATAAAACCACTATATCCCACATACCATTTACAAAAAATCATTTAAAAAGGATTTAGTTTACTAGATGGTTTCAGATGATCTATCATTATTTTTTGGCAAGTGAAACAAAGAGACTCTTAATTAAAAATATAATGCATCATACCCAACCAGTATAATAAAAACCACATGTAACAGTACATCTATATTATGACAAAATGAATAGACCAAAAATAAATATGATAATGAAAAAAATTCAAGATCCTCATCTATTATAGGGAGAAAAAATTATTTGGAAAATAGATATTACTATATTTAGAGGGAGAAAACCCCAAAAAAGGTCTCCCCAACATACAGGTTTTCCCAAATTCTAATGAACTCACCATACTAACACTATAACTACTTAATAAAATCAATGAGAGATAATTATAATTAAAAAAATATTTATAATTGTACCAAAAACATAATATATGAAATGTAGTTGAAATTAGGAAAAAATATCCATAATGATCCCCTCATCTTTCGATTCAAAAAACAATCGGCATTGTAAAATCCATTCTTGGAGAATCTAAAAACAAATTGACTTCCCCATGGGGGTAGGTGATGTAATTTTTAAAGGTATGAAGGTATTCAAACCACCATATCTCTCTAAGATTGAATACATTATGATAAAAAATATCTAAAACTAAAATTGAATGATATATTGTGATCATCTCCGTAAAAATGTAGTTACGCCAATAGTTAGGTGAATTTATAACTATAGAACTCTCTAAATCATGAGTGTGTTAACTATTATATTTTTATAGAATATTATGAGATTCATAGTCAAACGCATGAAATTTTTTTATATGAATGAAATCCAAAAGTGTTCTAGAAGCACTATAAAAAACAACATTCCATTAATGTGCATTAGTTTGATTCAATGGGAGATGATTTCAAAAGTCATTTCATCATGTTAAAAGTAATGTTATTTTTGTTCCTATTTAATATTTCAACCTTTTACATGTAATATTAGTGAATCTTAATAACCAAATTATGAAAACTATCATGAAAAGATGATATTATCCATAAATAATCAGGATGCTATGAATCTCAACGATATTCTAGAGATCTTATGATGTCATGAAAAAATTTACCTTTTAAGGATTGAAAAAAATTCTATGCTCTAAAATCTCATTCCCCATTAAAAACCCTATATTTTATATAAATTTCCTTTTGGAAATATTTCAATACAAATTGGTATTCAACAAGATATCTTCATCCAACCTCAAATGGTTCTCAGTATATTGATCATATCGAATATAAACAAAAACATAATCCTTGAATAGTATCACAAAAGTGTTGAGATAATGATAAAGCATGTTACTAACAAGACCATAAAAAATAGTAGTTTTAGTGGAAAAAAATTGAATAAAAAGATATTCAAAATCCTCATATCAACTCCTTTATGATTCCTTTGGTATTTCTGACTCTTGAACTCAGAGATTATGAAAACAAGACAAAAGATCAATCTTTGAAATCCACATTACCACATTTAAAATTTCAATAAATCATCCACAAGAGAAAAAAGGATCTTTATTCCTACCCACAAGTCTTTTTAACTAGTGATAATCTATAAACAATTATTGAGATCTATCGTTCTTCATCGAAAAGAGCACATGGGTTGCGCACGTTGAAATACTAGCAAGGGAAAAAACCATTCCCCACCAGATCATCCATCTAATCCTCGTGATCATTTATCTATAATGGTTCTATATGTTATTAATATTCCAAAATTGTTATCATAAATATCACAATAAAAATGTTAATGTCTACCTCAATCTATAGAGGACAACCATAAATGTCATTAGGGACTATTTCAGCAATTAACATCAGAACATCCTAAAGAATACAAAAAAAATACATTTGGTTCAACTTCTACCATGGAAAACATACAACAGATCTCTAGGAAGCAGGGTTCTACACATCTATACCTCGGATCTCGCACTCCCTTAAACTCACCTAAGATCACATAAACCATAATAAATTCCACATATCAATGATAATAGTTATCTTAAAAAACTAATCAATTATAAAATCCATCATTATTTTGACATAATACATATCCATAGAGGGATCTATGAAATCCTAGAGTATCGCTGTGTCATTTATAAATACAGCACAATAACGACAATAAAAATTATATTCTTTGATATGACCAAGACATGTCACTAACCCATAACACAGGTGTTGAAATCTATTCGCTGTTTAAGAATATCGAAAAAGGTAAATATAAATTTTTGGGAAAAAAGAGTATAAATTAATGAAAATTCAACTAATGATTCAAAAAATATGTTATCTCTCACTATCATTTGACATTCATCTACGAAAAATGGAAACACATCTAATACAATATGATGAATCACTCTTATGGACTATGGTACTATCTATTTAGTATTTAAGGAAGATAAACCCAATACATTAGACATTAGAGGCATTGGTCCCCGACTATAATGAGTAGTATGCATAACCAAAGAAAAACAATTCATATGACCATAATACCATTGGATGTGGCACATTATTTGAAGTGAAGGAAAAAATATAGGTTTTTCAAACCATTCCATAATAATATAATAGAATTGGTTCACTCATAGGTATAACAAAATTTTTAATATGATTCATATTATAATGAACCACCCCACCAATATTACGATGATCAAGACACTTTCTCATATTCCCATATTCCCCATTGAATCATCTATTTTGTGGAAGATTTGGGGTTGAATAATCATACCCAATCCCCATGTTAATGCATTCAATTATTTTATATTATAATATATCATCACAAGTCTAAATATTCATAATAAATACTTGTAATCTGATATTCTATTGGAAAAAGTCATCCACATATGATCATTTTTCTAGATATTCTTTAACACCTTTGGAAAAAATGATCAAAATCCACAAATTAATTGGTGTTTACAAGAATTGAATGATCTCCATGATACAAAGATAAGATCTTAAGAGACATCAACATTATTAGTGTCTTTTGAAAAAAACACATGATGAATAATTATTCAAACCATTCTAGACCTACAACTCATTCCCATCTGTATATACTATAGAATACCACTATGTCTTGCGTGGATCCTCACGTCTGAAAGATGCACACATCACCTTTATTATATATGTTGTATATAGGAATTAAAATATATGGTATATATTATACATCAAGTCCTCTACATATTAATGGTTATTTATACATTTAATAGATGTTGGATTTTCATGCATGACCTCCCATGAACGATCTATATCTCTTATAGCTATTGGATATATATAAAAAATATGATATAGGAATGAATTACATTATGGTTGAAATCAAAAAAACCCACAGTATACCATCAATATGATTTTCATCTAGAGACATATTCTGTTCTAAAAAATATTCTACACCCACCAGAGGAACCAATTAATGGTTTCTTAGGGGAATAATGTTTCATTATGAAATATATTAAATTATCATACAGGAGACAATTTTCATTTCAAACAAAAATCCATCAAATAACTAAATGATATAAATAAAGAAGTCAATACATGAAATAGACATCCCAATATACATTGGTAAATATCTTAATGTCATCCCTGGAGCTAGTATGTCCCTCACTAAAACATACCTATCATGTCCCACCAATCCTATATACAGTACACCAAATATCCCAATACAATGAATATCAAGGATATACCATCCATTAATAAAAAATGTGATGAACCCGACACTGATACCCTCTTAAAATGGCACCCATCAAGAAATTCTGTATACTGGAAGGCTATTCACTGTCCCGACAAGATGGTTACTAGTTCTAAGGAATAAAACAAAAAAGAAGAGGGGAAATGTTCATACAACATGAATAAAATAGGTGGATTACATATATAAGTGGTAAAAATATAAATTATTATAAATATATTACCCTATTGAATGAATACAACTTAATTGATATACCTCAAAAGATGTCGGACAATCACAGTGTATCATAAAAATATTTAAAGGAAGTCCAAAATAGAAAAATAACTAGTAAATTCAATAGTGTGGGTATGTTCCCATATTATCACAACCAACTACCCATACATTGCTAAATGAAAATTTTTTTATCTTACAATGGAACTGTTCCTTATACATTATTCAAATATATACAATTGCCTTCATGCCAATTAAGGGGTGCACATGTTTTGATTTGACATAGATAATCAGAACCTTCAATGGTATTCTAGGATAGTTATCATTAAAATAATCTAAAAAATTATCGATTTTAATGAAAAAATTGGATGATATAATTTTTTTTGTATCAAACCCATGGAATAAATAAACTAGTTATTTTCAAACATTTCCAATAAAACAATGAAAGATAATTTCAAAACATTTTCACATACATTAGTTATAATAATTTTCACATATAATATCATATCGATGGTAGTAATAACAAGACTGTAAAAGAAAAAATGGACATGAAAAAAATCAAATAATATGTAACATCACACCAAGGATCCCACTGGGTCATGATACCTAGGTCATTCATACCACAAACATAGATAAATCATATGAACATCCAGACACTATATATATCTACCAAATCAATAAAATAAATGAACACCCCATAAATTGAAAAACCCAATAGTTTTTATCATTTCACTAAAACATGATGCTTGGGGAGCAAGAGAACACCCAATGAGTGAACCCCCTGACACTATCAATGTATGGGGCCTATTAGTATGCCTTCCAACTAAATACAAAATTATTTCCAAGTGATTTATTTTACCAAATAAATTAATAAATGTATTTCCCCAAACCCATTTAATGAAAACCATTTCACAATAATATAAAAAATAATTCATTTAGAAAAACCCGAGGAAACATCTCTTAACCAAACATAAATTTCCACATGAACACAGATTATTTCATTCAATCATTAAAAATAAATTATCAATAAATTATCAAAAAGTAAAAAACAATTTCATCCAACATATTCTAAATAGATAACTACTTACCACCAATTATGGGTTTCATGCACATGATACATGAACAACTTACACAGAATGACATGAAGACAAAAATATAGGCCTTATAATTAGTCGACACATATCATAATTGATTAAATTTTGTAAAATGATTCATAGAAAAGGATATATGACAACATACCTCAATAAAACTCCCACACTACACCACAACACATGGGTATGTAACAAATAGATGATCACATGATTAATGTATAAGTAAATTAAAATTATCATTTTCACATATCAAAGTATCCACTGACACAACAAAATTGCACTATCGATATCAACAAAAATGCATAGGTTGGCATTATTTCTCACTTGGAGAAATAAAAACCAACCTTAATGGTGATATATTGTTGAATGAAGAAATTATGATGGAGTGTAGGGCCCCTAAATCACCCCAAAAACCCTCTATGTTAATTGGTAAGATGACTATTAAAAATTAGAAAAAAATATTACATATATAGTTGAAAAATAAAAACCCAAAAAAAATTATATGGCTGGTCAACCCATTGCAATACATGTAATCTATAAATCTAAAATATGATGGAAACCCAGATGGCATTTTTATTAAAATCCCAATTATCACCAACACATGGTGTGAAAATAATACAAAAGATTTTAATCCTTTAACGACATGTACATGAGTCATGGGTTTCTTCCAAAATCTATTACATAGACTGTGGAAAATTTAGTTTTTAGTAGAAAACCCTAAAACCACTATGAAATTCTGCGAACACAGGTAGAAACCTAAAAATCCTTTAGCATATTTATACCTCCATAAACTATAACATAATACAACCCTAATCATTAGTTTATTTTCCCCAGTTATTAGTCTATATCATTGTGAGACATAATATGCACCCAAATAACAAGGAAAAAATAAAGAAGAGAGAATTACCTGATTTTTGGTATCTAGATGTTACAACCATAACCATAAATTCCAAACAAGGTTATAATATTATAAGAACACAATTGATTTATGGAATAATGTGGATGGTATTTTTTTGAGTGGTATCATAATTAAGTGTGAGAATTTCTTCCTAAAAATGATTGTATTTTCATTTTATGGTACTTTTATTGAAATAGAATTCATGTTATCAATTATAGATTTCATATTAGTCATAGAATCATAGATATATATTTTTTTCCCTATGTAGAATATTCCACTCTTTAGAATACATAAGTGCACTCATATCACATGGCGAAAATTTATTGTTCTTCTAAATTACATATTTATGATAATTTATTATCGTAATGACCTTATATATATGAAAATCATGTTTTCACCTCCGACGCATAACTTTAGAAACATTCTTTTAAATATTTGTTGAAAACAACTAATGACATTCAGATTATTCATGTGAGATATTTTTCATTCATTAGAATTATTCATTCTCTTTTTCATTTTGAATTATTTTTTTCTAGAAAACTCATGGTCTGTAGTCATAATAACCATACAATATATTTGAATGTGTACCCAAGGATTATTTTTTCCATATGTAATATTTTTATTTTCTTCCACCATAAAAATCCACTTTTTTAGGAATTATAAATGAAATTTATTTTTAGACATACTTCAATAGAATATGTATTCATTGGAGTGTTTACCAAAATCTATAGTTTAGCTACCCATTCCCAAAAATAATAATCTTATTTCATATTGTGTTGAACCCTTTTTAGAAAACCGTTATTTTTATTGATCATATATTAATTCATATCACAATATAGACATACTCCCCCCCTTCATTTGAACATCATTGGGGAACATTTTTCTTGTTTTTTTTCATTATTCTTACACAATACATGATTATCACATTTTCAAAATATTTTTGCAATTATTTAACATCCCAATATTTTAATGGTAGAAAATATATTCTATTGAATACTATATGTGAAATATCTATGCTAAATAATTAAACATGATATTATTTCAATGAGATCGTTTTTACATAGTGGATAAATTGATCATAATAAATAATATTAATTACACTGTGAAATACATAATGGTCATAGTCATAGATATTATTTATTTTTATTATATTTATATACGGTAATTTTTTTAGTAATTTCATTCTTTTATATTTTTAGAAATCCATATTATTCCACAAAAATATTTTTTGTTCAAATTTTATTTTATTAATTTTTATGTTAAAAATTGGATAGTTTCATGATGTTATAAAAAAATAATTATATACATTCAATAACATTTTTTAAATCAGTAAAAAAAAATATTCTAAGGGATATTTCATAAAATTTAAAAAAAAAGGTGATATTATTGTTGAATTTTAAAAAGTATTTTATAAAATGTTATAACTTTTGCAATATCATCATTAACTAATTACGATAATAATATTATTAAAAATATTTAAATTTCAAAATAAGGTTTTATAATATACATATAATATAAAATTAATTAAAAATATATAAATTGTAATTTATTTTTTGTTAAATAAAAATATCATTCGCAGTACTAACGTAGTTCCTGCACACTATTGGAAAAGTAAAATTTGAATTTTTATAGATAAAAATTGAGTGATAAAAATCCAATACAATAATTTTATAAATAATTATTTATATATGATTATAATATCCTAATGTTTCAAAATTTTTATTTATATAAAAATTCTTATCAAAATGATTGTGTAATTCTTCCGTAAGGAATGGTATGTCAAATAACCAAATTAAATATGTTATCCTGACATGAATATGAGTAAATAAATATAATTAATGGTTATATGATATTATATTTTACATTATTTCTTTATATTTATGAATATAGTTAATATTTTTTTATCTGAAATAATTTACTTTAATTCTTAGGCAACAATGATGCAGTGGTTCTACAAGAATAAGAAAAATAAGTAAAATTACTTCAATTAAATTATATGAATCATTAAATTAAAAAAATATAATAAAATTTATTGGATCATTTATTTTAGATCATAATTATCCTTGTGACTAATTTGTGACTTTTGGATCCACATGTTTTACATAACATAAATTTTATTATTTTATTTTAATGATAGCCAAACTATTCACACAATGGTTTTTAATTTGTATAAAATGTTTAATAAATGGTTTTCCAAAAGTTATGTCGAAAAATAAGTAGTATTTATAAATATAAAAGATTTACCTTCTTTATTTTATTTTATTTTTAGTTTCAAGGGAGGAAATAAATACTATAAATTAATTAACAATGATTATGTATTAGATTTTTAAACTAATTGATTAATAAAATAAATCTTACTAAAAAATTTAAAAATATATCTAATTTTAGATAAATATGATGAACCATTGTTTTAATATATAACTTTATCATATTTGGTATATAGTTAAATAGTGTGATATAATATTTCACTTTTTCGTAATTTTTAAAGTCATATAATAAAATAGTTTTAAAATTGTCCAAAATGATTTTCTGGGAATATAATATATTATATACTTTATCTAAAAAATAAAATTATAACATAAGACTAAAGGAGATAATATATGGTCTAAAATATCATTACCAATACATTATTATCTATTACGATGACTTTGGACATCAAAAAATTAATTATTTTTATATATTTTAAGAATTCCCTAAAATTTCTCACATGATAATTTTAAAAGAAACTCATTCATTGAATTCATTTCTCCACAATGAGCCTTCTCGAACAAATAACCTTAGAAAAACTCACTTATTATATTCATTATCCACATTCCAGTGCTTCATGACTCACCAGAATTCTAATTCAATTCCTCTTAAGGTGGTCATCAAGGTGACAATATTCATTTTGAAAACCACCCCAACATTCTCATTTAAATTATTTATCTCATCAACCTTATCATCACCCCCAGATCAAATTTTCATGATAACTCTACTATAATTTCTATATTGGAATTTTATTGTGTTAAATTAATATCTATCATCAAATATCTCATCTTCTTAATTTATTCTATAAACAAACTCATTAAAATGTTACGTCGATTCACCGCTTCTGTGGATAATGGGGTTTCATTTCCCATTTCCACATTAATGAAATTAATAAATTAACATATAATGATTTAAAATGAGTTAAATATATATATATATATATATTTGATTTTATGATATCCTCTATTTGTTATATGGAAAAAATATTAATAAAAAATGACATAGTTTAGGATCGTCAAAAAACTACCAAAATAAAAAAAATCAAAGTATTATGAAATTAATCTAATTCCTTTAACAAAGAAAAATAAAATATGTAAAAATATACAATTATATAATTTAATTAATACCATTTAATTACACTTCTATATTATGATTTCTATTTTACCTGAAATTAGATAAATTTACACAAATGAACCGACTATGGAACCAGGAAATGAAATCACATGAAAAAATGAGAACACAAAAATATTATTAATAAACTTCAATAAATATTCTATAAAAAGTTCATATAATGTAATATTAATATGAATATAATTCATAAATATGTTAAGAATAAGGATTAAACCATTATAATAGATTATTGAAAATGATTTAACAATGTAAAAACATAGTTAGGGGATATTCCATTGAAATTTTTAATATACTGTTGACTTTTATAAAAGAAAAAAATCTTATTATTTAAAATTATTTCTCAAGATAATAATTTCCTAAATTTTGATTTAATTAATATATTAAATCCAAATTTAACTATTAATGTGGATAAATTTGAATAGTTGTTTTTTTCAATTTTATGTACATCGTTTTTCAAAGTGGGTTATTTTTAGAATGAAAGTTTATTTTATTCACATGTTTTTTACGATGCATGATTCCAAGATTAATTTTTTTAATATGATTCTTGGAAATTATTTTTTATTGAAGTTTATATGTATTATAAATCAATTAGGGATGTTTTTGAGATAAAAAAGTATGGGATGTCATATAATTAAAAAATTATGGGTAGTTCTGTAATAAACAACTTATGCATGGTTATGCTTTAATATCCAATGAATTTGGAACTCATGAGATAGAGGTTGGATATAATGGATACTCCAATTTTAAAATTTATATGACAAATGATGTACTATTATTTCTTATATTCATTATATGGATTAGTTATCAAAATAATATTATTTTCAAAATGAATTCAAATTATAT
Source organism: Viscum album (assembly GCA_963277665.1). NCBI lineage: Eukaryota > Viridiplantae > Streptophyta > Magnoliopsida > Santalales > Viscaceae > Viscum > Viscum album. The sequence goes on from OY728143.1 coordinate 1,020,492,012, forward strand.
TTTTCGAAATATGGATCATTTTTTATGTAAAAAAGTACATTTAAGAGATTTTTTAATTTATTTTCACTAGAATAATGATATTATTTAGATTATATCCAATATGGAAATTTTATGGTTGTCTTGTGTTTTATCATTTTTTCATTGTATATACATAGTACTATATACAGTTATGTGATCAATTGGAGAATTGTGAGGAATTTTCTTGTAATATAAAACATGTTTTATTTAAGTGACATTTGTTTTATAAAAAATAAATGTATTTTATATGTGTAAACATAGTAATTTAGGGATATACCCAAAATGGATTAGTCAAAATAATAAAAGACACATAACTTAAAGAACCTCTAGATATTAATAATTGGAATTCTAGTTGAAAATATTTAGAAAGGGAAATGATTATAATCGGGTACTTACTTTTAGTAACAGACCAAGGTTTAGATAACTATAGAGGTTACGATTTTATTTGACTATATTCTAATTAGTATATATAACCAAAAGTGATATTATCATATGGAGAACTTTATAGGATTAAAGTTATTTAGTTTAATTGGTTATAACCCAAAATCTACTACGATATAATTTGATTGAAATATTGTATTATTATAGTTTTATTAGGGTATTATCATTCCCCTATAGAGATAATTTCAATTAATATTTAATTTCTATTTTATGTGGTTTTATTTTCTATGGATTAAGAATTCTATGTCAATATGGGAGGAAAATTATCTCACACATCCTTTTAACCCGTCCTAGATGATTGTTTATTCAATTTTATTGAAACATACTTTACATATGATTTTGAAAACTTATTTTATATTCAAATCAACTATAATTAATTTTTTCAAATATCGAACACCAAATCATTTATATAAAATTTAACATTTCATGGTGAATTTTTTCATTTCTTTTCATGATTTCAACTCTTCCAACACACCTTTAAATTGGAATACTATATTTTTTGTGAACATTTTATTTTTTGATATATGTCATCATGCTGAAAGATCATGAAAATATCAAGAAAGTCATAAAATATGGAAAAATCAATAGTGTATTATTAAATAATAAAAAATAATTAATTAATATATTATGAATAATATTTAGTTAATAAGAAGTCTATAAATAAGGATTCAACAATTATTTTGTGGTGTTCTATTTAAATACGATCATATGTTTAAAACACTTAATTCATCTTTGTTGATTCATTATATTTGGGTAGTATAGATATAATTTCTTAATTCTTAAAATATGGTTGAGGAAAATTTCACCCCTATTATTAAGACATTTATGAATTAAATGTCACTTATTGAATAAATATACTTTATTTTTTTGATATATGTTTAAATTTATAGATAACCGGTAGGTTTTATATGATCTTGGAATTTTGAGGTAATTATTGATTAAGAAATGTTTATGGAGAAATTGAAAATGTACGATATGACCATTTATTTTAATGATTTATATTCATTTTATAATAGATTGTAGTTATTTTTTTCAATTTTTTCATGAATTTAAAGGAATGAAAAAAGATTTATTATTTCTTATGCCATCACTTGGAGATCATGTGACAACCTGTCTTGTCTGGAAAGGCCTTGACGAATGATCCCAAAAATAAACAATGAAAATTGTCAAATGTATAACAATGGATTGTGTATTGAACTGGTGAGTATAAAATTTAAATTTAGGTTAAAAAATATTATGGTTAACTATTTATTCGATTTAGGGTGAATATGTTTTATTTAATAGATAACCATGATATTGAAAAATTATTATTTGATTTGGATAATAATGTTAATTTGGAATATTTACCTTATTTTGGGAGCATTATATTATAAAAATATAGAGAATATTTATGGTTTCTATTTGATAAAAAATGAATACATTATATTTGGAATTCTTATATGACTATATATTTTATCTATTGTGATTATTGTTATTTATGGAATTGTTTTTCATTCACAGTCATTAAGTGATTAAGGAAGTCATTTTTAATTATAAGATATGAAGAGTGATAAATGTGATGTAAAGATAAATATTAAAGATATAATGAATGGTTAGGTGATGAAATACATAAGTTTTTTGGTTTTTAATCTTGGTTTATAGTAAATTTTTATCAATTTTCAGGATAGTTATTAGTTAAGTGATCTTTGTTTAATTTTTGGAATTATTATTTAATTTAGAATATTTAATATTTATTTTGAAAATTATCTGATATTGTACTAATTTTTTTTAGAAAAATAATTATAAATATAGGCGTAATGTATTGTTTTTTTATATTTTTAAATCTCGAAAAGATGATTTTAGTGGTTCTATTATGAAACAAAATTACTTGTTATCTAGGAGTCAGAGACTAGTCTGTATTGTAAATTATTTTTTCAAAGAATGTAAAATTACCTATATCATTTTACTTTGAAGTAATGTAATCTTGAAATAAGAAATTTTATGTTTTATATTATATCCTATAAATCAATGTCCTTTTAACCGATCACATCTTTACATTTATTTTGATAGTTAATGTTATCATGACGATGTTCTGATAATTACTAAAAAGTAATAATAAGATTGATTTGCACTTAAATATGCTAGTTTCCCAATATTGAAGCCTTTTATATGTTATTCAATGTTAAATTCAGACATATTATTCTATCCATTAACAATCATTTTTTAAAATATGTTTTTTATGACGTTGTATTTACATTAATAAATTTGTATTTGTAAAGCCCATGTTATCGCACCCATATTCGAATTGAGAGGTAACAATTTATAAAATGGGGTAAATTAAAAATATCGATATTTTAAAAGGAAATAATATTTTTTAATTCTTACAAGATATGAAATATCAATATTAAACAAATAAAAATATAATAATATTTATATGGGACAGTTATAACATAGTCCTGAAATTGGAACAAATAAAAAATATTAATCACATTAATAAGTATATACTATTTAAACTTATTTATATTATGTTATGTAATAATATTTTATTATGTAATAATTTTTTTAAAAATGTTCTATTGGATATTTATTAATTCAATTTATTCATCATATATATAATTATATTCAAAAAATATTATTTTATTGTATTTTATGAAATAATAATAAAATCAGTTTCTTGGAATTTAAGGAAATTTATATTATTTATTTAACATAATTCTTAAAATAAGTTTACCAAAACAATTCTATGATTATATTTTAAATTTTTTGTAAAAATATAATTTTTTGTGAATAGTAAAAAGATAATAGTTTTTTGACAACATGTTATTGTTTGGGATGTCAAAAAGACATAATTAAGATATAAAATTTATTAAATTGATATACATGTTGAAGAATCATATTATATTACAAATATTTTAAATGATAATTAATAACATGTAAATTATTATATATTTCATGATAAATATAAAATACATTATCAGTATATATGTATTGCCTACAAAACATTGGGTAAGTAAAATTCACTAATTTATAAATAGTAATTGAGTGATCAAAAGGCACTAAATGAAATTATAGTTATTTATATGGTATAAATGGAAAATTATTCTGATGGATTATAATTTTATTATTATATAACAGTAATATTATAAAAAATATTGTGAAATTCTTCTACAATGCATGAAATGTCGAATTAAAAAAATTAAATAACTTGTATTGACATGTTCATGAGTAAATAATCTCATTGGATGAATATATAATATCATATGAATACTAAAAAATATTTTTATATGATATAAATTTCATTTTTATTTACATATATGAAATAAGTACATTTAATTCTTATGCAACATGAAATCAGTTCTTGTCCAATACGAAAATAATTCAATAAAATGATTAAAATTAAAATTATATGAATCAATAAATAACCCAATAACTTGACTAATTGCAATTGAAAAGGAAATTTAAATCATTATAATATTTGGATATAAATTATAGCTTTGTGTATTCCCTTGGAACACATTAATCCACATTTATTTAATTATTTAAAAGAAAGTCAAAATGCTCAAAATATAATGATTAATTAGTAAAATATTTTTAATATATCGTTTTCAAAAAAAAATTTAGCATTATTAGTATTTTAAAAGATTAAATATTTATCTTATTCAAGATAATTTATCAATAATTTTTATCTATGAAAGAAAATGGTCAAATTTGTACACAATGTTATTTACAGTAATTATTAAAATATTTGAAAAATCATAAAAATGATGTTAAAAAGATAATAAAAATTAATATTTAGAAAATTAAATTGAATAATGAATTTAATATATACATAGGACATGTATAGACATTAATAAAATAGTTCCATCTAATTAGAATATTTTTTTGATGTTTTTAAATTTATATAAGTTAATATTAATAATTTTGACAATAATGATTTTTGATAAATATATTATTTTATTAAATTATAAAAAAATAGTATATATATATAATAATAGAAAAGTGCATAATATAAGTTCTATATTTTCATACCTAGATATTCATATTAAATTTTATGTCTTTATACCAATAATTTCCTGGTTATTTTATATTAATTTATGTAATTTTTAAAATGGACCTCCTTTCAAATAATGTAACATTCCGGTTATGGAATCCACCCAGAGGCATCCCGTAACTAGTTGTTCAAATGGCCTCTAGAGCAGTTCCCCAAACTCTAGAGGCTGATTACTAGCAGCAAGGGCCTTGGGTGTGATTGTGGGGAAACTATGCCCTCATTGGCAGGGTACACATTGGAAGATAAACAAAGGCAAGAGAGGAAGTAGTAAACATCCATACAAGAGTAAAAAATAAAAGACTAAAACAATAAACAAATAGAGAATACAAATATATATGAACTGATGCGTGATACGGATGTCTAGGAAAGAAGCTAAACAAGTAACAATGCTGAATACAATATTAAACCGTAGTACAAAAAAATAGATAAGAAACTCCTCATCATCGCAATCCTCGTCTTGGTCCCATGCCCTCCTGCTCCAATCAAATCAAGTACCTAAAGTCGGAGGCCACTTTCCCATGTCTATACATGTAGAAATATAATCTATTTGTTCCCAAAATCATGACCCAAACAGAGTGTGAGACTAAATCCCAGTAGGCAACCACCTGAAGATCTGTGCCTAACAGTCAGTGAGCATATGGCAGGTAATACTACAGTAAGAAGTAAATAGTAAATAGTAAACAGTAAACATGATGGTACAGAACAACAACCAATCCACAGATCAACAAGCAGCAGGGAAGCAAACTACTAACCACAAACATGAATTCCTCTGGGAAGTACTCATAGCCACCCCTAGTCCTATTAATGAAATACCAAAAACCCTATGAGCAGTACTCTCATCGTATCCCCTATGGATTGGTCATATGAAATTATATGACTCTCTGAAGAAGCATGATCAGTCAATTATCCGTATATTCTAAGGTATTTAGGGACTCTCTGAGGAATATCACGTGATAAAATTACCTTATAGCCCCATGGTATAGAGACTCTCTGAGAAATCTCACTTGGTCAATCCCTCTTTTAGCCTCAGGTCGATCTCACACTCTCGGAGGAAGCTCACTCGGTCAATTCCTCCTATAGCCTGGAATGGTTTAATGAAGTTCAAATAAAATATAGACTCTCCAAGTTAGATCACTCAGCCAACACCCACAAAGTCTATAAAGATCAAGAATCTTAATGGAAGCTCACTCGGTCTATCCTCATCTAGTCTATAATATCCATGACTCTCTGAGAAGCTCACTTGGTCTATCACCTATAGTCTATATTGTCCAAGACTCTCTGAGGAAGCTCACTAGGTCTATCCCCTATATTCTATAACACCAGGTTCTCATGGCCCCATGCCAGTTAGTGTATAATAATGCTATAAGGCCAATGTAAACCTACAAAGCTTCTTTGCTAACCAGTCTACAGCACAACAAGCATGTCAGGGAACATCATTCCATCCTACAGTCACAAGGCATGAGATACAGGTATAACGACCAAAGGCTGAACAAGACCAAAAGGTCATAAACAGAACATGTCATGGAAAAAACATGCAAGCATAGCAATTATCCTCATACATAACCAAATTTCCTCTACACAAGGATACAAGCAAGTCATGAAAAACAAAATGGTAAAATTAGTAAAGACGCAATACCCCGTTCAAGTGTATTGGTTGAAATTGCACATAATACTAAAGGAATTCAAACAGAAAGGCAAAAACCATATACCTTGGTGCTAGGAGATCGATATACTCGAACCATGAGGATTGAATCTCTTTAGAATGTCATAGGTCAACTAAAACGAACAAAATGTTCGACCTACGATAACATTAAAAAGATGAGGAATTGGAAAATGATGCTCTAGAAGAATAGAGAGCTTATGGCTACGGTTCCAATGCAATTAACGATGGTCTATTTGGAGAACGGAAAGATGCATGGGGTTCGGAATAGATTCACAGCTATACGGGATGCTCTAGGTCGATGAAGATGGAAAAAAAGTGTGTTCTTGTGACCGCGGTGCGTTTAATGAAACAAAAGTACCCGGTGTGTACCATTGGAGTACACGGAGTGTACTATGATTTTCTGTACTCCTGCTTAAGCAGCCTCCACATCACCCCACATGACCATGTGTGTGCCCCGAACACATCCATCACATGGCCTCACATAGCATTGAAGTACACGGCGTGTACTTATTATGTACATTGCATGTACTTCAAATATTTAAAAAACCCCCCTTTCTAAAAAAACTCCACAAAAATGAAAAAATACCAGAACAGATGGTCTGGGTTCTTACAATATTTCCCCATTAATGAAATCCGTCCTCAAATTTCCCGAGCAAGACATAGAATAAGAAACCCTCAAACAGCTCTAGCCACTGCTATCATACATCAGCCTCACTCTCCCAAGTTTCATCCTATACTCAATCATGCTGCCATAGCACCCATACTAGAGGAACATACCATCCACGAAGAACCTTCATACTACGTTCGACAATCTGGATAGGATGCTCCTCAAATGATGCATCCACTTCGATTTCAACCTCCTCATGATGAATGTCAAGAGACGAGTCTGAAAAGTAATGTCCGAGCTGAGAATCTTGGAAGACGTCGTGCATAGCCTGGTACCTCTGAGGTAACTACAATCGATTGGCAACCGGCCCAACTCTCTCCTACACCTCAAACGGCCCAACATACCGTGGTGAAATCTTAATATTTCCTTGAATCCCCTTTTGTCCCAACCTCGGTGCGACACACAGGAAAACCTGATCCCCGACCTTGAACTCCAGAGCTCGTCTCCACTGATCTGTAGAAGACTTCTGTTGAGACTGTGTCATAGCCATCCTATTCCGAATCAACACTATCTACTCTGAGGTCTTTTGAACAAGACGGGGTCCTAGAAAAGCTGCTTCTCCTACCTCCATCCAACACAAGGGTGATTGGCTTGGCATACCGTACAATTCCTCATAAGGTTCCATCTGAATAGTCACCTAAAAACTGTTGTTGTAGACAAACTCCACAATATTATATGCTTCTCCCAATAACCACCAATGTCTTGGATGAAATCTAGGACCATATCCTCGATCACCTGAATCATACGCTCGGACTGGCCATCTATCTGAGGATGGTAAGCTATACTCAAAAGTACATGTGAACCCATAGCATTCATGATGCCCCTACCAGAATCGAGAAGTAAAACACACATCTCTGTCTGAAACAATGGTTTGTGGAACTCCATGTAGACGTATAATATCTCGGATGTGAAACTGTCCCAAATCATCAACAATGAAGGTATCCTTGATCAGAAATAAGTGATCAACATTCGTAAGCTTGTCGATGACAACCCAAATAGCATCATTCCCTCGACAGGACCTTGACAAATCGGTCATGATTTCTATTACCACATCGTTCCACTTCCACTCTGGAATTGGTAACTGCTGCAAAAGTCATGTTGGTCACTGATGCTCCACTTTCACCTGCTGAAAAGAGTAACACCTCATAAAAAACAAGCAAAATCTCTCTTCATACATGGACACGAATACTAGTGGTGTAGATCAAAATAAATCTTGGTGATGCCAGTATGAACTTCCCAAACTAAGGAATGAAAGTCCTACATCAGCTCCTTGGGTATGTCTGCTGTCACACATATGCATCCCTGGAAATTCAAGATCTCATCCTCTCCCACTATCCATCCAGGAAGAGGTTCTACTCCTGACACATTCTCCCGAAGGACTGGGCCTTCCGAGTCTGATGGCTTCTTCATACGTACCTGATCAAGAAGTGTAGAGGTCACAACTACCGAAGATAGAAATTTTTTCTCATTTCTGGCATGCACCTACAAATACATCTTAGAGAACAGAGCCATAAACTGCCACTCACTGCTGGCTTCCTGAACATCTTGTATCTGAGTTCACCTGCTCAACGCATCAGCCACTACGTTGCGCTTTCCTGGCGTATAGGCATACTCAAAGTCGAAGGACTTAAGATACTCAACCAACATGTGCTGTCTCTGATTCAGATCATGCTAAGTGAAGATGTACTTAAGAATTTTTTGGTCAGTGAATACCACAAAAATTCTCTCCCAGAATATAATGTCTCCAACAGCGTAAGGCTTGAACAACAACTTCCAACTCTAGATCATGCATCGGGTAGTTCCTCTTATGTGGCCTCAACTGCTAAGACCCATACGCAACGACTCCATATCTATACATTAGCACATCTCCCTGCCCGATACCTGAAGCATCGCAGTAAACAGTATAGCTCTATACCTCCTCTTATAAGACTAGTATTGGTGCTGACATGAACCTCCCTTTCTGCTCCTGAAAGGATGACTCGCAAGAATCTGTCCATACGAACTTTCCCCTTTCTTGGTCAGACCATTCAGTTGTGCTACTAGGCGTGAAAAGTCCTATATGAAACTCTCGTAGTATCCTGCCATCCTTATAAAACTCTGCACCTCAAAGACATTCTTCAGCTACTCCCAAGAAAACTACAGCTCTCACTTTCTCTAGGTCTACTGATACTCCTATCTCTGAAATTACATGACCCAAGAAGTGAATTTGATCCATTCAAAAGTATTATTTAGAGAGTTTAGCATAATGATGATGATCTCTCAGTGTACTCAGTACAACTTCATGATGGGTATTATGGTCGTGTCGAGTGCGAGAGTACACCAAGATGTCTTCCACAAAAATCACCTCTATGGAATCTATGTATGTATGGAACACTCAGTTAATTAGTGCTAGATGATGTTGACTAGCCGGGAGGGCCTTGGGTGCGATAGTGGGGAAACTATGCCCTCATTGGAAGAGTACAAAACGGAAGATAAACAAAAGCAATAGTAGAAAGAGTAAACATCCATACAATAGTAAACAGTGGAAGACTAAAACAATAAACCACTGCACCACACACACACACACACATATATGAAATGATTCATGATAAGAAGTCTAGAAAAGCATCCAAACAAGTCTCCATGCTGAATACAAAACTAAACCATAGTACAAAAGAAAAATATATATGAAACTCCTCATCATCACAAGCCTCAGCTTGGTCCCATGCTCTCCTGCTCCAATGCAATCATGTACATAAATTAAAAGGGTGCTTGACTATATCTATACCTGCAGCAATATAATCTGTTTGGGCCCATAAGCGTGACCAAAACATGGTGTGAGACTAAATCCCAGAAGGAAACCACTTGAAGATATATGCCTAATAGTAATTGAGAATATAGCAGGTAATAGTATAGTAAGTAGTAAAAAATAAAAAGTAAATAGTAAACAGTATGGTACACAACAACAACCAATCAATAGATCAACAAGCAACATGGAAGCAAACTAAAAACCACAAACATGAATCCCTCTAAGAAGTACTCGCTGCCATCCCCTCTGGTCCTATCCAAGAAGTATTAACAACACTCTAGGCAGTAAACTATGCCTAACCCTCTAGTTTAGTCATACTAAATTATAAGACTCTATGAGGAAGCACGCTTAGTTAAATCCCCTTATAGTCAATGGTAGTCAGAGACTGTTGGAGGAAGATCACCCGGTCAATTATCTTTACAGACCCATGGTCTAGAGACTCTCTGAGGAAGCTCACTCGGTAAACCCCTCTTATAGCCTCAGGTCAATCTCAGACTCGCTGAGGAAGCTCACTCGGTCGATTCCTCCTATAGCCTAGAATGGGTTATGGAAATTCAAACAAAACACAGTCTCTCCGAGGAAGCTCAATCGGTCTACCCTAGTATAGTCTATGAAGCTCAAGACACTCTAAGGAAGCTCATCCTATCTATCCTCCTATAGTCTATAATATCCAAGACTCTCTGGGAATCTCACTCGGTCTATCCCGTATATACTATAATGTCCCAGACTCTCTGAGAAAGCTCACTCGGTCTATCCCCTATAGTCTATAACAACAGGTTTTTACAGCCTCATTCCAATCAGTGCATAATAATGCTATAAGGCCAAAGTAAACCTATAGAGCTACATGGGTAACCAGTATACAGCATAACAAGCATGTTAGGGAACATCATTCCATCCTATAGTCACAAGGCATGGAAAACAGGTATAACATCCAAAGGCTGAACAAGACCAAAAGGTCATAAAAAAAACAGGGCATGGGTAAAAACATTAAAGAATAGCAATTATCCATATACATAACAAAATTACCTCTACATAAGCATACAAGAAATGCAGGAAAACAACATGGGAAAAACAGTAAACATGCAATACCTCGTTAAAGGGTATTAGTGGAAATTGCACATAATACTGAAGGACATCAAAGGGAAAGTCACAAACCACCTACTTTGGTGATAGGAGATCTATATACCTGAACCAAAAGGATTGAATCTCCCTATAAAGTCATAGATCTATGAAAATGAAAAGAAATGTTCAACCCACGATATCTTGCAAAAGAGGTGGGATTGGAAAACGATGCTCTAGAAGAAGGGGGAGCTTACCGTTGCGGTTCCAACGCAATCGACGGTGGTCGATTCAGAGAACGGATGGTGGCACGGGGGATTAGATGATGTTCACGGCCGTACGAGATGCTCTCATTCGATGAAGTTGTAGAAGAAGAATGTTCTAGTGATTAGGTGAAACCCCGGTGCATTTAATGAGAAAAAGAAAGAACGGGGAATTTACTTTTGGAGTATATGATGTGTACTAGTCTTTTCTGTACTCCACATTAGGCGGCCTCCACATCACCCCATGTGACGGTGTGTGTGGCCCGGACACGGCTTGCACACAACCTCATGTGGCATCGGAGTACATGGAGTGTACTTATAATGTTCATGACATGTACTTCAAAAATTTCCAGAAACCCCCCTTTCCTTAAAAACTACAAAAAATGGAAAAACATACCAGAAAAGAAGGTCAGGGTTCTTACAATTAAAAATGTAAATCCATCCACAACTAAATTTCACAACCATAATCATTCTAGATCAACCATAATTTTCCAAATTCCCATCTCATAAACCATATACACATTCATATTTTTCAGGTCCCACAAAAATAATAAACCCATGTGCCTTTATGAGGTTCTCAATGAGGAAATGTAGAAGAAGTCAAACCCACATTTTTTATCTTCTCAATTATTTATATATTCTACCTTTTTCAGGACACTATGAATTGTTTAATGTCAAATATAATATCTTATATATACAATAATATTATTTTCTAGATGAATATACATTATAAAATTTTTTCTTTTATCAATTTTTTTTAAAAACCAAACCTTCATCCATGGTATGTTGACTAACCACTTTCTTTGATGATGAGTTATTGATTCCCATTACCAAATTCATGGAAGGTTTAAATTAATATGTAATTAATTTTAATTCAATATATATATATATATTATATGTTCATACATTATGGAATAAATATATGTATATATTATTAATTAAAACCAAACTAGTTCATGATTTCCAAAAAAAACCTCCTAAATAATCTAAACATTTATCATTAATATTTTTTCAAATTAATCAACTTCATGGAAAAAAATAAAATTATCTGTGGAAACATTTAAAATTACTGATGTTCATTATTAAATTTTCACTAAAATTCATGTGTAATATTTCCATTTCATAAAAAATCCATAATTATAAAATAATGAATCCACTATGAAACCATGAAACAAATGCACCCAAAACAAATAAAATAATGAAATATTATTCATAAATGTGTGCATAAATTACATAAAAATAACAAATTACATATAAAATATAATAATTTAACTATAAAATTATTTTAAAACATTATTTAATACAATATACAGAAGGTTTTAACATGTTTAAAGGATGTAGAACATGAGGTAAATGATTTCCCATTAAAATTCTATGTTTAATGTATATTTTTAAAAATATAATAAAATAATTTATTTGTAAACTTATTTATCATGAATATAATTTAGGTACTTCATTTCACATTATGATTTTTATTATATCATTAAAATTTTAAATGGTTACATTCGAAGATCATTTTTTCCATTGTATGTTCATAGTTTAACATAATTAGTAATTTTCTAAATTGAATTTTAATTTTCTCCAAGTGTTTATCTTATAAAGGATTTCATGATTTATTTGGAAATTATGGTTCATTTTAATTTTATATGATGATGGATAGTTTCTTTATAATTTAATTATGGGTGGTTTTTTGAAACCAAAAGACATTGGTTATATTATTAAACAATGGTGGGTATTTCTATTATATACTATGGACACGAGGTTCTGTTAAATCCTCCAATGAATTGTGTAATCTAGAGTTGGAGGAAGGAAATATTTGATTCTCTATTTTATATGTGTGGTATGGAAAATGATGGTCATATATTCAAGTGTATTTATTATATGATTTTCTACGAGTATTCATGAAAATATATTCATTTCAAAAAGATATGATATGATTTATTTGAAAAGATAATTAATTTTTTTATCCAATAATGTATGTTTTAAAGATATTTTTTGTATAAAATTCCAATGGAATATTAATTTTTTTATCTACCATACATTATATATATTCATATCAACTATTTGAAAATGTTTTTCATGTGAATTAATGGGAACTAGTGTGAAGGATGAGATCATACTGAAAATTTGTAAAAATTTCTATTAGATAAAACATGTTTTATTTAAAAGATATTCATTTAATAAACTATTTATATGTTTCCTTGGGTAATGAATGTGGTTATCCTATATGAGATTATCTTTATTATCTAACACTATACACTTAAAAATGATCAATGGGATAATAAAAATTCCAATTAAAATTTTTAATCACTAGAAATGAAATGTTTAAGTTCAAGTCCTTAATATTTTATAATAACTATTTTTAGTATCAAAATATATTGATTTATAACTTATTTTTTTCACTGTGACCAGTTATATATTCAATAATTTAGAGATAGCCATGTTTTACAAATCAATTAATGCTTATAGATTGTTTTATTTCTCTTGTCATCTATTTATGATCTCAATTTTATTATATATAATTTATGATTTGTATAATCGTTTTTTTGACATATTATACCAAAATAATCTACTTGATCCGAAACATATATTAGTACAATATATTTACAACAATTAATTATTTTTCCTTTAATAAAAGATATATCATATATTTTATGTGTACTACTTTTATTCATTCATATTCACTAAAGGGGTCTATTTTGGGGAACAATATATTGTAAACATACAATGATAATACAAATTTATATTGGTGGGGGGTTTCCCAATTTTTACCTTCCACAATTATAAAAAAATTATTTCAAATCCATATATATCATAAAATAATAATAATAGCAAACAATATTTACAAAAATGTACTATCACATCAATGATGAAAAACCAATGTATTGATCAAAATATGATTTAAAAATGATCATTCTATATTGTAGAGGTATTTTATTTTCTGATTCCTCAATTTTTTTATATAGTAACATAATTCAGTTCTAATTTTTGAGAATACCGGAATTGGTATTTTATCAAAATCATCATTTTAATATAAATCTCTAGGAATTTCATGTTGATATTGTATTTATCATTCTCTACTATATTTAATTTTTCGTTAGTGATCTAAATAATGATTTTCAATCACATTATTATAAATTTGGAAATAATATATGGAATTTTTATTCTCATCTAGTGGTTATAACTTTTTTTAGGGATATCAATGGTCTAGTCAATCTGTATTATTTCAATAATCCAATCCATCATAAATTATGATCATTCCTTGTCATGCTCCATTATTATATTACATTTGAAATAAAAATTTTAGTGATAAATATGAATATTATTACATTATAGGCCATTCAATTTCTATTTTTTTCAACATCATATTGATTATGATAATATTATTTTTAAAATAATCATATATTTTTTTATTTAATTCCTTCCTAAATGTCATTAATTTTTCCTATTGGATTAAATTTATGAAACATGTATTATACATTACTATTAGTATTTTTGGTAAAAATAATTCTACATTTATGTAGTAGTATTTTGAAAAAATTATACATCGTCTTCATCATTTGAAATATCTTTTATAGAATCAAAGCATTGGAAAACATCATTATCCACTAAAAAATCTTTTCCACTTTCATCATTGTAAGTGTTATTAACTATGACATGATTATTCATCATTCTAGAATAATTATTCATTATTTAATCCAGTGAAATGGGGGATATGAAATTAAGATCTTCTATACATATAATTCATATACGATTAATTTCATATTTATTTTAGAAGAACAAACTACATTCCAAAAAATATAATCCAATATATTTGAATCTCACTAAAAATCCTATGTTAGAATATTCTAAATTACGTTTACATACTTATGAGTAGTTAATGAATTATTATTCATTTCCCTCATATATCAATTAAGATGATTCATGGGAAAATTGAAATCAATATAAAAAAATTATTTTGGTAAATAAATTCCATGAAATGTAGATTAGTAATGTAGATCCTCATTTATAGGATTGTCTGATGGGATTCATCCATTAGTGGTTTTGGATATTGAAGATATGAATGTTAATCATATTTACTATAGGATGGTTTACTCAGATAAGGGAGAGGAGCTATAGAGTAAGGTAATGTGAGAGATGAAAATCAGGGAATAGATATCTATATATGGGTTGCATCATAGTGTGGGAGAAAAAATGGTGGATTGTGGAGATTTTGATCACATTTAGATTCATACAATACATATCATAGTGGTTGGGACCAATAGATATAATTTATATTAGGCCAAATTTGTGAACTTTTTTATAATGTATCATAGGGATATATATGATGCATATGTTTCTTGGGATTATTTTTAGATCCACATCTATGCTGGTTTCATGTATTTACCAATAAATATGGAAATGAGGTATGAGGTTCTCTCTCCCCATATATGGATCCTATATTTCCAAGAGCTCGATGTTAGGTTTATGGAACACCTTTCCATCATCAATGAATTATTTTAAAATGTGGAATCTTTGGATATGCATTTATAGGAGGTTTTAAACCCTATTATTTATAATTTAGACCACCCGTTAATATTTTCGACATATTTGGAATTATATAAGAATATTGAAATCATTTGAAGGATTTATTCATAGAAAATTATTCTAGAGTGGGAAACTATTGAGGTTCGTCTAGATGAATATCTAGTAGAAGAGGGTTATATAAATAGAGACTGTTGAAGTTCTTACCAACAATGTATTTTAATTTGCGGAATTATTCTAATTTATATGGCGCTAATAGCTCGCATATCCAAATTGTGGCTTATAAACCAGTGTTCATTTTATGGTCATTTTGTTCTCATTAATTTTTATAGTTTATTTCCATTATCTAGACTTATCATAGAATGAAGGGGAATATTTTCTTTGTCTCCAATAGTAGGAGATGACAAATTATCCATACTAGATGTAGCAGTAATAATGTTTTCTTATTACAAGATGATAAGTAGATGATAATAGAAATACCCTTGTTTTTCATTCCTCTAGAAATACAAAGATGTGAGAAATTATGGATATTTTATTCAATAGGAGATGAGGTTTCCATATATGGAAAACATTATTTTATAGACATGTTAGAATAATATTATAAAATGATCATATGAGGTATCGTATATATATATTCTTCCATGGTTATATAGTATTTTAAAATACCATCCTTTTCATTTATTTGACAAAAAATGTTCTATGCCTAGAGACACAGTGTTTAATGAATTATTTATCCCAATTTTATAACCATGAAAAATTTTAGATGATTTTCTTTCAAGTGTGCAGGGATATTAAGAAATTTGTACGCAGCATCATTCAAATTGGGACTTAATATTCATATTACATATGATGGTACAATTTTTTATGGAAAATGATTGATATTTTTTTTCCTGTTCTCTTGGTGCTTGATTTATTATTAAGGAATTTGTTTTATTTAATGAGTATGTCCATCATATATTCTTTTTTGGTGATTTAGATAATTTAATGCTTTTTAGGTGTTTGATGTTATTTTTATCATTGTTGGAATCATAATCCATATATTAGAAAATGTACAGGTAGTAAAAAAAATTTGAGTATGGGAATGTTGGCTTTATTTCTTATCTGAGATAGATTTATCCTTACCCCATGTAAATGATATTAAGTTAATGATCAATTTAAATTGGGTATATTATCTAATTTGGATGGATCCTAATAGTGTATCATCTCTTGAGTTGTGGGTCTTGAACATTCAAACTGATTATTTGCTATTGGTGGGTATTTTCTAAACCACAGTGTGGTCATAGGGTGCTCTTATATTGTTTCAAATGTTATCAGATGGTCATCTAAGAATTTTTATAGAGTATTGGTAAATATATTAGTCTATGATGAAGAACTACTACACTCTCAAAAGTATTGAATATACTTTATGTCATTAATGATAGTTATCAATTTGTCCAATATTGATTTTCACTATGGATATCATCACATTAGATTTTATTATAATGGTACCCCCAATATTTCATTCATGTATTGTTGTATGATATACCTTTTCATGGTTATATTGTTCTTTGTCACTAACTATCCTAATATTTTCTTAGTACACCTAACCTTTTTCTTTGGTGAGATCATTCAGTAGTTTTTGATCATATTCACCAATGAAATAATCATGGATCATGGACATTAGATTAACATTTTGAGAAACTCTATATTTTATTATGATTCCATTGACACCATCATAAGTATTTGAATAATTCAATGTATTGTTTTAGGTCATGGGAGTTTGTTTTCCAAAAATAGTTAGTGCCTAATTAGAAAATTTTTACTAATCAATATAATGTAAAACCCATATGTTTTACTCACCCCCGTTTAATATTTTACATGTATATATATTTCATTACCTCTACAAAAATTATCATATGTATATTTGTATCTCATCTTGGGATGTAGACCAATTGATAGATGTATTTATGAAGGATAAATTTTCCTTGTAGTCCAATTAGTTGTATATGAAATTTAGTTTCCTATATGAGAGGATGAGTAGGGATTTCATTCAATGGTTTTTAGTAGAGGGACCCATGTTTTAGGTGTTCTATGATAACTCATGTATTAAACTAGGTTGTGTATGGTTCTATTATGTAATATTGATATCTTATGGATCATGTATGTTATGATAAAATAAGGGTGACTATACCCCCATGATCTCAAAATAGTAATGTTGTTTATTTTTTTAATACACTAATGATATTAAAAACATTCTCAGTGCTTTAGGGTATTTATGAATACCAACATATTTAGGTGTGATTTCATTTAGTATTATTTTAATAGGAACTTGTAATAATGTATGATTATAGTAACATTGGTTTTTATGACACATATACACCTAGATTAGGCATTGAAGATTCTAAAACACAATGTATAATAACATAAAGAAATTTTGACAGGTTTTCATTTTTTTCATGGAGAGTGATAATTGAAATTATAGAATTTATCATGACATAGATGAGTTTAATCATATAAGATTCCCATTTTATATTAAATTATAGGTTTCCTTGATATTTTGGGAGTGTATGTATCATTTGGGAGACTCCTAGTTTTAGATCACATAAGAAAATATCATAAATTGGGATGCTATAGAGGGAAGGGTATTGGATGAATAATATTAAATGTTGAAACATGTGGTGTTCTTTGTTCTATTATGAGTGTGAATGTATAATGTTCACGAGTTTCATTTTTCATAAGTGTAAATTTACCATTGTGTGTAAAAGATATATAATTCTATATGGGTTCATACTAGTTTCCTATTATGATGTGGATAGAAGTAAGATTCATGCCATGTTGTTTTGTCATCCAATATGTCAAAGAAGTCCATCATTTTCAAGTTCATTTAATGAAGAAATTTTATTTCCATGAGTTTACAAGGTTTGAAATATTGATATGCCTTACACCAAATTACCTTAATCATATTTTGTATGCGATAATATGATTATGATCATGATTCAAATAATAATGTTGATTAATTATTAGATATCACGATTTTGGATCTGAAGAAGTTCATGCAAGATAAATATATGTTTGGATAAGGGAGTAATCTATATCACTATTTTATTGGTCCATTAATATAGTTGTATCCTATTGATATTATGTCGAGTCATTTTGAAACATCATTTGTATTGACATATGATTCATAATTTCATTATTATTTTATAGAAACATCACTAGATTTATGTTGAATCACATTTCACTAATTGATAATAAGATTATCCCATTGATAAAATGAAATTAAATATGAAATATATTGACATTAAATATCTATATATTATGTTATTTGTATAAGAATGTAAATCTACAAGTTCACTTTTTTGGGGAGTCGTAGTGTCTTAGAAGATAGTATATATGAGTGAGGGTTAGAGATGCATGCCCAATATCTTAAACTATTTTGATTTTTCTTTTTATATTGATGACATTATTTTATTGTACCATTAAGAAACACTGGTTTCTATATGTTATTTCCAATTATGTTCGTAAAATTATTATTTTATTCATAAAATGGGAATTATTATCATTTTTAGATATATTCATTTGGTTTTTTGGTTTTTTTTGTTTTTATTAGTTTTCATCTTTTATAATCATATATTCATTTCAATGGATGATAATATTTTTAGTGGTATCAAATGTAATTTATTATACCATTATGTGATGACACATTATTTCGTATGTGTGTTACAGGTATTAGGATGAAATATGAAGGATAATGGATTGAAGTATCTTGATATCACAAACCATCCCAGATACCCATGTATGCTGATACACAAGTTATCATTAACATGGATCAATGTTAAATCATGATCCCCAAAAGATAGAATCTAAAACATAGAATTATACAAGAATCAAAATGGAACAATGTTGATATAAGACAAAAATATTTCAAATATGCATTTCATTATTCTCAAGAATAAAATAGTGTAAATTTACAAAATCAATGGTCAAAACAGTACCCATACAATACATCATTATTATACAGAAAATCTACTCACTCAATTTTCATAAAACCCATGCAGTGATTGGACTATGTACCAACTAAGTATCTCCATTTCTATATATCACACTGATAAATAACATCCACCACATCAATGTAGTTATTACACATAACTTGGACTTAGTTTAAGATAATGTACAATCACACAATGAATATTATTGTGTGTGGTCTCATAAATCCCAATAATATTTCACCGTGTTTTTCAAAAAAAATCCAAAAAATCAAAAAATTATACATTAGATTTAAATAAACAAAAAAATCCATGAAATTGATAAAATTTCTCCAAAATATTCATTCATAGGAATAAAAGTGGAAGATTTTATAAACCTGAATAAATGAGTATTTTACACAAAAAAATATATTATGAAGTAGTAATAAATAAAAAAATTTAGAAGTAAATGGAATGTAATCAAAAAATAAAAAATATTTGATAACCATATAATAAGCCATCTAGTATGTTAGTTTTAGAGAATTTTATCCTTAGAATAACAAATTAATGGACAAGGAATAAATTTTTAGATCATCCCATGGCTCAGGACATAAGGATTCAACTCCCTGCCGGATAAAACTATTTGGAATAAACATAAAAAATTGTTATTATAATCGAACCATTTATTGTGGTAAAATACTTATAGAATTATCATAATTACATTGAAACTACTTTGGTAACATGTTATTTAGACATGAAATAAATATTTATGGTAAAATCATTCATTTTAGAAAATATCCATATATAATTACTGAATTTTGTGTTTTCAACAATCTTTTCTCATTTCAAAATAATACTATATGTTTTCACCAATTCTCACCTTTTAATATCATTTTTTTTATTTGGACCCATATATTGATGGTTTAAAATCAATTAAATTTCCAAATCAATCCTTCAATTTTCTAAAATCCCCCAAAAACTAGTTAACCATTAAAACTGCAGGTTTTCACAATAAACATTACCCTTTCAAAATAATACATCAATCATCCTTAATTAGTATTTATAAATAATATTTTAATTTATTTAAAATCAATAAATCAATAAATGGTTTCAATTATAAGCAAAATTCAAATAGATCTACTGAAAGTTAATCATGTGAGAAAATTATCGCTTACTATAATATCATGATATTTATACAAAGAAGAATTATGTTTAACGACACAAAATATATGAAACACCGAGATTAAATGAACAAAAAATATTTTTATTAAAATGAGACTGTTATAACCACAACATTAATACCAAGGAATTGATAGTATTAAAGAAATTATGAAATATATAATGTATATAATCATAAATAATTTATTAATTAATATATTTTAAAAATGAACTTTAATTTTTAGTAAAGTAATTTTATTCTTCCGGAATTTATTTTATTAATTTTTATGGGTGAATATTATAAAATATTTAATGATGTTTTATTAAAATAATGTTTTAAAATTTATTTCACTTTTCACTTCAATATTTCAAAATTATATTCAAATTATTTATAGATAATTATTGGAAGAATAATTATTTTACATTTAATAATAAAAAATAAAGATTTTTATAAAACATTCATTTTTATTATATTAAAATGCACATTTACGAATTAATTTTAATATAAAGGTAACATAAGGACTCATAAGATATATATTATTTATTTAATTAAACTTTCATAATCATCATATATTATTTTTTAATAAGTACATTTCTTAGATTAAATTTTTTTTCCAATAAGCTACTCTTCTTTATGTTTTTTGACATTAATTAAAAAATTATTCTTCATCTAATGTGTAATAATGTTTATAAAATTGAATTAATATTTTTATTCAATATTTAAAAACATATTAAATAGTTCCCTTTTTGTTAATACTAATCATAACATTAGTTCTTTTGATAACAATAGTAAAGGAATAATCATTTAATTTAGGTTGAAAATATATTGAGAAAAAGAGTAAAATGAAAAAAAAACACACTTAAATCATGTTGGAATAGAATTTCAATACCATAGCCATCCATGAGTGAATAAAATATTTATATTTGTTATTAAAATTTAATATTAAATTTTAGATATTAAATAAATACCTTAATTATTTCACAAGGTGGATGTATTATTTAATTAGTGAAGGAAAGAAATAAAATAATAAATAATATAAATATTTAAATAAATATAATTTAAGGTAAATAATGTTTGAAAAATATTATACATAGAAACTATAGGATACATGTATACAAAATTTTTTTTTATAATTATTGATTTTTTATATTATTAAATTCAATGTGATGACTACTTCTAAAAAAAAATTCATTTAAGATATTAAATATTATATAATATTTTATAGAGTATTTTAATATTACAAAATAATAATAATTTCTAGTAGATAATAATGATATGATTTAAAATATCAATTATAGTTATTTTATGAGTATCTTCCAACTCTATAATAACTATATTAACCCCCAAAGAGTAACTATTGTTGATGTCCATGTAATAGTTAAAGATAATAAAAAAGGATTAAAATGATTATTAAATTTAATAATACAAATAAAAAATTTGTAATATTTATTTTATTAAATTATTTATATATATATTTATAATATATTCAATACAACTCACTTTTGATCCGTTTGGAGTTGGAAAATTAAAATAGATTAATTTAATATTTTGGTAAATTCCATGATTGACAAGTCCCCACTATTTTAGAAGGGAAAAACTTTTTCCCCATAATTAAATCTTAATAAACTAATTGGATTTGAAATTAGACACATTAAAAAATTATTATAATTCTCCCCCACATTCTTCAGATAATATCTTTGTAATAATATAAATCATTGAGGTTATAAGGTGTTATGTAAATGTTTTTCTTAGAAGAATATATATAACATTTAAATGCATATTTTTTTCTTCACCCATGTTTATATAATACTATTTAACCATTATTATTTAATAACAAAAATATATTATAAATAATAGAGTTTTTTTTATATTTTTTTTGAAAAAACCAAAATCAATATCATCTTCGATTAAATGATAAATGAAATAATCATTCTTATGTATGAAAGACTACTAGCATTGGAAACGATGTAATTAATTTTCTATTATATATCCTTGAAGATAATTTTAATGATTGAAAATATATTTATATTTTTTAATGAAAATTTACTAATAATTTAAAAAATAAAATATTTCATTAATTGTTTATTATTTCATTCATAAATTAATGATAATATCATTTGTGGGTACGTGGGGACTACTAACTCTTCGATGCGATTAGATATATATTTCATCATGACATGAAAAAGATTATATATATAAGAATAAATATACAAAAATATTATATATATGATATGATGAGTATTCATAAATGTTAATATAATAGTTAATATCTTTCCATATTAATTGTGGAAAACTTGAAATGTCCGATTTTCATATATTCAACCAACTCTATACATGATTGTAACACTATTATTCATTCATAACCATGTATCATGGATTATTTAAGAATTTTATTATTAAATAAAATTCATATTTATTTCTGGAAAAAAATATTGGATATGGAAAAATAATGATATCATCAACCAGTGTCAAATAATTGATGTCATTTTGGACTTTTAATTTGAATATCATCAAAATATATGATGTGAATATAATAAATTAGGTAATTTAACATTAAATAAAAATAATTGATATAAAGTGAATTAATTACATTGGAAAGTTTATATGTAGTTTATAATTTATCCAATGTCTATTATTTATGACGATAAATACATACGTGATGATGTTAAATCCTAAAAACATGCATTAATTTAAAAATACGTTTTTAAAGGTCATTATTCAATTTTCCTCTCACAAAATTTCAAAATTAAAATATTTTAACTTATAGTGAATTTATATAATTTACATACATATTGAATACTATATTATTCCGGTATTATATTATAATATTACATGGTTATTTTCAATGAAAATTGCACCTTATTATATGCTTTTTCCTGAAACAAGTTATTTCAAAATGAAAAGTCTATTTTCCAAAAATATGTTTTTAGGATTAAATATTTAATGATTTATTTTATTTTAATTGTATTTCTGGATTTTTTAGATTATAGTTTTTTATATTATAAATAAATTATGACGGGTTTTATGATAAAACATGGATATCTGGTTTCATTATAACCACTAATGCATTGGGTATGGAAGTCGACCGTATAGATATTTCATATATGTGACAGAGTTACACAATATGGTTACAAGAAATAGTTAAGTGGAATATAATATTATAGTTATTAATTGATTAGTTGTTATGTTTAATCTATTATTAAAATAGTGGGAATCATGAAGGTTATGTTTTGATGTTAATCATGAAGCTCTTTTACTAGTATCTAAATTGGCCACTCCATTGAAATCTCCTGTTTGCAAATTGTTTTACCTATGTTTTCATAGATTTTAAAATGGATTCCTCTTGAAATATTTTTCATATAGAAATTCTATATTTCATTATATCAAATAATTATTTTTATAATGTTATTTATTTTATTGATTTTTATTGATTCCATTAATGTATCATATTACATTTATTATGTCCCTTACTAAAACTTTTATTGTCATAAAATGTTTTTAATATACATTAATTCAGAAGTAAAGATTATAAGATATATGATTTAGGTAAATAATTATCACTAATGATTTATTAGAAATTGAAAACATGTTATATTTTAAAAAACATTTTGTGGAAAATGAATATTTAGTACAACTATCTACTAGTATTGTAAGTGTTAACTATTATAGAGTATTTACTAATTCACTAAAAATATACACCAATGATATAATCGGAACTGAAATAAAGAATATTTATATTAAAACCCCTATAATATTTGATCTTTTATGGTCATATCCTCATATTTGATATTAGATTAGTGTTTAAATAACTTTTGAGATTATGAGGTTTTAGTTAGAGTTATGAATACTATCATGGTTTTATTATTTAATGGTTGATCATATGATCTATATAATATAAGCCCTGTTATATTATATATGTAATGAAATTTAATGGTGAATACTGTTATTATAGAGTCATCATTTAGGGAATTATTGGTTATTGCCTTTTGAGATGCCAAATGAAATGTTTGAGATAACCATTTATGTTAAAAAAACATTACTATTGGGTATAATAAAAATATTTTCAGAATTTCATCAAATTTATAAAAAATTTATATATATTATATTGATATAGATTAACCAAAAGGGTTGTCTCACATTTTTGTTGATAAACTATTATTTTTAGTAAGAAAAGGATGTTGGAACCCACAAACAAAGGGCAACAATAGTGACTCACCAATAACCAGCCATTATGAAGTCCCAGTTAGTATGAAATTTTATATTTATATAAATTATCATATTGATGAAGGTTATGATCACATCGGAATAGTTTTTAATCTAATATATAACCATGCGGTTGGAATACTATTTGGTAATTAAATTATTGATATTGTTTATAAAGATGTTCACTATCTTTGGAACTCTGTTTGATTAAGGTAACCATAATATTATGTGATTTAATTTTAGGAATAATCATAGAATTATATTTTTCATTAATATATGATTTTATTTTGGATTTCTGGTGATTTGGGTTATCAATGGAAATAGTTATCATATCATGGATATTATATGAATTAGGAAGTTACAATTTTTGGGTTGAGAGATTAAAATAGATTGATTTTATTTAGCGATAAATTATAATTTTTCATCGATGATCACGTGATGCAATCCAATATAATTTTTAGTTACCAATATTATTCTATATTATTTTTTATGGATTTTAATGATATTTATTTATTGGGTGACCTATTTTGATAAGTCAGTTTTACTCTTATTTTTTAAAATTAGAGTTATTTTCAATCATTTAAATGATATTTCATTTTTTGAATTTTCATATCATTTCCAAAATATTATTTTTATGTTAAATTCCAAAATGAAAGGTTAATATGATGTTTTTTTATATTATTATCCATATATATTGGTTCTAGTGATTAATGCCTGAAAAATTTATCTTTAAGACTCTTAATTTGTAGGAAAAGAAGATATTGTGGTTAAAACTTATTTAAGGATGAAATAATACATGTAATGTATGTATATTGAAATATGTTATTATTTTAGTTATTTAATAAATTAATCCATTTTATAAAAAAATTATAAAAAATGATATCTTTTTAATTTTCTTATCAATAAATCCATAGAATTTTAACCGATCCTAGATTTAAATTTTTCCTGTGGTAAAATTTCTCATTAGCATATTCTTTATAAATATATATATGTCAATAAAAGCTATATTTTTCTTCCATATTCATGTTGTCACATCCAAAATATGATATCATACTTGGATACATGGTATGTGTTACTCTAGATGACCTTTATACAACCCTATTTTCTCTTATAAATTTGGAGGTTTTATTAATACTTTAAATGATGTTGGATTTCAAAATGTTATTATTAAAAAATAAACTCTATATATGAAATATGAGATGATATTTCAAGAAAATAATTACTTAATGGGTGTAAAATTTAACATCCTGAGATTTAGATAAGTATAATTATGATAAATGCAGTACATTATATTAAACATCTAGCTTAAAACAACGAAATATTCTTATATAAATGTAAACATTATATCCTAGATTTTTAAATAAAACATAGAATAATATATTTGTAAATATAAAATATATAATATTTATAATACTTTATAATTTATTAATTGATCGTTTGTAAATAATCACATAAATATAAGGTAATTTATTTTTTGTTTCAAAAATTCATTTTTTTCAAAAATGGATTTAAAATTTTTATGGTTAATATTATAATAAATAGAATTATGATTTAGAAAATATATTTTTTAACATTTATTTTATTTTTCCAATATTTATAAAATATTTTTTGTAGATAATTTTTCAGAATTTTTTAGAGAATATTAAATGTTTTAGGAAATAATTAAATATACCAAATTTTATAATAAATTTATTTTAATTGTAATAAAATGTTAACTTATCATTTTTTTAAACAATAATTAAATTATTTTTTATTTATTTACATGTAAAAAATTAATTAGACTATAATAATCCTTCTATATTTTTTGATATAGGAAAATATTTCTTCTTATGAATTTAGCTTTGAATAAAGTTTTTTATTTAGTATTTCAGGATTCATTTTAAATTTAATTAATCCCATTATATGGTACGAATATTGGAAATAAGAAAAAAAATATTTTAAATCAAAGGTCAAAATTTATTAAATATTTCTATTTTCACATTGTTCAATATGAATTTTATATTCAGTAATTTTGGTGACCATAGTATAGGGTGAATTGGGAAATTTACATTAAAAATAAAATAATAAAAACCATATAATGAACAAAATGATTACTTAAAACATATTTTAGTAGAATATATCGACCATAATCATAATTGTGTATAATGTATTAAACGTTTGGGCCACTTTGATGATATTAATATATTTATAGTCTTTTTATAAAATGAAAAATATGACACACTCATGTATTTAATAAGTGTAATATTATAAATATATAATTATCTAGAGGATATTTTCACATTATAATATTATTTTAAAATATATTAGATTTATTATCATCATGATAATTTATTAATAATTTTTAGGGATGATATAATTACATCAAATGCTTCTGCAATACGGATGCTATAATTATTTAATTGGTGGAAATTAATAACGAAAATTGAAATATTAAATTACATATAATTCGAGGCAGATAATGATATAAATTAACGTTATATGTGATCGTTACGTAATGTTGTTATAATAAAATATATTTTTCTGAATTTTTCATGTTTTCAAGAAATTATTATGGTCAATGAAATGAATAGTTCAAAAAACAAACGTCATCAATATTTTATCATAAATAATATTGTATTAAATGATATAAAATTAATAAAAATTGACATTCAACCATTTCATTATAGTAATGAATAAAATATCATAATTTTTTCTTTTATGGGATTTTTTTCAATGTATAGTATCAATACTGAGCACCTATATATTAATATCCATGTTGTCACCATAAGAGCTAAAGAGGTTATATATTGTTTACAATCAAAATACAAGGGTTCAAATATTTTCATAAAATGAATAATGTTTATTATATGAGATAAAATCAATTAAATCTATATTATATTGAAAATAAATAACTTTTTAATAATTTCAGATTGAAAATTAATTTATATTAATTAAATATTTTATGAAATTAAAATATTTTCACTCCCATATCCTACAAAATGGAACCACTTTTTCTAAATTCCTCACACATTAAAAAAATATTTTTTATCTAATACCTAACAGTATGAACATACAGAGTTCCAAAAAAAACTTCAATAGGTCATGATTAAATATTAATACCAATCATAGAGTTTATAATATTTAATGTAATAGATGTTATCCAAATAAAATTTGTAGTTTCTATCTGCATGTTTATCATTGTTTCTTCTTACACATCCATCAATCATTATTAAACATCAATTATATAATAATAGTTATATCATATATATATAAATTATTTTTTATGGTAATAAATGATCCTATATCAATCTTTTCATACATAAATTTTGGAAATTAAATAATCATTCTTGTCTGTAGTGGATGATTTCCCAGGGAAGTGATGTAATTAATTATCCATAATCTTTTCTCAAGAAATAACATAATGATAAAATTAATTTTCATATATTATCAAAATAAATGAATTATAATTATTTAAATTCAATATATCATAATTTTCTTACATTTCCATGTGCATAATAATGATAGTATAAAATGTTTGAATGTGTGGACTTCAACATTCACGAATTGATGTAATTCTTTTTTCATAATCACATCACATGAATGATATATATATATATATATTTAAATAATTGATAAGAAATATTTTATATTATTTTTAATATTAAAAGATAAAAATATTTATAATTTATTTAAATAAAAATTTTATGAAAAATGGAAATAGTAATCATCCTTAATTTTGACCTACCACTTCTCTGATTGTATCATCAGTATTTTTAAATAACCAATTTTAATGGCCTCAATAATAGTTCAGTTGTGGTATTAATATGTTAATTATTTTATGAATATTATTCCTGATATAAAATAATGATTATCTCATTAACTATAACCAACTTCCCGAAGTCATTATGGACTTATGAATGAATATCATAAAAATATACGAAGTGAAAATAATTAATTATTTAATTTCATACAAGAAGTATTTAAGCTATATTAAAAGAATAATATACATTAAAATGTTCTTAATCCACTATAAATTAACATTAATGTATTATTCATGGTGATAAATATTGTACGTGATGATTAAGACTCATGGTTAAGTTATTTCATTTAGAAATCCTCTTTTAATTCTCATTTCATAATTTTTATATAAAAATAATAATGAATTTCATTAACTCATAAAGAATTATTGTATTTTCCCACTATAATAGATCATATTTTTTTATTATGACATAATTTTTTACATTGTTTTGTTCAATGAAAATGTTTTCTATTTCATATGTTTATCTTTTCAGAAAAAAATCTATTTCAAAATGATGTGGTCATTTTTATTAATAAATAATTTTTTGATACAAAATTCATTATTTATTAAAAAGTTATGGTTATTTAAAAAAAATTATGAAGAAATGTGGTTACATTATTAAAAACATAATGGTGGCTCTATGATAAACTCGGGGGTGGGTATATTATAATATCTAATGCATTGGGTATATAATTTGACAATATGGTAATACCATATAAATGACATAATTAACTTATATGGTTTATTGTAAATGATAATGGTAATACACTATGATTTATTTAATATTATTATCATTTATTGGTTTAATCCATATGTATCTAAGATTTATAATCTATAGTAATGTTCATATGTTAACCATTATTCTATTATTTTAGAAGCATTAGTTGATACTCAAATGATTACTCAATATTATAACATGTTTTATCAATGTTATCTATGTTTATTAAAGAATTATTTGAAAAATAATGTGTTATTTTTTATTGAAAATATTTATTCCTAAAGATAATTAAAAAATGTTATAATGGTGTGTATAATATTTATTTCTAATTATTTTAACAATACTCGAGGAATAAATTATTTTATATGTATTTAAATTTTTTTCTTCATCCCATGTTTTATAATTTTTTTCAATGGATTTTATGGAGAAAAAACCACTGATAATGCCATGAATAAAAATATCAAGATTTATACTGATATGAATCAATTATATATTATAATTGATATGTTTAGTGGATAAAATGGAAACTAATTATAAGTTTACTTTTTAATGTATATATTAACTCTATAATAGTTCATACAAATTCCATAAACTCTTAACCAAAAAAATCACTTAATATTAATATGATGAATGATTGTTCAAAAGTACTATAATGTGTGGAATTTGAGGATGTCTCCTTAAACATGGTATGAAAAAATGTTTTACATAGATTTAGATAATTGTCATTATTTTTAAGAGTTATGGATTTAATTAATGGATTAAAATTGTATGGTTTATCATATTTTTTTTATAAACACCTTTTTTGGATTTCGGTTATAAAATTGTAAGTTGACTGATTTTATTTTTTGAGAAATTTATTTTCGAGATAATATGTTGCTATTTTTTTTTGAAATGTGAATAGCATCAAAATAACATTTTGATTAAAATTTTATTTAAAGATGAATTTATTAGGGTTTCTTGAGGATTTTATAGAATTTTATGAAATTATATAAAATTATATTATTATAATTTTATAAAATGAAAATATTTTGGGATATGTGACAACACATCACATCTGAAAAGGCTATGAGGTTTTAAAATAGAAATGAAGCGCAGCAATGCTTCATCACATAAAACTATCCAACATGAAGTATTGGTTAGTACTATATTTAATATATATATAGATTTTTTATTAGTGTAGTTTATAATCATTTTTTAAATAGATGATTTATCGAATAGATAACCATGTGAGTATAAAATGATTTTGTGAGTAAGTGATTAACTTTTTTCAGAAGATGTTCACTATTTTGGGAACTCAATATTATTAAACTAATAATATACAATGTGATTTTATTTTAGTAATAATGGCTGATTTTTATTTTGTAAGAATATATATTTCTATTGTGGATTTATAGTTATTCACATTCTTTCTCGAAATGGTTTTATATCCTTGAGATTATGTGAATTATGAAATTTTAGTTTTGGTATGAGACCTTAAGAGTTTTTGATGTTATTTAAAGATAAATTTTAATCATTATAAATGAATAATATGTGATAAAATCGTCTTATGTTTTGGGTTTTAATCAAAATGTTGAATATTTTTTAGTTATTTTAATAATTTATATTAATTGAATGATATATGTTAATATTTCTACATTTCTATTTCAATTTTTATTTTATTATAGTTTTTATTTATTTGAAGGTATATTGAATTTGAGGATTATAGTATTTTATAAAAACCCAGTTTCTATTGTTTGGTATCAAAAGATATAATTAATTGACTTTTATTTTTTTAGAATTTAAATGATCTATTGAAGTTTATTCAAGTGATTTAGGTATGAAAAATACATCTTAACTAATCATCATACATAAAAAAATATTATATTGTTGTAGAAATTTATTAAAGGATAAAAATATATATTCCAATAATGTATATATATAAATGAAACTATTTTGGGTAATAAAATAATTTCCCAATTTTACAAAATGTATTTTGAATCAAAAACGATATTCATTCATTTTTCTTTCTGAGAAATTAACATCCTCTTAACACATAAAAAATTTATTTTTCATGGGGGCTTACCATTCTAATGACCATGTTATATATAAATCACTCTCAGTTCATGGGAGTTTCTTATCCAATATATCCAAATTTTCACTTTAAATCTATTTTATCCTACATGGGTACCAAGTATGTGTTATGTATTTGACCATTTCACATCCCTTTTCTCTATTATCATGTGTATGTTTTATAAATAATTTTTACAAAATGGGATTCCAATAATGTTATATGGAATATTAAAACCTTTTTTACCAATCCATTTTTCATCTTTATAGGAAGTATTTTTTTAAAGATGAGTATAATTTGACATTAAGATACTTTATAAGGATATATTTTGTTTGATATTAAACAATATTTGTATCACTAAACAGTAATGTAAAAAACAAAATTATTATTTAAATATAACCATTTTAACATATACATTAATTATATTGAATGAATAATATTTTAAAAATTATTAAATATATAATGGCCAAATATATTACTAATTTATATATGATTTACCAGAAATCTTAGTCAGAAACAAAGTATCCAACCATTTATTAATGATAAAAAAATATTACAGCAAGAAAGAAACACAATCCATAAAAAATAGTTACATATCATAAAAACCATATTCATCACCATACCCATGCCCAATTACTTCATCGGCATTGGCTGAATCTCCATCTGAGCTTTCATACTGCTTTCATGCCTTAACATACATCCTTCTTCAATTTAGCTTGAATAAATAAAGGTACTCCTCATAAGATTTCATACCTTTTCCATTGATTATAGAGGTCCTGATGGGCATCGACTGTGGAAAATTTGAATAGTCTTTCTTTTGCCTTCGTCTTGGTGGAGCATTCATAACTTCTACCTTCCTTGATACAACCTTCTTTACACCCAAAACAATGTCACTATAAGAGCTCCTCACCATGCCACCAAAATTATCCTTTTCACTATCAGATATATCCCACCAGTTACCAATGATCTTCACCTCCTGATAACCATCTTATACACCCTGTTCATGCACAAGATGACGGTTATTATTAACCGATCCCAAACATTTTAAATCTTCATAGGCTCCTTGCAACCATCCAGTCCCTCCTGCAGAGAACCATCACTAAAAACAACATCCTGGGGCTATGAGTTAGACTGAAATTTGTCAACTTCATTCATCTTGATTTCCTCTCAAATATGAGACATCCTCCCATTCATCAAAATAGGAGAACTACTGCCAGTAGCCTGCTCTTGCGCAAGAAAAAGGGTCATGTTATCTTCTAATTTTGCAACCACATCAACAGACACCCTGGCAGAAGACATAGGAGAAGCAACATGGGTAGTCACCAAACCAGCCAAATCTAGGACAGGTTCCACTTCATCATTCAGAAGTCCCGTAAAATAGTTCCAAAGCTCAATACCGCTACCTTGCTTCTGAGGGTGAGACTTCCGCCCAGCTGTATCCTTCACCCACATATCAAAAACATCTGAAGAATCACCCACCATAATATGCATAATAGAATTATCCTTCACTGTATCATTATCTGCAACAAGATCATCTTTTTGTTTTACAACATCCACTATGTCTCCTGTGGTTAGAATATCGAGGTCTGGATCGCTGGTCCTAAGAGACTGTCTATGACATTCAAATTTTCCACTAGACCTCCTTTGTGGGAAACAGTAGGATCCCGCTTCAACATGAAAAAAACACATCCACCATCGGGTTTGAAGGCACCCTCACATCTCTCACAGCATCTGTAGTATCATTACCAACAGCCATACTGGCATTATCTCGAAGGCCTACCTTGACTCTAGATGCCACATCCTTAAACCCTAGAGTATAGACTACCACCCATTATTTTTTCTTACTAGCCTTACTCTTACTTCTACTCCTACAGTTCTCCAGACCATTCCCCAACATCTTGCAAGATACATAGAAATTTACCCACGATTCATAGATGAACGGCTACTTGTATCTGAATTCTTCACCAAAAAATTCCATATAAAACCAACCGGTCTATGTGAGACATTAACATCAACACATACACGGGGTGTAACCGGAAGAAAAACCGATCTCATTTTACTGTCTGAGAAGAGATATCTTTCAACCAAACTTCCTAACATGTAGATAATGGAGGGATTTTTAAAAGGAAGGGGAAGTTCTGAGAATCATACCCAAATGGTTATCACGAGAGAATCATGCTTCAAGTGAAAGTCATAGTTCCATTGAAGAAGAACGAACTGATGTCCGTTGAAATGAAAAGGGGCTGAAGACTAGGCTTGGATGAAATCTTCTTCTGAGTCAAATAGAACCATGATGTGATGACTATTACAGAGCCCCACCATTCGTCGATTTTGAAGATTCCATGATCCAAAAACAAATCTGTCGAAGTCATCCACCAAGGGGTGACGGTCCTTGAATCTCGCGATTAATGACCATCAAAGAAGAGTGGCGGCATCATTTATCTTTGAAAGAGAAAAGGGGATCTGAGGTCACCCTTGGAAAAGATAAGACACCTCGGGGCCGATCTAAATTCATGGAAATTATGGGAGATCATCCAGGTTTGAGAAGGGGAGGAATCAATTACGGATTCCCTTTAAAGGCGGCAGGGACCCCACCCCCCGTCATGGGGGCAGAGGGAGCAGGAACGACCACCACCGTCGTCTAGGTTTTGAGGGAATCTGCACAGAGTTCCTAAGGGATCATCCTCATTAATATATGAATTCTTTATAAGAAAACTCTCAAATTTTTTGAAAAGTAATTTTATTCATCAGAGATAAATTTTCATTAGAAATAGGTTTTATTTCTTTTTATTAGTGAATATATAAATTAATTAATTAATTTTATGAAAATTTATTTTTAGAAATTAATATAAATTAAATTTTAATGATGTCAATGATATCATATGATTAATTTTTGATGATAGCTTAAAATGATTAATTTTTCAGTGAATGCTGAGGAATACCAAATCTTTTAAAAGTTTAATTTTCATTATAATAAAAAATCTCTTAGTTATTTTATTATGAACATAAATTAACAAATAAAATATTATGTTTGAAATTGTATAATTAATTTAATTTTAATAACAATTATACATTATTTTCATATAATTATGTTTTTAGGCTTCAAAAACATTTTCCTATAAAATAACTTATCATTAGAATCTTTTGGATTGCATTTAAACAAAATTATAGCATATTTGTTTTATGAATTTTGAAAAATAGATTAAACATTTGTAATTATGTTGTCCAAATTCAAAAAATATTTCTTTTTTCGTAAAAATAAATTGTAACTATTTTAACTTATATACCACAATAAAGGGTAAATCAGACAATTTATGTGTTAAATAATATTATAAGAAGCATAAAATGATCCAAAACCATTAAAAAAATATATTGGAATAGAATATAATGAACATAATAATCAAATATAATAATTTATGATCTTTATCGATCATATGTATGTGATTATGTCCATAATTGGGGCTGTATTCAAATAAATGTCAAATTTATGACATTTTGTTTTTAAAAAGATTAATATTATTAATATTGTGTTACCAAAATGGAATGGAAGATTATAAATATTATAATTTAAGATAAAATAATTTTATTATTTATGTACATTTATTAAAATTATTTATTGTGAAGTCATTACCATAAATTCATCCCAACATTGATATAGTAATTAATTTATTGATGGAAAATCAAATTTAAGTATTAAAAATATTATAATAAATGTAATTGGAGATGAATAATGGGATAAAATAATATTATATATTCCCATGAAAATATAGAGATATAATAAAATATTTTATTCAAATTTTAATGTTATTATTGATATTATATTGGCAATATACACTACAGTTCATAAAATTTTCATTATAGTTATTTTATAGTAATGAAATAATTTATTTAATGACATAAAATTCCTAAAAGTAATAAATTTACAAAATATATTATAAAATGGTCTTAAATATAAAAAAATCCTTTATATTTTTTCTTATTTTTCTGTAACTATATTGACCCATATTGGATAAAAATAATAGTTCTCATGGTATGTTTTAAAGGGTTTTAATAGTTGATGAAATTAATAGATAGTAGTAATAATATTTTCAAAACATCTCTAATTTTTACTAGATGAATGGGTTTCAACACATAAATATCTTATTATTTATTTAAATAACTTTCAAGACATTTGGAGTGGAAACTTTATTTATATTTATTTAAACATTTTATAAATGTAAATAGTTTCCCATCTATCTCTTATTAAATGAAAAATATATTTCTCAATAATTTACCCTTGATATGATATTTTAATCAACCAAGGCCAAGAAAAATGATATCATAGATATCTTACATGGATAAAATAGTTCATTTTATCAGAATAATTCCAATATTAGTGGGATTAAGCTGATATGTAATGGATCTTCCCTAAAGAATATGCATTATTTTTATCTTCATGTTTTAGTTTTTTTAACTGACACATTCTTGAAGAAATATTGAACCATTATTATATAATATAAACAACATCTTAAATACAGTAAGCATTATTTTTATAATTTAGATTCCCATATTCATATCACCATTTATAAAATCAGAAATGAAGTCATCACTCTTGTGTACGGTGGACTACCGCCTCATAAACTAATATAATTCATTTTCCACCATAATCTCTCAAGATAGGTTACAATAATGGAATTATAGTTTATATAATATTTTAATTCCATATTTATCATTATTATAATTAAATGAAACATTTATGTCGTTAACTTTCCATGCATAGTAATATGATAACATTGCATGTGTGCATGTGTGCACTACTACCTCTGTTCAGTGATATGATTCATTTTTCATCATGAATTCACATCGATGTAATATTAATTTATATTTTATGAAATAATTTGAAATATATGATATTTTGATAATTATAGAAAGATAAAATGATACTTACCTTCTTCCGATAATGATAATTGTTAAATATAAATGTTACTCATACATATATAGAACATACTATATTAATTATTCCAACATATGTCATTTTTCATAAGAATATTTAATAGTTAGACTTAAAAAGAATAATATATTTATATATATATAATGGTAATTATGAAATGAATATTATTCTTTGGATTATTTATTATAGACCATGTTGGCTATAAACATCCTTGTAATGTCATTGTGGTCTTATGAACTGAATATCATTAAAATTTTCATTGTGAAACTAATTAATTTAGTAATTATCTATAACATGGGAATAATTATTATAAATGAAATGATAATAATTATATGTTAATTGGTCATGTATAAATTATCATAAGTATATTATTACATAATCTGAAGAATGTATGCAAGTTTTCCAACTGAAGGTAAGGATCAATCTGTTAGAAAAATTATTTTAACGTTCATTTTTATTTTTTTAGATAATAAAAATTTTATTAAAGAAATTTTATGTAATGAAAATATTTTACATCATTAATTAATAATATTTTCTTTTAATAGTAATTTACAGTTTACATGTTTATTTTGAAATATAATTTTTTCTTTTATATATGCACAATTTATCTTCAAATAATTTATTTCAAAATGAAATTGTTATTTTATAGAATATTAATTTTATGAAGAAAATTTTAATTTTTAATGATTATGTTACTATAATAAGGATTTATTATGATAATGGGTGCATATATAATTAATCAATGAAGGGTGCTTCTGTGATAAACCATATACGGGTGGTTACATTTTATCATCCAATGCATTGGGTATGGAAATAAACCATATGGTTATTCCACATTAGAGACGGAGTTTACTGATAATGGTTCACCGACCAGATAAAGTGAATATACTACTAAGATTATTCCAAGATAAAATAATATTATATATTATTTTATATATATTTTTCTTATGACTAAGGAAATATTTAGAATTTAACTATAAAGATCGTGAATTATATGTTTTGTTTCATTCTCTAGTGTTTCCCCATGTTTCAAAAATATTTATCTATGTTTATAATGGTTTTAGAATGCTTAAAATTTAAAAAAAGGTTTGTGTTATTCATAAAAAGCAATTTAAACCATAATCTCATTGAATAATTATATAAATGTATATATAATATGAATTTTATTTTTCACTTTACTAATTGATTTAGTATTTTTTCATTCATTAATGAAAATATTTTTCACATACCCCATTTAATAAAATTTGATATAATTTAATGGAAGACTAGGGATGGGGATCACATGAAGATGAAATATTCAAAAATTTATCATAATTGGAATAAATTTTAAATCCAAACTATTACATTTTCTATGAAAATTGAATAATGATTATAAGATTAAACTTATAATTTATGGGTTTAATAAGTAAGATTGTATCCAAATTATATAAAATTATAAACCAAAAAATATCCTCAGAATTATATGAATGTTACTTCATGTTAAATAACACTATAATTTATGATGATTAATGTTAGCTTATTAAAACCATAAAACAGAAATAATGAATATGAAAAATACAGAATGAAATTAAAATAGAAACCATATATTTTAAAAATATCAACACTGAACATCAATTCAATATAAAATATTTATAACATACCATTTTCAAATATTTTTAGTTTAGACATTGAGAAATCCAATGTGAGGAATGTCATAAGAAATAAAACACCAAACTAAGTCTCCCAAAAAGAATTAAATTATCACAAAATCTCATAGAGGTTTCCTTGGGGTTAAATGTAATATATTAACAATAGAATGAAATGATTTCAATATATTGTGAACAAAATCCCACTAGACCCATGGAATTAAGGATAAGAGTCTTTTCTTAATGACGTAAATATCTCGAGTTGTGTATATTCATAAATAGGTATCACCCTGTGTTCAAAATAGAGATATCAATCATTTCACAATGTGAAGAAAATTGTAGATCATGTATTTTTCATGCCTTGAAAATTATCATGTCTTACTCTAAGAGATGGATTCATATCATGAGTTTCATTCACGATGTGATTCTGTCTTATAGACTGTAAAAAAAATGTTCCTTTAATAAACTCCCAAAACATTTTAAAAAACATTAATCCTATATTAACAGACCATTAGAAACCTATTCCATATAATTTCCATTCTCAATTAATGAAAAATATATTATTCTCTTACTAGTATGCAGTTTTCTAAAAATAAATCACTACATCCAAAAAAGACTCAAAACACATCCCACAACAGGATAAAAAATGAGAGTCATGAAGTACTAGAATGAATGTTAAAAGTTTTTACAACCACTATGACATTAACTTCATATCTACATAAATTGTGTCAATAATATTCCATATCAATTATATTTTGGAGCTAATTTATCGTTAATTCTTCATGATCTCATGTATCAAATGAATTTGAACCATGCTTCTATAGAACACAAACTAAATGTATCATTATCCCATAATAAAAAATATATTTGAAAAAAATAATCTTACATGATACATAGAGATGAATAAATCAGGATCCACATCAAGATCATTCATGATAAAAACATGAGAATGGTTATAATGGTATATTGGCTATTTTGATATATTAATGAAATTGTGGATCGAATTCAACTACTACACAAGTTCAATATAGTATGCTAATTTAGAAAATTGATGAAAATATAAAATTTTCCCACCATCATTTTCCAATGATGTTGGTTCCCCATATGAGGAAAGAATCTTCAAATAAAATTAACAATTTAAAACTCAAAAAATATGCTTTAATGATTAACATAGGATTTAAACTGGCACTTTACCATCACCATTCATTGATTAATTAGCTACATTTTTGTTGAAAAATTAGAGACTAAACTAATTCCAAAGAAAGAATAATTACCAACAACTTTCCAAAACAACAGATATATTTTAGTCGTCCCAAATAAGGCCACAAAATAAGGCCACAAAATGAGCAATTATGAATGTAATATGGTATCAATTTTTTGTAGGAAAACACAACTAGTCCCAATGGAAATAAAAACTTATAATAAACATTAAAAATGAAAAAACATAACTATTCGTAATATATATATATATCATTATATTTTTTCATCCATATTGGATGATATTCCTTGATCAATTGTAAATATGATCAAATTTCCTCCTAAAGTACTCTAAAAAAATAGTGATATTAAATGGGGATCCCTGTTAGATAATGTTTCAGATGAAACATCATTTAATATAGATATCACTTTCGTGTATAAAAATATAAACTTTTATACCATGGTTTTATCATGAATGGTTATAATGACAAATGATTTTTTCATCTCGCATATAAATACCCTTACCACTTTCATCTTTCAATAAGTATGTGAAAAAAAAACAATAAATTCTATAGACATAACATCCAACTTCATTTTATCTAATATAAGTGGATAATAATTACCCAAAAGTCTATAGAGGTAGAATCCGACCCAATGGAATGTAAAATGACGAGAAACGTAGCTAATTATGGTGTATCTCATACTTGGCCTCTCGAATCATTTTTCCATCTCATAGAACATCTTTTGTCTAAACCAAGTGTGCTTCCCATTTAGAACATTGGTAGTCATCCATCATAGACGTTTCTATATGAAAACACACCACATATTAATTTTTTATCAAAGGATTGACTTTTAATTGATTTAATAGTCCCTATTAGTGTCTTTAATATAAAAATATTCACTAATATCATAAAATGTATCATCAATATGGGTTTCCGAATAAATAGTATCTAGAATATAAAAGGTATAGTGTTATCTTTTCAAAACAACCTGTCGGGCAAAAATCCCTCAAGGAATCATTGAAGCATTTCTGAGGTGATTGTGTTTGTTGACAAATTGGACATCTAAGTGGTGATTGTTGACAAAGAAAAACAATGACATGAAAATTCGTTGACAAAGAGGATTTCATGATGGAATTTCGAGTTCAAGAGTTGAGGTCAACGATCCAAGTTTGATTCAAGAATGTCGACAAAAGGAATGGATGATCTGGAGGCGGTACAAAAGAACAGATACAAGGTGACGCCGTTTTCCAGTGTTTGCCAAATTTTTGGGCCTGAAAATCGACAAATGAAGAAAAGTGTTTTTGGAAAAGGGACTTGCGCGCCGAGGACTTGGAGTATAGGAAACTTGCACGCCATATTTTTTTCAAGATCAGAAGATCAAAATATGGATAAGGAAACAGGTTCGCACATGTTTGGGAGTTGGTCACTCAAGTGTCTAAAAGGACAGAAGACTTGCGCGCCGAGACTGGGTCGCACAGGTGACTTGTGCGCCATCATGCAGGGTGGTCAATTTACCTATAAATACAGGACCACCCCTCTTCATTCTTAACCGGAGATCAACACTTCGAAAAATCAAAGCTCCTGCCGCGTTGGTGTGGTGGCCACGCAAGTGGTGTGTGTGGCCGCGTAGGTGGGACTTGCGCGCCAGGGTGATAGTTGTGCGCCAGTGTTTGAAGTTGCGCGCCAGTATAGAGTTTCACGCCAGTATTGGGTTGGGAATAAAAGGAAGTGAGTCGCACAGGTTCGGATTTGAGGAATCTTGAGTCGCGCAAGTGTCTGAGGAGGACTTGCGCGCCCGTTGTGACTTGTGCCCTGATACTTACACGCCGCGATTGACTTGCATGCCAAGTAAGGTTTATTTCAAGCAGAGATTTTCGGGCTGCGTGGAAGCTGCACGATTTCCCGATTCCTTCGGTGCAAATATATATTCATCTACGGGTGAAAATTGGGCTTTAACAGAGCATCTAATTACAGAGGAAGATGCATTCCTTCATGCAAATGAAGAGACATACAGGTCTATAAACTGTGAGTGGATTCCTTCCAAAATCAGTGAGCAAAGGAAGAGAAAGAAGGTGATGCTCTCCACCGGTAGTGAGCCATAGAGAGAGAAATAGGGAGTGCCCCTTGGGGAAGCAGTGAGCCTACCCTAAACAGTGTAAAGGCAGTGAGCCTGTGCATAGAAGTGATCTAGCCCGAACATTGTAATCCACAGCTAGTGAAGTTTAGTGGAATTGGTACGACCGAAAACTTGTCGGCGTATGCTGCTTGGACGTAGCCCTTTGCGGTGAACCATGTAAAATTGTTGTTTCCTGTGCATGATTTACTTTCTGTTTACTTTGTGCAATAGGAAAGAGAGAGAAGAGTGTGTTGCTTAATAGAAAAACAAGATCAGAATGGGCGTTAATTTTAAATTAGTCATACCTTGATTCACCCCCCCTCTCAGGGTATTCATCCTTGTGGACCTAAAAATTGGTATCAGAGGGAAAGTTTGATATTAGGTCTTCTCTCAATGGAGGTCACAAACCATAAATGGATTCCGATCTTCGACGGATGTAATTTTCAGATATGGAAGAATCGAATGCAACACTATTTTTGATCCTTGGGAATGGATGTGTTTTCAGTAGCTATGCATGGTATCAAAGCTGATATTAATAGTGGTGCATTATCAGAAGCTGAGCATAGAGAGTTGGATGCTG
Organism: Viscum album; assembly: GCA_963277665.1. NCBI lineage: Eukaryota > Viridiplantae > Streptophyta > Magnoliopsida > Santalales > Viscaceae > Viscum > Viscum album. The sequence goes on from OY728143.1 coordinate 1,020,533,764, forward strand.
ATTCCAAAGCAATCAATGCCTTAGGGGGAGCCCTTTCCAATCCCATATATACAAAGGTGATGTCATGAAAAACGTCACATTCCATGTGGGAAAAGCTTTTGAATATATCTGATGGGAATACAAAGGTCATAGAGGCAAAGCTGCAGGTGTTGTGGAACAAATATAAAGATCTGAGAGTCTGTTGACGCATTCTTTGATAGGGTAAACACTGTTGTGGAAGATATGAGAGGTCTTGGAGAAGTCATTGAAGACATAAAGATCGTAATGCGCATCTTAAGGAAACTTCCACCTCGGTTCAATCTGAAAGTTTCAGTACTAGAAGATAAAGATCCAAAAGAGGTGACACTGGACAATTTACATAGTACCTTGGTTGCATATGAAATGAGGAACGATGATAATGAGGCTTTGGAAATGGGGAAGTCCAAAGAGGTGGCATTTAAGGCCATGAAGAGGCTTAACATTGAATATTCTCACGAAGAAGAAGAGACAGATGAGGTAATGTCATTCCTCTCCTCAAATCTTCAAAGAGGAAAAGGAAAGTTCAAAGGGAAGCTTCCACTTGCTTGCTTTAGATGTGGAAAAGTTGGTCATCTTGCTTCAAGGTGCCCCAAAAAGATTTAAGAAGATAACGACGAAGATGAAGTTGAAATTCCCAAGAAAAAATCTTTAGCCTCTATGAAAGGGAAGAATCAGTTCAAGAGAAATTTCTTTATGAAGAAGAATCTTCTTTCACAAGAAATAGACAGTTCAGATGAGTCTGAGGGTGAATAAATTGAAGAGATAGAAAACTGCAACGATCGTGGAAAAAATTCAATGGTGGCTGTTGTGAGTAGGTCTCAAGAAAAGAAAGAAACAAAAACTGATGAGGAAGAAGAAGAAATTGAAAGGATAGTTGACATGGAACTGAATTAGAAGCAGCTCTTGAAGAGATAGATGTGTGCAGAGAAAAAAAAAGAAAGCCAACAAGGTGGTACATGATGCCAAACTCTACATGAAACAGTAAGAAGTAGAGAAGTCTGAGCTAGTGAAAGAAATTGAAAATATTAAGTCTTCCGGGCCAGAACCCACAGAAAAGGTTGATGAGCATATGCTCAATATTAAAGAACAGAAAAGGGAGATCGATTGATTAAATAGAAAAGTGAAATATCATGTCAAGCGTATTGAAGAGCTTGAAGAGGAAGTTGTCGCTCTGCAGAGAAATGTTAAAGACCAGGAAAAACCCTTGAATCCCAACACATTCTTGGGAAAGCAGGTTGTTACGAAGACTGAAATGAATAAACAAGAGCCTAGTAGTTCAGCAGGAAAGAAGCAACACTTGAGCTCAGAAGTTAAGGCAGATTCATGGTTTAATCAGAAACAAAAATATGTGGCAGTTGAAGTCAGACCACAAGCACCCGTCCCGAGATTGAAGGTGGATTTGGGCACAATGCAGAATCATAATATTCAGAGATTCCAAGGGGAAACCCATAGTTCTGAAGTAACATGAAGGAATGCACCATATATCAGGTGTTATTGTTGTGGGAAGATGGGACATTCACAGTATGTGTGTTCTATAGCCAAGAGATATCAAAGGGAACAAGAACAGTGGTGGCAGCCAAACAGAGAATGATTTTCTAGAACATATTTTTAAGGAAACTATTTTTGGTGCAGAGGATTTGGGCACAAGGCTAGGTACTGTACTTCGACCATTCAGAGAAATGTGCCAAAGCAGAATCAAAACGTTCGCAAGCAGCAGGTCAATAAACCAACAAGTGAGTTAAAAATGCTGAATATATTTGCAGCTCTGCAAGATGAGACTAGTCCATCATATTTTGAGAAAGAACAGAAGTCTCAATTCATGACAAGTGTGAATGAAAAATTATGGACCAAGAAGAAGAAAAATGAGAAGGCTGTGGTGGTGGAGATTTCCCTTAAAGCATCAGATCAATCTGGTGTGTGGATCCTTGACAGTGGTTGCAAATACCATATGACGGGTAATAAGGATCTTGTTACAGGCATAGAATATGACAAAGAAGGAGTTGTCAAATTTGGAAACGATGAAGGCCTGAAGATTTTTGGCTCAGGGAAAGCCAAGTTTGGGAGCAATGAAATGAGACGTGCTGATGTCTTGGTAGTAGAGGGTCTTTGTCATAACTTACTCAGTGTCAGTCAACTATGGGACTCTGGGCACTCTATCTGATTTACCAAGAAGATGTGTGTTGTGAAAGGAAAAGATGGAGCAGTTGTTCTACAAGGAAAAAGGACAAAGGGAAATCTCTAAATTGTATGTGGGGAAGAAGATACATGCCTTTTATCCAGAGAGGAAGAAAACCATATGTGGCATAAGTGAGTTGGTCATCTATGCCAACAATCTATGGAGGATCTCGTAAAGTGTGATGCTGCTAGAGACCTTCCTAAACTATCATGTGATCATACTCATACGTGTGATGCTTTCCAACAAGGGAAGATAATCATAAAGACATACAAGCCAAAGGAATAGAAATCAACTAGAGTTCTTGAATTGGTACATGCTGATGTATGTGGACCTATCTCACCACGATCTATAAATGGGAAAAGGTACTATGTTCTTTTCATTGATGATTATAGCAGAATGGCTTGGGTATTTGTTGTTACCCATAAGACATAGGTGTTCAGTTGCATAAAGCAGTATAGGTGGGAATCAGAAAATATGCTTGGGCAGAAAATTTTGAAGTTCCGTACAGATAACGGTACAAAATTCACAAACAGTCAAGTAGAAGAATATCTCGAGAAACACGGGATAAGGCATCAAGTTTCATCAGTGAGAACTCCCAAATAGAATAGAGTGGTTGAAAGGAGAAATCAGATCATCAACAACATGGCTAGAATGATGCTTATTGATAAAGACCTACCAGGGAAATTTTGGAAGGATTCAGTTTTGACATCGGTCTATGTTTTGAACAGGTCTCTGTTGTGTCCTAAGAAAGGGAAGACTCCGTATGAACTGTGGTATGGAAAGAAGCCAACGCTGAAATACTTTCAAATCTTTGGAAGTAAGTGTTTCATTCTCAAAATAGAATGTCACAAGAAGTTTGAGGCACGAGGAGATGAGGGGATATTCCTTGGCTACTCAGGGAAAATAAAACCATATAAATGCATCAATAAGAGGCTGGGAAAAATTGTTGAGAGCAATGATGTCTCTGTAGTTGAAAATGAACAGAATACTCAACAATACAGTGAACAGTTCCAGGATTAAAGTGATGATGAGTTAAGCAACAGAGGAGAGCAGAAGTGGCATAGGATGACTCAGAAGAAGACACTGATGATGGACAATAAAGTGTCAAGTCTGTGTCTACAAGGAAGCCAAACAGTCGAGCTGAAATTGATAGGCAGAATATCATTGGTGATCAGATAGCTCCAGTTCAGACTCGAATAATGAAATCATTACAAAAAACATTGTTTTTGTCTCAGGTGGAGCTGAAGTGTTTTTCCGATGCATCTGAAGATGAAAACTGAGTTCAGGCTATGAATGAAGAGCTTGATCAGATTGAGAAGAACCAGACATGGGAGATTGTTTCGAGGCCAGGAGACAAGAATTTCATTGTGACTAAATGGGTCTATCACAACAAGATGAATGAATATGGAACTGTGATTCAAAACAAAGAATGACTAGTGTGCAAGGGATACTCCCAGATAGAGGGAATAGATTTAGATGAGACATTTTCACCAGTTGCAAGGCTGGAAACAATCATATTATTTTTGGCCATAGTAGTGCAAAGAAAGTTCAAAGTGTTCCAGGTGGATGTCAAATCCGCAGTCTTGAATGGTGTTCTAGAAGAAGAAGTGTATATTGAGCAGCCAGATGGTTTTCTCATTCATGAGGATGAGAACAAAGTTTTCAGACTGAAGAAGGCTTTGTATGGGCTGAAACAAGCACCAAGGGCATGGTACTCACGACTTGATCAATACTTGAAGAAGCTTGGTTTCCAGCATGGGGGAGTTGATTACAATCTTTATTTCAACAACAATAGTAATCAAAGGATTATGGTGTTAGTTTATGTTGATGACATTATATTTGGCGGATCAGATGAAGCTCAGTGTAGACAGTTTTCCGAATTAATGAAAAATGAGTTTGAAATGTCAATGATTGGAGAGATAACGTTTTTCCTTGGTCTACAGGTGACACAAGGAAGTAATGGAACTTTCATTTCTCAATCTAAATATGCCAAGGAGGTCCTGAGAAGGGTTGGAATGGAAAATTCAAAGGAGATGAAGACTCTGGTTGCTACCCTGATGAAATTATGAAAAGATGAGGATGGTAAGGTAGTTAATATCACAGAATATAGGCAAATCACTGGAAGTCTGTTGTACTTAACCACAACAATGACTGATATTGTTCTTGCCACATTCCAAGCAGAGAGATATCAAAGAAATCCCAAGGAAAGCCACATTCTTGCAGTGAAAAGAGTACTTCGGTATATCCAGGGCACAATGGATTTTGGCCTGACATATACTAACAAATCTCAGAAATAGTTATTGGGATATACTGATGCACACTGGGCCGGTTCAGCAGATGAATGAAAATTAACATCAGGTGGTGCATTCTATCTTGGTGGATTGTTTATTTCATGGCTAAGAAAGAAGAAAGATTGCATTTCATTGAGCACTGCAGAAGCTGAGTATATTTCGGCCACTCAAGACTGCACACAGTTATTGTGGATGAAGAAGCATCTTGAAGATATGGGAGTTGAAGTGAAGTCTCTGATCATATTCCAGTGCGAAAAATCAAGTGCTATAAATCTTAGCAAAAATCCCGTCCATCATTTAAGGACAATGCACATTGAGATTAAATATCATTTTATCAAGGAGAATGTTGATCAGGGAATCATGAAGTTAGAGTATGTTCCTACAGAGCTACAGGTTGCAGAAATTCTGACAATGGCCTTACCCAAGGAAGATTTTGAGAGGCATCGAATGGCTCTGGGAGTTCAGTTGATTCCCCGCACTTGAAATAGTGTGGATGTGGAACACCCCCCTCTCCCCGAGGTATGATGTGTTTTTCCCGAATGTGCTGATATGTGTTCTCTACTCTGTTACAGACCGCAAAGGAGTGACTATTGGGTTCGTTGACCAAGGGGGAGAAAATAGTGATTGTTTAAGGGGGAGACAATGTGGAGATTTGATAAATCATGAATGATATGGGGAGAAGCTGAAAAGTGGAGCAGCCAGATAGGGGGAGTTGAAGCTAGTTGAACGTGCTTAGCCAGAGCTTAGCTTGGACAACACAAGAAATAGGGCTAAAGAGGTGTTGAAGCTGCGAGCCGAAAGAGGGAGCGTATAAAATCTGATGATGCTAGAAGTGATCAATCAAAGAATAGATATCACGACAGCCGAGGATCGTGATAAAATCATAAGAGTGGTGTTGGAATGTGGTAAAAATATTTCCAAACAAAAATTGGTCTTCCAACAATTCCTTCAACAATTGGTATCAGTTTAGTACAAATTGGTATCAGTTTGGTGTCAACACTAGATGTCAGAGATGAATTGATTCAATGATGAACTATTCATTTACTCTTGTTTCTCACGTTGAGCATTGCTCATGTGGGCTTAAAGTATTTGTTGAGTAAATCCTTGATCGCTATCAGAATCGCCAAAGGCGAATGGTGGCTGAAAAATTAATGATGTATCTTTCCATAAAAGAGTTTTCAACAAACCCAAAGGGGGAGATTGTTGGGAAAAATCCCTCAAGGAATCATTGACGCATTTTTGAGGTGATTGTGTTTGTTGACAAAGTGGACATATGAGTGGTGATTGTTGACAAAGAAAAACAATGACATCAAATTTTTTTGACAAAGGATTTCATGTTGGAATGTCAAGTTCAAGAGCTGAGGTCACCGATCCATGTTTGATTCAAGAAAGCCGACAAATGGAATGGATGATCTGGAGGCTGTACAAAAGAACAGATACAAGGTTGCGCCATTTTCCAGTGTTTGCAAAATTTTTGGGCCTGAAAATCGACAAATGAAGAAAAGTGTTTTTGGTAAAGGGACTTGTGCACCGAGGACTTGGAGTATAGGAAACTTTTTCGCCATATGTTTTTCAAGATAATAAGATCAAAATATGGATAAGGAAACAGGTTCACGCAAGTTTGGGAGTTGGTCGTGCAAGTGTCTAAAAGGACAGAAGACGTGTGCGCCGAGACTGGGTCGCGCAGGTGACTTACGCGCCATCGTGCAAGGTGGTCAATTTGCCTATAAATACTGGACCACCCCTCTTCATTCTTAACCGAAGTTCAACACTTTGAAAAATCAGAGCTCTTGTCACGCAGGTGTGGTGGTCGCGTAAGTGGTGTGTGTGGTCGCACAGGTGGGACTTGCGCGCCAGGGTGATAGTTGCGCGCCAGTGTTTGAAGCTGCGCACCAGTGTGGAGTTGCACGCCAATATTGGATTTGGCGTAAAAGGAAGTGAGTCGCACAAGTTTGGAGTTGAGGAATATAACGACCCATACTTTACATACATTGTTAATACTTCAAAATTGAAGTACACTTATTACAACATATGACAAAACCACAAAGGACCGTATAGGTATAGTGTCTTTAGAAACTGGGAAACATAAACAACTGGTTCATAAATATTCTACAGTGTCTCCCATTTATTTCATCATATCTAGGGTCCCTTTTAGCATATTATACTTAATATCCATCTTCCTGACCTGGGGAAAAGAAAACATAAAAGGGTGAGCTCAAATGCTCAGCAATGGCAAATAAAGGAAATAAAAATCATATCATATCTTTTTGAAAATCATAACCTGCAAAAGAGATCATAATATCTTAACATGGAACAAATCATAGAAGTGAAAATGAGATCCCCATAATCATAACATGAAACTTGAAACTTTGTGGCATGCACACATAATCATGGAAAATCATTTCTTGTTTGTCATGACTCATTGCCAAGACTATCTTAGTGGACAAAGTCCCTTTCTGAACCGATTCACCCTCGTTCCAGTCCTGTTTCACTGAACCGGTATAACCTACCGTTCCAGCCATGTCTATCTCATGAGATATAAAATCTTTACCCAATGCATTGGAGGGAGATATAGGTCCCACCCATCTTATAATGAATCCTTTCTTATGTGTGCCACATAATCATAAACCATACATCGTAGCGTAACCCATGTAATAAAAATGGGATTCTTAATCAACATGACATCAGAAAACAATTCATATAAGATAAAGGAATTCATAAAAATATTTCCATCACAACATAATCAAATCCATGTAATAATAGGGATAAAAACAGAACCCTTTTATTATCTTAGATGGAAAATAATTTCGATAAAATACTTCAAACTTCATTCTTGAGGAAAATATCCTTTCTACTTCAAAAACACTTTTCCTTTCTTAACATGTCATACAATTTTAAACTAAAAGAAGTTGATTAAAAATAAACTTGAATACTTGTAAAGGAAGATTCTTGGAAATAATGTTTTAGAAATCCATTCATTCCGTATAAGTTAAAAAAAACATTCTTCGTACTTTTGTCGGAAAATTCAAAAAGTACCTCGTACGAAAAACGACAAAAGATTCCTTTCATATCTTTTACTAAAAACTCACCGAAGGGTAAAATTGGATTTAAACTAGTGTATGTGGATGGAAACAATATTACATATTGAGGGAACATGGATGTGGATGATAAAATACACCCCAATAAATACTTACGAATAAACAATCTCGGATAAAAATGAGATTCTGATATTTCCCTTACCTTAGGTCCGATTTGTTTTGTACGTGTCCGAAGCTCCTGTATAATGGTTTAAATAATGTTATTGACTTATTCCAGAATCATACATATTGATATGATATCATATATGGTCATATTCTTAGCTTCTTGTTAGTAATATTTCATTGTTACTTGTTACTCGGGTCTTTATTGCCTTTTGTTCTTATGCGTGTTTTGCCGAATAAATTCTTATTCTTCTTTTAAGGTTATAGATACCTTATATCCAGAATGGTATTAGTGTAACATATATCATATTTATTCATTCAATTCATTTATATAATTACTATGTAATGATGATCATGTAGAACGAGTCGCATCACATCGTGGAGACGGTATTCCGTACGTACGCACGAGTGATGATATCGTTCCTATGATCATGGAATTGTATTGGAGTATATGTATATTATTTAAGTATCAATATTAATTTATAATAATCATAAATAGTTACTCATTACACCATTATACCCATCCTTGTAAGGTGATGGTGGAAAATAGACTACACCACGACGTGGAGACGGTATTCCGTACGTACGCACGCGCGGTGATTTCATTTTTCCGTAGGATGGATAGAAGGTGAATTAGGGTTGTTTAATATTTATAATAACATATCAGTATGTATGTAATACTTATGTTATTACTTTATCATGAAACAAATAAATAAGAAGAAGTTGAAGAAGAAAGAAATTGAAAAGATCGGTAATGGATATTACCTCTTCTTTGGAACGCTTCTTTGAATCCTCCACTTAGGGAACTAAGATTGGTCTTTGAAGAATACCAGGACCTCTAGGATTATTCTAGGGAAGTGGAGAGGAGAAAATGTCAGGGGTTGGCCGAGCTTGAGTGCTCAAATTGGTGTGAGGAGGAGGGGGAGGAGGTGCCCTTTTATAAGGGAGGAGAGGGGCACCTTAGGAATATCTCAAAATATTATTTTATATTAAAGTCAAAATCGGTTTATAATGGTTCCAAAGGGTCTTATTTAGAAGCTAAAGTGGGGATGGGTCCAAATACTATCAACCAATAGGATTTAGACAAGTTTAGGTTATTATTTTAACCTTATCAATTAGATTTAACTCTAAGTTAAATAATTTAACTTTTACCGTGTCTTTTTGTTTTCTTACACTATATGGTTAATACACTTACTATAACTTGCCAAACGACCCCCAAATTGTTTATTATTAATATATATATCCTTATCTAAGTCATTTGGCCGAACCTTAGATTTTTAGGAATAAAATAAAAATTAATAATATAATATTTTATTTAAAAACTATTTTGTTTCAATTTTGACACTACTTGATATATGATTTTTGTGAAAGTCATAACAGAATTATATGTTCGAAAAAAGTTGATTAAATCAACACTAATATATCATAGTAACCTAGAAAATTAGTGGAATTCATAAAAAGTCTCAAATTACATTTATTTTGGTGTTTATAACATCAATTATGTCAATATTTCATTAATAAGATAATTACTGCATCATCATTGTGTCATAAATAAAATACATTATTTAATGTCTAAAAATTATAAATAAAATACCATCATGTAGGAAATAGTTTTAGCTTTCTAATGAATATTTATAGTCGAATTTATCTTATGTATAACCCCATATTAAAAATGATTTACTTATTAATCTTTGATTTTAACTATTTTAACCCTTCTTTAAATAAATTAATAATAAATTTCCTAATCTAATCCAAGTGGATCTAAATGGTCATATTTTATTCATAAGTTTGTTTTTGGTCGAATTACACTTGTCCAATAGAATTAGGACATGTGTTAGGGTAATAATAATATCATTTTTACCCTTAATTACCCTATTTACTTTTAATCGTGGTAAAAAAGTAAAAAGTTACTATTCACCAAAAAATTATTTTCATCTCATTGAACCACATTTTAGTCCTTGATATTAACCGTGTCTCTCAGATTTTTGAAATTCCATTCACAGAAGCGGTAAAATTAAGTTTTATGCAAAATTCAGTTTTTAATCTACCACTTAGTGGTTTCACTATTCATCAAAAATTGAAAGTTTTCAGAAAAATACCAAAATTTCACCCTAGGCTAATTTCGGTATTCCGAATCCAAAAATGAAGTCCATTTTGAAAGATAAAATTTATAAAATTTCAAAAAGTGGTTATTACTATTCATAACGGCTAGTTTTAATAATATTTCAATAGCATATCGTTGTTTAGTGAAACTCGGTATTGCGTACGACGCAAGCTATCGAGGAAGGTCGCGGTTACGTGTAAAGCAAGCCAAGAAAGTGTTGTGTAGAAAAAGATTCCTTTGATGATTTATATAACATAAAAGTCTCGGGTGTTACATTCTACCCCCCTTAAAAAGAATTTCGCCCTCGAAATTCGTCACTTTGTAACAAACAGATGAGGATACTTCTCCCTCATCATATCCTCAAGCTCCCACGTAGCTTCTTCTAATTGGTGGTTCCTCCATAAAACGTTCACCAAGCGAGTGGTCTTGTTTCGTAGGACTATTTCGCTACGATCCAGAATCTCTATCGGTTGTTCTTCATAAGAAAGATCTTGCTCCAGCGGTACAACTTCTGAGCTGAGTACATGTGAAGGATCAGGTATGTACTTTCTCAGGAGAGATACATGGAACACATCATGAACTTGAGAGAGATTCGGTGGAAGCGCCAATCGGTAAGCTACCTTTCCAACACGATCCAGTATTTCGAAAGGACCGATATATCTAGGGCTCAACTTCCCCTTCTTTCCAAATCTCATAACCCTCTTCCAGGGAGATATTCGTAAGAACACTTTATCACCCACTTCAAACTCTAGGCCTTTTCTTCGATTGTCGGCATAACGTTTCTGTCGACTCTGAGCTGCTCTTATGTGTTGTTGAATAGATCTGACCTTTTCTTCCATTTCATCTACGAGATCAGGCCCTAATAGCTTTCTTTCCCCATCTTCATCCCAGCAAGTTAGAGTCCTGCATTTCTTTCCATAGAGAGCTTCATAAGGAGCCATCTGAATACTGGAGTGAAAGCTATTATTATAAGAAAATTCCACCAAAGGTAGGTGTTGATCCCAACCTCCTTTGAAATCCATAGAGCAAGCTCTCAACATATCTTCTAGGGTTTGAATTGTTCTCTCAGACTGACCGTCTGTCTGAGGATGATAAGCAGTGCTGAAACTCAACTCTGTATCCAGAGTATGCTGAAGACTTCGCCAGAACTTCGAGGTAAATCTCGGATCCCGATCAGATATAATAGAAAGTGGTACTCCATGCAATCTTACGACTTCCTTTACATATATCCTGGCAAGCAGATCCAGAGAGAAATCCTCTCTAATAGCAATGAAGTGTGCAGACTTTGTAAGACGATCAACTATGACCCAGATAGCATTATTGCCTTTGGATGTTTTAGGAAGTCCTGTGACAAAGTCCATAGTGATGTTTTCCCATTTCCATTCGGGTATGGGTAATGGTTGTAACATCCCCTTAGACTTCTGTCTCTCAGCTTTAACTTGTTGACAAACCAAGCATCGGGAGACATATTCAGCAACTTCTCTTTTCATGCCATCCCACCAGAAGTACTCTTTTAGGTCCCTATACATCTTCGTGCTTCCAGGATGAATAGATAATGAAGAACTATGAGCCTCATCCATCAGCTCCTTCTTTAATTCGGGGATGGGAGGAACACAAACCCGATTCCTAAACTTTATTATCCCATCACAATCAAGGTTGAATTCAAGAACATTTCTCACCTTCTTTTGTAACTCGACATCTTCTTTCTATGCCTCTTTAATCTTCACATGTATAGATGGTTGAACATTCATTTGAGAAAGATAAGATTTTTCCCCTTCCATTATAATTCCAAGATCCATCCTTTGTAAATCCATAAATATTGGATCTTTTGTGATCCTCATCATGGATAAACTAGCATGGTCTTGTCGACTTAATGCATCTGCCACCTTGTTTGCTTTCCCAGGGTGGTAATGGATTGAGCAGTCATAATCCTTAATCAGCTCCAACCATCTTCTTTGACGCATATTCAGCTCCTTTTGTGTGAAAATATACTTTAAACTTTTATGATCAGTATAAATATCACACCTTTCACCATAAAGGTAATGCCTCCAAATCTTTAATGCAAAGATTACCGCAGCCAACTCCAAATCATGTGTTGGGTAATTTTTCTCATGGATTTTCAACTGTCGTGAGGCATAAGCTATCACCATATCATTTTGCATAAGAACACACCCCAATCCCTTCTTGGATGCATCACTGTAGATCACAAACCTTTCTCTACTATAAGGCAGTGTGAGCACAGGTGCACTGTATAACCTTCTTGTCAACTCCTTGAAATTCTCTTCACATTACTCTGTCCAAAAAAACTTAACTCCTTTCCTAGTCAACTTGGTGAGTGGATTAGATAATCGTGAAAAATCTTTTACAAAATGTCGATAATATCCAGCCAAACCAAGAAAACTTTGGATCTCAGTTACTGTTTTTGGTCTTGACCATCTTTCAATAACCTCTGTTTTTGCTGGATCCACAGATATCCCCTCTTTTGAGATTATGTGACCAAAAAATGCAACTTTTTGAAGCCAAAATTCACACTTGGTAAATTTGGCATAAAGCTTCTCCTTTCTCAGGGTCTTCAATATAATTCTCAAGTGATCTTCATGCTATTCTTTGCTCTTTGAATAGACAAGAATATCGTCTATAAAGACTACCACAAATTGATCAAGATAGTCTCTAAAGACTCTATTCATTAGATCCATGAAGATAGCAGGGGCATTAGTAAGACCAAATGGCATCACTATAAATTCATAGTGTCCATACCTTGTACGGAAAGCCGTCTTTGGTATATCCTCCCTTTTGACCCTTAATTGATGATACCCTGAACGAAGATCAATCTTGGAAAAGTATTGAGCTCCGTGTAGTTGGTCAAATAAGTCATCAATGCGTGGGAGAGGATATTTGTTCTTGATAGTGATCTTGTTATGTTCTCGATAATCAATGCAGAGTCTCATTGATCCATCTTTCTTATTAACAAATAGAACAGGTGCTCCCCAAGGTGACGCACTAGGGTCTATGAATCCCTTATCAAGATTCTCTTGGAGTTTCTTCTTCAATTCCTACAACTCAATTGGGGCCATTCTATAAGGTGTCTTTGAAATAGGCAAGGCACCCGGTACGAGTTCTATTGAAAACTCAACTTCACGATTTGGTGGAAGACCCGGTAATTCCTCCGGAAAGACATCATCAAACTCCCGTACGATGGGCATATTCTTAATTGTGAGTTTATCACCAACCATTTGAGATAAATAACCTTCATTTAGTGGAATCAAGACCCATAAGATGGAAGAAATTTCCACTGGAAGGTTATATTCATCCTTGCATCGATAGACGATCGTTGATTGATCTGGAATATGAAACGTGACTTCCCTTCTTTGGAAATTGATATGAGCTCCGTATAAAGAAAGCCAATCCATGCCAAGAATCACATCAAATTCCACTATAGGAAGGATCACAAGATTTGCAGGAAGCACTTTCCCACAAACTTCGATCGGAGAAGAATTATAAACTTTTGATGCGATTGATGTGCCATTAGGTGTTGTCACAACTAACTCAACATCTAATTGTTGAGGTAATACGGTGATACCCTTAGAAAAGTCTTCAGAAATAAAAGAGTGGGTGGATCCAGAATCAAATAAAACATTTGCTACTTTAGAGTGGATGGTAAGTGTACCTTTCACCACATCGTTATCGTACTCCACATCGCTGATAGAAATTGCATGTGAATTTCCTTTGTCTTTAGCCTTAAGAGTTTGTTGACGTCGACCATCATCATCAACCCTTGGATTTGGGCATTGATTGGCATAATGCCCCATATCCTTTCACTTGAAAAATTGAAGTGTAGTAGGTTCATTCTGTGTATCTCTTCCTTTGTTTGCATCATTAGACATCTTCTTCCCATCATCGCGGCATTCAAATGCCCGATGACCTTCCTTTCCACATTTGAAACATTTACTTGTCCCTTTAAGACAACTCCATCCATGTTTCTTTCCACACTTTGAGCACAAGGGAAAGCTCATCTTCTTTTTAGTGTGCTCTTTAGATTTTCCTTTAAATTCCATTTTCCTCTTCTTATCAAACCCATATGACTGATGGGTTACTCCAATCTCCATCTCGACTTTTAGAGCACATCAAACGATTTCCTCATAGCTATTGAAGTCCCTTATGGCTAACGCCCTTCGAAGACTTGGTTTTAAGCCACTAAAGAATCGATCGATCTTACTCTCAGGTTGGATAATAATACCAGAAGCGTACCTTGCAAGTCTTGTAAAATTTGCTTCATAGGTACCAACAGATTCATCATCCCTTTGCTTCAGTTGAAGAAACTCTTTCTCCATCTTTGTTCGCAGAATACGAGGGAAGTACTTATTAAAAAATAAGTTCTTGAACTCGTCCCATTCCATAGACTCAATTTCATCCCTTTGCCTCGTATTCTTAATAAGATTCCACCATTGATCAGCATCTCCTTCCAAACGATATACTGCTAGGATGACTTTATCATGTTCAGAACATTGATGAACTGAAAATATCTTTTCAGTAGTACTAATCCATTATTCAGCAACTAATGGATCATTAGACCCACTAAAAGAAGGTGGACGCTGCCTCATGAAGGATTCAACAGAATGTTGCTCCTTCCTTTGCTCGTTTGGAAGTCATGTATGATTCATAGCTTGAGAAAGTTGTGTGAGCATGGCTACAAGATTTTGCATTCCAGCTCCCATATCATTTGGTTGCTCAGGGGGACAATCATTGCATTGCCCATCGCATTCCGCATTAACACGGTTCCTTCGGTTCCATCCATTGACTACAACCAAAAAGAATAGTGTGAGAAACACTAATTATAATAGGAAAACCACATAATTCAAGAATAAAATTTTCACGCTTAAGGTCTTATCCTAGGTTATTCATGGCCATTTGTAAAACACTAAGATTGTGTTCAATGCTTAGACTTATCCTTAGGGTTCTTACTAAGGCTTTCACATCCTAGTTTCCAAAGGTTGACTATACCTTTCCTCTGATACCAACTATAACGACCCATACTTTACATACATTGTTAATACTTCAAAATTTAAGTACACTTATTACAACATATGACAAAACCACAAAGGACCGTATAGGTATAGTGTCTTTAGAAACTGGGAAACATAAACAACTGGTTCATAAATCTTCTACAGTGTCTCCCATTTATTTCATCATATCTAGGGTCCTTTTTAGCATATTCTACTTAATATCCATCTTCCTGACCTGGGGAAAAGAAAACATAAAAGGGTGAGCTCAAATGCTCAGCAAGGGAAAATAAAGGAAATAAAAATCATATCATATCTTTTTGAAAATCATAACCTGCAAAAGAGATCATAATATCTTAACATGGAACAAATCATAGAAGTGAAAATGAGATCCCCATAATCATAACATGAAACTTGAAACTTTGTGTCATGCACACATAATCATGGAAAATCATTTCTTGTTAGTCATGACTCATTGCCAAGACTATCTTAGTGGACAAAGTCCCTTTCTGAACCGAGTCACCCTCGTTCCAGTCCTGTTTCACTGAACCAGTATAACCTACCGTTCCAGCCATGTCTATCTCATGGGATATAAAATCTTTACCCAATGCATTGGAGGGAGATATAGGTCCCACCCATCTTATAATGAATCCTTTCTTATGTGTGCCACATAATCATAAACCATACATCGTAGCGTAACCCATGTAATAAAAATGGGATTCTTAATCAACATGACATCATAAAACAATTCATATAAGATAAAGGAATTCATAAAAATATTTCCATCACAACATAATCAAATCCATGTAATAATAGGGATAAAAACAGAACCCTTTTATTATCTTAGATGGAAAATAATTTCGATAAAATACTTCAAACTTCAATCTTGAGGAAAATATCCTTTCTACTTCAAAAACACTTTTCCTTTCTTAACATGTCATAAAATTTTAAACTAAAAGAAGTTGATTAAAAATAAACTTGAATACTTGTAAAGGAAGCTTCTTGGAAATAATGTTTTAGAAATCCATTCATGCCGTATAAGTTAAAAAAAACATTCTTCGTACTTTTGTCGGAAAATTCAAAAAGTACCTCGTACGAAAAACGACAAAAGATTCCTTTCATATCTTTTACTAAAAACTCACCGAAGGGTAAAATTAGATTTAAACTAGTGTAAGTGGATGGAAAAAATATTACATATTGAGGGAACATGGATGTGGATGATAAAATACACCCCAATAAATACTTACGAATAAACAATCTCGGATAAAAATGAGATTGTGATATTTCCCTTACCTTAGGTCCGATTTTCTTTGTAGGTGTCCGAAGCTCCTGTATAATGGTTTAAATAGTGTTATTGACTTATTCCAGAATCATACATATTGATATGATATCATATATGGTCATATTCTTAGCTTCTTGTTAGTAATATTTCATTGTTACTTGTTACTCGGGTCTTTATTGCCTTTTGTTCTTATGCGTGTTTTGCCGAATAAATTCTTATTCTTATTTTAAGGTTATAGATACCTTATATCCAGAATGGTATTAGTGTAACATATATCATATTTATTCATTCAATTCATTTATATAATTACTATGTAATGATGATCATGTAGAACGAGTCGCATCACATCGTGGAGACGGTATTCCGTACGTACGCACGAGTGATGATATCGTTCCTATGATCATGGAATTGTATTGGAGTATATGTATATTATTTCAGTATCAATATTACTTTATAATAATCATAAATAGTTACTCATTACACCATTATACCCATCCTTGTAAGGTTATGGTGGAAAATAGATTACACCACGGCGTGGAGACGGTATTCCATACGTACGCATGCGCGGTGATTTCATTTTTCCGTAGGATGGATAGAAGGTGAATTAGGGTTGTTTCATATTTATAATAACATATCAGTATGTAAGTAATACTGATGTTATTACTTTATCATGAAACAACTAAAGAAGAAGAAGTTGAAGAAGAAAGAAATTGAAGAGATCGGTAATGGATATTACCTCTTCTTTGGAACGCTTCTTTGAATCCTCCACTTAGGGAACTAAGATTGGTCTTTGAAGAAGACCAGGACCTCTAGGATTATTCTAGGGAAGTGGAGAGGAGAAAATTTCAGGGGTTGGCCGAGCTTGAGTGCTCAAATTGGTGTGAGGAGGAGGGGGAGGAGGTGCCCTTTTATAAGGGAGGAGAGGGGCACCTTAGGAATATCTCAAAATATTATTTTATATTAAAGTCAAAATCGGTTTATAATGGTTCCAAAGGGTCTTATTTCGAAGCTAAAGTGGGGATGGGTCGAAATCCTATCAACAAATAGGATTTAGACAAGTTTAGGTTATTATTTTCACCTTATCAATTAGATTTAACTCTAAGTTAAATAATTTAACTTTTACCGTGTCTTTTTGTTTTCTTACACTATATGGTTAATACACTTACTATAACATGCCAAACGAACCCAAAATTGTTTATTATTAATATATATATCCTTATCTAAGTCATTTGGCCAAACCTTAGATTTTTAGAAATAAAATAACAATTAATAATATAATATTTGATTTGAAAACTATTTTGTGTCAATTTTGACACTATTTGATATATGATTTTTGTGAAAGTTATAACAGAATTATATGTTCGAACCAAGTTGATTAAATCAACACTAATATATCATATTAACCTAAAAAATTAGTGGAATTCGTAAAAAGTCTCAAATTACATTTATTTTGGTGTTTATAACATCAATTATGTCAATATTTCATTAATAATATAATTACTGCATCATCATTGTGTCATAAATAAATTAAATTATTTAATGTCTAAAAATTATAAATAAAATACCATCATGTAGTAAATCTTTTTAGCTTTCTAATGAATATTTATAGTCGAATTTATCTTATGTATAACCCCATATTAAAAATTATTTACTTATTAAACTTTGATTTTAACTATTTTAACCCTTCTTTAAATAAATTAATAATAAATTTCCTAATCTAATCCAAGTGGATCTAAATGGTCATATTTTATTCCTAAGTTTGTTTTTGGTCGAATTACACTTGTCCAATAGAATTAGGACATGTGTTAGGGTAATAATAATATCATTTTTACCCTTAATTACCCTATTTACTTTTAACCGTGGTAAAAAAAAGTAAAAAGTTACTATTCACCAAAAAATTATTTTCATCTCATTGAACCACATTTTAGTCCTTGATATTAACCGTGTCTCTCGGATTTTTGAAATTCCATTCACAGAAGCGGTAAAATTAAGTTTTATGAAAAATTCAGTTTTTAACCTACCACTTAGTGGTTTCACTATTCATCAAAAATTGAAAGTTTTCAGAAAAATACCAAAATTTCACCCTAGGCTAATTTCGGTATTCCGAATCCAAAAATGAAGTCCATTTTGAAAGATAAAATTTATAAAATTTCAAAAAGTGGTTATTACTATTCATAACGGCTAGTTTTAATAATATTTTAATAGCATATCGTTGTTTAGTGAAACTCGGTATTGCGTACGACGCAAGCTATCGAGGAAGGTCGCGGTTACGTGTAAAGCAAGCCAAGAAAGTGTTGTGTAGAAAAAGATTACTTTGATGATTTATATAACATAAAAGTCTCGGGTGTTACATTCTACCCCCCTTAAAAAGAATTTCGCCCTCGAAATTCGTCACTTTGTAACAAACAGATGAGGATACTTCTCCCTCATCATATCCTCAAACTCCCACGTAGCTTCTTCTAATTGGTGGTTCCTCCATAAAACTTTCACCAAGCGAGTGGTCTTGTTTCGTAGGACTTTTTCGCTACGATCCAGAATCTCTATCAGCTGTTCTTCATAAGAAAGATCTTGCTCCAGCGGTACAACTTCTGAGCTGAGTACATGTGAAGGATCAGGTATGTACTTTCTCAGGAGAGATACATGGAACACATCGTGAACTTGAGAGAGATTCGGTGGAAGCGCCAATCGGTAAGCTACCTTTCCAACACGATCCAGTATTTCGAAAGGACCTATATATCTAGGGCTCAACTTCCCCTTCTTTCCAAATCTCATAACCCTCTTCCAGGGAGATATTCGTAAGAACACTTTATCACCCACTTCAAACTCTAGGTCTTTTCTTCGATTGTCGGCATAACATTTCTGTCGACTCTGAGCTGCTCTTATGTGTTGTTGAATAGATCTGACCTTTTATGCCATTTCATCTATGAGATCAGGTCCTAATAGCTTTCTTTCCCCATCTTCATCCCTGCAAGTTAGAGTCCTGCATTTCTTTCCATAGAGAGCTTCATAAGGATCCATCTGAATACTGGAGTGAAAGATATTATTATAAGAAAATTCCACCAAAGGTAGGTGTTGATCCCAACCTCCTTTGAAATCCATAGAGCAAGCTCTCAACATATCTTCTAGGGATTGAATTGTTCTCTCAGACTGACCGTCTGTCTGAGGATGATAAGCAGTGCTGAAAGTCAACTCTGTATCCAGAGTATGCTGAAGACTTCGCCAGAACTTCGGGGTAAATCTCGGATCCCGATCAGATATAATAGAAAGTGGTACTCCATGCAATCTTACGACTTCCTTTACATATATCCTGGCAAGCAGATCCAGAGAGAAATCCTCTCTAATAGCAATGAAGTGTGCAGACATTGTAAGACGATCAACTATGACCCAGATAACATTATTGCCTTTGGATGTTTTAGGAAGTCCTGTGACAAAGTCCATAGTGATGTTTTCCCATTTCCATCCGGGTATGGGTAATGGTTGTAACATCCCCTTAGACTTCTGTCTCACAGATTTAACTTGTTGACAAACCAAGCATCGAGAGACATATTCAGCAACATCTCTTTTCATGCCATCCCACCAGAAGTACTCTTTCAGGTCCCTATACATCTTCGTGCTTCCAGGATGAATAGAGAATGAAGAACTATGAGCCACATCCAGCAGCTCCTTCTTTAATTCGGGGATGGGAGGAACACAAACCCGATTCTTAAACTTTATTATCCCATCACAATCAAGGTTGAATTCAGGAACATTTCTCACCTTCTTTTGTAACTCGACATCTTCTTTCTGTGCCTCTTTAATCTTCACATGTATAGATGGTTGAACATTCATTTGAGAAAGATAAGATTTTTCCCCTTCCATTATAATTCCAAGATCCATCCTTTGTAAATCCATAAATATTGGATCTTTTGTGATCCTCATCATGGATAAACTAGTATGGTCTTGTCGACTTAATGCATCTTCCACCTTGTTTGCTTTCCCAGGGTGGTAATGGATTGAGCAGTCATAATCCTTAATCAGCTCCAACCATCTTCTTTGACGCATATTCAGCTCCTTTTGTGTGAAAATATACTTTAAACTTTTATGATCAGTATAAATATCACACCTTTCACCATAAAGGTAATGCCTCCAAATCTTTAATGCAAATATTACCGCAGCCAACTCCAAATCATGTGTTGGGTAATTTTGCTCATGGATTTTCAACTGTCGTGAGGCATAAGCTATCACCATATCATTTTGCATAAGAACACACCCCAATCCCTTCTTGGATGCATCACTGTAGATCACAAACCTTTCTCCACTATAAGGAAGTGTGAGCACAGGTGCACTGTATAACCTTCTTTTCAACTCCTTGAAATTCTCTTCACATTCCTCTGTCCAAACAAACTTAACTCCTTTCCAAGTCAACTTGGTGAGTGGATTAGATAATCGTGAAAAATCTTTTACAAAACGTCGATAATATCCATCCAAACCAAGAAAAATTCGGATCTCAGTTACTGTTTTTGGTCTTGACCATCTTTCAATAACCTCTGTTTTTGCTGGATCCACAGATATCCCCTATTTTGAGATTATGTGACCAAAAAATGCAACTTTTTGAAGCCAAAATTCACACTTGGTAAATTTGGCATAAAGCTTCTCCTTTCTCAGGGTCTTCAATATAATTCTCAAGTGATCTTCATGCTCTTCCTTGCTCTTTGAATAGACAAGAATATCGTCTATAAAGACTACCACAAATTGATCAAGATAGTCTCTAAAGACTCTATTCATTAGATCCATGAAGATAGCAGGGGCATTAGTAAGACCAAATGGCATCACTATAAATTCATAGTGTCCATACCTTGTACGGAAATCCGTCTTTGGTATATCCTCCCTTTTGACCCTTAATTGAAGATACCCTGAATGAAGATCAATCTTGGAAAAGTATTGAGCTCCGCGTAGTTGGTCAAATAAGTCATCAATGCGTGGGAGAGAATATTTGTTCTTGATAGTGATGTTGTTATGTTCTCGATAATCAATGCAGAGTCTCATTGATCCATCTTTCTTCTTAACAAATAGAACAGGTGCTCCCCAAGGTGATGCACTAGGGCGTATGAATCCCTTATCAAGATTCTCTTGGAGTTGCTTCTTCAATTCCTACAACTCAATTGGGGCCATTCTATAAGGTGTCTTTGAAATAGGCAAGGCACCCGGTACGAGTTCTATTGAAAACTCAACTTCACGATTTGGTGGAAGACCCGGTAATTCCTCCGGAAAGACATCATCAAACTCCCGTATGATGGGTATATTCTTAATTGTGAGTTTCTCACCAACCATTTGAGATAAATAACCTTCATTTAGTGGAATCAAGACCCATAAGATGGAAGAAATTTCCACAGGAAGGTTATATTCATCCTTGCATCGATAGACGAACGTAGATTGATCTGGAATATGAAATGTGACTTCCCTTCTTTGGCAATTGATAAGAGATCCATATAAAGAAAGCCAATCCATGCTAAGAATCACATCAAATTCCACTATAGGAAGGATCACAAGATTTGCAGGAAGCACTTTCCCACAAACTTCGATCGGAGAAGAATTATAAACTTTTGATGAAATTGATGTGCCATTAGGTGTTGTCACAGCTAACTCAACATCTAATTGTTGAGGTAATACGGTGATACCCTTAGAAAAGTCTTCAGAAATAAAAGAGTGGGTGGATCCAGAATCAAATAAAACATTTGCTACTTTAGAGTGGATGGTAAGTGTACCTTTCACCACATCATTATCGTACTCCACATCGCTGATAGAAATTGCATGTGACTTTCCTTTGTCTTTAGCCTTAAGAGTTTGTTGACGTCGACCATCATCATCAACCCTTGGATTTGGGCATTTATTGGCAAAATGCCCCATCTCCTTTCACTTTAAAAATTGAAGTGTAGTAGGTTCATTCTGTGTATCTCTTCCTTTGTTTGCATCATTAAACATCTTCTTCCCATCATCGCGGCATTCAAATGCCCGATGACCTTCCTTTCCACATTTGAAACATTTACTTGTCCCTTTAAGACAACTCCCTCCATGTTTCTTTCCACACTTTGAGCATAAGGGAAAGCTCATCTTCTTTTCAGTGTGCTCTTTAGATTTTCTTTTAAATTCCATTTTCCTCTTCTTATCAAACCCATGTGACTGATGGGTTACTCCAATATCTATCTCGACTTTGAGAGCACATCAAACTATTTCCTCATAGCTATTGAAGTCCCTTATGGCTAACGCCCTTCGAAGACTTGGTTTTAAGCCACTAAAGAATCGATCGATCTTACTCTCAGGTTGGATAATAATACCAGAAGCGTACCTTGCAAGTCTTGTAAAATTTGCTTCATAGGTACCAACAGATTCATCATCCCTTTGCTTCAGTTCAAGAAACTCTTTCTCCATCTTTGTTCGGAGAATAAGAGGGAAGTAATTATTAAAAAATAAGTTCTTGAACTCGTCCCATTCCATAGACTCAATTTCATCCCTTTGCCTCGTATTCTTAATAAGATTCCACCATTGATCAGCATCTCCTTCCAAACGATACACTGCTAGGATGACTTTATCATGTTCAGAACATTGAAGAAGTGAAAATATCTTTTCAGTAGTACTAATCCATTATTCAGCAACTAATGGATCAGTAGACCCACTGAAAGAAGGTGGACGCTGCCTCATGAAGGATTCAACAGAATGTTGCTCCTTCCTTTGCTCGTTTGGAAGTCCTGCATGATTCATAGCTTGAGAAAGTTGTGAGAGCATGGATACAAGATTTTTCATCCCATCTCCCATATCGTTTGGTTGCTCAGGGGGACAATCATTGCATTTCCCATCGCATTCCACATTAACACGGTTCCTTCGGGTTCCAGCCATTGACTAAAACCAAAAAAAATAGTGTGAGCAACACTAATTATAATTGGAAAACTACATAATTCAAGAATAAAATTTTCACGCTTAAGGTCTTATCCTAGGTTATTCATTGCCATTTATAAAACACTAAGATTGTGTTCTATGCTTAGACTTATCCTTAGGGTTCTTACTAAGGCTTTCACATCCTAGTTTCCAAAGGCTGACTATAGCTTTCCTCTGATACCAACGATAACGACCCATACTTTACATACATTGTTAATACTTCAAAATTGAAGTACACTTATTACAACATATGACAAAACCACAAAGGACCGTATAGGTATAGTGTCTTTAGAAACTGGGAAACATAAACAACTGGTTCATAAATCTTCTACAGTGTCTCCCATTTATTTCATCATATCTAGGGTCCCTTTTAGCATATTCTACTTAATATCCATCTTCCTGACCTGGGGAAAAGAAAACATAAAAGGGTGAGCTCAAATGCTCAGCAAGGGCAAATAAAGGAAATAAAAATCATATCATATCTTTTTGAAAATCATAACTTGCAAAAGAGATCATAATATCTTAACATGGAACAAATCAGAGAAGTGAAAATGAGATCCCCATAATCATAACATGAAACTTGAAACTTTGTGGCATGCACACATAATCATGGAAAATCATTTCTTGTTTGTCATGACTCATTTCCAAGACTGTCTTAGTGGACAAAGTCCCTTTCTGAACCGAGTCACCCTCGTTCCAGTCCTGTTTCACTGAACCGGTATAACCTACCGTTCCAGCCATGTCTATCTCATGAGATATAAAATCTGTACCCAATGCATTGGAGGGAGATATAGTTCCCACCCATCTTATAATGAATCCTTTCTTATGTGTGCCACATAATCATAAACCATACATCGTAGCGTAACCCATGTAATAAAAATGGGATTCTTAATCAACATGACATCATAAAACAATTAATATAAGATAAAGGAATTCATAAAAATATTTCCATCACAACATAATCAAATCCATGTAATAATAGGGATAAAAACAGAACCCTTTTATTATCTTAGATGGAAAATAATTTCGATAAAATACTTCAAACTTCAATCTTGAGGAAAATATCCTTTCTACTTCAAAAACACTTTTCCTTTCTTAACATGTCATAAAATTTTAAACTAAAAGAAGTTGATTAAAAATAAACTTGAATACTTGTAAAGGAAGCTTCTTGGAAATAATTTTTTAGAAATCCATTCATGCCGTATAAGTTAAAAAAACATTCTTCGTACTTTTGTCGGAAAAGTCAAAAAGTACCTCGTACGAAAAACGACAAAAGATTCCTTTCATATCTTTTACTAAAAACTCACCGAAGGGTAAAATTGGATTTAAACTAGTGTAATTGGATGGAAACAATATTATATATTGAGGGAACATGGATGTGGATGATAAAATACACTCCAATAAATACTTACGAATAAACAATCTCGGATAAAAATGAGATTGTGATATTTCCCTTACCTTAGGTCCGATTTGCTTTGTACGTGTCCGAAGCTCCTGTATAATGGTTTAAATAATGTTATTGACTTATTCCAGAATCATACATATTGATATGATATCATATATGGTCATATTCTTAGCTTCTTGTTAGTAATATTTCATTGTTACTTGTTACTCGGGTCTTTATTGCCTTTTGTTCTTATGCGTGTTTTGCCAAATAAATTCTTATTCTTATTTTAAGGCTATAGATACCTTATATACAGAATGGTATTAGTGTAACATATATCATATTTATTCATTCAATTCATTTATATAATTACTATGTAATGATGATCATGTAGAACGAGTCGCATCACATCGTGGAGACGGTATTCCGTACGTACGCACGAGTGATGATATCATTCCTATGATCATGGAATTGTATTGGAGTATATGTATATTATTTCAGTATCAATATTACTTTATAATAATCATAAATAGTTACTCAATACACCATTATACCCATCCTTGTAAGGTGATGGTGGAAAATAGATTACACCACGGCGTGGAGACGGTATTCCGTACGTACGCACGCGCGGTGATTTCATTTTTCCGTAGGATGGATAGAAGGTGAATTAGGGTTGTTTCATATTTATAATAACATATCAGTATGTAAGTAATACTGATGTTATTACTTTATCATGAAACAAATAATGAAGAAGAAGTTGAAGAAGAAAGAAATTGAAAAGATCGGTAATGGATATTACCTCTTCTTTGGAACGCTTCTTTGAATCCTCCACTTAGGTAACTAAGATTGGTCTTTGAAGAAGACCAGGACCTCTAGGATTATTCTAGGGAAGTGGAGAGGAGAAAATGGCAGGGTTTGGCTGAGCTTGAGTGCTCAAATTGGTGTGAGGAGGAGGGGGAGGAGGTGCCCTTTTATAAGGGAGGAGAGGGGCACCTTAGGAATATCTCAAAATATTATTTTATATTAAAGTCAAAATCGGATTATAATGGTTCTAAAGGGTCTTATTTCAAAGCTAAAGTGGTGATGGGTCGAAATCCTATCAACCAATAGGATTTAGACAAGTTTAGGTTATTATTTTAACCTTATCAATTAGATTTAACTCTAAGTTAAATAATTTAACTTTTACCGTGTCTTTTTGTTTTCTTACACTATATGGTTAATACACTTACTATAACATTCCAAACGAACCCCAAATTGTTTATTATTAATATATATATCCTTATCTAAGTCATTTGGCCGAACCTTAGATTTCTAGGAATAAAATAACAATTAATAATATAATATTTGATTTAAAAACTATTTTGTGTCAATTTTGACACTATTTGATATATGATTTTTGTGAAAGTCATAACAGAATTATATGTTCGAACCAAGTTGATTAAATCAACACTAATATATCATAGTAACCTAGAAAATTAGTGTAATTCATAAAAATTCTCAAATTACATTTATTTTGGTGTTTATAACATCAATTATGTCAATATTTCATTAGAAAGATAATTACTGCATCATCATTGTGTCATAAATAAATTAAATTATTTAATGTCTAAAAATTATAAATAAAATACCATCATGTAGGAAATATTTTTAGCTTTCTAATTAATATTTATAGTCGAATTTATCTTATGTATAACCCCATATTAAAAATGATTTACTTATTAAACTTTGATTTTAACTATTTTAACCCTTCTTTAAATAAATTAATAATAAATGTCCAAATCTAATCCAAGTGGACCTAAATGGTCATATTTTATTCCTAAGTTTGTTTTTGGTCGAATTACACTTGTCCAATAGAATTAGGACATGTGTTAGGGTAATAATAATATCATTTTTACCCTTAATTACCCTATTTACTTTTAACCGTGGTAAAAAAAAGTAAAAAGTTACTATTCACCTAAAAATTATTTTCATCTCATTGAACCACATTTTAGTCCTTGATATTAACCGTGTCTCTCGGATTTTCGAAATTCCATTCACAGAAGTGGTAAAATTATGTTTTATGCAAAATTCAGTTTTTAACCTACCACTTAGTGGTTTCACTATTCATCAAAAATTGAAAGTTTTCAGAAAAATACCAAAATTTCACCCAAGGCTAATTTCGGTATTCCGAATCCAAAAATGAAGTCCATTTTGAAAGATAAAATTTATAAAATTTCAAAAAGTGGTTATTACTATTCATAACGGCTAGTTTTAATAATATTTTAATAGCATATCGTTGTTTAGTGAAACTCGGTATTGCGTACGATGCAAGCTATCGAGGAAGGTCGCAGTTACATGTAAAGAATGCCAAGAAAGTGTTGTGTAGAAAAAGATTCCTTTGATGATTTATATAACATAAAAGTCTCGGGTGTTACAAGGAATCTTGAGTCGCGCAAGTGTCTGAGGAGGACTTGTGCGCCCGTTGCGACTTGCACGCTGATACTTTCATGTCGAGATTGACTTGCGCGCCAAGTAAGGTTTATTTCCAGGAGTGATTTTCGGGCTGTGTGGAAGCTGGATGTTTGACCGATTCCTTCGATGCAAAGAGATATTCATCTATGGGTGAAAATTGGGCTTCAACAGAGCATCTACTTACAGAGGAAGATGCATTCCTTCATGCAAATGAAGAAACCTACAGGTCTATAAAATGTGAGTGTATTCCTTCCAAGAGTAGTGAGCAAACAAAGAGAAAGAATGTGATCCTCTCCACCGGCAGTGAGCAAGAGAGAGAGAAATAGGGAGTGACCCTTGGGGAAGCAGTGAGATTACCCTAAACAGTGTAAAGGCTGTGAGCCTGGGCATAGAAGTGATCTTGCCTGAACATTGTAATCCATAGCTAGTGATGTTTAGTGGAATTGGTACGACCGACAACTTGTCGGTGTATGCTCCTTGGATGTAGCCCTATGCGGTGAACCAAGTAAAATTGGTTTATCCTGTGCATTATATAGTTTCGATTTACTTTGTGAAATTGGAAATAGAGAGAAGAGTGTGTTTCTTAACAGCAAAACAAGATCATAACGGGCGTTAATTTTAAATTAGTCATACCCTGATTCATCCCCCATCTCAGGGTATTCAGCATTGTGGACCTAACACAACCTTAGGAATCTTTTCGGGCTACTAAATTAAACCATGAAAATTGATCTTTATGATTCAACTATTCTTATTTCTCATTCATATATGCGGCTAATGATTATTTCAAAAAGCCCGAACAATTATATTTTCCTTACCATGGTTTTTGAAAATTTAGAAATCAAAAGTGATAGGTAATTCCTATAGAACCTATGTCATATATTTAAAAAAATAGATTATATAACTAGTGATTTTGATGTTAGAATACAAAGATTTTTTAAAAGGTAATGATTATAACTAGTAAATAAAATAATAACATCTTTATAGTTATGGAAATGGTTTTAATAATTCATCTTCTATGGAATCATATTTTTTAAATCATAGGACACCATGTGATCGCCCTATATAATAATTCACAATAAACATAATCATGAATCTACAAAAATTACAAAATACACATTCCCAACTTCTTGAAGGGAAACCGTAATAATAGAATTTTAAATAATTCCCATATCAATAAAAATTAATATGATATTTATCATCCTAAATGAACTGTAATGCATTATGAGTGAAAATATTCAGTGGATTATCCGAGATCTAGAAATATTTGACCAATATGGAATTATGTCCCCCCAAACCAAAGAATCATCAAATCATGAAAATATTATGTGACATATCCCATTTCATAATAGCTTTAACCTTCTTACTATTAACAAAAATACCATGTTATGAGACAATATTTCTCTTATATATAACATCTTGATTAAATAAATAACATTTTAAAATATTTTCATAATGTTGATTATTTTAAAAAAAATATCAAAGGTTCTATCAGAAGATTCACATGATACTCCTCATTTCAATAGTTAACGGTGATGTCATCTAGAAATAATATGAAGAAATATATACATGGTACAAATAAAATATATCATTTATTAGTTCCATAAAATTTATATGAGAACCAATTATTTGATATGAAAAAAAAATAATTTTTATACCTACCACTAAGAATATTATTTCAACTTCATATTAATTTTTTCTCAAATAATGATAAATAGATCAAATTTAAATCTTTGAGACCCACGTAACTTTTTTTAGATAGTAAAATAAATACTCAATCCTGTAGTGTTGATATTTATTCATTGTATTTTATCTATTGAGTTTTATGTAATCAACACAAACGTGATGTATAACATTATCATTCTTTTAAAATATAATATGGTCCACCAATGGTGACACACTAATTAATATATAAAAATTTACTTTAAAATCATCCAAAAGGGTATTAAACTCTCCCTAATTTTGTAAATCAAAATAGTATGATGTAATATATTATGTTTGAGTACCTGCTACTAAATAAATACAAAACTATAGATCAATTACAATTTTAAAATGTATATAAAGTGTATGGAAAACATAATTAAACTCAATGAAAACTATATAGAGATCATCACATGAATATTCTATCTCTATAATGAAATTAAACTCCAGCATAACCCTACTAGAGTCAAAATAATAATTTATTAGTTACACTACCTTTCATAATTTTATCCATAAAATACATGTAACACCACATTAGGCATAGTAATAGAGATAAACCAAAGGAAACATACAATCTAATACTTATGATAAAACAACCAATCCATCGTAAAAAGGATATCAAGTGGTCTCATATTAATGAAAAGAAAATTATAGGTAATGTTATTTATTCAAAAAGATTAAACATATAAATTATTTGGATGTACCTGCATTCTCATCATTATGATGATCATAGTAATATCCGTTATATAAAAAACTATAGGAAGATTCAAAAATTAACAACATGAGTCAATATTAATGAGAACGATGTAGTATAATCAAATAAAATAGTGAATAATTAAAAATTTAAAGCTATGGTACCTCTCGTAGTCATTGTAATCATATTATGTTACTCTATAGACTCTTTTATAGAATGAAGATTCTTTATTTTATATTCCGTTGGATATACACTCATATTACTTGAAATATCCAATTGGACCAATGTATTATTTAGTGCAGATGATCCATTTCTACCCTATTACATAGAAATGAAATGGAAAACTATTTTAGTTATATGGATAAAACACCTAAAATACTTTTGGGGTCTTAGAAAAAACCTATTTCGATATCCCAAAATTGAAACACTAAAATCATGTTAATGGAATATTCCACGAACCAAATTAGGTATGGATAAATACTTATTGGTTAAACTTAAATGAGACTCATCACACATACATTATTTATTTAATAGAACTTGCATATCTTCATCTAGGTGAAACAAAACTCTAACCAACCATTATTTTCATCATGGAAAATATCAACCATATATGCTGTATCAATAACATCTACACCAGAATTGAGAATTATCTTGAAATATTATGATCAAATATCATGTCACTGATCTATATTGAACTATAATGACAAAACATTCTCATTCTAAATACATTCATGTGAAAACAGAACCAGATCAAGAAAATAGTACACATAAAATGTCATTGTATTTTAACATTGGTGGAGGTTCAGTTCCTAAGTGTATTTTTCCAAAACCATTGTCTATATATAGTTAAAATTAGGTAAAAGGACACTAAATTCATGCCACTAAGAATTATGGATCATTTTTGTCTCTATGGTAGAATCCCATGATCTCTTGTTAGACACCATAGGGATTAAGGTAAATAAAATAAAATTATTTTTATTATGTGTTTAGAATAAACCAGATAAAACATAAATCGATTTCAACCAATTATTGGACTATTAGTAAATATTTTATCCTTTGATTTATGTTCTTTTCATATAATGAAACACATCTGAAGAATCTCTAGCTTCAACCATTTGATATTCCACAATAAGATCTCAAATGGGAATATGTATATGTACAATTTATAAATCATGGATAAAACACACACCTATATCAACAATATTCAGTTACATTGGTGTACTAATTCACTAGGGTTCATAAAAATAATTATGTTAATTCCAATTCTAGAACTTTCAAGTAGTGATAGGTAAACATCCCTCCTGGTATCTTTGTAGTGT
Organism: Viscum album; assembly: GCA_963277665.1. Classification (NCBI taxonomy): domain Eukaryota; kingdom Viridiplantae; phylum Streptophyta; class Magnoliopsida; order Santalales; family Viscaceae; genus Viscum; species Viscum album. The sequence continues at coordinate 1,020,564,293 of OY728143.1, forward strand.
TTTTGGTATATATATATTTTTTCCAAGAATCTTGACAAGGTCATTTATTGGGATACATGTTTATTATTGAAATTTTGTATTTGAGAATATCTTTAATGAGTTATGGGATCATTATATTTAAATAAATGAGTTTTTACCCAATCACAAAATTTCATAGGGTTTTCCAAAATTTCAGGGTACAAAATTTGGTAGATTGAACATGTTTCATTAATGATTAATTTCTAGGTATATATAATGAAAATATAGATAAAGAATAGAATTTTGTAATATTTCAGTTTTTCATGTTTTTTTGTCACTAATGATGGTTTAGAGATTCATGATTTATGTTTTATTGATGAATTAATGATGGTAGGGTATGCGATTATGTTTAGTTTTATTAATTGAAAATTTACATGATGTATCACAAAGATCAATAGATTCACAAACATTTCTGAAGTGTATCATGAAAAGGAGGTGACAATCATGGATGTTGGATTAATTTTTTGGAATTCCTACAAATAAGAATTATCAGCCATAATTTTGTGAGGGGAAGCTTTAATGAAAATATAGATCCCATAAATTCATTATGGAATATTGTTAATGATTTTCATATGTGAAGGATTAATTAGAATATCCATTTCAAAATGGAAGGACTTTACAATAATAAAAATATTTCAAAAATAATTATTATTTTCATGGATGCAAAAATTTTTCTTCAAAATAATGTTTTTTAAAAGAAATGTTATTTGAAGGTTTGAAACTTGTTAATAATCATTTGGTGGTTACATGAATCCTTAAAAAATGGGTATTGAAAAATAAAATCTATCTCAAATAAAAATGGATTTCCAAGTACTTCTATCATATAGAGGTACTAATAATTTAAACTAATGTGTAACATAATTATGTACTAAATTATGTGAAAATATTATTTATTCAAATTATAAATATAAGAATATTTATAAGGTTTCATGATGATATATTAGTTGACGGAGCAATGGTCTTTCATATAGTAATTGTTAGTGAACTATTAGGTACAATGATTCTACTATAAACATTATAACAAAATTTTACTATAGTAGTTTTGGTGCATATGAACATTTACTTTGTATTCTCCTGGGACCTAGATTACAGGTGGGGAACTATGTAAAATTTTTGTAACTCATGTATGTTTTGATTCATTCTTAAACATTTGTATAAGAAATGGACATAGATTTTTTTATAAAACTATATATAAAGTGGATTTTATTTTAATCTACCATAAAATGATACACCCCACCTCTTCATGGTATTTAACATTATTGAAAAAACAATTGGTATTAGATGGAAAGGATCAATTTATTTTTTATATAATTGGTTTCAATGGTTGTTTTCAATCAAAATGGGCATTTGATAATCAATGGAAACAGTTGTTAGTTGTTGAAGATTATGATGTAGAACATCATCAAATCATTAAGAATGGATGTCCTTACAACAACAACGTCTTGTATTATGGCTAGTGTTGAAAGTTGAGTTCTATAAGGATATGACTAAATGAAATTAGATGTTAATTCTAATGGAATAAATTTGACAAGAGAATGGTTTTCTAGTATAATATATATGATGGTTATTTAATTTATGTCTTCCTATACCATGTAGTAAAATCTACTTAACATATATGATGGTCATTCAATATTTAGAGTTGAAACTTTATAGGTTGTATTGGACCAATATGGGGATCATATAGTTCACACCAATGAGTGTATATGATGAATTATTATACAAAGTAAATTTTATTGTGGAATAAATGTGGGGTCTCGAATTTTTTTTGAGTATATAAAACATAATTAGGCATATAATGAGGACAAATCCATATCGGATTAATAAAATATTTTTACAGTAGAAGATAATGTCATAATAGATATGACATTAGATATTTTTCACAGAATACTTTTCACATGATATATTATAACTATTTATAATGAGTATATGGAAAATTGAATAATTAAGTATTCGTATTCAAGTACATGAATATTAAGTGATGGATGTGGTCATATCATTAATTTCCATGATTCTATAAACAAAAAAAGGAATGGTCAAATGGATACATAGAAATTTATTCATTTGTTGTGTAATGGTTTGACATATTCCATAAATTTTCCCCATTTTGATGTAAAATGATGGTGATGATTATAATGAAATTTAATTGAAAAGTTCATCATTTTATATAAATTCTATGAAAAATATAATAGGAATTTATTCAAAATGATTAATATACATTTGAAAGAAAATGATAGTTAAGAAGAATATAATGATGAATATATGGATAAGGACTTGTATCATGGATAAAATTTTATGGTGACAGTTGTAGGTAGCTCTCAAAAATGATGTGAAAGATCCAATCATAGAGAAGTCTAAGGATGGGTTGATATCTAAAATGTATTATAACCCTATATTGAGGATATAGATGCTTGAGATCCAAAATTAATAAATTTGAAATTGTGTTTGATGATGAAAAATTATATATAGTGATTAATGATGATTATGGAAGAAGATTAAAATCTATTGTATTTAGTTCCAGAGGAGTATGAAATTTTATATATAACTAGATGACAGTAGAATAAAAAATGTTTTATGAGTGTTTTTACTACAGAAAATATAAAATAAATCATTTCAAAAATTCAAATATAATATTTTAATCCTTTAAAGAGAATTAGAATGCCATGACAGACTATTAAATCCAAGAATAAATTAGGAATGAAGATCAATCGAGTGAATGAAATAAAGGACTTACAGTATATTGGAATAGATAATAGAAAAAAAAATATACAATATAAATGGTTGATAAATGTCATATTCATAAATAATAAAACTCAGATGGATTTTTTTTACCGCAATCACACAACCCAAGGTTAAATGTTTATTTGGGTAAAAATCAGAATAAAAAGGTTCTGTGAAGGGAAGGAACAACATGTCATTTAACAATGAAAAAATACAATTGAAATTGTATGGGGTTTTTTTGAGGTGGAATTATGCTATATTCGAGAAATGAATGTTCTAAATCTGAAAGCTTCCAAAGGGAACAAAAATTTCAAACCATTTCACATGATGTTCAATATTCTTGGAATAATTTTTATAGTAACTATAGAGACCCAAGATTAACATACATGGATATTAAATCCTTTTATATTATTATACATCAAAATAACGAAGTACATGCCTGAGTACCATAATAGTAACATGTCTCTCTAATGTTAGTATAAAAACATATAACTTGGTGAAATATATTCAATGATTCCCATGATGAACTTCCCATTTATTTGTCGTAGTTAAAAACATTCTTCACATCCTATGAAAATGGATCATAAGAAAGGGTGATATCAAATTATCATTAAGGGTAAATAAATAATATAATTAATCATATCATGATCATAAAGGATTGATATCAAAATTATTGATTATAAAATCATAACATATATATCAAATATCATAATCATTAATCATAGAATAGATATAGGTTGTTCATAAGTAATGTATCATATGGAAATCATAAAAATGATTCATTATAGTATAACATTTTCATATGATATTTTTTTATCGAATACACATTAACCCATAGCATTGTTAAAATATGTAAATAGATACAGGTTCACACATTATGTTATGTTAATGTAGTAATTCCCTAAAATAAACTTTTGGACATGAAACAATTTCCATGTAGAACATTGTGAACATGTAATTTGGTTGATGGAAAATGTTATTATCATGTATCAAGTTCACACATAATCATATAGACTTGAAACAAGGTCAATGAATAACATTTTGGTCATGTGATCATGTTCATGCATAATATTTGGAATATGTAATCAGGTTCATGTTTAAACATATAGACATGCATCTAGGTAATTGAGGAAAATTTTGATCATATAATTAGGTTCACTCATTAAATATTGAATATGTACTAAGGATCACACATAAAACTATTTACATGAACAAATGTTTATGAATAATATTATGATCATGTAAATAAGATCACCCATAACATTGTGAACATGTAATCAAGTTCCTAAATAAAAAAGTGGACATGAAATAAGATCAAGAAATAAAAATTTGAACAATTAATCAAGTAAATTTAGAACATTGTGGACATATAATTAGGTTCCTTAATAACATATATAATCATGAGGAATTCATTTTTACACAATGCATTAGAAGGAGTTATTGGTCCAACCATTAACATAATGAAATCATGAATAAATTTTCCAAAAGATCATAAACATTCATAATATTATAACCCAATAAATTCAATGGGTATTATAAAAACTTTATCATATTCTATCCCATGACAAAATACAAGTTCCATAATAAATTCATCAACGAATAACCTGTGAATGTAATTTATTTTCATAATCATTTTATCATCGAATAATATATAGAAGGGAAACCAGGTTAATAATCAACTTGTCACCATAAACAGAAGAATATCAATTAAACAATAAAAATGGGGTCCTTGAATCATACCACATATAAAGGATAAAATATATAAATCATTTTCATCTTAGATGATTGAGTTCTTTTGAAGTTCAATTGTAGCATTTCTTATGGTAAATTACTATACATTGAAAATTAACTATTAAAACAAAAAACTTTTTCAAAATACATTGCATTAAAAAAATATAAAAAATATAAATTATTATTTATAAATAATTAAAATAATTTCATTAATAAAATATAATTTCCACTAGGAAAAATACTTTTTAATACATGAAAATTAAAAAAAATCATTTTAATTGAAGACAAACATTAAAAGATAGAAATAATTCTATGAAAAAAATTCCACACACTATAACATATGTAAATTTAATTAAATTATTTTTCATTGATATGGATATATAATTTAAAAACAACAATAAATGATTTTTTTCAGTAATATATATTTCTGGATAAAAATAGAGTTTAAATAAGATTTTCAATAAAATATTTTTGTAAACATATTCACGAACAATAATTAGAAAAAAATGCCAATACATGATGATATACTGAATAACTAAAGTTGAATTAAATTAATGAATGTTTTTGGGATATGGATTATAATATTTCATCAATTTAAGCATAATAATAAGTAATCAAGATAAACAATGTGATTTTAACAACACACTCTTACCTATTTGATGAACTTGAATCCTAATAATTAAGAGATAATTACCTTAAATGAAACATAAAATATATAAAAAATAATTATAATCATGAAAAATTATATTTTGGGGTAGTATATACTACTTTTTAATGAATATTGATTAATTAAACATCATGTCTCTACAAGAAGGAAAAATGAATAAAATTAACATTATAAATTTACAAATAGTTTAAATGTAAAAACCAGGAAATATGTATCAAAAATGGATGTTAAAAAAACTAAATTTTTTATAACTCACATATAATACATTCAAGTTTATTATATAAACCATATAAATAAAAATAGTCTTGAATATGGCATAAGACTCACAGAAAAAAATTGTGAACAGAAATCCCGGTAATACTTGAGTAACATTGGAATAATGAGACAATTGAATGAATAACATCAATTAACAAACATAATATCATGAAATAAAGAAATTTCAGGATATAAAATATCATTGATATTTTTATACACTAAATTTAATAATTGGTTGTCAATATATTAAATATCATATAAAAATAAAAGTGATGTGAGAAAAAACCTCCTTAACACATATCAATATTCAAGAACATTCATAACTCCAGTATAATAAATATAATATTATTATAATTATACCAATGTATCGTATTATAATATATCATATCATAAATTATTTTATTATTACTTTATATTAAAATTTTATTACCAATTATATCGTAACTTTATGTTTTAGGCAATATCTACTTCGTTTTTCATATATGTGTTGGATTTTTATTTTTCCATTTTTCATTCATAGTTGTAGACATATATCTGGAATGTAATCCATGATATTAATATAATATACATTTTTTATATATTCATATATAATAATAAATAATATATTAAAACATAAAATTGTAGAAACATTTCATTGATATGGTAGGTTGAATGTATGCATGAACGTTGTTTCCATTTTCATGTCATATATAATGAACTAAAGTAAATGAAAACTCTTTATATATTTATATTATCATTATATTAAAATTTTCATGTCATTTATATCACATATTTTTACAAAACTCGTCCTTAATACATCCAATTTACTGCATTAATTAACCAAATCTGTTCGAGGAGGCGGTAGTCCACACATCCATAAATGAAGTTGTCATATTCCAAAAAAAAATGGAAGAAATGAAGTAATGTAATATAAGTTAGAATATAATGAATTAATATATCATAAATCAATATATATATATATATTTTGAAATCATTAATTACTTCACAATTATAAACCATGAGATATGAAAATGGAAGAACAAACGACATATGTTCGTGAGGTGTTAGTCTGACTTACCCACAAATAATGACTGTGTATCCCAGTTGATTGGAGGGTGTGTATATGTAAATATAAATCTTAAAAATTATCCTAAAATTTATAATATTTCTGTTATTATATAATTTTTTTAATAATAATAATATAAGTATTTGAGAAAGAAATAAAACATAAGTTGTCATCGAATAATGTTACATTTTCTCGGGTAACTCCTTTTCATTATCACCAATATATTTAAATTTTTTTATTAATAAATTTTTTTGTATTATAGGATTATTGTATTATTTTGGAGAGAACTTATTAATGGTATTTTTGACTCAAAGGTCATTAATGGTGTGATGATGTGAGGGGGTTGGGTGCCCTTTTAAAGTGGATGAGGAGTTGAATTCTTAAAAATACCAAAATATAGACAGCATTAAGAGATCTTGATTAAATAGTGAGAATAAAATAATGGTTGTATTTTTTAAAAAATAATTAAAACGTCTATATAATATCATAAAATGTGTTGGTGAAAATTTTCATGGTCTTTTGACCGTTTAAGATTATTGTTTAACAACATAGTAAACACATTTTCACATTAATCATTGTAATTAATTTTAGTGGATTAGAATAATTTATTTCATAAAAAGTATAGTTTAAAATTATTATAAATTATATATTATATTTATTCTAATAATTAAATAAATATTGAAAAAATCCAATCATATTAGTGGAATAAATTAATTTTATAAAATATCTCAAATGAAATGAAACCCTCGGTTTTTAATGTGGAAATGTTCCAAATAATGAAATTTTTTTATATTAAATTTTAATCTAAAATATATTCTAATGTCACAAATTGAATTAATATATTTAAAAAAATTATAAATATACAATTAAAATAATTATCATATAACTTATCACTATAAATAAATAAGTTGAAAATGCAGTTTTTAATTACTATTCTTTAATTTTCATGAATCATCAAAAAATAAATTTTCATTGAAAAATAAAAAAAATAATCAACCATAATTTAAATATTATGATGTAATTTTTCAAATATACTATATTAAAAAAATATATTACTTTAATTTTGTTTATAAACTATTTTCCCATTCAATGGTAATAATACAACCATTAAGACTAATATATATTTTCATGACTGAAACAATATTTGTTCGAATTTCAAGACTATAAAACATATGACTTGTATTTAAAAAAATATTGATACATTAGTAATAAATAAATTTCATTATGATCTCTCAGAAATATTTATTACTTAGTTTTATTAATATAAAATTCTATTTTTGGATGAAAATTGATTTTTTTTAAAAACCCTTTCTTTATTTACGAATGGTTTTTATTTTCACTTATAATTAATTGAAAAAAAATGAATTGATTCTATAAACATGTGTAACCCATAGATTTATACATTAGTTAAATTATTCATATTAGCCACTATAGTATATAGGTGATAACTATAAAAATATTTTAATAACAATATTATAGTTCGGCACAACTCATTCTTTCATGTAACACAAGATATTGAAGGAACAATGTATTGTGTGAAGAAAAAGTTGAGCATAATGAAAATTGTACCCCAATATAATCTAATATTTTATAGAGATAATTATTATGATGGGTTTTTATACAAATCATTCCAAAAATATGTCTTTTGTATAACAGAAGCTATATTTAGTATTACATGACATGAAAAATATTAAAAAGTATATATTTAATTGAACGTATTCCCAAAACATCTTGGAGTGGTACATTCTAACCATTAAATTGAACATCTCCATCAAAATTAATATGAGCCACCAAACATTTTATATAACATAGTTCATTTCATTGAAACCTGAATCATAAAAATGAATACTATAAATACTATTAAAATAGTGTAGTTGGAAATATTGTGGTTAACAAATGTAACTCATAACTATGTTTCCAAATAAGAGGATACAGTAGGTAAATAATGATTTAAAATGGACATAAATCATAGATAATTATATAGAGGGATAATGATCCTAGATCCCAAGACGTTTAGTGATTAATGGAATATTGTGGGTCTTAGAATAATAAATATTTTTCAATTTATAGGACCATTATTTCATGGAAAAAAGGTATTGGGATAATTTTTATCAGTATCATTTTCCTAAAGATTCTGTATTTTCACAAAGAGATATAAGTATGTGATTTAATTCCATTTATTATTTACTATTAGAAAAAAAATTTGACCATTGCTCATTTCACCGATCACTCATGAAAAATTAATGTGAATTCGTTATTCAAAACATATTATAAGATCAAAAAAGAGAAGGAAATTTATTTTATCATCATAAAGATGATTTTTATGTATATGTTACCAAATATGAATAAATAATTATATATAGAGAAAACAAATCAGTCTGTAAAACAAAATTTTACATGGTATATAAACCATTATATGATTGGGAAAAGATTTAAGTCATTCAAAAGATAAAAATAGAAAATTTTAGATGGAAGGTCACTAATTATCTCAAAATCATCTTATTATTGATCTCCAATATATCATTATATAGCTTGTGTTTTTTTTCATTAAAATCATTTATATACCTTTATCATGTACTCACATGAAACATGGTAATAACATAGACTAACATAAATACTTATTTAAATCATACATGATTTCTTATTATAATGATTATTGGATATAGTAAATAAATCCACAAAATTAGTAAACATCATCAATGACAATATAGCCAAATAGTTCAATAAATATTTTATCTATTTTGAGTTCATAAATAATATTAAATTTAGATTATCCATATCATAATCTCTTTATCCTTACTCAATATCATTTCCTTAACCTTGATAACAAGTTATGGCTAACCATGCCATATTGTCTCATTCCAAATTAATCAATTTTTGAGGTCCTCAAAATCATTTAACATATGTGAAAAACACCATAGAGAAAGAATTCAACAAAAATTTATTATATAAATATAAATTTATTTAAAATAATCTTGGAATTAAAATATATTAACACTTTGATCATTCCACACCTTCATTATTCTATTAACTAATAAAAATTATCTTATTCCTTAATAACGAATTTGTAAAATGTTATATATGAATCATGTATACTATATTTCATAATTCTTTGGAAATTTTCTATTTAAAAAAAATACACCTATCATATACCTCTCAAGGTCTCTTATTCCTTTAAAATAATACCATTACTCATAAAATGTTTCATATTTTCAATATGTTATTTCACCTAAGACATTGATTTATACAATTCCATAACATTAAACATTTAAAGAATTAAATATTAAATTATAATGTGGTGTTGGTATCCCCAAGTGTTAATCATGTTTTAATGTGAAAAAATCCTATACATTCTGTAAAGCTCGTTAATCCTGTTTAATATGCCTTTTATCATGTCTACAGATGATTGTTTTTGTTATGATTTAAATAAAACTATCAAAGATCTTCAGTGCTATGTTTGACTATTTTCAACTATTTTTAAATTTATTTATAATGGATTTCCTGATTTATAAATATATGTAATACATTCATTGAATATCACTGTTTATATATGTATACAGATATTCGGCTAATTCGGAGAAACCGTGAGTCTGGCAGCAATTATGTTTTTATGGAAAAGGACCTGGACACCATGACTAGACACGGTGACCCAGACACTTGGAGTGGATATTGTGACCCAGAAATCGAGACGTACACACAATGAAAAGACATCATGACTTAGATAATGTTTCCAGACAATGTGTCCTAGACACTGTGACCAGAAACAATGTCCGAGACACCATGGCCAGCCATCGTGACCCGGTGACACCATTTTACACATGAAACCATTTCCAAAAATGCTATGACACTATTATTTCATCTATGTTTTCATTTTCAATTTAATTTCCAACATTCATATTTTAGTCTTTTAAATTCACATACATAATTAATAATTCATTGTATACATGTCCCCAAACAATACTATGTACGAGGGGTAGAATACATGCATTATGTTGGCTCCAAAACATGAACTTGATGAATAAAAAACGGAAGTGTGTCCCAGAAACAAAGAAGCACAATAACGAATAAAGACGAGCATTCATGATAGAAGAACTGACAAATGAAACCCAATACATCTGATGAACACATAAATATTTTTTTATCCAACATTCTGGGAAACCATAGATTAGATTCAATAACATATTCACAATACTAGCTCCATGAATAACACGAGCCATATCTAACTAGAAACTAGAAAATCAGACTTATGATACTCTATTTCTCTTAAGGAGGACCAATTCTTACATATGATTCATCCTATAAATCTAGAGATTCATAGACTAACACTCAAGGCACTTCAAACCTTATCTCATAATTGTTTTCTCAGTTGTGTACTATTTTTAGATTTTGAATAGTGTGTGTTTCTGTATAAAAACACACAATATTTCCCATATTAAACATGATGAAACAAGATATCCTTCCTCTCACATATTTTTACACTTGTTTACTCCCATAGATAATTGTAAATGAGGTCCATATGTGAAGTGTTATTCTATACCCACTAAAAACTATGGAAGAGGTCGTGCAACCTAGAATGTCATGTGCAATGTAGTTTACACCGATCCATGTTATGGATCAAGTTTATTAATATAATATTCTTGCTGGTCGGTGATCCAAAAGTATAGTGGATTAGTTCTCGGCTTGATAGGGAACCACTTGTTTCATTTCCACTGTGTAGTTTAATTTATTTCTCTATTTTTACAGTATAATTCAGAAATCACTAAATTTTCATTGATATTTAATTTGAAAAGAAGTTATAATTTTTAAAACTTATTATATTATGTTAAAATGTAATATTAATAAATTATATAAATATTACTTAAAATTAATCAATATTCTGATATGTTATTTAAACAGTCAAACATTCATAACCATATTACTTTGATTAACTAAGATGTATTTAAATTTATTTCAAAACCTTTTATGAAAACCATTCAAATGAAATTGTATATAGGTACTCAATTTACCCACCTCTTGAGTATTCTACTCCAACTAACATTAGGTATCAAAGGGTGTTTTTATTCCTGTTAAGACACTATTTTAACACTATTCAACTGTGATTTTATTTGTATTTATTGATCATTAAATTTTTTAAATTTTAAATTTCTAGCTCTTTAAATGTATTTATTTATTATCAATAATAGATTGTAAGGTTCTTCAAGAAACATACCACCTTTATTTAATAGAATCAATAATGCCCAATGTAAAATTAAAATGAAAATGCATTTAAAGGTATGGGTTTGAAATTTGGTCATCAATTATAGATGATTATATGATTCTCGTTACTGATAGAATAATTTGGGTGACCCAAACAATACTTCCAACAATTACCATTGCAAAGCCATGAATAATTTATGTTTCTCTTTAAAAGATGAGGAATTTAACAGAATCGTTGCATGTTAAATTTCCCCAGAAATTGGGGATACATTGTATGTTTCACATAAAATAACATATTGTTTGAAAAAAATGAAACATAATTATTATACTATTAAATTTTATAACATTAAACAGAAACATGATGATCCTATTTCTAAAATTTATCTCAACATTGATGAAATTGTCAACACCATTATTTCTCTTGTAAGGGATGATACAACCAAAGAATAAATTATGATGATTCTTAGATGCTTACCTGGAAGATGAGAGGAACATCTATCAATATTAGAGAGTCATGCGATATTGGCATGTTACTTGTAAAAGAACTCATTGGAAAAATAATCATGTATGAATAAGAGATGAAATTCAACAAGGAAAAAGATGATGAACACAAAAAAAAATTTGTTACATTTAATACCACCACCTCTAAACAAACATAAAAATGTGAAATTGGAAGCCTCTATTGAGTTTTACTGCACTGAAAAATCATCACTTGACAGTGATGATTAGTTGGATCAATTATCCAGATTCATTAAGATATTTTTCAATAAGAATAAATTTTTAAGAATACATAGCATCAACGAAATATATGGTCAAAAATAGAGCTGGATGAAAATTTTGAAACAAAGTGACATGTCTGATGAGATAATAGAGTATAAGTGAATGAGAAATAGACATATAAAGTCTGACTATCTCAAGATCAACTAGAAAAATAAATATAAGGACAATTATGGAATTTATAAAAAGTAAATAAAAGAAATATGAAGTGCTTCTAAAGAGAGTTCGTGTGACTTTGAATCATAACATGAAAAACATGATAACAAAGGAAATTTATGTTTAATGACAAAAACATCTGAGGTATTACTGGAAACTCATTTAAACAATTCCTATTATTCTGGAGATGATATTGAATATGGGAATATATCTAATGAATAAAAGTTTGAGTACAAATATATTATTTAAGAGATATGTTATGAACTAAAAGATAAATTTAAATCCTTAAAGAAACAGAATTCTCTTACCTCAACTGTTAAAACTAAACTAAATGTTGAAAAAGTGGGAAATTCTCAATTACTCATAGAAAACCATGGACTAAAGCTATCTAATGTGCAATTGAAAATGGATTTAGAGTTTTACTAATGTTAAAGATAATTTTTTAAAAATGAAATGACAAAAATTTTCTCTTAAATATTATACTAGTATTTGCTATCATCTTTGTAAAATAAATTTTTGCATAACAAATTTGTTTTCTGTGTCTAGGACATACACCATTACTTTTATTTCTGAAAAACATTCATTTAGTTAAAATTACGATAGAAGCTCTACTGTTTCAAGGTTTTTTTTGACCAAATGGAGATTATTTTTCTAGCACCATACATAATTCATATAGGAAACCTATGAGGAAGATGTGGGTTCCAAAATCACAAGTCAATAATATTACTGGACCTAGACAAATATGGGTACCGGCGTCTATTTTTATTTTAGTATTTTATAGGAAAGAAAATTAAAGAGATCAAGTAAAAGATTATGGTACCTGGACTGTGGGTTTACAATACACATGATTGGAGACTATTTATGCTTCAATTATTTAATAAAAAATGATGGTGGACATGTCACCTTTGGTGAAAATGAAAAACAAAAGATCATTGGGATTTTCCAAATCGGTCAATGTAACATAGTTTTAATTTCAACATTAATTTTTTTTGATGGATTGAAATATAATATTCTTAGTATTTCACAACTATTTGATGATGTATTTCATGTTAAATATGAAAATGATTCTTGTAATTTCATTAATTCTAAAAATGAATTATTATTTGATATATTATGAAATGAAAATGTATACTCTATTAACATAGATTCCTTAGTCTCTCAAAATGCTTCATATTTAATTGTATTTTACAATGAGTCATGGTTTTGGAATAGGAATATAGGACAACAAAATATTCATTCCCTACAAAAGCTAACTACTATTATCTTAGTGAAAGACCTACCCAAACCTAAGTTTCCAATTGATATAGTGTTTAATCATTGTCAAAATAGAAAACAACACAATAATTCGTTTAAAACAAAGAAAGAAGCGTCGAAATCTCAACCTATTGAAATTGTTCACATGGATTTGTTTGGACCATATACTATTTATTTATTAAATTGTAAGCACTATGTTAATATTCTTGTAGATGAATTTTCTATATATAGTTTGGAATTCTTTTTGGACCACAAAAGAGAAGCTATATATCATTTTAAAAAACATTCCAAAACCGTAGAAAATAACAGTGGATGTATAATTAAATACATAATAATTGATCATGGCTATGAGAATTAAAATCAACAGATTAAATAATTTTTTCACAAAATGGAAATAGTTATAATTTCTCTACCCCTAGAACACCTCAAAAAAATGGAGTTATAGAAAAAAAATGAACCTTGCAAAATATTTCTAGAACCATTCTTAGTGAATATGAATTATAGATTTATTTTTTCTATTGAAGCTATAATTACAACATTCTATAATAAAAATAGATATTTGATTAGACTCATATATAAAATATCTCAATATGAGTTAAGGATCAATTGAAAACCCAGAGATAGATACTTCAATGTTTTTTGTGGGAATGTTTTTTCCATAATACTAAGTACAATCTCGATAAATATGTATCCATGAGTGATGATGGAATTTTTATACGACATCCAGTCTCTAGTAAAGCTTATAGAGTGTTTAATAAATGAACAAAATGTGTAGATGAATCTATCCATGGAAAATTTGAATAAATAGCTCAACATGAACCTAATACCACTAAAGGGAATCTGGAGGATGATGTATCAAATATGAATATCAATTCCAACTCCTCTACCATCTATAAAGGAATCTACTAAAACATCAGGTTTTGTGAATTATTTAGATTTATTTCAAAATTATCCAAAAACTATTGATGAACCCTGAATCACTAGATCATCTTTTTCAAGAGATGTTAGAACATTTCAGAACCATCCTTTAAATGATTTAGTAGGATATTTAGATAGAGGAATTAAAATTAGATCTTGTATTATAAATGAAGTTGAACATGAAGTCTTCTTGTCACCACTTAAACCTAAAAACAAAAATCATGATATCAATTATGAATATTGGGTGATGAATATTCAAAAAAAAATTAATCATTTTGATAGGTAGAATGTTTGGAAACTTGTTGACAGACCCAACGACACATTAACCATAGGCACTTAGTCGGTGTTTAGAAATAAAGTAGATGAATCTAGTAACATAGTTATAAAAAAGGATAGACTAGTTGCACAAATATATATTAATGAAAATGGAATTGACAATGACGAAACCTTTACACTAGTAGCTAGACATGAAGAAAATTAGAATTCTTCTTACACATGCTTCACATCGGAATTTCAAACCACATAAAATGGTTGTTAAGAGTGCATTCTTAAATGGGCATACAATGGAGGATGTCTTTGATGAAAAACCCCCTGGTTTTACAAATCCTCGTTTTCCTTTTCATATCATTAAATTATCAATGAATTATATATGGTTTAAAACATGATCCAAAATCATGGTATGATAGATTACGTAGTTTACTTATTTAAAAGGGTTTTACAAATGTATTCGTTGATCCTTGTATTTTTATAAAATGAATATACAGTGATGTTTTAGTAGTTCAGATATATATAGTTAATATTGTATTTGAATCTTAAAAAAATTCTTTATGTATTGAAATTTATTAAATGATGAAAAATGAATTTGAAATGAGTTTAATGGGTGAATTTAAACACTTTATTGGATTTCAAATCTTCCTAAATAATGATGGTATTATTTAAAATCAAATAAAATATAGTAGAGATCTTCTAAAACATTTCGATTTGGATAGAACTAAATGTATTTAAACTCAAATGAGTACTACATTTAAGATGAATCTTCATGAATATGGAGAATCTATTGATCAAACCACATATAGAGGAATGATTAGAAGCCTGATCAACATAACTGCTAGTCGGCCTAACATTATGTACATTGTATATATGTGCTAATTTTGAAGAAAACCCTAAGGAATCTCATTTAAATGATGTTAATATTATTTTCAATAACCTTAGGCATACACCCAATCTAGGACTATTTATTCCCAAAGAATAAAAATTTCAGGTAGTTAGTTATTCTGATGCCAACATTGATGGTTGTAAGTGGGACAAAAAAACAACCTCCAGAACATTTCACTTTTTATGCAATATGATAGCATCATGGTGTAGTAAAAAACAAAACTATGTGGCATTATCTAATGAAGAAACTGAATACATAGAATTCGGTAGTTTTTGTGCACAAATATTGTGGATGAAACATACATTTCTAGATTATGGATATCAATTATAGAATGTTCCTATAAATTGTGACAATACAAGTTCTATTGACATCTAAAAAATCATGTTTCAAACTCTTTGAAAAAACATATTGATGTAACACATCACTTTTTGATAGATAATTTTCCAAAATGAGACATCACATTAGAATTCATTGAAACTGAATATCATCTTTTAGATATATTCACCAAACCATTTAATTCTGAAACAATATATTACATCATACATGAATTGGGATGAATAAATCTTTGTAGTAAGTGTACTGTTTCACATCATACTATTTTCAAATATATGGTCTCAAAAGTCAATGTCATAAGATTATTTTCTAGCTCTTACACTTATGTAGTTTAATGTCTTATAGGATGCTGCTTCATATAATATATTCGAATAGTTTTGAAGTTACACAGTTATGGTCTCACCGTCAAAACCTATTACGTTCTCCACGTGAAATCCATTTATGGCATCACCCTGAAAGCATATCACGGTCTCACTGTTAAAACCGGTACCAGTCTCATCATAAAAACACATTTTCTTTTTTACATACATATTATAACTCATGTCATGGTAATTAATTATTTTATTCTTTTACATTCTAATGCTTTTTATTTTGCAACACTTGATATCCCTAAATGATAAAAATGAAAGAATTTTCACTTCTTCCTTCAACTGAGCTGTTTTATCTCAAATAGTAACACCTCCTTCAACTATTATATCTTTTATAATCCTTTTTTGAATGCACATAATGAAAGTCCCATCATCACCAACTGCTGATAAGATAATATCAAAAAAACATTTTATATAACACTGAAAATATTTCCCGAAGGTCTATTGAATCCAAACCTGGTGAACATTATAGTGGTACCTGAAAAAGGAAATTTTCCCTAAGTTGATTATGTCAAGTAATTCTTTAGCATTGAATGTTATAAGGATGTAAGGATGGCTGGATTAGTTCGCAAATTAGTATAGGCTAATTTACCCAAAAATAGTTGCATAGTTTTATCAGTTCGTTCAATATTTTTTTGATACAGAATATGGTTTTGTTCCGAGAAGCAGGATCAATGGGAAATGATGTATATTTTCTTTGATGTTGTGGGCTGAATGCCTAAGGATACCTCTTGAGGGTATTTATTGAGGACTACCAGAGAGGCCCTCCACCTCCAACTGTGATATTTCATTTGTAAGAAGCCTTTTGAAGCTTGACTGGGAATGAAACTAAGAGAAGATTTATAGGTGTCGTGCTAGATAGGGAAACTATATTATTGATTTAGTTTTTCCAGAATCATTTCAGACCAAAAAAGGATATTTTTCTACACTGAAGTATCAGGATGTATTTTTTTATTCAACATATGATGAATGGACACTAGATCAACCCATGTAATTATGTAATACTCCATGTGTGTGAGTTGATAATGATAACATCCAATTCAACCTCCATGTTCTTCTCAATGTTAATCACTATTATTCTTCATGTTAAAGGATTTGGTTGGACCAATTGAAGAAGTCATTAAGGACTATGAATTTTTTATTTTAAAAATTACTATCAATAGAATAAAAATCTTTTAGAATCCACTAAGAAAGGAATTAGTGTAAGATAATGAAATGGTCTATGAAAAGATCAACCCAGTAGAGAACATTTGGAGACCTATGGACTTTTATGATCCTTGTTTGCAACCAAATGAAATTGGTGATAATACTAATGAGTATGAAGAATAAGTGGTTGTTTCACCAACAGGGAAACCTATGCTATATAAAAAAGATAGTGACCCTGCTCCACAAGTCATAATTAAGAAGGATGTACCTATCCCTAAAGATAATGTTGATCTAGAGAACATTTAGAAGATGAACATACTCTAGAGAAAGAAAATTCATTTGAGGGACCCCTAGAGGAACAAGTGGTCCCTGAGATTATCCTTCCTTCTGAAGAAAGAATGTATCAATCCTTTAAATTTGATTGAAAATAAAAGTGTGAATATATTAGGGAAGAAATATTTGAAATATATCAAAGATCTAAATCACATAGTCCTGAGAAAGATGCACATGTTTAGGGGAGATGCACCAAAATCTGGATAGGGTTGAATTTCATAATCCGGTTGATCCAAGATCTGGAGATACATGGTATAATACCACTAACTATTTTGATTTGAATGATTACCAAGAAGTCTCAATTAATTATATAGACCTCTCTAAAGTATTTCAATTGAAATTAGTCTATGATAGTGTCTCTGTAAAGGAACCTATGTAAATCGTAGATTCCATCCATGTACCATCACAATAACATTACACCGCGATGATTTAGGATGATTTGAAAGCATTTGATGATACAGTATTAGCTATGTTTGAATAGCTCATCAATACTCAACACGATCTTGTGAAAAAACATGAGTAAAAAATAAGTTACACTACTATTTGAAATGATTATTTAGAAGATTTAGCTAAAAATGACTCATGAAATTCAAGAAGATAAATATGAGAACAAACAACTCAGTGATGAACTGAAGCCTCTCAGAGGTATGGTTGAAGATTTGAAGAGAGTGTTGAACTCATGTCCAGAACATATTTCTCATCTATTTGAGGATGTTACTGGTCAGATTTTATAGGAATTATCATCCCTGATTCAACCTAACCTAACTACCTAATATGAATTTTTTTTATAAAGAAACAATAATAAATAGTTCAAGAGATTTGTGTTCTTGTTATTGGTCATAAAAAGTTGACTAATGAGTATAAGGTATGTATGTAGAATGTTTGGAATCATCTAGGTTCTCTTACATCATCTGTTACTATCTCTAGTAACTCTGGAAAATCATCTTAACCCTCATTTGATAGTGATTTTCTCAGAATATTTGTTAAAGAGTGAATTCAATTAGTGGATAGTGGCATTGACAAAGAGACTTTATCTGTGGTTGTCAAGAACAGTGACATAGTTCTTGATTTGGTGAGAATTCATCCCAAGATTTCCAATGATTCTAGAAAATAAATTACTAAGAAGGTATATTTCTACAACAATAGTATTTTACCTAAGCAAGATATGACAAAACATTTCAAGTACCTTTTAGAGAATCTAAAAATCAAATTTTTCACTCAAGATTTCAAAACTCAAGTTCAAAAGTGAAAATATTTCACTCCCTTGTTGAAATCGTTCATGGAGAACAAAGATTACATTAAGAAACCATTGTAGTTTGGTGGGAATATTATTGCAGACTTCATCAAAATATTAAGGCCTTATCTTCATGTGCAGAGCACTTCTATTTTCGCTCCTACAACTGCATATTTAATACTATTTTTCCTACTTCTCATCTACTTCCCTTGCATCTACTTCCATGTCTGTATCTCTAACTATTAATCAGATTAGGCCAATTATACTAGATAAATAACTTCCTCAGTCTCCCACCAAACCTTACTTGTAACCATTTGTTCTTGAAGGTCTCCCTCTACCTTCTATGTTAGTTGGTTCGCATCTTTCTTCAACTTCCACTACTGCTCATATGGCTTCTTGAGATGATGCTGCCAAGATAAATTGAAGACATTTGGTGCTGATGAAAAATGGACACAATCTTTTGATAGGGATTATTTTTGTATTTTTTTTATTACTTATGGTAATGACACCTATTTCTCAATCTATTGAACTGAGAACTCTTCATTTCTACTCTCTTATTTTCTTGTGTACACTTTTTGATAATCCCAAAAGGGGGAGATACATTCACTATAACTTCACTCTAATGAAGATACACATTCACTAGAACATATATCACACTCAAATGATTCATTATCATCAAATTAAAGGATATTGTTGAACTCCTATTAGGTTTATCATGTTTTAATTAACAATAAACCTATACATAGTGTAAAACATGTTAATCCTATTTAATATATCTCTACTCATGTGTACAAAGGATTAGTATCATCATACCTTAAATAAACCTATCCAATATCTTCAGTGCTATGTTTTATTTTTTTAAACTATTTTTAATTTTTCTTATAATGGATTTCGTTAAAAAATTATTAAATCTAACACATTATATGAATATCATTGTAAAAGTATGTATATAGATATTTGGATAAGTCTGTGAAACTATGAGTTTGGAACCGATTATGTATTTTTAGCAGAGGACACAGACACCATGACCAGGAACTGTGACCCAAACACTGTGACGAGACACCATGAACTAGAAACCCTTTCCAGACAGCGTCACCCAGAAACCATAACCAGACACTGTAACCCACACACTGTGAACAAACATTGTGACCCAAACATCAAGATCTAGACAGTGTGACCAGACACCGTGACCCTGATGCTGAGAACCAGACACCATGAACGTACACTACATTTGTGCTGTCAGTAACTGATCTCTGTTAAACTACGAAATCATGACATTCTCACTACTCAAAGGCAAAGAAGAAGACACAAATTCCAGAAAAACTTTGACAACGTTCACTAATCTATTATTTGTTTTTTAATATAATATTTAATTGTCATATTATTGTCTGTTAAATGCACTAACATAATTAATATTTAATTTATACATCTCACCTAATAGTTCAAGGTACAACGTCCATAATAGATGCATCATGTCGGCTCCAACACATGAAATCTAGGAATAAAAAGGGAAGTGTATCCAAGAACCAACGGCGCGTGATAACGAAGAAACATGAGAATTATTTAGAAAACAACTGAAACATGCAACTCAATACATTTCAAGAAAACACAAAGCATTTCTTAATCCATAAATATGGGATACCATATATCATAGTCAAGATAATCATCTCAATACCAACTCCATGAAGAACACATGCTAAATATATCATGAAAGCATAATATCATACTTGTGATATTCTGTTTCTTTCAAGAGGGCCAAATTCATAAATCATCTTCATCCTAGAAGTCTAGAGTTGCATAAACTATCACTATGATCACTTATAACCTTATCTCATCATTTTTTATTTGTTCTTTATTGATTTTAGCTATCGAGAAGCGTATTAGTGGCTTTATGAAGAAAAACAATGTCTCCAACATTAAACTGGTTGATACAATATATACTTCCTCTCACATCTTTTTAAACATGTTTACTCTCATGGATAAGTATGAAAGTGGTCCATGTGTGAATTGTTAGTCTATAACCATGAAAACCTATGGAAGAGGTCGTATGACCTGGATAGTCTTGTGCACCATTTGTTCCCCGATCTAGTGTGTGGATCATGTTTATTAATATAAACTGTTTGGTGATGGGTGATCACCAAGTGTATTGGATTAGGTCTCAGATAGAGATTGAACCATGTGTTTTAATTCCACTGTGTTGTTTTATCTAGTTTTCTCAATTAACCTTCTCATGAGTACTCAACTCCGACAAACATATAGGGAGGACATTATTCTCATCCATTATGTTAACTAATATTTTCATTTTCTTTTTCCTATTAAATTCTTTTTGTACATTGTTTTTAAATTTATTCATATTCCTTGAAGACATCCACTTTTATTAATAAGAATGATATTTTAATTTCTTATATACATCTTTATCAATACATTAAAAAAAGTATATACAGTTATGCGTCATAAGACTTATCCTTATAAAAATCCCTTGAAATATCATTAGAAATGTACCTAAGGATCTACCAAATGTTTTATCATCCTAGTATGCAATGGTCAAATAAAAAATTCCATTAATAAAAAACTATAGTTAACCACTATTACATAAATTGATTATATATCATTTTAGATGAATTATCAAAACATTAGAAAATACATTCTTGAGGACCAAAATAGTTTCATTTCCTTGTAAATGTTGAAATTAATTTTCTCAAATATTGAATGATCATCACAGTATTTTATGAATATATTCCTATTTGATTCTCCTATATAAAATCCTTATATATCTTATATGGAATAGAAACATAATAAAGGGTTATAACAATCACTCTATAAGGTCAAATAAATTAGATATTTAAGTATAACATGAACATAAGGGTATTACAAAATGAACATAACATTATACAATCATTCCTTAAATATATAAAAACATAAACATGAATCATATGATATATATTTTCAGTTCATAAGAGATAAACCATAATTAAATCAATGAACACGAGTTGTTGGAGTATAAAATATCCATATGATATAAACATAATGAATAATCACACACTTATAACATTATAAATATGTTTAAATAAAAACAAGTTCACTCATTATATTTAGGAAATGATATCAGGACCTCACATAACCTAATCGACATGAAACTATGTAAATAAAAAATATTGGGAAAATTTAATCAATTTTATGAATAATATTTTGAACATGTAATGAGGTTCATGCATTAACATATGGTCATGTTACCAGGTCTATTCATAAAAGTATTAAGAAGTAATCAGGTCCATCCATAACATTGTGAACATATAATCAGTTAAATGCATGATTCCATGTCCATTAATAACATTGTGAACATATTATCATGTTCTTACATGAATCTATGAACATGTAGTATCGTTGATGTATAATATTATAGGAATAAAACTTTATATTTTCATAAAACAGTGAACATGTAATGTAGTTCATGAATAAAATTGTGAGAATGTAATCAGGTGGATTTATAAACCTATTGATACAGAACTAGGTCCATACATCATATTGTGAACATTTAAACATTTTAAGGCCTAAAATTGTGAACATGTCACCAGTTTCGCACAAAAAATATATATTCACGATTCATCCACCATTACCCAATGCATTGGATGGAGATATAGGTACCACCCATCACATAATAATATCATACACACAATTGACATCAAATTATAAACATTAATATTGTAATCACTCATGAAAATAAATTGGAATTATAAACACATCATCCAGTTATAACCAATATAAAATATACAATTTTCATAATCATTTTATTATATAATAACCCTTAAAAGTAAATACGTTTCAAAACCCTTTTATAATGGCATAACCCATGTAAGTGAAATGAGTTTCATAATAAAATTTAATCATAAACATATACCATTTAATGAAATAATAATAATAATTCTATAGTATCATAACCCTAATAAATCATAAATTATATCAAAGGATTTCATATTTTATGCAGGTGGATATTTAAAGATCACTTGGATAATTTCTTTTTTGAAATAACCATTTATTGAATATAATTTTTACAAAAGTAGAACATTTTCAAATTATAGTCCTTTTAAAAGAACCTTGAAAACATATAGCGTATAAATTTTAATAGTTTAAAATATTTTTTGAGGAAAATATCGTTTTCTTAGGGAAATCGATTTATTAAAACATAAAACATTATGAAATCTATTTTCTTTTAAAACATCCTTGAGAAAATATAAATGAACATTTGAAAAAAAACAAACAAACAAATCAAACCATAAATAAATTCATTAATATTAATCCTTAAAATGAAATATAAACGATTATTTAAAAAAAATTTATTTCAATGTAGAAAAAATAATTTTTGAATAAAATATATTTCATACTGAAGAGTGAGAAAACGTTATTGCATTTGAAAATATTTTTTTGATCATATTTTTTACAAAATATTTAGTAAATTTGTAAATAACATTGGGATATCAGTAATAAATAGATTAGATGAAAATTCATAACAATTCATGAGTGATGTAACATACTATTTCATCGATGGATCCATAACCATAAATAATCCCGAAATATGATAATATAAAGTCAATAATCTCTATTAACATTGATAACATTGATCATAATACTTTTTAAATAATATCATATACTTTAATGTTAAAATTTCATCAAAATAACATAATTCTTGATAAAAATGTATAAGGTTTTTATATAAAACACATTATAGAATTAATCATTGTAATAAAATATGTGTCTTGAAGAAGAAAAATTGATAACAAATTACATTAGCTATTTGGTTATACATAATCCATAAACCCAATGAAAGAGATATAACAACATGGTTATGGAAATACCAATTTATTTGTGGATAATAATAATATAATACATTAATGATATTTTTATACATGACACAAATGAAACTAGTATGGAATATAGATTATCATAGAAATAAAAGTGAAAAAAATATACCACTTTAATACTTGAGTAACTTTTTAATTGGGAGATCTATGAAATAATAACCTCAATTGAATATTTAAAAATAAAAAAATATATAAATTCACTATACAACATGGTATACGTCATTATATACCCTACATTTAAATAATATGTGGTGAACATATAAAATTTATCAAAGAAATAAAAATGATATGAGAAAACCCATACCATATGTCCTGTAATTCATCATATAGATGAAATCCCCCTTATAATTAATATATGTTTATTATAAATTCTAAATATGAAAATAATATTATATTCCTTAGTGTATATGATTTTATAATTTCTTTATATTATGTGTATATTAACAATCCCATGTTAAGGTTATTTTGTTTCTTAATATTTGTATTGTTTTTTGTATATGAATCGAATTGTTATTTTTGGACGTTTTATATTGATGACGATTTACATTACATTAGAATGTAAAAACTGAAATTAATATCACATATATATATTATATATTTATTTAATATAATATATATAATATATAAATATAATATGACATAAACTATTCATGGCGATGGTAGGTTGTACAAACACATTAATGTTGTTTTTTTCATAACGCACAAAATGAAAAAAAATCAATTGAAATGTACATATATATATATATATTAATATTATAGTTGTATTATTATATAATTAATATATTTTTTTATTAAACCTATCTTTAGTACATTCCACTAAAATCATTAATGTGTCGCATCACATTGAGTAGGGTGTAGTCCACACCTCCACACACAAAATTATCATATTACTATAAAATAGAAGTAATGAATGTGTGTGTAAAATTATAATTTCATAGTAAAATATGGTAATAAAAATAATTTATATCATATAAAAATATTAATTACATCATTATTCACAAACATGGGATGTGGTAATGGAAGAACGAACTGAATATTTTCACGATGATGTAGTTTTTCATACACATGAAATATGAATGAGTATCAAATTTGATGGAAGTGTGTGTAGTATTATGTCGGAACCATAAAATAAAAAAAATTAATATATTTCTTATAACAATGGAACTATATAATCTTTAAATGATAATAATTTATGGGGGAAGGAATAAATTTCATAAATTTTCTCATTGACGAATTTACATTTTTTCTAGGAAACTCTTTTTGATTTGAACAGAAGGAAATCCTTTCTTTTATTTATGAACAAAGATAGAATTATTGGACGAGGAGATGTATTTTGGGAGATTATATAAGATAATTTATGAGAAAAAATTATTTATTATTATCGTAAATTGAGGGGGATTTGTGTGTTACCTTTTATAGTCCATGTGGACTGGGATTATATTAAATAGAAAATGATAAAAACTATTTAGAGGTATTCATAAACTCATGTTCTTGAAAAAATAGTTTCTTTTCAATAAAATATGATACAGTATTAAAATATTTCAATTAAATTGGGTTCTGGTTTGTTTTTAGATCCCTTACGACATTATGATTAATGATTAACCACAAAATAAACTTATTTTGACAATAATCACTATAATTAATTATAATTTATATCACTAATATTTTTTATAAAAAAATAGTTAACTTATTATTAATAATAAATTATTATGATTTAAAATATGAAATCCATTTTTAAAAAGTCCAATAACATAAGTGGCATAAATAAATTTAAAATAAGTCTTTAGAAGGTATAAAATCATGACTATTTAAGGTGAAAATATTCAAATGTTAGAAATGTTTTAAAATTTAATTTCGTGTAAAATTGTTTCTAATGACCAAAATTGGTTTTTATATATTTATAATTTATATAAAAGATATTAAATAATATTTAATATTTAAGTTAACAATATAAATATAATATATGAAAATGAATTTTTCAAATAAAATACAGAATTTCCACAATTTATAAAAAATTGTACCTTCTTTGAAAAATATCAAAAACTCACCCAATTTATGTTTTAAAATTAATATTAAAAATTAAAGCCTTTTTCTTAAACAAAAAATATAAAAGGTTTAAAAAATAATTTAAAAAATACTAATAAAATATGGTAAAACATACTTCATAGTAACACTACTTTTCATTGATACAACAAGATTTGTTCCTATTTTGTGATTATGAAACTAATTATATTACATTCAAAACATTTGGTTGAATTTAATATATATTAATTTAATTTTTTCTCTCTAGTAGAGAATATTTTATTTTATTAAGAGAAAAATCCTTTTGGATATATAAATAGTTTTCATAAAAACACATCGGTTACATTAAATTTATTTATATTTTCCACCACTAAATAATTTAAATAGGATAATTAATTCTATAAACATCTGTAAAACATATTTTCATTATTTAGTAAATATAATTCAAATCTCTCATTTCAAAGAATATGTGAAAACTATATAAATATTTTAATAATAATAATATAGTTCAGTACAACACGATCTTATGTGTAATGAATGGTTTCGACGAAACTCATCATTGGGTGTAATAGATGACAAAAAAAATTTTGCGTATACCATAAGCCAGTATATGTTCTACATAAATTAAATTAATAATTCGAAATTTTGTATAAATGAATCCAAAGATGTTTCTTTTATATAATAGAAGATTAAAATAGTGTTACTTTAAATGAAAAATATCAAAATGTTAAATTAATTAAAATTATGTGTTTATTTTATTAACTTTTATGCACATAAAATTAATATTTTGGTGATATTTTACAATTATAAATATATTTATCATCAAAAATATAGATAAATATGTCAAATAATACCCATAATATAGATAAAAAGTATCATAAATAATCATCGAATGAGCTCGAGATGAAAAATCGATATGCTACACTATAAGAGGAATTTCATCCAACATACATTAATTAATATCATGGGAATCATTGGAAAATAAGTATGATGTCAATGAAATTGATAAAAAATTAAAGTATCGAGAAGAATGTCGTGGCATATATTTTCCCAAAAGCATCATATTTTTTTGGAATTTAAATCCTTAATAGTGAATGCATATTCCATATGATGGGAAATAAGAATATATTACATTCATCAAATATTACATGGAATGTACTGTTAATTTTGTAAATTATTAATTCTTGAAGATTATTTGATTGAGAAATGAAATATTTTGTAGAAAATACATGAGAGTAGTTGATTTATGTTATCATTGATAGCCTCAGTCACAACATGCTAAGTCTTATATTTTTGTGTATCTATAGTCATACTATATAATTTAACAATTAGTTGTGTATAATAAAAGAAAAATATTGTACATATTTTTAATATAAATTTAATTAAAGAAATATGGACCTACTAAATGGAGATGAGTATATTTTTTATCTATTCATAGTCCGAGAAAGATGTTATTTTATAAGTGGATTTCAAATAAAATTCAACCATTCTAGAAATATCTTGTCAAATGTGATTCAACATGAGCTCTTCTCGGTATAGCATAAGATCAAAATAAAACATGTCACTATTTTCAAAAAGTTACATTATATAATGATGAATAAAGGAAAATAAAAAATATCAACCAGAGTGATTGAATTGGAAAATGAAAATTTCTATCAAATATTCTCACCATGATACATTGATGGGAAGAGAAATTATGTTTTTTTAATTGATGATTTCAAAATGATAACGTGGATATTTTTAATTTCCAACATGTATGAAATCTTTAGTTTCATAACACAATAATATAAGAAAACCAAAAGTAATCATGTATAGATGGTTATGTAATTTTACCTGATAATGGTATGAAATTCAAAAATAGCCATGTAGAGGAATATCACAATAAAAATGGATAAGGAACCATGTATCTGATGTTAGAACACCTCTTCAACATTTAGTGTTTTAGTGCAGTAATCATATTATAAACAAAATGGATAGAAAAATGCTATATGAAATTTACCTAATATAAAAATTCTATAATTTAGAAGTCTTGACATCAATTTATATATATAATATTTCTTTATTGTGTAAAAATCAAGAAAATACACTATAGATGATATTTATGTGGAAGAAACCAACATTTAAATACATGTGAATAATTGGTAGTATGTGATTTTTTAAAAATAAAGATTACTATAAAATGTTTGTGTGTTGTTGATATAATGGGATATTCATTAGATACATAGAAAGAAACAAATAAATGATTCAATTGGTGGATAGAAATGGTGGTTTAATAAAATGATGTGACTATAATATGTAATGAAAAAAAATATTTTAGAACACATTGAATATTTCCCTAATGAAAATGATAAGGAGGTAGGAATCATAGTTGGGATATATGTTTCAAATATTGTTTCTGAAGAATATACTGATTATATGAAGGAAGTCAAATCTATATTTACCTTGAAGATGAAGAGTGAATCTATGATTGACAAG
This sequence comes from Viscum album, assembly GCA_963277665.1. Lineage (NCBI taxonomy): Eukaryota > Viridiplantae > Streptophyta > Magnoliopsida > Santalales > Viscaceae > Viscum > Viscum album. Next base: position 1,020,592,954 of record OY728143.1, read on the forward strand.
AAAACATCATTGGTGACTATGTATCTATATTCCAAACATGGAAAATGAATTATTTATAGTTTGAGACCATCATATCTTAGTTATATAAGATTTTTTTTCATTAAATGTATATAATGAGAATATTGTTTATTTTAAGAATTACTATATAAGAAATATTGAGATAATTCCAAAATAGGATATTTTTTCTTGATGAGTATATAATAATTTCAAAATAACTAAATGGGTATTATTGAACCAATTAAAAGAATATGGATTGGTAATTCAAAAAAATTAATTATTATTGTGAAAGAGATAAACATTGATTGAGGTAATTGATGTTGGTGATAAACTTTTACTTTTTTCAATAAAACCCCCCCTGTTTTTTGACATATTAATTTCAAATTAATTTAATAATTTTTGATTTTTTTCATTTCATGAAACATTGACTATATATTCTATAATATAGAATCATGAAGTTATTTAGTCTTTGTATTCAACACTATTCTAATATTTCACTATATAAAACAAATATACAGTGTATGGTCCATGAAAACCCATTCTTGGATTGTATTATAATGAAAATAAAGCGACCCTTCGATAACTTGTGTTACTCATAAGACTACGTTTTAAAAAACTATAAAATACTATTATTAAAATAATATAATAAATATCACATAGTCACTAGAATGAAATATATGAGGGAGAAAATATAGTTTGAGCATGTATATAAAATTAATTCATCATTTAAAAATTATTTAGAAATAAAACAAAGTAATATTTTAGAATAAACTAGTCAATTTTCTTATAAATCATATTTTTTATATAATAAGATCATATTAACTCAATAAAAAAACCTACATTTTATTAATATTTTTAATTAAATTTAAATATTTAAAATTAAATAATTGTTTTACACCCATAAAAAATATTTAATAGGATTAAGGTAATAATAAATCATATTTTACGAATAAAAAGACATATTTTTTAAAATGTTAATTTTACCACCTTTTAATAGAGAACCCTTTTAAAAGTTGTTTTTATCAATTTTATAATTTTAATATGATAATAGAAACATATTTTTGAAACAATATTATAAAAATTTACTTTTTTTTTAATTTTTTTATGTTGTTTCATATTTCGATTAATATTGAAAAATACTGAATTTTATTTGGAAGTCATTTTTAATCTAATTTATTTATATAGTATATTTAAATTTAAATTATGTTTTATAGTGTCATTATGAAAATTATACATAAATTAATTCAATTTAGGTAGTTTTGATAAATTTCAAAATCATATTGGAATATAAAATATTTCATATATTTACAATTTTTTACATTAAAAAGATGTTGATTCATCCTGTAAACATGATTAATTTCTATTTTATTCCCAATAATATTTATGAATAGATTTTTAATAAATATATTCCATGTTTGGAGTAAACATAACATATGTTTTCTAATAATGTCAATTTTTTTCATAAATATTAGTGAATTTAATTAAAATTAATTACACTAGTGATGCTAAAAACATGTTTTATTAATGACTGAACATTGAATAATAATGAAAAAATTACCCTACACATGTTTAAAAATTGCTGGTTGGATATTTTTAGTCTTTCAATCATATAGATATCTATATTGATGTATTTTTATTCTATGACGTATAGGTAAGACTTATTGATCACTAAAATGTTTTCTACAATACCCAATGTGTTATTTCCCCACATATAAAATCCCTCCTCTCCTCTCCATTTTAAACACCACACAGTCCATTTTGGATAAGACATATCCTGAAAAACATTACTCTTATATCCCATAACATTATCTTATGTGTAATAGCACAAACCTACTTTTCAGGTATGTTTTTCCTTTTTCTGGAGTATTTTATAAAAGGGGAGTTTCTTGAAATTTTTCAAGTACACATCGTGTACTTTATAAGTACATACCTTGTACATTTTTTCCGTTGGAGTCCGTGTGCTGGCCATGTCATGGCCACACACACGGTCGTATGGGGTGATGTGGAGGCCACCTAAAGAGGAGTACGAAAATAGTAAGTACACGTCGTGCACTCCAATAGTACATGTCATGTATTGTTTTTCATTAAATGCATCGGGGTCACGTCGGATGGACATAATCATCTTCTTTTATGTTTCCTTCTTCTGAGAGAACCCGTACGACTGCGGATCTTTAACGAACCCCCGAGCCTCTGTCATTCCTCCAAATTGAAGTCTGTCGGTTGCATTTCAATCACATCCGTGAGTTCTCTCTTCTCCCAAAGCATATTTTTCAAATTTCTTCTCCTTAGTGAGTTATCTTGGGTTGATCATTTTGTGCATTTTCATAGATCTACAGTGTTATAAGATGAATCAAGCCTCATGGTTCAAGTATATTTACCTCTTATCTCCAAGGTAGGTATTTTGGGCCTTTCAATTGTATTTCAATGAATATTTTTTGAAAATTCCACCAATTCCCTTTAACGGGGTACTGTGCGATTACCGTTTTAGCCCTTTTTTCCATCTTAGCTTATATGCTATAGTAGATGATTTTGATTGTGATTAGGTTGAATTTCTGTGCTTTGGATGTATTGCCCATGCATGTTTGCCTGTTTTGACATTTGGGTCTTGTTTTCCTGTTACGCTTTTGTTTACTTTCCATGCCTAGTATTTTAGGATGGTACGAATGTTATGCCATAGAATTCTAGCCAGTAGTTCATGGGGTTTAATTTTTCCGTTACACATTCTATACTTATTTTACTTATACAAGGCTGTGAGAACATCGTGTAATAGATCATAGGGTGAATGGACGTAAGGACTTCTCCAGAGTGTCTTTATAATTATACGATGCGAGACCACTTGGTGAATTGATGTTGAGTTATTCCCCATAGTGTTTGTAGTTCCTTGAAGGGGGCTATAGGGGGATTTGATGTTGAGTTCTTCCCTAGAGTACCTTTAGTAAAATAAGAGATTATAGGGGGAATTGACTGTGAGTGCCTCCTTAGAGTGTCTATACATAAGTATAACTAGGTGGTGAGAATGTGTGTGCTTCCCAGTGGTTTGCTTGTACATGATAGGTAGGACTATTGGGGATAGGTTGCGGGTATATTCCATAGAGTTACCTATTATATTTTCTATTTTGTTGTTTCATGTTTTGTGGTGTTTAGAATGCTTAAAATGAGGATTCTTACTGCTTATTTCTTACTTGTTTACTACTTTCTGTACTTTTACCTGCCATATATTCACTAACTGTTAGGAAAAGATCTTGTGGTGGTTGCATACTAGGATTTAGTCTCAGACCCTATTTGGGCCATGCCTTTTGGACCAAAGAGATTATATTGTTGTAGGTATATACAAGTTCAAGCGCTCTTCGACTTTAGGTACTTGATTACATTATAGCTGGAGAGCATTGGACCAAGCTGAGGCTTGCGGTGCTGATGAGTTGCTCATCAGATTTCGTTTTTTTCTTTAGTTTAGTACTGTATTAATCATTGTGACTTGTTTGTAAGCTTTCCTAGACATATATGTATCATGCATCATTTATATATATTTATGCTCCAGTTGTTTCTTTATCAGTCTTCCTCTGTTTACTGTTGTTATATATTTAATGCATCCGATATTGTTTGTTGTTTACATCCACTGTGTAATCTATCAATGAGGGAATAGTTTCCCCACTATCACACCCAATTCCCTCGATGCTATTTGGAAGCATCTGGAATTCGAGGAAATGCGCTTGAGGCCATGTGACCAGCCGGGCACGGGGATGCTCGGGGTGGCTTCCGGAACCAGGGCGTTACAAAGTGGCATCAGGGGTGATTCTTTTCACTTGACATACTATTTGGAGCCTATATCTAGGGATAGGATGGAATAGGTACATGGTAGTAAGCTATGCTTGGGAGTAGCTAACCCCTATATAGGGAAGATCCATACTACCTCATATATTTCAATTTTACTGGTTTTCAATTTTACAGTTGATTTGATTTCACCATGATTGATTGACATGATTTTTTCTGTTATTGTTGATGTTATTGAGGTTTTACTTTTGTTGGAACCCGATAGGATGAAGGTACTCCATCTCATGCATAATATAGGCACTTTCTAGAAACCACATGTCATGCATTTTTGTCATGCCATCTAGGATGCATTAGATATTTCATGTTGTTGTGATAGATGATGTGTAAATTATGCATGTTGTTGTGATACATGCCTTGATAGAAATAAATTTTGTTTGATAAGGTATTTTTTAGAGGTTTTCTTGAATAAATGCTAAACCTTGGTTCTTAAGGAGTTATGGGCCCTCATATATCGGATTTTGGTGGATCATTGCATTTTTCTCTTGTTTATAACTTTTATAGGATTCCAAACTTTGATTCTAGGGGAGTATGGGCCCACATGGATCAGAATTTTCCACATTCAATGTTTGTTTTAGTGTTTATCTGGGTTCTGGAGTAGTTTCAGAGGCATACTATCTGGAAAAACATAGAATACATGCCATGCAATTTTAACTACTTTCCATGTGTTCTTCTATTCTGGAAGAAACAATTTTTCTTAAGAACACACCTTGTACTCTATGTACACGTCGTGTAGTCTTTGATATTTTCGTAGGTCTTGTGGGAAGAATCATGGGATGGAAAAAATATAGGGTGAACAGGATGTGTATCTTCCCTACATGATGTGTCGGATCGACCTTGTGACCACCCATGTCACTAACAACAGCGGATGGTCGAGTCGTGTCTAATACATGTTGTTTGTTGTCTAAACACACAGTGTATTCTGAACCAGGTACCTATCCGTGTCATAAACAAACACGGGTCGGTGTTATCCCTTCACGTACATGATTTTTCTGTCAGGAACATGCCGTGTAGTTTGAGCCATGTGTCTGACTGTGTCACTAACAACACGGGCCAGGTGAAGCCTGTCCAGTACATGTCGTATCATCCCTAAACACACCATGTAGTCTTGTCTTAAGAGAGCCATGTGGGTTGACCTTGTAGAAGGACTCAGGTAGGGAAGAGTATTCTAGTACATGCCTTGTGTTTTGAAAACATGACGCGTATTTGGGGTGTTACACATCCAGTTTTTACCTAAATTACATGCCCATGTAAATGACTTAAGGGAACACGCCGTGTAGAAAAAGTACACGTCGTGTAGCCATGTTTTACAGAACCTGAATTCTTTCCTTATTTTGTTCCATTCATATAAGGCCACAGCCATAAACCTTACTTAATATTTAGTTAATACAAGATTACACATTGAGGATCTTTTCAGGTTTAGAGTTTTAGAGAATTAGATCATAAAACTTGCATTACATTCCCCATTTAAACAATGTTGTTACATAAAGATAGTATTCATTTTTTCCATCAATGGAAACATATTTAAAATAAAACATGGATTCTTTCTTGACACTTCCTTGACACTATCATCACATCATGTACCTTTCCCTTGACCTGTGAAAAACATTTCAAAAACATGGGATGAGCATAAAAAGCTAAGTAAGGGTTAAAAAAATATGGAAAAAAAACATGAGTTCATATATACATAAGAATGAAATCATAATTTACCCATAAAACATAGGCACTTTAACATACCTCATAAAATCATGAATAAATCATAGAAATCATAAGACATAAAGGTAACTTGAGGCATTCATAACATTCTTACATAGGGAATAACCCTCTTGGTTACATTTGGAATACCCACCACAGTATATTCCCTAAATCTCTTCGGAGAAACCTTAACGTTTCACTCCTTCGCATTACCCAATGCATTGGAGAGCTATATCGGGCTCACCCGCCCTTAGTTTATCACGGAACCACCCGTCTTCATAATAATGCCCAAGAACCTCAACATAATCGTATCACATAAAACATGCATAAAGGAAACATAACATTTCCACCTTTGAATCACAAGATATCAATACAACACATTGATATAAAAATATTATGAAAAACATTTTCAATACAAAAATAAAAGAAAAGTAAAACATGGTATTTATTTTTCTTTTAAAAAATTGGTATGGCTTGTAGAGGAAGCCGAAACTCAAATAATGGTCATGGCGGCGGAGAAGTCTTTGTCGCCGCATACATACGACAAAAACAGTCCCTTTTGTCGTTTAGTAAATGATTCGTATAAAAAAGATTCCTTTTGAATAAACATAAAAGTCAAAGGGGTTTATACACTGTATAAAATAAGGTTGTGTATAAAACAAAATATGCCTCAACGAAAGGAGATTGAGACGAATTACCATACGAAGACAGTATCCTTGGTTTAACGATAAATCAATTACATAATTATGTGTGACAAACGAATACACCAAATATAAGTGGATATTAAGTGTATAATAATCAGAGTTTATTCACACAAATTTATAGAACAACATATTCAATGAGTACAAGCTTATCCTAAAGAATCAAATTTGGGTTATGAAGTTCCCTTGAAAAAATTTGCCAGCATAACGGCGTCACAACAAAATTCAGAAAATGAGTTGATGGGAGATAAAAAGGGTATCTCATCACTATAAAATTTACATCAATAAGGATATATAAGAACATATTCCAACACAATAGTATGTGAATTAAATGACATAACAAAATAAGTCTTTTAAAAAGAGGAGGGTGAAAGGTTCCCTTACCGACTTGGGTATCCTTCGAAACATACACCCTGTGAAAGAAGGAAAATACAACATTGATGTAAATACTCATAAATTAATGTATATTACACAATGAGTAAAATAATGGGAATTATATACACCACTCAAAGGAAATTGTGGAAAATGTATCATAAATCTCACGGGAATAAAAGTGAGATGAAAAATCTCTTACGAAAACTCAGCAGCCTAACGGCGTCACTTAAAACATACAAAAATGGATTGATAAGATCAAATAGGGTCTTTCATCATATTAACATAATGTTTACAGAAATAGGAATATAAAAGAACATCCCCCAACAAAACAAAGAGGATATCAAATGAAGTGACATAAAGGAGAGTACTTAAAAAGAAAGAGAGGGGTTATATCTCTTACGAAAATTCGGCAGCCTAACGGCGCCACTCAAAACTTCCAAAAATGGATTGATGAGAGAGAATAGGGTATCTCATCATATGAACATAAAAATTACAGTAAGAGTAATATAAAAGAACATCATAATAACAAGAAAGATGATATTAAAAAGGAATGACATAAAAGAGTGTACTTAAAAAGAAAGAGAGGAGTAGGATCCCTTACCTCAAGTCCAACTTGTCTTGTTCGTTTCATTATATTCCTGAATAATAAACTTTGGTCAATTTATAATTTCTTAAGGACCTACTATAAAGATTATTATTCAGTTCATATAACATATTTTAATGTTATAATAATTGGTTAATAATATGAGTTCATATCAGACGTTTTTGTCGATATGAGTCAAAAATTGAACTTGTTGGAAAATAATTTTCCATGTAGTTATTGGTACATCATATCCAGAATAGTATTGATGTTTTAAATATCATATATATCCAGTATATATTCATTTTATACTCTTACATAGCATTTTGAGATAAAAAAAGAAAAGAACCGTTCATGGAGACGGTAGGTCGTACGTACGCATGACCGCTACTTTCATTTTTTGTCATATTAATGGAATTAAAACAAAATGAGAGATATATATATATGTTGTAATTCCAAAATTATATCCATAATTTAGATGTAATATATTACATATATATCCATTATATATATGTACTTATAATAGTACGTATCATTTTGTGATAAAAATGAAATGTACCATTCATGGAGACTGTAAGTCGTACGTACGCATGAACGCTACTTCCATTTCTATTTCATATTTAATGGAATTAAAACATAATATACATAATATTATTTTAATTCCAGTATGGTATCATATATAATATCATTAAATATATCCTTTATATGTACCACATATGGTATCAACGAATCAAATCACTTTGAGGGGGCGGTAATCCGCACTTCCTTAAATGAAGATATCGCATTTACCCATAATGGAAACCATAAAGGTATGCCATAAATTAAAAATACAGAAGCTTAATTAAAAAAATAAACATATTATATATCATATATAAATATATTTTCATCTTAATGCCCACCTTTGAAGGTGTTAAAATAATGATGAACAATCATCATTTCGGGAGGCAGAAATTCGCCATCCACGGAAATAGTATGTTCTTTAATCATTAGACGAAGGTGTGTGTAAGTGTAGCTAGGATCCTTCTTATAACAACATCCTAGTATATTTAATATAATGTATTTGTTACAAAAGAAATGAATAAAAATAGTTTAGGGGGTTGGAGAAAAAAAAATAAAACAAAAGGACACAAGTGAAGACATTACCTTAAAATCGGGTAACTCCCTTTGGTTTGAGCTCAAAGGCTTCCTTGGGAAGACTTCTGCCCAAAGTGAGGCTTCAAGGAGTTATAGAGGGATGTGGAGAGACAAAATGGGCAGGGTTTGGCCGAGCCAAAGGCTTTTGAAGTGTGGGTAAGGAGGTAGAGGTGGGGGCCTTTTATAAGAGGAGAGGAGGGGCACTCTTGGAATGTAAGGAAATGATACTTTATTTTAGAATGAGTTTCGGATTTTAGTGGTTCCAAATTGATGTGTTTCGAGGATAAGGTGATAAGGGTTCTAAATCCACCCATCCAATAGGTTTTGGACATGTGTAGGTCTTAATTTTTACTTTATATTTCCATTTTATTTAAATCGTTAAATAATGAGGTCATCGCTGCATCATCATGATGTCATAAATAACTTAATTTATTTAATGTATAAAAATTATAAAAAACTACTATGATGTAGGAAATCTTTTTATCTTTACAATTACTATTTATAGTCAAATATCTGACTTGTATAACCCCATGTAAAAATTGTTTTAGTAAAACATCTCATGTTTGTGTCATTTTAATTTTAACATTAAATAAAAAGGTATTTATGTCATTTTCCAACTAAAGTGGATCCATGGGGTCCAAAAGTTGACCCATGGATTGTCTTGGTCGGCCATGACTCATCCAATGATGGTAGGACATGTGTCTAGGTTATTTCATATTATTAAAACATTATTTTTACCATAAACTACACTAATTACCTCTAATCGCGATTAAAAACTTAATAAGTTACTATTCACCAAAAAATTATTTTAATCCCATTGAACCAAATTTTACTTCTTAATGACAACCATGTATGTCAGATTTTTGAAATTAAAAACACAAAGATGGAAAAGTTTCATTTAAATGGAAAAGTCAGTTTTTATAAGTACCACTTAGTGGTTTCACTATTCATCAAAAATTGATGTTTTTCAGAAAATTACCAAAAATTCACCCTAAGCTATATTTGATAATCCGAATTAAAAAATGATTTTTATTTTACAAAATTCAAAACATATAAGTTTCATTAATTAATTTAAAAATTAATTCTAGCTATCAAAACAAATAGCGTGTTTTTATGAAACAAAATGTATCAAAAGATTTACACTAGTTTAAGTCCGATTTCAAAGTGAAATTAATTCCAACGAACACTATTGGATTAAATGGTAAAAATATATTCTAATTTCACTTTAAAACCAATTCAAAAGATAATCTAATCATATAAATAAATTAGATTAAAAAGAGTTTTTGAATTAGAATACAACATTTTTCACTATTCATTAAAAATTGAACTTTTTCGGAAAAATACCAAAAATTTACACAAAGTAAATTTTGATGTCCCAATTCTAAAGAAGGATTTTATTTTATCAAATATAACACATAAAATTGTCAAAAAAGTGGATTTAAAAGAGGGTCTCCATCAAAAAGGCGGTTAATCGACCTTTTAAAGAATATTGGAATGGTTACACTTAAAATTGGATTCATTAGCATTTTTAATCCTATATCATTTATTGTAAAGAGTAAAAATATTTGGAAAACATATATAATCATTTTTTAGTTAGTTCTGTTCATTCCCGCCATTACAACGGCTAGGCGTTAACTACCATTAAAAATAATATTATTTTATTATTAGAGTGCAACGTAAGATTTCCAAGAAAGTCATTGTTACGTGTTGGGTATGCCATCGAGCATAGAGTCCCCTTTAAAGTTATAAATATTTTATTCACAAATATGGATAAATGTGAAAATGTCATACTATTTATTTACCTGGGGTGTTACATCATTCCACCCTTTTGGGAATTGCGTCCTCATAATTTTAAAATTGGGCCTGGAAACTTCCTTGAAAATCCCACATCGGAACAAGAGTCAGTAAAACAATCACTTTAAAATAAAGAAATATAAGAACAAAGGTCACCCGAGTTAACCCATACTAGGATTCCATGTTTGAAAATATAGGCATGGAGGAGAAAACAAAGGGTCATGTTCTGATGGAGAGTGATAGTAAACATGTCTAGGAGAATGTTAACCATAAGAAAATCACAAACTTGTGATGGGTTAAACGGTATTCGATTCCCCAGTATGAAAAGTTAACAGACAACATTTTTGTTTTAAGTTACTCTTTATTGAGGAATTAATTTTTGAGCTTAACTAAATCATAATGAAACATACTTACTTGTCACGTAGACTTTCAACTTTTACTAGATTCCTTAATCAAACTCATATTTTCTCCAAAAGACGAGTATTTAGGAAGACTTGTTCACATTAAGAGTACTATAATCAACTTCTAGAGAATCACCTAATCCACAAAATAGAACTATATACTTCCCATGTCTTTAGACTTTAACCAAAACCAAAACCAAAAAGATTAGTACAAGATCAGATAATCCAGAAAGGGATAACCCTTTATAAAAAGAAAATATATTCTTAATCTCCAAAATTTGTCCAAGAAAACCCAAAGTTCAACGAGGACCATTCGATAAACAATTTGTCCATAAAATTCTTCAAAGTAAACCAAACTATGATTGAAACCCAAATATTTGAAGGATTTAGTCACATAGTCTTCCATGTTAAATCGTAACATTTATCTCCAAACAACATCAGTTTCTCTTAAAGTCTCGTATTGAAAAGTAATTAACCTAATCACATATCCTCCATTATAGGTTAATAAATTTACAAAGATAACCCAAAATCAACTTACTCTTAATTCATAAATTCATCTAACTAAAAAGAATCAGTCAAACTAACTAGGGACTTCACGTAGTCTAGTGGTAGGTGATAAATACCAGTCGCACTTTGGTTGTGGGTTCGATTCCCACAACTTTGTCCGACGCGGCAAGTTTTCACATGGTCTGCGTGTTTTCCTTTTTCCAAAACTATAAAATTCATAAAACATTCCCCAAACGAGATAAAATCATCAAAAATAACCATAACATAATTTAACCTCAATTTTATCTCATGCCTTTCACTTACAGCATAACATATAGTAAGGATCATATAAACCCAAATGGTTAGCTTTATAATTATTACCTGAACTTCCACATAGATTGGTCATCTCATACATGATGCATTACAGAACATACCAAGGTTAAAGTGGATGATCATGACTCATTGATAGTTGTTTTAGAACAACCACGAGTTTCCTCATTGAATACCCCATTTCATCCAGTCTCTTAATCAGAGAACCACCACAGTTTCCTTCAAACCTATTGTAACGTTGGTGCCTGCTAGATCCATCCATTCACTAAAAACAGAAATGTCACTGTGAGTAACAAAACCATCATGTGATAATGAGGAAGATAAACACTAATATATACTTACTTATTCACTTTATCTAAAACTAGGACTCTTTCTAAAATCATAACCATTATGGTAATGTCACTTATGCTTAAAGAATACCCTAACCTCTAAAGTTATCTAAAACTCCCTCTGATACCCACTATAAGGCCCCAGCCTTAAACCTTACTTAATCTTGAGTTAATACAAGATTACACATTTCGGATCTTTTCAGGTTTAGAGTTTTAGAGATTTAGATCATAAAACTTTCATTACATTCCACATTTAATAAAGCGGTTACATAAAGATAGTATTCATTTTTTCCATCAACGGAAACATATTTAAAATAAAACATGGATTCTTTCTTGACACTTCCTTGACACTATCATCACATCATGTACCTTTCACTTGACATGTGAAAAACATTTCAAAAACTTGGGATGAGCATAAAAACCTTAGAAAGGGTTAAAAAAACATGGAAAAGAAACATGAGTTGATATATACATAAGAATGAAATCATACTTTACCCATAAAACATAGGCACTTTAACATACCTCATCAAATCATGAATAAATCATAGAAATTATAAGACATAAAGGTAACTTGAGGCATTAATAACATTCTTACGTAGGGAGTAACCCTCTTGGTTACGTTTGGAATACCCACCACAGTATATTCCCTAAATATCTTCGGAGAAACCTTAACGTTTCACTCCTTTGTGTTACCCAATGCATTGGAGAGCTATATCGGGCTCACCCACCTTTAGTTTATCATGGAACCACGTGTCTTCATAATAATGCCCAAGAACCTCAACATAATCGTATCACATAAAACATGCATAAAGGAAACATAACATTTCCAACTTTCAATCACAAGATATCAATACAACACATTGATATAAAAACATTATCAAAACCATTTTCAATACCAAAATAAAAGAAAAGTAAAACATGGTATTTATTTTTCTTTTTAAAAAATAGGTATGGCTTGTAGAGGAAGCAGAAACTCAAATAATGGTCACGGTGGCGGAGAAGTCGTTGTCGCTACATACGTACGACAAAAACATTCCCTTTTTTTTGTTTAGTAAACGCTTCGTATAAAAAAGATTCCTTTTGAATAAACGTAAAATTCAAAGGGGTTTATAGACCGTATAAAAGATGGTTGTGTATAAAACAAAATATGCCTCAATGAAAGGAGATTGAGACGAAGTCCCATACAAAGACGATATCCTTGGTTTAAGGATAAATCAATTACACAATTATGTGTGACAAACGAATAAACCAAATATAAGTGGATATTAAGTGTAGAACAATCAGAGTTTATTCACACATATTTATAGAACGACATATTCAAGGAGTACAAGCTTATCCCAAAGAATCAAATTTGGGTTAAGATGTTCCCTTGCAAAAATTTGACAGCCTAACGACGTCACTACAAAATTCAGAAAAAGAGTTGATGAGAGATAAAAAGGGTATCTCATCACTATAAAATTTACATCAATAAGGATATATAAGAACATATCCCAACACAATAGTATGTGAATTAAAAGACATACCAAAAGAAGTCTTTTAAAAAGAGGAGGGTGAAAGGTTCCCTTACTGACTTGGGTAACCTTCGAAACATACACCCCGTGAAAGAAGGACAATACAAAATTGATGTAAATATTCATAAATGAAAGTATATTACACAATGAGTAAAATAATGGGTAGTAAATACACCACTCAAAAGAAATTGTGGCAAATGTAGCATAAATATCATGGGAATAAAAGTGAGATGAAAAATCCATTATGAAAACTTAGCAGCCTAACGGTGCCACTTAAAACATACAAAAATGGATTGATGACATCAAATTGGGTCTCTAATCATATTAACATAAAGTTTACAGAAAGAGGAATATAAAAGAACATCCCCCAACATAACAAAGAGGAGCTTAAAATAAGTGACATAAAGGAGAGTACTTAAAAAGAAAGAGAGGGGTTAGATCTCTTATGAAAATTTGGCAGCCTAACGGCGCCACTCAAAACTTCCAAAATGGATTGATGAGAGAGAATAGGGTCTCTCATCATATGAACATAAAAATTACCATAAGAGTAATATAAAAGAACATCCTAATAACAAGAAATATTATCTTTAAAAGGAATGACATAAAAGAGTGTACTTAAAAAAGAAAGAGAGGAGTAGGATCCCTTACCTCAAGTCCAACTTGTCTTGTTTGTTTCTTTATATTCCTAAATAATAAACTTTGGTCAATTTATAATTGCATAAGGACCTACTATAAAGATTATTATTCATTTCATATCACATATTTTAATGTTATAATAATTGGTTAATAATATGAGGGCATATCAGACGTTTTTGTCGATATGAGTCAAAAATTGAACTTGTTGGAAAATAATTTTCCCTGTAGTTATAGGTACATCATATCCCGAATAGTATTTATGTTTTAAATATCATATATATTTATTATATATTCATTTTATACTATTCCATAGCATTTGGAGATAAAAAACGAAAAGCACCGTTCATGGAGACGGTAGGCCGTACGTACGCATGAACGCTACTGTCATTTTTTGTCATATTAATGGAATTAAAACAAAATGAGAGATATATATATGTTATAATTTTAGAATGATATACATAATTTAGATGTAATATATTACATATATATCTATTATATATATTTACTTATAATAGTACATAACATTTTGAGATAAGAAATGAAATGTACCGTTCATGGCGAAGGTAAGCCGTACGTACGCATGAACGCTACTTCCATGTCTATTTCATATTTAATGGAATTAATACATAATGATACATAATAGTATTTTAATTCCAGTATGGTATCATATATAATATCATTAAATATATCCTTTATACGTACCACATATGGTATTAATGAATCAAATCACTTTTAGGGGGCGGTAGTCCGCACTTCCTTAAATGAAGCTATCGCGTTTACCCATAATGGAAACCATAAAGGTATGCCCTAAATGAAAAATAAATAATCTTAAGTAAAACAAAAACATGTTATATATCACATATAAATATAGTGTCATATTAATGGCCACCTTTGAAGGTGTTAAAAGAATGTTGAACAATCATCGTTTCGGGAGGCAGAAATTCTCCATCCACGGAAACAATATGTTCTTTAACCATTAGACGAAGGTGTGTGTAAGTGTAGCTCGAATAATTCTTATAAAAACATACTAGTATATTTAACATACTGGATTTGTTACAAAATAAATGAATAAAAAGTGTTTAGGGGGTTGGAGAAGCAAAATAAAACAAAAGGACACAAGTGAAGACATTACCTTAAAATCAGGTAACTCCTTTTGGTTTCAGCTCAAAGGCTTCCTTGGGAAGACTTCTGCCAAAATTTAGGCTTCAAGGAGTTATATAGGGATGTGGAGAGAAAAAATGGGCAGGGGTTGGCCGAGCAAAACGCTTTGGAAGTGTGGGTAAGGAGGTAGAGGTGGGGGCTTTTTATAAGAGGAGAGGAGGGGCACTCTTGGAATGTAAGGATATGTTTCTTTATTTTAGAACGAGATTCGGATTTTAGTGGTCCCAAATTGATGTTTTTAGAGGATAAGGTGATAAGGGTTCGAAATCCACCCATCCAATAGGTTTTGGACATGTGTAGGTCTTAAAGTTTACTTTATCTTTCCATTTTATTTAAATCGTTAAATAATGAGGTCATCGCTGCATCATCATGATGTCATAAATAATTTAATTTATTTAAAGTCTAAAAATTATAGAAAAACTACTATGATGTAGGAAATCGTTTTAGCTTTCCAATGACTATTTATAGTCAAAAATATGACTTGTATAACCCCATGTAAAAAACTGGTTTAGTAAAACATCTCATGTTTGTGTCATTTTAATTTTAACATTAAATAAAAAGGTATTTAAGTAATTTTCCAACCAAAGTGGCTCCATGGGGTCCCCAAGTTGACCCATGGATTTTATTGGTCGACCATGACTCATCCAATGAGGGTAGGACATGTTTCTAGATCATTTCATATTATTAAAACATTATTTTTACCATAAACTACACTAATTACCTCTAATCGCGATTAAAAACAGAAGAAGTTACTATTCACCAAAAATAATTTTAATCCCATTGAACCACATTTTACTTCTTAATGACAACCATGTATGTCGGATTTTTGAAATTATAAACACAAAGATGGAAAAATTTCATTTAAATGGAAAAATCAGTTTATATAAGTACCACTTAGTGGTTTCACTACTCATCAAAAATTGATGTTTTTCAGAAAATTACCAAAAATTTACCCTAAGCTATATTTGATATTCCGAATTCAAAAAGGATTTTTATTTTAAAAAATTTAAAACCTATAAGTTGCATTAATTAATTTAATAATTAATTCCCGCTGTCAAAACAAATTGCGTGTTTTTATGAAACAAAATGTATCAAAAGATTGACACTAGTTTAAGTCCGATTTCAAAGTGAAATTAATTACAACGAACAATATTGGATTAAATGGTAAAAATATATTCTAATTTCACTTTAAAACCAATTCAAAATATAATCTAATCATATAAATATATTATATTAAAAAGAGTTTTTGAATTAAAATACAACATTTGTCACTATTCATTAAAAATTGAACTTTTTCGGAAAAATACCAAAAATATACACAAAGTAAATTTTGATGTCCCAATTCTAAAGAAGTATTTTATTTTGTCAAATATAACACATAAAATTGTCAAAAAGTGGATATAAAAGTGGTTCTCCATCAAAAGGTTGTTAATCGACCTTTTAAAGAATATTGGAATGTTTATGCATAAAATTCGATTCATTCGAATTTTTAATCCTATAACATTTATTGTAAAGAGTAAAAATATTGGACAAACATATATAGTCATTTTTTAGTTAGTTATGTTCATTCTCGCCATTACAACGGTTAGGCGTTAACTACCATTTAAAATAATATTATTTTATTATTATAGTGCAACGTAAGATTCCCAAGAAACTCATTGTTGTGTGTTGGGTACGCCATCGAGCATAGCGTCCCCTTTAAAGTTATAAATATTTTATTCACAAATATGGATAAATGTGAAAATGTCATACTCTTTATTTACTTGGGGTGTTACATTTCATGTCCTTCTAGTATTCAGTCCTTGATAATCTTGAATTTATGGTGTGCGTTTGACCTTTAAGATTCAATCCACCGAGACGCCCTCTAGTTGTACGTGAATTTCCAGGCTGTGATTAGACACCGGACATGGCAGATCATGGATTCCCGTATATCCTCCTGTTGTGACAGTCTTGGCACCAACAGTTATACCTGTTACCAGTGCTAATGCACAGTTCTGGGAAGGCTTCATGAGTATGATGCATACTTTTCAGGGGGCACCGCCTCCTTCCCCATTGATTGGCGATTTTATGGGAGTCTTCTACCAGCAGCATCCTCTAGGGGAAGGAGGACCTCGGGCTACAGAGTCATGGCTAGAATCCATGCTGACGATCTTTGAGAATCTGAAGACGTCTCTAGAGAATAAAGTCATTCTCGCTACCTTTATACTATGGGATTCTACCATGATATGGTGGGATGTAATCTCCCATGTGGGTCATCAACTGGTTTTGCCTTCGGAGGAGTTTCATCACGTCTTTCGTGACTACTTCTACATGGATACCGTGGGGACCGACTGAGCCCGGGTGTTTATGAGCCTTGAGGAGGGTGCCCTATCGGTTATGGAGTATTCCTCTCTTTTCACCAAGCATCACTGTTTCACTACCTTTATGGGAGGAGATGGGTTATTCTTGGCAAGGACATTCGAGGATGTCCTCATACAGGACATCCAAACATAGGTGAATATCTTCAGGTTGAATTACATCGCTTCCATCGTCAACCAGGCACTGATCATGCAGTAGAATGTGAGAGAATCCTAGGATTTGAGTCAGGGCAGCTAGACATCCAGAGTTAGTGCTCTACCAGCTCACAGCAGGAAGAAATGTAGGGAGTCTATACACGGTGACCAGATGCAGCGAGACACATCTTCAGGTAGCCATGTGGTGTGCTACCATTATTGAAGGGATGGGTATACAAGGTTGCAGTGGAAGAGAGACCCGGTGGAGTGCCGATCTTGCATCAAGATGGGTCACCATCAGTGTTTCAATCAGATCTATTTCACCAGCAGCTGGTTATATGTGTTCATCTACAACTCCTCGTATAGGAGAAGCACCACCAGTTTCTCACCATTCTAGGAAATTGAGTTCTTCCGGCTGTTCAGGCAGAAGAGGAGGTCGCGGCTGGAGTGGTCAGTCACCAGGCCACTAGCGACAGCATGGCTGATCTATTCAGAGTAGTCAGGCAGGGTCGCAGGGACGAAGAGTTGGCCATACTTTATTAGTAGAGCAGACCCATTCAGAGTAGGATCATATCCCCTCTACAGTTCGAGGTTCGATCCTAGATGTCTTGGTTTTATCTTCATCTGTTTTCGATACTGCTGTTACACATATCTTTATATCTATCGTTGTTGTGGAGTGCCTTGGGCTCTATATCTTTTCTTCTGTCGATGTTTTGACACTAGACAATCCATTAGGGACAAGAACATCTGGTGTACGTCGGTGCATTGAGTTCCCACTTGAGGTTGCTAGGTTTCACTTCATTTGGGATCTTTATGTTCTATAGATTACAGACAATGATGTCATTATTGGAATAGATTTGCTAGTTACCTTCTAGGTATTCGTCAACTATTATCGCCGCAAGCTGAGTTTCATATCACCATGGGGTGGATCTATTTTTCATAAGGGTGAGTGGGATGTCCAGGCGGGCAGAGCGGGTCCAGGGCATCATGGTTTGTGGGAATTTACAAAAAAAGATTTCTATTATTTATCTGGATTACAAGGGGAATTCACAGTTAGACTTTCCTCTAGTGGTGGATCATTTCAGATATGTCTTTCAAGAAGACTTTTCAGGATTGTCTCTGGAGCATGAGTTAGTATTTTCTATTGATCTTGTTACAAGAGCAGCACCGATGTCCATTCCTCCTTATAGGATGGATACACCCGAGTTGCAGGAGCTCAAGAAGAAGTTAGAGGAGTTGCAGGAAAAGGGTTTCATCATACCCAGTACTTCTCCTTGGGGTTTCCCTTTCATGTTTGCAAAGAAGGAAGATGGTGCCCTCAGGCTTTGTGTGGATTATCGGAAGCAGAACCAGTTGACGGACAAGAACCGATATCCCTTTTCTGGGATTAATGATCTCATTGATTAGCTTCGAGGATCACGGGTGTTCTTGATGATTAACATGAGGTAATTTTATCATCATTTGCTCGTTATATAATCAGATATACCACTTACTGCTTTTAAGTGTAGGTATGGTCTATACGAGTACTTAGTTATGTCGTTCGGTCTCACGAACGTTCATGTAGTTTTCATGGAACTGATGAACCAAGTGTTCCATCCATACATAGATTCCTTTTTGGTAGTCCTAATGCACGAAATCTAGGTGTACTCTCACACTCGACACAACCATTCCACACATCTTGAGATCATTTTGAGTACACTAAGAGAACATCAGTTATATGCTATGCTCTCAAAATTACATTTTTGGATGAATCAGATTATCTTCTTGGTTCATGTTATCTTAGAGACATGAGTATCAGCAGAACCAGATAAAATCAAGAGAATTGGCTTCTTAGGAGGTTCCATAGAATGTATTTGAGGTATGAAGTTTTATAGGGATGGGTTGATACTACAAACTCTTTATATTGGACTTTCACACATAGTAGCACCACAGAAAATTCTGACCAAGATGGGTGAAAAGTTCATATGGTCAGATTCATGTGAGTCAGCCTTTCAGGAGGTGAAATGGGGGTTGTCTTCATCACCGATACTAGTCTTGCTAGAGCTGGGCAAGAGCTACACAATTTACTGTGATGCGTCAGGTATCGATCTGCGAGTTGTGCTTATGCAGGGAGATGGAGTCGTTGCGTATGGGTCTCGGCAGTTGAGGCCACATGAGAGGAATTACCCGACGCACAATCTGGAGTTGGTAGCTATTGTTTATGCCTTACATTGTTGGATACATTATCTTCAGGGAGATAATTTTTTGGTTTTCACTGACCACAAAAGCCTCAATTACATTTTCACTCAGCATGATTTGAATTTGAGAAAGCGTAGGTGGGTTGAGTAACAACAATCATTCGACTTCGACCTTGCCTATATGCCTAGGAAAGGCAATATAGTGGCTGATGTGTTGAACTGGAGGAATCATATAAAGTTTGTTCAGGAGGCCAGTAGTGAGTAGCAGCTTATGGCTATGTTCTCTAACATGCATTTGGTGGTGCACGACATACATCGACTGACTTATGGATGTTATGTAGCTGTCACCTCTACCCTTCTCGATCGACTAAAAATGAGTCAAGTATCAGATTATGAATGCCTAGACCTATGGGATAACGTGCCTAGATAAGACCCTATTCATGGGTGGACCATAGGTGAGGATTAAATATTGCGTTTCCAGGGATACGTATTGGTGTAAGCATATATGTGACTGGAGATGATGCAAGACTTTCATTCCTTAGTTTGGGTAGTTCATCCTAGAATCAAGAAGATGTATCGTGATCTACAACATCAGTATTGGGGGCAAGGAATGAAGAGGAAAATTGATGGTTTCTTCATGAGGTGTACCACTTGTCAGCAGGTGAAGGCAGATCATCAGTGACCAACAAGGTTTTAAAGTAGTTACCCATTCTCAAGTGGAAGTGGAATGATGTCACGATGGACTTCATGACCAGTTTACTAAGGTCGCCTTGAGAGAATGACATATTTTGGGTTTTCATTGATAGTCTCACAATGGTTTCTCACTTCTTTCTGATCAAGGAGACCATCAATGTTGATGATCTGGGGAAGTTCTACATCTGAAAGATTTTACGTCTACATGAAGTTCCACACTTCATTGTTTCAAAAAGAGATGCCCATTTTACTTCTCAGGTCTCATAAGGCTTTCAAAAGGCTTTGGATACACATGTACATCTATGTGAAGCTTACCACCCCCAGAAAGATGGCCAGTCCGAGCGTACGATTCAGCTGCTTGAGGACATGCTTCGAGCACACATTTTGTATTTTGTAGGTTCGTGGGGGAAGCATATACCTCTTGTTGATATTTCCTAAAACCATAGTTTTCAATAAACTATTCATATGGAACCTTATGAGGCCTTGTGTAGTAGGCAATGTCGACCACCCTTATGTTTGCTGGAGGTAAGAGAGGCAGCTTTGTTAGGACCTCATCTTGTTCTGGAGACCACAAAGCAGATAGAGTTGATTTGGAAGAAGATGGATACTATACAGTCTTGATAGAAGTCTTATGCTGATCAGTGGAGACGACCTATGGAGTTCAAGGTTGGGGATCATGTTTTTTTGCATGTCACACTAAGGTTGGGAAAAAAGGATTATGAGAAAGGGTATTCTTTCATTGTGGTTCGTCTGGGCGTTTGAGGTGTTGTAGAGAGTTGGTCTGGATGCCTATCAGTTGTAGTTACCTCAGAGGCAACGAGATATGCATGATGATTTTCATGTATCTCAGCTCCGAAGATACATTACATACTCATCTCATGTCTTTTAACGTGAGGAGGTTGATATAGAGGTGGATGTGTCATTTGTGGAGCATAATATCTGGATTGTTGATTGCATTACAACGTTTATCCTTGAACGGTCTGTTCCTTTGGTACGAGTGTTGTGGCAGTATAGTCGGGTGCAAGATGAGACATGGGAGATGGAGGCTTATTTAGGGAACAGTGGTTAGTGCTATTCAGGGTTTCTTCATCTACGCTTTTCTAGGAAATTTTGGAGACGAATTTCATCAAGGGGGTTAGTTTGAAATAACACAGACCTTCTTTTCATGTATGTTTTCCCTTTTTCTAGAATTTTTGAGAAAAGAGTAGTTTCTGGAAGTCTTTCAAGTACATTGTGTGTACTTTATGACTACACGCCGTGTACATTATGAGTACATGTCGTGTACGTCGTTTCCACTAGAGACCATGTGTTATCCATGTCATGGCCACACACACAGTTGTGTGGGCTGAGGTGGACGCCGCCTAAAGCAGAGTACAAAAATACTATGTGCATGTCGTGTACTGAAAAAGTATTAAACGTGTATTATTTTTTTCATTAAATGCACCAGGGTCGCGTATGATGAATAAAACCATCTTCTTTTAGGTTTCATTCGACTGAGAGAACCTGTATGGCCGTGGATCATTGACGCACCCCTGAGCCATAGTATATCCTATAAATCGAACTTTTTAGGTTGCATTGTAATTGCATCAGTGAGTTCTCTCTTCTCCCAGAGCATCGTTTTCCAATTTCTCCCCCTTCATTAGTTATCTTGGGTTGATAAATTAGTTCATTTTCTTAGATCTACAGCATTCTAAGACAATTTAAGCCTTGCAGTTCAAGTATATTGACCTCCTAACCCTGAGGTAGTTGGTTTGTGTCATTCTGTTGATGGTCGTTGAATATTTTGTCCAAATTCTACCAAGACGATTGAATGGGGTATTGTGTATTTAATGTTTTAGCCCTTTTGTTTTCCTACTTTTCTTATCTTCTAGAGTAAAGGATATTGATTGTGAATAGGGTGACCCATTGTGCATTGGATTTATTTCCCATGCATGTTTTCCTATTTCGGCATTTGGGTATTGTTTTCCTTTTAGGATTCTGTTTACTTTCCAAGCCTAGTATTTTATGATGGTATGACTGTTATGCCATAAATTCTAGCCATATAGTTCATGAGGTTTACTTTGGTTGTCATGCGCACTATACTTATTTGACTTACACAGGTCCGTGAAAACCTAGTGTAGTAGACCACATGAAGAATGGACATAAGGGATTCTCCAGAGTGCCTTTATAATTATACGATTTGAGACTACATGGGGATTTATGTTGAGTTCTTCCCTAGTGTGTCTATAGTTCCTCAACGCAGGCCACATGGAGAATTGATGTTGAGTGATTCCCCAGAGAGCCTTTAGTACGATACGAGACTATAGGGGGAATCCATGGCTAGTGCTTCATCAAAGAGTCTATACATTAGCTAAACTAGAGGGGTGAGATAGTGTGTGTTGCCTAGAGGGTTGCATGTACATTATAGGTAGGACCAAGGGGATCGGCTATGGGGACTTCCCAAAGGGTTACCTGATGTGTTATCTATTTTTATGTTCCATGTTGTGTGGTGTTTTGAATTCTTAAAATTATGATTGTTACTACTTATTTCTTTTTTTACTGCTTTCTGTACTTTTACCTGCCATATATTCACTGATTATTAGGCACTAATCTTGTGGTGGTTTCCTATTGGGATTTTGTCTCACACCATGTTTTGGCCAAGATTTTAGGCCCAAACACATTATATTGTTGAATGTATAGACAAGGGAAAGCGACATTCGACTCCAGGTACTTGATTACATTGGACCTGGAGAGCATAGGACCAAGCCGAGGCTTGCGATTCTGAAGAGATGCTCATCTGTTTTCCCTTTTTACTTCGGTTTAGCAATGTATTCAGCATTGTAATTTTTTGGCAACATTCCTATTCCTATATGTATCATGCATCATTTATATATATTTATGCTCCGGTTTCTTCTTTATCAGACTTTCGTTGTTTACTTTTTTTGGATATTTACTTATTTTGCTATTTCCTGTTGATTACATCCATTGTATACTCTACCAATGACTGCATAGTTTCTGCACTATCACACCCAAGGCCCTCGCTGATAATCGGCAGCCTCTTGCATTCATGGAAATGCGTTAGAGGCCATGTAACCAACCAGGTATGGGGCGCCTCATGGTGGCTTTCGAAACCGAGACGTTACACTATAAGCGACCCATTGGTACTAAATACAACAAATAAATCCCATTGGTGCAATCCTGATAGTGTTACCAAATGAAGACGTAACATCATTCATCTAGTTTTTGGTCCTTATTTCATTATCCACCTCCAAATTGATTTTATTACATTTCTAAAAAATGATATTAGTGCCATATATATATATTTATTTATTTTTAGGATTATTTACACAATTTCACACACATCCATAAAATCATACACATAGTCATCATACATTTGTACACAGGACAACCACATCTTAAATTGATGTCGTTCATTTTTTCCATTTCCACCGATAATGTTTGGAAATAATGATGTAGATGTTGTTTTTATTTGATATATAAGATATTTATTATGTATTTAATTTTATTATATTATTTCACAACCCATACATTCATACTTTACATCTAGGGTAAATACGATGACTTCATTTCTGGGCGTGTGGACAACCGCCTACTCAAAGTGATGTGATTCACTCATATTTAACAAGGAATGTATTTAGAATCATATTAGTATAAATATATGATATATATTTCATAATAAGTATTCATTAATAAAAATATACACACACAAATATTTCATTTTTTACTTTCATTCAATACAACAAGAAAATAAAAATCACATCCATGTGTACGTACGACCAACCATCTCTATGAACGGCGTAATACATTTCATATATCATCCATTTATATATATTTAAAAATATTTATATATAATGACTATATATGATATATATATATATATGATGTTTTATTTATTAAAAATTAACAATAATTATATGATCAATAGGATCAATTATAAAAAATCTATACATATATGAAAAAAGTAAATATTATACGAATCATAAAATTAACATGAAATTATTAATAAAAGTAAAATATAATGTAAAAATAAAATTTAATATGGAATTATATTTGAGTATATGGTTTTATGTAACATATATAATAATCTTATAATTATTATACATGATGTCATACCACATACAAAGTGTTTCAAGTCTTAATGTATGGTTTTTATCCCCTCAATTTCTATATATGTGAGATACATGCCATTTACCACTTGTTTCTTTTTGTGTGGGTTATATAATTCCCATGATTTAGTTATATTATATTTTTATTTAATTTTATCTTTATTTATATATAAATTTTATGATATATCTTTCATGGGGTTTTTGGTCCAAAGGTTAAAAAATTAGTAAGGTAATTTTTTCTCACGTTAACATCTTTGAGACACATGTTTCATTATAAACCAATATTACTTTAGAAGGTATGTATAATGTCCAATAGGAATGTAATCATGTGAATAATATTCTTTTCATTTTATTATAAATTTCATGTAATGTAATTGTATCACCATGATTATGATATAACATTACCATATTTTCAAGAATTTATTTCTATAATATCATGGTTTATTATGATTATTTATTATTATTCTCATATTGATTATAATTTATAATTCATCTCATAATATCCCTCAATAATATTATTCTCCTATTTTTATTTTGGTTATATCAAATTAATTGTGTGGTTTCCCTCTCATTAGTATATATGATAAATAAATAAAACATTTTTATGAAATTACATCATTTTTCACTATTTGGTCAGAAAGATGTGTTCATTGAAAACAATATTTCATAAAAAAATTAAAAAATATTTTAAATTTATACTATGATGGTTATAAAAAAAATTTGTCCATATTTTATCATTTAAAAAATGTTTATAAAAGGACTATACTATTCATATTCTAATCAAGGAAATTATTTGAACCTTTTAATTTAAAATAGGAATGTTCCATATGTATGTAATTACATGTCATTAAGACCAACATTTCCTTGATGATAAATTTTTTGTATATGATGATGTTTTTTAGGAAAATATTTTCCTATTTATCTAGAAATTCATTTTTCTTAATTTTGTTTCACAAGGATAATGGTTATAATATATTTTTAATGTTTTAATATTGTTTGAAGTGATTTTAAAAGATTCTATTATATATTTTCAATTGTTTATTTTCACTTGAAATGATTTCAATTATTTTATTATTTATTTATATGATTTAAATTCCATTTTCTAAAAAATGATAACCAAAATTCTTTCATAATACCATTTTATATTCTTAAATATAATTTATATGAATCATTTATTAACAAAACTAAATATTTCATTATGTTTTTGATGTTTTCTTCAATGAAAATGGTTTTCAATATAATTTCATGTTTCTGTTATAATTTTATGAATCAATTTTGAAGAAAAAGGGTATTTAGAATGTTAAAATGATTCCAAAATTTTATCATTGTGGAAAAGATAATTTTTTGAAGAAAATTTTAAAATGAAACTATAAATATAAAATTAAATGTAAAGGATTTTTGAAATAGTTTTATGATAGTTATCTTCAAAGAAATGTTATTACCCTTAATAAATGAACCACATGATGCTTCATAATACATTTCCATCTAATATAGTATAATTTGTAACATTTAATTGTTTAATGGGGATATGATCCAAAAATATCATTTATAGTGGTTCTGTAACTATTTATGTTTTAGTGGAATGCTTTTTGTGACATATGTATACATTCCAAGGGTAATATGCTTTTAGATCATGCTTATTTTAATATTTCATTGTTTAATGAAATTATAATGAGACCTATCACTTTTCCAATGCTAATGATATGATGAAATATTCTAAAACACATTTCATTTCATGAGATTTCATTTTATGTTTATTAAACTCTTCATTTCATTATGGGTCATGATATGGCACATGGTCTATTATAATGATGAATATATATGAATAATATTAATATGTGACTAGTGGAACATATATCACTCTCCAATGCAATGGGTAATGATTTATATCACACAAAATAAATATGGGAAACATGTCTTTGGACTTGACCCACTAAAATAATTTGGGGAACTTGATCGACTATAGGTATACTGGGAAACCCAATCCACTGAGGGAAGATGATGAATCCCAATCTAGTGTGAGAAGAGGAGGAAAACTAGATCGTTTATAATGAAATTATATTGATTGGGAATGTAGGTGTGTACCTCTATGTAGGTGTAGTTCTTGTGATGTTCCTAGAAATGGTTATTAAATAATCCTTGACTTCAATATAATTGTATTCATTGTTTATATGTATACAACAATTTCATGTTTTATTCTGGATGTATGATTTCATTGTTTACTCTCTTGATAGTTGAAATATTCATGTATTATAAAATACCATAATTTCTTCCATGATTCATTTTTATGTAT
Source organism: Viscum album (assembly GCA_963277665.1). Taxonomy (NCBI): domain Eukaryota; kingdom Viridiplantae; phylum Streptophyta; class Magnoliopsida; order Santalales; family Viscaceae; genus Viscum; species Viscum album. Next base: position 1,020,619,673 of record OY728143.1, read on the forward strand.
TTTTATATATATTAGGATCATATAATGTAAATATCATGTTCTCATACAATTATGTACATACTACGCTTATGTATAACCTTTGGGTCTCCATACTTAGAATTTTATCAAGTCACTATATTCTATTTCCTTTTCAAATGTTATGATGAATTACTTAATGTAGGAGTACTAAAAGTATGATATTTATGTTATATTTTGAACATCATTAACCAATGTAGCATAATGTGTTACCAGTTAAAAAATACACTTATATATTATGATCCATGGGGATGTATTTTTGTAATGATCTAACATTAATGATATCCCATAGAATAAATTTATGTGTATGTATAGAAATGTCTCCATGGATAAGCCTATGGGGTCATAGATATCAAAGAAGGTGTCATAATTATTTCTCCTTGTATTTTATTTTATTAATTATGTAGTTTTTCATTATGTGAAGTGTTTCCCAATGTATGTTTTATAGTTTTTGTCAATGGAGGGATCCATAAGGAAAATTTATAATATTGAATGTGGAAGAAATTTTTTTATTGAATAATAAAATTGGATGATAACTGGAGTGAAGGTTGTTGTTATCATGCCTAATCATTGTTCACAGAACATGATTAAAAATGTACTCCTTAACAAACTCTCAAAAATAACAATATATGTTAATGAAATATTTCAGTCATTTTTTTGGGTAATATAATCAATTAATGAAAGATGATTCAATTTACCGTGTGATGATTATGTGGAAATCATCACCAATATGAATGTCTTATAGGCAGAAAAATATGTTTTGATGTAGGAAAAGAAGGATACATAACAAGTAACATCAAAGTTGAAATAAAAACGTTAGTCAATGCAATAGGTATGAATATTTTCATCCTTAAGTCTTGTAAATTAATGAATATTTTAAATTTTGAATTAATTTGAATTATGAATACTAATGTCCTATGTGTAAGGATCATGAAGAGAATAAGAAATATTGTATAAATAATGGTCTTACAACCGATGATGAAGAGACTATGAATGAAATATGAAAGGTATGTGTTGTTGAAATAGTAATGATGATAATGATTATTAAATTGAGTTTAATAAAAATTAATACCTAATTCATATTTAATATTATATGAAAGCGGTATTACAGAATTAGTTGACGGAGACTAGTAATTTGTTTCTGAAGGATCTGGGATGGATGAAGTATTTATGTTTTGCAATATAATTATTATATAAGAAATATCATATAATATATATTTATTTACAATAAAAAATTTTCATTATATATTTGGAAGTAAATTTTTAATGGTTCTAATGACGTATAATAGTGACTTTTTTGAAATTTGATATTTTAATTAAGTGAAGGTAACCGTTAATGTGTTCCTGATTTCTGGAAAAATTTATTTATATGTAATAAAAGGTTTTTGATATGGATAATGTAAATTATGTAGTATTTTTGAAAAAAATTAATGAAGGATTTATTGGAAAAGATTTTTATACCATATTTGATGAAATTTACATCATTTTTGGATTTATGGAAGATATCAAATAATATTTTGAATAAAGAATCATACAAGATTAAAATAAGGATTTATTTTCATTCAGTTTATGAAAATGTTTTAGTAGAATAAACAATCAAGGTATTCATATTGTTGGTATGTCAACACCAATAGATACTATATGTTATATGTCAGAAAAATATTTATCTTATTGTAAAAAATTGTAATGATGTTCTATCGAACGTTTTGAAAGTAAATTTTTGGGAAGGGATATGTGGTTATCAATTTATGGAATTTTTTACGTTAAAACTAAGATTATGTCTTAGATACCAATGTATTATATCAAGATATGAATATTTATTCATACTAGAAAATTGTTCTAACAATTTTTATATAATGATAAATAAACATAAATCGACTGAATTATAATTATTTCATTATATTTCATGATATTTTAGTACTACAAGAATGAAAATTTTAACTTCAATTATATGAGTAAGAGATGAGGTGTAAATAGATCTAGATAAAACTAAAGGGTGATATTTTTCTTATAAAATGGATTGAAATAAAGGATGTATATATTTATATGTAAAAAATTATCATTATTAGGAAAAAGTTATTTGAATAAATTTTTATCATATTATAATCATTATTTATAATATCAGTTATATATTTCAGGCTTTTTTAGTTTATGGTTTTGGGATTCTAAGCATTCTTTGGATCACCAACATTATTGGGTTTGTATATATTTTAAATATCAATAAATATTTATAATTTTATTATATGTCCAATCCATACTTCCAACCTATGATATCATATGCAACAACATAGTTATCTGTTACTTTGGGTAATTTTAATGGTACCAATATTACCACTTTAAAAGAATTTTTAGTATTTATTTTTTGATGTGGGAATTTGAGAAAGAAACATTCATGTATTATGTCAATGATAGCCCAGAAAAATATCATTTGTTAAATTCATTAATAGGGGGTATATTGTGACACCATGAGTTTTTGTCAAATATTTGTCTCGAATTTATTTAATTTTTTTTGGAAATTTTTAATTCTAAACAACACTAGAATTATATTGTGTTATATGAAATCATACATTATTCATTCTTTTTATGAAACAACATGTTTATCATACACTACACACAACACATGGATTATCATTTTGTTTATTGAACACTATTATTTTATTGTGTTCCACACAATACCGAGTCCCTTCAATAAAATGTGTTACACTTAAGATCATGTTTTACCGAATTATAATACATTATAGTTAAAATATTATTAATAATGCATCATATCTACTAAAATTTAAGGTAAAAATTATATAATATTTTTAACATTTGTTTATAAAATGTTTTCTTTAGTGATAAATTTGATATAAGAAAATAAAGAAGTAATTGGGCATATCGAAATTCAGTTTCTATGTAAACTAATTTTTTTCAAAAAAACCATATTATCCCAATAAATCAAAAAATAAACATTGGTTGAATGTTTTTCATAAATATTATATATTAAATATTCATTTAATTTTTTTTAAATAATTTTATATATTTTATAAAAAACTAGAAGTGAAATATAATTTTATGAACAAAAAGATGTATTTTGAAAAGGCTATTTTAAAACCGTTGAATTTTGAATTAATTTAAAATGTAATATTTTTCACCATTATATTTTTTATATGAAAATATTAACCTAATTAATTAAATATTAAAATCAAATGTTACTTTTTGTGATTTTTTAAGAATATTATTATTTTTATGAATAGTGGATGTACTGAATTTTAATTAAAAAATTCTTTTTCATCTAACTTATTTTTATAGTAAAATGAAAATATTATGTGGTTTTAATGTATAATTAGGTGAAATATAAATTATTTAATACAATTTCAATCATTTTATCCATTATCAAATTGATGTTGGCTATACATTTTTTCAAATATTTGGACTTTTTCCTTTAAAAACACAACATCTCATCATGTATGTAGAATTAATTTTAATTTAATATCATCCAATTTTTTATTAGAATTAAAAAAATTGTATTTAATAATTAGAATCAGAATAATTATTAACAAATAATATAAAAATATTTTTTTAACTAAAATTAATTATGATTTTAATTATAATTAGATATAGTGGATAAGGTATAAACATTCATAGTTAATTAATATGCATATACAATAATGTGAAAGTGACCATAAACATGTATAAAAATTATTTTATATATATTTTTATACAATTACAACTAAATTTATATGTAATTATCTATTTTTAATTAATTGGGGAGTTCTAAAACAAGATGTAACAATTACATGTATTCAATTATACCTAATATATGATTTCCCCAATTAAAAAAGGAATCATCTCCTAACCATATAATTATAGCTACAATTCCCTTTTTGATATTAAAAAAATAGACCAATTATCCTCCCCATTCCCATAAATTCATCATATAAGGAACCTCTATCATAAAATCCAACCAAGGCAATCCTTTTGTGTAATCCAATATGAGTGACACCCAAAAGAGGTATCATCATCGAATATGCAAATTTTAATTTTTTCATTCTCTAACTAATCAAATATTCTTATTACATTACTAAATATTAAAATTTATAAGTTAAATATAATATTATTTTGTTACATTAATTTTACAATATATCCTCACACACACATCAATATAATGGGATACATAATCATCCTTCATGTGTACGGAAAGATACCATGTAACAAACTGATGTCGTTTCTTCCTATATTTCCATCAATCATGGTAAAAAATAAGGAATTAATTTTTTTATTTGATATATATTAGATTTATTATTTATTTATTATTTTGGATTTATTATAAAACACATAACATTAATCATTTTATTTTTTTTGTAAATATGAAAACATCATTTGTAGATGTGTGCACTCTTGCCTATGCAAAGCGTTTTGATTCGTTCACACTTTACCTTGAATCTATTAAGGGTTGGTTTATCTAAAATATATAATATATATTAAATAATACTATTAACTTATTTATATAATATCTATATATATATCATACAATTTTTCAATCCGATAAGAAAATGAAAACAACATCCATGTGTATATACAACATTCTATCTCCATGAATGGTGTATTTCATATCATTTTTCTAAATATTATATAAAATTATAAATATATATATATATATATATTGAATATATATTATATTTTAATCATATTATTAATTTTTTAATTTTTTAAATAATTATATATGTAATAGGGTTAGAAATAATGTTCCAAAATAACAAAAAATGAACAATATATTACTGAAAATCCTACAATAAAATGAAATTATTAATAAAAGTGTAATATAAATTTATAATAAAATAATATATGGTATTATATTTAATAATATGATATTATTGTAGATTAATAATAATATTATGCATATTATAAATGATGTTTGATAGTGTAAAATGAATTACGAGACTTAAGGGAAGGGTTTTCTGATCTGAACTTTTATATCATTTACATACAAGAAATGTTCACCAATTCATTATCTTGTAAGGTGTATATATTATATATTATGTATTATATAAAACATATATATAGATTTATTATTTTATAAACTTTCATTTTATCATATCTCCTTCATGGGGTTTATAGTTGAAAAGATACGAAATCGTTTGGGTAATTTTGCCTAAAGTTTTCTTCTTTGGGAGATCTGTTATATAATGAAACTCTATTTCATTATCAATATTGTATACGATGAAATTGGCATTTTATTTCATGTAATTTCTTATTTTCATTATGTATTTAATTTCATATAATGTTACTTGTTCGTCGAGATTTTTATTTAATGTTACCGAATTGAGAACAATTTATTTATACAATCTCATCATTTATTAGGTTGTTTTACTATTATAGATCAATTATTAAATACTATAATCTATAACATAAGAGGTATCATAATATTTATTATCATGCGGTCATAAATTTTCATTCATTGTAATGTTACCATTTTATCCACTCTATACCACTTGTGATAATTAAAAAATGGTTTTAAGTAAAATCTATATTTATTTCTCATTTCGATTAGAAATATGTTTATCGTAGAAAACATGTTTTATAAATATTTTTTTATGTTTTTATATTATCATTTTATTTTAAATTTACATTTTTACAAATGTCTTACACATTTAATTTTTTTTTCAAAAGGACTCTTTCTGTCTTAATCTCATCAAGTTGCATTTCTGAACAATTTATGGTTTAAAATAAATATTTATAATGTATAGAATTTTCCGTCATCATGACTGTAATTACCTTAACTATTCATAGTATTTTTTGGTTTTTTTAATATATATTTTTCAAATATTATTAAAATTTGTTTAATTTTGTATTGTTTTTAAAAAAATTTATTGACAATTATTTACATCTAAAAAATGTTTGAAATGATATAGAAATAATTTTTTATGTATTTTAGAATGGTTATTTTTTAAAAAATTCATTTAATTTAATTTAATAATTATTTATAAATATATTATTAAATTTTCAGGTAAAGGTTATTAAATTTTTTTAAATATTCCATTATATATATATAGTTATTTTGAAATAAAAATTTTTTAAAAATGTTATCAGTATTTCAATTGTATTATTAATGTTGTTATCAAAGAGAATAGTTTTAAAATTATTTTCATGCTTTAGATATATGTTTTAAAAAATAAAAATAATTTTTTTAATGTTCTTTATAAGTTGGAAATTGGTTTTAATAGTTAAAAATATATTTTTCTGATGAATTGATTAAATTTAAATTATTATTGTTAATTTAAAGAAAATGAGTTTTTAAATGGTTTTATTAAATTAATTTTAAATGAAACAATATTTCTATTAACGAATGTTCCATTGGATATATCAAAACACTTATTAATCTAATAAGATATATTTTTTATACTTTATTATTTACTATAGAGATGATCAAATATTACCATTCATAGTCTTTCCTTAATGGTTTATACTTTGATTGAAAGATTATTATGAGACTTATTTTTCCTGTTGGGTTTTTATTCTATTGAGACATGCATAAATTAATTGGTTATGTTTTGATTAAAAAATTATGATATGTATATTGTTTTCATATGTAATGATATTATTAAAAATTATTTATATCCATTTCATTTATGTGTTATGATATGATGTGTAGAAAACCAATCTCATTATTATGGGTCATGATATGATACTTTTTTCTGTAATCTATAGGCACATATAAGTACATCATTATTATGTGATGTAATGGACCGATATCTGCCACCAATGAGTTGGCTAATGATTCACTTCTCATGATGTAATTTTCATAAAAAATTTGAGAGGTCTGGTCCTTGTTGGAAAGATGGGGAAACTAAATCTTATAGGTAATGATGGGGAAAATAGATACATTGTTTGCAGATGGGGAAATATGATCCACTCTAAGTAGAATGGTAATCCTAATCCCTTATAAGGAATGGACTACTACTAGGAATGTCATTCTATCTGGCCCGGTAGGTGTAGTCCCTAAAAGTTCCAATATAAGTTTTAGTAACAACCCTTGAATTATAGATAATGATATTCCTTGTTTATATTTTAAACAAAATACCATGAATTTTTCTTATGGTTTGGTTTATTGAATTATGATCTAGTTTTCATTATGATTCATTTTATAGGAATAAAAAATATATATGCCATGATTCAGGATTATGTGCTTTGATATTCATAGTATGATCGTCATGTGTTATGTACGTGCTCTCAAACAATTATGGTAATTTTAAGCTCAATTATATCCTTTATTTACCCATTTTAATAATATGATCTAACCCCATTCATAGGGTTCCTTTACCCTGGTAATGAATAAAGGTTTTATGTAAGAGTAATGAAGGGAATGTTACTTACGGTAGTTATTGATGATATTTCACTAAACATGAAGAATGTTTCCCTAGTTTTGGAATACACTAATCTATTATTGTAATTGGGTAGTTATTTTTTAATATACATTATATTCCCCTAAAATGATGTAATATACATTCTTTTTATGCTTGGTTGATAATAGAAATTCTCAAGACTATTCTCCAATTCATGACCATTGAATTGTAATGGGAATTAAATGTTTACCAAATGGACATTATGTCATCATTAATGAAGAGAATTATAGTATAATAAGTCTACATAAAATTATAATATTTTTTTTATTATTCCTAAATCAGATATCAAAAATTTATTTCTAAAGAATGCATTATATGTATAAAATCAAGTTGTGGGATTGTGGTATTTAATACATGATCATTATTTAAAGTTTCTCAATTTTCAATGTAATTTAGTTTGTTATTATCATTATTTAAACAATACAATTAATAAAATTGAGATGGGTCTAGTTTATTTCAATTAAATAAATTATATTGGGTCAGATGATGAAATATTAAAACTATTTTTAAAATTCACGAATGTGGAGGTTGAAATAAAAATTAAAAGAGAACAAGAATTTTTATTTGGTTTAAAATTGATGTAAGAAGAAATAGTACATTAATTTCTCAATATTAATATTCCAAATATGTTCTATCATGTCCTGTCCCCCACAAAATGTTTTTTGACTACCCCAAGGACGCTTTCCATAGGCCAGGGCTGGAGACTAGCACATGAAAGTCATGTACCTGGATGTGGGAAGGCAATGCAATTAAACCTGCAAACACACAGAACAAGAAAATGACTAGATGAAAAAAAATTAGTAAAACTAAAATATTGAATGATTGTACTGAATTTAAAGTAGTTGGAATACAAGAAAAATGGAAACAATAGAACTATAACAAAAAACATCTAATGAAATCGTTCACCAAAGATCCTACCTGAAGGGTAGGTGGAACTCATCTCCGGGACTCTCCTCGTCAACCAGTCAGCTTTGTGTACTTCGTAGTCCAAGATACCCTAATGTCTCAGGTATTCTTCTTGACTCTTGCACAAGAAACAATAATGTGCGGTCAAATCCAGGGCAGGGGTATATATAAAAATACCCAGAAGGGACCCCAAGCCCACTGAAGGTCTCTCAAAATTCCTCAATGTAAAATACACAAAGTTTGACCTCAATCACAAAACCTAAGAAAAGACTCAGCTCAAACATGGTATATAACTCGTATATCTATAATAAATATGATTATTCCTAATATAAATCATTTTATTGTGATAGGAAGTTCTACAACTGAAGGATGAATACATTGTTCCATTGTCTATCCACACAAGTTTTTATGTCTTTAATCCATTAAGACCCGCTCTATGGACGGTCCTCATTGGGTTGCATAATACTAATACACACAGGGTCTATATTATTATGATCCGCATAGGTTAATAATAATGTAGATCCATATAGAGTCTCTACGATGCTGATCCACACAGGGTCTCTATGATGCTGATCCCCATAGGGTCGCTATTTAATTAACAGCCAGCCACCAGATTCCCTCCACTCAATGCACTTGAATTTTGTAGAATCTACTCATATGGATAAAACATTTTCCTCAAAATGTCACAATTTTCTTCAAGGAGTAACCCAAATGACGTTCATGTCATAATGGATCCAACGTGATATACAGTGCGTCAATCGGATGTCGGATCTATGAGTTATAAGCACTTTTTTACCGAGGTCCTGGTTTGAATTGGATGCAATCCATCCCATCCATACTCCAAATACCCCAAAATAATCAAGGGGAGTTTATTAAAATAGATTTCTTTTTCCAAGAATTCCATCATCGTTGATAGTTTTTCAAATGGAAGTATGGATTGTGAGGTACGTCCTTTGTAACCATATATTTTTTGAAAAGGGTCATGTCGAACCAGGTAGGGCTGACCCGACCTGACCCAATCTGGTACAAGTCCGACAAAGCCTGGACTGAACCCAATCTACTGGTCAGGATGTGCTGGGCTGTGGAGGGCTCATCCCACTAGGCCAAGGACTGGTCCGACCCAAAATGGTTCGGTGTGACCCACCGGGCCATGCGAGGTCGCCTTCTTATATTAGAACAGACGAATCATCTGTTCATTTTTGGCAATTGTGGCACCATGTGGAGACACCCCCACTATAAAAGGGAACAACTAGGTGTGGGTCCCCATATACCATGGCTCGAACCATGGACTTGTTCAGTTGGGCATGACGGTGGGCCACCCTACTGCCAAGTCAGCCGACTAAGGGTCGGCAGCCCCCATTGTCCACCACGGTGCTTATAGGTGCCACCCCTCATACGCATTCGATGAGATCCATCCACTATCATTGCCCACTGACGAAGATCTATGATGCTGTTTGTCCTTTCTAAAGGCCCCAGGTGTGCTCTGGTGTCCCATATTCCCTTTTGATTTCTCAAATGGACTTCCAAGGATGTCGTCGTTACTACAAGTCTCTCGGATTCAAGATTCGATGGAGTTGAAAATCCTTCCTCAAAGAATGCGATAATAACCAAAGTGGAGGAGGGTCTTCCCCTTGATTATTTGGACCACAACATCCATTTTTTTATCATATAATGTGAGTAGTAAAACAAATCACATATGTAATTATTAAAACACATTAAAATATCCTACAACAACAACCCGTAATATCATAAGAATCGTGGATCATATTTTTTTGGATAATCTGTGATAGTAATGATTTTCAAGAATGATGAATTGAATAGGAAATTTAGCGGAATTTTATAAAAACCCATACCTATGATTTTTAGGATATTTCGTAGTTGTAAAAGAATAATCCATGCTGTTTGAATCAATCAGCATTTTTCGTATCCGAATTGATTCCTCCAACATTGTTGTCCAAGGCTTCATTCTTCGTTGGAACGGCTGATCAATGCCACCTCATCGGAGTTCACAAAAAATGTGACACCACCCTCTCACTTTTCCAACTTTTAATGATATTAAGCATCGTAGTAAGATATTTGTCCTCTTTTCCAAAAATGTCCATTAATTAGTGAAATTAATGAACCACAATAATTAAACTTTGAGTGGTTACACAATTGATGTGTAAATAGGATTTAATTTCCCTTATTAATTGTCTAACTGCCTATGTGGTCCCCACCACCATCACACAAGGGGTGATATAAAAATAATATAACATTTTATTGTTATTTTATTATTCTTAAAAAGTATTTTAAAACAAACTTTTTCTCCCGACCAGTTATTGTCGATTTTAAGCCTCCATTAATTGAATCCTAGCACTGCAAGTTCATCATTGCCCTCAGATTTCAATTCTGAGCACCAGTGAAAAATATAGAAATTCAAACTCCCTTGTTTACTAAAAGCACCTTAAGAATTATTAAAATTATGTTCTAGGCATACAAGGGCCCAAAATCAAGAGCCATCAATTTTCACGGAATCACATTAATCCAAAACAATTGAAAATATATAAATATATATATAAATTCTAGGCCTTTAAATTCTTCCCACATTTGGAAATTTCTTCCCCAAAAGCTACAAAAAACTCGTGAACAAATGGGGGTACTGAGCACATATCTGAAAATCTCGCTACCATGTTCTCTCATGTAGATTCTTGTCCTGCCAATGAACATACACTGTGAGGAATAGACTTTCCACAAAGGACCAGCTCTTATAGAACCTTTATCTCCACTGGGAACTCTGAAAACATCACTCCATTTTTGATTTTCACCTCTCCCTAGTAGATAACATGAGATGTATCATGTAAATACCTCTTCAGTTGTGACACATGGAAATCATTATGCACCTAGTGAATCTATGGGAGAAGAGTTATACGGTACATCATCTCGCCTACTCCACTGATGAAATGAAAATGTTTTATGAACCTTGTAAAAATCTTTCCACAATAGATAAACCACTGTAATTGTAATAATTTTGTGACCTATAGGGAATCATGGTATCCCTCCTCAATCACCAAGGGAATCCATATCATATCGGTATAATTCTTATCTCTGTATATCACACCACACTGTCACTTTGCAAATTTTTTAAGATACCAAGGGTCTTATTAATATATTAATCCTATTTTCATATAAAAGTCAATTAGTCCGTGAAATTAATGAAGCACACTAATTAAAAAGTATTGGGTATATAATTGATGTGTAACTAGAATTTAATTTAATTTTATTAAAAGTATGACCACCTCTGTGGTCCATGCAACCATCACTCATGAGGTGGTAGAATAATAAAATAAAAATTTTATGTTTGTTTATTATTCTTAAAAATTTCTGTAATACAATATATTTTTCTCGAAAAACTACGTCTGAAGTTAACCCTTCATTAAGAGAATCCCGACAATGCGAGTTCAACGGTGCCCTCATATTTCAATTCCAATCCCTAGTTCAAATGATAGAAATTTCTTCTGGCACGTTTATTGAATGTACATTAAAAATAGATCAATAATCTATTTTGGGTACACTGGGCCTTGGAATCAAAATCCGTTAATTTTCGCAGACACACAAAAATCCAAAATAATTTAAAAATAATTATATAGATATTGAGGATGTTTATATCTTCGAAGAGAATTTATACTTCTTAATTATTTGGAAGGTAAAACACAATTTTCAACAGATATTAAACTATAATGAGATAATAATGTCAAATTTGGTTATTTTCATTCATATAGGGTGATCATTTCTAGTTTTTATTACATAACAATGATATAATTTGATAATAATTCTAAAATTGAATATAATTACTATATCAAATAAATCCTTATGGACACCACTAACATATAAAAAATCATAATTTTCAATATCATGCTCAGGGTAGATTTCAGTTTCCTATATAATGAAAGAATTCATTATGAGTTATTAGGATATATGTTGTAAATCTGGACCGGTTCAGCAAATGATAAAAAATTAACACCATATGGTGCATTCATTGATGTTGGATTATATATTTCATGGTTAATAATGAATCAGGATTTAATTTTTTTATGATTTATAAAAACAAAATATATTTCAACAAAAAGAATATAAATGTGTTTTTAATGTATAATGTAGTATAGTGATGATATTGGTGTTGAAGTGAATTCTCAAATTTGAATCAATCATAATAATACAAGTGTTATAATTCATCAAGAAAATACATTCCACTACACATATATGAATAATAATGAAATCAAGTACAATATCCTAAAAACGAAGGTGGATCATGTGTTTTGTAGTTGATGTATGAGCCTACATAACAACATGTTGCAAATATTTTAAATAAGGACATACTAAAATAATAATCATAACAATATAAACTAACTATTATAGATTAATTGACTATCCACACATAAAAAATGCGTAAATGTGACCAACACCCCTTAAACATTGGATTTTCTTTCCATCATGTATTTATATGTGTTCTTTATAGTGTTATTGCCACAAAGGAGTGAAATTATAATTCATTGACCATGTTAGAGAACTAACATGATCAATATATGGTTATAATATGATTGGGGGAGTTTAAAATATTATGATGATAAAAATGATCAATGAAAGAATATATGTCATTAATGTTGGGTTCCATGATAAAATGAGTGGTTTTTTTTGTAATGAAGTAATTAATTAACGATATTATCCTAAAACTATTATTTCTCACATTTATTATATATTATTTTTTTGTAGTGTGTGTGTTGAGTAAATAATTTATCATTGTATGCAATTTAAATAAGTTATTTATTAGTAAATAATGTAATCAAATTTACTATTTTTGGAATATAGTGATTCATTGATTAACATTGCATACTCCTCTTTTTTTCATATTATGCATGGATAATTTGAAATCAATGAATGTGTGGAGTAAATCATTGATGGATTCATATAATCTCAAGAATATAATTTCTGTATAATTTGGAAGAAGATTTAAAGTGGAATCAAAGTTTTAAGTGATGTCAAAAAAGGGGGTATTGATATGAAACAATCCTTCAAGGTAACATTTAAATTCTGTTGGGTAGACTATGTTTATTAAAAAAATCATATTAAAGGTTATGTTGGGGAGTTTTGGATTTATAATTTGAAATTTATTTTAAAAATGATCAATGATTTATTCATGTAATAATAATGTGATTTTAATGATGTTTCATTTTAAATGTATCTCTATTTTTCTATGTGTACCTAATTTGTGGGGTTCAAAATATAGAGTTTTTATAGTATTAATGAGTGTTTCATTCACATGAAAACATGTGAAAATATTTAAAACATATGGAATTCATGGTGTAATATTTTTTTTTAAATTGTCTGAAAGGTTTATAGATATCGAAAAAAAAATTATCATAAAGGAATGAAGTTAGGGTATGTGATATGATATATTTCATGAATGGGAAATCTCCCTAAAAATTAAATAATATAAATAGTTTAATGAATAATTATGAAGAGTTAAAAAACATGATCAAAAGATTTAATATTTCAAAAAGTATAGTAATGTTATGTAATAAAAAACTACCATTGTCATTTGAAGACAAGAATCGATGATGAAAAATCATAGGATTTGAATTTGTGATGGATTTTTAGGAAATATATTCTTGCACAATGGATTCATAAGAATAAAATTTCAAAGTTGGATATAATTTTTATTGAGTAATATTTTTTTGAACTATTGGTCCATTGATGAATGGAAATAATTTTTCATGAAAGAGATGACTTTGTTTGAATGAACTTGCTTTTCGATAGATAGAAAATTTTACAAAAATTTATTTTGTTTTTAAAAATTTGAATAAAGGGGATCTATGAGAAGGAATATTATGTGAATAAAATGATTTTTTATAATTTATTATATGGTAAATATGTATTCATCAATTGAAAAAATGTGTCAAATAATAATGAAACATATTATGTGTAAAATTATTGGTTCAAGTTATCAATGTTAAAATATTTTAAAGCATATTTGAGAAAACATTATCTCAGAGAGAAAAAATCCATCAAATTTTGTATGGTAAGGAACTATGAGTGATAGGGAGTTTTCCCTTAACACTCTAATAGAAGATCATTTCAATGGATTTTTTTTCATAGGAACGTTGTCTTTTTTATTCTCATTGTATATTGAATTATGTTGGTGAACATTGTAATATTTTTATTTATCATGTATGCCTTCATTTCTTGTCAATAATTTTTAATGGAAAGGGATATACTAGTTTTTTTTATTTTAAATCAAAACCAGATTTTAAGGGGTAGCATTATTAATTTTTGATAACCTACTAACCTCACCCCTCATCGAGTAGTTAATCTAATTAATATAATAACAAATTTATTTTATCTTATAGAATCTATTTATTTATAATGCTATAATTTTTCTTTGGTTATGTATATTTAATAATTGATTGTATATTAATTTAATTTCATGTATCATTTAAATATACATACATTTTTTATATTTCTATTTTCATCATCAGAATGTTTTTTGTACATATATATTTTAACTAATTCCATGATGAAAATTTGAGCTTAAATAATAGGCATTTATTTCCAACCATTGTTGTTTATGTAATGTCACATATGGTTTGTATCACCTTTGACATAGAGAAATATAATAGGTTGAATAAAGTTGTAATAATATTATTCATAATAAAATAATTAAACCAAAATGATATGGAAATTTTTTAATACAAATATTTCTAATGTTTACATGAAAACAATATATCAATCTTACGATATCTTCTATAGTAAGACCATCATTTCAACAAATGATAATTTAATTTCAATTGTTTTACACATGGAAAATTATTAACACTATCAAATCAACATATGTTACTTGGTGTTGGGTTGTTTTATACATACTATTGAAATTAGTTATGATAATGAACCATACATAATGGATATAATGGTGATTATGATTTACTAACTTATTTCCCACATGAGTGTATAAAAATGTAATAGAATAATTCTCACTCAACATACATAAGTATTTAGATTGCTTCAAAACCCAACAAAAATTTTTAGTATTATTTCTTATATGTCCTTCTATTCAATAGATTAATATACTTTTTAGTATCTACAAATGGAAATAATATATATTATATCTACAAAATCACTAATTTTACAAAAAATGTAGATTTTTTATTTTTTTTATACTTTTAGATTGGGTTTCAATGTATTTATTAATTCCCGTAATGATAATGACTAAAATAATTTTAAAAAATAAATAAACCACATTCTAGTACAAATTAATTCAATTCACACTAACATAAATTTATTTAACAATAATACCATAATACTAACATTATATCTAATTTAATATATCATAGACCAATGAAAAACAACGTTTGTGTCATTAAGGATTAGATAAAAAAGAATTTTATTTTTGGATCCGATTTAATGTTCCTTTATAATATAATAATTTTGGATCCATTTTATGATATCTCTTAGGTTATACACATTTACAAATCATGGGAAATGGAATCATGAGAAATGGTCGAGCTTGAAATATCTATGATAAAAAAGTAGCGACGTGTTATCAGATGCGAGATCATAATATTATCAGAAAATAGGAGAAGTGTATAAAAATATTATTTAAATAAATTGAAAAACTATGAATTCTATATGAGTCATGATAAGAGGATATATAAACTATAATTAATAACCATGTTACATTCCATAGGAGTTTGAGATAATATATGTAAACCGTTGATCATAATCACGTGAATATATCCTAGAAATGGGGCATTATTACACTAAATCATGAAATTGTGGAAGATAAACATATTTAATACTTATGAAAAAACATTGTGAGAAAAGATTATATAAAGTACTACTTCACATCATTTATATCATAAATAAACCACTTAATAACATTCATCTATCACATAATAACGAACTAATGGAAATAAAAATATGGATCACATAATTTCAAAATGATAAAACCATAATTTACCAAAATTATTTAAATGATTGTTGCCCAAAATTTATTCACAGTAGAAGAAAATTTCATAAGATAATTTTTATGGTTGTTCCTTAGAAAATAGCTTTCAAGTTAATGATGCCTTTTTAGGTAATGATGAAAATGATAGGGAATCATTAAACTGTTTTTAGGTAATGTTTTTAACATACATGTATGTGAAATTGTATTGGGTTATGTTGGAAATGTAAATTCTGATATATTGAAAATAATGTATTTTAAAAATAATTATTTATATAGAACAATAAAAATTTTGTTTTTGAATCTGGTATAACGGTTTCAAATTAATAAGGGTGATATGTAATATTATATGAAATATAATTTCCCAAATGAAAAATCAATAATGAGACCTTAAAATTAGAATAGGATTTAAAAATAAATTTTTAGTTGAAGATAAACCATTTTATTTCTTAACAAAGGAATTTTTTTTAAATAATTTCATGAATTTATCTATTAATTTCCTACCACATTATCATGTGCTCTTATAGAAATTCATTTCAAAACATTACATAAAATAAATTATTTATTGAAAATTTAACTTCATCCATCATTATATACTCTTATTATATTACTAGAACATGATCTTCATGAGTATAAATGAAAGAATATTTGACATACAAATACTTATAAATTTTTTAATCAAATATTTATATGTTTTCTTTAGTACCTGGATAAAATGTCTATTGTTTAATTATTTGTTACCCAATCAACATGATGATTTTTAAAATGATCTATAATTTTACCTATTCTATTTTATTCAAATGAATAACATGAATCGTATAATTTCTATTTTATTTAAAATATATATTTTTTCATAAAATTACACTAATATTTGTGATTAATAGAATAATAAATATATGATATAATAATTTAATGTTTATTAAATTACAAATATAATTCATATATCAATTGGATGTAGACATTGTAAAAAATTAGGTTCTTTATATGTAATAAATCACAGGGCAATTTAGTTTTTTATTAGAATAATCTATGTGATATATTTTTATTTTGGTTTAAGGCCTATAAATTCACACTAAATTAGTTTATTTATGTCTAATAAATGCCAAATATCAATACTAATCTCCAATTTTTGTAAATATCATAGAAAAAATGAGTTTAAACTACTAAAATTACGTAATTTCAGTGTTCAAATTCATCTGATGTGACATTCCATTCACACTTTAAAATCTCCCTCACACTGTATTTTATTTTTAGTCAATGTAAAATATTAGATTTTTTTTAATTACAATATATTTTCAATAATTTTATCTAGTGGTTATATAAATAATAATATCTTATTTAAAATCAATAAATTGAAGTTATATTTAATTATAGGAATACTATAATAACTATTTTGAATTAACTACTAATATGAAATTGAAATTTTCATCTAATGAGAAAAATATGACTTCCAACTTATGAAAATACTATTTTCTTTCATTACCTTCAACAATTTATCAATTTTTTATGTATTAAAACATTAGATAATATTTCATTGATGTGATTTTTATACATGATAAAAATGAAACTTGTGAGGATTATAAAATTATTCTCATAGAAATAAAAGAGATAAAATAAATTCCTTTCATACTTTTGTAAATTTTGAATCTATAGATCAATGAAATTTGAACATAAATTGACATTTAAAAAAAAATTCAATTCAATTCAATTTACAACATTTGGAAGGTCATTATATACATCACACAATATGAATAAAAGGTTAACATATTAAATATATCATAGAAATACAAATGATATGTGAAAACTCATACATAATGTATTGTATTTCATCGAACATATGAAAACCTCACATATAAAAAATAAAAGTTAATAATTAATACTAAATATGAATTTATTAATATATACCTTACTATATATTATTATTTCAGTAAATTATATTATCTATTTATTAAAAATTTCATGTAAAGGTTA
This sequence comes from Viscum album, assembly GCA_963277665.1. Lineage (NCBI taxonomy): Eukaryota > Viridiplantae > Streptophyta > Magnoliopsida > Santalales > Viscaceae > Viscum > Viscum album. The sequence goes on from OY728143.1 coordinate 1,020,637,925, forward strand.
TGTTTTGTTAATACTCGTGTTGTTTGTCATATATTTTTTGAATTATTAATTTTGGTCTTTTTACATTGATGATGATTTTCAAATAATATGAATGTAAATAATGATATTAATATAATATATATATATTATATATTTATTTAAAAAAATTAAAAATATATATAAATATTAAATGATATACACTATTCATGTTGATGGTAGGTTGTATGTATGCATGACTATTGTTTTTGTTTTCATGTTGTAAAAAATGAAATAAATCAATTGAAATATATGTAAATATCTATTTAATAATCTAGATTATTTATTATATAATATATATAACATATTTTTATTAATATTTCCCTTAATAAATTTAATGAAAAGCATGAATGAATCACATCGCTTTGAGGAGGTTGTAGTTTACACATCCACAAACAAAGTTTTTGTATTCTTGAAAAATATTATCTATGAGGTGTTTGTTAAATTATTATTAGATAAATATAAAGGGTTATAAATATAATTTATATCATATAAAAATACTAATTAAATCATTAATCCCATCCTTGGGATATTTTAATGGAAGAACGAATTGAATTGGATCACGAGACAGTAGTTTTACATAGGCATGAACGATGATTCTGTATCACATATGATGGAAGTTTGTGGAGTAGTAGGTCAAAACCATAAAATAATTTTATTTATTATATAATATACCTATTTTAATATATAACCCATAAATGATAATTATTTTAAGTTTATCAGAAGATATAAAACAAAATACCTCGTTGAATAATTTACCTCTTTTGTGGGAAACTTCTATTGGTTTGAACCATAGGAAATCCATGGATGAATTTATGGCCATGGATAGTTTTATGGGGTGAGAGGTAAGATATTTGGAGATTATAAATGGGAATTTACTTGAAAAAATGATTTATTTTTGTTATTAAATGAAATGAGTTGTGAGTTACCTTTTACAGTGCATGGGGGTTGGCATTTTTTTAAATACAAAAAGATAAACACTATTGAGAGGTATCCCTTACCTCATGTGATTTTAATAATTTTTTCTTTTCAATAAAATATGTTATATTATTTAAATATTTAAATTAAATGGGGTTTTGTTTTCTTTTTATGTTATTTAGCACCTTATGATTAATGATTAACAACTAAATAGACTCATTTTTACTTAAATCAATGTAACTAATTTTAAATTATTTCAATCATAATTTTAATAACAAATATTTTAACATATTATAAATTATAAATTATTATGAACTCAAATATTAAATCCATTTTTCCAAATTCTAATCAAATAAGTGGAAGATATTAATTTAAAATAAGTCCATATATAGAATGAAACCTTGGGCTTTAAATTAAAAATGATCAAATGTATGAAATGTTTTTAAATAAAATTTCATGGATCATTGTTTGTAAAGACCAAATCTTTTTATATATTAATTATTTAAATAAAAAATTTATATACTATTTAATATTTAATCTAATTATTTTAATAAATTTGATAAAAGTTAATTTTTCAATTAAAATTATGTATTTCCCCAATTTATAAAAAATTGAAATCTTAAATGGAAAATATTAAAAAGTCACCCAATTTATATTTTTAAATTAATATTAAAATAAATTCTGTCTATTTTTTAATGTAATAATCATTAAAAGTTTAGGTAAAATTTAAAAATAACATTTCCATGAAAAGGTGGTAAAACATCATTTTATAATAACACTTATTTTTTTCCTAAAGCATTATTTTTTTCTATTATTTTTCTTACAAACATATTGGATTACATTAAAAACATTTGGATAAATATAATATATATTAATATAATTATTTTAACTCTATAGTAGATAATAATTTATTTTATTAATAGAAAATACTATTTTGTGGATATAAATTGTTTTTATAAAAACACTTCAGTTATATAACATTTTTTTCACTTCTAATTAATCTAAAAAAAATAATTAATTTTATATACATGTGTTGGCCATATATTCATAATTTAGATTATATTTCTCACATCTCCCATTTCAATGACTATGTGATATCAATTGGCTAAATTTAAAATAACAATATACTGTTGTACTACTCGATCTTGCATGTAATGATAGATTTTGACAAAACTAATAATTGTGAGTAAAATATGAATATATAAGTTATTTGTATACTATAAGGTAATCAATGCACTACAAATAGTCAATTATTAATTCTAAATTTTGTATAAAATTTTCCAAATTTGGTTTATTCATATAATATAAGATATACTTAGTGTTACATTAATTGAAATATATAGAAATATTAAGTAAAGATCAATATTATTAATTATTTCGGGTGTTATACACATATAATTTTTTATTTGGTGAATTTATACAATTCGATAGATATTAAACACATTTAATATAAAAAAATGTGTCAAATCATAACCATATTGGACATATAAATTATCATAAATAATCATTGAATGAGTTGGAGATAAAAAATTATGTTGATAATCAATTATATGAAATTAATACATCATTCCCTAATGAATAAAATGGGTATAATTTAAAATTATGTATGAATTCAATGACAATGATAAAAATAAAAGAGTTAAGAAGGTATTTGTTGCAAATATTTTCCTGGATGTAATATATTGTGTGGGTGAATAAATACATAATAGGAAATGCACATCCAATATGATAGAAAATATAGATCTATTACATGAATCAAATAGTACATGGAATTTATTGTTAATTTATAAAATGATGAACTCAAGAAAATTATTGGATTGAGAAAATCATTTTTTATGGGAAAATATATTAGATGCATTGATGTATTTTTCATTGTTAGTATCGGTTACATCATGCCATGTCTTATTTAGTTGGTTATCTATAGTCCTAATATATAATTGAATAATATGTTGTGTATAATAAACAAAAAATATGGTATATTTTTTAAAATATAAATATAATGGGAGAATACCGACCTTTTGAGTGGAGAGGATTATATGGTCTTTCTATTCATATTGATAGAAATAGGTTATACCCTAAATGGATTTTCAATAAAATCCAACAATTCCTTGAATATCTAGTTAACTGTTATTCAACATGAGATCATCCCATGATAGCATAAGATCATTCTAAAACATGTGACGCCTATAAATAAGGAAACATTATTATAATAATGTATATGGGAAATGAAAAAATATCAACCAGATTAATTGAATTATAGCAGGAATATTTTTACAGACCATTATAACAATAACCCATTGTTGAGAAGAGGTATTATGATCTATTAATTGATGATTTCAATATGAAGAGATTGATATTTTTATTTTCATACATGTATGAAAGGTATAGTTTCCTAACACAATAATATATATAAACTAAAAGGAATATTTTTTTGATGGTTCTTTTATTTTATAATATAATTGTATGCAATTCACAAATATCCATTTTGAGGAATAACTCATGATCAATGTATAAGGAATCATTTTTTAAGTGCGAACACATCATCAAAATGCAGTGTTTTTGGTGAAGTAATCAAATTATTAACAAAATGGATCGAACAATGCTACATTAAAATTACATAATATATAAATTTTAGAAAGAATAAGTCTTTACATTAGTTTATATATATAATATTTCTTTATTATGTATAAATGATGAAAATACTCTATACGAGATATTTTATGGGAGGACACTAACATTGAAATTTATATGAATAATTGTTAGTATGAGTTTTTATCTCAATAATGAGAAATATAGAATTCATTGAGTAGTTGATATAAAGGGATATTCCAAGGATATATAGAAAAAAATAAAACCATATATATTATTCAATAGGTGGATGGAAATTTTGTTTAATACAATGATGTTACTATAATATGGAAGGGAAAAAAATATTTGGCAATACATTCAAAATTTACCTAATGATAATGATAAAGAGGTCAGAATATTAGTTCTCTTAGATGTTTAAATTACTGATTCAGAAGAATATATTGATTTTATAGAAGAATTCAAATCTATATCTACCTAGAAGGTGAAGATTCAAGCTGGAAATGAGAGGAAATCATCATTGGTGTCTAGGTATCTCTATTTCAAACTTAAATAATGAATTATTTTTAGTTTGTGACCTTCCTATCACAGTTAGATCAAAAATGTATTGATGAAGTATCTATAAACAATAACATGGTTTAGCATAATGGTAAAAATTTGAAATATATTAAGATAATTCATAAATGATATATTGTTTCGAAATGTGTACATAAGAATTACATTAGTACCAAATGGGTCTTCTTGAACAAATTGAAAGAACTTTGATTGGTAATTCGAAACAAGGAAATACTACTGTGAATGGTATACACACTTATTGAGGAAATCAATTATGACGATAAATTTTTATTTGTTTCAATAATAAAACCCAGAGTTTTTTAACATATTTATTTCAAATTAATTTAATATTTTTTGATATTTTTCATTTCACACAACAGTAAATATATATTCTGTAATATGAAATCATGCAGTTATTGTTATTTTTATATTCAACACCATGTTATTATTTCTCTACATGAATAAAATAGACAATATATAGTACATGAAAACCATTCTTTTCATGTAATAAAAAAAAATAAAGAGTCAATTGGATAATATGTGTTACACACAACACCGAGTTTTGCGGAACTATAATATAATATTCCAAAAATAATATTATAAATATATAATATCCATTAGAATAAAATATAAGAATCAGAAAATATGGTTTTAACATGTATAAAAATTTAATCTGGTTTTTAATAATTAGTTATAAATTAAAGTAAGAAATACTTTAAAATAAATTAATTAATATTCCATTATAACATCATTTTTATATACAAACACCATATTAACTCAATAAATCAAATAAACACATATTTTTAAATTTTTAAAATAAAATTTATAAATTAACTATGCATAATTGTTTTCACACTCATAATAGTTATTTTATTGGCATAAGATATGGATAAATCCAATTATATGAAAAATGATGTTTTTTATGAAAATAATAACTTTACTTTCATATAATAGAGAACCCATTTTAATTCTAATTTATAACAATATTATAATTTATATCTGAAAAATATAAATTTATTTTCTAAAATAATAATATAAAAATTTACTTTTTTTTTGTATTTTTCTATCATGTTTTGTGTTTTTAATAATATTGAAAAATACTAAATTCTATTTGGAAATCATTTTATTTAATTTTTTTAGATAGTATATTTAAATTTAAATTATGTTGTAAATATTAATTAGAAATGTTATATATTAATTAATTTAATTGAGAAAATTTAATAAATTTCACAATTATTTTGGAGTAGAAAAAATTTCAAATATTTTGACTTTTATAATTTAAAAACTTGTTGTCTCATCCCCTATACAAGATTTATTTCAATTTAATTTCAACCATATATGTGAATAGATTTTTATTAAAATTTATTCCATATTTTGAATCAACTTTATTTATAATTTTTTTTAAATTCAATTTATTTTTTCTCAAATATATTTTTTGAAATGTAATTAAATCGTTGATATTAGTGAAGTTAAAAATGAGTTTTAGTAATGAATGAACATAGAAAAGACAAAAAAATGACCGTAAACATTTGTAAAAATTACTGGTTGGCCATTTCTAGAGTATCATCAAAATAAAGAACTATATTGGTATATTTGTAATACACTATGTTTAGGTAATAGTTGGGGAACACTAAAATGCTTTCTAGAATTCTCAATATTTACTTTAACAACTTATAAAATCCCTCATCTCCTCCCCAATTTATACATAACTCAGTCATTTTTGATATAATAAAACCAGAAAAAATTTACTCCCAAATACCATAACATAATCATCGAATCCTCCCTTTGGGACTAAATCCAACAAGGGAGTCCCATTGGATCAATTTAGATGGGGTTACCCAAAGAAGATGTAAATTCTTTCCACCCGACCATGGTAATTATTTCATTCTCCATTCATAAATTAATATTAATAAATTATTAGAAAATTAAATAAGTATCATAAATATATATATATATATATCTTAATTACAAAATATCATAGACTTTAATCAAATAAGATGCACACTCATCATTCATTTGTATGCAGGACTACCACCTTGTTAATCTATGTCGTTCATTTTTCCAATGCACCGTTAATTTTTGGTAATAATGATGTAAATTATATTTTTATATTATATATAAGATAATTATTATATATATTTAGTCATCTGAAATTATATTATAACCCATACTATTATACATTCCCTTTTTTTGTAAATACGATTACTTCGTTTGTGGGCATGTGGATAACTACAAACTCGAATTAATGTGATTCATTCATATATAACATTGAATTTATTTAGAAGTATATTAGTATAAATATATGATATAAATTCCATATTAATGATAGTTTAATTATAATATATATACACATATATTTCACTTTTTTAATTTCAATCAATTTGATAAGGAAATAGAACCGATATTCATGCATTCATATTACCAACTATCTCTATGAACGGTGTCTTCTATTTAATATATCCTCTTTTTCATATATTTAAAAAATATTTATATATTAAATATATACTATTTATAAATAAAATTTCAAATTTTATTTAAATAAATAAAAAAATTTATGATTAACATGATCAATAATAACATGTCATAATATATTCAAAAAAAGAATATAATAATCGAAACAAAACATTAACATGAAATTTTTAATAAAAGGATAATATAAAGTCAAAATAAAATATATGCAATGATATATTATAATTTTTTATTTTACATATATAATAATCTTATAATTATTATATTCAGTGCACTGAATATGTACAATGAATTTCATGTCATAATGTAATGTTTTTATCATCTCACTTTTTACATCTACGAGATACATGATGCAACACCCCAACCCTAGTTACCCAAAGTCAGTGGATTATTACATAACATTGGCATGATCACTAGGGATCAAATCCATAATGACTGATCATTTTAGTAGCCTAGGAAATATTTAATACCTTCATAAGTTTTTCATTAAATTATAAAATTAAAATCAACTAAAACATTTTATTCATTTACCACATTAATATACAATAGACTATCCCTACAGGTCAGTCATAATATACTTCTTCACATCTTGGGAAAAATAAAACATAGAAATAAATGAGCTCAGATGCTCAGTAAGGATAACAATATAGAGGAATCTTTCATAAATATGCATAAACATTTAAGGCAATTTATAAGACTAAAAAATAATCATTATAAACATATAATTCTGTATAATATGGACAATATAAATCAAATAATTCCATTTAATTATTCACATGGTTATTCTACTAGTCGAATAATCACATGCAATATCGATAGCCAATTTCAGATTGATTGATTGCATAATGCGTGACTTCATAATGATATAGTCAAAGCCTTATTCCATAACTACAAAAAAAATTATTAAGGCGTTATTCCAAGACACTAGGTTGTCTCATAAGACCTATCATGCATCGGGGAGCTATAGTAGGCTCCACCTGTCACATTCTAAGTCCAATGCATTCCACATATGAAAAGGATTAAACATAACATAAATATTCATATAAAAAATATCATATGAATTGTTAATACATTAACCATAATACATGAATGGTATAAAAATAACACATCCACAGTCAAGCATATCATAAAACCATCAATACAATATGTAATATTTCTATCATAATAAATCAACTTCAAACAAGTTTAAAATCCATCAATGGATGTTGACATGGATGAAATGAAAACTATTTGAAATAAATACCTGATTCTATTTTTAAATCATTAAAAATTCACATAATTATAAAAGAAAACATTTATTTTTGAAAAAATTTATATGCTTGTATGGGAGGCTTCAATGATGATATAACAATGGAAAATAGTCACCCCACCATCTATGGTAAAAAATTATTACCTTAATTTTGTGGAAAATGCCATAAAGTACCTTGTTTGGAAAACAACCGAAAGATTCTTTTGAAATAATATATGGTAAAATAAGGTTATAAATGACTTTAACCGATAGTCTAGTAAATAGTAAAAAAATTTGAATTACATTCTTATGAAAACATAGATGTGGATGATAATGTGTTCCCAGTAGATACTTACGTATTAACTACCTCGGATAAGTTAAGAAATTGTAGAATTAACACATACATTGTACTTTTCCTTAGTATAGGGTACATTAAAAACCACTATAATAATTAAATAATTGTTATTAAATTATAAAAGAATAATATACAGAAATATGATATCATATATGATCATCCAATATTGCTTTGTTAATAATATTTTAGTTGTATACAATGTTTCAGTTTTTAACTGATTCGTTTTCCTTTATATTCTTGGTTATGTAATCCATTTTTGATATGAATAGGACGTATTTCATTCATATCCAGAATTATATTAAGTTATTAAAAAATATTTTGATTCATAAAATGAATTTTATTCTTGAATGATTATGATGGGGAATGAGTCTAATCATGTTCGTGGAGATGAAAGTACGTACGTACACACGAGCGACAAAATCATTATACTGATTATGAAATGGTATGTAATTGTATGGTATATAATATATACAGAATAATTAACATGTTATATTTAATATTTACTTCAGTTATACTAATTATTATAACTATCCAAATAATGAAGTGTTTGAATAACAAACTACACCACAACGTGGAGACAGTAAGACGTACGTACGCATGTTTGGTGACTTTGTCATTCATAGGATGGATAGAATAATGAATAGGTTAGTACCATATTTATAATAAAATCACATTATATATGAGGTACTAGATTTATTTTTTATTTGTATGGAAACAACAAAGAATGAGGAAGTGGAAGAAGAAAAGAACTTGAAAGAGGGTGGTGAAATTATTAACTTTTCTTTGGGTGTTTCATTTTGAGTTGATCAAACATGCTCCTTAGGGTTGATTAATAATCAAAGTAAGGACTATATGATTATGTTATAGATGTTGGGATGATATTTGGGAAGGGGTTGTTCGAGACAAATGGCATTGAAGGTGTGATTTTGAGAGAAGCGAAAATTCCATTTTATAAGAGAGGTGAGGGTCACAAAATGGAAAAATGGAAATATTATTTTATAATAAAATCATTTTCCTTTTCTAATAGCTCCAAAATAATTTTTTTATATTATATGGTGAGTATATGTCGAAAACCTCTCAATCAATAGGTTTTATCCAGGTTTAGGTCATCATGTTAACCATATAATTTAGATTTATCTCTTTGTTTAATAGTTTGAAATTTACCATGTCTCTTGGTATTTTTATATTACATGGTTAATAAAATTACTATAACAAGACAAGAGAACCCTAATTGGTTCATTGTTAATATTTATAACCTTATATAAGTCATTTTTCTTATCCTTATATTTTTAGGAATATTATATCTATCAATAATAATTTTTTTTTCTAAAAAGTTAATTATGTCAATTTTGACACTATTTAGTATTTGGTTTTTTTGAAAATCATAACAACATGATTACTTAGGAAAAAATTATTCAATTTACCCTAAATTTTAATATTAATCTATAAAATTAATTAAATTCATAATAACTCTCAAATTACATTTATTTGGATATTTATAATAACATTTATTTTAATAATTCATTAATAAGGTAATTACTGCATCATCATTGTGTCACAAATAAATTAAATTATTTAATGTATAAAAATAATAAATAAAATACCATTACGTAGGAAATATTTTAATATTACAAATGAATATTTATAGTCAAAACTATCCTATCTATATCCATATATATAGAATGGACTAGTTATAAAACATTGAATTTAACACTTTTAATTCTTCGTTTAATAAAATAAAAATACATGACCTAATTTAATTCATGTTGACCAAATGGGGTAATATTTAATTCCTAAGGTTTTTTTGGTCGAATTACACATATCCAATATAATTATGAGATGTGTTAGTGTAATTATAATATCATATTCACCCTTAATTACCCAATTTACATTTAATCGTGGTAAATAAAAGTAAAAAAGATATTATTCACCAAAATTATTTTAATCTTATTGAACCAAATTTTATGTAAATATATTAACCATATATCTGGGATTTTGGTAATTATACTCACAGAAGTGGTAAAATTATGTTTTATGAAAATTTTCAAGTGCTCCTAGAAGGTGGGTAAAAACCGTAAAAATGATCAATAAGATTTTATATAAATAAGAAGATTATAAAATGAATCCAATTATTTAAATTGAACATATATAGTTATTATGTATCTATTTTTACCTAAAATAAATTAATTTAAAATAACAAAGTATTTAAATAAAATTTCACTTTTAAACAATAACATAGTGTTTTTCACTATTTATCAAAAATTGAAAGTTGTAAAAAAAATACATGAAATTCACCCTAATCTAATTTTGATTTTTTGAATCAAAAAATGATGTCCATTTTGAAAATTAATGTTGATAAAATTTCAAAATTTTGATATTACTATTCATAACATCTAGTCTCATAGGTCATGTTTTATTAAACTCCATGGTGCGTAAAACACAAGATACTACATTATTCAAAGGGAAACGTACCTTGGAAACTTGGCATGTTACATTCTCCACTCATTAAAATTATTTCTCCCTAGATATTACTAGAATATTACTGCATAAAAATATTTGGGTGGTTTTTTATCATAATTTTCTTGGATTCACATGTTGTCTCTTCCATCTTATGGTTTCTCCATAGACAATTTACCAGAAGAATAGTTCGGTGTCTCAACACATGTTCTCTAGGATTAAGAATTCTTTTAGGATTTTCCCAATAATATATATCAGGTTCTAGTTCTATTTCATAATAGATGAGTACATGCATTGGGTATTGCATGTATTTTCTCAATAGGGATACATGTAACCCATCATGAACTTTAGAGAGACTTGGAGGCATTTCAAACGATAAGCTATAACTCCAAATCATTCTATAATTTCGAAAGGTCCAAAGTACCTGGGAATCAATTTACCCTTTTTACCAAATTTATAACACCCTTCCATGGAGATACCTTCAAGAAGACATGATCTCCTACTTGAAATTCCAAAGCATTCATTTGTTTACCAACATAAATTTTTTGCCTACTTTGAGATACATTGATGTGGGTTTGGATAATATTCACTTTTTTCCATTGTTTCTTCAACATGATATGGGCCTAAGAGTTTTATTTCACCAACATCACCCCATCAAGTTGGTGTGCGATGTCACTTTCAATATAACGCTTTATATGGTTCCATATGAATACTTAAATGGAATATATTGTTATCGGAAAATTCTACCATAGGTAAATATTGATCCCATGTACCTTGTAAGTCATGTGAGAAGGATCTCAACATGTCTTCTTTGTTTTGAATAGTCTGTTCTTATCTTCCATTGGTTTGAGGGTGGTAGGTTGTGCTCAAACGAATATCAATATCAATGGACTTCTGAAGACTTTTCAAGAATCATGATGTATAATGGGGATCACGATCAGAAACAATCGAAAGGTTTACACCAGGAAGTCTTAAAATTTCATTAATAAATAGTCTTTCTAGACGTTCAAGTGGTAAATCATATCATATTAAAAGAAAATGAGCTGACATGGTATGATGATCAACAATGACCCATATTGCATAATTCGTTCTTGGAGACTTTGGTAGCCCCTTGAAAAAGTCCATCATATTATAATCTCATTTCCACTTAGGTATTTGAAGAGGTTACATGACTCCTCGAGGCTGTCGCCTTCCAACTTTCAATTTTTGACAAACCATACTTGCTGATACAAAATCAGAAATCTACCTCTTCATGTTGTACCACTAAATTTTTTCTTATTATATCTATACATCATGGTGCTGCCATGGTGTATAGAGAAACTGGAGATATGAGCATCATCCCACGTTTCACTATTTAGATCAGGTATGTTAGGAACACAAAGTCTCTTCCCAAATTTCAAAATTCCACCTTCATATATGAAGTCACTCAAACTGACATCATTGATAGATTTAATCTTTTTTTGAAACACATCATCATCAGACTGAGAACACTTTATCATTTTTTGTATAAATAGATTGGAAATCATTTGAAAAAATTTAGATGTTCCACCTTTCATGGTTTTTCCCATATCTATCATTACTAGATCCATGAAAATAGGATCCCTTTAAACTCTCATCTCATTAAAAATAACATGATCCTTTCTGCTCAAAGAATCTACCACCATATTTTCCCTCCCCGGGTGGTAGTGTATAATGAAATCATAATCTTTGAGTAGTTCAAGAAATAGTCTTTTCCTAATGTTGAGTTCTTTCTATGAGAAAAGAAACATCAAACTCTAGTGATTAGTATATATACCACATTTTTTCCATGGTGATAGTGTCTCCAAATATTCAAAGAAATGATTAAAACTGCTAACTCAAGATCTTGATTGGGATAGTTTCGCTCATGAATTTTTAGCTGTCGTGATACATAGGAAATAATTGTACCATTATGCATGAGTAAACAACCATGTTCTTTACGCGAAGAATCACTAAAGAAAATAAATCCATCATTCTTTAATGGTAGAGTCATGATAGGAGCATTAACTAATATTCTCTTTAGTCATTAAAAACATTATTTACACTCTTTTGTCCATAAAAATTTAACCCCTTTACCTGTGAGATTGGTTAATGGGTAAGCCAACTAGGAAAAATTATGGATGAAATGTTGAAAATAACATTCTAAACCAATAGAAATGCATACGTTAGTTATACTCATTAGTGAGGAAAATTATTGGATTGCCTTTGTCTTTGAAGGATCAACAGAGATTCCATCCTTAGAGACAATATGGCCAAGAAGTGAAATCTTTTAAACCCATAATTCACATTTTCTGAACATCCCAAATAATTCATTTCCATTAAGAGCCTTTTGAATAATGAGCAAGTGTTTTTCATTATATTTTTAGCATTTAGATTGTACAAAGATATCATAAATAAATACCACTAATAAGTCATCAAGATATTCTTTGAAGACATTGTTCATTAATCCATGAAAAATAGGGTTCATTATTCTGTCAGAAATGAATTAATATAATCTCCTAAGGCCCATAAGTAGTTCGAAATGATGTCTTTGGAATGTATTCCTTATTTACACACAACTGATGATGTCCAGATCGATGGTCAATCATTGAAAAATATTGAGATCCATGATGATGGTTGAAAAAATCATCAATGCAAGGTAAGGGATACACTTTATTTATTGTTATAACATTGATCTCCATGTTGTCAAGGAACAACCTCATAGATCCATATTTATTATTAAAAATGGACATGGGAACTTTGTCATGACCTGTCCCCTGAGGCCCATGTCATAACTATACCATGCCCGCCTTCCATAGGCTGAGGGCTAAAGACTAGCACCAATAGGTGTATTCCCTAAAATAGTGAAGGAATTGCCTTTATAACCGGTAAACTCACAATAATAAGAACATTGTAGGATAAAAGCACAAAGTGAAACTATGTAGTAAATAGGTTGTGTTCCAAAATGATAAAGGGGACAGAATACAAGCACAACTGAAAAGTAAAAGTAAACTAAAACGTGCATGTATAACTGAAATAACTCCAGTGGACACCTGCCTAGGATCCTACATGATGGGTAGGTACAAATCTCAAATGGTCATCTCGGTGGTACGCCTTGTCTAATGTCCACATCCAAGCTACCTCATCTCCTAGTACCCTCGTCCTCCATCAACGTTGACCATCATATACACAAGACAAAACAAGTTTCCAGCGTAGCCCGTGCATGGTTGAGTATAATCATACACAAAAGGGACTACGAGACCCTCAATGGTCTCAAAAAATACAAAAATGATTAACCACAAAGCATGGAAACTATAGTCAATCCTACATAGGTATATGCCCATACATAAAAATATGTTTTCAAGTATACTTATCTATTTAATTATGAAACACAATGCCCAACTCAAAATCACAAACCTCAACTGTTCCACTGAGGAATGATTACAATGATGGTAACACCCCAATGGTATGTACGTCAATGGAAAATCCACACATAAGTATACCAAAAAGGTATCACTGTGAAGGTAAGTACCACAAAGAAATCACCACACAAAATAGTACCACAATGGTATCATCAATAATTTATGGACATAGCTCACACCATGTATAACATAGATATTGTAGTATAGACGATTAGATGTAACTAATAAATCATCTTACTCTGTTGAGTGGCAGACTCGCGTAGGATCCTAAATCATCAGACCCATGTAGGATCCTAGTATAGCAGACCCACGTTGGATCGTAGAGTATTCCAACATAGATTCCTAGAGCAGATCCATGTGGGATCCCCGAACACAGACCGAGGTAGAATCCCATGGCACAGACACACATAAGATCTCTTTCTCATGTTACAGCCAGCCACCTGGTTCCCGCACTAAGCTCACTTGATTCGGGAAGGGTCTACTCCTCAATCCACATGAAGATAATCAAACATCCATGATGTCCCACGAAGAAGTATCCCAATGGATTTTCAATGTAATAGGTTTCCAAATGCAATAGACTGTGTGTCAATCCGATGCCTGATCTTTATGTCATTGGACTTTTTGTCCTAAGGGCCTAGTTGGATTTGTGTTGGATCCAACCCTGTCGTACCCGAACTTCATCCAACGAGTAACATCTTTAACTATGACCTAGGGCTGGACCAGGGTCAGTACAAGAAGGGATGGGTTGGTCCAGGTCATCATTGATGATGTTCCTCATTGTAGATCCATCAACGGAGATCTTCGTTGCAGCATGTTCTTTCTTTGTTCTCTGTGGTTCTCCCAACCCTCATTTGCTAATTATTTTTATCCAAGGAAATTATTATCCAACATAGTAAAAAAAATACTATAAATTAATTAATATTGGTACAACTAATTAATTGAATAGTTTAAAATTTATTATTTGAATTTTGCTCAATTAAACCTGGAGAGTTGAATGGTTTTCACACATTAAGAGGAGTTGGGGTGGTCCCCACCAATAAATTAATTTTTGGGAGGATTTCCTGCTCAGGTGGTCCCAACCACCATAATTCAAAAAAAACATGTTTCAAAATAAAAAATAAAATGTTAATTATTTTATTTTTCTTCTTCCATGAAAAAATGAAAAACTAACTTCCACCCTCGTCCTTCCACAGTCAAGGTGAAGGTCTCCTTACGTGAATATTGGTGATGCGAGTTTAACATCGCCCTCAGATTTCAATTCCGATCACCGATTCAAAAGTTACAAAAACCCACTCAAACGGAAACTGATCTTACCTAAAAGTTATAGAAATTAATTTTGTGTACATTGAGCAGTGTAATCATGCGCCAACAATTTTCACAGATTCGAATAATTTCATATTATTTAAAAAATATTAAATGGAATTTAGTTGTCATTACACTCACCATGGAGAAACAATAGGGAAAATAAATCCCTTATTACTCAATTCCTCACGTTGTTTCATTAGTTCCACTAATTCCACATTAGACATTCTATAAAGGGTCTTCGATATGGGCCTTGAACCATGAATTTAGTCAATGGGAAAATCAATTTCTCGTTCTAGAGGATGTCTAGGTAAATAATTTGAAACACATCAACGTATTCTTGTACTATAGGCATGTCCTCTATTTTAACAATAATTTCACCACCCATAGTTATTTCATTATCTTCCTCCTCAATAAATGAATTTTGTAGAGCTACTGGGGTTGGATCTAGATAAGAATCAGATGGTGATGTCTCCACTCTAAAAATAAGGTACTGCTTATCGTCATCAAAAATTAAAACCTATTTCATCTTACAATACATTTTCGCATCATGGTCTGAATGCCAACCCATTCCGAGGATTTTATCAAATTCAATCATGGGTATGATGATGAGATCAGCAGATAAAGAACAATTATATGCCCTAATGAGAATTGATTAACAAAAACGTTATTGCAAATTTACTCCTCTTAGAAGTTTTGACTATTAACTCCCATATTAAATAAAATGGGAAATATCTAATCAACAATGAAAACATAGATATTATCAAACAATTCGATAATCTAGAATCAATTAATGAATTTGAAAAAAAATGAGGAAAACATTAAATTACCTGCCACTACTAATTTCGGAGCTTCGACCTCTGCTGTAGTGATCATATAATCCTGGATTTTCACCCTTGGCCTTTTCTGAGGTAAGATTCCATAGTGATTAGAACATTGGTTTTCATAATTCCCCTTCTCTCTACATTTGTAGCATTCATCAATGAAAACCCCTTTATTCACCTTGTAATCATGAGCATGGTGCCCTTTCTCAACAGAAATGTAACTGAATCATATTCCCTTCAATAATGTTCTGGGGTGTTTCTTCTCACGTTTATCGCCAGATGGATATTCATCATTTCCCTTCTTCCCCTTATTTCCATTTCCAGAGTATTAAACAGATATCTTCTTCTTTTTCATTACTTTGAAGTAATATGACTTAGATAATTTATTTTATGTCTTGATAGAAAATGAGGAAATATATTTGTATGAAAAAAGGATCGTGAGACTAATCCTCGATGGAGAAATGGTTTTTACAAATCAATGAATCAACCAATCATACTTATTGGGTTATGTATATATTCTACTGCATGCCTTGCAATCCTTGTAAAGTAGGCATCATACACTGTAACATTCTCATCATCCTTTTCCCATAGACATATAAATTGTCTTTCCATATCCACTCGATGGTCACGAATAATGCATTTTTCTATGAAAATATATTTAAACACCATCCATTCCATTTTTGATACATCTTCATCTTCTTTTGTGTTTTGGATTAATGACCACCATTGATCTGTATCTCTCGTGAGGTGATAAATTTCCCTGACATCTCTTTCCCATTCACTACTCCCCATGGCATGAAATATTTTTTCTACAAAACATAACCATTACTCACCTAATAATAGATTTCTACTCCCACTGAATATTGGGGGTTGTTTCCTCATGAAGTAGTCAAACATTGATACTATGAATTTTGAAACAGGGCTCTCCATAAGTGTAAGGTTATTATTCATAACCTGTGAGAGTTCCCCCAGTATGTTGATAAGCTGATCAGCACTAGCTGAATCACCAGCTCCAATATAATTATCTTCAGTAATAGGGAAATCCCTGTATGGATTAGGTGCGTTGATATGATTTTCATTCCTTCCACTAGGCATCATTTCTAAAAAATGGAATACAATAGATTTTTTTATGAATCAAAATACATAATTCCAAACATATATAACACTTAACATAAATTGAGAAGTTTCTGGATATAATCCATAATCATAAAAATGTTTTTTTGAGTATGTAAATAGTCATAAATCCTTCATAAAGGTTTGTAAATAAAATGTTAATTATCCTAAGCATCTCCACCGGGAGTGTTGTAACCATGAGTGTAAGAAGTCCTATTGTCATGTACTAGGATTTCCTAGGTCAGGCCTGAAACTCCTTATCAGAGTATCCACTCCCATGTACATCTGTGCCACAGCCACCTCTACCTGCTTATATCAAGTCAAGGATGTATTTCTTAGAAAACTCACAAAATCTATATATCACCAAAATACTTGGATGTAATTATATAATAATTATCAAACTATATCTTAATATAATGTTCTCTAAATTGAGTTTTTCAAAATATAGATTCCATGGTTTGTACTAAACATTTTCTGATACATACTATAATTCCTTGACGTCTATTACCCAGAGTCAGTGCATTATTACATAACATTGGCATGATCACAAGGGATCAAATCCTGAAAGACCAATCAGATTAGTAGCCTTGGAGGTACTACATACATTCATATTTTTGTCATTACATTATAAAATGAAAAACAACAACAACATTGTCTTCATTGACCACATTCACACCCTTTATTTTATCCCTATAGATCATTCATAGTGTACTTCTTTATATACTAGAAAAAATAAAACATAGAAAGGTGTGGGATCAGATGCCCAGAAAGGATAACTATATATCCAGAACATTCATAAATAAGCATAAACAGTTAAGGAAATTTATTACACTAAAACATAATCCATGTAAGCATATAATTCTGCATTATATGGCCAATATAAATCAAATATTTCCATTTACATATTCACACGAATATTAATCTAGATTAATAATCACATGAACTATCAATTGTCATTTTCATAATGACAGAATGCATAATGTCAGATATCATAACCACATAGTCAAGGCCTTCTTCAATGATTACAAATAGAATTTTGTCAATGCCTTATGCTAAGACACCAGATTGTCTAATGAGACCTACCAATGCATGTAAGAGCTATAACGGGCTCCACCCATCACTTAATAAGTCCAATACATTCCTCATATGAAGGTTTTAAACATAACATAAACATTCATATTAAAACTATCATATGAAATGTTAACACTTCAACCATAAACCCTAATTGGTATAAAAATAACCCATCCACATTCAGGATTATCACAAAACTAGCAATACATTTTGGATGATTTGTATCATAATAAATAAACTTCAAACATGTTTAAAATCTATCAAAGGATGTTGACAGTGATGAAATGTAAACTATTAGAAATAAATAACTCTTTCTATTTTTAAATAATTTAAAAGTCACATAATTATAAAAAAATTATTTTGATAATATTATTATAAACATGTATGTGAGTCTTCAATGATGTTATAACAGTGGAAAATAGCCACCACTGTATTATAAGTTAAAAAAACATTTTTACTGTAATTTTGTTGAAAAGGTTATAAAGAACCTTGTTTGGAAAACAATGGAATGATTCCTTTCAAAAAATATATGTTTAAATAAGTGTATAAATGACTTTAACCCATAGTCTAGTAAATAGTAAAAAATTTATGAATTACATTCTTAAGAAAACATGGATGTGGATGATAAAGAAGTCCCAGTAGAAACATACGTATTAACAACCTCAGATTAGAAAAGATATTGTTGAGTTAACACATACCTTGTACTTTTCTGTGGTCGAGGTTATGTTAACCTCTTATATAATAGTTAAATTATTTTCATTAAATTATTCAAGAATTATATACCTAAATATTATACCATATATGATCTTCCAATATTGATTTGTTGATAATATTTTTGTTGTATTAATGTTTTTGATTGATAACTAATTCATTTTTTATATATGCATAATTATGTAAACCATTTTTGTTATGAATAGAATATATTTGATTCATATTCAGAATTATATTAAGTTATTAAATTTTTTTAAATAAAAATAAGAAAATTATTCTTGATTGATTATGACGGGGAATGAGTCTTATCACATTCTTGGAGACGGTTGTCCGTACATGGGGACGAGCAACAATATCATTATATTGATGATGAAGTCATATGTAATTAAATGATATATCATATATGAAGAATAATTAACATGTTATATTTATTATTTATTTCAGTTATACTAATAATTATACCTATCCAAATAATGAGGTGTTTGAATTACAAACTACACCACAACGTGGAGATGTTAAGCTATACATTCACACGTATGTTGACTTTGTCATTCATATGATGGATTGATTAACGAATATGGTTGTACCATATTTATAATAACATTATAGTATATATTAGTTACTAGATTAATTATTTTTATATAGAAAAAATAGGAAGTGGATGAAGAAAAGAACTTGAAAAAGATTGGTGAAATTATTACTTCTTCTTCTGGTGTTTCATTTTCAGTTGATCAAAACATCCCCTTATGTTGGCTTTCTAATCAATTTAAGGACTCTATGTTTACGTTATATATGTTTGGAAGATATTTCGGTAGGTGTTGTCTAGGAAAAATGGCATTGGAGGTATGGTATCGAGAGAAGGGAAAGTGCCTATTTGTAAGAGAGGTGAGTCTCACTTTAAGAAAACCTTGAAATATTATATTATAATAAAATATTTTTCTTTTTCTATTAGCTTAAAAATGATTAAGTTAAAGGATAATATGTGTATGGGTATGAAACCTCTCAATAAATTTGTTTTATACATGTTTATGTCACTATATTAACATTATCATTTAGATTTAACTCATAGTTAACTATTTTGACATTTACCATATCTCTATTTATTTATATATTATATGGGTAATAAACATACTATAACAAGACAACAAAAACCAATGTAGTCAATTATTAATACATGTAACATTACCTATGTCTATTGGCTAAACTATATATTTTTAGGAATATTATATCAATTAAAAATATTGAAGTTGTTTTAAAAACTCAATTATGTGAATCTTGACACTATTTAGTATTTGGATTTTGTGAAAATCATAAAAACATGATTACTACAAAACAAATTATTTAATTAACCCTAACATGTAATATTAACCTATAAAATTAGTTTATCTCATCAAATATTACAAATTACATATATTTTGATATATATAATATCAATTATTTTAATCATTTATTAATAAGGTAATTAGTGCATCATAATTGTGTCATAAATAAATTAAATTATAAATTGTCTAAAAATGATAAATAAAATACCATTATGTAAGAAATAAATTTATCATTATAATAATTATTTAGAGTCCAAATTATCTTATATATATCGCTATATTAAAAAAAATTAGTTATTAAAAGTTGAATTTAACTATTTTAACTCTTTTTAAAATAAAGTAATAATATATGTCTGAATTTAATCCATGTGGACCAAAGGGGGTCTTATTTTATTGCAAATTTATGTTATGGACGAATTAATGTAATCCAATATAATTAGGACATGTTTTAGGGATATTATAATATCATTTTCCCCTTAATTACCCTATTTACATTGAATTGTGGTAAATAAAAGTCAAAAGATACTATTCACCAAAAAAATATATTCATCTTATTGAACCAAATTTTACCTACTGCAATTAACTGTGTCTCTCATATTTTTTAAATTCAACTCACAGAAGTAAAAAAATTTTGTTTTATTGAATTTTTTAAATGCTTCTTGTAGGCGAGTAAAAGACGGTAAAAAGTACAATAAAATTATATATATATAAAGAAATTATAAAATGACTCAAAGAAATTAAATTGAATATATATAGTTGTTATGTATCTATTTAGACCTAAAATAAATTAAAATAAGTTAACTAATTATTTTAAAAAAATCAGATTTAAACAATAAATTAATGTTTTTCACTTTTCATTGAAAATTAAAAGTTTTTAGAAAATTATAAAATATTCACCCTAAGAAAATTTTTATATTCTGAATCCAAAAATGAAGTCCATTTTCAAAATTAAAATTTATAAAATTTTAAAAAGTGGGTATTACTATTCATAACGAGTAGTATCATTGGTCGTGGTGTGATAAAACACCACGTTGTGTACAATGCAAGCAATAACATTATTAAAAGGGAAACATTTTGTGGAAGCTTGGGGTGTTACATATGAAATTTCCCAACCTGTTTCTTTTGCATGGTTTGTATTATTACCATGAATTTATTATATTATATGTATAAATAATTTCATTTCTATTTACATATCAAATTTATTATCTATCATTCACTGGGTTTATGGTCCAAAGGATAAAGAATCAGTAAGGTAATTTTATCTCATGTTAACTTGTTTGAGAGACGTGTTATATTATATATCCAAATTATTTTACTTGGGGTGTATAGTGTTTCATAGAAATGATATCTCAAGAAGCATATTATTTTCATTATATTATAAATTTCATTTTAATGTTACTCTATCATCATGATTATGATTTAATGTAACCATATTTTTTGGAATTTATTTAGATAATATCATATTTTATTAAAAAAAATTATGATTATGCATTTATTGATGAAATATTATAATCCATATCTTAATAACTTTCATGAATTTTATTCTCCTATATTTAATTAGGATAAATGAAAATAATGGTTACTTTTTCTACTACCATATACATATGATAAATAATAAAAACAATGTTTGAAAATCATACTTTTTTATCCTTTTACTCAAGAATATGTGTTCATTTAATCCATGATCTGTATAAAAGATTAAAAATGTGATAAAAATATCATATGATGTTTATATGAAATTTTTACCACTTTTTTATCCTTTAAAATATGGTTTTAAAAGGAATATGTTTTTCATATTCCAATCAAAGAACATCTCTTAACATTTTAATTTTCAAATGGAATGTTTTGTAAGTGCAGGCTTATTGGTCATCATGACCATAATTTCCTTGAATAACCATTTTTTTTAATAAAGATATTTAAAAATACATATATATTCCAATTTTTTGGGAAATTTATTGATCTTAATCTTATTTTTTCATCGATAATGTTTTAAACAAATTTTGAAACTTTTAAAAATTGTTTTAAATTATTTTCATATATTCTATTATTTTTTCAAAATATTATTTTCAATGTATATGATTAAAATGATTCGATGATTTATTTATATGATTTCAAATCCATTTTCCATAAAATTATTATCAAAATTCATTCAAAATTCCATTATTGATTTTTTTAATATATTTTTAATCAATGATTTATTAAAAATATCAATATTTCTTTATGAGATATATTTATTTCAAAAATAATGGTTTTCGTAATATTATAAAATTCATTTATAATGATTTGAATAAATTTTTAAGGAATGCGGTTTTCAGAATGATTATTGTTTTCAAAACGTCTCTAAATATGGAAAAGATATTTTTTAAGAAGAAAATTATGAAATGAAACTATAAATATTTCATTATAAAGAAATGATTTTTAAAATTGTTTTAGGAAATATATTTTTAAATAATTTTTTTCCACTAACAAATTTTCCATGTGATGCTTCGAAATACATCTCCATCTAAGATGATATACATGGATTCCTTTTATTATTTACTCGGGAAATGATCCAAGAATACCATTTATAGTGTTTCAGTAGTTGTTTGTCTTTTTTATGAAATAATTTTTGTGACACATGTTTCTCTTCCATTGGTTATATTCAGTGGGTGCCTTCTTATTTTAATATTTTATGGTTATATTAAATGATTATGAGATATATATATATATATATATATATATATTATAAATTTAATTATATGATGAAATATTTATATTTTCCATTAAATATCATTGGTTTTGATATTATTTTTATTAAACCCATCATGTTTTTATGGGTCATGATATAATATATGGTTTATTATCTTGTGTAATGTGTATGTATGATATTTACATGAGACTAGTGGGACATATATCTCTATCCAATGCATTGGGTAATGATTTATATCTCACTCCTTAATTAAGGGGATAATGTTTATGGACATGAACCACTACTGTAAGATGGGGAACTTCATAGACAATATTAATATGATGAATCACAATCCACTTTGGTATGATGATGAATCATAATCCACTATATGAATACGAAAAAACCAGATCCTTTTTAAGTAAAGGATCATAACTAGGGATAGATATGTGTCCCTCCAAGTAGGCGTAGTCCCCATGATGTTCCATGTCACATTTTTCAATAATCCTCTACTTATAGGGATTGATACTTCATGTTCATATTTATACCACAATTTCATGTATCATTCCTATGGTATTGTATCGTGGTTTATTCTATTGATTCTTTAATGTTTCATGTCTTATAAATTACCAATATTTCAACTAGGATATATTTTTATGTTTTGTGATATGTATTGTATGATCTTAAAAAGAAAATATCGTGTTCTCATACCATTATGTTCTTGTTATACTTACGTATATCCTTTATTTAGATTTACTAATCATTTTATCTTTCTGTTTTCTTATGTTTCATTTCGCTAAGTTATGCTAAATGATTTTATATAGTAGTGCTAACACGAAATATCTTTTAAGGTAGCTTTTAAATATCATTCACTAAATTAGATGAATGTGTTCCAGTTTCCAAATATAGTAAACTATTATTATCCTTGGGAATTTATCTTTTTTAATGTGTTTAATATACATCTAAAATGGTGTAATGTGAATTAATATTAAGCATAGATAATTATATATGGTATCAAACAATATTTTTTATATATTTAAAATTATAATGAAAAAACATTAATGTGATCACTCGGAATATTTACATGAGTATTTATATTGATGTCTCAAAGGATAAGCAAATGGTTTCATAGATATCTAGGAAGGAGTCACAATTTTGGCATCCTATATGTTATTTTTTTGAATATGTTGTTTTTCGTTATGTGATTTGTTTCCCAATGTACGTTTTTTTGGTTATAGTAAATGTGGGGATCTACAAGTATGATTTATAGTTTTTAATTTTATGGAAAATACTATAATGGAAAATTATTTTTCCAATTAAAATTGAAAACATTTCATTGAATTTGAAATACAGATAATGATGGAAATTCCTTGCTAAAGATAATTCATTTTATTCTATACATCGAAATAAATTTTATGGTAATTAAATTATAATAGGATAATTATTTGAGTAATATTTTTATTTTTCACTAATAGAATGAAATTTTTCCATTAACTAAAATCTTAGGGTGATGTAAACACATATTGGAAAAAATAAGGTCAAGAAGAAACATTTTATCTCAATGATGGGAGTTGTGTCATAAAAAACACTTACAACATTGTAATCATTTTAATAAAATGATATATTTCGTAAGAACATGATATAGATCCTATTCCAAAAATAATTAATTAAATATGTTAAATAATTACATTAGATATTTATATCATCATGTAAAAGAAATTATGGTGCATAAAATCAAAGAAGTCTCATGGATTTGAATATGAGACACCAAAACCATACCATAATGCATATCATCTACTAATGTATCTGAATATCCAACATAACAAATATAATAATCTAAATTACCTAGTAATGATCTATATTTGATTAAATAAATATTTATTAAATTAATTTATAAAAATTATTATTATCTATATTTGTTAGTTAATATATATTTTTAATAACGGTTGTGAGTAATGATGAACGTTTTGAACAAGTATAAGGATGGAAATTTTTTCTTAATTATAATAATGAATTTAATAACACACTTAAAATATGTGGTAATTGAATTTTTTATTTATAATTACAATAAATTTATCAATTTCTCTATATTTTATTGTTGGTTATGATCATAAGATGAAATTTTTTATGATCATTTTTGAGTTATGTTTAATGAACCTAAATTGTTATTATAATGACTAAATATAATATTAATGTTACAAATTTAGAACCAAAGTCGAATAATTTTAAATTAGTTATAATATATTTTATCATTATTTATGTTTTTTAGTAATCAATGATTAATTTTAAAACATTTATAATTTAATTGGTTAGATTAACCCAAACATAAACATACCACAACTAAAAGATGATTAAGACAATAAAAGTGGATTATTTAGGAATAATACAATTATATAAATAATTTAATGATATTTTATTATTATTTTGATTTTAATTTTTAATGATTTATAATATAATAACCAATATAGATGAAATTTTTAATACCTTACATTGTGGTGGCGTTAGTCTAGACACACTCAAATGACATTTCTGTTTTTCTTAATTGATATGGGGAAATATGTAATGTAGTATTTTTTTGAATAATAAAATTTAATATAAATTATACAATTATTTAAATATATTTTATTTTGAAATATATATATTTTAGAGTATTGTATAAAATATATGAATAAATGGAAAAATTTGTACTCACATTAAGGACCTGTGTTTTCCATTATAGGACACTTTATAAAAATAGTCGTGAAGATAAATTACTGTGACAATAAGATAAATTAATTGAAAAAGGATTATTATTTTGGGATATAATTTATAGTTTCATTGGTAAAATTAAATTATGGTGTGTTCATTACATGGTCAGGGGAGGAAAATTATAGAAGTTGTGATTGTGTAATTTTTCTAGTTATTTCAAATTAATAAAAAGTGTCATCTTGATACACATTTCCTCAAGAATAAAAGAATTATAACAATGGAATAGAAGTATTTTCTTTTTGTCCAAAAAATATATAATCAATTATAAATATGATTTTATCTGGTTAGGTCTTTAACACATTTGGTTAACCCTTTTTATCATTTTTAGGAATTTATCCTGGTTACTATTTTTTACCCGTGTAATTTACATTTAATTCCAAAAAATTATACTTACTATATTTCATATTTTTAACTAAAAAATAAAAAATAAAAAATAAATTTTATAATGTAGTATTTATGTATTTATGAATGATTAATTTAAATATTAGTGAGTATAGTATATAAAACCCTACTTTTTAAAAAAAATTATATGTTTATGATTTAATGATAAGTGTAGGTTAGTTTTGGGCATGAATTAGATTTTATTGATTTAAATTATTTTATAATAGAAAAATTATGTATCATTTAATGAAATCAAAAATCTGTTTTTACAAAAATATTATTTATTCAAAAGAAAAGGAAAAATTATTTATTAAATGAAAGTATTTCATAATTTATTAATATGTTATTAATCAGTTTTCTTAATCCATAATAGAATTTTTCGTAAATTCATATTTTAATATCAAAAATACATATTTAATTAATTAAATGGTTTATAAATTTATTGGATTTACTAGATTAGATTGAGACTCACCAAAGTGGGGGTGTCTACTTTGTTTACTCATTAGTGTATTTGTTGTCCACTCCAATATAATCATGACCATGGATATGTTGGATGTTGTTCTTGTCACACCATATTTGGAGGTGAATGGATATGGCTTATGTCGTTAACCATGAGTTCTCAGTGGGGGAGAAAACAACTTAAATATTCCTGGTGAATATATTCATGGTATATTTTTTTTTCAGTGTTATATAATGTGTTAATTATTTAATATTTTATAGTACAATTACAAGAATGTTTAATTCAATTTTCTTTGTTCATGTTAGAAATGGTGGTTATTACAATGTATTGTGTGAGATGAAAATGTGTGTTATGTGATGGTATCATTTCATTTATGATGGGTCAGACCATAATTGAGAATTTTGGGATCAAATTTAATTGTGTGACGCTCCTTATCTGAGAATGTATGGTATGAATGATGTTAATAACCTCATATGATATGGTGTAATCATTAACTAATATATTATCAACCATGCATGAGAATATAAAGTTAGGAATGATGTCTAAAACCCAATAATTTATAAGTAGATGTCTATATCATTTTCATATTAGATATTATATTATATTAAAACATTATATGATAACCTAAACAAAATATATATGTGGTTGTAAGGATTTTTTTGAAGTCCCCTTCTCTAAAAAAGAGGGTGGTAAGGGTGGTTTTATATTTTTTTTGAAAGAATGCATCAAACTAGGTTATATAATTTCTTTGGTGGCATTATTATCACCTAATTACATAAAATTTATAATTGAATGAAATTTTTTGTGATATTTCATTGTGTGAACAATTTATATACATGAAATTTACATTAATATATATTTTCATTGACATTTAAGTAATCAATGAAGATCTCATTATTGTTTATCCGATCTCGGGAATTATTCTTGGTTGATAAAATAACCCCAACCCATGTACATGGAATGGGTTTCCAGGTATGATGTTAGTCCATCGTGATCCATATGATGGACACGTTTTTCATTAGGATTTACATATGGACTAGTTCTAGTATATATTAGATGATAATGAATTGGAACATATAATTATATGTGTTTTTATAGTAGATAATTTAGTTTAGTATTTTTTTAGAAAATAACTATCTAATATAATGTTATTTTTTCCAATTTTATGATTCATTTCATGTCTATATTTTGTTAAATTTTTTTATTGATAATATAGATATATTTATGACACTTTTTGGTCATTAATCTTTTCCTATATGATTAATGATTATTCATATATGTATTTAACGGGGTTCCATTATATGAATATGTCCAATTGAATTTTTGACCAATAAAAACATAGTCATATAGTATTATTTTTAAAGGAATTTTCTCCTCAAGTCTTTTATACGACCATTCCACTAGATGAAAACCTCTAACCAATTTTCATGAATTCCTCTATCAATTTCCTATGGCATTTTTATATGCGATTCAAGAAATTATTTTCCACACATTACATAAAATTTATTATTTCATGAAAATTTAACTTCTTCTTTAATTATATACAATCAATATATTTTTTGAACATCATTTTCAAGAGTACGAATGGAATAATTATTGAATTAAAATTAATGCTCAAAATTTTAATGTATTTTTTATATGTATTCATCAGAACCAGGAATAAAAAATGTATAAGTTTTCATTATTTCTATCCCAATTAGATTGATGTATTTGAAAATTATACATAATTGTTTCTATTCAATTTTCATCAAATGATTAACATGAAGCATATGCTTTATATTTTTTTAAAAAATATATTATATTTTCTCATAAAATTACCATATTATTGATGATTAATATGATGTTTAATATATGAAATAATATTTCAATGTTCATTTAATAAAAAATGTATATGATTATTTCTGTAAAGATCCATAAATTTGAAGGAAAATTTTTTCTTAAATTCTTTGAGATTTTATGAGTACACAGTTTCTGACGGCACCTGATTCTAAGGCCCGGTGTGCCCGGAATCAATTTCCGAAGTTTAGCTCTGGTACGTTCAGTGAATTGACGAGCGGGTTTTTCTAACTTTTGAACCGGTTCTTGTAATTGATATCCGAGGGCACTGATGAAACTACAATGCTTGTAATTGCTTAAGATGACCTTTCCCGAAGGCGCGTTTTCTCGGGAGGAGTTGTTAAAAATTGAGGATTAAATGTGAAGTAAATAAAATTGTGGTACAATTTTATTTTATTTATCTAATGGTTATATCCTACATGGGGTAGTTGGGGAGGGACCCAGAAGCCCCTAACTACCCATGTTAGGATATTTGTGAGGTGGGTCCCACACGACCCCCACCCATTCACATTCCTTTAACTCCTCTAAACCCACCTCTTAAAGTTGGAAACTCCCCGTTTAATTTTCGTATCCCTTTAATTAAGTAACTCACCCTCTCTCCCTCTTTATTTCATGCCAACTTACATTAAATAATTTCATTAAACCTATTCAATTATTTTAACTAAGAGTTTGAATTTTATGTTTTGAATTCATGGCATGTTATAATAAAATAAGAGTAAGTTATATTTTATTTGGGGTTGGGATTGTTGTGTTGAGACTTTGGGGAGAAGAGCTCTGACCCTCTGAAGAACTTCATCCTCTCTAACGAAGAATGTCGACTCGGCGGTTCTGGTTTTATCCATCATCTTCTTCCTCCGCGATAAGGGAGGAGACGCCGACGACGATGAAAATGACCCCACCGTCCGCAATGCTTGAAAATCACAATGTTTCTTCGAGGTAGGGGTTAATTCTTCGTTCAAGTATTATTTAACGATCTTTTTTGCTTAAATATTGGTTGATTTTTATCAATATAATGGGAGGAGGTTGCACCGCACAAACACGGCCGATCCTCCTCCCCTTTTATAGTTGATCTTCATAGTGGCTTGAAACGAAGGCGACGTGGTGCCGTTGCACCGCGTAGGGATGATGAAGACTGCGGCCGGAGCGAGCCGTGGTGGTGGAGCGCGGTGCTATCTTTCCATGTCGGTGAGGCCGAAGGAGGCCATGGCTAGGAGAGAGCCACGACGGAGGGGCGTGGCGCCGTCGCGCCGCACCATACGGATGGAAGTCGCAACCTTAGGCCACGGCGGTTCAGCAGGAGGAGGCCGAGCTCGGCCGACCGACAGCACACGAGGAGGCGGGACCACTGCGGGTCCCGCGACTTCCCTCATAGGCCGGCCATTATGGCTGGCCGTTTCTGAAAAAACCGAGGGGCGTAACCCCCCGTTTGGCCTAGGGGGAATCCCACCAGAAGGGGGGCGCCATTTCAAAAAAAAGGGGGGTCGCCCCCCCCCCCCCCTTTCCCACCGTGCGGCCATCTCCGAGCCGGGCCGCAGGCCACGCACTACGCTGGGCCGGGCCGGGATGGGTCGCTCCCAATTGGGCTGGACCCGGACCCAGGTCAGGTCGACCTGGTTCGGGTCGATCTAGGGGGTATTGGGCCGGGTCGAACTGGGCCCAAACCCCCTATTCTCGAACAGATTCATTCATACGCCCATAACATGGGCTACAGACCTCCGATCGACGTACTGTCAAGTGCGTTGGGATCCTTGGATTGAGATTGTCATTTTGGTATATTAAACTCAAGGTTTCATAGAACGTTTTGTATGGCCGGGTTGGTTCGAACACGAAACCAACCAGGCCCTTGGAGTGGAAACGCTTATAACTTGAGCTCCAGACCTCTGTTTGATGTGTCGTAGACTTTATTGGATTGCTCTTAGTGATATAGTTCTTTTGGATTACTACAATCAATGATTGGATGTAGCTGGAGTACGTTCGGGTTGGTTTTAGCATAAAAACCAACCGGGCCCCTGGAACGGAAAAGCCAATAACTCTCAAACCGTGCGTTCGATTGACACCTCGTCTGTCGTGTTGAGTTCCTATTGATGAGACAGAACTTTCTGATACATCAACTCTTGACTTCGTGACAGTTGATGTATCGAACCCTTGTCTCATGGAGTGGACCCTCCTTGAATCGAACCTGTTGTGTGCGGGAACCCTAGAGCTGGCTGCGACTGCGACGACTACCGTGCTAGGATCCTCCATGGGTTCGATGACGATGGAGACTGTACTTGGATCCTACGAGGGTTCGGCAGCGAGGGCGACTGTACTTGGATCCTCCGTGGGTTTGGCAGTGATGAAGACTGTACTTAGAGCCTACGTGGGTTCGGCAGTGATGACGACTGTACTTGGAGCCTACGTGGGTTCGGTAGCGATGGTTACTGTACTTGGATCCTACATGGGTTCGGTAGTGACGACTTCTGTACTTGGATCCTACTGGTGTTCGGCATAGGGGATGATTTAGACAATACATCTAACCATCTCCACCCCTCTTCATGAGTAGTGTACCTGTGTGAGGTGAGTCTTGACAATCAATCATTATCATCAATATGATTGACTTGCTTTCCTGTGTTGTTTGGGATCTGCTTTCCTGTGTGGATTGGGTTGTACTTCCCTGTGTAGACTCGGTTGAACATGGGCTCGGAAGTTGGAGCCGAACTAGAATTTATTTCTTAGGTATATGTATGGGAATATACCTAAGTAGTGGTGGTTGATACTTCGTATTTGTATATTTCCTTTATGGTTTATCCTTTGTGGATTCTGGGAGGCCTTCGGGGGTCTCGTGGTCCCTACTGAGTGTCGTATACTCACCCCTGCATGGGCTATGCCCACACTACATTGTGTTGGTTGAAGACGACGGATAGCGCTGATCGTGGTTGAGGCATGAGGAGCAGATGGTATACAGTGGTGGACTATCAGGTGGGACGTACACGGTGCGGACAGACAGATACAAGGAGTAGAGGAGACCATCTGTACCCACCCTTCAGGTGGGGCTTCTGGAGGACGTCTTGGTGGTTGCTGCTTTATCTTTCAGCTGTTGTACATTACTTTTCAGTTGTACTGCACTTTAAGTTGGGTTTGTATACTGGCTCATTTACTTTCCAGCACTTACTTTTGTACTCAGTTTACTTAGTGTTTACTTCAGGTTGCGTACTCTGTGGAATTTTTTTTATATAAAGGCAATGCCTTCCCTTTTATCAGGATTTACACCATTGGTGCTAGTCGCCAGCCCCTGGCCTATGGAAGGCGGGCTTGGGGTAGTCACGTCATGGGCCCCGAGGATGGGTCGTGACAAATTGGTATCAGAGGAGTCGGTTCTACCACAGAACATAGGACTCTGATAATTTCTTTTATGTGAAGCAATAGTGTTTAGGGTATTGAGTGTGGTTATCAGTCGAGGGAGTCCAGTGTTGGTGCGGCGGTCGACGTATCCATACACCAGGACCACGACTTCTGATTTCTGGCATAGTGCATGAATACATTGATTGCATGTGTGTTTCAAAGTTTCTTTTGTGATTACTTTGTGTCAGCTCACCAGGTATACTGTATTAACAATGGCACACCTGTTTCTTTTCAGGATGGCCCCACGACAACAGCCAACTTGGGTTCCAAGCTTTGTGCAAGACAGCAGCCCACCGAGTGACGAGGCCTTGGAGCATGGCCCTAGTACAGCGGAGGCACCGGCGATACCTATACCCACCGATCCACCGATGCCATCAGCCCCAACAGCTGAGAGTGCACGTCACCTGAGTGCACTGCATGAGTTTCAGCGTCAGTGACCGCCCAGGTTCCTCGGGGAGACGGATCCTCAGGCATCCGAGGATTGGTTGGAGGCTGTTGTCCGAGTCTTCAGATTAGTAGGGACACCAGCTGACCTCATGGTGATCCTTGCGGCGAGTCTCCTACACGCAGCAACAGGTAGATGGTGGAGCATGATGCTCGAGATGCTTTACGAGGCATCTTTACATTGGATGAACTTCGAGAGCCTCTTCCTCTCGGAGTTCATTCGAGCCACCCTTCGTGCGTTTCGCATCCAGGAGTTACTACAGCTGCGGCAGGGCTGCATGATAGTAGCCCAGTACTCGGTGAGATTTACGGATCTCTCGCGCTACTCCACAGACATGGTACGGGACCCATTCTTCCAGGCCTGGACCTTTGAACAAGGACTGAGGCATGAGATCAGGGCTTCGATGATCTCCCTCATCATTCTGACACAGTTAGGAGTACTGGAGCGAGCCTTACTTTTGGAGAGCTTCCTTACTGAGCCTATGCCATTAGCGAGGCCTACCGCAAGGCAACATATGGAGGAGTCTTCTACAGCCAGCAGTATACATATGTCGCAAAGGACCAAGCGGACCAGGCCATCAATTGGGATACCACAGGGTACTAGTATGGATGTGCGGGGCACACGCAGTAGAGCAAGTCATACGAGAGGAAGGTAGTTCTATGCATGCCGCAGGTATGGCCACATGGCTTGTGACTATTCGACCCGCCATGCAGAGGAGCAGCAGACTGTTGAGGGACCACCCATGTATAGGCAGAGGTTCGACCTTGGTGGTCCGCAAGAAGCTGGCGGATGAGGCAGAGGAGCTGGCCGAGCAGTGTGTGGTGGACACTGCTTTGAGCCTCTACCACCACCACCACTAAGATGACCACACCGACCCCAGGGAACGGGTGGACAGGGGATAGCTCAGCTTAAGTCAGCTGAGGTCTACGACCATAGTGCTCCGGCGGCTGGTGGACAGTAACGAGACTAGCTCCATTCATACAGACCATTGTTCTAATTTTCGTTGTTTGTTGTTCCTTTGTGTCTTTGTACATTGAGCTATAGTGATAAAAGACACATTTCCTTGTGATGTTTGGTCTCCTACCTTTTTGTATGGTTGATACTGAGAGGTTCCGGTTAAAACCATTTACTTGACCCTCACTTTTGAGATTCCTACTATAGGAGACCCAGTGACCACACACTGCTGCCGACAGTATGAGTTGACCATTAGAGGCGAGAGTAATGGTTGGATCTCTTGGTAGTAGCGTCGAGGCCTTACGACGTCGTATGTGGCATGAAATAGTACCATTCATGTCAGTATTGATGGTATTAGGCAAAGAACATGGTTCATCTAGGGGATTAGACTGGATTTCTATTCTCGTCAAAGTAAAAATCTTTGCAGCTCTTGAAGGACGTAAGCGAGAAAAGGGTGTAGTCGAGTTTTTTTCAAATGGACTGTCACACCCACAGTTTGTTGAGCAAACAGTTTATGGTTTACTCTAACATCAAAAGTCCCAGGTATTTCTTCACGTCGAAGGACCTGAACCTGAGATAGCGGCAATGGCTTGAGTTCCTTCAGGACTATGACTTTGAGTTAGTCTATACTCCTGTGAAGGGGAATGTATTAGCTGATGATATCAGCAAGAGGTTGGGCATCCAGCTACATGGAGAGGCGACTGAGCAGCTATCCACGTTGAAAATAACCTTCTTGGATAGATATGGAGTAGCCTTTCTACAGTCACTCATAGTCACTCCTCCACAGCTTCAGCGGGTTAGAGAGGCACAGCATGGGGACGTTGACTGTGAGACGCGACGTGCACAGATATCCTTAGGATAGGAACCTGATGGATTTTCTGGAGGAGGAGAGCACATCATCCTTTTTAGAGGATGTACCATGGTACCTATTTTATTACATGAGGAGGTGGAAAGAAAGTTTCACACTTTCCCTCTAGCGGTACATCCTGGAGTAGCGAAGATGTACCAGGACCTCGGACGATGGCACTGGTGGCCGGGTATGAAGAAGATTTTGGCAGTGTTCGTTTCATGATGCCTCACCTGTAATCAGGTGAAGGCGGAGCACCAGGTACCAGCAGGCTTGGTACAGCCCTTAGAGGTTCCATAGTGGAAGCGGGATGGAATATCTATGGATTTTGTGATAGGGTTCCATGTACTTCTAGAGTAAACGACTCCATTTGGGTGATTGTCGACTGACTCACCAAGTCGGCCCACTTCTTAACAGTCAGAGAGCAGGGCTCAGTGGAGAGCTTGGGATGCGTCTATATTAATGAGATCGTATGGCTTCATGGTGTTCCATCTTCTATCGTCTCCAATCGAGATGCTCTCTTTATTTCTCGGCTTTGGAAGGGGTTGCATGATTCATTTGGGTCGCAGCTACACCTGAGCACCGCCTTTCACCCTCAGACGGATGTTTAGATGGAGAGGACCATTCAGAATCTTGAGGCCATGGTCCGTGCATGTGTCCTAGACATTGGTCGCAGCTTGGAGGATCATCTTCCTTTAGTGGAGTTTGCATACAACAACAGCTACCCCTCCACCATCGGGATGACACCATACGAGATATTGTACGGCCAACATAGCAGATCACCTCTGAGCTGAAAAGCTCATGGGGAGTCATCACTTGTTGGACCAGAGATGGTTCAGGCCATGACGGAGAAGGTGCAGACCATCCAGGAACGGATGAGGACTACTAAGAGCCGACAGAAGTCCTATGCTGACCGGAGGTGGACACAACATGAGTTCGAGGATGGAGACCACGTTTTCTTATAGGTCTCATCTCGACGTGGATTACGGATATTTGGTTAGGGCGTCATGTAATCTCCGCGCTCCATCAAACCATTCCAGGTTCTCATCAGCATATGCGAGGTGGCTTATCATAGGGCTCTTCCACATCTGTTGCATCGAGTGCACGATGTCTTCCACGTATCTCAGTTGAGGAGATACGTGCATGACCTAATGAATATCATTGATCACAGGGAGCTAGACATCGATTATGTGGCGGCATTTGCAGAGGTCCCGGTGGAGATCATGGATCGACAATAGCGGTTCCTACATGGACGGTCGATTCTATTAGTGTGCATCAGGTGGCAGCATGGGATCCTCCAGGAGAGCACATGGGAGCGGGAGGCTCAGATGCATGAACAATACCTTTATTTGTTTCCGTAGTATGTGATGTATCTTTATGGGGATGTAAATCCTAAGGTGGGAGTAATGTAAAGAACCGTAAATTTCAAGGAAATTTTTTTCTTAAATTATTTGAGATTTTACGAGTATGCCGTTTCTGATGCACCAGATTTCGAGGCCCGGTGTTCCCGGAATCAATTTCCAAAGTTTATCTCATGTACGTTCAGTGAACGGACGAGTAGGTTTTTCTAACTTTTGAACCAGTGCTCGGAATTGAAATCTGATGGCACGGATGAAACCGCAGTGCCTGTTATTTCTTGAGATTACCTTTCCCGAAGGTGCGTTTGCTCGGGAGGATTTGTCAAATATTGAGGATTAAATGTGAAGTAAAAAAATTATGGTACAATTTTATTTTCTTTATCTAATGGTTATATCTTACATGGGGTAGTTGGGGTGGGACCCACAATCCCCTAACTACCCATGTTACGATATTTGTGAGGTGGGGCCCACACGAGCCCCACCCATTCACATTCTTTTATCTTTCTAAACCCCCTCTTAATGTTGGCAACTCCCCATTTATTTTTTTGTATCCCTTTAATTAAGTAACTGAACCTCTCTCCCTACTTATTTCATGTCAACTGAAATTAAATTAATTGATTAAACCTATTCAATTAATGTAACTAAGAGTTTGAATTTTATGTTTTGAATGCATGGAATGTTATAATAAAATAAAAGTAAGTCTTATTTTATTTGGGGTTTGGATTGTTGTTTTGAGACTTTGGGGAGAAGAGCTATGACCCTAGGAAGAACTTCATATTCTCCGACAAAGAACTTCGACTCGCTAGTTTTGGTTTTCTCCATCCTCTTCTTCCTCCGCGACAAGGGAGGAGACGCCGACTACGACACAATCGATGCCAACGTCCACGACGCTTGAGAATCGAAATGTTTCTTCAAGGTAGGGGTTAATTATTCATTCAAGTATTATTTAATGATCTTTGTTTCTTAATGACTGGCCGATTGTTATCAATATAATGGGAGGAGGTTGGATAGCACAAACACGGCCGATCCTCCTCCCCTTTTATAGTTGATGTTCATAGTGGCTTGAAACGAAGGCGACGTGGTGTCATTGCACCGCGCAGGGATGATGAAGACCATGGCTGGAGCAGGCCGAAGTGGTGGAGCTCGGCGCCATCGCACCATGCCGGTGAGGCCGAAGGTGGCCACGACCAGGAGCGAGCCGCGGCGGAGGGGCACAGCCCCGTCGTGCCGCACCGGACGGACGAAAGCCAGGGCCTTTGGTCACGGCGGTTCAGTAGGAGGCTGCCGGGCTCGGCCAACCGTCGGCACAATAGGAGGCGGGACCCTAGCGGGTCCCGCGACATCCCTCACTGGCCAGCCATTATGGCCAGCCATTTTCGAATTAAACGGGGGGGAGTAACACCCGGTTTGGCCTACGGTGGACCCCACCAGAAGGGGGGCCGCAATTTCAAAAACAAAGGGGGGTCATGCCCCCCTTTGCACCCCGCGGCCGGCTCCGAGCCGGGCCGTGCCTGCCGGGCTGGGCCATGCCCAACTGGGCCAGACCCGGACCTGGGTCGGGTCAACCCGGTTCAGGCAGGTCCAGGGAGTATTGGGCCAGGTCTGACTGGGCCCAAACCCCATATTCTCGGACATATTCGTTCAAACACCCATAACATGGGCTACGGACCTCCGATTGACGCACCGTCAGTTGCGTTGGGATCATTGGATCGAGTCAGTCACTTTGAAATATTACACTCATGTTTTTGGAGTACATTGGTTACGGACGGGTTGGTTCGAACACGAATCCAACCTGGCCATCAAAGCGGAAACACTTATAACTTGAGCTCTCGATGTCCGTTTGATGTTCCGTCGACTCTATTGGATTCCTATTTGTGAGACCGTTATTTTGGATTACAACACTCGAGTTTTGGACGTATCTAGAGTATGGTTGGGTTGGTTTTAGCTTAAAAACCAACCGGGACCCTAGAACGGAAAAGCCAATAACTCTCAGACCGGGCATCAAATTGATGCACCGTCTGTTGCGTTGAGTTCTTATTAACGAGATAGAACTTTGTGATGCATCATCTCTGTACTTGGTGACAGTTGATGTATTGACCCCTTGGCTTGTGGAGTGGACCCTCTCGGAATCGATCATGCTGTGTGCGGGAACTGAAGAGCTGGCTGCGACTACGACGACTACCGTGCTGGGATCCTCCGTGGGTTCGAAGACGATGGCGACTGTACATGGATCTTATGTGGGTTCGGTTGGGAGGAAGAATGTACATGGATCCTCTATGGTTTCGGCAGCGATGACGACTATACTTGGATCCTACGTGGTTTTGGCAGCGATGGTTACTGTACTTGGATCCAATGTGGGTTCGGCAGCGACGACTTCTGTACTTGGATCCTACATGAGTTCGGCAGAGGAGTTGATTCAAAGGATACATCTAATCATCTCCACCCTCTTCATGAGTAGTATACCTAGGTGAGATGAGTCTTGACATTCAATCATTATCATCGATATGATTGACTTTCTTTCCTGTGTGGTTTGGGTTGTGCTTTACTATGTGGATTGGGTGTACTTCCCTGTGTGGACTGGGTTGAACGTGGGCTCGGAAGTTGGACCCGAACTGGAATTGATGACTTAGGTATATGTATGAGAATTTTCCTAACTAATGTTTGTTGATACATGGTATTTGTATCTTTACTTTGTGGTTTATGCTTTGTGGATTTTGGGAGGCCTTCGGGGGTCTCGGGGTCCCTACTGAGTATCGTATACTCACCCCTGCATGGGCTTTGCCCACACTACGTTTTGTTGGTTGCAGATGAAGGACATTGCTGATCGTGGTTGAGGCCTGAGGAGCGGATGGTATACAGTGGTGGACTATCAGGTGGGATGTATACGGTGCAGACAGATGGATACGAGGAGCAAAGGAGACCATCTATACCCACCCTTCAGGTGGGGTTTCTAGAGGACGTCTTAGTCGTTACTGCTTTATCTTTCAGCTAGTTTACATTACTTTTCAATGGTACCGCACATTCAGTTGGGTTTGTATACTGACCCATTTACTTTCCAGCACTTACTTCTGTACTCAGTTTAGATAGTGTATACGTCAACTTGTGTACTCTGTGGTGTTTGTTTTCTTATATAAAGGAAATGTCTTCCCTTTTATCAGGATTTATGCCTTTGGTGCTTGTCGCCAGCCCCGGGCCTATAGAAGGCGGACTTGGGGTAGTCACGGCACAGGCCCCGAGGACGGGTCGTGACAATTTCTCTCGTGGTTGACTATGTAAAAGTGAATTCTTCAATATGGACTACATCACATGGTAATTTAGTTTGTAACTAGAATCAGCTATGTGAAATATTTTTATTCTTGTTTAATGCCCACAGATTCTCAATAAATGAGTTTATTTAGGTATAATCAAGGCCTAATATCAACAATACTCTTCATTTATTGTAAATATCTTGTAAACAATAGTATCAAAATCTAAAATTAAGTAATTTCAGTGTTTAAATTCATCTAAAGTGACACTTCATTCAGTCTTGATACTCCCTCTCACACTATATTTTATTTTTAGTAAATAGAAAATATTTTGTAAATTTTATTTATTTTATTTACAATATTTACTCTCTAGATACATCTATTTTTTATATAAATCAAAATATCTAATTGAAGATCAATAAACAAATGTAAATTTTTATTATTGGACAACAATTTCATATTTTTTGACCAAACTAATTATTTTTTAATTTAAATATTCACTCAATGAAAAAATATGTCTTCAACCTTATGAATTTAAAATTATCTTTCTTTCCAATTAATAATTTATTAAATTTTTTATGTAATAAATTATTTTTCCAATTTCATTAATGTGGTTTTTATATATGAAACTAATGAAACTAGTATAGAATATGGAATAAATGTTACAAAAATAAGTGTGAGACAATATATCTGTTACACAGATTAGTAAATTCTGAATATGGAGATCTATTAATGAAAAATATCAATTGAAAATTTTAAAATAAAAAATTAAATTTTATTCATCATATACCATGTGATATGTCATTATTGACACCACTAAATAAGAACATGTAGTGAAAATATAATACTTATCAAATAAATAAGAATAAGATAAGATAACTCATTGTTTAAGACTTTTATATCATAGTAAAAGTCAAAACCCCCATTATAATAAATACGAGTTTATCATAAATCAAAAAAATGATAATATTATAATATACCTTACTATATATTATTTTATTATTACATTATATTAAATGTTTATTAACAATATCATATTATGGTTTTTTTTAATTTTCTTATTGTATTTCATGTATGTTTTGACCAGATATTTTTTACTCTTTACATTGATGCTGATTTTATTAACAAAAGATTGTAAAAATGATTCTAATATCCCATATATATATATATATATATTGTATAAATGTACTTAAAACAATATATAAAATATATAAATATAAAATTAGTAACACTATTCAGGGTGATGGTTGGTTGTACGTATGCGTCAATGTTATTTTTGTTTTCATGATGTAAAAAATAAAATTAATCAATTAAAATGTATGTATATAAATATATTATAATTATAGATGAATTTATTTATAATATATATCATATATTTTTATTAAACCCAACTTTTAATCATTCCACGTAATGTTTGAATGAATCACATCGCATTGAGGAGGTCGTAGTCCACACATCCACAAACAAAGTTATCGTATTCCTACAAAATAAAAGTGATGAAGGTGTGTGTAATATTATAATATTATAATCCTAATGGATCATAAATATCATTTAATTCATATAAGAATAAGAAAAAATTAAATTAGTTCATGAGGTTGTAGTTTTAGGTACGCACAAACGTTGATTGTGTATCCCATGTTATTGAAGTGTGTGTAGTAGTTGGTCAAAAACATAAAATAAAAAATTATTTTTATATTTAGGATACCAATGGAACTATATAATTTTTCAATTATAATTATTGAAGGGTTATAGTATGAAATATAACAAATGTTCTCGTTGAAGAATTTGCCTCTTTTTTGGGAAACTCCTTTGGGTTTTAAAAAAAGGAAATCCTTGGTTTGATTTATTACCAAATATAGTTTTATTTGATGATAGGTTGTAGTTTGTGATATTATAAAAGTATATTGATGTTAAAAAAATGGGTTTATTGTTTTCATAAAGTGATGGGGAGTTTTGAGTTACATTTTATATTAAATGAGAGATGAAATTTTTTAATATAAAATCATAAACACTATTGAGAGGAATCCCTTACCACATGTGCTTGAAATAATGGTTCCTTTTAAATAAATTTTGTTAAATTGTTGAAAAATTTCAATTCAATGGGGTTTTTTGTGGTTAGGTCATTCAGGAAATTATGATTAATGACTAACAACCAAATAAACTCATTTACACCTTAATCATTATAATAAAAATTATCTTATTTTACTAATATTTTTCATTAAAAAATATTTTAACGTATTATCAATTATAAATTATTTTTAATTCCAATATGGAATCCATTTTTCCAAATTGAAATCACGTTATAGGATGAAATTTATTTAAAATAATTCCATATACCGAATGAAACGATGGGGTTTTAATGTGAAAATGTTCAAATGTTATAGATGTTTTCAAATATAATTTCATTAAAAATTTATTCTAATGACCAAAAGTGATTTTATATATTTATAATTTATCTAAAATATTTTAAATATTATTTAAATTTAATTTAACTATATAAATAAATTACTCAAAAAATGAATTTTAATTTTAAATTTCTCTGTTTCCTAAATTTATAAAAAATTGTAACTTCAATATAAAATATACAAAATACAACCAATTTATATATTGATATTAATATAAAAACCTATGTCAATTTGTAAAAAATAAAATCTATAAATGGTTCAAAAAAAATTTAAAACTTTTTCCCTTTAAATGGTGGTAAAACATTATTTTCGATTAACACTGTTTTTTATTCCTAAAACATTATTTCTTCCATTTTTTGACTATCTAACTAGTGAGATTACATTAATAACATTTGGTTTAATTTAATATATATTAATTTCATTATTTTATATCCCTATTATAGAATAGTAAATTTTTTTAATATATGTTTTTTTGGGGATATAAATGGTTTTTATAAAAAGACAACGGGTATATTAATTGTCTTGTATTTTTCAATACTTATTATTTTAAAAGAAAATAAATAATTTTATTAATATATTTAAACCATAGTTTAATAATTTAGTTAATATTATTAATATCTCCCATTTCATGGACTATGTCATAACTATAAGAATATTTCAATAAAAATATTATATATTAGTACAACTCGATCTTGCTTGATATGAATGCTTTCAACAAAATTAATCATTGTATGTAGTATAGGACAAAGATTATTTTTTATATATTATAACCTAATATATGTGATACTAGTAGTCAATGATTAATTAAAAATTCCTTATAATCTAATCCAGAATTGGTCATTTCATATAATATAGGTTATATAATGTGTTACATTTAATGAAAAAATGATGAAATATTAAATTAATTAAAATGATTATTAATTATGTTTGGTGTTATACACTAATAATTTATTGTTAGATGAATTGGAAAAATTGTATAGTTATTTATCATCTTTAATATATAATTATGTGTCTAATAATACCCAGAGTGGAAATAATATGTAGCATAAATATTCAACGAATGATATGGAGATGGAAAATCGGGTTTCTACACTAAAAGATGTATTTAGTTCTTCGTAATATAATGAGGAACATTGATATCATTTAAAATATGTACGAATTAAATGAAATTTATAAAAATAATACAGTTTAGAATGTAATTATTTCAAATATTTTCACTAAATCATCATATTTTTTGGAGTATAAATCTTTAATAGTCAAAGTATATATCCTATTAATGGAAATAAAGTGTTGTCACATGCATCAGATATTATATAGAATATATTTGTTAATTTTGTAAATGATTAATTTTTTATGATTACTTTATTTAAAAAAGAAATAATTGGGGGAAATGATAGGATATATATAGATGTAATTTTCATTAATTGTGTCAGTCACAACATACAAAGTCATATTCAGTTCTGTTTACCTAGTTATGCTATAAAATATAAAAATTTTGTTTTTGTCATAAATGAATAAATATGATATATTTTTTAAAATTTATATTTCATGATAGAAAGACATACCTTCTAAGAGGTGAATAGTATATGTACATTTTATTCGTAGTGAGAGAAATAGTTTGTTGCATTATTGGATTTTCGAACAAATCCAACCATTCCCAGACTATCTGGTCAAATGTTATTCAACATGAGTACTTCCCAATATATTATTTGATCATACTAAAACATGTTATTGTTTTCATAATGGTATCATTATTAAAATGATTTATAAGGGGACAGAAAAAATATCAACCAATGTGATTGAATTTAAGAATGAAAATGTGAATTGGCCTTTATCGCAATGATCCGTTGATGGGAAGAGGTATTATTTTTTTTAATTGATGATTTTAATATGATGGAATTGATATTTTTAATTACCTACATGTATTATAGGAATATATTAATAACAAAATAATATATGAAAACTAAAAGTAATATTGTATAGAAGGTTATTTATTTTTAATTGAAAATGGATTGAAATTCACAAACAGCCACGTGGAGGAATATCTCAAGAACAACAAATAATGAACCTTGTTTCAGAATTGATAACATGTCATTAAAATTATCTAGTTTGGTGGAGTAGTCATATTATAGAAAAATGGATCTAGTTATGATAATTGAAAATGACCTAATATATAAATTCTAGAAAGAAGAATTCATGACATCATTTATATGTATAATATTTTTTTATAATATATAAATGATGAAAATATTCTATACATGATATTTTAGGGGAAGAAAGAAACATTTAAATACAAATTAATAATTGGTAGTATGTGTTTTTTCTAAGTAAAGTGAAATATATAATGTTTCCATGTAGTTGAAATAATGGGATATTCTTGGGTACATCGAAAAAATTAAAGACTATAGATGAATCGATAGGTGTATGAAAAATGTTGTTTAATATAATGATGTGACTATAATATGGAATGAATAAAATATTTGACAACAAATTAAATAGTTCTTTAATAGAAGTGATGAGGATGTATGGATCAGAGTTTTGTTATATATATCAAATACAGATTCTGATGAATATAGTAATTATGTAGAGAATCCAAATATTTATCAACATAGAAGCTAAATAGTCAAGATGATTTTGATAGTAAATCATCATTGGTGACTAGGTATATCTACTTAAAACATGGACAATGAATTATTTATAGTTTAAGACATTCCTATATCAGTTAGATCAATTTTTTTTGTTGAAATATCTATAAATGTTAACATGGTTTATCATATGAATTAATATGTAAGAAAAATTTAGATAATTCATAAATGGGATATTATTTCCAGATATGTACATAAGAATTCCATTATGTCCAAATGGGTCTTCTTGAATAAACTAAAATAATATGGATTGGTAATTCAAAACATTTAATTACATTGGTAAAATAGGTTTACAATTATTGAGGGAATAAATGCTGACGATGTTTTTTTTTCTTCTTTCAATAATAAAACCCTGAGTTTTATTGGCATATTTATTTCAAATTAATTTAATATTTTTTTATATTTTCCATTTTACACAACACTAAATATTTGTTTTGTAATATGA
This sequence comes from Viscum album, assembly GCA_963277665.1. Taxonomy (NCBI): domain Eukaryota; kingdom Viridiplantae; phylum Streptophyta; class Magnoliopsida; order Santalales; family Viscaceae; genus Viscum; species Viscum album. Next base: position 1,020,682,085 of record OY728143.1, read on the forward strand.
AATCATGATGTTATTTTTCCTTTTTATTCAACACCATGTTATTCATTCACTGCATGAAACAAATATATAGCATTTGGAACATGAATAACCATTATTAGCATGAATTATATAAAAAAAAGAGCCCCTTGGATAACTTCTATTACACGGATGTCTGTGTTTTACCAAAATAAAATACAATATTTTAAAAATAATATTATAATTATCACCCAGCCAATTGAATGATATAAATGAATGATAAAATATCTTTTGAACATGAATATGACATTAATCCTTTTTAAATAATTAGTTAGACACGTATGTAAGAACTAGTTTAGAATAAATTAATAAATTTCCAGTAAAACTACTGTTTTTATGTAAAAACAAAATATTAACTCAATAAATCTAAAAAACAATCATTTTGTTAATGTTTTTAAAAAAAATTATATATTAACAATTGAATAAAATGTGTACAGTCATAAATGATAATTTATAGGAACAATATAAGAATAAATCCAATTTTACGAATTAAAAGTTTTATTTTCAAATAGGGAAATTCTACCGCTTTTAAAATGTGACCCAATAATAAATTTAAATTTTAATAATATTATTATTTATATATGACAATATAAAAATATTTATTGAAATAATTATATAAAAATTCACTTTTATATTTTATTTTTATTTTTCAATGATGTTTCATGTTTTGGTTATTATTGAGAAATATTTAATTTTATTTGGAAATCATTTATCATCTAAATTATTTATATATTATATATAAATTTAAATTATGTTTTCGTATTTAATTAGGAAAATTACACAAAAATAATTCAATTTAGTTAATTTTTAACAATTAAAAAATGATGTTTTATTAGAAAGTATTTAAAATATTTTAGACTTTTTTAGTTTAAAAAATTGTTGTCTAATACCTTATAAGAGATTGCATTCAATTTAATTTCAACCATATATGGGAATAGATTTTTGGAAAATGGAATCCATATTTGTAATCAAAATAATTTTTAATGTGTAATATGTTAAGTTAAGTTTTCCCGAAATATATAACTAAATCTTATTCAAATTAATTTCCCTCGTGAAGGTAAAAACGAGTTTTACTAATGAATGGACATAGAAAAAACACGAAACAACGACCCTAAATGTGTGTAAAAAAATATTTTGGCCATTTTTTGACTATTAATTATATAAAGAACTATATTCGTATATGTTTAATCGTAGAGGTATAAGTAAAACATGGGGAGCACAAAACTGTTTCCCAGAGTACTGAATTAGTTATTTCCCCACTTTTAAAATCCCTTCACTCCTCAACTCTTTATACAAAACTCATACATTTTTGGATAGGCCATAACCAAAAATATTTTACTCCCAAATCCCATAAATTTATCATAAAATCCTCCCTTTAAGACTAAATCCAACCAAAAAATCCCTTCGGTGATATCCAGATAGAGTTAACCAAAGATAATGTAACATCCATTAACCAGATCTTGATTCAAATTTCATTATACACACCTAAATTAATAATATTTAATTGAAAAAAATTTAAAGAAGTATCATATATATATATATGTGTGTGTGTGTGTTTAATTACAAAATCTCGCACACTTCCATTAAATGGGACACACAATCATCATTCAAGTGTACTGAAGACAACCACCTCGTGATTCGATGTCGTTCATTTTTTCATTTCCACCATTTATGATTAGTAATAATAATGTAAATTTTGTATTTATATTAAATATTAGATATTTATTATGAAATTATTCATCTGAATTTCTTTTATAACCCATACCTTCATAAATTACCATTTTTTTTAAATGATTACTTTGTCTGTGGATGTGTCGTCAACCGCCTACTCAATGTGATGTTATTCATTAATTCATAACATGGAATTTATTTCAAATTATAATAGTATAAATAAATGATATGTATTACCTGAGAATTGTATATTAATTATAATATATTTACACATATATTTTAGTTTTTTTAAATTTAATTAAATATGAAAATAAAATAGAAACGACATTCATGTGTACATACGACCTACAGTCTCTATGAACTGCTTATTTCATTTCATATATTATGCTTTTTTATATATTTTAAAATATTTATATAATTAATATATATTATTTATAAATCATGTTTTAAATTCTTTTAAATAAATAAATAATTATGTTATTAATAGGATCAATAATAACATGTCAAAACATTTACAAAAAAGTAGAAATTACCTGAAACATAACATTAACAAGAATTTTTTTATAAAAAGAGAAAATAAAGAGAAAATAAAATAATATATAGAATGATATATGATAATTTTGTTTTCTAGTATATATATAATAATCTTATAATTATTATATATGATGTATGAACATGTAAAAATAATTTCAAGTCTTAATTTAATGTTCCTCTAATCTCAATTTTTATATCCATGAGATACATGCCATTTCACAACACTTTTATTCGGGGTGGTTTATATAATTTATATTAATCTATTATATTATATGTAAAAATAATTTTATTTTTATTATCATGTCAATTTTTTATCACGATAACTTCTTTGAGATACATGTTATATAATAAACGCATATTATTTTACATGTTACGAATAGTGCCCCATAGAAATTTTATCTAACGAAGCTTATTATTAAAATTATGTTATAAATTTCATGTAATTTAACTCCATCATTATGATTATGATTTCATATTACCATAGTTGTAATAATTTAATTATATAATATCATTTGTTATCGTGACTGTTTATGATTATACTTCTATTGATTAAACATTTTAATATATCTCTTAATAACTCTCATAAATTTTATTCTCCTATATTTTTTAGGATATAGAAAATTAATTTTTCTTTTTTTAATATTATGTACATATGATAATTAATAAAATATTTGTTTGAAAATCCAATTGTTTATCTCCCTTCTATTAGAATGCTGTTTTATTTCAAACCATGATTTTGATAAATGTTCAAAAAATTTTAAAAATTGTCCTATGAGGATTATAAAAAAATTTTACCCATGTTTTAAAATTAAAATGTTTTTAAAAGGGAACATATTTCAATCAAGGAAGTTGTATGAACATTTTAATTTTAAAAAGGAATGTTCGGTATGTACAGACATACATTTCACCGTGACCATAATTTACATGAATATCCATTGGTTTGTTTATGAGGGTATTTTTAATTATATATTTACCTAATTTTCTAGAAATTTATAGATTTAAATTTTTTTTCATAAGTATAATGGTTTAAAAAAAATATAAAGTTTAGAAATTGTTTTTAATGATTTTCAAATATTATGTTATATGTTTTCAAATGTTTTTCCCAATAAAAAGGATTTGAGTGATTTTATTATTTATATATATGATTTCAAATAAATTTTCTATAAAATGGTTATCAAAATTCGTTCCAGATTCCATTTTAATTTTTAATCATATTTTGGAAGAATGATTTATTAAAATAAAATTAAAATTTCATTACGATTTTGATGTAATCACAAAAATTTTGTTATGAAAACATTTTAAGGATTATTTTATAGTTTTTTAATCTATTTGGATGGAAAAGGGTTTTAATAATGTTTAATGTATTCAAAATGTTTCTGAATGAGGAAAATATATTTTTTATGAAGAAATTTATAAAATCAAAATTGAAATATGACATTATATTGATATTATTTTTGAAAGAGTTTTGTGAGTTTGATTTTCAATGAAATATTATATCACTTAATAATTGTTCTATTGGATTCTTTAAAATACATATATATCTAACCTGATATACATTAATAGGGAAATAATCCAATAATACAATTTATATTGTTTCTGTAATGGTATATGTTTTCTATTGAATGATTTTTGTGACACTAATTTCTCTTCCAAGGGTAATATTATATTAGAACATAGTTATTTTAATATATTATTTTTTTGAAGAAATGATTTTGTTGCCCATATCTTTTATAAATTTAATAATATAATGAAATATTTATATTTAACATTTTATTTCATGTGGTTTTTATTTTATATTTATTAAACGCTTCATGATTTTATGGGTTGTGATATGATAAATGGTTTATTATCTTGTCGAATATGTATTTATGATATTAACATGTGACTGGTGGGACATATATTAGCATCTAATACATTGTGTACTAATTTATAACTCATGCAAAAATTATGGGGAACATTTTAATAGAATTGAAATTCTATTGTAAGATGGGGAACATGATCGAATATGGGAATATAAGGAAACCCAATCCACTAAAGAATGATAATGAAACCTAACCCCTTTATTAGAAGATGAGGAAATGATATCCCTTATAAGGAATGGATTATGAATGGGGATGGAGATGTGTCTCTCAAAATAGGTGTAGTCCCAATGATGTTGTATGAAATTTTTTTTCAATAATCATTGACTTATAGGGAATGATATTTCTTGTTTAAATATATACCATTATTTAATGTCTTATTGATATGGTATTATTTAATTGTTTATTCTATTTACTCTATAATGATTCGTGTCTTGAGAAATACCAATATTTCTTCCATGATTCATTTTTTTGTTTTTTATAGGTTGGGTCTGATCTTAATAAGTAAATATTTTCTTCTCATAACATAATGTTCATGTTATGGTTACATATCTCCTTCATTTAACCTTATTGATCATTTCATCTCACCCTTTTCCTATGTATCCTTTCCAAATTTTATGATTCATGAATTTAAATTGGAGTGCTAATAAGAAAGATCATTTAGAATGATTTTGATGATCATTCACCATATTAGATGAATGTGTTACCAGTTAAAAAATACAGTAAAATATTATGATTCATGGAAATGTATTTTTTTAATGTGCTAAATATTCATCTAAAATGATGTAATATACATGAATTATTTTCCTAGATCATTATTGTTGATATCAAATGGATTTTATTCTTTTTGAAAAAAAGATGATAAAACATTAATGAGATCCCTTGGTATATATCTATGTGTATGTCAAGGTATGTCTTAATATATATGCCTACTGTGTCATAGATACCAAGGAAGGTGTCACAATTAGGTCATTTTGTAAGTTATTTGTTTATTATGTTTTTTTTTCATGAAGTGATTCCCAATGTTTGTTTCTTATTTATCGTTATTGGAGGGATCCATAAATAATATATATAATTAGGAATGTGGTAAAAATCTTAACAATGAACAATTAGGTTTCCCAATATATTTGATATAAATGGTGGGTAGTTGAAATGTATATAAGGAGGGAAAATCATTTTTAACGAGGATTAAAAATATTCTAAATAACAAAATAATTTTAATGGTAATTAAATTATTTGAGGTGAATGATTTGAATAAAAATTTAATTTACCACTAATTGAATATAATAGTTCCATTAAATAAAATAATTGGGCGGAGGAAACTAATATTTGATGAAATAAGTTCAAGAAGAAACATTTTATCTCAGTGATTGGAGTTGTGCTGTAAAAACCCATACTACATTGTAAACATTTGAATCAAAAGAAATTAAAAATATGAACATCATATGGATCCTAAAAAAATAATTACTTGAATATGTAAAATAATTCCACTCATATTTATCACATCATATTAAATAAATGATGGTGCATACTATCAGACATGTCTAATGGATTTGAAAATGAGATAGAGAAACAATACAATTATTACTATCATTTACTAAGGTATCTAAATCTATAATATAATAAAAAATTTTATATTACTTATTTATAAACTATATTTTATTATATAAAGAATTATAAAAATAATTTATTATTATTTTCAATATCTATATATGTTTGTTATTATCTATTTGTAATGATTTTTTATTATTTTTTTATTGAAATTTTAAAATATTTTAATAAATATAAACCAATATAGAAGAAATATGTGATACATTACGTTGTGGTGGCATTAGTCTGCACAAACAAAAATGACATTTCTGTTTTTAAAATGGATATGTTGAAATTTAGAATGTAGTTATTCTTTTTGAATAATATAATTTATTTTAAATTAAAGTCATATTTAAATATATATTAGTTTCATAAATATATTTTTTAATGTATGCTATAATGTATTATAATATAATGGTGTGGTCTTTAAGTGGTTTTGAAAAGCCATATATAAAAGTTGTGATTATATAATTTTTTAAATTAATTGAAATTATTAGAAAGAGTGAACATGATTTACATTACATGAAGACTAAAAAATATATAATAATTCAATCTAAATATTATTTTTCAATCCAAAAATTATATGATCAATTATAAATATGATGTTATATGGTATATCTTTTTACAGTAATTGATAACCTTTTTTAACCATTTTAGGCATTTATCATAGTTACTAGTTATTACCTATAGAATTTACATTTACTGCCAAAAAATTAAATTGACTATATTTCATATTTTTTACCAAACAATTGAAAACAATGAATTCATTTTAGAATATTAAATTTATATATTTATGAAATATTAAATTTTATATTAGCCCATAAAGTACATAAAACCCTGGTTTTATAAAAAAAAATATTGTTAATATTTAATGTTATGGGTAGTTTACAATTATGCATGATTTTTATTTCATTGATATAAATTGGATAATAATAGATAAAATATGTATAATTCTATGAAATCCAAAATGATTTTTCATAAAAATATTATTTATTAAAAGGAAAAAATGGTATTCATTAAATGTAAGTGTTAGATAATTTATTAATATATTATTAATCAGTTTTATAAATCCATAATGTTATTTTTTCATAAATTCATATTTTTATTTCATAAACAAATATTTAATTAATTAATTAGTTCTTAATTTTATTGGAGTTACAAGATCGGATAGAGACTCACCGAAGAGGGGGAGTCATCATTATTTTCTCAATAGTGTATTTTTTTCCACTCCTATATAATCATGTCCATGGATATGGTGGTCATTGTTCCTATCACACCACCTTTGTAGATTAATGGATATGGTTAATTTCATTAATCATTAGTGGCCTTTGAGGCAGATAAAACATCAATATTCATTGTGAAATTACACAAGGTATATATTTTTTGTTAGTGGTATATAATGTGTTAATTATTTTTTTATTACATAGTAATATTCAAGATTTTTTCATCCAATAATCTTTGATCTAGTTAGGAATAGTTGTTATGACCTTGTTTTGTGTAATAGGACAACATGTGTTATATGATGGTATCATATCATTGATGATGTGTCCCACTATAATTGAGAATTTTAAGATCAAATATAATTATGTGATCATCCATACGTGAGAATGTGTGGCCTGAATGATGTTTTACACCATATATGATATGGTGTAATTAGTAAATAATATATTAACAACCATTCGTGAGAATTTCCAATTAATAATGATATCTAAAACCCCATAATTTGTATGGATATTTCTATATCATGATCTTAAAATATATGATATAATATTAGAAAATAGTATGGTAACCTAAACTAAATATAGATTTTGTGGTAAGAATTTAGTTGTATTCCCTTCTCCAAAAAGGGGGATGGGAATGGTGTTGTTAGAATATATATATACTTTCCAAAAAAATGCATCCACTAAGGTTATATAATTTGTTTTGGGGTCCATATTATCACCTGATTACATATATTAATACTTGATTGAATTTTTTTTTAATATTTAGAGGTGGAGATATTTTTTAGATATCAAATTTACATTAATACAAATTTTTTATCGACATTTAGCATATCATCAAAGCACTCAATATTGTTAAGAAGATCAAGGGAATTATAAATTTTTGATAAATTATCCCCAAACCATGTACATGTAATGGGTTTTGATGTACGAGGTTAGTCCATCTGGTTCCATATTAGGGACAGGTTTTTCATTAGGATTTACATAAGGATTAATTGAAGTATATAATTGATGTTAAGGAATTGGATCATATAATTATGTGTTTTCTTCTATTGCCTATTTTAGTTGACATTTCTTTTTCATAGAAATTTACAATCTAATATAATATTAATTTTTCCAATCTTATGATTCATTTCATGACAATATTTTGTTATTAGAAACCCTTATATACATAATATAGATAAATTTATGACCTTTCTTAATCCGTAAATCATCTCTATTAGATTAGTGTTTATTTATATATGTATTTAATTGGTTTCCATTATATGAATTTTTCATGTTGAATAATCTACAAACATAAACATATACATATAGAATTATTTTTAAAGGAATCTTCTTCACGTAATATATGGGACGATTCCACTAGATGAAAACCTCTGGCCTATTTTCATGAATTCTTCTGTAAATTTCCAACAGCATTAACATATGTGATTCATGAAATTCTTTTCAAAACATTACATAAAATTTATTATTTCACACAAATTTAACATAATATTTCACTATATAATTTATTTATATTTCTAGAACATGATTTTCATGAGTATGAATGCAACAATTACTTACTTAAAAATACTTCTCAAAATATTAATCAATTTGTTATATGTTATCCCCTCTCCCAGGAATAAAAAATTTCTACTGTTTCATTACATGTAACCCAGTCAGCAAGATGTTTTTGAAAATGATCCATTATTTTACCTAATATATTTTCTTTAAATGATTAACATATAGCATATACATTATAATTAATAAAAATATATTATATTTTTTTCATAAAACTATCATATTATTGATGATTAATATAATTATAGATATAAGAAGTAATATTTCAATGTTCATTTTATAATAAAGTTGTATCATTAATTTATTAGTGGTCGATTGTATAAAAAAAATTTCTTCTATATGGACTACATCACAATGTAATTTAGTTTGTAATAAGAATAAACTATGTGAAATATTTTTATTCTTCTTTAAGGCCCAATTTTTATCACTAAATGAGTTTATTTAGTTAAAATTTATGCCTAATATCGATGATAATCTTCATTTTTTTTAAATATCATAGAAAAAACGAGTATCAAATACAAAAATTATGTAATTTCAGAGTTCAAATTAATCTGAAGTGACACTTTATTCATTATTGAAACTCTCCCTCACACATTATTTTATTTTTAGTAAATAAAAATTATTTTATAAATTTTATTAGTAATATTTTCAATATTTTATCTCTAATTACATATAGTTTTTATGTAAATAGAAATATGTAATTGAAAGTCAATAAAAGGAAGTAAATTATCATTATAATTCCAATATTATAAGTATTGTGATAAACCCACAAATATTTACATTTAATTTTTTATCCAATGAGATAAACAGGTCTTGCACCTTCTGAATTTACAATTTTATTTAATTCTTATTAATAATTACATAAATATTTTATGTAATAAATCATCCGAAAAATTTCATTAATTTGATTTTTTATAATTAATAAAAATAAACTAATGGGGAATATGGAATAAATGTTACTGAAATAAATATGATACCACATATCCCTTACACACATGAGTAAATTATGAATCTAGAGATCTAAGGAAGAGGAATCTTATTTGAAAATTTTAAAATAAAATATTTAATTATATTACTTATACAACATGTGATATGTCATTATATACACCAGTGAATAAGAACATGTAGTGAACATATAATATTTATCACATAAATATGAATGAGATTGGAAAAACCAAACATTATGTCTTTTATTTTTTAGTACATGTTAAAACCCCCAAATTATAAATACATGTTTATCATAAATCCAAAAAATTAAAATAATTTAATATATCTTAAAATATATTATTATATTATTACTTTATATGAGATTTTTATTAACAATTCCATGTTAAGGTTATATTTTTGTAATATTCATATGGTTTTTCATATATGTTTTGACTTTTCATTTTTTCCCTTTTATATTGATGATGATGTTATTAACATAAAAATGTAAAAAATTAAGTTAAAATAATATATATTTATTTATTTATTTATTTATATGTATAGTATATATGTATTTATATTAATATATAAAATATATAATTATAAAGCTAGATACACTATTCTGGGTGATGGTAGGTCGTATGTATGCATGAAAGTTGATTTTTTTTATGTCGTACAAAATGAAATAAATCAATTGAAATATATGTATATAAATATATTATAATTTTTTTGAATTATTATAAAATATGTGTCACATATTTTTATTAAACTTATCCTTAATACATTCCAGGAAATATGTGAATGAATCAAATTTCTTTGAGGAGGTCATAGTCCACATATCCACAAACAAAGCTATCATATTCCTACCAAATAGAAGCATTGAAGATGTGTGTTATATTATAATTAAGAAACATAAAGAAAGATAAATATCTTTTATATCATAAAAAAATATTAATTCCCTCAATATTTGTAACATTGGGAGGTGGTAATATAAGAACAAATTGTATTGGTCCATGAGGCTATAGTTTTCTGTACACTTGAACATCGATTGTGTATCCCGTATAATAGAAGTGTGTGTAGCAAAAGGTCAAAACAACAAAATAAAAAAATATTTTTATATTTATGATACCTAGGAATCTATTAATTTTTAAATGATATTTATTGAAGGGGTATATGAAAAAAATATAACCAAAGTTATAGTTGATGAATCTACCTCTTTTTTAGGAAACTCTTTTGGGTTTTAACCAATGGATATCATTGACTTCTTTTATGACCATAGATAGTCCTATTGTATTAGGGGTTGTAGTTTGGGATATTATAAAACTTAATTGATGAGAAAAAATGATTTATTATTGTCATGGAGTGTGGTGGAGTTGTGAGTACCTATTATAATGCTTGAGACCGGGAATTTTTTTAAATTCAAAAAGATAAACACTATTGATAGGTATCTAATACCTCATGTGATTGAAATAATGGTTCCTTTTAAATAAAATATTTTATAGTGTATAAATATTTCTATTAAACGCGTATTTTTATTATTACGTCATTTAGGAACTTATGATAAATGACTAACAACTAAATAAACTCATTTTCACATTAATCACTATTATATAATTTAAATTATTTCACTACTATTTTTTATAAAAATTATGTTAAATAATTATAAATTAGTAATTATTATGATTTACATTATAGAATCAATTTTTTCAAATTCTAATCACATAATTGGAAAAATTATTTTTAAATAAGGTCGTATATAGAATTAAACTATGGGACTTTAATGTGAAAAACTTAAATTGTCTGAAACTTTTTAAAATAAAATTTCATTTAATTTTTTTTATAATGAAAAATATATTTATATATTTATAATTTATCCAAAATATATGAAATATTATTTAAATTTTAATTTAAATATATATATAAATTAGGTGAAAATAAATTTTAAAAATAAATTTATGTGCTTCCATAATTTATCAAAAATGTATCTTATTTATAAAATGTCAAAAAAAACACCCAATTTATATTTTGATATTAATATTAAATAAAATTAATTCTATTTTTAAAAAATTAAATTTAAAAAATTATCAAAAAAATTAATTTTTTCACATGAAAATGTGGTAAAACATCATTTTAGATTAATACTTTTTTTATTCCTAAAACATGATTTGTTCCTATTTTGTGACGTTAAAACATGTTGGATAACATTAAAAACATTTGGATAAATTCCATATATATTAATTGCATTATTTTCTCTCTCTAGTAGTTAATATTTAATTTTATTAAGTGATATTTTTTTGGGATATTAATAGTTTTTATAATAACACTTCTGTTATATTAATTTTTTTATTATTTTTCACTACTATGATTTTTAAAATAAATAAAAAATTATATAAACAATTGTAAATCATAGTTTTATAATTTAGTTATCATTATTAATTTTTCCCATTTAAATGACTATATGATACTTATAAGAATATTTTATTAATATCATTATAGTTCAGTACAACTCGATCATGCTTGTAATGAAAGCATTCGATGAAACAAATCAGTGTGTGTAATTGATGACAAACATAGTTTTGTGTATACTATAAGCTAATATATGTGATTCATGTAGTCAATAATTAATTAAGAATTATGTATAAAATAATCCACACATGGTTATTTCATATAACACATGATATACAGTTTTGTTACATTAAATGAAAAATATTGAAATATTAAATTAATTAAAAAAAATATTAATTATATTTGGTGTTATAAACTTATAATTTATATTTTTGTTAATTTGAACAATTTTGTATATATATATCCTCATTAATATATAATATTGTATCAAATCATATCAATAGTGGACATAATAAGTAACATAAATAATAAATGAATGAGATAGATACAAACAATCATATTTCTACACTGTAAGATGAATTTCGTCCTTCATACTCTATTGAAGATCATGGGTATCATTAAAATATATGATTGATGTCAATCAAATTAATAAAAAATAATAGGGTTATGTAATGTCTCAGATTTTTCCGTGTATTATTTTTAAATATTATATGAAATTATTACGAGAACATGCGCAGAGACAGCACCTCATTCCGAGGCCTAGTGAGCTCAGAATGGTGGTTTAAAACATTTTATGTTAAGTGAGTCGGCACTCACACATGGTTGTGGAAGTTTCCAAACCGATGCCCGGATTAAAAATATGAGGGCACCGTTGCATTCGGGGTGATGATATTACCCAAGAACGAGCCTAACCTCGACCATCACGGGTTGAGGGAAGAAGTTAGTTTTTCGGACGTTTTTAGTAAAATAAAAAACAAATTAAATTTTTAATGTTTATTTTATTTTTATGGAAACGTCCGCTGATGTGAAGCGACAGGGCAACTGTTTCAATATTAAATGCTATATCATAATGGCTTAGAAACAACAACTTGAATAATTAATGTCGTAGAGTAACCGAATGTTGAATCATGTTTCCCTTTTTAATGGGTTAAGTGATTCATGGTCGTTGAGAAATTTTTGAGGGGAAGCACTGGAGAAATTTGTGGAGCCTTGTAAGAAACCCTCGGTGACGAACGATGATGAATCGAAGCTGCAAATCGATGTGCCAATAGAGTTGAAGGATCTCTATGATGATGGAAGTGCCTTCATTTTCATCAACGACCGATCCTTTCTAAAAGGTTGGGATTGTTATTTTTTTCTTTTTTCCCCGTTCTTGATTTAAACGTCGAACACAAATCAACCACGAACAACATGATCTGCAGATTCGTACATTTGTGCGGGAGGGTTTTATTGGGATGATTCTGGGGAATTAATTTCTTATTGATTATTATTGTGGATTCCTGCTCCATTTAAAACTATTAATGGGAGCATATAAATATTATGACGAACCACGACGGAGGTTCGTTCCTCTTTTTGTATGATTGGTTTTCCTTACCACATATTCTTCTCACTCGTTCTACGCGTTCATCGTGGGGTGACGAAGAACAAATAATTGTGCATCCGTTCTTTGACGCAATGATCCCAAATTGAAGAATCAACACCCCAATGACCATTCGATGGTGCGAAGATGATAGCGGATGATGAATCAGATCAAATCTGGAAGGGAAGTTCTTCAAGTGTTCTTCTCCCAGGAAGATCAAAACATGTTTTCAAAGCTAATTGGAGGCCCGAAAACATGGGAAGCAGCATTGTGGTGTCAAGGAAAATGAAACCTGAAGGTATTATGGCGATCGGACGGCAGGATCGATGATCAGGGCAGCACAGGAGGCATGCCGGTGAAGAGCATTGTTTCTAGAAATTTCTAGAATACACGACATATACTTCCCGAGAACACGTTGTGTAGTGCTAGTGGTGGTGGATAGTGTTATGGTGGTCAGAGAGGAATCAAACGACGTGTGAACCTTGTCAAACAGTGTGTTAGACTTTCCCCGAAGCTCGATCTGTATTCTGGGAAATACACAGGCACATGATGATCGACACGGCTTCATAACACGGTGTGTGCAGAAAGACTGAGGTGGCTACGTAGAACTCGGTGTGTACCCATGGGGTACACGGATACGGGATGGAGTACATGATCGTGTACTACATCCCATGGAAAGAAGTGGCCAATAACGTGGGTCACCCCGTGTGACGATTAAATGGGTTGGAGTACACTGGTTGATGACCGTGTACGGGCACATGCCCAATGTACACAGGGCCAACCCCAGTCACTCGGACACAGTGTAGACATCGTACTACACGCCGTGTACTCAATTATCTATATGACCAGCCTTACGACATGGGTCATTGTACACAGATAGTTCCCGGGTTAATATAACACGGGGTGTAACTTTTCTACGCCCCACGTACATTTTCGAAAATGGCATGGTCCTCTTTTTCACTTTATCATGGACATCCTCCGTTTGGGTTGGTTCCCCTTCGTCTAATTCCCTTGATGGCCAGGCATTGTTTCCTTCTACAAGAGTATGAAAAATTCAGTAGGAAATTTTGTGATAGAGTCGGCATCCCTCAGAGAGGCCCAGAGCGAGATCCCATATCCATTCCTAACCCTAGGTAGGGTCTGGCATCGATGTGACCAACTCTACCAGGCGTTGATCCTCTACCTAGCTGGTGTATCACCAAGATGATGAATCAGGATGAGTTGTGGTATTCTCCATAGCCCTAGAAGTGAACCACATCTGTGTATCATGATCTTTCCCACTGAGGTGTGTGTCTCCCCTAATGAGTGCAACTACCTCTCATGGCAGTTCCTGACATAAAGTACCTCTCGGACGGATGTCATCAGAGCTTCCAAACTCATGGATTGTGTTCTCCCGGAACAAGTGCTTCTTTGAATCATCGAACTGAATCCCTAACCGGGTATGCGGCTTTGTGACTTGACCATAGACTATGGGTCTGAGATTTGAGTATATCCGGATTGTGTTTCACTTTTTATGTGGACATATACTATGTATAGCTGACTGTAACACCCGAGATTTTTATGAGTAATATTTTGTTTTTATATATATCATCAAAGGAATCTTTCACTACATACTAGCTTGGCTTACTTTACACGCAACCGCGACCTTCCTCGATAGCTTGCGTCGTACGCAATACTGAGTTTCACTAAACAACGATATGCTATTAAAATATTATTAAAACTAGCCGTTATGAATAGTAATAACCACTTTTTGAAATTTTATAAATTTTATCTTTCAAAATGGACTTCATTTTTGGATTCGGAATACCGAAATTAGCCTAGGGTGAAATTTTGGTATTTTTCTGAAAACTTTCAATTTTTGATGAATAGTGAAACCACTAAGTGGTAGGTCAAAAACTGAATTTTGCATAAAACTTAATTTTACCGCTTCTGTGAATGGAATTTCGAAAATCCGAGAGACACGGTTAATATCAAGGACTAAAATGTGGTTCAATGAGATGAAAATAATTTTTTGGTGAATAGTAACTTTTTACTTTTTTTTACCACGGTTAAAAGTAAATAGGGTAATTAAGGGTAAAAATGATATTATTATTACCCTAACACATGTCCTAATTCTATTGGACAAGTGTAATTAGACCAAAAACAAACTTAGGAATAAAATATGACCATTTAGGTCCACTTGGATTAGATTAGGACATTTATTATTAATTTATTTAAAGAAGGGTTAAAATAGTTAAAATCAAAGTTTAATAAGTAAATCATTTTATATATGGGGTTATACATAAGATAAATTCGACTATAAATATTCATTAGAAATATGAAAAGATTTCCTACATGATGGTATTTTATTTATAATTTTTAGACATTAAATAATTTAATTTATTTATGACAAAATGATGATGCAGTAATTATCTTATTAATTAAATATTGACATAATTGATGTTATAAACACAAAAATAAATGTAATTTGAGACTTTTTATGAATTCCACTAATTTTCTAGGTTACTATGATATATTATTGTTGATTTAATCAACTTGGTTCGAACATATAATTCTTTTATGACTTTCACAAAAATCATATATCAAATAGTGTCAAAATTGACACAAAATAGTTTTTAAATCAAATATTATATTATTAATTGTTATTTTATTCCTAAAAATCTAAGTTTCGGCAAAATGACTTAGATGAGGATATATATATATATTAATAATAAACAATTTGGGGTTCGTTTGGCATGTTATAGTAAGTGTATTAACCATATAGTGTAAGAAAACAAAAAGACATGGTAAAAGTTAAATTATTTAACTTAGAGTTAAATCTAATTGATAAGGTTAATATAATAACCTAAACTTGTATAAATCCTATTGGTTGATAGGATTTCGACCCATACCCACTTTAGCTTCGAAATAAGACCCTTTGGAACCATTATAAACCGATTTTGACTTTAATATAAAATAATATTTTGAGATATTCCTAAGGTGCCCCTCTCCTCCCTTATAAAAGGGCAGCTCCTCCCCCTTCTCCTCACACCAATTTGAGCACTCAAGCTCGGCCAACCCCTGCCATTTTCTCCTCTACACTTCCCTAGAATAATCCTAGAGGTCCTGGTATTCTTCAAAGACCAATCATAGTTCCCTAAGTGGAGGATTCAAAGAAGCGTTCCAAAGAAGAGGTAATATCCATTACCGATCTTTTCAATTTCTTTCTTCTTCAACTTCTTCTTCTTTAGTTGTTTCATGATAAAGTAATAACATCAGTATTAATTACATACTGATATGTTATTATAAATATGAAACAACCCTAATTCACCTTCTATCCATCCTACGGAAAAATGAAATCACCGCGCGTGCGTACGTACGGAATACCGTCTCCACGCCGTGGTGTAATCTATTTTCCACCATCACCTTACAAGGATGGGTATAATGGTGTAATGAGTAACTATTTATGTTTATTATAAAGTAATATTGATACTGAAATAATATACATATACTCCAATACAATTCCATGATCATAGGAACGATATCATCACTCGTGCGTACGTACGGAATACCGTCTCCACGATGTGATGCGACTCGTTCTACATGATCATCATTACATAGTAATTATATAAATGAATTGAATGAATAAATATGATATATGTTACACTAATACCATTCTGGATATAAGGTATCTATAACCTTAAATGAAGATTAAGAATTTATTCGGCAAAACACGCATAAGAACAAAAGGCAATAAAGACCCGAGTAACAAGTAACAATGAAATATTACTAACAAGAAGCTAAGAATATGACCATATATGAAATCATATCAATATGTATGATTCTGGAATAAGTCAATAACATTATTTAAACCATTATACAGGAGCTTCGGACACATACAAAGCAAATCGGACCTAAGGTAAGGGAAATATCACAATCTCATTTTTATCCGAGATTGTTTATTCGTAAGTATTTAATGGGGTGTATTTTATCATCCACATACATGTTTCATCAATATGTAATATTATTTCCATCAACCTACAATTGTTTAAATCCATTTTTACCCTTTGGTGAGTTTTTAGTAATATGTATGAAATGAATCTTTTGTCGTTTTTCGTACGAGGTACTTTTTGACTTTTCCGACAAAAGTACGAAGAATGTTTTTTTAACTTATATGGCATGAATGGATTTTTAAAACATTATTTCCAAGAATCTTCCTTTATAAGTTTTCAAGTTTATTTTTAATCAACTTCTTTATTTTATAATTGTAGGACATGTTAAGAAAGGAAAAGTGTTTTTGAAGTAGAAAGGATATTTTCCTCAAGAATGAAGTTAAAGTATTTTATCGAAATTATTTTCCATCTAAGATAATAAAAGGGTTCTGTTTTTATCCCTATTATTACATGGATTTGATTATGTTGTGATGGAAATATTTTTATGAATTCCTTTATCTTATATGAATTGTTTTATGATGTCATGTTGTTTAAGAATCCCATTTTTATTACATGGGTTACGCTATGATGTATGGTTTATGATTATGTGTCACACATAAGAAAGGATTCATTATAAGATGGGTGGGACCTATATCTACCTCCAATGCATTGGGTAAAGATTTTATATCTCATGAGATTGACATGGCTGGAACGGTAGGTTATACCGGTTCAGTGAAACAGGACTGGAACGAGGGTGACTCGGTTCAGAAAGGGACTTTGTCCACTAAGATAGTCTTGGCAATGAGTCATGACTAACAAGAAATGATTTTCCATGATTATGTGTGCATGCCACAAAGTTTCAAGTTTCATGTTATGATTATGGGGATCTCATTTTCACTTCTATGATTTATTCCATGTTAAG
Organism: Viscum album; assembly: GCA_963277665.1. NCBI lineage: Eukaryota > Viridiplantae > Streptophyta > Magnoliopsida > Santalales > Viscaceae > Viscum > Viscum album. The sequence goes on from OY728143.1 coordinate 1,020,700,216, forward strand.
ATATTATGATCTCATTTGCAGGTTACGATTTTCAAAAAGATATGATATGATTTTTATTTCCTTTATTTTCCCTTGCTGAGCATTTGAGCTCACCCTTTTATGTTTTTTTTCCAGGTCAGGAAGATGGATATTAAGTAGAATATGTTAAAAGGGACCCTAGATATGATGAAATAAATGGGAGACACTGCAGAAGATTTATGAACCAGTTGTTTATGTTTCCCAGTTTCTAAAGACACTATACCTATAAGGTCCTTTGTGGTTTTGTCATATGTTGTAATAAGTGTAATTCAATTTTGAAGTATTAACAATTTATGTAAAGTATGGGTCGTTATAGTTGGTATCAGAGGAAAGGTATAGTCAACCTTTGGAAACTAGGATGTGAAAGCCTTAGTAAGAACCCTAAGGATAAGTCTAAGCATAGAACACAATCTTAGTGTTTTAGAAATGGCCATGAATAACCTAGGATAAGACCTTAAGCGTGAAAATTTTATTCTTGAATTATGTGGTTTTTCTATTATAATTAGTGTTGCTCACACTATTCTTCTTGGTTTTAGTCAATGGCTGGAACCCGAAGGAACCGTGTTAATGTGGAATGCGATGGGAAATGAAATGATTGTCCCCCTGAGCATCCAAACGATATGGGAGCTGGAATGGAAAATCTTGTAGCCATGCTCACACAACTTTCTCAAGCTATGAATCATGCAGGACTTCCAAACGAGCAAAGGAAGGGGCAACATTCTGTTAAATCCTTCATGAGGCAGCGTCCACCTTCTTTCAGTGGGTCTACTGATCCATTAGTTGCTGAACAATGGATTAGTACTACTGAAAAGATATTTTCAGTTCTTCAATGTTCTGAACATGATAAAGTCATCCTAGTAGTGTATCGTTTGGAAGGAGATGCTGATCAATGGTGGAATCTTTTTAAGAATACGAGGCAAAGGGATGAAATTGAGTCCATGGAATGGGACGAGTTCAAGAACTTATTTTTCAATAAGTACTTCCCTTGTATTCTCCGAACAAAGATGGAGAAAGAGTTTCTTGAACTGAAGCAAAGGGATGATGAATCTGTTGGTACCTATGAAGCAAATTTTACAAGACTTGCAAGGTACACTTTTGGTATTATTATCCAACCTGAGAGTAAGATCGATCGATTCTTTAGTGGCTTAAAACCAAGTCTTCGAAGGGCGTTATCCATAAGGGACTTCAATAGCTATGAGGAAATCGTTCGATGTGCTCTCAAAGTCGAGATGGAGATTGGAGTATCCCATCAGTCATATGGGTTTGATAAGAAGAGGAAAATGGAATTTAAAGGAAAATCTAAAGAGCACACTGAAAAGAAGATGAGCTTTCCCTTATGCTCAAAGTGTGGAAAGAAACATGGAGGGAGTTGTCTTAAAGGGACAAGTAAATGTTTCAAATGTGGAAGGGAAGGTCATCGGGCATTTGAATGTCGCGATAATGGGAAGAAGATGTCTAATGATGCAAACAAAGGAAGGGATACACAGAATGAACCTACTACACTTCAATGTTTCAAGTGCAAGGAGATGGGGCATTATTCCAATCAATGCCCAAATCCAAGGGTTGATGATGATGGTCGACATCAACAAACTCTTAAGGCTAAAGACAAAGGAAATTCACATGCAATTTCTATCAGCGATGTGGAGTACGATAATGATGTGGTGAAAGGTACACTTACCATCCACTCTAATGTAGCAAATGTTTTATTTGATTCTGGATCCTCCCACTCTTTTATTTCTGAAGACTTTTCTAAGGGTATCACCATATTACCTCAATAATTAGATGTTGAGTTAGCTGTGACAACACCTAATGGCACATCAATCGCATCAAAAGTTTATAATTCTTCTCCGATTGAAGTTTGTGGGAAAGTGCTTCCTGCAAATCTTGTGATCCTTCCTATAGTGGAATTTGATGTGATTCTTGGCATGGATTGGCTTTCTTTATATGGAGCTCATATCAATTGCAAAAGAAGGGAAGTCACATTTCATATTACAGATCAATCTATGATCGTCTATCAATGCAAGGATGAACATAACCTTCCAGTGGAAATTTCTTCCATTTTATGGGTATTGATTCCACTAAATGAAGGTTATTTATCTCAAATGGTTGGTGAGAAACTCGCGATTAAGAATATGCCCATCGTACGGGAGTTTGATGATGTCTTTCCGGAGGAATTACCGGGTCTTCCACCAAATCGTGAAGTTGAGTTTTCAATAGAACTCGTACCGGGAGCTTTGCCTATTTCAAAGACACCTTATAGAATGGCCCCAATTGAGTTGCAGGAATTGAAGAAGCAACTCCAGGAGAATCTTGATAAGGGATTCATACGCCCTAGTGCGTCACCTTGGGGGTCACCTCTTCTATTTGTTAAGAAGAAAGAAGGATTAATGAGACTCTGCATTGATTATCGAGAACTTAACAAGATCACTATCAAGAACAAATATCCTCTCCCACGCATTAATGACTTATTTGACCAACTACGCGGAGCTCAATACTTTTCCAAGATTGATCTTCATTTAGGGTATCATCAATTAAGTGTCAAAAGGGAGGATATACCAAAGACGGCTTTCCGTACAAGGTATAGACACTATGAATTTATAGTGATGCCATTTGGTCTTACTAATGCCCCTTATATCTTCATGGATCTAATGAATAGAGTCTTTAGAGACTATCTTGATCAATTTTCGGTAGTCTTTATAGACGATATTCTTGTCTATTCAAAGAGAAAGGAAGAGCATGAAGATCACTTGAGAATTATATTGAAGACCCTGAGAAAGGAGAAGCTTTATGCCAAATTTACCAAGTGTGAATTTTGGCTTCAAAAAGTTGCATTTTTGGGTCACATAATCTCAAAAGAGGGGATATCTGTGGATCCAGCAAAAACAGAGGTTATTGAATGATGGTCAAGACCAACAACAGTAACTGAGATCTGAAGTTTTCTTGGTTTGGCTGGATATTATCGACGTTTTGTAAAATATTTTTCACGATTATCTAATCCACTCACCAAGTTGACTCGGAAAGGAGTTAAGTTTGTTTGGACAGAGGAATGTGAAGAGAATTTCAAGGAGTTGAAAATAAGGTTATCCAGTGCACCTGTGCTCACACTGCCTTGTAGTGGAGAAAGGTTTGTGATCTATATTGATGCATCCAAGAAGGGATTGGGGTGTGTTCTTATGCAAAATGATATGGTGATAGCTTATGCCTCACGACAGTTGAAAATCCATGAGCAAAATTACCCAACACATGATTTGGAGTTGGCTGCGGTAATCTTTGCATTAAAGATTTGGAGGCATTACCTTTATGGTGAAAGGTGTGATATTTATACTGATCATAAATGTTTAAAGTATATTTTCACACAAAAGGAGCTGAATATGCGTCAAAGAAGATGGTTGGAGCTGATTAAGGATTATGACTGCTCAATCCATTACCACCCTGGGAAAGCAAACAAGGTGGCAGATGCATTAAGTCGACAAGACCATGCTAGTTTATCCATGATGAGGATCACAAAAGATCCAATATTTATGGATTTACAAAGGATGGATCTTGGAATTATAATGGAAGGGGAAAAATCTTATCTTTCTCAAATGAATGTTCAACCATCTATACATGTGAAGATTAAAGAGGCACAGAAAGAAGATGTCGAGTTACAAAAGAAGGTGAGAAATGTTCCTGAATTCAACCTTGATTGTGATGGGATAATAAAGTTCAGGAATAGGGTTTGTGTTCCTCCCATCCCCGAATTAAAGAAGGAGCTGCTGGATGAGGCTCATAGTTCTTCATTCTCTATTCATCCTGGAAGCACGAAGATGTATAGGGACCTGAAAGAGTACTTCTGGTGGGATGGCATGAAAAGAGATGTTGCTTAATATGTCTCTCGATGCTTGGTTTGTCAACAAGTTAAAGCTGAGATACAAAAGTCTAAGGGGATGTTACAACCATTACCCATACCCGAATGGAAATGGGAAAACATCACTATGGACTTTGTCACAGGACTTCCTAAAACATCCAAAGGCAATAATGCTATTTGGGTCATAGTTGATCGTCTTACAAAGTCTGCACACTTCATTGCTATTAGAGAGGATTTCTCTCTAGATCATCTTGCCAGGATATATGTAAAGGAAGTGGTAAGATTGCATGGAGTGCCACTTTCTATTATATCTGATCGGGATCCGAGATTTACCTCGAAGTTCTGGCGAAGTCTTCAGCATACTCTGGATACAAAGTTGAGTTTCAGCACTGCTTATCATCCCCAGACAGACGGTCAGTCTGAGAGAACAATTCAAACCCTAGAAGATATGTTGAGAGCTTGCTCTATGGATTTCAAAGGAGGTTGGGATCAACACTTACCTTTGGTGGAATTTTCTTATAATAATAGCTTTCACTCCAGTATTCAGATGGCTCCTTATGAAGCTCTCTATGGAAAGAAATGCAGGACTCCAACTTGCTGGGATGAAGTTGGGGAAAGAAAGCTATTAGGACCTGATCTCGTTGATGAAAAGGCAGAAAAGGTCAGATCTATTCAACGACACATAAGAGAATCTCAGAGTCGACAGAAAAGTTATGCCGACAACCGAAGAAAAGACCTAGAGTTTGAAGTGGGTGATAAAGTGTTCTTATGAATATCTCCCTGGAAGAGGCTTATGAGATTTGGAAAGAAGGGGAAGTTGAACCCTAGATATATCGGTCCTTTCGAAATACTGGATCGTGTTGGAAAGGTAGCTTACCGATTGGCGCTTCCACCGAATATCTCTCAAGTTCACGATGTGTTCCATGTATCTCTCCTGAGAAAGTACATACCTGATACTTTACATGTACTCAACTCAGAAGTTGTACCGCTAGAGCAAGATCTTTCTTATGAAGAACAACCGATAGAGATTCTGGATCGTACCGAAAAATTCCTACGAAACAAGACCACTCGACTGGTGAAAGTTTTATGGAGGAACCACCAATTAGAAGAAGCTACATGGGAGCTTGAGGATATGATGAGGGAGAAGTATCCTCATCTGTTTGTTACAAAGTGACGAATTTCAAGGGCGAAATTCTTTTTAAGGGGGGTAGAATGTACCACCCGATATTTTTATGAGTAATATTTTGTTTTTATATATATCATCAAAGGAATCTTTCACTACATACTAGCTTGGCTTACTTTACACGCAACCGCGACCTTCCTCGATAGCTTGCGTCGTACGCAATACTGAGTTTCACTAAACAACGATATGCTATTAAAATATTATTAAAACTAGCCGTTATGAATAGTAATAACCACTTTTTGAAATTTTATAAATTTTATCTTTCAAAATGGACTTCATTTTTGGATTTGGAATACCGAAATTAGCCTAGGGTGAAATTTTGGTATTTTTCTGAAAACTTTCAATTTTTGATGAATAGTGAAACCACTAAGTGGTAGGTTAAAAACTGAATTTTGCATAAAACTTAATTTTACCGCTTCTGTGAATGGAATTTAAAAAATCCGAGAGACACGGTTAATATCAAGGACTAAAATGTGGTTCAATGAGTTGAAAATAATTTTTTTGCTGAATAGTAACTTTTTACTTTTTTTACCACGGTTAAAAGTAAATAGGGTAATTAAGGGTAAAAATGATATTATTATTACCCTAACACATGTCCTAATTCTATTGGACAAGTGTAATTCGACCAAAAACAAACTTAGGAATAAAATATGACCATTTAGGTCCACTTGGATTAGATTAGGACATTTATTATTAATTTATTTAAAGAAGGGCTAAAATAGTTAAAATCAAAGTTTAATAAGTAAATCATTTTTAACATGGGGTTATACATAAGATAAATTCGACTATAAATATTAATTAGAAAGATAAAAAGATTTCCTACATGATGGTATTTTATTTATAATTTTTAGACATTTAATAATTTAATTTATTTATGACAAAATGATGATGCAGTAATTATCTTATTAATGAAATATTGACATAATTGATGTTATAAACACCAAAATAAATGTAATTTGAGACTTTTTATGAATTCCACTAATTTTCAAGGTTACTATGATATATTAGTGTTTATTTAATCAACTTGGTTTGAACATATAATTCTGTTATGACTTTCACAAAAATCATATATCAAATAGTGTCAAAATTGAAACAAAATAGTTTTTAAATCAAATATTATATTATTAATTGTTATTTTATTCCTAAAAATCTATGTTTCGGCCAAATGACTTAGATAAGGATATATTTATTAATAATAAACAATTTGGGGTTCGTTTGGCATGTTATAGTAAGTGTATTAACCATATAGTGTAAGAAAAAAAAATACAAGGTAAAAGTTAAATTATTTAACTTAGAGTTAAATCTAATTGATAAGGTTAAAATAATAACCTAAACTTGTCTAAATCCTATTGGTTGATATTATTTCGACCCATCCCCACTTTAGCTTCGAAATAAGACCCTTTGGAACCATTATAAACCGATTTTGACTTTAATATAAAATAATATTTTGAGATATTCCTAAGGTGCCCATCTCCTCCCTTATAAAAGGGCACCTCCTCCCCCTCCTCCTCACACCAATTTGAGCACTCAAGCTCTGCAAACCCCTACCATTTTCTCCTCTCCACTTCCCTAGAATAATCCTAGAGGTCATGGTCTTCTACAAAGACCAATCTTAGTTCCCTAAGTGGAGGATTCAAAGAAGCATTCCAAAGAAGAGGTAATATCCATTACCAATCTTTTCAATTTCTTTCTTCTTCAACTTCTTCTTATTTAGTTGTTTCATGATAAAGTAATAACATCAGTATTACTTACATACTGATATGTTATTATAAATATGAAACAACCCTAATTCACCTTCTATCCATCCTACGGAAAAATGAAATCACCGCGTGTGCGTACGTACGGAATACCGTCTCCACGCCGTGGTGTAATCTATTTTCCACCATCAACTTAAAAGGATGGGTATAATGGTGTAATGATTAAGTATTTATGATTATTATAAAGTAATATTTATACTTAAATAATATACATATACTCTAATACAATTCCATGATCATAGGAACGATATCATCACTCGTGCGTACGTACGGAATACCGTCTCCACGATGTGATGCGACTCGTTCTACATGATCATCATTACATAGTAATTATATAAATGAATTGAATGAATAAATATGATATATGTTACACTAATACCATTCTGGATATAAGGTATCTATAACCTTAAAAGAAGAATAAGAATTTATTCGGCAAAACACGCATAAGAACAAAAGGCAACAAAGACCCGAGTAACAAGTAACAATGAAATATTACTAACAAGAAGCTAAGAATATGACCATATATGATATCATATCAATATGTATGATTATGGAATAAGTCAATAACATTATTTAAACCATTATACAGGAGCTTCAGACACATACAAAGCAAATCGGACCTAAGGTAAGGGAAATATCAAAATCTCATTTTTATCCGAGATTGTTTATTCGTAAGTATTTACTGGGGTGTATTTTATCATCCATATCCATGTTTCATCAATATGTAATATTATTTCCATCCACCTACAATTGTTTAAGTCCATTTTTACCCTTCGGTGTGTTTTTAGTAATATGTATGAAAGGAATCTTTTGTCGTTTTTCGTACGAGGTACTTTTTGACTTTTCCGACAAAAGTACGAAGAATGTTTTTTTTAACTTATACGGCATGAATGGATTTTTAAAACATTATTTCCAAGAATATTCCTTTATAAGCTTTCAAGTTTATTTTTAATCAACTTTTTTATTTTATAATTGTATGACATGTTAAGAAAGGAAAAGTGTTTTTGAAGTAGAAAGGATATTTTCCTCAACAATGAAGTTCAAGTATTTTATCGAAATTATTTTCCATCTAAGATAATAAAAGGGTTCTGTTTTTATCCCTATTATTACATGGATTTGATTATGTTGTGATGGAAATATTTTTATGAATTCCTTTATCTTATATGAATTGTTTTATGATGTCATGTTGTTTAAGAATCCCATTTTTATTACATGGGTTACGCTATGATGTATGGTTTATGATTATGTGGCACACATAAGAAAGGATTCATTATAAGATGGGTGGGACCTATATCTCCCTCCAATGCATTGGGTAAAGATTTTATATCTCATGAGATAGACATGGCTGGAACGGTAGGTTATACTGGTTCAGTGAAACAGGACTGGAACGAGGGTGACTCGGTTCAGAAAGGGACTTTGTCCACTAAGATAGTCTTGGTAATGAGTCATGACTAACAAGAAATGATTTTCTATGATTATGTGTGCATGCCACAAAGTTTCAAGTTTCATGTTATGATTATGGGGATCTCATTTTCACTTCTATGATTTATTCCATGTTAAGATATTATGATCTCTTTTGCAAGTTATGATTTTCAAAAAGATATGATATGATTTTTATTTCCTTTATTTTCCCTTGCTGAGCATTTGAGCTCACCCTTTTATGTTTTCTTTTCCCCAGGTCAGGAAGATGGATATTAAGTAGAATATGCTAAAAGGGACCCTAGATATGATGAAATAAATGGGAGACACTGTAGAAGATTTATGAACCAGTTGTTTATGTCTCCCAGTTTCTAAAGACACTATACCTATACGGTCCTTTGTGGTTTTGTCATATGTTGTAATAAGTGTACTTCAATTTTGAAGTATTAACAATGTATGTAAAGTATGGGTCGTTATACTGACTGTACCTCTACTATTGGTACTTCTTTGTGGTTTTCAGGTTCTATATTGAGTATTGTTATACTCACCCATGCACAGGCTTTGCCCACATCTGTCGTGTTTTGTGCAGGTGAGCAGCCTTTTGACAGAGTCTAGGGCCAACTAGGACAGGACTGAGATTTCTGAGTTCTCTACAGGCCGAGGTGTTCCTATATCTATGAGAAGTAGTACCAGTAAATTTTGTGTTTATTGGTTTTACTTTTTAGTTTTCACACTATTGTCTTGGGGGCCTTGTATGTTTGGCCATTTTACATCCAGAACATTACTATCTGTTTCGCTCAGAGTGTTTGGTTTAGTCGTATTCATGCATTTTTTCTTTTATTGTTTTTACATTTCATTTTTTGTGGGCATGGAGGTGTGTGCGTGTTTAGAGGTACATAGTCAATGCCTCCCATGTTAGTAAAATGACTACTCGGTGGTAGTCACTAGCCCCTGGCCTATTAGAGGCGGGCTTGGGGAGTCTCTGTGCGGGCCCCACTGGGATGGGTCGTGACATAGTGGTATCAGAGGTCGTCGGTTCTACCTTAGGACCATGAATCTGTGAGATTGGTTGGGGAAACAGTGTTCAGTGTTTTAAGCATGGCTTTCATGCCAGAGACTCCAGTGTTAGTGCGAAAATCGATGTATCCATACACCAGGGCTCTGATAACCTGATTTTTAACTTGGTACATGAAAACACTAGTTGGGGGGAAATAAAAGAATGGTACATGAATCATATAGAAATGGGTCGTGCCTTCCATATCCATTGTCTCATCTATCCAGATATACTCGTTGACCATGGTACATATTTTTTCTTTTTAGGATGCCTCCGTGATTCATACCCGCTAGGATTCAGTAGCACAATCACAAGGATGACCCCCTCAATGAAGAGGATTCGATACAGGGACCAGTTCCGCAGGCGTTTCCACCAGGTGGTGCACCTGCTATGCCACCATTAGTGGAGCAGTCAGTGGTACTTGTAGTACCGATCGACAAGGAGCGCAGGCTTACCGCACTCCATGAGTTCTAGAGATAGAGACCCCTTAGGATCTGAGGCGAGCCTGACCCTCAGGCAGCTAAGGACTGGATTGAGGTGGTGACTAGAGTTTTCCGTCTAGTGAGGACACCAGCAGACTAGATGGTGATCCTAGGAGCGAGCCTTCTTTAGGGTTTGACATGACGATATTGGAGTCTTACCACACAGACTCAGGACGAGGAGACTCTTTCGTGGATGGAGTTCGAGCGACTCTTTTGGGAGGAGTTCTCTCCGGTTACACTTAGATTTGTGCGCATCTAGGAGCATCTTTAGCTCTAGCAGGGCAGGATGACAGTAGCTGACTATTCCATGAGGTTAACAAACCTCACCCTGTACTCATTGGATATGGTCAAGGATTAGTACATTAGAGCTCGGAGCACCGAGCGAGGTCCACGATGAGACATCAGAGGTAGTTTTTTTTTCTTAAATCATTTCAACTTATGTTGTAGTGCTCGAGCGGGCTTTGGAGATCGAGAGCTTCTTAGAGGAGCAGAGATAGCCAACGACAGTCAACAGCAAGAAGACGGGTGAAGAGACCTCAACAGCAGGAAGCTGACATTAGATGCATGGATATGGATGTGAGAGACATTAAAGGAGGACCCAGGAAAAGGGTTCGATAGTTCAAGCTTCTCAATATAGATCCAGTCAGCCTTGGGAGAAGCGATGCTACGCAAGCGACGGTATCGGACATATCACCAAAGATTTTTCGACCCGTCGAGCTGTGGACCGGGATGTAGTGGATGGACCACTGAGGCAGAGGCATAGAGTGGAGCAGACAGACCTTCCAGGTGGCGGGCATGGTAGAGGAGCTAGGAGAGTTGTGGGTGGTGGAAGATGCTTCGAATTACTTCCACCACCACCCGAAGGAGGTCTACACTAGGCTTAGGGAGCTGGGGGATAGGGGCTGGGACAGATGCATGCTGTCGAGGCATACGACCCAGGGACTCCATGGATGATTCGATATACGATATGTGTCTTTTCTACCTTAGTTTATGTACTTATAAACACAAGTTCCAGACATTATTTCATAGCCACATGTCTTGTACGAATCCTCAAAATTCCGGTAGAACCATTGACTCGATCCTTACGCTTGGAGACACCTACGGGAGGATACTCGACGATCACAGACCTTTCCAGGCAGTGTGATCATACCCTTAGAGGTGAGAGTTTTGGTTTCACCCTCTTGGTGGTATCGTCAAGTTCTTACGAAATTATTCTCAGTATGGATTTGTTATCTTAGGTCCATGACTAGATTGACTGTTTTAGGCGAAGAGTGTGGTGTGTCTTTCGTGATGGAATGGGGTTTTTCTTTGTTGTATAAAGGGAAAACCATGCATCACAAAATAAGCTTATGCATATGAGGGTGCAACCAATCGCTCATGCGTTGGCCAGCCTTTCCCTCATTGAAGTGGATGTTGTGATCTCTCATTTCCTAGCAGTAGTGGAGGCGTATGTCGACGTCTTTCCCAAAAAATTTATTGGGTTACCTCCCCGCTGGGAAATCGACCTATGCATCAACATACACCTCGGGATGACACCGAGTTCCTCATCAGCATATCGGATGGCTCTAGTAGAGCATCGTGAGTTGATGGTGACTTTGGGGGATTTGCAGAGCAAGGGTTTCATGAGACCCAGTGTTTCACCCTGGGCAGCCCCAGTCTTGTTTTCCAAGAAGGTAGATGGGAGTCTGAGGTTGTGCGTGGATTACCGGCACCTGAACCAGGTGATGGCGAAGAAGAAGTATCCACTACCAAGAATCGATGACCTTGTCGATCAGTTGAGAGGGGAACAGTGGTTCTTGAAGGTTGAACATCGATTAGGTTATCGGCAGTTACGAGTACAAGATGAGAATATAGCGATGAAGACCTTCAGATGCCGCTACGGTAACTATGAGTACTTGGTGATGCCTTTCGGTGTGTTGAACGCCCTAAAACTGTACATGGGACTGATGATCTGGATTTTCCAGATGTACATGGACCGGTTGGTAGTGGTCTTCATTGATTACATCCTTGTGTACTTGGTGTCATTAGTAGAGCATGCGAGAAACCTGCGAATGGTTCTAGACATACTTCGGGAGCACCGACTTTATGGAAATCTCTCAATGTTCCAGTTCTGGATTCAAGAGGTCCACTTTCTGGGACATGTCATCTCAGCAGATAGAGTACCTGTAGACCTAGCCAAGGTGGAGGTTGTGTTATCATGGGAGCCACCTCGGAGTGTGACGGAGGTGCATTGCTTCCTTGGGTTTGGAGGATATTACTGGAGAATATTTCATGACTTCTCTCGGATATCAGCACCAATGAAATCCTTGACCAGGAAGGGGAAACCATTCGTGTGGATGGAGAAGTGCCAGATGGCATTCGAGCAGTTGATATAGAGTTTGATGAACGCCCCAATCTTGAGATTGTCGGAGGATGGTGTCAAAAACATTGTTTGTTGCGAAGAATTAGGGACTGAGTTAGGCTGTGTCCTGATGCAGAGGTAGGTAGTGATTTCTTATGGTTTGTGCTATCTTAGGCCACATGAGCATTAATATGCGACCCATGATCTGAAGTTGGCAGCGGTAGTCTTCGCACTGATGATGTGGCGACACTACCTCGTGGGTGAGCGGTTTATCATATAATCTGACCACATGAGCCTCAATTATATATTCTCACAGAAGGATCCGAATCTGAGGTAGAGGCATTGGCTAGAGTTCCTCCAAGATTATGATTTTGAGATCATCTATACTCTTGGGAAGGGGAACAAGGTAATGGATGCTATTAGTATGAGGTCGAGCTCAAATTTGTTGATTGAGGGAACATAAAAATTATCCATGTCTTAGGTATCCTTTGTGGATGGGGAGGATACATCTTACCTACAGTCGATGGTTTTCACTCCTCCACTCATACATCGAGTTTCGGAGGCATATCTTGGGGATGTCGACTGTGTGGCTTTACGTGCTTAGTTATCCACTAGACATGCTCCGGATGAATATTCACAAGGTGGGGAGCACATAATTATTTTTAGAGGATGTATTATTGTACCAGTGGAATTGAAGGAGGAGGTCCTGAGGGAGTTTCATACACCCCCCTTGTCGGTGCATCCTGGAGCAAAAAATAAGTACCAGGATCCTCGATGACAGTTCTGTTGGTTAGGCCTGAAGATGGTAGTAGCATAGTTCGTTTCTCAATGCCTTATGTGCCAGAAGGTGAAGGCTGAGCACCAGGTTCCAGCGGGATTAGCTCACCCATAGAAGTTCCAGAGTGGATGTGGGATGGAATATCGATGGACTTCATAATGGGCTTACCATAGATGTACAAGGGAAATGATTCCATCTGGGTGATCGTTGACCAACCCACCATATTGGCCCACTTTATATGTATTAGGGAGCAGAGTTCTATAGAGAGTTTAGGACGCCTCTACGTGCAGGAGATAGTTCGGGTTCATGGAGTACCTTCGATGATAGTCTCAGACCGAGACGCCCGATTTACATCTCGGTTGTGGAAGGGATTACATGAGGATTTTGGGACTCATCTATGATTGAACACAATGTTTCATCCCCAGACAGATGGGTAGATAGAAAGGACAATTCGGGTTATGGAGGATATGATGTGGGCCTGTATCTTGGCATTGGTCGCAGTTGGGAGGACCACCTACCACTGGTGGAGTTCACGTACAACAGTAGCTACCACTCCACCATTGGTATGGAACCGTTTGAGGCCTTTTATGGAAGACCCTGCTAGCCATCTCTTTGTTGGACCGACCCCGGAGAGTCAGCACTCATGGGTCCAAAGTTGGTGCGAGCTACCACCAAGAAGGTGCGGATCATCCGGGGGTGGATGAAGACTACACAGAGCCGGTTGAAGTCTTGTTCTAACAAACGACGAAGACCTGTGTAGTTCTAATAGAGAGACCACGTCATTCTTCATGTCTCACCTCGATGAGGGTTACAAATATTTGGTCATGGCAGCAATCTATCATTGAGGTTCATCAGACCATTCTAGATACTGTGAAGAGTTGGAGAAGTTGTGTACCACCTAGCTCTACCACCATAGCTACATCTGGTACATGATGTCTTCCACGTGTCGCAACTGAGGTGGTACATGCATGACCCATCCCACGTCATCTACTAGGGTGAGCTGGACATTGAGGATGGAGTGACCTTTGCTGAGTACCCTGTGTAAATCGAGGATCGGCAGGAGAGGATCCTTTGTGGGAGATAGATTCCCCTGGTGCACGTCCAATGGTAGCACGATAATCTTTTGTAGAGCACGTTGGAGTGGGAGGCCTATATCCGTACCCACTAACCACATCTTTTGGATTCTATTTTTTTTGGATTTTCGTGGATATAAAGCTCGTAGTTGGGGAGAATGTAATGTCTTGGATTTTTTCGTGTTTTATTTTTAAATATTATATTGAATTATTATGAGACCAGGCGCAGAAAAGACACCTCGTTCTGAGGCCCAGTGAGCTCAGAACGGAGGTTTGAAACTTTTTAAGGTAAGTTGGTCTGCAGTTGTGTGCGGTTGTGGAAATTTCCAAACGGATGCCCAAATTAAAAATCTGAGGGCACCGTTGCGTCCGGGACGATGACTTTACCCATGAATGAGTCTACCATCGACCGGCACGATTCGAGGGAAGAAGTTAATATTTTGGACTTTTTTAGTAAAATAAAAATAAAATAAAGTTTTTAATGTTTATATTATTTTTATGGAAACATCTGATGCAGCGCAATGATATGGCAGTTGTTTCAATATTAAATTCCATGTCATAATGCCTTAGAAACAACAACTTGACTCATTAATTCCACATCGTAACAGAAAATTGAATCATGTTTCCCTTTTTAATGGGTTAAGAGATTGGTGGTCGTTGATGAATTTTTTAGAAGAAGCTCTGGAAAAATTTGTGGAGCCTTGGAGGAACCCCTCGGCGACGAACGACAACGAATCGAAGCTGCGAATCTTTGTGCCAACAGAGTTGACGAATCTCAACGACAATGGACATGTGACCCTTTTCATCGACAACCAATCCTTTCCAATAGGTATTGGTTTTTATTTCATTCTTCTTTACCCGTTCTTCATTTAAACAACAAACACGGATCAACCATGAATAAGTTGATCTGTGGATTCATACATTCTTGTAGGAGGGTTTTATTGGGATGATTCTGGAGAATAAATTTCTTATTGATTATTATTATTGATTCCTTCTCTGTTTAATACTATTAACTGGAGAGGATCAACACTGTGACGAACGATGGTGGAGGTTCGTTCGACTTTTTGTTTGATTAGTTTTCATTCCCCCATATTCTTCTCGCGCATTCTACGCATTCTTCGCACTCTTTGTGGGGTGCTGAAAAACCGATCATTGTGCATACATTCTATGATGCAAAGATCCCAAATTGATGAATCTACACCCCAATGACCTTGTATTGGGGAAACTATGATAGTGGACGAAGAATCATATCAGATCAGAAATGGTCATTCTTCGAGCATTCTTCATGCGGGAAGATCAAAGCATGTTTTCAGAGCCGATCAGAGGCACAAAAACACTGGAAGAGGATTATTCATGTCAGGGAGACCAAAACACGATGTTTCTATGCTGATCAGATGGTCGTATCGATGATCAAGGTAGCACGGGAGGCTCGCCAGTAAAGAGCGTCTTCTCTGGAAATTTTCAGAATACACGACGTGTAATTCTGGAGAACACGCCGTGTAGTGTTGGATATGGAAGCTAGGGATTTGAGGTTCAGAGAATAATCACATGGAGTGTTACCCTAGTCACATGTCATGTTATACTTTCCCTGATACTCAGTGTGTATTTTGGAAAATACACGGGCATGAGATGATCTACACGACTCCAGAACAAAACATGTACAACATGACAGAGGCGGCTACGTGGAACTTGTCGTGTACCTAGGGGGTACAAAGACACGGGGTGGAGTACATGACTATGTACTCCATCACACGGCTAGGTGAGGCCCGTATTGTGGGTCACCCTATGGGCCGATAACATGGGTTGGAGTACACAGGTTGATGATCGTGTACGAGGACAAGGCCAGCGTATAGGGGGCCAACCCCAGTCACTCGAACATGGTGTGTACATCATACTACACACTGTGTACACAATTTTCTATATGACCTACCTTACGGCATGGGCCTTTGTACACGGGTAGTACCTGGGGTCAGACAACACAGCCTGTAACTTTTCTACACACCGTGTACTTTTTGGAAAACGGCATGGTCCTCTTGTTCACTGTATCTTGGACATCTTTCATTTGGGTTAGTGCCCCTTCCTCTCGTTCCACTGAAGTATATGCATCGTTTCCTTCTACAAGAGTATGATTCCTTCAGTAAGACATTCTATGATAGATTTGGCATCCCTTCGAGAGGCCTGAAGAGAGATCCTCTATCCATTCCTGACCCTAGGTAGAGTCAGGCATCGACATGACCAAATCTACCGGGTGTTAATCCTCTACCTAGCTTGTGTATCACCTAGCTAGTGAATCCAGATGAGTCACAGTATTCGCTATTGCCCTGGAAATGATCCTTATCTTTGTATCATGATATTTACCACTCAAAATTTTGTCTCCCATAATGAGTGAATATACCTATCGGGGCGGCTTACGACAAACAATACTTCTCGGACGGATGTCCTCAGAGCTACCAGACTCATGGAGTGTGTTCTCCCGGAACAAGTTCTTCGCGAAATCTTTGAACTGAATCCCTAATAGGGAATGCGGCTGTGTGACTTGACCATAGACTATGGGTATGAGATTTGAGTATATATTTTTTGTGTTTCACTTTCTATATGTGGACATATACTGTGTATAGATCACTTTACCTTTACTTTGTGTACTTTTTTGTCCTTTTCGGGGACCCCTACTGAGTATTTTTATACTCACCCTTGCACGGGCTTTGCCCGCAGATGTCATGTATTGTGCAGACGAGCAGCCTTTTGACAGAGTATAGGGTGGACTAGGACAAGACCAAGCATTCTGAGTTCCCTACAAGCCAAGGTGTTCCTACGGCTATGAGCACCAGTCCCAGTACATTTTGTATTTACTGGTTGGACTTTTTAGTGCTCATACATTTTTTTTGGTGGGCATGTATTTTTGGCCTAGTTTACATCCAGCACTTTACATTCCATTACACTCTGTTGGTTTGGTTTAGTTGTATGCAATCATTTTGTCTCTTAGTGTTTTTACATTTCAGCATTTCTGGACTAGGAGATGTGTGCGTGTGTACAGGTTCTTAAGAAATGCCTCCCATGTTAGTAAAATGCCTACTCAGTGATAGTCACCATCCCCTGGCCTATTGGAGGTGGGATTGGGGAGTGACGGTGCGGGCCCCACTTGGACGGGTCGTGAAATGTCGAGAAGTAAATAGTCATAAAAATTTTCCCTAAAGCATCATATGGTGTTGGAGAATAAATCCTTAGTTGTATATCACTAGTCATTCTATATAACATAATAATTATTTATGTATCATAAATGAAAAAATATTGTACATTTTTTAAAATATATATTATTAGGAGGGAAATATTAACCTACTGAGTGGAGAAGAGTATATGTTCTTTTTATTCATAGTGAGAAAATATGTTGTTGAAAAATTGCATTTTCAATAAAATCCAACCATTCTTAGAATATCTGGTCAAATGTGATATAACCTAATATCATCCCAAGATAGAATATGATCCAACAACAACCTAATATTATTGTAAAAAAAGTAACATTATTATAATGATGTACAATTTAAAATAAAAAATATCAACCAATGTGATTGAAATTGTACATGACAATGTGTGTTGGACATTATCACCATGATCCATTTATGTGAATTGCTATTATGTTCTTTTATTTGATATTTTCAATATGATGGCATGGATATATTTTTTACCAACAAGAAAAAAAGGAATATAATCATATAATAATAATATATGAAAAATAAAATGAATCATTTATATAATGTTATTTGTTAATAACTAGTAATTGTATGAAATAAAAAACAACGATTTGGAGGAATATATTAAGGTCAATTAATAAGGAACCATGTTTCTAAAGTGAGAACATTTCATGAAAATTACCTGGTTTTTTGGAGTAATAAAAATATAAACAAAATGGATCGAATAGTTATAATTGAAAATGACCAAGTATATAAATTATAGAAAGAAGATGTTTGGACATATTTTTTTATATATAATATTTCTTTTATTTGTATAATAATAAAAAATACTCTATATGAGATATTTTTTGTGTAGAAATGAACATTTAAATAGATATGAATAATTGGTATTATGTGTATTTTTCTAAATAAAGAGAAATCTAAAATGTTTCAATGTTGTTCATATAAAGGGATATTCTTTGGATACATAGAAAAAATAAAAGCATATAGATGGTAAAATATGGGGATGAGAATGGTGGTTTAATACAACGATGTGTTATAATATGGAATGAATACAATATTTGAAAACATAATAAAAATTTCTCTAAAGTATGTGATGATGAGTTAGGAAGCATAGTTTCATTAGATGTTTTAAATATTGATTCTGAAGAATATATAGATTATGTAGAGGAAGTTAAATCATTATATACTTATAATCTGAATAGTCAAGATAAAATTGATATGAAATCATCATTAGGGACTATGTATCTATATTTCAAGCATAAAGAACGAATTATATATAGTTTGAGAACTTCCTATATTAATTAGAACCAAATTTTTTTGAGGAAATATCTATAAATGAGAACAAGGTTTAGCATATGAATAAATATCTAAGAAATATTAAATAATTTATAAATGGGTTATTGTTTCAAGATATATATATAAGAAATCTATGAGGACCAAATGGGTCTTCCTAAACCTACTAAAAGAATATAGATTGGTAATTCAAAATAATTAATTACTACTGTGAAAGAGATAAAAAATTATTGAGGGAATAAATATTGAAGGTAAATATTTTCAGGTTTCTATAACACAACCATGAGTTTTTTGGACATATTTTTTTCAAATTAATTTAATATTTTTTAATATTTTTCATTTCACAGAACACTGACTATATGTTGTATAATATGAAATAATGAAGTTATTAATTCTTTGTATTCAACACCATGATAATATTTCACTACATGATACCAATAGATAAAATATGATTATTAAAAACCATTATTGGCATGTATTATAACAAAAATAAAGAGTCCGTTAGATAACTTGTGCTACAAACAAGACCGAGTTTTACCGAACTAAAATATACTATTACTAAAATAATAATAATATTATTATCTAGCCATTAGAATGGGATATACGAATGAGAAATTGTTTTTCCAAACATGTATATAAAATTAATACTTTTTTTACAATTAGTTAGAAATGAATATAAGAACATGTTTATAATAAATTAATTAATTTTCTAAAAAAATTACATTATTTACACATATGCAAAATATTAACTCAATAAATCAAAATACACAAATTTTTCTAATGGTTTCAATAATATATATGTATATATATATATATTAATTATTCAATAATTTTTTTACCCTCATTAAAATATTTTATAGGCATAAGATAAGAAGAAATCCAATTTTAAGAATAAAAAGATGTATTTATCAAAAATGTGATTTTAACACCACCTAACTGAGACCCTATTTTAAATCTAAATTTTTGTAATATTAAAATTTTTATATGGAAATATAAACTTAGCTGTCGAAATAATTATATAAAAAGTCAATTATTTTTATTTTTTGGTAATTTTCTATGATGTTTCATGTTTTAATTAAAAATGGAAATTATTGAATTTTATTTGGAAATAATTTTTCATTTAATTAATTTATATATTATATTAAAAGTTAAATTATGTTTTAATGTTTAATTAAGAAAATAATACAAAATTAATTCAATGGTGTTAATTTTTATAAATTTAAAAATGATGTTGTATTTGCAAACATTTATAATATTTGGACTTTTTTACTTTAAGAAGATGATGTGTAATCACTTATAGAAGAGTAATTTCAATTTAATTTCATCCATATATGTGAATAAAATTTTGAAAAATGGATTCTATATTTCTAATCAACATAATTTATAATGTTAAATAATCTCATTTTATTTTTTTCAAATATATTACTGAATTTAATTATAATTAATTACACTCGTGAAGGTAAAAACATGTTTTATTAATGAATGAACATAAAAAAGGAAACAATGAGCCTAAATATGTGTAAAAATTATTTCTATCCATTTTGAAATATTAATCATATATGGATCTAGATTGGTATATTTTTTATCCTCTAGTTATATGTAAAACCTGGGGGCACTACAATGTTTTCCAAAATACCCAATGTGTAATTTCCCCGCTTATAAAATCCCTCCTCTCCTCACCCCATTATATGTCACTCAAAGTATTTTTTATAGGCCATCACCTGAAAAAAACTTCTCCCAAATCCTTAAAATGTATTATAGAATCTTCCCTTTTCGACTAAAGCCAACCCATGAAGCCCTTTAGTGCTATCCAAATATAGTTTCCCAAAGAAGATGTAACAATATTCAATATTATCTGGGTTCAAATTTCATCCTCCACACCTAAAATAATTTTATTAAATTACTAAAAAATAAAATATGTATTATATATATATATGTATATTTATTGTTTTAGGTTTAATTAAAAAATCTCACACACTTCCATCAAATTGGATGCACAATCATCATTCATGTGTAAGCCGGACTCCCACCTAGTTAATCAATGTTGTTAATATTTTCATGTACACCATTAATGTTTGGTAGAAATGATGTAAATGATGTTTTTATATTAAAAAATATATATTTATTATGTATTTAATCATCAGTAATTATTTTATAACCCATACCTTCATACATTCTATTTTGCGTAAATACGATTACCTCGTCTCTGGATGTGTAGACAACCGCCTACTCAAAGTGATGTGATTTGTTCATACTAAACATGGAATGTATTTAGATTTATAATAGTATAAATATATGATATATATTCCATAACAATAATATTTTAATTATAATATATATACACATATATTTCATTTTATAACGTCAATTAATAAAACATGAAAATAGAAACCATATTCATGTGTACATACGACCTACCATCTTTATGAACGGCGTATTTAATTTCATATATCATCCTTATATATATATTTTTAAAATATTTATATAATATATATATAAATATTATTTATAAATCATGTTTTGATTTTATTAAATAAAACAATAATTATACGTTTAAGAGAGTCAATAATAATTAGTCAAATCATATTCAAAAATAGTATATATTACACAAAACATAACATTAACATGAAATTTTTAATAAAATTATAATATAATGTTGAAATAAAATGATATATGAAATGATATATGAGAATTTTTTTGTCTAGTATATATATAATAATCTTATCATTATTATATATAATGTTTGAATATGTAAAAATATATTCACTTCCTAATGTAAGGTTTTTCTCATCTCACTTTTTATATCCATGAGATACATTCCATTTTACAACAACTTTATTTTATCAGTTTCATATAATTACCATGAATTTATTATATTATATGTATAAATAATTTTATTTTTATTTACATATAAATTTAATTATCTATCTTTCATTGGGATTGTGGTCTAAAATTTACAATATCAGTGATCTAATTTTGTCTCACGATAACTTTATTGAGACACATGTTATATTATAAACCAATATTATTTTATAATGTGTGTATAGTGTCCCATAGAAAAATTATTAAATAAAGCTCATTATTTTAATTATAATATAAATTTCATGTAATTTCACTCTATCCTCAAGATTATTATTTTCTGTTACCATAGTTCTAAGAATTTATTGCAATAATATCATCGTTTATCATGATTATTTATGATTATGCATCTATTGATTAAATATTATAATAAATCACTAATTAAATCTATTGGATTTTATTATCCATTATTTATTTATGTTATATAAAAATAATTCTTATTTTTTCCAATATTTTGTATATATGATAATTAATAATATGTTTTGTATCAAAATATGAATTTTTTTCTCCTTTCCTTCAAGATGATGTGCTCTTTCAAACCATGATTTTGAGAAAAGTCCTAAAATGTTTTAAATTTATCCTATGATGAGTATAAGAAATTATTACCCATGATCTAAAATTTAAAAAAAAATTAAAAGGTATATTCTTTTCATATTCCAATTAAAGAATTTATTTGAATTTTTTAATTTGGAAAAGGAATGTTCGGTATGTACGGACTTACACGTCATCCTGAATATAATTTACGTGAATATACATTGGAATATTTATGAGGTTATTTATAAATAAAATATATTCTTAATTTTTTAAAATTTATTTATCTTAATTTTTTTCAAAACGATAATGTTTTTTAAAATATAATGAATGATAAAAATTGTTTTTTATGATTTTCAAATATTCTATTATATGTTTTCAAATGTTGTTTTCCAATGAAAAGCATATCAGTTATTTGATGATTTATTTATATGATTCAAGTAAATTTTCTATAAAATGGTTATCAAAATGTTTTAAAGATTCCATTTTACATTTTAAATATATTTTGAATGAATCATTTATTAGAAGAATATTAATATTTTATTTTGAGTTTGATGTTTTCATAAAAAAATGGTTTTCAAAATATTCTCAATATTATTTTATAATTTTTTGAACTTATTTGAAAGGAAAGAGTTTTTCATAATGTTTAATGTTTTTAAAGTGTTTCTCATTGTGTAAAATAAATATTTTATGACGAATTCTTTGAATGAAAATCTATATATGTCATTATAAGGAAATGATTTTTGAAAGAGTTTGATGAATTGGATTTTCAATGAAAGGTTATATCCCTTAATAACTGTTCCATTAGATTCTTCATAATACATCTCCATCTATGATTATATACATTGATACATTTTATGCATTACTTTAGAAATGATCCAAGAATACAATTTATATTATTTTTGTAATGATATATGTTTTTATGGAATGATGTCTGTGAAACCCGTTTCTCTTCAATGGGTTATATTCTATTGGAACATATATATTTTAATATGATATTTTTTGATGAAATGATTTCTAGACATATACTTTTTCCAAATTTAATGATATGATGAAATATTTCTATTTACCATTTCATTTCATGCGTATTTATTTTATGTTTATTAATCCAATCATGATTTTATTGGTCGTTATATGATACATGGTATATAATATTGTCAAATATGTATATATGATATTAACATGTGATTGGTGGGATATATATAATCATCTAATGTAATGGGTAGTGATTTATATCTCATGCGACAATTATGGGGAACATGTTTATGAACATGAACCACTATTATAAGATGGGGAAATTGATTGACAATGGAAATATGAGGAAACCCAATCTATTAAGGGAAGATGATAATACCTAATCCACAATGAGAAGATGAGGAAACCATATCCCTTATAAGGAAAGGATCATGACTATGTATGGAGGTGTGAATCTCCATGTATGGGTAGACCCAATTATGTTCTGAGAAATATTTTTTCAATAATCCTTGACATATAAAGAAAGATATTTCATGTATATATATATACCATAATATATTTTCTTATTTATATGGTATTATTTAATGTTTTATTCTCATGATTCTATAATGATTCATGTCATATAAAATGACAATATTTCTGCCATGATTCATTTTTATGTTCTTTGATTTGTAGGGTCTGATCATAAATGGTATACTTCTATTGTCTTACAATTATGTTCATGTTATGCATACGTGTCTCTTTCATTTGACCATAAGGAAAATTGTAACCTTCCCTATCCCTTTTTCCTTTCCCAATGTTATGATGAATGATTTTTAGTAGGAGTAGTAGCAAGAAATATCATTTAGGTAGATTTTGGCGATCTTTTAAAAAATTAGAAGAATGTGTTTCCAGTTTCCTAGTACACTAATTTATAATGATCATTGTGAATTTTTTATTTTAATTTTTCAAATATTTATATAAAATATGTAGTATTAATGATTTTTTTATAGATCACTATAGTTGGTATCGAAGTGATTTTTATACTGTTTTAAACAATGGTGACAAAACATTAATGAGATCCCACGGTCCATTTCTGTGGGTATATCTTGATATTTCTCAATGTATAAGACTATTTTGTGTTAAATATTGAGAATGGTGTTTCAATTAGGTAATCCTATAAGTTATTTTTTTGATTATATGATTTCTCTTATTGTGAAGTGTTTCCTAGTGTCTATTCATTGATTGTTGTTAATGAAGGGATCCATAAAGAACATGGATAATTAGGTATGTTAAAAAAAAAATATTCAACTATTAGGATTCCAAATATATTTGATTAAAATTTTGGGAAGTTGAAATATTTTTAAGGATGGAAAACCATTGATAAGGATTATTCAAAATATTTTAAGAACTAAATTTTTTTTTATGGTAATTAAATTATTCAATGTGCAAGATTTGAATAAAATATTAGTTTTCCATAAATTAAATTAAATAGTTCCATTAAACAAAATTATAGTGTGTAGGAAAATATTTCTGGATAAAATAAGTTCTAGAATACACATTCTATCTAAATGATTGTAGTTTTTCTGTAAAAAACACTTACAATATTGTAATCATTTAAATCAAATAAAAATTTAAATAATAACATGATATGGATCCAAAACAAAAAATAATTACTTGATTATGTTAAATAATTTAATTTGGTATTTATCACATCATATAAAACAAATTATGGTTCATACTATCAAACATGTCTCTTGTATTGGATAATGAGCGAGAGAAACCATACCCTAATTATTTTCATCATCTAAAGTATATGAATTTACAAAAAAAAAATATTCTAATTTACCTATTTCTGAATTATATTTTATTTTTTAATGATTTAAAAAAATAATTTATAAATTTTATCAATATCTATATATGTTAGTTATTATCAATTTTTAATAACATTTTTGAGTAAAGTTAATCATTTTGAACTAGTATATGGATGGAAATGTTTTTAATTTTTATTATCAGTAAGATAATAACTCCAATATAATACGAGGAAATTGAATTTATTATGTATAATTGTTTTAAATTTATTAATTTCTCAATATTTTATTGTTATTAACTATCATAGGGATGAAATTGTTAATGATCATGTTTCAGTTATTTATAATGAACATAAATTTGTATCTAAATTAATATTTATTATGTTAATGTTACAAATTTAGAACCAACAAAATTAATGTTTTCTTATATATAATATATTTTATCTTTATTTATGGGTTTTAGTAATCCATGATATAATTTTATATCATTTTAACATAAGTGGTCAGATTGCCCCAATCACGAACATACCATAACTAAAGGATGATGAAGATAATAAAAGAGGATTTTTTTGAATAATATAATTATATCTAAAATTTAATGATATTTTATTATTATTTTTTATTTCAATTATAATAGAGTGGAATAAATAATAGCCAATATAGATTAAATATGTCATACGTTAAATTGGGGTGGCATTAGTCTCTACACAATGAAATTACATTTTTGTTATTCTTAATGGATATAGGAAAATGAGGAAAGTATAAATTCTATTTGAATAATATGATTTGTTATAAATTAAATACTTATTTAAATATATAATGTTTTGAAAATTTTATTTTTTAACATATGATATAAAATATATAAAGACGGTAAAAAATCAGTACTTGCATTTTGGAACTGTGTTTTCCCTTACAAGACTCTTTATAAAAGGAGTTATTACGATAAATTATTTTGAGAATATTTTATAGTAAATGAAAAAAGTCTCTTGTTTTATGATATAACTTATAGTTTCATTGATATACTAAAATTATGTTGTTGTCATTATGTTCTCGTGGGAGTCCAATTATAGAAGTTGTGAGAATTTAATTTTCTACTAATTTCAGATTAATAAAAAGATAGAAAATTAATCACATTTCATGAAGAAAAAAATATAATAATGAAATATAGATATACTTTATCATATTGAAACTTTAGATAATCAATTATAAATATTATTTTATCCTGTTAGGCCTCATACACATTTAGTTAACCATTATTATCCTTTTTAGGCATTTATCATGGTAAATAGTTTTTACCTATGTTGTTTACATTTACTGCCAAAACATTTAATGGAAAATATTTCATCATTTTTAAAAAATAATAGAAACCTGTAAATTAATTTTCTAATATAATATTTAGATATATATGAAAGATTTATTTTAATATTAGTGTAGGTATTACATAAAAACCTATTTTTTTTTAAAACTATATTTTTATGATTAAATCTTATGTGAATGTGAGAATTATGAATAAATTTGATATTATTGATATAAATTGGTCTATAATAGAAAAATTATGTATCATTCAATGATATGCGAAAATTTGTTTTACAAATATATTATTTATTAAAATGAAAAATAAAAGTTTTTTTTAAATAAATATATAACTTACATTATTATTAAATTATTAATCAGATTTCTAAATCCATTATAGATTTTTTCATAAATTCATATTTTTATTTCATAACCTATTATTTAATAAATTAAATGGGTTATAATTTTATCAGAGATAAATTATCCGATAGTGACTCATTGAAGAGGGGGAATCTACATTGTTTCCTCTTTAGAGTAGTATTTGGCCACTCTTACAGCATCATTTACTTGGATATGGTGGTCGTTGTGCCTGTTAATCCATCTGTAGTGGTGAAGGACACTCAATTATTTTTGTTGAGGGTATAACCTTACTCTTTCCCTTCTATTAATTCCCTACAACAATTCCCTGTTTCTACATTATTTGACTTATCCCTAATGTTTTAGAAAAATGTGATGAATTTCCAAAAATCATGATCTCCACATTAGAGTTCCATGATGCCTCATCCATTTTAATCTAGATTTTGGTAAGATTATTTAAAACATAAATCATTAGTGGACTAGATCAACATGTTTTTTGGGATCTTTTTGTTTATGTAAATGATCAATAGATGGTGTTCTATATAGTAGGTACATAACTATACACATAGTGTTAGATAATAATTTGATCATATCCTAGTCCTAGTCCTTACAAGTGTATTATTTAAAATACATAATCATGTTTTTAAGGCCAAATTATTTCCACATGAAATGTGACTGTCCGAACATACTAAATTTTGTATCTTACTCAAATAATCCATCCATTTCTCCAATCCTTAAATTATTATCAGGTGAGGTAATTTATTTGGTCAAGTTAAATGATTAGGATGATGAACATAATATGTTTTTTACCCAATTTCATAATATATTGTCATTAAAATTTGTACCTCAATAATATCAAAAGTGTATGTCTATATTAATATTGAGGTTGAATTTTGGTAATTGAAACTAATTTTATTTTATACTTGGGTTTAATACAGTTTATAGTGAGTGTGGATAGGTCAAAGGATGGAAGTGTATCGGTGAGGGCTCTTGGACAATTAATAGAAGTCAGAAGCATTAAGGACTTGTCATTGTGGAAATTGTTGGATGTCATGCCTAATGCATCACTACTTGAAAATATAGTCTTTGATTTAAATTATGATTCAAAAAATAAATATTCACAAAATATAAGACTAATCTAATGTTTTTTTATGTTTATGGATGGTTTTTTGTGATTTGGTGGATAAATGTTAAGTTTTCTAGTACCAACATATGTCATAAGTGGTAGGGGGTTTCCAATAT
Organism: Viscum album; assembly: GCA_963277665.1. Lineage (NCBI taxonomy): Eukaryota > Viridiplantae > Streptophyta > Magnoliopsida > Santalales > Viscaceae > Viscum > Viscum album. Next base: position 1,020,727,699 of record OY728143.1, read on the forward strand.
GGATATTGGGTCTATACATTGACGATTAAAAGATAAAAACAAAAAAAGTCTGATATAGGAATTGTAAAGGTACGTATTTTCCAAAAAAAAACTATGTGTCGAGGATGCGTAATGAAACACCTATAAAAATGATTCAATGGGACATGATGATTTTATAGATATGGTAGTGAAGGTCATAAATCAATAACCTTCAATTGAAAAAACAAGTGTTTAATTCACTCCAAGAAAGGGAAAGAAGTTCTTTTTGAATGATCAATTTAATGTTTTATATGTTGTATTCATGGTCGTTATGGAAATATATTTTCTAAAAAGGCTGTTTGGGAATGGGATGAGAAAGGCCATACAAATATATTTTTACCAATAACTAATGACATTCCACATGAAAATGAGGAAACAGAAAATGACCAATGAAAGGTATGGATTATTTTCTAGCTCTTATTTCGGAATATATCTTTATCTCTAGTCATTACCTATGTAAATTACATTTAATTCCAAAAATTATAATAAAATTTATTTCAAATTTATTACCAAATAATTTAAAATAATAAATATATTTCAAAATAGAATATTTATATATTTATGAAAGATTAATTTTAATATTTGAAAATGTATTATATAAAATCATTCTGTTATAAAAATAATATATTTTTAATATTATACGTTATGTGTTCGTTAGAATTATACATGAATATAATTTTATTTATCAAAATTGGTTTATAATAGAAAATATATTTATTATTAAATGAAATAAAAAACTAGGCCTAAAAAATTATTACATAATTAAAAAGTAGTTTTTATATGTAAATATTTCTTAATTTATTAAAATTTAATTAATCAGTTTTCTATATCCACAATACTATTTTTTATTAATTAATATTTTTCTTCAATAAATTTTTTTCATTATTTAAATGTTTTATAAATTTATTGGAGTTACAAGATCGGATAGAGACACACAAGTGATGGGGGTCAACATTGTTTCATCTTTTGTGTTTTTGATGGCCACTCTTATTTATCATGTCTTTGGATATATTGGTCGTAGATCCTATCACACCACCTTTGGAGGTGAAAGAGCTACATTAAATTTTTTTGAGTGTTAAAACCCACTCATTAACTTATATTCATTTGAATCTTCAATTCCCCAATTTCCTATTATACCTTTTATCCCAAATGATTCATAAATGTATCATGGCCTTCCAAAAGTCACTATCTCTTCATCGCATTTCCCTAATGTCTCATCCCATCAAATCGAGATGTCGGTTGAATGATTCAAAAACATAAATAATTGATAACAATTATCCTTTTTTTTGAAGGCAAAATTATTTCCACATGAAATGTGACTCTCCGACCACATTGATCTGTGTTTATTTCCTAAATAACCCCTCTCTCTCCCAAATACATAAATTAATAACATGATAGGGAATTTAGTTGATCAATTTAAATGTTCTGAAAGTTGAACAAAATATGTGTTCAACCCCATATCAGCATATATTTCCATTATATTATTTATCTCAATAAGCTCAAAGATTTATGTCTATGTTGATATTGAGTAATAGTTTCAATATAAAAACTACTTTTATTTGATATGTGGGTTGGTTTCAGTTTATAATTAATGTGGAAAGGTCACCATGTGGAATTTTGTTAGAGAGGGTTCCTAGAAAACTATTATAAGTATAATGCATAGTAGCCATAATGTGGTTGAAATTGTATCGAATTTATTCCTGATGGAGTACTGTAGGAACATCTAGGGTTGGATATGATATATTCATCCTCTTATAAATAGTCACATACTATAAAGAATATTCTAATGGTTTTTATGTTTATTTTTATTTTTGAAAACATTAGGTAGAGAAATTCAATATTTTTTAGGATCTAAATATGTCAGATTTGGGTTGGTAGGGGATACCAATTGGGTTATTAGATCCATGAATTGATTTTTCCAATATAGTAAACCACAAGTAGGATATAAAAATTATATTTGATTAAAAAATAGGAAAGATTGTATATATTTTATGATTTAGAAACAAGACAAAGTACAAGGGGATGTGGGGATATGGTGTCTAAGGAGTGCATGCATTAGGTTATTTAGACCAAAACACTTGAATCCCTAATCCCTAATTTTATTTGGATATCATGTGTATTTTAGTGGTCTCTAATTAAGGAGTTATGGTGAAGGATGAATGAAATTTAATTTATATTCAATAAAAAATCACAATGAAGGAATCCACAAATGGAAATGAAGGCTAGTTGAAGTTTCCACATTAGATTCACCCCAAAATTATTGATCGAAATATAAATTTTGGAAACTACATTTTTGGTCTAGAAGATAAGGAATTGGTTCTAAATGAACCCAAATGGAATATTCATGCATCGTGGCGATCATCATGGCATATTACTATCATCCAATACCCTCCCTAATAGAAGAAAAATACTTATTTTCATGTCCTATATGTGGAAAAATCTATTGATGATAGAATCGTTAAACTCTAAGTGGAATGTGTTGAGGGAATGCATTGTAGAGTAATTCACTTCCCAAAAGGCAGAAGGGAACAAAAGACTCATGATTTTACAACATGGTCAAGGGAACAAAATCTAAAAGGCATTAGTGTATTTCTTACATTCCATAACCAATGTAATCAAGGTGTTCCACAAATGGTGAGGGTGAAAATCATCATGATAGTAAAGGATCTATGGAAGATTTGTTTCATAAGAAAAATCTGAAGCATCAAAATGAAAATAAAAAGGCACAGAACGACACTCATAAGGTACTAGAGAATGTTTTCTTCATGATATATTTTTCATATCATAAACTATTTTATAATATGAAGAGAAATGTATACATGATTAAGATGGAAATGAAAAATGGTTTGATCTTATTTTCCACGCAAAAAATAATTTCTATAAGTAGTTTTTCTGATCAATTATACACAAGAGGAGGTGACACTAATTTATGAAATAATGATTCATTATCAAATTTATAGGTATCTAAGGGTCGGTGATAAAAAATAGGATAGAATTTTATCAAGATAATTATAGTAATGGAAGATCAAATAGGTGGAATATATCCACACATGAGTATATTTAAATAATAATTTCTATAATCTTATCAAAAATGATATGGACACTCCTATATCGTCACATTAGGGGATATTTTATAGGGTGACTAATTTAACTAATATTAGTATATTCATTTATGATTATGTGAATTATTTATATGTTGAAGGACTGTTTTAGTTTATATTTTATGGTTTCCCACTTTTCCCTCACAAGTGCCTCTTTGATATATAAAATTATTTTTCTTTCAAAATATTTTATCTTTTACTCATATAATTATAAACATACTATTGTGTTAAAAATTTTATTTTCATCATTCACATATATATTCAATTATTTATGACATAAAAAAATATCACAGATAAAACTCATAGAATAATTCCAATATATAATTTCAATTTTGATAATTGAAATTCTAATATTTTTAATTTTATCTTTTAAATTTATTTAAAAATAAAAATAAAAAAATTTTCTTTATTGAAATATTTATTTTTAATCATTCAAAATTATTAATAATATATCACATCAATTTTAAATTTTAATATTAAAATATTAATTCATAATTATAATATTTTATAAAATTATAATTTGACTTATTGGTGTAAAAAATATAGCACATAAAAAATTCATTAAAAATATAACTCTTATACTAATTACGGTGTTAAAAACACATCAAAAAAATTTATTTATATTCTAAAACATAACTTTTATAATCCATTTAAATGATAATATTTGTTATTATTTCATAAATATATCAAGTCAAAAATATTTATATATAATAATAAAATAACATTAATACATTTTCATTAATATATATAAATATACATTTTTTAATTTCAATTTAAATTTTTATTGAATAGGGAGTTATTATATTCACATCCTTAATATTCTGATCAGATACATGTATATCCTATAATGATATTCTCAATGAACAATCAACGAAGGACCATGTATCCAATGACTAGATTATGTTTCGTTCAAAAATATTATGCAAGAGTTCTCATTTTCATAGTTTTTATTTAGATATCACTACATTATTTCTCATTTCGTAGTGTTTTTTCTCATTATAGGTATTATTGGGATGTTAGTGATCCTCATCATCTAATATTACGCAAAGAGAATGCATAGTATTGATTATGTTTGGTTCTTTATTTATTTTCTTCTTTTAATTTATATATTTTAAAAGGATGTAATAATACATGGCGAGTTATACATATTTATGAGTTTATCAATTGTAATGTTTTTCTCTAAATTAAATTTTTTTAATTAGGATGATTACAATAATATATGACTTATTTTATAATATATTTCATTTCCATTTAATAATTTGATAATTATAGTTAAATAGTTTATTAGAATATAGAACTTCCTAAAAACTGGATTTTATAAAAAAAATTAGAATAATTGTTTCTTAATATTTTTAATCATAAATGTTATCTCTTAAAAAGTTATATATTTTTTATTTTGATTCATCGTTTCATGATTTGTAAATATGATGTATTTTTTGGTATCAATTTGATTATGGTGGTATATATTGATGATATTCTAGGAGTATAGTGTAGTGTTTCGTGAAATTTACTGGATAAATATAATTGTGTCTGGTTCTAGAATGAGTAGTAATGAAATCCTGATAGGTGGTATTATCCTAGAGTGAACTATTTGGGATTACTTATTTATATAATTAATTGTTATTAGATTGTATGAGTTAATCAGTGAGTTCATTCATTTGTGAAGGAGTTGAGTTAATGTGTATGGTTAATGTCATTAACCATGAGTTGATATTGAGTGAGAAAACAACATAAATATTCATTGATAATTTATAAATTGTATATCATTTTTGGTATGTGGTAGAAAATTTATTAATTGTTTTTTATATAATAGTACTATTACCTCATTGTTGCATCTTATTTTCATTGTACAAGTTTGGAATGGTTGTTTTGACTAGATTTTGTATGAGAGGAAAATGTTTGTTATATAATGGTATCATTTCCTGGATGGTGGGTCACACCATTATTGAGAAGGTTAGGTTACAATATATTAATGTGATATACTTTATATGAGAATGTGTGTCCTGAATTATGTGGAAAACATTATCCGAGATGGTATAATCAGTAACTAATCAATTATCAACCATTATTGAGTATGTCCAATAATGAATGATGTCTAAAAACCCATAATTGACAAAGAGAGGTTGATATCGTGGTCTTAAAATATAGAACATGATATTAGAATGTAGTATGACAATCTAAATTAAATCTAGATGTGTACCACTTTCATTAAAGGGGGACATGAAGGGTGGTGTTAGAAGATATATATATTTTAAAAAATGTATCAACCTAGGTTATAACAATTTTTTTGTGTCCTTAATATCACCTGATTACATAACATGAATACTTGATTGAAATTTTTTGTGATATTACTAGGTGGGATCATTTTATGGATATGAAATGAACCTTAATATATATTTTTCATGGAAATTTTATTGATCCTAAAAGATCATAGTATTGTTCTAGAGTGCATGATAATTATTCATGGTTGACTAAATAACCCCAACCAATGTACATGGAATGTGATTCGATGTACGAGGTTACTAAATCATGTTCCTATCAGGGATTTTCTTTCCTAGGGATGAACATAAGTATAAGTTATATTATATAATTGATGATTGGGAATTGGAAAATATATTTATGTGTGTTTTTTTAGATTCTAATTTAGTTTACACTTGTTTTTTAGACATGGATAAATCTAATATAATGTTATTTTTTACAATTTTCTGATTCATTTCATGCAAATATTTTGTTAATAAAATTTTTTATATATATAATATAGATATATTTATACAAATTTTATATATTAAAGGGTCCTTAGAATATTTTCGATTATTTATATATTTACACAATTGGTTTCTATTATATGAATAAGGTATGCTGAATTTTTTACTATTATAAACATAGTCATATTGATTTAATTTTAATGGAATTCACTCTACAAGTATTTCATTTGACCATTCCACTAAATGAAAACCTATGGCTTATTTTCCTCAATTCACGTGTCAATTTCCTACTACATTTTTATATGTGATTCAAGAAACACTAATCAAAACATGATATAAAATTTATTACTTCATGGAAATTTAATATCTTCTTTTCATTATATAATCTCTTTCTATTTCTAGAACATGATTTTCAGGAGTATGAATGAAAGTATTATTGACTTTAAAATACTTCACATATTTTTAATAATGTATATTATGTATTATTTTTTATGTGGAAAAAATGTATACTATTTCATTATTTGTTAACCAATTAGAACAATTTTTTTTTGAAAGTGATACATATTTTTCCCTATTTAAGTTTCATCAAATGACTAACATTAAGTATATATTTTATAATTTATTTGTAATATAATATATTTTTTCATAAAATTATCAAACTGTTGATGATTAATTGAATACTAAATATATGAAATAATATTTCAGTGTTCATTCTACTATAAATTAATATCATTCATTCATTTGTGGTGGGCTGTGTAAAAAAATTCATTATTCTATATGGACAACATCGCATTGTAATTTAGTTTGAATTAGTGTCATCTATGTGAAATATTTTTATTCTTATTTAAGGTCCATAAATTGTCACTAAATGATTTTATTTATGCCTTATGATTGTTTAATATCAAAAATACCCTAAAATTGTTTACAATATCATAAAAATATGTGCATCAACAACTAATATTTAATAATTTTAGTGTTCAAATTCATCTGAACTGAATCTTCATTCACTCTTGAAACTCTCTGTCATAAATTATTTTATATTAAGTAAATGGAAATTATTTGATAAATTTTAATAGTGTCATTCACAATATTTTCTATCTAGTTCTATATTTTTGTTGTATAAATTAATATATCTGAATAAAAATCAATACAATGTAGTAAAATTTAATTATTGTACAACTATTCTAAATATTGTGAACACACTACTAATATTGGAATTAAAATATTCATCCAATTCCAAAAATAAGTCTTCCACCATATGAAATTACAATTTCCTTTCATTTCGTTCAATAATTTAATCAATTATTTATCTATTAAAAATTAAATAATAATTCATTTAATGGTATATATTGAATAGTGGTTATAAATTCATACAAAAATATTCTTCCATTATTTCATGATGTTACATTAAATTTTCACAAATATATAAATTAATATAGTTTTTCCTCATTTTTTGAACATATTATATTCTATTGTATATATGACGTGTTTTTAATAATTTTTGGTATATACTGATCAATAAAGTTATATGGGGAAAATATTTGAATTTATACATTTACATTATATAATGTTGTAACCCTACAATATTATTTTCATAAAATGTTATTTTCCTTCAATATTAATTAATTTTTACTTAATATTTTTTATAAATAATATTATAATACCATAAATTGATGTTCCTGGATCTACATAAAAATAACATATTTTTCTCAATCAATAATAATAAAAAATCAAATATCATATATATAAATTAATATATGTTATTAATGAATTTTAGTATATATTTTAAATTTGTAAAATTTATATACATTTACTAAAAACAATAAATAATATAATAAACATGTAGAATCCATTGTAGTGGAGAGATGTTATTCTTTGTGAATCAAATTTCCATGGAAAGAACAAGGTATATATGGAAAACTACATTTATGTACCTTTAAAAAATTATAAAAAGATATATCCTTGGATACTCTATCGATTCATTTATTTTATTTTCATATTAAACTATGATAATAAAATTAGTTGTTCTATTTTTTATTATTTAATGAACTATAATAAAATATATAGACATTAAAACAAAAAATTATTAAATTATATATTATTTTCGGAGATGCTAGATTTTTTATAATTCATTTTAATAATTCGTGAGGTGTTAAATGTAGTATATTTTTTTATTAATTTTTTTAAAATTAGTTCTAGTTTATTTTTATCACAAAAATTATTTTAAATGAACTCATTTGATATTCCTTAATGGTCATAAAAATAACATCAATACTTTTATAACATTCTATTACTAACTTATAATGAAACTAAAAAATCAATGTGATATTACGTCTATTTAGATCCACAATTTTTGTCACATGTATTATCAAATGTAAACGATATTTGATTCTATAATTACAAAAAAATAAACTTATACTGTTCTTATCACAAATAATTCAATTATTTTTACATTTAAAGATAAACTATATATTATATTTATATTACATGGATGACATACCAAACAATCCATTCAATAAAATGAATTATGGTACAACCAAATTACTATATAATTAATTTCCTATATAATGAGAATGGATGAGTATATTAAAATAGAATATTTAATAAATAATTAAAAATTATATAAATTTCAATAATGATAGCACTACATATTTTTTTATACACATAATTCCTAAACAACCCTTAAATTCTATATCAATTTAGTGTATTAACAATAATTCAAAGATAGATATTTTATAAAATATATTTTGAATATATATTGTATATCAGATCACCATTAAAATCAGCCCAAAATAGATGTGGTTTGGTAGTTTATTATATTTTATGGGTCATTTATCAAATAATACACATAAATAGCTATATAAAAAGATCGTAAATTTCATTAAAAATTGAATAGAATTATTGAAATTAAAGTGTCACATAATTGTCTTAAAATATCGATTATTTTCTAATTCATAATAAACAGGAATGAATTTATTATGTTTTATGACGGACTAACATGAATATTCTGTAATAATTGTAAATAACATTACATTACATATTTTAAAAATTATATATAATGGTAGACTATGTTAATAAGGATACATATTCAATATCATTTTAATCGAATTAAATAATTATTTTTTATGATTATATACATATATTGAGGGTATTTATTATCGTAATAATTATAAATTTACATACAAGGATTAACAAATAATTGTAACTTTTATAGAAAATTTGAATCTATAGTAACTTTTTTTAAACCTTTTAGGTACGATTGTGTCTTCCTCATGGTCAATTTGATCAATATTTATTATTGATAAAGAAATTCTATATAGGAAACAATGAATATCAAAATTATGATTTATTAAAAAAACCATTTCTGCTATTTTTAGAATTATCTAATAATAATTGACTGCCACTTTTTCAACAACACATTATATTATGGAGTTGCAAATAAAAATATTTAAATAGTTTAAAATATTAATTTAAAAACGAAAAAATATTCTTATAATATTCTAAAAATATTCAATTTCAATACTCTAATTAGTAAAAATGTTACACACATGAAATTATAAGTATTCAAAATTAAAATCCAAAAATATTGTGTAAAATATAACAATAAAAGTCGTATATTATTTGACTACATATAATGATCCCACTAAATCAATTACAACATGTTGAAAAAGTTATTTTTTTCTTCATTAACATACCACAATCAAATTATTATATATATTTTTTATTAATAGTCATAAAATTTTCAATCTAAAAAATATTTTTATTGTAAAAAAAAGTATTCATGTATCCTAAAAAAATATAATTTTGGGTCACTATCATCCACCAATTATTTATTTTTTATGGTTTGGAAAATTATAAATATTGTGGATTCCACCTAACAAACATTGAATTTAATTTTCTATATATCCAATAATTCAAACTAAATGTCCTAATTGTTAATTTAATATTCATAATTTTTTTAACATATTTCTAAAATAAATTTTCAATATACAGTGAATATTTCTATTAAAAATTCAAATTAATAATTAATAAACCTATCTCACACTCCCATGAAAAAATTTAACATATAGAACAATGGGCATGGTGACTCATTCAATAATGCTTCATCTTTCACCCTTTTTTGATTGTAAAATGTCATAATCAACAAAAATACATTAATTTAATAAATTTTACCATTGTATATCAAGGTTAAATTTATAGAACATATTAAATTTATAACTATTACCTCATTTTTGTTATCCCTAAATAAAAAACATTGGAAAACCGTTATAATATCACCATGATATCAAAAAAATCTTCTAATTTAATTTGTTATTAAGGATTTGAATGTATATCCAAAACCATTACATAATATATTTTCTTTATTTCCATTATTTCTTATTAAATTTTTTTTTATCTATTATATGAATTATATTTTCATGATAACATGTTTAATTACAAAAATAAATCATGGAAATTAATCTAATACCCCCACATGATGGTTTAGAAAAAAGAAACTATTTTTTAAAAAATAATCCTCAATATTATATTGTTTTTCTATCTCACATGAAACACATTCACACCCCTTAATAACATATCATTTAAAAATTATAAATGGTTCATTGGTAATTGATAAAAAATCATCATTTCAATACCTAAGGAAATAATCCAATTAATAATCAAATTCAAGGAATATTCTACTAGTGACCATTAACACATAATGTCATTATATAATGAGATTTAATGAATCCTAATTTAACAAATTTATATCTACACAAACCTTCCCCTTTATCACTGGCCAAGTTAGTAGGTTCAGTTTACTTGTTCCCTTATAATTAGTAAAAATTTATCATTTATAATCATGATAAAAATTACAATTTCTATATAATATACTTATGATTAGATTTTATATTAAGTAATTATTACTAATGAATAATTTGATAATTCCAATTTTTTAAATCTTATTTTGACAGTCACTAAATAAAAAAAATTATTATATGAAAATATTCTTGAACCATTCTAAAACGATAAAATTTTACATAATATTGAAAAATATAACCACTTATAACTCAAAACTTTATTATTTTTAATCTTAAAAAACATTCAAAGAATAACTATCCTTTATTAATTTTTTTTCTATATCCATATGGCACCATTTCAATCAACATAATTAAAAATTTTCATTTAATAATTTATAAAGTCATATAAAAAATAGTATTTTTAAAAAATATTTAAAACTTATGTTATATCATAGTTAATAAAAAAGATTTATGAATTTTGATGCCAAATTTTATTAAATATTTTTGGAAAAAAATTAACCATTGATTTATAAATTAGTACAATATAAAATAATTTCTCCTCCCAAATTCTAAATTTTAGATTTCATTAACTAAATATTATAAAGAATAATTTTTTTCAATTTTTTTACGGAAGATAAATATGCATAAAAACACATGGTGAAAGGGAATATAGTGATTAATATGATATTTTGGAGTGGGTTAAAGGGATTTGGTTATTGAATTATCTTACCCTTATTTCATTAAATGGTTGGTGGAGTGCATAATAAATCTTGTGATGTGACTTATAAATCTAGTTTTCCATCTCAACTAAACATGGCATATCATTGAACTTATTTAAAAATTTAAATTATGTCAATGTATCTTAAAAATATATCATAGAGAAATTATACCATTTTCCATTTCATATTGATAATTTTTTGTTATAATTGTAAGGGAACTACATGATTATGAGGTTATCAATTAATTTATAAGCTAAAATCCCATAATTTTTAATATTCATCTCATTTATCCTTATTTAATCACTTTAAAAAATAATCATAAATGATTTTTTTTCAAATCAATATTAGACAAAACTATAAGATTGATAAAAAAAATTGATACATTGTTATTATTTATATGGTTTAGATATTTATAAAAATTACTAGATAGATGAGATGAAAAATACTAATTCATCATCACATGATAAAATTCGACTAATGAAATGAATAAATATATTTTAGGAATATTTTTTCCCATGATTATATTAATGTAACTAAAATTAAATATCTCATCCCAACAAATAAAATCGTAAAATAAATTTGATAACTAATTATTAAAAAAAATTAAATTATTTTTAATCAATGTAATTCTATAAAAATGTATTTTAAATTAATAATAATTATTATTATATGAAAGATCATTTTTAGTAAAAAAAATTATAATCTCATAAACTCTTTATTGATTGAATTCACTGATTTCAATGTAAATTCACATATATTATAAGAAATATTATTTCAAAAATGATTTCAACATATTATAGATGTAAAATACATCATTTTATCATGAAAAAACAATAAGAATATCTAGAACTAAGTAGTCATACTAATGAAATATTGAAAATATAATAATATAGTTTAATAATCAAATTTTTAAGTTTTCAAACATAATTGGTGAAATTTATAATATTTATGTATAAATTTTTAATTCTACTAGGTATAAATTAGTCATTATCTATGCATATATTTCAAATAGGCTCTTAATCCGCGTTATACGAACTAAAATATCGAGAATACAAATATCATTGAAATTTTAATTTTTAATATTTTGATTTCAATCAACTATTATAATGTATATACCAATATTTTATTTTTTTTATATAAATATTTACTTCCCATTTCATTAATTTATTTTATTATAAACATTTAGTTAATAATTTTTGGATGTACATGTTAATTAACTATAAAAATCAGAAATTATTATATTTATAGTAAAAATAGTTGTTATTAACCCGAAATTATAAATAGATCCACCAAATGTATACCAAAACAATATACTCCATCACTCCATACTAACTCACTCATTAGTTCTAATGTCAATAAAAAGGATTATAATAATAATAAAATTTATCATTTATAAATTTCCAATTAATGATTATACTAATTTAAAAGAAATAAAAATATATTATTATGAAAAACATAGGTTTTATACCTTACATTATCTTATTATAGATTCTAAAATCAATTTCATATTCTTTATTTTGTTTTATTCATCCTGATAAGATACTCATCATGCCGATTGAGTATAAAAATAAATATATTATATATATGGTCAAAAAATAAGACAAACGAAAATAATATTTTGCTATAAAATAACACATGAATACAAAAAAAATATTCATTATGATCATCTATAATAGTAAAAAAATATTAAATAGTTTTTAACATTTGGAATCAATATTCCACATAATAGTTATAATTTTACAAAAAGTTTCAATTAAATAAATTCCATATATATATAAATATACAATTGATAATATAAATTTTGAATGATTTCTAAAATATTATTATGAGAAAATATAGATACTAAGTCAGAAAATTGTCAAACCAAATCATTTATCATATGATCCCTAATAAAAAATGGAGTAAACATATATCTTCCTCCATGAATGTCTACATATCCATTATTAATCAACTATTATCCACCTAGGTGAATTCTAACAAGGAAACTATAATGATTAGTTATATTTTTTATATTTTTCAAAATAAAATATCAGTCTTACTTACAATTTCACTATTTCTGTTAGTCATTTTTAGAAACATTCCATATCTGTATATAATATAATTATAATAAAAAAATTATTATATATAAAAGAAATTTTAAAAAATTCAAAATAAAATAAAATTTTTAAGGTATTCTATGAAATTTTTCTTCTATATTTATATACTTATCCTCTTTTATAGAAAACATTACATCAAATTTATGTCACTACTATATAATAAAAATGTAATAGAATAATTGATTGATTATGGAAACACATACCTTATCATTGTTTAAATAGTTTTGATGACTTATCATCAACCACATATTGTAAATTTAATTATTTTATAAATATTCATAAAAATATATTCTAAATATTTTTATTTTATAGTTATCAATATAATTAATAGTCCCCTTTAATCCTCATAACATATATTGATTCACAAGATATTCATGTTCCATGATCAATAATATAGTATTAAATTAGTAAAATATATGTTGCTATATTATAATATTAAAAATATGTAATGGCCAATGTTTATAATGCTTCTATCAGGGTGTGCCCATGACAGCGTGTTCACTGGCTTCTTCGAGTGTCACATCCATTGCAATAAATTCCCACTTTCCTAAGGCAGGTGGAATTCATAACATTTTTAGAGATGTATACTCCTTGATTGAAATACTATGATGGGATGTTGTTATATCCTTATTTCGATTTCTCCATTGAATTCATCACTGAGTTAAGGTCTCCCTTATAGATCTGAGTCATCGTTAAAGAAACTAGTTCCCTGTGCCATATTCTTGTCGAAGATAGTTACTAATTATTCTTCGTCAGAACATTCCAAATGGTGAGGCCAGGGTAGAAACCTTTAGTCAAGGAGGAATTCATGTTGAGCATTAATGGACATAGAATAACTGTATTCTTCTTCATCCTAGGGCTTCTCATGAGTGATAAAACTCGATCCATCCCATATAGATCACTTGGTATTTTATTCCAGAGGCATGTATCTGTGGTTTTCATTAACCTACCATGTTTAACAAGGGGTATTACATGAGTTAAATTTCTATCGAACATGAATTGTACTGATTAGAAAACTTATCAAGGTTGATCAGATAGGGACATCTTTGTGAGGGGGAACCTAGAAGGTTTACCGATTGAGTGGATCATAACACCCTATGAGGATGGCCCCAGTAATGGTATGTCCCATTAAGAAATTATTTCACAAAATTAAGGATTAACTAGACACCACTAAGAGAGGATCAGGGAGGTGAAACCCAATGACGGGAATATCATGTTTTCCCACTAGATAGGATTGAGCGTTTGGGAGGATACTTACATTCCATGACTAGATAACGGGGATAAAAACCAATGTAGTTCAAGATGGAATGGTTTAGAGAATAAACCTGGTTAGTTTTCCATTAAAATAGAATCATTATTTGTGGATTGTGTATAGATTGTGTAGGTCATATGAATGGATATTTTCTCCAATTATATAAGGAACAATAATGGGATTAATGGGTATTACACGATATGATTACACATGTTCTACTTAGAGTGTTCATGGGATCAATGGGGGTTACACAATAAGATGAACAATTGTTTATTGAGTTCGGTTAAATTATGAATGGGGCTTATGCACTCAGATGTCCATTATTCTTGATAGAGAAATGATGGGATGAATAGGGTTTATCCCCGGAGATGAAAGTTGTGATACTAAGAATGTTGAAGGTATTAACAGGTCTTATACATCGATATAGCCTTATATACTATTGAGATTGGTAAAGGGGTGAAAGAGGATATTCACTGAGATGGCACATGTGATATTGAGAGTGTTAGAGGTTTGAATGAGGCATAGGAACTATGATGGCCCATCTGCTACTAATATTTGGGAAGAGATGAATGGGTTATAAACACTGAGAAAACACATATGACAGTAAGAGTGGTAAATGTATTAATGGAGATTATGAACTGTTAATTACCATGTGCTACTGAGATTGGTGATGGGAAGAATTGGTCTTACAAAATGAGACATTCCATGTGCTACAGAGAGCGGTGAAAGGATTAATGGGGATTATAGAGAGAGAAAACACATGTTATACTGAGAATGATGAATAGATGAATTGGACTTACACACAAATAGAATCAATTTTGATGGTGTATCCTCACTATGATAAGGGTGAGGTGTTGGAGTAAAAGTTCAATGATTATTCCTGGTTAGATTCCCAAATGAGTGTCTTAGTCCCACTATATTTTTTTCCCATTGTATGAATAAGGAAGGACGGTGGAGTGTTGGATAAAGTGTATGGAATGAATTGTATAGAACATACATGAATATGATGCTTCTAGGATTGATCCTTTTGGAGGTTTCATATACATCCTAGTGGGTTTGGAATCATTGTCCATGTAGTTATCAAGGGGACATTGGTGAATACAAATGTTTAACTGAAAATTCAAAATGGGACATGTTGTAGGGACATACACATCGCTAGCCGCCAAATTTTACTCGAATAAGTTGTCACCTAATGGTAGTGTATGGTCCTCTATAGATATAGTGTCTTGAGGGAAAGAACAAGATGAGAATTAATGTGGATGGAAGATCAGATATAGTGTATGAACCACTAGGATGAGGGAACTATAGTTTACTAGTTATTAGAATTTAATCTCATTGTGGCCTTATACATACCATTTCTAGAGGACCAGGATCAAAATACCTATAATATTGTGGTTTGAGGATTATACACTGAGATGATCCTAAAAGGAAGAATGTAGGGCTTACTCTAGGATGGATTTCAGAAAAAGGATTTTCAGGGTCACTACTAAACTCTGATCCCATAAGTGTTATTCTTGTTGTGAGAAACAAGTGAAAGTATTGAACTATATAGCTGCGTTGGGAAATATGTATTTGGTGTAATAGTGTGGAGGTTATGCATGGTTATATACCAATATTGATAGAGACTCAGAAAAAGAAATCCAAGGGTTCTTCCTCCAAGAATATTTTATTGGGGATTAAAATAGAATGGTTTCCCATCCCCTCAATCATATGTCGTTCTATATGAGAATCATATCATCCAATGTGAAGGAGATCTCACTCTTGTGAAGGAAAGTTATTCTTAAAAATTCCCATGGTGGGGAACCCCATGTGCACTGCATGGGGATAGTCTAGAGATTAACATTATATTCCAATTACAATGGTCCATTCCATTTTAATATCATTGTTCTCAAACAATGATGACTTGTTCCCCACCCCTTGGACATACATGACTGACACATTTTAATCCTTTGTGAGTGGATGGAACCAACAATGCCCAGAAACGATGGGGCAGAGGATCAGATAGTTGAGTGGACAAAATTAGCGTAGCTAGGTTAATAATTGATATATATTAGCATACCAATGTAGAGAATAATTTGTTAGAGAAACAAAACATTGTAAAATGCATGAGGAACCTTGAAATAATTGGTCACAACCCTGGAAGGTTTCACAAAAGGTTGTGTGCAAGATGTCAGTGTTGCATGAAAGAGGGGATCGAATATGGCCCCATGGGATAAAATAATCCCATGGATCCCATAGGAAGTGGTATCTACATGATTTTGGGATTGTACAACAAATTAAGGGGCCAGATAAAAATTGGAACTACAGATGTGGTAATACTTTCATTAAAAATGAATTATTTGTGAAAACATTCCTTGAGGATAAAGTAAATGGGCGAGGGTGAATCCCATTTGGGTCCACCCACAGGCAGACCCCTAGGAGACCTATCATGCAATATCATGTAGCATGATCTCACAACATGTGTGCAGTCGTGGAGGGGGCCTTAATGTGCATAGGGGATTGAAAGATCACCTTTCAAAGAGTTTCCCTGATAAGGTCGGGTGTCCAACTATTTATAAAAGGAACATTTTATGGAAGCATGTAACATGGTTGGATTGGAAGTGCCCAATTTGACATTAAATTGGGTTCCTATTGGGTTTTTTTTGTTGTATACCAAATTTTATGTTCATTATAGGACATGTGTGATCCTAAATTTACCATTTTTGGATGCATGGAGAAGAATATGTCCTTTTACATCGCATTTGGTGTGCAAGGACCTTGCACAATAATTTTCATCTTGCGCAAAGACGTCCAAGAATGCATGAATGTCCCATGGGGATCCAAGAGTTGTATTTCAAGTAAAATTATATCATTATATCACTCAATGATTCCTATATGTGTCCAATGTAAGGATTCAGTGGAAAAAAATCCCCCCCCCTTGGAATCTGAGCTGAATGGTGACTAAAAGGTCGGGTTCTGAGGGAAATGTTGAAGGGAACAATGCATTCAATGTAGTACATTTAATATATGTGTCTCTTACATAAGACACCATTTACATGTGTGGATGAAAAATTACATACATATAAATATGAAAAGGATCCCAAGGCACAATAATTTTACATTCCATAAATCAATCAATTTTCACTCATGCATTTAAATGGTTGTTTCCAAAAACATATTCAAATTTTAGTCAATATTTTCCGTAAAAATTTAGAATCTACTGGGATTTTTTATTAGCCAAATTATTCTCAGACACCCCCAATCATGCATGTAATATATTTTTTTTCACACCAAACATCATTATTTCATGAGATGCCTTTAATACATTCACAACTTCAACGAAATGGTTGGAGAACAAACTGTTGTTGAGTGGGAGGATAACATAGCTGAAAAGAGGGATGATATGATTGTGAACCCACATATACGCCATTATAAAAGGTCAATATCTGATTATAAAATACCCATATTCATGCTGATATAGGCCTAGTAGGATTACATCATATGAAATTAACTCCCTCTATGGAAGATCAACATTCTCGAGGATGTGTCTATTCCAGGTTTTGAGACTGTATTATTATAGTCATGGGCCACACAGGAAGATATCCTTTCATGTTATAACGTCACATAAAATTGAAAACTTTCTAGGTAGACTTGGGATATGGACATCTACATCCAGAATCATAAATACCAAGACAAACATTGGAAGCGAACCAGTGGATGGACAATTTATTACTCACTATGAAATCTAATTCCAGAGAAGAATTACTAATGATGGAAACAGTTTCCAATTGGATTGGTACATTTATTAATGGAGGAAAATTATTATTTAAGGGGCATAGTCATACTAGGTTAACCAAACAAGTGATTAATTTGGGGAAGGGCTGTGAAACATCAATTTGTTTGAATTCATGTGGTAGTCACAATACAAATTTTGTTGTTATTAGGACTTGGTGTGGAATTTGTTCAATTGATGGTCCCCTAACAAAAATATATTACACCTCTAGCATGGTAGTTTTGTTATTTGTCATTGTGACTCCATTTAATCATATTTATTCCTTTATAGGGAATTCATCATGATGACTTTCTACCAATATAAAATAATTTTGGAGATAGGATATTAACCACCATTTTCACATGGATTTAACTCGGCATGGAAAAAGATATGACCTAGATTTACTACATGATTATTCATATCTTCAACATAGCATGGTGTAGTCTATTCTATAAGAGGGATCTGGTGGTGAGGATTATGGGATGAACAAAACAATGAGAAAAAATATTTTATAGGGGAAAGGTTGGATCATACTATGTGATCCTAGAAGCATGAAAATTGAACTCAAGGGGATTTTGTGTGAAAGAGATCTGGGATCCACATATATAATTTTATGACATCCTTGCATCATTAATAAGATGGAGGATTCTTCTGGTGAGGGACATAAATATGGGGGTCTTTCCAGGGATTCTAGAAATGGTTGGGATCATGAAATCACCCAATATGGTTAATATCAGAGTTTGAGTTCGCACAATGTGGTTTAGTATCACATGGTGCATTTTTGTATGTTGTAAGACCAGAGGAATCTACAAACTATTAAAAATTTTCCATTCTTTTCATGTATTTATCCTTTTGTGGATATGAATTACTGAATGACATCCATAATCTTGGAAACAACCTACAACCAAATTTGTTAATTATATATGGGGTTAATACACTAATTCTCAATAAGGAAAGGGTACAGATCTATATTGTAAATAATGAAAATTTAAATTTCCACACAATACATACCATAGTCAGCTAGATGGTGGATGACTTATGAGGCCCACTAGAGAACATCAAATATCATTATAGTATTAGGGGTGGTGTGCTAGTGTCCTAGGTTGACGACATGATCTTTTGAGAACTCTTCATGACATCATGATTCTCCACAATGTAATGTTGCCTACAACAAATTCTAATTAAGTTTTATACAAAGGTATATGATGTGAAAAACTATTTTATCCTTCTCTAGTTATGACTCATGTTTACAACTATTGTCTTGAATGAATGAATCTGCCCCCGCCCCACTGATGTCAATGTTAGCCTGGAGACAAAATTTGATAATCACTGGGTGGAAGCATATCCATAATATATACTACAATAGAGAATTCAAAACATAAAGGATGTACGTATAGATTCCACAAGGAAAGAAATCATCTGATCTAGAACGTTAGAAGTATGATGAATGACAATTCATGTTATTGGGTTAGCACAAGATGGAACCATAGTGGAAAGAACAACAAGAGGTTTTTTCACAACCCTACAATCTAAAGAGGGGTAGTCTTATTGATGACCCCGTGGACCCTTCATAGAAGATATTAAGAAGAAATTTAGATACACAACTCAGCCCAATGAGGATGAAATCTTCCCCACACTATGGTTGTCCTGGAAAACACTGCTTAAATTTGTTCGTACAGAATGCTGGTGTAAAAATATTTCATCAGAAGGGTTCAAAAATCCAAAAGTCTAGATTATCCATGAGGAAGACATTGTTGACTTCCATTGGAGACATGAATATCATAGAAAAATTGTCATGTATTCTTGCCTATAGGTGAGATATAAAGAGTAACATATATTGGTTAATGATATTCATAGACAAAAGTGTGTCCAAAGAGAACATCTACTCAAGGTTGATTTAGAAGACAAAGAATAATTAAAGGAAGAAGAGGAGGAGGAGGAAGCGAATGAAGAATAATAATAGGTCAATGATGAATAACATATAGGTGAGAATCCGTAGGAGATAGTTCCTCATTATGGTATCCAATGTGAATGTGGATAAATTTCATACCTTGAGATGGAGCATTCTGAATGACTTGAAGTAAATCGCAACCCATATCTCTCTTGGACCCTCCTCATTATATAATTTAGATCCACTATAAAAACACTGTCTTCTTCATAAAAAAATTTCTTATAACCAAGGGTTCCTACTAAAGGGGATGAGTGTGTGCTGATGGATATGGAACGATGTCTCCCTAAGACCTCAACTGGGGTTGACCATGGCAGAAGACCAATAGTGTATGATGGTTCAAAATATAAAAAAGTAGTTGGGGATGAGGTGATGAACTCATGTTCTCGGGATATCACCATTATTCATAAGTATATAATTTCAATCAACAAATAATAAGTGTTGAGTGACCTATAGTGGTAGAAGTTCCCATGGTGCCTCAGGCACTAGATACGGCTATATGTAGTTCTTTTTTGTATCAATTTATCAATGTCCCACACCCATTATGTAAGATACATGGTTACCATGGTTTCAGTTCCTTGTAGACATCACAAGAATATTGTTCCATAAATCTGATGAATTGTGATAATTAATGGGGGATCTTTTGTGGATATTCATATCCATGGGGAACCAACTATTCATTTAGATCAATCCATGACACATATGGGGTAGCAAGTCATGGATACAGGTGATTCCACTACTAGGGTGGATCTTAATGCTGGTGGATGAAAACATTTCGATGAATAAATGGTTAAATTGGGTAGACCACATGTCATATATCCTAGACCCTTATAAATAATGGTGGTTGAAGATCATGCCACTGAACTTCTATATGTCTTCCTGAAATACATACTTTTAGACTCTATCGAATTGTATGATTTTGATCGAGATGCATATCAGGAAGGATGTATGATATAGATCATTGTTTCATTATTTCTAAAACTTTTACATGATATCATGGAGGCAAAGTGGTTGATCCATATGGGTCACTCATCACCTGGATGCACTATCTCTATTATAGTGGCATAGATTCTCTCCATCTTCATGTGATGATCATTGATAATATTACAAGGATAATTCACAAGATAATCCAACACAATGATTTTTCATGATGCCCAAAAAATATGGTAACATTAGGATGTTCCAGGCTGTTGATCTAGAAATATAGCATCTCAATGATCAGATGAAAGAGAATTCCATATTCATCCCAACCTTATAGAACTCACCAATGATTGATGGTTTAGCTAATGGAAGAAGAAAAACTATTACAATGGGTGAGGCATCATGTGGCTGAGATATGATATGAACATGATCACACAGAAATCTAGGATAATGTTTGTCAATCTTTAGATTCCGATAAAGATAAGGAGTTTTTGTAGAGGAATGAGACTCTGGAATGATCATTCAAGAAGGTAGTGGTGTTGAGGCATTCCATTGAATTGGAATATCCCTAAGGGACATGTTTTCATCAAAAATATGAAACATAAACTTTTTTTATTCTTGGTAGTTTTGAAATGTGTGTATAGTCATATTTAATGCTTTAATTGATGCATCTCTATCATATCTTTGATAAAATTAACAATCAATCACTCAGATCATGTGGGTCACATTCAGTGTGAGAAAAAATGGATGAACACAGAATTATAAACATTGTTTGAGAGCACCACATCATCATCAAATACTTAGGGTCTACTAGTATTGACTTACCACTCAGAGATCCTAGGGTGAGAGGGGTTGTGACTATAGAATAGGGCATTCTTAGATGTTAATTTTCCATATCCAAAGTGCATTTGTGCATGGATGTAAAAATACAATGGTAATTGGAATCAATAAAAACAAATGAGCAAATGTAAAATGTGAATCAAAATGACCAAAATTAAGAATATAAAGTTGACAAAAATACCTTATGAGATAACTAATGACTGTATTGGGAACACAATATTCTTACAACTATCCAATGATGGGTCAATATGGATATACCTATGATAGTTTAATTCTAAAAAAGGAGCCAAAAATTAAATTTCATCCAATGTCCTCTATGACATTAGCTCAAGAAGAAATGTGAGATGAAATGTCAATGGCCCAGACAATTTGGGGGGTCCCTTCAGAAGGGATAGATGATGAAAATCCAAATAAATGGAATGAGAGGTATGAAATTGTAGGGATAAAATGATCAAAAATATTCTGACACTCATTAAACCATTCCACCATTTTTTGGGGAAAATTGGTGTAGGTGAAATGGTTTGGACCAATTTCAAACATATCTATTAGGGATGCATTGTCTCTGATGTCATGCGAAAATTGTTGTTGTGAACAATGTGGTAGATAACCATCCTTGTGGTAGAAGAATTCTCATATGAGGACCTAAGAATCTTTAATGTTTTAAATAATCGATGTAAGGATTATGAAAATTATAGTTTAATAACATGTAATCATGAAATCACATAGATAAATGTAAATTGATTATGATTATTGTGTGTAGCATAAGGATGTACATAATGGATATATGATCCCAATTTAAGGTTATAGAGCTTGGAAAATGTTGTCTATTCATATAGTGTTTTCATGAAACAGAGGACAAGAAACTAACATGAATTTTCCTAAAGAGACTTCCTCACCATACAAATACCAAGGAATATAAAATACCAAGGCATATGGGGTGTGGTTATGGGTAGAATCTGAAATTAATGAAGGAAAATGAGACCCAATATCACTCAATATATCCATACAGAGTTCCAATTTTAATGTCATATATTTTAGGCCATAATCGAGGCTAGAGGGGAAAAAGGATAATAAACATGTAATGGGTCATGTGGAAAAAATTTCATAATTACTATATATCCCATAAGGATGAGGGTCAATACATAAGTACATAGGGTAGAGAGATTTCTCCAATTATGTCTAACTCATATATAAAGAGATGAGGCATTATATAATTCTTTTTTTCCTTTTTTTACTTTTTTATTTTTAGAGGCTAGGATAGGGGGAAATTTATGTGTGATTCCTTAGAAATCAAGCCACTTATAGGCCTTGATATGTGGCATGGTGGATAACCAGTGCCTAGGGTGTTGCACGTTTAATTAAAAAATGCACAATGTTGTTCCATTTTTTATCATGTATCTAGGACAGTGATGTTGTAGATTATGCTTATTTGACATGACTACCCAATGAACATTAATTTCATGAGGTAGGGAAAAAGCAATTTAACATCATGTGGGATTAAATATTTCTTAGTCTATAGTCATAGAACTCAGACTAGATGGTTTCACAACTTACGTATGTGGTATAACCCCAACATGATCCCTATGGATATGTGAACCATTAATATTGTGGGAAATATAGTTTGATGTCAGGATTTCCCCATAATATAGGATCTCGCAATAATGAAAATTAATCTCTTTGACCAAAAATTCAAACCACACAAACATCCCTACTATACGTGTGAGTGTTCTTGGGGGGATGATATTATGGGTGTTGGAGATAAAAAGAACATGAGGGAATCACATAAATGTAAATCAACAAAAATGATACTGAGGAATCAATGAGGGTTGAGTAAATATTGAGAGTAACTACTAGACAACATCAAAAAATATCATCTGTATTATGCATCCTAGCATGGGAACATACAAAATTGTGTCATATGTTGACGGTGTTTGAAATGTTGTACCAGTCTAAAAATTTCCAAAATAATTAATTGATGCATTTTCCCTGGATGATATTTGACTCAAGTATCTAGGTACCATGACGTTAGGGGGTCCCTTCAGACATGAATGATGATGCAGACCCAAATAGAGGAACACGTGAAGTGAAGAAGAGGAATGAGGGAATATTAATGTGAAATCCAATGTTACGAGTCCCACCTAACAACACATTCAAACATGCTAGTCTGAAACATCCACAGGCAGGATCAGATCTATAATCAAGCCAGTGAGGTGTTGTATATAATATAATGTTAATGTTTCTAGAACCAAAATTTCATAGTTTAATGTCATAGTGTGTAGACAATAGGTTCCTAGATTAAATTTGTTTCCTTGGGACGTACTCCCGTAGTTTATCGTAATACGGTGAAGAAAAAAATAACGTTGAGTCTATCATCGTTAGACTATGATATATAAATCCTAAAGTAAAAGTGTGTGGTTCATTAAATAGAATGATGAGAATGAGGACCATTGATATCCACGCCATAACACACATCCTAGAGGTGGTAACCAAAGACATGAGGGGAAGAAAAGGATCATGATTCAATAAATGTTTCAATGGAAAAGTTATTTGAGCACCAATATGTATCACATAAGTGTAGAAATAAATCCATATGTATTGGATGTAATTTAATGTTGAGTGATCAATTCCAATGGGGTTATATTCTCTCAAATGGATGGGAGTCAATTCATGCATAGATATTTTACTCTGTGTAGTTTAACATCAATTTGTAAGGTAAAACAACACTTTAAAAATCACGTAAGATGGGGAAATTTAACATCATGTGGGGAAAGGGAACATTACTTTTACGGTCATTTAGAATGGGCCATTAATTATATTCAGTTAAATTTCATACAGGTAGGATGCTTCATGTCAAAATCATGATGGATGGAAGTTATCTTAGTTTATTTTCGTTGATCCTGTACCATGTGGTGAAACATCCAACATTGGTGTGTGTAGTAGAGTGTCGTAAAGCAATCTGACTTGAATGAGGACCAAGGAGGTCTCAAAATCATACCACACACTCCAAAGGAAGACATCATTCCATGAAGAAAAAAAATTGAATATGTGATTGGTCTATATTATAATTGCCTATGAGTATCTATGTATCCCATAAGGATGTGAATCAAGACACACAAAGTTATTAAATATTCAATGTAGATTGACAACATGTAGTGAGGATGCGGGAATCATTGTTTGAGGTCGTATATCCCAGACCATGTAAAATTTATCATCATGTGGTACAAAATTAAAGATTAACAACATAAATGATGAAAAATCAGTTTAACGTCATAAATTTAATGCACTATTATGATAAACCTTTTGAATTATATAGTGTCTTTCAAATTTGGGATTCCACACTGGTGGCTTCCACCCAGGTATCATTAGAGTTCATAAATCCAATACCATATCACCAAGATGGAAGGAGTGGAGATAAAATATATTATTAAAAGCTATGTATCTCTTGTTCTAGTGCCTCTCAAGATTATGCATGACCGGAGACCTGTTCTCATCATGGGATTCTGACTCATCGAGATTGATTTATGATAATATTTATTACATTTTCTATTCATAGAATTCTATACTGAGTGATGAAAACTGAACCTATATTGGTAATAAATTCTCAATTTCATACAATATAGAATATGGGGTCACCAGATTGGAATTACTAGTCATCATAAAATAACCCTAGAGTGAATTGGGGAGTTTCTTTGGCCATATCTTTTTATGTTGGACCAAAATCTCCTATAGTATGTTATACATAGTCTTGTTGAATTCTTATATATGTCCATTTTCTTTGGCAGAGTAGTGATAAGTGTGTTTTTATTGGAAATTGAACATTGAATACAATATCTTCAGCATAGATTCTTGGAAATTGGTGTTGTTATCAATGATAAATGAATGGGGGACTCTAGATCTATAAATTATATTGGAGCTCATTAACTCAATAATAGAATGCACTTTGACCTCTTTAATGTAGACTTCCTCTGCCCACTTTGTAATGAAATCCTTTTTCGTCAGAATAATCATTCACTAGAGAGATTTTTATTGTGGATATGGTCCTACGACATTGAGTCCACATGCTATAAATGTCCGTGAATATTTGGTCGTATGTTGAGGTTTTTATGTAGATGAAAAAACATGTCATGAATATTACATGTGTGGAACCTCTTGGAGAACTCGATACAATCATGGTCCTTGGTGGGAAGACAATACCCCTGCCATATAATCTAGTGAGATAGATTCATCCCTACCTGATGAACCTCACACAAAATAGAATTAACTCCTTACAAAACATAGGTAATCTCTTCTCCTAGAATTCAACAGAGGATGATCCCATCAAAATGAAATAATAAGAAGATATTTTAGAGGATGGGATGGATTTGGGGGGTGAAGTGTGATGAACACTGATGAATTCCCTCAACTATGACTCTATCTATTTGTATATTCTCTTGTTGGAGGTACACTATGGAAATAGTGTTCCAGTTAGAGATTTCATTTACCATGGTCGGTGGATCTGGAAGATACAATGTTAAAAAATATACATTGAGGTTTCTTTCCTTCTTTTTCTCATAATCAGTGACATTGATGGGGGTGATGATGCTTTGATGTGCCACATGAATTAAAAGATATTCCTGGTTAGGATTTGCAAAGAATGAATCTAAACAATATAGTTCATCATATCAACTTTTTTGTGATAAGGGAACATGGGTCACCATTGGTTGTGAATTGAATTGGCCCATCTGATAGATAACATTTTTGAGAAAAGTTCTAGAATCGCGATTCCGGATTATGAAATCCTCATTGACTATATTGATTACTAATTTAGAGTCCCCATCACATGTATATAATGAATGGTACTATCAAGGTCTAGGTTGATACAAGTGATGATATAATAACAATCCACACTGTTGTTTTCAAACCTTTTTAAATAAACAATGGATATTATAGGACATCATGTGTCGGAATAGTGAAGATGATTTCATTTCATTCTCTTTTGATTCTGGGGTCATAGATCCTTCGTCTAGTTAAACATTGAGATTCACCATCAAAATTCATCTGCCAACCCATTGTAGCCTGATCCACTTAGAGAATGGGCTCATCTAGAAAATTGAGATCTAGGGAATTCTCTTCGATAGACAGATGGTCAACCAAAATGTATACCTTCACCTAACCCTTCACTTATTTCTATATGACAAACCAAATGTCAAACTACTGAAGGATAACTTCACACTATTATACACTATCAGTCATAAAAGGGTGGTTCATAATATAATTTATCAGATCCACATAGGAGAACATCATTATGTCAAGATACTATGTATAATACAACAACTTTTCCACTATGAAAATTACCGTGATTACATTTTTCTCGATGAATGAATATATTGTATCTATGTTGAGGAGCAGACGAATGAGATAATAAAAAACTATTCTATATCCCTTAATTATTCTTCTAGGTGATAAGGGTATTGAGGGGTTATTACAAAGTGTTCACATAGTGGACCAGTGGATTTATAGAGTTGAGTTTAATAAACACTAAAGGATGTAGATTATACTATATGATTTCCTCAAATTCATTCTATCATAGTTTATCCCATTTCTAGAAGACATCAATCGTCACATGTCCGTAAAGGGTCTTACAAATGGTTGCCATATTTTGAATCAATCAAAATATTTAGTGTGGGGGACATGAAATAATCAGATCTCTCGATAGTTTCTTAGAGAATGAATTTGAATAATTACATTGATCTACTCCGAGATGATCTCGTTACCTTAGTATTCGAAAATGAAGCTAATAAACATCACTGAGGTAACCTTGATTTCACACTTCAAGGGGTTCATCAACAAATGGAGGGGTTTGTTGAATCTAAAAACATTATTAGGATCAATAACGTGGTACTAAATCTAACAATAATTGATCACCATATAATCCAATTTTCATTCCACTACGTTCACAAGGATCAGATAAAATATTTGGTCCATGCAACACTGTTAGATAGCCGATAAATTCTTCCACCCAAAGTGAATTAATTGATTGAAAGCGTTCCCCTGTGGAACCATGAATGTGTTGGAATCTTCTTCTTCTATTTCCATATGTATCTGATTATACCCAGAGTATGCATCCATGAAGGATAGGGAATGGAATATACCAGTGGCATTGATCAATAACTCTATCATAAGAAGTGGAAAACAATAACAATTGAGACCACATAAGTCGATACAGATTATGATCTTCTAATTAGTCTACGTGATGGGAATGATGTTGGACAACCCCTAGGGTACATCACATCTATGAAATTGTTTTCAATAATAATATTATGATCAACTACCTTGACCATAACAGCAAGAGAGTGGTGCATTATCCTGGGAGGTTGTTTGAACCTATGATAAATTACCAATAAATAAAAGAAGTCGATGGTGACCTATGGATTAAATCAGGTAATCTCATCATATGTCTAGGAATATAAATCCAGATGCTTCTTAATGAAATCCACATATTTTTATTGTTATTTTTCCAAGAATTGACTCATAGATCTGTGTCTATCTCAGGTAATCCATTGAACTGATATTCACCCATACCAACTCATTGACGGTGGTGAACACACCCTCTTATAATGGGTGAGGATCATCCAATAGGTATTCCTTGTCTTATCGGACAAGTATATTTATGGAATAAGATTGTTCAACCAATCCAACAGACCCAATAGTAATATTATCACCCACAATTGAATCTATGGAAACAAAAACTATGAAACTGATCACATGAGGCCTTCCAATGAGGGGCCCATGGTTGATGGTAATAATGTAGTGGTGAAATATCAGTTTATATCACTATATCCCAGCCCGGAGATACAATAAGGTATGGTGTACTCGAGTATCTATAGGTTAAATGGATCAATACCTAATAGATGTAAGAGTCTCTAGTATCAGTCTAGCCTGGCCTGTATATGATTACGAGTTATACATCTGGAATTCATTATTCCTGGGAATGTGTCATCCCCTTATCATAGAAATACAAATTAATATCCAATTTATGGGATTTTACCCTCCCAATTATGAATCTAGAGAATAAAGGCATCACCGAAATACAACAATGGGTCATTCCTAGTTGTAGATTTCTCAAAATCATTGGTTTCCACCCTCTTTTCCCTGATCTTCTAATTGTCAGCATCAAAATAGGGGGATTAATAAATGAAAAAGAAAGACACATCACCTTGTATAAAACCCAACAGAATTTTGTGAGAGTACATGATGTGTCAATGATATGTGGGAAATATTTCATGCAGATGGAGACATGGCTTACCCATCAATGCATTATTGGAGGTTTCCTTTAAGGCGAACTTCAATTCAGTGTAGAAATTTAGGAAACCAATTGGGTTATCATGTTAATCTTTCAAAATGGAATCTTCTATGTCAATTCATAACAAAAAACAATTTAAGATAGAGGGACTCAAATTTTCTTCATATAGTCTTAGTTTGATCAGCCTCTGGGTCGGGATGATATTAATCTTTAAACCAATGTAAACATGGAAACAACATATTTCTGCACTACTCTATTGCAATATTATGTATAGAGGGAGGTTGTTCCCTAGTATGAGAGAACCATAATATTCTCCAATAGACGAGATAATGCCTATGCATTCTTCTTCCTCAACTTCCTCGACATTGAAGTCTTGTATAGGAATATCATCTATTTCAAACTGGAGTTGTCTTATCAAACCCTCTATGAGGTATTCACACGTATTTATCGATAGGTAGAGGGCATCGAGGATTGTGATCATTAAACGAATTCTGGAAAGGTACTTGAGTACATAATAATTCTTTGTTATAAAAACATTTCTACCATTATGAGTTCTATCTTCAGCATGAGGTTTGATGGTAACTATGGTTGTTTGAACTGGTGGATTCTATCTAGTACCGGGGATAGATCATTTCTCACAAGATGATCCATGGGAAACTATTACAAGATGACTATTAAATGACTGAGGTTTGGACCTGTAAAGGAATTGTTGATCATAATGTGTTCTTATAGGATCTTCCTAGTCGAGTAACAAGAATAGTGGTGGTAATGAACATGATGATATTGGATGAATGAGATATGCATACTAACATCTACATTAAGGCTACTGTCTAGTATTAGAATCAATGATGATAGGTATGGAGGAATTTTATTGATTATTCCAACTGTTCAAATATCCAAAGCCTTATCATTGATGTCATCAACTGAGAGCATTAGGAGGGTGTTCCAGGCATACATCATAACATGAAACCATTTAATGGTTAATCAGTTCGCAAATATTCATAGTGGAATAATCCTAATCATATCATGAGGATTCCTTCATTACTGTGATAATGATAGGGGAGACCCCCTTCTCTGGGGTCTTAAATTCTCCAAGAGTGTGGGATGGATTTGGTACTAGTAGAAGGGGAGACATTCCCATGCATCATCGACACCTTCTCTACTAAGAAGCTAAATGCTGAGACATGGATATAGATGTAGAAGTGTGAGGTGTCATCAAAACACAAATAGGATCTTGACAATTAAATAATGAACAAATGACACCATGTTTTATTGAAACTACTAGGATATATAACCGATAATCATACATAAAAGTGCTATGGCTCGAGTCCCATTTTCAGTGACCTTTGTTGTCGTTGACAGGCTTCATAGAGACACACACAACATATACTACATAAGGACCCAAAACGAGTGCATTTTTTATGCTGGTTCTAGATCCGCTTCTTAAAAAAATTAGAATGCATGATGGTGTGTCCCATGAAGCAGTGATATGGGCATTTGAGGAGGTGATTAGAGAGATCAACCTTGTAGGGTTATCAGCAATTTGGAAACATCAGGATCCCCAAATCAAATGCACATAATAAATAAATAAGTACATATTTTTAATTTTCTTAGTAATATAGGTATCTCCTATCTAAAAAAGTAACACTATTAGAATATAACAGATGTTTGGATTGATATTATGTAGGTGTTAGTGCCTAATTTTATCTCCTAGGTGGCAATTCTTGAAATGGTGTTAGTGACTGATTTAGTAGTGGGAGATGCTGAACCTGAGTTTGGGATTGAGGATGTATTCCACGGTGAGGCTATATATGTGGCTATGGTGATAATAATTTTAGATTTATGGGTTCCTCTACATATTTGACAATAGTACTCTCTGCCTAAGAATATATTCTTACCGGACTTGTGAGAGGCAGCTAGCATGCATATATATCTTACCGCAAGGCCTATTTCATGCACTAAGACTTATAAAAAAACATAGAATCCTCTGGAGGTGTTTTAAGTTATTTGGGAGGGAAAAAATTCATAATCTACATTACCCATTGATGTCTTCAGAACCTGTTCTTGAGAAATCAACATAACATGTGAATACGTGTGTCCCTTCCACCTAGAAGAAAAATTCTGCAACTCTCTCATACAGTTGATATTTTCAATCGAAGAGGTCGGTAATACTTGTCTTGTGTGTTGTGGAGATGAATTGATACATAAACTATATATGATGTGTTTCCAATCCTGTAGGGAACCAATGGGTAACTGGTTGTACACGATGAACACATTTCTTTTTAATTTCTATAAAAAAACACATGAGCTTAGTGACTTATTACTACACTGATGTCCCCTGCACAGTTACTGAGCATGAAATAAAGTGGCCCATATGGTACTGTGGGAGACCCAACCTATTTAATGGGGAAAATTTTGGGTTTCCAAAATCTACACATTCATAAATATCATCTACCCATGCTATAAATGACATACCATTATGCTGGATTTCCACCTATCGAGTTGCATGGGCCTTGAGGTGGGAAATGAGTGTAGCCTTCAGATCTCCCTTGCTAGGATTCCTACCCACCAGTGTGTTTATAGGCTCTTCAATATGGTAGTTCGGATGAGTGGATATTTCAATAACTAGATAATATGGTTGATCCATTGGAGGAATTACATGTGGTATGGATAGGTCAACGACTTGAGTCGGGTCCCAAGGATGATGTTCTAATATTGCATGATGATTCGATGATGCATAATGTGGTAATTTTCTATAAGATGAAGCTTCTACCATGTTAGGATGTGTAGGGAGGACTGGATCAATAGGATTCAACTAACCAAGATGGACATGTGGCCCCACCATCTTCCTTGGTGGAGGATGGATGAGGCCGTATTGACAACCACCATAGTCTGGACACCATTCCGAACAGATCTTAGTAAAGAGCTCATCAATGAGCTTCTTTTGTTCTGTGAGATATTGGAGAAACACATCCTAATTTGGATCATAATTCATTTTTATCATTTAACTATATGGGTTAGAGGGATTTTGGTTCCCAAAATTGGTTTAACAATCTTGGTGTTCCAACAAATAGAATAAGATGGGTAATGGTCCTCGGGGCCATGAAATGGTCTTTGCCGACATGTACAAACACTTATAGGGTTTTATGAGTGCTGTGATACCCCATGGGGTAGGTCATACAGTTCAGACTATCTCCTAATGGCACCTTAAATGTATGTTTATTGGATAAACATATTTACATTGATGGTTCCTGAAGGCATATCATCATTATTTTGTGGTAGGTCTAGCAGTCGTAGGATTGGACTGAAGTGGAGAGTTTCATTTTTCCTAAATCCTTATATCATCACATGTGGATATTCCTCTTTTATAAATCTATAGTGCATTGGAAATATCTAGAAACAACTCTACTGAAGATTTTGGTGACATCTTATCTATGTACGGTGTTGAGACACTTAATGTGTGGCTAGGTCAACCATGCGACAATGGGGTTCAATATCATCGATATGATCCTTAATCATTATATAAGACAAATGATGGGATAAAAGGATGAAATGAATATCTAATTGGGTTTGGTGGAATCGAATTAAGTCTTCTTATGGGTGTGACCATGGGTCATCAAAATTGGGAGTAGAAATTGGCCTGAACTTCTCATATAACTGATCCACTATAAGTGTGTTCCCCAAAATTCTTCACTAAAAAGCTATATATTCCTCTATATTTCCTCTTTCTATGATTGGTGGTGGCTATGTAACTATAAATTACAGTAATTTTTACCATTTTGGAAGGAGAATGGATGGTGGATTTAACACCGTATGAGCAGAATAACCGCAATAGAGTTGGTCATCTATTAGAGACAGTACAAACATCATCATCATGTCCCGATTGGAAGGGGTGTTGAACACCACATCATTTGCAACGTTAGATGTCATCATTGGGGGCTAATACAAGTTTTCATAATAGACCAGAACATGGAACAAAGCTCTATGATCTCATTATGTGGTAGAGAATGAATTTGTAGAGGGTAGATAAGGCCGCCGCGCAAGACCCTGTAAGGGAGCTAAATTTGCCTCCCATTGAAAGTATATGTGGAGTGTTTCAAATATCTGGTACAAATAAAATTCCAAGAGGATTATGATCACAAGAAGAGATCATTCTATATAATATAATACAGAGGATTGGGTTTAAGGTTCCATCATTGGGTCTCAATCCACTTCAAAATATGAAGAATTGACTGTATTGATTCTTATTTGGAACTTTTTAGATTACATCATTTAGTAGTGGGGATTATCCCTTATTTTTTTAGATGGTTCTTCTGGGTAGGGTATATCATCAAAATATTGAAGACCTTCGTATCGGTTGGATCCAGAGTGGGGAGGACCTCTACTTGAGCTATATGTTACAAATTGGAGTACCTTCGTATCAGTTGTCTTCAGAGTGTGGAGGACCTACTGTTTGGTGAGCTGAGTTCAAGGAGTACCTAGTCATTTGTAAAACAAACATGTGTAGGTCCTCTATGTCAATTGACATATTAGATTGGAGGGCCACTATTTTAGTTAGTGTTGGAAAGGGGACGACCTTCCCTGGACATCTTGAAAACCTGATGAGGACCTACATGTCTACTGCCTATGTCATGGGGATGACCTCTCCATTTTTTGGTAATGGAATCATGGGGAAGAACATCATACTGATCGATCTGGACCTGAGATGGATCTTTTTGTTAGCTATAAACGAATCAGGAAGGTCTTCTTCTAGGGTGATTTCTGTAGAGGGGAGGACATTCAATAGATATCATTTGAAAACTAGGTGGTTTTCATTGACTACTATCTGTGGCACATGGATGACATCTGCACTGGTTTACAGTCATATTAGGAAGATGACCTTTATATGATAGATCTATACAAGTCTAGTACCTCCATGACGACAATTGATGAAGCGAGGAGGACATCCACATGGGTGATTGATGGTGGAGGAAGGACCTCATCTAGAGATCTAAAGACCCTTGAGAGGACCTCTATGATGACAGGTGATGAAGTGAGAATGGAATCCCCTATAGAATGATATGTTGCATTGAAGACCTATACCATATCGAGGAATTATGAAATTGGATAATTCACAATGATGATCTGAGAAAATAAGAGGACCTCTATATCTAGTATCATATTCTTTGGGAGGACCTTTAGGTTGAATGTTAGAATGACGATGATGTCCTCCTCTTTGATAGATGTTGGTAACATGGGGAGGACCTCCATGCTAGATATCATCATCATGGATTGGCCTGTGATAGTTTCTGATTAGGTCATCAACTGATAGATTCAACCAATACTACCCTTCAGGAAGCTATGTTCTCGATCCTGAATGAGAATTAATTTTCATCTTCTCTGTAATAGCAATGAATGGTAGTATGAATCAATGGGGGCATGGGTCAATATAGCTATAGATAATGAATCCCACTTGAAATAATCTTCCTGACCATGTTTCAAATGTCAGAATTAGGTCACAAGGATCGTGGATGGATAATAAGGGGTATATGAATCTTTTTTGTAGGTTGATGAGACCATAAATTGGTGTCACCGACAAGGAAACCTGGTTCACCTCTATTATAAATCCTAGGTAGTAGTTGTCTGAAGGACGAATAGGACATCAAATAACTCTTTTGCATTGAGAAGTGAGTCCCAAGAATATTCTAGTGCGATGATCCCGAAATGGTGAATGTTAGTGTGGGGAGTAGTGGCTAACTATGTATCCCTTGATGGAGACAGTAACAATGAGGGGTGTAAGCCTTCAGGTCTTGGTTGACAATATGCCTCTTAGGAATTTCCCCCTCTTACTCACATCATTAGGCGATATTGTCTTTCACTCACATCATAACAATTATTTGTTGTTAGATTGGGTGTAGGTACCTAGTATCCATGGTTTTGGATGACATCCTAGATGAGGTGAATCCAAGAATGATTTCCTCATTATCATTACTACAACCACTACATTTACGAGTGGGGGTGATTTGTTGCAGGTATCTTGAGTCATAATATAATGGAATGTTCTTCAATCAGTATTGAAATTAGGAAATAAGTGTGAAATGACACAACATTGTTTAGTATTCCATGATTTAAGAGAGAGATCAACAGTAACAATACAACATATGGGAATTCCAAATGATTAACTACTAAAAATTTTATTGAGTTTCACGCTAGGAACACTTTTTTCTGGGCGAGTACCATCACTAGATTGATTGATATTTTGACAAATAAATCTACTGATTAATGTATTTGTACAAATATCCCTGGATAATTAGGAATCCAGTTCAGGTTAGTTTCAATATTTTATGATTTTGATGCATTCTGAAGGGGCGCTCCTACCATTGTGTGTTCATCACACACTTGGGGAATCACATTTATTTACCTACATTACCTAATTACAAAGTTTTGGGACATTTACCAATTTTTTTATTTGTAATTTTATTGATTGAAGTAAAATTATGTGATGTCAGTATCTCCGTTTGTGGATTCCTCATCGAAGTTTGTGCACATTCAGAATCATCATTATAGATTTGAGTCTTTCTCCTAGAAAATCCTTAACAGTGCCATCATTTTGTGGATTTCTATTTATTATTATTCTTCATTCAGGACATTACAAAGGGACCAATTAGGGTAAAAACTCTTGGTCAGAAAAGTAGTTATGTTGAGAATCACTGAGCATGTTTATACATTGAATTGTCATAACACATGTATTCTTCCTCATCATAGGTTTTCCATGGTCCTTGAATCTGGATTCTTACCACATAGATCATATGGTATTTTATTCTAGAGGCATGCCTCAGAGGATTTCTTCTTCCTTTGTTGTTTAAAACAAGGTATTTTGTGAGTTTCATGTCTTTCATAGATGGATTGGATAGATTAGAGAACATGTAATGGTGGATCAGATTGGTACATTTATAGGAGTGATGACCTTGATGTATAATTAGATGTGTAGATTAGATTTCCATTTGAGGATGGACATATGAATTGGTTACCTAAAAAGGTATGGTTTCACATCATGAAGTCTAATCTGGAAACCACTATAGGATTATCAAAGAGGATAACACCAAAAGGGGAACAACACGCTTTACCATTTGATATGATTGAAAATAAAATAGGCTTCCTACCTAACCTATTTTGATGACATGGATCAAAACCCACATTGTTTCAAAGGGAATAGATTGTGGTTTCACGTGTTTAGTTAAATATTGAAAGAGGATGTCCCTATGTTGAATTTCTATGTATTTTTTTGGTTCTTATACATGGTTAGCTTCTAGTGTGCTGAAAGGGATGAAAATATGATAAATGGGGCATAGGGGTTGAGACAACACATGTGCTACTGAGAACAGTGAATGGATGAATGGTGGTTACACACTGAGTTATACTATGTTCTACTGAGAGTGGGGTAGCGGTGAAAGGGTCTTTCACATTGATATGAAATTTATTCTACTATGAGTGGAGAAGGAAATAATGGGGAATACACATTAAGACAACTCATATTTCAATGAGAGTGGTAAAGGTATGAATGTGTCTTATGCACTGAGACATATATTGAGCTATAGAGAGTAGTGAAGGGATGAATGTGACTTATACACAGATGTGGACCTTGTTTTAATGATAGCAGTTATGGGATGAATGGGTCATACACACTATGATTACACATGGTGTACTGAGAGCGATGAAGGGATGAATGGGGATTTCGCACTTAGATGTACCAAATTCTACCGATAGTGGTCAGGGGATGAATATGGATCATGAAATGGGATGGGGAATGTGGTACATAGAGTAGTGAATGGAAAAATGAGGCTTATAAACTGAGATTACCAATGTGATACTGAGAGCAGTGATGTGATGAATGGTTCTTGTTCACTGAGACAACCCATGTTCTAGTGAGACCGGGGAAGCTATTAATGTGTATTATGCACTAAGGTGGCCCATTTCAATATTGTGACCTCACTGTGATAAGAGTGAGGTGATAGAGCATGTGGATGGAACTTATGCATGGTTAGTTGTCTGAATGGGTCGAGTGATCCCACTGGGATGTTATAGACTGGTTAAGAATTAGTATTGATGATGTGGGATTGGATAAAGTGGATGGAACCAATGTGAACATGATGTTGTTGGGAGTGAACATAATAGGGGTTTTTGGAATATCTCTGTTGGTTGTGAATCTTATTCAACATATATTTGATTGGGACATTGGAGCTTATGAATAGTTAGTAGCCCATTATAAATAGGACATGTGGTTGGGACATATGCATGTATATCCACCCAAGTGGATCCGTATGAGATGTGTCCTCTATGTGTGGAATGATACTATTGATATATAGTGGCTAGAGGGAAAGAATAATATGGGATTGGATGATGGTATATTCTTAGATCCAAAATCATTAACTATATGAGATGGCACCAGAGTTTACCAGCAGTCAAGACTAAAATTAATGGAGGAATAAAATGTGACATGTTTATAAGACCTGGATCAAAAAACATGTAGATAGGTGGTTTTGGATTAGCAATTGAAATGAATCTTGATGGAAAAGGAGAAGGATTACTCTTGGATGGATGCTCGAAAGAAGGTGTCTTGCTATCACTACTAATCATTAAGACCCTCTCATTCATTCTCGATTTGAGAAACAAGAAGAAGCAGTAGACTAGATAGTCACATCATGAATGATGCATCGCCAAGGAATGGTTTTCCTCTTACACATGGTTAGTGGACCATGGAAATAGAGATTGGGAAAAGGGGAGATATAAGGGTTCCTCCTATATGAAAAGCTAATTTCTTACACTAATATTGTTCCCCTTGAATATGATATGATTTTGTTCTATAAAATGATCATCTCATCCCATGTGAGGGTGATATCACTCTCATAGAGATGAGTGGGTGTGGAAACTGCCCATGGATGTGCACCTAATGTGCATTGTATGAGGTAAGGATACAAATTAATTTCATGTTCTATGGATTATGGTTCATGGATGTTTGGCATAATGAATCTCAAATGATAAGGACTCTCTCCTCACCCCTTATACATACATGACTGACTTCTTTCAACCATTTGTAAGGGATGAACACAACAATGTCAGGAAACAACACGGTGGAGGAGTGGTTTATATAAGTATCGACATTATTATAAGGGTGAAAATATTTGATAGGTATTAGCATACCTAAGTGGATAAGAATTATATATAGCAAGAAAAATGAGAAACAACAAGAAGAACCCAGAAACTATGAAGCACTATCCTGGAGGGCCCCAAAAAGGAGGTGCACTCAATATATTTGTATTGCAAACAAGGGGGGGAAACATAGTTTATTAGGGTAAAGAAAACTAATGACTCATGTGGGATATTTTTCATTAAAGATTTAGGGAATTCATGAAAGATAAAGGGTTTATAGAAAAATTGGTATGGTTCAAGCGGTATGTATTGGAGGTAAATAGAATCTATTGCGCACACCTAGTTTAGGGAAAACGTTTAGTAGGAGATGGTATTGAACTTTGGGTCTGAACAATCAGATGACCCATGGGTGACATTTCATGTAGGATAGAGTACCTTGAATCCATGACTTGTGTGCAGTCGTGAAATGGGTCTTTTTGTGTAAATAGGAGTAATGATTCTATTTCCAGATCATTGGCCCAAAAGGGTAGGGTTCCCTTATATTTATAGTAGAATAATTTGGCGAGATCAAATAATATGTCCATCAGAGAAGAAGTAGTTTGATGTATCATTTGTATCTGAAGGTTTTTTTTTCATGGATGCCTATCTTGCATGCTCAATATGAGACCTGCGCGATATTATCATAGTAATTGTTTTGGGTTTTCAGAGAAGAAGATGAAATTTGACGTCATATTGGGTGAACATAGAAATTATGTGTTTATTTTTTTTGGTGCATACATACATACATTTAAGCATATCTGTTGGGGTTCTAGAAATTTTCTATAGAGTCAAATAATGGCTTGTGTCTCTAAAATATGCATATCTGTGCCTCAAGCCAGATTCGGCGCCAACAGTCACCATAAATGATATATAGATTTTAATTAATTGTCTAATTCCATATTATTTATTATTTTTCATTTTTTTGTAAAACCAAATAAATAATAGTAATTATATAATATAACCAAATATTTCTCCATTATATTATATACCACTAGGCACTCATTGAATAATTCAATTCTTCAATATATAAATTTTTAATAGTAATATTTTTTAACCATAAGAGTATAAATATATCTTGAAACATTATGATTATATTTAATATTGAAATATACAAAACATTCAGTATTAATTTTGGAATAAATTATAATTATTTTAATTATAAAAAATTATAATACAAAAGTAGACATTGAAATTTGAAACATAATATAATATCAAAAACAATATATTCTCTCAATGTAATTTACACTTAATTAAATCTAATTACTAATTTTGTCAATTATTCCTTAAATTAGTTATATTTAAAATTTAATTTAATATTGATTTACTCTTATATTTGAGAGGAAAATTTTTTATTATTTTTTATATCAAACATATTATTTAATAGTAACGTGTAATACTCTTGTGACTATGAAATTTGGTTTTTTTTGTTTAGTAATTTTGTGACCATTGAATTTCCTCATTTCTATGATTATAAATGAATAAAATATTTTCATTATATGACTAGAATACTATATATAATCATTATAATTTTACTTATATTAATGATTTATTCTATTAATAAATGAAAATAAATAATTCTTA
Organism: Viscum album; assembly: GCA_963277665.1. Classification (NCBI taxonomy): domain Eukaryota; kingdom Viridiplantae; phylum Streptophyta; class Magnoliopsida; order Santalales; family Viscaceae; genus Viscum; species Viscum album. Next base: position 1,020,767,859 of record OY728143.1, read on the forward strand.
TGGTTTATAATTTAAATTCAAAGTCCAAACATCATTCACATTAACATAGTAACATCATGTATGTGTATTAATAATAATATATTCCTATTAAAAAATTTAATAAAAATTAAAATTATATTTTTACATGTAAAAATATGTTTAATAATTACAAATTAATAATATTTCAGGATATCTAAATACTTCTGTTTAAAAAACACACAATTAAGAAACATTAACATCATATCTTTTTGAAAATATGATTATTTTTAAAATTATTATTATATATATATTTTTAAAAAAATTTAACAATCAATATGAGTTATCATAAAACATCAATGTAAACTCGAAAATACTTTTATATATTCCAATTATCATACTATATAATTCCCTTAGAAAAATTAGTTTTTAATTCGACTAAAATTATAACAAGAACAATGAAATAATATTATTATGATGTTTCAGTTATAATCACCTAATTTTTTATTTGTAATTATTCTAAATAATTATATAATTAATTCAAACTATTTTTATTATAATATAATTTATAATTAAAAAAATTGTTTGTTCAATTTGAGAAAATAAAGAAATTATTATGGAAGGTGTCAGAGAATTTTTGTCCAATTTACTACATAATGTCTTTAATGGGTTTTTAAGCCAAAAAATTGTTAATAAATTAATGAATATTTTTATGATTATAAAAACCTCAATATATGGATGAATAATCATCTTAAATTATATTATTATTTAATTTTTTTTATAAATTACACATTTGTATATTAGAAATTTCAATGAAATAATTATCAAATTATTTGGATGAAAATTATGTTCTAAGATTCGTAAATTTCAAATAAATGGTATTTATATCTTCACAATAATAAAATTAAATTATCCCTTTTTTTCATTACCTATTTGTAAAATATCCTATTTACATTTTATAAACTAATCATAGCTCAAAATAGATAATATTTATTACATTCTTTTGGTAATACATATATTTTGAATCACATAGATATATATATAAAATGTATTATCATTTTTTGGTCAAACAAAAATAATTTATTTAAAATTTGGATGTAAAAAATCAATAGAAATTATAAATGATACTAAATTATGAATTATTAAACAACAAAAAGGTGTCTCAAGAAAAGAAAACATTTATTGACCCACCTAAAATAAACTATATTTACTAACTTCAAAAGATTATAATTTTATATATTTAAATGTATGAAATAATAATTTCAAATACTATGAATCTCATGTTAACAATAATTATAGATTCATATATAATAATATCAATAATATAATTGAAATCATATAAATATAATGTTACCAACATTATCAATCATCAATAAATGATTTTCAAAATATATTGAGCCTTACATTTGTGAAACTTCACAATATTAAAATATTTCAATTGGATATTCACAATAAAAATGCTAAATTATTTATCAAAATAATTTTACTATAACTTTATTATTGAATTTTTTTAAAATGAACCATTTCCAATGTAATTATTGTTTGATTCTCAGATCATCTATTACTAATTCATCATTTTTTCATTTAAACATTTATTTTATACGAATATTATTTCTCATTCAATATTTAAATCATTATAATAAATTGATTCAACAAATTTAAAATTCAAACACCATAATATGATTAATTCTTATTAATTTTTTTATGGTTAACAATTGAATAATAAAAAATATAAAATTTGATTTTATATATTTTTTATGTGAAATTGTATTGATAATCACAATGACCTGATGAAATGAGACAATTATACCACATTAAATTTAAATAATAATAGTTACATAGTTTCAATATCTTAGATTGAATTTTAAGTACTCAAACATTATTTATTTTTATATAACAATTATTAATTAAGAACATTCACCCATATATTAAAAATCTAATGACCGATAATTGTTCCAAATAACCCAATATATATTTTTATTATATTATATTAAATATTAATGTTCATTCCATTTATTATGAATTTATTATAACCTCAAAACAATGATCATAATATTTTCTTCTCATTATCAATAGTTAGATCTGTGTATCATTAAAAATAATCATATTTAAAAAATATGTTTAGAAAAATTAAAAAATTGTACCCAAATTATCATATGTTCTACCAAATTAATTTACCCAAAAAAATATATCTTATCTTAACATCAGTTTTACAATTTCATTAAAAACATAATTTATTGCATATATTATACATGCACAATTGAAATAAAAATTTCTTTATAATTGTGTCATATGTTATCTTATTAAATGAAAAACTAAATTCCATGTTCAAAAATAATATTAAAATTAAAAAATAAAAAATTATTTATTTTCATTCCATAATACATTAATTCTATCTGGAAAATATACAATTATGTTTTCAATCAAATTAAATAATTTATTTATGTTGTAGTTTTTTGAAGAGAAAAAACACATGTATTCTAATATTATATCTCATCATTGTATAAATTATTCCAAAAAGAATTAAATAGGAATTATATCACTTATTTAATTCAATGATGAAATTTCCAAAAATTGAATTTACAGATTTTAATTTATAGAGAGGATATTTTTCAGGTAGTCTTCTTCACATTTATTAGAATTTTGTATAAAATATATGATGAAAAATTATATTAACATAAATAATTTAATATAAAACTTATCTATTCATTATGAATTATTTTTTATTTAAATTTATTAAAATAAATATAAAATCTCCAATATATATATACATATATGATTCACTTTTTCAAATATTAAGATAAATAAAATCTTATTTTTTTGATATCAATATTTTTTTAATATATCAAATGAAATATATTCATATCGAAATAGTTATTTTCAATTCATTAACTCATTAACATATACATAGAATGTACAACCATAACATTAAAAATATCCCTATATAACATTGATTCTTTTTTAATCGTAAAATACTCACTATAATATGTTAGTGATGATATTTTTATGCTTTGTTTAAAATTATTGATTTATTTTATAATATTTGTCTACTCCATCACTTAATAAATTTTTATACATTCCCCATTATTGATTTCATCATAATAGCTTTAAATCTTACTCTCATAACTACATTGTTATTTTATTATAGTGGAAGTAAAATATTATTGTTGGTTACAACATAATTATAAATTTTATATATTTTATTATCACATAATTATTCCATACATTATCTATGAAATTGGGTTTCTGATGTTATTTAACTATACATTTTATTATATCAAATGAAACATTATTATTTAAATTATTGATCATTTTCCCCTCTAAAATATCATTTATGAAACCATATGTTTATTATTATAATATTAACATATATTTGGAACAGTTTTTGTGAAATTATGAATTTTATAAAAAGTAGAATAATTCAGTGAAAACATTATATTAAAAAACCATTTCTTTGCATTTATTTATTTTGAAAATAGTTTATTACATGTAAAGAAATAAAATAATCATCCTATTAAATATATGACATTTCTTCTACTTTAGAATCATCTGGTCACATAATAGTCATAACAAATTAAACATTTCTTCAATTGAGTTTCCATTTATTCAAAGGTTTATCCTTCTCCAATGAAAATATAGTCGATACACTATCCTAATGATACATTTGGAATGATTCATTTCCATGATACATTGGGGATGATATAATTTCATTAAATTTATATATCACTGTTACATATAAAATTGCATGTTAATAAACTATAAATACAGTTATACAACATTACTGAGTTTTTAGATCTGTTAAAATCATAAAAGTAAATTAATTAGTGAAACTTCAATAAAATTTATCTATGAACATTAAATCAATCAACATCATTAAACATAATAACAATAATTTATAAACCATAAAAAATAACACATTCATGCACAAAATAATATATATATATATATATATATAATATTTCCCATAATTCAAAGAACTATTATAAATTCAATCACTACAAGAAACTAACACATTTATAGAAAATGTAATATTAAAATTAAACTACACGGTGGTAAAAATATTATTTATAAGTATATTCCATAATATACTATATCATAAAACCTCATATACCAACCACTATACTCCACAACATATATACTGTGATCTAAATAGATCGAAGACTGAATAATTGATGAGTTCACAAAAGGAATTGAAATAATATGTTGTATGGTTTTTAGGTATTTAATCAATTTGATTAACATTTAGTTTCAATTTACATCATCAATGAGCATTATGAATAAAAACACAAATATCCAAACCCATAATTAAAAATAATTTAGATATAATTAAATATTTTCATTAAGAAACTCATAATTCACTTTTTTCAGATATAATATACAATAATGATTCCATCAATAAGTATAATATTTCAAATATTTAATATATTATAATAACGAAATTGTATTTTTTTACAATATCATACTTGAGAGACCCCATGTACTCATAGTTATATATAATACCCATATATTTAGTAAAATGGTTTTATTTATTATAATATTTTTATATATTTCAAAAAAATTATGTTTGTTTAACTTATTAACTATACATTTTTAAGGTAGTAAGGAAATTGAAATATCATTTCAGAAATAACAACACTATCTCACTAACCATTATAGTTTTCTATACATATAGTTAATCATCTATTCAATACAATATGACATTGGATGATTGAATCTATCCATTAATCCCATACTATATGTAATATACTAATACTAATATTCAAATACGATGTTCAAAATTGGAGGATGACAATATCCTCTTCCACACATCCATTGTTTTGGTTGAAACTGTGTTTATAGATAGTGTATCAATTTCTAACCTAAATTCATATATATAGGAAAGGAAAGGTTGAAATAATTTGTTAAATATACATTCAACCCAATATCATGTATCAACAATCACCCCCAGTATGGTGTAACCAGTGATTGGAAATAAAATACAAGTATATATAAGCAAAATTATTTAATAATAATAATGCGTATTAATAGGAAATATATAGATATAAATCATCAAAATAATCCTATTATATAATATTTGATAAATTTTACATGTAGAATTAATCATTCACTATTGATATCTAAATTAACATGGAATATATCTTTTCTCAAAATAAAATTTCTTTAAAATAATCATTGAAACGTTTAATGAATCTACTTTTTATCACTACTAATATCCACATTATTATATATGATATACTCATATAATTTCATAAAAATGTACATAAATATAGATAATAAAAATTCTAATCAAATAAAAATATTTATTTAGAGACTTAAATTTAAAAATTACATATTTAATCAATTTTATAATAGTAATAATTTTTAAAATATAACCTATGATTATTATGTTTTAATGTTATGTAGAATTATTTCATCATTCCTATATTAGAAAACTGTACCTAACAAATTGTAAACTAATTTTTAGCATATATTTTCCCCAATATTTAAAAAATAAAAATTAAAACACATTTCAATTACTTGAAAGTGTTTATGAATTTCAAATTGACTTCTTTATTGTTCTTAAAATACCTTATATCTTCTAAAAACATTATTAAAATGTGGTATAGGAAGCAAAAAACTCAATAAGGAACATAAAAATGAGAAATTACTTATTCCATTCAAATTAAATAAAAACACCAGAAATATTTACTATTATATCAATTTTCATTGAGAGAATGAAAAAATCATTTCAATTAATAAATAACACAGTTATTGAAGAATAAATACTCCAAAACCTGAAAATGAATATAGAAACACCTATTATAAACATAGATTAATTATATTCATGTAAAAATTACTATATAAATATCTCCCAGTTATATTAATAGGAATAAATTCTTTGGTAAATCTGTTCTTATTTCCAATTAATAAAAAGAAAAATTCCCAATTCATTTGAGTTGTATTTGGGAATTACCATTATATAAGGTATATCTGCCTCACCCCATAATTATGAGATGTAACGGTTTTCAACCCATATTATAAGATATATAAATATAATTAATTTCAATTATATAATTCACATGTCCGCTTTCATGGATAAATAGTTTTTTTTTCATTCACTATTTTATCATTAAACATGGATGAACTCCTTCAAAACCATATGCAAAAAAATGAAAATATTTAAATATATGTTTTATTAAAGACACTTTTATAAAATTTAAATTCAAATAAATAAGCGAATTACGGGTTTTCATTGAATAAAAAACTAAATATTTTATTATAATCCATAAATACGATAACAATTAAGGTGGATATATAATTTCATCCACCGCATAGTTAAAATATATAATTTATTTTTCCTCTTGTAAAGAATGCCAAAAATTTCAACATATACACATATAAAGATTCATTAAAATATAAATTAAAACTAAAAGTGAGAACATAATTTCTATTATAATAAAAATAAATAATAAATAAATATTTAAAATATATTTTTAAAAATATGGACTCATATAAGGATGATTTGGAATTGAATATTGAAAAAAATTAAAAAAATATCTCGTACATTATTGAAATCATAATTTTAGTTCATTACATTCTAAGATAATAAGCTTCTGTTATTTATTTATATATAAAATATAATTTTTAAATTTAGTATTCATTTTTTTATTTATTATGCTATTATATTTGACTAATTAATCAATTAACTTCATGATGGATGTTTTGATGGTATTTGGCCCACAAGTCCAAAATAACATTGGAAGAATTACAATGGTCAAAGTGGTCATTATCAAATAATATCCAACATAATAATTATATAATAAAATTTATATTACATAAAATATAAATTTATAATAAATCATTGAATATGGTATTGATGATTGAATTATGTTACAATTTTTTAGAATGTAGGACATACATATTCATTATTAACATCACTATTTTTAAATGATAATTATGGAAATAGGGTGAGTATCATTTATTATCTACATAATGAAAAATATATAATAAATAAAATATTTCTATATTAAAATTTTCTTTAATTTATATTCAATGTTATTTTCTAATGAAAATAAATCAAAATGTTTCGTAGACATTGTAGTTTATATCTACGCACAAATGATGTTATCAATTTTTTTTAATTTGAATAGTTAAAATTGTAATTATATATCATCTTTTAAAGATGTTAAATACTTAATTAATATCATAAATATACATTAAAAATTTATTTTAACAATTCGTAAGCATTGGTGATGGAAAATAAATTATGTTAGCTCATTAGGTGGTAGTCCATCATACATAGGAATGATGATTTCATTTCCCATTTAATGGAGGATAAGATAGATATTGTTTTGTTAGTTTTCATAATGACATATAATAATTCCGATTACACATAGTTTATTAATTATTAATGGTTGATAGATATTTAAATAAGGTACATTTAGAAACAGAAAAAATCTCTTGTTTCAGTGTTGTATATCTTATTCATGCAAATTATTAAGTTTTACAGCAATATTATTTTGATGTTGTATTTATGGTCAGAAAGGGAATATAGGACCATGTGAGGTATGTTATTAAGTGTTTTGGGAATTTATTTTATTACCTAAATATTTTTTAATGTGTCAATAAATGATAATAATAGGTTTTCCTTTATAAGAGTTGGATGGGGAATTAGAATTATCATAATAAAATAGCATGTAATTGAAAAGATTAAAATAATAAATGATTATTCTTATAAATAATATCATAAAATTAAAATTTTACATGTTTAGGTAAAATTTTCACCCCTATATTTTTATTTTATCTAGTTTTAAATCTTTTGGCTAATCGCATCGCTTGTAAATATTTTATTCATTAGGGATAAATAATGTTACTATAAAATGAATATTGGAAAATAAATAGACTATGGTGGATATTCAATCATTATCCAAATCACATAGACCAAAATAATATATTTTTCGATTTAAATTAATTAATATTATAATATTTAATATTAAATAACAATAATTTCAATTTTGGTATCATTCAATAAATATGACTTTTGAAACTACAAGATAAAAATTGAATTTTTTATTCATGAATTCACACTTATATAATATTTCATGTTTATTTAAAACTAATAAGGGAGAAAATAATTAATTAAAATTAATTTTAATTTTAATTTTTATAAAAATTAATAATGTTATGTTTCTATAAATTGAATATACACTATATTGTCGTTGCATATGAATTTAAGGTATGTATTAATTCATAAAAAAAGATAAATAAAGTAAGGTGTTAAATAAAAATAATTGAAATTTATAATGAATATTTACAACATAAAATAACTTCATTTAATTCATATTCCAAAGTTTAGTATAATGAAATAAAGAGAATAAATTTTTTTATTATTTATTTTAAAAAATATTTAAATAGTTGAAATAATTTCCATATAGAATAAAATTAAAATGTATATTATTTTTGGATGATTTTGGACAAAATATGCTCACCCAATTTAAATAAAATAAGTTTAAGGATTACTTTATTGTCGTTATATCATTATTTTTACCCTTAATAAACACATTTTCCTTCACCATGGTACCATAATTTAATATAATTCCAATTCATAATGTCTAAAAATTAAAAGGTATTGTTTTCCAAATCTTTAACTCTTACTTAAAAATATATAATCTATTATTATATATTGAAAAAACATATGTAGATGATTTCAAAATATAAATAAATAAGAAGAAATTGATTAAAAAATTTTCATAAAAAAGACATTTTAAGTAAAAAATATTTTCGGAATAAATTTAATTATATAATTCTTTCCAGATAACACAATAAGAAGAATTTTTACATAAAAACTATTGATATTTTCTAATAAATAAAATTTATAATTTTAATATATATATATATATAATTTAAATTATAGTATAGTTTTTTTTAAAAATAAGCATATTTCATTATTCTATAAATATCCAAATTTTGACATAAATCACAAAAGATTAAAATAACATATTTTAAATATTATTATTATAAAATAGATCATATTTTTCAAAAATAAATTTTTTATAATTTTTTGGTAATTATTTATAATATTTACTCACAAAGTGCAGTAAATACTAGTTTTGATGAAAATATAATTTTGTATAATATAATTACAATTGTAAAAATTGAGTGATTATTCAATTATAATTAATAGATACATTTTTATTTTTTATGACTATTATCTGAAAAAATTTCAAAATGTATTCAATCTTATCAATTTCTACTAATTCATTATCTTGGTTACACAATTAACTATTAAATAATAATATTACACGATTCGTTTATGCTTTGTGTTTTTTGTGGATGTTATTGAATATAAAGAAATAATGTTTAAATACTGGAGTATTAAACTCTCCCCATTTAAAAAAAATTCTATACATTTTGATATTTATCACGGTAATCAATGGCTTCCCATTTGAAAATAATTTTTTATAAATCTGGGAAAAAAAATTTAATAAAATATCTTCTTCATTATTGGGTAAGGTAAATTAAATAGTTTTATGAAATAAATAGGGTTTTAATTAGGAGGAAATATATAATAACTAAAAATAATAATGTGGCAGTAAATATTATCATGTAAATACTAATAGATAATTACATAGATCATTGATCACAATAATGTGAATGATCATGAGAAATTTAACTGCTAGAAAACATTAAAGTATGTGTGTGTGGAAAAGACCGTTGACTCATTAGAAGATAATATAATAGAATTAAAATTTTGGTCATATAACTTTTACCTATATTTGAATAATTATTTAACATATAGAGTATGAACGTCTGAAAAATTTACTAACATAACATTTAAAAATTCATCATTTAATTAATTTATTTTAATATCTATACATTGTTTCAGGATGATTAGAATTAAAAATTAATTTTTATACATTATAAACTAATATAAATTTGTAAGTGATCAGATATATAACACAAATATAAAAAAAAATATTTTACAATCATTAGAAATTAATCATAATTGAAATAATAAGAATATGGTATGTTCTTTCGAAAAATAAATAAAACTGTATATGATGAAATATAACATTAATCTCCAAATCCTAAAAAATTAAATTAATTATTTAATAGTTATAATTTTGAATTAGGTTAACTTAAATTTAAGAAAAACATTCCTAGATAAGTTCGAAACCTGAAAATCATCTAGAATTGGTCACATATTCTTATAAGATAAATTTAACATATACATCTAAATAAAATCAATCAATCATAAAATATAATAAAAAAATTTATATAAAATAGATTAAAAATCAATGCGATATGATAATTATTTCTATAAATAACCAATATTTATATAATTATTCCAAATGATAATATAAATGTTTTTCTTGATATAACAGTTCATCGAATAAAAAACTATTTCCATTAAACATTATCATATATGTTACTAGAAATATTGATATTATACAAAAAATAAAATATATAATTATTCATCATATCAATTTTGAATCCTATAGTGGTCAAAACAATAAAAGAGATTTTCCCAACCTCATCATAATCATTATCCTTCATACTTGTTATGTAATTACAGCCAAACATAGATGTTATTTAGGCTAGTGGAAGGCATTTCCCTCTTATCATCCATCGATGTTGGTTGAATCAACATGGACTTTCTGATACAAGGTGTTATCACTAGTCATATCTTATTCCATGTTAAAAAAACTATATTTTTATATATGATATTAAAATCTCAAAAATATGATGAATATCATAAATAATTGCTATAATCGTCAGACCACTTATAAAAATATAAGGTTATTTAAATAAAAAAATTCCACAAACAGATAATAATAATTTAATACAATTTTATTATTATCAATAACATTCCATCACAAAATATTTTTTTTCATTTATAAGATGTCCATAAATTACTATCACCACAAAATATGACGTTTTTCCACACCACTACTCAATGGTATCGATTTTATTTAAATTATGTTTCAAAGTATTTTAAAAAATTACAATAGAGTAATACTATTGTTTTATGCTTCTCATACTATTAATGGAATATCCCAATATCAATTATAGTCACCTCATTCATTAAACTTCTTTTAAAAAATCATTATGCATTACATTTTATCTTATTCAATTATATGAATCATGTCTTTATAAGTCTTTAATATCAACTCAACTGTGATCCATTAGAATGTAAATAATAAAATAATTCATGCCTTATATCCATACATCAATTTCATCCATTATGATATGGATATATCCTTTATCTCCTTCCACAATGGCCATATGTCTATAAAAGATATATTCATGTCCTTTGTGGTATTTACAATGTCGATTAATATGAATGAGTTGAGGTGATGAAATTAAAAAATTCAATATACAAATATAAATATATAATAAATATATATATGAAAATTTATTATATATATCAAATAATTTCATGATAGTGATTCATATGTTCAAAAGTCTTTGAAAATTATTTAAATAAATGTTTCCTATAACAGCAATGATTTAATAATCTAGATATGATAATAATATTAGGTCATATCCTTTTTGTTTCACCATTATAAAAAATATTTAATATATAGAAACGTGCATAATTATAATATGAAATGTATTACTTCATGTTAAAATGAAAATATTCCTTTTAAAAGAAAATCCCTTAAAAATTATATAATAGTATAACATTAAAATACTCAAAAATAATATTAACAACTTCAATAATAAATAATTTCTCTCCTTAATTGTTGTCTCATACCATTCTTCTCACATCAAAAAAAGTATTCTAAATATATCATTATGTTAATCCTAATTATTACATATACCTTAAGCCACTAAATGTAACTGAAAATATAATCAATAAACATAATATCCCATAACATAAGACCTGAAAATGTGTTTCTATTATTTATCATTGTATTATCCTTAATATTATTTATAAATATGGAATACACGATGCATAATTTAATCTCACATAAAAACATAGAAATTTAAAAATCATTCCAAACCATTCCACTCTTACCTAAATTATTGACATAGAATTAAAAATTAAATATTATAAAAACATTATACTAGAATAGTTTTATTACATAACTAAGCCTCATTATGGATTGTAGTTTTATATAATTACCTCAAAAATCATACATAAGTAAACCATATCCTACTGATTAGGGACATCTGATCAGTATCCATTTCCCCATAATATAAATACATCAATTAATAGGAATTATTTTATTGATAAACATTTGTGGAATTTATAATGAAATCTTCATTTTCCTTACCCATATGTATAAACTATAAAAACATTACAAAAATGTGGGATGATACAAATCTCATTATAGGACATATAAAGAAGATAATAGTTATTATAATGAAAATAAAGAAAATTTGAAAATAATTTACAGTTATATCAATATTATTTGGACGAATGAATTTTATTTTTTACAAATTAAAAGTCATGATATTTTTTTCTAAATGAAATCTATTAAATCCTATAAAAATAAATTAAAATTATGGTAACATAGAGTAGCTATATTCATAACCATTGTTAGAAAACATAGAATTCCAGTAAATAAATAAGGGAAAACTCATCTATAGCTCATTCCATAATTCTTATTAAGACAAATAATATTACCCAATTCATTTGATAAATATCTCTGTACACTCATCATATATGTTATAACAAGCTCCCTAAAACATCACGAGCTTTAATGGGGCCCCACACAACATATTAGCAATATTAGACTCTCTAATTTAAAATATATAACTATAATTCAACATATCAATAAGAATAAATTTTATTATTTTTACTATATCATTATACAAACATTGAGAAACAATATTAAACCAATATGTAATGCACTATCAGTTATTAAACCAATTTATTTTAAAATCAATTTTTCAAATAAAAAATACCAAAAATGAATGGAAGTAAGGGGTTTTTCTGAAAATAAGATGAAATATGGAAATCCAATCCAAAAATCAATTAATTTTTATGGTTTTTGGGATATTAATTGCCACTATATCTGTTAAAATATTACATTACTTTTGTCCTTTTGTAAAGAAATAAAAAAATATTCCTTACAAAATATATGAAAAAATGAATTTTAAATATAATTTAAAGGAATTTTATATTTAAATAATAATTTACTTATATTACATTTGTGTTAATAAAAAAAATTAATGAGATATTTTTTAAAATATTTAAATAGAATAGAATGTGGTTTATGTGAAACATTAAAAGTATTTTTTTTCAATATAATGTCCCTTTTGTTGAGTTTGAATCATCAATTGAATTATTTATATTCATGAATAATAAAAATATTCAATTTATATATTTAATAAATTAATAAATTTTTCATGATTATTAAGATTTTTTAATTTTTAATTTTCCTAAAATATTAAGTTGCATAATCATTTACTTTCATGTTAATTATAATGATGATATTGGAAATTTATGTATAAATTTAATTTGGTATGTTGACTATGGTAAAAGGGTGAATTATTAAATATTGTAAAAGATAATAATAAGGAAATATTTATCATTTTTATAGATATTTTTTTTATATTATCATGAAATATGGTTTTGAAAAATGAGTTGTATACAGGTTTAGAGAATGTTTGGTGTACGGTCGCATGCGTAACATTTTTATTTTTCAAAAATCATAATGGAAAGAAGGTAATTATTTTTTTATCATTATATATTTATAATTATATAATACAATTTAATATTATTTCATTAAATAAAATAATATATCATCTATGTGTGGTGGTGAAAAAATGAATCACCACTCTATATGAAATATAGTCTATATATATGAATTAGTGGCATAAACATTTTTTATTGATTTAAACTAAAATAATGTAATTTATATATTATCACTTAATAATGGTAAATATATAAATATTATATATATATATATATTAAACCCATTATTAAAACCTCCCATAAGAGGATGTCATTGGAAAACAATAATATCGTTTTTTTAAGGAGGTAGTTTGAGGTACACACAAATAGTGGTTTTATTTACCTTTTTATTAGATAGGATATGGATATATAATATTCTACTAAAATAATAACTTTTTAGTATATGAATGATATTATTATTTGAAACCATCATTTATAATGAATATTGTAATCAAATACGAATAAAATATTCGTTAAGAACTAAACATCGTCTTCAGTAAACCTCTTATGGAATACACAAAATCATTCATTTGAATGGTTTTTATTAAAACATTGACACTATGATAATGGTAGGGATTTGAATATGATATTTTATTAGCCATATGATAAAAAAAATACTTTTTTATGATTGTAAAATTGATAATAATATGTTCCCATTTATAAGATAATTTCATGCCATATGAGGAGTTTCTTAAAATATTTAATTAATGTAATTTAAATTACATATTAAATCAATTGAAATTGAATAGATTAGAGGTTAATGTATATAATCTAATAAAAATCATACATTTTTATGTGATTTTTCACACAAAAAATTTTGTTTTGACCCGTTAGAATTTTTTTCAATTACCCCTATTATTAATTATTTTACTCTTTAGAAGTAAAGAAAGACATTCCAAAGTAAAATTGAAAAAAAATTAACCATAGATGATATTCTAAAAAATAATTCAATTAATTGGCTGAAAATAAGACATTTAGGATTTTTAAAATATTAAATAAAATATTAATTTTTTATAAGAGAACATTTATTTATATTTTTTTTCATTCAATTATTTTGAATTTGAACACCATATGGGTACAATATAATTGTAAGAATACAATTTAAAACACCTGAAATTTTCCACATTATCCTTTTAATACTCAACTATTTTATTTTTCTATAAAAGAATTAATCTTGGATATGCATTGCATAGAAATTTATTATAATTATATCATCACATAAAATTAGAAATATATTTCCATGATAAATAAATACCATTCATATTTCAAATTAATTTTTATACAAAAACATATCTTTTTTTTACCCCTATATCAAAAAAGTAATTGTAAAAAAACAAAAAGAATGGAATTTTTTAATTTTCATGATATAAAATATTATAAAGCTAAAATTATTATCATATGTAAAAAAGTACATTATATGATTTTTTATTAATACTGAGGAAATATACTCATATATTGTTTTTCAATTTTTAGGATTACTTTATAATAATTATCACATTATTTTTATCATTAATTAATAAATTTTACCTTTATTATGGTATGAAACTTCATTATGAATACTACTCATAATGACTAAAAATAAACTAGAAATATTTTCCAAATTTGGACCTCCCAATTCCAAATATGGAAACAATTTATAATGATTAAAAACATAGAAGTGGAAGAAATTAATTTAAATTTAATTTTGACAACATTATAAAAAACTTATTTTTCTGAACAATCCCCTTTTATGTGAAATGATTTTAGATATTAAATTGAATTATAATATTAACTATAAAGACCATAATTAGATTGTGTTTTATAAAAATGATCTAATGAGTAGTGTTATTCGTGTCTAGGTTGTTATAAAATACCATAATCATATATTAGGGGTGTGACAAACCCTAGTAGCCCCATATTGGAGATATATATGAGTTAAAAATCAATCATAGTGGACAGTGGATGTTGGAAGAATTAGTCGGCCACTTGAGAAATGATACAACAAATGTATTAAAATTGGTGAGAAAGATGATGTTGGTGACATCGTTTGGGTCAAGATTAAGATGGAATCTACAATGATACATGTATTGAGAAATGCCGATGGGAGTGGGTGGTGTTCAATCCATAATTAGATGTGATATATTATTTTGTACTTGAATGATTCATGTGCTTTGTGGTATACTCAGGATGATGTGCTTGGGGGTCTGCAACAAGAGTAATCAATATTGAAAGGTTGAGTGATAACATGCAATGATCGACTGAAGGCAGTTTATGGTTCCTTTAGATGTTGAAAAAATTATTTTCTGACTAATGTCAGAAGTGATAACAAATAGGACATGTGGGGACATACATATATTTTCCCTCATACCGTTTATTTTTTAATTCTTTCCCATTGTACATATATTCCATGTAATAGGATCCCTCTACATAGGAAAATTAGAATGGTTTTTTTGTTTCATAAAAACGTTGGTGTTAACCCTTAATTATATTAAAAAATTTCCCTAATTATTTAATTTAATATTAAAAAAATAAAAAAGGTTAATTTAAATTTCATAAATAATTAAGGAAAATGATTTTTAGAATAAAAATATTTATTTATTAATGTTGACTAAAAAAGAAATTGCACCAAACAATTTAAAAATATAAAAATAAAAAAAAAATTATATGATACTTTCAAAAATGACATTATTTTTAGAATTTAATATTTCTAATTTATTTTGAAAATATTTATAACATTCACTCAAAAAATAAATATATTATATTTTTTAATAAAATGCTTATTTAATGCATAAAACAAATTTACTAAATATAGGGTGAGTATTACAAAAAAAATTATCAATATATATGTATTCATTATGTATGTTATATAAATATATATATATATCATAATGTCATTAATCATATTCATTCCCACTAATTAAATTGCTGGTTTTTAAGGGTCGGGTTAAAATATTAAATTTTAATGGTATTTTTATGTAGAGACCCGAAGCCTGACGTACATGTACGTTACATTACTTTTGCGGAATACTTAATACATAACAAAAACACACACACAAGGATCGTAATAGTTTAGAGTCTTTGGAAACTCGGAATATAATCGTCTAATCGTGGTAAAAGATCTTCAATATCTCCCATAAAGATCCTCCTTTTTTTTACCTAAAACCTTTCTTTATATCTTGGGGAAAAGAAAACATAAAAAGGTGATCTCAAATGCTCAGTAAGGGTAAACAAAAGAAATATCAATCACATCATATTCATAAGAACATAACATTTTGGAAATCTTAACCTGAAAAAGAGAGCATAATTTCATAACATGGAATAAATCTTGGCAGTGAAATGCAATCACAATAATCATAACTTAAAACATGAAACTTTGTGGCATTTACACATAATCATAGAGAATCATTTCTTGTTAGTCAAGACTCATCTCCAAGACTATCTTAGTGGACAAAGTCCCTTGCTGAACCGAGTCACCCTCGTTTCAGTCCTGTTTCACTGAACCGGTATAACCTACCATTCCAGCCATGTCTATCTAATGAGATATAAAATATTTACCCAATTCATTGGAGGGATATATAGGTCCCACCAATCTCATAATGATACCATTATTATGTGTGCCACAAAATCATAAATCATACATCATTGCATAACACATGTAATACAAATGGGAATCTTAAACATCATGCCATCATAACATAATCCATAAAAGTTTGATATCATTTCATCATAAGAAAATGGAAACCATTTAAATCATAGAGACATATTACTTGAAACATACACATATGAAATAATGTCATCTTAGATAAAAAATAGTTTTGGCAGAACACTAGAAATGAATTCTTGGGGAAAATATCCTTTCTTCTTTAAAAGCATTTTCTTTTCACAAAATTCCATGAAATTTTAAAAGAAAATGGTTTTGTTGAAAATAATCATGCAATTTTGTAGAGGAAGCTTCTTGAAAATGATGCGTTATGAAACCGTAAAAATCCGTTCACGCCGTTTAAGTGAAAAATAACATTCTCCTCGTACTTTTGTCGGAAATGTCAAAAAGTACCTCGTAACATAAACAAAAGAAAGATTCCTTACATACCATGTGGTAAAAGTCAAAAAAGGGTAAAAAAGGACTTTAAACATACATTAAAACACTTTTATAAAACATGGACACTGATGATAGAAATAACCCCAGTAAATACCAAAGTATAAACAATCTCGGATAAAAATGAGATTGTGATATTTCCCTTACCTTAGGTCCGACTTGCTTTGTTAGTGTCCGAACCTCCTCTTCTTTGAAGCGCCCTTTTGAGACCTCCTCTTAGGGCACTAAAATTGGTCTTTGAGGAAGACCAAAACCTCTAGGATGTTTCTAGGGAAGTGGAGAAGAGAATTTGGCAAGGGTTGGCCGAGCTTGAAGGCTCAAAGTTGTGTGAGGAAGAGAGGGAGGAGGTGCCCTTTTATAAGGGAGGAGAGGGGCACCATTGGAATTCTTAAAAATATTAATTTATAATAAATATAACCCCACTTAAAAACCTCCAAAAATGACTCATATTCGAATATTAGATGATATAGGGTTGTAATATCATCAACCAATCAAATTTAGACTTGTTTGGATCTTATTTTACACCTTATCATTTTGATTTATCCTTATTTAATCTATTTATGTTTATTTGTGGTAATAAAATTATAAATTATAAATTATAACAAATAATTACTTATTTGTTGTGAATTTTCCATAATTGTTTACTTTATAACATTATAGAACATATAAATTTAAATTTATAATTTTTAAATATTTTTGTGATTTTTAAACAATTTTATAATATGTTATTTTTATAAAATAACAATAGTGTCAATTTTGTCACTATTCATCTATTTGAATTTAAATAAAATATATACAGAAGATATGTTCGAACTAAAAGCTTTAATAGATTAATAAAAGGTCATATGTATCTATAAAATTAGTGGATCACATTAAATAGTTCATATAAAATTTATTTTATTATTTTTTAAACCATTTATTTGGTTTATCTCTTAATAAAATAATTACTACAACATATTTGTATAATTATTTAATATACTTATTTGTTGCATAAAAATTTAAAATAAAATCTTATGATGAAGATAAATATATTACCTTTCACAATAATACTTTTACTCGAATTTATCATCTTAAAATCACAATATTTAAATTGTTATATTTATTAAATTATGAAGGTGACAACTTTGGCATCATTTAAAATAAAATAATATAAGTGTCATAATTGCTTGTATAAGACTACAAATGGTCAAATATTCGACCATTGGATGATCATAGTTTCAATTTACATTACCAATAAGTTTTGGTCAGGGTTTTGTGCCTTTTATGATCACTATTAGTTTAATAAAAACTATATTCTTGATTTTTCACTAGATAAATAATTTCTGCATCACTATTGTGTCACAATTATTGATAACTATTTAATCCCAAAAAATTCTAAATAAATTCTCATGATGTAGATAATTTTTTTAGATTTCTGGATATTATTTATGTTCGATGTTTTATGATGTTTATCACTAAGTTAAAATTATTATACTTATAAGATTTAAGAAAGTGACATGTTGTCACTTTCTTTGGTTTTAATAATAATTAAATTATTTTAATGGTCAAAAGTCCATAAAATGAATCTAATCCGACCCTTAGTTTATATGGGTTTACTTTTAGCCATCAAATAGAATTTTGGCATGTGTTAGGGAAATTTTATAATATTATATTTACCCTTAATTACCTGATTTACCTTTAACTATGGTAAATAAAATTTACCGTAGTTACTATTCATAATTCCCAAAAATAAAAAGTAGCCTATTAACATAATTTCGACCCACTGATTCCAAATATGGAATCCAATTTTTAAAATTCAATACACATAAGTTGCAGAAATTAAATTAAAATTAATCCCGTTGTCGAATAAAATCGGGTTTTTTCTTTAAAACATTGCAAAAGATTGAATTGATTTAACCTACGAATTCAAGGTAAAATCAATGCTAATGGCATACATTATATTAAATGGTAAAAATATATTCTATATATACTTTAAAACCATTCAATATTATAATTTAACCACATAAGATATTATGATGAAAAAAGTTGTTTTTAATTAAAATATAGCGTGTTTTTACTATTCATTAAAATATGAAAGTTATCGGAAAAATATCAAAACTTTATCTAATGTAAATTTTTTCATCTTGATTCAAAATAAGAATTTTATTTTGTAAAATTGAACATATAAACATGTCAAAAACTAGATTTAAAGTGGGTTCACCATCAAAAGACGGCAAAACTGCATTTTTTGAAAAATACTTATTTTACCCGAAAAATTTATTTTGTTCTTATACCATGTTCTAGAAAATGTGTAAGATGAATAATAAAGTTATAAAATTCAAAATCTAGTTAATACTATTCATAACGGCTAGTTCATGACAATATTATAATAATATATCATTGTTTATTAAAACCCGGTATTGCGTACAACACACGCTATCGAGGAAGGTCGCGATTGCGTGTAATGCAAGCCAAGTCAGGGTTGCGTGTTGTGAAAGAATCCTTCGTTGTTTCGTATAACAGAATCCAACCATATTTCATTTATACATTTAATATATATATATATATATACTCAATGTTGCGTAGAATAACTATTATCAAAATTGTGTGTAACACGGTCCAAGAATAGTGTTGCGTATACTGCAAGCTAATACGGTGTTGCGTATAGTGCAAGGTAATCATGGTGTAGAATACAACACAAGACATTAATGAAATTAAAATAATATTTTTCATAAAATCTCGGGGTGTTACATTCTACCCCCCTTAAAATGAATTTCTCCCTCGAAATTCGTCGGGGTTATAAATGGTTTACTATTCGAAGGTTTCTTTAATAGAAACCCACATCGTAAAAAGGAATACCAAAACCAATCTTTAAAAACGAAAGTATGAAATGTAACGATTACCCAAATAAACTAATCACTGGGTTTCCACATAGGTGAAAATATGGATATTGAAGAAAAATCTAACCATCATGTTCTAAAGGAGAGTGGTAGAGAACATGGCTATGGAAAAGCCAACAATCACAAATCCATAAATTTGTGACGATCTAAGGTACCATCTGATTAATCAGATATAAGAGCACTAGGACAACATTTTTGGTTTTCAAGATCGTTTCCCTAAAGTTGAAGAATTTGAATTAGAATAAATACTTACTTTATTTTGGTACAATCTCACTGTTGTTCGTGCCTTGAACAATTTCCAATTCATCCATTAAATAAATGAAGTTGAATTTGTTATTCGTGACGTGTTAGCAGATCATGTGGTAGAATGACGGGTCATTCCATCTGTCTCAAACAAAAGGTTAGAAAAAGTTATTAAATATACATAAGTCATTATATAGTGAGATTAATCATATATGGTTCCTAAAATGGACTTATACTTCATATATCATACTGCTTAATATAATAAAACTAGTTTCTACGAAACAGGGACTTCCTGTAGGCCAGTGGTAGGTGATAAAGGCCAGTCGCACTTCGGTTGTGGGTTCGATTCCCACAGCCTTGTCCGACGTGATGGGTTGTCGCCCGTCCTGCAGGTTGTCCTTTTTCTAAAACTATATAATATCAAAAGTTCTATCCTTAAATAATACTAACTTATGTCCAACATAATCCATTCAAGTATTTAGGCTTATCCATAATACTTTAGTCCAAAAACGATTACCAGATATTTAATACCATCGTTGATCCCCATATATCATAAGATATTTCTTTTTGGTCACATTCCAAACATTCAAAGGCCTTAATCATGTACTCTCTTGAATACCCATTGAACCTTAGTGAAAACATGAATGCAGTTAAAAGTTAACACTTTCCACATACCAAAATCCTAAAAATTCTATATACTCAAACCATGATATCACTTAGTCCTTATATCAATCATGAGCTCATGAATACTGTCAAATATTTCATTTTCTCATTTTCCCTTCATTATGCGCATATCATCTTCATTCCAAAAATATCTGAATAACCTTTCATAGATACTGGTAGCATTAATCACACACTTTCAAAACTCAAGGAAAGACAACAATGTAATAATCCTTAGATGTCTCTTTATTCCATAGTACCATGAGATTCTTTATACAACATTACACTTGATAAACATGTAATCATTCCACTACATTCTTAAACCATTGACCGAGCTTCAACAATTCTTTCATCTCACATATCATTTGTAGTCTCTTCATCATCATCCACATAAATACTACCCATACGACCATACTGATTCTCTTCATGAGACTTTCCCTTAGGGCATTGGTTTGCATAATGCCCGTACATTCCACATTTAAAACATTTAACCATTGTTGATGTCGTAGCAATACCATTATCCTCATCCCTGGTGTTAACTGAACCTTTTCCTTTGCACTTACTGGCTTTGTGTCTTTCTTTTCCACACCCAAAGCATCTTCCAGTTCCTTTGAAACATTCTCCTTGATGCCTCTTCCCACATGATTTACATAGGGGAAATTGAACTTCCTTTCCTCTATGATCATCATGAAACTCCATCTTTATCTTATTAGCCGAGTCAGGAAACTTACCAAATTTAACATTATTTATCATATTACGAGATTGCTGATTCGGCATAATAATGATGTTTGGACTTCCAAATCCCATTTCATTTGTTTCTAATGAAGAATATTGTTCCATTGTCCATCATATCCTCCATTATTGTGAATCATCTTGTTTCCAGCCATTTTCTAAAACCCAAAAAGAATAGTGTGAGAGGCAAAAATCATAATAAAGGGGGAGTAACTTCAATATCTAACATCTTTGGTTTAATCTAATATCGTTACCATAGTTCTAGGACTATATACTATATGTATACTTATCCTTACGGACATCCCTAGACATACCTTAGAAATATCTCTAGGGATCTGACTAACGTTTTCACATCCTAGTTTCCAAAGGTTGACTAAACCTTTCCTCTGATACCAACTGTAGAGACCCGAAGCCTGACGTACATGTACGTTACATTACTTTTGCGGAATACTTAATACATAACAAAAACACACACACAAGGATCGTAATATTTTACTGTCTTTGGAAACTCGGAATATAATCTTCTAATCGTGGTGAAAGATCTTCAATATCTCCCATAAAGATCTTCCTTTTTTTACCTAAAACCTTTCTTTATATCCTGGGGAAAAGAAAACACAAAAGGGTGAGCTCAAATGCTCAGTAAGGGTAAATAAAAGAAATATCAATCACATCATATTCATAAGAACATAACATTTTGGAAATCTTAACCTGCAAAAGAGAGCATAATTTCATAACATGGAATAAATCATGGCAGTGAAATGCAATCACAATAATCATAACTTAAAACATGACACTTTGCGGCATTCACACATAATCATAGAGAGTCATTTCTTGTTAGTCAAGAATCATCTCCAAGACTATCTTAGTGGACAAAGTCCCTTTCTGAACCGAGTCACCCTCGTTTCAGTCCTGTTTCACTGAACCGGTATAACCTACCATTCCAACCATTTCTATCTCATGAGATATAAAATCTTTACCCAATGAATTGGAGGGAGATATAGGTCCCACCCATCTCATAAAGATACCATTCTTATGTGGGCCACAAAATCATAAATCATACATCATTGCATAACCCATGTAATACAAATGGGAATCTTAAACATCATGCCATCATAACATAATCCATAAAAGTTTGATATCATTTCATCATAAGAAAATAGAAACCATTTAAATCATAGAGACATATTATTTGAAACATACACATATGAAATAATGTCATCTTAGATGAAAAACAGTTTTGGCAGAACACTTGAAATGAATTCTTGGGGAAAATATCCTTTCTTCTTTAAAATCATTTTCTTTTCACAAAATTCCATGAAATTTTAAAAGAAAAGGGTTTTGTTGAAAATAATCATGCAATTTTGTAGAGGAAGCTTCTTGAAAATGATGCGTTATGAAACCGTAAAATCCGTTCACGCCGTTTAAGTTAAAAATAACATTCTCCTCGTAATTTTTTTTGGAAAAGTCAAAAAGTACCTCGTAACATAAACAAAATAAATATTCCTTACATACCATGTGGTAAAAGTCAAAAATGGGTAAAAAAGGACTTTAAACATACATTAAAACACTTTTATAAAACATGGACACAGATGATAGAAATAACCCTAGAAAATACCAAAGTATAAACAATCTCGGATAAAAATTAGATTGTGATATTTCCCGTACCATAGGTCCGACTTTCTTTGTAAGTGTCCGAACCTCCTCTTCTTTGAAGCGCCTTTTTGAGACCTCCTCTTAGGGCACTAAAATTAGTCTTTGAGGAAGACCAGAACCTCTAGGATGTTTCTAGGGAAGTGGAGAAGAGAATTTGGCAGGGGTTGACTGAGCTTGAAGGCTCAAAGTTGTGTGAGGAAGAGAGGGAGGAGGTGCCCTTTTATAAGGGAGGAGAGGGTCACCTTTGGAATTCTTAAAAATATTAATTTATAATAAATATAACCCCACTTAAAAACCTCCAAAAATGACTCATATTCAAAGATTAGATGATATAGGGTTGTAATCTCATCAACCAATCAAATTTAGACATGTTTGGATCTTATTTTAAACCTTATCATTTTTATTTATCCTTATTTAATCTATTTAAGTTTATTTGTGGTAATAAAATTTTAAATTTTAAATTATAACATATAATTACTTATTTGTTGTGAATTTTCCATAATTGTTTACTTTATAACATTATAGACCATATAAATTTAAATTTATAATTTTTAAATATTTTTGTGATTTTTAAACAATTTTATAATATGTTATTTTTATAAAATAACAATAGTGTCAATTTTGTCACTATTCAATTATTTGAATTTAAATAAAATATATACAGAAGATATGTTCGAAATAAAAGCTTTAATAGATTAATAAAAGGTCATATGTATCTATAAAATTAGTGGATCACATTAAATAGTTCATATAAAATTTATTTTATTATTTTTAAAACCATTTATTTGGTTTATCTCTTAATAAAATAATTACTACAACATTTTTGTATAATTATTTAATATAATTATTTTTTGCATGAAAATTTAAAATAAAATCCTATGATGAAGATAAATATATTACCTTTCACAATAATACTTTTACTCGAATTTATCATCTTAAAATCACAATATTTAAATTGTTATATTTATTAAATTATGAAGGTGACAACATTGGCATCATTTAAAATAAAATAATATAAGTGTCCTAATTGCTTGTATAAGACTCCAAATGGTCAAATATTCGTCCATTGGATGATTATAGTTTCAATGTACCTTACCAATATGTTTTGGTCAGGGTTTTGTGCCTTTTATGGTCACTATTAGTTTAATAAAAACTATATTCTTGATTTTTCACTAGATAAATAATTTCTGCATCACTATTGTGTCACAATTAATGATAACTATTTAATCCCAAAAAATTCTAAATAAATTCTCATGATGTAGATAATTTTGTTAGCTTTCTGGATACTATTTATGTTCGAAGTTTTATGATGTTTATCACTAAGTTAAAATTATTATACTTATAATATTTAAGAAAGTGACATGTTGTCACTTTCTTTGGTTTTAATAATAATTAAATTATTTTCATGGTCAAAAGTCCATAAAATGAATCTAATCCGACCCTTAGTTGATATTGGTTTATTTTTAGACATCAAATAGAATTTTGGCATGTTTTAGGGTAATTTTATAATATTATATTTACCCTTAATTACCCGATTTACCTTTAACTATAGTAAATAAAATTTACCGTAGTTACTATTTATAATTCCCAAAAATAAAAAGTATCCTATTAACATAATTTGGTCCCACTGATTCCAAATATGGGATCCAATTTTTAAAATTCAATACACATAAGTTGCATAAATTAAATTAAAATTAATCCCGTTGTTGAATAAAAACGGGTTTTTTCTTTAAAACATTGCAAAAGATTGAATTGATTTAACCTACGAATTCAAGGTAAAATCAATGATAATGACATACATTATATTAAATGGTAAAAATATATTCTATTTATACTTTAAAACCATTCAATATTATAATTTAACAACATAATATATTATGATGAAAAAAGTTGTTTTTAATTAAAATATAGCGTGTTTTTACTATTAATTAAAATATGAAAGTTATCGGAAAAATATCAAAACTTTATCTAATGTAAATTTTTACATCTTGATTCAAAAGAAGAATTTTATTTTGTCAAATTGAACATATAAACATGTAAAAAACTATATTTAAAGTGGGTGCACCATGAAAAGGCGGCAAAACTGCATTTTTTGAAAAATACTTATTTTACCCGAAAAAATTATTTTGTTCTTATACCATGTTCTAGAAAATGTGTAAGATGAATAATAATGTTATAAAATTCAAAATTTAGTTAATAATATTCATAACCGCTAGTTCATGACAATATTATAATAATATATCATTGTTTATTAAAACCCGGTATTGCGTACGACACACGCTATCGAGGAAGGTCGCGATTGCGTGTAATGCAAGCCAAGTCAGGGTTGCGTATTGTGAAAGAATCATTCGTTGTTTCGTATAACAGAATCCAACCATCTTTCATTTATACATTTAATATATATATATATATACTCAATGTTGCGTAGAATAACTATTATCAAAATTGTGTGTAACACGGTCCAAGAATAGTGTTGTGTATACTGCAAGCTAATACGGTGTTGCGTATAGCGCACAGTAATCTTGGTGTAGAATACAACAGAAGACATTAATGAAATTTAAATAATATTTTTCATAAAATCTCGAGGTGTTACAGTTTATGCATAGTATTGGAAGTCATACGTGTTATCAACAATAATTTCATTATTTTAAAATTATGTAATGTTAGAAATTATAATTAGATTAATCCCCATATTATTGGATAATCAAATTAAATTTACTATATTTTGATTCATTATTATAATATATTTTTATTCGTAATGATATTTTTAAACAACAAAATTTAATTAGGTATGCAATATTATTTACCATTTACATCAATTCATTTGATGAATAAAATAGAATATTTGTATCCTTATTAATGTAACATTATTAAATAACATATATATTTATATAAAATTATTTTTCTCATATATAATTTAATTTATTGTTCACATAACTATTATTTTGCTATCACCTATCATAATTTAGAATAGCTTATTTATAAAATAATATATATGTATATATATATTAAAATGTTAACCATATATATTTCTAACATAGTTTTAGAATTTTAAATCGAATAGGTTGTTAGATTAATTAGTTTTAATTATCTAATAAATAAATTTCATATAGGTTTTTTATTTTTAATAATGTTTATAGTAACTACATTTTAAAATGACATGTTTTAAATTATATTATATTTAATTTTATCCAATTGTGGGAATTAAATATTTGAAATAAATTTAATAATATCAAAATATTTTTATATTACTTCATAGTATCATATTTGTTTTTATTTTCACCAATTTATCTATTAATAAATTTACTAATTTTTTTTTCAAATTCTCTATACTTTTCTACTTCATTATTAAAATTATTATGGATATTCTTTTCTACTTCCCATTGATAAATTTTACAAGAATGAATAAATAAATATATTGAATTCAATAATTTAACGTTATTTGTCAATACCAAATTACCAATTTAATTTAGTTATTATCAATATTTCAAATAGAACATCATTAATTTGAATCATTAGTTATCCGTCCCAATAAATTCAATATTTATTTAATAATAATTATTATATTATGAAAAAGCTATATATAATTTTCTAAGGTCTTAGATTATTTCTAAATAATCATTTACATTAATATTAGAAAGTTTAAAATTAATCGTAATTATAAAATAATAATTTATATAATTATTAAATTTAATAATATCAATATCACTAATTCATTTTACTTATTAATGTGAAACAATACAAAAGGTTTTATTGGGAAATATTTAAAGTATTTATCAATATTAAACTAATATATACCTTAATGATATTTAACAAAACCATGGAATGTATTTTTATCTAAAGATAATAGAATACCTTACTAGAATATCTTGGATAAATACCAAATATTAATCTTAAAAAATTATCTAATATAATAAAATAAATGATCCCACATAGTCAATGAAAATAATCATAAGGGAAACAATTAGAAAAGGCATTAAAATTGATAAATTAAATTTTAATTGCAATGTATTATAGAAAACTGTTATTATGACTGTCTAGTAGTAATTCATTCTATAAATTAGCATTATCCTTCAATGATAGCATCAGTTTGTAATATATAACATTGCTTTTTTTGTTAATCTACTAATTGAAAAAATGATGAAGTTGTGTTTCTTCATTAAATAAAAATTGTATTGGTAATGAATATATCTATGGATGATATATTCTAATGACTTATCAAATGATTTTGAAATTGGAAAATCATGTTTTTAGTAGAACATTTATTCTTAATTTAACAAAAATTCCTCTCATTCCTAATCCTTTCATACATTTTTCTACACTTATTTTCACCACAATATTTAGTCCTTCTAAACTATTTATTTAATTTTCTCTCTTTCTTACCTTGATTAATTATGTATCCCTATGAATCAATTAAATAATTTCCCCCATTATTTTAAGGAGAAAATAAATTTCTTCGACAACATATTTTTAATTTTTTAAAAAATATGTTGAAGATTTATCCTTCTCTGTGTTAGTGTCAATGAGAACATCAATTCCACTACTTAAGAATTAACGTCTTCAATATATATTAAAAAATCTAAGGGAACACTAATTGTTTTTTTAAATTGTGTAATGTATTCCTTCCCCAACCACATAACAAAAAATAATTTTTCCTTCTATATAACTCACTATTCTCAATATACACTCCCCATCATTGTACCATGTAATATATTTCAAGCAATAAATATGATTTTATAAAATAAAATAATTGGTGAAAACCTAATCAATGAGATTCAATAAATTTATCTCAAATAAATAATGGAATTATATTAACTAATTAGTTAATTATTGATAATGATATAAATAATTATAAGACAGGACTGAATAGTCATAAAAAAATAATTTCAAAACAATCATTGTTTATAAAATAATGATATATAGCAAGTGTTGTGTTCATGAATTTAATTGTGGTGGAAATAAAAAAGAAATAACAAAGTGGTATATATTGGATTAGATAACAAATATCATAGTCTAGTCATCAATATTCTATACTCATCACAATGATTCGAACCCATAATGAACCTCAGTTTTAATAGTTTGCGAACTTGTTATTGAAATCCCCTTTTATATATACTTGTAGTAAAAATAAACAATATTTACATTTGAACATAAAATGTATGTAACCTTAATTTTGATCTTGATTAAAATACCATACATACATTATGGTGGTGTAATAACCATGTAGAATTTATTCTTAAATTAATATTTTTTTCTTATGATTTTTGTACATCTTTATGAGATCATAGTTAATATTCTTGGGTGTTATAAAATCATTTATAAATTTAATATTTGATTATTTTGTTTGACATTGGGTTTTATTTAAAAATAAAATTTATATGATTTATAAAATTATTCCACTAAAATGGAGTACATTTTTTAATTTACTCTTTAAAAAACACTAAGTATGAATTTTTTTGATTAATAAAAAACATCAATTTTATGTGAATATTATAATATGAAAATATATTTTTAATGTTAAATAAATGAATTATCATGTCATAGGTGACGTATGGATGATGTATGTCCATAATATCAAACTATAATTCATTATTTTAATATATTTTGTGATAATTCTCTAACACATCATAGTCATGAGCCTCAATAATCAACAAATGGATGAAATATTTCAAAATTACCCCATCTCATCCACTATAAATGCCACCCATCGTAGCCCATGTCTCCTCACATCATCCAGGATTTGATCCATGTCCAAATTCTTACAAATACTCTTAACAAGAACATAACATCCATTAAAGATCTATTAGTCTCAATAAAAGACCAATACGAATCCCATTAAAGAGGTTCTCAATGAGGAGAATTCAAGGGGAAAAATTCAATGGGTTTTCATTAATTTTCATTTTAATTTCTTTTATTTTCTTACAATTAGCTCATCTCCCCTATCCAAAAAGAAATAATAAGTCCAATATCATTTATATAAATTATTTATACCATGTTAATGGAATATCCATCATCAAACACATTAATATCTATCCTTTATTCAATAAATGAAAACATAATTGATGATGTTTCAATTTTCTTACATCGGCAGGATGCATTTTAGTTTTCCATAATTCCTTAACGGATGTTCCTAAAACCATATTTGTGGTAAAAAAATATTTTATTATATATATAATAATTTATATTGTATTATATAATAAATATATAAATATAATATTAATTTATAATTAGAAACGATTTCATGAAGATCGAAAACTGCAAAATGATCTAAATGAATATCATTAATGTTATATGCAATGGATGATCCTCACATTTGGAATAAAATAACATTTAAGAGAATTATATATACTAGATATTAATTAATTATATATAATTTAGATTTTTTAATATTTTACCCATTTTATATTAACATCATTATATATAATCACGGAAAATGATCATGAATACAAAGTAATGAAACCATCTCAAATAATGAAATTGAACCCTATAACTCATCAGAAGGACTTAAATAAACATAATAAAATTTAATGAATAAAATTAATTTATTATAGATTATATATTTTTCAATTAATTAATATAATATTATAATCTAAGATGTTATATACTAGTGAAGATAACATTCAGACATACCGTAAGATATTTTATCCTGAACCTCCAATTATTTTTGGGTTATGATTTCTCCAATATATACACCAATTTAATTCTTAATTATTGTTATATATTTATTATAATTTTTTTTACATTAATAAAATACATGTATAGATCATTTCATCTTTGGGTTAAGGGAATGACATGTTTTAGAAGGATCCCTTCAATATTCTTCCCAATACGCATGACTGATTAAATGGAGCATCCCAATTTCATACATATTTTTACGTACCATCCATAATCAATTTTATGGAAACAATAATTTTATAATATTTATGATTTTTTCATGAAAATTTATATTTTTTAATTTAATGTTTTATTCAATGAATCATGAAAAATACAAATTACTTTTCTAAATGAACTCTTCTTTGCTAAGTAAAAAAATTGCATTTCTGTATATAATTTATCTATGCTTTTATTTGAGTATTTTAATATATTTAGACAATTATATTAGATTTTATGATTTTTTGTGATATATCTCCTATTCTTATCATTTTCTATATTTTATTTAATTATATATTATCAATTTTTATTTGGATGTTTTATCGTGATAGCATTGCTCTTGTCACAAAAAATTATTACTGATTATGTATAATGATTCTGGACAGTTATAGAAATTTCTTATGTATATGTTTTATACGATTAACCCCATTCATATGTGGAATGTATTAGGATTGTTACATTATGTTTGTGACTCATTATAGCCCATCAACGCATCATTATGTTTCATGAGACAATACTGATATGATCTTCACTAAGGCATTGCCCATTTTCATATACGGTTTTTTTCTATTATTTAACAATTTATTTTAAGGTATCTTGGATTATGGCATGATGTTATATTTTAATAGTATGATATTATTCATTCCCCCATTATTATATTGTTAAATAATTATATTATTTGACTTTTAGAATATCAATGGTTCAACCACATTCTCAGGCCATTATTGTTATGACTTTATCTATTCGTTTTTATTCATGATATATTATTCTAAAAGTTATTTTCTAAAAGTGTGTTTTTTAGTCATTAACCATGATTTATTATTTATGTTAGCTTCTACTATATTACATACCCTTACTGAGCATCATATATCACCCTTCTTATGTTTTAGTTTTCCCTAAGATGGAAGATGAATATTATGAATGAATTATAGTGATAATTTTGGAGTTAGTTATGTTTCCAAAGGAATTTATATATTGTATTTTCATAGTTGTCGTAATGTAAATTTTATTTTTAAAATAGTATCTCAAAATAAATAAATTATTCTATCATTCAGTATATGACTTCTTTGATTATTATTCCATTGTATGAAATTAAAAAACTAGGTCTCTACTATTAGGATCATTTTTCATATAGATGGTATAAAACTTAGTTTACTAGATGCCTTGAAAACTATATATACAAATCATAGATTAGGTATCATAACCTATGATAGAATTTTAGGATAAGTATAAAATAAAATCTTATAATTTTTGTTTGTTACATATTTTGTGCCAATTTCTTTATATAAATATATGACAAGATAGTAAAAGTGTAAGTGGTTCTATAACAGATGTTACAAGGGAAAAAACAACAACAATGTGTCCTAGGAATAAATCTAGGTTATATGGTATAGAAAATGAACCTTACTACAAACATGGATTTAAATTAATATGATATATGATAATGACAAGTCACATTTTATTTAAAAACCATAATGATAAATTTAAAATTTAATATGTCCCCAAAGAAACCATGTTTACGAATTTGATATTTTCTATTAATAAATATAAAATTATTGTTTTTTTTCTCGTTTTAAATTATAAATTATGATTCATGAGATAATTTAGTGTTTTCAATTGTCTATATATAGAAATTAATTAAAAATAGGAATAATATCAATGCACACATCCCATGTAGGTATTTTCCTCCTATGAAAGATAATTATATTAGTACTAATGTTGTGACTCATGCTAAGAAACAAAAAACTATAATGGGGAAGTTTATTCAAGTTATGAATAATTACATTAACTATGGGACATTATGCTCCCCAACCTGGAGGAATAATGTTATACTTATTTATGAGACAATATCCTCTATCATTCAATGGGAGAACAAACCAATTTGTAGCAGAGTAGTGGATAATATCCATAAAGAATATATTTCTGACCGAAATATTTAATGAAAGGTTGATTTTTATTATGGAATTTTATCATCTATTGGGAGATAAAAATCAATTTTTGTCATTAATAAAAAAAGGACGATGACGAAATTATAAATATGGAATAGAGGGATTTTAAGTTAATTTTCAAAGAAAAATATTGTCCTCATGAACAAAGAGTCGATATGGTGAGGAAATTCTTGAAAATGAATCAAAAACTGGATAAAAAGATTGAAAAGTATGAATCCAACTTTTTAAGGCTAGTAAGGAATTTCATATAATACATATATATATATATATTCCATGGACGAAGATCGACCAATTCATTGATTATTTTAATCCATATATCCAAATAAAAATGTCTCCCAAAATATCCTTTCATGTGATGATATAGTCTCATTTCA
The DNA here is from genome assembly GCA_963277665.1 of Viscum album. Lineage (NCBI taxonomy): Eukaryota > Viridiplantae > Streptophyta > Magnoliopsida > Santalales > Viscaceae > Viscum > Viscum album. Next base: position 1,020,800,915 of record OY728143.1, read on the forward strand.
TATCAAGAAATAGTTGAAATCTATATTTCATATGAAATTATGGAAAAATAATAGAATAAGAGGGTGTAGGAGGAATTAATGGATAATGGGGTGAATGAAAAATCGAATTTTCCAACATGTGATGGCTGTGTAAGGAAACACTGTAGTGCTAGATTGAATGGAAATTTGATTCTCTACAAGTGTGGAAAGAACGACCATTATACTATTGATTTCGTGCGAATAAAAGAATCTATCAATGTTCAATGATATAAATTTAGGGATATGGGAATCAATTCTAATGATTTTCTATAGCATCATGGAAACATACTTTAGAAAAGTCCATGAGTTAAAATTATGGCTTATGAGATCATAATTGATGAGGTTGAAATACATAATGATGTGGTTGTAGGTACTTAAATTAATTCTTCAAAATTATCCAATGATTTACTAAATTCTAGATAATTTTATTCTTTTATGTATTTCTATTTCTCTATGGAAAGTATATATTTCCCATTTGATTTAATAAAAATATTGTCAGTCAAAACTCTTATGGGATGTATCATTAGAACAAAAATGTGTCTTTTAGTCCCATTTATGGAACATTAACATGTTGTATTTTATTACCATTTCATCTAACTTATGGTCGACTGGGATATAATCCTTGGTATGAATTGGATTTTAATATATGATTTGAAATTATATTAAAAATAGAATAAAATCACTTTTTGTGAGAAAGATGTGGAATCCATTATCATTAGATACAAAACCTCGCCATCTAATTATTATCTAGATCCACCCCTAATAGATCTACATAATTAATATCTTGTGTAGGTGAAGAAAACATAATCTATAGATGTGGAATGAAATATTAAAATTGAAGGTGTACCTATTGTTTAAGAATATATTGACGTCTTTCCAGAGGATTTACCTAGAAATCCTAATGATTGGTAAGTTGTGTTCCATATTGATTTAATTAATTTTTGAAGACCTATATCAAAGACTACTTATTGAATATCAACTATGAAATTAGTAGATATGAGGAAAAAAATATATTAATTTAATAATACTGGATTTATTCACTATATGTTTTCTACTTGGGGAGCCCATGTACTTTAATTCCAAGAAGAAATATGGATCTCTATTGTTATGCATTGATTATAAAGAAGTCAATGCTATTAAAATATTAAAAACGCATCCCATACCTCGCATTATTGGTTCAATTTATCATAATTATGGAGACCAATACTCTTCAATGATTGATTATAATTCTATATATCCTCAGTTCCATGTTAGGATATATGATTCTCTAAAGAAAGAATTTTGATCCAGGTATAGACATTAAATGTCTACAATAATTCCATTTGGACAGACTAATGCACCATCAATTTTTTGGAACTAAAGAACAGATTTTCAAGTAATTTCATATTGATTTTTTGTGATATATATTTATGATATAATGTTATACTACAAAAAATATTTCGACAATACAAATAACTTATTTATTTTTTAGAGACACTTTGAAGAAATGATTTATATCGGAGGTTTAGCTTGTGTTAATTCTTGTTTCTAAAAATATATTTTAATGGACATATTTCCTCTGATGATGGGATCATAGATGGTCCTACTAAAAAAATGTGGCACATAAATTTTCTACACCAAAATATATATCTAAGGTAAGAAGTTTTATTTTTTCAATGTTTTATTATCATTATTTTTCTCATAACGTTTCCTAAATAACTAGCCAGTTAAAAATATTACATGTAAAGGGGTAATGTTTATTTGAAACAAGGAATGTTAACAATACATTGAATAATTGATGAGGATGTGAGTTAATTATACGATCATGAATCTACAATAGGGAAATGGTAGTTTTTTATTTATATTTGTGCATTAAGAAATAGTCATTGTTCAGTCTTTACGCAAGATGTTATAGTAATTTCATAGTAATCAACTGATTTAACCATTCATGAATTGAACTATCCAAATCATAGCCTTATATTAGAAGCCAAATTTTATTCTCTAATGATTTAAATACACTGTCTCTAATGAAATAAATGTTTAATATACATATAGATAATAAATGTTTGAATTTTTTTATATCATTGAAAATACTCAACATGATGCTAATGCGATGTCTCGGGATCCTCTAGGATTACGATTGTTCAATACACAAAAATTGAGGGAAGGCGAATGATGTCTGATATGCATTGAGTAATAATGAACATGGAGTTCTAAATGAAATGAGGATTTAAATGGATCTTATATTCATGGTTCTAGAAAATAAGGATATTAAACATATCAAGTATGTATAAACATCATTTCTTTTTTGATTGGGCCACAAACTATCTTTATAATTAATGATTAATAGTTCTCAGTCAAATTATTGGAATCTTAAAAATAAAAAAAAATGAAAGTTGTAATTTTGGTAGACATCATGTATAAAGATGTAATGTGAAAATTTGTGATGGGACTATGTGTTCTCGCTATTCATGATCAAAATATCATGTTATTGGATAATTCATATTACCAAAATTTCTCTATACAATCGAGTATCACTAAGATGTATTTATATTTGAAGGAATATTCCTAGTATGGTAAAATGAAGCATTAAATTGATTAATATATACCATGAATCATAGTCTACCAATAGGTGTATGCTAAAAGACAGCATCCTAGAAGAGTCATCGAACATCTTCCTATTCTTATTAGGAATTGATAAGAAATTAAAATTGATTTTTTCACTAGATAAAAAAATACGTGAAAAAATGATGCAATATATATAATTGTTCACAAAATCACCAAATCATCAAATTTCCTTGCTATAATGGAATATTTTTTAGTGTAACGCCTCTAATGAATCTTTAATAAGGAAATTATAAAACTTCATAGGTATACTCTTTCAATTGTTTCTAATCATAGTTTATGATTTACATCAAATGTCAAGAAAATAAATTTGAAAGAATTGGATATTGTGCCACATTTGATTGCTACAAACAACCCTCAAACTGATGGGTAATCTAAAAGGAACATTAAAATATTATAATACATGTGATGATCATGAACACATGATTTTAAGGTTATGTGGTATAAATATTTTCCATTGGTAGATTTTCCCTAGAATAGTTGTTTCCATTCATATATTCAAATGACCTCATATCGTGTTTTCTACAGAATGAGATGTCATTTTTCAAACATGTTGGGATAATGGTTGTGAAATGAATCATGTATTTAAGAGCTTGTGGGGGAAACAATGAAAAATTTACAGGCTAAAAAATGAATATTAATATAGTTTAATGTGGGATAAATTTAGATGCTAATAATTTAACAAAGGATTTGAAATTCCAAGTGGTAGATCATTTTTTGTAAAATAATATCAATGAATGGGGTCATAAGATTTCGAATGAAATGGAAACTAATCCCATGGTACATTGGACCATTGGAAATTACGGAAGAAATAGGTGTTGTGTATTAGTGTTTAACAATTATTTATAGACTTTCCATAGTACATAATTTGTTAAACGTATCTTTATTATAAAAGTATACTCCAGACCAAACTCTAGTCCAGAAAAGAAAAATAATATATTATAAACCTTATTTTTCTTACTAAGAATATCATATCTAGATTCTAGACACTGAAGAACATATGATTAGGAATCAGAGGACTCAGCTTCTAAATGTAAATTGGAAAAATTATAAATTTTAAGTGGTGATGTGAGAACATGAGGATATTATGATGAAGAACCAAACACATCTTTTCAATAGGTGACATTATAAAAATTATAAAAATGATTTTTTTGTAGGAGGGGATAATTCAAAAACCCTGAATTCTATCATTGAAATTACACTCCGTATAATTATTTCATATACTACAACTCGCATGAAATCAATTAGGTATCACAATACAGACATCATAAGTGCATAATGAAGGAAATTTGTTATATTTATATATGTTAAAAAAAATGTACTGATGAAATATTAACATGACTTTAGTAATAGTAATTTATCCATTTTGATTAGTAAACTGTCCAAATAAATAGTATCCCAACCCAAAAAAGTATATATTAAATTTATGAATATTATAGAAGAAATTATTATATAATTATATCACAATATATGTTATTATATATTTTAAAGATTCATTAACTATAGTTATTTATGTAAGTCACCAATATTGAATTAATATTTTATAATTTAAGATTATTTGTTATGACCTTAGTTTTTCTAAGTGTTATAAAATCAGTAAAAATTGTAAAATAATTCTTTTTTTATAAATTAATGATTTTATATAAAATTAAATATCCCGTATTTATAATATTACATTATTATAATGAACATAATTTCTTAATTATAAATGCTGAATAATATTCAGGGTGACTTTTTAGGATTCTTCTTCAAGTACATTATGTTTTGTTGAATAATAAAATATAAAAATTTAATATAAATGATAAAGACATGAATAATTGATTCCAAGGGGACATATGAATGAAATAATTCCATAATCATTAACTATCATTTAATATATTAATATATTCATTGTAGCTATAAATATTCTAATGTGTTTGATAGAAAACAACAAAAAATTGATTAATATATTCAAAAAAACACCACACTCCTCCAATATGAATACCACAAATCAACACCCCTTCTACTGAAAAATTTCAATATATTATCCATGTATAAATTATTTCCAATACTATTCCATTTCCCCCATGATCTGGATCTTATGGTCTCAAAAAAAGTCCAATCCAAACCCTTTATGGAGGTTCTCAATGGGGAGAATTCAAGGTGTGAAAAACAACTTTATTTTCATTTGTTTCATTTTAGATTTTTATTATTTTTTATTCTAACTCACATATAATATCAATAGTGAAATTATATATTCAATATCATTAATATAATTTAATTATATCAATGATATTTTGGATTCATCATCAAACTCCTTTCTCACTTTTATTTTATAAATGTAAACATTGCACATGATGTGTCAATTTAAAGTAATCATTGATGATGGATTTCAATTTTCTATTATAACATTAAATTATGGTCATATAAACATAATTATGGTTGACCGTTAAATAATTATACATTATATAATTTATTTTATATTTTGGAACCAATATATAAACAAGATATTAATTAAAAATGATATACTATTTCATAATGATAGAAAAACCGCCAAAATGTTCTAAATGATGATTATTAATGTTCTATCCAATAAATCATAATCATATCAAGAAATTAAATAATATATAAGGATATTAAATAATATTAATATTTATTAATAATATATAATTCAAATCATGTAAAATTATACCCATTTTACATGAACATCCATACTTATAAACAAAATAAATGATCATGAAAACTATGAAAATGAATGCTCCCAAACAATAAAATTAAATAATATAACTCAAAAAAAAAAGAACATAAATGATCATAATAAAAATATAATGATTCCAAATCATATATATATGGTATATTATTTTTTATTAGTTAACATAATTTTACTATACAAGACATTTATTACTAATTTAGTTTACTTGGAGACAAAAGGTAAGGGTTTTTTCCCTATCCACCATTTTCATTTGGGGTATGATTTATCCCTATATTCACCAATTTAATTCTTCATTCCATATATATAATTCATATATGTTATTTTTTAACATTACAATCATATTTATCTAGATAATTTCATTTTTTAATGAACTAAATTACATGTCTTACAGAGTTCCCTTTTCAATTCTTCTCGATATACAAGCCTGATTGAAGGGAACATCAAAATTTATTAACAATGTTCAAGTATCATCATTAAAATATTAACAGAAAATATTATATTTATAATATTATTACTATTTTAATTTTTTTCTTTTTTTTCTTTTTGGTTTTTTACAAATATCACGGAATATACAAATGATTTTTGTAATAGATTTCTTCTTTAAAATGTAAAAAGTGTATTTCCATCCAGAACTACATGAGGATTTTATAAGAGTATTTTCATATATTTCAAAACAAATATGAAATTTTCTATTTTTTATATTTATCTCCCATGATTTTAATATACCATATTTTTTTAAATTTCTTATGTCTAGTTTGTATATGGATGTGCTATCTCGATTAAATTTGTAATTTACTTAAAATGGTAAGTGATTTTGAGTATAGGTTCTAGAAAGATATTTACATTTCATATGTAAATGTTTTCAATGTTTAACCCCATTCATATTAAGAATGTATTTTATTTAGTATTTGATGGGTGGGAATCACAATATTCCCTTGATGCATCAGTAGGTCTCATGAATAAAATTGATATGGACTTTGTTGAGGTCGTTCCCATTTTCAGATATGGTTCTGAATGAGGCCTTAACAGTTTATTTTTATATTTAATGGATGATGACTTGACAATATGTTTTAAAAGTTTGGAGTTATAGATCCCCTCGTTATGATATTACTAGATCATGATATTATTGAACATGTATAACATTCATTGTTAATCCTCATCCTCATTTGAATATTATTTTAACATTATTTATACAACTTTTATTCATCCAATTTTATACTCTTGGTAACATTCTATCAACATGTTTTCTCATATATTCGCCATTTATTATTGTTTATAATATCTTTTTCTATATTTCCTAAAATATATGATCATTAGAGCTCAACCCATTTTTTATGTTTTGTTTTTCCCTTGGAAAAAAATATGAATATTATGAATGATATGCATGGTAATGTAGGAGTTATAGTTGTTCCCAATGGAATTTATATATTATATTTCCTTTCATATTTTAATATATAACATAGGTTTTTATCTACATTAACAAAACTACTAAACAATTCATTACTTAGTGTTCATATTTATTTATTTATTATTCCAATGAAATAATATAAGGTAACGACTCTGGGATGCTCGGATCAAGACTTTAAATATTATTACATGACAAAACAATAACATCTAAAAAATTTTAAACCACATCAATGAACAAGAAACATATTAAAAAATGTTTCTAAAATTGAAAATGTAATCCATCTGGAATCCATTATTATAAACTAATAATTACAAATGGTAATTAAAATATTTTTATTCATAAAAAAATAATTTTACATTATTTTTTTTGATTCATCAACCCGTTAGATATAACATTCATTATAACAGCACTGAAAATTAATTAATAAAATATTAACCACTAAATATTGACCCTTTTATTACACTGATATATAATAAATCAAGATCTCACCGAAATTTAATCTGTATTATTTTTATTAAAAAAACATTATATTCATTGGTATTAACTCTAAATTATCAAAATATGTGAAATTATTTTTTTTTCTCATTATCAATATTCCATAATGTATACATTCAAGGAAATATCATATTTTCACTATAATTACATCAATGATTATATAAAAATGGTGATACTTTATTAGAGACCCATATGACCACATATGATAAAAAAATATATGATCCATGTATATATCATCTCAATTGACCATGTTTGGTCCCCAAAAAAGAATAATTAAAAGAAAATAATCATGAATAAAATTGTTAAATGAATACTTCTTAGTCATCTTAATATAATTAAAATTTCTTATAGACGATAATAATAATTACTGAACCTAAAATTAATAAATAATAATATCATGAATAAAAAGTGTCATATCATATTCCATTTGGGTTTTTCACAACTTCATGTAGATTATAACTATATTTATTACATAAAAATTTATAAAACAAATTATATTCCTATTACATAATAATAACATTTTTCTGAGTATAGAATTCCATTGGTTTTCCCAAATATAATTACACTATAATCATATAACACTCTGTGAAGAATTCATTACACTATTCAAATCCTAAAATTTGAATTTCTTTATTGTTGTGCCCAAGTGTCCAACTAATTACATAAATCATAGTTCTAACATGTTTTATCATCATCAAAAATTCTATATTATATTATGAAATCTCATGATATAAATTAATCAAAATTTTATTCAAGAGTTATCATAATGAAAATTAAAATTCTAAAAATATATAACATTTTTATTTTTTCCTTATCAAAAAGTAAATACCACTTTATATTTGAATTATTCTTCATTTTTCATAATATTCAAGATTCTATTAACTCACACTATGATTTTATGTATCACTGATTATATTTATCATCTCATTTACATTAATTCAAAAAATAATATGATATATTAAAATTTAGGATATCATGATATTATATATATAAAAAAATATGTTGATCTTGATCACATAGTGTATGATATAGATATTGACTTATCTTCTTAAATAGGCCTCTACATATCTAACTCAATATCAAGATTTCCAAACACTCACCTATATCTTATTATCCATAATCATTTGAGGAAAATTAAAAAATGATGGGGGATAAATATAATCCTTTGGTTTAATAGTCTCTCTAATGGGTTTTAATTATCCCTATATATTTTTTGAATAATATAATTATAATAGGGATTTTACCAAATTTGAGTTTTGATCCATATAATAGTTTGGGAATATAAAGAGTGTTTTGTTTCAAATATAATTAATGTTATTTTTATGATATATTGAAAGGAATTGAAATAATATAATTAGGAATTATGTTGTGAAATGTTTATTATTTCAATATTTAATATTTTTGTGTCGAGCCTCCAATTTCTAGAAGAGGTTTATGTTTAATTATAATAATATTTACATTAAATCATTCCATTGTGAATTAAATTTTCTAAAAAAGATAGGTATGTGTGTTTACCCACTATAAGGAAAATATTTCCATTTAAGTATTAATAAAAAATGACCAAATTGATAAAACAATTTACACATGAGAATATTTTTATGATGGATTACCAGGGGCTCATTGAAATGTTTATTTGATATCATATAATTATTTCATTTAATGAATATTGTTGTTATTTTGACCCCAAAAAATTAAAAGGATAACTATCCATTTTAATTATCATTTAATGATCATACAACATTGTCCACATGTTATATCATTATTGTGTCATCATGGGATTTGTTGGGGAGTTTGTAGTCCAATTTATCAGTATTGTGATTATTATGTAGTATTTCTATTTTTATATATTTTTTTAAAAGAATATTTCTTGAAATTTTATATTCATTAACATAAAAATAGTTTAAATATATAATTTTGGTGAAAAAGGATATTTATTTTTTTCAATCCATTGTCATTTTTTGTGTTGATTATCATTTGGGGTTCATTTAAAATGAGACTATGGATTATAAAAGAATCTAATATTTTAATTCTATAATGAAAATTTTTATAATATTTAAAATTCAATGATCTGAAGGCAATTATTCTAAAAAAGGAGTACTAATTTATGTATTTCACTCTAAATACATGTCACTAATTTTTATAAAATTAATGGTAATATTTAGGAATAATAGTTATATTTGAAATCATTTTTTATACTAAAATGAATATTATTTTTCAAATCATTGTCGTAATCATTTTAGTTGGGTTTTATATGAAATCATGTTATTTTCATAAAAATATTTTTATTGGATAATTATATCTTCATTAATATTTTAGATGTCCCGTTTATGTTTTTTAATTAGTTCAATAGGATTAATCTACTTAAATATCATACAATTATTTTTCAGGTGTAATATCAATATATATGTGTGTGTTCATTTATATACATATAATCATATTCATTATGAACAATGGTAATTAATTTATGAAATTCATATAATTTTTGTTTAATAATTTTTTAATGGATTATTTGTCATATATATTTTAATTTGTTTGTTTTTATTTTATTTTAATATCAAATGTTTATATTTGTTATTACATTTCTATTTTAAATCATTAATATAATATATTTTTTTAGTTTATTTTTTATTGGAAGTCATCTTTAAAATATTTTACTTCTTTTTTCAACATATCTATATTTATTGTGAAACATTTGATTTAATGTTATATGTTTTTTTAAAATGAGCTATTCTTTTATATTTAGTTCAAACTAAAATATATTTAAATAAATATTTATTTAATTTAAATAAATATTTTATCTAATAAGAATAATTATTATTGAAAAATGTATTTAATTGAAATTGAACATTGATAAATAATTTCATTTTTAGATTTGTTGCTTATTTTGTAAAATTGGAATAAAATTAAATAAAATTGAATCCATGATTCTATTAATAGTGATTTTGGATGCTATTAGATTTATATAAAGGTCGAAACAATGAATATTCCCTTTCATGAATCATTTTTTTCAAAAAGGTTTTAATTATGATGTGTTTAGAGAATTATGTTCAATTCATTATAAAGAGGAATATGTATAGGTTAGAGTCCCAATATCATCAATATTGAAAGTAATTTTCATGCAAATGATCAATGATCATCCACCAAATTTTAATTCTCAGTTATATACTTTGAATAATAAATTGATAGTTTCAAAAATGAAATGGTGGATTCTCACATTTCTTAAATTCACTTGTCCGTCTTTACCTGGGTGAAAAATTCTATAAATAAGGTATAGGACAAAATTTTATTATTTTGGAGATTATAAAATATTTAAATAGTATAAGAATCCATCTAGGTATAAAATGGTTCAAGTTGTATTATTTTCTTCTATTGAAATAAAATTTAGTTATAATTCCCTTGTAGATATAATAAATTATATCAAAAATCGGTTAAATAAAATTATTATTCGACCTATTTACTTAGTTATTTTTTCTTTATATATAATATATTTTAGTAACAAAAACAGAGTTTGGTTATTTTGGTGAGATATTTCTATGCCATATTAAGAAATATTAAGAACTATTAGATTCATTTCACCAAATAACATGGTTTTTTGTGTATTGGTAAACTTATTATTTTTTGGTTGTGTTGTGTTTTATTTTAAAGTAGTGTTATTGGAAAAATATTATAATTAGAAGATAAAAATATCACTATTCAGTAACTTAGGTAATATTATTTTTGGATCAAATGTGTTTTTTCTATTCATTGGAGTTACTATTTTATGAAGGATTACATTTTATGATTGAAAAATACATATCTAATATTTTAAATGGTGGAATTTATTTTTTGCAGGATAAAGATAGAGATTTATATAAAATATAATTATTTTTATATTACACTAAAAGGATTCAATATAGAATAAATGTAGAAACGTTATTGGGAATATAAGGATTGGATGGGAAAAATAGCATGAAAATCATTACCTTCAAATGTATAATTCATTATATGAGAAAATATAATCTCAACATGATTCGTGGGTGCACTAAAAGAAATGTATCAAAAGCCAACAATACATAATAATATTTCATATATGAATATGTCATGTTATCTGATGATATCGAAATAAATATCTATTGTAGATCATGTTAATTTACTAAATATGATTCTATTTAAAATATAATATATTATTTTAACAATTAAAAATAATATTTATTTTTTTATTGAAATTATATTTACCATAATCACTAAAATTTATTTTGATAGATATGTTAATATTGAATTGGAATAATAACATGATGTTTGAGTTTGTTTTTATCTTTATTATATATGAAAAATCTATTAATGAGGGAAAATGTTTCCTCTTGAATTTATTGGTTGAAAATAAAAGTAAGGGGAAAATCACCTCGTTTAATAATTTAGAATAAATCTAACGAGAAGTCAAAAGTGGGATATAATTGTAAATCAATTATAATGGGGGTTGTTTGTAGATATTTTGGAATTAAAATCAAACTCAGGAAATATTTTATTGATTGATATAATTTATTTAATAAATGAATTTATATAATTTTGTTAATAATGTTATTATTTTATAATTATTTTTAGTATACTTTCAATTGATATTACACTTGTATAATAATTCATAATATGTTCTGTTCCATTTTCAAACTATACTTGTCAAAACTGTTTCTGGAAATTTTATATATCTAAAAACATTTTTAGAGTACATCTATATATTAATAAAGATCATCATATTTTTTAGGGTAAGTGATAATTTAAATGTTAGATGTATAATACATGTTTCCTTCTATTCATGTGTTTGAATCATATTTCATGTCTTTAGAAGGACGTGATATTAGTTGTACATCTGGATAAAGGGAATGAAAAAACATGTGGATACATTTTTTAAAATCACTTTTGAATCTATTTTCGATTATTTATATTTAAATTAGGTATCAATTAATATAATTTGATGATATGTGGTTCTTTAATTTTATAGAAAATCAATATTCCTAATGATATAATTAGTCAGTAGTCGACTTGGGTATCTTAGTAAGAACGGTATGTCCATTATTTTTGAAAAATGTATACAAATATTTTTACATTTAGAAATTGGGCGTTGTTATATTTTCATTATATATATGAAATAGAAGGTTTCATTTGACATGTGCAGAATAACTCCAAAATTACCATGATATGAACTTTTGCATACTAATATATAGTTATCATCCATAATGAAATCATTCTAAGGGTCAAATATTTTATAATATTATTAAATAATGCCTTAAAAAATTTTGGGTATAATTCATGAAACAATGAACTTATGTTTTTTTTTATTTTTTGAACCATTGAATCATATATTGGTAGGAGAAATATTGTGGAAATTGAAATGTTTAAGGTTGTATAGTGGTGGATAATTTAATAAAATATTTTATAGAGATGGGGAAGAAAATGTGGTATCATGTCATAGAAATGTTTTTTATGAACACTAGTGAATAATGGTGTGGATAAAATAATGAATCTAACTTTTATTGAATGATCATGAATTGTATTATTCCATTATAGAGTACACATTGTATTTTGAGTGGAATATGTTAACAAAAGTGAAATGTTATTAAATTTCAAGTCTTTATAAACTATGAATAATAAATTTTTTTGAATAACTATATACTGGTAAATTGTATAATTTAATCATCACATTGATTTCAGTTCATCATCTTATTGTTACATTATTGTGAAAGATAGAGGAATCATTGAATCAGTGTCTCATATATATTTATATAAGATATATGTAGATGAGGATCTTGGATTGAAATTTTGGATAATAATAGTAATAATATTATTCAATTTTTTATTTTCCCTATAATGAGAGGGAGTTATGAAAATATTTCAACATGAATTTAAAGGATGTTAATGAAAAATATTAAGCATCATTTATAGGTGATATAAGTTAATGTTCTAGATGAGTAATAATTATAGAAAACTCATATATCAGTAAGTCTACTCAAAAGAATCAAATTTTATAAGAAATCATATAGTTTCTCACATAATTAATGGATCTATAGATTCTAGAAAATATACATAAATTCTAGAGAATTAGAGAAGGTGGAGTTAGAGATCTTGAAGATTAAATTCAGGAATTCCCATTTCTGGAGAGAGTGTTAATACCTTAATAATTATTGAGGAAAACAATAATTATATGACCATTTCTAAGGTATTAAATTGATTTCAATATCATACATTTAATGGATATATGATAACTAGTGAAATGATAAGAGGTTTTTGGATGTGATTATTCTATGAAGTGGTGGAATGATATACATGTGGAGTTAAATTAACTACATGTGAATTAATATTAATAATTATTGGGTTTACCACTGAAAATGTAATCACATGCGAACAATGTTGGTTTTAGATAAAAATAGAAACCATTTGGAGAATGAAAAAAATTATTCTTGAGGTAAAAATGATTTAGATTTTTGTTATTATTGAATTATCAAAAAAAATATTTAGTAGTGAATCATACAACCATCATGATAATGTTATGTTTTGTTACATTAAAATAATTGTAGTAGAAACTAATTCGTGTGGAGATCACATTAAATTATGAAAAATTATATGAGTAGATATTTATGAAGTAACATTGTTATTTCATGGATCCATAGAATCAAGACTTATTTTGAAAACTGAAGAGTCGATTATTTAGTTTGAATTCAACACCATGTTTTTGGAATTTGTTGTTTTAATTCTTTAGGTGTGAGAATGGGTTCAATTTAAGAAAGATAGATCACTAATACTATTGGATTAATTATAATAAAAGTCACATGATTATTACGTTTTCAATGTGGATGATATGATTTTTGTTTGTATAAATTTCAATGTATTAAATATATGAAGAATGACATGTTGCAAATATTTCAGATGATTATTATTGGTGAATTGATTAAAATATTGCATCTGAGCATTTAAAATCAAATGAAAACTGGAATCAAGGTTTTATTATAGAATAATTTCATGAAATAAATAATAAAATGAGTCATTGTGAATATATAAAATCTATATAAACCAATTTATATAGGTTCATTAATCATTCAAAGGATTTATAACCATGAATAAATGGAGAGGAATAAAAAATGATATAATACTTTTTGTATCAGTTGTTGGAAGACTCATGTATATAATGGTATTTAATAAAACCAAAATTGATCATAAAATTCAAGTGGTAAATAGTTTATGTTAAATTCATGGGAAAAAACATTGAGAAATAATAATTTTATTTATTCAATATCACAATGTAATAGAATATACTTCTATTTATTTTAGAAAATATTATCCCTTTCTTGAATATGATAATGTTTAAAAACAATTATTCCAGTCCTCATAGGATCACAACATGATATGTTTAAACCTTTAGAGGAACCATGATTAGTTTGATTTCATAACATTATTTATTGATTTCAGATTTTAAAAATTAAGTATAATATATAGTAGTAAAATAATCGTTAAAAATGGTGGGATGGTTAAAAATTTATATTGAGGAAATTGAATGTATTTTTAGATAAGGGGTTTTTGAAAATAAAAAATAATAATGAAATCATATTATCTAAGAGTCACTTATTCTATGAGAATATGAAACATATATATTTTAGATACTATTATAACTTGAAGATAATATAAGATGGAGATCTAGAGTTACAAAATAAATAAGTAAATTAGAATCAATTTTTTTCACAAATAATATACTTCTAAAAAGACAGTGGATACATCGTGCCTCAATTGTAAATGGGTGAATGTATGGATTTAATTAAAACTTCATAGAAAAGATGCCAGATTTTTTTATTTTGATGTGGTATTCATGAGTACATTTCTGTCCTAGAAGTTGTATTAAAATGGCACATTTTGAATATATGAAGCCCACTTCAAGAAAATTTGATCCATTACACCAGTTTTAGTGATTTAAAATAATAAATGATTCCAACGACGGATGAGGATGTGGTTTTTATCATGAAATATTTTTTTTCTTTTATGTCTTTATTTCTGATTTTTTTAAGATCACATTTTATGAAAATGAACAATATATTTATGTTATTGTCCCATGTTCATAATGTTTTTATAAATTTGTGAGGTATGAGATCATTGATATTTATTCCATATTTGATGTTCAATATTGAAGTTATAATAGTAATCTTATAGTCAAAATAGTGATTGAATGGATGTCATTGTTTCTTTGATGGTGGTGTCACTGGTTCACTAGTTTTGATGATATATAAATAGGGTGTGTGAAAAATATTATTATATGGATTATTTTTATATGACTAGCGCCATGAGTAATCCATATTTCTTTTAAATGCCTTGTATTTTAATTGTTTCTCCCGGAGAGGTGAAATAATACAATTCTTATCCAATTGTCATATGAGTTTTTGTCCAAACCATGTAATGTGATATTATTCATCACATAAATTTATTTACATTCATTATTTTTAAATATTGGTTAGTTTTAGTGAAAATTTAAATGTATGGGGAACTCAATGTGTTTATTTAGGTGACATAATCATCTCCCATGTCTTGTAATATTTATATATTTAGGATTCCTCCAGAATATGTTTTTAGATTTTGTTGTTTCATCAACCTATTTCTGTTTATGGATGTGAGGTTAAAGATTCAAAGAAATATTTTTATGTATTACATTTTTAATAAATATATTTGACTTTAAATTAACCAAAATTAATGTGTCTTATCTATTAAAATTGATGCCATGAAATGTTCCCACTTTTTTTGAAACATAATTTGGTTTTAAATTATTTTTATTATTTATATATTTATTAATTCAACTAGAATTGTTTGGATGAGTTATCTAGGGATTATTCATTGTTTTTTGTTTTTTTTTTGGTTTGGAGTACAATTATTTTTAATAGAATTATGTGTATTGATATTAGGGCAACATATTTGGTTTTGGACCCTCTTTAAATTAATGGGATTCAGAAAAAAAAAATATAGTTCTGATCATAATATTAATGGATAGGGTTTCTTTAAATGATGATATATATTATGGATCAATGTGAATGTTGGTCATTCACTGATTTGGACAATCAATTCAAATTTAAATTGGACTAAATTATTAAAATTATATATAAAACATTATTTCATTAGATAATAATGTTTTTTTGGATAGTTTTCCTGAATTTATACATTTAATTCTTAGAGATGTGTATGATTATTTTTTGGAATAGTTTTCATTTGGGAAACATTGTTATATAGAATTATATTTATAATACATAATCCATTTTCAATGTTATGGAAAAACCCAAATTATTTTAAGCAATATATTTATATCAAATTATTAATTTTTTTTACTCGGGAGAGGATTGTGAAATAATTCCATAAACTAAGTTATTATAGATGATTAAAATATTTATGAAAAACATGAACAGAAATTATATAGGTTTTTAAAACATATGTAATTATATTATGAAAAATCCTGATTTGTAAATGGAATGATAATTACTGAAAAAAATTGTAAACTCTATTGATTTTTCAGAACATTAGACACAGTCATACCATGGTTTGATAATCCATGAACTATAATCTTACATGTATTTAAGAATTCTCGTAACACTAGCTTGGTGGGATATCAATAACAGTCCATTATATAAAATGAATTCAATCATTTTTATAGACCCTATATTGACCATAAAATTTATTTGTATTTGTGTGGACCTTATAAATTAAAATTATTTCAACATCAAATGATTATATATTATTATTGGAGTGTCCTATTGATCATCATAATGTGTGAAATAAATTCTTTTGAAAACATATAAGATATGTGGTATGGTGGGTACCTAGTAACAAGTTAGTTCATAGTTTAAAGTGGAAAAAATGTACATTGATTTCATGTTTCATGTTATTGGGAAAATATTTCATTTCCCATATTATTTAGTGACATATAAGAGGCTCCACACATATTTTTTTGTTTGAGATATAATCTAATCCATATATTTATAAAAAAATGATATTATTATGCCATTTTTTTACTTATTAAATTTAATTAGATTGTTTTAGTGGTTTGGATATTTCTGAAATATTTTATTTGTTTATTGTTTTAGATTAATTAATAGATGTTTTAATATTACCATTCATGGATTAATTATAGAATATTGATTGAAGTGATATTCTATTAGTGAATCCATCATAATGGGGATTATCTTTTTTGATATATTTATGTATTATTTTAAGTATTTTTTCATTATTTTTATTATTTTAATACATATGTTATTTTCACTAATTTCTATATTATTTTTTAATGTAAATCACATGATAATAAATTCATTGAAACATCTATAAACTACATAATGTGATTACCCCTTCAATTTTGATGTAGTTATATATACGGTGTTCTTTTGATAATATTTATGCGGTTTGATGTATTTCATTATTATATTATGTCTTATATGTTTTTTATATCATCACTTGATAATGCTTTATTTCCATACAAAAACAATTTCATCATATATATATATATGTTGATGGTAGAGGTTAGAATTGGTTGACTATGTCTATTACTTTTGTGTTATTTCAGGCATATATTTGGTAAAAATTCCTCATATGTCGATTATATAGGAAAAATCACACTATGTGATCTACTTATAATATGAAATAGTTTAAATGTAGATTTTAAAATAATATCATATAATATACATGATTAGTATTTTTATGTTCCGAAATACAATATTATTTTAAACCAATATATATGTGTTTTGTAACAAGATTTTCTCTTCAGATGGAATGATCTTGATAAATGATTTTATGTTTCATGTTAGTTTTAAGTAATTTGACAGTTATTTATAAAATTATATACATTTGAATATAAAAATTTACTACAAATGTATTTTTATATACCTTACTCAAATGGTTTTTGGAGCATAATGATTTTATGGTGTTGAGGATTATAATTATACGGACATGACCTTCATAATTACATAATCTTGAATTATGTTAATTGTTCACATTGAGGATATTTTCAGTTTTAGAAATTTAGTTTATTAGGCCGTAATATATAATTAATAAATAGAATATTATTTGTAAACACTTCTACTCCGTATCCATTTTTACATAAAATAAATACATTTAAAAAATTATTGTTATGTTCTATATTTTAGATGTCATGACTTTTCCGTGATCCCATACTTGATCCAAATCATTCTTATATACTGTGAAAAACATTTCAAAAAAAATGGAATGAGTATAAAAATATTTGTAAGGGATACAGAAAATAAATGAAAAATGTTAGTTCTTTAAAACAACAAGCAAACCTTTAATATTTTATCATAATTAAAACTGTTAAACATTTGAAGTTGTTAATACTCTTCACTGAATAATAGATCATTGATTACCATTTTTTAACCAAAATATTACCATTAAACCCATAGAATGCACACAAAACATATATATATAACTTGCGACATAAGCATTCTTAAATGGAATAACCATACAGTTGTGTTTCACACATATCACTAAATGGAATAGACATATGGCTGACTTCCATACCCAATGCCCAAAAGGTTAGAACCAAACAACCCATCCAGGTTTATCATGGAACCACCCATCCTTTGGATTATCACATAACCACCCATCAAATTTCCATGTAACATTATAAAATCATAACATATAAAGTATGTCAAATATAAACATTTCACTAATAAAATTTCATCTGAAATAACAAGAAATCATTTCAATATATTAAAATATGAAATCCATTTCAATCTAAAACACCCAAAACAAGAATAAGGGATTTATTTTCTTTTTAAAATCATTAAGGCTTGTTGAGGAATCCAACTAACGATTACAGCGGTGGAGAGGTCATTGTCGCCACAAACATTAAAGACATTTATAAGTTATTTAAGTAAAATGATTCATACAAAAAACATTCACTTTTAATGAAATTTAAATTCAAATGGTTTTATTATAATCCATATAAAAGAAGGAGGTTTATATTATCAAAACATGCCTCAATGAAAGGATATTGAGATGAAGTCTCTTACCTTGTGTCCGACTTGACCCGTTCGGTCTTTAATTTCCTGAATAATAATCATAACATAATATATAATATCATAATATACTTTTTTAAGTTTATGTCCTCTATTATATCACTTAGTACCTTTCTATATCAATTAGTTAATTATTTGAGTTCATATTGGACATTTTTTTCGACGTTTGGAACTTTAGTTAAAAATAAACATGTTATAATTATAAATTGTCCATGTGGTTGAAAATAAATTATCTCCAGGATTATATTCATGATTTAGATATCATATATATCAAATTTTTGAAGTATATATATATATATATGCATTTATAATAGTACACAAAATTTGGAGATAATAAATGAAATTAATCGTTAATGGAGACGGTAAGCCGTACGTACGCATGAATGCAACATTCATTTCTATTTCATATTTTAATGGACTGAATACATAATAATACCAATGTATATTATAAATTATGTATTATATAATATATAATATAATTAACTCCATGCATTAAACATTCCATGTATGGAATGAACGAGTCATTTCACTTTGGGGGGCGGCAGTCCGCACTTCCACAAATGATATATTTCTATTTACCCATTATGGAAACCATAATGGAATTCTAAAAATGAAATATACAGAAATAAAGATACAATAAAAATATAATATATATCATATATTAATATATTTCCATTATAATGGCCACCATGAAAGGCATTTGGAGATATTTGAACCCTCATCGTTTTGTGAGGCTCTAGTTCACCATCCACAGAAAAAGTATGTTCTATACCCATTATTTGAAAGTGTGTGTAATTTTAGATCGAATCCTTCTCATAACAACAACCTAGTTTATTGAGGATAATTTTTTTGTTACAAAATAAATAATAAAAAGAGTTTAGGTGGGTGGAGACGTAATATAAAAGAAAATTACTTAAGGGAAGATGCAAAATTTAAATAAGGTAACTCCCTTTGGTTTGAACAAAAGGATTTCATGAAGTGCCTTCTGCCTATGGTAATACTTCTAGGCTTAGGAGAGATATCATGAGAGATTATTTGGGAAAATTATAGATTATTAAAGTGGCTTGAGATGCGTGATTAATGGGTTAGGGTTGAGAGGTTTTTATAAGGGGTAGTAGGCACTCGTTAAAATGATGGAAAATATTATTTTACTATATAATTATTTTCGTTTTCTAACGGTAAAAAACTCTATAAATATAAGTAAAGATGCGTTTTTTTTAAAAAAAAATACCATAATAAACCGATAGGTTTTGGATATTTTTTTAATTTTTATAATCTTATTTATTTAAATCATTCATTAAAGAGTTACACACTGCCTCATTATTGTGTCATAAATAATTTTATTTTTTTGATGTATAAAAATTATTAAAAATAAAATAATGTAGGAAACATTTTGAGATTTCAAATTAATATTCATAGTCGAAGTGATAGATTTTATAACAACATGTTAAAATTTATTTAATAAAAGATATATGTTTTGGTCATTTTGCCTTAACATTAAATTAAATAACATAAAGTGTCGTTATCACTCCCAAGTCGCTCCATGGGGTCAGAAAATAGACCCATGGATTACATTGGTAAAAAAGGTATCATCCAATAGGATTAGAACACATGTTAGGGTAATTTAATATTAATATAAAATTATTTTTACCTTTATTTACCAGATTTTCCCTCTAAACATTGTAAATAAATTCTATACCGATCTAAATATTCATAATGTCTAAAAAATAAAATTTTCCTATTTAAAAAATTTAGACCTCATGATTCCAAATGTATAATAAATTTTTAAAAATTCAAAACACATAAGTGGCAGAAATTAATTTCAAATTACATACCGTTTTCAAAACAAAAAGCATGTTTTTATGAAATAATAATTATCAAAATATTGGCACTTCATTATTTCAAATTTCAAAGTGAAATTACTTAAAATGACCAAAATATGAATAAATGGTAAAAAACTCTAATTACTCTTTAAAACTAATTATTAATATAATCTATCCAAATAAATAAGTTAGATTAAAAGGCAGTTTTGAATTATAATACAGTATTATTCACTATTCATTAAAAAATTAACATTATCAGAAAAATAAAACA
The DNA here is from genome assembly GCA_963277665.1 of Viscum album. Lineage (NCBI taxonomy): Eukaryota > Viridiplantae > Streptophyta > Magnoliopsida > Santalales > Viscaceae > Viscum > Viscum album. The sequence continues at coordinate 1,020,822,249 of OY728143.1, forward strand.
AAATTATCCAAAGTAAATTTTGATGTCTCTATTCTAATGAAAGAATTTATGTTCTCATATAGATCATGCAAAAGTTTCAAAAACAATATTTAAAAAAGATTTTTCATCAAATGGCAGTAAATCAAACTTTTAAGAAATATTAGAGTATTTATTCTTTAAATTGGATTCATTCTAATTTTATGCCTCTAAAATTTATTGGATAAATGTAAAAACTTTTAAAAACATATATAATAATATTTTAGTTAGTTCTATTCATTCTTCCCAATACAATACATGGCTTTAAATACCATTTAAAATAATAATATTATATTATTAGTGTGCAACATAGGATATCAAAGAATCTCATTGTTGCGTATCAGGTACACCATCAAACATAGCATCACCATTACAGTAAAAGTAATATTTAATTCACAAATATTAATTAATATTTCAATATTTTATTATTTATTTACGTGGGATGTTACATGCTTCCGCCTTTTGGAAATTGTGCCCCATAATTTTATTCACATATCAAATAAATGTGGGTATTTATCAATTATATAATTTTTATATTCCCGTGTTTCCTATTCAACAATATGGTTTTCTCAAAAAATCATTACGTGATGAATTACCTTATTCCACAACACATTCTCTCTTTAGTCAAGAATCTGGACTGGTTGTTCCTCATAAGAGAGATTCTATTCCAACAGAACTACCATTGGGCTCAAAACATGATATGGATCCAGTATATAACTTGTTAACAATAAATAAACATTGTGTTCATGGGATAAACATCGACGTAAAAATACTATATACAAAATTCATCCATTATTCTCCAGGATTTCATAGGGTCCAATGAACCTCATACTTTTCTTTCCCTTCTTGCCAAAACACATCACATTTTTCAATAGAGAATATTTGAGAAAATCATGATCACATACCTCAAATGAATGATCCATAATATGAATATCTGTATAAATTTTTTTGCAGATATCGGTTATACTTGTGTGTATCTGAATCCACTGGACTTTCTATGATATATCTTCTACAAATTCTGATCCCCTTAGCTTCTTTTTATCTCTTTCAACCTAGAAAGATGTAGTTCAAAAACGTTTACCATATAATGCATAAAACAATTCCATCATTATACTGAAATAAAAATAGATATAATAATAAAATTAATCCAAATAAAGATATTGGACCCAACATCCCTGGTAATCCATTACACAAGCACGTAGCATATCATTCAATATCTTAACCATTCGGTCCGATTTGACATCTTCTTGATGATGAAATGTTTTACAGAAATTTAATTCAGTACCCAATGACAACTGAATGCCATTCCAAAAGTTATAAGTGAACCTTAGTTCATGATCAGAAACAATGGAAATGGGATCTCAATGTGAGGTAACTATCACTTTATCATACAACAAAGATAATTGACCTAAATAAACTGTATCTCAAATAAGAAGGAAATGAAGAGATTTAGTGAATAGATCACTAATAACCCAAATTGAATTTTAACCATGAGTTGTATTTGGAAATACCACAATAAAGACAATGGATATATTTTCCCATTTCTATTCTCGACCCAGTAAATAATGTAGAATCCCATTCTTTAACTACCACTCTATTTTAACCTTCTAACTAGTCAAACACTTCATAATAAAGTCACCAATATATATTTCCATTCCATCCCACCAGTAATACTCCTAAGGAAATTTGTGCATATTATTACTGCCAGGATGAATTAAATATAGGGAACTATGAACTTCACATAACAACTCATTCATCAATAATGAATAAAAAGGAATAGATAATCTCTTTTAAAAATCTCAAAATAAAGTCATTATCAATGTTATAATCTTGAAAATTACCATTTTGGAAACATCTATACCATTTTAGGCAACTCAATATCTTCTTTATATACTTGGATAATTATGTCTTATATATATGATTTCACTAAAAGGCAAAACAAAAAATAGTAATTTCTAACACGAACAATATCAATGCCAAATTTTATCATGTCATTAATAAAAGGATGTTGTTCCAAATATAACAAGGTTTATGTAGCAATACATTATCTACTCAAATAATTGGAAACATTATTTTCCATTTTAGGATGTTAATTAATTGTGTAATCATAATCCTTGATTAATTACAGCCATCACCTCTGTTTGATGTTCAATTATTTCTGATTGAATCTATCATTAAATTTTTTTGGATCAGTATATATTTTACACGATACTCAATAGAAATAATGCCTCAAAATTTATAAAGAAAAAACTACATCAGCTAATTCCAAATCATGTTTCAGGTAATTTAACTTGTGATGTTTCAACTGATATAAAGAATAAAAAATTCCCTAATCATTCTGCAAAAGTACACAACTAAGACATTAAAACAAACCATCACTTTAGATAACAATCTCACCATTTCTAGAAGGCAGTTCCAAATCTATAGAAATTACTAATCTACTTTTAAATTCCTAAAAACAATCACCACATTCTTCTCTCTAGATGAACATAACACATTTTCATGTTAAATTACTCATTGAAGTAGATTACAGTGCAAGATTTTCATCAATCCTCCTGAATATCCTAACCAAAACAAGAAAACTACTGATCTTGGTTATATTTGTGGGTCTTGGCATTCTTCAACAACTTTTTTTTGTAGGATCAAATGTTATGATATTTTTTGAATCAATGTGACTGTGGAATGAAATTTTCAATAACCAAAACTCACACTTGATGAATTTTCTAAAAAATTTCTTTTCTTTTAAGGATTACAAGACATCCCATAAATGACTTTAATGTTTTTATTTTCATTTATAATAAAATCAAAATACAATCAATGAAAACAAACACAAACATATCCATGAACTCATATAAAATTATATTCATAAGATCCATGAATACAACAAGTATAAGGCCCAGTCCTTAAACCTTCCTTAATATTGAATTAAATGAATAATTCACATTGAGGATCTTTTCAGGTTTAGAGTTTTAGAGAATTAGGACATAACTATTACATCTCAAAAGATTACAGAGTAGAAACTTTTACTAAGTTTCCATAAAATAAAAACTCTTAAAAAGAAACATGTCCAGTTCCATGTTTTAGGTTGCATGACTTTCCCTTGATCCCATCCTTGACCATATTCCACGGTAAGTCCTGTGAAAAACATTTCAAAAACTTGGGATGAGCATAAAAATCTCAGTAAGGGATACACAAAGAATGAAAACTGTTAGTTTTTCAAAACAACAATTAAACCATGTATACTTTGTCAAAGTAATACTTTTCACCTTTTTGAAGTAGTAAAAACTCTTCACTGAATAAAAGTTCATTACTTACCCTTATGTAACCAAAAGATTAACATAAAACCCATATAAAGATCACATAACATATAAAGGTAACTTGGTACATAAACATACTTAAGTGAAATAACCATAAGGTCGACTTCCTCACATATCACTTAATGGAATAGCCATTCGGCCAACTTATATACATACTTAATGGAATAGCCATACCGCCGAATTCCATACCCAATGCATTGGAGGTTATAATGTAACCATCCGTCCTGGTATTCACGGCACCACCCATCATATGGTTTATCACGTAACCACCCGTAAAATGCCCAAGTACCATTATAAAATTATAACACATAAAACCAATATAAAGGAATGATAGAATTTCCACATTTCAATCACAATATATCATTTGAATATATTGAAAAAATAGAATCCTTTATCCAAACCATCTTCAATACCAAAACACATAAAAGAGTATATGGTATTTATTTTATTTTAAAAACATTTTGGCTTGTTGAGGAGGCCAAAGATCAAATAATACTCGCGGCGGCGGAAAAGGTCATTGTCACCGCGTACGTTAAAAGAAACATTACTTTTTGTCGTTTAGTAAAATGCTTCATAGAAAAAGATTCCTTTTGTATAAAAGTAAAATTCAAAGGGGTTTATACACCGTATAAGAGAATGTTGTGTATAAAACGAAATATTCCTCAATGAAAGGAGATTGAGACGAAGTCCCTTACAAAGACGGTATCCTTGGTTTAAGGATAAATCAATTACATAATTATGTGTGACAAATGAATACACCAAATATAAGTGGATATTAAGTGTAAAATAATCAGAGGTTATTCACACATATTCATATAATGACATATTCAAGGAGTATAAGTTTATCCCAAAGAATCAAATTTGGGTTAAGAAGTTCCCTTGCAAAAATTTGATAGCCTAATGGCGTCACTACAAAATTCAGAAAATGAGTTGATGAGAGATAAAAAGGGTATCTCATCACATGGAAATAAAATTAAATCAATAAGGATATATAAGAACATATCCCAACATAAATAAAAGACATAACAAAATAAGTCTTTTAAAAAGAGGAGGGTGAAATGTTCCCTTACCGACATGGGTATCTTTCGAAACATACACCCCGTGAAAGAAAGACAATACAACATTGATGTAAATACTCATAAATGAAATTATATTACACAATGAGTAAAATAATGGGAAGTACATACACCACTCAAAGGAAATTTTGGCAAATGTAGCATAAATCTCACAGGAATAAAAGTGAGATGAAAAATCCCTTACGAAAACTCGGCAGTCTAACGGCGCCACTTAAAACTTACAAAAATGGATTGATGAGATCAAATAGGGTATCTCATCATATTAAAATAAAATTTACATCAAGAGGAATATAAAAGAACATCCCCCATCATAACAAATAGGATCTTAAAATAAGTGACATAAATGAGAGTACTTAAAAAAAGAGAGAGGTTAGATCTCTTACGAAAATTCGGCAGCCTAACGACGCCACTCAAAACTTCCAAAATGGATTGATGAGAGATAATAGGGTCTCTCACCATATGAACATAAAACGTACAGTAGGATTAATATAAAAGAACATCCCAATCATAATAAATATGATCTTAAAAGGAATGACATAAAAGAGTGTACTTAAAAAGAAAGAGAGGAGTAGGATCCCTTACCTCGGGTCTGACTTCACTCGATCGTTCTTTAATCTCCTGAAGAATAAACTTGAGTTAATTTATACATTATTAAGAACCTTTTTCAAGTTAATTATTCGTTTTATATAAATTATTGAAATTTTATAAACATTATGTAATCATTTAAGTTAATAATGTTTGTTTTGTCGATATTTGGTTCTTAAGATAAAAGTGGACTTCTTGCAATTACATGTTTTTCGTGTGGTCAAAGGTTCTTTATATCCAGAATAACATTCCTGATTTGGATATCATATATATCATATATATCCATAATATACATGTATTTATAATATTACATAATCATTTAGAGGTAAGAAATGAAATGCACCGTTCATGGAGACGGTAAGCCGTACGTACGCATGAACGCTACTTTCATTTCCTTGTCATATTAATGGAATTAAAACTAAATGAGAGATGTGTATATTTTTAATTACAGAATTATATTCATCCTTTAGATGTATCATACATCATATATATCCATTATATGTACTTATAATAGTACATTACATTTGAGGATAAGAAATGAAATGCACCGTTCATAGAGACGGTAAGCCGTACGTACGCATGAACGCTACTTTCATTTCTATCTCATAATTTAATGGAAATAATTATTAATGATATAGAGGTATATTATAATTCCAGTATAAAATCATATATAATAACTTTAAATCCATCCTTTATATGTCCTACATATAGCATTAACGAATCAAATCACTTTGAGGGGGCGGTAGTCCGCACTTCCTAAAATGAAATTATCATGTTTACCCACAATGGAAACCATAAAGTTATACCACAAATGAAAAATACAGAAGCATAAGGAAAACATAAACATAATATATATCATATATAAATAGAGTTACATCTTAATGGCCACCTTTTAAGGTGTTATATGAGTGTTGAACAATCATCGTTTCGTGAGGCAGAAATTCGTCGTCCACAGAAACAGTATATTCTTTAACCATTAGATGAAGGTGTTTGTAAATGTAGCTCGAATAAATATTATAAAAACATCCTAGTATATTGAAGATACTATAGTTGTTACAAAATAAATGAATAAAAAGATTTTAGGGGGTTGGAGAAGAAAAATAAAACAAAAGAGGACAAGTGAAGACGTTACCTTAAAATTGCGTAACTCCCTTTGGTTTGAACCAAAAGAGTTTCTTGAAGATCTTCCTACCTACGTTAAGGCTTCTAGGATGAGGAGAGGTATTTGGAGAGACAAAATGATTAGATCTTGGCCAAACCAAAGTCTTTAGAGGTGTGGGTAAGGTGGTAGAGGTGGGGGCATTTTATAAGAGGAGAGGAGGGGCACTCTGGGAAAAGTATAAACTGTTACTTTATTTTCAAATGGATTTCGTATTCTAATGGTCCCACATTGATGTGTTTCAAGGATAAGGTGATAAGGTTTCGAAATCCACTCTTCCAATAGGTTTTTTACATGTTTAGGTCCTAGATTTTTCATTATCTGTCCATTTTATTTAAATTGTTAAATAATGAGGTCATCGCTGCATCATCATGATGCCATAAAGAATTTAATTTATTTAATGTCTAAAAATTATAAAAAATATACTATGATGTAGGAAATATTTTTATCTTTCCAATTACTCTTTATAGTCAAAATTCTTACTTGTATAACCACATGTAAAAATTGGTTTAGTAAAACAAATCATGTTTGTGACATTTTTATTTTAACTTTAAATAAAAGGCATAAATGTCATTATCAAACCCAAGTGGCTCTATGGGGTACCAAAAATCGTCCCATGGGTTGTCTTGGTCGGCCATAACTCACCCAATAGGGTTAGGACAAGTGTCAATATATTTTCATTTTATTATAATATCATTTTTACCTTAAATCACACTAATTACCTTTAATCGCGATTAATAAAACATAAAAGTTACTTTTCATCAAAAATTATTTTCATCCCATTGAACCACATTTTACTTAACAATTAAAATCATTTAAATTGGATTTTTGAAATTCAAATCACAGAAGTGGTAAAGTCCCATTTAATCGAAAAATCAAAATTTGTAACCACCACTTTGTGGTTTCACTATTCATCAAAAATTGATGTTTTTCAGAAAAAATACCAAAACTTCACCCTAATCTATATTTGATATTCCGAATTCAAAAATGATTTCTATTTTACCAAATTCATAACATAGAAGTTGCATTAATTAATTTTATAATTCAATCCCGCTGTTAAAACAAATAGCGTGTTTTTATGAAACAATATCTTTCAAAAGATTGACACTCGTTTATGTCCAATCTTAAAGTGATATTAATTACAATGACCACCATTGGATTAAATGGTAAAAATATATTCTATTTACACTTTATAACCAATTAAAAAGATAATCTAATAATATAAATAAATTAGATTAAAAATAGGTTTTGAATTAAAATACAACATTTTTCACTATTCATTAAAAATTGAACTTTTTCGGAAAAATACCAATAATTACACAAAGTAAATTTTGATGTCTCGATTATAAAGAATAATTTTATTTTTTCAAATATAACTCATAAAATTGTCAAAAAGTGGATTTAAAAGAGGTTCGCCATCAAAAGGCAGTTAATTGACCTTTTAAAGAATATTAGACTGTATAGGCTTAAAATTGGATTCATTTGCATTTTTAATCCTCTATCATTTATTGTAAAGAGTAAAAATATTTGACAAACATATATAATCATTTTGTAGTTAGTTCTGTTTATCCCCTCCATTACAACGGCTAGGAATTAACTACCATAATATTTTTTTATTATTATAGTGCAACGTAAGATTCCCAAGAAACTCGTTGTTGCGTATTGGGTACGCCATCGAGCATAGCATCCCCTTTAAAGTAATATTAATATTTTATTCACAAATATGGATAAATACAAAAAATTCCATTTTCTTTATTTACCTGGGGTCTTACATCCTTCCCCTCTTTTTGGGAATTGCGTCCTCGCATTTTTAAAATTGAGCTTGGAAACATCGTTGAAAGTCCCACATCGGAACTAGAGCTGGTAAAACAATCACTTTAAAATAAAGAAAGATAAGTACAGAGGTCACCCGAGTTAACCCATACTAGGATTCCAAGTATGAAAATATGGACATGGAGGAAAAAACAAAGGGTTATTTTCTGATGGAGAGTGATAGTAAACATGTCTAGGAGAAAGTTATCCATAATAAAATCACAAACTTGTGATGGGTTAAACGGTATTCGATTCCCCAGTAGGAAAAGTTAACAGACAACATTTTTGTTTTAAGTTACTTTTCATTGAAGAATTTATTTTTGATGTTAACTAAATCATAATGAAACATACTTACTTGTCATGTAGACTTTCAACTTTTATTATATTCCTTAATCGAACTCATATTTTTTCCAAAATATGAGTATTTAGGAATACTTGTTTGCATTAAGAGTACTATAATCAATTTCTAGAGAATCAACTAATGCACAAAAGAGAACTATATACATCCCATGTATTTAGACTCTAACAAAAACCAAAAAGGTTGGTACAAGATCAGATAATCCAGAAAAGGATAACCCTTTATAAAAAGAAAATCTAATCTTAATCTCCAAAATTTTCCCAACAAAACCCAAAGTTCAACAAGGACCATTCGATAAAAAATTTGTCCATAAAATTCTTGAAATTAAACCAAACTAAGATTGAATCCCAAATATTTGAAGGATTTAGTCACATAGTCTTCCATGTTAATTCGTAACATTTATCTCTAAAAAAACATCAGTTGCTCCTAAAGTCTCGCATTGAAAAGTAATTAACCTAATCACATATCCTCCATGATAAGTTAATCATTTTCATAAAAATCCAAAATCAACTTACTATTAATTCATAAAGTCACCTAACTAAAAATAATAAGTCATACTAACCAGGGACATCACGTAGTCCAGTGGTAGGCGATAAATACCCATTGCACTTTGGTTGTGGGTTCGATTCCCGCAGCTTTGTCTGACGCAACGGGTTGTCACACGGTCTGCGTGTTGTCCTTTTTCTAAAACTACATAATTCTTAAAACATTCCCCAATAACGAGATAAAATCTTCAAAAATAACCATAATGTAATTTAACCTCAATTTTATCTCATGACATTCACTTTCCATTATTACAAATAGTAACCCATAATTACCTCAAAAGTAAGGATCATATAAACTCTAATGGTTACCTTTATAATTATTACCTGAACTTCCACATCGATTGGTCATCTCATACATGATGTATTACAGAACATACCAAGGTTCAAATGGTTGATCATGACTCCTTGATAGTTGGTTTAGAACAACTACGAGTTTCCTCATTGAATACCCCATTTCATCCAGTCTCTTAATCAGAGAACCAACATAGTTTCCTTCAAACCTATTGTCACTTTGGTGCCTGGTAGATCCATCCATTCACTAAAAACAGAAATGTCAGTGTGATTATATCAACAAAACCATCATGTATTGATGAGGAAGGTAAACACTAAGATATACTTACTCATTCAATTTATCTAAAACTTGGACTCCTTCTAAAATCCTAACCATTATTGTACTCTCACTTATTCTTAGAGAATACCCTAACCTCTAAAGATATCTAAACCTCCCTTTGATACCAACTATAAGGCCCCGTCCTTAAACTTTACTTAATATTGAATTAAATGAATAATTCACATTGAAGATCTTTTCAGGTTTAGAGTTTTATAGAATTAGGACATAACTATTACATCTCAAAAGATTACAAAGTAGAAACTTTTACTAAGTTTACATAAAATAAAAACTCTTAAAAAGAAACATGTCCAGTTCCATGTCTTAGGTTGCATGACTTTCCCTTGACCCCATCCTTGACCCTATTCCACGTTAAGTCCTGTGAAAAACATTTCAAAAACTTGGGATGAGCATAAAAAGCTCAGTAAGGGATACACAAAGAATGAAAGCTGTTAGTTTTTCAAAACAACAAGTAAACCATGTATACTTTATCAAAGTAATACTTTTCACCTTTTTGAAGTAGTAAAAACTCTTCACTGAATAAAAGTTCATTACATACCCTTCTGTAACCAAAATATTACCATAAAACCCATATAAAGATCACATAACATATAAAGGTAACTTGGGACATAAACATACTTAAGTGGAATAACCATAAGGTTGACTTCCACACATATCAATTAATAGAATAGCCATTCGGCCAACTTCCATACATACTTAATGGAATAGCCATACGGCCGACTTCCATACCCAATGAATTGGAGGGTATAACGTAACCACCTGTCCTGGTATTCACGGCACCACCCGTTATATGGTTTATCACGTAACCACCTATAAAATGTCCAAGTACCATTATAAAATTATAACACATAAAACCAATATAAAGGAATGATAGCATTTCCACATTTCAATCACAATATATCATTTGAATATATTGACAAAATAGAATCCTTTATCAAAACCATTTTCAATACAAAAATACATAAAAGAGTATATGGTATTTATTTTATTTTAAAAACATTATGTCTTGTTGAGGAGGCCAAATATCAAATAATACTTGCGGCGGCGGAAAAGGTCATTGTCACCGCGTACGTTAAAAGAAACATTCCTTTTTGTCGTTTAGTAAAACGCTTCGTAGAAAAAGATTCCTTTTGTATAAAAGTAAAAGTCAAAGGGGTGTATACACCGTATAATAGAAAGTTGTGTATAAAACGAAATATGCCTCAATGAAAGGAGATTGAGACGAAGTCCCTTACAAAGATGGTATCCTTGGTTAAAGGATAAATCAATTACATAATTATGTATGACAAACGAATAAACCAAATATAAGTGGATATTTAGTGTAAAACAATCAGATGTTATTCACACATATTCATAGAATTACATATTCAAGGAGTATAAGTTTATCCCAAAGAATCAAATTTGGGTTAAGAAGTTCCCATGCAAAAATTTGACAGCCTAATGGCGTCACTACAAAATTCAGAAAATGAGTTGATGAGAGATAAAAAGGGTATCTCATCACATGGAAATAAAATTTAAATCAATAAGGATATAGAAGAACATATCCCAACATAAATAAAAGACATTACAAAAGAAGTCTTTTAAAAAGAAGAGGGTGAATGGTTCCCTTACCGACATGGGTATCTTTCGAAACATACACCCCGTGAAAGAAGGACAATACAACATTGATGTAAATACTCATAAATGAAATTATATTACACAATGAGTAAAATAATGGGCAGTACATACACCACTCAAAGGAAATTTTGGCAAATGTAGCATAAATCTCACGGGAATAAAAGTGAGATGAAAAATCCCTTACGAAAACTCGGCAGCCTAACAGCGCCACTTAAAACATACAAAAATGGATTGATTAGATAAAATAGGGTATCTCATCATATTACAATAAAATTTACAGCAAGAGGAATATAAAATAACATCCCCCATCATAACAAAGAGGAGATTAAAAGAAGTGACATAAATGAGAGTACTTAAAAAAGAGAGAGAGGTTAGATCTGTTACGAAAATTCGGCAGCCTAACGGCGCCACTCAAAACTTCCAAAATGGATTGATGAGAGAGAATAGGGTCTCTCACTATATTAACATAAAAAGTACAGTAGGATTAATATAAAATAACATCCCAATCATAATAAAGATTATCTTAAAAGGAATTACATAAAAGAGTGTACTTAAAAAGAAAGAGAGGAGTAGGATCCCTTACCTCGGGTCCGACTTGACTCGATCGTTCTTTAATCTCCTGAATAATAAACTTGAGTTAATTTCTACTTGCTTAAGAACCTTATTCAAGTTAATTATTCCTTTTATATCAATTATTAACATGTTATAAACATTATGTAATCATTTAAGTTAATAATGTTTGTTTTGTCGATATTTGGTTCTTAAGTCAAAAGTGGACTTCTTACAATTACATGTTGTTCGTGTGGTCAAAGGTTCTTTATATCCAGAATGACATTCCTGATTTGGATATCATATATATCATATATATCCATCATATAAATGTATTTATAAAATTACATAATCATTTAGAGGTAAGAAATGAAATGCACCGTTCATGGAGACGGTAAACCGTACGTACGCATGAACGCTACTTTCATTTCTTTGTCATATTAATGGAATTAAAACTAAATGAGAGATGTGTATATTTTTAATTCCAGAATTATATTCATCCTTTATATGTATCATACATCATATATATCAATTATATGTACTTATAATAGTACATTACATTTGAGGATAAGAAATGAAATGCACCGTTCATGGAGACGGTAATCCGTACGTATGCATGAACGCTACTTTCATTTCTATCTCATAATTTAATGGAAAGAAGTAATAATGATATAGAGTTATATTATAATTCCAGTATAAAATAATATATAATAACTTTAAATCCATCATTTATACGTCCCACATATGGCATTAACGAATCAAATCACTTTGAGGGGGCGGTAGTCTGCACTTCCTAAAATGAAATTATCGTGTTTACCCACAATGGAAACCCTAAAGGTATACCAAAAATGAAAAATAAATAAGCATAATGAAAACATAAACATAATATATATCATATATAAATAGAGTGAAATCTTAATGGCTACCTTTTAATGAGTTATTTGAGTGTTGAACAATCATCGTTTCGTGAGGCAGAAATTCGCCGTCCACAGAAACAGTATGTTCTTTAACCATTACATGAAGGTGTGTGTAAGGGTAGCTCGAATACTTATTATAGCAACATCCTAGTATATTTAAGATACTGGAGTTGTTACAAAAGAAATGAATAAAAAGATTTTAGGGGGTTGGAGAATCAAAATAAAACAAAAGAGCACAAGTGAAGACGTTACCTTAAAATTGGGTAACTCCATTTGGTTTAAACCAAAATGGTTTCTTGAAGAGCTTCCTGCCTAAGTTAAGGCTTCTAGGATGGGGAGAGAGATGTGGAGAGACAAAATGATCCGAGCTTGGCCGAACCAAAGGCTTGAGAGGTGTGGGTAAGGTGGTAGAGGTGGGGGCTTTTATAAGAGGAGAGGAGGGGCACTCTTGGAAAAGTATAAAATCGTACTTTATTTTCAAATGGTTTTCGGATTTTAATGGACCCACATTAATGTGTTTCGAGGATAAGGTTATAAGGTTTCGAAATCCACCCATCCAATAGGTTTTGTACATGTGTAGGTCCTATATTTTGCATTATATTTCCATTTTATTTAAATCTTTAAATAATGAGGTCATCGCTGCATCATCATGATGTCATAATGAATTTAATTTATTTAAAGTCTAAAAATTATAAAAAAATACTATGATGTAAGAAATATTTTTATCTTTCCAATGACTATTTATAGTCAAAATTCTGACTTTTATAACCACATGTAAAAATTGTTTTAGTAAAACAAATCATGTTTTTGACATTTTTATTTTAACTTTAAATAAAAGGCATAAATGTCATTATCAAACCCAAGTGGCTCCATGGGGTACCAAAAATCGTCCCATGGGATGTCTTGGTCGGCCATAACTCATCCAATAGGGTTAGGACAAGTGTCAATATATTTTCATTTTATTATAATATCATTTTTACCTTAAATCACACTAATTACCTTTAATCGCGATTAATAAAACTTAAAAGTTATTTTTCATCAAAAATTATTTTCATCCCATTGAACCACATTTTACATAACAATTAAAATCATTTAAATTGGATTTTTTAAATTCAAATCACAGAAGTGGTAAAGTCGCATTTAAACGATAAATCAAATTTTGTAACCACCACTTTGTGGTTTCACTATTCATCAAAAATTGATGTTTTTCAGAAAAAATACCAAAAATTCACCCTAAGATATATTTGATATTCCGAATTCAAAAATGATGTCTATTTTACCAAATTATTAACATAGAAGTTGAATTAATTAATTTTATAATTAAATCCCACTGTTAAAATAATTAGCGTGTTTTTATGAAACAATATCTTTCAAAAGATTGACACTCGTTTATGTCCAATATTAAGTGATATTAATTACAATGACCACCATTGGATTAAATGGTAAAAATATATTCTATTTACACTTTAAAACCAATTAAAAAGATAATCTAATAATATAAATAAAATAGATTAAAAAGGGGTTTTGAATTAAAATACAACATTTTTCACTATTCATTAAAAATTGAACTTTTTCGGAAAAATACCAAAAATTACACAAAGTAAATTTTGATGTCCCGATTATAAAGAAGAATTTTATTTTGTCAAATATAACACATAAAATTTTCAAAAAGTGGATTTAAAAGAGGTTCTCCATCAAAAGGCGGTTAATCAACCTTTTAATGAATATTAGACTGTCTATGCTTAAAATTGGATTCATTCGCATTTTTAATCCTCTATCATTTATTATAAAGAGTAAAAATATTTGACAAACATATATAATATTTTTGTAGTTAGTTCTGTTAATTCCCTCCATTACAACGGCTAGGCATTAACTACCATAATATTATTTTATTATTAGAGTGCAACGTAAGATTCCCAAGAAACTCGTTGTTGCGTATTGGGTACTCCATCGATCATAGCATCCCCATTAAAGTAATATTAATATTTTATTCACAAATATGGATAAATACAAAGAATTCCATATTCTTTATTTACCTGGGGTGTTACAACAAGTGTATTGGTTCAACCAAATGTCATAACTAGAAATTCATACTGATCATATCTAATATGAAACAAGTCTTCAGACTGTCTACTTCCATTACATTCAATTGATGGTAACCCAACCTCAAGTCAAACTTTAAAAAATACAGATCCCCTAGAGCATATCAATCAAATCATCAATATGAGGCAAATGATACTTGTTGTTAATACTGATGTTATACTATTTTTTATAATCAATGGAAAGACTCATTGAAATATCATTCTTTTTAACAAACAAGATAGGTTCTCCCCATGGTGATGTGGTAGGTCGAATGAAACCTTTATATAATAACTACTACAATTGCTTCATTAACTCTAAAAGTTCAATTTGATCTATTTGATAATGGGGTTTTGAAATTGGCATAGCATCAGGAACTATGTCAATAGTAAATTCAACTTCTCGATCAATTATTATAAAATAAAAATCATTAGGAAAAACATCATGATATTCATTTACCATTGGCACATCATTAATCTAAATTGATCCTTTGTTTTCAAAATTATGTGAATTGTAACATTCATTGCAATATTTTTCTAGTTTCTCAGCTTCCTGATATGTTATCAAAATCAAGGGTTCATTCTTGTACACAAACTGAAAATCATTCTTAAAAGAATCATCTTTTTCTCTAAAGTCAATCTTACCATGATAAACGTAAATCCAATCTATTCCCAAAATAACATGAAACTATACATGAGTCAAAACAATAAGGTTTTGTGGTGGATTCATTCCACACACAAGGACAAGAAGGTTCTTATATTTTTTTGTCTCATCATTTTTTCCAGGTGTTTTTAACATAAGTTCAGAATTTATATCTTGATATATAATTCCCAATTTACTAGAGAAATTATCAAAAATGGATGAATGTGTAGACCCTAAATCAAACAACACATTGGTATAATATGAATAAATTAATAGTTTACCTGATACTATGTCATTCAATGGCCAACTTCTGATGATGTAGTTGTAAATGATTAAACCACACCTTCTTGCTTTAGTCATTATACTTTCACTCAGTTAATTACTTTTCTAAAATCTTATTTACATAATGACCCATTTAATTTCATTTAAAACATCTTACTATTGGCTTTTCATTGCTTGCTTTATCATCTTCTATATAGTAATGAGAAAAATATCGGACTTATCACAATGGAATCACTTTCCAAACCATGATAAACATCCTCCATGATGCTTTTTACCAGACTTATCACAAGATAGATATTTAATTTTCTTATAATTGGGCTTCTTGGATAAATTATTGCTATTTTCCTACCAACAGGATCTCTTTTTTTGTTTTCTCTCTTAGAAAACATGATCATTAGAAAACTCAATTTATACCTTCTCGGCACATCTGACAAGTTTCTCATTGCATTTTAATTCACGAGAGGCTAATGCCCTTTGATATCGCGACTTTAGTACTGAGTAAAATTGATTAATATTATTATTAATATATCAGATGAAATTTGGAGCATACCTTTCCAGTCAGGTGAACTTTTCTTTTTATGTTGCCCCTAATTCATCCTCATACATCAATTCCAATAATTTTTTTCAATCCTTTATTGAACCACCATAGGAAAATATTTCTCAAGAAACATACCTTTTTATTCATCCCAAACAAGATCATCAATATTCTCACTATCCAATATAATTTTCACCATCAACGGCCACTAATCACCTTCACCTTCTAGATAGTAGTAAGCGATAATAACCCTTTTATGTTATGAACACCCCACAAAAAAAAATCATTTCCATTGCATTGATCTTCCAATATCCTTGATCATGATATGATGATCCTCTAAATGATGTGGGGATGTTGACTAATGAAATTCACCTATACTAAGATGTTCATTTTGGTTTATCTGGGTGATATCGTGCATGGATACCACCACCATTTATTTCCTGAGTCAATTCCGCAAGCACTGTAAAAAACTAGTTAGTTACGATGCCAACCATCTCAGGTTTCTCATTTGATAGGTTATTCTATTCTGTATTCCATCGCAACATAGAATCCCAGTTATCTCTACGGAAAACCATTTTGAACTCATAAATATCTTAGGTGAAGAAACATGGGAATCTATAAATGATATATCATTTAAATCATTCCATGAACTAATTTATTGATATTAATTTAGAAATATCCTTACATATAAAGTTGTATAAATTGACTTATAATAAAACTATAAGAACATGGAATTAATAATTACTTAATATATGACTAAGTTAATAATTCACATTGAATTCATTGTAGTTTTAGAGAATTATAGAATTATGCTATAATATATATATATCAATTTGAATATTACATATAGAAACTTCTACTCAATATCCAATTTTTTAAAAAATAAAAACTCTTATATAAATTCATCTATAGTTCCATATATTAGACATCATGACATTTACCTAATAACATCCCCGACCTTATTCATCATTATGTCCACTGGAAAAAAATTTCAACAAATCAAGGGATGAGCATAAAAAGCTCTATATGGGATACACAAAGAATGAAAACTGTTCGTTTTTTAATGTAGTAAGTAAACCACAAATATTTTATATTAAGTAATACTTTTCATCATTTAAAAGTAGTAAATACTATTCACTAAATAAAAATCATTTCATAAAATTTTTTCACAAAAATATTACAATAAAACCCATAGAATGCACACATAACATATATATGTAACATGAAACATAAACATACGTAAATGGAACAACCATACGGTCGACTTCCACACATATTACTAAATGGAATAGCCATACGGAAAACTTCCATACCCAATTCATTGGAGGTTATAACATAACCACATGTCCTCGTTTACCACAACAACACTAATCATTTGAATTTTCATGTAACCACCTGTTAAATGTCCATGTGCCATTATAAAAGCATAACATGTCAAATATTGAAAATATAAACATTTCACTTATAAAATATCATTTATAATCAAAATAAATCATCTAAATATATTAAAATAATAAATCCCTTTCAGAAACCTTTTTCAATACTAAAACACACAAAAAAAGATTAATTGTTTTCTTTTCCTTTTAAAAACATTAAGGTTTATTGAGGAATCCAACTAACAATTACGACGGTGGGGAGGTCATTGTCGCCACTAACGTTAAAAACATGTATTTTGTCTTTTATTAAAAAATTCATATAAAAAAGATTCATGTTGAATGAAATTATATGTTAGTGGAATTTATTATATACTGTATTATCGAATGAGGTGTGTATTATCCAAACATGACTTAATGAAAGGATATTGAGGCGATGTCCCTTACCTCATCTCTATCTTAACCAGTTAGGTATTTAAATTCCTTAATAATAATTATATGCAAATTTCTACATGCTTAATAACCGTTTTCAATATTATTATTCCTTTAATTTCTCATATCGACTTTCTATAATAATTATTTAATTATTTGAGTTCATTTCGTACATATTTTCGATGTCCGAAACATGAGTAAAAAATGAACTTGTTATAATTAAAAATAGTCCATGTGGTCAAAATTCCATTATCTCAGGAATTATATTCATTATTTAGATATCATATATATCATATATATCTATTATATATATGTATTTATAATAGTACGTAACATTTGGAGATAATAAATGAAATGCACCGTTCATAGAGATGGTGATCCGTACATACGCCCGGATGCTACTCTCATTTCTATATCGTATTTTAATGGAATGAAAACATAATTATACATAAGTATATTATAATTATAGTATAATAAAATATATTAATTTATTAACACTATATTTTATAATCCCCACGCATGGAATGTACCAATCTTGTCATTATGAGGGGGCGGTAGACCGCACTTCCGCAAATTAAATTATCATATTTTCCAATTATAAGATGTATAATGGTATTATATATATGGGAAATTAGGAAGTAATGAGACAATATAAATATAATATATATATCATATAAATATAGTTCCATAATAATGAACAGCAATAGAGGCAGTTGGAGATATTTGAACAATTATCATTTCGTGAGGAAGTAGTTCGTCGTCCATAGAAACATTATGTTCATTACCTATTAGATGAGGTTGTGTGTATGTTTAGTTGGAATAATTCTCATAAATACATCCTAGTATATTTAGGATACTAGTTTTGTTATAAATTATCAAAATAAAATGAGTTTATGTGGTTAGGTTTGTAAAATAAATAAACAATATAAGAGAATGTGTTACATTTAAATTAGGGGTAACCCCCTTTGGTTTGAACCAAAATAATTTCATGAAGTGCCTTCTAAAAAAGGTAATCAATCTAGGTGGAAAATAGAGATATTGAGATCTTATTTCGGTAGTGTTTTGATGATCCTAGGGGATTGATAGTGGTGTGTAATGTGTTATATGTGAAATCTTTTTATAGGGGGGATCTTTATGAATGTTTGGAAATATTATTTTATTATATAATGATTTTTGGATTTTAAAGGTCCAAAACTAATTAAAATTGACAATATGATGAGTATAATTCGAAATGATATCATCCAATAAGAATTGGACAGTTTTTGGATGTTGTTTCAATATTTATAATGTTATTTATCTAAATCATTCATTAATGATGTAAACACTGCTTCATTATTGTGTCATAAATAATATTATTAATTTGATGTCGAAAAACTAAAAAAATTCCATTATGTCAGAAGTCATTATATCTTTAAAATTAATATTTATAGTCCAAGAGATAAATTATATTACACCATGTAAAAATTGATTTATTAAAAGATATATGTTTATGTCATTTTTTTCTTTACATCAAATTAATTAACATAAAGTGTTATTATTACTCAAAGTGGCACCATGGGGTCCCAAAATCGACCCATGGATGCCCATGGTCAGATATATATCAAAAAGAATTTTTATGACACATTTCAGGGTAGTTTTATATTATTATAATTTTATTTTTTACCCTTATTTACCATATATATCCTTTAACCATTGTGAATAAAATATTTACCGAAGTAAATATTCATGTTGTATAAAACAAAAAGTTACCTATTTACCAAATTTTGACATCATGATCCCATATATGGAACCCAATTTTACAAATTATAAATGCACAAGTGTCATAAATTAATTTAAAATTAATTCCCTTTGTCAAAACAGAAATACATGTTTTTAAGAAATAATCACTATCAAATGATTGACACTTGATTATGTCCACTTTCATTGTGAAATTACTTACATTGACCAAAATTAGTTTAAATGGTAAAAAAATAATCTAATTACACATTAAAACTAATAAAAAAGATAATCTAAACATTTAAATAAATTATATTAAAAGTCATTTTTTAATTAAAATGCAGTACTTTTCACAATTCATTAAAAAATGAAGATTATTAGAAAAACAACTAAATTTTTTCCATAGTAAATTTTGATGTCCCGATTCTAAAGAAGAATTTTATTTTGACCAATAAAACTCATAAAAGTTGAAAAAGTATATTTGAAATGTAATTTCCATCAAAAAGCCGTAAATCGACCAATTAAAGAATATTAGAGTATTTATGCCTAATATTGGATTCATTCACAATTTATGCCTCTACATGTTATTGGATAAATGTAAAAACATTTAACAAACATGTGTAATAATATTTTAGTTAGTTTGTTTATTCCCACCAATACATTTCTCAGTGTTAACTGTCATTTAAAATAATAATATTATATTTTAAGTGTTCTACATAAGATATCAAATAAACCCGTTTGTTTCATATTGGGTACGCCATCGAACATAGCATCCCCATTAAAGTAAAATTAATATTTAATTCACAAATATTAATAAATAGGAAAATGTCTTATGAATTTTTTACATGGGATGTTACTATAACATCCCCCAATAATTTTACTATATTTATAAACAACCAATTTATTGTTATTTGTGAACCATAAAATACAAATCCATAACAACATGAAACAAAACTATAATTATATATGAAACCAACCCATATTAGAATCCAAAAAATATAAGGATTTATCACAAAAATACATAATCAAATTAAATATGGTCAAGATGGATACCTTTTCCTCAAGAGACAAAAATAAATGAAACACATTCCTCGAGTCCCCTTCCCAAACAATGCATATCTCCAACTACACTGAATGAATTTACATCAAATCTATTTTTTAATTTTTTTTAATCCCACATTATAATTAAATTTTATTCTCCCAACAACATGATTCATATGAAACCACAATATTTCAAAATTGAATACCATGAGATAACCATGATAGATCCCAATTTTAAAATTCAAATTAACCATGTGTCATCCCACACCCACTAAGACACATCAACTCAGGAATAATAGAGTGAAGGGCCACCTCAAGCAACACCCATAGACAGAAAAACTCACCTTATCATCCCCACTTCTCATGAATAGAATCACTAGACACCAACCAAACACATATCAACCCACCATCACCTAAGACACCATTACACAAGTAGGAGACACTTTTAGAAGACCCTCTCCATCGCCATAACGAAAAAAACTATTATTAACATAATGAACCTTAATTTCCACACGAATCATCAGGACATAACTCCAAATTATAGAAAGAAACAAAGGAAAACTAAGCCAACAATGATAAACACAATTTGAAAAAGACCAAATGGCCACCACTGTCACGAACCAAATCTGGTCGCCGCCGAAACCGGCACCAAACTCAGCCAGTGACAAGGCCTGAAGGGTGTTCCCGATCCCCACGGGCTGGAACAAGTGCCCGAGTATCATAAAATTAGATCTGGGAACGATTTACCCATGTTTATAAACATAAAACAATAAATGAATCCAATAAAACGAATCTAGATTTTTCAAACCAAACAATATTTTACAAAAATTTACAACTGAATAACATAGTCTAAAACAACTCACCAAGACTATAACAAAGGTACAAAACTGAAAATGAGTAGCCCATGAACCTCAACATGACAAGAGGCATCGCCCTCACGCCATCTCCACAACACCGTATCATGAATGACCTGTGAAATCCCTAACTGTTGGCACATAATTTGTACCCAAACCTATGACAAAAAAAATAACCAAGTCTACTTACACCCACGGGTGTAAGTAGGGTGTGAGAAAATGCCCAGAAGGATACCACCACTAATATATTCCATATGATAAGCATTTAAAGATGAAAAGCATGAATTTTTTTTTAAACATGTAATTTCTAGTCTCATTTTCTAAAAGATGCAACTAAAAAATCAGTTTTCAAGTGGGGTAATTTAAAGAATAAACACTTTTAAAATAAATACCAATGGTACTGAATTTTCTAGCCACTCATACTATATGTTGACAGTAAGAAAAAAATATCCAGTGAGCACAAACAATGGGAAATAAACCCTAGGCACTAGCTAGATGTGGGTCCCAGGTACCTCGTATCTTGGTGAGAGTAACCACAAAAAAATATCCATTCTCGTGCATGAGCCACTAGTAGGGAACATACCCATAACCTAGTGGTCCCAAATAATCATCATCATAGTTTAGATAGAGTTGTAAATGTCAATATTGCTATGTGAAACTAAGGCCAAACCCCACAAATTCACTAGCATACTTGTACACGTCCACCCACCTAGATACATGGGTTTTCCCTTTGTGCTCAATCAATTTCAACAAGTCAATGAATATACTTTTCACATGAAAATATAATTTCCATATCATAAATTCACCAAACATCCCCCATGTATACAACAAAAGTCACAAATGTTCACTTTTCATTCAAATGCATTTTGAAATCCAACTCACACCAAAATAGCCCACAACACTTTTTTCATAACTTTCACAATAGAACACATCCTCTAACAATTTTATAAAGTCCCTCCAAATATGAAAAACATCACATAACAGACCACTCACATTTTTATAAAACCCTTTTTATAATCAAAATCCATTTTTCACGTCACACTCAGACAAACAGACCACATCACGTTCACACCTCTTTTACATTTCGGTAAATCCATTAAAAAATTTTATAAAACATTTCCAAGAGGAAAAAACATAACATGACAGAACTATTCACATTTAAAATGTTCCATTTGAAAGTATAAAAAATCCAAAACAGTTTTCTAATGTGGTTTCACCTCTTACATAAATCAATAAACAATTCAAAACTTTCATAAAACAATTCTAAAGAGTGTACCAAATATTTTCACATAAAACCCATTTCAAAACCGTATTTCAAGGACAAAATCACACAAATAAAAATTCAAAACAGAATTGTAATCCCCATAAACATTTATTAAACTACCCCCATGTGTTATAAAAACACCTCAAACAATACCACAAAAGATCCAGATCAAAAGCACACATTTTCAAAATAATTTTCAAGAAGTAAATTAAGGTTTTACACCTTAAACCCATTAAAACCCCTGTTTAAAACCTAATTTCACACCAATACCCTACCAAATCAGAATTTTCAGACCAAACAAGATTTATTAAACCAATTTCATATGTTATAAAACACACCCAAATAATACCCAAAGGGTTGCACATGAAAAACACCCAATTTTAAGCTAAAATGAAACTATAAAAACAAATGCTTTACCAAATCCAACATAAACAGTTCCTGAAACACACGCAGCATATTAGGAACATGAATAATAAGTAATTCAAAAAAAATAACACCTCTATACATGATTACACATGGAATCACCTGCATTTTATGTCGAACCCCTCAAAACATGGTGCGAAACATCAACTGCACCACCGCCGCACCTCACGAAATATAAATCCCGCCCTAGACCGCAATATTTGACCAAAAAAACACAAAGGCAAACCCTAGTTTCTAACCTCAACTTTGAGACAGGAGGAACTTCATGAAAGGGTGAATTAAACCCTAAGGAACGGGAAGAAATCAAGGAAAGAAACACTTACTTGAAACATCATGAATCAAATGAACCAAATACACCACAATTTGAATCTCCAATCTTCCAAACATGATATGGAGTATCTAATGGGGATGAGAAGGTAATGTGGGGACTGAAATGGGGGAAAATAAGCAAAAATTGAAGGACTTATGAATGAAACGATTTACCTCTTCAAATATGGACGATTTGAGAAATCCAGAGAAGTTTCGCCCAAATTTGGGACACAAATGAGCTCTAAAGCGGCGAAATAGATATTGGGCGTGCTCCTTAGTTTTTTGGATTCAAGTGGGAGGTGGAATCACCGAATAATAGTAAATATATATTGAGATATTAATATATATAAAAATAAAACATAAAGCAAGAAATGGGCTTTCAGGCTGGCCCAAAACCTTAATAAAAAACCTAAATCCTTCATGATTATGGATTTTTATGAGGCCCAAAAGGATTTGGTGATTTTAATATATCCGGGTATGCTAATTGGGAAGTGTAATGGGTATAAAATATTATTAATTTAAGGAGTTATAGAAGAAATGAAATTTGTTTTTAAATCAGGAATTGGGCTCATGGTTTGGCCCAAATTTTAAAAACCCACCATTTTCACCAAAATGAGTAGTAACCCCCCAAAACAAACCAGGAATTAAAATTAAATAAAAAATGAATTTAAAATAAAGTCATGGGAGTAAAAATTCTCCCCACCATAAAACTTTCCGCCCTCAGAAAGCCACATCAAGGATAAAGCAAAAACCAGACCCAAACGGAAGGGAGAAATACACTCCTTTGCTAAACATCGCACCCAAAGGCCAAAACAACTCCAATGATCAATTAAGGAATGAATACATCACAATAAAAGCATAAATATCTTCACTAAAATGATCAAGAACATTCAGGATTTATGTTAATTGAAATCTCCTCAAACACTATCTGAACAAGGCTCAAGCAATTTACCCAAGCAAATAAGAACATCGAACAAGTTTACCCTTACATTGATATAACTAAACCATTGGGAACTCTCCAATCCCAAATTTTATCCAAGAAAGATGTAGGTGTTTATATAGCGCCGAACGAGACTACCCACTTCCAAGACAAGACCATGTACAAAAGTGAGTTACTGGTACAAGGATACACAAATATGATCCCCAACTATAAGAGACAACTTAAAACTTTTTCCAAGACATAATCAAGACACTAATAGGGGAGCAATGAACAAAATCCCCAGTACAAGGGGTAGAATACCATTAGTCATTTTCAAAATAATATACATGAGACTCATATTGGGTCTCCCCACCATAAAAACCAACCATATTAACTGACCAGTATGGGTCGGCACAGAAAAACCCCAAAACATAAAGGGTTGGAACAGCCGCACGGTTAGCCCGCAATGTTTGGGAAAATGTGCGCTAACCATGTGAATCCTTATACCTACATTATTTTATGGGGAATGGTTACTACTAAATGTTCAGTCAACATGTCTAGACAAATCTAAAACCTTTCCCCTGAACCCAAAGGAAACCAGTTGGGAAAAGAAAGTCATTGGGAGATAACATGGGGATGAGGCCCTCCACCTCTTTCCACCGAACGGGAACAACAGAAGCAAGATGAAAACATCAAAGTTTAAACTATTCCCATCTCTCATACTGAGAACAGTTCTTTGTACAAGGTTAAAACCAACACTGGGATTTCCTCTGACTACGTGCATGCTTCTCTCTGGGACCTATGGCTGGAGCAAGAATGATTAAAGCATCTTCAGCCTCGTCGTTAGGATTTGGAAACCCCCAAATATAATTTCTTCTTTCGATGCTACATACAACTACATGAAATCACAGATGGGTTCACCATGACAAAACACACTCCAGAACTCACTTTACCCTAACATGGAATTTTACTAAAATAAGGGTTTAGAGGATTCACTCACATCACACCTTGTTTATTTGGGTGAGAATCAATAGAAATAAAGGACACATATAAACACCTTCTTCTAAAACAGATGATGTCAAGATCTCCAAAAAGGGAAAAGACTTCTGAAAAAAAGACTCACATAATATTGTACAATTTCACTATTAAAATCAAATGATCACACGACATCACAATGCATCACCGAACATGACCAAAGAGACTCATATAAATAATACAATGAGGGGGCCTTATAAAACATCCCCAAACATCACCGCATTCAAGAAAGTGTCCATAACAGCCTCTTGTGGCTAGATTTCCCACATGGGTGGTTTAACATAAACCCCTTCTTCAAAGAGACTACGAAGGACTCAAAGGCCTTCTTAGACACTATCCATACTGACAACCCTAGACAACCTCCACCTTGGATGCATCAGGTAGCTTAAGAAACTAAGGTTTCTTTCAACCATCCACGATCACTCTTCCACAACAAGAGGAACCAAAAAAACCAAGAATTTAAATGGTGTAGACTCATTCAACAAAGCTCAAGAAAAGATTCCTGACATTGATCAACTGGAGGATTTCCCAACGGCGAATCAATTCGGGTTTCACTTCATGTTTACACTAACCCTTAATGGGGGCATACCCAATCCAGCGGCAGAACCCAAAGACCCATCCAAGATGGTCCATTGGTAAAAAAATGCCACAAAACAGATCCAAACACATTAATGGAACCACAATAAAGGTGTCTGGAAACATTTCTCATACTATACTACTAACCGATCCTTCTACCCATCTTACCGACCCAACAAAAACACAAAACACAGTTCGAACATGAGAGGTTCTTGGACTCAAAACATCCCACAACATCAACATTTTCAAAAAAACACAATATACACAATCCCAAACAATTCATCAAGGCCTCATTTTTTCCTTTAAAAAACATTTCGTTTAAAACAAATGGTTCAGCAACTAGCGTGTCCACCAATGGTACCCCATGGGCCTTACACATGCATGTTATTGTACCACACCGGGCACCCTACTCATATCCATCCTGTAACTCAGCCGACCATGCCATTAACCATCCATCATCCCCTATAACCCCATGCATGTGGTCGCTCATGGAAATACCAAAGGTTAAAACAAAAATCCTTTCCAGATTTCATAACCAAAACAATCAACCAATACTTCCTTTTTCTCAAGACCACTAACCATGGAATAAAAAACCTATCATTCAAATGAATACTCACTTTCAATTCATATACATCAATTTCAAAACATCTCATCCCATTAAAACACCCTTTGATTTTTTAGAAAACTCTATTGGAAACACTTTTTAAAAACTAAATTCAATATAGTTCCTTCTTTCAAAAGATGTGTAAGAACACCATTTTCCATTTCTAAATAATTCTGAAAATTCAGTTCCACCATTTCATAAATCAAACCATTCCCTCTTTATTTGAAAATCATTTCATGAAAACTTTTTTCTTCTTAAAACCATATCACTTTAAAACCAAAGTTCCAAGATTTAATATCTAAAGCACAAAACAATGTCCGAGGAAACTAGTTTCAGTGGGTGACTTGGAAATATGGTTGGTATCCATATTCCAATCACTTCAACATCACATAGAGTGTTCTAGGGAATATCCTCATCTCTATATTGCTTTCTAGACCCTACGAGCTCACTGAGAACATTAACCGAACTCTATTTTCATTTCCCCAAATCATCATCAGACCAAGAAAACCAAAAGACATATATAAATCCCAACTTCCCCTAGTGACTTGAATCCCGTCATGAGGTGTGGTGATCAAGCACACTACCCATAACTGGAATTTCATGTCCCAACAATCATACCTCTAGACTATCCCAACTATTTCCCAAATAACATGACTCAAATAGAGTGAACCTCCTCTGATACCATTTTTTCACGAATAGAATTTGGTTGCCGCCAAAACCGGCACCAAACCAAGCCCATCACAAGGCCCGAAGGGCATTCCAGATCCACACGGGCTGACACAAGTTCCCAGGTTTCATAAAATGAGAATTGGGAATTATTTACCCATGTTTATAAACATAAAACAATAATTGAATACAATAAAACGAATCTAGATTTTTCAAACCGAACAATGTTTTACAATAATTCAAAACCAAATTACATAGTTTAAAACAACTCACCAAGAATATAAAAAAGGTACAAAACTGAAAATGACCAGCCGAAAAACCTCAAAATGGCAAGAGGCATCACCCTCATGCCATCTCCACAACACTGCATCATGAATGACCGGTGAAAACCCGAACTGTTGGCACAAAATTTTTACCCAAACCTGTGACAACAAAAATAACCAACTCTACATACACCCAAGGGTGTATGTTGGGTGTGAGACAATGCCTAGAAGGATACCACGACTAAGAGATTCCATATGATAAACATTTAAAGATAAAAAGCATGCATGTTTTCAAAAACATGTAATTTCAAGTTACAATTTATAAAAGATGAAACTAAAAAAATAAGTTTTCAAATGGGATAATATAAAGAATAAACACTTTTAAAATAAATACCAAATCTACTAAATTTTCCATCCACTCATATCGTATACTAACAGTAAGAACAAAATATCCAGTGGGCATAACTATGGGAAATAACCCCTAGGCACTAGCTAGCTGTGGGTCCCAGGTACCTCGTATCTTGTTGAGAGTAACCACACACAAAAATCTGTTCTCGTGCACGAGCCAATAGTAGGGAACATACCCATAACCTAGTGGTCCCCAATAATTATCATCATAGTTGTGTTAGATCTTTAAATGAAAATCTTGCTAAGTGAAACTGAGGCCAAACCCCACGGATTCACTAGCATACTATTACACGTCCACCCACCTAGATACCTAGGTTTTCCGTCTGTGCTCAAACAATTTCAACAAGTCAATGAATATACTTTTCACATGAAAATATAATTTCCATATCATAAATTCACCAAACATCCCATATGTATAAAACACATGTCACAAAAGTCCATTTTTGATTCAAATGAATTTTGAAGTCAAACTCACACCAAAATAGCCCACAACACTTTTTGCATAACATTCACAATACAACACATCCTTTAAAAATTTTATAAAGTCCCTCAAAATATGATAAACATCACAAAATAGGCCACTCACAAGTTTCATAAAACCCTTTTTATCAACAAAATCCATTTTTCACATCACACTCACACAAACATCCCACATCACGTTCACACCTCTTTCACATTTCAGTAAATCCATTAAAAATTTTTATAAAACATTTCCAAGAGGATACACATAACAAGACAGAACTATTATGATTTAAAATGGTCCATTTGAAAGTATAAACAATCCAAAATAGCTTCCAATATGGTTTCACCTCTTACATAATTCATTAAACCATTCAAAACTTTCATAAATCAAATCTGAAGAGTGTACCAAAACATTTCACATAAAACCCACATCAAAACCGTATATCAAGGAAAAAATCACACCAATAAAAATTCAAAATGGAATTGGCATCCCCATAAACATTTACTAAACTACCCCAAGTGTTATAAAAACACCTCAAACAATACCTTAAAAGATCCACATGAAAATCAAACGTTTTCAAAATCATTTTCAAGAAGTACAAAAAGGTTTTACACCTAAAACCCATTAAAAACCCTCTTTAAAACCTAATGTCACACCAATACCATACCAAATCATAATTTTCATCCCAAACAAGATTTATTAAACTAATTTCATATATTATAAAACACACCGAAACAATTCCCAAAGGGTTGCACATGAAAAACACCCAATTTTAACCTAAATGAAACTATAAAAACAAATGCTTTACCAAATCCAACATAAACAGTTCCTGCACCACACACAGCATATTAAGAACATTCATAATAAGTAATTCAAGCAAAATAACTCATCTAGAAATGATTACACATGGAATCACCTACCTTTTCTGCTGAAACCCTCAAAACATGGTGCGAAACATCAACCACACAACCGCCGCACTTCAAGGAATATAAATCCAGCCCTAGACCACAATATTTGACCAAAAAGACACCAAATCAAACCCTAGTTTTGAACCTCAACTTCTGTACATGAGAAACATCATGAAAGGGTGAAAGAAACCCTAAGGAAGAGGAAGAAATCAAGGATAGAAACACATCCTTGAAACATATTGAATCAAACAAACCAAATACACCACAATTTAAATCTCCAAGCAACCAAACATGATATGGAGTCTCTAATGGATAGGACAAGGTAATTTGGGGACTTAAATGGTGGTAAAAGAGCAGAAATATAAGGAGTTATGAAAGAAACGATTTAACTCTTCAAATCTCGACAATTTGAGAAATCCAGAGAAGTTTTGCACAAATTTGGGACACAAATGAGCTCCAAAGCGGCGAAATAGATATTGGGGGGGGGGGGTGATCCTTAGGTTTTTGGATTCAAGTGGGAGGTGTAATCAAACTAATAATAGTAAATTTATAATGAGATATTAAAATATTATAAATAAAACTAAAAGTAGGAAATTGGCTTTCTGGCTGGCCCAAAACCATAATAAAAATCCCAAATCCCTCATGATTAAGGATTTTTATGAGGCCCAAAGGGATATGGTGATTTTAATATATCCGGGTATGCCAATTGGGAAGTGGAATGGGTATAAAATAGTAAAAATTCAAGGAGTTATAGGAGAAACGAAATTTGTTTTTATATCTGGAATTGGACTCATGGTTTGGCCCAAATTTTCAAAACCCACCATTTTCACCAAAATGAGTGGTAAACTGCCAAAACAAATCAGGAATGGAAATTAAATGAAAAATGAATTTAAAAAAAAGCAATGGGTGTGAAAATTCTCCGCTCCATAAAAATTTCATCCCTCGGAAAGCCTCATTAAGGACAAATCAAAAACCAAACCCAACCGAAAGGAAGAAATGGACTCCTTTTCTAAACTCCGCCCCAAAGGACAAAACACCTCCAATGATCAATTAAGGAATGAATACTTCACAACCAAAACATACATCTCTTTACTTAAATGATCAAGCACATTCAGGATTTATCCTAAAAGAAAACTCCTCAAACACTCTCTGAACAATGCTCATGTAATTTGCCTAGACAAACAAGAACATCGAACAAGGTTACACTTACGTTGATATAACTAAACCATTGGGAACTCTTCAATCCCAACATTTACCCAAGGAATATGTAGGTGTTTATATAACTCCGAATGAGACTAACCACTTCCAAGACAATACCAATTGCAAAAGTGAGTTACTGGTACAAGGACACACAAATGTTCTCCCCAACCATAAGAGACAACTTAAAAAATTTTCCGAGACAGAATCAACACTCTAACAAGGGATCCCTGAAAAAACTCACTGGTACAAGGGGTATAATCCCATTAGGCATTTTCAAATTAATATTTATGAGACTCATAGTGGGTCTCCACACCATAAGAACCAACCATCTTAACTGACCAATATGGGCCGACATAGAAAAACCCCAAAATGTAAAGAGTTGGGACGACCGCACGGTTAGCCCGCACAGTTTGGGAAACTGTGCACTATCAATGTGGGTCCTTATACCTACATGGTTTTCTGGGGAATGGTTACTACTAAATGTTCACTCAACATTTTTAGACAAATCTAAAACCTTTCCCTCAAACACAATGGAAAGCAAAGAGGAAAATAAAGTCATTGGGAGATAACATTGGGATGAGGCCCTCCACCTCTTTCCACTGAACGGGAACAACAGAAGAAAGATGACAACACCAAAAGTTTAAAATATTGCAATCTCTCATACTTAGAATAGTTCTTTGTACAAGGTTAAAAACTACACAGGTATTTCCTCTGACTATGTGCCAGCTTCTCTCCGGAACCTATGGCTAGAGCAGGAATGATTGAAGCATCTTCGGCCTCGCAGTATGGATTTGGAAATCCCTGAATAGAATTTCTTATTTTGATGCTACAAACAACTACATGCAATCTCATATGGGTT
The DNA here is from genome assembly GCA_963277665.1 of Viscum album. Classification (NCBI taxonomy): domain Eukaryota; kingdom Viridiplantae; phylum Streptophyta; class Magnoliopsida; order Santalales; family Viscaceae; genus Viscum; species Viscum album. The sequence goes on from OY728143.1 coordinate 1,020,853,678, forward strand.
CACCATGACAAAACACAATCCAAAACTCACTTTACCCTAACATCGAATTTTACTGAAATAAGGTTTTAGAGGATGAACTCACATCACACCTTGTTTCTTCGGGTGAGAAACAACAAAAATAAAGGACACGTATAAACACCTTCCTCTAAAATAGAGGATGTCGAGATCTCCCAAAAGGACAAACACTTCTAAAAAAAAGACTGAAAAAATATTGTACAATATCACCTTTAAAATCAAATGAGCACAAAACATTACATTGTGTCACTGAACATGACCAAAGCGACTCATAGAAATAATACAAGGAGGAGGCCTTATACAACATCCCCAAACATCACAGCATTCTATAAAGTTTCTATAATAGCCTCTCGTGGCCAAATTTCCCACACGGGTGGTTTAACATAAACCCCTTATTCGAAGAGAATATAAAGGACTCAGAGGCCCTCTTAGACACTATCAATACTGACAACCCTAGACAACTTCAACCTTTGACGCATTAGGTAGCTTAAGAAACTAAGGTCTCTTTCAACCATCCATGAGCACTCTTCCGCAACAAGAGGATCCGAAAAAAACCAAGAATGTAAATGGTGTAGAATCATTCTACAAATCTCACGAATAGATTCCTTACATTGATCAACTGGAGTATTTTTCAATGGTGAAACAATCTGGGTTGCACATTAGGTGTGCACTAACCCCTAATGGGGGCGTACCCTATCCAACGGGAGAACCCAAGGACCCAACGAAACTGCTCCATTGGTAAAAACATGGTGCAAAAAAGATCCAAACGCATTAATGGAACCACCGTAACGGTATCTGGAAACATATCTCATAGGAGACTACTAATCAGTCCTTCTACCCAGCTTACCGACCAAACACAAACCCAAAACACAGTACCATCATGAGGGGTTCTCAGACTCAAAACATCCCACAACATCAATATTTTCCAAAAAAACACACAATATACACCATCCAAAACAATTCATCAAGACAGCATTTTTTCCTTTAAAAAAATTTCTTTTAAAACAAATGGTTCAGCGACTAGAGTATCCACCAATGGTACCCCATGGGCCTTACACATGCATGATTTTGTACCACACCGAGCACCCTCCTCATATTCATCCTATAACTCATCCATCCATTCCATTAACCATCCATCATCACCTATAACCCCATGCATGTGGTCACTCATGAAAATACCAAAGGTTAAAACAAAAATCCCTTCCACATTTCAAAACCAAAACAATCAACCAATACATCCTTTTTCTCAAGACCACTCACCATGGAATAAAAAAACCAATCATTCAAATGAATACTAACTTTTAATTCATATACATCAATTTTAAAACATCTCATCCCATTAAAACATCTTTTTATTTTCTAGAAAACTCTATTGGAAACACTTATTCAAAACCAAATTCAATATAGTTCATGCTTTCAAAAGACGTGTAAGATGACCATTTTTCATTTCAAAATAATTCTGAAAATTCAGTTCCACCATTTCATAAATCAATCCATTCCTTCTTTATTTGAAAATTATTTCACAAAAAAAATTCGCTTCTTAAAACCATGTCACTTTGAAACCAAAGTTCCAAAATTTCAAAACTAAAGCACAAAACAATGCGAGAGGAAACTAGTTTCAGTGGGTGACTTGGATATATGGTTGGCAGCCATATTCCAATAACTTCAACATCACAGAGAGTGTTCTAGGGAATATCACAGGCTCCACATGGCTTTCCAGACCCTCCGAGCTCACTGAGACCATTAACCCAACTCTCTTTTCATTTCCCCAAATCATCATCAGACCAAGAAAACCAAAAGACGTATATAAATCCCAACATGCCCTGGTGACTAGAATCCCATCATGAGGTGTCGTGATAATTCACACCACCCATAATTACAATTTCATGTCCCAATAATCTTAAATCTAGACTATCCCAACTATTTCCCAAATAACATGACTCAAATAGAGCGAACCTCCTCTGATACAGTTTTGTCACGAACCTAAACTGGTCACCGCCAAAACCGGCACCAAACCCAGCCCGTGACAAGGCCCAAAGGGCGTTCCCGATCCCCATGGGCTGGCACAAGTTCCCGGGTATCATAAAATGAGAATGGGGAACGAGTTACCCATGTTTATAAACATATAAAAATAATTGAATCCAATAAAATGAATCTGGATTTTTCAAACCAAACAATGTTTTACAAAATTTCACAACTGAATTACATAGTCTAAAACAACTCACCAAGACTATAACAAAGGTACAAAAAGCAAAATTGAACACCCCAAGAACCTCAACATGGAAATATCCATCGCCCTCAAGCCATCTCCACAACACCGCATCATGAATGACCGGTGAAAACAGAGTTGTTGGCACAAAATTTGTACCCAAACCTGTGAAAAAAAATAACCATGTCTAAATAAACCCAAGGTTGTAAGTAGGGTGTGAGACAATTCCCAGCAAGATACCACCACTAATAGATTCCATATGATAAGCATTTAAAGAAGAAAAGCATGCATGTTTTCAAAAACATGTAATTTCTAGGTACAATTTCTAAAAGATGCAAAAAAATCAGTTTTCAAGTTTGAAAATTTAAAGATTAAACACTTTTAAAATAAATACCAAAGCTACTAAATTTTCCAGCAACTCATACCTTATGCCGATGGTAAGCACAAAATATCCAGTGAGCATAAGCAATGGGAAATAACCCTTAAGCACTAGCTAGCTGTGGGTCCCAGGTACCTCATATCTTGGTTAGAGTAACCACAAAAAAAATATTTGTTCTCGTGCATGATCCACTACTAGAGAACGTACCCATAACCCAGTGATCCCCAATCATCATCATCCTAGTTTAGTTAGAGTTGTAAGTGTCAATCTTGCTAAGTGAAACTGAGGCCAAACCTAATAGATTCACTAGCATACTAGTACACATCCACCCACCTAGATACCCGTGTTTTCCCATTGTGCTCAAACAATTTCAACAATTCAATGAATATACGTTTCACATTAAAATATAATTTCCATGTCATAAATTCACCAAATAGCCCACATGTATAAAACACAAGTCACAAAATTCCACTTTTCATTCCAATGCATTTTGAAATCAAACGAACACCAAAAAAGCCCACAACACTTTTTTCATAACATTCACAATACAACACATCCTTTAAAAATTTTATAAAGTCCCTACCAATATGAAAAACATCACATAACATACCACCCACATGTTTCATAAAACCCTCTTTTAAAAAATCCATTTTTCACATCCCACTCACACAAACAACCCACATCACATTCACACCTCTTTCACATTTGATTAAATCCATTTAACATTTTTATAAAACTATTCCAAGAGGATACACATAACATGACAGAACTATTCAGATTTAAAATGGTCCATTTGAAAGTATAAACAATCCAAAATATTTTTCCAATATGGTTTCACCTCTTACATAAATCATTAAAACATTCAAAACTTTTATAAAACAAATCTAAAGAGTGTAACAAATCTTTTCACATAAAACACATTTCAAACATGTATTTCAATGACAAAATCACACAAATTCAAATTCAAAACAGAATTCTCATCCCCAAAAACATTTATCAAACTATCCCTATGTGTTATAAAAACACCTCAAACAATACCAAAAATGATCTACATGAAAAGCACACGTTTTGAAAATCACTTACAAAAAGTAAAATAAGGTTTTACACCTTAACCCCATTAAAAACCCTCTTTAGAACCTATTGTCACACCAATACCCTACCAAATCAGAATTTTCAGACCAAACAATATTTATTAAACCAGTTTCATATGTTATAAAACACACCCAAACAATACCCAAAGGGTGGCACATGAAAAACACCCAATTTTAATCTAAAATGAAACTACGAAAACAAATGCTTTACCAAATCCAACATAAACAGTTCCCACACCACACAAAACATACTAGGAACATGCATAATAATTAATTCAATCAAACTAACTCATCTAGAAGTGATTACACAAGTAATCACCTACCTTTTATGCTGAAACCCTCAAAACATGGTGTGAAACATCAACCGCACCACCGTCGCACCTCAAAGAATATAAATCCATCCCTAGACCAAAATATTTGACCAAAAAGACACCAAATCAAACCCTAGTTTCGAACCTCAACTTCTGGACACGAGGAACTTCATGAAAGGGTGAAAGAAACCCAAAAGAAGGGGAAGAAATCTAGGAAAGAAACACTTACTTGAAACATCTTGAATAAAACGAACAAAATACACCACAATGTTAATATAAAAGCAACCAAACATGATATGGAGTCTTTAATGGGGATGATAAGGAAATGTGTGGACTGAAATGGGGGAAAATGAGTAGAAATTTAAGGAGTTATGAAAGAAACTATTTACCTCATCAAATCTGGATGATTTGAGAAATCTAGAGAGGTTTCGCCCAAATTCGGGACACAAATGGGCTCCAAAGCGGCGAAATAGATATTGGGGGTGATCCTTATGTTTTTTATTCCAGTGGTAGGTGGAATCAGTGAATAATAGTAAATATTTAATGAGATATTAAAATATTAAAAATAAAACAAAAAGCAGGAAATGGGATTTCGGGCTGGCCCAAAACCTTAATAAAAACCCCAAATCACTCATGATTATGGATTTTTATGAGGCCCAAAGGGATATGGTGATTTTAATATATCCGGGTATTCCAATTGGGAAGCGGAATGGGTATAAAATAGTAAAAATTGTTTGATTTATAGAATAAATGGAATTTGTTTTTAAATCAGAAATTGGGCTCACGGTTTGGCCTAAATTTTCAAAACCCACTATTTTCAACAAAATGAGTGGTAAACCCCCAAAACAAATCATGAATTGAAATTAAATGAAAAATGAATTTAAGAAATATTCATGGTTGTGACAGTTCTCCCCACCATAAAACTTTCCGCCCTTGGAAAGCCACATCAAGGACAATGAAAAAACCAAACCCAACCGAAAGGCAGAAATGGACTCTTTGCTAAACTTCGCCCCAAAGGCCAAAACACCTCCAGTGATCAATTAAGGAAGGAATAATTCACAACAAAAATAGAAATCTCTTTACTGAAATGATCAATCACATTCAGGATTTATCCAAAAAGAAAACTCCTCAAACAATATCTGAACAAGGCTCAAGCAATTTACCCAAACAAACAAGAACATCGAACAAGGTTACAGTTATATTGATATAACTAAACCATTGGGAACTCTCCAATCCCAATGTTTAACCAAGGATGATGTAGGTGGTTATATATCTCAGAACAAGACTAAACACTTCCAAGCCAAGACAAAGTAAAAAATTGAGTTACTATTACAAGGATACACAAATAGCTCCCCAACCATAAGAGACAACTTAAATTTTTTTCCAAGACAGAATCAGGACACTAACAGGGGAGCCCCAAACAAACTCCATGGTACAAGGTGTAGAATCTCATTAGGCATTTTCAAAATAATATACATGAGACTCATAGTGGGTCTCAACACTATATGAACCAACCATCTTAACTGACCATTATGGGCCGGCACAGAAAAACCCCAAAACACAATGAGTTGGGACAGCCGCACGGTTAGCCCGCACAGTTTGGGAAACTGTGCACTAACCATGTGGATCTTTATACCTACATGGTGTTATGGGGAATGGTTACTACGAAATGTTCACTCAACATGCCTAGTAAAATCTGAAACCTTTTCCCCAAACCCAAAGGAAACCAAAGGGGAAAATAAGGTCATTTGGAGATAACATGGGGATGAGGCCCTCCACCTCTTTCCACCGAACGGGAACAATATAAGCAAGATGAAAACAACAAAAGTTTAAACTATTCCAATCTCTCATACTGAGAACAATTCTTTGTACATAGTTAAAAACTACACTAGGATTTCCTCTGACTACGTGCCAGCTTCTCTCTAAGACCTATGGGTGGGGTAGGAATGATTGAAGCATCTTCGGCCTTGTAGTTAGGATTTGGAAACCACCAAATATAATTTCTTCATTCGATGCTACAAAAAACTACATGCAATCTCGGATGGGTTCACCATGACAAAACACACTCCAGAACACACTTTACCCTCACATGGAATTTTACTGAAATAAGGTTTAGAGGATGCACTCACATCACACCTTGTTTCTTCGGTTGAGAAACAACAGAAATAAAGGACACATATAAACACCTTCCTCAAAAACAGAGGATGTTGAGATTTTGAAAAAGGAGAAACACTTCTGAAAAAAATACTGACAAAATATTTTACAATTTCACCTTTAAAATAAAATGAGCACATGACCTCACAATGTGTCACCGAACATGACCAAAGTGACTCATAGAAATAATACAAGGTGGGGGCCTTATACAACATCCGCAAACATCACAGCATTCCATAAAGTGTCTATAACAGCCACTCATGGCCAGAATTCCCACACGGTTGGTTTAACATAAACTGCTTCTTCGAAGAGACTACGAAGGACTCAAAGGCCCTCATAGACACTATCCATACTGACAACCCTAGCCAACTTCCACCTTCGATGCATCAGGTATCTTAAGAAACTATGTTCTCTTTCAACCATCCACGAGCACTCTTCTGCAACAGGAGGATCCGAAAAAAACCAAGAATGTAAATGGTGTAGACTCATTCTACAAAGCTCAAGAAAATACTCCTTACATTGATCAGCTGGAGGATTTTCCAATGGTGAAACAATCTAGGTTTCACTTCAGGTGTGCACTAACCCTTAATGGGGGCGTACCATATCCAACGGGAGAACCCAAGGACCCAACCAAGCTGGTCCATTGGTAAAAACATTCCACAAAACAGATCCAAAAACATTAATGGAACCACAATAATGGTGTCCGGAAACATATCTCATAAGAGACTACTAACCGGTCCTTCATCCCAGCTTACCGACCAAACACAAACCCAAAACACAGTTCGAAGAGGAGGGGTTCATGGACTCAAAACATCCCACAACATCAACATTTTCCTGAAACACACAATACACACCATCCTAAACAATTCATCATGACATCGTGTTTTCCTTTAAAAACATTTCTTTTAAAACAAACGTTTCTGCGTCTAGCATATCCACCAATGGTACCCCATGCGCCTTACACATGCATGTTTTTGTACCACACCGGGCACCCTCCTCATATCCATCTTGGAACTCATCCAGATATTCCATTAACCATCCATCATCCCCTATAACCCCGTGGATGTGGTCGCTCATGGAAATACCAAAGGTTAAAACAAAAATCCTTTCCACATTTCAAAACCAAAACAGCCAACCAATACTTCCTTTTTCTCAAGACCACTAACCATGGAGTGAAAAAACAAATCAATCAAATGAATACTCACTTTCAATTAATATACATCAATTTCAAAAAATCTCATCCCATTAAAACACCCTTTGATTTGTAAGAAAACTCTATTGGAAACATTTTTTCAAAACTAAATTCAATATAGTTCCTACTTTCAAAAGAGGTGTAAGAACACCATTTTCCATTTCAAAATAATTCTGAAAATTTAGTTCCACCATTTAATAAATCAAACCATTCCCTATTTATTTGAAAATAATTTCACAAAAACATTTCGCTTCTAAAAACCATGTCACATTAAAACCAAAGTTCCATGATTTCAAAACTAAAGCACAAAATAATGCGACAGGAAACTAGTTTCAGTGGGTGACTTGGACATATGGTTGGCAGCCATATTCCAATCACTTAAACATCATAGAGAGTGTTATAGGGAATATCTCCGGCTCCACATTGCTTTCTAAACCCTATGATCTCACTAAGACCATTAACCCAACTCTCTTTTAATTTCCCCAAATCATCATCAGACCAAGAAAACCAAAAGACATATATAAATCCCGACTTCCCCTGAAAAGTTGAATCCTTTAATGAGGTGTGGTGATCAATCACACTACCCATAACATGAATTTCATGTCCCAGCAATCTTAACTCTATACTATCCCAACTATTTCACAAATAACATGACTCAAATAGAACGAACCTCCTATGATTCTATTTTGTCACGAACCGAATCTGGTCGCCGCCAAAACTGGCACCAAACACAGCTTGTGACAAGCCCCGAAGGGTGTTCTCGATCCCCACGGGCTGGTACAAGTTCCCAGGAATCATAAAATTATAATTGGGAATTATTTACCCATGTTTATAAACATAAAACAAAAATTGAATCCAATAAAATGAATATGGATTTTTCAAACCAAACAATGTTTTACAAATATTCATAACTGAATTACATAGTTTAAAACAACTCAACAAGACTATAAAAATGGGACAATACCAAAAATGAATGGCCCAAGAACCTCAACATGGCAAGAGGCATTTCCCTCAATCCATCTCCACAACACCGCATCATGAATGACCGGTAAAAACCAGAACTCTTGGCACAAAATTTGTACCCAAACCTGCGACAACAAAAATAACCAAGTCTACTTACACCCAAGGGTGTAATTAGGGTGTGAGAAAATGCCCATCAGGATACCACCACTAAGAGATTCAATATGATAAACATTTAAGGTTGAAAAGCATGCAGGTTTTCAAAAACATGTAATTTCTAGTTACAATTTCTAAAATCGGCAACTAAAAAATCAGTTTTCAAGTGGGATAATTTAAAGAATAAACACTTTTAAAATAAATACCAATGCTACTGAATTTTCCAGCCACTCATATCATATGCTGACAGTAAGAAAAAAATATCCAGTGAGCACAGGCAATGGGAAATAACCCCTAGGCACTAGCTAGCTGTGGGTCTCAGGTACCTTGTATCTTGGTAAGAGTAACCACAAAAAAAATATATGTTCTCATGCACAAGCCACTATTAGGGAATATACCCATAACCTAGAGGTACCAAATCATCATCATCATAGTTTAGTTAGTGTTGTAAGTGTTAATATTTCTATGTGAAACTGAGGCCAAACCCCACGGATTCAATAGCATACTAGTACATGTCTACCCACCTAGATACCCGGGTTTTCCCTTTGTGCTCAAATAATTTCAACAAGTCAATGAATATAATTTTCACATGAAAATATAATTTACATATCATAAATTCACCAAACATCCCACATGTATACAACACAAGTCACAAAAGTCCACTTTTCATTCAAATGCATTTTGAAATCAAACTCACACTAAAATAGCCCACAACACTTTTTGCATAACTTTTACAATACGACACATCCTTTAACAATTTTATAAAGTCCCTCCAAACATGCTAAACATCACTTAACAGCCCACTCACATGTTTCACAAAACCCTTTTTATAAACAAAATCCATTTTTCACATAGCACTCACACAAACAGCCCACATCACGTTCAAACCTCTTTCACATTTCAGTAAATCCATTAAACATTTTTATAAATCATTTCCAAGAGGATACACATAACATGACATAACTATTCACATTTAAAATGGTCCATTTGAAAGTATAAATTCCAAAATAGTTTTCCAATATGGTTTCACCTTTTACATTAATCATTAAACCATGAAAAACTTTCATAAAACATTTCTAAAATGTGTACCAAATCTTTTCACATAAAACCCATTTCAAAACCATATTTCAAGGACAAAATCACACCAATAAAAATTCAAAACATAATTTTCATCCCCAAAAACATTTATTAAACTACCCCTATGTGTTATAAAAACACCTCAAACAATACCACAAAATATCCACATGAAAAGCACACGTTTTCAAAATCACTTTCAAGATGTACAATAAGGTTTTACACCTTAAACCCATTAAAACCTGCTTTAAAACCTAATGTCATACCAATACCCTACCAAATCAGAATTTTCAGCCCAAACACGATTTATTAATCCAATTTCATATGTTATAAAACACACCCAAACAATACCCAAAGGGTTGCACATGAAAAACACCCAATTCAAAGCTAAATTGAAACTATAAAAACTAATGCTTTACCAAATCAAACATAAATAGTTCCCGCACCCCACGCAGCATATTAGGAACATGAATAATAAGTAATTAAAGCATGTTAACTCATCTATAAATGATTACACATGGAATCACCTACCTTTTATGCTGAAACTATCAAAACATGGTGCGAAATATCAACCGCACCATCGCCGCTCCTCAAGGAATATAAATCCAGCCCTATACTACAATATTTGACCAAAAAGACACAAAATCAAACCCTAGTTCCGAAGCTCAACTTCTGGACATGAGTAACTTCATGAAAGGGTGAAAGAAACCCTAATGAAGGGGAAGAAATCAAGGAAATAAACACTTACATGAATCATCTTGAATCAAACGAACCAAATACACCACATTTTGAATCTCCAAGCAACCCAAAATGATATGGAGTCTCTAATGGGTATGAGAAGGTAATGTGGGGACTAAAATGGGGGCAATATATCAGAAATTGAAGGAGTTATGAAAGAAACGATTTACCTCTTCAAATCTGAACGATTTGAGAAATCTAGAGACGTTTCGCCCAAATTCGGGACACAAATGAGCTACAAAACGGCCAAATAGATATTGGGGGTGATCTTTAGGTTTTTTGATTCTTGGGGGAGGTGCAATCACCCAATAATATTAAATATTGAATGAGATATTAAAATATTAAAAATAAAACATAAAGCAGGAAATGGGATTTCGGGCTGCCACAAACCCTTAATAAAAACTCAAATCCCTCCTGATTGTAAATTTTTATGAGGCCCAAATGGATATGGTGATTTTAATATATCCGGGTATGCCAATTGGGAAGTTTAATGGGTATAAAATAGTAAAAAATGAATGATTAATAAAAGAAACTAAATTTGTTTTTTAATCTGGAATTGGGCTCACAGTTTGGTCCAAATTTTTAAAACCCACCATTTTCACCAAAATGAGTGGTAAACCCCCATAACAAATCATGAATGGAAATTAAATGAAAAATTAATTTAAAAAAATTCATGGGTGTTACAACCACTTCCACCACCACATTTCCATCCCACCCAAATGATACCAACACTATCGACTTAGATATTGTCATGTTTATTGAACTAGTCTGGTAGAGAAATGTTGAATGTTAGGGGTTGAATCCAATACATATATAAAAAATTCAAACACATAACACTACTCTTCCCATGGATAATAAATACCAAATACCACTATTCAGAGAATCTAACCGCACACATGACACATTTTACAAAATAAATTATGAAAAGATATTATAATAACCTAACAATCAACCCTTATGAACCAACTGAAGAGATAAATCCCAACAACATTAAATGGAACCCCAATATCCAATAGACTATATCCACTGAACCACAACCCAAAATTACCACTACAGAGACACAACCCCTCCAGATTACACTAATACATCCAATATAAACCTCATCCATTAGATGTAACATCAAAAAATTATCTTTAACATAATCTCTAATGATATATTAGAAAAAATAAATCCAAAAAACATGTACATGGGAAGGTAGACCAATGAATCAAGGTGACCCTCCCCACTAGCTGATTTCAGCTGACCATCCCTATGATGAGATAATAATATTATTAGATGAAAAAAATAATCATTATAATAGAGGCTATATATATAATGTTTCCAAACACCAATATTGGTGATCCCAATACACATATAATAATAAGTGGAAACCCAAGAGACAAAGTCCGTCACTATATTAAATCTATTAAAAAGTAATTAGTACAATTATATCAATGTATGAATGATTTATGGGAATAATGAGCTTGATACCAATTCTTAGGATATATTATTGAACCAAATATATCATACATGTATTGAAATGGGGAGTTCTAAAATATTCCACAAAGTAGGACGAGGATAAAGAGATAAATGTAAACTAGAAAAGTCAAAATGAAAAAAATGGATATCATAGAAACCAAATTACAAGAAATAGTCATGAAACATTACCATATAAAAATAAACATTAAATAATTTTTTTGAAATTGAATGGAGAGATATGGAACATTAATTGCTGAAGGAGGATGTTGAGTGCCTCCATGAAATTTTTCACCCTGAAAAATTCCAAATGTTGATAGAGGAAGTGAGATAACCACTAAAAGGTGTCCAATCAATGAATCATTATAACACCCACTTATTTAAAGAATAATTATAAAAAAAATTATTACAGAATTTTGTGATTTGGGTAAATCATTTATTATTTATTATTTATTAAAAAATTAATGTTTTTTATTTTATTAGGTATAACTATATATTTAATATATGTAATTAAATTTTAGTTAAGGAAATTTTTATTATTTTAAATAGATAACTAATGTTTTTCAATATCATATAAATTATAGGAGTGGTATAATTTTATTTTGTTTTATTATTAGAAATTTAAATTATAAATTAACATACAAGGGATATTATATTTATGTAATTATGTAAATAAATGTCATTCTGCATTACTTCTATTTTCATTTATATTATTATTTGTATTTTCATTTTAATTATTTTGATAATAGGGTGCTACACTAATAGTGTAGTGAATCCCACATGAATACCAATATTTGTCGTCCAATAATAGTTTCACACCAACTGTATCTTAGGTTTTAATTTATAAAAAAAATTTGTCCTTCAATTATTTTCTAGAGGTTTTGGGGGAATAAGGTTTGCAAATAGAGATTTTTTAGGAGATAAGCCATGAGCATGATTGGTTCACAAATAGTTCTATTCATGTGGATGCCAAGATGTTTGGAAATATGTTTTGAGAGTGTTTTTTACCACATAATTAAAATGTTTTAAGAAACTATGAGACACTATAGAGAAAACTATGTTGTTTCTAGTTGATTTCTATGGATGTTTTTCAATTTTGATGAAACTATGCAGCCCAAACATGCATGATACTCTAACCCTTTTCATAATTTTGTTTGGTTTGGTATTCTATTATTCATTTTTATATATATAACCCCCAAATTTAATATTGATTAATCCAATGCATTCTCTAGCTACTTAATTACTTCTCCCTTATGATTCATAGATATTTTCCTAGTTTCATTATGGATTCCTCAAGGTATGATCGATTTTTTAATGTGGTATCCTCTTCTATTCATATATCCTTCATAGATCTCTTCATCCCTTATGTTGTTGGAATCCATTTGAACTATGAATTTCATATAAATTTGATTTTATGATGTATCTCCGGGATTCAAATGAATATAGGAATGTGAGGATGAAATCCTCCCTTCACCAATATCTAGTTTCTAAGGTGCATAGTTCTACCTCTGTTCCAAAGCAAGGTATTTATATTCAAATGGATAATTGTTTGAATTTCATATTATAATGATAAATTAATTGATCTATTAATTTAGGTAAATTTATTTCAAATTAAATTGTTTATTCTACTATAAACATTCTATTAAATGGATTTTCATTAAAAATATAGTGTATTTGTGAAATGTTTGATAAAATGAATGAATGATTATTTTTTTATAAATAATTGGGTTGAAGTCCTAATATATATTCTATTTAATTTTCAAATGTTTTTTAAATTATGATAAATAATTTTAAAATGGATTTGGATAATCCAAACACATTGGGAACTTTGGGTGTTAGTGTGGATCTAAAATGTATTGTTTTTCTAGATCATTTAATTAATATTTTTTCAATTTATATAATCATTTTTTGTATGAATTTACATAATATTTAACTCTTACTTTTTTATTATATTTAATTTTCATTAAAATTTATTGTTACCTTTGTATTATTACATTCACATTATTATTTTTTATTTTTATTGTTTTCTATATTTTCTATTTTTATTCAAGAAGAATTATATTATATTTTCTTTTTTATGTTTCAACGGGATTTTTTATTTCAATAAATATTTTGTTAATTAGAAGATTTTTTAGTTAATGAAACATTAATATAGATTTAAATATTTAATTTTTGTATTCTTAATATAATATAACATTAACTTATAGTTTTTAGGTTTAATGATATCTTTATTTGTAATTAAATTTTTCAGAATTTAAATTTCTATCACATTACAATAATCATGAATCAAAATATTTACATGATTATCATTATAAATATAGTTTTAATTTATGTATAAAAATTAGTTTTCAATGATGTAATATTTAATTTAATTAATAATGTTTTGTTTTAATTTTTTATGGATTATAATATTACTTTGAAAATCCACTTTATTATTATTCCTTTTAATTTTTTTATTTTATTATTTTAATTTTACAATTTAAATAACCTTAAAAATGGAATTTTCAATTTATTTATGTTTCTATAGAAAATAACTTGAACCACTACTAGAAAAAAAAAATTTCTACCTCCTCACAAAAATCCACTACAAAAATGATCACCCATCGCCAACTCCCCTCTTACCCATTATTATCACGAGTCACTGGTGGATTCAGATCCCCCATTGGTAGACATCATTTAATTATTCCATATCACCTTCCATTTCTGAACCTTCCATTGTGTCAATCCACTCTTGAACCAACCTACCTTCAACCACCCTCCACAAAAAAAATATTTCAACTCACAAGTGGATGACATCCCTCTATATCTCATTCACTTCTATCACACATAACCCATCGTTGACTAGTACCCACCACCATCCGTACTTCACCAGTAGAAAAATGTTTTACTTACACCAATCTCAATTCCCCACCATCATAAGACACCACCAGATGATTTTTGTTTTCTATCCTATTGGGGACTATTTATCCACCATTTCTAGTAATTATGATTCTATATTGAAATATATTTGAGATCTCCACCTTCTCTAACAAACAATCACAACAGGTTGAAGCTGATTAATGTCACCTTCTTCTCAGATATACCATTGAAGACCTATTGAAAATCAAAACACAAACTATATATCACACCTATTCATATAGTGATTATTTTGTCCCTATTGAATATAAATATACTGATCCCATATATGTTGTATTCAATTTTAATAGCACTGCCATTAAATTGTATTCCACTGACATCTGAACCATGATTCTTGAGTCCTCGAGAGGAAAACTTTAGGGACCCATTTCCACTGCCAATGTTCATTAAAATGAATCCAGAATTTCCTCTAGTAGAAAACATTCTAACATCCTCTGATCTTTATAATTGAAGGTTATTCCAAAAAACATGGAAATGCACCGGTTTTTCGTTGATAACATTAATGAACCAAGAAGATTCAGATGATGTTGTCAGTGAAAAACTAGAAATAAATGTTGTTTAGGGGTGGGAGATTAGATATTGTGGATCAGACATTCATAAAATTAATTCTTGAATATGATATAGGATGTGGCATATTGATAAGATCGATTTGAGGAGGAACAAAATATAGTCGAGCATCACAAATAGGGAATATGGTTGAACTGTTTTATTTTTTTAGTCATTTTTTATTTTAATTTATTTTTTTAATCATATATGATATTAGGATAAAAATATTTTTTAGAGGATTTTAATTCTATTTTGATTATTTGTTTATCCTCTTCACATAATGTTTTTTTAGATTTCATAATCAATTGGTGAGATAAATTATAGGTTTTGTAAAATTTCTACACGACTATTTTTTAACATCATTTACTCATGATCATTTTTAATGATTGACGATGGATGTATTTATATAATCATAATTTATATATTATTGAATGTTTTATTATGATTTCATCAAATGATAATTTCTCGTAGTCCATTTATTTTATAAACTTATTGTAGTGTTGAACTCCATGAATCATTAAAATGAGTTTATGATCACATAGAGTGGGATATTAAACAATAAATTTTAAAATGATGGAATCTAACTTAAAATTTATGTGGATAATAATCCCAATCAGCATGTTTCATGTTAATTTTCCCTAGGAAACATTCTTGTTTTTTTTTCAAAGCTTCTACTCTTACTACTTATCAGAATATTTTTATAGTATCCCCTTTTAAAAAAATTATTAACTCATCAAAAAAAAATCAGTATAATTTTTTTTTTGAATGAAAAATGATTTTCATAAGTATTTATAGTGGGATTGTTTTTCATATTTTGGTACACAACCATTCCATGGGATTGATACTCTATAAATCAAAATATTATTGTAAGTATGAGTTTAAAAATAAGTAATATTTTTTATATATTAATGAAGATCGTGTCATGTTTTTAACAAAATTCACTCGGAAGTCATCATGAGATCACTTTTTTAAAAACTAAAATAAAAAATAAATTGATATTAAAAATCATTTAACAAGTTAATGATAATAATGAAAATATTCTACTAGTAAATTATGAATGTATGTGTTTAATCTGATCCACTATATTTATGATTTTTTGGTGGAGTCTTTTATTGTTATATTTTAAGATTTCATTTAAAATTACATTATGTTTGTTTTTTATTTAATTTTTAAAATTTAATATCATCAGGGATGGAATTATATAATAAAATTATATTTGTTTTATATAGAAATTATGTGCACACTTATTGATGTCTATCTATAACTCGCCATAATATCTCGATCTGTATAATGAAAAAATTAAAAGTATAAACCTAAAACTAAATATTTTTCCTATCTTGATCAAATGATGTCAAATAATTTATCAAAAATTGATAAAAAAATATAATTATAGAATGAAATAATTACAAACTATATCATGATAATCATAGGAAATTTATAACAAAAAATAGGAATTTAATTATGAGAACAATTAATGTTGATTAATTAGAAAATGCTATTGAGAATAAGCAAAAGGCTAAAACAATGCTACAAAAATATTATTATGAATAGTCTAAACCAGATGATTAAGAAATTGTAGAAAAATAACATTTATGAAGAATAAAACAATTTATAATATATCAGGAAACTGATGGGGGTAGAGAAAGAAGATTTTCAGAAATAATTAAATGTGGTTGAATAGGAATATATAATTCGTTACCCGCTCCAAGATTTAAAAAGATCAGTATTTTTTGAAATTTTCAAAATACATTAATTAATATAAATAGGGCAAGGAAAATGATAATTTATATTTCAATAAGTATTTATATATATTTCTACAATTTTTAATTATATACCAGATCATGAAATTGGGATTATTTTGGATGTGAAAAAAACATCAAATCGCAGAATAGGATAATTTCGAAAATATTATTATATTTTATCTATTTCAATTTAAAACATAAATTATGATAATTTTGGAAATGTATTTTTTTTGAAAGTATTAGTTATATTTTAAGGCATATATTTTTACTGAAATAGAAAGCAATGTTTTTACATGTGGTATTTTTTAATAAAAAAGTAATGGTTTTTTAATAAGAATATCAAGAAGCATATCATAACAATTCTTCTCAACAAACTGAACTAATGAATAATATATAATATTATTTATAATTAAATTTAAATGTGTGAACTTTTCTATGATGTTAAAAAAAATACATTGATTAAAAATAGTTAACTTTGTTGATATAGTAGATGTTTATTTTTTATATTCTAATGAGTATTTCCTAGAAGGGATTTTTAATATTATAAAACATGACTTTTTAGAAGAAGAAAAAATAAAATCTTCCCTAATTATTCATATCATCCAAAATTGATTAGGGTTTCGATTATCATTGTTTTACAGATGGTGTATTGAAAAAAGAGCCATTTTTATTGTTAATTTTGGAAACTACACATTCTTCTCTTTAAAACCCCCTATGTGAACCTGTTATATAGAAATCGTCCCCTAAAACCACTAATTATAAACTCACTAATATTATGAAATAGTTCGAGTGTCATTAATAAATTTTCAAAACTCTAGAAGCACTAATATAAAAATTTTACCTGTAAAAAACCCCTTTTAAAAGTGTGCCAATTTCAGAAGTGGAAAATAAATTTCTAAGAGCAATACTTATGATTTATTTATTGGTTTTGAGTTTAAATGTTTCGTAGAAGAGTTATAAGAATTAACATTACATTAAATTGAGATTGAATGTATTGAAACAGATATGGGTACATCATTGAGTAGTCACTAATTGACGAAGGGTGGTTTTTTGGGAAATTTACAATTGGTAATATAGGAGAGAGTTTCTTTAAAATTATAGGATCCTAGAAAATAAATTTTTTGATAAAATTATCATGATATTAATTTATTGTTGTTTATACATAGAAAACCACACCCAGATAGTGAGGATATTTATATTATTAAGAGATTCCATTTAGTTACATTAAATCTATATATAAATGAAGTGAAACCCATTCTTTTATTGATTTTATTAAAATATTTTTTGTGATTTCTCTATTTTTTTAATTTTTCTAAGAACCTAAAAATATAACTATAACAACCTAATAATTTTATTATGATGTATTAGGAGATATATCAATGAATTTTATCTCATGAGAGGAAATCTATTACTTCATGAGAGTTAAAGAGTAGCATTTCTATGTTTTTTATTTTTTTGAATAAATTATTGATTTTATGAAATATTTTGTACTCTATCATGCCATTTGATATATATTGTTTTATATCCAAGTCATTGTTCATGGGGAAGGATTTATATAAGGAGTAAATATATGAGAAAATTTTCAATATTTTTTTAACTCAATAGAATCATCATGTTAGACCATCAGTCAACTGAAAATTATTAATCAATCAAGGTGGTATTTAGTTATACATCATGTATATACTCCACTTTATTACAAAATTTAAAAACTTATTCTACTGGAAACATATATTTCATATTATTTAAAATAATTCACATTTGGAAATGGGTGGTGGAGGATTAATATCACATTTTTCTACCATTAAAATGGTTTTACTAAATTTTTAGGCTATTTATCATTAAATATTTCAATTAAATTGAAAATAACAAGAAAAATATTTTCTTAGATTCATGAAACATAATTAAGTATGTTCCCAATATTTAATGTTCTTTTGTTGTATATAATTGAAACAATATTATCGATTTTCATTATTAATTAGTCATTTGAATCATTTTAAAATAATTTATAGTGGTAAAAAAATTATTTTAAATTTTTTTATGTGACAATTGAACATATCATCAAATTGTTGACGAAAAATATAATTTTATCATTAAATATAACGTTTTATTATCCAAAATATTATTCTTATTTGGTGATATATATGGTTATTATGTGTGAGTGAGAGAGTATTTTTTTGTGTTTAACAGTTCTCTAATGCCCATCTGTCACATTTCATTAAAAAAATTTAAAATTGTTTGCTTTAAATGTTTTTATCCACACTCTAAATTGGTATTTTTTAATAAATTTGAAATCCATGAAACCACTTTAAAGTTGTTATATTATAATTACGAAATGATTTTAATGGAAAAAATCATTTCATTCCTTCTTGAAATCAAATTTTCAAGGTAATATTTTTGAGATATTATTATAAAAAAATTTTTGAATGGAATCTTTTTTATATAAATGATACATGTAATAAATTCCATTACATGAGGAATGAAACGAAAAGATTAATCTATGTTGAGATTATTTTTTCATTTTATCAGTATTTAATCATTTATCTAAAGGTGTTTGATGGTTTATTTATTCATCAATGTATTTATTGAAATAACTCATTAATTCTGATGTGTCAAATATATTTGAAGAGATAAGTGTGTTTTCTCACACATAGGTAAAGAGAATCTTGGTTGCCTCATGTAAATTCATATTTTAATTTCATTAACTCAATTAAAATATTTATTAATGTAATAATTTTTTTATAATAGTAATTAATATTTCAAAAATTATATTTTCTATTAAGTGGAATTTATACATTCTATTTTGAAGTGTTTATTATTGAATATCAATTTTCAATAATCAATTCTTTATTATAATTTTTATTTATCATCATTGAGATTTATTTTTTCCCATTGAATATTATTATTTATTTTTTTAAGGACATTCACTAATTATTTATGGGGAATTTAATGTGGACTTATAATTTAAAAGTTTTTTAACATATTTTTATTACTTTTTTTATTTATATTATTAAACTATGTCTTAATATCATATTATTTTTGTAATTTTATTTTTTGGCTCAATTTATTAATTTTTAATTTATATGATACATTTATTTTTCGTTCATTAAAATTATTTGTTTCTTTATATTTTATTTATTTATTTTCTATTTATCATGTAGATATTATAATATATGTTTTATATTATTTTGAGATTTAGTAATTATATTAAAATTACATCAATTTGGGCTTAATTTGATTTAATAAAAAATTAGTTTCGTGATTTGATTTTGAATTTAATTAATTAATATTTAGTATTATTATTTTTTATACATTAAAATATTAATTTCAATATCATCGTGACATTAAATTAAATTATTTTTCTGTAAATTTTATAATTATATACTATTAATATATTTTTAATGGATTTTTCGCTTTTTGAGGTTTCTATCATGAATAAAATAAACCAAAGATGGCCAAAATTACTTGTTTCTATCCTCCTTATAAAAATCCATCGAATAAATCACCCATTCACTAGTCAATTTTGACCCACCATTTGCACAATTAACCATGTGTTTGTGATCCACAAATCGGGGACATCATTTAACATTTCTCTACCTCCAATCATTTCTCAACCCAGCATTGAGGTCATCCACCATTGAAGTCCCCATACATGAGAATCACACATCCATAACAAGTGATTTTCACTCTCTAGTGCATCACAACCTTGTGACACTAATAATACAAATAACACCCATGACCCACCATCAACCATTACCCACTAAAATACCTAGATCTTTGGAATCACATTGAGTAACAACCACTACACTCCACTCATTTCCATCAAAAACCACCACTAGATAACATTCATCTATAGTACATCCATAGGTTTCTCTTAAAAAGTAATGGCTAGAGAGAATGATTCACCACTAAATCAGATTAGAGTTCTTCAACCTCTCTCACCACTGACCAACACCATTTAAAAATAGTTTTTGCTGCCTCATTCTCATATCTACCTTCGAGGAAAACCTAAAAATCAAGAAATTTACTCAAATTTTTCCCTATTGTAATATAGATGACTCTTCCACAATTGATGATAAATAAATTATTTCTATTGTCACAACCATCAAGATATGATGGAGCACTTAGTTAGAGGATCCCACTGACCATCAAACAAAAATCATTGATTCCTCCCCGCCAATGCCTTACGAACTAAAGCCCATTTCCACTTTCCACCAAATTCAAGCCCAAATTATATCCAATATCACGCATTCCAAACACTTCAAATCATTCTAATAGATTTTTTTGTAATTCTAATGAAAAAGTTATATGTATTCATTCTGAATACCATTTAACAATCTACGTGATGAATGATGTCATTGACAGTCCGAAAATAAAAAGACGTTATGTTTGGGAGATCACTCATCTGAGATCCCATATTCTGAAAACACATTTGTAATGTCCCAGTTCAAGAAGATGTTCAGTGGTTCCCTATACCCGATTGGTCAGATTCCCTAAAGCACATTTCCCGAAGCTCTAGATGCTACTGACTAGTAGTGATGGCCTTGTGTTTGATATTACGGAAATAATGCCTTAATTGGTATAGTAACACCAAAAAATAAATAGATATTAATAGTAGATGCAGTAAAACATGAAATATGTAAACAAAAATAGTAATAAAAAACTGGAACACACACACACACACACATATATATATATATTTTACACGATACATATGTCTAGGAAAGCATCCAAACATGTCACAATGCTTGAATATAGTACTAAAACCAAGTACAAAAGACAATAATGTAAAAATCTCCACAACATCACCAGCCTCAGCTTGGCCCCCTACTCCTTAGCTCCACAAAAATCACATACCAAATGTATAATGGTGGTTTCCCTTATCTAGACCAACCAAAATATTGTCTGTTTGGGCCCAATAGCATGTCCTAGATAAGGTGTCGGATGAATCCCAGAAGGCAACCTTCAAATATTTGTTCTTAATAGCCAAAGAATTTATATGGTAGGCTATATGAAAAATGAAGCATTAAAATGATAGAGCTCAAATTAAACAATCATATAGATTAAATTACATCCATTTTCATTAATTAGATAAGAAACCAACAATCATAAATAACCCTATGGGAAAGAACTCACAGTCCAACCCCTTGGGTTCAGATTTATAAAAGTCATACTAAGGAAGAACTAACTATCAATTCCCCACGTGGTCTCATATCAGAAACTATAGAACCATTATAAAATCACTCAACATCTAATTCCCCTTGCGGTATAATATAGAATAACTAAAGACACTCTGAGGGAGCACAAATTTCATCCCCATTTTCTTCTTGAAACTTAAAAGTAAATAGAGATTCTAGAGAATCCTTCTGCATCCATTCTCCCAATGGTATACTTCACCAGGATCCCACAACCCATTTTTAATCAATAGTGTAGAAATGATATATGGAATCCAATGTAAGCCTCATGAACTAGTTGTCTAAATAGTCCACAGAAAATCAAAAAAAATTAGATAAAATCACTCCATACAAAGAATAATAGGCATGAAAATATAAGAAGACTAACATGCAAGATAGACCAAACGGTCACAACAAGAATTGTGGGGAAAACATCCATAGCATGGAAATGTTAACCCTATTTACAAAAAATTATACTATTTCAAAACAAAAAATATATAGCAGGAAATAATAGGGATAACAACTATAAAAAAGGAAAACCCAAGACATGGGTTTTGGGAACATTATCACTTATAACTCAATAAATAAGTACGGAAAGGCACAAACCACCTACCTCGACATTGTGAGATCGATATACGTGAATCTCAAGCCTTTAATCACCCTTGAATTTCGTAGATCATTAAAAATAATCAAAACATTAAACTATGAATATCTAACGAAAGAGGAGAAATCAAGAGATGTGGTTCTAAAAGAAGGAATCACTAACTTATGTGATTCCAATGCTGCCAACAATGTTCGATTTAGAAGAATAGAAGGGGAGTCGGTGGCTCAGAGAAAATTCATAGCCATACGGACTCTCCAAGATGAGATAGATCAAGATGAAAATGGTTCTGTATATTATACATGACCCTAGTCTATTTAATGAAATTCAAAAAAGTACACAGTGTGTACTTTAGAATTACACAATGTGTACATGATTTATCCAGACCTTTCTTTTGGTAGTCACCAGTTCACCACACATGACAATGTGCTCGTCCATTACATGGATAGCACACTAATACCTGCGGTAACCTAGTACATGGAGTGTACATATATGTACATTGGGTTTCCTCCTAAAATTTTTAGAAACTCAATATTTTCTCAAAAACAAACTGCAATGAATGAATTTCTTGAATAGAAGATCTAGGTTATTAAAAATTTCCCCCTCAAAGATATTCATCACCAAATTCCATAGAGTGGTGGCATAGAAGAAGAATCTTTGAATAGATCTGTCAATTATGATCGTACATCGGCCTCCCTCTCCCGAGTATCTTCCATCACTCTCCCATGCTTCCATAGCACTCATACCCGAGGAACATACCGGCCAAAAAAATCCCTCTCACATCGACAAAAAATCTATATTTGATGTTCCTATAAGGAGGATTCCCTAACTAACTCAACCTCCTTAGGTTGGAAAACATGATACATGTCTTAGAAATAACATTGGAGCTGAGAAATGTGGAAGACATCATCCATATCCTGGCACCGCTAAGGTAACTACAACCGATAGGCAACAGGCCTGACACTTTCAAACACCTTAAAGGACCTGGCGTAACTTGGTGAGATCTTACCATGTCTCTTAATATTCCTATGTAAAAACTTCACTGTGACACATAAGAAAACCTGATCTCTGATCTAGAACACTAGAGGTCATATCTGTCGATCAGCATAAGACTGATGTCTTGACTGTTCTGTAACAATCCTCTTCAGAATCAACTCTTTCAACTATATGACCTCATAGAAAATACATGGTCCCAGCATAGCTGCCTATCATGCCTTCAGCAAAGATAAAGGTTATCGGCATGGCCTACCGTAGAAGGCCTCATAATTTTCCATCTGAATAGTTTCATCAAAACTATTGTTGTAGGAAAACTCCACAAGATTTATGTTCATCACCAATGAACCTCCAATGTCGAGGACACATATTCGTATCATGTCCTCTAGCATCTAAATCGTACACATAGACTGTCCATCTGTTTGTGGATGGTAAGATATACTCATAAGAACCTGTGTACCCTAATCCCTATGTAACCCATTCAAGACCTGAGAAGTAAAACATTTATCCATTTCTGAGATAATGGAGTGTGGAACCCCATGTAGTCAAACAATCCTTATAATCTACATCCTTCCGAGATCATTAAAACTGAATGTATTCTTGATTATAAAAAAGTGTGCTACAATATTGACTCTATCAATGAAAACATATACTGCATCTTTCCATCGAGGCGACCTCAATAAAACTGCATGAAGTCAATCGCGACATCATTCCATTTCCACTCAAAAATGGGTAGCTACTGCAAAAGCCCCACTGGTTTCTTATTATTTACCTTCACCTGCTGACAGGTGAAACACCTTATAATAAAACAAGTAACATCTCTCTTCATACCTAGCCACCTATACTGACAGTGCAGATCTCAATACCTCTTGGTGACAACAGCATGAACTGCCAAACCGAGTAGTGAAATACCTACATCAGTTCCTTGTGTATGTTTTCTAGAACCCACACATGACCCTGAAAACAAAATATCTCATCCTATCTAATGATCTATCCCTAAATATGGCCATCTACTGAGACACATTCCCGTAGGGCATGGCCTTCATAATCTGATAGCTACCTCTTTTGCACTCGATCAAGTATTGAAGAGGTAACATCCACAAAAGAATGAAATGTCTCCCTTTTTATGTTGTGTAGAACTAAATTCATATCAAAGAGCATAGCCATATGCTTCCACTCACTGCTAGCCTTTTAATTGCCTCTAATTGTTTCCTCTTACTCAACACATCATCCACAAAGATTCCTTCCAAGGCATGTAGTCAAAATCAATGTCAAAATATTGGAGGTACTCAACAATCCTTCGTAGTCTCAAAATCATGTCACACTGAGTGAATATATACTTGAGACCTTTTTGGTTGGTAAAAACCATGAAATTCTCTCCCAATAGGTAGTGTCTCTAGCGTAAAGCATTAACAAATGAATCCAACTCTAGATCGAGTGTCGGGTAATTCCTCTCATTTGGCATCAACAGCCGAGACATGTACGAAAAAACTCCCTCTCCTGGTATAAGCACTACTCCCATCCCAATACCTGATGAATCATAGTAAAAAACAATATAGCTCTTGCATGAATCTGTAAATACTAGTATCAGTGCTAAATTCAACATCCCTTTCACGTCCTGAAAGGCTGACTCACAAGAATCTGACTATAAGAACATCACAACAGTCTTAGTCAGGAACTCTAGTGGCATTAAGTGTGGAATGACCTATATGAATCATCTTTAATATCTATCTAGATCTAGAAAACATTGTACCTCAAAGATATTCTTCGGATGATCCCAAGAGTCTACTTCTCTTAATTTCTCTGTGTGTAATGATAATTCAGTCTCTGAGATATCATGACCCATGAAGGGAATTTGGTCCATCCAAAAAATTAATTTTGAGAGAATATCATATAAATGATTCTCCCTCAATGTACTCAAGATGATATCAAGATGGGTGGAATGGTCATGTCCAGTATGAGAGTTAACAAATATATCATCCCTGAATAATACCACGAAAGAATCCTAGTATGGATGGAATACTCGGTTAATCGGTTTCATTAAGACTATCATGTGTTCATGAGACCAAACGACACAACCACATACTTTTATAGAACATAGCTACTTTGGAAGGATATAAGAGGTATATTATGTGGTCTAACTTGCAACTGATTGTATCTAGACCACAAGAAAATCTTATAGAACACTCGGGCTCCTTAGAGATGACCAAAGAGATCATAAATCCTTTGAAAAGGATATCAGTTCGTGATCATCAACTAGTTCATCTTTAGATAATCCATACATTGTCTGAGGGTACCATCTGCCTTATTCTCAAAAAAAAGATAAGATAATCCCAAGGATATGTACTAGATCTGAAGAAAACCTTTACCCGCACCCCTCCAACTACTTCTTATGCTCTTGAATCTCTAGCGTATTCATCCTATATGTAGGAATGGACACTGGTTCCACTCAGGTAAGAATATATAAAGAAAATTCCACATATCACTCCGGATGAATACTTGGAAATTCCTCTTGAAAGACATCCCTGAAACTACCCACCACTGGAGGAAAGTCCATCTGTGAAGTCCCCTAGTCATCCAAATATAGATTAGAATTTTTCTCTGTAACTCCTTCCAACCCATGATTTTATGGTCCTTCTCTACTCACCTAAATATCCCATTTACCCTAATGATGAAACGATCCACCTTACAGTGATGTGAAACTCACCCTAAACCAATAGCAGTCCACAAATCCCTTGAAGGGAACTAACCTATCCATTCAGAGAATGAAATCATAACCTGTAATATCTATGACATAATGTTCCCATAAAAAGTGACACCAATCAACCTCAATAGGGAAGTCCTTGCACTGATGTACACTAGGTGTTCTTTTCCTCAACGATGTGTCCAACGTCAATAAATCAGACGAAGTAAAGATATAGAGCCCAATGAATTCCAAAATAATAACAGAAATGAAAGTATGTGAAGCCTCTGTATTGAGAAGTGAAGATGATAATCCCTAGGTAACTAGGATTGTACATTGAAATGTAGAGGTTCCATGATCTTAATCATGCTGGGTCTACTCAACAGCAAATGTCTAGCATATACCATGGCCCTGCAACCCTGCCTTACCGCCCAGATCTGATAAATCATACTATCACTAATGTCTTTGCGAATGGATACCATGGGCTGAGCATCCGGAAGAACTCCAGTTCCTTAACAGATGAGAAACTGGTTTTGGTTCTTTAGAATCTGAGCTAATAGAAGAACTCTGATCTCCAGAAATAGGTGAGAAAAAATGGAAGACACACTAAAGATGACCATTCTTGCTTCATTATTGGTACTCGACTGGGTATCTCGGACAATGTGGCATCATATTCCCACTATTCTTGCACATGTAGCATACCACCTAGCTACCATAAGATGTATCTCATCATGTATGATCTCTTTGAGTAGACACCTGTAAGTGATTCTTGCTATCAGTATTAGGGGTTCCAACTCTAGATGTCGAGCTTCCGATGTTCAAAGCTTCAAAATCCCTAATATTTCACATTGTGATCAGCTCCTGGTTGACTATAGAGTTAATGGAAGTATACTTGAATATTTTCACCTAATATTAGATGTCATGCCTGAGACCATCCACAATCTTCCTAACTAGGAATAACTAATAACCTAATGGGACGTATGTGAAGCGTTGTAGCTCTGTGAATTGAGAAGAATAATCCAAAACTAAAAGAATATCCTTCTCCAGACTCAAGGACTCTCAAGATCGATCAGCCATCAAAGTATCTAGGTAGAATTAATCATAGAAGGTATGCTAGAACTCATCCCAATCCATAAACTAGAAGTGTTCTACATGTGAGATCATATCTCACCATCTCTTGGTAGAATTTTGAAGAATATAAGTAGTGAGCATCACCTACCTCTCTAGAGGATTCTTTAGATTCTCGAAGATAGATATCATGGAATATAACCACGAACAAGAATCCTAAAGACCCCCATCCCCAATGAAATTGGGTGGATGCTGGTATTTGAAAACCCACATCAATTCTTCCATTGACGGGTAGGATGCGGTGCTCCTAGGAAGGTCTACATGAACCACATAAATCCATCATAGAACTAAATTTCAGCACCTATTTCTGGAATTACTACTGGTTCCAAGACTCGCACAACTAGAGGATTTGCTGGTAGTCCCTGACTAGCCATCTCTAGTGTCTAATCACTGCCTTGTATATTGCATAAGGCCGAAGGACATCTTGGTGGAATAACCCTGAAAGGTCAAGCACACACCTTAAGATCATCATTATGAAGGAATGAATCGTAGAAGAGTAGTATGGGTACAAGATTAGGAAATCATTAATTATTTTCCAAAACATGGATATATGGAATGAAAAATTCCTAAATGACGTGTTCCCTTAACCTTTCATATGGCCATGTACTTCTACCAAAGCTGGTCGTTTAACACTCCACACACACGACATGTTCTCCCAATAAACAACATGTACTTGAATAGTGTTACCCTGCCCGAGTTCCCTTACATTTCTAAGGCATACGGTTCTTGTATAATTTGACTACACTATGTTTTTTTTCTAGAGACGTCTTGTACTAGATGAACTTCACCAAATCATGTTTTTAGTCACACGGCCGATTAAAGATCTCAATCAACAAGGCGTGTTCTAGATAGACACGATGTGTATTTACTGATTTTCATTCACCAGTTTCATTAGTCAAACGACCTAATATATAGTCTTAAAAACCTGGCATGTAAATCTTGTATATATTGTGTTCCACCAAATAATTCTCAACCCTGTGTCTCTACCCACATAGAAAATGACACCATTAGAGACTACATAGTGGGTAAATAAAGTACAAGGCATGTACATAAGAAAAATAGTTCTTCCCCATACAGAAGGACACATGGCATGTATTCATCACTACACGTTGTGTACTCTGGGATTTTTCAGATAGTATGCTTCAAAAACTAATCTGGAACCAAAGAAAAACTCCGAAACAACATTAATGTTCCAAATTTGAATCTATGGGGTCTCATACTCCCTGGGAATCAATGCTTTTCATATAATACATGTTTTATAAGAGGGAAAAAATGAAATGATCGAACAAAATTCATATCCATGATGGCCCATAACACCTTAAGATCCAAGGTTTGGTGTTCTTTCAATAAAACCATTCATAATTCAATACCCTATCAAAAACAGGTATTCTATCAAGGCATAATTCACAACAACATTTATATTTAGCACAACATTTATCACAACAGCATGCAATCAGTAATGCACCCTAAATGGCATGGAAAGAATTAATTTCATGTGATCTCCACTAGGTACCTATATGATTTATGAGATGGAATACCCTCATCTCATCGGGTTCCAACAGAAAATAGATCCTCTATAAATTCAATTATTATAGCATAATACATGTGAATCACCCAACGGTGAAAAAAATCAACTATAATAATTGAAAAACCAGAAAAGTTTTAGTAATCAAGGTAAAATGGATTTTACCTGTACATGTGTTACCGAATCTTAGTCACAACAAATTACCACATACCTATTCCTTTCGTTCCCTAGATATTATATCCAAATAGTAAGTCAAGAAGAAAATAACCTCTATCGATACCACTTTGTAAAATCCATGTTCCAGAAGCCACGTAGAGGTTCCCCGTATCCAGTTGGTCACATGGACTCAATCACATTTCCCTAAATGCTAGAGGCTACTGACTAAAAATAAGGTCCTTGGGTGTGATATTGAGGAATCTATTTCCTCATTGATATAGTAACACAATAGAAATAATCAAATAACAATAGCGGATACAGTAAACATGCAATAAGTAAACAACGAAATTAATAAACAGCCGAAGCACATAAATATATAAATTATGCATGATACATATGCCTAAGATTGTCGAAAAACAAGTCACAATGCTGGAATATAGTACTAAACCCATATTCAAAATAAAAGAAAGTTAGCAGATCCCCAATATCGCATGCCTCACCTTGGTCTCATGCTCCCCCTCTCTACAACAGTCAACTACCTAACGTATAAGGGTGATTTAACTTATTAATACATGCAATAATATTATCTTTTTGAGCCCAAAAGAATTAGCAAAACAGGGTGTTAGATGATTCCCTCTAGGCAACCACCAAATGATCTGTTACTAATAGCCAATGAATATATATTGTAGGCAATATGAAAAATAAAGCAATAAATAAGGAATAACTCAATGAAAATAATCATACACTTTAAATTAAATACCTTTTCATTTATTAGATAAGAAAATAATAATAATAAGTGACCCAATGGTAAGTTACTCACAGCCTAACACCTCTGGTTCAACCAATCAAATGCAAGAAACCCTCTGGGAAGTACTCAGAGTCTAACCCCTATGGTTCAGCTTTAGAAAAGACACTCTGAGGAACCACTCACCTTCAATTCCCCTTGGGATCTCATATTGGTAACTATAGACTCTTTGGGAAAGCATTCAATATCCAATTCCCCCTATGTTATCATAACGAGGAACTACATACACTCTGAGGGAGAACCATGTTTACCCACCTATGGTCTTACAATGTGTATTTTAACAGACACTCGCGATGAGCATTAAGTGTCCATTCTACCTATGGTCTACTACACCAGGTTTTCATAGCCTTTTTTAAATCAATCATGCATCGACGATATATGGTAGGAATATTAAACATCAATAACTACTTGGCTAAATAGTCTCCATCATATCACAACATGTTAGAAAAAATCCCTCTATCATAACAAAACTAGGCATGAAAAGAAAACTAGCCTAATATGCAATATAGACCAATGGGTCAAAACACGAAACATGAGAAAAACATACATTGCATGGCACATTTAACCATATTCACAAACAATTATCATGTATCCAAACAAACAAAGCATAACAGGAAATATCAAGGCAAACAACGATAAACCCGCAATACCCTGAATAGGGGAATTGGGAAATTTTTCACATATAACTCATTGACTAACTATGTAAAGGCACAAACAACCGGCCATTGCATTAAATGATTGATATATGTGATCCTTAGGCATTTAATCTCCATATAACGCCGTAGATCTACAAAAATGCTAAAAACGTTCATCTAGGAGTATCTCACTAAAGAGGATCAATCAAGAGATGGGGTTCTAGAAGAAGGACGAACTCACCGATGTGATTCCAACGCAAATGACAGAGTTCTATTCAAAGAAAGGATGGAAATTCTGGGGATAAGAGATGATTTTTGGTTGTACAGTTGCTCCTAAACGAGATAGGTCGAGACAAATATGGTTTCTCCCTTTAGACGCAACCCTGGTCCGTTTAATGAAATAAAAAAGTACACAATATGTAATTTAAAAAATGACAATGTGTACTTGCATTAGTTGTCCCCCACATTAGGTGATCTCTAGGTTACCACACATAGCCATGTGCTCAGCCGTTACTTTCCCAACACATGGTTTCCTGCAGTAACCTAGTACACAAATTCTATATATAAGTACACGGCGTGTAAGCCTGAAATTTCAAAAAACTCCCCTTTTCCCAAAAACTACTAGAAATGAAATACATACTAAAAAGAAGATTTGAGTTCTTAAAAAAATCATGAATTATACCATGTAAAAGACAAATTGAGAATTTATAACTGAGGCGGAAGACAATAGAGTAGAACAATAAGGGTCAAGGTCTATAGGGAAATATTCTCTATTTTTATTAATTAATTTAGTTTACAATTAAATTTATTTTTTCTTAAATATTATATAATCCTTATCTAAAACTATTTGTTCCTGGATTTTAATTATACTATGTTTTTTATTTTACACTCGTAACATAATATTTTTTATTGATTTCTAAATTGATTATTGATATCGATTCTAGGTTTTTCAAACTATCATTCCCCTGGTTTTAAAACATTAAAAAACCATGGACATTTAGTGAGGTTGATATAATATGTATTTATTTAATAATTATTTCAAAATTTTGGAATAATTTGGAAAATGTTATTTCAACAAAAATTTGGAATTTAATTTCATTTTTAGGTTTCAAATAGAGAAATATTCTAAATTTCATCAACCATTTTTTATCTCATGTATAGGGATATAAAAACATCATTTTTTAATGGTTTCAAACATGATTGGAATTTATTTAATGAAGAATCCCATGGACCCTATATGGTTTAAATTTCAACATAAGACCCATTAATGATTATTTATCTCAGTTTCAACATTCACCATTTATTAGTCCTTATTTTACATTATCCAATATAAAATAAACCCTTTTCTAATCAAACAAAAGTCATCAGAATAATTAAAATAACGAAAAATATTTTCACACATTTTACACTGGGTTTTCATTGTTATTTTGGTAGACATCTTTTCTTGTATATTTATAGACTACAAACCACTATACTGCAATAATCATTACTTTGTAAATAATTAATATTATTTATTTTCTAATGTTGTTTGTGTCAGGATCATTTAGAAAATAAATATATCTTATAGTTCATGTTATTCCTCTTAATTAGTTGATAACATTATTTTCTTTAATACAACTAGAAGTAATATTGGTTGAATCAAATGTAGTCATAGATTGGGGATTTATTTTTATGATAGGAATCTATATTGATAGTTTATATCCAAAATAATTTAATTTTTAATATTGGATCGTCAAATTTTGTATTGGGAATTATTTACTATCATAAATAGAAACATGATGGATTGTTCATGGTTATTCGATTATATATTGACCATTTTATCTATTCAAGAATTGTTCATGATATTCCCATATTAATATACTATTATAAATTTAATATACTATTATTTGTAGAAAATTAATGTATTTTACAATTTTTATTTATGAATTTATTTTATGTTAACATTTCATGCTAGAACTAATTCATTCTTGATATTATACATTATATAGATTCTGTGGTGGAATCCAACATGGATTATTTTTCAACCCTGTTTTCATGCATTAGGTGATTGTAGGTGTTGTTTTTTTAGACTCATGTAATGGGAATGGAATTATGTGTCATGTGTGATTCAGAATTTATCATCAACATTGTAGTTGTATGTTTTTATGTGATTATTGGTCACATATAGACTTATTGGTCTTTTCTTTTAATACAATGTAGTTTTTCATATTTTAATTGATTCAATTCATATTTAGTGAATATAATTTCCATATTTGTTATTTGTATGTATTAAATGATTTTTTATATTTGATACTTGTACCCTTTTCTTATTTAACTGAAACATCATGATGTTTCTGGTTGGGTGGCTTGTCTTTTTTACCAAAATTGGTTCACTAAAGAATGGTATCAGATCCAAAAAATACATCATTATGTGTGAAAAAAATGTTGAATATATTTTTTATTTCAATGATATAAATTATTTAAGACCATTATGATTTATGTTTTATAGGGAGGGTTCCAAGTCAACAGAAATAGTTATATACACTATAATTACAATGGGTGGTCATTATTTATTCAATGTTTCAAACATAGAGTTTGAGTTCATATGAACGAAGATGATGGGGAGTTAATTTAAATGTTATTTTTCATTTGTTGTTTTTAATTTTTATCAATAGATATCATAATTGATTATATTCTCATTTTTTTAATTAACATCAATTATTGATTTCAATATGTTTATTTTTCAATAATTTTAGAAAATATTACTTTTTAACATATAGTGTTTATTAGAAAATTATTCACATAATATCTCATAATATTTAGGGTGAGTAGACTATGAGTAGTTTTTAACTAAAAATTCTATGTTGGACCCCTATTTGGTTGAATAATTAGTCTGTATTATTCATACTATGAGTTCAATCAGTTTTAGGATACCTATATGTGTAATGGATCATGGCATAAAATTCCTTAACAAAAAATGAACTATATTATGGGCTGATTTAGGACCCAAGAATATTAAAAGTTTAGTGAGTAGATTTATAGGATTCTCAATGCCTTGAATACACTAGAGGATACTATAGATGGTTTTTCCATATACACGGTTGAGGGATTGGGAAGGAGATATTGTGAACCAATTGTGTAAGCTACACTATATGAGGATCATACCTAAAATTATTTATATAAAATTATCAAACAACATTTTTACCATGATAATTACCTGATTTTAATACTAGAGATTTTATAACATTTTTAACATTCTAGTTACGGAAGCTACCCAGAGGAGCCCCATACCTGGTTGGTCACATGGACTCAAGCACATTTCCCCAAACGCAAGAGGCTACCAACTAGTAGTGAGAGACTTGGGTTTGATAGTGGGGATACTATGCCCTCATTGGCAGAGTACACAGTAGAAGTAAACTACACACAACAACGGAAGTAGTAAATATCCATCAATAGTAAATAGTGGAAGACTGATAATGAAACAACTTGAGCATAAATATATATAAATGATGTGTGATACATATATCTCTAGGATAACACCAAACAAGTCACAAAGATGAATATAGTTCTAAACCAATGTACAGAAGGAAAACAGATAAGCAACTCTTCAGCATCGCAAGCCTCATCTTGGTCTCATGCTCTCCAACTCCAATGTAATCAAGTACCTGAAGTCGAAGGGAATTTTCCCTTATCTATACGTGAAATTGTTAGGGCCCAAACGCAAGGACCATACAGGGTGTGAGACTAAATCCCAGTAGGAAACCACTACATGATCTGTGCCTTAGAGTCAGTTAATAAATGGGAGGTAAAAGTACAAAAAGCAGTAAATAAGGAAGCACTAAGAAGTAGCAGTCATCAGTTTAAGCATTCAAAACGCCACACAACATGAAACAGAAAAACAGATAACACAACAGGTAACCCTATAATAAGTACCCACATCCCATCCCTACTGGTCCTACCTATCAAGTACAAGAAACCCCCTGGGTAGCACACACAGTCTCACCCATATGGTTCAGTGAATATATAGACTCTCTGAGGAATCACTCACTGTCAATTCCTCATTTACTCATGTATCATAATAATGGCACTATGGGGAAGCACTCAACATCAATTACCCCTATTGCCCACGTCAAATAACTATAGACACACTAAGGAAGCACTCAACATCAATTCCCCATGTGGTCTTCAATCGTATAATTATAAAGACACTCTGGAGAATCCCTTATGTTCATTCTCCCTGTGGTCTACTACACTAAGTTGTCACGGCCCAGTGTAAGTCGAATAAGTATAGTTCACGTAACCGAGAAATTGAACCTCATGAACTACTTGGCTAGCATTCTATGGCATAAGAGTCACACAATCCTACAATACTAGGCATGGAATGTAAACAGAAGCCTAACATGCAAAAAAGACCCAAAGGGAAAAACAATAAATCATGCATTGGAAATACATCCAACGCACAACAATTCACCCTATTCACAATCAATATCCTCGACTCTTTCATATAAGAAAAGTAGGAAATCAATAGGTCTAAAACGGTAAACACGCAATATCCCGTTCAAGGGTATTGGTGGAATTTGCACAAAACATTCAATGAAATTCAATGGAAATGCACAACCCACCTACCTCGGGTTTAGGATATCAATATACTGGAACCACGAGGCTTTAATCTACTTATAATTCTAAAGATCTAAGAAAACGCACAAAACACTCAACCCACGATAACTCACGAAATCGAAAAAATTGGAAAACGATGCACTAGGGGAAGAGAGAACGTGCAGATGTGATTCCAACCCAACTGACAGAGTTCGATTCAGATGAGAGATAGAGGCTCGAGTATTCGTCGAAGATCCGTTGTCGTACAGGTTCTCTCGGATGAATGAAACCTAAAAAAAGATATTGTTGTCTGTCAGACGCGTCCCCGGTGCATTTAATGAAAAAAATACACATCATGTAATTTTGGAGTACATGGCATATACTTACTGTTTCTGTACTCCGCTTTAGGCAGCATCCATGTCACCCCACATGACTGTGTGTGTGACCATGACACGGCCAGCACACGACCTCCTATGGCAACGAAGTACACTGCGTGTACTCATAAAGTACATGGAGTGTACTTTAAAAATTTCCAGAAAATCTTATTTTTTGAAGAACAATAAATATAAAAAAAATACCTAAAAAGAAGGTTCAGTTTCTCACAAACATCCCCCCCCACCCTTAATGATATTTGTCCTATAATTTCCCTAGCACGGCATAGAATAAGAAACCCCGAACAGCTCTGGCCAGTGTGCTCGTACAATGGCCTCCATCTCCCACATCTCTTCTTGCACAAGTCCGTGCATCCATAGCACCCATACCTGAGGAATAAACCGGCCATGAAGAACCTTTGTACCGCGGTCCACAATCTGGATAGGTTTCTCCTCAAATGACACATCCACCTCAAGCTCAACCTCATCGGGTTGAAAAACATGATACGGGTCTGAAAAGAAACATCAGAGTTGAGAGACGTGAAAATCATCTTGCATAGCTCGGTGGTCTCCGGAACAAGATGAGTTTTAAGAAAATCTGCCTCTCCTACCTCTAGCCATCATAAGGGTGATCGGCCTGGCCTACCATCCAGCCAACCTAAGGGTGATCGGCCTAGCCTACCATTGAAATGTGTTGAATATTATTAATGAACTTTAAATGTCATTAAATAGAGATGTTTTATTTTATGAATACAGAATATTAATGGATGATAATCCATAAGATGTTCTAGATGATGAAAATTGGTGTTTTATTTTCTTATATAGATGAATGATATGAACAAAGACAATTTGATAGTATTGAGGTGATCAGAACTGATAAAGGATTTTTTTTAAAATGTTATCATTGATTATACTTACAACGTTATTGGATCTGTGTAATATGTTCAATAATCTATGGATTTATTCAAGGAATGAGGATGAATTAATTTTTTTCTGGTAATTATTGTTATTATAAATATTCCTATGATTATATGAACAATTTATTAAAATATTTTGCATGTGACACTTATGTGATGATTAATGATATTTTTTGGATTAATTTTATATTGATTTAGGGATATTATGTAAACATTATCATAAATTATTTGTTTTTAAGGGTTATAGTGTTAACCATTTATGCAATGGATAATTTTGAACATTTTATGTGGTCTAAATGATCCATCTATCTATCAAACAAGGATAATTTTTTGAAAGTATAAAAGTGGAATACACACTTAAAAATTCATGGTTCTCTAAAGTAATTTGACCTCAATGAATTAGATAAAAATACATTAACAAACCCCAATGGAAGATAACTTGTGCTACTATACATAATTTAGTGGTTTATATGTGAATCAAAGGATGCAAGGATGTCATCCATCTTATTACCTTTTATCTAGTGGTGAGTGATATTTATTATTTTAAAAATAATCCTCATATAGTTGAGAATTAAATTATCAAAATCCCAAGAGGTATTGGACCGAAAATGAATTGAAATTTATATAATAATGTAGTCCCATTCCACCTCGTGGATTGTAAATACATTATCGCAAAAAAATTCCAACACATAAATCATTTTTTGTATTCTCTCCCATGACGAAGTCTCTTTGACCAAACCAAAACTTGAAACAAGAAACCATAAATCCCTACTAATAATGAACACATGTCATTCCCCAAATGAACCCATTATTACATGTTAATTTTATGTTCAATTTAAATTAAGATTTTTTTTGGATTCCACTATACCAATTTTAATTAGGATTGAACCCTTTGGGAAAATATATTGAGACCCCTACAATCCATATAGATATGAAGGGATGGGTATACATCACGTTTATTGAGCATGATCAACAAATCCAATGCCATGGACATGTTCCTAGACATCATATCCAACATGGAATTGTGAATCCCCTCATGTATGTACATGTACTACATGTTCCATAAACTCTATCACCCTTCGTATACTAACATAGATCATCCCATTTTCTTATCCATGATATCCATCGACCTGATGAACAATGAATGATTAAACACATCTCCGTGTAGACATTAAACCTCCCACCTCATAATTTAACTAATGAAATATAGATTTAATTTTCACAAAGAATTTCATGAAGTGGTAGAAGTTTGTCGCCTCCTTTAAACCATGAAATTAGAAGTATTTTTAGGAAAAGAATCCACTTTTTACACAACTCTTCATCTGTGTGAGAGTGCCCACATAAAAATGAGGTAGATAAGTATGTTAATATTGGATAGGATTTTAATGCACTGTATAACCCATCCTATGCATCAGGGCAGTCATTTGAATTAAAAAAACATGATAAGACATCAATGGGAAACAACTAGTCTTGGACCCTACGAACATGAGACAATGATTTCCCTTTTTATTCTGATACACTGGAATAAATATAGTTATGATGGGTTTTGAAGACAACAGTTGGTGGTGGGGAAAAGGGATTCCTATAAGAAAGGTAAATCATGTATCTTGAAATCCAGATAACTATTGTAATCTACAAACCAATTATTACTAATAAAATTTATCAACCCCTAAACAACAATAAATCTCAAAAGATGGTGTAGTGTTAGGATGTTCTTTTGAGTAAAATTCCAAAAGATGCAGTATATTCCATATTCAACATATATTTTAGTTCCATACAATTTTATGTATAAGGATACATATAAACATCACCCATACATAACATCAAAATTTATCTTTGCCCATGGGTAATCCATTATGTCTGAAATTATCATAATATTGATTCAACCATCATCAACATCACATGCAAATACTATTCCACAAGGATTAATGGTATCTTCCATCAACTATTGCATCCCAAATAATGATAACTGAGATTTTTTTATTTTTGTAAGAATAGTATTTTGAAAAATAGTTATTGGCATGACATACACTGGGATAGTGGATATAAAAATTTATCCAATATAATTTTCTCCCCAAAATAAAGAAATATATTCTTGTAGTTAATGATACATGTATCTATTTATTAAAAAATTCAATCAAAATGATGAATTTGAAAATTTCCTAGTGAAATTGTTACCCCTAAATAATCAATGTGAAATTGTCACTAAGTGATCCCAATTTTATCTTTATTTCTCTTTCGACTTTAGCATGAACAAATCCATGAGACATAATGATCACTCTTACTATGATTCATAATCTGGATTCCACATTAAAAAATATTCAACATTAATTTTGATGAGCTCTTGAATTGTTCTCCTACTACCATTGACCTAAATTATTATGACATCTTCAAAGAAGAGGTTGTTAATGTTGGGGAATTTTTCCATGCACCAAAATGGGAAAATATTCCTCATATATTTATTATTTTTCAAGTATCCTCTAACTACATATTTGATCATAATGAACACATTAAGATAGAGGGTTTCCCCATATCCTTGTCCTCATGATGAATTAAATATCCCATAAACTTTCTCCAAAAAGTAACAAAAATTCATGTAGAAAAAATGAATCTGAATAAGATAACAACCAAACCTTCAGGGAACCAAATACACATCATGACTCTAATTAGGAATCTCTAGTCAAACCTATTGTATGTCTTATCCATTTGAAGATTTATTGAAAAAATTTCACATGATATTTTCTTATTAATATCGCATATAATTTCATTAAAAATTAAAATAGAGGATTGAGTGGACCTATATATAGTTTTACCATGATCCTCAGTAAAGATCCATTTATTAATGTGAATCTCATGTATTCAGTTGAAAACGTTAGTATGATCTTTGTATGAAAAAATTCCCAATTTGATCAGCATATATATCATTATTGAATATGTGTATTGAACTTTTGGGATGATAATTAATGTGGAGGATCATGACTCTAGAGGTATAATTACCCCCACATAAATAATACTGAATGTATACCATATTAATATTTTTTATTAAGTACTAATATTTTATAAAGAATCATCCTGAAAATCTATCTCCCCTAGGAAAACATTCAGAGTTAAGTGAAGACACTTCATTCCACACCGCAAGCTTATTTAAATTACTATAAAAGTTCCCATTTATATTATGAGAGAATATATATGAGATAGAGTTAAATATATCATCACATTCTATGTGGTATATAG
The DNA here is from genome assembly GCA_963277665.1 of Viscum album. Taxonomy (NCBI): domain Eukaryota; kingdom Viridiplantae; phylum Streptophyta; class Magnoliopsida; order Santalales; family Viscaceae; genus Viscum; species Viscum album. Next base: position 1,020,893,410 of record OY728143.1, read on the forward strand.
TTTTAATTTTAGGGTTAACATCTGCAAGTATTGAGTAAAACTGTGTCCCCACCATACCACCCATCACCAATGGGTCATTTGTTAAAGAGTCAACTTAAAGAATGATTATTCTAGATTCAATATTATTATCTATTTCATGAAAACATGAAATATGGTTCTATTTATATGTTTTAATTTAATCAATTTCAACCTTTATCTCACTTTATAAATTCAATCATGTTTAAGGAGCCAGTCCGTAAGCTGATTCTCCATCAGTATTTGGAGGTTATTTTTCTATTATATGTAATTGATTTCACCTAAAAACTATTTTATTATTTTTTGAAGGATAATATTTTTTATTATAGATTAATTTATTAAATTTCATTCACTTTTTCAATTGTATGTTATTAACTTTTTTTAGGATGTGGTTTTCAATGAGTAAATTTTAAATTGTTTATCCTTTGAAGATCATGACAAATTTATAGAGGGGAATTCATTTTATCTTGGGAAAATGTAAAACAATGAAATTTTGTAAAATATTTTTTAAAATTAATTAATATTTTTGAATTATTTTATTTTAAATAACAATGTCTTTCTTCGACATTATTCAGGATAGGTGACAACGACCATTATCAAACCATGAAATTATATTATTTTAAATATTACCAAAAACAGTAATTGTTAAATAAGAATGTGATAATATTATTGTCCACATTATAAATTATAAATATAAATTTCATACTATTAATAAATTTCAATCTATAATCTTACAAAAATTAAATAATTTTTTATTAATGTAATTATTTTCATGAAAATGTATTCCTAAAAAATAATGATTACTAATGTTTAATAAAAAAATTTATAATTAATATATATATTTATTTTTGAAATCTTATTTGGTAAAATTGAAATAATATTATTATTAATAATATTAAAATTATCTTATGTTAAAATTTAAGAATTTCTCAGAAAATATTGATTTTTAGTGAATAGTGTAAAATAACGGTTTTCAAAAAAGCCATTTATTTCCAATTAACAAAGTAATTTTAAATCAAAATTATTTTTTAAATTATTTTTTTTTGTATTATTTAATCAACATAATTTATTTTATTCATCATTACATTATAATTTAGTATAAATTATTTATATATTTTACATGGGGGTTTGTCTGAAAATTTATATAAACTGAATAATGTTTTCTATATTAGATACTTAAAATAAAAGTTACTAACATATTTATAAAATAAAATATATATATATATATCAATAAATTCTAATTAAAATTTATGATATAAAAATAATTAGGTATAGATTTAATATAGAATTATTTTGTGCTAAAAAATACACCTTTGAAAACAAATATTTTCCATAAATTTTAAGGGTTTTTTTTATATTGAATTATCTACAATTTAGAAAAAAATATTATAATTTTTTCTGAAAAAAATGATAATATAAAAATTAATTTTGTACTGAATTTTTTTAAATTTTATGAATAAAATTATTTTTTTATCCATAATAAAAAATATTGATATTTAATTAAAATATTATTTTTGTGTCAACATTTTTTAATGATTCATTTTATTTTAAATTTGTATTAAAGTAATTTTATTTCAATTATAAATTAATTAATACAATTTAGTTCATTTTAATCAACATCATATTGAATTTACTTATAAAGACATTTTAATCCTTTGAGCATTATATCTTTAGAAAAACATCTTTTTTGTCATGTCTTTAGGGTTAATTTCAAAAAATAGTTTCCCAATTCTAGAAATAGAATTACGTAAAATAGATTAATTTTATTTAATCATAATTATTATTTTTATTTAAAATGGTAATTTTATTTTTTGAAAAAATTAATTGTAATAATAGTAAAAAATATCTTTTGTAAAGGAATCAATGGATTATTAGTGGTTGAACTAAAATGCTAAGAGATAAAATGAAATAAAACACATCCAAAAGAAATTTAATGGCCATATTTAATACATATATATATATATATTAAATGTTCCACAATGTTCCATTATGGGATATTTTTAAAATTAATAATATATTGGGGAGAACATTATTTCATAATGTTACGTGGGTAAAAATCCCCTCACATATAAATAGCCACCCCATCATCTCTTAGTCACACTACAAAACCCCATTGCATGCCAAAATACCATACTAAATAACATATTTAATACCATAAAATAATATTATATTACATATTTTGTAATAAAATCCAACCAAGGGTGTTTTCTGTGAGAACATAAGAATGATACCTTCTTAATAGGAAATACTCATCAATTATAATTTTTTTATATTGATTCATTGACATCCATAAAATATTATTAAATCCTTAATAAATAATTCATTTATTATATTACATATACTGATATGTTTTTAGGTGATAGGAATGACCAAAAACCATATCTAAATCCATTAAATGGGTTATTAAATCATTATTTGTTTTTAAAAAGGATACCCTCTATGAGAACACATGTTATTCAGTTTTACATTATATCCTATAATATATTGATATAATTATAAATTTTTTAATTATATTTTATATTTAGGTATTATTATTCTTAAATAGTTTTTATATCATGCACACCTTCACTCATTCCAATTTCTAGTAATATGCTAAAGTCTCTCGTGTGTTTGTTAGACTACCACCACCAGAAGCGTTAAGAATCATTAACGCATGTCATGGAAGTTATTAAGGAAACCGTTACTGAAATAATGAGATATGTATGAAATAAAATTTATTATTTAATTTTAATATATATTTTATCTTTGTTTCTTTCAATCTGGAATGAAAATGGAAGGAAAACTCTTGCGTACTTACATTCTACCGTCACCATGAATGATGTATTTCATTTTTATCAAGAAATTTATCAAAAAATATAAATAAATTTATACTTTATGTATTATATTTATATCATTGTTAAAATTATATATATTATGTAACTATGATCATATTTAACGGAAAAAATAAAAAATTATAAGAAAAAATAATGACTTTCTTACCCGCAACATACCATTTACATGGAATTTTTAACAAACTGGTAATAAGTGGAAATAATAAAATTATTTATGGTTTGATATATATATATATAAATATAATAAACATATATCTATAGAATAAAATTTTTATTTTGTGTTTAGTATGTCAATACATAACGTAATCTATTTTCATTTAACTTTTTTACTTTTGTGAGACACATTCCATATTAATAACATATTTATTTTATGTGTAGCATATACAACCCATGAATTTATTTTATGATGAATATATATAAAATTATATTATTTTCCAAGTCAATTTTATAATTTATCATCCATGGGGTTTACGGTTCAAAATTTACCAACTCTATAAGTGATTTTTTATACAGTTTCTTTCTATAAGAAATATGATTGTGTTGTACATATATCTTCTAACATGGTGTATATATAGACCATTTTACATATAATATAATTAATATACATATATTATTTGTATTTTAGGTTTTATTTAATGATATTCCTTCATTATGTTGATATTTCAAGGATTCCAATGTTATAATGATATTATGTTACAATCTCATTTTTTATCTAAATTTTTTAAGATCCTATTTATGACGATTTAATATTATAATCGATATCAAAATAAACAAATTTATTGTATTATCCATTGTGTATGTATTAATAATATATTATATAATCATTTCCTACTTTTTATGTACCTAATATGTCTTTGTTTTTTTAAATTACATTGTTTCTATTTTTGGATGAAATAACATTTTCATCTGAATCCACATTTTGTAAAAAATTATTCCAATATTTTAATAAAAATATTTTCCCAATTTTTAAAAATTATATACTAAATACATTATTAATAATTATTTAAATTTTACAATATATATTAATAAGAATTTTAAATTATTTTCAAAAACAATGCATTTTATCCTTTTATTAAAAGAGATAGTGGGATGTTTCTGTATAGAATGAACACTAAATCCTCAAAAATCATGATTACAATATAATTTATCATGTCTATTTTCAATAATTTTTTTTCACAATGTTTTCTATTTTAAAAATTATCCATTTCAATGTGAATACGATAATGTACTCTATAAGTGATTTCAATTATTTCTATTGAATACTTTACTATTATTAAACATTATTCTCATTGATCATTAATTTTAAAAAATTTATGGAATATATTTTATATTCATAGAATGGTTATTTTCCACCTGAAATATTCTAATTATGTTCTCCATAAAAATAATTCTCTATCGATGATTATATCTATTGACTTTAATTATGATTTACTGCGGATATAATCCCAAGATACCATTATTATAATTTTTCTAAATTATGATGAAATAATAATTATGAATCATTCTTCTCTTTCACAATTTATACCGTGATAAAGTTCTTATGAATCCCAGTTCATGTTTGATGGGTCATGGTAGGAGGTAATGATCAAATAATTATGAAACCAATGGTTTTTTATGAGTTATGTTATTTGGAATTTTTTTTGAAACCAATTCCATTTCATGGGTTATGAGATGTTGAAGGTTTTATGGTATTATAGATATATATATGTATTGTTTTCATTATTTTATTGTTTTTACATTGTGTCAAATAATGGTTCTTATCTTCTAGATAAATTTTTGTGGGACATATATATCCCTCTAATGCATTAGGTAGTTATTTATTTCTCCCACGATATACTGGACAAGAATGGGTAATGATGACAATCCATTAATAGATTTTATCTATTTTGATGGTCTTGGGAGTGAACCTTGACTAGTATGACTATTTGGGGAGTGAACTAACTGCAGTATATGGAATGGGATTCCACTGGGGATCATGGAGTGTCTCTATTATGAGGTGTGTCCATTCATGGAGTTTCTTAATATCATTTGTAAAAGTTCCTTTACAGCTATGTTAATTATCTTATATGCATATGTGTGTGCCAAAAATATATTTATTATTTAAATTTTATGCTCATATGGATCATGTTCATTGATATCCATATCTTTCTTGTTTTTTTAAATGTACATTTTTATTCCATGACTCTAGAAATTGATCTTTTATATGTAGGGTACGGTTTAAAAAACATATGATCATGTTCTTTTAATCTGATAACCATGTTATTCTAACGTATCCCTATTTACACCCCAAATAAGTATCAGAGAACATAATTTCTTATGATTCCTCACTCAATTTTTTGTAACACCCTGATATTTTATGAGAATTATTCTTTTTAATTTCATTTATGTCTTGTGTTGTATGCTACACCAAAATTATCTTGTGTTATACGCAACACCGTATTAGCTTGCAGTATATGCAACACTATTCTTGGCATGTGTTACACACAATTTCAAGTTCGTTTTGTATAAATTATTCTACGAAACATTATGTATAGATTTTTTTAACTTATAAATGATTTTTTTAATTATGTTATACGCAACAACAAAGGGAGCTTTCACAACACGCAACCATGATGTGGCTTGCATTACATGCAATCACGACCTTCCTCGATAGCGTGTGTAGTACGCAATATCGGGTTTCACTAAACAACGATATATTGTTATAATATTATTATGAACTATCCGTTATGAACATTAGTATCTAAATTTTGAATTTTATGACATTATAATTCATCTTACACATTTTATATAGCGTGGTATGAGAACAAAACAAATTTTTCGGGTAAAATAGGTATTTTTATAAAAATGCATTTTTTCCACCTTTTGATGGTGCGTCCACATTAAATATAGTTTTTGAAATGTTCATAAGTTCAATTTGAAAAAATAATATTCTTCTTTGGAATCGGGATATAAAAATTTACTTTGGATAAAATTTTCATATTATTTTGATAACTTCCATATTTTAATGAATAGTAAAAACAAGCTATATTTTAATTAAAAACAACATTTTTTATCGCAATAATTTATATGGTTAAATTATAATATTTAATGGTTTTAACGTATAAATAGAATATATGTTTACCATTTAATATAATTTATGTCATTACCATTAATTTTACACTAAATTCATACGTAAAAACATTTCAATCTTTGGCAATGTTTTATCTTTTAAAACTCGTTTTCTTAACAACGGGATTAATTTTAAATTAATTACTGTAACTTATGTATTTTGAATTATGAAAAATGGATTCCATATTTGAATTCAGTGGGTCCAAATTATGTTAGTAGGTTACTTTTATTTTTTGATATTATGTATAGTAACTACGGTGATTTTTAATTACTTTAGTTAAAGGTAAATTAGGTAATTAAGTGTAAAAATATGATTATAAAATTACCCAAACACATGCCAAAATTCTATTAGATGACTAAATTTCGACCCATATCACCTAAGGGTAGGAATAGATTCATTTTATGGACTTTTTACCATTAAAATAATTTAATTATTATTAAAACCAAAGAAAGTGACAACAAGTCACTCTCTTAAATATTATAAATATAATAATTTTAATATAGTGATAAACTTCATGAAACATAGAACATGAATAGTATCTAGAAATATAATAAAATTATATACATCTGGTGAATTTATTTATAATTTTTAGGGATTAAATAATTATCATTAATTATGACACAATAGTGATGTTCAAATTTGTACGGTTTCCGGTTTTCCTTAAACCGGTTTGGGGTACCGGTTCCCCTAAACCGGCTTATGAAAATGAAAAAAAATGATTTGCAGGAATAGTGATGTTCAAATTATTTTATTGATTGAATTATCACATAAATGATTTTAAAAGTATTAAAATAAATATTATATTAACTATTTAATTTGATCCACTAATTTTATAGATAAATATGACATGTTATGAATCTATTAAATCTTTTATTTAGAACATATCTTCTATGTATATTTTATTTAAATTCAAATAAATTAATAGGGTCAAAATTGAAACTATTGTTATTTTATAAAGATAACATATTATAAAATTGTTTAAAAATCACAAAAATATTTAAAAATTATAATTTAAAATTTATATGGTCTAAAATGTCATAAATATTCCAATTCTGTATAATTAACAACACATAAGTAATTATTTATAACAATTTTAAATTCAGAATCTTATAACCACAAATAAAATTAAATATATTAAATAAGGATAAATCAAGTTGATAATGTTTAAAATAAATTACCAAAATGTATAATTTTTATTGTTTGATGATATTACAACTCTATCTCATCTTATATTTGTATTTGAGTCATTTTGGAGGTTTTTAAGTGAGGTTGAATTTATTATAAATTAATATTTCTTATATTACCAAAGGTGCCCCTCTCCTCACTTATAAAAAGGGCACCCCTTCCCTCTTCACATCACACCCTTTTGAGCCTCGAAGATCAGTCAAACCCTACCAATTCCTCTTCTCATAATCTTTTTATATATCATAGTGGTTCTGGTATTCTCAAAAGACCATCTCTAGTGCCTTAAGAAGATGTTTAAAGGAGGTACGTCGAGGAAGAGGTAATCTATTCTACCGACTCTTTCAAGTTTCTTTCTTCTTCTACTTCCTCTTATTTAGTTGTTTCATTATAAAGTAATAACATTAGTATTACTTATATACAGATATTTTATTATAAATATTAAACAACCCTATTTCACCTTCTATCCATCCTACGGAAAATGAAATCACCGCGCGTGCGTACGTACAAAATACCATCTCCACGCTGTGGTGTATTCTGTTTTCCACCACCACCTTACATGGATGGGAATAATGGTGAAAATAATAACTATATATGATTATTATAACATCATACTAATTCTATGATTTTATATCATCCACTCCAATTCCATTCAGTAAATATGGGAATGATATCATCGCTCGTGTGTACGTACGGATTACCATCTCCAGGACGCGATGAGATTCATTTTCCAAATTAACAATTCAAGAATTATTATAAAGTATATATAATAAGTAATAATGAAATATATGACATTTTAATGATACTGGATTTATATATATTTTATTTAATTACATATATTTAATTTAATAAGGAAACTAAAACAACGTTCATGCGTACGTACGACTTACCATCTCCATGAACGGTGTATTTCCTTCCATTTATCGATCTATTATATATACCTATATTCTGAATATATATTATATATAAATCATGTTTTATATTCTGGAATTAATTAATCATGATCTAATTAATCATATGACTAATTACAAGTCAAAATAAAGATGATAAATGAAACGATTTTACCCAAAATGCTCCTTTAACATGGAATTGACAAATGAACGGATAATATAAAGTTGTAATTGAATCATATATGATATCATAAATATTATTATGGTTTGGTTATAAGTTAATAATATGTTTAAACCCACTATATATGAGTATCAGACACATATGGAAGAAATTGGACAAAAGATAATGGAAAATCTCGCAATCTCAATTTTTATTCGAGATTATTTATACTTCAGTATTTACTGGAGATATACTTATCATCCATGACCCTGTTTTCTAAAAAATGGTTTAATGTATGTTTAAAGTCCTTTTTACCCATTTTTTACTTTTACTACATGGAATGTAAGGAATCTTTCTTTTGTTTACCATACATGGTACTTTTTGACTTTTTCGTTAAACGTACGAGGAGAATGTTTTTTTAACTTATATGGAATGAAGAAATTTTTTCGGTTTTATAACGACTAATTATCATGAAGATTAATCTACAATATTTCATTACTATTTTCAACAAAATCGTTTTCTTTTAAAATTTCAAGATATTTTGTAAAAAGAAAATGATTATGGAGAAGAAAGGATATTTTCTTCAAGAATTCATTTCAAGTGTTTTATCAAAACAATTTTACATCTAGGATGACATTATTTAATATGGGTATGTTTCAAGTATAATGTCTCTATGATTTACATCGTTCAAATTTTCTTATGATGAAATGATATCCATTTGTTTTATATGGATTATGTTATGATGGGATGATGTTTATGAAACCCATTTTATTCATTGGGTTAAGATGAATGATTTATGTTTATTTTATGAAAAAATTAAGAATGATTTCATTATGAGATGGGTGGGACCTATACCTCCCTCCAATGAATTGGGTAATTATTTATATCTCATGAGATAGACATGGCTAAAATTGAATGTTAATCTAGTTTAGTGATACAGGATTTGAACGAAGAGTGAACTCAATTCAATAAGGGACTTTGTCCCCTAAGATGGTCTTAGCAGCAATTTCTTGGCTACTATAGAAATCATAACATGTTCTTAATGGTTTCCACAATTACATGTTTTATTCCCATGATATTTTATCATGGTTAATGTTTCTTTATGATCTATGCCTTACGTACTGCCATGTTTTATGTCATTGCTCAATATTTTGATGTTTAGATTTTATGTTCAATTTTTTGCATTCAAATGTTTATGGATTGTTTTATGTTATCTATGTCTACATTTACTGAGCATTTTAGCTCACACTTTTAATGTTTTTTTCCGGGATATAAATAAAGGTTTTAGGTAAGAAAACAAAAGTGTAAAATATTTATGTTAGATGTTGAAGATCTTTCACCATATTTAGAAGATTGTGTTTCGAGTTTCCAAAGACACTAAACTATTACGATCCTTGAATGTCGGTTTTTGTTACTTATTAAGTATTCCGAAAAAGTAATGTAATGTCCACGCACGTCAAGTTTGGGGTCTCTACAATTTTAGAATGGAAGGTTTTTTTAGTTATGGATATGAATAGTACCAAATATGATGACCTCTATCAAAGTAAGTGAATATATTTCACTAATTAGATGATTGTTTATATAGTATCCAAATGCACAAACCTATTATAGTTCTCAATAGTGTCTCTATGTAATGTAATAAATATTAATAAAAATATAATATATATTAAATAAAATACTAGGTTTCTATAATCCAGCCATATTATATTATTTAATAGTAATTGGGAATTAGGTTTAAATTGTGTTAATTAACATTACGTATTTCATACTCGGTGATAATATGTTCGTACTATTTTTTATTATATTAGTATCTTCATGTCGATTTTTCTATCATGTTCTCATTGATTTTTTTCAAAAGGATCGGATGAAATGTAACAAAAAGAATGATGCTGAAAATAAATAGTCATTTTGGAAGAATTTCAAAAAGTTCATACCCAGGGTTTATAGATATATGAGGGATCTTTTTCAGACAAGAGGAAAATATTTTTATTTTTAATGTATTGATTTGAATCATTTTGATACATATGTAATGGAATAATTGGGATTTATTTTCAATAATGATGTTTTATGAGGTAGATATAAAATGGAGGTTCCAATTCATTAGTGATCATTACGATTTGACTATTTTAGGGGTGATGATTCTGGATAAATTCCATGATGATTTGTATCATCAACTGTAAATTTACCTTTATGGGAGGAGATTCCTTCCAATATTATAGGTATTTATATTATATGGGAATTATTTATCAGATATATTAACCACATGAATTATGCCTCAAATATTTTTTAAAATATGGTGGTAAGGGAGTGGTATTTTAAAAAGGCTTTCCTTAGATAGATCTAGTTCCATGTAATGACATTTACATTTCAGACATATGTTGAGGTTATAGTGATGGAAGATGTTATTTATAAGATACTATAAAAGAAAATATTATCTTGAAATTTTATTGTTTTGGAATCTATATAGACTATAAATACTACTATATTATTCATTTTTCCTTATTAGATGATGTTATTGGAACCAAATAGTCGGTTCCATCTTTTTTTATATCATATCACTAGAGAAAGTATTTATCAGAGCCCTTCTACCGGATTTAGCATTTTTATGCATATGGAGGTCATATACATTAGAATAGACATTGCCTTATCTTTGAAAAAACTTAGCATTGATCTATAAATTCTATATAAGGTAATTCCTTGATATAATATAGATCAATGAAGATCTAGTAACTAGGTATTATATATTTGGAATGATAGAGAGTGGAAGAGTGTGGCATAGTCCATCATCATGATACCCCATGTCCATAGAGTCATTGAGTAGAGAAATAATATTAATGTTGTCTCCATCTTGGTCTGATAGGATGTGAATCATTCCATACTATGATTCATAACATAGATATTCAAATATTAGGTGACCTTTATTTCATGTGGGGTATTATATTCTCATATTATACTAAGGGGTATTCCTTTTTTTCAAAAAAAGATGAGCACAAATTTATTTAATATTCCCTATATTTTTATTTAATTTATGTTGAATTGTTATAGTCCCCGTGTAATTTAATACGTTTTATGGAGTTCAATCAAGCTTGTGTGATGCTTGTACAGATTGTGAGTTGATTAAATGGAAGTACCCCTCTGTGATTGATTTCATGTAATGGAGGATACATCCCTTTGATATTATCCTATATATAAATAATATTTATATTGTGATGAAAATTTTAATTTCATTAGGAGGATTTATTTATTATATATTTTTTATGAAGATAATGACATATTTATTTGTGAGTGACATCACTGAGTGTGTCATAGGCATGTTAAACAATTTTCATCATTCATAAATGATTTTATGTTTAGTTTTATGGATGGATATTAAGTGGAATTACATTTTTTTTATTTCCCTAATTTATTTCATGGATGGGTTAGGATGATACCCCAATGATGTAAGATATATCATAGTATAGAACTTCTAATAGTTAATTATCTGATATTGATGTCTGGATTTTGGATGAAACATTAAGAGTTAGAGTAGCATCAGGATTGTGATGGTGAAAAATTTTAGTGAAGTTTATTAGCTTATTATATATCCTTTAGTTCCTGCATTTATATTAGTAAATAATATATATTTTATAATATTTTTTCCAAGTCACAATTAATTTAATAGGTGATAATTAATAACTTATATCAATTCTATCAAATTGACGATTTTGTTGATCAAGTTGAAGGAGAAATATAGATATTATGGATTGATTTGTAGTCTGACATCATAAGATGTTGGTGGATGATATTTATTCTAAAAACTCATTTTAGACATCATCATAAGAATTATGTGTTCATTTTTATTTCATTTTATATTATGAATTATCCATCCATGTTTATTATACTAATGAATTACTTATTCCATGATCTTATTGACCAGTTCATGTTTTTTATCAATGATATAAATTTATAGTTGGAATCATAAGATATAATAGATATATATTACATGTCTTTTGGTGTAATTCACAATAAAAAACTCTTCCAGATGATATTGAAGTATATGCATTATGTCCATGAGATCATTTTCTTTTAATATGTATTTTCTCATTATGAATTACTCATGGATCCTTCAATGATGGATGTGGTATTTTATTTGGAATCTGTAAAAAAAATTGATGTGGTGAGTATCCTCAGTATAGAGGTCCATTATAAGATGTTTATATAACTATTCATTCACATTGTAACTCATGTGATATCTTTGAAAATAAAATATTAGGCTTTTGTTTGGACTAACATTTTTTTATACTTTCATGCATTTTAAAGAGTTCCTCTTTATTATTCTTGGTCTTCATTATCTAGGGGAGGGTTCTATGTTCAACCGTTATTGAAATGATGCATATTATTGACTATTTCGTGTATTGATATAGAATAGAGAGGTTATGTCATAGAGGTTATGGTGTTTATAGCCTCATGAATGAAACAAGGATCCACAATAACTTTTACCTGATGTGGTTATATTTTATATGATTTTTTGGAAATATTTTATCACTTGTCACGATCCGTCCTCGGGGCCCAGGCAGTGACTACCCCAATCCCCCCATCCATTGGCCAGGGGCTAGTGACTTTCACCAAAGAAGTAACTCACTAAAACTAGGAAGGCATTGCCTTTGAAAATCGTAAACACACACAAACAGAGAACAAGTAGAAGAAAACACTATGTAAAAGATGTATAACATGTGTACCGAATGTAAAGGGGCCGGAAATACAAGCCCAACAGTAAATTACAAGGAAAAGACAAAGAGGTATAACTAAAAAGGGAAACTACTAGAAGGTGTCTACCATCTCTCGGATCATCCACCACGGATCTTACCTAAAGGGCAGGTACATATAGCCTCATTAGTGATCCACATTCGTTTTTCACCTCTGGGTACCGACTCATCATGAGGTCCTCCTCCGGGTACCATCCAGTCCTCATACACTCCGCCTCAGTCAGTATTGTCCTACGTCTGCCTCCAACACAACGAGGTTTGGGCATAGCCTGTGTAGGAGTGAGTACAACGATACTCAGTAGGGACCCTGAGACCCTCATGGTTCTCACAAAATCCAACAATGAAAAACCACAATGTAAAATACAATCATGAGGTATCAACCAACCGCACATAGGTATATGCCCATACAAATACCTATGTTACAAATCACAGTCCGGGTCTAACTCTTGAGCCCAAGCACAACCCATTTTACAAACGAAGTAAAGTAAATCATTTCGTTGATATAGACTGAAAATCAAGACTCATCCCACACCGATATACATCTTTTGTAGAGTGATGGAGATGATCAGATGTAGTCACTGATTCATCTAAGTTGTCGGACCCACACATGATACAGGACCAGCTAAGTTGTTGGACCCACACATGATACAGGACCAGTTATTCCCATCTGAGCTGTCATACCCACACAGGATACAGGACTAGCTATGATATCAGACCCACACAAGATACAGGACCAGCTATTCTAGTAATGCCCTGACTCTAGTTACCCAGAGTCGGTTCATTATTACGTATCATTGGTATGATCACAAAATATCAATTATTGAAATACAGATTAGTTTAGTAACCTTGAAATCACTAGATACATTCATAATGTTTACATTACATCATAAAATGGAAAACTAAATCAACATTGTCTCCATAGACAACACTGAGATCCCATAGACTATCCCTGGAGATCAGTCATAATATACTTATTTGCATCTTGGGAAAATCAAAACATAGAAAGGGGTGAGATCATATTCTTAGTAAGGATAACATTATAGTGTAAACTTTCATAAATAAGCATAAAAAATTATGGCAAAGTATAACTAAAACAAAATCCTTTCATACTTGAACTTTAGAATAATATCGAAGAAATAAAATGAAAAAATTTCATTTACATATTCACTTGGATATTCTGCAAGTCGAATAATCACATGTAGTATCAATAACTTATTTCATAATGATTGAATTCATAATCCCAGACTATCATAACCACATAGTCATGGCCTTGTCCCAAGGATACAAATACGATTTTTTCAAGGCCTTGTGCCAAGGCACTAGTTTGTCTCATGAGACCTACTGATGCATCGAGGAGCTATAGCGGGCTCCACCCGTCACTTACTAAGTCCAATGAATTCCTCATATGAAAATTTTGAAACATAAGATGAACATTCATATTAAAACTAAAATACGAAATGTCAATACTTTAACCACAAAACATGAATGGTATAAAAATAGCACATCCAAAGTCAAAAATAACTCATTCGATACGATATGGAAGATTTTATTGTATCAAATTAACCTCAATCGAGAATAATGAAGGATATTGAAATAAATTAAAATAATCATCAAACTATTGAGAGAAATATCCACCTTTTTTTAAAACATTTAAAACTCACACTATTTGTCAAGAAGCCATCTAAAATAGATTTTTGAATCAATGTTTCCCATACCACTTTGAATCTTTTAAAAGGAAATTTTTTTTAATACATTAATGTCCTTATAAATAAATCCTTAAAACCATTTTTAAAACATGGACATTAATTAGAAAGATTTAGAATAATAAATCTTTAAAACATTTAAAAATGATATTTTAGTTATATTTTATAAAAAAAAAGAGAGACACTTGAATACAAATAATTGAGGTAATAAAAACATTGTAATATCATGAGAATAAAGTGATTCATGATATACTATGTCAAAGTATATTATATACACCATATTAAATTGATTTGGTGTATAACAACAATGGAGTCTCAATGGAATGTAAATTGAGATGAAATCGCTCATAAAGGCCATATCCTTAGGTTAAGGATAAGTCAATGACATAATTATGTGTGAAAATAAAAATACCCTCAATATGATTGGATATTCAGTGTAAACCAATCAATGGACATTCACACATATTCTGGTAAAAACAACACCAACTAATTAGATGTTTAACTCAATAAATGGAGATTGGGTTAAAATAACTCTTATCGAGTTCATATCGATGACTTGAGAATTTATCAATGGAGTGATTATGTATATCAAAATTATATCCATAGAAAGAGGAGTGGAAATTATGACATAAGAAAATGAATAGTGATTCCACACATAATCTTGGAGTAAAAGAATCAATGAAGTATATGTAAAGCTGAATGACTGGAAATTAAAATTTCAAATTACATTATCAATTTGGTAACATACGAAACATACACACATGAATGAAAGATCATAAAATGATGATGTAAATATCCCTAAATTAAATTATATTACCCAATGAATATAATCATGGGCAGTACACAAACCACGTACAATAAATAAGTGGTGAACAATGGAATTCACCCGGAATTACAAGTGAATTATGAAACCCCTTAGTTTGTACTATTTCCTTGGTATAGGGTAGGTTAAACTCTTGTATAATGGTGAAATAATTTTTATAAAATTATACAATAATCATATACATTAATATGATATCATATATGATCTTTTAACATTGATTTGTTGATAATATCTTAGTATTATCGTGGTTTCAGGTGTTAACGAATTAATTTTTCATTATATTCTTTGTTATGTGAGACATATTTGTTATGGATGGGATGTATCTTATTCATATACTGAATGATATCAAGTCTCTAAACATTATATTTAATCATCAAATGAAATTTAGTCTTTAATGTATATGATGGGGAATGAATCTCATCGTGTTCATGGAGACGGTAATACGTACGTACGTACGAGCGACAATTTCATTATTTTGATATTAAAATAATATATAATTGGATGTTATATCATATATAGAGAATAATTAACATGTTATATTTATTATTTAAATGAATTAAATTTCATTATTATACCCATCCAAATAATAAATTATTGAATAACAATTACACCACGACGTGGAGACGGTAGGTCGTACGTACGCACGTATGGTGACATGTCATTCAAAGGATGGTTATAATACTGAATATGGTTGTAAAATTTTTCTAATAATATCACAGTATATATAAGATAGTGGATTTATTTTTTTAAAATGTAAATAACAAAGAAGGACGAAGTGGAAGAGGAATGGAACTTGAAAGATGGTAGTGAAATCATTACCTCTTCTTCAGGTTCTTCCATTTGATTTGATCAAAATGGATCCATAGGATGGATTTCTGATCAAACTAAGGACTCTAGGTTTAAGGGAGGATAGTTTAGAGTGTATTTGGGTAGAGTTTGGCCGATCCAAAAAGCTTTGAAATTTATGAATTAGTGAGAAGGGGGAGTGACCTTTTACAAGAGGGGTGAGGAGAACCTTAAGAAAAGCTAGAAATATTTTTTTATAATAAATTCATATTCGGTTTATAATGGCTGATAAGTTGATTATTAAAAATTTAGGGTGGGTATGGATCTAAATCCTTTCAACAAAAATATTTTAGACAAGTTTGGGTCACTATATTAACCTTATCTTTTAGTTATAACTCTTAGTTAATTAGTTTTACATTTACCATGTCACTTTGTATATTTATATTATATAGTTAATAAACATAATATTTACATCCAAGAGACCCCCAAGTGGTCCATTAATAATACAACTATCATTATATAAGTCCTTTTTCCAATACGTAGATTTCTAGGAATATAATATCAATTAATAATATAATATTGCTTTTAAAAACTCATTTATGTCAATTTTGACAATATTTAAAAATTTATTTTTGTTAAATTCTTAACAACTTTATTATTTGGAACCATATTCATTTAAGCAATAATAACAAGCCATATTAACCAATAAAATTATTTTATGCCATAAAAACATTAAAATTATATTTATTGTAACATTTATAATACTAATTATTTGATTCTTACATTAATAATGAAAATACTACATCATTATTGTGTCATAAATAAATTTAATTATTCAATGTCTAAAAATTATAAATAAAATACCATTATGTATGAATTAGTTTTATCTTTCTAAAGAATATTTATTGTCGAAAATTTAACATATATAACCTTATGTAAAAATTATTTTTCTAAAAGATATATGCTTATGTTATTTTTGTATTTACTTTAACATAATTAATATAAAGTGTCGTTATCATTTACAAGAGGATACATGGGGTCCCAAAATCATCCCAAAGATGCTCATGGTCGGAAATGTATCACAAAATAGGGTTAGGACACGTTTTCAGGTAATTTAATATTATTATAATATTATTTTGTTACCCTTAGTTACCAGATTTACCCTTTAACCATGGTAAATTAAATATTTACCGAAGTAATTATTCAAAATGTCTAAAGATAAGAGTTACATATTGACACAATTTTAACCTCCTAATTCTAAATATGGAATCCATTTTTCTAAATTCAAAACACAGAAGTGGCAAAAATTAATTTAAAATTAATTCTTGTTGTCAAAACAAAAAGCGTGTTTTTAAGAAATAATAACTATCAAAAGATTGGCACTTCCTTATCTGTAGTTTAAATGTGAAATTTTGTACAATGACCAACATTGTATTAAATGTTAAAAATATATACTAAATATAATTTAAAACCATTCAAATTCATTATTTAACACTATTAATTATTTCGATTAAAAAAGTTCTTTTTAATTAAAATGTATTGATTTTCACTATTCCTCATAATAAGAAAGTTATCAGAAATGTACCAAAAATTCACCATAAGATAATTTTGATATTCTGAATCCAATAATAAAGTCCATTTTGAATGATATAATGTATAAAATTTTAAAAATTGGGTATTACTATTCATAACGGCTAGTTTGATTGGTTGTGGTGTGTGTTAGAACTCGAAGTTGTGTATGACAAACGCTACTTTATTATAAAAAGGGAAACGTACCGTGGAAGCATGGGGTGTTACATTCTCCTCTACTATAATAAATTTCGTCCTCAAAATTTTTAAAATTGGGCATGGTAATATAATGAAATGTCCCATGTTGGAAAAAGAGTCAATAAAACTATCACTTTAAAATAAATTAAGAGAAGTAAAAAAGGTTACCCAAGACAACATATACTAGGATTCCATGAAAACATGGATTTGGAGGAGAAATCGAAGTGTCATGGTCTGATGGAGAGGGATAGAAAACATTATTAGGAGAATGTTATTAACAAGAAAACCAGAAACATGTTATTGGACAAACATTCATTAGTTTCCTAGTAGGAAAAGTAAACGGACAACATTTTTTTTAGTTACATTACATAAAGATGAGAAATTCATCTCTGAGATTGACTAAGAACATAAAGGGATATTCTTACTTTTATGTAATGTTTCATTCTTTAATAAATTTCTACTACTACCTCATTTTTAAACGATGAGTATTCAAGAAGACCTGGTCACACTAGAAGAGCTAGAATAAACATCTTATAGAATCACATGATCCATGAAGGATAAACTATATATTTAACTTGTCTTTAGAGATTAATCAAAACTAAAACTGTTTGTATAAGATCTGATGATCCCCCAAAAGGATATTTCATTTGAGAAAGAAACACTAATCTTGATTTCTAAAATTGAACCAACAATACCCCAATGATAGATAAATACCATTTAATATACAATTTTCCTTAAAATCCTTCAATATAATACAAACTAATAGTGAAATCCAAAACATATATGAATTTGGTTATGTAGTCTTCCACGTTAAATTGTATCTCCAAATGACATCAACTACTATTAAAGTTACATACTTAAAAGTAATTAACCTAATCACATATTCTCAATTATAGGTTAATCATATCAGTAAATAACCCAAATCATTGTAAATTCACAATAGAAACGTAGATAAAAATCCACCATTACATCTCAAATAAAATATCATAGTATTATATTTTCCTTAGGCATATAGTGTTCCCAACAGAGCGAACGTCTTCCAAAATAACATTTATCACTTAATCACCAAATCAATTTTCTATACTAAGGGGATTTATTTGATAAGACATAAGATCAACTTATTATTGATCAATAAAATCATTTGACTAAAAATAATTAGTCACACTAACGAGGGACATCATGTAGTCCATTGGTAGGTGATAAATCCCAATCGCACATTGGTTGTGGGTTCGATTCCCACATCTTTGTCCGACGCGACGGGTTGTCACACAGTCTGTGTGTTGTCCTTTTTAAAAAAAATATTTTATATCACTAGTAAAATGAGATAAATTCCTCAAAATAACCATAAAATAATTTAACCACAAATGTTATCTCATACCTTTAATTTTCATCCCAAAATATAATAACATGTAATTTCCTCAAACCAAAAGATCATTTAAAACCAAATGGTTATTTATAACAATATTCACCAGAGAAAAGACAAGTCTTCTTCAAATATCATTCTCACAGGGAAAACAGTAGTGTTATAAATACATGAGAAATTTATTCCAAACTAATTCCATCAATAAGGAGCACTAATACTTTTAAAAATTTCTCTAACCATTTATTTCCACATAGCTTCTTCTTTGACCAAGAAAATACCCTATAGAATAATCAATTCACTCAGGTAATGGCCAGGTCCCCTACATTTATGGAAAATGACTGTAAACGGATTCTTGGGACCATTTTTATTTTCTTCCAAAGTACTC
This sequence comes from Viscum album, assembly GCA_963277665.1. Taxonomy (NCBI): domain Eukaryota; kingdom Viridiplantae; phylum Streptophyta; class Magnoliopsida; order Santalales; family Viscaceae; genus Viscum; species Viscum album. The sequence goes on from OY728143.1 coordinate 1,020,913,169, forward strand.
TTCATTTTACCTTCGCAATTCTTCACATTATGTCTATCTTTCCCGCACGTAAACCATTCCATTGTTCCATTGAGACACTTTCATGGGTGTCTCCTTCCACATTTCCTGCATGATAGAAATTGAGGATTCTTTTCTCCATGGTCTCCACTACTAGAGCTCTTATCATTTACCACCTTTCTCTTCTTTTTTGAGTCAGGGAGTTGGTTAATATATATGTTGTCGATCATATTTTTCGAGAACTAATTTGGCATGAACATGATATCTTTTATGCCTATCAACCTTCCTTTTTTTTCTTATTGACACCACTATTCCCACCATATACATCATTCTCAAAGTTACTATGACTTCCTTGGAATATATCCATCGACTAAAACCAGAAAAAAATTGTGTGATAACAATAGTCATAAAATAATTTAGATAATATCATGACACCATATTATTAATTTGAAACACCTTAGGATTAACCAAGGTTATTTATTCTCATCTTATATTAAAATACTTTAAATCGGTTTGTAATGAAAATGTAAATTACCCTAAGCATATCCCCCGGAAGTGTCGTAAGCAAGAGTACCGCAAGGCCCATTGTCATGCCCCAGTTCCCGTTGGATTCTATCTCAAAGCGATGATTTTGGGTTTTACCCTTAGGTACATCTATGCCAAAGCCACCTCTACCTGCTCGTATCCAGACATGGATGTATTGCTCAGAAAACTCAAAAAATCTCTAAATTACAAAAATTCTATGAAGTTCTTTTATACTAATCTTCAATGTCTCTCTTATGGCTATGTGATATAATAATAGTTTATCTAAATCTAGCTTCCATGGTTTATACTAAACTTCCTCTAATACCAACTATAATGACCCGACCCCAGTTACATAGAGTCGATGCATTATTAAATATCATTGGCATGATCACAAAATATCATGTCTCGAATGACCGATTAGTTTAATAGCCTTGCAATCACTAGATACATTCATAATGTTTACATTACATCATAAAATTGAAAACAACAACAACATTGTCTCCAGAGACGACACTGAAATCCCCTAGACTATCCCTGGAGGTTAGTAATAATATAGTTCATTGCATCCTAGGAAAAATAAAACATAGAAAGGGGTGAGCTCAGATACTTAGTAAGGATAACATTATAGTGGAAACTTTAATAAATAAGAATAAACATTTAAGGCAATGTATAACTATAACAAAATCCTTTAAAACTTGAACTTCAGCATAATATATCATAAATTAATTGAAATAATGCCATTTAATTATCACATGGATATTCTACGAGTCGAATAATCACATGAAATATAAATAACCACTTTTATAATGATGGAATGGATAATTCCAGACTATGATAACAACATAGTCAAGACCTTGTGCTAAGACTCCAAATACAATTTTGTCAAGTCCTTGTGTCATGACACTAGTTTGTCTCATGAGACCTACCGATGCATCGATGAGCTATAGCGGGCTCCACCAGTCACTTACTAAGTCCAATGCAGTACTCATATTAAATTTTTGAAACATAACATTTTCATTCGTATTAAAAGTAGCATACGAAATGTCAATACATTAACCAGAAACCATGATTGGTATAAAAATAGCACATCCACAATCAACCATAACTCATTCGATAAAATATGGAAGATTGTATTGTATCAGATTAGCCTCAATTTAGAATAATGAAGGATATGGATATAGATTAAAAAATCATCAAACTATTTCGAGAAATAACCCACTTTTTCTTGAAAACATTTAAAAGCCACACTATTTGTCAAGAAGCCATTTAAAATTGATTTTTGAATCAAAGTTTCCCATACCACTTTGAATCTTTTGAAAGGAATTTTGATTTTAAAACTTTAATGACTATATAAATAAATATTTAAAACCATTTTTAAAACATATACATTAATGTGAATGATTCAGAATAATAAATCTTTAAAACATTTTAAATTGATATTATAGTTAGAGTTCCTAACCAAAGGAGAGACACATGAATTCAAATAATTGAGGTAATAAATAATTTGTGATATCATTAGAATAATGGGATTCATGATATAATATGTCAAAGTACATTATATACACCATATAAAAGTGATTTGGTGTATATCAAAAATGGAGTCTCAATGGAAAGTAAATTGAGATGAAATCTCTCATATAGGCCATATCATTTTTTTAAGGATAAATCAATGTCATAATTATGTTTGAAAATTATAAATACACTCAATATGATTGGATATTAACTGTAAAATAATCAAAGGACATTCAAACATATTCTTGATAAAACAACACCAATGAATTAGATGTTTAACTCAATAAATGGAGATTGAGTTAAAATTACTCTTATCAAATTCATATCGATGCCTTGAGAATTTATCAGTGGAGTTATTATGAGTATGAAAAGTATATTAATATAAAGGGGAGTGGAAATTATGATATAAGAAAATTAATAGTGATTCTACACATTATCTTTGAGTAATATAATCAATGAAGTATGCGTAAAGCCGAATGAGTTGAAATTGAAATTTCAAATTACATTATCAATTTGGTAACCAAAGAAACATACACCCATGAAATAAGGATCATACAATGATGATTTAAATATCCATAAATTAAATTATATTACAAAATTAATACAATCATGGGCAGTACACACACCACATAAAATAAATAAGTGGTGAACAATGGAATTCTCACGGAATTAAATGTGAGATAAGAAACCCCTTACTTTGTAAATTTTCCTTGGTAGAGGGTAGGTTAACCTACTATATAATGGTGAAATAATTGTTATTAAATTATAAAATAATTATATACATTAATATGATATCATATATGAACTTTTAACATTGGTTTGTTGATAATATCGTAGTATTATCGTCATTTCGGGTGTTAAAGGATTCACTTTCCATTATATTATTTGTTATGTTAGACATATTTGTTATAGATTGGATGTATATTATTCATATAAAGAATGATATCATGTATCTAAACATTATTTTTAATCATCAAATAAAATTTAGTCTAGAAGGTATATTATGGGGAATTAATCTCATCGCGTTCGTGGAGACGCTAATCCGTACGTACGCACGAGCGACAATTTCATTCTTTTGATATTAAAATAATATATAATTGGATAATGTATCATAAATAAAGAATAATTATCATGTTATATTTATTATTTACATGAATTAAACGTCATTATTATACCCATAAAAATAATAATATATTGAATAACAACTACACCACGACGTGGAGGCGGTAGGCCGTACGTATGCACGTATAGTGACACGTCATTCAAATGATGGATATAATACTGAATATGGTTGAAACATATTTATAATAACATAAAATTATATAGAAGATACTAAATTTATTACTTTAGAGTGGAAATAACAATGAAAGAAGAAGTGGAATAAGAAAGGAACTTGAAAGAGGGTGGTGAAATCATTACCTCTTCTTCGGGTTCTTCCTTTTGATTTGATCAAAATGGATCTTTAGGTTGGCTTTATGATCAAAAAATTCCTTTAAGTTTAAGTAATTATAGTTTAGAGGGTATTTGGGAAGAGTTTGGAAGAGCCAAAAGGCTTTGAATGTGTGAATTAGTGAGAAGGGGGACTGCCCTTTTATAAGAGGGGTGAGGGGCACCTTAGGAAAAGATAGAAATATTATTTTATAATAAATTTATATTTGGTTTTAAGTGGCTCAAAAGTGGATTATTTAACGTTTAAGGTGGGTATGGATCGAAATCATTTCATCCAATATATTTTAGACGGGTTTGGGTCACAATATTAACCTTATCTTTTAGTTGTAACTCTTAGTTAATTAGTTTGATATTTACCATGTCTCTTTGTATTTTTTTATTATATATTTAATAAAAATAATATATACATCCAATAGACCCCCAAGTGGTTCATTTATGATATACCTATCATGATATAAGTCCTTTGGACAATCCTTTTATCTTTATGAATATAATATCAATTAGTAATATAATATTTGTTTTAAAAACTCATTTATGTCAATTTTGAAAATATTTAAAAATTGGTTTTTTTTAAAGTCATAAGAACTTTATTAATTCGAAAAAAAATTCATTTAAGCAATACTAACATGTCATATTAACCTATAAAATTCATGGATGTCATAAAAAATATCAAATTATATTTATTTTAACATTTCTAATACCAATTATATGATTCATACATTAATAACGAAAATATTGCATCATTATTGTGTCATAAATAAATTTATTTATTAAATGTCTAAAAATTATAAATAAAATACCATTAGGTAGAAAATATTTTTATATTTCTAATTAATATTTATAGTTGAAAATATAACATATATAACTCTATGTAAAATTTTTTTTGCTAAAATATATATGCTTATGTCATTTTTGTATTTATTTTAACTTAATTAATATAAAGTGTCATTATCACTTGAAAGAGGATCAATGGGGTCCCAAAATCGACAAAAAGATGACCATGGTCAGACATGTATCAACTAATAGGGTTAGGACATGTTTTAGGGTAATTAAATATTATTATAATATTATTTTGATACCCTTAGTTACCAGATTTACCCTTTAACCATGGAAAATAAAATATTTACCGAAGTAATTATTCAAAATGTCTAAAAATAAGAGTTAACTATTCACCAAATTTGGACCTCCTGATTCTAAATATGGAAAAAAAATCAAAATTAAAAAAACATAAGTAGCAGAAATTAATTTAAAATTAATTCCCGCTGTTAAAACAAAAAGTGTGTTTTTAAGAAATAATAACTATCAAAAGATTGACACTTCCTTATGTCTAGTTTAAATGTGAAAATTATGTACAATGACCAACATTGTAAGAAATTGTAAAAATATATTCTAAATATACTTTAAAACCACTCAAATTCATAATTTATCACTATTAATTATTTTGATTAAAAAAGTTATTTTTAATTAAAATGTAGTAATTTTAACTATTCATCAAAATATGAAAGTTATCAGAAATGTGCCAAAAATTCACCCTAAGATAATTTTCATACTCCGAATCCAAAAATGAATTCCATTTTGAAAGATAAAATTTATAAAATTTTAAAAAGTGGGTATTACTATTCCTAACGGATAATTTGATTGGTTGTGGTGTGTATTAAAACTCGAAGTTGCGTACAACACAAACTACTATAATATTCAAAGGGAAAAGTTCCATGGAACCTAGGAGTGATATAATTATATCGGACCCACATAGGATCCTGGAACAATAGTCAGAACTGTCAGACCCATGGGGGATCTCGGAATAGTAGTAATCGCTGTCAAACACATGGAGGATTCCAGTACAGAAGTTTTCATAGTCACAACAAGCCCTAGGGTTCCCGCACATAGTACGCTCAATTCAGGGAGGGTCCTCTCCTTGAGAAACATTTCGATACAAAAGCTGTCATGAAGTCTCGATTTGATGTATAACGTAGTTCTTTCTCATCATACGGAACCCAACGTGACAGCCGGTGCGTCAATCAGACGCCCGCTTTGTGAGTTATAGGCATTTCTGTATCAGGGGCCCGGTTAGTTTTTAGGCTCAAACCAACATGATCGTACCCCAAATGCATCCAAACATCAAGCGTGGTATTCCAAAAGTATTGTATCCCTCCAAGAATTCCATCAACGCAGGCGGTACATTAATCGAACACCTGTAGCCCTAGATGCAGGCTAAAAGGTGTAAACGACCAAAGCATGTCCGGGTCCGGTCCGACCCAGTCGGACTGACCCAGCCCAACCCAGTTTGAACTGGGTTCTGAATCGGACCGTGGGTCTGACCCGGTCTGAGGAAGTGACCCGAGCTGAGGGGACGGCCCGATACGAAGAGACGGTCCGGCCCAGCCAAGGGGCAACCTGGCCGAGGGTGGACTGGCCGAGGGCGGCCCGGCCGAGGGCGGACCGACTGAGGGCGGCCCTGCCAGCCACGCGGGGGTGGGGGTGTCACGCCCCTCCCCAGTTCATCGAAAAAAACTAGAGCCTTGCGTCAGTTCAGGGGTTGTAGGACCCGGGTGGTCCCGCATATCCAGCTCCACGGTGGCCGGTCCGGTCGGCCGCCTCCGCACCTCCACCGTGGAGCAATGGCACCACGGTCCTCCCGCCCTCCGTGCTAAGCAACGGGGCCACGCCGTCACCACCGAAACCCAACCTTGCAGCGGCCTTTGGCTCCACCGTGTGGCGCGATGTAAACCTGCTTATCCCTCCCCTTCGGCCCTCCCGACCGCGGTTCCTCTCTGGTGCGGCACGACACCCCTTTGTCGCAGCCCACCCTGGCCACGAATTCTGCACTTCTGGCGCGGTGCAATGTGACTGCGCTCGACCTCTTTCATTCATAGCGATTCTTCTCCAGTGAGGTGTGATGGCACCACGCCCTTCCGGCTCCACCTCTTACATCTACCAAACAAGAATCAACGGATGGATGTTGGGCCGGGTTTGTTCGGCACGTGCCCTCTGCATTAGGTGATAACAATTGGCCATCGTCGAACCAAATTAAATGTCGATGAACGACGGTATAATTCATACATTAAAATATTAAAATCCCCCTACCTCGATTCTAAGTAATTCATCGACGTAATGGAACGAGGGCGGACGTCGATTCGTTGATGTCAGGAAACATCCGAGGATGAAGCGTCGCTGACGTTCCTCGTGGCGGCTCCTTCTCTTGTGGCTTGGATGAAGATCTAAGACAGTACCACCGTTCTTTGGAGATGAGGAGAATTCATCTTCGAGAGGATGAGGTTCTTACAAGAGTTATACTAAGCTCTCAAAATATTATGCCAACCCAAAATAAAAGATTATCATATCTTATTTTAATGTTGACATAATGAATTCAAAAAAATTTAAATCACACTAATTAATTAATTAAGTCATAAATTAATTTGTGTTAGCACCATTAAGTGGAAGACCAAGAGATTCCTCTATTAATGGGGAGCTCAAGGGGTTTAAAGGGGGTTTATAGGGGTTAAAGGGTTAGGGTGGGCCCCACCCTAAATCATCCTCCCAATGGTGGTTAGGGTGTGGTGGGTCCCACCTTCAACCTCCCTTTGTGGGTTTTAACAACCTTTCAAATAAAAATCTGTCACACGTATTTTAATTCAATTTTTATTTAGAAACCCCACTAATTAACTCCCAATCTCGATAAAATACAACTGCGTTAATGGTCTCCTTAAGAGAATACTAGCACTGCGAGTTCAACGGTGCCCTCAGATTTCAATTCTGATCACTGGTTAAAATGATATGAAACGTTGTTCGCTCGTTTACTGAATGTACCCAAAAAATGTTTGGAAAATTATTAACAGCCACCCTCTACCCACTGCTGTTGAGGTTAGGGTCTTCCTAGGTGAAGCACTCCACAAAGAACCTAACGGTACCCTCGGATTTCTAATCCGAGTTACTATTTAAATGATATGAAATTTACAATAAAATAATTGTCACTTAATAATTTTATTCACCACAAAAAACTAACTTTCCCTTGTGGCCCTCGCTGTCCCAAGTTAGTATCTTCTTAAAAAAAGCATACCCTCACGAGTTCAGCGGTGGTCTCAGATTTTTAATCTGAGTTACCGTGTGTGATTTATAAGCATTTAAAAAATAAAATAACTTTATCTAATTATTTTATTTACAGTTATGCCATTTTCAGTTTTTCTTAGAGGAGGCCCACACCGACAAAACATAAGTCACTTTTAGCGTAAACCCACCATCCTGAGTGCAAAGGCGGCCTTAGATTTCTGATCTGAGTAACCATTTAAGAGTTATTCCACTTTTTCAGGAAAACTGCATACACGCATTAATTTAAGTTTAACAAAACATAGACGGGTCATTCCGGGCACTCGGGGCCTCTGAATCGCACGCCGTCAGAAACTGCAGACTCATAAAATTTTAAATTATGTATGAAAAAAATTACATGGAAATTCCAAGTCTTTACATTCTCCCCGCCTCAGGGCTTTACGTCCCCGTAAGCTACAACTCGAACAAAATGAACAAAAGGGTTACTGAGCATGCATCTGAGCCTCCCGCTGCCATGTGCTCTCCTAGAGGTTCTCGTACTGCCAGCGAATGCGCACAAGAGGAATCGATCGTACACTCATGACTTTCTCTTTTCGATCCTCAATCTCCACTGGATCCTCTATGAAAGTCGCCCTATCATTGATATCCAACCCACCATGGTCGATGATGTGGGACGGGTCGTGCATGTATCTCCTCAGATGAAATTCGTGGAATACATCGTGCACCCGGTGCAACTAAGGTGGAAGACCTAGAAGGTAAGCCACCTCACCTACTTTTTTGAGGAACTAGAAAGGTCTGATGAATCATAGAGATATCTTACCGCCTTGGAAAATCTTCATAGTCCTCATCGAGGTGAGACCCGTAGAAAGAAGGGGTCGCCATCCTCAAACTCCGGAGGTATCCATCTCCTAAATGTACGTGGAAAACCCATCAAGAATTCCATGGATATCTGATCCAACTTCGACTCTAGGACCTCTAAAGGCTGAACGAATCCTGCTGGTACCTATTGTTCTGGCTTCACTTGATGACAAGTTAGGCATCATGAGAGAAACTCTGCCACTTCTTTCTTCATTCCCTACCACCAGTGCTGTCGTCGGAGGTCCTAGTACATCTTTTCCACTCCTAGATGTACCATTGGAGGAGATGTGTGGAACTACCTCAACACTTCCTCCTAAAGTGAAAATGGTACCATGGTACGTTCTCTGAAAATAATGACATTATCCCACTTTTAGAAAATCCATCATGTGCCTTCCATATAGATATCTGAGCACATCGCATATCACAGTCAACATCCACACGTTGTGCCTCCCTGAATCACTGAAGAAGTGGAGGAGTTACTGTGAGAGACTGTAGAATGTTTGCTCCATCCCTATCAAAAAAGGATATCTACAATGAGGCCGGAAGCATCGTCATCTCTCTGATCTGCAAAACTCCTGATCTCCTAGTGAGAGCATCTGCTTCAACTTTCCCCTTTCTATGAGTATAGACTATCTCGAAGTCATAGTCCTAGAGGAACTCAACCCAATGCCACTATCTCAGGTTTGGGTCCTTCTGGGAGAAGATATACCTAATACTCGGGTGGTTAGAGTATACTGCAAAATGTTCACCCATAAGATAGTGCCACCACATCTTCAAAGAGAAGACCACTGTTGCTAACTCCTGGTCATATGTAGTGTAGTTCTCCTCGTGTTGTCTCAACTACTGAGAACCATAAGTAATCACTGATCGCTCCTGCATTAGGACACACCCATTTCCTCTCCTTGATGCATCGCAATTGAGTACGTACCCAATAACCTTTTCTAGTAGCCTCAAGCTGGGAACATTAGTCATCCTATTCCTTTTCTCTTGAAAGATCTTCTAGCATCTCTCTGACCACGCGAAGGGTTGCCCCTTCCGTGTTAAGTCTGATTGTGGTTCTACAAATCTGGATAAGTATAGAATGATCTTTTAGTATAATACAGCCAAAGCAGATGTCCCTCCCCCCTTTGTGGGGGTAATACTGGAAACATATTTTGAGTATATGTCCCAATGTATTCACGCTCTTGTTCGGAACTGAAAACTCAGAGTTCCTACAACCACGAGGGTAAGCCTGGACGATTCAAGAGTGATCGGCTGCACCCTCCTATTCATGAGTTTAACATGTGTTTCCTGGGTTTCTATTTTCACCAACTAAGAAAAACCTCATCCTAACGTTGTAGATAAACCACAACCTTTTTTTCCTAATACAGTCAATCTATGTATGAAATGTGGTTGCCCAGTCTATACCCAAACAAACATCGTCAGGCCTCGACACTGCCACCAAGAGGTTCCAACTAAAAATCTCACCTCAAGGGTCAGATCACACCATCGGCATATATGTGCTTATCGAGTCTTCTCCTAATGGTATCTAGAGATGCCAGGAACAAGAAAACGTCATAACTAGAAACTCTAGGTCTGGGACAAGATTCATGGAAGAAATGATTGATTCGTATCTATGTCTATTGATATAGCAATTAGTTGTAGACATAGATCGTACCACGAATAATTCCTAGAGCCCTTGGGTCACACTCCTTAAGCACATGCAGCTACTCTCTTCCCCTGCCCTCATGCTCTCTAAGCCTGGCGGGGAATTCAAGGTGGGTAGTTGTAACATGTCGAAATGTTCACCACCTCATTCCGCCCTGCAGATTTATATGGCATTAACACTTCCTCTTCTCAAAACATTTTACACGGTCAATTCTCTAAGACTGGCGCTAGTTTCATGCTTTCCAACTGCTAACATTCACTAGCTGTATCCGCTCATCCAATGAACATTAAACCACAAGGGTTCTCTCTATAACCCTAACATAAGTAGGAATGCATAGATGAAAAAGTGCTCGCTCGGATATCCTTAAACACACCCCGCTCAGAGGTCCAAGCTCTAAAGCACTGATCGTATCTTATTCATCGAGTACTAGGAAATATTGGTATTCCCCAATGAATACACAGCTACCAACACATCGTCCTGCTGAAGCTGTATAAGCTCTATAAAACTCTTAGCCACCACCTCAAGCTAGTCCTTAGACGCCTGTGGGTCGGACTCGCCTCGGAAGATGAGAGATATCTGCTGCCAAAGCACATTTTTGGCACTAAGCCTACATGTGTCCTCTACTGGTACCGCCAGTAGTGTATGCTGACCAAGAGGCAGTGATATAGTTGTCAGACTGCCCAACGGTACCATATCAGAAAATAGTCTAAGTACAGAAACCTCATCACTATGCGGAACATCCTCAGGGACCCTCACTAAAAAAGACCAGTAGCTAAGATCGACATCTGCTCTACTAGTGTCTCAACTAGGAAGAAAACTCTAGTAATATCCTCAATCAAGTCCTCTGTTGCCTGGGAATCTGTCTCGCCTCGATACCTTAGAGTCCTCTTCCACTGGAACTCGTGCAACGTGCTCAGTCGGCATGTACTGACCACCAATGCGGGTGGTGTAATTTTCTACCCAACAGGTGGTGGTGATGCTGGTACACAACACAAATCTACCAACATAGTAAGAGGGCCCTAAACCAGAGCCTTGTTGCTTGGTGGCCCATCATCGTGTACTATCTCAGAAACCCTAGCTGGCTGTCTAAGTAGCGACATCCGGATAAGGAACAGATACGCCATATTCAATAAGTTATACCTAGTGAGGTGTCTCAAAGTGTTCACAAATAAGACTCTTGGAAACACACTCGTAATCAGTGATTTCGTGCACTGAGTCAGAAATCAGAAGTCAGGATCCTGGTGTATAGATACGTCGTCTTCCGCACCAACACTGGACTCCCTAGACTGAAAAACACATTCAATACTCTTAACACTATTGCTTCATAGTAAGACACGTCAGAGTCCTAAGTTATGTGGTACAACAAACTCCACTGATACCAATTTGTCAAGACCCATTCTCGGGGCCTGTGCCATGACTACCCCAAGCCCGCCTTCAATAGGCCAAGGGCTGGCGACTAGCACTAAAGGCATAACTCCCTAAAACTGGGAAGACATTGCCTTTAAAAATCATAAACACACACAACTAGAGAACATGCAGAAGGAAACACTATGTAAAATATGTATAACAACTGTGCTGAAAGTAAAGCAGCTAGAAATACAAGCCCAATAGTAAAGTATATGGAAAGGACAAAGAGGTACAACTAAAAAGGGAAACAGCTGGAAGGTTTCTAGCAGCTCCTAGATCATCCACCACGGATCCTGCCTGAAGGGTAGGTACAGATAGCCTCCTCATTGCTCCACATCCATTCATCACCTCTAAGTACCGACTCGTCGTGAGGTCCACCTCCGGGTACTGTCCAATCCTCGTACACTCCTCCTTGGTCAGCGATGTCCGACGTCTACATCCCACAAAACGAGGTGCAGGTATAGCCCGTGTAGGGGTGGGTATAACGATACTCAGTAAGGACCCCAAGTCCCTCAATTTCTCCCAAAATCCATGAAGGATAAAACACAAAGTAAGATACAATCATGAGTTATACACCATCCTTACTTAGGTATATGCCCATAAATATACCTAAATTACCAATAACAGTCCTCCTCCAAATCTCGAGCCCAAGCATAACCCATTCCACAAAGTTAGTAATGTCAGTCATTTCGATGATATCGACTAAAAATCAACACTCATATCACACAGGTATACATATTTTGTATATTTATGGAGATGATCAGATGTAGTCACTGATTCATCTATGCTGTCGAACCCACACAGGATACAGGACCAGCTAAGCTGTCGGACCCACACAGGATACAGGACCAGCTATTCTCATCTGAGCTGTCAGAACCACACAGCATACAAGACCAGCTATTCCATTGGACCCACACAGGATCCAGGAATAGAAGTTAGAACTGTCAGACCCACAGAGGATCCTGGTTCAGTAGTCATCACTGTCGAACCCACGGAGGATTCCAGTAAAGAAGTTTTCACAGTCGCAGCCAGCCCGAGGGTTCCCGCATGCAAGAAGATCGATTCCAGGATAGTCCGCTCCTTGAGCCATGTTTTGATACATAAACTATCAAAAATTCTTGAGTTGATGTATCCATTAGTTCCATCTCATCAAAAGGAACCCAACGTGATAGATGGCGCGTCAATCGGGCACTCGGTCTGTGAGTTATTGGCATTTCTGTCCAGGGGCCCGGTTGATTTTTTGGATCAAACCAACCCGACCATACCCCGACTGCATCCAAACATCAAGAGGGGTATGCCAAAAGTATCGTCTCGCCCGAAGAATTCCATCGTCGTAGGCTGTACGTCCATCGGACACCCGTAGCCCTAGATGCGGGCTAAATGGTGTAAACGACCACAGCGGGTCCGGTCCGATCTGACCAGGTCTGAGGAAGTGACCCGAGCAGAGGGGATGGCCCGGTCTGACGAGACGGCCCAGCCCGATGGGTGGCCCGACCCGAGGGCAGCCTGGCCTTAGGGTGACCCGTCCAAGGGGCGGCCCAGCTATGGGCGGCCCGGCCGAGGGCGGCCCGGTCGAAGACGGCCTGGCCGACCACATGATTGAGGGGGTGTCGCGGCCCTCCCGGGTTCGTCGAAACTGAACCGGTGCCTTGAACTAGTTTAGGGGTTGCGAGACCCAGGTGGTCTCGCTTGTCCAGCTCCATGGCGGCTGGGTCGGCCAGCCACCCCCGCACCTCCACCACAGCGTGATGGCGCCACAGTCCTCCCACTCTTCGCACTGTGCAACGGTGTCGTTCCATCACCGATGTGGCCCGACCTGGCGGCGGCCTTTGGCTCCACCGTGCGGTGATACAGCGATGCACATCTCCATCTGCCGCGGGCCTCCCGACTGTGGTTCCCCTCGGGTACGGTGTGACGGCACAACACCCCTTTGCCACGGCCCTCCCTTGTCACGGTCCAGCACCTCCGGCACGACGCAACGTGACAGTTCCATGCCTCTTTCGTTCGTCGTGGTTCTTCTCTGGCATGGTACGATGGCATCGCGCCCTTCTGGCTCCGCCTCCGATGTCAACCCAACAAGAATCAACAGACGGATGTCGGCCCGTTTTTGTTCAGACAATTCCGTCCGCATTATGTGATTATAATTGGCCACCATCGAAACAAATTAAATGTCGAATAACGATGGTATGATTAATACATTAAAATATTCAGATCCCCCTACCTCGATTCTATCTACATCGTCGATGTCCTGAAAAGAAGGCGGACATCGAATCTTTGACATCGGGAAACGTCCGAGGATGAAGCGTCATCGACGTTCCTCATGGTGGCTTCTTATCTTGTGGCTTGGATGAAGATCAAAGATAGTACCATCATTCATCGGAGATGAGAGGCGTTCTTTGTCGAGAGAATGATGTTTTTTCAAGAGTTCTAAAAATCTCTCAAAGGATTATGCCAACCCAAAATAAAATATTATAATCTCATATTTTAATGTTGATATAATGAATTCAAAAGAATTAAAATCACACAAATTAATTAATTAAGTCATTAATTAATTTGTGGTGTCACCGTTAAGGGGAAGACAAAGTGTTTCCATGATTAATGGGGATCTCGAGGGGTTTAATGGGTGGTTTAGAGGAGTTAAAGGGTTCGGGTGGGCCCCACCCACAAACATCTTCCCAAGGGTGGTTAGGGTGTCGTGGATCCCACCTCCATCCTCCCTTTGGAGGTTTTAACATCCTTTCAAATAAAAACTTTTCTCACATATTTTTATTTAATTTTTATTTTAGAAACCCCATTAATTAACCCCCAATCTCGATAAAACGCAATTATGGTAAAGGAATTCTTAAGCGAATACTGGTGCTGCGAGTTCGACAGTGCCCTCAGATTACAATTCTTAGCAACGGTTCAGAAGATATGAAATGTCGCTTGGATGTTTACTGAACATACCTGAAAAAAGGCCAGAAAATTATTAACAGTCTCCCTCGACCCACTAAAGTCGAGGTTAGTCTATGCTTAGGTGAAACACGGCCCAACGAACTTAAACATACCCTGGAATTCCAATCCGAGTTACTGTTTAAATGTTATGTATTTTACAATAAAATAATTGTCACTTAATTATTTTATTCACGGCTAAAAACTAATATTTTCTGGTGGCCCTCACCGACCCATGTTAGTATCTGCTTAAAGAAAGAATAACCTCACGAGTTCAACGGTGGTATCAGATTTTTAGTCTGAGTTATTGTTGGTGAGTTATGAGAATCTTAAAAATAAAATAACATTATTTAATTATTTTATTCTCGGTTATTCCATTTTTGGATTTTTTTCATAGGAGGCCTGCTCCGGCTAAACTTATGTCACGCCTAGATTAAACATGCCATCATGAGCACAACAGTGTCCTCATATTTTTTATCCGAGTAACCATTTAAGATTTATTCCACTTTTTTAGGAAAACCCCATACGCGCGTTAATTTAAGTTTAATAAAACATATATGGATCATTCCAGGCACTCCGGGCCGTGAAATCGCACTCTGTCAGAAACTGTGGGCTCGTAAAATTCCCAAGTATTTAAGAAAAAATTTCCCAGGGAAATTCCGGGTCTTTACATAACTAGGGAAATTTTAATGGTCATCATAGTTCATAAACATTTGACATATGACTCCATAAATGATTAATTGAATTTATGGAAGTGAAAATGAAAAAAAAAATATTTAACAATTATGATTTCCTAATATCCAATTAAACCAGGTAATAAAATATTTTTGGATGATTATTAGAGATATAAGATGAGTGATGATGCTTTTTGTGTGTTCGAACACTCTAGGTGTGTAATGGAAGAGCTGGATTTGAGAGAAAATTATATTAGTGATGTTGATTATGTAGGTTTTCTTTATTTTTGATGGTTTAGTCGTCAATGGAATAGTCGAAAAAAGAAACAATCATAGTGTATTTTGATGTAGAGGTTTGGAATTATTGAGTTTTTGTTCAAAATAGTTTTAAAAAATGGTCTTAGGATTATAAACATCCGGTATGGTATCATGTGAGCGTCTTCATTCCATTTTCTATCCATGACATAGTTCCTTAAGAAATAGATAGTTCACCTACTATATTGAATAATAGTGTAGATAAGATTTATTATGATATTAGATAAACAATTTTTTTATCTAGTATAATTTTTTCAGATTCATAATTTCACTCTCAATTTTTTATTATCTAGAGAGTGAATATTTCGAATGATGATTCTAGTGGTCTTCATTATCTACATTATATACCATAATTTAAATCGTTTGAAATTTTGAGTGACATCATCATTAGATTCCCTCACATTTAGGATGGATGTTATTATATATTGGTGATTATGTCCTTCTTTAGAATATCATGTCACTACATAGATAATATTAAATTTAGATTAGTGAATGTTTTTTTTGAGGAATTATCAGGAGGAGGTTGTGAGGATTCATCGTGTTCCGAAGGAGAAAATTCTAAAAGTGATACCATATGAATCTAAATGGTTTCGAGAGTTCTATATCATGATATTTTGTGCCCATTTATGACTTCAACAAAGTTTTCAAAAACACAAAGATAGTCATATATACCATATTATTCAAGCATCTGGAAAACATTCCCTTATGTTCTTCAATTTAGAGGATATTGTGTAAGAAATGTAACAATAGTGATGTTTTTTATCCATAATAATTATTTTTCTACGATTAGTGTATCATGTATCAATGAATATTATTAATTCATTTTCTAATCAATTTTTTGTTTGACTGGTTATTGAGGGTAAAAATTTCCCATTCCATTATTCGTAAATAGAATGAAAATGGTTAATGTAATGTAGGGACGAATGGAGGTAGTGTACAATATTTATATTTCATATAATGATCATAGTAGTAGGCCTTTACATTTTGACGATGAAGATTATGTTTTGATTAATGTATCACCTCATTATGACTAGTGATTATTGTAATGCCCCCAAATGATAAAGGGTTAAATGACTAAATGATATGACAAATGTCAACAAGGTGAAACATCCTTTTCTAGAGTATACCTGATTAGAACTTCACATTTAAGTGTGCTTTTCTTAGATTAGTGATCAGGATAGTTAACCTTCTGGGATCTTTCCCTGGGTGTGTGTGTATGAGGACAAGGAACCCTGGAATGGACAAGTGTTGACATGTGTGGACTTTCATTAGTCAGATGACCCATTCATGTAAGTGGGTGGACCCCATGGTTGGGACCATGTGTCCACGGGACATGTAGTGGTACCTAGCGGGCTAGGACCCGATGACCATGTTATGGTGTGGTGGTTACACTATCACCGGGACCTAGTTTTCACATTTGGTATCAGAGGTGGTACCAATCCTTAAGTACACTGCACTTCCTAGGATATGATATAGGGCACATAATGAGGATGTTGTGATCTAAAGGGAGTGATTGTAACACCCCCAAATGATAAAGGGTTAAGTGACTAAATGATATGAATCATGTCAACAAAATGAACCTCCCTTTTCAGGAGCCTACCTAATTAGAAATCCAAAGTTAAGTGTGCTTGGCTTGGATTAGTGATCAGGATGGGTGACCTTCTGGGATCTTTTTCAGGCGGTGTGTGAGTGAGGACAAAGCACACTGGAAAGAACATGTGTTAGTCTATGGGGACTGTCATTAGTTAGATGACCCATTCAGGAATGTGGGTGGACCGCGTGGTGGGGACCATGTGTCTGCGGGGCAACTGGTGGTACCTGGCACGCTAGGACCCAATGACCATGTTAAGACGGGGTGGCTATGCTATCACTAGGACCCAGTTCTTACAATTATTTTATCATTTGAGTATGATTTCCCCCCATTTGGTAGACTATTGAGGTGTGGGTGTCTTCTAGAGTTATTAAATTTAATCAAGCACATCCCCCATATATGATCTAGATTTATGACATAATTTTTGACTTTTGACTTTAATAATGTATGGAAGATTATTCACATTTCAATTAGTGTGGTTCTATATAATTAAATGACTTAGTGACCTTTTAGGAGAATCCTCATGTGATTCGTGACCATCCAATGATGGTACTAAACATTTGTCTTATTCCATTGGATTGTTTCACATGCTGTAAGAATGTTGTATATAAGATAAAATGGTATTTAGATTCCCTATTATGCATTAAATATACCATTTTATGTAATATAATTTCTCTTTTGTGATTTATTTCTCCCATCTCAATTTATGACATGGTAAATATTATGAAGCATGTGTGGATGATCATGAAAGATTCTATGTCAGTTCCATCTAACAACAGTTGCTGGATATTAGTTGATATCATCACAATATTACAAATGAAATGGGTATTTATATTATTTTTTCATCTATGATTTCATAGAGTATTAGATGATTTCTTATCAGAGTGTACGACACGAGATATGTCATTTGTACATTGATATGGTGATAAATATGTTTAATACTCTATTTTATCCATTTTTGCAGCATCACCATGCACCAAAAATTATATTCCAAGGAAATGTATGATTGTAGAAAGCATTGTAAAAAATATATATATTCATTATATTTATTAATATGGCCTAATTGATAACCCATTTAAATGATCCAAATTTCAATCCAATGACACATGGACAATAAATGTCCACCTAAATATTTTAGTCAGATCAAAATAGATTTTCAATGGTTTTTAAATTGAATACCACAAAAAACACATATATAAATTTTATATGTTATAATTTCTGATATGGAAGTTGAAATTTCTAGTGATTATTGTGATCTGGACAGGTTTTAGTTGCTAGAGAATAACCTAGATGGGTGAAAAACATATCACACATTTGTGGATTTTCAATATTGCTAATCCATATAATAGGAATTTGAAAATTTTATAACAAGTAGGTTGGATCATAAAGATCTGGTTTAAATATGTAAAAACATATATCGGGGGTTTATGTCTCCCTAAAGCAAAAAATTGGGATCACTAAAAAGCCGAGACACACAACTAAAAGTCCGAAGCCTTTTAGAGATGGTGGATTTATAAAAGATACTTTTTTATTTAAATATGATTGATCTTCCACCTATTTTTCCACTATTGAACACACTATAATGATTATTATTTCAAAACAGTCCCTAAATAATCTGGGATATGCCGGGTTAGGACCAACATGACCTAACATGTGACATTCACACCAAGAAATATCCAGGGCCCCTTTTTAGGGGATTATGTACCAACCGGTGGCGAAAAATATTATGAAAAAAATTCACATCATAATGAAAATATTATTCTACATTGTTGTAATTTTTTTAAGAGGGGGACATATATATTATTAATTAAACTTTTATGAACTTATTTTAATTCATATTAACTTCAAATTAATAAAAATAATTACACATTTTAGTTTTTAGGCAACTATATTGTGTGTAAAACAATAAGGGGAAATTAACAACTAATGAATGTTTGAAATTTAATTTATTTGTATTATCATAACAATTCTCTGGGTTTTTTGAAATAACTAATTTATTTTTAGCATGCTAGGTATCTTTATTTTCCAATATATAAATACAAGTGAGAAAATTTCAACTATTAATATATTGATTTTTATTTAAAATTCCAATGTTCCACTCACCTACTTGTAGTTATACATGTATTATGATGAATTATAACCTTGATACATACCATGTAATTATTTGGTGATGTTCAAAATGGGACATTAATACAATGGAAAAGTAATTATGTTATGACACTAATCGGGTATTCAACCATTGAGGTCACAACAGATCCATTTTCACTCTATGTGTCAACAAATAGTACTTTATCAAGATGGGTTGCAATATATATTTATTTATTCCTGTTTTATTATTTTTATTTTTTTAATTTTTATATTTACATGAAACATTTGAAAAAAAATAATGAATATATAAATGAAATGAAGACATGGGGAATGATATTCCATTTTATGAATTGATATGTTTTGAGAATCATCACATTGTATGATCTTATTAAGTATAAAATGATCTCATTTTTTGAGTAAAAATTAAATTTAAGAAAGAAATAATAAGTTATAGTATTTACCATAGAATGGATTTGAAAACAAATACGGTGTATTTATAGGACCCCAGAACCTCATGAGATGGGAGGGTGAATATGGGTGTCCAATTTTTATTTTAAACTGATAGATCTTGTTCCCAAATACGTAAAAACCCATTACACCAGTTTTATGTGAAATTGATGAAAACAAAAAATCACATACAATGTGAGGACACTAAAATTATTCTTGGTTCACCACAAATGTCTATGTCCAAGGAGCATATGCCGACAAGTTATCAGCTGTACCAAATTCCCCCAATATTTACTAGTTGTTGTGTACAAAATATTAGCACAATCACTATATTATAGGTGCAAAAACATTACAAGGTTTTAATGATTGAACAATGTGTCCATCAGATCACTTCTTCTAACCCCCCTTGCTCACCACATTGGGAGGAATATTAACTTAGTTTATCAACCCCAAAGTTTCATCAATGTGTTAGCATTAAATTATGTGTCATTAACTATAGAAAGATGCTCTATTGAACTCTTGTTTTCACGTATAGATGTCTTTCACATTTCAGATCACTATTAGATCACAAACTGTTCATCCCCGCACAAACCTCATTACTCCACAAACTGTATAGCTCCACATACAAGGACTTCCTCCTCATGAAATTTCTCCTTCTTCACCACATATTGTGCTGCATCCACTACATACTACCTTACTCTGCGTACATTGGGGATTACTCTACACATTTCCACTCTCCATATAGTGTGAGTATTCCTCCACGTACATCCATTCTCTTTGTATTTTTAGGCCTCATCCGCAAGATTCCACTGAATGTTGCGACTGTGAACTCCCTTTTCATAACTCATTCACATACCACTTCTTCCGTGTAGACCTAAATCATCCTCTTTGAACAATAATCCCCCAAATGGTATTCTTCCTTCATGTACCATATTTAATTACATTTTCTAGACATCATTAAATTCCTTTTATATTTTTAAATAATATATATTTGGTGTACTCTTCAGGTGAAATACTTATAGATTTTAAAAAATTCTAATTGGTTCTTTAATCACTGAGATAGTACATGATGAAATGATTTTTTTCTCTTTATATTGGAAAATAAAATGCCATAATCTTGCAAGCATTGATTTACCTTATCGTTTACATGAAACTACATTTACTACATATTTTTCATCTCTAATGAATTTTATCACATGCATGGTCTGCAAACCTCTATTCTCCCAATGCCGCATCACAAATCATCGTATTATTTTTTTATGCAAATCCATCAAATGAATCTAAAAACTACACGTAATTTTTTCGAATGACATGCCATCCCGAGAACCATCTGCTATATGTGAACCACGTGCCTTCTTGAAAATGGCCTTTGTATCACAATCTATTCCTCTTATGTGGTTTTTATACCGCTCTCTCTTCATGGTTCATAGTTCTCCATTCCACAAGACATATTTTGAGATGCACAATCTGTTCCCAGAACATGGTTTGTGGTCATCAATTCTATTTCTAAAACACTTCCTTTTATAAAAAATATACTCAAGATTTTAAGGCCCAAAAATTTAGAAAACACAAGGAAACTATTATACCTTCAATCATACATTCATCATTAATCATAATACCACATTCCCTGAATCCCTTTTAACCATGATAATGTGTATTAAAAACAAACAAAAAACATACTCTATATTCAGGAAAGAACATACATGGTCCCAACAATATTATCCTTCGGGTTAGATGGTAATCCACAAGTAAATTCAATATATAACAAGCCATGACATGATATACAAGAAACCACTCAACAAACAATCTATGTCTATGTGAGAAATTCTTGGTGTAGAAAACAACACAGGAATCATCAATTGGGTTTTCTTGATAGCAAACTCCAAATATTTCATTATCATTATCTCAAAAAAGTTTAACTTTTTAACTCTTCATAATCCTCAATTGTAATATTTTTGAAGACCTCTATTCTCCATCATAATTTCAAATTTTAACCTCCTAGTTTGAGGAATATTATATTGAATTTTTCCATTCTCTGTCATTAGAAGTAATCCCAACGATTCAGATCATGACATTTTGTGCTCAAATAATCACTCCACCTAGACTTTACCTCCTCCATATACCAACAATACATCATAAATAATATCAAAATTCATAGCTGAATTGGGGAGAGGGTATCCATTGTAATCTCCTCATGAACTGGGAGGCCGTTGAACACTACGGTTGAGTTAATTCTTCTCGAACTCATGAGTTGACAATGGCTTTGTCAGTATGTTTTACACGTGATCTAGAGTTCCAAAAAGATAAATTTTAATCATTCCTTTTTCACTATTTTCCTTCATGAAGTGATAACTAATTTCAACGTGTTTAATATGAGAATGCTGACCAGGATTCTTCATATGATCAATTTCATTCTACGTATCATAGTGAATCACTATTAGCTATTTCACCTCATCACCTATATCAGTCTGTTGTTTCTTCATTTAGAGAATATGAGTGAAAGGATTTTATATAGAAATATAATCAGATTCTATAGTACTATGATATGTACATTCTAGTATCTTAAGAAAATATCCCACACATTTCATTCCCATAATAAATTCTCCACTAATTGTGGACTTTCTATCAATGATATTGTTATACCATTCAGCACCAGAAAAAGTTTATTGTTAAATATATCTTCATGTAGAAAAGTATAAGCAATAATTGTGAGTTCCAAATGATATTCTATCATCTTAGTTCGAATTTTGTTGAATAAGAATGTTCCAAATAAAATATTAGGTAGTGTCACAGTCAAGTACAATATGAATGCAAAGATTCACTTGTACAGTGTGGGATCTTCAGAATTCCCTTCTTCACGCTTTGGTGTTTAGATCTAACTACAATCGGAGTGAACATTGGTTTGGATTCATGAATAATGAATATATTTTGAATCTATCTTAAATAAATTTCATGAGAAAGAATGTGTATACTTTTATCTAAATAAATAATATCCCTATGAAGTAGGTGAGTACAAAAATCACAGACATTTGAAATTATGATTTAATTAGATTGGAAAATTCAATCACAAATCCCTTAATGCTTCCAAACATATAATATTATATGTGTACACTAGTACCCTGAAGTGATCATTATGAGAATTATTCATGTAGATATTATGATCCACTCCTCATATTTCAAATTCATGCTTTTTTATATAAAAATACATTCAAGAATACCATGCTCGTGGTGCCTACTTCAATCCATATATTTCCTTCTTTAATCTATAGACCATCATTTCAATATTACAAAGTTGAAAACCCCCTTATTGTATTATTTAGACTGATTCATCATGAACTCAATTTAATAAATCTATTTTTACTTCAATTTGATATACTTTTATCATTTTTGGATTTAAATTGGAATAAATAATCTTATTAACTCTACTCTATCAACTCGAGTAAACAGTTCATAAACATCAATAACTTCAATCAGTTAATATCATTTACACACTAGGTGTGTCTTATTTTGGATCAAATTTCCATGATTCTCAAATTTATATTTAAAAATACACTTCATACAAATCAAATTGTTGTTTTTAATTCAATTAACTATATAACATCTTTAGTTCTTATCATTATGATCCAAATCATTATTTAGGGTTTTAACCCATGATCAAACCATTCAATATTATTTAAATGAGGATGGTTCCAAAAATAATAGGAATGTAGACAGTTCATTATTCCTCAGTTTCCAGGTCTTTTTGGGAGTTGTAAAATCCCAAATATTGTTGGATTGGTCAATTTTTACTCTACGATTCTCCTGTGAATTTCAAGAGAATATTCTTAATATATGGTTTCCTTCTATTATTATCTTTCTGATTAATCAACATGATGTATATATTGAGTGTTCTTCATGCATTCATCAGCTTCTGTATTTGGTTAAGATCCATATCCACATTCATTCCAATATTCTATCACAACAGCTTATAAATTTTATGAGGCATTTGTTGGTTTATCTTCAATGATCTTCCCAACACTAAATTCCACATTTTTTCTTACATGTTTATTGAATCGTTTTAGGGTTTTATATTCATTGAATATCTAATTATTATTCCATCATCTACAACATCACCATACCTTCCAAGATAACCTTTTCTAATTCCAAAAAAAAATCATTTACTTTTGAAGAAAAAAAAAACATCAATGAGGGATTATTTCTATTATATAACTCATAGATTGTCATGATTTACCCAATATAATGCCATATTTGGTTTCTAGTATGTATTGTAGTTTGAGAATCCTCTTTCCTGTATTTGTACGAGATACGAATCTCAATTAGAATGGTTTTATCCACACTATTCACCTATTGATTTCAGTGCTAAACAATAACATTTTTGTGGGGTTTTCATTGCAGCCAACTCATATTGAATTACATGTTTCTCCATGTAATTTTCAATTTCAATGGATGTGTACACCACTCTATTGTTATCATGTAGAACATTGATTATCCATCTAGTATAATTTTCATCTATTCTATGATAGATTTTCATGTAATTATGTACTTGTCATTTCATGTGAATAACCATCAAATAAGACATTATAATTTATTCATCAATAAATATGACAATTAACATTTCTACATATGTTCCAGAAAAATTTATCAAAACAAATATATCCGTATGAATGAGATAAAAAATATTTGATACTCATTTATTCTTTGGACGATATGAACATCACAAAAACTTTCATAGCATGAAATAATGACAAGTCTTCCCTATTTAACACATCTTATTTTGGATATCCATAATAATATTCAGTTTTGACATAATTTCAATATCATTTTGATTGATGTTACCCAAACTCCAGTTCCAAAAGTTGTTCTATTCTTAAATTCTCATGTACCATATGTTCTCTTTACATTACAGTTGAAATAATTTTCCATTTGTTTGGCATTACATCATTGGAGGATTTTATTTTCTTATTTTTTATTATGCGCCCCTTTTGATTTAATTTATCCACACTTCATGAGTCATAGAGTTGTCTCACACGCAGAATATTTTGATGCAACCCATCCATAAAATGATCATTGGTCTTCTTCACCTTACTATAAGCCAGTTCATTACATCCAATTTTATTGATCTTGAAAGCACCATCATAATAAAAAATTTCTATTTTATAGTCCTTATTGTTAATATTCAATAACATTTATTCATTTCTCATCATATGTGGGGATCATCCACTATCAAGGATCCAAAAGATAATATTCATTATATCATTAAGAGATACTTCTACAGGGTTGGATTTTTCTTTTTTTTCGATTCCAATAATGAATAATAAGATTGAGTGGAGGATAATTATTTAAATTCAAATATAACTTCTAAGTGATAAGTTTATTAATTATCATATTCTTCTTATAGCAGATAAATTTTTTTTTAAGAGAAACATTGTCTCGTTGATGAATATTTACTTGCCTCTAGGTTCTATAGAAAATTATCCTCCCAACCCTGGTCCAGAAATCAAAAGCATTATGGTAAAATTTAGAACAATGAAAACAATATCCGAAAATTATTTTTTCTATAATAATGAAGATATGAATTCCTTAACCTATTTTGACATCCTATATATTCTATATTCATATAACACATTTTCTGTTCATAGTATTACATTGTGTGTCACTTGTGGCCACAAAATTGACATTTCATAAGTGGAAATGTCTTATCACCTCTATTCCTCCTCATTTCAACTTAATTAGAATGATAATTTAATTTTCTATCATCTCGGAATTAATAAATACATTTATCAATCATAATTTCAGTTTTATTTGAGGCATTATTTTTTGGACATCAGGTGTCTTTGTGAAATGTAAAAATTTGATCTTTCCTTTAATTTTTTCCATTTTACATTCAGTATTTTATGTTTTAGTATCACAAATAATTCATATGTTTCCCATGAATTAATGACTCTCATTATTAAGAACCTTCTTAACTCTGTCATAGCCACATATAACACTCTCTATTTTCTTAACATATGAGATTTTTCCAATATAATTTTTCTTCATTTTATTGGTTGTACTTGATTTACATTCATGTTTACCCCCTAAGAGAATCAACTTCTTCTTCATGTACCTCAATTGTTTTGAACATATCCTCACATTTCTATTTAATTTAATTAATGAAATTTTCTTGTTATTCTATTCTATGATTCAGTTTAACTATATTTTCTGATCTTTCCAAAGTAGTTGAATTTTCGTTAACATCTTCCTCATGTTGATCTATTTCAACTTCTATTATATCAATATATTCAGATGAATCTTCCACAATTTCATTACACTTTTTTAATATCTTATATTAATTATCATAAATAAAAATAATGTCCTTATTTTGATTCATTAGATTAACATTATTTGGTAAATAATATTCTATAGATTTATGTTCTAATGGTTCTGATTTTCGAACGATAGTCATGATTGATGTGTGGGTTCCATATTTAATTTCCAAATTTTCTTCTTCAAGGAATTCACTATTATATTATTATTATTCATAGACAATAACGTTAATCTAATGTTTCTTATCGCACTTGAAGTATCCAATTTTGAAAGTGCTTTTTTGAGGCTTTTGTATGTATCTAGCTTCACCATTTTCATCATCAAACATTGTTGTTCACTGAGAGGAAATTTTCCCAACAAAAATTGGCCAAAAGAATCTTGCCTAAAAATTTCCCATTTTCAATCTTGAATTTCAAGGTAATGATAGAAATACATAATTTTACCTAATTATCTTCATCAATACATTATCCATAATCATCATGGTTGTCCATTGCATTGAATTTTATTTCATTTATTACTTGTGTCATTACATCTTTTGGTTTGACATTAATCTCATATTCAACTAGGCTGATCTACTGATCATCTAAGGAATGATTGGAATGATGCATTTCCTAAAGGAATAACACCTTTTCATTATAATGAGATATATATCATCACATTATTTTTTTTATTGTATCATTTTTTAAATTATTCAAAAAGACATCACATTTCTCCAAAAACATCAATAATTTTATTGAAAAAGAAATAAACATTTTCTTGATGATTCATCTTCAGATCATTAATATTTTTTTGAAAACAGGGATTTTTTCATCCTTCAACTTTCATAAATATTCTCAATTTTTCCCCACAAAAACATTTTTGAGACAATGATCATAACATTTATATATATCTGACTAGAAATAGCTACAGTGAAGAACTTTTGTGCTTCGGTATCTACATCAAGAATTTTCCAAACTGTATCATCCATAGACATCCCCGTTGGACTAGTGTCTTGTATTCATTATGAAGTGGAAAACAAGACATATATTACATGTCATATTAGATGAGATCTAATACTAGTATTCTAGATTTAATGATTCTTCAAACAAAGAGGGGTACTTCACTAAAATTTACTATGTTTCTAATGAAGAAAAAAAGAGCATATTTAATAGCAGTAGCCTTTAGGCTCTGATACCACATGAAGGACCTAGAAACAACCTCATAAGGGAGGAGTGTATCATGGTGTAACATTTTTCATTTAAACTAATAAATCATCCTACCATGATGGTGTGATCCTAATAAACCTATTAGAAAAAAACTACAGAAAAAAAATCATCACATGAAAAGTGATGACACATCAATTTTACATGAATCAGCACAAATGGATAATTATAAGGAGCATAAAAAATAGTTTTTTGGTCATAACAATGACCAATAATCATCACAAGTTGTGGACTAAAAATTGTTATAAAGATCTCTCTTATCTTGGTTTACTGACTTTATAAGTTTTTATGGATATAACATTGCATCCCTTAGATCACATCTATTGACTCCTCCTTGATCACTTTGTTGGGTAGAATCTAAACACATTTTATTTAAATAATGGTAAATTAATTGGGTTACGGTTAAATTACTCATCCACAACTATAGATATGTCCCCCGATGATGATCATTCTTCACATGTAGACATATTTCACATTTCCTTATAATGATAGTTAACTAAAATTTCCTCAATGTACTATCCACCTACATGAACGAACCATACTGCTCTACATACCATGACTTATTCCTATAATAACTACTCCTTCTCTAACTTGTAATAAACTACTTCCACTGTTGACTGACTCTATTCGAATACATTGAGGCTTCATCTATGTACTCACCTACTCCAGATACTTTGAGGATTCCTCCACGTACTTCCCTACTCCACATATTGTGAGGCATCCTCTACATATTTCCTTTACAAACATCAACAATGGACTACTTTCTCATAGAAAATTATCATATTTATTCTTCTATTTAGACTAAAATCCTCCTCTTCACACAATATTCAATGAAATGGACTTCTTTATCTGTATGCTCACTTCCGGGAACTGTTCTAAACATCACCGAATTACATTTTTATATTTAATTAACATAATTGAAAGGTTTTATTCCCAATAGTCACTTATTGATTTTGAAAGACTCTCATTTCTTTTAATATCAATTAAGAAACTTATTTAAGGAAAAATTTCTCATGTATATTGGTAAATAGATCTTTATAGTCCTCTAATCCAGGAGTTAAAAATATTTATCATGGAGCTGCCATTACCACGTACCAAGCATCTCCATCCTACCGTTATCCATACATGGTCTGTGTTCCTCAATTCTCCCTATATGGTTGAAGAAATCACCTCCCCATTTCAATAAACAAAACTCATCAAAGTTTCCAAAAAAACCACCTAATATTTGAGAATGACAGAACATCCCAAGACCCATTTTTCTTCTGCGAACCACAAGCCTTCCTACAAACCTCTATGGCTTCACGAACTATTCCTACTATTCAATCCGTATTTTATTCCGGCTTCATGGTTTGAGGTTCACTATTTTGTATTCCATACATCATGATCCGAAATATTTTCCAGAACATGGTTCGTGGTCCGAAATTCCATTTCCAAAACTCTTTTTTTTTGGAAAAATATACACTTGATTTTGAGCCCCCAAAATTTTGTAAGCAATTGGGAACTATGTCATCTTCAATATTGATTATCATCTCAATCGCATGATCGCATTCCTTGAAAACTCCTTGGTGAATATAATGTGTATTGAAAACAAAAACTTACAAGACATTATATATAGAATTGAACAACCTTGGTTCCAACAATATCCCTCCTAGAGTTTGTTTGCAATATGTATGTAAATACAATGAAGAACTAGCTAGATAAATGGTAAACAAATCAAAAAACTCTCTATTTCTACATGATCAATTCACAATGTATAAATAAAGAGGTTTAGCATGAATTGGTTTTTCTTGATACCAATCTACAAATTTTTCTTTATCATTAACTCCAAACTTTCTACCTCTACAATTCATCATTTTCAATGATTGTCACATTTTTAATGTCCCTTATTCTCCATTATCATTTCATATTTTATCATCCTTATTTGAACAATAAAACAATAAATTTATGCATTCTCACCTATTGGATATAAACCCCAAGATTTATATTTTAACTTGTATAGATAGATGTACACTCTCACCAGATCGTATCTCCCCCAAAAATGTGTAATACATCAAAAAATAGAATAAAATAGTTTTCACAACTAGGGATTGGGGATCCCTTGTAAACACCTCATGAACTGGTATGTGGTTAAACCCTAATGATCAACCAATTCTTCAAGAACACTTGTTCTGAAAATTCCATGGTCAATATGTCATCCACTTGATCATCAGTGACAACATGATCACCAGTTACAACATGATTCATTTTAATCATGCCTTGTTCAACTATTTCTTTGATGAAGTGATATCAAATTTCAATGTATGTCATACAAGAATTATGAACATGAATATTTGTATGTTTAATTTAAATACTTTTATCACATTGAATCACCATTGGTTGTTTCACCTCGTCCCATATATCAGTAATTTATTACATCCTTTTTAGAAGCTGGGTGTAAGGATTTGTATCATAGATAAAATCTAGATCATAAGTTTTAGTACAAGTAATTTCATGTTTTTTACTCAACCAACCCAAAAATTTCAATAGGAAGGTTTTTTGGTTCATTGGTTATTGAAATGATACATATCATTGTTTGGGTTTTGAATCGATATACCAGATAGAGCTATGTTATTTCATTTAGGATATCGTATATATCATCTCATGAATGAAACTCGGATCCAAAATAGATTTTTCAGGATGAGGTGGTATTTTATATAATTTTATGAAAATATTTCCCATTAGTGAATTCATTTCTGTCTTCACAGATCAAAATCATTATAGATATGAATCCTCACTAGATGAGTTAAATATTTAAAAGTTTCAATGGATAAATAAATTTATAGAATATTATTTTTAAACATACTATAAATCTAGGTAATGGAATAATATGGATGATTATTTGAGATATAAGCTCAGTGGTAATGCTTTGTGTGTGTCCGGACACTCTTGGTGTTTGATGGAAGATATGGGTATCATGCACAGTATAATGAAAGAAGTTGAAGGAATAGATTTTCATTATTATGTGATTGTATAGAATTCATTGGAGTAGTCGGTGGAAGACACCAACATTATTGATTATAATGGTGTGTTTGGAATGATTTTGTTTTTATACAAATATTTTTTTGTTAGATGGTCTTAGTATTTTTAACATCTGGAATAGTTTCATTGGATAATCTTCATTCCATTTCATATCCTTGAGTTAGTTCACCATGACATCCAATGTTCACCAATAGTAGTGCATCCTAGTTGTGAAAAGATCTATTAGGATATTAGAAGTACGTTTTTGTGTTCTAGTATATTTTTATTATAATCATTGATTTTCTATTGGTGTTTGGTTTTTTAGATATTGATGGTTGAGAATCATGTTCATAATGGTTCATATCATCAACAAGATATACCCTAATTGAAACGGTATTAAATCTAGAGGGTCATCATCATCAGATTCCATAATGTTTATGAAGAATGATATTTTATATCAGATATTATTTATTCATTTATAGAATCATGTCACTTCTAATAGAATATTGAATTTAGATCAGTGAATTTTTTGTTGATGAATTATAAGTGGCCATTGTGAAGCAACATGGAGTTATGAAGGAAAAAAGTTATGACATTGACTCCATTTTTAACCTCAAAAATTTGGAGAGTTCTCTATCATGCATTTTGGTTCCCATTCGTGACATCACATTATATTTTAACCCCATAGATATGGTCATATAGACCATTTATTCAAGACATTAGAATAAATTCTCACATGTTCATGATTTTAGAGGATCAGGGGTTAGAAATGTACCCTTTGTGATGTTTATATACAATAAATATTATTATTTTAACATTTATCTTTCAAATTACAATGAATTTTTATATTACATTTTCTATCCTATTATTCGTTTTACTGAGAATTGAGGGTAAAATTTTTCCATTTCAAAATTGGTATATAGAATGAATGAGAATGTGAGTGTGATTTATGAGTAAATAGAGGTACTGTACAATAATAATATTTCAGTTGATAATCATATTAGTAAGATTATATTGATTGATGTTGGAGATTTTGTGTTGATGAATGTATCTCCTCATTGTGATTAGTGATGATTTCAACATGTGAGTATGATTTCCCATCTTTTGGTTAACCATTTATGGAATGAGTGTATGTTATTGTTATTATATATTTTCAAGAACATCCACCTTTGATGAGCAAAATTTATGAAATATTTTATGATTTTTATCTTTTATAATACCTTGAAGATGATTATAATTTAATTTATGGGCTTTATAGAATAAAATTAGGGAGTTTCCTTTGAGGAGCATCCTGATGAGATTCATGATCATCATAAAAAGTTACTGAACATGTGTCCAATTTCATATTTTTTTTTCGTGTGCTAACAAAATTTTGTATATAATATGAAATGGTATTTAGATTACCAATTGAAAATTAATCATCAATTGTTTTTAGATATTTCATTTCTATTTTATGATTTATTTTACCCTTGTTGGTTTATGACATGGTTGATAATATGAAGCATGTGTGGATGATCTTGAGGGATTTGGTGTGAGTTCATTCTAACAATGTTTGCTGGTGAAGACATGATTTCATCACCATCTTCATATCAAAATGGGTATTTATTTGTTTTATTTTTTTCATTTAAAATTTCATTGGGTATTGAATGTTTACTTATTAGGGTATACATAACTGGAGATTTCATTGTTACATCGATCCGGTGATAAAAAAGTTTACTACCATATTCTATCAATTTATAATGCAAACCTATGTTTTTAATAATTTGTTCCAATGAAATATTTGATTGTTAAAACAAATATATATTTTTTAATTTCATTAAAATAATATATAAGGAATCATAGATTTCCCATTATTATGAGAAAAATTTTAATCCAATCACTAAAGGCCACAGTATGGCGGTCTGAAGATTTTAATCGGATCAAAACATATTTGTAATGGTTTTAAAATTGACGAAAAAAAACTGAACTGCACACAAACACACACACACACACACAGATATATATATATATATTATGTTGTAATTTTTTCTGCTGTAGTGATAATTGCAAGTGGTTCTAGAGTTTTGGCCAGTTTTTAGTTTCTAGAATAGAACCTTGATGGGTGGAAAAAATATTACACATTTGGGGAATTTCAATATTATTAAACAATATCATAGGCATTTGAAAATATAGAAAAGTAGGTCTTGTCCTATAGACGTGGGTTAAATAAGTAAAAAAAAATTTGGGATATATGTCTCCATAAATAAAAATATTGGCAGCCCTAAAAGGCGTGGCATGAAAATAAGAGTCCCAAACTTTGTAGCATGGCTGGCTTTATAAAAAGGTATTTTTGCTAAAAATATACGATATATGTGATTCCACTTTTTCCTCTAATGAACACGTTGGCCTTACTATCCACATTGCACAATTTATTGCTTATATAGGATGGGCAAGGATATGACCTATATGATTTAACTAGTGACATATGTGCCAAAAAATTTCTTGGGTTACCTTTTTAAGTGTTTATGGACAAACAAATTTCCCAAAATATTTTTAAAATAATAGATATCATAATGAAAATTTAATTGTAATTCTTTTTCATTAATTTTTGGTTGGGAGACATGAATTTTGTGAATAAAAATGTAATGAAATTATTTTAATTCTAATTAATTTCCAATGGGAAAAATTAATTAAAAATTTTGTTTTATTAGGCATCTGTATTGTGTATCAAATAATCATTATAATTGAACAACCGATGTATGTTTGAAATTTTATTTATATACATTATTATCATAATATTTTGTGATGGGTGAATAAAAATAATTATTTTTAGAACTCTATGTATCATATTTCCATGGTTTATAAATATGTGGGACCAAATTTACAGAATTAATGTTATTAACTTTTAATTAAAAATCTAGAGTTCCACTCACCTATATGTAGATATTAATGTATTAGGATGAAGGATAACGTAGATACATACAATGTAATATATTGGAGATGTTAAATATGAGACATCAATACATTGGAAATGGGATGAAGTTCATACATGACTCATGTATTCAACCACTAAGGTCCCAACTAATCCATTTTCACTCAATGGGTCAACCAATTGAAGGTGATCAATATGGTTTTCATTATATATTACTTATTCATGGTTTATTATTATTTTCGTGAATGTTCGTATTTACATTATATCATCGAAACAATAATCAAAATATACATGAAATCAAGACATGGGAAATGTTTTTCTATTTAATTAATTGTTATGTTAGTAGCACGAACACATTTTATGAGCATGATAATTATAAAATAATATCCTTTTTGTGTAATAATTAATGTTATGAAATAAATATTAAGTAATTATTTCTTCAATAGGATGAATTTGAATACAATAATGGTGTCTGTGAAGGATCCCAGAACACCCTGAGAAAGGGGGGTGAATCAAGGTGTCAAATGTTTCTTTTAATATGTACGATATTATTCTCAGGTTGTAAGAACCTGTTAAACCTGCCTGATGAAAATTGAAAAGAAAAACAATCACATTTAATGTGAGGGCACAACTATTTCACATGGTTCACCAATAAGGGTTATGTTCAAGGACTATACACAGATTGGTTTTCGATGGTACAAAATTCCAATAGTCTTCAACAATTGTGGTGAAAAATTGTTTAGAATAGTCTCACTAATCAAGGAGCGCTACTTTTCCAAGTTATTGGGGATAGCGAATTGTGTCCCTCAGATTACATACATTGACTCCACTATTCTCACTACGTTGGGAATAATCTAAACTGATTTTATTGACCTAAATTCCACATCAATGTGTTGAAATTAAATTATGCACCCTCAAGTATATATAGATGATCTATTGAAATCCAATTTCCACTTATATAATGTATTACAATTTTCCGTGCACTGTTAGTTCATGAACTATTCTTCCACATAATAACATCCTTCCTCCTAGAACTATACTGCTCCATGTACCATGAGTGCTTCCTCTGTGAACTGCTCATTCTCTACTGCATACGATGCTTCTTCCATTGAGTACTGTGTGGCTTCATCTACGAATCTACATGCTCTAGGTACTGTGAGGGTTCCTCCACATACTGACCTGCTCAAGGTACTTTGAGGCTTCCACTACGAAGTTTCTCTTTAATATGCATCCATATACAACCTTTACAAACTACATTCTCATAATTATCTTTGCTACAAACCAAACTACTCCTCTATGAACATTTTTATGTGAAATAGTCTTCTTTGACTGCGTATTGCCTATAAGAACTATTTTAGACATCACTCAATTCATTTAATTTTTATAATTAACATATTCGTGGGATTATCATCCAGTGACCTACATCAATATTTCCCTAAATTTATCATGGGTTTTTAATCATAGAGCTGATACAAATTAAAGAGATCATTCCTCTATTTATTGGGTAATAGATCCACATAATCTTCTAAACAGATATTTACCAAATCTTCTACACGAAGCCGCCTCTACCGTGTATTTGAACATCATCCAAAATCCTTATTCCCTACGAGGTCCAGGTATCTCCATTATCCCTATATGATGGAAAATATCACCTCATCATATTTAAAAATTACTTTATTCATGGCTTCCTAAAACTATACCTTTTTTATCAAATTACATGCCGTCCCATGAACTGTTTTCCTTCTACGAATCACATGCCTTCCCACAAACAACATTTTTTTGAATTGTTCCTCTTATGTGGGCTGATTACCATTTCTGATTCATGGTTTGTGGTTCTCTATTATTTATAACATATCTCGTGATCATTTAACTATTCCAAGAATATTTTTTGTGGTTCCCCTTCCTTTGATGAAAATTTTACTTTATTAAATAATAAACCCTCGATTTTGAGGCCCAAAAATATTGGAAACATCGATAAACATTGCCTACTTCCATAATGCTTTCAGCCATAATAGTAAGAACACATTCCTTGAAATCTCCTTGATCAACCCAATGTGGGTTGACAATGATATCAAACTATACTCAACATTTAACCAAAATCATCCTTGGTTCCAACATTATGAGGTTCTCATGGGCACTATTTTATGGTGTTTCCTACTATTGTAGTGTTATTATGAAAAAATCTGGCCAACATAACTAAATATTGAATAAAGGAAATATTCAAAACATTATTGTTTCATTTTTTAGGAATTCTTTCAAGAGAATCAGGGAATGATTCTATGTATATGGGACATCGCAATCTTATTCAAGGAATCATCACATAATATAGTTAACATGTATAAATACTACATTGAGATTATTTGAATATTAGAAAAATAATATCATGGAATATGATGACAGGTTTATGGGATCCTTTTCTACTAAAATAAAAAAGATAAGGGGTATTCTGAATCCATAATTGAGGGATACATTGATTCGATAAAATAGTTGATGATGTTTGTTTATTTAATTAATTGTTAATATTTAACAGATAATCAGGATAGATTACCAATTTTATATGTTTATTTTATGTATATAAATTTTAATCTCCACCACGTATTCAATATTATCATGATAAATAAAGGATAAAGAGAATATGCTAACCATTCAATACGTTCAAAAGTTATTCATGTGTATTTGCAGAGAACTATACCATGAGATTTAGATTTTTTACAAGAGTACAAAAATCATTCGAATCAACTGTAAGGGGGAAATAAAAGTAAAATATAAATATATGGAACTTATTGATAATGATCTAGATATTCAGTGAGGCTTATTGTTAGAGAAGTCCGGTGAAATATTGAAAATGATAGAGGACAATGATGATTATAATATCCAATCACATTACTAAGAGTTATATCCATTGAGGGACTCGTTAGATCGATACGATATTTCAAGTGAACACTATAAGTGTTTTAAAGGATATCTGAATCAAAAGGGATCTCTTATTCAAGTGAATAATAGGTAAATTAAGATATTGGTATCCCACTGGTTCAGAATTAGCCATGATGCATAGACTAATTTCATTATTTCCCATTTTTTGTACTAACTTCTATAACTTATTATTAATTATATCATGAATAACATGATAAATTATCTATTATATATTTGGGAATTTTATTACCATGTTTATATGGATATGAATAATAGAAACTCTTTCATCAATATAGAGATTAAAAGGAGAGAGGGAAAGACTACGGAATAAAATTTAAAACATATTCTAATAAATACAATACAACACCCTTATATGAAGATATTGATACAGAAGGAGATAAATTTGAATGTGGTTCTGTGATTTTCATTTCAAATGAAACGCCAATAGAATATGTTATTCCTGGTTAAGAAAAGGGATCATGATGATAATTCTTCCTATATTATATTTTTCATGAAATGTTATATGACTTTATGTATAATTTTGTATTGGAAAAAAATGGGAATCACTCTTTTTTATACATATACAAGGACCAAAAACATTTTAGATGATTTTAATAGATAAGGTAGATATACATCAAACAAATTATAGTAGGATACCACCCTTTGAGTTGGAATATTTTCATCCAACATCCCAAGTGGTTTAGTTATTTTACTAGACAATGATTTTTAACTACCTTTTGTTATTGAAAAAATAATCTTTTTTTCATTATTGGAAACTATGGGTTTTTTATTTCATTTTTTATAGCAGATGTATTCTATTTTATATGTATAACATATGGAATATTATGGCTCATCATAACAACATCATATATAACCATGAACATGATGACCCTATATTAGAAATAAATAGAAAAACATGTGAAATGAACACATATAATACATTCATATGGATCATCATGTTTGGTCATATAAAAAAGAATAATCCACTTAAAATTAACCATGAATGGTATTTATAGTATACTTATTTAAAACCCCAGTATTTTTTTACCCATGATTATAAAGTAAAATAATTAAATCATTGTAAACTAGAAAATTTTCAAGGCCCCCAAAAAAACTATAATTGTTTCCCACTGATTTGTTTGGTCTATTTCCATTAGATTAATTGGGTGGGTTTCTAAAATATAATATGTTTATCAAGGACTATAATAATTAGTCATATATATACATAATAATGTATATGATATATTGCTTTTAAATGTTTCAAAAATGTCAGAAAGAAGTAGAAACACTTCTTGGTATGAATATTATGTCACTTCACTCAGAATGAGGTACATATTGTATGCACCAAGATTTCATTGATCATGTAACGATTATGGGATTCTATCAAAACTAAAATCCCTATATACAATTTATTGGAATGGTGTTTGTAAGAAGTTGTACTAAACATTTCATGATATGGGAAGATCAATTACGAGTCGTGGAAATCATATATTATTCTTTTGAGGTTGTGAACTATAGACATCATCATCATCCATTGCCTGAGTACCAAATAACGATGAAAATTGGATTACATGTGAGTTAAGGTATATAGGGAAACAAAATCATTCATACATACATGTGTTGGGATGTAATTCTTTTATCAACATTGTATTTTGTGAAGGATTTGAATCCTAAAACACAAATTTCATATTTAAACATTATCTTTTATAAAAAAAGTAAATTTTACCTATATAACCATATAGATTCATAATTTATTGTAGAAAAAACATAATATTTCATTATATTGAACAAATTTCTGTTATAATTACTATGTCAATGATTGAATTCACTAAATTTGATTCTCCAAATGTAAGAGAAATACTATTTTATGATTATCCATATGAAGAAGACGTGTTATGAAAATGTAACCAAGATAGAAATAAATTATAGTTATACTAGAGTATATTAATTGATAAAAATATATTTTTCTATTCTCTTTGTTAGGTGACACGTCACTCATAGTGAATGAAGATCGTCTAATAATAAATGAATGAGTAGTTGGAAATTATTCTAATAAATCAATGGAAGCTAATAATTATGAAATAGAATCCATGTACCAAAATCATGTTTGGATTTTGGAAAATCCCCTATCTAATATAAAATCAATTGGATTCAAATGGGTATTCATGAACAAGACAGAAATAGAGTTCAATGTAAATTCTTGTAAGGAATACCTACTTTTGAATGGTTTCATGAAACATCAAGGCATAGATTATGAACAATAATATTCATTATTTTTGATGTTTAAATTCCTCTAAATATTTAATCCAAATACATCCTTCCATGATTATGAAATTTGAAATATAGATATCTAAAAAAATTTCTAAATGGGATGTGGGATAATGATGTCTATATCATTGAACCTAAAGGATTACATATTTACAAAAATTACATTAATGTATGCAAGATATATAGATCCAAGTATATTTTGATGTATAAATCATGATACTTCAATTTTAAATTTAATTATGTCATTAGAGAATCTAATTTTATTATTAATGAAATTGAGATACATTTCTACAATACAATTTATGATATTTTCATCATTTTACATCTATTATATGTTGATGAAATATTAATTAGGGGAAATTATTTTCAACTCATGATGTCACTTATGAATTTGTTAAATAAATGTTTTTTTATGAACAACATATGTGAACCATTTTAAATTCTAATGATAAAACATGTCTGATATTGATACAAAAGGCTTCATTGTATTATTCAACATATAATTATATACAAGAAATGTACTCAAAATGTAGAATATGGAATAATATAGGAGATGGTTTCTTCCAATGTAATATGGTATCAATATCTCCCCTAAAATATGCACACAATAACCAATGGTCTTTAAAAGAACTCAGAAAATCCCATTATTTTATGTTGTCAGATTTTATATGAATGGAATATTTTTTCCTGGGATTATTATTTCTATCAATTTTACTATAGTGGGAAAATAAAATGAGAATTTATGGGAGAAACAATAGGTTTATGTAAAAACTATCATGATGTTCTTGTTATGTATGAACTATTTTCTCATAGAGTAATAGAGAGATGTGGATCATGTAGTGAGGGCATAAACCAATGATAGTTTATAGGGAAATCATGAAGATCTATAATTTTATTCTATAAAGTTATTTTCCCAAAATGGTTGTGTAGTAAGATATAGAATTTGAATGAAAGATGATTCCATTTATTCGTTTGTTGAATACAATTATATGACGTATTCTAATGCACCTCATTAGGTATTGATGATAAACATTTTTGTATCAAATATTATTGTTCTACCTAGTATTTAATTTCTTATTACAGTTTAATATTACTAAACCGATGTAGTGTTAATTTACATGGAATGATGGTCTCATCAGATAAAAAATGATTATACTAAATAATATTAAACTAATGGGGGATGTTTCTTATAGAAATGTATTTGATGAGAACATAGTTTCTATAATGGACTTTGTTGAATTCACAAAAACTAAAGACATATCCCCTAAGATGTAGGATTCTGTAGTTAGATATAGTCAGTCAATGATTATTAATTGTTGAAAATAGTTCACGAGAGTTTATTTTTTGTGGGTTCCCAAGATCCAACTCCTTTATATACTTTTATTACCATTAATGGTGTACAATTCCATATATACATGGGTTTATCTTACCATAATTATATAATTACGTCTTTATTTTTTATGTAAAAGGTAATTTATTATGATAACATGTCATATAGAAAGGAAAAGAATGTTTCTAGGCTATAAAGGAAACCGTGATAAACCATTATAGTAATATAAAACTTATTTCTTAAAGCCTTAATACATTGTCCTAATTTGACACAGATGATATATAAAAATTATGTGACGGGGGATTGTAGGCACAAAAAATTCTTCAAATTAATATTTTTACTTGGTGATCTCAAGTATATGAGTTTATAAGGACCAGGACACTAATAGAAACAAAACTTGTTTTATGATTTATTTTGTATTACTATCTATGAACACATTCATTGGTCTCCTCGCATGAGATTAATATCAATGGTTACCATTTGATTAGGTGTGTTCATATAAGAAAAAAATGAAATTTTTATCTATGATAGGTAGCATGATTTGTGTGAATCATAAATTTTATTGAATATATTGAATGATAATGTCATAATTAATCACTTCTGAAATGATGCTATATATCAGAACATGTTGATCATGAAGTTAGTATGTTTTAATAAATCCATAGACATGGAAAAAGATGGTTATTTCAGATGAAATGATTTAAAAATTTATAAATCAAGAAGGAATTATGACACAAAGTGTAATTTCTTCATTATGATATATATATATATATTTATATATCAATGGATTAATTTACATGGTCTATTTCCATAAAAAGTTTTTTTTTCTATTAAAACTAAATATCTAAATTATGACATTTATAGTATTGTATACTCGACTCCTTATCAATTATTAGAACAAATTTTTATCAAGATACAGACCTACACATTCAATACTTATTGACCAAACCATTTTATAGATGTATTTTTTGACATAAAATGGAATGGTTTTATGAATTAATATATTAATGGATTAAATATTAAATTATTATTCTATTTGAAGGTAGGATATACATGATGATAAAAAATTATCAAATAGAGGAATTTGAAGAGAAGAATGAGAAAAATGTAAATTATTGGTGAAAAATAGAAGATTCCACAATGTAAAGGAACAATCTGATGGATTTACATTTAAGAATCAGGTTATAAAAAAGATTTAAAAATTAATATTAAAAATTAAATATCCTTAATATAATTATCAATGTTAAACACAAAGGATTACAAGAAGTGAATATATTTAATAAGATGATTCACTCAACAAATTCCACATCATTTAATTCCTTTACACATCATGAAACATGAATTATAAACATCATGAAAAAAATCACCACCCCACATTTTACAAGTAGTGTTATTTTTAAATGACATGAAACCCTTTACAATGTTACACAAATGGTATCTTTGACTAAAATAATTGGAGGAAACAACACATGATTCCTAGGATGCACCCTTTTGACCTAGAACTCATCAATGAATCAATTTATGGCCCATGGGATCTTCACTGCCTATAAACAAGATGCATGTGTTTATTGATAGAGGATCACCCAGGAATGGAGGCATTAGTTGACACCCTACTACAAATTTACATTTTTTTCTTTTCTTTTCTCTATCAATCATTCATGATTATTATGTATCCACTCTCTAGAAACAACTCAGTTTCCCCATAAATAAATCGGTAGTTCCTATGTGTGATTAGAATTGGTGAGGATGAAATACTGAATTGTGTTGGATTCTCCCACCTAAATAAATAAAATTATTTATTTCCATTTATTTAGTGTAACAATTCTTAATTCAGTTTTTTATACAAAATAAAAATGTTTTATGTTTTATATCTATTATTATTATTATTTTTAAATTATCATAATATCTTTACACCTACATTACCATATTTTATCTTCATAAATATTAGGTTTGGGTCGAATTTTATCTATGATTTTCAGAACATTTGAGGAATTTTAATGAGGACATTTTTAACTAGGGAATATGAATAACCAATTGTGGCTTCACTTAAATTGAAATGTGGACAAGTTATGACTAAAAATACATAGGAAAAGATGGTATATTAATTAAGACCTTGTTTTGGGATACTGCCAAATTCACCAGGCACTAATTTAAGGAGATGATTTGAAATAAAACTCTCCCAATTAATAATTTCGTAGAGGGAAAATTGTAAATAATTATAGAACAATGGTAACATTTTTTGCGGTTTCAACCAAGCCTATTTCTATCCCCATATATCATTAATTTTTTAATAGGTAAATTTGTAAGGATTTATGTCCTAAATTTACCAAAACAATCAAAAATAAATTTTTTAAAAATCTATAAAAAGTTATATAATATTTTCTATGATCTTTTTTTCATGAGACTAGCAAGGGTTAACCACTAGACTCTACATAAGTAATTTGAAAATTGATTTCCCATGAACCATGATTGATGTGAATCACATATCAAATTCAAAATTCTCACATACTATTTTCAATATGGTTATAGCTCATGGTGGTCTTTATCATGGGGTTTTGGATGTTTTTGTGATTTAAAAATTTCAAATTAATTAATAAATAAATATAATTGTGGTATATATTAATTGGAGGTGAATTTATTTCCTATCATATTTACTACTTTTAATTCCAATACCTAAATCCATTTAATGATTATATGTTTTATAATATTTGTTGCTAGTTTAATTTTATTGGAATAATGAGTCATGTTAATGTCTCACATTATCTAATAATTTATTTATTTCATTACCAGTAAATTATATGAAAAATAAATGATGTTTCTGATATTATGATTTGATATATATATATTAGGGAAATAGATCTATTATTTAATAGTTTAACATTAATTATTAAACAAGAGGATCCATATATTTTCGTAACTTCTCATCCAATCAAATATAAGAGACCATATTTTTTATCTCTCCCCTCTTAGAGAGATAATAATCTTGTCCCCAAAATCGAGCCAAGTTCACCTTTGGGGATAAATGAAATAATATATTAGTTGTCATATGGATGGAGAATAAATCATTTAGTATCTAAACTTCCACATTGATATCGATAATACTTGTACATATATTATTTTGGACGGTGTGTCGATGATCTATGGGATTTGATATTAGTTCCTTTGAGTAGAGGTTATATATTATGAGAATATTTTAATTACATATTAATTTTAAACGATTAATTTTTTTGATTTAATTTCATGATTTTATTCTTTCACACCTGATTCATGGGATACATATATGGGAGAACATTTTATGAGATCATGTTATTATATTGAATGGAGACAAATAAATGGAAAACCTCAGTCAATCCATTTCCAATATGTTCCTTGGTACCAATATTTCCCCCTTAAATTATTAGGTTGAAAAATATTTAATATTATTGTATTTATACTCTATCACACCCAAAAATTGGTTTGGGACCCCTATTTCAGATCATTCTTAGACCTCGATTTTTTCATTGAATTTCTGGTGTGACATTTTCTAGGTGGAAAAATATTTAATATTATTGTTTTTATACTCTATCACACCCAGAAATTGGTTTAGGACCTCTATTTTAGATCATTGTTAGACCTCAATTTTTCAATTGAATTTCTGGTGTGACATTTTCTAAATATTTATTTGCATCATTGTTTATTTTTAAACAAATGGTTATTAAATATTTTACCATATTTTTTTTGAAAAATTTTGAGTTCATGGGATTGGAATTATCCTTGGCATTGTTGGAAGATGGTTTCCTAAACCATGTGTGTAAAGACCCGGAAATTTCAAGGAAATTGTTTACTTAATTTTCTTTGAATTTTACAAGAACGCAGTTTCTGACGGCGCCTGATTTCGAGGCCCTGTGTTCCCGGAATCATTTTCCAAAATTTGGCTCAGGTACGTTCAGTGAACGAATGAGCGGGAATTTCTATCTTTTGAACTGGTGCTCAGAATCAAATTCTGAGGGCACCGATGGAACCGTAGCACC
This sequence comes from Viscum album, assembly GCA_963277665.1. Classification (NCBI taxonomy): domain Eukaryota; kingdom Viridiplantae; phylum Streptophyta; class Magnoliopsida; order Santalales; family Viscaceae; genus Viscum; species Viscum album. The sequence continues at coordinate 1,020,956,592 of OY728143.1, forward strand.
GGTAATTGCTTAGGAACGCCATTTTCAGAGTTGCATTTACCCGAGAGAAGATGATAAAAATTGTGGAATTTTAATTTATAATTTATCTACAATTTTTATTTTCTTGTTAAGTAGATTAAGTGTTGTGTTACAACACTTGGCCCTCTCTTAAGTGGTTTTAATCTATGTAAGGGAGTTAGGGGTGGGACCCACTTGGAGTTAACCACCCATGGGAGGATTTAAGGTGAGGTGGGGCCCACACGAACCCCACCCCTTCACATTCCTCTTAAAATCCCTAACTCCCTCTTAAATTTTGTAAACCTATCTTTATTTGAGTAACCTTTCATTTCCTCACCCTCTCCCTCATTAACTCTAGACAACACACACATTAATTATGTGAATTAAACTTTTGAATTCATTTTGTAAAAGCTTGGCTTGGGTTGATTAAATAATGTGGAACCATTATTTGTTATGGGTTGGCTTTTGTGGGGTTGAGGGTAAGGGTAGAGAGCTTGGAAGTTTTAAAAGAACTTCTTCATCTTCTTCCATCTTTTTCTTCCTCGACAAAGGAGGAGGCACCGACGTGGGAACTCGCCATCGACAATCTGCCTTTCAAATTTCTCTCTACATGAAAGGAAGGGAGACGCTGCATCCTCCTCGGACGTTCTCCGTCGGCATATACGAAACCCCACCCCGCGACGCCGTTTTCCGCGACACCGTCGTTCATCAACTTTTGTAAAGGTAGGGAATTTCTTTTTGTAAACCCTCATTTACTCCCTTCTAAATCTAAGAACGCGGATCAACAAAATATTAAGTTGATCCGCGAAGATTATGATACAGGTTGGGAAATCTTGATTACGGGGAGAACTGCAGGGGTTTATTTTGTTTCGTTCGTGATTAGTATTGTCGCCGTTCTCCGTTTAAAAATTTGGACCGCTTGCTATCGATTAACGGGAGGGGGTTGGATCGCACAAACAGGACTGACCCTCCTCCCCTATCTTTTTGTTGTTCATGTTGTTGTTTGGAATAGAGATGGCGTGGAACCATCGCACCGCGCAGGACCATGCTGGAATTTAGAAAGTCACGACGAAGGAGCGCGGCGTCGTTGCGCCTTACCTTTGGGGCCGAACGAATCTGCGGTCGGAGTCGGGTCGCGGAGAAGGGGCGCGGTGCCGACGCGCCGCGCCGGGAAAACCACGTAGACGACACGATTTGTTTTTGACGCGCGGATTGACGGGCGACGACAAACGAGGCCGCAAGGTAATTTTGAGGTATCCACAGTGAAGGCCGGGTCCCGGGAGGACCGTTGGCGAAGACGGCAGGAGAAACGGACCACCAGAGCAGGTCCGGTGGTTCGCGGAATGCGGTGACGGCACGCCAAGCCGGCACAGCGGCGCCGGCGACCGGCGGTGGCGGCGCGCAGCCGGAATGTTGGCGGCGGCGGTAGCCGCCGTCTTCAATTAGCGGCGAGGGGGGGGGGGGGACCGCGCACCCCCGCTCCGCGGCTTCCGCCCGACCGCGTCGGCCGAGCCGCGGCTGGCCGGTCGAGCCGGACCGACCAGGCTGGGCCGGGCCGGGTCGACCCGGTTTAGGCCGCCCAGGGGGGTGGGGGTCGAGCCAGGTCGGTCCGGGCCCAGACCCCCTGTTTTCGGACCCTCTTTGGACTTTTGCCCATATCTTGGGCTACGGACCTCCTATCGACGCACTGTCAGTTTTGTAGAGATCCTTGGAATGAGACGGTCGTTTCAGAATATCGCACCCAAGGTTTCAGAATACTTTGGGTTCGACCGGGTTGGTTCGGATACGAAACCAACCGGGCCCTCGGAGCGGAAACGCTTATATCTTGAGCTCCGGACGTCCGATTGACGTGCCGTCGACTTTGTTGGATTGCTCTAAGTGAGACGGATATTTTTTCTAGCTCTGCTCGAGGTTTGGATGCCGTCGGAGTGCGGTCGGGTTGGTTCTCTCACGAAACCAACCGGGCCCCTAGAACGAAAAAGCCAATAACTCACAGACCGAGCGTCTGATTGACGCGCTGTCTGTCTCGTTGAATTCCTCTTGATGAGACGGAACTTTTGGCATACATCGCCCGAGTTTTGGTTGTTTTTGGATAGTGGTCGGGTTGGATTGTACCCGAAATCCAACCGGGCCCTTGGAACGGAAAAGCTGTTATCTTTCAGACCAGACTTCCGTTTGACAAAATGTTAGCAGCGTTGGTGATCTCGTTGAGAAAAGATCCCTATGATTATACCCTATGAGTGTTCGGGGTACAGTTGATATGCGGCCGGGTTGGTTTGCTCACGAAACCAACTGGACCCCTGGGACGAAAAGGCTAATAACCCACAGATCGGGCGTCTGATTGACGCACCGTCTATTGCATTGAGACCCCTATAACGAGGCGGTCCTTTGAGATACTTCTTCGTGGGACTTTGAGATACTTGGAGTATCGACCTATAGCTCGTGGAGCAGACCCTACCGGAGATGAGTGTGCGGAGTACGGAGACCGTGTAGCCGACTGAGACCTGACGACTACTTGACCGACTCGACTTAGAGTGAGTCGGCTAGCCCAGTGGACGGAGCACTAATTTGTGAGGTGAAGACCCATGGCGGACGGAGCACTACCTGTGTGATAGTGAAGACCCGCGGTACTCGTCCGGAGAGTACCTCAGCAGGCTACTAGGGGGTGTGAACTACTGTGTTTGGGTGACATACCCCGACGGGAAGCACTACTGTGTTTGGGTGGCTGACCCGCGGTACTCGACAGGAGGAGTACCTCAGCAGTCTTAGGTTAGTGAGCAATACCTCGGAGTCGTGACAGGACCACTGTGCACTCCAGAGATGGGGCTCTTCAGCAGTTACTATTTCGATAATGAAAATTCGGGTTTGAGCTGAGACTTTTGAACTTTTTGTTTACCTCATGATTGAGATGGGTCACTTGATAACTTAGGTATATGTATGGGCATATACCTGGGTAGTGGTTATCCGTTGATTTCTTGATCTTGGTGTTTTCCTCCTGATTGAGATGGGTTACTTGATAACTTAGGTATATGCATGGGCATATACCTAAGTAGAGGTTATCTGTTGAGATCTTCTTTTTGGTTATCCATGTTTGTTTTAGGGAGACCTTGACGGTCTCGGGGTCCCTATGGAGTATCGTTATACTCACCCCTTCATGGGCTATGCCCGCACCTCGTTGTGTTGGTTGCAGACGACGGGCTGTGCTGACAGAGGCCGAGTGTTCGAGGACTGGACGGTACCCGGAGGTGGACTACACGACGAGTCGGTACCCGGAGGTGGACTACACGATGAGATGACACACGGAGGAGGTTGACGGGCGAGAGCGTTGAGGAGGCTATCTGTACCTACCCTTCAGGTAGGATCCGTGGTGGACGATCCAGGACCTGCGCCATCTGTACCTACCCTTCAAGTAGGATCCTAGGAGGATGACCCAGGAGCTGATTCCTTTCTTCCAGCTGTTGTCTTTTTTAGTTGTAATTTGTTCGGTTGTAGTTGTACTTTCATTTGGGTTTGTATTCTGGCCCATTTACCTTTCGGCACTTCTCTTTGTACCTAGTGTTTTACTTCCGCTTGTACTCTGTAGTGTTTTGTTTACTTTCATAAAGGAAATGCCTTCCTATTTATTGGGATTTACACCTTTGGTTCTAGTCTCCAGCCCCTGGCCTATGGAAGGCGGGCTTGGGGTAGTCACGGCACGGACCCCGAGGACGGGTTGTGACAAATTGGTATCATAGGAGTCGGTTCTACCGCAGAACTTATAACTTTGATGTTTTCTTCCTGTAAAGCAATAGTGTTAAGAGTACCGAGTGTGGTTTTCAGTTCAGGGAGTCCAGTGTTGGTGCGGGCGGCCGACGTATCCATACACCAGGACCCTGACAACTGATTTCTGACTTTGTGCACGAAAACACTGATTGCCTGTGTGTTTTCCAAGGATTTCCCTTAAACAGCTCAAACCAGGTTAGCTCACCAGGTATAAACGTATGACCGTGTCACATTGTTTCTTTCAGGATTCCTTTTCTCGGACGACCAGCTACAGCCCAGAGTGATGTGCACACTGACAGCCTGCCGAGCGACAAGGCTTCGGTACAGGGCCCTCTTGCAGTTGAGACACCAGTGGAGGCACCAGCGGTACTACCATACGTTAGGCCACCGATGCCACTAGCCCCAGTAGTAGGTGATGCACGCCACTTGAGTGCGCTACACGAGTTCCACCGCCAGAGGCCACCCAGGTTCCAGGGAGAGACGGACCCGTAGGCGGCTGAGGATTTGCTAGAGGCTATGGTGAGAGTATTCAGGCTGGTGGGGGCGCCTTTAGACTTTATGGTGATCTTTGCTGCCAGCCTCCTTCAGGCAGCAGCAGGTAGGTGGTGGAGCCACTTGTTTCAGTTTTGCGATGGGATGAACTTCACATGGGAAGACTTTGAGACCTTCTTCAGGGTGGAGTTTGTGCCAGTAGCTCTTCACCCCGAGCGTGTTCAGGAGCTGCTGCCTTTTCCGCGTGTTTTTCGATCAGTAGACGAGTCGTCTGTGGGCAGTAGACAGATGATGCAGAGGTCCATGAGGACTAGACCAGCAGTTGGACGATCTCGGGTTTTAGGACCGGTGGTGCAGGGCACCCGGGGTGGGGTCAGAGCCAGGCGTGCCAGAAACAGACAGTGTTACTCTTGCGTCGGGAAGGGTCACCTGGCACGTGACTGTCCGACTCCTCGTACAATTGATCCGCAGGCTTTGGAGGAGCCACCAAGACAGAAGCAGCAGCTGGTGCTTGAGCAACAGCCGAGCAGTGGACAAGGCAGTAGAGCTCCGGGAGCAGGTGGATAGGAAAGGAACTAGTTGATACGTCCCTTGTACGTCTAGTTCCATGTTGTTGTTGTGTTCGAGTCTTTGTACTATGATCTACAATAATAAAAAGTCACTTATCTTTGTTTGCTTTCCTATCCTTTTGTTTAGTTGATACTGAGTGTTCCCGGTTAAAACTATTGACTTTACCCTCACTTTCGAGATTTCTACTAGAGGAGACCCAGTAACCTCACACTGATTCCGACAGTGTGGCTCGACCCTTGGATTCGAGAGTGACAGTTGGATCTCTTGGTAGTTACGTCGAGTCCTTATGACATCATCCATGGCATGAATACATCATTCATGTCAGTATTGACTGTATTAGGCAATGTGAGTGGTTCATCCAGGGGATGAGACCGAGTTTCTCTTTTTGGGAAAGGAGAAATTTTAGCATCTCTTTCAGATCTTTTGAAAAGAAGGTACAGATTATCCAGGAGCGGATGAAGACCGCACAGTGCAGTAAGAAACAGGAAACCAGCTCTAGTCTTAGAGACTCGAGCGTGTTAAATGTTTAAAGAAGAGGAATCTTTAAGGAGAGATGAGTCTGCGGAGCAGCAGACATGGAGGTAGAGCTAGGAGAGCAGCATGAGGTGGTGTACATATTAACATGCTACAAACACCTACCTTAGTTATCCCCGCCAAGCTTAGGGAGATGGAGGGAGGAGGAAGAGTGTGGCTGCATGCGGTCAAGGAGTGTGACCCAATGGCTCTAAAAATGATTCAAGGGACAGTCTGTGTCCACTACTAGCTACTGTAGTAACATTAGTCGATATGAATCATTCATTGCTTTCACGAATCTTGTTCCAGACCTAGAGTTTCCGGTAAGACGTGGACTTGACCCTCACATCTGGAGATACCTTGGGAGGAGACTCGATAATCACACTTACGCCGATGGTGTGGTCAGACCCTCCAGGAGAGAGTTTCGGTTGGAATCTATTGGTGGCAGTGTCGAGGCCTTACGACGTTGGTTTGAGTATGGACTGGGCAATCACCGTTCATACACAAATTGACTGTATTAGGAAAAACGTTTGTGGTTTAACTACGACGTCGGGATGGGTTTTCCTAGGTCGGCGAAAAGGAAACCCCAGACAACACAGGATAAACTCTTTCACAAGAGGGAGCGACCGATCACTCTTGATTCTGTCAAACTTACCCTCGTGGCAGCAGTCGTTTTGAGTTCCAGTTCTAACAGGAATTGGAGACCTCTAGAGTTTGATGATGATGATCACGTCCTTATACGGGCCTTACCTTGACGAGATTTACGGAGATGCGGACAAGGTGTCAAGTTAACTCTGAGGTTCAATGAACCTTTCTAGGTCCCCAGTAGGGTAGGCGAGGTGGTTTACCGCTTCACCCATCCACCTCAGTTGCACCGGGTGCACGACGTCTTCCACGTATCTCAGCTGAGGAGATACGTGCTCGACCCTTCACATATCATCGACCATGAGGAGCTGGATGATGGAAATGGGGTGTCTTTCACGGAGGTTCCAGTGGGGATCGAGGATCGACAGGAGCGGATCCTATGAGGATGATCGATTCCTCGGGTGTGCTTTCTTTGACAGTACGGAACCTCCAGGTAAGCACATGGGAGCGGAAGGCTTAGGTGCGTGTTCAATACCGCTTTTGTGACCCTAGTTTGTGTTAAAGCTTTATAGGGACGTAAAGCCCTGAGGTGGGAATAATGTAAAGACCCGGAAATTTCAAGGGAAATTTTTTCTCAATTTTCTTTGGAATTTTACAAGAACGCAGTTTCTGACAGCGCCTGATTCTGAGGCCCGGTGTGCCCGGAATCATTTTCCGAAGTTTGGCTCGGGTACGTTCAGTGAACGAACGAGTGGAAATTTCTATCTTTTGAACCGGTGCTCGGAATCGAATTCCGAGGGCACTGATGGAACCGTTGCGCCGGTAATTCCTTAGGAACGCCATTTCCGGAGTTGCGTTTACCCGAGAGAAGATGATAAAAATTGTGGAAGTTTAATTTATAATTTATCTACAATTTTTATTTTCTTGTTAAGTAGATTAAGTGTTGTGTTACAACAATTGACCCTCTCTTAAGTGGTTTTAATCTATGTAAGGGAGTTAGGGGTGGGACCCACTTGGAGTTAACCACCCATGAGAGGATTTAAGGTGAGGTGGGGCCAACACAAACCCCACCCCTTCACATTCCTCTTAAACTCCCTAACTCCCTCTTAAATTTTTTAATCCTATCTTCATTTGAGTAACCTTTCATTTCCTCACCCTCTCCCTCATTAACTCTAGACAACACACACATTAATTAAGTGAATTAAACTTTTGAATTCATTTTGTAAATGCTTGGCTTGGGTTGATTAAATAATGTGGAACCATTATTTGTTATGGGTTGGCTTTTTTGGTGTTGAGGGTAAGGGTAGAGAGCTTGGATGTTTTAAAAGAACTTCTTCTTCTTCTTCCATCTTCTTCTTCCTCGGCAAAGGTGGAGGCACCGATGAGGGAACTCGCCATCGACAATCTGCCTTTCAAATTTCTCTCCGTGTGAAAGGAAGGGAGATGCTGCATCCTCCTCGGACATTCTCCGTTGGCATATATGAAACCTCACCCTGCGACGCCATTTTCCGCGACACTGTCGTTCATCAACTTTTGTAAAGGTAGGGAATTTTTTTTGTAAACCCTCATTTACTCCCTTCTAAATCTAAGAACGCGGATCAACAAAATATTAAGTTGATCCGTGAAGATTATGTTACGGGTTGGGAAATATTGATTACGGGGAGAACTTCAGGGGTTTATTTTGTTTCTTTTGTGATTATTACCATCGTCGTTCTCCGTTTAAAAATTTGGACCGCTTTCTATCGATTAACGGGAGGGGACCGGACCGCACAAACACGCCCGACCCTCCTCCCTTATCCTGTTGTTGTTCCTGTTGTTGTTTGGAACGGAGATGGCGCAGAACCATCGCACCGTGCAAGACCGTGAGGGAATTTAGAAAATCACGACGAAGGAGCGCGGTGACGTTGCGCCGCACCTTTGGAGCCGAACGAATCCGTGGTCGGAGTCGGGCCACGGCGAAGGGGCGCGGTGGTGACGCGCCGCGCCGGGAAAACCACGAAGACGACACGATTTGTTTTTGACGTGCGGATTGACGGGCGACGACAAACGAGGCCGCAAGGTAATATTTAGGTCTTCGAAGTGAAGTTCGGGTCTTGGGAGGACCGTTGGTGAAGACGACAGGAGAAACGGACCACCGGAGCGCGTCCGGTGGTCCGCGGAAGGCGGTGGCAGCGCGCCGTCGGAAGGTTGGCAGCGGCGGTAGCCGCCGTCTTCAATTAGCGGCGAGGGGGGGGACCGCGCACCCCCACTCCGCGGCTTCCGCTCGGCCACGCTGGCCGAGCCGGGCCGATTCGGGTCGACCCAGTTTGGGTCGACCCGGTTCGGGCTGACCAGGGGGGGGGGGGCGGACCGGGCCCAGACCCCCTGTTTTCGGACCCTATTTGGTATTTTGCTACTATCTTGGGCTACAGACCTCCGATTGATGCAATGTCAGTTGTGTAGAGATCCTTGGAACGATACGGTCGTTTCGGTATATCGCACTCAAAGTTTCGGAATACTTTGGATTCGGTCAGGTTGGTTCGGATACGAAACCAACCGGGTCCTGGGAGCGGAAACGCTTATATCTTGAGCTCCGAACATCCGATTGAAGTACCTTTGACTTTGTTGGATTCCTCTAAGTGAGACGGATCTTTTGGCTTACTCTGCTTGAGGTTTGTATGTCGTCGGAGGGTGGTCGGGATTGTTCGCTCACGAAACCAACCGGGCCCCTGGAACGAAAAAGCCAATAACTCACAGACCGGGCGTCCGATTGACGCGCTGTCTATCTCGTTGAATTCCTCTTGATGAGACGGAACTTTTGGCTTACTTCACCCGAGTTTTGGTTGTTGTTGGATATTGGAAAGTTTGGATTGTACCTGAAATCCAACCTGGCCCTTGGAACGGAAAAGCTGTTATCTTTCAGACCAGACATCCGTTTGACGAAACGTCAGCGGCATTGGTGATCTCGTTGAGAAACGGTCCCTATGAGTATACCCTATGAGAGTTTGGGGTACAGTTGATATGCGGCCGGGTTGGTTTGCTAACGAAACCAACCGGGCCCCTGAGATGAAAAGGAAAATAACCCACAGACTGGGCGTCCGATTGACGCGTCGTCTATTGCGTTGAGACCCCTATGATGAGGCGATCATTTGAGATACTTCTTCGTGGGACTTTGAGATACTTGGAGTATCGACCTGTAGCTCGTGGAGCGGACCCTCCCGGAGACGAGCGTGTGGAGTACAGAGACCGTGTAGCCGACTGAGACCTGACGACCGCTTGACCGACTCAACTTGGAGTGAGTCGACTAGCCCAGTGGACGAAGCACTACATTGTGAGGTGCAGACCCATGGCGGATGGAGCACTACCTGTGTGACATTGAAGACCCGCGGTACTCGTCCGGAGAGTACCTCAGCAGGCTACTAGGGGGTGTGCACTACTGTGTTTGGGTGACATACCTCGGCGGTAAGCACTAATGTGTTTGGGTGGATGACCCGCGGTACTCGACCGGAGGAGTACCTCAGCAGTCTTAGGTTAGTGAGCAGTACCTCGGAGTCGTGACAGGACAACTGTACACTCTAGAGATGGGGCTCTTCAGCAGTTACGGTTTCGATAATGAAAATCCTGGTTTGAGATGAGACTTTTTACCTTTGTGTTTACCTCATGATTGAGATGGGTCACATGATAACTTAGGTATATGTATGGCCATATACCTGGGTAGTGGTTATCCGTTGATTTCATGATCTTGGTGTTTTCCTCATGATTGAGATGGGTTACTTGATAACTTAGGTATATGCATGGACATATACCTATGTAGAGGTTATCTGTTGAGATCTTCATTGTGGTTATCCATGTTGGTTTTAGTGATACCTTGAGGGTCTCGGGGTCCCTACTGAGTATCGTTATACTAACCCCTGCACGGGCTATGACCGCACCTCGTTGTGTTGGTTGCAGACGACGGGCAGTGCTGACGAAGGCCGAGTGTTTGAGGACTGGATGGTACCCGGAGGTGGACTACACGACGAGTCGGTACTCGGAGGTGGACTACAATATGAGACGACACACGGAGGAGGTTGACAGGCGAGAGTGTTGAGGAGGTTATCTGTACCTACCCTTTTGGTAGGATCCATGGTGGACGATCCAGGAGCTGCGCCATCTGTACTTACCCTTCAGGTAGGATCTGAGGAGGACGACCCAGGAGCTACTTCCTTTCATCCAGCTATTTTCTTTTTCTGTTGTACTTTGTTCAGTTGTAGTTGTACTTTTATTTGGGTTTGTATTCTGGCCCATTTACCTTTCAACACTTCTCTTTGTACTTAGTGTTTTACTTTCACTTGTACTCTATAGTGTTTTGTTTACTTTCATAAAGGCAATGCCTTCCCAGTTATCGGGATTTACTCCTTTGGTGCTAGTCGCCGGCCCCTGGCCTATGGAAGGCGGGCTTGGGGTAGTCACGGCACGGGCCCCGAGGATGGGTCGTGACAATGTGGCTCAACCTAGGTAATTGTGTTACATATTTTTTGGTGGAAAAGGTACGGTTATTAGCTCATGCGTGGTCTGTAAAACCATGTCGTAAGTCTAAGGGGAGGTTTTCCCTCGGGAAAATATAATTTTTCATTGTTGAAATAGTGTTTGGAATCTATATGGAATTCCCATTTGAGTACTCTGATGTGTCTAGAAAGGGGAAAATGATGGTACATGATTTCTAAATTGTGTGGCCAAACCATGTGAGCTTCCAAGATCTTCAAATTTATAAAATTATAACAATACCCTATTAGGTTTTTAACATGAAAATCCTCCCTTTATCTTTCTATTATTTGACTGGTCCTATAGGAACTTTCCCCATCATATTCAAGATTCTCATTTCCTCCCATAGTGTAAATATAATATTTCATGATGGTTTCTATCAAGATCATAAAGGATAATATCCTCCTCCCTTCTCCCTATGAATCATTACTCTATTTCGTCATGATATATTTGTCTTAATTCATCATGTTGATCTAAGGGATTTATTCTTGTGGATTATTTTCTATTTTTTTGTATTTATGGTACGAATTCATTAATCCTTGATTTTAGAACAACCATTGTTTGATTTTGGTTGTGTGATGCTGAAGAACCATGAGATTAAGATATTTCTCCCATTTCGATATCATTATTAATTTTAAAATCAATTTTTTCATGACTTTTTCACATCTCATATTCTATAAATATTTATTTATAATCTTTGTAATTAATTTTTGGGGGCATTTTATTGGTTTATCCCTTATTATGTGACAAATGGCTCTAGTCTGTTAAAAATTACACACCATGTGTTTCATTTTTTTGCTAGGTCTGTTTTTTCATGTGATTTTTCATATTTAATGAATTTTTTGTCATTTTGAACATATTAATGATGTGTGACATGATTATTTGGGATCCAGATGGGGATTTTCAAAGTGTTTTTTATATTTAGATTAATGGTGTATTTGAATGATAATAATATATTGGCATGTGGTGGTGGTTAGTTGACCATTCGGTATTTTGATGGAAACATGTTTTGATTAATAATTATATGTGAGTATTTAAAATTTGATTTCATTTTGACTTATTTTAAAATCGAAATTTTTTTATTTACACAACATTTAAAAATGAGATTTGGTTCTTTTATAATTATTTATTTTGAGAAAAGAGCTTGACCAATGTTTTTTACATTGATTATAGTGGTGAACGTGTTTCTCATGAGAAAAATCCTTCAACAATCAGCATTCCATGTTTATATTGATATAAAATGGGTTTGATGTACTCAATATGTAATGATTATGACCCTTTTTGTTGGTATGGAATTGGGGATCCCCACTATGGAGTCATTGGTGATATACGAGTTGTATAGAAAAAAATTAATCCTTTTGGTGAATAGGGTGAGTAATATTGTGTAAATTATTATATATTTGTATGTGATTGGATAATTATTTGGAATTGGATGGATCACCCAATTCGATACTCTTAGCATGGATAACATGATAGAGATATTGAATTTTATATGGACAATTTCCACACTGGTTTATTACCCTCTATCTTGTGGCCCGTAACAGGGGATAAAAGTTATTATTGGAACAAGATTATTCACCCATATCTATTCCATGTGTGGTTTGTAAGAGTGTTTTTTAGTTCATGTTTCATTGAGTGAGGCATACATTCAAAGATGATTCAAAAATGTATTAGAATGTTTTTGATTATTCACAATCTCGTAGGTTCACCCATGTCGGTTGGAACATAGTTCTTTATAGTGATTGATTGTGGTGAATTTGATGGTCAAATATTCTTATGTGATATCATCTCATTTCTCATGATGTGTGACTCTTGTGGTTAATGTGAGTAGTGTGGAATTATGTGAAAAATCGTAAAATAATCATGTGTTTCTAGATTATGGTTTTATGAATCCTTTACACTCTTTCAATTTGTTTGGAATGAAATGATAACACTCTTCTTCAAAAGGTTTGTGGTGCCTTCATGGGAATAAATGTTGGTTTCAAATGGTAAATAGGTAAATAGATTGTGTTTGGTTTTGAAGTGTAAAATGTGTGTAAAATATTACATTAATATGTTGTATTTAACACATGAAGAATTATGTTCCATTTATTATAAGGGAAGTGTAGATTAAATAGATTTTTCCAGTCTCACATCCTTAGTTTTAATAATCATGCGAATATTTTATTATAATTTTAATCTTTTTGTGAAGGAATAATAATTACAATCTTTGTGGTTGTTGATTTCTTTTGGTATCTGACAGTTCCCCTTAGGACCACATGGAGATGTGAGGTCATTAGGTGATTTTTTAGTTTTGTTTATTAGTTTTTCTTTCTCAATTTAGTTGTAAAAATATAATAAGTTTGGATAATTTTTTATTATTTGGGATTACTTTTTTATATTTTTTATATTGAATATACATATTTATTATTTGTAAAAACATTCACATGGTTATTTTGTTGATTCCCAACACTAGTTTCCAGATTATTGAAATTGGGAACACCCTTCGATCCATATTGTTGATCCACTCGGGTGACTAATTAACGATAAACCTGGGTTGGTTCATGAAAAATTTTATTGGATAATAATGAATCTTAAAGGGACCAAGATTTTAGAGCACCCTTTTTTATTTGGGTTGTCATGGTAGGTGGTGTATAAATATCAGAGCATTGGGTGCATGTCTGGGGGAGTATCTGGCTAATACATTCTTAACTAAACCATGCGTTTCCATGGAAATTCTTATTTCATTTAGTTTCATTGGTTATTTAGATATTTTTTCTTGGGATATGAAATGGGAGTTAGGATAAACGTCTGAGTGAGCTCATCGATCTTGGATAACCATTTTGAAAGACATCGACATATTCCAAGAAGGATCTTAATGATGGTGGCGTATTTGTAATATTGCTGATAACCATAGTGTAATTTTTTCCATTTGCACAAGTTTCTTCTTGTGAATAATATTTAGTCTTACATAATTATTTAAATTTCTTAGAGTAATATGGATTTGGATTGAGAAAAATGGATTTCAAATAATAATGGGTTTCTTTCTAGAAGAAGGATTGTGAAATTTTCATTATCATTTTGAAGAAAGCATTATCAAAATGATATTCATAAAGTTATTTTTTTAATAAATAGAATGATTTAAACAATGTTGACTTTTTATAATAAAAATATAATTTTTATCATAGATTTTATTATGAATATTGTAGCTTATTATAATGGGGATTTTAGAAACATGTTTAAACTCAAAAATAACAGGGTTTTAACAAAATAATATTGGATGGTAATAGAACCGGTTGAGCTGTAAATATTTTCTATATGGGATAAAATTGGTTTTGAATAGAATCTATGTACTTTTTTTATAAATGATAAAAGGGAGTAATTTTTAGTGTTTTAATTTATTTTTGGCATTGTGGATAGAAAAATCATGAAATAATTTTCGATATTTCAAATTATTTTTTTCCATTTGTGTTTCCTTGGGTGATCACATGAATGGATATGTGTTGAATGTGTATGGATGATGGTGTGGGAGGATGAATTCCCAGTATGGCATGTTAATAGGTGACCACGGAAGAATAGTAATGTGAATATGTGTGAGAATCTAACGAATACCATTATTTAGTGTGTAACATGTTAAATCCTTTATTAATCAAAAGTTTTAAAAAAATAAAAATATGTTGTGGTATCCCTTCATATGGAAGAGGTATCTATATTATGTTATGAGTTAATATTATAATTTGTGATTCATATTTGATGTAGTATTTATTGGGATTTTAGAAATTTATTGGGAATCATTAAACTAGTTTCCCTTTATGTTTACATCTTTTAAAGATTAGTTTTTAATACTAGCTTGTTTTAATTGGGTTGTTGGCTTTATTTTTTTCTCAGTGTTCTCCCCCATAAAAATTCGATGACTGTTTATGATATATCTATAGGTGATTAAAAATTAGAGGTTTTTCTAGTTGATAATCCTTAAAATTTCATTCGTTAGTTTTTATTTTTAAATAAACCACTTTGAAGGAAACCCCTTCCCATTTTTAGAGGTACAGAGATTTTTTGGATTGATTAAAGATCCATATTTTATGATGACTCTTTCTATTATTGTGATTTTCCTTAGTGTTTTTACTATATTTATTGTAATAGGGATTTTTTGGATCTATTTAGAAATTTTTTTAATATATGTGATCGTTTAATGTTTAGAATCATTAAAATTATTCTATTCTAAGTGGTGTTGTTTTCGATGTGTTCATATTCTATGGACGTGTATGGGAAATGTTCCTTGTTAAATAATGTGATTTTCATTGTGTTATAATATTATTTTTCTTCCAAGGGTGCTATGGGGTTGCTCATGGGGGTAAATGAAGGAGTCCCTATTAGGGATTAGTAGATCTTTAATTGGAGGTAGTGGATTCTCCAAACATTAAGGCTCCAGTTAAAAGCCTATGAGTGTAGATGGGGCATGGTAATGATTCTATGGGGTTTTGGTATTTTTTCAAAGCTCATCTATCCAAAATTATGGTGAGTTAGTTTTGATGTACCTTTAGTAGTTTCCTTTTTTTGTTAATTACCTCTTTTTTCATAGATTGTGGTGCCCTTATCCCTCTTGAAATGCCTATGATATTCAATTCATGGATGCACATTTTTTATTAGTTTTCCATTCATGGATGACCAATGTGAAATGGGTGTGGCTTTGGTTCGTGACTATCTAGAGGTGATGAATTAAGGATTTTTTTCTCATTCAGAATTGTGTTTTTTTCATTGTTGGTGAGGGATTCTACTATCTTATGGAAGAAACATTTTGATCTGTTGGTTTATAGTTTTCCAACCCATGCGGCCAAACCTTGTGAGTCATCCAAATGTAAAAATTTGGGAATTTCCAACTCTGAACTCCCCTAATTTTTAACCCAAAATTCCTCCCCTCTCCTCCCTAGGTTTCATATAATAATAATTGCCTCGTATATTTTTATCCAACCTACCTCATTCCTCCCATAGTGTATATCTACACAGTCCTTGTTTTTTTTGGGTTATATCTTCAAGGTAAATACTTTTCTCTCTTATCCATCTATATAATTATTTACATATCTCTTGATATCTTCTCAATACTAGGCCATTTGGATATAGTTCTCATGTTTTTTCATTATTTATGTTGCGAGTTATGTTTTCTTTATTGTTTATCATGGTTTAAATATTCACATATATCCCTGGAAAGGTTCTTTTGGGTGTGTTTTGTTCTATCTCTATGAGATTGAGTTATGATTCACACTGCACTTGCATTTTCAATTTAATAATAATTCATTTCATACTTTTAGAACCTACCATATAAGGTAAATAATGATCTGTGATATTTTAAAATTTTGATTGGTGTGAGAAAATTTGGTTTCTTTCTTTTATGTGATAAATGGAATTATTTTGCTAAAAAGGTCACACCAAGTGTTCGATTAAAAGTTTAGTAATATTTATCCAGTGCTTTTGATTTCTAACAAATGTTTTCTATTTTTTAATGTATTTATTATGCATGAAATAATGATTTGGGTTCCATAAATGGGTTTCCAATGTTGTTTTTAGATTTAAAGGAACTGTGTAATGACATTTTATGATTGGTTTTGCATGTGGTTGGGGTTAATGACCTAATTTTAATTTTTATGTAAAATTTGTTGGTTTGAAAGTGTTATGTGAGTATTTAAATGGAATTTTTTCCAAATGTTTTTGAATTGGTGAATTATGAAATTGTTTATTTTTGGATATTTTATTTGGATCATTAAAAAATCATGGTTTTTTGAATTTTAATCTTATTAAATGCTTGAAATCTTTGTGAAAATTGTAATAAAAATTATCATGAAAATGCTCCATTTATTATTCCATTGACTTGTTTATAAATAATGGGTGGGATATTTTCTTTTTGGATTCCACATGAACCATTTACGTTGTGAAGAATGTTAGATCCTCTGAACAGACTCCATTGTTATATATATATATGTGTGTGTGTGTGTGTGTGTGTGTGTGTGTGTGTGTCTGTGTATATATTGACGCATGGGGTGTCTCCGGGTGATTATCGTTGTGTGAAAAAAAATATAAATGTGATATGTGTTACTGTGATTTGATCATCATTTGGACATAGTTGGTTCCCCAATCTACTATATTTATGACATAGAGGACTTGGAATAACTATTGAATATTCTTAAGATGATTACTAGACTAATAATGATACGAACAAGCTAGTGGGTCATTAGAGGGGGATATTTGTTATTATTTCAACTAGATTGTGCCCCTCGGTCATTGTCATGTGGGGTTTTGATGAGCATGCCAAATTGTTTTTATTTCATCAATTGATGAATTATTTCTAAAATGATTCAGTATATATTTGTATGTTCATGATTATTCATGAGGTATTATGTTTCTCCCATGTCTATTGGAACCTAGTTACCTTACGGTGGATGGCTGATATGCAAGATTAGTTGGTTACAATTGTGGACTTATTTATTTCTCCCTTATATTGTAGTTATTGAGAAGCTCTCATGTGTGGCATGCATCAGTGGGAATTTTGAATTTGTTTTTCAATTATTTCTAGAAAATGTATAATCTTAGATAATTTTATACAATCTTGTAGCAGTTTTAAAAATTATATCATCACTTCCTTCCATGAAAAAAGAAAACGGTTATTTTTTTTTGTAACAACATGGTTTTTAAAATGAAATTGTTCAGTAGAAAATGATATTATTTAAGGTGGATAATGTGTATAAAATTTTAATTTTATATATTTAACTTCAAACTTAATGTTGATTTTTCATTAATTTTATTATAATTGAATTGGGAATAGATTTTTTTGGAATTCCTACTCTATTTTAAAACTCATGCCTATAGATCATACTTGATTTTAGTCTTTGGTGTTGGAATTGGTGTTGGAGAGTGTGTACTTAATTGGGTTTTTGTATGAGTTATAGATCTATTTCATTTCGGTTTACACGAATTTTATTGGGCTTATGAGAGTACCGTTTTTTCTCTCAGGGGTTTTGGAGGTTTATGGGGGTCATTTGATGTCCAAAACTATGATTGGGATGGATTTATCCTGGTGCATGGTTAATTAAAAACATGCATAGAAGGATGCATTTTTTAAAAAACCATTAAATGTAAGCTAGTGGAGTTCTTATAGACACAAAACCTGGGGATATTTTCCGTTACAGCCACATGGTCGTGCGATAGGTTTTCTAAAAATGCATACTTTTGACAGAGACTTATTGCACGGTTTGACAGACAATGTATGGGAATAGTGAGGGTTTTCATGGGTATTTTATGTGATTTTTCCAAGTGGTACATGGTTATAAAAATAGTGCACATCAATCTAGTTTCCATGTTGTGTGGTGTAAAATTACAAAAATTCCCAAAAATATTTTTTAACAGCCATGATTTTTCTCCATGAATTGTTTACAACCTTCGTTTTGTGTCTTGTTGGATCTCCTTGAGGAAACTATCGTATGGATTTACTGTGGACTTCTTTGCAACCTCCATGTTGATAGTGGATCATCCCAATGAATGTTAATCTATAAGTCCTACATTCCTTTTAATCATTTATCAATTCTTCTAGAAATCTATTTCAATATTCCATTTTAGCCGCATAATCGCTAATATCTCGTTCATCATAAATTCATCATATTTCTCCTAAAACATGATGAATCAAAACTCGATACTAGATATGATATCCTCAACTGAGCTATGGAAGGTTGTCTATATTTTTGATTTTGGCATTTTGTGATTTTTAGATCCATCATCTGATGTTCCTCCCATTAGAAATTTATGGGAAACCCCATTTTTTAGAACGTTAATTGTAGTATATGTAATCAAACCAAGTGTGGATTCCTATAGATTCCAATAGGGTGTGTTGGGAATCATTTTTTGAATTATGGTTACCCATGGGGTGAGCTGGTAAAAAATTCCAATTACATTCCCTGTCAAATTGAATGAATGGATTAACTACGTTTTTTTACACAAGTGGGTATACAAGTTTTAGGTATTAAATTTATTAAATTGATGTTTTTAGAAAATATTTTTCTTGGGTGTGTAGAACTAAGTGATGTCATAAATAGAAATGTTGATAATATGGGTAGAAATACCAATATAAATTGATTAAAAGGTAGTAGATTCAATAATTGGGTATACTCATGTTGTGTTTGACAATGTGAGTGGGTATACCAACTAAATTAATTACTATAGTTATAGGGGTGGGTATTTTATTACTCTTATGTTTAAATACTTTTTTAAACATGTGATCGTTGGGTATTAAACCCATATTGTATGATGGAATGGATGATATGAGTGGGTATAATCATATGGAATGAAACTGTTAAATGGTTTATATTAGTGTTTATACTCTTTTGGAAATTATATTGTGTAAACGAGTGTTTATATTAATATATATTAAATTGAATGATAGAATGAAAGATGTCAAAGCCTTATCTCCATGGATCTAGAATGTGGTTGTGGATTCCTTAAGCTGATTATTCCCCTTAGGTCTTGATTCTATGGGATTCCTCAGTCCTTGCCACCCCATGGATTCAGCATTATTGGAATCACATAGGACATGTCGGTACATGTGCTCCTATGACACCAATCGGTGCCTAGAATGAGGTTCCACTAGGATTCCCATGGTACTCTATGATGATGCGTTGTTCTTATTAACTATGGATCTATCTTTTTGTGGTCTACATTTAATTATATGGATAGGTCAATGGTTACAAGAGATTTATGGATGTATGGAAATTCCATGTGACTTGTTTACTTTTTTATAGATTCCTTTTAGGATCTAACACCTTTTATAGGGAGCATTGAGAGGTTTTTTTATTCCTTTTTTAGTAGACTTCGTCCATGGAAATTATCTTTTACATTAATATATTACTAACACTTGTTAGCACATTACCAAATTTCCACTAAGAACTGTATAGAATTGTCGGTAGTTAACTACATTGATGTTTATGTCACACTCTGTTTGGGCCTCCTTGGGGATAAAAAATATTATATTCTTTCTTGAGATGGTAGGGGAATTCTCTACATTTTAGGTTGTTGATTGGTTCTTGGAGCTATAGATAATGGGACAATGTTGAGGCTTGCAATGCTACTAGGATACGTTTTTTTGATTTTTTTTTTCTTTTTGAGGTAATTACATTTTATTATATTGCTATTTATTATTCTAGACACATTCTAAATAGATGTATCATTTGTGTGATTATATATGTGACATTTCTAGTATATGTATGTATTTATGTCTTGTCTTTCTGTTCATTTGACTGCTTATTTATTCACATAACCTATTTATTGTGTTGGAATTCGGCTATTATACGCTGGTATTGAAGGAATAACCTCCCCAATGACTCATTTATCCCTCATTGCTAGTCAGAAGCCTCTATTATTTAGTGATGTGGCTTTATCCCATATATCCCATTATGATCGGAACACTGTTGAGTGGAATCTTGGTCCAAGACATTATAATTTGTTAATCGAGGTGTTAATTTTTCATTTGACTCACTATATGTGGTGGATCGATAGGGATAGGAAGGAAATTGAATTTGGTGATAAGCAGTACACAGAAGTAGTAACCCCAAGTTTAGGGAAAGTACAAATTTCCTCAAACAAGATTTTAAATTGGGAATTGCAACTATTAAAATTGATTAGATTACACTGTTTGGTGACATTCATGAGTTTTTCTATTTCTATTGATGTAATTGGGGGTTATATTTATCTTTCAATCCAATGAAATGAGGGTAATCCATCCAATTCATCATATTGGAACAAGTTATTAGTCTCCTTCTATGCATTATGTCATGGAATTTATGAGGATTACTTATGTCATGTTGTTGTGATAGATGTTGCGATAGATATGTCTAATGTCGTGATATAATCAGTTCTGTGAATAGAAAAGTGATATCTTCTTTCAATACATAATAATTATGGGACCTTATGGATCGGGAAATGATGCACCAATGATATGAAAATTATAATGGGAATTGATGTGTTTAATATGAAGGGGATGCATTTTTTTGGTTCATGAGGTGTTATGAGCCCTCTTGTATTATGAAATGGTAATCCCCTGGATGAATTTTTTTAATGATTGAAATTTTGAAATGAAAATAATACATGAAATGATAGATATAGACTTAATCTTTACCTAGACTTTCTAGGGTAAAGAGGCACTGTTTATAGTGGTCACGATGGTTATACAATATGATGTCCTGGATAGAGATTTAGGTTGTAGGATGACTTAGTTTTTTTAGGTCAGTTTTCACCGATCATATGCTTTGGGGTTGTGATAATGATGTTTTTATTTTCGGAGTAGTTTGTTTATAATTGGAGAGATACAACAGGATGATGAAATATTATCATACATAGTGAGGTAGGTGATGACCACTCTCCAGATGTGGTGGGACATGTGCTACGAGTTGATCCTCTAATAGTGCTATTTATGGCACAAGAAGTTGTTCCAAAAACATGTGTTGTGGAACAATACTAGGGTGAGTTATTTAATTATATACAGACTATCAAGGGAAAAAATTATCATTCCTTGACGATGGATTAGATAAAACAAGTGTTCTAATAGAATAATCCTCCAACATGTTTAGGGGATGGTGGTCCACATGCTGTAGAGATGTGGCTTTCGACCAAACAATTGATTTTTTATCACATGAAGACTTCTCTTCTGAGGTGGCCCAAGCTTAGTACTTACCTAATACATAGAGAAGAAATGTGCGGATGAGATTTATTGTACTAGGCTGGCATGTTGCATGATATGGGTTAGGTTGTCTTCCAATCTACGTTTTTTCAACTACTGTACTTTGCAACTCTACAAAAATATTTGGCTAGTGGGTTCATTCATATTTATTATAGCTTGATGAAGCTTATTAAGTACTCATAATAATTTATAGAGATGCAATAAGTTTTTTATATATACCTTTTTGAATAGCTTCTGAGGGTGAGACCCTTCAGGGAATGTCTCAAAAATGCTCTAAAATCTCAATTCAGCATGTTCTGGTTGACTTTTATCAACGATATATTGATTCAATAATTGATAAAAAAAGAGTAACATGAGGGAAATAGGGGTGCATAATATGGGAGTGTTGTTACACAACCTAGTGGACCAACATCTACATTCCAGAATCACTATTTTGTGGCTTCCTGCAAGGTTAGTTCAATTCAATATGAGACTATAGGCAGTGTAGAGATTTTTCATCATTGTGGTAGGTGATTCCACATGTAGAATCATTGTAACTATAACCCAGTCGACTTCGAAACATGTGGTAGGATGGTGAAAATGCAACAATGTTACCGTACTTTCCTTCATACAGTGACAGTAATGGGGTCATCTTCAATTAAAAATTCAGGAGAAGGTTCCTCATCCTTGTGTTAGGATGGGGGATGGAAAACATTTGGTCAGTCAGGCTAGGGATGTGGTGGTCATTTAAGAGGCATCGATACACTACTCACACCTATACAGCAGAGTGGGAATACCCCAAGCAGTGAGGTTATGTCACAAAGCTATGGTGTAGGTCTGTTCAATTCTATGCAACCTACCCCCATTGAGCTGGGTGTCGTAACTTCTACTATGAGGGGTAGAATTTTATCATCCTAAACTATTTAATTTTCTCATTTAAATAAAAGTTCATCACATAACATTATTTCTACACAAATGACGAAAATACATGGGATTATTTATTTTGTCTACTAATGGTGTTATGATGAAAGACACACTATTTGGGAATCAGAATAGTTGATGTGTTCCAGTGTAGAGAGTTCCCTCTTGATGTTGGTAGGTTTTAAATATTCTAGAGTTTTTATTACATTCATATGATGTCTTTTTGGAATCATTATAATAAAATAATAGATGGTATATTATCATGCTTATGTTTACTTTTATCGATGGATTGCGACTTTTAAATCACTAAAGGGTGCATTGATTACAAACAAGGGTGAATGGAGTGTCAAGGTGAATCAAGCTGGACTTGAGCATCCTGGGATGGGAGGAATGACATCTCAAATCACTAGATTTTTCAAGGAATATTAGGGTGTGAGTTATTAATACATTACTCTAGTTTTTGATCACTTCATGGATGTCTTTTGTGATGTCTTTTTGGGTTTACCTCCTAAGAGAGGGGTGGATTTCAGCATTGAGCTTATTCCAGGAGCTGCACCAATATCCATTTATACATATAGGATAGACACAAAGAAGTTGTAGGTTCATAGGAGGAATCTATAGGATTTGTGGTTAAAGGGGTTTGTAATACCAAATACTTTTCTATGTATTTTACCAGCCATTTTTCAAAACAGGGTGACAACAATCTTAGATTATGCACAGATTATTGGAAAGTGAAGAAGCAGATGGTTAAAAACTGATATCCCTTACCGAAAATTGTTGAATTGTTTTATCAGGATTGGGGATGCTAAGTGTTCTCAGTAATTGACTTGATGTCAGGATATCACTAGTTTCATGTTCAACCTATTGACATAACATGTAATGCCTTTCGTAGAAAGTATGGGATATACAAGTATTTGATTATTCTGTTCATTTTATTTACCACACCAATGATTTTAAATTATTTAATAAACCAAGTGTTATATCATTATCTGGATGCTTTTTTGTGCTTTTCATGGACAATATCATGGTGTGTAATCACAATCAACATGACTAGGACATCCATCGTGAGAATTTTTTGGATACACATAGAGAGAATCGATTATATGGTAATATCACAAATTTCCACATCTTTATGGAAAAAAATCACTTCCTCAAACATGTCATTTTGGAGTCCATAGTATCAATGTATCTACGGAAAGTGGGATTTGTTGTTTACTAAAAGAAAACCAATAATATTTTTGACATGTGATGTTTAATGGGAATATATGGTTACTAAATGAATTTTATACAGGACTTCTCATGATTAGTAGTTATTCTAATGGGATTTGCTAAGAAATATTTGAATTTTGAGTGATCAGAATAAAATGAGATAACATTTCATGAGATGAAAGGATAGTTTACATCAACACCATTCATGATACATCCATGGTATGGAATGATCTACAATGTGTTTTGTGAGGCTTTATGTATTGAGGTGTGAGAAGTGTTGGTTCAATGGAATTGAATTGTGGGGTTTGGGTCTTGATAGCACTGAGGAATTACATGACACATGATCTTGAGTTAGATGTATTTGTGAATGAGTTTCATTTTTTGATACAATATTTTCTAGGACAACATTTTATGATATAGATAGACCATAAAAGACTCATTTATATCTTTATCACATCAAAATAATAATTTGCAGTAGAGAACATGGGTAGAGTACATTTAGTCATTTGACATAAAGCAAGCCTATATGGTTTGTAAGGTAAATGCAGTTTCCAATTTACTATATAGGAGGAATCAGAAACAGGGGGGAAACAGGCAAGTAGATAGTTGAAGATTATGGAATTCACCTATGAGATACATCCTAAGGTTCACGAAAGATGGGTTTAGAATTTTCTGTATTCCTTTTCTATGACCTATGATATCCCAAACATATTGGGCATGATACAACTCTAATATACTAATGTACATATCCTACTGGAGTGTATGGAGGGTGAGGATACACCTCCAGGTTGGACAGAATGTGAGGTGTATTTCCTGAATATACATGGATGTGTTTGGGTATTAGGTGATATATGATTGGAGTTGATGTATAAGAATCGTGATTCGACTTGGGTAGTGCATATCATTGTCACTCATATGTATCGGGACTTCCACTATCTGTATTGGTGGATGGCTATGAAAAATGAGGTAGTTGGTTTTGTAATTAGGTGTTACACCTATCTGTAGGAGAAGGTAGAACACCAGTGACCAGCTATGATTTTACTACAGTTACATATTTAGCAGTGGGAATTGGATGATGTCGTGATTTATTTTTTGACTAGTTTATGAATGTATGTTGAGGTAACAATGTTTTTCTGGGTTGATGTTGAACAGATTAAAAAGTATACTCTTCTCAATAGATCAATGAATCCTTTAGTTTCAATGACATCAAAATCTTGTATATTAGAAAGAATTTATGACTCCATAGAATCCCCCAAAATATCATTTCAAATAGGGATGAACACATAATGTATCTTGTTTGTATTTATTTCCGAGGGTGTAGGGTAATCAAGTGATTTTGAGCACAGCATACCACCCTCAGACTGAAGGCTAGTTATAGGATATGATAAAGGTGGTGGATGAAATTTTGAGAGCATAAATCCTAGATTTTGGGGGAAATATGGAGATGAATTTTACCCATGTCGAGTTTGAATAAAATAAACTTTATAAGGATTCCATACTCATGTATTCTAACAAATCCTTCTATGGTTGGGAATATTTTTTCTCCAATGCTTGTTAGAGGTAGGTGAAGTTGCTTCACTGAGACTGTGTCTCATGCAGGAGACTTCTATTTAGGTTATGTTGATTCAAAATAGTATGGCTAAAACACAATATCGTATGAAATGGTATGTTTATCACAGTTTAATGCCTCTACCTTTCATGTTTAGTGATCATGTTTTCATGAGTATTACACCATGGCTAGGAAAGAGTAGAATTATGATATGATGTAAGATTTCAGCATGATATGTTGGGATATTTGAGAATATGGAGAGTGTCAGTTCAGTGTCCAATCAGATGCAGTTACCACATAAGAAACCATTCCATGTAAAATGTCTTCTAGTTTTATCATCAATAATCATTCATGCATGTGTCACATTATTCATCATAAGGATGTTGGGTCATAGTTAGATGCATAATTTCAGGAACATCAAATACTTATTGTTGGCAGTAGAATGATGGTTCTCTAAAGATGGTTAGATATTCTAGTATGGGTTCTATAACAACACATTATTTTATAGGATGAGAAATAGAAGAGGGAGGCCTACATACGAGCTTTTTGCCAAGAGTTTTTCTCAAATGTATCTTGACCACCCTTTAATGGGTGATAATGGGCATATTTCTATTAGGAGGTAATAATATAAGAACAATTGTTTTTTATATGAGGTAAATATATCCTAATATTCCATTTAAATTATTATTTATGGACATAAGTGATTACACATTTTTATCACAGGTGTTTTGGATGTGTCTGGGGCTCATTAGGAGTCCATAACTAGGCTTTGTTATTATTTTCTCCAGGATCATGGTTAGTTGAAACCATACAAGGTGGGCCAGATGGTATAAAAAACATTGTTATGTGAGGTAGAGGGGGTATACTAGGTGCATAACCATGGGATACCAAGTCGTATCACCCACACGGTCATGTAGTATGTCTACTAAAATTGCAAACCATTGATAAATACTTACATCACTATGTGACAGACCGTGAGGGGTAACTGTGCAAGTGCACCTAGGTGCATGAAATGATTGTACAAAATATTTAATTGTTAGAAAAATCATTGTCATAATCCATAAGACCCTATTATTTTGGGTAAAATTATCCAAATAACCTGAAATTTTTTTAACGTAAATGATTATTCTGAATTTAATCATTGGACAGTAGTGGAGAGGGGTATCCATGGATCTCTTGGAGGAACAATTGTTAGGGATTGAACATGGTCATTAATTCAGCCATTGTTTTGAGTGAGGGTCATCTCAATGGACCCACATAGATAATACATTTTTTACATTTAATTCTATATTGATTCTTCACAAAATATATTTTAATAATTTATTTTAAAATCATATGCCCTAATATTCCATTCATCATATTTTAGTCAAATTTATCCAAATCATGGATGAATCTGGACAAGATATTGGAGGAGCACTCCACTACTGAACCTCTACAGGTGGTGCATATATATTTTTGGTATTTATGTTTTTTAGATCGGTCTACTGATATGTTGTCCCTTTGACTTTCATGCATGATGATATATTTTTACCAGGTTACTTGTAGTAGATGTAATCGAACCACGTGAGGATTCACATTTTATCCATTGTAGTGCATTGTCAGTCATTGCCCAAATTAAGGTCACCCATATAGAGATAATTTAAAAAAATTCTTATATATTTCATGACTAATTTAATGAATGGATTAAATGGAATTGTATAAAATAGTGGGTATACTCATTCGTTGTATTATATTTCATAATATGATATTTTAACAAATTGTGTTAATTAGGTGGGTATACCAACATGATGTGATAATTGGTAATGGTTATAATATCGTTAGGTATACCCATATGAATTGATTAAATGTTATTGGAAACCTTGAGTGGGTATACTCATGTTGTGTGTGAACATGTTTGTGGTATACCCACTAAACGAATTTCTATGGTTTAAGGGGTGGGTATACCATTTTTCTGATGTTTAAAGAAATTTTTAATCATGGGATTGTTTTTTGGGTAAACCCATGGTGTATAATTAAATGTATGATATGAGTGGGTATACTCATATGAAGTTTAGCTATTAAATGGTTTATATGAGTGGGTATACTCATGTGGAAATAAAATGGTTTATATTAATGCCGAAATACATATTGTTTAAATTGAATGAATGAATTATAGATGTCATGGACTTCTCTCAATTGATTAGGAATGTGGTAGTAGATGCCTTAGGTTGATTATTCCCCTTGGGGAATTATTCAATTAGATTACTCAAGCCTTGGTAACATATGGATCGAGGTTACATGGACTTGCATAGGACATGTTAGTACAAATTCTCAGAGGACTCCAACCAGTGCCATGTTTGGGTTTCCACTAGGACAACCATGGAACTCAACATGGATGTCATGTTACTTTACTCATTAGAAACAATCCTGTTGGATATAAACTCCATTATATGTCTACGTTATGGGTTACAAGATCTTGATGGATGTACAACAACATTATGTGACTTCATTACATTTTTTATAACTACCATGTTAGGTGCTAACACATGTTTCATAAAATCTCAAATAGTTATTTGGTATGACTTGTTTAGTATAATTTTCTCTTGGGAATTCACTTTTAAAATACTACCTTAAATAAACATTCTATAACTTTTCATATTGCTGTTTACAACAGAATATACTTTTAGGTTGTTACCTATTGGAATGTTTATCTCAAATCCATTTTTGGAATCCTTTGGGACCCAAAAATATTATACGGTTGAGGATTATAGTAGGGGATACACCCAAGTTTAGTTTGTTTATAGTTTCTGTAAAGTGGGAGAGAATGGGACCCAGATGAATATAATGATTCTACTAGGACACTTATTTGGTATTTTTGTATATTGGAGATACTTATATTCTATTGTATTTCAATGTACTATTATGGATGACATTTAGAAGAATGTATCATATGAATCATTATATATGTGACAATTATAGATTATGCATTTAATTATTGATTTTCTTTCTTTTCAGTTGTTTTCTTATTTATTCACTTCATATATTGAATTTTTTTAACTTTCGTTAAGATACTCACATAATTAGGGAATTGTGTCACCAAAAACATTCTTAGTCCCTCACTACTAGTCAACACCCTTAGAGTTTTGGGAGATGAAATTGCAGACATATATCTATCTAGAACTGAGGAACTATTGAGTGGAATCCTGGTCTAGGATGATACAAGTGACCCTCATGCTCACAAGGAGAAGTTGTGGTCACCTTTTTTAGTTGGGTTGATTTATTATGTTTGTTATAAAAGATGTTTTGTATCTATACTTGTATATATGTATTTGATTTTTCAATTAATTTCCATTGATTTTATTATTTAGTGATATTGGAAGATATAATTATACATGTATACTCTGTTGAAGCTCAATATTATTTTCTAGCATGTGGAAATTAGGGTAACTTTTCAGGCCTTTCCACAAATTGGGTCAGCTAACCAGTTTGGGGTTAACACAGTTTGTTTTGTGAGAAAAGGGCATCAAATGAGGTTTCTCATTATAATACCATTAGTTCAAATAGAACATTTTTATTTTTTGTTTTCATGGTAGATGGATTAGTATTGTCGTAACATTGGGGAGTATGTATCAAAGATTTTCGAGTTAACAATTTCTGGACTAGAACAATGAGTTTCCATGGGATGTCATGTTTTATTTAGTTCATTAGGTTCTTGTGGAATATTGTGTGTTTAGGATATGAATATGGATTGGGGATAGTGGCCTCCGTGATCTCAGAGGGATTGGAATTCCATGTGGATGATAAATCGTTTTCCTATAATACTCTTAGTGATGGGGATGCAATTTTCATATAGCCACCAACCATATAGCCAAGTCACTCATTGACACTAGTTTCAACTTGTGGGTTTTTTGATTTCAATTTTATTTTGATATTATTTTGGAAAGTATTTTGATATAATTGTGAAAATGAATTTTTAAATTGGAAATGGTTTGTTTTTCAGAATATGGAAAAAGAGATTCCCATTTCAATTTGAAGATATCTCTTTGAAAAGCAGAAGATTGTTTTGAAAATTATTATAAATTGAAATTTGTTGTTTTTAACAAAATTATTGTTATGGAATGTGATTAATAAGAATAATAAAATGTTGTGAGTGGTATGAAATTATTTTTTTAATGGAAGAATGTATATTAATTTGCAATGTTTGAAAATTATTATGGATTGGTTGGTGGTAAAAATTTGACAATTTTAATAAAATTTTGTTTTTTGATGTGGTTTTAGATTGAGAAACATGGTTGGAATATTGTGATTTTAAAAATGGAATTTTTTTTATTCAATTGTGTGTATCTCCATGTGTTATCACATTCATGTATTTTTGTGGAATTTAGTTGGATTATGATTTGGAAATATGAGTTCAAGACATGTCATCAGTTGATGGTACCGAGGTCAGTATGGGAATGTGCATGTGACTGAGACTATAAAGAATAAAATTGGTATGTGAAAAAAATCAACCAAGTTTCATTTCTTTTAAAATGTGTTCTCAATATCATAATTTTTATTATTGATAGCAACTAGTCATGTCACTATTTTTCCTATATTTTGGGTATATTGCATATGTATTGTATGATCTTGAAAAGACATGTAGTTGAACCAGATTTGAATAAGCTCTTGGTTTTTTATATCCCAGAGAATTCCCCCATTGAGATTCATTGGATATTCATACTAAAGCAACAGGTGATTCCCCATTAGCAAGATTTTCATATGATCAATCTAATTATTTTTTTCCTGAGATTCAAATATTAAGTCCACCTATATTTTATGTTTAATAAATTCCTCTAATGTGGAATATTTGATATTGAAAAATTAATTGAACAATATACTCATTAATTTTCATAAATCATTTAAGGTCATGTTTCTTACCTTTATGTTAGAAGGATATCCTTAGATGTTTTGGAATTCAGTCTCTCGGAGCAGTCCTCAAGAAGATCTTATTAGGTTTTTCTTCATGGATTCATTCATCCATCAAAATATCTCTAAGAATAAAAATTGTAAGGAACTAAATGGAGAAGTGATTTCTGCAGTAGGATGATGGGTTAGTGATGGAGTTCTATCATTAAATCATGGTCCAATTGACATATGGTTTGGTGTATGTTGTGTATTATTCCCGAATATATTGGGATTTTGAGTGTAGTATTCATCCTGATCTATAATAAAGGGTGTTGGAGTTCCATCACACCTCATTTTTTGACATGGTGAGTCAGGATATTCATGTAGAATCTATTATTGAAAATGTGCTTGAGGCAGTCAATCCATATTTTTTTCCTAGAATCGGTGAAGGGAATTCTAGTAAACAAGTGTGGAAAGTGCTTCAAGCTATCGGAGATTGTTATTGAATTGAAATTCCTCAGGGTATTTTGTATGTTTTTTCTAGGTGTGGATTTGTGTTGTGTCCTAATTGTGTAATTCCAGATCAAATGAATCCCTAATTTTTAAATGTTCCAAATACCAATAATACTTGTAGGATTATATGTAACTGGAAACAATTCTTTCATGGTGTTTCCATTATGATATGTGGAGCTAGTTACCATGAGTATAGTGTTGTTTTGGCATAGTTTGAAGACCATTGATGATATAATGTTTTATTATTTTGTTCGTGTAGATCGTGGTGATTTTATATTTTGTTTATAAATTAAGGTACTGTTTTGCATATAAATAGAACTATTTTGTTAATGAACGTGTGTTCATCTTGTGTGATATTTTGAATTTTTATCTATTCTAATTATTGGTGTATCCTCTTTTTATCATTTGAATTTCTGTCTTGTTGATCAAATATTTATAGCTTCTAGAAATGAGGTATGAGATTCATAAAACATTAGGGATCTTGGTGTAGGACCTAGAGTGAAACTTTCACACAGTAATAAATTACATGGTTCTATGGGACCATGGAACTATCTTATCTTTAGTGTGATAATGGACACACATAAATATTCTATGTTGTTTTCCCTAGTTTCATGGGTTGATGTTTCATTCAACATGTTATCCCCCATCATGGTGGGGGTTTGTTGGTTGATAGGGGTTTGTATTTTTGTTTTAGGAAATTTTTCTAGTAATCTCGTGGTTGGTTATCCCTATCTTTATAGGCTAGTTGTTTCTTAATGTTTTGGAGACCATCCACTAGTATGACTGTGGTATCATTCAATGTTATTGATCATAGTTGGTTTCCTATAGTGGGGAGTCTATTTTGGAATGATTTTTTAGGAATTAATTTTTGTTTAGATTGTTGTTCTTTTCACGAATGGGGAAAATGTTTTGTTTAGGAAGGGAATGAGATGGATTATTTAAGATTCTCTATTATGTGGTGGAAAAATCCTTAGTCTTTGAACGATCAACTAGAATATGATTTATATTTTTATGGGAGGAATGAATTATTTGTGGGTAAATTATCACACCTAAAATTTTTTGGACCTGTATTCGAGTTTATCTATTTGACTTGTGTGTTTCTCACATGTTTTGTGTTTGAAAGGTAAATATTTTGAGTTTAGGGGATTTTTTCATTGGTTCACAGTTATTACATGGTCAGGGAAAACTGTGTGCATGCTCCGAGAGACTCTAATAGCTTCGGTGTGCTTATGGATAAGGGTTCACCCCATACAAATGGTTCAAAAAACAATGAATTAATGTTCTAAAACACGGTAACATCCCATATTTTCCATATATTATTTTTTCATACCATATGGATTATTTTTTAACAGAAGGCATAGAAAATTCATGTGATTCTATGGCCCGATGTTCCCAGAATAATTTTTTGAATTATATTAAATATATTTAATAGCATGAGAATGATGTTTTCTTGGAAAAAATGGAATAAAAACTAAATGGGTTGCCATAATACAAATTTGAGGGCACTGTTGAGTTCAAAATTGTGGTTTTACCATAGGTGTCAATACACTTGTGTCATTGTGGGTAATTTTTATTACTTTCATTTCAGGCATTGCAATGAATAAAACAAATTAATATGTTCTGCTGATTTAGTGATTAATGGATATTTAAATAGGTCCCAATGTTGGAAATTCATTGTTAGCCACATTAGTCAAGATCCTCTAGAGAGTCGTTGGGGAGAACCTTGGGAGAACTGTCTTAGGTGAACAATGATGAGATCATTGATTAACAATTGAAAAACCACATATTCGATCGATCATGAAAATGATAATGAAGATACATATTTTTTCATTATTGATAAAACAGACTTAAGGTATGTTATTTTTTGTGGATTTATTCCCATTATTGATTCCAAAAATGAACACTGACTAAACAATAAATATATTCATCTGCAATTTAACTTTCTTGTGGAGTTTGTATAATTATGGGGTGATTATAGAGATTTTATTTGAATATATTATTTTATATCTATATATAAACACATTGATATTGACAGAAACAATGATCAAAGTTATTTCTTATAATTTATACCTATTATAATCTCCTCGACTCATCATTTGTCGAGAGAATTCTTCATTTGGCCCATGTCTCCTCTATTCCTTATCAATCAAATTTTGTGAACTTGTTTATTGTCACAATGATTTGATATCAATGATATATGATCATAATGGTATGATATGGGTGTGAATATAGATACAAAGTAATTAGGATTATGGATTAATACCAATTTTTTGTTCTTTATAATTCTTCATTGATAAATTAATACCGATTTTTTTTTATTATTGCAAGATGATATAAAGATAAAATACTTTGAATTGGTGATGGGGTGGAAAAAATTTATTTGATATTTTGTTTCATAGAATGGTTACCACTAGATCAATGTCCATATAATTGGTTTTGGTGTTCGAAAGAGAATCTATGATTCAAGATAATCCTCCAAACATAGCGTGTAATCCCTGATTACACGGTCTGTAGTCCCCTATCATTGATGAGTAGAGTTTCATGAATAAGATATGTATGACAGTGTGTTTGAACACTATCACACATCTTATGACCCTCCCTAGTTGACTTAGTGGGTATTATTGATTGTTCAAGCCATGTGATGGAGTATATGGGAAAATAAATGTCACATACTCCAAGTGGTCCACATGTTAGAAAATATGGACCAGTACGTGGAGAAGGATTTTTCAAACATAAATAGCCAAGAGACATGGGAATGACACATTATGTCTAAACATTTCGGGTATACCCTTATACATGCTTCATATATGGAGACTACAGGTTGTGTGTGGCTCTCCCAAATGGGGAGAACATGGGATAGTTGGACACACCATGTGCCCCTTGGGACATCGCATGTACTAACTTCACGAGTTCTTAAGGCTCTTTGTTTTTTATTTTGGAATTGGATTTGTTAAGTTTTATTAATTTGACCTTTCTAGTGATGATATACTATGTAATTACATCAACATCACTAGATTGTGATCCCCTATAATGGTTGTGTCTCAGATTGAGTTGTGGCATCTCTATATGAGACTCGAGTGTGATCCTCTATCATTCTGAGTTCCCTAGATTGAGTTTATGGAATCTGTGTGAACTCCTTGACTAGGGATTTGATCCTCCATCTATATTGAATCATTGGTAGGGTATGTTGTATCATTATCATACAATACCCAACATAGTGGGATGTTCCAAACGGGCTTCATGGTGTCCCCCAATGGTTTTGGGTGTGACCCCCAACCTGTGTATCATAGTCTTCTTAGGGAAATGTGAATTCTTTGGGTGGTCACTAATTATCTATAAATATTATTTGAAAATCTCTAGAGATACCATGTCACAAGGGGCAAGTTATCCATGAACAAGAATTACTTCCAGAAGATTCATGGGGACAATAGTTTGTTATGAATAATTGATGGAATAGTGTATTTCATGTGTATAACTAGTTTCTTCTTTTAAAAATTAATTTTCCTTGTACTTAATTGAGTTGGCTACACTTGGTGCTTCCTAATTAATGTTTTTGTGTTTCCTACTGAGTATTGTTATACTCACCCATTCATAGGATTTCTCCACAAAGGTCATGTATTGTAAACACAATAAACCTTTTGATAGTGACATGGATGTTTAGGGATAGGGTGGAACATATAAGGAGCCTGATAGACAAAAGTGTTTACTGCTAGCATAATTTTGATTTAGTAATCACCCTGAGATTTGGATGGACTCTTCACAGTATTGGTTGGTCTTGTTTTCTCCCACTTTTCTATTTTTAGTACTTTACTATCATACTTCGTTGTGGGTTCTCAGATGTATTCATTCATGATTTCAGTTGTTTTACCATTCCATATTATATGGGGTTAGATATTTGTGTGTTTATTCAATTACATTAGAATAATGCCTCTTATTTTTTGGATATTATTACCCAGTACTAATCACTAGCCATACCCTATTTGAGGTGTTCTTGGTATAGTCATCACATGGGATCATCATATATGGGAAATGATAGAGTGGTATTGAAGGAGGGTTGGACTTCTTTATGAGTGGGATTCAGGGATATTGGTTTTTTAAATAGTTTTTAGAGTTTGATGTTTTTATTTTAGGTTGTGGATTCAAGTGTGGGTGTGGCTACTGATATATCCATACACCAAGACAATGATCAACGTTATTTTGACATTGTACCTTTAAAATTTTGGTTGAGGTTAAATTTTTTGATACATGCATCATATAGTAATGGGTCATGTTTTCTATTTTCTTTTTTAGTCATCCCCATATATTTACTCACTAATCATGGAACATAATGTATTATTTCTGGATTCCACCACGTTGAAATTCAATTTGGATTCCACAATGTGATCATGAGGATGACCCTCTTAGTGAAGATGCATCAGTGTATGTTTTTTTACTAGAGAGAGTAACATAGGATAGTTTACCAACATTACCAATTCCCATTAAGAATCATATATCTCCAACAATACTAGTTTAGGTTGAATGATGGTGGAGTGTGTTGCAAGAGTATCTTTGGTAGTGAAATCTTTGGTTTCTATGTGAATCAAACCCCCATGTGGTTGATGAATTACTAGAGAAGTAACTCATTTCCACTAACTTGTGAGGGAGCATACCGATCATATGGAATTACTTGTATTGAGTCTTCTTTAGTGATATTTGGGGTTATGGTGGAGCTCCATGAGTCAGTTACATGATAAAACATATCTCAACATGAAATAAATTGATCATATCTTCAAAGAGATATTATATATAGACACATTTTAATTGGTATGCATACAATAGATCATCCATTTACATTTGTGATTTATGACCATGGAGATGTATTTTACAAGGTTAACTGATCTATCCCTTTAACACATAACAATCCTATGACACCAGTTCTTTAGGGATCGTACCTTTGAGCAGTGTGTGCGCCAGGATTAAAAAGCATCAATGGTATCTATTAGCATATCTAGCATTTCTGGAGTGCATTAAAGAGCGATATTCGTATACGTTCTTTTGCTTGGGAAGAAACTAGTTGGAGGAGATAGCATTGTAACCCAATAGTTGAGACTCGTCAACAGGTAGCCAATAGAAATAATAGGGATACACATGGATCATAAACTTTATGAGGAAATCATATGGCTCATGGTCAGTGGTACATCGCTCTTAAGGGGTTGTAATCATCCAAGAGAAAAGAATTACTTCCCTTACGATAGTCGGGGACATCGGGCATGAGAATTCTCGATCTGTCATACTACTGATTTGGAGATGAATTAGGGATTCTATGACAATGTAGTGTTAGGAGAAAGGAAGTACTTATGGTGGTATATGTAAGAGAGGGGATGTCATGGAAGTAGGAGATGGTCAGAGGTTTGACCTATTACCTCGAAAAACCCAGAGTGGTCCTCTCATTGCTCAAGAAGCTAGTGGGAAGGGATGATGCCAGATACAAATAAAGAGTTCTATGATCCCAAGGATATAGATATGATAACATGTATAATATATGTATTTTTTTACATTAGCTTCTGTATTGATAGAAATATTGTTTATCCTTTCCTTCATGCTACTTCAATGGTTCAAAACATAGAGATTCTGGAAGTGTTTTTGACTTGTTCCTTTTGGTATGAGGCTCTAACATTTAGAATTTATTTGATTTCCACCTATACCGAGAATGCAACTTAATCCTTGGAGGTGAAATTTCGTAGTGGTATATCCTTGATAGAATAATAAAGTTTTATGATGTCATCATTGGTATAGAATTGATATCTACACTTCATGCCCATATTGACTATTTTAGGTGAAGTATGTAGTGTATCATTATTAATGAAATGAAGTTTTCCTTTGTGGGGGGAAAAGGATAACCTAGAGGCCAAGTAAGAGTTTAATTGTATGCGAGTACAGTAGATTACTCATGAATTATGTAGTATTACTCAAGGTGTGGTGGTTAATTTTGGATATTAATTTCCAAAAGTGGTGGTCGAGTATGAGGATGTATTTCTTTAGGATGTACTAGGTTTACCACCCCACAAAGATGTAGATTTTTGCATCGAATTGCATCCCGATATTACACTCAAATCTCTACCAGCATATCAAATTACTTCAATAGATCAATGATAGTTGGGGTTGAAATTGGATGGCTTGTAGGATGACAACAATGATAGACCTAGAATTTTCCCATGGTTGTCCCCAATTTTGTTTTCCAAGAAGGTAGATGTGAAATTGAGGATATGTGTGGATTACTAGTGCTTCAACCACGTCACCATGAATAAAAATTATACATTACTGATAACTTATGACCTCTTCGATCAGTTATGATAGGTGTCGAGGTTCCCATATAAATATGCTCAGATCTGGTTATCACCATCTATGAATATAAGATCTGGATATTCTAGACACAAACATCATATGTCTTTACAGTCATTATGAGTACATGGCGATACTCTTTTGCATGAGGAACACCCCAAATGTGTTCATGGGACTCATGATCTAGATATTTTAGCCATTCATATACTAGTTTGTGGTAGTATTTTTCATGGACATCCAAGTGTATTATGTGTCTGAGGAGGACCATGCAAGACACTTGAGGGTGGTTCTAGAGACCCATCAAGAGGAAAATATCTATGTGAGTCTCAATGTGTCAGTTGTGGATTTGATATGTCCACATTCTATATCATTTCATCTAATAAGATAGATTTTCAGTGGATCTACCAATGTTTGAGGTAGTTATTCCATGGGATTCACCCATGAGTGTTACTAATGTGCGGAGATTCCTTGGATTGTATGGGTATTATTGTAAGTATGTACCTAAATTATCTATAGTTGAAGAACGCTTGACATACTAGGCCTAGAAAGGGAATCCTTTTGTGTCGATCAAAAAGTGTCAGTAGTTCTTTCAGGAGTGAAGGTAGAGTTTGATGACACCCATCTTGAGGTTAATAGATGATGGTTTCAAGTACTTAGTGTGAAGAGAAGCATCAA
Source organism: Viscum album (assembly GCA_963277665.1). Taxonomy (NCBI): domain Eukaryota; kingdom Viridiplantae; phylum Streptophyta; class Magnoliopsida; order Santalales; family Viscaceae; genus Viscum; species Viscum album. Next base: position 1,020,993,740 of record OY728143.1, read on the forward strand.
GCTACCGACAAGGTTGGGTTCTAATGTAGAGGAATAAAGTTATTGTCTCGGTTTCATTCCATTTTAAACCACAAGAGCATATGTACATGACCCATGACCTTGAGTTAGTAGTAGTAGTTTTCAAATGGATGATATGTTAACACTACCTTATGGGTGATCCATTTACTGTATTCTCTTACCAAAAGTGTCTCAAGTATATATTTTTCATAAAGATATCAAATTGGGATAGAAAAAATGGATAGATTTCCCCTATAAGAATCAACTTGAGATTCAGTATAATTTTTGGATGGGGTATGTGGAATAAGACCCACTCAGTGTGATATATTATTCATAGTTTTTGATAGAGGAATCTAAGAATTTAGGTTTGATTCATTTATTCTTGTGGAAAATATAATGCTCTGTATATTTATTTAATTTTATTACCCCACCACTTCTACATCATTTTAAGGTTGCAGAACATGGAGATACCGACAATGATACATTACACAATCAAATATTTAATAGATATTATCATTATGGATATTCCATAGGTCGGGTGCACACTATCCATTTTCAAGGACATATTATGGTAACATTAAAATTTTTGGGTGAGGTTCTTTGAGGTTTCATTCATCTCCTATTAGAGGGATATATATGTTTGGAGAGAAACTACCAAAAATTCTGATGTCTATTTTGGTGGACATGAATGATTAAATTATTTGTATAGTATATATCATTATGCCTTATTATTCAGTATTTATAGGATGATAACTAAGTTCTAAAGGGTTTAACGGATCACCTTGAGGTGATATAGTTGATGTGTGATGAGATATACATGGAATTGTTTTTGGGCATAACACGTACATATAGAGAACAAAAATATATCTATGTTTTCTAATATCATCTCACTAATTCATCCCACTTCTTATCAATATGAGAGCTAGGATTAGTAAAAAACCTGGTATGGAACACTTTTCATGAGATGATCAAACATTATATAGTCCCATAGATGATTCATTTAGATTTTGATGATAAATTTTCATCCCAGTTGTGTAACGGATTACACAAAAGTGTTTGGGACTTAGTTACTCATGAGAAAAGTGTTTTACCCCAAAAAATACTTCTACTTAGAGAGAAAAAACCAGGTATTAGAGGACATGGTTCAAGCATGTAAGTATCAATTTTCCATTGTATGGAGGACCACCTACCATTTGGGGAATTTTCATACAAAAACAACTACCATTTCACTAATTGTATAGTACCATTCAAGGATTTCAATGGGAGACCATAATAGTCACCAATTATATGGAATGACCCATGTGAGTCGGTAGTCATGGGACCAGAGTTGGTGAGTGTTATTAAAAAGTAGATCCATACCATATAGGAGTGGATCAATACTCTATAGAGCCATTATAAGACTTATGAAAATTGGTGATAGAGACCTCTATAGTTTGAGGAGGAAGAATACATGATCCTTTGGTTTGTACCACGACATGTGTTGAGGATATCTTTTCACGACGGAATGTGGAATTTGTGATTCATCGGTCCATTTCATATTCATCCCAGAGTTGGATCAGTGGTGTATCTCTTATCTATACCTATATTATTGGACCGGGTACATGAAATCATCCACGTGTTGTAGATGAAGAGGTTCAAGCCTAACTAGTCACATGTTTTAGAATAGTGAGAATTATACATTGTGGATGGATATCCCATTTCAAAATACCTAGTGGATGTTGAAGATCAACATGATAGGATCCTCTATTGTCATTCAATTAAACTTTGGACATGTTTAGATTTACCATAGGATCCTTTTAGAGAGAACCTAGAATCAACATTTCCATATATGAGCTCAGTTTCCCCTATCTCTTTAAGTATTTATTCTATTTTAGGGTTTGAAATATCTAAGGTAGGGATTATATAATTTCACTGATTATCCATGTATTATTTTTTTGATATTATGTTGATTATTTTCAATACCATGCATCAAGACAACCCTTGATTCTGAGGACCAATGTCCTGGAATAATTGTTTTAAATATATTACTTATATTTAGTATCATGAATGTTTACTTTAAATTAAAATTCTAAAAAATTCTAAATAGTTTATTGTTTACAAAATATAAGGGGACCATGGAGATCATAAAATTAGTTTTACTCTATGCAATACTTTCCATTTGTCAGTGTGGTTCAAATTTTTTATAGTCTTCTTGATTTATGATAGAAATATAATTATTTAATAAAATTATATTCATTCATTTTTTGACTTAAATAATGGAGGATACATAATTATATCCTTATTCTGGAAACTATCATTTTCGGCATATTCCTAGACCATTTAAATATTCATTAGAGAGAGCATCAAGAGAACCGCCTCTGGTGAACGATGATGAGGTCTTGGATTGATGAACAATGCACCTCAGATTCAATGTATAATTCCAAAGATGGAAAAAAACATCTTATCTTAATTAATTATCTAATAAATTTATATAGTATATTTTTTTTGTTGATTCTTACATATTCGAAATTCCAATATTAATCACAGTCAAATAAATGAAAAAATTTATTCGTTGTTCAATCCTCTTGTGATATGGGTATAATTGAGAGGTGATTTGGGATAATTACTATGAATAAATTCATTGTTTACCTTATGGAAATAACATGATTAATAATAAGATCAGTTGAGGGTAATTACTCTCATTCAGTCTTTTTATTTTCTCCACTGATTCATTGATTGTCATGGGAGTTCTTCGATTGGCCCACAGCTTGACTATTCATGATAAATCAATTTTTTCATACACATTTAATGGAACATCGATTTGATATAGTAGATCTGTGATCAGCATAGAATGATGTACCTATGATGATGGATATGGGGTGATTTGGAAAATAGATGATTCATGATTTTGTGTTCTTCAAAATTCATCAGATAAGAATAATTAAAAATCATTTGGTCCATTTAGCGAGTGGATACGATGATGAAACATGTTGATTTGGTGATGGAATGGAAAAAATCCTTGGATATCCAGTTTTGTGGAAAGGAGACCACTAGATTGAAAGTATAAACATTGAAAGAGGTGTGCGGATGAGAATCTGGGATTTTAGAAAATTCCATTGAAGATGACATGTAATCTGGGATTACACTGAATGTTGGATCTCTTCTGTGGTAGATTGGGTTTCTAGAAAATGATAAGGCTCACACAACATGTGACCACTATCACACGACATCTGACCCACATCGGTTGACAATATCTATACTCCAGATAGTACATAGGCATTGGTTGGAGTACACAAGCACGGAAATTTCATATTCTCCCACACAAAAATTACTTGACATTCTTGAACTCGTAGAAATATAAGACTTTAGTAAATGGGCATGACCAGGTGACACAGACAAGATATCTTGTGTCCATACATGTGTTGTATATCCTTCTATATGATGTGTTGATAGAGAATACATGCTAGGTGGGGATCTTCCGCATAGGTAGATATTGTAAAGGATTGAAACCTTGTGTACCCCTTGGAACAAATTATTTAAACTAATAAAAATATAGAGAAGCTCTATGTTTCCATAGTTTTGGAAATAATAGTATGATATAATTTCCTCATTCATTTACGTCAAAGGTACAATACATAATTACATCTATATCACAGAATTATAATCCTCTCTTGAGGTCAAGTATCAAACAATGTTTGTGAACCCCACAGTGAGTTTGGAGTGAGATTCCATATCATTCATAGTTCCATTGTGCAGTTTTTAAAATTTGTGTGTCATCCCCAGAGTACATCATTAATCGTTCATCAAGCATGTTACATTATTGGGGTCGGTGGAATCATTGATGTATAATCCATAACATAGAAGGTTAATCCAGATTCTATTCATGGTGTCCCAAAGAGGTTTTAGGCCTCACCCATCATGTGTTTTAGAATCTTATTAGATTAGTGATAATTCATTGGGTGGGCCCAAATGTGATAGACATAATCATCTAGTGTCTCTAATAATATCATTTCTCATGGTTTGAGTTCTCCAAAAACAAGAATTTCTTTGATAAAATTCATGTAGAAGACAATTATTTATGTCCTCATAATGGAATGGTGTCATTCATGAGTATATATTTTTTCTTCTTTGGTACATTAATTGAAGTATATTTTATTCTTCTAACTAAACTTGGTTATTTGGGTTTTGTTTTTTTGTGTTTTCCTACTGAGTGTGGTTATACTCACACATTTATGGACATTCCCTATACATTTCATGTCTTGTACTGATGATGAGACTCATGATGGGGTCTTATAAGGATAGGGAGTAGGTGGATCATAGATGGAGCTCAACAGATATAGGTGTTAACCCTGAGCATACTTCTGACATAGTCCTCTCCCTTAGACCATATAAAACTCTTTTGTTTTTTGTCTGTTGTTTCTTCAACTTTTCTGTTGTCAGGATTTACTATCATAGACTATTGTGGGATCTTATATTTATTCATGAATTATTTATGTTTTTTTACATTATATAATTGTGCATCATGGAGATGTGTGTGTTTTGGCGCACAGATACATTAATCTAATGCCTCCCATTTGTGGGATATGCATACCCGATGCTGATCTCTAGTCCTTGGCCTATGAGAGGAAGACATGGGGTATTTGAAGTATGGTCACCACTATGATGAGTCATGACAAAGTAATTACCCCATTACATAACCATTCAACATGTTCGGTGCACACTTTACCATACCATGCAGCTAAATCGTTCCAGTTTCATAGATCTAATATTTTGTGAAAATTGAAACTCTACCCTCTCTGTATTTATTAACCCATCATACATCCCCAATATTCCATATTGTTAATGAGACTCTAAGTTTCCATCTATATTTTTATTACTGCTTTTTTCCTTCCTATAATGGTGTAGATATAGTGATTCATCAAGGATTTGGGTTAGATCATCATGGTAAATCATCTCATCTCTTATCCATCTTGCTCTTTCATTAATTATCTCTTGAGATCATATCCTTCCTAATTCATGTTGATATAGGATTCATGATTTCAATGATATATGTTAGGGTTTATTTGGTTAAGGTTCATTTGGATAAATCTTGGATCTTATAAGCATGGTGAGGTAGTTTCAGGTCTGCGTTGTTGTAGCATCATGATTTTGAGGTACGTTTGGATTTTAACATGACTTTTAAATTTAATAATCATTGATATATTTTTTTCCAAACATCTATTATATGATAAAAAATTATGTTTTATATTTTAAATTATATTCTCTTGTGAAAAGAAAGGGGTTTATCCCTGGTTATGTGAGGAATGGCATTTTTCAGGTAAAAATTTCACACAATGTGTTTTCTTAAATTCCCATCTGGATATTTTATGTTCATTATTATATCTGAAGATTAGTTTTGATTTGTGATATTATTTATGATGTGTGAAATTATTATTTTGGTTCCTTAAATTTAGTTTAATTTTTTTTATATTCAATGGAAATGTGTATTGGAATTTTATGAATGGTTTGGGATGTTGTTGGGGTTACTGGACTCTTTGGAATTTTTAAGGAAATTGACTGAGCATGAAGGTGTGATGTGATAATTAAAATGGAATTTTTTCAAAATATTTTTTAAATTGTTAATATTGAAATAGTGGTTTTTTGGAATGGTTCTTTTAGTTAATTAATAGGAGATAATTTTTTGAAAAAGATTTTGATTCCCTTTAGAAACATTCTGAAAAAGGTGGAAGTGTTTCCCATGAGAACCCTCCATAAATTATTATAATTACATGTTTATAAATAATGTTTGGGATATAATTACTATGAATTATTTTGGGCCAATTTACTTTGTGTGTAATGAGAGATCCTTGGTTTGGAATCCATATATATATTTACATATATTTATTCTAGGAGATTGATTCCTGGGGTTATTCTAGGTGATGAATGTTGATTGAAGTGTTATATAAGATATGTTGGAATTTTATTTTATGGTTGGATGACATAAGTTGGTTCACCCCACATTTATATTCTTCACATGGAGAACCTGACATAGCTATTAATTTTTTGAGAACAATTGTTGGAAGAATATGTTTATCCTTAGCTAGAGGCCCGTAGAAGGGGGGATATTAGTTATTATTGTTATGGGATTTTCCCCCTTAGATTGTACCATGTGGGGTGATTCTAGTCCTGCTAGAGAGTTTTGATTTCATCGAGTGGTACATGATTTCTAATATGATTCAAATTGTATTAGTATGTTCTATATTATTCACATGAACCTATGTTTCTCATAATATAATGCATATAGTTACTTATAGTAGAAAATTGAGATGCATGATTGGTTGGGTACTATTGTATGTTTGTTTCATTCCCCCTTATTTTGGGATTATTATTATTCTCTCAGGTGTGGCATGTTTCTTTGGGAATTGATAATTTGGTATTCAAATGATAATGGACAATTTTTCTTCCTAGAAATTTTTTATACTCTATAGATACAGTTTCGAAATGAAAGAATCAATTTCCACAATAAAATTTGTAAATGGTTTATTTATTAGAAAATTAATTGGTTTTGTAATTTTAAAAGGTAAATGGATAATTAATTTTTTAATTTAAAAAATTTGTGGAAAGGATTACTTTTATATATTTTATTTCAAACATGATGTTGTTGTTTATTTTTTTTTAATGTAAGTGTAATGGGATTATATTTTTTATGTATTCCAACCGTGTTTTACACTCAACCCAAAAGATAGTTCTTGTTTGTATCCTTTCATGAGCGTTTCATCATGAGATTGATTGACATGGGTGAGAGACCATTTTGGTGTTGAAATGTGACCCTCATGGTCACATGGAGGAATTTTGGTTGTCTTGTTCAGTTTGATGGGTTTTTTAGTTTTGTTGTCCCATTTTGTTTTACTATAAGATATTTTAATTTTTGATTTATATATATATATTTGGACCTTTTTTTCCATTCCATTGTTTTGTTTATTTATTTATATTGGGTTATATTATTCCCTTTTCTTTCTATTGATTTCTGATAGTAGTTTTGAGGCCATGGGGATCTGGAACCCCATTAAGGCCTTGCCACAAATAATCTTCTTTGATCTATTCTTATTTGAACCATATTTGTTTAGAACATACTCTATGATGGTTGAGCCTTGATATTATTTTTCAGAAAATAAAGTTGTTTATTTATTTTGTGAAGAATAGCCTAGATTTCATTGAATTAAGGAATTGGTTACATTTTTTATGATGTGATTTTTTTTTATAATGGTGAGAGGTATGATATTAGTGTGATAATAATGATTTGGATATTTTTATTTATCATTTTTTATGTTCTTGTAATTTTTTTTGATTTCTTGTTTTCCATATGGATTGTTTTTTTGATGTTCTTATTCTTTTTGAAGCTAGTTTTATGCCTTCTGATTCCATTTTCCTTGGGGTATCATATTTTGTGTTCCTGATTACACTAAATTATTTAATGGTAAATAAAATTAAAATTAATCACCTCGTATCTGTGTTAAATTTTTGTTTCTATTAAACAAAACCATGGGATAGATGGATCTATTTATCGATGATCGTAAAGATTCATTCTAAAAAAATATGAATTTATAAATAGAATGTCTTATAATGAAATAAAATGATTTAACTATTATTGATGATGGTTTAATGAGATATTAATAATTTATACTCACTAATTGGGTAAGGATATGATTGATAATGTTGAATATTTATTGTTCTATACATGTCTGATATATTTTCTCATAGGTAATAATGGGCCTAGTCAATTATCACTTGGGAAGAAAATAGTAATAGGTTATAATGATTTTTAGTGTCCATTAATGTCGTTTTTTAATATATATATATATAAATATCTTTAAATTTTCAACATTTCATATGCCTTACCAACATGTTAAATATGAAAAATGGTTCCTGAATGTTTATTTGGGGGTGTTTTCTTGAACATCAATGTCATAAACTTTTACATATAAATGTCTTCTCCCTCATCCAAATTCATCTTTATGATATTGTATCATATGTGGGAATATGTGGGTTGTAATATATTAAGTAGTAATGTATTGACAAACATGGGTTATTATTCTTATCAGTTTTGATATACATTTATGTTTTAAATGTAATGAATTGATTTCATAGAACATAAATTTATTTAGTAGTGGTAGCTCTGGTTTCCCATTGGTTTGCATGCATGGGTTGTGTTAATTTATATATAATTAATGATACATTGTCTATAGTTTCATTAAATCCTTTATATTGTTATAGGATATGATGATTACAATGATGTGAGTAGGTGAACAATATGATGGATGAAATTATTTAATGTTTCATGGGAATCATATCATGGTACAGTTTCATGGATTGTTGAAGGAGAACTCGATAAATGGTTGGGCACAGGTTGTAATCAAATATGGTTTTAGAGTAAACAATTGATGAGATAGAAGTAGGTTAAATATGTGTCTGTGTGTGTGTTTTTGTATCGATATGGGTATAATTTTATATATGTATTTCCAAGTGAGTGATTCATTGGTACGATGTGAAATAGATTTAGATATTTATGTGCGGTGTTGGTTTCATTTGTTGTCTGGTCAGATATAATAAGATTAATTTATATTTTTCTTTAGATAATTATGGAATTATAGTATTGAGTAAACATGTTATAATAAAAAATTGCAATATAAACTTTTTTTTTGTTTTACATTATGTTGTTTGGAATTGAGAGGGACATTACAAGATCATGTGGTTGATCCAAATTTTCTAATGAATGATATTTTTATCTAGGCTAGTTTCTAGTATTTAATTGTTCTTTATTGTAAATGACATTATAATCATGTATTTTGATTTATTATCCCCTTACATGATGGAGTTGGGTAGTGGTATCATCTTATTTATTATCCATATGTTTATGTATATAGGTTAATTCCACCCATGACATAGGTCATCAACCCTTAGTTCTAATTTCTTATCAGTGGCCCATTAGAGGTGGTATTTGATGATTGTTATCCATCTATTCACTACATTTCTAGAAGGGGTACCAGTGGAGGGTTATGGTGTCATGAAAAAAATCTTTACAATATATTATAATGGAGTAAAATGAATCACCAAATATAAGTAACACATGTTTAAAGATGTAATCATATATATAGATAACACAACTTTGGCTACCACAATGCAGAATCCATTACCAAAACTACAATTTAAACCCTCAATCTAATGCTACAAAATTTTATCAAAATTTATCATAACCTAATCTAAAGGGAAATAATATTGAACAATGTGGACTATTCCCACATAGGTGTGAAATGATATTAATTTAAAAAATATTTATTAGTGATTTGACATTTTTTTAAAGGGTGAGTTCTGGTCAAAAGACCAGAACCTATAGATTTATTCAAAATAAAGGAGAAACAAACAAGTTACAAAAGACGGGAAGAGGGAAATTTTCTAGAATCATTAATAAAGAAGGGGGTCAACTCCAGAGGGAGGTCATTCCTCCATGTGACCTCATGTGAGACCCCCATGTTGGCTAGCCCATCAGCGATCATATTAGCCTCACGATAGGTATGTGTGGAAATAAAGTTGAGGCCATTGAGAGCGGCAAGGCATTCCATCCATCATGGGGTGAGAGACCAGGAAAGATGAGCATCACCTTTCCAGATGGCTTGCACAATAGTAGTGGAGTTTCTCTCGATCCAGATATTATTCTAGTTGAACGTCTTTTCATAGGAAATGGCATGAATGGTAGCGATCATTTCTGCCTCCAGCGCAGAAGCAATGCCACAACTTCCAAAGAAACATCCGAGGATCCGATCTTGATGGTCTTTGAAAATTCCTCCGCATCTCGAAAGACCAAGGATGCCCTTTGAGGCTCCATCCAAATTAATTTTAATCCATCCAGGATGAGGTGCCTGGCAGAAGACTTCAATAGTGTAGCGTGGCTTCGAGAAGATACCTTTTATACCTTTGACTAGTTTCTCGCAATAAAATTCAGTACTGATATACTATCATGAGATACTTTAGGTATACACATCTTAATTAATCTCTTGCAGGATGACTTTTTGAATAATTGGTCTACCAATATACCCAATTATGTGGGAGAAACATAGTATGTACTGAAATTATCAATTTCCATCATTAACCCCACAACCAATGAGATAATGTGTATACAATCACACATGAATCATTTTATATCATTTTTATAATATGAATCATAACACCACACCCCACACTATGGTTGAGTTGGAAATAAATACACAGATATATTATCCTCATTCACTACCTAGAAAATCAGATGAGAATGTTAACATGTCAAATCATATAATCTAACACAACGAAATATAGAGTGAATGTATCAGTGTAAATATTTTATATATTTTTTTACAATATTATCACTCGATTGTTATATTACATAATAAATAGGAATAAAATGATTAAAATTAAATAATATAATCAAATCAATAATAAACATAACATTCTTAAGTATTATCCACACTATTATCAATTATATCACAATAGATTTACCCACAAATTCTCACATCCTCGGTTCTCCATTTATTAAAAAAATATAGTTTTACTTAATATAATTTTCAACTCATCATTTATATCCCGTCGTATCCTCATTATATTTATAAAAATTGATATATTCTTTATGAATTAGTACACATTTAATTCCATGAAAAAAATTAATTATATGTGTACAAAAAAAATTACACTATAATTAAAAGAGAACATTAATATACACATTACATCATAATGATGTCATTACAATATATCCATGATATATCCAAATAGATATTAATAATATAATTGCATATATTCCAAGTATTATAATAATGTTATTAAGGTTCCACCCATCACAAAGTCTCCTTTATTATTTTAGGGAATAAGTTATATAAATATGTATATTCACAATCCCAACACTAATAAACCTTAAACTATGTTTACTTTTATTCATTTTTCATGTATTAAATCAATCACATTACAATTTATTTAATTGTTTAATAATCCCAAATGATTAAATAATAAATAACTTATATATTAAATTAGATATAAAAATGAAAATATTAAAAACATATTTTAAAATTTACTATTCATTTTAATAAATCCTCATATATTTTTATTTTCTAAAAGTCACAATATTTTATGTGAGTAACAACATAGAACAAAATAAAAGAAATTTATTGAAATTCAAAAAACCAACTCAATGAAATCACAAGGAATTTATGGTCACAATATTTCCATTAAAAATAATAAAAAATAGTTAAACTATTCCACACATAGAAACAATTCTACCCACATAAATTTTCCCTTTTCTTTCTTAATATATCACTATCGACCATTTTTGATTCTCAGCACAACTATTAAAATACTCAAAACAACTGCATGTACCATTGATTCCAAAAAAATATAACTAATATGATGAAACAATACTCTTTCATGATCCATGATTTTTAAATGCTTCTAATGATCTAAAAAACTATCATAAAAAATCACAACAATATATTATGGTTATAGATGATACCCATGGACCCTAATGTTAGTCTATCCATTAGAACCATTGTAACTCTATGAAAAGAAACATTATCCTCATCCTGTAGAGTGTAAACTATTATAATATTACAAAATATCCCAAAAAAACAATAAAAATAGTTCCTAATCCCCGTGATGAGTCTTAAAAATAACACCATACTAAGCATTGGTCCATAGAAAACTTGGAATGCATTCCCAACTAAAAAGGAGAAATAGAAGAATATAAAAAATTCACATTCGAGCAACCTATAACTACACCAATGAAATAATCCCAATAAACCAATAGAGACAATATGGATGATAATATTGGGATATACAATGTTTGGTCACGATATAATGATATATTAAGAGATAATGTATATAAGGAAATCGAAAAACCTCAAATAGTAAAACAAAAAAAAGATCAAGGGAATAAACTAGAACAATGATCCACCATCAACAAAAAAATCGTTCATTTATAAAAATAATAATATACTAATATGGGGTCCCATTTGATGGGGAAGATAAAATATCATAGGAGGATGGACACTAGATATTAATTCGTATAACACTAATCAAATTAAAGACCCATTGATGTGGATAGAATGGTTATAATAATAAAGATGACAATGATTGTTTCAAAAGAACAAATAGACACTTAACACATGTATTTTTTGGGAAAGATGGTGAAAATATATTCAAAATAAACTATTGAAATAGATTCTATCAATCAGATGTTGGGGGGAGAATAGTTATGGCCAGAGAAGGGGAACAGACGAAACAATAGCAATCTAGGGATTGATAGCATGTCGTATCGGATAATGGTTTTATCCTAGACATCATTCATATATCCTTTATTGATACCATGGGGACTGGAAAAAGATAAATAGTGACCTTTGATGACAACTATGGGTTTTTATACAAAATAATGTTGTATTAATAAATTAGGTATTAAAATTAATTCACTAAACAATCAATAAAAGATTATTATATTCAATAACTAGAGAATTAAATATATAAATGAAAAATATCACCATATCTTCATATAGACTACGAATAATCAACTTTTAGTTATAGTATATTTAATAAAAATATCATAGTTTTATCACTTTTGCACAAGAAATGTATCTTTACAAAAAAATATGGAACACAAAAAATACAAAAATAATAGTTAATCAACAAAAACTAATTAGATTTATGATACCTTACAATAAGGATTGTGGTGATAAACTATCCAAAAAATATCACTTAAAAATCTATAATGCCTTTATCATGTTTTTAATGATCAATAAAAAAAATTCATATGTATTCTATAGTTATCAATATATATCTATATTTAATAAAACATATGGAACGTTTATAGTTATCTAATAATAAAAATAGAATTATAAGTATGCATCCTTCAATTGACATCATATATAATAATGAAATTTCATTATAGTAAACATTTAATTGATTCTAATGATTTAAATGGTATAAAATAACATGATCATGAATAGGAAATATAATTTTAATGATTGATATATAGTAATGGAAAACCAAAGATCCTATAAGTAAATGAACATATATTAAATTCTTAAAAAATAATAGGGTAATAAATCATAAATAAGTATAGCTTTAAATAATTTTGTCTAGTTATTAGAAATAATTCTTTTCCTAGTAAATAATTTTATTTTTTGTGAAAGATATAATATGAATGGAAAATATAACAAAGAATATTTTTGACACATTATGATATTTTTTAGAAAAAAAATTCCATTCACTAAATATAATTATTTTAGAAGTTCCGATTTAAAATTTAAAAATAATATTTTTAACAACCCAATTAATTATAAAATATTTTTTTCCCTATAATTAAAAAGTTAAATTCATTATAAATGTCTTATGAATTTAGTGGAATTTACAAAAATTTAAAAAAAAGTATTACAATATAATTTTGACATCACCAATAGAAGATATAATATTATTTTAGGTATATTTTCAATGAAAATATTATATATTTATATTTTATAATTAGTAAATATAATTTAAATAATGATAAATTATTTTTTTTTGTATTTTTGTGACAAATATATTTTTATCCAACAACTTTATAATTAATATAATGATTAAAAAAACACAATAGAAAATATATTCATAAATCATGATTTTTTGTCTTGGGATTTTCAGAAATTTCTTTGAGACATACATTAATTTTTCATAGTTTCATAAAATCTTATATAATTTTAAAATTAATATTTTTTGAATAAATAATTACATAAATTAAAATTAAAATTTTCATATTTAAAAAGTTATCTTACTAAATTTATGTCCACTTTTTATTCTACTCATCAAAAAATGGTTAGGGTGTATTTTTTTCTATTTTTATAAAATAGTATAATTTTTTTAAATTTTGAGATATGGTAATTTACAGTATTTAACACATTCATGAATTATTGAGTCAAAGAAGTTATATATCTAATATATTCCCAATATCAAAAAATTTCAATTTTTTTATAATATATTTAGTTAAATCATTATAATTGGGTCAAGCCAAACCATGACGTTAGTGAAATAAAATAAATACTTGTCTTCCTTGAAGATGATAAAATAACACCTCAGAGAGGATGTTTCAATTTTTAGAATAAAATGGATAGGATAAGAGTATAAATGATAGATTATTCAATTAAAATTAAGCATTTATAGAATATATTATACATTGGAGTTAAAATTACTTAAGAATGAGGTGAGGTGATTAGAGAGTAAAAATAGAACATGAAAGTATATGAAATGTAATGAATGTGGATTTTACCACATGAATTCTTATCCATTTGAACTTCTATATGGAGAATTTGTTTGGGTATATTTCTAAGACCAAGGGATCTAGGAAGAGTTGTAGAGGCTTCAAAATAGATGTGATCAAAAATTTGACATGATTCAAGGATTTGGAGGTGTTAGGATAATGTATGATAAAGGGTGCAATATATTGGAGGGGAGATGGGTGTTTTATATTTTATTCATTAGATTACTATTTTTGATTTGGACTATGAATAGATTGAAATTTATCATTAAATATATTAAAATAAAAAAGGATACTTTTATATTATGATCTTACATCATCCATACATCATTTTTGAATCAATAATTCAAGTATTTGTTAAATGCATTAAATTATCATATTATAGTATTCCCTAAAAATAAATGTTTTTTTTGAAATATCTAATAAAATAGAACCAATATATATATATATATAATATTATATTATAAACTATATTTAATAAAAATTATTTTCTTATTTTGAGAATTTTAAATTTAAATTCAAAACATTATTTAAATGAAATATACTGATTTTAAAATTATAATTAATTTTAATAACATTTTAAAAATTATTTAAGGAAATATAAATTTGTATTGTAATAATAAGAGAACATAATGCAATTTTATTAATACTTCATAAAAATAAATTTTCTATCAAATAATTTTATTAACTATCATATTAAAAATAAATATTTTATTTTATAAATATACCAACACTTGATAAAAATAATTTATAATGATTATTCACTTTGAATAATAATTAATAATATTATTTAATTATTTATAAAGATCTAATATTTTATTTATACATTCATAGATGTGATTACTATTCAATTGATCGAATTTAAATTATTATTTTTCACACTACTATTGCAAATGTTGTGTTACTATTCCATCGTTAAATTTCATTAATATCTAAAAATACAAGTTATATAATTATTTATTCATTAATAAATTTTGTGTTATGGCCTTGAAGAGATTTTATATAGATTACACTTTATATAAAGTTATAATAAGGGAATTTTTTTATAAAAGCATTGGTCATTACATTCTTCCCCCATATCAAATATCTCCTTCAAAATTTCATTCTACATTATATATTGACAACATATGAGTGTACATCCATGTGTCGAGATGATGTACCAGGACCTCCAGCATTAGTACTAGTGGCCAGGGATGAAGAAAACTTTGGCGGAGTTCATTTCACGATGCCTCACTTGATAGAAAATGAATATCGAGCATCAAGTACTAGCAGGCATAGCCCATCAACTTGAGGTGCTAGAGTGGAAGTGGTTTTGTACCTCTATGGACATTGTGATAGTTCTATCACATACGTCCATGGGCCACAATTTCATCGGGGTGATTATTGGATGACTCACCAAGTGGGCCCACTTCTAACCCATTTAAGAACAGTGATCAGTAGAGGGATTGGGATAGCTCTACGTGTTGGAGATAGTATGGATTCATGGTGTTCCATAAACAATTGTCTTAGATCACGGTGTTTGTTTTACATTCCACTTATGTATGGATTACAAGTGGGATTTGGGAATCATCTATGTTTGTGCACCGCCTTTCACCCTCAAAAAGATGGTCTAAAAAAAAGACCATGTACACACTCGAGGACATGCATTGTGATTGTATCTTTGATTTTGGACACAGTTGGGAGGACTACATACCACTAGTGGAGTTTTCATACAACAACAATTATAACTCCACAATCAGCATGTCTCCTTTTGAGGCCCTGTATGGGTGACCATGCAGATCACCTCTATAGTGGACAAACCCAGGGGAGTTAGCACTTATGGCTCCAGAGTTGGTATGAGATACTACTAAGAAGGTGAATATCCTCCAGAAGTGGATGAAAACTACATAAGGAATGCATAATTTATATGATGATAGGATATAGAGACCCTTGGAGTTCGACGAGGGGGACCATGTATTCCTAGGGTCACACCATGATGAGGTTTACAGAGGTTTGGTTAGGGATTCAAGTTATCTCTGAGATTCATCAGACCATTCCAGGTCCCCAACAGAGCAGGCGAGGTAGCCTACTTTCTAGATCTTCCCCCACTGATGCACTAGGTGCATAATGTTTGCCTTGTGTTACAGCTGAGCAGATATGTGCATGATCCATAACTGGTCATCAACTGGGGTGAGCTGGATATTGATGATGGAGTGATGTCTGAGGAGTTCCCTATGGAGATAGAGGATCGACAGAAGCAAGTACTTCGTGGGTGGTTGATATTTCTGGTGCGAGTTAGGTGGCAGTTTTGGATCCTCCATGAGTGCACATGAGAGTGGTGGGATCAGATGCGTGCTCAGTACCCCAATTTGTTTTAGTAGATTTTTTGTATCTTTCAATGACTAAAATTTCTATTGTGGGGTTAATTTAAAGACCCTGGAATTATATATAATTTTTATTTATTTATTTTTATTATTATGATTCTGTTAAAATTGATAGCACGTGATTCTGAGGTCCGGTGTTTCTAGAACAAAATTTTGAACTTTTTTAAGGTCTGTTATGTAAACACACGGGTGGTGTTATCTAAATTTTGAATTGTTCCTCAAAACTGATATCTGAGGGCAACGTTGAACTCACAACACTAGGATTCACTTAAGAAAGGATTAACATCGACGGTAAATAGGTCTGGGTAAGAAGTTAGTTTCATGGTCCTTTTGAATGAATAATACAGTATCATTTTTATGTTATTTTTTTCTACATTTTTTTGAGTGATGGTGGCAGGGACCATGAAGGTGGTTGGACTTTTAATGAGGGTAATTAAATGCCAGTTGCACATTCATTATGTAACCAATCCACTTTTTATAAATGAGGTTTATTAATTTCACTGATTAATGTACCATTAATTTAAATGGGAGTTAAACTCTTATTTTAGCCTTTTGATTGTTAAAACATTTTTAAAAATGAGGTCTGGGGTTTCTAGGAGGAATTTATCGAATATCCCAAGAACTCTAATGAATCACCAATGGTCAACCCCTTCAACGAATGACATAGCCCAGAATGACGTCATTTGAGGAATCGATATAAGATAGAAGATCACTGAAAGCATCAATGAATATAGATTCTTCTTCCACAACCACGACATCTCTTATGTTTTTGAGGTTGTTATTTTTTTTTAATAAAAGTGATTTAATTATTTCAATCCCTCATTCTAGGGAAAATATGAGGAATGTGAATCAACTAAAAGGAGTTGATCCGCGATTCGTATGAAACTACGGGTGATTGTTGAAAGAAAAGTTTGAATGTGTTGAATCATTATCAATGTGATGTATTGTTTACAACTGACTTGATATCATGCTAACATAGAGGGTGTGTGCCAAACGAACAAGGTCCATACCCTCTACTAGTTTAGTTTTTCTCTTGTTCATCAGGGGTAGATTTTCAACTCGACAGAATCATGATTTTGGGATCCATGCAGTGACAACATCATTTCGGGAGGCCCATAGATGGAATCAGAAGGGAAAATGGACCAAAAAATCTCACTCTATGGTCAGAAGAAGTTTTGTCATTGGGTGATAGTGGATTTTGTCTCTTTCTGGTCACAGAGGGAGGTGGCTCCCATAGGCGCTGTGGTTGACACAGGGGGAGGCCAACGTCGGCCGATAGCGACGGCAGCGGGTAGTGTGTCGTCGCATGCTACGGAGGGAGGCCATGACTTCGAGCTGTGGTGGAAGGGACATATGCCCCATTGGTCGCACTAACAGGGGGCACCACCATTACAAATCTAGTGGACAAAATGTTCTCTCAGGAAATGAGAGTTGACCCCGCGTGACCCGGTTTGTCGCCCCCATCCAAGGCATGTCAGGCCGTTCCATGGCCTAGCAGGGGGAGCATGTGGCCTTACCCCTCATGCTAGACCATCCAGTTTGGACCAGGCCGGGTCGAACCTGGTTCAACCAGAACTCAGTCAGGTGGGACCAGGTCGGGGTACGCCGGGTCGGTCTCACATTGTCGGCCCAATATCGATCCCTTTTCGAACTAGATATTCTTAAAAGGCCATATCTTTCTAACTAGATGTCTATTTGACGAACCATATATGGTGTTGGAATTATTGGAGCAAGATGGTCCATTTCAGATAATCTACCTCTATTTTGTATAATGTTGGAGTACGACTGGGTTAGATCAAACCCAAATCCAACCAGGACATCGGTACTAAAACAGTTATAACTCATAGACCAGACATCTGATTGACGCATCGTCTGTCATGTTGGAACCCTTATAAAATTTTGGTGCTTTTTGTTTCACCATTATGGACCTTTATTGTATTTGAGGAACATGCGATATCTTGAGGTCTGGATTTTATGGAACTCAGGCGCACCGAGTGTGGGGAATCATGTGGTTGGCAGTCAATTGAATTACGACTCTGTGTGGATCATAATCATAGAAAACATGTGTGGATCAATATAATAGTGACCCTATGTGGATTAAAGTGTTCAGCCTGACATGGACTAGCCATAGTGCGGCTGATCGTGGATCGGTGACATATGTCTCTATGTTGATTTATCGAGGAATAACATCTTCATGGTTCAGTTATAGAAATTCATGACGGTATAAAATGATATATCTTCATACTGATCATCTTTATTCTATAACACAATTTATATACCTGTTGTGAGCTATCTCAACCTTGGGCTTTATGATTTGGGCCATGCTTTCTAGTTTTTCCTTGTGGAATTCTGAGAGACCTTCAAGGGTCTCAAGATACCTATTGTGTATTTTTCTACTCACCCCCATACATGCTTCACCTACACCTTCTTGTGTCACGTGCATACAATAGGCAGCTCGGCTGAGACAGTAGGGAGCCTAGAATAGGCAGTACATGGAGGTGACTGGTTGATGTGGAGAGATACAGTGATGAACTGTACCTGCCCTTCAGTTTGGATTCTTGGTGTACTATCTCATGAGCTTTTTTTCTATTGTAGTTGTATTTTTTCAGTTGTTATTGTATTGAATCACTAATACATTCAGTAAAAAGTTTACTACTATAGTTTTACTACGTGGTTTACATCTTGTTTGGTTATTAGTCAATGTTTTTTACAGTTTAAAAGAAATTCCTTCCCACTTTCAATGATATTCTTTTACATTGATTGTCACTAACCCCTGGCCTATGGATGACAGGAATGGGGTAATCACGACACGAGCCCTAAGGGACGGGTCGTGACCAATATACCTTTATTCTCATTATATGAAAAGAGATTTCTGATCTACATGCTTTACATAAAATCATAATCTTTTTATCTGGGTTGGATTTTACAAATACTCAAGACCCAAATCTAAAAACACATTATTCAATAATTTTGAACTCCATTTATTTTCCATTTATGAGAGGTTCAATAAATTTAAGAATTTTCATATCATTCCTTTGATAATCCTTCATTTTCATCATAAGTTATGGTTTGGATATAATTAGACAAAGGATGGATGATGTCTAATCCATCATGATCCCAATGTCCATCCAATTAAAATCATTAATGATTAGAACCTTATCAATTCTCATAGTCAATAGTGTTTCAGGATCTATTCCACATAGAGCATCTAATAGTTTATTTTCTTATCCAGGATGGTGGTGGATAAAGAAGTCATAATTCATGATAAGATATAATAATATTCACTAGAGACTATTAATATCCTTCTGTATGAATATATATTTTTGGATCTTATGATCGTTATATATTTCAATCTTCTCCCCATAGATCTAATGCCACCATATTTTTAACTTGAAGATCACAAATTCCAACTCCAGATAATGTGTGGGATAATTTATAAGAGGAATTTTCAACTTGATTGAAATTTAGGATATAACCATATCATTTAGAATTAAAACACAACCTAACACCTTATTAGGACTATATCTTTATAAAATACAGTTTCCCCTCTTTTCTATCACGACCCATCCCCCGGGGTCCATGTCGTGACTACCCCATGCCCTCCTTCCAGGGGCCAGGGGCTAGCGACAAGCACCGAAGGTGTATTCCCTAAAACTGGGAAGGCTTTGCCTTTATAACCTATAATCACATGCAACCATGTACATAAAAATATAGGATCACAAGTAAACTGAACTGTAAAAAGAGTGAGTGCAGTAAGTAAAAGGGGCCAGAATACAAGCCCAACTGGAAAGTACAAGTAGAACAGTGATACAAAACAACTGAAGAAAAGGGAATGTCAGATGCTTGGTCTTCCTCCGAGGTTCCTACCTGAAGGGTAGGTACATATCACCTCCTCATCACTCCATGTACACATGCCTACTCTACGTATTGTTACGTCGTATGGTCCACCTCTAGGTGTCGTCTAGTATTCGTACACTCAGCTTCAGTCAGTGTTGTCCGTTGTCTGCATCCAACACAATAAGGTATGGGCATAGCCCGTGCAGGGGTGAGTATAAAGATACTCATTAGGGACCTCAAGACCCTCTAGATCTAGCATAATCCATCAAGTATAAATCACAAAGTATGAAATCAACAGATAACCTTACTTAGGTATATGCCCATACATATACCTATGTTATCAAGTAATCCATCTCTATCATGAGGAAAACACAGAAGTACTGACTCAGCTCACACCAGGATTTAGTCTAGTGGTAGTAACATGTAACATTCCTAGTCATGATGTAGAACACCTCGACTACTGGAGAACTCCTCTTCTATCAAGTAAAGTGGTCATGCTGCGTCACACAGAGGCTCTTCCCACAAAACATGGACTGCTGATGTAGTCCTCTTTTCGAGTACCGTTGGTCTGCCGCATCATAAAGGATCTCCCCACCGTGGGTCTGCCCTATCAAAAAGGCACTACCCCTCGTGGCCTGTTGATGTGATCCTCCTGTCGAGTACTCTGGGTCTGTCACATCACCAAGGCACTCCCCACTGTGGGTTTTCCACATCACCAAGGCGCTCCCCACTAGGCTTGTCAAGTCACTCCGATTCGAAATTGTCAGCATTCGTCAAGTCTCATCCAACCACTTGGTTCCCGCACTACGCTTGCTCGTCTCCAGGAGGATATACTCAAGAACTACTGGTCGATACACCAATTTTTACTAAGTCACATGAGGAATTGTCTCAATGGTCTGCCACGTCACAGGGGTCTCAACGTAATAGACGGTACGTCAATCACACACCCAATCTATGAGTTTTTGGTCTTTTAGTCCCACTGGCCCAGTTAGATTCGTGTTGGATCCAACCTGACTATTCCCCATATTAATCCAAAACACCGTGGGGTATCACCCAAAGGGTCCGACATGCCCCATGTTTCCCAAAGCCACTGACGGTTTGTCTAACGGACGTCTGGTGCCAATGTTATGGCCAAAAGAATGTAATTGGGTCGTAGTGGGCCTGGTTCTGGTCCGACCCAGTCGGACCGACTCGGCATGACCCGGACCGGCCCGCAGGGAACCCCAGCCAGTTGGGTTCATCCCCTCCCACTGGGCGGCCTGGCCTGCTGGGTCCAGCCTGGCAGGCCGCCCGGGTTGCGGGTGGCCATGAGTATTGCGGGGGGCCGTGAGGCCCCAGAGGGTGTCGCGAGGGCGCGAGGCTGCACTCCGGCTAGGCGGGGGGTTTAACGGTTTGTCCACATGGTGGCGGTGTGGTCGTGTGGTAGCAGTCTGGCCTTGTGGGGTGGTCTTCCTTGGCAGGTGGTGGGAGTCGTGCGGGAGGCGGTCCGTCCGCGGGGCGGGGGTCCGGCTGTAGGGCGGGGGTCTGCCTGTGAGGTAGTGGTCCGGCCACGGGGCGGTAGTCTGGCCGCACTGGGCGGTTCCTCGGTTATGGGGCAGTGTGGAGCCACGGATGGTGGTGGTTTTCATGGTCGGAACTGAGGTAACGGGGTAGCAGAGGTGGTCGTAGGGCGGAGCCGTTGCGTGGTCTCCCTCATCACGTCTGGTAGTGGTGCCTACTGTCGTTCATGTTCCGCAACCATGGATGGTTTCCATCCACCTCCATCATGAATAATTCCATATGATTTGTTGAAGTTTTGGTCCATATTGGTTTGGCTCATAACCTCCTCGTTAAGGGGGGTAGCATATGGCTCATCAAGAACATGAACCTTAACATCAAATCCTATCACCCCGTAATGATTGTTCCCATCCCACAATAGAAATAGAATGGATGTACATAGAAGTGATAAAAATATAAATAAACCCATTCCTAGTTCACATGATGACGTCTACGAGGTCCCAAATAAGAAGGCAAATCGTTGGCAAAGGATGGATGTCAGTGTCGATGGTGTTTTCCACGATTGGCGGTTCATGAGTCGTTGGAGATCCTTTCACAGAGTTTGGAGAAGAAAACGTTGATGGAGAGGCGTTCTTCTTTGGCATTCTTCATTGGTGAGCTTTTCTCCCAAAGCACCTCCTCTCCCAAATCCACCAAAATGAAATGGTAGCCCCAAAATAATATATTATGTGATCTATTATGTTTGTTGGCAT
The DNA here is from genome assembly GCA_963277665.1 of Viscum album. NCBI lineage: Eukaryota > Viridiplantae > Streptophyta > Magnoliopsida > Santalales > Viscaceae > Viscum > Viscum album. The sequence goes on from OY728143.1 coordinate 1,021,016,440, forward strand.
ATAATTCATATTGGGTTAATTAATTTCCTAGGTTGGAATAATTAAAGTGGATCGTTGGATTAATTATTATGGAGGAGGGGTGGCAAAATTAATATTCGATGAGTTGAAGAGGCTCTCCCACATTTATGAGGGAGTTGAGAGGTTTAGGCCTCGAGTAGTCCCCAACACAATAACCTCTCATGGGAGGTTTTGCTCGGTTGGTCCCCACCAACATGACCTCTCATGGGAGGTTGAGGTCTGGTGGTCCCCCCTTCTCATCTTCCACAAGGAGGTTTTAGCAAATAAAATAAAAATAAAACCTACTCAACTTTATTTTTATTTTATTCATTTACGAAAAGCACAAAAAATATGTTCCACCCTCGAACAACTGTTGTTGAGGTGAATGTATCTAGAGGTGAATGTATCTATAGGTGAATACCGGTGATGTGAGTTCAAAATTGCCCTCGTATATCAATTCCGAGTGCCGGTTCAAAAGTTAGAAAAACCACCCCGCATGTTTATTAAACATACCTGAATAAAATTTTAAATATTCATTCTGGGCACTCCGGGCCTCGGAATCACATGCCGTCAATATTCACAGACTCATAAAATTCCCATTTATTTAAAAAAACTACATGGAAATTTCGGGTCTTTACATTCTCCCCACATCAGGGCTATGCATTCGCATAAGCAATTACTCAAACTAGGTAAACAAGTTGGGGTTTTGAGCACAAATCTAAGACTCCCACTCCCATGTTCTCTCCTGAAGGTTCCTGTGATACCAGTGAACGCACACCAGAGGTATCGAACTTCTGTAAAGGACCAGCTCCTGTCGATCCTCAATCTCTACTGGAACCTATATAAAAGTCTCGCCATCGTCGACGTCCAGCTCAAAATGGTTAGTGATGTGAGAAGGGTCATGCACATATCTCCTCATCTTGGACACGTGGAAGATGTCATGAACCCGGTGCTATTGAGGTGGAAGAGCTAAGCAGTATGCAACCTCACCAACTCTTCTGAGGACCTGAAAAGTCTGATGAATCTCGGAGATAACATGTCGCCTCGTCTGAATCACTGTAGACCTTATCGGGGTGAGACTCGAAGAAAGATGTGGTCTCCATCCTCGAACTCCAGGGGTCTCTATCACCTGTTAGCATACGAATTCTGCCTTCTCTGTGTAGTCTTCATCTACTCTTGGATGACCTTCAACTTCTCTATGGTTGCTTCTTCCATCTCTAATCCCACTAGTGCTGACTACCCTGGTTCAGTTCATCACAAAGGTGATCTGCAAGGTCTCTCATACAACATCTCTAAAGGTGACAACCCAATGGTGGAGTGATATAAGTTGTTTTATGAAAACTCCACCATAGGTAATTGATCCTCCCAGCTGCGACTGTTGTTGAGGACACAAGCACATAGCATGTCCTCTAGGGTCTGAATGGTCTGCTCAATCTGACCATCCATCTAAGGATGGAAGGTGGTGCTCAAACAAAGTTGCATCCTTAAATCCTCAAGCAACCTCTTCCATAGCCGGGAAGTAAATCGTAAATCGCGATTAGAGACAATCTTCTAGGGTACTCCATGTAACCACACAATCGTCTACATATAGAGGCATCCCATGCTCTATACTGAACCCTACTATCTGATCAGTAGGAAGTGAGATAACATGGTGAGTCGGTCAATGATCACCCAAATCGATTCATGTCCTCTATATGTACGTGGAATTCATGTCACTAAGTCTATGGATATGACATCCCACATCCACTCTGTGACCTCTAAAGGATGTACCAAGCCTACTGGTACCTGATGCTCCGCCTTCACTTGCTGTCATGTCAATCACCAAGAGAGAAACTCAGCTACTGCTTTTTTCATTCCCGTTCACCAGTGTTGTCGTCGTAGATCCTAGTACATCTTCTCCCCTCATGGATCTACCGCTAGAGGGGATGTCTGGAACTCCCTCAACACTTTCACCTGAAGTGACACTTGTAACATGGTACATTCTTTGAAGAGGATGAAATGTTCCCCACCTTCAACAAATCCATCAGAAGCCTGTCATGTAGATATATGAGCATGTCATGCCTCGTAGTCAGCGTCCCCACATTGCACCTCCCTTACTCACTGAAGAAGCGGGGGAGTGACTGTAAGATACTGTAGAAAATATGCTCTGTCTCTATCCACAAATGATATCCGTAAAGTAGCAAGCTACTTCATCGCCTCACCTAGCAGATGTATACCAGACCTTTTGCTAAGTGCATTTTCTAAAATGTTCCCCTTCACCAGAGTATATACTATCTCGAATTCATTATCTTGGATGAACTCAAGCCAATATCGTTGTCTTACGTTCTTGTCCTTTTAAGATAAGATATACCCGAGACTCTTGTGATCAGAGTACACTGTAAATTTCTCGCCCATCAGATAGTGGTGCCACATTTTCATGGTGTAGACCACTACTGCTAACTCCCGGTCATGGGTATCATATTTCTGCTCATGCTATCTCAGCTATCAAGAACCATATGTGTTTACTACTTGTTCCTGCATCAGAACACACCTGAGTATGGTCACTGATGGGTCGAAATAGACTACATACCCTACGCCCTCCTCTGGAAGCCTCAGGATGGTTGCACTAGTCAGCCTCTAACTCACCTCCTAAAATTTCTGCTGATATCTCTTCAACCAAATGAAGGGTTTCCCCTTCTTTGACACAGATGATAGTGGTGATGCAATTCTGGTAAAATCTGGCTCAAACCTTTGGTAATATCCGTCCAAACCTCGGAAACTCCGTTCCATCATCACACTCCTGGGTGGTTCCCAAGAAAGTAACGCCTCAATCATCGCTAGATCTACTGCAACTCCTGCCATTGATATTACATGTACTAGAAAGTGAACCTCTAAAATTCAGAACTGACACATAGAGAGCATACCTTAAATATGGTTCTCTCGGAGTGTATATAGTACTACATGGAAGTGATAGGCATGCTCCTCCTCAGTAGTCAGGTAGATCTAAATGTCGTCGATTAAGACCACTACAAATCGATCAAGTAATAACTGATATATATTGTTCATGAGTCCCATGAACATTGATGGAGTGTTGGTAATTCCGAATGTCATTGCCAAGAACCCGTAATGGCCATTACGACACCTGAGAGTCATCTTCTGCACATCCTCGTCTCATACTCTGAGCTGGTGATAGCCTGATCTGATGTCTATCTTCAAGAACAACTGTGATCACATAAGATGATCAAAGAGGACTTCAATCCTCAAGAGTGAGTAGTTTTTCTTCATGGTCACCTAGTTCAGGCGCTGATATTCATCACAAATCCTCAAGCTCCCATCTGACTTCTGGGAAAATTGAATCATGGATGCCCATGGAGAGACACTGGGCTAGATGAATACCTTCCACTATAAGTCCTCTAACTATACCCATAGATCATGAAGCTCTGTGGGAGCATTGCGATATGTTGGTGTAGATATTGGTGACATATCGGGGTAAAAGTCAAAGTAAAATTCCACCTATCTGCGAGGCGGTATACCCAGAACATCATCAGGGAAAACATCTGCATACTGGTCCACCACTATAAGATATATCAGAATCTCCACATCAATAGATCTTAGGATAAGGCTATCCAACTAATGAGTGATCGACTAAACTCTCCTCCGGGTAATTACATCCTGCGCTGCAAAGGCTCCCTTCTCACCGGTGTAGGTAAACCTGGTCCCATCCGTGCGAACACACCACACCTTGCTTCTGATACAGTCAATCTAGGCCTAGACTGTAGATAACAAATCCATACCCAAGATGACATCATAAGGCCTCAACGCCGCTACTAAGAGATCCCAGTCGAAGCTGTCACCTCCTTCAGTAAGCTTACACTGCCATCACCAATACGTAATCATTGAATCCGCTCTTGTATGAGTCTCTAGAAGTAACGATTGAGCCAACGGCTCCGTCAGAATCTCTGACCTCCGAACGTGGGAAGTGGCAATAAAATAATGACTGGAACATGTGTCTATAAGTACTGCATCTATGGTAGAGTAGGAAAATATCATACCTCATATCATCTTCGGAGCACCGTGATCGTAGGCCTCAACAACCTGGAACTGAGCTCTCCCATGTCCACCTACTCCCTGCGGTTGGGGTGGACCTCCTGGTGGTGGTGGAGGTATCATTTCAAATCGTCACCCACCACCATCTCCACGGCCAGCTCCTCTGCCACATCGACCATATCACTGTAGAACTCCTTGGTCAAACCTATTTCTCTGCTTGGGCAATCATTTGACCATATGATGATCTTACAAATGACAGGACGGACAGTCACGAGCCATGTGACCCAGCCCGCCAAATGTGAAACACTTCCCACTCCTGGTATAACTGGCTCCTCCTTGGGTGACCCACACAACTAATCCTGAGTCATGCAGTTGTCCACCTATAGGTATGGTCCTCTTAGACCTATGTAACATATGTCTGCTACCGACTGCAGAAGACTCCGCTACCTGATGACTGGTAGTGGGTCTCGCTGCTGGTGACATCTTAGCAAGGAAACTATCCACCAAGGGGGATCTCTCTAATACCCCACCTATATCAGGATGCATAGTGAGATCATCAAAGCCCTAATCATTCATCTGTACCCCTATATGAGGGTTCATTCCCTTAATAAAGGGCCTCTCACCATATCTATGGAGTAGCATGAGAGGTCAGTGAACCATTCTAAGTACTGATCCACAGTCATCCTCCCCTACTACAGATGAAGAAGCTCCACTATTCGCAATGCACAAAGAGTCATTGGGACAATGTCTGCCCGAAACACGCTCTTGAAGTATGCCCAGAGAAGCTTCACCTCGTCGTAAATCTATAGCATCAAGCTCCACCATATTCCTACTGCTTCATGTAGAAGGATGGTAGCAAGGATCACCATGAGATAGGATGGTGTCCCTACGAGTCATAAGACACTCACCACGACATCCATCTAATCCTCAGCCACCTACTGGTCCGTCTCTCTCATGAACCTAGGTGGCCTATGGATCTATAACTCATGCAATGTGCTCAAGAGGTGTGCATCGTCTGCTACTGGGGATGGTGGTATGGGTGGCCTAACGGGGAGTGGTACCGTCGATGTCTCCACTGGTGCCTCTATTGAAAAAGGGCCCTACACCGAGGCCTCATAACTCAGTGGGATATAAGTGCGTACATCTATCAGAACCCTAGATGGCTATATGTGTGGAGGCATCCTGAAACGAAACAGGTTTTCCATAGTTAATAAGTTATAGATGGTGAGCTGACTCAAGAGATAGTAAAGAAAACTCTTGAAAACACACAGGTAATCAGTGTTTTCAAGAACTGAGTTGGAAATCTGATGTTAGGGTCCTAGTGTATGGATACATCGGTCGTTGCACCAATACTGGTATCCCTAAACTGATAACCATACTCACTAAACTGAACATTGTTTCCATTAAAATGAAATATCAGAGTCCTAAGTTCCCCAGTATAACCGAATCCTCTAACACCAATTTGTCACAACTTGTCCCTCGGGGTCCGTACCACATACCTGTGATAGGATAGGGGCTGGAGACTAGCACCAAAGGTGTATTCCATAAAACTAGGAAGGCATTTCCTTTAATACCAGTAAGTATATGTAACCATGTACAAATCATGATAAGATCACAGGTAAACTAAACTCTAAACAGAGTGAGTGCGGCAAGTAAAAGGGGCCAAAATACAATCCAAACTGGAAATTACAAGTACAACTGTGATACAATACAACTGATGAATAGAGAAAGTCATATGTTGGGTCTTCCATCGAGGTTCCTACCTAATGGGTAGGTACATATCACCTCCTTAGCACTCCACATCCACTCGTCTCCTCTGTGTACCAACACACTGTATGGTACACCTCCAGGTACCATCTTTTCCTGGTACTCTCAGCCTCAGTCAGCGATATCCTTCATCTATATCCAACAGAACAAGGTGCAGGCATAGCCCATGTAGGGGTGAGTATAACGATACTCAGTAGGGAACCCGACACCCTCTTGGTCTCACACAATCCATCAAGGATAAAACACAAAGCATTAACAAACAGATAACATTACTTAGGTATATGCCGATACATATACCTATGTTGTAATGTAATCCATCCCAATCATGAGGAAAACATGGAGGTACTGAATCAGATCACACCAGGATTTATGATTGGGGTTGAATCAGGTAACATTTTTAGTCATAATGTCGAACACCTCGGCTTCTGGAGAACTCCTCTTCTATCGAGTATAGTGGTCCTACCGCATCACACAGAGGCGCTTCCCAATATCCTTGGATTGCTGAGTTACTCCTCCTATCGTGTACCGTGGGTCTACCGTGTCACCAAGGCACTCCCTACTGTGGTTCTTCCATGTCACTAAGGTGTTCCCCCTCATGGCCCACTGAGGTACTCCTCCTGTTGAGTACTTTGGGTATACCGCATCACCTAGGCGCTCCACATCGTAGGTCTGTCGTGTTACCAAGGCACTCCCGATTGGGTATGTCAAGTCACTCTGAGTTGAATCGGTCAGCAGTTGTCAAGTCTCAGCCAGCCACTGGGTTCCCTTACTATGCTCGCTAATCCTAGGGGTCTCAATGTAATAGATTTCACATCAATCAGATGCCTGGTTTGTGACTAATTAGCATTTTAGTCCCGGGGGCCCGGTTGGATTCATGCTTGATCCAACCTAAACATTCCCCATATTAATCCAAAACACAGTGGGGTATCAATCAAAAGGACTGAATCACTCCAGAGTTCCCAATGCCACTGGCATTACATCTAACAGACGTCTGGTGCCAATGTTATGGACAAAAGTATGTTATTTTTTCATTGTAGGACAGGGTGTTGTCTGACCCAGACGGACCGACCCATTTTGGGTCGACCAAGTTTGACCCGATTGGTCCGGCCTGACCCTTTGGGTTCAGCACGACCCTCTGGGCAGCCCAACCTACTGGGTTCGGCCCAACAGGCCGCGAGGGATGCAGGTAGCCGAGAATCTGTAAAGAGTACCGCCATGGCACGTGGTCATGTGGCGGAGGACCGGTCATGGGCGGCAGTACGGCTGCGTGGGCGGCGGTCCAGCTGGGGCGGTGGTCTAGCTGTGGGGCGACGGTCCGTCCATGGGGCGGTGGTCCAGCCACGAGGCGGCGTTCTGGCCATTTGGTGTGGCTCATCGTCCATGGGGTGGAGCGGAGTTGCGGACGGTGGCATGTCTGCGGTCGGGGCGGAGGCCGCAGGGCAGCAGCGGCGGCTACAGGGCGACACCGTTGCGCTGTCGCCTTCGTCATGGAAAGTGGTGGTGCCGACCGCCGGTCTTGTGCCCCAACCATGGATGGTTTCCATCCGCCTCCATCACGATGAACACCACAAGATTTTCGGAAGGGTCGGGCCATGTTGGTTTGGCCCGTACCCTCCGCGTTAGGGTGGTAGCATATCTCTCTTCAATAACATGAACACAAATATCAAATCCTATCCCCCCTCAATGATTTTACCCAAACCACAATAGAAATATAAGGGTTGTACATGGTATGTGATAAACAAATAGAAATAAACCCCTACATAATTTACTTTATGATGTCGATTAGGTCGCAAGGATGTTGATGAATCGTTTGGAAAATATGTACAATAGTTTCATTAGCATTTTCCTCGATTGTCAGTCCGTGCAACGTTGGAGATCCATTGACAGAGTTTGGAGAATAAATCATTGAAGGAGAGGCATTCTTCATTTGTGTTCTTTGTTGGAGATCATTTCTCCTAAAGCTCATCCTCTCCCAAATCAACCAAAATGAAATGGTAGCCCCAAAATAATAGATTTTTTGATCTATTATGATTGTTGGCATAGAATTCAAATTGGATTAATTAATATCATAGGTTGGCACAATTAAAGTAGATTGTTGGCCAAATTATTGTGGAAGAGGGGTGTCATAATTAATATTAGAGGATTTGAAGAGGCACTCCCACATTAAATGAGGGAGTTGAGAGGTTTAGTCCTTGGGTGGTCCCCACCACCATAACCTCTCATGGGATGTTAAGGTCTGGTGGTCCGCACTTCTCAACTTCCACATGGATGTTTTAACAAATAAAATAAAAAAAAGCTACACATCTTAATTTTTATTTTATTCATTCACGAAAAAACCAAAAACTAACTTCCACCCTCGAACAACTTTTATCAATGTGAATGTCTACTTAAGTGAATATCAGCACTACGAGTTCAACGGTTCCCTAGGATTTCAATTCCAAGCACCAGTTCCAATGTTAGAATAACTCACTTACACGTTAATTAAACATACCTGAACAAATGTTTTGAAATTCATTACGGGAACTCCGAGCCTCAGAATCATGTGCCATCAATTTTCACAGACTCATAAAATTCCCATTTATTTAAATAAAAAACATGGAAATTCTGGGTCTTTACATTTTCAGGTGTGTTGGTTCTAGTGCTTTGTAAGCTCCTTTTTAACTCTTTGAACTATATTATAATTCACTTTTCTAGATAAATTTTCTCCCTTCTGAGTCATCAAGGATTGTTAAACTGACAAACATGAGATGTTATTCAAAATTCTTGGGTAATACATAGTTATACCAAGGAATTTATGGGACTCTATTATAGACATTTTCTTTTTCCACTCCACAATAACATTTTTATATAAGGATTAAAAGATATTCTTTTATTATTGATAACATTCACCATTGATGATAAAACCTCACTAAAAAGAACAAATGTTTTATACATTGCACAAATTTTATCCATACTCAATGTATTTAGAAAATTACTTGAATTATCCTCATGTTCTTTCTTGATATTTGAGTACAATAGAATATATTCTATAAATACAAACACAAACTTATCTGAGTGATCATTAATGTCTTTATTAATTATATCCATGAATATAATTGGAGCATTAGCGAGTCTAAAAAGAGTAACTATGAACTCATAGTGTCCATACCTCATTAAAAATTATGTGTTAAAAATATATTTCTTCATATCGTTTAATTAATGATATCTTAACCAAAGGTCCGCCATATAGATATACTTATCCCCACATAGTTGATCGAACATGTCATTAATATGTGGAATGGGGTAAATGTTTTTTTCTTTATTTTATTGTTCTCATGTTAATAAATGAGGAGTCACCTTGATCCATCCTTCTATTTGACAAAGATGTCTAGTGAACCCCATGGTGAAGCCCTCAGGTGTATAAATCCATTGTCCAGATTTTATGGTAACTAAAACTTTTGAACTTCCAACACAATGGTGTTCATTATTTAAGGTTTATTTGATATTGTCAAAGATAAATCAATTTGTTCAATTGAGAAATCAATCATTTCTTTAGATGTAATACTATAAAATTTTTGAGGGAATACATCAATGTGGTCCCTCACAATTGGTATATATTTGATCATGGATCTATCATTTTTCTCAATCAATTGAGCTAGATAGGATTGCTCATAAGATAATAATATCCACACTTATGATGATGATTTTGATAATGATTCATAATTGAAATGGAATAAAATGGTATGTTCTCTATTCATGAATAAAAAACCAGTGTTCATGTCACCTAGTCATTTTTAAGAACCACCATAATAGTTTTGATGGAATACGATTTTCATTTTCTATTATGTATTTTGTGGATTCTAACACTGATTATCATTGAGAACTCAATTTTTACTACAATTGATTTATTAGTACCCTTACTCTGTATAGTTAAAGAATTAAAACATGGGTGGTGATCTCCATTCCTCCACCACATTATACATCATTCTAATTTCACTTTGACAATCTTGATCTTGGTGGCCTTCTCTTCAACACATGATTGATTTCCCCATTCCATTGAGTAAATTTGCATGATTCATCACCCCACATTATTGACATGTGAGTTGTTGAGTTTTCTTTACCTATTTGACATTATATCATCCATCTTGAAACTCCATCTAAAATTTCTTATCTCCAGAGAAATGAGACCATTATCCAAACTCCAAATCAATTTTGGGATCACAATCAACAACATATTCATAACTCCCAAAGTGTAGAATTGTTATATAATTTTGAATATGTTTTCTATTTCACTAAAGAATATAATTTTTTTTAATTATTGATAACAAAACTTCAGAAGAACCATGTATGAATATTGAAAGTTTCTCTATAAACTAAAATAAATTCAACATCATTTTTATTTTACACTATAAATACACTCTCCATCTTCGTATGAATAATTCGAGTAAAATAATCGTTATGAGAAATTTTCATAATGTATTACCACTGGATCAATTCACTTTTATTGTTTGGCCATGTGTTATTAGTCAACACCCAACATTTATTAACCTCTCTACCAAAATGATAAATTTCCAGAGTAACCTTCTCGATCTAAAAACATTGTAACATAGAAAAGAACATATTGATTAGGTTGTCCCACTATTTCTCAACCACTGCATCAGAAGATTCCCTAATCATTGTGGGTTGTTTCAACATAAAATACATGATAGTTAGTTTAAAAATCTTAGGGGTAGGTGTACCTTCAATATTATTTAGGTTATTATTCTATCAGGAGACAGCTGTTAAGGATCACCATTTATTTATTAACTCCACACCTTATGGGATTCAGAATATCAATCGGGAACTCACTGCATAATCCTTCAAATGGGTTGTTTTCCTGGTTTCTCTTGGTTCCAACTATTTTCAAAAATATAATTTTTTTAACGAAACATATATCAGGATGTCATGAGATAATAATAGATTCAATTGTGATTTTTACCATAAATTTATGTCATATAGGATCTCTATGTTTATAATTTTAAAAAACAATTATTATTTGATGCTTTAATATATTTTGGATCATTCAATAGATATTCGCTAATTTTATCTAATCCTAATTCCCAAATTTACAAAAAATTTCTCTGATAAAAACTATATCGACCCCAGTTTTTATTTCAATAAAAATACATCATTTAAATGATAAACAACATAAAACCGTTATAAAACTATGAGTCAAAGGATTGGAATATTGGAAAAATTAGTACCAAACACAATATTTATATAATAAAACATAAGCATTACATAATTGTTTTTCTATATCTTCTCATTTCCTCCCATTTACTCACTCGAAAAAAGTAGTCTCATCATTTGGTAAATTAGTGGAAGGTGTGAGCTAAAATCCCAATAAGATGATAAATAATAACATGAATCTATATGACATTCATGATCATAATATTCACAATTATAACATGATATTGGAATCATCTTAATAATCATGAGTGTATGAATTATATAATGTCTTGTAATTTTGTAGTGCATAGAAATTAAATCTAATTTTTAGGGGTCAAATGCCACACATGTTTGTGAGAAAATATAGAATCATGTTCATTCATAACTATTTTGAATAATCATAACATCATCATTGGGAAAATTATATCATCATTTTTATACATTTTTCATATTATCTCATGAGATAAATCACATTAAAATACACATTAGAGTGTTATATTATTTCTGGCACACACTTCACATCCTAACATTTACATAATCATACAACCACATAAAAGTTTCCATAAAACCCCCCATAGAAAGGACTTGTATTTCATGTGAATTTTATATATCATATTTTCATGAATAATCATAGGTGTTCCCAAAATAAATTGGAAAAAACATACTTGGTATAAGAAGTAACAATCTTGAGAAATGAAGTAAAAACATCAAGAGAAGTAAAAGATGTGTTTTCAGAAAAAATAGATCTTTGGAAGAGTATATTATTATATCATAAAATTATATTGGTATATTTTATATCTCATAATTAAAAAGTTATGTATATTATAATTTTATTTATGGAACATTTATGTAAATGTCCACAAAAAAATTGGAATGAAGGTGTGGTATCCCAAAAAAAGGTGTTGGGTTTGAGAATCATCTTAACTAATGTCTAAATGTTTTCTTCAGTTTAATATCCAGGATTATGAACTATATTCACTAATTAATTTATCAATGACATCCTATACATGAATTTTATTGCTTATAATTTTATAATGCTCATTTATAAAAATTTTGATGACATGCAGTCTTAAATTTCATTGTTTAGGGGTAATTGTTTAACTGGATTCCATGATCGGTTATATTTTATATAGGAATGGAAGATCATGAAAAATGGGTATAATTATCAATAATTGATATTGTATATTATTAATTAATTAAAATATTATCATTTTGTCTTATTTATTACTGTATACTCAGATACGAGGATGATTAATTAGATAAAATGTAAACGATAATCATTTAAATTAATATTTAATTTCTCATCACAATTAAGTCATTTTTTATTTAATAATATATATATATATATGATATTTTTGCAACATAAATTTTTTTTAAAATATTTTTCATCCATTGTAATGGTTTTAATACCAACTTTTCTAATACCCAAACTGTTATGAATATAATTTCCCTTTTGAATTCATAAAATAGAAATCATTTACAGTTATTATATATATATACACATTAAATTGGATTTAATGAATATTTATAATATTTACCATTGATAATATAGCTATTGAACTATGATCAAATGAATAGAATAAATATTTGTTTTTAACAAATCCTTTTGGCATAGATGATCGATGTGATAACCTCAATTAGTATGATCATACCCTATAAAGACCATTTATCTGAGAATCTGAGGGGGATAGAAATTATAGTATTTACCCTGTACCAAAACCATGCTATAATCCAACAACATAATAATGTGTTAACCCATTTATGATAGAAGGTCGATCTCATCATGATTATGGTGAAAACCATATTCATCGAACGACCCTTGGAAAACCCTCACATCACAAAACATACTGTAAAAGTTTATAATGGTGTATTATTGTGATATGTATCAATATCAAAGCTATAGAAATATATAAATTAATTTCATTTGTATAATGTATATTTTTTCATTCGATTATAAATACATTGTAAATTATTTTCAAAGCACACATTTTAATTTTGGTTAATATTAAAATTAAATTAATGAATGCATTAAATAATGGATTTTTTTATGAAATAAAATTTTAATGTAATATTATTATTAAATAATATCTATTATATATAAAATCTTATATAATGTTTATGATGTCAAATGTAATTTTTATAAGGATTCGAAAAACTGTTATCTGTTAAAAACATTTAATTTTGAAAAAATCTCTATTTTTATTGATAAATATAAAATAAAAAATTTAGAAATTTATTAACATATAATTAATATTATATTTTGGAATCATGATTCCAAATTTATCTAAAATTTTATTTTAAATAATTTTCTTAGAGAGTCAAATATTTGGGTAAAAAAATACCTTATAAAAATGCATTATGACACCATAATGGGCCAATATTGGTGAAATAAATTATATAAAGGTATAATTGGATAAATATTTGTTTCTATTTAGAAATAATGATATTTTATGTTTATTTTATTCATTTTATAAAGCCTGAATGAATCCTCCAAGGATTATAATATATTTTAATATTTTTAATTCACTTCATTGAGAGTGTGACTCACCTCCACATAAGCAAGGGAATTATGTTATTTTTTTCTACCCATGGAGTAATAAATTTTTTAACCTCTACCATTTGTTAAAAACCTTGGGATTGTTTTTGGTTTGTAATATTTTGTTATCTAGTGTCCAAAACCAAATTAATAAATAAATCCCCTTGTTTTCTTATATAAACCCACCCAAGATCCCATTACTCTTCAATAAAAACTATTTAGATCATAACCAAACACTAACCCTAAGTATTTATATTCCTCCTTTTGTGACCCATGATCTCTATAATCCCCTCCAAATCCATTTGAGTCACACATTCTTGTAATGGATTCTCTCCCTCGTGTATTTATCACTCATTTAATTTATGATATGCATAATAAATTTCCATTTTGATAAGTTGTGATACTTTTTTATGATCCTTATTACAATAAAATTGATTTTTAAATTATTGGATCACCGTTCACCCCGACACATCCCCCAAATGAACCATTATGTACACATGTTACTATGCTGAAATTAAATAAGGGATTTTCCACCATCCAATTTTATCAACCCCTCCTTTTATGTTATGTATTTTAATTAAATCTTACCTTATATTGTTATATGTTCATAAATATTCCCATTAATAACCATTTGATTTATTTATTTTGACAGTCCTTTTCACTCACATTTAAACCTCCTAATAATAATTATGTACAACTTTTTCCATGCCAATACATTGTAATGGTTCTTTTCTTTGTCCCATATCTTCATGTTCATTTATTAAGTATTGCATTATATTTTCAATTAATTATGCTAGAGAGTTAATTACTTGCCTCTATTATATTCCTTTTATTTTATGAATGATAAGTAATGCATTTCACTCACATGATCCCATTTAATGAATTTATATATGATTTCATTTTTCTCCAGAAATTGGACTGTAGATTTTAATGCCAAAATATATGTGTAGTGAATATAGTACACATTTCTATTTCAACTGTATTCCCCATTATGAATATATAATTAGTTTATTCTATAATTATATGTCTTTATTCCAAACTCATTTATCAAGGGATAATTTTTGATGAAGAATGATTCCATTTTGTAATACATATCTGTTACAATTAAGAATGATTATGAAATGATTATGTGGGTGATACCCAACAATGCTCCAATGGATTGGGTAATGGTTAATATCAGGATACGTTATGTTGGGATAGGGGTTTACCTGATTCATTTAAGAGAATTTTCCCCCATGAATTCTTTGTGGTTTATACTTGACATATATTTATGATGTAGTGTTTTATGTTGTATCCACATTTAAAATTTTATTATCATCTTGCAGTATCATTATTGTTATTTTTATGATCCATTAATATGTTTATAGTATAACATGTATTTTCAACCTCATGATATTAATTTTTATTCCATAAATTGTACTTATATATCCCCCTATTCATATTTATGTCCTATGGTTATATCATATAGTGTTATATACGATGGAATGTTTTTGTCATGTTATGAAATATTTCAATAAAGTTGTTATTTTTATTTTTTTCATAATGTTATGTAATTTAACTAATTTTAAAAAAAACCCTTTACATATTGATCATTCAACTATTATAAGTGAAAATTCATTTAATTAAATCATTTATTATTGTCTAATTCAGATAATGGTTATTATAGTTTATATAGAGGGATGATTATGTTATTTTATGGATTAGGATTATAAAACTCAAGTGAAAGTCTTAGGATTAGGGAACTCTTGAAAATTTTATAGGGATAATACTATGTAGATGAAAACATAACTAAATTGTAATAAGTATAGACTATGTTTTATATCATGAAAATAATTCCCTGATAGGATAAAACAAGTGGATATGGTTCTGGAAAAGATGTATCTACAATTAACAAAACAACAAGGTGTTTTATGACCGAATCGATGTAACCCGGTGCACAAAAACATGCCTTACTTCTAACTTGGTGTGACACAATCGAGGGATATGCCTTGGTAAAATCATAATCTCATTACAAACTATTATTATGGTAACAAAATTTGGTATTATATTATATGTTATGAAATAGATCATGGATAACATATATGTATCATATAAACTCATAAGAAAATAGGATAAATATAATTTATATGTTATCCCATTAATTTCATTTAATTACCATTATAAAAGTTTAATTTGAGGATACTCAAACCTAATTATCATTTTTCTAGCCACTGTTTGATTCTATGTGTTTGCAGTTTATCAATTGATGTGAAGGGTAATTTAATGAAATCCTCTTTGAGATTCCCACTTTAGGGTCACATGAATTGAAAACTTTTTCCTGATACCCTCTTAGTTAAAAAATATTCAAAATAGAGTCAAGGATCAATTGGAGCACCCAAACCCCCCTAAAAGTTAAAAACTGTAAATTTATATCGTTATGAGACAAAGGAGTCCTACTATTAATGGAACATTTTATCACATAAACACAAATCAATGGATCACCTATATTGAATCAATCTTCCCCATACATCAATTTTTCGAACACTGTAATGTTATTATAGATTATTATCAAATAGAGTGTGTATATGATCAGTTGTCTAAATTTATCAATAATATGATTCTTTATGAAGAGAACATGGAAATGCAGTGTAATGAATTCTTGAATAAAATGATAAATATTTTTCCATACGATCCCTTTAAAAAAGGAACAATATTTCATTGAACTTGTGAAAAAGGGGTGAATCTATTGGGTCATAATAAGAAAAATTCACATGACATGAAGAATATGCCTATGGTTATTTCATTCCAATGACTGTAATGATGACCGCTTATTTTGTAAGATAATGCATAGTCTACTAAAATCCCTGGAGATCCGAGGAATTGATTGAAATGATGACATTTTATGATGTTCCCTCAATATAAAATTGGGGAAATGTTAATCCCAACCATATTATGAGAATTAGAATCTAAAAGTAGAGTTAAATTATAGTAGTTCAATGGATAAATCCATTGGTGAGAATAAATTTCAACATCAATATTGTCAAATTTGTGTTAATAAGAACCCTATAAATTGCTTATGGGGAATAAGGACATGATTTAATTAACTAAGATAAGGGAACCTATCTTGTGATTTCCCATAGGAGAAGCCCACCAATGTGATGGAAGTATGGAATTCTTAATTCAAACATCAATGCAATTATCCTTGCTAAAATTTCTTAGAACCTAGGAAGTTTTTGAACCAGTTACCTAATCTATGGAGTTACGGAGGAAAACAACAACCTTCAAGGTAGTATGTGAGTGATTTTGCATCAATACCACCGATGTGAAACCAAGAAATTAAGTTGTGACTATTACACAAGTTATTATTTAAATAATAGATAATATATGTTTTTATTCTGGTTCTAGGAATTCCTTCATATTAGGATAATAAAGTAGTACAACAAAAAACATCAAAAATCATGGACTGACGATTTCAGGGAAAATGGAAATGGGACAATTATTTCATCCCTGATATATAACTTCATTCAACTCAATGTTTGTTTGATGAAATTCATGGAATAATATTTCATACTACCTTTTGTGGAATTATATGCAATTCTATCCATGGATTAGAATTCCCTATATAGAGCCAATAATAGTTTTCAAGAGATGAAAATCACACTCGATATGGTGAATCATCCCCCGATTCTATAGAAATGATAGTGTGAGGATTAATCTTCTTTAGAACCATAAACTAAATCATGGATATAACATCCCAATGATCTTTAATATCAAACTCAAATTATTGTGTTTAAAGAAAGAACCATCCTTGACGACATGCCTATTGTGGGGGAATACACTGATGTGTTTCACGGGTAATTGTCAATTATTACCCTTATTCCAGAGGTTAAATATTCAATCAACTTTATTCATGGGGAATTTCAAATATCCAAGACATCATATAGGATGGTTGTTAAGGAACACGAAGAACTAAAGAAACAACTACTTGAGAATCTATAAAAATGATTCATATTCCTAAGATCTACACCCAACGGTCTGTCAGTCCCCTTTATCTTGAAGAAGGATTGGTCGGTGTACCTATGCATTGATTATCATTATCTCAAAAAGATCAAAATAAAGAACAAATATACTTTTCCATGAATTGATGACATGTTTTATTAGCTTTATTGATCACCATACTTATCTAACATGGATCTACGGTCAGGATATTACCATGATATACTGAATAATTAGGATATCACCATGACAAAATTTCATAAAAATTACATGTAGTACGAGTTCATAGTATTCCACTTGGTGTTAATAATTCTCATGTAATATTAATGGACATGATTAATACAACTATTCTATATTACCAAATTATTTGTTTGGTAGTATTTATATTTGATATTCTAATATATTCAGAAACCTATGAGGATCATGTAGATATTTTGATCAAAAATATAAAGACCTTGTAAAAGGGGAAACCCTACAAAAAGAATAGTATTTGTGAGTTCTTGTTTAAGGAGTTTTCATTATTCGGTAATAACTTCAAAGTCTATGGGATATTTGTGTTTCCTTCAAAAATAATTCAATTTATGGATGAATAATGTCAATATCTATGATATATATCCATATTTTCTTTGGGTTTGATGGATATTATCACAAATTTGTGGTGAATTTACAATGATTTTCAAACCCACTTACCAAGCTACCATAAAAGGGAGATTTTTTTTCATGGAATTATGATTGTGATGAAAGATTTATGTTGCTGAAAATGAGGCTTTTCAATGACCCTATTCTAATAAGACCCAAAATTATGGATCATATAAAAAATTTCAATGATGCTTTGAATAATGGATGTGGATGTGTGTTGATGAAAATGAAAATTTCATTACATACACCTTATGGAAGTTGAATATTATTGATCAACACACTCCCACACATGATATAAAGTTTGGAGTGGTTATCTTCCCTTTGAAAATTTCGAAGCATTATCTCATTGGGGATATGGGTGAAATATATATGAAACATAAAATCCTTAAATATATATTCACATAGAATAAACTAAATATGTGCCAATGATAATGGATAAAGATCCTAATGAATCACGACTACTCAATCCACAACTATCCTGGGAAATATAACAATGTATCAGAAGATCTCTGTAGAAAGGATACATCAACTATATCATCAATGATAAATGATAATGATATAATCTTATAGGATATGAAGATGATGGGCATAGAAATCATGCAGAAATGTAAATTTTCAATCAATTCACAGATAAATTATCTACTATCAGTTCCAGAAATGACAAAGGATGCTCAAAAGTTTTATTTGGGAATTTATAATAAAGTGTAATGAATATGAAAATGGAAATACTAATATATTAATGTCAATGATGTATGAATTTTGAGATTTGGTTCAAGGATATCTGTTCCATAAAATCATTATTTGAAGAGGTAAATGTTGGACGATGCACACAATTCAACATTCTCTATTAATCTAGGAAATACAAAGACTTATCAAGATATCTGAATGCACAATTGGTGGGATAAAAATAAGAAGGATATTGTTCATTATATATCAAATTTCCGGAAATTTCAGTGATTGAGGAATACATGGTAGAAGACTATGGGGGATGATGCTACAATTACACATACTAACATTGAAATGGGAAACCAACACCATTGATTTTGTCACCAGACATCCAAAAAAATCGAAGGGAAATTATATTTTGGATTTGGTGGATCTTATTACAAATACAACACACATCTTTTCAATTTTTCGGGATTTATCACTTGATAAACGTGCATGGGTATTCCTCAGAGAAGAGTTATGGTTTCATGTAGTACCCCTATTTATTGTGTCTAATTATGATCCAATATTCATCTATAATTTTTTTATTACTCTCCAGCATTCTAAAAAACAATACGATGAGATTAAATATAGCTTATCACCCTAAAACGGATTGCCAATATGATCTGGCAATAAAAACACATTAGGAAATTTTGAGAGAATTATCAATTTACATCAAATAATGATGGGACCGACATCTCTATATAGATGATTTCTCATACGAAAAAAAATTACACTAGAGCTTCAAAATTTTCCCCTATGAATCCCTTTATAAGATGTAGTGTGGAATAATGGAATGTAGGGATGATGTTGGGGAATTAAAAAATCTAACCCAATAAATTGTTGGGGATATTGTAGAGAATTATTAAAGCATTTAACATCACATTAATATAGCTCAATGTCAACAAAATTATTATTACAACAATCATTGATGATACATAGAGTTTTATGATGGAGACAATCTATTTTATCACATATAACCATGGAAGAGGGTGATGATATTTGGGGAGAGACAAAAAAAACTTATTCTAATGTACATTAACTCATTTGAGATTTTCGTTCACAACAAAGAATATCCCTTTCAAATAACATTCCCATCGAACATATCTCAAGTATGTGATTTTTTTCATATAACCCTCTTATGAAGGTGTATACTAGATCAATCACATATACTCAATCAAGTGGTGGTTCCTTTAGAAATCTATAATTCGTATGAAAATTAGCTGAACAATATCTATGATCATAGATAAAATGTTCTGAGAAACAAGAAATTCACCCTCTTAAAAGTGTTTTGGTGAAACAAAAATTATGATTATGTAATGTGGGAATCATTTAAGGTGATGAAGTAGAGTTACCCACATCCGAGTTATTGAGGGAAATGATATTTAAAGTAAAAAATTACTAGAGAGGGGAAGATTGTAATGACCTGAACAATTATGAATAAAATTATACTTTATGAATTACTTAAATAGAAAGAAAATGAAATTTTTTATATATAAAATTGTATTGAAATTATGTTTTAAATCATTACCATTGATAATATAGTTGTTTAACAATGATCACATGACTTGTATAAATATAGGTTTTTAACAAATCATTTTGGTGCTGAAAAAGGAAGTGATGACATCAACCAATAACAATATACCATATGATGCCCATTTATCTATGATTCCAAGGGAGGAAAAATTTGTATGATTTTCCCTAGTCCAAGACCAATATGATATCAAATAACATAAGCATAATTGAATTTTTTTTTGGATAATTTCTTGTTGATTAAGGTCGGGACGAAAACCATGTTCACCGAACAGCCCCATGAAATCCCCAACAACCCACATATTATAGTTAGGGATTATACTAGTTTATTAATTTTATATGTATCAAAAAAATATCTATATATATATTTAAATTAGTTTTTATATAATAATGAAAATATTTTCACCCCATTATTATTACTTTGTAATTGATTATGAAGCAAAAAATATATTTTTGGTCAATATTAAATATCATTTAATGATTTCATAAATAAAATGATTTTTTTAAATAAATAATATTTTAAATTAACATTATTATTAAATAATATTTTTACATATAAATGGTAATATATTTTGGAAGACATAAAATTTAATTTTTATAATGGTTTAGAAACTGTTATTTGTTAAAAAACAATCATTTTCCATAAATGTTTGTTTTTATTTTAAAATTTAAAATGAACATACAATGAAACATGTTTAGATAAAATTAATATTATTTTTGTAATAAGGATTTATAAATTATCTAATGGTGATTTTCTAATAATTTTTTGAGACCGTATCATTTTTGGAAAAAATTAAATGTTATTAAACAATATGCTTTATTTTATGACATCATAATTTCTTAGTATTTAGGATATTAATACAATTAACATTATCATAGAAAAAATATATGTATTCCATTACTATAATGTAAATTTTTTATTTGTGTTATTTTATAAATCCTTCATTAATCATCAATGACATATAATATATTTTATGATTTAAAAATAATTTCATTGTGAGTGTGACTAACCTTCACATAAAAAGGGAAATAATTTTTAAATTCAGACCATGGAAAAAAAATAATTAAACAACTCCACATAGGAAGAAATGTTTTCAAAAACCGTTGGATGTTTTTTTGTTTTGAACATTTTATTTTGTAATGTGAAAAACAAAAATAATAATGAAATCCCATTCTTTTCCTATATAAATGCTATTGAGCACCATTTTACATTCACTAAAACTATGTGGTTCAAGAACCAAATATTACCCATACTCCATAGAGTCATTATAATGACCCACCATGTTCTCATGAATTCCCTCCAAAGCTAGGTTTTTGAAACATTCTTGAAAATGATTCTATATATCCACTTTTTATGAAGCATTTAATTTATGGTATTCCTTTTAAATTTCCATTTTCATAAGTTGGGACAAAGTATTACCTATCCCCAAAACATTAAATTTGATTATTAATCTACTACAACCCATTTGACCCTAAATTATCCTTCCAATAGTCCATTATCTACACACATTACTATGCTGAAATTTGTACATGATTTTCCACCCTTCTCTTTTACTAACCTCACATTTATGTTATGTCTTGTAATTATAGTTTTTCTTTTTTGATATATGTTATTTAATATACCAAATACATCCCATTTTATTTATAAATAATGATATTTTCCTTTCACATTCATTTTATAATTCTAATAACCACTTTTTACACTAGTTACTATGCAAAAACATTATAAGGGTTCTATTATTTCTCCTCTTTCTTCTGGTATTTTTATTATTTATCACCTTCTATTTCAAATTGTTTATGTTGGGGAATGTATTTACGTTTCACTCAAACATTCCATTTCATTTATATTTGATTATATAACAATTTCACTCTCATCAATACAATTTATTAATTTCTCTATGACGTTGTTATGATGCTAAAATTGGCTGATGACTCTCCTTGCCGAAAGTAAAAATGTTTTTAAAAATACAGTTATTTCTATAACAATGGTATTGAAATTTAAGCACATATAAGTCATTTAATTTTTAAATATATTTATATATTCCACACTCATTGATTTTGGATGAAATTATAATGATTAATCAATACATGTTTTACGATTAATGTGGAACACTTATGTAGGAGATTAACATGATTATGAAGGGTGCACCATGATAGTGCTCTGATTAATTTTGTAGTGTTTAGTACCATGAAACATCTTGTTGGGACACTATTTTACGAAATTCATTTAAGGTACATTTTCCATGATGATGATGTTGTGTAAGATCTCTAACCTATGTTTCTAATGTAGTGTTTAATGTTGCATCAACATATACCATGTTATGAATATCATGAGATAACATTCATGTTATTTTGATGATTAATTGATATTCTAATTGTCAAAAATATATTTTCATCCTCATGGTATTCCATTTTTATTCCCTAATTGGTCCTTATATCTCACCCAATTTTTATTCATTGCCTCAGGTTATCCCATTAATTGTTATTTTTGTAGATTTTTTTCTATCAAGATAATGTATTTTTAAATAATGATGTTATTTTTTGTGTTTCAAGTTGATAGGTAATGTAACTAATTTCTCAAATACACTATAAATCAGGATCATTTGGTTTTAATTAGGTGAAAATTTATATAATTAAATCATGTATTAATTTTTAATAAAGATAGTGTTATTTATATCATTGAAGGAGGTTATGAAAAATAAAAACAATTCATCCTTTAGGAAATAAAAAACACCTCACTGATGACATTTCCATTTTTAGAATAAAAGGTTTTGGAGAAGTGGTTTAATGATATATGATTCCATTAATATAATAAAATTTTCTTATATATTATATACTAGAGTTATCATTACATTTAAATTGGGGGATGTGAGGATATAATATAAAAAGAAAATAATAAGATGCGATATTAAATTAAAAGAAAGTAAATTTTTCCACTTTAATTATTCATCTTGAAAACCACATTAAAGGGATTGGTTGGGTCTTCTGCAGAGGAAAAATGTTCCTGTATGGGGGTGAGAGGCCTAGGAAAATGATTTTTAGAAATTGTAAATGATTCATGGTATTGTTGGTGTGAAGATAATGGTTGGTGATGTATAGTATTTATAGGGTAGGAGGGTGTGTTTTTTATTATTTTATTCACTATTTGATTATTTTATCTAAAGACTATGAATAGATCCATCCTTATAACTAAATATTAAATAATAAATAATTATAGTTTGATATTTTTTTCTTAAATCATTCATAAATCATTTGTGACTCAATAGTTCATGTATTAGGTAAATATTGTAAATTATTGTATTTAAATATTCCACAAAAATTAATTGGAACCAATTTGTGATGTGAAAAATTGAAAAACTAATTCAATTATATAATATTAAAAATTCTTATTTATAATAATCATTTACATGGAAAATATAAATTTTATAATTACAACTAATTATACATCATTTTACAAATTTATTAACGTTTCAAAATATTATCTAATAATCATAATGAAATAAAATATTAATTTATGAATCAATTTTATAAAAGTTAGTTTTATTCTTATTCGTTATATTATTTATAAAATTTTAGAAAATCATTTCTATTTTATAGAAAATCCAACACTTAATTAAGGATTTTTGAAAAAATTATTTTCTTATAATATTATATAATTGTATCATATAATAATTTAAAAAATTCATAAACTTTATTTATACATTAATAGATGAAAAGTGAACATTAAGAATAGTGATTTAGACAATAAGATGTTATTGACAAATAATTGGTAATAAATAGCCATACCCTGAAATTTATGGATCTCTATTATAGATGTTTTCGTTGTCCACTACTCATTTACCTTTTCCTAGAAGGGCCTATAAATATTACTTTATTGGTGATAACAATCACCATGAATGATACATCCTCACTACAAAATACATATTTTTTTACTTTGCACAAATGTTCTCCCTTCTCGATGTTTTTAGAAAATTAATTGAATAATCCTCGTGTTCATTCTTGATATTCGAGTATATTAGAATATATTCTGTAATGAAAACCACAAAAGTATCATAGTAATCAATAATGTCTATATTCATTATATCCATGAATACCACTGGAGCATTATTGAGTCTGAAAGAAGTCACTATGAACTCGTAGTGTATGTACCAATTTCAAAATTATGTGTTAAAAATATATTCCTTCCTCAATTTTAATTAATGATATCATGTCTGATGGTCTAGCTTGTAGATATACTTATCCTCACACTTTTGATCGAAATGTCATCAATTTTTGGAATGGAGTAAATTTTCTTTATCCGGATTTTTTTGCTCTCTTGTTAATAAATTACGAGTGACATTGATCCCTCCTTTTAATTGAAAATGAGGACTCGTGCGCCCCATGGTGATAAACTCGGGAGTATAAATCCCTAATCCATGTTTTCCTGTAACTTCTAATTTTTCTCTACCAACACAATGGGGGTCATTCTATAATATGAATTTGATATCATCCATGATCTATAAATATGTTTAATTGAGAACTCAATCACTTGGTTAGAATTAAGAATATAAAATTAGTCATGAAATACATTAGTGTAGTCCCAAAAATTGGGAATATATTCGATCAGGGATCTATCCATTATCTCAATCAATTCTGCTAGATATTCATGCTCATAAGGTCATAATATCCACACTTAAGATGATGATTCTAAATGATATTCATTATAATCCATACACTTATACAGGATTGGAGTATTCCTTTGGATGTGAAGAGTGACCTCCCTTTCTTTATATTCAATACACTATTTTTATATAGATTTACAATTCATTACCAATATAGTAATAAACTCCATGAAAGGATGTAAGATAGCATTCCAGGGATGGTATATCCACAAACATTCACTTTGGGAGGAGTTATATACATTAAATGCAATAACTTCCCCATTTCTTCTCATAGATAACTCAACACCAATAATTTTTATAGGGGATTGAAATGTTCAATATAACATGAAAAATATTATTGTATGCCTATAATTGGAATCAAATTCTGTGTTCTCTCTTTTTGAATCAATAACTTGATTTTGTATCACCATGTCATTGTTAGGGAACACCTCAACAATATTGATGGAATTAAACATCCCTTTCTCCTTTGTATTTGTTGGATTCTAACACTGATTAGAGTTGAGGACTCAATGATTAGTAAAATAGATTTAATAATACCCTTACTCTCTATAGTTAAAGAAATGAACCATGGGAGGTGATCTCCATTCCTCCACCCCATAATCCAGATTCTTAATGTCACTTTGACATTCATGATCTTGGTGGAATTCTCTCCCACACTTGAATCATTTACCATTACATTTATGAAATTCGCATGATGCTTCATCCCACAGTATTGACATGTGAGTTATTTATTTTTCATTACATCTTTTACATTGTTTCATCCATCTTGAAACTTCGTCTATGATTTCTTATATCCAGAGAAATTGGACCATTCTTCAAACTCCAAATCAAAATTGATATCAAATTCAACAACATATTCATAACTCCCAAAGTGTAATATTATTATATCATTTTGAATATGTTTTTTTATTCTGCTAAATAATATATTTATTTTGCCATAATTTTTTTATAACTAAACATGTGGAGTTCCAAGAATGACTAGTGAAATTTTCTCTATAAGCAGGGAAAACTTAGAAATCAAATTTCTTATACTCTATAAATTCACTCTTCATCTTTGTATTAATAGTTCATATAATTTTATCCATATGAAATATTTTCGTAACATATTACCACTCGATCAATTTAATTTAATTTTTATGTCTACTTTTATTAATCCACACCCACCATTGACCAACCTATCTACTGAAATGGTAAATTTCCAGAGTCACCTTTTCGATCTAATTACATTATATCATAGAAAATATCATCTCGATTAGGTTTTCCCACTATTTCTCAACCACTTACTTAGAAGATCCACTAAACAAAGAGGGTTTTTTCCACATAAAAGTATTGATAGTCAGTTTCAACCTCTTAGGGGAATGTGTAACTTCAACATTATTTAGGTTACTATTTTTATCATGAGACAGCTATGCATGCATCATCAATTAATTTTTAAATCCACATCTCAAGGGTTTGGGAATGTTAATCAATCAGTAACTGAATAACCACTCAAATGGGTTGTTATCCAAGTTTCTCAATGTTCCAACCATTTTTTAAAATATGAAATTTTTATCCAAAAGTATGTTTGGATATCATGAGATAAAAATATATTCCATTGTGATGTTTACAATAAATTTATATCCCATGGGATCCCTCTATTTATAGGTTTTCTAAATTATTTCCTTATGGGTGATTTAATATAGTTTGGAACATACTATGGATTTTAACTAATTTTATATAATCCGAATTCCCAAATTAACTGAACTATTCTTTGAGAAAAAATATACCAACCCCATATTTTATTACATTACAATTACATCACTTCAAGGATAAATAATATAAAACTTTTAACAAATTAGGAGTCAACGGATTTACATATTGGGGGAATTAGTACCAAAAATAACATGTTTATAATAAATCATTAACATTAATTAATTTTTTTTTTATATCTTATCAGTTTACCCCATGTACTCGTTCAAAAAATTAGTCTCATCGGGTTGTAAATCAGTGAAAGGGGTGAGTTACATGTATAATAAGAGGATAAATAATAACATGAATCAATATGACATGAGTGACCATAATATTCATCATTATAAAATTATCATGGTATTGACTTTATAATACTGACTGTACTCATTATATAATGTCGTGGAATTTTGTAGTGCGTATAAAATAAACATCTTTTCTTATTTGTAAAATGCCAAACATGATTTTGAACAAATCTAGCATTATGTTCTTACATAATATTTGTGAATAATCATAACATCATAATTGGTAAAATTATATCATCATGTGTATAAATATTTAAAATTATATCAATTGATATATCACATTACAATATTCATTTGAGTGTTATATTATTTCAAGCACACCATTCACATCCAAAAATTTACATATTCACACATTCACATTGAAGTTTCCATAAAACCCCCAAGAAAGTAAATGGATTTCATGATAATTTTATTGATCATATTTTCATTAATAATCATTGGTATTCCCAAAATAAATATTGAAAAACATACTTGGTATAAGAAGAAATTGTCTTGAGAAAAGAAGTGGCAATCTCAAGATAAGAAAAAGATGCGTTTTTAGAAAGAAGAGTTAATTGGAAAAATAATTTCATACATCATAAAATTAGATTGGAATATTGTATATAACATAATAAATAAAATATGTACAATGGAATTATATTAATGGATCATTTAGGAAAATTTTCGAAATAAATTTTTAAATGAATGTGATGTATCCTAAAAAAATGGTTTTGGGATTGAGAATCCCTTACCTTATGTCTCAATGTTTTCTACAATTTAATATCCAGGATTATGAATTATATTAATTAATTAATTTATAATTAACATCTTCTACCTGAATTGTATTTATTTTAATTTTACAATGTTGGTTTATGGCAATATCGATGACATATAGTCTTTAATTTAATCATTTAGGAGTGTTTGTTTTCATGGTTTGCATGATTGGTTCTCTTTTATACCGGAATGGAAGATCATGTAAAATGTGATTAATTAGCCAAAATTGATATTGAATGTCAATAATGAAAATAAATATTTTTATTTTTTATTATATATTATTTTTATATTCAGATATGTGGATGAATAATTATATTAAATATTAATGATAATCATTTAGATTAATTTTTAATTTTTTATCACAATTAATTCAATTTTTATTATTTAATAATATATATATGATAGTTGCGTAACATAAAATAATTTTTTCAATTTTTTCATCCATTGTAATGGGTTTAATACAATCTTTTGTAATACAAAAAATGTTATGAATAAAATATCTTATTTAATTTCATTAAATAGAAATATTATGCACTTATTATATTTATATATACATCCAATTGGATTTAATTTTATATTAATAATATTTATCATTGATAATATAGCTATAGAACTCGGGTCAAATGACAAGTAGAAATATAGGTTTTTAACTAATACTTTTGGAATAGATGAAGGGTTTGAAGACCTCAAATAGTTGGATAGTACCCTATTAATCCCATTTATCAAATATTTTGAGGGAGATAGAAATTATAGGATTTTTTATATTAAAAACCCAAAATATGATCTGACAACATATGAATTATGGGAACCTATTATGGAAGAAGGTCAAGCTCGTCGAGATTAAGGCACAAACCATATTCACCGAACGACCCCCTGAATGCCCCCATATTATAAGGCCCCAGCCTTAAACCTTACTTAAAATTGAATTAAATGAATAATTCACATTGAGGATCTTTTCAGGTTTAGAGTTTTAGA
The DNA here is from genome assembly GCA_963277665.1 of Viscum album. Classification (NCBI taxonomy): domain Eukaryota; kingdom Viridiplantae; phylum Streptophyta; class Magnoliopsida; order Santalales; family Viscaceae; genus Viscum; species Viscum album. The sequence continues at coordinate 1,021,045,224 of OY728143.1, forward strand.
GAATTAGGACATAACTATTACCTCTCAAAATATTACAAAGTAGTCTCTTCTACTAAATTTCCATAAAATAAAAACTCTTAAAAATAATCATGTCTAGTTTCATGTTTTAGGTAGCATGACTTTCCCTTGATCCCATCCTTGACCCTATTCCACGCTAAGTCCTATGAAAAACATTTCAAAAACTTGGGATGAGCATAAAAACTCAGTAAGGGATACACAAAGAATAAAAACTGTTAGTTTATCAAAACAAAAAGTAAACCATGTATACTTTATCAAGGTAATACTTTTCACCTTTATGAAGTAGTAAAAACTCTTCACTGAATAAAATATCATTACTTACCTTTTTTTAACCAAAGGATTACCATAAAACCCATATAAAGAACACATAACATATATAAAGGTAACTTGGGACATAAACATACTTAAGTGGAATAACCATACGGTCGACTCCCACACATATCACTTAATGGAATAGCCATACAGCCAATTTCCATACATACTTAATGGAATAGCCATACGGCCGACTTCCATACCCAATGCATTGGAGGTTATAACGTAACCAGCCGTCTTGGTATTCACGGCACCACCCGTCATATGGTTTATAAAGTAACCACCCGTTAAAATGTCCAAGTACCAATATAAAATCATAAAACATAAAACCAATATAAAGGAATTATAACATTTCCAAATTTCAATCATAATATATCATAAATATATTGACATAATAGAATCCTTTTTCAAAACCATTTTCAATACCAAAATACATAAAAGAGTATATGGTATTTATTTTATTTTAAAAACATTACGGCTTGTTGAGGAAGCCGAAGACCAAATAATACTCGCGGCGGCGGAAAAGGTCGTTGTCACCGCATACGTTAAAAGAAACATTCTTTTTTGTCGTTTTGTAAAATGCTTCGTAGAAAAAGATTCCTTTTGTATAAAAGTAAAATTCAAAGGGTTTTATACACCGTTACAAAAGAAAGTTGTGTATAAAACGAAATACGCTTCAATGAAAGGAGATTGAGACGAAGTCCCTTACAAAGAAGGTATCCTTGGTTTAAGGATAATTTAATTACATAATTATGCGTGACAAATGAATACACCAAATATAAGTGGATATTAAGTGTAAAATAATCAAAGGTCATTCACACATATTCAAAGGATTACATATTCAATAACTACATGTTGAACCCAAAGAAATCGAAATTGGGTTAAGAAGTTCTCTTGACAGTCTAACGACGTCACATCAAAATGAGTTGATGAGAGATAAATAGTGTATCTCATCACTTGGAAATAAAAGTTACATCAATAAAGATATATGAGAACATATCCCAACATAACAATATGTAATTTAAAAGACCCAACAATAGAAGTCTTGTAAAAAGAGGAGGGTGAAAGGTCCCCTTACCGATTTGGGTAACTTTCGAAACGTACACCCCATGGAAGAAGGGTCATACAATGAAGATGTGAATACCCATAAATGAAATTATACTACACAATGTGTATAATAATGGGAAGTACATACACCCCTCAAAGGAAATTGTGTCAAATGTAGCGTAAATCTCACAGGAATAAAAGTGAGATGAAAAACCCCTTACGAAAACTCGGCAGCCTAACGGCGCCACTTAAAACTTCCAAAATGGATTAATGAAAGGAAATAGGGTCTCTCATAATATCGAAATAAAGTTTACGGAAATAGGAATACAAAATAACATCCCCCAACATAACAAAGAGGAGCTTAAAAGAAGTGACATAAAGGAGAGTACTTAAAAAGAAAGAGAGAGGTTGGATCTCTTACGAAAATTTGGCAGCCTAACGGCGCCACTTAAAACATCCAAAAATGGATTGATGAGAGAGAATAAGGTCTCTCATCATGTGAACATAAAAATTACAGTAAGAGTAATATAAAATAACATCCAAATAACATGAAAGATGAGCTTTAAAAGGAATGACATAAAAGAGAGTACTTAAAAAGAAAGAGAGGAGTAGGATCCCTTACCTCGGGTCCGACTTGACTCGATCGTTCTTTAACGTCCTGAATAATAAACTTGAGTTAATTTCTACTTGCTTAAGAACCTTTTCCAAGTTCATTATTCCTTTTATATCAATTATTGACATGTTATAAACATTATGTAATCATTTAAGTTAATAATGTTTGTTTTGTCGATATTTGGTTCTCAAGTCGAAAGTGGACTTCTTACAATTACATGTTGTTCGTGTGGTCAAAGGTTCATTATATCCAGAATGATATTCATGATTTGGATAGCATATATATCATATATATTCATCATATACATGTATTTATAATATTACATCACATTTAGAGGTAAGAAATGAAATGCACCGTTCATGGAGACGGTAAGCCGTACGTATGCATGAACGCTACTTCCATTTCTATTTCGTATTTTCTGGAATGGAATCATAATTATATAAGAGTATATTATAATTCCAGTATAAAAACATATATAATATCTTTAAATTTATCCTTTACACATCCCACATATGGTATTAACGAATCAAATCACTTTCTGGGGGCGGTAGTCCGCACTTCCTAAAATGAAGATATCGTGTTTACCCATAATGGAAACAATAATGGTATGCCATAAATGAAAAATACAGAAGCTTAAGGAAAGAATAAACATATTATATATCATATATAAAAATAGTGACATCATAATGGCCACCTTTGAAGGTGTTAAATGAGTATTGAACAATCATCATTTCGGGAGGCAGAATTTCGCCATCCACGGAAACCGTATGTTCTTTAACCATTTGATGTAGTTTTGTGAGAGTGTAGCTCGAATAAATCTTATAAAAACATCGTAGTATATTGAAGATACTGTTTTTGTTACAAAAGAAGTAAATAAAAAGAGTTTAGGGGGTTGGAGAAGCAAAATAAAACAAATGAACTTGAGATATTGAATTACCTTTAAAAGTGTAACTCCTTTTGATTTGAGCCTAAAGGCTTCCTTTGAAAGGATTATTCCAAAAGAGAATCCTCTAGGATGAGGATAGGGATGTGGAGAGAGTAAATGGGCAGGGTATGGCCAATCCAAAGGCTTGAGGAGTGTGTGAAATGAGGTAGAGGTGGGGGCCTTTTATAAGAGGAGAGGAGGGGCACTTTTGGAAATCATGAAACTATTATTTTATTTTCAAATGTGTTTCGAATTTCTAAGGTCCCACATTGATATATTTCTAAGATAAGATGATAAGTCTTCGAAATATTCCCATCCAATAGTTTTTGGACAAGTGTAGGTCTTAGATTTTATATTATCGTTTCATTTTATTTAAACTGTTCATTAATGAGGTCATCGTTGCATCATCATGATGTCATAATTAAATTAATTTATTTAATGTCTAAAAAAAATACTATGATTTAGGAAATCTTTTTCGATTTCGAATGAATATTTATAATCAAAAATCTGATCTTTATAACCCCTTATAAAAATTGTTTTAGTAAAACAATTTATATTAGTGTCATTTTCACCTTTATTTTTTTTTAAAAAGCATTAAAGAAATTATCTCACCCAAGAGGCTCCATAGGGTCCCCTAAATCGACCCATGGGTTGTCTTGGTCGGCCATGACTCATCCAATCGGGGTAGGACAAGTGTCATGGTGTTTTCACATTTTTATAATATCATTTTTACCTTAAATTACACTAATTACCTCTAATCGCGATTAATGAAAAAAGGTTACTATTCACCAAAAAATTATTTTCATCCCATTGAACCACATTTTACATAATAATGACAACCATGTATATCGGATTTTCAAAATTCAATACACATTAGTGGTAAACTTTCATTTAACTGAAAAATCAGTTTGCTTGATTACCACTTAGTGGTTTCACTATTCATCAAAAATTGGAGTTTTTCAGAAAATTACCAAAAAATCACCCTAAGCTATATTTGATATTCCGAATTCAAAAATGAATTCTATATTACAAAATTCAAAACATATAAGTCACATTAATTAATTTAATAATTAATTCCCGCTGTCATGACAAATAGCGTGTTTTTATGAAACAATTAGTATCAAAAGATTGATACCAGTTTAAGTCCAATTTCAAAGTGAAATTGATTCCAATGACCAACATTGGATAAAATGGTACAAATATATTCTAATTTCACTTCAAAACCAATTCAAAAGATAATCTAATCATATAAATAAATTAGATTAAAAAGAGGTTTTGAATTAAAATACAACATTTTTCACTATTCATTAAAAAAATGAACTTTATCGGAAAAATACCAAAAATTCACACAAAGTAAATTTTGATGTCCCGATTCTAAAGAAGAGTTATTTTTGGTCCAATATAATTTATAAGATTGATCAAATCTATATTTAATGACGGTTCGCTGTCAAAAGGTGATAAGTGAACCCTTAGTGAAAATTAGGGTATAAAAGCCTAAAATTGAATTCTTTCCGTATTTTAAGCCTTTATCTTTTATTGGATAAATGTATAAACATTTAAAAAACATATATAATCATATTTTAGTTATTTCTATCCATTCCCGCCAATACAATGTCTACATGTTAACTACCATTTAAAATAATATTATTTTATTATTAGAGTGCAACGTAAGTTTCCCAAGAAACTCGTTGTTGCGTATTGGGTACGCCATCGAGCATAGCATCCCCTTTAAAGTAATATTAATATTTGATTCACAAATATGGATAAATATAAAGATGTCATATTCTTTATTTACCTGGGGTGTTACATCCTTCCCCCCTTTTGGGAATTGCGTCCTCGCAATTTTAAAATTGGGCTTGGAAACATCCTTGAATGTCCCACATCGGAACAAGAGTCTGTAAAACAATCACTTTAAAATAAAGAAAGATAAGTACAAAGGTCACCCAAGTTATCCCATACTAGGATTCCAAGTATGAAAACATGGACATGGAGGAGAAAACATAGGGTCAAGTTCTGATGAAGAGTGATAGAAAACATGTTTATGAGAAAGTTAACCATGAGAAAATCACAAACTTGTGATGGGTTAAATGGTATTCGATTCCCCAGTAGGAAAAGTTAATAGACAACATTTTTGTTTTAAGTTACTTTTTATTGAGAAATTTATTCATAAGTAAACATAATCACTTATCATGTACACTTTCAACTTTTATTAGATTCCTTACACAAACTCATATTTTCTCCAAAAGGGGAATATTAGGAAGACTTGTTCACATTAAGAGTACTATAATAAACTTCTAGAGAATCACCTAATCCACAAAATATAACTATATACTTCCCATGTCTTTAGACTTTAACTAAAACCAAAACCAAAAAGGCTAGTACAAGATCAGATAATCCAGAAAAGGATAACCCTTTATAAAAAGAAAATCTATGCTTAATTTCCAAAATTTGTCCAACAAAACCCAAAGTTCAACGAGGACCATCCGATAAACAATTTGTCCATAAAATTACTCAAAGTAAACCAATATAAGATTTAAACCCAAATATTTGAAGGATTTAGTCACATAGTCTTCCAAGTTAAATTGTAACATTTATCTCCAAACAAAATCAGTTGCTCTTAAAGTCTCGCATTGAAAAGTAATTAACCTAATCACATATCCTCCATGATAGGTTAATAATTTTCATAAATAACCCAAAATCAACTTACTCTTAATTCATAAAATCATATAACTAAAATGAATTAGTCAAACTAACCAGGGACTTCACGTAGTCCAGTGGTAGGCGATAAATACCAATCACACTTTGGTTGTGGGTTCGATTCCCACAGCTTTGTCCGACGCGACGGGTTGTCACACGGTCTGCATGTTGTCCTTTTTCCAAAACTATATAATTCTTAAATCATTCCCCAAAAAGGGATAAAATCATCAAAAATAACCATAACATAATTTAACATCAATTTTATCTCATGCCTTTCACTTCAATCATAACATATAGTAACCCATAATTACCTCAAAAGTAAGGATCATATAAACTCTAATGGTTACCTTTATAATTATTACCTGAACTTCCACATCGATTGGTCATCTCATACATGATGCATTATAGAACATACCAAGGTTCAAGTGGTTGATCATGACTCCTTGATAGTTGGTTTAGAATAACCACGAGTTTCCTCATTGAATCCCCCATTTTATCTTGTATCCTAATCAGAGAACCACCACAGTTTTCCTTCAAACCTGTTGTCTCTTTGGTGCCTGCTAGATCCATCCATTCACTAAAAACAGAAATGTCAGTGTGAGTATATCAACAAAAACATCATGTACTAATGAGGAAGGTAAACACTAGGATATACTTACTCATTCACTTTATCTAAAACTAGGACTCTTTCTAAAATCCTAACCATTATGGTAATGTCACTTATGCTTAGAGAATACCCTAACCTCTAAAGTTATCTAAACCGACCTTTGATACCAACTATAAGGCCCCAGCCTTAAACCTTACTTAAAATTGAATTAAATGAATAATTCACATTGAGGATGTTTTCAGGTTTAGAGTTTTAGAGAATTAGGACATAACTATTACATCTCAAAATATTACAAAGTAGTCTCTTCTACTAAATTTCCATAAATTAAAAACTCTTAAAAATAATCATGTCTAGTTTCATGTTTTAGGTAGCATGACTTTCCCTTGATCCCATCATTGACCCTATTCCATGCTAAGTCCTGTGAAAAACATTTCAAAAACTTGGGATGAGAATAAAAACTCAGTAAGGGATACACAAAGAATAAAAACTGTTAGTTTATCAAAACAAAAAGTAAACCATGTATACTTTATCAAGGTAATACTTTTCACCTTTATGAAGTAGTAAAAACTATTCACTGAATAAAATATCATTACTTACCTTTTTGTAACCAAAGGATTACCATAAAACCCATATAAAGAACACATAGCATATATAAAGGTAACTTGGGACATAAACATACTTAAGTGGAATAACCATACGGTCGACTCCCACACATATCACTTAATGGAATAGCCATATAGCCAATTTCCATACATACTTAATGGAATAGCCATACGGCCGACTTCCATACCCAATGCATTGGAGGTTATAACGTAACCACCCGTCCTGGTATTCACGGAACCACCCGTCATATGGTTTATTACGTAACCACCCGTTAAAATGTCCAAGTACCAATATAAAATCATAAAACATAAAACCAATATAAAGGAATGAAAACATTTCCAAATTTCAATCACAATATATCATAAATATATTGACATAATAGAATCCTTTTTCAAAACCATTTTCAATACCAAAATACATAAAAGAGTATATGGTATTTATTTTATTTTAAAAACATTACTGCTTGTTGAGGAAGCCGAAGACCAAATAATACTCGCGGCGGCGGAAAAGGTCGTGGTCACCGCGTACGTTAAAAGAAACATTCCTTTTTGTCGTTTTGTAAAATGCTTCGTAGAAAAAGATTCCTTTTGTATAAAAGTATAATTCAAAGGGTTTTATACACCGTTATAAAAGAAAGTTGTGTATAAAACGAAATATGCCTCAATGAAAGGAGATTGAGACGAAGTCCCTTACAAAGAAGGTATCCTTGGTTTAAGGATAATTCAATTACATAATTATGCGTGAAAAATGAATACACCAAATATAAGTGGATATTAAGTGTAAAATAATCAAAGTTCATTCACACATATTCAAAGGATTACATATTCAATAACTACATGTTGAACCCAAAGAAATCGAAATTTGGTTAAGAAGTTCTCTTGACAGCCTAACGACGTCACATAAAAATGAGTTGATGAGAGATAAAAAGTGTATCTCATCACTTGGACATAAAAGTTACATCAATAAGGATATATGAGAACATATCCCAACATAACAATATGTAATTTAAAAGACCCAACAAAAGAAGTCTTTTAAAAAGAGGAGGGTGAAAGGTCCCCTTACCGAGCTGGGTAACTTTCGAAACGTACACCCCATGGAAGAAGGGTCGTACAATGAAGATGTGAATACCCATAAATTAAATTATACTACACAATGTGTATAATAATGGGCAGTACATACACCCCTCAAAGTAAATTGTGGCAAATGTAGCGTAAATCTAACAGGAATAAAAGTGAGATGAAAAATCCCTTACGAAAACTCGGCAGCCTAACAGCGCCACTTAAAACTTCCAAAATGGATTGATGAAAGGAAATAGGGTCTCTCATAATATCAACATAAAGTTTATGGAAATAGGAATACAAAATAACATCTCCCAACATAACAAATAGGAGCTTAAAAGAAGTGACATAAAGGAGAGTACTTAAAAAGAAAGAGAGAGGTTGGATCTCTTATGAAAATTTGGCAGCCTAACGGCGCCACTTAAAACTTCCAAAAATGGATTGATGAGAGAGAATAGGGTCTCTCATCATATGAACATAAAAATTACAGTAAGAGTAATATAAAAGAACATCCAAATAACAAGAAAGATGAGCTTTAAAAGGAATGACATAAAAGAGTGTACTTAAAAAGAAAGAGAGGAGTAGGATCCCTTACCTCGGGTCCGACTTGACTCGATCGTTCTTTAACGTCCTGAAAAATAAACTTGAGTTAATTTATACTTGCTTAAGAACCTTTTCCAAGTTCATTATTCCTTTTATATCAATTATTGACATGTTATAAACATTATGTAATCATTTAAGTTAATAATGTTTGTTTTGTCGATATTTGGTTCTCAAGTCGAAAGTGGACTTCTTACAATTACATGTTGTCCGTGTGTTCAAAGGATCATTATATCCAGAATGATATTCATTATTTGGATAGCATATATATCATATATATTCATCATATACATGTATTTATAATATTACATCACATTTAGAGGTAATAAATGAAATGCACCGTTCATGGAGACAGTAAGCTGTACGTACGCATGAACGCTACTTCCATTTCTATTTCGTATTTTCTGGAATGGAATAATAATTATATAAGAGTATATTATAATTCCAGTATAAAAACATATATAATATCATTAAATTTATCCTTTACACATCCCACATATGGTATTAACGAATCAAATCACTTTCTGGGGGCGGTAGTCCGCACTTCCTAAAATGAAGATATCGTGTTTACCCATAATGGAAACAATAATGGTATGCCATAAATGAAAAACACAGAAGATTAAGGAAATACTAAACATATTATATATCATATATAAAAATAGTGACATCATAATGTCCACCTTTGAAGGTGTTAAATGAGTATTGAACAATCATCGTTTCGGGAGGCAGAATTTCGCCATCCACAGAAACCGTATGTTCTTTAACTATTTGATGTAGTTGTGTGAGAGTGTAGCTCGAATAAATCTTATAAAAACATCCTAGTATATTGAAGATACTGGTGTTGTTACAAAATAAGTAAATAAAAAGAGTTTAGGGGGTTGGAGAAGCATAATAAAACAAATGAACATGAGAGATTGAATTACCTTTAAAAGTGTAACTCCTTTTGATTTGAGCCTAAAGGCTTACTTTGAGAAGATTCTGCCCAAAGGGAATCCTCTAGGAAGAGGAGAGGGATGTGGAGAGAGTAAATGGTCAGGTTATGGCCGAGCCAAAGTCTTGAGGAGTGTGTGAAATGAGGTAGAGGTGGGGGCCTTTTATAAGAGGAGAGGAGGGGCACTTTTGGAAATCATGAAACTATTATTTTATTTTCAAGTGTGTTTCGAATTTATAAGGTCCCACATTGATATATTTCTAAGATAAGATGATAAGGCTTCGAAATATTCCCATCCAATAGTTTTGGGACAAGTTTAGGGCTTATATTTTATATTATTGTTTCATTTTATTTAAAATGTTCATTAATGAGGTCATCGTTGCATCATCATGATGTCATAATTAAATTAATTTATTTAATGTCTAAAAAAAATACTATGATGTATGAAATCTTTTTATCTTTCCAATTAATATTTATAATCAAAAATCTGATCTTTATAGACCCTTCTAAAAATTGTTTTAGTAAAACAATTTATGTTAGTGTCATTTTCACCTTTATTTTAAAAAAAGCATTAAAGTCATTATCTCACCCAAGAGGCTCCATAGGGTCCCCTAAATCGACCCATGGGTTTTCTTGGTCAGCCATGACTCATCCAATAGGGGTAGGACAAGTGTCATGGTGTTTTCACATTTTTATAATATCATTTTTACCTAAAATTACACTAATTACCTCTAATCGCGATTAATGAAAAAAGGTTACTATTCACCTAAAAATTATTTTCATCCCATTGAACCAAATTTTACATACTAATGACAACCATGTATGTCGGATTTTCAAAATTCAATACACATTAGTGGTAAACTTTAATTTAACTGAAAAATCATTTTGCTTGATTACCACTTAGTGGTTTCACTATTCATCAAAAATTGGAGTTTTTCAGAAAATTACCAAAAATTCACCCTAAGCTATATTTGATATTCCGAATTCAAAAATGAAGTCTATTTTACAAAATTCAAAACATATAAGTCACATTAATTAATTTAATAATTAATTCCCGTTGTCATGACAAATAGCGTGTTTTTATGAAACAATAGGTATCAAAAGATTGATACCAGTTTAAGTCCAATTTCAAAGTGAAATTGATTCCAATGACCAACATTGGATAAAATGGTAAAAATATATTCTAATTTAACTTCAAAACCAATTCAAAAGATAATCTAATCATATAAATAAATTAGATTAAAAAGAGGTTTTGAATTAAAATACAACATTTTTCACTATTCATTAAAAAAATGAACTTTATCGGAAAAATACCAAACATTCAAACAAAGTAAATTTTGATGTCCCGATTCTAAAGAAGAGTTATTTGTGGTCCAATATAATTTATAAGATTGATCAAAACTATATTTAATGACGGTTCTCCGTCAAAAGGTGATAAGTGAACCCTTAGTGAAAATTATTGTATAAAAGCCTAAAATTGAATTCTTTCCGTATTTTAAGCCTTTATCTTTTATTGGATAAATGTAAAAACATTTAAAAAACATATATAATCATAGTTTAGTTATTTCTATCCATTCCCTCCAATACAATGGCTACATGTTAACTACTATTTAAAATAATATTATTTTATTATTAGAGTGCAACATAAGTTTCCCAAGAAACTCGTTGTTGCGTATTGGGTACGCCATCGAGCATAGCATCCCCTTGAAAGTAATATTAATATTTGATTCACAAATATGGATAAATATAAAGATGTCATATTCTTTATTTACCTGGGGTGTTACACATATCACACACCATACTGTAAGGGTTTATGATGGTGTATTATTAGGATAGGTATCATTACCATAGATATAGAAATACATACATTATTTTTTTAGAATAAAGTGTATATTTTAATAATATTATTATTACACTGTAAATTTTTTTTAAAGCAAAAAATTTATTATTTTTTAATATTAAAATTTATATTAATTAATGTATAAATAAATTGATTTTTAAAGAAATAATATTTTAATTTAATATAATTATTAAAAGATATTTATAATATATCAATTATAATATAACTTTTTTGATGCCAAATGTAATTTTATAAGGGTTTGAAAAACTATTATGTATTCAAAACCGATCATTTTTAATAAATCTATATTTTTTTATTAAAATTTTTAAATTAAATATTTAGAGAATTATTTACATAAAATGAATTTTATTTTTTGGAATTTGGATTCAGAAAATTATCTAAAATTGAATTTTTAAATTTTTTTTGAGAGAGTCGAATATTTTGGTAAAAATTAAATACAGTATAAATATAAAATTTGTTTCATGACATCATAATGTAACAATAGTGATTAAATAAATTCTATAAATGTACAATAGGAAAAATATGTGTTTGCATGAAAATATAAATATAATTTATTTTTATTGTATTTATTTTATAAATCATGAATGAATCCTCCAGGGCATATAATATATTTTAAAATTTTAAAATCACTTCACTGAGTATGTGACTTACCCCATCATATGTATGGGAATTATTTTATTTTATTATAACCAATAATTTATAATTTTTTTACCTATCACCTTTGGTATAAACCAGGGGATAGTTTGTGATTTGGAATATTTGGTTATCTAGTGTCCTAAGCCAAAATAACAAAGAAATCTCTCTGTTTTTTTATGTAAACACACCCAAGATCCCATTACACATAAATAAAAACTCTTTAGATCTTGACCAAACCCTACCCTCATGTCTATATAGTCCTCCTAATGTTTCCTAAGCTCTCTAAAATCCCCAACCAAGCCATTGGAGTCACACATTCAGGTAATAGATTCTCTCAACCATATATTTATCTTGAATTTCATTTATGATATGCCTATTAAATTTCCATTTTCATAAGTTTTAGTGCATTCTTTGTGATCCTTCATACTATCAAATAGATTTTTAAATTATTGGATCACCATTCACAAACACTTATCTCCCATATGAATTCTTATATACACCTGTTACTATGACGAAATTCAATATTTGATTTTCCACCGTACTATTTTATCAAACACTAATTTTATGTTATGTATTTTAATTAAATATTTTACTATATTTGGATTTGGTCTTAAATATAACCCTTAATTACTATTTGGTTTATAAATTATGAGTGTCATTTTCACTCTCATTTAACCCTCCTATTAACCTTTATGTACACCTATTACCATGTCAAAACATTGCAATGGTACTCTTCTGTATCCTATTTCTTCATGTGCATTTATTACGTTTCACATAGTATTTCACATTCATTATGTTATAGATTTTATTTAAATGTATAAATTACCTTTCATTTAATTTATAAATTATGAGAGATGAATTTCACTCACATGAACTCATTTAATAAATTTCTATATAACGTCGTTACACTACTAAAATTGAACCCTAATATTTGCACACCAAAATATATATACAGTGAATACAGTAAAAATTTCTCTTTCAAGGGTATTCACCACTATGAACATATAATTATTTTACTCGAGAATTAAATGTATGTATTCTAAACTACTTTATCATTGAATAAATTTTGACAAAAATTATTCCATGTTATACGAATTATGTAGTTTAGGTAAAGAATGTGAATAAGATGAATATGAAGCGTGATCCCCAACAACGCTCCAATTGATTGAATAATGTTTAGTATCATGATACGTCATGTTGGTATAGGAGTTTACCTAATTCATTTAAGGTAATTTTCACAACTTCATGTCTTTTTGATTTATACTTTACCTATATTTATGATGCAGTGTTTTAGGTTGTATCAATATTTCTCATTTTATTATTACCAAGTTATATCATTAATGTTATTTTTATGCTCCATTAATATATATATTATATAACATGTATTTTCATCCTCGTTTTATTAATTTTTTATTCTCTAAATTGTATTTCTATATCGTTTAATTCTTTTGTATGTCCTCATGATATCCCATGCAGTGTTATGTACGATGGATATTTTTGTTATGTGAAAAAAAATTTCAATAAAGATGTTATTTTCCATGATTCAAGTTGTTATGTAATGTACCTAATTTCCCAAAAAAAAATACATATCGACCATTAAGGCCTTATAACTGAAACATTATGTAATTATATTATTTAATATTTTTTAATAAAAAATGGATATTATTGTTTGAATAGTAGGTAAATTAATTTATTTTATGGATTTGGAATATAAATCACTCGAGAAAGACAAAGGATTAGATATCTCTTGTTAATTTTATTGAGATAAAACTATGTAAATGAAAACAAACATAAATTTTTTTAATTATAGACTCTCTTTTATCTAATGAAAATAATTCCCTGATTGGATTACAGAAGTGGATGAGGTTCTGAAAATGTTTTACCTACGAGTAACAACTCCACATGGTTTTTCAGGACTGATTTAATGTAACCTAGTGCATGAAAACATGCCTTACTTCCAACTTGGTTTGACACACTCAAGGTATATGCCTTGGTAAAATCATACTCTCATTATAATCTATTATTAAAAAAATGCACATTATATTATATGTTATGAGATTGTACATGGATAACATAGAATGATGCCTAGAAACTCATAAGTTAACGAGATAAATATAATTTATATGTTATCCAATTAATTTTATTAGTTTTATAATTAAATTTTTATTTATATGATACTCAAACCAAATTATCTTTTTTCTATAAAATAGTATTTATTAAGACATTTCAGGTTAACAATCGATGTGAAGTATAATGTGATGAAATCCTCAATGAGATTCCCCACCGAATGTGAATAAAAATTGAAAACATTTTCAGGTTACTCTTTGAGTTAAAACAAGATCTAAATCGAATCATGGAGCAATAAGACAACCAAAACCCCTTAAAACATACAATTGAGAGCTTTGTGGGACAAATACATCTTACTATTAATGGAACATTTTATCACATAAACTCATATCAATGGATCACCTCTATTGAAATGATATTCTACATACATCAATGTTTTGAGAAATTGATGGTTTTTCTAGATGTTTATCATATGAGGGATTAATCTGATCAACGGTGAACATTCAACAATAATATGATTCTTTATGAATAGATTATTGAAATATAGTTAAATTAATTCTAGAATAAATAGATAAATATTTTTCCCATACCCTCTATCATATAATGGAACGATATTTCATTTAACTCTTTATAAAAAAGTGAGAATCTATTGGGTCATAACAGTAAAAATTCCCATCACATGAAAAATATGCCTATGGTTATGTCATTTCAATGTGTGTAAGGTTGACCGCTTATTTTGGAGGATAATTCCAAGTTTACTAAAAGCACAGGCGATCTGAGGCATCGATAGCAATGATGAAATATTCTGATGTTCCCTCGATGTCAAAATGAAGATATAATAATACCAACCGTATTATGAGAATTAGAATCAGAAAGTAGAGTTTAATTATAGAAGTTCAATAGATAAATCCAAAAGTGATAATAAATTTCAATATCAAACATATCATATGTGTCGAAATAGGAACCCTAGAAATTGCCTAAGGGGAACATGTATATGATATATTTAAAGAAGACGAGGGATCATATAAAATGATTTCCCATATGAGAAACCAACCATTGTGATGGAATAATGGAATTATATTTTTAACCCTCAATGCATTTATCCTTGCTATAATTTCTTGGAACCCATGAATTTTTTAAACCAATTCCATATGCTAAGGGGTTTCAGAGAGAAACCAACAACCTGTAAGGTATTAAAGGTGAGATTTTTCATCACTACCACTAATGTTAATCATAGAAATGTAGTGGTGGCTAGTACACAAGTTATTAATTCCGTAAGAGTGAATATATTCTTTGATTCTAGTTCTATGAATTCGTTCGTATTCATACCATTTAGATGTACAATAAAAACACCACAATAATCAGGGATTAACAATATAAGGGAAAATAGAAAATGTGAAAATTATTTCATCTAAAATATATAAATTATCCCCCATTAATTTTTTGTCAGATGAATTTCATGAAAAAACATGTCATACTCCCTTTGGTGGAATTATATGCAATTCTCTCCATGGATTTGAAGACCCTTTATAAATCTAAAAATAACTATCAAGAGAATGAAATCACACTAGATATGGTGAATTGGTGATATATTCTATAGAAGTTGTAGTTTGAGTATTAATATTCAATATCACCATAAACTATATCATGGTTATAACCTCCCAATGATCAAGAATATTAAACTCAAACGATTGAAAATATGGAAAGAACCATCCTTGAAGACATGCCTATTGTGGGGGAATACACTTATGGGTTTCATGAGTAATTGTATAGTCTCCCCCTAGTCATGATTTTTAATATTCAATCATGATTATACAAGGGGAATTTTAAATATCCAAAATATCATATAAGATGGTTGTTGCAGAACAAGATGAACTGAATAAACAACTACATGAGAATCTAGAAAAAGGATTTATATTCCCATGTGCTTCACCAAAGGGGTGCCTCAATCCACTACATCATGATGAAGGATGTGTCAGTGTACATTTACATTTATTATCATTATCTCAAAATGATCAAAATAAAGAATAAGACAAATATTCTAGGGATTGATGACCTCTTTGATCAGCTACATTGATTACCATAATTCTCAAACATGTATCCCTGGTTAGGATATTTCCATGATATGGTGAATAAGGAGGATATCACCAAGACTAAATTTCAATCAAATTACACGTAGTTTGATGTCATAGTGATTCCATTTGGAGTCATTAATTCCCCATAAATCATAATGGACATGATGAATATATATTTTCAATATTACCTCATTAGTTGTTTGGTAGTATTTATAGTTGATATTCTAATGTACTCCAAATCCAAGGAGGACCATGAAGAGATTTTTATCACTATTCTAAATACATTGTGAAATGATAAAATCTATGAAAAGTACAGTATGTGTGCGTTATTTTTAATGGATGTTTCATTATTGTGGAATATCATCAAATGCAATGGGATATTTGTATATCCTTCAATGAATAATGAAATATAAGGAAGAATGAGTCCATAATCAATGATATATGTCTATATAATCATTAGGTTGGCTAGATTTTATCACAAATTTGTGATGAATTTATCACTATTGTCAATCCCCCTTACCAAGATAACTCATAAGGGAGATATGTTTTCATAGAATTATTAATGTGAAGAAAGATTAATGTAGTTGAAAATGAGGTTTATCAATGACAATTTTCTCATAATACCCCCAAGTAGGGAACTTATTGAAATTTTCAGTGATGCTTAGAAGAATGGATGGGGATTTCTATAGATGAAAATTAAAATGTCATTATATACACCATATTTCAATTGAATATTCTGGATCAGTAATATCCCATGCATGATCAAGCGTTGGGAATGTCTATCTTCTCTTTTAAATTTTGGAAGCATTATCTCTTTGGGGATATGTGAGAAATATTCATGAATCAAAAAATCCCAATATATATATTGACATTGAAATAAAACAATATGTTCCATTGAATATAGATATAGATCATCATGGATTATGACTCCTCAATCTAAAACCATCTTGGGATATATAACAAAATGGTAGATTCTCTTAGTAAATATGTTACATCAACTCTACCATCAATGAGAATTGAGAAGGATCTGATCTTCTATGATTTGAAGATAATGGACATCATAATCATAATGAAATTTAAATTTTCAATCAATTCACAAATAATATATCTATAATATCTTTATAAAAGGATGATGGATGATAAAAAATATGATTTTGGAATTGATAATTAAGCGTAATCAATATGAAAAAGGAAATATGAATATCATAATGTAAATGAAATTAGTATTGTGAGATTTAGTTTAAGGCTATGTGTTCCATAAAACCATTATTTAAAGGGGGATATATTTGATAATGCACACAGTTCAGTAGTCTCTATTAATCTAATAAATATAATGATGTATCATGGTCACTAAAAGTAGTATTGGTGGGATAACATGATGAAGGATATCATTGATTATACAACTATGTTCCTACAATTTCTATAATTAAGGATATAAGGTAGAAGTCTATGGGGATGATTCTACTATTACCCATAATATCATGAAAATAGGAAAACCACACCATTGATTTTGTCACCAATAATCCAAACACAAACAAGAAGAAATTTATTTGGGATGTTGTGGATCATATTACAAAGAGAATACGGTTATTTACAACTTGAGAGGATTTATCACTAGATAAACTACCATTGATATACATCAGAGAATTGTTGTGGTTTCATTTTGTTCCCCTATTTATTATTTTCAATATAGATCCAAGATTCATATCTATGTTTTGGATTACTCTATAGAACTCTCAGAACACTAATAAGTTATTCCGTATATCGTATCACCCTCAAACTGATGGCCAATCTGAGCAGACTATCCAAACACATGAGGATATTTTGAGAGAATTATCAATTGACATCAAATGATGTTGGGATTGACATTTTCCTTGGGATAATTTCTTATAAAAAATTTCATTTTAGAATCATAATTGATCACATTGAATCCATTTATGGGATGTGGTGTGGAACAACAACTTGTTAGGACTATGTTGGGAAATGAAAGCATCTAGACCCTGAAATGGTTGGGGATGTTGTCGAGATGTTAAAAAACATTCAACATCACATTAATAAAACATAGAGTCAAGAAAATTGTCACGTTAACAATCATTTAAGATACCTATAGTTTTATGTTTAAGACATTCTATTTCACTGCATATATCCACTGAAGAGAGTGATGATACTTAGGGTGGTAAAAAAGTTTCCAATGTACATTGACCCTTTCGATATCGTTGATCACATTATATAGGTTCCTTACCGAATAAAATTCCGATCAAGCCTATCTCAATTATATTATGTATTTCATGTATCCCTCTTAATAAATTACATACATGACCCATCAAATATACTCAATCAAGAGGTGGTACCACGGGAAAACTACATTAGTTTAAAAATAAGCTGATGAATATATATGATCATATAAAAAATGTTATAAGAAATAAGAATACGCCTCTCCTCAATGTGTTGTGGTGAAAGAAAATGGTTTATTATGTAATGTGGGAAACATATGAGGTGATTAATTAGAGTTACCCTCATTTTTATTAGTGTGGGGAACTGAAATTTAATGTATAAAACTCATAGGTCAGGGAAGATATCAAAGACGTGAATTATTATGAATAAAATTATACTATTTGAATTACTGAATAAAAAGGAAATGATTTTATAATGTAATAAATTGGATAGAAATTATGTTACAAATATTTACCATTGATAATATAGACATTGAACAATGATCACATGACTAGTAAAAATATAGGGTTTTAACAAATAATTTTGAAACTGAAAAAGGAATTGATGGCATCAACCAGAAGGATTATACCCTATAAAGCCCATTTATCTATGCTTCTAAGTGAGATAGAATTTCTATGATTTTCCTTAAACCATGACCCAGATGATATCGAATAACATAATCTCGATTGAAATTATTTATTATATATGTTAATGTTGATCGAGAAAGTGATAGAAACCATGTTCACGGAACAGCCCCTTAATGCCCCAACATCCCACATAATACTGTTAGGGGTTATACTAGTGTATTAATGTTATATTTATCAGTTATATATCAATATATATATATAGAAATTTTTATATAATAATTAAAATATTTTCATCCCATTATTATTAATTAGTAATAGATTTTTTAGTGAAAAATATATTTTCGGTCATTATAAAAAATTATTTAATGAATTTTTAAATAAAATGATTTTTAAATAAATAAAATTTTAATGTAATAATATTTTTAAATAATATTTATAAAATATAAATGATAATATATTTTTGATTACTTCAAATGTGATGGTTATAATTCTTTAAAAAAATGCTATTTGTCAAAGAACTGTCATTTTCCATATATAATTTTTTTTAATATTGAAAATTCACATATTTAGAAACATTTATAGATAAAATTAAAATTATTTTTGTAATAAATATTTTTATATTATCAAATGTTTTATTTTTCCTAATTTTCAGAGTCCGTAGATTTTGTGGGAAAAAATTATATACTATATAAATATACGATTTATTTTGTGACATCATAATGACCCAATATATAAGAAATTAATACTTTTAAATGAATCATTGGAAAAATATATGTTTTTCATTTAAAATAATGTAATTTTTTTATTTTTTTCACATTATAAATCCTTCTCTAAATCTCAATGACTTATAATATATTTTATGAATTGAAAATAATTTCATTGAATATGTGACTGAACATCACATAAAAATGGAAATATGTTTTAAATTTAGAACATGGAATTAATAAATAATTTAAACCAATCCAAATTAGAATAATAATGTTAAAATACCATGGGATGTATTGTGGTTTTGAATATTTTATTTAGAAGTGTGAAAACCCATAATAATAATGAAACCCCATTATTTTCAATTATAAACACCACTGATCTCCAATTTACCTCCACTAAATTTATGTGGTTAATTGAAAAACTTTTACCCATACTCCCTAATTTTAACCTAATGATCCACCATGTTCTCATGAATTACCCCCCCCCCCCCAAATACATTATTTTCACACATTCATGTAAAGGATTTTTTATATCCTCTTGTTATGAATCATTCCATTTATGATATTCCTTTTAAATTTCAATTTTCATAAGTGGGGATACAATCATACCTATTACCCATATATTAAATTGGATTATTAATAAATTATATCCCACTTCCCCCTCAATTATCCCTCTTATGTTATTTTATCTACACTCATTACTATGATGAAATTTCATAACCGATTTTCCACCCTCCTCTTCAATCAACCTTTACTTTTATGTTATGTCTTCTAATTTTAGTTTTACATTAACTGTGATATGTTATTAAATATCTCAAATGAAAACCATATTATGTATAAATTATGATATTTCATTTTAAATTCATTTTATAATTCTAATAACCAATTTTTACACCTATTATTATACCAAAACATTGTTAGGGTTCTTTCTATACTCTTATTTCTTTGTGTATTTTAAATATGTTACGCCTTCTATTTCAAATTAATTATGTTGGAGAATGTATTTACATGTCCCTCTTACATTTAATTTCATTTATAAATGATTATATACCCATTTAAATCTCATTAAAACGTTTTATTAATTTCTCTATGATTTTGTTATGATGTCAAAATTGACCGATGATTCTCCAAACTAAAAGTGACAATTTCTTGAATAATGTTGCAAATTCTTTATAAATGGTATTAAAATTTATGCACTTATAATTCATTTATTTTGTAATTATATTTATTTTTTCCAAATCCTAGATTATAGGATAAATTATTATGATAAATTAATACATGTTATATGATCAATGTGGGCCACCTATATAAGAGACTGACAAGATTGTGAAGGGTGTTCCATGATAGCACTCTAATGCATTGGGTAATGTTTAATAACATGATACTTAATATTGGTACATGGTTCTACCTGATTTCTTTTTACGTACATTTTATACCATGATGTTGTTGTGTATGGTCTTTGATCTATGTTTTTGATGTAGTGTTTTATGTTGTTTCCACATATCACATGTTATGATTTTCATGTTATAACATTAATGTCCTTTTTCTGATCAATTAATATTCAAATTATCTTACAACGATTTTCTTCCTCATGTTATTAATTTTTCCCCTTATTTGTCTTTATATCTCACACATTTTTTATTTATTTCCTCAGGTTATCCCATTAATTGTTATAATTATAGGATTTTTTGGTCAAGTTAATGTAGTTTTCAATAAATATTTTTTTGTGTTTCAAGCAATTATGTGATGTTTCTAATTTTTCAAAGACACTATAAATCATGTACATTTAGATTTTATTACGTGATAATTTATGTTAATAAATCATGTATTAATGTTTAATAAACATATGGTTATTTATATCCTTCAATGTGGTAATAAAAAAATAAAACATGTTATCCTTGAGGCAATAAAAACACCTCATAGATGACATTCCATTTGTTGAATAAAAGTTTTTGGATAAGAGGATTGACGATATATTATTCCTATAACAAAATAATATTTTCATATATATTATATAATAGATTTATCATTACATTAGAATTAGGGGATGTATGGATTTAATAAGAAAACAAATTATTAAGAAATGATATTAAAATAAAGGAATGTGAATTTTACCTATTCAGTTATTCATCTTGAGAACTTATTTAGAGTGATTGGAAAGGTATTCTACAAAGACAAAAGGTTTCAAGATGTGGGTGAGATGCATGGGAATATGATTTGTAAGAAAGTGTACAAGATTCAAGGTTTTGATAGTGTTAGGATAATGGGCGGTGAGGGATAGTATTTATAGGGGAGGAGGGTATGTTTTTTATTATTTTATTCATTATTTGATTATTTCATCTAAATACTATGAATAGATTAAATCTTGTCACAATATATATTATAATAATTATGTATACTTTGATAATATTTTCTTAAACCATTCATAAAAAAATATGTGCCTCAATAATTTATGAATTTGATAAATATTCAAAATTATTGAATTATAATATTAAAAAAAATTAGTGGAACCATTTTTTGATGTGAAAAAAATAAATAAATACTTCTGTTATATAATAATAATAATTTATAATTACAATAATTATTTATATAGAAAATATAAATGTTTTAATTAAAACTAATTTTATATCATTTTTTAAAACTTATTAACTTCTCAAAAATGTATATAATAATCATACGCAAATAAAATATTAAATAATTTATAAATTTTGTTAAAATTAATTTTCTTATAATTCATTATATAATATACAAACTTGTAAAAAAGTTTCTATTTTATAAAAATACCAACACATAATTATGAATTTTTGAAAAATTTATTTTATTTTAATATTATAAAATTATATCACATAAAAATATATAAAATGCCTAAATTTTATTTATACATTCATAGATGATGTTACTAATCAATTGTACAAATCACTATTTTTAGTGGTCACATTACTATTTTAGTGGTCTTGTTAATTCTTCATCGATAACAGTTCCATAATTTCTTTAAATACATCTTAATTCATATATTCTTCATTTAAAAACAACTTGTTGTGTTCTAAATGGTATTTTATGTGGTATATACTCCACTTCATAATTTCAAGAAGTAAATTTCCATTGATAAAATTTTGTTTTGTTGCAGAACAAGTCTATCTGATTAGAAAACGTCAATTATTGATCTAGGTTCAGTCCCAATTCTAGTCCTTATTTTCTCATGACATATCTCTCTATATCCAATGCATTAGACAATAACAATGGACCCATACAAGCTATTTTTATAACATAACCACCCATATTATAATGAAAAACATATATATGGGTGCCTTTAGATCATACAACATTCTTCACATCATCATATCATATTCCCTGAAAAGGATATCGATATCATAAAAATATGCTAATAAAAATCAAAACCCATATATTAGAAGAATAAATATGGTAAAATTGGATCGTATCCGAAATAAATGATAAGACACATCAACAGATATTTTTATATATTATAAATCCTTTAAATTATCCCAATATGATTTCTGTAGGAAAATGAAATTATTATTTGTAATAAATACGTTCAAATATAAAAATTTATAAAATAATAATGGTGAAAGTTTAATTAAAAATAGAAAACTAAACATATAAATGATTCTTCAAATAAAAATTTATTCACGACGGTATTGAAATTTCTTCTTATCGAGTATGTAAAAATAAATAATCCTTTAACATTTTCAATAAAAATTCAAAATTATCATGTTTAGAAAATGACAATATGGTTCGACTTAAACCATCTTATGAAAAATTAAATATACTAAAAAAATTCATTAGACTATACATTGATATTGTTAATAAAATTATTGAATATAATTTTTAAAAAATAAACATATAAGAAAATATTTATGATTGAAGGGAAAATTGTGATTTCATTCCATAAAAACAATCATTCAGAAAATTGAATATATAATGAGACAAAATTAAAATAAAAAATTGATATATCAATAAATAAATAGATTATAATAAAATAGAAAAGAATTTGTTAAAATATATTTTTTAATTTTATCATCATAATATATAAACATATACATTCTCTATAAAAATGATATAGTAACATAAAATAATTACCATGGTGGAAAATTTTAAATAATTACTCTCAAGGATGGAAGTCATTAAATGAAACATAAAACAAGATAAATAGATTTATAATCATAATTCGGCATGTTAATGTTCCTATAGATACATTTCATGCAATAAAACATCTGAATAACATAAGAAATATATCAATGAAATAAAATTGATGCAAAGAACCCTTATATATTTAGAAAATATTAAATAAAAAATAATATCATTATTTAAAATTATATGGTTCTATAAATAAATTTAATTAAAGCATATATTATTAAATATTATATTATTGGTTACAACATACAAGATATATATTAGAAATTTTTGAATAACATTAGAACATGTCTCAATGAAAAAATGGGAAGATGAAGCCCTTAACTCATGTTGATATTATTTAGTATGATCTCTAACCTAATCCATAATTTAATTAATTTTTTAATAATTATACAACATAACAATAATCATTTCTATAATACCACATATTTTTTACATATAAATTTTTATCAATCATTTGTTTAAAATATTTTATCATTATCAACATTTTGACTTTTAATTGCATTATTTATTATATATGATTTGTTTCAATTCTTATGTTCCATTCAATTTTTTATGGGTAATTCAAATATGGGGTTTTAATAAAGATAATAATATCATATATATATATATATATATTCATTAAATATAAATTTCTTAAAAATAAAATAAATTTTCTATGAAAAATTAATTGCATGACTACGTCAAGATGATATTACTTATTTATGCATGTGTGATGTTTCCATTTATTGGTGGATGCAATGAATGAATGGTAAATACTAATCCATGTTTTTTGAATCATTATTAATACATATATATTTAATATAAACATTAAATAAAAAATAATAAAAAATTGACTGGTGGTGATGGAATATGAGTTGTTTCACTATGTGGAGGTAAAAATCCACATATACACCTGAGTGCCGATTTCATCTCCCACTAGAATATGAAGAGGTTTTAAATAGTTATTATTTATCAAAAATAATATTTTAGTATACTGATTATAATGAATTAAATATGTTTTTAATTATACAATAATTTTAAAGGATGTATAAGAGGATGTAAAATTTAATGAGCTTTGTTGAGATCAACACCTCTTCTTTGAGAGAACTCCCTTGGATTACTCTTTTAAAAAATAAGGATTAGTCTTTATAAAATAATATAATATTTAGTATTAATGGAAGGATTTTTGGATTTTTTTTTGAGTATATATTTTCTCAATTAGAAGGATCATATGGTTTGAATATGAGAAGAGACTATGTTCATTTTTATAAGAAAGAGGTTGAACACAAATGCTATTTTATAATATATTTTAATGATTTAATGTCACCATAAAAGTAATGTGTATACAAAATGAATTAGGATCCAATAGTAGGACAAAATAATTTTGAAATAACGTTGATCTATCAGAATTTTACAGTTACTGTTGGAATATTTCAATTATCTCAGGGTTTAACCCCCAGTAAACCCATTCTAACATCACCTAGAGTTACTATTTTTTTAGTATTCACTATGATAATAAAAATATTTTGAAAAAATTTATAATAATGAATTTTATTCCATGTTTTGAATCTATTTTATGATATTCTATAACTATAACTTGTATTATTTAATTATCATTAATCATACAAACTTCAATGAAAACTCATATTTCAAAAAAAATATGTTTAATTATTATCCTACATCGATTATACTGATTTTATAAAAATAAATTTGAATGTTAAAGATTGAATATATAATATATTTTATTCAATGATATAATTAATTAAAATATATTATATTAATGTATTACCATAAAAATACATTGTGTTCATAAAAAAAGGTGTTTTTGGAAAATGTGATATTATGAATAAAAATTAACATATAAAAAATATTGTATGTTAATGATTAAAATGTCTTCATACATAATATTTATAATAGAATAAGGATATTGTTAATTTTAGATCAAATTCAATACATAGTTGTTTATTTTCAAGAAAATAAAATAATTTCTTTGAATTCATCATTTTTTCTATTCACTAAAATATTAATATTTTTAGGAAATTACTAAATAATATACTTAAGTTAAAATTAACACGATTTTATTAAAAATAAAATTATTTTCATCAAATATATATTATAAAAATTATAAAAATTAATTTTAATTTTAAGATTTTAATATATGGTAAAATAATTTCCGAGGGAATAATTTTTTAATGTTTAAAATGATTTTATTGAAAAGTTATCACTTATTATTTTTGAATTATAAAATACACACTCAATAATAAAATAATTTACACATATTATTTGTAAAGTGTTTGTTAATATTCATACCATCCAATTTAAAAACTATTTTATAAGAATTTACTATATGATAATTCATATAGAATAGGGGTCTCATGTATATAATGATATCAAATAATTAAATTTTTATTTGAAATGAAATACATATAAAACCAGAATTTGTAACAAAAATAATATTCATTTATTAATATTTAACTATTTCATAGTTAATATATGATTATATTTCTTATGATCAATATTAATTTAACATTTTACGCATATTGTTCATTCCATTAACAAATATAATTTATTATTCTAGAAAACATTCATCACACTCCTTTTCCTAAATTAATTTATTTCTTTATATATATTAAATAGATAATTAGGTAGATAAAGAATCAACGTTTTCAGTAAACTGTATGTTTAAACAAAATAATCTTTTATGAATTTAAATATTAGTGACACTATAATTACTTCATAATTTATCAATATTATATTTTTTACAAAAATAATTATGTCATCCTTATAATTAATATTCTTATTTAATATATTACTTTTTATCCATTTTTCTAATGTTATTTATTTCCCTAAATATATAGTTTTCTGGTTATGTAAATCAATCCACTAGAAATCCTCATGTTCTTTGTATATTTCTCAAAATAACTTAATCATATCAATTAATAAAAGAGAATATTTACTGAAATACTTTTGGAAAACACTATTCATAATATATATAAATACAGGAGGTGAAATTTTTGGCCCCAAATGTATAATGAAAATATATAATGAATATCAATAGTAGAAAATTATTTCTTTAACAACCTGATATTTTATGAGAAAGATTATTTTTAATTGCTAATTTGTCTTGTGATTTATGCTATACCATGATTAGCTACTTCTATAAGCAACATCGTATTAGCTTGTAGTATATGCAACATTGTTCTTATCTTGTGTTGCACAAAATTTCATGTTATTTTGATAGAATTCATTTCACGCATCACTAGGTTTATATTTTTTCAATAAAAATTTTTTTATTATGATATATGCATCAAAAAAAAGAAATGTTTTACTATATACAACACTGACATTGTTGGTGTTACACGTAAAATCAACCTACCTCGATAACATGCCTTGTACGTGATACTGAGAATCAATAAACACAATATATTATTATAATGTTATTATTAACTATCTGTTATGAATATTATTAACAAAATTTTGAATTTTATAACATTATCATTCATCTTAAATATTTTCTAGAACATGGTATGAGAACAAAATCAATTTCTCAGAAAACAGATGTTTTTAAAAAAATGCAGTTTTACCACCATTTGATTGCAGATCCATTTTAAATCTAATTTTTGTCACATTAATAAGATCAATTTGAAAAAAATAATCTTCTTCTTTTTAATCATGATATAAAAATTTACATTGGATAAATTTTTGATAAATTTTTTATAACATTCTTATTTTGATGAATAGTAAAAAACGTTAAATTTTACAAACAAATGTAT
Source organism: Viscum album (assembly GCA_963277665.1). Classification (NCBI taxonomy): domain Eukaryota; kingdom Viridiplantae; phylum Streptophyta; class Magnoliopsida; order Santalales; family Viscaceae; genus Viscum; species Viscum album. The sequence continues at coordinate 1,021,072,689 of OY728143.1, forward strand.
CTTTTTTTAATAAGATAATTTACATTTATAAATTATAATATTGAATGGTTTTAAATTATAAATTTAATATATTTTTACCATTTCATATAAGTTATGTCATTATAATTTATTTTACATTGAAGTCTTAGAAAAAAAATTTCAATCTTTTGCAATGTTTTAACTTTTCAAACCTGTTTTCTCAATAATAGGATTAATATTAAATGTATTGCTATAACATATGTGTTTTGAATTTGGAAAATTTGATTCCATATTTGGAATCGGGAATTCCAAATTTTGTAAATAGGTAACTTTTATATTTAAAAATTATGAATAGTATCATCGGTAAATTTTTTAGTTACCATGGTTAAAGTGTAAATATAGTAAATAAGGGAAGATAGATAATATTATAATTACACTAAAATTTTTCCTAACCCTATTTGATGATACATTTTAAACCATGGGAATCCTTTGGTCAATTTTGGGACTCCATGGAGAGACTTGAATCTAAAAATTAAATTTAATTATTATTTATATAATGTTATGAAAATTTAACCAAAACATATATCTTTTAATAAAAAAATTTATATGGTGTAATAAAAGCGATCTATTCAACTATAAATAGTCATTAGAAAGATAAATAAAATTCTACCATAAGATATTTTATCTATAATTTTTGGAGATTAAATAAGTAAATTTAATTATGATAGAAAGATGATGCAGTGATTGGATAATTAATAAAGGTTTCAAATAAATGAATTTATAATTTTTAAAATAAATGTACTTTGATAATTTGGATGCCATCCAAAAAATTTCATGGTGATGTTTAAATATTATGTAAGTGGTAATTTATTTTGTTTGAAGTAATATGGTTTTATGGAATTTTTTAAAAAACTTCATGTTTGAATACCATCAAAATTTACATAATTCATAACTTAAAACATAAAATTGTTTACTCAATGATATTAAATTCCTAAAAATATAAAATTAAGCCAAATGGTTAATATAAGTCCAAATATTTCATAAATAATTTTTTTTTGTTCTTTTAACATGAAATAGAAATTACATTAACCTAGATTGTGTAGATAACATGATATCACCATAAGAATAAAAATGGTATTTAAAGTGTAAAACCAAAAAGAAAAGGATGTAAAACTTATTCTAAACTTGTCCAAAATTTATTGGATGGTTAGTATTCAATGAAAAATCATCTTATAATGGAAATAAATATGTTTTTGCCCTTTTAAATTGAAATTGAATTTAAGATAACTTGGTATTTTGGATCATTATTAAAGTTCCCATCTCCTTTCTGGTAAAAGGGAACCTCCTCCCATTCCTTTTAACTCCATTTTCACCATTCATACTCGACCAAAATCATACCATTTCTTCTTTAAACATCAATAATTACATTATAGATGATATTTTCATCTCATTATACAAACTCCAGTGCCCTATGAGAATGATTAAAGGATGAACATTGTGGAAGTGGAGTATCGGGAACTGACGGAAGAAATCAAACCTAAGGAAAGGGATAATTTTTCAATGTCATTTATTTATATGAGATTATTTAAATGTAAGTATTGTCTAGGGATATATTTATCATCAATTACAATGTTTTATAAAAAAAATTCATAAATTTATTATAATTTTTATATGTATGTTTAAAGTCATTTTTACCCATTTTTTACTTTTACAACATAGAATGAAAGGAATCATTATTTGGTTTACAAAACGAGGTACTATTTGACTTTTCTAATAAAAGTATGGGGATACAATTTTTTTAACTTATATGGGATGAACATATTTTTATTATTTCATAAATAATTATTTTTATGAAGATTCCTTTACATGTTTTCATGTTTATTTCTAATTAACTAATTTTCTTTTAAAATTGCAGGACATTTAAAGAATCTTTTTTTAAAAAAGAAAGGATATTTTCCTCAAGAACTAAGTTCAAGTGATTTATCCAAATTATTTTACATCTAATTTTAATCTCTTTAAATAAGTTTAACTTGAATTAATTATGTTTATGATGAATTTATTATTTATGAAGTCCAATTATCTTTAATGAATTACGTTATGATGAAATAATGTTTAAGAAACCCAATTTATTTCATGGTTTATGCCATGATGAATGATTTATATTTTTTGTAACATGTAAGAATGATTTCATTATGATATTGGTGGGAACTATATCTCCCTCCAATTCATTTGTTAAAGATTTATATCTCATGAGATAGACATGGCTGGAACGACAGGTTAATCCTGTTTAGTAACACATGGAAGGAACAAGTAAACCATGTTCATTAATGGACTTTGTCAACAATGATTGTCATAGAAAAAATTTCATGGCTACTATGGAAATTGTATTATTTTCTTAATGGTTTTAAAAAATTCCAAGTTTATTCCCATACAATTCTATCATGGTTACTATTATTTATAAAGAATGCCTTATGTGTTGCTGAGATTTATTTCATGACTTATGATATAAATGTTTAAAAAAAATGTTCCGGTTTTTACATTCAACTGATTATCGATTGTTTTATGTTCTACATGTTTACCCTTTCTGAGCATTTGAACTCACTATTTCAATGCATACTTTTCCCTATGATATAATGAATGGTTTTAGGTATGAAAATAAAAGGGGAAGATATTTTTCGGAGATAATGAAGATCTTTACAATGATTTGAGGATTATCTTCCGAGTTTCCAAAGACTCTAAACTAATATGGTATTTGGTAATCATTTTTTGTCTTTTATTATGAATTCCATAAAAGAAATCCAATTTCTATATACATCATGCGTGGGTCTCTATAGTTGGTATCATAGTGATGGTGTAATGACCTGGCAATTGTCATTGTCTTGAGACTTTAATGAGACATTCCTAGGCCTTAAGCGACATCCCCAAGACGCCAAAAGTGGAAAATAAATTATTAAGGGATTCAAATAAAATTGGGGGATGATTTAACCTTTATGAAATAAACTAATAAACCTAACAACCATAAAAAAACATTCACTACATGATGCATGATAAAATGTAAGACAACTCAACAACTTCATGTATCTCAAAATCACATCAAAGTATGCAACTGTAGAAGAATAACCATGTATCAAAGTACACTGCATATAGACTACACAGGACTCTCCAAAGACCCCAAGACATCATTCTCAACAATCCCCAACCTCAAAAATCTTTGAAAATATCAAACATCATGAGGTACAGCTAAACACATGTGAAACATTACCTTTGCCCTTATCCTGGATGATATTATCTACAAAATCACCAAAGTGCCAATGAAGGGATAAGTATAAAACTCAGTAGGTTTTCCCCAATGACGTCCCTACTCACACCACTAGGATAGAAGAGGTTGGGATAACTTCATAAAAAAAAAATATAAAGCAATTTTTCAAACGCTGTTTATAACTAATACAAGCATGTTTCCAAAATCATTCATTACCAAAGGCATAAAAGTGAAATTGAAACAAATGTTCCCAAAAATATATTTTTCAAGAAAAATGAATAAAAAATAATTACAATAATTTCAAAATATCCATTTATCAGCAGACCCAACCATTCCTCAAACAAATTCAACCAACCATGCATGATACATTATGATCGTTCCACACTCATGAGTGGTTTCTCATCGATCTACCAAGTCATCACATGGTAATTTTTTCCCATGTTCCATTAACCCTTGGGCACAGAGCACAATGTCATATTTCAAAAACTCCTCGTGTATGTAACATGAACACACACCACATATTCCCAATGATCAATCCAAAACAAATCTATCAATAAAAACCAATTTTTTTTAAAAACAATTTCTGTCAAAACCATTTCAATGACAAACCATTTCAATTCAAAATAATTTAAATTAAACACCATATTTATTGAAAACCCTTTATATTGAAAACAAATTTTTCATCAACCATATAGAAATTCCAGAAAATCCATAATTTAAAATCATCATTTTAATTTCATGAAACTAAACACCATTTGCACTACTATTCAACAAGATCACGCAATTTCACAAAAAACATAAATAATCACAAATGAATATTTTTTCATGAATTTCACAAATGATAAAACGAATTTAATCTATTCCAATAAATTCAAGCAATATAAGATGAGATTATATCCACCTACCTTGATGGTTTTGATGAAAATTGACAATAGACGAAGAATGCACAAGAAGGCGGGTCGATTATCCAAGAACGGCCTTAGTTCTATTATACTAGAAAGATCAAGACTCAAAATTGAATTATTTGTAATAGAAAACTGTATATCTACCAAAAATAGGTTCATATCTGAGAAATAATGGAGATCGAAGATGTAGATCCAATAATATCAAATAAAACATGACAAAACATGAATGAATGGTGACATACATCAAGAATCAGATGAAGATTCCATGAAATCATCTTAGATCACTTACTATATCATGAAAAACACCACATTTAGCCTTAAAGATGATAAAAGACATATATCTACCCACAAGTTGTTTAGATCTAGGAAAACGAGAATATTATAATGAGGAGTAAGCAGAAAACAGATAAGAACTAGAAAAATTGGCACGTACCCTAGGAATCGGTCTTGAAATCACCAATGAAAGTATCTATATTGGATCCAACTCATGTGGGGATGGTAATCCATCATTATAGGGCGAGAAATATAGAAATATGGGCGTTTCGAATGCAAAACAAAATATATATATCCAAAATGAGTAAGCTCTTGGAAAATAGGATCTAGATTTAACCTCTGTGCATGGTTTGACCACACGGTTTGGGCCAACCGTGTATGGATTATGTGACCTTACTTTTGGTCCTAACACTCCTTATAAAACCCCAAAACTCTCAAACACTTCAAATTTACCATTTTTTAACACATTTTTATGGAAACATCACACTTATGGAAACAACCCACTTTATGGAAACACCCCACCTTTTGGAAACACCACATTTTATGGAAACACCCCACTTTATTGAAGCAACACACATTATGGAAAAAACCCAATTTATATCATCAACTGACATTATAGAGACACCACACTTTATATAAGCAACCCACTTTATAGAAACAAACAACATTATGGAAACACCCAACTTTATGGAAACTCTCTTTATTATGGAATCTCTCTCTTTTATGGAAACTCTTTATTTTATGGAAACTCTATATTTTATGGAAACACTCTATTTTATTGAAAATATATATTTTATGGGAACTCAATATTTTTTGGAAACTCTATATAGTATGGATACTCTAACAAATACACAACAAATAAAAAACGTTAGGAAAGGGGTTATGTACCTTAAACCTAGGGTACTACAGAAGGTATAGTAAACGATTGGAAAATAGTATGTGAATACTTTAGCGAGTTCCGTATATATATTTTTAATGTATGTATAAGGATTTACATAAGTTTAAGTATAAGTATAGGTTATTTTCCTAGAATTATGATAATGATCACGAATAACCTATAAATAAACATATGATGTTATAGATTTAATGTAATCCCCCTTGATTATGTGGATCTCCTAGTATGATTTCTGCCTCTAACACTATTTTTTGGGGTTTTAAAAAAGGATATAACCAGATGGAACTATGTTATTGAACAATTCATAGTGTAGTGAAATTAATGTCCTCTTGAGCAACCAAATGTGATGGTATTTGGAGTGAAAAATAATAATTATATACTTACATGAGATCTGAATCATTCTAAACAACCAAATGAGAAGAGAAGGGAACAATATTTTATTGACTCCTTCATGAGGCAATTTCCACCTTCTTTCAGTGGGTCATCTAATCCACTTGTTGATGATCAATGTATTAGTACCATTGAAAATAGAATTTTCAACCTTCCCAGTTTGGATCATGAAAAGGTCATTTTGGAAATTTATTATTTAGAAGGTGAAGTAGACCATTGGTGGACCCTAATTAAGAATAGAAGGCTGGAAGATGAAATCGAATCCCTTGAATGGGATGATTTCATGAACTTATTTTTCAATAATTATTTCTTTTTTATTCTTTTAACAATGATGAACAAGGTGTTCATTGAGCTTACGCAATAGGATGATGAATTTTTTGGTACATTCGAGGAAAATTTTATAACACATGAAATGTATACTTCTGTATTTATCATCCAATATAACAGTAATGTTGATCGATAATTTGTGGCATAAAACCAATTATTTGAAGAGAGTTAGATATAAGATACTTCAGTAGATATGAAGTGATTTTGTGTTGTAATATCTAGGTTTAACTGGAAGATAGTGTTAAAAATCCATCTAATTGTTTTAAGAAGAAACTAAAGATGGATTTTAAGGGAATATCTAAAAATAATGGTGAATAGAAGATAAATTTTTTCTAATGCTCAATGGGTGGAATGAAGCATGGTGGAGATTGTCTTAAAGGGACAATAAAATGTTACAAGTGTGGCAAAGAAGGTTATCAGGCAGTTGACTATCGTTGTAGTGGTAAAAAGGTTAATAATGATTGGAATGGAGAAAATATTGTAGATAAGGAACCAAAAACACATCAATTCAACAAGTTAAATGAAATGGGGTATTATTCTAACAAATTCCCAAATCCAAGGGTTAATGTTGATCGACATCAATAACCTCTTAATGAAAATGACAACTGGAAGTCACATACGATCACAATTGGTGATGTTGAGTATGACAACGATGAAGTGGAATGATTAATTGTTTATGTAATCAGGTTTTAAAATAGTGTTGGGGAATATTATTTATTTTATTATGGGAATATTGGAATATCTATGTATTGGTCTATTATATTTATCGATAATTATATGGTATTTGTAACCATGAAAAAGATTAAAATATTTTGGGAAAGTATATGATATGTGCATAATGAACTTATATAGAGAAAATAATATTTTTTATAGTATTAATGAGCTCATGAATGATAATAGGAAAAAGTGATATCATTGTTTGAGTATATATAATTTTTGGAATATTTGATGTGTAGAAAGAGGTAATTTTGATATAATGAATGTTTTCACTGAGGACCTATGATAATTTATGTCATTATCATATTTCAAGAGAATACTTGATTAATGTATTTAGATGTTTGGGATGCAACAAACAAGAACTATAAAAAGTGATATTGGAGACAAATGTTAAGCCTATTTAGTTTACATCCATCTAAGGGTTTATATTATTAGTTTTAGAAGGATTTTAATGTTCTCCATTGATGGAGAGAATAAGTTATATTCTAGTCGATGTTTGTTAGATTAACATGTTATCTCACTATAGGTGGACTTATGTATATTTTATAATAAGAAATAATATTTTTTTGATAGTGTCAGATAGAATGACCTATCATTCCATTTAATGATCTAGTAACACTATAATAGTAAAATATTAGACATAATTTCATTGAATTATAGATGGAATGGAAATTTTTCAGAGAATGATCAACGATGAGATTATATTTAAATAAATTAATTATATGTTATCATGTAAAAATACAAAAACTATATGAAATGGATATTAAAGACAAAAATGTTATCTTATTACCTTCTTATATGATGAATCAAATGGATCGTTAAATCATAACAAATTTATTGATTTATGGTGGTTAAATTTCCCCAAACCTTATTCTCTATCACTATCCATCAGAACATGATGGTTAAATGTATCTTCCATATACATGTTTTCACTTCCCACATATGTTATCATATATGGAAACCCAGTGATGTGTAAATTTGGGTTACCGTTATGTTTCTACCATTCAATTTTAACATTATGTTTTAGTATTCCTTTTTACGAGGTGGGTTTCAATGAAAGAATCTTTCTTGTTAAAAACCATTTGTAGAACCAAATACATTAGGGGGGAATACATTTTAAGGGGGGTAGATTGTAACACTCAAAGATTTTATGAGATATATTAATTTAATCATTTTCTTGTCCTATTTTTTACTCTACCCCATGATAGATCGTTCTATACGCAACATCGTATTAGCTTGCTGTATACACAACACTATTAGTGTCTTGTGTCACACACAATTTCAAGTTCATTTGATATAATTCATTTCATAAATTACTGAGTATAGATTTTGTTCAAAGATATATGTTTTTATTATTATATATAAAACACCAAAAGAAGCATTCACTACACGTAACACGGACTTGGCTTCCGTTACACGCAAGAGTCGCCTTCATCGATAGCTTTTGTTGTACGTGATACTGAGTTTCCAAAATAATGATGTATTATTGTAATATTATTTTGAACAATCCATTATAAAAATTATTAGTCACATTTTAAATTTTATAAAATTATCATTCTTATTATACATTTTCTAGTACATGGTATTAGAACAAAGTCAAATTTTCGGATAAAAGATGTATTTTAAAAAAAATGTCGTTTTAAATCCTTTTAATGGAGCACCCATTTTAAATCTAGTTTTAGAAAATTTTATATGTTAAATTTGACAGAATAATGTTTTTTTTAATCAGGATAAAAAAATTAACATTGGATAAATTTTTGATATTTCTCTAATAACATTCATATTTTGAGGAATAGTAAAAATATGCCAAATTTTACATAAAAACAACATTTTTCATCGATATAATTTATATAAATAAATTATTATATTGAATGGTTTAATGTATAAATAGAATATATTCTTTAAATTCAATATAATTTGTGTCATTATCATTTATTTTACATTGAATTTCTTGGTAAAAACATTACAATATTTTCCAATGGTTTAACTTTTAAAAACTATTATCTTAACAATGGGATTAATTTTAAAATAATTACTCTGAAATAAATGTTTTCAATGTGGAAAAATAGATTAGATATTTTTAATCATGAGTTCCAAATTTTGTATATATTTATCTTTTATTTTTAATCATTATGAATTGTAACTTCAGTAAATATTTTATTTACGTTGGTTAAATGGTAAATTGAGTAAATAAGGGTAAAAATAATATTATAATTAACCTAAAAAGTGTCCTAACTCTATTATATGATACATTTCCGAACAATGGAATCCATGGGTATATTTTTGGACCACATTGAGCCACTTTTTTGTGAAAATGAGATTTAATTATTTTCATTTTAATGATAAGGTAAGTTTAACCTAAACAGATATCTTTAACTAAAACAATTTTTATATAGGGTTATGTAAGTGAAATCATAGACTATAAATAGTATTTGTACAGATAATAATATTTTATACATCATTATATTTTTTTGTAATTTTTGGACTTTAATTAAATAAATTTAATTATGTCACAAGGATGATTTAGTTATTGCTTCATTAATAAAGGATTCAAATAAATGAATCTATAAATATTAAAATAAATGTAATTTGTTTTTTGCTATTATAGAAGAATTTTCTGGACTATATTGATATATTATGGATGAGTTAATTCCTTTGGTTCAATCTTATTAGGTTGTTATGATTTTCTTTGAAAAAGTAAAGTATAAATAGTATCCAAAATTTACAAAATTCATACATTAAAACATAAAATAGTTCACTAAATAATATTAAATTATTAAAGACCTAATATTACTCCAAATGGTTAATATAATTAAAAATATTTCATAAATTAACTTTTTTTGGTTCTTTGGACTTGTAATGGTAATTAATAAAGCGCACAATGTGTAAATAACATGATATCACGGTAAGATTTAAAAGGGTAAAATAAGGGTAAAATAAAAACGTTAAGTATAAATAAACATTCTAAACATGTCTATTAAAAATTGGATGATGGGAATTCTAACCGAAATCATCTTATCATTGAAATAAATAAGTTTTGGACCCTCTATAATCTAAATTGAATTAATAATAAATTAGTATTTTAGAACTATCCAAAAGTTCCCCACTCATATCTTATAAAAGGGAACCTCCTCCTTCTCTTCATCACTTTATTTTAATCATTCATGATTGGCCAAAATCTACCCATTTCCTTTCTCAACATCCTTTATTACATTATAGAGGTTCTGTTCATCTCAAAACACCATCCATAGTTCTCTAAGAGGATTTTTAAAGAAACCACGTTGAGGAAGAGGAGTTTCAGAAACATATGGATGAAATAAAACCCAATGTAAGGGATAATATTACAATATCCTTTTTTATTGATATTATTTATACGTAATAATTTTCTAGGGATATATTTATCATCCATGACCTATTTTATAAATTTTATTTATAGAATGTTTATTTTTCTTCTTTGTATGTATGAATTCATTTTTACACATTTATGAATTTTACTACATGGTATAGAAGGAATATTTCATTTGTTTACCATACAAGAATTTTTTTGAATTTTCTGGTAAAAGAATAAAGGGTATGTTTTTAAACTTAGATGAAATGAAAATATTTTTATGCTCTCATAAATCATTATTTCCATAAAACATCCATTACAATTTATCAAGTTTATTTTCAATTAATTTCTTTTTCATTTATAATTGCATGACAATTTTTGAAAATAATTTTTTTCTGAAAAGGAAATGATTTTTCCTCAAGAACCATGTTCATGTGGTTTATCCTAATTATTTTCCATCTATGATGATTATTTTTAAATAGGGTTATATTGATTTCAATTTTTTTATGAATGAATTATTTTTTATGAAGTCCATTTATATTTTATGGATTATGTTATGATGAAATGATGTTCAAAAACCCCATTTAATTTCATGGGTTATGCTATTATGAATGATTTATATTTTTGGCCCATGTAATAATGATTTAATTATGATATTGGTTGGACCTATATCTCCCACTAATGAATTGGCTAAATATTTATATCTCCTGAAACAAACATGAATTGAATAAATGGTTAATTCAGTTCAGTAATACATGGCTAGAAGGATGGTAAACCCTGTTCAGTAATGGAATTTTTCAATTTTGATGTTCTTGTAAAAAATCCCTTTGCTACTATGAAAACCATATTATGTTCTTAATGGGTTTCCACAATTCCAGGTTTTATTCCCATTCCATTCTATCAGGTTTAATGTTATTCTATGATCTATGCCTTACATACAACCAATATTTATTTTCTGACTCAATAATTTGATGTTTAAACATTTTGTTGTTAATTTTATATTCAAATTTATATGTTTTGTTTTTTTATCTCTATGTTTACCCTAATTGACCTTTTGAGTTGACACTTTATATTTTTTCTTTTTTAGATGATATAAATATATTATTTAGGTTGGAAAACAAAAGGGGAATATCTATATGGGTGATTATGAATATCTTTCACAATTATTATGAGATTATGTTCCATGTTAACAAATACAAAAAAATAATATAGTTTTTTGAAATCTTTTTGTGTCTTGTACTAATTGTTCTTAAAAAGAAATATAATTTACATGTACGTTAAGCTTGGTTCTCTATAATTTCCCAGTATTGTAATTATTTTTTAAATTCAATTTCTATAATCCATATCTATGGTCAATATAAAAAATAGACTAATCACCATGGAGCTGACAAAATAATTCATTAATATGATGCAATGAAAATAAATATTCTTAATATTACTTTAAATTATTTCTCATATTAAATGAAAAACGTATTTCTTTTAAAAATATTAGTAGTCTAATGTGTATTTCTAGGGTGAATAAAATGCTTATCAGTAAACACTTTTAATTACTTTTTCATTTCAAAAAACAGTATATAATCAATTAAATTTGGTGTTTTTAAAATTGTATTAGCATCTTATAAACAAATTATAGTGAAATATAAATATCTATTAGCGATTAAAATATGAAAATAAATATCTAAATTTTTTATAAATTCATTTACTATTGAGACATATCTAATTTGAATAACACCATTATTTTCAATGATATGTATATCATCACATTAACTGTGATATTTAGTATATTTTTTCATCATATTTAATTGTGTTCATATGTATGGATTAATTCTTATAAATCTACTGAGTCATAATATAAATAATTTTTTACTTTAATTTTTTTAAAATATATCATAGCCTGACATATTGAATGCCATTGCATGCCCAAACTGACATAAAAACCTACTAAGTCTATGACTATAATTTTTTTTGAAGACAAATCCACATATGATAATTTAGGCATATATATAATTATATTTTTCTTTAATGCCCCCTCATTATCTTCTATGAAAATTTATTTCTCATGTACTAGAGGTGATATTTCAATTTTACATATAAATTACCTCAAAATTTAATAATGTGCATACGTTGAATTTTAAAATACATTTTCATAATCACATTTGAAATATAACATACCTATCCCTACATTATCTAATGGTGAATAATTCAACAAGTTAGTTAAAAATTATTTTTCCATACTCGTATACTGGTGGTAATGATGATTTAAATCCATGAATCCTTTATTTATACCCATATGAGAATAGTGACCCATCAAATTTCAATTAAAAAATTATAGATATATTATTAACATCCACTAGACTATTACCATTACTTATTTCTCAACATTCATGAGCTGAATATCACAATTTAATAAAATATAAATACATCCCTAAACCAGTAAATGATTCCATAAAAAGTAATTTCTAAAATTTGGAATATATTGTAGTCTTACCACCAAATTTAAATGTTTCCTATTTCTCAATATCATTCCACCTTGACTTCACCATACACTTTTTTCACATGGAATATAATATTCAAAAAACTCAATCTCAAAATTTTAAAAATAAGAAAAAAAGTCCTTATAGAATTTAAATTTACTTGAGACCTAATGTAGTATTAATAATTGTTTAATAACTATGTTAAATCAAATATAAAATTTATCATATATCCCCTAATTTAATTCATTTAATAATTGAAACATATATTAAAATTTTACTCTTATGAAGAAACTGATTACTCTTACCTATTATTCTATTTTAGAATCAAATATTACAGTTTAAATATATTATATTTTAGGTAATATTTCTCATGAAAAATATTTTTAATTTCCTTCTACATTATGGTGTAAATTTCATTATTTTACTTTTATTACTAATTAATGGAAAAAACTATTTAAATGTAATTACATTATAATTCTCTGTAAATAAAAAACTGAATATATTTTCTTTTTTATTTATCCATCCATCAGTTTTAACTAGTTTAGATGATCCACCAAATTCCTAATGGAGTTGTTTCATAAAATGTTCTACTATAAACATGTCCTTATTTAGAGTATGCTTTCCATATATTTCATGGGTTCCACCAATAATATCATATATTAATTTTGGTTGTAAATTTAATAAATGATCATGTTAATTAATAAATCCAATGTATTAGTTTAATAGAAGGTGTTGAAAATTATTACATTATAATAATCATTTATACTTATATTTATAGTTAATTGGGAATACCACTACATGTTAATGTAAGATCCATAAATTTTTATATGGTACATTCTTGTTTAAAAATTAATGTTCCCAACACTACCTTATTATTGTAATACATCATGAAAATGAATGTTCCAAAGTTTTTTATAGGGTTTTGGGGAATTTAAATGTTGAAAATGGTTCTATTAAATATTTCATACACTATTTGAGAACTCTTATTAATAATATTTATCCATTTCCCTTGAGATAATGTGGTGTATCCCTATGAACTGAGGAAGGATTACAACAATTAAAAGGTTTGTTAAACAATGAGGGCAGACTATAAAAAAATATATATACTTGAATAGAGTCAATCATGTTGTATCATTAAATGATTTTATCCATTATGGATCCCCCAAAAAAATTCATGTGACCCATCCCTCTCAATGGATAACTTAGGAAACATGGTTTTCCAACGGTTTGGCCAATGTTGTGGACTAATTGTAAAAATAATTAAAAGAGTGGAATTTTCTATTTTCAGAATTGTATTTTAAGAGTTCATAACAAATTTTCCTCTAATTTACATCACTTATAAAATGGTAAATGAAAAAATTTTACCCTCTATGTTCCAGGGTGATTCTCTATTTATCATTGGTCATTTGATGCATATGTAATTGTGAATTTAATAACAAGGTGACTCTACCATTTCTCATTCAAATATGTTCTTAATGTTTCATGGTGCAATGTTTTATCTCCTTTTTAATACCCAAATAGATATTTATATATAAAAATATTTTATATATTTTTAAATGGTTTTTAAGAATCAATAAAGGGTCGTATGAAGTCGAGCATTGGTATATAAACATGAACATTGGGGTGTATAGTTTATATCTCTATGACATGATGTATATTCATGTGTATGTGGCTATAATATTATGATGTGTTTTTTCACATTTGGTTCCATTTTAGGAAAAGAAAAATTATGTTTTTAAAACATGTGTGGGACCCATCATGATCCTCTTTTTTTAAGGTTGAATAGACCATAAATATGGTAACCCATTAGGTGTTACACTCCCTTTAATAAGGAAATTGACTTGTTAAATCTTTAAATGAGGGTTTTATGAGATTAAATCAATTTTTATTGAGTCTATCATGTTCACATGACATAATGGGATGTTATACATAACGTGTAATGTAAAAAAATTTATGATTTGTTTATTGGTAAATGTGACAGATGAATAATGAATCATTTCCATGTGGCTAAATGAAAGGAATGGGGTGAAAATGCTTTTTATAGTTCAAAAATTTGGAAATTTTCTATTTATGGTAGTACAAAAAATGTTTAATATAATGAATCATGTAGTTATTGATAAAATTAAATGTTAACATTGTTTTTATTGATTAATAATAATGTAATTGGTGTTAAAATCCTAAATGTGACCAATATTTGGTGGGATGATAGACTGTTTCTCTTCATCCATGGGAGGGACATCCATATGCTCCTGATGCCCTGATTCATCATTGATTCACTATTTAGAAGGATACTCCTGTCTCTAATGTTATTGCCTTGGGGTTCCATATCCTTGATGGAATGGCCATACATGGAATTATGAATCCTAGTTGTATATATGGAATGATACCCATTATATATTGACTTTTGACCTATATACCATGTGATTCAGGTAACTGGAATGGTCTAATGAAGTCTTTATTATTATGGGTATCACATGGAAAATTGATAAAAAGAGTCTAATTTTAAAAAATTTATCCAATGAAACCACATTTATATAAAGATTATATATGTTTTACTCTATATCAACATTCATGGTTATTATATTGGATATTTTTGTATACATCATTAGTGGTTCCATAAAAAATTGTACACACACCCTACTCGGGCTGTCATTGGGTAATCGAGCAGGATTCATCATTACATGACAGGATAATGGAAATTTCACTATGTTAGATGGATTACTGGGAACCTCATAAGAAACATAGATTAAGGGACATGACAATATTTCAGGACCCAATTTATATATTATTTAATGTCGTATTTGTATATTTTTTGTGGAATTTTAAATTATAATGATATTCTATATTTTAATATATTTTTTTAATAAAATCTACATAGATTGGGAATCTGAAATTAGCTTCTTGTTTATTTATTACAATTGCATCTAGATAATTATAAAGAGTTATGCATTTTTTTACTTTATTAATGATGGAATATTCTCCACCAGGTATTTCAATAGACTCTCACTGGTGGTTACATCATCTTGTTTAGTTCGATGTGAAATTGAGGTCAAGTGTCACAGTGTCTTAGGGAACTAATTATTGGAATCTTGGGTGGAAACATTAAAATTTATTATAAATTAATATTATATTATATTTCATTATAATTTTGGAAATGTATATATGATTTTAGGATGTGTTGGGGCATGTGAATTAGACAATTAATTGGAGTAGTTATCCCATGTGTAGTGGATAACCCATGTTCTAAGTGTTTGATTTTATTTCTTTTTGTTATTTCTATATATTTGAATTTATTTTCATATTAAAAGATTCATATGTGGTGTATGATGCTATTTTTTGGGAATTCATTCATGTATTGAGATGGCGTGAGGTTTGTGTGTGGATGAAAATTTTTAGGTACTCAGATATTTATATGTCATACATCATGATATACACTCAGAAAAATACAAGTTATGGTGGGTTGTGGGACATGAATGTTTTTTTATGTATTTCACTAAATTTGAAGAATGCAGTTCCCAATTAAAAATATTAACAAGTTTTAAGTATTATTAACTATGCAGTGACAAATATAAATGGTTATAATAGTGTCTAAGGGATGTATTATGGTTATAAATATTTGGTTTACCCCATGTTACCAATGGACCATAATTTGGATGGTTGAGAGTAGGGACATATATGTGATTATATATATTGGTAATGAGTACGTGAATTGGTTTGTTTCATTCCAGTAGTGATCCATATTTTTTGTTAACTATGGATATGAAGTATTATTTGTTCTGAGTCATGTGTTTTATATTGTATAGTTATTCTTGTACAATGATGTTTTATTGTAGGGGGAGGGGAGGAAATATCTTGGAATGATCCTCTAATAGTGG
The DNA here is from genome assembly GCA_963277665.1 of Viscum album. Taxonomy (NCBI): domain Eukaryota; kingdom Viridiplantae; phylum Streptophyta; class Magnoliopsida; order Santalales; family Viscaceae; genus Viscum; species Viscum album. The sequence goes on from OY728143.1 coordinate 1,021,089,090, forward strand.
GACAAGAACCTCTTTTTGTTATGGATTATAGGGTGATATGTAGTTACCTAAAAACATCCCTCATTTATGAATCATAAGTAGAGAGACATGGAGTGAGTTGTGATGATCATATTTGATCTAGAGAGATATTATAATCTATAGATCTACATAACATTTAATATAGAATGATGCCAAGAGAAAATAGAGTTCTGGATTGATTCCACCCAAAACATTATCAATCACATATATTCTTCTTCATAGATGAGAAATATTTGGAATCATACATGTCACATGAACCAGTAAATCACTAGGGGGATATTTAGTCATAGGAAGAGGAGTTGGATGAATGTAATGAAAGGAAAAATAAAAATTGATTTGGAATGACCTTTTCCCAGAGACCCTGAGGAAGTTTAATGCTATTTGATTTTATGATTTTACTAATGGGAATATTTTGGTGTTGGATTATTCAATCAATATCACTAGAAATAATCATATTTCACTATTTTTTATAGTAGACAAGACAATTATAGATATAATTTTTTAAGAGTGATATTTATGTGAGGTCAACTCTAAAGTATGTTTTATTTTTTTTAAATGACATGATGAGGTAGTGGATAAGACAATCATTTATAATGGGAACCCGAATGACTCTTCATGTGGTGGGTCTGCGATTTTAGTTGGGTGATCTATTCGTATGTCAAATAAATTTAGGAAGCACGTTATGAGAACATCCACACAAGAAATAGTGGATAATGTATATAAAGAGTTTTATCATTTATCTATGGTTTAAATAGAGTGCTCTAGTATTCATATGGAAGATCATGCCATGTGTGTTGTAATTTGAAAGAACCACTAGTGAAATTTTGAGATGGTGGGAGCTTAGTTCATGTAAACATGTTATGTAGGATCCTTTTGTTGATGTTCGGGGATAGAGGATCTATATAAGGACTCAGCATTATTACATACATAATCATGAATTTAGCCATGAAAAAACATACTTTTACATTGAGGATATTTTCAATTTTATTTTTTTAGATAACTAGTACAATACATTCATAACATTACACATTATTACAGAGTGGATACCATAAAACAGTTTCCATTTTTTTCAAAATATAATACATTAAAACATAAAAAAATACTCCTTGACATTTCTTAAAAATTTAGCATGGATTCCTTCCTTTTATTACACATACATTAACCTGTTAAAGTCATTTAAAAACATGTGATGATCACAACAGCTCAGTAAGGGATAGAAAATAATGAAAGATCACATTAGTCTATGAATACTCATAACGTATGAAAGCATTTTCAAAAGACATTATTGTTACCCATATATACTTACTTTTTGTAAAATAAGATTATAAAGGATCAAAAAAAACAAGTGAACATAAATATAATCATAAAGGTACCTTGGGGCATTACTTACATAATCTTGTAACCATTCTTGGCTACCATAAAATTTGTAACCCTCACAGCTACCTTACATTGTGTAACAATCGCAGTTACACTTGGAGTAACCATACGGCTGACCTCCAACATACTCATAACCAAGGAATTGGAAGAAGATATATGTCCAACCCTTCATCATAAATAATTCCCAAGAACCAGAACATAATCATAAAATATGAATTATTCCATAAAAACATTACTTTGTAATTTCATAAAACTGAATTTTAAATGATGATTTTTAAAGAAAATCCCCCTTATAAATATCATAAAATTAAAGAGAGACTTAATAAAGTTTATGGAGTATGTATACATACTTTAAATACACATAATAAAACATAATATCAATATAAACCATCACACAAAAAATTTAAATAGAATATAAATAATGAAGTAGAAGGTTAACCCAATTAATGGAAATCGGGTTTAGAATTCCCTTTCCTCGGGTTTTTCATACTTAAAACTTGTTTAAACATCTTTTATAATGGTTAATATAGTGTTATTAGTATTTTATAGAAAAATTTTCATGTTTATAACATCTCATATTATCATTTCATATAATCATTTCACCCATTAATTGTTAGTATTTTGCTCCTTGAACTGTTTTTGGGTGAGTTCCTTACATGATTTCTATGATTGGTTCATGGTGGACATTTTTGTCAATTGGAAGTGAAACTATAGAATTGGAATGGATTAGTATTTACATATATCCTGTAACATAAATTATAAAATTTTTAATTTTGACTTTTTTTAAATGGGGATGAATCATAAGATAGAACATTAATGATGTTCGTTTATATCATTTTAGTTGTTCTTTGATAAAAATGACCTTATTTCATTTTGTAAATTAAAACCATGAGTATAATAGAATTACAGAACCAAGTATGATACATAATACATATATTATATCCTGGTTAAATGATAAAAATAGATTCATTACCAGACTTTAAAGAGCTAATGATAATCTAAATCACATCGTCCACGATGTCGGGAATTCAACACATCACAGACAATGTTTTAATTCCTTGAATAAGTGGGAGAGGAGGAGAATAATGATGATGACTTTTCCATGGAAATGCAAACATCAAGAATATACAAGATTCTAGAGATTTCATGCCTCCTAGATAAGAGGGGGAGAGGAATGAAGAAAAATGATTCATGAAATATAAGAAAACATGACAAAATTCTCACGAAAATTCGGCATCCTAACTGCGTCTCTTAAAATTTCATAAAATATAGTTTTATGACAGAGAGGGAAAATATCATCACTAATTCATAATATGGACAGTAAGTGGGGATATGGAATGAAAAATACCAACATAATCCAAAGGCAATGGAAGAGAATAACATAAAATGAAAAAAAAGAATGAAAATAAAAGAGGATGTTTACCTCTTGATATCTTCTCCTTGAGATCCTTCATTAGGGATTTGGTTTTAATCATTTCATGATACTAGTAGATCTAGGACGTTGGGAAGAGACTTGGGAGGAGTATTGGGTAGAACATAGGCATGGATCTAGGCTTGAGAGGTGTGGGAAGAAGAGTGGAGTGATGGTGGTATTTATAGTGTAGGAGAGGGGGTATTTTTCATAATTTTAATCATTATTATAATATTTTTGCCCAAAATTATGAGTAGTCTTAGTTCATGTGACCTAAAATATTAATAATGGCACGCCAGTTTGAACCAAGTGGCCTTAAATCACTTATAATTTCATAAATAGTGTATTTTTCTGATAATTTGATTATACTGTATTTTATCATATTTCACTATTCACCGAAAATTAATGAATTTTCGAAAAATCCCAAAAATTTACCCCAACCATTTTACGACATTTAGATTTCAAAAATGAAGTCCGTTTTTTGAAAATAAATTTCAAAATATTATTAATACAATATTTAAATAAAATAATTCTTAATTCAAAAATTAACCACTCTAATTCTATAACAACTTATATATCACGATGATAAATTAACCAAGATGTTTTTCTCTTAAATCCTTAATAAAATAAAATAATAATAATATTTACTATTCAATAGGGTCATATTACTATGCATATTACTATTCATAAGGGTATTTTACTATTCGCCAAAAAAAATGTTGATTCCAATTGAATCCAAATAACATATTGAACACAATTGTAGATGACAGTTTCTTGAAATACAAATAATAAAAGTGGAAAAAGTATGTTTTAAAGGCTAGATAAAAATATCTACATAAAACAATGTTTCATTCATTTAAATTTTTTTTAAACTGGGATGTTACAATCTATACCAACATAGATTTCAGAATAGTGAACAACTACCCAAGATCAGTCAAGGAGTTGGGGTTCCACTAGCTATACCGGTCAGGGTGGAAGACATGGAACTTCATAAAAAGAGAATCCACATCACCAGTGTAGATCAACCCATGGGTTTTGTACAAGATCGTATAGTATAAAGATAGTATACATTGATTTTTTTTATGGAAAACCTATCAGTGGTGAGGCTCAAACATCATCTAACCATGTTATGATTCATTTGGATTAATTTCTTATTATTAATTTATTGTATATGTGGTCATCTCATTCAATAAAATGTTACCATTTTGTATGAGGATTGGGTTTTTAGTGTATTATAAGATTGGTTATATATTAATAATTAATATTATTTGTTATTTTAGTGAATTCATTAATTTAATGAGTGTTACCTTGAGGTTGGGGGGTACAGCCTCCATTAATACATGTATGATCTTAGGAAGAAAATATTTAACCTAATTTTTTAATTTATAGGATGGTTATGTATTATATTCAAATATATTACTAAAATTTTAACATGAGTTTCAAATCTCCAAACTGTGAAACGTTTTTTCACCAAGGGGAGTTTGCTATCTATGTTATATAATATGGAAAGTTTTTTCACAACTAGGTGAGATAATATCCCCAACTGTGATTTTATTCCCTGATGATGGGGAAGTTGACTGTTAAATATTCCATCTATTAGTGTATATTTACTATAATGAGTATCCTAAATACAAAATTAAGCAACAACCTAATAGATCTATTGAGAAATCAATAATTTTAGAGATTTGACTAGAGTATTTTTCTATTCTTCTTTATAGAATTTAAATAATAGAGTTTACAGAGAATAAAAAGAAGAATAAGTAATTACATGATAAGGGATTTATCCAACCAAGTACGTTACAAATGAGATCACCATTTTCATAATCTAAGAAGATGGATAGAATTTGAATCATATGTATTGATTGATATATGTTGAATCATGTTATGATTGAGATTAGTATCCTCTTCTATGTAATAATGATAATTTTAGAGAGATAAACGATTCTTGTGAGTTCTAGAATAATGAATTTAGACTTGAGTATCATCAATTTAGAGTGAAACCTTCTGATATACAATGGTCATATATCAGAAAATGAAATGGTAATACTATTATTTCATTATTCATTTTTTACAAATGAAACACTTTTCATTTTTATAGATTTGATGAATTGAATATTACACCAATACCTGGATCCAATTTTAGTTTTTTTATGAATCTCTGTGAATTCCTAGGATCAAAATGATCCAACCACACATCTTGATATCATCATGAGTACAATATGAGTTCATAGGCTATATTTCAACCCATATAAGTGTAATTGGTGGATAAAAAGTAATATTTCATCTTCCTCCTCGTATCAGATAATGGTGTGTCATTCGACCTAGGTAATGTTTATGTAGTAGGTTGGTGGTAGTAGATGAATATTTATTTTGATATTCATAATTTTCAAAGTTTAGTAGGTCATACCTAGTGATTAATCAAAGGATTTACTAACATTGCATAGAAGAATTCAGTCTTGACCATTATGAACGTAAGGGTTGATTCATCTAATGAATTTGATAATGATTTTGAGGATATTATGAAGCATTTGATGACTACATTAATATTTATCTCACCAAAGACATTTAAATAATATAATTTGTTATTTTATATGTATGGCATCAGACATGGTGAATTGATGATGCATGGGGAATGATTCAAGGAATATGAATAAGAATAATTGAGGCCACATAAACGAAACTATTCTACACATGATCTCAAGCTAGATGTAGTTATTTTTTTCTATGAAATGTAAGTGGAATTTTATTCTATGGGAAAAGAGTTTTTTTATACCAAGAACAAGATCCTCATGTATATATTTTCCATGTGTTATTTAAATATTCAACAGTGGGGATGGGTTGAGTGAATAATTTCCTCTATATAAAATATATATTATATTTTGGGGAACGAATAGAGTTTTGTTTATGCATTGAGTTGGATGACCTAAAATTTGGTAGTTCAGGTGCCCAAATCAATGTGAAAGATAATATCATTATTCATTGATATCCATATATGTTTTCAAAAGGAGAATAACAATATGAATAACAAGTAATTTTCTATTGATCTATCTCTTCAAGACTATGTTAATATGGGGAAGTATAAGGATTTATAATTTTGGGGCATGATAGATAGATTTGATAGTACAGAAATGGATTCTGATTGGCATATTGATATGGATGAGATTATCCACAATTTTGGTCTTGTTTTTGTTCCTATATGTATGATGGAAGATTTATTACATGAATTTCATGCCTCAATATGCCCAGTGCAACTTAGTTTGATTAAAATGTTCCTTGATCTTTATAGAATGTATTACTGGACATGAATGAAAAATAGGTTTCATGTTTTTTGAAATGACTATACAACTATAAGTATGTGAATTTCAAGCATAATAGATATAATGGAATTTTCTAGTCATTACCCATTCCAAAAATGTATTGGGATGATTTTAACATAGATCTTGTTTTTTTCCTTATCCAGATTCCATAGAATAGTGATGTGATTTGGGTGATTTTGTATCGATTTAAATATGTATCTCATTTGAATCCAATATGGGTGACTTCAACTATTTACCAGTTGGGTGACTTTTCTATTTGAGACAATGTATGTTTTCATGGGGCAGAAATGAATATGGATTCATATTGTGACTTAATATTCATTCACACTTTGTGAAATGGTTGTAGAAGGTACTTGTACCTTCGATCTACCAAGTATGGGTTTTCCCCACTAATGGATGAGAAATAATATCATACGATCTAGATATCAGGGGACATATTGAGGTCATGAATCTTATACTTTGGTGGATATTGGGATAAACACAAAGAACTCCCTAACATGAATTAGAAAAATAATTATCATGTGAAATATTAAATTTCATCAGGAAAATATATATATATTAGGCCATGTAGATCTCCCTTATGTTGGAAGTTATTAGGGAAATGATATATATTTGGACCGAGACTCGTGTTAGATTAATTGTAGTTGGCTCAACTAAGTTAAAAGTGTATATCTACAGCCCACAGAAGACATAATTCATATGATGATCATAATAATTGAGATAATATAGTTAATGGTAGTGACCATGTGTTTCTATGGGTGTTACTAAAAGTGGGTAAAAATTAGATACATAAATAATGGAAGTTTACACGCAACTATTTGGGGCCATTTGATATTATGGAGAGGTTCAGACTTGTGGGATACAAATTAACTAATCAATAGTGATACTATTATCTTCATGATGTTTTTCATCAGTTATAGATTTTATAGAATTACCTTGACCATTATGATGTGATAAATTCTGATCATGATGACAATGATGTTTACTCTTCCTTTTAGAAACATCCAATTCATGTTTTTGATCGGAGTGACAACGGTTTGCAGGGTAATACTGTTTCTTTTATTCATTCTTTGTGGTAGCATGACTAGTTTCATTTGGAAACATAATTGAGGGAGGGAGATATGAATGCCCACATTCCAAATAATTTATCAATAGATACATATTAATGCTTTTATATTTTAGATATAGTATGTGATGTTATATGATGAAGAGTGTGTAAGAATTTGATATTTCAAGGAAATACATTCTAGTATAAACTTGTTATTCCTCACCCATAATAATTTAATTAATTGAATGCCTCCAAAGAGTGATATTGGTTTTGGTAGTTTCCTTGGAGATTATTGAATTTAATATATGGAATGGTGTCCATTTGGTGATGGGATCTTGGTTTTCCAATAGTTTTTATTAACCATTTTCTAATTCATATGAAGTGATGTATCCATGCCTGTTTGAAAGATGTAGTTTCACAACCATCACATAGTTTTTCATATCATACGGATCACCCATAAATACATTAAAGAATTTTATAAATCAATATTTATTCCTAGAACATGTTTTAATTCCCTGTTTTGAACCCAAATAATCATGAGCCTATGGCACTATTTAGACAGAGTTTGACACATGGCTGGCCTTGAGTTTGGATAGTCGTATGGACAAATCGTTTTCCTCATTAAAAGATACTAATTTCACATCCCCCATCCGTTAATTGTTAATATCTTGTAACCAATATTCCTCTAATATACACCTCAGGTACCATGTTTTAAAAAATATTGAATCCCTCATTAACTGTAGATTCTCTTTCAATATTTGATCATTTAAAGAACTATTGGGTTTGAATTGAAGCTCCATGTGGGTCTGCCATTCACATTTCGTCTATATATACTTATAAATGCTTCATGGTTTATATGGTTAGATATATAATTCCAAATATTACTTCGATAATGGACCGATGCTCCTTTTATGTCGACCTGGGACCCCTACAACGTGTTTTTCAGATGACTAGAATGGGGTTAAGGATATATGATGGGTATGGAATCACACATAACTGATAACAATGTGATTTAATTTACATATTGTTAAATAATGGATTTTGTTAATCTATTTCTTATCATTTATATAATATAATTATATATAAACTGTTATAATACATGATACTGTTGTAGATACCTTTGGTGGTGGATTACATTGTTGTAATATTACCCTGATCAAGCTGTAGTTTGGTACCAGAAAAGGATTCATGGATTTTATATTGGATATTGGAAGATGTGTGATGTTATATTTCTGAAAATATAATTGGGATAGATGATCTATTTGGGGACCAACAATGCTGTCATGGACAATATTGAGAATTTCCATTCGAATGTTATTTTTGTTTTTATTGAGGATCATTAGACTATCATAGAATGTCCTATTTTACATTATATTTTTTTGTACCTACGTGGTCTGGGACAGTCGTATGTGATGCTTGGTTACTTATTAGTATTACATATCAATTTTTTAGTAATTTATTCTATTGGTTTACTCAGCTAGAGAGGAATTATTTTCCCCAAATGGTTCATTAGAACCTTTATACTTTTCCACAGACTTGCGATCATAGGGAGGTATGGTTGAGGTAATGTAAACCATATATGTGGGAATAGATTTAGTATCACAATTTCTAATATGATATATATAATGTATGAAAATCCAAATATTGTATATTTTTTCCAAAAACCAATGTTATTAAATTGAAATACATGTTGCATTCAAGAAACCATTATATCTTCTAATATGAGTAACCATGGAATATAGATTAACATTTTATTGTTCAGAAATCCTTGATTGCTATGAAAACACATTGAGACATGTAATGAAAATAATATATTAGTAGGTGATAATAAAAAAATCTGTTGTTGAGTCTTGAGAAAAACATGGAATCTGATAAAATTAATTATTTTGGAATCACTATTCAGATAACACTCATGAGTGCCCCGAGATGGTGGGATATCAGACTTCATGCATTCCTCCCGCAATTCTAGAGGCTACCAATGAGCAGCGACAACCTAGTGTTTGTTCATGGGGATCTCATTCCCTCAAATATCCTAGTGAGTATAATAGTAGAGAATAATAACCAAAAGAAGAAGAATAAATAAGAAACAGATAGTAGTAGAAAATAGAAATAAACCAAGAAATACAAGTCAATAAAAATTAGTTGGATATAAAATAATAGATACAAAAATGATTATGTTGGTATGGAAAATGCTTATAAAAATATTTGAAACACGAGGTTAAGGGATACATGCATAAGGAACAAGAATAAAATATATATAAAAATAGAAAAACATGGATGGCAAGAATATCATGAAAATGCCAATTCATGATCCCCGTAATCCTTCTTATGCTATTATTCATTCAAGAAATGAAATTGGCTTGCTTCCCATTATTAATACATGCATTTATAAAATCTTCTTTGGATACAAGGGTGGCTAAGAAGGGTATGTGATATAATCATAGTAGGCATCTATAAATTGTGTTTATGGAATTCCATTTCATAGAATAAAAAAATGAAATTTTGTGATAATAAGAAAATATAGAATAAAAATACATTAGTTAATAAGTAAACACCTTGGTATGGGTTCCTAAGTGGAAACTCGACTGATACCACCCTCTTCTGTCAAAACCGGATGTCTGAACTAAGGGATATCTTGTAATGTATATAGTCCATCATAAATAAAGAAACCATTATTGGGAGACTCCAGAAATTTTATTTCAATTGGTTTTCTCATTTCCATGATATCATATAAGAAATATCCTTATATAAATAAGAACATAAAATTTTATAGAAGCATTCAGAATGTTAGATCCATAATAGAAACCTAATTATATCCATGTAAATTTAATCATAATCTCAATTGTCCCTACAAAAGTGTCTGATCTAAATAATGCAACCATGTCTATCCATGTAAATCCATAAATTAATCCCTAACATCACATGTGGATTTGGGACTCTGAGTCCATACCAAGTGTCTCTCATAAGGGACCGAGTATAAATTTGGAGCGTGAAATAACCATATTTACAAATTCTTTATCCGCATTTTCCCCAAGGGAAATAGTATCCCTCCCGACTATATAATTTAAAATTGGAAATCCAATACATGGAAGTCCATAGAATCTCTCATAGTGTACCTTATAGATCCAACCACTCATGGCCAATCCATCCATTAAATCCTTATATGGGGTACTATACTCTTTCTTAGCAAATATTAGTTGAACATAGAAACCATGGAATATATCATAGGTCATAGAATAATAATAACATGACATTAAATAAACATATCATCTCTTCATTAATATCAGGATAATAAGAATTAACAATCAAATCCAAACATCCTTGGAACAAGTCACTAAGAATAAAGACCTTTATATCATTATCAAGGTATAAATAACATGGATAGGAATATGTTAAAATCATAAGAAATTTTCTACCATAATTCAAATGTGATAATAAGAATAAAAATGACATCATGAACAACCACAATGAATAAATTAAAAAGCATAAAGTGTGTGACCTAAGGCAAAAAAAATCAGTTTGAGTCAAAGATATACAACCATGGCCCTATATTAAAGTCTTATAATGTAACTCAATCAATTATATACAAAATTCATCTAACCATGGAGAATATCATGGATACACTATGTGTTTTCCCATTGAAATCAATGGAAAATGTCATTTATGTTGGGAACACACACAAGTTTGTCCAATGTCAAGGAGAATATTTCATAGATGTCTTTATACATATGACATGGTTACATAAGACACGAGGTACCCATTTTAATAATTTAAAAAACTATATTTTACCATGACAAATGGGCTAGTAATGATAAATAATGATGTATCAATTAATAAATGATAAATTGATTGGAAAATACCTAAACCACTTACCTCAATGTAGTTAGGCTCCACTTTTCCATTATCAAATATTGAAATATTCTAAAATGAGGGAAATCAATGTAATCATCCAATGCCCAATAAATAGGGACATAATTGTCATACTTCCATAGCACAATATATAGAGGATGATCCTAGAAATAGAATCAAGAGAAAGGAGGGGCTTACCGAGAGCATTCCAATTTGTTCGACGATGAGATATTAGGTTATGAAATGATGGTGACTACACAACCACTATGGAATAGGAATGAGTAATCCCATGTATATAATATGATAGGAAACCCCCATTGAAGAATAATGATGAAAACAAAAGGTGTGTTAAATTTTTTATGAGAGTCAGAATAGTATTTTCATCCACAAAATCAGGGTACATGTTTTGATAGCATTGTTGGACAAATTGGGTGTCATCTATGAACAATTATCAACTTCAATGGGGCATCTCACTTGATTAGGTGAACTATTTTCCTAAACATGAAAAAACAGTGTGACAGAAAACTATTCAAAATGTTTGCAACACTACAAGTCCAAGAATCTAGGAAACATGGTTTTAGAAAAAATTGGTGGCCCCCATGCCCCATTTTCTCCAACCATAGAGTTTCAAAAAACTTGCAGGCTAGGTGCCATTGTTTTTCCTTACATTGTGGCCTAGTATTATAATTAATTTTGCGGGAATTGAGATCTGAACTGGTAATAGATTACCATGGGACCCTATGAACATCATTTTTCATCATCAAAAGTGATGTTTTAATGAATATATACAAAAACAAAAAATGATTTGTACAATTATTAAAAAGAGATACATTATAGCCTCCCCTCTTTAAGAGAAAATGCCCCTGAATTTCGCTTTAAATGGTTGAAAAAACATCACACAAGAAGAGTTTCATCCAATATGGAGGTACATTGGGTTCCCACACTCAGGTATCATCCTTTAAACATCCATGCTATCATGGCAGCTGGAATAGTAGAAATTGTCTTCTTATGAGATCATTCTTGCTCCGATCAGTGATACGTATTGGATTTCCTTGCTGACATATCAACTTTCATCTTGATCTATTTAGGGTCAAAATAATTATACAATTTGAATGAAATGGTTGAAGCTCGGATATGTGGAAGACATTGTGAATGGAATGATGCCTATGAGGTAAAAGAAAGTGATAATCTATCTACCGACTCTCTCCACTATCTTGAATAGTCTAACATAATGAGGTGATAAAATAATCTATCTCTAATTTCATCATTGAACCAATCTTGGTTATACACACATAGAGACCAAATTTCACTCCATGAACAACAAAATTTCGACAATGATGATCGGTATAAGACTTATTTCTAGATTGAGTTACAACAACACTTCTGATTAGACTGGACTTGCAATGAAGTCTCTTACACATGATTAGAGACCAATCAAGATCCTCCAACATCCTAAATATATAATAGAAGATAATAGAACATTATACCATATACGAAATCATATTATGTCGCATAAATCATTTCATGAATGTCAGTGTCATTTAAAAACTGAATTAGATGAATATTATTTTTCCATTAACATCCAAACTAATGAATTTCATGTGGAAGAACATCCCATAACAACACTCTAATCTTCATGGACTACCCATGGGAATGTGGGTGATAAGATTTTGTCAAATGAACTTGTTACCCTATTTCCTTTTGAAACCCTTTTTAGAATTGTGATGTAAACAGGTCAACTAAGAGTGATAGGATAGTTATGGGTACACCATGATTTCACACCATCTGTCAGATCTAAGGATATCTTATATATGAACATAAAATCATTATTTAATCAGAGAATGTGTGTGACATTGTTCATTCTATAAATGATCACCCACACTACATCACTACATTATGTATATCTCAAGAATATTATTATGAAAACCATGTTGGCATCATTCTACTTCACATCAGGAATAAAAAGAGGATATAAAAAAATAACATGTCCCTACTGCTCTGCATTCACCAAATGATAAGTAGAGTAACGCATGATGAAGCCTACCATCATCCCATTCATACATGGCCACCGATAATAATTACATATATATTGGTACATCTTAGTAATCCTAGTATGATCTGCTAGCAAAAAGGCATATGATTCTCTCATCATGTCTTCCCATGTATCAGAAGTCACTGACAAATGGAAACATAAGAGTAATTAAATACATTCATCAACAAAAAAACATGAATGGGGATTATTTCATATAAATCTATCCCATAAGATGAGTCTATCATAATTAGATAGAAACATCTTCCAAACCCCCTCTAGAATGGATAATGTCAATACAATTTCTATTTCAATTGGTTTATAATGATGCTCATGCATTTTCAATTGTATCTCAAAAAATAGATCCATAAACTACCACTCCCTACTTTCCAATATGACATCATAAATTTGGGTATTCCATATCATCAAATCATCTATAACATTTCACTTACTAGGCATGTATGGAATCTTAATATTGATGAACATAAATTATTCTACAAACATGTGATGCCTCATATTCATGTATCACTATATGGATATGTATTTGATACCTTTATTATATGTTTAATTAATCAATATTCCATCCTACATGTAATGAATCCATTCGAATATATAATGAATCAAAAATACGAGATCATGGTCGTTCATAGGATATGTCATCTCATGACTACCCCTTTGCAAGATCCCAACAAAAAAACCAGATCGTCTTGCATCTGAAATAACCCATCATGATTAAATAAGAATTACAATAGAAATTATAAAATCAAACTAGATCTGGATGAATCGTGATTAGAACTAAATAAATTCATCTATTTAACTCCAGAAACGCTATATCATGAGCTTTCATCCAAAGGAATTTCACACTATTTTTGGTCAAGCCTGTATGCAGAACTACTAAGCATTGGATATCTTGGATGTATCACCCATAATAGAAATACATTCCCAAGAATTTCTATTTGTCAAAAACATTATTGGGATACTCCTTGGAATCCACAGTTATCACATATTCTAGTTCAATAAATACTCATGCATATGATATTATATGACCCATGATGTGAACCTCCATGATCCACAAGTGGAATTTGCAGACCATTCTATAAATCTAGTTCTCTCTTAGTGTATTCAACATCATATCACTGTGATTTTCATGTTCCATTCTATTAAATGAGTATACAAATATGTTTTTATGAATTTCACCACATATGAATCAAGATATGTGAGGAAACCCCAATTCATAATACCCATTATGAGTTTTCACATGTTCGTTAGACTAATAAACACTTCCAAATTCTCATACAACCTATACCATCACTGGAACACTATATTATATATATCTTCTAGACTCACACAAACCTAATGTTTTTATAAACTAAAATAAATTTTATATAATATAATTTCACATCGTAGATATTTGAAGAGGTAATCATTATTACAAAATGGATAATTGTTCATTTACATAAGAATGTTCCACTTTCTATCATCCAAGTATAATATGAGGGTCCCTTCATCATTCATATTGAAAAGGATTGGTGAAACCCATGGCAATGTGATGAGTGGAATAAAAACCTTATCCTCAAGATGTTTATGATTCTACATGTGTTTCTAGAGCAATATAGGTTCTATCCTATTTGGATGAATGGAGACTGGTTTTATATCTTATATGGGCTCAATGGGGAACTCAACAATATCTCTATAGAGGTAAACTGGAGAAATAGTCAATAAATATGTCCCTAAGAATATTTCTTATAGGATTGAATTCTACTGAATGTATTCCTTGATCGATTTGAAAGAGCTTGGCCATATATGGTGTCACTCTACCTTGCACGGTTCGCTTGATACAATATATAATTGCCATGGTATCATATTCTCTCTTTTGGATATACATTTTTCCCTCATGAGACGTGAAAAAACATGGTGGTGATAGTAATAAACATAGAAATGATATGTCACAAGATAGACCATACATATTATTGCATCAAAAAACATCTTATCGAGTAAGAAGAAAAAACATAAGAAACAACACCCACCTATTTCAAAGTGGAACTCCTAACACTAGTATATTCCATATGTTCAAACCCATAAAGGCATGTCCAGATACATGAAACCAAAAATGTTCTCAATATCTAGACCATGACACTCCATAAACAGAAAAAAAATAAAATATTCATAGATCTATATATATAATGGAACAAAATTAATGTGTGGCCACCAAAACAGTAATTCTAACAATATTTAGCCCTTGAATATACTTCATGGGGTAGGTTGTACTACATAAATATGTCCTAATATGTGGCCCTAAGATGTTATCTAACTAGAATGAGTAGATCCATTCTACAAAAAAATAGGCCTTTTGGCCTAACCACCTTTTCCATGCCCACTACCTCCTCAGTCATTTCTATTGGTAAACAAACAACTTCGCATCAAAATGTATAGTTTAAACTCTTATAGTATATAGTGGTGTAATTATGGATCCACAATCATTGGTTAATGGAGGAAATAATAGTAGAAGCATTGAAGTTGGCCCATCCTGCTTCAGTATCTGCACTATATTGGGTTCTTCATGCCCTGAGTCTTTTTATGGTCTGCTCTTATGTAATGGTGACACAATATAGTACTATTTTTCATGACTCTTGGTTGGAACCACCCCCCACAGACATCCTATAAATGAATCTTTCTATTTCCAAATAAAGTCTATACCTTCTTAAGATCATAACATCTGTGACATTGCAATCATTTATGATATTACGTTTAGTAGTAAGGTCCCAGTTCACAGACCCATAATGGTAGTCAACAAAAAAATAATTCACAAATATGGGAATATAGTATATAAGGTCATTCCCAAAACACCATGTAATCATTAACTCATCACCGGTTAGATATACAGTGAAACTAAGTATCTCTTTTAAAAGAGAAAAATAATATAGCACAATCATATTCCCAACTGAAGATGAAAGAACTCACTTGTGTTATCCACCATTATAATTTATGGATTTTATTGATCATAGAAGGTAGTATGAAGTATACCCATAACATACCACGATGAAATTCATACTAAAAGATGACAATCCTTCATCACATGGTGCCATCACACAGCATGTTTGGTAGTGATCATGAACCTCAAATATGAAGGCATATAAATATATATGAAGATAGATACCATGGATTCTAACCATGATTTGGAATCACGAGGTCCACCATCCCCCATATAGCTGTAGGATGCTTCTTATGGATGTGTCAAGTTGGTTCATCCATGGTTTGGAATGGATGAGGAGTACCTTGAATAGAATGTTTCCGACATAGAAAAATATAATATAATCAGTCATTGGATACAATAATAATATTAGAATGAGGTACCTCAGGTAGAATTACATGAGGTATCGTCAGTGGACTAAGGACCAACACCTCTCATGTGGGAACATCACCACTATCTCAGAATAAATTATTTGGAAATTATTTTGGTATAGTTTTATAATTTCAAAGTGCATTTCATAGATATGATTTATAATTTATAGGGATATAATATAAACAAATAGGTAAGTAAGATAGGTAAAAAATAACATCTAGTAGTATGACATAACAAAAATCCTGCTCTTTATTCAAGGGCTAGATGATAGGACATTGTCTTTATAAAATCATAGGACACACATCCTACATCACACTACTGAGGTTAGGTAAGTTTCAAGGTCTATCATTTCTCCAAAATGGTGTCCATTTCATTTTAATCATGATATTCTTTTTAATTACTCTAG
Organism: Viscum album; assembly: GCA_963277665.1. Classification (NCBI taxonomy): domain Eukaryota; kingdom Viridiplantae; phylum Streptophyta; class Magnoliopsida; order Santalales; family Viscaceae; genus Viscum; species Viscum album. The sequence goes on from OY728143.1 coordinate 1,021,105,888, forward strand.
ATTATAATTTTTTTGAATAAAAAGTTGAAATAGCTGGACCACCATTTCAATTTACTAGAGACCATACACGGTATAAAATGTAATTGGGAATCCATGTAATACAAACCATAACATGTTCCCACATAGAAATTTGGGAAATTTATATATATATATATTACAAATTATCCAATAAACCTTTTGAAGTAAATAAGGAATGAAATAATTCAATTCAATTTATTCCTATGATTTCAATTAAGATGAATTCTCTTTTAAACCCTCATCTAATTTCACTATAATTTAATAAGTCCCATAAGAACAATAATTCTATCAATAATATGAACTGCATAAATAGAGAACATCAACCAATGGTGAATTCTATAAAACTATAGCAGTTCAAGGAATAATTGAAATTTCCCATCCCATATAATTTGGGATTCCACTCTATATATGTTATATACATCCCAGAATAGGTTCATTCCAACATTAAAATATCCCAATCCCATTAACAAGGAAAAACTGTAATAAAAATGGAATTATTGTTTTGATACCACTTTATAGCATACTGCGCATAATTCCACATGGGTTTTAACTAATAGAGTGGTCCATCGGACCTCAAACACACCTCCTCGAATGATGGGTGAGTCTTACTAGACGTGAGTTCTTTGAGTGTGTACATGGGGAGACAATTCACACATATATCAGGGAGATCACTATAGAATAGAGTTATATTCAATAGATGAAGCACAAATAAAATATATATCAAATAAAAAATAAATAGAAATAAACCAAAAAATACAAGTGAACAAGAAAAATATACATATATAATAATAGATAAATAATTTTGATGAAGGTTTATTAAAAGTCTATGAAAAATGTGGAAACACTAGGACACGTGATGCATGTATATAATACATGATGGAAAAATATAAAAAAAAGGAAAAATGATGTGACATTCATAATTAGAAAAGGCTCATTCATTTTACCCAAACTCTATCATATGATTTAAATAAATAATATATAAAATGATGTATTCTTTTCATTCTAAATATTTTCCGCCATGAAACATTGAAGGGTACCAATGGCAGCTCAATTAGTGTGTGAGATAAAAAAATAGTTGTCCTACACACTTTGTACCTAGGGAAATCAATTGCATTCAATAAATAAATGACAGTGCACAATACTAATAAATATAAGAATTAAAATAACTAAATTAAATAAGTAAAAAAATTCTTCGAGATACTAAATAGATACCCAACTGATACAACCGAATACAACCAAATACGGCATCCTAAACCAATGAATGATTTTACACATGATATAATGAAATTATATAGGCCCTAAAAACAGAGAATCCAAATAAGGAGGACTCCATAACTTTTATTGGACTTGGAGTTATCATTTCCATGAAACCATATAATAATGACCCAAGTATAAATAATAACATCAAATAAGTGACAATCATTCAATATGTCAAATCTGTGGTGGAGTTATGATCTTTTCAAATGAAATCACCTATTAATCTCCATTATCACAATATGTGTCTCCTATATAACTAATAACATTGATTCCATCCTCGTCACCTATAAAGGTGTCTCTTACAACATTCATGGCATGGTGATAATAAGGACGTACCTAGTATCTTCCATAGAAGACTAGGTATCACCCAATCCATGGTAAATCCATCCTTCCAATTGCTCCATCCACGATTTCCCCCCAAGGGAACTGGTTCCACTCATGTTTATATAAAATCCACATGTATTGCATGTATATATTATGCCCAATTGTTTCTTTCAGCACATCAATTAGATCAATACAAGAACTATGAGCCCATCCAAGGAATCCTTCAATCTAGATATTTTTTCTCACATGGACTATCATAGGGGAACACATAAACAAAAAATATTTATAACATGTCATATCATAACAATCACATGCCATCACATAACGATGTCAATTCCACATGCTAATCAATATAATCAAAATGAATAATTAGAGACAAAAATTTATGGCATAGGGAAATAAGAACAAGGAAAAATTTACCATGCTCGAGATATAAATAACATGTCATAGAATAGGAATAAAGAAAAGTTAAGAGGATAAAGTAGTTCACACATGAAAATAAGAATAAAAAAACTTAATAATTAACACGTTACATAAAATACCTAGCATTGGTCACATGTCTTATAAAATAATCAAAAAGGTTTGATACCACCCTATTCAACTAAGGGCCTAACTCAACGTCTAAAAAAATATCTCAATCATTTATAGATTATATTCTTTTATACATGGAGTGACTCACTCATGAAAAATTTGGCTAACTCTTTACAGAAAGGGAAAAAGAAATTAATTTTGAGATTAAACCAAGGGGTATCCAATGACAAGGAGGGTGACCCGTGGATTGTTTTCATCATATGGTAAGGCCGCATAAGCTATTAGAAACCCATTGAATTAATTTATAATACAAATTCAGACCATAACTGAAAGGGTACGACATGAAGAAGAACAATAAACCATTTAAATAGTGACTTGAATAATGGAAAAGAACTAGAACACATTCATTGATGTAGTAGTTATATAATTATTAATTATCAAAACATAAAAATGAGATATAATTGGATAAATTGACAAAATCACTAAAATATATGAAAATGGGGAAAATATGTCAATATAAATAGTTAAATAGAAGAAATAATAACCTTAAAATAGAAGAATTATGATGTCAGAGCTTACTGAGAGCTTTCCAATGCTTCTGATGTTCATATATTTGGATTTCAGATAAATGAGATAACATAAACCCTATGGAAAGGGGATCCAGAAGCCCATACATTTAAGAGGATAGAAAAACCTCACTAGTTATTAATGAGGTAAAGAGAAGGTTTTTTCAATCATTTTATTTTGTTAGAATATTAATTTCACCCACAATATAGTTGTGCATGATTTCACCACATGTTCGACTAAAACACGTAATAAATGTGTGATATTATGCACATCAAAAAGGTATCTCCGAAGATAATTAGCATGGTTTGCCTAACATTGTGAAAAAATGTGATAAAATTCATTATACCTAATTTTTATAGGGTTGTGTTTCTATGCTCAAATTATCGCATGGTTTTAGAAAAATCCAGTTTCCTTAAAGTCACCACCGTCTACAACAACATAGTTTAGTAAAACTATACTTGTATGGATGCACAATTTCTCCTAAACATTTAGTGAAGTATTGTCTTTAATATTTGGGGATCTGGACTCCAAAGTAGACCTAAACACCCTTGATCCCTCCATGATTTCATTTGGATTGTAATAAGGGCCTTTTAGGCAATATAAATCCAAAAATAAATTGTAAGCACCTTTGAGAAAATCCATGATGTTAAAATTAAATTTATAAAATTTGACTTATAGAATATAAAATTTATATTAATCAAAAAAATAAAATAAAAATTTCTCAATGAATAAAGTTAATATATATTTAAATTTTATAGTAACAATGGCGATATCATGGGAAAACCCAAGAACCCATGAAAGATGAAAATTATTTAAAAATATGATTTTTAACACTTAAACAAAATTATACATGAAATGCAAATATATCAATTATAAACATATATTAAATATAGAGATACAATGTAGGTGCCATGGAAAATTACATTCATTTCTTGTTATCACTTATGATTCACCTTTAAAAAATATCTTATAATCATTTAACCCTAATAATCATTTCTCTTGATATTGAATCATTACCCAATGAATTAATGGGATATATTTTAATCCCAACAATAATAATATATAGAATATAATAACCCTTAAATGAATACACCATGTTGGGACTTGAATTTAATTTATTATCATACTAAACTAAACTCATAATAAAAATCACATTACGTCTTCCAAAAAAAGAATGATATATATATATATGTTTCATTTAAAAAATATTATAAATTATAAATTAGTAGAAAAATATTAGGAGGGTATTCTTTTCCAACAAGGATGTACCCAAGTGGTACAGGCTCCTGCTTGGCATCCAAAAGACCGAGGATCAAATCTAGGCACGGGCGAATTTCCGGGTACTTAGCAATATTGTAGCATGGCATTGTAGTAGTACTGTAGCAGCAGTGGAACTGTTGAAGCGGTGGCACTGTAGCGGTGGAGGGACTGTAGCAGGTATTGTAGCGGTAGTTGTACTGTAGGAGGTACTGTAGCAACGCGGGTACGGTAGCAGTACTGTTCACTGAGGGGTCCTTTGGGCCAAAAAAATGGGCTTTCAAGCCTTGTATTCAGGCCACTTGGCCTTGGGCCTTTAGGCTATGTGATCGGTCTCCCTCTACCCAGTCTAAATAGGTCATTGCATTAAATAATAAATGGAGACTTCGACCCCTACCTCTTAAAAAAAGGGTATTCTTTGAAAATGATAAAATTTTTAGGGGAATCCTTTTATTTTATACTGGATCTAATTTCTGAAAATTAAAATTTTTTGTTAAATATTAGTTTTAAATTTTTTAAAAATAGTCAATAGTGATGTGAATGAAAAACATTAAGAAATTAAAAAAATGAAATGACAGTTTAAAATAAATGTAAATAATAATTCTTTATATAGGATAACATTTTTTGAAATATTTTCATGATCATGGACATGGAATAGAAATATTATTAAATGAAAACCATACAACAATGTCTTAAGGGAAATTTTCTAACATAGGGAACATTATTTCATTGTTTGTTCAATAACTCCAAAAAAATATTAATTAGATACAATATTTAGAACCCATTTAATTTTAATTCCCATAGTTTATATTAGTTTCATATCATTTATGTACATTTTATATTTAGTCACTAAATCACTTGATTTTATATTGGACTTTTTATTTTCATTTCGTCCAAAATAGTTTGGATATGTTGAATGTGGTTATATGTTTCATGTTTCCCTTATCACTATAATCATACCAATTTTATCATAATCATTTTTTATTTGTAATTTAATTTTTAATCGTCCATGTATTGAGTTAATAAAAAATGATATACATCATTCTTGGTGGTGGTAGTATGCACAAATACTTGAGTGATTTTTTTATTTTACCACTGTCTGAATTAAACATAAATAAAATAATGGTTAACCATTAATGAAAAGAATCATATTATATTTTTCAATTGAATTCATTTTTAGTTTTATTCATGTGATAAGTTTATTGAAAAAAATTACATCGCTTCATGGAGGAGATATTATGTTCATACACACGACCGATGTTTATATATTCCAAAGGATGTGAGGGAGATATGTTCACTAATATTTTATATTTAAATTTCCTCAATGATATCATAATATTAAAATAAATTCATTCAATTTATCATTATGATAATCCATGTGATGTGTCTATGAATATAAAACACACACAATTTGAGGAGGTTGTATTCAGTATGTACACACAAGAAACATTGTCATTTCCCATAGAATGGTAATGAGGTTGAACATAGTTTTGGAATCACAATAATAAACCCTGAGAACACATATTATACTGATTTAATTATTTTTGGATCATTATGATAAATTTCTTGAATATATAATTGAAAATAATAATCAATGAATTTAGGTAAGAATTATAACTGATCCTTGGATATCATCATATGGATAACAGCATAAGCGTTCTAGAGATGTTATTTTGGTGATACTAAGAGCTCTTTGACGTTGGGAGGAGATTCGTGGTGTGGTTTTTTATATTGTGGTTGAGATAGGAAGCTTAATGTGGATGGATATATGATGATAGGAGGTTCCCTTTTATTAGAGAGAGGATAATCACCCTTCTAAAAATTAAGAACATTAATATATAAATAATTTATATCTTAATTAATGTGGAACCAATTTAATAAAATACAAATTATAGGATAATTTATCGTATAAATCATCTCATAAAACAAAATTTAAAAACATTTTATAGATATTTGAATCCATGTCTCTAATTTTAGACCCACTCATTGGGCATTTTTTGTGTTTACCAAAGTGATAAAATTTTAACATAATAATGACTCATGAATACTAAAAATAAAATTTAATTAATTAAAAATTTTATCATCTTTATTATAAAGTGGAGTAAATTTTCTAAATTACAATTTTAATAATTAGTAAAGCATACGTTTAATATTATTTTTAACTACTGCATGAATACAAATTTTTCTATAAAAATTTGTATTATTTAAAAAAAATATTTTACCCATTTATATATTATAATTATGTTTTTTATTGAATAAATGTATAAAGGTAAATAAATTTGGATTAATTTTATATTTAAAAAATTTCCAAACTGTATGAATCCTTCTAAAAACATGAATAAAAGAGAAGAAATAAAAATAACATAAATTTGAATTTAAACATTACATTGATTTCCAAAAATGTAAAACATATTTTTATAATATGGAGATTTTATCTTTATAATAACAGTATTGCATATAATATATATATAAATATTTTATCTATAAAAATGATTTATAAAACTTCATGTAATTCTAATATCATGAATTTTTTGATAAAAGTGGAAATATATTTAATTCTAGTATTTTTTCACAATTTTCCTAATTTTTAATTAATATATTAAAATACCATAATTTTTTATGGAATTTTTTTATATTATAATTCTAAAATTAATTCCCATTTTATCATTTAAATATTAATAATTAATTAATTCATGTTGTTAAATAAAACGGATTAATAAATGGAAAAATAATTCAGAATAATATAACTCTTCCATTATAGATCAAAAAATTATATGAGTGTATATATAAAACTATAATTATTATGAAAAAAATATTAAATTATAAAATTTATTTTGTTAAAAAATTACTTAGGTTTTATATAATGTATATGTAGTTTCATTTCATTTAGTAGTTAATTGGTTGCTTTTTCCTCGTTTTAGGGAACATTCATAGTTAATATGTACTTCAATATAGTGGGATCCATATATATTTCTAATATATCACTATAAAGTTAGTAACAATATATATGTGTGTGTGTGAGTGTGTAAATTGTTATTCCATATAACACAATATCAGGGTTATGAATATTTTTTCATAGACATTTCAATACATTGATGAACATGAAACAAATAATTCATTTATTAAAAAGAGAAATCAAATTCATATCTTTTATGAGTTAGTAAATTTCAATAATCCATTATTCCTTGATATTAATTTAAATAAATTTGAATAAAAAATATTATTTAAAACTAGAAAAAGTTATTCAAATATGTCAATAACACTGTTTTGTGTCATATATTTTAATATATTATTTAAAAGGGAATTGTTTTTAAAATAAACGAATAATATTCACCTTCCTACAAAGGTAATTCCCATAACATATTTATATTTTTCATCAATTGAAATTATTTAAAACCCATTATCATATATGGTTCAATATATATTCCATAATTTCGGAAAATATTTCCATGTAAACAAATATTTGAATATGAAATTCGCACATCCTAAGTATCTCATATAACTTATTTTCTCATAATGTCTCACCGATATCTAAAAAATGATTATCAAGAACCTTATATATTTTCGAGTATAAAAATATATCTTTAATAAATATGAGGAAAAGTTATTAACTAAATATTTGAAAACAATATGAATCAGATCTATATTAATATAAGGTGAATTATTCAATTCAATAGTCAAGACTATAAACTCAAAATAAAAAAATTCATAAAAAATTATGTATTTATTATATCATATTTATTCTCTAAGAATTTATATTATATATAATGAATATTTTACTTTCAAAAAAATTCAACTTCTTTATGTATATGAAACAAGTCTTGGATGTGTGTAATATTATTCCTTTTTTATGGTAATGGAATTTATTTCCATATAATCCATGTGAAACATCACATAACCATCCATCTGCATAATAAAAATTATACATCGTCCCCATGACAAAAAAATGGGTGAATACAACCATTATCTTAACACTTAGGCATTTTTTTCATCATCTGTAAAAAATAATCCTTATCCTTTTTATTGAATTTTTTAGATATCGGTCATTCCATAAGGGTAAATTTTTTAGAAAACAAAAATTCTCTCTAGGATAAATATATATGTCGGTATTTATGAAATAAATCAATCTTTTTCTACCTAATAAATATGTCTTCCATTCATAGGTTTTATTTTTCATCAATATATTGTGTATACTTATATTCTCTATGAACATCACTAATGTGACCCCCTATAGGTTTATTTACACAAGACATAGATGATAAAGACTTCCCATAAGGATACAGTGTTACTCATCTTCATTATGAATAATAATTTTCCTCTCATGAACTGGATTTTCACACTATTCATTTAAAACAAATAAATATACATGAATTACGAAAATATTACTATCTTAACGATATTTACATTAAAAAATATATGATGTTTATGAATCATAATGGTGATTAACTGATATATAGTTTATATATCAATATTTCCATAAGGTGTGTTGATGAAAATCCTTGAATATTATGGGATATTTTCTAATGTGTTTGAAACCCCATAAGAATAAAATGGATGAAAAAACATGAGATTTGAATACAAATAATGGAACCTTATTGAGGAGGATATGTCATCCACATTAGTTGAATAGTTTTTTGTTTACAACCAGTGATGACCTCATAAACATTGGGGTTCAATATGAGAGGAAACTGCTGATTTTTCATTAATTGTTACTTTTTTGTCACATGAAATGTGAGTGTAATAGGGGAAAATGTGAATAATTTTTAAAATTAGAGGCCATGATGAAACTAAATGTAGAATGAAGAAAGTTAAAGATAAAGTCATTATTACTATAACTCTTGATGAAGAACCTATGACATCCAATGGTCGACCTAATGTTCCTTCTGATGGGCTCGAACACTAAAAACATATGAATGATAATGATAATCGTCCAAATTTAAACCATATAGATCATAGGATTATATGTTTAGATGATGATTCATATAATGAGGCTTCTATATTTACATCACTTGTTAATGATGCTGATGGGGCTCCTCTTGATTTTGTAATGGATCATGTTGAGGTTAATAATTCTGATGATGTCAAAAAAGTCATCACATTTGGTAATGGCTTAAATGGACAAGATTCTTCCGAAACAACATGTTTTAAAATTGTATCCCCCCTAAACACCCACAAAAGAAGCCTTAGATTTCATGTTGGTTGGATTCCCCCATTCTGAGTAGGATTTTTTTAATGGTTCGGACTTCGTAGATGAATTTTTTGTTCAGGAGGATAACACTATGTTGGTGGCTATATAGGAGGTGGGAATTCCCCTTAATGTACCTCGTAATGTATTGGTCCCTAATTATATGAATTTAGGAATAATTTTGAATTCTCTTGATAATGAAAATAATGGAATGAGAGCTTTGTGATTGGAGGGGATCCCTCCCTTTTACCGATCATGAGGTGCCAATTTTTTTGTGTCAATGTGAAAATATGTTTTTTAGAAGGTATTTTTAGAAAATCGTCAATAAATTGATAACATGGAAAGGGAAGGTTGTATCATAGACAAGTATAGTTATTCAAGTCAATATATTGAAAACATCTATGATTTTGTATTATTTCTATTTCTATAGTTGTCTTAAAGATATCATTAAATAGGTATAAAACATCATTCATTACATCATTTGGATGTGATCAACTCATGAAAATAAACTAATTAAAGTCCAATAGAAGGATTGTGATAATCCTGTTGATATTAGAGTAATATGATTCAACTTCCTTAGAGTCTTCAATGAGTACTTAATTAAAAAATAAATTCACTTTCCTATTTATCATAATGATTCATCATCAGAGTTTCCTATCACTATGTTTATAAAACGAATAATTAATTTTTATTATTTGAATATCCCTTAATTTTTGTGGTCATACTTAAAGTAGGGATAATATGATATCATGCTATGTTCATCGTATAGGGTCTCTATGAACTTCTAAATAAAATATTGGAACACCAAATTTCCATTGAGGCAAACAAATTAGGTAATCGACATTCCTCCCTCTGTGTATGATTTCACTATTATTGATTTTCTATGTTTTAATAATGCTCATGACATGATTCCCCCTAAACTATAAATGGAATTATAGAGATATGAATACACTGATATGACACTCTTGTTTTGAAAAAAAATCAAAATAGAATTTCTACTACCAGGGTTTGTTAAAGATACTTATACAATTGATCTGTTAACATTCCCTCATGGGTGATGGGATACAAAAAAATCATTCATTTCACTAGCTAGTTTTCTACTAGTTTAAAAAATATGAAATAAGATGATGATGTAACAATCCAAGTATTTATGTAATAATAATTTTTTATATCTATTAATATTTATGAATAATAATTAAATATTATATTAAATAGAACACTTACTTCGATAGTGTAATCCACACGCAACAATGGGGTTCTTTGAAATCTTATGTTGCACACAACATTCAGTAGTACCATAAAATAATGTGTTAATAATATTATTTTAAATATATGTAAATTCATTGCCATTGTATTTTTGGGAATGAACATAACAAACTAAATTATTATTACACATTTTTTTTAAATGTATTTACATTGTTCAATAAATTTTAGAGGCTTAAAATAAATACGAATTTGATTTTAAGCATTAAATACTCTAATATTCTTTCAAAAGGTGAATTACTATCTTTTGATGGTGAACCCTTTTTAAATATAGTTTTTGACACTTTTTTATGTTACATTGGACAAAATAAACATATTATTTAGATGAGAGACATCAAAATTTATTTCGGATAATTTTTTGTAGTTTTCTAAAAAATTCATTTTTCAGTGATTGGTGAAAAAATACAGCATTTTAATTCCCAACATCCTTATCATCTAACTTATTTATATAGTTATATTCTACATATAATTAGTTTTAAACTGTTATAAGATAATTATTTTATCTTTTAAAACAATTTTGTTCATTAAAATTTATTTCACCTTGAAATTGGACATAATCAAATGTCAATATTTTGGAATTTTTTTCATAAAAATGGCCTTTTTGGTTTTAAAAACAAAATTTAAATTTAAATTAATTTCATCCACTTATATGTTTTGAATATGGAGAAATGGATTCCATATTTGTAATTATTAGGTCCAAATTGTGTCTATAGATAACTTTTATATTGAGACATTATGATTAGTAACATTAGTTAATTTTTTATTTAACACAGTCAAATGGAAAATATGGTAAATAAGTGCATCAAATAATATAATAATAATAATAAATTACACTAACATGTGTCCTAACCCTATTTTCTGATAATTTTACGACCATGTGAATCCATGGGTGGATTTTGGGACACAATAGATCCCCTTGTATGTGGAAATGACATTTTATAAAAATTAATTTAATGATATGGAAAATACCACATAAACATATATCTTTTCGTAAAATAATTTTTATGTGGGGTTATATAAGCTATAATTTAGATTATAAATATTAATTAGAAATGAAAATATATTTCATAAATTATGGTATAATATTTATAATTTTCATATATTAAATAGATAAATTTAATCATGACACAATGATGATGTAGTGATTGCTTCATTAATAATGGATTCAAATAAATGATATTATAAATGTTAATATAAATTCAATTTGGTTATTTTGATTTCATCCAAGAATTTTTTGGACTATAATAACATGTTATATATTTATAACTGATGTTGGGTTTCTAATCAATCATGTTATTTTGGATTTTTTAAATGTCATGATATGAACAGGGTCAAAATTTACAAAATTCATATTTTGTAATATAAAATATTTTATTAAACATTATGAATTTCTAAAAATATATAATATTCATCAAAATAGATAACAACAATAAAAAATTTATTATTGTCTCTCTAATTGGATATCTATCATCTTTTTATATCTATTTGGATTCTCATAGTGGTAAATGCTTGATGAAATTGTAAGAGTAAAAAAGAGTCAAATAAAAATATAAGGATTAAAAAATATCCAAAACCTATAAAATTCTTATTTGGTGATTTTATTTCGAACAATAGTCTTACTATCTCCGAATATAATGAGTTCTGGACCTTTTGAAACCTATAATAATTTTATTATATAATAATACTTTCAAACATTCATATAGAGCCCCTCCTCCCCCTTGTAAAAGGACATCACCACTAACCCATTAATCACACCTCTCAAGCCACTAGGATCATCAATAAAATTCCAAAACAATCAATAAAAATCACTATATTCCTATTATAAGGCTTCCCATGGGCCAAAAAATTCATGAAAGTTATTTGGCTGAAATCGCAAGAATGACCTGATTTGAGGTAATGTCTTCTCTCTAGATCATTTCGATTATTTTTCCATATCCACTCCCTATGCTCATCTTATTCATTTATTAAATAGAAACACCATAATACTAAATGTACAATGTTTTGGTTAATAGATTAATTAAAACTACACATACACAAACCTCTATCTAATGGTTATAGAACATACTATTTCTGTAGACAACGAACTACTGCCTCACAAAATGAGGATTGTTCAATCGTATCCTACCACCTCTCACGGTGTCCATTATTATGGAAATGTAATTATATATGATATATATGTTATTTTAATCAATATTCTTCTTTAATTATCATTTAAAATATAGGTGTATTCTTTTTATGTTGTATAAATATGATTATTTAATTCGAGGAAGCGTGGACTACCGCCCCCTCAAAGAGATATGCCTCATTCATGATATACATGGAACATATAATGGATTATATTAAAGAACATATTTCAAATATATATCATATATATTATAAAATAATTACAATATAGTTATTTATCATTTAATATTCATTATTTTAAACATTAAAAAGAATTGAAATTAGCGTTAATGCATGCATGCGACTTACCATATCCATGATCAGTTCGTTTCATTTTTTATACCCAAATTCTATGGACTGTTATAAATACATATATGGTGTATTTATGTGATATATATGATATATAAACCATGAATATTATTCTATATATAATGTACATTTTACCACAAAGAGAATTTTTAATTATAACATGTTAATTTTTTTCTTAAGTTCTAAACATCGACAACATGTATGAAAAGAACTCAAATATTTTAGTTATTGTTATAGAAATTTTATAAATAATATAACAAAATAATAAACATTAAAATTGTTCTTAATAAATTATAAATTAAGATATGTTTATAATTTAGGAAGAACAAGGAACATATGAGACAATTTGGACTCATGGTAAGGGACTTTGTCTCAATCTCTATTCATTGGGGCATATTTCGATAATATATAACTCATTAATTTATAAGTTGTATAATAAATCCCTTTCAATAATACATTAATTCAACGGTAAACTTTTTTATGAAGAGTTTTATTAAATGAAAAAAAATGAATGTTTTTAACGTTTTCGGTGACAATGACCTCTCTAATCCCAAAGTCTTTATTTGGCTTCCTATATAAGCCTTAATTTTTTTAAAAGGGAAATAAATACCTTATTACATTTATGTTTCTTATAGTATTAAAAATGGATTTTGAAATGCATTGTGTATTTCAATTTTTCAAAATGATGTATTGAGATTGGAAAATGTTGATATTTTCAATATTTTATGTGTTATGATTATGAATGGGTACTTGGACATTTGACGGGTGGTTACCTGATAACCCAAATGATGGGTGGTTCCGTGATAAACCAATTATGGGTGGTTTCTTTATCACATCCCATGAATTTGGTATGGAATTCCGTATTATGTATATCCATTTAGTGATTTCTGTGGAAGTCAAAAGTATGGTTATTCAATTTAAGTATGATTATGTCCTAGGTTTCCTTTATATGATATATGTTGTTCTCTATGGGATTTATGGTAATATTTCGGTATCAAAATGGGTATGAAATGATCATATATTAATTGAACTTTTTTTAATACTTCTTAATGGTAAAAGTGTAACATTATAAAAATTAATTAATGGTTTTAATTTTTTTTATACAGAAACAGTTTTTCATCTTTATGTATTATTTAATGAAATTTTTATGATCCTCGCATGTTTTTTAAATATTTTTCACATGAATTAATGTATAATAGGTTCAAGGATGGGATCATGGAAAATACATGATTTTTAAATCATTTAACTAGACATATAAATTTTTCAAGAGTTTTTTTATTATGAAAATAATAGATAGTGAGTAGAAGTGGCTACGTGTAATATTCATGTGGTTATGTATAAGTTATGAACTGATTCTCTAATAAACTAAACCTAAAAATAATTTCAATGAGAATTATTAACAAAATTGAATATTATGCAATGTTTCAAGATGGGGACTCATAGTTCTTATTAGAGTATAGTTTAGAAAACATTAGAGGATAGGGTGTTATTTAATCAGAAGTGACATAACCATAATGGATAGCTTATTAGAAAGTGTAAAATTTATTTTAGATAAATTGAATGAGTTTAATAAACATGATTAATCATATCATAGTATTTACCCTCTTCATAATATATTATATGATAATTTTACTTATGTATACACTCTTTCTCTTTTTGGATTTCATAAATGGTTGGATATTACAGGTACCAATGTAACACTAGATGTGAATATAACTATGAAAGTATTCTGAATAACAAACTGAATGAAATGGGTGCTTCAATGAGAACTCTAGAAGTTATTCTCAACCAACTATTGGGAGTCGTGATGGGCCACTTAAACCATGGTTATTTTTATAAGGCAGCGTATACGTGATAAATAAATCCCTATGTAATTTCAGGTAATAATCACAAAGGTTAGCATATTAAAAATACTATTTGTTAAGAATGTGGAATTAACCACCTTTGAAAATGCTTTAAAGATAAGAGTAGATGCTATAAATATGTTCATGAGGGTCATAAATGAAGAACCATCCATGTAAAAATGAAGTGTCCAGTTGACTCTAGGAATGGGAATGACGTTAATTTTTAGGGATCAATTGAATGAATTAATTGTGGTGTTCATGGTCATTATACAAATAGAGGTCCTACAAAGAAGGTTCGAGAATATGATAAGTAGAAACATACAAATATATTATTACCAATATCTAATCCCATTCTAATTGAGTATGAGGAAACTGAAAATGATAAATGTAAGTTAAGGACTATTTCTTAGATGATGTTTTAACATTATTGATTCATTGGATATGATTCATGATATTGTTTTTTGAAAAAAAGTATTACAGAATAAGTTGTAAAAGAATGTTTAATGGATCAGGAAGAAAGTTGAATGAGTAAAAAGTTTACATATAAAGGATTCAAGAGTTATAGATGATTTTTGAATGATGTAATGCTTAAAATTATTAAGGATCTTTGGATAATGGGATTAAATTGGATGATATTTTCTACTATGACTACCCCTGATTTTTGATATGTAAAAATGTTATTCATGAAATAGTCATCTTTTCTTATGTTGACAAAATGGATAACCTTAATAGTTCATTAGATCTTTTATTTTTTAGGTGATAAACGGTTATTAATTTTAGCATGTAAATGTATGGTATTAGATAATATTTGTTGTTCAAATATGATATGATTATTTTTTAGGAATTTATATCATTTTTGGAAATATTATAAAATAATATAGTTTTGTAAAAATGACAACACACATGCCATGTGACAACCATTTGCATTAGATAATGATGCAAGTGTCAAACCCACAACCAAAGTGTGATTGGTATTTATCACCAACCACCTGACTATGTGAGGTCCCTGGTTAATATGACTAGTTCATTTATGTTAATTTATTTCATGGATCAATAATAGTTTGATATTGGGAACATATGCTTTATCAAATGGAATTTTTTTTTATAGGAAAATGATTTGGTGATTATGTGATAAAGGTTATTTTGTAGGACGTTCACTCTCTAAGGAACACTATGTA
This sequence comes from Viscum album, assembly GCA_963277665.1. NCBI lineage: Eukaryota > Viridiplantae > Streptophyta > Magnoliopsida > Santalales > Viscaceae > Viscum > Viscum album. The sequence continues at coordinate 1,021,121,784 of OY728143.1, forward strand.
CCGTAAGAAAATATAATACTATGGTATTTCATTAGAGGAGTTAAAATTAAATTTTATTTTGGGAAGAATTTATTTTTTTATTATGGATATATGGAGATTTGGGATATTTATGAAAATGATTAATCTATCATAGATAATGTGTGATTAGTTTAATTACATTTTAGTATGAGACTTTATGAGTATTTGATTTTATTTAGAGATAAATATTCTGATTTACAATGGATCATTATGTGATTAATTTTTTCCAAGTTTTTTGTTTCAATCATAGATGTGATTATATTGAATAATTTTAAGGAAAATTGTGTATGGAATGGTCTTTGTTGAAATTTGCAAATTGTTTGTTGAATTTTAGAGATTATAAGTAGTATTTCATATTATAAATGATTATACTTTAGGGTATTATCGGAGCTCATACTAACAATTTTGGTTTTGGTTAATGTCGTAAGATATGGAAAATATATTGTTCGTATTTTTTAGATTATGTGATTATCTAGAAGTTGATTCTAGAGCATTTGATGTGACCAACTCGTATTGAATACTCATCGTTTTGAAAAATGATGAGTTTTTGGTATAAACTTCTCAAAGGACACAACACTACTTGAAAAGTATGTATATTTCATTTTGTTCTTAATCAATTTCTTAAATAAATTAATCAAAATTATGAAGAAAACATAAATCAAAAAATTTCCAATTTACTTTTCTTATTGAGGAATCAAAGACCATTAAACGTGTCACATGTTTGTGGATTTATGGTGGTTAACATTCCCCTGATCATGTTTTCTATCACTCTACATCAGAACATGATGATCAGTTTTCTCTTCTATACACATGATTTCATGGAATCCTAGTATGTGTTATCTCTGGTGACCTTTCTACTTCTCTTTCATTCTTTTATAGTGATAGTTTTATTGACTCTTTTTTCTATGTGGGACACTTACTGGAATTTCCTAGCTCAATTTTAAAATAGTGAGGACACAATTTCCAAAATGGGGGAATGATGTAATAAACCATGTATTAATAGAATACTAATTTTTCATATCAAAAAATATATATTAATAAAATATAAATTTTATGTCAAAGTGTAAACATTGTTCCATATCATACTCAACGCGCAATAACATGTTTCGTTGAAATCTTATTTTGCACACAACACTGAGTTATTCCAAAAAATAATTTTATAATATTCATATTTGAAATGGTAGTTTACATATATTAATTGAATTATTAGAAGTAAAAAACCAACTACATTATGATTACACATGTTTTTTAAATTTATTTAAATTTATCCAATAAATTTTATATAATTCAAATAAGGAGGAATTTGATTTTAATCGTGAAATACGGTAATATTTCTTAAAAGATTGAATTATCTCCTTTTAATGAAGAATCCTTTTTAAATCTAGTTTTCTACTCTTTTATAGGATCCATTGTAAAAAAATAAACATCTTATTTATAATAGGGACATCAAATTTTATTTTAGGTAAATTTCATGTATTTTCCAGAAAATGTTCATTTTTAAGGAATAGGGAAAAATAATGCATTTTAATTCAAAACTGGAATTTCATAAAATTTATTTACATAGAAAGATAACCCATTTAATTTTTTAATGATATTTTGAATTATTATTTTATCATTTAATCAATTTTTTTAATGATAAGTTATTTCACATTGAAATTGGACAAAATCAAATGTCAATTTTTTGGTAGTTTTTATTTCTTAAAAACAATCTTTTGGGTTTTAACAATGGGAATTAAGTTTAAATTATTTTTAGGAATGTGTGTGATTTGAATTTGGAGAATTGGATTCCCTATTTGGAATCATGTGGTTTAATATGTGCAAATATGTAACTCATGTTTTTATACATTATGAATTGTAACATCAGTAAATATATTACTTAACATTATTAAAGTGTTAATCTGGTAAATAAGTGTAATAAATAATATTATATTAATATTGCAAAACCCTAAAACTTGTCCAAACCCTGTTTAATGATACCTTTCTGACCATGGTAATCTTTGGGGTGATTTTTGGACCCCATGGAGCCCCGTATAACTGAAAATAATATTTTATAAAAATTAATTAAATTTTATGGAAAATGTTACATAAACATATATCTTTAAGTAACAAAATTATTATTTTGGGTTATATAAGTTATCATTTCTACTATAAATAATAATTACAAATATAAAAATGTTTCCTAAATCATTTTATTTTATTTATAATTTTATGATAGTAAATAAATAAATTTAAATATGACACAATGATAATGTACTGATTTCTTAATTAATAACATATTAAAATAAATGATATTATAAATGATAAAATAAGTATAATTTGGTTATTTTTTGTCATCGATGAAATTTTTGGATTATAGAAACATGTTATATTTTATTTAGTTATGTTTTTTAGAGTAAAAAATGTTGTTATAGAATTTTAAAAAATCCTGATTTTAATTGTGTCTAAATTATCAAAATTCATATTTTAAAATATAAAATATTTTATATAATATTATTAAATTAAAAAAATTACTATTATGAAAAATAGTTTTAATAACATTATAATTTTATTATTGGATCTTTAATTGGTTATTTATCATGTTTAGGTAACTATTTTGATTCTCAATATTTTAAATTATTGAAAAAATGCTAAGAGTAAAAAATGGTTAAATAAAAAAGTTATGGATTAGAAAATAAACCTATCTAATTATTATTGGATGATTTTATGTCAAAAAATATTCATATAATATTCTAATTTTTTGACATTTGTAACTTTTTAAATTGAATATAATTTTATCATAAAATAATAATTTCAAACATTTCGAAAGAGCCCCTCCTTCCCATTATAAAAGGCCATCACATATAACCCAATACTCACACCTTCAAAGCCCCAAGAATCATCCAACAACTCTTAAGATAATAATTCAAACATCCCCCTCTTCCTACTTGGATCATTTCTATAGCCATAAAGAAATTCGAGAAATCCCATTAGCTCACATCAAAAGAAGTTACCCAATTTGAGGTAATGTCTTTTCTCAAGTTCATTTCTATTATTCTTCCTTATCCACTCCATGAGATCTTATTATTATTTTTTTAAATAACAACACCAGTATCCTCAATATACTTATTTTTTTATGATAATGATTCAAACTACACTTAAAAACTTCAATTTAATGGGAATAGAACATATTATTTCTGTGGATGATGAACTATTGCATCACGAAACGATAATTGTTGAATCTTCTCCTACCACATCTCATGGTGGACATTATGATGTCAATGTAATTATATATGATATATATGATATTTATTTTTTCTCTATTCTTCTATAAGTCTCATTTATACCATACCTTTATTCTTTAACGGTTGAATAAGTATTATAATTTAATTTGAGGACGTGCGGACTACCGCACCCTCAATGTGATATGAATCATCCATGCTATACATGGAATGTATAAAGGATGTAATTAATGAAATTATGTAACATATATAACATATTTATTATAATATAATTATAATATGCCTTTTTATCGTTTTGTTTTAATTCCATTAAATATGAAAAATAAATGAAAGTAGCACTCATGCGTACGTACAGCTTACTATTTCCATGAACTCTGTATTTCCTTTTTTATATCTAAAAGATATAGAAAAATATAATACCTATATACTGGATTTATTTTGAATATTTTATATCTAAATCATGATTATAATTCTGGAGAAAATGTTTTTTTTACTATATGGACATCTTTTTATTATAACATGATAATTTATTACTCATGTTCCGAACACCAAAAAAAAGTCTGATAAAAACTCAAATAATGAACTAATTTAAATGTAAATGTAATAATTGTTATAAAAGGAATAATAAACATTAAAATGATTCTGAATAATGTATAAATTAACATAAGCATAATATTCATGAAGAACAAAAAACAAACGAGACAAGTCGAACTCGAGGTAAGGGACTTTGTCTCAATTTCCTTTCATTGAGGCATATTTCGACAATAAATATATATTTATTTTAATCATTTTATTATAAAACCATTTGAATTTTAATTTAATTCAAAGGTAATATTCATTTATCAATAATTTTACTAAATGAAAAAATTAATGTTTTTAATGTTTGGGGAAACAATGTCCTCTTCGTCGTCGTAGTCGTTATTTCGCTTCCTCTATAAGCCTTAATGTTTTTAAAAGGAAAAGAAATAATTTTTTATATTTTTTTTTGTTTTAATAATTAAAATTAATTTTGAAATGGATTGAGTATTTCAATATTTCAAAATGATATAATTTGATGACAAAATTCTGATATTTGCAATATTTTATGTGTTATAATTGTGTAATGGTACTTGGTAATTTGACAAGTGGTTACATGATAAATCAAATGATGGGTAGTTTCCTGATAAATCAAGGAAGGATGGTAAAATTATAACTCCAATTCTTTAGGTAAGGAAGTCTTCCGTATTGCTATTCTATTTAGTTATACATGTGGAAATTGGCCATATGTTTATTCCATTAAATTAGGTTTATGTACAATGTTATATTTATATGTTGTGCATTGTTTTATATGGGAATCATGGTAATTATTTTGTTACAAAAGGAGATAAAATGATTCTATATTCAGTGATGTTTTTTTGAAACATATAAAAGTTGAAACAATTATTTTTTATTAATGTATTCAAGGTTATAATGTTATTTAAAGACTAACAGTTTTCATTCTTTATATATCCCTTACTGAGCTTTTAATGGTCATACCACATTTTTTAAAATTTATTCACAGGGCATAAGGTGAAATATAGTCAAGGATGAGATCATGGAAAATTCATGTTGCTTAAATAAGGTAACTAGAAAATTATTTTTTTTTAAATTATTAATAAAATAATTGATAGTGAGTAGAAGATTCTACTTCTAATATTCAAGTTGTTATATATAAGTTATAATATAATTTACTAAATCTATAAACTTATAAAGATATTTAATGTGATTTATTAACATAATTAAATATTATGTAATGGTTATGGGTGGGACCTTACAGATGCCAATGCATGGGATTATACAATGTGCATGAATCTCTTTTTCTTTTCTTAGATACATGTGTTTTCATACTGAAGAGACTATCTAAGATCTTGTTGTTTTATTTTATTTTAAATATAGGTTTTGGAATTATGTACAGTGTACCTATGGATGTTGTTTGTATTTTAATAGCTTTGATATGGTTTTTATTTAAGTATATTTGATAAGGAAATGATATCAACATTATAGGTGGGTTGTAGTGACCAAATTCAATCAATTTGTTATTTGATTCATCTGATACCATCTCCTATATGTGGAGGTCTATATATTATTTATACTTTTAGATAATGTCCCTTCATTTAAATCCAAATTTCATTACATCTGTAGATAAGTCAAAAAGTCTTCCAAATCTCAGACTGATAATATGAATAATTATTTTACTATATTATATATTCTTAGATTGATTGGTGATAATAAAAGGATAAAATAAACCATTTTTTCATAAATCCATTAAAGAGATTATTATGATGTAAAGGTGTGTAAAAATAATTGTTAATGGTGAGTCCAAAGATGCATCAGGACCCTCAGGTTGTGGTGGCATCTTTGGATCATATTAGGGCCTCATTAAGGACAATGTTTTCACATCATTGGGAGAAATAAGGCTATTGAAGTTCTACTCTTGGATATGATCAAGGTGGTGAGGTATTCTATCCAATTTTGTTGGTAGTACCTGTGGTATGGATATGAATGTACTATGTATGTGGATATACATAACGTGAACTCCTAGAATGACAGTTTTTGACTATTTTCATACTGGATATATTATTTACAAATCAAGGAGTGTATTTTCTTTAATGTCACACATGTGTATGAGGAAGATAAATAGGTTTTTTATTCTCTCTATAAGAGGAAATTTATCGGGATATACTTATTATGGCTATTTGTGGTGTCAAATTTTGGTGTATTGATAGTTAATGTGGATGAAAATTTTTATTTTCATAACCAACATTATAATCCCCATTTGTAATGTCTCGTTCTCGAAAAATATTTTTGTAGTTTTTTACGGATTGGGATTACATGTCTATAAAACCATTTTATTATATATTCCATTAAACTAATATATAATTTTTTATAGTTTCGAACATATTCATCAACATTTTATTCCTCATTTTAATTTACAATATTAAATTTACTTTCCATATCATACCACTTCTCTCGAGGAAACTGCTAATCCGTGATTATAAACTTAAATTTATTTCATTCTTTTATCCCTATATCTTCTTACACCATATAATTTTTATTCATTGGGTTTCTTGGATAATCATATCACATTTTAAAATATTTTTCAAGAATTAAAATCTTCCTCCAATTACATCCCAAATATAAAAATATCATATTGATAGACTTGATCCACTACTCAACAACCAATTTATTACTTCTTCCATTAAAGGGTAATGAGATATACAGAAAGTATTAGACCAAGGTTTTTGACCTTTTCTATAAGGTAAATTTTTTCCTCCTAAATTCATGGATGTTGGTAATAAAATATGATAACCTCACTAATATTTTTATAATCTATTTGAATTCATCAAAATATAAATTTTAGGCTTCAGAGGGAAATTACTACACTAATTACTGGTGGTATTATGTCATACATTATATCTTTTGGTTAAATCCCTAAAAATTACATGTAACTAATAATTTTTAATACTATGAATGTAGACACAATATTCATATGTAGAAAATTTTATGGAATATTCATTAGGGATTATCTTAATTTTTGCGAAAGATATATTATTCTAAAATATAGTTATCAGTGTTCCTACTATAATAATTTTCAGACCAAACAAAACAACAATGAATCTAATAAAATTGTGAAAATATTTAATTTAGTAAAATTGTTTAAAATACACACATTATATCCCAATGGATAAAATTATTTTTAATGTCATGGGTGACTAGAGACATATATCACATCAATTTTCAATTTTAACATAATGTATATATTATAAGTATTTTTGAATCATTCTTATTAGTTTTTATACAACACGGATAACATTAATAGATCCTTACTTGGTATCCATGAGAAAGAAAAAAATAACATGGGAGCTCAAATTCATGATAAGTGGTTGCATAATACAGAATCTAGTGTGAATAAATAGGGAATAATACATATGTTAAAGTTAATAACCAATGAAATGTCTATATAATTAATAAATGGATCATGAAATATATTCATGGAAATTATCAACATTATAATAATATATAATTATTATTGAATTCTTACTAATGGAATGCATAATTATAGACATCATAATCATACATTCGATTATTTAGAAACATACTTTCTTTAAATGGTAATAAATTCACCAAAAACATAATTAGTCCTTATATCATGTAAAATTATTTATTTTTTTATACCATATATGATGCATCAAGGATCATTAATGTACCTGACCTATCACATACATAAGTCCAAATAATTCTATATGTATTGAATGAGAATTTAAATTCATAAGAAATTTCTTTTATTGATCACATTATATTTTTATTGACTAAAATATATTGAATATATATATTTCAAAATTCAATGAAAAACAATTATTAGTAAGATAATTTCAATTCAAACTATATGTACTAATTGGAATATAGTCAGCTCAATATTTACATGATGATAAATATATCCATGATATAAATTAACATGAAAATGAATGATAACAATAATTTTAAAAAAGGAAATAGATTATTAGAAAACATGATGTCAAGGATGTGATTGATCATAGATTATATTCTAGTGTGAATTATTTGGTATAATCCATATATATACAAGCTATTTAAGCTAATAATAAATTCATTAAAAATAATGGTTCTCATGTAATGTAATTACTTTTTATATTTATATAATAAAATTAAATTACAACATTAATAATGAATATTCTGAATACATTTGTCACATTGATTTAAAAACAAAGTTATATATTAGTTATAGAACATGTCACATAAGGTTTCCAGGATAACTTTAAAAAAAATTGAAATATTATATAAATTAATTGAATAATTAATATAAACCATGTTAAATTGTGAATATGTAGAGTTGAGGATAAACAAATATATGGTACCATAACACCATCATTAATACAATTGGATTAAAATAAACAAAACTGAAATTAAATCACATTCAATCCGTTTATGAAAATTATTTAATTTTTTTAAAAGTTTAAATATAAACCTAGAATAATGTGAATATATATTATGTTTCAAAAACCATAAAAATGGAATTTATGATAAATAATGTAAATTAGTTATTATGGTAAGAAAATATGTTCATGAGAAACTTTTTACAAATTGATTATTTTCAAAATTTTGATGGAAAATTGATTTGGCGACACATATATATTGTATTGAGAATATTATTTTTAATGTTTTAAATATAATATGAATTTTTTTTTAAATTTCTCTTAATATGTAATATATATCAGATAAAATATCCTTTAATAAAATAATGAATATGGTCAATGGAGAGAAAATTTTGACACCAAATATTTTAAACCTAATTTGATGTCATTATAAAAAATTAATTTGTTATTTTGGGTTCCACATTGGATATAAATGAAATTAATTGTTTTCAAAAATGGAAATAAACTGATAAAGTTAATATATATGTTCTTTAATTAAGTATGAGTATATAATTCCATCATTGGTAATTGAATCATAAATCATCAAGGTAAAACGTTAGAAAAGTACATAATCGTAACTCCCTGACCCTAGTTACCCTGACTCGATGCATTATTACACAACATTGGCATGATCACAAAAGATAATGTCTCGAAAGACCGATTAATTTAGTAGCCTTGGAAATACTATATATATTAATAAATATTACATTATGTTATAAAATTAAAAAACTACAACAACATAGTCTCCATAGGCCTCACTCATATCCCTTATACTATCCATGCAGGTCAGTCATAATATACTTCTTCGCATCCTGGGAAAAATAAAACATAGAAAGGTGTGAGCTCAAATTCTCACTAAGGATAACAATATAGTAGAAACATTCATAAATAAGAATAAACATTTAAGGTAATGTATAAGAATGAAACAAAAGTCTTTTAAACATGAAATTTAGAATATTATGGAAATGATAAAATCAAATAATTCTATTTACTGATTCACATAGATATTATACTAGTTGAATAATCCCAAGAAATATCAATAGCCACTTTCATAGTGACGGAATGCATAATGCCAGTCTTCATAATCACATACTGAAGTCCTTGTGCCAAGACTACAAATAATATTTTTCCATGGACATGTTCCAAAACACTATTTTTTTCTCATGAGACCTATCGATGCATCAAGGATCTATAGTGGGCTCCACCCGTCACTTTCTATGTCCAATTCATTCCTCATTTGAAAAGGATTAAACATATCATAAACATTTGTATTAAAACTAGCATACAAAATTTAAATACATTATCCATAAACCATGAATGGTTAATAAAACACAGCCTCATTCAAATCTATCCCAAATTCTTAAATACAATATGGAAGTTTTGTATCATAATAAATTAACATCAAACAAGCTTAAAATGTATCAATGGATGTTGACATAGATGGAATCAAAACATTTTGAGGGAAATATATCTTTCTATTTTGAAATATTGTAGAAGAAATTTAATAATAAAATAAAATATTTATTTTCAAAACATTCTTATAATCTTGAAAGGGATGCTTCGACAATGTAATAACAACATAAAATAGCTTCACCTGCCAAATAAGTTAAAAATCATTCTTACCTTAATTTTGTCGAAAATGTTATAATGTACATTGTTTGGAAAATGAAAGAACGATTCCCTTCAAAACATATAAGGTAAAAGAAGGTTATAAATGACTTTAACTCATTGTCTAGTAAATAGTAAAAATGTATTGAAATACATTTTTAAGAAAACATGGATGTGGATGATAAAGAGGTCCTAGTAGATACTTACGTAAAAACAACCATGGATAATAAATAGATTGTGAAATTAAACCTTAACTTTTACTTTACTTTAGTTGATGGTATGTTAACCACCTGTATAGTAGTTAATAAATTGTTATTAAATTATACAAGAACTATATCCTTAAATATGATATCATATAAGATCTTAAAATATTGCTTTGTTTATAATATTTTAGTAGTATCATTGTTTCAGGTGTTAACTAATTAGTTTTCCTTTATATGATTGGTTACGTAAGCCATGATTGTTATGTATAAGTTGTATTTGATTCATATAAATAATGATATTATGTTCTTAAAAATTATTTTTAATCACAAAATGAAAATTATTCTTGAATGATTATGATGGGGAATGATTCTCATGGCGTTTGTGGAAATGGTAATCAGTACATACGCATGAGTGACAATATCATTATATTGATGGAGAAATCAAATTTAATTAGATGGTAATAATATATACAGAATAATTACCATGTTATATTTATTATTTATATCAGTTATAATCATTATTATAATCATCCAAATAATGAAGTGTTTTAATAACATATTACACCACGACTTGGAGATGGTAATCTGTATGTACGCACGTATGGTGACATTGTCATGTATAGGATGGATAGAAAAATGAATATAATCATACCATTTTTATAATAACATCAAATTATATAGAAGATACTTGAGTTATTTTTTTTAGAATTGAAAAAACAGAGAAAGAGGAAGTGGAAGAAGAAAAGAGATTCAATGATGTGATTAAATATTTACCTCTTATTCAGGTTCTTCGTTTTGATTTGATAGAAAGGGCTCCGTAGGTTGGCATTATAATAAACGGATAGACTTGAGGATGAAGAGAGAAATGTTGGGAGGATATTTGGGTAGGGTTTGGACGATCCAAAAGGCTTTGGAGGGTTGAAATTAAGAGAAAGGGATGTTCCCTTTTATAAGAGAGATAAGGGTCACTTTAGGAAAAGTTTGAAATATTATTTTATACTAAAATGATTTTCGGTTTCTAATGGCTCCAAAATGAATTATTTCAAGGATAAGGTGTGTATGGGTTGAAAACTCTCAACAAATAGGTTTTAGATAGGTTTACGTCATCATATTATCTTTATCTTCTAGATTTAACTCTTAGTTAAATAGTATGACTTTAACTATGTCTCTTTGTATTTTTTTATTATTATATGGTTTATAAACATACAATGAACATCCAATCGAACCTCAAGTGGTTCATTAATGACATATATAATATTATTTAAGCCCTTTGGATGAACGGTAGATTTTTAGGAATAAAATATTAATTAATAAAATAATATTTGTTTTAAAAAATCAATTATGTCAATTTTGATATTATTTAGTAATTGATTTTTTTGAAAGCCGTCAAATCATTTACACTTCGAATAAAATTTATTTAACCTAGACTAACATGTAATATTAACATATAAAATTAGTTTAATTCATCAAATGTATAAAATTACATATATATGTATATTTATAATATCAATTTTTTTAATATTTCATTAATAAGTTAATTATTGCATCATGAATGTGTCATAAATAAATTAATTTATATAATGTCTATAAAATATAATTAAAATACCATTATGTATGAAATGATTTCATATTTCTAATGAATTTTTTTATTCAAATTTATATTGTTTGTAACCCTATATTATAGATTGTTTATTTATTAAGCATTGAATTTAACTCTTTTAACTCATCTTTATGTAAAATAATAATAAATTTACTAATCTACTCCATGTGGACCCAAGATGATCATATTTTATTCCTAAGTTTGTTTTTGGTTGAATTATACTTATCTATTATATTTTTTACATGTTTTAGGGTAATTATAATATCATTATTACCCTTAATTACCCTATTTACTTTTAATTGTGATAAATAAAAGTCAAAAGTTACTATTCACTAAAAATTATTTTCATCCTATTAAACCAAATTTTACTTACTGATATTAACCCTTCCTCTAGGATTTTATAAATAGAACTCCCATAAATGGTAAAATTATGTTTTATGGAAATTTTCAAATTCTCCTATGAGGTGGGTAAAAGACGGTAAAAAGTTCAATAAAATTTTTATATATCTACTATTATTATTAAATGTATCCAATGAATTACATTGAACGTATATAGGTATTATGTATCTATTTTGACATAAAATAAATTTAAATAAAAAAATATTTATTTAAATAAAAAGTATATTTTAACCAATAACTCAATGTTTTTCACTATTCAAAAAAATGAAATGTTTTCAGAAAAACACCAAAAATTCACCGTAATATAATATCGATATTTATTAACCAAAAATGAAGTCCATTTTTAAAGATAAAATTTAAAAATTTTATAAATTTTGGTATTACTATTCATAACGTCTTGTTTGATTGGTTGATGTTTGTCTGATCTCGAAGTTTCGTACAACACAAGCTATATTATTATTCAAAGGGAACCATACCATGGAGCTTGGGATGTTACATTCTCCCCTCCTTAAAATAATTGCTTCCTCAAAATTTCTAGAATATTACTTCATAAAATTATTCAAGTGGTTATTCATCATAAGTTACATGGGTTCCCACGTTGCATCTTCCATCTTATGGTTTCTCTATTGAACATTCACAAGACGAGTCATCCTGTTTCAAAACACTTGTTCTCTGGTATCAATAATTTTGACAGGATATTCACAATAAGATAGATCAGGTTCCAGTTCAATTTCCACATAGGTGAGTACATCTGTTGGGTCAGGCAAGTATATTCTCAATAGTGATACGTGGAATACCTCTTGATCTTTGGAGAGACATGGAGTAATTTCCAAGAATAATCTACAACTCCAACTAGTTCTAGAATTTCAAATTGTCCTATGTACCTGGGACTCAATTTACCCTTCGTACCGAAATGTATAACACCCTTCTATGGAGATACAATCAAGAAAACATGGTCACCTACTTGAATTTCCAAATACTTCCTTCAGTTATCAGAATATCTCTTTTCCCATCACTAGGCTTCTTTGATATGGGTTTGAATAACCTTCACCTTTTCCATTGTTTCCTCAATAAGTTCATGGCCTATGGTTTTTCCTTCACCAACATCATCCCAACAAGTTGGTGTGCGACATCTCTGGCCATATATATCTTCTTATGGTGCCATCTGAATTCTTGAATAGAAGCTATTGTTATTGGAATATTCTACCAAAGGTAAATGATGATCCCACATAAATTGAAAGTATAGTGAGCAAGATCTCATCATGTCTTCTAAGGTTTGAATAGTATGTTATGATTGTCCTTCAGTTTGAGGGTGTTAGGTAATGCTCAAACGAAGTTCAGTATCCAGGGCCATCTGAATACATTCCTGGAATCTTGATTTAAAATGGTGATCACGTTTAGAAACAATCGATAGGGGTACCCCATGAATTCTTAAAACTTCATTAATATACATTCTTGTTAAAAATTCAAGTGGTAGTTCTTCTATTAAATCAAGAAAATGTGATGAATTTTCAAGACCATCAACAATGACTCATATTGCATCATTCATTCTAGGTGTCTTTGGTAGCCCCATGATAATGTACATCGTAATTTTATCACATTTCCACTCAGGTATGGGAAGAGGTCAAAACACTATTCTAGTTTGTTAACTTTCATCTTTCACTTGTTGAAAAACTATACACCTCGACACAGAATCAGTAATCTCTCTCTTCATTTTTTCCCGCAAAAAATGTTTTTTCAATTCATTATACATTTAAGTGCTACCAGGGTGAATAGGGAGATTGGTTCTATGATCATCATCTAACAATTCTGTTTTCAGATAATGAATATCGGGAACACAATGTCTCATCCCAAATTTCAAAATCCCATCTTCATATATGAATTCTGTCAATCTCTCATCGTTCACAACAATAATTTTCTTTGGAAACTCCTCATCATAAGCCTACAAACATTTTTACTTTTCTAGTAAAGATGGTTTGGTAACCATTTGAAATAGTATTGATGTTTCACCTTCCATGATTATACCAATATACATTTTCACTAGATCCATGATTATAGGATCCCTTTCAACTCTCATCTTGTTTAAACCTCCCTGATCCATTCTTCTCAAATCACCTACAGCCTTATTTTCCTTCCTCGAGTGGTAGTGTATTGTGATATCAAAATCCTTGAGTAGTTCAAGCCATATCATTTGCATCATGTTGTGATCATTCTATGAGAAAATATAATTCAAACACTTGTGATTGGCATAAACATCAAATTTTTCACCATAGTGATAATGTCTCCATATAATCAAGGCAATGATTAAAACTACTAACTCATGATCATGAGAAGGATTGATTATATCATTAATTTTTAGTGGTTATGATGAAAAGGAAATAACCCTATAATTCTACATAAGGAAACAACCATGTCCTCTCTTGGATGAATCATTATAAATAACAAACTAATCATTCCCCAATGGTAGAGTCAATATAAGAGGATTGAATAATATTCTCTTTGATTCATCAAAACATTCTTCACACTCTTCTTTATAATCAAATTTTACCCCTTTATGTGTCCGCTTGGTTATTGGGTTAGCCAATCAAGTAAAATTCATGACGAAATGTAGATAATAACATGATAAACCAACAAAATTGTGTACCTCAGTTATACTCATCTATGTTGGCCATTCATGGATTGGTCTTCTCTTAGAAGGATCAACAGAGACACCATCATTAGTGAAAATACGGCCATGAAAATAAATCACCTAAAGCTATAATTCAGACTTACTAAACATCCTATATAATTAATTTCTTTTGAGGGTTTTCAGAATGGTGTGGAAGTGATGTTCATGATATTCACAACTTTTGGAGTATACCAGGATATCATAAATAAATACCACTACAATTCCACCATGATATTCCTTGAAAACATTGTTCATTAAATCAATGAAAACATAGGGTGCATTAGTCATCCCAAAAGGCATTACTGTAAACTCATAATTCCTGAACTGGGTTAGAAATGCAGTTTTTGGAATTTCTCCCTTCATTACACATAATTTATGATATCTAGATTGTTGGTCATCTTTGAATAAAATTTAGCTCTATGAAGTTGGTCAAATAAATCATCAATGTGAGGTAGGAGGTACTTGTTCTTTATTGTTATAAAATTGATCTCCCTGTAGTCAATGCACAACCTCATAGATACGTCCATATTTTTAACAAAAAGGAAATGGGCTCCCCTTGGAGAAACACTAGGGAGAATAAATTCCTTATTATTCAATTCCTCCAGTTGTATCCTTAGTTTCACTAATTATAAAGTGTCCATTGTATAAGGGGTATTCTATAATGGTGTGGAAAAATGAATTAAATCTATCTAAAACAAGATTTCTCATTCAGGAGGATGTCTAGGTAAATCTTCTGGAAACACATCAACATATTCTGGAATAAAAGGTATGTCATCTATTTAAAAATTTATTTCCTCGCCCAGAGTTATTTCATTCTCTAACTCCCCAATAATTGAATTTAGCTGAGCTACTAGGGGTGGATCTAGATAAGAATCAGATGGTTACCTTTCTTCTCTAAATATAATGTACTCATTATCATCATCGAAAATTGAAACCTCCTTCTCCATATAATAAATTTTCACATCATGGTTAGAAAGCCAATCCATACCATGGATTATATCAAATTAAATCATGGGAATGATGATGAGATTAGTAGATAAATAACGTTTATATTCCTTAATGGGAACTGATTCATAAAACATTGTGGCAATGATACTCCCCTTAGGAGTTTTGACAGAAAACTCCCTTATTAAATAAAAATGGAAATATCTAATTTTCTTAGAAAAATGGGAATATAGGAATAAATGTAATGATCTAGTGTCAAATAATACATTTTCCAAACATGAGGAAACCATTAAATTACCTGCCACCACGTCTTTCAGAGCTTCAACCTTAGCAGTAGTGATAGAATATGCTTGGCCCTGATCCCTTGGCCTTTTCTGGGATGAGTTTACTTGGAGCATAGGACATTCATTTCCTATTTCCACCTTTATCTATAATTAAATAATTCAACATTGACAGAATCCTTCTTCCCTTTGTAATCACGAGATTGGTGGAATTTTTCCCCACAATTGTAACAGAATCTCATTCCCTTCATGAAAGTACCATGGTGTTTTTTCCCACATTTACTACATAATGGATATTAAACTTTTCCCTTCATCCCATTATATCCATTTCCAGAGTGTTTAGATGATCTCTTCTTCTATTTCTTTGATTTAATGTCGTATGTCTTGGATAATTCCTTTTCTGTCTTGATAGCACATGAGACAATATCTTCGTACAAGGAGAAGGAGTGTGAGACTAATTCTCGATGGAGAAATGGTTTTAACCAATAAAAGAATCTATCAATAGTAATTATTGGATTACGTATATAATCTACAACTTGACTTTCTATCCTTGAAAAGTTAGCCTCAAATTTGTGACATTCTCATCCTATTTTTTCTCAGATTCGTAAATTTTCATTCCATATTCCCTCGATGGTCATGAGAAATGTATTTTTAAAAGAAAATATCTTGAAACTCACTCCATTCCATGATTGATACATCTTCATATTCTTTGTGTTTTGGATTAGTGACCACCATTGATCTGCATCTCCCATGAGGTGATAAACATCCATGATTACCTTTTCCCTTTCGCTACTCCCCAAAGCGTGAAATATTTTCTATAAAGAATTTTTCCATTTATCTCCTACAAATGGATTTGTACTCCCATTTAATTTTTGTGGTTGTTGCCTCATGAAGTGGTCTAACATTGATCCTCCACATTGTGGATCAGGGTGATCCATACGGGTAAAGTTATTATTCACAACCTGGGTGAGTTTTCCCAGTTTGGTGATAAGATGACCAGCACTAGTTGCATCACTATCTCAACTATAATTATCTATATTTGGAGGTAAATCCCTATATGGATTATGTGAATTGATATAGTTTCCATTCCTTCAACTAGGAACCATTTATAACTGATTTCATACAGTAGTTTAGTTTATCAATAGAAATAAATAATTCCAAATTTGTAAAACTATTAACATAAATTGAACTATTTATAGATATAATACATAATCCTAAAAAAACTGTTTGAGGAAGTATATACTCATAAACCCATCATAATGGTTTCTAATGAAAATGAGAGTTATACTAAGCATACCCCCCATGAGTGTCATAACCAAGAGTGCAGCAAGGCCCGTTGTCATGCACCAGTTCCCATTCGAGTCTAGCTCAATGAAGTGTTTTTTGGTTTTACACCTACGTACATTTGTGCTAAATCCACCTCAACATTCTCATATCTGGATACGGATGTACTTCATGGAAAACTCAAAAAAACTCTATAGTACCAATATTCTAAGAAGTTCTTATATTTTATTCTTCAAATACTATCTTAGGGTAATGTTCTAGAATAAATGTATTTTTTATTCTAAATTACAAGGTATATACTAAACATATTCTGATACCAGCTATAATTCCCTGACCCTAGTTACCCAGAGTCAGTGACTTATTACATAACATTGGAATGATCATAAAAGTTCATGTCTCGAAAGTTCGATTAGTTTATTTTCCTTGGAAATACTAGATACATTCATAAGTTTTACATTACAATAGAAAATGAAAAACTACAACAACATAGTCTCTATAGGCCACACTCATATCCCTTAGACTATCCCTATAGGTTAGTCATAATATACATATTCGAATCCTGGAAAAAATAAATAATAGAAATCGGTTAGCTCAGATGCACAGTAAGGATATCAATATAGAGGAAACATTCATAAATAAGCATAAACATTTAAGGAAATGTTTAAAAATAAAACAAAAGCCTTTTAAACATGAAATTCGGAATAATATGGAAAAAATAAAATCCAATTATTCCATTTACATATTAACATTGATATTCTACTAGTCGAAAAATCACATGAAATATCAATAGCCACTTTTATAATGATGGAATGAATAATTCCAATCTTTATAGCCACATAGTCAAGACATTGTGCCAATACTAAAAAATATATTTTTTAAGGCATTGTGCCAAGACACTAGTTTGTTTCATGAGACCTACCAATGAATCGATGAGCTATAGTGGGCTCTACCCATTACTTACTATGTCCAATGAATTTCTCATATGAAAGGATTTAATCATAACATAAACATTCATTCTAAAACTAGCATTAGAAATGTCAATACTTTATCCATAAACCACTATTGGTGTAAAAACAACAAATCCACTATCAAAATTATCACAAAAAAATTGATATAATATGTAATATTCTATAATAATAAATCAACATTAAACAATCTTAAAATCCAACAATGTATGTTGACATATATGAAATCAAAACTTTTTGATAGAAATACCTCTTTCTAATTTGAAAAAAATTAGATGTCAAGTAATTATAAAATAAATCATTTATTTAGAAAACATTCATATAATATTGTAAGAGAAGCTTCAACGATGTCATAACAGTGTAATATAGCCGCACTCGCCATATAAGTTAATAAAACATTCTTACCTTAATTTTCTCAACATGGTCATTAAGTACCTTATTTGGAAAATGACGGAAATATTATTTTCAAAAAATATAAGGTCAAATAAGTGTAGAAATGAATTTAACCCTTTGTTTAGTAAATAGTAAAATTTTTTTGAAATACATTTTTAGGAAAACACAGATGTGGATGATAAAGAGGTCCCAGTAGATACTTATGTAAAAATAACCTCGAATAATAAAGAGATTTGAAAATTAACCCTTACCATGTGCATTTCCTTAGTTAATGTTATGTTAAACTCATGTATAAAAGCTAAATCATTGTTATTAAATTATACATGAACTAAATTCATAACTATTATATCATATATGGTCTTATAATACTTCATTGTTAGTAATATTTTAGTAGTATCATCATTTCAGGTGTTAAGTGATTCCTTTTCCTTTATATTCATGGTAACATAAGCCATGTTTGTTATGAATAGGATGTATTTGATTCTTATACAGAATTATATTATGATCATAAACATTATTTTTATTCAAAAATTTAAAATTATTCTTGAATGATTATGATGGAGAATGAATCTCATCGCGTTCATGGAGACAATAATCCCTACGTATACACGAGCGACAATATCATTATATTAATAGAGAAATATTATGTAATTGGATGGTATATAATATATACATAATAATAAAAATGTTATATTTATTATTTACATTAGTTATACACATTTTTATAGTCATGCAATTAATTATGCGTTTGAATAACAAATTACACCACGTCGTGGAGACGGTAATCTGTACATACGCATGTATGGAGACATTATCATTTATATTATGGATAGAATAATGAATATGGTTGTACCATTTTTATAATAACATCATTTTATATAGAATATAATGGATTTATTATTATAAAATGTAAACAAAAAATAAAGAGGATGTGTTAGAAGAATAGAACTTGAAAGATGTGATGAAATATTTACCTCTTCTTAGGGTTCTTCTTTTGATTTGATCAAAATGGATCCATAGGTTGGATTTATGACTAAAGAAATAACTATAGGATGAAGTGAGAAAAGTTGGGAGAATATTTTTTCAGGATTTGGCTGAGCCAAAAGTCTTTGGAGGTGTGAAATTAAGAGAAAGGGAAGTGCTCTTTTATAAGAGAGGTGATGGTCACTTTTGGAAAATCTAGAAATATTATTCTATAATAAAATAATTATTGCTTTATAATGGATTCAAAATAAGTTATTTAAAGGATAGGGTGGGTTTGGGTCGAAAACATTTCAATCAACCGTTTTTATACTAGTTTATGTCATCATTTTAAACTTATCATTTAGATTTAACTCTTACGTAAATAGATTGACATTTGTCATTTCTCTTTGTATTTTTATATTATATGGTTAATGAACATACAATAAACATCCAAGAGAACCTCAAGTGGTTCATTAATGACATATATAATATTATTTAATCCCTATGGCCGATCCCTGGGTTTTTAAGAAAATAATATCAATTAATAATATAATATTTTCATTAATGACTCAATTATGTCAGTTTTGACATTATTCAGTATTTGATTTTTTTTAAAGCCATAAAATCTATATCACTTCGAATAAAATTTATTTAACCAACCCTAACATGTCATATTAAGATATAAAATTAGTGGAAGTATTCATAAGTCTCAAATTATAGTTTTTTGGATATTTATAATATCAGCTATTTTAATATTTCATTAATAAGTTAATTACTGCAACATCATTGTATCATAAATAAATTAAATTATTAAATGTCTAAAAATTATAAATAAAATACCATTATATAGGAAACTATTTTATCATTCTAATGAATATTTAAATTCAAATTTATATTGTGTGTAACCCTATATTAAAAATTGTTTAGTTTTTAAACATTGAATTTAACTCTATTAAATTGTCTTTAAATAAATTATTAATAAATTTCCTAATCTAATCCATGTGGACCAAAATGATCATTTTTTATTCCTAAGTTTTTTTTGGGTCGAATTTTACTTATCCAATATAATTAGTACTTGTGATGTGAATTTATTATGGCATCATTTTTAACATTAATTACACAACTTACTTTTAACCGTGGTAAATACAAGTCAGAAGTTATTATTCACCAAAAATTATTTTCCTCTTATTGGACCATGTTTTCCTTACTGATGTTAACAGTGTCTCTTGGATTTTTGAAATTCAACTCACAGAAGTGGTAAAATTATGTTTTATGCAAATTTGCAAATTCTCCTTGGAGGTTGGCAAAAGACGGTAAAAAGTTTAATAAAATTTTTATATATCTAATCTTATTATAAAATGAATGCAATGAAATAAATTGAACTTTTATTGGTATTATGTATTTTCTTTCCTAAAGAAAATTTAAATAAAATAAATAATTATTTAAATTAAAATTCTGCTTTAACAAATAATGCAGTGTTTTTCATTATTCATAAAAAATTGAATGTTTTCAGAAAAATACCAAAAATTCGCCCTATGCTAATTTCAATATTCTGAATCCAAAAATAAAGTCTGTTTTTAAATATAAAATTTATAAAATTTTAAATTGTGTGTAATACTATTCTTAACAGCTAGTTAGAATGGTTGTGGTGTGTTTGAACTTGAAGTTATGTATAACACAATCTATCATATTATTCAAAGGGAAACATACCGTGGAAGCTTGAGGTATTACAATAAAAACTTATCTTTGAATCCATATAAGATTAACATATTCAAAAATTATATTTAATTATTTATTATTTATTATTCCTCTCAACCAACCCCATATTAATATCTTTTTCTATCATTTATTCATAACTTACCTTTTCCTATTTACTCATAATTCATCAAAAAAAAGTAATTATTTTGGCATTAACTACTAGGCATGTTACTATCCAGTACTTCTAGACCTTATAGAATGGTCTTGGTTCTTTCCCCTAAATAATTCTTGTAAAGTCATGTATATTTAATTTTAACATCAAATACATATAAATAAACATCCTTGTAATGTGGTTATGAAAAATTATATATCTTGGGAACGGTTGTTATGTCTACATATACACATGGGTAACATTTGGATTTTAGAAAGATATAGATGAAATTGAAGATAAATAATAATTTATCTCTAAAAATAATAATTATTTCATAGAAATAATATTTATGTATTAAATAATAATTTATAACATTCAATTTTAGGGGGAGATAAAAATGAAATATGTTATTTAATTAAGAGATATTTTTTATGTATGCATGATCAATGTTCTTATATCCCAACAGATATAATGGTGGTAGTTGACAATCATTACGTAGTGATATTATATGTTTAGATAATAAATTATATATAATTATTTATTATAGGATAGTTATAGAATATTATCATGTAATGGATAATTATAGAAACTAGAATTATATTGATTAAGATGATTACCAATTTGTTGGGTATCCACCAATTTATATCTTCTTATGTGTTCGTAGAATTTTTTATTGGAGATAATAGAATATCTATTTAATGTGTATTGGTGTGATAAAAATTTTTAGTATATATTATGTGACCTAATGTCCAAATTTTTTTGAATTGGTGATGGGTTTGAGGGGATACTTCTATATATGATAAGAGTGGTGCCTTATAAAATACTCTAAATTTTAAAAAATACTATGTAAATTACTGATTAATTATCAAAAAAATGAAAATGAATAAATGATATGATATTTTATGGTCCAAATAGACTAATAAAATCAATTCCTGACATGTTTTAGTGATATTTTTAGACGTATATGTTTCTTTAACCTCCTTGATAAAACTATTTATGTTGTCCTTGTGATAAACAAGTTACATGTTAACTAGTCTTTATGATTGAATATAAATTGGATCTTATTACAGAAAATGAGTATGATTATTCCAAATATGGAATCCATTTTAATATATTTAATTTCTATTTGTAGTAAAATTATATATTATTATAAATACATAAAATGTAATAGAAAAAATTCATTTAAAAAGTAACTTTTGGTTGATTTTTGAAAAATATTAATTTTTTAATTTTTTTAAATAATTATTTATTTTCACATTAATTGGATTATTATTTTAAAATATGAGATTTCTTTGAATTTAAAATCTTCTCAAAATGGAATGCATCCTTTGAAATAACTAATTTAATAATATGATAAAAAATTGATTATTATATATAATAAACTGTCAAATGGGTTTTCCTTTCTCAAAAATAGGCATCTAAATTAAAGAAAAACAAAAATTATTAATAATTTATTTTACTTATGTAATAAAAATTTCTACTAATAAATCGTGATATAAACATTAATTTATTTTTATATACTAATGATTCACAAATGTTACAATATTTTAAAAATATTTTTCCCAATCCCACTAAAATATATGCCTTTGTGAACAATCTAAAACATTCACCCTAATTACATTTCAGCCTTCTTAACTCAAAAATGAAATCCATTTAATCATAATAAAATTATAACATTTATAATATTTCGTTATATATATGTATCCATGAATTATTTCTTTTACAGTAATATAACATGCATTGGGATATAGTTTTAGGATATACTATCTACCGGCTTGAGTATAATATCATATATTCCATATATTTATATAAGGTAAATACTTGTTTTTCTATCAATATATTCCCATATAAAATAACCATTCTTCTAAATTAATTACATTCCCTTATGAAATTCATTCATTTAACTATAGGAATTATTATTTTCTAAAATTTCATGGTGATACCCTTTTAAATCATTTATTTAATAATAAAATTGTCATCATCATCACATAATTATTTTCATTACATAAATGAAAAAACATTAATAACACAAAAATATATTATATTATCCTTAAAATCCATTTTAAATTACAACTACCTTTAATTTATTGATATTTTCATTTTTTAATGATTTTTTAAAATGTTTTCTTTACTTCATCACACCATTAGAAAAATTATTTTGGAAATTCCATTAAATTTAAATCTATAGATTAATCCCACATAAATAACAAATATTAATTAAATTTGAACAAATTAAACACATTAAAAAAATAGAATTAATAATTACTTTAAATTTTTTGGAAGATTCATTAGAGAATATAATTCAATATTTTTTTTTATTATTTCATTGATATTTATATTTTTTAATTAGTGTTATTATATTATGTTCACTTTATTATTATTACACAAAAATTTCTCATATCATTTCATTTATCTACAATTCATAAATATCTAAAAATAAATTATTTCCATATTTTTCATAGATTATTTTATTATATTTAATATCATTAATGATTTTACATTATTTTATAACATTAATATTCAATTTTTACCGATGTATACTATCATATTGACCTATTTACATAAAATAATTTCTGATTAATTCCACATTCTCCTAAGATAGAAATCAATATAAATATATGTTTAAATTATTCTGAAAAGATAATTTATGTCTCTATATAAAATTCATATTTTTTAATTTAACTTTTTTTATAAATTTTTTTTAACTAAATTCATATAATCTGGGAGAAATTCAAATATCAAACAATTTAACATATCATTAATAAAATAATATATGAATATTTCTAGTAGATTTCATTATATTAAGTTATAATAGAAATATCTCAGTGAAACATATATAAAATGAAAACAATATGATTCCAATTTTCATGGATGTCTATAAAAGTCCTAGGTAGTTCGTTTTGCCCAAAAATATATGCCACAAATTCCCTAATACTAATGACCCCTAAATATGTTCCATTAAGATATATTTATTCTTATAGGTCCTCAAGATCATATTTACTAATTTTCATTGTTTATGCATCTACAAGAACAATATGATATATGTGTTTTGTGTATTATATTGATTTAATCAACATTGTCCCACCATATTGATTTTGTAATAAACTATTTTTATATATGAGATTTAATATAAAGGGGATTTTAAACATTAATTTAGTGGTCTGGGTTTTTAAGAACCATGGATCCAATGTGTTATGATTGTTTAGACACCTAAAAAAGGTTTTCAATATATACGTAATTTGGGATAGAAGGTATCCATGGGATGCATGAAAGAACCGGTATTTAGTTTTTTGGTAGGTCAAGCTTCATACCACCACTAGATAGCTAATGACTAGGCCAATGGCCTTGCATGATTTTCAGAGTCCACATGAATATAGGCGGTTCTATAATAGTCCACTTTTGGGGATTCAAAATGGAGTAAAACACATCTTACATTTATTGGCTATCTAGTTTCCACCACTAGCAAAAAGGGGTTTTCTTGGGGGTATAATTATAAATATTCGATATCAAGTTTTTAGAGGGAATTAAATCTTATATTACTGACACTAGTTATTGTGGACATGGGGTACCTTCCCCTGTCTTCTCTCAGTTACCATTATTTTTTTGGGGTGGTTTTGGAAAAATCTTTGGTGAATATTGGGAGGTAACTCACTTAAATGACCTCATTTCCTATCATCCTCATCTCTCTTTAATAGGTGGTTCTATAAGTTAGTATTGGATTGAATACTCAACTAGATAATAATGGAATCATCTCAAGAGAGTGGGGGTTCTATGAAATATACATATAGGACATCATGAGGCAATTCATACACACTGCCTCCATCATTTTTTGTGGATGTATGTAATTATGATTGTTTTTTAGAAGTTTTAAATAAATATTATTTCCATGATAATGTTTTTTGAATTTGTTGTTCGGTATTAACCCCATGTTAGTTACATGATCATAGAATAGACCTCATCAATATTTCTAGTCATGATTTTATGTGTGACAGAATCATTTGTTGAGTATATGGATAACAACCATAAGGGAGTAAATTTTTTTAATAGGGTTAATGTTGTTAATTAGTTATAATTTCATTATAATTAATCTATTCTGACATTTATAAGCATGGATATGAGGAAGGGGGTTTGAACATTGGTCATTGGTATGAGAAATCCATATGAAGTGGGTAATCAAGTAGAGAAATAAAATAGGGAGTCATGATTTTGGATGGTGACCACATTATAATTACTCATAGCACTGCCTTAGGCTATCATGGTCCATTTATTTTTATTGATAACCATTTCAAGTGTATACCTAGTTTAAATAAATTTATTTTGAATTAGATTTACCAAATTGGAAATTACCATAAAATTTTATTCAACCAAATATAGTAAAAATTTTAATAGAAGTTCCTTTTATATCTAATTTACTTATTGTCGGCATAATTTAAAAATTATCACATCATGTTTGTAATGTGAGATTATGAGAATACAACATTCCTGGTATTTTCAACAGAATTATTTATGTTTTAAAAGATTAAAAAGAAATTATTAAATTATTTTTAATTGGTTTTTCACATTAATGTATAATTAAAAATCGAATTGACCCTATTTGTTACCCTATGTAATGGTGAATGTTAAATGGAAAAATAAGGATTTGTGATTTCAAAAGTTTTTTGGTAAAATGAAATTTTATATATTGAATTGTAAAAAATGTGGCTTTAATTTTGAATGATAGATTAGGGGAATTAAAACTAGGTTTGAATTGGTTATATAGAATAAATTTTATGAAATTTTAAAATTAATTTTTAGGTTATAAAAAACACTCTCAAGGTAATCATGATGCTTGTACGGAAAACACCCTTAATGAGATATCATTATTCAAAAAAATCATGATGATGAGGAAAAAGATATTGGATAATAAAACATGCATTATTTTGGATCATATAAACAGTTGACATATTACAGAGGCTAATAAAATTACAATAATGGAAGACTATGTTACTCTATGTCGTGTGAAATTGGATGATGAAACTCCAATAGTCATTGTCCATGTTACTCACATTATTATACAACAAGTATAAAAAACAACTATATGGGAGGTCCATGTCACAATTTGTCTTGTGATATATGTAGATAAAACTCTCATATGGGTGGTCCAATATACTTATTGAATATTTTTGTGATAAACATTTAATTTGTGGTTGGTACGTTCTACATGGAATTCATTTAAGCACCTGGGAAATTGAAAAAGAAATAACGATCGATCAATGTCACATTCCTAAGGATTGAAAAAGTTTTAAATGTGTTTTGGTATTTTCATGAACCTAGGGAATCCGTATTTATTTTATTGTTTTTTTATTTTGATAAAATTTTTAAACAATTAATTTTTAGTACAATTGAATTCACTTTTATAGGAATATTAATATGTAGAGTTGATATTAGTGGAGGCCTACATAATTATACTTACACCCTACTAATGATTTGATGACACTTACGTACCTAAAAAATATACTACATGTTATTATTCTAGGTTTGAGAGTGGCCTAATGCTTAATGGTTTCAGAAACATGGATAAGACATGAGGGTTAGGAATAATACAAGACTTGAGATTGGTTTTCAATATTTTTTATTTTTATCTTTATGTATGACTTTATGTATGAATTCCTGATTATTAGTTTTGATTTTTAAAATTACATACCATATTTTATATTAATTTATTTTTATCATTCTCATTGATTTATTTTATAATTTTATTATCTATTTTTTTTTATGATTCCATTTAATTTCAGAACAATATTATTTTGATATGTGTGTAGAGTATCCCAACTATTCATATTTAAATTTATGCTTCTTATTTTTATCCTAATATATATTTGAAGGAATGACTTAAGTATAATAGAAACCACCAGTCCAAATACTGATTACCGATCTGGGGTTCATGGAGAATAAAATATAGTATCATAGAATAATTTTTTTTACTATTTTGGAATGGTAAATATGTGTTGTGGTGTTGTCAGTCCATGGTATATAACTTTTTCCTTAGACTAGAAACCTCACATATGAGGGAGATCTATGTTTCTATGGATGATATTAATTTTCAATATGGTTATATTTATATTGGATTTTATTTCAACTTAAGTGATGAAGTAGATTTATGGAGATATTGTTTTTTATTTTTGAAAAACATTCTACATGTTTTCAGGAATCATATGATACATTTATGATTCACATGTCATTAATAGATTTCATATGTCATTTTTACAATCATATATGACCTGGGATAATTATTTAATGTGTATCTAACCATTTATAATGTGGATTTAAATATGGTTTGTGGTTATATTAGAAAACAAATCCAACAAAAATATCAATAATTTTTTTATTTACCTACATTAACTAATATGTCTTATTAGATAATAAAAATTCAAATTATAACATATAGGCCATTTTACTATATTACATGAAATTTAAGTTTCATTTAACTAAGCCTCAATTATGGAAAAAATTTAATGTAAATGTTTAAATGTATATTATAAAAAATTTTGTTTTGATTTTACATCCAATCAGCTAAATGATATTCCAAGTATAACTTATAGTGAATTTAAATCAATAAATTTTACATGATATTTCATTTACATACTATTATGTTATGTAAAATTAATGTAAATATAATATTGAAATATTTAATATTGAATAGAATAATTATATAATATAGATCTAGTTCTTAACTGATGTGAAACCTATGTGTAGTTAGTTGCGACTATTGATAGTGTCTGACTTACGTGTTTTATTGGGGAAGTTGAGGCCTAGAAAATGAAATGTATTTTGATATTATTCATAATATATGATAAATAATTTTAGTATTAACAAAATAGTTGCTCGATATTGAGCCTAGATGGGGATACACTTTATTATGTGTATTGACTTCCTTCGTCCCTAGTGGTGGTGACTAGAATAGAATCCAGTGGGTTTAAATGAACTCGAATATATATTTTAGACCCTAAAATGGGTAATATTAACAATAGAGTTCATGTGACAATGAACAAGAGTGAATGCCAACCGAGGTGTTGTATTACTTTCTTGGGTAACGAGAACGATGTAATTGGGAAAGCCTAGTGACCCTCTTCAAATGAATCTATATTAAGGAGTCACATACATATAATATTCAAGGGTCACCCATGAGAAGGGTTATCTATTTTTTTAGGAAATGTAAGTATGTGAGGTAAATCTAGATCATTCAATATAATGACTAGAGAATTATGGGTGTAATATGGTTATTTTCTCAGGATAAATATATGATATTATAATCACATGATAAGAACATTCATTCTAGATATTTCAGTTTTATTTTTTGTTTAGGAGGAGGATGCTCATTTTGCTTTCTGTGTCCTTTAATTCTATCGTGTGGTTTTTAATGGAATGAATGATTGGAATTGTTAATGGTAGAACTAAACTAGTTGTTTGTGAATAACTGTTCTAGCAGTGGTTGATGCATGGGAGGTTCAGTTATAGTTCTTCATATAATTGAGATAATCCTTGTAAATTTTTAACCTTGCATACCCCGATATATTTGGATTCAAATGGATGGGTTAAAGAAATGGAAGGTTCATTCATTATGGTGATTTGATATCAAAAATAGATTTTGTTTGAAAAAAATGTATGGATTTATATACATTTCAATTATTAATGTGCTTACAAATTACTATTTATTAGAACCCCTGGGTAAGGAATCTATGATCATTGGAGTGTGGTTAGATTCTTTAGTTCCTTGAATGAATGTTTGTTTGTGATTAATCATGCGGATTTTTTGTGTGTGGTGTCATGCTCATGTTTTAAGAGCATGTTGGATGCTCTTTTAATGGTGATATTGGTAAGAAAAAGAATCACTTAAAGTGTATTAAGATTGGTTTCTAGTAATTGGGAATCATGAATCACTGATGTTTGGGATTGGTCATTTTGTTTGGGTTTCACTAGGGTGTCTTACAATCAATATTTTGTTTGATATGAACAAAAAATTTATTTTGTAGAATATATTTGGTAGTTGTATTTATTGAAGGGATAGTCATTAGGGTGGCCATAACGCCTTGTTCATAATTGTATTGCGAAATTCGATTGAATAATAAAGATCATTGGTTGAGGACCAGTGTCCTTGTTTATTTGTGCATGACACTTTTTATGGGTTAATGATATTTTTTCAGCAATTGGGAGGAATAAATCTCAAACTCTACTGATGAACTCTATCCAATTTATTTTAAAAGATTGATTTATGTTATTCCTACTAGGAGGGGGTAGTGCACAAGTTTCATGTTATGGTTTTGGATGTTATTTTGAAAAAAAATTCTAAAGAATATTAAATACGAATTTTGTAGTGATCTAGGAGCAGCTGGCCACTTGTGTTTCTTGTTTTCACTAATGTATGTGAAATGTGGCCTCATAATATCATCACAAATGGTAACATGTGGAGGATTCTCAAATTAGAGATGAATTTTCATTTTAAGGTTTTAATGATTAATGGATTTCTCTAATAAGAACTATGATATCAGAATTGTGCATGAGGTTTTTTGTTGGATGAATTTAGATGTAGTGATACCAATTGTGGAAGGTCAACATCACTCTATGAAGCTGTTCTGTAGATGAATCTAGTCATATCTACTTTTTTGGAAATTCTGGAGTTGTAGTTCATATAAATCACTAATGATTGACTAAATGATTGAGTTGATATCAACATAAGATCACCTTTTTAAGAAGAAGATAAATATTGTAAGTGTCAAGGCTCATGGAACTACATTATGAAATTTCAATTCAACTAATGTTTTGTTAAATTGAATTTATAATCAGGTTTGGACTATGGATTGCATGTTTATATATCATGATGTTGAATTCAATGTTAGGCATCATGATTTGGATGTTTAGTAACCCATTAGTAGGGGTCAACTAGTTTTTAGAATTGAATGATGGATGGGGTCTACTTTATTCCTTTTCAGGAATTAAATTTAGGCCGATATAATTCATGTCCTAAATTTAATTCTATATTCTGATATGTTGTCTATGGACTGGAAGGGTCATTTGAGTTACTGTTGATATTTCTTGAAATCCTAAATGGTTGAATAGTACACATCCCTTTTGTAGCATAATCATAAACAAATATTGTATCATCAGATTAATAGTGTTTCATAGGTGATCAGGGATTGGGAAAATAAACTACATCTGGTGGAGGGGTGTTTGGATTCTAGTATTGTATTTATATATGAAATTCAAGATGTAACAGTTGTTTTGTTAAAAAAAATTACACTATTAGATAGTTATTATAGTGAGGAGGATAATGATCTATGCGATATTGACTACGGACACCTTGGGTGTCTCATGGTAGAATGGAATTAGTGGGAATCATCTCAACGATTTGATATTGGGTTTAAGATGTGGTTTTTATTTTAGTGGTTGAATATCCTAGAATACAAGTTGTGTTATAGAAGTGAATTGAGTTTTTAGGGATGGAATATGACCATTGAGTGGGACATACTAACATGCATATATCATATGAATAAAATTGAAAAAAACATCTACTTATCTCATGTGAGAAGTGTTTCTTATTTTGTTATAAACATTACAAGAATATAAATGAGTTTTAATTTTAGGATGAAACATTACATTTCAATTAGTGGATGTTTCATTTTAGGAACAAGGTTTTATAAAATTATTTTAAAATTATATAGACTAAAGAAGTGCATTTTTTGGTTGTGTAAAAAGTGTCATATTGGGTTTGGGAGTGGATGGAATATACCATAGGAATTTTGGGTCACTGAGGCAAGAGACTACAACCATAAAATAAAAAATAGACCAACGTATCTGTGATCCACGGTTGACCTAGTGGTCCAATATTGGTGGGATTTTAATTATAGGCAGTGGATTGTATAGTAAGAAATTATTTTCATGCCATCCATGTGAAAAAAACATTTTCTTCACTTCTATAAATGAGAAAAATGACCAATATGATATAAATTGTAAATATTAATTTTTTATACAATGAAAAGAATGTAAAAATAGTTCAAAATTAACATTAACAAATTTTTATGCATAATTAAGAACATTATAGAATGTAACAGAAACTTTTTTGGTATGTGGAATGCTGAATATTACTCTTCTATTAATGTGAAATACCACTTATTTTTCTGTGAAACACCATTCTCCTTCTCTTATAACCAAACCCCATAGTGATTCTAACTTAAATCTAATATTTAGTTTACATTGAATGAATTATTCACAACTTTTGGTGTCCCATATATATAATTAATTTTAAATACATATTATCATACCTCTATTGAAACAAATCAATTTTAATTTCTAGTACAATGATATAACCAAAAACCTTCCCGGAAAATATATTAACATTTTCTTCAAAGGTACCAATTTTTTCATCATCATTAAACCATAAATCTAGAAAGTCCCTCTTTTTTTAGTATGAATGGATTGGGTAATGTACTTTTGGGGGAACAACATTTTAAACTTGTACATTTAAGTGTAGTTTATTTTTTCCTCTTTCCATGTATTCTTGAAAATATTAAACCATTGATCTACCTCTCCATCCAAATAGTATAATACCAATACATGTTTATTTTAGTTGTATCCCTAATTAATGAAAAATATATTTTCATCATAATGATAAATTTTAGTGAAACTATGTGATTAGAGGCCCCATATAAGAATACTGGAAATTATTATATAAAAAATATTATTGAATGTTACTCTTATCATAGGGAAATATAAATACTAACATGTTACATGTTACGTATTAGAGATAAGGACAATTAAGTGATCATAATCCTAAAAAAATTCATCCGAGTTCCTATGGAATTTTTTCATGATGGTTGTAATTGAATATCACATCAAATTTATTGTTCAAATGATTCAATAAAGTTCCAACCATTAACTAAATGAAAAATTTATTATGTGAAATTATAAATTAAATTCATATTAAAAAATAAAATATTCATGAAATTCATTCCCCGGATACGATGAATTTGGAATTCTTCTTATCATGCTATTACATATTAGGTGAAACATAAGTCATTAATATTTATCATATATTCAAATACTCTATAATAGTTAATAACGAAAATATTAATTATCACATAAATATAACCATTATGTTCTTATAATAGTGTGTAGTCTTCATCCCACACATTATCTGCTAGCATTGGTCAGGTTAATACCAGATCATTTAATTTCAGAATTTAATGACATAAGTGCATCTATTCCATAGCTACATCAAAATTCAATTGTCTAGAAAATGATATTTCTATGGAAAACACACAAAATAACTTTAAAAACACTTTATTATGTTATAAAATTCATATTATAATCCAAAATGATTTATCTAATTCTTACCATTCCTAATGTAAAAAAAACAAAAATCTGATTCAATTAAATTCACCAGACAAAACATAAAATAATTTCAAATAATTTTCGATGAATAATAAATACATATGAATTCTATAAACACCCAATAATTGTAATTCTATTGTATTCTTTTTCACTATATACATATATATCATATATAAATAAATTTCACCAATATCTTCTACAGATATCTTCTACAGATATCTTCTACCATAAAACATTCCTTAGGAAAAACCTACTAAACACCATTCATTATAAACCGGCGATAATAGAAACATAATAAATATGAAGCATAGATTGTTATTAACATATAACATATGA
This sequence comes from Viscum album, assembly GCA_963277665.1. Lineage (NCBI taxonomy): Eukaryota > Viridiplantae > Streptophyta > Magnoliopsida > Santalales > Viscaceae > Viscum > Viscum album. The sequence goes on from OY728143.1 coordinate 1,021,154,830, forward strand.
TATATATATCAATAATCATATGTTATAATATCTGTATTAGAACAGTAACATAAAATAATAAAATTATACATGATCTATTAAATGTCAATAATCATGAGTAATGGAATAAGGCATTTTCATACAAAATTAAAAAAGTCATCAGAGTGTGGAATCATTTAAGATATATCATGATCCACTATAAAACATCATAAAAATAGTAATACAAAATAGTAACATAATTATGTTACATTGTGAATATATATAAAAAGTAACATATTCACTCATTAAGTTAAAGACATGAAATAAGGTCTCCACATATACTTATGGACATTAAACTATTCCAATTACTAAACATATTGACATGGAACATTTCCGACACATATTATTGTGAATATAAAACTGGATTCAAACATAACATAGTAATATCAATATATATAATTTTTTCCTTCTACATTAGAGGTCTATAGCTTTCCTATTCATCACATAATTCATTCATAATTTTCCCAAATGAATATAAAAAATATATTAATTTATCATTTCTTAACCCATTTAAATGCAAACATGATTTCTCAATATATATTGATCATAATCATAAACGATATAGAAACACAATAAATATTGTGTCATTGGGTTATATCTCATGTGAATCATATTTGACATCAATATATGTTTTCTTATATATTAATCAATTTATAAGATTCATGACACATTTCTAAATTAAAGTAATCGTTTTATATTGAAATAATATATATAAACAATTAAAATTTTAATTAGAATTAGAAACAATAACATAGTTTTTGATAAACATGAGAACATGAAACTTATTCATTAATGAAATTAAAGGTTGGGATGGTGGGAATATCTATTTATGTTGTATATGTTAATATAGAACATTCTCTATAGAATTATTTTAAAAAGTCAAAAACATGTTTGAAAATTATAAATTTTATAATTCATCGTTTAAATAATTTTTTAATTTTTTAATATTAATGTAAATGAAATTTTTATAATATTCTATGTAAATGTAAAATAATTCAATAATGAAATATTGATGAGAATGGACATGGAAAAATAAGTTCTGTGACTAATGAGGAACCATGGGTGGTGTTTCTTAAAAAAATATATCAAATGGTTTAAAGTGCCAAATTGATAAATATGAAAATATTACAAGGCAATTACATGAATTAAAATAAGAAAATAAATTATGTGGGATTTAGATTATAAGATACATATAATTCCCCACAAGGAAAATCTGGCATAATGAATCTCAAAAAAATTAGATTGTATTACAATTCCATTAACTCAAGTCTCACCATCCTTCATTTATATTCAAACCTCCTATATAGTAAATATATAAATTTTTTAAAATTTCTCATAGAACCAAATTCATGTCTATAATAAAATATATTATGTAGTTATTACACCTTATTACCCATTTATTCAAAATTCATTATTAAAATCATTGATCTGAGTGATAACACTTTCACTTATCATACATGATTTCATCTAGTAGCTCTTATATTTTTTTTATAGATCATTGTTCTATGAAATTCTAGATATTAGACTTGTAATTATTATAATATTCACTTACTATGTAAACTATTCAATATATTGAAATAATTCATGGTTGAAATATGAATTACATCACTCTAGGGAGGTGGTATTTTTAATGTACACACAAGTGATTTTTCGACATTTCAATTGTTGAAATAACATTAATGGTAAATAATAAGTCACCTTTATATTATCATTATTATATCATAAATTTAGTATATATTCATTAAATATTTCCTTTTTATCATATATGTAAAGTTTTAATGAAAATGAAATCACATTGCTTCATTGATGTGGTAGTTCACCCATACACATGAGTGATGTTATTGATTCACATTGGATGGGATGGTAAGATATTATATAAAATATTAAAATTGAAAATGATTAATAATTTAAAAATTATAATATATAAAAATTATATAAAAAAATAAACCATTAAAGCTGGTGATTTGAGATGAATCATGTAATTGTGTGGAGATGGTAGCAAACATGTAAGCATGGGGGAAACATATAATTATATTCTAATGAAATAAAGGATGAAAATTGTTGTGTCGTTATTATAATGAAACGTAATTATATTTAGGAAATTAGAGAAATATTTTTATTGTTGATATAACATGTTTCTTATTGTGTAATATTAAATAAAATATAAATTACTCGATTAAGTGTTTTACGTCTTCATTAATTAAAAAAATTTATCTTACAAATTTATTCATAAAAGAATGTATGATGATCAAATAAATAGTTGTTTTATTTTTATGTTTATTTTTAAAGGATTTATTTATTTCATTGCTAATAAAAGAGGCTACTGAAGTGCGGAAAATATAGGATATGTGGTGTCCTTTTATAAGTTAGGTAAAATAAAAACATTTAGTTTTTCAAAACATTAATATATATTAATGTCTCACAAAAGTAAAATGAGTAAAAATAAGCCTTATTTCTAACATGGGATGATATTGTAAAAAAATATTCATAGAATTGGATTTAAACATGTTTTTAGGTTATTTAATTGCTTAATTATTTAGTTTAACCCCTCAATAACACCTTTAATAATTATCATAGTACGAGAATTTTCTCTCAGTTATGATTAATGATGAAAAAAATTAAGATATAATATATATATAATAATCATTATTATAAAAAAAATTAATGTGTCCATTGTACTAAAATCAATAGTTATAGCTGGTAAAAAGTATTCCTAATAAACATGAAAATCATGATGGAAAGGGTTTTCTATAAAAATGGCGTTTTAGTATAAAAATGTTATTAAAATTTATCCTAATACCAATTCAGATTATTTTAATTTATTTATTTATTATCCAAATAAATTAATAAAATTATAAAATATAGTCAAAACAGAAAAAGACATTTTATATACTTAAATAGAAGAGATAATTTTCTATAATATTTATAATTATTTACAACTCACATAAAAATTATCCATTCTGGACATAATCCCAAATTCTATATTAACTTAATTTTTAGATCATGATTTCAAAATTATATTCTTTTTATAAAATATAATTTTTAAAATTTTTAAAAATGAATTTTCATATTTTCTGAATAAAAAATAAAAACCTTTTTGTATTAATTGTATTTATGAAGCAAAAAAAATTACATAGAAAATTGAATGTTTTATTCATCCTAATTATTCAATACATTTATATTACATTGGAATTTTTTTTATATTTCATATTTTTTAGAAACATATTCATACCCACAAATATATTTACTGGGATATAGATGAATATTATATTGGAGTTATATTAGACGCAGGTTTTCATGAAAATAAAATCTATCAAATACTTTATGTTTATTTTAGTAAAAAAATAAACATAATTATAGGTTTTTACCATATAAACTATTTAAAAAAAATACCTCATAAAATTTCATAATTATAAAAAAATGATAATAGGAAAATTCATCATAACATCAAGTTCACTAACTTCGTCAAATTACTAATTCCTCAAGAGATCATTATCTATGTGATTAATCTTCTTCTATAATATTTTGTCTTTATGAGCCATTATCCATATTGACTATTATTTATAGTATATTTAATTCTATAGTGTTACATCCTATTATTTCAGTACATATGAAGGATCATGTACATAATTCATTTGGAATGATATATAAGAGACATTATAATCTTGAGATATCTTTAGCAGATGTGAATAGAGACATGCAATGGTTCTGAAATTATCATGAATCTCATAAGGGTTGATATATTTAGGAATCAATATTTATTTATATCAACTTAGATTAACCATCTATAATATATAAATTATTTCGAATAACTTCTCAAAAACATTTTATCACAGATCCATATATCATCATTCATCATAACTCTTCTATCAACTCTATGTTACCTTATGGTGATATTAATTGGCTCTAAAATATATATTGTCTCCCGAACTCAATCATATCCCAATATATTTAATTATCTATCTTCTTCACCACCCTATTTAGTCATTAACATTCAGCCACATTGGGGTTCATAAGGAGAAATCATAATGGTTTAGTTGGACAATATTTCTTTAAAACATCACCAAAGGAAGGTTTTTATCCATACCACCTCTAAAATATATTGAAATATGATCAGAATATCCTATAGGGTTTTAATGGTAATCTTATATTAAATATATTTTAGGGGATATATTTAGTGATGAATTTCATCTCTATATTAATACATTTTTAAATACTTCTTAAATAACTTTGAGTTAAGCCTCTGATCTTAACCAAATATAGTATAACATGGTACTCCAGCAAACCATACCGCATCATTAATTAATATCCTACCAATATTATGAAGAGAAAAATATTCACTAAATTTATTGAAATTTTAATCCTTCATAAGGTGATCAACTACATCCCATGCATTAATATACCATTTAGATTTCATGGGGATTCATACAACTAAATATATCGGTATATTTTATAATTCTTGTTTAGGTATGGGAAATGGTTGTAATTTCCTCCTATAATTATGTCCCTCTAGCATAAATTTATGACCTGACTAGAATTGTGACATACAATCTGTAATATTATTTTTAATTTTATCCCACAATAAATACTCTTTAACACACACACATATATATGTATATATACATTCTTACATCTATTATGAATATGGAATAATAAACAATGAACTCCATACAATCTATCATTCTTCAATTACTGTATTGATGTAAAAATACACATTTCTTGAACCTTATCATTCACTGACAATCATATGTGATTTAATTAGCATTTCTCACCTTATTGTCTAGTTTTACATTTTTTTCACCTTATTAATACACTATAGGATGAATTGTTGAACATTAAATTGAGAATGATTTAATATCTCCCCAATACTTTTGATTTCATGATAAATTTTCTTTAAATTAAAAAATATTAGATCTCATTTAATCATTATCTGAGTGATACTTGGATATACATTCTTCTTAGTGAAACACCCACCTTATTTTCCTTTATAGGGCTGTAATGCAATTTTTAGATATAATATTTTATAAAATCGAACTATATTGATTTTTTTTATTTAACTATTTATAAATAAATATAAACATAATGATGTTATAATAAGTATATATACGACACTATTCACCATATAGATTATGGATAAATATTTTAAATGAAAAAATTCACATCTTCCAATTCTATAAAATGAGTTCGGTAATTAATCACATGAATTACCCTATGGTCATGTTCATAAGTTATCTCCATAAACATTTCATTAAGATGAATCCCAAAACCATATTCATTGCTTAACTATAGTTCACATCCCCTCTTGCACTATATGGTAGTGTATGAAAAGGTGTGTTGTCTAACTATTTTTCATTTCCTTCAAATTATCCTCAATTTCAAGTTTCAATTTGAACATAGACCTATTCCTAGGAAAATTTGGTTAGTTTATTTTATAGTAATGAACAATGTACCTTAAATCATTGGCCGAATTCTATCGACCCATGAAAAAAATAGATCATAGTATCTAGGTTTAGTATGGAGCATTTTTCAATAACATCTATACCTGAAAGTGGCACAAAAATACCCTCACCTGAAAATATATCACCTAAGAATGAGAATTTATATAACTAAAGTCTAGAAAAATATCATGGTATTTTCTAATTACATTCTTAATTAATTAAATTATGATATTAAGATCATTTTAATGATTGAATATAATTATTATAAATTGACAATAACTATTCTTCAAATGAAATACTATATTAAAAATGTAGACCTTCTTGACCCTTAAACAATTATTTAAAGAAGGGTTGTCAATCATAGAAAGGAAATGATCCCTATGTAGTTGATTAAGCACATTATTAATATGGGGGATATTATAATTTTTATTTGTTGTGTTATTTTTAATTTCATGATAATGAATTAGAATATCTATTGAACCATATTTTTTCTAATAAAAAATAGTAGGTTCACCTCATGGTGGTTCACAAGGACAAATGAATCACTTATATAGATTCTATTGAAATTCCTCCTTTAATTCCTACATCTTAATCAAGGAAATTCAATTTAGAGTCTACGAAAAAGGTGTACCATATGGTATGTGTTATTATGAAAACTCAAATTATTATTCATGGAGGTCTAAATAAGTACTCAATGAATACATCATCATGTTGCTGAAAAATAGATAAATATTAAATGATGAGTTTCTCCCCAACTTCTTGAGATTTATAACCCTAAATAATGTATTGTAAGATCCATATAATATATATAACTACCATTATATGTTCATATTCATCCTCACACAGAATAATGACCATAATATTATTTAGAATATTAAACATGAATTCCCATCCATATAAATTGATATAGAATATAAATATATAGATAAAATCATTGAAAAAATAAAATATAACTAGAGGGAGAACCAAATTATTTTCACATAGCACATTACTGTACACTGTCAAAAGACAATATCTATATTATTTTGATGTGACCATCATACCATTAAAATTATTCTTTCATAAAAATCAGTGGCAATATCCAGAACCAAATAAATTATTAGATATTCTAGAGTAGATGATTATTGTACCTTTCACCACATCATTCTATTTACCCACATATAAAATTGTTATTTCAAGAGAATTACTTTATTCCATTCACAATAGTAGTTTATTAGATTTATTATCCTCACAATCCCAAGTAATTGTTTAGTGGTTTACATAATTTCAAAACACATTGAATATAAATTATAGAAGGATGGTGGTGTATTCAGTCGACCATTCTCTTTATTTATATAATTGACTAGCCTCTTTGCATAAGATCAACAGTAACCTTTATGGTATCCCATAGCAGTTGACATGAAATATCATCTCATTCCATTTAAGAACAATTTTGGGAGATTTGTACCAAATTTTTGGAAACTAGGAGGTCAATAACACTTCTACCCTCAATGTGACATACCAATGTAGCATCCATAAAACACCAAAAACACTTTCATATCAGTAGAACCATTCTGGAATCCAACATGCATATCAACTATGGGTTACCATTGAACAATTTCATCATAGATTCTAGAGTCCCTTATAGATAATGAATTTCCAAGACAATGTTTCGAGAAAATATATAATCTAATAGTATTCATTTCTATTTTGATGATAAAACTATAATCATTCATCTCATGAAATTTATTTATTTTTTTAATATTTATTGATTTATTTATCATCATTATTTTTCAACTCAAAACGATTCTAACCATTTGTTAGTGAAATGATTTTGGGTATTACATACTGAGTACGAAAATCTTAAAATCATAAAAACTAAATAGTATTTTTCTTATTATTTCCATGTGTTGTTGATAAGATTCATCCATAGATCAAATTCTATAACCATGTGATATAATCCAGAGATAGATTTCCATTGTTTGTGGATTGGATAATGAAAGATATATTTTCTTATACACTGATAAAATTGTCAAATCATAGTAGAAAAGAGAAGACATATAAGGAGGATGATTGGTTTTGCATGAATAATTCAATGACATGTTGGTACCCCATTTGATCATTTTAATGATCAACATGATCATACATTACAATTCATTGCATATGATAGTTCAGTTATGATATTCACATTATATTTCATCATATCTTAATATTTATTTTGGTCTCCAATGAGGATGTTCCCTAAATATTTCATCATATTCATGGTTCACAAGAATCCTTCTAGTTCTAGAGAATTAAAAAACCCAAAAAATATTGTCATCAGTCAATATATAAAAATATGACTAAAAATTCATAGAATAATAATAAAAATTATATGATTCCATAAATTGTTATACATTCTTATCAATTGATGAAATCATATTTCAAACCTTTTTTATTCATAGTAATCAACTATTTAAAATATTTATAAGGGTTCATAATGAAAATATGAATTAAACTAAAATAATATATATAACTAGTATATCAATGTGTGAATTATTTTTCCAACTCATCAGACACTAGTAACGATCGAGTCAATAACCAATTCACTACATTCATATCGGTTACCCATAAGTGAATTTCTATTTCATCCTCATCAGTTCATATTATATTGATAGAGATTAATTTCTATGAAAAACAATATTTTTTTTTCAAAAAGGGTTTATGTTTTAAAATAAATATTCTTATCCCATGGCCATTCCTCAATTCTTCTTAATACTAATATCCAAATTTAAAATAAACCCAGATCTGATAAACTTTGAGGAAACATAAGTAAAAAATTCTTCAATATTAAATGCTTGGGGATAAAATTAAGTCAGTCATACACCACACACAGGCCAAAAAGGCAGGCCACAACCCCCCCCCCCCCCAAGGGAAAACACACCCTCCAATCTAGATTTTATTCATTATTAGGTTCGATGAACCAGTTGACATGATCACTATTCCATATAACAAAGTCCCACAAAAAACCACTTACATGGATCATTGGCCCAGTTTGCATTAAATTCCATTACATCACCCTAAAAGACCATATTAATATCCCAATTTCACTTCATTGAAGATTACTACTGTATAACACAGGATACTACAGTGGCTGATACAGTACCATCACCACTACAATTCATGTTGTACTTCCCATTGCCTCTATAGTGCAGTCAGTGCTATAGTTTCTACACTACTATAGTTTTGCTTTATTTTTTCATCGGTGATTCTACATTAGCTGGACCTATTGTCATTTTATCCTCCATCCATGATATAGTATTATTGGTTACTTACCACTAATCCAAACCCCATGTATATAATATATTTATATATTATATAATTTTAGATATATATTAAATAACTAACAAAATTAAATAATCCTTATAATCCTAATTTTCTAAAATATTTGGATTATAGAATCATAAATAACCTATCACATAAATGTTCATAAACACATCCCAGAATCTTCTTATATAATTTTACAATCCTTAGACACTCCCAAAATAACATCTATTATCATACACTAGGGAAAATGGATAGCTAAAAATGTGTTGTCTTAGATTCTAAGTAAGGGAAAATATATTAGGCATATATTATTGTCCATACGTAGAAAATTATTATAAGAAAATGACCATAACATAATAATTTCATTCATAATCAGTCAAGTATCATAAATCATGATGTATGTAACAAGGATTATTGATAACAAAAGACAAAATTCATAAGGGTGGAAAATCATTAGCAATTAGTCATCATCCATAAGAGATCCTCAAAAATAATATAAGGTGTTAATATTATAATCATATAACATTTTGAAATTGTATAAATAGTATCATGTTCCATATTTATCATAATGATAAGAAATTAGGTCCTCGCATTTGCATATAGACCAGAAATCAGGATCACACATATACTTATGGACTTGAAACTTCATCTACAGATAATTTTTTGATCATTAAATTTGGTTCATGCCTAAAAACATTATTTGAAGAGTTATCAATTTATACCAAATTCATTGGATGGCTATAAAAGACCCATCCATTGCAAAATATATTCATATACAATCCATACGATCATAAAAACATTGTTCCCTTCATCATATCTTATCTTGTGGGAAAAAAATTTATTCATCAATATATATATTCTTCATAATAATAAATAATATAGAGAATATAAAAATATGGAATTTTTGGATCCTATCCCCCATGATCAGTAAATAGCATCAATGTATTCTTTCAAATAATAAAATATCAATAAAATACCAGAGATAAATTTCATGATTATAATACACCATCATTTGTAAATCACATATTTAAAAACAAAAAAAATCTCAAATATTATTAAAGGTATTTTATTTGAAAATAAACATGTCAATATTTAATTTAATATTTAAGGAAAATAATTTTCATAAATATTGTAATATTTTATTATTCTATATATGATAAAAGAGTACATTGTTTTTAGACATTTCAAAAAAGTAAATATCTCTTTATTCAAATACAAATCACTAATAATTTACCTATTAAAACATTGAAAATAATATAAAAAGAAATAAACATGAACATTTTAAAACAAATAAATATTGTTAAGAAATTATTTAATTTTTTTTATTTATAATGGAAATGGAATAACAATTCAATCGACCAAAGGGGAAATAACATTTCATTTTGTTTATAAACAATTGATTGACATTTTTATATTTCGTATAGATAAAAACAAAACTATTACATAAAAATTAATGAATTCAAATAGAAAATGAAAAATATATTATTTATAATATATAATTTTCATATAATTTACCTCAATGTAAATAATGTGTAATCAATACTGAAAATAAATGATATTCTGTGACAATTACCTTACGTCAAGTATTCACAAGCATTGTATGCATTGAAAAATCATATTTATCGAATCTGTGTGTTATTATTCACATATTCATGAACGATATTGATATATATAATAGAATATATGATTTAATATATCATTCTTCCTCCATTTTATAAAAAATTAATCTTCAAAATCACACATCTTAGTTATAACTATTACATTTTTCATACATGTTTCGATTCAAAAATACATGTAACTGTTCTTTGATAATGGTTATAGAATCACTATAATTATAAATATTGTTATAATTATTATTTTAAATAATTATATATACTTTTATAAATATTAATATAAATTTGATATGAATAATTATTTATATTACTTCGCGATGATATTAATATGTAAGTACACATGGGTTAGGTTTCTAGTTTTTGATATATAAAAGAAATGATAAATAATAATTGAAAATTATTTATGTCTTATTTTATAATAAATAACAAATAAATTCCTTAAATATATAATTACATTGATATATTAAAATAATAAATTAATAAAAATAACATAGCTTTTTGTAGGTGTTAGTCCACACGTACTCATGAGCGATGTTTTAATTTCACAATGTATGGGGAGGAAAAAATGTATATAATATGATAATTTAATATTATAATTATTTGGTAATAATTTGTTTATATAAAAATTCAAAGTATTATAATTACCAACAATTAAATATGGCTACACGAAAAAAATATTATATGGGTTTGTTGATGCGGTAGTCCACACATACACACGAGCAGTACTTTTTTCTAATTTAATGGAATGAAGGTTGAATATTGATTTGTAAAAATCATAATAACATGAAAATAAATTTGTTACACATTATTCATAATTTTATAATTTATAATACCATTTATTGAATGTCTGTGATGATATAAAATTGAGTGTACTTGGTTTTGAGTTATAACTATTCGCAAAGAAACATTAAGTTGGTTACACTTTAATCCTTAATAGGACGTTATTATGATCATACCAAGAAATAGAAGATTTTCATTGGGATAATAGGTAATTATTTTATAAATAGTTTTTTCAGCTAATTATTTCTTTATATTTTTCAAATAGAGAAGAGGGGGTGTCAATTAATATGTGAGAGAGTGGACACACTAAAAGATTCTCAAAAATATAAAATATGTTAATATATTACTCAGGAAGATAGGTTCAAATTAAGATAAAATTTAAATATTTTATGATATATAATAAAAATAAATTCATAAATAATTATTCAAAAAAATGATTAGGTCATTTTTACCATTCTCTCATTAGTTAACCCCTCTTCAACGCAATTTAACCTTTACTGTAGTATCAAAATTTTACCTTGAATACTATTCATAATTTCATAAAATTAAGATAAACCTAATATTCAATCATAATTATAATGATTCCAAATATATAATAAAATCTTCTAAATATAAAAGCTTCAATTTGAAGAAATTATATAAAAAATAAACTTGAAAAATACAATGAAAAATGTGTTTTTCGAAAAAAAAAATTACATTTTCAATGTAATTTTTTAAAAAAATATGTATAATTTATATAAAAAACAAATTGGATATTGTATAAAAAATATAAATAGAGACATTTTAATATAAATTCTAAAAAAATTGTGACACTTTAAATACATATATTGAAGAGATAGTTTTCTATAAAATCATTATTTATTGTTATTCATTGAAAAATTAAACATTCCAAATAAACCAAATAATTATCCTCAGAATAATTAATATATTATTATTAAAGAATTATATAATTTTTATTGAATGTAATTTCTAAACTTTTCATTAAATATTTATATTATTTTCTTCGATAAATTAATGAATCCTTTTTTAGAAGAAGTTTTTTTCGATGCATAAATTAGCTTCATTAAAAATTTAATCCTTATTTTGAAAGAATTAATTAATAAATTTTTTCAATGAGTCATTATTTTCATGACCTGTCCCCTGGGGCCCATGTCGGGACTACCCCAAGCCTGCCTTCCAAAATCCAGGGGATGGTGACAAGCACCGAAAGGCGTATTCCCTAAAACAAAAAGGAGTTGCCTTTATAAACTGTAATCTCACTCAAACCAAGCACACAACCAAATACAAGCTCAAAGAAAACTATAAAGTAAATAGGGTGTATAAAAAAATTAAAGGGTCCAAAATACAAGCCCATCTAGAAAGTAAAAGAAAACTGGAATGTGCAAGAAAATTGAGTACAACTCATGTGAACACCTGCCAAGGATCCTACCTTAAGGGTAGCTACATATCTTGAACAATAAACTCTAAGGATCACCTTGTCAATGGTCCACCTCTGAGTAGTCTCCTATCCCGGTACCCTCACCCCGAGTTAGCGATGATTGTTTTCTGCACCAGACACAACAAGGTGCGGGCATAGCCCATGTAGGGGTGAGTATTACAATACTCAGTAGGGACCTCGAAACCCCCATAGGTCTCTCAAATCCAAACAGGATAAAAAAATAGAAACAATAGTCAACCCTACATAGGTACATGCCCATACATATACCTATATTATCATAATATACCCACCTCACACAGGAGGGAAGAATAACACATAGGTAATACCATACAGATAACGTACCACATGTGTACACCATGAAGATATAAGACTCAGCTCAAACAATGTATACAACTCTAAGAAATAGGATTATGATGCTGACCCACATATGATCGCTATGAATGTTGATAGCCACCCATAGTATTCTCTATGGATAAAAACAAATAACATCCTAAGTCACAACATCTAACACCTTGGTTGCTGGATAACTCCTCCACTATGGAGTACAGTGGGCCTACCGCATCACATAGAGGTGCTTACCACTAACCATGGACTACTCTAGTACTCCTCCTGTCGAGTACAGTGGGTCTTTCGCGTCACACAGATGTGCTTTCAACCGTGGGTCTGCCGCATCACACATAGGTACCGCCCCTCTGTGGCCAGCTGAGGTACACATCTTATTGAGTACCATGGGTCTACCACAACAAACAGAGGCACTCTACACCATGGTTCTACTGCATCAAAAAGAGGCGCTCCCCATTGGGCCTGTCGAGTCACTCCAAGTCGAAACAGTAAGCAATGGTCAAGTCTCAGTCAGTCGCAGGGTTATGTACATAGCGCATTTGGTATAACCACTCTCCAAGCCATTAATCATACCTCAAACACCCCGAAACCCATGAATATGTAACCCAAAGGTCTTTTATGTCATAAGGGACCCAACGAAATATACCGTGCGTCAATCGGACGCACGTTCAGTATGTTATTAGTGTTTCCGCTCCGAGGACCCGGTTGGATTTGGGATCTAATCCAACCCGTCCATAATCCAACCTTATCCAAAACACATGTTGAGTAAAAAAAAGTACTTTATCGATCCCAGGATTCAGGTGCCGCAGACGGTTCATCAAACAGATGCCTGATTCTCATGTTACGTCCAAAAAGGTGAAACTGTGTCCGGATGGCCCTGGGTCCGGTCCGACCTCGGCAGACTGACCAGGCCCGACCTAGGTCAAGCCCGGTTGGCCTGGACCTCTATGGGCCTGGCCCACTGGGCCATGGTGTAGCCCGAAACCCTAGGTTGTGGTGCGACCTGGCCCGTGAAGGGGGAGGTCAGGCCCAGCCCGCTGGGCGTGGCCCAGGCAGTGTTGAGCGAGGCTCGGTGGCGTGGCCCACTGGCTCGGCCTAGTGGTGCAGTCTGGTGGCGCAATTGCCCTAGCTGGCGCCGAAGTGGGAGCATCCCCCTTCCGTTCAGAATGGAAATGGGCAGCACCTGTAGGAGCTGTCATGTCACTGTGGGACCTGAGTGGGTCTTAACGAACCGCAATGGTCGGTCGGTGTTCCGGTCTGTCCTCCTCCCATCAGCACAGTCACGCGCCACTGCTCCACCATGGCTAACATGGTCGACCACTCTTCGGCCTCCACTGCAGACCAACGTTAGTGGCCTCCTGCTCCTCCTACTCCGTGGATGCGCACAACCGCTTCGCCGCATGGTCGGCCGGATTCTAGCCGCCACTATGCTCCATCGCGGCCAACAGGCCGCAACTTCCTCATCATCCGGTAGTGCGGACATGTGCCACCCTTTTTTCTCATGATTGGCCTAGTTCTAGCCACCTCTTTCATCTGTGATCCATTAAAGATTCATTCGAAGACTGAAAATTATGTCGTTCATGTATTCATAATCCTCAGGTCGAGGGCTCCGTGTCCATATGTCATGGTAGGAAAAACTATGTGTTTCCAGCATAATTAAATGCAGGACATCGAAAACTCATGAGCAAAATGCAAAGAAAAAATGGTAATGGGGGGAAAGCTATATGTGTGGGATGATGACCTTGTTTGTTTGTCCATCATCATTGAGAATTCAGACAAGAAGAATCCACAAAAGAATACATAATCATAATCAAATTAAAACACCTACCTCATGTTCGTTGGAGTGGGTCTGCATTTGTGGAAGTGTCACCGTTCGCCATCCCCACAACAAGCCTCTAACGTCGCTGCTCGATTTTCATTCTTCGGTTTATAGTTCGGGGTCACTCGTCACAGCCCGATAGAACCGTCTCTATCCTACATGTTTTGGGTGTCACGACACTTTACCAGAGCTTCGTCACATTGTGAATTCATGGCAATTCCTCCCTCCAAGCTCCATAACAATAGGAGAGGGGGAGGGTAAGTAACGATCATGGAATTTAAAAAGGATCATTTAATAGGAGCCTTCCTAAATTCCAACGATGATATTACTTAGTATTTAAGGGTTCAAGACATTTAATGGCTTGACTCACTGCTGGTCCAACACTACCGTTATTCCATATGTGGAAAAGGAATAAAATAGTGAGATTATTTTATTTCATTTCTTTTTAAAAGTCACAAAAAATAACAAATTTTCCGGACATACTTCAGTCAATGTAATGCCTCCCATAATCAAATCTCGGTGATGTGGATTCAATAGTTCCTTCAGATATTTAATTTGAGATTTGTTTCAAAATATAGAAAAAGTTTCTTTAGCATTTACCAAACATACCCAAAAAAAGTTTGGAAAATTAATAATAGTCACCCATGAGCCATGACGGTCGAAGATAGGATCTGCCTATGTGATGCACGCCACAACGAACCCAATGATGATCTCAAATTTCTAATCCGAGTTACCATTTAAATGTTATGGATTTTACAATAAAATTGTTCTCACTTTCTTATTTTATTTATGGCCAAAAACTACAGTTCACTAGTTGCATGCGCCGGCTAAAGTTAGTATCTACCTAAAGAGAGAATACCACGATGAGTTCAGCGGTGGTCTTAGGTTTTTTATCTGAGTTACCTTTTGTGAGTTATAAAAGAATTTGTAAAATAAAATAATTTATTTTATTATTTTATTTACAGATATGTCATTTTTGGGTTTTCTTATAGGAGGTCTGCGCCGACCAAACTTAAGTCACACCTAGAGTAAACTCGCTATCCTGAATGCAACGGTGCCCTCAAATTTCTAATCTAGATAAATGTTTAAGTGTTATTACACTTTTTCACAAAAAGTATTTCCGCGCTCTATTTAATGTTTAACAAAACTTCGACAGACCACATTTGCCACTCCGGGCCTCGGAATCACACGCCATCAGATTTCGCGGTCTCGAAATAATTCTATATATATATAAAAAATTATTCATAAATTCTAGGACATTAAAATTTTAAGTTTATTTAACAATTTGTTTAATCATATTAATCCACTATATTCCAATGGTTATATTATAATGGTATACTATATCATGTTTGTTTTATTTTGGTATGATTGAAAATATATCTATAAAATAATTTATTTTTATGTCACTCTAAATATAAATTTATAATATAAGGTTGTTAACATAATGGTAATAATTTGCGGTAAATAATTAAGGGAATGTACCTAGTAATGTTATAGCATAGGTCTTGGTTGAGTTAGTGGGATCAATTTTTGGGAATAAGTGCTTGAAGTGGAGGTTATTAATATGTGAGGGAAGGGAAACACAAGGAAATAATTAATTGATTGAAATATAATATATATTATAATCACATAAAGTGGAAAAATGTATATGTTTTATAATTTTGGAGATTTTAAGGTTGAATCACATTAACCCATAAATTTTAGATAGGTTTAAATTGTATTTTAAATAGTATATTTTGGTTGGAACCCCTTTTCTACCCTTTTAACCATAACCTTAGTTACACATTTTTAAAATTTATGGGTCATACATTTGTTTCTATGTTAATAAGTGTCTCAAAAATATTATATGAAATGAATTTTAGACTATTTTTCATCACAATTTTTCCCATTATTCATATTTTTTTCAAATGATTTAATAAAATATTGGTTGTTATTAAATATCTTTAATGTTATTCTTCAGACTATTTATTTCATTTATCATCAAAGGCAATAAGAGAAAAATTTTATTTATAATATAAAAACATTTGACATTAATATGAAATTTGAATTTCATTTTAAATTTGTGTAACTCCTAAATTTCTCCAAAACATATTAATTGTATTAGATATAAAATGAATTATGATAATTTATATAAATTTTTCATAGAATTTATAAAACAAATTTATAGACATTTTAATGTAATTATATCATCACAAAATATAGAAATAAATTTATATAATAAAAATAGTTTAATTATTTCTATAATAATATTTTATATTAAATAATTAATTTTTCTTATTTTATTTTATATATATTGTAGATATTAAAAGAATGAGAGTTATGTTTTGTATTTATTCATTACTTTGAGTAATATAGAGGATATATTAAAAATAACAAGGAATGAAATTGAAATATTTTTAAATTTTGGTTTTTTCCATCATATATAATAAAATAAATAATTTTTATGGTGATATTTAGGCTTCTTCTAACAGTTTTATCCTATTTTACATGTTTTACCCTTACTAAGATGACTAATAAATACCATATTTACTTTTCAAAAACACAAGAAATATATGGTAAATATTTTTCACAAATAGAAAATATATATTCAAAATATATAATGAATTTTCAAGATTCATTTTTTAGAGTTATTATAAAAAAATTTCAAATAATAGAAAAAAGCATGAAAATAGTTTTTTTGAAAATTTTGGTTTATGAATAAAAATGAACATATTTTAAAATAAAATATATTGATTTCCCAGATGAAAATTTTTAGATTATTTTTAATAGTTTAGGTATTATTTAAATTTAAACCAAAATTAAATTATTACTTTTTGTTTTAAATTATATTATTTAATGATAAGAAATGTTTGTTTTAAAAAATTCTGTAATTTTCAAAATTCAGTCAAACCTAATTCCAAAATAGATAAAAAATATTAATATTATTATTTTGAAATTATATTCTTAATACCAATATCCATTTATTAATTGTATTTTATAAAATTGGGGAAATTATTAATAATATCCAAAAATATATAATAAAAACAATATCCGGAGAAAAACAAATTTAACGATAAAATTTAGTAAGTTATTATTTTTTTAGTAGTAAAAAAATTAGATGAATATTATATTTCTTAATGGAATGAATTTATTGTAAAAATTAAATAAACACTATATATATTTAATATTTATATTATTCCAATTTAAACCCACCCACAAAATGGGTTCGTTATAACAGTTACATTTAAATAAGGTTATTTTTTGTTTCATAATGCTTAGGGAAGCGTGAGGTGTAAACTATAGGTTTTTTTATCAAAAAAAATATAATCCTAAAAATAAATTTATTATATTCAACAATATATATATAAATTTAATCTATGTACTTTAACTTATTATTTTTAAAACTGCAATTTTCATAAGATATTAAACTAATTGATATAGGTTTTATCAAGCACTTTAATTTTTAGGTTCTAACTTGTAAATTTATGATTCATGTTACTTGACACGATTCATATATTAAAATGAGATTTAATAAACTGTACCTTTGTAAACAATTGATTCTTTCTATGTATGAATTAATGGATTTACCTTGATTTTTCTTATATTTTATAAATTCTTTAACAATTAAAATAAAAATATGATAAAAATTAATGATAAGATTCCACCCAATTCTATAAACATGGATTCATATTTTGATGTGAATCTTTATTATTCTTATGATTTTTTCATGAATAAATAACTAAAATCAAATTTTAATGTACTCTAAGATCAATAAAATATTGAAAATTTATTCACACTATAAAAATGAAATTGTTAGAAAAAATAAAAAATAATAAGAAAGATAAATATAAAATAAATAAAGTATTAAAGAAAATATAAGTTGTAAAAAAATTAAAACTCTATATATATTCATAAATATATGAAACCAAAAAATAAGAATATTTTTATCAAAAATTATTCCATAATAACCTCATTTCATATCTCCAAACAACCTTTATCACATGAAAAATTATATATATTCCGAAGATATAATTTTCCAGAAATAAAATATATTAAAATACAAAAATATTCACAAATTATCACGTAATATTTACAAATATAATAATAAAGGTGATAATAATATTCAATAATAAATATATGTAACAAATATATTATTTTTATAAAAAATCATGTTAATGATGATTGATACCATTCAAAAAATGTATGAAAAAATAAATTTTCCATATTATCCATTCCAATTAATTTTATTATATCAATCCTTTGATTTCACCCCTAGTCATCAAAAAACAACCATTTATAAATACAACAATTTTATAATAATATATTCTCTAATTTGGCCATAATTACCATCAAATCAATTACATTACAGATAAATTCATAAAAACAACTATTCATTTATTGCTTATATTCATATAATGTTCAAAATATATTCTATCCTTAGAGAAAATATTTTCATGAAATCAAACATCTTGATATAACTATTCAATCATAATAGAATTTTCATATTACGAGTTTTCCTCTAAATTCATTAGAATAAATTATCAATAGATTTGCATGCTCATTATAGTTGTTAGTGATTCATATTATATGAAAACTGTAGACAATAAGATTAATTAACATGATAATCCATACATTAATCATTGTCATTAACTCCATTAAATTCACTAGGCAGTATCCCTAAAAAAGTTCACTCATATAGTTAGAAATTACTCATTAGGAATTTTAATCTATGTAATAAAAACTCCTTAAAATTTCTCAAATTTGATAAGGTATTATCATAATGATAATGTTAGGTATGTTAATCTAAAATATATATTAAAAAGTCCATTAAAATTTCACTGATACCAACAGTAATGCAAAGGCTGTAATAATTGATTTTTGGTGATAACTTATTATATGTTTTGGGTAAAAATGTTCGCATCTTGAGGGAAAATCATTTTATTACTATTGAGAGACTAGATAGAAACCTTATTTCCAATTTTAATTAGATAAATTAATCATAGAATGATATAATGTATTTCATCCTAAATTATTAATTAAATATTCTTTATTATTATATAATTAAAAGGGAAAAACTAATAAAAGGTGGTAATAGATTCTTAGAAAGGGGTAAATGTAAAAAATAATTTTTAATTATTAGATAATAAATTTTCAATATGGAAGATCGGTTACTAAAAGCACATTCCATTTTAAAAAACATTTTTTGATGAAAGTAAATCAATGGATAATATCAACAAAGAAAACTCATAGATTCGTAAATTGAATTCATAATAAAGGGAATGAATAAAACCAATATTTCCTAAAAACAAATTGGTGAATTTTTTATTATTATGAATACATCTATTAATTACTCTCAATAATGAGATCATTCATAAAAATTAGTATTGTTGAATACAAATACCCATATAAAGGTTCTAACTATTTTTTCTCATGAGAGAAGTCAATGAATCCAATGAATATCTAAATTCTAAACCCACCAGTAACTTGAATACAGTATTATTTCATCATATATTTAATTATCTGTAATAGTTATTCTCAAAATTTTATATAAACCACAATTATATATATTGAATGAACAATATAGAATATTTCCTCAGTCAATGAAATAAATTCATCCATCAATTAACATCCTATAATGAAATGGTATATATTTGAAAAATAAATAATATAAATGAAATGATATTTAATTATTACATTATATATATAAATGGACATGATGTATAGGAATAGTTTTTTATAAATAATGTAGAGTTATTGATAACATGATCACAATAATGTGAATGGTAAAAAAAAATAAGAAATACACCATTATCATAAAAGGGTTTTAAATAACAATAAATTAATTATAAAAATGTATAATAGTGAAACCAAATATTTAGATAAGTTATATTAATTAAAAAATTTAATATAAATTCTTTCTAAAATTCTATAATTGTCACGAAGCAACCCCGGGACAACCCTGAGCTGGTCACCCGAGCCGGTCCGCGACATGGCCCAAGAGGCATTCCAGATCCTCCCGGGCTGGCGACAAGTGTCAGGGCATCAACAGAGGTTGTGGGAATGATTTTTCCAATACAATAAATAAGGAAGTAGAAATAATATAGAGAATCATAGAATAAATAAGCCATGTGATTTGACTAAATTATAATGAAATAAAATAAAACTAACCAAACTCGACTTCCGAACTAACTCTGTGTGACCCCACAAGTCACTCACCAACTCAAAGATCAAGCATTGCCCAAGCCGAACGCACTAAAGATGTAGCCATCATAGACACTAAGAAAAGAATAGAAGTATAGGTGTGAGTATTAATACTAAATAGGGTAGCCCGTTATATATTCCCAATGCAGTACCTCTAAAAATAATGAAACATCATTTCAAGTTTGAATTTATAAAAGAAATTTGCTTCTATGTATCTCACTCAAAAAAAATTATAGACCATTGACCTTAACAATTTTCAAAACCAGATTCATTTCATTAGTTTCAATGGCATTTTAGAAAGGAAAAGTGATGTTTATATTTTCCAATGTGTACAATGAGTATTAAACACTTCCATTTAAAAACAATTATTAGAAACCTAATAAAAACAATTTTAACATTTTCCAAGGAAAACTATATACAAAAATGCACAAAAGAAATCCCACAACAAGGGAAATGTAGGTATACATATAATCGTCATAATCTCTACTACAAGAAATAAAATCTGATTAGACTTTTGTGAACCTAAGAGGTCAATAATAAACCAGGATGCACCAATACATGAGACATCACCCCCGTTGACATGTCACTCCCGATGAAATCAAAATTCTCAATACGCTCAACCATCCTTTCTCTGGTAGGCCGATGGAAAATCCCAACATAATAAACCCGATATATCCACCTATTATGGGCCACTGGTCAGTACCATAACCTAGCAGTGAAACAATCATTCTTAGAATATTCTCTCAATATTCCAGATTACCATGTCTCGAGTATTTATAAATGGGGGTGAGCCAACCTATTCCAGCTGAGCATCCAATCATAGTATATATATTTATAATAATAACGCACAATAGGTATCAACCCAAGTCCCCCTATTATTCTTCTCATGACTTAAATCAAAACAATTATAACTGGTTCCAAAAAATAACCCTCACATTAGATTATGAGAATCCCTTAAAAATGATCTCCCACTCATTTCATACAATTGAAGCATGAGGAAAATCCAAATGGGGTATTCATAATAAAACCTTTTCACAAATTTCACGAAATCACCAAACGGGTCCTTTGACATTCACAGAAAAAATATTATATCAAAATAAAAAAAACATCCTCAAAAGAGTTGTGAGGCAAACTGTTTATACTCAAAAACATTAATAACCATTCTTCTAAACATTTCCATCATACTGATTTGAAAACCACAACTACTCCTTTTAATTTAAAATCATCTAAATCATTTTCCACAACACCGGTGTTTACCAACACACACAAACACTTTTCACAAAGGGGTTCAAGATCACCAAAACACCTTGATAACTGAAACTCATTCCATTATAAATATGAATCCATTCCAGAAACCATTAAAGGAAACAAAAACCTTATTTCCCATGTTTCTGCAACATTTATAAATTTAAGGAAAATAAATTTATAATTATTACAAAACAAAGCATAAAAACCCTGTATAAAAACTCAACAAAACAAAACATTTTAAACAATTCACAAAAACACCCCAATAAATTTTTCATTACACCGTGAAACACAAGATTTAAAAAAACACCAAACATGCCATTTATCAGCGGCACATGAAATGTGTCTAAAACAATTTCTGATTTATACAAAATTAAGTGAAAAACTAAAATTTCATGCTATAAATTGATTTAATGTAAAAAAAACTCATTTTTATTTCCATAATCATTGAGTGAATGCCAACACAAAATTTGTTTTCCGAACTCTAGGTGTGCACATTTAGGATGAAGTACCACTTATATTAAAAGGAAATGAATAAATATCCATTGGATACTATGAAACTCATCCAAGGACCATATGACACATGTTTAGAATATAACTAATTTTCGAAAAAAATGAAATCTATATTTCATAATTAATAAAGGCGAGTTCAAGGGAGACCTACCTCAAAATCCTGATGAAATGGAAGTCACACATCCAAAACCACATAGTAAGGTCCAAAACACTACAAGATAAATATTAAGGACTCAAAAACACATAAGACCATAAGTAAAAAAGTGCAGAACTAAGTAGCAGAAAGAATATCTTCACCTTGCTTGGCGGCGCCAACCTGAGATGGTCTGAGACCCTCACCTTCAGCGGTAAAGACTAAAACCCACCCGAAGGGAGTCCTAAGAGAATATTTATATGACTAGAAGGGGATGTCGCTGCTAGGGGAGGGCCGCACTGATAGGTCAGAGCAACGGAGGGGTCGCACCAGAAAATAAGGAGGTCGCGCCAATGAGGATTGTCGATCGGAGGGGAGGGGAGTCGGCCAAAGGTGTTGGTTGATGGGGAGAGACCTCACTAGAGGTGGGATCATCGGCCCGGGGTGCTACGCAGGGTGGATGGGGCTGTTTCTAAGAGGTGATGGAGTGTTCTTCTAGGGGAAATGAGGAGGGGCGTGCTTTAGATTTGTCTTGCCAAAGGTGAGGGCGAGGAGGGACTGCTGCGAACATGCGCTATCGAGGTGCCGATAGGAGGCGGAATGGGAGGTCCAGTCCAAGGTGGTGCTACATGTGGGAGGCATGGGGCTGGTTTGTTCAAGCGCATCCAGGGGGAGCCGATGGCTAGAGGGAGAAGCGTCGTGCATGGGAGAGTAGGAGGTCGAAGTAGCTTGGGGTATCGACGGGGCCTGCTCACACCGAAGGAGGACTACGGCAGGGTGGAATTCACCGGGATAGGGGGAGTGGAGCCAGGCTGTAGGGTCGCGAGATGGAGGGAGTAGACACCGGAATAGGTGTATAAAGGATTCTATGTTCACAAGAGTTACAGTGAGGGATGTTGGATCACCGCACCCAGAGGGAGGAAGGAGGCAGCAGGAAACTGGGCAAAAATGAGTTGAGTTAGGGTTCCTGCAATTTATTTTATTTAAAAAAGTACCTAAAAACAAACTACTAACCCATTAATAGTAATAAAAATATTTTTAATAATAATATCACTAGTAATAACAATGATAAAATAATTATGGGACAAATAAAAATAATAAAATCATTTATTTATTTTAATGATAATAAAATATTTAACAAAAATAAAAATATTAAATGACAACAATTAATGCTTGTATTGATTACAAAATTTATTTATATACTTTTTACCCTTTTTTGTGAATGGACTGTCATGCAGTTTTCAGGGAGATGTCGCACGGCTTTCAAATCATTATCCACCCATCAGACCGACGACATTGAAAAAAAAATGAACATTGAAATATTAAATCAATGTAATAATTATTCCATGACTCATCTGATCCTTAAAAAAAATTATTTAGGGTAGAAAATAATTAAATATATTAGACACATGGGTCGGGGTGTGACAATTCTCCTTACCATAAAGATTTCCGCCCCTGGGAAGCCATAACTATATCTCACCGATCGATCAACACCTAAGGATTACACATAAACACGATCCAAAATCTTTACCCAAGGACCTTCAATCGATAACCATTGGGATTAAACCTCATTTCATGAAATAAATCGCCAGTATAGGGGTGGCCTGAACGATCTCCCCCCCCCCCCCTATATTCACTGAACTATCATCTGATAACGTCTTAATAGGTAACTAAAAGCGACGGTGGGTTTCCCCACCATTAAGATCCAACCTAAAAGCGACAAACCAAAAAACCAACTTTGACCTGCACCAGGGCATACTCAAGCTAGAATGAACACATCAAGAACATTTAAACCACTGACTCCCATCTGAAAGTGATAAGATCTTAAACGAAAAATCTGCACCAACTAAAAACCCTAACCCCATGGGTGGGGAAGGTGGGCCTAAGGACTAGATCAATGAAACTATGACATAAAACTACTCACAACCCATCACTTCGGGATAGACACAAACCAAAGTCACAATTGATCCACATCGGTGGTCCATGCAAGGCCACTAATCAATGACTAACATCCAAGAAGACACAATAACTGAAATTGTGTGAGGGATAAGTCCATCGAGATCTTTGCGACAAGAGAAAATTTTCAAAAAGAAACACTAAAATTGTCTCACCACACAATAGAGGCACAACCTTAACCAGACTCTATAAAATTCTATGGGCACCCTGACTACACACCGGCTTCACTCTGAGGCCTTTTGGATGGAGCTTTGATTAATGAAATGTCTCATTCCACACAGTCAGGTTATGATAATCCCAATAAGAAACATATATCATTTCATTTGACAAAATAAAGTACATGATTTTAAAAAAAATATCACACTAGCATTGAAATACAGAGTTCATCAAAAGACCCACAACATCCCAGGCATATCAAAACCCATAACACTATCAATACACTACAACACTTAGAGATCCCTTACACTGAAAGGAAACATACACAAGAAATATTAATCAAAAACCCAACAACAGATCACTTATGAAAACTTCCTCTACGATGCTTTCTAGCAATGCCACTACAGAATTGTCGCAAGTGACGCAGCCATCCACATGCATGGAAGGGCTTTAGAGCACTTGGGCATGACAGCCTATTGTGACCAAGCTTGGAAAACTGATAACACACGAGGATCTATCACTTCAAATAGTTTGATGATAGATCATGGGGCCTCTTTATTCAATGACTTACTCCATCGAATTTCGATCGCATATTCATCTTCATGCCAAAATCTTCACTACTGCTCATAGTGATTGAAGGAGGGAGGGCTACTTCGAGCACTCCTGCCATCACGGCTTGGACATGAAAATCTTGTCTCTCTACAATGACAAAAGATGTTAGGTTGGACTCTGACACCATTGGCCATAGATCAATGCGAACACATGCCTCGAAGCGTCGAGCATTCATGGGGTCATATGCAGCATTCCCTAAATCATAAGGTACTAACTCCAAAAAGTGCTGGAAATGTTCCAACACAGATCTGTCACCCTACTACAGAAAAACATCTCCAAACCCTTTCTCAAAATTTATTCCTCAGTGAAATACTATTGAATTAAAATGGCCTTGAAAAACTCCCAAGTAAGCTCTTGACGAGGCTTGTTCTGATACACTAAATTCAACCATATCCACGGGGAACATTCATTCATGAAGGTTTCAAACATAAATATCAACAACTCTGGAAACTCAACGAGATTAAAGTACCATTCAATCTTTTACATCCACTCCTCCGCAAGGGAAGGTTCTTCTTTACCATAAAATATTTTTGGATCTAGCATTCGAAAATCATGCATAAAATCCTTAGGTTGATTAACAACACTAAAATCACCCATCAAGGCTTCAAGGGGATAACTGATGGACAAGAAAAGTCATGATCCCAATCATGGACAACTAAATAAAATAAAATCTTCAAAAACAAACATTTCATATGTGAAAATTTTGAAACACAGGAATGAAAGTTATCATAACATCAAAACTTTTCTCTTTGGAAACATCTTTAATATAAAACAAGATTGGTGAGTTAAACCCTCGTCATTGGTATTCCTTAGAGTCTCACTCACATGCATGTATCTCTTCCACCCTGGGCATCCATCCGTCATACCACACATCGGCTCATAATCCAACATACCACTATGCATTTGATAACCACAAGGAACACCTAGGCCAAAACAAAGAAACTTCATTTTCCAAAAACAAATCATTCATACCACTTCTTTTAAAACAATCCAAAAATTAAAAATGTCATTTCAAACAACCATTTTTTTTAAACCCAATTTTCAAATTTGAACCACTCTTAGAAGTCACAGGTATCCCAAAACATCTCAATCAAGGAACTAGTGTCGGTGGGAAACATGATCATAGGGTTGGCGGCCATATGTCAATCACGTCACTAACACAGATAATCATTTTGGACATGCCCCTAGCTCCACATGGATTTCAAGGCCATAGGGCTAAGGACTATTAGCCCAACTCCCTTTGTCGTATCCAAATAACATAACATACCATAAAAACCCAAAGCAACTAATTAAACCAGAATTCCCATGGAAACCCTGAGGATTAGAATGAGAAAAAGTTCGTGATGCTTTTTCTACTCCTACCCCTCGAGTCCCAACAATACTACTCTTTCTACCTTAACATCCCAAATAACAAAGGGTTCTCTGAAAATCTAGGTCTACTAAGAGGTATCCTCCCTCTGATACCATTATATCATGAACCATCTCGGGTCAACCTGGAATCAGTCACCCGAGCCAGTCCGCGACATGGCCCGAGAGGCATTCCCGATCCTCCCGGGCTGGCGACAAGCACCAGGGCATCGACAGAGGTTGTGGGAATGATTTCTCCCAATAAAATAAATAAGGCAGAAAACAAATATAGAGCAGCACAGAATAAATAAACCGGGTAAAGTGACTAAACAAGAACCGACAAAAATATAACTATCCAAACTTGACGTCTGAACAAACTCAGTGTGACCCAGCGGGTCACTCACCAACTCAAAGATCAAGCGTCACCCAAGGTAAGAACACTCAAGCTATAGCCTGCACAGACACTAAAAATATAAAATAACTATATGCATGTGTGTTAAAACTCAATATGATAACCCAGTATCTATTCCCAATGCACTACCTTTAAAACTAAGAAACATCATTTCAATTTTAAAACTAAAATTTATAAAAGTATGTTTTTCAAAGTATCTTACTCAAAATAAAAGTACAATCCATTGCCCCTAATGATTTTCATTACCAGATACATTTCATTAGTGTCAATAGAATTTTGGAAAGGGAAGGTGTTGTTTATATTTTCAAATTTTTAAAAAGTGGATTAAAAACATTCTTTTAAAATCCATTTTTAGAATCCCAATCAGAACCATTTTACCATTTTCCAAGGAATAAAATATACAAAAAATAAAAAATGAAATCACACGACATAAGCAATGTAGGTATACATATATGAATCATAATCAATACAGCAAGAATCAAAAGCTGAATAGAAATGTGTGAACCTAAGAGATCAAGAATAAATCGGAAGACACCAATACATGAGTCCTCATCCTCATTGACATGTCACACATGATGAAATCAAAATACCCAATACGCTCAACCATGCTTTTGCGGGCAGGTCATGGGAATGTCCCATTGTAATAAACCCAACATATCCAACTATAATGGGCCACTAGTCTGTACCATAACCTACTAGTGCAGCAATAATTCTTTGAATATTCTATCAATGTGCCAAATTATCGTGTCTTAGTTATTTAGAAAATGGGGCGAGTCAACTGATGCTAGCTAAGCATCCTATCACAGTTTATATATCTATAATAACAACACACAACATGTCTCACCTCGAATCTCCGCTAGGATTCTTCTCATGCCTTAAACCAAAACAATTATAACGAGTTACAACCGACGAACCCTCACATTAGATTCAAAGAATCCCCTAACAAGGACATCCAACCCATTTCATACAACCAAGAAGTGAGGAACATCCTATGGGGGTTTTCATAATAAAAACATTTCACAAATTTCATGAAATGGCCAAACGTTCCCTTTGACATTCACAGAAAAAATCTTATCTAAAAATGAAAATACTTCTTCAAAAGAGTTGTGAGGCACACCATTTATACTCAAAAATATTAATAACCATTCTCCAAAAACATTTCCATCATACCAATTTAAAATCCACAACTACTCCTTTTAATTTAAAATCATCAAAAAAATTTCCACAAAACCCGTGTTTACCAACACACACAAACACTTTTCACAATGGGGTGCAAGATCACCATAACACCTTGAAAATCAAAAATCATTTCTTTATAAATATCAAACCATTCTGAAAACCATTTATGGAACCCAAAACCTCATTTCACATGTTTCCACCACATTTATAAATTCAAGGAAAATCAATTCCTATTTAATATAAAAAAATAACAACCCCGTATCATAACTCAACAAAACACGCCATTTTAAACAATTCACAAAAACTCCCCAAAACATTTTTCATTACACTGTGAAACAAAACATTTAACAAAAACGCCAAATAGGCAATTTATTAGCAACACATGAAAAATACTCTAAAACAATTTCTAATTTATTCTCAAAAAAGTGAAAAAAAAACAAATTTCATGCTTTAAATTGATTTAAACTGCTAAAACTCATTTTAATTGTCATAAACAATTTTTGAATTCCAATGAAAAGTATTTTCTACCAAACTCTAGGTGTACAGATTTACGATGAAATAACACTCGTATTACAAGGAAATGAAAAAAAATCTCTATTGGATATTAAGAAACTCTTCCAAGGACCGTACATCATGTGTTTAGAATATAACAAAGGTGTGAAAAATATGATATCGAAAATTCTTAAATAATAAAGGTGAGTGCAAGGGATACCTAACTCGAGATCAAGATGAAACACAAGACGCACATACAAAACCATGTAATAAGGTCCAAAACTCTACAAAAAAATATTAATGACTCAAAAACACATAAGTGATTTAGTTAAATATTGGGTAACTAAGTAGCGGAAAGAAGATCTTCACCTCGCTTGGCAGCGCCGACCTGACATGGTCTGAGACCCTCGCCTTAGGTGGTATACCCCAAATCCCAGAAAAATGGAGTCCCTAGAGAATAGTTATATGTCCGAAAGGGGATGTTGATACCGGAGAAAGGCTGCACCCATAGGGAAGCGCAACTCAGGGGTCGCACAGGAAAAGAGGGAGGTTGCACCAAAGAGGATTTCCGGTCGGAGGGTAGGGGAGTTGGCTAAGGGTGTTGGTGGATGGCGAGAGACCTCAGCGGAGGTGGGATCGTCGACCAGGGGTGCTGCGTAGGGTGAACGGGGTTATTTCTAGGTGGTTATAGATCATGCTGCTAGGGGAAAATGAGGAAGGGAGTGCTTCGGATTTGTATGGCAGGATGTGAGGGCTAGGAGGGGCTACTGCGGACAGTTGCTGTCGATGTGCCGGTAGGAGGCGGAGGGGGAGGTCAGGTCTGGGGAGATGCTACAGTGGGGAGGCACGGGGATGGTTTGCTCAAGCGTAGTAAGGGGAGCCGAGGGACGTAGGGAGAGGCATCGTGCGTGGGAGAGCAGGAGAACGATGCATTCGGGTGTATCGATGGGGCCTGCTCACACCCAAGGAGGAATGTGGCCGTGTGGAATGCGCCGAGATAGGGGGAGCGCCGCCGGGCTGCAGGGTCGCGAGGCGGAAGGAGTGGACGCTGGAATGTGTGGGTGAAGGAATCTGTGTGTGCCAGAGTTGTAGTGAGGGAGCTTGGATCGCCGCATCAAGAGGGAGGAAGGAGGCGACGCGCAGTGGGCAAATTTGAGGGGAGTTAGTGTTCTGCCAATTTTTTTTTATAAAAAAACACCTAAAAAAACTAATAACACATTAATATTAATAATAATAATTTTAATAATAATAGCAATCATAATAATAATAATAAAATCATGATGGTAAAAATAAAAATAATAAAACATTTATTTATTTTAATGATAATAAAATCGTTAACAACCATAAAAATATTAAATGACAACAAATAATGCATGTATTGATTACAAAAGTTATTTATTTAATTTTTACTTTTTTGTGAACGGACGGTCGTGCAGTTGCCATGGTGAAGCCACGCAGCTTCAAAATTGTGTTACAACCATGTGACTGACGTCGTCGACACAAAAAATGCACTTTTTTAATATGAAATTAATGAAATAATTCGTCCGAGACTATCTAAACCCCATGAAAATTTATTTAAGGTAGAAAATAATTAGATATATTAGACAAATGGGTCATTGTGTGACAATAATAACTATGATCAAAATCTAATTTAAAAATATATTATTTATGTTATGAGAATAAAACCCTTCTTCCTTTTAAAAACATTGAAATAAAAATTCCCAGAATAATATAATGATGCTTTTTTGGCGTTAAAGTTGAAATATTTTGAATTATTTCAGAAATCTTATAACTTATTTGATGGATATAATGGGTATTCATGATTAATTCATTATAAATATATTTTTGTACTTTTAGAAAAATATGATAATAAACCATAAGTTAGGAATTGATAATTTTTTTTTAATAATTGGAAAGTGATGTCAAAAATAGTTGAAATCATCATTATAAAAAAAAATACTAAATAACAAATAACATCCATGAAATATTTATAATTACCAAAATATTGAATAATAATAGTTTAATGGAAGGATTTAAAATATTTTTTTTAAAAAACATGTCACATAGATGAATCATTACAATTGATTGTTTGTCGAAAAAATAAATGGAATATGAAAATGTAATCTCAAAAGTAAATATGATAATAAAATAGGTTATGTTTAAAATATTACAATCATATTATTTTCCCCAAGGAGATATAATCATAAAAAATCATTAAATGAAAAGATATTTTAATATAAAACAATTACTTCATTGATCACTTTTGAATTATAACCCCATAAAAATAATTTGAATTAGAAGTATTTAATACAATAAATAATGAGGGATTACTGAGAAATATTGTAAAATGGATTTTATATATAAAATGTAGCATTGATTATGTGAATAATATAATTTTTTTTTCATTATAAATGAATTGAAATGAAATTACCCTTACCTCAAGTCCGACATTCTTCAAATAGACACCAAAATTCATGTGTAATATATTTTTATTTATTATAAATACATAAAACAGAAATATTATTTTTTATAGTACGATTTATGATTAAATTAAAATATATTATCAACTAATTTTTTTAAAATGATTTTTATATTCCCCACATAGGTGTAAATTGTTCTATTTTCATGTAAGTTTTGATTTGATTATTTAGTTACATTTATCTACTTCATAATTTCAGTATCTAAATAAAATTTACAATTTATGAAATTATATTTTATTTACATTAGTTAAAATTTTATAAATATTATTGAATGAAATACATGGGAAATTAATCACATTGGTTTATAGAGGTGGTAGTTCACATGTTTGAACGAACAACGTTAACATTTCCCAAAAAATGGATAGGTAAGAAAGAGAATGATATATTATATTTATATAATAATAATAATTCTATAAATATATTATATATTCATTAATTATACCATTATAACAATCCATGTAATGCATGACTGAGAAAGAATTACATCACTATGTGGGGATGATAGGTAGAACATAATCAAAATAAATATTAATGCTTTCCATACGACGGTGTTGGAAAATGGTTTTCACATTATTTTTTAAAGGTTGGGTCTCAATCCTCATCTGTTATTAAAGCATAGAAATGACCTCTTAAACTGGGAAGAGGGAGACCCATTACATAGCCCGAAGGCCCAGTGAGCATTTAGCCAATTACATGGACCGTAAGCCCATATTTTTGACCCAAGACCCATTCTGTGAATAGTACTACTACAGTACCCACGTTGCAATAGTACCACACAGTAACCTATCACCGCTATTGTGACCTGCCGCTGCTATAGTACCTTGTCACTGCTACAATAACCTTATTACGATGGACTTAGGGTAGTAAATGGGGATAATGAATAAAGGGATATAATTAAAAAGTTGTTTAGTTTGGATTTTATGAGATTTTAAGGATCAATATTTTTGAATAAGGGTAGAGAAGTTGTTACCTTTATTATTGAGGGGACGGACCCCCATGTAATTAAATAAAATATTTAAATATAATAAATATCATTATTCTATCTTGTTTTTCTGAATGAAAATAATTTTGTTTGTATTAAATGGTAAGGACTAAACAATTCCACTATTTAAATACATACAGTTTTTATGTGTACTTTTTACCTTATCTTTTGGATTGTTACCCCAACCATGTTACCCTTTCTATCCATGACAATGATTAAAATTATTTAGAAGTTAATCGTCATATGATTAATTAGAAGTTGACAATTAGATCATAAACAGTTAATGGATTAATTTTTAATCCATTATACATCCTAAATTTCTTCTTTATTTATAAATTCTTAATATTTAAATCATTTACCAAAATATTGTATAACATAAAATATCAATAATTTCATGATAGTAACTGTTATTTTAATTGACCATCATTTAACATAAGAGTGTTGTAAAATTGAAATTTTAAAAAATTTGGCATTAATTATAATTTAAAGATACTTATTAAACTCATAGAATATCATAATTTAGGAATAACATGTTAATTTTATTATTTTACTATCTTTTTATTTTACTTTTCTATTACATTCACTCATGTTGTATTAGAATTGTGTAAGAATTTATGGATTTATTATAATAAATAACATATTAATATAAAATAAAATCATAAAAATAATTTATATATAATAAAAAATAAATTTTAATTGGTAAATACTTTTTTTATTCCAATCTATTTATATTAGTTATTTCAAAATAAAGTGAGTGACAGTTTTTATATATTCTTTTATTAAAATAATATAGGTTTTATAAATAGTGGAATAATGAAAGAAACTGACGAGATTTAGAGTCATTGGTAGTTTTTTTTGAATAAATATTATATAGAAAAAATATATACATGTTTTATAGTGATTATGAGCCATTTCACATTGATTTAATATTTTTTTACTAATTTTATACCAACCTAGGTGACATACATTAACCAGAATTACTATTCAGAATAAAAAAAATAAAAGGGAATGATTTACAAAATTTTAACCACAATATTATAAATATGGATTTTTTTCAATATTCATTTTATAGAAAATATATAAATAAATTTTAATGTTAATACCTAAATATCATTTGAAATGTTATTTTAGAAAATTGTGTTTTTATACATAAAAATAAACATATACCAAAATTATATATCATGTTGATTCCAATATAAATATTACATTATGTATAATATATTTCTTTTTTAATTGAGAAATATAAAAAAAATATAGTATTAATTTTAAATAAATTTAAATAAATAATTTAAAAAGTAGTTTTTCAATAATACAAAACAATTAACTATTCACTCAAAAATAAATCTGTAAAAAAAATGTCAAACTATGAATAAGATGAAATTATAATACAAAAAACAGTATCAATATTTCAAATACTATTTAAATTTTTTTATTATGTTAATTATAAAACCCATAAATAATTTTATATAAAAACAAATTTTTGTGTATTGTAACATTAATGCAAAAAATTTATATATTCATATTATTTAATTAGTAATTACATTACATGAATGATAAATTAATTAGTTAGATTAATTATCTATATTAAGGAAATACTTTCAACATATATTTCATAATTTGGTTACTCTAATTCATATCATCCAACCCAATGGTTGGGTTCTAATAGATATTTTTAAAAATTATTATTCCACAGTTCATTTAGGGTCGACATTACATTTGGAGTACAACCTAGTTTTATTTAAATAGAAAAAATATAAAATAGTTACATTTCATATTATATAATAAAAGGATCTATGAAATATGAATATCTATTATTATTTGAGACAATACATATCCCAATATATTTATTTCACATTATAAAAAACTCAAATTTTGATAGCTTCTCAATCAAGTAATGATGTTAATGAAATCCAAAAAAAGGATCATAAGCATTCAAGGATATTACCCCAAGGCTAAGAATACTCATGGATTATATTGATTTTAAAAAACTATAAATAGATGATGAACACATACAAAACAAAGCTAAAAGTTCGCATTTATATAGCTTTTTCATTTGTAATAATAAAGTACATCACAAAAAAATGTAGTTCTAAATACGATACATGATGGTAGTATTCAAAATATCTTTATCATTAACCAATATATGTTGTTATCATTACAATAAATTTATATTTGATATAAAATTATCAAAATTTAGTTGGATGAATATGAAATTATTATAGTGAATGGTCTTGTAGTTTTTAACTACTATTGAGATCTAGATTCAATAATTGTTATACATATATATACTTCTGTAAGGCATGGGTGTTTGTGAGAGCCTAGAGGTTTAAGAAATGTTTTTTATTTGATATTGGTGTTTGTGATGTCCTCAAAAACATAGTTTTGAGTCTGGAATTTGAGAGTTTTTACATTGTATGGGGATATTGTGGATGTTTTTCGATTTTCAATCAGTTCCCTGGTTGCTCATATAACCACTATGAGCCCCGATGTTTGAAATGATATTTTATTGGAAAACAACCTCAGGATCATATTCAGGGTATATTTTGTTCTACTGATTTATCTTGACCTTGAAACTCTATTTTTTTAGAATGTGGTTTGTGAAAATATATGATCAAATTCACTAATATATACAGTAATCAATAACTAATAAAGAATGAATTTTCATATTTTACACATGGTTTTTTGAACGATTAAAACTAAACATGAGAGATGGTTTCTCTCATTAATTGATTTATTTTTTGTAGCAAAATGTTTTGGAAAACTATGTGACAAAACAATGCGACTCTTTAAAAGTTGAACATTTACTAAACATATTCTTTGAAAATTTAAAGGTTAATTCCATTTTCCCTCCACACATTATATAGAACATGTCTCCATGATCTACTCCCTCTCTTCTCCTCTTACATTAAATATTTTCCCAATCAAGAACATTTCCCATTTTATATCTTTTATGTTAGAGATACTAGTTATTTTTTATAACCACTTAACCTCCTTGTATTCATTTCATTCATTGTTAAAAAATGATTTCTCTTAGTTTTGGATGATATTTTCTATTTCCATTGTGTTTGATTAAAATTATTTATTTTCAAGCTTTTAAGGATGAACCGATAATCGATGTATTTTAGTACAATCCCAATAAATGGGGTATATGGAACCTTTAGGCAAGACATAATTATCTATTATTTATTAGATAACTTAAGTTGTGAGAACTTTTTATATTTCCAAGGAATACAATTATTATATTTCCAAATCATTTTAAAAAACAATTTCCCATGTTAAACATCCTTCATCTTTGATAAGCCTGTTAGAGAGTCTCCCTTTGAAAAAACTTATATATTTCATTATCCTTGGTTTTGTATTTTAAATTATTTTTTGAATATTTTATTGTTATATTAAAATGGAATTTGTAAATTATTTGAATTGATCTGTATTGGAATATCATAACCATCGATATTATATATAAACATATAATTTAAAATGGATAAATAATTTTGAAAATTTTAATTCCATCCCTATGATTGTAATTTTAATTTTTAGATGGCTTGTCTAATGTGATTCAACACCATATGTTTTATAAAACCAATGTGTATTCACAGTACTAACTTTTATATTATGAAGTAACTCATTTTTACAAATAATAAGTTATTTTTTATTTAAATTTAGTTATTAAAATTTGACATTGATATTTGATATCATGATGGATTTGGTAATTCTATATCAATGAATATGAATCACGAGTTATTGCGATTGTAAATAATGTGAATTATTGATTTAAATATTTCATGGAAAATGATAAACTAATATTTCAATGCATGATCATAAAGAATTTATTCATGATCTCATTGGAATTCATATCATGTGTGTGTTTCTGATGCTTTGGAATGACGGGATGACCAATTACATTTTATTTAAATTTATGATTACTAATGATAGGATGATCACAAAAAATCCTTTATTTTGAAGATTATTGAGTGGTAAAAATGGAATTTCCACACCTGTATAATAGTCGATGATTGGGAATGATGGTTTTATTACTCAGATGTCACTAAAATACCAAGATGACATTCTAATTTCTAGTTGAAAACAAAATATATATGGAATCCAAAAATTAGTTGTATGCTCTAGGAAATCCAATATGAGAACTATGATTCCATGTGACACAACATTGTTTTAGCAATATAATTCTATATTATTGATTATATATGTGTATTTATGGTTGGAATGGTCATCATGAAATTCCTAGAGAAACAACAATAATTATAAAGGTGTCTTAGGATGGTCTTTCTCGTATACTTAAAAATTAAAAATATACCACTGACCATGGTTGTCATTGAGAACCTTATGAATCTGAATATACATTATTTATTTATTAATTTATTTTATATAACATTTTTATTATCCAATTATATGAATACCTTGTTAATATTTGGATTAAATTTTATTTCATACTAGTTAATTTAGGGTGGTTATTAGTGGTGTCTTACTATGTTTTAGTCACAACATTATTATTGCATCATCACTCTAGGTTACCAAACAATAGGTAACCATTATTATTCAAATTAAACGATGAGTACATAGTCATACATTGATGGTGGTAGGCTTTGAATGTTTCCATGGGTCTTAATGGTAGGACCTTGAAGGACTCCAGACCGGTTTGGGATGATCCTTATATGAGTTTTATTTTTTAATTTTAATATATCATTATATGATAATCCCAGGGTGGATCCTTGGAATCCATGTAATACCCAGTTAAATTTCATTTTTATCATACTAATTTATTGTAACATTCATTACTTTATCAAAATTTATTATTTATCTTGATTTATATATGTTTTTTACTTATACCCTTATTGATAAATCATTAACAATTTCATTTTATCCCTATGAGCATCTCAATGTCCCTCACCGCAATCCATAGTACTCTATAATAATAGAATTTTTACTTAATGAATTGTATTGTGATTCAAAAGGGAACTAGTTCCATGGATCCTCATGTTGGGTGTTACATCTTCTATCTACCTCCTTTTAAAATAACATTAAAGAAACCAAAAATGATACCCAAGGTCAAATAAATTATTAATGAATAATATCATAAATATGACTCCAAATACACTGTATATTAGATGTAACTAATATATATATGGACCTTGATATCAAATAATCACATGGGAATATCATTATCCCATAATCGTTCTCTCATCAAAGGTATAGTGTTACGTCGTCTTGTGTTATTATATTTGGTTACTCTCCTACATTAATATGAAACAACATGGATAATCCTCTGTTGAACGTAACATTATATTGATCATCAAATATATAAAGGAATCAATATAACTTATACCAATGAATGGGTCCCCCTACTAATGAACTCTCTGTACCCCCTATTAACATTATAGAATATAAATCAACATATAAACAAATCCAAAATAGCATTTAATAAATTCATACATTAATATGAATGAAGATTTCATAAGAATATAGGAATAAAAGTAAAAACTTTTCTGAAAGGAGAAGTTTCGAAAACAATAACTACTAATCTCTAGAAAAATCATACAATATTGATATTTCCCTAAATTGTGTAGTGAATTGTATGTGAATTAAGAATACATGAAACCCAAATACCAAAATAATGGACTAGTGTTGGGTAAATGACTGATTATGTATATTTTTAATCAAACAAACTATACATCTATGTAGAATATAAGTAGATAATAGCTCACACAACTCCTAACTCACATGAAAATGGAATATCTGAAGCATTTATGTAACTATGAATAGATCAACTACCTATCTAGACCAGATAGAGAACACCTAATTCACTATAATATTTTCAATCAAGATAATAAGAATCAAATATCTATCCTATTTCCACTTAATCCCCTCTCAACATATCATAAACTGAATCACCCTTCTATGATAGATTTGTGGGAACTGCATTAATAACTAATCCTAGAGTGGGCGACTATCCCCATACTGGTTAATATGATATGATAGGCACTCATGCTTATGTTTTCTCATGAACTCTAAAAATCAATCTTGATCTCCTTGTATGGGTATTATATTTATAAATTTTGGTTAAATGATATGGATAATGATGGATCTAACTGATTTCTTTCTATAATAAAACTTAATGTGGCGTCTATGAACATTTTTATGTATCCATGCTTTGAGGAGATTAATTGAATATCCTTTCATGGGAATATTTCATCATATCCATTATATTTTTAATAATATTTTACCTTATATGTTCCACTTGATATGTTGATAATATAATTAGTGTGACATGGCATAAGATATTTTTAACTAATGCCTCTTCAATTTGTCATTCACAAGACCCATTACCTTCCCAGAGACATTGAGTAAATTATAGATTCATCATAAATAAAAAACATAGCTCGAATAACATCGATCTACCCTAACGTATTATGATCATATCCTAGTAAAAGGACACCAATAAAATATCTTTCTTTAACATGATCACAAATATTCTCCCATGAAAAAAATTTACTCCTCATAATCTATATGGAATTATAACCATATTATCTAAGGTTCCCCTTCGAGGATGCAGATAGAAAACATAACCATTCATCCCCTCTATGAACAGATCAATCTAATGGTATATTTAATACCTCTAACCAAAACATAGAATCTCTATCTAATAAAGAGTCCTAATACATTAGTAGTCGCTAACACTAAAAATATCAGATTTTCATCATCCGAGAATCATCTTTATTGATAATCACATTGTTATTTTCTCCTACAAAATCTTATTGATCAAATTTCAAATCATCATAATGAGGAAACTAATATATAAAAATTACTAAATTATAAATACTTAGGGATTCATAATCAAAGAATATAGAAAACTAAAAGATAACTAATGAAGGTATGACCTAATAATAATTTCATTCATTAATTAAATTTAGAGCATAAGCAACCACAGTGCATGATGCTTCACTAGGTTTTCACCACACATGAAGTATTACTTCCTTTAGAATATTCAGAAAACATACTGCCTTGTATGTATGATCATGGGAGGCTTTAAAATCCAATATCCGTCCAAGTAACCCTTCTGTACATCATTAAATATATCCAACAAATACTGATTCCAAACTATCCCATGGA
The DNA here is from genome assembly GCA_963277665.1 of Viscum album. Lineage (NCBI taxonomy): Eukaryota > Viridiplantae > Streptophyta > Magnoliopsida > Santalales > Viscaceae > Viscum > Viscum album. Next base: position 1,021,194,375 of record OY728143.1, read on the forward strand.
ATATTTACATTTAATTATATCTAAAACCTTTATATTTAACATTCATTTTCTATAAAACAACTCTTTCCCAAACCTACCACCAATTTTACCCCTCTATGACTGACATTAATTAGTGTGACTGGCCCTTATAGCATGCCTTCAGCAGGTCATGAGTGGGAGACATAGATAAATGTTACAAAATGCATATGGATAGGGTGATTTAATCACATTATAACAAATATGAAAGATATGGGACCCACCAAAAAACTATACGGTACAAAAAATTAAAAAATAATTCAAAAAAAGAATGATTTTTTTTTTAAAAAATTGGAGACAACAGAAAATAAAAACAATAACTCTAGAACATGACATCAAACACCAGAAACTCAAGAGAACACTCATATAGCTACAAAATCCCAACATGATGAAAAATCAACTAATGCATACTTGAGTAATAGTTTTTTTATATAAGGGTTATTCATAATTATATATTTAATTAGTTCAAATATAAAAATTATAATATAAAATTGGAAGAATCATATTATAGATCCATTAGTAACTACATAAAAACATCAGGACAAAATTTCATCAATTATATATTATTCATACAATGTAACACTCACCAATTTAAACATTGACATAGGTAACATAATTAAATAGAATTTTGTATAAAATATTACATCACATTAACATTACATGTTTTACTAGTATCCATCACCCTAAATAAATAACATCATGGGGATAATATCCTCTCCATATATGATATGTCACTATATACATCAAGACTAAACCACATCCTCATTATATCCTTCACCTCATGAATACGTCAATAGAACATCATTATACTTCACAAATATGTATAAAATATATAGGCCTCCAATGCCTAAGAATAAGACACTATACCTCAATACATTATAACACATTTATGTATAAATGCAGAATCATAATAACCATAGATGAAATACATGTATCTATTATATGAAAATGTAATATTTTCCCAAAATATACATATAGAAAAACTATAACCCATCATAATATGTACAGACACATACCATATTCCTTTATCTTTTATATCCCAGATGCATATAGTCATTATCTATTTTGACAAGAGAGATTTGGGTGGGAGTAAAATAGACCATATAAATCATTTAATTCCTAAATGATGGGAATGGTAATGTAACCTAAATCTATATGGATGTAAACTTCCACTACTAACTTGATTTGTGGAGAGTAAAAAAAGAACTGAACAAAATGATATCACAAAAAACCACACTTGGGGATGCTATGTAATTTTTGATATAAAATTAAGGTATAATTCCCCATGACAACCACACAACCATCACTCAGGTCTATTAATATACTATCAATGAAAGCAAGCAATCAAAGAGTTCATCATCATCTGTCATTTTCATTTATTAGAATATCTATTACAATTAATTTCCCAACCATAATAAAAAATGGATTAAACATTTCATATCAACTCATCATGAATATATATTTAATAATTATGACTTAAATTTCATATTTCAGTCCTTATTCTTATAGAATTTACACATACCAATCACAGGATTCCATTTATGTAATTATCACCATGTCATTGCACTAAAAAATTTATTATTTTATATTCAAAACATGATTCCAACACACACACAAAATCATATTGGTTCATTCATGAAATAACAAATAAAATTTCTATAGTAAATCAATTTATTTCTTTATTAGTATTATTTAATTTTAATTTTTATAGATATATTAACGATTATAATGTTATGAATCTTTCAAATAAATGAAAAAATATTTTTATACATAAACTATTTTTTAACACGTAATATATTGTTTTATTTAAAATAATAATTTATATGTATGAGAAATTTAATTTTATAAAATTAATATCATTTTTATACCATCATTTAGAAATTATCATTGATTGAATTTTGTGGTATTTTCTTAAAATTTTAATTTTGTAGTGAATAATTGAAAATTTCAATTTTTACGGAAATTATCCTTTATTTTTCTATATATTCAACGTAAAATACGTGTTTTAATTTTTTTAAAATGCAAATAGTGACTTTATATTTTACATAATAAATTAATTATCATTATAATAATCATTATACATTATTCGTTTTATAAAAACATTATTTATAGTCAAAAACTAGTTTTTTCATGAACTATTTTGCATCATGTTGTACCTGTTTGTTGTCAAATTATTTACTAAATCATGATGAAATATAATATGACTAAATGAAGTCCTAATTTTTTGATATCAGGTAAAAAAAATTTAATTAGACCACATCTATTTTTTTCCATTATTATTTTTATCTTTGTAAAAATCTGGTAACAAGAGTAAGAGATGTAATTGGTTAAAAATGTAGAAACTACATTGATAAGGTATAAAATGAAATAAAATATTCTCATAATATTATTTTTTGGTCATATTTCCACCAAATATTATATATTATAAAAAATCATAATTTTTTTTATCATTTTATATTAGTATAATTTATAAAATTTTAATCGGTTGAAAAACTCCATGTATGTCTTCAACATCACTTATAATACGACAAAACAAATCCTCTCTTTTCTAAAATTAAAGAGGATATTATATCATATGATATAAACAGAAATAATGTTATTATATATACACACACAAATTGGTGGATACATTGTGAATATAATACAATCCTATGATGTATTTAGGAAAAAACCCATTGTGGTTTTATATAGAGGATGTATAGTTCATTACCTAGTTTTTTATATTTTTTTAATTATTTTACATATGGAAAACCTCTAATAGTTATTGTTATTTAATAGAATATGTTACTTAGATATACTAAAATTTTATTATGTTTATACTAAACCAGTTTCATCTAATTATCCATTTAATTGAAAATAAAAACACCTTTAGCATGTGCGTGAAAAGTGTCACCACACAAAGATGATACATTCTGTGATTCATCACAAAATCTTATGGATGGACATAATAATTAATCCCAATGAAATAATATAGTATATAAGATAAAAATTTCATTATATAGTGATATCTAAATATTTTAATGTATTATTCACCATTTATATAAAAATGAGACCTTCAATCATCTATAAGTGCATACTACCTCCATGTGAACAAATTTACATTATGTTTTTCATATTGGAAAAATATTTTTGTATATATGTGGTTTTAACGATATTATATAATAGTTATTATATATTCATAAATGTAGAATGTTAGAATGATACTTTTCATTTGATATTCTAGGGTGTATAGGCAGGTTACATTATTCCCTCCAATTGAACATGGTATTTTCATTTCCACAACATTATATGTATATCCGTTATATGATTTTGATGGCAATTTTTTTAAAAAAAATGAATAAATAAATATATTTTTTATAAAATATAAATTCAAGATTAAAATTAGAGGCATTTAGACACATTACCCATGATGCATGTATTCTATTAAGTCATCAAAACCATACACCCTTGCAAGGATACCACACAATTCATAAAAAAGATAGTGTAGTAATTTAATGATATAGACATTGCTTTTAAAATAATATAGAAAATGATTAAAAAAATTAGATATAACTAAATGAAAAATAACCATGCTCATGATCTATAAAATTTTATCTAAATCCAGAACCACTCTGATAGAAAATTTCTGGGATTCTATTTGAGGAGGTTGTGCCATTCTAATGATCATGGATTGTTTACTCATACCATGTGGACTTTCTAGCAGACAATCATACATTAGGAAATTTAAAAATAAATAATCATGCATGTTTTGTACATGGTTTAACTAACCATTCACTAGTGAATAGATAACCACATACCTTCTATCTACCCCATTATAACCCTTTGAGATAGGATTATGACCACTAACCACCCCTAGATAGTAGAGGACATCTAATATTTTCAATATACACTTATTAGAGGGCATGTATCATTCAATATGGAATCAACATGGATAGAGGAGAGCTAGAAAACAATTCTAATGAAAATTTTGTATTTTTTCCTTGATGGGGCTCATAAATCACCCTCCTTGTTTATATACAGATCTCCATGAGATTGATGACCGTTTTTTTCATCATTTATGTCGTCTGTAACTACTACTCTCACCATTAGTGTTGCAGATGAAAATGGATTGTTTTTCAGATAGTTGATTTGTTATAATTTGTTATGGATGTTCTTATAAATCTCATAATCTCATCCACTATGGGAAAAACTAGTTTTAGTGGTGGCTTATTTGCAATGGGAAAAAATCATGTCGATAATAGTCCGTCAAAGGGGTCATTTGAGATGGGAAAATCAACTAGTCACAAATAACTAGTAATTTTCTATGGGTCTAGGAGCCCTGTCTCAAAAACTGATGTGTTGTTTGGTGTGGTTTGTGCACAAATCCGTGCAAAAGGGTATTTGGGACGAGAAGGCACATCCCGTCGCAAGTATCGGTATGCATTAATTAGTAGTTGTGATGGGGGTCCCTCATCAAAACTTGTTCGTCCATCGGAGGTTATTTACGACGGGTCTTTTCACAAATACTCGGCGGCGGTAAAAGGATATTTGCGACAAGATGGTGTTCCATTGCAAATAGTGTGTCATGAGGTTACTTTTGCGATGAGACGTGTCAAAAATAACCTTTTAACCACTAACTGAAATTAATGCGACTGAAGGTGTTTTTGAAGGGAATCCTGTCGCAAATAGTCTCATCACAACAAATCTAACCTATATATACCCCTAATTCATTTTTTTCTTTCCTCTCTCTCAAACTCATACTTTCTCTTTTTATCTAAACTCTAATTTATGAATAATATTTTTTCAGAAATTTTTTTTTTAAACAGTTGTGAAGCTGTCAACAATTATAAGAGATCAAGTTCAAAGTTATCTATATGTTATTTAATATTGTATTTATTTCATTTATTTATATTAATATTAGTTGGTGTTGATTATTTGTAGTTAAATTAGATTAAAACGTTTTGTCTTAATTATTTATTGAAAATAATTAAATGAAATTATTAGCACTAATTCTTAGTAATTAGTAATAATTAATAATTATTAACAATAAATAGTAATGTATATAAATAATTAGTGGTAATTACTAATTAGTAGTTGTATTTTTTAGTAATTAGTAATAATTAGAAAAACATAGTAATAATTGGAAAAAAATTATAAATAAACATTTACAATTAGTAATAAATACTAATAATTAGTAATAAATATTAATAATTATTAATAAATACTAATATATACAAATATATAATATTAATTAGTAATAATTTGTAATAAATATTAATAATTATTAATAAATACTAATAAAAATCAATAATTAGTAATAATTAGTAATAATTAGTAATAAATAATAAAAAATTATAACAAATACGAATAAATTTTACTAAATAATAATGAATAATAATAATTATTAATAATTAGTAATAATTAGTAATAAATAGTAAAAATTAGTAATAAATAGTAACAAATTCTAATAATCAGTAATAATCAATGAAAATAATAAAACAATAGTAATAAATAGTAATGATTAATAATAAATACTCATAATTAAAAATAAATAATAATAATTACGAACAAATACTAATAATAAGTTATAAATACTAATAATTAGTAATAACAAGTAATAAATAGTATTAAATAGTAATAAATAGTAATAAATTGTAATAAAGTAATAAATAGGAATAAATTTTAATAAATTGTAGTAAATCGTAATAAATAGTAATAAATAGCAATAAATAGCAATATTTTGTAATAATTAGTAATAAGTAGTAATAATTAGTTATAAATTGTAATTTTTGGGGATAAATAGTAATACTTAGTAATAATTAGTAATAATCCCTAATAATAAGGAATAAATAGGAATAAATTGGAATAAATTGGAATAAATTGGAATGAATAAGAATAAATAGGAATATATAGTAATTAATTGGAATAAATAGAAATAAATAGTAATAATTAGTAATAATTTGTAATAATTATTATTAATTACTTTTAATAAGTAACAATTATTAATAATAGTAATAATTAGAAATAATTAGTAATAATTAGTAATAATTAGTAATAAATAGTAATAAAATAAATAAATAGTAATAAATAGTAATAAATAGTAATAAATTGTCTTAATTGGTAATAATTATTAATAAAATGGAATAAATAAGAATAAATAGGGATAAATATGAATAAATAGAAATAATTAGCAATAATTATGAATACTTAGGAATAAATTGAAATAAATCTGAATAAATAGAAATAATATCAATAATTTGGAATAAGTTGGAATAATTTACACTAATTAGAAATAATTAGGAACAATTAAGAATAATTAAGAATAATTATGAAAAAATAGTAATAAATAGTAATAAATTTTAATAAATAGTAATAAATAGTAATAAATAATAAAAAAATACAATAATTATTAATAATTAGTAATACTTAATAATAATTATTAATAAATTGTTATAAAAAGTAGCAAATAATAATAAATATTAATAAATAGTACTATTTAGTTATAATTAGAAATAATTAGTAATAATTTGTAATAATTAGTAATAATTATTAATAATTACTAATAATTAATAATCATTTTTAATAATTGGTAATAGTTAGTAATAATTAGTAATAATTTGTAATAATTAATAATATTTAGCAATAATTAGTAATAATTATGAATAAATATGAATAATTTGGAATAATTAGGAATAATTAGTAATAAATAGTAATTATTAGAAATATGTAAGAATAATTATAAATAATTAGGAATTAAACCAATTGTAATATATTGTAATAACTTTGCACAATTTCTTGTGGAGTGGTGGCACTCCTTTTACTCGATGACTCTTCTCATTTCATCTCTCACAGAATCTAAACATTATGAAAAGTATGCTTCTATGTATGAATATCCAATATTGTAAGGATGAGTTTGAAGATGAATTTGTAAGACCACATTTTTCATAATGTTTTCTTCCAATGACAGTTGCAAGGAGATGAATCATCGAAGAAAATGGGGTTCTTTGGTTGGACAGCTCATTTACTAGCATCTTTCCCACAATGAAATCACAATGAAGAATCATTTTGGAGGTAATCTAATTCATTATTGTATGCAAAATAACGGAGATTCATACCTCCGAGAAGATTCTCTATTTTGATTTTGGTTTGATAATGATTAATGTAAATGAGCTATCGAACAAAAGAGTATCCATCAATCCACTTGAAATTGTGTCGGCTATGATTAATGGTAATTATAGAGAAGTTATAATAATTATTTATCAACTTTTTTTGGATAATTTTTTTTTATAATTTCAAATTATTTAAAAATCAATATGATTTTATATTTGGTAGAAAAATAGGGAACAAAGAAGTTCATAAAAGTCATTATTAGATGATTTTTCTTGGATAAATCAGCATAGAAATCCAAATGATTCTAATTTAAATTATATATATATTTAGGGTGTTGAAGCTTTCTTATCATTTGCACCATTAAAACAATAAATTTATTTCAGAAGGAATAATTATATGTCCTGGTAAAAAATGTTCTCTGAGAATGTTTGACACAATTGACAAGGTTGGGGGACATCTCTTGTGGTGTGTTTTTCAACCAGATTATGTTTTTTGGTATCAACAAAATGAACATAGTTCCAGAGAAGATACTAAACACTGGATTCCAGATCCAGAACAATTTCAAAATTTAGTTCATGATGATGTAGGTCCATCTGTTCAACAAACTGAAACTCATATGATATTGATTTAACTCCGGAGTTAGAACTATCCTAATTTTATTAGTTTTTGGAATCTACTGAGGATGCAAGATATCCTAGTTGTAAGATAAGAAAATTAGAAACAGATGAAATAGTTATGGCTATTAAATATGATAATGCAATTTCAAACAGCTATTTTGATCGGATATTTTAATTGGTTAAAACATTGTTACTTGAAAAAATGTGATGCCTATAAATTACTTTGAGACAAGGAGGATGGTTCATAATTTAGGACTTAGATATCGGAAGATTCATGCTTTGGAAAATGATTACATCTTATATTCGGGTGAAATTGAGTCATTTTATAGTTGTACCACATGTGGAAAATAGAGTTATAATGATGCTCAATAAGGAATGTATATATCAATTCCTATAAAAATAGTTGAGATATTTTCCCCTTACACCTAGTTTGCAGCTTTTATTTATGTCTTAGAACACAACGTCCATGATATCATGGAACAAAACAATGATTTAAACTGGTAAAAGCTTGAATCATACATTTTACGGTGATTAATGTAAACATTTTGACCGATTGTATACATATTTTTCTTTAGAAGCCTAAAACATGAGATTGGGTCTTTCTACTGAAAGGTTATATCTATTTAGTTCTTATGATAGTCAGTATAAATGTTGGCATTTATTTATAAATCCATATAATTTACCTCCATAGATATAGAATATGGAGCCTTATGTCATTTTGACGTTATTAATCATAGGACATCCAAAAAAATATTGACGATTATTCAAAAATATATATTGATGAGTTAAATTCATCATTGAGTAATTGTGTCAGTACATATGATGTTGTTGCGAAACAAAATTTCATTATAATGAAGCATTTATGTGGATGATAAGTGACTTCACAGGATAAGGAATGTATCAAGATGTAGGACTCATTATCCGAAATCGTGTCCTTACTATATAAAATACAACAAATCCCTTATGCTCATCAATGTAAAAACCCAAACTATTTTTATTCTCATCACATATTTCTTCCAACCGAGCATCCATTTTGGATGAACAAATATCATTTCAGATAAGACACAATTTAAAGGGATGAACCTCGAAAAGTGATCTCAAATATAGAGTTTATGTAAATTATATTTTCATTAACTCCTGTAACATTTGGTCCAATAGTAAAAAAACAGAAAATTCCAGGCATTGGGATAGAAAATAATTGGATGAAACATAAATTTTTTTGTGATCTTCAATATTAGTCAGATTTGTTAGTCTGCCAAATGTTGGATGTAATGAATATTGAGAAGAATTTTTCTAATAATTTTTTTCATATTGTTTTGGATAGATAATGTATGACCTATGATAATGTATAGGTATTTTTAGAGCTAGACCAAATTAGAAGATGACTGGAACATGAACTATTTCAAAATGTTATATCATAGAGTTTAATTAAGCCAAAAGTATCTTATACACTATCAAAAGAGAGTAACTTATTATTTTTTCAATTGATTACAAATTTAAGACTTCTGGATGGCTATGCATCCAATTGGGATGGATGTATAAATAATGGTTATATTTCCAGATTTAAAAGTCTTGATTTCCATGATATAATGGAAAGATTTATGATGATTTAATTTAGAGGTTTATTTTATTCAATGATTTGGGAATCGATAACATTCATATCCCATTTTTTGAGACATTTTTGTGGCGACAACAGACTATAATGAACTCTGGAAATTAGAATAAGTTATTGTTTTAATTATATGTAAACTGAAAAAAAAACTCTTCTCACCTACTTTATTTGACTCAATATAACATATGATATTACATATTCCACATGTTGCTAAATGTAGAGGTTTGATACGGATTCGAGGGATGTACCCATTCGAGTTATTTATGCAGAAATTGAAGGATAATGTACATAGAAAAGCATAAGTTTATGACTCAATTGCTAAAGCTTATTTGTAAGAGGACATTTCTTTTTCCTACTCTCATTATTTTGAATATAAATAATGCTCAAAAAACAACTGCATGGGAAAGAATAAGGGGCATGTTGACGATGAAATGGAAAATCAATAATCATTTTTTAATCAACAAGATCATGGCTTTGGTGGACTTCGTGAATGATAGATTTTAGATGGTGAACATCACAAAGCTCATAAATATTTTCTTCTCAACTGCAAAAATATGACATCATTTTTATTATGAGTGATTATATCACTTATTTTATAAATTAAGTTAGAATATCTAAAAATAAAGGATATTTAGGTTATATGATAATCATATCAAGAAACAGATTCCACTAATTACAGTAGCTTCTCTTGAAGAACACTGACAAAAAAATCAATGATTTTAAAAACTGGTAAACTAAATTATTTATGGTTTAATATATCAATTCATTTTATTATTTATTATATTGATAATTGTTTATTAAATTTTTTAGTGTCTCTACAAGGTGATAAAATTGATAATATAGTCTGTATATTGAGTAACACATCATATAAAATGATTAAATATTATAATGCATATGTGGTGAATGGTTTATGATTTCACACACATGCATATAGGGAATAAAAAACAATTAATAATAGAGTTTTAATGAGAGTCTCACATCATAGAGGAACTGAAGTTGACTGTTACAACATGCTGGAAGAAATTATTGAACTGTGTTATCTTGGACAAATTTACATAACAATGTTTAAATGTCGGTTGTCGGATACTGAGAGAGGCTTTTTTGTTCATCTGATTAATGGAATCATCGATATTAAATATAAAATACTTCTAGAAGTAAATGATCCATTTCTATTGGATCAATAGTAAAATAAAATATATTATGAAAAATAATGTTCTAATTCAAAAGACATAAGTGATTGGTGGAGAATAATAAAAATGAAAACTCAGAAAAATCAGTTTACTGAAACTGAATGTTGTTTTCATAAAGTAAAAGGAATTGAATTTTTTCAATAGACTACACAAAATCCTTTTTTTACAAATAGACATGAATATCGATGATGACACCCCACAATTAAGGGTCTATTGTGAAGATGATATTAATGATGTTACAAATGAATTTGAAATGGAAAGAGATGATGAAACTGATACTCATATGGATATTGATGATGCTGATAATGAATATGAAGACATTGACATCATTAGATATGATATTGATGATAAAGGTGAACATTTTCATAGTTAAATTCTCATTATATACATAACTAATATATATCTTAGTGTAATTATTATATATAACTATCTGCTAACAACAATCATTTTGTGTTTCAAATAGACCATGATCTATATCATGAGTTCAAGGAGGATAGTCTACCTATGTATGAGAAAAATTTGGGATCATTTGACCCTCATCCTACTGGAGGTTCATGGGGTAAGCAGAGGGGGAACAGTCTTGCGTGATTGATGATTCCTAAACCTATTCCCAATTGACGTCCATGTCTTGGCTTCGATCCACGCATGAATAGGTATGGTAACCTATGTATTTTAGTTAGCATGAATTAATTTATTTATATACTAATTTTTTTATTAGATATTATTTTTTCATAGTTTTTCACATGTAAATGTTGGAGAGGGGAGCACTATCATGTGCAATTATTTTTCTCAACCATGCATCACATGAGAATAGATTCCACATGATGTGCTTCTTGGAATGATCCATCATATGCTGGTACATGAATAAGTAATATTTATTTCTAAATTTATTTCATTAATAACATGATATTATAAATATTTTGTAGTTTTATGGTATCCCATTGATGATAGCATGCATGACGCAATCCAGGAGGCTTGGGAGGTGTCTATGTGTTAGTGTTTCCACTAGTTTTTGATGAATTTGAGAAGGGTAACAATTAAAGAAGTAGCAGTGATAATATTTTATGAGTCCAATAGATCTCACCGGCCAGAATAAATTTCATCTCCAATTTTGGATAGATTATTTTCACACTGGTAGAGTTGTGGATTTCATATGAGAGCTTCATTGGGCCGACAGAACCGGGGGATACAAGAGGCGACACATCGAGCTGGTAGTCGTATATTCTATACGCATAGATAGAATGTGATAAGTATATTTTTAAATATTTTATATAATATTAAATATAAAAAATTTATTTTATTTTCACATAGGATGTCGAGCATCCCAATATTATAGAGTAATACATTTATCGGAGGATGAACAATGATACAATCACTAGAGAGATTCAAGGTGATCGCCATCGTTAGATTGTGGTCAGTAATATTTCTATTCCAATTTGAAAATTAACTACATATAATATTTTTAAAATTTTAAATATAAAATTGTAAATTAAGGTGTCTTATGTGGTTGTGACCTCTCAGAAACGGGATGAGAGTCAGCCCGAGAGGGCAGATCAGACTAGTGCCCACCATTTCATTGTGGCGGCATGGATGCAAGTGACCCAGTATACCATCGTGATGAGTCGAGTAGTTGGAATCAATTATCATTTGACTCCTGAAACTTATTATTAAATTTTTGCGATGTTAGTATCCAGCTTAAGTGATGCTCGTGGAGAGGCATCATCTTCTGGATCATAGTATCATGAGCAGTTGCGAGCTCAAACTGAGCTTATAGAGTATTTGCAGAAGCAGTAGGAAGAGATGTATTAGCAGCATTAGTAGATGGAGGAAGAGATATGGAAGCAGCAGTAGAAGCAGTATGAGGAAAATATGTGTCTGTGGAAGTAGTTGTAGGAGCAGTAGGACAATGAGGAGATGTGTCGATGGAAATAACAACAGCTCGAGCAAATGCAGTACAGGAACTGTCTGACTTGTAGTTTAGGGATGGAGTTTCCCCCGCTATCTCCTCCAGATCATCTAGCTCCTCCTTGAGAGAATCCCCCCATTGATTTTATTATTATGTTAAAAACATTTGAATTCAAAATTTGTTTTAATACAATCTATTTATAGTTTTGGCTTTTATAATTGTTCAAATATTGCATAATTTAATTATTTTTTCGTAATTTTATTATTTTTATTATTTTATAAATTTAATATTTTTTATTAGTATTATAAATTTTAATATTTTTTAATTTTACTAATAATAGAAATAATAATATTTTATGATTTTTTATATTTTTTTGGGAATATTTAAATTATAATAATTTCCATTTTTTTAAAATTTTGATAATATTAATATTATTTTTTCATTAATCATAATATTATTAAATATTTTTTAATAATGTATTTGCGACAGGGCCTTTTGCGATGGAACCCCATAAAAAATATAATATATATGTATATATTTTTTTAAATCATATTTGCGAATGATTCTTTTACTATCGCAAAAAAGAAAATCTGACATGCAAGTTGAAAAAGGTTTTTTTATATATAACATATTCAAATAGAGAACTATTTGTGATGGGATAACCGGCCCTTCAAAACTACTTTTTTTGTGATGGTCCCATTGAAATTGGATCTTATATATTTAATATATTCAATCAGAGATATATTTGAGACAAGACGACTTCCCGTCGCAAAAAATACCAGTCACGACTCCATTTTCTACAATGGTCTATTTGTGACGGGACCCCGTTGCAAAAACGTTTTTGTGACGAGATTCCATCACAATAAGAACATTGAAAATAGACGAAATTATAGTAGTGATCTATATATATGTCTTTAATTCAGTAGTATGCCATATCAGATCAATAAAAACCAATCGAGGTATCACATATGGTATTATAGTGACTCCACCTATGGTAAATTGTTTTAATTTATTCACATTGAGTATATATTTAAATTTAAATTTCTAAATGTTTATTATCATAAGAAGTAATTAATTTTAATGATTTTACATGGAACTTACTAAACTAATTTTGTTATTATATATTTGATTATCAATGATGAGGAATTATTATAAATAATAAAACACTACAAATAATGTCGATTTTAATGATTTATATAAACCATCAATGCACCAAATAACTTTTTATATAACAAAATTTTAATTAGTTCCTTTCTATAATAGTTTTTTTTATAAAGTAACTTATTGGTGTACATGCATAATTAGTTAATTTTGATGTCTTGACACATAAAAGAAATTTCATACATGAAGAAAACCACCTTATAATCATTGATTCCAACTCATGGGATAAAATGTAAAATAAACCACCTTATGATAATTGATATGGAAGACCATGTTTTATACATCGAATTATATATAATTTCATACATGAAGAATGGAAAACCATCCACATTAACCTATGGGTTAAAAAATAAAATACAACCTAAAATCATGTAATATGATTCCTAAAATCATCAACAACTCAATCAATTTGTATTGGGATATATATAGTATCTACAACAATATCATCCATTAGAGAAAAAATAAATACTAATAAATTATTGGAAATTATTTCTTTAAGAGAACCAATATATTCCATAACCACTTCGATATCAAATTACATCACCTCGTAAATTGATAGAGTACTCTTTTCCCTTAATTCATACAGTAAACATAAGCATTGTTTGGCAGAAAATTCAATCACAATGCTTTATGATTATTCCTTATATCCAAAAAATGTTCAATATATAGTCCACGTCAGAGTGTTACCAATGGAATATACTAATTCTCATATTCAAAATGTATTGGAGATATGTGCCACAGTTAAAAAATATGGTGTTTCTGATGTCATGATATTTATTCACCTCTCCCTATTATCATAAAATAATGATACCTAGGATTTGAAAAACAATATGGCATAATTTTCTATTATATCATGGCAAGCCATTGCTAATGCACTATTAGTGAATTATTTTTCCCCATCCATGATATTAATAACACATAAAATATGAAAAATTTATATAAACATTAGAGACAATCACATTATGTATCATTGGAACATTTTATGTAGATGATAATAATGATTCCTCACTAGTTATTCCCATTATAGATTCATGTCTAGATCATTTGCAGGGTATTCAATAAAAATAATCAATTTATAATGGATACTACATCTAAATGGATAGTATTTTTGATGTCTCCTATGGAATTATTTGGCTAACATGATTATATGTTAGCTAAAATATTTCAATAATATTCAAAATATGGAACTAAACAAGGGGAATACACAATAATGAAGACACTAAAATGTTTTTTTCCATTTGGATGAAATGAAAATAGTATTTATATCGTACTTCTCTATACATGTTATCAATTTAAATTTAGTAAATATTTATATTATAGTGATTTCATGAAAATAATTCATTTAGGGAGTGCCTAAATATAGGTGTAATCCATTTACAAGTGAGGTATTCTACATATAAAAAAATCAAGGGTATTTTATTTTTTAATAATACCATAATCAAACTATGAAAAATAACTCTATTATATAATGAAGTATATAAAAATAAAAAGGATAAAAAAATATCAAATAAACTATAGTTATATTCATCCTCAACATCATAATCAATAACCAAATTAGTAGAAATAGATTATGATAAATACTATTTGGGTTCATACTAATAAATTGGTTATAAAACTCCCCATCCTTCTAACCCCTATGTCAATAATTAAGATGTGTTATGAAAACCACAACATGAGCTGTAGTCCATTAAAAAATAAATGATTTCAATTTTTATTAACATAAGAAGAACATGTTTCAGAATTATACGAATTCCATTTATACCATTGAAAAATATATTATATTTCATTATAATCATAAATATCAAATATGGTAATTTAAATTGTTGTTTAATATTGAGAAAAATAAACAAGGGGAAGAAAAATCTATGAACATGAATAGTATAAAATAGTAATCTCTATCTTCCCCAAATACGAAAACGGAAATGAATACTAAAAAGTAGGATGCATCATCACTACTAATAGATGTTGTGGATAAACATGATTTTATACGATCAAGATGATAGAAATTAAAATGGTGGGGTGTGATTTAAGAAAATTATGATGAAGTCATTATATCATATAAACATCCATTACAAGTTTGAGATTAAATGATGTATAAAAATTGGACTATATATTTTTGAAGACCATTTAATTAATTTCGAAGCATCAAATTAATATTTATTTCACTAAGTTATTGAGTAAAATGACTACCTATGAAAATATCAGGGTGCATATTCACTCTTATAAAAGAAATATTGAATAATTGGGTATCATTATCCTAAAAAAATAATGTTTATCATTTCTCAATATTCAATTCCTCCAACAAATAAAAGGCATGAGATGTTTTTTCCACCATGTATTATTAATAAATTTTAATTATGTAAGGCTGTTTATGATTTTTAAGAAACATTTCTCCTAATTACATCTAGGGGTTATATGAATTTGATAAGAGAGAAATTCTAATTAACTCAAGGGAAACATTAATTGGTCGGTATATCAGTGTAGTGTCCAATGAGACTCTTGACGGTTTTTTGTTATCATAAGATTTACCTTCTGTTTAAATTTATCACTCTAAATGTGGATGAATATGTATATATTTAATTTATCTTGGGAAAAAAATTATTTAAACAAGAGAAGTGTTGCTTTTTGTTCACTAAAAGTAAATTCTTTTTCATTTGGGTAAATAAAAATTCTCATAAAATGTAAAAAATAAATTTAATAAATTCTTGCTAGTATACTATGATAATGGTATAGAATTTTACATGATATGAAATTACATGTAATGTAGTGAAATTTATGTTGATAGTCAAAAAAAGTCTAATTATCATAGTTTTGATAATTATTACATAGTTTCAAAACTATAAAAGGTGAATATTATTTCATTCCAAAAATTTAATTATCTAATATGTGAAATTATAATAGATAAAATATATAGGGAGAAAACTATACCACTAATTCCATAATTTTTTTATTTCATCTCATATTTATGTGATTTCCTTTCCTTAATCAAGGAAGTGTGGTTATCTTAAAGAGAATAACACAATTCTACTAATCCTGAATTAATCCATAACTATGGAATAAGAAGTTGAAGACTCAAAATTTGAAAAAGGATTTTATAAATCATGAAGTTGGATACTGGGTATTTATAATAAATTAGTACATGTATATTAATTCATAAGTTACATTTTGGAGATGAGTCTAAACCATATATGAAACCATAAAGAATTATAATCCCTCATAGGTAATTTTTTTTAAAAATTGTGGTGATCTAGTCATTAGATGTAGGACTCTTATATCCAATTTTGGATTGATAATGGTTTATTCCACTGGAATTGTTTTATAGAAGGGTGTAATTATTAAAATATTAACTGAAATGAACGGTTATATTTATAAGGGGATATTTACATACTATATAATTTATATACATTTTTAGAAGATAAACAATTCCAGAAAGAAGACCAAGTATCCACTTAATTTCATTGATTATATTCTAGAATGTTTGGTAGAGTACAATTACTACTATTTCTTACATTGACATTCAAGAAATAGTCATATTATTTTCTTAATAGGTTTATGTAAAAAACCATACATGAATATATAGATCATTTTCTAATTTCCACATGACTTTTAGATTGTGTATTAGTCCTTCCACATTCCAACAATTTATGAAAAATATTTTTCATGAAATTCATGGGATGACTATAAGGTAATTCATGGAAAACATATCCATCTATACAAATTCATTCAACACATTCTTGAGGAATTGATGGAAGTAAAAATAATGGAGTGTGGATTCTAACCTAATTCCTAACTAAGAAAAGTGTTTTTTACAATGGAAACATAGTATAGACATACTATATATGATAACTAGGGAGGGAATTAAATTTTAAATAGTGATTATTGAAGTGATATCTGACCATCTCATTCTATCTCAGTTTATGAAATACATAACAACCATGGATAAGAAGTCTTCGATAGATGATTTGAATGTTTTTTAAAAAAAATTCTCGACTGATGAAAAATATTCTATTTAATAATTATATCATTGAATTTTTTGAATATTTCATATATTAATTTCATTTATTAAAAATATTTCAGTTGAAGATCCAATTATGATCACTAGAGGATAGAATGTGTAGTTTTAATTAATCTGTAATGAATGTTACTAAACTCTTGGTAAGTCCTTGAATAACATGTTTTATATTTCCTTCAGAAAATCTGTTATTTAATGCATACATTTAATAAATATCATGGTAATTATACAATTATGGAAAAAATATTTTAGCAATGGGGGTTTTATTAGTTAGATTTCCAACGTATTTTGGTGTTTTCTAAAGTGATTGTTTTTATTAAACATGCATTCCCTAAATAACTCATCAACAAAATGGATTCTATTAAACATTAGATCTGGTGTGAACTCTTATATGAATTTTACTTAGCAAAAAAATTAAATAAGGGGAGTGTAAATATAATGGTAGAAACTTATCTCATTTAGAACTACCCTATATTAATAGTTTTGAGGATAGGGAAAACATAGTAATACCTCTAAGACAAGAATGTTTTTTATTTAATGAATTACTATAACCCCCGATTTATAAAATTTTAAAATTATTTATCTATGGAAGTGGTACACCGTGAACTATATTGTCAAGATATTATATAATTTTTTAAAATAATATGTCACTATTTTTTTGGATGATTCTCAATTTGGGGGACTTTTGGTGATTTTATATTTTTTCACTATATTCTAGAAGTGGATGTGTATATAATCATAGTTGTTTTCCCTTTGTCTCCATCTGGTGGTATCCATGGTCAAGATCATACAATTTCAAATATTATGAAATCTGATTTCTTTTTCCAGATTATGAATAATGAAGGTTTTAAATTCATATCATGTTGTGATGGGTTCTAACATATAAACAACATTGGTAATAAAGATGAAACAGAAAAACATTCAATTCACAATGTTGAATCCTTTTATGTTTTTGGGGTTGATTTCATTGGAAATATAACACTAAATAATAAAAATAATTCATTTATATATGCAGGGATTATGTATCCATGATAGTAGAATCCACTTACACAATCGAAAACACTGAAAATATAGTAATTTAATGTGTTATAATAATGGATTTAGAAGATTTTTATTTCTTCAAGATTCATTATTTCTAGGGTAACTCATGTTAAATAATCTATTGTAAGGAATGTGATGATGAATTGAAGAGTAATATATAACACTAACATTCTATTTAAACCAAATTCTAGTAAGTATATAGAGGTATTTAATAGATAGTTCAAACATATTATGTAAAAGAAAATACGTCTATCGGGAAGGATTGGTCCCAAAAGCACGATGATTCATTGTAGGCATACAAATCTCTTCTTAGCATGTCTTATTTATGGTATTTTTATGAAAATACATGTCACCATTCTGATAATCATGATAAAAATTAAAAATAGGTTTTCAAAGTATTGAATTAGGATCTCAATTCTTTTCAGGGGAATTGGAATCTATAAATGTCCAAATATGATGAAATTAGATGAGATGCATTTGGAAATCCATGTTGTATGCATAAAATTTAATAGAAACCAATAAAAATATTATTTATCAAAATTCATTTCATCTTAATATCCATGAATTAATTTTTAATTACATATTAATAATTTTTAAAAATTTATTATTAGTCTAAATGTTTTGGATTACTAAATATCTTCCATGTCTTGAGAAAGGGGGGATTAGAAATTTCATGTCACTAAAGAATTTCATTTAAGGAAAATATGCATTTCATGATGATTTCTAATCTAATGAAACAAATTACGAGATTTATCTCCATCATAAAGTTTTAAATCCCAAGATTTAAAAGTAAATTTATCTATAAAAAATTAAATTAGAATCCATGGGAATTTAACCAAATATTTAATAAAACACCATGAAAATCATTATTTGTGTGTTTATTAGGATAATAATTGTTGGGAAATTTGTGACTTAGTTATTTTATGAATATGAATATGATCTTGAATGTTCAAATTTTGGCTATATGGTTCTTAAAATGATATAATGACACCCTAACTTTTATTTTAAAACCCATTTTATAACCTAATTTAAAAATTTTAAGATAATGTAATTTCAAAATTGTGGTGAAATAAATATTTTAAAATGAGTTATATTGTTTAAAATTGTTTCACCGTTAACTAAATAATGAGATACAAAAATAAATGGTAGTGGCCTACCCATGTGTAGGACGCATGATAAGTCAAATTTCTATTACAACAATGGGTGGGGCGCAAAAATTACAATACAATCAACACAATCAGTGCATAGTTTATTAAATCATGTTTTGTAACTGATATAATTTTCAATTAACCCCAAAAATTTATAACATAATGATACAAAATTTATATCCCCCAAAAAATGAATCACATCCTCTAATCATATGATCCTCAAACCTATGAACTGTCTCCCCGGTTCCTCTCATCCATCTCCCATGGATCATCCCTAAAATCAATTATCACTTCCTATCATTGTATGGTCCCATTTATTATTCTTATTTTTCTCCATATTCTTCATCAAATTCATTCTATTTATTCTCCCACTTTTATATTATGTAATCCCTTTTTTCTATTCCATATTTTAATTTTTTTTATTTAATTATCCTCTAATCATAATTTTCATGGAACAATCATCACTGTCGACACACCTCACATAAATATTGTTTATAAAATTTAAATTTCTTCTAATTAAAATAACTAAATTAGAGATAGAACGGTTTTTTTGTAAATACTTTTTAAAATTTAATTAGAAATTTTTTATTTTATTTTTATATATTTCACTATTTCTTCCCCATCCCAGATAACCCAACACACTCATAGATTCTCTATATATTCCATTCCATGTTCCCATTTTTATTGTTTAGAAAAATTTTATGGAATCAAAAATTCTATAATAGATAGAAAAATAAGTGATACCAAGTCCTTTACACTCATAATGTCATCCATGAACAATATTTTCTACTAGGAAAGCCTTCCACGCATGGAATTGATGATGAATTATATAAGATTAATTTGTTTTAGTAACCTTATTATAGACCTCTATTTATATAAACCAAAAATAAAAATAGATATAACATGTGTTTCATCTACATTTCAATATTGGTGTCGCTAGATCATTAATGATTACGGGGAACTATTTTATGTTCAAGGTGACTTCACATTTTGTTCACACAAGAATGATTATATTTTTTAACTCAAAAATGTAATCTAAAATAGATTAAATTTATGATAAGGATATTGTGAATAACATGGATTATTCTTCTACTTCATGAAATAGGACCCCAATTTTACCCTGCAATTTTAAGCATCCATAAAACAACCGGGGCCAGTGTTTGACTCCTTATTCTCTTAGGCCACAAATAATATATCTATATCTTACAACATCTGGTCCTCATCAATTTTTTATATTCATGGTAAAATAGTGATGAGAATATGACACTCGGGGACCTATTTATACTTTATTACATATTTTATAATTATCTCATAGATTTATCTTTTGTTTTAACACAATACATGATGAACATGATTACTATGACCAAGGGGTATATTTTTTGAAAACCATACGTTATGCGTTAGGATGAACATATTTGAATTTTTTTAATAAGGGAATCAATGTAAATGTTTATCCTCTCTTATATGGAATCATATTGGTCGAGTGTATAACAATTCATGTATTTTATAGGGTGATATACCATTTCATAGGCACCTAATATGTTGAAATTGATTATCCAAAAGAATTCCACCATCTCTTAAACCTTCTCTTCAAATTTCCCCACAAGAGGGTATCCATCTACCCAATATCACAGTCATATAGTCCACTGATACTACCCTTCTACCTCTATCCTACCATCCACATACTCCCACTATACTAACTAATAAGAAATTTAGGGGACTCATTATATATTCTTTGATCTCAAGTGGAATCCTAATGAGGAAATTTATTCCATGTTTGGTGTGGTCTGTATGTTTTATCACTTATAGTTTGGTGGCATTTTCATACAAGACACACATTCCTCATGCACTATCACCCTCTGAACAATCACTCTCCCTACCATTATGTATATGATTGTAGTGATCCTCATTTTAGTAAATACTCATATTATTTTATGACTGATGATCCACTAAACATGGAACTTGGTGGTGACTAACTGTTTGGTTATTCATATAATCATTTTAGGGATATTTGAGAACACATTATAGTATTAGTATATATTCCTACTATTTTTGATTCAATGTGGAAAATTTCCACATTTACAAAATTTCAATCCCAGTTTCTCAAAGGCCCTATAATGATTATAGAATGATGTATTTTATTGTTGTAATTGTTATTCCATCCACTAATTCTACTATATTTCTTAATTGATGCAAACTTTTAAAACAAATGACATATTTCTTCAATTATTTTTTGGTTTTATTTTATGTTATTTAAATTTTTCACATGAACTTTTATATATTTTTATTTCATCAGATTACATTTTTTTACTAGATAAAAAATAAGGTGGACTCGTTCTAATATTATCATCACAATTATTCATTTAATGGTATCTTTCATAATGTTTTAATTCACTATAGTATGTTACACACCATTGGTGTTGTATTTACATGATTCATTTTTTTAATTTTTTTCCCTTTGGAATCCCATTTCTTGTGATTTACTACTCACCCTTCTCCTCCTTAACATGATCATTTTGGAACAGGGTCCGTCTTATGAGAGGGGGAGGAAACCTAATATTTTTTCTCCACATTGGGTAATTAACTTATCAGTTCCAGGGTTGAAATTTAATTATTATAAACTATAAATTTTTTGTTATAGATTGAAAAAATTTGTATTAGTTAAATCAAAATATATATTTCGAATAATTTTTAATATTTTCATTTTCCAGGATAAAAATTACATTTCTGATGTGAATGTTCATTATAATACTCCGGTATCCATATTAAAATTTTCATTCTAATATATTTTGTTTAAATATATATATTATTAAATAGTTACATTAATTAATGTATCTTTTGAAATTAATTTTTATTAAATCATTTGGAGAAGTATTTCATTGCAATTTCATTATATCACACATGTAGATATTATAAAATTTTTTCATGACCTCTTGATATGTTAAAAAAATAAATTTCGGATATTAATATGAAAAATACGTGTTATTAAATTTATTAATCGTATCTCACACTTATTTTAGTTGAATATATGAAAATTGAATACCTCATATGATGATAGTCCTCCATTTTACTTCCATGATGTATGGAAATTAGGATTTATGACCTCAAAATTTGGTGGCCCATATTTTAATTTTGATGATATCTTTGTATATACTACCCGAGTGTGTGTTTTGGTTGAAAGTTATTCAAGAAAAAAATAAATAAATTAGTTAAATTTTATATTTAAAGAACCTATAATTCATCTTTGGAAAATTTTAAAATTTTAATTAATCATATATTGTTTTTTTCATTAAGTACTGGAGAGTATAAGAATATGTATAAAGGTTATGGAATGATAATTATATCAAAGCATGAATTTATATTTTTATATAATTGGTAACACTTATATCTATTTATCTCTTGGTCACTTTTTTATGATTATATAGGTAAATGTTTTAAGACCACCGCTATATAATGGTTTGGGGAGATTGATGTAAATCGGTGCATGAAATTGTTTCATTATTTTCCCCCCATGAAGAGGTTAATTCTTTTGAAAATAAATTTATATATTTCCCTCAATTGTTTTTGAATGTAATAATTGTATGTAAAAATAAAAATTGATATTATATTTAATGAATTTTTCATTTCATAGGAATATTAGAGGCATATGGAACATTTTAAATTGTGTTTGATTTCCACAAAGACATCCCAACCATGATCCCCCATTAGAAAACCATTCATGTCATGAAATCATGTGATAGTGCTTATTGGAATTTTATGTTTATTCATTCATATTTAATATATAATCCCTCAAACCATGTGAGATGGGGCACGATGTGATAGATTCATTCACACTATATGTTCATGGTTATATGAACCATGAAACTCTCACCAAAAAAACTCTATGAGATGTAATTTGATGAAGAAATATCAATCACATAGTGTCTTACAAGTTCTTTAACTATGATGAATTTCCAACGAACTATGATACTCAATGATAAAGTAATAGATCAACATTTATTATTGGTGAGTTGTTTAACTAACCACATTCATTCAACATTTACCAGTTAATATACAACC
The DNA here is from genome assembly GCA_963277665.1 of Viscum album. NCBI lineage: Eukaryota > Viridiplantae > Streptophyta > Magnoliopsida > Santalales > Viscaceae > Viscum > Viscum album. The sequence continues at coordinate 1,021,218,225 of OY728143.1, forward strand.
ACCTAGATTCAATCTAACCACCTAACCTCCCATTGACCATGTATAATGACATAGTACAACCCCTAGACACTTAGGTTCAACTTTAATTTATTTATAACCATATTATCTGGTAATTATTATTTGAGAAAGAATCATCTTGGTTGGAGGAGATATTGAAACATATTATATTATTTTTTGATGTATCTTATACTACCCATATCATAGTTTCAAATATGAAATATAAGGTTAAGAATTGATTATTTGTTATAATTTATGTCATGGATAACTCAATTTCATCCATGCAATGGGGTTTTAGTTGTTAACATATATTTGTTTTCAGAAATGATTTATTTTTGTGTTGATTATTTATGGTATTATAATTTCCTTATAATATCATCCTAATTTTGTTCTATAAATTATAGGATATGTTGTATAGATCAATTACAAAATATCTAGTGTTCCCAAAACTATTTATGATCATTCCACCTATGGACATTAGGTATATATGTTATCTCTTTGGGTAGATTTTTAAAATAAAATTTAATGAAGTTAATAATTTGAAAAAGAAATTGATTTTGTGGGGTTTTTTATTCTACATGAAGAAAGATGATTTTATACATTTCCATCATATTACAGTACAATTCATTATGAATAACACCACACTCAGGTAGAAATTGATTCAAATTATTTTCATTGAACATCAATTCATCGATTAACTCTCATTATAAGAAATATTAGACAATTTCTATGATATTATAGTTTTCTTATTAGGACACTATATAGTATAAAATATTAATTTTATAATTTTGAATAATTTAAATTCCAAAAAATCAATTATTATTTATTGAGTTAAATATTTATTTAATTATAATAAAACTAAATTTGATAAATATACAAAATACTGGAATTTTTGGCCCCTTAATATAAATATAATGGTTTTGATATTGAGAAAAAGTAATTTATACTATGAAATGTAATTATTTATAAGGTTCTACAATATTTTCCTTCCATGATGATTGGTGAAAATTTAAATACTACTTGTGAGCACATATGGACTACAACTTCGATGATGAACGTAATTCTATTTTCATATCCATATTTCATAAATGAGTATAAAATTTAAATTTATGATCCAGAATGATATTTTCTCATGATTCTCAATTTGTAAATTATTTAATAATAATAAATTTTAATATATTCTTCTAAACAAAATCATTTTTGACGTATTCACCGAATATCATTGAAATATCTGAATAGAACATAATTGATTAATTAAGTAAAAATACCACAATATTAAATATTATCAAAATAAATAATAAATATTATAAACATTATTAATAATGTATATAATTAATTGATGTTAATTATTCGTGATCATAAATCACATACCTGATTAGTAGAATTTATATGAAGGAAAACATTACCTTACAAACTCATTTTAAATGTTCTAATGATTTATTTCATAAATCATTTACCTCATTATCCATATTATTATAATTATTTTACGGATTATTTATATTTATACTAATTAATTATTAATGAAATTTTTATGAAATTTTTATTTCATTTAACGGTTTAAAAATTTATCAATTTACTTATTTTTTACATAATGTTTTCAATTTCATTAGAAAATGATAAAAGAAATGTTTTGTTTTATGTAATATATCTTGAAAATGTTTTCTCATCATCATCCCTATTATATTTTATATCAATTAATTAACAATATTCAATCGATATTTAATCATAACCATTTTAGAATTATTTTGGGAATTTTTAGTTTTTTTAAAAGGAGATTTTAAATGGAAAATGATAGATTCATAACAATAAGTGTTTTTCATATGGGTTAAAATGTGTTTCTAGTGGTTTAATTATTAAATATAAAAATGTAAAATGGTTTTTTATATAGTTCTTGAGAATTATAGTCGATTATATTTGAGCATGATACAACTTTTTCAATGGGTGATCATTCTAAAATATACATAACTGGTGTCTACTATATATATATATCGCATGAATGGGTAATGCTCGTTGAATTTAGTGGAAAGAAAGATCATTTTAACTTCAGCAGATTCTATGTTGGAATTCTTGCGTTTATAGTTATTTTCGAAATAATTGAACATTATTAAGAATGTGAATCACTATAATTCCTAGGATTCTTTCTATTTTCATTCAATTAGTTTTTATTTTATAATTTCAAAATAAGTTTTCCCTCATGAGGATATAATTTATTTTATATACTCAAAAATAAATGTTTAAAAGATATACATTTTATGGGTTTTCATGTATTTACCTCAAAAAGTGTTTTTTTATTCTATGTCTCTTAATATGATTTTTGTTATCATACCAAATTTTCAAAATACTTTCTCATGTTTTAAGGATGAGTAGGAACAGAATGATAACAAGTTGAATTTCTTAAAGAACTGTATCAAAAAGAAAATGTTATCCATTTTAATTTTTTTTTGTCGTTAAATAAATTTAAACTTAGTGAGTGAATTCACTTATTCATATGTGGGGATGTAATATAATTTTGATAATAAACATTTCACACAATATAATCATAAATGACTATCATGAATTAATAAAAGTGAATTAATTAATAGAACTCAAGAACCTATAATGTCAAAAGACTAAGTTCTAATAGTTGGTATTAGAGAAATGGATTTGATAAAATTATAGCTTTATATTTTTTAATAGAATACCTATGAGGGATTATAAATTATTGTTATCTTAACAATATATTGCATTAAAATATTAAATATTACATTCATGAAATTTATGTATATTTAAAATGGCTTTAATAATGGGATCTTAGGTAGAACTAGTAGGATATTATCAAAAGAAATATATCCTTCAAAATTAGTAACCTAGAATGGTTCAAATTTAAACAAATATTTTTCTTTAGTTGGGGATAATTTGGAATAAGCTATAAATGCTGGTGTAATCCAAGTTATAGAGTAACTAAAATTAAAATAGAGGAACATGTTTATAATTGAGATTTCCATGAAAAGGGACCCTAAAGCATTTGGTGGAACCCCATATGCAGTTTTCACTGATGTATGGTTCAATTGTCTAGATAATAATATGATGTCATAGGATGTGTATAACATGTAATCAAAATTAAATCTATTTAACGTTATAACGGTGAATTTAATTTGTAATGGTATATTATTAAGAAATATAGAGATATTTATGTTTTCTATTATCGTTTGAAGTACATTTAAGAATATTTTAGTTTTCATATATATCTTAATGTATATTTTAATTAAAAGGGATAAAAAATCGTATAATTGAGACACTAAAGAAGGATTATGTCACCTCATATGAACTGAATTTCAAATTATTTAATTGGTACGCCCCATATTGAATTTGATACATTGATAGTAAAATTTAAATATTTTATTTAGGATTGAAACTAATTTTAAGGATAGATTTATATTGAATTGGAATAAAATGTTATGATAATGTCTTCCATTATGATGATAAGTTTGATATAGTGATTTTAGAATGTAATATTATTTATCATGTGTAGAGTAAGAAGTAGTAAATATTGAACTAAATGTATAAGTAATCAATTAATAAATATGATGTTAATCCCGAAACATGTTCCTTGTGTAGTAAAAAAAATAAATGTTTTTAGTGAATCCAGAATGGGTTACTGTTTTGGTTTGTAAGGTGTTAAGGGTCATAGCTATGAAGATAAATTCCTAGATATATCTTGGTATAAGATAACTTATGATAAAAAATAGAGAGATGATTTAATTATAATGTGTTGGGGAATTGTTATAACATAAATTCAGATTTAGTTACATGGGTTAAAAATCATCAATATAAAAAAATTGCAATTTTTTTCTACAACTACATTTGATATTGGGCCATCTAATGAAGTGGGTAATTATATGATACTTGTTTATTTGAATTATTTTGATTCTTTATTTGACTCTAGAAATTCATAATCCATTATTTGTATTTATATTTGAATTAAAATAGTAACATAACATCATTAAAAATATATATAAATTTTCATGAGGATAAATAGAGGATGTATTGATGGTAAATGGTATATAAGAAACTTAATATTATTATTGGGATGGGTTTCCCTATAAATATATTTTTTTAAATTCCCATAGATTACATTAATGTATTTTTGATATGGATTAGATATTAAATTACCACACTGATTTAGATTATATAGTTAATAAATTAATATTCATTGGTTAAATACATTAGAAGATAATCATGAATCCAATAAATTTATTAAAGGCAGTAGTGAATGTGACCTCAATCATATTTTTGAAAATAATGAAACAATTAAAGCTAGTGGTGTACTAGTAATAAATGATTGTATGGATATAGTAGATAATGATTTTCCTACTGTTAATCTAAATTTATAGGTTTTGTTTACAATAAGTTTAGTACCTCATGAAAAGAAAATTTCAAAACCTCTTATTGACAGGTTGAAGAAAAACATTTTGAATTTAAAAAATAGTTTTAGTAATGTCTTTATAATGGTTTCTTTGATAATATAAGTTCATCAAGGGGTTATACTATTTTATTTGATAAAAATAAATAGTTTTGATGTGGATTTTCATAGATTATAGAGATTTAAATAGCATCTTTGTCATGAAAATGAATAATTTTTCTCATATCAAAAATTATAATGATTAAATCTCTAAGGAAAAATATTTTTTAAATAGAGATCTTTGGTAATGAAAAAATTAGGTGAAGGTTAAAGAGTATGTTGTTTTGATGATGGGATATCATACTAGATATGGGAATTTTATGTTTGTGGTCATTATCATTATCCTATCTGATAAAACAATAAAATTCAGGTATCTTTGGAATAAGTTTTCCATGAAAATTTTGATAAATTTATGGTTTCATTTATTTTCGATATTTTGGAATATTGCAAAATTCAGGAGGACAATCAAAATAATCAAATGTTTTTTTATTGAAATATTTCAATGTAATGAAAATATATTTAGAATTTAGTATATGTTAATTTATCTTTCAACAAAATTCATTCCATTTGTGTATTTTTTCTAAATATGAAATTACTAGTAACTTTTTCAAAATTAATGTAGATGAAAATCATACACAACCTATAAATTTAAAAGATATTAATTTTTTTATGGATCAGTGTATTATGATATGTAGATTAATGGAATCTTTTCATGGTTATATTTTACATTGACAATGATATCTAAAAATGTAGTTAAAATAATCTACATGAAATTGTCTGATTAATTCTTTTAGGAACTGAACATAATATGGGTGAATGCTATAGTTTTAAATCTTCCTACAAGAAATAGTGCAATTTGCTTTTACTCAAATTCATATTTGAGGGGAAATATTACTATTATTATGAATAATTTTATTTTAATTTCATTTTAATTAAATAAATTTATATCTTAATAGATTAATTATATACCTTGTGATCTAGAACTAGAGTATATTCTATTTTATTCAAAAATCATATTACATAAATTATATGGAGAGATATTTTCAATATATTTTTATCATAAATGCCTAAATTATATATTTTTTTGGAAAGTGTTTAACATGAGACCAAAAATGTGTCATGAACTAATAAAAAATTTTAATTACTTTTTTTATTATAATCCAGTAAAATCAATTAAAGTAGTCGATGCATTGAGTCAAAAATATAATTCATTATTAACCTTTCCATATTTGTAACATGATCCTAAAATAAATGATTTTTCAAATTTTTTCCTAGAAATTATTCTGTTGGAACTTCCTATATTGTGTTTTAGGATTCAGGTCACTCATCAATGTCATATCAAATTAATTATTCCCTTAAGGATGATTGTGGGTTTCAGGAAAATGTATAACTTTTAATAAAATGCATGTTACCAATATTTAATATTAATAAATATTTTATTTTTTTGATATGATCAATGTTTTTGTATTTACAATATATCCATGTTGATAAATGAATTATTTATTGGAGATAATTACACCACATATATAATTCATCCCTCTTATAAGATGATTTACATAGAACGTTAGTGGTATATTTTATGGGATGAAATGATGGAAGATATTGAATAGTTTTCCATGACATGTTTTAATTTTCATTATGATAAATTCAAATAAACATTATATATAATGATAGATAAACTATTTCCTCTATTGGATTGGGAAAAGGGATATGTGTCTATGGATTTTGGGGTAAGATATATAAATACATCATCAGATAATAATTCAATTTGGGTTATTATTGATCCATTACATTAATCTACACATTTTGTTCCTATTTATGATACTATGTAAATATATCAACTTTATCCACTATATCTCATGGAAATAGTTTGGATATATGGACTTCCCCTCTAAACTATATCTGATCATGATCTGACATTTACTTATAATTCTTGGAATTCCCTTCATAATTCATTAGGATTAAAATTAAATTTCTTTAAAAAAATTCATATATAATATGATGTATAATCAAATAAAATGAAATAAAATTCCCACAAATTACTAAATTTTATTTATTGCTTAATTAGGGATGATAATAACATCATTATTATTTATTTGTGATTTATTTTAAAAATATATTAATACCATTAAAAAATGTGACATTTGGTGGATATTTATTGAATGATGGGTATAACTAGATATAATTGGAATGTTGTTGATGAAAGGATGTTTTTTGATGAGCATTGATATTAAATATTTTTGGGAAGGAAAATATGATTCATCAACATATAATGGTGGCTTATATTATGAAAAATTGATATCTATATAAATGGGGGAAAGATATTTCATTCTAGTTAGGCGATCATGCTTTCCTTAATATATATTGATGGATAAATATTATGATAATTCTTTATAAAGGGTATTTTCATGATTTAGTTAATTTAACCATATTAAATTTTAGATAATGTTGGATTGATTTATTACTTTATTCCATTTCCCTATTGATTACCATATGTCCATGATGTGTTTAAATATTAATTATTAATGAAATAAACTGTCAATGTGTCAAATGTTTGGATCCATGAAGTACTATTATGGGAAAATAATATTTCAAATTACATAAAAATGCATTTATATTATTAGTCATAGAATGAATTATTTTCAAAATTAGGTGATTCACAATGTAATGGATCTGTTTAGAAACTAGAATGCTAAATAAGTAACATTTGAATTATTAAACCCGTTGAAGGAAGAATATCTCCGATTTTTTTAGAAATGAATAAAATTATGAGAGTGTAATATCTAATGTGTGGTATAATATAAAAATGTAATTTTTATAGTAAATCAACATCAAGAATTATAAATATTCAAGAATATATTTTATAGGGTTATATTAATTATAGTAATATAATGTCATTTTGTTAAAAAGGAAATTGTTTTATTCTTATTCAATTATTTAACATGTTTCATATTTTTTATTGAAAATAAAAATAATTTTTTTTTATATTTTGAAAAATAATATAATAATTATGATCATGATTTCAAAATTACCTTTTAGTGGTGTTTTGAAAATTTAATAAAAAATAATATTTCTTCGGTGTTATAGAAAATACCAATTTCAAATAAAATTTCAATTATTTTCATATATTTACAATATCACCATCTATTTTGGATTTTTTATAAAATTTTATTATTTAATTTATATTAAAAATAATCCACTTAAATTTGATTAGATTCAACATTATAATTTTTTTATTAAAAAAATTATAATAAAAATTGTTTTTTCTGTAAAACTATTCTTTATCATCTTTTATGATTTTTTTAATTAATTTTGATCACTTATATAAATTTATATTTTAAAATTAATTCCATTTTGTAATTATAATTCCTAGGTATATTAATCATTCCACTATATTATTTTGTAGTTATAAATAGTAACTTTGGAAAATAATCTATTACCTCTGTGAAAGTAAATAAGGGTTAGAAGGGTTAAAATTAAAGTGATTTGGGGAAAGGTGACTTAGAAAATTTTGTGAGTACTATTTTGTGGTCATATGTTTCATCAAATTTTTTTATTTATTATTAAATGTTTAATTTCATTGATATATGATTTTTTATGAAATTAAAATATTTAAATGTTCTAAAAAATTCCTATGTGCCCTCTCCCTCATTTACAAAAGGATACCCCCTATCCACACAAAGACACACAATAATTTCCACACAAGTAAGAAAATAAATAACCAAATTAATTATAAACAACAATACCCATGTACTAGATTTCTTATTTTTTATCGGAATACCATTATATGATGGAATTAGGTATAAACCTAAGGAGGTTGTTCGAAGAGGATACACAATATTTAAAAGAGTGTTCACTTTTGTAATTCTTCTTATAACTCTTACTAAACATTAATATATTTTAGGATATAAAAAATAATTATATAATATAATATATAATAAAATTATGAATATGGTATAACAATTTGTTTCATTACTTATATATAAATGTAAAATTAAAACATTATTATTTGTTATTATGGACTATGGGCTCGTGAAGATGGTGTATTTCATGTTTCATAAAAAAAATATTATGGATGAATAAAATAATGGATCCAAATAAAATAAAAATATATATATGATAGAAATCTCATTCTAAAATTTTAGATAAGTATTAAAATTTTATCTTTATCAATTAATGGAAAATAAAAACATCACTAGTCCATATGTGAAAACTACAGTCTCACAAACCGAGGTATCATAATTTTCAACACTGTAACACGTGGTTCGAATTATTAAATATATTTAAATAAAAAATAATGTATTTATTGTATAATCATATTTCATTATAAATAATATGATACTTACATTTCTTCCCTCGTGGTTTTTTAAATGGAATCATTACTTATGTATACATATAGACTATCATCACTATGTTGAGACATAATTCATTTTTCATAATCATAATTAATTGATGGTTATAAATTTATTATTATTATATTAAATATATATTAATATAATCATTGATATTCTAGAAATTATATAACTATTATTCCTTTTCCCTTAGTAAATGTACAAAATTCGTTTTTGACATATGCAACATATATCATCAAATTGTCCGACATGATCCAAATTGTTTATGTAATGTTATATTACAAGGTACTAAATAGAATAAATGTAATAAAAAGATCGATAATTTTTAATAAAAAATTAAATTATTTCATCATATTAATTATTTTAGAATATAATCACTATACCAAATTGATTCTTACCCTATGTAGGGGTTACTTTCCCTAAAGGCTCATTTTAAATATTTAATGTGTTCCGCAAATATTTTTCCTCCATGTATATATTCATAAAATAATTTAATGAATGTATATAGATTCAAATAAATGAAATATAAAATAAATATTACTTCTAGTTTTTATTTGTTAAGTGTTTTTACAATGAGATAATTTTTACATATATTTTACAGAACATTTTTACATTATATACAATATGTAACTGAAATTTTAGTTTTTTTTCTTATTTTACATGGATTATATATCCTATCATTATAACCAATATTCAATAATTGGATTCCATGATAATATTCCATATCTTTACAAATAATTTTCACATCCCTTTATTATAGAATCAATTATTTTTTTAATAGTTTAATTTTAAAGGAAAGGATTTATTATTGTCTAAAAGTGGTTTACACGTAATTTTAAATGATATTTTAATTTGTTTAATGATGAAAAGTGAAAAAATAATTTATTTTCCTAATATGGTACACTATCTATATAGATGATGATTGATGAGACCAATATAACATCTATGATCGGTGATCTTAGTTCATCCTATATTTTTGTTGATCTTGATATTGTTATCCAATGCATTAAGAAACATATTTTATTTTCAATGGAATCATGGAGGGGGGAACAGTGGTAGTTTATCATGTGTATCTAACTAGCCTATAGTAATTTTTTACACATGGTAACATTTTTTACTCATGGTAACATTTTTTATAAATATATTTCTCTAGAATACCTATATAGTTTATAATTATCCATATATGGGGATTGAAGGTTTTATATGGGAAAAATTGATTTCTTTATATTGATATTATTTTTTCAGGATTAAAGGGTAATGGTGAAAAGAAAAAATTTTATGACATATAATTTTATTAACTATATTAATATATTTCATTAGTTTATCTCAATTATTATTATATTTATTTCTTATCCCATATTTTGAAAAATATTTATAGGGTTTATTGATTAGTAAGTATAAATAATAAATCACGTTGGTGGTCATCATGATTTTTCATAAAACATAGAAACATGTTTCATTTTAAATTATCATTATTGATGGATAAAAAGTATGTAGTTTTCGTATAAAATATGTAATTAGTGTGATTGTAATCATATTGAAATTATGTAATTCTGAAAAAAAATAATACTAAAAGACCATAAGGAAAGCAGGAATCTGATTTCGTGTCTAAAAAAATAATATGTAATGGGTTATGTATTAATGAATATAAATCCTTTTTCATTATATGTTTTCAATTTTATGGTTTTGGTATCCTCGGTAATGGAATTCATGTTCTGGTCCTCTAGTATGGCCGTGTTGCTTCTAGCCCTGGCTGTGAAAATGGAGCCCTCCCCTTTTTTCATCTTGTTTCATGTGCTATGGTGACCCTACACCTCCCTCAATGCTCCGACAGTCTAGATTCTGACTCCAAGCACTACGTTTTATTGATGGGTTGTCACTAGTGTGGCATCAGTTCTGTGTCCCTAGGATGGGTAACATGTTTGATGGTTTTGAGATCGACTCAGTGATCAATAGTCCAACTTTCTAGTAATGCTTCTGGATGGGTCGGCCCCATATAGTGTTTCTTGGATGGTTCATTTTTTTGGTTGATTTCCTATTTCTCCTTTTCAGCATTTCTATTCTTGGGTGGGGTTTCAAGCCCGTCCCGCTTATGTGTGTCTTTTGTGCATGGCGGTTCTCACTTTTCCTTACCCTGTTTTTATAAAATAAAAAATATTTGGTTGTATGTACTCTAACACCCATCATAATCAAACAAAAAATATGGTGTATTTTATAATATATGATTAATATGGTTTGTATTTTGGATTCCTAACAATAAATCATAAACCAAATTGACCAACTAGCAATGAACAATATGAAAATTTTGTAGGGTCAAATGTTAATCATTGATAAGAAAACCCTTAATTCCTCATCATAACCATCCATAAATAATAAATCCTATATCTAAAAATGAATCATATATTAAATCTATACATATAAAACCCACTTCCAAAAATTGGAATACATTTTTATCCCTAAATAATATATAAACAAATATCGGTTCCATAATATAAATAATATCATGAGATCATTATCGCTAAAGAACACAATAACATGGAAGAAAAAATATTTTACGTGTGAAAAAAATAGTGGGGAAATGATTTTATAATAATATAGATAAACTTTATATGAAATATAATAATATAATATAACTGGAATAACATCATCCCCTCACAAGATAAATTAAAAAATCATTTTCATCATTACAATATTAAATTAACTAATTTCTAATTAGATTGTTTCTATAATGGTGATATATATTACTAGAAAATAATAATCACTTATATCCAATGATTCTAAATTATTATGGAAACTCCAATATTATTCAATATTTTATAGATAAAAGATAAAAATATTTTTTGGCACTATTCATTATTCACATTGGTTTATTGATCTATAACTATTAACAAATTTCAACATATAAATCAGGCTATAAAAATTTACAATCATCGAAGTGACAAATAAAACTTGTTATACCATGTCATGAAGTAACATAAAATCAAACCATAAACCATATATGGTCACAAAACCCTTTTAATTAATTATTTTATCTTGTAAATATCTTTAATAGGGAAAAATCCCCAATGAAAAAAATAAAAAATGCATGTTAACCCCACTAAACCATATTATAATGTAATGTTCATGAGTCTCTTAACTATATTAAATGATTCAGGGAAACTAAAACAAATTAAATGAATAATAAATGATCAACCACAACTAAACGTGAGGGTAACAACCCTATGAATTAAATATAATAAGTAATCATTAATGTCCAATTGAAACCACAAGTATTATTGAAAATGATGTTGACAAAACAATTTGTGAGGTAACCAATAATGTAAAGAACAATATAGAAAAAATTAACCCACCTCAAATAGACATCAATATCTCTCTAGGATCAAATGACAAAACCCCTGAACTGTGCCTCAAATGCTATCTGAATCATGACCTTGTTTACCCTAGGGTTTGAATGAGAAGAGAGTAAATAATTCAAAATAAATGTGAAATATGAATTCAAAATGTTTTTAATAATTCATAGAACCACAATTAAACTCCATTTTATAGATTATAATTGTTAGTAACATCATTAAATCTATGATATTTTAATGTAGGCTATTCCACATGAGGACTAGTCATGAAAACCTATATAGAACAAATGAAAATTCAATCCCATTAAAATCAAATAAAATTCAAAATATAAAGAAACTATTAATGGACTATGTCTTAGTTGAAACTACATACAAAACAAGTCACTGATTTTTGTGACACATTGATAAATAACATCTAGGGATATATTTCATATACAACAGTACTATGTTAGAGTTTGATAATGGGGAATTAAAACATGAAAACCCTTTCCCCCTACCCTTATACTATATTGAAAATAAATCTACCAAAAAAGGCACAAAATAAAATAAAACCATTGAACCCAACACTCGAGACTCTATGTTATAAGGGCCATGGATACATATTAATAAAACCCATGCAAAAAAATTTACAAACTAATGGTATCTACAGACATTATAGAAAACCCATCCATTATGCAATATTGGTACCTAATAAAAAATTCATCTAAAAATGAACTTCATATCCATCGTATTATAACTGAAACCTCATATCACATAAAAAAATTATTTATGTCCCCTGAAAAATCCATTCCCTAACACAATATATAAAACAATATGTTTTTTAATATATTTTTTTTATATGAGAATAAACATAATATATAAATATATAAATATATAAATCAAAATATTCATTGACTATCCGTTATATATTTGTAAAATACATATCATATTGAATCATATATAAATATATATTTACCCATATACTGTTATTATAATTACATTTTTATTGTACTATACAGACATAAACAAATATTAATAAAAAAATTATATTCTAGAAAATATAATATATATAATTAAGATCTCGGGTTTTTACCAAACAGAATATATATTATATATATATATATTTATTTATTTATAGAAAAAATTATTTACAAAAAACATGATATATTGATGTATAAATAGTATAATTTAAAAACACCAATAATGTTATATAAATCAAAAAATAAATAAATAATAATGAAAAATGTGTTTTATAGATTTTCTAAAAAAATTGTATAGTGGAAAAATGCCAAAAAAGATTTTATTTTCTTGAGTTATAAATGATACATTGAAATTTTCAATCATCATGGATGAATTATCTATATAAATTTACTTTTGGATAGTTTTAAATTTTCACCTCAATGAATGTAAAATATTACAATCAATTTTGATCAACATTAAAATATAGGTCAATATTATTTTGAAAATAAACAGTTGGTGTTGTATCCTCAATGAACCTAATAATAAGATTAAATTTTAATCCAATCACACTGTTACATATAAAGGTTACTTATTCCATAAAACACATTGTATATAAAAAATATATTGAATTTTGACCTCACAAACTATGGTCTATACATACGAGAAAATTATTGATGATGTACCTAAGTTTTCCTTTTATAGCTACTAATTAAGGTTTTTGCGACACAAAATGATCTTTAATTTGAATTCCATCTTCCCTAGAATGTGTCATTATCCGTTAAATATGTTCAACATGAATTTTTCTATACTAAATTCTAGTATTATATTTTATGAATTTGTATCTATATATTTTATATCCTTTATTAATGATAGATTGTATAACATAGAACACAACCTAACAAAACTAAAAACTTACATTATCTATGTGTTAGGTAGGTTGACATTTATTGTTTTCCAAATTTCCAGTTTTATGATTCAATAAATGTCCATCATTAATCCTAGAATAATATGATAATTAATCAATTCATGGAAATTAATATATGAAGTAATGAAATTATTTTAATGGAGATCCTTTAGGTAATAGTCCTCTTTGTTATTTTTTCACTCAAATGAACTACCAACCGCAATAATAGTTTCATCCCCAAAACAAAAAAGTAGTATAAAACAACCTGCAATAACCAACCAATTATTCTAAGATATAATACATATTATATTAAATAAAACCATGATATATCCTTCAACATAACCACATTTATTGGATTGAATTTACATACTTAAATATTTTACATGTTTTTAAATTAATTTTAGTGAAATATAGTGTTTTTTATGGAATTGATCGATCATGAGATAAATACCCCAAAAATAGAATTTATATCTAGAAAATAATATAATCATACTTTTACTCTAAAATATATTTTTAGTATAGTTTATTCTCTACATAAACATCAAGGGTGTATATGTGAGATTGAAATTGTAATATTTTAATTTCTTGAAGTTATATGATTAATATAATTTTGGAATTCCATTAAATAGGAATCATTTTTAATGCCTCAAAAATTATATTTAATAATATTGATATATTATTAACTAATATAGTATTATTGAATAACAAATTTCACATATGATCTATATCATTCAAGTTAGCTGACACTGTAAATAGAAAACTATTTATATTTATATAATAGTACGTAGAAATTTTATTTTTATCCTTATACTTGATAACATGGGTGATTATTTGAATATAAATGAAGGGTTTTATGATATAACATATATTATTAGGTTATTTATATATTATATATATATAATCATGTATATATTAGTCATTATAATTATATATGAACATCTTAACTACTAATTATATTTCACAATATCACCATTGAAATATAACTATGAAATAATTCCAACGAGTGCCCTTATATATAATAAAAAATAGATTTGTTATGAATTTTTGATACATGAAAATATTTTATATTTATGTAAATGAATAAAAACCAATTTTAAAATTTAAGAAATACCTAGTGAGATATCTTAAATAATACCTAGTGTTTTATATTTTTCAATGAAGAAAATTCCACGTGGAATATAAAAATGCATCTGAACCCTTATTGTTAATATAGTCAATATGATTGAGTATTTTATTAGGAATATGTTAAATGCCATAAAAATGTTCGACGTGTAAAAAAAAGTATAGAAAAAATAAAATTTTGGTTATTGTTATTATACATCATTAAACATAATGTACGAAGCCCTTATATAATGTTATTATTGATTATATTAGGGGATGTTTATTTTTTTCATCGCTAACTACACTATGAAATACATTTGAGAATAGTGACCCTCAAATGAGTTATTATAACATATTAATTCTATTTTGGATGATGATTAGATAATAATCCAAATATTGTGTCATACATGTTTTAATTTCTTAATAATATTTACTTATTTTTTTATTAAATTTATTCTTTTCCTGTTTTATAGAAAACACATGAGTTATTCCATATTCATATTTTCATAAACAGTGCATCCTAACTCATCATTGTTTTTAATTTTTTTTACAATTTAAAAATATTTGTTATATGTATTCACATGGAGTTGTATTAATATATTATTTTATTCTTGAAATACCTAAACTATTGAAACTGAAATAGAGATAGAGTATGGTTTCCTATCTAAAAGATTCATATCCATAAAAATGAATGTGGACCAGCCATCAAAAAATAGGAAGAAACCTTATTCCAAAATAAAATAATATTTTGTTATTCGAATTCTAATTAATCCAATCATTAATAATGTGAGATAGAGGAAAATAAATATATGGAATGTATCTATATATTTTTAATGTGTTAACACTCTCTTATAACAAAATATAAAATCGTTGGAAATTAATATTTATAAATTCCATAATCCATAATTTTTTTCTCCCTAATCAAAAACTATAAAAAATATCTAAATATTTGTATGAAACTAAAAAAAATATTGGAGATCCCCCTCATGTGGCCTCATGATCAGATCTAGAATTCACTTTAATGATTCTAAAAAATTTATCCAAATAATATCTTGAATTATCTCAAGATATACTGGTTATCTATCTCTATAATTGGACATAATGTCTCTCATTTTTATAATTGATAGAATACAAGTAAATAACCCTTACTAAACCAAAATATAAAAATTATTAACTATTACATATTTTTTATAATCAAGTCTATATCCAAAAAAATATTTCCTTTTAATTATTCATTTCTAAATTTTTTGTTGTTCATTCACTTTTTATGAATATATCATCTATATATTATATAATGTGATGATTAAGACCATAATGTAATTATCAACAAATCCACAATGATATTTCTTTATATCATTATAATAGAACTCCTATTTGTGGTATGAAATTATTTTTATTCTTTAATAAGATGGTAAGTTCATGTTTATCTATAAAAACAAATGATATGAAATATTCCTTCTGATATACTAAAACTACAATGGAGATCATTAATTGTTTTAAATCATAATAATTGTTATAAGGGAGAATCACCATGTAATTTTTATAATTTCCCATGTTTATTAAACTATACATATGGAATCCATCTGTAATGGCCCGCACCCACCTGGTCCATTACTTTTTCAAAACACGGTCTCACATCGGTCATGGTGGCACCGTGAAGGTTCCACACCGGTCACGGTGGCACCATGATAGTGGCACCAGTCATGTTGGCAGCGTGACGGTCGGACACCAGTCACGGTGGCAGAGGTGACGGTGGCACCATAAGGGTGACACTGTGACGGTGGCACAGTGAGGGTGGCACCGTGACGGTGGAACCGTGTCCTCACCTTCCAGTTCCTGGCAATTTCTCTCCCGCAACATATATTTTGATGTAAATATGATTTAATGCCCTATTTCAATCAATTTTATGCCCATAAATAATATATAAAATCCCCCAAGAGCCGGGCAACCCTTAACTAACCAAAACGTGTGGTTTTTCCTCGGTGTCACACCCTTCTCTGTACCTTCTAGATCTGCCCCTGTTACGTGTTTCCTTATGAATAAAGAAAACTATTTAACACATTGCTGTTATGACAACCCCTCCGAAGAGAATTGTAAAATGACTATTAATTCCATTGTGCGTAAATGCCCAACCGCGTGGGAAACCATGATCTAACTTTAAATCCATTCAAATTTCCATTTCCCTTAACAGCGAGATCTCATCCCTATATCGCACAGAATTCCTTATTCTTCTTCCTCTTGGCTGGTCTCTATTTCTTCCTACTGTGTTTGGAGTTCCCCTTCCCGAGGCAAGTGGTTCAACTGTGCGGGATCCATTCGGGTCACCCTTGGAGTCCCCGATGTTCCTCCCTTACAAATCGTGCATATCTAGTTCTCGGTGAGTGAAGAAGAACATCGATCCTTGTATATCCAAGTAGGGGTTTTTCCTTCATCTATCTTTATTGTGTATCATGTGGGGTGGGTACGCTACTATTTATGTGGGACTAGATGAAACCAAACCTTAACAAAGATAATAAAAAGACTGTTAATGAATGATGGGGTGTGTTTGACAATTATTATGCACTCTTTTATATTCCTATATGTTGTGAACTGTATGAGATTATGATCACTAAAAATCACGGTCGTTGGTGGTCTTTTCTTGTGCACCAATGAACCCTTGTCTTATGTGATGATTAAATAATTGTAACATGGAAATTGTTTAATCACCTAAACTCAGTTGGTTAAATGGATACCCAGTGAAAATCAATCATTGTGTGGTCACCCCGGTTAACCAATAGAAAGAAGAACCTAAGGAATGATGTGCTTGAACCTAGATGTTTCCATAATCTGTTTTGGTAGTAGTTGTGTTGTTCTTATTGATGCTTATGGGGTGATGTTGATGGGGTCGAGATCCTCTGTTGTGGAACAGTTGTTGGTTCTGAATCTGAAGCTGTACGTGGTTATATCTCGAGTCTTGGTTTGGTTCCATTACTTTGAGGGCTCTCACTGATCCCTTTGTTGTTGCGACTTTACAAGAGAACCAGGTGTGAATGCTTAAATTGTTGTTTGGGTGTTTATCCTTCTATGGCTTGTGGTTATGCCTATTAGTTTCCCAGTAGTGCAGAATTTACTTAAATGGGATCACATGAAATGAAAACAAGAATTGGATCAATGGGGAATTGTTTTCCGGGATGAGTGGTGACATTGTCACGGGTTATGTGTTTCTTATGAATGAATAGTAACAAATGTGTTTGTGCTTAGGTTGTATTTGGAATCCCTAGGTTGGGATGAGTTCATGTTACATATACATATAATTGTAGTTCTTATGTTCTTATTCGCGCCCCACCCATGTTGATAACTTAGTGCCGAACACCCCCATTTCATGGGGGAGGGTGTTTTTCCCAACACTCCCTATGAGTGGCTGGTCATTAGCTCCTTTTCTGCTCCCTTTCCGAAATAGACCCAGAATCTTCAGGAAGGCTGTGACAGCTTGAGTTCCATTATAGCCCAAGATTTTTTGGGCAGGGTAGTTGTGGTGGTTGGCCCAGGTGTGTGCGGGCAGGTTGTTTCCTAAGAGTCTTTAGGATGAGGGCCAGGTGTCTGCGGCGTGGCATTGGTTGTTCTATCCTAGGTTTTTGCGGGTGTGGTTACACGTGGTTTTTTTGTCTGAGGTGTTTGAGGGAAGGATGTGTGGTTGTGGCCCATGTGTGTATGGGCGGGGTGTGGCAGTGGGACTATAGTTAGAATGGCGGGAGAGGTTTGATGCCTAGTATGTCTTCAATAACCAGTGGGAAGGTGGAGTGGAGTACCCAAATATCGAATGTTCTATTACTATACATTACTTGAATTGTGTTATTTGGGGAGTGTGACTTGGTGATGATTCGGTGGATAGTTCCCCTTTCTAGGAGATTGGTTACCTCTTTTCTAATAGGGCATTAGAATGTCTCCCCACTTGTTCACGAGAGTCTTTGGTTTTCCATACTGATTATACTTTAATGCTCACCCTACGTATATAAAACTACTTTTAGGTTTCCAAGAGGACTTCAGGGATCGTGCAGGGCTATACTAGCTCGGACATTGGGACAATTTTAGTTGATGTTTTCCTTTTCATTTATACATTACTTTTATAGTCTCCTTGTACTTTGCGACATTTACTTTTTGAACATGCATATGAGAATGGTTTGTTTTGGCTTTACCTGTACTTCAACTTTTGGGGTTGTTGGGACTCACTATATTGTCTGCCGATCCTATTAAATAAAAAGGGTAATGCCTTCCATCTTGTGTGTGATTATATACCCTTGGTTCTTGTCGCCACTCTGAGACCTATTGAAGGCGGGTCTCGGGGGTCATTATCTCTCTGTCATCATGAAGATGGAAGGGTATGGAAATCTGTTGTCCCTTCTCTATTCTAGGTGAAGGAAGGTCGTGAAAGAATGGTATCATAGGGTTTTTGGTTCAGAGATAGGATGGAGTTCAGAGTTAGGCATAGTGAGGATTGCATGGGATGGTAGGGCAACAGTGTTGGACAATCTTGGTGCATGAAATAGTCCAGGGAAGACCAGATTGAACATGGGATTTAAGGGCCCCCCGTGATCTGATGCAAGGACTCTTGGCCTACCAAACAACCAAGTAAGGCTACACGGATTGTATGATAGAGACCCTAGGTAAGGTACATGCATCATAATGACTTATGTTCTAGTGTTTCATGGGTAATTGGTGATTTAAAATGAATATGAAGTCTTAAGAAAATTTAAGAACAATATTCTACACTACTCAGGAATAGGAATTCCATGTTTATTTTGCAGTTATGGCCCCTGGGAGATGACCATGAGTAGTGCGGGAAATCGAGGCCCAGGAGGTTTTCATGGCCGATCGGCAGAGTACTGACCGAGAGGAGGAGGAAGATCAGTGGAAGAGTACACTTCGTGCCTTTCAGCGATAGACCCTTGGGAAGTACGAGGGAAGCACCTCAGACATGGAGACCAAAAGGTGGCTAGAGGAGCTGGTGATAACATTCATATTGATCCGGGCTCCAACAGAGTACTGGGTTCGTCTGGCTGTAAGCTAGATGTGGGGAGCAGCGTGTCAGTGGTGGACGCTCTACCTCGGAGAGAAGAGGGAGGCTGAAGTTACGTGGGCTAACAATGAAAGGGAGTTCCGGGCAGAATTCCTCTCTTCCACTATGAAGGCTGAGAAGAGGCAGGAGCTACTCTCATTCCAGTAGGGGAGAATGTTAGTGAAAGAGTTGGGGATCAAGTTCAAGTATCTCCTCTTCTTTTCTCCGTACCTCTTTCCAGATGAGGAGTCTCGGGAGAGACAGTTAGAGGAGGCACTTCGACCGTCTCTTAATTATGTTGTTACTCCCTTCACCTTACCGACATACTTGGATGTCCAGAAGAAAGATGAAGTGGTGGAGAGGATTCACACGCTGGGAGGTGTATCACGAGAGGGAATCTAGTTGGGCTTGTCGAAGGGGAAGTCCATCAGCATCAGGCCTCCAACATCAGGGCCCTCTAGGTTTCGACTAGTAGGAAGCAGGCCTCAACAGTTCCAGTTCCTATCTCCCGGACCTCACCCTTTTAATTCAGCACCAGGTCCGTGATGATTCATCTGTGGAATCCATGGTTATATTCAGAATTAGTGCCCAGATAGAGTACAATACAGCGGGGGTGGGCAGGTTCAACACCCACCCGAGCAGCAGTAGGGGAAGCAAGCTCCTGCTCCTCCGAGGGAAGGTGTTGCATGTGGTGGCCAACCTCAGGGCACTCCTCAGGGACCTGGACCAGGGCGCGATCATGGAGGTGGCCAATAGCTAAGGGACAAGGGAGCATGGAGTGGACAGATACATTCCATAGAGGCAACAGTTCTAGTAGAGACGGAAGTCGTTCGAGGTACGATTAGCCTGTTTAGTACTCTTGCCCATGCCTTGTTCGATACAGGAGCTTCACACTCCTATGTTACACCCAGTATGGCCTTCCATCTGGTTTTAGATTCTGAGATACATCCAGTTCCCCTGGTGCTAAGCACGCCAGTCAGAAGTCATACCAACTTGTTTAAAGTTTTCCAAGGGTATAGACTAATGATAGGGCCACATTAGTTGACCAGGGATCTTCTAATGTTACAGATAAATCCATACGCTGTCATCCTAGGAATTGACTAGTTGTTCTCTATATGTGCCATCATTGACTACCTTCGAGGAAGGGTAGTGTATTAATATTTGGGTGGCCGACATGTAACTTTCATCGGCGAATAGGGTTTCCATAAAATTAGTCGGCGAGAGAAGCCCCTCCATTACTTGTTAGCTGAACTATTAGTGGAGTCGGTGGATGTAGAAATGAAGTAAGTCCCAAGGATCGTCAGTGAATTTATGGATGTCTTCCCGGAGGAGGTGGAGACTCTACCCCCTCGATGCGATGTTGAGTTCAGGATAGACTTGCAACCTGGTGCCCATCTGATTTCGATGGCTCCATATTAGATGACACCTTTCGAGTTGTGGGAGTTGCGGATTCAGATTGATGATCTGATGAAGAAGGGTTTTGTTCGACCAAGTTCGTCACCATGGGGTGCTCCAGTTTTATTCACAAAGAAGGAAGATGGTGGTCTCAGGCTGTGCATAAACTACCATAGACTGAACTAGGTAACTACTGAGAACCATTACCCCCTCCTGAGGATAGATGATCTCTTTGACCAGCAGAGGGGAGCAAGTTGGTTCTCTATGATCGATCTATGGTCTGTATAACACCAGTTGAGGGTGAAGGAGGGTGACATCTCGAAGTCAGCCTTCAGGTAAAGATATGGGCACTTCGAGTTTGTGGTCATGCAGTTCAGGGTTACAAATGCACTAGCTATGTTCATGGGACTCATGATCTCTGTATTCCGAGAATACCATGATCTGTTCATAGTAGTATTTATTGACGACATCATAATCTAATCTCAATTAGAGGAGGATCACATTGAGCACCTGAGAATGGTTTTAGAGGTCCTCTGACCGCACCAACTCTATGGAAAATTGTCCAAGTGCCTGTTCTGTATGAGATAAGTTCGCTTCCTTGTGCACATGGTGTCCAAGCAGGGAATAGCGGTGGACCCATCGAAGGTCGAGGCAGTTGTTTCTTGGGAATCACCCAAGAATGTGACAAAAGTTCTTAGTTTCCTTGGAATAGCAGGATACTATTGAAGGATCATGCCCAAAATCTCATGAGTTTTAGCACCTTTGACTACATTGACCAAGAAGGACCAGGCTTTCTTGTGGAATGGGTAGTGCGAGGCAGCCTTTAACTATCTGAAGGAGTAGTTGGTAAGTGCCCCAGTGCTAAGATTTCAATAAGAAGGGGCGGCGTATGAGGTGTAATGTGATTCTTCAGGACACGGCCTAAGGTGTTTTCTAATGCAATGATAAGGGGTGATCATTTATGGGTCTAGACAGTTGCGTCCTCACGAGAGTAATTATGCCTCCCACGTTTTGGAGCTTGCAGCGGTCGTGTTCTCACTAAAGTTGTTGCGGCATTACCTCATCGGGGAGCACTTTGTGGTCTTCACGAATCACAAAAACTTGTATTATATCTTCTCTTAGTGGGACCTGAACATACGACAGTGAAGGAGGATGGAGTTCCTTCAGTACTATGACTTTGAAATTTCCTACACCTCAGGAAAAGGGAATGTGGTGGCTGTTGCATTGATTAGGAAGTCGTAGAAGGATGTGGCTCGAGGATCGGCGGATTCCTGGAAGGCAATGGAGAAGTTGGCGTCCCTACACATGGATGTAATAGAGGATGGTGGTTGAGGTTGTCTATTTCAGATAAAAGTACTATCCTTTCTACAGCGATAGGTGGATGAGTCCCAGTGGGGAGACTTTGAGAGTGAACTGATGCACAATCAGGCTAACCAAGGCAATGCTCCGGAAGGATGGTCAGAGGATGGTCAGAATTAGATTATTTTCTGAGGGAAGATGTTTCTCCCAGAGGAATTGCGCGAGAGGGTTCTTGGTGAGTTCCAAAACTCACCCCTAGCGGTGTACCCGTGATATTCCAAGATGTACCAGGGTCTGAGGAGTTAGTTTTGGTGGCCTGGGGTAAAGCGGGTGGTGGCAATGTTTGTGGCCAGGTGCCCAGTGTGTCAGCATGTGAAGGCTGAACATCAGGTTCCAGGCAGTCTGTTACAACCTTTAGATGTCCCCGAGTGGAAATAGGATGAAATCTCAATGGATTTCTTCATAGGACTATCCAAGGTTGAAGGAGGCTATGATTTCATCTGGGTAGTGGTAGACCAGTTGACTAAGTCAGCTCAATTTTTGGCGATCAAGTTGTCAGGTTTATTGGATGCCTTAGAATGGAGATGCATGGATGAGGTGGTGCGGTTTCATGGAGTTCCAAGGTCCATAGTCTCGGATAGAATTGCACAGTTTACCTCACAAGTCTGGAAAGGATTGCAGCATACTTTTGGCACCCAGCTATGTCTTAGCACTGCTTTCTACCACCTGACAGATGGACAGACCGAGCACACCATCCAGACAATGGAGGATATGCTACGGGCATGTATTTTGGACTCTTGGGGATCGTGGGAATGACACTTTCCTCTTGTGGAGTTTTCCTACAACAATATATATCACTCTACCATTGTCATGGCACCATTTAGATCATTGTATAGGAGGCCGTGTCGCTCACCCGTGTGCTGGATAGAGGTCGAGGAGGCAGGTGTTCTTGGCCCGGAGGTGGTGCAGAGCACGAAGGAGAAGGTTCAGCTTATACGAGAGAGGATGAAGGCGTCCAAGGACCAGAAAAAGTCATATGTCGATAATAGCAGGAGAACCATGGAGTTCGAGGTCAGGGACTACATGTTCTTGGAGGTCCCCCATCGGCATGGGGAACATAGGTTCGGCAGGGGGAGTAATATTTCCCCTAGGTTCGTCGAACAGTTCAAAGAGATTCGGTAGGTCAGTGAAGTGGCTTATCAGCTAGCGGTACTATCGCCACTGCTGAGACATCACGATGTCTTCCATGTGTCTCAGCTCCGACGATATCTACACGACAATTCACACGTCCTCAACTGGGGAAAGCTTGATATTGAGGACGATGTGACTTTTGTGGAAAGACCAGTGAGGGCTGAGGATCATGAGGAGAAGGTGCTCCATGGATGGATCATTCCTTTGGTTCATGTGTTGTGAAGGAATGGAGGGCTCGAGGAAAGTACCTGGGAACAGGAGATGCAGATGCCCACCCATTACCCAGAGCTATTTTGAGTTTTGTTCTATTTTGTTTATACTTGTTTGTGATGGAAGGATTTTCCCTGTTAACTATGGAACATGAAGTTTTCCTTATTCTGTGGATGTGTGTGAAGAGTCCTGACTATGGGGAAGGGAGGACCTGATCCCTAATCAAGACGCATTAAGGTGGATGTGATTAAACCCGTGTGGGAGGGTCAGTGCCACCCAAATCGGATAGTATCTTGACATGGAGGAAGAAACACCCAAACACATATGACTGGACAGTTTGACCATCAAGTGTTGCCTGATTACTTGAGGAAGAGGTGTTCCTAGATGTCGATGAGGATCACTCCTGAGAGGTATCTTTCGAGGTGGTTTTTCGGAACCCCTCTTTTCTTCTGGTCTAGTTTTTATTCTTGAGGGAAAGAATATATTGAGAGGTATCTGATGTAATGGCTCGGACCCCCCCGGTCTATTACGTTGTAAAAACACAGTCGCAGACCGATCATGGTGGCCCCATGACAGTCGCACATTGGTCACGGTGGCACCGCTAGTGTGGCACCGTGATGGTGGCACCATGTGCTCACCTTCCAGTTCCCGACCTATCCGCTCCCGCAACATATATTTTGACGTAAAGTTTATTTAATTCCCTCTTTCAAGAAATTTAATGAACATAAATAATATCTAAAATCCCCCAAGAGTCGGGAAACCCTTAACTAGTCACGACCCGTCCCCGTGGCCCATGCCGTGACTACCCCAAGCCCGACCTCCATAGGCCAGGGGCTGGCGACTAGCACCAAAGGCGAAAATCCCAAAAAAAAGAGGGAAGACATTGACTTTAAAAGTAACACACACAACAGAGTACGCAAGTGAAGTAAGCACTAAGTAAATCTGAGTTCAAAAGTAGGTGTTGAAAAGTAAATGGGCCAGTATACAAACCCAACTGAAAGTATAGTACAACTGAGAGGAAAGTACAACAACAGTAATGTAAAACAGAAACATCGAGTCATCCTCCAGAAATCCCACCTGAAGGGTGGGTACATATAGTATCCTCAGCTCCTCGGGTCTAACCGTCTGCTCCGTGTACTTCCTACCAAGTGGTCCACCTCCAGGTACCGTCCAGCTCCACAGGCCTCCACCTTGATCAGTGTTGTTCGTCGTCTGCATCCAACAAAACGTAATGTGGGCATAACCTGTGTAGGGGTGTGTATACGATACATAGTTATCCCCAAGACACCCGAAGGTCTCTCATAATGTACAAAGGATAAACCACAAGGAAAGGTACAATCACGAAGTATCAAATGGCTTTACTTAGTTATATGCCCATACATATAATGATTTCATCAATTACTGTCTATCTCAAACTCTCGAGCCCAAGCACAACCCAATCCACACAGAAGAATACAACCCAGTCCACATAGGAGGAAATTCAATCATATCGATGATAAGATTGAATTCAAGACTCTTCTCACATAGGTATACATCTTTCGTATAACGATAGAGATGATCAGATGTAGTCATTGATTCATCTAAGTTGTCAGACCCACATAAGATACAAGACCAGCTAAGCTGTCATACCCACATAGGATACAAGACCAGCTACTCTTCTGGACCCACTCATGATACAAGTACAGAGGTCATACTGTCAAACCCACATAGGATAAAAGAATAGTAGTCATCGCTGTTGGACCCATAGAGGATCCCAATACAGTCATCATCGCCACCGAACCCACGGAGGATCCAAGTACAGTCGTATTCGCTGCCGAACCCACGGAGGATCCAAGTAAAGTCGTCCTTTCTGCCGAACCCACGGAGGATCCAAGTACAATCATCCTCAATTCCGAACCCATGGAGGATCCATGTACAGTCTTCCTCGCTGATGAACCCACGGAGGATCCAAGTATAGTCTTCATCGTCGTAGTCGCCATCGTAGCGAGCTCTAGGGTTCCCAGAAACAGAACACGCGATTCCAAGAGGGTCTGCTCCTCGAGCCAAGGGGGGTCGATACATAATCTATCACTAAGTCCAGAGTTGATGTATCCTGAAGTTCCGTCTCATCAAAAGAAACCCAACGCGACAAACGATGCGTCAATCGGACGCCTGGTCGGAGAGTTATTGGCTTTTCCGTCCCAGGGGACCAGTTGGTTTTTAAGCTAAACCAACCCAACCATACTACAACTACATCCAAACCTCAAGTGGAGTAAGGCAATAGAACAATCTCAACAAAATTATTTCAACTTAATTGACGGAACGTCAATCAGACGTCCGATACTTAAGTTATAAGTGTTTCCGCTCCAAGGTCCCGGTTGGTTTCGGGTTCGAACCAACCAGGACATACACAAACTTTACTGAAACCTAAAGTGTAATGTACCAAAAAGGTAGTATCAATCCAAGGATTTATATGCAACTGACAGTGGGTTGATTGGAGGTCCGTAGCTCTAGTTATGGGAAAAGGTATGAAAAACGGTATGAAGTGGGGGGTCTGGGCTCGGTCCGACCCAACCCAACCCCCCTGGGTCGGCCCGAACAGAGTTGACCCGACCCGGGTCCGGGTCTAGCCCGGTAGGGTGCTTCCCGACCCAGTGGAGCACGGACCGGCCCAGCGGGGTGCAACCCGGTCCGCGTGACCCGTCCTGGCCCGACCGGGGGGGGGGGGGGTGCGGTGGCTTGGTCCGCGAGACGAGTGGGGGTCATGCCCCCTGTTCTGTGGATGCGGTGCTAGGCTGGCTCCGCGGTCTCCCCTGGATCACACACTATAGCAGGATCCTGCCCCCCCCCCCCCTCCGCAGCTACTGGCTGCGACACGCCGCCGCCTCCAGCCACCGGCCATGCCTTGCCGGCGACCCACGCCGCCGAGGGCTTCCACGGGCCACCGGAGTCATTCCGGTGGTCCGATTTTGCTCCCGTCTATTCTTGAGGTCATCTCGGGACCTAATCTCAACTGAAAAGGCTCCTATTTGTTGTTGTGGTCCCGTTTCGTCGCCACCAATCACCCCGTGCATCAAGAATAAAATAGCGGTGGGTTCGAGGGTGTTCGTTAACCCACACCCACCGCGTTAGAGGTTCAAATCGTCTCCTAAAAACATAAACACCATGCACTAGGGTATAAATCACATAATGAAAAAAAAAATTCCCCTACCTCATCAATTGATGACAAACGTTGGTGTCGCGATAGACGACATCGTGGGGAAATGGTTCGAAGGCATCGTCAGAGTTCGCCGAGGAGGAAGCATCGTCTTCTCTCTTGTCACGGAGAAGAGGAAGGGGTGGCACGTCGTCATTCTCTGTGGAACTGTCTTTTCTTCATCAAAAGAGGAATTGTTCTTCATCGTAATCCGATGTTCTTCCAAAATCTCAAAGGCACTCCCGATCTTCCTTCGCACAACAAAATCTTTTCCACCGAAATTAAATAATACACTCCTCCTATTGTTTAATTACACATGCAAAGAAACTCCCAAAAATTAAATCACCACATTTAATAATGTGTTGACAATTTATTAAAGGAAGGGAGAGGTAGATACCCATTAATTAAACGCGTTGGAAAATAATTAATAGGGAGGGTTTTCTAAAATTAAAGAGGGGGTTTTAAAGAGCTAGAGGGAAATTAATAGGTTGGGGATCGTGTGGGCCCCACCTCTCTAACATCCACACTTGGGGTAGTTAGGTGGTTGTGGGAACCACCATTAACTAACTAAGGGAGGTAATAACCTCCTTATAAAATAAAAATTTTTCCGACAATTTTTATTTACTTCTTAAATAAACCCCCATTAATTAACTTCTCCTCCATTGAGAGAGAAACTATGGTAAGGATAATGTTAATCAATTACCGGCATTGTGAGTTCATCGGTGTCCTCAGATTTCAATTTCGAGCACTGGTTCAAATGAAAGAAAAACCCGCTCATTTGTTCACCGAACATACCCGAGCTAAACTTCTGAAATTGATTCCCGGCACACCGGGCCTCAGAATCATGTGCCGTCAAAATCCACAGACTCGTATAATTCCAAAGTATTTAAAAATAATTTCCTTGAAATTTATAGGTCTTTACATTACTCCCCCCTCAGGGGTTTACATCCCCATAAAGCTATAACATAAATTAGGGAATCAAATGAGGGTACTGAGCACGCATCTGAGCCACCTGCTCCCATGTGCTCTCCTAGAGGTTCTTGTTCTGCCAACAAATGTGCACAAGAGGAATCAAACGTCCATGTAGGACCCGTTCCTATAGATCCTCGATCTCTACCATGACCTCCGTGAATGTATCCCCGTCATCGATGTCCAGCTCCCCATGGTCGATGATGTGGCTCGGGTCATGCACGTATCTCCTCACCTGAGACACATGGAAGACATCATGCAGCTGTTGCAACTACGGTGGAAGGTCTAGGAGATAATCCACCTCACCTACCATGATAAGGACCTAGAATGGTCCAATGAAACGTGAAGATAACTTGACACCCTTAATAAATCTCTGTAATCCACGTCGAAGTGAGACACATAAGAAAACGTGATCTCCATACTCTAACTCCAGTGGTCTCAGCCTTCTATCATAATAGGACTTATATCTACTCTGTTCACTCCTCATATGCTCCTAGATGATTTGTGCCTTCTCCGTCATAGCCAGAACCATCTCTGCTCTTATGAGTGTTAACTCCCCCGGGTCAGTCCAGCATAGAGGTGATCTACAGTGTCAGCCGTACAGTGCCTCATATGGTGTCATCCCGATGGTGGAGTGGTAGATTTTGTTGTACGCAAACTCCACCAAAGGTTGGTGATCCTCCCAGATTTGAGCAAAGTCAAGGACACATGCATGGAGCATGTTCTCGAGTGTCTGAATGGTCCTATCTGTCTGGACATCCGTCTGCAGGTGAAAGTCAGTGCTCAGGCGTAGCTGCATCCCAAAAGCCTCCTGTAACCCCTTCCAATGTTGGGAAGTAAATCGAGCGTCTCGATCAGAGATGATATATGTTTTCACACCATGATGTTGTACGATCTCCTGGATATAGAGGCATCCCATGATCTCTACTTATCCCTGCTCTCTGATCGGAATGAAGTGGGCCAACTTAGTGAGTCAGTCGACAATCACCTAGATAGACTCGTGTCCTCTGGATGTACGTGGGAGCCCCATCATGAAAACCATGGATATTCCATCCCACTTCCACTCTGGGACCTCTAAGGGATGTACCATATCTGATGGTACCTGGTGCTCAACCTTCACTTGTTGACTAGTGAGGCATCGTGAAATGAACTCTGCTACAACATTCCCCTTACCAAGAGTATAGACTATCTCAAAGTCATAGTCCTCATAGAACTCATGAAAACGAAACCGTCTCAGGTCCTGGTCCTTCTATGGAAAGACACACCCGAGACCTTTGAGATTAGTTTAGACCGTAAACTGTTCGCTCAACAAACCATGGGTGTGACTAGCCGTGGTAAAGAACTCAAATACACCCCTTTTCGCTTATGTCCTACAAGAGCTGGTATGATTTCTCCTTTGCAAGAATGAGAAATCTGATCTCATCCCCTAGATGAAACACGTTCCTTGCCTAATACAGTCAATCCTAACATGAATAGTACTATTTCATTCCATGGATGACGTTGTAAGGCCTCGATGCTACTACCAAGAGATCCGACCCTTACTCTCTCCACCAAGGGTCGAGTCACACTGTCGGCAGCAGTGTGTGGTCACTAGGTCTCCTCTAGTAGGATTCTCGAATTTGAGGGTCAAGTCAATGGTATAACCAGAATCTCTTAGTATCAACCACATAAAAAGGACATGGAAGCAAACGTCACAAGAACCAGTGTCGTTTATTACTGTAGCTCAAGGTACAAAGGCACAAAGCATCCACAAACAACGACATTAACAAGGCTAGAAGAATCATGAGCAAAATTATCCATGCCTAGAGCTAGTCCCGCTTCTGCCCATTTTCTCCCAGAGCACTATGGTTGTAGGCCTCAGCTACCGGAAGCTAAACTCTCCCCTGTCCAGCCATTCCCTGCAGTCGGGGTTGTCCTTCTTGTGGTGGCGGTGGTTGGGCCTAGAAACATCATCCACCACCTTCTGCATGTCCAACACTTCTTCCACATCCGCCTGCTCCCAGTGGACCATCACGGTCGAACCTCTGACTGGGAGGTCCCTCTACCACATGCTGCTCATATGCAGGGAGGGTTGGGTAGTCTCGAGCCATGTAACCCTGCCCGCCGTATGCATATCACTGCCTTCTCCTCTTATGGCTGGCTCTGTTTCATTTTCCCTGCACAACCAAACATGTATCCTGAGATCGCTCATTTGATGGCCTGGTCTTCTTGGACCTCTGTGTCAGTTGTCTACAGCCGGCGGCAGAAGACTCAGTTATGTGTCGTCCGGTGGAGGGTCTCGCCGCTGGTGACTGCTTAGCGAGAAAACTCTCCACTAGAAGGGCTCTCTCCAGCACACCCGCTTGCATCGGGATGTTGAGGGAGATCATCGAAGCCGTAATCTCACGTCTGAGTCCCTGCTAAAAGGATCGGCCCTGGAAGAATGGGTCTCGTACCATGTCCATGGAGTAGCGCGAGAGGTCTGTAAACCTCGCTGAGTACTGGGCTACTATCACGCGACCCTGCTGCAGCTGTAGTAACTCCTGGATGCGTACCATATGGAGGGTGGCAGGAAAAAACTCCGAGAGGAAGAGGCTCTTAAAATCTATCCAAGTTAGATATTCCTCGTCGTGCACATGGAGCATTAGGCTCCATCATCTACATGCTGCTGCGTTTAGGAGACTTGCGGCAAGGATCACCATAAGGTCAGATTTTGTCCCTACCAATTTGAAGACTCTTAAGATAGCCTCCAGCCAATCCTCGGCTGCCTGAGGGTCCGTCTCTCCACAGAACCTGGGTGGCCTCTGTCGCTAAAACTCATGCAACACACTCATGCAGTGTGCACTCTCCGCTACTAGGGCTAGTGTTATCAGTGGCCTAGCAGGTGGTGGTACTGCTGGTGCCTCCACTGTAATGGGTCCCTACACCGAGGCCTCATCGCTCGGTGAGATGCCATCTCGTACGTAACCGGGAACCCTAGATGGCTGCCTTCGTGGGGCCATCCTAATAAGAAAAAGGTGCACCATGGTAAGGCAATATACCAAGTGAGCTGACAAAAAGTAATCACAAGGAAAACTTTTGAAACACACACACACAAATAGTATTTTCAGGCACGAAATTGGAAATCTGCGGTCAGGGCCCTGGTGTATGGATACGTCGGCCGCTGCACCAACACTAGACTCCCTGGACTGAAAACCACACTCAATACTCTTTACACTATTGGTTCACAAAAGGGAAAGATCAGAGTCCGGAGTTCTGTGGTAGAACTGACTCCTCTGATGCCAATTTGTCACGACCCATCATCGGGGCCTGTGACATGACTACCCCAAGCCCACCTTCCATAGGCCAGGGGATAGAGACTAGCACTAAAGGCAAAAATCCCAATAAAATAGGGAAGGCCTTGCCTTTAAAAGTAACACACACAACAGAGTACGCAAGTGAAGTAAGCACTAAGTAAATATGAGTACAAAATTGGGTGCTGAAAAGTAAATGGGCTAGTATACAAACTCAACTGAAAGTACAGTACAACTGAGAGGAAACTACATCAGTAGTAAAGTAAAACAGCAACACTGAGTCATCCTCTGGAAATCCCACCTTAAGGGTGGGTACAGATAGTCTCCTCAGCTCCTTGGGTCTGGCTGTTCTTTCCGTGTACGTCCTGCCAATCCACCTTCGGGTATCGTCCAGCTCCATAGGCCTCCACCTCGATCATTGATTTTCATCATCTGCATCCAACTAAACGTAGTGCGGGCATAGCCCATGCAGAGTTGAGTATACGATACTCAGTAGGGATCCAGAGACCCGCGAAGGTCTCTCAGAATCCACGAAGGATAAACCACAAGGAAAGGTACAATCACGAATTATCAACTGGCTCTACTTAGGTATATTCCCATATATATACCTAAGTCATAAATTACAGTCCGTCTCCAACTCTTGAGCCCAAGCACAACCCAATCCACATAAGAGAACACAAACCATTACACACAGGAGGAAAGTCAATCATATCGATAATAAGATTAAAGTCAAGACTCAACTCACATAGGTATACATCTTTTTTATAGCGATAGAGATGATCAGATGTAGTCACTAATTCATCTATGATGTCGGACCCACATAGGATACAAGACCAGCTAAGCTGTCAAACCCACATAAGATACAAGACAAGCTACTCTGCCGGACCCACTTAGGATACATGTACAGAGGACATACTGTCTGACCCACTTAGGATACAAGAACAGTAGTCATTACTGTTGGACCCACAGAGGATCCCAGTATAGTCATCATCGTCATGGAACCCACTGAGTATTCAAGTACAGTAATCCTCGCTGCCAAACCCACAGAGGAACCAAGTATAATCGTCCTCACTACCGAACCCACGAAGTATCCAAGTACAGTCGTCCTCACTGCCGAACCCATGGTGTTAGGTCGGACAGGGTAATGGAAGATGGTCTAGAGGGGGGGGGGGTGAATAGACCAGATTAAAAATTTTAATCAAATAAATTAATTATCAAAGGTAATTATTGAATTCAATTGGCAGTAGACAAATTAAATAACGCAAGGATGTTTTTTATAGTTGTTCGGTCCAAAGTGGGACTACTCTCCTCTTATACGTCTCTACTTGGTGAGAGATACGTTTGCACTAAAAATGATTTTTAAAGGGGAATCATAACCAAATTACAAAATCATTTTCTAGTGGAGGGATAACCATGACACTGAATTTTGTATGGGGAGTCACAACCCTTACAACCTGAATTTAGATACTGGGAGTTACAACCCAAACAGTTTGGACTTTAGATATAGAGAGTCACAACCCTTTGATCCTGACTTTAGAATCCGGGAGTCACAACCCGAGGAAAAGAATAAAAAATAATGGTTTTGTGTGCAAAATCATAAATAGAAAAATAGAGTGCATGTGAGAGATGGGAAGAAATGATACATACTCAGAACCAGATGAAAGAGAAGTTAAAAATTGAAGCACGGGTACTGCTTCTTGAGGTTTAGACCAGTATGTCTCGTTAATGAAATTGTAGTTGAAGCAGAATTAATTCAGCTTTTGAGAGACCGAGCAGGTGGTGAAGCAGAGTGTCACATGACGTTGCAAATGCACAACCGATTCAAAGTTCACAACACTTTCTCTTTTTATTGTGTTGTATATTGTTTTCTGAAAGAGAGAACGATATATATAGAGAATAAAAATATCTAGAAGATGTAGAAACTCCGCTTCCTTAGGATATTCAAAACTAATTGAGTCAAAAGATCCCATAAATATCTCCTTGAAAATAGAAGCTCTGTTGCTTCATTATTCCCATAGAATAAATATCTAATAAAGGAATTCAAAATATTTTGAATATGTCTTCCAATAAAATCTCCAGAATAATAAAAGCATTGAATGATTCAAAACCTAATTTTAAATCCATTTAAAATGATTTAAACGAAGTCAAAATAGTTCATGAAAACTAGCAGCAAATTCTAAATTTAAACAATCTTGAAACGTTCAAATTTATTTGTAAAAGATATTGAAGAATGTTATTAATTTTTCTCTCTCAATATAGCACCAAAACATTAAAAACTCTTTGATTATAATCCTTATATTTAATGAGGATTGTTCACAAAAAAATCATTAAAAAATAATCCATATATTTGCAGAAAATCAATTTTTAAAATCATTTCACAGAATGAACAGTAACTTCAGAATGAACAGTAACATCAAAGTGAATAGTAATTTCGAAGTGAATAGTAACTTTGTAATGAACAGTAACTTTGAGTTAAATAGTAACTTCGGGGTGAACAGTAACTTCATAATGAACAGTAACTTCAGAGCGAATAATAAATTCGAAGCAAGCAATAAAGTAACGTAGGGTATGAACAGTAAAGTAAGGTATTAATAGTAAGTAGGGTATGAACAGTAAAGTAAGGTATGAATAATACTGTAGGGTATGAACAGTAAACCATACTTTCATAAGATTATCAATGAACCATACTTTTGAGATAAAAATGAACCATACTTTTGAGATAAAAATGAACCATATTTTTGAGACAAAAATGAACTATAATATTGATAAATAATGAACCATACTTTTGATAAAAAATGAAACCTACTTTTGATAAAAAATGAACCATAGTTTGGATAAAAAATGAACCATACTTTTGATAAAAAAAGGAACCATAATTTTGATAAAAAAATGAACCATACTTTTGATAGAAAATATTGACAGAATGTGTTGACAAACTCCAACGAATTTTTAAGGGCTCTTAACAGCCGATTCAGACTTGATCAAAACTAATGATTTGTATAAAATCATATTACCTTTCCAAAAAAAAATAATATATTTAAACAAACTTCTACTATTCCCGAAATCATTTAAAAAAGAAGAAAAACTATTCTGAAAAAACTGCTACTACAAAACAGAATATTATAACTTCATGTAATTAAAAGTCCATTCAAGCGATATCTTTAGACTTTGATGTAAACTAATGAAATCAAGATAAACATTTTATCATTACATAGAATCAAGTATCATGCAAATTAGATAAATGTATAATTTTAATTAAAATAAATACATAAATGTTTTAAAAAAGTGAAATGTAGTGTTTTTAAAAACATAGTAGCAACTTCATTGATTTTTTTTGAGAAATAGATAAGCATTTTCAAACATCTTCATTAACTAATAAAATATATATAAATATATTATATTTCCAACATGATAAAAATAAAAAAAAATACAAATAAGATAAATTAATATATCATCAAAATACATAATAAAAGTAATCAAACAAAATCATATGAAATCAAATTAAAGGAAATATGCACATGCACAAACAATCTCCCCCTTTTTGTTTTATTACAAAACCAAAACATTTAAACCATAAAATAATTTTTAAAATTATTAAAAACAAATTATTTCTCACCAAAATTTATCTCTAAAACATCTCCCCCTTTTTGTAAATAATCAAAAAGTGAAAACATGCTCCCCCTAAACAAATGCAACAGATAAAATTTAAAAATCCAACATACCAATAGAAAATTTTATTTTCTCAAACTGTGCAGAGTCTAAAGGCTATGTAAATATATCTTCCAGCTGATTTTAAGAAGGGATAAATTCTAAAACAATATCGCCCTTATTCACATGATCTCGAATGAAATGAAATCTACGATCAATATGTTTTGTTCTAGAATATTGTAAGGGGTTTTTAGAAATAGAAATTGCATATGTATTATCACAATAAATAGGTAGTTTATCAAGATAAACACCAAAATCACATATAGTTTTTTTAGTCCATAAAATTTGAGCACAAAAACTAGCAGTAGAGATATACTTTGATTCTGCAGTAGATAAAGCAACAGATAATAGTTTCTTATATTACAAGGAAATTAAGCATTTTCCTAGAAATTGACACATACCTGATGTGCTTTTTCTAT
Organism: Viscum album; assembly: GCA_963277665.1. NCBI lineage: Eukaryota > Viridiplantae > Streptophyta > Magnoliopsida > Santalales > Viscaceae > Viscum > Viscum album. Next base: position 1,021,253,982 of record OY728143.1, read on the forward strand.
CAATTCTAAAGGCTCCAAAATCAGAATCAGAATACGATGTTAAATCATAAAAATTATATTTTGGATAAAATAAACCATAATCAACATTTCCTTTAACATATCTAATTATTCATTTAACAGCTTTAATATGACTTTCTTTAGGATCATCTTGAAATTTAGCACATAAAGAAACCCTAAAAATGATATCAGGTCTAGATGCTATTAAATATAGCACGCTACCTTTCATACATCTATACACTGTTAAATCAACTGATTTACCAAATGCATCACTATATAATTTACAATTAACACCCATAGGGGTTTTCATGGATTTAGAGGAATCAAGAACAAATCGTTGAACTAAATATTTAGCATACTTAGATTGATTAAGAAAAATTCCATCTTTCCTTTGAGAAATTTGAAGTCCAAGAAATAACTTTAATTCTCCCATTAAACTCATGTCAAATTCAGAAGACATTAATAAAGAAAAATCATTACAATGTATTTCACTAGATGATCTAAAAACTATATCACCAACATAGATCTGAACAATTAAAATATCATCAGAAGATATTTTAATAAAAAGAGTAGGATCAATATCACCTTTCTTGAATTTTTTTTAATAAAAATAAAGAAAGTCTTTCATACCAAGCATGAGGTGCTTGTTTGAGACTATATAAAGCTTTAGATATTTTAGAAACATGGTTGGGAAATTTTTCATTTTCGAAACCAGGGGGTTGAGAAACCTGAAATTCTTTAGTAATAAAACCATATAAGAAATCTCTTTTTTACATCCATGTGATATAATTTAAAACCTTGAAAACATGAAAAGGCCAACAAAATTCTAATTAACTTTAACCTGGAAATAGGTGAAAATGAATCTTCAATGTCTATACCTTCTTCTTGAGAGTATTCTTGAGCAACAAGTCTGGCTTTGTTTTTGAAAATCTGTCCAGATTTATCCATCTTATTTCTAAAGATCCACTTAGTTCCAATTACCTGCTTATTTTAAGCAATTCTACTAAAGTCCAAACATTATTTCTAACAAACTAATTTAATTTATCTTGCATAGAAACAATCCAGTCTGCATCTTTTAAAGCATCATTAATATTAACAGGAACAAAATCAGAAATAAAAGTAGAATTGGCACAATAATTTAAAATATAATTTCTGGTTTTGACACCAGAATCATCATTTCCAATTACATTTTCAACATGATGATATTTTTGAATCTTCCATGATCTTGGATCAGGTTGAGAAGGAATATTCTCCCCCTCAATTAATTCATTCTTATCTTGAGGAATATCTTCACCAAAATTAAATCGCTAAACTCATAATCAATAACATTAGAATCAGAATTTATTTTAACATTATTTTCATCAAACATAACATGAACAGACACTTCAATAACCATCGTTCTTTTATTATAACTTCTATAAGCTTTACTATTATTAGAATTACCAAGAAAAATACCTTCATCCCTTTTAGCATCAAATTTATCTAAATTATCCTTTGAATTTAAAATAAAAACTTTGCATCCAAAAACTCTAAAATAACCAACTTTAGGATTTTTATTTTTGATTAAATCATAAGGAGTTTTCTTTAGAAAAGGTCTAATAAGAATTATATTTGAAATATAACATGCATCAAAAATATCCTCAGCCCAAAAATATCTAGGAAGATTATATTCACTTAACATAGTTCGAGTCATTTCAATAAGAGTTATATTTTTCCATTCCACAACACCATATTGTTGTGGTGTGCTAGGAGCAGAGAAATTATGAAAATATCCATTCTTTTCACAGAATTTTTCAAATTCTAAATTATGTAATTCACCTCCATTATGACTACTAATAAAGATAATCATACAACCTTTTTCATTTTGAACTAATTTAGAGAAAGTAGTGAATTTAGATAAAGCGTCATTTTTATGAGCTAGAAAATATACCCAGGTAAATCTACTATAATAATCAACAATAACTAATGTATATTTCTTTCCACCAAGGCTAGAAATTTCAGTTGGAGCAAATAAATCAAGATGTACCAACTGTAAAGGCTTAATAGTACTTATCTGATTGATAGGTCTAAATGAAATTTTGTGTTGCTTCCCTTTCATACAGGCGTCACAAACATGGAGTTGTTCTCTCTTCAAATAAGGAAGCTGTAAAACATTCTCACGCTTTGAGATCTTATGCAACATTCTAAAATTTACATGACCTAAATATCGGTGCCAAAGGATGCAATCATTCTGTACAGCATTCAAACACTTTACATGTTGAACAGTTAGATCATCAAAATCAATAGTATAAATATTATCTTTTCGATTAGCATAAAATAACAAAGAATCATCTTTAAAAACTCAACATTTATCATTTTGAAATTTAAATTCCATTACATCGTCACATAATTGTGATATACTCATTAAATTATGTTTTAAACCTTCAACATATAATACTTTTGAAATAAATGTAGAATTTGAAATACCAACTTTACCAAAACCTTGTACTTTGCCTTTGGAGTTGTCCCCAAATGTAACAGTTCCTCCATCACATGTGTTAATGATGTGAAATTTGATGGGTCTCCGGTCATATGCCTAGAGAATCCACTATCCATTTACCATATGTTGTTCTTGGGACATCCAAGGCATTTTTCCTACAAAAATCTATTTATTAACAATTTTGGTACCCAAGCTACTTTGGGTCCAATAGGATTATTAATAAAATTTTTAGGTACCCATATAGAATTTAATCATGTGTTGTATGGTACTCTCGATAACAAGGATTTAGAAATATTAGTTTATGTAAATCCCGATGATTGTTTAAATCTAAGTGAGCAGTCATTGGCATAGTGACCATTCATGCCACATTTAAAACAGGTAACAGTTGAAGTACAACCGTTTTTACTTTTAACAAAAAATGTTTTATAAATTTGAGGTAATATTTTATCATAAACAAAACCATATTTATTTTTATCACTTTTAGTCAAAGACATCATCTCAAGATATTTTTCACGACCTTGAAAAAAAGCTGATAAATTTTGTTTAAGACATTCAACTTCCTTTTTCAATTTCTCATTCAGATCTTGAGAAGTTTTCAAATTATCATAAACTGTTGAATGAGAAGCAGAGACCGTGTTTATTAACTTTTTATTTTCTTGCAAAATTATTATATTTTCAGAAATAAGTTTTCATTATCTTCTTTAAGTTATTATATAAATCACCAGCTTTGAAAATATCTTTTCTTAATCATTCAATTTCTTTATTTAATTCAAAAACATTGGGGTTATCAGATTCATATTCAGAATTAGAACATTCAGAATAGTAACTAGAATTTCAATCCTTATCTAGCGATGCCATGAAACAAAAGTTAGCAGATTCTTTGTCATTTCTAGATTGTTCACTAGAATCAGATTCTTCAGTACAACTCCAGCTGGTTTTCAATGCATTTCTATCCTTCTTTTTTAATATGTCTGTATTCTTTAGTTTAGGTCAATCGGGTTTGATATGACCTTTCTTCCTGCACTGATAACAAGTTACATCTGAAGCATTGTAATTTGTTTCACATTTCTTATCTCCCTTATATTTTTCATTTTGAGGATTTCTACTAAACTGGTTTTTGAAACCTTTCTTTTTCATTCTTTTGAAGACTCCAGTTACAATCTAAGCCATGTCTTCTTTTTCAATATCTTGTAGATCAGAATCAGAGGAATTATTAGACATAACATTCATAGAATTAAAAGATGCACCTTTTGTTTTTTGTCTCCTCATTAGCTATGTTCTTCAGTTCCAGTTCATATTGGAATGGTGATCTAATCAATTCATCATGTGTGTACTCTTTGAAGTTCTTTCTTTCATCAATAACCACCTTCTTTGCATGCCATTTATTTGGTAATGCTCGTAGGACTTTTTTAACAAGTATAGGATTTTCTAGAGATTCACCATGTGAATTCATTCCATTCACAATGCTTGTGAATCTATGGAACATTTGGTTTACATTGTCATCTTCACCCATCTTGATGTCTTGATACTCAGCACGAAGCATTCCAAGTATGGTTCAGATCAATTTGTTAGAGTCAAGGTGAGTAACTTGCAAAATCTTCCAAATCTCATGAGCTGTCTTTCATACAGAAACATGACTAAAAACACTTATGTTAATAGGAAAATATAAAATATTAACAACTTTATAATTTAAGACATATCTAGTAGCATCAATTCCTATAAGTGTATCTGGACCAGCTTTAGGTAGTGTGTTTTGTTTTGACATGATAGCCCAGTACTCAATGCTCAACTGTTTGTGATGTGCCTCCATTCGGAATCTCCAGTATCCACAATCATTGCCATCAAAATGTGGTGGTTTTTGAGGAATCCGGGAATCATTCGGGTTTAATCTTTCCATCCTATAAGATTGATATCCTTAGACAGTGAGGTCTAGGAATAGGTTATCACAATAAAATATAAAAGTAGACTCAAAAAAATTTGGTTGGATAAATTCCATAAGGAACAACCAATGGTACCAATCTTTGGTGTAATGAAATATAATGATAGAGTAAAACTATTCTTAAGAAGGTCACCCTCTGATACCATTTGTTAGGTCGGACAGGGTAATGGAAGATGGTCTAGAGGGGGGTGAATAGACCAGATTAAATATTTTAATCAAATAAATTAATTATCAAAGTTAATTATTGAATTTAATTAGTAGCAAAAAACTTAAATAACGCAAAGATGTTTTTTATAGTTGTTCGGTCCAAAGTGGTCCTACTCTACTCTTATACCTCTCTACTCGGGGAGAGATACATGTGCACTAAAAATGATTTTTAAAGGGGAATCATAACCTAATTACAAAATCCTTTTCTAGTGGAGGGATAACCACGACAATGAATTTTGTGTGGGGAGTCAAAACCCTTACAACCTGACTTTAGATACTGGGAGGCACAACCCAAACATTCTTGACTTTAGATACATAAATTCACAACCCTATGATCCTGACGTTAGAATCCGGGAGTCACAACCTGAGGAAAAGAATAACAAATAATGATTTTGTGTGCAAAAGCATAAACAGAAAAAATAGAGTGCGTGTGAGTGATGGGAAGTAGTGTTACAGACTCATATCCAGATTAAAGAGAAGACAAAAATTGAAGCACAGGTACTGGTTCTTGAGGTTTAGATCAGCACGTCTTGTCAATGAAATTTGAGTCGAAGAAGAATTAATTCAGCGCTTGAGAGACCAAGCAGGTGGTGAAGCAGAGTGTCACAGGACGTTGCAAATGCACATCAGATTCAAAGTTCACAGCACTTTCTCTTTTTATTGTGTTATATATTGTTTTCTGCAAGAGAGAACGATATATATAGATAATAAAAATATCTAGCAGTGCAACAACTCTGCTTCCTTAGGATATTCAAAACTAATTAAGTCAAAAGATCCCATAAATATCTCCCTAAAAATAGCATCCCTATTGCTTCATTATTCCCGTAGAATAAATATATAATAAAGGAATTCAAAATATTTTGAATAAGTCTTTTGATAAAATCTCCAGAATAATAAAAGCATTGAAATATTCAAAACAGAATTTTAAATCCAATTTAAATGATTTAAACGAAGTCAAATCAGTTCCTGAAAACTTGCAGCCAATTCTAAATTTATTCAATCTTGAAACGTCCAAATTTATTTGTAAAATATTTTGAAGAACGTTATTAATTTCTCTCTCTCAATATAGCACCAAAAAAATTAAAAACTCTTTGATTATAATCCCTACATTTAATGGGAATTTTTCACAAAAAAACCGTTAAAAAATAATCCATATATTTGCAGAAAATCATTTTTTAAATTTTTTTTACAGAATGAACAGTAACTTCGAAATGAACAGTATCTTCGAAGTGAATAGTAACTTTGGAGTGAACAACAACTTCATAATGAACAGTAACTTCGAATTGAATAGTAACTTCAGAGTGAATAGTAACTTCGTAATGAACTGTAAATTCAGAGTGAACAATAACTTCAGAGCATGCAGTAAAGTAACATAGGGTATGAACAGTAAAGTAAGATATGAACAGTAACGTAGGGTATCAATAGTAAAGTAAGGTATGAATAATAATATATGGTATGAACAGTAAACCATACTTTCGTAAGATTAACAATGAACCATACTTTGGAGATAAAAATGAACCATAATTTTGAGATAAAAATGAACCAATATTTTGAGATAAAATTGAACCATACATTTGAGATAAAAATGAACCATACTTTTGAGATAAAAATGAACCATACTTTTGAGATAAAAATGAACCATAATTTTGAGATAAAAAATGAACCATTCTTTTGAGATAAAAATGATCCATACTTTTGAGATAAAAATGAACCATACTATTGATAAATAATGAACATAATTTTGATAAAAAATGAACCATACTTTTGATAAAAAATGAACCATACTTTTGATAAAAAATGAACCATACTTTTGATAAAAAATGAAGCATACTATTGAAAAAAAATGAACCATACTTTTGATAGAAAATATGGACAGAATGTGTTGACAAAAATCAAAAATATTTTATGTGCTCTTAACAGACGATTCATACTTTGGTCAAAACTAAATATTTGTAAAAAAGCTTATTATATTTCAAAAAAAAAGAATCAATTAAAAAATATATCTACAGTTCCCGAAATCATTACAAAACTAAACCAAAACAATTCCGGAAAAACTGCTACTACAAAATAGAATATTATAAATTCATGTAATTAAAAGTCCATTCAAACGATATTTTTAGAATTTTATGTAAACTAATGAAATAAAGATAAACATTTTTTCTTTCCATAGAATCAAGTTTCATGCAAATCTGATAACATTAAACTTTCAGTAAAATAAATACATAAATGATTTAAAACAGTGAAATGCAGAGTTTCTAAAAACATAATTGCAACATCATTGATTTTTTTTATAAGTAGATAAGCTTTTTAAAACTTCCTCATTAACTAATAAAATATAGATAAATATCTTATATTTCTAAAGTGATAAAAATCACAAAAATCCAGATAACATAAATTAAGATATCATCAAAATACATAATAAAAGTAATCAAACAAAATCATATGAAATCAAATTAAAGGAAATATGCACATGCAAAAACACACGGAGGATCCAAGTATAGTCTTCCTCCCTACCGAACTCACAGAGGATCCAAGTACAGTCATCATCATCGCAGTCGCAGTCGCAAATAACTCTATGGTTCCCGCACATAGCACGCTCGATTCAGGGAGGGACCACTCCTTGAGCCAAGAGGGGTCGATACATGAAATGTCATAAAGTCTATATTTGATGTATCTCAAATTTCCGACTCGTCTAAAGAAACCCAACGTGACAGACGATGCGTCAAACAGACGCCCGGTCTAAGAGTTATTGGCTTTTCCGTCCCTGGAGCCCAGTTGGTTTTTAAGAAAAACCAACCCGACCATACTCCAACTATGTCCAAACCTCAAGTGGAGTAATCCAAAATAACTATCTCAACAAAAGTATTTCAATTCAATTGACGGCACGTCAATCAGATGTCTGGTCCTTAAGTTATAAGTGTTTCCACTCCAAGGGCCCGACTAGTTTTGGGTTCGAACCAACTCAGCCGTACCCAAACATTGCTGAAACCTCGAGTGTAATATACTGAAAATACCCTCTCGATCCAAGGATTTATACGAAACTGACGGTGCATCGATCAGAGTTTCGTAGCTCATGTTATGGGAAAAGACCGAAAAACGGTCCGAAGTGGGGGGTCTAGGACTGGTCCGACTCGACCCAACCCCCTGGGTCGGCCCGAACTGTGGAGACCCGACCCAGGTCTGGGTCCGGCCCTGTAGGGTGCGGCCCTGCCTGGGTGACCCGCCCCGGCCCGGCCAGGGGGGGTGGGATGGCTCGGTCAGCGAACCGCGTGGGGGGCGCAGACCCCCTGTTCCACGGACGCGATGCTAGGCTGGCATGGCTATCTCCCCTGGATCTCACGTGGCCACGGGATCCTTCCCCCGCCACTGTGGATGATGTCATAGCTGGCCTCTACCGGTGGCATGCTGGGGCGCCGCCGCCTCCGGCCGCCAGTGACCAGTGCCTCCGGGGCCTTCCGCGGGCGACCAGAGTCATTCCAGTGGTCTGATTTTTCTCTCGTCTGCGCCTGCGGTCATCTCAAGACCCGAGCTCCACTACAAAGGCTCCAATTTTCTATTGTGGTCCCGTTTCGTTGCCGCCAATCACCCTACGCATCAAGAACAAAATAGAAATGGGTTCGAGTTTGTTCGTTAACCCGCACCCACCGTGTTAGAGGTTCAAATCGTCGCCCAACAATTTAAATGCCAAGCACGAGGGTATAAATCACATAATGAAATATACAAATTCCCCTCCCTCAACAATTGATGATGAACGTTGGAATCGCGGTAGATGGCGTCACGGGGAAATGGTTTGTAGGCGTCGTCGGAGTGCTCCGAGGAGGAAGCGGCGTCTACTCTCTTGTCGTGGAGAAGAGGAAGGGGTGGTGCATCATAGTTCTCCGAGGAACCATCATTTCATTGTCGAAAGAGGAATCTTTCTTCGTCGGAAGCCGAAGTTCTTCCAAAATCTCAAGATCTCTCCTGATCTTCCTTCGCACAATGAAATCATTTCCACCAAAATTAAATAATAAGATCCTCCTATTATTTAATTACACATGCAAAGAAAATCTCAAAAATTAAATCACCACATTTAATAACGTGTTGAAAATTTATTAGAGGAAGGGAGAGGTAGATCCCCATTAATTAAACGAATTGGAAAATAATTAATAGGGAGGGTTTTACAAAAACAAGAGGAGTTTTTAAAGAGCTAGAGGGAAATTAAATGGTTGGGGCTCGTGTGAGCCCCACCTCTCTAACATCCACACTTGGGTAGTTATGTTGGTGTGGGACCCACCCTTAACTACTCATGGGAGGGAATAACCTCCTTATAAAATAAAAATTGTTTCGAAAATTTTTATTTACTTCTTAAATAAACCCCCAATAATTTACTTCTCCTCCATTACAAACGCAACTATGGTAAGGATCACGTTAAGCAATTATCGGCGTTGTGAGTTCATCGGTGCCCTCAGATTTTACTTTCGAACACCAGTTCAAATGATACAAAAACCTGCTCTTTGTTCACTGAACGTACCCGAGCTAAACTTCAGAAATTGATTCCAGGCACACCGGGTCTCGGAATCAAGTGCCGTTAGAATCCACAAACTTGTATAATTCCAAAGTATTTAAAAAAATTTCCTTAAAATTTCTGAGTCACTACATAACATACCAAAACGTGGGGTTTTTCCTTGGTGTCACGCCCTTCCCCGTACCTTCCAGATCCACCCCTATTACGCGTTTCCTTGTTATTAAAGAAAACTGTTTAACGCTTAGCCGTTATGACCACCAATCCGAGGAGAATTGTTAAATGAAAATTATTTCCAGCATGCACAACTTCCCTACCACGTGGGGAACCACGATCCGACTTTAAATCCATTTAAATTTCCATATCCCATAACAACAGGATCTCATCCTTATATCCCACGGAATTCCTACTTCTTCTTCCTCTTGGATGGTCTCCTTTTCTTCCTGGTGCCTTTTAAGTTCCCCTTCCAAAGGCAAGTGGTGCTCCTGTGTGGGAGCCTTTCTGCTCACCCTTGGAGTCCTCGATGTTCCTCCCCTGCAAGTCATGCATGCCCAGTTCTTGGTACGTGGAGAAGAACTTCGATCCATGATCATCCAAGTAAGGGTTTTCCTTCATCTATCCCTACTATGTATCATGAGGGGTGGGTATCCTACTATTTCTGTGGGACTGGATGAAACCAACCCTTAACAAAGATAATAAAAAGACTTTTAATGAATTATGGGGTGCTTTTGACAATTTTTCTGTACTATTTTATATTTCTATATCTTGTTAATTTTATGGGAATATGCTCACTAAAAATCATGGTCATTGGTGGTCTTTTCTTTTTCACCAATGAACCCTTGACTTCTGTGATGATTAAATAACTATAACCTAGAAATTGGTTAATCACCTAAACTCGGCTGGTTAAATGGATACTCAATGAACATCAATCCTAGTGTGGTCACCCCGGTTAACCAACAGAAAGAAGAACCTAATGAATGATGTGCTTGAACCTAGAAGTTCCCCTACTCTGTTTTGGTAGTAGGTGTATTGTTCTGTTTGATGCTTATGGGGTGATGTGGATTGGGAAAAGATCCTCTGTTGTGTTAATGTTGTTGGTTGTGAATCTGAAGCTGTGTAGGGCTGTATCTTGAGTCTTGGTTTGGTTCCAGTACTTTGAGGGATCTCGCTGATCCCTTTGTTCTTGTGACTTTACAAGAGAACCGGGTATGAATGATTAAATTGTTGTTTGGGTGTTTCTCTTTCTATGGAATGTGGTTATGCATGTTAGTTTCCCAGTACTGCCGAATTTACTGAAATGGGATCACATGAACATGAAAACAAGAATGGTCTCAATGGGGAATTGTTTTTCGGTATTAGTGGTGACATGGTCATGGGATCAGTGTTTCATATGAATGAATAGTAACGATGGTGTTTGTGATTAGGTTGGATTTGGAAACCCTAGGTTGTGATGAGTTCTTATAACCTATACATATAATTTTAGTTCTTATGTTCTTATTCACGCCCACCCAGGTAGAGAACTTAGTGCCGAAAACCCCCATTTCATGGGGGATGGTGTTTTTCCCAGCACTCCTATGAGTGGATGGTTATTAGCTCCTTTTCTGCTCCCTTTCCAAAATATCCCAAGACTCGTTGGGAAGGTTGTGACGGCCAGAGGTCCATTATAGACCAATATTCGTCGGGCATGGTAGTTGTGGTGGTTGGCCCAGGTGTGTGCGGGAAGGTTGTATCCCAAGAGTCGTCGGGATGGGGCATAGGTGTCTACGGGCATGGTAGTAGTTGCTCTGTCCCAGGTGTTTGTGGGCGTGGTTACGTGTGGTTGTTGTGGCCTAGGTGTTTTTGGGCGGGATGTGTGGTTGTGGCCCAGGTTTGTGTGGACGGGGTGTGGTAGTGGGACTGTAGTGAGAATGGAAGGAGAGGTTCAATGCATAGGATGTCTTCAATAACTAGTGGGAAGGTGGCGCTGGGTACCCAATTATAGATGTGCTATTACTATACATTACTTGACTTGCGTTATTTGGGGAGTGTGCCTTGGTGAGGCTTGGGTGGATAGTTTTCCTTGCTAGGTTCTTGGTTATCTCTTTTCTCACAGGGCATTAGAATGCCTCCCCACTTTTGCACGAGAGTCTTTGGTTTTCCCTGCTGAGTATACTTGTATGATTACCCTACATATATAAAACTGCATCCATGTTTCCAGGAGGACATTAGGGATCGTGTATGGCCATACTAGCTTGGACGTTGGGACAGTTTCAGTTGATGTTTTACTTTTCATTGGTACTTTACTTTTGTAGTCTCCTTGTACTTTGCAGCATTTACTTTTGGAACATGCATATGAGAATGGTTTGTTTTTCCTTTACCTGTACTTCCACTTTTGATGTTGTTGGGATTTACTATCTTATCTCCCGATCCTATTAAATAAAAAGGGTAATGCCTTCCATCTTTTGTGTGATTCTATACCCTTGGTGATAGTCACCACTCAGGAACCTATTAATGGCGGGTCTCGGGGGTCATTATCTATCATTCAACTGGAAGAAGGAAGGGTCTAGCAATCTGCTGTCCCTTTTCTCATCCTGGGGAAGGCGGGTCATGACCCCATCTCCATTAAATTGTTCATTTTTATTGTATTAAATTATAAATGATTTCATCATACGAGAAATGACTTGTTTCGTAATATACGCCATCATGTTAATTATCAAATTATAGTTTCATAAATATCCACTCAAATATGATAAACCACATCCATAAGAATATTTACAACAAATTCCCCAAAAAATAAGTATTAATTATAAAATCCTCTCCTGAATAGAGTCATGGAGATATCAGAAAATTTTATGTGTGTTTTCTAAAAATTATTACAGTTTAATAAATATTATTTTATAGAGTTCAAAAAACCTTGATGTTAATATAAATAATATACTAACCATGTATAAATTGAGATATTATTAGATCCCCCATTTGTTAATTCATTTTAATAACATAATTAATATCTCATGTCTTATCGACCAAAACCAACTTTCTTCCTCGTCTAGATAAATCATATCAATATTTCTAAGAATTCACGTTTATCTGAAAATATTATATAATATAAAAATTTGGAGAAGATGTATTATAATATTTTCAAATTCTATAAATAAATTAAATGGAATTAATTTTGGGAAAAAATAATGTTCATATATTTAATTTAAGAGATAATTCACTATTATTATCAATTGTATTTATTATAAAGAATCATTCGTCATGTTCTATTTAATTATATAATATTTTTTTCATCATTAATAAGGAAATATTAAAATTTAATGCATCCTTATCTTAAATTATCATTCATAGAATAAAAATCAACATACAATTTTAAAAACCATGAAAATATGTCCAAACATTGCAAATAGCCGATTACTAATTTTTTGGTGTCACTCTTACTATATCCATTGAAATAGACCAGAACCCAAACATAAATTGAACCTCAAAAATTAGTTACTGATTTCATAACTTCAAAACATATTTTTTGTTGATTAGTTCTATAATTCTATTAGAATTGAAATAAAAACCATTAGAGTCTCAAAAATAAAAAATAAGTCTGATCCCATTTCAGGTACATGGAAAAATATATTTCCAACAATCTCTACCACATTCCAAAAAAGTACGTTATATAACATACCGATATTATTGTAAAATTATAATGTATTTATTGATTAATATTGGTATGGTATTGTTTATCCACATATCTATCATATTTTTCTTATATTTTTATTTATAGATACGATGTTCATATACATATAGATATAATAATCCCTTTATCACACTTATTTCAGTATTTTATGGAAAACATGTTGTTATAATGTCAACTATAGCCATGGATCTAAAAAATAATGTTTATAGGTGTCTATTTTCAACATTATATCCATTCATTTATAAAATAATGACTATAAGTGGCCTAAGTACACTGATTTGGAACCATATATGGCTACAAGTCTCTCTCTTTTCCTCCACTTTGCAACAAATTGTACAATAAATAATTAGTGGGACCTATAAAAATTTATTTCATAAAACTGTGTCTATAAACCTATATAATTATATAAAAAAATTAATTTATAAACTTTTTTAGTAGTAAATAGTTATTATATTTTCTCTATTATTAAGTTTTAATTGAAATCCAAATATCATATCCTAAAATAAAAAATAAAATTCTGGAAATAATTGTTTATAATTTGATTTTAAATCTAATTCATCAATGTGTATAAACCATGAAACCTCAGGAATATATGATATAACATCATTATAATACCTTTTTATATAGTTTATGATACATTAAAATACTCATATTTCATTATTGTTTGTGTGAGTGAATTTTGATTCATATACTGCAAATTTGTCTACCTTACTCTGATAAATAGTGAAAAATTATGAATTTACTATTAATTTATCATGACCCACTCCACTAGTACCCCTAAAAAGCTGATAGAGAAGAGAATGATATGAAATATGTGGCTCATACACTATGGGAAATTTTTTAGAGATTAGCACTAAGGGTATATATAACAGACCAACCCGAGGAAAACAGACCAATCAACCTAGATATCCCATTACTATATTTGGTAAAACATGAAATAAAAGAATTATTCTTTATAATATAAATAATAAGTAAAAATAGAGTACTATTCCAAAATAAAAAATGAATACCACTAAGAAAAAAATTATAAACAATAAAAACAATAAAAACAATCTATCTCTATATGACCAGGTGTCACCTCTAATCTATCCCAGAAGAAAAATGAAATGAATATATAAACATGCATGTTATAGAATAATCTTCCCTTTATCTAATTCTTAAAAAATTTCAACATATTCCCATATGAATAAGTAGGGTATGAGAAAACAAATACTAGTCTGATTACACCAAAAGATCTATATAACCTCTAATAATAATAATATAGATGTTAAAGTATTGAAAAAAATGGTTTGACATGAATTTATATAAACATGCCAGTTTAATTTTTTTTAAAATAATTCTCCAGTTTTACAAAAAAATCATGTTATATATACCATATCCAAAAAAATAGGTAATTCTAATAATAAGTAGATAAAAATTTGAAACAACATCCATGAAATTATATATCACGGAATAAACAGTATGAAAAAATGATCATTCTATTTGAGTCATATACTATCAAATCATATGTAATAACCCTTCAAAATAAAAAATAAGGCATAAAATTGGATCCAATATAACATTATATCATGTCACAGACTATCAAAAAGCTATAGGTTGTCTTTTAGTTGTTTCACACTGTAATCCAACATGTGTCTCTGCCTGTACATACCAAATTATCCCATTGTGCAATGTTATTAATTAATATTTTAAAACTAATACTCTCATTTTTACATAACAATGTCAAATCCTTTAAAATATCAAACAGGGTTTGAAAATCAATGTTCAATTTTAAATAATGGTTTTTAAATTTTTGAATAAAGAATACATTCAAAACACGAACCCATGACATTATTAATATTATCACCTATAATTTCATTTCAAATCTCATGAATCAATATAAAAAAGTAACACAATAAATTTTAACAACTGAGTACATCCACTAACCTCAAGAGAATAGAAGACCTAAATACCTTTGACAATGTGTATTTGAATTAAGAAGAGTATCCTTCTCAAGAAAATCTATGAACAAAGAATGAAAATTATTGATAAAATATGAAGTCTAATCAACAATTACTACAACAAATGGTGTCTCAATCACAAAAAAATATCTATCTAGAGGAAAATATACACGGAGAGGTGAATCACCAAATCCCGATGATCAATCACTAAATGAATCGATTCAGACTGAAGGAAGACTCTAAATAAAACATAGGGAAAGTTCTATTGCTGAGTAGAGGCTGCTCCATGAATAAATTTGCCCTCAAATACACACATGAAACAAATAAATATGGAACATAAGGAATTACAGGGCATGCAATATTTTACATGTTAGGAATACCTTTTATTTTTAGTTACAGTATATAAATACTTGTTTTTTTGTGTTAAAAATGGGATTTCACATTACATGACATGTAAAACTTTCACGACATGTAAAAACTCATGTTTTGATAATAACTAATGAGATGATTCAAGCCAATAGTACATGTCACAAGATCCTATTTCATTTTATATAAAATCATATAGATTAATAAACAAGCTTAGGAAAATTATTAAAATATAAAAAACCACATGAATTTTCCACTAATGACATACTAAAAATTTAGGGTAAAAAACACTCACAAATTTCAAATACGAAACCAAATAAGAAGATAAAAATATTTTTGAATGAAAGGTAATGTAGTGTTACAATATCTCCACCATTAAATTTTTTTATCCTAATAATGAGCATAAGATCCTATATTAAATATAAATTAGCCTTTTACCACCTCATTAATGACTCACACACCCATATATAGTGTTTATATTTTCATCCCAACCACATGACTTGTACGTGGGTAACTATTTTACCACATAGTTCATTATTTAGGGAATCCATAATCCAAACATGTATCTCAACAAATGTGGGATTTAGATAATTAATAACAACCCTCTACATAATACCATGAGAATGATATTGTATATACATCCTTTACAATGAACCTTGAAACTCTTCATGTATATTTTTCGAGCTAGATGTTTATAGTATACGATATTTAACCCTTATATGTTTCATAATGATCTCAAAGGGGCCCAAAAACCAAAGTGCCAATACACCCTGATTAGCCAAATGATGATGTCCCAATTAAGGAGAAAATTTGAGAAATACATGGACACCATCATCAATATCCGACAACTGATAATGAAGGACTAGATACGATTTATGGAGACTCTATTCCATACTCAAATTCATCTGGATAAAATTCCCAACAATTTTTACCCCCCAAAAAAGCTTGACTAACCTAGTACAACTCTCCCAGCTCTTCTTAGTTGAAAATATATTAACATGGCCCCCAATATAAATCCTTAAATGGCGACATCTAGACTGAATCATGATAACTATTATTATAGGAAAACTTGACCAAAGAAAAAATTATATACAAAGATCCACCAATATAAAGACCATATGCACATAGAATATCCTCATGAACCTGGATATCCCTCACTGTCTATCCATCCATCTATGGATGATAATACATGGTCAATTTTAACTCAGAATCCATTTCCCCCCTGTAAACAAATTTCGTAATCTAGATGTGGACCAAGATTCCCTTCCAGAAACAACTATATTGGGAACCCCATGAATCCCCAAATTCTCTTAGAAAAACATGTCCTTATGTAATTACACATTATTTGTCTCTTTTATTATCATGAAATTATATTATTTAGTGTTTCTGTCAACAATATCCAAAATAACATACATACTACTATGATTACATGGTAAACCATTGATGAAATCCATGGAAATACCATCCCACTACTATACCAAAATGTGTAAGGGAAACAAAAAATCTACATGTATCTACTGTTCTACCTTAACTCTTTGATCAGTATGTTAATATGATACAAAATAATCTATTGATTGCCTCATCCACAACAACAAATACTTTCCTCTTAAATCATGGTACATCACTATTTCCCTAGGGTGTGCAGGCCACCTAGATTACTTTCCTCTATATAGTAACTTTTTCGACAATCAAAATAGAAAAAAAATATGTTATGGATGAAAAAAGGACCATTGGGAGACATAGAAAAACTGCAAAAGGTTTCACCAATATTTTGGAATAATAATATGAATCAGCTATCAGTTTCAGTCATATACTCAAGTGAAGTATTCTGATCAAAATGGCTATCTATCTTTTATCAAATCCAAGAACAACCATCCACAAACTTCCTCTACTTCTAATCTCATCTCAACAGAAAAAATTATTATATAACACTTATCAACTAATTATTTAATGGCCAGTACTGGTAATTTTCTTATAATTAAATTGGGCACCACATTCCCATTCCTATGTGTATATAAGATTTCAAAATCAATCATCTATTGATAATAAACCCCAAGTCTCTAATATATTTTTATATAGCTATGAGTAAAGATACACATTATGAATTTTTTATCAGAATATACTATAATCCTCTCTCTAAATAGATTGAGATGTCACAATTTGAAAGCATGCATAATATCTTCTAACTCAAGATCATAGTTATAAAATTTATTCTCATGAGGTTGTAACTGGCATAAACCATAAGCCACAACATGTTTCCCATGCATTAAGATACATCCAAAAAAATATACCAGAAGCATCAAAGAAAAAAATCATAGATTGGACATGGTTTCAAAATAATAAAAATCAGTTGTTAAGTAAACCTCTACTTAAACACCACAAATGATTTTTAACAGTTATAATTACAATAAATATTTACACTATTATAGGTTAATGTTTTCACTGACAATAGGATTGTGGAGAATTCCCTAAAAACCCATCTATAGTAAATTTTTAAACCCAATAATCTAAAAATCTCAATCCAAATTCTAGGATGATCCTACTACATAATATCTTATACATATCATAGATTACCTAATATTACCCACTCAGATATCACATTCCTCAAAAACCTCACTTCATTGATCCAAAACTCAATCATGGAAATATTACCAAATAGACAATGTTATTCAGTGATTGAATAATGATATAAAAAGGTTCATTCAGTTAATCCTATCTTTTGTACACCCAAATTTCATCTACAAACACAATATTGGAATATTCCAATAATCAATGATTTTTTATCATATCCAAGAATAACATAGGAGCATTAGTGAGTTTGAATAGAATATTTAGTAACTAGTAATGACTATGTAGGCCCTAGGATAATTTTTTTTGTGTATGCCCTCTTATCTATGAGTCAATTCGTTGTTCCCTGATAAAAATCCAATTTTACAAAACAAATAAGACCCTCTTATCAGATCAATGATATCACCAAATCAAGGTAAAGAATAACATCTCTTAATGGTCACCCGATTCAAAATTTTAATAGAAAATAAATAATTTAATACATATTCATGCCTTCATAGAAAATAGTACATTTGAAACCCATGATAAAAAACTATGATTAATAAATCCTATCACCTATAGGTTCTAATTCTAGACATCATGTTCCCCCAACTCATCAAGTTCCATTCTATATGATACCATAGAAATGGTCATCATTCCAGGTTATAGGTCAATACTAAACATGAACAATATTTATTGAAGATAGAGATAAAAATAATCTATAAATAATTCATGAAACACACTCCTCCAACACTATTTACTTAAACACCAAACCACATTACAACTTCATTGAGAAACATTGAAACAATTGTAATGTGATTAAACAAGCATATGGTAAAACCGGTTATTCCATTCAAAATCATTAGTCCCAATAACCCTTGAAAACATGAGTGACCCGATACATAGATAATAACTCTACCTGAATTTGATAACATTATATCTTATCCATCACACTATTAACACAATTCATTTTGAGGGTTGTGCCAATTATGTCAAGATCAAGCACTATAAAGTATTAGACCACATCAATGACTCTAATCACCACCCAAAATGTAGGAAACATGAAACGCTGGTTGGACCTCATTCCCAATATATTGATATATTAAAAGATAATGCAATAATAATTGAACACAAGCCAACAATGTAATAACAATAATGATACACATGATTGATTATCTCCTGTATCAGAAAATGATATATCCATAGAATATAATATAAACACTGTAACTCTAAAATTTACTAGCCTAAGATAACCATAATATAGTACAAACTCATCCACATAATTTCTCCTATACATTGCAACCTTTAAAACTCATTTGACTTGAAAATTAATCCCACCACCATTTGAAAAATGATCATAAACATTTGACCTCTTGGTGAATGTGGATCCATATTAACAGCCTTTGGACATCTTATCACAAAAAAAATCAAATAGCTAGACTTCCAACAAAGATGACGAGTTCTTAATAACTATATACACTAAATAATTTAATGAAAAAGACTCTTCCATTGGTTGAAAAAGACTTATTGTCTCCCTTAGAAACCATGGAATGTGTTCATGAATAATACTAACCACTATTTCACAATCTATTATGACATTATGAAGAACCTTAGATAACTACTTCACCCACCATATATCAACCCAAACATATCGTTCCTTCTCTTACTACATAATCCAATGATTAATTTTCCACTAAATCAACAAAAGATAAAAGGTAAATAAGAATTAAAATTTTACAAAAAGAATCTCTTAACCCCATCTCAAACCTCTAATACTTCATGTAATTATTTTTTAAAAGACCTTGTGCAAGATGAACCAATTTTGAAATTTTGGATGTGTAATATATAATATTATGACCCCATTTCCATAATTTTCAAAAAAATTGATTATTTTCCAAATGTAAATTCTGATGATAAAACTATTTATTGAATATCATTTTGATGGATTCCAATATAAGACCATACCGAATCTTATCTTTAACTATTGAGTCCCAACAACTTCTTCTGGGCCTATAAAATACATACAACATAAAATACACCGGATAATCCTCTAGAGTCTTAAAAAAATATGATGGTCCTATCGATTAATTCATTCCACTCCTCTAACACATGGGGTCCTTTTCCACCATGGAATATATGTGGAGTCTACTAGGTAAATTCAGATCCATGATCCACATCCATTAAATGGTTCCCTGTAACAACTAAGCCCAAAGTCTAAATGGTAAGGGTAACTCTTTCAACCAAAGAAGGATCCACTGAAGGGTATTCATATAAAACCTTCATTACAGCTTCCCCTAATATATTTGGAAGATCTATTCTAGATGGGATAATCTATCAAACAGAAGAAAACAACCAACCATCCATGATCAAATACTGAAATAATTAGACTACAAAAAAAATAATCCAAAAAAAATCATTATAATAATAAAAATCTAAATAATTTATTAATTATACCATAAATAATCAACACCTTTTTAAAGGAATAAATTCATGTAAATAAACTCACCACGTATTTTACTAAAATGACCTTACATAAACCAATGCCCCTCCACTTTTAGATAAACTAATTTAAATAATCTTTCCATAAAATATATTTGAATGTACCTAAATACACAATCTTGGACATGGATGATATTTTATGAAAACCAATGGAAACATAGATTCAGTAATTGGAGTGAGTAGTACATGGCCATATTCAACAAATACTATATGAATTCCAACAATCTTAATCCTCCTGAACAAAGACCCTAAAAAAATTAGAATGTATTGAAACACTTCTGTATGAGTAATGACAATGATACAAAATTTTAATAGACTAACCACAAGTCAACCTAATAGGCCGCCTGAGCCATTCCTTTATAATATGGGTTAAAATTGAGAAACAAGAAAAATTTTGAATATAAGAAAAACAAGATGTTCAACCAAAGTATTATCCCAAAAAAAAAGATACAACCCATACAACTAAGATAAACTAGAAAAAATCAACAATTCTAGATGGAATATCTTCATGTGACAAATATTTTCCTCCAAACATTCTCAAAAAATAAATAGTAACATAAACATGATATTGTGTTCCCTATAATTACCATCACTTTCACTGAATACTACAAAACAATGCCAACATATTTCCACAAGTTGATGTAGGGTTTGGGCTACAAAGCTTAGTATGATTCCACCAAAATATATATAAAATTTCCAATAATAATAATGAATATGTTAAAAAGTATGAATAAAATAATTTTAAAATAATTTATATAAACAAACCAATTTGAAATCCTGTCTTAAATAGTGCTTGAGTTTTCACATTTTTCAATATATATTTAAAAAATCCAAGAAAATGTTAATGATATAGAAATGTAAATACACATGTGATGTACTATACATGAACTAAACTACCATGTAATAATCCATCAAAAACAAAAAATCACCAACTAGATTTGCACAATCCATTAAAAAAACATATTTTAAACTCACAATCCCACACAAAAAATAATGTTGGATATAAAAAAACATTGATGCCAACCAAAGACCATAAAAATAAAATAGGTGACCACCTAGTGGTTTCATCCAAAAATGTATGCTCCTTTATATTTCTTGATAGAGACATGTTCTGTGTTATTCAATGTTTTTCAAATTCAATTTTAATAGCCATGCCAACATTAAAAAAAATGAAATACACGAAAATATTTATTATAGATTGAAAAACCCTTTTCAAATTCAAATTAATTCAATTTTTTTTCAAAGTGAATAATCATTTCAAAGGTGAACTCATCCCTTTTCAACATTAACACATGAAATTCTATTCAATATATCACCGATGAAATATTAAATAATAAAATTAAAGAAATCAAAACAATTGAATTGATCCACATACGTAATGAGTGTAAAAAACTTAATAGTATTTGAAAACATTTAATAGAAAACATAATATTGTTTTTTAGAAGGCAAGTCATGACCAAAGAATGAAAAGGATAGATTGAAAAGGAAATCTAATCAATAATCACTATAATAAAGGACGCGGTAACAAAAACTCAATGGAGAAAAAGAGTAACACTTTCTCGATGTGATGAGACACGTAACATTACATATTAATGACTGAAAGAATAGATCCAGATGGAATAAAGACACTGAAAATCACATACAGTAATATAACTGGTTGAGTGGAGGAGGATGAAATAACAAATGAGCGCTTATCCACTCGCATGGTGCCAGAAAACATGGAACATGGTGAATTACACTTTATGTAATCATTTAAAAATCAATTTTGAGTCATTAAAAAATAACCTTTTTAATTTTTAATTAAAAATGGATTTCACATTACATGATTTCCATACCATACATGATGTGTAAAAAAAACTATCAAATAAACTAAACATTTGAATCTAGAGGCTTACATGCCATAAAAGACGATTACATGTCGTGTAGCTACCTTGCAAACCACAAAATCCCTGAGAAATTATAAAAATTCACTAATATTTGACTTCACCATTACCAATATCCTCTCAATTAAAGGGAAAAAAATACCCACACAATGAAAATGGAAAACAACGAGGAAGATCATAACTTACATGATATAAATATAATTGGGTGTTAAAATATACAACATACATATAAGTGGAATTGCCAAAATAATAATGAAATTAATATACATATATTGTAAAAAAACTACTAAAAGGATCCATCAAATAATATCAATTAAAACAAACAATCTCACAATATGAAGTGAGTGATATAATATATGTCACCTAAATATTCCAAAAAAAGTAAATCCTAATGTAGTTAATACATAACAAATCCAACCACCATGAAACTGAAAAAAAATCTAGTATCATAAACTCATTTTGAAACAAAATAAATTATATGTTGAGAATAACATATATAATGAATAATATAATACCAATGTAATAATATATAAATTTTAAATAATTACATTAATTACTTAGTGAAGAAATAGTAAATCCAACACCCTCTAATCTACACTAGTAAGCATACTCAACATCTATAAGGTTCAATCAGAATATAACCCACCAAAATTAGTAAAATTAATTCACAAGAATATTGATAAAATAAAAAAAATCCACTTTGGACTAGAGATTACACTCTCATTTGAAATATTTATGTCTCATGTGGTCCCCCATATATAAGAGTCGTTAGATATCATTTCCTATCTAACATGGGTTGGGGAGAAACCCTACATACGAAATCCTCCCAATGGACAGAAATACTATGTTGGTATCTGTAATTATATATACCCTAATATAACTAAAATATCATCATGTATATTGTCACCTATCCATATACATCCTCATTTTCGTTTTTTTAGAGTATGATGAACCTGTATCACATCAATCACATTCCCACCTCCTACCTAGAATAACCCCCAATGCATATCTCATCCTCACACCACTTTGAAACACTAGAAAATATTCCATCATCCATTAGTACTCATTACTAACTAGGTATCAATGCCATATAATATTTCATATGAATGAGTAGTGAAGTGGGGGTAATCAGTTATACATTCCATCAACATATTTTTTTCTGCAAATACAACCTCAAAACATTTAGTTTTTGGCAAATAATATTTGATGTTCTGTGGTTCGTATAACAGCCACATGATAAAAAAATCATACACAGATACGCACACCTAACGCCACAGAATCCTAACCATATAATATCAAATTAATATTTTATTTTCATTATATATAATAAATATCATTTTATCATTACAATACTTATTTTAACCAATAAATGAAAATCACTACATGGAACACCCCCTCATATCCCATTTATTTATCCATTTAATTAATGATTTATATATTTCCTACATTACGACATTACAAACTAATTTATTTATATATTTCATCACATTTATATCCAATCCTTTTGATATTATTATATTGGTATATCCAATAACCTCATATTAACGTTTATCTTTCATCATTTCAATTATTTCATTGTTTACATTTTTACATCACTAACAGACTACTACAACAATGAACTGCAAAAATCCCAACTAGACCATAATAAAATCTGTCACTTATCTAGAACAATCGAACAACATTACCCATTATTCACAACAAAATACCTCAAAATAACCACAACACAACAACTACCCTTAAAAACCTGATTCTGAACTAGTCACCACCATCACCATTCAAACAATATATAGACTGCAAAATATCAAGGCTAATAGAAAACATACAATAAGAATTAAAATAAATAAATTTCAAAAATTATATTTCATTTAAAATTTATTTCTCAATAATTCAAAATCTCAGGCCTGGGTATTTTCAAATAGTTCATGATTTACATAGGGAATTAACTCATTGAGTAATATATGCATCAATACTTTTTGGAAGGGTGAATTTAAAAAAATTTCAAAAAAGGTTATAATTCCAAAATAAATGATTGGAATTTTATCACATAAAAATTAAGAATAACATAATTGGTTGTAATATACTAGATAAAACAAGTAGAGACATCATAAAAAGGAAAAATCACATGTGAATAATCTCTTCTACATTAAATTACATTTTTTTCAATTAATTGATTTAATTAGATATTTTTTAGTAACCACCCAATAGAAGTAAAAATAACTAAAATTTCAAATATTTACAAATCCATGAGATGATATGTATCCCCGACTATGAAAGGAATTTTATCTTGGTACACAAAAACAGAGGGGAGAGATAGAGTTGATGTCATGAACTGATTTGGAAAATAAAAGGGATTGATCAATTGAACAACAATTGGAGATAATAAGGAACATTGGAGATGAAAAAACTCATACCTAAAATATTATACAAATAAAATTTTTATAATATGTAACACCCAATAATTAATTATAGTTTATAAACACTTCTTACTAATGAGACAATAATGTTAAGTTTTCATCATAATTTGAGATAGTGATTAAATCATGAATTTAAAAAATCTATAAATATAATATGACAAAAAGAATTTAGTTTTTTTCCATCAATTAAAAATAAATTATTCTAAATTTTTTTATATTTTTCAATTATTATTGATTTCTGTGAAAAAAGAAATAAAATACAGATATCACAAAAAATGAAAAAGTTTTAAAATTATACTGATATAAATTTTACATGAAAAATTATGAAAGAAATTGTAAATAATAAATATATTTTTAATTAGTAATATAATTCATATGATAATATAATATTGAAAATATTAATTAATTCTTCATAATTTTGGAAATCTATGTAAATTTTTTTAAATAGAAATTAATTACATGAATAGTCAATTTATTATTTATTTACAATATTTTATTAGTTTTAGATTAGATAAAAATATAAATATGTCCCCTTTTATTTTATAATAAATCCAATTTATTCCCATTAAATAAATATTATATTTTAGTTTTCTATAAAATAATACTTATGTATTAAATATACATTCTCCTTGAAGCAATTTTAAATTATTTCAAGAAAAATTAGTAAAATAAAATATTACCACATTTTGAAATTGAATGATGAAAAATTGAAACACAATTTAGAATAAATATAATAATAATTATTTTAAACTGTTATCCTTTTTATATTTTGAAGTAACCTTGGTAGATATTTATCACATTGGTTTAAGTTATAATGTATTCAATAGGTTAAAATAAATTAATAAGGATTGATGATACGGGAAAAAATTTCTTAAAACTTATTGGTTGATTTTATTTCAATACTATAGTTATCAAAGAAGATTCTAGGATAATTCCAAAACACATAACAATAGTAAGATATATAGAATATTACAAAGATTCATGTAATTACAATTTTCCACCCACCTCACTTATAAAGGATTACCCGTTCTCCCCACATATACACACTACACGATAATTTTATATCGACTAACAACTAATAAAATGACCTCCTAAAATCCCACCCAATATCATATATGTAACATTACGATAAGAATACCACTTCAAGAGGGCTTAATTTTTATTCCAATTGTGGTTACCAAATGAAGGGGTATGTTTTCTTACCAAAACCATTCATCATCCATTCTTCTTACACCACTTCTAATTCGTCAATAACCATAAAATCATAATCGAATATGTATATTAACTATAATTATTTGTTTTGACACTAATTTTTAATACATATTATATCTTATTTATTTTATATGGAAGATAAAAATACTTCTCATGTATACGTATGACGTACCATTTCCACTTAGTGATGTAATTAATTTACCACTGCCTATTTAAGTATATTTTTATATAAAATGGAATTAATAAACATAAATGATATTAATTTATAAATATTATTAAAAATTATAATATTTCATCCAATTTATTTTAATTCTATTCTTTACAATATGAAATTGTCACTAGTGCATACATGCGGACAATAAATTCCATTAACTGATGTCATTTTTCTAACATAGTCCATGAATAATTATAAAATATCATACAATATTAAAAATTATATAGACGAAATTTGAAAAATGATATTGATTATGGAACCATTTTATAATAACATTAACCATGAATAATATACTAATGTAATTTAGATCAAATAACCAGACAGCCTTGATAGGTTGATATAAGAAATAACTATTCAAATAATTGAATTAATATAACTATAAATTAGCCATAAAAATTGAATATATATGAAAATGTTTATCAATAATTTATTTAATAAATTTTAAATTCATAATATTGGATGATCTAACCTTTATGACTATGTATGGACCAATGATAATGGATTTCTTTACATTCTCATTTTATTTTAGGATTATTTATGTTTATTTTTATTTTAGAAAAATTTTATAATTATATTTCCTCAAAAAAATTTGTTTTATTATTATCTATTTAATTAATATTTTTTGTTTTTATCGTATACTAACTTTCTTTTTGGATCATGAATTTACATGTGAGGAAAATGTATGGGACATATTTTAAAATTTTTTGTTATAAATTTGTTCTTCCAACTCCTTTTCATTCATGTGAAAGAACTTTTAAATGATTGAATAATATTCTCATTTAAATATTGGTTATTCTTAGAAGTCATTATCAACCACATATCATTTTTGAAATCATTTAAATAAAATATTATTATCATATTATAAATGGGGTACTATTATAGTTTTTTCCAAGCATGTGGAAGCTATATTTGTTTTAAAATTTATCATTTGAAAAAAATTACCACCATTATAATTATTAGTTACATTGAATGACAACTTATAAGTTTACATGGTTATTTTCAATGATATTTGTTTCTAAATTATGATAATTTTCATATAATTTTATATTAAAACATATGGCTATTATTTTCATAATGTAATAAAATCAATTTTGTAATTGATTTATCAAATTTTTCTTGTAAAAAGTCATATAAAATTTCATTTAATATTTGTATTTAATATAATTTGAAATTTATAAAAATATTTATAAAAAAAATAATTATTGTTTTCTTTATGGTATTCCTTTATTTTTTATTGATTAATGGTTATTTTGTCATTAAAACATTCAAGATCATATTCTCGATCACTCTCCATCATTTAAGTGTAAAATAATTTCTCATCCATGACCATATTTTGTTTATAATGGTTTTATATTCCATATGATCCGAAAATATTATATTGTATCAATCGTATACTATTTCTATATGATGTATCAGTTGAAGGAATTTTATAAGGAATGTTATTTTATTTACTAAATATATATATATCGTGTTCTTGATTTATTACAAATAAATATCGATATATAAGGTATATAGAGGATGAATTGTATTTATTATTTCATAAAATTTGAATTCATATGATATGATAGTGATGAGGGTGAGTTATACATATCTTAGTTATTCATCACCCTATATAATGAGAAAAAATAAAAGATATTCAATATTTGAAGGAAATTCGGTTTTCAAATATTGTATATTAATAATGTATTGGCTTGGGCCTTGATAGTAAGATTCCTAATATCATATATGAATCATTATCAGTAAGAACATTAAAAATTAGATATATGAAAATCCTTAATTGATAAATCATTTTGATTCCTATATTGATATTAGTTGTGGTTGTATATTGAACACTAGTTTTTGATATAACTGAATGTGTTCTGATTACCAACATTGACATATTTATTATTACATATATAATCCTAAATTATTTTACAGTATGATACACTTAATGGGGATGCAGAAATACCCAATATTTTATTACCCATCATAAATACGTGAAGATGTATATTTTAAATGATTTCAACATTTCAAGAATGTTATATTGTTTTTCAATATTTTAATTTTAATATAGAGATCATGTATCTATCTATTTTTTCTATAAAGTTAATTCTATATATCCATAATGGTGTGATGAATTTTATCTCATAACTTGGTAATAATGTATACAATTTATCTTCATTAATGGGGTTAATTTTGTTATAATAATGCCTAAAACATGCATTGAATTATTATTAGGATGGTATAACGTCCAAGTCACTCACTCTCAAGACTCAAGATCTAGTTTTGTATTATATTAACTAAAATAAAACAATAAATAATTTTAATAGAGGAAATACTATATTTTATAATGGATTATACATGACCATTAATATCCCATAAAATATAACTCATAAAATATCACTTGTAGCCCTCCTATAATTTATGTTATCATAAAACTGAAGAAAACACCCTTTCTAAAACAATGATTTTTTTGAAATAAATAAATATTATTATATCCATTCATGAAACATTCCAATAAATAAATTTATCCATAATTTAAAAAATTTACATTTGACTGTTTTTATTACATCAAACTTGGATAACTACAAAATTTTTAAAAAATGGGCTTTTGATAACAAATGAAGATACCAAAGAAAGGGATAAACGACATGAAAGGGTCATATGACCACATAAAAAAACTACATGAAGGATAAGACACATAAATAACCAAATAATATAACATATTAAAATATTTATTGCAAAGAAATTAATTGAATTATCGAATAACATATGTTCCACAACAACAAACCAACTGACCAGATGAAGGAAACAATCAACTGAATGAATACTCGAACAAAATGAATGATGGAACTATTTTGATGGGTGAATTAAAAAAGTGATTACATTTTTATTCAAGTGTTTATAGGATTAAACATGGATATTTCAAAGGTAAAAACATACAGAACACCCTCATAATACTTCTAGGCCCCATAAAAACACTAAGGGATTTTTTTAAACTAGGAACATAACATTGGGTACCTTTAACAAAAATTTATATTTGAGAGTAAAAACAAAAATTTTGATAATAGAATTTTGTCTGAAAAAACCTGACAATATAACTCTCATGGATCTCTATATTATAGTAAAACGTCTAACTCATCCTATAAATACGAAACCAATCATTAAACATCATCAAAAAGGGAAATAATCAATCACATATATCTACAAAAGATAAAAATACATTATAGAAAAAAAAGTAACGTTATTGATAGTACATCTATGATTTCAATACCAGATTTCCCTCCTCTAAATAATCATGACTCTATGTCAATATCTTGGTTGACAGCTGGCCTCTCCATGTAAATTAGGACATTCATTATCTCAAAATATCCCTATTTAATAATGTGTCAATCATCATGACCATATTGAAAATGATTATACATGTAGAAGAGGTCATGTATCTTGTATCGAAATTTTTGATGCATCATCCAATAATCCACACATCTAATGCACTCCAAAATAACAAAAGGCCCTTTCAAACTAAGATAATTTATTTTCTGGTGACTAAAAAGATTCATTCCTTAATAAGGTTAATCCCTTATAAATACATGTAATATAACCATTAACTCCTATGAAATCTACCTATATTCTCCATTATCCTTTAAATAATTATTTTATACATTAATATACTCTAAATTTTTTGAATATTCTTAGTCATTTCTATACCATAACAAAACCATGTACTACTGACTCCACAATATTAGTATAATATAATGCAGACCAACACTACCATTTTCACACATCCTAAAAATTATAAATACTTATTGATGATTTATATCTATTATTTAAGTAATTTTAGCCATTGTTATGTGGTTCACCAACAATATTCTAAAATACCATATGTTAGATGAAAACATATTCTCTAGTTCCTAGATGGTCTACTCCATGTACCTCTCTTTTTATTGATGGAATGTAGTTATATAGAGTTAATAAGAGGAAACATAATTATTTAATCCACAAGATAATCATAAGGTAAATTGACAATTATAATTGGATAAAATATTCTCTAGTACCCCATGTGTTCTTACAACTTCATTCGCATACTAACAATATAAGGTATCCATATAACTAAACTCTCTAGTATCAAGAAAATAACTTTTCCCTTTTAGTCATTCCAAGATCAACCAATTAAAATCATTACATGACAGATTATATGGTAAATCAATAATGTAATATATAAATATCCCCTACCACTTCCACTTAGGGACATCTAAGGGATGAAAAACATTTCTTTGAAAATTATGACCCACTTTCACCGATTCAGAAAAATCCACTACACCAAAAAACATTTTACTGACTGATATATCCAAGGCCACTAAATCAACTTGATTTAAGAGTTATACATTTTTTGAAAAATTTATTTACCCTTAATGGTGATATATAAAAATAATAAATAAATTTTTCATGCATGCCTTTTTGAATAAACATCATTCTCCGAAAAACATTAGATTCTAATCACACATTAACCACGCCATAGAAGAATCACCATGACCAACAAGGTATAAAATCACCTCAACCATTGATTATAAAAATTGTGACCTATCTACTAGATGAATCATATATAGTTTCACTCTCATTTTATACAAAAATTCTCTAACACTATAAAATTCTCCATTGAGATACATCACCACAATCTAATCCAAACCATTTGTAGGAGTCATTAGATTCCTGCACAATCTCTACCAATGAATTTTGGATAAGCGTATACAAAATAACATTCCCAATTCATGGAGTGATAAAAATTTCAAAACTATAATATGATTGAAAAACTAACCACTTATATAGATGTGATATCAACTCCATATGAGAGGAAGCATACCATTCACTTTTTCGGTACATGAAAATCAAAAATCATTCATTGATGAAGTAAGGTATCTAGAAAATTATTGAATACAAAAATACCTATAAATATAGATCAGTAGTGTCATATTATTTTTAATGGTGATGTAAATTTATTGATAAAAAACATATCATTTCCCCTTTTTAAATCAACACGTGTTAAAATACTAGATAGGAACTGTCAAAAAAGGCCCTAAAACATCACCCCTTTCTCATGTAACTAAACCATTGGTGCATGAATCAAACATTACATTAGGTGTTCAAATGGATCTGGGTATTGATAAGTCTAAATTAATGAATGATCTTTCCTAAAAATAGTTATTATCATGTTTTTAGTCCAATATAAGTTATAAACCAATCAACAAAATTGTACCACAAGACTAAGAAATCTATGAAACTTTTCCACATTCTTTGGTATGTTAATTTAAAAATAACTACTCTAATATTTGATGGATCACAGACACACCATAAAAAGGCCCCATATATTAAAATTAATTAAAAAACTATATTTAAAAATTTCACGTTCTTTTCTTCTTTTAGTTTTGATTATATCTAATATCCTACAATAAATATTTTATATGCTCAACATACTATAAATATGATCTTATAAATGAAAATATTTCTTCAATGTACATGAGTAAAAACAAGTCCCTAATTTCATATAATATGGATTTCATGAGATACATAAATAGATCAAGTGCATTTATAACACCAAATGAAATTCCCAGAAACTCAATGTGTCCATACTATCTCTAATAGTTAGTCCTTTGTAAATAATTCTTCTATATGATCTTCTAGTGATATCCATACTATGGATTAATTTCTGAAAACCAAGAAGATCTATATATATAGTGAAACAAAAAATTCACTCTTGTAAGGGGTAATTGTTTTTTACCATCACTCGTCTAAATAATGAATTGTCTAGGAACAACCTAAAACTATAGTTCAAATACCTGTTGAATAAAACAATATCACCATAGAGATATGAACATTGTCAGAGAAATCTATTCTATTATAAATCATTAAATTTTAGTCTTAACTCATGTTGCAAAATTAATGGAATATAATATTAATACAGTAAAATTATATATTCACATAGCTATAACTATATACCAATATCAACATCATAATAAGGGGTTAATTCCACTATCTCATTCCGAAAGTCATAGATGAAGCCATCTATAATTTTTGGGAACTATAATATCTGACCCTCCATTGAAACACTGATATATGGGATTGTAGAATCACATCACTCCTATAACCCATTAGACAACTCAATTTTTTTAACATATACTATTAATTGGAATTCATCATTAAAAAATGTGACTCTTTATTGAAATCAATGAATGAATAAAATGATAGAATACAGTCAATCCATACCAAGGAACACATCATTTGGATTTATCAAAAATAGGATGAAACTATACACTGATCAAGACTTCCATACCATCGTTAAACAATAGTAAAATATATAAACAATAAAATATGACCTCTGAATAACTTGTATAACTATAGTGACACCACAATAATGTCTTATACTAGTCTAAACTCATGGACCAAATGACCATTAATAATGTAATATGAAGGTCTTTAATCAGAAAAAGTAGAAACTAAGGTAGATAATATAATAATCAGACCTCTGACAAAATATAGATCCTATTGTTATTGAGTCTCTATACTTTGCATGTTCCTGAGCCCAAATATTCAACCACACTAATTATTTCCTCTACAACCATTCTCTACATTAGGTACCTAAGGAAGAGGGTCATTATAAGACAAACCTATACAAGCTCTATCTATAGTCAATAACACAACAGATGTTGTCAATATTTAATATTAGAAATTTTAATTATTAGCTTCAGGTTTTAGGCATTGTTCCAAACAATGGAAAACACCTCTACATTTATATAATGAAAATTTATGTTCCATAGTAAACACATATGAGCCATTCATCCTATGAAATAAAAAAAACTATAATGCGATTAGATCCCTGCTGATCAGAAATTTTTCTACTATAAAATCTACGATCATCCTCTTAATGATCCTCACATCTTGAGGCTTTGTTTCCTTAACTGCTGCGGTAGTACTCTGTTTGAATTCATTTTCATGATTATTTCTATTTTTTTTCTATACCATCTAATATGTATAAAGTTTAATTGTTTTGACTGCATACGTAATCATTATAATAAAAAACTTCTAAAGACCTCATTCTAAATACACCTTATTTTGAAATAGATTCACGAAGAAATTATAGAGGTTATTTATCCTTATAATGATATCCAAGGAAACAAGTATTATATGATGATGGATTCAAAGATATTACATTTTCACTAACTTCATATTCAATGACATGAACTCCAAACAGACTACATACAAGTTCACCACTAACCATTCAATGAGAGATGTTTTCCCATTTTCCTAGGAATACATGGAAGGGCCACATTTTTTTCGCAATGTTCATGAACAATAAATGAAATGAGATTTTATGTGGCTTCCAACAAAACAAACATGATTTCAAAGATAAAAACCCATATGAAAAAAGGGATGCACTCAAAAATTGAATTTCATGCACAAAAGTCCTTTTTATACAAAATACAATGTCAAACTAGGCTTGCTGTGCAAAAGAGATTTAGTGGAAAATTACGAATCCTCAAACAATTCTCATACCACAACCAAATACTTGTTCACCCACCACTCTGAATTTCATCTATAAATTCGATTCCCCCCCCCCCTCTGTAGGAGATGGTCTATAAATGATGAAACACCTCTCTAATATGAAAATGTACACTTCTTTCATGATAGTGTGAATCATGGACAAAACCAAGGTGGACAATCTTGTGTGATATACCTCCAACGGTCCCAAAAATAACATATGACATAGTTGATTGATCCCTTCACAAATCCACATACTGTAGTTTTGGTGCATGTAAGGGAAGCTACTTGCACACAATCCTAGAAAATGTTAAACTCAATTTTTCTTCTCTCCTACCATTAAAGACTCCATGGACTACTATAGAGATAGTGCACCCATATCACACAACTCTTACATGCAACACTCAATAATTTTTTCCAACAATTTCTTCGTCACCCACATGAAATACCCATAGCCTATTGGAAAATAATTACATTTCCTATTATTTATAAGAATATGTACAATTAACCATTTTTATTATATTCATAGGGATCATAACATAGAACCTGTGATTGACCAATCTTCCATGGTATTGGAAACTCCATGCCCCATCCAATTTTGAATGGGTGGTGGCCATGTAAGCCCAAGGTGTGAGGAGTATGTCCCCCAAAATTTGACTGCATGATGAAAAACTACCTAGTCCAACATCCGAATACTATGATTTTAAACTGCATGAAAACAACCTTATAACAAAGATATAATACATTAGTCTTAGATTATGAAATATTCTTAACATGCTCCATGTATAGCTCACATAAACTGAGATCCTCTAGGAATCCTCCTCGAGTTAGCCCCATACAGATCATCGATATTCCTATAAGCACAAGTCTTGGTTAAATGGGTTATCCTCACACCATCTCTCATCTATACTCCACTAATGAAACAAGATTCAATACCACATGAGATTATACTTGATGGATCAATCCTATCTCTTAACCATAAAATGAATCATCAAACTATATGTATTTTGATTCATGTCTTCTAATATGGGTAGGTAGGACTCATCCAGAAGGTATATACCAAACTAGTTGTAAAAATATGTGTGACTTATTTTTTCTAGGGGGAACACATCCAAGATACATCTTCCTGGGTTTTTACAATACACATCTCTATATTTTCTTCCATGGTCAATTTTGATCCATCATTAAACCTTCTAGGTGTGACATCCTCCCCCTAGGAGCACACCAAAAATATCCTTCACCATTGGGAATTTTGATCCACATAACTAGATCCTCCTCTATGAGGCATTCTAATCTATCTATAAACCATCCATGTGAGACATATTACCTTCTATTGGAACATAACCATGATCCACCTCTCAGGGGAATTCAGATCCATATCCGCATATCTCGCTGCACAAAGTGTTATGATCCATCGTTAAACCCAATAGGTATGTCATATTCCCTCCAAGGAGAATAAATCTTGGTTCCTCTTCAACCATTATTTTCTATCAATATAATTGGATATTTATCTAGAGGCCTTTCTGATCCATCAGTTAAACTTCAAGGTTTGAAGTCTTCTCTCATAAGGGAATACATCCAAAATCTATATCCATGGGACATTATGAAACATAACTTTTGATCGGCATCCATTGTGCATTCTAATCAATCGGTAAACATTCTGAGTGGGATATATTCCATCCTAGAGGCATGCCACTTAAATCCACCTCTGTGGGGAATTATGATTCGGATCTCTCTATCCACCACCACAAGGAATTGTAATCCATTGATCAACCATCAAAGTACGACCTCTTCCATCTTGTAGGCACACCTCTCTGATCCTACTCCATAGGTTATCCCTTTCTAAAACTCTATTTACTTCTCCATAGGGTGTTTTGATACATAGGAAAACATTAGTGGTGTTACATCCTCCCTCATCAGGGAAAACCATCCGAATATTCCTCTATGAAATATTTTGACCCATATCATTAAATCCACCACCGTGGGGTTTTCTAATCCATCAGTAAATCCTCTAGGTGTGAAATCATCCCCTGTAAGAGCACACCAGTCAAATTCTCTTCTAATGTCCATTCTAATCCACTAAACTGGATCTGCCTCCTTGGGGAATTATAATCCATTAGAAAACCCTCCATCTATAATATCTTTTCTCCTGGGAAAAATCCTCTCGTATCAACCTCAAAAATAAATTTTAATAAATAAAACCTCGATCCAACGTTATGGGGAGTTATAATTAATCCATAATGTCACCACCCATCACCGCAATATGAAAAACATGTTCCCTAATCAATGTCCATGGGTCATATAACTTGTGACAATACATGAATTACAGAAGCTATTCATACATTATGGATGCCTAAGGTAAAAATCCATGGAATAATTATACCACTAGAATTATTATGTCATGATCAGCATGGGGTGCCTTCTGTTCTGTTCCTTAAGATGCGTTATATAAGTTTCCCTCCCAATATGTAGAATACAAGTGCACAAGATACACATTGTTTAGTCACGACCATAGATTATCAATGTGACTACTCTGATAACCAAAGGTTTCTTCCCAATAATGATTAGACATGTATTCCAATACAGAAGTAGTATAGTTATAAAAAATACCCAATGATATGGAATCATGAATTAGTTTCATGAACATAAGTGAAATCATTGGGGGATTTTTTGACTAGGAAATGATCTTCCAAGGGGAATCCATAGAAGGATAAATTGCTAGTCCATCATCTCATTTCTATCAAGTATCATAAATATTCATTTAAAGTGATGATAAATTCCTTAAATAATAAAATGGGAACATAGGTAAATAGAGAATGTTGTTCATGAATTAGTGTTTACATGTTTATAGGCCTTGGAGAAAGGGTAAAAACATCAAAAGTGAACGTCATGTGTATATATGATTTTTAACAAGGGGAATATTAGCATTCAAGACCTTCATGGAATAGAATTTAACAATATTCAAACATTTTATGGTTGTTTCCACTATGAAAACTATTAGACAAGCACGAAAATCACCAAAAAATCTTGGTAGCTAAGAATTGGGCATCCATTTTCTATGACATTATCAGTGTGGATCTATCTACATATTCTGATGATTGGAATACATTAGAGGAAATAGACATCACATTCCATGTACAAGTAATGGTGATTTAATACACCTCACATACAAGATTCGTATGGTATCAAATCAGTAACCCATCTCCCACATTCATCCAGAATGAGAAATATGGATGTGGAAATCCAGCACAACTTGAACCCTGCAACTATAATTTCAGATAATTCGAATACTATGTTGTAAAACCCCATCCTACCTTATTATATCATCCCTTAAATGGTTTTCTATTCCATAACACTCTGATTTGAACAAGTGGTCTTCATTAAAATAAGGTAAATGTACTACATGGTCTAGGAGGCCTCAAATCCATGAAAAATATTATTCCCCAATGTGGAATAGTTGGGGGAAACCACCCATATTTCCAATAGAAAACCACATCAGGGGTCTCTCCACAAAGGGATCCCATGACTCTCTCGCTTATGTCAAGGAATTTGTGGAATCTAATGTCACCACAACCTTGAATGCTATCATGGAATCAATAAAGGAGGGCATAAACATTGATCCATAAACAATAACAATGATCGGACCTTATGAAACTGAACATTTGGACATTACATAGGCTATGTTAGCCAAGATTCAAAACTATAGATTCCAATATCTAGGGACAGATCAGAAGAATACACAACATCTGACATCATCAACTTTAGATTTAGTATCCCTTTCCACAACAAGAATGTCCCCCCATATCCAAAAAATATGGAAACATGTATCATTATTCACCTGGATGGTATCAATACACTATCCTCCTCATAGGAAGGCCGATATTACTCTGTATATCACTGAAACCCCAAAATTCTATTACAGGAGAACATGTAATCCTGATATGTATTGCGACTGTTTCTACAGAAAATCAAAAAACCAAAAATATGTCCGCACTAATATTTAAATATACAACATAGAGGACATAATTTTGAACTGAATTTCTCATGAATCCATAAAATTATATCTTTATGAAAATTGAACCCACCATCTGACTCAACTGGGAATTTTGTTAATTCCATGGAAGGAACATGCAAGTTATGAGGTGGGACAACAACATTGAAATTATCAGAAAATACTATTTGATGCCAAATATTTAATATATCATTCTCTTTCTGTGAATCCCTTTAATAAAATCTATGATAGTTGTGATTAATATGTATATATTCCTTGAAAAGAATTTGATATGCATGCAATCCTCTTATGCACCAATAGACACATTAAATTGATCCTCGAACACTTACCCACTCTGGATAAGGGAGAAACTATGTGTAAGACATCCTTTATTACCAATACTTTTCATTCCATCATTGAACTAGTTTTCTATATTATGAATTCTACCCCATTTTCAAGAATGATCATTCATAAGGTAACATCCACCCTTCTACGTGTAAGGCCAATCTTATGTGATAGTGTGAAAGGATGGATCCATCAAGGAAGATATCTTCTATGATAGGTTCCATTTAGGTAATCCCTTGAGTGGGACCATAGGTGTGAAATCCTATCACAAACACATTCATCCTATGTATTTTCTGTTAAAGACATCCTCTTGAGAAAAACCCTAGGCTAGTGCAAGAGACACCAGTATTGTTCACATCAATTGGCATTGCATGCAAGCACCCTCTCATGTGAACACACCCTCTTTGAGGCTCCATGGAATTCTTAAATGATAAATCACCTTGTCTAATGAACCATGTAGGTATTGATCATTCCTTCCATGCACCTATTTCCTAAAACCCTCTTGACATGCGCACATCAATTTCCTAGTCCTCAAGAGACATCACATATTCCCATAATGCTTGTGTTTTCCTACCTCATTATTTTCAGCATGGGTATGCTAATTTGTATTTATTTTCATCCCATGAATTATAAAGTATGCTTTATAACTGAATACTTCTATAAACCATTGATTCATAGTATTTCCAAAGACATTAACCTCTAATGGTTTTTTAGCTACCATTATCTAAGCCAAGGTAGTATGGACTGAGTCACTAATGTTTTCACTACATGATGTGAAACTGTCTATAACCAACATCCCCAACACATGACATTAAAATGTAGTATTTCTTTAGGAAATGTACACAGCATTCACTATGTTGCAACTTAATGGAATTCCACATCCTCCCTCGATGTGACACATGACCTCTCTCAGAGGTAGAATCAATGTGTTTTTCTTCACACCCATCATAGGAAATGATATATTCCTCACAAGAAATTAGATCCGACTTACATTTAATTACATACTCTAATAATTCATCAATGTGTATCCACCTCACCATTCCAGGTCTTTTATTATTTAATGACATGAGAAATAGGCCAACTACCTCAAATTTATTTCACACATAAAGTATGAATCACATGGTCTCAGAGGTTTACATAGACCATGAAATCATCTAAAATCCAAATGGGATTTATTTATGGAGTAATCCCCAAACATCACATTACTCCAGGGAATATTTAGTTCGTTAAACCCAACCATACGAGAATACTTTTCGGGTGAAATTTCTCATAACAAAATCTGAACAATGTCAGCTTTGATTACCAACTAAATGGGACTAATTGAAATCCACTTGTTATTTAAACAATCCTCCCAACATTCTATATATTCCATCCACACCACCATTATATCCGTTCATCCCTATCCATCATGATTGTATCATATATTCCACATCATAGTGAGATCACTCCACCCATTAATGTTGTTACTATGTGTAAGACCATCCACATCATCACGGATTCCAACATCACTTGGGAATCCCCATGTGTAATCCCCCAATAATTAAACCCAGATAAATACTCTCATGATGGAAGGATAATATGTGCATTCCCCATAACATATATACATGTGTGTGGGTTTTGATACATGACTTCTAAACATGTTCAATTGGACACCTATCTGAGGTTCAATCCAAACCAATGCTAATCCATAATGCCCACCTCAAATGGGTGAACATCCCAATTCCACCTCCAATTGTGATTTGATGAGCCTTAGTGGTGTGAAGTATTCTCTTTGTGGGATAAACATCTCAAGAATGACCTCTAAAGGTAATTATGATCCATAAATCAATAAATTGTTCATTATCTCTATCTACGCGATTCCCCAATAGATCTACCTCAATGGGGTGTTCTGATCATCTCCATTCATTCTCCAGAAGCATTTAATATGTCCACCTATTTCATAAATAATAATCTTGCTAACAATTGAAATCCTTAGATGATATGCCTTTTCTATAAGATTCCTCAAGACAGACATGGGATTAATTGATTTAATATCCTAAATTTTCTTCCATGTTATTCCATAATATGAGGAGAAATAAAATGTAACAATATTCCTATCTTCCATACAATCATGTGAGTCTCAATGTGGCTACTCTCCCTCCAAATGGTTGTTTCCCAACCATGACCCTTAGAGTGTATATATAGAAGCATCATAATAAAACAGTGTAAAAAAGGAGATCGATCCAAGAATTATTTTAATGATGATGGATTAATATATGATGGGAAACAATATTAATAAAAAAGATAAAAATTAGAATCCATGGAAGGTATAACACCACATGATTTTTTGAATTATTTCATTCAAATTAATTTAACATTGGATATATTTTTCATTTCACATAACACTGATAATATATTATTTTATTTTAAATCAATAATTTTAGCTTGAATTATATTAAACGGAAAGTTAATCATTATCTACACACAATATAAATTTTATCATTCCCTACCTTGAACACATGGGTTTGCTTGCGTTTTATGGAATAATGATTTTCCTTGAAGTATTCTATAATACTGATTTCCGAATTTTTCAAAAAAATAATATATTAATAAAATATTCTTATATAATAAAATAATATATAACATGTATGATAAATTAGTGGTTATGGACATTAATAAATAATTTTTTTAAATTTTTGGTTTACTTAAATATAAGATAAATTCTTAGGTTTTAAATTAATTATAAATTAAAATGAAAATCGATAGTATATAATGAAAAATTTTAATATATTAATGGACACACTTGAATTTTTCAATAATAAATTATATTAATTAAAATCAATGAGTAATATTAGTTTAATATCTATGCCATATATTAAATAATATATTTTTATATATTCATCCATCATATTTTATTGGAATACGATAATAACAAACCAAATTTCAGGCATAAAAACCTATATTTTTTATAAATATTTTTTTAAAACCTTTGATGAAGAACCAAATTTAAATTACATTTTGGAACTTTTAAAGATTAAATACATCAAAATAAAATTTTTCTTCAAAATAAAAAACATAAAAATTAGGTTATTATTTTTTTTGTTTTTTTCTAAATTTTTTCATTTTTTAAAGAATAGTTATAAATAATGTACATTAACTGAAAAATAATTTTTCATCTAATTTAATTATAGTTAAAATTTATTTTAAAGTAAAGTAAACAATATTTTTATTATTCACTCTAATTTGTTTCATTGAATTAAATTTTACATTGAAATTGGATATACAAACTTTGTAACCTTTTTATAATTTTTTTACATTAGTACCATGTAGTGTCATCCGATGAGTGGGATTAATTTTGAATTAATTTTTACCAAAATATTTATTTAAATTTGGAAAATTGTATTCCATATTTTAAATCATAATAATTTATATTTTCTAATACATTCAACTAATTTTTTTCCAGTTTTATTGTTGAATGTAATTAAAATCAATTGCACCGGTTAAGGTATAAATAAACAAAAACAAAAATAAACCATAATTTTAAGACCCAAAATGACCAAAAAAATTTACAACACAAATTTTCATTACATTATTCATCCATTGAGATTATATTTTTATTTTTGGAGTGTTTTTTATTACATTTATTGGGTAAAATCGTGGGTACACCTTACTTGTTTTAAAAAATGCCATCCTAGTCATTTCCATTCCCTATAAAAGACTACCAACTATCCCTCTACATCACACCTCTAAAACAAACTATTAAAGGCCATATTTTTCCCAATATACATTCCAACATACTTCCTTTACTCCTAGAATCCTTCCACTGGGAAGAAGGAAAGCTGAAGAAATATTATGAAACAAACCCAAATGAGTTACCCGATTAAGAGGTAACACCTTCTTTCAAGATTTTTTATTTTTAGTTTCTTTTTCCAATGATCCAATCTATTCATTACATGATCATATAACAACAAAAGTGTACACAATAAATACATAATTTGTTATACTATGGTTTTAACCAATACATACACACCCCTCCCTCTAATGGGAAACTAATATACTATTTACGTATATGGAGAACTATCAACTCACTAAAAGATTATTGTTCAATTTTTTACTTTACCACCTCTCATAGTGGCCATTATGATGGAATCTACATTTATATATGTTATATGTTATATATTTTATAGCTTTAATCCTCTTTATTTCATTTTGAAACAAATATATTATTACATTCGATTTGTTGTAATGATAATAATTTTTTTTGACAATGTGTGGACTACCGCTCCCTCCAAGAAGTGTCACTCATTTATACACTATATATACTGTATTATAGATGGGTTTTGTGAATTTATATTATATATATGACACCATAAATCTAATGTAAAATTGATATAAATATATAAACATATGATATTTTTTTCATTCGTTCAATATGATAATAAAAATGGAAATAATGTTCATGTGTATTTATGGCATACCATCTCAATGAACGATGTTCCCCATTTCATATGTATATATGATCTATATTATAATAATACAAATATAATAAATATAAATCATATTTATCTCCTGGATTATATAGCGACCCGTTCTTTTCTTATATTATAATTACATCATTTTAAAGATAAACAACATAATAGTATTAAACATAGAGGATCCAATGGTTTAGTGTCATGGGAAAACTATGACCATACATAACAATTAAAACATCAAGAATAAACATTTATTAAATTTATTCTTCTCTAGCTTCTTATTGGAACTTTCCCTCTCCTTAGTAAATGTAGACACCTTATGATATACATCAAAAGGGGTCAGCTAGAAGCCCAATAAGAGGATAGATAAGAACAATATATAATGGGGTGAGTACAATCATAACATGGGAAAAATATCATGAACATGAGAGGGAGCATAAATATAAGACTTGAAATATGGAAATTGTCACGACCCATCCCCCAGGGCCCGTGTCTTAACTACCCAAGCCTGCCTTCCATAGGTCAGGGGCTCATGACTAGAACCAAAGGCGTAAATCACTATAACTGGGAAGGCATTGTCTTTATAAAATGTAAACTCACACAACCAGAGATAAAGTGGAAGTAAAACACTAGGTAAAACTGAATAAAAAAGTAGTGATGAAAGTAAAGGGGGCCAGAAATACAAGACCAACTGTAAAGTACAAGAAAAAAGACAAAACAACTGGAAGGTGACAAGTAGCTCCTGGATCATCCACCACGGATCCTACCTGAAGGGTATGTACAGTTGTCCTCCTCAGCATTCCGCGTTCGTCTGTCCTTTCGTCTGTCTGTCTCCTCCGGGTACCGACTCGTTGTGAGATCCACCTCCGGGTACTGTCCAATCCTCGTACACTCTGCCTCGATCAACGTTTTTCGTCGTCTGCATCCAACAGAACGAGGTTCGGGCATAGCCCGTGCAGGGGTGAGTATAATGAT
This sequence comes from Viscum album, assembly GCA_963277665.1. Taxonomy (NCBI): domain Eukaryota; kingdom Viridiplantae; phylum Streptophyta; class Magnoliopsida; order Santalales; family Viscaceae; genus Viscum; species Viscum album. The sequence goes on from OY728143.1 coordinate 1,021,297,121, forward strand.
ACTCAGTAGGGACCCCGAGACCCTCAAGGTCTCACTAAATCCAACAAGAATAAACCAAAAAGTAAAGATGTCAACAGATAACATTTACTTAGATATATGCCCATAAATATACATAAGTTATCATGTAACTCATCTAAATCATGAGGAAAATACAAATGTCATTGACTCAGGTCAAAGCAGGATTTTTATTCAGGATGACGAAAACACGGCTGCTAGATTACTCCTCCTCTGTTGAGTGCAGTAGTCCTGCCACGACTCCGAGGTGCTACTCACTAACCTTAGACTTCTGAGGTACTCCTCCTGTCGAGTACCGTGGGTCTTCCACCCCAACACAGTAGTGCCCCCCCTCATAGCCTACATAGGTACTCCTCCTACAGAGTATTGTGGTTCTACCACCCCAACACATTAGTGCTTCCCGCCATGGGTCTACCACCCCAACACAGTAGTGCTCCCCACTGGGCTATACAAGTCACTCTGAATCAAATTGGACAAGAATTCATCAGGTCTCATCCAGCTACAATGTCACCGTACTCCATAAGCTCGTCTCTAGGAGGATCCTCTCCACGAGCCACTGGTCGACACTTCCAAGTGTCACGTAATCTCACGTGGAAGTATCTCAAAGGAACGCCTCGTCATAGAAGTTTCAACACAATAGACGGTGCACCAATCGGTCGTCCGGTCTGTGAGTTATTAGCATATCCATTCCAGGGGCCCGTTTGGATTTCGGGTACAATCCAACCCGGCCATACTCCACCTGTGTCCAAACCTCAAGTTAAGTATGCCAATAGAACCGTCTTATCAAGAGGAATGTAACATAGTCGGTGGCACGTTAATCGGACGTCTGGTCCTTATGTTATAAGCGTTTTATTACTGAGGGCCCGGTTGGATTCATGTTCGATCCAATCCGGCCGTACTTCAAATGAAATCGGTTAACCAAACCGGTCACACCATTGCAATCCATACGGAGAAACACATGAGATGGACAACCCATTGGTGCAAAACAGATAGCCGGTGAAAAAGTAGAATTTCACCTCAACATGTGTGAACCGGGCCTCGTGGGGCCCACTCCTTGACCTCAACATAAATATTCAAAACCCATCTTCAAAAATTCGTCTAAATTTGAGGGTCGCAACGTCGCAGACGGTTTGTCATTCCGACATCGTATAAGAGAGATATGTTAGATACAAGATCCCATAATAATAATAATAAAAATAATAATAATAATACTATTCAGTGTTTCGTGGAATTGAGCCATGAACCAGAATTTAGTATCCAACATTAGACTTGAATCGACCGTATTAATGACAGGATTATATCTCCACTGACGACCAGTCAATCAGAAGTCACACACATGAGTTATGACGGGTCGAAGATTTAATAATAATATTAAATCTATCATTTTCCGAGCACTTCGGGTACTCGATCCAAAAGCTTGAAAACGACATCTAATATTGGACTCGGAATGTTCATCTCAAAATCTGGGTCGCACTTCCGCAGACGGTTCGTGAAACCGAGGTCGCACGAATACGTTACGGTCGAAAAAGTGTTTTATCAACAAAAATAATAATATGATTATTATATTATTATTTTTATTCGAATTATTTGAAGTATCCCATGTCACGCACCACCTCTCTCTAATTTTGGTGCACCTCACTCCCTTCTTCACGCATGGACAACATGCCCCTTTGGATTCCTTCTCTCCTTTCTTTTCATTTAATCTTATCTTTTATTTTATATCATCATTAATATAGTTGTCTTCTCTCTCCAATATTATTATTCTCCCATGACAACTTCTTTCTCCCAATTAGCGCCCCAACATACAGCACCGACGGATTCCTCCATGGCCTGCCAACCTTGCTCTTCCAGACCGCCCTACTCATGCCACAAGATCCTTCTTTACTCCATTCCGACGTCAATTTAACTCGGAAAGAAGATACAAACGCAAATCCATGATCCTCGGGTCGAGATCTTTTCGTCCGCATGTCACGCTCAGGGAAACATTGAGTTTCCAGCGCCCTTAATTATTTGGGGATGAAGAACACACGAAGAATGCAAGGACAATGAATAAGGAAAGATCACGGTCAAAGTGTGTATCGATAGCCGTGTTAGTTTGGCCATCATTTTTGAGAATCAAGAACATGGGGATTTGGAAATTAAATATTTATCATACATCAAAAATTTCAAATTCAAGATAAACAAGAAAAAAATTAATCCAATCAATTTTTTATCGGTTTACGAATTAATTTATTTAATTTGCATTCATCATGAGAAATTGAAACCGGGGTAAGGAATCCACAAAGATAAATCCTACAAATAAACTCTCATGCTCGAGGGTATAAACCACATAAATGAGAAATATACAATATTCCCCTACCTTGAAAAGTCATAGCACATCATCGATCTGCGGAAGTAGAACATCGTGGTAGATGGCGTCGCGAAGAATGGCGCCATTCTCCGTTGGAGGCGTTCTTCGTCGAGGAGAAGAACACTTTCATTATCTATATCTCCAGAGCTTTCCCCGGTTTTGTCCAACACCACAATTTCCCAAATAAAATAATAGCTCTTCCTATTATTTTATTCTCACAACAATTGATTTAAGAATCAAACACGATAATTAATTAATTGGAGAATCCCCTTAATTAATTATAATGCGTTGGCAATTTAATTGGAAGGAAGGTGGAGAGTTTAACAAACTTAGTAAAGAGAATGGTTGTCACAATAAAAGCAAGGGAGTTTAAGGGGGTTTCAAGGGAGATGAATGGTTGGGGCTCGTGTGGGCCCCACCACTCATTTATCCACACATGGGTAGTTTGTGGTTATGAGTCTCACCCTTAACTCCCCTTTGTAGGGTATAACTACCATAAATTTAAATAAAATTGTGTACCACCAATTTTATTTATTTATTTCTAAATCCCCATTTATTAAATCTTAACACGCTTAAAACGCTACTGCGGTAAAGGTTCCCTTAATCAATTACCGGCTCTGCATGTTCATCGGTGCCATCAGATTTCAATTCCGAACACCGGTTCAAAAGATAGAAAAACCCGCACATACGTTTACTGAACGTACCCGAAAAAAATTTGGAAAATTATTATCGGTCACCCTCAACCTGCGCCGGTCTAGGTTACGCTTTTCCTAAGTATGACATGCCCCAGTGAACCCATCGATACTCTCAGATTTTCAATCCGAGTTACCATTTAGAAGATATGAATTTTAAAATTAAATAATTTTTAATTAATTATTTTATTTGTGGCCAAAAATTAACTTTTTCTGGTGGCCCGTGCCGGCCAAAGTTAGTATCTTCTTAAATAAAGTATTCCCTCACATGTTCAGCGGTGTTCCCAGATTTTTAATCTGAGCTACCGTTTGTGAGTTATAACCATTTGAAAAATAAAATAATTTATTTAATTATTTTATTTACACTCATGCCATTTTTGGAATTTCTCACAGGAGGCCCGCGCCGACTAAACATAAGTCACGCCTAGGGTAAAAGTGATATCCTGAGCCCAACGGTGCCTTTGGATTTCTGATTCGAGTAACCATTTAATAGTTATTCCACTTTTTCAGTAAAACTGCTTACGCATGTTAATTTAAGCTTAACAAAACTTTAGAAAATTATTCCGGACACAACGAGCCTCAGAATCAGGTGCCGTCAGAAACTGCGGACTTATAAAATTCCAAAAAATTAAGATAAAATTTTCCTTGAAATTTACGGGTCTTTACATTACCCCCACCTCAGGGATTTACGTCCCCGTAAAGCTACAACACACTCTAGGGAAACAAATGAGGGTACTGAACACACATCTGAGTATCTCGCTCCCATGTGCTCTCCTGGAGAATCCCGTGCTGCCAGTGAATACGGACCAGAAGAATCTACTATCCACATAGGACCCGCACCTAACGATCCTCGATCTTCACTGAAACCTCTGATAATGTTGCCCCTTCATCGATGTCTAGCTCTCTGTGGTCAATTATGTGGGATGGTTCGTGCACGTATCTTCTCAACTAAGATACATGGAAGACATCATGCACCTGATGCATCTGTGGTGGAAAGACCAAGCAGTAAGCCACCTCGCCTACCCTACTGTGGACCTGGAAAAGTCTATTGAACCTCAGAGATAACATGCCGCCTCAGCCACATCTCCGTAGACCTCATCGAGGTGAGACCCATATAAAGACGTGGTCGCCATCCTTGAACTATAGAGGACTCTGTTTCCTGTTTGGAACTGAAAACTCCAAACTCATGCTGCCACGAGGGTAAGGTTGGTCGACTCAAGAGTGATTAGACGCACCCTCCTATGCATGAGTTTATCCCGTGCTGCCTGGGTTTCCCTTTTCTCCGACCAAGGGAAAACCCCATCTCAATGTTGTAGATAAACCACAAACATTTTTCCTAATACAGTCAATCTGTGTATGAACTGTGGTTTCCCTGTCTATATCCAAACTAATGTCGTAAGTCCTCAATGATGCCACCAAGATGTTCCAACCAAAACTCTTGCCTCAAGGGTCAGATCACACTGTCGGCGTAAGCACGATTATCTAGTCTCCTCTCAATGGTATCTCCAGACGTGAGGGTCAAGTCAACAGCCTAACCGAAAACTCTAGGTCTAGGACAAGATTCGTGGAAGGAAGGAATGATTCGTATCAATGTCTGTTGTTATGGCAGCTAGTAGTAAACATTGACCATACCTCGAATCATCCCTAGAGGCTTTCGGTCGCACTCCTTGACCGCATGAAGCTACTCTCTTCTCCTTCCCTCCATCTCTATGAGCATGGAGGGGAATACAAAGGCGGGTGGTTGTAACATATCTAAATGTACACCACCACATGCTGCTCTCCTAACTCTGCTTCCATGTCTGCTGCTCTGCAGATTCATCTGTTCTTTAAACACACTTTGATACGAGGTCTGAGCTGTAAATCACTAATCGTATCATAGTCATCAAGTACCAAGAACGATCGGTACACCTCGATGACTACTCATTCACCGACATGTCATCCTGTCGAAGCTATATATGCTCTAGAGAACTCTCACCCACCACCTCAAGCCAGTCCTCAACTACCTTTGAGTCGGGCTCACCTTGGAATGATAGGGGTATCTGATTCTGAGACACCTTTAAGGCACCATGCCTACATGTGCCATCTACTAGTACCGCCGGTTGTAACTTCTAACCAACATGTAGTGATATAGCTGGCACACTACTTGAAGGTACTATCTCAAGAATCGGTCCACGTATGGAAGCCTCATTAATATGCGGACCAACCTCATGGCCACTCATTAGAAAACACCTGTATCTAAGATCCCCATCTGCTCTAATAGTGTCTAAACTAGGTTTAGAACTCTAGCAATCGCCTCCAGCCAGTCCAGTACTGCTTGGGAATCTGCCTCACCTCGTAACCTCGGAGGCCTATGCTATTGGAACTCCTGCAATGTTCTCTGTCGGCGTGCACCATCCGCTAGTGTGGCTGGTGGCATCTACTGCCCAACGGGTGCTGGTGCTACTGCTACACCACCGGAAGGTTCCAACATAGTAAGAGAGCCATGCACTAGAGCCTCATCACTCAGTGGGCCGTCATCGGGTACTCTGTTGGAACTCCAATTGACTGTCTACATGGAGGAATCCTGAACAGATGTGACATGGTTAGACGATTTAAACCTGGTGAGTTGACCTGGATGAGTTGACTAAAAGAAAACTTTTGAAAATAGACACGCAATAAGTGTTTTCGTGCACTGAGTCGAAAATCATAAGTCAGGGTCCTGGTGTATGGATACGTTGGTCACCGCACCATCAATGGACTCCATGAACTAAGAACCACTCTCAGTACCCTTGACACTATTGCTTCACAGAAAGAAAAATCAAAGTCCTAAGTTCTGTGGTAGAACCAACTCCTCTAATGCCAATTTTTCATGACCCGTACCCCAAGGCCCATGTCGTAACTACCCCAAGCCCGCCTTCCATAGGCCAGGGGCTCGCGACTAGCACCAAAGGAGTAAATCACTATAACGTGGAAGATATTTCCATTAAAAAAAGGAAACTCACACAACCAGAGATCAAGAAGAAGCAAAACACTAGGTAAAACTGAATACAAAAGTAGTGCTAAAAGTAAAGGTGTCCAGAAATCCAAGAAAAACTGTAAAGTACAAGGAAAAAGACAAAACAACTGGAAGGTGACAAGAAGCTCTTGGATCTGTTGAGTCAATAAGGTTTTCCTTATGAATTTTCCATTTCTTCTTGTTTTGAAAATCACAAACTCTTTATACTTAAGAAAATATTTAATTTACTTCTCTAAGGAAAATTTCCTTTCTTAAGGAAATTTACCCTAACCTAGATTTCCTTAAACATATCAATATATTTCATAAGAGTAAAAATCGGATTCATATCAAAAACCTCGGAATCATATAATACTTAGATATGAAGAATTCTGTTTTAGGATCTAAATTCTGGATATGAACTGTAATGAAGTTCCACTCCAAATTCTAGATAGGAACTGTAATGAAGTTCCACTTCGAATTCTGGATAGGAACTGTAATAAAGTTCCACTTCGAATTCTGGAAACGAACTCTAATAACGTTCAATACCGAATTCAGGATATGAACTCTAATAAAGTTCCACTCTGAATTCAGGATATGAACTCTAATAAAGTTCCATTCCAAATTATGGATACAAACTCTATCAAATTTTAACTCTGAATTCTGGATTCCGAAATTTTACTAGTTCTACTCCGAACATCTATGAGTTCGACTCCGAAATTTTACTATTTTGACTCTGAACTTCTATGAGTTCGACTCCAAACTTTTACTAGTTTGACTCTGATCATCTATGAGTTTGACTCCGAACTTATACTAGTTCGACTCCGAACTCTGTAAGTTCTGATTCTGAAATCTGTTGAAACTAGACTCCGAATTTCTTTAGAAATTCAGACTCAAGATTTCACCAAAATTCTGGTTCCGAATTCTTACAAAACAGAATCTGAATATCCTTTTATTATGGACTCTGAATTCCTTTTTGGTTAGACTCTAAACTTTTATTTTCTTACATTCTGAACTTCAATTTTGCTTATGATTATATTTGTTTCATTATAAAACGATGTCGTGCTTTCAGTTACACATGTTTTGTTATAAAACGATGTCATCCATTCTGTTTCTAACTAACCATTTATTAAGTGACACATATACAGGTACCTATAGAATTCAAGGAGAAATATGACTATTGGAGGAGGGAGCCCACCGTTGGAAATTTTCCTATAAATAGGAGCTCATTTGATCAAGCTCAATACAAAACTTTGAAAACTTTGACATCAGTGCTTACATGCTGTTGAAGTGATTTCTAGAGAGAGAGGCTCTTATCAACTCTCAAGCATCATGCAGAATGTTTGACCGAATTTTTCAAACTTTTCCTTGTGCAGACTTGCGTAGTTCGAATCCTATTGTTGGTGATTACAATCGAGGGCTTCTGGGGATAGGAAGACAGAGGTGTTGACTACATTGAAGTTAGAAGGCTTCCTTACTAAGGAAGACAGAGGTTCCAACTACCTTGAAGTTGAGGTCTTGCAGGGATAACAATATAGAGACTCTGATCTTTGTATCGAGGGCTTACCCGGGTGTGGGTAAGACATACTTTCTTGAAAGTAAAAATCATGGGACCTTTATACAAGTTTGTTGGATACCCTTTTCTTTGGGTTAAAAGATTTATATCTTGTTACTTGTAGTTCTTCTAATTAGTTTTTCGCTGCATTGTGTATTTTTAGGAATGTCTAATCTACTAATATTTCCATACACTTGTACTCTAATTAATTTAGATTCTATACGCTTTATGGTAGAATCTAATTTTGTAAACTTTGGTTAAGTTTTAATTTCTAGATCCATATTTCCAGAACCAGTTTTTTAGAATCTCTTTCTAGGTTTAAGAAAGTGAATAGAACTAGAAGTTTGTAACTTCATACTTTATCCCAATCATTCATTGGTGTTAGAGGTGTTTTGAATTTTCTTAGTTTAACTTTGATAAACTTAGATCTTTCCTTTTTTAAGGAAATTTTTTAATGTGTACAATTCACCCCCCCTCTTGTATAATGAGCATCTACATCGTTATTTTGATCATACAATTGGTATCAGAGGGGGTCTATGAAATACTTATATTCACATATAAGTTTTTTTATTGCTCAGTTTTTCATTGTTCTATATTTTCCTTTCTTAGGAATATTTTACTTGATCCGAACTTTTGTTATTAACAAGTTCCTGTGTAGAAAAATTTTCTTAATTATGGCAGGTTTAAATGTTAGTTCCATTTACAACCTAAATCATACATAACCACCAATTTTTGATGGCAATGATTATGAATACTGGAGAGATCGAATGAAGACTTTTGTTATCAATGCTGGGGTAGATAACATTGTTTTTCTTACTGGAAGTTATAAAATTCCTGATAAAGAAGTACGTACTTTCACAAACCAAGAGAAGCATGATTTTCAATTAAACTATAAGGTACACAATACTCTACTATGTTCAACGAATAGGAACATATATAGCCAAATTTCGTCTTGTGAAACAGCTATCTGTATATGAATGAAACTCGTAGTTACACATTTTGGTACATCTAAAGTGATAGAGACAAGAAGAGCTATTCTGAGAGCTGAGTATCATGGTTTAAACCTTCCTTATGGAGAACCTATAAGAAAAGTACAACAAAGGTTTATGAATATCTTGAATAGATTAAAATCTATGGGGGAGAAAGGTCTGGATGATGAAGATCTTGTGGAAAAGATCATTGATATCATTCCCAATGAGTTGGAATCAAAGAGAACATTAATTGATAAGAACAAGAAGGTTACTCAAATTTCCTTAGACACGCTGTTTGGAACTCTTCTCCAACATGAAACAAGAATGAAGAGAGATGCTAATAACATCAAAAAGAAGAATGGAAATGGTACTATTTCTTTTTCCATAACATCAAATCACATGAAAGCTATGAATTTTGAGAGAGTAACTAGATCCATGTCTAAGAAGGTTAATATCCAAACCGAATCTAGTAAGAGTGAAGTCTCATAGAATGAGTTAGCTAATCTTTATCGAAGTATGAACAAGATAGTTGGACAATGGAATTTCCAATACAAGTATAAGAAGAAGGAAAGGAAAGATAAGAAAGATCCAGAGGTCACATTCTATGAATGCAATAGAATTGGACACATACGACCTGATTGCCCCATGCTTAAAAAGAAAGAAAGAAAATAGAGGCATTCTGAAAGGAATAAGAAGAAGTTTTACAAAGAGAAAGCTAAGAAAAGTATGAAAGATAATACTACTTGGAGTGCCAGCTGTGGAGACTCTTTAGAAAGTGAATCTTCAGAATATGACTCATCATCTCAGAAGAATATGGGATTTATTGCTAATACTTATTTTCCACATACATGTCTTATGGACAAGGTACGCTCTGCCGAGGCATTAACAAATTTATCTCTTGATAAGAATTAATATTCCAAAAATAGTACTTCTAATGAAGATACATCATCCTCAGAAAATGAAGAACCTTTATATGAAGAAGTATCTAGATTTTCTAAGTTACTTGAAGCAAAAAATTGTAAAATTTCTAAGATGTTAGATAAGGCAAATAATAGGGAAGAAATTTCTACAAAAGAGATTTCGGATCATTCTTCAGATCTTAACGATAAAGAAGAGCTTTCAGAAAAACATTATAAAGACCTTGAGAAAGAAAATTCTGATAAGGAAGGACTTTCTAAAGATCTTAATAATTCTATTTCAAAAATGAAAATTTTTGAGGAAAAATCTAACTCTAAGGAAATGATTCTTGATGATGGGAATTTATCCCTTAGACTAAAATCCAAAATTTTTTCTCATAAGAAGCTTCTTGAAAAAATTTCTTCTGGGAAGGAAATTTTGACAAGATGTATTCTCAAATTAAACCTAAAGGAAACACTACTGGAGTAGGTTATACTAAAAAAAAACTAGTTTTCAAAAAAACTATTTTGTTCCTTCTAAAGCCCTTTTTTCACTAAGTGTGAAAGTGGTGTGAATTTGAAGAAATTTTTTTCTTTAAATAGAGTTAAATATCTTGGGTTTCATAAAGCATGTTTCTCAAAACAAATGTGGATACCCAAAATTTTGATATATGAAAATATCAGATCCAAACAAGTTTGGATTCCGAAAGTCTAATTCTTTTCTTATTTTCATAAAGATAAAGGAAGTACCAACAGAAATACATGATACATGTATAGTGGATGTTCCCAAAATATGACTGGAAACAAAAACTATTTTGAAAAGATTATCAAGATGAAAGGAGGAAATGTAACTTTCAGTGATAATTCTTAGGGAGAAATTGTTGGTATAGGTAACATTGTTCTTCTTGGTAAAACATTGATTTCAAATGGTTTGTTTTTTAAGGGTCTTAAGCACAATCTCATTACCATAAGTCAATTATGTGATGATGGATACCTTGTGAATTTTTGGAATGATAAATGCGTAGTACACAATTCCAAGAAAGAATTTATTCTTTCTGCAAATAGGAAAGAGAATGTTTACACACTAAAATTAGAAGACATTAGGAGCCATGATTTACCTTGCCTTAGTGCAATGGAGGATCATTCTTGGTTATGGAATATAAGAATAGGTCACTGTAACCTTAGAAACATATGTATACTTTCTAAGAAGTAACTAGTTAAGGATCAACCAGAGCGTAGATTTGATTCTTCTAAAGTTTGTGATCCTTGTCAATATGGAAAGAAACATAAAGCTAGTTTTAAATCAATCGGTGAAGTCCCAACAACTGAATCATTACAGTTGGTGCACAGGGATCTTTTTAATCCAACAAAAACTGAAAGCATTGGGGGAAAGTATTATGTATTTTTTCTAGTTGATGATTACACTAGATTTACATGGGTCTACTTTCTAGTAACAATGTCTGATGATTTTACCTATTTAAAAAATTTTAGAGCACAAGTTATGAATGAGAAAAACCTTCCATTGAAAACTATTCATTGTGATCGTGGAGGAGAATTTCAAAATTCTGATTTTGAAACTTTTTGTTGTAGAAAAGGTATTACTCACAAATTTTCAGAACCTAGAACTCATCAAAAAAATGGTGTAGTTGAAAGAAGAAATTGAATTATTCAAGAGATAACTAGAACCCTGTTGAGTGAATATACTATAGATATAAATTTTTTGGCTGAAGCTATAAGTACTGCTTGTTATACTATAAATCAATTTTTGATTAGAACTTTTTTTAATAAAACTCTTTATGAGTTATGGAATGGTAGAAAACGAAGACTTTCCTACTTCAAGGTTTTTTATTTCAAGATATTCATCCTGAATAATAAATATAATCTACAAAAATTCTCACCAAAGTCTGATGAAGAAATTTTCTTAGGTTACTCCACAACTTCTAAGGCATATAGAGTTTTCAATAAAAACACTTGTACTGTTGAGGAAATAGTACATATCAAATTTGATGAAACCGATCCTTTTGTTTTTAAACAATCCCAACCAATATCCCTGGATGTGTTATCAAAAACTGATTATCAACCTTTGTTAGAAGATCCTTCTGATAAGGAAAATGTTCAAGAAGATACTTCGGAAACATTTACCCTAAAAGACTTTCTACCCTATGTTGATGAACAGGTTTTACAAAACCCAAGTCAAGTGTTTCTAAAGAATCATCCCAGTGATAGTATCATTGGTGATGTTAATCAACCTGTAAGGACTAGAAGTTCATTAAGGAATGAAGTAGAACATCTAGAATTTATTTCCAAATTAGAACCAAATAGCACTGATGAATCTTTAGGTGATGACGATTGGATCAAAGCCATTCAAGATGAACTAAATGAATTCGAAAGGAATAAAGTTTGGACCTTAGTTGAATGACATAAGGAAAATTCTATTATTGGAGTAAATTGGGTCTTTAGAAATAAGTGTGATGAAAATGTATTCATTGTTAGAAATAAAGCTAGACTAGTTGCTAAAGGCTATAATAAGCAAGAGGGAATAGACTATGAAAAAACCTATACTCCAGCAGCCAGACTTGAATCTATTCGTATCTTACATTCCTTTGCATCATTCTTCAATTTTAAACTTTTCCAAATGGATTTTAAATGTGCTTTTCTTAACGGTTATGTTCAAGAGGAAGTTTATGTGGAAACATTTTCTGGCTTTGAAGATACAAAACATCCTGATCATGTTTTTAGACTTACCAAAGCTTTGTATGGCCTTAGAAAGCCCCATGAGCTTGGTATGATAGACTTACAAGATTTTTACTTCAAAATAACTATGTTAAGGGAATTGCAGATCCACCCCTTTTTATAAAGAAAGATAATAATTTTTTTGATTGTTCAAATATATGTTGATGACATTATATTTGGTTCAACTCAGCAATCATTAACTGATTCCTTTGCATATCTAATGAAATCTAAGTTTGAAATGAGTATGATGGTTGAGTTATGATTTTTCCTTGGTTTTCATATTTCTCAAAAACTAGAAGGAACCAACTTATCTCAACATAAGTATATTAAAGATATTCTTAAAAAGTATGGTAATGAAAACACTAAGATTATAAGTACCCCTATTGGTACCTCAAACACACTTGATCTTGATGATGTTGGGAAACCAGTAGATCAAACATATTTTAGAGGTATGATAGTAAGACTTCTATACCTGTCAGCTAGTTTCCCAGACTTAATGTTTTCAGCATGCTTATGTGAAAAATATCAATCCAATCCTAAGGAATCTCACTTAAAGGAAGTGAAAAGAATTTTTCTCTACTTTAAGGGAACCATAGATCTAGGATTATATTACACTTCTGGAAATGATTTTGTTTTAAAGAGTTTATCAGATGCTGACTTTGGTGGATGTAGAATGGATAGAAAAAGTACATCCAAAACATGTCATTTCTTAGGAGATTCATTAGTTTCTTGGTCCTACATGATGCAACACACAGTAGCACTCTCCACTACTGAAGCTAAATATGTAGTAGCTAGAAGTTGTTGTTCTCAAGTGTTATTGATGCAACACACACACACACAGACTATGCCTTGAGTTTTACTAGGACTCAAATTTTGTGTGATAACACAAGTGCCATTTCCCTTTGTAAAAACCATGCACATCACTCTCGTGTAATGCTCATAGATATTAGTTTTCACGTTCTTAGGGATTACACACTTAAAGGAGTTATAATTATTCATTTTATCAGAACGCAAGATCAACTTGCTGGCATTTTCCAAAAATCTATACCCTCTAATAGTTTTGAATACATTAAGCAGAAGTTAGTAATGATAAATGTAAGGAAATATTCCTTCATTAACTTCTTGTTGAACCATTCTCCTTATAGTAATAAACTCTTTTTCATAGTGGGACTACATTTGATTTTGAGTCTTTCAAATATTTTTTTCGTAAGGAAATTTTGGTACTAGAAATTTTTTAATGGATGTTTTCAGAACAGAAATTTTTTTAATGAAAATTTTCGTAACTGGAATTTTTGTACTGAGAATCATCATAATGAGAACATTCATAATGAAGTTTCTGTACTGGAAATTTTCATAATGAGGTTTTCGTAATGAATATTTTTGTAATGGAAATTTTCGGAACTGGAACTTTCTTAAGGAAAATTTTTTATACTGGGATTTTCGTATTCATTTTTTTCGAACTCAAAGTCATTTCATCTTTAAGATTTTTGTAGTTAGTTTTTTGTTGTCAATTTTTTTTCTTCAAGAATTATATTACATATTACGAATAAATTTCCTGATCAATGCGAATGGTATGACATCCTTACTTATGTTTTCGTAGTCATATTTTTCTTGCTGGTATTTTCCTATGAGTTTTTAAAATTTCTCAGTTTCTAGTTTTCTTAAATCCGATTATTTTTCTTAAAACCTCAAAAGAATGGATTCAAGATTTCCTTACGGTTATGATTTCAACCGTCAGATCAGATCAAAGGGTTTTTCAATCGTTAGATGGTTTTTGGAAGATCAGAGGTCAACTCCATCGCCTATATAAAGGGACCCCCATTGGTTGTCCCACATCGGGTTTTCAATGGATTCGTGTCTCGAAGCCCTGACTCTCTTCTTAAGGCCGTTCCGATCATTGTTAAGCCATTCCGAATCTTCTAGAACTCTTCTTTCCAAATGTATATTGAAGCTACATCCCAAGATATGTCTACCTCAAATCCAATCTCAAAATGGAAAGTGTACTGGGAAAGACTTGTCCATCTGAACTTTTACATGTACGTTTCTATCATCTCTATGAATATCAGGTTGAATTGTTGGGAAGATGCATGTGTATCCATGACATGTGATCAAGATCCTGTCTATCTGGAGTTACTTATAGAATTATATGAAACAACAAGTTTTTATAATGAAGATGGAATTTTTTTTTCTTTCAAGTCTTATGGAAAGACTTACCAACTTACTTACAGCAAGGCGGCAAGCTTGGTAGGACTAGCATATGAAGGAGAAGCTGAATTCTATTCACAAAAACTCCCAGATGCTCAAGGTAGTTTTGTTAAGGTTAAGGCCTTACAATGTCTTGGACTTGCTGATGTTCAGAAGCAAAGATAACTCATCTATCTCTTAATAATCAGATACTTAAGCATTGGGTACAAGGTTTCTTGGTTCCGAGAAAGGGTGATAAAGATACCCTGAAGAAAAGTGACATATATTTCTTAGACTTCTTGGTGAATCAAAGAAAAAAAAATCTAATGAGACATGTCCTTGTGACGATCAAGAAAATCCAGGAAGAAAACTTAAGAGCTCAAATCATCATGTACCCTGCCTTACTATCAAAGCTGATAGTTTGGTGTTTAGATACTTTCAAGATTGCATGTAAGTCTAATGTTTGGAATTGAAAGATTATGCTTTTCAGTGATGACACACTGAAAAGAATGAATAAGGACTTTTCAAAATAAACAAGGGAGTTTTATAATTTTCCAGAGGCAGAGGATGAGACCATTCTAGTAAATGTAGATAAAGCTGATCCAGTGGAGAAAGTTACTAAGAAGAGGAAGCTTAAGGAAGTGGTTGCTGAAGGCAAGACCCCGAAATCTAAGGAAACCAAATCTGGACATCCCAATCCAAAATAAAACAGAATGCATATCCAGAATAGGTAGCTGCAAAGTGGAGAGAAGATCAGGAGAAGAGAAAAGAATGGGATCCATAGTTCAGATTGGACCCTTCTGAGGCTAAGGCCTTAAGAGAAAAAGCTACGGATGAGTTAGAAAAACAAGAAAAAGATAAAAATATGAAGAAAAATATGTCTGAAGCTAATCTGGTACAATCTCTATTGAGAGATACAGAAATAGCCTCTGAGAATATTCCCATTCCGGAAACCTTTGATGTCCAACCATTACTAGAGACTCCTGAGAAGAAGTACTCCACTCCGGAAACGTATAAGGGTAAAGAGGTAGGTGAAGAAGTAGAAAAAAATCTTGTGAAAAAATAGAGGAAGATTTTGTTGAATAAGAAGAAAAAGAAGAAGAAGGAAGTGATGATCTGGATGACTTGATCAAACAAGTAGAAGATTATCAAGAAAAGGCTGAATCCACAAAATTAATCACTCCCGGAAAGTTAGCTGAGAAAGAAGGTAACAAAGATGATGGTAAGGAAGAAGAAGAGAAAGGTAATGAATTTTCTGAGGAAGAGATCTCTGAGAATAATTTTCTTGAAGGAGAAGAAAAGGAGAAAATAGATGAAGACCAGATTTTTCAACTATAAAAGAGTGAGGAAGAATCTCCAGATGATCAATAAATTCCGAAATCTAATAAAGGAAAGAAAGTGATAATGGATACACCAACAAAAGATATCATCAGAAAGAAATAAGTTGGTGGTTCTTCTAGAAGGAATCTGGTGCAAACTCAAGAAGAACAATCCCCAAGAAAGTTTTCGGATTCGGAGTCATCAGCACAGGGTCATGACTTTGTTGTTGAATCATTGAAAAAGTTGGTAGAAACCATTCCTATTTTTCCAACTATTGACTCCAGATGCCAGATGCTGCAACATAGTCTAAATCAGAAATCGGAATCCTTATCCATGGTGATGGATAAGTGCGTGAAAATTGAAGTAGACCATATAAATTTATCATCAATTATGATGTTCATAGAATATCTTGCCAGAAAATCACCCTTTGGTCAAAGAAGGTTGATGATAACCTGGTTGAGTTTGAAAATTTTCAGAATGAGGTAAAATATGCCTTTGACACCGAGGATAACAAGATTAATAATCTTCAGGATGAGCTGATCATTAAGCAGTGTTATCAGAGTCAAAAATTGAAGGAAATCAATGATAAGGTTAACTCTCTTGCTCAAAATTTTATAAGAGATATAGATCTCCAGATTGAGCTCAAAAAAATACCTTTAATGCAAGATGAGTTATTGAAGATGCAAGAAGAGGCCCTGAAGGCTCAAGAAGAGGTTTTGAAAGCTCAAGATGAAAGGATAAAATCTTTTGAGAGGCAAGCTGAGGAGGATCATAAATATTCGAAGAAGCTGAAAACATTGTTTAAAAATCTAATCCCGAAGGAAAAGGAGGACAAATAGACAAATCTGATCTTTTGTTGCATTTTAATTTCCTTGTAAATTTTTTTTTCAACCATAATAAAATTTTTGTTGGTTGTATCTTGTGTTACTATGTACTAATGTTTTAGGTAATTTTATTCTTTTCCATTCCCTGAAATTATTTTTGAAAATCCAAAAGGGGGAGAAGGAAAAAGAACTATTCAAAAGGGGAGAAGGAGAAATTTTTAAGTTAAATATCCTTAAAGTAAGGGGAAGTTCTTCATTACGAAGTTTTTCATTCCTATGATAATGAAAACTCCTCTCGAAAAATTCAGAATAAAATCCTTAGAGTTACAATGCCTAAGGGGGAGTTAGTTGTATTCATCATCATCTATGAACAAAGGGAGATAAGTCTTAATTTCAAAGTCAAATGAAAATTTTCAAAGTCATTATATTCTTTTTCGTAAGTTTGTTTGTGCTTTCCAAAAAGGGGTAGATTGTTGAGTTAATAAGGTTTTCCTTATGAATTTTCCATTCCTTTTTCTTTTGAAAATCACAAACACCTTATACATAAGAAAATCTATAATTTACTTCTCTATGGAAAATTTCCGTCCTTAAGGAAATTTACCCTAACCTAGATTTCCTATACATATCAATATTTTTCTTAAGAGTAAAAATCAGATTCATATCAAAAACCTCGTAATAATATAATACTTAGATATACAGCATTCCGTTTTAGGATCCGAATATTGGATATGAACTGTAATGAAGTTCCACTCCAAATTCTGGATAGGAACTGTAATGAAGTTCCTCTCTGAATTCTGGATAGGAACTGTAATAAAGTTCCACTCCGAATTCTGGATACGAACTCTAATAAAGTTCCACTCCGAATTCTGGATACAAAATATAATAATGTTTCACTCCGAATTCAGGATATGAACTCTAATAAAGTTCCATTCTGAATTCTGGATACGAACTCTAACAAAGTTCAACTCTGAATTCTGGACTCTGAAATTTTACTAGTTCGACTCAGAACTTCTATGAGTTCGACTCTGAACTTTTACTAGTTCAACTTTGAACTTCTATGAGTTCGACTCCAAACTTTTACTAGTTCGACTCTGAACTTCTATGAGTTCGACTCCGAACATTTACTAGTTTGACTCCAAACTTATACAAGTTCGACAAAAACTCTGTAAGTTCAGATTCAGAACTCTGTTGAAACCAGACTCCGAATTTCCTTAGAAATTCAGGCATCTGATTTCTACATAATTCAGGTTCCAAATTCATACAAAACAGAATTCGAATATCCTTTTATTATAGAATCTGAATTACTTTTTGGTTAGACTCTGAACTTTTATTTTCTTACATTCTGAACTTCAGTTTTTCTTATGATTATATTTGTTACATTATAAAATTATTTCATGCTTTCAGTTTCACATGTTTTTTTATAAAACGATGTCTTCCATTCTGTTTCTAACTAACTGTTGGTTAAGTGACACATATACAGGTCCCTCTGAAATTCAAGAAGAAATATGACCATTGGAGGAGGGATCCGACCATTAGAATTTTGCCTATAAATAGGATCTCATTTGAATAATCTCAATACACAACTTCGATAACTTTGACATCAGTGCTAACATGTTGTTTAAGTGATTTCTAGAGAGATAGGCTCTTATCAACTCTCAAGCTTCATGTAAAAAGTTTGAACAACTTTTTCAAACTTTCACTTGGGCAGAATTACTTAGTGCGAATCCGATTTTTGGTGATTACAATTGATGGCTTCTAGGGATAGGAAGACATAGGTTCCGACTACCTCAAAGTTCGAAGGCTTCCTTGCTGAGGAAGATAGAGGTTCCAACTATCTTGAAGTTCAGGGCTTGCAGGGATAGAAAAAAAGAGACTCTGATCTTTGTATCGAGGGATTACCTAGGTGTGGGTAAGATATTCTTTCTTGAATGTATAAATCATGGGACCTTTATCCAAGGTTTTTGGATACCCTTATCTTTTGGTTAAATGATTTATATCTTGTTACCTATAGTTTTACTACTTGTTTTTCTGCTGCATTGTGTATTGTAAGGAAAGTATAATCTACTTATATTTCCTTACAATTGTACTCTGATTAATTTAGATTCTATAAGCTTTAAGGTAGAATCTAATTTTTTAAACTTTGGTTTTGTTTTAATTTCGAGATCCATATTTCTGGAACCGGTTTTTTGGAATCTTTTTACAGGTTTAAGAAAGTGCATAGAACTAGAAGTTGCTAACATCATGATTTGTCCCAATCTCTCATTAGTGTTAGAGGTGTTTTGAATTTGCTTAGTTTAACTTTGTTAAACATAGATCTTTCCTTGTTTAAGGGAATTTTTTTAATGTGTACAATTCTACCCCCTCTTGTATATTGACCATCTACATCGTTATTTTGATCCTACAGGATCGTCCCCCACAGATCCTACCTGAAGGGTAGGTACAGATGTCCTCTTCAGCACTCCATATCCGTCCGTCCATCTCCTCCGGGTACCGACTCATCGTGCGATCCATATCCTGGTACTGTCTTGTCCTCGTACGATCTTTCTTGATCAGCGCTATCCGTCGTCTGCATCCAACACAACAAGGTGCGGGCATAGCCCGTGCAGGGGTGAGTATAACGATACTCAGTAGGGACTTGGAGACCCTCAAGGTCTCCCTAAATCTAATAAGGATAAACCACAAAGGAATGATCTCAACAGATAACCTTTACTTAGTTATATGCCCATACATATACCTATGTTATCAAATAACCCATCTCAATCATGAGGAAAACACAAAGGTTATTAATTCAGCTCAAACCAGGATTTTTATTCATGATGACGAAAACACAGCTGCTGTAGAACTCCTAATCTCTCGAGCGCAGTAGTCTTGCCATGACTCCGAGGTGCTTCTCACTAACCTTAGACTACTAAGGTACTCCTCCTATAGAGTACCGCGGGTCTGCCACCCAAACATAGTAGTGCTCCCCGTCATGGGTCTGCCACCTCACAAAGTAGTGCTCCCCTTCATAGCCTATAAAGGTACTCCTCCTGTCGAGTACCATGGGTCTTCCATCCTAACACAGTAGTGCTCCCCATCATGGTTCTGCCACCCCAACACAGTAGTGCTCCCCACTGGGCTATACAAGTCACTCCAAATCAAATCTGACAAGAAGTCATCTGGTCTCAGTCAACTACAAGGTCACTGTACTCTGTATGCTCATCTCTGGGAGGATCCACTCCACGATCCACTGGTTGATACTTCCAAGTGTCTCGTAATCTCATGTGGAAGTATCTTAAAGTACTGCCTCATCATAGGGGTCTCAACACAACAAACGATGCACCAATCAGACGCCATGTAAGTGAGTTATTAGCATTTCTGTTCAAGGAGTCCAGTTGGATTTTGGGTACAATCCAACCCATACATACTCCAACTGCATCCAAACCTAAGGTGAAGTATTCTAGAAGAAACATCTTATCAATAGGAATCCAACATAGTTGACGGCACGTCAATCTGACTTCCAGTCCTTATGTTATAAGCGTTTTATTACCGAGGGCCCAGTTGGATTCATGTTCTATCCAACCCGGACATACTTCAAATGACACCAGTTAACGAAACTGGTCACACCATTGAAATCCATATGAAAACACACACGAGATGGACTACCCATTCGTCCAAAAACGGTTAGCCGGTGAAAATATTGCATTTCACCGCAACATGCATAAACCGGGCCTCATGGGGCCCATGCCTCGACCTCAACTTAAATATCCAAAACATGTCTTCAAACATTCTTCTTAGTTTCAGGGTCACAATGTCACAGATGGTTTGTCATTCCGACACTGTATTGGAGAGATATGTTAGATACAAGATCCTGTAATAATAATAATATTATTATTATTCAGTGTTTCGTGGACCCGAGACATGACCCAGATTTTAGTATCCAACATTAAACTTGAATCAACCATATTAATGATAGGATTACATCTCCATTGATGGAAAATCAATCGGAAGTCACACAAATGAGTTATGACGGGTTGAAGATTTAATAATAGTATTCAATATATTATTTTCCGAGCGCTTCGGGTACCCGATCCAAAAACCCAAAAAATACTTCCAATATTGGATTCAGAATGTCTGTCTCGGAATCTGGGTCGCGCTGCCATAGACGGTTCATGAAACCGTGGTCACACGAATAATTTACGGTCGAAAAAGTGTTCTATCAACAAAAATAATAATATGATTATTTTTATTTGATTTATTTGAAGTATCCCATGTCACGCACAACCTCTCTCCAATTTTGGTGTGCCTCATTCCCTTCTTCACACATGGCCAACACACCCCATTGGATTTCTTCTCTCCTTTATTTTCATTTAATCTTATCTTTTATTTTATATCATCATTAATATATTTTTCTTCTCTCTCCAATCTTACTCTACTCCCAGGACGACTTCTTTCTCCCAATTAGCGCCCCAACATACTCCTCCGATAGATTCCTCCTCAGCCTTCCAACCTTCCTCCGCCAGACCACCCTACTCACACCACAAGATCCTTCCCCACTCCATTCCAACTTCGATTTAACTCGGAAAAATGATACGAACGCATATCCATGATCCTCAGGTCGAGATCCTCACGCCTGTATGTCATGCTCAGAGAAACATTGAGTTTCCAGCACACCTAATTATTTGGGGATGAAGAACACTCAAAAAATGCACGGACAATGAATAACTAAAGATCACATTCAATGTGAGTCTCGATAGCCATGTTAGTTTGGCCATCGTTTTTGAGAATCCTGAACATGGGGATTTGTAAATTAAATATTTATCATGCTTCATGAATTTCAAATTCAAGATAAACAAGAAGAAAATTATTTCAATCAATTGTTTATCGATCCGCGAATTAATTTATTTAATTTGCATTCATCATGAGAAATTTAAACCAGGGTAAGGAATCCACAATGATAAATCCTACAAATAAACACTCAAGCTCGAGGGTATAAACCACATAAATGAGAAATATACAATATTACCCTACCTTGCAAATACGTCACACGTCGTCGATCCGTGGAAGATGAACGTTGTGGTAGATGGCGTCGCGAAGAATGACGTCATTCATCATTGGAGGCATTCTTCATCAAGGAGAAGAACACTTTCTTTATCTATATCTCCAGAGCTTTCCCCGGTTTTCTCCAACACCACAATTGACAAACAAAAATAATTTCTCTTCCAATTATTTTATTCTCACAACAATTGATTTAAGAATCAAACACTATAATTAATTACTTGGAGAATCCCCTTAATTAATTATAATGTGTTGGAAATTTAATTGGGGGGAAGGTGGAGAGTTTAACAAACTTAATA
Organism: Viscum album; assembly: GCA_963277665.1. NCBI lineage: Eukaryota > Viridiplantae > Streptophyta > Magnoliopsida > Santalales > Viscaceae > Viscum > Viscum album. Next base: position 1,021,318,968 of record OY728143.1, read on the forward strand.
AAGAGAATGGTTGTCATAATAAAAGAAAGGGAGTTTAAGGGGGGTTTCAAGGGTATGAAAGGTTGGGGCTCGTTTGGGCCCCACCTCTCATTTATCAACACATGGGTAGATTATGGTTATGGGTCTCACCCTTAACTCCCCTTTGTAGAGTATAACTACCACAGATATAAGTAAAATTATGTACCACCAATTTTATTTATTTATTTCTAGATCCCCAATTCTTAATTCTGAAACCGATTAATACGAAATGGTGGTAAAGGTTACCTTAAGCAATTACCGGCTTTGTGAGTTAATCGGTGCCATCAGATTTCAATTCCGAGATCCAGTTCAAAAGATAGAAAAGCCCGCACGTATGTTTACTGAACGTACCTGAAAAAAATTTCAGAAAATTATTTTCAGTCATCCTCGACCCGCGCCGGTCGAGGTTAGGATCTGCCTAAGTAAAACATTCCCCAACGAACCCATCAATACTCTCAGATTATCAATCCGAGTTACTGTTTAGAAGTTATGAATTTTACAATAAAATAATTGTCCCTTAATTATTTTATTTGCAGCCAAAAACTTAATCTTTCTGGTGACCCGTGCCAGCCAAAGTTAGTATAATCATAAATATAGCATTCCCTCACGTGTTTAGTGGTGGTCTCAGATTTTTAATCCGAGGAACTGTTTGTGAGTTATAACCATTTGAAAAATAAAATAATTTTTTTTTATTTTTTTATTTATAGTTTATTCCATTTTTGGAATTTCTCATAGGAGGCCCGCGCTGAAAAAACTTAAGTCACACCAAGGGTAAACATGCTATCCTGAGATCAACGATGCCCTCAGATTTCTGATCCAAGTAACCATTTAAGATTTATTCCACTTTATTAGTAAAACTACATACATGCATAAATTTAAGCTTAATAAAACATCAGAAAATTATTTCGGGCAAACCAGGCCTCATAATCAGATGCCGTCAGAAACTGTGGACTTGTAAAATTCCAAATAATTTATGAAAAAATTTTCCTTGAGATTTACGGGTATTTATAGAAATGCATAAAAATGAAACATCATGTCTTAGTGGTTATCTACAACACATAATTGGGAAAAAGCTAGCATCTTGTCCACATAATTTCTCATTTAATCATGAGATTCGTCACTTTACCCAATGTGTTGGAGCACTGTATAATTCTGGGTTCACCCGTCACATTCAATAATTTATATTGCGCTATATAATTCCGGGCGCACCTGTCGCATCATAACATTATAATTATCATGCTTTCCACATGGAACATATATCAAAAGTAAACATACCTAACCCATGGAATGAAATGGGTTACATCTCATTAGAACACATTCATAAAATTTGGGTTCCCAAAATAATGAGGGAATAACATACATGTTACAAGAATTGTCCACTTTGAGAGAGAAGTAAAATGTGTGTTCATAAAAGAGGATTTATTTTTGAAAACGTTTAGTTTGACATAAAAACCAGTGAAAAACATATATATCCTAGAAAGGGAAATACAATTATTAAAAATGATCTTTAAAGAGTATCCATATAAAAATATGGAGCGAAATATGGAGAACCCAAAGGATGAAAGCTGGGTTCGAGAATTTCTCCTTACCTTGTATCTGAATGATTCCTTCTATTTAATGTCATGTATAATGACATTCTATTCATTTATTAGAAATAAAGAAACCTGTGTTCATTTATATTGTTCATTATGGTTTTATTAAGTTATTTAATGTGCCATTGGATTTGTTAGAGTTAAAAAAACATTGTTCTGTAATGTTTGTTTTTATGGTTTTCTCGAGGGGTTCACTTGTATTCTTAAATTGAAGTTCGGGTAGAACATGGGTAAACACCCAGAATAGATATTACATGTATTTAATGATATTAAATGAGTATGAATGATCTTATAATTAATTATATTATATCCATGTGGATGAATCATTAGATACGATTAAATGATGATTGTTTGGGTTACCTTGAGCGATTTTTCGATCATAATGAACTTGTATTATTTTATCACTAGAATTATGGTCATAAGTTAGTTCCAGAACATTAAATAAGAGATAATACATATAATATATTCTGGTTTTACCATAAATATGGATTTATGACCAGATCTGAAGTTAGAAATGGAAGAAGAAAACATGTCGTTCTTGAAGGTGATAAATTAACACCTCACAAACAACGTTTTCATTAATAAAATAAAAGGTAGAGGGAATTGGGGTCAGATGATATAATATCCGATTAGAATCATAAAATTTAAATAAATTTATAATATTGGAGTTAAAATACCATTTTGATGAAGATAGGTGATTAGAGATCATGAAATTAACATGAACTTGAAAGGAAATTAAAGGAGAAGAGGGAGAGAAATTGCCTCTTAAATCCTCCTCTTGAGATCCTCATTAAGGAAGCTAATATTGGACTTTTTATGAGAACATAAGATATTGAACGTGGTAGAGGCCTAGGGAGGATGTTTGGGTAGAGTTTAGAGAAGTCTTGGAGCTTGAGAGGTGTGAGGAATTGAGGGTGTGAAAGGTTGTTTTTATAGTGGAGGGGAGAGGGGTTTTCTTAATATAAAAATCATTAGTTTATTATTTCCTCACGAGGTAAGGAATAGTGTGTCATCCATGACCAAGGAAAATAAATAAGGCATGTGAGTTTGGGATTTCGGTGCTTACATCACTTTTTATGTCAGTAATAGTGGGTTTTAATTATAATGTATTAATACGGTAGATTAATGTATTTTACTATTCACAAAAAATTCACGTATTTTAGACTAATCCAAAATATTCACCCCAATCATTTTTTGATGTGTATAATCAAAAAATGAAGTATATTTATCAAAAATAAGTTACTAATTTTTATTAATTTAATATTTAACTAAAATTATATTTTAATTAAAAAACTATTTTAAAAAATTAAAACTGATTTTATAGTGGTTTCAAAAATTATGTAGGGTCTTATAAAATTATCTAAAAACTATAATAAATTGATCTTTTAATTTATTAACACATTTTAATAATATAATTTTTCTTTTAAATTATATAATTAATTATATTTAATTATTTTTGACTTACAATATACAAAAACGTTTACTAAGGTCAGATTGTCACTTTTTATGATATCTAAATTTTATTTAATTCTTTATGGTTAAGGATACGCTTATGTTGGATGATTTACTATTCATAAGGGTCATATTACTATTCATAAGAGTAGGTTTTTATTCACAAGGATACATTACTATTCACTGAAATTTATTTTTGATTCATTAGACTCCAAAAATCATCATGAACACAACCGTGTATGTCAGATTTTTGAAATTTAAAACACAGAAGTGACAAACCTATGTTTAAAGGTTACTTAGTACTTAGTAGTTCATTATGTCATGTTTTAATTTTATTTTATGACATATGTATAAGGAGGGAATTTCCATTGAAAAACTTGGGGTCGTTACAGATTATATTCTGGAATCATGATATATATTTATGGATCAATGATGTAACAAGTTAAGACACATGTGATAAACAAAGTGATTATTACACAAACATAAACCATATCATAGGCTTGTAAATAAAATGGAAATATAATGTTATAATAAAACCATATATGGAATTTTATATAGAAATATGGTTATGTAAAATATTAATAATAAATTTTTATTTATTATACCCATGGTTTGAATGAGTATGAAGATAGTCACGATACAAGGTACTGGGATTGCATCTCACTTTTTATTTATATGAGATATATGCCTTATTCAACACTCATTCCTTTTGAGTGGTGTGTCTACTAATTATTTGTGTATTCAATGTAAAATATTATTAAATTTAATTTTATAAACATGTCTATTCTATGAGATTTATTTCTGGGGGTTTATGTTTCGAAAGATACCAAATCAATAAACTAAATTTATCTGAATTTTCCATCATTGAGACCCATGTTTTGTTATGCATGAAAAATATTTTTCAAGGTTTATATACTTACATTTTACATGCTATATCATGATACCACTTATTTCATGCAACTTTACACTTCATTTAATTGTTTTTCTACATGGAGAGTATGATCAAATGTTACCAACTGATAAGTGTTTATTGAAAGAATCTCATTAGATTTCAAGATTGTTTATTATTAAGCTTCAATTAATGAAATATTATGATCCATATCTCTAGAAAATTCATGACATTTATTCTCCTCCAGTTATTAATGATGAATTCAAATATTTGTACAAGTATTCTACAATTTTTTCAATAATATAGTTAATAATGTGTTTTTAATAAAGCACTACATTACCCTCTTTTCATAGAGATTTCTATGTTACATCAAAAACATGTTTTTAAAAATGGGTTTCTGAGAATATTATTTTTTTATCCTATAATATTTAAAATAAATCTTTTCCATTTTTTCATATTATAATCTCTTTAAAGGAAACTTCTTGTCTCTTATCCACCAAGTCATTTTTTATGCTTTTTACCATGAAAAAGGAATGTTTTTTACCTAGTATGGCTTGTATTGATTTATCAAAAATTATTTATATGAACCTTCCAATTAATTTTAATATGGATATTTTTTTATAATATTTTTTATGTATTTTTTAAGGAATATTTTTTCAAAAAGTATTCCAAGATTATTTTATAAGTTCTCATGAAAAAAAATCAAATTGTTTTACATTTATTATTTATAAGTTTTCAAAGTTTTTTAAAATAAATCTATTTCAAAACTAATTCAGGATACGTTAATATGTTTTCAGGTGAAAAAAATTTCAGAAATTTTAAACCATCATTAATAAGTTGTGAAAGTATTTCAAATGAAATATTTTTCCTAATATGTTAAAAAATAATTCATATTTAAAAAAAAATTGTTTTCAAACCATTTTCATTCATTCATTATATGTTATACATGTATTTTCTAGGAAATGATTGTTAAAAATATTTTCAATCGTATTTTAAATTTTTTCTCATAAATATTTTTTCAAACCATTATCACGATTTCTTTATACATTTTCAAAGAGTTTGAAAAGTAAAAGTTTGTAAAATTTATTGAATGTTATTTTATTTTATTTAAAATAAAACAATATAAAAAATGATTTTGTGTATTATTTATATGTTTTCAATGTATTTTATCTGAAAATTACATTCAAATGATTTTATTTATTTAAAATAATTCTTCAAAGCAGATAATATATTTTACTAATGAAACGTTTTTTAAAGATATTTCAAAAGAACAGTCCATCTAATATGAAAATCATTAATGTTACTCAATACCTCTTATGAAATGATCTAAAGGTTATAATTATATTACATCTATTAATATAATATGATTGTTATCTGGTTATTTATGAAACCCATTTCTCCTTCATGGGTCATATGATTATGAAATCAATTTCTATTTCATGGGATATATGTTCATGAAATTTGTTTCTCTTTCAGTAGTTATATATTTACAAAATCTGTTTATCATTCAATGTTTATTATTTTGGTGAAATGATTATTAAATCGGTATCTTTTTCCAAATAATATGATATGTTTACATGTAGATGATACCCATTTCATTACGTGGGTTTTTATATGACTGTTTATTTTTTCATATGTATGTATGATTTCATTATGAGACGGGTGATACCTATACCTTCTTCCATTGCATTGTGTTAAGATTTATATCTAAATAAGTAGTCTTAGATGTTCTTCATAGTTATTCTTGAATACTATGATGGCCAATGAAGTGAGCCATGGATACCAATATTTAATGAGGAGTGACCTCATTATAATATGATATTAGTGGGGGTAAACCATGAATAAAAAGATGGTATAGGGAGTGAACCCACTCTACAAATATGGTTAGGGTAGTGATGGCTTGGCTATTATGGGCATCATATTATATGCTAATGTGTTTTCCTAAATTCTAGGTCATATTCATATTTTATGCTTTCATAACTAATTCCATTAATTATCTAATGATCTGTCTATTATTAACAACCAATATTTATTATGTTCTCAAATATACCAGATAATATCTTAATTTATTATTCTCTTGTTCTGTGCCTTTTTTATGTTATCCTTATTTATTTACTTTATTTACCCTCACTGATCATCTGGACTCAACCATTTCATATGTTTCCTTTACATAGGTTATGAAGAACCTTTTTTGGTAGAATTAATATATGTAAATATATCTATGGGATATGATGAATATCATTCACTAGTATAGAATTATTGTTTAAATTATTTAAAACACATTAATCTATTATGGTCACGTACCATATATTTTTATAATGTACCCAATTTTTATCTAAAATTACATAACATCCATGCAAGAAAACCCTTATTCATTATAGTTTCTCTTAATGGAATTATTTAATTATCCTTTAGAAACTAGGATAAAAAATAGTGATATCCCTAGGTTTATTTATAAGGATATGTCTAGGGATGTCTCTAAGTATAAGTTAAATTGACAATTGATATTTAAGAAAATTTCATGGGATTTTGGTTAATGATTAAATTAATAGTTTCCATGAAATAAGTCCACATATATATAATAAAAATGTATGTTGGTTTTTGAATGTTCTAATTAAGGGTAATAACTCTGATAATATGTTTTGGGCTTGAATAATTGTAATCTTGTCCAAGAAATCAAGCCTTGTTATACACCTAGTTTGAAATTCATGGAAGATATGGTTTTGGAAATCATAAAATATTCATGATCCATCCTTAATAATGTAAATATATCTTGGATATGAATAACATATTATGAACCATTGGTTTCATAGAATGTGGAATGTGTCGTGATTTATAAATTTAATATGTAATTAATTTCATGACTATGTGGATTTATTCAAAGATATGTAAATCTAACGCTACGATTTTGGTTTTAGTCAATGGAGGGTACCTAAATGAACTTGATTTATGTTGAATTTGATGTGTTATTTTATAATGTGCAGTCATGTGGGAATATCACTAGAGTGAAGGATGTTGTGATCATTCATAATCAGTTTTTATAGGATATGATTAACAATGCGTACCTTATCAAACTATCAGAGTCACCAAGGAAGAGAACGAAAAAGTTTTCTAAGAGTCCGGGTAATTGATATCATAGAGGAAAGAATATTTGGTTTTCCATATTTTAATAATGTGTAAATAATCACCTTCATAAAGGTATTGGGTAAGAAGAAGATGTTCTGACAAGGTAAAATTAATACACAAACAAAGTGACTACTAGGGAAAGATGAAGAGTTCAATTAATGAAATGGATGAGAATATGGGACACTCTATGTCACCATCGAACATTAATTGTTTTATGTTAGAAATAAATTGTCATTATGGAACTCATTACCCCAAGAATAATTCTCCTATAGAGAATCAAAAAGGTGGTACAATTAATGGTTACATTATAGATGACGACGAGACTATAAATGATTTGTGAAAGGAAAGAGTTATTTTGTAAAAGGATTAGGTAGAAATTTCAGTGGGTTAAGGATGATGTGATTGATGTTTATATGTATTTGGATCCAATATTTATGATGTATTAAGGGTGAAATATATATATATATATATAGTTCATTTTATGTTTTTCTATACAAATTTACATGAAAATATTGAATGGTTCCATTCAAATAAAAAAGTAATATATTTACCCGATGATGTCCACAAAAAACACTTGATAGTGGGAATTAAAACCCATAACATGTTCTTTATGTTATGATAGCGTCGTTTTGATAATGATATATGGTATATAAATAAGAAAATTGCAATGTACTTATTACCTTTAAACTAATTAATGATTTGTTGAAAGTATTTTATGTTTTCATGGATGATGTTTATAACTACTCGAATTTAAAAAATTTATCTAGTAATAATTTGAATAAGGAATCATGTATGTTTTATAAAAGTATTTATGCTAATCCTAGTTGTTACTATGTTCCCAGAGAATTTACTACTAGGGTATTAACATGTATGGACTGTGAAAACCAAAAGCTACTTTACGATATATGGGGGATTAATGTTAAGATGATTTTGTGACTCTCTATCTAAGGATTAATATTTTCATATTTGATAAGGGTTATAAGGGTTACCATTAATGAAAATATTAATTTAAGCCTCATAGTAAATATTTATGCATAGTGTCTGTATAGAAAACCATGGATAAAAGGATACTTAGTGATTAACCTTATTACAAGGATGACCATATTGTTTTTTATTTGAAATTATATTAGTATTATTTTAGAAATGGACATCATGTTTATCATGTAAAAACCAATATATTTTGGTAGGGCCATTGTTCTTGAGGCCATGACTGAAGGATGATAGGTGTTTCATGGCTTCCATTGGCCTACATGATGTCTTGGTTAATGAAATATTATTTTTGAAGAATTGTTTTTGATTAAATTGTACTGTTACTTTTATGTTTATAAATGAATGTAATAACCATATTTATATTCATAAGAATATTAATATATAAATATTTTTTACGTTCAGTTTTTTTATTGGCATTATGATATGATAGAACTGAATTTATGCACTTCAAGCACCAAATATAAATTGTTGACGAACATTACACGATGTAATGGATGAATAAAAATTTGAAAAAAGAAAAAATATTGAATTTAAATTTATTTATAGAAATATATCAAGAAATTATACTTATATATATTATCTTTCAACAAAATAATAAATAAATGTTATAATAATGATAAAAATAAAAAATGATGACCTAATGCCTTAAATTTTTTTGAACCAATTACTTTATAAATAATTACATTGTTATGAATTTGGGCCAGAAAAAGTTATTGTCCAATGACATGTTTGTGATTGATGAAATCAGTCTCTCTATATAAATATTTACACATTCCCTCTATATCCAATCATTACACCCATCTTACCTTCTACTATATGTAAACATAAATATATGTTACTTTGAGTAAACATTATGTTTATAACTATCCCTTTATAAAAGAAGATTTAATTATCATTTTTATGATGTGGGTTTCTAGGAATGAAACCATAATGTATTAAACCTTTGAAAACCCAGAAAACTTTTGAGGGTGAACCTTATTTTAGTTTGGGTAGAATGTAAAATTCTATGATTTTTTTATTTCAATTTTTAGAATTAATTTATCCTTTGCGATATTTTTTATTTCACAAAACACTAAAAATAGTTTCTTTTATATTAAATCACTTGGTTTGGATTATTTTGTACACAAAACATGGTTAATATTGAATTACAAAAATCATAAATTTTAGCTTTCTCTACAATGAACACTGAGGTTATATTGCATTATACGAAATAATGACTTTCCTCGATGCCCTCTGTAACACGCATGACCGTGTTTTACCAAATAATAATATATAATTAAAATATTATTATTTAATAAAATAAGATAAAACATATCAATTAAATTATCTATTATGAGAAATATTAACTAATTTATAAATATATATGGGGGTCATTAATATTAGATAAATTCATAGGTAATCAATTAATTTGTAATGAATATGAAAACTGATTATATATAAATAAAAATACTATTATATTATTTACACAAATAATTTTACACTAATAAACTAGATTAATTAATATTATTTAGTAATATTAATGTAATCTATATGTTATATTCTAAAAAAAATATTTTTTTGTTCATTCTAAATATTTGATAGACAAAAGATTAGAACAAACCTAATTTAATGCATAAAAATATATATTTTATTTATAAAAGTAGTTTTTTAGAAATTTAATGGAGATCCCACTTTAAATATTTTTTTGGAACTAATATACATTTAATATATAGAAATTAAATATATATTTTTATGAGAAATATAAAATTATTTTAGTATTTTTTTTGATAAGGATTGAATTTTTAATGAATATTTCAAAATACTGTATTTTAATTCAAAAAACCATTTTCATATAATTGATTTAGATGTTTAAATAACATTATAAATTTGTTTATAATATTAATTAGATGATATTTTTATCATTTAATCCATTTTATTTCATTGGAACCAAATTCACATAGAAATATTATATAAAAACATAGTAAAATGTTTATAATTTTTTACGTTAAAACCTCGTAGTGTTGTCATGTCTACATGATTAATTATATATTAATTTATTCTACTTTTATGGTTGTAATATTTAAAAATAATTCCTTATTTGGAATAATATTAATTTCTAATGACTAATGAGGTCAATTTTGTTTTGGACCAAAATTATTTGTAAAGGTAATTAAAATTAATTACATCAGATATGGTAAATTTTAAATCAATTTAGGACTAAAAAAATATTTAAATAAAAGACATATAAACTTCTCCAAAACCAATTCTATGGAAATTATTCTTATATATACAATATATTATTTAGTTCTTTTTTTGGTATGAATTATTTATCTATAAATGTGGGTACAATAAACACTTTGAAAAAAATGACATGTGTGTCATTTCCCTTCCTTATGAAAGGCCTCCACCTCTCCCTTTTCATCACACCTATAAAAAATAGTATGATAAGAAAATATATTCCCCATAAACATCCCATCATCCTTCTTATCCTCTTATAATTTTTTCCTTGAGAATAAGGAAATAATAGTAATCATTTTTCCACAAACAAAAAGGAGTAACCCGATTAAGGTGCAACACCTTCTATCAAGCACCATTTCTTTTCCTTCTCTACAACTAAACAATATTTATTAAATTACTTAATAAAAAACAATTATAATCAATATAATATGGTTTTTTTAAAATAACGGTTAACCACACACTTACACAAACCTCCATCTAATGGGTACTGAACATACAGTTTACGTGTATGACGAATTTCTCTTCACTAAATAACGATTGTTCATTTTTCCATTAGCACATATCATAGAGGAATTTGTAATGTAAAATATATTTATAAATGTTATATATTATATTTATTATGTATTTATGTTTATTTATTCATTTTTACATCACATATCTTTTTACATTATATTTATTGTAAATTTGATAATTCCATTTGATGATGAATGGACAATCGCCCCAGAATGAAATTTAATTCATTCATACACTAAATGAAAAGCATTGATGATTAGTTTTGTGAATATATATGATATATATTATTTCATAATGTTAATTTTATACATATATATTTTTATATACTTTTATTTCATTTTTTCATTCTTGTAATGAGATAATAAAAACTGAAATAGTGTTCATGTGCACGTATGGCTTACCGCCTCTAAGAATGGTGTATTCTAAATCATACTTATATATTCTATATATTATTAAAATAAATATATAATTAATATATATGATTATTATACCATGGTTTACACTCGAGTATCAGGATATAATACAATGATAAATAATATAAAAAATAAACATACATGCGATGAAAAAACCAAAAACAACATGATGTTAAACCTTAAACTAGGGTTGCATAGAAGTGAATAATATATGGTCATGATCAAATGATATATGGTATTATATATAAGAATATGATTCTGAAAAATAGTTTTATTATTATTTTATTTATTATATAGGTGGTTTAAATTATAATGATGATAGTCAATATATAAGGTAAGTGGATTACATCTCACTTTTTATTTCTATGAGATACATTCTTTATTCACCACATATTTCTTTTTTTCTAGTGTGTATTATACAAATATATGTATTCAATATTTCATATAAATATATTTACGGGTATTTAAATATGCATTTTATGCCTTTTATTTTTTGGGTATTATGTTTCAAAAGTTACCAAATCGGTAAAATAGGCGTGTCTTAATGTTTTCCTTTGATACTCATGTTTTTTACGCACCTACACTCTTTTTTGAGTTGTATATAACTCCATTTTTCATTTCATGTCATGTATATACTTATTTCTTTGATATTTTAAGCATAATGTAATTTTCTTTTCTTATATGGACAATGTGATCGCACGTTACCAAGTGATAAAAATTTATAGAAAAAACAATAAATGATTTTCGGGATTTTTTATTATTTTGATTCAATAAATTATATATCATAATCCATATCTCATATAAAATAAAAATATTCTAAAACTATATTTATTAATTATATATTCCAATATTTTACATTTTTTTACACTTTTGTATATACTATAATTTAGATATTCTTTATATTTAATCCTAAAATTATAATCTATTCGTTCAGAAAGATAATCTTTTACAAAAAATTGATTTATTATAAGGGTTCTGAAAAATATTTTACAATTATTCTATAATATTAGAAATAAATTATTACCATTATTCCTTTTAAAAATCTGTTTATAGAAATATTCTTGTACATTTCCGAACAAGGCATTTTTCTATCCATTTTATTTTAAAATTGAATGTATTGTTACATAATAAAGGATTTATGGATTTACCCACCATAATTTAATTGAATAATACTTTTACTTTTTAGGCAGATAATTTTTAATAAAATTTTTCTTAAGGTAAATTTCAATGAAATTGTTTTCAAAAAGTTTTCAAGTTTCAGTTATATGTTTTCACGGTATTTTTTTAAAAAAGTGAGAAAAAAGTATATATATGATTTAAAAGTATATTAAATTAAATGGATTTCGTACCATTTTCAATATTATTTCATATGTTTAAATGTGAAATATTTTTTAGAAAATTTTAAATATTTCATAATATGTCTTAAATGTATTTATAAAGAAATGGTTTTCAAAATATTTTCAATCATCCTTGATATGTTTTTAGGTTAAAAGGATTTAAAATTATATTAATGTATTCTTTATAAGTATTTAAATTAATTTTAATGAAATGATTTTAAAAAATATTCTATGCTTATTTTATCTTATTTTAAATAATATGGTTTTAAAAAAATCAATATTTATTTAGATGTTTTCAATTTATTGTAAAATAAAATGTTCTTAAAATATTTTGAAGATTAATTTTTATGTTTTTATGAAAAATGGATTTAAAAAATCATTTAAAATCATATTTATATATTATTAAGGAGTTTTCTATGAAAATTATATTCAAATTTATTTATTTATTAAAACATATCAAAGAAAAATTGATATATTCCTCAATAATATTTTTTAAATATATTTCAAAACTATTTTCCTTCCAAGATAGCATCCATTGATGTTTCTAATTCCCTTATTATATGTGATAAATAATTCTCATTCATATTCATTCTATTGATGGGTTATTCATAATGGTATGGTCTTTATAAAACCCATTTCTCATTCATGGGTAATTTGTTTCTGAAAAAAATTTCTCTTTCACATGTTATATTTTTATGAAATCAGTTCATCATTAAATGGATATATGTTTTTGAAATACATTTAACTTTGAAGAGTTATGATTTTGATGAAATTAATATGAAACATGTATCTTTTCCATTGTTTATGATATGTTTACATGTTTGTGATACTCATTTCATTTCATGGGTTAAGATAATATTTTTTATGATTTTGTGTCACATGTATGTATGATTTCACTATGAGATGTGTGGAACCTATATCCCCATACATTGCATTTGGTATATATTTATATCTCATGATATTGACTATGATGGTCTTGGGAGTGAAACATTACTATTATGATGTCTATAGGAGTGATCCACGACAACCAATATGGTATGAGGAGTGATATATTTCTATTAAAATGTATATGGGAGTGAAACATGACTACCTAGATGGTATGAGAAGTGAACCCATTATACTAACATAGTCATGGAAGCGATTCATTTGAAACTATAAATGTCATATTATATGATTACATGTCTTCCACAATTCCATATCTTATTCATATATTATTATTTCATGACTTATTATCATAATTATCTTATGATATATGTATTAAAAACATCTAATATTTTTAATGTTTATTAATAAAAATGGTATGATCTTAAAATGTTATGTGCATGTTTCAATCCCATTATTCATGTTATGCTTATGCATTTTATTATTTACCATTACTAAGTATTTGATCTCATCTATTTCTTATGTTTCCTTTCCATTGGCTACAAATTAAGGTTTTTGGTAGAATTAGTAATGGTTGAGGTATTTATGTGATATGTTGATGATCTATGACCTTGATAGATGTTCTTGATTCCAGGATTCAAAATCCACAGATCTATTACAGTCCTATAGCTTGTATTTCTCTAACAAACCTAATATTCATAAAAAAATGATGTAACTTCCATGTATCTTAACCATTTGAAATTATAATTGGAATCAAAGGAAATTTTTATTACACCTTTGTAAACTAGGATGAGAAATTGTTATTCGGATCCATTGGCATATTTGAAAGTAAATGTGTATAGATGTGTATAACGATAAGTATAATGACGAGTTAACCTTTTAGATAAAGTCCTTGAATTTTGTTAAAGGGTTCATTGAATAGATTCATATATATATATACATATCTAGATATTATAAGTTTATGTTTCTTTTTAATTTATTTACTTATGTGTAACTAATCTAATAAGATGTTCTGGGCACTAGTCCGGGTAATCTCGTACATGACAGCAAGCCTTTCTTCACTCCGGGTTTGACACTCCCAAAAGAAATTATTAGAGAATTCAAAAAATCTTCATGAACTATCATAATGTATTTAAATAATTTGGATATTAATAACATAGGATTAACTTCATGTATCTTTAAATAATGACCGTTACATGATTTAGACATCCTATAACTAATTAATTTCAGAACTACGTGGTTTTCGTCTATAATAAGTAATGCTCACTCTATGCTTCTTATTTTAGTCAATGGCATGAACTGGAAGGAATTGGATTAACTTTGATTGTGATGGAAGATTTTCTGAGTATTTTTCAAGTGATATGATCAAGAGAGTAAAATATTTTTTATTATTCCTAATCAGTTTTCTGAGAAGAAATATTAACAATGTGTACCTTAACAAACTATTGCAGTCATCAAGGAATATAATGAAAGAGCTCTTAGAGTTTTAATGTAATGGGGAAAATCGATGAAAGAAAACTTGGTTTCCTATATTTCAAGAATATAGAAACAACCCCCAAATTGTTTGTATTATTTAAATAAGAATATTCATTGACTTTGGTACATATTATCACCAAGAATGTGATTATAATGGAAAAATAAAGATTTCAATTGAAAAAACAGATGAGAATATTTGACTCCCTGAGTAATAATCGAATTATGTATATTTATGTGTTTAATAAAATTTCATTTTGAAACTCAACTTCCCAAGAGGATATCTCTTGGTGATAATTATCATGGTGGGGCATGTTACGGTTACATTGCATATGATGAAGAGACTACATATGTAATGTGAAATGGAATATGAGTTCTTAAATAGGATGAGGTAACCTTGTCATTGTATTAAGGATTATGTAATTTATTTTTTTTATATTTTTTATCCAATAATAATGTTATATGAATAGTTAAATATATAAATATTGTTCAGTTTATTTTTTTGCTCATGATTTACAAGAACACAATGAAGGGTTCCAATGGAATAAAAAAGTGATTTAATAGCAAAGTGGTGTTTGTAGAAAACAATTATTATAGGAATGATAATAATTTCAATTTTCATAATGTTTGGATAATGTTTTTGGGATAAATATATGTGGGATGTGAATATTTAAATTGGAAGGTTCTTGTAACATTCTGTGCTTCCATAGTATGTTTCACTTGGAATAAAGAAATACCTTGCACTGTATGTAACATCGATTTGTAGCACACCACGACCAGTCAAGCTAGTCGTTATGAATAGAAATACATAGTTTTCGAAATTTCATAAATTTTATTTTAAAAAATGGACATTAATTTTGGATTTTGAATATCTAAATTAGCATGGAGTGAAATTTTGGTATTTTTCCAAAAACATTCAATTTTTTTTGAAGAGTGAATAACACTGCATTATTATTTAAAACATACTTTTTATTTTAATTATGATTTATTTTATTTAAATTTATTTCATGTAAAATATATGAATAATAACTATATATGTTTAATGTAATTCATTGGAGTCATTTTATAATAAAATTAGACGTATAAAATTTTGTAGAACATGTTGACATCTTCTACCGACCTTCTTGGCACATTTTTACATTTTCATAAAAATTAATGTTACCTCTTCTGTGAACTGAATTACAAAATTCTGAGAGACATTGTTGACATCAGTAAGTAATATGTGGTTAAATAGGATGATAATTATTTTTTTGTGAATAGTAACTTTTGAATTTTATTTACCACGGTTAAAATTAAATAGGGCAATACAGGTAAATATTATATTGTAATTACCCTAACTCATGTTCTAATTCTATTGGATAAGTATTTTTTGACCATTATAAAACTTAGGAACAAAATATTATTCTCTTTTATCCATATGTATGACAGTAGGACACTTATTCTTATTTTATATAAAGATTATTTAAAAGTGCTAAATTAAAAAATTCATAACTAAAGAATTTTTAATAAAGAGCTCTACATAAGATAAATATGACTATAAATATTCCTTAGAAAGATTAAATTATTTCCTACATAATGGTATTTTATTTGCAATTTCTATACCTTATATAATTAAATTTATTTATGACATAATGATGATGCAATAATTAAATTATTAATGAATGTTTAAAACAATAGATATTATAAATATTGATATAAATGTAAATTGAGACTTTTGATGCATTAAACTGACTTTATAGGTTAATATGACATGTTTCTATTGATTAAATATATATTTTTTGAAGTATTCAATAACTTTTGACTTCCACAAAAACCAAAAACTAAATAGTGTCAAAATTGACATAAATGATTTATTAAAACAAATACTATATTATTAATCGATATAATATTTAGAAAAATATATGGTTTGACCAAATTACTTATATTAGGATATATATTTTAATAATATAATACTTGAGGTTATCTTGGATTTTTATAGTAAATTTATTAATCATTTATTTTAATAATACAAAAATACATGGTAAAAGTTATAATATTTAACTAGTAGATAAATTTATAATATAAGACTACTATGGTGACCTAAACATGTCTAAAACCTATTGGTGGAGAGTTATTTTACCTAGACTCACCTTATCTTTGAAAAAAAATTCTTTTGTATCCACTATAAACTGAAAATGATTTTATAATAAAATAATATTTCAACATTTCCCTAAAGTTACTCTCACCTCTCTTATAAAAGGGTACATCCCCTTCTCTTAATTTCGCACCTCCAAAGCCATTTTTCCAGGATAAAACCTAATTTAATATCCTTCAAACTAACCTCAAAATAACTTATAGGACATACTTGGATCGTAATTCCAACATATGGAGGCTTTTTCATGAAATCCATAGGAAGAACCCCAAAAATAGGTAATAATTCCATCACCTCTTTCAATGTTCTTTTCTTCTTCCAATTCCTCTTTCATTGCTGATTCCATACCAAATTAATAAATCCATTACCTTATACATATTGTGATGTTATTTCAAATATGTTACAATCATTTTCATTATTTTCGCCATCCTATGAATGAAAATGTCACCATGTGTGTGTACATACAACATATCGTATCCACGTCGTGGTGTAGTTTGTTCATCAAAATTTCAATATTTGGATTGTTATAATAATTATTTTAATTGATGTAAATAAAAAATTTAATAGGTTAATGATTCATTATATATTACATACCATAGAATTACAATATATTTCACCATAAATAGAATGGTATTGTCACTCGTGCATATGTATGGATTACAGTGTCCACTAATTTGATGATATTTCATTCCCATCAAAACCATTCAAAAATAATGTTAATATTATGATTGAAAATAATGTTTAAGAACTTAATATCAATATGTATATGAATCAAATACATCCTACCCATAACAAACATGACTTATTTAGTAAATCATATAACTGAAAACGAATCAGTAAACACCCGAAACAATTATACTACTGATATATTATTAAAAAATAAGTATAAGAATATCATATGTCACAACCCCGTCCCCACAAAGTGTACCCCTCCTGGGCCAGAAATGTGAGAAGAGAGATAATGTCCCCCGAGTCATGCCTCTATTAGGCCTCGGGATGGTGACTAGCAACGAGGGTATAGAAAACACACAAATCAAAGGAATTACCCTCTAACAGAACACCTGCAGAAGAGAGAGATAAGATAGACACCAACCAAATCCAACTCAGAAATGAAATATAATAGAAAACCCAAGTGCACATATTTAATTTCATGCAAAAGTACTACAAGTGGAAAGGGAAAACTACAAGTACCCAAAGGAATGAAAAACAACAGCAACCACAAGCCCAAACTGCTCCTGCAACCCCAAGCTAGTAGAAACCATCTTGATCTCCAACAAGCTACAAGTGGCCTGAAAAATAATTTATATATACATAGGGTGAGTATAATAGTATATTCAGTAGGATCCTCCCTGAATCCTCTAGTGAAAATGTAATGAAAGCATGATAAAGCACATTAAATAATAAGTAGAACTAACTCGTCACCTAAACAGGTATACTAAGTTCCAAACCTCACCATGGCTACTCTCACCATGTAACACATACAAGAGTATATCATATAATAAAGAATATCAAGGGTACCTCGCTATTAATTTCCCACTGGTTTTCCACTATTCCCCAATGTCGTATGTCCTAAGCATCTCTCTCTAAAAGGATTTCCCAGAGACATGTGGGAGAAGCACCAAAATATGCACCTCATGCAACAAAACCACCACATCCACACACCAATGTATCCATGTAGTTTTCGAGAACCACCATAACTTTCATAACGTGTATCAAATGTCAGGTATTATACATCAAGACATTACAACCCATACATCGAGTAAGGATCCTCAATCCATCACAACCTATACACGTTACACCTATAGTAGTCCATATGATACTATATCTGAAATATATTTGTGTGAATATCCAAAATCCATTTCAACCCGCTACACACATATATGGGGAAAACTATCCATTGTGCCTACCAGCACAAGTATCTACCATGAGAAAAGAGTGGGGCCAAAGGGGGTAGTTAGCCATTCACCCTCCCACCAGAATGTTGGGGAAAACACCCCCAGAGCTTAGAATCCCTAAGGTGTCAGTTGCCCATACAGATATGGTGGAGTAGCGTATAGAAACACAAAATGTAAAGAATATAAAATAACTGAAAACCACCCTATTAAATTAACCTAGTCTTAGACTCAACTTGAAATAACTTCTCTCGGTCTCCAGGATTCTACTTCTAAGACTAGGTATCCTATAAACACACAACCATTTAAATAGACTTATTAGATTACTTCATTCCCTTTATATCAGTTCAACTTTACATTAAATAATTCTTTAAACATTAATTAACCATTAAAAATTCCACATTAAATATCAATATCATCACACCTAATGTCCACTATTCCTTCAGAATTACAACCTCAAAATTATGTTCCAGCAAACACCAACCTCATGTCTTAACACCATTTATTCAATTATTCATTTCAAAATAATTTTCCCACATTCCAAGGCATTCTAGAAAAACATTCAATGATACCAAACACAAGTGGGCTGAACATGTTGGGTAGATGTACAACCCGTCATGTCTTTGCCACTTATAGCAAGAGCGTAGACCCGTCCTCCCTTGATAAGCTAAACACGGAAGGCACATGTCATACCTCATGCGACTTCGCCTCTTTCGGAAGAAGGGTAAGAAAGACCAGCTTCCTTGAGTAGTTGGGAAAAGTAGACCAGATAATCAACCAAAATAAAACAGTAAGCATCCAACAAACACATCCATCCCATTCAATCATCCCTTGTGTCCTACATGACACCCACATGTATAAAATGATGCATCTCACCACCCTAAGAATCATATACTTCCACATACAAAAGGCCTACATTCCCCCACAAAACACAACAACTCTCCATTCTCACATCATAACACAAGCAACATTAAAACAAACATCTTAACAATTGGACTCTTAGCCCTTTATTATACAATCGGGTAACTCAGAACCCATCATGGAAATATCAAACAATGAGTTCATTATTCCATCTTGAATTACCTGATTTATTATACATAGGTTCCATATTTGGGAAACCTAAACAGTAAGCTACCACAAAAAATTAAACATGCTTACTCTACCATTTTTATTAACAAAAAATTACAACAAGGAGAATCAGATTCATTTACATGCCTCTTTATCATTATCCAAATAAATATCAGTTAATTATGGTTTACATTCTTTACCAATTTCCATCAAGAATGAACCACCATATGAAGCAAGCATATATATCACACTATCTGGCAAAATAAGAGGAAATAACATATGATTGATATTAATTTATTTATCCTATTCAAATATTTATTATGAAAATTACATTATAATCAAGTGGAATAAAACATGCTAACAATATAGTTGCATGTAAAAGAAAATAGAAGCCCCAAATACCCTACCTCAAACAGTTCTTGGTGTTCTTTATCCACACAAAGGGTCACTATCCTCCTCTCGCAACAACTGCATCAACCTGAGGATTCCATGCTACGACTGCACCAACCGAAACCCTAAAAAACTCTATTAGAAGCATAGAGATCACATGCTATAAAATGTAATGACAGAAAAAAGATGTTGAACCCTAATAGAACGATAATAAAACATACCTTATATCGAAGATTGATCGATACAACTTGGTTGCATCAAAACGGAGCAGAACCAATCTGAGGATGAAAGTTTGATTGTGGAACTACTATGGGAAGGAATGGGACGTTTGAGATTCTCACACCCAAGAACAAAGAGAAATAAATAGGGAGGAAGATATCTCGCCCCTTTAAAATATTTAATTGGGTGATGGTTTAAGATACACTCAATTTCCCATTAAAAGCGGAACACATTAAACTATGTTTTTTGACATAATAAAAACATCTAGAGCCCTAGGAATAATTATTATAGGATATATGGCCTTTTAATTGGCCTTAGACTCCTAAAAACGATGCATTAAATGCATTTTATGTCAAAGGAAAATGCTGAAGGGGAGAAACTGTAGGAAGCTAGAAACACTATTCACGAACTCAAAATTTGGCAAAGGAAAAACATTGTTCATGAATCTCACCATTAGAACCTCACCAATAGAAAAATGTTCATGAACCTCACCAATAGTAATCTGTTCATAAACCTCACTATTAGAGCACTGTTTATGAACATCACTGTTAGAACCTCACCTATAGAACACTATTCATGAACCACACTATTAGAACACTATTCATGAACCTCACTATTAAAACCTCACTGATAGAACACCGTACACCTACCATTCTGGATACACTGTACACCTACCATTATAGGTTACCGATAGAACTCTTCACAGGTTGAACTGTTCATAGAATTTGAAATTTGGCAATGGAAATAGAGGTTACTGTTAGAGGTTACCTATAAAACTGTTCACAGATAGAACTGTTCATAGAATTGGTAATTTGGCAAAGGAAATCGAGGTTACCGTTAGAGGTTACCCATAGAAATGTTCACCGATAGAACTATTCATAGAATTGGAAATTTGACAAGGGAAAGAAGGGATACTGTTAAAGATTACTAATAAACTGTTAACCAATGGAACTGTTCACCGAATTGTAAATTTGGAATGAGAAAGAGAGGTTACCGATAGAACTGTTCACCAATTAAACTATTCACAACACTCAAAATTTGGAAAAGGTAAGAGAGGATACCGTTATAGGTTACCGATAGAACTTTTAACCAATGGAACTATTCACAGAACTCAAAATTTGGAAAAGGAAGGATTGGTAACCGTTAGAGGTTACCAATATAACTGTTCACTGATGGAACTATTCATAGAATTGGAAATTTGGAAAAGGAAAGAGAGGTTACCATTAGCGGTTACTGATAGAACTATTCACCGATGGAACTGTTCACAGAACTCAAAATTTGGCAAAAGAAAGAGAGGTTACCATTATAGTTTACCGGTAGAACTTTTCACCAATGGAAATTTTCACATAACTCAAAATTTGGCAAAGGAAAGAGAGGTTACTATTATAGGTTACCAATAAAACTATTCACTAATGGTTACCTATGCACTCTTCACAATTGTCTACTTTTGGAACATTTCATCAAGGTTCACCGATGATATTTTTCACTGAAAGGGAAAACAATTAGCAAAGTGTAGGGGATAAGTCACCATGACCACCTGGAACACCTCAAACACCATATTTTCACAATGGAATGGACTAGAGAGGTCTAGGCCATTACATCTGATACCTCTCAAAACATTCTCGTCCCCGAGAATTCAAAACCCACCTAAAGTGAAAAAAGAACGGGGTATGAACAACCACCCATTGAGATACCTCTCAAAAAATGTGGAAGAAACAAAAAATATGAAGCGATTTCATAAACACGAAAGGTTTAACCATAAATGGGACATCGTTACATGAAGAAAGTTAATCATCTAACAAATCTGTGTACTGAGCATGTATTTGTGACCCATGTTCCCAAGTAATCTCCTCGATGCCACCGTGACACCATAATCCATGAACCAAGGGAATAAAATTCTCGTCCAATACCTTCTCCTTACAGTCTTGGATCTCTACATGTCACTCCTCAAAGGTTGCATCAACATCAATATTGATCTCACCCCAATCAATGATGTGAGGGTCATTATGAAGATAATGACGGAGTTGTGATACATGGAAAACATCATGTATCTTACTCATCTTTGAGGGAAGTGTTACTTGATACGCCACATCACAAACACCAGCTAACACCTCGAAAGGCCCAACAATATGGGGAGAAAGATTACTCTCATGACCAAACCTTTGTTTCCCACGAGAGGGAGTCACCTCCTGAAACACATGATCCCTAACATTAAACTCTAAGAGTATCATTATTTGATCAACATATGATTTCTGATGATCTTACACTATCTCCATCTTCACATGAATCATTTGAACCATCTCTATTGTATTCTGCACTAGTTTCGGTCTGAGAATTGCTGACTCTCTGACCCCAGGCTAGCATAACAAATAATGGTAAGGCCGACCATAATAGGCTTCAAATGGTTCCATACCATTGGTGGAGTGAAATATATTATTGTAATCAAACTACACCAACGGAAAGTGCCTCATCCATGAACCACCAAAATCAAATACACAAGAATGCAACATGTCTTAATGATTCTGGATGGTTATCTCTATCTGAACAAGCATTTGATGATAAAAAGAACTGCTAAGGAATAGTGGAGAACCAAAAAAAGGCTGGAGACCTCTCCACACCATAGAAGTAACGAGAGGATATCAATTATAAATGATCATAAATGGAACTCCCTGAAGTCTCACCACCTCCTCCAGATACTGCCTCGAAAAAATATCCACTGAGATCCAGTCCTTGATCGCTATGAAGTGGACCGATTTTGTTAAACAATCCACTACCTCCCAAATATAATCATGTCCTCTCAGAGCTCAAGGTAAACTAGTAATAAAGTCCATTGAAAAGTCCTCCCACTTCCACTGAGGAACATCGAATGGCAGGAGAATACCACCAGGAACATGGTGTTTGGCCTTCACCTTCTGGCAGAACAAACATCGAGACACAAACTCCATAACCACATGATTCAGTCCCGGTCCCCAAAACTGGATCCTCAAGACTCAGTACATTTTTGTTACACCAGGATGCACCGCTAAATGAGAACTATGAAACTCTCTGTGAACGAGCTCACACATCATAATAGGAACAAAAAGCCTTCCATGATACAAAAATCAGGGTAGTCCATCCTCTGACCAACCATCAGGGGCCTCACCACAAACGACTTAGTCTCTCCAGAAATCCACCTCTAGATCCACTAACTGGGACTCTTCCACATTCTGCATTAGGGATGACTATACCGTCATCTGAAAAAGACATCCCCTGCCACCAACTTCTCTCATGTCAAGATGTAATACTGACATTTCTTCCATTACTCTCCACGAATCACCAAATTCACTCACAGTATCACTACAAGACTTTTGACCTAGCGTATCAGCTACAACATTACCCTTTCTAAGTTTATATGATATCTCGAAATCATATTCCAGTAAGAAATCCATCCACCGACACTATCGTAATTTCAAGTCACACTGGGAGATAACATAATTCAAACTCTTATGACCAGTGAAAACCAAAATGTGCTTTCAAATGAGGAAATGTTCCCACAACTTCAGAGAAAACACCTCAAATGCCAATTCAAGATTGTGAGTGGAATAGTTATGTTCCTGGAGAAATAAATATAGAGACCCATAAGAAACTACTTATCTTTTTTGCATTAGAACACATCTGAACGCCAGATGCGAAGCATCATAGAAAACATCAAACTGGACTCCCCCAGTTGGAAGACAATGAACTGGAGAACATACTAACTATTCTTTTAGATACTTGAAATCTTCCTGATATTGATCAATCCATATGAACGCCTGATAATTCCTGGTCAATGTTGTCAGAGGAGTCGCAACTCATGAAAAATAAGATACAAACCTCTTGTAGTCTCCTACAAGACCAAGGAGAATTCACACCTATTACACTATCTTGGGGCTGCCCATGGCACAACTGATTTTATCTTCGATGGATCCATAGATACAACCTACTGGGACCCAACATGCCCCAATAAATAGAATTCCTGAGCCCAAAACTCGCACTTTGAAAACTACTCGTACAACTAATGTTGATGAAGAACTCTTAAAATAGCGTGTAGATGCTCTTCACGCTCCTCCTCAGTTGTGGAGTACACAAGGATGTCGTCAACGAAAACCACCATGAACTTGTTCATGAACTCATGGAACACAACATTCCTCAATCCCATGAACAGATCTGGAGCATTCGTCACACTAAATCACATTACAACAAAATTTCCACAACCTCCTACCCAAAATGTGTTCCCCTCCAGGTCCTGTAATGTGAGAAGGTAGATAATGACCCTCGAGTCCCTCCTCCCGTAGGCCCCAGGTTGGCCGCTAGCACCGAGGGTATAGTAAACACACAAATTGGAGGCATTACCCTCTAAGAGAACACATTTAGAAGAGAGAGATAAGATAGACACCAACCTACTCCAACTAAGAACTGAGATATAAAATAAAACCCAAGTGAAAATATGTAATGTCATGATAAAGTACTACAACTGGAAGGGGAATACTACAAGTACACAAAGGAAAGAAAAAAAGTTGCAACCACAAGCCCGAACAGTTCATGCATCCCCAGGCATATAGAAACCAGCATGATCTTCATCCTGGTCCAAGTGACCTAAAAACTGTTTATATATACATAGGGTGAGTATAACAGTATACTCAGTATGATCCTTTACAAAGCCTCTCGTGCAGAAGTAAATAAAGCATGCTAAAGCACAGTGATCAATAAAAGATACTAACCCATCACCTCAATAGGTATACTATGTTCCCAAACTCACTATGGATACTCTCACCAAGTAACACATACAAGAGTTTATCATATAATAAATTATATCAAGGGTACCATGCTAATATATCCCCACTAGTTTTCCACTTTTCCCTAACATTGTACATCCTAAGAATCTCTCTCCATAAGGCTTGCTCGCAGACACCTGGGCGAAGCACCAAAATATGCATGTCGTGAAAAAAAACACCATGTCCACACACAAAATTAACCAGGTAGTTTCTGGGAGCCACCACAGCTCGCATAACGTGTATCATATGTCAGGTATTATACCTCAAGCAATTACCGCCCATACATCGAGTAAGGATCCTCAAGCCATCACAACCTATACATGTTACACCTATATTAGTCCATAGGATACTATATCCGAAATATTTGTTTGTGAATAACCACATGCCTTTACAGCCCTCTACACACATATATGGGGAAAACTAACCATTGTGCCTACCAGCACAAGAATCTACCAAGATAAGAGAGCGGGGCGAAAGGGGGTAGTTTGCCATTCACCCTCCCACCGGAATGTTGTGGAAAACACACCCCCTTAGGGATCCAAATCCTTAGGGTGTTAGTACCTCTAACTGATAGGGTGGAGTAGCGTATAGAAATTCCAAATGTACTGAATATACTATAACTCACAACCACACTATGTGCATAAACTTTTCTTAGACTCAACTACATCTAACATCTGTCGGACTCCGTGCTGCCACTTCTAAGACTAGGTATCCTTTAAGCACACAACCATTTAATGAGATTTATTTGATTACTTCATTACCTTGTTATCAATTCAAATTTATTTTAATTAATTATTCATACATTAATTAACCATTTACAATTACACATTAAATTTCATTAGAATGACACCCAAAGGCCATTGTTCCTTCAAAATTACAACCTCATCATTATCTTCCAGCAAACTCCAACCCAATGGTTTAACACCATTTATTAATTACTAATTATAGAATTACATTTCAACATTCCCTGGAATTGTAGAAAAACATTAAATTCTAATAGAAACACGGGGGCTCAACACGCTGAGTAGATGTATGATGTACATGGATTTCGCATGTATTTTTATAATTTTCTATCATAGTTTTAATTAAATTAGTTTAACCATTTTTTATATTTTTAGTTTATTTTTGTAGTTTTGTAGTAATTTAGATATTTTGATAATTTTTAGTTAATTTATTACTTATATTAGTAATTTAGTATTTTTATTATTTGTATTAATTTTATATATTATATTTAACACTATATTATTATTATTATTAGCTTCACTAATTTTAGTTTAGTTTATTTTATTAATTTTTATTAGTATGTATATATTTTAATTCTCTATTTGTATTTTATTTCATTATTTTTATAGTATTAATAACATAGTATCTTTTTATTAGTTTATTATCTTTATATTTAATAGTATAATATCTAATTACAAGTGCATTAATTTTTAGTTCTATTATTATTATTATTATTATTATTATTATTATTTTCTAACATTAAATAATTAGATAATTGTTTTCTTTTAATTTGAATTTGAAATTTAGTTTTAACTTTTATTTTACTTGTTTATTTATTTATTTTTGTTTTGATTTTTATCTACCCCTTTGACCCGCTCCCCTTCCCTCTCTCAATCCCACGCCCCCCCCCAATTCTCTCCCCTTCTTCCACGCCATCCCCTCCCCATTACCTATTTTTTTCTCTCACCAATCAACCACCTCTCTCCTGCATGTATAAACTAATGCATCTCACCACTCTAGTTGTCATTTAATTCTACAACCATAAGGCCTCCATGCCCCCACATATCACAATATCCCTCCATGCTCAAATCACAACACAAGAAGCATGAAAACAAATATCATAACAATTGGACTCTTGGACCTTAACAAAACAAGAGGGTAACTC
This sequence comes from Viscum album, assembly GCA_963277665.1. Classification (NCBI taxonomy): domain Eukaryota; kingdom Viridiplantae; phylum Streptophyta; class Magnoliopsida; order Santalales; family Viscaceae; genus Viscum; species Viscum album. The sequence continues at coordinate 1,021,346,251 of OY728143.1, forward strand.
ATAACCCTTCAAAGAATTATCAAACTATGAGTTATTTATTCAATATTCAATTACCTGATTTATTATATGTAGGATCCACATTTAGTAATCCTAAAAATTAAGCTATCACAATTAATTAAACATGCTAATTGCACCATTTTGAATAACATCAAATTACAACAAGGAGAAAAAGATTCATTTACATGCCTCTTTATATTTATACAATCAATTATATATTTATTCCAGTTTATGTTCTTTAACAATTTCTATCAAGAACAAATAGATATACAAAGCATGAATAGATATCACACTATCTAGAAAAACATGAGGCAATAACATATGATTAATATCAATTTATTTAAACAGTTCTAATATTTATTATGTCATTTCAATTGTCATCTAGTGGGATAAGACATGTGAACAATATAGTTTCATGTAAATTAAAAGAGAAACAACAATTCCCATACTTCAAACAGTTCATGATGTTCCTTATCCACATAAAGTGTCATTATCCTTCTCCTGTGACAACTGCATCCCCCCGAGGATGCCATGGTATGTCTGCACCTATCGAACCCCAAGAAAACTCTATTAAAAGCATGGAGATTACAGTCTATAAAAATTAAAGGAGAAACATGATAAGATTAACCCCAAGAGAACGATGATAAACATACATTATATCGAAGATTGATCGATACAACTTGGTTGTGTAAAAACATAGTAAAACCAGTCCGAGGATGGAAGTTTTATTGTGAAACTCTTGTGAGAAGGAATGTGATTTTCGTGCATATCACACCTGAGAACAAGGAGAAAGAATTAGGGAGGAAGATATCCTGTCCCATTAGAAGATTTAATGGAGCGACGATTTAAGATACACTTAATTTACCATTAAAATAGGATCACATTAAACAATGCGGTTTGACCAAGTAAAAACATCACGAGCTATAGGAATAGTTAATATAGGAGTTATGGACATTAAATCGACCTTAGAGTCCCCAAAACGAGGTTCTAAATGCATTTTACCTCAAAGGAAAATGATAAAGGGGTGAAACTGTAGCAAGCTGGAAACATTGTTCAAGAAATCAAAATTTGGAAAAGGAAAAAAACTATTCATAAACCTCACCCTTAGAACCTCACTGATAGAACATTATTCATGAACCTCACCGATGAAAGACTTTTCATGAACCTCACCAATAGAACACAGTTCATGAACCTCACCGATAGAACAATGTTCATGAACCTCACCGTTAGAACACAATTCATAAACCTTACAGTTAGAACATTATTCAGGAACCTCACCGTTAGAACCTCACCAGTAGAACATTGTAAACCTTCGATTCTAGAAACACTGTACACCTACTGTTAGAGGATACCAATAGAATTGTTCACCGATAGAACTGTTCATAGAATAGAAAATTTGGAAAAGGAAATAGAGGTTACCATTAGAGGTTACTGATCAAACTATTCACTGATAGAACAATTCATAGAATTGGAAATTTTGAAAAGGAAATAATTGTTATCGTTAGAGGATACAAATAGAACTATTCATCGATAGAACTGTCCATAGAATTAGAAATTTGGAAATGGAAACAGAGGTTACTCTTAGAGGTTACCGATAGAACTATTTACCGATGGAACTGTTCCAAAAACTCATAATTTGGAAAATTATAGAGAGGTTACCATTAGGGGGTACTGATAGAACTGTTCACAGAATTGAAAATTTGGAAAAGGAAAGAGAGCTTACTATTAAAGGTCTCTGATTGAACTATTCACCGAAGAACATGTTCACAATACTCAAAATTTCACAAAGGAATGAGAAGTTACAGATAGAACTGTTCACCGATGGAACTATTCACAGAATTGTAAATTTGGAAAAGGAATGAGAGGTTACTGTTAGAGGTTACCAATAGATCTGTTCAAAGATGTAACTATTCACAGAACTCAAAATTTGGCAAAGTAATGAGAGTTTACCATTAGAGGTTATCGATAGAATTTTTCACCAATAGAACCGTTCACAGAATTGGAAATTTGGAAAAGGAATGATAGGTTACCATTAGAGGTTACCGATAGAACGGTTCCCCGATAGAACTATTCATAGAACTCAAACTTTGCAAAGGAAATAGAGGTTACCAATAGATGTTACTGATAGAACTGTTCACTGATGGTTACCGATGCACTCTTCACAACTGTCTACCATTGGAACTGTTCATCGAGGGTCACTGATGCTACTATTCACTGAAAGGGAAAAAACTCTCAAAGTGTTGGGGATAAGTCACCTTGACCTCCTAGAACACATCAAACACCATATTTTCACAAAGGAATGGACTGGAGAGGTCCGGGCCATTACATCATATACCTCTTAAAACATTCTTGTCCCCAAGAATTCAAAACCCACCTAAAGTGAAAACGAAATGGGGTCTGAACAACCACCCATCGAGATACCTCTTAATAAAAGATAAATCCACAAAAATAAAAAAAAAGATGAAATCTCATAAACATGAATTTTTTAACCATAAAGGGGACATCGTTACACGAAAAAAGGTTGAAAATCAAAAAAATCTGGGTAATGAGCACATATATGTGACTCACGTTCCCAGGATGTCTACTTCATGCCAATGTGTCACCACAAGACAATATCCAAGGGAATATAATGCCCGAACCACACCTTCTACTTGTGGTCTTGGATCTCCACAGGTCGCTTCTCAAAGGATGCATCATCATCAACATCGATCTCTATCCAATCAATGATGTGAGAGTCATCATGAAGATAATGATAGAGTTGTGATACATGGAAAACATCATGTATCTGACTCATCTGTGGGGGAAGTGATACTTGATACACCATATCACCAACATGAGCTAACAACTTGAAAGGCCCAAAAATATGGGGAGAAATTTTAATCCCACGACCAAACCTCCACTACCCATGATAGGGAGTCACCTTCAGAAACACATGACCCCCAAAATTAAACTCTAAGAGTATATTTCTATGATCAAAATATGATTTCTTTATGATCTTGTGCGGTCTTCATCATCTCACGAATCACCTGAAACATCTCTGTTTTACTCTGCACATGTTCCGGTAACAGAATTTCTGTCTCTCTGATCCCAGTCCAGAACAACAGAAACGGTAAGGCCAACCATATAAGGCTTCAAATGGTTCCATACCGATTGTGGAGTGAAACTATTATTGTTATAGAACTCCACCAACGATATTTTCCTCATCCATGAACCCCCAAAATCAAGAACAAAAGAGCATAACATGTCTTCAAGAGTCAGCATGGTTTGCTCTATCTGACCATCCATTTGATGATGAAAAGTAGTGGTAATGCATAGTTGAGAAACAAAATCATGCTAGAGACCTCTCTACACCCTAAAAGTAAAGTGAGGATTTCGATCAGAAATGATTTTCCTTGGAACATTATGACGTCTCACCACCTCCTCTAGATACTACCCCGACAAAACATTCACTGAGCTCGACTCCCAAATATCTATAAAGTGCGCTGATTTTGTTAAACAATCCACTACCACACAAATAGCATCATGTCCTCCCACATCTCAAGGTAAACCATTAAAAAAGTCCATTTATACGTCCTCCCACTTCCACTAAGGAATCTGTAATGGCTGGAGAAGAACACCAGGAACACGATGTTCGACCTTCACCTTCTGGCATACTAAACATCGTGACACAAACTCCGCAACCGCACGATTCAGACCCGGCCACCAAAACTAGATTCTCAAGGCTCGGTACATCTTATTCACACCAGGATGCACCGCTAAAGGCAAAAAATAAAACTATATGAGAACCATCTCATGCATCATCAAAGGAAACAAAATCCTTCTGTAATACACCACTTGGTGTTGTTCATCCTACGACCAACAATCAGGGGCCTCTCCAGAAATAACTCAGTCTCTCCTGACCATCACTTATAGATCCCCCAACTGAGACTCTTCCACATTCTACATCAAAGATGACAGTACCATTATTTGAAAACAACAACCACTACCCCCAACTTCTCCCATATGAATATGTAATGCTGAAAGTTCTTCCATTACTCTCTAGGAATCACTAGCTTGATATATAGAATCACTATGTGACATTCGACTCAGCGCATTAGCTACACCATTCCCCTTTCCAGGTGTATATGAAATCTCGAAGTAATATTCCTATAAGAACTCCATCCACCGATGATATCATATGATCATGTCACGTTGGGAGAAAATATACCTAAAACTCTTATGATCGGTGAAAACCACAAATTTCTCACCAGTGAGGTAATGTCTCCAAACTTCATAGAAAACATCATGGATGCCAACTCATGATCGTGAGTGGAATAGTTATGTTCATGGGGACATAACTGCCAAGTTCCATAAGCAACAACTGATCTTTTCTACATCAAAACACTACCCAACCCCATATGTGAAGCATCGTAGAAAACATCAAAACGAAGTCTCTCAGCAGGAAGGCAGAAAACTAGAGCACTTACTAACTTCTTTTTTAGATACATGAAATCTACGTAACATTGATGAGTCCATATAAATGCCTGATCCTTCATGGTAAAAGCTGTCGGAAGAGTCACAACTCGTTGGAAATTGGCTACGAACCTCCATTAGTAGCATGAAAGACCAAGGAATATTCGCACCTCTAACAGTGTCTTGGGGGATGCCCAAGACACAACTTCTTCTATCTTCAATGTAATCATATCTACTTCTTGTTGGGATACAACATGCCCCAAGAAAAGTACTTCTCGAGCCCAAAACTCACACTTCGAAAACTTCCCAAATAGTTGATGTTGACGAAGAACTCCCAAAATGGCATGTAGATGCTCTACATTCTCCTTTTCAAACAGGGAGTATACAAGGATGTCATCGATGAAAACAACCACAATCAAGTCTATGAACTCATGTAACAAAAAATTCATCAATCCCATGAACACAGCTGGATCATTCATCATCTGAATGTAATTACAACGAACTCATAATTCCCATGACGACAACATAAATCTGTCTTCGAGATATCAACATCCTTCAAATGCATTTGATGATATACAGACTACAAGTCGATCTTTGAGAACCAACATGCACCCTTCAGTTGATAAAATAGATCATCAATTCGTGGAAAGGGATAGAGATTCTTTATTATCACATTGTATAAGCGATGATAATCGACACAAAATCACAAAATGTTGTTAGCCTTCTTCATGAACAAAACTGGTGCTCCCCATAGTGAAAAACTTGGCTGAACAAAACCACACTGAAACAAACCATAAAGATACATACGAATCTCTTGTAACTCAGAAGGGGCCATCCTATACAGATACATTATGATATAAGATTCTCTTGGTTGTAGCTCGATCCCATACTTGATCTCTCTTCGAGGGGGTAATGATACAACCTCTTCTGGAATGAATCAGGGTACTCTTCTATGACCCTAAGAAATGAAAATCGCTAAACCTCTGAAAAACTCATCATCATCTCTGCCATCCAGGATGATATGGACAAAACGTGCCTATGACCCATCTGAGGATCATGCTAGCCAACGAACACCACTACCTGTCCATCCACACCATAGAAAATGGCCTTCTTCCTAAAGAATTCCATGATATCATGCACCAAATACATCCAATCCATGCTGAGGAAGATATCGCATGGTTGTATATGTAAACAAAGGAATTCTCCCAAAGAGAGGTGTTTCCCCAACACTAGCTCATAGTCTCTACATACTTCAAATAAGTCAGCTCGACCTCTAACTGGCGTAGTCAACACCAAGGGCACTGTAAAACTCTCTACCTCAAGTCCCAAAGCATGGACAACGGTAGGTGATCGGAAGGAGTGTGTCGCTCCTGAAATAAACAACACATACACCAAGGTAGAAAACAGGAAAAATGTATCGAAAACAACGTCTGGCTCACCTGGAGTTGGAAATTCTAGTGCATGAAGGTAACCACGACCTCCTCCAGGGCATATCTGACCTTAATGACTACGAAAACCATGGCCGCGCTCTGCTCTCTGAGGACATGGAGAATCATGGGGTTGTCCTCTTCCTGCCCCATCTAACCTCTCCTGATCAAAAGTAGGTGCATCCTACTGCTACTGCCAAGGATGGAACTACCTCAACGAAGGAACCTGGAGCGTAGAACCTGGTGCATGATGACTGATCTGAAAGGTCGGTCACTCCCGCTACTGATGACCGTGAACACCACAATAAAAACAAGCACCTGATCCCCTTGCATAGTCCTGAGAGTTCTTGCCTCTGGAGAAATGATATGTGAAGGGCTGGGACCTACCCTCGGCTGAACGAATACTCTTCTGCCCTAAAAATCTGGAACCCTAGACAAGATCTCAACTTCATGAGGAATCATGAAGATTCTCTTCTCTTGATGACCTGGTCTGAGACAAAGACATCTTGACAACCTCTTCCCTCACCAGAACCACATGATATGTCTTTAGCATAAATGGGGTGACCTGATGCTGGATCTGTGGACACAAAGACTCATGTAAATGCCTCACCCTGGCCTCCTCATCTGAAAAAATGTCTGAAGCATATAGTAAGAGGTTCCTAAAATGAATTCCAAACTCTCGAACACTAGAGATCTATTGTTGAAGTGTATGAAGCTCCTGACGACTGGACACCTTCGCAGCCGAAGAAACAAACTCAACACTAATATTTTATCATAACTCCTCCCATGAGATTGCTAATATAAGGCCCCAGCCTTAAACCTTACTTAATCTTGAGTTACTACAAGATTACACATTAAGGATCTTTTCAGGTTTAGAGTTTTAGAGAATTAGATCATAAAACCTACATTACATTCCACATTTAAACAAAGTGGTTACATAAAAGATAGTATTCATTTTTCCCATCAACGGAAACATATTTAAAATAAAACATGGATTCTTTCTTGACACTTCCTTGAAACTATCATCGTATCATGTACCCTTCCCTTGACCTGTGAAAAACATTTCAAAAACTTGGGATGAGCATAAAAAGCTCAGTAAGGGATATAAAAATATGGAAAGGAAACATGAGTACATGTATACATAATAATGAAATCATACTTTACCCATAAAACATAAGCACTTTAACATACCTCATAAAATCAGGAATAAATCATAGAAATCCTAATACATAAAGGTAACTTGAGGAATTCATAACATTCTTACGTAGGGAGTAACCCTCTTGGTTACGTTTGGAATACCCACCACAGAATATTCCCTAAATCTCTTCAGAGAAACCTTAACGTTTCACTCCTTCGCGTTACCCAATGCATTGGAGAGATATATCGGGCTCACCCGCCCTTAGTTTATGACGGAACCACCCGTCTTCATAACAATGCCCAAGAACCATAACATAATCATAGCACATAACTTAAGCATAAAGGAAATATAACATTCCCACTTTGCAATAACAATATAACATTTTAAGATATTGAAATAATTAACCCATTCTAAAAAACCATTTTCAAAACCATTTAAAACATTTAATAAAGAGATCTTTGAATCAAAGTGTCCCATACCACTTTGAAGAATTTAACATTTTAAAACATTAATATCCATATAAATAAATCCTTAAAACCATTTTTAAAACATGGATATTAATGATAAATATTTATAAGAATAAATCATTAAAACATTTAAAACGATATTTTAGTTAAAGGGTTTTTAACAAAATGAGAGACACTTGAATACAATAATCGAGGAATAAAATTTAATCAAGACTTTTTAATATCATGAGAATAAATGAATTCATGATATAATATTCCAAAGGATATTATATACACCATATAAGAGTGAATTGGTGCATAACAACAATAAAGTATCAAAAGAAATGTAAAATGAGATGAAATACATTATAAAGAAGGTATCCTTAAATTAAGGATAAATCAATCTCTTAATTATGTGTGAAAAATATAAATACACCCAATATGAGTAGATATTAGTGTAAAACAATCAAAGGTTATTCACACATATTCAAAGGATGACATATTAAATAACTACATGTTGAACCCAAAGAAATCGAAATTGGGTTAAGAAGATCCCTTGGTAAAATTCGACAGCCTAACGACGTCACATAAAATTTTACAAAAAGTGTTGATGAGAGAGATAAAGGGGATCTCATCAATAGGAAATAAAATTTACATAAATAAGGATATATAAGAACATATCCCAACATAATAGTATGTGAATTAAAAGACATAACAAAAGAAGTCTTTTAATAAAAAAGGAGGGTGAAAGGTCCCCTTACCGACATGGGTATCTTTCGAAACATACACCTCGTGAAAGAAGGACAATAAAACATTGATGTAAATACTCATAAAAGAAAGTATATTAAAAAATGAGTAAAATAATGGGAAGTAAATACACCACTCAAAGGAAATTGTGGCAAATATAGCATCAATCTCACGGGAATAAAAGTGAGATGAAAAATCCCTTACGAGAACTCGGCAGCCTAACAACGCCACTTAAAACTTCCAAAAAATGGATTGATGAGATAAAATAGGGTATCTAATCATATTAACATAAAGTTTACAGAAAGAGGAATATAAAAGAAATTCCCCCAACATAACAAAGAAGAGCTTAAAAGAAGTGACATAAAAGAGAGTACCTAAAAAGGAAGAGAGAGGATAGATCTCTTACGAAAATTCAGCAGCCTAATGGCACCACTCAAAACATCCAAAATGGATTGATGAGAGAGAATAGGGTATCTAATCATATGAACATAAAAATTACAGTAAGAGTAATATAAAATAACATCCCAATAACAAGAAATATGATCTTTAAAAGGAATGACATAAAAGAGTGTACTTAAAAAGAAAGAGAGGAGTAGGATCCCTTACCTCGGGTCCGACTTGACTCGATCGTTCTTTAACGTCCTGAATAATAAACTTGAGTTAATTTACACTTTATTAAGAACCTTTTTCTAGTTCATTATACCTTCTGCATCACTTATTGTCATGTTATAAACATTATGTAATCATTTAAGTTAATAATGTTTGTTTTGTCGTTATTTGGTTCTTAAGTCGAAAGTGGACTTCTTACAATTACATGTTGTTCGTGTGGTCAAATGTTCATTATATCCAGAATTATATTCATGATTTGGATATCATATATATCATATATATCCAGAATATACATCTATTTATAATATTACATAATCATTTAGAGGTAAGAAATTAAATGCACCGTTCATGGAGACGGTAAGCCGTACGTACGCATGAACGCTACTTTCATTTTTATGTCATATTAATGGAATTAAAACCAAATGAGAGGTATGTATATTTTAATTACAGAATTATATTCATAATTTATATGTAACATAAATCATATATAATAAATTTAAATCCATCCTTTATACATCCCACATATGGCATTAACGAATCAAATCACTTTGAGGGGGCGGTAGTCCGCACTTCCTAAAATGAAATTATCGTGTTTACCCACAATGGAAACCATAAAGGTATGAAAAAAAAGAAAAATACAGATACATAAACATATTATATATCATATATAAATATAGTTACATCTTAATGGCCACATTTTAAGGTGTTATATGAGTGTTTAACAATCATCGTTTCGTGAGGCAGAAATTCTCCATCCACAGAAACAATATGTTCTTTAACCATTTGATGTAGGTGTGTGTAAGTGTAGCTCGAATGATTCTTATAAAAACATCCTATTATATTGAAGATACTGTAGTTGTTACAAAATAAATGAATAAAAAGAGTTTAGGGGGTTTGAGAAGCAAAATAAAACAAAAGAACACAAGTGAAGACATTACCTTAAAATCTGGTAACTCCCTTTGGTTTGAGCTCAAAGGCTTCCTTGAAAAGACTGATGCCCAAAGTGAGGCTTCAAGGAGTAAGAGAGGGAAGTGGAGAGACAAAATGGGCAGGGGTTGGCCGAGCCAAAGGCTTTGGGTGTGTGGGTAAGGAGGTAGAGGAGGTGGCCTTTTATAAGAGGAGAGGAGGGGCACTCTTGTATAGTTACAAAATGTTACTTTATTTTCAAGAGTTTCGGATTTTAAAGGTCCCACATTGATGTATTTCGAGGATAAGGTGATACGGGTTCGAAATTAACTCATCCAATAGGTTTTGGACATGTGTAGGTCTTAGATATTACATTATCATTCCATTTTATTTAAATCGTTAAATAATGAGGTCATCGCTACATCATCATGATGTCATAAATAATTTAATTTATTTAATCTAAAAATTAAAAAAAAAATACTATGATGTAGTAAATCTTTTTAGCTTTTCAATTACTATTTATAGTAAAAAATATGACTTGTATAACCCCATGTAAAAATTGTTTTAGTAAAACATCTCATGTTTGTGTCATTTTTACTTTAACATTAAATAAAAAGATATTTATGTCATTTTCCAACAAAGGTGGCTCCATGGGATCCCCAAGTTGACCCATGGATTTTCTTGGTCGGCCATGACACATCCAATGAGGTTAGTACATGTTTCTAGGTCATTTCATTTTATTAAAACATTATTCTTACCATAAACTACACTAATTACCTCTAATCGCGATTAAAAACTTAATAAGTTACTATTCACCAAAAAATTACTTTTATCCAATTGAACCACATTTTACTTTTTAATGACAACCATGTATGTAGGATTTTTGAAATTCAAAACACAAATATGGAAAAATTTCATTTAAACGGAAAAATCGGTTTTTATAAGTACCACTTAGTGGTTTCACTATTCATCAAAAATTGATGTTTTTCAGAAAAATCCCAAAAATTCACCCTAAGCTATATTTGATATTCTGAATTCAAAAATGAAGTATATTTTACAAAATTCAAAACATATAAGTCACATTAATTAATTTAATAATTAATTCCCGCTGTCAGAGCAAATAGCGTGTTTTTATGAAACAATAAGTATCAAAAGATTGACACTAGTTTAAGTCTGATTTCAAAGTGAAATTAATTCCAATGACCACTATTAGATTTAATGGTAAAAATATATTCTAATTTCACTTTAAAACCAATTAAAAAGATAATCTAATCATATAAATAAATTAGATTAAAAAGAGGTTTTAAATTAAAATGCAACATTTTACACTATTCATTAAAAAATGAACTTTATCGGAAAGATACCAAAAATTTACACAAAGTAAATTTTGATGTCCCAATTCTTAAGAAGAGTTGTATTTGGTCCAATAGAATGTATAAGAGTGAAAAAAACTATATTTAATGATGGTTCTCCATCAAAAGGCGATAAGTGAACCTTTAGTGAAAACTAGGGCATATAAGCCTAAAATTGAATTCTTTCCATATTTTAAGCCTTTATCTTTTATTGGATAAATGTAAAAACATTGAAAAACATATATAATAATATTTTAGTTATTTCTATCCATTACCGCCAATACAATGGCAACATGTTAACTACCATTTAAAATAATATTATTTTATTATTAGAGTGCATCGTAAGATTCCCAAGAAACTCGTTGTTACGTGTTGGGTACGCCATCGAGCATAGCGTCCCATTTAAAGTCATATCAATATTTTATTCACAAATATGGATAATTATGAAAATTTCATATTCTTTATTTACCTGGAGTGTTACATCCTTCCCCCCTTTTTGGGAATTGCGTCCTCGCAATTTTTAAAATTGAACTTGGAAACATCCTTGAAAGTCCCACATCGGAACAAGAGTCGGTAAAACAATCACTTTAAAATAAAGGAAGATAAGTACAGAGGTCACCCAAGTTAACCCATACTAGGATTCCATGTAGAAAACATGGACATGGAAGAAAAATCAAAGGGTCATGTTCTTGAGGGAGAGTGATAGTGAACATGTCTAGGAGAAAGTTAACCATAAGAAAATCACAAACTTGTGATGGGTTAAACGGTATTCGATTCCCCAGTAGGAAAAGTTAATAGACAACATTTTTGTTTTAAGTTACTTTTTATTGAGGAATTTATTCATAAGGAAACATAATCACTTATCATATTGACTTTCAACTTTTACTAGATTCCTTAATCAAACTCATATTTTTTTCCAAAAGACGAGTATTTAGAGAGACTTGTTCGCCTTAAGAGTACTATAATCAACTTCTAGAGAATCACCTAATCCACCAAAGAGAACTCTATACTTCCCATGTATTTAGGCTTTAACCAAAACCAAAACCAAAAAGGTTAGTACAAGGTCAGACAATCCAGAAAAGGATAACCCGTTAAAAAGAAAATCTATGCTTAATCTCCAAAATTTGTCCAACAAAACCCAAAGTTCAACGAGGACCATCCGATAAACAATTTTTCCATAAAATTATTCAATGTAAACCAATCTAAGATTGAAACCCAAATATTTGAAGGATTAAGTCACATAGTCTTCCAAGTAAAATCCTAACATTTATCTCCAAACAGCATCAGTTTCTCTTAATGTCTCGTATTGAAAAGTAATTAACCTAATCACATATCCTCCATGATAGGTTAATAAATATCCATAGATAACCCAAAATCAACTTCCTCTTAATTCATAAAATCATCTAACTAAAAATAATCAGTCAAACTAACCAGGGACTTCACGTAGTCCAGTGGTAGGCGATAAATACCAGTCGCACTTTGGTTGTGGGTTCGATTCCCGCAGCTTTGTCCGACGCGACGGGTTGTCACACGGTCTGCGTTTTGTCCTTTTTCCAAAACTATATAATTCTCAAATCATTCCCCAAAAAGAGATACAATCATCAAAAATAACCATAACATAATTTAACCTCAATTTTATCTCATGCCTTTCACATCCATCATAACATATAGTAACCCATAATTACCTCAAAAGTAAGGATCATATAAACTCTAATGGTTACATTTATAATTATTACCTGAACTTCCACATCGATTGGTCATCTCATACATGATGCATTAAAGATCATACCAAGGTTCAAGTGGTCGATCATGACTCCTTGATAGTTGGTTTATAACAACCATGAGTTTCCTCATTGAATCCCCCATTTTATCTAGTATCTTAATCATAGAACCACCACAGTTTCCTTCAAACCTGTTGTCTCTTTGGTGCCTTCTAGATCCATCCATTCACTAAAAATAGAAATGTCAGTGTGAGTATATCAACAAAACCATCATGTACTAATGAGGAAGGTAAACACTAAGATACAATTACTCATTCACTTTATCTAAAACTAGGACTCTTTCTGAAATCCTAACCATTATGGTAATGCCACTTATGCTTAAAGAATACCCTAACCTCTAAAGTTATCTAAACCAACCTTTGATACAAACTATAAGGCCCCAACCTTAAACCTTACTTAATCTTGAGTTACTACAAGATTACACATTAAGGATCTTTTCAGGTTTAGAGTTTTAGAGAATTAGATCATAAAACTTGCATTACATTCCACATTTAAACAAAGTGGTTACATAAAAGATAGTATTCATGTTTCCCATCAATGGAAACATATTTAAAATAAAACATGGTTTCTTTCTTGGCACTTCCTTGACACTATCATCGTATCATGTACCCTTCCCTTGACCTGTGAAAAACATTTCAAAAACTTGGGATGAGCATAAAAAGCTCAGTAAGGGATATAAAAATATGTAAAGGAAACATGAGTACATGTATACATAAGAATGAAATCATACTTTACCCATAAAACATAATCACTTTAACATACCTCATAAAATCATGAATAAATCATAGAAATAATAAGATATAAAGGTAACTTGAGGCATTCATAACATTCTTACGTAGGGAGTAACCATCTTGGTTATGTTTGGAATACCCACCACAGAATATTCCCTAAATCTCTTCGGAGAAACCTTAACGTTTCACTCCTTCGCGTTACCCAATGCATTGGAGAGCTATATCGGGCTCACCCGCCCTTAGTTTATCACGGAACCACCCGTCTTCGTAACAATGCCCAAGAACCATAACATAATCATAGAACATAACTTAAGCATTAAGGAAATATAACATTCCCACTTTCCAATAACAATATAACATTTTAAGATATTGAAATAATGAACCCATTCTAAAAACCCATTTTCAAAACCATTTAAAACATTTAATAAAGAGATCTTTGAATCAAAGTGTCCCATACCACTTTGAAGCTTTTAACATTTTAAAACATTAATATCAATATAAATAAATCCTTAAAACAATTTTTAAAACATGGATATTACCGATAAATATTTATAAGAATAAATCATTAAAACATTTAAAATGATATTTTAGTTAAAGGGTTTTTAACAAAATGAGAGACACTTGAATACAATAATTGAGGAATAAAATTTAATCAGAACTTTTTAATATCATGAGAATAAAGGAATTCATGATATAATATTCCAAAGGACAGTATATACATCATATAAGAGTGAATTGGTGCATAAAAACAATGAATTATCCAAAGAAATGTAAAATGAGATGAAATCCATTATAAAGAAGGTATCCTTAAATTAAGGATAAATCAATCTCATAATTATGTGTGAAAAATATAAATACACCCAATATAAGTAGATATTAAGTGTAAAACAATCAAAGGTTATTCACACATATTCAAAGGATGACATATTCAATAACTACATGTTGAACCCAAAGAAATCGAAATTGGGTTAAGAAGTTCCCTTGGTAAAATTCGACAGCCTAACGACGTCACATAAAATTTTACAAAAAGTGTTGATGAGAGAGATAAAGGGGATCTCATCACTTGGAAATAAAATTTACATAAATACGGATATAGAAGAACATATCCCAACATAATAGTATGTGAATTAAAAGACATAACAAAAGAAGTCTTTTAATAAAAAAGGAGGGTGAAAGGTCCCCTTACCGACATGGGTATCATTCGAAACATACACCTCGTGAAAGAAGGACAATACAACATTGATGTAAATACTCATAAAAGAAATTATATTACACAATGAGTAAAATAATGGGAAGTACATACACCACTCAAAGGAAATTTTGGCAAATATAGCACAAATCTCACAGGAATAAAAGTGAGATGAAAAATCCCTTACGAGAACTCGGCAGCCTAACGGTGCCACTTAAAACATCCAAAAATGGATTGATGAGATAAAATAGGGTATCTCATCATATTAACATAATGTTTAAAGAAAGAGGAATATAAAAGAAATTCCCCCAACATAACAAAGAAGAGCATAAAAGAAGTGACATAAAAGAGAGTATTTAAAAAGAAATAGAGAGGATAGATCTATTACGGAAATTCAGCAGCCTAACGGCGCCACTCAAAACATCCAAAATGGATTGATGAGATAGAATAGGGTATCTCATCATATGAACATAAAAATTACAGTAATAGTAATATAAAAGAACATCCCAATAACAAGAAATATGATCTTTAAAAGGAATTACATAAAAGAGTGTACTTAAAAAGATAGAGAGGAGTAGGATCCCTTACCTCGGGTCCCACTTGACTTGATCGTTCTTTAACGTCCTGAATAATAAACTTGAGTTAGTTTACACTTTATTAAGAACCTTTTTCTAGTTCATTATTCCTTTTTCATCACTTATTGTCATGTTATAAACATTATGTAATCATTTATGTTAATAATGTTTGTTTTGTCGATATTTGGTTCTTAAGTCGAAAGTGGACTTCTTACAATTACATGTTGTTCGTGTGGTCAAATGTTCATTATATCCAGAATTATATTCATGATTTGGATATCATATATATCATATATATCCAGAATATACATGTATTTATAATATTACATAATCATTTAGAGGTAAGAAATGAAATGCACCGTTCATGGAGACGGTAAGCCGTACGTACACATGAACACTACTTTCATTTCTATGTCATATTAATGGAATTAAAACCAAATGAGAGGTATATATATTTTAATTACAAAATTATATTCATCATTTATATGTAACATAAATCATATATAATAACTTTTAATCCATCCTTTATACATCCCACATATGGCATTAACGAATCAAATCACATTGAGGGGGCGGTAGTCCGCAGTTCCTAAAATGAAATTATCGTGTTTACCCACAATGGAAACCATAAAGGTATGCAACAAAAGAAAAATACAGATACATAAACATATTATATATCATATATAAATATAGTGACATATTAATGGCCACCTTTTAAGGTGTTATATGAGTGTTGAACAATCATCGTTTCGTGAGGCAGAAATTCGCCATCCACAGAAATAGTATGTTCTTTAACCATTTGATGTAGGTGTGTGTAAGTGTAGCTCGAATGATTCTTATAACAACATCCTAGTATATTTAAGATACTGGATTTGTTACAAAATAAATGAATAAAAAGAGTTTAGGGGGTTTGAGAAGCAAAATAATACAAAAGAACACAAGTGGAGACATTACCTTAAATTTGGGTAACTCCCTTTGGTTTGAGCTCAAAGGCTTCCTTGGAAAGACTTATGCCCAAAGTGAGGCTTCAAGGAGTAAGAGAGGGAAGTGGAGAGACAAAATGGGAAGGGGTTGGCCGAGCCAAAGGCTTTGGGAGTGTGTGTATGGAGGTAGAGGTGGGGGACTTTTATAAGAGTAGAGGAGGGGCACTCTTGTAAACTTACAAAATATTACTTTATTTTCAAAAGAGTTTCGGATTTTAAAGGTCCCACATTGATGTATTTAGAGGATAAGGTGATACGGGTTCTAAATACACTCATCCAATAGGTCTTGGACATGTGTAGGTCTTAGATATTACATTATCATTCCATTTTATTTAAATCGTTAAATAATGAGGTCATCGCTGCATCATCATGATGTCATAAATAATTTAATTTTTTTAATGTCTAAAAATTATAAAAAAAATACTATGATGTAGTAAATCTTTTTATATTTCCAATGAATATTTATAGTAAAAAATATGACTTGTATAACCCCATGTAAATTTTTTTTAGTAAAACATCTCATGTTTGTGTCATTTTTACTTTAACATTAAATAAAAAGATATTTGTGTCATTTTCCTACCAAAGTGGCTCTATGGGATCCCCAAGTTGACCCATGGATTTTCTTGGTCGGCCATGACACAACCAATGAGGGTAGTACATGTTTCTAGGTCATTTCATTTTATTAAAACATTATTCTTACCATAAACTACACTAATTACCTCTAATCGCGATTAAAAACTTAATAAGTTACTATTCACCAAAAAATTATTTTTATCCCATTGAACCACATTTTACTTCTTAATGACAACCATGTATGTCGGATTTTTGAAATTCAAAACACAAAGATGGAAAAATTTCGTTTAAACGGAAAAATCAGTTTTTATAAGTTCCACTTAGTGGTTTCACTATTCATCAAAAATTGAAGTTTTTCAGAAAAATCCCAAAAATTCACCCTAAGCTATATTTGATATTCCGAATTCAAAAATGAAGTATATTTTACAAAATTCAAAACATATAAGTCACATTAATTAATTTAATAATTAATTCCCGCTGTTAGAGAAAATAGCATGTTTTTATGAAATAATAAGTATCAAAAGATTGACACTAGTTTAAGTCTGATTTCAAATTGAAATTAATTCCAATGACCACTATTGGATTTAATGGTAAAAATATATTCTAATTTCACTTTAAAACCAATTCAAAAGACAATCTAATCATATAAATAAATTAGATTAAAAAGAGGTTTTGAATTAAAATGCAACATTTTACACTATTCATTAAAAAATGAACTTTATCGGAAAGATACCAAAAATTTACACAAAGTAAATTTTGATGTCCCAATTCTTAAAAAGAGTTGTATTTGTTCAAATAGAATGTATAAGAGTGAAAAAAACTATATTTAATGATGGTTCGCCATCAAAAGGCGATAAGTGAACCTTTAGTGAAAACTAGGGCATATACGCCTAAAATTGAATTCTTTCCGTATTTTAAGCCTTTATCTTTTATTGGATAAATGTAAAAACATTTAAAAATATATATAATCATATTTTAGTTATTTCTATCCATTCTCGCCAATACAATAGCTACATGTTAACTACCATTTAAAATAATATTATTTTATTATTAGAGTGCATCGTAAGATTCCCAAGAAAATCGTTGTTGCGTGTTGGGTACGCCATCGAGCATAGCGTCCCATTTAAAGTCATATTAATATTTTTTTCACAAATATGGATAATTATGAAAATTTCATATTCTTTATTTACCTGGGCTGTTACAGCTAACTCATCACTATCCCCAAGGATCAAGAACCACCACATCCTCACTACTCCATGCAGCATCGTCACTACAAAGGACACCCAGTCTCCTTCCGAGCATGGGTCGCACTGAAGCCTATCTCAACCTCATCCAACCTGTCTTCTATAACTGCATCTAAAACATATCCCTCGTACTTCTATAGACTCTTGCGCTGAGACCCTCAGAGTGTATTCCACCAAGTTTCATCATTGTCAACCTCTACTCTACGGTGATCTGTTGGAATAACATGCAGGACATTTTCTTCACAACCCTGATGAGGATGTCGACCTGGAGACATATATGTAAAATAAAAAATAGTTAGAGCTCCTAAACCTAAAATATGGAAGACTCAACATTAATTAATTAATTATTTTCTTTCATTTATTTTAGGATAACCTATCTCAAGGACTACCCATTCAAACACATGCACAAAGATTAATTTTCAATGATCCTTTCCTAGGTCTCCACCTTTCAACTAGTATCACCTCGTTTAGCAGCCATTTTAAACATAAAGGTATGTACATTAGATCATAGGGGGGAATAAACGCCTATGTCTCAGCTGATCTCGAGTGATTACGTCACCTTCTAATGATGAATGACATCGTTGCCCTACCAACCCATACTGCCTCACATGTGCCTAACTCCAAACTCTATCCTATATCTCAACCAGACCTCTGATACCACTCTATCAAACAAAGATTACCCCTCCTGGGCCAACAATGTGATAAGGGAGATAATGATCCCTGATTCCCGCCTCCAATAGGCCCCGGGTTGGCGACTAGCACCGAGGTTATAGTAAACACACAAATGGGAGGCACTACACTCTATGAGAACACATGTAGAAGAGAGAGATAATATAGACACAAACCAACTCCATCTTAGAACAGAAATATAAAAGAAAACCCAAGTGCACATATGTAATGTCATCCAAAAGTACAACAACTGTAAGGGGGAAAACAACAAGTACCCAACAAAAATAAAAACATAAACAACCACAAGCCCGAACAGCTCCTTCAACCCCAAGCATGTAGAAACCATCTTGATCTCCAACCTAATCTGAGTGTCCTGAAAAACTATTTATATATAAATAGGGTGAGTATAATAGTATACTCAAAAAGATCCTCCATGAAGCATCTCATGAAAAAGTAAAGAAAGCATGTTAAATCATAGTGAACAACAAGTGAAACTAACACGTCACCTAAATAGGTATACTATATTCCCAACCTCACAATGGCTACTCTCACCATGTAATGAATACAAGAGTATATCTAATAATAAAGAATATCAAGGGTGCACTGCTACTACTTCCCCACCAGTTTTCCACTTAGCCCAAATGTCGTAGGTCCTAAGAATCTCTCTCCAAAAGTCTTTCCCACAGACACCTGGGTGAAGCACCACAATATGCACCTCGTGCAACAAAACCACCATGCCAACACACCAAAGTAACCAGGTAGATTCTGGGAGCCACCATAGCTCGCTTAATGTGTATCATACATCGGGTATTTTACCTCAAGCCATTACATCCCATACACTGAATAAGGATCCTCAAGCTATCATAGCCTATACACATTACACCTATAGTGGTCCATAGGATACAATATTCGGAATATATGTGTGTGAATAACCATAAGCCATTACAACCCTCTACAAACATATATGGGGAAAACTAACCACTATTCCTACAAGCACATGTATCTACCAATAGAAGAGAGTGGGTCTAAAGGGGGTAGTCAGCCATTCACCCACCCATCAGAATTTTGGGAAAAACTCCCCCTATGGCTCAGAATCCTCGGGATGTCAGTTTCTCTTAGTGACATGGTGGAGTAGCATATAGAAACAAAAAAATTAAAGAATATACTATAACTCACAACCAGACTATGGGAATAACCTAGTCTTATAATCAATTAAAGGTAACGTTTCTTGGACTTCAGGTGGCCACATCTAAGACTAGGTTTCTTAAATGAAAACAACAATTTAAAGAGCTTTAATAGATTAATTCATTCCCTTTTTATCAATTCCACACTATGGTAATTAATTCTTTAAAAACTAATTAACCATTTACAATTCCACATAATATTTTATTATAATCACACAAAATGTCCATTTTTCCTTCAAAATTACAACCTCATCATTTTGTTCCAGCAAACTCCAACTCCAAGGGTTAACACCATTTATTCAATTATTCATTACATTATTACTTTCCCACATTCCCAGGCATTCTAGAAAAACATTCTATGCTACTAAACACAAGGAGGATAAACACGATGAGTAGATGTACTACCCGTTGAGTATTTTACACCTATAGAAAGCGCGTAGACCCATCCTACCTTGATAAGCTAAATAAGGAAAGCGCGTGGCATACCCCACATGTCATCACCGCTTTCAGATGAAGGGTAAGAAAGACCAGCTTCCTTGACCAGTGGGGAAAAGTAATGCAGATAATCAACCAAAAAAACCAGCAAGCATATAACAAACACATCCATCCCATCCCATCATCCCTGGTGTCCTCCCTGACACCTGCATGCATAAACGAATGCACCTCACCACCCTAGGTGTCATTTAATGCCACCACCAAAAGGCCTCCATGACCCCACATATCACAGCAGCCCTCCATGCTCACATCACAACACAAGCAGCATGAAAACAAACATTTTAAAAATTGGACTCTTGGCCCTTTATCAAACAAGAGGGTAACTTAGAACCAGTCAATGAATTATTAAACAATGAGTTATTTATTCCATCTTGAATTACCTGATTTATTATATGTAGGTTCCACTTTTAGGAAACCTAAACACTAAGATATCACAAATAATTAATCATTCTTAATGAACCGTTTTGATTAACATCAAATTACAATATGGGGAACCAGATTCATTTACATGCCTCTTTAACATTAGCCAAACAATTATCAATTAATTCCAGTTTACTTTATTTACCAATTTCCATCAAGAACTAACAACTATACGAAGCAAGCATATATATCACACTATCAAGCAAAATAATAGGCAATGACATATGATAAATATCAATTTATTTATCTGGTTAAAATATTTATTATGTTAATTCTATTTTCATCCAGAGGGATAAAACATGCTAATAATACAGTTGCATGTAAAAGTAAAGAAAAGCAACAAATCCCCAACCACAAACAGTTCTTGATGTTCTTTATCCACACAAAGGGTCACCATGCTCTTCTCGCAATAACTGCATCCACCCGAGGATGTCACGATACGACTACACCAACCGAACTCCAAGAAAAATCCATCTAAAGAATATAGATTACATGCTATAAAAAGTAAAGGAGAAATAGGAGAAGATAAGACCCAAAAGAACAATGATAAAACATACTTTATGTCATAGATTGATTGATACAGTTTGGTTATGTCAAAACAGAGTGGATGCAATCCGAGGAAAAATGTTTGATTGAGAAAATCCTATAAGAAGGAATGGGATGTTTGAGCATCTCACACCCGAGAACAGGGAGAAAGAATTAGGGAGGAAGATATCTCTTCATTTTAGAATATTTAACAGAGCGATGGTTTAAGATATGATTAATTTCCCATTTAAAGCGGATCACATTAAACCACATAGTTTGGCCATGTAAAAACATCCTGAGCCATAAGAATAGTTAATATAAGAGTTATGTTCATTGAATCAGAATTAGAGTCCTTAAAACATGGATTTAATGGAATTTTAAGTTAAAGGAAAATTTTTAATGGGAAAACTGTTAGAAGCTGGAAACATTGTTCATGAAATCAAAATTTGGAAAAGGAAAACCACTATTCATGAACCACACCATTAGAACCTCACCGATAGAATAGTGTCCATGAACCTCACCAATAGAACACTGTTCAAGATCCTCAGCGTTAAAACATTATTGATTAACCTCACCAATAGAACATTATTCATGAACATCACTGATAGAACACTGTTCATGAACCTCACCATTAAAACATTGTTCATGAACCTCACCTTTAGAACCTCACCAATAGAACATTGTACCCCTACCATTATGGAAACACTGTAAACCTACCATTAGAGGATACCAATAGAACTGTTCACTGATTGAACTGTTAATAGAATTAGAAATTTGGAAAAGGAAAAAAAGGATACCATTAGAGGATACCTATAGAACTGTTCACCGATAGAACTATTCATAGAATTGGAAATTTGGAAATGGAAATAGAGGTTACCATTAGAGTTTACCGATAGAACTATTCACTAATAGAACTGTTCATAGAATTGGAAATTTGGAAAAATAATGAGATGTTACCGTCAGAGGTTACCGATAGAACTATTCACTGATGGAAATGTTCAAAAAACTCAAAATTTGGAAATGGATAGCATCGAAGAAAGAAACTCAACTATAAACTTTTCGCCGAACTCCTCCCATGAGATCGATGACTCCTCATGATCCTCGAGGAACAAGAATCCCCACTGCCTCACTACTCCACGCAGTATCGTCAGAACCAAGGAATCCTAGTTCCTTTTCCATGAACAGATCAAACTAAAGCCTATCTCGACCTCCTCCAACCAGTCTTCCTAGATTTCATATGAAACAGATCCCTCATACATCTGCAGACTCTGACGCTGAAACTCTTAGAGTGTCTTCTTCCAATTTTCGTCATCATCAACCTCTGCTCTGCGGCGATCTTCTAGAACAACCTGCTAGACATTTTCTGCGCAAACCTAATGAGGACGTCGACCTGGAGCCATACATGTAAAATAAAAAAACCATTAGTGCTCTTGAACCTTGAATATGGAAGACTGAACATTAATTAATTTATTTTTTCCATTCATTTATTTTAGGTTAACCTATCCCAACATCTACCCATTGAAACACATACACAATGATTAATGATGCATGATCCTTTCCTAGGTCTCTACCCAGTAACTAGTATCACCTCATTTAGTAGCCACTATAAACTTAAAGGTATGTACATCAGATCATAGGGGGCACTAAACAACTATGTCTTAGTCAGTCTCCAATGTTTAGATCACTTTCTAAACATGAATGACACCATTACCCTACCAACCCTTGAAACCTCACATGTTCCTACCTCCAAACTCCATCATATCCCTCAATGAGACCTCTGATACCTCTCTGTCATGACCCCCTCCCCACAAAGAGTACCCCTACTGGGCTAGCAATGTGAGAAGGGAGATAATTACCCTAGAGTCCTGCCTCCAGTAGGCCCTGGGTTTGGGACTAGCACCGATGGTATAGTAAACACACAAATGGGAGGCATTAACCTCTAAGAGAACACATGTGGTAGGGAGATATAAGATAGACACCAAACAACTCCGAATCAGAATAGAAATATTTATGAAAACCCAAGTGAACATATGTAATGTCATGAAAAAGTACTACAACAAGAAGGGGGAAACTAAAATTTCCCAATGGAATGAAAGAAAACACCAACCACAAGCCCGAACAAATCCGGTAACCCCAAGCTAGTAGAAACCAGCATGATCTCCAACCTTATCCAAGTGGTCTGAAAAATAGTATATATATACATAGGGTGAGTATAACTGTATACTCAGTTGGATCCTCCCTGAAGCCTCCCGTGAAAAAGTAAAGAAAGGATACAAAACAACATTGACCAACAAGTGAAACTATCTCATCACCTAAATTGGTATACAATGATCCCAACCTCACCATGACTACTCTCACAATGTAACGAATACAAGATTATATCATATAATAAAGAATATCAATGGTACCCTTCTATTACTACCCCACTGTTTTTCCACATTTCTCCAACGTCGAACATCGTAAGCATACCTCTTCAAAAGGAATTCTCGTATACACATAGGTGAAGCACCAAAATATTCACCTCGTTCAACTAAACCACCACATCCACACCCCAAAATTAACCAGGTAGTTTTTTGGAGCCACCACAGCTCACATAACATGTATCATACATTGGGTATTATACCTCATAGAATTACAACCCATACACCCAGTAAGGATACTCAAGCCATCACAGCTTATAAACGTTAGAACCATAACATTCCATTTGATACTATATCTGGAATATATGTGTGTGAATAACCACAAGCCATTACATCCCTCTATACACATATATGGGGAAAACTAACCCTTCTGCCTACCAACACAAGTACCTACCAAGAGAAGAGAGCGGGGCCAAAGGGGGTTGTCAGCCATTCACCCTCCAACCAAAATTTCGAGGAAAACACCCCCCAAGGCTCAGAATCCCCGGGGTTTCAATTTCCCTTACTGACATGGTGGATTAGTGTATAGAAACAGAAAATGTACAGAATATATTATAACTCACAACCACACTATAGGGAATAACATAGTCCTGGACTCAACTGTAGCTAATGGCTCTTGGACTCCGGGCTTCCACTTCTAAGACTATGTATCATATAAGCACACAAACATTTAAATAGATTTATTAGATTACTTCATTACCTTTTTATTAGTTCCAATTTACGTTAATTAATTCTTTAAACATAAATTAACCATTGAAAATTCCACATTAAATTTCATTAGCATCACACCCAAAGTCCACTGTTCCTTCAAAATTACAACTTCATCATTATGTTCCACTAAATTCCAACCCTATGGTTCAACACCATTTATTCAATAAATCATTACAGAATTACATTCCCACATTAATAGGCATTCTAGAACAACCTTCTACGCTACTAAACACAAGGGGATCAACACAGTTAATATATGTACTACTTGTCATGTCTTTTACACCAATAGAAATCACGTAGACCCAACATCCCTTGAGAAGCTAAACACGGAAAGCACGTAGCATACCCTGCACATCTTTGCCTCTTTCAAAATAATGGTAAGAAAGAACAACTGCCTTGAGTAGTGGGAAAACTTAAAGAAGATAATCAACCAAAAACAAAGAGAAATCATCCAATAAACACATCCATCCCATTCCATTATTACTTGTGTCCTCCCAGACACTTGCATGAATAAACTGATGTATATCAGCCCTAGGAATCATTTACTACCACAACCAAAAGTCCTCCATAACCCCATATATCACAACAACCCACCATGCTCACATCACAACTCACGGAGCATGAAAACAATCATCTTAACTATTGGAATCTTGGCCCTTTATCAAACAATAGGGTAACTCACAACCCTTCAAGGAATTATCAAACAGTGGGTTCATTATTACATCTTGAATTACCCAATTTATTATATGTAGGTTCCACATTCAGGAAACCTAAATAGTAAGCTATCACAAATAATTAAACATGCTTACTGAACCGTTTTGATTAACATAAAATTACAACAAGGAGAACCAGATTCATTTACATGCATCTCTATCTTTAGACAAACAATTATCAATTAATTCTGGTTTATGTTCATTACCAATTTCCATCAAGAACGAACATAAATACAAAGCAAGAATAGATATCACACTATCTGGAAAAACAAGAGGCAACAACATATGATCGACATCAATTTATTTATCTACTTCAAATATTTATTATTCCAATTCCATTGTCATACAATGGGATAAAACATGCTAACAATACAGTTTCACATAAAAGATAAGAGAAGAAACAAATCCCATACCTCAAACAGTTTATGACATTCTTTATCCACACAAAGGGTCACTATCCTCCTCTCCCGATAACTGCATCCACCGGATGATGCCATTGTACAACCGCACCAACTAAAACACAAGAAAAGTCCATTATAAGCATGGAGATCACATGCTATAAAATGGATGGAGAAACAAGAGAAGATGAACCCCAAAAGAATGACAAAAAAATATAACTTATATTGAAGATTAATTAATACATCTTGGTTTCATTAAAACAGAGACGAACCAATTTGAGGATAAAAGGTTGATTATGCAACTCATATGAGAAGGAATGGGATGTTAGAGAATCTCAAACCTAAGAACAAGGAGAAATAATTAGGGAGGAAGATATCCCATCCCTTTAGAAGATTTAATGGGGCGACGGTTTATGATACACCTAATTTCCCATTAAAATCTGATCACTTAAAACCATGTGGTTTGACAAAGTAAAAACATCCCAAGCCATAGGAATAATTAATATAGAAGTTATGGCCTTTGAATTGGAATTAGGTTCCTTAAAACGAGGCTTTAAATAAATTTTATGGAAATGGAAAATGCTAAAGGGGAGAAACTATAGGAAGCTGGAAACATTGTTCACGCACTGAAAATTTGGTAATGGAAAAACACTGTTCATGATCCTCACCATTAGAACATCACCGGTAGAGAACTATTCATGAACATCACCAATAGAACACTGTTCTTGAACCACATTGTTAGATCCTCACTGATAGAACACTGTTTGTGAACCTTACTGTTAAAACACTGTTCATGAACTTCACCATTAAAACCTCACCGATAGAACATCGTACACCTACTATTCTGGAAACACTATACACCTACCATTAGATGTTACTGATAGTACTATTAACCGATAGAACTGTACACAGAATTGGAAATTTGGAAAAGAAAATAGATGTTACAGTTTGGGGTTACCGATAGAACTGTTCACTAATAGAAATGTTCATAGAATTTGAAATTCAGCAAAGGAAATAGAGGTTACCGTTAGTGGTTACCAATAGAACGGTTCACTAATAGAACTGTTCATAGAATTTGAAATTTGGAAAATGAAAGAGAGGGAAACATTAGAGGATACCGATAGAACAGTTCACTGATGGAACTGTTCACATAATTGGAAATTTGGAAAAGGAAAGAGAGGTTACCGATAGAACTATTCACCGATGAAACTGTTCACAATACTCAATATATGGAAAAGGAAAAAGGTTACTGTTAGAGGTTACCGATAGAACTGTTCACCAATGGAACTATTCATAGAAAACAAATTTTGGAAAATGAAAGAGTGGATACCATTAGTGGTAACCGATATAACTCTTCGTCGATGGAACTATTCACATAATTGGGAATTAGGCAATAGAAAGAGAGGTTACCATTAAAGGTTTCCAATAGAACTGTTCAACGATGGAACTGTACACAGAACTCAAAATTTAGTAAAGGAAAGAGAGGTTACCATTAGTGGTTACTGAAAGAACTGTTCGCTGATTGTTACTGATGCACTCTTCACAACTATCTACCATTGGAACTATTCATTGAGGGTCACCGATGCTACTATTCACTAAAAGGGAAAACAATTAGCAAAGTGTTGGGGATAAGTCACCTTGACCTCCCGGAACACATCAAACACCATATTTTCACAACGGAATGGACCAAAGATGTTCAGAACTTTACATCATATATGATATCTTATTTATGTATGTTGTTCTTGTATAATTTATTAAAAATGATTTAACTATAATAAATTATATTAATAAACCCTTGAAAAAAAATAAAATAGTAAGGGTTAATTTTACAATGAATTTATTTATCCAATGTTGTTTTTACATATATATAGGGACCTCTTTATCATCCAAATAAGTTTTTCTTTAAAATGTATTTCAAAACATTTTTACTATTTTCATGAATATGGGTTAATGTCATTTATAACCTTTTTTTTAATTTTTATAAAAAAAATTAAAATAATCATTCTATTGTTTTCTAAATAAGGTACTTAATGTCCTTTTCAACAGATTAAGGTAAGAATGTTTTTAACATATACGGCGGGTGCAGTTATTTTCCACATTTATAACATCTTCAAAGGTTCCCATATAATATTATAATAATATTTTCAAAATAAATATTTTCTTTTATAATTATGTGACTTTTAAATGATTTCAAAATATAAAGAGATATAAATCTAAAATAGTTTTGATTTCATCTATGTCAACATCCTTTGAATGATTTTACTCTTGTTTGAAGTTGATTTATTGTGATACAATCTTCCTTATTGAATTTATGGTTTTGTGATAATTATTACTATGGATGTGTTTTTTTATACAATTCATTGTTTATGGTTAATGTATTAACAATTTGAATGTTATTTGTAATATGAATTTTTATGTTATGTTTCAAAATTTTCGTATGAGTAATGCATGGGACTTCGTAAGGGACAGGTGGAGCCCACTATAGACCCTCGAGGCATTGGTAGGTATCATGAGAATAACTAGTGTCCTTGCACAATGCCTTGAAAATATCATTATTTGTAGTCTTCTTACAATGCATTAACTATATGGTTATGATGACCAGCATTCTTCATTCTATCATTATGAAATTAGTTATTAATATTACATTTGATTTTTATACTATTGAAATATCCATGTGAATAATTAAATGGAATTACTTGACTTATCATTTAAATATTATGTATAATTTTATGTTTAAAAGGTTTGTCTTTTATTTGTATGCATTTCCTTGGTTGGGACCACATTGTGTATAAGTTTGGATTTGATGTCAATCGTTATCACTAAAGATCAAAATGAAGAAGGAGATGAAGAACTCACCATGTACATGTATCAATGGCGATACATTATCTACAACAATGAAAACATTACAGAGAGTGTTGAAGGGATTGATTTTATAAAGATATCATGCAACATATCATAGTTTAAAGAGACCATGCAAGAGCCAACTTGTATAAACATGCATTATTGAATGAGGGTGCATATGGAGATTTGATGATTTATTCATGATCATAAAATGATAATAAAATGATTCAAGTCATATTTAGGGTTGACTAGAAATAATGATGATTTCTAGAAGACAAGGATGTTGGGACGTTGCAGTACTTTCCCTAGAGAATATTGCGACGCTAAAACTGATCGTTCAATGAGTATATATCAGTGTGGAAGGAGTTTCTGTTAAAATCATTTTTTAATTGAATATGTCAAATGACAACGGATCATCATTGGTGTTCTTGGAATATCAGATTTTAACGTGGCATTGTTTCCCAGTGTTTGCATAATTTTTGGGGATGAAAATTGGGATATGGAGAATTTTGGTTTATGAAAATAATGGTTTACACAATTTCTAGGATATATCTTAATGTTGCGTGCAATTATATTTCTGTTATCCGAACATCATAGTCGGTATATGTAGAGGCTTGAGTGAATGATTGGTTTTTTGGTGCATGATTAAAGGGAGTTTTGAATGTTGCACACAAGGCATGATTCAAGGTCTGAATATAAAAAAATGGAAAAGGAATGATGTTCATGAAAGATTCAATATGATAATTAAAGATGAGGTTGGCACAAAAAATATTATGTTCTCAATGAGATGTTTAATGTGGTTTTGTACGATGTGTCGGGAACTTACACAAAACATCAGGCAGTTTGCATGTAGAAGGTCGACGAGGACTATAAATAAGAGGTGACCCCCTCACATTTAGATAGATTGGAACTTAGAAAAATATCAATCTATGATGTGTCAAAAAATTTATGAAAAGGGTAGTTCGTGAAAGAAATAGAGTTGCACGTAGTAAGGATAAGTTGTGTGGAAGAAGATAGTTGTGCAGAAGATTGAAGTTGCACACAAGAGGTATTTCATGGCAAGTCATATCTTACATGCATGTCATAAAATTTTCATGAAAGACACATAAAAGGGTTCATGAAAAATTTTGGAGTCTTGCTGGACTTAGACAAGTTCTTAGCACTCTCGAAGCATCTTTGAGAAGAAGGAAGTACCTTGAACCATTTGGTTTTAAAAAGTGATGTAGTACCACACAAATACGAATAGTGTTTAATAGTATCATTGTTCATTAAGAAGAGATGAAGAAAGATACATGAAAATAAACCTATACCTGCAATGAAATAAAGAAGAATACAGATGCACATAGGTGTTAGTATTGGGAATTAAAGAAGGGAAGAAGAAGAACATAGTGTCCCCAAATGAAGATTTTGAATTATTCAGGGAAGTACGATTGCGATGATGATTTGAATTACTAGTGTGCTTGTTTAGGGATTTCAAGTGTATCAATCCAAGACACCGATGCATCAGTTTATCATGCTGAATAGAGACAATTAATTGAATAAAAATATATTTTAGATACATTCATATCTATAAACTAAGTGGGACTTTACCCAAGAGAGTGAGTTAGCGGGAGTCAATGGGAGTGACCTGAGAGAAGTAGTGATCTATCCATGAACCTATTTAAAGGTAGTGAGCATAGGAAATAGTGACTATTGTCAAACCTTTGTAATCCACATCTAGTAACGAATAGCAAGATTTGGTATGACCATCAACCGGTCAGCGTATGCTCCTTTATCAAAGCCCTTAGTGGTGGACCATGTACAACATGTTGTGTTGTCCTTCTCTATGTTTTAATTAATGCACATATCCATAAATTTGGTTTTCAAAAATTCCTACCAAAATGAGAAATTTATCCACAAAAGAATCAAAAAAGTTGAAACCCTTATTCACCCTATCTTAGGGTGGTCTAGGGTCCTTTAGCCTTAATGGTTTAGGTTTTTTATAGTAGTTTCCCCTATATTATGAAATTTACATAGAATCTGATCTCACCCCTTTATAATTATTTATTTTTTACCAAGATGTGATGAATTATAGAGAATATGAGGTCACCATTATCTACAAATATATTTTCTAACATCTTTGAGTGAAGATGGTTTCTAGATAGTTCTATTACATTACAGATTCAACAGTCCGTGAACATTTCTAACTCCCAATAGATCATAAATATTATTCTTGCAGCTATTTCATAGCTTTTTTATGTAATCAGGTATGGTCGTAAAAATTTTGTTTTTTTAATAAATCAATCAACCACAATGCCTATAAAATTAAAATTATCATGGCCATCCATGAGGCAGCATTGATTAAAAAGGATCAATGTTGAAACTTGGTTCGTGATTTTGGGATCCTTCGTCAGATTGGAGTGAATGGGAAATATCCTCATCCAAAGTCTAACTTTGAAGTGTTATGGCTTCCTCCTCCCCCAGGACGGATTAATGTTAACATCGATTGTTCCTCAAAAGGCATCCTGGGCCCAGAGGGTTGTGGTGTGATTTTCATGAATCACCTGTATCAGACTCTTGGATGATTTTATGGATGTTGTGGCACTACATCCTCACGGGATGTGGATATGCTGAGCATTATCCATGCTATCTCTTTTAAAAGGTGTCTCAACTGGAACAACATCTGAATCGTGAGTGACTCCAATACTATTATCTAGGCCATATGGAGTTGTACCATTCACCTTGCCTGGCCGCTCACTGCTCTCTGGATATATTGTTTGAACTCTCTTTTTGAGATCAACTTGATCTCCACTCACACCTACCGTGAAGCTAACAGGATTGATGACGGGATTTCCAATATGGGTGTTTTGATTGATATGATTTGGAGGGATGATCTTCCACCTGAGTTACTCCGTCTCTATGTTAGGGATGTTAACAAAATACCATATTTCAGAATTATGTAATCTCTTTTTTTATCAATATGTTTTGGTGTTTTGGTCATTGACCAGAACACATCCTTTCCAAAAAAACCTGTAGGAATAGGAGAAGGGACATGAGTGTGTTCTAAGGAGACAAAATTTCATAGTTTTTCCATTTCATATTGTATTTTAAAACGTATGTTTGTATCCAATACTTCCAAGTCTACTAAACTAATCTGTATTTAGAGACATGATCTATTGTGATCATAACAATGTTATGTAATAATGCACTAAATTTGGGTAACTGGGGTTGGGGTGTTATAGTTTGTATCAGAGAAATTTTAGTACAAACCATGAAAACAAGTTTTAGAAAAACTGTGATTAGAGAACATTACCCTATGATAGACTTGGAGGATTTGTATAGAATAACTTGCATGAATTTTGGTAAAGTAGATAATTTTATATTTTCCAAGAAATAAATCCCTGTCTAGATATGAGTCAGTAGTGATAGACCTGGTACATATTT
The DNA here is from genome assembly GCA_963277665.1 of Viscum album. Lineage (NCBI taxonomy): Eukaryota > Viridiplantae > Streptophyta > Magnoliopsida > Santalales > Viscaceae > Viscum > Viscum album. The sequence goes on from OY728143.1 coordinate 1,021,378,200, forward strand.
AACTAGGAGTGGAACCACAGAAAAGGAGTTTCGGGCTTGAATCGAGGTATCCTTGTACACAAAAATGAGTTTTGGAGCACTCTTGGTTACAACACTCCTAGGGGATATCCTTAGGATAATTCACATTTTCCTTATAAACCATTATGAAGGATTTATTATTAAATACATTCTCTATGAAAACAAATTTTTAAGATTGTTGATTACATTCATAAACTGTTCAATTTATGTTAGCTATTTTACAAGTATAAAATTATGTATTGAGATTCTTAAACTAATATAGTGTATTCCATTGATTAGAAATGGTACATAGTGTAAGTAATGTAAATTGTATCAATGCCCATAATCCATGTAGGGATTTTCCTCCAACTCAATATAATTATCATAGAGATGGTGATGCAATAGGTGATTAACAACTTATAACAAAACTGCTAAAACTCACATAGGTTATGAATAATAACCATACCCATATAGAGCACACATATACACATTGTGGAGGTTCAATGTTAAACCACTTCATGAGGAAACGACCAAAAAAAATCAATGCGAATACAAATCCATTTGTAGCTGAGAAATTGATATGTTACATAGGAAAAATATTTCATTCTTTGGGGAGTAATGAAAGGGTAAATGATTTCATGGCATTTTATCACCTCATAAGAGATTCAGATCAATGGTGGTCATAAATTCAAAAAACCAAGGAGGATAAATAATTATCAAACATGTAATGGACATATTTTAAAAGGATTTTCATATAAAAATACTTTCCTTGTGAATATCTTGCCGATATGGAATGGAAATTTATGAGTCTGAGGGAAAAGAAGGATGAAAAAGTCACAAAGTATGAGGATAACATTACAAGGTTAGAAAGACATGATAAATATAATATATGTAACCCAATGATTAATATTGATTTTTTATTTGATGGGTTATAACCATTTCTAGATTGAGAATAAGTCTCTAAATATTTCTGGTCGTACGAAGATATAGTCTCATGTGTTATCACGATAGAAAATCAATTCTCCAAGTCTTATGACTTTAAAGGAAAACAAGAGAATAAGAGATCATCAAAACACGATGGAAATGGAAATAAGGAGAATAAGGGAATAGTTGAATTTCCATCCTATAGTAAATGTGAGATGAAAAACACCAACACATTCTTGAAGGGAATGGTAGTTTGTTACATGTGTGGTGAAAAAGGCCACCAAACTCGTGATTGAAAGGGAAAGAAAGATGTTATCAATGTCGAATTGTAAAATTCTAGAGAAATGGGGCATTATTCCAATGAATTTCATAAGCATAAAGAAATAATACCTAAAAAGGCCAAGGGTGCAAGGCCAAGTTTATGCAATCACTACTGTTAAGGTTGATGCTCTTAATGACGTGGTGGAAACTAATTTAATGGATTCCCCAAATTTATCATATGAATTATTTGATTTTGGATCCTCGCATTGTTTTCTATCATCCCAGTTTGCAATGAAAATTAGATATTTCCAATTTGATTTAAAAAGGGAGTTTTCAGTCAAAACATCTAATGAAAGTATCATTGCAATAATGTTTGTGAATCAGTTCCCATTATAGAATATAAACATGATTTATCTACTGATATTTTTGTAATACCCACGATTGAATTTGATATAATCCTTAGTGTGGATTGGTTTAGAGACCATGATGCGAAAATTTATTTTAAGAAGAAGGATGTTACAATTTTTATGATGATAAATAATATGTTATCTTTAGAGTCAAAACATCACCATATTATTTTCATCAAGATCCACCCCCAATAGCTCTACTAAATACAATTAACATGGATGAAGATATTGAAATAATTATTGGTGTGGAATTGAATCTTTAAATAGAGGAATTACCTATTATGTAAGAATATGTTGCTGTATTTCCAATGGATTTACCTATACATCCTCCAGAATGATAAATTTAGTTTTCCATCGATTTAATTCCTGGTTCAAGGCCCCTATCAATGACCCCTTATAGTATGGTGAATGTAGAATTAGTAAAACTAAGGAAACAACTAATGGAATTGAGTAATAAATTATTTTTTCCACCTAGTGTATCTCCATGGGTAGCCAATGTTCTTTTTGTTAAGAAAAAGGATGGATATATGAGGTTGTGCATTGACTACATGAATATTAATTCTATAACAATAATGAACTGCTATCCTCTACCTCACATTAATGATTTATTCGATCAACATCATGGAGATAAATATTTTTCAATGATTTACCTTCGATATAGATATCATCAGTTGTTTGTGAAGAAAGAATACATTCTGAAGAAAAAATTTTATACTAGGTGTGGGAATTATGAGTTTATACTTATGCTTTTTTGCAGACCAATGAAAGATCATTATTCATGAATCTAGTGAATAGTGTTTTCCAAAATATATCTGAATGTCATTGTAGTTTTATTTATTGATGATATCTTAGATTACTCTAAAGCTATGATAATCATTAAATTCACTTGCACACTATTATATTGACTACTAGAAGAAATGAATTATATGGGTAGTTTAGAATGTTTGAATTATGTCTTCAAGATATTAATTTTGATGGACATATAGTCTCTATGGATGGAATGTATGTTGATCCATCTAAGATAAGAGAAATAACAGTATTTTCATCCGCGATGGGTATAACTATGATACACAGTTTTATTGGTTTAGCAAGTTATTATCTGTGTTTCATATAGAATTTTTCCCGATTTCCTAACCCATTAACCAAGCTCACATGTAAATGAGTTAATTTTTTTTGGACAAAAGAATGTCAAGAATGTTTTGAATAACATAAGAAAATATTAGTCAATGACTCTATCTTGAATCTACCATTGGTAAATGATGGGTTTGTTACTTATAGTGATGCTTCATAGAAAGGACATGGTAGTTTCGTTATGTATAATGGTAGAGTTATATCCTATGCATTGTGACTGCAAAAAATCAAAGAAAAAAAGAATCCTACTCATGATGTTGAGATAGAATCGGTAGTCTTTTCTTTTAATATATAGGGACATTATTTCTATAGTTAAAAAAAGATAGATATAAACTGATCAGAAAATTTTGAAGTATATGTTCTCACAGAAGGAATTCAATATGAGGAAAGGTTATGGATTAAACTACTAAAATATTATCATTAAACTATAGAATACCACTTGGGGAAATAAAATAAGGTTTAAGATTCTTTGAGAAGAAAGGATCATGGATTTTTTAACAAGATGAGTGTTGAAAGGGAACTTATGTTCATGGATCATTTATATATGGATATGGGAATAATCATGGAAGGTGAAACATGAATACTTTTTCAAAATTTAGCAAATCTATCTTTACTAGGAAGGATAAAATGTTATCAAACTAAGGATGAGTATTTTCAAAAGAAAATTAAAGTTGTGTATGATGTGAGATTGATCAACTTTGTATATGAAGATAGAATTTTGAAATTTGGGAATAGACTTTGTGTTCCTGATATAACTGATCAAAAAAGTGATTTCTTGGATGATGATCATAGCTCCAATTTCTCTGTACAGCCTAGTAGCACTAAGAAGTATAAATATTTGAAGAAAAATTTTTGGTTGGATGACATGAAATAGGAGATTACTGATTATGTGTCATGATGTATGGTTTTTTAATAAGTTATGGCAAGAAGATAACATCCGGGAGGATTCATTCAACCTCTCCCCATACCTGAGTGGAAATGGGGTGATATAATGATCAACATAGTCATGGGGATACCAAATATTCCTAGAAGGAATGATGCAATATGGGTCATTGTGGTCGTCTTACTAAGTAAGAAAATTTTATTTCTATAAGAGAATGTATACCAATTGAACATTTCACAAGACAATATGTTGCAAAAGAGCCTCAGCCCTGTTGGTGAGGACTCGCTAGGTGCATCCAAGAGACCTGATATCAAATCCGGGTGGAGGCATATTTCTGAGGTACTGTAGCAGTACTGTAGCAGGCATTGTTCGGTACTGTAGCAGCCTGAACTATTCATCCATCTAGGCCTTTGGGCCACCGGTTTGGTCCTCGGGTCCTGCAAGGCTTTCGGGCCACCCACGACCTTCAGGCCAGTTTATTCTCAAGTCCTTAGGGCCACCCCAAGTCCTTAGGGCCACATGAATGCAGGCCCCATACACACTACAAAAAAAGAGCAGCCCTAGAAGAGGATTCAGAGCAGGTTCACTCACCAGAGCAGAGGCAAATGGATTGTCAGAATGAGAGGGTATGACTATGCCATTGGTACCAGCCTGTGCTTGCACGGGAATCCTAGCCAAGCGGTCATGCAATGGTGGAGAGATACTATCAAGATGTAGATGCTGGGGAGGGGCAGTTCCTTGTAGATAGTCTGGTTTAATTACTTAAGACCTTCGGGTCATTTAATCTCCTAATCCTACGGGACATGTAATCTATGAGCCTACAGGCCTTGTATGGGTTCCCCTTCATACCTTGAAATGGGGGTTATCAAAAATCAATAAAAATGAAGGCCTTCGGGCCATTCAGGCAAGGAAATATATTAAGGAAGTTGTAATTCCTCATGGATTAACCCTATCAATTGTTTCTTATTGTGATCCTCATATTACATTTGGATTATAGAAAGGTCATCAGAATGATATGGATATTGAATTTTGTTTGAGAACTGCCTACCACCCTCAAACTGATGGACAATCAGAATAGTCTATTCAAACCACATAAGACATGATGAGATCTTTCTCATTTGACTTTCTAGCTATTTGGGATATATATTTACATATGATAGAATTTCCTTATAATTGTAGCTCCAATTCCTATATTGAGATGGAACTATATGAAGCGTTATATGGAAAGTGATGTCTCACACAAAACTATTGGGATGATGTTGGTGAATAAAAACTCATAGGCCAAGAACATGTTGAGTAAAATAGTGGAAAAAGTGAATATTATCAAGACCCACATCAAAGAAGCTCAATGTTGAGAAAAGATCAATGCCGATTACCGAAGGACGGATTTCGAATTTCATGTAAGGGATCATGTTTTCTTGAATGTATCTCATTGGAAGGGTGTTATATGATTTGGAATGAATGGTAAATTATACCCTAGGTACATTAGGCCTTTTGAAATTCTAGAACGAATTGGATTTGTAGCTTACCATTCGGAAATATGTCCAAGACTCTCCACAGTTCTTGATGTTTTCCACATATCACTGTTTAGAAAAAACACGCATGAACCATCACATGTACTCACCTATGATGAAATAGAACTAGACCCCGAATTTATATATTGTGAAGAGCATGTCAGGATTCTTGATACCAGAGAACAAGTGTTGGGAAACCGGACGACTCGTCTGGTAAAACTTCTATGAAGAAACCATATGATGAAAGAGGCAATGTGGAACCCGAGGAACTTAAGATGAAGAATCTCATGAATATTTTTATGTTGTATTATTTTAGAAATTTTGAGGATGAAATTATTTGAATGAGGGAAGAATGTAACACCTTAACCTTCAACGATAGTTTCTGTTTGAATAATGTAAAAGCTTGAATTGTACGAAACATCAGGTTCCAGCACACCACGGCCAATCCATCCAAACATTATAACTAGTAATAGAAACATTTTAAAATTTTATAAATTATATTTTAACAAATTTACATTGGTTTTTGATTTGAAATATCAAAATTATCTTAGGGTGAATTTTTGGTATTTTCTGAAAACACTCAATTTTTAATGAATAGTGAAAAACACATCGTTATTGTATAAAACCTATATTTTATTTAAATAATTATTTATTTTATTTAAATTTATTTTAGGTCAAAATATATACATAATACCTATATATGTTCAGTATAATTCATTGGAGCTATTTCATAATAAAATTAGATGTATAAAATAGTATTGAACATTTTAACATCTTTTACCCACCTTCTAGGAACATTTGAAAATTAGCATAAAAAGTAATTTTACCACTTCTTTGAATAGAATTTCAAAAATCAGAGAGACACAATTTACATCAGTAAGTAAAATGTGGTTCAATTGGATGAAAATAAATTTTGGTGAATAGTAACTTTTGAATTTTATTTAACAGGGTTAAAAATAAATAGGGAAATTAAAGGTAAAAATGATATTATAATTACCCTAACACATGTAAAAATTCTATTGGATAATAATTTCTCATCTTGAAATCATCCTTATGAATAAAATTTGATCCTCTTTGATCCACATGGATTAAAATAAGACATTTATTATTATTTTATTTAAAGAATAGTTAAATGTAATGAATTTAAATTTTTATAATTAAAACATTTTTAATATAGGGTTAAAAATATGAAACATTAGACCATATATATTCATTAGAAATATAAAAATATTTCCTACATAATGGTATATTAATTATATTTTGTTAGATATTAAATAATTAAATTTATTTATGACACAATGATGATGCAGTAATTACCTTATTAATGGATGATTAAAATAATTGATATTATAAATATCCAACTAACTGTAAATTAAGACTTATGAGGAATTAAACTAATTTTATATGTTAATATGACATTTTAGGTTTGATTTAATATATTGTTTCCAATTAATCAAACATTTTTGACTTTCACAAATACCAAATACTGAATAGTGTCAAAATTGACAAAAATGAGTGTTTAAAACATATAATATATTTTTAATTTATATAATATTCCTAAATATATAAGGTTTGTCCAAATGGATTAGAAAATATTTGAAATTTCAATAATGAACCACCTGGGGTTCTCTGAACTTTTTAAAGTATATTTATTAATCATTTATAATATTAATACAAGAATATATGGTAAAAGATTCACTATTTAACTTAGAGTTAAATCTAAAAGATATGAATAATTTGGAGACCTAAACCTTTTTAAACCTATTTTATGAGAGGTTTTTGACCCAATCCCCTTCTTATCTATGAAATAAATCATTTTAGAGAAATTATAAACTAAATATGATTTTATAATAAGACATAATGTATGAGTTAGAAATTGACAAAAATTAATCTAAAGAATGAAATTATTTTCATCCAAAAATTATCAATTATGAATGATTCCATATATATTTTTTCAATAAAATAATTACTCAAACTTATGATAATTATCAATAGAAACTGTGTTTTCATAACACCTTAATTTTTTTGAACTGATGGCATTTTAATTGATCACATATTTATGATTTTGAGCCCATTATATTTTAATTGATCATTGTTTTGTTTTTGATTGATGAAATAAATTACTCCCAATAAAAAATTTACTCCTTTAATCCATCTCTAATCATCTCTCCCAACCCATGCTCCTCTATGTGGAACAACTATTATATGCAACATTAGGTAACAGTTATGGTTCTAAACTTCCCCTTTTAGTACATGTTTTAGTATCCATTTTTATTATGCCCATTTCTATGAATAAAAAATTCAGGTATTAATCCTTAGATAGGAATGTATAATTTTAAGTTAAAGATTATTTTTAGATAGGGTAGAATATAACACTCTATGATTTTGTTAATTATTATTATTTTATTTAATTCAATGTTTGCAATATTTTTCATTTCACATATCATAGAAAAAATATTATTTTATATTTAATAATTATGTTGGTATTGAATTATATGAAACAAAATGTTAATCATGCACTACACTCATAATAAATTTCTATTTTCTCAACATAGAATACCAGTGTTATTTTCGTTACACAAAAGAATGAATTTATTTTATGGCTTTCTTAACACGCATGACAATGTTTTACCAAACAATGAGAAATAATGAAAATATTATTCATTGATATAATAATATAAAACCTATATATAAAACTAGTTGTAATGAATAGTATTAAATAATTTATTTAAAAATATAGTTTATGAAAATATAATATGAACTCATTATTTATCAATTAATTATAAATGAATATGAATACATGTTTAATATAATAGAAATATTAATATTTTTATATTCAAAAATCTATTTTACCAAATAAATAAAATTAATTATAATTAGTGAGTAATATTAATGTTTTATAAATGATATATATTCAACAAAATATTTTTGTTATTCATCCAATATATTGGATTGACATTTTATAAGTGAATCGTAATTTTATACATAAAAACCTATATTTTTATCAAGTACGTTTCAATGCCTTTAAATAGAGAACACATTTTAAATCAACTTTTTAGATCTATTATTGATTTAATGTGTAAAAATAACCTTTATATTTGGAATATAATCGTTCAAAATAAGTTAAAATATTTTTTTAGTTAATTTTTTTAAGATTTAAATTTTTAATGAATTGTTAAAAATACTAGATTTTAATTCAGAACATCATTGTCATCTAATTTATTTAAAAATATAAATTTTATTTTAATTACATTTTCACTTATAAGTAGATAATATTATAATAAATTAATCCAATTTTGGTTATTTTGACCAATTTCACAGTGAAATTGTACATAAAGACATTTTATTTTGTTGATCAATGTTTTACTTAAAAACTACATAGTGTCATCCCATCAGAGATATTAATATTAAATAAATTTATTCCACTATAATGATTGGAAATTTAAAAAATTGATACCATGTTTTAAAACATAATAATTTAGAATTTATAATAATGTAATCAGAGTTATTGAATATAATTATTACCAAATGCAATTAATATTTATTACACGATAAAGGAAAATTTTATCTTAACTACTGACTAAGAAATAAATTTAAAACCCATAAGACCTATAAAATATTAAAACCCATTTACTAAATATTATTTTTCCATTAATCATTCATTATAGAGATCGGTCTGTTTGTTAAAAACATTATTAGATAAATACATGGGCACACCTAACTTGTTTTCAAAAATGAAAAGTGTGTCATTTCCCTGCCTTATAAAAGCCCACCACATCTACCTCTTCATCAATCATCACAAAAATCTTATGTAAGACCATTATTTTGTCCCAAAGGATTCCAAATATCCCTAAATTCCTCTTATAAGCCTCCCTAATGGTAGACAAAATTCCAAAGAAGCCATTTGGAAACCAAAAGGAGTTATCCGATAAAGAGGTAACACCTTTTCCCAAGCTCCTTTATTCTCATTGTAATTCTCCAAAACCTCTAATATATTTCTTCCATGATTTTATAAATACAAAATTATCCTAAATATACAAATATTTTTTATAATAAGGGTTAAACCTACACTTACAAACACCCTCATATAATGGGTAATGACCATTCTGTTCAAGTGTACAGTAAACTACCACCTCCCTAAACAATGATTGTTCATGTTTACTTTACCAAATATGACTGTAGAAATTATGATATAATATATATTTATATATTTTATATATTATATTTATTAATTATTTAATATTCAATATTAATTTTAAAAATACATAACCTTTTTCTTTTTATATACTGTATATATGAAAAGTTTTGTTTGAGGAAGTGGGGATTATCGCCCCTACAATGAGATGTGATTAATTCAAACAATACAAGGAATGTAATAGTGATGGGTTAAGTGAATATATATTATATATATGATATAATAAATAAACATTAATAATGATATATATATATTTAATTTTCTTCTTTCATCCAATATAGCTATAAAATTGAAACTATATCCATGCGTACGTGAAACTTACCATATCCATGAATAGTGTATCACAATTCATTATTATATATTATACATATTATTATGATAAAAAACGTAATTAATATAGATTATATTTTTATCATGGATTAAATTCTTGAATAATTATATATGTATAAGAATCAAATATATATGAAATTAAGACACATGCAAAGAACAAAACAAATATTACATAAAGTGAAACATTAAAATAGGATTCTTAGAAAGAGGGAAATATAAGGTGATGATAAAAGAATATATGGTATTAGATAAATAATATTTTTCCTCAAATAATTTATAATAAATTTTCATTTATTATGAATTTGGTTTGAATGAGTATGATGAGATTTGAGATACATGGTAAAGGGATTGTATCTGACTTTTAGTTTTGTGAGACACAAGATTTATTCCGTACCCATTCTTTTGGTATGGTGTGTATACTGACCATGGATGTATTAAATTGTTCATAATGAAAAATTTATGGTTATTTGAAATTCTATTTTATGAGTTTTATTTTATTTGGTTTAGGTTACAAAAGTTACCAAAGTCGTAAACCAGTTTTTCTTAATTTTAATTATTTGAAACTCATGTTTTTTATGTACCTAATCACTTATACAAGGGGTGTATTCTTAAAATTTACAATTTATATTGTGAATATTATTATTTTCATGATATTTTATGATTCATGTAAATTTAGTTTCTGACAAGGATAGTACGATCCCATGTTCCTTTGTGAGAAAATTTTGTTGAATCAATCTCATATCATTTTTATATTGCCTATGATTATTATTAAAATCATAAAATAACATGATAAATCTATCATAAAAATTTATTAATTTTATTATAATATGTTTTTTATGATATAATCTTGTATTGGTATAATTTATATACTATTTTTTACATTATATTGTTAAGAAAGTGTTTTTATGAAAGCCCAACTCTACAATCTATTTGGTTGGAAATATATGTTCCTACATAACCATGATTTCCTAAAATGGGTTTTCATAATATTGTATAATTATCCCATAATATCTAAAATAAATTTTTACCCTTTTTTATTTTACCGATCTCTTTAATGGAATATTATTTTCTCTTACACAAGAATGATGTTTTGTATCCATCATAAAATATAAAAGAATTTTTATTTTTACCTTGTACAGTATTTAGAAATTTAACCACCATCATTTATTTGGATATTACGTTTTGTTTTTTAAAGGATAAATATTAAGAAATTTTTTTAGAATAAAGTTTTAGTGAAAATTATTGTCAAAATTATTTCAAACATTGTTTATATTTTTTTGTTGATTTTTTTAAATGTTTTAAAGCCTTATTTATAAGTTTACATGTTATTTTCAATGAAATGGTTTTCAGAAAATTTTCATGATCCATTCATATGTTTTCAGATAAAAATTTTTCCAAAACATTTTTATGCATTCTCTATATGTTTTTGATGTCTTTTAAATGAAATGGTTTTCAAAAAAATCAACCATATTTTATATGTTTTCAAGTAAAAATGTTTTCAAAACATTTTCAATTTGTATTTATACATTCTATATGTATAATAAATGAAATGGGTTTTAAATAAAATTCAATAATCATTAATATGTTTTATAGTAAAAAGGATTTAAAAAATGTTTTCTTTATTTATTTAGTATTTTTGAAATATATTTCAATGAAAATCATTTTTAAAATATTTTGAATGAAATTTTATAATTTTTATAGAAAACCATTCTGAAAATGAATTTATATCTTCATTATAGATTTTCACTAAATTTTATAATAAAATGATATATAAATGGATTTATTTATTAAAACGATTTTTTTATAGATGAAGGTATAATTTATTTAAGAAAAATTTTTGAATGATATTTCAAAATTATTTTCCATCTATGATGTCATTTATTTATGATATTATTTCCCTTATAGGATGTTATCTAATTGTTCTATTAATATTTTTTATTATTGGGTTATGCTTAATGTCATGAAATTTATGAAACATATTTCCCTTTCACTGGTTATATGTTAATGAAATATGATTCTATTTCATTGTTAGTATATTTTTGATATTGGTTTCACATTATTGGGTCATATGATTATGAAATCTGTTCTCTTTCAACAGATATGATTTTGATTAAATTATTATAAAACATGTATCATTTTCCATAGGCTATGAAATTTTTACATGTTCATGATACCCATTTCATTCCAATGGTTATGATATCATTGTTTAGGATTGTTTCACACATTAATGTATAATTTTACTATAATAATGGTGGGACTTATATCTCCCTCCAGTGGATTGGATAACAATTTATATCTCCTATGATAGACTAAGACAATCTTGGGAGTGAACCTTGACTATGCAGATGGCCATAGAAGTAGACCATGACTTCCATGTTTGTATGAGTATTGAACGCATGCTAATAATATGAACATGTTATAAACCATGACTACCAAGATGGTATGGGGAGTGAACCTGTAATTCTAAGATGGTCATGGATGTGATGCCTTGGAAACTATGGAATTTATATTATATGCTTACATGTTCTCCTCAATTCCATGTCCTATTCCAATATTATTCTTCTATAAATTATGAACTTAATTATATTTTGATATATGTATTATTAATATCTAATCCGGATTATTTTTTCTAATATATAGGTTATGATCTTCAAATGTTATGTTCATGTTCCATACATTTTCTTCGTGTTATGATTATACATTTCGTTTATTGACCCTTACTAAGAATATGAGATAAAATCATACTCATGTCTCTTATCCCTAGGTTATATAATAATATTTTAGGTAGATTTCTTAAAGGTGGTGATATTTATGGGAGATGATAAAGATCATTCCCCATTGTAGATGTTTTTTTGATTCTATCTTTCCAAAGACACTAAATTACTATGAACCATGGGCATGTATTTTTGTAATGAAATGAATATTCAACTAAAATTATATAATATCCATGTACTTAAATATTGTGACATTTTAGATAGATAAACCAAAATACCATAATACTATTTAAATAAAAGAGAAGACATCATTATTGAATGAGATGAATGTAACCAAACTTTGGGATGTAGAAATGTATGGTAATAGAAAGCGCTGCTAGATATCATCAACATAATGGTGGTCGCTCCCAAGTGACATCATCAGAAAAAATGGTAAAACTGATATAGAACACTTATCCTCAACATATAGACTATTTTAAATCATGGAATCAAGAGATTAACATGTCATTGCATACTATTATCTTGTGTCAGGACCCACAAAGAAAACAATAAGCCTGGAATGAAACTCATTAAAAAATAGGAAAATTGATGAATGGGCACTCTAGTCTAAAACATAATCAGCATTGATATCTCCCTATTATATTGGATGATGTAGGAAAAATGGTAATTTATTTCATGGTTTTTGTGCTGATGACTATATATTTCTTCCTTTTCTGGAACTATTCAATAGGAAACCATCATCCCAACACATACCAATATAGGGGACTGAGAAATACCAAATGAAAATTTTTCATGATGCACATATGCCGTGGTTGCTACTATTCAATCACCTATTGGGTCCCACTCTAGTCCCACCCTTGAATATCATTTTGAGGAGGGTTATAGATGCACTCATACGACAATACAAGAAACAGGGTGTCATTCCCAAGAGGGATTGGAACGAATGGTCCTGCGGGGCCTATGTGCATCATGAACACATAAACCACCAATGTCCCTCGAGGGATACACTTCTCTACACTCAAAAAACGAATCACTATGAGATCCACACATTGAAAGATCCTAATAATCACTCCCCTATGCGAAAGAGGTAGGGGATGCCTGAGTCACCACAATGATAACTACTACCATGGGGCATCCAATAAGGGATATCACTAAGGCTCATCGGCTTAAGAATTGACCAGTTTTCTTGGATGAGCAGTAGGGGGAATATGAACCTGTTCTATCTTCCCATGTTTGATTGACCTATCACCAATGACTGGTTCATGGTTAAGAGGGTACCTGACATGGGGAATCATCTTCTACATCACCAGTGGCTCCTAAAACAGGTGAATTTTTTTCAGATCCTTTCCAAAATAGATTAAGGAACAATTATCACCTAGTTGTGATGATGGCCTCATCCAATATACCTGTACATTAGGTTGACTATGTCAACTGATGACATCACCTTCAACCATTAGGGACAGTTATGTAATGATGTTATTCATTATAAAGTTCATCTTTGTACTATATGTAATTATAGTGTAAGTACTATATATAAAGACATGGTTAAAATAGATGGACATTACATAAATTTAAATTAATATTAAGTACATTACAATAATACATGCATGATGACCAAAATTTTTCAGTGTCACTAGAAATTATGAAACAAAATCTTTTATCTGGGTGAAATATGTTCAACATATCCCATAATGATCTCTAATATTAGTACTTTTACCTTTAAATATTCTTCATAACCCATGGATATGATATATAAAAAACGGGTGAGCTTAGATTATCAGCATCAGTAAATAATGTTAATTGGTAAGCATAACAATAACAAAGGGAATAAATCTTGATCATAACGATTAATGACCGTACAATGAATATTAGATATCATAATAAGTATTGGAATATCATATGACATTGATCATAATATAATTAATATCATAATTTATGAAATCCCAACATATGAATACAATATAAAATTGTGGATGACCGATAATCATATAATATTATTTCCATAGTAACCAATGCATCAGTGATAATACCATCTTAGTAGTATGTGATCACTCCCTATTCCATCTTGGTTGTCATGGTTCAATCACACATCAATCTTTGTAGCTTGATTTCACACCTCATACCATCATGGACTTCATGGTTCATGCTCGTGGCCATATTACATGTCAAGGATCATTCATAGTTTCGTATTATTCTAACTCATGAGATATAAAATATTACCCAAAAAATTGGAAAGATATATAGGTCCCACTTATCTAATAATCAACTTTTCCATACATATTCAAAAAATATAATAAATAATCATATAATACCACATGAAATAAAAAGAATATTATAAAAATTTAATAATATCATAACTTATAGAAAAAATACTGGTATCCAAATCATTTAATCAAAAGTATAACACATGAAATTGAAACAGATTGTATTACATATAACCCTTGAAATTGAAACTAGTTTCTTATAAACCATGTAATTAAGAATAAACCATTCTTAGAAATTATTTTAATGGACCCATTAGATTATTTCCATTAAATCCATGAGTAGCATAAATAGTTGTCATCTTAGATGGAAAATAAATTTGAAATATCTTTAAATAAATCATAATGAAAAAAATCCTTTCTTCTTTTTAAAAGGATTTTTATTATTTAAAACAATTAAAAAAAATTCAATTAATGTTCATGATAAAATATAAATAATATTTGATATAATTTTGATAACATTTTTCCTTGAAAACATATAAAATATTATTTTAGTCCATACAAAAACATATTTCGTTGAAAACACATCTTAAACATATAACAAAATCATGATAGTGTTCTGAATACAATTTTAATTGAAAAACTATGAAAGGAGATTGAAGAAAATAATTTAAAACTATATAAATTGAGAATAAATATGTTATGGAAAAATTTTCTTTTAAAATAATTTTCAGTCATATAAATTAGGCTTCAAATCATTTTGATAACTATTTACATTGAAATTTATTTAAATAATATTGAAAAACATTTGAATACCATTTCAAAAAAAATCCCTTTGTATGGTAAAATGTTTAGAAAAAATACATGCTCGAAAAGAAACAACTTTATTAAATTAATGAGATAATTAAAAAATGATAAAAAGTTTATTTAAATATTAAATTATAATTGTACAATATTCCTAGAAACAATTTTTAGAAATCAATATTTGAAGGAAAATTGATTTTCGAGAGAAGATATTGTCATGTTGAGCTTTCATTTAAACAGTTTCATAAAAATAATATATTACAGAGTAGAAAATGGTACCAATACATAAATATATCATGAATAACTAGAGGATAAAAAAATTCATGAATGTTTATGAGATATGGATCATAAAATTTCATCATAGAAACATAAACTTAAACAATCTTTAAAAGGACTGCGATTTTTTCTATAATCAACAATCTCATCGTAACGTGGGATCCTAATATCCATGTATGAAAATAAAATTTCATTATGAATTAAATATCATTAAAAGATTTTGATTCATTATATATGATGAAAATGGATTTATCTAAACCTCAAAAAATATTTTGAGGCTAACAAAACATGAGTCTCAATGAAAGAAAATTGAGATAAAATTATTTAACCGATTTGGTATCGTTTTATACATAAAACACTTGAAATGATGATCATTATATGAATATGTGAATTGAAATAAATAAAATAATATGATACATATAATTCAATCATGTTTAGTAAATGCACCACAGAAAAAAAGGGTAGCAAACACTGCATCATCTCAATGAAATAACATGTGAGATGAAATCCCCTTACATTGTGTCTTCCCACACATTGTAATCAATTAAAGAACCTATAAAATAAACATAAATATTTTATAAATATTTTATAAAACCATAAAAGTATATCTAATACCATATATTTATTTATTTTGAATTTCTATTACATACTGGTCAACCATACTATGTTAAGTCTTCACTTCATATAATATCCTCATTTTTTACGATGTGTCTTAATTTATTATATATTTTGTCCTTAAACATATATAATTGTTTTTATAATGTAAATAAGCATCTATATATAATTTATATATAGTATAAGTTTATAATAAATATATATAGATTATAGATGTACGAAACGGAATACACCAATAAGGTGACGATAAGTCGTATGCACGAATGAACGATGTATCTGTTATTATTGTCCAACAGAAAGAAATAAAGAAAATGAAATTTATGTGTATATATATATCAAATATCATTAAAGTAGTCTTAATATTCTTTATATCTAATATTATTTCAAAATACTATTTTTAATACATTCTATTTAGTCTATGAATGAATGACATCACTTTGTGGGGGTGGTAGTCCACAATCTTTCAAATGAAATTATCATATTTAAAATAAATGGGATGTAAAGAACATGTGTGTGGAAAATGGAATAAAAAATCATAAATATATAATAACTATAATATTAAAAATATCTAAATATATATTTCCATCATAATTTCTTCCATGATATGTGGAAAAGGAAAAATGAAAAATCATCATTTAGCGAGGAACTAGTTTGACATACACGTAAATTGTATGTCTGTTAACCATTAGATTGAGGTGTTTGTAAGTTTATTTTGAAAATATATCACAAAAAAATCATATCATATTTAATAAAATAATTTTTGCTAAAATAATGGAATAATGATATTGGAGGGGTAGAGAAGGAAAATAAAATAAATGAGCTGGAGAGAAGGTATTACCTATTAATAGGGTAACCCTTTTTATTTTGTGCCAAAAGGCATCAATAGATATTCTTATGAAAAATGTAATTATTATAAAAGGATGGGAATTATGTTGGTAATTTTATTGGTCATTTCTTTGCCTAACCTAAGTATTTTGATAGGTGTGAAAAAGAGGGGGGGGGCTACTTTTCTTATTATATTGGAAGGGGAGTGTCACTATTGTAGATAATAAAAAGTTGTTCATTAATGGGAGATATACAATTCCAAATGTACCTCCAAAATGAAAAAATTATCGATTAAATTTGAATAATGTTCTAGAAATCCTCTAGTAAACAAAAATATGTGTGTTCTAATAGTTTGTTAAATTTTCTTCTAAGATTCCAATATTTTTCATTTCTATTTTTATTAAAGCATATAGATTTATATCCTAATCAATTTAAATAAAATAATAATATTTTTTAATATTTTATATAAATTATACATATATTAAATTATTAATATTATGTATAATTTATAAAATAAAAATCTTATCTATTTTGAAAATTAATATTAAAAGAAATGCATGTGACGTGCATAAAAACTACTTAAACCAGTACCATGCCAAAATTATTTTTACAACCTATGGGTTAATATATTTATTATACAAGTTAAATTGATTCATTAATATACCATATTTAATATTAATTTACACTTAAAGGTGTGTTGATTGAATATAATTTTTTTATTAATTTTAAATCATTTTATAAAAATATTATTTATTGTTAAATAACATGAATATGACATTTGAAATTTATTATTTAATTATAATTTTAAAATAAGTAAAAATAATAAAATTAAAATATATAGATTTTTAGCTATTTAACATGAAATATTAAATTAAATAAATAATGGTAGGAAATAATTTAATCAATTTATTTCTCTTTTAAAATTTATAGTATCATTTTTTTCAGTTAATTATTAACTTTATAATCACTATATTGGTGTTTCATAATCATTATATGTAAATATATCATGTCTTAACATTATTGATAAAATATTATGGTAAGTATAACCCATTTATATTTTAAAGGGATATGTATGACTCAAAATACAATGTTTTGTAAATATGTCAATGTTTTATAAATATTAAATGTAAGGAATGTTCCTCATTTTTATTACTCCATACATAACATTTTATGTAGGGAAAATCCATTTAATAATATCAAAATAATCAATAATATTACACCAAAGCGGGGTTATGGTATAATTATTATATGAATATTTATTTTTGACAAGTATTAATGTCATTTTGGTCCCTAAGATTATGGTTAGTTCCAAATTAATCTTAATCTAACCATAATCATTGTGATATATTTGAATCACCATATATAATATTTATGGTAAAATATGTTGTTTATCATATAATAATAAATATTATGTACTTATTAAACAATGTATTTCAATTTCTAAAAATTAAAATCACGAATGTGGAAAAATTAAGATTAACCAAAATCGAGCCGACGTGGAGACAAAGCGTGTTTTTTACAATAAATTATTTTCGAAAGATTAATACATGTTTATATATAAAATCAATATAAAAAGATTATATTGAAATAAATTGGATTAATATAAAAATATTTTATTTTAGTATATATTAGAAACAAATTTAAAATATAATTTTACATTAATAATTAATTAATCGGATATGTGGGTTTTATCTATAAAAACATGATGTTTCACTATTCACAAAAAAATGTAGTTTCTAAACAAATTCAAAAGAAATCACCCTAAAATAATTTCAACAATATGAATTGAAAAC
Organism: Viscum album; assembly: GCA_963277665.1. NCBI lineage: Eukaryota > Viridiplantae > Streptophyta > Magnoliopsida > Santalales > Viscaceae > Viscum > Viscum album. Next base: position 1,021,397,070 of record OY728143.1, read on the forward strand.
ATCTATTCATTTTATCAAATTGAAATTCTATTAAAGTAAAAAATTAATTTTACAATTTTTCACTCAATGATATTAAAAGAAGTTTCTTTAAGAAAAATATATTTTAAAACATTTGAATACTTTTCCCAATAGTATATATTTAAATATCAGTATGTTTTAATAATATTAAACAATTATAAATAATATATGGAGGGTATTTATTTCTTTTAATATTACAATGTTTAACTTCTCGGTTATAATTATCTCATTTAAATAGGTGTAACTATAAAATGTTATTTCAAATAAAATTAGTATTTAATATAACACACATGAAGTCGATGTTGTCTATAACACAATCCAATTCAGTACCATTTAAATATAATACTTCACATAGATCAGTGAAATAAACCTATGAAAATTCATTCATTTGAAAGAGGATATTTCAAAAAATCTTTGGATGATACATTATAAAACATTAAAATGAATTTCCCATTGAAATTCAACTAACATACAAAAGAATTAAAACTGGAATCATTCATTCACTAAAACCCAAATCGTAAAAATGAATAATAATACTCTTTTAAAATGGAATTTTGTAACCATTAATTTTATACAAATTAACATATAATGAGATTCCCATATAAGAGAACATAGGTCGGAAGTGAAAACATGGACATTGAAGAGAAATCATATAATAATGTTATGGAGTAGAGTGATTGATAACATGGTCACGATATTGTTAACAATATGAAAGCTCTAAATATTCATTGATATATGGGACCTTATGGCTCACCAGAAATTATGATACATGGAAAATAGTTTTTTGGAGATCCACTTTCATAAATTTTATTAGTTTCCATGAAAATATATACATGCATGATTTTAGGACCATGTATCCCTTTTCAGTTTATTTCTCTACATCAAATCTTTACCTAAAAAGTATGGGGAATTTTTCATTCCTCATGTAGTAAAATATCATGAGATCCATGATATTCCATCCCATCTATCATCAGTTATCATCAACGCCATTTTTTATAACCAATTATCCAATTTTCATAAATTATCATGTGTTATGGTAATAATTTAATCAGACAGACTTCGTACAATGTTTTAGTTAATCATTCCATAAAAATTTAATATCATAACCCTTCCAAAAGAAAAAAATTAAATGCTTTAGAAATAAATTCATGAAATCATATTTACATTTATCCATCATATATCACAAATTAACACTTGTTTAACTCATTCAAAAAATGTGAATAACCTCATCATATATCCCCTATAAGTATTCTAATATACTTAATTACCATAAATCCTTTTATAAAACATAAATTCTTCCCTATTCTAATGATTTCACGAAATATTCCTTAAATCTTTATTATTGTAAACCTCATCGATAATAGCAAGAACTAATTTTTATCAAGTCCTTATTTTAACCCTAGGTAATCAATAAAATATAATTTACTTATTAATATTTGAAGTATATATTTTGGATCAACATTATAATAACATATGGAGCATGTTAAGGGTTATCATTCTCATAATCATGTGTTTTCTATGGACATCTCCATTATATAATATAACATCTCTATTCCATCAGAACCATTCAATGTGTACTTTTAAATCTGTAGAAGGAAACATTAACTGAACAATACTTATTTATTTCACCATCAACATAATAAAAATATTGAGAATAAAAATGTAATAAATTTTATTATTCAACTTCATACATATTCCATTAACAAGGATACCTCATCCAATTATAAATTACATCTTTCCTTAGACATACCATATATAGTATCTTCATCATCACCAATATGACAATTAATCATACCACCTTGCAAATACTCTCCATGTTATTTCTTCTTGGGACAGTGAGTTTTAAAATGAATATTTATTCCACACATAAAATATTTAACATTAAATTATTCCTTATGGATGCCAATATTATCATCAATTTTTTCATCCATAATATTCTTTTTTCCCATTCAGTCAATTTATTTATCTCATTTTTCGTAAATTCAAAACATCATCTAGTTCATATAAGACATTAAATAAGTTGATTATTTCAACATTCATGATACGAAGGAAATTAAATTTCTCTATCCATGGTGTCCATTACCTAACCATTCAGCCAAAACAATTATCTTTCATGTTGAGTCTGAGAGTTGGTTAAAGTACACATTCTTAGTCATGTTTCTTGAAAATTGACTAGGAATGATCACTACAAGTCTCACTATAATGATCTTCTTAATTGATATCTCTTCATAAAATCGTCTATCATTTTCAATATTAATCATGTTCCTTTTGGTTCCCTATATTACCTAAAACCAAAAGCATTGTGTGGGAAATACTTACCATATAAGAAAACTACAAACACATGAAAATAATACCTTATTAGATATATAAATCATGAAACCTACCTTAATCTATGAAACACTTGGTTCATACCTGTTACTTCATAGATGACTTATATTTATATCCACCGTGATTGTTCGTTTGGAGTTTCTGAATTACCAATGAATAACCCCTATGAGTGTCAAACCTAGTATGCAACATATCACATTTTTTTGTACCAGATTACCTCAAGTTAGGCCTGGAACCTCATGTCATAGTTTTTAAGAATATATATAGTTTTTCGAAATCCACATCAACTTTTAGTATCTCAGTAGTGATGTATTACTAGTAAACCACTCACTCTATCCATTAACAAAATTTTGGGACATTTTCCAGAATGTTAAATCTTCCTTATACTCACCCTTAGAGGCATCCCTAGACATATACCTAGAAATAAAAATAGTTATATCACTAAATATTTCACATTGTAGTTTCCAAATGTTGACCAATATATTCATTGATACCAAATATAGTTACCAAGGCTTTACATAAATGGATATTACACCATTTTAAGTGAATATTCTGTTCATTACAATAAAACATACCTGAGGACCATAGTAGTTTAGTGTATTTGGAAACATGTATACAAAATATTATTTCCTAGTGAAACATCATAAATATATCTGATAAATATATCCACCTTTATTAAATCTACCAAAATTTTTTTTTCATAACACAACTAAAGGAAACATTATATGGGATGATATTAGATTCTCAATAAGGTAAAAAAAAATGTGTATAAATGACATGAACAAAGGGTATGGAACTTTAGTGTGACATTTGGAAATCAAACCATGCATATTAGAGATCATAATAATGATATTAAAATTATAATATGTGGATTATAAAAGAATTAATAGCATAAGTCATGAAATATCATCATAGGAATATGACATGGAATTTTTTTCATACATATAAAAATATAATATGATTTCCATAGTATCCATGGCATCACTTCCAATACCATTATGGTAGTATGGGTTGACTCCCCATACAATCTTGGTAGTAATTGTTAACTCCCCTGGCTATCTGTTTACCATGTGATCGAAACCCATACCAACTTTATTGTACTGGTAAACTCCCATGGCCATATTAGTAGTCATGTTTCATACCCAATACCAACATAGGATGTCTCATGAGATATAAATATTTATCCAATGTATTAATGAGGTATATAGTTCCCACCTATATCATAATTAAATCATACATCCAAGTGACACATTATTATAAATAATCATATCATAAACAATGAAATTAAATTGGTATGATCAACATGTAATCATATCATAACCAGTGGAAAAATTTACTTTTCATTATCATTTTATAAAAATAATAACCCATTAAATTGAAATGGATTTCCTAATCATATAAACCATGATATTTAAATGACTATCATAAGGACCATGAAATTAAGAGTAAAACATTCATAGATAGAATATGTTTATAACCATTAGATACTTTCCTATAAGGGAATGAGTAAAATTAAAAAATGTCCACAAAAATGGAATATTATTTAGAAATATAATTAAAAAATATTTCTTTTAGAAAATATACTTTCTCATTTTAAAATTTTCTTTTGATAAATAAAACTATTTGAAAATAATTTTCTTCGAGAATATCTTGATTACATATTAATAATAGTTGAAATAATTTTCAAAACCTTTTTCATTGAATGATTATAAAATTAGATTAAATTGTTTTTCAAAACCTTTTTTTAAAACACTATAAAAATATCTATAGAAAACATGAAAATGTTTTGAAATGTTTTTTAATTGAAAACATGTGAAATTAACAGGGAATTTCTTAATGAACAATTAATATTAAAAGACTTTTGAAACCTATAAATCATAATTTAATATGTTTTTAAATACATTTTATGGACAATTATTTTAATCCTTATAAATGTCGCATGATATAATTATGAAAAATTATTTATTTGAATACTTATGAAATAATATTGAATAAAAACACATTATAATTCCAATGGAAGTATCATTTAAAAACATTTTTTACAAAATAGAACATTTATAATTTCAATGGATGCTTCATATAAACGATGATGTGTAAATCCGTACATGAAATTAAGCGTAAAAAGAACTATCTATTTGCAATTAAAAGGTTAGAAAGATACCTAGTTAGAACAGAGTGAAGAAGATTAAATTTATGAAATAGAAAAAATAAAAAAATTTGTAAATTTTATTTTCAATTTTCAAGGATAATGTTGAAATATTATTGGAATCCCTTTGTAGAAATCATGGTTATGAAACAACATAGATTTCCAACTTAAGACAGGGCAAAGATATAGTTTCTTAAAAACACATTCTTAACTATATTATATAAAAAAGATTATAAAATTTGTACCAATACATGAATATATAATAAAAACCAGATTATAAGATAATTTATTTATTTTATTGAGTGACTTATCATAATATTTCATCAATTGATAAATAAAGATAAAAAATATTTAACTATGACGAGATTTTTTATATAAACCATGATCACTTGGTATCATGGGATCGTACACTCCATGTAAGAAAAGGAAATTATATGATGCATATAGTATCATTAAAATAAATAGGTTCATAATATATCATGTTCAATTTATGTATATACAACTTAAAACTAATTTAGGTTGAGAAAAAAAGATTCTCAAAGAAAGAAAATTGAGTGAAAACTATCTCACCAATTTGGTAAATTATGAAACATAAACACCATGAAAGAAATATCATAAAATGAATATATTAATATGCATAAATTTAACTATAGTATATATTTAATTCAATAATTGTAATTATATATATCACACAAAAACAAATATTGGTGAACATTTCTAGTATCTCATAGAAATAAAAAGTGAGAAGAAATCTCCTTACCTTATGTCTTCAGTCTTGTTGTACACCATAGAAGCACCTGTAAAATAAATGCAAATTTTTTATACCTATTTTAAATATGCATATTCATATATATAATTCCATATATGGTTTTTATGTCCAAATATTATTCTCTTGTAATCCATCATATCTTAATGTTTTACTTCGGAAAATACCATATTTGTTTTTCGCATGTGTAATAATTTGTTCTATATTTAGTCTTTATAGTTATATCATGATTTCTAGAATGTAAGGAATGATAAAAATATAATTTCTATCCATAATATTTTTATTATAATAACCTATTCAATATAGACATATGAAATGTAAGACATTGTTCAAGGAGACGGTAAGTCATGCATACACATGAATGTAGTTTCTGTTTTTATTTTTGTATTGAAAGAAGGTCAAAAAAATAACATATATATATAGATTAATATAATATAAATATTTAGGAATTTTAATGATATATATTTATATATCATATAATATTATTAAACCCACTATTAATAAATTTCATTTCATTTTTGAACAAATCACATCGAATTGATGGGGCAGTAGTCTACACTTCCATAAACCAAATTAGCATATATACTCCAAAATTGATGGAATAATATATGTGTTGTAAAGTAATACATAAGAATAAATAAATAATAAATTCAATATATATAATATAAAAATATATTCTCCATGAAAATTTTCTCCATGAGAGGCTGTAATAAAAAATTAACAATCATCATTTAGTGAGGTGTAAATTCATCGTACACGTAAATAGAATGTTTATTACCCATGACATGGATGTGTGTGTTATTTTAGGTTAAAAATATATCATAAAAACATCATTGTATATATAATATATAGTTTTTGATATATAAATTTTGAGTAAATATATTTTTGTGGGTTTAAGGAAACTATATGAAAGGAGTTTAAGAGAAAGAGTTACCACATAATCGGGAAACCCCATTTCGTGTCTGCCAAAAAATTGTCCGGATTGCATTTTTCCCAATGGAAGAATTATGATAGGTATTAATGGAGTTTTTTATGTGTATTGGGTAGTTCTTTTCCAATCCTAAGTGTTTTGAGATGCGTGATGAAGAGGGAAAATGCATCAATTTTTATAGTTGAAGGGGAGTGTCACTTCTGTAAATACCAAAAGTCATTCATTAAATGGAGTTAAACCATACGAAATGATCATTAAAAATTGAAAAAGAATTTATTTTAATTGAAAAATAATTGAGAAAAACATAAAACACTAATAAATATATGAATATTAATAATTTGGGTCCTTAACTTCTATGATATCTCAATTTAATCATTTTTTTATTAAGTGATCTAGTTTGATAACAAAATTTATTTAATAATTAAGAGTAAAACAAATTGAATTATTTTTTTAAAAAATAGAGACCCTTTTATTTATTAATAATATTTTAAATGTAAAAAATAAAATATTATATGTATTAAAATTTAAGTTAAAAAACACATGTGACGCGCAAAAACATTTCTTAAACCCAAACTGTGATAACTTTTCTTATTAAAGTTAATGGGTAAATATATTAATTATAAAAAATTAATGAATCCACTAATAGATCACATGAAGAAATTATTAACTCATACAATTATATTGGAATAATATTTAACTTTTATAAATTTTAATTTATTTAAAAAAATATCATTTAATATAAAATAACATTAATGTCACATTTGAAATTGTTTATTTAAATTTAAATTTTAAAAAATAAAAACAATTTTGGAATTAAAATATACTAAGTTTGTATATATTTAAATTGATATACTCATCTAAAAAAATTATATTAATCAATTCTATCAGTTTATTTCACTGTTAACCATTATAGTATCTTTAATTTTAGTTAATTATTAACTAAATAATCACAGTTTTAGTGTTTCGTAATCTTTTAAGGTTACTAAATAATTTTAAAAAATTAATAATAAAATATTATGATAAAAATAACACCTTTATATTTCAACAGGTTATTTATATCTAAAAATATTATGTCTTGTACACATCTAACTGTTTTATAAATGATAAAGGTAACGAAAGTTGTCCCATATATCATTTTACTTACATTACATTTTCTATAGAGAGATTCCATTTAATAATATAAAAAATCAATAAATTTAGAATAAAGTCATGATATGGTATAATTATATGCATCTATTTGATTTTGGACAATGGTATATGTCATTTAAGTCAATATGATCAACGTTTAGTCCCTAATGAAGCTTAATTTTACCATAATTGTTTTGATTAATTTTAATCACCTTCACTAATATTTTTGAAAAAAAATAATCATATTAGAATAAAAATATGATAGTGATTAGAACTATTTATTTACATTTTTCAAAATTCAGATCAAATAAGGGGTTAAATTAATATTAAATCTGATATCGAAGATATGGTAAGAGAGCATGGTGTTAATTTAAAAATGTTCAAATGATCAATATGTTTTTATATAAAAATTCACTATAAAATATATTCCAATGACATACATTGGATTAATATAAATATATCATATTTATTTTGACATTATAATCCAATTTAAAATATAACATAACATTACAAATTATTTAAATGAAGAGGAAATATTTAATTAATATAGTCTATTTTGTACTAATAAAAAAATTAAGTTTCTCAAAAAATTACCATAAATATAAATGCATGGAAAATTGAAATATTCATAATTCCAAAATATTGTCCATTTTATCATATTATATTTATAATAGTGTCTAGAAATTATTCATCAATTGACATATAAAGATGTTCCTTAAGAAAATTTTCTTTCACAACATATAAAGTAATTTAAAAAATTGTATTCTGTAATAAATATGTTTTATTTATCTGAAAAAATTATAAATAATATATGGTGTGTATTTATAATTATTCATATTACTATGTTTAACATCAAGGTTTTAATTAACTCATTAAACCAATTATAACAATAAAATGATGTTTTATAAAACTCATTATTAGACATCATGCACCCCAAGTCAGTGTTTCATGTAGCACAATCCAATTCGGTTCCATGTGGAAGGAAAATATGATTTTATTTTGTGAAATACATCAATAATCTCTATTTTATTTGAAAAATTCATTTCAATAAATCTTGGTGCATTACACTCCCTACTCTCAAAATCGACAAAGAGATCCTCCCCATGTTACCAGCCTCATTCAAAGGAGAGGCCCTCCACACTTCATCGATATCTAGATTGGAGGTCCTCCACATATTCATGGTTCCTAAGGTAGATACCCCCATTTCAAAAAACACCAGTGCAATGTTCATCCACATGTCATTCCCAGCTCAAGAGCAGGTCCTCCCCAATCAAACACCAATCAAGGAGTAGGTCATCTATGCTTTATTAACGATCCATGAAGAGGACCTCCCCTTGAAACTGAAAAACCATGTGAAGGTACTACCCACTCCTTCTCAATCAACATATAGCACCTCTCCATGATCCCACCATTCATAGTGATGTTCCTCCTCACGCATTTGATTTCCAACATGGACATACTCCCTATGGCTCAGTTAAACCATGGGAAGGCCTTCCTCACATTTCAAACTATCATAGTTGATGTTCTACACATTCCATCAGATGGAAAACCATATGTACTAACTTATATTAATACAACCGATATAAATACACTCCCCGTATCTCATCCATTAAAAGTATTGGTCCTCCCTATTCTATCACCCACGGGCATGGTGGTGCTTCTCATGTTGAAGAATGTGATTTAATGTTGAGGCCTTCTCCCTAGTCATCTACATCAGAGTCTGGGGGAGGAAATATATAGGTGATGTTCTCAATGTCAAATGGTATGATCCAATAAATACTAAATTCATTCATCAGTTCATAATGGTGGAGGAATATTTGGCATCCTTCTAGGGTATTATGGTATAGTCATCACTGTCATTTCAAGTTTCATTCTTTATCTCCAACATATATTATAATTAGTTATTCTAGAATATGATAGATGGTGAGATTCTGTAGACAAGAAAATTACTTTCAAGGAAATCACAGACAAGGTAGTTTTATCAACCATGTCCTAAAATGTTGTGATGATTTAGTAAGTAACACACTTGACAAACAACCCGGAATCTAGTGACCAGTAAACTCACATAAAGGATTATCTATTTATTAGAACACCACAATAACGACCCACATCTGTGCCACCATGATTTCCTCATTGAGAACTGATTAATGATTTATCCAAACTAGATATAGGACCTGATTCTAAACAAGGAAACATGTGGGGAACTTTGGCCACTAAATATCTATTTGTGGTGTCATTGGCAGATGTGGTTTCTTACATCAACATCATGGGATACCCCTCTGATTACTACATCATTTTATTTTCAATAGATATTTGGGTGACATGTTTTCGCCTATGTGAACATTAGTTAGTCTATTGGTGGGTCTAGGGGCACCCTGATAACATGGATCTACAAATCCCCATGGTTAAGCTAGAAGAACCCCATGTGTCTCAACATCCTGTGTCATCCAGCTACGTCTTGAACCATCTACCAAGATGTGTCCAATTAATAAATGTTTTCATAAGAAATTGTGGAGAGGCATCTCTAATGTGATGATCTAGTGATGGGGTTAGACCACTTATCTCCACATCAGCCCAATTTAGTGGTAGACTTAGTTACTGAGTTATATTAAAGAAATCACCCTTGTTATAATACAGTGAACTAGGGTTTCCCTAAGATAATGAAGGATAGTAACACTAGTGGGGGTACAATGGAGAGAACCAACCCCTGGGGAATTTCTAAATCTGGTCGACCATCAATAGGTTGTTCTCACTCTACTGAAATGGTAGAAACCAAGAATGGTAGAACCATCAACATCATTTCTTACTAGTCAAAACCTAAACAATGACATGGGACCTATCCAGTCTTATGGTAGATATAAGGTTTCGTAGAAAATGGAAATGATCATGTAATAATTAAAATATTTTTTGTCATAAATTTTCTGAAGATATTCATTGATGATAATTTTTCTCAATGGAACCCAAATTATGATTCTCCCTGAAAAACCTTTGTTTCTCCACTAATAGGGAATTAGGGGTAGGATGAAATCCTCATTTTCTAGATTCTCCCAATGGATCTCGATGATCTGCACAACTAAAAATATCAGAGGTGTGATTTTATTGAAAATGGAAATGGTATGTGTCTACCAATCTTCCAGATAATCATTACAACCTTCCTTAGGATCCAAATCAGGACTCTACATAGGCTGCGCCATAAGCTATTGAGAATTCATTTCTTGTTGAAGAACCTATCAAGACATTGATTCTTAGTAATTCCATTCCACCCATGAACCTTTCCATGTTGATATGATACCCACTCTCACTATTTTCTTTGAATCACAATATATATTGCATGTGGAAATCCTACCTAATCGTAATCTATATCTGGCTTGGTTGGATGATATGCGAGCATCACAAATATTTTAAGAATTATAATATATAACCCTAAAATATAATGGGGGACCCTCTACAGCCTCTTGAAAACATAATATCATTTTTTGGATCCATGATGGTATACCGAGAGCATTAGGATGGAGCCATGAAATTATGTTAGATTAATACAATGGAAGGAAATACATTAATTTGGTACAACTGGTTACTCATTTGGCCTATCACTAGTCAAAAAGTCCTTCCCAAGATGATTCTATATTAGATCATCTCCAAAACTTAGAATACAATTATTAGTGACAAATTCATGTTCAAGAAACTACTGGACGAGAGAATCACATTTTTAGGTGTAAGGGCCTCACAAAATCTCTTCACATGCTGCTTACTCAAGATAAGCTTCTAACAATGATCCTAGGAACATGATGATTGAATTGGTCCCTACCCTTAACACAATGAATATCCCATGTGGGTTTTAGAGTTTCTATAATAAGTATTAGCACATAAAAGAATCCTTGATGCAAGACATTAAGGCATTTCCATTACCTCTTCCTGCTCCAAGAACAAGATCCCCCAAGGTTTAAACCACTTCTACCACCAGTGTAAAACTGGACCACACAAATCCAATAGTGTTGTGTCCATTAGAGCATCACCAGGAATATCCTCATATTGTGAAGGGCCCCATCATGCTCATTCATTCCAGTTACCAAAAAATCTAGTGCATCCTCATTAAGTGTTGTCTCCTAGGAGATGTAATGGGGATCGAGCCCCACATTAGGCTCCATCCCCTCATCATGGTCATGCTACCATGACTCCATTCCCAGAAAAAAGAAACCATACCTACTCCATCAAAGAAGCAAACATCCCTTGGTACTTCCACTATTCCATGGAATATGGGGTTATAAAATTCCAAGGTAAAATAAACCCCATGTATCATAGTTCACAACTTTCCCTGAATATTTAATAGACCATGTAATATTAGGAAATACATTTAATAAATGAAATGTGTTTAATGGGTTTCTTCATGAGCACATTGATAATTTGTGGTCTATTTGGGGTACATCCTGGCATAGGTGGAACACTTTTGTATCAGTCATGATAATAGTCAGAGGGGTTTATTAGGTGTTTGGAGTTCTCCACTTGCGGGGATCAGAATTATGATGAATGTTTAGCTCATAGGTCAATTTCTCACACCCATATTGTCATTTTTGCTAGATTAAACTGTCCAGAACCTCATAAAGTCACTAGGAATTCTCAAAATGATTAAAATTCATTCATATTATAGAATTACAGATCATTGATGATAATTATCCCATAGCACAATGAAAAAAATAAAATCCTTTATCCGGTGTCCAATATGTACTCTACCCTTGGTTAATTCTTTCATATATAAAGTGAAATTACACCCAAAATCATGCAATAATCAGAAGAATCTTCAAATGATCACCATAATTATTATTTCATGATCACTGTTGAACTAGTTGACCCCTACATGATCCCCAATGAAATTTAATATCATGAAATCCTAATGAATTATCCCAGTCGACATCCTGGTAGAAAAAGTTGTGGAATTAAAAATCACAAGAAAGATTATTCAGTGCTACAAGATAGACCATTCATGAGACCACGATCAAACCTTTGGTCCTATAATGACTTTAGCAGGAAGAATCCCCCCAATATGTTCAACTAGATTTAATGCCTTATTTGACCTTGATAATCTACCATGTTGAACAGTCATGACCACACCCTTATTGGCCGCATCTTAATAAAACCAGGACTTATCCCACAAACAACTTGTTTTTGGTTGACATATTAACGTTTTATGATGAACAACATGTTATTTCTAGAACCATTGGGTATCTGTTTTTTATCATGCATTACCTACATTTCCTCCTTCCAATGAAAAACCCCCTTTGATAATAAATGTATGCTTGGTATGGAAGACATGTTTAAGAAACTTACCAAGAGTAATTCAAATATATCAATCCATTAGGACCTAAAAATTTCAAAAGAAATTTATTATTCCCAAAAATATGTTTTGATAATCCCCCTCCCTATTAAAAAACAGATTGTGGTCATAGAGAGCATCCTCTCTGAGGAATTTGATTGAGACGATTATCAATACATCATATCATTCTAAGTAGAATATGAGGGATCCATTTTTAGGGGAACATTCACCCAATGTGCATCATTCTCCAAATCAATGGTGTGAAATTCCATAGATTTCTAGTCTATATATGTTCATGAACAAATATCATCTCTCTAGGGTTGATCCATATGTTGGGACTCACTAAAGAATATAATAATCACTTTGAACTAATTATTCAAGGCCATGATAGGGCTGAGAGGAGATCGTGTGGTAGGATCTATTGGAAGTCATGAGTTGGTGGTCTAATATCAATCACTAAAATAATGAGTGTGTTATTTGACACAACATTCAATGTGATGATTGGTAGGTTCTAGACCCATCTTCAGCCAGCAGTCACCTCCTCATATCAATAATACCCCACACACTCCGTCAACTGTTGAGTATGTGTTCTCTATGGTGACCCAACCCCCATAAATTCCTATAAATCCTGCTATATGGACACCAAATTTTACATGATCATTGAAATGATGTATTATACCAATGTGGTCAAACACAACATCACCGCAAGGAGCCAGTGAAAAGACGTGGGAGATTCTTTCATCCTTCTAATTCACTAGTAAGAGGCTATGATTCAAGAATTGGAAAACTTCATCGTCATTTCATATAGAATGGGGTGGTGTTTCCCTCTATATAACTAAAGTAATAGGACACCCCAGTTCCCATTAATATTATCTCTTTAGGTGATACCAGAACCCCTACCACTATGACGTATAGATATGTTCTCCCAATGGATAAAATTGTGCTTCATAATCACATGTTACATCAAGGTGGGTTAAATTGAAACAATCCATAATGTCAGAATTGATTTGAAATCAAGAATGGACCCCATGGTATATGGTGTCGTGGAATTAAATGGAAATCCACAATTGTTATGGTTTAAGAAGAGCAAGATTCTCCATTTGAAGATTCCACCTCTGCCTAAGCAGAAATCATTATTCCCCAAGAATATGTTGGTTTGGATGATCCGTCTCTTCTCCTAGATTCTCAACCCTCTGTTGAGAAATAATAATTGGAATACGATAATAATTATTTTGAAGAGGGATTCTCCACCAATTTTGATGAGTTGGTTTGTGTGAATGTTGTAACTATGGAAATATTGAGGCCAAATACTATTCAATACAACCACCACTCCAAAAAAATAGTTGTACATGAATTTCCTAAATCATCATCATGATATACATTCTTATAGACATGAAAAGATATCAGGACAAGACCCTTAGGCATCCATATATCGTATTTTACTTCTACTGATTCAAATCAGGTTCAAGAAGCCTCTCAAGAAGATGAATCCATCTCATGGTGTCATGTTCGAGGAAAAATATGTCAATATTATCATAACACGATTTATCAAGGTTTTTCAATACCCCATACTTCTAGACAACATCATTCCAATCAATAATCAGAATTGAATAATCAGATTCTTTGTAGTCATCTAGAAACACAATGATCACTATTAAATGTATTAATATCCCTTTATAGTTACAAAATTATTGTATGAGGCCTTAGCAATGTTTTGTGATATCTCGTTAATGTTTGTATGATATATGTAAAACCCAATTTAGATAGCCCCTGAGTATAAGGATTCTATCACATTTTCATGGATCCAATGTACATTTTGTAATCAGGAAATGCCTTCTACTATGAAGAATATTTGATATACTTATCTATGATCAATGTATCATATCATCATTAAAATATTATTAAATCTATTTTAATGATTCTTGGATGAAATGGTGGTAGAATCCCACCAGTGGTGGAACCATATCATAGATCTTTAGAAGGTTTTCAACATCCTTCAATCCCAAAATTTGAAGACGAACCCCTTGAAATGTGCTTTTGGGGATACCTAGAGGTTGGTTTTAAATTTAATCAACAGATAAAAAGAAATAGAGTTTTACCCATTTAATATAGAGACCATTATTCAGATTACTCCTCTAGAAAATCTCTAGGAATTATATGGTATTCAAGTCCAACCAGCGTATATATGCTGATTCATTGTTAATCTAGATAGAATGTATAATACCATATTTAGGCTCATGATGTAACATCATGTCTACCATTGTGATGAAGAGTGTGACAATGCATGTGAGGAGACCAAGTAGTGTCTTCTACAACCTCCGGTTATGATGCCACCCATCTCTGAGAATCTAATTTTCCATTAAGTGTCTACCCTAGAATGATCCCACAGTGAACTTTTTTCTCCTATGAACAATGTAGGGATGGAGAATAGTTTATTCTATCCTAGTCAAATACTCCTTAACGATATTTCAAGATACTCTCATATCAAGAAGAGATGTCTCACACTTGTTTTTACATAGAAAAATTTATTTTATTATCTGAAGTATCATGATATACAATTATTTTTCCATTTAGATCCAATAAATTATTTCTTTATTCTTCATATATTGACATGTCATCAAGCGCATTAGTCAGTGATCCTTTAGCAGTTCGACATCATGACATTCGGAAAAAAGGCATTAATCGTAATGAATTGGTATACATTATGGATATCCATCCATCATTAGAAAAATTACATCTAGATGTCAATTTCAAAGATGAATCCATCCTTTTTGTGGACCCATAAATGTTTTAATGGGAGATTCATTTATTTGTAACCTCACAGACTACAACTGGTAGAAGGATCGATGATCCAAATCTCAATGAAGTGGGCCTATGGATAATCTTCATTAATTAGGAACATGATGTCCGAATCTAATAATTACTATAGTTAAAATAATGCTATAATAATGTTGAAAAGTAACAGGATCTCATTATTGGTCCTTATATGGACATAGAGATTTAAAGTCCCCACATTCTTGTGATGGGAGACCTTGTTATAGTCATCGTGAAGATCAAGGGTGACTATATGGTCGGGAAGGTGGAGAATATTCTCTTTGAAATGTTCACTCACCAGTTGATGGCCATGTTCCTATATCAGCCAGTGGTGACTCGTGTTCACCAATCATATAATGGTCATGATGATTTCCTATCCATTCCAGCATCCCCTTATGGAGTGCCTGGCCATGATGAACTATTTATTCTTATGTCAAATCTATAAGTCATCACTCTTGTCAACTTAGATAATGTTTATAGCCAGCATGTAAACCACATAAAATCTTATTCTTCTATATCAAAACCTATGTATACCCAAGCTAATAAAGAGGACTATATTTTGATATTCCATTCATTATGTCTCATCGAGACAATTTCTTCCCACCAGACTGTGTCGAATAAAAGTTAGTCCATCTGCGCACATCATAGTTCATACTCTACTATGGGACCAACCTTTAAAAGACACTCTAAAAGTGTGGTATTGATGGAATTATCCTCAATTTTATCCATGGATTGTATATTCCTTAGTTTATTCTTAATGTTTGAGTCAGGTAATGTGGTTCTCATTAGATAGAGTAAAAGATCACCAACCATTTGTGATTTTTGGGATACTTCTAAACCACCATTTTCCCTAACTGTATCATGATCTCCAAGAGGTTACATATG
This sequence comes from Viscum album, assembly GCA_963277665.1. NCBI lineage: Eukaryota > Viridiplantae > Streptophyta > Magnoliopsida > Santalales > Viscaceae > Viscum > Viscum album. The sequence goes on from OY728143.1 coordinate 1,021,413,397, forward strand.
TTTTAGATCTATGAAAATTATGTTCTTTCACCACATGATCCACTCCATGATTCTATGTACACTTGGGAATCTACCTTTTTGGGACTCAACATCCATGGAACATATCTAATAGAAAAAACCAATTATTTTAGGCCATGAAAAATTTCATTTCGATTTGGGAAGAAGATATTACACTAAATGTTGTTGAGCCATGTTAAGTGGTATAATTCAGGATCTCTCTTGTAATCCATTGATTCAGGGTCCCTCAACACATTCTCATAGACAACAAAACCAACATTCAGGTGGATAATCTAATGAATTTTTACTCCATGTACTACATTCAATCCAACCATACTCTTTTCTACGATGAATAGGATAATGTATAGTCCAAGGCATTGAACAAATCCAACTATAATATAATATAGAAACTATTCATTCAAAATAATAATTTTTCGATTAAAAATATCCATAATACTCTTTTTTATAATTAGATGTTAACATAAAATTCTCCCTTGTGACTCCATATTACCTTCTGTACATAACGGAGGATGACATGCCCATCAAGATTCATTTTCACTCACATTTAAATGATATATATGGAAAAAGGGTGCACGAAAAAATAGCTGAGGTATGTCTAATTGAGTTTGAAGCTCTCAAATATATAAGTATTTATGCCTTTAATAATTTAGAATGACACCAAAAAATGATATCTATATTGTTATATAAGAAAGTGTGTATCCTCCCTTTCTTAAAGGGTGACATGGTACTAGTTCTTATAACACCAATGATACATGAATGAAAGAAACGAACATTAGACACAATGATGGATGTGTTGTACATAATTCACAAGGTGTACCCCAGTGGTGAATACTCTCTCGTCACCATGGATGAGGAAAATATTCCTCCACCTACCTATTCCATATTCCTTACTAATAAATTTATATAAATGGAAGCTAGGTCTATGCTTTATGAAAATAATTTTAGATTTTGAGTCATGAAATCCTGAATTTAAACTATTCTCAAGCCTCTATGGGAATGTGTCACGTGTTGTTAGCCTCTTAGTACTTTATCCATGTAGTGTTACACTTTCAGGTATAGAAAACAAATTTTGGTTAATATTTTCCTCTCATTATTCAAAATTTAATAATTTTAAACCAGGAGTTAACATCCTTACCGAGTGACATTAAACAGCATGGAATATTCCTTTTAAATGACCCCAAACAATGTCATAATCATCATAGTTTCATGATGATAAAATTCATATCTCTAGAAATCTAGGTTCATGACCGTAAACTAAATAGAAATTATCATCCCTAATGAATTATGGTAAACAATTTTGAATCTATGTCATTGTTTCATGATATTAAATTGTGTTGAAAATATCATAATATCAATACAATGAGGAACATCAAATCACCATGACGTTCTCACCATATAGAATTTCACTTCTGCATTGTTCATATTACATGAAATATTGAATAAATATGTGTGGATTGATTCCTATCTAAATATGATATTTAGAAACTCTTTTGTTTTTTTATCAATGTATTGACACCTAAAAAGTGGAAAAATGTCCCCATATTTGTGGATGGGTCAGACTTGATAATGGTTATCCTCTTCAAATCTACATGTGGCTTGATTCCCATCCTTATGGGGTATTTAGTGGTGCATAAATCTTTATTATTGGGCCCAATTGTAAAGTTACTTCTTTTTTGTGATGTGTCTAGCTTCCTAGAGGCAGGATATTAATCTTCACATCTATTATTGTCCTTATCATACGTTGTTAAACTTAGTTCCTAGTCCAATAACCATGAATTAAAAATTTATGTAGATTTTTTATGCATTCCTTATGTGGTTTTGGGCCTCCTATGACCTTATACTTGTTAGGTTTTCCATAGAACTATACTACACATATCAACTATAGACATTCCTCCACCATCATCCTAACTCTATGACCTTAAAATAAGGGCTTACATTCTCAATGAATCACATTAAATTTTTACACTGCCACATATATGGTCTATATTACTTGTGATAATAGTGTGATTTCATAGTTCCCTCTTCAGAGATGACTCCCCCCAAGTGTTGGTCCCCTACCACACTATGTTTAATAACTACATGTGGCTTGATTCCTATCCTTATGGGATATTTTGTGATGACAATAAATTTCATCCCTAGGGACAAACACAAATTTATCAATCCCTCTACCCCATAGCCTCAGTTATGGTCTATGAATATGACCAAAAACCATACAAAATCTATTTGAATGTGTACATATAGTACGCGATCCTCCTTTTCACATTCACATTGGGTGATTCATCTCCCACTTAACAAAAATAGACTGGATGTTGACCCCTCCCTTAGTTAATATGTCATGAATTTTAAATTATTTCCCATTCAGTCTAGATGTTTTGACATTAAACTATGTTCAATAGGAATCAATATCACTTCATGTGATATGAAGCCATCTTGTCTTATGAAGGTTTTGTCTAAATCCCCACATTTCCTGAACATCTTTGAATTCAACTATAATCCATTGTCCCAAAAAATATGACCTTAAAATGATTCCAGTAGGTCCACACATTATAACAAAAAATGGGTTATAGTCCCTATGTTTTGAGATGTATGAGAATAAACTATATAAAATAATTTCCACAATAAACGAAATAAAACTATCATCATTCCCCATATAAAACATGTATGGATATTTTGATAGGTATGTTATTATTATAAAATCTTAAATCATGCCCCAAATGTTGTAATCCCCATAATAATAATGGGGTTCTACATTTCAATTTCCAGAGGGGAGTACCCTATTTCGCGATGATTTATCATCATACTATATTCTAGAACAACGTATGGATTTACAGAAATCCTTATGTGAAATTTAATAATGCCTCAACATTTTTAATATGGTAAAAACTAAAAATAATTTAATTATATGACCCCATAGCCTCAATTATGGTTCAGACATTCTGAACATAATCTATATTCAGTTCTTCTTATAAAGTATTTCCGGAACAAAGGCCTTTCTTGACTCATTAACTCAAGGTTTTACCCCCCATGTTCCTTATTTATATATTAATACATAACATTTCACTTGATAGTCTAAGAAACACATATTGAAATCGATTCCTATTGTCAAAATAAAGAGACTTTAACATGTTTTTCATAGTTCAATAAATATGACATTAAAACAATTTCTATATTCCAACACACATAAATTTATATTTATTTCCAAAGTACATTAAATAAGAGATGAAGTTTTTTATAGTCCATGAAATAAAAATTTATTCTATTTTCTATATTACAATAACATTATTTTAATCTTTGTTTCACGGTCTGATTTTGGATTCCATAATCTAATATGCCTTTTTTCCCACATCAGATATCTCTCAATTCTCGTTTTCATCACCTTTAATATACAAATAGTCCCCATAATGGCCTGGTATCCAGTAATTTTTTATCACCCCCCATCGCAGTCCATCACCATAATAGATCTCTTGTACCAAATTACATATCCTATGTTTTCGAACATGTTCAATAATTGATCGTGCATTCCCTCAACCCATTCATTACATACATGGTTGATGCCTATGGGTTTCAAACAATATCACCAGATAATACCTACATATCATTCACCCCTGATACAAATCTTTATTTTCATGACATACCACATTCTCATTTCCCTGTATAATGTGGGAATCCCATTATCATTGGTGTCAAATATATTATTCCCTTACACATTTTAGGAGACCCCCGTACTATTCATGGTTTCCCCCATCGATCATGACTCCCTTGGTTTTAGGAGTTCTAGTAAGGTGTGAAACGTCATGTTTTAGATCCCTATAGGAACCCTTTGTCCAAATTCTATGACCCTTAAAATGAATCCTATGTCCAAGAAATCATTAATTTAAATTGTTTCTGAATTCATATGATTTTTTGTTTCGATGATAGACCTCCTTTTTCATAATTCACAATAGGTTTCTAAACACGTTACACTAAACCTATCTACTAGGGAAATAATCATATTTTTACAAAATCTAACCATAAACCAAGTGCCTATAGTCAATGCATCACAACATTATGATATATGAAAACCTATTTGAGACGGTGTCTTTGTGTAAACCAGGCCTATTTGGCCTTCATTCACAATGGGTTTTTAACTCCATCATGACACATATATCCATATTGGGAATATAATTTTTAATTTTTAGAACATTAAAATGCTAAACTAAAAGTTCATGTTTTAGGAATTAAAACCTTAAACAAAAACTATGTTTAACGTCATTGTCACATGAAGTTAAACCGTGTGATGTGTCTTGATCACATGTAATTAAACTAAAATACATTTTTTCATTATCCTACAACATTAAAATACATGTTTTACATCATTACTTTATGATGATAAATTGTGTTTTCTTCATCTTCATTGAACTAATTGAATCTATAAAACATCTCAAGCCCTTACCCGGGTCTTCCTCTTCCTCAATTCTATCCATATACCACATTGATTAAATTTTAATCTATGGTTATATATTTGAGATAAATCATTCCAAGAACGTGGGTTTTATCCTTATAAAAAATATATTCTTACTTCAATTTGTTCAGAGACACAGTGGGATAGTCCTAAGAGTATTGGAATACATATGAACATTCCCTCACTCCATTACCTGGATTTTCATGCCCATTATTTGAATCTGTATCTTCATTCATGTCTATAGAACCACAAAATAGTATGTTGTCATGACACATTGTCTCTCCTACCAACCTTGTCCATCATTCTAGAAGTCATTGTATAGATTTCAGAGAATTGTTCTATATATCAAACAAGGTTAGAGGTTGAAATTCGTATTTTGACCCAATCATATGCTAAAGACATAGATGATGTGTTTTAATTATGTTCAGTAGTTTCCATGTGTCCTTATTCCACCCACATTAAGTCATATATTATTGACATTGTGATCCAAATATATCATTTCCCTTAATTTGGATAGATTTTAACACCCTTGGCATTACCATGTTCATACGATTGGGTTCATTAGGAATTGAATGTTGGTTGGTCCAAGTGCTTTGTTATCCATACACAACCTATATCATCCCAAACACTCTTGTTAAATAGTCATCAATAACAAACACCAATAATTTTATGGTTATCAAGCACTATCATACAAAGTGAACAATTATGATTTCTCGCATCATGCATTCCCCATTTGTTTTTGTCCCATATTTTAAAACCATGAACCAAAAATTCAAGTCATAGAATGGTTCATCCACATAATAGAGCCTCTCCTAAGCCTTGTAAATATTCACACATATGGATATTCCTCATTTAATGTGGGCTTCAACTCTGATGACATATGGCTGTGCCGTCAAATATTTTAGTCCTCTTCCCAATATCTAACGATGAATCACTAGACATCGGACCATGATCATCAAATCTTAACTTTTCCTCGAATGAATCAACCCGGAGATCATAAATATAATTTTTTACATGCTTCATTTTGTTATTACCCCCCTCTAGTTGTGCCCCCATTTTTCTGATGAAAATTTATTGAGTTCTGAGGAAGGAACCATGCTCTCTTGCTAACTCTTACGGATGCTGAATCTACCAGTTTCCATCTCAATTCTTGTACATGTAATATGATTTCTCCTGGTACTAGGTGATTTCAATATGTAGTGTTTTGTCCAAAATTATTTCAGAATTTTTTTTGGAATATTGCGTGGAGTCCTCTACTGTATAGCCCTCTAATGAGTAGATTGTAGAGAAAATGATTAAGGTACCCATCCATCCAAATAATTTCTGCTTCTGAGTCATCCCAATAAAGTGTTAGATGCACATTGATTCCATTTTATAGAATAAAAGATTATATTCAACCACATTTGTATCATATTAGTCTATTTAGTCAATAAATTTTAGCTAATACTCTAAAAAAGAAAATAGTTTAGCAGTCAGGAGTTTCCATATAATCATATTTGATGGACTTTTTTAGGACATAGGGAAATACATCACCACATGTTTCATCTTCTCCTTCCTCACCCCAGTTGGACTCTAGTTATCCTCCTATAGTGGCATCACTAGTAGTTACCAGCTCATCATGAGCTAAGGAAATATATTCTTGGATGATCTTCTCATGAATAGGCATAACCATTAAAATAGCTCTCACAAATGACCTGGTCCAATCTAATCAAAATGGTTGAAATCATTATAGAAATTATTGTAATAAGATAACGTCGTTAAATATGATTTAAAAATTGATAGATATGACTAAGTGAAATCAATGAATTATAATAGATTAGTGCCACCAGGTCAACCTTCTAATTCACAGTATGGAAATAAAAATGGGAGACCCTTCAGCACTGGGTATTTCCATGATCAGAAGCATATCACAAAGAATATTTTTGGGGGAATCATCATGGAATAGGAAAAAAACATTGATAAAAGAATACTCTGTTATCCAAATCATGATCGGATACTTCAGGATTTTCTCTAACCATGAGGTTGAGTAATTTGAAGGATGATTTATGGTAGGCATGCTACAACACACATTGTGGGTTATTTAATGGGAATGTAAAGGCATGATCCCCCCCAATATATTAAGGGAAGGATCCGGGGGTTTCTAGTTTCCACATAGACATCATATACCAACAGAACACTAAATGATTCCACATCAGCCACAATCCCTATGATGTACTCCTCTATACTAGTGTAAACAGTTTAACCACCTATATTGGTTGGCACATACATATTATTTTGGTTATTTTAACCATGAAAAATTTCATTTTTTAAATCGTGATATTATATGGGAAAACCAAAAAGGAAAATTTAATCAATTTAAGGATTACATCTAGGTGATTAGTCATGTCCTATTTGGATCCCACAATATTACCACTCTCTCAGTCACTCCATTGATGAGATGTTGTCGCCCGGGATTCCTCACCATCATAATATTCATCTTCTTCCTATCATTCATCAGTTTATACCTCCAGTAGCTTCACATCTTGATCTAGATCTTGACCAATAATCACTTTTGTCTTAGTGGAGTGTGCTTCATACTATCCTCATAGGGATGCATAAATATTCATGGATATCATGTATGAATATCTATGATGTAATTCAACCATCTCTGATTCATGAATCTTCCCAACATCTAGAAATTCAATATTATCCCGCTTCATCATACTCCATTGGTTCTTTGTTGATAGTGACATCCATAATGTCCTCTCTCCGAACCAAAGGGTTGGAAATATGGTTTCATCATCCTATTGACAAATATATCTCAAATTATTCTCATTAGCATATATTTCTAGTTCTTAAGGTAGCTTCTGGGACCCATATACTCTAGAAGACATGGGTAAAACCACACATTGTGATTACCCCTTTACCATAGTTTTAACGTGATTGGAGGTTCATGTTGGAGACTTGTATTCTTATGGGGGGAGGGAAATGATCTGCTTTCTCACTACTCATTCTACCAACTCACAGGTTCAATCACCCAGATACGAATCCATATGATTTCATTAAGATATGATTATAACCATTTGATTATATATTCTATCAACATGCCTACATAAATGATGGTTGGCATGATCATGATGGATCCCTAGATTCCATGATCTCTATCATGCACCATAGTGGGAAAAGGATAAATGGGTTTATTTAATCACAGACCCTCTTTAAACTCTCTTCCCCACCCATAGAATGAATCTAATCCACCTGGAAACATGGCAAGGAGCATATGGATTTCTAAACACTATATCTTTAATCTGGGCCACCATCACCCTAACCTAGAAGGATTGATGATACTTCGTCTAAACTCTTGATCATCATGCGTATTTCACTAGTGGAACAACCAGAGTTTAAAATGGGATAAATTATATGAATTTATTGTTTCCAATTTCATTTATGACCGAAACCATGTTGAATTTCATTATCCAGACCCCACCTCTATTCAATTGTAATAGCATCAGATATTCATTTAGAGGTAGGATAGAATTCGGGATTTCATAGACCTAGATACGAGTTATGATCCAACCATGCAGGACCTATAACGAAAATCATATTTGGTGTTTCCCCTATCAATGTGGCCTAGGATGCTATATATTATGTTTATACTAGGCACTCCTAGGCTGAACTGATTTCTAAATTCTTGGATCCTAACCATTACCAACATTCTCAGGTGGATTTCCATCCAAATTTCTGTTATTAGTAGTATCCACATTTTCAATAATGTAATCAAGAACGAAGTATAATGAACAACTGAATCCCATCCTCCAACCATAATGTACAACCAATTTTGGAACTATTGTTACTCAATGAAAAAACAATTGGATACCTTATTACCATATTCAATGCGATCAGTAATGGTTTCCCTTAGCCATTAATCATTACATTTTGATCCATTTTGAGAAATATGTAGATCAATTCCCCAATGAAGATATCCCTTTTAGAATTGGGAATTATTTTCAGATTCTTCATCATCATGTATAGAATATTTCAGGATAGGATAGTAGTCCACTCATTATATGCATATGTATTCTTTTTTTGTAGGAATTAATCATATTAGAATCCCTTGAGGATGATTCTTACCATGTAATAAATGTCCTACACACTGATGACAACATCCTATGGTTGGAGACAATTTTTTTTCATGTATAGGGACCATTGGATGAAGAGATCTAGTGTTATATCATGTTTATGGTATAAATGGAATTATAATATCCATAGCTCATTGTATATCTTGATGTTGTGCTGCCCTTCCTTGTATTACTGGCATGGGAAGCGCACCCAATACGCTCATTACCAATCACTACTGAAGTAGATACCTAACCACAAATCCTATCCTTTATTACAACCTGGGATGTTGTTCATCATACTTCATTGGAAGGTAATGGTTTAGTTGATGAGGATATCTTCCACCATTGTCTCACATCCTATGACCATACATGTCCTCCCATTTTGTGTATAGATGGAAAATATTCTATGATCTCTGGAAACATGACCATGGATAGTGATGTTACAATGTTGATGTTCATCATTGTATTTTAACCATGACCACAACGAATAAACACCAGATGCTTGGATAATCACATCATTTAAAATCTGGATGTTCCATATGGGAAGATAGTCACTTATGGGAAAATCCTTTTTCTATTTCACCAGTATGCTCATCGACATCTTATAGTCCAACATGATGCTCCAAGCATGATAAATCTTTTGGTTTCCAATCATTTCATCCCACTGAGGGAAAAAATAGCTTCAATCTAGAGAGAATATTTTTTTTCATCCATTTTAATGATTCTAAAAAACCAAAGTACAATAAAAATACTATTTTAGGGTTCGTGTGCATGAAGTAATAATAGGAACATGATTGGGAAGAATGAATGAAAAAATAGGATATATCCATAATATCTGAATGCGCAAGAATAAATGGTTGTGTAGAAGAAGTTGATGGAGTATAGTTTTCAATGTATGGGGATTTATCTTATGTGCATGAGAAAAATGAATCCCTATAACATAGAAATTCCGATTTAAATATATATCCCCTGCTATTTATTAGGCATGGATCGTGCCACCTTCATGATCTTAATGGTGTTTACATGAAAATAGATGAGTTTTGTTTAATCCCACATGAATAAAACCATGACATGAGAATTTACCTAAGATTATATCTTCCTTGTCCCCATTCATCTAGTATTATGAGGGGTGAATCTTTTAGCACTGAATTTCACATGATGACAAATATGACCTGCTATGGGAATCCTACATCCATTGTCTGACTCGATGAACCATTTTTCAGAAATCCATGTAATGAATGAACATGTTTCTAGGTGAACTTGAAGTATTGAAATATAAGTCAAATACTATTGTGCACCAAATATGATTTATTCCAATCCCTTTACATGAATATCATTCAAAAGGGATATATGAAATATATTTATGATGTCTAAATTTCATGGACGAGGCCGATCATCATGAAAACCTATTACACACCCAATGTGATGTCAAACCGAACCTTCTACACTCACCTGCTATGGATACAGGAACAAGTGAATTGAAGGCTTTTTTCTCACAATGGATCACACATCACATCACTAATGGATTTATTCTATATTTAAGGAAACATAAACATCCCATGGTTGATAATTCAAATGTCAAATCATCACTCTACCATAAGTATGACAAATCATCAAGGATATATGGGATGGGTAGAGCTATCAAGGTATAAATCATCCATGATGCTACCTCATTGTAAACATGAGATACCTGAGGTGAATTACAGATAATATTTTAACCATTATCATCAGATAATTCTTGAAAATGATGGGATGAATAAGGTGAAATCCTTAGAAAATATTCCATTAACATTATAATCCTTTTGACCAACACACGATGCATTGGATTCTTTGAATAAAGATTCCTCTATGATATTCCCTCCTATGTCAATGAATATAGGCGACCAATTTTCCAAACATCCAGGCATTAAAATGATGCCCAATGTGACTAGTCTCTAGGACAAAAGTTTCAGTACTTATTTGATCCCAATGAATATGTAGACCAAAATTTCATAATTAAACAGAGTCTACTAAGAGATGTCATTATGACTATGTTTCAGGAACATGACATAATATAGGAGGGAGAACAAAACTAGGATAAAATTTAAATGGAGTATTTCATAGAAGGATGAACCAATATACCATCATCCTTATTGAATCATTTTGTAGAAATATCCATTGTATGTGATGAATGCTTATAGCACATCAATGGTGGGAATGTGGGGTCACAGAAAAAGATGTCAGTGTTCATCAATGTGATGATGACCAAACCCCATCATATCCATGAGGAATAGGAATAGTGGAAAAAATGTGAAACTCATATACTAAAAATGGGGAATATTAGCATTCAATAAATCAACAAATTAACATGTCAGCAGATCCTGCTATCTAACTACAAAAATCACTATCTAAATAGTGGTAATAGTGTGGAAGTCATTAGAAATTGGTTTCTCTAAACATTCAGCATTCCATAATATGAAAACAAAATCATGTATTCCTCTATTAATGATTTTAAAAGACTGGGGAATTGGGAATTACATTCATTATACCTATAATAGTCACTGAATCTTCATGATTTGAGGGGTCCATGCTGTAGAAATCAAATTACCCAACACCATCCGATGAAGGGGAAGGATAAATTTCAACCTGAAAATCTAAAATTACCCCACCTCTTCCCCAATATCAACCACTCGATCAGATACATGATTCCCATTACCTGTCTCACCATCAAATCACATTTAGAGGACTATGATGGATGCACTTATATGGAGGTACGATAAAGTGGGAGTCATTAAAATGATGGGATATTCCTCCCCATTTACAGGAGGCTTCATCGCGTCACTAACACTTCCTATCCCAAGAGATCACTTGGATCCAAAACCCCCACTCCAATAACAATCCTCTTTAAGAACCTCTCCCCATAGTGATCTCATGACTCACAACCCTACACTGAAGAGGTTGGTGATTCATATGTCACCATGATGATGACTAATTCTTGTTAGATACAAATAATTGATCCCAATATGACTCATCACTACTAGAAATGATAGTTTATCTAGGTCATAGAATAAGTGGAAAATGCACATACTCCATAGTCCCAATTCCAAATGGTGGGACGCCAACATCAGGTGAAATATCTTGATGATTCCCAACAGAGGGAATCATATTTTATATTTATAGTTTCTCCTACCACCAGTGGATCATTCCACTACATCCCAATCAAAATATAGATGGGACCATTAAATCCCAGTTAGGATCAATGCCTCAATTACCCTACAGGTAGGGTGGGTTGACTCTGCCAAATGCTAGCTTCACTAGAAGCTATTGTGAACCAGTCTGTGATGATGACATTCGGTATGGATGTCCTCCCTATACTATCTCAAACTAGAGTGGAGGACCTCCCCACTATCAAAATCAACATATATATCCACCCTATATCCCCATCGCCAGTCAAATAAGAGGCTCTCCCCACACCGTCAAAATGTAGTGTGGAGGCCCTACCCATACTCATTGTTCCCATTGAAGAGTTCCTCTATATTTCATAGTCCACTGACATGATGATCATCCTCATGTTGTTCCCATCACAAGAAAAGGACCTCCACTCTCTATCAATAATCAAGGCCGAAATGTTCCCCACATCGTCAATGATATGTACATATATCATCTTTATAAAATATCCAATAAGAGTTGAGGACCTACCCACTAATTCAATGGTAAATATTGAGTCCATACCCGTGTTCCCACAACACACTATAGAGGTTATCCCCGTACTTTTGACATCTAACTCAGCGGTCCTCTTTATGTCCAATTTCTCTAATGTGAAGGCCATCTTCACATTTAAACCCATATGTGTGGAGGCCATACACACTCTTTCAGTTGTCAAATTGGAGGTCCTAGCCATGATGATGGTAACCAATCTAGAGGAAATCTTTGTATCCCATCAATGTAATGTAGAGGTCCACCTCATTCCATAAATGACCATCATGGAGGTCCTACCCATGTCAAAGAGATTCCCTTTCAAGAAGAACCATACCAGTGAAAGAGGCTGAGCTATCACGACCATGGGAAGAATACTAGGAAGCACCATGTAATTTTCAATATTGTTTCTTTATTTAACTCCAAAAAATAATTCTATTTAATTAGGGATCCTTCAACCCAATAATCTATAATAGAGTGTAGGGAAGGATCTAGGAATATGATGTTTTATATCCCAGATGGTGATATCCTCAAAATTCTAAAATCCCTTCATAGATTAACAATGGTGGGAGAATATTTGGATCCCTTCAAGGGTCTCATGGTAGAATCATTCATTTTATCACAGGTTTCAATATCAACCTCCACCATATGTCATGGATCCATTTTATTGAATATCATAGAATATGATAATCTAGTTAACCCATATATTTCTACTCCTACCCCATTAGATGAGGTAGTGGTATTATCCAAGTTCTACAGGGACATGATGATGAATTCGACACCATCCTAGAGAGATGAAAAAAATGCATTAACTAGTCAGTTTACATAGAAGGTCATCTAAAGGTCAGTTCATGGTTGCACCGATCCAATTCTATTTTGTGAAAAATTTCTCACCCATTACTAATCATATCTTGGGAAAACCAGGAACCACTTATTTCTCTTGTTAAGTTTCTAATGGGATAACCTAGCTATAGACCATATTTTTTTATGTAATGTTGTTTCCAACATCGACATCCTTAGATCCCTCACCAAGGACCACATCATGTGACTTATCTGGACTATTTTGATGGCACATCTTCACTATCTAGTACCCAGTTGTTCTATCCATGGATCTATTAGCACTTTCAGTTCATTGATCAGCAATTCTATAATGTTGAGTTGGTATACCTTATTTTGGATCAACATCCATTCATTGAAAATTATACCCTTGAAAAAATATGAATTCATAGCATCATAGTTCTCAACAATATTATTTAAGCTGCATCCCCTCATGTGAAGATCTACGGTTGGGGATAGTACACTATACATCTAATTTTCACAATCATGTGGTATCCATACATACATGATGATATTGAGGATGTGTCTCACGATACTAATATTTTCAACATGGTGGGACCCAAGATAAACAATTAGGGGGACACTATTGGAGGGTTTGAAAGAGATAACACTATCGTAGGGTAATGTGGTATTTTGTGCACACTATGGGTGTTCACACATTTCTAAAAATTCTTCATCATGGCCTTATATAACCCTTGTCATCATTTCTCACATATCGGATCCTCGTCAAGGAAATGGCACCACTTGAGAACTATCATAATTAGGATGTTTCATAGAAGTTATGTAATTATCCTATAATAGGCGCCTTATACAAGTAGATCACGGGTCAAGAAAGGATCTTAAATGAGCTATGTACTGAATGGTGCGTGATAATAGTTAGCCCGAAAAAAACTCTATTCCTCCCCCACTGACACATTAGGGGTTGCCACATATCCAAATTTTCTAGATACACTTGATTGATCCTAGTTATCCCAAACAATGAAACACAGATGTGTATATAATTTACTGATAATGAACATGTTATGAATCACCCAATCCATCTGAAAAGGGTGAGAACCTTCATCAAGATTTGGATCAAGACACTCCGCAGGGCATGCAGTGATCCCCCAATTATTAATCAGGTGTTGGTGAACCTATCAATGAATTTGGGTTTAGGGATTACTATCGTGTAATTAACACCTTTAATGGCGATCTAATAGCCTTTATCACCTGTTTCACCAAATAACTAGAGATATATATGGTGAAATCCAACCTAACGGTAAACAATATCAAGCATGAGTGAAAGACATGTGAGCATCCCCAAATTTCATTAATCCTACTTTCAACACATCAATAGGAAGGGTGACCAGAAGCAGCATCTGGCCCATTTCATATTTAAAAGAATCATCCATGATCTCATGTTTTTTAGATAATGGATGGTCCTTCATTCATCTGGTACATCTAGATACCCATTGGATCCATCATAAGCTATTATGACCTTCATAAGTAGTTTTCAACTATTTTAGCTCCACTACATAAAAATCATGTATCTATAACTTATTAATTAAAAAAACTACAAGATGATACTATTTTAAACATTTATTCAATGTTAAATAGCCTCACATACTATCTTTACATGACACTAACTCAAGATAAAAAGCTAACAATGTGTGTGGGGAACATCAATACAGAACTGCTCCCTACCCTCATCAATAAAAACATCCCAATTGGGTTTCTATATTTATCTAATAGGGACAAATTCCTAGGGGAATCCTTCATGCAAGACTAGTAGTAACTTCCATTTCTTCTTCTAGATCATGCAACAAGAGTCTCCAATGAAGAAACCATTATCATCTCTATAGTTTAAGTAGAGGTATCTAAGCCATTATAAATTTTTCTAATAGAGCCTCACCAAGAACAACCTTGCCATGTGTAGTAGCCTCATAATCACCAAAATTAAATGTTCATAATTAATAGATTCCTCTTTATTAGGAGATAACTTCTGGTAATGATAATATGGATACATCATCTCATTAATCTAAATCCCCTTTTCAGGGTCAAGCTCTTGGAACTCCCTTCCCAAATTGAAGAAACCATATCTACCCATTCAAAGAATCACATATCCCTAGTTACAACCAATTGTCCTTGGAACAAAGAATTATGAAGCTGGAGGTGACCACGAAACCCCCAAGAAGTTGAGATCACGGATCTCCATAATCAATTCCCTCGCCAAAAGATCATTTGGCATACCATTAAAGAATTATATGTGTTCAATGACTAACTTCTGGAAAAATTATGTAATGGCGTATTCAAGTCATGATACATCTTGGAAATTTTATCACACATATTAGTTGAGTGTTACCATGAAAGCAATTATTATAGTGAATGGATGCATGTATCAAATCATGGGGATTTGATTTATGATGACAAATTTTTTGATAGGGATGTTTCTAATTCCCATTGAGTCATCTATTCTCATGTAGGCCTACCTGAACCTCTTGAAGTCACCGTTCCTTCCTTAGTTGACTCCTCTATATCGAAATTACATCGTTACATGTATCAAAATACCATGCACCAATGGTGAATGTAAATTTTTATTACCAATCCAGTATCAAATCAACAAAATACCTTCCAGGATTTCATGACTCTATAAATTAGCGTTACACCAAGGGTTTTACCAACATTTTGAGAATTCATTAAAGTTGTCTAACAATATTATTTCATGAAAATCGTCGAACTGGTCGACCCTAAAATCATACCCAAGGATGAGAAATGTTATTAAATCCCCACGAACACACTCAGATGATTTCTTTGATGACAAAGTTGATGAAAAAACTAACAAAAATGATTATTCTCGTGCTTCAAGTCGGGACATGCATGCAAATAGGACTAGATTATATGTTCAGTGCAAGGCTCAGATGGAACAGTGTTCCTAGAATGTTTTGTCAAACTTAATTCCACTAGTAACAATGCATATAAACTAAGCAGTATAGCTAGAACTACATCATGATTAGCCGAATCCTTCTAAATAAAGGCATCAGCCAGCCGAAAACCATATAGTGGTGGATCCGTTATTGTTTTCTGATCAATAGTTGGATAGTTTCCATACATTTCATAATCCCATGGATAATCCAATGAAACTTATACTTTATCCTTATATATATCTACCCACTAAGGGTAGAAATATATAATTGGCACCAATGTACAATGTGTTAAAGAAAAATTCCATTATTTTTTCACTGATCTTAATCCTTGAGGCCCTCCACAAATTGGAAGAAATGTATGGATGATTCACAGAATCATTGGAAATACCATAAAAGTTTAAACAAGTATCATATATTCATATACATATTACATATAAGAAGTTTAGAGGATATAATTTCAAGACATCATCCTATTCTCAAGAGATTATTTGGGTCCATTTGTGCTGGGTTACATCCTCCCATTATACATTAGTATCCATTTCTATGTTGTGGAATTTTGTAACTATCATATTGAAATAAAATTTTGGATAAATATAATCTCGACCCAAGCACTCTATAGGATACTATTTATAGAGGGATATATGAGTCCATCTCACCTGAAGATTTAGGGTCATGACAGGACCAAGCAAAGACCATGTGGCATGATCTATTTGAATACCTAGTTCGGTAGTTTTGTATTAAACATTGAATACATGATTATGTAATAGGTCACTACTTATAGTACAATGATGCATAGTACATGTCACCATTTACATTGATAAGTCCCCTTCTCATATCACAGATGCCTCATGTAATCCATAAACGGTCTATTAGGCTTTCTCGAAGGTGATGTCTACCCCTCCATCTTCTATGATTCCCACCATATAGATTCCAACTATTACATGATAAAGGACAAGTAGGATAAGTCCATAGAGGTGGAACACACAACCATTTCAACCATCCTATGGATAGACATGGACAATGCTTTCAAACACCCAATTGACTGATTAAAGGCTACGATACCATACTAGGGTTTTTGATTCATCATTTCTGTCAATGAATGGAGACTTTCCCCTGTGTTAAAAAATAATGTAAGAATATTATATTTTAATCCTACACAGGTCAGGTTGGGATGACAATTAAACCCCCTACCACATTAGGTATTGAGATTTTTTCCCAATGGATACAGCTATGCATCATAATCATATGTTCTATCAAGCTGGGTTAAACTGGTAGAAGTCATCTTATCAAAATTTCTTTGAAGTCATCAATGATTCCCATGGAAGAATGTCTGATGTAATTGGAATGAAAACATATATCTCCATAGTTTCCGTAGATCTGATGTCTATTATTTAAGATCACACTTCCTCCCTAGAATGCACCAATGTTTCCATGAAATATTTATGTTTAGATGTGTCATCTCCACCTATTAATTCCCTTATCATTAATATGGAGTCAATTTTGATGATGATACATACACATTTAATGAGGGCATCTCTACCATCATTGATGAGTTGGTTCACATGAACATTGGTATTGAGAGATATCTGATTCTAACACTGATTAGTAAACCATACATCTAAAGGAACAACATTTGTATGTGGATTTCATGGAATTTCAATATAATCTATATTAATGGATCTATGAAGAAATTACAAGACTAAACCATTAATATGACACCCACCATATTCGCCTTTTAGTTGGTTTTTGATGGATTGAGCAGACTCCAGGGAAGATGCATGTATCTCAAGGTACTACTGTGAAGTCTGTAGCATATATGATTATTAGAGGCATCTTCTTAAAGAAATTCTTTATCCCAAGTGGCTAGACAACAAAATATTACATAGAAAGAAGGATAGTTGATTATAGTATAATCAAATTTTGGGATCTCACTTATCACATTCCAACGTATTATTTTTCCCATCGAAATAAAAAATCATTGATTGAATCTTCATCTAGGTTCTAGGGTCTATCCTTTATGGTTGTATACTATTTTTATAATAAAATCCATATTTCATATAAGGATAAAGAGTCTATATCATTCAAATCATTGCAACGTAATTTCTATTATCATGGAAAACCATCTTGTATAAATAATAAAGGGTCTAATTTTTAGTGATCCATATATCAAATATTTTTATTAATCTTAAAAATTCTACTAGAAAGCTACATTGATGAATTTATAGTCAAATCCAAACAATAGTGGGGCCATATTATAGACATCATGGAGGTGTTGGGTTACCTTCACTCACATAATTTAACGATGAACCCCTTGTGGTTTTTAGTTATTGTAAGCAATGTGAATTTTATTTTATTGTTCGTATGACACAGGTTCAGTGATATCATCCTAGGGAAGATCTATTCAATTATCCAGATTCCTCCTCTAAGAAATCAATTGTAAATATAAGGAATTTATGGATACATATCCAATATACATAGACTCTTCTTTAATATAGATGGAATTTGTAATACCATATAACATCTCAATAAAAAAATAGTTGTCTACCAGTGTGATAAATTGTACCAAACCATATTTGAGGATATAAAGGAGATTATGATACAACCTATAGTTCTAATGTGACCCATCATTGTGATTCATTTTATTCATAATGGGACCCACATGGAATGTTCCCTTAGCACCATCTTTTCTCATAAGAACAAATGTTGGATAGAAAAATGTTTATATTGTCTCAGTCATGTGCTCCTGAATAAATAGTTTTTATATTATTCAAGATATTATAGATTCATCAATAGGTTTTGACGTGAAGAAGATGCAACATTATTTTAAACATCATTAGATACTAATACAATTCATTACAGATCCACTCATGTATATCTTGAATATCCCATTGTTGATTTTCTATATATAACACTAGGTTGTGATCTCCCAGCAGTTTAACATTAGGTTAATTCCAATGAAAGGAGTCAAGGTTCACACATTTTATGAATTTAAAACCACACATCCAGCCATCAAATAAGTGCATATGGATTTCAACTTCTTAGATGAAACCATCCTTTAATGTGAACTATGTGTTGTTGTGTTTGAATATTTGTTTTGATGATTCCTCTCAGTGTTTAACATGTAGAGGGATAGATGATCCAAATCTCAATAGAGTGGGTCTGGTGATCATTATCATTACTCTGAAACATGGTGTTCAACCCTAATAATTCCTACAATCAAAATGATGAAACAACCCTGAGGAATAGTATCAAGATATCATTACTGGTCTAAATTTATCTCTAATGATAGAAATTCCTTGCATACATGTGATTTAATACTACATGTTAGTAATTAAGAAGATCAACAGAGACCATATCATCAGGAACGTAGAAATCATGCCCTTGCTTGGGATCACCCTCAAACTGATGGCCTAGTTCCCTTAACCACCTGAGTAGACACATGTTTCCCAGACATAAAATGGTTGATCCAACGCCCTTATTAGTCTATCTTCATCTCTTGAAGATCCTAACCATGCTATCCAATTAATTTATGTGGCATATCAGTGATCCATCACTCAAATATCCTTAGATGATGATGATAGATAGTACATAAACCACCTATCCACTGGTGCGTCTACCTTGGGAACTTTGGATCCTCCGGTAGCTGAAGAAACCTCCAATTTTACAAGCCCTTTCATTGAGTATCTACAGCATGGTGTCCTTCCACTATACTAGGCTGAACACTAGCGAATCCATCAGTGCATGAAACAATTCACCAACCATAGTGGGCCCAAAAGATATAATAATATCTAAAGAAATTATTTTTATGGAATTATATTCCACTGTATCGATTGAAATGCGATTCCCTAGGTTTTGAAGGAGGTTCATGTTGGGTCATGTAGTTCTCCTAAGGTAGGTTTGATGCTCTACCACCAAAATCAATGGTTGGGCTACATTTGGCCCACCATTTTCCATGAATGTATCATGTTCATCACAATGTTCTATATGTGTCATAACTAGGATTTTTTTAATTTAACATCAAAATAAATCCATTAAACCATGAACTCTTTCCCCTTTATAATATGTGGACTTGAGCTCTTGGGACCATTCCCACCAGAATGTACTCATCGAAACAAGTTCATTCATAAAAAATAATACTTTTCTTACAATAAGAAAGAATAAATCCCTCTTATGTATATTAATGATCGATCTATGTTCTAAGTCATGATACCCTTATCATTCTTCGATTCAGAGTCCCTAAAACTATTCTCATGCAAATACCACCATATTCGTGGCAATTGAGCGGATGATGTTGTACGATGAGAAAATAATATGGTCCAACCATATGTAAAACTACCATGCACATGATAATGGAGATAAATTCATTAAACAAAACCCCCTAAAATATTACTTTTAAAATAGTGGTCTACAATAAGAAAATTTGTTCGGTAAAGCTCCACAATATTCTCTGGGATTATTGGATGACAAGCCGAAATTCCAACCAAGTAACTTTATATTCACTGGTTTATAGAAATGAGGCAGTCCATCCCAATCATGATTTAGATTCCATTGATCTAAATATATGTAAATGACCATAAAATACTAGAAATATTATCATAACACTTTTTAGATATGTGGATGCTCTCAAAGTAAATAAGATTCAAGCCTAGAATTATCTATAGAGGAACCAGAATAATATAATCGGAGATATAACTAAGCATATTTTTCATTGATATTCCCTCTAGGGTGAAATGGTACTGGTTGTAAAATCTCTAATGATCTTTCAATGATATAAAATGAAGATGGAACTCTGTGGGAAGGACTATACATCATTCACAAGGTCCACCCAAACCGTGAATAATCTTCAGTAACCATAAAAGGGAAGTCAATTACACCTCCTACCATTACCAGTTCATCAAGTTGATCATCACATTTAGTTAAGGAATTTCTAAGATTTGTTACCTTAAATAATTATTTTTAGACTCAACAACATGACTTTAAACTGTGTGAAAGGCTCCCTGAGAATGTTTCTAGAAACATGGTTTTGTGAGGCCCTTATTCTCATAAGTTTTCTCTTATTGTTCCAATATAGGAATATTGGATAAAGTGATTCCATATTTTTTTCAAACTCTATGAAAATAAATTGGGAGTTACTATCCCTTCCATATGACATTAAAAACAAGGATTGGTCTTTTTCCATGAACATAATCATTGGCGATATCATCGTAGTCGCATGATAATAAATTATATAATTTCAGCCTCGTAATTTCATTACATTAATCTATGTTAAAATTTTCATACTACATACACAATGAAAAAACATTTATCACCCAGATAGAAGTTTCATGACTTTAAAATGTGCAAAAATTATCATTCTGGCCACACAATGGAAAACAACATAGCAACACAATGTTCTTTCTCAAGAGGTTTATATTTCGAGCATCTGTAATATACCATTCCATATTCAAGATCTATATTGAAGTTTATTGTAATATAGGTATGATATATAGTTATACTAGTGTTTTCAATCATAGATCATCATCATAATGAAATGGGACTAAAAAAATAGAAAAAATGAACCCCTCCTTGAGAACGGGTCAGACCTGATATGGGAGATATTTTTCAAGAACTAAATGTTGATTGATACCCATTATTATGGGAAATGTAGTGAAACCCAGATCTCTATTTTTTGGAAAATCCATAATGACACATCCTTCATGTGAATGATAAAATCCTAGTAACATGAAATTAAAATTTACATCTATTAGAATCCTCACTGTACTATGCTAAACAACATTCTTAGACAAAACCATGACATTAAACAATATAAAAATGTTTTCAACATTGTTTTATGTGGGGTTGGTCCACCATGACCATTAGCCACAATAGGTTTTTTCATAACATCATACTACACATACCCACAAGAGATATTCCCCCCCTCATGGTCTGATCTCTATATCCTAAATCCAATAGAAATCATCCTAAATATATGATTTTAAACTATGACACTAATAAGGAAAAGATTAGGCTGCCTTAGAATATCCATTGGTTTTCTAAATTCCCTATTGACGGAAGATTTCCCTAACTATTGATGGTATCCAAACACAATATGTTTCATAACTATTATGGCTTGACTCTAATCCTAATGGGATATGTAGTGACACCCTTACATTATGACTTCGGGACCAACTGAATTTTTTTAAAACAATTTCCCACATGAACATGGTTATGGTCAAGGAATATGACCTTACATTGTAAAAAATCTATTTAGAGTTATACATGTCATAAGAGAAGCACATTAAATCCTTCACATTGTGTTATGAATCTCCCATACAACACAAATAACTTATAAATTCCCCTTTAATTTTATCTATATGTCATTACATGAAACTTATTTACAATTCAGTTCTGACCACATGACTTTAAAGTATGAACTAATAGCATCAGTTTTTCATCATGTGGTGTGTATCATCCTTGGATTATAATGTTTCATAAATACACTTTTTATTATTATCACTTCGATTTTACATATATAGTGATGATCTATTCTTATGTATCTTTATTATTTCCATATATGATTTTATTAATTTCTTTCGTTAACACTTTTATGATACCCCCATTTATTATTATTTTTACAATATTGTTATTCCCATTTCTTTTCATCGGTAACCCTTATATTTATGTATGTTTCAGTATGTGGAGAACTTATTTATGAACATGTTATGATGGGTTCACATAGAAAGTGCTCAAATTCCCTAGTTAATGATGTGTCCCTTGATACATTATGTTAAATGGTCTGTTTGGTTAACCCTGACTCATGGTCCTGTATGTAAAAAAAACCATTGAATTGTTCTCCTCAATATGCAACATTTCATGACTCCTGATAAAGTAATATTTTATATTACTTCCTCATAGCTATGAATCCATGATTTTATGATCCCATGATATGATTGCTTAATATTAAATATGGGTTATGCTGTCATGACCCGACCCTACCCGGGCTCGAGCTGCAACTACCGCAAGCCCGCCTCCATAGGCCAGGGGCTGGCGACCAGCGCCGAAGGCAAAAAAACTCGGGGAGGCCTTTTCCTAAGAACTTGTACACACACACACGCAGCACACTCAATGAAAAAGATCAGAGTAAAAGAAAGAAAAAGCAGAGTAAAAAGAACAACTGCTATATGTATAAACCACAGATGTGCATCGACCTCTAAACAGTACAAAGTACAAACTGAAAAGAAAAGGGAAAAAACACGCGCCCAACCAAAAAGTGCCACAACCCGGCAACAGGTAAACAAAAGAAACAGCTGATGGGTTTCCCACCTGGAACCCGGATACGACCACCACACACAGTCCAAGCTCCAATGCCCCTATGCTCCACTGAAGTCACGCTCCACCTATTCACCGTCTACAAGGGCACACATAGTGCGGGCAAAGCCCAAGCATGGGTGAGTATAAAAATACTCAGTAGGATACCCCGAAGGCTCGAGGGAGCAAAAAAGGAGGTACCGAAGGGTGAGCAGTAGAGCGAACAAGAAAAGTAGAGGAGTACAACTGAAAGTGCAGTAAAGAGTCCAGCTCAACCCAATAAGATAAAGGAAGTAGACACATCCAGGCACAAGGAGATGGAAACGGTGTGAAGATGAACTTCCAGTCGAGTCTTCGCTACCTATATCAGGAGAGTAGACTCATCCAACCACAAGAAGCTAGACACGGAAATCACGTGGAATACCCCGCACAACTTTTCCTCTCATGGAGGGAGAGTAACCAAGACCAAGAAGTGGGTACTCGAACAAGGTATATAAATATATATGTTCTCTTCAAGAAGCCCGAACAAGCTCGTAAGGGGATCTCCACTCCATAGCTCATCCCAAGAAAAGAGTAGCCAACAGTCCTATAAGTAAACTCCATCATCGATGCCCAGCATCCCGCACGTCTGCCCCGAACCGCAAGCCAAGGGGCTCAATCACCGCACCTTGACACTATCCTCTTTGGGCGACACTGATTCACCCGCACGGTTTTAGATCGCTTCACAAGAACACTTCTAGGTAGGGAAAGTTCCCCTCGTACTGGAGAGTTCTAAGGAAAGTCAAACCAAACCTCGTCACTACCCTGCAGTCAAGAGGTCTCCTCAAAGTCAAAGTCGTTCCATCACCGACCCGTACAACCAAGGGTCCCACTCCGGTGGTCATGGAGGAAAGCCACACACTAGCCTAGTAGAAAGGGTTGAGTCTGGAATGCCAACAGGTGTCCCACTACCCAGCCCTACTGGAGGGTAATTCATAACCAGATTTCGGGTGACCCACTACCTAGCCCTGCTCGAGGGTAAACCCAAGTACATCATCAGGCGACCCACTGCTCAGCCCCGCTAGAGGGTAAACCATAATAAGATACTGGGTGACCCACTGCCCAGCCCTGCTGGAGGGTAAACCATAATACATCAACCGGAGACCCACTGCCTAGCCCCTCTAGAGGGTAAAGCATAATAAGATACTAGGTGATCGACTGCCCATCCCTACTAAAGGGTAAACCATAATACATCAACCGACGACCCACTGCATAGCCCTGCTAGAGGGTAGACCTTAATACATCATCAGGCGACCCACTGCCCATCCCTGCTAGTGGGTAGACCTTAATACATCATCAGGCGACCCACTGCCCAGACCCGCTGGTGGGTAGACCTTAATACATCATCAGGCGACCCACTGCCCAGCCCCGCTGGTGGGTAGACCTGGAATAATTCGACATGCGACCCACTGCCCAGCTTTACTAGAGGGTAGACCTGGACCTAGACGACAGGCGACCCACTGCCCAGCCCTGCTGGAGGGTTGACCCTAAGAGGTCCTCAGGTGAAACACTGCCCAGTCTCTGCTGGAGGGTAGACCCTATATGCGTCGGGCGACCCACTGCACAGTCTCTGCAAGAGGGTAGACCCTAGAAGTCAGTGAGCAACCCACTGCCCAGCCCTGCTGGAGAGTAAACCTGAAGAAGTCAATGAGTAACCCACTGCCCAGCCCCTCTGGAGGGTAAAACTCAGAACTACTCTGGCCATCTCTACTAGAGGGTATAACACTGGCCAACCGAACACAGAGTGGGTATCACGCAACCACCCAACTCCATAAAAACTCTCCCAAAAGAGGTTCAGCGCTTGTTCAATCACACGGTGTCACTAGCACCGCTACCAGCCGATCCATCAAGAACAAAACTAGGGGGAGAACAATCAACCCTTCTGGTCAATCAAATGAGCACAGAGGGACCCTCTACATCGCGAGAGGTCAAACTACGCAAAGCAGAACACGACACGCACATGGGGCCCACACGGCGTGTAGCCCCAAGTCAACCCCAACCAAGCGCACGAACATCTCAGGTACAAACCACACGTACCTCCAAGTTCTCTCGTATACTCCTAGAGTATACCATGTCTCTAGCCCAAGGGCTATGATGCACACGACACCCATCATCAACACGAAGGCGTGACGTAACATTTACAACTTATCGCCTCAACGACTGGGGCACGGACAACCACATCTATTCAAGAATTACTTCACTCACAAGGGATTTCATGTGATCACATGCCAATGGACTGCTACAACCACAGTAGAAGAACCGCCTCCAGGGCACCTTCACATTTCCACATTTCACAAGATCGCGCAAGAGGCTCCAAACAACCAAACGGATTGCACCGTGGTAATCCTCACAGAAAAACACGCGATGTCGACTACTTACTCACCTCCAATGGATATCCGACGGAAAAGTCACCAACACCACCTCAGGCTTGAACGACGTCCCGTGATCCTGAGCCTCGACCCCGAAAATAGTCGGGCGCATCGTACCATTGCGATACCCTTGAGAAAACACATCAAAAGCACTACTCACTTGAGTGCAACGGATATCCAGAGAAAAAGATGCATTCCAGTGCACCGCACACGAGCGGTGCCACGTGGTACCCACATCCCGGTCCCGAAACTCAATGAACGGATCGAACTGTTGCGATCCTCTCGAAAAAGCACACAAGATGGACTATTCACTTGTCCAAAACAGTCGCCCGGTGATTAAGATGAAAAAATCACCATCGACGCCCAAACGACCCTCGTGGGCCCCGCACCATCGTGCCTAATTAGAGCGGGTGGATTGCACCATTGCAATCCTCTTAGAAAATCATCCAGAAACGACTGCTCGCACACCCCGAACGGACGCCCGATGGAAAAGTCATGAAATGCTGCACGCAGCTCGAAAGGACGGGTCATGGGGCCCACACCTCAAATCCTGTCTCAATTCCCGAAACCTCTCTGGAAACCTCTGCCTTAGTTCCAGGGTCGCAACACCGCTGACGACGCTCAAAATAGATGTCGGACGCGTCCTCGCCGTCCAAAACAAGAATCTCGGGAAAAATGCTCGTCCACTTGATGACATGTCGTGCCTCCGTGGCCCCTCATTTTGGGAATTAAAAATTCCCAAAACCATCTCAAAAGGTCCGCCTATATTTTAGGTTCTCACTTCCGTAGACGTCACACAAAACGGACATCCGTAGCGAATGCTACGGACGTCGGAAATTTAAAGGGGAACCCCCCCTTGGGCCGGACTGGCCCGGTCCGGCCGGTCCGTCCACAACCGGCCCACGGCCCGGCCATGGGTCCAGTTCAGTTCGCCGTGGCCCACTGGCCATGGCCCACTGCTACCGACCGGCCTTGACGGCCGGTCTCTTTCTTTTCCGCAGCGGCCCGCATCACGCGGGTCGCGGTCGCGCCGCACGGGGCCGCGCGCCTTGCGGCCCCCCTCTGCCCTACGCCGGAGCCGCTGACCGGGATCCCGCCTCACCGCCGTCTGCTCCCGCTGCCTACCGGAGCCGTTCCTCCTGGCCACCACACCACCGCGATGGCCCACGGCCGCCTCCTCGCTGAACGCCGAGCTGCCGCCGCGCCAGGGGTCGTCAGACGGTCGAAAAACCCCCAAAAATCTCCCGGAGCTACGTTGGATCCCTGCGATCACCGCCAGACTCGGAATTGTGATCTGAAAAGTGCGAGGAAACCCCTGATCGAATCCTACACAACTACAGGCTTCGCTCGATAGGAAAAACAGCGATTCAATGCAAATAAAACAATCCAAGGGAGTTGTGGATATGAAAACGATGAAAAACACGAACCCCTACCTCTTGGGCGATGCCCGGAGCTTCGCGGGTGGTTCGTCGGCATTATTGTGCCTCGCCGGTGCTGCCTCGCCGTAGTAGAGGAGGAGAGGGAGGGAGCTTCCGCCTGCCGCTATCCAGATGATGAAGGAGGAGAAGCAGAGGGTGGGGGTGCGTTTAAGTAGAAAACACTTAACCCCCCCCCCCCCACCCGGCACGCCCCCAACTACGCTGCCGATGTAGACAAAAATGAGGGTGCCCCTGGGGTAAAAATGACCTCCCGAGCACAACGGTGGTCTTGTAATTTTAATCCGAGACCCCATTCAAAAGTTATAAAACTCAACGCCCAAGGGCGCCAAATTACGAAAACGCCCTTGGGGCCATTTTTCACAGAAGGCCCACGCCCACAAAACTTATACCCCTCATAGGGTAAACGGCATGATCCGAACTCAACGGAGCCTTCGGTTTTCCAATTCGAGCCACCATTTAAGAGATACCTACGTTTCAACATTAAATGAATTAATTAATTAATTTAATCCATTTAACATTCCAGAAGCGGGGCAAGGGGTCCAAACGTCCCACGCCGACAAGTTTTATGTCATTACTAGGGTAAACACCCCATTCTGGACCCATCCGTACACTCGTATCCCTGATCCAGATCACCATTTAGGAGTTATCCCATTTATTTGGCATTTCCAGTGTGAACACACTGAAAATCTAATTCCGGCCACTCTAGGGCTCGGAATCGCACGCCGTCTGAAGGTGCTGTTCTGGAATATCATCATGAATTTTCCAAAGTCTCTCACAGAAAAACCCGGGTTCTTACATCCTTCCCTCCTTCAAGATTTTTGTCCCTGAAAAGAAAAACTAGGGAGCAACACAGGGTACTAATCCCACACATGGATTTCCCATTCCCAGAAGAACCCACGCACAACTCTGTGTCACCACACACAGACCAAAGAATTGATCTGTTCACGCGAGGACGTCCCTTGCCGATGTCGTGCATAGGATCACACACACTCCTTCTTGGGTGAGTCACATGGGAGACATCGTGCTCCCACTCAAGACTTTGGGGTTAGGGCAAGGCGGTAGGGAACCTCTCCATCCCTTTGCACGGTCTCAAACAGCCCGATTTCTCTCGGGTGTATCTCACCTCCCTGGTCAAACCTCTACGTCGCACGCCATGACAAGAATCACCGCTTGGGAATGGGACAGGGCCCGGTGATTCCCTCCTTCAGAATATCCATATGGTGAAGCACCCAAGGATATCTGGTCACATAAGAATTCACAGTCGATGTCTCTCAACCAAGACTCTCTTACACTCTCGGAAGCGAAGGAGTCAACACCATCGACTACAGGAAAAGGTCTCACGCCTTTTTCCTTACCAACACAGGGTTACACCCGACGCCCTGTGTCACCCTGGTAACACCTCAAACAAGGAGCAGGGAGAAAATCGTTTCACACGCAGAGCCTAACAATTATACTACAAGAAGTAGAAGAGTCGCAAGGGGTACCTCTCACCATCCCATGCTCTACAGGATCGTAGATATCCAAAGCTAGCGGTTGTCCGTGGTCCCAACTGTCAGCTCCCGGAGCCTAATGTGGACCGCCTAGTGGTGATGGGAAGACCTCGTAACATCTCCCCCACCTTTAGCTCCTCCTTCTCCTCTATTAGCACCACCTCTCTGGGCACTACTCTGATCACGGTGCTACCTCTGCCGTGGTGGTGCGCCTGCTGCCTGCCCGAAGCTCTCAGCAACTCGGGTCGGGCAGTCTCATGCCAGGTGACCTCGCCCATTGCAAGCATAGCACCGAACCTCTCTAGGCTGCACTGGTTCCCTCCGGTGCCACTATAGTGTACGACCACGCCCCTGAGTCCGGTTGTCAGAAATCCACCTGCGTCGAGGTTCTGCCTTCCGATGCCCTCTAGCTGCGACAGACGTCTCGGCTCCAATGTGCCTGTTGCCACTGCCAACACTAGAACGTGATAGGAAGCCCTCATTCACCAGCACCTAATCTAGCACCCCGGAAAATGTGGAAATTCCCAAGGGTACTATGACAGCACGAATCTCTCGGCGGAGACCCTGCTGAAACTTTCATGCTCAGATGTTGTCTTCATGGACCAAGTCCAGGTAAAAGCGTGCACGGTCTGCAAAACTAGCCACGTACTCGGCCACAGTCATACCTACCTACTGAAACTACGAGAGCTCCTGAATCTGAATGGAGCGCAAGTAGGAGGGGCAAAACTCCTCACAGAACAAAAAACTGAAAGTTTCCCCACAAAAGCGACGACTCATCAAGAAGCTGAGTCACCAGACTCCACCAACGCCGAGCTGCTCTACGAATAAGGGTGGTTTCCAAAGCCACTCTCTGATCTTCCGGCATCTACACAAGCCTGAAAAGGTGGACCACCGCCACTAGCCAAACCTCTACTACCTGAGGGTCCAGCTCACCTCTGAACCTCAGCGGTCTCTACCACTGGAACTCACGGAGCGTGCTCTACCAGTGCTCAAGCCCCATCTGCTCTACTAAAGCTGTCTGCTGCCCAAAATGTGGGGGTGCTACTACCGGCCCACCTGGAGAAAAAGGGCTCGCTTGATGGGTCCTGGACTGTGGCCTCGTATATCACAAGGTCATCGTCACGCACCAAAGCTGGTATCTTGGCTGGCTGTCTTCGCGAAGAAATCCTAAATATTATCAAGGAGTGTCATGGTAAGATGATTATATATGTATATACCAATAACAACAAATATGGGGAGTTGAATCAAGAAGGACATTCAAAGACTCAATCCTATGTGATGCACAAACAAATTTTCCCTGCAACAAGTGTCTCAGCATGCCGAGTCGACAAGCGGGTTATCAGGGTCCTGGTGAATGGATACGTCTGCCGCCACACCATCGCTGGACTCCCTGGTCTGAGAGCCACTCTTTAGACATGTTAACACAGTTGCCCTAAATCCCAACCAATTACTTTTATTTTAGGGACGTCTGAACAGCGTCCCAAGGAACAAACCACCTCTGATACCACATTGTCATGACCTGACCCTACCCAGGCTCAAGCTGCAACTACCCCAAGCCCACCTCCATAGGCCAGGGGCTGGCGACCAGTGCCGAAGGCACAACAACTCGGGGAGGCCTTTGCCTAAGAACCTGTACACACACACAGCACACTCAATGCAAAAGAGCAGAGTAAAAGAAAGAACAAGCAGAGCAAAAAAGAACAACTGCTATATGTGTAAACCACATATGTGCATCGACCTCTAAACAATATAAATAAAAAACTGAAAATAAAAGGGGAAAACACGCGCCCAACCAAAAAGTGCCACAACTTGGCAATAGTTAAACAAAAGAAACAGCTGGTGGGTCTCCCACCTGGAACCCAGCTACGACCACCACACGTGGTCCAAGCTCACAAGCTCCAATGCTCCACTGAATTCACGCTCCAACTGTCTGTCGTCTACAAGGGCACACCAAGTGCGGGAAAATCCCAAGCAGGGGTGAGTATAAAAATACTCAATAGGATACCCCTAAGGCTCGAGGGAGAAAAAAATGAGGTACCGAAGGGTGATCAGTAGAGCGAACATGAAAAGTAGAGGAGTACAACTGAAAGTGCAGTAAAGAGTCCAGCTCAACCCAACAAGAGAAAGGAAGTAGACTCGTCCAGGCACAAGGAGCTGGAAACGGTGAGAAGATGAACTTCCCGTCGAGTCTTCGCTACCTATAGCAGGATAGTAGACTCATCCAACCATGAGAAGATAGACACGGAAATCACGTGGCATACCCCGCGCGTCTTCGCCTCTCCTGGAGGGAGAGTAACCCAGCCCATGAAGTGGTTACTCGAACAAGGTATATACATATATATATGTGCTCTTCAAGAAGCCCGAACAAGCTCATAAGGGGATCTCCGTCCCGTAGCTCATCCCAAGAAAGGAGTATCCAACAGTCCCAGAAGTAAACTCCATCATCGATGCCCAGCACCCTGCACGTCTACCCCGAACCGCAAGCCAAGGGGATCAATCACCGCACCTTCACACTATCCTCTTTGGGCGGCACTGACTCGCCCTCACAGTTTTAGATCGCGTCACAGGAACGCGTCTAGGTGGGGAAAGTGCCCCTCGTACTTGAGAGTTATAAGGAAAGTCAAACCACACCTCGTCACTGCCCTGCAGTCGAGAAGTCTCTTCAAAGTCAAAGTCGTTTCATTACCGACCCGTAGAACCAAGGGTCCTGCTCCGGTGGTCACAGAGGAAAGCCACAGACTAGCCTGGTAGAAAGGTCTGAGTCTGGACTGCCAATAGGTGTCCCACTGCCCAACCTTGCTAGAGGGTAATTCATAACCAGATATCGGGTGACCCACTGCCCAACCCTACTAGAGGTTAAACCCTAATACATCATCAGGCGACCCACTGCCCCAGCCCCGCTGGAGGGTAAACCATAATAAGATACTAGGTGACCCACTGCCCAGCCATGCTGGAGGGTAAACCATAATACATCATCAGGCGACCCACTGCCCAGCCCCGCTAGAGGGTAGACCTTAATACATCATCAGGCGACCCACTACCCAGCCCCGCTTGAGGGTAGACCTTAATACATCATCAGGCGACCTACTGCCCAGTCCCACTGAAGGGTAGACATGGAATAAGTTGACAGGCGACCCACTGCCCAGCCTTACTAGAGGGTAGACCTAGAACTAGACGACGGGCAACCCACTACCCAGCCCTGATAGAGGGTAGACCCTAAGAGGTCGTCGAGTGACCCACTGCCCAGGCTCTACTAGAGGGTAGACCCTATGTGTGTCGGGCGACCCACTGTCTAGTCTCTGCTGGAGGGTAGACCCTAGAAGTCAGTGAGAAACCCACTACCCATCCATGCTGGAGGGTAAACCAAAGGAGTTGATGAGTAACCCACTACCCAGCCCCTCTGGAAAGTAAAACTAAGAACTTCTCTGACCATCTCTACTGGAGGGTACAACAATGGCCAACCGAACACGGAGTGGGTATCGCGCAACCACCCAACTCCAGAACAACTCTCCCAAAAGAGGTTCAGTGCCTATTCCATCACTAGGTGTCACTAGCATTGCTACCGGCCGATCCATCAAGAACGAAACCAGGGGGAGACAACTCGACCCTGCTGGTCAAACAAACGAGCACAGAGGGACACTCTACGTCGCGAGAGGTCAAAGTACGCAAAGCAAAACACGACACGCACATGGGTCCCACACGACGTGTGGCCGCAATTCAACCCCAACCAAGTGCACGAACATCTCAGGTACAAACCACACGTACCTCCAAGCGCTCTTGTATACTCCTAGAGTATACCACGTCTCTAGCCCAAGGGCTATCATGCACACGACACCCAACATCAATCCGAAGGCGTGGCGTAAGATTTCCAATGTAAAGACCTGTAAATTTCAAGGAAATTTTTTTCTTAATTTTCTTTGGAATTTTACAAGAGCGTAGTTTCTGACGGAACCTGATTCCGAGGCCCGGTGTGCCTGGAATCATTTTCCGAAGTTTGGCTCCGGTACGTTCAGTGAACAGACGAGCGGGTTTTTCTAACTTTTGAACCGGTGCTCGGAATCGAATTCTAAGGGCACCGATGGAATCGCAACGCTGATACTTGCTTAAAAACGCCTCTTCCGGAGTTGCGTTTTCATAGGTGTGGTTTTTAATTTTCAGGCTTAAAGTTAAGAAATAAAATAATTGTATGACAAACATTATTTTATTTCACTTAAGCCACTTGGAAGACACTTGAAGCCACTTAATGCGGCTTAATCCGAGTTGATGCAGATAGGGTGCTATCCAAAAATATCCTACCCTCTTGGTAGGATATTAGTGAGGTGGGACCCGCACGAGCCCCACCGTTTCTTTTCCGCTAAGTAACGCACCCGTGAAAACCCGTCATTATGAAAGTCAACTGTCGCGTTTTCTTAATTTCTTAACGCACCAATTAATTGGGCAGTTTTTTTCATTGAATTAAATGGGCGGTTTATTCGTTGAAATTAATTCTATGAATTAATTTGATTCATTTCTTAACATATTTGAAATCCGTTGGTGTAATAATAAAATAAGACCAACGCACGACTTCTGAAAAAATGTTTGTTGGGAGGATTTGACAGAAACCAAGAATTATTCATCCTCTTTCACGAAGAACACGAAGAACGCGAAGAACGTTAAGAACGCCGGCCTCCGACGAAGAATGAAAAACTCGCAGAAATCGACGACGCGACGCCGTGTTCCGCGACGCCGACATTTCCTCTCCCGCGATGTTCTTCGGCGACGTTCCCTAATCCGCAACAAAATCTTCAATCATTCGTTGAGGTGAGAGATTGTGGTTCTTTAGTTTTCTTTGTGGTTTAAAACAACAATATGGATTTAATTATTATTAATTAAATCTATATGTTCTTGAACCTCGAAGTTTTTCGACGCGCACCGTATTCCGCGATGACGCGACGCCCTTCCACGACGATGCGACGCCTTCCGCGACGCGACGATCGCCTCCTTCCGCGGCGATCAATTCCGCGAAGAACGCACGTGCGACGACTTGACGAGGTAGGGATTTTATTTTGGAAATACCTTTTTATATCCCCGTGATTGTTTCATTTAAAACAAGAACCTGGATCAAGTGCAATTTTAAATTATTAAAATTGTTTTGATACGTTTGTCATGTGTTGATTTATCCTCCCGATTGATACCGTCTAACGCGGAGGGTGCGGGCCAAACAAACACGGCCCGACAACCCTCCGACGTTCTTCGATGTTGTGCGGATTTGGAGGGCGACGAAAAAACATTCCGCAAAGGAAATTTGATGATTCCGCAGAGATGAACGGGTCCCGGGAGGAGCAGCGGCGCAGACGGGAAGGAAAACGGACCACCGGAGCAACTCCGGTGGACCGCAAAAGTCTCCGGCAGCGCCGGACAGGGCCACGGCGGCGGCGGCGACCAGAGGACCCGTGGCCGCGTGGGTCCGGCTCGCCCGCACGGGACGGGGCAGAAGCCGCGTCTGCTGATCTCCAGCATGGCCCCACGTGGGGCGGCGACTCTTCCAACCCGCGGGGGCAGCGCCCCGGGGCTGCCTCGGTCAGCCGCCCGGCCGAGCTGAGCCAGGCCGGTCCGACCGGCCGGGCCGCGCCCTGGCCGTACTGGACCGGGTTGGACCGGTTCGGGTTGACCCGGTTCGGCCAACCCAAGGAGGGGGGGGGGGGGGTCGGCCCGGGTCGGCCCTGGCCCAGACCCCCCGTCTTCGGACCGTTTTCGGTCTTTTGCCCGTAACTTGAGCTACGGGCCACCGAACAATGCGCCGTCAGCGGCAACATGATCCTTGGATCGAGACGGTCGTTTCGGTATATTGCAATCAAGGTTT
This sequence comes from Viscum album, assembly GCA_963277665.1. Taxonomy (NCBI): domain Eukaryota; kingdom Viridiplantae; phylum Streptophyta; class Magnoliopsida; order Santalales; family Viscaceae; genus Viscum; species Viscum album. Next base: position 1,021,447,834 of record OY728143.1, read on the forward strand.
CAGAATACTTTGGGTTAGGCCGGGTTGGTTCGTACACGAAACCAACCGGGCCCTCGGAGCGGAAACACTCATATCTTGAGCTACGAACGTCCGATTGACGTGTCGTCGGCTTTGGCGGATTCCTCTAAGTGAGACGAATCTTTTGGAATACTCAGCATGAGGTTTGGAAGCAGGTGGAGTATGATCTGGTTGGTTTTTCCTTAAAACCAATCGGGCCCTGGGACGAAAAAGCCAATAACTCTCAGACCGGGCGTCCGATTGACGCGCCGTCTGCGACGTTGAGTTCCTGTTGACGAGACGTAACTTTTGGATACATCAACTCTGGACTATGTTTCAGTTTATGTATCAGTCTCTTGGCTCGTGGAGCGGACCCTCCCGAATGAGCTTGCTGTGTGCGGGAACCCTAGAGCTGGCTGCGACGACGACTGTGCAGAGATCCTTAGTGGACTACGACGACGACTATGCAGAGATCCTTAGTGGACTGCGATGACGACTGTGCAGAGATCCTGAGTGGACTGCGACGATGACTATGTAGAGATCCTCAGTGGACTTCGACGACGACGACTACAGAACTCAAAAATCCTTTGTGGGTCAGTGCTACAGGTTCTGTGTGGGCCTGATCCTGTGTGGGTCCGATCCTGTGTGGGTCCGATCCTGTGTGGGTCAGCGCTCAACGGTTCTGTGTGAGCCAGCGCCTACAGGTCCTGTGTGGGCCAGATCCTGTGTGGGTCTTTGCGGGGGTTAGTACATAACGATCCTTTGTGGTTCCGATGACTTAGATGGATCTGTGATCATCTCTATCGTCATTTGAAGAAGTATACCTGTGTGAGCTGAATCTTGTGTTACTCTCCTTTGTGGATTGTGTTGAACTATCCTGTGTGGTTTTACTATTTACTTTCCTTCGTGGATTACTTTTCTCTCCTTCGTGGATTGTGTTGTTCTATCCTGTGTGGGTATACGTTTTTCTTTACTGTGTGGACTGGGCTGTGCTTGGGCTCGGATGTTGGAGCCGAATGGGAATTGATGACTTATGTATATGTATGGGCATATACCTAAGCAGTGTCGGCTATTACATTGTGATTGGATCTTTCCTTTGTGGTTTATCCTTTGTGGATTTCGGGAGACCATCAGGGGTCTCGGGGTCCCTACTGAGTAGCTTATACTCACCCCTGCACGGGCTATGCCCGCACTACGTTGTGTTGGTTGCAGATGACGGACACCACTGATTGTGGTGGAGGCTTGCGGTGCAGGATGATACCTGGAGGTGGACCACTGGGCAGGACGTACTCGGAGCGGTCAGGTGGACCCGAGGAGCAGTGGAGGCTATCTGTACCCACCCTTCAGGTGGGACTTCCAGAGGACGGCTCAACGCTGCGGCTTTTCGTTTCAGTTGCTGTTTTTCCCTTTCTGTTGTACTTTACAGTTGGGCTTGTATTTCCGGCCCCTTTTACTTTCAGCACAGCTTGTTACAGTTTTTACTTAGTGTTTACTTTTCTGCATGCTTACTCTATGGTGTTTTTTTACTTTAAAAAGGCAATGCCTTCCCTTTTTCCGGGATTTACGCCTTGGTGCTAGTCGCCAGCCCCTGGCCTATGGAAGGTGGGCTTGGGGTAGTCACGGAACGGGCCCCGAGGACGGGTCGTGACAAATTGGTACCAGAGGTGGTTGGTTCTACCGCAGACTCTGATCTTTCTTCTATGTGAAGCAATAGTGTTTAGCGTATTAGGTGTGGTTATCAGTCCAGGGAGTCTAGTGTTGGTGCGGTGGCCGACATATCTGTACACCAGGACCCTGACTTCTGATTTCCGACTTAATGCACGAAAACATTGATTGTTTGTGTGTTTCAAGTTTTCTTTGTGATTACTTGTGTCAGCTCACCAGGTATACTGTTCTGACCGTGGCGCACTTGATTCCTTTTCAGGATGGCCCCATGACGGCAGCCAGCTAGGGTTCCGAGAGTAGAGCGCGACGACAGCCCGCCGAGCAACGAGGCCTCGGTACATGGCCCTTTGACGGCGGAGGCACCGACGGTACCTCTACCCGCCGATCCCCCGATGCTACCAGCACCAACCGCTGACGATGCACGTCGCCTCAGAGCTCTGCACGAGTTCCAGTGCCAGCGACCACCCAGGTTTCGTGGGGAGACGGACCCCTAGGTAGCCGAGGACTGGCTGGAGGCGGTCGTATGAGTTTTCAGGCTAGTGAGGACACCAGCAGACCTCATAGTGATCCTCGCGGTGAGCCTACTGCACGAAGAAGCAGGACGATGGTGGAGCTTAATGCTCCAAGTGCACGATGAGGCCTCTCTCATCTGGAAAGACTTTGAGGGCCTCTTCCACTCAGAGTTCGTCCTGGCCACCCTCCGTGCGGTGCGCATCCAGGAGCTTCTTCATCTGCGGTAGGGCAGCTTGACGGTCGCCCAATATGCGGCGAGGTTTACCGATGTTTCTGGCTACTCGACAGATATGGTACGGGACCCATTCTTCCGGGCCCAGACCTTTGAGCAGGGTTTGAAACATGAGATCAGGGCATCACTGATCTCCCTCAGCATTCTGACTCAGGCAGGAGTACTGGAGCGGACCCTTCTGATCAAGAGATTTCTGGATGAGTCCACAGCGAGACCTACCGCAGGGCGGCAGGTATCGGTGTCTTCGGCAGCAGGTAGCCAACAGATGACTCAGGGTTCCAGGCCGACCATACCCTCTCATAGACGACCTCAGGACACTGGCTTAGCAGTGCGGGGAACACAACGCGGAGCCAGTCTTCCGAGAGGCAGGCAGTGCTACGCCTGCGGCGGGTAGGGCCACATGGCTCGTGACTGCCCGACCCGTCGTACCGAGGAGCAGAAGACGGTGGAGGGGACACCGAGGCAGAGGAAGAGGGTCGACCGTGGCGGTCCGCAGGGAGGAGGCGGATGAGGCAGAAGAACTTGCCGAGCAGCAGGTGGTGGGCGACGCTTTGAGGCTCTGCCACCACCACCACCCGGAGGTCCGCCCCGACCATAGGGAGCTGGCGGGCAGAGACAGGCATAGCTCCAGGCAGCGGAGGCCTACGACCACGGCGCGCCAGAGATGATTCGAGGTACGATCTGTGTCTATTCCACACTTTCTGAAGTTCTTATAGACATAAGAGTGAGTCACTCTTTCATAGCTGCTGCCCTTGTTCGGAGCTCGGAGATTCCGACAGAGCCGTTGGCTCGATCCTTACGTCTAGAGACCCCTATGGGAGTAGACTCGACGATTACGCACTGGTGCCGGTAGTGTGAGATTACTCTAGGAGGCGAGATCTTCGGCTGGGATCTTCCTGTAGCGGCGTCGAGGCCTTACGACGTCATCTTGGGCATGGATTGGTTATCTACAGTCCATGCTCAGATTGACTGTTTTAGGCGCAAGGTGCGATGTGTACGCACCGACGGGAGCAGGTTCACCTTCACCGGCGAGAAGGAAGCCTTCACAGCACAGGATGGACTTACGCAGAGGATAGGACAGCCCATCACTCATCAGTTGGCTAGTCTCATCCTAGGAGCAGTGGACGTGCAGGGTCCTAGTTTTCCTGCAGTGGTGGATCAGTACGCGGACGTCTTTCCCGATGACGTTCCAGGGCTACCTTCTCGCAGAGAGGTAGACTTTTATATTGATTTGTACCCCGGGACAGCCCCTATATACACTCCAGCGTATCGGATGGCCCCCGCTGAGCTTCAAGATCTACGGGTACAGTTGGGGGACTTACATGGCAAGGGGTTCATCCGACCCAGTGTTTCACCCTGGGCTTCCCCGATATTATTTTCCAAGAAGGCAGACGGGAGCTTGCGACTGTGTGTCGACTATCGTCACCTGAACCAGGTGACATTGAGGAACAAGTATCTGCTGCCGAGGATTGATGACCTCTTCGATCAGCTCAAGGGAGCACGGTGGTTCTCGAAGATAGACCTCTGGTCAGGCTATCATCAGCTCATAGTTCGAGATGAGGACGTGAAGAAGACGACCTTTAGGTGTCAGTATGGCCACTATGTGTTATTAGTTATGCCTTTCGGCGTAACCAACGCTCCAGCAGTGTTCATGAGCCTCCTGAACAGGATCTTCCAGCCATACCTCGATCGATTTGTCGTGGTCTTCATCGACAACATTTTGGTGTACTCAACGACGGAGGAGGAGCATGCCTACCACTTGTGGGTTGTACTAGACACACTCCGAGAGCACCAGCTTTATGGAAATCTCTCAAAGTCCCAGTTCTGGTTACGTGAGGTCCACTTCTTGGGGCACGTCATTTCTGAGGCAGGAGTTGTGGTGGATCCCGCGAAGATCAAGGAAGTGCTAGCTTGGGAGCCACCCATGAGCGTGACAGAGGTGCGTAGTTTCTTGGGTCTAGCCGGATAGTATCGGAGATTTGTGCCGGACTTCTCTAGAGTTGCGGCGCCACTCTCAACTTTGACGAAGAAGGGGAAACCCTTTGTGTGGTCATACAGATGTCAGCAGAGCTTCCAGAAGCTGAGACAGAGATTGACCAGCGCACCTATATTGAGGTTGCCTGAGAAGGGAGTCGGGTACGTAGTCTACTGCGATGCATCGGGGATCGGACTCGGGTGTGTCCTGATGCAGGAGCGGGTGGTGATTGCCTATGGATCAGGTCAGTTGAGGCCGCATGAGCAGAACTACGCTACCCATGACCTGGAGTTAGCAGCGGTGGTCTTCGCTCTGAACACATGGCGGGACTATCTGATGGGTGAGCACTTTACAGTCTTTTCTGACCACCATAGTCTCAGGTACATCTTCTCACAGAAGGACCTGAACCTGATACAATGACGATGGCTCGAGTTCCTCCAGGACTATGACTTTGTGACAGTATATACTCCTGGGAAGGGGAACGTGGTAGCTGATGCCCTCGGCAGGAGGACTGGCATCTAGCTACTTGAGGAGGTGAAAGAGCTGCTAGCCACTTTGCAGATATCCTTCGTGGATAGGGACAGATCAACCTTCCTTCAGTCTCTCATAGTCTCTCCTCCACTTCTACAGTGGGTCAGAGAGGCACAACATAGGGACGCTGACTGTGAGACACGACGTGCATATATATCCTCAGGACAGGCACCTGATGGTTTCTCCCATGGAGCAGAGCATGATGTCCTTTTCAGAGGACGTACCTTGGTGCCAGTTGCTTTACAGGAGGAGGTGCTGAGAGAGTTTCAAACTTCTCCTTTGGCGGTACATCCTGTAGTGGCGAAGATGTACTAGGACCTCAGGTGACAGCACTGGTGGCCGGGCATGAAGAAGGATGTGGCAGAGTTCGTTTCTCGATGCCTCACCTGCCAGCAGGTGAAGGTAGAGCATCAGGTACTAGCAGGCTTGGTACATCCCTTGGAGGTCCCAGAGTGGAAGTGGGACGGCATATCTATGGACTTCATGACTGGAATTCCACGCACTTCCAGAGGTCACGACTCCATTTGGGTGATTGTTGACCGACTCACCAAGTCGGCACACTTATTACCCATCCGAGAGCAGGGCTCAATGGAGAGCTTGGGGCGTCTCTACGTTCAGGAGATTGTATGGCTTCATGGTGTGCCATCCTCTATCGTCTCCGATCAAGACGCTCGCTTTACTTCCCGGCTTTGGAAGGGGTTGCAGGAGGCGTTCGGGACGCGGAAACGTCTGAGCACCGCCATTCACCCTCAGATGGATGGTCAGACGGAGAGGACCCTTAAGACTCTTGAGGACATGCTCCACGCATGTGTCCTCGACTTTGGTCGCAGTTGGGAGGATCACCTAACCTTGGTGGAGTTCGCGTACAACAACAGATACTACTCCACCATCGGGATGGCACCATACGAGGCGTTATACGGCAGACCCTGCAGATCTCATTTGTGCTGGACACACCCTGGGGAGTCAGCACTTCTGGGACTAGAGATGGTCCGGGCCACGACAGAGAAGGTCCAGGTCATCCAGGAGCGGATGAGGACAGCTCAGAGCCAGCAGAAGTATTATGCTGACAGGAGGCAGAGGCCACTATAGTTCGAGGATGGCGACCACGTCTTCTTGCGTGTCTCACCTCGACGTGGATTACGGAGATTTGGCCGAGGCGGAAAGTTGCCTCCACGCTTCATCGGACCATTCCAGGTCATCAGTAGGATTGGCGAGGTGGCTTATCGCCTGGCTCTACCACCTCAGTTGCACCGGGTACATGACGTCTTCCACGTATCCCAGCTGAGGAGATACGTGCACGACCCGACGCACATCACTGACCATTGGTAGCTAGACGTGGATTATGGGGCGACTTTTATGGAGGTCCCAGTGGAGATAGAGGATCGATAGGAGCAGGTCCTACGTGAGCGATTGATTCCTCTTATGCGCATCAGATGGCAGCACGGAAACCTCCAGGAGAGCACATGGGAGCGAGAGGCTCAGATGCGTGCTCAGTAACCACATTTTTTCCCCTAGTTTAGGATGTATCTTTACGGGGACGTAAAGCCCTGAGGTGGGAGTAATGTAAAGACCCGTAAATTTCAAGGAAATTTTTTTCTTAATTTTCTTTGGAATTTTACAAGAGCGCAGTTTCCGACGGCACCTGATTCCGAGGCCCGGTGTGCTCGGAATCATTTTCCGAAGTTTGGCTCGGGTACGTTCAGTGAACAGATGAGCGGGTTTTTCTAACTTTTGAACAGGTGCTCGGAATCGAATTCTAAGGGCACCGATGGAATCGCAGCGCTGGTACTTTCTTAAAAACGCCTCTTCTAGAGTTGCTTTTTCTCGGGTGTGGTTTTTAATTTTCAGGCATAAAGTTAAGAAATAAAATAATTGTACGACAAACTTTATTTTATTTCAGTTAAGCCACTTGGAAGACACTTGAAGCCACTTAAAGTGGCTTAAGCTGAGTTGATGCGGATAGGGTGCTATCCAAAAATATCCTACCCTCTTGGTAGGATATTTGTGAGGTGGGACCCACACGAGCCCCACCATTTATTTTCCGCTAAGTAACGCACCTGCGAAAACCTGTCATTATGAAATTCAACTGACACGTTTTCTTAATTTCTTAACGCACCAATTAATTGGGCAGTTTTCTTCATTGAATTAAATGGGCGATTTATTCATTGAAATTAATTCTATGAATTAATTTCATTCGTTTCTTAACCTGTTTGAAATCTGTTGGCGTAATAATAAAATAAGACCAATGCACGACTTCTGGAAAAATGTTTGTTGGGACGATTTGACAGAAACCAAGAATTCTTCATCCTCTTTCGCGAAGAACGCGAAGAACGCGAAGAACACTGGCCTCCGACGAAGAACGCCGAACCTATGGAAATCGACGATGCGACACCGTCTGCTGTGAAGCCGACGTTTCCTCTCCCGCGACATTCTTCGGTGACGTTCCTTAATCCGCAACAAAATCTTCGATCATCCGTTGAGGTGAGAGATTGCGGTTCTTTAGTTTTCTTTGTGGTTTAAAACAACAATATAGATTTAATTATTATTAATTAAATCTATATGTTCTTGAACCTCGGAGTTCGTCGACGCGCACCGTATTCTGCGACGACGCGACGCCCTTCCGCGACGACGCGAAGCCTTCCGCGACGCGACGACCGCCTCCTTCCGCGGCGATCAATTCCGCGAAGAACGCGCGTGCGACGACTTGACGAGGTAGGGATTTTATTTTGGAAAAACCTTTTTATATCCCCATGATTGTTTCTTTTAAAACAAGAACCTAGATCAAGTGCAATTTTAAATTATTTAAATTGTTTTGATACGTTTTTCATGTGTTGATTTATCCTCCCGATTGATACCGTCTAATGCGGAGGGTGCGGGCCAAACAAACACGGCCCGACAACCCTCCGCCGTTCTTCGTTGTTGTGCGGATTTGGCAGGCGATGACAAAACGTGCCGCAAAGGAAATTTGATTATTCCGGAGAGAAGAACGTGTACCGGGAGGAGCAACGGCGCAGACGGAAAGGAAAACGGATCACCGGAGCAACTCCGGTGGCCCGCGGAAGTCTCCATCGGCCAGAGGCGGCAGCGCCCCGGCGCGCCGCCGGAAAGGGCCGACGCGGCGGCGGCGGCCAGCGGACCCACGACCGCGCGGGTCCGGCTCGCCCGCACGGGACGCGGCAGAAGCCGCATCCGCTGATCTCCAGTGCGGCCCCACGTGGGGTCATGACTCTTCCAACCCGCGGGGGCAGCGCCCCGCGGCTGCCTCGGTCGGCCGCTCGGCCAAGCCGAGCCGGGCCGGTTCGACCGGCTGGGCCGCGCCCTTGCCGGACCGGACCGGGTCCATCTGGGTCGGACCGGGTCGGGTCGACCCGGTTCGGCCGACCCAGGGGGGTCGGCCCGGGTCGGCCCGGGCCAAGACCCCCCGTATTCAGACCGTTTTCGGTATTTTGCCCGTAACATGAGCTACGGGCTTCCGAACGACGCGCCGTCAGCGGCAACGCGATCCTTGGATCGAGTTGGTCGTTTCAGTATATCGCACTCAAGGTTTCGGAATACATTGGGTTCGGCCGGGTTGGTTCGTACACGAAACCAACCGGGCCCTCGGAGCGAAAACGCTAATATCTTGAGCTACGGAAGTCTGATTGACGTGTCGTCGGCTTTAGTGGATTCCTCTAAGTGAGATGGATCTTTTGGCATACTCCGCCCGAGGTTTGGACGCAGGTGGAGTATGGTAGGGTAGGTTTTGACGTGCCGTCTGCGACGTTGAGTTCCTGTTGATGAGACGGAACTTTTGGATACATCAACTCTGGACTATGTGTCAGTTGATGTATCAGTCTTTTGGATCGTAGAGCGGGCCCTCCCGAACGAGCTTTCTGTGTGCGGGAACCCTAGAGCTGGCTGCGACGACGATTGTGCAGAGATCCTTAGTGGACTGCGACGACGACTGTGCAAAGATCCTTAGTGGACTGCGATGACGACTGTGCAGAGATCCTCAGTGGACTTCGACGACGACGACTACAGCACTCGGCGATCCTTTGTGGGTCAGTGCTACAGGTCCTGTGTGGGCCCGATCCTGTGTGGGCCCTATCCTGTGTGGGTCCGATCCTGTGTGGGTCAGCGCTCATCGGTTCTGTGTGAGCCAGCGCCTACAGGTCCTGTGTGGGCCCGATCCTGTGTGGGTCTTTGCGTGGGTTAGTACCTAACGATCCTTTGTGGGTCCGATGACTTAGATGGATCAGTGATCATCTCTATCGTCATTTGAAGAAGTATAACTGTGTGAGATGAATCTTGTGTTACTCTCCATTGTGGATTGTGTTGAACTATCCTGTGTGGATTTACTATTTACTTTCCTTCGTGGATTACTTTTCTCTCCTTTGTGGGTTGTGTTGTGTTATCCTGTGTGGGTATACGTTTTGCTTTCCTGTGTGGAATGGGCTGTGCTTGGGCTCAGATGTTGGAGCCGAATGGGAATTGATGACTTAGGTATATGTATGGGCATATACCTAAGAAGTTTCGGTTGTTACTTCGTGATTGGATCTTTCTTTTGTGGTTTATCCTTTGTGGATTTCAGGAGACCTTAGGGGGTCTCGGGGTCTCTACTGAGTAGCTTATACTCACCCCTAAACGGGTTGTGCCCGCACTACGTTGTGTTGGTTGCAGACGATGGACAGCGCTGATTGTGCTGGAGGCTTGCGGAGCAGGACAGTACCTGGAGGTGGACTAATGGGCGGGACGTACTTGGAGCGGTCAGGTGGACCCTAGGAGCAGTGGAGGCTATCTGTACCCACCCTTCAGGTGGGACTTCCAGAGGACGGCTCGACGCTGTGGATTTTCTTTTCAGTTGCTGTTTTTCCCTTTCAGTTGTACTTTACAGTTTGGCTTGTATTTCCGGCCCCTTTTACTTTCAGCACAGCTTGTTACAGTTTTTACTTAGTGTTTACTTTTCCGCTTGCTTACTCTGTGGTGTTTGTTTACTTTACAAAGGCAATGCCTTCCCTTTTTCCGGGATTTACGCCTTGGTGCTAGTCACCAGCCCCTGGCCTATGGAAGGCGGGCTTGGGGTAGTCATGGCACGGGCCCCGAGGACGGGTCGTGACATCCAACGTGCCGCCTCAATGACTAGGGAACGGAAAACCACATCTATTCAATCATTACATCACTCACATGGGAGTGCACGCGGTCACACGCCAAGGGTCCGCTACAACCACAGTAGAAGAACCGCCCCCGGGGCACCTTCACATTTCCACATTTCACAAGATCGCGCAATAGGCTCCGCACAACCAAATGGATCACACCGTTGTAATCCCTGCATAAAAACACGTGAGATCGACTACTTACTCGCCTCCAATGGATATCCGATGGAAAAGTCACCAACACCACCTCACGCCTGAACGACGTCCCGTGATCCCGAGCCTCAGCCCCGAAAATAGTCGGGCGCATCGTACCATTGCGATCCCCTCGAGAAAACACGTCAAAAGCACTAATCACTTGAGTGAAACAGATATCCAGAGAAAAAGATGTATTCCGGCACACCGCACACGAGCGGTGCCACGTGGGACCCACATACCAGTCCCGAAACTCAACGAACGGATCGCACTGTTGCGATCCTCTCGAAAAATCACACAAGATGGACTATTCACTTGTCCAAAACGGTCGCCCGGTGATTAAGATGGAAAAATCACCGTCGACGCCCAAACGACCCTCGTGGGCCACGCACCATCATGTCGAATTAGAGTGGGAGGATTGCACCATTGCTATCCCCTCAAAAAAAAATCCAGAAATGACTGCTCGCACCCCCCGAATGGACGCCCGATGGAAAAGTCGTGAAACGCTGCACGCAGCTCGAAAGGATGGGTCGTGGGGCCCACACGTCAAATCCAGTCTCAACGCACGAAATTGCCCTGGAAATCTCCGCCTCAGTGCCAGGGTCGCAATGCCGTAGATGGTGCTCAAAACAGACATCGGACGCATCCGTGCCGTCCAAAACAAGAATCACGGGGAAAACACTCGTCCACTTAAAGACACGTCGCGCCTCCGCGGCCCCTCATTTCCGGAATTAAAAATTCCCGAAACCATCTCAAAAGGTCTTCCTTGCTGTTAGGTTTGCGCTTCCATAGACGGCACACAAAACGAACGTCCGTAGCGAATGCTACGGACGTCGGAAATTGAAAGGGGAACGCCCTTGGGCCAGACCGACCCGGTCCGGCCGATCCGCCCACAGCCGGCCAGCGACCAGGCCGCGGGTCTGGTTCAGTCCGCTGTGGCTAGCTAGCTGCGGCCCGCCGCTACCGACTGGCCTTGACGACTGGTCTCTTTCTTTTCCGCAGCGACCCGCATCATGCGGGTCGCGGTCACGCCGCACGGGGCCGCTCGCCTCGCGGTCCCCCTCTGCCCTACACCGGAGCCGCCGACCGGGATCTCGCCTCGCCGCTGTCCACTCCAGCTACCTACCAGAGCCACTCCGCCTAGACACCACACCACCGCGACGCCCTGCGGCCACCTCCTCGCTGAACGCCGCGCCGCCGCCGCGCCCGGGGTCGTCAGATGGCCGGAAAACCCCCAAAAACCTCCCGGAGCTTCGTCGGATCCCTGCGATCACCTCCGGACTCGGAATTTTGATCCGAAAAGTGTGACAGAAACCTCTGATCGATTCCTTTGCAACTACGGGCTTCACTCGATAGGAAAAGTCGTGATTAGATGAAAATAAATCAATCCAAGGGAGTTGCAGATATGAAAACGAAGAAAAACACGAACCCCTACCTCTTGGGCGATGCCCGGAGCTTCACGGGTGGTTCATCAGCGTTGTCATGCCTCACCGGTGCTGCCTCATCGGAGTGGAGGAGGAGAGGAAGGTAGATGCCGCCTGCCGCTATCCAGACGAAGAAGGAGGAAAAGAAGAGGGTGGGGGTGCGTTTAAGTAGAAAACACTTAAACCCCCCCCCCACCCGGCACACCCCCGACTACGCTACCAATGCAGACAAAAATGAAGGTGCCCTGGGGTAAAAACGACCTCTCGAGCACAACGGTGATCTCAGAATTTTATTCCGAGACACCGTTCAAAATTTATAAAACTCAACCCCCGAGGGTGCCAAATTACGAAAACGCCCCTGGGGCCATTTTTCACAGAAGGCCCGCGCCTGAAAAAATTATACCCCTCATAGGGTAAATGACACGCTCCAAACTCAACGGTGCCCTCGGTTTTCCAATTCGAGCCACCGTTTAAGAGATACATGCGTTTCAAAATTAAATGAATTAACTAATTAATTTAATCCGTTTAACGTTCCAGAAGAGGCTGAGGGGTCCAAACATCCCGCACCGACAAGTTTTATGTCATTCCTAGGGTAAACACCCCATTCTGGACCCATAAGTATACTCGGATCCCTTAACAGGATCACCATTTAGGAGTTATCCCATTTCTTTGGCGTTTCCAGTGTGAACGCACTGAAAATTTAATTCCCGCCACTCCGGGGCTCGGAATCGCACGCCGTCTGAAGGAGCTGCTCTGGAATATCATCAAGAATATTCCAAAGTCTTTCACAGCAAAACCCAGGTTCTTACATATGCCTTCTTATATCACAATTTTATTCCTTCTAACTAGTTTTTACGTATTTATTTTAATGTTTATTCGCTAACTAGGGTTTTTATACCTTCCATTTTGTCATTATATCCCTAGGTTTCTTATAAATATGTATAGTATAAATTGGAGTTATAAGCTCATAACGGATGAGAAATAAATAAATATTATATTTACTCCAATTTTTTTACGTACCTATTCATCCAATATAGTAGAATTTATGAACCAAGGATTGTAATTTGATGTTTAATTATTCTTAAATTCATTAAATGATCCACGTAAAAGTTTAGGGTTTCTATTGTTTTTATGATAGGAAAATATTAGTTATTTTGGAGACTCGGAATAGAGCACATTATTAACATCCCTAAAGATATGAATTATTTTAATAATATGTCGCAAAATTTTTGTATGTATTCAGTAAGTTGTTTGTCATGATAATACAACACTGTCTAGATATTAATAGAGGATTTAGTTCTTGTATATTTGTTCATTTTAGTGAAAACTCCAACAAGGTGTTTTGGGCATGAATCAGGGTATTATGTTACATGAAAACATGCCTTACTAGACACCTAGTTTAACACTCCTTGGGGATATTCAATGATAATTTAATAATCCAAATATGAACCATTATTAAGGGAAACAATCCCATAATAATATATGTTTAGAACCAAATCATTGATAACACAAATTGTAGCATATGGAAATACAAGTTAGGATATACATTTCATTTATGATTTTTTACACATATGGTAAATTTTTCATTTTTATACATATTATATAGGTATTAAAAACCCCTAATAGCAAATTATTTTTCTTAGTTAATTGTGGAAAATATAAGAACACATTTCAATAATCGATGTGATCGGAAATGTTACAATTTACCATATGATATTGAAAATATGATGGAAACGGGTGCTCAAAACATCATTATAGTACTCGCTCAACTACATCATGTTATGAATTATAACATTAATGGTGTGAAATACCCTCCTTCACCTAAGAGAGAGAATGTTTTTGTTAAATACATCATGTTAAAAATGCCTCCCATGAATAGTTGATCATTATATCCCCTCCTTGTGTAATAGTGGATTAACATCATATAAAATATATTCTCTATCCTATAGTGCATAAAAGAAGAGAACGATGTGATTGTGGTCTCATAATTATAATGTATAAGCTTATTAATGGTGCAAATAGATATATAATTAAAATTCCATAGAGGAAATTGATTCCATTTATTTTGAGGAATTCCAAATAAGAATATTGCATATTTTCCATGAAACATCTATCTCATGATTTAAGGAGACATACATGGACTTAAGAAGAAGGAATATGAGTTAATCTGGGCGTATGAATATAAAATTACATGTATTGAACTATATGCATCCTGCATTTTCATGAACACTGAAAACACAGTGGGGTTCTTCTTTAGAGGACTAAGGTTGAGTCTATGAAAAGAGTTTGGGATTCGATACTTCAACAATTATTAGGACATTGTCCATTTTTCACTAAATGATGAAATGAAGTATAGATACTCTCAATGGTCTTGTGGTATCAGTGACAAAAATGGGTGAAATGGAATTTATTATGGGTGGATCAGAAAATTAATAATATTATAGAAAAAGGACAGAAAGTCCTATATGTCAAAATTATGTGAAAAAGTATCCTAGAAACAATCTAAAGGGAACAAAAATATTTATAAAATGTTGATGAATAGAGAATCTTCTTAAAAAAATAATCTAGGGATATGAATAAATTCACTAATTTGGAAGAAGAAATGAAGGTTTAGATCACCACTCAACTAATAGTGCAGTGTTTCAACTACAAAGAACATGTGAATTTTTAAAATTTGTTCCATAAACACAGTGTTTTCATAGGAAATAAAAAAAACTCCCTGAAATCAAGGAAGGAATTATAATATCATTATATATAATGTAGAGAAGAACAAAGATGTGGTGATTGGTACACATGTTATTAATTCAAGAATATAGAACATACTATTGGATTCTGGTTTTATGCATTCATTCATATGTTGAAATTTTAGTATTGCTATATAAACACCACCTCAGAATATGGAGGTTCAGTTATATGTGAAGATCATCACATGGGTAAATTATTTCATCCAAAGTATATATATCCTCTCGGGTAAATTATTGTGGAAGAAAGTTCCTAAAAAATAACTCCATTCTCCCTTTGGTAGTGATTGATGTTATTTTCAGCATGGATAAGATATCCTTAAAAAATCCAACATCACCTATTGGGAAAGGGACATCCCTCTCCATATTTTATAGTATCCTATAATTCATTACAAGTGTGACGAAGAAGAGGAATCTAATTCAGAATCATAATCTCAATTGTGGATATTACTTCCTTATGAACAAGAATATCTCACTCAAATAATTTAGAAAAAGGATATGATCATTCTCAGTGACATTCCCATCATGAGGGAATACAATGACATATTCCCTAGATAATTTCTTATTTACCCCCTTATCATGTGATTGATTTCACAATTGAACATATTAATGGTTCTCTACCGATATCAAAGACTCCATATAGAATTTACACCATTATGATTGATGAATTGAATAAGCAGTTACAGGATAATCTAGACAAGGACTTTATATATACTTGTTCTTCACAATGGATTGTAGCAGTCCCATTTTGAAGAAGAAGGATGTATCAGTGTGTATATTCATTGATTATCATGTGAAAACAAATCATGATAATTCACATTTATCTCCTACCATGGACAAATGACTTGTTGAATCAGCTATGTGGGGCTAGTATTTTTTGTATGGTTGAACTTTGGTAGGGATATCCACAAATTATGGTGACGAAGGATGATATTACCACAAATTCCATTCAAATGAGGTTTGGACACAATGAGTTCATAGTGATTCCTTTTGGACACACTAATATTCCATTAATGTTCATGTAAATAATTAATATTATCTTTATAAAATACCTCAACAATATTTTGGTAGTCATTAATGATGATATTATAATATACTCCAAGAGCAAGGAGGAACACAGGGAGCATTTCAAAAATTTGGTAAAAACCATTGGAAGGGATGAAATATATGATATGCATTTTTAATGAGAGTTATATATAGAGAAAGTATCATTTATGCGGAATGTTATCCTTAGTAGATGAAAATAAATGGACCTTTCTATGTAAAAGAAAATCAAAGAGCACCACATGCAATCATTTGTAAAGGAGATATACATACTTATTGTTATAATTGTGTATTGCCGACTATTTGTGAAAACAAATAATAATTTACAAACCCAATAACTAAGCTGACATAAATGGTAATTATGTTTTTATGGACTCAAGAATGTGGGGAATGATTTGTGGAGCTCAGAATGAGTCTTATTACTTGGCCAATATTCAAACTCCTTAAAACCATAGAACACTTTTCTGTGTAAATAAATGGATAAAAAATGTATTGGTTTGTGTAATAATGAAATATGATAATATTATAGATTACACATCAAGGTTGTGGAAAATTCAGGAGAAAAACTATCCCATGCATGATCTAGAGTCGGAAGCTAGGCTCTTTTCATTGAAAATCTTGTTGCATTTTCTCCATGTAGTGAAGTGTTAGATATGTACTGATCACAAGTGTCTCAAAAATATATTCACATAGAAGGATATTAAAATGCTTCAACTTTGATGGTTATTGCACATCATGTATTATAAATACTCAATCCACTACCCTCATTTTATTTAAAAAAATGCAGAAGATGCTGTAAGTCGAAATAATTCAACATATTTATTAATGATGAGAATTAAAAAGGATCCAATATTCTAAGGCATAAAAAAGGATCGAAATGGAAATAATAAATTGAGGAAAAACAAAAATCTTTTCTCAAATGTTTCATCAGCCATACCTTGTGTGGAAATATAATGCTTAAAAAATATGAGAAATTCATAAAAATGTGGATGCTATAAAGAATTTTATATCCTCCAAGGTCATAATCAGTAAGGATGGATTCATAATATTTGGGCCATGATAAAGTATACCATCTATCACAGTGACATATAATGATATTTTTAATTAAGAACATAGCTCAAACATCTCTATTCACCTAGGGACCACAAATTTGTATTGAGATAATCGAGATAACATTTACTGGGACAATATGAGAAAAAATATAGCAGTATATACATCAAAGATACTGGTATGTCCTCAAGTGTATTCTAAAAGGAAAAATTATAAACATATGATGAAAACATTATCCATACCAACATTGAAATGGATGAATATCCCCATGGACTTTGTCACTGTACTTCCAATGAAAACTAGATGAAACAAATCAATAGGTATTTTTGTGGACCATCTTACAAATACAAACCAATTTATGCCAATTTGAGAGGAAATATCACTAGATAATACTTCATGAATTCAATTGAAATAGGTGGTAAGGTTTCATGGTGTACCATTAAAAATAATATCATATCATGATCCAAGATTTAAATCCATGTTCTGTAAATGTCTCAAACATGCTTTGAACACCATGTTGAACCTCATTATGTCCTATCACCCTCCATGTGATAGAAAATCTACATGAACTATTCAGAAACTAGAATGCATGTTGACAGTGTTTTCTATAAACATCAAAGGATGATGGTACCAAAATATTAATTTAATTGAGTTCTCATACAAATAATAGTTTCCACTCAAGAATCCAAATTTCTCTATTTGAATCCCTTCTAGGTAAAATCAACATAACACCCATATTTTACGATGAATTTGGTGAATTTAAGAATCTAGGACTTGAAATGGTCATATATATGGTGGAGAATGTGAAAATGAATCTGAAGAACATAAATGAAAAAAAAATTCAAAAAAGAGCTATAAATTCAATCAACGCAGGGATAAGGAGATTAAAATTGGAAACACGGTATTCCCTCACATATCTCCATGGAATAGGATCACGAGATTCATGGATCATGGTATAATTCGTTTATGTTTGTGGAATCATGGTATTCTTCCCCTATAAAATGGAATGATAACTAAAATACCATACATATAATTAAATTCTATTATGTTAATCAAATAATTCATCATCATCTCCCTTTTCCCTACATTTTATAAAATAAATAAAACATCATTTGTGATGAGTTAATTTATCACGTTAAAGATCAACGATGTTTTCACTTTCCATTACAGTATCAAAGGATGGCCGTAAAACTATTTTTATTGTTGAACCAGATTATAATATTTTTAATATACCTAATATAATTGTTTGATATCATTTATTAACACATGATATTAATTTTGAAAACAAAATGTGTTTGTTTTGAGAAAAAATACTAAATTAAAATAAATAGTTACCATTAATTGTTTATCTAATGAATAATACTCAATTCTGGTATAAAATGGTATTTTAATGTACTGTAGGTTGATTAATAACCGATAAGATTAGTTCTAGAAAACTATCCTCGTTCTATATGATTTCCATACACATATAAAAGTAATCTAATAGTGAAAACCAAGGAAACTTATGCTCCGAAATGATGAAATTTTATTTCATAGCCCATCAAGAGGGCCATAAATAATAATAATAATTTTATACTAAACAAAATACATACATAAAAGATTCAAAATTAATAAATTAAGGGATTTAATTAAATTATTCAAAACATAATGATCTATTGGAAAATCGTTTCAGACATAAGGAAAAAGAGTCTAACCGAACATCAATTATTTTTTTGTTTTATTCATTCAATCATTTTACAAAAATTAAATTCTATTTAATTATTATATAAATATTATATAATATTTTTTTATGTTCCAAAATCATGTATCAATTTCCATTCAACCTTAATTTTTAGGGATATACATGTTATTCAATGGTTTATTATTCATTTAATCCATATATGATAGCTCTATTTATGGGAACTTCCTAAATATATTATATATAATAAATATGGGGTTCTTCTAGGTTATGTGTCACCTCTACAACAATCCATTTCACCCAAAATAAAATTTTCTTCGATAACAACCCAAAAAACCATTGAGCAGTCCCACACTCGATCGGGATTTACAATCCTAGGGTTCCCACTGCTCTACATGACTCCCCTCACTCATTCCCCTCTATGACACCCGAATCATACTCCACTTCCCAAATGTCCTATCCACACGGGCCTCCACATCTCTATGTTATGCCTTTGGATCTTCTACCTTCAGATCCTCCTCTCCACCCAGGGTTCTTGTATAAAACCACATGTCACTCAACCTCTTTCTCTGCCTCTACCACAAAATCCTCCACATTCGGCTGCTACAACTACATGGCCTCAACCTTCTCCATCTTCTCTGACTCCAGCTCCACCAACTCCTCTGTCTCCACTAATTCTACAGCAGAGACCACAAATCTGAGTAGATTTCAATATTCTTCATTCTATTATTGTTGGCATGGACTAAGGGTATAATAAAAATAATTGGAGTTGACATCTCTCTATCAAAACACATGGAGACCTGCATGAGTTAATGGCTGGGCTTGGAAAACCATTTCTCAGATACCTCTACCTCCTCAACTAACCACAAAATTTTCATTGGATTTCAACATCAGTCATGGTTTTGATAGCGATATATCATCAACACTCATGTTTTCTAACTTCTTTATTTCTACATTGTTTAAAATTGACGTCATGTATAGATTAGTCCTAGAAATTGATTCAGGTTTGTCTCTATCCTGAAAAAACATCACATATCTACATGTATCAGTTCAGATATTTCATTTGCAACATTGTGATGCTGACATGTTATGTGGGGATTTTTATATTTCAATTTAAAACAATACCAAACCAATGAATTTAATCAGATTATGCAAAATGATGCTTGGCTTCTTGAACATGGTCATTTCCATACTTCTGCTATAGTATTTCATCCATTTAATAGGTTTTTTTGGTAGGTTACCAATTTTTATTTAATTTTACCACCTTTATATAATTGATACGTTTCCAATTCCATATTTTACAAAACAACTAACTTTTTTTTTGTTTCATGGATGGAAATACAAAAATCATAGTTGATGCTATAGAGAAAGGGACTATGTTGCGGGAGAAAATATTGAATCCGTACCTAAACTTCTACCATTTTTGATTCATGATGTTATCTGTCATTAGGGAGGTGATGTTTTTTTATTAATTCTCATTAATGCACCATACACCATCCCTTTGGATAATGAAATGTTATATTTTACATGGAAGATCACTACAAAAAATGCACCACTTCTGAATACGTGTTGATCATTTAATAATATTTTATAAATATTTATTATCTTCAGTATGGATTTTTAATATACCTACATAGATTATTTTTTGAAACCTAGGATTTTGCCAACTCTCATCCAATAATCCCCAAACAAAAAGAACACTCTCTCTATGTATTTTATTTTCCTCAGAAAATATATATTCCTTGGGAAGTCAATGATTACTGTCTTAGATATTTTTTTCACTAAATATGGGATGGTGGATAATGAATGTTTCATTTATGGAGGTGAAATTACCCACTCATGAGGGGTTTTCTTCCTAACAATGAAGCACATGGATGAAATAAATAATGATTTTTCTTCTCTTGATAACAAGGTGATATGATTGTCCCTTTTTTAATTTCTGGATGCATCGAGAACACATTATAAGGCCTTATTTGGTGTGATATATATATAATTGGAATTCCTATGCTTCATTTAGAGGTAACACTATAATAGTGAGAATTTAATAGAAGTGTTCATGGAATGTAACCTTATTTTGATAACAAATATTAAGATATTTGATCATTTTTAATCTCTCATTGTATGTATAGGGAATAATATTTAAACAATATATTGAATGTCACAAATGTTACATTGTATTTTTCTAGTAACCATAGAACGTGTTAAACCTGTTAAGCAATATGGGTAGAGAGAAGAATAATATTTTCCATATTTGGAATAAATTTACTCTCTTCAACTATTGTTTGGATTTTTTAAATTTACGTGTCATTTTATACGTATATTAAATGGTCTAATCCTCTTATCATAAATCATTATACAACTTCCCCCTCTTCTTACATTTCTCTTTCAGTACATGATAATCAATAAAAACATAACAAAGTGATAGGAGGATCATATTTTCAATCGTTTTTACTTCATAATGGGTTTAAAAAGGTAAAAGGATAGGAAGCTGGCCCTACAGTGATATCTTATAATTGATAGTGTTGATTTTAAATTGATTGAGGTATATTTTACTCATTATAAATAATGATTTCTGTTTGTATTCAATTATTTTATTAAATTTTATCACATCCCTGTCCCAAACTAGAAAAAGATATCTGCATTTCAAATCAATGTATTTGAATCCTAAATCATAATTAAAAAAATATTTTTCATTCCATTATTTATTATTCTATTTGTTTACATATTTGAAGAAAATGAAAGCCTTAAAAACATATCAAATCAATGATGTGAGTTACGTCTATGTCAATGCATACAAAGCTTTCTTTGATAGTTTGTAAAATAATAAAAAATCCATGTATGATGTGGAGGTGCATCACTTAAAAGATACTTGATATATTTCACTCTACTAGAAAGGGTAATGCCTACAATGTATAATAAATTGTTTTTTATTTATTATTTTCCAAAAACAATCTAATGGATAATGAACAATTAATCCATTTAATTCATAAATTTCAAGATGGTATTGCTGTCATTAATCTCAAGGATACATACCAAACTGTGATGGTGGATTGGATGGTTTGTGTATTCCAATCATCTGTTTTTTTATAATTATATAAATCATTTTAAATTATATATACATTATGTCCTATGTTGTTTTATCTTTTGACGTAGAAATCACTGAAAGAAAGGATAATGAATTAGTAATCATTTACCTATTTTATTGGTTTGAGAAATGTGATTAACATATTAACATTTCATTTGGTTCCTATATTCATGTTTTGACATTATGAATCATTTTTTAAAAAATTAAAATAACAGTATTGGTTACTATATTTCTGTTTTACCTTTCATAAGAATTATTTATAAAAATCTAATTAAATTTTTGGGAGGGGTTGTTATGTTTATTAGCCTTGCATTTGGATTTAGACAAATCATACAGTGTATGGTTTTGATATTGATAATGTTATACAAATAATTGTTACAACTGCTTAAAAATCTTGGGAAATAACAAGATATGGGAAACATCCCCATTTAAATGATATATAAAACAAAACAAATACTAAATTTAATGAATATCACTGATGTATTCCAATGTAATATAAATACCATGTTGAATCTATTATTTTCTAATAACCTTTTACATATTTACATCCAATAATAATTATACATTTATTAAATACTACATGAAACTTGATGAGTATAACATGTAAAGTAAACTGATTTCTATTTTCAATTTTCTCAACTACACTTAAATTCTACAAGAAACTATAATACTCTAATCCAAAATCCTTCAGTTCTACTATACTATAGGAACAGATCAAGCCATTACGTGGAGGATATAAACAAAAAAGAATGATACAGACTATTTGAATCAAAAGGGGAAACCAAATACTATTAAAAACATTAGTTACTATTAGATTATAAACACACCAATTTTTAGATGTAACCATATGTGAAAACATGCTGCTCTTTTTTGTTTTTTTAGAAACATAATATCCTTTACCATAAGGATTTTTTCATTTTGAATGTTTCATTTTATTTTTTACCTTTTCTTTTTTGAAATTTATGATACTTCATGTTTACTATTTTAATTTGTTGAGAATAAATTATCAATCATGTTCCAATATAATTTATTCTATCTAGTAAGGTTGTTTATGTCTAATAACATCAAATTGACATGATTCATTCACGATGTTTTGTTGAATTACAATGAAATGTTTCCTCTCATTTCATATCCACATTTGACTAGCCTTGTCATTGGGTTCATCACATGCTTGGGCTCAGCTTTTCTGATCACCCATTAGATTAATTCTTTGATTATTATAGTATAATAAATATAGGAAGAAAAATTTTGGTTCTGGAATCGGTATGCACTTATGTTTTTACATATTCTATATGCACTTACTCCTTATAAATCATAGAATTTATATAGAATTTTGATATTGATTCTCTTTTTATATCGACATTGAATCAGTTTTCATTTGTTTTTAATGAAATTTTATGTTATCTGGTCTTATGAAGTGGTTGAAGGCTCTGCATACACTTGATTGGACGTTGTAAATGTTATCTTTGAAACCCACAACAAAACTCTCTTGACATTGACTGAAGATGGTAGAAATTCGGATGATAGGGAAATGTCACTGCTGCACGATTCTATACAGTAATCTCTAGCTTTTGTACCTTTTCATGGATGTTCCAAATCAACACGTATTAAAATCCTATTATCATATTATGTTTCTTGTCTTTTATTTTTCATATGAAAACTTTAAATTTCCTCTGTATCTACCTTCGTGGGTTAAAGTGGAAGTGACTGTAAAGAAAATGGGATATATAAATATATATGGCTTGAATTAACAGATAATGATAAAAATCCATGATAGATTCATTTAAACATATTTACGGTCTTTTAATACGTGTATTGAAGAATTGTGGACTCCTCTATTACAATTAACCAGACATTTTTGATAAATACCACAATTGTTATCAGGGGGATGAAAAATAACCTCCATATTGATGAATCATCTAATCTATTTTTCTCCTTAGATGTTGTTTATATTTTAATGACACCACATGAAATGCATTCATGTTTCCTAATAATAATCACATATGCATCATTGAAGGCCCATAAACTCCAGTCAAAATCAATAAACAATGATAATCTCTCTATCATTCATTCCATAATTTCTCTTAATCTTTTCTCCTTCTTCATTCGTAGCCTCCACCTTCAGCCTTCATTTTAGCACTATCTCTAATACCCACCTATCTCATTTCACAATGTTACATAACATCAATAAATACTCTTCACTAAATCTCCAATTGTCACATGTTGTCCACTCACTTTATTATCATCGTTTTATTTTATGCATTATATTGGCTATAATGACATTACATTTTTATGAATGGTGCAGAACCAGATGATTTGAAAAAAATTAATAGTCTCTTGCATTTGGATGGTATGAGTACTAGTTTTTATTGAATTTCATGTTCACTAGGTAATATATTTTAAGCCAACAATACTTTTCTAAATTTACTAAATTTACTTAAAAAAAATTTTCACTTCTGGTTTTATATAATACATTATTCCCTTTTTTATATTCTATTTGAAAATTTCTTAAAAACCACAAGAATGTTTTAATTTTTAAGATTATTATATACTAATTTTATATGTTATCACTATATTTTGAAATAAATTATTGCAATATATAACTTTCATCTTAATGATGGTTCGTATATTACTTCATTCTTTACATTCATATACCATTTTATAATATGGCCATTTTTTATTGTTTTGAAAAGATAATGATGCCCAATTTATTCCATGGGTAACCCTTAAGTTTATGTATGAATCTTTATTAGGAAAACATATTCATGAACATGTTATGATGGGTGTTCCTAGATAGTTATCTAACTAATTGGCTAATTTTTAGTATCATGAGACATTATGTGAAATAATATTGGTTGTTATCTTTTACACGTGCTCCTCTATGTGTTATGAGCACTGACTTGTGTTCCTCTATATGAAATGATCTTTGAATCGTGGTAAAGTCAGTTTATATGTTAAAACCAAATAACTATTAATCCATGATTTTATGATCCTATTTTATGAGTCTTTATTATTAATCATGTTTCATTCCTTCTTATAACATTTTTTATGCCTTCAAACCCATGTTTTGAGCTTTATTATAATTTTTATTCACATACATGAATTTTTAGCTCATCACTTTTTCCATGTTATCCCTTTGTTTTCTATGGAATATGTATGCGATCAATAGATGATAAGAGATCATAATATATGATAAATAATTTAATACTTAATTTTGTGCCATTTTTCATATTTATAAATGTAGTCTTCCAATACTTTAGACAGTAATATCCACGTCCTGTTATTTGATGTATAATTATGCTCAAAATCATGTAATGATATGTGTAATGGGTAGGGTCTCTACACAAGAGGTTATCTACCTACCATTGATGGTGTTTTAAAATAATATTTTCATGAACTAAAAGTTTCTTGGTTCTTATCCTCATGAGATACATATCAATTTCTAAAATTATCATCTCTCAACCTCGTGTCAAATTTAATTAAACTTACCCACTTATCCTTATATACGTCCAACGAATTATGAACATAAACTATATTTAGTTCACATAATTATGTTTGTGTGGTTTGTGATCCTTTTTAGATCCATTCAAATTTTTTTATATTTCTTCAGTACCATATAGATTTCCATGAATCTCGGCTTCCCTTATCTATGAAAAAATAATGTTAATTATTTTCCATGTTCCAGGTCATAAAACATTAAACTGTGCATTACACAAGTATAAAGAATGTTCTAGAAAAAGGAATGGATTGATTCCCATTCTTATAGTATATATATCGATTCGCAACCCTCTCATGTTTTATCCCATCCACAAATTCTTTGATTATATGGAAATTTCCAACCATTTTCAAAATGTGAGAATTCTTTGGCTATATTTATTTCAATAATTACCTTTATAGATGCCACATACTAATCCATAGTTTAACATAAAATTAGATTAAGCACTGTGAATTTAAACCATTCACTCACTTTTCCCTATTCTTAACATTGTGAACATAAACAATTTTTTGTTTTTCTCTTGATTCTTATGTTCTACACATGTCACCATGGTCACACCATCCATGTATGTTATAACTATTATATTCCAAAAAAATACCCTCAATGATATAACTTTTATAGTCTTTATTTCACGACATTAAACTAATTATCTTTATTCAATGCAACATGTCTCTAATCTATTTTTCAATGTATAGACTATAGGAATATAAAATATGTGTGAAACCAATATTAGGAAAATTAAAAATATTAATTTGGATATATTCCCATTATCAATGGATATGTAGTGACAACAATAATTTTTATCTCTATGAGAAGCTGCAGATTCACCACATAACCATCAGTTCTATATAGTGAAACCACCCCAAAATATCAAATGTAGATCCTTGTAGGAGTAAGCCACATTTAATTTTCATGAAAAATCATCGAGGATATATTATACAATATTCTGATATGTGGAAGGAACATCCTCATTCTTTTAATTTATACTATATTTTTATCATGGATACATTCGGGATGCCATTGATTAGGATATGGTTTTATGTCATGACCTACCTTTACCAATATGTGAGAAGGGACAAAAGATTGACAGACCCTTCCTTCTTCAAGTTCAATGAGAGATAATGACCCTAAAGACCCTCCTTCAATAGGCCCCGGAGTGGCGACTAGAACGAAGGGTATAGAATCACACACAAGATGGAAGGAATTACCCTTTTTATTTAATAGGATTAGGAGATAAGATATTAATCCCAACAACACCAACACTAGGGGTAATAGTAAATCCAATGAAAACCATTACCATATGCATGTTACAAAATTAAAAGTCACGAGGTACAAGGAGACTACAGGGGTAATGTACCAAAGAAAGGAAAACAACAACTTCAACTGTCCCAACGTCTGAGCTAGTACAACAATACATGATCCCTGAAGTCCGCTTAGAAACCTGAGAGCAGTTTTATATACATAGTGTGAGCATACAAGTATACTGAGTAGGGAAAACCAATGTCTCTCATGGACAAGTGGGGAGTCATTCTAATGCCCTGTTAGAAAAGAGTTAACCAAGAACCAAACAAGGAAAACAATCCACCCAAACCTCACAAAGGCACACTCCCCAAATAACAAAAGTCAAGTAATGTATGGTAATATCACATCGATATTTGGGTACCCCGCGCCACTTTCCCACTAGTTATTTAAGACATCCTATGCATCAAACCAATCCTTCCATTCTCATCGCAGTCCCACTGCCACACCCCACCCGCACACACCTTGGACACAACCACACATCCCGCCCGCAAACACATGGGCCACAACTACTATCCCGCCTGCAAACACCTGGGACACAACCACCATGTGTAACCATGCCCGCAAACACCTGGGCCAGAACAACCACTACCACACCCATAGACACATGGGCCTCATCCCGAAGACACTTGTGAAACAACCTTTCCGCACACACATGTGCCAACCACCACAACTACCCTACCTGAAGAATCATGGGCTATAATGGACCTCAGGCTGTCAAAACCTGCCCAAAGAGTCTTGGGATATTTGGTAAAGGAGTAAAAAAGGAGATAATAACTAGCCACTCCTAGGAGTGTTGGGAAAAACACCCTCCCCCATGAAATGGGGGTGTTCGTCACTAAGTGCTCAACATAGGTGGGGCGCGGATAAGAAACATAAAAACTAAAGATATATGTATAGGTAACAAGTACTCATCCCAACCTAGGGTTTCCAAAGCCAACCTAAGCACAACACCCTCATTACTATTCATTCATAAAAGAAAAGCACAAAACTCATGGCCAAGTCACAACTCATCCCCAAAACTAATTCACCATTTAAACCATTCTTGTTTTCATGTTTAAGTGATCCCATTTATGTGAATTCTACACTTTTGGGCAACTAACCGGCATAACCAAAAGCTAGAGAATGAGAAACAAGCAAACAGAAATTTACGCATTCACACCTGGTTCTCTTGTAAAGTCACAACAACAAAGGGATCGGTGAGATCCCTCAATGTACTAGAACCAATCCAAACCATGAGATATGGCCCCACACAGATTCATATTCACAATGAACAACCGTGCCACAATAAGGGATCACATCCTCATCCATGTCA
The DNA here is from genome assembly GCA_963277665.1 of Viscum album. NCBI lineage: Eukaryota > Viridiplantae > Streptophyta > Magnoliopsida > Santalales > Viscaceae > Viscum > Viscum album. Next base: position 1,021,475,203 of record OY728143.1, read on the forward strand.
CCCCATAAGCATCGAGCAGAAAAAACAAACATGCCCCCAAGAAAGACCAAGGAGGTTTCCATACTCGAGTACATCATTCACTATGTTTTCTTCTTTCTGTTTGGTTAACTGGGGTGATCACATAAGGATTGTTGTTCACTAGACATTAATTTAATCGGTCGAGTATACGTGATTAACCAAAATCCCATGATACTATCATTAAATATTCATAGAAGACAAGGGTTCATTAGTGCGAAAGGAAATACCACCAACGAACATGATTTTCAATGAGCATAAGCCCATACAGTTCACAACATATAGAACTTATAAAAGAGTACAACAGAATTGTCAAATGCAGCCAATAATTCTTTAACAGTCTGTTTATTATCTTTGTTAGTTATTGGTTTCATCTATCCCCACAGAAACAGTAGCTTAACCACCCCTCATGATACACGGTAATGAGAGAAGAAGGAAAACCCCAACTTGGTTGATCAAGGATCAAATTTCTTCTTCACGTTCCATGAACTGGGGATGTGCGACAAGCATGGGAGGAATGTCAGGGACTCCAAGAATCAGCATAACGGCTCCTGTGTAGGTGCAAAACATCCTTGGGAAGGTGAGACTCCAAGCTCACCCAGGGAGAAGAATGAAAATCCAGCCATATAGGAGAAGAAGAAGAAATTCCCATGAGATATAAGGATGAGATCCCGTTGTTACGGGATATGGAAATTTCAACATCTTTAAAGTCGAATAGTGGTTCCCCACGTGGTTGGGAAGTTATTCATGATGGAATTAATTGTCATTTAAAAATTCTCCTCAGATTGGTGGTCATAACAACTATGCATTCAACGAATTTCTTTAAATGGAGGAAAACTCATAACAAGGGCGAAACGAGAAGGCACAGGGAAGGGCGTGACACCGAGGAAAAACCCCACGTCCTGGTAAGTTAAGTGTTTTCCGGCTCTTGGGGGATTTTAGATGTTTTATGGGCTTTAAATGGGGTTGAAAGGGGGAATTAAATCATCTTTTCCTCAAAAGATATGTTGCGGGATTAGAAGATGTCAGAAACTAGAAAAAGGGACGAAGACCGCCCAGTGAAGACATGGTGCCACCATCATGGTGTCACCCTCACAGTGCCACTGTGACCGGTGCCACCATTTTGGTGGAGCTGTATTTTAGTAAAGTATTGGGCCAGGACGGTCTATTCCATTACATCAGATACCTCTCAAACTATTTTCCCGCTCGATAATCAAGACTAGACCCGAAGACAAGGGGGGGGGGGGGTCCGAACGACCACCTTGAAAGATACCTATCAAGAGTGAACCTCATCGACATCATAGAACACCTCTCCCTCAAGTAACCAGGAAACACTCGAAGGTCAAACTGTCCAGTCATATGGGTTTGGGTGTTTCTTCCTCCTGGTCAAGTTAATATTCTCTTTGGGCTGAACTGACTCTCCCGCACGGGTTTAATCGCATCCACCTTAATGCATCTTGATTAGGGATCGGGTCCACTCCTCCCCATAGACTGGACTCTTCACTCACATTCACAGAACAAGGAAAACAACATGTTCCATAGTTAACAACGTAAAGTATTCCACTAAAAACAAGTACATACAAAACATAACAAAACTCAAAAAAGCTCTGGGTACTAGGCGTGCATCTACCTATCCCGTTCCCAGGTACTTTCCTCGAGCACACCATGCCTCCACAACACATGAACCAAAGGAATGGTCCGTCCATGGATCACCTTCTCCCCACAATCCTCGATTCTTACAGGCATTTCTGCAAACATCACGTCAGCCTCGATGTCCAGCTTTCCCCAGTCGAGGATGTGTGAATCGTCGTGTAGATACCATTAGAGTTGTGACACCTGGAAGACGTCATTTATTCTAAGTAGCGGTGGTGGTAGCAGTAGATGATAAGCCACTTCTCCTACCCACCGAAACACTTCGAATGGTCCGATGAACCTTGGATAAAGCTTACTCCCTCTACCGAACCTCAGTTTTCCATGTTGAGGGGAGACCTTCAAGAATACGTCGTCCCCGACCTCGAACTCCAAGGGTTTCCTCCTATTATCGGCATATGACTTCTAATGGTCCTGAGCAACCTTCATCCATTCCCGTATAAGCTGAACCTTCTCTGTCATGCTCTGCACCACCTATAGGACAAGAACACATACTTCCACAACCTCGGTCCATCACATGGGTGAGCGACACGGCCTCTCGTACAAGGCTTCAAACGGAGCCATGCTAATGTTAGAGTGATAGCTATTATTGTAGGAAAACATTTTAAAGGAAATTTTCACACCCACAATCCCACAAAATCCAAGATACATGCTCGTAGCATATCCTCCATCGTCTAGATGGTGCGCTCTATCTGTCCATCTATCTGGGGATGGAAGGAAGTGCTAAGACATAACTGGGTGCCAAAAGAATGCTGCAATCCTCTCCAGATTCATGAGGTAAACTGTGCATCCCTATCAGAGACTATAGACCTTAGAACTCTATGAAACTGCACCACCTCATCCTCGAACCTCTAGGCTAAGGCATCCACTACTCTCGACTCCTTGATAGCCATAAAGTGAGTCGATTTCGTCAACCGGTTGACCACTACCCAGATTGTGTCACAAACTCCTTGAACCATGGGTAGCCCTATGACGAAATCCATCGAGATGTCATCCTAATTCGACTCGACGACATCTAAAGGCTGAAACAAGCCTCCTGGAACATGGAGTTCAGCCTTCACCTGCTAACACACTAGGCACCTGGCTAAGAACTCTTCCACTGCCCGCTTTACCCCGGGCCACCAGAACTGACCCCTCAAGCCCCAGTACATTTTCGAAACTCCTGGGTGCACTGCTAGGGGTGATTTGTGGAACTCACCAAAAACCCTCTCGCACATCACCTCTAGGACAAACATCTTGCCTCGGAAAAGAATCTGATTCTGAACATCCCTCGACCATCCTTCTAGAGAATTTCCTTGGTTAGACCGATCGCACATCACTTCACTCTCTATGTCTCCCCACTGAGACTCCTCCACCTACCGAAGTAGAGAAGACTGCACTTTCATCTGATACAGGCAACCTCTACCACCATCCATACTCGCATCCACGTGCAGGGAAACCAACTCCTCCATCACCTTCCAAGCATCTGCCGACTCTCAAAACAAATCCTTCTGTGACTTCCTGCTCAAGGCATCGACCACCACATTACATTTTCCTAAGGTGTAGGAAATATCGAAGTAGTAGTCCCGAATGAACTCCATCCACCTTCACTCCCATAAGATCAGGTCCCGATGGGAGAAGATATAATATAAGCTTTTGTGATCCGTGAAGACCACAAAGAACTCCCCAATGAGTAATTCCACCACAACTTAAGTGCGAACATGACCACATCAACTCCAAATCGTGGGCGGAATAATTACGCTCTAGGGGAAGAAACTGTCTAGACCCATAAGGGATCACCCCTTTTCGTTGCATCAGCAGACACCTAAGGCCTTGTCTTGAAGCATCACAGAATACCTCATACGCTACCCCTTCTTCTAGAAACTTCAGCACTGGGACACTTACCAACTTCTCCTTCAGATAGCTAAAGGCTACCTGACACTTCCCATTCCACACGAAAGCCTGATCCTTCTTGGTCAAAGCTGTCAAAGGTGCTGCAACTCGGGAGAAGTTGGGTATAGACCTCTAGTAGTAACCTTCCAGTCCAAGGAAACTACGAACCTATGCCATGTTATTAGGTGTTTCCCATGAAACAACTGCCTCGACCTTCGATGGGTCCACCTCTATTCCCTGCTCAGACACCACGTTCCCAAGGAAGTGAACTTATTGTGTCTAGAACTTATACTTGGTCAACTTCCCATAGAGTTGGTACTGTTGGAGGACCTCTAAAACCATTCTCAGGTGCTCAGCGTGATCCTACTATGATCTTGAGTAGATCAGGATGTCATTAATAAACATGACTACGAACTGATCCAGGTATTCCTAGAAGATAGAGTTCATGATCCCCATGAACACAGCTGGATCATTCGTAACACCGAACGGCATGACCACAAAATCAAAGTGCCCATATCTGTATCTGAAGGCAGTCTTCGAGATGTCACCCTCCTTCACACTCAGCTGGTGATATCCCGACCGCATGTCAATCTTGGAGAACCACCCTACCCCTTTTAACTAGTCGAAAAGGTCGTCCATCCTTGGGAGAGGGTAACAGTTCTTGACTGTTACCTGATTTAGTATCCGATAGTCTATGCACATCCAGAGACCACCATCCGCCTTCATTGCAAATAAGACTAGAGCACCCCATGGTGACTCACTTGGTCGAACAAAAACATTCTTTATCAAATCATATATCTGAATCCGCAACTCCCATAACTTGGAATGTGCCATCCGGTAGGGATCCATCAAAATCGGGCGTGCACCTAGTTGCAAGTCTATCCCGAACTCAACATCACGTCGTGGGGGTAGAGTTGCCACCTCCTCAGGGAAGAAATCTATAAACTCAATGAAAATCCCTGGATCATCCACCATTTTTGCATCCACCAACTCCACTAATAGTTTATCTAACAAGGATAGGAGGGCCTCCTCTTGCCTGGTGCTTTTCTGGAAACCCCGCTAGCCGATGAAAGTTAAACGTCATCCACCCAAATCTGAAAACACGACCCTTCCATGGAAGCAGTAAATGATGACACATATAGAGGAAAACTAGTCAATGCCTAGGATGACATCTTATGGATTTATCTGCAACATTAAAGTTCCCTAATAAACTGATGTGGCCCTATCATCAGTTTACACCCTCGGAAAACATAAGGCAAGTCAGCCTGACCTCCGACTAGTGTGCTTAGCACCAGGGGTACTAGATGTCTCTCAGTGTCTAAAACCAGAGCACGAGCCGGACTGGGTGCATAAATGAATTGTGAAGCTCCTGTATCGAACAAGTCATAAGAAATAGTATTAAATAAGTTGATCGTACATCAAACAACATCTGGCCCTGATGGAACTGCTGCCTCTATGACATGCAACTGTCCACGCCCATCTCATCTTCCTCTCAGCTGTCAGCCACCTCACCAACCACGCCCTGGTCAAGGTCACTGAGGGGTACCCTGGGGTCAGCCTCCTCCTGCAATGCCTTTCCTCAGAGGAGCGGGAGCTTGCTACCCCTACTGCTACTGCTGAAAGGGCCTAGTAGGAAACTACTGCTGTTGAGGTGGGCGATGAACCTGCCAGCCCTCTCTGTATATACACTATCCGGGAACTGATTCCAAAGGTGCCCATGGCTTCCACAGGTGAATCAACTCGGCCCTGGGCCTGAATGGAAAGGGCGAGGGCCGAGAGATCGGAACTGGAACTGCTGAGGCCTGCTTCCTGCTGGTCGAAACCTAGAGGGCCCTGATGCTGGAGGCCTGCTGCTGGCGACTTTACCCTTTGACGAGCCCAACTGGATTCCCTCTCATGATAAACCTCCAAATTTGTGCATCCACTCCACCACATTAGGCTTCTTCTGGAACTCCATGTACGTCGTTAGGGTGATGGTAGTAACAACATACTACATAGAAGGTTGAAGTGCCTCCTCTAAACTTCTTGCCCGAGACTCCTCATTCGGAAAGAGGTTGGGAGGAAAGTGAAAAACATCTTTGAATTTGATCCCCAACACTCTCACTAACATACTCCCATGCTGGATGGAGAGTAGTTCTTGCCTCTTCTCAGCCTTCATTGTGGAAGAGAGGAATTCCGCCTGGAACTCCTTCTCGATGTCATCCCATGTAACCTCAGGCTCCCTCTTCGCCCCAAGATAATGAGTCCACCACTAAGGCGCTGCTCCATGCATCTGGCATACAGACCGAGGAACCCAGTACTTCATCGGAGCCCGGATCAAGCTAAAAGCTATCAACAGCTCCTCTAGCCAACTCTCTGTCTCCATGTCTGAGATGCTACCCTCGTACCCCCCGAGGGTCTGCCGTTGAATGGCACAAAGAATCTTCTACCACTGATTTCCCCCCTCCTCTCGGTCATCCCTCTATCGATCAGCCAAGTCAACCTCTTGGGCCTCGATCGCTCGCACTACTCGTGGTCGTGTCCCAGGCGCCATAGCTACAAGGTATACAAGGAATGCCTAAGCCCAAGTAGTGTAGAATATCGTTCTTAAATTTTCTTAGACTTCTTATTCAGTTTAAATCCCAAAGTACCCATGAAACAAAAGAAGACAAGTAATTGTGATGCACGTACCTACCCTAGGGTCTCTACCCTACAACCATTGTAGCATCACTTGGTCATTCAGTAGGCCTAGAGTCCTTGTATCGGATCATGGGGGGCCCTAAAATCCTATGTCCTAGCCGGTCTTCCCTGGCATATTTCCTGCACCAAGATCACCTAGAACTGTTTCCCTACTATCCCATGCAATCCTCACTGTACCTAACTCCAGACTCTATCCTATCGCAAAACTTCCCTTTGATACCATTCTATCACGAACCACCTTTAACAAGACGAGAGAAGGGAAAACAGATTGGCAGACCATTCCTTATTCATGTTGAAGGAGAGATAATGACCCCCGAGACCCGCCTTCAACATGTCCTGGATTGGCGACAGGCACCAAGGGTATATAAACACACACAAGATGGAAGGCATTACCCTTTTTATTTAATAGGATCGGGAGATAAGATATTAATACAAACAAGAAAAATATTGGGGGTAATAGTAAATCCAAAGAAAACAATTCCCGTATGCATGTTACGTAAGTAAAAGTCACAAGGTACAAGGAGATGACATGGGTAATGTACAAAAGAATGAAAAACAACAACTGCAACTGTCCCAACGTCTGAGATAGTATGGCCCCGCATGATCCCTGATGTCCTACGGGAAACCTAAAAGAAGTTTTATATACGTAGGGTGAGCATACATGTATACTCAGTAGGGAAAACCAATGACTCCTGTGCACAAGTGGGGATGCATTCTAATGCCCTATGAGAAAAGCGATAACCAAGCACCTAGCAAGGAAAACTATCCACCCAAGCCTCACCAAGGCACACCCCCCAAATAACACAAGTCAAGTAATGTATATTAATAGAACATTTATATTTGGGTGCCCTCGCCACTTTCCCACTGGTTATTTAAGACCTCATATGCATCAAACCAATCCAGCCATTCTCACCGCAGTCCCAATGCCACTCCCCGCCCGCACACACCTGGGCCACAATCACACATCCCGCCCACAAAAACCTAGGCCACAACCACTATACCGCCCGCAAACACCTGTTCCACAACCACCAAGCGTAACCACGCCTGCAAAAACCTGGGCTAGAACAACTACTGCCATGCCCAAAGACACCTTGGACTCATCCCAAAGACTCTTGGGAAACAACCTTCATGCACACACCTGGGCCAACCACCACAACTACCCTGCCCAAGGAATCCTGGCCTATAATGGAACTCAAGATGTCACAGCCCACCCGAAGAGTCTTGGGATATTCAGGAAAGAGAGTAGAAAAAGAGATAATAACCAGCCACTCATAGGAGTGTTGGGAAAAACACCCTCCCCCATGAAATGGGGGTGTTCGGAACGAAGTACTCAACATGGGTGGGGAGCAAATAAGAAACATAAAAACTACAGATATATGTATAGGTAACAAGAAATTATCCCAACCTTGGGGTTCCAAAGACAACCTAAGAACAACACCCTCGTTACTATTCATTCATAAAAGAAAAGAACAACACTCAAAGCCAAGTCACAACTCATCCCCAAAACCAATTCCCCATTTAAACCATTATTGTTTTCATGATCAAGTGATCCCATTTAGGTGAATTCTACACAACTGTGTAGCTAACCGGCATAACCACAAGCCAGAGAAAGAGAAATAGCCAAACAACGATTTAAGTATTTACATTCGGTTCTCTGGTGATGTCACAACAACAAAGCGATCAGTGAGATCCCTCAAAGTACAGGAACCAAACGAACCGTCGAGATACATCCCCACACAACATCAGATTCAAAACCAACAGCCGCACCATAATAGAGGATCCCATCCTCATCCATGTAACCCCATAAGCATCAAGCAGAACAAACAGACAGTCCACCAAGATAGAGCAAGGATGTTTCCAGACTCTGGTACATCATTCACTATGTTTTCTTCATTCTGTTTGGTTAACCGGGGTGATCACACAAGTATTTTTGTTCACTGGACATTCATTTAATCGACCAAGTTTACATGATTAACCAAATTCCCATGATATAGTCATTCAATCATCATAGAAGACAAGGGTTCATTAGTGCGCAAGGAATGACCACCAACAACTATGATTTTCATTGAGAATAAGCCCATATAGTTCACAACATATAACAATTATAAATGAGTACAACAAAATTTTCAAACACAACCCATCATTCTATAACAGGTTTATTATTATCATTGTTAATGTTTGGTTTCATTCATCCCCATAGAAATAGTATTGTACCCACCCCGCATTATACATGATAATGATAGACGAAGGAAAAACCCTACTTGGTTGATCAAGGATCGAATTTCGTCTTCATGCGCCAAGAACTGGGGATGCATGACTTGCAAGGGAGGAACGTTGGGGACTCCATGAATGAGCATAAAGTCTCCAACATAGGCGCACCATTTCCTCGAGAAAGAGGGTCTCCAAGCACACCCATGGAGAACAAGAAACTCCATCCCATAAGGAGGAGAAGAACAAATTCTCATGCGATATAAGGATGAGATCCCGTTGTTATGGGATATGGAAATTCGAACAGCTTTAATGTCAGATCATGGATCCCCATGCGGTTGGTCAGTTACGCATGATGGAATTAATTGTCATTTTACAATTCTCCTCGAAGGGGTGGTCTTAATGACTATGTGTTAAAGATCTTTCTTTAAACGGAGGAAACACATAACATGGGCGAAACTGGAAGGCACAGGGAAGGGAGCGACACCCAGGAAATACAACATGTTTTGGTAAGTTAAGGGTTTCCCGAATCTTGGGGGATATTATATATTATTTATGGGATTTAAATTTCTTTCAAAGGGGGAATTAAATTATCTTTTTCGTCAAAAGATAATTTTCGGGAGTAGAAGAAGTCGGAAACTTGAAAAAGGGATGAAGGTCACCCAGTGAGGACACGGTGCCACCGTCACGGTGTCACCCTCTCGGCACCACCATCACGGTGTCACCCTCACGGTGCCACTATTTCGGTGGAGCTATTTTTTGGCAATGTAAGGTACGAGGAGGGTCCGAGACATTACATTTTACCCTATGTCAAACCAAGTTTCCCTATATGACACATATTGGATGAAAAACAGTAATTACCTAATCACAAAACATGAATTTTTGACATAGCCCCATATAACTTTATGATGGCCCATATCCATGTTTGAGAAGATCCAATACACTCATTAAAAAGGGCATACCCCTACTTGTGTATGTCATCTACCATGCCATGTTTCATGTTCCAAAAACACGATCATAAATTGCTTGCAACCTACACATTACATGTTCAATGTAACATGGTCATTCCCAAACCATATCCATGTGGGGTTAATACCCATTCATTCCACACCGAATATATTTTGTATCCCTTTGGGATACACTATATGTCCTTAATCTAAGTGTAGAACCTGAGCAATCAAGTATGTTTTATGCACCATCATATAGCCTCATAGGGACCATAATTCACATTGGATATCATTTCATTTATTTCATGTACATTCCTTATTGAATCCCTCCCCATGGTCCATAAAACAAGTCTATAAACTGTATATGACCTACCCGTAAATATGTTTCATGATTCAGGGTCTCCCATTATCATACCCTCCTTCTCCATCCACTATAACTAATTAGATGGTATCATTCATTCCAGTTCACTATATTCTCAATTGAATGAAACTAAAATATGACTACGCACAATTAAAATAACATGGTTTTCCCTCTTGATCTGAAATTAGGATGAAATGATTGGCATCTAGGCACAAAAGCCGTAATCACTCCACAATTGAGTCACATTACATTAAAATATTGGATACTCCTTAATAAAAAAATGTAATACTTTAAAATGCCTTATCCTTAGCATAAAACATTAATCTATATGTCCAATGTCCACATTTCAGAACACAAAACTACAAGTCATCTTAGACCCTTATCCTAGGGGAACATTCCTCCAGTTCTGGAAATATACCACATCATTCATGTTCCTTTAAAATCATTTTGAATCCATAATTAGGATTCAACTAAAAGTTTATTTTGACTTTTTCTCATAATGAAAAACCTACACCAGTGCTCTATAATCCATGCTGATGTAATATCTATTGTGTTTTAATCCATTCAATCCATTAATCACATCATGTTCATGCTTCATGGGTCCCTTAGACAGACCGTATTCATCCATCACGTATAAAGAGACCCCATAATGGCAAGGTTTCCAAACTAAATGGATAACATATTATATTAGGATAATTTCTCAATGGATATTGAATAAAATTGTATGATAGATTTATTTTTTTGAACATTATTTGTGGTTAAACATCTTTTTCCCCATTATAGGTTCATGGTATAGATTCATTATTTCAAACATGGTCATTAGTTATCCAATATTATCCCGCCTCCCATATCATGTGTTTTAAAATTTAGACATCATGATTCTTACTCTCCATTAACACATATCCCATGTATTATTAAATTAATTTGATATTTCCCCATTTCTAAACATGAGTACAATGTAAAATTTAGTCGGCTATTCTGAGATCCCCACTATCTAGCCACAACCTCTTTCACCTAGGACATTGCCGGTGGTCAGTCCACAATATGATACAAACAAGTGATTGTTCATCGTATAACACACTCAAAAAAATGATAAATCATATGGTTACCGCATTTTTCTCACACTGAGAATTACTCACATGATCTTATATAACATTTTATAGTTGTTTCATTAATTTAAATAATGTGTATTAATCACGAATGAATTAATGAAATATGTTGATACATTATTGAATATGTAAATAGAAACTACGGTGATAGGGAAGTGTCAACCACATATTCAAGAATCTAATTTTCAGAAAAAACATCCCTATATGGATCATTTCCATCAATTTAGTGATTCATCTACACCATCCTCAGAAATGTGGCCCCGATAACAAGTTTCCACCAACTAATATCTGCTTCATCTTCCTCCACAATTGGATAATGATTATTTGACTATACCTTTATCCAATCATTCTCACCATATAGACCAATAATATAATGAATTTCATACATGTTTTGGTTATATTAAACCCCTAGTTAATCCTTCTATTGTATGATAAACTCTTATTGGGAATTAAGGAATTAATCAAACACATATGCTTCCACCACCAGACATCAAATTACATTGCCAATGACTTGAATCATCAAATTACATTTAGACTAACACTGATTCTAGACAATATCCAAATATTTTATTCCATTGTGGGGATTCCGAGTAAAAAATAATGAAATAATATATGGTGATGTCAGTGTGTTCCCCTTACATGACCAGATTGTGATTCCAGTTGTAGTGGGGACCCATTCAGCATAGAAAATGGGGTTCCATAGTCTGGATGATGAAATGTTTAATGATCCTATTGAAATTATACAGTATTATGCAATTCTATTTATTGAAATCAAAGTTGAATTCATATAGTTCCTCTTACACGGAAGGTTCATATTGATGGAAATGTGCAAGGATGAAAGTACTAATCTTATCTTATGGGATACTCTCAAATAGTTGAAGTAACATTTAAAGAGTTCAGTCATCCTCACATGAAATTTCCTCAACAAAAATTCCTCTATTAGCCCTCATTATTTATCCCATAGTGGATTTATATATAATCATGGAAGAATATTCTCATGGGGCCAAGGATAGTTCATCTCAACTGACCTGCTCAATATGGATCAGCATATCCTTTAGGGAAGGAACCTCAAATTGCATAAATCATATAAAATCACTATGAAAAAAACCACTCAAGAACTTCTTTGAATGATAAAAATGAGTCAATTTGATAAAAACATTACTAATTGAGCTTGAATGAAAGAATAAAATACATATAGTGGTTGAGAATACTAAGAATTGCACCATGTTTCTTAGTTGGGAATTCCACCATAATAGATTCCTCAGGTCTAGTTGATACCTCAACTGCCAAAACCTGGTGACCCTAAATTGGGGGAACATGAGTTTATTGATTTCCTAAATGAAAATAGAAAAACAAATTCATAAAAAGGATCTTTTAAATATCTAAATGGGAAAATGTTAATTGAGATGTGATCAACACAAGGTTGGGTAATTTCGATGATTAGCTTCCCCAGGAACACCATATCCTCAATATTGGGAACATTCACTTAAAGATCATGTTGTAGTCCCTCATAGATTTCAGGGATGAACTTAGGCTCTGTGGCAGCACTCATACCTTTTTGAATTTCACAATACATACTTCACCCTCAAGTAAAGGACCCAGAGAATTCCCTCCATCACTCAATGGTTCTCCTTATTCCCCTCTATTGAGAGTCTCTTTTACTATTGTATTCATCTCATATAAAATAAAATATTGAGTATGTTCACTTAAATGGAAAAATTATGTAACTATAGGAGGCAAGTATTATTACAGAATTACCTTGAGTATAACAACCAACTCATCATTAAAGACCATAATTTTCCTTATTTCCCATGGAATACAATTGTCAAAGTTTCTTCACTATGGATATTAATAGATTTAGTCCAATGAATCCTAATGCAATGATTCCACCTCAAAATACATCTTTATAGGTGGGGTCTCCTCCCGCCTTAGCTCGTCACCAATCATCACCCACAATGGGGTGGAAGAGAGGTCACTTCCCATCATTGGAATGTGAATTCATCCAAGTTTTTTAGGTATTCATTCCTATCATAGAATATTACCATGACTATAATATGAGAAATAAAATCCTTTGGTAGCATTACATTTTCTCAAATCAGCTTCCTCTATACATCCTCCATCATCATGGAAACAAATCAACATTCTCCATGTTATCCAAAGCATGGGTTGGATAGGCATGGTAACATGTTCTATCTACTATTTAAAATTCTTTATTGAAGCCACATATGCCCATTTTTCTTAGCTAGGGAGTCCCCTAGTTTCTCCTGAGGTCACATCTAGGACCCATATACTTAATGTGGTGGGGGTGTAATAGTTCTATATGATGTCCCTAACACAACTCCATCCTAAAATTCTCCATACATCTGGACTACACATCAATGAGCACCCCAAATACAATATTAATTCATTTATTCTTCATTCATTATATCAATCACCCTTTTGTGTTGACTGGGTATCAAATTAATTTATTTTCCACCATGTTTCTATCATAATCTATCTATAGGCCAACATTAAATTTTTTTAGTGGTCACATGATTATATCCCTTGAGCCAGCATTTGTCAGCATCTGGAGTTGATGATGAAATATATAGGGATTCCATTCTTCATGAACCTCGATGTACACAATCATTGTAAATGGTAGGAGGAAACCAAACTATTGTGAAAATGAGGACAACATATACATTTTCCAGTTGAAATGTCCATCCATCACAGCCAACAACACTGCATACAGATTTATTCCTTTAGAATGATAAATTTATTAATATGGAAGGAAGATTACCCATGTAAATATCATGATAATTTTATTTATTAAATAGAACCAAATTACCAATTATTATTTCCTATATATATATATATTGGTTATTAAAAATTTATATATTAATAGAAGATAAAGAGAAAAAAAATTCAGAATATTTTTGGAATATTTACCTATATAAGAATATATGCTGGTTCTTGTAATTCCGTAAGAAAATTCCAGTGGTATATTGTAAAATTTTTCCTATCAATTTCATGAAATCTTTATAATTTTTTTTATTATTGAGTAAATTTTTAGTTTATCAGATCTTCATAAGTGTTTGATATGATTAGTTATTATCCTGAAAACTATAATTGTTAAACTTATTTATGTTAACTATGAAATTTTTGATATTTGAGCACATAAATTAATATTGTTTTGTTTTTTGTGTCATAACATAGAATTAAATTTGGAAAAACAAAATTTTATTTAATATAATTTCTAACCTACCTAGAAACATTTATAGATGCCATATTTTTCCTTATTTATGAGTTTTTTAATAGTAGATTCATAAAAGGATTAATAAATGTTGTAAGAAAAGCCATTAAAACCTTAAAACAATTCATTGTTTTATTTACTAAGAGTTTTCAACATGACTCTATGGAGAATAATAAAAAGATAAAATTCCCACCCATTCAAAAAACTTATATACTGGGAATTAATGTATGAAATAAGAAAATAAATCTAATTTTCCTTATGTGTGTTCTATGTATATTTTAAGAATTTAAATGTCATTTTATATTTTATGCATATAGGACTTCAGATCCGTCCTAAAAAACATAAAAAAAATTTATAGAAAATTAATATCAATTTCGAATTCAATGTAATAGTTTATATATTATTTTTTATGCACTGAAATTTCTTTTTTGAAATAATCTTCAATAATTAGATTACCAATGAACAAAAATGAGTAAACAATTCCTTATGTAGTTCATAATATTACTACATGGGATTGATATTGAAATAATACATATGAATAGAATCACACCCTTATGTCTAACCGTTTTATCTTAAACCCCTGCTATTAATAGTGAACTATCATGTATATCTAAACATTTAAATTATGTGTTAGATAAAGAAATTTCCTTGTATTTTTGAAAAAATTTATAGTATTCTGATTTATATATAGAAATAAATTTTATCTTACCCAAATATGTGTCTTATTCATAGTGATGAAAATTTAAATATATATATTCCAAATGATGGGTTACAATCATTTATAAATTCGTAATTTCAAATATAGAGGCCACTTCGTATCCCAATCAATTTCTAGGAAATTGTTTGACTCTAATTTATATTGTCCCACAATTTTTATATATGTTTTTAAATTTTGACTGAATTTTATGACCTACTAGATTTTCGGTAATATTTAAATGTTTAATTAAATGTATCCACATCTCATTTCTATTTTGAAAATTATTTGTTAAATGGTCTGTGAATTTCACTAAATATTTGCCCAATTATTGTTTATGTATTAACAAATTTCTTAATGTTGATTGAATATCCATTTGTGTATAATATATTTCCATAATAGTAGATGATGTAAAGGTTCTTGATAAAATTTTAAATGGAAATATTTTTCCTTTATTGGGATATCCAATTTTTAAATTGATGATGAATACACCAGCTCACGTAAGAAGAATTTACAAAATATTTTATAGAAACATAATTTTCATCATATGGTTTCTAGAATATATCACCATAAATCCAAGGGAATGTGTGAATTTGATATCATTAAAATTAAAAAATTTAGAAAATTATAATTCCAAATTGAAAATATTTATATTTGAGATTATTATATATATAATTTTTTTATTATAAGTATTATTTTTAAATGACAATTGGGTTTAAATTATTTAATTTTTAAATAGAAAATATTCCCTCTTACCCATGTTGTTTGAATTCAATTACTTTTATTGTTTCCAAATAGGTAACATGAATAATGTTTTCCTTGAAAATAAATAATATACAACAATAAATATGAGGGACATATATGAAACAATGAATTTGAAACCACCAATATCTTTAAATAGAAAACCAAAACATTTCATGATGGAATGATCCACAAATATTATTATACAGATGGTAAATAAAATGATTACATAAATTAAAAATGACACTAATAAAATATGACTTAATTTCTAAATGGTCATGACCTTAAATTTTACCAATGATTTTATTATTTAGGGTCATATATATTAATAATATATATAAGGAAAAACAATTTATTGTAATTGGCCATTAGTTGACTCTATTTAGAGAGAATTGTTAAGATCCTTATAGATAAGAGATCCACTATCATGCTGTTATGTGAAATTAAAAACTGACATGAGTCTTTCTATGTTACTCTTTTTAGATATGTTAATTTTTATCCATTATGATATAATTTTTTTAAATGATCATATTTTACAAAAAAAATTCTAGGGAGGAAAACAAATTTTTATCATGATAATATAATATTAATAATTATTATTATTATATTTAAAATGATGTTGTTTTCTGTCTTTTTACATTTTCCATTAATCATTTTGTAATTTCTATTCAATATTTTTTGTATTAAAAATATTATGATCTAAAATTAGTATATTTTTCATTTTTGATACAAAATTAATTGAATGAGAAAACTTAAAATATGATAAAGAATATAAATTAATTTTTAAGTAAATTTATTTGTAGTTAAAAATAATTTAAAATTTCATAAAACAACTACTTTATTTTGAATCTCTTATATGGAATAACTGTAATTTTTTAAAATTAACATCATGTGGGCTTCATTACCATCATGAAATATTCTTCACATTCAAATATATTCTTGACTAAACATATCACTATTTTCACAACAAGAATTTACTATTTTTCTTTCAAAATATGACAACATAATGTACCTAAATCTTGTTAATTGTGATAATATTTTATTTTAATTAATTACTTTCAAGGGAAGAAAATATTATTTCATCCGTGTTCATTTTTTCATTTAGAACACATAGTAGCTATGAAAAAATTGTTTGGACAACAATAATACAATCCAATTTTCCTTATTTACGATTCTTTTAATGTAATATGAAATACATATTTAAACATAAGTTTGTATTGGGTGAGATTTTCTTCTAATTGGTTAATTGAATATTCTATAAATTGATAAGTCATGATAGATTGGAAATATTTGAATAGGTATGTTCTGTAGATATTTTCATCTAATTAAGGAGCAGTTAATAATCAATAGAAATATGTTGAGATGATGATGTTTTAGAATCCAATAAAAATATTCAATTATGAGATGTTGAAATGTTTTATTTTCATTAATTATAATATATCATAATGTTTCACGACTTATTAATGGTCAAGAGATCCTTTTAACTTTAAATAATTTCAAATATTATTTGAATTTTAGATCAAAACAAAGCTGGAATGCCTTGTTGTAAAATAAGGATAAAAGGAATAAATTTAGATTATTTTATTAATATGAATTATTTGTGGACGATTACATTAATTTTTCATATCGTGGGAGTGTATTCTCTATAAAATAGATTAAATATGATACCATAATTGAGTGAAAATTATAATCGTGTATTTTTTATTATTAAAATTTCTAAACCCTCTTTATATCTATGTAGAATATTTGAAATTTAAAATTTCCCAAACCATAGCAACTAAAAAAACAAGGAAACAAATTATGATAAACATATTAAATTGGCACCAATGGAATGATACAAAGGAATTTATAGAATCATTATTGACATATTTTTTAAATGAGGATATCATTATTGAAAATCTATATTTATACAATATGAGAAATAAAATTAGTGCGATTTTTATTTTGTGTAAATCTAAGGATAAATAATTTTGTAATTTATTAAATAAAACAAATGAATCATTTTAAAAAATGGATTTCATGGATGATTGATAATATCAGTTTCATGGTGTTAATTTTTAGGATCCCACAAGAATGTGTTTTTAATTTTCATTGATTTGATTTTGACGATAAAATATATAAGAGTACAATTATTAAATGTGGGTGAATTGATAGAGATGATAGTTTCATCACTTATTCAGTAAAACAATGTTAATTTATTCCCCTTCACATATTTTATTCTTTATGAAAATAAATCATTTTTTATTATCAATGATATTTTTGAAATTATCAAGAAAATTTATTATCTCATTATTTTTGATTATTTAATAATGAAATTAAATGAATAAGCCAGGACTTATTTTTATTTTTAAATAAATAAAATATTTAGACATGAAATGTTTTTTTATTTTTCTATATTGTGAATCATAAGACATATTCGTGGTGTATCATAATAGTTCATCAAAGCACATCATATATTTTTTTCTATAATCATTTTACATTTCATAGAATCGAAAGAATTTTGTTTTAGTATGGAGTTCACGAGTATGATAAGAAATTTCTTAATATTAAGATACATTCTATAAAAAATATTAATTTTGAAATCATAATAAAATTTCTTAGATTATAAGAGCTTATTCATTATAATATGTATTCACCTGCATCACATGACTTTCAAAAGTCAATATCTTGTTAATTAATGACCCAAATTTATATGAATTTTCTTTTCCTAAGACGTAAAACGTCTTATTAAATATAAATTAATAAAATGTTTTATCAAAGATTTATGATTGGAATGATATTGAAAATTTAACAAAATAGGAAGAAGAAAATATATGATATATTATTTTGGACAACCAAATATCAATCAATTGTGAAATATTTGAACAATGGTGGTTAATAGATGAATCCCATTGAATGATTCACCAAATAAATAATGTCATGGTGAACATTGGAATTAACAATGCATACACCCCAATTAATTAGTAAGACATCCACTAGAAAGATGTTGGGGGATCTATTTTATATACATGAGGTTATTAAAATGTCATTTATAGTTTAATTCATGTTAAATATATTTACTACATTTTAAAGAAATAAAAAGAGGATATGAAAATAATAATTAATTTCAAGATAAGAAATCTTTAAGGTAAAGTGATGTAAGAGGATTTTTCATGGTGAAACTATATTTGATAGATATGTATCATATGATATGATTTATCCATGTGTATCTATACTCTCTTAGTATATATTTTTATGGATACTCGATGGAAATTACCTTGAATGTATCATTACATTCTAAGTATCTTTTATGTATTTATATTGAAATTTTAATTTTTTCCTTGGACCATTCATATTTTTTTAAATGAAATTTGTTCTCTATTTTCTAATGGTTGATAAAATAAATTAATTAAAAGTTTTTTTCTTTCATTGTGTAAATCTATTTACTGAGGAATCACATTTTTTCACAACTGGTCTAATCTGATATAATCACATGGGGGGTATTTGGGTGTTTAAATGACCTTCAAAGAAGGATAAACTATAAATCCATGTTATTTTTCTATTATTAATGAAACTATAGGTATTTTAATAGATTTCAATAATTGAAAATTAATAAATTAAATTCATTTATTTTTATGGATAATGAATAAAGTAGTGTCCAAATGGTGATATATGTCCACTGTTGCTATTTTAAATTATATTTATACACATATCTAATATATGTTTTCAAATACCTATTTTCATTTATAATTCATGGAATTTTTTAACTACTTGAAAAGAAAAATTTTGTGCTTAATTTTAAAAAACGAAAATCCCAATTGATTGTTTTGAATAACAGCTTACAGCCTCATTGAGATAAATTCCTAGGATGTTATGTTTTATTCTTTTAATGGATACACATGTAAAGGGTTTAAATGAAAAATATCTCTCTTTCATGATTTCAAGTACCTTGATAAAGTGGTTGGGAAAATCAGAATGCAATGGATAAAAAATAAATATATGATTTTGTTTCATCATTAAATAAAACCCTCATCCATATTCCTCTTACAATTACATTAATGATGATATGAAATAATAAAAGGGATGAATTTATTTTAAATAGCATTCTACAACTAATATATTCTAGGGATTATAAAAAAAATATTTCAAAAAAATATATATATAGTGAAGTACTATTATAATGTTTTGAAATATCTCTCCAACCCTCTTAGTTTGGAACATTTAATATCTAAGAAATATATCGAATCTTAACAATTATGAGGTAACTTCTCCTCCAAAATAATATATTCTTTATATATATATTAATAATAAATTGATCACACTAAATTATTTATAATATGAAGCTCCAAATTGAAAAAAAATGAAATGCAGAATAAAATATAAAATTTTCATAACGTGATATTATTTATCAAGATTTTTTTCTTAAAAAAAATTTATTCCATCTAAGGATATTATATAAAAATCTTCACCACATAATGACTAGTATGAAAACAATTTAAAATTTATTAACATGGTTTATCACTATTCAACATGCACAACCATTGTATAAGTCAATTCAACAGAAACTACATTGAAAAAACACTATTCACCTTGATTTCCCATAGTCGTTCCCCATTTACCACATATATCATTAGTAGATAACTATTGACCATGAAAATACATGGTGTGTCACTATTCTTTCTAAAAATTCATTAAAAAAAATGTTTTTTAACATAATTATAGTAGAGTAAATTTCACAAATGATGATCTTCTGTGAAATTGTTCTCACACTAATTATCGTTTTTAGAGGGTCCTCATATAGTATTTGAATCCCAAAAAATTTCTTGACTCAAAATTAATCTGTTATCCATTTCTAATCCTTTTCCATATACTCCACCTTTATAGATACAGATACCAAAAAACTCCATAGTGGTTGACATTAAATATTCACCTCATGACCACTAACATCCTATGTGGTTTGAATAGATGTTTTGTGAACTTCATTCATATGAATAAAATTTAACCACATCAATATTTTTATACATTCATCATGATATGTAGTCCATGTAAAGGTTATGTGATTTTCATACTTGCTTAGTAACCCATGTAGATGATATATAAATTTAATTCCATTGAAAAAACATTATGAAATCATTTCTTATGAGGTACACATAAATTATTATCCATATATATACTTGAAAATTTATCTAGATATATTATAATCATAAAACATTAATTTGTATAAATTATACACAATATTTTTATTCCTCTAAAATCATCAAGAACCAATTTTTACAAATATTTTCCATAAATAGAACATACCATTTATTTCATATTTTAAAAAATAACAACCCCAAAACATAGAAACTATATAATAAGGGATTATTTCTCGATAATATCACTATTTATGATTCTTTAAAATACTTCAAATCCCCTATATTGTTTGGTTCAAAAACAACCCACACATCCTTTATCAAAATTTTTCCCCTCTGTAATTTTGAAATGAATCCAAGGACTTAGTAAAAAACTATAAATCCACATGACTCCATGAAAAGTATGTGTAAAGAAACCATCATATAATTTTCATTAGTGGATAACTCTGTTTTCAAAAAAAATACAATCTTTCCATCCATCGTACTATTATTGAAAAACCACATCTAAAACCTCACATGGATATTGAATTCATCATGATCATATATTCCATCCTTCATCCACATTCATGCTTTATATAAAATTAAAATGCTAATTTAACATCATCATATTTCACTACATCATGCATCATATCTCCCCATGATTTATTAGATAATGTCGAACCATTGTGATAATTTGTTTATCATTTTTTTACTAATATCATTTTTGTAATGTATTATTTTATTATTCAGGGTCAGTCCAAGTCAACTGCAATGATTTTTCGTAATATAATTAAATGTAACTTAATATTTCAGAATCTGAACACCAAGAGAGTGAAATGTTTTATTCTCAAGAAAGTTCTTTATTTACACAACATTCCATAAATAAGTTATCTATCTAAGAAAATTAAGACATAGAAGTGGTCATAATGATGAAGTTGTTGATCAGGCGCAACATTAGTCTATGTTCTATCAGTATGATGTTCAAGACCCATCAGAAATTATGTATGTTATAATGTCTTAATTTTATGATTTAATAAGTCATAATGTTGATAATGAGTTTATAAAATAAGATATTGAAGTTGGAAAGTAGAATATTTTCATACATTCGATCCTCTGGTTAGAGAATGAATTACAAATTTTTGAGTTCACATAAATAATAAAAATTAATCCTAATAATTTTTTTATAACTTTGGTGAATTTATAAGATTATACTAGTTATGGAAACCTGATAATAAAAGATAATATATAGGATCAACAAACATATATGTTTTTCTAGAGTTTGAATGTTGCTGAGTGTACTCACCATTTGAAAAATAACATTGTAACGATAATTTAATCAAAATGATAGGTGGAAGATAGTTTGATCATAATGTTATATTAAATACATTCATATTGTAATTTCTTTTAGAATTAAAATCATAATGATTCTACGAACAGAAATCATAGTGACTACTAGAAGGAAGGTCAGACTGACATTTAGAATGAAGATCAATCACACTATTTGAAGGTAAATAGGAATTATTATAATAATGAAAAAAAATGAAGCTGAGTAAGATAATCATACTGGATATAAAAAGGAAATTATACCGAATATGAGAAAGATAATATCACTTTTGTGGTAAAAGATATTCATACTGAATCTATGAAATATAATCAGAATTAATATGACATAGATAATAAGTCTAATCAAGATCAAGATAATCACATTGAATTGCAGAATGATAATCAGAAAAATTATGAGCAATAAAGTCAGACTAATGAAATGTTACTATATTTGAGAAGGTAATCTTCAAATATGAATTAATATTTTTTGAAGATGTAAAATTTTGTGTTTAAATGTGAGTGAGTTTTAGAGTTTTTAAATTTTATGTAGTAGAATAATTTTTTCAGTTTCCGTCCTTTTATTTTTTGAGTCACATGTAAATATAGGAATTGTTAATTCACAATTAGAAACTTCTTCATGAGTATAAAAATTTTATATAACTAAGGAATTTTAGAAAAATATTATTTCATACAGAAATATATTTAGTTGATCAGACATATGTTGTTTGGTTAACTGGATTGGGAAACAACATATTGAGAAGAAAATATTGATTTTATCGTACAACCGATGATCATGAAATATTTATTAGAATAGTTATATAAGTGATGATTTATAATGGTATGATTATAATGATTCAATTAAACATAGTCAGTGAGACGAGGTTCATCAGAGCAAAGGTCATCAGATTTAGGGTCATTAGACCAAGAAATTATTATGGATAAAATTGAACTATGTATATTTCATGAAAATGAAAACTCTATTGAGAAACATTTAGATTGGGTTGATGATACAATTTCTACATAAGAAGGTAAGGATGAATTATATTTTCTTGAATTGTGTACCTTTTCACTTAAATATTAAATGAGCTAATATAAAATGTTGCTAAAGAAGATAAATGATGAAATGACTTTTACTAGTAATAAAAAAATTAAATTACAAGATGTTGAATATATTTATCCTTAGGAATCTAATGATAAAGAGGATGAAGAGTAGAAAAAAAATCATGCATCTTATATCTATGAACTAAAAAATATGAAGAGGAATGATTTGAGGTAAAATTATTCTCTAATGTTTTCACTATTGTGGAAGCAGACACTTTTTTATAAATTATTGATGAATAATGATGGAGAATAATGATGTGATTCTGATGAAAATTATTTTTGTAAGATGTATAACGAAATATATATTGATGAAAATTCATTCAAATGATCTAATACGTATTTTATTGGAATAAAAGATGCATTCTGAGTAAAAAAACAGAATTTCACTCAACTTATAACAATTAAGCAGATGATGACTATTCATAACATGTTATAACTATTATTTCAAATTCATTGTATATAAAAGAGTCCACAGATAATCTAGAAGGTATTGAGGAATCATATATAGATTATCTAATCAAAAAAAGAACTTGTTTCATGATATTATCCATCCAGGACACTCAAGAATTAAATTATTATAATGAAGAATAATTTTAAATGAATTTATGAAGGAAGAAAATATGTTATTAAGAATTAAGAAGAATACATTCAATATATCATAGGATTGAAAAAATGAATTATTTAACACATAAAGATCACTGATTATCTTATTTAGAAACTAGAATCCAAGGAATAATAAGTTAAAAAGATTCAATAAAAACATATTGAGTTGAAAATTACATTGAACAAAATAATTGAATGTTTCAATAAGTCATTAGATGTAAAATTTTATATTTTTATAGTTTCTAAGAATGATGAAATCATGAATTAGGTGAAACACTCTCCCACAAAAATTAATTTATCTTAAATTTATTCAATCATTTTCGGTTTTGGAATAGGAATTGAGAATGATAAGATATTTAAAAAGAAGTAAGGAACCTATTTCATATACAAAGGATGAAAAATACAAATGGAGGAATGTTGGTCCATGTATTGGGATTTGATAAAGCAAGAAGAATTCATCAACCCCAAAAAAAACATTATATAGATAAATATATTAATTAAATATAAAATCAAGATTTGACAGTTATTTCTGGTGTTATAGAATATATTAGAATATGGGTTATAACTATTGGAATTACAATTCACTTTCTCGACGAAGAATTTAACTAAGTGAATGAAATGGTGGATGGTTTATAAGTGACTTTCCTTACACAAAGTAATATAGATATTAAAAATATCAATATTTTAAAAACATTCCAACTAAAAATCAACTTGAATGCTGAAGGCAGTTTTGGAAGATGTGATTAGTTTGTCAATCATTAGAAAAAAATATCAAACTCTTCAGTAACATGTTTATTGTGGGTGAAATAAAAATGATGGTGAAAAGATGAATTATCTAGAATGATAGTTTGATTCAGAGATATATTTGAAATTAATGAAAAGGAATGAACCCTATATACTTGATAGTGTTTTTTTCATTAAATATGGAAGCTGATATAATAATCAGGAAATAAAATGAAAGTCATAGTGGTTGTGCATTTTCATTTGTAAATTATAGCTTCTAAAAAATAGGAGGAATCAGAATAGATGTGATTGAAGTAATAAATTTGAAATCGAAGAATTTTTTATTTATTGATGGTCTAAAACATAACATAATCACTATGAGTCAACATTGTAATGATGAAAAATAATTGATATTCATAAAATATTTTTATTTTTATAATTTATGAAGTGTAGAAATGTTATAAATGAATGATAATGAATTAGTAGAAATCGCATTCATATTGGATAACCTAATAACTCATGTTATCTATGTTCTTTAGATGAGAATAAGTTTTGGCACTAGATGCTAGAAAAAAATGGGAAGAAACACATGTGAAAAATTATAATTCTAATTGTATATATTATTTTCATGAATTTAAAGGAATATATAAATGTTTTTGTAATACTTATTATAATGGGAATATGACCAAAAATTGTAATGAGATATTTAAAATTTATTCTACCAAATCTCGAGAAAATATTTATTCTAATTTAGTGTGGTGACCTGATATCAATCAAGAAATTAAGATTTACACATTATCATTTTTATTTATGATTTCACTTGGATGATATACATCATGTTTATGTAACACAAATCAGAGACTTTGGAAATGTTTTGGATTTTAAAAAAAGAAGTTGATAATGAAATGGGTGTTTATTTAGAAAAATTGAGAATATATAATGGTACATTATTCCAAAGAAAAACTATTGATATTTATCTTATAAATCATTGTATCAAACATCAATATTGTTCCCCCTACACCCAAAAAAAATGTGGTAGTACAATTATAGAATGGATGTTTGGTGGAAATGTGAGAATTTATGCTATGAAAATAAGAAATGTCAATGTTATGCTAGAGATAATCTCTTAGTACTATAATACATATTTAGAATAAATGTTTTTAATGTCCAAAATCCAACATTACCTCTTTCATTTTTTTAATAAATGTACTTCATTGATGTAATTCAATAGTTTTCTATTGTCTGTGATTACATAAAATATAATATATAGATCTGAGAAATTATGATGAGAATATTGAGAAAAGAATTTTTTGGGTTGTATACTAGATGAAATAAGTTAATAATATTGGAAAAATTATTACAATGTTTATTCGACACATATTATGTGAAACAAGATGAAAAAAAATTCTTTAATAAAAGACTCTGAGAATATTGGGGAGTGTAAACTGTACTTTTTTAATGACATTTAATGTAGGTAAAAAAATCATTACCAATATTTAGGAGAATCATGTGATGAGGATGTCTCATCTAGAAATAGAACATTAAAATTTCCTAGATTAGAAAAAAATCTTGAGATTAAAAACTTCTTTAGGAATAAAAAACCCCAGTTCAGAATAGGGAAATCTTGAGACTATAAAATTATGCTTTACTTATCTCAAGTGTAAAACAAAAATATTTTTCAGAAGCTATTAAACAAAAAAAATGTGTGGATTATATGAGTTGAGAGTTGGATTATATTGTGAAATATGAATCATGGGAACATGTTCCATGGTCACAAAATATAATTGTTATCGGAACAATTTGTGTTTATAGAGACAAATTGAATGATCATGGATTTTTTTCATGAGACAAAGCATCACATGGTTGTAATGAATATGAATATAAATAATGTAGGGTTATTGATAAAATATTTTCCCCTTTGAATGGTTAGATAGTATTTGAATGTTACTATTATTGGTTTCTCACCATAATTACAACATCTATTAGATGGATAAAAGTTATAATTTCTCAATGGAGAAATTAATGATGAATTTTACATTGAACAACCTAAATGGATTTTAAAAGATGGGAATGAAAAAATTACTTTTAAATTAGTGAAACATTTGTAGGGGATGAAATAACATCCAAGTGTATTATAATGTACAATTTATTGTTGTTTTCAAATATTAAAATTCTATAAATGAATAGATGAATTCATGTTAAATGTAAAATTTGTTGACTACGAATATCTAATTTAAATTATTTTCATCAATGATATTTTTTAAGGATATGGAATGTGTTTATAAAACATTTTTGGATGAAATTAAGAATAATTTTTAAATTTATATATTTGGAGAACTAGATTTCATATATCATTTAAAAGTTCATAAAAAAAGAAAAAATTGATTTTCATATCTCATGAAATGTATTCCATGAAATTTTTACAAATGTTGGTTAAGGAAGGATCCAAATAATTTTATATTCTTATATCATTGAGAAAAATGTTGAGTAACCATGAATCTAAAAAATTATGATTCAAAAATACAATAATAATTGGATAAAAAATATACATTAACTTATAGCCTCAAGTCATGTTAATGATTATGTTGAAACTTTATGTTCCATGTATCAATGTAATATATAATAATCAAATATATTGGAAGTAATTTGAATTCTGAGATATCTCAATGGGATATTGTCACATGGGTTATTATAAAAAACAAATTTTCAGATGATGTTATAGGGTTATACTGAAGATGATTGGGGTTGAGACAATTTTGATAGAAAATCAACTTGGGGAGGAAATTTTTTATTAGGTTAATGTTGCATGACTTTTCATAAAAAGAAATTAGTCTCACTTATATTAAGAACAGTTGAATCAGAATATGTTGAAACTACTCATGAATCTATAAAAAATGTGTTCAATAATTTTTAGTTGGATGAACTGAATGTAAAATTTTTTAATCCATTGAATATAATTTTTTATAAACAATGTGAAATTTTTCATTCAAAAAATCATATCCATAATTCTTGATAAAAAAAAATTCATATATATTTTCACATTAAAATATTAAATGTTTCTAATGGATATTTATTATAGTAATACATATCAATGAATTATAATATTGCTGATAATTACATGACCCAAATGATAAAATAAATGTTTGTTGATTTAAGGTGGAAACATCATGTTCATGTATACATCCCAACCTGGTTAACATCAGACTAGTAGCCCGACTGGTGGGCCAAATGGCCTCAAGAGAAACTCCTTATACACTAGATGATACCGACTGGTAGTGAGGGTATTATAAAGTGATAGTGGGGAGGATATACCCTCATATAATAATTTCATAGTTGTATGATATAGTTAATAATAATCAATAGTATAAGTAGTAAATATAAATGATAAGTATAGGAAGAAGGATTATTTATTAAATTTAATAAATGTGGCCAAATCATGTTTACAAAATTGATGAATTCATTACATAGTGATGATACATATTTTAAAGAAATAAAATTTAGAACAAGCTTCTCAATACAATACTAATCAAAAAAAATAAAGAAAATACCCCCTGGGTGATCTTCATGATAATCTCAACCTCTTGCTCAATCATTTTCTCCAAACTCATTGGTACAAGAAACACATAAAATGCATAGGTCCCGAAAATATTAGGTTTACTCAAGTACCATTGGTACCCGAGTGTGGTGTGAGATAATAATATTATTACTTTGGAACCCACCATTTTCGAGCCCAATACTGAAAGTGTAATATGAATTAAATAGTTTATAGTTATAGAGAATAATAACAGAAGGAATTAATAGACATCACAAGTACAAGTTCATATGGGACACATGGCGATTATATCTACATTGGACCTTATGTGGTTTCTAAAAATTTGTCCAGTTCAATAATTAATTAATTTATAATTTATGTTGAGAGGTCACCAGAGACATATCTCTTATTAACATCACCTCATGATTGTATAAATAGTGAAGGTTCTAATATGTAATATGGAAATCATGATTGATGATATTTTATAATGATGTTCCAATGTAATGGAAAGGAATTATAGAACCCAAGGGAAAAATCATCAGATTATATTAGTGTATATAAGGGGTAAGAGTTTAATCCAAGGAGAATAATCAATAGTATCGTACAATAATATTCTTACCTAATCCATGGTGATCATTCTATATAAAATGGAGCTAAGTAGTGAGAGGGAACCATGAGATGTAACCATGGATGTTACTTGTCAATGCTATATCCAAGGAGGGAATAAAAGGAATCCTTTAATGGTATATTATCTAACATAATGTGCCATACTGAGCTTCCATGAATAGATTAGGATCCAGATATAGGTGGGTCTCAACATAATCAAGTCACATCCTTGAATTAGAATGGGGTTCCCATGTTCTCAAGGCATTTCTGAGTAAAAATACAAGGTGAACATGAGTTAGGCCATTCAATATGATAATATGATCAAATAATATTTACATTGGTTCAATTCTTGCCTTTCATTAGTTTTATAAGGCCATGTTGCATGAAGCAATTCATTCAAGCCAAAATTAAATGATAAGTTCATTTGATTCAAGTCGTGCCTTTTAATTTTTTGACAAGGTCATGTATCATAAAACCATTTAGTTAATCTATTTATGACATATCCAATAATTAGGGTACATAATACTATCTTCCAATAACATGGTAAGGGTTTCTATGTACATGTAACATATTATTCATTTATGAACATGAGTCTTTCCATGGACGCCCTACATGGGAACCCATGTATAACACATTGAATAAGTATGATAAACCATTGGGTCCATCAATACCATACCTAATTTTTAATCCTTGTGTCTCACATTTTATTAATTGTATTCAATACATTCAAAATAATTTAACAATATTAATAAAAAATTAGTCATCATGAATTAAAAACTTAGTTTATTTCAACTCATTCAATTTACCAAATGATATAAATTTTAATAATAACCCCCCATGGGTCACTTAGGAGGTGTCACTATAAATAAGAAATCACTGAAAAAATAATTCCAATCTAAAAAATGTCCAAGAACATAGATAGTGCCATGGTTCTTAAATAATTTAGAACGAGTGACACAATATTTTCAATTCCATTATAGGTCATTTACAAAACATGGAATATATCAAAAATAACCTAAATGAATAAATTAACCAATACAATTCTAAGGAAGGAAGCATCATAGTCTATCACAACATTTTTAGCTTGAAGTAAGCTCACCTATAATGGATGGGTTTTAATATAAAAACCAGAAATTATCAAACTACATGTCATTTATCACCCATAAAATTTTATTCAAGTAATGATGTTCTATTAAACAGGGAAACTCAAAAGAAACCTACTTAATGAAGAAACTATGGCATTTTTAAATTAACAGTCAAGGATAGGGATCCTATGTAACACCCCAAGTTTTCATTGTATGATATTTATTCAAAGTAATTCAATAACTTGAACTACATGCAACACTGAGTTCAAGCATACCATGAATTACCAAACTAGTCATTCAAAAGTTGTTATGAATAGTATTAACTGAATTTAAATTTTTATATAATCCTTATAATTATTAAACCCATATTATGAGTTTCTTAGACGTAATGTAATAAAAATTTCATTTTTTTCAGATAAAATAATTATTTTTCAAAAAATGCAATTTTACTTCCTTTTAATGGACAACCATTTTTAAAACAAATATTTGAAAATTTTATATATTAAATTTTACAAAATAAACTTCTATTTTAGAATCTGGACATAAGAATTTAGTTTCAAAAATTTTTGGTGTTTTTCTGATAACTTTCATATTTGGGTGAATATTGAAAAATAGTATATTTTAACTGAAAACAACATTTTTAATCAAAATTATTTATAGTGATGAATAATAAATTTTAATGGTTTGGAAGTATAATTAGATTATATTTTTACCATTTTATTCAATGATGGTCATTGTAAGTAATTTGACTTTGAAATTGGACATAAATAAGTGTTAATCTTTTGGTAGTTATTATTTCTTAAAAATACACTTTTTTGTTTTAAAATGACGATTAATTGTAAATTATTTAATTAAACTACTATGTTCTTAAAATTTTAAAATAGGATTCATTTTTAATTCAGAATATCAAAATTATCTTGGGGATAATTCTTGGTATTTTTCTGAAAACATTCAATATTTGATGAATAGTGAAAAAACACTATGTTATTGTTTAAAACCATCTTTTTATTTAAATAATTATTTATTTTATTTAAAATTATATTTGGTCAAAATGGATACATAATACCTATATATGTTCAGTTTTATTCATTGGAGTTATTTTATAATAATTTTAGATATATAAATATTTTATCGAACTTTTTACCATTTTTTACCCAGCTCCTAGGAGAATTTGCAAATTTGCATAAAAATTAATTTTACCACTTATGTGAATTGAATATCAAAAATCCAAGAGACATAGTTGATATAATTATGTAAAATTTTGTTCAATAAGATAGAAACAATTTTTGGATAATAGTTTCTCTGGACTTTTATTTAACGCGGTTAAAGATAAATACGTTAAACCAAGGTAAAAGAAATTATAATAATAAAAAATTACCTTATCACTTGTACAAACCTTATTTGATGTGTAATTTCCGTCCATGGGAATATTTGGGTTGATTTTGGGTCCCCATGGAGCCACAAATGAATGATAATGGAACTTTATTTTAATTTACTTTAATTAAGGAAAATATGACATTAACAAATATCTTTTAGTAAATCAATATTTACATGGGGTTATATAAGTAATATTTTCAACTATAAATTTTTATTGGAAAGAAAAGAAGATTTACTACATAATGGTATTTTATTTATAAATTTTAGGCATTAAATAATTAAATTTATTTATGACACAATGATGATGCTGTAATTACATTATTAATGAAAAAATCAACTAAATTGTATTCTAAATACTAAAATAAATAAAATTTCAACGTTTTAATGACATAAAAAAATTTTATAGGTGAATATGGAATATTAAAGACGATTTAAGGAATTCTATTAGTCGTAAAAATGCTGTTATAACTTTAATAAAAATAAATTATTAAATAAAGTCAAAGTTGACAAAATTGTGTTTAAAAAAATTACTATATTGTTGGTTGATATAATATTACAAAAAGACTAAGGTTTGTCGAAAGGGAATAAATAATATTATATGTGTCATTAATTAACATATTGGGTTTTACATGGATGCTTATGTTATTTTTATTAACCATATAATATAAAAATACAAAGAGACTTGGTAAAAGTCAAACTATTTATCTAAGAGTTAAATAAAAAATATAAGGTTAATATAGTTACACAAACATGTCTACAACCTATTGGTTGAGTTGTTTTAGGCCCAACCCCGCCTTATACTTTAAATAATTAATTTTTAAGCCATTAGAAACCGAAAAATATTTTATTATAAAATAAAATTTCTACTTTTCCTAAGGTGCCCCATACCCCTCTTAAAAAAGGCAACTCCCCTTCTCTCTAATTCACACCATCAAAGCCATATGGATTGGATAGACCTTGACCGAATACCCTCTAAACATTCATCACTTCATCCTAGTGGCCTTACATTAATAATATGGAAATCTTATGGAGCCCTTTTGATCCAATCAAAAGGAAGAACCTGAAGAATATGTAAATATTTCATCAGCTCTTTCAAGTTTTCTTCTTCTTCTACTTCTCTTTATTTTTTGTTTTCAATATAAAATAATAACTCTAGTTTCAACTATATAATATTATGTTATTATAAATATGGTTAAACTATATTCATTATTCAATCGATCCTTTGAATGACATGTCACAATATGTGCATACGTATGGATTACCGTCTCCATGTTGTGGTGTTATTGTTATTCAATACATTATTAGTTGGATATGTATAATAATGATGTCTAATTGATGTAAATAATAAATATAACATGATAATTATTCTTTAAATATGATATATCATCCAATTATATATTATTTTAAAATCAAAATAATGATATTGTCACTCGTGCGTACGTACGGATTATCGTCTCAACGAACGCGATGAGATTCATTCCCCATCATACCCATTCAAGAATAATATTTATTAGATGATTAAAAATAATGTTTAAAAACTTAATATCATTCTGATTATGAATAAGTTACATCTTATCCATAACAAACATTACTTATGTAGCAAAACATATAAAGGAAAATGAATCAGTTAACACCTGAAATGACAATAGTACTAAAATATTATTAACAAATCAATGCTAAAAGATCATATATGATATCATATTAATGAATTTGATATTTTTATATTTTAATAAAAATTATTTCACCATTTTACCGGAGGTTAACCTACCCATGACCAAGGAAAATTACAAGGGAATGGTAAATTTCTAAATCTCTTTATTATCCAAGATGTTTTTACATAAGTATCTGTTGGGACATCTTTATTATCCACATCCATGTTTCCCAAAAATGTATTTCAAAACATTTTTACTATTTACTAGACCATCGGTTAATTTCATTTAAACCTTTTTTTGAATTTTAATATAATGGTTTGAATGGAATCCTTCCACCGTTTTCCAAATAGGGTACTTTATGACATTTTCCACAAAATTAAGGTAAGAATGTTTTTTTAATTTATACGACATATGTGGCTATTTTCTGGCGTTATAACATCATCAAATATTCCCTTACAAGCTTATAATAATATTTTTAAATATAAATGTTTTATTTTATAATTACGTGACATTTAAATGATTTCAAAATAGAAAGGGATATTTCTCTAAAAAGGTTTTGATTTCATCTATGTCAAAATCTTTTGAGGGATGTTATTTTTGTTTGATGTTGATTTCTTATGAGACAAAACGTCTATATTGTATTGAAGGATTTGTAATATTTTTGACTGTGGAAGTGTTATTTCATACCATTCGTGGTTTATGGATAATGTATTGACATTTGATATGCCAGTTTTAATATGAATGATTATGATATGTTTAAACCTTTTCATATGGGGAATGCATTGGATATAGTATGTGATGGGTGGAGCCCGCTATAGCTCCTCGATGAATCGGTAGGTCTCATGAGACAAACTAGTGTTTTGGGACATGGCCATGACAAAATATTATTTTTGTTCTTGGAACAATTCTTGAATATTTGGTTATGAATGTTTAGCATTATGTATTCCATCATTATGAATGTGGCTATTGATATTTCATGAGATTATTCGACTAGTAGAATATCCATGTGAGTAAGTAAATGGTATTATATTGATCTTATCTTTCCCATATTATGATGATGTTTAGGTTTAAAAGGATGTTGTTTTAGTCTTATAAATTTCCTTAAATGTTTATGCATATTTATGAATGTTTCCACTATATTGTTTTCCTTACTGAGAATCTACGCTCACCCCTTTCTATGTTTTATTTTTCCCATGATGCGAAGAAGTATATTATGAATGACCTTCAGGGACAGTCTATGGGATCTCAGTGTTGTCTATGGAAATAATATTTTTGTAGTGTTGGATTTGAGGATGTAGCATAAACCTTATGAATGTATATAGTACTTCTAAGGCTACTAAACTAATCAGTCTTTTGAGACTTGATCTTTTGTGATCATGCCAATGATACGTAATAATGCACTGACTCTAGGTAACTAGGGTCTGGGCATTACAATTGGTATCAGAGGAAGAATAGTACAAACATTGGAAACTATATTTAGATAAACTCAGATTAGAACACATAGCCCTTAGATAGAGTTGGAGGATTATAATAGGAGAACATCTTAAAAGATTAGTATTGTAGTGATTTTGTGAGTTTTCCATGAAATAAATTCATGTCTAAATATAAGCCAGTAGAGGCAGCTCTGCATTAGATGTACCTAGGGGTAAAACCTGAAAACAATACTTTTATCTAGACATGAACAGGAACTGGTGCACGACAACGGGCCTTGCTGCACTCTTGGTTATGACACTCTCTAGGGATATGCTTAGGATAATTCTCATTTTCATTACATATCATTATGAAGGATCTACGATTATATATCTCCTCCAAGAAAATATTTTTATGATTATGGATTATATCCATAAACTGTTGAATTTATGATGGATATTTTACATGTTTGGAATTATTCATTGCAATTCATAAACTGACATAGTGTATGCCATTGTATAGAAATGGTGCCTAGTAGAAGAAATGTGAACTCCATCAATACATATGATCCAAAGAGTAAGAAGGATCATATATTTCATGTTATTAAGCCAACATTTCTAAGGGAAATAGTCACCCATGTATTCTCATCATATGAAGAAATAATATCATGTGATAATAATATATGTAATGATTTATCTGAGTCCTATGGCTTTGATGGGAAGCAAGAGAACAAAAGGATTTAAGAGATATTGATGGATAAAAGGAAGAGGGAATAGAAGGATTATCCAATATGTGATAACTATGGAAACAATCACCTTGGTAAATGCTTGAAGAGAATGGGCTTTTGTTATAAATGCGGTGAAAAAGGACACCAAGTACATGATTGCAACGGTAAGAAAAAAGTTTCAAATGTACAATGCTTTGTCTGCAAGGAGTTCAAACACTACGCGAATCAATTTCCAAATCATCAGAGTATACCCAAAATGATGCAATTGGATAATAATAATGTTGTGATACTACCGAAGATGAATATGAATGATTAGATTTCTTACGTTGTTATTAAAGTATTGTGTGATTTGAGTATTGTATTAATGATGTACATGTTATAAGAATTATATAGTATATAAGGATTGTGCTAATGTTCTACTTCATTAAGGACTTGATATTTTGTAGAACAAAGAAAACTGACTCAATTTTAGGTTAATTTTTTTGGAAAATATATGGTTGAGAAAAAGATAAACCATAATATGGTTCTGATACTGAGGTAGTGATTTTCAAAGAATACATGATTGATATGGATAAATTATATTGGATTTTCTTGAATTCCTTAAATCTGATTAATGGTTTGTATATTCCATCATTGTTTGTGTTTATAATATTTTTGGATAAAAGGATTGTATGTAGTATTCTATAAGGAATAAGGGAGCATGAATGAAATCAATAAGGTTTTATGGTAATTCAGGATGTTTTAGTGCCTTAAAAGAATACATTATGAAGGTGTTCACATGTTATTACGTATCAAAAATGATCTTCATTGTGTTTACCTTCCTTATAAATTTTGAACATTGAGTTTGGACAGAATTATCATGGAAAATTCTAATTTGAGATTATTTTTGGATTTCCATAATAAGAAATATTGGAGGTCGGGCGGCAACCTGTCGCGTCCGGCAAGGCTACGAGACAAGAACCCACAACCGTAGGGAGAAAAGAGTGTATCACCTACCACTGGCCCATGCGATGTCCTTACTTAAATAATGTAGTTTATTTGAAAAGATCTCGTAGATGAATTATAAATTAAATTTTTGGAACCCTTTACGAATAGGAAAAATAGAATATTTTCTAAGTTCTTTTATCTTTTAGAGTGAAATATGATTTTGTGGTAGAAATTAGTAAAAATATGGAACTCTACTTGTCAAGTATGTATTGTTTTTTCACTTATTATATTAAGAAATTTATTCTTAAACTTTAGGTAACATATCTTAAAACCAAAAATGTCTTATCATAATACCTTATGTTTTTTGAACCGATGATATTTTAAATCATCATAGATTGATGACATTGAGGCTCTCAATTCTACAATTGTTTTTGATTGATGACCTCAATCACTCTAGATAAATATTTACATTTTTCCTCCAATTATGTGTCTCTATTTTCCTCTAATGTTCTCCTAACCTAGATCACAGTTATTTGTTGTCTTTTTCATTCCCCATTTCCTCTTATTAAGACTAAATTTTATTAACCCAATTTTTGATGTACGGTTTCCCACAAAGTATTTTCTATTTTCAAACTTTTAATTTCGATGAATAATTTGAAATTTCGAGGATGCAATTTATTGAAGGAGAGAATAATGTAACACCCCAATCTTTCATAGTATGTTATTTCTTCAAAGTAATTCAATAAATTGAACTACCCACAACACTGAGTTCAAGCACACCATGACTTACAAAACAAGCGGTTATGAATAGTATTAACTGAATTTTTATGTTTATATAGTCCTTATAATATTAGAATCCATATTATGAGTTTCTTAGACATAATTTATGAACAAATTCATTATTTTCAGATAGTAGAAGTATTTTAAAAAAAATGAAATTTTACCGCCTTTTAATGGTGAACCCTTTTTAAATCCATTATTTGAAAATTTAATATGTTAAATGTGACAAAATAAACTTATTCTTTAGAATTGGGAGAAAATTATTTAGTTTCAATAATTTTTTGGTGTTTTTTTGATAACTTTTATATTTGGTTGAATAGTGAAAAATAGTATATTTTAACTGAAAACAACTTATTTAATCAAAATAATTTATAGTCCTGAATTATAAATTTTAATGGTTTTGAGGTATAATTATATTATATTTTTATCATTTAATACAATGATTGTAATTTTATGTAATTTCACTTTGAAATTGGACATAAACTTGTGTCAACCTTTTGATAGTTATTATTTTTTAAAAATGCGCTTGTCGGTTTTGACAATGGGAATTAATTTTATATTAATTAATGAAACATATATGTTATGAAATTGGTAAAATAAAATTCATTTTTTATTTCATAATAACATAATTATCTTAGGGTAAATCTTTGGTATTTTTCGGAAAATTTTTAGTTTTTTGATGAATATTGAAAAACACTGAGTTGGTGTTTAAAATCGACTTTTTTAAAGTATTATTTATATTATTTAAATTAATTTTAGATCAAAAATAGATTCATAATACCTATATAGGTTCAATTTAATTCATTGTAGTCATTTTATAATAATTTTAGATATATATAAATTTTTTCAAACTTTTTACCGTCTTTTAACCACCTCTTAGGAGCATTTTCAAATTTGCATAAAACAGAATTTTATCTCTTCTGTGAATTGAATTTGAAAAATATTAGAGACAAGCTTGATACTAGAAAGAAAATTTTATTTCAATAAGATGAAAATATTTTTTGGTGAATAGTATTTTTTAAATTTTGTTTATCGCGGATTAAGGTAAATAGCATAATTCAAGGTAAAAGAATATTATAATAATATAAAATTACGTTAACACTTGTACTAACATTATTGGATGAGTCATGGCCCACCATGGGAATCCTTGGCTCTTTTTTGGGACCCCATTAATCCACTTATGAATGATAATGACACTTTATTTTAATTAACTTAAATTAAGGAAAAAATGAAAAAATCAAAAATATTTTAGTAAATAAATTTTTACATGGGGTTATATAAGATATATTTTCGACTATAAATATTCTTAGGAAAAGTTAAAAGGTTTTCCAACATAATGGTACATTATTTATAATTTTTAGACATTAGATAAATAAATTTATTTATGACACAATGATGATGCATTAATTACCTTATTAACGAAAGATCCAAATAAATTGTATTATAAATACTAAAATAAATATAATTTCAAAGTTTTTATGAAATCCAAGACTTTTATAGGTGAATATGACATATTAAAGTTGATTTATTAATTTTTTTGAATGTAATAATGTGATTATAACTTTAACAAAAATAAATTATTAAACATTGTCAAAATTGACATAATTGAGTTTTTAAAACAAATACTATATTACTAGTTGATATAATATTCCTAAATGTCTAAGAATCGTCTAAAGGGCCTATATAATATTTTATGTGTAATTAATGAACCTATTTGGGTTCTCTTGGATGTTTATGGTATGTTTATTAATGATATAATATAAAAACACAAAGAGACATGGTAAAAGTCAAACTATTTAACTATGAGTTAAATCTAAAAGATTAGGTTAATATAGTGACACAAACATGTCTAATACCAATTAGTTGAGTGGTTTTAGACCCATACCTACATTATCCTTTAAATAATTTATTTTTGAGCCATTAGAAACAGAAAATGAGTTTATTATAAAATAATATTTCAAGCATTTCGCAAGGTGCCCCTCACCCCTCTTATAAAAGCGAACTCCCCCTTCTCTCTATTTCACAACATCAAAGCCATTTGGCTCATTCAACCCCAACCCAAATACCCTCTAAACTATCCTACCATCATCCTAGTGGCCTTAAATTAGTTATAAAGCCATCTTAGGGAGCCCTTTTGATCAAATCAAAAGGAAGGACCCGAAGAAGAGGTAAATATTTCATCACCTCTTTCTTGTTTTTTTCTTCTTCCACTTCCTCTTTCATTGTTTTTTCCAATCTCAAATAATGACTCTATTATCTTCTATATACTATGATTTTATTGTAAATATGGTACAACCATATTCATTATTCTATCCATCATTTGAATGTCATGTCACCATACGTGTGTATGTACAACTTACCGTCTCCACGTCATGGTGTAATTGTTATTCAATACAATATTATTTGGACAGATATAATAATGAAGTGTAATTGATTTAAATAATAAATATAACTTGATAATGATTTTTTATATATCATATATTATCCAATTATATATTTTTTAATATCAAATGAATGATATTGTCCCTTGTGTGTACGTACGGATTACCTTCTCCAAGAACGCGATGAGATTCTTTCCCCATCACATACTTTCTAGACTAATATTCATTAGATTATTAAAAATAATTTTTAGAAAATTAATATCATTATAAATATGAAAAAGATACATCCCATCCATAACAATCACTACTTATGTAACAAAGCATTCAAAGAAAAATGAATCAGTTAACACCTGAAAAGACGATAATAATATAATATTGTTAACAAAGAAATGTTAAATGATGAAATATGATATCATATTAATGTATATGATTCATGTATAATTTAATAACAATTATTTCACTCTTATACAGGATGTTATCCTTCCCTCGACTAAGGAAATGTTCATGTTAAGGGTTAATTTCACAATCTCTTTATTAACCGAGGTTGTTTTTACGTATGTATCTACCAGGACCTCTTTATCATCCACATCCATGTTTGTTAAAAATGTATTCCAAGACATTTTTACTATTTACTAGAGTATGGGTTAATGTGATTTATACAGTTGTTTGAATTTTTATAAATTTTTTTGAATGGAATCATTCCATCGTTTTCCAAACAGGTTACTTTATGACATTTTCTACAAAATTAAGGTAAGATTTTTTTAACGTATACAGCGGGTGTGGCTATTTTCTGTTGTTATAACATCATCAAAACTTCCCATACAAGATTATAAGAATATTTTCAAATATAAATGTTTTCTTTTATAATTACGTGACCTTTAAATTATTTCAAAATAGAAAGAGATATTTCTCTAAAAAGGTATTGATTTCATATATATCAATATCCTTTAATGGATTTTAAGTTTGTTTGAAGTTGATTTGTTATGATACAAAACATCCATATTGTATTGAATTTTTTGGGGTATGTTTGACTATGGGTGTTTTATTTCATACTATTAATGGTTTATAGATAAATTACTGACATTTCATATTCCATTTTTAATTCTAATTTTTATGTTGTGTTTAAACCTTTTCATTAGGGGAATTCATTGGACATAGTATTTGACGGGTGGAGCCCACAATAGCTCCTTGATGCATCGGTAGGTATCATGAGACAACTAGTGTCTTGGAACAGTGTCTTAAAAAAATAATATTTTTAGTATTTGCACATGGCCTTGTCTATGTGGTTATGAAATTCGGTAATTATGCATTCTATCATAATGAAAGTGGATACTGATATTACATGTGATTATTCGACTAGTAGAATATCCATTTGAGTATGTAAATGGTATTATTTTGATTTTATCAATCCCATATTATATTTAAGTTCATGTTTAAAAGGTTTTGTTTTAGTATTATACATTTCCTTAAATGATTATGCCTATTTTTAAATGTTTCTCCTATATTGTTATCCTTACTGAACATATGAGCTCACCCTTTTCTATCTTATTTTTCCCAGAATGCGAAGAAGTATATTATGACTGACCTGCATGGACAGTCTATGGGATCTTAGTGTTGTCTATGGAAACAATGTTTTTGTTGTTTTCCATTTTATGATGTAAAATAATCCTTATGAATGTATCTATTACTTCTAAGGATACTAAACAAATCGGTCTTTCTAGAAGTGATCTTTTGTGATCATGCCAATGATACGTAATAATGCACTGACTCTGGGTAAATAGGGTTGGGGCGTTACATCCTACCTCAATAAGAACAAGAAAACACTTGGAATTTGATTCTTTCTAACTCGTGAAGCCTCTCACTATCCCACACACACTCCCATATATATATATATATATATATGTGTGTGTGTGTGTGTGTGTGTGTGCGCGCGCGCATGCAAATAAACAAATCATTGTGTTCCTTGCGACATGAGGGAACATGGAATCAAAAATATATATATTTATATATATTAATAACATGGTATATGAATTCACACCATATAAATTTATCAAAACTTCATAAAACCAAACCCCCATGTCTCATAAACACCACAAGACCCTAAATAGTTGGGGAGAAATAGTTTTACAGTAGAAATCCATATCTATAGATGTTGGTAGACAAAATTGACCCAAACTACCTGAACTTTAGAAGTATCTGTCGGAACATAGATTAAGGTGTCCTATGATAGCACTTAAATACTCTAAAAAAGAATCATAAAAACTAGATCCATCCCAACCCATGGGTTTTGGCTTAGTGGGATCCCAACAACGAGAGACCTCAAAGTAGCTAGAAACAGAGAAGAAAGGAAATAGAAGGCCTCACCCTGGCAAGACGAATATCATTCCTTATGATTTTTGAAGGAAGATTCTCAAGGGAAGGAGACTGGAGGAGGGGTGTGTCACACCACAATAGGAGTGAGTGGTGGAAGGATGTTCCTGGTAGGTATAAAGGGAGGACCACCCTTTTGTTTTCATTAAAACCTAAATTAAAACTAATAAAACTAAAAAACATAATAATAAAACAATTATTATTATTATTATTATTATTATCATTTAGAATATCATTATTAACTTATTTATTTTTAAATATTTATTTATTTTATTTTATTTCCTTATAAATACACATCCAATTATTTGGGTTGTGTGGTTATCCAAACTATGTGCCTACCATTTTGTGAATAGAGTAATAACAGTATCCCTTTTTTCACACCGTTCATGCTAGGAGCAGGGTTTAGAAATCCTTTTGTAGATCATTAATAAATCCATTATACCCCTTAAATAGGGATTGACTATTTCAAACAAACTAAGCACCATATATATCTTTTCAAAACAAGTATTTTCTAGGTTTGGAACTCCCAAAAAACCATGATCCACTTGGGAAAATTAAAGAGCCTTCAACCAAGTCCAAAACAAAATCACCTAGAACAGGTTCCAACTCATGAAACTCCATCCCGAAGCTTGGTTTTAATATGAACATATTTGGTAAATGAAAAACTTCAAAACCATTAATCTCTCAGTCCACTTAAAAAACACAACATTGTACAATCTCCCAATATTATAAATTCAAATACCTGATAAACCTGTAGAAAAAAAATATTTACCCAACCAATATGGTTCGTGACGTTTTGTTCCAAATGTGGCTTTGTGTTTCCTACTTCCAACACACCATTAGGAATTATCTATGTGTTTTAAACTTAAGACTTTATATCCTATGACCATTATCATCCCCCAAATAATACAAGAAAAAAGAGATTTCATATTCCTATAAAAATAGAGTCACTAAAACATCCTAGTCTTGATAAACAATGGACTTACAGTGATCTCCACCATTAGTCTTAATTTAATAAATGAAACAATTCCAAGACATAGTACCATTACCTTCGTAAATGTCATATAAAGAAAGCCAATGTTCATACTAATGATGCCCCTAGATTTATTTCCTTAAAATTTAAAAGTCGATTCTTGATACACCTAACATAATCTAGTTGGACACAGTTTCATTATGGATCTTCAAACCCTTTTTCCACTACACATTACTTAACCCAACAACATTATTTGAAATGGATCTTTACTATCATCCACAATTAAAATGAGGGAGGGAATGTGTTGAGATAGTTTTCTGACTTATCTCGAAGATTCTCTACATAAACAACCACTAAAATTTAAAAGAAATAGCAAGAGTACATGAGTTTGACCATCGAGTTCCTACTTAGGAACATAGGAATCACTCCAGATTTACTATGCCTCGATAAAAAAACTTGTGTCAGTGTGTCAAATTAATATATATAACCCAATTTTCTCAACAGATTTTATATCATTATCGTAGTGTAAAACAAATTTTCTCCTAGTGCATCCAAGATGAAATCAAGATAGGGGACATTCTCATCTCTAAATAAGATTACAATAAAATAATTAAAATAGATTCGTTCAAACTCATCGAAATACAAGAAAGAAAAAATTATTAAACCTAAACTTTTTGAATTCATGGAAGAAGATCACCTTCACTTATCAAAGCATCATCGCATAACCGAACACATTATTTTACCACCAAAATCAACACCTTATTTCTATAGATTTATCCACCAAATTATCCCAAGACACTGTATGTTTTCCAACGGTTTCATACACATCAAACCTCATCATCAACATGCTAACAAGCATGAACTTAAATGTAATTAAAACATTCATGACTCAAGGTCATTCAAGTACAATCATCTATTTACAAATGGTCATCCTTTGTATTTTTCAATCTACATGGAATGAAACATTTACCATGTTCAGTATGGAACACCAAACCATAAAAGTATCATAGTCACAGGATGAACGAAATCTAGTTTCCCATAAGTCCTAATTAGAAAAAACACTTAAAATAATGTTTAATTATAAATTGATCCATGATCAAATTATAAAATCATATAAGTAAGGTTAAATAAATGATTTTGTCAGATCAAAACACTCGATTAATCTAAATGTCATCCAGAGTATTTGGAAGAATCTGATTTCATTATGCTCAAGTCACTCTATCTTGAGAGAACCGACAATCATACTAAATACCAAGTTAAATTTATTTCAGAGCCACATCTCATCATATAACCATTACACGGGATGCAAACATCACGATTCATCCATTATTATGATGGATAAAGGGTTAAATGACATATGAGGTAGCTTTCCATGACCGAGGAATGTCTAACTTGCTGAAAATTAGCATTACCCAATTCTCAGACCCATAATAATATAATAAATACACGGAAATCCATCCGATAAAGAGGGTCACATTAAAACTAAATATTATAATGGAAATAAGGTCACCAAATACTAGATGTATCACACTACTAGAAATGAATTTATATTGGAAAGGTGATACCTACCACATGTTAATCCCTTATGATGTATATGCACTGACCCAAAAAGTATGTAATCTCAAAAAAAAATTAACTAGGCTCCAAATCCAACAATCTAATCCATTTATAATGGTTTTATTACAAGGAAACTCAAAGAAGTTTTAATATCCTACATGAGTGTTATAAATAGGGGACACCCCTACATGTTTCATTTATAAGACCTTCACATTTATTCACATTTCAAACATTTACAAAGTCTAATACAAACATAAAGTAACCATTTTGTAACAATAGAAGAATGTTTTACCAAAAATATTTTCTAAATCACTCAACTTCATTTGACACTGCATCATTAAATAGAAAATTTATCACATAAATACTTTTTAATATTATAATAGATAAAGTGACATATTGGGTTCCCTTTGTAACCATACTATGTTCTCTAAAAAGTTACCCAATAGAAATTTTGAAAATTATTAATGTTCAAACACCCAATGGGTCATCTCAAAGTAGAATGCCCAAACTGACCTATGTGGCTCCATTTGTGCCTTTATAATTTAACCATTTTATTTTAGACTAAAACAAAAAAA
Organism: Viscum album; assembly: GCA_963277665.1. Lineage (NCBI taxonomy): Eukaryota > Viridiplantae > Streptophyta > Magnoliopsida > Santalales > Viscaceae > Viscum > Viscum album. Next base: position 1,021,519,503 of record OY728143.1, read on the forward strand.
CTCTTACATTTATAATAATTTTCACAATAACATTGTCATTAAATTTAATATGTCTTGCCTTTAACAATTCATGATGTGCTCACAAACTCCATAAATAGGAAATTGGATCCAACATAACAATGGCAATCTATTTTCAAATTATAACATGATCATATACAATGGTCCTGTGATATGAGTGGCCACATAACAATAGTTAAAGATATCATAAACATTATAATTTGGAATTTGGATCCCTTTAGTCAAAACCAATTTACTTAAGCATTATAATTTTTATATCGTTTCACAATTTTTTAGATACATGAGCAACCCTTTATAATTTATAAAGAACCCATACACCTTTCTACTGAAAACTACATCACTTCGTAATCATAGTCATTTAGTTTATCAAAATAAACAAATTATATATCATATCATGCTAGCATGTCACTATAATATGTTAACACCACGATCTATGGACAAACAGATGAATAATTCTATAATGAGTAGTAAACATAGAAGGAATGCAAATGAATTACCCCAACAGTTATAAATCTAATAATGGAATAGAACATAATGAATAATATAAAATCAAAATGCATACAAAAACACAACTACATGGAAATTCAATATTCATGGTAGGGAACTATGCATGGTTGGGCTCTATGCATGGAAGGGAAGTATGCGTGACATGTGGATTTCCTTTGTGCCAATATGATATATTCAATGTACCATCCTTTCCATATAGGGAAAAGGAAAAAAATATCATAAAATCATAAACAAATATGAATCATAAATTACAGAAGTCACTCAAGGTGAAATCAAATCAACTGTAACATCAAACACCATGAAAAAAATTCAGAGCACTCAACAGTTCGTCATTTCCTATATGTGGGGTGACCAATCACAAAAAAAAAACTATTGAAGAAGCACCAAAACATGGCTATTCTCATCTTTAAAAACCAAAAAATTTATGATGAATGAAATTAAAAAAATATTATTCCACTCTGTACCATCCAGGCCCATATTACCATCAGACCGGTATCCAAACAGTTGGGTCACATGGCCTCAAGTATTACTCCCCATATTCTTGAGGCTGTCGACTAGTAGTCAGGGTCTCTGGAGTTGATAGTGGGAGAATACACCCTCTTATTAGAGTTGTACAGTGGTATAAAAATGTATGTAAAAATCAATAGAGGAAGGATTAAATAGTAATGATTAGTAGTGGAAATAATATTCGTATATTCTATTTAATAAAAGTGTCCAATGCCAGTTTACACAACAACTGAATGAATGACATGGTGATGATAGATATATTAAAATAGTAAATAGTACAACATGATTGTCAACATAATAAAAAACAAGGAAAATATTTCAAATACCTACATGATATATTCATGATCATCCGGAGCTCTATCTGGGACTTTTTCTCCTAACTCCTAGCTACATGAAATACAAAAAAACAACAAAGAACTCCTAAATATATGGTCTATTCGGGTACCAAGTGTACCTGAAATATATGTGAGATAATAATCTCAGTAGGCCGACACTAATCAACATTTATACGAATCCTAAATATGTAATATAACTAAAATAGTGTTCATGGATAAAGAATTATAACAACCATATTAAATAAATATAACATGTCTAAGTTCTTATGGGACACATGGCAGCTAAACATTCTTTAGACTATATATGGTGTCTGAACATGTAATTAGGTAATTAATTTGGTGAATTTAAATTTATATTGATATGTCACATGACGAAAATCCATTAATGACATCCTCTCATGATATTGTAAATAGTGATGGTTCGAATTTGTGATAAGAAAACCATGATTGTTGATATATAATATTTATGTTCTAAGGCAATGACTAAGGAAAGTAGAACTCAAGGGCACTAACTTAGTAGCATCAATGTCTATATAAGGGGTTAGAGTTTAATACATAGATCATATTACAATGAATTCCACAAAACTATGCATACCGAATACAAGTTGATAATCTAATGTAAAACCTGGATATATAGTGACATTAACATATGACTGTAACCAAGGTACCTACTAGTCAATAATGTATCCAAGGAGTGTATCCAATGCATCCTTTAATTATTTATGAAGGATCCTATAGTGTCACACATGGAATACATGAATAGGTAAGGATCAGGAACTGGGTGGGTCTCAATCTAAGCAAGCGACATCCTGGAATTAGTGTGGGTTCCATGTGTTCTAAGAGAATTCCTAGATAATAATCCAAGGCAATATAGATTTAGGGCATTTATACTTCATAATGAGGTCACATTATATTTAATTTTGTTTAAGACTTGTCATTTATTTTTGTATAATTCCATGTAGCATCAAACCAATTAATCAAGACAAAATTAATCGATAAGTCCATTTGGTTCAATCCATGCCTTTATTTAGTTTGAGAAGGTCATGTATCAGGTATCAATTCAATTGATCCATTTAATACATATTCAATAATTAAAGTTTACTCTTTTAAATTTCATTAACATGGTATGTGGTGCTATGGACATAAACCTATTATTCATTTATGAACATGATTTCACATATGAAATTCCTATATAATAATCCATGTATCACCCAAGGTATAAGTAAGATAAATCATTTATCTCATCCATTGTATTCCTACATTGGAATCCACGTGTCACCAAAGGTAATAATAACATTCAATACATTTGAATTAATTTAACAATATCATATTGAGGTTAGCCAATATGAATTAATAACTTCACTTAATTAAACTCATTTAGTTAACAAATGATGTCAATTTTAATCATAAGTCTTCACGATTAACTTATGAGGTGTTATTGGAAAAAGGAAATCATACACATGGTAATTCCAATAAAAAAACTGGCCACACACTTAGACTGTGCCTTATTTCTCAAAAAAATTTAAAATAGAAAATATTCCTTTTTAATTCCATTTGTATTCAGGTACTAAAAATTACATATATCTAACTTAACATCATGTAATGGATAAAATAGTAGTGGAATAAGGCAGGAATCATCTATTTTTATCATTATATTTTTAGCATGAAGGCAGTGCACCCCCGATAGAGAGATTTTATTATTGAATCATGACATTATCAAACAAAAAATAATTTATCAAACTTATGAATTTATTCAAACTATAATGATCCATTATACAAGTTAACTCATAAAACAACATACATAATGATGAAACTAAGCCATTAATTAATAAATAGTCAAGGATTGAGATCCTACCTGACCCAGACCAATCTGAAGCTAGAATTTGATGATTTCTATCTCAAGAAGCCTCCCACTCACCCAAGCACACTACCATATATATATATATATATATATATATATATATATATATATATTGGTGTGTGTGTGTGTGCGCGCGGGCGCGCTTTTGGGCCCAGTTTTTTCCTTTTAAGACATTGAAATATTTCATGGAATATTTCTAGAGTGTGGAACTGATATGACATGAAGATCCAAGCCCTATTGTATTTTGAATAAATTATATAAAAATATTAACTATATTTTATACTAAACACAAAATGGAAATGTGTTATCTCTTATGAGTCAGCTCAAATTAGAATTGTGTGGCCACAATTGAGTTTGGAAGAAGGTGTTTACCCCAAGGGGAAAAATTTCATCATTGGGGAACTTCTATGAGAGAAGTCTCCTACGGTGAAATTTTAATTAGATAATTAAACACAATTATTTTCATCCAAGCACCAAAGGAAATATCATTAGACCGGGGCCTCATATTGGAATTTTTAGATCAATGTTGAGTTCATAACATGGTGTTTTTCCTAGGCACACCATAAAATGTGGATATGTGGGTGGTCCAGAACATGCGCACATTTACACAAAATTTTTTAGTTTATAAATATAGATTAAGGGGGGTTCCCTGTTAAACTAGAAAACTCCACCCCCCCCCCCCACTCTCACCAACCCTCTCCTCCTTCTCAACCTCTATTTATTTCTCCAATTAATCAATGGATGATTCCCAAGGATCGCTGCAGGAGCTCCCTGTACATGTCCCCAACATCATCTGAAATATTTTGAAGTAGGGTTATTTTAACATATAAAACATTCAGATTTCTATTCCTGAATCATGAATAGAATTTTTATCAAATCACTGTCTCAATTTTCATCATTTCTAACCTCATAAACTATGCCATCATACTCTATTAAAATTAATTTTCATCACCATTTTCATCACCCTTATCCCATGATTATTGACGTTTATCATTGATCATGTCAATTCTTTGACGGTTTGTGGAGATAACTCAATGGAGATGAGGATCTCATTCAGAGAATCCAGAGACTGGGTCCATAAAAATTCTGATATGTTCAGTCTGGTCATGGTGGTTCATAGAAGGGTCCATAAGAGTAGAACCATTGGCAGCGGCTGGCAAAGGCCCAAGGCGGGAGGTGGAAGTGGCCCATTGTGGTGGTGGGCCACAGGAGCCAGCCAAATTGGTAGCTAGTGTGTGGTACAGTGAGGCAGAAGCTAGCAAGGGGGTACATATGGTGGATTGAGTAGTATACGGTTTGCGAGAGCACAAATGACTGACGTTGGAGGGTTCCATCCGAGTGAAGTTCAGTGTGTGTTACGAGGCGATGACTAGGGGGCAAAGAACCATGAGATGCATCTCAACGACATTTTCATGAGATCAAGGAGAAAGACCGACCATGAGGGTCAGTCTGTGTCGAAAAGTAGGTTGGGGTCCATGCAGACAGGCTGGGCCACACGGTTGGGCCACAGGCCTGGCGGAGCGGACTGTGCGGCCAGCCTAGCTAGGGCGGACTAGTCAGATGAGGCCGATTGAGCCTATATGGGATAGTTTGGGACCAAGAACTTCTATATCTGGTAACATTGGGTACAGGTGACCAATTCACGTCTTATTTTTCTTAATGAAATCCTTGATTTGAGTCGGACCATTTATGGTGGTTTAGGGAATTTTAAATTAAATGTAAAAAGGTAGGTGGTATTAAATTCTTGATTTATTAATAATAACTTAATTATTATTATTCATGGCTCCCTCATTTGAACGTTGTGCCAAAATCCAAAGTCATAATAGCATGTTGTCAGAGGTGCTGTGACCCAGATGTTTTGGTGAAAATTTCAAGACTGCATTTGAGTGTTTAAACTAATGTCAAGGTGTTGGCCCCATGAGGCCAGTGTCATACGTGTTGCGGTAAAATGTAACTTTATCACTGTTTGTCCATTTAAGAAAAATGAGTAGTCCATATAGTGTGTTTTTTCATAGACGAATGAATTGGGGTGATCCATATAATTTTTTTGGGAATTTAGTTGTGGTCCCCACGTGACAATTCTCCAGAAAAATGTAGTGTCTAGTGACATTTCCATGAGATACACATGGGTGGAAATAAATTATCTATCTTGCATGTTTATTCACAAATATAAACACAATGTGATATTTTTGGATGTGAGGAGCATTATATTCAATCTCATTAAATGTAAAACATGAATGGAATATCAACGGAAAATCCTTATAATGTGTTTGAAGAAAAACCATGGCTTGGGACAACATTGAATCTTGTGAGATTAGGGGAGATGTACGAAGAGATGTAGTCAAATGTTCTAAGACATTGAGGAGGCATGCTAGTGATGTTTTCTTTTATTGACCCTCCAATCTAACAATGACATTTGTGCACGCATTGGTCTTTTGATTAGACTTACCATATAATTTGGTTGTATAATGGAATACCCAGGTGTACTTGTTCAATAATATAGAAACCGATAAAGGTTAGGTATACATCCAGGCGATGTGGTGGGCCACATGATGTGTGGGCACCACACACATCATGTACTACATTACTAATTCTTCAATATATCTTATATCTTTATTTTGGTCTCATATTGTTGGATGAAAGTAACCCATTCTGAGTTTTTTCACATAAACGTGATGCTTCCCTCTATAGTGTATTATAAGATGTGACACAAGAACTTCTGGGAAGGAATCCTATCTAGGGATGCACCAAGTTATTTTAGGGAAATTAATACCAAGTGGTACCCTCCAATAGTGATTTCTATAATTCTCAGCTCATCTCGAGAAGTACCATCCATGAAGATTGTCCAGTGGTCCTCAGCGCTTCCCCAGAGGAACCATCTTATAGCGATTGATTGATTTCCTTGGAAATTCTATTGAGTTACCATCTATAATTTATGTATAGTTTAACACGGTGATTTCTAAGAGTTAATTTTTAATAAGGATTTCCATATTAGTTATAGGTTTACCTTCAACTGGGTTGTGAAGTGGTTCCCAAGGGAATTTCTGAGTGTAATCCCCCTGAAATTCAAGAGAGTGGGTCCTTATTGAAAATGATTATAACCCCCTTGGGATATCAGTGATAGAGTAATATACAAAAAAAAATCAAACTGTATTCCCCTTGATGAATCATTTTTTGGGTCCTCTATGATGACAATCCAAGTAGAATCTCCTTAACACACTAGGGTGTGGGTCCTATTCTTGGTCTTAAGTCTCTCAATTGAGCATCACAATGGTGAAAAGTTGTTTTAAATAACATTTGGAATCTCAAGGAAATAGGATAATTTTCTCACATAGACTCATCATTGTGATGTGACAAAAAACTATGAGGGTGGGGAAATACTACCTAAAGTGGATAATATCATGGTGTAGTGAGTGAGTCCCTTTAACATACTATTCAGTGAATACATGTGGGATGATGGGCATCAATTGTGGTTTCATTAGGTAATATTGGCTTCCCACATTATTGAGATTTATTTTGAGATGGATATCACTTTACTCAATATATTAGGTTTCTTTGACAGAGCATATATATATATATATATATATATATATATATAATTTTTCAAAACCCAACCATTTGGTTTTGGCTACTCTCATTCGAGGAGAGATGAATACGTGTGGGTATTCCACATGATTTATGTGTGTAGATTCTCATTGTTTGATTAGTATACTCTCCTAATATACGAATAAAAGGCACTATGAGATGTTTTTAATAACATAGTTTCTAGATCCTTATGTGTGGGATTAGTTTACTACACTACCTTGTTGGGTTGAGCTGTACTCTTTTACTATACCATGTTCTATCTACCACTCCCCTATTCAATAGATCTTTTCCTCCTCCCTTGATCCTTTTGGGTAACCTATTATGTATTTTCATTCTCATCCCAACATTATCATTGCCCAACTTTTTGTGTCCTTGAAGATGCTGGAGATGTATATCATGAAATAAGAGGATCTTTGGGATATGAGGTTCTTGGACCATGTATGGGGGTCATAGCTTGAGATTCAGGAGTGGTACCCTCTTGGATCTTTTACTTTTCCATGTGTCTAAAGGTTGTTTCACCTTTCATGTTGGGAATTTATTTTTCCCATTTAACATTTTAGTTTACTTTTTTGTACTTGTACTATTTAGTGGTCAATACATGAATGTTTGGTTTCATTTTTATTGACATTTTGTTTCTTTTTTTACCTTCGATCATGTATTTTGATTTTTCTGAGCTGTGTGTGTGCATACAGGTACTTATAAAGATACCTCATATAATTTTTTGTGCCTTTTGTTCTTGTTTCAACACCCTTATCTATGGCGGTAATTTTGGTGTAGTTGTGTATCGAGATCTAATACAGGTCTTGTTATTGAAAAAGTGGTATTAGAGGTGGCTCGATCATTGGGACATTTTCCAAAAAAAATTTAAAAATGGTATTGGTTGGGTTTAGAGAAAAGGTGTAATAGTGTATTAAGAGTGTCTCTTATGACAAGGAGTCTAGTAATGGTATGAGGGGATGACATATCAATTCATATAGACCCGAATTACCTTCTTGTCATCATCGAACCCAGAGAAACTTGTTGCGGGGAACAATGGTACATTCATCATATAGGATCGATTGTTTCACTGCTCTTCTAGAGTTAGTACCCTATAAATAAATAAATATATATATGCTCATATGACAGTGATACTCCTTGATAAAATTCTTGATTTCTATCTGATGATATCCATCTAGGATACTATCTCTAGTTCTTTATGATGATCCTTTAGGCCACAAGGCCCCAGTTTAAGATATATCATGGGATTTGATTTGTTTAAGTGGGAATGTAGTTTCATCTCCCATAGTGGAGAAACAAAAAACACCAATAGAGCAAGATGAATAACTTTGTGGGTTGAGGTCATTTTGTGACTTCCATGGCCATAGACCCCCGAGGTTCTGTTGTGAGTAGACCCTCATCCCTTCTTGGTTTGGATAGAGTTAGTGGTCCAAAAAATCATGCTTGTATGTACAGTGGATGATTAGATTAGGGCTTCGAAAGCAATGAATTTCCACAAAGCCACTAGGAATTGGAAGAGAATGGTTACTTATACACTTAATGATTCGGCACTCTTGTGTATTGGATTCTAGCAATTTTTTCATGAATATTACGAACCCACCTTCTTACACTTCATTCGACATTTGGAGCTTCAACGGAATCAACAAGGAGGGATGAAGGTGACTGAGTATGTGACACAGTTCTCAGACTATGCATGCTACTTCCTGGACATGATCCATGACATCAACATCTAAGCATGGAGTTTGAGAAGGAATCTTCATTATGATCAGTGAAATCATAGTACCCTTTGTATCCCCACCTATCTTGAGCTATTGAATATAGAACCACTGAAAGAGGGATTCTGATCAGTGTGGGTCCATATTAATAGGTGTGGAAGCAGGTGCAATAGATCAGAAACATAATCTACAGCTAGCAGGCATTATATGATGAGATATCAACTTAGGAGGCCTCTCAATAATTGGTCTATGGCACACAGTATTATGAGGTTAAAGAAGTGTAGTGTTCCGGGTCTACCTATGGGGGGGGCTGTGTTCTTCTTATGCTGGACAAGGTCACATGGCACCAGAATGCCTGACCAGACATGCTAAGAATCTCAATAAAGAAATAGGTGAAACACTCCAACAAATATAGTGCCATGATTAAGGTGGTCCCCAGGTAGGTTGTGCTTGAAAATTATATGGATGAAATGTATGTGGGGTAAGATGTTAATAGTTTTTCCCACCACCACCAGGTGGTCAAAATTATGCTCATAAAGCTGTTAGCTAGGACCATGTAGAACCACAAGTGTTGGTTTCTAAAATCCTCTACAACATGATATGATAGTTGGAACTCTATGTGCCTCTAATATAGTTTTTATTAGAACTTGTTAGACAATATGTGACCACTATTTTCTTCCCACTCTTTGTTTTCATTGTTACTAGGGTGGAGTATGGGATCGATGTAAGCCTGTGTCATTACTATTTGACATATATACGAAGGAGTGAGAAATATGGGTCCTTTCCCCATAGTGAAGTTTTACTGTGATGTGTGAAAATATGTTAGGTCATGTTAGTAATATCCAAATTGGATAGTATTGTGGTGTGGTGGAAGAGTCCCTATGAACAGTGAATTCCAAGAGAGTTTTTGAAGATTATGGACAAATAAGGCTCTGACATTTCTCGTGGAGGCTTTTTACTCGACATCCTTTTGCTCATAATTCTACTATGTGATAAGTATAGTTCATGTTTTGGGATTACCCACCTTCCAATAGGGGGAACATGTGTGGGTTATTCCACATTTTTTGATATCAATAATCTTATAGATGGATGTGTTTACTGTCCTTCCTTATTTGTCAGTAGCTTTCATGATACCATCGTGAATTGATACTGAATCTATCAAGTATAGGTTGAGGTGATGGAGACACAAAGAGAAGAACGACATGGCTCACTATCTGGTTCTAGTAGCGACATTCTTCACCCTGAGAATATGGAGACACTATATTTATTTCATAGCACTTGGTATTTTTTCTACCAATTTGAGTCTTGGGTACGTCTTCACCTAGATAGTGTTGAACCCACTACAACGATGCTGGATGAACATCATTCAAGACTATTTCATCAGGTTAGTCTCTACTTTGGTAAAGGTAAATATTGTATAGTATTACCTTAGTAAGATGTCCCATTATCTCCTAGTGTAGAATGATTTAGAGAAGTTAAAATCTCTTCAGCTAACCCTGGTGATGTTTGAGTTTATACCTTTTCTCCATTCTATGGTGATGACACCTTCACATCCAGAGCATGTAAGAGAATCTCATTTCTGATACATCGACTATAAAATCATGTGTGACCACATATCCTCAGGTGTTTCACCAGATGAATTTTATAATTTATGGGATAATGAGACCCTATTATAGGGAAAACAGTGATCCCAGTCACCACATAGGATGTAAAGGTTTAGTCAGGGAATTATAGTATCCTGCATGATTCCAATGGACATTCGAGATCGTGAATATAGATGGTGATATTTTTGAATGCCTTGAAGTACCCCCAATAGCTGGATTGGGTTAATAACATCTCCCACATGTTTCATCTTAAAAGATATATGAATTTTTCAATGCATGCCATAAATAGAATAAGACCTTACAAGGATTCTCAATCACTTTGTATTGTGTGTTGTAGTATCATGGAAACATGAAATTGTCCCTATTAATGAAAGATCCATGTGTGATCCAAGTTTCCTATGTTTTTCCCATAGTTTTATTTTAGGTAAAAAAATATTGAAAGATAAAATTATATAGAAAACATGTTTTTCCTTATATTAATTTAAAATATTTCTTTGGTATATTTCCAAAGATGCGTGCTCTGATGACAATCAATTCTAAGGATCAGTGTGACCGAAATAAATCACTCAAACAATTATTTATATTTTATACTATTAAAATGACTGAATAAATATATATCATTAACGATAGCTCAGATTAAAAATGGGAGGCCACCGTTATGTTCAGAATGTGGAATTTACCCTAGGCGGGGCAAAATTATTGACAATGCAGGGCTTCTATGAGAAATGTCACAAAGAGAAAATAGTAAATAATAAAATTAAATATAATTATTTTATTCCATGTTTCAAAGAATATAAATTTTGATCATGGTATTAGATTAAAAATCTGAGACCACTGTGGACATTGGAAGGGGAATTTTACATTGGATCATCATAAAACCTGGTGGCGAAATTTTTCTGGATCCTATGTCCATTTAAATGATTTTTTTATTATAAATATGTATTAAGGGGAGTTCCCATTTCCAACAGGGAACTCTCCTCCTCACTAAATAACTCCTCTATATCACTCATTGTTTTTTTCTTAAAATTATAAAAGGATGATTTCTGGAAGATTGCATCATGAGAACCCAGGATACGTTGCCAAAATCAAGCAAACCATTTTGAGGTTTGGTTATTTTTATTCATTGAATCCTATATTTTCAATTCATGAATCAAAAATTGATTATTCTTTATTTCATTGTTTCACTTCTCATCATTTAGGGCTGCACCAGAATGGCTATAATTCCCTATTAAAAATCATTTTAATTCCTTGAGTTCTTCAACGGACACTCTGGTTTATAACTTTTTATATTTGGTGACGCCAATTTTTCATAATATTGTGGAGAGAAATCCATGGCGATGAAGAGATAGATTTATTATTCCTTGAACCTATTCTGAATCAATTTTTGGATGTCTGGTGTGGATGTGGTGACCCACCGAAGGGTCCCCAGAGTATAACCACCAGAAATGTTTTACCACAATTCCAGCTTGTGTGCTGTGCAGCAAGTTGGAATCCATATGGGGGGGGGGGGGGATGGTCTAGCTTTATAGGGTGTAGAAGAGCAGGGGCATGCTAGTTATATGAGATGATGGCAGGGGGAGGGACCAATGTGACATGGCTCTACTGCATCGATGTGGGTGTAGGGAGGAAGACCCACCATGAGGGCTGGTACATGTTAGAATGCACGTCGTTGTCCATGTAAGCATGCTCGACCATGAGGATGGGATGTGTTCCAGGTGGAGTGGACCGAGACGATTGAGCCTAAATGTTCCAGTTTTGGCCCAGACAAATCAAATGTTCTTAACATTAAGTACAAGCATTGAATTCATGTTCCATCAATGACAATGTGATACATGAGTGGAGACAGACCATTTGAGGTGGTATTGGAAATTTTAAATTTCAATATCGAAGGTGTGTGGTGTGAAACCCTATCATTATTAATTATAATGTTACTATTATTATTTGTGGTCCCTTATTTTTAAAGTAGATACTACATCCGAAGTCAGATTAGTGTGTCTTCCAATGAACTATGACCCTGCTGTTTAGATGAACATTTCACGAATTCTTTTGCTTGTTTAAACTGAAGTCCAAGTTTAGGCCCTATGAGTCCTATTTCACACATGTTGTGGTGAAATAAATATTTTGTAGTGGTTATCCATTTTGGACAAATGATTACTCCATATCTTTTGTTTTTTTATAGCGGATCACAATAGTGTGATCCATATTGTTTAATTTAAAAATGAGATGTGGGAACCACAAGATACTATTAATGTGAAATGTTGTCACATTCATCTTTTCCATCATATATCAGTTTGGGGAAAATAAATGGTCGACCTTGCATTTTTTTCAATAAGGATCACCATGGTGTGATCAGTTTGGATGTGTGAATACTTATTCTCAAACTCATTAAATGGTGGAAACATGAATGAAATATCGGTGGAATATCCATATAAAGTGATTGAAGATAAATCATGGATAGGAATAACCTCTACCCTTATGATAGTGAGGAAGATGTATAAAGAGATGTGGTCATTTTTTCATGGTTATTGAGGTGGCATTCAGTGAAGTTACATTTTTTTGAGCCTTCGGACTAACGACGACTGTTGTGTGATCCACATCCTTTTGACTAGATGTTCAATGTACTCTGGTTGAACACTAGAAAAACTAGGTGTACATTATAAAAAATGAGGTACATGATAATGTATAGGTACATGGCCAGGACACGAGGTAGGGATACATGATGTGTGGGCCCTCACAGGTCATGTACTACTTTACATATTCTGCTATTTCTCGGATCTCAGTTTTTAGAGACAGATTTTGGCTTGAAAGTAGCCTATCCATAGTTTTTTTCAAGTAAAAAGATATGGTTCCCTTTTTATAGGATTCTGAGATGTGATATGATATTTTTCAGAAATTACAACTATCCATGGCAACACTTGTTGACTGATATGATGTTCTTCCCAAGAAGTACAATCTAGTATGTATTGGAATTGTTCCTCGATGCTTTCTGAGATGTACCTTCCAGTAGGGATGACCAATGTTCATCCACCCTTCCCATGTGGTACCATCCTGTAGGGATGTGATTTGTACCCCGATGCACCCCAAGAGGTACCATCCATTCGGGAAGGATAGTGTTCCTTGGTTTTTTTCTACAGGTACCATACAACAGCGATGGAAAGAGTAGATCTCGACATACCTCTAGTTGGGTTGGAAAGTCATTACTGAGAGAATTTTCTGGTGTAATAACACTTAGTTTTTAGTGAGTGTGTCCTTGATGAACTACATTGGAATCCCCCTAACACATAAGGGTGTGGCTCCTCTAAAATGATTATCGAGTGGAATCACCCTAACACATCATGGTGTGGGACCTCTATGATGAAATCAGAGTATAATTACCCTGACACACTAGGTTGTTTGTACTATAATATTTGTTTTAAATCTCTCGACTGTGTGGTGGAGTGATGATATGTTCTTTGATGTACCTTTTGGACTCCCAAGTAAGAGGTTCTCTTTTCTCACCAAGGCATATACTTATGATGCAACCTAAAACCAGGAGAGTATGATAGTGCTGCCCAAAGAGGATAGTATAAAGGTATAGTGATTGAGCCCCATTGACTTGTAGATCAGTGTAGACATGAAGGATACTGGGAATTGATGGTGGTTACATCATGGACTATTGGCTACTCACATTCTTGGTTTGAGATATGAGATGGAGATCCCCTTACTGTCTCATTTGGATTTCTTTTTACTGATCATATATATTTATCCTGTTTAATATCCACTACATGGTCATTTGATAATATCCTTCTAAGAGAGGCAACTATGTGAGAGGTATTCCTTGTCGTTTTTGTGTGTAGCTTATAATGGTTAAATGAGTCTACTCTCCCACTATAGGCAGTGAAGACTCAATGAGAAGTTAATATTCTATCCATTTATAGCTCCTTCAATTTTGGATGAGTGTACTTCACTACCATGTTGGTTTGGGATTTTCTCTTTTATTGTACCTTATTATATCTACTGATCCCCTATTCATTACATAATTTGTAGATCCATAGACACCTTTGGGGTATCCAACTGAGTATTCTTATACTCACCCCTACATGGGATTTTCACACAATTTGTTTTCCATAGAAGACGATAGAAAATTTTATCATTAAATCAAAAGAGATATGGGAGAAGGTGTGCTTCCACTATGTGTAGTGGTCATAAAATGGGATCTATGAGAGGGGATGTCTCAATTGTATTAAAATTCCACTTATTTCGGGGTTGTGGAAATTTTCATGTTTGGTGTATATTTTTCCCATTTCCTCTTTTAGTTTACTGTTCTATACTTATAATGTTTAGAGGTCGATGTATATATGCTTGGATTCCTATTTATAGTAGTTTTGAATCTTTTTTTCTTCCACCCCAACACATTATCATTGATATGGTTGTGTGTGTGCATAGAAGTTATTAGGAAAAGGGATCCCTATGTTTTTTGTGACATCGGTGCTTGTTTCCACCCACTAGCCTATAGAGGACGTCTTTCTGTAGTTTCTTCTTGAGCCCTTATATGGGTCGGGCCGTGGAAGTCAATATATATATATATATATCCTTAAATTTATGCATGTGTTAGCCTCTTCATGAGATAAGACACAGAAAAATGATATATATATATATATATATATTCAATCCTCGGTATATGTGTGTGCACCCTCAAAATTTATCACAATGATAATAACCAAAACCCACAGGTCATGTAAACACCAAAATAACATAAATAGTTGGTGGAAAACAACAAGTAGTAGAAATACATACCATAATCAATGGCAAGAGACCGAATTAACCCAAACCACCTCGCAATTAGCGGAGTGTTCTAGAACATAGAACAATTGGTCCCATGAAATCCCTTTCATACCATGAAATCAGTGGAATAAAAAATACCTGATCAAACCCCACCCAATGGTTTAGATCTAGTGGGAACCGAGAGGCATGAGACCTTAAACATGTAAAAAAGGGAGAGGAATAGAAAAATAAGGGATATCCTTGACCCGCCATCCCTTATTCCCCATGGGTTTTGGAGTAAACTATATTTTGGAAATAGGCCATAGTAGGGTTGTTTCAGACCTTGTGGGGAAGGAGGCAGAGCGGGTCACCCCTTGTATAGAGCAAGGGAAGATCCCCCATTAGGTTTTAAAAAATACCTAAATTTTAAATAATAAAACTTAAAATAATAATATTAAAAAAAATAAAATTATAGTTAATATTATTATCATTTAACAATTCATTGTTAACATATTTAAGGGTAAAGTTTTATAAATTTAATTCAATTTCTCTAAAAATACACATCACATGGTTTGGGCCACCGGATTAGACACATTGTACACCAATTGTGTGATTAATAGTGAAAGAACACATTCCAATTGTGCGCACCATGTGAGGTAAACCCATGAGTTATAAAACTGTGTGCAACCAATGAATACATCCATGCCCCCCCCCCAATAGGGTTGCATGGTTACGTGCAGTGGGTTGTACATTTTTTAGTAAAACTTTTCACCCTATTTAGGTTTTTAAAACATGGATTTTATGGGTACAGTGCACCCAAAACTCCTTAATACACACTGTAAACTTAATTATACATCACTAAATTCTAAAAACATCAAACTGATGAGGTTCCAACACTCGAAACTCTATGCGGAATCTGCATTTTAAAAATTGAACATTTAGTAAATGAAGAAGTACAAAAACCATCTCATTTTTGTCTGGTTCAAAAACATGAGACTCTATATTGGGCATCATAAAATGAATTCTTAAATCCAAAAATTATGAACCCCCAAAATTATTTAGATTATGTGGAAAAAGGATGAAATAATTAATAACATTTTATATTGTAATATGTCTTTATTTATGTTTCTTTTATGAATATGAAGAAGTGGTTATCCAAATATGGTAGAGATAAAAATAAAAATGAAATTGGAAAAGGTAAAAGTTGGGGTTAACATATATTTAAATAGAAATAAATAATTATCAATAATGGATGTGATCCCATAAAAATTACATTATCAAATAGTGTGGTGTCAAGAAAATATATTTGGGGAAAAGTTGTTTAAACAATTTGAGTTGTGAAAAAATTTTATGAGTGTAAGAAGTTGTTAATGAGGGTTGTCAAAAAATCAAAAGGTGGATATTGAAGAACATTTCTGATAATTTGTTTTAATAATTTAAAATTGTTTTTTACAACTAATTTTTTTGTAAATGGATATTTTTTTATTATATAATGGACCAATTAAAAAATATAGTTTTTCCCTAATAAATTTGAATGTTGAAGAATGTTTCTGAATCAATATAGAAAGGGAGGGAAATGTATTGTCTTTACAGATGTGCATTTCCAATGATAGGGTTCTGAACTATGTTTATCCGACATAGTGCCACCAGTTAAAAAGTGTCCAGAAAGGCAAATTTTTTGATTAGACGCACCATGTGTCTCAATTACATAGTATGATGTTATAGATCGTTTAGAACGAGTGTTTATTTAAAAGGAAGATGTTGATGACTGATGAAGCTATGATGTTACTAAATAGTTTTATGATATAATAGTAATGTTTTCAGTCATAACATATTCATAATTTTGATCATCATGTTAGATGAGGATTTTCCATTCTTGTTTTCTTCAAAACTCTTCAAATCTATAATGATTAATTATTTTTAAAAAAAATAACTGAATCAAAAATTTTCTATTGGTTCCCGAAACATGAACATTGAAGATATGATCTATAAGTATTTCATATGGATGTTTTTTCAGGGTCTTGGAAGATTTCGAGTTGTGATATCATTTGAAGAACAACATCATAATGAAATTTTCATCCTAATGAGATGAGGGAGATTGTATGATCATAATAGAATTGGAAATAATATATGATCTTAATTAATCTAAGATGTAAAATTTTTGTAACACTGGGAAAGAAAATCTGAATGACTCTTAGAAGGAAAATTAGAATATCTATGAGAAGGATGATTATACTGAATATGAGAAGGAATATCATACAAACTCTAAGAATGAAAATGTGAATAAAGTTGAGAAAGCTAATCATACTAAAGATATGTCTCATAATTGGATTGAATTTGATAAATATAATTGAAATGAAAATGAGAAATATATTCATATTGAAGATGAGAAAGATAATTATTCTGAATATGGTAAAGATAAACTTATTGATGTTGATCGAAATAATACAAATGAAACTGGGAAATATAATAAAAACCAATATAAAAATTTTAATTTGACAAAACGAAATCTATAATGATTGTGTTGACTATTTTATGAGAAATAATAATAGGGTTTTAATAATTTAATTTTTTAGGTCAAATGTTAGTTCTTTTAGATTTTTTAAATTTGAGTTTGTTGGAATAATTTCCCAGTTTCCCTCCTTTTATTTTTTTAGTTGACTATAAATAATTGAATAGTTCATTCACACATTGTATAATTACCATGCATTTTGAAAATGATAATAAATGAGGAATTTTAGAATGATATATTTTCTAATAGAGATATCATTAGATTATTGGACAACTACTATTTTCATAGTTGAAATGAGAAACATCACATTGAGAATATAATATTTCCTTGATCGGACTGTGGGAGATCATACTCTGTTTTTTAGCTGTGTATAAGAAGTTCAAATTGAGAGTGTAAAGATATTATTGATTCAATAATACTATGTCAATCATATTGGGTTCTTCATACTGTTGTTTATCTAATAAAGGGTCATTATACCCCTGAATATTTGTGAAAAAAATTCCTAAATGACATTTTTATTTGTGTTTTGGATCAATTGTTTGTATGAAAAAAATTATTTTTACCAGAGATTGTAAAATATTTTATACTCGGAGATTGATTATTTCTATAAGAATTTTGATCATGATATATTCACTTCATATTAGTTATGAATTCCTAAAGTCCCACAATTGTGAAAATATCTAGGATATAGGTTATCACATAAAGGATAAAACATGTTAATCATGTGAGCATTACATTCTTTCCAACATTAAATGAATTATTATTTTTTTAAAATATTATTAATAATTTTATATTAATAGTTTATAAGGTTATGATTCAAAATTTATTGAAACTCATAAAATTTGAACAACTTATTCAACCCCATTCACAGTATTTTATCTTTTATAACTTCATAATATAGCCCCCAATTAATTAATTTGCCCTACCTTATAGTAGGAATGAGCAATCCCCTCTCAGTTAGTTGAAAATAATTCAAACCTTTTATCACAAACCAAAATGCCATTTTATTGTGATATTTCCTAGGAAATGAACCCTTATTTGTATAAATGGAATATTCAAACACATCTAGGGTTTGGGGGGCCATAATCACTCTAATTAATTTTGGGGGTTGATTTCAAAATAATATCTAATTTATTTCTTTCTAATTCACCATTTTGGATGACCTTTTCCATGATTTCTACATATTTATATATAGTGGGAGAATACTCATATTTATCTAACCCATTTTCAACCTTATCCCTAAATATATAACCATTATTCAATTATCAATTTTCCAATTTATAGAAAATATTATTTATAGTATTAAAAATAGTTCAATTAGAAAAATTCATTTCAATTAGAGACATCACTTATACCCCCTTACCATCTTGTTACTACTTGTTCCATAATTGTTTTTAAAATTCTTTACAGACCACTATATATTTAAAATATACATTGGTCAATGGAATTTGGTATTTATTATTTTTTATCCATGAAATATAAAAAACATCGACATTAAATGCACTACCCAATGTTGACATAATTTGACATAATTAACCAATATAGATTGGATCTTTTGATCCCAAAATATATTAATTTTTGGTAGAGAATTATATAAATACAAAATATATCATGAATTTTTATTTAAAATAGCATTCACATTTTGGATATGTTGTTTATTAATTAGTATTACATTTATACTGTAACACCCCAACCCTGGATAATATTTATTTTCATTCTTTTTTTAGTCTCATATCAATGGGTCAAGGATCGAGTTTGATTCTTGGTCAAATTTTTTAGTTTTTTTATTTTTTGGGAATTTTTCCATGGGAAGAACAGTTGCATCATGGTTAGTTGTAGTTTTAGTGACCATGTGTCACTATTACGATTCGAAGTGAACTGACAACACATCTTGCATAAGGCTATGTGGTAGGTCCTTGATAAGGGTGCATCAACACCATTGTAGGTAGATATATCAACATGTTTACTACAGTTTTTGTAAATTTGTGCTACCAAACACTCATGACATCCCATAAATTCTAAAACATCATTTTACTATTATACCCCTCCCACTATTTTACCCTAACACATCTCCCTCCTCCTTGTAGGTTTTTGGTGCACTATGGGTTCCTAAAACAGTCATTTCACGTCCGCCCCTCCACCATAGATGATATTCTATAAAATCCAATGTAATTTCTTATGGTCTCCATGCATTTTTCTTACTCTTGGGTCCCTCCTCCACTTTTTTCTTAGTTTTTTATTGTGGTTATTTCTTTTTATACAGAGACCAATGTATAGGGTTTGGGTTTATGTGGTGTTTCGTCAGATAAATGGAATGTATATCGTCCTAAAGGAACTAATATCCCTTCCATTGATGTCTCATTCCATTCAAAAAAATGTTATAGTTGGTGTTTCGAAAATTTCCATCTCTAATGCTTTCAATGAGAACATGTGTGTTCCCGATTAATTTTTAAATTTTAGTTTCACCATTATAATACATATGGTTCGACTAAATATGTGATTTCACGATGATTTAATTTATTAAAAATAGTTTTTCGATGGGATTTGTGTATGAAGCCTGGGTTTATGGCACATTGGTTGTTTTTTTGAAAAGCTAATGTACATTGAAAATGAAATTTCGGGATTTATGAAGTGATATGCTCTTATATTTTGGTGATGATTTTTATTTTGTTGTGAAATTTTTTTAAAGTATATGTTTTTGTAATATTTTTTCTTTTTAAATGTGTAAAAATTGTTTTGGAAGTGGTTTTATTGTCTGAAGGGGTTTGTTTTATGTTATCAAAATAATATGGATGGTTGGTTATATTTTAAATAAAAATGTGGTTTTATATAAATGTTTTGTGAGTTACTTTGCAGGTGTTATTTGTTCTAATAGATGTGTGAACAACCATGGGTGCACTAGGTGCGCACATGGATGTGACTTGGAATGAAAATAGAACTTGACAAATAGTATTATCTCTAATCCTTGGATTCTGTAATGTATTTTTATTTTCAAACAATGTTATTGTAACTGTTTTATTTATAAATATTGTTTTAAATTGTAATTGATATTTATTTCTTTATATGTTTTCAAAACCAGGTTTTAAATTTGTCCTTAAGGGTTTTTTGTATTGATTAGGAAGAGGTTTTGGCATGAGTTTGAAAGGGATACGGTCCGGTTTGGAAATAGTAATTCCCTTTCGAAATTTTATTTAGGTTTTTGAATTTAATAAGCATGGAATTAATTTTTAAGAATGTAAAAGAATTTTTTCCACTTCCAACACAAGGGTGATGATTGCGTTATCCTTTATAAAATAATGTGTTTTGGAAAATGTAGATGTATCCGATTGGAATCCTCATCTATTTAGAGAAATGTATTTAAAATGTTTATATTATTTGATGGCCCAGTTGGGAATTTTGAATGATATAAATGAAAATTTATGTATATAGAGAACCTTTATTTTGGGGAGTTCCCATTAAGGGTCATCTTATGTTTGTGTCCATGATTGGGTTAGGAAAAGGTCAGGTTGACATCCATGTTGAGACATGTGTGTGTTGGCCTCCTATATACATAGTACTATTATTGCCACCAGGGGTTCCTATGTATCTTTTAGACGATAGAGTGGTGGTAGATACCATCCATGATTAGTTGGGTTGGTACCTTATGAGTTTTAGATAGGCTATGAGGGATGAGCCACTGGTGAGGCTAGAATATGGAAGCCAGTTAGTTATTGACATAGGGGATTCACCATACACCGATAGGTGGTTCTAAACTGAGTATGTCTAGGTGTTGTCTATAGATGTTTAGGATCACCCATGGTTATTATTTTATTTATTTTTTATTTTCTGATACATCATATTATTTCTATCTTTTATTGTTTATCAAGTAATTTTTAGAACAACATTGAAATTATTTTTCATGGTTATTGTTTTTGAAATTCAATCTGTTTTGGAAATGATATATACCGTGTGTTGGATTTCAAAATGAGAAATCATGTGGTTTTATTAAATTATAAAAGACATACTTTTATAATTTTATTTCATACATGTGTTTGCATACTATTTGATCAATAGGATATTTCAAACTCAGTGTATTATCTCCGTTTTCCTACTAAGCATTTCAGTTCCCTTTCCTATCCTATCTTTTCAGTTTCTTGTCTAGCTATGGTTCTAGTTTTTTATCATAGGGGGGCTATTTTGGGTAGGATTTGTATTACGGTTGGTGGAAAACAATGTTCTTATGGAGAATGTGTCAAATATTTTTAGTTTTATTTTTTCTTTTTTCAAACTGTTTGATTATGTCATTTATACAAATATGTTGTTTTTTGTTGTGATTCCTTTGGATAGTTTTGTTGCGTTCATATTTTGGTCTGTTTATCTATATGGTACTAGTTTTTCTTTTAGGCTAATGTTTTTCCATGTCTATGTTATTTAGGCCTTCAATTATTTGTAATCTATTGAGGATTAGGAATTCCATTAGAGCCATGCTTTAGACCATCTCGGGGGACTGCTTCGGGGTCAAACTAGGTAGGATCATGAAAAAATGGTTTCAAAGACATGTTATTCTTATTTTGGGTTTATGGTGGATGGATATTAGTACTATTTGGAGTCATGATGTAGAATACAGGTCAGTTCCTGATCACCACCACTTGTGATGAGACAGAAGTTACCATGGGTAGTTTGTGAATGATTCTTTTGTAATTGTTTAATTTGGATTGAGGAATGTCAAGAGAGGTTACTCAGTATCACATTGAAATCTGACAAGGAGTAGTGACCCATGCGAATTCCATATGCCCATTTCAAGGACCTCTTAGTGTTAAGCCTTACTAGGGGGTCACCCACAACCATATCACCGACATAAGCATAGGAACTAGTCCATCATTCCGGTCATTCATTTATGGTCATTCCCTTTCCTATTCTCGGTTGGTGCTACTAAAATTTTCTAAAAAATAACATAGTTTTGAAAATGGAAAATGATTTCATTCAAATTATCCGAGGTAACCTATGTTTTTTATAGAGAAAGTGTTTTTATTTTAAAATGTTGGTTTATATTTGGAGTTTGATGGGGGAAAGAAATGATTTCACTCTAGGTATTTTTTAAGAGGATCACATGTGTGGTGGTGTGTACAAAATGTTTGTAGGGGAACCTATCCCTAGAATATGTGGATGGAAATGTATATATACACATGTGAGGATTTATACGATGTCACTAGTGAATTTTTATATATCCAGGTTTTGGAAAATGTTTTATTCCATTGGGGATTGGATTTATGGCTTGTGTAATGTGTAATTTGTATTTGAAAAGTGTCCATAGTTTACAGATGTTTTGGGATTGAAATGGAAAAAGCTGGTTAAAAAATTGGTATTTATGGTACTGTTTATGCTTGTTTGGGGTTCCATGCCGGTTTTCTTCCTGGGGTGTTTATTTTGATTCAGTATTAACTTTATTCTTGTCTTAGTTTACAATTTCGTGTTGTTCGGAATGTGTAACCCAAAAAGGTCCCTCATGTTTCCCATGAGTCATGACTAGTATATAGTTCATAACATGTTTTGCATGTTCTATGAGGAATTTTAGGATCATTGTTGGTAGTTTCATGGATTCTGTAAGTGGAGAGTGTCTTTGGGTTGTTGAAAACTCCCATGTTTGTTGAAGTTCGTGCTTCTTTGATTTTATTGAGGGTCCAATATTTGGGACCAGTGGAGATTGAATATATTTTTCTCATTGTATTTTACTATTTATTTAGTGGTGGATGACATTTGAGGAGGTTCCCCATCGATTAAGTGGGGTGTGCTTGATGAATTTTTTTATGGAAAATATCATTATTCATATCCAACATCCAATTCGTTGGACTGTTCACTTGTATTCAACTACTTTGGACGTTTTATGCATTTTAATATTTCTTGTCACATCCCTATGATAAATTTCTATCTCGCAACTAATTAAAAATCATTCATTGACATATTTATAATCATGGGAATCTATTTCCTACCTATGATGCATAAATTTATTTGGCCATCAAATCCCCGACATCATGTTTTGTATTGATGATTGCTTATATTTAGGAGTTGTTGAGGGTGTTAAGGACCTTAGGCTGGATCTTATTTTCTGTTTTGAGATGCAAAAATATGATTTTTCCTTACTTTTATTTTCAATAAGGTGTAGGTTCATAATTCCGTTGAATGGTAGCTATGAATTTTTTTATTATGGTCTAAGATGTTCTGCACATTTGAGTGTGTCTTTTAAAGTTACTCATCTTCATCAGGGGTGATTGGCAAACTAAATGGGTTCCAATTGGTTTTAGACTTTGATCCTGTGGTGACCATTTGGAAAAATTTATAGTTTCGTGAATGGGAAGATTAGTGGCCATTAAATTATGTGGGGATTAATTTAAATAATTCTCATGGGTTTGGTGGGGTTGATTTTTTCCCTTGTCCAGATGGATTAGGTCCTTTTAGGAGGTTTCTATAATCTCAGTGCTTGGGTATGCCAGGTTGTTTCTAGTTGGTTTTTCTACTTGGGTCCTTACAAATAATTTTTATTTATCTTGTTATGGAATTTGGTATGATGGTATTGTGAGTTCCCGTAACCCCCCCCCCCCCCCTCCTGGGGGTTGTGTGTTGGAATTTTGTGGTTTTCAAGGTGGTTGGATTCTTGTGGAAAGGATAACCATACAATTTTATCCCCTCGATCAAGGAATTTATTTTCATCATTAATTAGCCAGGTGTGACCTAAGGAGAGTAAGTTCATCATGAGATTCATTTTTTTCCTCATTTTATTATGCGCATGAACTTGAGTTTTGGTTAATGTTCGACTGGGTGACTTTATGGGGGAATAAAGGGTATGTAGTGGGGATAATTGTTACCATCAACCCCGGATAGTCCATATTTTTATTATTTTAATAGTCATACATATTGGGGTCGAGGTTGATGTTTTATTCACAATTAAAATTTTGTGTTTTTTGTGTTTTGGGGAAATTTTACTTTTGGAGCATGGATTCAACAAGTTTAATAGAAACACTGTAGACATCGTGTGATCATTGTATGCCAAACAAAACTGACCGTCTGAGCTATTTGTTGTTGTAAGGTAGGTTCATGATAAGCATGTGTTGTCTTTTTTGTAGGCATATGGTTCCACATGATTACTGCACAATTTGGAAAAATGTGTGGTGAAACTCTGGGGTTAGCCAACAAATTTAAAAACAATATTTTCTTATTATACCCCTCCATTTATTTTTTCCTAACATATCCCCCTTCTCCTTGTTCATTTTTGGTGCACTATAGGGATCCTAAACCCATCCTTCTATATCCTCCCATCCCCGATGGATGCTCCTCTCTTAATTCTAGGTTAATTTATTAGGGTTTCTTCCATTGTTCCTCTTCCTTTTCCCTCCTCCCCTTTCTCTTTGGTTTTAATTGAGACTCAATCACGTTTTCCAAAACCATAATGTCAAGTGATTTGGTGTGGGTGGCATTTATTTTTATTTATGGAATGTTTTTCATTCTGAATCCCCTAATATCCCTTCGATTGAAGTCTCATTCTATAACCACATGGTTAAGATAGTTTTTTCAAAATATTCTCATTATGAAGCATTCCAGGAGAACATGTTTGTTCCCAATTAATTTTTAATTTTTTTTCAATACATTATAATACCCAAGAAAATATTCATTTGTTTATTTCATTATGAAGTAATTTATTAAAAATTTGGTTTAATGGGATTTGTGTACGATGCCATGGTTAATGGATCTTAGGGTGTTTTGTTGAAATGATAATGTTATTTGAAAATAAAATTGGTTGATTTATGAAATTATTAGCTTTTATGTTGTGGTGATGATGTTTTTTTGGTTGTGAATATTTTTTAATGTATATTGTTTGGAAAGGTTGTTTCTGGTTAAATGTGTCATAAATGTTTTGAAGAGGTTTTATTGTAACAAAGGTTTTATTATGTTTCCAAAATAATATCGATGGTTTTTTATGGTTTAAATGAAAATGGTATTAAAATAATGTTATTGAGTGTCCTTAGGGGTGTTTTTGTGCCATTGGATGTTATAAGTTCAATGGGTGCACCAGTTTCACACATAGATTTGTATTCAAATTAAAATGGTACTTGAATAAAGTTGTTCTCTTTAAACATTGGTTTCATAAGTTGATTTTCTCAATGGAAGTTGGTTTCCTTTGGGGATTTTTAAATAATATTTTAAATGGTTATTTAAAAAGTATTGCTTCATGTGTTTTGAAGAAATGGTTTCAAATGTATACCATATGGTTTGGATGTTTTGCATAGAAACCTGATTTGACATTATTTTGACAGGGATAAAGGGAATGTCTGAATCTTTAATTACCTTGTGATCTATTATATAGGTTTTGGAATAGAATGAGCTTGGAATTGATTTTGAAAATTTTGGAGTCTTGTTTGGGACTTCAATATCAAGGGTAATGTTTGTGTAGAATTTTTTAAATAATTGGCTTTTGGAAACTATGATTGTACCTGGTTGGCACCCTCATGTGTTTAGTGAAATGGTTTAAAAATATTTATGTTATATAGTGTCCCTGTTAGAACTTTTGAATGATATGAATGTATATGTATATATATGGGTAACATTTATAGGATGCATTTCACTTTATGGGATATTGTATACTAGTGTTTTTGTTTGGTATAGGAAAGTGGAGTAGTGATAGCCTGGCTGAGTCACATGGGTTTCGGCCTATTACATACATTGAATGATTACTACCATGAAGGGTTCCTCAGAATCTTTTAGATGATCTTATGACAATGTCTTACTTTCCCCGATTAGATAGTTTAGTACCCTCTAGGGTAATAGAAATGAAATGAGGGATGTTCCAATGGTGCGTCTAGGATAGAGAATCCATGTTTTCCTTGACATAGGGGCCTCACCATATGTCAACTGGTGGTTCCGAATCAGGTATGTCTATCGGTTGTTTAGTGATGTTTAGTGTAACACCCCAATATTCAACGGTACGCTTCTCTTTGAATAATACAATAGTGTGTGTTGTACGCAACTTCAAGTTCTAACACACCACAAACAATCAAACTAACAGGTATGAATAGTAATACCCACTTTTTGAAATTTTATAAATTTTACCTTCCAAAATGGAATTCATTTTTGGATTCGGAATACCAAAATTCACTTAGGGTGATTTTTTGGTATTTTCTAAAAACATTCAATTTATGATGAATAGTTAAAAACACTGAGTCATTTTTTAAAACAGACTTTTTATTTAAATAATTATTAATTTTAGGTGAAAATAGATATATAATACCTATATATGTTCAATGTAATTCATTGGAGTCAGTTTATAATAATTTTAGATATATATAAATTTTATTGAATTTTTTCCGTCTTTTACCTACCTCCTAGAAGTATTTGAAAATTTATATAAAATATAATATTACCCCCTTTGTGAGTTGAATTTAGAAAATCCAAGAGACATAGTTAATATCAAGTAGTAAAATTTAGTTTAATAAGATAAAAATAATTTATGGTGAATAGTAACTTTTTGACTTTTATTTACCATTGTTAAAAGTAAATAGGGTAATTAAGGGGAAAATTATATTATTATTACCCTAAAACATGTCCAAATTCTATTGGATAAGTATATATCAACCAAAAAAACCTTAAGAATAAAATATTAACATATTTGGTCCACTTGGATTAGATTTGGACACAAATTATTATTTTCTTTAAAGAAGAGTTAAAATAGTTAAAGTCAGAGTTTAATAACAAAAAAAAGCATAATATAGGAATATACATTAGATAAATTAGACTATAAATATTAAATAGAAATCAGAAAAGATTTCCTAGATAATGATATTATATTTATATTTTTTATACATTAAATAATTTAATTTATTTATGACACAATATTGATGCCGTAATTACCTAATTAAGAAAATATTAAAATAATTGATATTATAGATATCGGAATAAATATAATTTGAAACATTTTATGAATTAAACTAATTTTATGGGTTAATATGACATATTAGCGTTGTTTATATGAGTTGTTTTTGAATCAATAATGCATTTATGAATTTAGCAAAAACAATGTTCCAAATAGTGTCAAAATTGACAAAAAAGAGTTTATAAAACAAATCTTAAATTATTAATTGATATTCTATTCCTAAAAATATATGGTTCATCCAATGTAATTATATAATTTTAAGTGTATCATTAATGAACCACTTGGGGTTCTCTTGTAAGTATATAGTATGTTTATTAACCATATAATAAAAAAAATAAAAAGAGTCATGGTAAATATCAAACTATTTAACTAAGAGTTAAATCTAAATGAAAAAGTTAATATAGTGACCCAAGACTATCTAGAACCTATTGGTTGTGTGCTTTTCTACCCATACCCACCTTATCCTATAAATAATCTACTTTTGAGAAATTATAAATCTAAAATTATTTTATTATAAAATAAAATTTCTAGCTTTTCCTAAGTTTCCCCTCACCCCTCTTATAAAAGGGAACTCTCCCTTCTCTACAATTCACATCTTCAATGCCATTTTCCACGGCCAACCCCACCCCAAATACCCTATTAACTGTCCTACCTTCATCCTAGAGTACTTCCTTTGGTATAAAATCCAACCTATGAGGCCCTTTTGATCAAATCCAAAGGAAAAACCAGTAGATGAGGTAAATATTTAATCACCTCTTTCAAGTTCCTTTCTTCTTCCACTTCCTTTTTCTTTGTTGTTTCCATTTGAAAATAATAACTCCAATATCTTCTATATAATGTGTTGTTATTATAAATATGGTACAAAAAATTCATTATTCTATCGATCCATTGAATGACATGTCACCATACGTGCGTATGTACGACTTACCGTCTCCATGTCGTGGTGTAATTGTTAATCAATACATTATTATTTGGATGGGTATAATAATGATATTTAATTGAAGAAAATAATAAATATAACATGATAATGATTCATTATATATGATATACCATCTAATTATATATTATTTTAATATCAAATGATGATATTATCACTCATACGTACGTACAAATTACCGTCTACACAAACGTGATGAGATGCATTCCCCTTCATATCCATTCAAGACATATTTTCATTAGATGATTAAAAATAATGTTTATATAATTGATATAATTCTGGATATGAATAAGATATATCCCATCCATAAAAAATATGACTCTAATAACAAATAATAAAAAGTAAAATGAATCCATTAATACCCGAAACAACAATAATACTAAGATATTATTAACAAATAAATGTTTAAAGATCATACATGATATCATATTAATGTATATGATTATTGTATAATTTAATAAAAATTATTACACCATTATACAGGAGGTTAACCTACCCTCAACCAAGTAAAAGTACATATTAAGGGTTAATTATTCAATCTCTTCATTATCCAATGTTGTTTATACGTAATTATCTACTGGGACCTCTTTATCATCCACATCCATGTTTCTTAAAAATGTATTTCAGAAAATTATTACCCTTTACTAGAATATGGGTTAATGTAATTTATACCCTTGTTTGACTTTTATAAGATGTTTATAAATGGATCTTTCTGTCATTTTCCAAACACAGTCCTTTATGACCTTTTTGACATAATTAAGGTAAGAATGTTATTTTTAACTTATACTACGGGCGCGGCTATTTTCTACCATTATAACATCGTCGAAGCATCCCTTAGATGCTTATAAGAATATTTCCAAAAATAAATGTTTTCTTTTATAATTGAAATACATTTAAAATATTTCATAATAGAAAGATATATTTTTCAAAAATGGTTATGATTTCATCTATGTCAACATCCATTGATGGATTTTAAGCTTGTTTGAAGTTGATTTATTATGATAAAAATCTTCCATATTGAATTGAAGCTTTTGTAATATGTTTGACTGTGGGTGTGTTATTTTTATTCCATTCATGGTTTATGGATAATGTATTGACATTTCATATTCTATTTTAATATTAAAGTTTATGTTATGTTTAAACATTTTCATATGAGGAATGCATTGTACATTGTAAGTGACCGGTGGAGCCTGCTATAGCTTCTCGATGTGTCGGTAGGTCTCATAAGACAAACTAGTATCTTGGCATAAGGACTTGACAAAATCTTATTTGTAGTCCTGGTACAAGGCCTTTACTATGTGGTTATGAAAGTCTGGTATTATTCATTCCATCATTATGAAAGTGGCTATGGATATTTCATGTGATTATTCCACTAGTATAATATCTAATTGAGTATGTAAATGGAATTATTTGATTTTATCATTGCCATATTATGCTGAATTTCATGTTTAAAAGGATTTTGTTTTATTCTTATAGATTTCCTTAATTGTTTATGATTATTAATGTAAGTTTCTGATATATTGTTATCCTTACTGAGCATGAGAGGTCACCCCTTTCTATGTTTTTTTTTCAGGATGTGAAGAATTATTTTAGGACTGACATGCAGGGATGGTATAAGAGGATATGAATGTGGTATGTGGAAACAATGTTGTTGTAGTTTTCACATTATGATGTAATGTAAACCTTATGAATGTATCTAGCACTTCCAAGGCTACTAAACTAATCGATCTTTCAAGACATGATCTTTTGGGATCATGCTGATGTTATGTAATAAGGCACCGACTCTGGGTAATTGGAGTTAGGGCGCTACAGTTGGTATCATAGGAAGTTTAGTAGAAACCATGGAATCATGATTTAGATAAACTCTGATTAGAGCACATTACCATAAGATAGACATTGAGGTTTAGTATATAAAAACATCCTAAAATTTTGGTATTTTATAGATTTTTTGAGTTTTTCAAGAAATACATCCATGTCCGGATACGAGCAGGTAGAGGCGGCTCTGTCACTGATGTACCAATAGGTAAAACCCAAAAACACCACTTTGAGCTAGACTCGAACAAGAATAGGTGCATAACAATGGGCCTTGCTGCACTCTTGGTTACGACACTCCCTGGGGATATGCTTAGGATAATTATCATTTTAATTACAAAGCATTATGAAGGGTTTATGAGTATATACTTCTAAAAGATTTTTTTTTGATTTTGGATTTTATCCATAAACTAATCAATTTTACTTAAGTGTTTTACCAGTTTGGAATTATGTATTTTGATTCATAAACTAATCTAGTTTATGCCATTGTTTAGAAATGACGCCTAGTGAAATGAATGGAAACCGTATAATGCACACACTCGATGTATGTATTTCCCTCCTTCTGAAGATAATTATATTAGAGCTAGTGATATAGTTGGTGCTGATCGGCTAATCACTATACTGGGACAACTCACTTGGGTTATGAATAATAACCTGACACGTATGGAGCACCCTAATCCTCATTGTATAGGATCAATGTTATATCACTTCATGAGGAAACAAACAGCAACATTCAATGGGGGTAAACATCCACTAGTAGCTGAGCAATGGTTAAATTCCTTCGAGAAAATATTCCACGCCTTAGGGAGTAGCGAAATGGAAGAGGTTTTGATGGCAGTTTACCACCTCACTGGATATGCTGATCAATGATGGTCATTGATTCAAAACAAAAAGGATGATGATTAAGTATAAAATATTTAATGGAGGGAGTTTAAATAAATTTTCTTATAAAATTACATTCCTCATGACCATCGAGCGGATATGTAAAGACAATTTCTGAGTCTGAGGCAACAGGAGGATGATAATGTCGCAAAGTATGAGTGTAACTTTACAAGGCTAGCGAGGCCTGATTGAGATTATATACATAACCCAAGATGTAATATTTATCATTTCATTGATTGGTTAGAACCATTTCTCCATCGAGAATTAGACTCACAATCCTTCTCGTCGTACGATGATATTGTCTCTTGTGCTATCAAGATAGAAAAATAATTCTCTTAGTTTTAAGACTTTAATACAATGAAAGAGAAGAAGAGATCTGCTGAACAATCTCGAAATAGAAATAAGGGGAAGAATGGAAAAGTTGAATATCCATCCTGCAGTAAATGTGGGAAGAAACACCGTTGTACATTCCTGAAGGGAATGGGAGTCTATTACAAGTGTGGTGAAAAAGGCCACCAAGCTTGTGATTACAATTGGAAGAAAGAGGCTGTTGATGTGGAATGCTACAATTGTAGAGAAAGGGGCCATTATGAAAATTAATATCATAAGCGTCTAGGTAACTAACCTCAGATAAGGCCAAGGGATCAAGGACAAGCATATGTTATCACTACTACTAAGGTTGAAGTTCCGAAAGACATGGTGGGAGGTAATTTAATGGTTTCCTCAAGTTTAGAAAATGCTTTTTTTGATTCTAGATCATCACATTGTTTCATATGTTCTGAGTTTTCTATGAGAATTAGATATTTACAATTTGATTTAACAAGGTAGTTTTCAGTAAAAACTCCTAAGGGAAGTATCATCACAATAATGTTTTTTAAATCAGTTCACATTAAAGCATATAAATGATCTTTATATACTGATCTCATCATCAAAACCAGGATTGAATTTGATAAAATCCTCAGTATATATCGGATTTCTAACCATGATGTGAAAATTTGTTTTATGATGAAAGAGGATACGATTTTTGATGACGATGATAAAGAACACCTTATCTTTAGAGCAGAATTGTCACCACCTGATTCTTATCTAGATCCACCCACAGTATCTCAACTAAATTCAATCATTGGGGAGGAAGATAATGAAATAACTATGAGTGAGGAAATGAATGTTCAAATAGAGGATGTACATATTGTGAATGAATATGTTGATGTATTTTCAGATGATTTACCTGGACATCCTCCATAATGAGAAATTGAGTTTTCCATTGATTTAACTCCTGAATCAAGTCCCATATCGATGATCCCTCATAGAATATACACTGTGAAATTAGTGGAACTAAAGAAACAAAAAGAAGAATTGAGTAATAAGAGATTTATTATCCCTAGTGTTTCTCCACGGGGAGCCCCTATCCTTTTTTATAAGAAGAAAGATGGATCTATTAGGTTATTCATTGACTACAGGG
This sequence comes from Viscum album, assembly GCA_963277665.1. Taxonomy (NCBI): domain Eukaryota; kingdom Viridiplantae; phylum Streptophyta; class Magnoliopsida; order Santalales; family Viscaceae; genus Viscum; species Viscum album. The sequence goes on from OY728143.1 coordinate 1,021,551,881, forward strand.
AGATAAATCCTATAACAATAAAGAAAAATAATCTCTTACCTCACATTGATGATTTATTTGAACATGTACATGGAGAAAAATAATTTTCAATGATTGTCCTTCGATATGGATACCATCAGTTGTGTGTGGAAAAGCAAGACATTCCAAAGACAGCATTACGAACCAGGTACTGGCATTACAAGTTTACATTAATGCCTTTTGGCTTGACTAATTAGACTACTATCATCATGGATCTAATGAATACAGTTTTTAAGGAATATCTTGATGACATTGTAGTGGTATTTATTAATTATATCTTGGGATACTCCAAAAGCTACTATGATCATGAAAATCACTTGCGCATGATCCTGAATACTCTTTAAAAACATTAATTATATGGTAAATATAGAAAGTGTGAATTGTGGCTTCAAGAGATTTCTATTCATGGCTATATTTTCTCTATGGATGGAATCTCAGTTGATCCTTCTAAGACAAGAGCAATCCAAGAATGGCCTACACCAATGAGTATAACTGAGGTACGCAGTTTTTATTGGTTTAGCAGGTTATTGTCGGTGTTTCGTCCAAAAATGTTTCCGATTGGATAACCCATTAACCATGCTCACACATAAAGGGGATAAATTTGTTTGGATAAAAGAGAGTGAAGAATGTTTTGAAGAACTGAAGAGAAGATTAGTCAATGGTACTATATTGACTCTACCATTGGGGAATGGTAGGTTTTTTATAGTGATGCATCAAAGAATAAATTTGGTGATGTCTTTATGCATAATGATTAGGTTATTGCCTACACATCACCATAGGTAAAAATTCATGAGTAAAACTATCCTACTCATGATCTTGAGTTAGCGATTGTTATCATTGCTTTGAATATATAGAGTCATAATCTCTATGGTGAAAAAAGTGAGATATATATCGATCAAAAGAGATTGAAGTATATTTTCTCACAAAATGAACTCAACATGAGACAAGAGTGATGGCTTGAACAACTCAAGGATTATTATTGCACTATACACTACCACCAGGGGAAGGAAAATAGTGTGGCAGATGCTTGGAGCAGAAAAGATCATGGAGTTTTGAACAAGATGGTAGTTGAAAAACATCCTAGATACATGGATCTTATAAATATGGATATGGGAATAACCATGGAAGGTGAAACATCAATAACGTTTCAAATTGTTGCCAAATCATCTTTACTAGAAAGGAAAAAGAGTTCTTAAACTGGTGATAAAGAGTTCCAAAACAAGGTTAAAGCTGTGAATGATGGGAGATTGAGTGAAATTTTGTATGAAGATGGAATTTTGAAATTTGGGAAGAAACATTGTGTTCCAAATATACCTAATCTAAAATGTGAAATGTTGGATGATGCTCATAGCTCCAATTTAAGTATACACCCTAGGAGCACCAAAATGTATAGAGATTTGATGAAACATTTTTGGTGGGACAACATGAAGAAGGATATTGCTGATTTTGTGTCAAGAATTATGGTTTGTCAACAAGTGAAAGCTGGAAGGAAACAACCTGGAGGAGTCATGCAACCTCATCCCATACCGGAGAGGAAATGGCATAATATTATGATGGACTTTGTCACGTGACTACAAAAGACTCATAGAATGAAAGATGCAGTATGGTTCATTGTTGATAGTCTTACCAAGTCATTACATTTTCCTATTCTAAGGGATGATGTACCACTTGAACATTTAGAATGACTATATATTAATAAATACGTAAGACTTCATGGAGTACCACTATCGATTGTTTTTTATCGTGATCCACGTTTTACATCATGATTCTAGAAAAGTCTTCAAAAATCTGTGGATACTGAACTTCGTTTGAGCACTACCTACAACCCCCAAACTGATGGAAAATCAGAACGGATTATTCAAACATTAGAAGACATGTTGAGATCATACCCACATGACTTTGAAGGTATGTGGGATCAATATTTACCTCTGGTAGAATTTTTCAATAACAATAGCTTCCATTCAAGTATTCAGATTGCACTATATGAAGAGTTATATAGAAGAAGATGTCGCACACCATCCTGTTGGGATGATGTTGGTGAAAGAAAACTTTTAGGCCCAGAACTTATGGAGGAAATGATGGAAAAGGTAATGGTAATCCAAAACCACATCAAAGCAGCTCAGTGTAGGTAGAAGATCAATGCTGATAACCGAAGGAAGGATTTGGATTTTTAGGTTAGAGATCATGTTTTTTAAATGTATCAATATGGTAGAGTATTATAAGTTTTGTTTAGAAGGGAAAATTGAGTCCCAGGTACATCGACACTTTCGAAAATCTAGAACGAATTGGGTCTGTAGCTTAGCATTTTGGAAATTCTGCCAAGTCATTCAAAAGTTCACGATGTATTCCATGTATCAATGTTGAGAAAATACATGCATGGATCAATACATGTACTCACCAGTGAGGAATTAGAACTAGAACATGATTTTTCTTATTGGGAAGAGCCTGTCAAGGTTCTTGATACCAGAGAACACGTGTTGAGAAACCGGGCGACTCGTCTGGTAAATGTTCTATGGATATACCATATGATGGAAGAGGCAACGTGGGAACCTGAGGACCTTATATTGAAGAACCACCTGAGTTTTTTTATGTAGTTATATTCTAGAAAAATTTAGGATGAATGTATTTTATGGATGGGAGAATGTAACACCCCAAGCTTCCACGGTACGCTTCTCTTTGAATAATACAATAGCGTGTGTTGTACGCAACTTTGAGTTCTAACACACACAACCAATCAAACTAGCCGTTATGAATAGTAATACCCACTTCTTGAAATTTTATAAATTTAATCTTTCAAAATTGACTTCATTTTTGGATTCCAAATATCGAAATTATAAAAGGGTGAATTTTGGGTATTTTTCTGAAAACATTCAATTTTTGATGAATAGTGAAAAACACTAAGTCATTGTTTAAAACCAAAATTTTATTTAAATAATTATTTTTTTTTAAATTTATTTTAGGTGAAAATTGATACATAATACATATATATGTTCAATATAAGTCATCGAAGTAATTATATAATAATTTTAGATATATAAAAATTTTATTGAACTTTTTACCGTCTTTTACCTATCTTTTAAGAGTATTTGCAAATTTATATAAAATATAATTTTACCGATTTTCTGAGTGTAATTTTGAAAATCCGAACAACATGGTTAATATGATGGAGTAAAATTTTGTTTAATAAGATAAATTTTTTTTTTGCTGAATAATAACATTTTACTTTTATTTACCACAGTTAAAAGTAAATAGGGTAATTAAGGGTTAAAATGAAATTATTATTACTCTTAAACATATATTAATTCAATGGGATGAGTATACATAGGCCAAAAATAACCTTGGGAATAAAATATGAACCTCTTTGGTCCACTTGTATTAGATTTGACACTTTTTATTATTTAATTTAAAGAAGAGTTAAAAGAGTTAAAATCAACGTTTAATAACGAAAACATTTTTAATATATGGTTATACATAAGATAAATTCGACTATAAATATTAATTATAAATCTAAATATATTTCCTACAAAATGGTAGTTTATTTAAATTTTTTATACATTATATCATTTGGTTTATTTAGGACACAATGATGATGCAGTGATTACCTAATTAATGAAATATTAAAATAATTGAATATATAAAAATCCAAATAAATAAAATTGGGACTTTTTATGAATTACAGAAATTATCTAGGTTAATATGACATATTAGTGTTGGTTAGATGAATTTTTTTAGAAGTAATAATTCTGGTATGAATTTATAAAAAACAAAGTACCAAATAATGTCAAAATTTACATAAAAGTGTTTTTAAGAAAATATTATATTATTAATTTATATCCTATTCATAAAAATTTTAGGATCGATCAAAGGACATATATAATGATAGGTGTATAATTAATTAACCACTTTGGGTTCTCTTGGAAGTATATAGTATTATTAATAACCATATAATATAAAAACAAAGAGACATGGTAATTGTCAAACTTTTTAACATAGAGTTAAATATAAAGGATAATGTTAATATAAGGACCCAAACCTGTCAAAAATTTATTGGTTGAGTGGTTTTCGATCCATCCCAACCTTATAATTTAAATTATCCACTTTATAGCCATTAGAAACCGAAAATTATTTTATTATAAAATAATATTTCAAGATTCTACTAAGGTGCCCCTCACCCCTCTAATAAATGGGCACTCCCCCTTCTTTCTAATTCACATCTTCACAGCGATTTGGCTTGGCCATCCACTGCCCAAATACCCTCTAAACACTTATCCCTTAATTCTATAGTCTTTCCTTTGGTCATATAGAAAACCTAAAGAGCCCTTATGATCAAATATAATGGAATAACCCGAAGAGGAGGTAAATATTTAATACCCTCATTCAAGTTCTTTTCTTCTTCCACTTACATTTTATTTGTTATTTACATTATAAAATAACATATCCCATATCTTCTATATAATGTTATTTTATTATAAATATGGTATAACCAAATTCATTATTCTATCAAACCTTCAAATGACATGTCACTATACATGCATACAAATGGCTTACCGTCTCCACGTTGTGGTGTAATTGTTAATCAATACATTATTAATTGTATGAGTATAATAATGATATGTAATTGATGTAAATAATAAATATAACATGATAATGATTCTGTATATATGATATACCATCAAATTATATATTATTTTAATATCAAATAATGATACTTTTTCCCGTGCGTACGTACGGATTACCGTCTCCATAAACGCGATGAGATTCATTCCCCATCGTATCTATTCAAGACTAATTTTCATTAGATAATTAAAAATAATGTTTAAATACATAATATAATTCTGGATATAAATAATATACATCCCATCCATAACAAATATTACTCACATACCAATGAATATAAAGTAAAATGAATCCATTAACACTTAAAACAACGATAATACTAAGATATTATTAACAAAGAAATGTTAAAAGATCATATATGATATCATATTAATGTAAAATATTATTGTATAATTAAATAAAAATTATTTACCTAATATACAGGATTTTAACCTACCCTCAACCATGGAAAAGAACTAGGTAAGTGTTAATTATACAATCTCTTCCTTATCTGAGGTTGTTTATATGTAATTATCTATTGGGACCTCTTTATCATCCACATCCATGTTTCTTTAAAATGTATTTCAAAACCTTCTTAATATTTAATAGACTATGGATTAATGAAATTTATATCCTTTTTATAATTTTATAATATGTTTATAAAGGTATATTTCTATCATTTTCCAAAGAAGGTCCATTATAACACTTTTGACAAAATTAAGGTAAGAATGTTTTTAACATATACGACGAGTGCGGTTATTTTCCGCCGTTATAAAATTGTTGAAGCATCCCATAAAATCTAATAAGAATGTTTCAAAAAATAAATGTTTCTTTTATAATTACATTACTTTTAAATGATTTCAAAATAGAAAGAGATATTTCTCTAAAAAGGTTTTGATTTCATCTATTTCAACATCCTTTGATGGATTTTAAGCATGTTTGATGTAGATTTATTATGATACAAATCTTCCATATTGTATTGACGGTTTTGTGATATTTTTGACTATATATGTGTTATTTCTATAAATTTCATGGTTTATGGATAAAGTTTTGACATTTCGCATTCTTTTTTTAATACGATTGTTTATGTTATGTTTAAACCTTTTCATATGAGGAATTCATTGGACTTAGTCAGGGATGGGTGGAGCTCACTATCGGTCCTCGATGCATCGGTTGGTCTCATGAGAAAAACTTGTGTCTTGGCAAAATGACTTGAAAAAATCTTATTTTTAGTCTTGGAAAAAGGCCATGGTTATGTGGTTATCAAAGTTTGGCATTATGAATTACATCATTATGAAAGTGGCTATTGATATTGCATGTAATTATTCGACTAGTAGAATATCCATGTGAGTAAGTAAATGGAATTATTTGATTTTATCTTTTCCATATTTTTCTACAGTTCTAGTTTAAATGTATTATGTTTTAGTCTTATACATTGACATAAATGTTTATGCTTATTTAGGAATGTGTCCTCTATATTGTTATCCTTAATGAGCATCTGAGGTCACCCCTTTATATGTATTATTTTTTCCCAGGATGCAAAGAAATATTTTATGACTGACCTTCAGGGACTGTCTGAGGTGATATGTGTGTGGTCTATGGAAACAATGTTGTTGCAGTTTTTCAAATTATTAATTAATTTCAACCTTATGACTGTATCTAGCAATTCCATGTCTATGAAACTAATTGGTCTTTCGAGACTTGATCTTTTGTGATCATGTTAATGTTATGTAATATTGCACCGACTCTGGGTAACTGGGGTCGGGATGTTACATTTTGAATCACTAATGGCTATTACTATATTATTTTTTATTTTCTATGATAGTATCTTAATACTATATCTTACTCTTAATCTATTCCTTTTCAACACAGCCATGACATTATATGGCTTGGTTTTTTTATGAAATGTATATCAATTTTGGAAATCTTTTGTAGCGTGAGTTTTATTTTAAAATGAGAAATCATGTTGTTTCATTAAAATGTGAAAAAATAAATTTATTATTGTATTTAAAAATTTAGTTAATAACTTGTTTCGAGAAAGGGAACTTTTGGATTCCATGGGATACCTTTTTTTTCATAATGATCATTTTAGTTCCCATGAATATCCATCATTTTCAATTGATGGTCGATCTTTTGTTCAAGTTTCCTGACTCAGTTGTCCATTGTGTAGCATGGTTTGTCTTATGGTCTATGGCATCCAAAGGTCATATAGAGACCATGATTCTTTTATTTAGTTTTATTTTTTATCTGTTGTCAATTTTATTGTACTATATATATGAATCAATTGTTTTTATTCATATTTAGTTATCTAGTTTTGTATCATTCTTGTTTTGGTATGTTGATATTTTTTCTTCATTTTTATATTGAGATAAACTATTTCCATATGTATAAAATTGTATCAAAAAACTAGATTCTGGACTATACGGATCAGCAATTATCTCTGGGCCATGTCGTCGACTAGCATAGGTGATCGGTTTGGGGTCAACTTGGGTTGTTTTCTAACAGATACCTCATAACATAAAAGGATACAAACATTATATTAGGCCATGATAATGATATTTACAACATGATCCAAATAATATGAATTTATTATATGAATTAACCATTTTACCATCATCAACAAATGATAATTATTTCCAGGTAAATAAAAACATTTTCATTTATTTTGAATCCTCCATTTAAAACCTTCTTTAGACATACTTTGAATATATAGATTAACATATTACTTTATATAGATTACCATGCATCACCGGTCATCGAATTAATAATTTCATTTTTCCAATCATCATTATTTGATACTCAAATTCTTGGAATTATTCAAACTATTTGAAATATGGCCTATAGGATCCATAAAAAATTATATCATCAACATATACTGTTAACAATATCTATTTATCAGTCTCCTTGTAGATATTATAATTTTAATAAACTCCAAAACTCTGAAAACCGATATTATCCATGTATTAATGTAGTATGGAATATTATTCTCTTGATTCCTACCTTATCGGAAAATTTTCCTTATTCATCCACAAAAAATGTTTCTAAAAATGATAGGCAAAAACACCATTCTCTTAATTTACTCCTAAAAATTTGAAAATACATTTAAAAATACAAAAATTACATCAGTATAGAAGATCTATATTTTCAATTTCACTATTATATCTATGAATAATTGTGTTTTCTTATTCAACTTGAAAGGTAAAAAATTTTCATTTTCATTTTTTCATTATACCTATGGTTTCCCATGTGATATTAGACTTTTTTTTATTTTAACATACAATTACATCTTCATTTTTGTTTGTTACAAAAATCTAATTTGACCTCTATAGAATTCTTATCATCAATTAATTAAAAAATATCCTATATTTTATTATTTATTTGGCCAATCTCTTCATTATTTAGATGAATTAAACTTCCAATAATAGTAAATTATCAGGAACACATTGTTTATTGTTTGAATAAAAATTACTTTTTCTATACAAACATCATTATCCTAATCTGTATTGATGTTTTACATTAAATAATAATATTTTTCATCCCAATTTCACCTCAAATTGTTGGATTCAGTATATATCCAATCCAGAATTCAATCCTTTCATCAGAAGATTATTTTTTGTGAATTAATTATCATTCTATTCTCTCCATGATCTTCTATCCTTCTCATCACTATCCTATAGAAAATGCTATTTATTTTTCCAAGGATATTCTTTTTTCTCCATTACAATGACACAATATATTTCTATATCCGTCACCATAAGGTTGATTTATAATTTAAATTAATTAATGTTTCCAGAATATCCAGTGTAGACACATCGTATTCATTAGACTCAATCAAACTTTTCATATTCTAATAATTATTTATATACATACAAATATTCAAATGTAAATATACATCATATTTTATCAGTAACAAATCTTCTACAGAATCATTTATCACTCACAAAACAAAATATGAAAATTTTAAATGTTGAATTATTTTCGGAATTTATCATTACTCCACATTTATCATATGAAATTTTCAATTAGAATCAGTATAAATAAGAAATATATGATATAGTTTGTCTTCTACATAAATTTAATGAGGATTTTCATTTCTAAACACAATGTATTATCCTATTCCTAACAATATATTTCTCTACCTGTCTATTCATAACATCTAATCCATTATCATTTTATAATTCCAAAGTTTCCAAATCAATAATATTTTCAACCTAACAATAATAGTAAATAACACAACTAAACATTGATAAATTACACTCAACAGGCCTTCATTAAAAAATACACTCCCTGATCCCACTAAGTATATAATATGTTAATTTTATGGACATAATATACTATGAAAACTTATTTATTTTTAAAATAATGAATGTTTAACCACTATATATACTTTTACTAACTCTATAGAAAGTCTATAAGGTCTCTCAAAATTACTCATATAATATACCCTTCTATAGACATATTCAATAACCCGGGGTAAAATAAAACCATAGAAAGGGATATGAAAAGAATCCCATTAAGGGAATCATGATTGAAATCATTCAAATATCATTAGTTCTCATTATATGATTATATTGTGATAATTAATATACATAAGAAAGTAATACAAAAAAATCATAGCTCTTAAATCATGGAATACGTCTTGGAATAACATAAAAATTTAGTAAGAGGTATATTGAAGCATGAGTTTATAAACATGATATATAAGAGAGTAACATTACATTGTGACTAATATTTATGTTTTTTAATATAATGGAAAACTACATTAAAATATTGTGCAACCATAATCATATGAAACCCTTTATGAAGAATCCCATTATTCACATGCTATGTGAATTAAAAAAATGTATCCATTCCAAATTTTTTGATAAATCCCATTATTTACATAAAATATTTAAAAGCTCATTATGCAGATGTTTGAGTATCCCATGAGTTATACACTTCAACCAACTCATTTTTTAGATATAGGATCCCACCCATTATTATCCATACAAATGATTGTGACATAAAAATACATATTTAAGTCATAAAGTAACTATGTATATATAATATGTTTTATATACTATTAAAATGAAGTAAAATATTAAAATCCTTAAAATTTCAAAAAAAAAATAATAACAAGATATACCCATTGAAAATAATGAGTTGTCTAATGAGTTCACGAAACAAGTTAGTTATGTAAAATTAAATCATTATAAAAATAATATGATATTTAGATCATATTGATTATGTTTTTAGGGTTAATAAATTATTTTTCAAAATTAATAGATGAAGAGATTCTAACTAGAAAACCATAAATAAATTGATTCCAAAATAAGATATTAATAGTGGGGTAGCTTTTCAAGAACAATTATTTTTATAATCAATCAATGACTTGGAAAGTCAGAGATAACGATAAATGATTTAAATGATATAAACTAAAATTGATATTATATACATAAGAAAAGTTTCACAGTATAATATAAATAATATTCATGAATGATGTATAAGATTTATCAAATAATGATGACTTCAATGAAAAAAACTCTTTAGGATTCATAGAAAATCCACATTAGAAATATCTACTATTCATTATCTTGTGATGTAATATTAATTTTTTTTTAATTTATCTAAGATTAATTTACTTTAGAAAACTTAATGAGAGTGACTATCCCATAGATGAAAATCATGGTTGAATGAATCGATCACATGGAAAGAAACATTAAAATATATTTTAGAAATCATTTTTTACATTATCATTGAAATGTAATGTTACAATAGACATTCAAAACTAATTTCAAAATAATGTTGAGTTGAAAACATTGAAAACATTTTACTTTTTAAATGAAACATCTATAAAATTTCATTTAATTGATATTATTCTTAATAATATATGTATGGGTTTGATCATAAAACTTATAAATTTGAGTGTATAGAAATTTTTGTTTTCATATGATAATCTAATTGTCATACACTATAGAAAAAAAATAAAATATATAATCAATAAATTATAAAAATTTAAAAACAATAAAAAATTTACATTGGTGTCATAAATAACAAAATTTTAGATATTCCTTATATAGATAACTTTTTTATAAGATTATGTGGGGAACTGAAACAAAACACCTTGTCTCTGAGTCAGTATGTAAGATACTATTTTCCAGAGTGATTAATGAGGATACCAAATAACCATAATGGTTATGGGACCTTCTAAAATTATATAATCATACTTTTAGGATTTATATAGATTTAGAAATGCATCATAAATCTTTCACGACCCACACACACTAAAACAATATTAGAGGATCTCAACCTCATATATAAGAAATGACTATGGTTCCGCCAATTCATAATGCATTATATTATTTTATATATATTGTATATTATTAATTGTATATATTAAATATATATAATTTGATGAAATTAATCCATTAAAAATGGAATATAACTAATGGGTAAACCATTCAAGAGAAGTAAAATCTATATATATATATATATTATTCATTCATTTTCTTCATTAATAAATGAAATATATATAAATACAATATTATATTTTTTATATGTAATAAAATATTTAATTAATAATATGTATTTGTACATGAATATAGTTAAATCATATACATTTTAGTTCACATTATTCAATTATACACATTCTCTAAAATAAAAAATTCACTTTATGAAGAACACCACAACTATTTATGAATCATAATAGACTCTTTGATTTTATTTTCATCAAAATATATTAAATTTGAAACTATTAATTTCTCAAAACATTTATACTTATCCAGGGGCCTAACTATGTAACCCTACAATCAATAACTACAATGAAATAAACTATTAAATCCCAATTTCATAGATCTAATGAAAGAGTTTCCTCTAATAAATAACCAATGCTAATCGTTATACTAATGGGTTTTCTTTAATCTCTATAAAACCTAATCAAATATCTATAAAAACATTTCCAAAACAATATGAATGTTTTACAATATATGTATACACGTACAATATATTTCTACATGAAATCACGTGATCACTAGATATAGAACATTTAATTATCGTATTGAAAATTTATCTTTTATAAATTCAACAAAATATATCAAATAAGTCAAGGAATACATCACATATAAATCATCTAATTGAATAGAGCATAATATTTCAATCATCAATGTAGATAAATACACCACTTTTTATTTATCATAGAATTTACATTATTTTCTTTAATCATATCTTCTAGGATCCATATATCATTTCATGTCATGTGTGTGGAAAATACCATCTTAGTTACACTATAATGAGGCCATCATCAGAAACATACACAACCAACCCCAAATTAACTATGTTCATGTGATGACTTTCATTAGTGGTGTATAAATGCATGAAGGATCACAAGTTAGGTATGCCTCAAATAGTCAATATGAAGGATTTGAAATAATAATACGTATCTATGTATATCTATGACCATATGACATTCCCTGAGATATATATTTGTTGATCAACCCAAGTATTAAGCAGTTACATGTTATCTCATGAATATATTCTTTATATCTCATTTACAACCATTTGTAAAATTTATTAGAGACTGTTTATTCTATCCATTATATATCATTACAACCCAAAATACTCCATGACGATAATTGGTTAGGGAAAACTAATTTTTTTTTAATTTTAGTGGACATTTATCTTTAAACTATTAATGTCTAGAAAAGTTATGACACCCATGAATAAATGAAAAAAATAGAATTACATTATTATAAAAAAGTGATATTTTTACAAACATTACAACCACATAAAATTCATGTCACATCCCTATGTGACCATTTGAAAAATTATATTACTATCCAAATAGTGATTTATATTAATGAAAAAGGAATCTCAGAATAATAATAGGACATATGAATCATATTATTTATGTTCAACCATATGGACAGATAATCAATCTCCATATCATCATCACAAATAAAATTATAATTTTATAAACAAGAGTTTAGTTTTAAACATTATTAAGTACATTACCATCATCTTTATAAACCATTCCATAAATAATTGTCCATAGAATAAATGTAACTATTTATATTTTTAACTATTTAATCCCAATCAATTTTAGGAAAATATTATACATACAATGTTATAGTAACTCAAATAACTCTTTACATTTCGCATTACTACAACACCTAATAATTTTTGGGATATTAAGTGTTATAAATTTTTTATTATATGGTATAAAATATTATGGAATGTATATATTCACATGTTATGGTTAATAAAGGAAAATCATTATATTTTTAATTTCTATCACATTTCCAAAATTTTTTGAGGATATTATGTGAGCAATACCAATAATAATATCATATTATAACAATTTATTCTTTACCATTGAGTATATATAATTTCAAAAATTCTCTCATTAACCTCTTAGACACTATATTATATTCATAGTACAATTTTATGAATAAACACATATTACGTTTTATTTTATAAAAAAACATTTATATCTTTTTAGTAGTTATATCTAATAAATTTGTAATTTTTTTTGCATATCCCACATACAATTTTATATTTTGAGAGTTCTATTTGATAAAATACATTATTCCAAATAAAATATATTTATTTATTTTTTCAATATGAAATTTCAAGGAATCAAATGTGAGTTAATAAGCTAGTCTCATTAATTTACAACAATCATTTTTTATAAAAAAATTAACTAATAAAACTAAATGAATTACCTTAAAAATTCTTTTCTAATTTGATTTAATCTATATGAAAAAAAAAATTCTACACCATGTCATGCTCCATCATTCAATTGCATACATCGTTATATGAAATATTAAATGCTTAAAAGAATATTTAATGACAATGTTGGTATCTGTACCAATTACTGTGAACACATTGAAAAATATATTATTTATACCTGGTGTATATTCTCCACTATGTTTATTTTATGTTTTTAGGTTTTCAGGATTGTTTCTCCTATATTTTTCATTCATGAAACAATTTTTGTATATTTTTTTCCATTTATAATTTAATGTAATTAGTGTTTTCAACTCTTCCAGACCACTGTTATTTTAATTATTTCTATAAAAATTTTATTTATTTTAAAATAAAATCATAATGATATATGAGAAAAGAAAACCCATATATTTCTTAGCAATCCTAAACATATTATGAATATCATGTTAAATATTGTAAAATTCGTTAATATTTTGTTATTATAAAATATATACTGATATATTTTTGGTAGTGATTGAAAAATGATATATGTATCAATATTTATCTTATGATGTGTACTCAAACTGTACATTTTATAAATATACCCAATCATATGGAATAAATGGGTGGATATAAAGGATACTACCACCATTTTACATAAAATAAGTAATGTTGAAGCTTTATAACTTTAAAATAATTATTTTTCTTGATATATCCCCATTATATTGATAATAATTTTTTATAAACAAATAGATTAATGTTATTTTTTCAACATGAGGTATATTGTTATAAAATTAAAAGTAAACCACTCAAATGAGTTACTAATATTATTTTTATATGCATATAACTCTATTTGTGGAATATTGATCCTACTGAGTTTTTATTAAATTGGATACTATATAATATAAAATTTCAAATATTTCAATAAACATATTCAGCAGTAACTATATAAATAAAAAATGATCAATCCTTCCAATATTTCTATATCTATGACTGCACTTATATTTAATTATTAGTTTGATTAAATTATCAAAAAAGAAAATTTTTTAGAAGGATATCATGCCTTAAATATATTAACTAGGAAAATATTATGATTTTTATCCCATTAAAATTTATGACCCTATACATAATATCAATATAATGATCTAGGATCCATATTTAAATAATCAATGAGCCAATATTGGAATTTCTCTCAACATGTAGTTATTTATGTAGTTAATCATACAAATTAAAACTATTGTGACCCTTTAAATGTTTAGTAGATAATCCTTTTTCCAAATTCATCACAAGAATCCCCTCAAAGCATTACCTCATGTATCATAATAGTGTTTGAGTCACCAAACATGTGTAACCAACTTTTAATGACAAAAAAATGAAAAAAATGAAAATTAATTGGATCATAACATTTGAATATTCTAAATAAAAAAACTCTACTGTCAAATATCCATACATTCCTTATATGATAATGTACATTGAAACCCATCATTTCCCTGACCCACCTAGTTGGATTATCAACGAATTGAAAATTTTGAATTTATAATGAAAACACAATTAATATTTTATGATTTTATTATAATGAAACCTCCATTTTATATACATTATATTCCAGTATAATTCATATCTATTGCATCCTATGTAATAATAATATTAACACGTTTCATTCCCTTTTTTTATTTGCATGATTATATTGATTTTCTTCAGAATCCGAATTCCAACCACAAAATTTATTTGTTCAACCCACATTAATGTGTTTATCATAATGAAAACTGAAATTTTTAGTTAAAAACCCAAAAAATATTATCAAGTATATAAATACATATGAAAATTCTATATATTCAGAGGGTACATGTAAAAATCATCTATATTCATAATGTTATATGAGATTGAAAAACATCATATATGAATCCCATGTGTGATAGATAGACAACACCAATAAATTTACTTGCCAATTAATGACACAACCAATGTATGTGGTCTAACACTGATTCCTTCTACACAGAGAGAGTTTACTTATGATATTATAAAATTCATTAAAAATAAAAGAAAAAATATACAAAAACTATTTACAACAAAAATTTTCAATAGCATAAATAAAAAAACTGGTTTAAGGTATATGAAATCAAAATTTAATGATACGAAACCAAAAATGATATTAATGGATAAAAAAGTTGCTATTTATCATATATGTGGGCCTAAAAAATATTAATACTTTCAAACAAATACTAAATATGAGTATCAATAAAATTACTGAAAAGGTTTTTTTAATTTTCAACCAAGAGTCATTTATGATCTTTTCATAATAAAAATTCAGTTATATAAATTTACAAATTTATTAAGAATATATATATTTTAGATTCATATCAATATGAAGACAATTATATTTTATGAAAAATTGATTTTATAAGTAATTCTTGGAATAAAAATCATTTTATAATTAAATATATAGAATATAGAATTATAATATAATTTAAATATTGTATATAATTTTATTTTTAATCCCAATATAATTCACATCATTGACTTACAAATAAACATTTTTTGATGATAAAACATTAAATTAAATTTTTCAATAGATATTTTATATTATTATCCACTATTATATAGGAAACATTTTACATAAAAAATTATTTAAATAATTAAAAAAACTTATATGTAATTCATGAATTTATAATTTCCGTATAAATTATATATTTTCAAAATACCATATAACATGATGAAAATAAATTTATAATCCATTGATTCAATTGATAAGATAAAACCAATTTAAAATTGAATGAAACTTTTTAAATACACTTTTATAACACTAATGTGTTTTATATAATTATATAATAAATATATATATTATTGGAAAACTATAAAAAATAATGGTATATTTTCAAGAAATTAATGTGTATATACTAGTGTAAAATTGATTTCTAAAATTTCAAGAACAATATTAGTTTTGATATTCCTTCAATATTGAATATTTGTGGATGATGATAAGGATTCAAGAAAAAATAACCATTATCAAAGGGATTAAATCATTAAATGGATCCCCATAAACATCATGATCATAACCAAAAACTAAATTGTATCTAGAATCATTCAAAACTGGATAAAAAAATTTTCAATAACAATATAGAATAATAATATCAACATTCAACACAAACCAAATACACAAACAGACTCACACCATAATAAAGGATCTTAACCACTTATATAAGTGAATCCCGATGAAGCTACTAAATATATTGAATCATACTAATTTATTTAGGTTGGGAATAATTTATTGTGAATTTTCGATGAAGTAGAAGAAAATAAATTAATCCATTCACAATGGAATATAAGTTATTAACATCTTAAAAAGGATAAATAATATATATATATATATATATATATTAATCATATATCATATGAAAAAAAATGTATTCTGTATTTAAAATATCAATTTATATATACATATCTCATGAATTATATGAACATGATAATAAATATACTGCTTGTATACATGTATTTCATGTGTGTACATTTTAGTGTATATCCAACTGATTTTTTTGAAAATAATATTTAAGTACTTATCTTCTAAATCAAATATACTAAAAAGTGTGTAAAGTTTTTATATTTAAAAGGGTTAAATAAATTTACGATCATCACAGATATTTTAGAAGATTAAATATCCAATGAAGACAATAGAATATATATATGGTGTACATTATGGGAATGAATTAAAATATTCATTTTTAATAATGAGAGTTATTCATACAAATATTACACTTTTATTTTAGAAGACTGTATATTCAATGACTTTTTTAATGGAAATGACAAAAAAATTCTATAAATATCATATGGATATTCTATAGATATTTAGGGAATGACATGATCAACAAAATTTTTAAATGAATGTTCCACAATGAAATGATATAACCCACTAAATGATAAATTGATTTGATGAAAATAATATAAAATTGGAAATCTAAGAATTAAAGAATGTTTAAAAGAAGATAATAAAATCTAATTTAAAATATTAGTAAATGAAATATATATTCGTATTTGAATTAAATTTTGTGGTCAATACAACATATAAATTATATTATGCATTATAATATCAAACATGTCATGTATAGTTGAAAATGAGGTAAGGAAACACTTACACTGTTTCCCTATATAGTCAAGTTCACAATAATATCATATTTAAAAAACACACACACACACATATATATATTAATAACCTATATTAGGAACCTGTCCATATACTTGACCAATTATACACTTCCTTTATAATTATAATTTTCAATTTTTTTATTTCATATCCATTATTTATATAGGGTGTTTGTAATAATGATTGATTTATACTACTTACACATTAGTTATATTTTTCATATATCTCCTTCCAAGGATTTTAATTCCATTATAATACAAGGTACTAAACTTTATTTCTAATAATTATTTATAAATTTAAAACTTTTATTTAACAATATATTTGGTCATCATTATTAAATATGTATTTGGTGATTAGCATGTTTCAATAATTCGTAGTGAATAAATTTAATTTTCCAAAATAAATATTTAAATTGTTATAATATAATTCATGAACAGATACTAATTAATTGTTCATTTAATTATATAATACGTTACATGAAACTAAATTTCTATGGTTATGGATCAGATAAATTATTAGCATTGTTCATGTTGGTTGTAATAAAAACCAATATAAGAATACATCATAACAAATAGATGATTATGAAGTGATTTAGTTTTAATATTGTCGTATTTGAATCCTAATGATCGTATTTTGGGTTTATTATATTGTTATATCATTAATTATAGTTATTATAAGAAGAATATAACATATATTATGATATGTTATTGTGTGATGGAATCATTATTTAGTCTATTAGAATCCTATTTTTAATGGATTTATTTAATATATTTTCTTTATGATTTTATAATTAATAGGATGTCAGTTTTTAATTTTTAGAAACGTAAATTTTCTAGTAATAAAATCCATCCATTAAACATGTTTTAATTACCATCCATGAAAGGTGGTGATGTTATGAAAAAAAATCAATTATTCCAAAGAGGTTTTAGTCCACACGCATACATGAATGATGATTTCATTTTCCAATGAATGGGAACAAGGAATAATATTGTTTATCATTTAATATTATAAAACATTTAATTAATATAAACATTATATATTACAATCCCTATTATGATTTTTTGTTTATTTATGTGAGAAAAAACTAAACATGTTATGCTAGAGAGGTGGTAGTTCACACAACACACAGTTTCCAAGTACAATTTTTAATAAAAAAAAAAGAAAAAGGTGCTAAATGAATGTACTATCATTATAATAACATAAATATGTACTAATTATATATATTTTTTCCATTTTATATCATATAATATAATTTAAAAATAATGGAGTGCCCATTAGATAATAGAAAAGGGGAAGAAGCGGTGAGGAATTTATACATAAATTCATAGATTATCTCTATTGTAAATGATGTTAAACCATTGAGGGATGGTATTTTGAGAGTAAAAAAATATAATTAAATTATATAATACAATTTAGGATATTTTTTGTTATATTTTGATGTAATATTTTTTTTATGTTTTTCACGGGGAATTGAGGAGAGGTGTTCCCCCTTCTATTAGTAAAAAACTGTTGATGTTTTTATAAATTCCATGAACCGTTCAATAATTTGATTTCCCAGCAATGAGAAACAGTATTTTTTCAAAATAATGTATTAAGGAATCTGTATGTTCTATAAAAATCTCAACCACTCAATATAAGACAGTTTTTATCATATTTTCCCCTTTACTTCGAAGGGTACATTTTTTACCCTTTAAGTTCTCTCCACGGTGATTATTTTTTAGCATGGTAATTAATCTTTTATAACTAGAATTGTATTTTTACTTTTTATATAATTTTAATCTAATAATATCTTATATTAAATTCATATTTTATATTTAGTAACTAAAACTGGTAAAAAATAATTTTTATGTATAATATATAATTTATTATTTGAAAAATATATCTTGTGTTCTAAGATAACTAACCTATGTTTTTAGTTATTAACTGACATATATAAAATTTAAAATTCACTAATTAATCAAATATTTTGACTTATAAATAGTTTTAGTTAATTTTTTATTTATAATCTCATACTCTGATTTTTAAAAAAGTGATTTAATTGGTAAAAATAACATTTTACAGTAATTTATTAAAAATGTATACTTTTTAGAAAAATCATGATAAAAATTTGAAATTAATATTAAATTTTTTTTCCAAAACATAATTTTACTTTTTTAAATTAACATGAAAAATATTATTAATTTATTATCATTTATAAAAAAATTTATGTAATGTAAAGTCATTTTATAAGGAACATACGTTTTTAGAGTAATTGTTATACCATTAATTATTTATTATTATGTAATAATTAAAATAGTATTATAAAATAATTCATTCATTCCGCAATTAATCATAGTTTTCATGAAATGTCAATAATTATCCCATAGATTGGAATTTTTTAGAAAAAAATTCATTTTCAGGCACTATGTATTCTTATTAGTAGTTTTTAATATATCTATTGAATTTAATTTTGATTGATACAATCACATATTTTCATTCAATATATACATCATAATATAGACAGATCTATTAATAACTATTAATTCTACGTCTATTTTTTAATGTTTTGATCGTACCACAAATTAAATTTACTTTGGTGTTGTGTGTAGAAAAAGTTATTGAACACAATATTTATTTTAGGAAAATATACAGTGAAATATCGATTCATTACATTCACCCCCATAAATAAATTTCTACCCATTATTTATAGCTATTACTCATTAATGATTTCAATTTAGGGTATTCATGTCATATTAGTCATTTCAGAAATAACTACTAAAATGAAATCTACCATACCCTATTTGGATATATCAAGTTATTTATATTTCCCCTTATAAAAATAATATTTCATAAAATAATTTTTCCAGATATGTATACACAATAATCATATATTCCCCGCTACAGACAATTACAAAATCCATTTGAATCTCTATAACATTTAACTATATAGAAATCATAAATTTCATAAAAAATTAACTCTAATCTAGAAAAACTCATTTGTATAGTAAAATAATACTCTATATATATCATGATTCTAAATATGAGATAATCCTCACCAAAAAAATATCAGGGATAACATTTTTATGAAATAAATAACAAATTCAATGGATTTCAATACTATTTGAATCAATTTTAAAATAATAAATCAATCTTATATAACCTCAACTTCTAGAATATATTTAAAATATGAGTTTTACATAACTTAATGATTTGTTCTATGATAATTATCTCTAAAATTAAAGATTGTTATAAATTCAAATTTAATTTATATTGAAAATATTTAATATATTTTTTCCAAACATCCATGAAAAACAGTTCTAGAACTGTCCTTATGTGTTTCATATAATCCTAATAATTTTTATAATGTACTATAATATCATAAATATATTTTAATCAATATTTAAAATAACTATGAGTGTGAAAGTTTATATATATTCATATATCAACCACACAAGATGATGAAATAAAAGGACACTTGCCTTATTCATCATAATAAACCCTTTATCATATTTCTGAACCCTTTTGTTATGAGAATTTTTTTAATTATAAAACATATTGGTTTCCAAATACATACATTTATCAACTTCATCGTCATGATCTTGCTAAAATATATATCTAGAAAACAAATATATGACAATATAAATTATATCAATATGAAATCAAATATATGAACTTTTTATATAATAACCCTAACCGAAGCATCATAGAGTCAGCTTTATAGTTTATTACATTAGAATAATGTACATGAGATTGCATCATGGATAAACGAATAGTTTATGAGTATTTGTAAACTAGATAGATACATGAGTCATTCATGAATTTTTAATACCCAGTTTACTACATATTTTTTCAAAAATATCATTATAACATATAATGTTTCCTTTCATATCAAACATAGTACACTTCATGGATTCATGATAAAGGAAACAATGTTAAGGTGATATCAAATTCTTAGTAAGGGTTATGTATAAAGGAATTTATCATCAATCAATTAGAATCATCACCATGGAATGGTAAATAAATGATAAAATATACCATTTCAAAATATTTTAAATCAAGATGATATAATAATTAAACTATATGAAATGACAAATAACTGAAAATACAATCCATTTGATCAATAAAAAAAATTAAATGCATCCTGATGTAATATCTTGGCAAACATAAAATTGATAATAATAATTGAATAATTAATAAAGGAAATGATAAATTATCATATTTTAATTTTTCTATTAACATAATATATTTACCATTATTATCAAACTTGAGAAGTTATAGAACGTTATACTATGAAGATCTTTCCCAATATTATTCAAAAAGACATTTTACAAACTCCTAGGGTCAGGAAAACTGATTTTTCCTCATTAAACTACCAGTCCGTAGAAGGGTTTTCATTAATGGATCCACAACCCTTTAATTTCATGGAAAAATCATTCCTAATATATTAAACAATAGATTTAATTCATTATTAATGTACTATATCATATATTCATAATGAGTAATGGATTTAGATATATCAATATATCCACATTTAATCAAATAAATTTCAAATTAAAAAACATTATGTAAAAACTATATATAGTTTAATATGTATTAAAATAAATGAAATTTAACCTGTATATTTAGGGAAAAAATAATTTATAATTAAAACATTTTTGAAAATATTTCAATGAGAACATGGTGATTGCAAAATAATATATGAAGTTAATTTTAGTACTATCCTTAGTGAAAAAATTGTAAACCATCTAAATGGATTATAAGGATTGCATTAATTTAGACCCATTGGATTAATAATAATTGGTTTTTGACATTTATAAATTAATATTCTAAAAAATATATTTAAAAAAATTCTTGAGTGAAATATCATTTTCTTTTTGAAATTGATCTTGAAAATACATTTCATTGAAAATATCATTGAATTTTTTTTATAAAATACATATTTGTTTAAATTAAAATGAAGATTCGATGAAATGGATTAAATGATGATGGTTAATTCCATTAATTATATTAATGTTATTATAACATTTTTATTCATTGATAAATGGTTAATAATGGTCATATTTCGAAAAATGAAAATATTACTCGTTTACATTTTTAGAATAATAGAAATATGTATTGTTTTAAAAATGAAATAAGATTGTAGTAAGAAAAATTTGTAAAATAGTGAAATGGGTCATATTTTTTTGATAAATATTTATAAAAATTTTAAAACATAATTAAAAACATTTTAAAAAATATATTATGGGAAGAAAAAAAGTTTTCTTTCGAAGAGATGTACGATGTTTGTTTTTTTAAAAAACTATTACCTAATAAATAGTGGAAAATGGTATTATTAAATGAAAATTTCATGAATAAAAAAATTAGAATAAAAATTTAATGTTTTATATGTAAAAATTGAATTTATTCCCGTGAAAAAAATATTCCATATTTAATAATCTCGATTAGAATTTGATTATGAAAAAAATCCTTCAAAGATCATAATGTGGATGTGAGAATTAATTAATAGAAATATTGTGTGAATCAACTATAAATCGACATCAAAAAGTGAAAATAATATATAAGATACTAAAAATAGACTAGATACATAATCATACTATGATATAATTAATTATGTATAAATATTATCCCATGACTGGAAATTGAGTTTTTAATTCCCTCAACATACCCTCCGTTTTGGATGAAAGTTCATTAAACACATATATAGTTTGTTTTAAATAAATTAATATCTTATTCCAAATCTATATTAAATTTTTAAATACTTTATTTAAACCTTTTTAAAATTTTATAACCCATTAATTAATAATAATTAATTATTTTTATTATTTTGATATTCCATTGACTTTTTCCTCATGGGAGTCTAATGAAGATAAATCTAGTTATTGCACAAATTATATAGTTACATATTATCTAATATAATAAAAATAAAATAATTGAAATATTTTCATTAATTTAAATTTTAAAACCAATCATGAATCATTGAAATGAAAAATAAGGTACATTACAATCCTGGTAACTGTAGGCCATACTTTCACAAGAGTAACATTTGTATATTTAGTGAATCATTACGGAAATGGGGATAGAAATATTTTAGCATTTCCGAATAATAATAAAATCATATATAACATAATACATATAAATATATCATCCATGTGGTGTAATAATGAAGATACAGAAACATCGCTTTATAAAGCTTGTATTCCATAAATACATCAATAATGTTATATTCATTATGGGACTAAAATGGATAGAAAGAAAATGATATATATTATATTTCCAGAATTTCATTTATGAAATTAATATAAAAATTAGGTAATTTATATCACATATAGTCTCCAAATTTAACATTTTCACAATGCATGTGATATTCTAATGAAAGATGAACCACACTACTTCATGAGATGATAGTCCTCTGTAAAAACCATCAACATTATCGTATATCATACAGTATAGAATGTATATATATATATATATATGATTTCATTTAGAGGTATAAATTTGTATAAAATATCATATAAATGCTTTATATCTATTATAATTCCCTACCCGAGTACGTTTAAAAGGAAAAACGAATGACATCATTTCATGAGGTGGTAGTTTGTTGTACCCAGGAATGAGGATTTAATATCCCATTTGGAAGAAGAGGACACGGTTTTAGGTCATTAAATTATTATAAAAAATAAAATTATATGTATTTTTATATGTATATTAAATACAAATGTTTTAAAAAGAATTTAAGGATGTTGTGATGGAAATAAAAAATGATCATTATTGTGTAATACAAATTATTTTTATGGTATCCTCCTTAGGTTTTTACTAAAGACTTCTTAGGATGAATTTATTCGAAGAGTAATGATTCCATGATGATGGTAGGGTATATTGGAATTGATATTTATTGGATAATTTATGATAAAAATTTGTTCTAATGTGTTACTAATATAGGAGAGCGCGTGGCCTCTTAGAATTTTGGGAGAGGAAAAAATTGTTATTTTTTATATTAATTGAGTGTCCCACAAATTAGAAGGGTCCAAAATAGACCATTTTAGAAAATTAATTCTTTAATTCTCCAAATAATACTTGCTATTTTTTTTGTATAATCTTATATAAAATATATTTTATAATTATCATTTTAGTTTAACCCCCATGGTAAACCAATTTAACAATAACTTCTTTAATTAATTTTTACTGCATTCACTATTACAATTTGAAAAAATTATGACCATATTATAATTTATAATTTTTTTATTATAAATATTTAATCCAATTTTTAAAATTTAATTCATTGAATTTTAAATTTTCATTTAATATTTATTTCACAGTTGTAATTAGAATACGAATTTTAAATTGAATGGTTCAAAATAATATAATGACTTTATATCAATATTAAATTTAAAAATGATTCCAATAAAATAAATAGGTATAATTTATATAATTGTGAAAAAATATTACATTAAAATAAATTAAAAATATATTTAATCAGTTTAAAAAAATTAATTGAATATCCATTTTCAAATAAAATTCATTATTTTTAACTATTTAACTACAAATAAATCATGTTAGAAAAATCCAAACAAATCATCCTATATTAATTTTGGTTTTATGATATAGAAAAATAATTATACTTTCAAATAATTTTTTCAAATGTGGTGAGATGTATTTTCTTTATTATGTTCTAAATTGGAAAGGAATTAGTCTTTTAGAAAACACATCTTTCAAAAAATATTTGATATTCTTAAAAGTAATTAATATATTATAAATAATATATAGTTAAATTACAAATATGTCTAAACTATATATTTTCATTGTATATATAATTGTATTAATATCCACTAATTTAACATCAAGGTTGTAATTATTATATTGAATTATAATGTTTTTAAAATATATTTTAGTTTTGTATGACTCTATCATGAATGTAATTAATGATATATGAAGAACACATTGTGGAATGTACCATTTGATAAAATCAGTATTGAATTTAATTGAAGAAAAACATGATTTAATTTATACATCTATAAAATCCTATTGGATTCTTCCAGAATTCATTCTTTTTTTATTCCCACAATAATAAATAAATTGATTCCTAACAATTTAAAATTGATTTTAGTAATCAATAGTTTTTCAGTTGTAAATATTATTTTTTAAACCCACATAATAAAATGGTTAATAATACATCATCATAAGAGGAAATAAATGGAAGTACCGTGGTCATATGGACTAATTCATAACTATATTTCGAAGTGGGAAAATTATAGTGGCATGTCAAGCTATAGAAATGGGGAAAAAATACATAATTATAAAGAATTATAGAGGTCATTGATCACAATAATATTAATGAAACATAAAAATATACGAGCCTTAAAACAATAAATCTAATGGTTTTGAAAATGAACACTGTAATGACCCAAACCCCAAATATCATAGCCGGTGAATTATTTCATTATATTGGGATGATTATCAGAAATAAATATTGAATAACTCATTATTTCAGTATTTTTGGAAGACCAAACTACATATATGATACCCAATGTACATTTGGAAATATAGAAAATACATCAGGATTCATAATAAACTAAAACAAACGGCCTCCATGAATGATTATTATGGTTTATTGCCTTCATATAATGATGAAATGAAACATAATAAGGGTGATATCAAAAACTCAGAATGGGTTACATATAGTGGAATCACGAATCAATAATAATTGAACCATAATAATGTCGACATAACTAATATGTCATGATGAGTAAATGAAATCACTTTTCATTAGAAAAATGAGAATTAAAATGGATCCATATATTTTTTTCACATTTAAATCCACAAATATAGTAATAACTGAATAATTAATATAGAAATTTCTTATTATTTAGACAACATATATCTGGCATATGAACCATTATACTGCTTACCTATGTGGGTAGAAACTCATCTAATTTTTGGAAAAACACTCTAATGGTATGTTACTAACCGATTGGTCCCAAGAGTATTGTCGATGCATCGTGGGGATATAGTGGGTCCCAACCATCACTACCCATCCAATTAATTCTTTATACAAAGATTTAATACAAGAACAATATTCCTCTTCAATATCCATATTGAATAAAGGGTACATATTCATCAATATTTCTCTTGATAAAATACCATTAAAAATAAACAGTATATGTGAAATGGTATACTGCTTAAGAAAATAATAATATCTATGACATTAAAATTTTGATATTTATGAGAATTATAGTTTCAAATTAAAAATGATCTCAAATGGGCAGTACAAAGACCACATAACATGGATTAAGTGCATAATACCAATTATGACTCAATTAAATAAAAATTGAGAGAATGTCCCTTACAAAGTTGTAATCAATCGAGTTGTATGAAAAAAATTAGTAATCAGAAAATGAATCACCGAATACCGTGAATATAAAGAGATTAATAATATTATATATCAAATGGAAGTACACATACACCACATGAATGAAAAAAGTAGCAATGAATTTGACTGCAAATTCATACAGGGAATTAAATCAAAGTGAAACGTTGGTATGATAAAAAGGTTAGAAACTAAAGCAGTTTTATGTGTCGCGAGGGTGACTAATTGACACATATTTTTTCCAATGATACATCCCCTCATAGTTTTGCATAATAAAACCTTGATTAAATCAAATTGGACATGTCTAATTTTCATGTATATCTGGGAAGACAAAAATGAATGAGATGATATTGAATCAAATAAATCATTATATAAGTATGAGGAAACAATTATTTTATATCCCACCACATCATTTGTAACATCATACACTATGATTGTAATCATAAAAGCATTCCCTTTCTCTTGTGGCCTTTTTTTAGTCATGTTTCCTTAACATTTATGATATTTATTTCCATAGTGTCCCATATCTCTATAATAGTAGCATTGAAAATAATTGACTTGATTCTTCCCCTTCAATTCATTATATCAATGAACCTTTTATCCACACATATAGTAGACTCACATTCCTATGATTCATTTTACATTATTATTGTTTCCATAGTTCTCGCATAATGTGAAATGCTTTATTCCCTTATTCTTTTTTGGGGCTTCACCTTTTCCATGGTTATTAGAGTACTACCTTTTATCATTGATTCCCATGAAAAAAATTGATCTAAAAAATTGCTTCTCTATATTAATGGAACATAATACTATTTCATCATATAATGAATTTCTTTGAGAAGGTATTTCCCTTTGATGACCTGGCATAAGACCATAAATTAAATGACAAATATTTTCAATGGAATCACAAACACAATATATAACATACGTGGCTAATCTTGTGAAGGTACCCCCATACTCCATAACACTGAATTCATACCTTTTCTTTAGGATTAATAATTTAATATCCATTTATATTCTTTTTTCATGATGAAAATATTTGTCGAATAATAATTCCTTATGAGTTTCCCATTCCATATCTTCTTTTTCTTCATCCTCGGTGTTATTCTGTATCA
Source organism: Viscum album (assembly GCA_963277665.1). Lineage (NCBI taxonomy): Eukaryota > Viridiplantae > Streptophyta > Magnoliopsida > Santalales > Viscaceae > Viscum > Viscum album. The sequence goes on from OY728143.1 coordinate 1,021,579,773, forward strand.
CATACCACCATTGATCAGTATCACTGTTGATGCAATATACTGCAAGTGAAACCCTTTTTTCACTTAATCATAATTCCAAAAATATATTTTCATGGTACATGATCCTCTACATAGATTTCATTTGATTAGATGTCCATCTAAATTATGGGGGATTTTTTTTAATGAAATGATACAATAATGTTGTAACATGGTTATTTTACAAATCCAGAGTATGTTGTCCCAATATTTTCATGATTTGGATTGCTCTATCCCTGACTTCATGAATTAATCAATAGGGAAATCCCCAAATTTTCTAAGGGTATTTACTATCATTTATCTAATAGGCACCGTCACTAAACAATAGAATACATTAAATTATGTTATTATTTATAATATGTAATTAGAAAATAGTTTACATAATCATAAAATTCATGCTCAACTAATCTCATAATCATAATTATTATTTCTATTTAACATTAAATTCTTCAGAATTATTTGTAATAATATTTTTAATTTTCTTATGAATAACCCCGAGGAGTTTCAATCCAAGTGCTAAGAAAGTCCCATGGTCATGTACTAGTATACCCCATGTCAATCCCGTAACTCTTTGTCGGAGTTTTTACTCCAATGTACATATGTGCCTGAACCACATCCACTTTTATTATCCAATGATGTATGTCTTTTCTAATAATAAAAAATAATATCTACATTAAAAACAATCTTGGATGTTCTTCTATGATTATCCTCGAACTATAACTTTTGGTTATGACCTCTAAATAGTGCTTCCTAAATCTAGTTTCCATAGTTGATGTCAAATATTCTCCACTAAAAATTGAAACACAATGAAACCCAAATCCATAATCCGGTTCATTGTATAATTATAGTCTCATGATTATAATAATATAATCCTCATGGAGGAATTATTTTTAAAGTTTTATAAGAAAATATTACATAGATAATTCCCAAAGTTCATTTGTAGTTATAGAGAATAAAACACTATACATATTAAACTGAAATAAATTTCCTCCTTGGAAGATTATTCAAGGTTCTCTTCTTCATAAACTAGGGAAAGGGATCATAATAAGGGTTTGATAAAATGATCAGTAATGATTACATATAGTGGAATCAATAATAAATAATAAATGATTCATAATCCATTAGATATGAAAAACGTGGAATGATGAATAAATGAAATCACTTTCCATCAATAATTAGAGAATAAAAATGAATTCATTGATTTTATTATAGTGAAAACATAATGTATAGTAATAATTGAATTTGAATAAAAAAAATTCTCATTATTTGGACATCTTATATTTGGAATGTGAACCATTTTACCATCTAGATGGTTTATGTATGTGGGTAAAAACCTGTCTGATTTTTGGAAACAAACTCAAAGGGTCTGTCACCAACTGATTAGTCTCATTAAACCTATCAATGCATCAAAGAACTATAGTGAAACCAACCAATCACTTACAGTAAAAATAATTCTTTTTATGAAGATATAATACAAGAACAATATACATATTCGATATCTATATTTAATTGACAATATCGATTCATCAATTTTTTCCATGTTAATATTGCATTCAAAATAATCTCTCTTATTGGAAATGGTATATGGTATAAAGAAATAATCATATCGATTATACATATAAATGAATATTTACAGGAATTATATTTTAAATTTAAAAATAATTTCAAATGGGCAGCATATACACCACATAAAAATGATTAGGTGCACAATACCAATGATGTCTTAATGAATTGGAAATTAAGACAATGTCCCTTATCACGTTGTAATCAATCGAGTCATATGAAAAACAAATCATCAAATAAATCACATTATAACATGAATATAAAGAAAACCATGATATTGAATATCAAATAAATTTTTAAACACACTATATTCATGATATAACTGTTGAACAATGGAAATCTCACATAATTAAAAGTGAGATGAGAAAATTGCTTACAAAGATTGCATTGTTAGAGTGCGGATAAATAAATGACCTATTTAGGTGTAATAAAAAAACCACCCAATATAATTTGATATGATTTATAAATAATTCAGTGGTTATTCACACCTATTTTGGATAAACATATCCAAAAAATACATGTTAAACTCAAAGAATGAAAATTGAGTTAAGAAATCCCATAACTTATGAACGAATGTGTTCTTCGATTGATCATAGTAACCTGAAAATATAATTACGAATCATTATTAATTCATTATAAAACCACCTAGACATATAATTAATTTATAACATGACTAATATGTTTGTACCTGACCTTATTGATGGGTTCAAGAGAATCATTTTTATTATTTTGGAAGAATTTTCTTCTTTTATTTTCATGATAAGTTTACTTGTATTCAAGAATGGAGGTTCATTTAAAACTTTTTTAACCATCCATAATTGTAATTATATATCTTTAGTGGAATTAAATAGATATAAATGATATTATAATTATTTTTTTATATACGATGATGATGACTCATTTGATAAATGTTAATGATAAAAGCTTGGATTAACTTGGCGGTTTTGTGCACAATGAACTTGTTGTGTATTATTATTTAACATTATGAGTGTGTTAAGATTACAGATCATTTAATAACAAAATATACATATATTATGATCTATGTAAACCATTAAAATGGTTTTATGACTATTTTATAGGAGAATAATATAAATTTAAAACCATTCATCCTTGAATGTGAAAAATTAACACATATCAGATAGTGTATTCATTTTTAGTATATTAGGAGGGTGAACAAATAGATGATGATGAAATATTAAATTATAATAATTTAATTTAATTTACCTTATTTTAATTTATATATTATATCATTTGGATTATGGGAGTGAGGAGAGAGAAACAAAATAATGGTACTTGTAAAATATGATGAAAAAAGGATGAGAGGTTCACCTCTTGTGTATTCTACCTTAAGAATATCTATAAGGCCTTTGTTTTTTGACTTTTGGTTGGAAAAGTATGACATGTTCATGGTTGTTAAATCATGGAAATTAAATTTAGAAGAGCATAGGTAAGGCTCAAATATTGAGTGGTGTGAGAGGAAGAGTGGGTTAGTGGTGGTTTATATAGTGGAGGGAGAAGTGTTTCTAAATTTTTTTATCATTATTTTATTATTTCATACTATGAAAATAAATAGTGATGATTCCAAGACAAAAATAGAAATAAGTTCATGTTAATTTAAACTAATGGGTTCTTACATCGGTCATGATACATGTAATAGTATTTATCTCATAATTTATTTCTATAGTAATTATCGTATTTTCAAATTCACAAACAATCATGTACTTCAAAAAAACCCAAAAACTCTCCCTAAACATATTTTTACATGTAGAAAAAAATAATTCACTATAGTTTTCAAAATAAAATTTCAAAATATGAAAATTATAATTCTTAATTATGATCATTATTTAATTTAAAATTACTAACTCTTAAAATATGCACCTTCATTTTTAAGGTTAGTAAATTTATTTTTTACATTCAAAGGTAAGGTTACCATTCATAATGTTTATATTTGTATTCAAAATGGTATGTTAAAATTTATAAATTTATGTTACTATTCACATAAAATTGATTTTATTCTATCGGACTCCAAATATCACTCAAATCGCAACTGTGTATGTCCGTTTTTCAAAATTCAAATCAAAGAAGTGGAAATTTTAAATTTAATTGAAATGTTATGACTATCTTATATATGAAAGTGTTGTTTCACAGAGACTCAATTTTTCATGAAATATAGGATATATAACAATTTGAATTCATTTAAGAAAAAATACCCTAAAATACATGTGTTGTTATATTCTTCCCACCTTTGGAATTCTGTCCTAAATTTTTTTCATTTATAAATCCCTTTAAAATGATATCGGTTGTTCTTCCTCAAAACATACCTGGGATACCACATTGATTCCTTTATTATTTGGTTTCTCCAAAGAACCACTAGTAGTTTTGTTTTATGATTTCTCAAAATATGCTCCCTTGTGTCAAGAATCTTGATAAGATCTTAACAGTATGACAAATTAGGTTCGATATATATTTCATCATAGGTGAGAACATGTATCGGGTCTGTTGTGTATTTCATATTCAACGACACACGGAACACATTAGGAACTTTAGAGAGACAGGAATAAATTTATAAATGTTAAGGTAGAACTATAATTCTTTCTATAATTTCTAATGGTCCAATGTACCTGGGCTTAATATCCAATTCATTGTGAACCTTAAGACATGTTGGACCCGAGGTAAGGGATCTTACTCCTCTCTTTCTTTTTAAGTACATTCTTTTATGTGATTCCCTCTAATGCTCATCTTTCATGTTATTGGGATGTTATTTTATATTACACTTACTGTAATTTTTATGTTCATGTGATGAGAGACCCTATTCTCTCTCATCAATCCATTTTGGAAGTTTTGAGTGGCACCGTTAGGTTGCCGAATTTTCGTAAGAGATCTAACCTCTCTCTTTCTTTTTAAGTACTCTCCTTTATGTCACTTATTTTAAGCTCCTCTTTGTTATGTTGGGGGATGTTCTTTTATATTCCTCTTTCTATAAACTTTAAGTTAATATGATGAGATACCCTATTTGATCTCATCAATCCATTTTTGTAAGTTTTATGTGGCGCCGTTAGGCTGCCGAGTTTTCGTAAGGGATTTTTCATCTCACTTTTATTCCCGTGAGATTTATGCTACATTTGCCACAATTTCCTTTGAGTGGTGTATGTACTGCCCATTACTCTACTCTTTTTGTAATATATACTTTCGTTTATGAGTATTTACATCAATGATTCATTGTCCTTCTTTCATGGGGTGTATGTTTTGAAAGATACCCAAGTCGGTAAGGGAACCTTTCACCCTCCTCTTTTTTAAAAGACTTCTTTTGTTGGGTCTTTAAATTTACATATTGTTATGTTGGGATATGTTCTCATATATCCTTATTGATGTAAATTTTATGTCCAAGTGATGAGATACACTTTTTATCTCTCATCAACTCATTTTGATGTGACGCCGTTAGGCTGTCAAGGGAACTTCTTAACCCAATTTCGATTTCTTTGGGATCAACATGTAGTTATTGAATATGTCATCCTTTTAATATGTGTGAATGACCTTTGATTATTTTACACTTAATATCCACTTATATTTGGTGTATTCATTTGTCACACATAATTATGTAATTGATTTATCCTTAAACCAAGGATACCGTCTTTGTAAGGGACTTCGTCTCAATCTCCTTTCATTGAGGCATATTTCATTTTATACAAAACTTTCTTTTGTAACGGTGTATAAACCCCTTTGACTTTTACTATTATACAAAAGGAATATTTTTCTACGAAGCGTTTTACAAAACTACAAAAAATAATGTTTCTTTTAACGTACACGGTGACAACGACCTTTTCCACCGCCGTGAGTATTATTTGGTCTTTGGCTTCCTCAACAAGCCGTAATGTTTTTAAAATAAAACAAATACCATATACTCTTTTATGTGTTTTGGTATTGAAAATAGTTTTGATAACAGATTCTATTATATCAATATATTTATGATATATTGTGATTGAAATGTGGAAATGTTATCATTCCTTTATATTGGTTTTATGTCTTATGATTTTATATTGGTACTTGGACATTTTAACGGGTGGTTACGTTATAAACCATATGACAGGTGGTGCCATGAATACCAGGATGGGTGGTTACGTTATAACTTCCAATACATTGGGTATGGAAGTCAGTCGTATGGCTATTCCATTAAGTATGTATGGAAGTTGGCCGAATGGCTATTCCATTAAGTGATATGTGTGGAAGTCGACCGTATGGTTATTCCACTTAAGTATGTTTATATCCCAAGTTACCTTTATATGTTATGTGTTCTTTATATGGGTTTTATGGTAATCTTTTGGTTACAAAAGGGTAAGTAATGAACTTTTATTCAGAGAAGAATTTTTACTACTTCGAAGAGGTGAAAAGTATTACTTTGATAAAGTATACATGGTTTACTTGTTGTTTTGAAAAATTAACAGTTTTCATTCTTTGTGTATCCCTTACTGAGCTTTTTATGATCATCCCAAGTTTTTGAAATGTTTTTCGCAGGACTTAGCGTGGAATAGGGTCAAGGATGGGATCAAGGGAATGTCATGCTACCTAAAACATGGAACTATACATGTTTCTTTTTAAGAGTTTTTATTTTATGGAAATTTACTAGAGGTGACTACTTTGTAATCTTTTGAGATGTAATAGTTATGTCCTAATTCTCTAAAACATTAAACTTGAAAAGATCCTCAATGTGAATTATTCATTTAATTCAATATTAAGAGATGATTAAGGCTGGGGCCTTATAGTTGGTATCAAAGGAAGGTTTAGATAGCTTTAGATGTTAGGTTATTCTCTAAGCATAAGTGACATTACCATAATGGTTAGGATTTCAGAAAGAGTCCTAGTTTTAGATAAAGTGAATGAGTAAGTATATCTTAGTGTTTACCTTTCTCATTAGTACATGATGGTTTTGTTAATATACTCACACTGACATTTCTATTTTTAGTGAATGGATGGATCTAGCAGGCACCAAAGAGACAACAGGTTTGAAGGAAAACTGTGGTGGTTCTCTGATTAAGATACTAGATAAAATGGGGGATTCAATGAGGAAACTCATGGTTGTTCTAAACCAACTATAAAGGATTCATGATCAACCACTTTAACCTTGGTATGTTCTGTGATGCATCATGTATGAGATGAAAAATCGATGTGGAAGTTTAGGTAATAATTATAAAGGTAACCATTAGAGTTTATATGATCCTTACTTTTGAGGTAATTATGGGTTATTATATGATATGCTGGAAAATGAAAGGCAGGAGATAAACTTGAGGTTAAAATATGTTATGATCATTTTTGATGATTTTATCTCTTTTTGGGGAATGATTTATGAATTATATAGTTTTGGAAAAAGGATAACACGCAGACCGTGTGACAACCCGTCGCGTCGGACAAAGCTGCGGGAATCGAACCCACAACCAAAGTGCGACTGGTATTTATCTCCTACCACTGGACTACATGAATTCCCTAGTTAGTTTGACCGATTATTTTTAGTTAGATGATTTTATGAATTAAGAGTAAGTTGATTTTGGGTTATTTATGAAAATTATTAACCTATCATGAAGGATATGTGATTATGTTAATTACTTTTCAATACGAGACTTTAGGAGCAACTGATATTGTTTGGAGATAAATGTTACGATTTAACTAGGAAGACTATGTGACTAAATCCTTAAAATATTTGGGTTTCAATCTTATATTGGTTTACTTTGAATAATTTTATGGACAAATTGTTTATCGGATGGTCCTCATTGAACTTTGGGTTTTTTTGGACAAATTTTGAGATTAAGAATAGATTTTCTTTTTATAATGGGTTATCCTTTTTTGGATTATCTGACCTTGTAAGAACCTTTCTAGTTTTGGTTTTGGTTAAAGCCTAAAGACATGGGATTTATATAGTTCTCTTTTGTGGATTAGGTGATTCTCTAGAAGTTGATTATAGTACTCTTAATGCGAACAAGTCTCCCTAAATACTCGTCTTTTGGAAAAAATATGAGTTTGATTAAGGAATATAGTAAAATTTGAAATTCAACATGATAAGTGATTATGTTTCCTTATGAATAAATTCCTCAATAAAAATTAACTTAAAACAAAAATGTTGTCTATTAACTTTTCCTACTGGGGAACCCAACACCGTTTAACCCATCACAAGTTTGTGATTTTCTTATTGTTAACTTTCTCCTAAACATGTTTTCTATCACTCTCCATCAGAACATGACCCTATGTTTTCTCCTCCATGTCCATGTTTTAATACTTGGAATCCTAGTATGGGTTAACTCAGGTGACCTTTGTACTTATCTTTCTTTATTTTAAAGTGATTGTTTTACCGACTCTTCTTTCGATGTGGGACTTTCAAGGATGTTTCCAAGCCCAATTTTAAAATCGCGAGGACGCAATTCCCAAAAGGGGGGAAGGATGTAACACCCTAGGTAAATAAAGAATATGACATTTTCATATTTATCCATATTTGTGAATAAAATATTAATATGACTTTAAAGGGGATGCTATGCTCTATGGCATACCCAACACGCAACAACGAGTTTCTTGGGAATCTTACGTTGCACTCTAATAATAAAATAATATTATTTTAAATGGAAGTTAACATGTAGCCGTTGTATTGGCGGGAATGGATAGAAATAACTAAAATATGATTATATATGTTTTTAAATGTTTTTACATTTATCCAATAAAAGATAAGGGCTTAAAATACGGAAAGAATTCAATTTTAGGCGTATATGCCCTAGTTTTCACTAAAGGTTCACTTATCACCTTTTGATTGCGAACCGTAATTAAATATAGTTTTGTTAACTCTTATACATTCTATTTGGACCAAATAAAACTCTTCTTTAGAATCAAGACATCAAAATTTACTATGTGTAAATTTTTGGTATCTTTCCGATAAACTTCATTTTTTTAATGAATAGTGTAAAATGTTGTATTTTAATTCAAAAACTCTTTTTAATCTAATTTATTTATATGATTAGATTATCTTTTTAATTGGTTTTAAAGTGAAATTAGAATATATTTTTACCCTTAAATCCAATAGTGGTCGTTGGAATTAATTTCATTTTGAAATCAGACTTAAACTAGTGTCAATCTTTTGATACTTAATGTTTCATAAAAACACGCTATTTGTCATGACAGCGGTAATTAATTATTAAATTAATTAATGTTACTTATATTTTTTGAATTTTGTAAAATAAGCTTCATTTTTGAATTCGGAATATCAAATATAGCTTAGGGTGAATTTTTGATAATTTTCTGAAAAACTTCAATATTTGATGAATAGTTAAACCACTAAGTGGTAGTTATAAAAACTGATTATCCGTTTAAATAAAATTTTTCCACCTTTGTGTTTTGAATTTCAAAAATCCGACACACATGGTTGTCATTAAGAAGTAAAATGTGGTTCAATGGGATTAAAATAATTTTTTGGTGAATAGTAACTTATTAAGTTTTTAATCGCGATTAGAGGTAATTAGTGTAGTTTAAGGTAAAAATAATGTTTTAATTATATGAAATGAACTTGACACATGTCCTAACCTCATTGGATATGTCATGGCCGACCAAGACAATCCATGGGTAAACTTGGGGACCCCATAGAGCCACTTTGGTTGGGAAATGACATAAATAACTTTTTATTTAATGTTAAAGTAAAAATGACACACAAATGAAATGTTTTACTAAAACAATTTTTACATGGGGTTATACAAGTCAGATTTTTGACTATAAATATTCATTGGAAAGATAAAACGATTTCCTAAATCATAGTATTTTTTTATAATTTTTAGACGTTAAATCAATTAAATTATTAATGACATCATGATGATGCAGCGATGACCTCATTATTTAACGATTTAAATAATATGGAAAGATAATGTAATATACAATATATACACATGGAAAAAACCTATTGGATGGGTGTATTTCGAACCCTTATCACCTTATCCTCGAAATACATCAATGTGGGACCTCTTAAATCCGAATACCATTTTGAAATAAAGTGACTTTTCTTCACTTTCCAAGAGTGCCCCTCCTCTCCTCTTATAAAAGGCCCCCACCTCTACCTCTTAACCCACACTCCCAAAGCCTTTGGCTCGGCCAAAACCTACCCATGTTGGCTCTCCACATCCCTCTCTTACTTCGTGAAGCCTTAATTTGGGTAGAAGGCTTCCGAAGGAAGCCTTTGAGCTCAAACCAAAGGGAGTTACCCGATTTTAAGGTAATGTCTTCTTTTGAGTCCTTTTGTTTTATTTTGCTTCTCCAACCCCATAAACTATTTTTATTCTTTTCTTTTGTAACAACTGCAGTATCCTCAATATAATAGTATGTTGTTATATGAAGGATTAGAGCTACACTTACACACACCTACATCCAATGGTTAAAGAACATACTGTTTCCGTGGATGGCGAATTTCTACCTCCCGAAACGATGATTGTTCAACATTCTTTTAACACCTTCAAAGGTGGCCATTAAGATGTCACTATATTTATATATGATATATAATATGTTTATGTTTTACTTAAGCTTCTGTATTTTTCATTTTTTTCTTACCTTTATGGCTTCCATTATGGGTATACGCGATATCTTCATTTTAGGAAGTGCGGACTACCACCCCCTCAAAGTGATGTGATTCGTTAATGCCATACGTGGGACGTATAAAGGATGGATTTAATGTTATTATATATGATGCTATACTGGAATTATTATATACCTATATATCATTATTATTTCTTTCCATTAAAGTATGAGATAGAAATGAAAGTAGCATTCATGCGTACGTACAGCTTACCGTCTCCATGAACGGTGCATTTCATTTCTTATCCCCAAATGTAATGTACTATTATAAGTACATGTATATAATGGATATATATGATGAATGATGCATATAAATGATGAATATAATTCTGGAATTAAAATATACATACCTCTCATTTAGTTTTAATTCCATTAATATGACAAAGAAATGAAAGTAGCGTTCATGCGTACGTACGGCTTACCGTCTCTATGAACGGTGCATTTCATTTATTACCTCTAAATGATTATGTGATATTATAAATACATGTATATACTAGATATATATGATATATATGATATAAAAATCAGGAATGTCATTCTGGATATAAAGAACCTTTGACCACATGAACAACATGTAATTGTAAGAAGTCCACTTTCGACTTATGAACCAAATATCGACAAAACAAACATTATTAACGTAAATGGTTACATAATGTTTATAACATGGCATAAAGTGATATAAAAGGAATAATGAACTTTAAAAAGGTTCTTAATAAAGTATAAATTAACTCAAGTTTATTATTCAGGACGTTAATGAACGAACAAGACAAGTTGGACCCGAGGTAAGGGATCTTACTCCTCTCTTTCTTTTTAAGTACATTCTATTATGTAATTCCCTCTAAAGCTCATATTTCTTGTTATTGGGATGTTATTTTATATTAAACTTACTATAATTTTTATGTTCATGTGATGAGAGACCCTATTCTCTCTCATCAATCCATTTTGGAAGTTTTGAGTGGCACCGTTAGGCTGCCGAATTTTCGTAAGAGATCTAAACCCTCTCTTTCTTTTTAAGTACTCTCCTTTATGTCACTTCTTTTAATCCCCTCTTTGTTATGTTGGGGGATGTTCTTTTATATTCCTCTTTCTATAAACTTTAGGTTAATATGATGAGATACCCTATTTGATCTCATCAATCCATTTTTGTTAGTTTTATGTGGCGCCGTTAGGCTGCCGAGTTTTCGTAAGGGATTTTTCATCTCACTTTTATTCCCGTGAGATTTATGCTACATTTGCCACAATTTCCTTTGAGTGGTGTATATACTGTCCATTATTCTACTCTTTGTGTAATATACTTTCGTTTATGAGTATTTACATCAATGATTTATTGTCCTTCTTTCATGGGGTGTATGTTTTGAAAGATACCCAAGTCGGTAAGGGAACCTTTCACCCTCCTCTTTTTTAAAAGACTTCTTTTGTTGGGTCTTTCAATTTACATATTGTTATGTTGGTATATGTTCTCATATATCCTTATTGATGTAAATTTTATGTCCATGTGATGAGATACACTTTTTATCTCTCATCAACTCATTTTGATGTGACGCCGTTTGGCTGTCAAGGGAACTTCTTAACCCAATTTCGATTTCTTTGGGATCAACATGTAGTTATTGAATATGTCATCCTTTCAATATGTGTGAATGACCTTTTATTATTTTACACTTAATATCCACTTATATTTGGTGTATTCGTTTTTCACACATAATCATGTAATTGATTTATCCCTAAACCAAGGATACCGTCTTTGTAAGGGACATCGTCTCAATCTCCTTTCATTGAGGCATATTTTGTTTAATACAAAACTTTCTTTTGTAACGGTGTATAAACCCCTTTGAATTTTACTTTTATACAAAAGTAATCTTTTTCTACGAAGTGTTTTACAAAATGACAAAAAGGAATGTTTCTTTTAACGTACGCGGTGACAACGACCTTTTTCGCCGCCGCGAGTATTATTTGGTCTTTGGCTTCTTCAATAAGCCGTAATGTTTTTAAAATAAAATAAATACCATATACTCTTTTATGTATTTTGGTATTGAAAATAGTTTTGATAAAGGATTCTATTATGTCAATATATTTATGATATATTGTGATTGAAATGTGGAAATTTTATCATTCCTTTATATTGGTTTTATATTTTATGATTTTATATTGGTACTTGGACATTTTAACGGGTGGTTACGTTATAAACCATATGACGGGTGGTGCCATGAATACCAGGACGGGTGGTTACGTTATAACCTCCAATGCATTGGGTATGGAAGTCGGCCGTATGGCTATTCCATTAAGTATGTATGGAATTTGGACGAATGGCTATTCCATTAAGTGATATGTGTGGAAGTCGACCGTATGTTTATTCCACTTAAGTATGTTTATGTCCCAAGTTACCTTTATATGTTATGTGTTCTTTATATGGGTTTTATAGTAATCTTCTGGTTACAAAAGGGTAAGTAATGAACTTTTATTCAGAGAAGAATTTTTACTACTTTGAAGAGGTGAAAAGTATTACTTTGATAAAGTATACATGGTTTACTTGTTGTTTTGAAAAACTAACAGTTTTCATTCTTTGTGTATCCCTTACTGAGATTTTTATTCTCATCCCAAGTTTTTGAAATTTTTTTCACAGGACTTAGCGTGGAATAGGGTCAAGGATGGGATCAAGGGAAAGTCATGCTACCTAAAACATGGAACTATACATGTTTCTTTTTAAGAGTTTTTATTTTTTGGAAATTTAGTAGAGGCGACTACTTTGTAATCTTTTGAGATGTAATAGTTATGTCCTAATTATCTAAAACTCTAAACCTGAAAAGATACTCAATGTAAATTACTCATTTAATTCAATATTAAGAGATGATTAAGGATAGGGCCTTATAGTTGGTATCAAAGGAAGGTTTATATAACTTTAGAGGTTAGGGTATTCTCTAAGCATAAGTGACATTACCATAATGGTTAGGATTTCAGAAAGAGTCCTAGTTTTAGATAAAGTGAATGAGTAAGTATATCTTAGTGTTTACCTTCCTCATTAGTATATGATGGTTTTGTTGATATACTCACACTGACATTTCTGTTTTTAGTGAATGGATGGATCTAGCAGGCACCAAAGAGACAACAGGTTTGAAGGAAAACTGTGGTGGTTCTCTGATTAAGATACTAGATAAAATGGGGGATTCAATGAGGAAACTCGTGGTTGTTCTAAACCAACTATCAAGGAGTCATGATCAACCACTTGAACCTTGGTATGTTCTCTGATGCATCATGTATGAGATGAGCAATTGATGTGAAAGTTCAGGTAAAAATTATAAAGGTAACCATTAGAGTTTATATGATCCTTACTTTTGAGGTAATTATGGGTTATTATATGATATGCTGGAAAATGAAAGGCATGAGATAAACTTGAGTTTAAAATATGTTATGATAATTTTTGATGATTTTATCACTTTTTGGGGAATGATTTAAGAGTTATATTGTTTTGGAAAAAGGACAACACGCAGACTGTGTGACAACCCGCCGCGTCGGACAAAGCTGCGGGAATCGAACCCACAACCAAAGTGCGACTGGTATTTATCGTCTACCACTGGACTACGTGAAGTCCTTGGTTAGTTTGACCGATTCTTTTTAGTTAGATGATTTTATGAATTAAGAGTAAGTTGATTTTGGGTTATTTATGAAAATGATTAACCTATCATGGAGGATATGCGATTAGGTTAATTAATTTTCAATACGAGACTTTAGGAGAAACTTATATTGTTTGGAGATAAATGTTACGATTTAACTAGGAAGACTATGTGACTAAATCCTTCAAATATTTTGGTTTCAATCTTATATTGGTTTACTTTGAAGAATTTTATGGACAAATTGTTTATCGGATGGTCCTCATTGAACTTTGGGTTTTGTTGGACAAATTTTGAGATTAAGAATAGATTTTCTTTTTGTAATGGGTTATCCTTTTTTGGATTATCTGAACTTTTATGAACCTTTCTAGTTTTGGTTTTGGTTAAAGCCTAAAGACATGGGATGTATATAGTTCTCTTTTGTTGATTAGTTGATTCTCTTAAGTTGATTATAGTACTCTTAATGCGAACAAGTCTCCCTAAATACTCGTCTTTTGGAAAAAATATGAGTTTGATTAAGGAATATAGTAAAAGTTGAAAGTCAACATGATAAGTGATTATGTTTCCTTATGAATAAATTCCTCAATAAAAAGTAACTTAAAACAAAAATTTTGTCTATTAACTTTTCCTACTGGGGAACCCAACACCGTTTAACCCATCACAAGTTTGTGATTTTCTTATTGTTAACTTTCTCCTAAACATGTTTTCTATCACTCTCCATTAGAACATGACCCTATGTTTTCTCCTCCATGTCCATGTTTTAATACATGGAATCCTAGTATGGGTTAACTCAGGTGACCTTTGTACTTATCTTTCTTTATTTTAATGTGATTGTTTTACCGACTCTTCTTTCGATGTGGGACTTTCAAGGATGTTTCCAAGCCCAATTTTAAAATTGCGAGGACGCAATTCCCAAAAGGGGGGAAGGATGTAACACCCCAGGTAAATAAAGAATATGACATTTTCATATTTATCCATATTTGTGAATAAAATATTAATATGACTTTAAAGGGGACGCTATGCTTGATGGCGTACCCAACACGCAACAATGAGTTTCTTGGGAATCTTACGTTGCACTCTAATAATAAAATAATATTATTTTAAATGGCAGTTAACATGTAGCCGTTGTATTGGCGGGAATTGATAGAAATAACTAAAATATGATTATATATGTTTTTAAATGTTTTTATATTTATCCAAAAAAAGATAAAGGCTTAAAATACGGAAAGAATTCAATTTTAGGCGTATATGCCCTAGTTTTCACTAAAGGTTCACTTATCACCTTTTGATGGTGAACCGTCATTAAATATAGTTTTGTTAACTCTTATACATTCTATTTGGACCAAATAAAACTCTTCTTTAGAATCAGGACATCAAAATTTACTTTGTGTAAATTTTTGGTATCTTTCCGATAAACTTCATTTTTAATGAATAGTGTAAAATGTTGTATTTTAATTCAAAACCTCTTTTTAATCTAATTTCTTTATATGTTTATATTATCTTTTTAATTGGTTTTAAAGTGAAATTATAATATATTTTTACCATTAAATCCAATAGTGGTCTTTGAAATTTATTTTTCTTTGAAATCGGACTTCAACTAGTGTCAATCTTTTGATACTTATTGTTTCATAAAAACACGCTATTTGTCATGACATCGGGAATTAATTATTAAATTAATTAATTTGACTTATATGTTTTTAATTTTTTAAAATAGACTTCATTTTTGAATTCGGAATATCAAATATAGCTTAGGGTGAATTTTTGATAATTTTCTGAAAAACTTCAATTTTTGATGAATAGTGAAACCACTAAGTGGTACTTATAAAAACTGATTTACCGTTTAAATAAAATTTTTCCACCTTTGTGTTTTGAATTTCAAAAATCCTACATACATGGTTGTCATTAAGAAGTAAAATGTGGTTCAATGGGATTAAAATAATTTTTTTGTGAATAGTAACTTATTATGTTTTTAATCGTGATTAGAGGTAATTAGTGTAGTTTAAGGAAAAAATAATGTTTTAATAATATGAAATGAACTTGACACATGTCCTAACCTCATTGGATGTGTCATGGCCGACTGAGACAATCCATGGGTCAACTTGGGGACCCCATGGAGCCACTTTGGTTGGGAAATGACATAAATAACTTTTTATTTAATGTTAAAGTAAAAATGACACACACATTAGATGTTTTACTAAAACAATTTTTACATGGGGTTATACAAGTCAGAGTTTTGACTATAAATATTCATTGGAAAGATAAAAAGATTTACTAAATCATAGTATTTTTTTTATAATTTTTAGACGATAAATCAATTAAATTATTAATGACATCATGATGATGCAGCGATGTCCTCATTATTTAACGATTTAAATAAAATGGAAAGATACTCTAATATCTAATATATAAACATGGCCAAAACCTATTGGATGAGTGGATTTCGAACCCTTATCACCTTATCCTCGAAATAAATCAATGTGGGACCTCTTAAATCCGAATACCATTTTGAAATAAAGTGACTTTTCTTCACTTTCCAAGAGTGCCCCTCCTCTCCTCTTATAAAAGGCCCCCACCTCTACCTCCTTACCCACACTCCCAAAGCCTTTGGCTCAGCCAAACCCTGCCCATGTTGGCTCTCCACATCCCTCTCTTACTCCTTGAAGACTCACTTTGGGCAGAAGGATTCCCAAGGAAGCCTTTGAGCTCAAACCAAAGAGAGTTACCCGATTTTAAGGTAATGTCTTCTTTTGAGTGCTTTTGTTTTATTTTGCTTCTCCAACCCCCTAAACTCTTTTTATTCTTTTCTTTTGTAACAAATAAAGTATCCTCAATATACTAGTATGTTTTTATAAGAAGGATTCTAGCTACACTTACACACACCTACATCTAATGGTTAAACAACATACTGTTTCCGTGGATGGCGAATTTCTACCTCCCGAAACGATGATTGTTCAACATTCTTTTAAAACCTTCAAATGTTGCAATTAAGATGTCATTATATTTATATATGATATATAATATGTTTATGTTTTACTTAATCTTCTGTATTTTTCATTTTTGGCTTACCTTTATGGCTTCCATTATGGGTATACGCAATATTTTCATTTTAGGAAGTGCGGACTACCGCCCCCTCAAAGTGATGTGATTCGTTAATGCCATACGTGGGACGTATAAAGGATGTATTTAATGTTATTATATATGATTCTATACTGGAATTATTATATACATATATATCATTATTATTTCATTCCATTAAAGTATGAGATATAAATTAAAGTAGCGTTCATGCGTACGTACGACTTACCGTCTCCATGAACGGTGCATTTCATTTCTTATCCCCAAATGTAATGTACTATTATAAGTACATGTATATAATGGATATATATGATGAATGATACATCTAAATTATGAATATATTTCTGGAATAATAATATACATACCTCTAATTTAGTTTTAATTCCATTAATATGACAATGAAATGAAAGTAGCGTTCATGCGTACGTACGGCTTACCGTCTCCATGAACGGTGCATTTCATTTATTACCTCTAAATGATAATGTGATATTATAAATACATGTATATACTAGATATATATGATATATATGATATAAAAACCAGGAATGTAATTCTGGATATAATGAACCTTTGACCACATGAACAACATGTAATTGTAAGAAGTCCACTTTCGACTTAAGAACCAAATATCGACAAAACAAACATTATTAAATTAAATGGTTACATAATGTTTATAACATGGCAATAAGTGATATAAAAGGAATAATGAACTTTAAAAATGTTCTTAATCAAGTAGAAATTAACTCAAGTTTATTATTCAGGACGTTAAAGAACGAACAAGACAAGTTGGACCCGAGGTAAGGGATCATACTCCTCTCTTTCTTTTTAAGTACATTCTTTTATGTCATTCCCTCTAAAGCTCATCTTTCTTGTTATTGGGATGTTATTTTATATTACACATACTTTAATTTTTATGTTCATGTGATGAGAGACCCTATTCCCTCTCATCAATCCATTTTGGAAGTTTTGAGTGGCGCCGTTAGGCTGCCGAATTTTCATAAGAGATCTAACCTCTCTCTTTCTTTTTAAGTACTCTCCTATATGTCACTTCTTTTAAGCTTCTATTTGTTATGTTGGGGGATGTTCTTTTATATTCCTCTTTCTATAAACTTTAAGTTAATATGATGAGATACCCTATTTGATCTCATTAATCCATTTTTGTAAGTTTTATGTGGCGCTGTTAGGCTGACGAGTTTTCGTAAGGGATTTTTCATCTCACTTTTATTCCCATGAGATTTATACTAAATTTGCCACAATTTAGATTGAGTGGTGTATGTACTGCCCATTATTCTAATCATTGTGTAATATACTTTCGTTTATGAGTATTTACATCAATGATTTATTGTCCTTCTTTCATGGGGTGTATGTTTTGAAAGATACCCAAGTCTGTAAGGGAACCTTTCACCGTCCTCTTTTCTAAAAGATGTCACGACCCGACCCAACGGGGCTCGAGCCGCGACTCCCCAAGCCCGCCTCCAATAGGCCAGGGGCTGGCGACCAGCGCCGAGTAGGCTATCACACACATGGGAGGCATTAGCCTAAGGTACCTGTACACACGCACCCACAAACACCTCCATGAAACAGTGCAGAGATAGAGAAACTCAAAAGTAAATGCATGCATACAATCTATCGCAAACCAGAGTGCAACAGCAAAAGTACAAGGGCAAAACAGGGCCCACCAAAAGAAAACTACAAAGCGCGTCCAACCTGCTCTGAAGAAGGGGAACGCTGCCACAAACACCCGCCGGAAAGCTCCCTCGGCACAGCTCCGGTAAACACCCCGATCAACTCGCTCACTAAGCTCCGCCTGCTCCGGGTCCTCCTGGGACTCCGTCAAAAGGCCTGTGGTCTGCACAAGACACAAACATGTGCGGGCAAAGCCCGTGCAGGGGTGAGTATAAACATACTCAGTAGGCACCCCAAAAACCCAAAACCCAAGGGAGCAACTGAAGGCAACAGTCCGCTCAACCCAGCCAGAGGGAACCCAGACGAGAGAGAAACTCCATCCCGTGACCATCCTCGGCTAAACACAACTAGTCAGCTCAGCTCAGCTCAGGTGTATGCCCATACATACACCTTGAACAATCCAGATATACACAGCTCACGCCACAAAGCCACAAGAGGTACCGACCTCATCACCAGCAACTGTCCCAACCAGGAGAGTACACCACGAACACTGTCATACCATATGACACTCATCCGAGAGATACACTCCATCGGGATACTCGCAAACATCTCAGACGCTCACCCGAGAGACCACGCTCGTCAGATAGCATCACTGAGGAAACATCGCTGAAACACCATAACCACCAAACTCCTCGGAAAGGGGATCGCCGCTAGGGTCCGCTAGGGGATACCAAGACCCACTCCGGTATACGTAGCTCACAGAGAGGGGATCACTCCCAGGGTCCGCTGGGGGATACCACGACCCGATCTGGCATACGTAGATTTCACAGATAGGGGATCACTCCCAGGGTCCGCTGGGGGATACCACGACCCGATCTGGCATACGTAGATTTCACAGATAGGGGATCACACTCAGGATCCGCTGGGGGATGCAACAACCCGATCTGGCGCTCGACAGAAGCTCCACACTCAGATAGAGGATCATCGTCCATATAAAGATGGTCACGACGATACCGGAACCCTATCTGGTATAACTCGCGATGTAGGGGATCGAACCGACGATGCCGCAACCCTACCGAAACCACGCGCTGAGTAGGGGATCATATAACCAACGATACCGCAACCCTACCATAAACATCATGCTGAGTAGGGGATCGTAAGCCCGACGATGCCACAACCCTACTGTGCACGACCCACCGCGTAGGGGATCATATGTCCGATGATGCCACAAACCCTATGGGGTTAACCTGCTAGATAGGGGATCACCGCCCGTACATAAGCGGTCACAGCGATACCAAGAACCCGATCTAGGTAAAGATGCTAGAGGATCCACTCCGGGCCCACCGGAGGGATACCACAACTCTAACTGTTTAAACATCCCATCGAGAGGATCACAAACCCATATGAAGGTTGTGATGCCACACGAACCCTCGTGGGAACGAACCAAGGGAGAACCCTCAACCACTGCTGGTCTAAACGTCGCTAACCCGAGCGACCCGCCACAACGCCACACTGCGCACCTCCTAGGCCAAAGCCGGAGCCACCATCGCGTTCCACGCGGAAAAACACGCAGGATAGGCTGCTTACTCGCCCGAAACGGAGCACCGGTGAAAAAGGCACTATTCACCGTAGCTAGCTCGTGCGGGGCCCACACAACGATCCCGAAACCCATCGAGCAGATCACACCACGACGATCCCCTCGGAAAAACAAGCGGAATCGACTACTCGCTCGCCCAGAACGGACACCCGGTGAAAAAGGTACTATTCACCGAAGGCCGGCTCAGGTGGGGCCCACGCCTGGATTCCGAAACTCACCAAACGGAACACACCATTGCGTTCCTCTCGGAAAAAAACACAGGATCGACTATTCATCCGCCAAAATCGGACTCCTGGTGCAAAAGCTGCGTTTCCCAGCAAACGCCAAAACTCGGCCTCGTGGGGCCCGCACCCCGTTCACAGACCCAACACCAGGAAACCATCTCAAAAAGTCTGTCGTACCATTAGGGTCTTAACGCCACTGACGGCATGTCAATCGGATGCTCCGGGTAGAAGTTACAACGGCCCGAAGTCGTAAAATAATAAAATAATATTATTTTATACGGCGTTTCTAACTCCCGGGCCACGATCTCGAACCCTTAAACCCTCAAAGTGATTTTAAAAGGTCAGTATCGACGTAAGGAGCGCGTCGCCGCAAACGGCTCGCAAATCGGAGTTACGGTTTGCGAGTTACGGGGGTTTAAAGAACCCCCGGAAAATCCTGGCCGGACCACCGCCAGTCTTGCCGGAAACCACCGCGCCGCTGCCGGATTCCGCCGCGCCGCCGCCGCCGTTGCCGGAAACCGCCGCGCCGCCGCCGCGCCGCCGCCCTGCCTCGCCGGATTTCGCCATGGCCGCCGCCGGAATCTGGGATTTTCGCCGGAAAACTTCCGGGGACCCCCGGGAGCAGCCCGGTGCTCCAAAATCAGATCCGAAACATGTTTCGGAAACCTCGGGACCCGAACTACACAACCCTTATGACAATTTGAAGAAAAACAACACATAAAAGGGATCCGGGATTTTCAAAACGTAAAACACCTACCTTTTGGCGGATCGCCGACGCTTTGCGTGCTCCGCTGCTGCCGCTGCTCAATCTAGGAGTGATCGCCGTCAAAATTGGAGCTCAACGACACCTTGATTGCTTGATTTGGCCTCCGGATTGTTCGTCGCCAAAGAGGGGAGGGGAGGGGCTTCTTGTCCTTCGTACGCACAAAGGAGAGATAAGGGGAGATGATTTATTTATTTAATTAAATCCTCTCCTCTCCATCCAACTGTTCGGCTCCCGACCGCCTTCGACCCGGCGCCCGACGTGAACAAAAGTAAGGTCACCCCTAGGGTAAACGCGCCGTTCTGAACACAACGGCGGTCTCAGATTTTCCATCCGAGACTCCGTTCAGAAGTTATTTGAGCCGACGCCCGCACACTAACTTCGCCACTTATTTACGAAAACACCCCTGGTGGCGTTTCTCACCGCAGGCCCGCGCCCGCAAATTTTACACCCTACCTAGGGTAAACGGCACATTCCGGACGCAACCGTGCCCTCAGATTTTTGTTCTGAGTTACCGTTTAGGAGATATAACACCTCTGCCACATGCATAGTATAAAAATACTTAATATTTTTATAAAATTAATTCCGGGCACACCGGGCCTCGGAATCGCACGCCGTCTTTGCTCCTAGCTCTGGAATTATTCGTAGAAATATTCCAAAGTCTGACATGGCCAAAAACCCGAGTCGCTACATCCTCCCCCACTTAGAACTTTTCGTCCACGAAAAGCCCTAAGCACAAGGAAAGCGACTGGACTCTCAACTGGGTCTCCCACACCAGCGATCTCACCAACAACAACCACTCAGGGTCTTACCAACGCCCTGAACAAAACTCGAGCAAGCAACAAAAGGAAAGAGTACCGCTAAACAGTGTCTGGCAAACTACTGCCGTAAGTAGAAAAGACACAAGGTGTACCTCTATCCATCTGTGGTGCCTCTGGGTCGACTGCCTCCAGGGCATGCAGCTGTCCTCGCCCTCGACCACCAGCTCCCTGAGCTTGGCGTGGACCACCTGGGGGTGGGGGTGGTGGCAACTGGTACTTCCTACCACCGCCTCCCGCTGCACCAGCTCCGCCGCCACGTCCGCCGCCCTGCGGACCTCCTTGCTCGAGATGCTGCCTCTACCATGGCGGTCCATCGACCGACTCCCTCTCAGCAGCACGTCGGGTCGGACAATCTCTAGCAAGATGTCCCCGACCATCGCAAGCATAACACCGCCTCTCCTGCGGCGGACCAAAACTGGCCTGCGATCCCTGTGAGCTCCGAGGCTCAGATCCCCCATCCTGGGGTCGCCTCCTGAAACGCCGGCCACGTCCAGAACCCTGAGTCTGACGTCGGCTACCAGATGCCGATCCGACCGACGAAGTCTCAACTCTCGAGTGCCCAGCACTAACAGGGGAAAACTGCTCAGCCAGAAAACTCTCCACCACCAACGCTCGCTCCAGCACTCCAGCATAGGTGGGCAGGCACAAGGAAACCACACCTGCTCGGATGTCCCTGCGTAAGCCCTGCTCGAAGGTCTGAGCCCTAAAGAACGGGTCTCGAACCATATATAGGGAGTAGCGCGACAGGTCTGTAAACCTCGCTGAGTACTCCGACACAGTCATGCTCTCCTGACGAAGCTGCAGAAGCTCCTGGATCCGCACTGACCTCAGCGTCACCGGATAGAACTCCCCCCTGAAGAGCCGCTCAAACTCTGCCCACGTGAGCGTCTCCTCGTCATGGGACTGCATCACCAAACTCCACCATCGCCCGGAAGAACCATGCAGAAGGCTCGCCGCTAGGACCACCATCTGATCTGGAGGCGTCCTCACTAGGCGGAAAACTCGAGTAACTGCCTCGAGCCAGTCATCAGCTGCCTGGGGGTCTGGATCACCCCAAAACCTTAGAGGTCGCTGCCTCTGGAACTCGTGCAACGCACTCAGCCTGCGTGCAACCTCGTCCTGCACCGCCGGCACAACCAGCTGCTCGACAGGTGGTGGCTCAACTGGCAGACCACCTGGTGGTGCAACCTCAGAACCTGCGCCCTGCTCCACAGCCACTAAACGAGGCGGGTCGTTCGCACAATCCTATTGCGGAACCCTCGCTGGCTGTCGTTGTGGAGGCATCCTGAAATACATTCAAGACACACCACAGTCAAAGAGTATATCTGGAGAGCTGACTCAAGAAGGACAAGGAAAACCCAAAACCCAGTCCTATATGATGCATGTACCATGATGTCCCCACGACCAGTGTACGAATGTCCCGAGTCGAAAGGCAGGTTATCAGAGTCCTGGTGTATGGATACGTCGGCCGCCGCACCAACACTGGAGTCCCTGGCCTGAAAGCCGAACTCGAAACACCCTAACACTGCCGCTATGCAACCCAAACCAAACTCACAGCTAGACCAGCTACGCTCTGAGATCCCAAAGGTGGAACCTCCTCTGATACCACTCTGTCACGACCCGACCCAACGGGGCTCGAGCCGCGACTCCCCAAGCCCGCCTCCAATAGGCCAGGGGCTGGCGACCAGCGCCGAGTAGGCTATCACACACATGGGAGGCATTAGCCTAAGGTACCTGTACACACGCACCCACAAACACCTCCATGCAACAGTGCAGAGATAGAGAAACTCAAAAGTAAATGCATGCATACAATCTATCCCAAACCAGAGTGCAACAGCAAAAGTACAAGGGCAAAACAGGGCCCACCAAAAGAAAACTACAAAGCGCGTCCAACCTGCTCTGAAGAAGGGGAACGCTGCCACAAACACCCGCCGGAAAGCTCCCTCGGCACAGCTCCGGTAAACACCCCGATCAACTCGCTCACTAAGCTCCGCCTGCTCCGGGTCCTCCTGGGACTCCGTCAAAAGGCCTGTGGTCTGCACAAGACACAAACATGTGCGGGCAAAGCCCGTGCAGGGGTGAGTATAAACATACTCAGTAGGCACCGCAAAAACCCAAAACCCAAGGGAGCAACTGAAGGCAACAGTCCGCTCAACCCAGCCAGAGGGAACCCAGACGAGAGAGAAACTCCATCCCGTGACCATCCTCGGCTAAACACAACTAGTCAGCTCAGCTCAGCTCAGGTGTATGCCCATACATACACCTTGAACAATCCAGATATACACAGCTCACGCCACAAAGCCACAAGAGGTACCGACCTCATCACCAGCAACTGTCCCAACCAGGAGAGTACACCACGAACACTGTCATACCATATGACACTCATCCGAGAGATACACTCCATCGGGATACTCGCAAACATCTCAGACGCTCACCCGAGAGACCACGCTCGTCAGATAGCATCACTGAGGAAACATCGCTGAAACACCATAACCACCAAACTCCTCGGAAAGGGGATCGCCGCTAGGGTCCGCTAGGGGATACCAAGACCCACTCCGGTATACGTAGCTCACAGAGAGGGGATCACTCCCAGGGTCCGCTGCGGGATACCACGACCCGATCTGGCATACGTAGATTTCACAGATAGGGGATCACTCCCAGGGTCCGCTGGGGGATACCACGACCCGATCTGGCATACGTAGATTTCACAGATAGGGGATCACACCCAGGATCCGCTGGGGGATGCAACAACCCGATCTGGCGCTCGACAGAAGCTCCACACTCAGATAGAGGATCATCGTCCATATAAAGATGGTCACGACGATACCGGAACCCTATCTGGTATAACTCGCGATGTAGGGGATCGAACCGACGATGCCGCAACCCTACCGAAACCACGCGCTGAGTAGGGGATCATATAACCAACGATTCCGTAACCCTACCATAAACATCATGCTGAGTAGGGGATCGTAAGCCCGGCGATGCCACAACCCTACTGTGCACGACCCACCGCATAGGGGATCATATGTCCGATGATGCCACAAACCCTATGGGGTTAACCTGTTAGATAGGGGATCACCGCTCGTACATAAGCGGTCACAGCGATACCAAGAACCCGATCTAGGTAAAGATGCTAGAGGATCCACTCCGGGCCCACCGGAGGGATACCACAACTCTAACTGTTTAAACATCCCATCGAGAGGATCACAAACCCATACGAAGGTTGTGATGCCACACGAACCCTCGTGGGAACGAACCAAGGGAGAACCCTCAACCACTGCTGGTCCAAACGTCGCTAACCCGAGCGACCCGCCACAACGCCACACTGCGCACCTCCTAGGCCAAAGCCGGAGCCACCATCGCGTTCCACGCGGAAAAACACGCAGGATAGGCTGCTTACTCGCCCGAAACGGAGCACCGGTGAAAAAGGCACTATTCACCGTAGCTAGCTCGTGCGGGGCCCACACAACGATCCCGAAACCCATCGAGCGGATCACACCACGACGATCCCCTCGGAAAAACAAGCGGAATCGACTACTCGCTCGCCCCGAACGGACACCCGGTGAAAAAGGTACTATTCACCGAAGGCCAGCTCGGGTGGGGCCCACGACTGGATTCCGAAACACACCAAACGGAACACACCATTGCGTTCCTCTCGGAAAAACACACAGGATCGACTATTCATCCGCCAAAATCGGACTCATGGTGCAAAAGCTGTGTTTCCCAGCAAACGCCAAAACCCGGCCTCGTGGGGCCCGCACCCCGTTCACAGACCCAACACCCGGAAACCATCTCAAAAAGTCTGTCGTACCATCAGGGTCTTAACGCCACTGACGGCACGTCAATCGGACGCTCCGGGTAGAAGTTACAACGGCCCGAAGTCGTAAAATAATAAAATAATATTATTTTATACGACGTTTCTAACTCCCGGGCCACGATCTCGAACCCTTAAACCCTCAAAGTGATTTCAAAAGGTCAGTCTCGACGTAAGGAGCGCGTCGCTGCAAACGGCTCGCAAATCGGAGTTACGGGGGTTTAAAGAACCCCCGGAAAATCATGGCCGGACCACCGCCAGTCTCGCCGGAAACCACCGCGCCGCTGCCGGATTCCGCCGCGCCACCGCCGCCGCCGACGGAAACCGCCGCGCCGCCGCCCTGCCTCGCCAGATTCCACCATGGCCGCCGCCGGAATCCGGGATTTTCGCCGGAAAACTTCCGGGGACCCCCGGGAGCACCCCGGTGCTCCAAAATCAGATCCGAAACATGTTTCGGAAACCTCGGGACCCGAACTACACAACCCTTATGACGATTTGAAGAAAAACAATGCATAAAAGGGATCCAGGATTTTCAAAACGTAAAACACCTACCTTTTGGCGGATCGCCGACGCTTTACGTGCTCCGCTGCTGCCGCTGCTCAATCTAGGAGTGATCGCCGTCAAAATCGGAGCTCAACGACACCTTGATTGCTTGATTTGGCCTCCGGATTGTTCGTCGCCAAAGAGGGGAGGGGAGGGGCTTCCTATCCTTCATACGCACAAAGGAGAGATAAGGGGAGATGATTTATTTATTTAATTAAATCCTCTCCTCTCCATCCAACTGTTCGGCTCCCGACCGCCTTCGACCCGGCGCCCGACGCGAACAAAAGTAAGGTCACCCCTAGTGTAAACGCGCCGTTCTAAACGCAACGGCGGTCTCAGATTTTCCCTCCGAGACTCCGTTCAGAAGTTATTTGAGCCGACGCCCGCACACTAACTTCGCCACTTATTTACGAAAACGCCCCTGGTGGCGTTTCTCACCGCAGGCCCGCGCCCGCAAATTTTACACCCCGCCTAGGGTAAACGGCACATTCCGGACGCAACCGTGCCCTCAGATTCCCGTTCTGAGCTACCGTTTAGGAGATATCACACCTCTGCCACGTGCATAGTATAAAAATACTTAATATTTTTATAAAATTAATTCCGGGCACACCGGGCCTCGGAATCGCACGCCGTCTTCACGCCTAGCTCTGGAATTATTCGTAGAAATATTCCAAAGTCTGACAGGGCCAAAAACCCAAGTCGCTACAAAAGACTTCTTTTTTTGGGTGTTTCAATTTACATATTGTTATGTTGGGATATGTTCTCATATATCCTTATTGATGTAAATTTTAAGTCCAAGTGATGAGATACACTTTTTATCTCTCATCAACTCATTTTGATGTGACGCCGTTAGGCTGTCAAGGGAACTTCTTAACCCAATTTCGATTTCTTTGGGATCAACATGTTGTTATTGAATATGTCATCCTTTGAATATGTGTGAATGACCTTTGATTATTTTACACTTAATATCCACTTATATTTGGTGTATTCGTTTGTCACACATAATTATGTAATTGATTTATCCTTAAACCAAGGATACCGTCTTTGTAAGGGACTTCGTCTCAATCTCCTTTCGTTGAGGCATATTTCGTTTTATACAAAACTTTCTTTTTTAACGGTGTATAAACCCCTTTGACTTTTACTTTTATACAAAATGAATCTTTCTCTACGAAGCATTTTACAAAACGACAAAAAGGAATGTTTCTTTTAACGTACGCGGTGACAACGACCTTTTCCGCCGCCGCGAGTATTATTTGGTCTTTGGCTTCCTCAACAAGCCATAATATTTTTAAAATAAAATAAATACCATATACTCTTTTATGTATTTTGGTATTGAAAATAGTTATGATAAAGGATTCTATTATGTCAATATATTTATGATATATTGTGATTGAAATGTGGAAATTTTATCATTCCTTTATATTGGTTTTATGTTTTATGATTTTATATTGGTACTTGGACATTTTAACGGGTGGTTACGTTATAAACCATATGACGGGTGGTGCCGTGAATACCAGGACGGGTGGTTACGTTATAACCTCCAATGCATTGGGTATGGAAGTTGGCCGTATGGCTATTCCATTAAGTATGTATGGAAGTTGGCCGAATGGCTATTCCATTAAGTGATATGTGTGGAAGTCGACCGTATGGTTATTCCACTTAAGTATGTTTATGTCCCAAGTTACCTTTATATGTTATGTGTTCATTATATGGGTTTTATGGTAATCTTTTCATTACAAAAGGGTAAGTATTGAACTTTTATTCAGAGAATATTTTTTACTACTTCGAAGAGGTGAAAAGTATTACTTTGATAAAGTATACATGGTTTACCTGTTGTTTTGAAAAACTAACAGTTTTCATTCTTTGTGTATCCCTTACTGAGCTTTTTATGCTCATCCCAAGTTTTTGAAATGTTTTTCACAGGACTTAGCGTGGAATAGGGTCAAGGATGGGATCAAGGGAAAGTCATGCTACCTAAAACATGGAACTACACATGTTTCTTTTTAAGAGTTTTTATTTTATGGAAATTTAGTAGAGGCGACTACTTTGTAATCTTCTGAGATGCAATAGTTATGTCCTAATTCTATAAAACTCTAAACCTGAAAAGATCCTCAATGTGAATTAATCATTTAATTCAATATTAAGAGATGTTTAAGGCTGTGGCCTTATAGTTATACTAAATAACTTTAAATAAACTTCCTCCTTGCAATCATATTCATAGATCTCTTCATTATTACCTGGGGAAATGAAACATAATAATGGTGAGCTCAAATTCATTGTAAGGGTTAAATATAGTGGATTCATGAATCAATAATAAGTGAAACATAATAAATTAGATGTGAATGATATAGAAAGATGAATAAATGAAAACACTTTACATCAATAAGCTTAAAATAGAATTGCATCCAAATATTCTATCATAGTGAAACACTCATAGAATGTAATATCCAAATAATGAATAAATAAAATGAATATTAATTATACCTCTTGTATATGGATCATATACCATTATACCATCATGATGGTTTATGTCTGTGGTTAGAAACCCGTCAGATGTTTGAAAACAGACTCATAGGGTATGTCACTAGCCGGTTTGTATCATGAGACATGTCTCAGAATCGATGCGATATAGTAAGCCCTGCACATCACTAACAATCCATATAATTCGTTATACATGGATTTAATATAAAAATGATATGCTAATTTGATATCTATATTAAATAGAGTATACATTTTAATATATATTTCAACAATTAAAATATCATTAAAAAACACCGTACATGAAATGGTTTACGACATAAGGCATTAATCATATCCATGAGAGAATAAAATGGTTATTTACTAGAATTATAATTTTAACGTAAAAATTATGTCAAATTAATAATATATTCAACCTATAATAAATATTATGTACACAATACCAAGAAAGTATCGATGAAATAAAAAATCATAAATGTATGTTGTAATCAATTGAGCCATACTACTAAACATTAATAATCACTAAATGAAAAATATAATACCATGAATCTAAATTGAATCCTGAAATATATATAAATGTGTAATACTCATACACCAAAAAAAATAAATATGAGGTGATCAATGGAAATATCATGGAATTAAATGTGAGATGAGAAAATCCCTTTCTATGATTTTATCATTAGAGTGATGATAAATTAATGACATAGATATGTGTGACAAATAATAATCCTCAAAATATAAGTGGATATATAGTATAAAACAATCATATTTTAGTCACACAAATTCATGAAGAACGTAACCAAATAAATAGATGTTTAACTCAATGAATGAAAATTGAGTTATGAAATCCCTTAAATAATGTTCTTTGATTGATCTTAATAAACCAAATAAAATATTTAGATTCATTAATTAATTATTACATAACCTCCTATACATTGATTAGATTTTTTATAAACTTAATTGGTTTGTTCATGGACTTATAATTGGTTTAATAGGTTCAACATTATTGTTTTCAAAGCATTATCATCATTTATTTTCATAATCAGCATACTTCCTCAAATTCATATTTCTTTTCATTTTCTGAATATACCACCTTATGTGTAAGTGGGAACCTCACAAACTGGTACCAAATTTCAAACACCACAGTCATTATCATCCACCTGAAAACAACAAATTTCAAATTTAAAAAACCGATCCCACATCCAAAAAATCACACAACAGCCACGATCTGCCTCGACTCGTGCTCCATGATTCGCAATCAACCCATCATCGTCATCACATCATCAGTAACCAGAGTCCACCAGAACACATCTCCATTGCCATTGTTGAAATCTAAAAAGCATCGAAATAGTATGGGTCAAACCACATATCTTCAAACAACCAACACTAGAGACACCTCATCCTCTCCATCGACATATCACAATTTTTCATTTGAATCGAAACAAAATAACATGCATGTCATCACCACTAATCATCCGATAGAAACACCAATCATCACTTGGAACCAAACCTGCAGAAATCTGCATAATCTTTATCACATCCTGAGACAGCCAAACCCTCCCAACCCTAATCGCACCATGCCAAATCAATTGATGGATCCACTATGAAATAGATACGAACATCGGAAAACAACATCAGACCTTCCACCATGTGCATCCATCAACACTATCCCAATCCTCCCACTCGACCACTGTGCCCTAATAGAGTGGAGTACGACACAAAGGTTTAGGAAAGAAAGGGTAGATAAGGAGCATGGGGATAGGTTGCGAATAAATAGGGATTGACACTACGAGAATTCGCCTACAATCCCTCACCACATCACCTAATCAGCTATCCACACCATCACACTGACCATATATTGGGGAAAGGTCGATAAAGCCCTCCACAGCGTAGACACCAACACCGATCCAAAACCAAGGCGCGAGGTGTACTGAGATGCACCTGGTACAAGACATGGAAAAAATAAAGTCATACGAGGAAGAATGATGACATGAAGATGGAGAAAGGTTCCCCTGGGATGGAGGGTTTTGGGGAGAAACCCTAGATCCCACGAGTGCTGAGCGGGAGAGAGACGATAGGATCAACTTACTTGTATTCATGAATAGCTGTTTGATTGAAAAATGGATAAACATACATAATTGTAAATATATATTATTAGGGACATTATAGAGAATGATATGTTCTTAAAATGATTTTGGTTAAATACCACGAGTATGACTCATTAGATAAAAGGAAATGATAAACGCTTGGATGCACATGGATGTTCTATGCACAATTAACTTGTTTTGTATTATTATTTCATATTATTAGTGTGAAAGGATTCCAATACATTGCATGACATAAAATTCATACAATATGATCTTTTTCTTTTCAATTAGAATGGTTTCATTAATAGTCTAGAAGATATAAATAGAATGGAAACATGTCATCTTTGAATATGATACATTAAAAAATCATGGGATTTGTTTTAATTTTTAGTATTATTGGATGGGGTAGAAATAGAGGATGATGTGGCATTCCAATTGCATAAATATATTATATTTCATTTATGGTACTATAATTATCATATAATTTGGATGAGTGGAGGTGAGGAGTGTTCCAAAATAGAATTAAACTTGTAAAATAAGGTGGAAGAAGGGAAGGGAGGTTCACCTCTTGAGTAATACTCCTTGAGAATCTCCTTAAGGCCTCTGCTTATTTATTTTACATGACACCAACATGGAATAGATGTTGGGGAGAGATTTGGAATTGTATTTTTCAAAACCGAAGTAAGCCTTAAAGCATGAGTGGTGAGAGAGGATTATGAGGTGAGTGTTGGTTTATATAGTGCAGGGGAGCATGGTGTTCTTAATATTTTAATAATTTCTTTATTATTTCTTAATAGGATCAGAAATAGTGATGATTCAATGTCAACAAATAGTAATAAGTTAATGTGAGTTCTAACTACTAGATTTTTCATCATTATTGAAGTAGGGAATAATGTATTTATATAATAATGAATTCATACTGTAATTACCATATTTCTCTATTCATCTAAATATCTATTATTTCTGAAAAATCACAAAACTTCATCCATAATATTTTTTGAAGAGTATAATATAAAAATGAACTCCATGTTTCATAAATAATTTACTAAATAAGCTAATTTTATTTTTTAATTAATTTAATTGTTTAATAAAAACATACCAACCCATAACATATTCATCTTCATTTTGATGGTTCCTAAATTTATTTATACATTCATTGGAAGGATATCATTCACAAGGATTATATTACAATTCATAAGTGTATGTTACTATTTCTAAGGCTATGTACTATTCATAAGGGTATGTTACTATTCACAAAAAATTAAATTCATTCTATCAGACTGCGAATATCCCCATAATCATAACTGTGTATATCTGTTTTCTTATATTCAAAACACAGAATAAGAAAATTTCTGTTTAATGGGTTTTTTATGAATATCTCATATAACCCAGTGTAATTTTACAGAGACTCGATGATTTTTACAATAGAGGCTATATAATGAAATGAATTAATTTTAGAAACACATACCGTAAAATGTTTTGTGTGTTATTTTCATTAATATAATAAGAATTTACTGTTATAGGATAAAATTTTATTTTAGAATCCATATCCTTTCCTAATGTTGTGGAATTATATTACTTTCTATGAATGTAAATAAATACAAATAATTCATATAGTTTTATTTATAATTATAATTTCATCCTATGGTTAGTTGTTGATCAATTTCCAATTCATCCATTACTCTATGAAATGAATATATAAAATGAATTATTTATTTCGGAAGCAATAAAACATATTTCAAGGAAATAGAAGATCTATTAATAGGGACATGTCATTCCATCTATTTTTTACTATTTTCCAAAACAAATATGGTTAGAAAAATTAATTGTAAATTAATATATAAACCTAATGGTAAAAACATAGGTTCATCATTTATTTCAATGATATAGCTAAAAACAATGAGATTTTATCATGTTTCCTCATATGATAGTGGTATGTGCTTAACCCATTTCATCCATCGGTCATGTGTTCATGCCCCACTACCAAACTAGATATGACATTTTAAACCCTTCATGTGGGTTTTCCATTATATAAAAACATATGTTAATAATTCCTATGAGATTACCAAAATAATTAAAATATACATCCATAAAATAAAATCAATTAGAAAATAACAATTTTACTATGGTTTTCAATACATTAATTAATTTAACATTGTATAATAATCTTATTTAAATAATATTACAATTCAATTAATTATAATATTAACACTAAAGGATATCAATACCATTAATATTATGTCTAAAATATATAAAGAATTATTCAACAAAAAACGGCTTAATTAAAAAAATTTAGCAAACCAATGGGTTGAATTGAAATTAATTTCTCCCAAAATATCCTTAACAATATTATATTTCCAACACACAAAATTTAAAAATGGATGTATAATATATTGAAATTAATTTCTTATTTATACTAATTAACCAAGAATGAAATCCATATCTCGTAATCTAATGAAGAAAAAAATGATTGTAAAATTTAATGAAACCCGTATATAATTCATGATTTTTATACCAAAATACCAATGATTAATATTATCCTAAAATTTAATTCATTTTATTCAAAATTCATAAATTGATCTTATTTTTATTTCATGAAACAAACTTCTTTATTTTAGGGATAAATGAAGGTCATATATTATCATTACCTATTCAAGTCCTATATAATATTATGTAAATAATTAATGGATTATACTATGAATAGATCTAGTGAGTGTAAAACTAAGATAACTAAAATGCTTATTATCGTGAACCATGCGATGATGAGGTAAATCCCAATTCACCCATTTCAAAGTAATTATCTCTAGGTACATTACTTCCAAATCCATGTCTACTTGTTATATCAATATCAATATGTATATCTAAGAAAAACCATATAATTGTCTACTTAAATAGAAAATCAATATATTCTTCGTACATAATCTATCACAATTTTACGTTCTATAATCCATGTTTTCATAAATATTTTTTCTATAGTTTAAACTATGCATCCTTTCAAATAAACATTATTGACCCCAACTCCAGTAACCTGGATCTCATTCCATAATTTATTACACTCGCATAATATATAAGGAATCACATCCATAAAGACCAATTTTTTAATAAGTCTTGGAAAACAAGAAATATGTGATCCATTAATTACATTTGAATACATAAAATAAAAAATAATTTTAAAAAATATTAATATTCATTCATGTATAACCTTTCATATAAAATTATGTGATGTTCCTAGATTCTTGAGAAATGTAACAAAATAATGGTGAAATCAAATACTCAGTAAGGGATATGTACAATGAAAGATATCATGAATATATATTCATAGTAAACATGGAAAGTTAAAAAACTAATAATACAAGTCATTTAAAAAATTGACTTTCATTATGAAATAAGGAAAAATAAATACCAAAAAGTAAATAACTGAAAACACAATCCATTTAATAAACAAATTGATAATGAAATATATCCAATGATAATATCATGCTGAAAATCACTTAGATAATAATAAATGAATTTTTAGTGAAGTATATTCTTATTTATCATACATTATTATTTCTATGTACGGTAATTATTTTCCATAATGTCCTTATACATGATGGTTTTGTTTACACTACTATCAATTTCATCCCACGAAATACTAATACGACTAGTTACGAAAACATAGGGTATGGACAACTGATTTTTCATCAGATGACTATTGATTCAATTAGGGAATTTCAATTACATTATTCAAACCCATATATTTATGGTCCCAACTATTCTTCATATATAATATAATTAATTTATTTAATAATAGATATGATTTATCAATTGTATGTATTGAATAAAGGATTGAAATTTATAAATATTTCACAAGTTTATAATATAAAATGAACTGAATAAACCATACACAATAATGTTATATAGTTTAAGGAATAATCATATATATTAAAATAATATATTCATTAATGGGAAACATAATTTCTCATGATCATAGGATAGTAAACATTTCATTGGGAATTTAATGACTACCCAATGAAACAAGGAAGCCTTTGTCAATAATATCCATGGATATTATAATCATAAAAAATCTAAAGGAATAATGATAGTGGTATTATCATATAACCATTATATTAAAAATATTTTTCTTTATTTTGTTGAATTAAAATACCATAATCTAACTTTATAATCATATTTGTGAAATATAGACTTTTCATTTTGAAATTTTTTATTAGAATCATTTTCAATGATATTTAATTTTAAAAAAATTCTTTCAAAATATCCTAGTAAACATTAATGGGATGATTCAAATAATCTATTTTCATTATGGTGTGTAATAACATACTAATAAAAATTGTAATTTTACATTATTTATGCACTGTGTAAATGATAAAAATGTGCAATGTTCTGAAAACATCTAATATATTCCTTTCTAATTTTTACTAAAATCAAAATTGGGATTGTTATAAAAATGATGTAATATTCATTTGAGAATATATTTTATAGATTTAAATGGGTTAAAATTATTTTTATAATCCATTTTTTGAATTTTTACTACTTTTTGTATTAGTTATTAGAAAACTTTGGTTTGGAAGAAATCATATAATTGACCGGAGAGATAAATGATATCAGATTTTCATGAAACATTTTTCTAAATATTTTTAAGTGAAAATTGAGTTTAAATGTCTATATTATATGATTATATAATGAGTAACCATAGGATAATAAAATAAATTTTTTTAATGAAATTGTTAAGACCCTAAAAATCCGTGGAATTTTTTTCTTAAATACGTGGGATTTTTTACAAGTTCGTGAAAATTTACAGCCCTTGATTCCAAGGCCTGGTGAACCCGGAATCAATTTTTGATGTTTTGTTCTAGTATGTTCAGTTAACGTACGAGCAATATTTTATAACTTTGGAACCGGTGCTCGGAACTAAAATCGGAGGGCACCGTTGAATAGT
Organism: Viscum album; assembly: GCA_963277665.1. NCBI lineage: Eukaryota > Viridiplantae > Streptophyta > Magnoliopsida > Santalales > Viscaceae > Viscum > Viscum album. Next base: position 1,021,615,512 of record OY728143.1, read on the forward strand.
GCTGGTATTCGCTTAAGAAGACTTTCACCTTGACGACAAATGGTGAATAATTAAAGTTAGTTTTTGTTTTTTTTTATAATAAAATAATAAAATAAATTAGACAAAACTTTATTTTATTTTATGCTTTTATGTGTGTGATTGTTTGTTAAGACATCCACTTGGGATTTGGAGGTGGGACAACCACAACCTAACCTCCCATGAGAGGTTATGGTGGTGGGGCCACCCAGATTTTTTTCTTCTCATGAGAGGTTAAAACGTGGGGACCAGCCGAGACCATAACCTCTCTTTTAAATAATAGGGGTGGGGACCAACTGACCCCTATTAATTTGAAGAGAATATAACCTCTCAACTCTGCCTCATTAATGAGGGAGAGCCTCTCCACCTCCCTTAGTTTTCAAATTTGTGCCAACTCCCAAATTAATGGGCCAACCTAATGAATTTAATTGGAGCAAACTTTTCAATTAATTCACCATTTTTAATCCTGATCCAATGATTAAAATAATATACAAACAATTATTTTGGGCACATTCATTTTGGTGGAAACATGGGAGAGGAAGAGAACATGGGGAAACATATCATCTCTAGTGAAGAACGCCCCTCCCAACGAAGAATGCAAAGAACTCTGGTGACAATTCTTCTACGAATTTCTTCCCAGGACACCTACCAACATAGAGCATATACCCTCCTCATTGTCATCAATAGAGCGAAGATTGATCTTGGATTGGAAGTGTGTGGTGGAGGCGATGAATGAAGGTCTCCTCCGTCTTCCTTCCGCTACCCCGTCGATGAACGACGAATGATGAAACAAAGGAAGTGGTTTAGTTTCTTTTATGTTCCATGTTATTTCATTCTGTTAAAAATGAAGAATGATGATGATTATCTTTTATGGGTGGAATTTTGTGCTTCATTGTTGTGAACCAATTGTTACCACCCTAAACACGGTGAATGCTGGACGAACAAACATGGTCTGACACCTCCATGGATCTTGTTTTTGATTGGACTTCGACTTGGCGATGAAGAAAGTGGAAACAGAGGCGACAAGGACAAAGGCCACGCTACTAATGACCACCAGGAACCGTGCCACCTCTACGACATTCCGAACCACCTCCGGCCGAACCCGGTCCGGCCCAACCGCCCAGCCGCCTACACGAGCTGTGCGCCCTGGCGGAACCCCGCACCGAACCACGCCCTACCGAACCCACAGCCCGCCTGGCCGCGCGTCACGCCAAACTGGCCGCCGCCAGGCCGCCCGCCCAGCCGCCCGCTTGGCCCCCCGCCAGGCCGCTGCCCGGCCAATGCCTGGGTGCCCGCTTGGCCACCGCCTGGCCACCCCTCGGGCCACACCCGGCCGCCCGCGGTCCGACTGGCCGGGCCACTGCTTGGCTGCCCCCTGAGTTTGCTACTGCCCACCCCACGTGCACCCGGCCTGATGGACCCCTCGCAGCCACCCGGCCGAGCCGGCGTCTTGGCTCCCTCACGGCCACCAGGCCTGTTGGCCTACCCATCCCCCCTTTCAGCCTCCCGACTGATCCAGTGTCTTGCCCCCCACCTCGCGGTACCCTGGCCAAATCGGCCCGGCTGTGCCCGTCGGTCCATGCCGCACCCTCGTGAAACTCCGGGCCGAACTGGCCTTGAGCCCAGGCCAAACCACTCTCGTAGTCTGCTGTGCCGGGCCCAGCGGACTAGGACGAACAGAACAGGTTGACCTGCCAAATGGGTCGGGTCAGACCCAACGAGATTGACCGGGTCAACCCAGACCGGGTCGGACCGGACCCAGGCCCTCTACTGACCCATTACCTACTTTCGCCATAACATTGGCACCAGACGACCATTTGTCGAACCGTCTGAAGCGCTGGTATTTTTGGAGTGTGATGGTCCCTTGAGTATACCTAAATGGATTTTGAAGTTTAGTTGAGTTACGGTTAGTTTGGATCGTACACGAATTCAACCGGGATCCCTAGACTAAAAGGTTAATAACTCCCAGACCGGGCATTCGATTGACGCACCGTCATTTGCATTGAGACCTTTTCGATGTGGTGGATCTTTGAGATACTTCTACATGGGACTTCATGAAAGTTGGAGTATCTATATTTAAGTCATGGAGCGGATCCTCCAGGAGATGAGTGAGCTTAGTGGAGAGACAAAGTAGATGGCTAAGACCTGACGACTACTGACCGATTCGACTCGGAGTGACCCGGCTAGCCCAGTGGGGAGCACCTCTGTGTGAAGCGGCAGACCCATGGTGGGAAGAACGTCTGTGTGACGTGGTAGACCAATGGTACTCGATGGGAGGAGTACCTTAGCAGACTATGAGGGGAAGGTCCTCTGTGTGATGCATTTGACCCATGGTGTTGAGCGCCTTTGGGTGACACGGCAGACACATGGTACTCGATAGGAGGAGTATCTAAGTAGTCCATGGATAGTGGAAAGTGCTTCTGTGTGACGTAGCAGGCCCACTATAATCGATAGAGGAGGATTACACCATCAGCCGAGGTTCTGATAGTGTGACATGGGATGTTACTTGATACCACCCCTAGAATAAAAATCCTGGTTTGTGTTGATTAAAAACATTGTGTTTTCCTTATGATTGAGATGGGTTACTTAATAACATAGATATATGTATGGGCATATACCTAAGTGAGGTTATCCATTGAAATCATACTTTTTGGTTTATCTGTGTTGGATTTTGTGAGACCTTGAGGGTCTCGGGGTACCTATTGGGTATCGTTATACTCAGCCCTGCATGAGATATGCCCGAACCTCAGTGTGTTGGATGTAGATGATGGACAACGCTGACGGTGGTTGAGAGCCCCAGGACTGGATGGTACCCGGAGGTGGACCCGATGAAAAATCTATACTCAGAGGAGACAGACATACATGGAGCATTATGGAGGCTATCTGTACCTACCCTTCATGTACGATTTAATAAAGGACGATCCATGAGCTCCTTTCACCTTTTAGCTATTTTCCCTTTCTAGTGGTACTTGTAATTAATAGTTGGGCTTGTATTTCTGGTCCCATTTACTTTTCAACAGTCTTTTGTATATAGTTTTAAATTGTGTTTTGCTTCTAGTTGTGTGCTCTATTGTGTTTGTTTAAAATTTTAAAGGAAATTCTTTCCCAGTATAGGGATTTAGTCCATTGGTGCTAGTCGACATGCCATGTCTTATGGAAGGTGGGCTTGGTGTTGTCACGATACAGGCCCCAGGGGATGGGTCATGACAAATTGGTATCAGAGGGGTTGGTTCTACCTTAAAACTTTGGACTCTGGTATTTTTTTTCTATGATGCAATAGTTTTAAGGGTACTAAGTGTGGCTTTCAATTTAGAGAGTCTAGTGTTTGTGCGCTGGCCGACATATCCATACACTAGGACCTTGAATACTGATTTCTATCTCAGTGCACAAAAATACCGATTTCGTGTGTGTTTTGAAACATTTTTCTTCAAGTCAGCACACCTGGGACAACTCACCAGTTATAATCTTTTAACCATGTCACATCAGTTTATTTCAGCATGCATCCCTATGGACTACCAGTTAGAGCCCTGAGAAGCGTATGAACTGGTTGCCCACGGAGTTACGAGGCCACGGTGGAGGGCACTTTACACTAGAGGAACCAGCGGTACAACTTTTCGTTAGGCCACTGATGCCACCAACCCCAGCATCAGACGATGCACGCCGCTTGAGCAAATTGCACGAGTTCTAGTGCCAGAGGCCACCCAGGTTCAGGGGAGAGATGGACCCGCATGAAGATGAGGATTGGCTGGAGGTTGTGGTGAGAGTCTTCAGACTAGTAGGGACACCAGGTGACTTTATGGTGATTCTTGCTGCCATCCTTCTATAGGAAGCATCGGGCAGATGGTGGAACTTGATTCTCTAATTGCATAAAAAGATGAAACTACTATGGATAGTCTTCAAGAGCCTATTTTAGGCAGATTTTTCCCATCCACCCTTCGTGCGGTGTAGATACAAGAGCTATTTCATCTCTAGAAGGGTAGGAAGATAGTTGTGCAGTACTAATCAAGGTTCACCGACCACTCGTGATACTCTATAGATATGGTGTGGAACCCATTATTTTGGGCTCCGACCTTCGATTAGGGGATCAGGTGAGAGATCTGATCATCGAGGATCTCTATCAGCATCTCGATGCAGGCATGTGTGTTAGTGAGAGCCCTCCTAGTAGAGAGTTTACTTGCTGAGCAGCCACTAGCAGCGAGACCCACTACTAGTCGACATGCAGTGCAGTCTTCTATAGCTGGAAGTTGATAGATGACACAGATGTCCAAGAAGACTAGACCCATGGGTGGACGACCGCATGACTAAGGATCTGTTGTGCGGGGCACCCGGGGCAGTGACTTACCTTCCAGGAGCAGGAAGTGTTACTCATGCGGAGGACATGGTACATGGCTCGTGACTGTCCGACCTGCCATGCAGACAATCAGAAGGCAATCGAAGGACCTCCCATACAGAGACAAATATTCGATAGAGGCGGTCAGCTGGGTGCAGGTGGACGTGGTAGAGGAGCTGGTCATGTAGATGGTGGTGGGTGATGATTCGAGGTGTTACCACCACCACGACTAGGAGGTCCAACCCGACCGTAGGGAGCAGGTGGAAAGGGGAGAGCTCATCTCCAGGCAGCTAAGGCCTACGATCACGGAGCTCCATAGATGATTCGAGTTATGATCTATGTATATTCCACCTTAGATGCAGTTCCTATAGACACAGGTTCCATTCATTTGTTCATTTCCACATCTCACATTTTGGATCTCGGAGATTCCAAAGGAGCCGTTTGTTCGATCCTTATTTATAGAGACTCTTAAAGGAGAAGATGCAATGATTAATCATTGGTGCCAGTAGTCTGAGAATACTCTAGGAGGTGAGAGATTCGAGTGAGATCTCCTCATAGTGGCATCGAGGCCTTATGACATTATGTTGGGTATGTGCTGGTTATATAAAGTCCACGCTCAGATCGACTGTATTAGGCACAAAGTGCACTATGTTCGCACAGATGGGACCAGGTTCACCTACACTATCGAGAAGAGATCTTTTTCAGCACTAGACAGACTTACTCAGAGGAGGTGTAGCCAATCACTCATTAGCTGGTCTGCCTTACCCTCAAAGTAGTAGATGTGGAGAGTCTGACTTATCCTGTCATGGTGGACCAATATGTGGATGTTTTCCCTGATGATGTTATAGTTCTACCTCCTCAAAGAGATGTGAACTTCTACATTGGCATGTACCCTTGGACGAAAATGATATCTACACCAGCATATCGAATGGCTCCCATTGAGCTTCATGAGCAGCGGGTATAGCTAGAGGACTTGTAGGGGAAGGGATTCATCTGTCCTAGTGTTTCTCCATGGGTTTTCCCGATTATGTTTTCCAAGAAGGAAGACGGGAGCATGAGGCTTTGGGTTGACTACCATCGCCTGAATCAGGTGACCATAAAGAACAAGTACCCACTCTTGAGGATTGAAGTCCTCTTTGATCAGCTGAAGGGAGCTCAGTGGTTCTCGAAGATAGACCTCTGATGAGGCTATCACAAACTCAATGTTTGAGATGAGGTTGTACAGAAGACGGCCTATAGATTTCGGTATGGCCACTAAGTGTTCTTAGTTATTCCCATTGGCATAACCAATGCTCGAGCAGTGTTTGTGCGACTCATGAACATGATTTTCCAACCTTACCGTGATCACTTTGTCGTATTTTTCATCGACGACATTCTAATCAACTCGATTACTGAGGAGAAGCATGCCTACCATTTGCAAGTAGAACTGGACAGACCCAGAGAGAACTATATTTATGGTAATCTCTTGAAGTGCACGTTTTGGATTCGAGAGGTTCACTACTTGGGACACGTCATCTCGGAGGCTGGAGTTTCTGTAGATCTATTGAATATTGAAGTAGTACTTTCTTGGGATCCACCCATGAGTGTGATAGAAGTACAGAGTTTCCTGGGTTTCGCTGGGTACTCCCGACGGTTTGTTTCTGACTTATCCAGAGTTGTAGCACCAGTATCATCCTTGATGAAGAATGGGAAACCCTTTGTGTGGTTGGAGAGATTCCAACATATCATTCAGAAGCTGAGGTAGATCCTGACTTGTGCCCCCATGTTGAGGCTTCCATATGAGGGTGTAGGGTATGTAGTTTATTGCAATGCATTAGGGACCAGACATGGGTGTGTGTTGTTGGTGGAGTGAGTAGTCATAACATATGGTTCTCAGCAGGTGAGAAAACATGAGCAAAACAATGCTACCCATGACATGGATTTATTAGTAGTGGTCTTCTCCATGAAGATGTGGCATCACTATCTGTTGGGAGAATGTTTTACCGTGTACTCTGATCAAAAGATTATCGGGTATATCTTATCTCAGAAGGACCTGAACCTGATAAAGAGTGATGGGTTGTGTCCCTCTAGGACTATAACTTCGAGATAATCAATAATTATAGGAAAGGAAAAATTGTTGTAGATGCACTCAGTAGGAGGTCTGGTATACAACTACTAGGAGAGGCGACAGAGCAGCTAGCTACTTTACAGTTATCCTTTGTGTATAATGATGGAGAAGCATTCCTGCAGTCTCTTACGGTCACTCCCCCACTATTTCAGCGAGTTAGGGAAGCATTATATGGGAATACTGAATGTGATACACGATGTGCTCATATATCCACAGGGTAAGCACCTGATAAATTTTATGAAGGTGAGGAGCACGTCATCCTCTTTAGAGGACGTACCCTGGTACTAAAAGCACTTCAAGAGAAAGTGTTTATGGAGTTCCAAACATCCTATCTAGCGGTAAATCCAAAAGTGGCGTAGATGTACCAAGTCCATCGAAAACAACACTTGTGGTCTGGTATGAAGAAGGTGGTAGCAGAGTTTTTTTCTCGTTGCCTCACTTGTCAGCAAGTGAAGGCAGAGAACCAGGTATGAGCAGGCTATTTCTATCCTTTAGTGGTCCTAGAGTGGATGTGGGATGGGATATCTATGGACTTCGTGATGGGTCATCCACATACATCTAGGGGTCATGGCTCTATTTGGGTGATCGTCGACCGACTCACCATGTTGGAAAACTTATTACTGATTATAGAATAGGGTTCAATATAGAGCTCGGGATGCATCTATGTGCAAGATATTGTGCGACTACATGAAGTACCTTCTTATATTTTCTCTGACCAAGATGCACGGTTTACTTCCCGGCTATGGAAGGGGTTGTAGGAGGCTTTCGAGACACATCTTCTCATGAGCACCACCTTCCATCCTCAGACATGTGGTCAGACCGAGTGGACCATTCAGACCCTCGAGGACATTCTTCATTCTTGTGCTCTCGACATCTTTCATATCTAGGAGGATCACTTACCATTGGTGGAGTTTTCCTATAACAATAGCTATCACTCCACAATCAGTTTGGCACCTTTTGAGGCATTGTATTTTTGACCTTGCATATCGCTTTTGTGATGGAAATACCTAGGGGAGTAAACAGTAGTGGGACCAGAGATGGTATGGGCTACTACAGAGATGGTGCAGATCATCTAGGAGCAGATGAAGACTATATAGAGCAGGCATAAGTCATATGCTGATAGGAGATGGAGACCTCTAGAGTTCTAGAATGGCGACCAAGTCATTCTACGAGTCTCACCTCGACGAGGTCTAAGGAGATTTGGACGAGGCAACAAGTTATCTCTATGATTCATTAGACCTTTCCAGGTCCCCAACAGAGTATGAGAGGTGGTTTACCTCTTAGCTCTTCAACCTAAGTAGCCCCAGGTGCATGATGTCTTCCACACATCTCAATTGAGGAGATACGTGCACAAACCTTCTCACATCATCGACCATGGGGAGCTGTATGTCGATTATTCAGAGACTTTCATGGAGGTTCCAATGTAGATTGAGGATCGACAGGAGCAACTCCTTCATGGATGGTCGATACTTCTGGTGCAGGTTCACTAGCAGCATGGGAACCTCTAGGAGAGAAAATGGGAGTGGGAGGCTCAGATGCATGCTTAGTACCATATTTTAATTCGTTAGTTCGTTTTGTATCTTATAGGGATGTAAATCCCTGAGATGGGAAGAGTGTAATGACCCTGAAATTCCATGTATTTTTTTTCATAAATACATTGGATTTTTTACGTGCCCGTGAAAATTTATGGCTCTTGATTCCAAGGCCCTGTGTGCCTGGAGTCAATTTCTGATGTTTTGTTTAGGTATGTTTAGTAAACATACGAGCGAGATTTTATAAATTTTCTACTGGTGCTCAGAATTGAAATCTGAGGGCACTGTTGAACTTGCAGTACTGATATTCACTTAATAAGACTTTCACCTTGAAAGAAGATGGTCGAGAATAAAAGTTAGTATTTGGATTTTTATAAAAAAAAATAATAAAATATTGTGTACAACACTTTATTTTATTTTAAGCTTCCTTATGTGGGATTGTTTATTAAAACCTCAACTTGGGATTAGAGGTGGGACAGCCACACCCTAACCTCCCCTTAGAGGTTATGTTTGTGGGGCTCACCCAAACATATCCTCCCATGAGAGGTTACGAAATGGGGACCACCCGATACTATAACCTCTCATTTAAAAAATTTGGATGGGGACCACCCGAACCCTATTAATGGGAAGAGTGTACAACCTCTCAACTATCACTAATTAATGAGGGTGTGCCTCTCCACCTCCCTTAGTTTTATAATTTGTTCCATCTTCCCAATTAATATGCCATCCTAATGAATTAAATTGGAGGAGCCTTTTCAATTAATTCACCTTTTTGAATTTTGTGCCAATGATTAAAACAATATACAAACTATTATTTTGTGCACATTCAATTTTGTGGATACTTGGGGGAGGAAGAGCACATGTAGAAACGTATCCTCTCCAACGAAGAATGCATCTCCCAACGAAGAACGCCGACAATGATTCTTTATTGACATTCTTCCCCGGACACCTACAGACATAGAGAATCTTCCTTCCTCACTATTTTCAACAAACTAAAGCTTGAGCATGGATTGGAAGTGTGCGACATACGTAACGAATGATGGCCTCCTCCGTCTTTCTTCCACGACTCCATCAACAAATGACGAATGATGATACAATTGTAGGGGTTTAGTTTCTTTTATGTGACATGTTCTTCCATTTTTTTAAAAACGACGAACGATGATGATTATCATTTATTGGTGGAATGTTGTGCTTCGTTCTTATGAACCAATTTTTACCACCCTAAACGCAGAGGGTGCAGGCCACACCAACATAGCCCGACCCCTCCGCCAATCTTGTTATTGAATGATCTTTGGCTTGGCGATGAAGCTACTTGAAATAGAGGAAACAACAACAAAGGCCGCGCTACCCATGACCTTCGTGAACCGCGTCGCCCCCATGGTGTTCCGCACCGCCTCTGGCCGAACCTGCACCGGCCCGGCCTCCCGGCCATCCAGAAGTCCGCCCCACCCGCGCGCCCTAGTGAAACCCACACTGGCCCACACCCTATTGATCCCGCAGCCCACCTGGCCATGCGTCACCCTAAACCGGCCATCACCTGGCCCCCCGCCTAGCCGCCACCCAGCGGCTGCCTGGCCACCCGCCCAGTCGTCGTGTGGCCGCCCTCCTGGACACCCCGCAGGCCGCACCCATCCACCCGCAGCTCGCCTGGCTGAGCCGCTGCCTGGCTTCCCCCGAGCTAGCCTCCATGTGCCCCGTGCGCACCCGAACTGCCAGTTTTCCCGGCCCCCTCGAGGCCACCCGGTCGAGCCGGTTTCACGGCACCCTCGCGGCCACCCGGCCGGCCGGACTTCCCGGCACCCTTGGGGGGCACCCGGCCAAGCCGGCGTCACCCCCCCCCCCCGCGGTGCCCTGGCCGAACCGGCCCGACCGTGACCATCAGGCAGAGCCACGCCGGGTAGCGCCCTCGTGACGCTCTGGGCCGAACTGGAACCAAGCTCGGGCTGAACCGCTCTCGCAGTCTGCTGGGCCGGGCCCAATGGACTAGGCCGAACATAACGGGCTGACCCACCAAACGGGCCGGGTCAGACCTAGTGAGTTTGACTGAGTCGACCCAGACGGGGTCAGCCCTAACTGGTTTGGGACAAGTCAGTTCGACTGGGTCGGACAGGACCTGGGCCCTCTACTAACCCATTACTTACTTTGGACATAACTTTGGAATCAGATGACCGTTTGACGAACCATCAGTGTCACTTTTATTCTTGGAGAGCGATGGTCCCTTTAGTATACCCCACTTGAGTTCAGGGTTTAGTTGAGTTACGAACAGGTTGGATCGTACACGAATCCAACCTTGCACCCAGAACTAAAAGGCTAATAACTCAAAGTTCGGGCATCCAATTGACACGCCTTCAATTGCGTTGAGACCACTTTGACATTGCAGACCATTGAGATAATTCTAGGTGAGACTTTGTGACATCTGGAGTGTCAAACTGCAGATCGTGGAGATGATCCTCCTAGAGACAGGCGTTCTTACAGCATATACCTAGTATATGGCTGAGACCTGACGACTGTTGACCATTTCGACTGGGAGTGACTCGACTACCCCAGTGGAGAGCACCTCTGTGTGACACAGCAGACCAATGGTGGGAATCCCCACAATATGATGCGACAGACCCCCGGTACTCGATAGGAGGAGTACCTTTGCAGGCTATGAGGGGGAGCACCTCTATGTGACGCGATAGATCCATGGTGGGGAGTGCCTCTCTGTGGCATACAAGACCCAAGGTACTCAATAGGAGGAGTACCTCATCAGTCAATGGATAGTGGGATGTGCCTCTAGGTGACCTGGCTGGACCATTTTACTCGATAGAGGAGGTGTACTACATCATCCGGGGTTCCGATAGTGTGTTTGGGGATGTTACTTGATACTACCCCTAGAATAACAATCATGGTTTGACCTAAGTCTGAAACATTGTGTTTTCCTCATGATTGATATGGTTTACTTGATAACATAGGTATATGTATAGGCATATAACTAAGTGAGGTTATCTGTTGAAATCATACTTTTTGGTTTATCCTTGTTGGATTTTGTGAGACTATGAGGGTTTAGGGTTCCCTACAAAGTATCATTATAATCAACCCTATACGGGCTATGCCCGCACCTCATTGTGTTGGATGCAGACAATGGGCTTTGCTGATGGTGGCTGAGAGCGCCATGATTGGATGGTACCCTGAGGTGGACCCTACGACGAATTAGTACTCAGAGGAGATGGACGGACGTGGAGCGATGTGGAGGCTATATGTACCTACCCATCATGTAGGATTTCTCGGAAGACGATCCAAGAGCTACATTAACCTTTCCGCTGTTTTTTCCCTTTCCAGCTGTACTTGTACTTTATAGTTGGGCTTTATTTTCGGCCCTTTTTACTTTTCAGCACTCTTTTGTATACAGTTTAACCCAATTTTTTCCTTCCAGTTGTGTGCTCTCTTGTGTTTTCTTACAATTTTAATGGCAATGAATTCCCAGTTTTGGGATTTACGCCTTTGGTGCTAGTCAGCAGCCCCTGGCCTATGAAGGGAGGGCTTGGGGTAGTCACGATACGAGCCCCAGGGGACATGTCATGATATAAATGTTCATGTAATTTATTTCAAATCATTTTTAATAATAATTAGTCTTGATTAAAGAGACATTGTGAAATAAATCATTTAAATAATCATAATGCTAATATGATAATTGAAAAATGGTTAAATTATCTATATATATTATAAAAAAACTAAAAAAGGATTAAATAAAACAAAATATAATCAATATACTTTTAAAGAATAATCTTATGATGATATAATCAACAATGTATATGCTTAACCCAATGCGTGGAATTTCAGTTACAAAATCCCTTATAGCCCACTACCTTTTAGTTTAAAATATTTTAAAATTAATTAGAGATGTTTGAAACTTGTTATTAAATTCATCCAGAACCATAATAATTTTTATAATAACTTAAATGACCCTTTTATATAATTATTTTTATTAATAAAAACTTATTGTTTTCATTTCTTCTGGAGTTAATTACGATGTTTTCTTTTTAATTTTTTCCCATAAAAGATCTATATCTTGAATATATTATATAGTTTTATAATCCATTGAATAATAATAATAACATAATTATTATATATGTACTTAATTATTAATTTCAATACTTTTGTATATGAAAAATGAATTATTTTATGATAAGCGTGATGAATGGTTGTACATACATACGGGTGACACTTCCATTTTTTCAATGATAATTATGAAAAGGGGGTATGTGATATTTTACATTTAAATAATTATCATTATATAATATATATGATATTATATACATATATATATATATATATATATATTCCATGTGATTTTCTATTGAAAACAATCTCTTATCCCATTGTGTAGGTGGTAGTCCTCCTGTACACAGATGATATTATCATCACTAAATAAGTAAAAATGAAAGACAAGAAATGATATATATATATATAATATGTCTAGAAAAGTAAATATTTTATGAATAAGTTTATTAAATAATTAATATAACATAAAATTATAGTCATTTCCTTTATCACAGTCTTTGATATGTGTTATTGAATTATTAATCACGTTGCTTCACGCGGAAGTATTACGCCATACACATGAATGATGTTATCTTAACTCCTATGAAATGGAATCTAATATATATGAATACATATATATATATATATGATATAATGACTATAGAGAATAAAAAATATTTTTTAAATATCATAAATATATATATATTATTTACATCATCATACCCAACCTTGAGTGGTGAAAATGGAAAATCCAAAAATATTAGTTTAGGAGGAATCATTCCACCATACATATAAATGATGATTTCATAATCCATTTGATATATCCAGAGACGGATTATGTCAAAAAATTATTATAAAAATCTCAAAAAATTGTAAATATATTTTGGTTATTATATAATTGTTTTTTATAATTATTGAAATTGGTGGATAAAGAAATATAATTTTTTTCATAAATGAACATTTTCCCTTCTTCGGGAATCTTCCATAAGATTATAAAAAATCCTTCATTGGTTGGATTTTATCTCAAAATGTGAAATCCTAGGATGAGGTAACAAATATTTATATGGTATTTTGTCATGGCATTTTTGATAAATTTATTGAATGGATTGATGAATAAATGAGTGGGGGATTTTATAATTTGTGTAGAGGTCACAATTGCAATTTTCCGATGGTTTTATATGTTTAAAAATGCTAAAAAGGGCAATTATCTAGATTAATAGTTTTCATGGTCAAATAATTTCTATAAAATTGTATCTAGTCAAGTGTATAAGTCCTTTTACGCTTATCTTTTTAGATTAACCATTCAGGGAACCCATTTTCTTCTTTAACCATAGTAAATGATATTTAATATATCAAAAATTAATTTCGGTGAATAATTGAAATTAAATTATTATAAATAATAACATTTTCTTATTAAAAAAAGATATAAAAATTTTCTAAATTATATAAATATATGTGTAATATTTTAAATGAAAATTAATCTCCCAGATGTGATCATAATGTAGGTTTTTAATGTTAAATTGTTCAAAAGTATAAAAAAATATCACATATTTATAAAATATGAAAATGAATATAATATACTAAAGAATATAAATTGATATTAAATTAAACTAATTTCACTTTTCAACCAATGAAATATATTTATTAAAATTATAAACAATTTATGTGAAAAAGAAATTTCCATAGAAAATTAAATAATTTTGACTAATTATCAAAAAATGAAACTTATCAAAAATCTACCATAAATCTCCCTAATATATATTTGGTATTATAAAATTAAAAATCAATTGTTAAAAAAATATTTTCATTTAAAAACATATACTAGGAATACAATCTTTACAACTTCATCTATTAGAAAAAATGAATTTTTTTAGAAAAATTGTCTTTTCTTCATATGAATAATAATTAATTATAAAATATATATAAATAATTAACATATGTAAATAATAATTTTTCAACGAATATGTGACACTTTTAATAAACAAAAATTTAGTGTTTTTTATTAATAATATATTATATAAAAATATTTGAATAACATCTTATTGTTCATGAAAAATTGGCCTTACATGTAATGCAATCTATCAAAGAAACTAGAAGTTTCATTTATCAAAAGATAAAATAATTGTTTCATGTGATGAACGATAAAATTAGTGGTTCATGTAATAAAAACTAATGAATAAAAATATATTCTATTATTAATTTAGGGTGTTACATGTCTTCCCCTATGACACTATCGTATTTATCTTATGATAGCTTCCGTAAAGCTGTTGACTCTATCTATTCAATCTTAATCCACCCATATACACTTTCATATTATGTTCTCTATCCTAATTTATTAATATCATACTAAAATTCCCATTATTAGTTCAAAAATATATTGTGATTGACCAAATAATATGAACTAGGAGTGTTAACCTGGTTGTGTAGATAGACATCATTGATTTAAAACACGTGATGATTATGTTAAAACAAAATAAACACTTTAATACCTTTTTATCCCATGTTAAATTTTTGTTAGATACAAGATTCACTTCTATTATAAAAAATGTTTGTATTTAACTATAACCAACAGAATATCAACATTACCAAAATTTAGTATCTTATCCTACACATTTAATTATCCCTATAGTTTTCACTGATGCTCTCTAATTATTATATGAATATAATTATCCCACTTGACATAAATTGTTTTTATATATTCTAATTTATAATAAATAGCACATTTTAAACAATTTATTGAATTTATAATACCCAATTAATCCTCAACTAGTATCATGTTAATCTCTAAAGTATTCTAAATGCTTCTCTAATGCCAAATATAGTTTCCAAAGGAAATATAATCTCAGTTACATGTATTGAAGAAAATATTTTACTATAATACACTCCTAATACATTACATGAATAGGGTTTTAGGGATATAAGAAAATAATTTACTAACAAACATCTTGTATTTTTTTTATCAAATTTAAATTTAACATCTTTACAATGAACCACATACTCTATAAAAAGTCAACAAAATCTCCAAAAACTTCTGCACATGTTATAACCTACATGATAAGAGTTGCATAACACTAGGAATAATAGAACATGATAAAGTGGTAACCATATATTCTCATTGAGGTTCATAAATAGATAAAATAATAAAACATCATTATAGAGAGGATTATGGTAATATGGTAATTTTAAGAATACAAAATAGTGTTTTATCACACAAAGCAGAGTTCATAAATCAAGGTATAGGGCATATAATGACATAATACATGAATCCAATGTGTGTTGAACAGTAAATAAATAAAATTCTTCTATTAGAGAATAACATAGTCATATGAATAAGAATAAATGTTTGGAATATATTAGAATACAAAATAGAAATAGTAGACAAATGTATGCATTTTAAAACCTTTTGAGAATCATATTATGCTAACTCTAATGTGATAAAAATCCTTTTTAGTGAATGATGATTTGATATAAGAAATATTCGTAATATTTTTGAAGATATTAATGATAAATTTTATAATTCTACTAAATGAAAAATAACTTATATTAGAAATATTTTAGACATTATTTTTAATAAATAAATCTAGGATTGTGGAATGATGTGCTCAATTTTAATGGATTAAAAAAAAAAATTTAGAAAAAAATTATCATTATAAAAAAATAAGAAGTTAGGTCCACCTTAACAATATTTCTTTAGAACAAAATTGAATTGAAATCCTTGAGGAATCTACTTATAAAAAAGTGAAAATAATAATATATCCAAGAAAATAAAAGATTTTTATGTGAAAAAATGGGGCTGTCATAGAAATATTTTTTTAAAGGATATGAATTTTAATAAGAATATATATATATATATATATATATATATTTATTGATATACCTTTGTTGGATATGTCAAATTATAAAAAATAGTAGTGAATTTTTTATGGGGAAATGGTTAAAAAAGTATTACAATAATAGAAAAAAATCAATATTATCTCTCTTAATAATATAGGTGAGATTTTGATATATTTAAATTATGGTCATAGATGAGAATATCGATTAATAATAATAGGAGTAATTCTTAACAAATATACACTGTAAGTTTGATTTTTTTAATAAATATGTGTCTATTAATGATGAGATTCAATTTACACAAAAAATGATTTGAAATATCAAATATAATGTATGTGAAATGTTTGATCAGTAAAATAGGGAAATGTAAATTAATGTATGAAATACTATAGGCCATTAAATCACTAATTGATGAAATGATACACTTATTGAATTATTATTATATGTCTCAAACGATATGGAAAGGGGAATTGTGAAATAGACAAACAAATTTCAGAAAATATATGATTTATATGTATGTGAAAATGAATGTTTTATTAATAAACTATATAAAAGAAATTATTGTGTACACTATAAAACATGTCACATAGTGTTGAAAATTTTACAAGGAATCCCTTACCGTATTTCCCTATATAATAAAATATACTATAGGAACATGTATATAAATCATTAATATATTCATAAATAATTTCATAACCTATTTAATATAATTTTTTTATTAGTTTCATTTATAATTATTCCTTATATGTATATTAGTTATTTCTTAACCATTATCAATATTAGCTATGGGAAATTTTGATTGTTTTGAAATAATTAAATATTAGCGGTTTGGTATTCAATATTCTCCAAAAATTCTTCTTTACTATTCAAAAAACTGTACTAGAGTTAATTATTTAAAAATTGAAAAATTTATTTTTTGATATTTTTTGATATGATTGTCAAAGATGGAGTTGGATATGAGCATGTTTTGATGATACATAGATAATTCAGGTTGTTTTCAAAAAAATGTGATTTAAAATATTTATATTACCATTATAAAAAAACATTATATACAAATTTATATCATATGTTACAAAAAATTAAAGTTCTATTAAAATTAATGTTATAAATTTATATCATTCTCCTTGTTTATGGTTAAAAAATACCAAACTAGCCCATAACATAATTAATTGATGATTATGATGTTATATAGTGGCTATATCATCATACGAAATGAAAAATGAACCTATTTAGTTTTTATTAGAGTGTTACATAAGAATATAAATACATTATAAGATAAATATAACATATATATATTTATTTTAGAGTATAATTAATTCAATTTATATCTAATTTAATTTTCATTAAGATGATTTAATTTTCTATAATTGTTTATTGATCATATTTTTAAATGGATTTGATGTTTTTATAGAACATTAATAATTTCATAAAAAACATTTTATATATTATAACCAATCTACTGGTCATACATGTAAGGTGTTTATGAAAATTATAATATAAATTGATCATTCCATGAATGTGGTAGTTCATAGCTTGCATGAATGATGATTTCATTAGCCTCGAAATTCCAAAAATGATTAATATTTTTTACCTTTTAATAATATAAAATATTTCATAAATATAATAATTTTATATGAAATTTTCATGTTGGATAATCATTGTATGTTGGACGGCGGAAACAAAACAATATTCATCATGGTGGTCGTAATCTACACAACACTTGGTTAACGATATAATTTTTCAAAATAAAATTGGGCGAAATCTGATTAATTATTGTAATATGATAATAATCACGTAACAATATAATATTGATTTGAATTAAATAATTTAGATATAAATTTTTTAACAATATGGATGAAAAAATTCACATAAAAAAATTAAAAATAGGGGGAGAAGTTAGAAATAAATTCGAATATTCTTGAAATATCACTCTTTCATAGGTTATTCCTTTGAGGGATATTATTAAGAGATTATAGAACCCCATTTAATGTGGATATTAGTTTTTAGGAGATTATTGGATTTATTTTTTGTAATAACTAAATGGGTTATGTTTTTAGGGTAATTGAAGAGTGGAGTTTCCCCTTTTATAAGTTAAAAGGGAATTAATTTTGTAAATACCAAAATGTTTTCAATAATTGAAGTCACTCAGAATAAATTAAATGAAAAAATTGAGAAAAAATGTGGAGAATAATTGATAAGGTCAATCCACACATAAAAAAACTCAATTAAAAAAAATTATTGGTCATTACCATTAACTATAATGTTACATATTTTTACCATTTGGGGTTTTTTTCATTGGTTGATTTTATTTACCTTGGTAAATTTAAATTATGCCTAAATATAAAATGGTATATATTGAATAATGTTCAACTAATGATTCCAATATTAAAAAAACATTAATTATATTAATTTTATAATAGTTGTAAAAATTAATTCTAAAATTCTAAACATATAGAATATTATTTTTTTAAAATATATAAGATAAAAAATATTAAATATGGCTTAGTAAATTTAAACCAACATATTTTAATTAATAAATTCACCTATTAATTTCATATTTTTCATTGTTTAATGGTTTTCATGATTTTTTGAATCCTAATTCTATTCTAATAAGGTTATATGTGTATTTTAATTTGTTGAAACATATTATATCTATTTATCTAAAAATATTTCCTTATAGAAAATTTCAAATAAATAATCATA
This sequence comes from Viscum album, assembly GCA_963277665.1. Lineage (NCBI taxonomy): Eukaryota > Viridiplantae > Streptophyta > Magnoliopsida > Santalales > Viscaceae > Viscum > Viscum album. The sequence continues at coordinate 1,021,634,053 of OY728143.1, forward strand.
AATTATTTACAAATTATTAAATAAAAAATTAAATTAATTTTCTAACATATTCTTCTTAAAAATTAGAAATGTTTTAATAATGTATTATAATATAATAAAGAACAATTTATATTAGAAATATCACATTTCAAAATAATAACTATACATAATAACATTTCTTATCATTTAATAAATATATTATTCTTAAAAAATATTAAATTTTAATATGAATTAATAATATATTTTTTAAAAAATAAATATTAAACCCATAAAATATTAAATATATTGAAAAATACATTTCAATGTATTAAATGGTCTTATTTTATTTTTTTGTAATATCTTATTAATTTTTGACATATTCATATATATCATAACACAATTATTCATATTCACAATTTCTATTTCAATGAAAATGTGTTTATGATCTAAAAAATTGTAGATTAATTTTAGTTCAGTGCTTTTTGTTGAACAAACTATCAAACACATTGTGTATATAAGGAAAATGTACAGTTACATATCATCTTATTAGATGAACTCTTTATATATCTGGGTGATCAAACCCAACTTTTTTATCCATCCAAAATCATCAAAAACCAATATATAATAACAATAACCATCAATATCCATTAGTGATATTTTCCCATATACATCAATATACACCAATATAAGAATTCTAGAACACATTTATCCTTTTTATTATATGTATTTTATATGATATCACATTTTTTTAATTATCTAAACTATTACCGTGATCATGTTATAACATAGCGAGATCTCAAGATCCATCATTTATCACCTAAAATGTCCAAGAAATATTAGATTAAATTCCCAAACCTCTTTGTGAAGGTGTGTCTGTATGGGACTACTGACCAATTGTGGAATGGTTTCCACCAAGAAAATTAAAGCATTGTAGAAAAAAAATTGTGCCACTCCAAGTTAGGGTACCAAATTGATAACACTTTATTTAATATTTATAGCTTATTTGAATTATTTGAGAATTGGAGTTCTTTTATTATATTATGTCGATGCATGAATCTTTTGATGTTATTAAATTATTTCGGCCACATGAGATAAATGAGGACTTGAACATGTGGTGATTTTAAGCATGTTTTCCTAACTTGGTTAATGTGATAAGATTAAAAAATAATTTTTTTATTGGGTTGAATGTGTAATAGGGAAATTAATTGTATAATTAATTATCATGTTATGAGTTGGAATAAAATTGTGGCTTTTAGTGAATATTGAGAATAATGAATATATGACGTGTTCAGAATACAAATTGGAAATGGGTAATAATCAATGGATGGATTAATTATTACATATCAAATGATAAATGTTTAATTAATTGATGATTGGTTAATGAGATAATATTTAATTAATACATATCTGAATTAATGAATTTGCATGCATTAAATTAAGATTGTGAATTGATTGTTTGATATGACTGTTGGCCAAGGGGACCTTTTTGTGTGTGTTATTTTTCCTTTCCTTATGTTTTCATGGATGGAGTTTTTTTTAAAATATGATATGTTGTATGAGATGGTTGCTAAATATTCAGGATTTGTTCAGTATTTTTTGAGATGATCATAACATTCATGTAAATTGTTAATGTCCTAGATGAATCACTATTTGAGTAACAATGTACAACATACCTTAATTTTGCATGCTTCAACACTGTTTAAATTATTTATTGAATATCTGGATTTGGGGTAGACACCGGTGGTCCCTGCATACTGCGATTTATATGTCACACCCAACTCTGTCCACCATTGCACTGGGGTACCCGAGATGATTCTATTTGGTTGCAAGATTGTGTTGTTTGCATTTACATGGCAGATATGTTTAGAAGACTGAGTGGAAACTCAGGATTCTCGACGAGACCGCCCTCAGGTCTTTGAGTCATTGTTTATTTATTTTTGTATTAAAATGTAATTGATGTTGGTTTCTTCACTATATTAAATTTTTGTAACATTATCACGTCATGCATTCATATACTGTATAATTGTCATTGGCCACATTTATAAAATATGTACTATCTGCCTTATCCTACATTGTAATTTATTAGATTGGTCCCAAAATTTATTACCATTGTCTATTAAGGAACTCTGATATGAGGGTATAGACTCTCAAAAGACTATCAATAGACCCTCGCTACTAGTCGACATCCTCAAGCATACATGGAGACATGCATGAGGTATTGTGGTGACCGTTCTGGTCACCAGTTTATTGGCGAGCCACGTTGGGACACTACAAAGTGGTATTAGAGGGTATCTTATACTTTTTCCATTCTGTTTTGGTTTGGTAGACCAGAGACTGTGAAATTGTCAGTGCTTCGGTTAATATCCCTTCTTGGGACTGATCACCCCATGTACGAGAAATGACCATGTTTCCTAGGATATGAATTGATGATTGTAGTATTTCAGGTTACAATTGATATGATTTCACCTTGAGGGACTAGTGTATTATCTTCTACTTGTTGATTATGAAAATTTGAAAAAAATGTACCTTCGCTTGATATGGAAAGGTAGGTATATTACATTCATTATATTATGCACTTATAGATTCACATTCAATGGATATAACAAGCCATGTCGTTGAATTAGTATGATAAATCCTAATTTGTATTTTTTGACTTGTGTGCAATGTCATGCTTTGATCTTCATTAGCATGCCTCTATAGATATCATGTTATTGGTATAGATTTAATATTCATGAGTGATTATATGGCATAATAACTCATTTATTATCATTTTTATTATTGTTCCATGATTCTATGTAATAGCATGACATTGTGTCGCTGCTTATGATAACATGATAGAGATGTTTTTGATGTGTGAAAGGGATTCTAAAGTTAAAATGTCTAATGAATGTTTATTGTGATAAATGGTGGACAAATTCCAGGGATAAGGAGTAGGGGTGCCAAATTGATTGGTATATGGCCACCAATGTGACTAAACCATATAACCATTGTCGGTATTGAAAATGGGTTTGAATATAAAATTTTTGAGTTTTGATTGTAATGAATCGTTGTGGGGTTTCTTTTTTAGAACTCATATTAAATAAATGGGACCTTTGAAGGTCTCAATTTCAGTAAAAGGAATATATATTATAAATTTCATGTTTATATTTTAACAACACTGAATGATAAATATAAAAAGATGACGTTTCTGATAGCATGCCTATTTTTTCATAGGGAGTTGTTTTGAAAAGCAAGTGACTTATTAAGAAAAATTACTACTGTGTTTTTTTTGAAATTCATTCAAATGATGAAATATTAAAATGAATTAATTAAAATTGCTGAAAAGAAAAAGGGTATTTAGAATCATTTGATTTTTGTTTTGTGAGACCCATAGAGAGAGTCGACGTTTATGTTTTTAAGGGGTGAAATCGTGGTAGGTAGTACCCTTAGAATGTTCTAGGATGTTAATGTAAGATTATCCAACTGATTGGGAGGAATTATTCTGAATCAGTTTTTGTAGAACCCTGATAGGTTTTTTTAACGCTTTTCGAATCAATGTTTGACAATGTGATCGTGGTTTGAGGAACATCACATGCATGTGTTTATATGCCCTAAAATAGCATGTTTTCTAGTATCTGATCATTACATGTGACATCATGGACAATCCTAAGGTGGTTAATGTCACATGATTTTCGGAAAACTTTTCGGTAGTAGTTACAGAGCATTTAAAATAGAGTTTTTTTGTAGTAGATCAACTGATCTTCCTAACGACCTTGGTTTTTCTCTTAGTGCACTCTTCAGAATACGATGAGCATGTCCCCTATCTTGACCTCATCATGGAGAATCTATGATAGTGTTGGTATTATGACATGCTAAAATTTATATATTGTTGGGATTGATGAGTTGTTGTTATCTAGGTAGTTTGCAGAATGCATGGTTTTTTTGGGCTACTCCTTCATTTGTGTAGGGGGACTTTTGTTTTTTTAATTAGCCATGTAATGCCTTAACTTAGAAATTTCACCAGTGGTATGTTAAAGACTTAATTATACTTGCGGATGGGTTTGGAATAGTTTTAGGGCACGTCTTTTGATAAAGGGAGACTATGGGTCTTGGGTCTGTGATGCCTTTCTAGGGAATCATGTGCAACCTTTTCCGTTGGTTGATCGAGATTTAACCATTTTCATGGTTGAGGACTCTGTAATGAACTCAGATATAAGCTACGATTCAATGTTTAAGATATAATGTGAGCTTTGGATCTATTTTTGAAGGCTTAACTGTTAGGGTTGTGAAAGGTTAAAGGTGCATTTGGCATTGCAAATGAAAAACGTTAGTTATAATGAGATTAAATGACCTTGGTAGGTCAGTTGTTCTAGTAGCGGTTACCAATGGCTTCTCGAGGATGGGAAATTTTTAAGGTGGGTAAATAGTAATGTATTGTGTTTTATAAACAGGTTAAAATACAATGGTATTCAAATATTTTTTGGTTTATCGATGGGTCGGTTTTCACACCATGCTCTGAAACATTATTTCGAGTGTTGGAACCCCTAACAGATTAGTTTTTGGACTTGCATAATTGGCCTGTAATATTAGCGGGTGTCCCGATGAATCTCATGAGCACCAGATCTGGAAAAGTACACATTAATTGATATGCACGGGCAAGACACAGGTGCGGTCTAACACATGCAATTTATCCTGATTAAGAAATTATTTAATTTAATTAAATTAGCATATATGAGATATTATGATTAATTAAATTTTAATAATAATAATAATAATGATTTTATTATTAATATTATTGTGGGTGTTTTATTAAAATAAAGATACAGAGTTAATTAAATGGCAGTTAATGATATTAATGTGGATTTTGGGTATATTGAAGTACCGTTATAATTAAATAATGAGTTTCAGAATTATCAAATGACAATTTATTATTAAATGGGGAATTTTTCTAATATAAATAATGTTATTATTATTATTATTATTATGGAATAAATTATTTTAATTCATTGATATTTTAATTTCATGTCAAAATAGTGTATCATTTATGAGAATTTAATGTGGTTTTTGAGCTTCTAAATGAAATGTTTAATAAAATTGGGTGTTTTAGATTTAATAAATCATTGTTATTAAATAGTGTTGTTGGGTTTATCAACGGTTTCAAAAATCATAATAATGAGATTATTATAATATTATTTTTATGAATGTAACAATTGTTTTATTATGGAAATTAAATTAGTGTTTATGGGTTATATTTTTTATTATATTAAGGATATTGTAATAAATTGGGGGTTTGGGTTTTAAATAAATGAAATTTGTAATAATAAAAATAGTGATGTTATTATTATTTTCGTTTTTATCTTGTTATATAAACGTTAAGTTAATTTAATGGTCAATATGGAGTTTCATATATATTTCCAAAACGTTTGTTAAGATAATAATAAAAGAAGAAGGGTTTTTAATTAAATTTAGTGTTTTGAACTTATTAGATAAGTGTTTAATGGGTACAATAATAATAATAATAAAATTACTATTATAATTTTAATTATTACATTAAATTAAATGGATTAATTGAAGGGGGTATATAATAAAAAGTGGAGGTATGACCTGCATGTGGCGTGACACCCAATGTTTCTCCACCTCCATTCGTAACATAAAAGCATCTCCAACTTCCTCCTCTACATGACCCTTCTTATTAGGACCTCCTGTAGCGCACAACCCTCAGGCAACCCTCCCTACTGCAGCACAACACCCACGTAGGGCACCTGCATCGCTCGACCCCCATGGAGAGACTCACCTCCGGGCAGTACCTAGAGTTGCACCACCCCCTCCCTCATATTCCACGTTGCACACGACGATTCCTCACTAACTCTTCACGAATCATGTATACCTCATAATGGTACTTATTCCTATGTATAACTCGTGATTCAAATCAACAATTTTACCCCTCTTTCATTCCTTGTTTTCTCGGCCGAAACACTAATTTTCAGGTTTAATCTAATCATTTTGATCCTCTATTTTTAGGATACACAAATGTTTATTTGGAACCCATTGGTCCATAATCCGGTATCTACCACCAAGGGTGAGGATGATGGTCTCGAATTGTTGGGACTCCATTGGTTTGGGTAAGATTCTAAACAAGATTTTTAGTTTTTCACCAGTTATATTAGGGCTTGTTATTTTTTAATGAGTCCACAGTACCATGTTAGTTTTCTGTTCTTCATTAATACTTGGTTTCTATGTATTGATTTAATATATATATATATATATATATATATATTTATCATTGTAGAGTGTTAAAACATATAAATATGTGTGTGTGTGTGTGAAGGTATGTAAGCACACGACTGTGGACCTGTTGTGGAATGGTGCTACAAATTACATTATTGTATTGCAGAATAAATATTGTTCCACCCCAATGTAGGGTCCCAAATCATTACCACTTTAATTAAAAAATTTATATTTTTAAAATAAATTTATAATGTGAGTTTCCATTAATATTATATGTCGATGCATGAAAATTTTGATGTTATTATATAATGTCGGCCACATGAGATAAATGAGGATTTGAAAATGTGGTGATTTTAAGCATGTTGTACATATTTGGTTAATTTGATATGATTAGACAATTAAATATTTTAGATTAGTAGAATGCGTAATAAGGTAATTAATTTTAGAATTAATTATCAATTCATGTGTTGGAATAAAAATGTGGCTTTTACTAATTATTGAGAATAATGAATATTTGACTTGTTCAAAATATAAAATCGAAACGGGTAGTAATTAATTTATGGAATAAGTATTAAATGTTAAATTGTAAATATTTAATTAATTAATGATTGGTTAACCATATAATAATTAATTAATTAATTAGTGAATTAAATAATTTGAATGCATTAAATTAAGATTGTAAATTTACTGTTTGTTAGGAATGTTGGAAAATTGTATATTTTGTTGTGTGTTATTTTTCCATGCCTTATGTTCTCTTGGATGGAGTTTATAGAAAATATGATATTTTGTGTGTGATGGTTGCTAAATATCAGGGCCTTGTTCATCATGTTCTGAGATTCTTATATTATGGATGTAAATTGATAAAGTCCTAGACGAATCAATATTTGAGTGAATGGGTTAAGACTTGTTACAAAATTTGGATAATTAAATATTGAGATAATTAATTAGTTGGATTGATAATAATAATTATTTGTTAATTAATTAATTAATATTGATATATTGAATGGTTAAATAATTTTTGACTTATATGACGGGTGATGTATCTAGTTAATTATTTTTTTAATTAATTAACGGATTGCATTAATAAATTTACGAATTAATTAATGGATGGATGTTGGGTGTTAGACATGGTGTTCTACACCAATGATATATTTAAATATATATATATATATGATTGATAAATGGGTTGTGAGACAAGAACAAAACCTCCAAATACTCATGCGGTGAAAGACATGTTGTTCTACAACAATGAAAAATATATATGTATGATTGATAAATATATTATGAGAAAAGGAATGTATCTCTAAATACTCACGTGATGCTAGAACTGGCATTATACACCTTGCATGCATGCAAATCTTCTTTTATGGTACATGGACTTATGTTCCAAATACCCAGGTGTTGTGAGATTGGGATTGAATCTCCAAATACTCAAGATGGCTCTAGACATGATATTCTACACCAATTAATTAATATTGTATTATAGGTCCAATTCGTCATATATAAAAAAGAATTAACGATAAATTAAAACAATTGTGACATAATGATTATTGAATTTAATATGAGAAATGGATTAGAATTATTAATGAATTGGGTGAAACACTGTTAGTGGACGGACCCAGGACTGAATCACTAATATTAGTGGAAGGGATTTCACATAGTATATGATTGATTAAATTGATTATAACCCATTATCGAAGACAAAGAACAAGCTTGTATTCAGTCTTTTCTATTGTTACTTAGATGGTCTTTAGAGACATCTGAGGTGAGTGACATATAGGGGGGATGTAAAGCTTAGGCCGGATCATGAGAATTATGTAATTTATCAAGTATTTATTAAATGATAAATGTAAATGAATGTGTGATTATTGATGTGTATACATGAAAAATGTATAATGCATGTTCAGACACCAGCTGAGATCTGAACCTGGTACATGGGTATATAGTTACATTGTACTACTTACTTTAATTATGCTCATTCTCATACTGTTTAAATTATTTATTGAATGTATGGATTTGTGGTAGAAACTAGTGGTCCTATCCTACTATGATTTATATCTCACAGCCAAGTCGGGCCACCATTGCACTGGGGTGTGAGAGTAGATTATATTTGGTTTCGTGATTGTGATTTTTTCATTTACTAGGGAGATAGGAGGAGAGGACCGGGCGGGAGCTTGGGATGCTCAAGGAGATATCCCTCGGGGCTTTGAGAAAATGTTTATTTATTTCTTTATTGATATGTAATGAATGATGTTTTGTTCACTATTTATCCTTTTTGTAACATTAGCATGTCATTCATTCATCTACCGTATAATTTGTTTGGGAAACCTTTAAAAAATGATTACTATTTGTCTTCCACTTATTAATCATGTATGAGATTGATTCCACTATTTATTACCATTGTCTACTAATGAACTATGATATGAGGTTATAATATCCTCACTATAACTACACAAAGACCCTCACTACTATCCGGAAGCCTATGGCTTATGGGAAGACGTGCATGAGGTCATGTGTTTACTAGTTCGACCACCTATATAGTAGTCAGCAAGGTCAGGACGTTACAAAGTGGTATTATATGTTTTTTTTTACACATATGCCTTTCAATTTTTGGTTTGTAGATAGGATAATTGTAAAGTGTCAAAACATAGGTTAATATATATTCATTGGACTGATCACCCCATGTATGGGAAATGAACAGGTGTCTAGGGATGGAAATTCATGTTTGTATTATTTTAGGTTCTAGTTGATAAGATTTGACGTTGAGTGAATAGTGAATTTTCACTTCTGGTTGATTATGATAATTTTGAAAAAAAGTTCCTTCACCTGATATGTCAATGGAGTTATATTACATGAAACATATTAGGAACATAGAGATTCACATTACATGAATATAACATGAAAATTAGTTGAATTAGTTGGATTCCATCTAATTTGGATTGTGAGACTTCGGTGCAATGTCGTGCTTTGATCTTCTTTAGCATGCCTCTGTTGATAGCATGTTAGGGTGATAGGTTTAAAATTATTGAGTTATTATATTCCATAATATCTTCATTATTAGAATTTTTTGTTATTTTTCCATGATTTTGTGCAATAACATGCATTGGTGTTACTACTAATGATAACATTTTAGAGATGTTTTGATGTGTGAAATGGATGCTAAAGCCAAAGAGTTAAAATGAATGTTGACTATGATAAATGGGGTAAAATTCCAGTGATAATGTGTATTGGCAGCTTATCGATTGGTAGATGGCCACCCATGTGACTAAACCATAAAACCATATTATGTTTTGAAAATGGAAATGAATGTAAAACTGATGATATTTGATAGTAATGATCCATTGTGGGGTTTCTTTTTAAGTTATCGGATTAAATAAATGGGAACTTTATAGGTCTCCATTTTGGTAAAGAGAATTTAGATTCTAAATTTCATATTTATATTTGAATAACACTGAATGATAAATGTTTAAATAGGATGTTTGTGATAGCATGTTAATTTTGTCGTTGGGTGTTGCTTGGAAAATAAAGTAACTGGTTAAGAAAAATTACTTGTTTTTTTTGAAATTTTATCAAATGTTGAAAGTTTGAAATGAATTAATTAAAATGGATAAAAAGAAAACATGGAATTTGAATCTTTTGATATGGGTTTTGTGTGTCCTAGAGAGCGGTTCGATGTTTATGTTTCGTAAGGGGAGATCCCGTGGTATGTAGTTCCCTTAAGATGTTCTAGGATGTTAAAGTATGTTCTTCCCACAGCTCGGGAAAAAATCTTCTGGATCAGTTCATATGGAACCCTGATAGGGTCTTGATATATCTTTTAAGACCAACGATTGACATAGTGATCATGGTTGGAGGAACGTACCATGCATGCATTATTGTGTTCTAAAATAGCGCATTATTGAGAAGTTGATCTTTACATGTGACATCATGGACAATCCTAAAGTGTGAAATTTCACATTGTTTTTGGTAATCCTGTATGTAGGAGATGTCTAGTTTTTATAACAGTGTAGTTTAGTGGTAGTTCTATTGATCATTTTCACTTAGTGTGGTCTTTAGAAAACAATGAGCATGTCCTCTGTCTTGACCTCATTATGGAGTCACTAAGATAGAATGGGTCTCACGCAGTTATACATGAGGTCATGTATGGACTTATTTATACATGAGGATTGTTTTGGAATAGTTTTAAAGTCACCAAGTCAGATAAAGGGATAAAGTGGGTCTTGGGTCTGTGACGTCTTTAGAGGGAAGCATGTGCAACTTGATCTATTGTTTGACCAATATTCACCAATTTTCATTGTTGAAGTCCCTGTAATGCCCTCAGATATAAGATTTTTTTCAATGTTTAAGAGATAATGTGAGCATTGGTTCTAGTTTTAAAGGCATAACTATTAGTCTTGTGAATGGTTAAATGTGAATTTGGCGTTTCGAATGAAACACTTCAGTTATAAAAAGATTAAATGTCCTTGGTTGGTCAGTTTTTCCTATAGTAGTTCTCGATGGCTTCTTAGGAGCAATAATTTTATTGTTGGTAAATTTTAATGTCCCACATTTTTGAAACAGGTTAAAATACAATGGTTTTCAATTTTTTGTGTATTACTGACGGGTCAGTTTGTAAACTGTGCTCAAGAATTTTATTCTGATTGTTGGAAGACAAAATGCTTTTATTTTTTGAAGGGAGTAATTACCCAATAATTTTAGCTGGTGTCTCGATGAATCTTAGGAGCACTATATCCAAGAAATTCCACATTAATGGATATTAACAGGTAGCACATGGGTATAGTCTAACCCGTGTAGTTTATCCTATTTAATAAATTATGTAACTAAATTTAATAAGATTATATGGGAGATATTGTTTAATTAATAGAATGTTTTAATAATAATAATAATGAAGTTATTATTAAATAGTGGTGTTGGATTTATAAAATGATTAAAAAATAATAAAATTGATACTATCATTATTATATATTTATGTATGTAATAATTTTAATTATTATGGAAATAAAATTAGTGGTTATGGGTTGGGGTTTTTTTATCATATTAAGGATATTGAAATAAAAAGGGGGTTTGGGTTTCAAATAAATGAATGTTGGAATAACAAAAATAATGATGTTATTATTGTTTTTGTGGTAATTTAATTATATAAATTTTAAGAGAATTTAATGGCCAATATAGAGTTTCATATTTAATTACCAAACAATTATTAAAAGAATGATAAATTAAGAAGCATTTTTAATGAAATGGGGAGATTTTCACTTATTAGACAAGTTTTTAATGTGTATAAAAATAATAATAAAATGGGTTTTATTATTTTAATTATTATATTAAATTAAATGGATTAATTAATGGAGAAATATAATAAAAAGGTGAGCCACGAACTGCAGGTGGTGTGACCCCCTATGTTTCTCCTCCGCCATGCGTGACACAAAAGCATCTCCGGCCTCCTCCTCTACATGACCCTTCTCTATAGGACCTCCAGCTGCACACAACCCCTGAGAAACCCTCCCTACCGCAGTATGACAAACGAATAGAGCACCTGTATTGCGCGAACCCTATAGCGGGACCATCCTCTGGTCAGTACATAGAGGCGAACCACCCCCTCTCCCAGACTCCAATTTGCGTGTGATGAGTCCACTATGACTCTTCACAAATCTTGTCTGCCTCTTCAAGGTGAGTCCATCTGCGTATAACTCGTGATTCACATCAGCCATTTGACTCATCTCTCTTTTCTTGTTTTCTCGGCCGAAACCCTAATGTTTGGGGATAATATGATCATTTTGATCCTCTATTTTTTGGATACACCAATGATGAGTTGGGACCCATTGGTCAATAATCTGGCATCCACCGCCAAGGGAAAGGAAGATGGTCAAGAATTGTTTTTCCTCTATTGTTTTGGTTATTCATCCGAACCCACTTTTTAGTTTTTCACCGGTTATATTAAGGCATGTTATTTTATTATTAGTCCATGGCACCATGTTAGAGGTGCATTGTTCATGACTACTTGGATTCTGGGTACAAATTTAATATATTAATTTTTATCAATGTAGAAAACATGCACATACAAATACGTGCATGTGTGCGTGTGTTTGTGAAGGTGTGTCTACAAGCGACTGCAATAAAGTTTACGAATGGGTTCCACCTTGTACATTAAAGCATTGCAGAATAAAAATGGTGCCACCCAGAGGCAGGGTCCCAATTCCTTAACAATTTATTTAAGAATTATAGCTGCTTTAAAAAAAATTGTTAATGTGACTTACCTTTATTATTATACATTGATGCATGAAACTTTTTATGTTATTAAATAATGTCTCCCACATGATATAAATGAGGACTCTAACATGTGTTGATTTTAATCATGTTTTTATAATTTGTTTAACGTGATATGATTCAATTATTAAATGTTTTGGATTGTTAGAATTATTAATAGGCAAATTAATTGTAGAATTAATTATCAAGTCATGAGTTAGAATATAATTGAGGATTTAACTTATTATTTAAAATATTGAATATTTGATGTGTTCATAATATAAATTGGAAACTAGTAATAATTATCGGAGGGATTAATTATTACATGTTAAATGGTAAATGTCTAATTAATTGATGATTGGTTGAAGAGATAAGATTTAATTAATTAATTGTTGAATAAATTAATTTATAAGATTTAAATTAAGATTTTGAATTTATTGTTTACTACGACTATTGGCCAAGTGTACTTTTTGTTGCATGTTATTTTTCCATGCCTTATGTTTTCTTGGATAGAGTTTCTTAAAAATATTATATACTGTGTGAGATAGATTCTAAATATCTTTCCTTCATTTTTCATGTTTTGAGAAGATTATAACATTCATGTAATATGTTAATGTCCTAGACGAACCGTTGTTTGAGATGAAAAGTTCAGAAATGATAACGAATTTGGATAATTAAACGATGAGTTAATTAATTATTTTTATTACTATGAATAATTAATTTTTAATTAATTAATTTCAATTGATATTTTGAATGCTAATATAATTGTTGAATTATATAATATGTGAATTATATTGTTAATTAGTTGTGGAATTACTTAACAATTTGGATTAATTAATTTATGAATTATTAATGGGTGGTTTTGGGGTGTTAAACATGGAGTTATACACCAATGATAAATATATATGTATTATTTTTTTATGGGTTGTGAGACCAGGACTGAAGCCCCAAATACTCACATGGTGCTAGACATGGTATTCTACAACAATGGTAAATATATATGTATGATTTATAATTTGGTTGTGAGTAAGGACTAAAGTAGCAAATACTCATGGGGTGCCAGACATGGCGTTCTACACCCAACAAGAATGAATATATATTTTTTATATGATAGGGTCTGATGCTCTAAAATCCCACGGGATGTGTGAAAAGGATTGACACTTTAAATACTGATGATGGTGCTAGGATAGATGTTATACACCAATTAATTGTCATTGGATTGTGGGTATAATTGGTTGTACATGAAAGGAATTAATGGTTAATGAAAACTTTTGTGACAAAATGATTTGTGAATTTAATATGAGAATGGGTTCATACATATTAATGTATTGGGTGAATCAATGTTAGTGGGTGAAACTCGGACCGAATTACTAATTCTAGTGGATGGCCATGGACATAGATTATGAATTATTAAATAGAATATGACACATTATCCCTGAAAAATAATTTCATGGATTCCATCTTTACCTTGGTTACTTAGATAGACTTTAGAGACATCTGTGGTGAGTGGATTGTACGTGGGATGTCGAGCTTAGGACGAATGATGATAATTATGTAATTTATCATGGTTTTAATAAATTATAAATAAAAATGTGTTTATGACTATTGTGTATACATGAAAAATGTATAATTCTAGTTCAGACACCAGTTGAGAGATGAAGTAGGTACTTGGGTATGTAGTTACATTGTACTACTTACATAGATTATGCATTCTTCCATGCTGTTTAAATTATTTATTGAATTTCAAGATTTGGGGTAGAAACGGGTGGTCCCAGCCTACTAAGAGTTATATCTCACACCATAAATGGGCCACCATTGCACTTGGGTACCCGAGTAGATTCTATTTGGTTGAAGGATGGTTTTGTTTTCATTTAAATGATAGATATGAGGAGAGGACCAAGAAGATGATTGGGATTCTCGAGGAGAGAGCCCTCAGGGATTTGAGTCATTGTTTATTTTTTTTATTGAAATTTAAATCATGTGGTTTTGTTCACTATTTTTCATTTTTTTAACATTATAATGTCATGCATGCATCTACTGTATAATTGGAATTGGCCACATTTATAAAATAAGTACTGTTTTTTTCCACTACTTTATCATTTATTAGATTGCTTGTAAAGACCCGTAAAATTCAAGGAAATTTTTTTCTTAATTTTCTTTAGAATTTTACAAGAGCGCGGTTTCAGACGGCACCTGATTCCGAGGCCCGGAGTGCCCGGAATTAATTTCCGAAGTTTGGCTCGGGTACGTTCAGTGAACGAACGAGCGGGATTTTCCTAACTTTTGATCCGGTGCTCGGAATTGAAATCCGAGGGCACCGATGAACTCGCAGCGCCGATATTCGCTTAAAGAGACCTTTTCGGGAGTTGCGTTTGTTGCGGGTTGAAAGTTAAGTTTTGGGGTTTTCAGTTGAGTTAAATAAAATGTGTGTAAGACAAATTTTATTTTTAGTTTGTTAAAAACCTACCTAAGGGGGTTGGAAGTGGGACCCACACCCACTTAACCTCCCTTGGGAGGATTAAGTGTGGTGGGGCCCACACGAACCCCTAGACTTTTCAAGTCCCCTTAACCCCCCTCTTAATTGGCTTAAGTTACTCTTAATTAATTTTGGGGGTTAACTCTTTTGAATTTCAAACTTTTGAAATTCTTTTATGTTTTGTAATAATAAAATAAGATGTTATCTTATTTTATTATGGGTTGTTGGATTGTCCCCTTGAGAGCTTTTTGAGAGCTTCCTCTTCATCTTCAAGCTCTGACGAAGAACGAAGAACGCTCAAACTCCGACGAAGAACGACGCCTCTCTTCTTCGTCCTCGGTGTCAACAAGAGGAAACGCCGCTTCCTCTTCGGACCTTCTTCGTCGGCATACGAAGATTCGACAACGACTCTTCCTCCGAAGTCAAAGGAATCGACACCGATATTCCACGACTCCGTCAACGTGCGACTATCAAGGTAGGGGTTCTTGAGTTCATTGTTTCCTTTTTATTTGACTTTCCTCAAGACTTGACGTAGAACGCTCAAGTTTCCGACGAAGAACGCCGCTCCGCTCTTCTTCGTCTTCGGTGTCAACGAGAGAGAACACCGCACCTTCCTCGGACAACCTTCGTCGGCGTACAAGGATTCGCCAACGACGTACCTCTTCGGACGCGTCTCTTCGTCAACGGAATTGACGAACGACTACCGCGACGCCCGATCTCCGCGACGTCGACTTCCGCGGACATAGTCAAATCCTCGAACTTATACCCGAGGTAGGGGATGTTGTTTAATATTTAATTATCTCATTCTTGCTCGTGGATCGTATGACTAACGTGAGGATGTTGATTATTTAAAGTTGTGTTATTATTTTAACGTGAGGGGGCCGGACTGCACGAACACGGCCGAACCCCCTCCAACGATCTTGTTTGTTCTTGCGGGTGGAAGCAAGTGGCGTGGTGCCGTCGCACCACGCGGTTGATCGTGCGTTTATTTTACTCAACGCCGTCGCGCGCACACCATGGAAGAAACATCAAGAACGCGACGCCGTCGCGCCGCGTTGAAAGAACTTAAAGTGCGGAGGAGGGGCGCGGTGCCGTCGCACCGCGCCGGACGACGAACGCCACGGCCGGTTCCGGGCCGCGGTGGGACGAAGAGACCGCGGCCGGTTCCGGGCCGCGGCGGAAGAGAAGGCCGGCGGCCGGGCCGCCGGCGTCGGTAGTCGAAGGCGGGACCGGAATTTCCGGTCCCTTTGGTAAAAACCGGCCGCCCAGCTGGCCGGCCGGATGACTAAAAACCGGGGGAATAAATCCCCCGGACCGTTCAGCAAAACCCCCCTCTTAATGAGGGGGGCGGTTCCATGAAAGGGGGGCAGCAGCCCCCCGGTTCCCTTGAATCAAACCGGCCCCCACGTGGGGGCCGATTGTTGAAAAAGGCGCGGCACAAGGCCGCGCCACTTGAAGAACAGCGGGGGCTGAGCCCCCCCGCGTGCGGCTCCCCGTGCGGCGCCAGCGCCAGCCGCCGCGGCCCGCCGCCGCCGCCACCGCGGCCCGCCGCCGCCGCCACCGCGGCCCGCCGCCGCCGCAGCCGCACCGCCGCGCCGCCGCCGCCGCGCCGCCCCCGGGGGGGGGGGGGGGGGTCGGGCCGGGTCGGCCCGGACCCGGACCCCCCCCCCCGTTTCGAACCAGATTCGGTTTTTGGCTCATAACATGAGCCTCGGACCTCCGATCGACGAACCGTCAGCGGCAACGCGATCCTTGGATCGAGACGGTCGTTTCGATATATCGCACTCAAGGTTTCGGATTACTTTGAGTTCGGCCGGGTTGGTTCGTTCACGAAACCAACCGGGCCTTCGGAGCGGAAACGCTCATATCTTGAGCCACGAACGTCCGATTGACGCGCCGTCAGTCGCGTTGAGTTCCTTTTAGTGAGATGGATCTTTTGGCATACTCCGCCCGAGGTTTGGACGCAGGTGGAGTACGGTCGGGTTGGTTTTGTCTTAAAAACCAACCGGGCCCCGGAGACGAAAATGCCAATAACTCACAGACCGGGCGTCCGATTGACGCGCCGTCTGTTTCGTTGACTTTCTCTTGATGAGACGGAACTTTTGACATACTCCGCCCGAGTTTTGGATACAGTCGGAGTATGGCCGGGTTGGATTGTACTCGAAATCCAACCGGGCCCCTGGAACGGGAAAGCTAATATCTTTCAGACAGGACGTCCGCTTGACGAACTGTCAGCGGCGTTGGTGGTTACGTTGAGTAACGGTCCCTTTGAGTTTACCCTATGGGAGTTCGGGGTACAGTTGAGATACGGCCGGGATTGGTTTCGCTCTCGAAACCAACCGGGCCCCTGGGACGAAAAGGCTAATAACTCACAGACCGGGCGTCCGATTGACGCGCCGTCTGTTACGTTGAGACCCCTGTGACGAGACGGACTTTTGAGATACTTCTTCGTGGGACTTTGAGATACTTGGAGTATCGACCTGTAGCTCGTGGAGCGGACCCTCCCAGTGGCGAGCGTGCGAAGTACGGAGACCGTGTAGCTGGCTGAGACCTGACGACTGCTTGACCGACTCGACTTGGAGTGAGTCGACTAGCCCAGTGGACGGAGCACTACTTTCTGAGGTGCAGACCCATGGCGGACGGAGCACTACCTGTGTGACAGTGCAGACCCGCGGTGCTCGTCCGGAGAGTACCTCAGCAGGCTACTAGGGGGTGTGCACTACGGAGTTTGGGTGACATACCTCGGCGGGAAGCACTACTGTGTTTGGGTGGCTGGCCCGCAGTACTCGACAGGAGGAGTACTTCAGCAGTCTTAGGTTAGTGAGCAGTACCTCGGAGTCGTGACAGGACCACTGTACACTCTAGAGACGGAGCTCTTTAGCAGTTACGGTTTCGATAATGAAAATCATGGTTTGAGCTGAGACTTTTGACCTTGTGTTTACCTCATGATTGAGATGGGTCACTTGCTAACTTTGGTATATGTATGGGCATATACCCGGGTAGTGGTTATCCATCGTTTTCACAATCCTTGTGTTTCCTCATGATTGAGATGGGTTACTTGATAACTTAGGTATATGTATGGGCATATACCTAAGTAGAGTTTATCTGTTGAGATCTTCTTGTGTTTATCCTTGTTGGTTTTAGTGAGACCTTGAGGGTCTCGGGGTCCCTACTGAGTATCGTTATACTCACCCCTGCACGGGCTATGCCCGCATCTCGTTGTGTTGGTTGCAGACGACGGACAGTGCTGACAGAAGCCGAGGATTCGAGGACTGGACGGTACCTGGAGGTGGACTATACGACGAGGCGGTACCCGGAGGTGGACCACTGGGCGGGACATACTCGGAGCGGATGGTGGGACCCGAGGAGCAGAGGAGCTATCTGTACCCACCCTTCAGGTGGGATTTCCAGTGGACATCTCAGCGTAGCAGCTTTACTTTTTAGTCGCTGTTTTCCCTTTCGAGTTGTACTTTACAGTTGGGCTTGTATTTCCGGCCCCTTTTTTTTCAGCTCTTATTTTTGTACTTAGTGTTTTACTTCCGCTTGTACTCTGTGGTGCTTGTTTTCTTTTATAAAGGCAATGCCTTCCCAGTTATCGGGATTTTACGCCTTTGGTGCTAGTCGCCAGCCCCTGGCCTATGGAAGGCGGGCTTGGGGTAGTCACGGCACGGGCCCCGAGGACGGGTCGTGACAAATTGGTATCAGAGGTGGTCGGTTCTACCGTAGACTCTGATCTTTCTTTTTGTGAAGCAATAGTGTTAATGGTACCGAGTGTGGTTTTCAGTTCAGGGAGTCCAGTGTTGGTGCGGGCGGCCGACGTATCCATACACCAGGACCCTGAAAACTGATTTCCGACTTTGTGCACGAAAACACTGATTGCGTGTGTGTTTTCAAAGGTTTTTCCCCTTAAAACAGCTCAAACCAGGTCAGCTCACCAGGTATAATCGTTTGATCGTGTTACGTTGTTTCTTTCAGGATGGCCCCACGACGGCAGCCATCTAGGGTTCCGAGAATCGAACGTGACGACAGCCCACCGAGCGACTAGGCCTCGGTGCAGGGCCCTTTGTCAGCAGTGGCACCGGCGGTAGCTCTACCCGCCGAGCCCCCGATGCTTCCAGCAGCAGCCGCTGACGATGCACGTCGCCTCAGCGCACTGCATGAGTTTCAGCGCCAGCGACCGCCCAGGTTTCGCGGGGAGACGGATCCCCAGGCTGCAGAGGACTGGCTGGAGGCAGTGGTACGAGTGTTTAGGCTAGTGAGGACACCAGCAGACCTCATGGTGATCCTCGCTGCGAGCCTACTACACGCAGCAGCAGGTAGGTGGTGGAGCCACTTGTTTCAGTTTTGCGATGAGATGAACTTCGCATGGGAAGACTTCGAGACCTTCTTCAGGGTGGAGTTTGTGCCAGTATCTCTACACCCCGAGCGTGTACAGGAGATTCTGCCTTTACCGCGTGTTTTTCGATCAGAAGCCGAGTCATCTGTGGGCAGTAGACAGATGATGCAGAGGTCCAGGAGGACCAGACCAGCAGTTGGGCGATCTCGGGTTTTAGGACCAGTGGTGCAGGGCACCCGGAGTGGGAACAGAGCTAGCCGTGCGAGGAGCAGGTTGTGTTACTCATGCCGCGGAAAGGGGCACCTGGCACGTGACTGTCCGACTCCTCGTACAGTTGATCCATAGGCTTTTGAGGAGCCACCGAGGTTGAGGCAGCGACAAATGCTGGAGCTCTGGGAGCAGGTGGACAGGGGAGGAACTAGTGGATACGTCTTTTGTACTTCTAGTTCCATGTTGATGTTTCTTTTGTGTAGCGTCTTGTATTATGAGCTGCAATAATAAAAGACGCATACCTTTGTGATGTTTTCATTCCTGTCCTCTTTTGTGATGTTACTAAGAGGTTCCAGTTGACTATTGACTTGACCCTCACTTGTGAGACATCTACTGGAGGAGACCAGTTACCACACACTGATGCCGACAGTGTGACTCAACCCTTGGAGGCGAGAGTAACGGTTGGATCTCTTAGTAGTAGCGTCGAGGCCTTACGACGTCATCCTTGGTATGGATTAATATCATCCATGTTAGGATTGACTGTTTTAGGCAAAGAATGTGGTTCATCCAGGGGATGAGACCAGGTTTCTCTTATCAGCAAAGAAGAAATATCGCAGCTCTTGTGGGACCAGAGATGGTCCGGGCCACGTCAGAAGAGGTCCATGTCATCCAGGAGCGGATGAGGACAGCACAGAGCCGGCAGAAGTCATACGCTGACAGGAGGCGGAGGCCACTGGAGTTCGAGGATGGCGACCACGTCTTCTTGCGGGTCTCACCTCGACGTGGTATTCGGAGATTTGGCCGAGGCGACAAGATATCTCCGCGCTTCATCAGACCCTTCCAGGTCCTCAGCAAGGTTGGCGAGGTGGCTTATCGCCTGACTCTACCACCTCAGTTGCACCGGGTGCACGACATCTTCCACGTATTCCAGCTGAGGAGCTTGACGTTGACGATGGGGCGACTTTTACGGAGGTCCCGGTGGAGATAGAGGACCGACAGGAGCGGGTCCTACATGGGCGATCGATTCCTCTTGTGCGCAACAGATGGCGGCACGGGAATCTCCAGGAGAGCACATGGGAGCGGGAGGCTCAGATGCGTGCTCAGTACCCTCTTTTGTTTCCCTAGTTTTTGATGTAGCTTTACGGGGACGTAAAGCCCTGCGGTGGGAGTAATGTAAAGACCCGTAAAATTCAAGGAAAATTTTTTCTTAATTTTCTTTAGAATTTTACAACAGCGCGGTTTCAGACGGCACCTGATTCCGAGGCCCGGAGTGCCCGGAATTAATTTCCGAAGTTTGGCTCGGGTACGTTCAGTGAACGAACGAGCGGGATTTTCCTAACTTTTGATCCGGTGCTCGGAATTGAAATCCGAGGGCACCGATGAACTCGCAGCGCCGATATTCGCTTAAAGAGACCTTTTCGGGAGTTGCGTTTGTTACGGGTTGAAAGTTAAGTTTTGGGGTTTTCAGTTGAGTTAAATAAAATGTGTGTAAGACAAATTTTATTTTTAGTTTGTTAAAAACCTACCTAAGGGGGTTGGAAGTGGGACCCACACCCACTTAACCTCCCTTGGGAGGATTAAGTGTGGTGGGGCCCACACGAACCCCTAGACTTTTCAAGTCCCCTTAACCCCCCTCTTAATTGGCTTAAGTTACTCTTAATTAATTTTGGGGGTTAACTCTTTTGAATTTCAAACTTTTGAAATTCTTTTATGTTTTGTAATAATAAAATAAGATGTTATCTTATTTTATTATGGGTTGTTGGATTGTCCCCTTGAGAGCTTTTTGAGAGCTTCCTCTTCATCTTCAAGCTCTGACGAAGAACGAAGAACGCTCAAACTCCGACGAAGAACGACGCCTCTCTTCTTCGTCCTCGGTGTCAACAAGAGGAAACGCCGCTTCCTCTTCGGACCTTCTTCGTCGGCATACGAAGATTCGACAACGACTCTTCCTCCGAAGTCAAAGGAATCGACACCGATATTCCACGACTCCGTCAACGTGCGACTATCAAGGTAGGGGTTCTTGAGTTCGTTGTTTCCTTTTTATTTGACTTTCCTCAAGACTTGACGTAGAACACTCAAGTTTCCGACGAAGAACGCCGCTCCGCTCTTCTTCGTCTTCGGTGTCAACGAGAGAGAACACCGCACCTTCCTCGGACAACCTTCGTCGGCGTACAAGGATTCGCCAACGACGTGCCTCTTCGGACGCGTCTCTTCGTCAACGGAATTGACGAACGACTACCGCGACGCCCGATCTCCGCGACGTCGACTTCCGCGGACATAGTCAAATCCTCGAACTTATACCCGAGGTAGGGGATGTTGTTTAATATTTAATTATCTCATTCTTGCTCATGGATCGTATGACTAACGTGAGGATGTTGATTATTTAAAGTTGTGTTATTATTTTAACGTGAGGGGGCCGGACCGCACGAACACGGCCGAACCCCCTCCAACGATCTTGTTTGTTCTTGTGGGTGGAAGCAAGTGGCGTGGTGCCGTCGCACCACGCGGTTGATCGTGCGTTTATTTTACTCAACGCCGTCGCGCGCACACCATGGAAGAAACATCAAGAACGCGACGCCGTCGCGCCGCGTTGAAAGAACTTAAAGTGCGGCGGAGGGGCGCGGTGCCGTCGCACCGCGCCGGACGACGAACGCCACGGCCGGTTCCGGGCCGCGGCGGGACGAAGAGACCGCGGCCGGTTCCGGGCCGCGGCGGAAGAGAAGGCCGGCGGCCGGGCCGCCGGCGTCGGTAGTCGAAGGCGGGACCGGAATTTCCGGTCCCTTTGGTAAAAACCGGCCGGCCAGCTGGCCGGCCGGATGACTAAAAACCGGGGGAATAAATCCCCCGGACCGTTCAGCAAAACCCCCCTCTTAATGAGGGGGGCGGTTCCATGAAAGGGGGGCAGCAGCCCCCCGGTTCCCTTGAATCAAACCGGCCCCCACGTGGGGGCCGATTGTTGAAAAAGGCGCGGCACAAGGCCGCGCCACTTGAAGAACAGCGGGGGCTGAGCCCCCCCGCGTGCGGCTCCCCGTGCGGCGCCAGCGCCAGCCGCCGCGGCCCGCCGCCGCCGCCACCGCGGCCCGCCGCCGCCGCCACCGCGGCCCGCCGCCGCCGCCGCCGTCGCCGCGCCGCCCCCGGGGGGGGGGGGGGGGTCGGGCCGGGTCGGCCCGGACCCGGACCCCCCCCCCCCGTTTCGAACTAGATTCGGTTTTTGGCTCATAACATGAGCCTCGGACCTCCGATCGACGAACCGTCAGCGGCAACACGATACTTGGATCGAGACGGTCGTTTCGGTATATCGCACTCAAGGTTTCGGATTACTTTGAGTTCGGCCGGGTTGGTTCGTTCACGAAACCAACCGGGCCTTCGGAGCGGAAACGCTCATATCTTGAGCCACGAACGTCCGATTGACGCGCCGTCAGTCGCGTTGAGTTCCTTTTAGTGAGATGGATCTTTTGGCATACTCCGCCCGAGGTTTGGACGCAGGTGGAGTACGGTCGGGTTGGTTTTGCCTTAAAAACCAACCGGGCCCCGGAGACGAAAATGCCAATAACTCACAGACCGGGCGTCCGATTGACGCGCCGTCTGTTTCGTTGACTTCCTCTTGATGAGACGGAACTTTTGACATACTCCGCCCGAGTTTTGGATACAGTCGGAGTATGGCCGGGTTGGATTGTACTCGAAATCCAACCGGGCCCCTGGAACGGGAAAGCTAATATCTTTCAGACAGGACGTCCGCTTGACGAACCGTCAGCGGCGTTGGTGGTTACGTTGAGTAACGGTCCCTTTGAGTTTACCCTATGGGAGTTCGGGGTACAGTTGAGATACGGCCGGGATTGGTTTCGCTCTCGAAACCAACCAGGCCCCTGGGACGAAAAGGCTAATAACTCACAGACCGGGCGTCCGATTGACGCGCCGTCTGTTACGTTGAGACCCCTGTGACGAGACGGACTTTTGAGATACTTCTTCGTGGGACTTTGAGATACTTGGAGTATCGACCTGTAGCTCGTGGAGCGGACCCTCCCAGTGGCGAGCGTGCGAAGTACGGAGACCGTGTAGCTGGCTGAGACCTGACGACTGCTTGACCGACTCGACTTGGAGTGAGTCGACTAGCCCAGTGGACGGAGCACTACTTTCTGAGGTGCAGACCCATGGCGGACGGAGCACTACCTGTGTGACAGTGCAGACCCGTGGTGCTCGTCCGGAGAGTACCTCAGCAGGCTACTAGGGGGTGTGCACTACGGAGTTTGGGTGACATACCTCGGCGGGAAGCACTACTGTGTTTGGGTGGCTGGCCCGCAGTACTCGACAGGAGGAGTACTTCAGCAGTCTTAGGTTAGTGAGCAGTACCTCGGAGTCGTGACAGGACCACTGTACACTCTAGAGACGGAGCTCTTTAGCAGTTACGGTTTCGATAATGAAAATCCTGGTTTGAGCTGAGACTTTTGACCTTGTGTTTACCTCATGATTGAGATGGGTCACTTGCTAACTTTGGTATATGTATGGGCATATACCCGGGTAGTGGTTATCCGTCGTTTTCACAATCCTTGTGTTTCCTCATGATTGAGATGGGTTACTTGATAACTTAGGTATATGTATGGGCATATACCTAAGTAGAGTTTATCTGTTGAGATCTTCTTGTGTTTATCCTTGTTGGTTTTAGTGAGACCTTGAGGGTCTCGGGGTCCCTACTGAGTATCGTTATACTCACCCCTGCACGGGCTATGCCCGCACCTCGTTGTGTTGGTTGCAGACGACGGACAGTGCTGACAGAAGCCGAGGATTCGAGGACTGGACGGTACCTGGAGGTGGACTATACGACGAGGCGGTACCCGGAGGTGGACCACTGGGCGGGACATACTCGGAGCGGATGGTGGGACCCGAGGAGCAGAGGAGCTATCTGTACCCACCCTTCAGGTGGGATTTCCAGTGGACATCTCAGCGTAGCAGCTTTACTTTTTAGTCGCTGTTTTCCCTTTCGAGTTGTACTTTACAGTTGGGCTTGTATTTCCGGCCCCTTTTTTTCAGCTCTTCTTTTTGTACTTAGTGTTTTACTTCCGCTTGTACTCTGTGGTGCTTGTTTTCTTTTATAAAGGCAATGCCTTCCCAGTTATCGGGATTTTACGCCTTTGGTGCTAGTCGCCAGCCCCTGGCCTATGGAAGGCGGGCTTGGGGTAGTCACGACACGGGCCCCGAGGACGGGTCGTGACATTGCTTCCACTATTTATTACCATTATCTATTACTGAACTCTGATATGTTGGAATAGAGGCCCCACTAACTAGCCATAGTCATTTGCATCTAATCGGCAGCCTCTGGCATTCAGGGAGATGCAATGAGGTCATATGGAGACTAGTCCAACCAATAGATTATTGGTGAGCTGGGTTGGGATGTTACACTCTTATACCATAACAATATTTTTTCGTTATAAGTAAATCATTTATCCTCTTCTCCATTTACATGGAATGTATATACTGTTACATGATTCTTATAAATAACTGATGTATCCATATTTTATGTAATGTTTCATATATTCTTTTTAATTATTATTACATTCCCTAATTTAGTTAAATGACTGATTCTAATATAGTTTAATCTAGGAACTTCAATAAAAATGAAATCAACATGTAATATGTTTCCCCATGATATAGATTATCATAAGGATATAATCATTAATACTTGATCATTTGTAAACCAAATTAATTCATCCTTATATTACATATTCCCTATATATATATATATTTATTAGAAATAATATGGGATGTTTGTCCATTATCAAGAATCCATACTAAAATTATTAGATACTTTTTAGGAAATCTCAACAAATTATTCCATCTCTACAATTTTCATTTTTATTCATTGTTTCAATATTAGGTATGTTCTTTATTTATAGACATCATATTCCTAAAAATATGATCTAAAAACATTATATTACAATGTAAGAAATTATTTCTAGTTTTCTTCCTTTTTGATGATTTTTGAGTGACTACGTCTGATTGATTTTTGTATTCAACGGAATATTACTATTTATAATAGATAACAAATACCTTGATATATTTCAAAATATTCCACACCAAAAATTGTGACCATCAAATTCATGCATAAAATATTGAACTCTTAATATAATTCTATTTTAATTTTCTTTCACCTGGTATCTTTTAGCTATAGAATATATATTTTTGTAAGATATCATAATTCCACAATAATAGCATGCAGTACAACCTAAATTCTTTGTGTCTTTTGTATATCAATGGTTATCTCTTATGTTATCTTATAATTTCAATTCAGATTTATAAACCAATTAATCATTATAATTATAGTTTATTCTAGCGTTTAGGTGTTAAACACCAATATTTTATTTTTAATATCAATAATTATACTAGTTTTATCATTTGGATGTGTATAGTTCTTCACCATAAAATCATATAACTAGTTTTCTAGACTTCAATAACTGTCCTCCTTATTTTCTATTACCTATATATTCAACATTCATGATCTAATATTTGATTAATAATCCAGTCCAGTTCTTTTATTTTTCTCCAAAGGTAGAAAAATTTCTCTTTAGTATATTTGATATTTTTGAAACAATATATTGTTAATTTATTCTAAAAATAAATATTTTTGAACTATCCATTAATAATGATCTTATACTAAAAAAACATCTCCAATAATTATTTAATTTCAAATTTAATCATATCAATATATATCATTAAATCAAACTTCTCTACTTATTACTAATGTATACATAGTTCATAATCATTAACCAATATTTATGTATTTTTAACCATCCAAACATGTATCTATCAAATGGAATCCAAACGTTTGATTAGAGAACTATTATTCCATACAATTATTATTAATTAATAATATCTCATGTCCCATATATGAGATTTTTCTCTAACATCAACTTTTTAATCATTATTATAGTATTTTTCTTCCTTGATATCTCCAAACATAACTTCTTTTGAGATATTATCTTATCTTGATTAGAGGAATTAATTTATTGAAAAAAAATTGTATTTTTAACCTTCATCGTTTATATATTGGATAATTATTTTTCATTGTAACGGAATAATCATCATCTAAAAAATATTTAGAAGTTTATCTTTAAGGTGCTTAACGTTTACCCATCAAAAAACATAAACAAAATCAACACATTAAATGTACCTTTTCACTTTTTCATATTAGATGAGAGGAATAAAATATCATCAACATCTTACACATCTACCCAATCATCCTCGATGGGAATAATTTTATATTATTTCATTGTTAATTAAATAAACATTCCCATTTCAACATAATAATTTTCATACTACCTCATTTTTAGTTATACAAAATTATTGCAAAGACTATCTAATGTCTTCTCTTTCTCATCTTTATTTTCAAGTAAAAATAAATTTATAGTGAATCATATTACACACCATCTCAATATGTGCCTTATGATATTCACATAAAAAATCTTTTCAACCATACCACGAGTATAAAACATAATATAATTTCAACAGAAATAGAATGTGTTAATAGATATGTTCTGGTGTATTTTGAAGTCATCAACCTTTTTCTATAGAAACCTATTGTTTTGCTACTAAAAATTTTTATCTCCTTCATAGACATTTAGTATCTATTCCCATGTAAAATGTAAGGATTTATGTGACATACATTATTCTATATTGTGGTATGTAAATGTATCCAATAAGAATATATATATCGGTAAACACACCCACTTCATTATGGTCTTCTTCTGATAAGTCCCAATAGTCCATACTTTTGAAAATTTCAAGCATATAATCTGAATACACATCCATTTTCAGTGGTCAGAAATATTGTTTCATCTGATTCTCCTGTATCAAAATTTCCATTTCTTTGATGATATAGATAGAATTATTTATAACTATATATAGTGCTTCCTTTAGGAAAAAATACCACTGATATTAACCATCATACCTAATATAAATGTTTATCTAAATGAGGTTAAATATAATATGAGGCTTAGTGTGTCATAGTGTGAAGTATAAAATAAACTTCCTTATTTGATCTTCTTCTACCATTAAAAAATCTCGTACATATTATTCTTATATAAATTTAAGGATTAACTTAAATCCCGTATGAGTAAAATAAATTTTCATGGTCTATCATAATAGTTTTAATCCAAAGAGAATAAAAGGGAAATTATTTAATGTAATAAAATATATAAAGTGTACTAATATTATAATAATCAATATAGAATCATTATCCCACATGATGTACAACCATAATAATATGAGAATTCATTATCATCTAAACTGATGTAAATGCATTTATCAACCAAAGGAATCATTAACATATTTATATCATCTCTATAAAGGACCACACTTGAATTTGTGTGATATTAATCTCTTAATTAATTTAAAGGATTAAATAAAATTAACATCACAAAAATTTCATCACGAAATATCCTTTTAAAATTTTCCTTATCCAAAAACATAAAATACATATACATCCCTTGTGGGAAATTTTTACTATCTATTTCCATTTATAAACACTATTCACCAAGCACTGTCCTGTTAGAATATTGTTCACAATGTACTTCCTTGGTGGAACAGACTCACTGCATACATCCTTAGTGAAACATTGTAAACTATAAACAACCCAGATGAATAACATTTCACCGTGAAATTTCTAGTAAACCATACTATTCATAATTGGATAATACATTATTTTTTACTAATATAAATTAAATTATAGAAACACATTACAATGTAACATACTTGTCTAAACCCTTTGGAAATATGGAAACATAATCTTTTAATAATGCGATATATCATAAATACCTGACATAGTGTTAAACCATTTTTATTATATTCACAATCATGGACTAGTGAAAATAATTCATCATAACCTAGGGAATGGAATCATACGAAATGGAATCATTATATTTTTTCGTAATGGTATATAATGGATATACATATGAATAATCAAAACGTAAGGGTTTGAGGAAATGATCATAACATTTGAAAAGTAGACTATTCATATCAATAATAATAATCATGAGTTGGGGAATATTTATTACTAGTTTCTATTAAATGAATCATCCTGTAGTAAAAGATCTTGAGCCATGAAAGAATAAAATATCAAAAATAAATTGATGTGGGGAATATACATTGACATTAGAAAACTTATGCCAACTCTAAACAAAATGACATTCATAACTTGATAAGCTTGGGATAACAACCCAAGTACCTGCTTTGTACTTGGGATGAGATCCCATATACCCTATTTTGGTCATGGCCTATGAACCCATGTACCATCCTTTTTGGGATTGGAATTACTACTTGTGTACCCTTAGAGCTCATAAAACATTTACCATTACCTATTTCTGTAGAATAATATACAGGTTCCACTTATCACATAATAGAAACCAATATTTATGTCAACCACAATATCATCAAAATTAATGATATCATTACCAATTCAATGAAATGGATTTCATAATAATTTAATTATATCCTAACTTATAGAAATGTAATTGGTCTCAAAGTCATATCATCATTTCATCAAAGCATATCCCATGGAAAAAGATGTTGGGATCATAATAAATTTTATCATAGTATAGACATTGTAAAAAAAATTATTAAAAAAAATTAATCATATAATTATAGCATCTATAAGTAGATTAAGATTGGAATAATTGTATTTTATACCATTGAATGGCCATGAACAAAAAATATTTTCATCATATATGGAAAATAAATTTTAAAATAAATTTCGGAAATTTATGGATAAAATAGATTTTATTAAAAAATAAATTTTAAAAAATAAAACATTTTAAATATAATTGTTTTTCAAAATATCCATGATAACATAAAATGTAATATTTTAAAATGATTTTAAAAAGATATTGATTAAAATATCCATTCCACATTGAAAATATCATTTTATAATATTAAAAAATTTAAAATAATTTTTCTTGGATTATATCCATGAAACATATAAAGGTTTCCTTAAACTGTATTTAATTTATTATCAAACATAAAAAAATTTTATAATTAAAATATTCAAAATTATAAAATAATTTTATGTGAAGAAATATTTTTAATTTTTTAGAAAACATTGTTGTGGATGAAATAAAATCAATTTATGATAGATATAAAATATTATTTTCATTCAATTTTTATTAAAGATCATGATTATTAATGATTTGAAATATTGCATCATTTTATGAATATATTAGGATATACCAATGAAATACTATTAATTTTTGTTATTGAGAGATAAATAATGATATTTCCATATATTAGACTTAGAGAAAAATAATCAAAACAAATTTTGACATTGTAACATATGATCATTATCATCATGATAATCACTAGACCCATGAAGAAATAACATAAAATGAAACCAAAAAATATATTTAGGATGAATAAATTCATTGTAATACATGTAAAATGGTATATATATAAAACTCATATATGAATAAAGGAGAATATATTAACATACATTTCCATGAATGAAAATTGTGGCAAAATTCCTCATTCTAATATGTTATCTTTTAAAACATAAAACCCATGAAATAAAGATCCTAAAATTACCATGTAAACCCAAATAATTATAATTATAATCATCATAAAAAACGTTTATGGAAATTATATAATCTATATAAATTAAATACATGGTGAATATGGCTTGTTCCTTATAAAAAATAATAGTGATACAGAAATCCCTTTCATTAATTATTAACCTCAATCGTACTCATTCAAAATACTTTTATAATAAATTTATGTTAATAATAAATATCTTATATAAAAATATTAATATATAAAATACACTATATGGTATTATTATGACCTTTTAATACTTATTTATTAATAATTCAATGTTAAATTAATTTTATGGGTAATAACCACTTCGTTTTTCACATATGTTTGTACATGTAATATTTATTTCTATTGGATTTGAAATAGTTACATTATATCCAGAATTATAACCATGATATATATATATAAATAATATACAATTTATATTTATTTTTATTAATATATAAAATTTAGGGATAAGTAATGCAATACACCATCCATGGTGATGCTAGATCGTAGGTATTCATAATCACTATTTTTTCATTTTCATGTCCATTTGAAATAAAAATAAATTAACTTATATTTATTATCATTATATAATAATGGATATGTAATATATAAAAAATTTATTTATTAAACACATATTTGATAATCCAATGTTATCCCTGGATGATTGTCATTGCTTTGTGAGGTGGTAATTTGTCGTGCACATGAATGATGTTCTCATATTCCCACCAAATGGAGATTATGATGATATATGTTATATTAAAATTAAAAATTATAACAAAATAATAAATAATAAATTTATAATATATATATATATATAATTTATAATCAACTATACAACATTATGACCATCCATGAGATATGGTAATAGAAAATGAACATCATTGGTTCGTGAGGTCATATTCTATCATACACACGAACGATGAATTCATAACCAATTTTATGGGTTTTGAGATTGACGACGGTAATGAAAACAAATTAATAACACCTTATTATAATTAATATATATTATTATTATTTATGTGTTCTATAATTAGAATTTAAGTTGTTTGAAATGAAATTAAATAAAGACGCTCGTTGAAAAACATTACCTCATAGTCGTGTATCCTCATCATGTTTCCAATAAATCATTTAAGGGATTGATTTATTACCAAAAGTACTATTATATGATATAATTTGTTATGTTATTTACCCATTTCATTTATGATCCATATTTTTGGTGAATTGTTAAAAATTGATGAGATGTAGTGCCATTTTTTAGTTTAGGAGTGGAATCCTTGGTATTCTCAATGGTATTCATTATAAGGAGATCAAGATTACCTAATCGGGTACCAAAATTGATATTTAAAAGTTTTTAGGGATTATGTGGTCAATCAAAACCTCAAAAAATATTAAAAACATATTTTAATCATTTTTTCCTTAACTTATATATTTTCATACTTTTACCATTTTATGTTTTCAAAACGGTAACTATTTTTATAACATAGGTCATTTATACATAAAATATAAGATAAAAGAAAAATAATAGGTTAATTTATATACAATGATTCTAAATATTATATCTAATTTTTCAATATAACATATTTGGGTTGAAATATAATTTTAATGCATGAACATGTTACATTAAGGACAATACTTTAACATTAATTGTGCTAACAGAGTTTATACCACTTAATGGTAATTATATTAATCATAAAACATAAATTATTATATAAATGGAATATATTTGATATTTATTTTCATTTTAAAATATATTTTAAAAATATAATATTTTTATTAATTTCATATAGATTAATAATATTTAAATTTTTATAAAACATTATTTATATCAATTTTGAAATTAATTAATTCAATTTATTTGACTTTTAATCTATTTAATGCCATATAGTTTTTAACTTTTATATAAATATTTAATTTCTCGGTGTGTATTAAGAAATCAGGTTATTATTTCATCTCAAAAAAATTTAAAAAAATTAATGATAATAATTAATTTTTTATGACAAAATTTTACATACTACTTAACCCATTATATTTTTTCAATATAATTATGTTTTATTCTAATTAAAAGATTGAAAATATATTGTCTATATTTTTTCAATATTTGATTAATAATTTACTTCATATACAAATTCACGTGACAAAGAATTTATATATATAATATAATTTTATGTAATATTTATATAGAACTCAATAAATATGGTTGAGATTATATTTTTAGTTCATTTCCACACCTATCATCTTATATTAACCCCCAGGTAGGATTACTGGATTCAATATTAATTTATGTAAATTTTTTATGTAATAAAAAGTCAATATAATTTATATTAATTAATTATATGGAATTCATATTTCCAAATTCCTTTCATATTAGTAGTAAATGGTAACTGAAAATTATTCTCACTGATGTGATGAGAATATTGATTTCTATATACAAAATAATTAAAATTTTATGATAAATTTATATAAAATTCAATATTAATATTAATCAAATTAACTAAATTGTATCAATATATGAATAATTTGACTTACTATACTATAAATAATACTAAAAAAATAAACTAAACATATAAATAAATTAAATGAAATGGATATTTTCAACTATAAACCACTATTTTCACTCATCATGATAAAATTATAGTTTTATTAAAATTCATAAAAGTTAACCATAATATTATTTTGAAATTATTAATTAAAAATAATTTTTTTACTTGTAGGTATTTAATTTTCTATAAATTTTCATAACGCAATTTTATTATTATCAACACCTAAAAGAAAAACATTTTGTCTGAAAATTGAATGCTTGAATCATATAAATTCATTCACATAAATTGTGTTTTTAATTATCAATATGTTTTACATTGATAAGACCAATATAATTAATATTTGATAATTACATAGAGCTATTAATATATCTATGTTTAATGTATTGTTCATAAATTTCGTGTTAATAATATATCATCATTTTTTAAATCTCAATGCTTCGTGTCAAAGAACCATAGAAAAAAATTGTGTGTGGATCAATATTGACTTGGTTTTTCATATAATTAAATAAAATTAATAAATTAAATTTATTAAAAAAAATAATCAAAACATAGAGCGATACATTTTACCCCCATTAAATGGAATTTCACCATTAAAATTTGTATATGTCATTAATTTTTTAATTCGTGAATGTTCCATTCATTGAAACCAATATCGTAAAAAGGGTAAGTAAAACATAATCATTAAAAATATAGAGTGATTTTATAATTTCATAAGTAATGAAAAATAATATGTATGATATTTTTAACCATTGGTGGAAATTTAATACATAGACATTTTTAATAAAACTAACAACCAAATACCACTAGATAGTGATTGAAAAAATTAACTAAAATAATGTTGGTTATCAATTGAATGTGGAAACCCAAAAAAAATAAAAAAAGAGTAATTAAAAGTTTAATTTATTCAATAAAAATTATTGATAACAAGGAACCATTTCAATATATGATTATTTTCTTAATTACAAATTATCTCCTTGTGAAATAATACTTAATTTATTTAAAAAAAATTCATATGATCATTCCCACACATGTGTTGCACCGTGATCTATTTCCACATCACATCTTCATAAAAATAATGAAGGTAAAAATTTTATTCTAAAATCATTAATATATCATGAGATATATAAATATAATTATAATTAATTACATAAATTTTAGTTATCATCATAGAAAAATGGTTATCAATAGTTATCTATAAATATTTATGTTGTCAAATAATACAATAATCACTAAAACCTAATTAATATTTTAATATAAACAATTTCATAAATGTGTAAAATTCTAAAACATATGAATGATTAAAATACATAACAGTATAAATAAGTCCACTATATTTCTAAATAGCCTTTTTACATTTATACCCTATATATCATAATGTAATTATTGATTAGTATATAGAAAACATGTGAATTAATTAACATGCATTCTCTTAAATCATGTAAATAACATTATTTATCATAAAACATAATTGTAAAAAAAATTATTAATCATTCAATACATAGAACATAGATTATTTGATATATTCCTTAATTAAAAAAATTTCATAATCTCATTTAATAATAGTTTCCACCAATTTATAAACAAATCATCAATGTATAACACAATAATTAGTATTATAAAACATATAGTATACAATTAAACCATATCATTATACCAACACCGTTATATCATCATTTAGAATATATTAAGGGTTATATTTTATTCAATCATGTGTTTTGAATGAAATATACGCATTCCATAAAATAATATTTTGATCATTTGAATGATTAAAAATATTATTTCAAATCGTTGAAGAAGAAAATTGACATAACAAAACCTATATATATCATAATTCATATAGATTTATCTTTCATTTCGAATACATAAATACACCACTCATCCCACTTTCGTCTCAAACCATTATATTTTCTTTATAAACATTTTTTATAATACATCTGTTATTTGAAATGTCAATTGTAGTCTGATCATTAATCAAAATATAATAATTATTCGTAAAAAATTATTGATTCCTTTCACATGATTTTATAATCACAAATATAACATCATATTTCCCATAATTTCCAAAACTAACACATTTATTTATTGAGTGTACCTTAAATAGACCATTATTTATATACATTTTATTATCCAAACTCTTTATTTTTCTGTTATATTTACTTGATTTTTCCTTATTTTCTATAAAACCATCTTTACTTCCTCTAATACATCCACTTGGGTAGTTCTTCCCACATTAATGACACATATGGAACTGAATCATATTTCCACCATGGTTAAGATTACTGATTCTCCATGTACACTATTTCATTTACATATTAGGTGATTTTGATAGTTTTTATGCTACATGATTTAATAATGTTCCATGAAAAATGATTTGGAATAATCATAACATCCTTTACTCTAGTAATCATCACATTTTTATTCTTAAAATCAAATATTCCTTCAAATTGAATATTAATGCAGTTACAGTGTGTTCTTTCTATTAACAAATACTAATATAATATTTTGGAAAATATGAATCATTATTTGATGCCAAATAATCATGTAAAACACAAATATGATATCTATAGAAAGACTCCATTATTAATTTTTGATAGCTTAGTTTTATTCTATGTAATTTTTAATTATTTTCCAAACAATACTTTTATTAATGTTTGAAAATAGTTTCTGAATTTCCAAAGCATATCTACCAGGAATTTCAAACCATGTGTGTAGTGATATCAATTTTCATATACCAGTTCTTAATTGAGTCTCTATCAATAAGGATGTTTTTTATTACCCCTAGATATCTTTTTCCCACAATCAAATAAACATGTAATATCTATACATGTATGTCATTTTATAGGAAACACTCATTCAACACTTTACAAATATTACACAATATTTTCCTATACATTGAATCAACCTTATACATATCATTAGATAAATACCTAGAAATATATTTATAAATATCTATTTGGGTCGTTCTCATTGATTATCATCCTTATTTCCAAATAATAACTAATACACCCATTTATTGCAAACTATACAGTCATAGGAATAACACTGATGGATTCCAAATCATTATTAAGAGTATTCATACATTAAACAACAAGTTTGATGACCATAATATATGTGTTATATTGGAAACCTAGAAACATAATCTTATAACATAATGATGGATCTTTAATATCTCCCATAAATATTTTCCCCCTAGGTACTCTTCACAAACATACCATATGTAAAATCATTATTCACAACCGAGGGAAAGGAAACATAAGAAATAGTGATATTATGTTCTAAATAAGTGTAAATAATGGAGATAAATAAGCACATCACGAATATAAATGTACAATTACAAAACATGACCTCTTATAATCATATTATCTATGTCATTGATCATAATCTTGAAAAATTAAATAAATATTTGAAATTCAAACGACATGATTTTTAAGATATTCGATGAACATTGTTCATGATACAATAATATTGTAAACATAAATTTATTTGTGTAATTAAAATAAGAATAAGAAATCTTATCTCAAGGTTAACCACCAAGACATTGAAAACATGATAAACATGTGCTAACCACACATATACCTACTTTGGTCTTTAGAATAACTCTAATGGGCTATATTTTGTTCATAGGATAAACACCCACTTACCATTCAGTATAGGATTGGTCTGACAATCTATGTAACCTCTGAGCTCATAGAACATTTATCACTACCTAGTTCATTTATGGGAGATAAAGGTCCCACTCATCACATAATGAAAATAATTATTTAACTATTCCTAAATTGTTTAATTATTTATCATATCATATCCGTAGAAATTTAATGGGATTATAATAATTTCATAATATCATAACATGTAGAAAATAAATAGAATTTAAAATATTTACATGATTTCATCAATGAACAACATATGAAAGAATATGTGTTTTTCATAGTCATTTTATCTACAAATAACTAATTCAAGAGAAACATGTTTCATAATAATATTTTCATCATAAATATAAAATTTTAATTGGAATAAAAAAAATTTATCATTGGATCATGTCCTTTTTAAGTCAAAACTTTCATCAAATAATGTAAACTTATATTAAAATAATTTTGAAAGCCTAATTGGGAATTTCATACGAAATATATAATTTCACTAACAATCAAATATAAAAACACCAAAAATTATTAAAAATTATTGATTTTTAGTTAAAAATAAATATTTACAATGAATTATCTAAAAAATAATTTCAAATATTTCATTAAGAAAATATCATTTAAATTTTAATAATAAGTTATAAAATAATAATCATTAATAAAAAAATTTCATTTAAAATATCTTCGAATCTTATAAAGGAATATTAGAAAAAAAATAATCAAAATTTGAATCATATCAATTTATCAAGATCATTTTCCATGAAAATATTCTTTATATTTAATTAAAAAAAATGTTTTGATTTTTTTTTTCAATAAATCAGATTACCATCTAAGGAGATATATAATGTACGTTTCTCTTAATAAAAGAGTTTTATTTATCAGAATTTACAATGAGTGGTAAATTTTACCCTTAAATGAAGATATCATAGTTAAAAATAAAATGATATACTCATGTATATTATATATAGTTATATTAGGTTATTTAAACATTTGACACATAATCCTAAATAAATTACTATAAATGATGATATTGTAACATAAAATATTTAGAATCTTGATAAGATTGAATAATAATACCCATGAAGGAATAACATAAAACTACGTTATAATTTCATGAGGATTATTAAATGAATCATATAAAATGTATATGTGGTGGTATATATACCTTCTAAAATAATATCTAGATGTAGTTTAATATACATATCAATGAATTCAAATTGATATAAAATTCCCATTACTTGCTTGTTAACTTTTTAATCATAAACCCCATGGTAGAGATATCCTCAAATATATATGTGAATCCTCATAATATTCATTATAAATATATTATAATAAATTCACATGTAGTATATAGTCCACATCAATGAAATACATGTTGAATATAGCTTGACCTCATAGAAATTAATGGTGAGATGGAAATTCATTACCTTAAGTAATGACTTATATCGTAATCCTTCAAACATAAATTATAATTAATTTATGTTTATTATATTTATTTTATAGAACCATATTAATATATATCATATTATATATGTTATTATTATGACCTTGTTTTACGAGTTTATTAAGAATTCAATGTATAATTTCTTGTTATGGGTAATAAGAGTTTGACTCATATATATATATATATATATATGGATTTGTAATATTTTTGGACCTATTACATTGATCAGAGTGAAAAAATATCAAAAATTATAAACACAACAATAATTTAATATAAATATATTATTTATGAATTTTTTATAATCCATAAAATTTATTGATATGAAATGAAATACATTATTCTTGGTGATGGTTTGTCGTACGTACAAAAGATGGCATTTTTTCATTTTCTTGACTCTTTGAAAGAAATATAATTTAATTAAACATAATATCACTAAAGAAATACATTTTTTCATAGATGTCATAAATTTTTATTGCACCCATACGCAATACATCATGTGTAATATGTGAATCAATCACATCATTGAATGAAGTGGTAGTCTACCATACATAGGAACGACATTATTTTATTACCAAAAAATAGACATTATTAATGTATGTGTGATATAAAAATTAAAAAAACATCAAAATATAATATGTAAAACATATATAATATATTGAATATATAAAAAATAATCCACAACTACATCTAGCCAGGGTATATGGTATTGTAAAATGAATGACATCAGTTTGTGAGGTAGTATTCTAACATACAAATGAATTATGATTTTTTAACATGTTTGATCAATATGGATATGGTTTTTAGGTCATGAAAAAAGAATATAAAAATATATTAATTTAAAAAATTATATGCTTATATATAATCATGATATAATAAGATTTTTTTTAATTGGAGAAATAAATAAAATAAGGACTAACCTTGAGAAACATTACCTATTATTCTGGTATCCTCAGTAGGATTTGAATAAATCCTTCAAATGATGGTTTTATTCCTGAACTAAGGATCCAATGAAGGATTTTGGATTTTATTTAATCATGTATTGGATTATCCAAATGGATTGAAAACATTGAATATATGATGGGAGTGAGTTTTATTTTATAGTTGAAGAGAGGAATTCATGTAAATACTCGAGGGTATTTAAAATTGGGGGATAAATATTCTTTAATATGTATACAAAATATATAACTAATGTTATTAATAGATTATATGGTAAATACAATGATCAATCACACATAAAAAACATGTAATATCAATTTTTTTCCTCCTCTTATAAATTTCACCACTTTTGTTATTTTGGGTTTTTACTATGATAAGTAGTTTTCTATAATAGGGTATTTATATATTTAACCTAAAATAATATGATAATTCTTCAATAATTTAGGGAATATTATTATAAATATTATATTTAGTTAATAAAATAAAAAAATATGTGTGTTGTAATTTTATGTTTACACAAGGGCATGTAACATGAAAAAACACAAATTTAACCTTAAATACACACACATGGTTTGTACCATCTAGGGGTCAAAATATTTATTATAAAATATAAATTATTCAATGATTGGAAAATAGTTTTTATTTTTTTCATTTATATATTACCTGGATGAATATAAGATTTTATTATTTTTAATTCATTTAACAAAATATTATTTATCATTAAACAAAATAATGTTAATTTTCATATAATTAACATAATATGAATTTAAAAATAAGTAATATTATTTGTTAATAAGAATATATTATATTGAAATATTTTTAAAATTTTATTTTCATAGAAATTAAATATACTACCTAATAATTCATTCAATTAATTTACTTCTAATATTTTTAGTATAATTTAAATTTTATAATTGTTAACAAAATAATTACATTGTTGGCATTTATTAAGAACTTATCTGTTATTTCATCTGAATCAAAGTAATTTTTTATTATAGAGAACTACTTTATATTTAAAAAATACTTATAAATTAACATATGTCGTTTTCCCTATAAAAATGTTTCATAGAAATTAAAAGTAATAAAAGAATCTTTAATGTATTTTTCTATAAATAAAATTCCATATGGGTCATATTCAAAGTCCATTGGAATGTAATTTCCATACATCATATACCATTATTTATAGGGTTTAAATAAACTCATTATATAAAATTGAGATATTATTTTATGTCAATTTCTCTCTTATCATTATAGTTTAACCAACATGTAAAACAATTTATAACTTAATTGGGGTAATTATTTTTTATTTCATTCACTATTTATATTCATTTAAAATTAATATATACTTATAATAAAATATATATTATGATAATTCATAAAATTGAATCCATTTCTAAAAATTACATTCACATTATTTGAAAAAATAATTTAAAATTTATCATATAGACGTGATGAGAAAATATATTTTGAAGATAAAATAATCAATATTTTATAAAGTTATCAAATACATTTTCAATATAAAAATCATTTCAATTTCCTAAATTGGATACATAGATATATAAATGATCTAATTATACTTTTAAAACAATTTAAAACATAAATTATCTTTATTAATAAATTAAATTAATTTTTTTGATTATAATTCATTGTTTTTTATTATTCATAAAACTTTGAATCTTTTCATTGAAATCCTAAAAATTAACCTTAAAATAAATATGAAATTATGAATTAATAAATAATTATTATTTTTTAAATATTAATTTTTTACATGTTTCACATATTATTATTTTTATTACACCCAACATATATATTTTATTTTAAAAAAAGTAATCTAGAAACATATAAATACTTTAACAAAAAACTTTTTATATTGTTATAAATATGTCTTAATTTTATAAAAAACATTAATTAGTAATTTATAAGTATTTATTTTAATTAATTCCACTATTTTAGTTTTATAGGTCATAATATTCACATTAATAATATATCATACTTTTGTTAAAACATATTATTTCATGTAAAATATGCTAAAATAATGTTGTGGGAAAACAAATCATTACATGGTGTGGCGTGTAATTCCAGAAATCAATGAAATTTAATTCATTCGAACAAAATTTATAAAAACTAAGTGTGTTAAATTATATCCTCCTTAAATTAATTTCACCTTTTAAATTTATTTCGGTCATCATAGTTTTAATTACAAAAATATATTTTCATAGAAAAAGCACCTTATAAAATGATTAATAAAACAATCCTTATAAAAAGAGAGGGTGATGTGGGATGGATATATTTAAGAACCAATAACAGGTTTCAAAATGTGAGATAATAATGTGTAAGTGAAAACTTAAACATGGATGATAGAACTAACACCTAAATACAGCAGGAGTGTTGTCAAGAAAATTTATCCCAATAAAGTGGGTGATCCAACAAATATTAAAAACCCCAAAATTATAAAATAAAGAGGCTTGAAAAAGTTAAAGGATTTCATCAAAATTAGTGACAATAAGACATATTTTTATTACATTATCTGTTTCCTAGTTTTTAGTATTTCCCTTAGAAGATATACATATTTTATTTAATTCCATTATAAATACACATACCCACCCTTGCGTTGTTCCTTAGAAGAATTCATCATCATTTCATTCTATTTTAAATAATGGTGATTTAATTATTCCATAAATCACCTGATGATCATGAGATCCATAAATATATTTACAATCCATACCAACTATATTTGGTTATTGTTAGAAAAATATTAGAAAACATTATACATAATTCATAATATTGTCAAATAATATATAAATCATTAAAACCCCAATCAATTTTTTGACATAAATAATTTCATAAATGGAAAAACTTTTGACTCTTCCAAACAATAAAATACAACACTATGGATATAATGTCACTGAATTTCTCAAAATCATATTAACATTGATTCTTGATATATCATAATGTAGTCATTGATTTTCAAATACCTATCACGTGAAAAAAAATTATCATGTATTCTTTTAAATAATTGAAATAAGCTGAATTACCATAAAACCAAACTGGAAAAATACATTCTTATTTATTTTGTTCATAGATAATAGATTATTGGATATGTTTTATAAATAAATAATTTTTGTAATCTCAATTCATAATAGACTAAATGACCTTTTCAATGAATAATATATCTATTATAATGTAATTAGTACTATCCAATTTAAATTATTCTAATCAATAACCTATTTATACAGACATCGTTATATCAACATTTAAAACATATTAAGGGCTATCTTTACCTCAATCATGCATTTTTAATGAAATATACCATTTCTAAAAATAAATTTTCTTGACCATCACCATTATTTAACATATTTTATAAAATCCAACCTGAAAAACATATTATTAAAAATAATTAAATATATCATGATTCATGTAACATTATATTTGAATTCCAATAAATAAATACATCATTCATCCTACTTTGTTATCAAACCATTATATAAGGATGGTCTCATATTTTTCAATACCTCTTCTGTTTTACATGGCACTTATAGTCTCATCATCATTATCAATATAACAATTACTCATATAACCTTGTAGATCCACTTCAAAATATTTACCCATAGGAAAAAATTTCTATTATTAACTAAATTTTAATTTTAACACATTCATCCATTGATAGTTCCTTGTAGAATAAAATTGGAATCCATTGGTTTTAAAATAACTCTTCATATTTTCATTGAATTTACATTCATTTTGTCCTCTTTCCTATATTCAAAACATTCTTTATTTTCATAAGACATCAAGTTGGTTGTTTCATTTAACAATAACAAAACATAGGAAGCTAAATCATTTATCCTCCATAGTAACCATCACCCAATCTCATAATAAACTATTTCCATCACCTGTAATTTAAATTTGAGTTCTAACTATGCTACATGTTGTTAATCATTATCCAATAAAAGTAATTAGGAATTTTCACAATATATTTTACTATAAAATCATCCCATTTTTATACTCATATGGAAAGATTATTTCACATTCATTGTTAACCCTAATTCTCTGGTTTCCCTAAATTTACTAAAACTAAAATCATATTATGAGAAATAATAATCATTCTGGAGGAACAAATAGTCATCAAAATCACATAAATGATACCTAAATCATTACAAATAATTTAATATATGACACCTTTTTGTGTTTCCTGTTTCATTCATATTGATATTAAAATTAAATGCATCATAATTGTAGGTAATAAGATATTGAATTTCCAATGAATATATCCAAAGAGTGTCTTACCAAGTGTATTGTACTTTCTATTATCAAGCAGCAGTTCTCGATTGTTTTTAGCTAAATATGGTGATTTTGATGATAATTACCCTATGTACATATTTTTTATATCAACATACACCTGTTTTATGTGTAAAATAATTTTATTTCATGGAAACCACTTGATCTATCATTTAAAAAAATTCATGGATATTTTCCTAAATATTTACACTTCCTTATACATATCATTAGATATATCCATAGAAATATGTTTAAAAGTATCCCTTGAGATCTCATAAATGTATTCTCATCCTAGTTTCCAATGTGTATCTAATCTATTCGTTCATTAAAAATTATAGGGACCAATTATTTTCATACAAGGAAACTACATAATCATTTATGAATATTCATTATAGTAAATAAACTTAATCCATGGTGTAGTAATTGATTAGTGCCTCTGGAATCATGGAAACCTAATCAACTAATATAGTAATAGAAATCCAAAATATCCATGAAATATCTTCCTCATGGTTCTCTTCCTAAATATACCACAAATAAAATTTATCTTCATAACATAGGATAAAATATAATAAATGGAGATATTAAATTCTCAATATTGGAAAAAATGGTGATAAAAAAGAAAATCATGAAAAAAGGATTATATGGACATAAGCATGGATTTTAAAAATAATATAATGCAAAGAAATTATCATTAACATCGGATAAGAAATAAATATTGGAAGATCAGAAGACATGAATTATATTATAATCAATAAAAATGAGACATTATTAAATAACATTTCCTTCCGGAATATATTTTATGAATATGAATAGTCATACTAAATCTTTTTTCTAGGATACACACCAATGCATTGATAAAATGATAGGGATGCGATAACCACATATGTCTAATTTAGGATTTGGAAGACCTCTAATGTAACCTATTTCAAGATTGGGATATTCAACCATTTACCCTCTTTTCTAGGATTGGGATAACCATTAATGTAACCTAGAATCTCATCGAGAATTAATTAATATCCAATACATTGATGGTTGATATATTCCTCACCCATAACTTAATGAAAATCCATATTTAATTGATTGAAAATATCAAAATAATTCTTCAAAAAAGAAAACCTGAAATGAAATGGTTTTATAATAATAAAATTATATCATATCTTATAAAAAATTATGTTTCCCAGTAATTTCATTTTTTCATCATAGCATAGCATGTGAAAAAAATATGTGGGTTTCCTAATCATTTTATATTGGTGTGATATTTGGTAGAGAAAGATGTTTCAACCTAATTATAACATCATAACCAAACAAATATAATAAAAATTATAAAATGGTATAATTGGATAAAGAACCTAATAAATTATAAGCATCCTAAAATAATTCCAGTATATATAAAAAATTATTTTTGAATGAATACCTGGGCATTTCTTGGTAAAAATACCTTTTCATTAAAAATCAATTTAAAAAAACATTATAAAAATCATTTTCAGTGATCATAGACATGAAAAAAATACAATGGATTATTTTATAATTCATTTATAATATTTCTTCTGTAAAATATATTTTCATTTTGAGAAACTTTATTTAAAAAATTAATCATTTTTGAAAACCTTTTTCTTTGAAAATATCCATGAAACTTATAATATAAAATTTTCAAATAATATAAAAAAGTTTGATCAAAAAGTAGTTTCCAAATCACTTCCCAAAA
This sequence comes from Viscum album, assembly GCA_963277665.1. NCBI lineage: Eukaryota > Viridiplantae > Streptophyta > Magnoliopsida > Santalales > Viscaceae > Viscum > Viscum album. The sequence goes on from OY728143.1 coordinate 1,021,678,578, forward strand.
ATATTGTTTTAAAATATCAATTCAAAAATGATATGAAATATAATTGAAGCATGATCTTGAAAGAAAACAGATTACCCACTGAAGATATAAATAATGAATGTTTTTCTAAAAAAAAACAAAATTATCATAAGTACAAGTGAGTAGAAAATGGTTTAATTAAATGACTCTGTAATAAATAAAAATAGTATAATAAGATTAATATGGATTATTAAGAGATATATCATGAAATTTATTCATTTGAGACATAATCATAAAAACCCTTGATAAATGGTGAAATTGTAACATAAAATTATCACAGCCTTGATAACATTCCACCATAATAACCAATAGATAATAAAATAATATAAAAATTAATATTTCATATGGGTGAATAAATTTATCATATAAATTTTAATACAAGATGAATATATCCTCCTAGAATAATGTAGGTGTGTTGCATAACATTCATATCAGATAACAAAAAATGAGACAAAAATCCCCTTTTTAGTTCGCTAAATTTTGAACCATAATCCCCATGAAAGAGAAATACTAAAATAGATATGTAAACCCAAATAAATTTAATTATAACTATATTAAAATATATTAATGTGAGGTATATACACCACAAAAAATGAATCACATAGTCATTATGACATTTTCCACACATAAAATAATGGTGATCAAGAAACCCATTAACTTATATATATAATTTCATCATACTCATTAAAAATACCAATTTAATACATTTATATTTATTATTGATATATTATAGAATAATATAAATATATACATATATATATATATATCATATCAAACATTATTTCACTGTGAACATTTATTACCCTTTGAATAAAAATTCAATGTAAATGTTTTGTTTCTGGTAATAATAACACTGTTTTTTGTATATATTTTAATTTTTTTATAATTATAATATTGTTACATTGATCATGAAAATTATAACCATGATATATATATAATATATATTCATTAAATATGTCTTTAATAAGATCCATAAAATTTAGTGATATGAAATAAAATACACCATTCTTGTAAATGGTGGTCATATGTACACATGATTGCTGTTTTTTCATTTTCCTTTCAATTTGAAAGAAAAAAAATTATAAATCATAAAATTTTATAATGATTTTTATTTCATATATATTACAAATTTTTATTGAACTCCAGTTTTATACATATCAGTTATATCATTAATGATTCACATCCCTTATTGAGACGGTAGTCAACAGTATAAACAAATGACATTATCCAAATCCCATAAAATGGAATTTATGGAGGTATGTTTGATATAAAAATTGTATAATAATACTAATATCATAAATTTTAAATTTTAAATATATAAAATATAATCAAATCATTATGAAAAACATGATATATAGAAATTGAAAAATGAACGACATCAGTTCGTGCTGCAGTAGTCCACCACACACATGAACGATGATTTCATAACCAATTTGGTGTAAGTGGGGATGGTTTTAAGTTATAAAAAATAGATTGAAACACGTAATTTTAACAGAAATAATTGTATTATTTAAAATAATTATTTAATATGAAATTAATGAGGTGGGTGAATAAATAACAGTGCTCATTTAACAATATTTCCTCTATTTGTGGTACCCCCATTAGGATTGCACGAAACTATTCGAAGGAGGTATTTATCCTAAAAGTAAGAATTATATATAGATAGTATCATTGTTGGAACGAGATTTGGGTTGGCCATGGATGATCCAAATAGAGTGTGATTTGTGATAAAGTGAGAGGAGTGAGTCACATTTTGTAATTGGGGTGGAGTTGCATTCTGGTAAATACTAAAATTTTTCACTATTTCTAGGACAATATGTACAAATGTAGCTAAATAATTGATATTTAATGACGATTAGGAATGATATAGTTAATAAAAATCTCCCCTGAAAAAAATAAAATACTTTTATTATATATTGTTCCATTTACCAACTGGTTTCGCTGCATTCACCATTTATGTTTTTCACTACAACAACTAGTTTTTTACCATCGAATAATTAATCATTAAAACATAAATAAAATGATAATTATTAGAGAACTCCTCACACCTAATTTTAAATATTATATATAATTTATAAAATATTAATCATATGTGTATTAGAAATTATTTCTAACACAATTTCTTGTAAAATGAAACAATACTACTTTAACAAAAACATTGCTAATGACGATTCTACCATTTTAGGGGTCAAAAAAATCATTATAAAATATATTTATATTAAAGGAACATATTTATTATTAATTTTTTTCTACATAATTTTTAGTAATAATATTTTCCGTCATTATAAATCAGTCAATGAAATTTATCATACCATAATGTAAAATTAATGTCAATTTTGAAATTATTAATTTAAATTGAATTTAAAAACATGATTAAACTGAGGAAATTATATTATATTATTTTTTAAATGATATAAAATTTTATATTTATCTATAATAATAATTCAATATAACATTTCATTCAATTTAATTAATTTAAAAGAATTTTAGTATCATTTATTTTGTTTAAATATTTATTAAATAATTACTTTTTTGGCATTTCAGAAAATTTAATTAATTATTCTAACTCAAAAAATTTCTGATTAAATAAATTAAATTATATTTAAATGAAATACAATCAATTAATCATTTTTTATTTTTTACCCATACCAACTCATTACAGATATTGAAAATGAAAGGAAAATTTTCTCCTTTTTGGTTACATAACTTATTATAGGTCATATTTAAATAAAAGTGGAAAATAATGTTCATATTTTATAGAAAGTTATAGAAAATTTAGAGATATATTAATTAAAAAAATTGAGATCAGATTTATGTAATTAGCACTTTTATAATTCTATTTGAACCTGTGATAACCCATTTTTATAATAACAATGGAAATTAGTTTTTACTACATTCAATATTCATTTTTTTTTTCAGAAACTATGTTAAACCTATATAAAGTAAAAATTATATCTTATTCAAAAATAGGTATCTATTTTTACAAATTCCCTTTACATATTTCGAAATAAATATTTTATAATTAAACAGTAAGATGTGATTATAAAACAAGATTTAAAAGTAAAACCGATCCAAATTTTACATTGTTTTTTATCCAGTTTCTATATTAAAATTATTTGAATGACCAAAATTGGTATTGTATATATTTAATTCAAACTAAATATTATTCAATTAAAATTAAAAATAAAATTTGACATTGTTAAAAAATTAAACGCAATGGGAATTTACAATTAATATTCAATATTTTTCATTATTTATCCTAAAATGATACTTTTCTAAAAAACTATAAACTTCACCCTTAACTAATTCTGAAATTATGAATATATTTTTATTTAATAATATTAATTTTATACAAGTTAAAAAAATTAAATTAAATATATTTTAGAATATACATAAGAAAATCATGTTTCTGAAAATAGTATTCGTGAAACATATACACACATTACAAATAAAATTATGTATTTCATTATAAATATGATATATTTTTACAAAACTAGTATATAAAATATTTAAAAAATAATTATAAATATTTATTTCAATAGATGAATGGATAGGTTATTGTGGACATGTCAATAACAAATCTTTGTTTTGTTAAAACTCAGTGTTTTTTGAAAATAAAGAAAAGGCATTATTGTTTGTAGGGTGGGCATATCATGGTGATGCGTGTAACATTATCCCACAAAAAAACTAATATAAAAAATGAAAATAGAAGGAGTCATAATCTTCCTTTTTTGATAACAATTCACTATAAACATATTTATGAGATTAATTTTCATCCCGAACCCCTTTGTGTCTTGCACTTTGGAATCATGATTTCCATTTAAAATAAATTACTACAATAAAACTTTTGAACTATTTTTTACTCTCTAAATAATTAAAATATAGAGTCCTTAAAAGTAAATGAATCCGAAAAACCCCACTGAGTAAATAATTATTCTTCCCCTATTCGAAAAATATCATTATCATAATCTATTATCGTGGTAACAAAATTAAGAAATTCTATAGTGGTCATCTTTAATATAATTCCTCATAACGAAAAATATATATCATTCACCACAAACATTATATGCATTCAAAGTACATGCACATGTAAATCCTTCCTATTATAATATTATGCATAATCATTATACCGCGAGGTCTTAAAACATGCAATGAATCCCATGTGCATGATAAAGAATTTTAACATCTCTAAAGATAAAATTTTTCACATAGAAAGTTTTATATAATATTCATGATACATGTGTAAATTATATTATTTATGTGTACTTTATATATGGTCAATGAAAATTTTAATCACAAATACTTTTTTCAATTTTTGAATAAATAATTTTTAGCCTCCCAATTCATAAATACCTACTTTGTCATGTTGATTTGATCAAAAAATAATGGAGCATTTTAATCCATCATTTTCAACCAACAACAATAAAAAAACCTAGACATTTCCTCAATATAATATTTCAATCTTAGGTATTGCTATACTGACCCCTTACATGCATCCAAATTAATCTAAATAAATCAAGAGTAATTAAGATTAATTTATACCAACGGATCCTCAACTAATATGTTATATATCCATAATTTTATTGTAATTGCCATGGAAACATATTTATCAAAGCCTACATATCTCTATAATATAGTTAAAATAATTGAACGTGATATAGATTTCTTGTTTTAGTCACCCATAATGTATTGTTAAATATTTTGAGAGTGTCATCAAATAATGAATTCATTAAATTACTATATAAGGTTGAGGTAACAAATCTTTTAATGGTAGAAATATTCTTTTTAAATTAAATTATCTAATCATATAATGATAATATTACACAATAAAAATTATTATAAAATGAATAAAATAATATTTATATTGAACCACATTTAACATGTAAAGGAAATAATAAATTATTATATATAGTACCCTAAACTTATCACTAAAATGGAATTATCCTACATAATTGTGAATTGAATAACATAGTATAGTTAATTATTTAAAAAATGAAAGTAAAACCTAAATAATATTAAGAGGGGTATATTTTAATTTTCTAAGATGCTCTCTATATTTTTTTAATGTTTTTATCAATTTATAAAATCAATTCCCCATATCCATTTACATTATAAATGTTTAATATAAATAGAACCCATATAGTCTTCACTAATTTTTTAGTAGGTCATTGGGTGCACAATTATCATAGTTATCCACTGAAAGACTTGTTTCATGGATACTTTCCCTTTTTTAAAACAATTGCGGAACCCGATAGGGATTCTCATTAAGAATTTAAACAACATAAAAAATCATTTTTTTACAGTTTCTGCGAACATCTCATTTCTACATCATTTATATCAATATATGAGGATTAATACATATAAATTAGCATGAAATTAGTAAAACTAAATTAATTTAATCACACAAAATTCATGAATCATTTTAATAATAATAGTGGTAAATTATATAAAAAAAATTTATGAATTACATACATTTCAGTTACAATTTATATAATATATATAATTTTGACATGATTTTTTATATTAATTAATGACTTATTTTATAAGAATTTAGTTATTTTCATTATTGATAAGTATTTAAATTATTTATTTATTTGTATAAAATTTTATTTAGTATATTTTAATATTGTTGTTTATTTTATGAACTTTTTTGGGTTCTTTTTCGGAATGTTCAAATTTAATCATAAGAAGCATTTATATTGTATCTTTCTACATAAAATAAAGGAATTAATCTATGATAACCCTGAAAATAAATATTTAGTATAATTATTCTTTCATATTGGTGTTTAATAATTAATTTCCAATTAATATCCATCAACATTAATGTTTAATGGAATATTTTGATTTGGGTCATTATTCAACTAAATTATATATCAAATTTTTTTAGATATTTTTTATTGAAATCCAATTTGAATATACATAGACATAACTATAATTTTTTATTTTTTATGAATTTAATCAATTAAAAGACATGTTTTATTTACCATTATTGACAGATATATAGGTGTATATTTTAAAATAGAAAATTAATTTTTATTTATTTTATCTTTCATACAAAACTAATTTAATGAGATTTAGGTATTAAAAAGCATGAAACATATCAATTAATATTAGTGTTTGAGAATATGAAAGAAATTTGTTATAAGTATTCAAACATATTTATATTATTGAATACAATTACATGAAATTGTAATATCATTATAATTCTTTTAAAAACTAATATGTTAGAATACATCTAATGAAAACACATATCATGTACTCTATCATCCAAACAGGTTGGTCATGATAAGGATAAGGTCCCATTTATTTTATTATATTAGGTTATCTGGGTATTATTTGATATTAAAAATTATAACAACATATCAATTTGTTATTATCAGGTTTCAATAATGTTAGTGGTACAAATTAAATTCAGTGATAAATTAGACAATATTTGGAACATTTATTATTTTAATATGGATAGGTATCTCCCACTATGTCATAAAATAATTAGTACTATTTAACTAAATAGTTTTTTGATGAATGAATTTCCAATGAAAATTCAAATAATAGTAAAATATTTATATTTTTGAATAAATAGATATGAAATATGAGGAAATCATTTATTAGTTTTATATTTAATTAAATTCCATAAATTATTATTTCAATGACATTATAACCCCAAATAAATATTCCATTCTTATTATACTATAATTATGTTTAACACTAATTGTAATTATATATTAATAATACTTTGGAATTATAAAATGATAATATTTCACAACAATATGTATAAGAAAAGTGAAAAAAATTAATGTATTATCATAAAAATATGTTTTAATATATTTGACTGAGATGTATTTTATATCATATCAGCATATGAACTATATCCTTATTTACAGAGATTGATATATATAAATATGTATTATCAATTATAAATGTTGATATATGTCTTTAAAATCCAACAATGAATGTTTTATTAAATCTAATAAATATGATCAAAGTCTACATAGTGGATTAAATCTTAAATATTATATTTTTTAAATATTTTTTGAGTAAATTTTTCAATTCTACTCAATAAAATTCTAATTAAATATGAAATTTTAACCTTGGAAATATAATAGGAAAATTTATAAAAATACATAATTCATAGATGGGGATTATTGGAATTTTATTACTATGAATCATTTATTACATATTAATCCAAATTTTAAAAATAAGCAACAAATTATCCACATGAGAAAAATACGAATGATCATGTGATCTATTTGGATTAATTCATTATGATATAAAAAACCACTGATTTTAAAATTAATACATTTCTATAAGTAATTTTTATATTTTATTAATGATTTTAAAAGCTATGATAAAAAATTTATAATTAATAATGTGTTTTAATAGAACTAGATATCTATGAAATTAATATTTCATGATAAGAATAAACATCATACTACATGAACATTTTATAAATATATAATAGAGTGAAATACTTATATAAGTATTTTTTCTATCATAGGAAATATTTTTATACTGTTATAAAAAAATACAACTTCAATATGTTAATAGTGTTGTTAATATAAAGTAAATAAATATATTATTTTTAAATGGTTTGATGAAGAATGAATAATATAACCATCTTATTTCATTTAAGTGGTTTAATATTGAAATTAAAGATCTATATATAATTATATTTCTATATAAGAGAGGTTTAACTACACCTTATGTGTTTTGTTTTGTAAAATATCAATATTAGTTAATTTTATGAATATTATAATATAAATTTTATGAGAAGTGTATTAAAAAACTTATTCTTGCTAAAACTAGAATACTTATCATGAATGAATATGTTACTATTGAAATATGTAGAATATATTTTGGAGAATGTGTTGCTTTATACAAAAATATAAAATAAATACAATGTGTAAAATAGAAATGATATTTAATAATGTTATAAAAAATCATATTTTTTAGAATAATATAAACCACTGGTGATTTCTCCAGAGATATAATGAAATTTATTAATTGTTAAATATTTTAATTGTTTTTTATTTCTGTCAAGATTAACATACTATTCAACCTAAAGAAACAACCTGTTGTAGTTTAATAATGTCAAACACACCATTGAACTTCCCTATATGTTGAGATCCATATAGGGTTATTAGGATATCAAAATTTAAATTAACAATTATATAAATGTGCCAACCTATAACGATTCTTATAAGGGAACTATTATAAAAAATTGTTTGGTGAGTTTGGAAAATGAACATTTTTACTATTAACTATAAATTATGAAATATTAATTCCAATCATGATATTTTATTATTATATTTATAATATATATTATTTTGGTTAAATTCACCATCTAATGTGAAAATATCTTTGGGTATGACTACATTGTATAACATAATGGATCAAAGAATGATTTTAATTCTCCTGATAGGGGAAATACCTTTGGAATTTAAATTTGGAAAAAATATTATATATTGAATTATAATTTTAATGTTAAATATAGGACGACATTGAAAATTCATATGCATATAAAGATAAAAAATATGAACACTCCATTATTTTATTGCATTATCATGGAAAAATAGATCCTTCAGAAATATATATATTAATTCCCTTAAAATAATATAATTGTATACATCAAATTATGAATATTAATTACATATGAAAGTTAATTTTAAATTTGATTTAACAATGAAAAAAGACCGAAATATTTTAATGACAATATATATTTTAATGTGACATTCGGGAAGAAAACTAGTTGGATTTTCTATGAAAATAAGGGGAATAAATCCAAAAATCAAAAAGAATATTCTAGTCAACCAAATAAATAAACTGACTTTGGAAACTATATTAAAACAATACATTCTATTGAAAATATAACGATAAATAACATCTAAATTTTTAGAATATAAAAATATAAATTCATGGATCCCATAATCCTATAAGCATATTATTGTGTACAATGTAACATTATCTTTCACCACCACCAACATGATATAACTTATTTGAATAATAATATAAAATAATAGGGTGAGAAAAAAATATACCATTTTGGTTCCTCCAACATCAACTATTAATCTTTATGAATTTAATTTTAATACCATTGATGAATAAAATATATAAATATTATTATTTTATTTACAAATAAACACTGAAACATATTAATTGGAAAACACTAAAATTAATCTAATCCACTATAATATCCAAAATAAAAATAACCAAAACATTATAAAACCACATCTTCCACAACATCTCACTATGCACATCCCTGAAAATATAATCTATAATTTTTAATACTATATTTCACTATAATGAGTACCATAAAATATAAAATTATACTATATTGAAATGTACATTCAAAAATAAAAACATTATTTTTAGTTGCAATATAACATATATCATCTATATATATCATGTGAAAACTGTCCATAAATTCATATTAAATTAATAGAAAAATTAATCAGTTGATAAATTATCATTTTTACTAAATTACTCAGTAAAATTACCCAAAGTAACAATAACATCCTATTAGTGAATGCTCATATCACATCATGACCTTAACCAAAATATTAAACTAGAATTCAAAAAAAGATTACAATTATAGTTTATCAATTAAAAACATTATCCATCCTCCATTTAATATATTAATAGATACCCAAATAGCTGTAAAAACGAAAAAATAATCCTTTACCATCATATAATAGTCCACTTTCCAATACTATTATAGCGAGTTCCCTAGAAAAAAAATCAATATTATTTGGGTTAACCCGTATTTATAGATTTTAATATTAATAACCATTATATAACTTTAATATTGATAATATATATTAAACAAATTGTTATAATGTCTTAAGAGTAGTTGTCTCACAAAACGATCATAGTTGTTCCCTACTATGATGAGAACCCAAAAGTGCAGAGATTTTTTTAAAATATTATCTATATCTATATTATATTATTTGAGGTAAAAATATTTTTTAGACTATAATGGGAGGGGAATCAAATGATTTTTTTACATTATCACGGTGTATAACTATGGTAATATCCAATATAAGATATATTGAGATTGAGAGGTGCTGGTATGAAATAAAAAATTATATGTTTCACTGGATATTTTTATCTAAAGACATTTTTATGGATCCATAGACATTAATATTATTACTAATGTGTATTATGAGTCACTTCATGTTATTATTTGATGAAAACCCTGATTAAATTTACTCGTAGTTATGTATGATACATTGGGTGCATCATTAACAATATTGAATTAATGAATAATGCATGAATGGATTTTTTCCATTATGTTCTTTATTGGAAAATGAAATCTGACACCCTTTTCGGGTAATCATATTGTTTAAACAGTACCATGGATAATTAATTCTATTGGATATATTTATTTCCATTATGACAAAGAAAGAGACGTTAATCACATTGGATGATGGCACTGATTTGAAACCTTCTTAGATATAGCTATCACATTAAATGGATTGTATTACACAATATGTATCCATATGATTTATTATCACAATTATCATTAAAATAAATTTCTATGGGATCTAAGGAATATTTCTAGATGTTATCCTTACAAACATCGATACTTCACCTAATTCCACTTAAAAGACGCCTATAGGGTCACATAAAAATCGTATTTATATTCTCAGTTAAATAATAATAATAATTTTTAATTTAACATGTTGAATAAATATTATTCATTTAAATGGATTAATAATTACTCAAGTAATATTGATCTCTTATATTCCATCATGAGTTATTTGAGAGAATATTATTTGTGTGTGGAAAATTTAAAACATATTTCTTTTCATTATAGTGAATCTAATATTTATTTAATTATTTGATAACAATGAAATAAAATTTAAGTATTAAATTAACTTTCATCATTCAAGGCCTCATAAATATTGTGGACGAATGAGAGATAGAGTTTTTAGGTCTGGTGAGAAACAATTCAAATTAATTATTATTTAATTAAATAATATTTACTTTAATTCTCATGTTATGTTCATGTCAATGAAATATTATCGTTATTATTATTATTATTATATTATTAAGACATAGGGTTCTATAAGGGTAATTAAATATTAAAGGTAACAAGTGAAATTATTTATTTCTAACCCTTAGTTGTATTTTAACCCAATTATGTTATTTTTAATAGAGTCAATTAATTTGGTTTTTAAATTTTTTTTGGAGAGAATATTCTCAAACATTATAGATATGCCTATGTAGGAACACTCCCAAGAATAGAGGAAAATATTTCACCACCGGCAATGATATTAATATTAATAATTAAATTTTCCTTTACATTAACTAAAGATAATATTATTATAGAAATCACATAAAATTATTTTATTATATCAAATAATATTATGAAGCCCATTAAGTATAATTACCATTGATAATATTTTTGTTGGAAAATGATCACAATATTAATATAAATATTTTTTTTAAAATCCATTTGGCACTGAAAAAATTAATAGCCTAAACTTATTATATCATACCATATGAATCACATTTATTAGATATTCTGATTGGGATAACATCTCTATACATTTCCCTTAACCAATATCGATCTAAGATCCAGAAACATAATCACGAGATATACTTTTTATGGGATATCTTCATGCACATTGAGATATAACCCAAACCACATTCATCGAACCACCCCATGAGAGTCCCACCATCACACAATGTACCCATGGGGCATTTTTGGTGTGTTAAATGAATATGTATAAAACACTATAAATATGAGTATATATATTATTTTTTCATAAAATAATTATTAATTCTTATTCATATGATTGTTAATTTCAAAATGATTTTATTTTGATTCAATAAATAAAAAAATAGATTTTTGGTTAGAAATATAAAATTATTGAATATATTTTGATAAGTAATGGATTTCTGATATATATATATTTAATATTAATATACATTATTTTATAAAAGGTCATAACATATATTCATATATTTTAATAATAATTTGTTATGATGCTATGTTGCTATTGTTATAACACAATCATACATGCCAAAAAATTATGTAGTTAATTCCATTCTACTTTCTTATCAATAGTTCTCTCCATTCGACACCTATATATATTTAATATGGGACTTACATGTATTTTTTTATATTCCTAAATCATGGAATAAATTTTGATGTTGAATGAATCCATGTTTTATAATCTATGTGGTATTGTTAAACATGAGAATGAAATTAATGTGAATGGTGCTCCCCAAATTAGGTAGCACTCTAATGCACTTTTTGAAGCATATACTCATGATATATATTTTTTCGACAGATAGAAATATTGATTCCCTAATGGGACTTTTTCTATTACTATGTATTGTATGTTAGAATTGACATATTTTTATGAGGCAATGTTTGAAATATTAATCCACATTCCCTGTGTTATTATAATTATATTATATATTGTCTAATTATTCATGTTTATGATTCCTAATATTATTATGAACCAATAGTATGCCTATAGTATAAAATGTATTATTTTATTCTTACAGTGAATTGTTTTCCCATTATTATGCAATATATCTCACCCCTTTCTTATGTATATCTCATTATTTACTATTTAGTTTTAAATTCTAGGGAATTTTAGAAGCATTTTAAGGATGTTTTTAATAATGTTTTTGTATCCCATTATCATGTTGTAATAAAAACAATATAATTACTAAAACATTATAATTCTTGATCATTTAGGTTGAATTATTTTTATTCTTAATTAATAAATCATTTATTAATGTGAAATAAATATTAGGTTCGATATAGATGGAATTAGAGGAAAACTTTTCTTATTTTTGGGATTAGGATTAGAAAACTGAAGGGATAAACATAAAAATAAGACAATGTATAAGAATAATTTAAAAAATAGTTATTATAATGTAATTTATTCATCAATAAAATACATCCTAGTATGGATACTACATGTGGGTGTGGTTTTGGTATAGATATACATAGGGTTAGCATCTCTGAAATGTTGTGTCAGGCCATTCTTGGTGAAACTGGATACACCAATGTGGTTCTTTATATGCACCTAGTCTGACATAACTAGGGGATATGCTTTGGTAAATTCATAATCTCATTTTTTAATTTTTTCATGGGAATAAAAAATAACATAATAATAATTATTAGGATATAGATTATGTATAAGAAATATAGAATCTTATAAAATCAAAAGGTAATAAATATTTTTAATTAATATTTTATTTGTTAAATTTCAATAGAATACCATTTATGTTTAATAGTTCAAAAAAATCATCCCTATTTTCCTTTCATTATATACAATAGCTGTAAGTATAATGAATCAGGTTAAAAATAAATGTGACAGACAATGTGATAACAACCCCAATGAGATGACTAGCATATTGGGAGTATGAATTAAAAAATTTATGAAAATAATCTTTCATCCAACTCAGGACCTAAAAAGAAACATAGATCATTAGGGGGTCCCAAATCCACTATTTAGAGAACATGTTAAAATAGATACTTTTAGGTGACAAAGGCTGCTAACATTCAACATACTGTCTTGCCCCATAATCACGGACCAATGGATCAACTCTATTGATATGATCATGTTCATCCTTCCTTGTTTTGAAAAAAATATGGTTATAATAGATATTTATCATATATTGGTAAAATCTAGTCACTCGTGGACATTGATCAATAATATAAATCTTGAGGAAGAGATTGAAGAGATGATGTTGAAAAAATTCTGGAAAAAATTCAATAAATAATTTCCTCTCACTCTATCTCATAAAATTGAATGGAATTTTATTTACATAATGTATATATATAATTAATATATGAGGATGTGTGAGGAGAAAATCACAAAAATTACATGATACTCCTATGGAATTATTTTTCCCCCAGAATTCATAGTTGACAACTTCAATGGTTGGATAATATCTAGTGTTTAAAAATCCCTTGAAATACAAAAATTTAAAATCTATAACAAAATTGTTTGATATTCCCTCAATTTATAAAGAGTGATCAGAGTCTCTCAATAATATCACATGAATTTGAATCTAAATGTGGTAATTAATTCTCATAGTCAAATGGATTAATATAACTGTTCCATGAAATTCTAGCATATCACTCTTCTAATGTGTGAAATAAAGTACCCTATAAATTGGATAAGGAGGATGAGGAAAATAATTAGGTGTTGGAATTAGGGAAATTTTAATAAATATATCCCTCATTTGAAACCTGATATTACAATAGAGGAAATGAATTTTCAATTTAACCTTCGGTTCATTGTCTGTTGCTTCATATTCGTGAAACCATGTCACTTTTTAAATCAATTCACTATGATTAGTATTTTTTTAACAACTAACAACCTATATGGTATAAAGGGATTTATTTTTCAATCATAACCCCTAAGGTGGATCTTGGAAATGAAATTGGGATATGTTTTCAAGTTATTCATTCAATAATATTGAATGCACTTTTTTATTCTTGTTATAAATATTTTTTCATACAGCAAAATGATAGTAAAAGAATGAAAACTTCTCTACAAATCATGGTAGTAGAGCTCTTGTGGAATGTGAAAATTGAGATATTATTACATCTGTAGTATATAACTACTCTCCTATAATAATTTGTCAGATAAACTTCCCAAAAAACCATTTAATACACTATTTGGTGGAATTTGATGAAATTTTTGAGAATGGATTGGATTTCTCTATATATAGACGTCATCAAATTACATGAGAAATAAATAACTCCCATTATTTTGAATCATCCTCCAGATTCCATTCAATTTCAAGGTGGAGGATGAATCATCTTTAGAACCAAAATCTCAAGCATAAATATTATTTCTCTATGAGAAATTGTATTTGTCTAAAATTATTGATTATATGGAATGAATTATCCATGATTTTATGCCAATTGTGATTGTATATGTTGATGTGTTTGATGAGGGATTTCATAGTAATCATCTTATTAGATAGGTTGAATTACCAATTGATCCCATATCTAGGGAATTTTCATATTCCATGACATTGTATTGAATAGATGGTGTTGACTTGTATGAGTTGAAGAAACAAAAATAGTAGTATCATGATAATGTTTTTAAACACCCATGTTCATCCCTTTGGGGTTCACTATCCCTCTTCCTCATGAAAAGATATTGGTAAATATTTATTTAAATCTGTTATCGTGATCCCAATAAGAAGATAAAAATGTACAACATTCATATTCCATGAATTGATAACTTGTTTGATAAGCTATGTGGAGAAAAATACATTTCTACAGAGGGTCATTGGTCATGATGATATCAATAATTCATGAAGAATGATGGTATCCAAAAGAATTATATTTTCACATGATATAGGAAGTATGAGTTCTTAGTGATTTATTTACTACTCACAAATAACCAAAAATATTCATTGACACGACGAATAGAGTCTATAGGGATTAGCATGATTTTTTTAGTATTTATAGATGATCATAAAACATACTTCAAAACCAAGGAGAGGCACTTGAGCATAGTTCTAATCACATTTTGAAATGAAAATATTTATTTTAGGTATAAGAATTATGAATTATATATGAAGGAAGTATCATTATTTTAGAATATCATCATTGGAAATGGGAGATCCTTAGATTCTTAAATGATAAAATAAATGGATGGATTTTTTAAGGCATAATCTATGAAAGATATCTATTATTTTTATTTTTATTATCTAGATTTTCTTGTAATATTTTGAGAAATTTCACATAATTCTCAAACCCTCTAACTAATTTAACTCGTAAGCGAGTCAATATAACATGGAATGATGAATGTGACGATAGATCCTAGGTACTTAATAATTATTCTTATCAAGGCCTCTATTCTAAAACTACCCAAATGTGAAGTGGATTTCATTAAAATCGTAGAATATTAAGAGAAGTGATTCCATTTTTTGTTAATAAGAATGAAAAAATCAGAGAACACGCATCAAGGCAGTTGATTGGTTATGAACAGAAATAACTGATGCATGATCTATTTTTCGATTATGTGATCTTTACAAGGAAAACATGGAAACATTACCTTTGTGGAGGGAAAAGATCCAAAAATTATATCATTGATGAGAATTGATAAATAGCATGTCTTATTATATTAAGAATCAATCGAACCATTGCCCCCACCAATTTAGAAATGGGAAAACATCACTATGGACATTATCACTAGACATCTGAAGATATATAGATGAAATAATTCTACATGGTTTGTGGTGGATATTCTTATAAATATATATCACTTTATCAAGATTCTATATAATTTCATCCTCGATCATCTGGCATGGATATAATTGAAATTAATGTTATAGGTACATTTAGTAACAATATAGGTTTGTGTCTGATAGAGATCCTTGATTTATTTCTATGTTATGGAAGAGTCTCTAACATTCTCTTAATACTAATTTAAAATTCATCATGTCCTATAATAATCAAATTGATCCCTAATATGAGTAGTCTATTCAAAAACTTGAAGATATTTTTTGAGTGTGTTTAATCGACTTAAATGAAGGATGAAACCCACATCTACCTTCAAACATGTTCTCATAAAAAACACTTTTCACTCAGGCATTGAAATGGATCCCTTTGTAGACCTTTATGGAAGGATGTACAGAATACATACATATTGGGATGCATCTAAAGAATAAAAACATCTACATCATAAACTGGTCACGTATTTGATGAAATTGTATTTAACCATCGAAAATCCCATCAAGGATACTCATATTTGGAAAAAGAACAATACTGAAAATCATTAATGAGAGGGAGTGTATGATGATGGAGACAAGGTATTCTGTAGCATATCTCAAAAGAAAAAAGTGGTGATATTTGGGAAGAATGAATTCTTTTTGTCAGATAAATCATCTCCTGTGAGATCCTGGATCATATCATACTAATGGCCTATTGAATAAGACTAAAATGGATCTTATATTATATACATGATGTATTCCATGTATACCTATTGAGAAAGTAAATACCATACAACTAACAGGTACTCAATCGTGAGGTGGTACCATAGGATAATTACCATTCATATAAGGAGAAGCTGGTGAATATCTTACATCATAGATACAATGTTCTATGAAATAAAAAAAATGCACCATGTTAATGTTCTATGGAGAAACCACTTTTTTTATGCAGTGATGTACGAACTATAAATGTTATGAAACAATGTTACCAATGTCTTTTTTATTGTCGAAAAAAATGAGTGAAACATTTCTTAATGGGGGAAGATTGTAACAACCCAAACTGTTATAAAACATCATTATTTTATTTAATTTATTGAAATATTGATATAAAAAACATAAACATATTTTATTATATCTAATTATATTAAAAATAAAACTATTTAAAATTATAATTGATATTATATTCACTAAATTTTGATCGCATTATTATTATTATTATTATAATGTTTTACCAAACATAATTTACACAAGCAATGGATGTGATGGACCTAACTAGAAGGATCATACTATATAGATCCCATTTGTCGAATCATCTAAGGGATATTGCATCTATGGTATTTTTCCTTGGCCAAGACTAAGATATGATCTATCTAGGTAATCTAGAGTAAACCCAGTTATGGGAGAAGTTCGATATCATAAACATCATGACCCAAACCATATTCGTTGAACCGACCTATTAAAATCCCACCATCACACACTTTACCCTTAGGGAGTTTGGTTGGGTATTAAAGGGATATCATTCAATATTTATGAAATACAAGTAGGTTTATTATTATTTATATAATAATGTATATGTTTTCATCACATTATAATTAATTTATAAATGTTTTTATTTTGATTCAACAAAACCTATGCAGTAATTTTTTAATATTTAAATAAATTTAAGGAATTTATTTTGATATATTAATTGTATTTTTGAAATAAAAATTGCTTTAATAAAAAATAAATATTAAATATATATGACCATAAAATTTTTATGATGTGAAATAAATTTTTTATATGTGTTTTAAAAGTAATATTGTCAAAAAACCAAATATTTTATTAATAAATATAAATATTAATTTAAAAGTTAGAATTATTATATTTAAAAAATTACATTGGTAAAAAATATATTAATATTTTAATTATAATATCATAATTATCCATCATTGATTTTTTCATAATTTTCTGAGATTGTAGCATTTTATGGTAAAAATTAAATTCTGTATAAATATTCTTTTTGAATTATGACATTATAAGGACCCTATATAAATGTAATATGTACAATAAAATGAATACATGAAAAATTTTATTCTTTACCTTTTATAAAATGTTATTTTATTTTATATTTTTAATTTTATAATTCCATAATGAATACATAAAAAATAATTAATATATTTTAAGGTATTAAAATAATTTCATTCAGAGTGTGACTTACTGAACCCCATTGAAAGGGAATTATTTAATTAATATCGACCCTTGTACTTATAAAATAATTAGAACTGCTACTATATGGATAAACCCATGGGATACTAAGGGGATGGTTTTTTATTTTGGTTATAATATTTTATAGAGTCTAAAACCATAATAATAATGAAATCTCCCTATATTCTTATATAAACACACAAAATTTCCCATTTATAATCACTATAATTCTATTTATGATTAATATAATCATTAAAAAACTCTCTAGAGTCCACCGAAGGTTCCCTCATGCTACCGGAAATCCCCTACCAATCATTTGGATTCACACACTCATGTTAAGGATTTATCTCAAATCCTTTCAATTCAAGAACATCCGTTGAAATTAGTCATTTAATTTAAATTTTAAAATATTAAAATTTCCTTAAAAATATTTACATACAATAATATTGTTATCATTTTAAAATAGAGCATATATCCTCTCTCATTTTTATTGTTTCTAATAGCGTTACTATGCTATAATTTCATAAAGTATATACCACTCTCTTGATTTATCATTTATGAATTTAATGTCATGCCTTTTAATTTCAATTTTATTATGATGGGATATATTCATCTATATCAATAACTATACCAATTTGAATTAAATATGATGATAAAAACCTTTTTTACAGTCAAAATATTTAATTTATTTGTTTTTTTGAAAAACCTTTCTATCTAAATTACACACTAATTTCTATACCAAAACAATTATGTACTAAATATTGTTTACATTACCAATCAAGGGTTTCCATCTTTTTGAGAATATACTTGTATATTTTGGGGCTTACATTTTTGTATTCAATAATCCATGATCATGGTATACATTGTGATTATTAATGAGTACATGTTGTATGCATTATATGGAAATCATAGAATGAGAATGAAATGAATATTACGGGTGTGCCAAAAAAATATATCCCTATGATTCATTGGTTAATATTTGGGATCACGATACATCTTTTTGGGACATGTAGTGTAACTGATTCCATTATGGTACATTTTCCATTTTTTTCATGTTATTTAGTCTGGAATTAGGTTTATGTTAATGTGTTTTACATTTGTTTCGACATTTACCTTTTAATTATAATCATAATATATATTTTATCTTTTCTCCTATTTATAATTAATACTATTTTATACATCATTTATATATATTTTTTATAAAATTTATTATTCTCATCATGTAATTCATTGTTTATTCCCATTTTTGTTTTTATTACTTAGCCTTTTCTTATGTACGTCCCGAGGATATACTGTGAAATCATAAAATATACATATTTTAAGATTATTTTTATTTATTTTTTTAATATTTTATTAAATATCATGTTCAATATCTTATGATCTGTAAATAATTCCCAGTGGTAGAAGAATTGTAAATTTTTTTAGTTATATTAATTTTAATCTTATTTATTAAATCATGTATCAATTTTAAATAAAAAACTATTTTGTGATACCACCTCAAACTCTCATTTATAAAGATGTCAAAGAGAACAATTTGGAATAAAATCTCCTAGAAATCAAAGTTGAATTACACATATTGTTGGATATATCATGATATCACCTATATATTAATATAGAATCATTCGATGATTTTTGGTGCACATTTAGATCACCACTATAAGTAATATTCTCTTGATTTATACAACCCAATGATGGTATGATTTAGATCATTATTGAGATCCATTAATAAACAATGAATTCATTCAGGGTTATTATTTATTAAATTAAAATTTTTTATAAATAATTTGTGTTTACCATATACTGGGGTCTCAAATTCAATACATTATTTATTTTTATTGATTCAATTCTATTGATTATGAATTTTTTCATCATGTAAGTCTCGGATTGATCATCAATAATGAAAGATATGATTGGAATGACACATTTCATGCTTCCATTTCTCCTAAAACATAAAAATGTTAATATAGTGGTCACATAATTATTTAAAATTATTTTATTATTATTTTATTATTTAAAATTTTTTTAATTTACTTTTAAATTCAATCAGAATCATTCGTTACACCGAATTTTTGAGATCTTCATATTCCTCTCTCATTTATCTTAGATATTATCTAATTGATTAGTATTATTAACTAAATACAACTATTAAACTCATCATGTGGTGTTGAGGAATCTGGTTAGATAACCAAAGAGTGTACATTGTGTAATCAGAGATATACATTCTATAATACTATTCAATTCAACATGAATAAATTCAAAATTAATTCTTACCTTGTGCATTGAATAAAAACCGTTCCCTTACTTTATTACACCGCATGTTGGCTCAAATAGATTAAAATATGGATAGCTAGGGTACATTCCATGTAGGCAACGTACATGGTTTATAGTCCATTAAGTCAAAGATGGGTCAAGTAATTCCATACAGGTCCCACCAGAATGGTTTCTATGTAACATAGATACCAAACATAGTATAGACCTTAAAAAATCCATGGACTCGGTTTTTTCCACGGAAATATTTTCACATTGAGTCCCTAGGAAAATGCCTTTGATAGACAGTATGAGACGTACACGTCGTGTAACTCACTTTTACATGATTTGTACATAGATCAAATTATGCACAATTAAAATTAAATTTTTATACTATCTAAACCTAATTGACTTTTTCTTTAATGTGGTAATTATGATTATTGGAAATTCCATGTGATGTGTTTTAATATATATATATATATATTACATTTTTAGATAATGCTTAGATCGACGTATAATTCATGTGTCATATTACTTTAATAACTATATGGGAATTTAGAAATAACTCATGACAGAAAAATCATGTAGTTTGTTTAATAATTATGTTGATAGTAAACATCATGAAATTAAGTGATATGTTGTGAATTCCATATGTAACTAAATTAAATAGTATCTGAGTATACAATATATTTTTCATATTTAGATGGCTATTGACATTGTTTTCTGTATGTTAAATATAAGTTCATAGATAATATTAAAAATAATAGTTATTTTTTTTTAAAATTATTTTTGGTTAAAATCTCAAGGAAATTTATATGAGAATTAAGATAAAATAATTGATTATTTTAAGGTGAAAATTAATTGATTCGATCATTATATATCGTTAATGATAAATATTATGAATTGAATTTTTGTTTTATTAAAAATATAAATCATTTCAAGAATGTGGATGATCGGGATTGAAGACTAGATATTTTTATTGTGATGGATTTGTTTAATTTATTATTAAATTAAATTGGTGGTTTGTGTGTCATCATTCATCTCAATTCGTAATAGCATGCATATCAATGGATTTTTTCATGTAAACCAATTTCCCCATACCTACGTGTGATTCAAATCATATGTACTGGATGGATCTCCCAAGCCTAATGGATATAATTCCTATTTGGAGATGAGACGGAACCAATCCCAGAGAGATACATTGGTGGATAGGTGGAAACCTCTATCATGAATGTTAATTGGATCCTGGTAATTTTCTTATATGTCAATGGTAATATTGTCAAACCCTATATAAACATACAATTGGTAAAAGAACATGGTCATAATGCTTTAATATTTTATTTTTTCATGATTCAAGGGTATTTCATTATTTATTTTTTTCACAATCACACTAATTATCGAATTAACTATTATCCCAGATATAACTAAAATAAATTGGCATCGGTGTAAATATTAACTGTTACATGTTTACTCACTTATTTAAATCCAATAAATATTAGAAATTATTTGATAAGGATAATAATTGTAAATTTATTCATAAAATATAAAATCCCACAATAAAACATTAAGTCAGTATATCCTTCCACAACATTAGTTAAAGTGGAACCATTGTTAAATTCCAGGAATAGAAAAATTTTAGGTGCTTTCAATTATTCTGGATTTCTAATATGAGGATTTGCGTATTCTTTAACATAGTTAACATCATGATATGACTACAACTGGGATAATTTGTATAACTTGGTTGCGTGATTTGAGAAAATCAATTTTAAAGATTTTAGGATTTGGGAGTCCACTCAACAGATCAATGAAATAATAGTTAATGATGTTTTATATTGTAATTAATAGTTAAAAATGTTCATATATCTTTAGCAACTAAATTTTTTGTAATTATAATTGTAATATTGACCCTTGAAACATTATTTTCCATGAAATGTGACATTTTGGAGAAAATTGGGAGCACTATTGTAATGACCAAAAAAATATCATTGGTTTGATAGTACAACAAGTCATCACATGGTATTAAGAGACATTCCTAAGACACCAAAAAAGTGAAATAAATGAATAAGGATTCCAAATACATGTGGGGGACGATTTACCCTATATGAAATAAACAAATTAACAAACACACTATAATCAATCCGTTCACAAAATGATGCATGAAAAAAAGATAGACTACTAAAAAACATCATGTATCTCAAAAAAACATCAATGTGTGAAACAGTGGAAGACCAAACTAGTATAAAAGTAGAAAAAAGATAAACTACTAATGTATCTCCAGAGACCAAACGATAACATGCTCCAGATGCTCCATTCTCAGTAATCTCCAAATAACTCATGTATCACGTGGTAGTGCTAAAAATGCGGGAAACAATACCCTTCCCCCTATCCAGGTAGATAACATAGGCAATAGAACCAATTTTTCAAAGAATTGTTGTGTATAAAACAAAGTATTTTTCCCCAATAAATTCCTCATTCATGCCACTATGTGATAACAGTTAGCACATTATATAAAATAATTTATAGAAATTGAGTTACCAATATAGCTTATAACCAAATATAAATATGTTCAAAACCATCTATAAACTAGTGAAATCAAAACAAAATGAAACTAATTTCCAATAATTTATTTTTTAAGATTAATAACTAATAAAATATTTAAAAACCAGTTCTTATTATCACTTAGGCATACCCATTTCATAGTTCACAACACACCCAGTCAGGCATGATTCTTTTTACCTTTCTGTTCTCAAGAGGGGTCTCTTGTACAATTACTCTATTTCCCAAGGACACAAGCCACCAATATAGTGTCCCATACCATGCAACACAATGGTAATTGTACCTTATTAATTTAATGCTAATAATTAACTCACACCAACACTAGTTATGCCAAATATTTCCATTACAAAAATAACCCACTTCAATAAAACTAAACATTTTTTGAAATATAGGGAACAAACACTTTTAAAGAAACATTTCATTTCAATAAAAAATTTCCTTTTATTGAAAACATCCAATCCAATTCATGTACACAAAACTTTGAAAATTATCCTTTTAATCATCAATATTGTAAAACCATGAACAAAATTACTTTACTCGAACACCCAATTCTTTTTTAGATTTCAAAAACCGTCACTTAAGAAGGTTTCCAACATGTGTTCAATAATAAATGTCACACTCATCTAAAAAATATTAAATTTGAAATAATTCCAATATTTTATACTATGTGGAGTTGAGAATAAATCCACTTACAACATCTGTAATAAAGAAATCCACAAAAAATGAAGAATGTAGAAGAAAAAGAGGTCGATTATCCAAGAACACACTTTATATCACTTCTCCCAACAAGATCATGACCGAATACCAAAATATTTGGAATCCAACAAACTACATCTAACCATAAATTCTATTGATACAAGAAAACAAAATAAGAGTAGAATTATATATATGTAAATTTATGAAACTGTTCAGGAATGAAAATGAACGATCACATACCACTTGAATCGAGCATTAATTCACCATGGGAATCCATAAGATCTATTTTGGATTAATGGTAGAACATTCTATGACCATAGGAGAAGAAAAATACAGAGTTAGGACTGATTAGAGCCAGAAATGATTGATTGATGACAAAAAAAAGTTAGATCCAATTTATAAGGATCTCGTTTTGACTCAATGCACGTTTTGACTACATGGTTAGGGAAACTGTGCTCTAGCCGCATGGTATCCATTGCCCGCATGAGTTTCCAATTCACAATTTCCCAAACCATTCATCAGATGTGATGGAGCGACTATGTCATGAAGAATACATCACATGGTTTCTCTTCAGAAATTTTCATGGTTTGGTAAAACCGTTCGCTAATCCTACACCATTCATTTAGCGACGAAAACAATACCAAAAGATCTATCAACTCCCCCATCGATCACCTTTAAAATTTATAACCATAAAAATAATCATGTATGGGTTACATATTAGAAACCAATGGTATTAAATTTCCCCCATTGGTCTTTTCTTCCTCGAAAAATAGAAAACCCTCATAGATCTAAAAGGGTTCCGGCTATTTCTCTTTCATATCCTTCTCATGTTCCCTAGGCTCTTCTGGAATCTGAACATGCTTCCATAAAACCCATAACATGATGATTATTTTTATACACAAGTCATTATCATTCCTATCCCAAATCCCCATAGGGATATCTACCAATGATGCATGTCGATGTAGATCAACATAATCCCATCTAATGTCATGGCCATAGTCTGGATGATACTTTTTCAACTGAGATATTTGGAAAACATTATGGACCGAACAAAACCATAGTGGTAATTCCAGTTAATATGCCACCTATCCAACCAATTATAGTATCTCTAAAGGGCTAATGAATATATGATATAAATTTCCCTACGTCTCGAAATAAATATTTCCAGTCCTTGGAGATATCAACAAGAATAGATGGTCACCCACAATGAACAAAAAAGGACTTCGATGTTGATCTTCATATGATTTCTGAAAAATATGACCCAGCTCTAACCTATTTCTAATCACCTAGATCATCATTATTGTTTTTGGGAAAACGATTTACCCAAATAGTGTAGTCTAACCAGTTTCCACCAATCAGAGTTTAGAATGACCAAGAGACTCATAAAGTGCTTCGAACAATGCCATATTTATTGAAGCCTAATAGATGTTATTATATGAGTACTCCAAAAGGGTATATGTTCTTACCATGGGACACAGAAACCCATTAAAAAATCTTGAAACATGTCGTCCAATGATTTTATTATCCCCTCAGATTTCCCAACTATTTAAGAATGATACACTGTGCTCATATTCAAAAAAGTGACATGGTTTTTTGTAAGGATTTCTAGAAAAGAGACCTGAAAGATGGATATATGTCCATGATAGTTGACGGTGGTACTCCATCCCACATTAACACTCCCCAGATAAAGATTTTTTACAGATCCTCCACCAAATGAGTTTCACGAGATGGGATGAAATGGACTCACAAGGTAAGATGATCCACTATCACACATATGGAATCGTGTTTACAAACTATTTGTGGAAGACATGTAAAAAAATACATCATTATATCCTCCAATTTCTACACTGAAATTATTAATGACTACATCATATATTCTGGTCTCTGGTATTGTGCCTTAACTTGATGACAATTTGAGAACTTTGAAATGAACTTGGTCACATTCTTTTTCATACTGGTCCACCAAATTAATGTCTTAAAAACCTTATACATATTTGTTTCTCTTGGATGTACAACATATATTGAATTGTTGTTTGAATGAATGATTTGTTCCATACAAGCCATAGGTACAACCAACTTATCTCTTAAGCACAGAAATGAACTCCCATGAAGTTTCCATACCTCAATTGTCTCCCTAGCATTGAGTTTTGACCACATTTATAATCATTATGTATCATAATTTTTTCCCTCTTTGACAATATCTACCAAATTAGAAACAAAAATATCTGAAAAGAAAATTACAACATCACCTCGGTTACCACATACCACATGCATGTTAGCTAGGACCGACATTATCTACCAATCATATGAAGCATCATTGGCCAACCACGAATGTAAATTTTTACTCAATTAATCCACTACTAAATTTATATTCCCTAGTGTATACATAAAGTCAATTAAAATCATTTGTAGATACTCTATCCCTCTCTTTTTATAATTATTCATATCTCACTGTGAAAAAATGAGTTTCAAAATGTTATGGTCTGTGAACACAATGAATTTCTCACCAAATAGATAATGTCTCCAGGTTTTTAAATCATGGAAAATATAAGATTACACTAAATCATGTGTTTGGAAATTCTCTTCATGAACCCTCAACTGCACTGAACTATAAGAGACCACACCATCTCCTTGAATAAGAACATAACCCAACACTGATCATGTAGCATTATAGTATACCAGATACCCCTATCCAAATTTTTGTAATAATCATGATAGGTTCCAATTTAAGTCAAACATTCATTTATGTGAAGGAAATTTTCATTACACTTCCCATTGGAATGGAACATTTTTCTTTGTCATCGCTTTCATTGGAGAAGCTAGTATTGACAAATCACGCATAATGCATCAGTAGTAACCATAAAGACTAATAAAACAACCAATTTTGATGGAATTAGTCAATGGTTTCCATGATATAATAGTTTCTATATTTTCTAGATCAACCAAAATTCCTTGTTCAGAAATAACATGGCTATGAAAATGTTCTTCCTGAATCCCAAAATCACACTTTGATAATTTGATATTTAAATGGGGACATCAAAAGATTTTTTTTATTGTTTCATGGTGTTCTTCATGGTTATCCCATTCCATTTAATACACACAAATTTCATCTCAAAAAACCACAAAATAATAATCCATATATCCCTAAATTTACGATTCATCAATGCCATGAATACCAACGGTGAATTCATCAGACAAAATGGAATGACAACATATTGATTGCAGCCATATCTACTTTTAAATGCTGTCTTTGGAATTTATTTCTTTCGAACACGTAATTGGTGATATCTTGATAGTAATATGATCATGGATAACCACTAATATACCCTTATTTGATCGAACATATCATCAATCCATGGAATTGGATACCTAAACATCATCGTAACATGGTTAATCTTACGATATTCATCACACAACTAAATAGTTCCACTACTTTTTTCACCAACATGACCTATGATTCCCAGAGAGACGTAGTTGTTCGATTTAATTCTTTTATTTCCATCTCCTCTAACTGAAAATTCAATTCATATAACTATGTTTGTTCCATATTAAATGATGTAATGTAAATAAGACTAATCCCCAGAAAGAGATCAATCCTAAACCCCACTTCCCTTATGGGTCGTAACCCAGAGAAGTTATCTAGAAATACATCTCAAAATTGATCCAGAACTATTATAAAATTGACATTATTGAGCTATTTTATGGATGTTAAATACAATGCTTCCAACTAGTAAGAGATTGTTCCCACCATCGGTTCCAACAAGCTCATTGCATCTTTCTTTACCATCTTCCCTCCTAAGAAAAGATGCTCAATGTCATCCTCAGTCATGAAAAAAACTATTCTCCTATTACATTATATGTGAGCCCTATACCTTGTAAAACAATCCATACCTATGATTACATCATAGACATCTATGTACAACAACGTGAAGTCCCATTTCATATAATATCTACCAACAGTTATAACACATGATCGAAAAACATGGGATTGAACTCTTATATTATCGAGAGGAGTTTGGAGTTTTAAAATAGAAGGAATCATATACAACATTTAACATATAAAATAAATGTTTATATGAAATTAAATAATGAGTTTCGTTAGTATCTAAGGGAATATTCACAAGGGTATAATTCAAAATAATGGTACCACTCACCATAGATGGTCGAGTCTGGTCATCGTCAATCATCATCTCAACTTTATAAAATTACTTCCTTGGTGCACTGTAGTCCTTATTACATTGTTGATATTTTTTTCTTTGAGGATTCATGGTATTTATAGGATCACAACAACATTCTCTACTCTTTTTATGGGACTGATTCTGTTTTCCTCTCCTTGTCAAAGTATAGGATGCTTCCAACTCTTAAGAAGTGTCTTGAGCAGCTGACCTTGGAGAACTACGACAATAATGCTGAAGATGGAAATTTATTTTACAATAATGACAAGCTAGAGGATGTGTTGTAAATTCAGGATTTATGTGGTTATGTGAACAACATTGAATACAACATGGTTTGTTCTTTGTTCATGGAGGAATTTTCACTAATCCAACCATCTGATTCTGATATCCTCTTCCTCCTTGGAAATAGGCAACCATTTTACACATACTCTTAGTGGTTGAGTTCCCACCATTCAATATAGGTATCATAAAATCTCCTCCCATAGATTCCAAGATATCACGTTTAGCCACAGTTTCTCAATTCACCATATCTGTAAAATTTGTTATATAGACCACCACAATGTTCGATTGAGTCTCATGGCGTAGCCCAGATTTAAAGATGTGTGCTTTTATGGATGCACATGTCGTAACATCTAGTGAAAAGTGCACTAAATTCATGAACATAGCTGCATACACTATTATAGAGAGACAATCACTATACATAATTAATAAATCCATCATTTTTAGGATTTTGAGTGTATAAGGATATAATTATTTGTTGAACCAATCCTCACAGTTCACCCATGTAAGGACTTCATCCACTTTATCATGACCCGCTAAATACCACCATTGGAATGCTAGGTCCTCAAGCTTATAAATGGCGTTCTTGACCATTAGATCCACTAGTGTGCTGATCAACTCGAAGAAACGATTCTTCCTACAAATCCACACCACTACCTTAATGGGTTCTACATCACTGTAAAATTTAGGTGTATTCTACATCATGAAATAGATGGTATGATACAAATGTATTGAATCATTTACCTGGTTCCCTGTATCTATAGATTATAAATCATGGATAATACTCTAAAGTAGATCTTTGTTAACCCATGGATCAGGTTCGACCACATTCTCAATAGATTCTCCTTGTTGGTTTCTAAAACACCTACCGGGTTCCATTTTGTAAACCAAAAAAATAAATCCCTCAATTACACTCTCTAGAAACTGATGTCTTAGAATATAATTATTTCATCACATAAACTATCATAACATTCCTTTAAAGAAACCTTTTATATTTCAGCCATTATTGAAACATTCATTCCTAATTTTGAAAACCAAACAATTTTCAATGTACACTAAATATCCTCTTTTCATAATCTTTCATTTGATAACAGATTCTGTATTTTTACAAAATTTACATGATGTGAAAAATCAAAAATAATTACTCCAAATGAAAAAATATTGTGAATAATGTTTTGAAGAACTAATGAGAAGATTATTCAATGATCATATATTGACTCTACCATCGGAGAATGACGGGTTTTTTATTTATAGTGATGCATCGAAGAAAGGACTTGGTTGTGTCCTTCTGTAGAATGATAGGGTTATTTACTATGCATCACGATAACTAAAAATTCATGATCAAAACTATCTAACTCATGATCTTGAGTTAGCAGCTATAATATTTGCATTGATGATTTGGAGACATTACCTATATGGTAAAAATGTGAGATTTATACTGATCACAAGAGTTTGACATATATTTTCTCACAGAAATAACTCAACATGAGGCAAAGGCGATGGATTGAACTACTCAAGGATTATGATTTCACTATACAATACCACTCTGGGAAGGAAAATAAGGTGGAAGATACTTTAAGTAGAAAAGATTATGGAGTTTTGAACAAGATGAGTGTTGAAAAGGATCCTATATATATGGACCTAGTAAAGATGGAATGGGAATAACCATGGAAGAAGAATCAACAATGATTTTTCAAATTTTTTCCAAACCATCTTTACTAGAAATGATAAAGAGTTCTCAAACTGGTGATGAAGAGTTTCTAAAGAATATTAAAGCTGTGAATGATGGGAAATTGAGTGACTTTGTGTGTGAATATAGAATTTTGATGTTTGGGATGAGGCTTTGTGTTCCCAATATACTTGATCTTAAAAGGGAATTGTTGGATGATGCTCATAGTTCCAATTTTTCAATACACCATGGGAGCACCAAAATGTATAGAGATTTGAAGGAACATTTTTGGTGGGACAACATGAAGAGGGAGATTGCTGATTTTGTGTCAAGATGTATGGTTTGTCAACAAGTGGAAGCTGGAAGGAAACAACCTAGAGGATTCATGAAACTTATTCCCATACCTGAGTGGAAATGGGATAATATTATGATGGAATTTGTCATGGGACTACCAAAAACACCTATAAGGAACGATGAAATATGGTTCATTGTTGATCGTCTTACCAAATTTGCACATTTTCTTTCTATAAGAGAAGATATACCACTTGAACGTCTAGAAGGACTATATATTAATGTAGTTGTGAGACTTCATGGAGTACCCCTATCGATTGTTTCTGATCGTGATCCCCATTTTACTTCAAGATTCTGGAAATTTCTTCAGAAAGCCCTGGATACTAAACTTCATTTGAGCACTTCATACCACCGCCAAACTGATGGACAATTAGAACGGACTATTCAAACCATAGAAGACAAGTTGATATCTTGCTCACTTGACTTTCAGGGTATGTGGGATCAATATTTACCAATGGTAGAATTTTCCTATAACCATAGCTTCCATTTGAGTATTCAGATGGAAACATATGAAACGTTATACAGAAAGAGATATCTCACACCAACCTGTTGGGATGATGTTGGTGAAAGAAAACTTGTAGGCCCAGAATTGGTGGAGGAAACGATGGAAAAGGTGAAGGTAATCCAAAACCACATCAAAACAGCTCAAAGTAGGCAGAAGAGCTATGCCGATAACCGAAGGAAGGATTTGGAATTTTAGGTAGTAGATCATGTTTTCTTGATGGTATCTCCATGGATGGGAGTTATACATTTCTGTAAGAAGTGTAAATTGAGTCCCAGGTACATAGGACCTATATAAATTCTAGAACAAATTGGGGCTATAGCTTACCGTTTGAAAATGCCTCCAAATCTCTCCAAAGTTCACGATGTGTTCCATGTATCACTGTTGAGAAAATACATGCCTGAACCAATGCATGTACTCACCTATGAATAATTGGAACTGGAACCCGATCTGTCTTATTGCGAAGAGCCTGTCAAGTTTTTTGATAGGAGAGAACAAATGCTGAGAAACCGGACGACTAGTCTGGTAAACATTTTATGGAGAAACCATAAGTTGAAAGAGGAATCATGGGAACCCAGGGAACTTATGATGAAGAACCACCCAAGTCATTTTATGCAGTAGCATTCTAGAAATTTCGTGGAAGAAATTATTTGAATGAGGGGAGAATGTAACACCCCAAGCTTCCACAGTACGCTTCTCTTTGAATAATATAGTAGCATTTGATGCATGCAACTTTGAGTTCTAAAACACCACAACCAATCAAACTAGCCGTTATAAATAGTAATACCAAGTTTTTGATATTTTATACATTTTATTTGTCAAAATGTACTTCATTTTTGGATTCAGAATATTGAAATTTGATTATTGTGAATTTTTTTTTATTTTTCTGAGATCTTTCAATTTTTGATAAATAGTGAAAACACTGAGTTATAGATTAATACCGAATTTTTATAATTATTTGTTTTATGTAAATTTATTTTTGGTCAAAATAGATACATAATACCTATATAAGTTCATTGTAATTCATTGGAGTTAGTTTAGAATAATTTTAGATATATAATATTTTTTTATTGAACTGTTCACCGTATTTTACCCACCTCCTAGGAGAATATGCAAATTCACATAAAACATAATTTTACCACTTCTGTGAGTGGAATTTCAAAAAATCCAAGAGACACGATTAATATAAAGTAGTAATATGTGGTTCAATAAGATAGAAATTATTTTTGGTGAATTGTAACATTTTACATTTATTTACCACGGTTAATAGTAAATATGATAATTAAGGGTAAAATGATATAAATATTACCCTATGACATGTCCTAATTTTATTGGAAAAGTTTATCTCGACCAAAAACAAACATAGGAATAAAATATAATCATTTAGGTCTTTTTGAATTAGATTAGGACATTTTTTATTATTTAATTCAAAGAAGTTTTAAAAGATTTAAAATTAAAGTTTAATAAAAAAATAATTTTTAATATAGGGATATAAATAAGGTAAATTATATTATAAATATTCAATAGAAAGATAAAAATATTTCCTACATAATTATGTTTTATTAATAATTTTTAGACATTAAATAATATAATTTATTTTTGACGCAATGATGATGCATTAATTACCGTATTAATTGAAGATTAAGATAATTGATATTATAAATACCCAAATAAATGTAATTTAAATTGTTTTTTGAATTAAAATAATTTTATAATTTAATATTGCATATTTGGATTGGTTATCTTAATTTATTTCTAATTAAAAAATTTGTTATAATTTTTCAAAAACAAAATACCAAATAGTGTCAAAATTGACATAAATGAGTTTTTAAAACAAATATTATATTATTAATTGATATTCTATTACTAAGAATCTAAGTCTCGGCCAAAAGACTTATATAATTATTGGTATATAATTAGTGGACCACTTGAGTGTCTATTGGAAGTTTATAGTAATTTTATCAACCATATAATATAAAAATACAAAGAGACATGGTAAATTTCAAACTAATTAACTTAGAGTTAAAACTAATAGATAGGGTTAATTAAATGACCCAAACGGTATAAACCTATTGGGTGAGTGGAATTAGACAAATAACCACTTTAGCAAGGAAATAAATCATTTTAGAGCCATTATTAACCGAATATGAATTTATTATAAAATAATATTTTATGTTTTTCCTAAGGTGCCCCTCACACCACTTAGAAAAGGGAACTCCTCCTTCTCTCTAATTCAAACCTTCAATTCCTTTTGGCTCAGAAAAACCCTAACGAAATATTCTATCAACTTCCCTCAATTAATCCGAGAGGCTTTAGTTTTTTAGAAATCCGACATAAGGAGCCCTTTTGATCAAATCCAAAGGAAGAACCCGAAGAAGAGGTAATGTTTTCACCACCCTTTTTCAAGTTCCTTTCTTCTTAAACTTCCTCTTTATTTTTTATTTCCATTATAAAATAATAACTCTAGTATCTTATATATATTTGATGCTATTATAAATATGGTAAAACCATATTCATTCTTCTATCCGTCCTTTGAATGAAATTTCACCATACGTGCGTACGTACGACTTTCCGTCTCCACGTCGTGGTGTCATTGTTATTCAAAACATTATTATTTGATGGGTATGATAATTATTTGTAGTTGATTTAAATAATAAATTTAACATGATAATGATTCTGTATATTTGATATACTATCCAATTATATATTATTTTAATATCAAAGGAATGATATTGTCGCTTGTGCGCACATACGAAGTACTGTTTCCACGAACGCGATGAGATTCATTCCCCATCGTATCCATGAAAGTAAAATTCTCATTTGATGATTAAAAATAATATTTAAGGAATTTATTTCATTATGTAAATTAATAATATACAAACTATCCATAACAAACACGACTTACGTTACAAAACTTATAGAAAAAATGAGTAAGTGAACAACAGAAACAACGACAATACTAAAATATTATTAACAATGCAATAGTAAAAGATCATATATGATATCATATTTATGTATATGTTTCTTTTATAATTTAATAGCAATAATTTAACTATTATAAATGAGTTTATCCTACCTTCAACCAAGGAAAAGTACAGGGTAAGGGTTTATTTCACAATCTCTCCATTATCTGATGTTGTTTATACGTAATTATCTACTAGGACCTCTTTATCATCAACATCCATGATTCTTAAAAATGTTTTTCAAAAACATTTTTACAATTTTATATAATATAGGTTAAAGTCATTTATACCCTTTTATGAATTTTTATAAGATGTTTATAGTGGAATATTTCTGTCGTTTTCCAAACAAGGTCCTTTTTAAAATTTTCGACAGAATTAAGATGAGAATGTTTTTTTAACTTATATGGCTGGAGCAGTTATTTTTCGCCATTATAAAATCGTCAAAGCTTCCCTTAAAATATTATAATAATATTTTCAAATTAAATGTCATCTTTATAATTATGATTTCAAAATAGAAATTGATATTTCTCTAAAAAGGTTTTTGATTTTATATATTTCAACCTCCTTCGATGGATTTTAAGTTTATTAGAAGTTGATTTATTATGATACAAAACATCCATATTGTATTGAAGGTTTTGTGATATGATTCACCGTGGATGTGATATTTTTATACTATTCATGGTTTATGGTTAATGTATTAACATTTTTTATTCTAGTTTTAATATGAATGTTTATGATATGTTTATTCTTTTTCATATGAGGAATGTATTGGACTAAGTATGTGACGGGGGGAGCCCTCTATAGCTCCTCTATGCTTCAGTAGGTATCATGAGACAACTAGATGTGAAATTGGCCGAGGCCCTTTCCCAATTTGATATATGGTTTTGGACGAGGCCTTAATCATTTTTAGATGACTTAGTCGAGGCCTCGACAAAATGTTTCAGAATGTTCTGAATTATACATTTCCTCATTATGAAAATAATATTCATGGTTCATGGGGTCATTCTACTAGTAGAATATCAATGATTATGTTTTACTAAGTCATTTTTTACTCATCAAATATTTCTTCCATAAAAGTATTCATGTTTATTATTGGAAAAGTCATGTGCTTTCAATTATTCACAATGCTTAATATTTATGCTATCTTCTGTTGTATTGCTTACCCTTACTGAGTGTTTGAGCTCACCCATTTCTTATGTTTCATTTTACCAGGATATGATGAAGTTAGTTATGAGTGACATCCATGAATTATTTAGGAGGCTTGGATGTTTCCAGTGGAATAAATTCGTGTTGTACTTATTTTCAAGTTGTAAAGATGAACTTATGTAGGAATATTGATTCCAATAATACTAAACTGATCGGCCTTTCGAGACATGATTTCCTTCTGATATTGCCAATGTTATGTAATAACACACCGAATCTAGGTTACTAGGGTTGGGGCATTACATTATCAATCCTATCAATTGTATAAAACCATCAATAATCAGATAAACAACCTCAAGGAGAAGGGATAAATGAAAGAGGGTAATACAATTAATCAATGAATGGTACCTTATTACATAAATGTTTTCGACAATGATACTATTAGAAAAAATTATATCATTCATCACGAACATATTTAAGGATATGATAGAGGGTAGTCAAACTCTTTGTTACTGCTTGAAATTCCCCTATAACTAATGATAAAATTATTAAAGAGGTTGGATTATTACATTTAATAAATTCCTTCAAAATTATTTTTTATAATTATACTATTATTGTAGGTTGCTGAATGTGACACTCAATATATTCACATATTTATACCCTTTTGAAAAAAAAAACAATAACAAGAGAAGAAATAGTCTATTTTTTACCAAGATTAGTCCTATTGCAGGTTTCGACTCTATACAATGATAGAAACCCACCAACCAAAAATTATACTCAAAATATTCTCATCATAGAAAAGTGGGTTTTCTACATATCATCATAAACCATTATTTTTTAGAATCCCATAAGAATTTTAAATTACATTTCATTGGTAAAACAATTATCATAATTAGGTTAGAATTATCACTTACGAATCGAGTTGCAGAACAAATATTTTTTATCCTCTTATTGAGCATTCAATCATAGTGAAAATAAATGAACACAAATCATAGATTTAGATGACGATTTTTCATTTTAGACTTGGAATTAGATTCTATTCTCCTCAATGATCTATTAGAAATAGATGAGGGAAAATAATTGAAAACATTTGACTATATGAAAACATAAATTCTAACTATCCTTATAATAATATGAATTATATTGAAAAAACCATCACACAATTGTTCAAACTCTTATATATCTATCAATAATCATCATTCTCACAACATCAAAAATAAAAATAATTTATTTAAAATAATTTACATATCAACATTATATAAAAAATAATTAAATTGAATTATAATAAATGATCCAAATTCATTTTATTAACATGTTACGCTCACTTTAAAATCCTATAATGACGGAAGACTATTTATTTCAATTATCAACCAATTAATAGTGAAATTTCACTAATATTTTTTTTTAATAACCTCAAACAAATCATCTCATTATTCATATTTAATACCCATGAATATTTAAACTATTCTAAAAAATAATTGAACATTGAATCAATAAATATTATTAGATTAATCAATGGTGTAGAGATCACCTATTTGGACATTGATATTTGAAAACAATTATCCTTTATGGAATATGTTGTTTTTAGTGCTAATTTTTTCTTCTTATAAAATATAAAAACAAATTAAATTGTTTTTGTATTATTTCTCTTGATAGTTTTTCATTTATATCTTTTGTTGAAACAACTATTTCTTCTTCCTCGTGTATCCTCAATGATATCCAAAAATCCCAAGGCGGGTTTACAACAATGTAGTGGTGTCATCATTTTATAGTTTTTCAGTGAATTGTGATCTATCCATTAATGAGGATGTGTATCTCTAACCTATATCCTTGATTATTTAGATTATCATAGGAGATTTGTTTTTTTAATGATCCATGTGTTTTATCAATCATTATATTATAGATTCCCAAGCATTAAAGTATATTATTTCAAAATTAATAACATAATTACCTATATAAAATATTGTTGTTACATAACATTTGTGTAATGTGTACATTATTCATATAAATATTACATCGAAATCATTATCACCAAATATTTATTTAAAAATTACCCATAGTTCCTCTAACTCCCAATGAACATATAAAACTATATAGGATACCCTAGGGAAATTCCAAATGGAAAAATCTAAGATAGATATCATAGTAGCAAATTAAACAATGAAGAAAAATATAATATAAGATTCAAGAGAAATAATAATATATAATAAATACGATGTTTATAAATATGAAAAATATGTATAAGAAATTTAAATAAAAATATCATGACATCCTAGAATATGTGAGAAAAAACATTATAAATAACGTCCAAAACATGAGGCATGAATTAATCCCAAGACGATATCCATGATGTGGATATAGTAACATTCTTATTTTGGGTCACTCAAAATTCCAATTAAAATATTTTAAAAATTCCCATAATGGATTAATTTCACTATCAAATACCTTAAATAGTGTCAAATAAGATTAAAAACCATTACGCAATACAGTATATGGCCATATAATTATTACCCTCTAATCATATATAATATATTTCATAGTCTAACCACTTGTCAAGTATATATTGTAGATAGCTTGCTATTATGTATCATGTTCACTCCCTAATTCCATACATAAATCATAATCATCATCAAACCCATGAAATGAATATGGGTTCCATGATTCATATTCAAGGGTAACCCAAAAGATAATTCATAATGATTTATAAGATATATATGTATTATATAATTCATATGTTCATATTTGTAAATAAAATATAGAACATAACAAATCAATTCCAACATGGATACGTTATGAGAGGTTTCTTAGAGAATAAAGAATAAAAAACATACCACTTGGTTGTTGATTCAAGAAATAAATATCAAATATGTTTATAGAAGGAAACACCTCAAATATTTTTATAAAAAAACTGAAAAATTTTAGGTCTATATAAAAAATTAGTGTTATTTATAATCTTATCACGATTTAAAAAAATTATGTGATTGATTATTAACATGAGATAAGAAAAAATAATTCTACCTTAAACTAGGTTCTTTTAAAAGTAGGATATTAAAACAGAACTAAAAATTGAATAATCGCAACGGTGAAATATATATTTAACACAATATATATATAATGGAAATATATCAACAATATAATATTTAGATGATAATAATATTTCATTAAATTGGAAAAAATGAATAAAATTCATAACTGAAATTCCAAGAATGACTTATGAAATCTCCATTAATGATTAAGAAAGAATATAATGTATACAACTTTAAAGAGAGAGATTATGACAACCCTACTCTTTTATTACACAATTAAACATAATTTATTAAATAAAAATCATTTGATAAAACAAAGAAGATTGATAGGTATAGTGTCTTTGTGGCTTAAGATCATTACAAAACCACCTAAAACATGAAAAACAACATCTTTTTTGAAAACATTCATTACATGACCACTAAATTCCCTCATACTTAGCATTACATGGTATAACCCGAGGACATGCAATTAAAGAAGGTGAGCTATAAAGACCAGTAAGGGAATAATCATGGAATACCATGAAAAATAAAATACATGTCAGAAAATAAGCATATCAATAGAGCACATGAAAAGAATAAAAATAAAGGCTTGATAAAGCATGATAATCATAACATTGAAATGTGGCAACAACACTTAACATGGAATTAACATGAGCCAAGGCACATTGCACATGGAGCATGAGTAAATCCTCATTGCATATGAAGCATGAAGAAAACCTAGTTTCACTTGAATTAGAATGATTAAACACAAATTTCACAAGATATATCATGATACTATACTATACCCAATGCATTGAAGCGCTATAAGGACCTACCCTTCTTAATCGTTTCATTTCATGCATAAGTGTGCCACATGGATCATATAACACGGATTCAAAAAACATCAGCATTTATTCCAAAATAAATGAATGTGAAATTCATACACGATAATTTATAATTAATAATTAAGTGTTCATATTGGTGAAAACCCTTGATAGAGAAATGGGCATGGTATTCACTACACAATGGCATTGGCTTGGAAAACCGGTGCAATTTCTGCAGTGTAACGACGTGACGTAAGAATACATAAAAATGGTTTTTGAGTGATAAATGGAAGTCTCATAATATTTACATGACATGGAAAGAAAGTTTTCATATATATACATGTCCCAAAAAATGTAATGGAACTTAGATTCATGATAGAAAAGAATTTCATGAATGTAAATGAGGAGAGAGAAATTCGTTTCGGAATTTCGGCATAGTAATGGGTGTTCACGGGAGGAATTTATTGATATATAAAGGGGTATACCATAATTCAAACATAAATAGGGATTTTTGGGTGAGGTTTGAAACCATACCAAAACATTTATAATAGAAATTAATATGTAATAACAACATTAAGAAAATTGGACAAAAATGAGAAAAAGGATAAAAACCCCTTATTTGGAAGTATGCATCAAAATACATGAAAGAGGCCTAGGAGAGGTTTCATGGGAGCTTAAGGAACCTTTGGAGGATTCTAGATAATGGAGTTAAGAGGTTGGAAGAAATCCAAGGGCTTTTAGTGAAGAGGAAGTGGGAGCTTGGGTGGGTTTATATAAGAAAGGTGAGGTAATTCTTTATTATTTTTGTTTGGGACCCTCACGTTAAACTAATCCAAATCACAAACCAGAACATGTTTGTTGCCAATTTTTTTTTTGTCAAATGGATGTGGAAAAAAATATTTTATACGTAAAAAGTCCAAAAATCATAAAATAATGGCGTTGCTTATGTGGAGGTGAGTCACACTCCCAATGAAAACAATTTAAAAAGACAACATCTTTAATAATTCCTGAAGGGTCCATTAATGATTTATAAAAAAAGTCAAACAAAAAAAATTCACATTATTTTAATGTTCAGACATATATTGGCTGAACATATTCTTAAATTATTTTATTACATCACTATTGGGTCATTGTGATGTCATAAAACACAATATATTTTTAAACGGTATTTAATTTTTACCCAAAAATATGACTGTCTCAAAAAATTATGAAAAATTAACCATTAGATAATTTCGACATCCAGATTCCAGAAATAATATTCATTTTATCTAAATAAATTTCGAAATATTTTAATTTTCACTTATAAAATGAAAACCGACAATTATAAAAAATTCATGGGTTTTGACAAAAAATGGCTTTCAAACCCAAATAAAAAATACAATTGCATTCATAATATTATACCATCACATAGATTTAATAAAATTTAATTTAACAATAATAATAATATTTTAGTAAAATTTTATTTAATTCAAAAATCCATTAATTCATCAAAATAGATTTCTTAGATGAACATTAACTAAAAATACTATTTGAGCTTTAAAAACTATTTTCAAGGTAACAATAATAAAATGAAAGTATATTGATTATTATATATAAAAAATGTACATAACCATAGTTCTATGGTCTTGTTACATAACCCCTTATAACACATGTATAAGGACGAAGAGAATGGTGAGTGTTGGTGATAGATAGTTACGGTGGCTCAGATTACATTTCTTGGGTGGTAATCTATACCAATATCCACATCTCTCATAGCCGGTCCCGATCGAGCGTAACATATTCATGCTTGGCTTGGGAAGGGTCAAGAGGAAATTCCAAAGATGTAACCTCCTTTATAAGCACTGAAAATTGGGCTTCGTATGGGGAACCTATACTGGATGAGGCCATCGCTTCCTTTGTCTGAGTAAATTTATATTTGTTAAAACATTATATTTATTCTAATCATGTGATCACTATTCAACGAATATATTAGGAACAGTAAAAATTCATAAAATAAAACCAATGGTGTTGACATTTTATATAAACAATTTACACAATGTGGAATTTAATTATATAAAGAGGGATTTCCATTAATTAATGTATGGGTTGAGACAATCTTCCCCCCTTAAGAAATTTCACTATGGAAATTTCATTTTCCAACTCTAAAACACATGTGGGTGACTCTGCATCATCATTTCATCTAATTCCCACATCACTTCTTCAAACTTGTGGATTCTCTATAACACCTTGATGATGGCCATTTTCTTATTTCATAGAACATTTTCTCTTTGATCTATGATCTTCACTATTTGCATGTAATAAGAAGGATCATCCTCTAAATGTACCACCTCTGAAGAGAGTACATGTGAAGGGTCTGGTATGTACTTCCTTAAGAGGGATACATGAAATACATCATGTACTTTGGCCATAGTAGGTGCAAGTGCTAGTCGATAGGCCACAACCCTGACTCGATCTTGAATATCGAAGGGACCGATGTACCTTGACTTAACTTCCATTCCATTCCAAACCTCATGACCTTCTTCCACGGAGATATGTGTAGAAATACCATGTCTCAACATTAAACTGGTGGTCTCATCAACAGTTATCTACATAACACTTTAGTTGACTCTAGGTGGCCTTGATATATTATAGAATGGTTTTCACCTTCTCCGCCATTTCATCGACCATTTTTGGTCCATGCTGCTTATGCTCACTGACCTCATCCCAACATGCCAGTGTTATGCACATTTTCCCATAAATGGATTAATATGGTGCCACATGGATTCTTGAGTGGAAACTATTATTATAAGATAACTCAACCATAGGAAGATGTTGATCCCATACTCCTTTAATTGTTATTGAGCACACATTCAACATATACTCATGTGTTTGGATTGTACACTTAGATTGGCCATCAGTTTGAGGATGATAGGCCATTCTGATGTTCAATTTTGTATTTAGAGAGTGTTGAAGAATCT
This sequence comes from Viscum album, assembly GCA_963277665.1. Lineage (NCBI taxonomy): Eukaryota > Viridiplantae > Streptophyta > Magnoliopsida > Santalales > Viscaceae > Viscum > Viscum album. The sequence continues at coordinate 1,021,720,347 of OY728143.1, forward strand.
TTCAAAACATAGAGGTGAATGTTCAATCTCTATCGGACAAAATAGATAGTGGTACTCCATGATGCCTTTCCACTTCTCTGATATATATATATATATATGTTCCATTTGATCCAATGAGAAATCCTCCAGAATAGTAATATAGTGTGAAACCTTTTTAAGACGATACACAACAACCCATACTGCATTGTTTCCTTTGGATGCCTTTAGAAGTCCAGTGAAAAATTCCATGGTGATGTTCTCCCATTTCCATTATTGTATGGGAAATGGTTGCATCATCCCTTTAGACTTCTTCCTCTCAGCCTTCCCTTGCTGACACTCCACGCAAAATGATATATATTCAGCGATCTCCTTCTTCATATAATCCTACCAATACTGCTCTTGGATATCTCGATACATCTTTTTTTATTTCATGGGTGAATAACAAAATTCAAACTATGTGAATCATTAAAAAGTTCCTTCATCAGATCCGAACATGATGGAACACATAGTTGTTTCCCAAATCACACAATTTCGTCTTCATTAACATTATGCTCTAAGGATTTTACTTTTCTGATAGCTTCCACTTATTCTTGAATTCCCACATCAGCTTTTTAGCATCTTTTAACCTTTTCAAAGGTAACGTTTGAGGAATCATTAGTGAATGGATTGATTATGTTCCCTTATATTTTATTTCCATGTCCATCTTCATCCAATCTATAAAGATTGGATCCTTTTCAATTCTCATCAATGATATAATCAGTTGGTCTTTTTTACATAGGGAAACTGCCACCTTGTTCACATTCCCATGGTGGTAATGGATTGACCTGTCCTAATATTTGATTATCTCTAACCATCTTCATTGGCACATGTCCAGCTCTTTCTGTGTGAATATATATTTGAGGTTTTTGTGGTCCATATATATTTCACTCTTCTCCCCAAAGAGATAATGACACGAAATTCTAAACATGAATATCATTGCACTCATCTCGACGTCATGTGTTGGATAGTTCTGTTCGTGAACATTAAATTTCCTTGAAGCATAGGCAATGACTTTGTCATTTTCCATCAACACACATCCCAGAACCTTCTTCGAAGCATCACAAAATACCATAAAAAGTTCTCCACTTGTAGGTATGTTGATCAAGGGCGCAGTGATAAACCTACTTTTCAAATACATGAAGATTTCTTTACATTCATCACACCTAGAAAACTTTACTACCTTCCGAGTTATCTTGGTATGAGGTTTAAAAATTTGTGATAAATTTCTCACAAATCGTCGATAATATCCACATGATCCCAAAATGCTATGGATATTCTTTACCAATGTCGGCCTCGACCATCCCTTAGTTGCATCTATTTTGGAGGGATCCAGATATATCCCATTGCTTGTGATGATATTACCCAAGAATGAGACCTCCTTCGACTAGAACTCACAATTGTTGTAAATTTCATAGATATTATCCTTCTGTAGGGTCTCTTGTACAGTTCCTAGATTCTCTAAATGATCCTCCATGGTTTTGAAGTATATCAGGATATCATATATAAAGACAAGCAATTTTTTTGAGGTAATCTCTAAAGACTTTATTCATCATGTCCATGATGATTTCTAGAGAATTGGTTAGTCCTAAAGGCATTACTATGAATTCATAGTCCCCTTATCTTGTATGAAAAGCAGTCTTGGGGATATCTTCTTTATTCACCCTTACTTGATAATATTCTGACCGAAAATACACCTTGGAGATGTATTGTGCTCCATGCTTGTAATAGATCAAATTATCAATTCATGGGACATGATGCTTAGTCTTTATTGTGATTTTGATAATCTCATGATAATTTATTAAAAGGCGCATTGACCCATTCTTCTTCTTGATGATGAGAATTGGTGCAGCTTATGGTAAAGCACAGAGACATATAAACCCTTTATCCAGATTCTCTTGTTGTTGTTACTTCAGCTCCTCATCTCCACAATACCATTCTATATGGAGTCCTAGATATTGGCAATGCCCCAGGTATATGATCAATTGAGAATTCAACCTCTCTTCAAGGAGGAAGCCCGAGAAATTCCTCGAGAAACACTTTCGCAAATTTCCTCACAATATGCTTGTCTTCTAGGATGGTTTCCTCCTTACACTCAACCATCTGATCAAGATATACATGCTCATAGTGTTTTAATATCCACGGATGAGATGTTGGAGAGAAAGAAGATTAATCTTCCTATTTTCAATTGTAAATAATCGAGGGTCGATTCTCCAAATGGAGAGTGATTTCCCCCTCATAAAAATTTATGTTGGATCTATATAAGGAAATCCAATCAATGCCAAGAATTGCATAAAATTTCACCAAAAGGAGTATGATGAGGTTCTACAGGAATTTTAATCCACAGAATATTATAGGGAGGAATTATATTCATGGGATGGAATGATTGCCCCATTTTCCGTACTCATCGACAACATCAATTCCATGATTTGTGGTCGTGCTGGGATTTTTCTACTAAACATTTGAGATATAAAATAATGTGTAAAACCTGAATCAGAATGTACGTTATCCATTCCTGAATGAATAACTAGTATACCTATCACCAATTCGTTGTCAGGGATCACTTTGGCAGTAGTGATAGAAAAAGCTCACCCTTGCTACCTTGGAGGTTGTTGGTTGCCTCAGAAAACCCTTGGCGTAGGGAACTGATTTTCAAGATTCCTTCATTCATTTCTCTTATAGAAATGAACAGTGCATTGAGGTTAGAATGGAGTGTTATACTACTATGTTTCAGCCACAAGTTTTTCTTTCCACAATAAATAGCTAGTTGCCTTCTCTTCCACACCAAAATAATTTCCTCATCACCTTCAGGCAATTTCAAGGGTGCTTCTTTCCGCAACATTGGAAAGTGGGGTATGAGATCTTCTTAGCACTGATTGATTTATCCATCAGACATCCATAATTGATGTCCACCTTACGCTTCTTATACCCATGATACCCGTGATATTCTCCGATCTTCATTTCTACCTTGATCGCACATCAGGAAATTTTCTTATAGTTGTCGATGTCATGGATCGCCAGCGCTTTCCAGAGGCTAGGTTTCAGCCCTCCAAAGAAGCCTCCAACCTTACATTCGGGGGTAATGAAAAATCCAGAAGTGTATCAAGAAATAATTGTGATGTTTTCCTTATATGCTCCAACAGATTTGTCATCTTTTTTCTTGAGGGCCAGGAAGTCCCTTTCCATCTTCTGCCTGAGGGTGCGTAGAAAATATTTATCAAAAACATCTTCAAGAAATCCTTCCATTCCAACACCTCAATATCCTCCGTAGGATTCATATTTTTGATCAATTCACTCCATTGATCAGCTTCACCCTCCATATGATAAGTATCCTGGAGAACCTTCTCTTATTTAGAACATTGAAGGATGGAGAAGATCTTTTCAATGGAGTTGATCTATTGTTCAGCGATTGTGGGATCAGATGATACATTAAAATCAAGAGGCAATTGTCTCATGAAGCACTCTATAGTGACATGTTCTTTCATAGGGGGGATTGAACATTCATCCTAACACATGATTTTAGTCAAATCATGAGTTAGCTGAGAGAGAATGGTGACAAATTACGTGATTCCCGCTCCCATTGGATTGGGCATCTCATTAGTACGATCATCAAATTGATATTCACATCTGATATTATCCCAAGAACTCCTATAACCAGCCATAGGCTGGAATAAAAGGAATGTTAGGGGTAACACATAAAGGGTAATACACGGGAAAAACTGGTGACTTATAAATAACTTTTATTTCCTTAACATATGAATATATTGGCTTCAATCTATGTTATCAATGTTATAATATGTTACATATATTCTTAGGGAATTGTTTTGTCTATTAATAATGGTTCATACAATGATTGTAAATTTTCTTAATCATATCCCACAAGAGTGTCGTAACCAATAGTGCAGGAAGGCCTGTTGTCATGCACCAGTTCCCATTTGAGTCTAGCTCAAAGCAGTGTTTTTAGGTTTTACCCCTACTATACATTTGTGCCAAAGCCACCTCTACCTGCTTGTATCCATACAATGATGTATTTTCTTGATAAAACCCTTGCTCAATACTCTGTAAATGTAGGGATTTTATTATTATACTTTGTCTTTTTCTCTATGGAATTTCTAGGTTTTTCTAATAATAATCCCAAATATTACTAAACCTTTCCTATGATACCAACTATGACAATGAAGCACTTTCATTACATAATTAAACATAATTTATTACACAAACATCACTTGATACAACATAGAAGATCTAGAGGTCTAGTGTCTTTGGGCCTTAGGATCATTACAAGACAACTTAAAACATGAAAAACAACATCTTTATTGAATAATTCCTTTACATGACCACTACATTACATTGTACTTAGCATAGCATGGGATAACCAGAGGACATGCATAAAAAATGGTGAGCAATAAATCCCAGTATGTTAATAATCAGGGAATAACATGAGTAATACAATATAGGTTAGAAAATATGCATATAAATAGATCAAAAAAGAAGAATAAACATAGAGGCATGATAAAGAATGATAGTCATAACATGGAAATGTGGCAACAACACTTAACATGGAATTATCATGATACCAGGCTCATTGCACATGGAGCATGAGAAAATCCTCATTTCAACTGAAGCACGAGTAAAACCTCATTTCACTTGAATTATCATGAGTAAACACCAATTTCACATGACATATCATGATACTATACTTTAACCAATGCATTGGATCTCTATAAGGGAACACCCTTCTTAATCAATTCATTTCATGCATTAGTGTGCCACATGGTTCATATAACATAGATTCATAAATCGACATCATTTATTTCACGATAAAGGAATGTGAAATTCATAAATGAAACTTTATAATCAATAAGAAAATTTTAATAATGGTTTATACAAATGATAAATAAATGGGAATGGTATTCAATACACAATGGAATTGTCTTGGGAAATCGGCACAATTTTGGCAGCGTAACAGCATGACGTAAGAATTCATAAGAATGGTTGATGAGAGATAAAGGGGTGTCTCATCATATTAACATGACATGGAAAGTACGGGGGTCAGGTATATACATGTTCCAACAAATGTAATGGAAATTAGATTCTTGATACAAAATAATTGATGGAATTTAAATGCAGAGAGAGAAATTCCCTTCAGAATTTCCGCATAGTAACAGGTGTACATGGGAGGCATTTAATGAGTGATAAAGGGGTATACCATTATTCAAACAAAAAAATTGCAGTATGGGGGAGTTTTGAATCCATACCTTAACATTTATAATTTTAATTAAAATGGCATAACAACATTACGAAAATTGCACAAAAAATAGAAATATAGAAAAAACCCTTACTTGGAAGTATTCTTCCCAAGGCTTGAAAGAGGCTTGAGAGAGGCTTATTTAGAGCATGGGGAACCTTGGGAGGATTATAGAGGGAGTAAGGAAGCGATTGGACGAAATACACAGGCATTTAGGGAGGATGATGTGTGAGCTTGGGTGGGTTAATATAGGAAAGGTGAGGGAATTATTTATTATTTATGTTTGGGAAACTCACATTAAACTATTCCAAACAAAAAACCAGCCTATGGTTTTTGACTGTGGTTTTTGGGAAATGGAAGTGGTAAATAATATTTTATAAGGGAAAATTCCGAAATTCTTATAATAATGGGGTTTCTTATGCGGAGGTGAGTCAAAATCCCAAGGAAAACAATTTAAAAGGCAAGATGTTTAATATTTCTTGTAGGGTGCATTAATGCTTTGTAAAAAAAGTCAGAAATACCCAAAATGAAAATATTTTAATGGAAACCCATATATTTTCTGAACATAAGGCTTATAGTATATTATTACATCACTATTTGATCATTATGATGTCATAAAACACATTATATATTTAGACGGTAATTAATTTTTACCCAAAAATTTGACAGTCTCATAAAATTATAAAAAATTCACAGTTGGATAATTTCGACATCCAGATTCTAGAATTAATATTAATTTTATCTATACGATTTTATAAATATATTAATTTTCACTTTTAAAATAATTTCCATCATTTATCGAAAATTAATGGTTTTTGACAAAAAAGGATTTCAAACCTTAATAAAAATTACAATTGCATTCATAAAATTATGCATTCAATTATATTTAATAATAATTAACTTAAAAATAATAATAATATTTTAGTAAAATATTTGTTAATTCAAAAATCCATTAATACATCAAAATATATTTCATAGTTGAACATTGAATAAAAATACTATTTGTGATTAAGAAACTATTTACAAGGTAAAAATAATATAACGAAAGTTTATTCATTATTATATATAAAAATAATGTACATAACCATATTACTAAGGTCTTATTACATAACAACTTATAACACCCACATAATACCGAAGAGTAAGATGTGTGATGGTGAGAGACTCTTGGGGTGGCTTGGATAACATTGCTCGGGCGGTAATATCTTTCAATTTCCACTTCTCTCGTAGGAGGGCCCGCTCGAGCGTAACATATTCATGCTCGGATTGGGTTCGATCAAGAGTTAAGCCCAAAGATGCATGCTCTTTTCCATGCTCTGAAAAATGGGCTTCGAATGGGGAATATCTACTGGATGAGGCCATCACATCCTCTGCCTGAGTGAGTTTATATTTGTTAAATCCGATATTCATAATAATCATGTTAGGACCAATAAGGGCCTATATACCCTGATAGGGGGGTGAATTAGGGTTTGGATATTATTTTTCAAAGTTCTTCCCACCCCAATGGATCTTGACCTCTTAATTACAAGGGTCACTTTTTTTGCACTTGTGTGTTTATTATGATCACTTATTTATTTCTTTATCTGGTGATGATACTTTAAATGCAATGCAGGAAACTACACAGGTAGACACATAGATTTTTACTTGGTTCACCATCATTGGGCTACATCCAAGGAGCATATGCCGACAAGTTGCTGGTAGTACCAAATTCCACTATTCTTCATCGGATGTGGATACAATGGTTCGGGAATAGTCACTCTCTCTCAGGCTCACTACCATTACAAGGTTTAAAGTCTACTCACTTCCTTCCCAAGGTTCACTCCCTATTTATATCTCTCTGGATCACTACCGGTGGAGAGGATCGCCTTCTTCCTCTTCCTTTGCTCACTCCTCTAGAAAGGATCCACTTAGAGTTTATACACATGTAGTTTAATTCATTTGAATGAAGGAATGCATCATCCCCTATATGTAGATGCTCTGTAGAAGTTTAACTTTCACCCGTAGATGAATCTCTCTTTGCACGGAAGATATCGGGTAGACATCCAGCATCCACGAAGCCCGAAAACACTACCGAGGTATCAACCTTACATGGCATGCATGTCTAATATGGCACACAAGTCTCGGTGTGCAAGTTACAACTGGCGCACAAGTCCACCTCAGACACGTGCATGACACAAGCTTCTTCAACTCCAAACATGCACGACAAACTTTCCTTTATGCCCAAACCAATATTGGCACAAGACCAACAACAACCACTCTTCTTCAAATCAGGCGCGCAAGTCCCACGTGCGCTACCCACCACCACTTGAGCGACCAACACACCTGCATGACGGGAGCTCTGATTTTTCAAAGTGTTGAAATCTGTTGAAAATGAGGGGGGGGGGTCCAGTATTTATAGGAAATTTGACCACCCTGCACGAAGATGCACAAGTCTCCCTTCGAAGCGCAGGTGTTGGCGCTCAGGTCTCTTCCCCTGCAAGTCACTTGCGCGACCCTCTTCCAAAAGTGCGCAAAACTCTTTACCTTTCCATATTTTGAAGTTCTGATCATGAAAAAAAACAAGAGCGCAAGATTCCAATCCTCCTAGGCACCGAGGCACAAGTCCTTTCTCTTGGCGTGCATGTCACCTGCGTGACCAACTCAATACATGGGCGACCCTTGTCCCTTTTCCATATTTTGATTATTTGATCTTGAAAAACATAGGGTGCGCATGTTTTCAAGCCTTCAAGTACACGGCGCGCAAGTCCATTTTCCAAAAACCACTTTTCTCCATTTGTCGATTTTCAGGGCCAAAAATTTGGCAAACACTGGAAAACGGTGCCACCTTGTATCTGTTCATTTTGTACCACCTCCAGATCATCCATTTCATTTTAAACATTCTTGAATCAAACATGGATCATTGAACACAACTTTTGAACTCGACATGCCACCACGAAATCCCCTTTGTCATCAAATTTCTAGGTCATTGTTTTTCTTTGTCAACAATCACCACACTGATGTCCAATTTGACAACAAACAAAATCACCTCAAAAATGATTCAATGATAACTTAAGGGATATTTTCCCAACAATATCCCCCTTTGGGTTTGTTTACAACTCTTCTATAGAAAGATATATCGTTAATTCTTCAGCCACCATTCACCTTTTGCAATTCTGATACCGATCAAGGATTTACCCAACACATACTCTAAGACCAAATGAGCAATGCTCGGCGTGAGAAACAAGAGTAAATGAAAAGTTCATCAATAAATCAATTCATCTCTGACACCCACTATTGACATTAAACTGAGACCAATTGTTACCTAACTGATACCAATTTTTGAAAATATTCTTACCACTCTCCAACACCACTCATTGGTTATTATCACGATCCTCACCTGTCGTGAAATCTATTCTTTGATCGATCACTTCTCGAATCTTCAGATTTAACACTCTCCCCCTTTCTCATAGCTCCCCCTATCTCGCTGCTCCACCTATCAGCTTCTCCCCATATCCTTCATGATTTATCAAATTTCCACACTGTCTCCCCCTTGAATAATCACTATTTTCTCCCCCTTTGGCAACGAACCCAAATGTCACTCCTTTGTAGTCTGTAATAGAGTAGAGAACACATCAGCAAATTATGGAAACACACATCATACATTAGGGAGAAGGGGTGTTCCACATCCACACTCTTTTATGTGAGGGGAGTCGACTGAACTCCCAAAGCTAGTTGATGCCTCTCAAAAGCTTCCTTGGGTAAGGCCTTTGTTAGAATGTCTGCAACATGCAGATCTATAGGCACATACTCCACCTTCATAATTCCCTGCTCATCCTTCTCCTTGATAAAATGATACTTTATCTCAATGTGCTTTTTACTTGAGTGATTGACGAGATATTATATATGATTGATAGCACTTGAGTTATCGCACTGGATTCCGATTGGAGACCTTACTTCAATTCCCATGTCTTCAAGCTACTGATTCATCCACAATAACCGTGTGCATGCTTTAGTGGTCATAATATACTCAGCCTATGTGGTTCTCAATGAAATGAAATCTTGATTCTTAATTAACCATGAAATACACAATCCACCAAGATAGAATGCACCTCCTGATGTTGATTTTCTATCATCCGCTGAACCAGCCCAGTCTGCATCTATATATCCCAATAACTCTGTCTACGATTTGCCATTATATGTCAAGACGAAGTCCACCGTTCCCTTGATATACCAAAGTATTCTTTTCAATGGAATCATGTGGATTTCCTTGGGATTACTCTCATATCTTTCTTCTTGTCGTGTGGTGAAAACAATGTCAGGCCTTGTCACAGTTAAGTACAATAAACATCTGATGATTCTCATATATTTCATGATATTAATTGACTTACCATCCTCATTTTTGGATAGTTTCATCCGGGTAGGAACTAGAGTCATCATCCCCTTGTAATTTTCAATTACAGATCTAATTAGAACATTCTTTTGATATTTCTGAAATCCACCTTTACTATGCTTCATTTGAAACATAGATTCTTCAAATATTGATCCAGAATTGAATACCAATATCTCGGTAATTGTTTCAGCCCATATAATTCCTTCTTCAGCCAAAAAACCTTGTTCTCATATTCATGAATGAGAAAACCATCTAATTTTTCGATATACATGCCTTCTCTAGAACCCCGTTCAAGAATGTAGATTTGACATCCATCTGGAACACATTGAACTTGCATTGCACTACAATGACTAGGAATAATCTGATCGTCTCCAACCTTGCAACGGGTGCAAATGTTTCATCAATATCTATTCCCTCTATCTGCGAGTACCCCTTGCACACTAGTTATGCTTTGTTTCGAATCATTGGGACATCTTTGTTCATCTGCTTGTGAAAGACCCATTTAGTCCTGATTACGTTCTTATCTGCTAGCCTTGAAATAATCTCCCATATCTTATTCTTCTCAATTTGATTTAGCTCTTCATTCATGGCCTGAACCATTTTTTATCTTCAGATGCATCAAAAAATCATTTTGGCACAACCTGAGATAGAAAATATTCCTGCTAAAGTGATTTTATTTTTCTTTTCTGAACTGGAGCCGACTAATTACTGATGATATTCTTACTCTCAATTTCAGCTCAACTCTATTGCTTTTGTGCAGATAAGGATTTCACTTCCTTGTACTCACCATCTGTATTTTCATCTAAATCAACTTCAGCCACTTCTTCTCTCCCAAAGTCTCTTACCACTTCATCATTTTAAGTATAAAACCTGTCACTGTATCATTTTTTAATGACGTCACTTCATCAATCATCTTATCCCAGATTTTTTTGAGACACCATTGATTTTCTATGACATCTTCTTGGTATCCTGAAAGTAGTCAGCTGATACCACAATGTTAGAACAGAATTGATGATTATGAAATACATGAATTTTTCTGCCACTCCCACATTATGTCTTCTTGATCAGAAACACTCATCCTCTATATCCCATTGATATCCTTCATCTGATTAGTAGATAGAGATCTCCCCCTTTGTTACACAACACTTCATGTCGTTCGACCCATTTTCATTCATCTTCTACTCGAAATTTATCATATTAACAAAATCTTTAAGCCTACTAGGTTGGAACTCGGTGTTGGAAATAAGAGATAAAGTTAATTACACAATAAATTCCTATTGTGCTCTGTTTCTCCCCTTCTTCTTCAACTTTGGTACCTGATTCGAGTCAATTGAAACTCTAGAGCATATCACTTCTCCGCATCACGTCATTAGATGCCACTTCCCATTGGATCGTATCTCCCTGAAACCTGAAACACATGAATCATCAGTTAATAGCATTTATATACACAGGGAGAGGGGCACTTCTGGAATCCTCAAGAAGAGGATTGTAGTTTATCCTGATATGTCAACCCTTTGATTCTTTCTTGCAGAGCATCACACTCTTTCCTTGCTTCTTCTAGCTTCCTAGCCAACTTCAACTGCTCCGGCCATATGACTAAGCATTCATTACTCACATGCTGAGTCTTCTTCTGATATGAAGATTATGTAGGCCCGAGCTTTCTCACCATTTGGGGTTTAAACCCTCTAGTACACATTTCTGTCTTTGATGTTCCACCAAAATTCCATTTCCCCTGATTCCTTCTCTGAGAAGGAATATCTTTTCTTTCTATCTTCCCTTGCTTCTTCCACCATTGCAAGAATCTTGCACCTTCCACCACTTTTCACTGTGGAATGCGACATGTGAATTTTTTAATACATTCTTTGTCCATATCTCTTTTATGAGGTATCTGAGTCACTACACTCTTTTTCACTAATGGTGAGTCCTCAATTGAACATTCATTCTTCTTTATCACAGTTGAAGTAGATCTCCCCTTAATCTTCTAGGTTTTTTTTCACATTCTCTACTTGATATCTGTTGTGATTATGACAAAAGAGGTGACTGATTCACCTTTCATTCAGCTCCATGTGATTCTCCTGAGGCTCTAAGTGTATTCCTCTCCTTACCACTTTGTCTCCCAATGTAAAATTTCTCATTATGCATTATTGGAGTCGAGAATCTCCTTTCAAGTTCCTTTTCCTAAACTACTTTCTTCTTGTCAGAATTTCTTGCCAAATGCCTATAATCTAAACATATAAAACGTATTCCTTCAAACTCATACCTCATTTCATCATTTCTATGTCAAGATGCTGATACACCTTGAGTTCTTCTTCTGACACGGGGCTCTTGAGCTTCATGAAAAATACTCACGGTGTGTCCCATTCTTCCACAGTGATAGCATCTAACATATGCTTTCCTCTGAGAGATTCTTCTTTCTAATTTCTCATGAAACATCTTCTTCTTCTCAGATCTAGTAATGTTTCTATTATTACAGCCTGAAACGTATTCATGTGCCTTTAAACAGAAGCTTGATGTGTGTCTATGAATCCCGTATAAATAGAACATGCTATCATTTCTTCCTTTCAAGTCCTTGTTAGCTCTATCTCTAGCACATACAAGATTTTTATTACCTCTGGAGATTTTCACTGCATTTTTCTTATCACACATAGGAGTTGGATCATCATATCCAATTCCAGATTTTCCCAAAATGGATGGCCTTTGGGATGATACAATCCTTTCATGATTATCCTCTGATGTAGCATATTTGGATTTCATTTTATCATCACCCGCAGAAGGATAATAAAATAATAAGTGCAGTGAATCCTTCAACTTGGGTATATCTTCGGATTTAGATTTCTCAATTTCTTTCTTGACTGATTCTATTTCATCCTCCATTTGTTGAATCTTCTTATTTATTGATTCAAGTTTAGCATTGAGTTCTTTTCTGACATTCTTCCTACTACTCAACTCATCTTCTAGTTCCCGTGTGATATTTTCCACCGTGTCACTTTTCTCCTTCACTTTCAATTTTTCTTCTTGAATATAATCAGAACAAAATGCATTCTCTTATTGTATCCTTCGATTATTAGGAACTAGTTAAGATAGCTGTGTAGTAAGATCATCATTTTTAGATTTCGAATTCTGAATCTCATCTGAGTTCAGATTCTTCCCCTTGTCAGCAGCTTTTTATTTTTCCACCTTTGCAGATCTCTTTCTCAATTCATCATATTGAGAATCATTTTTCTCCTTTAGATCAGTAGCTACGTCAATAAGACTTTGATTCAAATCTCTTAGCTTGTTGATCTCAGTTTCTAGTTCTTGGATTCGAATATCTTTAGTTTTCATCTCTTCATCCAATTTATGATCAAATTCCTTTTCCTTGTGGAGAAGATCCACTTTTCAACCTCTTAGAGTTTTTTCATCATCAGTGGTTCCAAAATCCCTTGGAAAATCTTGTTCTTCACTCATTCCTTAAGAATTATTGATTGAGTAAGTATTTTCATAGTATGATTCAACCAAACCAGTCTTTTGTTCACTACATGATTTCTTTAACTCAATCACACTCTCCATTTATACTTCCATAGTGGGTAGTACCAACAGCCTTCTGCTTCTTCTTTGATGTTCTTTCCTTCGCCATGGCACAATATGATAAGAGAAGGCTGGATCTTTAACATGATCCATCGACTAAACCATGTCAGAGAAAACAAATCTGATAAAATAAACCTTCACTCTAATACAAATTGTTTGGACCAATAGGGGCCTATATACCCTGAGAGGGGGGGGGGGGGGTGAATCAGTGTATGGATATTATTTTTCAAGTTTCTTACTGCCCCAATGGATCTTGACCTCTTTATTAAAAGGGTCCATTTGTATTCACTTGTGTGTTTATTATGAGCACTTATTTTTTCCTTTATCTGATGATGATGCTTTGAATGCAATGCAGGGACGTACGCAGGCAGATATAGAGATTTTTACTTGGTTCACCCTCCCTGGGCTACGTCCAAGGGGCATACGCTGACAAGTTTCCGGTCATACCAAATTCCACTATTATTCCCTAAGTGTGGATACAAATTTTTGGGAATAGTCACCATGTCCTAGGCTCACTGCCTTTACAAGGTTTAAGTTCATCTCTCTGCTTTCCCAAGGGTCACTCTCTATTTCTCTCTCTCTGGCTCACTGCCGGTGGAGAGGATCACCTTCTTCCTCTTCCTTCGCCCACTACTCTGGAAAGGATCCACTCACAGTTTATAGACCTATAGTTATTTTCATTTTCATGACGTAATGCATCTTCCTTTATATGTAGATGTTCTGTTGAAGTTCAAATTTCACCCGTAGATGAATCTCTCTTTTCATAGAAGATATTGGGAAGACTTCCAGCTTCAATGCTGCCCAAAAACACTACCGAGGAATCAACCTTACTTGGCGTGCAAGCCTAATCCGTCACACAAGTCTCAGCGTGCAAGTAAAAAATGGTGTGCATGTCCACCCCAGACACTTGTGCGACACAAGCTTCTTCAACTCCAAACTTGCACGATGCAATTCCCATTATGGCCAAACCAATATTGGCACCCAACCAACAACAATTGTGCTTCTTCAAATCATGTGTGCAAGTCCCACTTGCGCGACCCAACACCAATTGCGCGACCACCACACCTGCACGATGGGATCTATGATTTTTCAAAGTGTTGAAATCCATTGAAAATGAGGAGGTGTGGTCCAGAATTTATAGGCAATTTGACCACCCTGTGCGATGGCGCGCATGTCTCCCTTCAGCACACAGGTCTCGGCACACAGGTCACTTCCCCTGCAAGTCACTTGCACGACCCACTTCCAAACATGCGGGAACCTCTTTCCTTTTCCTTATTTTGATGTTCTGATCTTGAAAAACAATAAGAACGCAAGTTTCCAATCCTCCTAGGCACCAGCGTGCAAGTTGTTTCTCTTGGCGCGCAGGTCACCTGCGCGACCAACTCAATACTTGCACGACCCTTATCCCTTTTCCATATTATGATGATCTAATCTGGAAAAACATATGGAGCACATGTTTTCAAGCCTTCATGTACACGACGCACAAGTCCCTTTTCCAAATACCACTTTTCTCCATTTGTTAATTTTCAGGGCCACAAATTTGGAAAACACTGGAAAATAGCACCACCTTCTACCTGTTCTTTTTGTACCGCCTCCAGGTCATCCAATCCATTTTCAATGATCTTGAATCAAACATGGATAATTGACCATAGATTTTGAACTTGACATGCCACCGCAAAATCCCCTTTTTCATAAAATTTGTATGTTATTGTTTTTATTTGTCAACAATCACCACACTGATGTCCACATTGTCAACAAAAACAATCACCTCAAAAATTCATCAATGATACCTTGATGTATTTTTTCCCAACATATCATGTGATCACTGTTCCACGACTATATTAGCAACATTCACAATTATTAACATAAAACCAAATAAGTTGACATTTTATATAATCATTTTACATAAAGAGTCATTATATTAGACCAAGAGGGATTTCCATTAATGAATGTTTGGCTCGTCGTCGAGATAATTATGTTAAATATAAAGTACCAAAAATAATTTCAATTGACGATATAATATATCTTATTTTATATATACACACCATTTAAATTAAATTATGTTAATAATATAAAATTAATATAAAATAACGATGTTTTGATACAAAACCATTACACTCTTAGTAAATATTAAAAAAAATTATAGGTAGCATGAAAATCATATGTCCTTATATATTACATAAAAAAATCAGGTCGTATAATAAAATACATTTGTGGGTAATATATATACAATTTCTCTTATAAATTATTTCCAATCATTAAAACATATTGTAATGATGATAATTTGTGATGAAAAACCCCTTACATCATGTGAGATTTTATTATTAACTTACTCTAATGATTCGATATATTTAAATTAAGTTAATTATATATATATATTCAAGAACCATATTGATATATATTAAATTTAATATGTTCCAAGTTTGTTATTTAGGTATTTATTATTAATATAATTGTTTCATTTGACATTTACATGAGGAGGGTTGGTAAATTTCATCAGAACTCCTGCAGTTTGATGACTATAGTCAAATCTATTAAAAACATTCCCAATTATTATAGAGATATTTTTTAGGTATCATTATATTTTACAAATGAATCTAGATATTCAATGGATATCCCAAAATATGTCCAAATAAATAAATCTTCCATCGTAGGTCTATTTAATGTGGTTAAAGTTATTAGCGATATTTTTGGTTAATAAAACATATAGTAAAATTAATATTATTCTTATATAATTTTAATTGTGTAATAAAAATAATATTATTTAAGTAAATATCCTTTCTGAACCTAAAATTTATGTTGGTGCTTGAAAATAGATCACATCATTCATGGAGGGGGTAATACGCACCCACACATGATAGTGTTTTCCTTTTTCTTAATGATTCTAAAGGAATGTATAAAGTATATATTCCATTAAAATAATAACAATTTTATATAGTATCATTTATTTTGCTACCATACCTTTATGGGTATGTGGTATTTTAAGAGTTTAGATTAAGAAAAGTGCTTGCGAGTTTGAATTGTTAGTATTACTTCTTCATTGGAATATTTCCATCTATTAACACCATGAGGGTCCATAGATTATGCTTTTTTCAGAGAACATGGATTCCAATTATTGTGGAGGGTGCTTGGTAGAGTCTATGGTAATTTTTATGTTGATAAAAACGATTTTAATGGGTATATAAATGGGGAGGAGGTGGGATCCTTTTTTATGTGAAGAAAATGTCACTTTCTTAAAAACTAGTAATTTCTCAATAATATCACTCCAATATTAGTGGATAAAGGATAAAAAACTTCTATTAATTGTTTGGGGGAAGAACACAAGGTCTACAATACCTAAAAAACAATTTAAAACATGTCATTCATGTTTAGTAACAATTTCTCCTTGTTAAAAAACATTTATAATAAAGTATCATTACCATGGAATGTTCAATTTCATCCACAGAATCTAATTTCACCATCCCAAAATAAATTTTAAAAAACTAATAAATTTGAACACAGTGATCTATAATATGGAATTAATTTTTAAAATATTTAAATGAGATATATAAATTAATTTCAGTATTAGTGTATATAATGTATAAAACCCCCTTTATAGAAAAATTCACATTTAAGGAATTTGATATATGTATATGATAATATTATAGATGGAATTGATTTCATCATGAAATAAATGTTTATTATTATTTAATTAATGTTTAATTAACATTAAATAATTTCAAAAAAAACAAGTTCCACAAGTGAACGTAGTTTAAAGGTAAATATAAAAAAAATTAGTAAAATATTCCAAAAATTATCTAAAAGGATAATAATAGGTTTTGTATGTCGTCATAATATCATTAAATTACAACTTCACAAATAAAAAAAATATTTATATATTATAATTTGATTCCAAAATTTCATTAAGGTATTGAATATTATTTCTATAAAATTCATGGAATTGATTAAATTTTTATTTTTCAGTATTAACATAAAAATCAATTATATTAGTGAGAAATAAAATAAGTTATGATTATTTAATTTTGAAAATATTAAAAAATTACAATTTAATAATCATATAATAATATTTATAAACTCGTTTTTTAAATTACTTTTCAAAATATAATGAACAATATTTTTTTTTGGAAAAAATGATGTTTTAAATGATTATGTAATCTTAATATTATTTCATTTCAAATTCAAAATTAAAAGTTGTTAATATGTGTTTTCATATATAATATCTCACAAGTTTTTAATTTAATATTTTCTTATATAATATAAAATAAATAAAAAATTGGTTCTTTTAAAAATAAGAAATATTAATTTCATACATATTAATCATTAAAAAAATTTATTTTAATTAATTAATATATTAAAAATTCAATTTCACATATCCAATTGTATTTTAATCATTAAATAAATATTATGTATACAACACATCATATAATAATAATAATAATATACATATATACATAATGAATTACAATATATATATATATAATATTAATATATCTTTTATTTCATATTGAGTAATATTTTATATAATTTTCTACTTAACAATGCATTACATCACTATAAATACTGTATATATGACCAATAATCATATTTCCAATTACCATACATGCAGTGAATTTTTTTGGATTGAACTCTTTATAACAGATATATTTGATTCGTATATATACGAACTAAAATCATTAATTCATTCCAATATCACTTCAAAATGATCATTTCTTTTTTTAGATTTTAGAATTTTCAAAATCATTTGTTCTTATATGGTGAACTCATGCATTATATGTTTTGTTTAGCTATTGTATTTCCTCATGTTTGACTATGTTCCATAGTATTTCCTAGCCTTATAGATCTTATTATTAATTTATTTCTATAATATAAATGAGTCATTCTATATTATATCCATGGTGTGTTGTACTTATATTTTTATTTCTTTATCACAATATCAATCTAATGAATGAAAAAATTATATGGAGAATGTTTGATATAATTTAGTGGATATATTCTAATCAATATTGAATCCTTCTGATTGATTATAGAAAAAAATTTAAATTATTAACATATAATAATAAAAAAAATAATAATAATAATAATAATGGTTCTTAAAATTTCAGGTATTGTATTTACCCTCTTATAGAAATTTCATCACCAAAATTTTAATTATCACTTACCAATAGAAATTTTCTAATGGATTATAAAATTTATATATTACGAATGATATAATTTCTAGAGAGATAAGATCCCTATAATCATTTTAAATGTATCTATTTCAAAATATATTTTTTTCTAATATTTTGTTTTTGTCTTACACTTTTGAGAATGATTGTACAATTATTTACTATAGAGATCAAAATTATATAATATTTATATACATGGTTTTTATTGTTATCTATTCACTGATAAAAATATCAATGGGTATTATGAAATATAATTTTATCACTATCGATAATTTTCAATCAAACTAGAGGGAAATATTCCATTACTAACATCATTTTTTGTCTATTTAATGGATGTTTAACAAAATTTACACTCTAAAATACATACATGTATAGACATGGAATTGAATAATAATAACACTAGAATATTTAATTGAAAGGAAAATGGATGTTGTTGGGATATAATTACAATATAAAACTTCTTAGAAATACTTTAGTTCCAATATAAAACTCAATAAGGAATCTTCTACATGAAAAAAGAGGGTAAATATACCATAAATATTAGGTTCTATGTTGGATGTAGTGATTTCATTGTAATTCCATTTTCCTTCAGGTCAATGAGGTGTTTGATGCTATTTTCCATGGATAATACATGGATTAGGACATTGACTTGGATACCAATTATATTTCACACAAATAAGACATTAAATTAATAATTGTACCTTATGAAGACCTATATTTAATTCAGTCATGTTAATAAAACAATTTATTTTCAAAGGGATGTTTGATGCCTCATTACCCACTTTTTCCAAATCTGAACTATTTTACAATCCATTTAATGAACTCTTCATGGTTCTTATTTCCACATTTTTTATATTAATTTGATTGAAATGTATTTTATTTTTTCAACTTCTCCATCCGAACATTTCTAATACTATACCATTCACATCATATGTTTACTCAATATTTCATCAATGGTTATATAGAAAATAATTATTCTTGATTGTCGATTCATAATAATAAAAGTATTTCTCTATCCATAACCTATTCTAACAGGTTTATCATTTATGTAATAGCCACATTTTGACATGAACCCATGGATATCATGCTTCCTTCTCATTCAAACCATCATAAAAACCAACGAGGATAAAAAGGGTTATAAATATATTATATTATATATAGTTTATCATTATCAATAACTAAAATGTTATTCAAAAATAAATACATTATTCCTTTTAAATAATCATGTTAGAGAATAATTCCATTATTACCCCTATATCAGTTTTAATCTGAACTAGGTTATAATATATTTGGTTATATAATACTTCTCTTCCTAGTCAGTCAACATAACTAGAAAATAAAACATTCATTACATTTCATATAGAACGTACCATGAACAAAATCATATTAATCAATAGTTTCAATAAATGTGTGTAGTATGACCCCTTTTGAATATACCATGTCATGAATGATTTATACAAATCATTCTATATTTTGAGTTATTACTCTGAGGTAATAATATTCTGGATCCCAAATCCACATTCTAATATTCGTATAGGGATGTAATTGCACGGAACACCACATAATATCTTGTTTAATAAAATATTAGTATGTTATCTTATATATAGGACTATATATCATACTTCTCATAGGGGTTTCATTATGGTTTTATCATCCTAATACCAAAAATCACTTAATCTTTCTTCCATAGGATATATATGAACTGAAGCTTTAAATACATATTTTCTCACAATTATTAATATAAATGTTAGAGAAATAAAATATAAGTATCTATCGGTCTATTGCCTTTAATTAATTTAATGTGAAAAAAAAACATCCAATGTATGAAAACATTATCATGGTTTAAAATTAAAAGTGCTGATATTGAATAAAAGTGATATTATAAATCTATAGAGGATTACTAGGTGAATATTCAAAAGCAAAAGGTTGAATTAGAATTCTAGTTGTTAATTTGAGATCCAAACTACAATATGAATCAATAAAATGGGGTTTAAAAATACCATGTCATGGTTTTATCACGTAAATATATAATATAATTAGTAAATATTTTTTTAAAAATCACATATTCTATAATATTGGTTCTGAAAGCATGAAATATTACATAAATTCAGGATTTATTATAATTATTATGTTTCTATGTACCATAAAAACATTTTTCTCTACCATTAATCAAGTACATGATCAAAACTATCCACTACAAAACATAACCATGAATTTTTCATCAAATATTATGTGGATTTCATATTAGGTTATTTTTTTTTACCAAATTCGAGATTTCATATTTCAATACATTCTAAAACCACTATGTAACATTGAAATGAATATATATATATTCATATTTTTTATTTTATTTTGTTAAATTATGTACATCATAATGAGTTCATTATGTGAGTAATAAAAAATAGAAAAAAATATGACGAACAAAAATTCATAAATCTATTTTTAGATACCAAATATATAATCTATTACATTTAAAATATGAAAATATAAATTTATTATTAATCAGTATAATTTGAAGTAAATTTTCTAGTATTGTGATACCTCTGTAGTTCCCATTATTATCAAAATGTATCGACTACGATATCCTTTTTTATGTAAATTACTTAATATCAAATTTAAAATGAACTCAATATTATTGATTAAATTATAATGAAAATGTACAAAAATTTAGTTATATTTAAAAATAAAATTTATTTCCATAACTATGTAAATGTATCCCCAAATCTGAGTAAAAATACAATAGACACACTAGGATGAATACAATTTTTGAACACATTCCCCAAATAATCAATAGTATCCAAATACATACAATTATAATCATATGTTATTAAATATATCCCATAATAATAAAATCATATAGGTTTATCCAAACTAATTCCCAAAATGTTACAACACCTTGAAGGAATCATAAACTTCAAAAAATTTATGTGGTTGTTATTATAAATTTTCTACATCACCCATAATTTCCATAACATCAGCATTTCGAAAAAACCATAGAGAATACTTTTTGACTCAAAAAAATATTGTTTCTATATTCCAAGGTAATATATTCAAAAATATATTTTCATATTCCCCAAACTCTTATTGTCTAATTTGTTTAATCTTTTTAGAAATTCAGAAATTCACTACAATCTCCATCCACACTCTAGTCATCTATACACTATATATTATGTCAAAAATAAATTCAAGAATAGAAAAATTTTATTTCCAAATTTTGATAGAGACCCATAGGTTATCTAAATGATATATGGTATAATACATTAAATAAAATCAACATAATATATGTCATGACACCCCATCTTTTTTATGATTTATGTAAGAACCCATTTTTTCACACAAGTATAGATCAATAAATTTTAAATCCAAATATTTAATTTGGACATAATATAGACTTCTAATGTGTTATCAATGGTTCTGAGGGTTTTGGGGCTTGTTTGGAGCTCAAAACACAACTTTTTGGAAAACAGGCCATGTCGCACGGTTTGCGCAAGGTTAGCACATGGTTTGCCCAACCATGTAGGGTGTGTTTTTTATGAAGTAGAACCTTGCGTAGTTCGTGCTTGGAAGTGTAGCCGAACTGTGTGAACACCCCTTTTTCCAGGTTCGAGAAGAACCATCTCTCACGATTTGCACACAGTTTGACAAACCGTGCGGGCAAACTATTCACCGGCTAAAAACATGTGTAAATTCTCTAAAATGTCATTAAATTTCTATTAATACTTTACCTTCCTCCATAATATGAGTATACTCAAGATTGAAATAGTTATCTTTCATTTTAGAGAATTTTAAAGTTACATACATGGAAACAATATATCTCCGTCATCTGGTATCCGACCAATATTTCATTCTTCACGTTGGATGCACACTGGTATATACTCTTGTTCTCTTTAGCCGTTCTTCTCCCCATTCACTCTCAAACTAGATATATCTATGTGAGTTTTTTTCAATATTATTTATATCTACTCTTATCAGAGGAAAATCAAGGGCTGATACCAGAGGATAAGGCTCGTACATCCCCAATATGGGTGGCCAATAACTTACCACTAAAATTCATTATTATTAGAATGTTTGTGTGGGGCCCACCAGTTTCATAAATTAACATGTCATTATTTTAAATTTTGAAATTTTATGGTTATCTTCTTTCCAAATATTTGATTACTTGTTTTTTGTTACGCACAAAAAAAATCACCTCATGTTGAAGGTTATTCCATAATTGGGTTTTAGTGTCTCGACAATTTTGAGTTGTCGTTCTAGTGTGCCTTTTCTTGATATTTCTAAATGTGAGACTCCTTATAATAAATGTCTGGTTATTAATGATAATTTTATAATGGAATTTACCATGTGTACTCACCACATTAACTACCTATGGTATATTCTTACAAATTAATATTAAATGTGAAATGTGAAATGTAAAATGGCAAGTATACTTGGTATATTACTAGGCCTTATCAAAAGAGATTGAGTAAAGGTTACATGTCTGTATCACCCAATTCAATGTTGAAGTAAGGTAGTGCAGTGAACCTCAATAATTGAATAATCCTTAATTGTTAACTATGACTAGATTAAATGGTTACAATGCTACATGGAATATCTATACTAATGGTAGACATGTCTTGGCCCAATGGTTTCAGCTATACTTGACCTATCCAAAATAATGAAAGGCAAGACATGAACCAAATGAATTATTACATGATTCATATATAAAATAGGATTGTACTAACTCGATATCACCTTGGATTCATAGAGGAGAATACCTTGGGTGTCAAAAACCCGATTCTAATTCTAGGATACATTTTTCTTTGGTTGATACCCACCTAGATTTTGGATAATGGTTATTCCTTGGATTACCAGTATACTACCTTTGGTTCCCTTTATTTTTTACAAGATACCTCATATATCATCCTTGGATAGACGATTTACTATTAGGTGTCATGGTGAAAGACCTTATGGACCTTCCTTTTCATAGCCCCGTTTTACATTTGTCTATCATCTTGGATTTGGTAGGCATCTTATTGTTGAATACCTTGTATTACACTCCTTGGATTACAGTCTAACCCCTTAACTAGACATGGATTCATCTGATTTATCGTTCCATGACTTTATGTTATCTTTATTTTAACCCTGGAACTCCCTCAATGGATATCATTTTTTGGTTGCCTTGTTACATCTTGGGAACATCAATACTTATAATATCACATGGTGATTTCATTGTTGGTTATTCCTCACATGCACTATTGACATTAAATGATAATTTATGAATTAATAATCTCATTACATGTTTGATAACCACCCAAGTGATGAAGCAGGTATAAGGGTATTTAGTTATTTTGTACTGCTTTATTTACATTACATATACGTCTCCACATAGTTATATTCCATTACATAGGTCGGATGTTATAGAAACTATTTTTGGTGGCCCCTAAGATTTATCTCACACATTATCCTGGAGACATTTGGTACCCATAGTACATTACATGCTTGAAAGTGTTTACAAAGGGAAGCATGTGGCTTCTAGTACAAGATTGTGTGCTGATAAGAGTAGAGCATGATAGATGGTGTCCAAGTAGGATATCAGGATTCATGGAGTATACTATGTTTTCTTTTACCCTGTGGAACTTGTTATGCATATTTTCATGTATCCATGCTTTCCAGTTTTATAGTGACATTACATTACACCATCACTGTTCCAGTTGATATAGTTATTATTATTCTTGTTTATCTATTGCATCAGTTTTCTTCACCAATTTATTTATATTGATTATCTTGTTTAATATTCATTTATATCTCTTCATATGCGCTACACTCGATTATAGAAGGCATAGTATTCACACAAACACACCATTGGCCCTCATTGCTAGTCGGCAGCCTCAGGCATTCAAGATGACACCCTTGAGGCCATGGGCCCCACAGGGCTCAGGGTAGCTTTAGTTATATCTAGGATAAGATCATCATAATGTGGTATCATATTTGGTTTATTTTCATTCATTACTATTTGGAGTCAATATATTGGATAATTGGAACTCTTGGGACTTGGCCATGATTCATGCTTCGACGTCGTGAACCCATGTTCGGGGTATAATCCATGTTATCCATAATGTAATTTTTGTTCTATTTTCCTATTATAGTTGATATTATTTTGATGTTGGTTTAGTCACATGTTTTGTGGTGTTTTTGATTATAACCTTTTGGGAATTTAATTCATCCTTGACCCGCGGATATGAGGGAAATGAGTATTTCTACATGCATCATTAAAGGAACCTAGAATTCACATGTCATGCATTATTCCATGCCATATAGGTGCATTTCACTACTTTGAATTGATTAATATGCTAGTGATTGTTGAGTGATGTTGTGATAGTTTCTTGTACTTTTATTACTTTGGTTTCGATTGAGTGATTTCATGTCTCAATTCATGATGTGTATGGGCCCTCATGTGTGGGAATGAGTAATTTACTAAGTCAGAACATTTTTCTATAATTAAATGGGTTTCGTTTTTGGTGATAGGTGTATGGGCACTGATTTATCAAAAATGACTATCCATTATAAAGAGAATATTTAAATATAAAATGAATTGGTTGTACATCATTATACTACCTTGTCATGTTTATAAAAGGTAATTGGTTGAACATATTAATTAACTACAAAATGACATAAAACATATACTTGACAACTTATCGATACCTGGCCATCTACCCAGGTAGTTTGGGCAGTATGCCTTGGATTGTGGGCTTTCATACATTCTTCTAACATTAGTGATTCTATATCATCGATTATATTATTTTTCTAAATTGTTTTATTGGTATTTGTAGACTAGGGACTCCATGACATCTTTATGTCGTTCTCCAGGAGGGTGGTGATGACCATGCTCCAGACATTGTAGGCCTTGAGCTGCTGGTTTTACTTCTAAGAGATCAACCTGAGATACCACCTACTATACCTAATCTAGGCACTGATTCCTAATATTGTGATAGTTTCATACATATGATTTAGTCATGATTGGTGCTCTAGAAGTTTCACCTACTATATTTGATCTGACCTGCGAGTTCTAGCAACAACATCCTCATACCTTTTCAAGGGATGGTGGTTCTCAGGCTGGCGAGTCTTTGCTAGAGGTCATTCTATCTATCATTGAGAATATAGAAATGCCACAAGAGCTATGTTTCACGATTTCTAAATAAATTCATAGGTATTTGGAAAATTATTGGTTGGATGTCGTTACATAAGTCGTACGTCTTCAAGAAATGTTATGTGTTGACTTCCTGACTACCTTTTATGATAATCTCTTTCCCCAGTTACTGAGAGCTAACATAGCAAGATATTTCATGCATCTGGAGAAGGGTTCTATGTTTGTTGTGACATATTATTCATGTTTCACTAATTTACAGCACAATGCAGTCATTTTAAATGGTGACGAGATTTTGAGTGCTAGACGTTTTGAGGATGGTTTCCAGTACGCCATATTATATCAGGTGAATGTATTTCAACATCCTAACTTATCTACTATAGTTGATCAATCCCTTATCAGTGACCATAATCTTTGAGACATAGTGAGTACCAGGAATATAGGATCACTGCCGTGTGTGGCCAGTAATTTCTCATGTGGCAGGAAATGTTCCCATGAGGATTATGGTTGGGAAATTGTAATCCAGAGTATCTAGTTTGATAGCTCTATAGTGTGTAATCAGTTTGAAAAAATGGGGCATAATATGCCCCATTGTGATATAGATCCTTTGGAGTGATGGTCTTGTGGCCGTATGGGTCATCTTCAACGCTTTTTTAGGACCATTCCACATACTTCAATTGGAAACAAAACATCTTCAGCTCCAACTTCAAGAGCGAGTTCATTTATACCGCATGAGGAAGGAAGTTGAGCAGCACTGGTATGTCTGGCTAAGGAGGAGGTCGTGGTTGTGATAGTCTGATCCCTTATCACCAAAACACCATCTGAGTAGTCATGATCATTGAAGTCCATCTTTTTCCTAGGGTGGTTGATTGGGTCAGTTTCATTCCTTACAGTTGATACCCGATGATCTGGTTACGAGACCATCTACATGATGAGGCATTATTCTAGAAACCTATATTATTGTCTCTTAATTTTTTTGATATAGGTTCTTAAAACACTTTTATTTTATATCTATCATGGAAACTCTTATAATAGATATATAGTATCATTACGGTGTAATGAATCTCGATACACCTTTTGGAATACGAACGTGGGGCATACACCAGGGCAAGGACTACCTCCTTGAGGTAGGAAGTTACCATTTCTCATGGAATCACTTTTTTCTCAATATAACGGGATTCTTTGTCATTATAGGGATTTATTTTTTGGTCCAAAATCATACCATTGTATACTATTATCATCAAAGGGTTTATTTTAAATCACCATATAAAAACTGTTATCTTTTCAATGACGAGTGGGATGTTCATGCTAGGATAGCTGGATCAATGCATCATGGGCTAGGCGGAGTGACCACCCATATTTCATGTCTTTTGATAGAGGATCAGGGATAGACTCAAAATTATTTCCCTCCAATTGTTAAAATCTTCAAGTATTTATTTCCTGATGAATTTTCTAGATTGCCTCTTGTGATATAGGTAGTGTTTACAATATAGCATGTTCCAGGAGCAGATCTAGTTTCCATTTATCCGTACTAGAAAATCCTGGGTATATAGTTTGGTTCAAAACATATACCCACGGTTCTCAAAATTACATTAGGTATAGGTCATTCTAATCCCAACAGATGGACTAAAACCCTAGGTATTTTATTGGGCATAAATATATTCCCACGGTTATGAAAGTCCAAGTGTCTTTATAATATGATCTCTGGGAACAAAAATTACCCCGAGATTGAACTTTTTTTGCGGGAACACCAATACACAAGATTTTTCTACCCCTAGCTATGGTGTATATATATATGTAATTTTTTTTAGTAGTTAGTTGATGATTTTATGATGAACAAGTTACATGATTGAACCTTTCGACCAAATTTTTATAAAAATTATACCTACGGTTTTAAAACCAAGGGGATATGGTTATGACATGGTGTAAAATACCTATACCCACAGTTTTGAAATTGTGGGTATTGAATTATTAAACCATTTTTTATATTAGATATATATTTTTTGGCTTGGGTTCCCATGATTCCCAAAATCATGGGTACAACCTATAGCCACAAATTTTTAACTATTAGTATATGTCCTTTTTTCCGTAGTGAAATTTACATATTTAATATGGAATCCCTTATTATGTTTTGATTGTTAATTCATGGGTTATCAAATAAAAAGATTGATCCTAGTACAACCACATCATTAACCAAATATTCATGGTTAATATATTTCCCATATAAAATAGTTCCATAGAAGATCAAAGAAAATGATTCGCAACCAACACATGTACACAAAAAGACCAACAACATCCTTGATTTTTAGCAGGCATAAAATCGATTCAATTCCTTGCATGAATCAAAATAAAAATAAATAAAAATCTTGTGTAACTTTCCCCAGCCCTTGTTTATTTTTTTAAAATGTATTTGATAATAATTATTGAATTTCTATTCATTTTTATTCACAACAAGAAATTCATACACCCAACCTACATGATACAACATTTAGAGAGAGGAATAGATCCCTACCTCATTTAACATATAATCAACACCTCCTTATTTTGGAAAGATAGAGGGTTAACATACAGATGGAAGAACCTCCATGTAAACTATGATCCAACATCTTCAGCACAACACATGGCTCTATGGGGTATAAAGGTCTGGGCAGAACGACCGAAAATGAGAGAACTCACCGAAGAGAGGATCTAAGATTTAGGAATCCTTGATCCAATATTAATGGAATAAATCATTTTTTAAATAAAATTAATGTCATATATTTTTCATGACCACATGTTTTTGATGTTTAGCGGTCAATTAGGCTTTTATAAATATAAATATATGATCCATATCCTTCGATATGGATTTAAAACCATTTAAATATTTTCATAAACTCATTTTAATTCAACTACAACATTAAAGGGTAGAAGCTAGAAAAACATAGAGGATTCTAAAATTTGAAAATAGTAATTAATGAAAAACCATTGGATGTGTCCCCGGTAGATGAGTCACCATTGGATGACTCATTTTTGAATGACTCACTATTTGAAGAGTCACCATTTTGAGTCAACGATGCAAGATACTGGTGGATTAGTCACTGTAGGGTGACTCACTATTGGATGACTCACAATCGATTGAGACTCCATTAGAAATGTTTCCATAGTGATTCAATGGTGGAAGAATCACTAGTGTGAACTACAAGATGATGAGTCACTATTGGATGAGTCTCCATTGGATGATCTACCGGTGTGAGTTACTGTTCTGACTCACTATTGTGACCTACTGTCACAATGTTCGATTGTTGACTCGTTAATCTTAAACCACCATTTTAATTCTTTGTCATGAGACACTGATGTGACTATCCATTTTGATGACCTACCATTGGAAAAAGTGTAATTTTGGAATACTCTTTAAATAAACCACTTTAACCTTCCAAAATATTTGTAACACTAGATTTTTACAAATTAATGGTCTGTAGACATCGGGGACATTACATTAGATATCTATAAACTATTTTCACCCTTGTAAATTCAAAAACATCCTAGAAAAAAATTTGGTTTCCTAACAATATCCTTGTAAGATACCACTAAATGGTGTCACTACACCTGAAACACTGCTACTAACATCAAATTCCAACGATAAACCAACCTATCTTGTTCAAAATCCTGATAAAAAACATAACATCCAAGAATAACTCATTCATAAAATGTTATCCCAACCAAGAAAAAGTCACTCCACACACTCATAACTACCAGGTTGTCCTAAATGCATCAATCACATTATTATCCACACTTTTAAATATATTATCGTCTCTTGAAAACACTATATTTCCCCCACAATTTTAATCGCATATCAATTAATGTGTCTCGATTAACAAACTACTCCTAAATTTTCCAAATGTTTGGACTTCATCTTAAATTATGAAACAAGGAAACAATTCATATCATACGAAACCAGGTTAAAAAAAAATTTACAAGGAAAATGATAACAACACATTACTTAAAACCAATGTGGGTTTCAGGTATGCATTTGTGCTTCACACTAAAAAGTACTATCCTTAAGCCTTCGTGCATCCAAAAAACCTAATCCAATGGAATGGTTCTCCCATTAAGAATCATCTCCTTGTTTTTATGGATCTATAATAGTTTCTCTACATATTTTGAATCTCTTTAGATATACAGCTCTTTCTAGTTGATGACGTCAGATTTATCATGAAGATATTGACAAAGTCGAGAGATGCAGAAGTTATCATAAATTCATTCCAACAGTGGTGGATATTCTAACTAATATTCCACCTCTCCAAATTGTCCCAACATCTCAATCGGTCCATTTAACCTAGAAGAATTATTACTCCCTATTTAGAACCTTTATTTCCCACATTGAGGCGAAACCATCACTAAAACATGATCCCCAACATCAAACATGATGGGCCACCTCCTCTGATTGGAAGATGACTTCTTCTGGTAATGTTTTACCTTCATTATCTAACAAACAAGGTGATAATTATCTTTTGTGATATTCACTAACTCTAGAACATGAACTGCTATCTCCCCAACCTCTCTTCAGCACAATGAAGAACAACACAATCTATTGTGCATACCTCAAATAGAGTCATTTCAATGGATGAGTGAAAGATAGTACTATAAGAAAACAATACTGAGGGATAATGTTTTACCCATGATCTATTGAAGTCTAAAACGCATTCCATCAACATATCATCCAATGTATTGATAATTTTATCAATCTTCCATTTTTTCTAAATGTGTAATGTAGTGCTAATGAATAACTGGGTTCCAAAATCATGTTTTCGTCCCCTCCAGAATCATGACATAAATAGTGCAACTCGATATGATACAATGGACCTCTAAACTTTTTACAACCACATCACATGATGCACATAAATATTGGATAAGGAAACCACTTCACCCGACAAATTGATCACTAAAAATTGATCCATTTTTATGAGATGATCCACTACCACCCGTATAACATCGTATCCTCCATGATCCCTGAGTTAATCTATGAGAAAACTATCAAACTTTTATCCCAATTTCTATTAATGACAACTAAAGGGTACAAAAAACCATAGATAACATGGTTATTGACCATTACCTACTGGCACACACAACACTTTTCCAAAAACATCAGTACTATTTGTTTCAAATCACGCCACCAAAACTACTCAATTAGGCAACGATACATCTTGGAAACTCCCTGGTCTACCACTAATGATGATCTATGAAACACATAGAGGAATTCCTCATGTATTTACACTAGAAAAAATATACTCCCATGGAACAACATATACTTATAACCATCCAATGAATATCTGCAAGAAGAATCACCATGGTCAATGTGGTTTCACCTCATGTTTTCGTATGAATCTCCCCATTGAGAATCCTCCACCTATTTAATTTTGGAGTATTTTGATTTCATATAAAACCATAAAACATACCCACCATCCATCCTAAATAAATTTACATATCCTCAAATATATCCATCACCTTCCAAGAATCGGTAGATTCCTGAATAACCTTGATCGGCAAATTCCTACTCAATGAATTAGCATCAAAATTATCAATTACTAAGGTGTAAGAGATTTCAAAATCAATGTCAAAAAGAAACTAAATCCACTGACACTATCACAAGTTCATATCTCTCTAATAAAATACATACCTTGAGCTATTATGATTCATTTAGACAACAAATCATTCCCCAATGAGCTAATATCACCAGAGGTTCAGTGAAAAACAATCGCCACAAGCTCTAGATCGAGGATGGAATAGTTAAGGCCATGGGGATTTAAATACCTAACTACATAAGAGATAACTCTCTATTGATGCATCAACACATATCCCAATCCCATATGTGAAGTGTCACAAAACACATCGAACAACACTCCTTTCTCTATAAACATGAGCACTGACAAACATCCCCTTGAGAAAGCTGCAAAATGTCTCGTACTAGTCACTCAACATAATATCCTAGTCATTTCTTGTAAAAGAATTCAACGGTGAAATAAAAAAAGTGAAATTGGGTACAATACCTTGATAACATCCTTCTAGACTAAAAAACTATAATCCTCAGCATCATTCTTATGTGATTCCCAAAAATATTCATCTACCTTTAAATGGTCCACCACTACACCCTTATATGGCACCACACTTATAAGGAAATGTACCTACCATTCCCAAAACATTCAACTAGACAAATTTCCATAGAGATTGTGGCATTTAATGACCTATTGGATAGTCTAAAAATGATCAGTATGCTTATCCTCTATCATTTATTAGGTGAATATGTTGTTGATTAATATGACGATGAACTAATACAAAACCCCACAAATCATGGAGTTCATGAACACCGTGAACACAGAGGGTGCCTTCATGACACCTAAAGGCATGAATATGAAATCAACGTTCCCGTACCTGCATCTCAAATATTTCATCAAGATATCTCCCTCATTCACCCTCATGTGGGGATATCTAGATCGAAGATCGATCTTAAAAAAATCATTCCCCTCTCTGTTGGTTGAATAGAATTTCTATCCTTGGAAGAGGGTAATGGTTTATGAATATCACCTGATTAAACCTTCGATAGTATATGCACAATCTCATACCACCATTTTCCTGCTTCACAATCAAAACCGGAATACCCCATAGTGACACACTTTTCAAGATAAATCCCTTCTTCATCAGTTCATTAATCTGGATCTTCATCTCCCACAACATAAAAGGTTCAATATTATAATGCTCCGTTGAAATTGGATAAGCATCGAGCTATAGGTATACCCTGAACCAAATATCACGTTGAGGGGGTGGAGTCACAACATCCTTCGTGAAAATATATAATAAATCCTAAAAAACTCTATGAACCTCCACCACCTCAGTATCCACTGATCATAATGAAAGTTATTCCAATAATGTATGAATATGATATATATGCCGACTACCCACCTTCCAACTCTGCTCGCCATCAAAACCCACATATTGACCACAAATGTCTGAAAACTCAAATCTCCAATCGAATAAGTAGATGATATCATGAATAAAATACAACAAGTTGATTCGTGGAATAACATTGTATGGTTACATATGTAGTATGAAATGATCCATATGTGAATAACATGGTTACATCATCAGTCGATATCTTCTTAAGACATCAAACATACAGTACTGGCCCCCGACTGGGGTACTCAAATCAATGCTCATTGGAAGCCTCTCTGTATCTAATCCATGATCATTTTTTTTTCTATGTCGAACAAATGAGCATGAATATACTAAATCAAACAAATAAAATGAAAGGGTACTAAATAAGATGATCGTACCACGAAAGTTCTCTGGACCTATAAGAACTAGTTTCTATGTCATGTGTAGCTGTCCACCATGAGATCCTTAACCCCAATATTGATGACCACCTCATAGACCATTCCTATTTATAGGTCCCTAAGGAACACCTTGAGGTCATCCTTTATATGCTCCCGTCCCCTTGGAGGTGCATTGGTCTGCTGTCCCTACTGGTTGAACTGCCATAATGGCAGGTGTTGTTGAGGCATGCATTGAACCGTCCTATCTATATGATACTGATATCAAATGGCCATCTATCACTAACTATAAATACATGAAATTATAGATGATGTGATTCTCTTTGGATTTAATTGTGTTGGAATCATCTAGCTCCTTAGGATCGACATGCTCATACTCTATTAATGCAACTTGGAGTTTAGTTTTAGGGTCTTCCTATGGTATCATATCTGATGGAAAAGGTTCCCTTACATGGGTTAATCAGTAGTATATTTATTCCAAATCATAAGAATCATCTCCTACACTATCCTAAGGTTCAATCTCACGAGGGTCATCACTCAAAACTCCAAATGTTTGTTCATCTAGAACCAATATGGATGGATCAGTTTGGATGATCAACACCTCAAGAATAGTTGTATTTATCATAAGAGATCCCATTGAAACCCCAACAACATCCGTTCATAGTGATTCCATTATTACAATAACTATATATAAAAAAACCTTATTCAATTCCCTCAGTGGGTGATAAGTACAACTTTGTGAATGTAAGGACTTTTAGGTGGTGAGTGTCGTACTGTTGAGATCACGAGTCACTGCAACTACATCCACGATAGTAGATCGATATTTTTTTATTTCAATGTATGGAACTATTTATAATTTTTCTGTTTTGAGCAAGAGATTCATATTATAGGTCCAAGATGAGACTAATGACCCATGTAAACCCCATTATGACTAGATAATTCAATATTTTCTCATACCTAGAGGTAGAATTTTGATGATAATCCATCTAAAATGTTCTACCTCAATAAAAATGTGTTAGAACATATACATTACAATGTAATACCATATAGATGATGTGAAGAACCTGGCATTTTTATTTTATCACCATGACCTCCTCGGTTATCCCACCACAGATAATCTCAACCCCAAATGGCTCACCACTAGTCCCGGCTTTGAGTGATGGCCTTAAATCACATTCCCCCACACCCACTGTAACATAATCATCCCCTTGTGTGGGGGAACCCATTCTAAACACTATGTTTCTCTAGATTAGGATGTGTATTTATTATCAGATCTGTGTGGTGAAAAATATAGATCAAGGTAAGGAATGATTAAATTCAGCTTACCAAGTAGTATTCATAGATCTTATCATTATATCATGTGACAAAACGACTCTCCCAATGAATCCCTTTATGAGAATATATCCCCTTGTTCTCTTTAACATCTTCTTATTCTTATTCTTCTTTTTCATCATAGTTATCATCCTCATTTGGAATTTAATATCCATCCAAATTGTGGCTAGGAACTAAATTTACGATGGTGGGAGCCACATCATTCTTTCTAGTATAACATGCATTGATATCCAAAATATTCTAGTATGAATGCCCCCAATGGATGTACACCATGTTTTCATTTTGAATGTTTCAATGTTCTAGAAATTCAATCACATCCCACATCAGATTCTACCATAGCTCATCAATTGAAATTTATTTTCATAATATTCCCAAGGATGACCAGAGGTATGGGATGATAGTTCCAGTGATAGGATGCAATTGAAACATCATATTATTAAAAAGAGACTCTTTGGATGGCCATCATGGTTGAATTTAGGGCAATTATCCTTCATAAAGAGGGGGTGAGGCAGTGACAGGAGATTTCCCTGCCACTGCAGTACTAGATTTTGTGGTACCAAGTTTCTTGTATTCCCCTTGGGTATTATCCCTCCTGCAATCACTCTTATCTAGCTACATGCTCTCTACTTCAATCATCAAAATGTGTTTTCACTATATTACCTCTATACATTCCACCACCTAGTTATTGAAATTTCTTTGATAGTAAAACGTCAACATCCATAGGTGGTATAATAGATGTTTCACCCAAAACAGCAATTGTCATCATGTACCACACATGAAGAGGATAAATGGTTGTGGTTCTTCACAAAAATCCTATTACAATCACTTCACCACATATTGATGTAATCTGAAACGCATTGTAATATTTGAAAATTCATATGAATCACAGAGAACCATTCCATTGATCCATACCACTAACACACCACACAAGAAACTCTGTATATAAAAACTATCCTACCATGAACTTCACATGTTATCCACCATCGGGCCATATTGGGTACAGAATGGGTGGAAGTTGAAGTTTTCATGTTTTCCAATATGCAGTACTACACCTTCATCGAGACGAGTTATTGGGTGAAACCCATCAATGATTATTAAGGGTGTTCATAGACCAATTCTTGGATGGTGGGTGTCATTTGTGAATTAGTTCATTCCATGATATGATACAGTCCATCTTTGTAGGAACTAGAATGGCCTACAGATTCTCCTAGTCATGTTACCCCTTGATACACATCCTTGTATCTTTTGTATCCTAGCCAATACATCCCCTCATAGGTTAACTCTACTATGAGCCATCATAATCACATCCTTCACCAATGTCTTTAGGCATATCCCCAACATTGTCTCTCCCACCATTAATAGCCACTCTATCTAGAATGTACCATGGAAAGTGGTATAGGAGGCTAGTAGGTCCCCTCCTCTAACCATGCTATGTCCTCGCATATGATATTATCATATATCTAGTATCCCCTAATACGATACCATAATTTAGCTTTCCAACTTAATTAGATGCATCTTCCCTCTACGCAAAATTATTACCTTCACTTCCTTCATGAGGAAATAGTCATTCCATTATTGATATGAGATATATTATTGGATGAATTTTATGTTTTTCTTCTCCTTCTCCACATCCAATATATTTAATTTTTGGATTCAAGTATGTTCCCTATATTTCCATGTATTTTTTTGAATGTAACTCATTATATTGGAATCTATCAAGAGGAATGTATCTGATGTATTTAATTTCCATGAAGAAAATGTTGACCTCCCCAAGGTAGAGGTGGATGATGTTCTTGTCCGAAGATTTCTGGTTGAGGAGCTCTAGCACCTGGTCCTATTTACAATTTATATTTAACCGTGAAATCCATACAACTACATATAACCTGTTGTTTCATAGCTCTCATCCAAACTCTTCGCATGTGTATCATACCAAGTAAACACATGGACATTCACATGTGATGATTACATGTGATAACATGTACCAATACTTCTTCCAACCCATGTAATTATTAATAATAATCATTTGGATGGTACTAGTGTAGTGGGAAAGGAAATCCTC
This sequence comes from Viscum album, assembly GCA_963277665.1. Classification (NCBI taxonomy): domain Eukaryota; kingdom Viridiplantae; phylum Streptophyta; class Magnoliopsida; order Santalales; family Viscaceae; genus Viscum; species Viscum album. Next base: position 1,021,756,529 of record OY728143.1, read on the forward strand.
CACCTCTAGATCATCTCATCTGATCACCCCAGCCTTTTCAATCTAGAACATGATGGACTTGTCTTGGTGATTTCTTGTGGTGTGTCCATGAACAATTATTTTATATCTCTAAAGTCCATCATTATTTTTGAACAATAGCCTTTGTGAATCGACATTGAATAATGGGGTGGACACTTCCTATGGTATCATTATGTTCTAGATCTAGAGGAAATCACTTAAGATAAAATCATTTTTTCTACTTAATCATTTTGAAAAGAATATTATTTTCTTATATAACCCTCATTGAGTAAATGATATACGGGTTCCCGATCAACATACCTCTTTGTGAAGAAATTTTGGATTTGACCTTAACTGTGTTATATTGAATAGATTTTTTTACTGATCATGGAAATATAGATAATGATGTATAGATGGTTTGACACAAAAATTCTTTTCTCTGGTGAGTGATCAGTTTGAATTCACAAAAAAAGTATAGACTCTCACAATGTTCGAATCCGGGAAGAATCTGATGTAACATGAAGGAGTGCCCAAAACTAGGTGTTTTCACACAAAATATTTAACCTTATATGCTAAAGAGTGTTTTTCATTTTCATGGAATTTCAAGGTACAATACATAACCCCCCACCCCCACAAACTTACTTAAAGGAATGGACCTGGTCCTCTATGCGGATGTAAAGAATCATATACGGCCTAAAAATTTTTTGTATAAAAAACGTCGAATGAACCATTCTCATTGGTCATTCCCTCATAACCCAACCTTATAGTCCCCATATGGTTCGATTCGTGGGGTATTTTTTTGGCACTGAATTTCACATAAATCCACAATGACTAAATTTGAGTAATCTAAAGGATCCATCTAACTCAACAGAACATCCTATGAAAATGAATGAAGGAGAACACATATTCTTTGTGTGTGCGCACAATATTGAAATAAACTCCAATTCCAATTTCATGTAGAATGTGATGTGAAATGGTTATCTTCCTCCAAACTCACACAATGAATCATTGAATGGAGAGTGAAATTGGGTCCTAATACATCCAAGAAATTATATTTCATGCAAGAGCCCTATGTGCCAAATGTGAATGAAAATATCCCTTGCCACACTCGCTCACCCCAGCATAGGGTACAACTACACAAAATTCCATTTTTCATAACAAAAATATTGTGTTCTTCCATCAAAGGCATTATTTATATATTGAAGTGAACCCCCTTCCTCAGGGTGATCCTCCCAAAGTCGAAACCTCTATCTATAGTGCGTATGATTGGTATTCCACAACATTGTAAAACAATGGATAATCATGGTATAATATTTTTCAGAATTATTTCCCTATATGTCCTCCATTATGTGGGCCATAGTTGCTTGATCGTTTCCCATATTATTTTATCCTAAATCTACTGCTTGCAAAAAAAACCTCTTTCTCACACCACTCACCTTATGGGCATCCTAATCTTGAACATAACCCTTCCTTTTGAATGAAAGTATCCGATCTAGTGTCTTATAACTCATTAATCCCCAAGGATTATTCCTTTGTATAATAATAATTTTTTATCATCTATTTCTCTCAACCCCATATATTTCCCACACATATTACGTGATTTCCTCTAGGATTGTAAATATTGACATGTTGGTCCCCCGTGATAAGTACCTTATGCCCCTAGAACAATTGTTTCCCTTCACCATTCACTTCCTAATAGGTATGATGACCCCCCATATTTAAAGAATATGGACACTAATGTTGAACTCATTTATGATCATTCCTCCGCACCATTCCAATCATGAATTGGTAAATCCATCCCCTTCATAAGGGTTTATGATAGACAGTTATGTAATCCCATGGGGTTAGGATTGACTCCCCCATGTCCAAGATAAATGACATAAAACTTCATAGCACCATCTTCGTCAAAACATGAACTAAAAATATGATCTCACCATCTATGTAAAATGAAGGATTTCACCATGTATGAGTGCCATTTAAATAGATCATCCACTCATAGATTTTAATTCTCAAACCATGGAATGAAATCATCATAGGAATCACTGCAATAGTAATCCCTCATTCCTTCCCATAGGATGTATTACTCATTCTCCCCATTTACTCCCCTAAATACATGGCTCAAATAGGGTATGGAAACCAGAAGCCTTCCTACATCCCATACTCTCAATCCTACCCCCATCCCACTTTGGGTTTTTTCTCCATGTGTTTCTTGGGATGTTTCATCACTTAACCCCTAAACATAGTTGATTGAAATTTTTGTGTATGATAGACATGATAAGAGATATTATTCACATGGAATGAGATCCTCCTTATACAAAGTCATATCCTCCCAAGGAAAAGTTTATGAGTAATCTCCAAGTCATCTATCATTGGTACATATTTCATGAAACGACAAACCTGGCCCACAACATCCTATTTCATGTCACACAGAACATGTCTCATGTGGAATTAGATGTCCACAGTTACCATAAAACTCATGAATATCCTTCTTATGTGCACCCTTAATAGTGTTTGTTTTATTTTGTATCCTTTCACAATGGTTTCTTCCATGCATAATACCCTACCAAATAGTTATCCATCAAAATTTAGGCCCTAACCCCATTATCCATTTCCTAGGGCCTCTTCCTTAGGTTTCATACCAGATTCCCCATTCAGATCATTTTGGGATTTGATTTTAAAAAACATGGGATATGTAGGAAGCATATTTGACATAAAACCCCAACAATAGAAAAATCCATCATCTTCACCCACTCTATCCAATCCATGACAAATCGATTCTAATTATACCTAGGCCACTACATACAAGGGGAATTATGTCATCCCTATAGGTTACTTATTTAAATATACCATGTCCATGTCATCATTGATCATAGTAGGACCCGATAATCTCTCATGTGTAAGCCCCACAACATCGATATAATTATGTGGTTTTTCATCCCTATCTTCATAACATGGTGTGTAGGATGCCTCTATGAGGTTAAATACTGACCAATTGTAAAATTTACTGTCCCCCTCATAGGGGTGAACCTATATAATAGAGCTCTATAAGTTTTTAGATCTTCATTCACTACATTTTATCTTCACTTTATTAGACACACCTCCCTGGGTCCACCTAGATTGGTCATTATGATCCATTCATCGGTAAACATTCCATAATATCCCTCCCATGTATTTGGCTTCTCAGTCTGTCCCTATGGCGTGTTCTAATTAGTTTCACTTCTTCTCCAAAGACAATTAAATCACGACATATCACACTCATACCTCTGGCTAAATATTGGATTCTAGAAAAATACCTCAGAAATATAAATTTGGAATCATATACCCCATGATCGACATGGGATTCATATGGTTATTCACCTGTGATGCCTCCATAAGATGCCATCTTCTGATAAAAAATATAGTTTACCATCGTTCCAGCATCTAGACATGTCATTGATGCCCCACATGACTACTCCCATGATCAAAAATTTCTTCCCTATCATGACCCATTAGAATATACTGCTAGAGGAAATGTAATAGATGTGTGAACAGAGTAAGATGGAACTATGAATGAATTTCTAGAAGATTCCTTATTTTACGAGGGAGACCTAGAACTAGATTGGGTCAAGAGTTATATAGAGAAATTCATGGAAGTAAGAAATCTTTCTTCTTTCAAATACTCTATTTTCAAAATAAATTTACAAAAAAATTTGCAATAATAATAATATTATTAAAATACATTTATATTATTGGATAACCTTTAAAAAACCTTATATAAGGATTGTTCATTTCACTCTTTGACAATGGAATTTTTCTAAAATTAATTGAGAAATAAAAATGATTGGAATTCACAAATTTACATGTTTTCATGGTCTTCATTACCTCGATTCATCATTTTTATGTTAAAAATGTTAATTTTTAATCATAGTTTTTTCCTCATATTCAATATATTTTTTGATATTAATATGATTTTCAAATATATAATTTTTTTAAAAAAACATGATTTATATTTTAAACAGTGTTTCCAATATTTTCAAGTTTAAATTATATATTTTCGAATAAAATTATTTGAAAACATAAATTTATGAGTTAAAATTATTTTGAAAGAAAAATATTTCTGATATGTATTCAGGATATAATAATTATTTTTCATGGTGTTTTAGAGGAAAAAAATTCCAAAATATTTTCCAGATTCATTTAAACGATTATAGTGCCACTGTAAATAGAAAATGATCTCATAATGATTTATGATATAAGAAGGATGTTTCCCGAAGAATAAAATATATTTTCTCCAAGAAACGTTTTATATGATATTATAATGTTATATTTATTAGAAAAGAATTTTTTAAATTGTTTATGGAATATATTTTCAATGAAAGGCTATTTTCCATAATAAATGTTTCAAGTGATCATTAAAAATCATTCACATCTAAGATGTTACCATTTATTGTATTTTTGTATTTATTTGGGATAGTATCCATGAATTAAAATCTTATTATTTATTAAATGGTTTATGTAATAATATGATGATTTATATGACACCCATTTATCTCCCAAGAGTTATATGCTTTTGAAACCTACCCATTTTAATAATTTATCATTTATGAAATGATTATGAATCTTATAAATTTTATATCAGTTTTGATGTGATGAAATTTTTATGATACCAATTAAATTTCATTATTTATGATATTATATTTATGAAATCCATATCCTTTTATGGGACATGTTATGATGAATGTTTTATTATCCTGTGACAAATATATGGATGTTTTTATTATCTACTCTGTATGACCTCGACCTCTATCTCATAAATTGGGTAATGGTTAATATATCATGAGATCCTGATGGGAATAAATCGGGCGTCCCTGGTCCACTATCAGAAGAAGGTGATTCCCAATCCATTACCTGTAAAGGAAAACTAATGAAGATGGTGGTGTTTTTGGCAAAGTATTTGTAGTCCCCATTGAGATGGGATGATGGGGAAACTCAATAAACTCTGGGAAGATGGGGAAACTGATCCCTTATAAAGAAATGATTTTGATTTGGGAGAGTGGTGTGTCTCACCCAAAATGTGTACACCCATAATGTTACTTGATATTTTATGGAGAAGTGACTTGAATTATCATGAATTATATTACATGCTTTGGTGTATTCCACAATTCCTTATCATACTAATATATTATGATTTCATTTCTTGTGATATTGATTTACATATGAATCATGCCTTATGAAATAATAACCATTATAAAATTATATAAATTTATAATATTTCAAATTTAGGGTATGGTAAAATATTGTTACGATCACGTTACCATTCCAATATGCTCATTTTTTTTCTTAAATATCCCCCATATTTACCCTTACAGATCATCTAATCTCACCCCTTATTATGTTTCCTTCCACAATTAATGGATATATATTTTATGTATTATATGTTTAATAGGGGTTATCATATTGGAGAACATAGTGGAAGAAAATTTACCTCAAATATATACTAGTTTTATATCATTTCTATGTTTCAAAAGGCACTAAACAAAAATGTCCTTTAGACGGTTGTTCGTGTAATGTTTTATGTATTAAAAAAAATTGATGTAATATCTATGTATTTTTAGACTTGTTTTTAATAATATAACAATCCATTTTTTAAAACCATTTTTTCTAAATGATATAGTTTTATCTGATTTCATACATTTCACTCTACAAAATTTCAATATTCCGTTATATGATTCACCTAGGTTAGCCTGCACTACATACAATAAAATGTTTTTATGAAATATCATTTTATAGTAAAAATTATTTCAATAAGGTAGTTATTACATAAGGGTTAAACATAGTAATCTGAATATTAAAAAAAATTAAAACGGTATACTTAATGGTGTCATATAAATAAATCATATCTATAATGGAATATATAAATTTGTTAGGTCATTATATGTTTACAAATAATAGTTTTGTAAAAGAACTCATTTTTAAGTCCTTATTTGGAAAAAATATATATATTTTGATACGCATAGAAATTTTATTTAATAAAATATCAATTTCTTATTCATAATATCTAAATTATTTATTGGAGAATTTATTGGTTTTAACATATAAACATTATTTTATGATGAATAATGAAAAATTGAGAATATTAATTCAAAGATGATTCTTCATCAATTTTATTTGTATTGTAAAACTATTTTTTAATTTGGTTTTAAGTTTATGTGGTTAAATTTTTAATAATTTTATCACATGTGTTTAATTAATATCAATTTCATATTGAAATTGGATATAAAAACATCAAAATATTTTTAACATTGTTTCTAAAAACCCTGTTGCTTTGACACGTCTGTGGTGTAAATTTTAAATTAATTTATGAAAATTATATAAATATAATTTTTAAAAATTTATTACATTTCAATAATAATAATATTTAATTTCTAATAATTTAATCATTGTTTTTACCAGAATTATTAATAAAATTTATTAAAATTATTTACAAATATTAAGAGAAAAATTTCCTAACAATGGAAAAAACCTTAAACATATGGCCCATAAAGACCTATAAATATGTACAAAATCCAGTGGTTTTCATATTTACACACTATCAATAATTTCATTATATTTATACCATTATTATATCCAATATTCATAAGAAAACAGGGAACAAATTACCTTTTCTATAAATTTACAAGAATGGTACTTATCCTCCCCATTAAAAAGGAACAATGACCTCCCACTTATTCAGACATATAAATTGTTTTGGATAAATAAAATATAATAGAATAATATCCAAAAAACCAAACAATATTCAAGGAATCCAAACATAGGGACGAATGGTATCTAAGAAATGTCGTATGTGAAACTGAAATGAGGTGCTCAAAATCGAGGTATTATTCCTCAATGATCTCCATAGCATTATTTTTATTTTCAACTACATCAATTTTCGTTATTCAAAGAATATATTATAAAAAAGGTATCTTAAATATAATTATATATTTTATTATAATGTTTAGACCATTAGTTACACATTATTCAATGCAATATATATCGAATTTAATGTTCCTCTGAATGGGGAACTATCACCTCAAGAAATGATGTTGTTCATTTTTCCATTACCTCCTATCATAGATGGTTATTTGGATTGAAAAAAAAATTATATTATTTATGTTATATTTATTAATTTTTTATATTTATTTAAATATAACATAACTCATTCCTTTATATTTCTATTTTTTGTAAGTATGATAATTTTTTTATGAGTGTGGACCACGACCTTCTGAATGTGTTGTGATTCATTCCCACCAAATCTGAAATGTAAAAATTATGAAATAAATAGATTTATATGATATATATGTGATAATAATGATAATGGAATTATTATCTACATATATATACATATAGTTAATTTTCTATATTTCTTATAATATGATAATAAAATAGAAACAATGTTCATATGTACGTACAGACTACCGGATCCATGAACATTTTATTCCATTTAATTTTTATATCATTAATATATTTTTATAAATACATATATTTTTAATATAAATGAAATTTTCATCATTTTTTAACATTCAATATGTCAGGGTATAAGTATGATGATAAAAAATATTATAAATTAAGTGACATGTCATGAAAAAAGAATTTGTTACCCCAAACATTACATTAACATGGAAGTGTTAATAAGTGGGTCATATGAAGACATTTTTGGTAATATATATAAGAATATTTTTTATGAATATTTCTAATAAAAAAATATTTATTAAATATGAGTTTTGAATGACTTCAAACAGATTCAATTCACATGGTAATGGGGTTTCTAGAGTCACTTTTACTTCATAGATATTTTTTCCTCATTCACCAGTCACTATTTTTTGATTTATTTTTTTACTATGAGTATATTCTATGATTATTATCTATGAATATGTGGCTATTTACAGATCTATTTGATTATCTCTCTTTTATAGGGTATATGTTTCAAAATATACTAAATCGGAAAATCATTTTTATATAAAATAAACAATATTTACGAAACAATCCCTTTATAAAAAAAACATTTTTCAAACATGAAATTAATATTTTTTTTAGAGGTGATTTAATATGTTCCATTTTAAGGAATTTTTTTAAATATGTTTTATTGATTTCGACGACTCATTTATGTGTTTAAAATGTATTGTAAAAATAATAAATTCCATAAAATTTCTATGACTTTTTTCAGGTTATCATACTTTTTTCAATAAAAAGACTTGAAAAAATATTTTTCAAATTTCATTACATGTTTTCAAATTTTTTTCATTGAACGTTTTTTCAAAATAATTTCATGATAGCATTATATGTTTTCAATTTTTTGGCCGTGGAAGGTTTTTCAAAATGTTTTGAATAATTTGTTTATTTTTTCTTGATGTCATAAAATTTATTGTTTTCAAAACTTTTTTAATTTTTCTTAAATTATTTCATTTTTATTTTTAATGAAAATTATTTGTAAAATTTTTTATGCTTTAGATATAATTTACCCAATAATAATGGATTTTTCCCCAATAAATATTTTTTAAATATTTTCTAAAATTATTTTCCACCTGACATAACATCCATTGGTATAGGTCCTATCATTATGGGGAAATGATGACAATGTTAGATTAATATTCTCTCTCTAAATGGTTTATGTTTTGATCGAATGATTTTTATGAAAAGAGTTTGTTTTTCAAAAGCCATATATATATGAAACCTAATTTATTTTTTGTTTTTTATTTTATGATATGATTATGAAATCTGCATTTTTTAACATGCTATTATATTATTACATATTTATGACATGAATTTCATTTTGTTGTTTATGATATAATTATTTGCTATTTTATGGAACATTTATATATGATTTCATTATGAGATTGGTGGAACCTATATCTCCCTCTAATGCATTGCGCAAGGATTTATATCTCATGAGATAATAATGGGAATCAAGAGAACATGCTTGATTAAATATGGTAATATTTGTAAACCCAATAAACTATTGTATGTTGCGGAAAAAATTTACACTATGGGGAGATGGGGAAATCTAATCCACTATGTGAAGATGGTTAATCCTGGTCCATTATGGGAATATGGGTAATCCCAATCAATTACAAGGAAATTACTATGGCTGGGGAATATAGTTTTCTTTCCCAATAGGTCCAGTACATATTAATTTCCTTATTTTGTTTTTGAAATTATCTTTGATTTATAGGGAATTATGTTATAACTTTATGTATTTACCACAGATTCATTAACTTCTTCTAGTGATTTGATAAAATTGTTTATATTGTATATTATCTAATGATTAATGTGTCTACAATATCCAGTATTTATTAAATTATTTAAATTAATGATATTTGATATGATTCTTTTTTATATTATAATGTTATGATCACATTCTCATACCCTTATGCATGTGTTTATTCTTACTTATCTCCCTTGTTTACCCTTACTAATCATATGAGCTAGCCACTTTTTATTTTTACATTACTATGTTATGAAGATATTTAATATTTATGATATTTATACGAAGAGTTCTATACATTAATGACATAGTTTTTGAAAATACTGAAAACTTATTTAACAGTGTTTATGTTTACATTTTTCTAAAGGAAATGGGCTAATACTTTCAGTGGGAATCATTCTTTAATGAAATAGGTATTTTGTTAAATTGAAGTAATGTTAATGTATGAAATGAGAATTTAATTATATATTATATTATATGATGAATTTTTACAACCATTGGAATCAAATATGAGTGATCCTTAGTGATAACTCTAAGGACATGACTAATGATAATATTATATATAACCAAATCTATAAAACAATGTCATGGAAGTTTGGTGATGTTTAGGGTATATGGTTTCATAGAAATAAAAACATCTCTATACACTAAAATTATACATGGTTATAGCGTAAATTCACATTTGAATAACAACACCAATAAGGTGCATCCGTCCAGAATCGAGATTAACCCAGTACACGATAACATTTCTTACTGCCCACCTAGTTTGAATCTCATAGGGTATATTCTTTTAGAATTCACAAACTCCTAATGAAATATCATTAAGTTTTTAAAAATAAGTTTCATATGAATAATAATAGATAAACCAAGTGCTTTATATATAATTTAAGGAGTCATTTTTAAGTTGTCCTATAATTTGTTATTCTTGATTATGTGGATCCTCACTATAAAAATTGTTTCGTACACTATGATTTTTTTGTTTTAGAAAATGGATAAAACCTGAAGAAACTGTTTAAATTTTTTATTTTGGTGGAAAATTAAAATATTATTTTCCAAACAATCTGAATTCTATACGATTTGGAATGAAAAAACTCATTGGTATACACAGATATATTTTTCAATCAATGAATCTGGTTGAGAATCCAATTGTGAAATGGGGGGACATCATTCTACTGAGTCCGTCACTATAAAATTCCCACATTCATTCTATAGGAATTGTGATCTTCTTTTTCGAACACTGGATCAGTAAAATACAAAATATATTATTCATTCTCTAGTGTTCAGATCATGAGAAATTTTTTTCGGATGTTTATCAATTAGAATGTGAACCAGACCAGAGTTATTCTACAATAAATAATTATATGAAGATAAAATGAAATTAAATCAATAGATTTGGACGAGTTAGAGAAAAAATTCTTCGGTAATTAATCTTTTTTTTTGTTCATAAAATTTTGGAATACAATTTCCCTGATATAAAGGAAAAAGATCATGGATATAGAGTTCCATACAAGGCTATTTTCACAAGACTTTCAAGGTACAATATTATAATTATCATCCAAACGAAATATTTAGTTTAATGGTTATTCAGTGGCTTAATTAAAAATCTCATAAGGGTTTTTGTAATAGGATAAATTAAAAGCTATAATGATATTGTAGATTATGTAATAAATGTTTATATTTATGTTGCAGTGACTTATAAATCTCATTCTATTACAATTAAAAGGTTGATAATGTTCAGCAGAAAATCTAATACACAAGTAGATAAGAAAATGATCCTTTATTTATCCACCATGTGTTGAATGAATATTATAGAAATATGTTTCATGTCGTATAATAATTGTTTTAATTGTGGGAGGTAATACGAGTAGGCAATTTATTTCAGAACTAATGGGACGAAGTTATCCAAGGATGAAAATATTTTGAAGGATGTATAGAACTGAACCTCCCACCCATAAATTCTTCACGTATGAATGGGATGGGAATTATGCTAACGAGTGACCAAAACAAAGGTTTATTGATGGTGATCACTGTTTGAAAAATCGTAAACTATGGGATAATTGAGATATCATGTTGTCAATGTTTTTGATGAAAGGTGAGAAAACAATGTACTGAATGGTACACTTACCATCCTCTCTTGGAAATCAAATGTCCTCTTGTATTCTTGATATACACACTATTTCATATATATATAATTTTAAAGGGGTATTAAGAATCCAACCAAATGATTAGTTGTGTAATTAGTTATAAAATCCTATAATGGTAAGATGATTTCCTATCATGTCTTTGATTAATCTATGGTTGATGTTTCGGGTAATTTACTTCATTTATATCTTTTTATTCGTCATGTGGTTGAATTTGATGTCATTTTAGGAATATATTGGGTTCCCTTTTCATAAATAACTCATCAATAATCCTGGAAAATATGTTACGTATGATATTTTTAACCAGCTTATGATCATATATCTTTTTGACGATATGATTTTAATACATATGTGTATTACATCCACTGTATGGGTCTTAATTACCTTTTAATAGAATTTTTTTCTCAAATGGTTGGATAGAAACTCAACATCGATGATATTCACATTTTTCATTAATTTTTTAATTTTTTCTCAGAATATTGGAAGCTTATACCACTAAAAATATGATGTTGAGTTCTTGATAGAACAAAAACATGTTTCCAAACCAATTTCAATGACTTTATATATAATTTCAACAATTTAGTTTCCAAAATTTAATAATAAACTACATGAAAATCATAAAAAGGGATTCATTTGGCCCAGTGTGTGACCTTTGGGTGCACTAAATATTTTTTTTCAAAAAGAAAGATGGATCAATGAGACTCTACATTTATTATCAATAGTTGAACTTGATCAGTACCAAGAATGATATTCTCTCCCCCATATTGATGACATGATTGTTCACCTACCAAGGGAAAAAAACTCATCCAAGAGTGAACATTATTATGGAAATCGTCAATTCGGAGTCATTAAAGAGACATACTCAAGAAGTCATTCCGTATAATATATAAACACAAGAATATATATTGATTTGTATTGGTTATAGTAATTTCCAATGTATATTCATGGATATCATGAATAGATTATTTAGATATTATCATGATCAGATTGTAGGTAGTATTTATAGATGATATTATTATCTATTCAAAGTTAATTATAGATCAGGATGAATTCCCTAGAATTGTGCTAAAGTCCCTAAATATTGAGACAATGTTTGAAAAATGTAGCTTTTGTTAATTTTGGATAGAAATTTTTTGATTTTTGGGTTACATAATCTAAAGATATTGTCTAACAGTATACCCATCAAAGAAAAATGAATTTTAATGTAGTCATAGACCAACCGTTGTTACTGAGATCTATTGTTTTCATGGAATTAACTAAATGTTAGGAACAGTTTGTAGATAATTTCACAGGACTATATAATACTTTATCCTTTGGAACTCAGATGGGTTCCAAGTTACTATAGTCAAATAAATGTGAGTATTATTTCAAGGCAACAAAGAGAAGGTTGGACAGCACACCTTTTCATTCATTATCCAGTAGTGGATAAAAGATTTTAATAAGTATTGGTGCTTCTATGAAGTGATTGGTATGTGTTCATATAATGAATAACATGTTTATTACTTCATCCTCATTATTGATGAAGATCAATGAGAAAAATTACCAAACTCATGATTTATAGTTAGATGTGATATTTATTTCATTAAAGATATGGAGGAATTATCTTTATGGAGAAATGTTTGATATATATACGTAGAAAAAAATTATAAATATTTTTAAAAATTGAAGGATTTTAACATGGGTGAGAGAAGATGTTATATTTGATTAAGGTCTATGAGTACACAATATATTAGAACACATGGAAAGAGAACAAGGTGGATAAGGCTTTGAGTAGAAATGATAAATCTATATTATCTTTAAGAAAGATAAAAAAATATCAAATATTTTAATATTTACAATGTATGGTTCAGAAATCATGAATAAATGGCTGAAATCATACCTTTCTCACATAAATGATCATTCCTATATTAATGTGATGATTAAATTTGGATATAAAAAAGATTTGGATCTGAAAAATAAGGTGATAAATGTTCCTAGGATTATAATTGTTTATGATCAAATGAGAAGGTTTAATAAATGTTATTGTGTTCCTTTTATATAGGTTTTGAATAATGATCTATTACAGAAATCTCATAGTTCATCAGCCAATATTCATTCTTGATGTAGGATGATGTACAAATATTTGATGTAATACTTATTGTTGGAATAAATTTAGACAAATATCACATATTTTGTATCATGAAGCTTTGAATGCTAGCATTTAATGTGGAATGAACATAGTCTAAAGGGATGTTTCATCTATTACTGATACTGTAATGATATTTGAGGAACATTAACATAGATTTTTTCATTGGAATACGCAAAACCACTAAAGGGTATAATGCTATATGGATGGAAATCAATCACTTTACTAACTCCTCACAGTTAATTTCTAACAAAGAATACTTCTCTCTAGACCAAATTTCTAGGATATACATTAATAAAGAAATAAAGATTCCTGTATTATGACTTCATATTGAATTTAACCAGAATTCGAGTTTTAGATAAATGTTTTTTAATTGTACGTAACAAAATATAAATAAAAAATTTATTTTTCACACTTCTTATCATGATCAAAATTATTTTTAGTCCGAATGTACAATTTAAACACTTGTGAATATGATGAGATCATGTTTATTTTATTTAAAAGGTGATTTGGATCAAAACATTCCTATTGTTTATTATTATTAAAATTAAAAAATTCATTCAATAACTCATTTGGATCATTATGTATCCAAATGTGGGAAGAAATTTATATACTCAAACTTCTAGGATAAATACATAATGAAAGCTATTAGGTCATGATATTTCTGATGAAATTTTCTATATGGTTATAAAAAATCATCTTCATATCATGAGAGGAAAATGTTGGTAGAAAATTTATACTGATAACCATTTATTTGAAATAGAATTTGTTGTTTTTAGAATTTTTTTTCAATAAATCTCTCCCATGATAATGATTATGATGTTCATGAAGAAATGGAAACTAATCCATAGATATATTAGTAATTTTAAAATTCATCATCATATAAAAAATGGAAGCCTATAATTTTGAACTTCCACCAAATAAATCTCAAGTCCATGAAATGTTCCATTTATCTCTTTAAAGGAAGTACATACATGTCCCTTCACATGATTGGAACATTGTGGTCCTACTAGTAGATATGGACCATTTTTGAGAGAAATAACCAGATGAAATTATATACCTTACAGAGAAATTTATATAAAATAAGACCACTCACACAGTTAATGTTTTCATATGAAATAAACTATTATAGGATCTTTCATGTAAAATTCAGTATATTATGTGCTATAATTATCCACATTTTCTTTATCGAAATAATGATTTTTTGGAATAATTTATTTTACAGGGGTTAGAATGTAACAACACGAGTTTTTATGCACCATTTTTTCCAAATAAATTAATATTCATTGATTTAATATGTTTCTCTTTAATATATTTCATTCATTATTTACATGGTACACAAGGATTATATTTTGTTACACCAAACACTGAGTATATAAGTAACATTATTTTATTGTTATAATTATTTAAATTAGGTAGTGGTAATCTATCTACTAAAAAAAGTAATAGAAGTAGTAGTAATTTAATTTTAAATTTTATTTATTATGGTTTTATATAATTAAAACATATTGATACTGAAATATATCTAATTTCTTGTATTTTTTTATATGACTACAAATAATATTTTATTATAGGAAATTAATTTTTTACATTTTTGAATAATAAAAAAATTTGTTTTAAGAACTCCAAGAAATAAAAAATGATAAAATAAACATAATTATTGAATTATAAATGTAAAAATTATCTTAGGGGGATTTTTTCAAACTTTTGATAAAAACGTCATTTTTAGATGAATTGTAAAAAATTCTTAATATAAATTCAAAACATATTTTTCATCTAATTTATTTATAATTTTAGATAATCCTTAAAATTGGTTTTTCTATCTAGTTAGTTAAATTTTCCATATAATGATCCTATTTATTTTATTGTAACAATATTATTTATAATTTGGAAATAAAAACATTCAAAACATTGAATAAGCACCCCGTAATACTACATGAAAAATGGGTGTTCAAAACCCATTGGGCGCAGGTTACTATAGCAGTACTGTAGCGGGTACTGTAGCAGCGGCGGTACTGTTGATCAGCGGGAACTGTAGCGGCTGCTGGGCACTGTAGCGGCGGTGGTACTGTGCGGTACTGTAGCAGCCGGGGTACTATTCACAGAATTGGAATTTGGTCAAAAATTTGGGCCTACGGGCTATGTAATGGGCTACAAGCCCACTGGGCGTTTGGGCTATGTAATGGGTCTCCCTCTACCTAGTTAAAAGATGTCTTTGCTTTGCTTTATTAATAAAAACGAGGCTTCGGCCCCAACCTTTAAAAAAACGATATGTCTATGAGAATAAAATTAATATATTTTGTACCAAATCTATGAATATTATTTGAAAAAATGTATTTCATATTTCTTTTCATCATAATTTCTAAGCTATAATAAGATCGAAAATTGTTTTTACAAAAAAAAATTATTTATCTTATGAAAATTAATTAGAGGGACTAATGGAAAATTGTTTTATCAAAGGAATAGATATTCAATATATTTCCCAACACGACATAAAAACTTGTCCAAAATTAATTTTATGTTATATTTTTACCTTATAATACTTTCTATCTAATTCATTCCATTATTTGAGCCACATTTCATAGGAAAAACAATATTTGAATTCCCTCTCTAAATGATTATAAGAATGCCACACCTCCTCCACTATTAAAAGTCACTCTTCCCTAACTCTTATTACCACCTATAAATCCATTTGGATCAGCAAAATTCAACTCAACATATAGTCTAAAATCCATGTTCTAATCCTTTAATTCGGCATGTCAGTATAAATGGATCCAATTATGTCTATTAGTGAAAAATAAATGGTGTTATATGAAAAAGAGGTCACCATCTTCAACGACCACCTTAGTTTTATTTATTTCTACACTCAACCCATTATCCTTACTCCAAGATCATATAATAACAACTATATAATAAATAAATAGATATTTATTATGATAATGTTTCAACCATCACTTATAAACACTATTATCTAATGGGTAACGAACATAACATTCTCGTGTGTGATGAAATATTGCCTCACGAAGTGATGATTTGCTCTTTTTTCTTTTACCACATCTCATGATTTAGAATAATTATTTACACTATGTTTTTATATGATGTATATGATATTTTTAATGTATTTATACTTATAAAATATTATATGAAAAATAATCTCATTATATTAAATTTATGGATATATGATATTTTCATTTGGGGACGTTTTGAATACCACGTACTCAATGCAATGCGATTCATTCACACTCTGCATGGAATTTTTTTATGATGTGTTCAGAAAACATATATGATATAAATGAAATAATAAATATACAGCAATTATGATTTACATATATATAAATTTATTTATTTTACTCTCTTTCTTTCAATATAATACTTAATTAGAATCTACATTCATGCGTGTGTACGGCCTACCATCTCCTTGAATAGTGTACTCCATTTCATATTTTTATCTTTAATATATTATTATAAAAACATATATACTGAATACACATGACTATTATATAATATTTTACTTTCCAGAAATCATGCTATTTATATTAGGACCAAAAATATGAAAAATTAACATATGTGTGAAGAACAAAGTGGATATTTCCAGATACGTAACCTTGACATGGAAGTGTAAATAAACAGGTGATACAAATACATATATTGTATTAGATATAAGTATATAGTTGTTTGGTATATTTATAATAAACTTATATTTATTATATTGTAGTATTATTGAGTATTATGGGACTCAAAATATATGGTAAGAGGATTTGTAGTATCACATTTATTTCTATGAGATTTGTAAGTAATTAACCACTCTATTCATTTCTGTGGTGTATATAATTACCCTAAATATATCGTCGTATTATTATATATTAATAATTTTATTTACATATAAATTTTAGGATCTATCATTCGAGGGGTTTATGTATAAAATGATACAAAATTTATACAATTGGTTTGTCTCCAGTTTTCTTCATTAGGACACATGCCATGAGTTTCTTAAACTAATTTTAAAAAATGTTTTCAAATTTTTTTTTAATTATGATTTATAAAAAAAATTTCATGGAAGATACCTTTTAAAATATTTTTATGGTTTTTAAATAATCGTTTATATATTTTCAATTTGATTTCAAATAATTTTTTTAAAATGTTTTCACGATTTATTTATAAGTTTTCAACGTTATTTCAAAGAAATGGTTTTCAAACTGCTTTCAATAAATATTTATAATATATTAATGTTCTTAAATGAAATAATTTTTATAACATTTTAAATAATTATTTATATGTTAAAATTATATTTTCAATGAAATGGTTTTCAAAAAAAAAGATTCTATTATGTGTTTTCAATGTTTTTTAAAATAAATTTTTTTCAAAAGTTTTTCATGTTTCTAAGATCATTTTCTAAGATAATTGTTTTCAAAAGGATTTCTATTTTAATAATATTTTTTTAAAAAGAAAGGATATTTTTCAACAAATTTTGTTTAATGATATTTAGAAAATAGTTTCAATATTAGATAACATCAATTGGTGTTACCCATGACATTATAGGGAAATGACATAATGATCCAATCATATTTTTTCTCTAAATGGTATATGTTTTTTTGGAATGATTTTTAAGAATCAAATTTGTATTCCATGGGATATATTCTTATGAAACCCTCTTCATTAATGGTTTATTATTTGAGAAGTCATTTTTAAGATTATCTTTTTTCGATTGGCTATGATATGATTGCATGTGTATGACATCTTTTTAATTTAACTACTTATGATATAATTGTTTAGTATTTTGTGGAACATGATTATATATTTTTATTATGATATGTTTGGGACCTATATATCCCTCCAATTGACATTTTTTTATTTATCAATACACTTTTAATGGGTAAAGTGAGAACACTAACATCAAAATAGTTTAACGACCAAAAGATACAACATTTTTGTTGAAGAAAATATTGAGCAGATTGGAATCAATTTCCCAGAACAATATCCAGGGAATAGAGTTTACCTGGGACTCTGGATCATCCTTCAAGATGTCTTCATAATGTTTAGCTAAGATTTCCCAAGATTGAATGAATTCCTCCTTGTTTAGCTTTCCCATGTTGAAGCCACTCTTCAAAATAAAGTTTTTCCTATCAATCCACTGACCTTGCCCATTTGAAGTTTCCACATGAAGGGATCTTCCCAACATTTGTTTGATCACTTCCTTCGGTGTGTTGATATCCAGCACTTACTCCACCATCTCTTCATCAGAGTGCAAAAGAAGTCCCATTTGATGCAGCACCGATGCTATCTGATGTTGAGGGTCATCATGGAAGCCCACCTCGCGCTGCTGCTCTGGAGAAAGTTCTACCTCTTCCCGACTAACTTCCTCAGAATTTATAATCCTTTTCTCTTGTTGGTCCTTAGATTTATCTTCTACCTCCCCTTGAGGAGATGTCACCTCTTCCAAAAGTAGGGGGTTAGCACCCCCACTGACCTGAGCTCCAGCCTCCTTATAGGTAACCCCCACCTGCTTGCCAACGCCTTCACACACCTTTGAGAGGAGGCTGGCTTTAATAGAGGACCTGGTCACAGGGGGACATGGTATGTTTGAGTATTATTTCCATTGTCATGGCCTCCTAGTATGTTTGAAATACCCTACAGCATCCACTGTGAAATTTTTCCCTTCCTTGAAGTAGTTCTGAAAAAATCCTCTTCAATGCCCACTTCCTTTGGTTCAGTAGGGGAGTATGGAGCTAACTCTAAATCCACTTGGCTGGCATCCTCTTCCATACCGGTATCTCCGGCAATTTCATGTACCTCAACTTAACCCAGCACCGCAAACCTGTTATGAGAATTGTAAACACTCCCTCCATATTTAACCTTCCCAGAATAGGAATGTTTGATCTGCAAGTCCTGCGTAGTAAAATCCGATCCACTTGATTGATCAAAGCCACATCCCATGTATTGAAACTACTGACCTCCTGAGGCCAGACTACAGGGATGATCACCCAAGTCTATCTCCATTCCAACTTCCTCATTTACCCTCAATACATTGTGTAAAACCACCTGCAGATCCTTCTTAACATCCTTCCCAATTTCCAGGTGAACCTCTCTCTCCATTTGTCTAACCTCATCCAAAACTATACCTGCGTTCTTGCTGGTGCTGATACCCTCTTCATAGAGGACAACCTAAGAACAGGGGACACCCAGATCCTTCTTCAGGCAGCTAAAAACCTCACGAATTGTGGGGTTCAAATGAGAATCCTTTGGGCCTGTATTGCGAGCCAGCATCACACCAGGGGACAAATAATGCAAAGACTTATCCCCTGGAACCTCACCACGCGCCACATCGCGATCACCCAAATTTTCACTTCCACGAGCTTGATTTTCCTCCAATGGAACCACCAACTCCTCCGATGGCCTATACCGGTTCATGCGGTGACATCCTAAGGCCATATGGCCAAGCTTGCTGCATCCTGAACAGAACACGGGCCAAGACTCAAACACCACCTATTTCTTCATCCTAAACTCTTCTCCAACCATAATTCACAGCAACTCATGTGGTGGTTTTGAAACATCAGCCTTAATACAAGCATGGGGTAGGATGGGGTGACAAACCACAACAGTTCGAATATCATAACATAGGTAGCGTCCAACCAAATTACATAGAATACAAACAATAAAAGGATTCTAGAATGGTAGAGGCAAATCAGGAAAACTTACCCAAACGGCAGCCGAAGGTGGATCACTATTCATGTTGAAAATCAATTCGATAAACTCAATCCACTATTGGATGTTGGGGAAGTGAGATCAAGTATGTGATGGTTGGGAAACCTGGTCCATTATGAGAAGACGGGGAACATTATCTAATATGTGAAATGGGGATGATATTACCACTATTGGAAGATGGGGAAAGTCAATCTCTTTCAAATAAAGGACAATTAATGGGGATGGTGGTGTGTGTCGCGATGTAGGTGTAGTCTCTATGATGTTACATGTCATGTTTTTGGAAATGTTCCATGACATGTAGGTAATGGTGTTACATTTTTATGTGTCTAACCCAAAGTATACGTCTTGTGCATTTGATATGCTCACATGGTTCATGTTCTTTCTTATCTTATGATTCATGTCAAATAAATTTCAAATAATTATGTGATTATTTTGGCTTGTGATCATTGAAATGGAGGGAATTATATTGTAATGATATGATCAAATTATAATACTAAGAGGATCATGTTTATGTTTACCTTTATACCATGATTAAACTTATAGAACATCTGATAGGACTCTTTTTAGGTTTACATACCTCAGATACTAATATAGTTTTTATGTATGACATTTATTTTAAGAGATCCAATTATGAAGAACCTTGTGGTGGATAATGTATTTAACATATCTACCAATGTAAATAATTCTATGATGGTAAAGGTAATATAATAATTTAATCATTGTGTGTGTGTTTGTGTAATGTATTAAGTATTCCACAAATGTAATGTAATGTTAATGTATGAAAATGTATGGTTTCTATTGTACCTCTCAATGGCACAACACTTCATTAATATAACATATTTTTAATACCTATATTACATGTGACTCCCTAATAACCAAGAAGTGAGTTGGTTAATTTGAAAAATTATCAATTACTATTATAACAACATCTCTATCTATGGAACAATGTAATATTTTGATGAAATAAATTGATATATAATCTCATTTCCACATTGAATAATCTAATTTCGATAAATAATTAGTCATGTTACATTTATGTTATAGAATTGAGGGAAAAATCATTCCATGAACTCTTCCAATGTCCAAATCATCTTGACCGACTGGATTGGATTACCTATGGTATATTAGATCATGGAGTTATCCAGATGCCTGTTTATATTCTAAACTATGGGAGTAATAAACAACATTTTCTTATCAATGATTAATAGATATAACCTACCACTTAAATATTATATGATTTTTATCATCATTCCAAACCTTTAAATTTTCACCATGGTTGAAGTAGTCCATAAATACCATGATGTATTTTCCTCTCAATAGAGATTCCTCCTACCACCTGACTAATGATGGTTTCACTATTACATGGAACGTAAAACTTGTATCACATATCTCATATAAATCAACATGAATCATGTTAAGATTATTTTTCACGCTATAAAAATCTATTAACTACTGAAGATCATATCCATTATAGTTTAATACTCATTCTGTAAACAACTACATTTCTGTTCCCTAAGGGATATGAGATCTCAGTATTGTGGTAAAACATGGACTTTATCTGCCACCCTAGTAAAAGAATTTAGATCATGATTAGAGAGAATATGCATAAATAACCTTTGATATATGGTGAAATTTTTTCAATCACTAAAATGATAATATTTCCATATATTCCAAAAAAAATATCATATTTAAACTTGAGATCATGGGTCCATAGTTATACTCAACGTAGTATGACCTTATAATATTATATGAGATCACATATCATTGATTCATTAATACAAATTCAAATCCAATTGGGGTTATCATAGAAATCATCACACATCACACCAAGACCTAACAAACAGAGATTGGATCTATATTTCAATAACTCATTCAGCTATTTAAAATCTTTTTGACAATGATTAGTCGACATAAAACCATTGATTTTCATCATTAAAGAGTATAATGTGTCTAATGTCCTCAAGGATTTAGATATAAAGTAATGATAATAGGACATTAAATTATGGAAGAATTATATTTTTTTGATTCTCTTGGGAGCTACCCTCTAAATAATTACATTAATCATTTTTGTATTTTCTTTCAGTTCATTACAAGAGACCATGAGCCAATAGAAATGCAACAATAACATCCAAAACATAGTGTTGTAAAATTTCCATAATGATGATGATGTTGGAGAACCGTTTAAATATTCCTTCACTGTAGAATATACATTCATTTTTACCTTATTTATTCGATTATGTATTTTATAGAATTCACAAATTATAATCTAGGAACACATAGAAAACTAAATTATTGTGTCCTATAAAAAAAACATGAGAATTTTTAATATAGAATAGTATAACAAAAAACTCTATGATCACATGGAATCATAGAAAATATGTCTACAGAATACACCCCTACATTACACTCTTAAGAAAATATGCATCTGGTAATTTAATTTTTAAAACTATTAATAATCTTTGATGTGGATGAATAAATAATAAATTCTTAGAAGAGCGTAATGGTATCTCATCATTACTAAATTCATACAATAGTAATGTATACACAATCATAGAGTACCATCGATCATCATAGTGTACAATACAAGTTCATCACAAGAGGACACAAAAGTCAAGATAATATATCTTTTTATAAACATTAATAATTAGATCATAAAATATTGAGGCTAAAAAGGTGAAATATGATATAACGCCATAAGAATTGAAAAATAACCAATAATGAAATATTTCATGAACTCATTATCATAGGGAGGGGGATGATTCATAACCTCCTTAAGAAAAAAGTCTATAATTCCTTCACAACTATATTTAACACCATCAATACACCATCCACCAAACATATAAAAAACATATTTTAGTGGAGATTATAAAATACTTTAAAAACTTTTACCCATATTATAATTTCTTTCTCAAATAAAAAACCAATTATTTAAATATGAATTATTGAACCACATTTTAACCCAAAAGTAATCAATGATTTTAAAAATACCTATCAGATATATTCCATAGATTATATCAAATTTATTTACCTAATGTGGAAGGAGTTATCTTATATACATACATTTCTCCATATTCTCTTTAAAATGTCATCATGCATCATGTAGAGTTCTCTAAATACCAACTTCCAAACTCAAAATAACCGGAATTAATGGCCTCTCCCCCATACATACCTATGTAAATACATATATGGGTGAAATAAAAGAATATGTTGATCTAAAATTGAATAGTAAATATTCTAATGTGAATGTTAGATATATGGGTTTTCAAATTATCTATATCCTCCTCTGTGTTGAGAAATCCCTAGAAACTATCTACTTATTTCTTTCTCACCCAAAAAACTTTTAATGAGCACATCCACAATTGCATTATTCAATATGAACATATGAGAGAGGAACATCACATTGTTAATATCTATAATATTCTTCTCATATTGTCCAAAATAATGGAAACTACAGAAAAAAATCTAAATATGGTTGTAAGAAAAACATAACCTTAAAAAATTATAATGAAAATTCTATTTACATATATAACCTAACAGAAACATCAATGGCTCTAACATCAGAGCTCCACTAATAATAGATTTTCTTCTTGAGGAACCCTGATGGATCCCCTATCAATATGATATTACATGAGAATATATCCTTTTAATAATATCAATGTTCTCATGGACATTTTAATACAGGGAATCATGAATGGTGAGGCTATATAGAAAATGGGTACCAAACACCTAAAATTGACAGCATTGACACATTATTATGGATTGTCAAGGATAAAAATGACAGCTTCCTTAAATTTGATCATGAGTTCATACATAGTCCTGGTTTTTTACAAAAGAAAGATTATATCATGCATATTTATCTCCATCATCATCCTATATATGAAATGTTCCGATTAAAATCCCCCTAAGAGTCATATTCTTCATTTTGAAACCATTGATAATAAAACCAACACATCCATTCTACACCCTACGTCTGACTAATGATATGAAATTCTAATACTCCACCCCTGTATAAATCAATAATAATGTGATCTCAAGAACCTCTAGACATTTCACTATCTCTGTATAATATGTTATCTCCTCATATATCCTTAGTTATTTATGATGAATATAGAACAATGTCTTAATCCAATAACCATCCTCCCCTACATAGTTGTCCATTTTGTGGTAAAGAATGAAATATTTTTTTACCTTGTAAACATGAACAATTCACATTTGATGATATGTATAAATATGTATAAACAAAGAAGTAAAATAATATGACAATTAGGTTGATATTTTTTTCAATGTAAACATAATTACAGTCATTTTAAATTTCACAAATCCTATAAAGTTAAAATTGAATAAAATGACAATGAAGCATGTAACTCTTTTACATATCTATCCATCAGGAAACATAAAGTTCCTTTCATGTTTGATATTATTACAATAATTGTGTTGGATTAGAGGATCCTGAAAATATTTTTCCATATCAGATTTAATTTTTTTACAGAATGGACTATGTTCAAATAATATTGTTTCCCTAAAATCTCAAATAATACTCGTATATTCCAAACTATGGGCTCTATAATATCATTCATTGAAATAATTGATAACACTTTGAGATATCATTTACCCAATATATATTAATCCATGTCCCTTAGTGAAGACCATAGTTTCTCTAGTGCCCATCCCCCAAGGATACCTAAGTACAAGACTATATCCAATGATACTAAACATGATCATATTTGTAGTTAACTTCATATATCCCTTGAATGTAAATACATGACCATCAATCCACAATATGATATAATATAAACTAGAATCCAATATGTAACATCCCGGAATCGGGTTCCACGCAACAGGTGCACGAGCCCGATTTGCCACGTGACCTCAAGCGCATTTCCCCAAAACCTAGATGCTGCCGACTAGCAGCAAGGGCCCAGGTCTGATAGTGGGGAAACTATGCCCTCATTTTTCAATGTGTAGCGCAACGGAATACAAAATAAGACATACAACAAACAGCGGAAGCAGTAAACCATACACAACTGAAATAAACTACATCAGTGGGTATAACCAACAGAATATAAGTGATGATGCTACATGTTTCAAGTTCGAAGAAAACAACCAGAACATGTTAAACATTAATACAATACAACAAAATACAGAGCACAAAAAAACAAGCAAAACGGCTGGCAACGGCATCGCGAGCCTAGGCTCGGTCCCATGTCCTCATACTCCTCAGCAATAGTCAAGTACCTATATAGGGACTCTTTCCCCTATCTACACCTGTAGCAATGTAATCTGTTTGGGCTGAAAAGTGTGACCCAAATAGGGTGTGAGAAATATATCTCAATAGGCACCCACCAAAGGCCCGTTCCCAACTGCGTGTAATCATGCAATAATAGTGTGCATTAGTAAAATGCAATAAAGTAATCAGTACTTAAAAGTAACTAATTACCAGTTATATTGCCATTTTATTATCCATTTAATCGATTTAAATATTAGAAATCACCACAGTGTATTTCCAAGTAAACAAATCACGTCCTCAGACAGGTAACCCCTACCCTCAGGTAAGGAGTATCCAACACAAGAATCCACCCTTTGGTATAATAGAATTTTTTCCCTCAGGCGTAGGTAGTGTCACCCACAAGAACAGAGTTTATGGCCCTCAGGCATGGAAGAAGTTACCCTCAGGCCGGAAATATCTACAGCCCTCTGGCTAAATAGTGGAGTTCCCATAGGCTAATTAAAACAACGCCCTCAGGCTAAACAAGTTACCAGGCCATACCCAACATATCAAAATGTAGTAAACAAGCAATTCCTTTCAAGACAATTCTACAATTACTACCTTTAAGGCATACCCTCGGGTATCCTGGCCAAACGGCTAAACAGTGAAACACACCCCTGGGGTGGTTTCAGATCCAATCAACGATCCAAACTAGCATTTTTATTATCATAATTAAATACATAATCAATTCTATGTATTAAATATAGAAATGGACTCAGCCACACGACACCCCAACATGGGTTCGTGGCACAAAAACACACAAAACACACAATAGGTGGAAAACTAAAAACCAAGCCACCTACCTAATATGACAATGAGAATTATACACGAACGTCAGTTCCTGAAACGCCCAATAATTTCATAGATCTAATGAAAAAAAAACCCCATTCAAACGTAAATAACTTATATTAGGAGAATAATTGGTAAGAAAGGAACCAGGAGAGGAGAGGGATTACCCGTGCAGTTCCAATGAGATCGTCCGAAGCTGAATCGGGTTCTAGACGAACACCCTGCAGATCGTCAAATGTACGGCCTCCTCCTTTGTCTCCAAAATGGCTCAAATGCCTCCTCTTCCAAATGAGGAGGCTACTGCCTATTTGAAGATGGACAAACAAAGTACACGACGTGTACATCTGAGTACATGACATGTACTTCTTTCATTTAACTGTTCATTTGGCGGCACTGCCACAATGTTCATCCATCGACATGAGTACATGACATGTACTCCCACATACACGGCGTGTAATGTATCCCAGCTGGCGGTGACTCCTCTGCCTTACTGTTTAAGCCTGCCAAATGACTACATGGCATATAAGGTACCACTACACGACGTGTAGTCGGTTCCTACACCCTTCATCACTGGCATGGCTACACGCCCCGTGTACTCCTCCCAATATGGAAAAAAAATACACGGCATGTGGAAAAGTACACAGCGTGTATTTCCAAAATATAGTATATTCCCTATTTTCCATATTTTCTCAAAAACACTTAAGGAAAAGGAAAATAAGAAGCTCGTACATCTAAAATAAGAACTGGGTTCTTACAAACATCCCCCCTTATAGCAATTCGTCCCCGAATTGCCCTTCCAAGGGTGGTGAAGATAAATCTCAGAACAGCTCTGGCCACTGAGCACTTAAGTCGGCCTCCCGCTCCCAGGTCTCGTCCTGCACACGGCCATCCTTTCCATAGCACCCATACGAGAGGAACTGACCGGCCTCGAAGAACCTTTGTGCTCCTGTCAACGATATGGATCAGATGCTCCTCAAAGGACGCATCATGCTGAAGCTCAACTTCCTCTGGCTAAAAGGTGTGAGACGGGTCTGAATAGTAGCGACGCAACTGAGACACGTGGAAGACGTCGTGCATGGAACAGTACCGTTGTGTTAACTGCAACCGATCTGCAACCAGCCCGAATCTCTCCAGAATCTCGAATGGCCCCACATACCTCAGTGAAAGCTTACCATGTCTCCTGATCCGCTTGTGTCCCAGCCTTGGCGAAACACGTAATAAAACATGATCCCCGACCACGAACTCCAAAGGTCGTCTTCGGTGATCATCATAAGTCTTCTGAAAAGACTGTGCGGTAGCCATCTGCTTCCGAATCAACTGAACCTACTCAGAGGTCTCCTGTACGAGATGTGGCCTCAGTAAAGCTGCCTCACCTACCTCTAACCAGCACAAAGGTTATCGGCATGGCCTACCATATAATGACTCGTATGGTGCCATCTCAATAGTTTCCTAAAAAATATTATTATATGCAAACTCGACTAAGGGTATATGCTTCTCCCAAGAGCCCCCAAAGTCTAGGACGCATGGGTGCAATATATCCTCCAGCACCTGTATCATTCGCTCTGACTGGCCATCTGTCTGAGGGTGGTATGTTGTGCTCAGAAGCACCTGTGTACCCAGTGCCCTCTGAAAACTCTGCCAGAAACGAGACGTAAAGAGGGCGTCCCTATCTGAAATGATAGAACGAGGGACCCCATGAATACGTACGATCTCTCGGATATACAGCCTTCCAAGCTTGTCCACACCAAAGGTCTCCTTGATCAGCAAGAAGTGAGCTACCTTTGTGAGTCTGTCCACAACAACCCACACGACATCGTTGCCTCGAGGTGACCTCAGAATCCCTATCACAAAATCCATCACAACATCATCCCATTTCCACTCTAGAATGGTCAACTACTGTAACAGCACAACTGGCCTCTGGTGCTCTTCCTTCACTTGCTGACAGGTGGACCACCTCGTAACAAAACCAGCTATCTCTCTCTTCATACCCAGACACCAGTACTGACGTATCTAGTCTCGGTACATCTTGGTAACCCCAGGATGAAATACCCAAGATGAAGCATGAAATTCCCGCATCACCTCCTCGCGTATATCCCTTGGAACCCATACTCTCCCATGAAAACACAGGACCTCATCATCGCCAATTGTCCAACCGGGAGGAGGGTCCTCACTTTCCACCATCTCCCGTAGAACTTGGCCTTCTGAAACCGATAGCTACCTCTTCCTCAATCTGTCCAGAAGGGTAGAAGTCATAGCTAACTAGGAATGATAATTCTGCCCCTGACTGTCATGAACCTCTAGATGCATCTCAGAGAACAAAGCCATAAGCTGCCACTCACCACTGGCCACCTGCACTGCCTATATCTGAGTCTACCTGCTCTGTGCATCAGCTCATGCATTACCTTTACTAGGTGTATATGCAAGCTCAAAATCGAAGGATTGTAGGTACTCAACCCACCTTATCTGCCTCAGATTCATGTCACGCTAAGTAAAGATATATTTGAGACTTTTTTGGTCAGTGAAAACCACAAAATGCTCTCCCAACAGATAATGTATCCAACAGCGCAATGCAAGAACAACTGCAACCAACTCGAGATCATGAGTTGGGTAATTTCTCTCATGTGGCCTCAACTGCCGAGACCCGTACGCAACAACTCGGTCGCCCTGCATGAAAACGGATCCTAGCCCAATCCCTGATGCATCATAGTAAACTGTATAGCTCTTCCCCTACTCTGGCAGTATCATGATCGGTGTTGATGTCAACCTTCCCTTCATGTCCTGAAAAGCTACCTCACAAGCTTCTGACCAAACGAACTTCACCCCCTTCTTAGTCAGACGTTTCAACAGTGTTGCTAAGCAGGAGAAGTCTTGTATGAAGCGTCTGTAGTAACCAGCCAGCCCTAAGAAACTCCGTATCTCAAAAATGTTCTTAGGCTGCTCCCAGGAAACTATTATTCTCACCTTCTCTAGGTCTACTGCAACTACTACCTCTGAGATAATGTGACCCAGGAAGTGAATCTGGTCCATCCAAAAGTGGCACTTTGAGAGCTTAACATATAGCCGATGATCTCTCAGTGTACTCAATACGATCTCAAGATTGGTGGCATGGTCATGTCGAGTGTGAGAGTACACCAAGATGTCATCCACAAATACTACCACAAAGGAATAAAGATATAAATGGAACACACGATTCATCAGAGCCATGAAAACTGCTGGCACGTTCGTCAGTCCGAACGACATAACAGTGTACTCATATAGACCATACCTTCTCCTGAAAGTCGTGAGAGGTATATCAGATGGTCTAACGCATAGCTGATGATATCCTGATCTCAAGTCAATATTCAAGAACACTCGTGCTCCACGAATCTGATCAAACAGATCATCAATCCTCGATAAAGGATATCAGTTGTTAACCGTCAACTGGTTCAGCTTTCGATAATCCATGCAATGTCTAAGGGTACCACCCGCCTTTTTCGCAAAATGGACCGGAGAAACCAAAGGAGAAGTACTGGGTCGGATAAAACCCTTCGCCTGTAGCTCCTCTAACTGCTTTTTGAGATCCTGCAACTCAGGCGTGGCCATCCTATAAGGAGGAATGGACACCGGTGCTGCTCCAGGCACAAGCTCGATAGAGAAATCCACCTCACGCAACGGAGGTAGACCTGAAATGTCATCCGGGAAGACATCCCTGAAACTATCAATAACTGGAGGGAAAATTGTCTGAAAAGTCCCCTGATCATCCAGATACAAACTCACAATATAGGCTGTGACTCCACCTCGTCCATGATGCTCTGGTCCAGCTCTACTCGCCTGAACATCCCATTCTCCCTTGTATAGAAACTCTCTGCCCTCTTTTGACTTGAGAAACACCCTACGATGATAGCAGTCTACAAAATCTTGAAAGGGAACCAACCAGTCCATCATGAGAATGACATCATAGCTCATCATCTCCAAGACATAGAGGTCCCAAAGGAAGTGACACCCTAAAACCACAAGGGATAAACTCCTTACACTGAAGCACACCAGCCATCCTAGTCCCCAACGGAGTGTCTAGCATCATGATATTAGAAGAATAAGAAGAAACACTGAACCCAAGGCTCTCCACAATGGGTAATGAGATGAAACTATGTGTAGCACCCATATGAAAAATTACTGAAGACAAGACCGAAGCTACTAGAATAGTACCTCTGACTGTAGAAGGTCCGGGATCCTACTCCTACTAGGTCTGTTGCACTGCATATGCCTACCCAGTGCCGCGGCCATGCGACACAGCCTGGCTACCCTGAGCTATCCCGCCCTACTGCCTCTGTGATCCTGGTGTCTGGCTACCACGGCCACGACCACCATATCTGCCTGCACGCCCTGACGTATTCCAGTTCCCTGACTGGTAAGAAGCCACTGGTCCTACTCCCGCATGAGGAGTCTACACAGAACCCCTATGACTAACCACTGGTAACAACACCCTGCAAAGCACTGCAGATGACCCATCTTGCCGCAAGCTCGGCAATCAATAGGGTCTCATGGACAGTGTGGTCTCTTGTGATCCTCTCTACCACATTGGTAGCACATAACCTCGCCGCCCGAAGCATTCTTCTGACTGGTAATGATGCTCTGAGAGAAGTCCATCTGTCTCTTCCTCTTTCCAGCAGAAATAACACCAGTAACTGGTGTTGAACCGCCCTGGCCCACACCACTAGATTCCTGAGGGTTCCTCTCTATAATCAGCGCCTGGTTCAGAATCGCGTGTACAGTAGGCAACCTAAAAACATTCACCATGGCTCGAATGCCATATTGAAGACCATCCTCAAAACTTATGTCTCTCAACGTCTCATCACCCACCAGAATGGGTGAAAAATGCCGATGCTCTGCAAAATGAGCAGAGTAGTCCATCACCGACATAGCGCCCTGCTGCAAATTCATTAAATCTCGACCTCTATCTTCCCTCAACATCTTGGGAAAGAAGAAGTCATAGAAGTCTGCCAGAAAATCTTCGCACGCCATGTCCCTGTGATGCTCTGTCTGGGTGGTAACATCCCATCACCTCTTGGTGGAATCACACAGCATGTAGGTCGTGAGCTTGACCCTCCCCCTAGAGGCGTCTCCAAGTGCTCGAAAATAGTCTGCATCGATCCTAGCCAAGACTCTACAGCCCGTGGTCCGCCATCCTCTGAAAACATAGGCGGATGCTGCTGCTAAAAGACACACATCAGCTCGGCCATAGATGTGGCATCATGCGGTGCACCCTGAATAGTCTTCATGAACCGCAATAAGCCATCACAGAACTGCGCCTCTGTGCCTGTGTCCGATATATTAGTTGGCACCGCATCTGGCTCTGCTGGTGGATCAACTTGTAGCCCATGGCCCACTATCTCCGGAGTATAATCTTCGCCGCTCTCCTGGTGAACAACTCACGGTCGTCTAGGAGGCATGACACTACAAGGTCAATAGCACACATCAGATTAAAGATTATTATGACTGAAAGCGAAGGAACCAAAAAGGAACAAGAGGAAGAGATCATTTCAAAATTTGAAAAACATGACTACATGACGTTTACAATGGCTACACGGTGTGTACTTCACTTCCCTTACCCTGCCTGGGTCCTTCAACACAGCTAATCCACACGACTTCCGCTCAACAAAACTAAACGGCATGTATAATATCTACAAGGCATGTATGGTGTTATTTCCCAACTGCCCGTGTTGTCTGTGACATGACCGACTACTCGGCTTAACACTACACAGCGTGTTACACCCACACACAGCGTGTACACCATCTCGTTTCCCAGCAACACGGCTAACTCTACAATGTCTGTCCTCAAACAAGATTACATGGCATGTCCCACAGGTACATGGCGTGTTCAGGGAGAAGTGACACCGGCCCGTGTTGTTAGTTACACGGACGAGTCCCCAGGTCACAGTACACAGCGTGTCTATAATGGACATGGCGTGTTTTGTCAAGGAGTTCACCAACCTGTGTTGTTAGTTACACGAAAGGACTCCAGGTCACACTACACGGCGTGTCCACTCGGTACATGGCGTGTTTTACCCAAGCCATGCCCTACCCCGTGTCGCCGCCCACATAGTTTGTGACACGGGAAGAGACTACACGGCGTGTACTCAGGGTACACAGCGTGTACTCAAAAAGTTCATTTTTCATCCCGATCCGAAGAGCATACACGGTGTGTATAAAAATACAACACGACATGTATAAAAATACAACACGGCATGTATACTGGGTTTCCAGACAATATGCCTCAAAAACATCCCCGGAACCCAGAAAATACTGAAACTAACACCTAAGTGTCAAATTCCGAGCCGTGGGGGCCCATACTCCCCACGAATCAAAGTTTGACATCTTATATGTGTTATAACCAATAAACAGTCAATGATCCACCAAATTCCGGTCAATGGGGGAACATACTCCCCAAAAACCAAAGTTTGGCATCCATTCTATAAACAAGCTCAAAAAACATACCATATCACAAGGCATGTATTTATCAAGCAGCTATCACAATAACATGCTTTATTAGCACAATAACTATCACAACAACATGAAAATTCTAATGCACCTATATGGCATGGAAACTATGCATGTCATGTGATATCTAGCATGTGCCTATATGATGCATGAGATGACATAACCTCATCTCATCAGGTTGCAACAGAATAGAACCCATAGAAAAAATATAAACATCACAATCTTAATGTGCGTCACCTAATGGTGAAAACATATCAACCGTAAAATTGAAAAATCAAAAGAATGAAAAATACGAGGTAGACTAGATTTTCCCTGTACACGGGTTAGCTACGCCCGAGCACAGCTTAATACCAACTACTGTTCCATCCTATCCCTGACTACGTCTCTAAATAGTAAGTCAAAGAAATGAAACCTTGCTCTGATACCACTTTGTATCATCCCGGACCCGGATTCCACGCAAAGGGTACCCCGAGCCTAGTTTTCCACGTTACCTCAAGCGCATTTCCCCAAACGCTAGAGGCTTCCGACTAGCAGCGAGTGCCCAGGTCTGATACTGGTGAAACTATCCCCTCATTTGTCAATGTGTAGCGCAGTGGAATACAAAATAAAACATACAACAAACAATGGAAGCAGTAAACCATACACAACTGAAATAAACTACAGCAGTGGGTATAACCAACAGTATATAAGTGATGATGCTACATGATTCAAGTTCGAATAAAACAGCAATAACTTGTTATACATCAATACAATACAACAAAATACAGAGCACATCAAAACAAGCAAAACAGCTAGCAGCGACATCCTGGGACTAGGCTCGGTCCCATGCCCTCATACTCCTCAGCAACAGCCAAATACCTGTATAGGGACTCTTGCCCCTATCTACACCTGCAGTAATGCAATCTGTTTGGGCCAAAAGCATGACCCAAACAGGGTGTGAGAAATATATCTTAGTAGGCACCCACCAAAGGCTCGTGCCCTACTGCGTGTAAGCATGAAACAATAGTGTGTAGTAGTAAAATGCAATAATGTAAGCAGTACAGAAAAGTAACAAATTAACAGTTATATTTCCATTTTATTATCCATTTAATCCATTTAAATATTAGAAATCACCACACTGCATTTCCAAGTAAACGATCCACGTCCTCATACAGGTAACACCTACCCTCAAGTAAGGAGTATCCAACACAAGAATCCGCCCTTAGGCATAACAGAATTTTTTCCCTCAGGTGTATGTAGTGTCGCCCTTAGGCACAGAGTCTATGGCCCTCAGGCACGGAAGAAGTTGCCCTCAGGCCGAAAATATCTACAGCCCTCGGGATAAATAGTTCAGTGCCCACAGGCTAATCACAACAATGCCCTCAGGATAAACAAGTAACCGGCCCATGACCAACATTTCAAAATGCAGTAAACAAGCAATTCCTCCCAAGGAAATTCTACAATTACTACCTTTAAGGCATACCCTTGGGTATCCTGGCCAAATGGCTAAACAGTGAAACACACCCCCGGGGTGGTTTCGGATCCAAGCAACGATCCCAAACAGCCTTTTTATTATCACAATTAAATACCTAATCAATTCTAGGTATTAAATATAGCAACGGACTCAGCCACACGACACCCCAACATGGGTTCGTGGCACAAAAACGCACAAAACACACAGTAGTTGGAAAACTAAACACCAAGCCACCTACATTATATTCCAACGAGCATTATACATGAACGTCGGTTCCCAAAACACCCATGAATTTTGTAGATCTGACGAAGAACAAAACTCATTCAACCATAAATAACTTACGTTAGGAGAAGAATTGGTAAGAATGGTACCAGGATAGGTGAGTTCTTACCCGTGCGGTTCCAACAAGAACATCTGAAGACGAATCGGGTTCAAGACGAACTCTCGTAGGATCGTCAAAGGTCTGGCCTCCTACTTTGGCTCCAAAATGGCTCATACACCTCCTCTGCCAAATGAGGAGGCTACAGCCTATTTTAAGCTGGAAAGACAAAGTACACAGCGTGTACTTATTTAATTTAACTATTCATTTGGTGGCACCGCCACACTGTTCATCCATCAGCATGAGTACACGACATATACTCCCAAGTACACAGCGTGTACTATCGCCCAGTTGGCGGAAACTCCTCCGCCTTACTGTTTAAGCCTGCTGACTGACTACACGGTGTGTAAGGTACCACTACACCGCATGTAGTCGGTTCCTACACCATTCACCACCGGCATGGCTACACGCCCCGTGTACTCATCCCAACACGGCAAAAAAAAAACATAGCGTGTGGAAAAGTACATGGCGTGTAGTTCCAAAATTTAGGATTTTTCCCCAATTTCAATATTTTCTTGAAAACACTTAAAGGAAAAGGAAAAGTATAAGCTCGTACCTCTAAAATTAGAACTTGGTTCTTACACAATAATAATCCAAAATCCACGATGTGTTTGAAAAATAAAATCATTACTGTAAATATTTAATGATACACCTAGGAGGTAGATAGAGTCTCGACTTCAGAAAAAAAACATCTAATTTATTTCTAAAACATAGAAATAATAGTAAAAATTTAATTATAAATTTTATATAGGGGTTATAATAAAAGGAAACCTTACTAGGTTAATTAATAATACCATTCATTAAAATGTAGATGAATAATACTATACAACATTAAACAAATTGTTCACTTATCCCTTCCACATTAATTAGCCATCACACTATAAAATAAATCAAAACTATAACACATACCAATGACATATCATAACAATCCAATACCATTTAACTCATATATAATGTCAGGTATAATATGTTATCAATAACATAAAAGGAATCAATTTCATTCCCTTATCATACAATACATGTCACCCATCATATTCCAAAACCTTTTAACACATACCTCGTAGGGACTACAAGTACATCATTCATGATCACACCTATTATCATAGGGATGGTGTATATGGGAATCCACTACACAACAAACCATGACTGTATGACTGAACCTATATTGACCCGTCATAGACTATAATACACATGGAAGAAAGATTTTTCATTAGAGAGTTTTAATCCATCTATATACTTTCGATACTAGATATATTTTGAAAACACATGAAACAAGGAAATTTTCTTTTTTGGAAGAATATCATACTTGGGTGAAGTCTGTAATGAAATTATATAAAATATAATTATATAATAGTCACAAAAAATACCAAGAAACCATACTCAAACAAAATAAACACTACTCAAACCCAAAATCATCACCCATCACAACCACTTCGAACTAACAAATCACAAAAAACACTACTCATCGGTGAAGCTTACTAAACTACCAGACTAGACTAATTAACAATACTGTACAAAAAAAATGAATTTTTATATAAAACTTTATTTAGGTATCCCCCAAACTCTATATTATATATTTAAAATATTATTATTTTCATTATCAAATTTAATTCCATATTTAATGGAAACCGCTTCTATATAATACAAATATTCAATTCCCAACCATTATTATTTTATTTCATGTATTATAATTTACATATCTACCCCAATCTTATTAATTTATAGGTTACCATCATCTATTTGATATTAATTAAAATAAAATACTATTGATATTCATAAATCATAAAAACATCTCATGTTAACCATCTAAAAACACACCACCCATGTCTCGACCAATGATAATCACAACGAAAACATCCAAAACCTGTCAATTATATCCATAAATTTGTTACAAAATAATCCTAAAAAATAATCTAGATCCATTTTTTATATTACATGAAATTTGTTTATTACATAATTAATGAATATACATGAAATATTCAAAACTAACCATATTATTTATCACAAATATACCTAAATAACTTAGTAATTCATGCCTTTACAGATTAAATTTAATAATTATAAAATGATTATGACAATATCCTTAGGTTCTGATTTATTGAATTAAGAATATGATTCCATTAAATTCATCATTTCATACAAATAATATAATTTATTATCCAATTTCCACACAATCCATTACTTTTATATATTAAATTTTCAAACTACTAATCAATTTTGTTGTTATTATCATATATCAAAAAAAATACCAAAAAATATCAAAATAGTAACAATTAATTTAGAAGCTATAATTAAACACATCTCCTCATAAATTAAATTAAATTAAATTAGAAAAGCTTATTTGAGTTTCCCACTATTCCCATTTATTTAATTAATTATTTTTCATTAATTTTTTTCACAATACAAATAATCCAGCTAGTTAATGTACAATATTATTTATTTGTCATCAAAACCTAAAGATAAGACTGTTCTGGTGGCCCATGTCAGGACTAATCTAAGCTCACCTTTCATAGGCTAGTGGTTGGTGACTAGAACTAGAAAGTAATAATCCAAAAAAGGAAGGCATTTCCATTAAACCTATACAAACATAGACAAAGTTCTCACACAATGTCGCACACAAGGAACCACTATTGAGAGTAAAAGTAAGTACTGAATGTAAAGGGACCAATATTCAGGCCTAACTAAAAGTGATGTACAACAAAAAGAATGAAAAAAAGCTCCAGAGATCATCTGCCCATGATCCTACCTGAAGAGTAAGTACAACTCACTGTCAGACATCACTGCAGCTCACCACATTTATTAATAACCTATGAACACTGTCTATCCATAACTCTCGATGACTGAATCTTGTTGATCTTCATCTTCACACGACACAGTAGGTGTAGCCAAATACAATGCATGGGTGTGTATAAAAATACTCATTAGGGACCCCAATACCATTGAAGGTCTCTCAAGAATCCACAAAGATAAACCAAAAATCAAGGTCTCAATCACCATGCACAAATTAAATGACAGTACACAAAATGTATACAACTAAATGAAAATATATAAAGATTATTAGTGATAATCAGGATTATCCTATTCTATTGAGAAGCTATACATCTAATCTGAGAAAAGGATGCTCCACTTTTGTTCCACAAATGATCAATTTACCATTGATCCACAATGGGTTGCTTTACGGATGATCCACAAAGGGTCATGGTACTGCTGATCCATATAGGGTCTCATTAATGTTGATATAATGAGAGTCGTGCTATTGTCGATCCATGAAGGGTCTCTCCCATTCTGATTCATAGAGGGTCGTGTGATTTTAGAACCATTGAGGGTTTCACTCATGCTGATACATGGAGGTTCGCACTATTATCGATCCACGGAGGGTCGGTCCCTTGCTGATCCATGAAGGGTCACTCTTAATTTGACTTCTAGCCACTGTATTCCCACATCGTGTATACATGAGTTTTCAAGGTTCTTATCCTCAATCCATCAGTAGTATTTCAACAACAATTAAGTCTCACTTGTAGGAAACCCGAAGGGCCGTCTTGTCATAAGGGTTTCAATAACTGGTGCGTTGATCAGAATCTTGGTCGTTATATTAAAGGCTTTTTAGTGAAAATTTCCTGGTTGAATTTTAGTCCGGTACATTATTATAAGGACCCATACATGAATCATTACATAATCATGAATTGAATGTATAATTCACACTGATGATCTTTTTGTGTTTAATTTTTTAGAGAAATAGGCTATAACTATTACATTACATTTCAAAAATTACAAAGTATACACATCCAGTCATTTTCCATTTATTTAATAAAAATAAAAACTCTTGAAAAAAAGAACCATGTCTAGTTCTATGATTTAGAAAACATGAATATTCTGTGATCCCATCCTTGACCCCATTCATCTTTATGTCCTATGAAAAAAATTTCAAACATTGGACGTGCATTAAAAGCACAGTAAGGGTTATAAAACAAAAAAATAAAACATTAGTTCATAAATACATACATATAATAATATCATTATCATACCTCATGAAATCATAACATTTATGAATTATAAAGGGAAATCATAAATCATAATTTTACCTTGTGGAATCCATAACATACATACATTGTAGCTTTCACAGCTACATAGGGACTCACATTTGGAATACCCATTAGAATATATTCTCTAAATCTATTAGGAGAATCATTATCATTTACCTCTATCACAGTACCCAATGCATTGGGGTGAAATCTCAATCTCAACCACCCTAGTTTTATAATGAAACCATATGTATACGTAAAAAATTACAAAGAACAATAACACAGTCATAACACATAGCACAAGAATAAAAGAAAGATAACATTTACACATAGAAAACAGAATATATCTTTCCAAATTATTGACAATATCAATCCATTAACAATACCATTTTCAATAACAAAATATGTAAAAATAGTATATGTTATTTATTTTTCATTTAATAACATTAAGACTTGTTATGGAAGCCAAACATCAAATAATACTTGTTGTGGTGGAAAGGTCATTGTCACCACATACATTAATAAGAAACATTTCTTTTTTTTCATTTAGTGAAACACTTTGTAGAAATATATTCCCTTTGAATGAAATGATATTTCAAAGGTGTTTATAGACCGTATAAAAAATTGATGTATAAATCAAAATATGCCTCAAATAAAGTAGATTGATACAAAGTCCACCACCTCATGTATGACATGACCCATTTGTTCTTTAATATCTTGAAAATGAACTAAATTTTATTTTCCACGTATAAGGACCTTTTTATGTTTATTATTCTATTTATATCACTTATTACCATGTTATAATCATTATGAAATAATTATTGTTAATAATTGATATTTTTTTGATATTTAGTACTTGATTCAAAAAATGAACTTCTTATAATTACAATTTATTCATGTGGTAAAAAATGTTCATTATCAACAGAATGAAATTTATGATTTATATATCATATATAACATATATATCTTGTTTTTGTATGTATTTATAATAGTATATAAAATTTGAAGGTAATAAATGATATTCATCTTTCGTGGAGACAGTAACCATACGTACGCATTAATGCTACTTTAATTTCTATTTCATACTTAATGGAATGAAAAATTAATGATACAAAGGCATACTATAAATCCAATATAATATCATATATATAATTTCCATTACTACATCCTTTATATATTTCACCCATAGCATGAATGTGTCATATCACTTTGAGGGGGTGGTAGTCTGGACTTCCTCAAATAAAGTTATCACATTTACCCATTAGTGAATAAATTAACAAATGATATAAATGAAAATTTAAGTAAAGGGAAAATATAAATATAATATATATCACATATAAATAAAGTCAAATATTAATGGCCACCACAAGAGGTGGTAGGAGATAATTGAACAATCATCGTTTCATGAGGAGTTAGTTCGCTGTCCATATGTTTTCTAAATATACAAAAATCATTAGAGTATAATATTAGATGAATCTTGATCGAAGTAATATCATAAAATAATAATTGGATAGGTTTTGGACACTGTTTTAATTTTTATA
The DNA here is from genome assembly GCA_963277665.1 of Viscum album. Classification (NCBI taxonomy): domain Eukaryota; kingdom Viridiplantae; phylum Streptophyta; class Magnoliopsida; order Santalales; family Viscaceae; genus Viscum; species Viscum album. Next base: position 1,021,796,644 of record OY728143.1, read on the forward strand.
ATCATATTTATTTAAATCATTCATCAATGAGGTAAAGAGTGCATCATTATTGTCTCATAAATAATTTTATTTATGTGATATCTAAAAATTATAAAAAAAATATCATGATGTAAGAAATAATCCTATATTTATAGTGAATATTTATAGTTGATGAAAAACTTAAATAACCGTATATAAGAATTGATTTACTAAATGATATATGTTTATCTGATTTTTTCATTACATAAAATTAATCAATATAATGTGTCATTATCACTCTTAAGTGGCTCCATGGGGTCCAAAAATTGACCCATGGATCCCCATGGTCGGAAATGTATCAAACAATAAGATTAAAACTGTTGTTTGGGTAATGTAATATTATTATAAAATAATTTTTACCTTGAATTACCTTGTTTACATTTAACCGTGATAAATAAATGTCAAAAGTTAATATTCATGAAAAAGTATTTTTATCATATTGAACCAAATTTATTGACTAATAATAACCATGAATGTTGTATTTTCAAAATTAAATTCCCAGAATTGGTAATGTTTCATTTAAATGAGAAATTATTTTTTTCTTAACTATTGGTCAGTGTTTTCACTATTCATCAAGTAATGATGTTTTTCATAAAAATACCAAAATTTCACCCTATTATATATTTTATATTATTATTTAAAAAATTATTTTTATATTACCACAATCACAAAATAGAAGTTGAATTAAATAATTTTAAATTAATTCCCACTTCCAAAACAAAAGGCGTGTTTTTTAGATATAATAACTATCAGAAGATTGACAATTGTTTATTCAAATTTCTATGTTAAATTACATCCAATGAACAAAATTAGATTAAATATTAAAACTATATTCTAAATAAAATTTAAAACCAATTAAATATATAATATATCCATATAAATCAATGATATTAAAAGCCTTGTTTGTATTACAATATAGAATTTTTCACCATTCATTAAAAAATGAATTTTATCCGAAAAATACAAAACATTTACCCCTAGTAAATATTTATATACAAATTATAAAGATGAATTTTATTTTGTCAAATATATTTTATAAAAGTCACTAAACAATATTTAAAAACTTCTTTTCCATTAAAAAGAAGTAAATTGGCCTTTTAGTGAATATTGGACTATTTGTGCTTAAATTCAGATTCATTCACATTTTAAGGCTCTAAATGTTATTATAAAATGGTAAAAAAACATAAAAAACATATATAATCAAATTTTATTTAGTTATATTTATTCCCTCCAATACCACAGCTAGGCGTTAACTATCATTTAAAATAATATTATATTATTATTATTTAGTATGGCTTGGCATTGTGTGAATCATATGATTTGAAAGGAAACATGTTGTAGTGTATTGGGTATTCCATAGAACATAGAATTACTTTTAATGAAAAATTAATATTTAATTCAAAAATATTAATAAATATGAAAATGTATAATTCCTTATTTACATGGGAAGTTACATCCTTCCCCCCTATTGGAATTTACGTCCTTGCAATTTATAATCACATATCAAATAAATCGGTGTATTCATCCCCCATATAATTTTCAGATTCCCACGTTGCCTCTTCAACCATATGATGTTTTTATAAAACCTTTAACTGCTATATTACATTATTTCGAAACACATTTTCTCATCATTCAAGAATCAAGACTAGTAGTTCCTTGTAAGATAGATTCTCATCCAACTGAACTACCTCTGGACTCAAAACATGAGACAGATCGGCATATAATTCCTAAAAATTGAATCATTAAACACATTTTTTACCTGGGATAAGCTAGGATATAAATACACTCAGTAGGAAACTGATCCAACATTCACTAGGATTTCCTAGGTTCCAATGAACATCAAACATAAATTTTCGTTCAAACAAAAACACACCACACATTTCCATGGAGAAACATTGAAAAAAATTATCACCCACCTCAAAATAAAGATCCTTCCTCTGGTTATCTGCATATCATTTCTTCCTGCTCTATGTTGTTCTCATGTGATTCTGAATCAATTGAACTGTTTCTACCATCTCTTATTCCAATTCAGGTCCCATCAAATTACTTTTAGCTTCTTCATCCCAAAAAGCTGGTGTTTTACACCACTTCCCATTTAATGCCTCAAATGGAGACATCTGTGTAATGGAATGAATACTGTTATTATAAGAAATATCACCCAAACAAAGATATTAGTCCCTAATTCCCTAGTAATACATCAATCATGAATGTAACTGATTATCCAATGTCATAATTTTTTGTTTGGATTTCCCATCATATTAAGGATGAAAAGCTGTACTAAAATTTAATTCAGTACACAACGACTTCGGCAGGCCTTTAAAAAGGAAAGATGTAAAACTAGGATCATAATCAGATACAATAGATAGTGTAACTCCATGAAACATGACTATCTCTTTTTCCTACAACTGAAAATGTTGAACTAGAGACAATGTATCTCTAATAGTAAGTTAATGAGCTGATTTAGTCAACCAATCAACAACAAGACACATCACATTATTACTTCGAGATGTATTTGGTAATCCCACAACGAAGTCCATTGATTTGTTTTTCTCATTTCCACTCTATAACTAGAAATTACTAAATCATGCCTTTAGGTAACTGTCTCTCTACTTTAACTTGTTGAAAATTCAAATACTTCATAGTAAAAAGAGCAATGTCTATTTTCAATCAATCCCACCAGTAATACTCTGGAAGATTTATGTACATCTTAGTACTGCCAAGATGAACTAAAAATGGAGAACTATGAGCCTCAAATAACATCTCTACAATGTGAATAACTAGGAATTCACAATATCTTTGTAAATCTCAAAACACAATCATTGCCACTATTAAATTCGGGCAACATACCCATCTAAACCAACTCTACCTTTTTCTGTATATTGCGCTCTTCCTTCTGTGCTTGCTAAATTCTATCTGATATGGATGACTTCACAGACACCTGAAACAAAACAATATAATTTCTTGCACCAATAAATTCTTTTTCAATGGTCGTCATGTATTTAATCAATGATATTGTTCCAAATGTAACAAGGTTAATATTTCATTACATTATCAACTCAAAGAATCAGTCACATTATTTGCCTTTCCAGGATTGTAATGAATCGTTTGAGCATTATCCTTGATTAATTATAGCCATATCCTATGTCTAATGTTCAAATATTTCATACTGAATATATACTTCAAACATTTACGGTCAGTATATATTTTACATTTTACTCCAAAAAAATGACGCCTCTAAAATTTAAAATCAAAAACAATAGTATCTAACTACAAATATTGTGTAGGGTAATATAACTCATGAGGTTTCATCTAACATAAATCATATGCAATTACAAGATCATTCTAGATATGGACACAACCACATCCATTCACGGAAGCATCACTATAGATAAAAAATTACCATTTTTGGATTGATGTTCCACAACGGGTGCATTCACCAATCATGTTTGAAATTCCTAAAAATAGTCATCACATTATTTTTTTCTAGATGAAATCAACACCCTTTTGAGTTTATTTAGTCAGTGGTCTTGATAATCGGGCAAAAGATTCAAATAACCTATGGTAATATCCTTATAAACCATGAAAACTATATATTTTGATTATATTTTTGGGTATTGGCCATTCTTCATCAAATTTTGTTTTAGCAGGATCAACAGTTATTCCAATTCCGGAAACAATCTGACCATGGAATTATTCTTTTTAACAAAAACTCACACATGATAAATAACTCAAATAATTTATTTTCTTTTATGGTTTAAAAGACTACCCTTATATGACTTTCATGTTCCTCTTTAAATTTAGAATAATCCAAAATATCATCATTGAAAACAACCATGAACTTATCTAAGAACTCGCTGAAATTTATATTCATAAAATCCATGAATATAATAGGTGTATTGGTTAATCCCAAAGGCATAAATAAAAATACCTATTGGAAATATCTACTACGAAATGTTGTCTTTGGAATGTATGTTTCATTTATGTTCAACTAATGGTTCCCCAAACTTAAGTCAATCTTTGTAAAATATTGAGCTCCCTGGAGTTGATCAAACCAATCATTGATATGATGCCATGGATACTTTCTCTTAATGAAGATGTTATTCAATGAAATATAATCAATGAATATTCTCAATGAACCATCTTTATTTTTAATGATCATGATAGGAGAACCCCATGGTGATGTGCTAGGATGAGTTAAACCTTTATCTAATAACTCATGAAATTACTTCTTTAACTCTAAAAGTTTAATTTGATTCATTTGATAAGGGGGTTTTTATATTGGCATATCATCAGGAACTAAGTAAAAAGTATATTGAACTTCATAATCATGTATTTAACCAAACAAATCATTAGGAAAAATAGAAAGGTACTTATTTACCACATTCACATCATTAATCTGAACAGTTCCTTTATTTTCAACAATATGAACAAGGTAACATTCAATTCCATATTTTACTAGTTTCTCACCTTCCTGATATGTTATCAAAATTAAGGGTTCATTAATATATAGAAACTGAAAATCATTCGTACAAGAAACATCTTTCACTCTGTAGTCAATCTTAGCATAATAAAAATAAAGTCAATCCATACCCAAAATAACATCAAACTATACTAGAGGAAAAACAATAAGATTTGTAGGTATATTTTTCCACACACAACGCCAAGAAAGGTTCTTATAATTTCTTTTTGATTTAACATTTCCACCAGTGTTTTTACCATAATTAATGGATTCATGTGTTGAGATGGAATTTACAATATACTATAAAACTTCTCAAATATTAATGAATGAGTAGACCATAAATCAAAAAACAAATTGTCATAATCTAAACAAACAAAAAGTGTACCTGATACTACTTCATTTGATGGCCTAATAACTGATGTTGTAGTTGCAATAGATTTTACCACCCCTTTCTGCTTGTAGTCTAGCTACTTTCCCTCAGTTGAGTTCTTTATTGGACACACATTTGCAAGATTACTCATTTCATTTCAGATAAAACATTTTTCTAACTGTAAATATGATTTATTTATTCGCATTAACCTGATCTTTTTCAGTGAAATTATGAGCCTTATGTCCCATTTTACCACCTTGGTAGCACTTACTAGAATTCCAATGTCATTCCCCAACATTATTTTTAAATTTTTTTTCACAAACTGGAAACATATGTTTCACACCGTTAGTATTTTTTCAAGAGTTAATCCATTTCATCTTCCACCTCGACCTCTGATTATTTTGTTTTTCAAAGAACACATGATCAATAGAAAACTCCATTTCCACCTTCTCTGCACACAGAACTAGTTATTCATAACTTTGGAACTCACACGAAGCTAAAGCGTTCAATACATTCTCATTAATCCTGAGTAAAAATGACATATTTTACTATCAATATCTTGTATGAAACATGGATCATACCTTTCCAGTTGACTGAATTTTTCTTCACAAGTAGCCCCTGATTCATCCTCCTGCCTCAATTCCAAGAATTGTTTTTCCATACTAAGACAAAATAGCTTTGGAAAATATTTCTCAAGAAACATTACTTTAAAATCATCCCAATCAAGATCATAAATCTTCTCACAATCCCTGACATTTTTCACAATCGACAACCACTGATCAGCTTCACCTTTAAAAAGGTAAATACTAAGACTAACCATATAATGGTCTGAACACTCCATGACATCAAAAATATTTTCCAGTTATTTAATACACCTTTTTTCTAGAACATGATCAGATAATCATTTGAATGTCGATGGATATTGCCTCATGAAATGATCCAATACTAACATGTTCCTATATGGTTGATCTATAATATCTCATGCATGGATACCACCACCATTTATAGCTTAGGTCAATTGTTCCATCATTGCAACAAACTATTCAGTTCTGATTCAGAAAATAATAGGTAGCTGATTTAGATGGTTGTCTTCCCCATGATGTCATCCCATCCTAGTATCCTTGTTTCTTTTACAAAAAACCATTATACACACAAAATATCTTAGGCGAAGAAACATGAAAATATGTAAATGCTATATCATTTCAATCATACCATAAATTAATTTATGGACATTAATTTAATAATATTCTATCTCCTACTGTTGTCTAATCTAACCACTGATACCAACTATAAAGACCCAACCATTAAAATTACAAAATCATCAATGAAGTTAAAAATTCACATTGAGGATCTTTTTAGGTTTATAGATTTAGAGAATTAGGTAATTAATATTACATTACATTTCCGAAATTATAAAGTAGACACTTCTACAAAGATTCCATTTTTTTATAGAATAAAAAACTTTTGAAAAAAATATCCATGTATAGTTCCATGTTTTAGTGAGAATGAATTGTCCTTGATCCCATCCTTGACCTAATTCATCTTTATGTCATGTGAAAACATTTTAAAAAAAGGTATTAGCATAAAAATATCAGTATGGGTTATAAAACAAAGAATGAAAATAATAGTTCATCAATTCATACATAACATAAGCTCTCTATCATAACTCATGGAATCATAAGATTAATGAATAAAACCTACAAAGAATAAATCAAAAATGTAACATGTGGCATCCATAACATACATACGTTGTACCTTTCACAACTACGTATAGAGTTACATTTGGAATACCCATCACAATAAATTCCATAAATCGCTTAGGTGTAACATTATAGCTTTCCTCTATCATGTTACCCAATGCTTTGGAGAGCTATCTCGGGAACACTCGCCTGAGGATTATCACGTAACCACCCATATATGTAAACAATTCCCAAGAACTATAACATAGTCATAAAACATAAGACAATAAAAAAAGAAAAAAAATTCCACATTGAAATCAAAATATATCATTTCAATATATTGACATAATAAATCCATTATAAATATAATTTTTAATACCAAAATATGTAAAATGATTATATGGTATTTATTTTTCATTTGAAAACATTACGTCTTGTTATGGAAGGCAATGGTCAAATAATACTTGTGGCGGCTAAAAGGTCGTTGTCACCACATACATTAAAAATTGTTCCTTATTATTTTTCATTAAAAAAATTCATAGTAAAAGATTACCTCTGAATGAAATTAATAGAAAAAGGTGTTTATAAACCATATAAACTAAAGTCGTTTATAAATCAAAATACGCCTCATTGAAAATAGATTGTGGTGATTTCCCTTACCTTGTGTCCGACTTGACACATTCGTTCTTTAATCTCCTAAATACAAAACTAAAGTTAATTTCTAATTAATTAAGAACCATTTTCAATATTAATATTTCTTTTAAATCACTTATTACCATATTATAAACATTATACAATCATTTAAGTTAATAATGGTCATTTTATCGATATGTGGTACTTAAGTAAAAAATGATCAGCTTATAATTAGAAGATGTTCATGTAGTCAAAAATTCATTTCCTATAGAATGATATTCTGGATTTTGATGTCATATATATTAGGTATATCAGGTATATATATGTATTTATAATATTACATAACATTTGGAGTTATGAAATGAAATGCACCGTTCATAGAGACGGTAAGCCATACGTACCCATGATCACTACTTTCATTAATATTTCAAATTTAATTGAACTAAAACATAATGATACATAGGTACATTATAATTATATTATAATATCATATATATACTTTTATTAACTTCATCCTTTACATGTTTCATGTATGGAATGAATGAGTCATATCACTTAGAGGGGATAGTAGTCTACACTTCCTCAAATGAAATTTTTGTATTTATGTATTATGGAAACCATAAAGATATGATATAAATGAAAAAAAGAGAAGTATATAGATGTTATATTTATAATATATATCACATATAAATACATATCAATCTTAATGGACACAATAAGAGGTGGTTGATGATAATTGAACAATCATCATTTCGTGAGGCGTTAGTTCACCATCCACAGAAACAGTATGTTTTTTTACCCATTTGATGGATGTATGTGTATGTTTAGTAAGAAAAAATATCATAAACACAAGATAGTATATTTAGGATATAGATGTGTTTTTTTAAAAAAGGAATAATATGATTTTAAGGAATGAATACATAAATTAAAATAAAATAATTAAAGAGAAGACATTACCTTTAAATCGGGTAACTCTATTTGGTTTAAACCAAAAATAATTATTGGTGTTCCTTAGGCCTAAGAGAATACATCTATAATAAATAGAGGGATGTAGGTAGCTTAACTAGGATGATTTTGGATGATCCAAGGGGCTTTAGAAGTGTGAGTAATGGGTTATAATTCATGGCTTTTTATATGAGGGGATGGGCTCTTTAGGAATGTTTGCTAATAATATTTTATTATATAATGATTCTAAGTTCATAAAGGTCAAAAAATCATTAATGTCTATGATAAGATTAATCTTGTTCAATATAAAATCATCCAACAAAAATTTGACAGGTTTTGGATTTTTTTTAATTTATATAATCTTATTTTTTTAAATCATTCATTAATGAGGTAAATAGTGCATCATTATTGTGTCATAAATATTTTTATTTATTTGATTTCAAAAAATTATAAAAATTTTATCACATTTTTGGAAATAATTTTTTCTTTCAAATGAATATCTATAGTTTAAGAGATAACATATATAACCACATATAATAACTGATTTACTAAAATATATATGTTTATGTCATTTTTGTCATTACTTTAAATTAATTAATATAAAGTTTCATTATCACTCTTACGTGGCTCAATGGAATCCAAAAAACCACCCAAGGATTCCAATTGTTAAAAATGAATCAAAAAAAAATACTAGAACTCATGTTAGGGTAATTTAGTATTATTATAATAATTTTTTTACTTTGAATTACTCTATATAACTTTATCAGCGATAAATAAAATTCAAAATTTACTTTTCACCAAAAATTATTTTCAACTTATTTAACCAGATTTTAGATAATAATAACACCCATGTATGTAGTATTTTCAAAATTCAATTCATAGAAGTGGTGAAATTTCATTTGATTGAAAATGTTTGTTTTTTAACTATTACTCAGTGTTTTCACTATTTATCAAAAATTGGAGTTTCTTTAGAAAAATACAAAAAATACAGACTAATATATAATTGATATTCTGAATTCAAAAATGATATATATTTTACCAAATTCAAAACATTGAATCTGAATTAATTAATTTAAAATTAATTCTTGTTCTCAAAACAAAAAAATGCATGTTTTTAATAAAAAATAACGATCAATAAAATGACACTTTTTATGTCCAATTTCAAAATGTAATTACTTCCAATGACCAAAAATGTATTAAATGGTTAAAATATAATTTAATTAAACTTTAAAATAAATTAAAAATATTTACTATCCATATTAATAGATTATATTCAATGGATGTTTAAAATTAAAATACTGTATTTTTCACTATTCATTAAGAACTGAATTTTATCAAAAAATACCAAAACATTACCCAATGTAAATTTTTATGTCCAGATTATAAAGAAGAATTTTGTTTTTAAAATTGAATATATAAAAGTCACCAAAACATGATTTAAAAATGATTCTCTATCCAAAGACTGTAAATCGATCATTAAAATAATATTAGACTATTTGTGCTTAAATTTATATTCATTCACATTTTAAGCCTCTAACATTTGTTTGATAAATAGAAAAACATTTGACAAACATGTATAAACATATTATATTATGTTCTATTCATTTTTTCCAATACAACATCTAGTAATTAAGTACCATTTAAAATAATATTATATTATTATTTTTCTGTACGACTCACCTTTATGTGCTACATAATATTTTAAAGAAACCCATTTTTGCATATCCAGAATGCAATCAAACATAGCATCCCCTTTAAAGTAAAATTAATATTTAATTCATTGATTTTTATAAATATGAAAATTTATTATTCTTCATTTACCTGGGATGTTATAATCCAAGTCGTGCTCCAACATCATCCAAAACTAAAGAGAAGTATCTCAAATGGACTGCCTCATCTCAAGGATCCTTTTACTATAGATAGTGAATCAGTAAGATGCTTGGTATTCATGTTGTAATCAATTTAGTGAAACTAGGATAGTCGTGGATCAGCCTGATCTGACCCGGTCAGACCAACCGCACCCAACCCTATCTGGGGGTCTGGCATGGGTCTGGCATTGGTCTGGCCAATCCGGCCCATTGGGCTTATATGTCTGGCTCAGTAGGACATGTGTGGCCTGGCGGCTCTAGTCCAGCCCATGGGTGGCCCGACTTGCATGGTTGGGAAAGCACCACTAGATGAAACACCTCTTGTATGGCACAAGACGGTTACCCAGTCCAGAAGCGGGGGTGTCCAATTTCCTCATCTCTATTCCAGCTTGTACCGCCCCCACATCCAACATGGTCGGTAGGAAGTTGGCCGTTTCAGTTGCACATGGCTGATGGATTGCGTGCCTCTACTGCACCCAAGCAGCCCGGGTGGGCCTCAACCCCATGCGGCACCAATGGGGGCCGCACGTCCTCACCTCTATGGCATACCATCGAGCATGCCACCACATACCACAAATGTTTGTCACCACATTCCACCATAGTCTCTTCTGTGGTCAGTTTTTTGAACAACATGCATCTACAGGCTTCGTAGAATGTCCTCATCATAGTGATGCCCCTGGAAACACATTGGTGACATGTTGATCATCCCACATCAAAGAACTCAAAAAGAATAACAATAGAGGAGACATTGAGACTAGTTCATGTCAGCCCGCACCCTTCACATTAGAGTTTATCCATGGGGAAAACACTATAATAATACCAAAGCCTTTTTTAAAACCCCAATTCAAATCCCTGCATTAGAACCTCCCACAAAAACAAACGGATCATAAATCAACCTGTTAGTTAGTTGATATGAATTCTTATTTTATTTCAATAATGAGGAAATAATTATCAAATTCATAGAACGCATAAACCGCTGCCTAGATTCATTAGATATATTGATGACAAAGAATGTGATTCTCGTCATCGTTGATCTGGGGTCGTTGGCATTAATCACCACATTCTATCATCCATATATGATCCTTAAAAATTCATTACGTCATTATTCATTCTTCATTAGATTGGTATTCCACCGATGGTTCATCAATGATTCCCCTCATTTGTTAATTCCCTAACACCAACACATTTGAAGACGAAAAAAAATAAAAAAGTGTAGTGACATTGCTCCCATTAATGAATCTCAATAAATGATCCACATTTAATGAGAAATTTTTAATGGGCCATATGAAAATAGTATCTTAGTTTCAAACGAGCCATTATTGACCCCCTATCAGTGTGCCCCGTCGCTGCCTCATCACTGCACATTAGCATCACCATCACCAACACAAAGTTGACAGTAGAAATAAAATAAATATTTTTAAATATTTTTACTATTTTTCTTGAAATGTCAATAAAAATAACATTTCTGTTCAGCCCGTGTCAGCTAATGGTAATTCATTTAATGGTGAATTTTCACATTCCATGTTCAACGGTGCCCTCATATTTTCGATTCGAGCACCGATTCAAAAGTTATAAATACACACCCACACTTTTACTAAACGTTCCTAAAAAACATCAAAATTACTTATGGGGCTCTTTAACGTTTGGAATCATGTGTCGTCAGAGCATGTGGTCTCAGAATTATTCCATATAATTAAAAATACTACACTGAATTTCCATGACCTTACAAAACATGACCATTAGGAAAAATAATATGCTTAATAGAAACTTAACCACACCTATGAAATTATAAATAAAATTTTGACATTTTATATATGATAATACAATATAATTACATCAAATTAGGTGTAAATAAATGTTTTAAATGTCATAAATTAAGTTCTCTTATATTTGAAAAACATAAATTTTAATTTAAAATTTAATAATAAATATAATTATTTAATTAAAAATAATTATTCATAAAATAGATTTATAAATTATTATTTCATATATTATTATTATAATATAATTTTATGAGTCCTCAATTAATTTTTCAATTTGTCTTAAAATTAGTTATTATTTTAAAATTCTTACTTTTCGATTAATAATGCTTATAATTAAAAATAAAGTTTCACAAAATTATATTATTATATTTAAAAATAGAGTTAATTTTGGAATTCTACATATTTAAAAATCCTTATGGTGCATTTTTTGTATTTTTTTAATATAGTTTAATTTTTTTGTGAAATGTGAATCGGGAAAATTATGTTATATAACATTACAAGTGAAATACATTATCTCACGAGTAATTTCTTAATCATTTACCATAATCACAAAAAATACATTAATTTATATATTTAGTGATAATGATCAATACTATGTATATTTTGGACAAAAATAATAAACTAATGAATACAATAATTAAAAAACATCATTCCACTCCACTATGAATACCACCTCTCACCTCCTCTTCTCCTCAGACCTTGCATGACATGGTGCTTGTCCATGTCCTCTTCCTAATCCTCTCAAACATTTATAGGATAATATTTTCTCAATAATAGTCAAAATATACATTCCATAAGGAGGATTTGAAGGAGAAGAAAACAATAGTTAAAATCCTATTTCAATTTCTTATTATTTCATTTCAATTTCTTTTTTTTATTATCTCATCTCCTCCCCTTATAAAAGTGTACTTATAAAATACATATTATATATATAAATTAATTTCATTATGTTAAATAAATAATATATTATAAAATAACTTCCCAGACCATTTTATTTCAAAAAATGAAAACATCATCACTAAAATATTTTCCAAAAAATAAAATAAATGATTCAAATATGTTATTTGGTAAAAATAAAATATTTTCCAAAAAACCATTTTTTCCAAAACACAGTTTGACTCCCCATGAGTTGTTTCTTATTCACTAAATAATTGGAAAAAATATAAAAAAATGTTTTCCCCTTTAATATATGTGAATACAAATATATATTGATGAATTTATGATTTATTATCCTAAACCCATTCATTAAAATTGGTTATTTTATATCCATGGTTGATATATGTTCTATGTATCATGAATGATTATGTAAATGTTATAATGATAATAGTGATATTGGAATTATATTGTCCTCTAATGAATTGGGTAATGCTATGTATCTCTTGAGATAAAATAAACTATGAAATAATATGATTATATAATTGTTCATAATTATTATGATATAGTTATACACATATGGTACGTGTGAACATGAAGCAAGCTTTATTCACCACTCTATATGGTAATTGATAACATGGACAAGATGTTTCATTTTTATGAATTTCCAAATTATAAGACTTCTTCAAATTACTTATTTGATGGTTATTTTAACATTCAATCTTTGGGGGAATGACCTTATTCCCTTGGCCAGTTCACCAGATGACATCTTTCATGCCTCGCCATATGCTAGAGGCTCACAACTTGTATAGAGGGTATAATATCGATCATGGAGGGACTATGACCTCTTTTATCAAAGCAATACACCCATGAAAAAATAAGGAAAGAAATAATTGAATAACATTTAACCATAAATAGTGTACTAACAATATCAAAAAATGAATAAATATTTAAATACCCAATCATATATGAATCGTAGATATTCCATACTAATGTACATGTCATGTGTCCCAATGAAACCCAAAAGAAAAGGCACTGAAAACTCCCCTATACAGGTCTGGAATCCTGTTTGGTTTTCAATTTCAAACTCCATCCCATATCATTCAACTTACATAGGGACTTTTCTTTCCTGCAAATATGAAATATCTTTGTGAAATGATCAAGAAACCCATGTTTTGTGTGAGTACAATTAATTATTCCACCACCAATAGCATCTAAAACATTATCCATTAATAAATAGAGTAAAAATATTATAAATAAATATTCATAATTAATAAGTAAATGGTTATCAAATTATCATTTACTCTTTATTTAACCACATAAACAAACATGTTCTCGACGACAACAGAACATCAATACTTGTTTAGGACCATGGCGATGCCTAATACATTTCATTTTATCAATTAACATTTTATATAACAAATGAGACTTTATTATGGATTTAATTTCAACTAACTATCATATCAAATTGAATACATAGTAAAATTATGATCTCTTGGGCATTGATCACCATTTTTTGAACCCAATGGTTATTTTGGGTTGAAATACCTATCCCAAACGCAATTGTTATTTTAATCATTAGTCCACATCCCATAAAAAAAGTTACATTGATTCACATTGACTCATTATAGTTATCCAGAGCATCCTTTTATGTCCCACACTTGTTTAGCAATCAATTTGACATGGGTATTTTAATAATCATTGTGTGATGCATAATCACATATCAATAAATGAGATAAATCATATATAAATATTTGAAAAATAACAATTTCACATGTATCTCAATATCGCATGGTTCACTATATCACATTAATCACGATTAATTAGCATTAATACTCTTATCAGAATAATCTCATAAATTAATATAGCAATTAATTAATCACACTGATTCCATTAATTAATTTTCCAATTAATTAATCACAGCCATTCAATTAATTGGTTATATAATTAATTTTTCACAATAACCTCATTAATTAAATCAATAACTAATTAATCATTTTAATCTATTAATTTATTTAATAACTAATTATTCACGTTCATTTCCTTAATTATATAATCAATTAATTAATCCTACAAAAAATATAAATATTCCATTAAATAAATAAATAAATATTAATTCTTAATTAACAATACAATAATTTTTATAATTTACTCAACAATTAATTATTATGAACTTTCCAAATCAATTCTGTAATAATTATTTCATCAATTAATTATCTAAATATCATAATTAAATTAATCAGTCAAATCCCCAATTCATTAATTAATTAATTGACAACAAATATTTATTAAATTTAGGATTTGAAATTTCTAATTTTACACTAGAAATTATACAATGACATAAAATATTTTGATATCCAGACTATGAAATTAGAATAATAGACCACCTTCCTCTATTAATTTAAGAATGATTGACAAATAAAAATCCTTAATTTCAGTAGAGTTTTGACATAGAATGAGACCCGGATCTAGAACGTATATCCTATATTGAATGAACAATGATACATAAAATGTAGAACATGATCCATTAATCCACGATCCAGATCCAATGAACCTGATCATGATTTAATTAAGATATGAAGAACAAACCCTTTCTAGAATTGGAGAAGAATTTTAGAGGAACAAGAAACCATATGTGATAAGATTCCCATTTCATTGGGGGTGAAGATAATTAATTCGAGTTTTGAATCGCAAATAACGGAGGTTGGAATGACATAGAATCCATATGGGAGGCTATTTAATTGATATATAATCATTATGGGTCGATCTTGTGATATCAGGAGTATTCAATGGGGGGTATAGGTAGTTTTTTTATAAAATTCATATAACTAAAATTCTGAACTCATGAGTTGATGCATGGGGTGAAAACATTACAATAATAACATGATTTAACTATATGCCTCTTCTTAGGAGTGCATTATTTCACCTAAGAGGGTTCATAGTTTGAAAAAATATTCACCATCCAAGGGAACATCTTTAACTAGGATTACATTGTTTTCCAGGACAGATTGGATGGATTAAGAAAAATCTGCCCCAAAAGTGCACTCCTCGATTTCATTTTTCTCAAAAAAATCACCAAAACAAACCCCATGTAATAACCCAATGGAAATTTACTCAACGTTATTAAAAATATTACATGTGAACAATCTCATGACATCTTCATAAAAGGTCAGGTTCTTACTATACACACACACCTCCTAGCAGCACATCCTCAAGTTTTACAACCAATAATCTCTAAGGTTCTATGTCAAAGATATGATTCCATTGATACCATATGTATTATTCTCATTCCCCTGTCTCCCCATTCACACGTCCATCTTTCCACAATACACAAACAATAGGCATGAAAATTCCTAGATACACTTTATCATTTGGATCCAACACACGTATCAGATGATCCTTAAATGAAACTTCAACATCTTGTTATACATCCTGAACAACAATAACATGTTAATGGTGGGGTTAATACCAACATAGTTGTATTACATAGAAAAATTCATTCATATACACGGATCTATGTTTTGTGAGCCATTCAGTATGACATATGTTTGATTTTCTGCACAATGTATATTTTTTCATTAACACCTACAAGTATACAAATTCTATTTAATATGATCCATATTCATTCTGTTCTAAATCCGATGAACCTGCTCCAACATTTACTACATGGTAATCCATCCAAATATCTCAAAGTCACCTTCCATCTTCCAACATAGGAGTGATCACCATGAACTACAATAAAGATCCTTATATGGATCCATCTGAATAATTTCATAATAACTATTGTTCTAGGAATACTCCCGTAAATCCTAGTGCTTCTCCTAAGACCCACTATAGTCTATAAGAGACCCTCACTCGATATCCTCAACCACCCTTATAGAATTATTCTATATCCCCTCAATTTGTGGGTAAAATTTTGTTCCAAAAAAACCATATTACTAATAGGCTTTTGTAAACCTTACTATAATTTTGAATTAAAATAAAAATCATGGAATAAAAGAATAGTCAATGAAACACTGCTAAAATAGACTATATTTTATACATATATCTCTCTATATTACTCCACTGGTAATTATTCTCATGTTGGTAGGAAATGAAAAACCTTCTTCATCATATACATAATCAACAAAATAGAATCAAACATCTGAGGAATACATGGACGACCCACAAAATATTCCATCAAAAAATTCTTTCATATCCTATCGGGATTTGTAAAAGCTGAAAAACCCTAAATACATTTATTCTCAAAATTTACCTATTAATAGGTGTTACATCATTTCAATAACACTACAATCCCATTTTTCATAGTCTTCTACTGAAACATTTATCTTAGGTCACATTTAATTTCGTTAAAATAAATATTTACTACACACATTAAGTAATGAAATTCGAACATCAAGTCCTCTCACATAATCATAAGAACATCAATCTAATTCTGGACATATGTAATCTCATCCTAATTCATTCTATAAATAGATGTTGTCTCCCCCCTATCAAGGTTTAACCTCATGATCAAGAACTATAGATTCACATACTATCTACCCATGATTAGTCTCAAATGTGTATAATATACTAAAATAATACAAGATTTATTGTCTCCTAACTCTCCTAAACAAAAAATACATCTCATCAACTAAAGGCCTCATCATCAACTCTGTACTATATTGATGAACTTATTAAATATGTGTTTTACTTCTTTGGGCATTAGTAACACTTATACCATTCCATGTTTATATGGTAGTCTAATATGAAATGAATAAATATACTAAACCCATATATTCTTTCATATATTCATTTCTCATTTAGAGAAGAATAATTTAAACTCTTAGGATCATTATAGACTATAATCATATCTCCCAATAGATTGTTTCATTAACACAATAACGAATAAACCAATTCTTACAGCACATGTTCATCATAGGGTAGATCCGTTCATGTGGAATCTACAACCAAGACAAAAATGAAAAAAATCAACCTCCCTACATCAAGAGTTCACCAAGACCTATCTGATAATCATTAAAATAAACTGTATACTCTACACCGGATCATGTATGATCATGATCGTTGATGATGTCAATCACATATTCTTCTTGTGGAATGTGTTCTCACATGATCTAGATCTTTCAAAATTTATCCCCTTTGGACATTCTAAAAAGAGTAATTTCCAATACAAAAAATTTATAGATAAATCATTTATTGTATCCAACAAAACCCAAGAAGCTACGAATATCAAAAACAATCTTGGGATGATCCCAATATTCTACATCATAGGCACTCTATGAGTCCAATGAGACAACTTAATCCAAGATGATGTGACCCATTATTTGCACCTAATTAATCCAACGATGACACTTAGATAACTTGATGTACATCATATTCTCTCTTTGTGAACTTAAGATGATTTCATGATGTTGGGCATGATCACCATGAGTCTTAGTGCACACCAATATTTCATCTAGAATAACTACTACAAGATAATCTAAGTAAATATGCATGATTCTATTCATCAAAACCATAAAAAAAATTGGTGATTTCTTCAACCCAATTGGAATTATGAAGAACCAAAATATGACATTCATATTATTGAATGTAGTCCTCCTTTTATCAAACGTCAAAAATCTCATCTAATTGTACCCAAATATAATGTCATCCTTAATTAAAACCCATGCTCCATTCAACTGGTCAAAAATATCATCAATACACTGAAACCAATATTGTTACTTCACTGTCATCCGGTTCATATTCAAGTAATAAACACCGAATCATATAGTATTGTAGAAGAATATAAAGAGAGACATGAATCTCCAACTCCACCTGAAATGGAGGCCTTGAGGTTCTTTTATAATTAATACTAAAGACCACACCATACCACATGTTCGATGTGGGATGACGACTGTAACACTCCCCTTCAATCTATGTGTACCTCGATGGGATACATAAATAAAAGAGGCCAAGGAAATGAAAATACAAAGCAAACATGAAACCTTGGAGACACTACCCCTCAAGGTGGACAAACCTAACTTGATTAGGAAACCAGGTGAAGAAAAAGAAACAAGGGATGATCATAGCTCCCACTCAGGATTGTAGCTCCCACTCAAGATGATTAATGGATGAAAATATTTCTAGTGTAGTAGAGGAGCCACATAGACTAGGCCGGTTGATGGAGCGCCAGGAAATACTCATTAGCGTGTTTGTTCGATGATACACTGGGAAAGCTACACTAGCTCTAGGAAAGCCACACATGAGGGGATAGTGATATGAGGCAGTGATTTCATAGAGTCCTTGGGGATATCTGGTAGCCGTTCAACATCTAGATTGAGCCATTTCAGGATTAGGAAGTGTCGTTAGGGCAGTTTGATCTTCGTGATGCAGGAGGCATGATGGAGGCGGTGTTTTGTGGTAGGCGGGAGATGGAAGGAGTCCCGAAAGGGGATTGATGAGTGATGTAGGGGGTCTGGCTGGCACGCACAGAGGAGGATGAATTGAGGTGTGAGAAGGAGGGATACTCCGAGAGGGATGGGTGAGTTGTGATATAATCCAAAAATTGGATGCCCTCCATGAGGTGTATGGCCGACAAGAGAACAATGGATAGAAGGAGGCGTGTTGCGATCCACAAGAAGTAGTGGGACAGTAGTAGTAGCTATATACCATTGGGATCAGCAGGCGTGACAAGATGTGTGACTAGATTGGGAGGACCACAACTGGTACGTGCAACAGGGTGGGGATACCGGGGATATATGTGATGTTGGGGAAGAAGGTGTCGTAGAGTAGTGGAGGTGCACCAGGGTGGAGCAGAGCCACTGGGATGGAGGGAGGTATGCCTTTGGAAAGGATGGGTTCCCCTATCTATTCATGATGGAGGGGCACTTATAGAATCTCTAGGATGAGAACGATGGAGTCCATACAATGCCAAGGATGAATTTAGTAGTACGATCTCGCCTGATTGAACAAGGAGGGTGTGGGCAAAGGAGGGGCAAGACATAACCAGGAATCTGTATGCAATTTTCTCACAACCCTAGACAGGAAAAAAGTAATGAGAGGGAGGGTTTGGGTTAGAATGTATGATCTAATACCATGTAGAAGAATAAAAAGAGTGACCCAAATCCAGAAGGTCCATTCTAAAAGAGGCATCATGGTTCTTCTATAATGAATACTAAAGACCCCACCAGACTACAAGTATGATGTGGTATGCAGACTCCACCATGTATCATCAATCATCATAATAAACAAGAAATATATAACCCCAAGGTAACATAATAATAAGGATATATCCCTTAACATCAAAAACCACTAGCTGATTTTTTATCTCTTGATGCTCCAACGATGCCATAGTATATTGTGTTGTAGAAACGTTCTTATCTCCTAGAATGATCTCAATTGTAAAATATATATATATCTTATGTGATGTCCACGAGAAGTCTCTATGGAACACAACATAAAACCAATATACTACATGAAAAAATACAGCCTTCTTTATATTTCCATCTTCCAAAAATAGGCATCAAACCTAGGTTGTAAGCTCTCTTAATTCATGATTTCATGGCCCTTCTCCTCCCACCTAAATATCTCACACTCCATGGTGAATATAATTGTCACCAATAAGAGATATAAAATTAAATATCTTATTATAAAGATATTTGTTGGCCTAGAATTATACTATCCAGTCCATAATAAAAATTAATTCCATGAAAAAAATTATATGATGTAATGATTCCATAAAAATTGATACCTTCCATCCTAATGAAATTACCCAGTTCACAAACAAATTTTTCTTGACCATACTCACAATGGTGTATATAAAAAAAATCATTGCTCGAAATTCCATCTACAATCCAAACCCATTAAAATGTTTCAAAAAATAATAATGAAAATAGTGAAACCGATTTCATATAAAGAAATATATAATGTAGTAACTATTGGGATAATATGTCTCACTGTCGATGGTTCTTTATGGATAACCATAAGTGTAGGTTGTATCACATTCAACTATCCATCCACACTTCCATTTGATGAATTTTGACTCCCCTGAGTTGAACCTCTCTTTTTATTGTGGATCTCTTTCCTAGACACACTACACCCACTTCCTCTATCTCGAGGGACAATATAACTCAAACTTGCATGCTCATTTCGTGAAGAATATCCCCTTACCACACCCTGGGTTGGTCTAGATCTACCATCAATACACATCAATCAATGGTTCATTCAGAACATATATACATATATCATATTACAGCAAGGCCGATAATCTATCAGTTTTCAGAGGAAATGTCTCTTAAATTGTCTAGACCAACCACCCATGAATAATACCACTCGAGTAAGATACTATGAAATTGGTCTCTCTGTTTGTTTACTCAACTTCCCACTACCATAACTAATGATATCATAGTCACACTTCCTAATATTGAATGTCATAATTATTGATCATGTTGCTATAAATATATGTCCTGATCCTGAATACATATCCAGGTTCCTATAAAATATAAGATTCTGATCCACCACCTCATCAAACCTCTTCAATGAAAAAAGATTAACCTTAGACTTAATATCACATTTATGTTCATCAAGTGAACATCTCATAAAATCCATTTCATCCACTAATATCTATGGAAAAATTAACAACATTATGGAAAATTATTCAACACATTCCATCATATACATTATCCCCCTAAGTCGACCTCATGAACTCAACTTCTATATCCGGACTCAGAATATCTCAATAGAAGTTCTCCAAAAACATCTCCATAATTTCCATCCATTCCATAGAGACATATGTTCCCATACACACATAAATATCATACGAAGGCTTCACTTATCCTCATATTATATGTATATCCAACAGAAATTTCCTCTCAGTATGAGTCTCTATGTAGTCTTGTATTGTCATGATTGAGTCAATCCATAACTCTGATCACTCATTCCCACTCTCAATAGTAAAATTGTGAGGTTTTACAACTATAAAACCTCATTATATCTTAAATAGTATTCACAACATTACATAGGTAACATAAAATAAATTTCATGAAGTGATAAAAGTTCTCAGGTAAGTGGTCAATGACTTCATCATCCCACATAATTAGTGTTCAGGTCCCACTACTCATATATCATCTCTACACATATCATATAGTAATCCTTTAAACAAGTGTCATCAAAGTGGTGTATCTATACAATTCCATTCATAAATATTAAGAAATGTTTCCCATCATTAATCCTTAATGGGAAACACAATATAATATAACAATCCATTTCCCCGAACACTGCAACATTTTCAATACTAAGGCACTATAACTTGCCTTAACCATCCTACATACAAGTAATGGTCAACAATAATAAACATGATATCATTAATAATATTCCATAGACATCCATTTATTCAAATATTTTATAACTTTACCACTTACAATTTTATATTAGGCACCATTTTCAATTCAATTGTACAAATAAGGAAAAACATTTAACGATTAGTAACATAACCAAAACTAGGTTTAACTTGAATGCCTCAAATGATTCATGTCACAAAATTATCCTAGGTTCCTAGAATGATGAATACATACTCATCCCAAATACCATACCATGCCATGTGTCAATTATATAAAAATATCATAAAAATACATCACAACACACCACTGGTGTGTCAATCAATATGAAATAATATTCAACTATAACAGAAAAAAACAATAACAATGATCCCACCCACAATATTAGGGTTATCCCACCTACATGGGTTAGCTACACCCATGCATGATCTCATAAAAAATTCCTAAATCTTCCTAGTATCTTAAATTCTTCTCCCAAACATTATTTCAAAATATAAGAAAAATGAAACCCCTCTAATACAACATTGTAATTTTTTTTCCTATGTGTCGCACCATGGTGCCTCAAGTCAGTTCACCAGAAATCCGTAGACATTCCTCCTTATATTCCAATGGCTACCGACTAGTTGTGAGGGTCTAATATTGATGGGGAGAATATACCCACTTTTATCAGAGTAATTCACCGACAAAAAATTATGAAACAATAACAAAGTAACATATAAATATAAAAAAAATCATAGTACTATCACAAGAGGACTAAAACTAGAAATTAATAATGAAAACCTAAAATTAGATATGTCATGGTAAATTATGTGCTAATTTTCTCAACGGATCACAAAAGTAATGACACTGGCCAATCACCCAGTGGGTCCATAACACGTCTTCTTCCCCCATTAATTATTTATATCGTATTATCAATCTAGCATAAATTTTTTCAAACCCTCATCCTATAAACATGATAACTATTTAGGTATTTATTCGGTATCCACAGTTCAGAGGGAGTAAAAATAGTAGGGAACCTCCAATGGAATCAAAAAAATATCAGGTCGATCATTGTTTCATAGGTTGAAAAATTAAATATGCATAATTAAAAATTAAATATTTAACACATCATAATTTACTCTTCATTTAACCACATAAACCCTTTGGTTCCTAAGGACACCAGAAATCTATACCATTATAGGAACATTCCAGAATCTAAACCATTTCATATTATCAATTAAAAATTTATATTAAAATTTGTATTTCCGTAATAATTTCATTTAAATTCACTATGATGTCTAATTTCAACAATTGTCCAATTCAAATCAAATAGGCGTAGAACTTCATGTCTAGCACCCCATGGGTACATGGATCGTCAGCACTTTTCCCGTACCCTAATGGTATTTGGAGAATCATTACCAGACCCAATAAAATATTTGATTAAATTCACTTTTATAATCAATGGGTATTTCATGGTTCTCATAATGCCCCACAATCATTTATCAATCAATTTTGAATGGTTATCAGGATCATTAGTTTTTGTAACATACTCATATATTAATAAATACCATATATCCCATATATCACATATATAAAAATGTCACAAGCCTCTTAATATAACATTATTCACTATATCACATCATTCAAGGTGAGGAAAAGTAATCCTCTTGTCACAATCCTCTTATTAATTACTTAGAAAATTAACTAATCAGGCTCATTAAATTAATTAATCCTCCCATTAATTCAACAAACCAATTCAATTAATTTATAAAATTCATATATTAATTAATTCAATAGTGAATTAATCACATTTATTTCATTAACAAATTCGAAAATTAATTAATCCAATATGAAATATCATTATAAAAATAGTGAATTCAACAATTATTTACTCTTACTACACTATTCAACATTTATATAATTGAATAAAAAATTAAATAACCTTAATTAAATTTTTCATTCATTTGAATATAAACTAATCAATTAATTATCCCAATTACATAGTTCAATTATTATATAAAATCCTCATTTCCGAAATTAATTAATTGACTGTGTTAATTAATTAAATTTATAAATTCAAATTTCTAAAATTAAACCACAAATTATATAATCACATGCGATAAATTGATATTATAACTATAGGATTTGAATTATAAATCACTTATATTGATTCATTGATGAACGATCTCCCAATGGAAAACCCCAATTTTTGTGGTGTGACAACATAAAACCAGATTGAGTTCTATGACCAAAACCCATGATCAAATAAATATAGACCCTTAAAATAGTAACCTAGATTCAATTTCTTAGATATAGATACAGATGTCCACATAAAAGACATAATATAAACTAATATAACAAATTCTCTCTACAGTGAGAGAATATAGGAAGAGGAATGAGAAAGAATGTAGGATGTATTTCACTTACTGAGATTATTGAAGATTATCTTTCTAAAAATTAAATTGGGATAATCAGAGGATTGTTTGGATGAAAGTTCCTAAAGTGTTCATTTTAATTAATTGAAAATCATTTTCATTAGGGACATGGAATTTTTGGGAATTATAAGGGTTTGTGATTTGTTTTTAAAATGATTGGGGATTAAAAATCATGTATGCATGGTTTTTTCCTTAGGTCACATGGTTTCCCCTTACTCTGCATGTCAACCTTGTGAATATTGAATGGATTAGATGGTTTCCCTTGACCAGGAGCATAGTTTTGAATAACTATGTGCTAGCCATGCAATACCCATATCAATGTTACTCAACAATAATAAAAAAATAACTTGTAAACAAGCATGATACATCTCTAGAAATGTCTAGGATCATAAAATTATGATGAATACACTCTGATTATATAACGACTATGATGATTATGTTCACCCATTTTATATTTTCTAATGTTTTTATCGATCCTCTTATTGGGATTTTACCACACCACTTTCATTAAATTAAATCCTCATATGATTACTTATACTATGTAGTACATGAGGGAAAAAATGTTTCAATAGAATATGGAATTAAATAATGTTTATGTTTTAATATTAATATTTTATTTATGGTTATTATTTTCCCAATACATTAATCAATTTTATCCAAGATTGTAATGGATTTATTTTATTTATATTTAATATGATATAATTGTTATGTAATAAAAATTCATGTTGATATAGTTTGTA
This sequence comes from Viscum album, assembly GCA_963277665.1. Lineage (NCBI taxonomy): Eukaryota > Viridiplantae > Streptophyta > Magnoliopsida > Santalales > Viscaceae > Viscum > Viscum album. The sequence continues at coordinate 1,021,821,720 of OY728143.1, forward strand.
TCAAAGATTGGATTAGTAAATTTGGGAAATATGATTAGATAACATTAATGTATACCCTCAGTGTTAGACTATGTATATGTAAGTACAAATGAAGCATAGTGTTAGAAAAATGAAAAAATATGGATTTCATAATATATTATTTTATAGTTAATTTTATAAATGAATAAATTGTTTATTATTGACCTATTGACATATATATTTATCAACCTGTTTCTATAAAATTTTAGGAACCATGGGAATGAATTCCAAAAACCCGTTAGATAAATTATAGTGTGATTTCCCAAATGAAATCAACAATGCCTATGATGGTGTTGTTCAAAATTTCATGGTGAGGAATTCCCATAAATCAAGAGATATGAGAAAAAACCAAAAAATTGTGAAATTACATTCTTCCACTAAGATGGAATAACAGTCCATCAATTCTTTTAGGATGAAATGACCATCAAAATTTATTAATTCTTCTGATCCAATAGTCATGGAATAGTTTATCTACTCTATTGAGTAAATAGTTTTTATTCTTTATTGTTCTGAGAAAGTATAGGTGACCTTATATATTTATCATTTTGACAGAGAGTATTACCAATAGTGGAAATTGATAAATAATCCCATGAAAAATTATAAAACTGAAGATATGGAGTGTGAAAATATTATTAAAATATTTCTTAAAATGTTTTCCCCTTGAAATATTCAGACAAATATTCATATAGAATTTAGAGAGCTGAAAAAAATGTTGAATCATTCACAGATAATGAATAAAACATCACAAGGATTTCAAGGTTCTCCAATGATTTATTATAAAAAAAAATATAGAAATGTTGGTAGATTATACAGTTATTTAAAACTATACCTTTTTGAAGATCTATGAGTTAGGGATATTGGGATTAATAAATAATTTTTTGATATGATATTAATGTGGATATGGAGTTTGGAGAATGGTCCAATGGCTATGGAGATATGAAATGAAATTAGATTTTCCAGATAGTGGATCTAATGACCATGTTGGAAATAAAACACAACCACTCACATATTAAAAATATGGGCAGAAGCAGCATGGTAATTTACTAAAATGTTTGGGGAAATGATTCATTGGAGGGAGACAATTCCACAAGGCTCATGACTTTATATGAGATATGTAGAAGAATGAAAATTTATTTTTACAAAAAGAGAACCACATATGGTTCAATTATTCAACAGTAGGGAACACGGGAACATTGTAATCTAGTGAACTAAACCTCTACTATTTGAGGGTAATCAGAATTAGTAGCAATGAAATCCGAATGATCAAGCAAAATTATATTCTATCACTACTACTGAGGTGGATCTTCACAACGATGTGGTTATAGGTACACATGTTATTCATTGTAGAATAATATATGTACTATTTTATTCACTCTCTATGAATTCTTTCATATCATAATATATTTATATAACTGTTCAAGCATGACCTCAAAATATAATGTTAATGTTACCTATGATTATAGAAAATGGGAATATTGTTACATTCAACATATATAACTCCCCCTCAGATAATGTTTAGAGATTGAACATCCTCATAAATCTCGTCCTACCTCCTTTGGTGGATTTTGATCTTATATTAAGGCTGAATTGGATAACGTTATACAAATCAAACAATAACTATCGGTAAAGGAAGATCACTCTTCACATACTATGTCATCCTCCAATTATGGACTTTTTTAGAGTACAATGAATATAATTCATATTTATCATCTCAATTGCGGATATTATTTTTGTATGAGAAATCATTTCTAGCTCAAATAATTGAATACAATCATAGAATCATACACGAAGACATTCTTATTTTGTGGGAATGCATTGAAGTGTTCCCTGAAGAATTTATTTATCATCTTCCTAACCAATATACTAAGATCACAATAGATCTTACTCATAGATACCAAATATTATCAAAGTCACCATATAGAATGGACAACATTTATTTGGATAAACTAAAGAAGATGTTACATGAGAATCAGGACAAGGGTTTTATATGCCTGACTGCTTAAACATGGGTTGTTCCAATCCTCTTCATCATGAATAAGGACTGACTGATGATCTTCTGCAATAATTTTTGTGATATCAAAAAAAAATACAGTAAATAACATGTATCTCATTCCACTAATAGATAAATTGTTGGATAAACTATGTTGGGGAATGTATTTCTAAATGGCAGGTCTTCAGTTGGGATATCACCAATTAATTGTGAAGAATGAATATATTACCAAGTCTATATTCAGATTGAGGAATGGAAACTATGAGTTCATAATAATTCCTTTCTAACTAACTAATGGTATATAATTATTTATGAACTAAATGAATAGAGTTTTCATAGACTACTTCAAAAAATCTATGGTACTATTTATAGATGATATTCTGATTTACTCTAAAAGAAAAGATGAACATGCGGAGGATTTGAATACTTTTATAAAATCCATGAAAAGGGGGATGTTATATGAAATGTTAATAATTGGGAGTTATAGATAGAGGAAGATTCATTTTTATGGAATCATATAAAAAGTATAGTAAATTGTTTGGACCCTTATAATAAGAAGGAAATTAAAGAGTGTCATAGGGAAACATCCTTAATGGAGATCCAAATTTTCCTTGGTATTTCTTGTTAAGACCAACAAAATTTTAATATTTTACAATGAGTTTCATACCCACTAACCATACAGACTTAAAATGAAGTAATGTTGTTCTAGGTTACTAAATGTGAATAATTTTTCAAAGATTTCAAGAAAATTATTATCCAAATAACATTACTTGCACTTCCAACAAATGGGTAACTACTTTTGGTGTACAAAAAATATTTAATGAAGATATTATTCCATTTATTTTTTTAAAAACATAATGTGATAGCCTATGCCTCAAGGAAGTAAAAAATTCATGATAAAAACTATCCAACACATGATCTACATATTGATTCTGTGATATTCACATTGAAAATATGAAAATATTGTCTATGTGGGGTGATGTTTGAGATATAAATAGATCAAAAGAGCCACAAAAATATATTCATACACAAGGGGCATAATATTACACAATGTTGATAGATAGATCTCAACAAAAATTACCACTACTGAATACACTACAATATTATTATGTAAAATAATTTGATGGATGTTATAATTAGAAATGTTCATGAAACATTATCAATTATGAGAATTTATAGGGAACAAATATTCTAATATTATCTATTGATTGACATTTAAATCATTAATGAATGAAAACAAAAAATATTTTTTTAAAATATTTCTCTACCATCATTTTTGGAAAAAAAAAAATTATTATCAATGAAATTGTGTGTAAATTCATAAGAAGGTAGATGCCATGAGAAAAGAGAAATCACAAATGTTCAAAATTTATGAAAAAGTACTCATAATATTTGGTTCACAACTATGTGTTCCATTGGATCCATAGACAATGAAAGAGATTTTAAATGACACACACAGCTCAATTGTTTATATCCACAAATGAAGCATAATTATCCATTGAGATCACCAAAAGCACTACTGGTTGTATAATATGAAGGAATATATCACATAATATACATCGAAGATCTTGGTATGTTATAATTTGATGTATTAATAACAAAATTAATAAGAAGATATTACAAAAAATTTACCATGAACAAATAAAATTGGGAAAACAACATCATTTAAATATTTACCACACTTATAATAACATATAGGGGAAACAACACTATATGGTGTTTTTGGGAATGTCTCACATATACAGAAGAATTTATCAAAATATGATATGACATCTCAATAAATCAAATTTCATAGATATACATTAGAGAATTGGAATGATTCTATGGAGTACCACTATATATTGTATCCAATCGATATACAAGATTCACCACCAATTTTAAAAAATCAATCCAATATTTTCTAAACACTAAGTCAATATATATAATCAAAAAATCATCCTAAAAATGATAGAAAATATGGGTTGACTATTCAGGAAATGGGTGACACATTGATAGAATGTTCTATAGACATCAAAGGAGTTTGGTTCCATTATATACCTTAGTCTGAGTTCTCTTACAACAACAATTTCTTCCTGATCATTTAAATGGATCCATATAAAGACCTTTAGTGGTAAATAGTCAAAACAATGACATTCTTGGATGAAGAAGATGAACGTTTGCAACTAGGAAATAAAATTCTCAATGAAATTGTAGAAAAGGTTAAAACAATTCCTTATCCCTTCAAGGTATCTTAAAGTAGATTGGTGATTTATGTATAAAATCATCAATGATACCTAGAGTTTATGGTCATTGACATGATATTCATTTTCTTATCTTAATGGATGAAGATCGTGATATTTAGGAATAAAGAATATCTATGTCTCATGTTCATTATACCCTTCAAGATTATAAATAGTATTGAAGATATATCCTATTGAATATATCTTCAACCGAACATATCTCAAGTACATGATGTATTACACAAATCCCACTAGAGAATGTACATACATCATGCCTCACATGTACTTAATTTAGAGGGGGTTTTTGTTGGAAAATGATCTCATTTTTGAGGAGTAATCACTGATGATCGTGGACTGTATAGGCAATGTCATATGGAAAATCGCTACTCAAATTGTCAATGATTTATGGTAGAAAAATATTTACATAGGAGAATCATGAGAACATTAGGAAGAAATTAAAGAGATACACCCTCCTCGGTTCTCATCTTTATATGTATAAATAAATTTTGAGATACAAATATAAAAATGTTGGAATAATAAAATAAGCATTGCATTTTTCAATGTAAATTTCCTTTCTTATAATTATTTTATATAGTATAAAACTCATACATAGAATAGAGATCCTAATATAAACATCATTATCAAAAATGAAGAACAAAATAAGTGATATTACTGTATATTTAAAAAACGTATGCTGATGAAATAGTAATGTATCCTCTAGAATAATAACATGACCATTACAAATAGTAATCCAACAAATAGAATAAAAACATCTCCTATAAAATAGAGAAATATATATTTATCTCATAAATGATAATATCATATAATTATATAATATTATGAGTTAATAAATATTTTAAACTGGATTAATTAGTTATTACTTTTTCGGTAAAATAAATATCTAAATATTCAATTTTATATTTAATATAATAATTTAAATCAAAATTTATTTCCCTAATATAGATTAAAAATAGAATATATTATTTTATTATGAGTATAAGATAATTTTATGTGATCTTGATTAATTATTCAATGTGTCATAAAATCCATTATAATTTTAAATTATTTATTTTTTAAATTATTAATGATTTAAATTTAAAAATAAATTTATCATAATTAGAAATTTATTTTCATAAAATGGAGTTCATTTTTTACTACTATATCTTTAAAAAATGTGAGGGAAAATTTTCCAAAATTTTATATAATACATTATTTTTTGTGAATAATTAAATATTATAATTTATGGTTTATGACATTGCAAGATGATTTCATTACATATTCTGTTATTACTGATGTGAAAACAATTATATTAAACTCTTCTTATTTATTTAATATATTATGTAATATGTCTAAATAATATTAATATTCCTGATCCAAAATAATAAACTAATGAATATATTAATATAAAACATACCACCCCTCTAATATAAATACCACCCCTCACCACCTTTTTTTCATCACACCATCCAATACATAATACTTCTGCAAATTACACCCATTCATATATCGAAACCACTATCACAAATATTATATCCTTTTTTATCAAGAACATATGAACTCAAATTTTCCTAAAGAGGTTCTTAATGAGGTGAAATGAGGAGGTAAAATGCACATTCATTTTATATAAATTTCATTTGAATTTATTTTCTTGTCTTATTCTCTCCTCACATCTACTAATAAAAGTGGAACGATTACTCTATTATCTAATTTATATTTTAGTCTTAGTACATTAATGTAATAATTTATCATCAGAACTATTCCCTTCTCCTTGTTATTTTAAAAATTAAAATATCATCCGAGAGGTGTTGATTTATCACCTTCAAGGATGGTAAGTTTTAATTTTCCTTTAATGCAATCACATGTAGCCAAAAAAATTATAATCGGTAAAAAAATTATAATGTTATTTAATAACTTCGTTATGTTAATTAACATAAATGTATAGATAATACATAACAATAAAACAAAACTATTTCATGATGAACAAAAAACGACAATGTTAATCTAAAAGATTATCATCAACATATTATCTGACGAGTCATCCTCATATATAAAAATGAAATAATATATAAGAAAATTTATTCTTATCTATATTTATTAATAACAAATAAATTCTATTATGGAGAATTATTCTCATTTTACAGAAACCTAAATACATGTATATATGTGAACAAAACATGGAAATAAAGTAAAAATACTACATGGATGATGAAATTGATCTCTATAATTTATCAAAATGACCATAGACAAACATAATAAAATAATATTTAATAAAATAAATGTATAACATGATATGTATTTAGTAATTAATGAATATAATTTTATTATCCATGATAATAACGTGAATAAATAATTTATACATATGGTTCATTGATTCTCGAACATTATTTCCTATATTTAAATTTTTCATCATTCATGTAAAATTTTAGTTTGGATGTTATTTTAATATTCAAAAGATATAATTACATAACTATTATTTTATTAACTCTAGAATATAAATTTTTGTAATTATTTATTATAAAAAATTGCAATATTTCTCAAAATAAATCTTCATTCCAAAAGTCACTTTGACTCCTCTTGGGTTGTTTATTCCTCACTCAAGAATTATAAATCATATACTTAATTTGACATTCCCTATATAATTTGGGAATATTAATGCTTTTTTGTTAATTTATATTTAATTAAATGAATCCCATTCTTTTCCATGGTTCATTTTATGTTTAATATTGATGTACATTCTCAGGGGAAATAATAATTATGTAAATGTTATTATGGGATGAGTATGCTAGGAATAATATAACACTTCATTATATTGGAAACATTTATGTATCTCATGAAAAAATGAGAAATATTCATGAACATTATTCTATATTTTTCACAATTATTATTTTAGGATTATTAAAATCTGTTATATGTCAATATGATGCTACCATTGTTTATAATTTTTTGGGTTATATTACCACTAAGAAATAAAATTACATTTTTATAAATTTCCACATTCTAGGAATATAAGTAATTATTACTATAAGGGTTATGAGTATTACCCTACTATTATGTTATTTAATGATGATTATGATCACACATTTTATATTTATTCATATTTGTATCTATCATCATAATACGGTTTTATCCCATCCATTTCATTGATGTATATCAAAAGTTGATTTCTTACACTAAAGAGTATATAAGAGAAAATAAGAATATAGAGAATTGGAAATAAATAATTTTAATGTTATATTACAAAAATGTTATGTATGATCATAATATTCCTAATATAGTGATCATTTGGATATCAGAATGTAATGATTTTATATTGTTTATCTTTAAAATTATGTAATATTGTTATAATAGAAAAGTGTGTTCTCATTAACAACTCATATAAAATTAGAGGAATCACAATGTAGTATTTCTAGTGATACAATTATGTTAATGGGGAAATATATAAAAGATAACAATTCATCTAATATCCCTCCAAATTAATGACTATTTTAAGTAAATATTATAAAAATAATGTCGATCCAATTTGTATATTTCTATGAAAATAGATATTTATAGGTTAATTGGCCATCATCATTTTGAAAATGGGAGAAATTAAACAACCCCCAAACTCATCTAAAAACAACCATTATCAAAAAAAAATTAATATTCCTATGAACTCTCAAATAGTAAAAAAAAAATATCTAATATTATTGCATGTTTTTTAAAGTTCAAAACCCCCACATACATATCCAACATATGATGACATGAATGGAATATGCTGTGAGTCTATTAAAATATATACAAATATTATCCCAATAAAAAAACATGGACTCCTCAAATCATATTTTCTATGTTAATTGATTATACACATAATGAACTAATCATTGGAATAGAAAAATAAACCTCATAATAGTAACCATGATTTTTATATGGTAATATCCCTTTGACAAAATATTTTCAAACCAACAATTCCTTGAAATATTATAACTGAAAACAACCACACCTCTATATATCCACTCATGAAGATTACACTCCATGTTATGACACAAGTTGTTATAGAAAAACTCCCCACACAAGAAACCCTTTAAGATATAAAAAACATACTCACATTATTTACTAAATTGTCAGACCATGATAATAGGTTATCGTCTAAATTTATAGATCAAAGAACAACTATCCTACTCCAAACTTCTCCAAACACCACTAACACATGATTCTTACTATGTAATGGCATGGAACGAATTGGTACATTTAACCAAACATGTTATTGGTTAAAATGATTTAAATACCTTTATGGTGTGGTGGTATTATGGAATTTTGTGTGAATTATATGTAAGTTAGTCTTCATATGGTTATAATATAACATAGGGATGTATTTAGTATTCACTATTATATTAAGATTGTGAAGTCATGGGAGATTAATGTTTTTCATTCATTGAGTTAAGGTCTCTTTCATCATTATTATTTCATTGAATTGTGGATATTTATATGTGTGTTTGTTTTAAGGTGAGGTGGGTGAGTATTAGTCCATGATCATTGATTTTTTATGAATTTTGGTGAATTAAATATTATTAATAGAAAGGAATTTTTTATTAATATTTTTAAATTTGTTTGACTGTGTGATTTTGAAGTGAGATTTAGGGTGTTGATGGTATGATTTACTGTAATTTTTATAAGTTGAAAAAAATTAATTTTGATCATTTAAATTAAATAATAATTCTTATATATTCTCATTTTATTGTAATTTTGATTTATATATTGGATTAATTAATTCTTCTACTGACACCTACTAAACTGTATACATTATTTAGTGTTCTTCATTGTGTTTTTTGATTCCAATGTTTGACTATTATTCCCATTATTATTTAGAGTGATTCACCATAATGTCATGGTTCTTTATTCTTCCATATTATTCCAATTTCCTTCTTCTAGGAGTCAATTAAAAGAATTATTATATTTAATGATGGGTAGTGTATAATTATTTGGTTGGATAATGAGGTGTTATATAATAATGAACTTTTTATAGTTTGAAGGAGATATGCTTCAATATTAATTACATAGAAACATGTACTTAAATATTTTTAATTTCATGGATTTCGTAACTCATTATTTATCACTTATAATAATATTATTAATTGAAAGTATATGATTTATTTACATTATTTTCATTATATTATTCATGATATACTTATTGGAAACATTTTCATGATGTATCATGATATATAAATAGTTATTTAATTATAGTGAATTATTACTAAATGATAATAAACTATGTAAATCGAATTTGAAGGTGTGAGATGGTGAAATTTGGTTTTTGATTTTTTTATTTTCAATATTTATTCTGTTGGATTCATATTCGCTACCATGATTTACTATTTCTTTTTATTATTTAATATACTTTTCCCCTCAATAGTTCTTAAATTAAATTAAAAGAAGTTCAAAAAAAGGAAATTCTAAAAATTGTAATCTATGGTTAGAAAACATGTATTGAATTATTATATTGTATGATATGTTTTATTCTCTAATCCTATTATTATTTATGTCATATAACATGGGTTGGTTTATTGAGGTTGGAAATTGGGGTGTGCTCTTTTCTTTTTCTTCTCATAAAAAATAATAAATTGATTTATAATTAAAATAAAAATATGATATTTGAAATATAATGTTGATGTTTAGTTTATGTATTATTATACGTAATAGGTTATATATATATATATATATATATATATATATATATATTTTGGAATTTATGGGGTTGTGTTTTTACAAGGATTATGATGTGTTATTTTTGAAATTATAGTAGAGGTATTACCTTAGGGAAAGTTGTGATAATTCAATGATGTGATTATTTTTTACTTATCAAATTTCATATGGATGTGTATGTTTTTGTGTTGCGATGATAAAGGGTTGTTTGTGGGAGTTGGTGTATTTTTTGTTTTGTTTCATAGTATATAGACTTAATCAGTGCGATTATGGAGTTCTTCTTATTTCATTTTTTCTCTATGTGATATCATGGCCTATGAATCATTGTGATATTGTGTGGCTGTAAAAATTATTAAGAAATGAAAAAAATTTAATAAAATATATGTTGTGGTTTATGGTAAAATGTAAATGTTATTGGTCAAATAGAGATAAATAAATTAAATGAATAAATTATTAACATAATGATTACATTCATACAAAAGAATAGTAAAATAATGGAAGGATTTTGGTGTTGTTTAATGTTCATTGATTGATAATATGGTATTAATTTAGAATTAATAACATGCAATGATAATGGGTATGATGAATTTAATGATATTCAAAATTTGTAACAATATTTCTTAATGGTTATAATTAGTCTAGAAAATGATTAAGTAATTTATTGGGAATTATAAAAAAATATTATATCATTAATTTAATGTATTAGTTCTTATAAGGGTTTTGGTTATGTTCTTCATAATGATTTTAAACTAATTCAATTTTTCTTTGTGTGGTTAATATATTGTTATTTTAATTATATGAAAGCAGTTTTGCAGATCAGTCACGATAAAAGATGATTGATAGGGAAATTTGACAGGTTGTAATGTCTAATGGTTTTAATGAACATATATATTTGTCATTACATTAATGTGAATATTACCTCATTATTATGAGCTAAATCATTGGATACATTACATCCTATAGCATTGAGGAAGGATAGCATGGAGCTGAAGTAATTCATGTACACTATACCATAATTTAATAATGAGGATTATATAAATTTGAAGATTAATGGGTGTGGTTATTTGGAAATACGGGGCCTTGAAGTTTGTGTGCATCATTGGTTTTTCCAATAACAAGATATGGTTGTGATATGTATTCATTTGGTGGTAAAATATGAGGTATTTTGTTTTTTATTATTGCTGGGATGTTGTAGTATATAGTGATGGATTTGTCTCTATGGTTGTGTAGTTATAAAATGTGTATATATGATATGGTGGATAGATGTGGTGGTAATATCTAGTAGTTGATTAAATTTTATGGTTTTTATTGTCATATTCCGAATTAAAAAGGGATATTTCATCCTACCAAATCTCTATTTGTTTGAGATGGAATATTTTTGATATGATATGTAATAGTAGTGCTGAAAAATTTTAGGGCTTATTATTTCTATTTATAACATATATGGATTAAAATATAGTTCACACTTTCGTATTATTATATGTTTTACTTTTGATAATTTATAAAACAAGGAGGTTGATGGAAATATATTTTAGGAATGTATTCAAGATTGTTGTTGGAAATGGAAGAAGTTTCTTGTAGACGAGGATTAAAATATAGTTATGTGATTTATATTGATTATGAATTTATGTATTTTTTTTCATTGTTCAGATTTCACATGATAATTATTGAATATTAATTTCACACTGATATAAAAATATCATATAGATGGTCATATAAATTACTTTCATGTGAATACCCCTATATTGTTTTCGATGACATCTTATCAGAACATGTGGCAGAGTGGGGAAAATGTTAAGATGTATCAATTGTAATTTGATTGAATTAATGGGGTATTGAGTACTAATTCATTCATAAACAGTTATGACTATTCTATAAACATACATATTAGATATATTTTGTGTTCTGGTAATAATATTTTGATGGGAATTTCATTATAATTTTCAAGTGTCTATGATTAAAATATTATTTAATTTATAATATTTATGCCCTTGATTTGTAAATTTTAATTCATATATAAAATTTCCAACCCATGAGAAATTTTGTTTTGTAATTATATGTAATAGAAATATTAAATAATAACCCAAATACGGTTCCAATGAATGCTCCATATAATGCAGTGTAATCAAAACATATGGTTGAGATATAAGTTCATGATTGGAGTTTTGAGTAATAGAGAATTGTTTGTGGTTTGATTATAATCTATTATATTTTATATTAAAATTTTATATAACCAATAGGGATAATATAGGATATATACTTTCTAGATCTTTTTTTGTACATATATAAAGTAAATAATTACCTACTGGAAAAGTTTATGATAAATTGATACCATGATACGGTCTAAAATATATAGAGGTACATATACATTTATAATATTTTCATCATAACCAAAAACTAGAAATTTATCCTTGATTTTTTGATTATTTTTGTTTTTGTTGTTGAAAAATAATAATTCTCTTGTAATATAGTTGTGTTTCCTATAATTAATGTGAACATAGTGTTAACATAATTAAATGGTTTGAATAAATCCTTATTTTTTAAAATAAAAGTTTTACTTATTATTAAATAAAATATATCTATTACTCCTACAAAATATTTTTTCCTTAAATTCGTTTTATTATTTGGATGACCTTTATAACATTATAATATTCATCCACGATGTTTAAAATTGATATTAAAACATGTTTAACACATTACGATTATATATCATTGTAAATTTATTGGAGTCTTATAAGCCATTTTTTTCTATTAGTAAATACTATGTTATTAATATAAATAGATAATTTTGAAACCATGATAGGGACTTTTTAAATTTCAATTTTTATTTAAATTTTATGTGGTAACTGTAATATGAGATAGATTATATAAATATGTTAATAACATATTATGAAAAACATTTCCTCAATAATATATACGTTTGAGGGATGATTCATTGAAAGATTAGTGATATGCTAATTTAATTATTATTGAAACATTCTCATGAATATATATTTTCCAATATAGGTATATATTTATTAATATTTGAAAAAAAAAAATTTTGTGTCACATTTTTGAAATTTTTATACAAAGTCATGTTTAGTTTATTTAAATTTTGATGAGAATCAAAATGTTAAATGGATAAACATTGGATTGATCATGTATAAGGAACCAACCTTAAACATTACATAATATTAAGTTATGTTAATAATTCACATTGAGGATATTTTCAGATTTAGAGATAATAGATAATTAGTTCATATTATATACATTACATTTCAAATATTACAAAGTAGACACTTCTATTTATTATCAATTTTTCATAAAATAAAAAATCATGAAAAAAGAGTCATGTCTAGTTCCCTATTTTAGATGGCATGATGTTTCCATGATCCCATCCTTGACACTATCCTACATTAAGTCCTATAAAAAAATTTCAAAACATGGGATGAGCATAAAAAGAACAGTAAGTGTTATAAAATAATGAAAGGAAACTTTAGTCCATCAAAACATAATATTATTAATATACCTCATGAAATCATAAGATTTATGAATTACACATTTAAATCATAAATAATAAAGGTAACATGGGGAATCCATATCATACATACATTATATCTATCAAAACTACATTGGTATTTCTATTTGTAATACCCATCATAGTATTTATTTTTCATTTAAAACGATTATCGCTTGTTAAACAACCTAACGATCAAACAATACTCACGGTGACAGAAAGGTCATGTCACCACCAAGATTAAAACAAAACATTCTTTTTGGTTATTTAGTAAAATGATTCATTGAAAAATATTCTATTTGAATGAAATGAAAATTCAAAGGTGTGTATACACCATATAAAATTATTTCGTGTATAAATCAAAATGTGCCTCAATGAAACGAGATTGAGACGAAGCCCCCTTACCTCTTGTCTGATATAAACTGTTCCTTCTTTAATCTTATAAATAATAAACTAAATTAAATTCACACATGATTAAGAATCATTTTCATGTTTATTATTCCTTTTATATCTATTATTTCCATTTATAATCATTATGTAATCATTTAAGTTATCAATGGTCATTTTGTCGATATTTGGTAATTGATTTAAAAATGAACTTCTTATAATTAGAAGTTGTTCATGTGGTCAAATGAAATTTATCTCTAGTATGATATTCATGATATATATATCATATATATATTATAAATATCAAGAATATCAACATATTTGTAATAGTACATACCTTATGGAGATAAGAAATGGAATGCACTGTTCATGGAGATGGTAAGCCGTACATCTGAATGAATGCCACATTCATTTATATTTTGTATTTAATGTAATGAAAAATATATGATACATAGATATATTATAACTCCAGTATTATATCATATATAATTTTAGAAACTCTATCCATTATACGTTACACGTATGGCATGAATGAATCATTTCACATTGAGGGGGTTGTAGTCCGCACTTCCTCAAAGGAAATTATTGAGTTTACCCATTATGGAAACCATAACTGTATGATATAAATGACATATACAAAAGTTTACAGAAAATATAAAGATATTATATATCACATAAATATATAGTTTCATCTTAAGATCCACCATAAGTGGTTGTATGAAAATATTGAACAATGATCGTTTTGTGAGGTAGTAGTACGCCATCCAAAAAAAATGTATATTCATTATCTGTTAGATGGAGGTGTGTATAAGTGTTGTATGAGTCCATATCATTAAAAACGAATTATATTTAGGATTCTGATGTGGATTTAAAAAAATAAATAAATAATTTGTTAAGGGGTTAGAGAAGGAAAATAAAATAAACGAACTTAAGATAAGACATTAACTTAAAATAGTGTTACTTCATTTGGATTGAACCCAAATGATTTATTGAAGAGCGTTCGACACAAGGTAAAGATTATAGGATGAGGATAGGGTTCTTGAGATCATATTTGGAGAGATTTTTTAATATCCAAGGGGCTTGAGTGGTGTGAGTAATGGGTTAGAGGTGGGGGATTTTTATAAGGGGGAGGAGGGGGGCTTTATGAATATTTGAAAATATTGTTTTAAAATGTACTGATTTTTGGTATCTATAGGTCCAAAACTTATTAAAGTCAAATATAAGATAAATATTGTTCAAAAAAATAATTCAATATTAATTGGACAGGTTTTTTATATTAGTTTAATCATTATAATCATATTAATTTAAATCATTCATTAATAACTTAAACACTACATCATTATTGTGTCATAAATAATTTTATATATTTAATGTTTAAAAATTATAAAAAAATACCATGATGTATAAAATATACTTATATTTCTAATTAATATTTATATTTGAAGAAATATCTTATGTAACCCCATGTATGAATTTATTTACTCAAAGATATATATTTATTTCATTTATGTCATTATATTAAATTAATTAATATAAAGTGTCATTATTAGTCTTAAGTGCTTCCATGGGGCCCCCAAATAGTCCCAAGCATGAACATTGTTGAATATTAATAATCCAAATATACTAGGACACATTTTTGGGTAATTTAATATTATTATAATATTATTTTTACCTCGAATATCCCTATTTACCTTTAACCACAGTAAATAAAAGTCAAAAGTTAATATTCATCAAAAAATATTTTCATCATATTGAACCACATTTTACATAATAAAAAAAAATGTATGATGGATTTAAGAAATTAAATTCTCTGAAGTGGTATGATTTCATTGATATCAAAATGTCCGTTTTTATTAACTAATACTCAGTGTATTCAGTATTCAAAAAAATTGAGGGTTTTTATAAAATTACAAAAAATTCAGCCTAAACTACATTAGATATTCTAAATTCAAAATTGATGTCTACTTCAACAAATTAAAAATATATATTTTTCATCAATTAATTTTAAATTAATTCTCATTGTCATAACAAAAAAAGTGTTTTTAAGAATTAAAAACTATCAAATGATTGTCACTTGATTATATCCAATTTCAAAGTGAAATTACATACAATGACCAATAACAAATTAACAGGTAAATATATAATCTAATTACACTTTAAAATAATTAATAAGATAATGAAACCATATTAATAAAATAGACTAAAATGCGGTTTTGAATTAATATACGGTATTTTCACTATTCATTAAAAAAATGAATTTTATCAAACAAAATACAAACAATTTACCCAAAGTAAATTTTGATGTCATGGTTATGAAGAAGAATTTTATTTTGTCAAATAGAACATAAAAATGTGTCCAAAACTAGATTTAAAATTGGTTCTCTGTCAAAAGGGGGTAAATTGACATTTTAAAGAATACGTGACTATTCGTGCTTAATATTTGATTAATTCACATTTTAAGCCTTTGACTATTATTGGATAATTGAAGAAAAATTTAAAAAACATGTATAATTATATTATATTTAGTTCCATTCATTCATTCCCATACAACAATGAGGCGATAAATACCATATAATATAATTATATTTCATTATAACTCACCATTATTAGAAACAAAAGATTTCAATGAAACATGTTGTTGCATATCGGGTATGAAATCAAACAAATCATCCCCTTTAAAGTAAATTTAATAATTAGTTCAAAGATTTTATAAAATATGATAATGTTTTATTATTTATTTACCTGGGATGTTACATCCTTCCCCCCTTTTGAAAATTGAATCATTGCAATTTTTTCACTTATCAAATAAATGGGGTTATTTATCCCTCATATCATTTTCATATTCCAATTTTGCCTCTTCAAACATATGTTTATCCCAAAAATCCATTACCTCGTGAATTTCCTTATTCTACAATACATGCATTCTTCAATCATGAATCTGGACGGGTTGTTCCTCATAAGATGTATTCTCTTCCAACAAAACTACCTCTAGTCTCAAAAAAATAG
Organism: Viscum album; assembly: GCA_963277665.1. Classification (NCBI taxonomy): domain Eukaryota; kingdom Viridiplantae; phylum Streptophyta; class Magnoliopsida; order Santalales; family Viscaceae; genus Viscum; species Viscum album. The sequence goes on from OY728143.1 coordinate 1,021,838,515, forward strand.
ATAGACACAACATATATTTTCTCATCATTGAAACATGAAAACCATTATCTACCAAGGATAAAAAATGAGGTAAAACCAATATGAATGCAACTTATCTATCTTTTTCTTGGATTTCATAGTGTCCAATGAACCTCGTAATCAACACTCCATTTTTACCAAAATGCATCACACTTATCCATTGAAAAAATTTGAGAAAGACATGATCACTAACATTAAATGAAAGATCCTTCCTCTGGTGATCCGCTTAACTTTTTTTGCACGCTATGAGCTATTCTCATCAGATTCTGAATAAACTGATATTATTATTCCATCACTTCTTCCAATTATGGTCCCATCATCTTCCATTCAGATACTACATCCCACAAGTTGGATTTCGACAATTATCCCCATATAATGCCTCCAATTGAGCAATCTGTATAATAGAATGAATAATGTTATTATATAAAAATTCAAAAAAAGAATGATATTTATCAAAAAAATCCTTGGTAATCCAGTTAACAACCATGTAGTATATCCTCCAAGGTCTGAATTGTTCGTTCTAACTATCATCTTATTAAGGATGAGAAGATGTGCTAAAATTTAATTAAATAGACAATGACATCGGAAGGACTTTCCAAAAGTTATATGTAATACTGGGATAACAATAAAAGTCAATGGATATGGGAAATCCATTAAACCAGACTATCTCTTTAACATACAACCAAAAAAGTTGATCTAGAAACAATTTTCCTCGAATGGGATATTAATAAGCAGATATTGTCAACTGATCAACAATAACCTAGATTTCATTATTACCTCGAGATGCCTTTGGTAATACCACAACCAAATCTATGGATATATTTTCCCATTTCCACTATAGCGCTTGTAAACAATAAAGAATCTATTTTGGTAACTGATTCTCTACATGAACTTGTTGACAAGTCAAACACATCACAGTAAAATGAGCAATATCTCTTTTTATTTCATCCCATTAGTAATAATCTCTATGATCTATGTACATATTAGTACTGCAATGATGAACTGAAAACGGAGAACTATGAGTTTCCCATAACTACTCATTCTTCAACTATTAATCAAAGGTATTTCATAATCTCATTCCCAATCACAATACACAATAATTATCAATGTTATATTTCGGAAGTATACACTCTTGAACCAACTCAACCTTTTTCTGTATCTCACTGTCTTCTTTCTATGATTTCTTAATTCTATCTAATATAGATGATTTCACTGACACCAAAAAAACATAAGAATTTCCGGCACCAACAACTTCTACGTCGTAGTTCATCATGTCCTTAATTATTGTATCATGTTACATACGTAATATGGTTAATGTTGAGATACATTTTTTACTCCATGAATCAGCCACCTTATATGCCTTTCATGGATGATAATGAATTGTGCAATCATAATCATTGATTAATTTATTTCTTCTCCAATGTATCGTGACCAATTCAATCTGATAGAATATATACTTAAATCTTTTGGGATCAGTATATATTTCACACATTACTCTATAAAATGATGCTTCTAAATTTATATGTAAAAACCATAGCAGTTAATTCCAAATCATGTGTAGGATTATTTAACTCACGAGGATTCAACTGAAATTATTTATCAACCCAAAAATTCATTAATGGAAATCCCACATGATATAATTAAATGTCTCTTTATGTAAAATGTTTATATAAAATTTCAAATTCTTTGGTTTTATGTTTGGTTATTTTAAAATACTGTTATGAATTTTGATCCTTTCTAATAAAGTCGTTGAATAATGATTTCACAAATTTCCCATCAGTCTTATGCGGGTGTTATAAGGGGTTATGTAACAAGACCCAATTACAATAGTTATGTATATTATTTTTATATACAATGATGAATATACATTCATTTTATTATTATTAACTCGTAAGAAGGTTTTAAAGAACCAATAATATGTTTAGTTACTGTTCAACTGAGTAATCTATTTTGATGAATTATTGGATTTTTGAATAAAATTTTATTTTAATAAAATATTATTATTATTATTAAATAAATTTTTATTAAATATAAATGATCGTACAATTTTATGAATGAAATTGTAATTTATAATAAGGTTTGAATGCCATTTTTTTCAAAAACCATGAATTTTCTATAAATGTGGATTTTTATTTTAATAGTAAAAATTAACATATTTAGAAAATTATTTATATAAAATAAATTTCATTTCTGGACTCAGTATGTCAAAATTATCCAACAGTGAATTTTTCAAAATTGTCTGAGATAGTCAAAATTTTGGGTAAAAATTAAATACCGTTTAAATATATAATGTGTTTTATGACATCATAAGGACCCAATAGTGATGTGATAAAATAAAATGAACATTATGTTTGGCCAATATATGATTTACCATTAATATAATGTGATTTTGGGTTTGGTTGATTAATTTTACAAAGCTTTAGTTGACCCTTACAAACTTATTAATCATTATTTTCTTTTTAAATTGTTTTCCTTGGGAGTGTGACTCACCTCCATATAAGTAAACCTATTATTTTATGATGTTCGGACTTTTTCCATATAAAATATTGTCTTCCACTTAATTTTTCAAAAAACTATTAGCAGAAACAATGGGCTGGTTTGTTGTTTTGATTAGTTTATTGTGAGGTGTCCCAAACCTAAATAATAATGAATTTCCTCACCTTTCCTATATAATCTTGCCGAAGCTACCACTTCCTCTACATTAAAAGCCTTTGGAGTTCGTCCAAACATAGATCCTCGCTCTCTATAATCCTCCCATGGTGCCCCAAGCACCCAATAAGCCTCTCTGAAACCTTTGGAAGCACAGTTCCAAGTAAGGGGTTTTCATCCATTCTCATTTTTCTCCCATATTCATTAATTGTTATTCTGTTTTAATTTCAATTATAAATGTTGGGGTATAGATTCACACCTACCCCATACTGCCCTATTTATGTTTTAATGATGGGATACCTCCTTCTCTCTCACTAAATTCCTTCCATGTACACTCATTACTATGCAAGAAATTCCGAACAGAATTTCTCTCACCTCATTACATTCAAGAAATTCTTTTATATCATGAATCAAAATTCCATTACATTTTCTGGTTCATGTATCTATATGAACCCTTAATTTCCATGTCATTTTAATATTATGAGACACCTATTTCTCTTCGATCAACCAATTTTATCAGTTCTTAGGTCATGCTTTTATGCTGAAAAAATTGCATCGTTCTTTTCCAATCCAAAGTCATTGTGTAGTGAATACCATGCCCATTTCTCTAACAAGGGTATTCAAATTTATTTACATTTACATATTGTATATAGCGGTTCATGTATGTCTTCCACATTCTTTTATCATGGAATAAAATATTATGTTTAATTATTCAATGTTTTTATGATCCACGTGGCAAACCTATGCATGAAATAAAATGTTTATGAAGGGTTCACCCTGATTGAGCTCCAATGCATTGGGTACAAAATAGTATCATGATATTTCACATGTACTCATGATAATTCACGTGAAACGAGGTATTACTCATGGTTCATGTGCAATGAGTGTTTACACATGCACCATGTGTAATTAGCATTGGCTCAAGCTAATTCCATGTTAAGTGTTGTCGCCACATTTCCATGTTATGATTATCATTATTTATCATTCCTTTATGTTTATGATTCTTCTGTTCTATTTTGACATGCCTATTGTCTAAAATGTATTTTATTCTTCATTTTATTCCATTATTATTCCCTTAATGGGTTTTATAGCTCTCCCTTTTCTTATGCATGTCCTCAGGTTATCCCATGCAATGCTAAGTATGAAAGAATGTAGTTGGCATGTAAAGTATGTTTTCAATAAAGATGATGTATTTTATGATTTAAGTTATTATGTAATAATCCTAATCCCCAAAGACAATAGACCTATCAATATTCTATGTTGTATCAACTGCTGTTTATGTAAAAAATTGTGATTAATTGTGTCATAAAAAGCAGTGTTGTCATTGTTGGTATCAGAGGATAGGCTTTGTTATATTTTGGATTTGGATTTGAAAACCCCTGTAAAGACTTGGAGGAAATAATAAGTATAATAAATAAATCCATATGTTTTAAAAAGTGTTGTGAATGTTTTTTACCGTGCATATTCATCCCTCTCTAGATATGAGTAGGTAGAGGTGGCTCTGGCACAGATGCATCCTAGAGGTGAAACCCGAAAACACCGTATTGAGCTAGACTCGAAGGGGAACAGGTTCATGACAACGGGCCCTGCTGCACTCTTGCTTATGAAACTTTGAAGGGATTTTCTTTGGTAAATTCACTATCTTAGTATGAACCATTATTAAAGGACAAAAAAAATCCATTAGAATATATGATAGAAAGTAGATCGTGGAAAACATAGACTGAAGCCAATATGTTTATATGTTAAGTAAATTAAAGAAATTTATAAGTAATTAGTTTTGTCCTTTAATTACCCTATATGTGTTACCCAAAAAATTTATTTTATTCCAGCCAGTGTCTGGTAATAGAAGGACTCGGGCTAACAACCGATGTGAAGATCAATGTGATGATTGTATTTCTAAGATGCCCAATCTAATGAGAGCCGGAATTGCGAACCTTGTCACACTTCTCTCCTAGCAAACTCAAGAATTGAATAGAGACATGGTCCAAGTGGAACATTCAACCCCCCCCAGAAAGAACAAGTCGATATCGAGTGCTTCATTAGACAAATACCTCATACTTTTAATGGATCATTTGATTCCTCATTCGCAGAACAAAATATCAACTACATTGAAATGATCTTCTCTGTCCTTCAATGTTTTGGACATGTAAACGTTCTCCTGGATGCTTATCGTGTGGAGGGTGAATCTAATAAATGGTGGACATTGATAAAAATACAATGCCTAAGTAGGAGATCGAGGCTTTAGAATGGAAGTATTTTCAGAAGATATTTTTAGATAAATATTTTACATGAACCCTCCGGCTTAATATGGAATTGGACTTACGTTCCCTCAAGCATAATTACGATGAATCTGTCAGAGCGTATGAGGAAAAATTTACAAGGCATGGATGATACACCTCCGGATTTGTCGTTTCCACTTAATTCAAGGATGAGCACTTCTTTGGTCTACTGAAACCATGCATGTGGAAATCAATGGCGATCTGTGACTTCGAAAGGTGTGTGAAAATTGTCTGATGTGCCCTCAAGGTCGAAATGGAGATCGGAGAATCTTAGGGGTATCATGGGTATAATAAGTGTACGGTGGACTTCAATGTTGGCGGTCCGATGGATAAATCCAAAGCTGCTAAGAAGATCTGGAACCACACTTTCCAAAGGTGGGGAAAGAAGAACCATTGAATCTTTCTGATGGGGATGGGAAAATGCTTTATGTGTGGAAGAGAAGGGCACCTGGAAATTAACTGTCGGAAAGAAAGACACAAAGATATGACATAAGAGTGGAATGCTCTATTCGAACCACAATTCATGGTTCATTACTACAACTGCTAAAAACCAAGGAATATTGCAAATCAGTGCCCTAAGGAAAGGGTTTTCAGAGGCAACCAACATCCTTCAAGGCATCAAGGGAGAGATTTTTCCATCACTTCTATAGTATTAAACCCCAACAACGAATTGGTGATAGGTACACTAGTTATTCATTCATCAATAGCGACCATAATTTTAAATTCATGTTATATGAATTCTTTTATATCTCAAAAGTATTGTAGAACAAGTGCAACACCACCACAAATCATGGAAGTAAAGATGCAGGTGATTATGAAAAATGGGGAAATCATTGCATCCCATGATTATAACTCATCCCTTGTCATAATATGTGGATTAATCTTCCTAGAAAACCTATTCATACTCCCTCGGGTGGAATGTTATGAAATTATTGGCATTTATTGGCTTTCCTTGTATAGAGTGATCATAAATTTCCATGAGAGGGATATCACACTCCATGCGGAGAATCGATCCATGGTTCATTACACATGCACAGATGAAGAAGAACCTTCTTTAGCTCCATCAACTCAAGTATGGATATTATTACCCTATTAGCGTGTGTATCTAGATCAGATGATTGAGTTTAAGTAGGCAACCATCTTAGAATACATTCCTATTGTGATGGAATTCGCTAAAGTGTTTCCTGAGGAATTTCTTGATCTTTCTCCTATAAGAGATGTTCAATTTCCATTGGATCTTATAATTGGGGCATTTCCAATATCTAAGAATCCATATATAATAGCTGTTATGAAGATTGAGGAGATAAAGAAAAAACTACATATGAATCTAAATAAAGGTTTTATATGCCCAAGAGATTCACCATGGGGTGCACCAATCCTCTTCATGAAGAAGAAGGATGAGTGAATGCGCCTTTGCATCGGTTATTGTGAGCTTAAAAAAAATCACGATAAGGAAAAATTATCCTCTCCCATGAATTGATAACTTGTTTGATCTGCTGTGTGGAGCACAATACATCTCCATGGATGATTTGTAGTAGAGATATTATCAAGTAAGGGTGATGAAGGAATATATCTCCAATAATGTTTTCATAAAAGATACAAGCACTGTGAATTCAAAGTAATGCCTTTCAGACTCAATAATACTCAAGAAATATTCATCGACTTGATAAATACAGTCATTAGAGAGTACCTTGAAAATTTTTTCGTAGTATTTATATATTATATTATGATATACTTCAAAACCATGGAGGATCATGAGAAGCATCTACGAATTGTACCAGTGACCTTGGCGAAGGATATTCTCAATGAAAAGTAAAGAAAGTATGAGTTCTGGTAAAAGGAGGTATCATTCATGGGCTATATCTTCACAAACAATGTGATATCTTTGAATTCCTACAAAATAGATGCAATTGAGGGATGGTTGAGGCCAACATACGTAATGAATATCCATATATTATTGGGGTTATCTGGATAATATCGATGATTTGTGAGAAATTTATCAGGATTTTCCAACCCTCTTACCAAGCTAACTCGGAAGGGAGTAATGTTTTTTGGAGTGATGAATGTGAAAAAAGCTTCAAAGAGATGAAAAGGTGTCTTATCACTGTGCTAGTGCTCACTTTACCCACCAGTGGATAACTTTTTGTTTTATTTAGTGATACTTCGAAGAAGGGACTATAATGTGTGTGGAAGAAAAATGAAAAAGTAATTTCCCATGCTTCATGCCAATTGAAAGATCATGAATAGGACTATCCAACACATTACATCAAGTTGGCTGTAATGATATTCACTTAGAAAATTTGGCGGCATTATCTCTTTGGGGAGAATTGTGAAATATATATGGACCACAAAAGCCTCAAGTATATATTCACACAGAATGAGTTGACCATGCACCAACCAATATGGTTAGAGTTAATTAATGACTATGACTGCTTTATCAATTACCACCCTGGGAATGCGAACAAGGTGGAAGATGCCCTTTCTATAAAGGACCAAACTATTCTATTGTTGATGAGATTTGATAAGGATCCAATCTTCTTCTTATTTTATGAATATAGACATGGGAATCATAAAGAAGGGAACATCATCAATCCTTTCACAAATAATTTATCAACCATCAATTTTAGAAAGGTTAAAGGATGCTCAAAAGGATGGTGTGGGGATTCGAGATAAATTGGAAGCTATCGGAAAAGGGAAATCCTCCGTGGTTAATTTTAATTAAAAATGAATTTTGAGATTTGGGAAAAGACATTTTGTTCTATCATGTCGAGATCAGAAGAAGTAACTTTTGGGTGATGCACATAGTTCAAATTTCTGAATTCACAAAGGAAACACAAATATGTATCGAGATATCTAAGAGATTTATTGGTTGGATAATATAAAGATGGAGATCGTGAAATATACATCAAGGTTCCTAGTGTGTCAGCAAGTAAAGGCAAAGAGGCAGAAGTCTAAGGGGATGAAGAAACTATTGCCCATACCATAATTAAAATTGGAGAACTTCACCATGCTCTTTGTCACCGAAATTTCTAAGACATCCAAAGGAAACAACAGAATCTGGGTTGTTAAGGATCGTCCTACAAAGGCTTCACACTTCATTTCTAATCGAGAGGATTTCTAATTAGATCAAATGGCACTAATATATATCATAGATGTGGTAAGGAATCATTTATTACCAATATTTATTATTTTAGATTGATATCCAAAATTTACATCTATGTTTTAGAAGATTCCTCAACAAATTATGAATTCTAAATTGATCATAATTATGTCCTATCATCCTAAAACTGATTTCCAATTCGATCAGACTATCCAAATACTTGATGACATGTTGAGAGAATGCTCAATGGTCTTTAATGAAGGATGGGATCAACATATTCCTTCAGTTGATTTCTCTTATAATAATGGTTTCCAAAAATGCATCCAAAAGGAACTATATGAATCCCTTTATGGGAAAAGGTGCAGAACACCAGCGTGTTGGGATAAGGTCGGTGAGCATAAGCTGCTTGGACAAGAAATTGTCAAAGAAATGGTGTAGATGATGAAAACCATTAGGTAGTATATCAAGGAATCCCAGAGTCGATAGAATATTTATACAGATAACCATCGATGAGACCATGAGTATAAAGTTGGAGACATGGTATTTCTATGCATATATCCATGGAATAAGGCCATGAGGTTTGGAAACAAAGGGATGTGAAGTCCAAGGTACATCGTCCCATTCATGATTCTTGATCGTGTCGGGGTTGTGGCCTATCGACTAGCACATCCTCCTACCAGAGTCGAAGTACATAATGTCTTTCATTTATCCCTCTTAAGGAATTACATACCATACCCTTAACATGTACTCTCTTCAGAGGTGGTATGGTTAGAGGATGATATTTCTTATGAGGAGCAAGCGATGAACATCTTAGATCGCAGAGAAAAAGTTCTATGAAATAAGACAATTCCCCTCGTCAAAGTTGTATGGAAAAAGCACAAGTTTGAATAAGCGACGTGAGAATCATAGGAAATTACTATGCATAGTAACCCACAACCGTTTTAGTGTGAGAAAATAAAATTATGATTGCTTAATTTCTTAAGGGGGAACATTGTAACTGCCCAAAAATCCATTAATGGAAATATCTCTTGATCTAATTGAATGATTATTTTTTTAAAATGATTATATAAATTGTCAAATTATTAGGTTTTATGTTTATTGTATTTTAAAATACTATTAAGAACTGTGACCATTGCAAATATAGTTGTTTAGCAGAGATCACTTGACTAGTATAAATATAGGGCATTAACACATCTAATTTACTCAGACAAAGTAGTGATGGCCTCATCCAGTAGATGTTCCCTATACAAAGCCCATTTATCAGATCTTGGAAAGGTGGTTGTTTCATTGGGATTCTCTCTTGACCAATCAAAAGGAGGGCTTGAATATGTTAAGCTCAAGCGGGAACGCCTATAAGAGAAGTGGAAGTTTATAGAGATTACAACCCGGGCAATGTTTTCCGATCCACCCCAAGAGTTTGTCACAATCGCATACCTAACTCTTCGGTCTTATGTGGGTGTTATAAGGGGTTACGTAACAAGACCCTAGTAATATGGTTATGTATATTATTTTTGTATATAATAATGAATATACTTTGATTTTCTTATTGTTACCTTGTAAATTGTTTTTAATGCACAAATAGTATTTTCAGTTAATGTTCTACTAAGAAATCTATTTTGATGAATAATTTTTTTTTTAAAAAATATCATATTTTAATAAAATATTATTATTATTATTAAATATATTTTTATTAAATACAAATGATCATTAATTTTATGAATGCAATTGTATTTTTTATTATAGTTTAAATGCCAATTTTGTCAAAACCCAATAATTTTCTACCAATGACGGTTTTTATTTTAAAATTGAAAATTAACATATTTAGAAAATTAATTAGATAGAATGAATATTATTTCTGGAGTTAGGAAGTCAAAATTATCAATCGGTGAATTTTTCATAATTTTCTAAGACAGTCAAATTTTTGGGTAAAAATTAAATACTGTTTAAATATATAATGTGTTTTATTACATCATAATGACTCAATAGTGTTGTAATATAATACTATAAACATTAGGTCTGGAAAATATATGTTTTACCATTAAAATAATGTTATTTTGGGTTTCTTGATTTATTTTCCAATGATTTAGTTAACCCTTCAAGACTTATTAATCATATTGTCTTTTTAAAATGTTTTCATTTGGAGTGTGACTCACCTCCACATATATAACCCCATTATTTTAAGAATTTAAGACTTCGGACTTATAAAATATTTTTTTTTCCACTTCTCTTTGCTAAAAACTATTGGCCAACACCATGGCCTGGTTTGTGGTTTGGATTAGTTTAATGTGAGGTGTCCCAAACCAAAATAATAAAGAATTACCTCACCTTTCTTATATAAACATGTCCAAGATCCCACTTCCTCATCACTCAAAGCCTTTGGAGTTTATCCATCCGTAGTAATCCTCTCTCTAAAATCCTCCCATGGTGCACCAATCTCTCAATAATCCTCTCTCAAGACTTTGGAAGCACACTTCCATGTAAGGATTTTTCTTCCTTTCTCATTTTTTTCCAATAGTATTTAACAGTTATGCCCTTTTTATTTCAATTATTAATGTTGAGGTATGGTTTCCCACCTCCCCCATTCATCCCTCTTTATGTTTTAATAATGGAAGACCCATTTACCTCTAATTAAATGCCTCCCATGTACACCTATTACTATGTCGAAATTCCGATTGGAATTTCTCTCTCATTAATTACATTCAACAAATTATTTTGTATCATGAATCTAAAAATACATTACATTTGTTTGGAAATGTATCTATATGACCCCCATACTGGCCATGTCAAGTAAAAATGATGAGACACCCATTTCTCTCACATCAACCATTTTTTAGGTCTTATGTCATGCCGTTATGCTACTGAAATTGCATCGCGCTTTTCCTATCCAATTTCATTGTGTAGTGAATACAATGCCCATTTCTATAGAAAGGGTATTAAACTTTATTCATATTTACTTATAATTTAAATAGTTTAATGTATTTATCCCTCATTATTTTATACTGGAATAAATGATTATGTTGAATGATTCAATTTTTTATGATCCATGTGGCACACTTATGCATGAATTGAAATGTTTAATAAAGATGTTCCCTATTTGCACATCAATGCATTGGGTGATGTATAATATCATGATACATCATGTTAAATGGGTGTTTAATAATTCTAATTATAATAAAATTAGGGTTTACTCAAGCTTCATGTGCGATTAGGGTTTACTGTTCCTCCATGTGCAATGAGCCTTGCCTCATTCTAATTCCATGTTATGGGTTGTTGCCACATTTCCATGTTATGATTATCATGCGTTATCATGCCTTTATGTTTATTCCTTTCTTGTTCCCTATTGATATGCATATTTTCTAAAATGTATTGTATTCCTCTTGTTATTCCATGATTATTCCCTTAATTGGATTTATAGCTCAAACTTTTCTTATCCATGTCCTCAGGTTATGAAATGCTAAGTACGAGTGAATGTAGTGGCCATGTAAAGCATGTTTTCAATAAAGATGTTTCATTTCATGTTTTTAGGTGTTATGAAATGATTTTAAGTAACAAGAAAACTATACCTCTCATTCTTCTATGTTGTATTAAGTGATGTTTATGTATAAATTTTGCTTAATTGTGTAATAAAATGTATGGTTCTCATACATGAAGCATAAGTAATTACCTCATCTTTCTAAATTAGGACATAATAAAGTCCTTTCTACAAATAATCTCCATGAAAAACAAACTCAACATTTCTAGAAGTCAGTCCCAAAACTGGAGCATTCACTGATATTCTTTTAAATTCTTGAAAATAATCACCACATTCTTTTGTCCAAATAAACTTAACACATTTTCTAGTTAACTTATTCATTGGACAAGATAACCGTGAAAAATTCTCAACAATCCTCCAGTAATAACCAGATAATCCAAGATAACTACAGATCTCAGAAATATTTGTTGGTCTTGGCCATTCATCAACATTTTTTTAATAGTATAATAAAATTATGTCATTTTTTAAATCAATGTGACTAAGGAATAAAATTTGGTGTAACCAAAACCCACCCTTCATGAATTTCCCATTACAATTTCTTACCTTTTATGGTTTTCATGAAAACCCATATATGACTTTTACAATCCTGATTACTTTTAAAATCAACGAAAATATCATAAAACTATAATAGAGGAAAAAAATAATGTTTCCATGTTGATTCATTCCGTTAAAAAGAACATGATGGTTCTTTTTTTTGTCTCATCATTTCCCCCAGTGTTTTTACCATATGTTCATGATTCAAACCATGAGACGGAATTCCCAATTTAATAGAAAAAAATCTCAAAAATTAATGATTTTGTAGACACTGAATCAAACAAAAAATTTTCATAATATGAACAAAAAAATAGTGTACCTGATACTGCTTAATTTTATGGACTAACAACTGCTAAAGTAGTTGCAATGTATTTCACCATCCCTTTCTGAGTACAGACTTACGACTTTCCCTGAATTTAGATATTCGTTGGAAATTCATTTCCTTAATGAACCATTTCATTGCACATAAATTTCTTTACTAACTATAAATCAGAATTTGTATTAACATTAACATGATCTTTTTTAGTGCAATTATAAGACTTATGTCCCATTTTACCACATCAGTAGCACTAACCAGAATTCAAAAGACATTCCTAGCATGTTTTTTACAAAAAAATCACAAACTATAAACAGAAGTTTCTTACCATTAGAATTTTTGAAGAGTTCTTCCCATTCACATTCCACCATGAACAGTTATTTTTTCATTTTTCAAAGAAGACATGATCAACATAAAACTACACTTCCACCTTCTACGCACATTGTAAATGTTTTTTATAACATTTGAACTCATAAGAAGCTATAACCCATTGATTAATTGGAATTAATCATGATTAAAAACGGTTGATTTTACAAAGAAGATCTCAAGTGAAATCTGAAGCATACCATGACAATCAAGTGAATTTTTAATCATAAGAAGCCACTGAGTCATCCTCCATCCCCAATTCAAGGAATTTTTTTACCTCCTAAGATTCTCTACCGTAGGAAAATATTTCTCAAAGAATATAACGTTGAATGCATCCCAATAAAGAGCACCAATATCATCACTATTCCTAATATTGTTCACCATATACCACCACTGATCAAATTCACCTTCCAAATGGTATACATTAAGACTACCTGTTGGATTTTTTGAACACCCCATGACATCAAAAATATTTTTCAGTGCTTTAATCCACCCTTATGCTAATATAGGGTCAGATGATCCTCTGAATGATGGGGGATGTTTTCTCATTAAACTCTCCACTACGGTCATGTTCCTCTGTGGTTGATTTGGATGATATCATTCATGGATAAGCCAAATATATATAGCATGATTTAACTATTACATCGCTGCAAAAATCTATTAAGATCTGATTCTGGCCATCTCAGGTTGCTATTTTGGAGGTTTTTCTTCCTCTTATGGTTATCCCATCATAGATTGCTATTTATTTTGTGTGAACCCATTCCAAACACTGAAATTTATTGGTAAAATCAAAATTATGATATGTAAATGCTATATCATTTCAATGTCACCATAAATTATTTTGTGGACATTAATTTAACAATATTATTTCTCTTAAAGTTTTCTAAACTGACCACTAATAGCAACAATAAGGACTCATCCGTAAAAATTACATAATCTTTAATTATATTAATATTTAACATTTACTATATTTTAATGTTTGAAGACATAAAGAATTAGGTTATAACATACACATCAAATCAGAAATATTACAATGTAGACACTTCTACTCAGTATCCATTTTTTCATAAAATATAAACTCGTGAAAAAAGAGACATTTCTAGTTCCATGTTTTAGACAGTATGACTTCTCATGGATCCCATCCTTGACCATATTCATCATTAGGACTTGTGAAAAACATTTCAAAACATAGGATGAACATAAAAAGCTCGGTAAGGGTTATTAAATAATGAAAAAATCATTAGTCCATAAAAACATAATCTTTTTAATATACCTCATGAAATCAAAATATTTATTAATAACACATAAAAATTGTAAATCCTAGAGGTATATTGTGGATTATATATCATACTTATATTGTAGATATCACACCTACTAAAGGTGTTATATTTGGAATACCCATCACATTATATTCCAAAAATATATTAGAAGAAACATTAATGTTTTCCTCAGCCATGATACCAAATGAATTTGAGAGCTATCTCGGGCTCACCTGCCTATGGTTTTTCATAGAACCACCCGTAAAATTAAAAAATTCCCATGAACCAAAACATAGTCATAACACATAACACAAGCATAAATGAAAGGAAGAATTTCCACATTGAAAACAAAATATATAATTACATTATATTGACATAATAAATCCATTAAAACCCATTTTCATTACTAGAATAATTATAATGAGTATATGGTATTTATTTTTCTTTTAAAAATATTACTGCTTGTTTAGGAAGCCACAAATCAAATAATACTCACAGTAGAGGAAAGGTCATTATCCCCACATATGTTAAAAAGAAACATTCTGTTTTATCGTTTAGTAAATAAAATCATAGAAAAAGATTCCATTTGAATGAAATGAAAAGTCAACGGTGTTAATATCCCATATAATAAAAGTCATGTATAAATAAAAATATGCCTCAATGATAGGAGATTGAGACGATTTTTCATACCTCGTGTCTGACTTAACCTATTCATTATTTAATCTCATAAATAATAAAATAATATTAATTTATACTTGAATAATAACCCTTTTCATGTTTTTATTCTATTTATATCACAAATTACCATGCTAAAAACATTATGTAATCATTTTACAAAATAAGGGTAGTTTTGTCGATATTTGGTACTTCATTAAAAAATGATCATCTTATAAATACTAGTTGATCATGTGTACAAAAGTAGATTATATATATAATGATATTAATGATTTAGATATCATATATATCAGATATATCTAGTATATATAAGTATTTATAATAGTACATTACATTTAAAGATAGGAAAACAGCACACTGTTCTAGGAGATGGTAAGTCGTACGTACGCATGAACACTACTTTCATTTCTATTTCTTATAAAATGGAATACAAAATTAATTATTCATAGGTATATTATGATTCCAGTATAATATCAAATATAATTCTTTTAACTTCATCCTTTATACTTTCCATGTAATTTAAGAACGAGTCATATCACTTTAATGGGGTGGTAGTCTGCACTTCTCAAATAAAATAATCGTGTTTACCCATTATGGAATCCATAAATGTTTGATATAAATAAAATATAAATAAGTATAGAGAAAATATAAAGATAATATATATCACATATAAATATTGTTCCATCTTAATGGAGACCATAATAGGTGGTCAGATTTGATTGAACAATCATCTTTTCGTGAGGCATTAGTTCATTGTCCACAGAAACCATATGTTTTTCACCCATTATATGGAAGTGTGTGTAATTTTAGTTTGAATAATTCTCATAAAAAGAACACATTATCTTTTGGATTCAGGTTTTTTTATTCAGGAAAAGAATAATAAACAACTTAGGGTGTTGGAGAAGGAAAATAATAGAAAATAACTTAAGAGATGACATTATCTTTAAATCAGGTAACTCCCTTTGGTTTGACTAAAAGGATATCATGATGTTCCTTTTGCCCTAGGTTAGTCTTATAGGAGTAATAGAGGGATATTTATATCTTATTTGGATAGTGTTTAGGTGAGCCATGGATCTAGAGAGGTGTGAGTAATGGGTTAGAGGTGAGGGCACTTTATCAGATGGAGGAGGGTCTCTTTATGGAGGTTTGAAAATATAATATAATTATATAATAATTATCAGTTTCTAAGGGTACAAAACATATTAATGTAGAATATAGTATGAATCTTGTTCTAAATAGAATCATCCAATAATAATTGGAAATGTTTGGGATATTTTTAATCTTTATAATCTTATTCATTTCAATAATTCATTAATGAGGAAAACACAACAACATTATTGTGTCAAAAATAATATTATTAAATTGACATTTAAAAATTAATAAAAAATACCATGATGTAGGAAATTTGTTTAGATTTAAAATCAAAATTTGTAGTCAGAGTGAAAACTTATATATCCCCGTGTAAATATTTTTTTACTAAAATATTTAAATTTATGTAATATTTGTCATTAATATTAATTAATTAATATAATGTGTCATTATCATTCGTATGTGGCTCCGTGAGGTCCCAAAATCGACCCAAGGATACCCATGATCATAAATTTATCATCCAATAAGATTATGACACATGTTAAGGTTAATAAATATTATTAAAATATTATTTTTACCCTGAATTACCCTATTTACCATTAATCATGGTAAATTAATGTCAAAAGTTACAATTAACAAAAAAATATTTCCATAATATTAAACTAAATTTTAAAAACTAATAAATAACATGTATTTTATATTTTTGAAATTCAATTCACAGAATAGGTAAAATTTCATTTTAGAGAATAAGTTGGTTTTTTAAATTATTACTATGTTTTTTCACTATTCATCCAAAATTGAATGTTTTTAGGAAAATATCAAAAATCGTTCATTAGATATATTTGATATTCTAAATTCATATATAATGACTATTTTACTAAATTCGAAACATTGATGTATCATTAATTAATTTAAAATCAATTCCCTTTGTAAAAAACCACGTTTTTAAGAAATAATATCTATCAAAATATTGACATTGTTTATGACAAATTTAATAACGAAATTACATCTAATGACCAAAATTGCATTAAAATTTTAAAGTATAATATAAGTAAACTTTAAAAACAATTAAAAAGGTAATATATCTAAAATAATTAATTAGATGAAAATGTATATTTGAATTAAAATGGAGTATTTTTAACTATTTGTTAAAAATGAATTTTATCCATAAATATACCAAAAATTAACCCATGTAAATTTTGATGTCTTCATTATATAGAAGAATTTTATTTTGTCAAATAAGAAAAAATAGAAGTCCCAAAACTAAATTTAAAAACATTTCTCCATCAAAAGGTGGTAAATCAACCATTTAAAAAATATTACAAATTTTGTTCATAAATTAGATTCATTCACATTTTAAACATCTAAATATTGTTAGATAAATGTAAAAACATTTAAAAAACATGTATAATTATATTTCCTTTAGTTCTATTAATTCTTACCAATACAAAATCAAGGAAGTAGCTAACATTTAAAATAATATTAGATTATTATTTTTCAGTATAACTAAGTATTGTGTGCAACATAACATTTCAAAGAAACCCATTGATGTGAATCGGGTAAGCCATTGAACATAGCAACCCATTTAAATTAAAATTAATTTTTAATTCAAATATTTCAAAAAATATAAAATATTTTATTCTTTATTTATCTAGGATGTTACATCTTGTATTGTATTATGGTTAAATATTGAGATGGATATTTTATAAAATGTATATAGCATTGGAATAGATTCTTCATGAATTTCCTGAAATATTTTGGGAATATAAGATATATATATCTCAATATGTATGATTTATATTAATAAATTTTCACATAAAATAAGAATGTAATGTGTTATCACCATTTCTATAATGTGATTGATTGTTTAATTTTTTAAGGGAAGTTTTAATGATTTTTATGGACATATTATGAATTAATAATATTAACAATGAATGATAATTTAGCATTAAAAATCTATTATTTTATTAACCATAGCCCTAGTATCCAAAAGTCAATGACTACATTATTACATTAGCATAAGATTTAAGGAATAACATCCTAAATATCTAAAAAACATGGACTAATAGTAATTGAATTCATAATGATGGAATTAATAATGGTGTATGTCTAAAACATTCTTTGGTGCAATTGTTCTAAGTCATTTAATCTAATCAAGGACATTTTCCAAGACATTTTTATAAATTTGTATGTATTTGGAAAAAACCCAATCTAGTTTTTCTCATAGACCTAATGATGCATTGAGGGTATATTGATGAATTCAACCTTTTCATGCTATGTCTAGTTAATTTCACATATTTATGTTTTGAACAATAATAAACATAAATATTCATATTAAAAAAATAATATATGAATTTTTTTTATTTTCTCAAATTAGCTATCATAATCATAAATAAATTAGCGTAAAATAGGGAATGGTAATAAAAGTTTACATCCCTATATTATTTTTCTAGATTAATTAAAATAAAAAATATTTATCTTCTAAGTAAAATAATTTCTCATTCACTATAAATTTAAATAATGCATTGATGACTTTAGTGATAAGAAATATTATGAAATTGTTACTTGAAAACATTTTTTGGGAAAATAGTTTTCCCATTCAATATAATATTTATAAAACAATATTCACAAAATATTTTAAAATAATTTTCATATAAAAAAACACTTAAAAATATTAATATACACTTTAAAAAATTTATTGGTCATGTGGGGATAAATTTTTTTTCATGTTGTATTCGAAAAATTGAGAATTTCTTACACATTTCTCATGAAATCCAATGTAAAATTATATATAAAACGACCAGAATATGAAATTAATTTTTCTTAATAATGTAAAATGGGTCTAAAATTTCGTATTAATTATTTTTAAATGGTTATAAACATTTTTTAAAAGAAATTATAAATCATGGGGTTTGAAAAGAAAATGAATTTCAAAAAAAGGGAAATAAAGCCAAATTGTTTTTAAAATATTTTTTCTTTCATTTTAATGAAAATAGAGTAGAACAATTGTAAAAATATTTAAAATTGTAATCAATAAAAATATTTAAAGAAAAAAAAATTATATATAAATATTAAATATTTCCCCCAAGTGATACATTCCAAAAAACATTCAAAAATAATGAGGAGATTATGAAATTATTCCTTACCACTTTGGTTAAATCTAAATAATAAATCTAGTAAAATAACATTCATTAAATGAAAATTTTAATTCCAAAACAATAAGTATATTCATTATTTAAAATATAATATAAAAATTATATAATCCACAAAATGGAATTATGAGTTGAATATGGAATATATCTCTTAATAGTGAAGATGGGATATGAAAACCTTACCTTAAATCAAACACATATCATACATTTTATATCATCAAGAATAACTAATCTATTATAATACTTATTTTTAAAAGAATTTTTTTCAACTAAAGTATTACTTATATAAATATTAATTTTATTTAATCTATTATTACATAATAATTTTTTTTTCTATCAGTTGTTTCAGGGATACATAATTTTTTGTTAAAACTGAATTTTGGTGGATGACTATGATCAAAGAGTTCGTTATTTGTAAATATAAATAATAATTACCATGAAAAAAATATTTTAATTATAGATAAATTAGAACTTTGAAACCAATAATGAACTATGGTTATGATAAATTAAATTTTATAATAATAGAGATTGTATATTATACATATGCATGAGTAATGTTTCCATTTTCAATGAGTATTTTGGAAAGAGGCTAAGTAATATATTATCATTTTAAAATGATAATAATATTTTAAATACCTTATTATTTATTTAAATATAATTATATATATCATACATGTTATTTGCTTATAAAAATGGAGTCATGCCATTTTGTGAAGGAGGTAGTCCACACGTACACGAACGATGTTATTAACTTTTTTGAGTGAAAATATAAGAAATAAAAAGATTTTTTGACTTTTAAAAATAAAATATATATTCCATATATATAATAATAATTTCATTTATATCATATAAATTCATTAAATTTATCATTATCAAATTCTATGGGATGCGTTAGAGAAATATAAATCATATCTCATTATGAGGTATTAGTCAACCATGTAAACATGTGACAATATTGTATTTGTTGCATAATAGAATGTAAAAAGGTTATATATGATAAAATGAATTTATAGGAATAAATATTTTGTAAAATCTAATATTTATACTTTATAACCATTATCAAACACAACCTTGAGTTTTGGTAATGAAAAAACAAATGACATTAGCTTTGGGTGGATGTTTATCGTACATAAGACTAATGATTTCGTAAACCATTTGATTAGAGTGGTATTGTTGTAGGTTATTACCATAACAAAAAGGCATCTCATTATATGTAAGGTACTTTGTTTATTATTTGATAAATTTTTTATTATAATTTATTTATTTGTAGGAAGAAAAAATGCATGTTGAAGAACACTTCCTCTTCTTTGGCTAACCCCCATAGTGTTTCCCAAAATAAAATCATATGTTGGATTTATTTCAAATATAAAGCATTAGGATGTTGTAAATTAATTTTTATGTTATTTTTTATAATCTTTAATGATTCAAAATGGATTTATGTTACCAATAAGAGAGGATGGTGGGTGCCATTTTATAAGAATGTTGAGTAACTCACTTAGAATTTTTGTAAAGAAAAAGCTATACCAATGTATTCCATTGGAAGAAAGAGTCCAAAATGGATTATTTTAAATATGTAGATATTCTAGTCTCATAATATTTTTATAAAATATATTTTGGACATATTAGTTGGTTATTATATCCATTATATTTTTAGTCATCCATGATAAATGACCTTCTACATTATCCACAATCGATATTTTTTTCATCATTTACTATAAATTGTGGTAAAAAATTAATTGAACATATTAGATAATATAAATTATTTTTATTCAAAATATTGAATCAATTTTTTAAAAATTTCATTCACATATGTGGATAATTTTATTTTAAAATTAATCTCGTTTATTCAATTAGAAGTATTCATTATAAATAGAAAATGATGAAATGATTCAAAGGTGTTGATACCAATATTAAAAATGAAAATGTAAAAAATTAACATAATTGGATTAATTAACATATTATCTAATTAGTTTTAATTTATAATCATTTTAATATATATTTTATGGGTATATAAATTATTTAATTGAAAGGTACCCTCCAATTAAAATTCAATAATTTTTACTATTCATAAAAAATTAATACATTTTAAAAATAAAAAATATTAATTAAAAGTTAATATAAACTTATATTTCAAAATTTACTTATATTTTTATGAATTTTTTATATATTTTTTAAAAGGTAATTATAATTTATGTGCATAAAGGGAAACTAACCCTCCATTTAGAAAAATATAGTTTTCCATAAAACATTTTTTTTCAAATGCTTCTAATTTTTTATATAATAAATACATTTTGTTTTTATATATTATATACATTTTTAATACATATAATTTTCATAATTTATTTATTACTATTCATACCCATCAATTTAAATACTATGTTATAATGGTAATTTTTAAATAATAAAATTTTAATAAGGAATCATGTTCTATTCAGACCCAGTGTTACATTCAAGGAATGATATCAAAGAGATCGAGTTAATTTTTTTAAAAAAATAATAAAGTCTCATGTTATTTTATTTAATTATAACCATGTTTTTACACCTCATACATCCTATAAAATATTATTTTTATATTTCAAAATCTTAACGTGTGCCATTTTACCCCGTTAAAAATATTATATCAACAAGATTTATTTCTATACCTAATAATCCAAAACGTATAATTTCGAAATTAACTTCTAAAAACTAACTTCATGAGAATTGATAATAAAATATCCACTGGATAAGTGAGAACAAAAATACAAATTTCATATATATTAATAGATAACCATGTTTCTTCAGTGGATAACATTACTGGAGGGGAATATAAGGAATAAAACAATAATTATATATAGTGATAGTGGTCACTAATAACAAAAACATGTATGGTCTCTAGAATGTTATTATACTCTGAAACAAAAAAAATTTAACGATTTAAAAGTCTAATGATTCCTCATATATTAATTTATTATGATATTATTTTTATTTAATAGAAATTTCTTAGAGATAATTAATTCAATTAATATATTGTAATAGAATATTTGAAATTATAATCACTTTACATTTATCTATTCCATAGACACAATTTCATATATTAGTTGATCATATATGATATTTCTCAGCATTCCATACTACACTAAGTGAATATACAAGATAATTTCTTCAATGTTTGAATTAATTAAATTAACATTTACTAAAACAAAAGATACATAATAGAATGGTAATTCATTCCAAAAATCTATAGTTATCATTATATAAATGGTGAGTATGTGATCTCTAATATGATTTAATCCTCATATGGTCGCGTAATACATTAATCTCTAAAATCATGTCTAAATTTATATTTAAAAAAAGTATAAATAGTTTGGGTTTGGACCCATATAAAATATAAAAATCTAAAACAGTTGAGATATGTTCACTAAAATAATAAAATGAAATTATAATTAATCTAATCGATAACATAAATTAGTCCTTAATCATCAAATACTAAAATTGTGAATACTGTCATCATGAATTCTCTTGTAACATGGAAATAAATTTAATTACCAAAAATTGATAATTAAAACATTAATGATTCTTTATTCCTTAATAAAAACACATATTATTGGATTTATTACTTAAATCTAAAAATGTTCGTATCTAAATAAATGATAGAATTAAATAAATTTCCTAAAATTTATTAATCAGTTCCATTGTAGTTAGTATTATTCAATTTTAATTATAAATAACACAAATATTTTCATTGAAAACAAATTATCTCAACATCAAGAACACATATTGGGTTGTCTTTCCATTAATCATGTGTATTCAACGAAGTTAAAATTTGCACTGAATCATTTTTTGTTTTTCATATTTATCGTCCAACATATTCTATTAAATGCTTAATGAAAAATAACTACAGTAAAATCATTATTAATTTAATTATTCTTATAAGCTGTATATCATTGACAAAATAATCAAATACATAATTCATGAATTAAAACAGAATAAAATTAATCATTCTACTTCATATATGGTAATAAAATAATATTATACTGAACCATTAGAAACTATTATTGAATATTCCTTGAATTTTGGGGAATTCACTTCCATAGTGTGACAACTCTTTATTGTTGAAGCATTAAACATTGGAAACATTTTTTGTTCCCTATAAATGATAGGAATTGTTTTCTTTCTCTCAACGGATGCAGAGAAATCTCATTCTTATTAAGAAAGTACAAATTTTTTCTTTCCACACTTATCACTAAAATGAGAATCCTTCATTCTATTCATCCCTTTATCATTATATTTCTATGCCATCATCTTCATCTATGAATTCACATGGAATCCATTTTATAAAGATAGTTATTTCATTATCTAGTTTAACATGATAATATTTTCTCAAATGATTATAATATAAGGGTTATTAATTCCTATTGAACTATTATCTTAAGACCACTAATAAAATAAAAATTTATGCACTTTGGATAAAGTGCATTGATTTGATTCCCATTACTAGTTGAGATAATAGTTTCAGTAAAATTTAATATAATAAATTAGATCATATAATTATGAAAAATAATGAATAATCTTGAAAGTAGTGAAATACGTAATGAAAATTGAAAAAATAATACGTAGATAATCTCATAATCATAAATATGTTTTATTTTGGGATATAATTACTTGCAACTCATTCATAATGATTTGTTAAGAAAATATGATTTATCAGTATAATATCTCATGTGACTATCAAACTAGGTGCACTAAAAAGCATTTTTTCCTACACTATGTGATGATGGTTTTAATCACAATAGGCTATATTCATATTTAATCCCTAATATACATCTGTTCTAGAACCACATCCACTTTTAGTGTAAAAACAATGTTATATTTACTGTAATACCCACATAATATATTTCGCACTCAAAAAATAGGATATTCTTCTACACCCGTACTCAATTTGAATCATATTGTTTGTTTCGAAATATATGTTCTCATAAATCTATTTTTCAATGTTTATGATAAACATAATCTAATTCCAACTATTGCGATCCAAACCCTTGTATCATAGAGAAAGTGTGTACATTATTGAGTTGGATAAAATATAAGGAATCAAATCATTTAAGAACAAATATATTAGTTATCTTAGTAAACTAGATATCTACTTGAAAATCACATTATATATTAAATAATAATTTATTCAATAAAATTTACTTTATAATTCCCTTATTTCCCGCACAGTATCAATGTATAAAAATAACAAAACACTTCCTTGTACACTATAGAAAAAAGAATGGGGTGATCTCATATGCATAGAAAGGGTATGTGTACAACAGAATATGTGAATAAGAAGATATAATCATTATGGATAGGTATGGTGCTAAAAAATATTCCATTTAATCAATTAATTATCAACCCATCTCTTTATTAAATGATTACCAAATAATTCCATATAAATAATCTCATGAACAAAAAACATAATCATGTATATTCTATTTGATCATATAATTCCATGGAATATTGATAACAGAATTTGTAAATATATAATTAATAATGTTGGATATCAAAAATATAGCATTAAGGCATTGTTACTTGAAATATAATAGTATTGAGGACTTGTTACAAGACAACTATAGAAATGGGGAATGTCTTTGAATAAACAAAACATAGTTTGTCTCATTAGACCTATAGATGGATAATAGTGATATAGAGGGATCATCTCATCACTTATTAGGTCCAATTAATTCTTCTTATGAATGGGGTGACACATAATCTAATTAAACCATTGTTTTAAAGAACTACCCTCTTAAATTTTAATACATACATCAATAAATAAATGTAATCAAAAACCATTCAATGTAAAATGGTAAATATAAATACAATTTTATATCCCCACTTATATTGATCATAAACCATTCGAATAAATTACAATTATTGTATTATTAAACAAATCTCTATTTTATTTTCATTATAATAAATTCGTCATATAATTGGGGAATATAAATAAAAAAATAATTTTATTTTTTAGGAAAATATCCTTTTCAGTTTTAAAATCATTATTTAAAACTAAAAGATTATATATTTTTTAAAATTAAATTTATTTGAAAATAAATTAATTTTTTTAAATAATCTTTTAAGTAATTATTTGAATTTTGAGGAAAAAATTATGTTCCTGGAATATATATTAGAACAATGTTTATGTTCATGTTTTTGTAATATCCAAATCATCATTATTTTAAAAACATAAGGAAGATTAAATTTCATTTTTTAATGTAATAATGTGTAAAAATTATCTTAATAATTTATATGGAAAAGGTAAAAAAATTAAAAATCATTTTTATAATACATTGGTTTTTATGAAAAAGCATTTTCGACCAAATAGAGAAATAATGAATAAATTTATTTAAAATAGTTTCTCAATCATTTTATTTACCAATGTGTTATAAAATGTTATTATTACATAAATATGTCACGAATATCCATATATATTGAAAATATGTTTATTTTAACATATAAATATTAAATAATTCTCTCTAGGGAGACATATAGAAAAAAAATCCTCATTATTGATGAGATTGTAAAATAAACCCTTACCACTTTTCTTATATCTGAATTGTAAGTCCGATGAAAGATATGAAATACAATGTAAGACAAAATACATTCAATATAAATATATTAATGATATTAAATATCTATGTGGATGTATATACACCACACATGGGAAATAAGAGGTGAATATGGAAAATTCTTCATGGAATTTAACGTGTGACGAGATACCCTTACCATTAATCTGACTCATCAAATTCATTCATTATCATCACTAATAATAAATTTGGATTCATTTTAAAATAGTATAAGATGATTATTTATGTTTATTCTTCCCTTTATTTTACTTATTACCATTTTTATGATTACATAATAAATTAACATTACAACAGACGTTTTGAGGATATTTGGATTACGTGTCGAAAATAACATTGCAATATTCACTATGATGAATGTGGAAATTTTTTAATCAAATGTAGAATAATAGTAATTAAATAATTATCATAAATAAATATAAAAATATAATTTTAAAACTAATCATGATATATTATTACGAAAAAATAACTATATTACAATCAATGACATGGTTGGCCATTTTGTACACATGAGAAACATTTAAATTTTTTCAAAGATAAATACGGAAATAATTTAAGTAATATATTATCATATCATACTGATAATTACATCATAAATACCATATTAATTTTTATAAAATGTATATATATATCAATTCTTTTGTGTGTTGATGAAATAAGATTCACATCGGTACGTGATTGTGATATTACACATGACAAGAATTCTGTTATAATCATTAAGTGTGTGAAAAAGTAAGAAATAAAAAGGATATATTATTATTTAAAATTGAAAAATATATCCTAAATATAATTATTATTTCATTTATATCTCATATATTAATTAAATGTATCCTTATCACCTTTTTGTATAACATTTATAAAAGAAGAATCATATATCTTCATAAGGTGGTAGTCATCCATAAAAACATATGAAATTATTGTATACCCTATTAAATGGAATGTAGAAAAGTTATTAAGTCCAAATTATTCTTTTTACATTTATGTATTCTGTTTTAAAAATAAAAAATTTCTCTGTAATCATTTTTAAATTAAGGACTTACATAGAAAACGATTCTCACTCAGACTATCGTACAAATGTATCTATCATAATGATGTTGTCCATCTTACTAACATTGTCTATTATAATTACTATTTCTATAATACTAAATAGGCCAATCATAATGTCTCTGTCTATCATATTGACACTTTCTATCATACTAACTATGTCTATCTTAATCACTCTGTCTATTTTACTGTCTATTTCCATCGTAATCACTATATCCATCGTACTCATATGTTTAATCGTACCCACATTGAATCATATCAGTGATTTGAAATAAGTAATATTAGTCATACTCACATACAATATTTTTTTTCCTTTATCAAATAACATATTGAAATCTTGTAATAATTTTCATATATCTATTGTTTTAATCAAAATAATGTCATGAAGATAGTTGTAAACTAATCAAAATGATGTCGTGTTTTCTATTTCAATTTGACTGTTATAATGCCCAATTTCCATGTCCCTCCGATTTTTCCAAATATATATAACTATTTTTTAAAATATGACATTGGAACCTGAGGCCAATAAAAAGGTGATCATTTGATGTCGAGATAACACCATTAGCAACATCCAGGTTCTATATAGAGATAGTGTGACCTCTATATGCTTCTATAAAAGCCTTGAAATTACACAACATGAAAGGATTATTCTTATTTTTTTGTAATTCAAAATGTTAATTGTTTTTCTTTGAGAATTAGATCATGTGGTAATTATAGAGGGGTGTTAGGGGTAGGCAGATAGTGCAATTGGTCATCAGATCGAGGGATTTCAGGTTTTTGAAAAACTGGTGTTATGATTACCTACAAAATTGATGGCATTGGTGGATACGCATATGGATGTGATGATCATCATATTGAGGTTTTACTAGTGTTGGTGATATAAACCTATTATCCTAGTTAAAGGGATACCATGCTATTTGTGATAAAATATTTGTAATACATTTTTCATTTCGATTTATTAATGTAACATTAATTTTTTTTATTTCTTCTATCTATTTGTATTGTTTTTTTAATTGTTTTAATTACCTATTATACTTTTAGTATTGATTCTATACACTATATGGTAGAATATTTCAAACTTTTTATTACTATGATATTAGTATACAATCTAAATACAATTTTTTCATAACCTGTGGCGTCATAAAAATATCATCAGTCCAAGAGTCTGTACAGTAATTTGTTTTCTTTTATAAAAGTAATTGTGAATTTTTATATTATATTATATTATGAACCTTATAGGATTTAATAGAAATTTTTTAAATATAAAATTAACCCCTATAGTATTCGCGTAATCTCTAATCTATTTTGATTCATCAAAATGTATGTATGATATAATTTATAAATTCTTTTATTAAATATATTATTATCATATATATAGTTTATATACATCATTTTACCTATCAATGACTGGTGATAATAAAAAAACAAATGGAATCGATTCGCAAGGTGGTAGTCTTTTATAAAATTGAATGATGATTTTATAACCCAATTTATAGAAGTGGGGATGTATGTAGTTTAATACCATAACATAAAAATATGTTCGCATATGGGAGGGATAATGGTTATGATATTAGTATGTTTTAATAACTAAATCATGGAGGCGGAATAATATATAAAATAAAAAAATTTCCTTTAAAAATGTAACCTCTTTCCAAGAAACGTCAATAGGTTTTCCACATAAATGAAAAATATTGTTTTTTTATGAAAAAAATATTCTTAAATGATGGGGGGATGAAATTTAGAAATATTTTTGATATGTTTATGGGCAATATAAATGGTTTATGGTTTGAAATTGTGAAGAGGGTGGGTAAACATTTTAATGAGCTGTTTGTGGATCATTAGTAATTTTTTGAAGGAAAAAGGTTTACACGCATTTTTTCTCATGAATAAAGTGTACAAAATGAAGTATTCATGATACTTAGACATTATAGGGTTGAAATATTTAAAAAATATTTATTTTAAAAGTATTTATTTCATTTTAAACATTGTATTTTTAGTATAAACTCTTGGTAAATCCACTTTTACCTTAAGCACATTAATTTTTTTAGATATTTAATATTAATTATGTTCAAAACTTTTTGATAAAATAAATTATAATTTTTTAAAATATATAATCCATTTTCCCTAATTCCATTCATTGATTTTGATAATTTTAATTTAAAATTAATCACCCATACATGATGAGAAGAATTCTTTTTGATGAAATAATGTTCAAATGATTACAAATATTTTATAATATAATTCATTTTAAAAATGATTCAAATCATCAAAATATGATTAATTGATATATATATTAACAATATTTTTCATAACAAAATAATATATTATTTAATATTATAAATAATGTAAAGAATGGGTAGCATTCAATTAAAATTCTGTAATTTTTTCTGTTAATTGAAAAATGAAACATTTGTAAATCATTTCAAAACATCACCCAAAAAAATTTTCTACATTTAGATTTTAGAAAATTATTTAATTTTAATTAATAAAATATATCAAATTAGTAAAAATTAATTATAAATTATTTTTTAAAAAAATCTCTAAGCCTATTTTGAGAGAAATAATGTTTCACGGAAAATATTCCATTGGCTTTTAAATAGTTATAAGTATACCTCTAATCATTAGATTTCCATTTTATTTTTATTATATATTTTTAACCCATATAATAATTTAGTAATTACTATTCATACCCAAAAATTTAATTTCAAGGTTATAATGGTAATGTCAAAATAAAAAACAATTATAGTGTATCACATTTTGTTCAAACACAATGTTGTGTTCTTTTGATGATTTGAATGATATTGATAATATTTAATATATATATATATATATTAAAGACATTGTTTTTTATATTCCCTCATATTTTTGGTGTTGTGTACCAGATATTCTAATTAATCTGATTTTCAAATACTAAAATCTCAGGTATTTATAAGAATCATGTTTACAAAATTAATTTATTTTAAAGGGTATAACTATTTTAGTAAAAATTATAATAAATTATTTATTATTTTCATGATTTTTTCATTAACCAATCCATCCCCCCTCTAACATCACACTCGATCTAAACCATAGAAATTTGAAAAGGATGGTTTAGATCACATTAGGATAGAAACAGACCCTAGGTTTTAAATAAATAATTTGGATGGATTTCACCCTCAAAAAACAAAACAAATACATGGAATACACCCAAAAAAACTATCATTTCCCATTTATTCAATTAAAATCCATGCATATATTTTATTAATGAAAATAATAATCAATTACACAAATATATAATAACAAAAATGAAAAAAATAATATCATAGAATATATAAATGAAAAATAGACATAAAATATATAAAATGAATTAGATATATTTTTAGGTCGGCATTGAATACACATAAACACACCAAATATTATTACAAACAATTACCAAATACAAGAAATTTATTGGTGGTACCCCAATAAAACTCTATTACAAAAACCAACCCAACATTGTACATATTAATTATGGATCAAAAAAGATTCCAATGAAAATAGAAAATATATATATGTGATGATGATGTTAAATTATATATGAGGGTTGTGATTAAAGACACTCTTAGAAGATTCACACCAAGAATTATTTTAAATTACATTGAAAATATAGTCTTTTATTGCTTGTTTTAAATAAATTTAGAAAAAATATTTTCCTTCATGAACACCTAAAACCAAATATCACACCAAAACCATTATAAAGAATATACACATATTGTCATAAAATTTAATTTAAAGCATTTTAGACAATCTTATAAATCATTTTTTAATCCAAATTATGATATATAGTATTAATATATTTTTAGGCTAATCAATACAAAACCAATTTCAATAAACAATATATCATCAAAATGTAATCACATAACAAATGAGAAAAAAAATTAATTGGTCTTTGATCCATAAAAGCTAATATAAATATGCAATATATAGAATTTTTTCCCATAAAAAAATTTATTTACAATCATTGGAAACTCTATATTTCCAATTTTTAGATAGTACTTGTCTTTACTAAACAAATGAGAATAATAATCGATATATGATTTTTACAAAAAAAAATCAAGACACATTTATAGTATTCCCCAAACCTATATCAATGGTCCAACTCACTAGATATATGAAACACATTGATATTTTATAATATACCTCACTTCCTATAAATTTTATTTCGTAGATAACCTTAATTACACGTATGATTGGGTTTGAGAAAATTGTGACTTACTATTGAATTATAATTAGATAATATGGTATATAATGTCTTTAAATTTCATTAGATGGTAAAAAAGTAGAAACTATATTGTAAAAAAGTATGTATAAAATTAATTCATGGGTTTTATATTGTTTATAAATGAATATAAATTCCAATGAAGGTAAATGGTTTTTTTTTCAAAAAAATTGTCTTATATACCCTCATTAAATATTAATCATAACAATTTCAATTAATAACTATTTATTAAATTTTTAATTAATTTTCTGTGTATATAATAATATATATATATTCATTTTAAAATAATAGTTTTAAATGTCAATTAAATATGGGAAACTCGATTTTACTATTAAAAATGAATTACGGTAAAAAAATTTGTATTCTGAACAATTTTTTTAAAATGTATTTTTAAACTTTCCAATGTAGAATATTTAAATATAGATTAAATATTTGGAATAATAATTACAAATATTATTTAATAAGGTCACCATAAGATTTTATCAATGTGAAATGTAATAGAGGAAAAAACAATTCAGTACAATGAAGGATAAAATAGGTTAAATAATGGATATAAGGGATGGAGTGACCTAAAATATTATCTAAATCTATTCACTGAATATACATTTATTATATATCACCATATATATGATATTAGTCTAACTTTTATCCATATTCCCTAGTGAGTGAATTTATAATTTTTAGACACCCTTAATAATTACATGTTCTTTATATCAAATCAACCAATGAGCCATTAAATTGTTACCTATGATGATTGGACACATGGCCGCAAGAATGCTTACCTTTATTCTAGAGGCTTCCAAATATTTGTGACAGAATAGGATGTCCTAGAGGGGGAGTCTATAACCCCTAATCAAACTGGAATCAATGATATAAAATAATAGGTAATCTGAGGAAGAGGTTAGGTTGATGTGATGGAATAGAGAAGTATAGATAATAACTAAAGACATAAGAAATAAACCATTTTATATACTAACTGATATACATTTCATGATAATCATCAATTATGTAAATATTTTTTAATAAAAAGCACCAAGAAAATATAAAAATGTAAAAAAATTCCCCAGATAACTCTATTAACATCTTAAGTATAATCTCAATATTC
Organism: Viscum album; assembly: GCA_963277665.1. Classification (NCBI taxonomy): domain Eukaryota; kingdom Viridiplantae; phylum Streptophyta; class Magnoliopsida; order Santalales; family Viscaceae; genus Viscum; species Viscum album. The sequence goes on from OY728143.1 coordinate 1,021,870,469, forward strand.
TTCTCAGGTACATCATCATAGGAATACATTCAAGCATCATTATCCCGAACCCTACCATTTTCCCTTCCTACATCCAATAAGTCTCTTCACTTATCATTGGTATGCCCGAATACAGTATGATATGTAATTAGTTGGCGACAACAAAAGGTTTCTAGGAATATATATCCAATGCATATATTTGGGAACTTTGTAGATATAATAATGAAAAAAATTAATGTAATATGTAATGGGTCATCATTGGTTCCTAATTGACACCCGAATGAAAATACCAGCTTCTTTCATGAGGAGGGATATCTCATACAGTTTTCATCAAATATATATATATATATATATATATATCTATGTCTTTGTGTTTCTAACAATTTGTATGTATATATAATTAAATATATGTGTATATAAATTAACTAAATACCTTGTTAAATATCGCCATATATATATAGATACCAATAAAAGATGGAAACCAATACATTCAAAGGTGTCCATAAAAATATATAAAACTATCATTTTTTATTAGGGTTTATGCCAATGCATAATATCAAGGATATATAGGTACAAATATTCACCAAACTGATGGGTACAGTGAAACATCATGACCAAAAACCACGTGAAGACTATGTAACTTCATTACCACAATTCAATTATAATTGTGTTATTTCATTCCAAACATCAAATGATAGGTGAACATGAATTATCTTATCCAACACTATCCTCAAAATGTCTCAATGACCTTTAAAAATGGTTGGGTAAAAATAATACAATTCCTTCATGTATGTGTTTCAAAAACATAAGCCATAAAATTTTTAGCATTTAACATCTATCCATTCAAGGAATAATTCAAAATATATATATGATGTATATGAAATGAATACAACTTTCACTATAAATTATTTTAAATAAATCATCCAAAATATATTTTCAATCCAACCACACTCTGATGGTGGCTTGGTCATACCATAATTTACATGCACATATCATTTCATATGAACACCCAAGTTGAGGAATGTTTCAATGTTGGTAACATCATATAAAAAATACTGGTCTAATGGATGTTTTTAATGTGATTGAAAAATTATATTATGTACTATTATATTCTTAAGGAATCACATGATAGTTTAGTGTTGTGGAACCATATAGAATGATATATAGAAACAAATCCATAGGGTTAATTACTAGCCCATCTATCATATGATGTTAGAGAAGCCCTATGTCTGTTTTTGCCTTTAAAATGTTGTATAATAGAATAAATAAAATAGAAAAGTTTATTCAAAATAGGGAATATTAAATTTTATTTAAAATATAATTCATGAGGAATATATAAATGAATCAAAAGGAGAATATAATTTAATGGCTTATCGATATCCTTCAAATGTGACTAATGGTGAATGAATCAGATTCTATATGTAGAACTCAGGTCCAATAATATGTTTTAGTAAAAGGGAATGATCCATTCAATATAGTAGTTTTTTCACATGAACTTTTATTAGATAAGGTGTGGGTATGTGTTTTTGAAACGTTCATAGTTGTATGTTTTCACCATCCATCAACCTGGAGCTATAACAGTTCACTAATCACCCTAGACTCTTGTTTCCCAAAGTCAGGTGGCTTCCATAAATTTGATTGGTGATTTAAACTCCTTCATCGAATGGGTATAAACATATATTTATTCCTTCATCCATTTATTACTTCGTATATCTTTTTACCTGGTCAGGTCATCCCTCATATATTTCTTTAATTCTATTTAAACACGTTTTTTTGGACTTCTGGAGGAAGATAACTGTTAATAATGATTCTTCTATGTTGATTGGGTAGAGATTTTGATGATATAATATAGTAATGTTTGGGTTGTATTTGAATATATTAATATTTAGTACATTGGGGATCCATAAATTCATCCCCTTTAAATGTTTAATGCATCAATAATGAGGAATCATAGGAAAAAATCTTCTATAGTTTTGTGTTAATCAAATGGTAGTTACATTTAGGGGAACAATATTACCTGTTATTTTTGACATAGTCATCTCATTATTTATAAATGGGGTTGGGATTGTGAATTAGATAACATGTTTAACATCATTCATATATGTATTATCCAAATATTAAATTTATTTTGTGGATTGGTGGGTCCTAGGTATTATGTATTTATAGGATTATAGGGTCAATGTTTAACATATTGTCAAGAATTTGACTAGTTAAGTGTTTCATATTGGGTGAAATTATTATACATGAGTGTTTTGTAATTTTTGTACCCAAGGGTGTCTTTTTATGTCTGGATATGGTGGAGTATATCCCCCTGGGGGAGAGATTTCACATTTGGGTGTTTGGTTATGTGTGTCCCTGGCTGTGACGATATCACCATTTGTGATTTCTAGAGTGTATCCCTAGGTGGGAATATTTCTCACATGGGGTTTGGATTTGTGTGTCCTCAGGTGGGGGGATATTTCATACATGGGGGATGGTTATGTTTGTACTGACGGGTGTATATTTCACACATGGGATTTATTGGTTTATGTCACCAAATGGGATGATTTTAGACATGGGTTTTTGGTTAATTGTTTCCTAAGGATGGAATATTTCACAAATTGGTTTTGGTATAGTATCTCCCTAAGAGAGAATATTTAACACAGGCAGGTTTTGTTATGTCATCCACCAATATAAATATTTCACACCTGGAATAAGGTTTATTGTGTCCCTAGGGGGGAATATAACAAAATTGATTTGGTAGAGTGTCTCCCCTACGAAGAAGATTTCAGACTTGGGATATTATGGAGTGATTCCCTTGAGTTGGGGATATTTTACACATGAGATCTAGTGGATTGATTCTCAGGGTGTTGATTTCAGAAAATATATTTCATGGACTATGTCCCTGGGGGTAAAGAGTTCACATTTGAGGGTATTTTTATTTTTTTCTTTGTGAAGGATATTTAACACTTGGGAATCTGTGGTGATTTTCAGGGTGATGGGATTGAACCTTTGGTATGTTTCCTAAATAACCTTTTTGGGAGATGGGGATAAAAACCCACATATTTCTGTGACATATTTTTATATCATGTGATAAGACTAGTCCATGAATTTTAACATATCATGTTGATTACACTCATTTCATGGATGGAGTGTAAAAACATTATAAGGTGATGGAATATACATATTGGCTCTATGGAGTAGGAGTCCACAGGGATAAGGTGCTCAGGACTGGAGGAGATATCAATGTGGTTGTCATCCCATATTGAATATACACGTTATGTATCATTCACATCATAAAAGGTAAGGATATAATTTGATATATTTTTTTAATTTTGTTTTTGTTTTTAATGACATATGAATAAAATATAGATCTTGGTATTTTTATGTCATGAATCTCAGATATTTGATGGGGCTACACCCTGATGGGTGTCGTGTCAATATGGTTAAAAATTATAGAAAAAGGACACTATATCAATATAGGAATGATTATTCCCATTATTTATTAACCATTAGGTAATATGTGTCCATGAATCATGTGCCTCTATGAGGGTAATTGTTAGAAACTATAATTGAGGAGTTGAAATTGGGGATCCTGACATTGGGTGGCTAGTATTTAGAGAATTTTGAAATTTAATGGCCCAATATTTACATTATGTAACTTATTGGGGCATAAGGATTGGTGTAACAAGTAGTATAGAGGATTGGGTGTTGGTTAAGTAGTTTTTTTGGATATTGAGGCCCTATTAATATGAAAATATTGAAATATGTTTGGATAAAAGGTGGAACCATGGTAAGGCCTTGTATAAAAGTCTAAAAATGTTTTATTTTTTTGAATGATCGGGGTTTAATAAAAGTTAGTGGTTTGAAATAAGTTTAGATCTATTATGAAAAATATTTTCCCCAAACCAGGTTTATCCAACCTCATAGTGAATTGTTTCATTCCATTAGAATGGTTTTGAGATGGATAAATAACTTCTGAAACGCCAAGATCCCAAAATGGATTATAACTTTTTTGAAGGGAAGTAAAATTCATGAAATAATTTTCCAACATGGTTTTACATACTAAACAACATGTGGGAGGCTGTTTCATGAAGGATATATACCATTATAAATTATACTCCTCTCATTCTCATGAAGCAAATTAGTTATTCAAATTGAATTATTTTCTCAAAATATGGAAGCAAATGTCCCTTAAAAGTCTAACATGTAGAGGTATTTATAATACTAACAATTCATATGGTATTAGTTTTTATAACGACAAAGTATTTCATTGATGATTATAAGATTTGATAAGTTACAGGGCTCCGATAATAAGAGTTCCATTGCATGAACTTTGCCGACCCAGCTCTGCATGCCTGGGAACTTTCATAACATAAACAATAATTATCTAGAAGATACTACCAAATATGTTAACCTTTTAGGTGTTATAGAAAATGGTGGTCTTCAAAAAATAATTACACTTTTAATTTTTTACCGCCTATGATATATGCATATGGTGGCTTCCATGAACATCAATTTTGTTAAATGTTTTTGACCATCATGAACCAGAACAAGAATTTGATTTTGAGTATTTTTGAAATGAATTTTCATCAAACATCCATCACATCCAAAACTGATCTAATTTAACGTATATTTTTGGGTCACCACTGCCTAACCCACGAATTATAGCTGATGATGGAATAAATAGTTATATTTTGAGGGAAACCCATATAAAATTATCAATTGGCAAGACATATTCCCAAAAAATGGGTCTCAACCATCATCTTTAAATAGAGGATAAGGTCCCAGAGGTGACCATGGGATTTAAATTAACTATAATGTTGCTCATTATTTTCATGAAAATCATCATCTTCATTAGAATTTGGTGAATTCAGGTCTCACCCCGCCTAAAACCAACTGCTTTTGGGAACTATTGTTTTGTTAATAAACCATCACAAGCCTATAAATTCCACATTCTAGACCATTAGTAATAGACGATCAAGAACATGACCTAAAAAATATATTATTCCTTGGTTAAAATTGTCACATATGGTGCTGCATCTTTTTCAAAATTGTGGTGGATATTGTTATGAATATCATTATTAGGCATTTCTAGAGGGATTCGAATCATGACACACTCAAAAAATTGCCCTCAAAGTCTCATCAGAAGTGAGCATTACGTAAGATATATGAAAAAATCTGACTGATGGATTATTATTTCATCCCCATTAATAATATGGATGTTTCCACCTACTAGTTCTAGAGGATTCAATGAAGGAATCAGTGGAACATGAACATTGGATGTCAAATTTTGAAGGAACTCATTTTTAAAACATCATAAACCCTCTAATATAATATAAGAAAATCAAAATAGAGGCATTATAGTTAAATTTTTACCTTTAAAATTTTGTAATTATTCTCAAAGTGAGCTTGGGTAAACCACACAAGTTGTTAAAATAAGTTTAGGACCTAATAGGGGAAGATATAGTGCGAGAAACATAACTGATTTCGAAGGCTATGAAGACTATGCCAATATATTTAGTTTCATTGGTTGAGCCAAATATACTAGAAACCTCAATGAAGGTGGTCGAGATATTTCCCCTGACAGATGTGGTTGATGATGCTATGTTTTCTAATCCTTCCATGGTAATTACAAAGGCAGTATATGTGGCTCCCATTATTGGTGAAATATCTAATAATGAAACATTTTCTCAAGACCAGGGAATTTGTATTCATGATGAATTGATTGAGTATGACCCCACTAGTGATTTGTTTTTATTATTTATTTAGTATAATAATATTCCATAGGATGATTTCAAGTATTTGATGATATATTTTTCTATGGAAATATATGTATTCATATACATGGAATAATGTTTTTGTGCAAAATTTCATCACAAAGAATTTACTGGAAGATCTTCCAAACTATTTCAGATCATTCCCTTATGGGTTAATCATCATAAGTAATGTATGGGTGTATTTTATCATCATCAATTAAATATATCATGACTTAAAAAATTGACATTTCATGTTATTAGTGGATGAATATTGACATCTCTTCCTATAGTAAGAAGCTTGTGGGAAATTAGGAACTCTATTTTGTTGAAGAGGATTTAAATCACATAGAAGGGAATGCATGAGATCATGCTTCTATCATCAATTAGTAGTAAAGATTTACCATCCAATTTAGGGAAACACTAGTTTTATCTGGGGTTAGTCAACTGATGAATATTCTTTAGTGGATAAGTGTTATCCTGAATATAATCATGTGAAAATCAGTGATGAATAATTTTTCCCTACTCATGATTTAGAGGTGATTAATTTGGATACGAAACATCAGACAATGGATTCATATCAATAGAGGATATATGATAAAAAATTATTAATCCCCAGAGTTGATACCTAGGTATTTTTTATGTATCATTTAACAAACTTTAGGTTACAACATGTTGATGATCCTCCGGATAATTTGGAAATGTTTTTTTAGACATGGTATGTGCTTCAAAATTTTCCTTTTGATATATATCAATCATATCAACAATAAACCAATCAATGAACCCCTAATCCCACATGAATAATGGTTTCAGTTCAAAACAATGGGAAAATAGGGAAAAATCAGTTATATGAGAATTAAAAATAATGGTCAAACTCTAGGGGTCTAAACTTGTATATTAACCAGCAAGACTGTCCAAAAAAGATAAGATATATGTAGTGTGTAGGGATATCTATGAAACCTATTTTATTTTCCATTATGCACTAGGTGCTTGAGTGGGGTAAATATATCGTAATTTAATTATACCAAAAAAATTTGTTGATTATGAACTAAAAAAATAAAGACACCATAGATTTGAAACACAATGGGGGTTACATTATGATAGAGTATTGTTATGGACATTTTTTGCAACATTGATTCAAGTATCATTTTTCATTCATTGGCGATAAGAAAATGAGGGTAAAAATTGATCATGTTTTATATGGAGGACTTATATCTAAATATAATAAGATGAATTTTAGTAATGTGTCAAGGATATTAGCTGATCTAGTGTGCACATGGACTATATTGCTTAGGGGATCGTTCCAATGTTGAAGGTAATGGGGATCCAAGTCAAGGGGGATGTGATAAATTTTAATGAACTAATGGATGGTTTTAAAGGAGTTAAAAACTATCCAAATAATCCATTGTGTTATTTAAAACATTGTTTATGTGTATCTGTTCGAAAAATGTATATAATCATATTCTATTTGTATCATTGTATTGGATGTCAATCAAGGAGTCAATTAACATTATTGATTCAGTAGGTTACAAACACCGAAGGTTAAAGGGGGATTCTAAGAAAAGGTCATAAGATGGATCAATATTTTTTTCCATCAAATTATGTTTATAGACATTTATTTTAATATCATACGATGAGGATGGGGTAAAAAAAATTTAATTTAATATTGTGAGGGTAATGCATCATATAGTTTATCTTCAAGTGATTTGGACATTCATAACGTAACACATTAGGGTAACACCTAGAGTTACTGCTTATTAAAAATTTTCTTAGGGTAATTATTTATCATTTTCCTAAAATAATGTGTTCAATGAGAATATCCATATTTTTTCGGGGGTCAATAGTGGGTAGCAGCTAGTTGTGTACCATGACCTTTTATCCACTTAATTTTTCACAAGTCATAGGATTACCTGGTGGGGGGAGTATGACATTGTGTCATGTTTCCAATATGTTTTTAAAACATGTCAGATGTTTGTTCCTATTTCCATTTGAATTTTATGGTCATACATGTCAGACCAAGTAGTTAATAATTATTTAAGGTCATTTTTCACAAACCATGGGGTTGAAATCAGTTTAATATCATTAGGCTCAACAATTTCATAGAGTTTATGTCCATTTAGATTTTACCAAATTGATATAAATATTTTATTTTATTAATTATTGGATCAATAAAGATAGATTAATTTCGTATATCATGGTCCATGGTCTTGAAAATTGATTAATGTTATTATTCTTGAAAATTAGGTGGATCACTACTAAAATGATCATATGAATTCGAAGGTCAATAAAATATGGGAATGTAGTTCCTCAGTGTACTTCACAATGAAAAATAATATTGCGTGAGTCACATATAGTTAAAACCATGATTCTTGGATAGTGGTTTGAATGTATCAATGTAATTAATTTGTAATTGGGGTGAGGTAACTCGATGGGAATGAAGATCCTCATAGGACCTACCACATGGAACATCCATGAGATAACATTATCATAGATTATGGTTTCCATTATTATACATGGGATCATAGTTTATAGTAATATAGTTCTATATAATGGGTGAATAACCATAAATAACTTCTCTAGCATGACATATTGGCACCCTGACAACAATTGAGGGCCAAAAAAGACTATCAAGACATTAAAAATTCCAAGGAATGTGTGCACATTCTAGGATTTTTTATGATTAGTCATGTGTCAATTTTTTTAGTAATGGATTTTGGAACAAATTTTCACCCATGTGTGTCATCCATTCTTGAGGAAAAATGTTCAAAACCCACTTAGCACACCTTAGCTATCCTTGATGAGAGAAATAAAGAGTGATTTAGAGTTCCATTTTCTTCTAGTGGGAACATAAAAAGGTGAAAATAGATAAAATTATAGATATCCCATGAGGGTATATTGTGTCTTTCAATATGTAGGTAGAATATTGGTAATTACCAATAGGTAGTGAAAAAAATTTAATGTGATAAAAAAACATGGTATACACCCGCACAGGTCATGGTTGGAGTGAAAATGTAGGATTAACATTTTCACAACATTGTATCATGGATTCCTATTTATGTTTGCTTGTATCTAAAGTATCATGATCCTAGTTTTGTCGGTGTGATGGTTTGGTTATGAACCATTTATTTTAGGGATATCATTAATATTGGGAAGATGATGATTATTAAAATTTAAGAAATCATGAATTGGGAATGTGAAAGTCAAAAATATCTCAAATATAATGTTGAGTTCCAAGGATCTATTAAATCATACACTCAACTATGTCAGATGAATATTCTCCTAGGTGAGTATCAAACATGGAAAAAAAGGGGGAAATATAAAATTTGATTACGGTATGGTTAGACATATGATATGAAATATTTCTTAGTTTGATTCTCACCTAACAAAATATACATCCTGCACATTTGAGCATGTGCCGTAATAGCTCCAAGGCGACTAGAAATTCCCTTTGAGGCAATTTTCTCTTGAAAATTTTCAATTCATGCTCACCTTGATTTGGATAAACATCATCCACCCAATATTAATGTTATCCCCAATAGGAATGAAGGAAAATGACAACGGAGGGGTTGTGAACTCTCTAATGAGAACATTGAATCTTCTCATAATGTTCATATAAAGAATCCAATTTTGATTCAATTAGGAATGAAAATATTTTGATGTAATTCATGGAGGTTTTTGGTTTTGTTCATCCAATACCTATCATATGATCCATCCTATTTTATACAGTGTATGCTTATATTTTTACGTCTTGTACTAAGGATGCAGTTTTCTTCATTACATTAATTTTATATCAGGCTTCCTAGATTCATACAGGGTAAATATAATGATTAAAATCATTTCATAAAGACATTTTTTATTCATCCCATATTTTCAAGGGAGGAATCCCATTTTTATATGGGGGAATGTCTACAGTTCTGGATCATGTGTGTAGGGATTTTTTTTATAAATTCATATTTTTTCAATGTGTCTTCCCAGTATTATATGGGTTGTGTATTTAGTTTAATATCAAATGATGAAGCCAATATTTTATTTTTGATCATATACTTTCATAAAAGAAATCCCTGGATTTTATGGTGTATGACTAAATTTTTACAGCTTGTGTTGAAGAGATATTTCTTTTCAGATTAAGATGGAATAAAATGAAGTATATTGGATTCTAGTTTAATATCATATATCTCGAACCATATCCAGTTCATCTGGTCTAATGTCACATATCATGGACCAATGGGTTTAGGCATCCTATAGAGGCTTGAGATGCTTGAATGTGTGATAAACTAACATGAAAGGAGGGATAAATACACCATCGTCCACAAAAAACTCGACAAACCATACTCAACTTTATGGTATTATACTATGTGAGGATATATCCTTCAATGAGTTGATGGTAAGGAATTATTCCATGATATGAGATGTTGGAGTCACTATTTATCTTTTTGGGAATAGTAATCATGCCACCTATATTCTATGATAGGTCATGGTAGCATTATAACACGGGTAAGTTGTTTTCTACTTTTAATTAGACAATGAATAATCTAATATTATTTATATGAAGTATTCAATGTTCATTACATATGGTAAAGTTATAGTTTGACAACATGTGTTTAGGAAGTTCATATAGTTTTATCTAAATATTTTCATATGTGAAATCCTAGGTTTACATGGGGTATTGTTATAGTTTGACATCCAAAATAATGGAGGCTTGTGAGGCTTTCAAATTTATCTATCCATACAATGCCTCTAAATATGGGTTCAGGAGGGAATATAGATTCCCTAGTGAGACAAGGAATTATATTTTGTTTTTTTCCTAATGATTAGAACTATATGACTATACATATTGATATTCATGAATGTAATTGGTGGTTTTAATGGTGAATATTCCGCTAGGATTAACGACATGAGGTACTTGAATCATTATGCATCTTAGAGGAATAGGAATCAAGGTATGTGTAGTAATACATCTCAATGTAATTGGATATCAGTTTTGGTATGTTAACTTCCTCTCTAGTGAGGATATGGTGAAAAAGAGATGGGGGTATTAGTTTTTTTGAAACAGTAGTGATGAATAAAATCTTGATAATTAGGGGAAAGTGGCTGGTGTATATAGATAAATGATTAAAATTCTTTGAAGATAAATTGAACATGTAATTTGAGGATGATAGGGTAGTGAAAAATAGTTAAAAAGAAATGTGATGTATCCAAGGAGTCTCTTCACTAAACAATGTAATCCTAAAACTAGTTTCACATTGTTTGTGGTCATAATTTTTGGACTAGGGGAATTTTCAAATGTTTTTAATTTCCTGATGCTTGGATAGGACGGATGTTTATTTAATGTATTTTTCAATGGTATTAATGAGGTATAATGCAATGAGAAATGATAGATATGAAATCCCACGTTCCACATAAATATCATAAAACAAACAACCATTAGTTGTTGTACTTAATGATCAATCATCATGTGTGGCCAAAGTGACAAATGTAAGGGAATGTTATCTCCCCCCCCCCCCAAATTGGGGGTATGAATTCATGATATATTTTTGGCTGGGTGCAATGCTATGTTTTCCAGATGTCAATAAATATCATATGGGAATGGGAATGAATCCACACATAGATATAGAACATGGCATGATATAAAACCAATGTTGGTAGTTGAAGGATATCCTCTCGACGAGGATATTAAGATATCACGTGGTCTCCATGTGGCATTCCATATTTATGACACGAGGTAAGGCTAGAGTGTCTCTCATGGTGTTGAGGAAGTTACATTTTCTTTCATCTCACATTTGATATGTGCGTAATAAATTGCTTATTTCATAGAGTACGAAAATAGGATAAAATCATTAAATGGAGATTCTTATAATTTTAGTTTAAATATATACAAACAATCCTATAGAAAAAATAATTAGAATACGGTCAGGATTAATTGATTAAATGGTGTTTTATCGGTTTATGTTCATAGAACATGGATTCCAGTTTATAAAGTTTATATTTTTGTAAAACTGACCATGTCTACTAGAATATTAGTTTTTTTCTTTTACCCCAGTCACTATGGATTATGTTCACATAGATTCAGTCCTTGTGGCTGTAGATTAAGGTTTTATAGTTTTTACACTAGTTACTACATTTTAATTTAACATAGTTTTTATTGTTTCCATCATTTTAAGTACATCGTTAGAAACATTACATAATTTGGTTATTTGAATAGTTCTTCATCCATGGTTATTAATGTGTATGATCCTTTTAAATATGCATTATGAATGGAGTAATGTATATCACTTTTTGCACAAAAATTGACAGATTGTTTTGGGTATCGACGATATTCCAAGATCAAGTACAGCGTCACCCTATGCATTTATTGGATTTGAAACATCTTATTGAATGTTATCTATATCCTATTATGTTTCATCACTATGTTATATAAGTAATGAATCATATATTCCATGAGATCCTATAACTTCACTAGATAGATTGTACTATTTTTTCCAGCATCCTGTGGTCTTATATTGCTATTTTACTTAAATAAAACTAAAACTCAATAGGTAATACTGCCTATTTTCCATACACTAAGGAATGTGGTGTTTCCTAGGTGGAATATTAATTATTTGTTGAAAGGCCCAAAATTAATTAATAATCTTTTTAATACTTCTATTTTTATTCTACCCTGCCATTTTTTACAATATATTAAACATTTCTTTGTTGAGTTACCCAATCTAAAAATTTTCCATTGAATTGTTGATGGAAGTGTCATTGTACCATATGATATACATGGTGCACATTTTCATCATATCAATATCATAGATATTGGATTCATCTTCTATGATAATAGTTTTAGTCCCCCCAACCTGATGGATGATGGGACAGAAACAAACTCCATCATGTATGGGGTTCTCACCAACATGAGGGAGACCACTTCTTCCAATTTGGAAAAAATTATTTTAGAGTAAAAAATAACATTCGGTCAAGTTAAATGAATTTTCATAGTGTCCAAAAAATTCAAATACTCATACTACTAAGGGAAACTAGTATTTTTTATTGTATATAATCTCCAGTGGTAGATACACAATTTTAGCATGGATAATATACAACTGAAATCTCATAGAATACTCAATTATGTTATGAATCAATCTTGTGTATATATATCCCAATCTTCCTATTTTATGGGATAGATTCAATCCTTTTTAATGGAGAAAAAATTATTCATCATGAAACTCATGAATAACATGAGGAAACATTTCTCATTAGATGAAAAAAATGTAGAAATCCATCAAACTGATGCCTACATAAGGTTTTCAAAAGGAATGGACCACTCTGAATGGTAAACTGCGTTTCATGCTGGCAAATTTTCTCATGCATGGCTCGATATGGAAGGATAATAAAACACTAGATATACATGATTATGGGAGTCATCTAATAGGGAGATTACACTTCCTTTAAATTAGTTAAGGTCTAAGGAAGATATGTATTATCATCCACAAGATATTAATTTTTTTCTAAATTATCTATGGTTTCATTAATGATGACTCTCAGTTGTTCCCCATAAATGATCTCGTAATCCTAATTCTATTTTACAAGAGTTGTAACTATTAATTACAAAACATTATCTTGAAAATTCTTTGACTTATGAAAAAGGCTAATAATTGGTTGGTAAGATTAAAATTCTATCATATGATGGTTACCTTTCTATAGGGGCACCACCTCTTTCAATATGAGAACATTTCCACCAATGATCTACTTGATGAATTTATCATATTCTCCCTACATGTTTAAAAATAGGAGATAAATATAGATAACCAAATAAATATTTGTAATTTGAGCCTAATATTCTTTTTCATTATTGCTGCATCCTTAATCAATAAGACTATTTATGGAACAATGATATTTGATGGAGTGATGAAAAAATTTCCCTCACATACTTCATTGAGATTAGAGACATTCAACCTTATACTGGCCATACTCTAATGGGATCCATCAAAGGTATTCTTCCATCATGGTAAATCATGATATGGAAATTTAAACGATTCATCCATAAAATAATCATACATGGGATGTTCTTGATATGATTGATGTGTGGCCATAAATTCTACCAACACCTATAACATAACAACATTCTAAGAGAGAAAACTGATGTCAAACTGTAATATAATTACCATCCATCATGATAATCAATCACACATTATTGTTATATTGAGTTTATATTATATAGGTTATACTAGGAACAATATATATATCTCATGGTGTTATGAATAATATCACAACTTATGAACAATGGAGAATAGAGTGATAAAACTTTTCTCAATAAGAGAGTATCTTTCCAACTTGTCGAGGATCATGTTGATGGTATATTAAATACTAATTCCCAACAATTATTCTTGTTTTTTTGTATTATTGAATTAATGTACCATAGCAGAGTGTTCACGTAAAGGACCAACAGACGTCCTATGATATGGGGAATTAGATAGGGAGGCTGTATCATGTACTTTTCAATATCCTAAATTTTGTTCTAACACCATGCATCCCACAAAAAATGAAAAAAGTGTTGATAATCCCTAAAAATGGAATCACATTCTTCATATATTTTCAATTAATAAATTAATGTATTCTACGTTGACTTATAGGACTTACTAAATCTAGATATTTCATCAAGGAGTAATTTTATTCATAATATTCAATTTTTCAAGAATAATATTTCTTCCTCTATACCTTATAAAATACATTAAATACTCATGAGTTCACCCCAAATGCACACCATTGGATGTTCATAATTTAGGTATGGAAGTGGAAAAGGGAAAAAAATCTCAATAAACATAACTATGTTCTGACACTGACTTGATTTTTCAATGATATATTCCGCATTAGACTCCACCAATTCCCCGGGAATTTCTTTAATGATGTTGTTCATGGATTAATGGTAAATGGATGTATAATTCTTCAATCCTAAATTTGTAACACTTTATAAGGTATATCCTTGCATCCACCCAAAAGGTGGTGGACTCCAAACCATCGGGGTCCATCATGATCTAATTATACCACATGTATCTATCCATTACTAAGTGGGACTAGTATGTAGACATAGAATCAATCAATAGTTATATCACTGGAAGAGGAAAATCATCCTTTATTCAATATAGGATGAACTAACTAAATTTGATTCAACATCTGATAAACCCATTATCTTTACTTCTTTGTAAAATTTCATCTATCCAAGTATGACATCAGAACTCCATGAGTATGTAGTACTTAATAATCTTATAAACCACAATCTCAACCACGGCACTATGAATGTGTTTATATTTCTATGATTTTGTTTGAACCCATGATCACCCACATAGAGGCAATGTGCTGAATAGAGCCCTAGGTGTCTATACATAACACCTCATCGTATCTCAAGGATAATATGTCGTGCTTCTATTTCATTTAGGCCTCATATTTTTGTTTTTACATCGATGGAATGGATACATTAATTAGTGTCAGCTTCATTTCATCCTTGTAACCAATTCTATCAAGGGATAACTCCTTAGCAGTGGTGTATACACCCTAACCAAATTTTCTGTGGGGGTGGGGGTGTCATCAAATTCATCTTCATTATATGAGATAGTGATATCAGAAAGAAAAAGTGAATCTTCTTTGATAGTGGAAATTAGGGGATCACTACTATATGTGCTTGTGGATAAAAAATAAATTATATTGGGATTTTATTCTACTTATATTATGATGATTGATGTTGTTGAGACAATTTTGTTTTGTTTCCATCTAGTATGTTAACCCTTAATATAAAAATCATTGTGAATGTTTGATATCATCGAGTCATCCCTACTTTGTGAAACATATGGTAATGTCATATAAAAATGGAAATGGATTAATCCCCTTTAACATTAGTGGAGACATGTTTTCTAATACCATTCAGGCATATCTATATTAGGAGTCGGAGATAATTTTCGAGAACTCCTTTTGGTGCAGATGATGAAACACCCAACCACATATCTGGCATCATGGTATCTAACCGGTGAATGGGGAGAACAAATAAATCATTCACCTCTACATATTGACTAGATACGTTGGTTGTTTTTCCATTATGGGAATTGATAAATGCATCCCCTTCACTCTAGACCATATTTCGTTCTATATTTTGTAAACACCATCAACATATAAAGCGTCGCACATGTCAACTGGGCATTCACTGCCATGGAGTATACTTACTATACCATAAAATGAATTCATTGGGAAGTCATTGAATGAGGTGGTGTTTGATTAATGAAAATAGATATATGGAGTCCCCAATAATGGATTATATACAATATTTAATTATACAATGAAAAATCTAGTTCTTGAAACTAGTCCCCGAATTGATTCATTATCGGATTTTTTTACATGGATTTTCTTTAATATTATCATACTTCTGAATTTTTTTTGATATAGGATGTCATATTTTTTATGTAAGTCAATGATTATTGAGTGTTTGGGTCAAAATTATGTGTATCCCATAACTAGTGTCTTCTATAAAGATATTTTTTTCTTCACTATTTAACAGACATGTGATATACATTGGGTATATTTTCAATTGAATCGTGACACCCTCATCTTATCCAAATAAAGAGATAATGTACTGATATTTTTCAGAATCATCATACTCTTTGTATTATTATTCAGTATAATATACCCTAACATAAAATAGACTGTGGTATTAAAGGATTTTTCAAGGGACTCAAAAATTTCATTTTTTTGGTAGACTCCCAATGAAATCGAGAGCCAAGAAGGTATACTGTAAAGGTGAATCAAATCATCAAACATATTTTCTAGAAGATATTATTTTACATAATATGGTAGTTATGTAGAAGTGAATTAAAATGATTTTATTGGATGAACCAATGGGGACTATATAGTACTTGTTATATTATACTACTATAATTTTTTTTCCGGTTTGAACTATATGAAAGTTGGGTGTCAGCCAGCAAGGGTCAGGCCTTTGTCCATGATGATGGTTTTGGTGTGGTCACAACTATGTTTCATAGTCCAATAATACATTCTTCATATGAGGTGTGACATATGGGGATACTTGATCAAGATTCACTTGATGAGCAACATGCGATTCTTATTATCTTATGATAACAGTATGATCTACCAGGTTTAAAATATAGAGATAATAATTTGAATAACTGATGTGTCCACTATATCTCCATTAAGGACATTAACTAGAGGTGCCTAAGGTTTCTACATTATAATACTCATTAACTGGATTATGTGATGATATCCACTAGTTTAACTGGTTTTATAATTTTTTATTCTTGCTCCAAATCAGAAGAAATAGGGAATACCCTAGGAGAACCACTTAACTCAGGATGCATGAAGTCACCAAAGGTGATAATGACATTTTTAACCAGTATGAGAATCTAATTTACCATATTCAACATAGGAATAACCTTTTGATACATGTAAGGTTGTAAAAAATATGTATAGGTTGTGGTTAAGGATTTTTGGTAACCATAAGATGTTATGGCGTACTCAATTGGGAATGGATGATACCATGGGTGTGAGAGACTATATAATGTGACAGTCATTATAATTTTGAATTTAGAGTCTATGAACATCACCCAATATGACTAAAACATGATGTAAATTGTATAGGATTTGATAAAGGATTACAAAAAGTTTTTTGATAATGATTATAAGGATTCTGTGATATAGGATATGTTCGGTGCAAAAAGTGAGTTCTTCATACTCGTTAGCTTTCATTTTGGAAAAAATAGGATTTCATTTACCAGGATGTAGATGAAATATAATGGAACATTATAATCATTGAATGATTTGGTCTTATTTATCCCTCCTATGAAGGGAATCTTGGGATATTGTCCTTGATGGAGTTTGGGCCACATTGTATCGACAAAGAATCTTTGATTCATGAGGATGTGACTATCGGGGATTCACTATTTCAGGTTGGTCTTAATCTGGATCATCTAGAAAGGGGAAATAGGTGTACTCAATAACGATCCTCTACATTTATAGTGGTAGTTTAATATAATTTTTTGGGAATTATATTTGTTTCTATGTGGTTCCATGGTAGGGAATTTTTTTTGAATGGATACATCTAGATATTGTACTTATTCGTAGAACTCACAAAATATTATTGGGTCATTCATGGAGATGAGGGTTTGAAGCAGCTCATTTTTAAAATTCTCTACTAACATCATATATAGATTATCCTAGGAAAAAACAATCTCAAAATTACAAATGATTCACTTCCATTAGGAAATGTGGTCGGAAACTCACTTATCAGGCATCTATATTCATTTGAAGAGGTCGATGATTCTTGCCCGAAAGGAGGTGGAGAATAACTACTAGAGGATCTATATATGAATTTTCCCACTACCTCTAATAGAACAAAATATTAGTTGAATATGCTAGGAAAATTCAAGTACTTATAGAGTCTAAAAATCATCAGAGATTTTTGGCATTCACCTATTCCAAAGACCCCACAAATGGACCGAACCATGAGCTAAAATTGTATAATGGTTTTAGTTGATCACTCATCCCATTAAACAATGTGTATAAAGGATTGAGTGGTTTTGCGGGAGCTCAACCATGGTCCACACATTCAATGTAAGGACATCCATTATGATAAATTAACAACTATTTAATATTAAATACATCAAGATGGGTAATTAGAGCAGTTATCTTGTAAACATAAAAAAGATTTCAATTTCACTAATGTGTTGAGGGGAACTCCATCTCAGTGAGTAGCATGACTTCGATCCTGAGGTGAATAGCCACTATACACATGCATGGTGGGAAACTCATATCTCAGATTATTTCTGTATCCACCATCTTCTACCATGATCTACTACCTAGGTTCACCATATTTATATTGTAGGGTCGGACTAAATATTAATGTGTACACCACTAGAGATAAGATGGTGTACCTTATAGAATTATCAAGGATTGGTTTCTTGATGAAAATAATTTCAAAAATTATATTTTTATATTCCTGAACCTCCTTATCAATGTAATCTATTTTAGTAAGATACTAGAATTTTTTCAACCTCAAATGGTATGACATGATATGCATGCCCATTTAATTTTTCAATATATCTGTAAGTAGATTGTAACAACTCATTGGGGTAACTCTCAAGGATCAGTCCCCATCTATGATGAGCATTATTAGAACATATTATGGGGTATTCTTCTGTCGTGTCATCCCTTAGAGTATGTTTTTTTATCAATCCCCACATATATAGTCTCATTTAATGGATCAATGGTGGACAATAGTGGCCACATTAATCCCGGTGGTGTTCATGGATAAATCATCACATTCAAAAAAATATATAGAATTTATGGTCATGTCATTTCTATAGGACGTTTTTGAAATAGAGTGTAGCTTAATTCCCCAGGACTCTGATCATTATGTGTTTAAATACAACTCCCATAACCTGATAGATCATGGTTGCAATTAGAAAACAGGTTTTCAAGTTAGTCGGATTACATCCATATGATTTTCAATGATAATATACTATGAGTGATGAGATATAAAAACTTATTCACAGTTGGTGAATTGAATCACATTTTCATCCATCCCTATGTAGGTAATATGACATTTTCAATGGTGGTGAATCATCACATAGATATTTAGGTGAAATTAAACAGCTTGTCCATTAGTGAAGGACATAGGATTACATAATCTAGTGTTTTAGGTGGCCAAAACATCATTGATATCTAGTTGGTGACCGGGAATTCCAATAAGGACTCCTTTTCCATATGATTCAGGTGGTTCTACTCTTGGTCATACAAATACTCAATAGGAATAGTCTATTATGATTGTGGAATCATGACACAATCATTGTTTTCTATCGAATTATTGGGAGAGGGAGAACTACTTGGGTCACATGTTCACGATATGCGTGAATTTCACATGGAGGCAGACCCAACATCAAGATAATATCCAAAAGAGATTCTGTTTTTTTCTTCAACAGCATGCATAATATGGGAACCAACCCTTTTATGATTAGATATATGATCACCATGACCATATGGAATCAACCTTCTTCTGTATATATCTCCAAAATATAGTCTATATGTGGAGTGTAGGTAAAATTATAGTAATAGAGAAAGATACAATATAATTTCCTAGAAGGAGGATTGAGGATCCTCCACCTCTATATATCTATAGAGGGATTTATGGGTATTAAGGTCTTTGGATTCTTGGATTGTATGCTTCAATTGAAAATATTATTCCTTTATTAATGGATGTGGATTTAAACAAATAATCAGCATGTAATTCATTTTCATAGAGTATTACAGGTTCATTGTGAAATAATGATTCTTAGGGTTCCTCCTATGGTAATGTATGAAATCTCTACGTTCAATTTTTAGAGATTCACGAAAGTTCCTTCCAGGTATGTTGTCTCCTACAACTCGATAATAGCCTCTGTGATTAGTATTCCCCATCCAAACATAGGGTGGTTCTTCATATTAGGGAATGTTTTTGGCAAGTGGAGGACCTCTATTCTATCTTTTCGTGGTGTAGGTGTGACTTATTCACTGGGTTGGAGGTTGTGAGGGGGGACTCCATAATAACATTCATCATCACATGATTTCCCATAATAGATATATATTGAAAAATATTAATAGGGAGTAATCAGTGCATTACTAAGAGGCATCTAGGGTCTCGATCAAATGAAGGAAAATCTGGATACCCGTTGAGATGTTGTGATGATTTGGAGTTATATGAATGTGGTTTCAGGGTAAACTATAGAAAAAAACAAATAATCGTGTTGGGATTGTTCTCGGTATGTCACTAAAATCATTGCAGAGTGATATGTACTAGTTCTTGGAGAGAAGGGATGTAGTCAACCTTCTTTTCGATGTATGGAATTGGTTTTTGTTGATGCTAACATGGACTGCTGGGGGACCTCATGGGTATCTACTGAGCATCGAACACAATGGTTATGGGATGAACATATCCTACCTCTTAGAAATAAGTAAGTGAGATATTATAGTTATCCATGGAGGGGCATCCAAAGTAGTTTGTTATTGGAATGGGGGTGGTTTCCCCCTCTGCAGTCCTTAGTGTCGGTGGTGTTGGTGGGGAACAAATTCTTAATGATTTTTTTGGTCAATAATCATACACTAAAAAATCCTAAAAGTTCTTATCTGCAATCAATCGAACCTATCACCCTTATATATATGATCCCATTGGGTGAATTGGGGTGTGGGTTCCTAGTAGATAATGATGTGGTGGTCATTGTGTTTAGAATATTGTAATGTGAGATTGAATAACCATCATTTATCATGTCCCTATGCTTGTTGGTGTTAGGTTACAAATCACATGTATTTTGATACCAGTATTGTTTGTGGAATTATACATAACTAAAATTATAGTCAAAGTTATTCCCAATTCTCATAAGTCTTCCATTCTATTTTGTGTATAAAAGGATTTAACATTGATGATTTTGAAAAATAAGGATACCAAATGTCATAATAATATTTTCATAGGTTATATTTGAGTTGGGACCACCGCTTTTATAGATGTACCTAATGCTAGATATATGGATCTGGTGACATCTAAATTTTATTTTAACTAAATGAATTTTGTCCCAATTGTTCTAGAATAATAGATTCACATTGAGTTTACCATTGTTTAGTGAATCCAAAATAAATAAATATTTCGACATTGTGATTCCCAAATCTGATAGTGTCTAATATTAAGAGTCTAGTCACTGTTGAGAAGAATATATTTCAAATCATGTTCATCGTTTTTTTATTAAAACGCTATTAATGTTTGGTCTGCATGCATTCCATCCGCCATTCATGAATGTTTTATTCCCATTTACTGTATTCCCTTATTCTAATGTATGGTTAATTCCATTACATTTATTGAAAATTTTTGATCCATGATATAAATGGGATGATGCGATGTTTGTTCCCCCATTGAGGGATTCCACCATATATCTGATCCCTTAGTCTAGGTATCCCTTGTAGATTTTATTCATGGTAGTGAAACTCCTCATTTTTACCATCCTGAGGAGGAAACCTATTAATTATTCTATTTTTGTCTCAACATAGTATCATCCTTCATATAGAGAATATCATAATGTTTTTCCTATCTTGTAATCACTCGACATTGGTTTGGTAGGTAAATTATATAATCATCCCCTTTTGATGTCGGAGCTATCTAATATACGGATTCATAGTTGTGGAACCTATGTAATCCCATGTCGATCATGAGGTAGTTGACTATAGGGGTATAAATATTACAAAAAATGATTCCTTATGAATCCCTTATTTATTGTGTGGGGTATGTATTATTGATAAGGTAACATGTTTAATGACTTATGGATATGGATTGGTCAAAAATTTATAATATTGCGGGGATATGTGCATCACATGTTTAATGAATTGTGAGGATATGTGTGTCATAGGCATGATAAATATTGGGGTCAATGGGGTTATTATGCTTGTCCCCATGGGTGTAGATGATCACACATAAGGGTCTGGTTATGTTTTCCCTAAGGGGGTGTATTTCATGCATGGGATTTGGTGGAGAGTGTCCCTTTTTTGTGGAGGATTTTTCACAGAGTGGGGTTTTCTATGTGTTTTCTAAGGGGAAATTTTTCACAGATGAGGGTATGGTTATGTTTATGCCCATGGAAGAAGATTTCACACTTCTGAATTCTTGTAGTGTATCCCGAAGGGGATGAATTTTCACTTGGGGGATTTATTATGTGGGTCTATATGGGGGGATATTTCACACATATGGTTTTGATGAAGTGTGTCTACATAGGGGATGAATTCACATGTGGTATTTGGTTTATGGGGTTCTCATGGGAGAATATTTCATATTTTTGTTTTGATAAAATTTTTCCTTTTGGAGAAGGATTTCACACATGGGATTTGGTGGAGTCTGACCCTAGGGGAGGGGAGAGATTTCACACATGGGTGTTTGGTTAAGTGTTTCCCCATGAAAAATGATTCCACATATGTGATATGATATAGTGTATCCCAAGGGGGGAAATTAGACAGATTTTATTCCTTATAGTGTGACCCCATGGATATGATTTCGAAAATGGTATTCAGTTCAATGTGTCCAATGCGGATCAATAAATCACAGAGTAGGAATGTTATATTTATTCCCTGGGGGACTTCAAACTAGTGATTAGCTGGACTGTGTCCCAAGGAGGAGATTATAGATTTGGTGGATTAGATATGTGTGTCCCCAGTGAAGAGTATTTCAGACATTGAATTTTTTAGAGATGTTGTGGGGTCTATATTTTACCTTTGAAAGCTGTCATATTATCCCTATTTTATTTATATTGATCATAAGCCATGTATTTTGATTCATTATTTTAACCTTGTTGAATATAATAATTTCTACGACGTCATGGTTTCATCATTCCACATGGAGATACTGTGAATTTTTTTGCTTCCCCTAATTCTCACATTCCATGTGTAACCCCTGGATCCCTGTTACCCAGAGATGGTTCATTATTACATAACATTGTCATGATCAAACTGAAATCATGTCCTGAAAGACTGACCAGTTTAGTATATTTGGAAACAATATTCATACGTAAGTTCAACATTACAACTTGAAAAGAAATAAATCAGTAATTTATTCCATTAAAACATCCAAGCCTCCAATATTATTCCTGTGAGTCACTCATAAATAACTACTACATATCTTGGGAAAATGAAACATAAGAAAGGGATGTGCACAAATACTGAGTAATGGTAAGAAATAAAGTAGAATATACCATAAATATAAGGAATGGTGAATAATTGAAAACACATTCCGTTACAAATAATAAACATGAAGAATTTTATGGAAGGAATAGGAGTTGTGTAAATAATTCCATAATAAAACATATTCATGGGTATTCTACAAGTCAAATAACCACATGAAACATCAATATTATTTTCATAATGAGAGAATTTGTAATGTCAGAAATTCTGAAATGTCTTGTTAAGGCCTCAGCCAAGACCTCTAAAAATGATGAAGGACATGGCCAAAACCATATATCAAATTGGGAATGGACTCAACCAATTCCATGTCTAGTTGTCTCATGATACCTATTCATGCACATAGGAGCTATAGTGGGATCCACCAATCTCATACTAAGTCCAATACATTCATCGTATGAAAAGGTTGAAACATAACACAAACATTCATATCAAAAATATCATACAAAATATCCATACTTTAACCATAAACCATGAATGTTATGAAAATAACATATCCACAGTCAAACATATCACAAAACCATAAAAAACGATTTGTATCATAATGAATCGACTTCAAAACAAGTATAAAATCCATCAATGGATGTTGACAAAGATGAAATCAAATCTATTTGACAGAAATACCCCTTTATTTTTCTTGAAATCATATAATGTCTCTTCATTATAAAATAAAAATTTTATTTTGAAAATAGTATTATAAGATAGTAAGGAATGCTTCAACGATGTTATAAGGTGGAAAATAATCATACCCGCCGTATAAGTTAAAAAACATTCTTACCTTAATTTTGTCGAAAAGGTCATAATGTACCTTGTTTGGAAAACGAAGAAAAGATTCCTTTCAAAAAACATAAAGTAAAATAAGTATATAAATGAATTTAACCAATGTTCTATTAAATTTTAATTACTTTTTGAAATACATTTTTATGAAACAGAGATGTGGATGATAAAGAGGTCCGAGTAGATACTCACGTATAAAACAACCTCAGATAATAAAGAGATTGTGAAATTAACCCTTACCTTGTTCTTTTCCCTTGTGGAGGATAGGTTACTGACCTATATAATAGTGAAATCATTTTTATTAAATTATAACAGAACCATATGCATTAATATGATATCATATATGATCTTCTCATATTGATTTGTTAATGATATTTCAGTAGTATCATCGTTTCAGGTGTCAACTGATTCATTTTACATTATATGCTTTGTAACGTAAGTAATTATTATTGTGGATATGATGTATCTAATTAATATCTGGAACAATATTAAGTCTTTAAACAATGTTTTTAATCATCATATTAAAATTACTATTAAATGGATAGGATGTGGAAAAAATCTCATTGTGTTCGTAGAGACGGCAATCCATACGTATGCACGAGCGACAATATTATTATTTTGAGTTAAAAACAAATGAAAATAGATTTTATATCGTATATAAAGAACCATTAACTTGTTATATTTATTATTTAAATCAATTATATATCATTATTATACCCATCCAAATAATAAAGTATTTGAATAACAACTACACTACAACGTGGAGACTGTAAGTCATATGTACACACGTATAATGACATGACATTCATAGGATGGATAGAATAATGAATTTGGTTCTAACATATTTTTAATAACATCATATTATATGGAGGATACTATAGTTATCATTTTTCAATGTAAACAAAAAAGAAATAGGAAGTGGAAGATGAAAATAACATGATAGAGGGTGGTGAAATTAATACATCTTCTTCAGGTTCATCCAATTGATTTAATCAACAAGGATTATTAGGATGAATTTCTGACCAAAGTAATGCATCTAGGATGATGTTATAAATATTTATAAGATATTTGGGAATGTTTTGGATGAACCAAAATGTTTATAGGTTTGAAATTTAGAGAAGGGGGGGGGGGTTCCCTTTTATAAGAGATGTGAATGTCACTTTAGAAAAAACTTGAAATATTATTTTATAATAAAGTATTTTTCAGTTTCTAATGGCTCCAAAATTATTTATTTCGATTATATGGAGGGGATGAGTTGAAATACTATCATGAAATTGTTTTTAGACAGGTTTAGGTCACCATGTTAACTTTATCATTTAGATTTAACTCTTAGATAAATATTTTGACTTTTATCATGTCCTTTTGTATTTTTATATTATATGGTTAATAAACACACTATAAACTGCCAAGAGAACCACAATAGGTTCATTAATGACACATATAATAATATTTAGTCCCTTTTTATGATATTTATACTTTTATGAATATCATATCTACTAATAATATAGTATTTGTTTTTATAAAAACTCAATTATGACATTTTTTACATTATTTAATAATTTATTTTTGTTAAAGTCATAACAACATTATTACATTGAAGATTTTTATTTAATCTACCATTAACATTTCATATTATAATATAAATTTTTTTATGGAATCAAAACGTTCAGATTATATTTATTTTATTATTTATAATATCATTTATTTGATTCATTAATTAATAAGGAAAATATTGCATCATTATTGTGTCATATATAAATAAGATTATATTATGTCTAAAAATTATAAATAAAATTTTATTATGTATAAAATATTTTTAAATTTCTAATGAATATTTATAGTTGAATAAATCAAATATATATCCTCATATAAAAATTATTTTTCTGAAATATATTTTTTTTGTTATTTTTGTCTTTATATTAGATTATTTAATATAAAATGTCATTATCACACCCATGTGGCTTCATGGGGTCCCAATGTCTACCCAAAGATGCTCATTGTCGCACATTAATTAAAAAATAAGAATATGACACATATTAGTGTAATTTAGAATTATTATAATATTATTTTTTTACCCTTATATACCGGATTTACCATTTAACCATAGAAAATAAAATATTTACCAAAATAATTATTCATAATGACTAAAAAAAGTTACCTATTTACATAATTTGGACCTCCTAATTCCAAATATGGAATCCAATATTAAAAATTCAAATCAAGGAAGTTTAATAAATTATTTAAAATTAGATTCTTCTGTTAAAACAAAATGGTGTTTTTTTAAATAATAACTATCAATTTATTGATGCTTTTTTATGTCTAGTTGAAATGTGAAATTACATCCAATGACCACCATTGGATTAAATTTTAAAAATAAAATCTAATTATACTTTAAAAATATTCAATGGTATAATTTAGCACTATAAATTTTTTTTATTAAAAAATTTGTTTTTTATTAAATTTCAGTATTTTTCACAACTCATCAAAAACTGAATGTTTTCAATAAAATACCAAAAAATAACCCTAATATATTTTTGATATTTCGAATTCAAAAATAAATTATATTTTACAAAATTAAAAACATAGATATTTCATTTATTAATTTAAAATTATTTCCTGTTGTCCAAACCAAAAAGCGGGTTTTTTTAAAAGTAATAACTATCAAAAGATTGACATGTGTTTAGGTAAAATTTAAAGGTGAAAGTAGTTATAATGATTAAAAATTTATTATATTATAAAAATATAATATAATTATACATCAAAAACATAAAATTTTTTAATTTAACACTATAAATTATTTTGATTAAATAGGTTGATTTCCGATAAAATTTAGTATTTTTCACTATTCACCAAAATATAAATGTTATCAGAAAAACACCAAAAACATATCAAAAGTAAAATTTTATGTCCTGATTATAAGTAAGAAGTTTATTTTTTCATATTTAATATATAAAAGTTTCATATATTACATTTAAAAAGGGTTCTCCATTAAAAGGCAGTAAAATTGCATTTCATAAAAAATACTTCTTTTATCTTTTTAATGAATTAGTTCTTATATTATATCTAATAAACACATAATATGGATTCTAAAATTCTATAGAGTATATATAAATATCAGTATTCAGTTAACAATATTGATAATTGCTTTTTGAACGGCTAATATGGTATGTAGTGGTGCACTCAAACTCAGTGTTGTGTGTTGCGCAAGTAATTGAATTAATTTAAAGAGATAATGTCATGACCTGACCCTACCGGTCTTGAGACAAAACTACCCCAAGTCTGCCTCCATTGGCCAGGGGCTGGCGACAAGCACTGAAGGCATAACGATCTCATAGAGGCCTTTGCCTAATAACCTATAAACACACACACAACCAACTCGATGCAGAAATGCATAATAAAAAGAAAACCCATGGAAAAACAAATATAACCCAACCACAGACATGAATCAACTTCTAAATAATACATGTTATGTGCTGAAAAGTGGGTAGAAAAGTAAACTGAAAAGTAAAAGGATAAATACGCGCCCAACTGGAAAGGTGCCTCAACCCGGCAGGAGGTAAACAAAATTAATCAGCTGGTGAGTATCACATCTAAAATTCCTACTATGTCTACTGAACACAACCAAAACTCCTTCGTAGTCTCGATCGACCTGTCCGTCGTCTTCAAGGGAACGCCATGTTCGGGCAAAGCCCAAGCAGGGTTGAGTATAAAGATACTCAGTAGGATGCCCCAAATGGTCAAAGGAGGAACAAAAGAGGTACTAAAACGATGAGCAGTAGATTGAACAATGGACATTGAAAGAGTACAATAGAGAGAGTGTAGCTCAACCCAAAAAAAAGAAAATATGTAGACTCATCCAATCCAAGGGGAGCTAGACATGGAAACCACATGGCATACCCCGCGCGTCTTCGCCCCTCCTTGTAGGAGGGTAACCGAACCTAAGGAGTGGGAACAAATGTTTGGTGTATATATATATATGCTCAACAAGAAACACGAACGAGGGAGTAAGGGGATCTCCATTTCCAAGCTCAGTCCAGGAATAGTTGCCATCAATTCATTGGTTATCCATCACTAATGCTGAATAGTCCCGTAAGACAAAGATGTCTCATATCTAGATCACATATCCAAGGGTCATCCTCTAAAAATAATAGAGAGAAGTCACTGAATAGCCTGATAGAAAGGGATAAGTCTTAATGAAGTTTTCGGATAACATACTGCCCAGCCCAGCTGGAGGGTAAACCCCAAGAGTTCATCGGGTAACCCACTGCCCAGCCCCGCTGGTTGGTAAACCCTAAAGTCAATGATTATCCCTCTACCAACCCCAATTGGAGGGTAGAACCTATGGTCTATGTGTAACCCACTTCCCAGCCCCACTAAATGGTTAACCCTAAGAGGTCGTTGGATAACCCACTACCCATTCCAGTTAGAGGGTAAACTATAAGTTGAATGGGTATCCCACTACCCATCCCCAATTGTGGGTAAACCGTAACGAAAATTGGAAACCCACTACCAAGCCTCGCTGGAGGGTAAACCCTAAGGTCAGTGGGTAACCCACTACACAACCCTACTGGAGGGTAAACCCTAAGGTCAATGGGTAACCCACTACCCATCCGCGTTGGAGGGTAAACCCTAAACGTTGGTGGGTAACCTACTGTCCAGCCCCGTTGGAGGGTAAGCCTGCAACTGGTCCTAAAACTCAGCACTGTCTGTGCCTTCACCTGGTGTTACTAACATCGCTACTGTGCGTAGGTTTGGGGTGCATCAAAGGAACCTCCAAACAATTACCTTTCATGGTTCCACATTTCATGTGATCTCGAAAAAGGCTCCACTCACCCAACAGATTACACCGTTGTAATCCCTGTGGAAAAACAAGCGAGATGGACTACATAATCACTGTAAACAGAATCCCGATGGAAATGTTATTCAACACTGCTTTAGGATCATATAGGGTCTCGTGGGGCCCACAACTCGTTCTTGAAAAAGGTCACGCAAACTGTGCCATCACGATGCTCTCAGAAAAGGACACCTAATCGACTATTCATATGCCCTAATCGGACGTCTGATGAAAAAGTCGTAGTATGATGCACACAACATAAAAGATGGATCGTGGGGCCCACAACTCAACTCCAGATTCAATGCCTGAAACCACATTGGTCAACACCATCTTTATTCCAGGTTCCTAACACTGCTGACAACGCCTAAAACGAACAGCGGATGCAGAAGCTGCAACTCCCCGTGTTATGCTAACGGGGCCCTGTGGGGTGCAATCCTCGACCCTGAAACACGTCACGTAGATCATACCATTGTGTTCCTTGCAGATATCTATGAGGTGTAGGATTTTCATTTTCCCAGAACTGACTTATGATGCATAAGTCGTAAAATCGCAACATTCATCCGAAATTCGCCCCGTAGGGCCCACACCTCGGGGCCAAATTTATGCGGGCAGTTTGCATCGTCACAATCCCCTCGGATGAACACTATGAAACAAGTAGTAAAACACCCAAAACAGGTGTCAGGTGAAAAGTGGTGTTTCTCTATAAAATGTGCGAACTATGCCCTTTGGGGCCCGCACCATGACTTTAACCAGAACGCTTCATAAAGAATATCAAAATACCTGCACGAGGACTGCGGTCATACTGCTGCTGGCGGTGCGTCAATCGGACATCCCAAACATGGGTTAGGTCCGACGCAAGAATAATTAATAAATAAATAAATTAATTAATTATTCTTGTTAAGCGTTTGGTGCGACAGTGCAACAAAACTATACCGCAAAGGTTCCTAAACAACATGGAAGGACCGTTGCAACTCCAGGGCCACAATGCCTCTAATGGTATGTCAAACGGATGTTCGGCACTAGAAACATGCTTGTTTCAAACATTAATAATAATTTATTATTATCAACTTAAAGTGTTTATGGTCACCCACATTCACTATTAGAACTCAAAAATCCTGAAACCCATTTCAAAAAGTCCATCTTGAAGATACAAACCAACACCCACAGACGGTGCGTCAAACAGATGCACTATTTAAGAGTTACCATCCCTTCAACACAAGGGGCCCAACCGGGCCGGTTCCCACCAGCCACCCCAATCGAGACCGTGGGCCTGCGGCCCAGCTGCATGTCCAGCTCGACTCGCTGCGGACCGCTAGCCGCCGCCTGCCCCGGCAACACCAGACCCCTCAGGTCTGGTTCTTCAATGCAGACTGGCCAATGGTCCGGTCTTCATCTGCATCTCGCCAGCAGGACCCTCCGAACGCGGGTCCTTTTCCACGGCACACCCCGAGGCGCAAACCTCAGGGTCCTCCTCCGACCGCGATGGGACGGCGCCAACACCCTTGCCTCCTGCAACACACCGGTGCGCTCCCTTCTGCATGCACCATGCCGCCTCATGTGAGGTCGCTGTCCCAGACCCCCTGCACCGACCGCCGAAGACCCGTCGCACTGCCACCTAGGAAGCTTGTCGCGCCACTGCTTGGGAAGCCCTCGCTACCACCGTCACCTGCCAGAACACCATTGAACCGCTGGAAACCACGAAATTTGGCCGAAAAACTCTTCGAGACGACCATGGATGTCCTGGGTATTTGATTTTCGATCTGATAAGAGTGTTGTAAATCTCAAATCGATACCTACAAATCTATGGGCATCGCTCGACAAATTATCAGCAATTTGACGGTACAATTTAATCTCAAAGAATTTGCGGGTAATTTAAAAAATAAAAACGCACAATCCTACCTCGTAGGGCGTATCCTGGCGCTTCACAAGTAATCCACTGGACCACCGTGTAGCCTTGGAGAGGTATAGGGGAGGATCTTGAAGGGAGGTGGATTCTTGTTGGGAGAGCATTTGCCAGAGAATGAAAAGGGTGAATGAAAGGGGGGAGAAGTTTTAATGTAGAGAAACATAATTAAAATTAATTATGTCTTAAACCCCCACTATAAGGCCTGTGCCCGAAATTTTGACGGGGTCAGGGTTAAGCTGCCCCTAGGGTAAAATCCACATTCTGAGTGCAATGACAGTCTCAGAATTTTAATTCGACCCTCCGTTGTGGTGTTTTAAAGTTCACGCCGGAAGCCGCTAAATTACAAAAACACACCTATTGGCGTTTTCCACAGAAGGTTCATGCCTGTTAAAGTTACACCCATACTAGGGTAAACAACATGCTCCATACTCAATGGTTCCCTCAGTTTTTCCCATACAACAAACCATTTAGGAGTTATTCTGTTAATTTTTCATGTCTAGTGTGAACGCACATAAAATATAATGCTAGACACACCGGGGCTCGGAATTACACGCCGTCTGAACGCCCTGCTCTGAAATAACATCAATAAAATTTCAAAGTCTCACAGGCTCCAAAAACAAGGTTCTTATATCATTACTACATTCATGCTTTTCGTCCCCGAAACAAAAAAAAGGAAAAACTACTCGGAATACAGATCTCACACATAGCTCTTACACTCCTAGGAAAACTTGTACAACACCATGCTAGCACAACACGTGAACCAAAGGGATGGTCCACACTCATAAGGTATGCTAGTTTTGATAAATTCATAGGAACACGCATGCAATTCATTAGTTGTGACACGTGGAAGACGTCATTCCCTCACTCCTAATATTGGGAGGGTTGGGCAAGATGGTAAGAAACCTCTCAATCTATTGCACGATTCCTGAACAGCCAAATGAAATTGAGGTGACTCCCTTGGCCGAACCTATACATTCCACCTCACCCCAGAAATCATGGTTTGTTCCTGGAACATGGTATTTTGATTCCCCACTTCATAATACACATCTGGTGAAACACCCATGGATATCCGGTCACACAAGTTTTCACAGTTGGTGCATCACAACCGAGACTCTCTTACACGCTCAAAAAGTGGATGAGTCAACACCATAGATTGAAACAAGTTGCACCCTCCAGGTCCAACAGGGTAAAATGTAGGGAATTTAACTTCTACGGATCTTCCTGCACCTGACGAGTCTGGGTCTTTATACTAAGGGAACCTGTTACAAGACTACCATTTCTCTGGAACATAGACTACCTCGATATCATATTCCATAAGAAATTTCACAAGCACCATCATCTTAGGTTCAATTCTCTCTGCGTGAGGGTGCCCCTAAGACACTGGTGGTCTGAGAAAGCCACAAAGCGCTCTCTTATATGATATCTTCTCCATATTATCAACACAAGGAACAACACTACCCGCACCGCATATGGAATCATGTAGTTCTTTTTATGGTGTTTTCATCACCTCAACATGTACTTGATAACGGTATGAAGAATGATGTTGAGAACGCTGGGTACCAATGAATAGGGCTTGCGAGAAAACTCATCCAACCGCCAAAGGCTAGACACGGAAAGATCCTGGCACACCCCATGTGTCTTTTCCCCTCTTGGAAGGAGAGTAATCCCCAAAACATGCACTATGCCAAACCCACAAGTGGAACTTCATGCAAATGGAGGTACAACATAAAATCCCCACTAGAAAATCCAGAACCCACTCTGACACTCCACCGAACAACCCTTCCATGAATGCACATGTCAGATGGTCTCATCCACCACACATCAATACTATCCACTTTGGGTGGTACTAACTCTCCCTCACGGTTTTGATTGCATCACAAAATCGTGTCTCTATGGGGGAAGAACCCCTCTTTCCCATGCATTCAAAGCTACATCGGACAACACATACACGAGGTTACACCGACGCCCTGCGTCACCCTCGGTAACCCCTCGAACAATGAGTTAGATGATAAGAGTACATAACACAGTGTCTAACACATACTACTAAGAAAATTAGAAAAATTCATATAGAGTACCACTAATCATCTCATGAGTTGTAGGATTGTAGACATCCATGGCACACAGCCGTCTGCGACCCCGTCCCTTAGCTCCCTAAGCCTGACATGGGCCACCTTATCGTGGTGGAAGGAACTCAAAATGTCATCTTCCAACCATAGTTCTTCTTCCTATTTTGACAACACCACCTCCCGGGGGACCACCCTATCCTCACCTAGGAGTTCTCTAATCACGACACTACCTCCGTCATGGAAGAGCATCTACCAACTATCTGGAAAACTCAACACATTTGGTCGAGTAGTCTCAAGCCACATGACCTCACACATTAAAATCATAGAACTAGTCCTCCCTAGAATGTATCAGTGCTCTATTACATCCTTGACCGTGTGCATGAGTCTCATCAAGGGGAGACCTCCAGTGCCGAGGCCCTACCAATTGACATCCCTCTGATAGAAATTTATCTGTCGCCAGTGCCTTCTCCAGCACCATGAGATGGGTGAGGACGCACAAGCGCACTATGTTGGCACAAATCACTTCTACAGAGACCTCTCTCACACTTCACTTATCAGAAGTTTCCGTCATGGACCACGTCCAAAGAGTACTGAGTAAGGTCTGTGAACCTAGTCGCGTACTCATCCACTACCATCACTCCCCACTGATGCTCCATTAGCTCCTAAAACCATATAAAGCGTAAGTAGGAGGGGTAGTACTCGTCATGAAACTACTTCTAGAAGTCATCCCACGAGATAACCAACTCATCGTGCATCTTAGTAACCATGTCTCTACTAACGCCAAACTTCTTGGTGGGAAAAAAGAAAAGACTAGATGTCAAAGCCACCATATAACCTGTCAGTGTCCGAAGAAGCCTAATGAGGTGATCAAATGACTCTAGAAAACCCTTTACTATTTGAGGGTACGGATCACCGTGGAACCTCAGCAGTTTCTAACACTGGAACTCACGTAGCATTCCCAACCTACTCTCTTCATTGGCCATAGATGTCAGTAATATATGTTACTCCATAGGTGGAGGTGTAGCTGCATGTCCTCCTGGAGAAAGGGTAATCATATGATGGATCAGGAACTGAGGCCTCGTCGCTGACAGAGTTTTCGTCACGAACCAGAGCTAGTATGCAAGATGGATATCGTCACAGAGACATCCTGAATTTGATCAGGGAGTACCGCGGTCAAATGAGCATATATATATATATCAACAACAATGGGGAGATGACTCATGAAGGACATTCAAAGTAACAATCCTATATGATGCAAGAAAAAAATTCCCTACAACAAGCATCTAAGTGTGACGAGTAGAAAAGAGGGTTATCAGGGTCCTGGTGAATAGATATGTCAGTTGTTGCACCATCACTGGATTCCTTGGCCTGAGAGCCACTCTGGAGACATGTCAACACTATTCCCCAAAACTCAACCAATTCCTTTTTTGGGACGTCCGAACAAAGCCCCAAGGAATATACTACCACTAATACAACTTTTTCATGACTCGACCCTTCCGGTCTTGAGACGCAACTACCCCAGGCCTGCTTCCATAGGCCAGGGGTTGGCGACAAGCGCCGAAGGTGTAACAATCTCTGGGAGGCCTTCGCCTAAGTACCTGTACACACACACAACCCAATTGATGAATAAGTTCTTAATAAAAAGAAATCCCAAGGAAAACAAATATCACCAAACCACATTCATGAATCAACTTATAAATAATAGAAGTAATGTTATGAAAAGTGGACTGACATGTAAACTGAACATTAAAGGGAAAAAAACATGCCCAACTAGAAAGGTGCCAGAACCCGGAAACAGGTAAACTGAAGTAAACAGATGGTGAGTCTCACATCTAAAAATCCCACTACGTCCACTGAATGAAACACAAGGACCTCTGTAGTTTCGATCGACCTGACCTTCTTCTGCAAGGGCACACCATGTGTGGGAAAAGATGAAGCAGTGGTGAGTATAAAGAAACTCAATAGGATGCCTCGAATGCTATGGGGAGAAACAAATGAAGTACTATAATGGTGATTAGTAGATAGAACAAAGAACAATTTAAGAGTACCATATAGAGGGTGTATCCTAATCCAATGAAATAAAGGATGTAGACTCATCCAATCCAAGAGGAGTTAGACACGTATATCACATGGAATACCCTGCACATATTCAACCCTCCTAGGAAGAGAGTAACCAAACCCAAAGAGTGGCAAAAAATTATGGTCTGTATATATATGTGCTCAACAAAAAACCTGAATGAGGGAGTAAGGGGATCTCCATCTCTATGCTTATCCCATGATAAGTCACCAACAGTTCTATGGATATCCATCATTGATGCCCAACAGTCCTGTATGACAAAGATTTCTCATCGCTAGACCATACAACAAAGTGTCATGCTGTGGTAATCATGGAGATAAGTCACTGACTGTCCTCATAGAAAGGACTGGGTCTGATAGAATTCATCGAATAACCCACTGCCCATTCCTGTTAGAGGGTAAACCCCAAGAGTTCATCGGGTAACCCACTGCCCAACCTTGCTGGTGGGTAAACCCTAATGGCAACGGGTAACCCACTGCCCAGCCCTTCAAGAGGGGAAACCCTAAGGTCAATGGGTAACCCATTGCCTAGCCTCGTAGGAGGGTAAACCCAAATAGGTCATCAGGTAACCCACTCCCCATCCCCGCTAGAGGGTAAAGGCTAAGGTGAATGAGTAACCCACTGGCCAGCCCCTCTAGAGGGTAAACCCTAAGGTGAACGGGTAACCCACTACCCAGCCTCGCTAGAGGGTAAACCCATTGGCCAAAAAATAACCCACTACCTAGCCCTGCTAGATGGTAAACCCTACAGTCAACTAGTAACTCACTACCCAGTCCTGTTGAAGGGTAAACCCTAAACGCCGGTGGGTAACCCACTGTCCAGCCCTGATAGAGGGTAAACCCGGAATTGGAACGATAACTCCACACTGTTCATGCCATAACTGGGTGTTAATAGAATCGTTACCGTGTTGTTTCGGTGCGGATGTGCGTCGGGTTACGCTGTTCCGCCAGGACGCGTTCGCGCGTGCACCCGTCAACCCGAGGGGATGGGCGCGCGGCTTGTGGTCCCGCAGTCCCGCTTTCCAAGGGCGGGCGGCATTCGTCCCTTATTCGGGGGCGTCTGCTCCTTGATCGAAATCGGGATGATGGGATGTCGGCTCCTCCTTCCTTGGACGTCTCCTCGGAGCTTGTCGCCTAATCCGGGTCTCCCTCATAGACTTAAGAATGTTCGTGAATCTCGTTCCCGGCGCCATATCTTCATGGACACCGGTTAATTACGCTGCTTCCGCCCGGACGCTCCAAGGAGTCTGGGCGGGGCAGCAACCTGCGGTGAGAAGGCCGGGTGGCTCTGGGTGCTAGGGGCGTGTCGTAGCACTGCGGCTCTGCACGTCTGTCTTCCGTCCCTAATAGGGCTTCTCGAAGGCATGATGGCCTGAGGCATCCCGTACTGGGTGCGGGGAACTGTGTCACCTGAGGTTTTCCTCAGCTTCCCATGTTTAACACGGGGTATGCCGCGAGTTTAACGTCCAGCGGGGACGGCATCGGACCGATCAACACGAAAAGTGGATCGGATGACAGAACCCCTTGCGGGGAACCTCCGACGCTGGGGCCAGCACATGGGCGGCTTCCCAAATGATATGGAGTGGAGTGAAGTGGCATGACCCCACCGGGATGTGGCGGCCCGGGTAAGGATCAGGATGGATGATGGAGTGAAGAGCTTGGACCCCGTAGAGGCTTCCTACGTACCGCGCGTTAGCACGGATCAAAGTCAACGTAGTTCGGGTATACAGTTTAACGTCATGCTGGACGTCGGCAAGCCGACTCACGAAGAGGTCGAGGCCGCCGGGCGGAGGATTGAACCGAACCACCTCGCACAGAGGGGGATGGAACGGCCGGGTGGATCACAGTTTCACGTCATGCTGGACGATAAAAAGAGAAATGGAAAAAGGGGATGTGGGGAGGCACAATGGAGATACACACGGGCAGTCTCCCACAGGGGCGGATTCATAGGTGAATCGACGCAAGCGTGAACCCTGGAGGGGTCCACTGATGGAAGAACCGACGTAAATACGACCGGGACGACCAGGTGGTGGGCTTGGACCTCAGGGAGGCTTCCTACGTACCCTGTATAGAAGACAGGGATCAAAGTCCACGTAGTTCATTCTGTCAGGACTTACGCACTTGAGACAGCCCGACTGCGGCAAAACTCAGTTGGAAGGGACTTGGACCGAAAGCAGAAGACACCTCGATCCCAGTCACACCCTCTACTGGCTTCGGCAGTGGGGAGGCGCAATGGAGATACACACGTGCAGCCTCCCACGAGAAACTAGGGGTTTGTAATACCCTGCCCCCGTAGGGAAAAGCCACTCCCATTAAATCGTCCCAAAAGGGGAACAATCCCGACATCCCTGCAGAGACGAGCGGGTGGGGGCCACATCCAAACCGGGGGGGACCCTGCGTGCGGAGCACGGGATCAGGTTGCGGATGGTTTAACGTCTTGCCGGACGAAGTACAGTTTAACGTCGTGTGTTGAGGACGAAGCGGACGGTTTAACGTCTTGCCGGACGAAGTACAGTTTAACGTCGTGTGTTGAGGACGAAACACTTGGCAATTTAACGTCTTGCAGCGCGGACGATGGGGGGCTAGGCAGTTTAGCGTCGTGCAGCTTGGACGAATGTGCAGTTTAACGTCATGCTGGACGTATGGGCAGTTTAACGTCATGCTGGACGAATGCGCAGTTTAACGTCATGCAGGACGTATATGCAGTTTAACGTCATGCTGGACATATGTGGAGTTTAACGTCATGCAGGACGAATATGCAGTTTAAAGTCATGCTGGACGGATATGCAGTTTAACGTCATGCTGGACGAATATGCAGTTTATCGTCATGCTGGACGAATATGCAGTTTAACGTCATGCTGGACGAATATGCAGTTTAACGTCATGCTGGACGAATATGCAGTTTAACGTCATGCTGGATGAATATGCAGTTTAACGTCATGCTGGACGAATGATTGCCGCCGACGGGTCCGTGTCACTTCACACGAGCCTGGAAGGCTGCACGGGAAGACAGCGCACGGTGCGGGCACCTGCGATGAAGACCATCGGGCGCCACGCAGGCGGGTACCCGCATGGGGTCAAAGGAGGCGACCCTGGCAGATTGCGCGCAAAAGAGGAGCTTTGCGCGCAAAACCGCGGGTCGGCGCGCAAAATGGCGGGCTGGCGCGAAATTGTGCCAGCGCTTTGCGCACGGATTCTTGGGATTGCGCGCACCGGGCTTCGGGTAGCGCGCGGGGGCAACGGCTCATTCTCTAACGAATGGCCACTTTGAAAATGGGGGGTGCGCGCAATCGGGCTGGATTGCGCGCACCCGGGGGGCAATTGCGCGCAAGAGGCTTCTTTTGCGCGCAAAGGCCTTCGGGTTGAAATTTATTTGAAGGAAATGAGCCAAGGGGATTGTGTGCGAAGGCGGACCCCAAGGCTCTATTGCGCGAAAGAAAGGAGGTTACCTGAAGATCGGCATTGCGCGCGGAAGGGGTTGAATTGCGCGCGCGGGAGACCGTTCGACTTCCAGCAAGCTTTGAAACGTTGGGGGTCGCCTAGTATTTATAGGCAACCCCGGGCGCGGAATCCAAGGCGCGAGCGCGGAATTCTCCTCGCGGGCGCGGAATCGGGCACGGCGCGCAAGGGAGTTGCGCGCATCCCGGGGGTTTTGCGC
The DNA here is from genome assembly GCA_963277665.1 of Viscum album. NCBI lineage: Eukaryota > Viridiplantae > Streptophyta > Magnoliopsida > Santalales > Viscaceae > Viscum > Viscum album. Next base: position 1,021,909,224 of record OY728143.1, read on the forward strand.
GCGGATCATCATATTTGCGCGCAGACCTCTGAAATTCCGCGCAAGGCCTCCGGGCCCTCTGAAACATTCTTCCGACTCCAAATATGACCTCGCTTTCCGCATCCGGAGCTTCGTTTGGGAACAACGGACTTTTCCGGCGTCTACAAAAGCCCCCCCTCGGAATCTGATCGGCGAGAGGTCGCAACGATCGGGTTCCGAGGGAGACGCCGGAATGCCGAAGTCCTGGGCGGCGCGGGACTTAGGCGCGCAAAAAGGGGCGCCGGTCGCGAAATTCGCCGTTGCAGTCGCGCAAAGCGCTTTCCGCGCAGCGCGAACCCCGGCCTCGCCTATAAATAGGGGCCCTGGGTCCCGCGTTCCGTACTCAGGCCTTCCGCGCGATAAGCTCCAATGCTCTCGTGCGCGAAATTGCCTTCTCCGGCGCGGAATTCACCCGATCGGCGCGCAAAACCGTCCGGATTTCGCCTGTCTTTGCGCGAAAACACGGAACTTTGCGCGACAGTCTTCCCAATTGCGCGCCGTCCACTTGGATTGCACGCCAACCTTCAAACTTCTCTACCAGCCTCGTCCGATCCTGCACGCTTCATCCCTTAACCCGCACGACTCCCGAAACTTCTGAGATGGCCGCGCACAGAGGAAATGAGGGGGATGCCGCCACTCGCAGGGCTGAGATGGCGACGAACGAGGAGGTTTACGGATCCAAGGAGATTGTTTCCAACAATCAATCCTTATTCGACTTACGGACGCCGGCCCAGAAGAAATATCCACTGTCGGACAACCTGCCGCTCTGGAACTTCGGCATCCTAGATGAGGTTCTGGTGCCAGGGTTCGAGATTGATGCGCCGCGGACCTGGCTGACCCGGGAGGACGAGCTTCTCCGCTATAACATCACCAACAATGGGCATCCTGCCAGGGAGACCAGACACTTGGATGTCTATGTCCTGAACCCGAGGACGCGAACCATTGATGGGGGTGAGCCTACTACGGAGAATTCTCCAGCCCTCTACTCGAGCATATATCGCCAGAGCGTCACGGACGACACCAAGGGCTGGCTGAAGGACTGGGACTTGCGGTCTGGGGGAAATTTCACCAGCGAGTGGGCCTGGGCGTTCTGGGTACGCCACACTTGCGATCACTTCGCAGAGGAGCTGCGGTACATCGGCCTGTTCGAGGCGGTGTGGACGTCGCAGTTCCACTTCTACCAGCAGTCCGAGCTCGGGCCGGAGCTGTTCACCCGATGGTCTCCGGATACCAACACCTTCCATCTTCACCATGGGGAGGTCGGCATCGGTCTCTGGGACATCCACTGCAGCGGAGGTATCCCGCTGGAGGGCTACCAATACGATGAGTTCCTGCCACCGAAGAACATCTGGGAGGACAGGTCACGGACTCCCATCCTGACCTGGCATCTGCTTGACCTGGCTACGCAGCGGCTCGGGATCAAAGACTTCCAGAAGGACATAGCCTACAAGGAATGGTTCGGCCAGTTCTTCGAGCATGACCCGGCGGTCAAGATGCCAGGCAGGGGGAAGCGGTGCCCGACCGCAGCTCAGAGGAGCCGGAACGGGTCATACTGGCGGGTCCTGGAGACGGGCGACTACCGCTCATGGGGGTACCGCGTCATCGAGGCCCGGGACCCAAACGTCTGGTACGCGGCGTTCCTGGCCGCCTTTCTGAGTGGGTGGCTCCTGCCAGTGCGGGACGCGAGAATGGGCGTTCGCCCGGCGACACTGGCGGTGGCAGGCGCTATGGCCGCCAACAAGAGATACAACCTCGGGGTCCCAGTGCTGGCGAGGCTGTATGCCATCCTGGGACGCATCTCACGAGGGGGGTCTCCACGAAGGATCTGTGGGCCCTTTCAGTTCTTCCACGGCTGGGTGGCTGCTCACCTCGGTGGGTACACGTTTCCGAACGCCATCATTCCTCCGGGCAACGGCCTGCGACCCTCCCTGCTGAACATCGCGGGGGTCGCTCCGATGACCCTAAGTGAGGAGGGCGTGAGGATTCGGATTGGCAATCATGCCAACTTCAACTTCAGTCCGTTCCCCACTCCCGTCGGCCAGATGATCGACAATGGGCAGGGTCCGCTGGAGCAGCATGAATACTTCCTGAACATGCGGGGCGGGGTGCTCGTGGCTCGGATCGACGGGAAGGTGATCTGCGAGCCTTACGTGCCGACCCGGTTCGCCAGGCAGTTCGGGTGCCTTCAACGGATGCCGAAGAGGGTATTCACTGCCGTCCGGGAGGAGACGAACCCTTGCGTCCTTCGCCAGATGTGGCTGATGTTTGCCGCTTTCGGCTCTGGCGACGTCATCACTCTCCCTCCTACCGGAGTTGACGCAGGCTTGGCAACCGAGTACGCCGAACACTGGGCCATCGCGTACCCCGAGGGGCTCTTGCGGAAGCTAGTCCGGCGGCTCGAGGCTACCCGTTCGGAGACCGGGCGTCAAGGAAGGAGGCGAGGCGCCGCCACACGGGGGAGAACGGAGGCGCGCCAAGCAGCGGAGCCGGCGCGGGCAGGGACTTCGGCGGCGGGCACATCGCGAGCTGCCGCCACGACCTCAGCGCCCAGAGAGGGGGCACGCGTGGTGGTCGAAGAGCGGCCCGGGAAGCAGGTGAGACGTCTGCTCGAACCCTCCCACGATGCAGTCTTCCCGGCGCTGTGGTCGGCCTGGATGACCCTGCGGCAGTCACTGGGGACCGACGCCATCTGGAGAAAGATTCTCAGAGAAGGAATCCATCTGCCAGAGGTCGGGCGCCTCCACATTGCCGACAGGGTGGACTTCAACCGGCAGTATGCGTATCTGACGGCCATGGACGAGTACGCGCGCCAACGTGGTCAGCGCGCGGAGCCATCCCTTCTGGTGAAGGTGATGCTCGGTCTCGAGCCCGCTCCGGAACAGATGCCGCCGGAAGAAGACGACAGTAGCAACGACTCCGAGGAAGAGGAGGAAATGGGGGAGGATGAAGGCTCCGAGGGAAGATCCCATCAGGGGAGTCCGCGGGAGAGCGGCGAGGTGGCCGGTTCTGACGACGTTGATGTCACTGAGCTCCTCGAGGTCCGCTTCTATCCCTACTCAATCTGCTTCATCCATTCTCTTATGCAGCTTCTAACCCATTTCTCCATCTTTCTCAGGAGCGCACAGATGTTGGTCAGGCGTCCTCAGTGGGAGTAGGAGGGGCGCCAGCAGGACAAGGCGGGGGCCAGACACCTATCATTGAATTGACAAGCGCTAAGGGGTCCCCTGCTGCAACTGTTCCTGCGGCGACTGGGGTAGCGGAAGATGACGCTCCGAACTCCCGTAAGTCTCCCTACTTTACTGCTGGTGCTTGCCGTTGACGATCCGTGACTAACCATGGCATGCCCCGCGCAGTGATCTCAACATTGGAGGCTCGTCGGGTTGCCGAACCCGGGCCATCTACGAGTGGACCAGTGGTGGACATGCCGCCTGCTCCGGAACAGACTTCCCAAACCGAGCCGGCCCCACCAACTGCTGATCAAGGGGCTCCGGACATCGGCGGTGCTGACATCGGAGAGAGGTTGGGGGCTGGCGAGGGTGTCAGCGCCACTGGGGAGAGAGAAGAAGGTCGCCCGGATGTTGGGGAACCTATCCCTCGTGAGGACCTCTCAGGGGCGGACCCTGCAGCAGACCTGCTGGCTGCCTTCCCTGCCTACCGGCCTGCCGATCCCGAGGAGATGGACGACTCGGACGCGGAGGCGGTCGAGGAGAGCCGGATAACGCGCCGCAGGGGGTGGAAGTGCATCCAGTGCTTCCTCAAGCGAGACCCATCGGAGTGGCTGGGGCGCATGGGATCACTTCAAACCTGGCTGCGCTTCCTGTGTGCCGGGGGAGCTGATGCTCAACGCCTCCATCTAACGGTCCGTGATTTCATGGCCGAAAAGATGCGCGAGAGCTGCCGGCGTGCCGACGTCACACAAAGTCGGGACATGTCGGAGAGCACGCGGGCGCTCCTCGCGGCGGAGCAGGAAGTCCGGCGCCTCGAAGGGCAGGCGGCAGAGAAGGAGGCCTTCGTCGCGACGTGTACCGAGCTTGTGGAGCAACTAGCAGCTCAGCTGGTTGACGCCCAAGTACAGCTGACGGAGGCGGGACAACAGATGGTCACAATTCAGGTCGAGCGGGAGCGTGCACAGGCCAGAATCGACGAACTGCGTGCTGCGACCGCCGACGAAGAGAGGGCACGCAGAGAGCGAGAAGCAGCTCTGGAGGCCACCAGCCAAAGGGTAGCGGCATTAGAAAGACTCATTCAGCACGCTAATCCCTAAGGGCTTTGTTTTTCCATTCCCAAAACATTTGCTTCCGCTACTTTGATCCATCTGTATGAATCAACATATTTATCTGCATCTTTTGGTTTAATATGCTCAACCACAATTCACTGTCTTGCGGGAGTGTTAACCAAGCATCAGGCATCCATAATTGGGCCTGGATTTCTAGAGAAAAGAGGGAGGTCATTCCTAGGAAAGGAGACCTCAGACCTAATCAATGTACCATTCCCCCAACCTGTTCCAACACACGAGCGGGACAATGCTAGGGGCGTTGAGATTTTATCCGAACATAGGGAAATGAGAAAGGGTGAATCGCGTGTCCTGAATCCAGACATCCACAACGGTCGGCCTTCCAGGAAATGCCCAAGACGGTAGGCGGACAGTGGATCGACCATAACAACTGCAATAGACGGACCGAAAAAGGCCATCATTCATATTGCAGGAGGCGGACCACATGTCATCATGAATACCGCTTTGGGGTTCCTTCAGACACAAGGGTGGAAAATCCAGATCAACAGGGAATGCGAAGCGTGGGGCGAAGTGACGATTTGTTCGGACAGAATCCAACGCTCTCAAAATTGCGCCACCGTGGGGAAAACGTATTAGGCGGATGCACTAATCTGGCCGTGAGTCACCTCAATTCTCAGACAGCACCTCTCTGACGAGGAAACCGTCGCTTCCCATCCTTGCGATGGGGCATCCCGAGCTGAATCAGGGAGAATATCACAACTGCACCACTCTACCCGAAGTCAGGCCAGACGGCCGGCGACGAGGAGGGGCGGGACTTAACGACTCCTGAGGCTGGACCCGAGTTGAGACGCCCGGGCGTTCCTACGTACTCCATCAGGCTGGAGATCAAGCCACACGTAGTTCTGTGAGTGCAGTTTAACGTCATGCAGGACGTAGAATCCCGTTTAGGGGAGATCTTAGTTTAAGGTCGTAGAGCTCGGACCATAAGGGTAGATCTTAGTTTAAGGTCTTAGAGCTCGGACCATAAGGGCTAGATCTTAGTTTAAGGTCTTAGAGCTCGGACCATAAGGAGAGATATTAGTTTAAGGTCTTAGAGCTCGGACCATAAGGAGAGATCTTAGTTTAAGGTCTTAGAGCTCGGACCATAAGGAGAGATCTTAGTTTAAGGTCTTAGAGCTCGGACCATAAGGAGAGATCTTAGTTTAAGGTCTTAGAGCTCGGACCATAAGGAGAGATCTTAGTTTAAGGTCTTAGAGCTCGGACCATAAGGAGAGATCTTAGTTTAAGGTCTTAGAGCTCGGACCATAAGGAGAGATCTTAGTTTAAGGTCTTAGAGCTCGGACCATAAAGACCTCAAAGTACGCCGCATCTGGTCATATCCCCTGGATATGCGAAGATGCACTGAGGGATAGTGTCCAGAGTGTCGAGTTTTCGCCTGGTCAGAATGGGAGGTGGGAAATGTGAATCATGCGGCCATTCACTCGAGGACCGGGAGCACCGGCGTGACGATATGAGAGTACTGCCGACCGTGGCGGAAAAGCAGCATCAACATCGCACTAACCGTTGGTGGAATGAGGCAGCAAACGAGCATCGACCGCTCAATCGCAGGATTCATATCGATTTGCTGCCCGAGGCCATTGGGGGTACCGGCCCGAGTCGGTGGGAGAGCACTGAGGCATTGTGTCCGAACCGTTCACGGGGGCTCCACCCAGGGCGTAGACGATGGGTCCGAATGAAAGGGAGCACGAAGCCTGAAAAGCGGAGGAAACCTGACCAAGCAGATCCTGACCCTCCTGGCAATAAACCAGAGTACTCTTGACACCGGTGGACCACTGCAAGGGGTCGGGGAACACGCCTTGAGGGTGACCTGAAGGCGGCGGATTCCCCAGAGAAGGGGGAATCTCTAAGAGGTGGGGGGCTGGACCCGAAGTTTCAAACATCCGGGCGTTCCTACGTATCCCATAAGGATGGGAATCAAGCCACACGTAGTTCTTGAAGCGCGGAGCAACACAATCGGGCACCAGCGCGGGGAAGAGTGCGGGTCTGACCCTCGCACACAGAAGGAGCAGCATTTGATATTTCTTGTTTGTCCTTAAAGATGAATGGGTTTTCTTTGTGCGGCGACATGCCTGTGATTGAGAAATCTCTGGAGTCGCCACAATAATCAAGCCACGGAAGGCATTGATGAATGGCGTGGTTATTAACCAGCGCCCAACATGAGTGTCCCCTGAGGGGAACATCACGATGCAGTGCCGTTTTCTTGTCGGGCGCCCAAGACGATCACAGTTTACGGTCGTGTGGTAGGACCAGACAACACAGTTTAAGGTCGTGTGGTTCGGACCATGGAGGAATCCGCTTACCGCGGTACGACGGACACGGCGGAGGTGGGAGCATACCCAGCCCTGCGGTCACGCACGATTCCAGGAGAAGAGTCTTGGGATGGGGGTCTGCGTATGTCCATCACCCGAGGGGCAGAGATGCTAGCCTCCAGACATACTGGGCTCAGAACGAGATTGTTCGAGCGACTCCTCCCTCCTTATGGGGACGAGGGTCCAGCTACGCATGGCCCTTGGGGAGAACATCCGCATATATCCTTGGTGCTCAGATCATGGGAGCCTCGAACGACATCATTACCTTGGTTGGTCTGCCTAACGTGTAAAGGTGTACTGAAGGTCAGTATGAAAAGAGTGTCCAGATTCCACTACAACGCATAAAGGCGGAGTGTGATGAGGACTGCGCAACCAATGTTCAGAGCCTGAAAGAGCCGACATGGCGATCAAGGATGTTGTTGACGCATTCGCAACACAACATCCGATCGCGTCAGCCTAAGACGGGGCAAGCAAACGAGCATCAACCGCTCAATCGCAGGATTCATATCGATTTGCGGCCCAAGACCCGCCGGTAAATCGACCCGGAGCGGTGGGAGAGCACTGAGGCATCGTACCCAAACCGCTAACGAGGATCCCTTTGAGTGAAGGCTCGAACAAGAGGAAACACGAGGCCTGACAAGCAACACAGGACTTGTCGGGATTGAATCTGACACTACGAGTCATAGACCGAAGTACCCAAAACATGTTAACAGATCACCAGAAAGGGTCGGAGGACTCACCCTGAGAGCAACCAAAAGAGGGCAGATCCCCGTGATCAACCAAGAGACGGGGCTGGACCTGAAACACAAGCGTCCTGGCGGTCCTACGTATCCCATAAGGATGGGAATCAAGCCATACATAGTTCTTGAGAGGCATTTTAACGTCATGCAGGACGATGAGGGGTGTGAGGTAGTCCCACACACGGGGGAGGCGTACGGCGCGACCAGTAGACCGACGTGAATGAGGACATAATCCCCCGCTCACGCGATACGCCTCGCACAAAAAAGGAGGGGAACTGGGTCCAGAGGCCCAACGCGGGATAGAGATTCCCGGGAAATGGGGCTGGGCCTGAAACATGAATGTCCAGGCGGTCCTACGTATCCCATAAGGATGGGAATCAAGCCATACGTAGTTCTTGAAAGGCAGTTTAACGTCATGCAGGACGATGAGGGAAAAAGAAGGGGGGAGCAGAAGGCATCCCCAAACGTGGGGGGCGTACAGCGTGGCGAGAAAACCGACGTGAATGAGGACAGAATCCCCCGCGCACACACCATACGCCACATACCCAGAGGCAACTGGACCAAGGGCCCAGGATGAGATGGAAATTCCCGAAGGATGGGGCTGGGCCTGAAACATGAATGTTCAGGCGGTCCTACGTATCCCATAAGGATGGGAATCAAGCCGCACGTAGTTCTTGAGGGGCAGTTTAACGTCATGCAGGACGAATGCTGAACAGTTTAACGTCTTGTAGCTCGGACGTAGTGCAGTTTACCGTCACGCGGGACGAAGCACTTGGCAGTTTAACGTCTTGCAGCGCAGACGAATGCTGAACAGTTTAACGTCTTGTAGCCTGGACGAGGTACAGTTTAACGTCATGTTGGACGAATGCTAAACAGTTTAACGTCTTGTAGCTTGGACAAATGCAGTTTAACGTCGTGCAGGACGTGGTGCAGTTTAACGTCATGTAGGACGAAGTGTAGTTTAGCGTCATGCGGGACGAATGTGTAGTTTAACGTCATGCTGGACGTATGTGCAGTTTAACGTCATGCTGGACAAATGTGCAGTTTAACGTCATGCTGGACGTATGTGCAGTTTAACGTCATGCTGGACAAATGTGCAGTTTAACGTCATGCTGGACGTATGTGCAGTTTAACGTCATGCTGGACAAATGTGCAGTTTAACGTCATGCTGGACAAATGTGCAGTTTAACGTCATGCTGGACGTATGCACACTCAGACAAAGTACTGCTTGAGGAACCTAGCGTTGGTGGGAGGAGTGACACGCTCACCATCCATAGCCGCTAGGGAGTACGCGCCATTGGGATAGACCTTGTGGACAACAAAAGGTCCCTCCCACTTGGGCTCCAACTTGGGCGGCTTCCTGCCGGGGATCATTGGTGCTCTTAGGGCTAGCACTAGATCACCCTGCAGGAAGGAGCGGAGGCGAACCTTCTTATTGAAAGCTCGAGCCATTCTGCTTTGATGCCTCTCCAAGTTGTGCAAAGCGCGAATTCTATTCTCATCCAGTGCTTCCAACTCGACTAGACGGGCTTCAGCAACTCTGTCCGGCGCTTGCTGGTCGTAGACCGCAGTGCGCAAGGACGGTAACTGGATCTCGATGGGCAGGACGGCCTCAGCTCCATACACCAGGGAATAAGGGGTCATCTGGGTGGAATTGCGAGTCGTCGTCCGATAAGCCCAGAGGGCATTGGGGAGCTTGTCCGGCCAACTCTTCTTGTTCTGACCAACCATCTTTTGCAGAATGTTAGAGAGGGTTTTGTTAAACGCCTCGATCTGTCCATTCGCCTGCGCATGATAGCGAGATGTATGGTTCGAGCGAATGTTATACTTGGCGTAAAACTTCTTCAACTCGGCTGCTCGGAAATTGGTTCCGTTATCCGTGAGGATAGCGTGAGGCACTCCAAATCGATGGACGATGTTGGAGGTCACGAAGTCAGCGATCGAACAGGATTTGACCTCTCTGAGCGGAATCGCCTCTGCCCATTTGGAGAAGAAGTCCGTAGCGGTCAGAATGAACCGGCACTGGCGAACTGTCGCCGGTGGGTAAGGTCCCACAACGTCCAGACCCCAGACTGCAAAGGGCCAGGAATACCTAGTGGTATGGAGAGGCTCCGGCGGCCGATGCACAAAGTTCGCATGAACCTGGCACGCATGGCACCTCCTGGAATACTCGATGCAGTCATGGATCATGGAGGGCCAGAAGTATCCTAACCTCCGAATCTGGTGGGACAGCTTCGGCCCAGTCTGGTGGGCACCGCATGAACCAGCATGAACCTCTTGCATGACTCGTGGGATCTCAACTCCCTGAAGGCAACGGAGGAGAACACCATCAAATCCGCGTTTGTAGAGGATCTGCTCCAGGCCGGGACTGCTCTGGAGGACGAACGGCGATGCGCGGCGTCGAACTCGCTCGCGCTCGGCCCGATCCGATGGAAGAATGCCATGTTGGAGGTACTCAACCAAAGGCGTCCTCCAATCAGGGGCTGATCCGACTATCATATCTGGGGTACTCGGGGCTCCGGGCATAGGGGAAACCGTGGTGAGGTTACTTACCAACGGGCCGCGATCTTCTTCCGGGATAACGGGAGCGATGAGCCTGCGGCGCGTCACGCGGATGATCAGGTTGTCCTGTTCAGGCTCCGCAAGTGACGCAGCGAGGCTGGCCAAAGCATCTGCTCGACCGTTCTGCGACCGGGGAACATGGACAATTTCCGGCCGAGAAGGGAACCGGGCCATCAGAAGGAGGGTGCACTCCAACAATGGCACAAGTTCCGGCTTCCTGACAACGTAGTCGCCATTGATCTGCTTAACGACCAGCTCGGAGTCCCCTTTCACGTACAGACGGGGCACGTCGATCTCGAGAGCCAACTCGAGGCCGGTGATGAGGGCATGGTATTCCGCCTCATTGTTGGTACAGCCCTCTGACAACAGGAAAGAGTATGGCAGCACGGCTCGCTCCGGGGTAATGAAGACGATACCCAAGCCTACTCTGTTGAGCTTAGGATTATCGAGTCTTCTACCGGTGGGGCTCCGGGAGGCACCGTCAAAGTGCATCTGCCAGCATGAATCGGCTCGATCAACCGAGAGAATGATCTCATCAGGAAAGCCTAGATCCAGCGGCTGATCCGCGGAGGTCGGGTGAGCTGCCAGAAAGTCTGCCAATGCTTGCCCTTTGATGGCCTTCTGAGACACATACCTGATGTCGAACTGCTGGAGAATCACAGCCCACCACGCTAGACGGCCAGTCAACATAGGTCGGATCAGGATATATTTCAACGGGTCTACCCGAGAAACCAATTGTACCTCATGGTGCTGCAAGTAGTGCCGTAATTTCTGTACGGCAAATACGAGCGCCAGGCAGCTCTTCTCGATGGGGGAATACCTAACTTCCGCATCGAGGAGCATGCGACTGAGGTAATAGAGGCTATTCTCCATTCCCTCGTTGTTCTTCTGGGCGAGAAGGGCACCCAGGGACCGTTCCAGGGCGGTCACATAAAGGACCAGCGGCTTTCCGGATACGGGCGGCATCAGGACCGGAGGTTGAAGCAGGTACTGCTTGATTTCCTCGAAAGCGGTCTGACACTCTTTATCCCATACATAGTTGGCACCTTTCTTCATGAGCCGAGAAAAGGGCTTACACTTGCCGGCCAGATTCGCGATGAATCGGCGTATATAGGCTAAGTGGCCTTGGAACCCTCGCAGTTCCCGGATGGTACCTGGGGGAGGCATCTGGCTAATCGCCCTGATTTTCTCTGGGTCGATCTCAATACCCCGGTATCTTACCACAAATCCAAGGAACTTTCCGGAGGTGACCCCAAAGGCACACTTCAACAGGTTCATCTTCAGGCAGCGAGACCGGAGGAAGCTGAACACTTTCTCAAGATCTTTGAGATGGTCCTGACGCTGGCGCGATTTGACCACCAAGTCGTCGACGTAGCATTCCACCAGTGTGCCGAGGATTGGCTTGAATATGCGGTGCATCGCCCGTTGATAGGTGGCACCTGCATTCTTCAGGCCGAAAGGCATGACCCGGTAGCAAAAGGTACCTTGGGGGGCCCTGAAGGCAGTGAACTCCTCATCCTCAGGGGCCATCCGAATTTGGTTGTATCCGGAGTATCCATCCATGAAGGAGAGGGCTTGGAACCCTGCCGTGGCATCAATCAACAGCTCTGTCACTGGAAGGGGAAAATCATCCTTCGGGCAGTGGCGGTTGAGATCGCGGAAGTCGATGCAGACTCTGATCTGCCCGTTCTTCTTCCTGACCGGCACAATGTTGGCCAGCCATTTGGGGTACTGAACTTCCCTCACGAAGTTGGCTTTGATAAGCTTGTCAACTTCGGCCTCAACCATGGCACCGTGGGATGGGTGCATCTTTCTGGGAGGCTGCTTGAACCCGCGATGGTTCGCCGGGAGACCAAGGCGGTGGACGGCTACCTGAGGATCCAGCCCCAGCATCTCGTCATAGCCCCAAGCGAATACATCACGGTGCTGCCTGAGAAAGTCCACGTAATGCTGCCGCTCCTCAGAGGGCATGGCGGCACTAACCAATGTGGGTCTTGGATCGGCCTCGGTTCCAAGGTTCACCTGTATTAACTCATCGACCGTGGCGGGGACGCCCTCCTCGAAGGCTGGGGGTGCGTCTTCCATATCCTCTCCACTCGGGGAGGGATCGTCCACGGGAGAGACTGTGTTGACAACTGCATTGGGGCTACCAGATCCTGCTGGGCCACTGGTGCTGGCGCGGGCGGTCGCGGCCATCTCATCAGGAGACTCGCGGACCGTCAAGACCATGGCGACGTCCAACCATTGAATCGGGAGGACGTAAGCGTCATCCAGACTTGCCCAGGGATCACTTGCAACAGCGACAGGCTCAACCTCACCTGCCAGGATCTGCTTATCCTTGCTCTTGTAATAGTCCGCGTCCAGATAGCGGGCTTCACATGAGGCAAAATGAGAGGCATCTCCTTGAAGCACGCCCACTCGACCATTAAGGGAGTATTTGAGGCATTGGTGGTATGACGAGGGAACCGCCGCGTGAAGATGGAGCCATGGCCTGCCCATCAATGCGTTGTACGCGGTGTCCTGAGAGACTACCATGAATTCGGTGTTGGCAACCAAGTCACCGAACTGGGTCTTCAAACGTATCTTTCCGACCGGGGTTTGCTCGGTGCGATCGTACCCCTGGATCCTGAGGTCGGAGGGAATCAAGTCATCCTCAGACAACCCCAATCTCCGGAGCGTCCGAGTTGGAATCAGGTTAATCCTGGACCCCGTGTCGACAAGACAGCGCCGGACTTCAAGGCCATTGAACTGGCCAGTGACATACAGCGGACGAATGTGTCCCTGTATAGGAGGGTCTTCATCCTTACCAGAGAACGAGATAACTGCCTGACATTCGGCGTCCTCGATCGTTTCGGCGTGAAAGGCCTCTGCAGCCGCAACCTCTGTCTCAAACTGGAGGGGGCTTTTAAGGGCTTCAGCGAGTGCCTCGCGCATCTCAGATGACATGCGCAGAGCCTCTAGGATGGAGAGCCTTGCTGGGATGTCGGCCAAGTGCTTCAGGACATCATACTTTTTGGCCAAGCGCGAGCCCCAGGTTGCAGGAGGTTGCTCTGTGGTTGGTGGCATGGCGGGCCTTGCCGGTTGGATCGGCGGCCGACTGGTACTTGGCGCATCTCGTTGTTCACTGGTCACAGTCCGGGAAATGGTCACCGTACTGGAGTCAGGAGGCCGGGATGGACTTGTGGCAGGGCGGAGCTGGTCGCGACGCGGCTGAGGCGGTTCTGCCTGGTCCCACACCACAAACAGTGGCGGAGGCGAATCCGTCATCCCCGGATGGGGGGGCTGCGCGCGCTGAGCTCGGTTTTGAGCCTGCTGCCTAGTCTCAGTGGCGTGCACGGCCTGGCTGGAGGTACCAATGGTTGTGCCCCGGCGACTCCTACTGCTGCGGTTCTTCCGACGGTGGCGACGACCGGGGACACTAGGGAGGTCCACCTGGTGTTCTTCAACGTCGGGAACCGAAAAGGGATTTACCAGCTCGACGGTGTTAACCGAAGCGTACCCAATACCGTCATCGGACGAATCATCCATCACCGGGCGGATCCGAGGAGGGACCCCAATCTCCGGGGGCATGAAATCGCCGAGAGTGCGGGATAGTGGCGGAACCGGCAGGGCGCGCTCTTCCTTCTTGCGCTGCCGCCGTTTGCTCCTCTTGGAAGAGGCAGGCTGGGACGACGATGCCGAAGCAGCACCCGCAGATTCTGGGGGCTCAGGCTGATTCAAGCGCGCACAGATGATTCCATGGGCGCGAATGGTCGTCTTGCGGGCCATCCGGTTATTATACTTCTGGGATCCGCGGTTGGAGACCAGCTGCCATTCGTCCTCGTTGCCACTATCGTCATCTTATCCCACAAACACACCCGCCACTTGTGCTGGAGCTGGGCCCAACCTGATTACATTGTTGTTAATCCGGTCTTGGAGCCAATCCTTAAACACATAGCACCGCTGGATGGTGTGCCCCAGGGCCCGATGGTAGGGGCAGTAGCGGGGGTTATTCGTAAGATGTGCCTCCTCTGGCTTCCAACACTCAGGCAGTCGCTCAATCCTCTGCTCCAGGGCGCTCCAGAAATAACCGGGGACCTGATCCTCATGGAATGAGTAAGTCAGGTGTCGCGGGCCCCTGGGAGCGTGGTCTTGACGAGGGGCTGGAGGGGCCTGCCGAGGAGGTGGACCCTGATTATCTCGCCTGGGTTGCGGCGGTACATTACGCGGAGGGGCCGGCCGGTTCGTAGGCTGCCGCTGCTGGGTCGGGAACTGAGCCCGTGGAGGCGGATTCCTGTGAGGCTGTAGAGCTGGCCTCGCCGGCAGCAGCTCCAATGGCCTGGGGGCCTCTATCTGGGCAACAGCAGCGGGCTCAGCCCTGCTGACTCTCCTTGCAGGAATCATAGGAGGCAGCGGGTGTGCCTGGCTGGCCTGTTGCAGGGCTTCCTCAAGACGTTGAGCTTTGTCTGAGAAGTCCCTGAACCCTCCGGGGTAATTCTGAGTAATCAGGGAAGGGACCAGCTCGGTCTTGACGTTCCCGACGCACATTGTCAGCAACTGCTCCTGAGTCAATGGCATGTCAAGGGAATACGTGAGACCCTTCCATCGGGCGACGAAGTCCGCGACTCGCTCATCAGGCCTCTGCTTGCACTTGAAGAGGTCTGCGATACTTGTCTTCCGGGTCGTGGAACTGAACTGGTAGAGGAACTGTCTACGGAGGTCCTCCCAGCTGGTTACCGACCCGACGGGGAGCTGGCTGTACCAGACAAATGCTGGCCCTTCCAGTGTCTGAACAAAGCAGCGAAGCTTAGCGGCCTCTTGCTGCGCCGGAGTCCCCAACATAGGCCCGCACCTCGAGTTGAAGTGGGCTAAATGCTGTGGCGGATCTCCAGTCCCGTTGAAGGGGGAAAAAGTGGGATTCCCGAATCCCGGAGGCGCCGGCATGTCATCCACCCATGCTGGGTAGGGCTTGCCGTCCGGTGGGATCGCCACCTGCCGAGTCTCCAAGGCCTCCAAGCGAGCGATGAGTGCCGCCATCGGATCGTCCGAACATGGGTTCCAGTCCTGGCGAGGATCTCTAACCACGAGCGCATTGCACGGCCCTTCAATCGGGTCGTCGACCGGGTCGTCGAACTCGGCAGCTCGTGGGATGGCGGGCGGAGCGGCCCTTGGGGCAGCGGGAGGAATCTGAGCGGGATCTCTCAGGTAGTCACGCCGCTCGGGAGGGTGTGGCGAAACATACCGCGCCCTCTTGCCATAGGCAATGGCCTCTCTCCTGTCGGCGAACACGGCGTAATCACGGTTGCCCGGGAGAGTCTCATCGAGGAGCGGTTGTTCCGGTCCCTGCGGTCCTGGCCTGGGATCACCGTAGTCAGGCCGCCGTTCTGCAGCGCGCTCGGCGAGGAGCTGGTCAACCAGCTTCTTCTGTTCGGCGAGCTGCTGACGTAGCGTAGCCTTCTCGGGATCCTCCTCTGCCCTCTGCATGGAGGCAGATGGGTCGGCGGGCTTTATAGCCTCGCTGTGCTCTTTTCCTTTGCTGACGTTTCGGCTCAACGTCAGTGCTTCAGTGGGTGCGGGGAGCCCCAGGAGGTTCCTCTGATGACGAGTAACTGTCACCGATGGATCTGACGACGGCTTGTCTTCGGGGGGGAAGCCCCCGTCGAGAAGTTCCAAGTCGTTCCCCCCTCCCGACAGGTCAGCCATATTGACTGTTTCTGTCCCTGGGGATATACCCTCAGGGCCACCCAGCGAATCGGGCTGTCGGCGAATCACACTGAAGCGTAGGGCAGCGTACTGCCCCCATCCACGGATATACACGTGGGGAGTGGCTTCCTCGATAACTTTGTGGAGTACTTGAAAGCACTCAACGCATCGTTGTTGGAGGGCCTCGTGGCGCTCAAATGACCCGGGGTGCCGAACCGCGGGGAGCATGGCCAGGTCAATTTGACGGCACTGCTCACCAATATCCTCCAGGTGCGCTTGACTCCCGGGGTATGGCATTTGTAGGCAGTGAAGACGGGAGTGAGTCTCCCGGAGAGTTCGGCGGAAGCATTCGAACTCATCCGGGGTGAGCGATTCGGGTGCATCAAAGCCCGGTCCTGCGACTGGCCAAAACTTCTCAGGGAAGTGGCCCTCTGCAAGGACGGTCCAGAAGCTCCACGACTCAAACTCGGGACCCAGGTCTCCCTAGTCCTCTTCAATGGCTGGGAACAGACGGGGAACCGGCAGTGGTGCCGAGGCAGGCCGCCGGGCTGACGGGCTGGCCGGCGGTGAATACGGCGAACAGGCCGATTGGCCTCCATATCCTGGGCCGCCCCCTGAGGGTGGCGGTGCCCTGGCTACCACATCACGATAGGACAGGCCGGTGAGCGAACATCCTGCCGTAGCATCGGTGCTCGCCGAGGGTGCACCAGATCGTGGTTCGACCGTCGGTCCCCAGAAAAAATCTCCGGCTTCTCCGACCGAGACGGAAGGCGCTTCCGGAGGGGCCGGTACCAACCGCAAGCTTGATCCTTGGGGGTCTACCAGGCCCTCGCTACTCCGGATATACCTTCGGAGAGAAGCGGGGATCATATCGATCTCGCTCTCGGGGAGCACGAGTCTGACGTGCTGCATTCCTACCCCTGCCCTTGACTGGCGGGATTGGGGAAGGGGCTTTGTCGCCGAATCGTACTCCGCCTCTGAGTCAGAGAAGCAAACCGGTCGGATCTCCGTCCGGAATTCCGTAACATTCTTCCCTCGGCGTCGACGCCTTGCCTTCCTGCCCCTGGGTGGTTCTTCGGGGCAGGGCTGATCTCTGTCCTGGCGTCCTCCGGCCGCACTGGTGCTGGGGCCAAGAGGACTGGGAACCAAGGTGCGAGGGGCATCAGGACAGATATCAAAGGGGACGCGGGGAGAGATGATTCCGGGCAGGACTCCGGGCCGGGATCGGAAGGTGGGATGACCCATGCCTCATGGATCGGCCACACAGAGTAGATCCTGCCGGTGAATAGCGCTACCGCGAGGTGGTCTGCGGTGGCTACTGCCAGCGCCGGCAACCGGGAGAGTCGACCCAACCTGCCTTTGGGGTGGTCGGGGCCTCGATCCGGGTCGGGCATAGGAGTTCCCCTGCTCAGGATGCGCAGAGGCCTGGCGACTGGAGCCAGCAGTGGCTTGGGCCAGTGCGGCCGCTGTTGCTAGAGCCCCAAGGTGGGCATCCTCTTCCGCTCGCGCCTGACGTTGGCGTCGAGACAGACGAGTCGGGATGAGCGGCGCGGGCAGGTGGAGAGCCCACTCTTCGACTGGAGAGGCCTGGCGGCGGTGTCGCTGTGGCCTGGCGGGATTCCTTACCGTAGATCCCTGGAGCGAATCCCGGATAGGGTGATCCCGGGCCTCTTCCACCTCATTCGCGTAGGGAAGGGAACTGTCAGAGCGCTCCGGGGATAAACTCCCGAAGAGATTGGACGTTGAGGTAGGCAGCGGTGCCTCCCTGCGCGGCCCTCGGGGGCGGCGGTGGTGGCGAGGCGCAGCCTCCTCAAGGTCTAGGCGAGCCATTTCCCTAGTGGGGATGACTCCCTCTTCCTCGTATCTCCGCACCAGGGTGTTGATCACCCTTCTATGGATGACCTCCGAGGGGGAGAGAGGGCGTGGTCGTCCCGCAATTGCGGCTGCTGGGACGACTGTGGAACGGGCGGGACCGCGCGGAGTAGCCGCGTCGGTGTTTCCCCTGTCCCTGCGCCAGTGGGCGGGTGGCGATCGGGCACTGGATCGGGCGACCTGATTTCTGAAAGCAGGGAGAATGACCCATTAACACTGACAGGAAAAAGGAATCGACAACCAACCATTAGTGCCACGACGCCTTCCGTGGGGGGAACCCAGGCCCTCGACGTTGCGAGACGGAGTGCCCGATTTCACTTCCCCAGCCCCTGGCGGGTAAGACTGAATGCTTGGCCGGGCAACACGCCGGTCTTCCAACACCTCTGAAAGCCATCGGTCTTCGTATCGAGGAGAAGAGATTCACGTCGGGTTCACCATTTTGCTGTTTCGGTGCGGATGTGCGTCGGGTTACGCTGTTCCGCCAGGACGCGTTCGCGCGTGCACCCGTCAACCCGAGGGGATGGGTGCGCGGCTTGTGGTCCCGCAGTCCCGCTTTCCAAGGGCGGGCGGCATTCGTCCCTTATTCGGGGGCGTCTGCTCCTTGATCGAAACCGGGATGATGGGATGTCGGCTCCTCCTTCCTTGGACGTCTCCTCGGAGCTTGTCGCCTAATCCGGGTCTCCCTCATAGACTTAAGAATGTTCGTGAATCTCGTTCCCGGCGCCATATCTTCATGGACACCGGTTAATTACGCTGCTTCCGCCCGGATGCTCCAAGGAGTCTGGGCGGGGCAGCAACCTGCGGTGAGAAGGCCGGGTGGCTCTGGGTGCTAGGGGCGTGTCGTAGCACTGCGGCTCTGCACGTCTGTCTTCCGTCCCTAATAGGGCTTCTCGAAGGCATGATGGCCTGAGGCATCCCGTACTGGGTGCGGGGAACTGTGTCACCTGAGGTTTTCCTCAGCTTCCCATGTTTAACACGGGGTATGCCGCGAGTTTAACGTCCAGCGGGGACGACATCAGACCGATCAACACGAAAAGTGGATCGGATGACAGAACCCCTTGCGGGGAACCTCCGACGCTGGGGCCAGCACATGGGCGGCTTCCCAAATGATATGGAGTGGAGTGAAGTGGCATGACCCCACCGGGATGTGGCGGCCCGGGTAAGGATCAGGATGGATGATGGAGTGAAGAGCTTGGACCCTGTAGAGGCTTCCTACGTACCGCGCGTTAGCACGGATCAAAGTCAACGTAGTTCGGGTATACAGTTTAACGTCATGCTGGATGTCGGCAAGCCGACTCACGAAGAGGTCGAGGCCGCCGGGCGGAGGATTGAACCGAACCACCTCGCACAGAGGGGGATGGAACGGCCGGGTGGATCACAGTTTCACGTCATGCTGGACGATAAAAAGAGAAATGGAAAAAGGGGCTGTGGGGAGGCACAGTGGAGATACACACGGGCAGTCTCCCACAGGGGCGGATTCATAGGTGAATCGACGCAAGCGTGAACCCTGGAGGGGTCCACTGATGGACGAACCGACGTAAATACGACCGGGACGACCAGGTGGCGGGCTTGGACCTCAGGGAGGCTTCCTACGTACCCTGTATAGAAGACAGGGATCAAAGTCCACGTAGTTCATTCTGTCAGGACTTACGCACTTGAGACAGCCCGACTGCGGCAAAACTCAGTTGGAAGGGACTTGGACCGAATGCAGAAGACACCTCGATCCCAGTCACACCCTCTACTGGCTTCGGCAGTGGGGAGGCGCAATGGAGATACACACGTGCAGCCTCCCACGAGAAACTAGGGGTTTGTAATACCCTGCCCCCGTAGGGAAAAGCCACTCCCATTAAATCGTCCCAAAAGGGGAACAATCCCGACATCCCTGCAGAGACGAGCGGGTGGGGGCCACATCCAAACCGGGGGGGACCCTGCGTGCGGAGTACGGGATCAGGTTGCGGTCGGTTTAACGTCTTGCCGGACGAAGTACAGTTTAACGTCGTGTGTTGAGGACGAAGCGGACGGTTTAACGTCTTGCCGGACGAAGTACAGTTTAACGTCGTGTGTTGAGGACGAAACACTTGGCAGTTTAACATCTTGCAGCGCGGACGATGGGGGGCTAGGCAGTTTAGCGTCGTGCAGCTTGGACGAATGTGCAGTTTAACATCATGCTGGACGTATGGGCAGTTTAACGTCATGCTGGACGAATGCGCAGTTTAACGTCATGTAGGACGTATATGCAGTTTAACGTCATGCTGGACATATGTGTAGTTTAACGTCATGCAGGACGAATATGCAGTTTAACGTCATGTTGGACGGATATGCAGTTTAACATCATGCTGGACGAATATGCAGTTTAACGTCATGCTGGACGAATATGCAGTTTAACGTCATGCTGGACGAATATGCAGTGTAACGTCATGCTGGACGAATATGCAGTTTAACGTCATGCTGGACGAATATGCAGTTTAACGTCATGCTGGACGAATGATTGCCGCTGACGGGTCCGTGTCACTTCGCACGAGCCTGGAAGGCTCCACGGAAAGACAGCGCACGGTGCGGGCACCTGCGATGAAGACCATCGGGCGCCACGCAGGCGGGTACCCGCATGGGGTCAAGGGAGGCGACCCTGGCAGATTGCGCGCAAAAGAGGAGCTTTGCGCGCAAAACCGCGGGTCGGCGCGCAAAATGGCGGGCTGGCGCGAAATTGGGCCAGCGCTTTGCGCGCGGATGCTTGGGATTGCGCGCACCGGGCTTCGGGTAGCGCGCGGGGGCAACGGCTCATTCTCTAACGAATGACCACTTTGAAAATGGGGGGTGCGCGCAATCGGGCTGGATTGCGCGCACCCGGGGGGCAATTGCGCGCAAGAGGCTTCTTTTGCGCGCAAAGGCCTTCGGGTTGAAATTTATTCGAAGGAAATGAGCCAAGGGGATTGCGCGCGAAGGCGGACCCCAAGGCTCTATTGCGCGAAAGAAAGGAGGTTACCTGAAGATCGACATTGCGCGCGGAAGGGGTTGAATTGCGCGCGCGGGAGACCGTTCGACTTCCAGCAAGCTTTGAAACGTTGGGGGTCGCCTAGTATTTATAGGCAACCCCGGGCGCGGAATCCAAGGCGCGAGCGCGGAATTCTCCTCGCGGGCGCGGAATCGGGCACGGCGCGCAAGGGAGTTGCGCGCATCCCGGGGGTTTTGCGCGCGGATCATCATCTTTGCGCGCAGACCTCTGAAATTCCGCGCAAGGCCTCCGGGCCCTCCGAAACATTCTTCCGACTCCAAATATGACCTCGCTTTCCGCATCCGGAGCTTCGTTTGGGAACAACGGACTTTTCCGGCGTATACACGTGTGTAGGTTCAGAGTGCTTCAAAGTAACCACTGACCAATTCCCTTTCATGTTTCCACATTTAATGATATCTCGAAAGAGGCTCTGCTCGCCGAAGAGATTACACTGATTTAATCATCGTGGAAAAACACGTGAGATAGACTACTTAATCATTGGAAATGGACTCCCGATGAAAAAATCATTCAAAACCACTTTATACTCGTACGATGTCTCGTGGGACCGCATCTCAGTCCTAAAAAAGATCAGGAGAACAGAACCATTGCAATGCTCTCAGAAAACCACGCAAAATCAACTATTCATACACACCAAATGGATGTCTGATTAAAAAGTGGTGTTTCACCATAAAATGTGTGAACTATGCCCTGTGGGGCCCATACCTTGTCTACAACTGAATGCTTCAAAAAGAATCTAAAAATATTCCGCATGAGGGTTAGGGTCATGCTGTAGTTGATGGCACATCATTCGGACATCCCAAACACGATTTATGTCTGACGCAAGAATAATTAATTAATCAATTATTCACGTTAAGCCTTTCATGACACTGAGAAATGAAACCAAACCTCAAAGGTTCCTAACCAACTTGAAAGGATCCTCTCAACTCTAGGGCCACATCGCCTCTAACGACAGCTCAACCAGACGTCCAGTTCGCAAAGCACGACCATAGCAAACTTTAATAATAATTTATTATTAATAACTTAAAGAGTTTTGGGTCACCCACCATCGGGATTAGAACTAAAAAACAATGAAAACCATTTCAAAAATTCCTCCTATAATATATGAAGCCAAATCCGTAGACAGCACGTCAAACTGACACGCCGTTTAGGAGTTACGGTCCCTTGAACACGAGGGGCCCAACTGAGCCATTTCACACCAGCCGGCCCGGTCTAGACTGCCGGCCTGCTGGCCGCGGCCCGCCCCGGCAACACCGGACCCCTTGGGTCCTGTTATTCAAAGCAGATCTGCCAAAGTCCCTGTATTCATCTGTGTTACACCAGGAGGAACCGCCGAACGTGGATCCCTGTCCGCGGCCCACCCCGATGCGTTGACCTTAGGGTCCTCCTCCGACCACGACAGGACAGCGTCGACACCCTCGCCTCTTGTAGTGCATTGTTGCGCCGCCTTCTTCCAGCACCACGCCGTCTCACGCTAGGCTGCCGTCTCAGACCGCCTGCACTGACCGCCAATGACCTACCATGCCGTTGCCTGGGAAACCCACCATACCTCTGCCTCCGCCTGCCGGACCACCCTTGAACTTCCGGAAACCATGAAATTTGGCCGGAAGACTTCCCAGGGCTAACTCGGACGTCCCGGGTCTCAGATATTCGATTTGAGAAGAGCGTTTGAATGCTCGGATCGAGAAATATGCATATATGGGATTCACTCAACAAATTATCATCATTTCTATGCTACATATTAATATCAAATAAGGTGTGGGGAATTTAAAAAATTAAAATGCACGATCCTACATCGTAGGGCTTAGCCCGTCACTTCACAAGTAATCTGCCAGACCGCTGTGCTTCCTTGGATAAGTGGAGGAGAGGAGCATAAAGGTTGGTGGATTATTGTTGGGAGAGCTTCTTCTAGAGAAGGATAATGGTGAATGAAAGGGGGGAGGAGTGTTTTTGTAGAGAAACTAAATTAAAATTAATTACGTCATAAACCCCCACCAGTAGGCCCATGCCCGAACATTCAGTAGGGTCAGTGTTAAGTAGCCCCTAGGGCAAAATCCACGTTCTGAGCACAACAAAAGTATCATAATTTTAATCCGATCTTCCTTTCAGGATTTTTAATGTTCACACCCAAGGTCTCTAAATTACAAAACGCCCCTGGTGGCATTTTCCACAGAAGGTACACGCCCGCAAAAGTTACACCCCTCCTAGGGTAAACAACACTCTCCAGACTCAACGGGGCCCTCAGTTTTCCCATCCAAGCATCCGTTTAAGAGTTACTATATTTATATGGCATGTCATGTGTGAAAACACAAAAAAAAATTATATTGGACACACTGGGGCTTGGACTTACACGCCGTCTAAATGCTCTACACAAGAAGAACATCAAGAAATTTTCAATGTCTCACAGGCTCAAAACCCGGGTTCTTAAAGATAATGCACTATGAAATCATGGGGTGTTACACCATGGGTGGGAAGATGCTATCATGGTGGAAGGTTTTGTTGACTCCTTGATCAATGTGTAATGATTGGATGTAGGTTCATCCTTACATGGATTCCTCCATGGCTCTCAACAACTAGTTCAGGTCTCCCTCATTGATTTGATTCATGTTCATGAAACTCATTCCTTATGCCATCATGAGGTGGACATATTCTAATTAAAATGATATTATCTCTAGAATATAGTGACATTCAATTGAAATAGAATGTAACACCAGAAAATTTTGTGCATCACTAGATGTTTTGTGTGTTCAATACCTATAAATTCATCACTTTTTTATGTTAGAGGTTTCTCAAGGGTAATGCATATTATACACGATCACTAACGAATCCTTAATTGGAAATGATTGAATTAAATCCAAAAGAATAAGTATTCCATGTCTTTTTACCTAAATAATACCACGATTATTGAATGTGGTATGTATTCTTAGTCAAATAAAATTTTCTACATCCAATATAAAAGGATCAATACACGCTATTAAGGTATAACAAGGTGGTGTATCCCTATGAGGGAAAATCTCACACTTGGATGGATGGATGTTGGGTTTGATCTTCAAGGAGGTTCCCTATGTAACCTGTTTTTGATTTATGTTTAAAACCCCTTATAGTTTGATTTTGTAGTTTATTGACATTTTACTGGACCGATCCATGCATTTTAATGTGATTCAGTAAGTACAATCATTTTATGGAATTGGTGTCAATAAGTGATGATGTGGGGATTACACATAGAATCTTTATAAGATTGGAGTTTTATCCCACATAGAGAGAGGGAATTTGTGGCACAACATGTGGACGTTTCTAGATGTGAGTCTCTTATCACGTTTTAATGTAGGATGTTGTGAGAAATACCTATGGAAGTTTCACATCGTGTCTTACAAATTTCATGTGAAAATGCCATTCCATGTCCATTTCATAGAGTAACATTGCAGTTTAACATCTTGTAGAATGATGTGATGTGTTTGGATTATTCATACGTGTTTTTTTACTTTAATCCTCTTGATAGTTCATTAGATCATCCCATGTCCATTGAAATTGAGTAATATTATTGATTGACATAATGAAGAAGTATTTGGTGTGTGGTGATTATGCGTGTAATATTCTTTCCCTTTCATCCTCATTTCATATAATGGGTTAATCACATGTCCATTACGTTTGTTAAAAATCCAGTTTAATGTCAGGTAGAACAATATGGTGTGAGGGGATTATTTTTGTGATATTCCCTTCTTATCATGATAATGTAATGTGTATAGGGAAATTTCATAGAGAATTATTACAGATTAATTTCATGCCAATGTACATCATATTTGGGGATTATTCAATAATATTCTCATCATTACATCCTTAGATTAGGTCAAGAGGGAATCTTTACTAGTTGATGGGGCAATGGATATGATTGGGGATTTCACCTGATTGGGACTCTAATAGGGAAAATTTGTTGGTCATATCATAATAAATACAAGATCCATTTTTAGATATACATATAATTAATCTCATTCTTTTCACATGAGGAATATTATTCCCATCACATAGTGTATACACTTATTTAAATTCATATACTCAGAAATAACATGTAGAATATTCTATGTAATTACTGAAATGAGGAATTAATCATGTATGGGACATTCTAGTTCTTCCTAACATATGAGTCTATTTATGTGATTATAGGAGTTTATTGAGGTTTGTATTATCGTAAGGGAATCAATGAATCATAGAGGGAATATCAAATCATTAATAAAGAAAAAAACATATTGGAGATGGTCGAATAATGGTATTTCAATTATTGTAGATGAGTTTCACGAGTATTGGTATTAAATGGATTGGACTTTGTATCCATATAAGGTAAAAACCAAAATTTCATATACATGGCCTATAATATTCACTATGATACTATCCCTTTTTTGGGGTCAATTACGGTACATAACTGAGATGGGAAAAAGGCCTAAGACCCTAGCCTTGAAATAATCACATGCTTTTATGTAAGGGAACATCCCCTATAGTACATACCATTGGGAATATATTTTTATATTGTTTCATGAAACCATGCAATGGGGTGTGAAATAGTTCACAATGTCAAAATACATCATTTATTTCATCAAAAAAATTAGTGGAATGAAATAAACATTTGGGTTTTATGTGGCATAGCCTATAATCACAATTTTTGAAAACATTGTTTTATAAAACATTCCAGATGTGCACATATAGTGGTTTGAGAATTAATTAATAGTGTAGAAACATCTATTTATAACAGATAAAATATCACTATATTTTCATTAAAATAATGTAATTTGCGGGACTAAATGATGGTAATTCCAAACATGTTTAGGACCTAGTGGTCATTTGAATAATGCTATTAGAGTTGCATGAGCATGGATCTGCAACATGAATATAAAAAGACAAATATTTTAATTAGTTGTTGATGTTATATTTTTTGGTATATTCTCTATTTCATGAATTATTCCCATCTTCCTGAAATGTTTGGTTGTGTTGCACAAGCGTTACATGTTTCATGAAAATGATAGAGTTTTTTATGATACAAATCATGTATGTGCAGATCGTATAAAATTGAAATAGACTTTTTTCATGAATCATAGTTACAAGAATTTTAATATGTTTCACAAGCATTTAGGAATGTTTCACACTATTCAACAATTACTTACGAAATCTCTCTGACAAGGAATTTTCAATAGTCAAGGAAAAACCCACCAAAACATCTAATCAATATCTCCACTTTGGCTCTATGATCTTCCAAATCGAGGACATCATAACAATATACACTTCAAGATCACATGAAATGTCGTTTTTAACCTTCTTGGATTAATTTTTCAAGCACTAACTGTTTCCACCCATTAGAATAGGGTCCATCATGGATAGGGAAATTGAGAAACACTTTGTTTTAATTACTATGTAGTGGAAAATTCTTAAAAGGGGACCCAATGTATCTATATAATATCCATATATGAGAGGTGTCAACAACTATTGTTTTTTCAATTTTAATGGGATGTTGATCCCCTATGGGTGTGTCCTGGCTAAGATGCCCTAGCTAGAGAGTGGAAGTATGCGTAGTCGATATTCTCAATTATGTAAACTAGTGCACAAATATGGTAATTATTATGTAATTTCAATATATCTTAATAATTATTAATGAAGATATTGAATCCTAATTATAAATATATGGAACACAATGGGGGTGGAATGAAATTTCTGTGTTATCACTATATTCTTTAAAAAACAATCCATTATCATTTTTCTAAGGAAGATGATAATCAAATGTGGGTTTACCACTGAGATTTTTTGAAACACTAGACCAATCTCCAAATGTAATACGAATTCCTATGGGGATTGGGTCTAGGATTATTGTTGAGCCATTTTGGTTTTGGACCATGTCTTCAAGTAAATAGTGTTTAGACTTGGAGGACAATGAGGGTCTGAATAAAAAAAATATGCAATGAATAAGGATGATGTGATGTAATATTTCAAAGGATACAACCCTCTTGTAATTATTCAAGCATGGAATTGATAACATTTTGTTGGAATATCATTATGAACATTGGCCTTTTATTCTAGGGGGTGGATTATCCTGGATGTCAAGTGATGGTCAAATTACATACAAATTGTTGTCACTAATTAGCACTGAAGGGATTTGATTCATGGGAAATGGAATAAGATGATTCTATTTTTAATGTCATTTAATGAAAATGATAAAAATAGAATCTAACATCATTTTGTGAGTTTGATTTTAATTTTTTTAGTTTCATATGGTGAGTAAGATATAATTCACTATTTTATCATCTTCTGATTGGGATTTGGAGTCATATAGTTTTACATCTTTTGACCGGCATGTGTGAATGGATGTGAATATCGCATGATCATCTCCATTGGTGGAGACATTAGAGGGTTGGATAATTGGTCTATTCCCTAGTAGGGCGTAAAAGGAAAAAGGTAACATTAACGAACTTATACAAAGAAAAACAATCTTGGGTGGGTCAAACAAAATTTAAGGTCTTAATATAAGGAAAAGTGTTGTGAATTCCATGACAAGACACATGTAACAAGGTGCTGTGAAAAAACCACATGACTTGAGGCCCAAGTAATCCCAATAATAAAAAAAATTCACGGGGGAACCCTATCAATGTTTAAAATTATTATTTTTAGAAAATCACATATAAATTATTTTTATAGATTTTGGGCCTTGGGAACATAGTTTAAGGTCATAGAGTTTGGACTAATGATAAATAGTTTGATGTAAAAATGTATAGACCAGGGGGAAAAATATTTTGAAGGAATTTTCATGTCATAGAAGGATGGTAAATTGATGTTAATGAATTGTCTATGTGTCCGCCTAATTCCACAAAAATATCCCTAAGATAATGTGCACATAGTTTAAGGACATTGCATCCGGACTAATAATATAAGTATAAGTCATAGAGTATGGACTGTAGGGTGTATCATCTCAATGAATCATGAAATATATTAATTAATATGTACCCAATTTTCTTGGAGTCCCCAAGGGGGTAGCTGATTCAACAAAACACATCCTCAAGACAACATTCACATATTTTTGGGTTATAATTCTTATAAAAGGGGTGAGACACTCTAATACAATAGTTCTTCGTAGCGGGGTGAAAACCCAATGTTAATTATGGATCAAGGAGTTCCAAATCCCCGGAAAAACATCATACAATGTTTTCTAAATAATTTAGATAAAATATAATTGGATTAGGATTTCTAGATTAAGGTGATAGAGTTTGAAACAAGAATATCTCGAGTGTGTCAGACTTGTTTAATGGAAACATCCCACCTACTCATAAGCTCTTATGAACAATAAATAGTGTGAGAAATAATGATTTCATGGGTGGTCCCACTATTAATATGGGAGAAAAATATGAGTGAATTATTTGGAACAAAAAACCCCACATTCAAGATATCTATATCCCATAATTGGATTAGAAAATATGGTACTAACATAAGAACATGGATCAACTATTGATGGTGTTCAAATAATAGGTTTTGTACCTTCATTAGTTTATGTTGTTATGTATAAATGTATTTTTGACAATTGAAAAAGTTATAAACATATGATCCTTCCTTTTTTTATGAATATACTTCATGGAGTGACCCAGGGATAGTATGTGAGAAACTGTGGCTTGCAACCAGATATTTAAGAAGCCTACTAAGATCAGGAAGATCATGATTATCAATTATGTATAATGGTTGTAGTGTATATATGGGCATATGATTTGGTGAGAATAAAACCTATAACATATGTAGAAATCCATAACAATTTAATGGTATTTATGTTCACATGATGAAATTATCAAGATTCTTTATGTATCCCATAACGATGTGATTCAGATCATGCATAGATCTATATCACAATGTGGTATGAGACCACTGTTAGTAGGTTGAAATTCACACAATTGAGGATATATGATTATCTCACATTATTATACATAATGATTTTATATAGGGTAGTGTTTGGTAAAATTTGTTTTTATAATATAATGCATCCCAATTTTATATGATTTTGGATGATGGTTTAATTTTGTGCATTTTGGGTCATTGGAGTGATGGAAATCCCATACATATCAAATGGATACCTCTGTCATCATACTATGTAAAAATGGTTATTATCACCATATCATAGGTAACATATGAGGTATCCTATGCTCATCACACTAGGTGAGGATACATTTTAACATATTGTACCGAGGACATTACGATCTTTAGTTTAATTTCATTCAACTCGATCATTGATTACTTTCATTTTTAGTCCTACAGCTTGGCCTATAGAGTTATATATCATTTTGAGGTCATGAAACTCAGACCAAGGGGAAAGGGTGTCCCTATGTGGACTTCATGGCATGAATGAGTGACAACCCAATGTGAACGTATGTTCAATGGGATTTTTTTCTGCACAAAACTAGATAAGATATACCCCAAAAAGATATCATGACACAAGGTATGAAAATTCTTAACAGGGGGTTGAAAAGAGGGTTAGTCAAAGATGATATTTCATTGCATCATTATGTATACCATTTGGGAGGGAATCAATCCATATATATTTTTGTAACAAAGTTTTGTAGGATACTATCACTGGACGGGGGATACCCTCTCTGATAATGATATTGAATCATATCTTATTAGAATAAGAGGAAAATAGAATTTATATGGGTAAATGACATTGTTTAACATTTCTGTTGAGGAAGTTAGAATTATATAATTTTATAATTTTCATATGGGGAATTATGGTTCAATGCTGTATAGATCATCTCACACTATGAGGCATCCCAATTTTGTACTAGTTTAAATTTCATTTTAAAATCATTTGTTTGTGACATTAAAAGATTTTTTAAATTGATATTCCCATTCATACCTACTCATATCAGTATATGAGTGAATCTCTTCCCACTGATAAGTCTAGGAATGTTTGTGGGGATGAAAACAAAATCGGAGGTCCATAAGGGGTTTTTGGGTCATGGTACCACATGCATTGGATGGCCTTGTAGTGATTCTGTGGTTTGTCTAATTGAATTGGATTATATTCATCACTATATATCAAATTATCAGAATTGACCCCCACATATTTATGGGACATCAGTTGAGGAATAGTCTTCCTGAAACACAATGGAAGAAGAGGACCATGACAATTATGGGGGAATAAATGTAGTTCATTATCATAATTCTTTTACAATGTGTGGGAAAACCAAGGACATTAATTTGGTGAAAAAGAGTTATACTCAATGTGAATACATGAAATATATCTATAGACCACATTAAGTGATATATAATCTAACTTCACATAGTATACATTCATATGACATAAACCACAAATCAAATGATATCATTTTTCATGGACTATTTTAAAAAAATAAATTCCTGGTGCAAGGACAATTGTAGTGATTGTTTTGAGGTTATTTGGGTTTAATGAAAGAGGTAAAACCTAACATTAAAGGAGTACATACTGTCCCATGTACTACACTAGTACCAGGAAACAAAAATCACATAGTTTAAATTCATTGTTCGGGGACTAGGGATGATGTAGAAAAAATTTAAAATGATGATTATTGGAATCAGAATGTGGTGGTATAAATGTTATATATGGGTAAAAATTGTGGTCTAACCTAACATGGAATGTGGCCATGTATGACAAAATAACACATAAATTCTCTAAGGATAATAACACATAGATTAATGTCATATTTTTTTGATAGTAAATGTGGCCAATGGTTGAAGGAGTTGTTTTTTTGGGTTGAATATGTTAATTTTAGGCTCCACAAAAAAACCCAAAATAATTGGAATAGATCCACGCACTTTTCTTTAATGCAGCATAGTAGGAAACCGAAACCAATACTAAAGGTAATCATTTCTAAGGGGGGAATTGATGAATCCCAATGTTTCCATGGGGAGTCTCAGGATAATGGAATCATGAAATGTTATATTTCAACATCGTGTCCTATGAACTATAGTACTAGATCATCACAAATTGTTTGAGAAATATAGATTTCGTACTAGGAAATGTTTTATGACCATATCATACTTATTATTTGAGGAATCCCAGTTGTATATAGGTTTTGAAATTTTGGATCATCTCATACTTATCACAGGAAGAATCCAAATTTTATACAGAGTGAAAGCATCTATCATTTAGAGTAATCACATTTTTATATTGGGAAAGGTTTCAATTTAACATCATAAGCTAAGGATCTGAGGTCTGGTAGTTTAATGTCATATATCTCTGACAATAGATACTAAAAATAGATTAAGGTTATAATTATTAGACCCTTTAAAAATGTTATATGATCTCTCGGCATGGACCATGATGATTTTCCTAGTTTAATGTCTTCAAGCTAATACAATTAAAACAATTTGAGGTCATATTTAATGGACCATTTGCAAACATTTTTTTTATATGGACAAAACAATAATTGTTTTTGAATCAAAGATATTATTTAACACACCAACTAAACTTATATGTATATGTGGGTTATGATTAGTATAAAAGAAAGAGTTGTGATAGATTTCCCTTTAAAATGGATGGAAATAGTAGGGGAATGAAAACTTCAGGTTGAGAATTACCCTACTATACTGACCTTCTTACTCAATGCACATGTATGCATATATGGGTAACACCAGTGGTGTTAGAACTCCAATAGATCATATGGATGTGGATAAGAGGTAAATCATGACATTTGAGAGGTTGACCATGAAATATGGGTTACTATATAGTTGGGAACAAAGGATAACAGTATTCGAAACATAGGTTCCATAGCCATGTTAGTAATAGATGGGTTGAGAAAATGAGTACTCAACCATTTACCGTGATAAAAACATAGAAACTGTCATTTTGTTTGCAAGATATCCATATACATGTGTTCTTGTCGTGGTATGTGTACCATTTTTACTAGGTCTCAATGTTTTTTGGTAGGAAAATAGGTTTTAAGGATGATGAGAATCCAAATCAATGAGGAATCAATGTGTGGAGTTTTATTAGTGTAATTTCCACGAGGAACTCTACACCATAGGTTTTACATGAAAATACATTTGACAATATCAATGGGGAATATTTGAAAGAGGTATTTGAACCCATTAATGACAATGGGGGGGGGGTCCTAAGGTAGTTCATGAATATTTAAAAGTAGTAGAACAATGATAAATATAGGGAGCTATATCATGTGGGGGAACATGTAATCAAGTGGTTTTATACAGTTCAATATGGATGGGTATTTTTTAAATCCTTACCACATAATGAATACTTTGTTTCCCACATAGTGTAAGATTACTGTATAGTTTCATGGGTTGAGGCTATTAGTATTTGAATTTTAATTTCATTCAAAATAGACTATGATGATGCTTCCATTTCATGGTAATAATTTGAATGATGATTCTACGTAGTATAATATCATAGATAATGGAAATATTTGGAAGACTTTTATTTTTACAGTAATTTGACCAATGTGGGTGATGAATAAGGTCGTTTATCCATGAAAAAATTGTTGTATAGCTTAACATCATGTGTCCATGATTTTCCCCATAGATTAACATCACATGGTTCAGATTTTGGTAATTGTGTATTTAAACATAAAAAAACTAATACTCTTAAAGAATTATTCATAACACAATGCCACCATTTGGGGAGATGTCATACTAGGTTTTTTCGAGCCTAAAAAATTTTCATATGTTTGATCCTACTAATTGTAGTCCCTTAATTGATCTAGATATTTGAAATTAATGTTCATGTTTGAAGAAGCTAGGTCATCTTTTCCACATCCCAAAATTATTGGTTAATTAAGTATTAGGGAGGGTGTTATCATTTGATTACCCAGAATTTCCAAAAGAAAAAACTCTGATGTCCTCCAAGCATGATATGGGATAAGTCCTGGGAATCATTCAACATTTCAGCATTATTTCTATTGGAAGGATCTTTTTGGATTCTTATTTATTCTTTTGATGACCACTATGATGGTTTTTGAAGAAGTAAAATTTACGGGGAGTCGACATGACATACCAAATATCCAGATGGGGTATTGGTCCAAATCATATGAACTCACACCATCATGTTGCTATTTTTATGACATATATTTATACATGGATTTTAGGGTGCATTAAGTTGTTGGATTGAGATTGACCAAAACATGGATAATGGGTTTCCCCCAATGTTTGAGTGGTTCCCAATGAATATTTCAGCATCACAGAATGGATGTGGAGATTACTCTTGGGAGGTTTGGAATAATAAACTATCAGTTATATAAGGATATTGCTCCCGAGAGGAGTGGAATCATAGAATGATATTTGATAGGGAGATAGTTCTATGAAGGCATAAAATATTGTAACTTTGGTTTTATGGGGTGATGGTTCCATGGAGGCATGGAATCCTAGAACATCTTTGACAGAGCCATATTTTCATGGAGGTTTAGATGGCTCGAACATCAGTTTTATGAGTTAAAGGATGTTAGGATATGTGGAATCCTAGAACCCAATTCCAATGAGAATATGTCATTTGAGAGTAGTTGAATCTTCAATTCTAGTTCGATGGGTTGATATAATTTACGAGGCATTGAATCCTAGAATGATGGTTGGAGGAAAGGATGATTCTTGGGATGTGTGGATTACTAAATTTTTAGTTTGATAGGGAAATGGAAATTTGGTAGTGTGTGTTATTTCATCATTGGAATAATAGGGTGATTTCACCCATTAGGTGTGAATGTAAGGAATGTAACTATTCTGTATGGTGGTACCCCAGAGGCATGGAATCATGGATCATATTTTCAATAGGGATATGGAACCCAAGAAGCGAGGAAGACAATATATTTAGTACAATGGGCAATATAACTCAATATTAATGGAGCATTGTGCTTAGATCATGTATATGATTGGCCTTCCCTTAGTAATAGAGCTTCAGATCTGGTGCTTCTAAAACTGGAGTTGGGAAATTATCATCATTCCATGGATTTCTATTTCATTGTGTGGCGAAGTGTGAAGCCACCTTCCCTGGGATGGTAGATAAAATTATGTAATATTATCAAAATGAGGAGGGAATACATGATGGTATATTATTATGTAGGGAGTACCTCCACATTTATGGACGATCATGCAGTGAGGACATCCATACCGATTTGTGGTTTCATGGGGAGGACTTATGTGCAGTTTGATTCTAATATAAGGAGTACCTCCACCCTAATGGGTGGTGGTATCAGGTGGGGTGGGGATTTATGTTGGTTGATGTTAGTGATGGGAGAACTGCTTCACTATGTTATGGTTGCATGTGGAGGTCCTCCATGTTGTCTGATGTTTATGTAAAGATAACCAATGCACATAGTATTGCTGGAATGTGGAGGACCTGCTTGCTAATTGATGTCAACATGGAGAGGAAGTCCGAATTGAGTGGTGGTAGTACCCGGATGACCACTTCGTAGGTTGATTTCGATGTTGGGGAGAAATTTGCACTAAGTGGTGGTGGCGTGGGGAGGTCCACCATGCTATTAGATTTTGGTGTGGTGTGGATGGTCAAAAGGATTTCCATCCCACCGGAGGACGTTTTTTGGATGTTAATGGTTCCAGAGACTGAGAGAGTAAACATGTTCTTCCTATGAGGAAATTGGGTTCTAAATACTAGGAGGGATATGGAGGATCCTAATTTACCGGCACAACTTATCTATTGGATACATCGGTGGTGGAAGGGGCCATAGTATCCATAGAGGCTACTTATTAAAGAACAATGTATAGTATTTCCTTTGACTTCAACATCATGTATTATACACTAGTAATAGTATTGTGGGGATATAGTCAACTGACTCATCGTCTTTTGGAACTATCTATTGTTATCTCTAGCATGGATTTTTTGAAGATCACTTGGGATAGTCCTAAAAAATAGTCACTATACGAATGACACTAACATCCCTTTCCTCATTAACATAGAGAGTGAGATATCAGACCACTCTAGAGAGAGGCTCCTAATGTGGATAGTCATTTCGAGGGGGAATGTTTTCCCCTACATAGTCCCTGAGGGTGGAAGTGTCATCTATGTGATAACGAATCCTGGTCTTCACTCCACAAATGTGACTTATCCTCTATCATATGAATGAGAGTGGATTCAGATTGGTTTTTCCAAAATTATGACATACATTACATTTTTCATCAACTCATAGCTTTGGGATAAAATTTAAAATTTGGTTCCCCATTTCTGTTTTTGACACTTTAAAAAGGACCAACATAATATCCACCTAATTTGTTAATACACAATGCATTTATATTTCCCTAAATACCATATTTACAAAGGATATAAATTCATTCCATCGTGGATGGTTCTTTTTTCTCCATGATCAAAAAATTATAATCGTATTTTCTTTTCTCCTTCCATGGATTCATCAATGGATCTCATCACATAATATACATATCCATAATATAATTTGGTTAAGTTCATGAATGTAATTTTTGGTTCAATATAAAGGGTGTCTCCATTTAATTACATTTTTTTATATCTCAATAGGGTAGTAACCTTTGGTCGGATTACATGGTATCTTTAGGCTTGTGAAGGCATCACTGCACATTGGGTGTGTTTGGATCAAATAGAGTCATATGTGTTTTTGGTAGAAGGAATCAAATTTATGTTTCTTATTATGTATAGATCACAAGACCTACCATGTCAACAATTAGGTAATTTAAATAATAGTCATATGTATTCCAATTATTTGATCCTCATGAATCCTATGTTAATTACATGGGGTAGCTATTATTGGTTAGGTCATGAGTTCTACATCATGTAACAATATATCATAAATCACTAATAAGATGAATCAATGGGTTGTATCCCTAGGAGGTATGATATCAGATATGTATGGGTAAATTATATTATTTATCCTCATTGATTCATCCTATGAAACCATTTAATGAGACAGGGATCAAAACACACATAGATTGATCTCATAATTTATGTTCATGTAAAAGATCTAATACATTATGTTTAATGTCATGACATTTGAATGATCATGTGAGTGAAGGATTATTATATTTAGATAGTGTGGGAATTATACATAGAATATTCTAAAGTTAGAAGTTATATCCCACCAAGATTGAGGAATATATCAGGGTCACATGAGGAACCTACCGGATGCGGGTGTCACATCCCCCAATGACGACGGATGTTGTGTTTATTACACATGGAATTTCCCATTATGTCTTCCTCATGTCAGGTCAATATGGAATCCCATGTACATTTCAGGGAGTATGACAATATTTTTATGTCATGTGGAACAATGTGGGGTTTTGCGGTTATGAATGGAACCTCCTCATCCTTTCATCCTAATGATATGTCTTCAGGTAATCCCATCCCATTGTAAGGAGTAAAATTATTCTTTAAAATTAGTATAAGGGTGTAGTACATGGGGAATATTCATGAATGATGCTCTTCTGTTCATCCTCACGAATGGTCATAAGGGAATAAAAAGTAAATTTCATGGAGTAAGAAAATAGTTTAACATCATGTTTAAGAACACACTGTTCATGGACTATGAATGGAATATACCTATCCATTCATCCTCATGTCCATCCGTGATAGAATCCCATGACCACTTCAAGGGGTAAGAATATTGTTTATAATTTTTCTGAAGGATGTGTTGTTTGGGGTTTACGTGAGGAATATTCAAATAACATCTTTCTTGTGTCAGGTCAAGAGGGAATCACATCACTATTAAACCAAGTATGATTAATTTTTAACATCATGATAAAGGATGTGGTATGTGGGGCTTATGTATTAAGCTGCTAAACATTTCTCCCTTATGTATGTTCAAGGGGTAAAATATCCATACATATGGGTCATGTAAAATAATCATGGATTACACTTAATAAGGAGTCCAATAGTGGTTATTTTGGGGTTGTATAATAATCAACTATTCAGGCTTCTTACAATTCACACAAATATAATCTCATTCTTTACTAGAGGGTATCCTATTTTGATCAAATTGTGTTAGATATGAATTAAATACTTTCACATTGGACTACCAAGAGGTTGATTACTATAAATATTTAATGTGGGACTTATGAATGAGTTGTCCTTTGTTGTTTTTTGAAACATGGGAGTCATGTGATTGGTTTTCAGTAGTTTAATGAGGAACTTATTGACTGAGGGTACATAAAGAAGAAAAGGAGAGAATATCATAGAATGGAATAAGAAATAGACCAAGAGGTGTAAGTTATCTTAAGGTATATAAATAATTATAGAGGGTTATATGGAGTCATAGTATTAATTAACGTGGAATTTGTGTCCATATACGGTGAAACACAAAATGTATATTTGTTGGACCAAAATATCTATTGTCTGACACTATTTTATTCATGGGGTTCAGTGAAGGTAGAAAATGGACATTTCTAGATGCTTGAGACTACAACCTGGCATTGATCACGATTAGAGGTGTGGGGAAGAAAAATCAATTGTATTGACTAGTGGGAACATCTCTGAATGGCTTTTCACAAATATAAGTAGTGGGGACACTAAGATTTACTATTTCTCACATCAACACACTATATCACACAACTAGGGACATACATGACAATGTGGATGGGCAGGGGGTTCTCAAGGCACATAATAGAAGAAAACATTTAGAAACCATTTTCTCTAAAAAAGTATCATATTCAAAGGAATAATGAATTTCGAAATAGATAACAATGAAGATGTGTTACCAATGGATAATGTTATGTTAAAATGGATTAGAAAAAGATGATACATTGATGAACATCGCCTATGACATTCTATACATGATCATGACACAGAGATTGAATGAATATAAAAACATAGATGTACAGGAGAAATATCCCCCACAATCAAATCCTAGAGTTCCTATACATAAATGATGTGTTAATTACAAACTTATAAGGAAGTTTTCCATTTCATAAGAAAATTTCATTGTGTGGAAACATTTTGTTATTTCATGTATTATTGGGATGTTTCGCATAAATGAAATTGTTTGATAAAGGTTATGTTGTATATAAATGAAGACTTTGGGATTGAATTATTCATTTCTTTAAGACGATGTTATATAATTAAAATCAGTTTCTCACACTGTTTTTATAGTTATGTGCAATTCCATAAGATTCTCCACAGTCACCCTAAGTAGCTGTTTCTGGTGGTATGACGTCAAAAGATGATAAATTATGATATGTAACTTCATTTGGGCTCAAAAACATTTAAAACTAATTCATGATAAATAAGAATCACATATATATTAGTATACATAGTATTTTTTAAATTTATAGATGTATTATATTAACACCAATTATAATGGGAAATGTTTGGTCCATTATTTTTAACTTCATATATTGAGGATGTGTGTGTCAAAGAAGGATAATAAAAGAGGTCTGGTGTAGATTTTATAGATATGGGCTACTTTATAAAGATTAAATGGGGTTGAGGGACTCAGTTAGAGAGTGGATTTACACGTTGGTTTCAATACATGATGATTATATGTGCGTCCTCCAATGATCTTAATATGAGGTAAGAAAATAGTTTATCATATTGTGATGAGGACACTATCTTTTATTTGAATGTCATATGAATATTATGTGGAGCTAGGATTCTTTATGTCATGAATCATGGATGTTGGATAGGGAATCAACCTGATGGGGAACACTTCAAGGTTAGATAAAGATCTAGAAAAAAGAATCTACATCATGAAATGTATGACACTTTCCACAGTGATTCCACTATTAGGGATTATGTTTCTATATATCATGAGGCAATATTTGGGGTGTGGTGTATGAAATTATATTTAGTTGTGGTGAATAACAATCTTAAGGTTACG
Organism: Viscum album; assembly: GCA_963277665.1. Classification (NCBI taxonomy): domain Eukaryota; kingdom Viridiplantae; phylum Streptophyta; class Magnoliopsida; order Santalales; family Viscaceae; genus Viscum; species Viscum album. The sequence goes on from OY728143.1 coordinate 1,021,947,500, forward strand.
TCCCTTATTATTAGTATAAATTGGAAAAGTAATTGTCCTGGTCACACATGATGCAAATTAAGTTGAATAAATTATAGTTGTTAAATGATTCATATAGCTTTTCAGAGTTTTTGAAATGGTTTTGGATTATAACAGGATTCTTTGGTAGTACAAATCCATAAATGGGTATTTTCTAAATGCGGTTGAATGGGGATTCTTAGTATATTGTTTTCATGAAGGCTGGGGTCTGGTTATTTTTTGGGTGTCGTAAAGGATTTGAGTTTTACAATGGTCATGGTTATCGTAGGTGAATCTATCTAATTAAATAAAGAGGCCATTCCTTATAATGAATTTGTAATTCCCATAGGGTTGGTTTCATATAGGATTATTATCTCATTAATCATTGTGATCACAAAGGAATTTTTGTTAAGAGAAGGCCATGGACATCCAAGAAAGGTGTATCATATATGTATTGATCTTATAAAAACATATTAGAGGAACATTCATAATGGATGAGTAACATTGTAAATACATTTCTTCTATTTATCTTGATGAATCAATGTCAGTTGAATTCAGACATCTTCTCATAAGTTAAATGGTTGCATCCACATAAAATTAAGGCATTGGGTTCAATATATAGTCCCATATAAGGAAAGAGTATTTTTTCAGGAATGATGGGTTTTTTGATTGAATAGTATGAGCTTTACGAAGTGAAGGGGTCTGCAAATAAAAGTTTCATGACCTAATGGTTACCGACCCAGCTCTACATAGCCAATGCACTTCCATGAACTAGAGTTATGCTACAAGGATGGTACCGACTTAGCTCCATTCCATTACATATTTCGATTATGTAGAAGTCCAAGGACCTGTGTTATTCTATTTAGATGTTAATACATATGCTCCACATGGATGAGGTATTCAACGAACCTCATCCATTCATAATGTTTTTACCTTGATGAACCATGATGTTATGGGAATTTTTTAGATGTTTAAGATAGAATCTTTCTCAATTTCACTACTCCATCCTCGAAATATAATTTGGCATTTTTATTTTATATTCAATTGTAATTAAAAAATGTCCTAAAATTTCATCTTTTTCACACAGTTTTAATATGGACTCATTTTTTCTAAATGATTTTTCATACCTTATTCATAAACCATGTAACACCATTGGTTACGTGGAACAATGATTACATACCTAGGTGCACAATATACACATAAAATATGACCCCATTTAGAATAGTACATCATTCAACATTGTCGTGTTCCCTGAGGATAATTGTTTAATGAAATTATGCTTTACATAGTAGATTACTAAATCTACCACTATGCATTATTCACATATTTAGCAGTAACACTGTGTTAACCACTCATTTCATTATGTGTTTCAAGAAACCTAAGATATGGGATATGAAAAATCCCTAGATAATACTTATGGTTCCATTAACCACCTAGGAATAGTCATAATGATATAATTTAATGTTTAAATTTATATTTAATAGGTTTCATAACTCATAAGATAATCTCATAAATTATAACCGCCCCTCATTCAATTTACTCATCTCCATGCCCCCCATTTGATGGTGGTAATAACTCAAATTTGAAAATTTCCTACCCCCGATCTCATATGTCAGAGCCTCACTCTCAATTATCATAATATACACATAAATTCTTCCATATCACATGTACTATATGAATTGCCATCCCATAGTGATGAAACATACTCTGATCAACAATTACTATATGTTTCTCTGAAAATAAAGAATCAACCTCTAGATCAATATCCATCGGATCAATGGAATGAGAAGGTTCATGATAATAAAAGTGAATCTTCCATTCATAGAAGATATTGTCTATGACCTGGTACCTGTGAGGTAATTAAAATTTATAGGATACCTACCTAACACTCTCCCGAACCTACAATGGCATGAAATAATGAGGGCATATATTACCCTATATTAGAATCCATATATGAGCCACTCTAGTATAATGTTACAACAATATATGATGTCCCACCTCAAACACCAGAGGTCAGAAAATAATATAGGTATATTAGTTAATTCTATACAGAGCTATAGTTGTACACATCGAGATAATTTTTACACATCTTAATGTTTGTTGAATGAGATGATGCATGAGTAGGGCTGACTAACCATCCCCGAACCTGCATAGGGGTAAAGTAAACACACTACCTTATAAGGCCTCATATAGATCCACAAAAATATTTGATTGAAAAATATTATTGTTGTAACATTCAATGAATGTTAGGTGTGCCTCCGATGAACCCCCAATATCATTGACACATGCCTGATGCATATCGTTTAGAACTAGTATTTTTCCCTCAGGATGGTTATTGGTCTACGGTTGATATGACATACTAAAAAGAACAAGTGAACACAATCCCTTATGTAATCACTTTCAAAATCAATATCATAACGATAAAAAACATCTATTGTGATAGGACCTGGAACAATGTGGAGGCATAAAATCCCCTAAATGTGAATTATGTCATGGTGATTAATATAAATTAGATCATTTATTGTTCTATATGAAGGGAAATTAGTAAATAAATCGAGGATCTCCCATAAAACATTTCATCCTTGAGGGGACCTCGTTATGGCCATCATTATATCCATGGAGACATCATCCAATTTCAACACACTAATGGGTAGAGGTTTTAAATTTCCAATAGGATTATGGGGCACTATATTCACCTTTAATGAGGTGGAATAACATTTGATAAAAAATGTAATCAACCTCTTCATACACAGGCAAAAATAGTTAACGTGTAGATCATGGTAAATATTAGTAATTCATGGATTCATTTAAAAACATCACGATACAACAACATAAATTACTCATTTATGACTACAGACACCAAAACACATCTATTGATAGAAAAAATTACATCCTCATTTATTACACAACTAGGATGTATTCCCTTAATTGAGATACTCTCCCTATGTACTAGACTATCTTTGAATGGATGTTTTATCATCCATAACAATTCCATTATATAAGATGTAAATTTAAATAATGTCATTCTATATTTCTCCAAATGGTCCTACACATCCAATTTTATCTCATAAAACATGACCACCAATGCTCATACACAACTAGTCACCTAAATGGAATGTGATTAATTACTCTAGATTTTTTGTTAGCTAGTTTATCTTCCTTAGTAATAATATAATAGTGTTCAATGTATAACAACTACATGTATTCTAACTACATACACAATTTAAGAATCAAGTAACATTATGTTGAATGGTTTTGATATGGTTAGTGTTCAGGTAAATGAGGATATATCAACCGAAATGATGATTCTGCTAATTGAATAAGGAATGAACCCCAAAATCTATATTGTGATAATTCATAGGTTAATTTCTCTCATGTATCCTCAAATGGAATGACCTTTAAGTTTTAACCTAATTTCCCTAAATAATAACTACTCGTAGTTAGATAGCATATTCATCATAATAAATATTATATATTATTCCCATCACAGGTAAAATAATGATTTTTGTTGATTTCATTCTTTCATTGATCTATTTAAAGAATCTATCACATGATTCAGACAACATATTCATCAAATCCTTTGTAGTTAATCTCTTTATGGGTTTTTATATGCCCACAAATTGTTGAATTAAAATTTTATAAAATCATGTCATCCCTATGAAAATTTATTTTTTAAATGTGTTATTGGGATTCTCTTAGGTAACTACATCTATGAAATTATTTGGGTCAATAGATACACATACCTACAAGATGATGTGACCCAGGAAGACAAACATGTCAATCCAGAAGTGCAATTTAGTGATCTTCTCATATGGCTGGTGCTCAATCTGTGTATTCATTATGAACTCAAGATGATAGGAATGGTTGTGTAGAATATGTTAATATACAATGATTTCTCCCATGAATAATAAAGAGTAATAGACCCTAACGAGTCCACTAGAAATAGCTAAATGATGAATTATAACTCTATCTTAGAAGTTATTAAAGAGAAATCATAAGTTAAAATGTCCATAAAACACTCAATTGCATGATAGAAATCATTCATACATATTACGTGGTCATCCAGATAGACACTACAAATTTGGTCTATGAATCTACAATCCCAAAATGCTTAGGTCCAACCCATATTTAATTGTAATATCATTATATCTTTTGAATATAAGTACAACCCTCATGTGGATTGATAGCCTCCCTCCAAGAATAAAAATCAAAATAGGTCTGATAGGTTTTTGAACAATCCATCCTTATTAGTATGTAAAAACACATCACCTTTTGGAAGAAGAGGTTCTATAAGAAACAAAAACAACCAACCTCAATGTGACATTCCTATCATTGGTATATAATGTCAAATCGCACTCTCAATACTGTATCTAGTGTTATTACCCCACTAAATTAATCAATATCTAAACCTAAATTTTCAATTATCGTAGTATAAATTAAATAATTCAAATAACCTATGTCAAATTATGGTTACAATTATTTAAATTCTATGATAGTTGTACCTAAAAGTATATATGTCTCTGTGATATACTCCTTGGGTATAGGATGGAAACTAAAAAGCAAGCTACTCCATGACCCTGAGTCACAACCATACTATGCATAGCGTTCCCACTCTATTGTTGTCACATCTCATAAAAATTGATCTTGTGGACACGTCCAAATCCTCTTATATATCAGAAAAATCATTCCCAACCCTATATCATATGATAATATCATGGTTACACTCGCAATACTATAGTCTATTTAAACCACCTTTCACTATGTACTAAATGTAATGTTGTGAAAAAAACATTACATATCACCCATTTTTCAATAATAAATATTTAAACGTATCTAAATTTCATTGGGGTTTCAGATGACTATGATTTCTAGACTAGTTGAATTTTATTAAACTATCAATACTTATCATTTAATATCAAATAAACTCACCAGAGACACACTGAGACAGTTTTGGAAACCAGATGAGTTTCTTTTATATATCAATGATGATATTCCAAGGCCCACACAATCTTATTTCCACAATTTACACTTAGCGGTGAGGGAATGGACAACTATATTCAAAACTAGATCCAATTCGATGATATTAACATGATATTGGATATCGTATAGAATATCATCCTCAAATTGTATTGTTGTTGTCATCTCATCCTCTGTTAGACAAGGAGAAAAACACTAAAGCACAAAAAATCATGTAGAATAATATGTCACATTTATATCACCTTATTTCAGGTACATAAATTCCACATCATTCACATCTATCAGTGTCTTTGAGGAAATCAAATCAAATAAGTAAATCAAGATATCCTTATAGACCACATCCTTATACTATCCATCTCTTGTGACAATGTCCCGCAGTTACATGTAAGAATAATGAATCATATATGTTGGGAGCATGAAACTCATTTCTGATGTTATCTCAAGGGGTTCATTTATAGTATTCCTAACATACAACCATGAATCAATATCATCCAGGCCTCCATCCCCTGAAAACATAGGTGCATGTTTCTACTAGAAATCCCATTCCAAATTTTACTATGAATAGTAAACTATAATAAACCACTCAATGGACTACATGAATTATAGGAAACTCTCTTGGAACTGAGAATCAGTGTCCAAATTAGGCAAAGATAGTAGTTCTACAAGTAGATGCAATATAGGTAATACTAGTGGCTCATGATACACCACCATTGGGGAGTTGTATTCACCACATTCATAATGGGAGACCATATTTTTTCATGGTGTAATATTTATAGAAATTTTAAAAACATGACTCAGTGTAAAATTTAATATGAATTGTTCATAGAATAATAAATGGGTCAGGTAAAAAAACATTGATTATAAGATTCAAAAAGTTAATATACATTTTTATATCATGGTCTAGTTAATTCCATAATATTATTTAACTATTAGGTGAAAATATATACTTCCTAGTGATATGGTGAAGTCACAATCAAGGCCCTACACCATACAAAGAATTACATGTTTATAGTGTTTGAATTTCAATGTATAGAGGAAAACCCCATTTACATTGTAAACTACATCACAAATTATTTGTATCCATTATTTAGCTTCAAAGTGCCAAAATATTTTAATTTGTGATAGGAAAATATATATATATATATATATATATATATATTCATCAATTTCTTTTAATAATAACACCAATCTATATTTATAAAGTACATGTACTATAAATTAAAATTTCCACCCCAGGTAACAGAAAATAGAATCTATAATGGTTCAATTAATTCAAATTTTTCCCTTATTTGTATATAACATATTATGTATAAGTTTTAACAAACATCCATTAAAATGTATCTACTAGAATTCGTTATCTTGTGACTGATGGAATATCAATCAAACAAGTCCAAAATTGTTATTTAATGCACCACCATCAATCTATATGGGAAGCCACTATTTAGGTATATTAAGACACTAAATTTATCCAATTATGTATATTCCAAAAAGATATATTTTTTCAATTCAAATATAACTATGAAGGAACATATAAAGACCACACGAAATGAGAGGAATGAAACCAATGAGATACACCTATATTTCAAGGTATAATATATGACATGTATATTTATATGTTCCAATAATGGGTGATGTATAGTAATTCTATTCTGTAATAGTCCAAAAGTAAAAGAGGACTTCATAAATGCCACCCCTCAATAATATTATTTCACACTCTTGTGAAAAAAATACTATAAAGAGATGAATAGAGAACATCAATATCTCATATTAGGAAATTTGGATTTTCTCTATATGTGGGTTTTTGACACCAAATAACATGTTCATTACCAAATTCGAACACTTCTTAATTTAATATCTCTCTATTACAAAATATTTTGACTAAGTGTAAAGAAGAACCCATATACCACATTGTAGTATCCAGGACCGGGAGCAACATAGCAGTGCCCCATGCATGTTGGCCACATAGAGTCAAGTATATATCCTTGTTTTCCAGAGGACGATAATGAATACTAAGGACATAGGGTGTGTTGGTGGCGAGATCATGACCTCAAAGCATAGTTGAAAACCTGTATTTAATAACACATATGTAGAAGAAAAATATATATAGTAGTAATGATAGACAAATATCTAGATAATAATAAAATATTTATGAAATAACACAAGTCATATATAATATGATGTTCATTTCAGGATTCATTAAAAAAATGAAAAAATGTGGTAGAGATAACATCGAATATATAATAGGGTATCAAAAGTTAATTTCTAACTCCAATAACATCATTATTATAATCATAGTCATTCACTCTTATACATAATCCTAGATAAACAACCATACTCTAATAATAGTAACGCTATCTTGGTCCCTATTAGCAACCAATAATTCTATTCGGGTACACATCAATAGTTGTAATAGTGTGAAAAATATACTTAGAAGTCCACCATGAATGTTGTCACGAAATATCTAAGAGTTCATATAAAATTGAATTGTGTGGGTAAAATAGTTAAAATACTTAATGTAAATAGTAATGGGTGGGATATTGTTTTAAGGGTCAGTAAACATACATTTCATAAATCATCTTATACTAGGATATCTCAGAGGCATTTCATGACATATATCTATATACATATAATTATATATTTTTGTATATATAAATAATTTTTTCCATATATAATAAATATATACTTAATGATATATAAATTTCCTTATATATTATTATACTAGCTAGAACCCGATGTATAAATCAATCATACATGCATTGTTATAAAAGTCAAAAGATATAATTTGTGTACATAATGAACCATTAATTTAGGGATATAGGGGTTATCATATCTTACAACCCAAGGTGGGAAGTGAAATTTCATGTCGGAAAACATGTCGAATAATTTAGAACATCATCCCCACTATTCAATAAACTATGTGACACCTCATTCCTAATATCTAACCTCACGTGATTATGAGTCATCTTTTAATACACTAGCCTTATCCATGAATAATCATCGATTATACACGCATGTGAATTAACAAATGATTTTCATCATGGCTGTGATTTTTAAAATTAATCCATGTATTGGATTACAATTAGTATGTGTTTCCCTCTAGAATTGGGGATGACCTCATCGATTTAAGGTTCAAACATTCCAAGCTGTTTCTAACGGATTTTTTCGTAGAATCGGAAACATCCAATGATTCCATATCCATTTGAAGTGACTTTCCAAAGGTAGGTGCTCATTAGTTGTGGAATGATGAGGCATAGGAATTTGCATTGGTCGAGAGGATGGGAGGTCAGACTCATCACACCTTTTTGAGGGGAATTATTGTCTACTCTAGGACTCTCTTTATAGATTTAAGTTATGTTCATGAATCCTTATTATATTACCATGTATAAAATGAGTATTCCTTAAGATCTCACAATAAATGATTGATATGTAGGAAATTTAGAGAATCTTTTACATGTATTCGAGGTTCTTTATCGATAGAGAATCATCTGTATTTGTTAGAGATTCTTATTCAATGGTATCCTTTGATACATAAAAGTCTCTTGGTCATTATGATGACCATACTAGTTTTAAATCCACTCAGTGAGGTAGTTGAAGTTTATTGTCATTCAGAAGGACATTGATTATTTCAGAGTTGGGATCGTACCCACAGATGGGCTACCTATGTATCCTTTGTTTTTGGAAAAGGAATCAGAACCCACGTAGTTTGAGTAAGGGAATATGATGTTTATACATGATTGATGGCACAAAGATTGGTGTCATGATTACATTTACACTCTAAGATCACGTGAGTGTTGGTCGGTGTGAGAAACAAGAGATATTGGTGAAACCAGACAATTGTGCTATGAAAGATGCAATGATGTGGGGATTATGTGTGTATGAATGGCCAAAATAGATGAGGATTAAGATTTACTTCAGAAAAGAAATCCAAAAAAAGGGTCCACAAAGATATATGTGCTTCATGGAGATTTGAATACTCTAATCTTGGTGCTTACTCCTAATGAAGATTCCCATGTTATGAGGGGACTTATGATTGGGTTTTACTCCTGAGAAGGAAGCCCGCATCAAAAGGATATTAAGACTGGTTAAGAGAAATTAAGGCTAGGGCTTACTTCTTGAGTAGAAGGTCCAGGTTAAGGGACTTGAAAAATCAAGGGACTTGGGAATTACTCCTAAAGAGGATTCCCATATTTGAGACTGGGGAATACTCTTGAAAAGGAAACCCAGGTTAAGATAATTATGGTTGGGACTTACTCCTATGGAGGATGCCCATATTTGTAAATTTTAAGATTGGGGATTACTCCTGAAAAGGATGCCCAAAATTAATGGGAATTATGACTGGGACTTACTCTTGAAAAGGATTCCCAGGTTAATGAGTACATGGGGCTTACTCCTTAGGAGGATGCCCATACTAATGATATTTGAGACTAGGGCTTACTCTTGAAATGGAAGCCCAGGTTAAAGAGGACTTGGGGCTTACTCCTAAGGAGGATGCCCAGATTTTGGAATTATGACTGGGGCTTATTCCTGAAAAGGAGGACCTGGTTAAGAGGTTCTATCATCATAAAGGATGAGGTTTAATGAATGAAATATCAATCGTTAGTGGCATAAATATGTATACATCAATAGGTTTTGACAGATATTCCACAGATTTCATTTCAGATAAGGAAGTTAATCAAGAAAACAAGACATAAATGGATTTGTAGAATGTCTTGAAGACTGAAACTTGAATAGGAGAGGTGTAATGGTATAAGAGGGGTTAGATGGGAAAGAAGGGAACCCAAAAAGGCAGGGGCACACAAGTCCTGGCAGGCGTGCAGGTACTGTGTGGGCGCACAAGTCCTGGGCGTGTAGGTATACCTGTGTGCCACATGGGTACATGCGTGATTCAAAACTAGTAGGGTAACACATAGGTGATCATTGACCAAAAGCCTTTAGAATTATCCTGAGGTTCTTCCAGAAGATAGGCGTGCATATTTTGGTGAAGAAGTAGGGCGGCGCGCAATTATGTTCATTCCCCTAAAGGGTAAAACTCCTTAGGCGCACAAGTTTTAGTGAATTCTAACACTTAGACCTTACTCCTCCTGTTTAGACCTTCCATTCTAGGAAAACAATTACCTTAGAAGTTTTCAGAATACCTGAAGAAGAGACTTGGGAGTTCAGAGCTCTATATTTTAATTCTGGAAAAAATCCTCCTAAAATGGGGCCCATCGGGGGTATTTATAGGCTGTAGAAGACCCCAGGTGGTTATCACTTAGGGTGCGCAAGTGACTTTCACAACCAACTTTGGCACAAAAGTGTACCTACGTGACCATTATGGCATGAAAGAATACTTTCGTGACCATAATAGAACTTGCGGGGCCCTTGCGCAATGTTCTCCTTACTCATTCCTTTGTCAATTTTTGATATTTGTCCAAAGGTTGAATCACTTTGAGATAAGGTATTACCCTTTTCAAATCTTTAGACTCTGTGATGAAAGGAGCGTCAACAAATGTCACCCCTCATAGTTGGATCCAAATGAAATGGGGATTTGACTCTGAGGAAATCGAGAATCAAAAGGAATTTGGGGGGCGCATGGTCTGGCAGGACAATGAGCTTCAGGCGCGCAGGGGTATGACCATTGGTCGCGCAGGGTACGGCGCGCAGGGTTATGGCCGTGTCTATAAATAGGGGGCTTCATTCCATACAAATCACTTGACTCTCATGGATTTCTTTCTCTCAGCGCGCATCTTGGCTATCGGCTTTTCCTTGTCTGTGCATGTGATTCCGCTGTTTTACACTTCTTGTTTCTTGTGTCACGCTTCTGTTAAGGTATTTGGACTTGCGTGGGGATACCTGCGCGACCAATACTTTCATGACCGAAGGAGACTTGCGCGCCAATTATGGGACTTGAGCGCCTTAATGCATTAGAAAATTTCATCAAATCCTTCACAAATTTTATGAAAAAATTAACATACTTTAATAGTTAATTATTCAACTTTTGTGCAGATGAAATCGCTCAAAGAGAATCAGAACGACTGATGAACTGGTGAGAAAAAGAATTAATGAGATGATGGAGATCGTTGGCCATGATTACTATACTGTCTGCGGCAGTAATCTCCCAGAATTAGCTAAGTATATGATGAAATATCATCATGATTTCCCACACAGCATCTATCTGCCTATGTATGGCCATGGTCATCTGCAAGATGTCAATATTCTAGAGTCAAAGAATTATCTCCCTCCTTCAAGGTTTCAGTCATATACCAACTTTTCGTTAGCGAATGTGTCAATCACAGGAACATTTTCTAATGCTGGAACGGTAAATAAAGACTATATAATGCATCATAGCTCTTGTGCACCAGATCTGAAACTTCACAATCCTAAGATGAAACCACATTGTTATCCATCAATCATTGGAAATTCTCAGATGGATCAATCCAATGGCTGGAAGGAGAAATGGGAATTCCGTTCCAGAGGAGGGGTGAATCCAACTTGGATGTTGGCTTATTGGGTGCGACAAACTTGTGAAGAGTTTGCCAAGGATCTGAAGGGAGCTGTAATTTATTAATCCATCTGAGCTGGGCAGACGTATGTTTATAGGAATGAAAATTTTGCACCAGAGTTGCTTAGCTGGTGGAGCCTAGAAATGAATTATTTTCATCTGACCCTTGTAGAATTAGACATTACTTTGTGGGATGTCTACAAGATCTCAGGGGTTCCATCGTTGGGTGATATGTAGGAAGAATTCATCCCTCCAAAGGAAACATTGAATGATCTGGAGAAGACTCTGAATTTTGTTCAAGAATTATTGAAGATTTATCATAAGCTCAAAATATCAATGACTTCAAAGACTCATTCTAGAAGGGATATTCACCCAGATGATTGGATGAATTTGTTTCTCAAGAAGAAGAGGGAAAAGGGGACCACCTTTACTCGTCCTACTAGTTTCCCTATACTGGATAAGAGATGTGCTCCTGGCACATTCTGGCCGACTCTGGAAGCAGGAGAGTTCGAAAAATGGGGGTATGAAGTGAATCATAAAATCCCGGAGAAGACCCATTTGGCAGCCTTTTAGCCTTATGGCCCAGGGACTATATTTTTTCAGATAGTGATTAGAAGGGCGGCGTCAGGCCAGGGACCTTCGTTATCGCAGCCAAGTTGGCTGAGAGGAATATGGTGGGGTTGGCTACCCCAGTTTTGGAAAAGATTCATAGGAGATTACTCCATGTCTATATGGGTATGTCTCCTTTGAGATTAGTGGGACCATTCAATGTTTTATGGGGATGGATCGTCACTCACATCCAGACATATGTTGTTCAGAATGGAATACAGATTCCCAGAAGTTCTTTCAGGCTGTCTGTTTAGGTCTTCTCTGGAGTTTGTCCTTTGTCCCTTAATGCCTATGATATTAGGCAAAGTCTAGGTATGAATAAGGAATTCCACCTCATTACCTATGGAAATTCGCCGACATGGCGATTTGTTGACGATGGATCAGCCAGCTTGGAACAGATGTCTTATATGCTGGCCTGCAGAGATGGTGTACTGGCCGCCAGAATTGATGGGGAAATTATATGTGAGGCCTATGCTCCATATCGATTTTCACGCCAATTCAAGTGTCTGCAGACAACTGTTGTATCTCCTCCAGTGCATGTCAGATCAGAGCAACATCCAATGGTTGCTCGACAACTATGGTTGCTAATGGCTATGGAAAGGATTGGGGTAGTATTTGACTTACCAAATACTGAACCGGTAAGTAATTTGACCGTATGGTATGCTGAAAACTGGATAGCGTCATATCCTGAGGCCATATTGAATAAACCTGTTGACCGGGTTGGGAAGAAGAAGAGAACCATTGCGAAAGAAACAATTCAGGTGGGAGGTGATTCTTCCACTCATGATGCTGGTTCACTGAGTTCTTCAACTGAGGTTGATTCATCAGATTCTCAGGAGATACAACATGTGTCAAAATGGCCCCGTGCCATATATAATCCTCCTGTCAGAATCAAGAGATCCACTCTATCAACTCTTGGTGAGTTAATTTATTGAGTCAATTTTAATTGGAAATAAGTTTATAGAGTAATAAGTTTTCATTCTCTTTTTATAGTTACAGACGTTGGGACAAAACTGAAATCAATGATTGTAGGACCCTCTTCACAGCCTTCTAGTACACCTTCATATCTTTGACCAGAGGCCATCCATGAATGGCGGGATGTATACTGCGTTACTGAAACTATCTGGATGGAGCTATGTGAAGGGCTACGTCAACCTAGAATAGGGAATCTTCAGGCTCCTGGAAAAATTCATTTCAAGGATATCCCTAATGAAGTAAGACCCTATCTGAAAGAGTTGAATGCCTACATATATGCCACAGAAGATTCTATCCCTATCACCAAGCGGGTGAAGGAAATGATGGATCATGGCACCACTGATGAGGAGTGGAATGAGTATGTGGCTCCTGAAGATTTAGGTTTTTTTTTCCTTATTTGCTTTGCAACTTGATTTCAGTCAAAGATTTATTATTCAAGGAAATTGTTTTCTTCATCTTACAGCTTGCAAAAACTATTGAGGCTCCTTCACCACATTATATCCTTGGTTGTACTACCATCGGGGCTTCTGCTGAATCTCCCCGTGAACCGGGCGAGATATCTCCTGGCCAGCAGGCAATGGATGAGGAGTTGAACATGGATTTCCCCTCTCCCATTCAGGTACCTATAATGGAGATTGCTGACACTCCCAAAAATACAACTAAGCAAAAGCATCAGAGGAAGAAGACCACAGCTAAACGCATCATTAGTAGTGGTAAGTCTTTCAGATAATCATGAGTCTTAAACCATGAAAAGATTTCTCATTTTCCTTGGGATTGCAGGGGCTTCTTCAATTTCCCCTCTGAGGGAAAGCACTGATCCTCTTTTGAGGACCACAGAGGGTGTTGTGGAACAAATGAAAATTCATGCTGACATGGCTACTTCTAAAAAAGAGCCAACATCTATTCCCAGTACTGCTCCTGCTGCTGCTACAAGTAGTGAAGAACCTGCACCGGAATCATTGGCGGCCGCATCAACTGAATCTGCCATCCTTCCTGAAGAAGCTGTGTAGGGTCAGGGGCTGCAGAATGAGGGTCGCCATGAGGATACATCAAATTCTCCCACTGGTGAGACTAACCAGGATTCTGAAATATCATTAGATTAAATGATGAATCGTGGAATTTCTTTCGAAGAATTTTATGATCATGCGAAGTTATCACGTGATTTAGAAGACCTTGGGAATGAGTGTTATCCTTCACCCAGTAATTTTTTTATAATTTACAATTCTAATCATGACTGTAAATAATATGCAGTTCCATCCATATAAGCTGTTGAACTACCAATGCCTGAAGAGGGTGTGTACATTTATGTCAACCCTACCATTACAAAAAGATTAGCTCAAGTGGATCTAAATACAGTAAAAACTCCTAAGACCCATCTTGAAGATCTTGTTGAAATTGGAATAGATGGGGAGGAGTCTTCTCAAGATGCTGATGTACTATTAGGTAATTATTGTACTAAGCTTTCAAGATAGGCAACCGATTTCAATTATTCTTATGAAACTAACCATACTTTTAATTGATCAAACAGGGATATCAACATCAATGGCTTGAACTGGAGGTGAAGTCTCAACCTTCTCCCAAATAGTAGTATACGGTGAAGCTATCAGTGTCAGGGGGGAGGAGAAGAATAGGGCACTTCCCTAAGTGAAATAATCCTAGATTACACGCCCCCCTGTGATGATGATGTTGAATCAGACCCATAAGTGCTTAAGGTGCTCAGCCTTTCTCGACGCAAGGCATAGAACAACATATGTAAAATAATATCTGAGGTGCCATTAGAAGAGCTATCATTGAAGATCCCTCAATTGTCGTCCTAGTTCGTCATGCTAAGACTTGGATGGTTTTGGATACAAAGAGATCCATACCGTGGTGAAACAAGTCATCTTCAGGAGGGAGCAGGAGAAAAAGTGTCGCGAATATATGACCAGGGTAAAACTATCAGTCTACATCAGTGAATTTGAGGCTACGGTATCCCGAGCTGAGGCTGACTATGCTGCCAAGATGAAGGAGCTAAAGCATTAGTTCAAAGAAAAAGGCGTCCAGAAGATGCACCTTCAGAAACAGTTAGATGTTGTTACTGTGGAACTTGACCAACTCAATAATTCACTGGTGGGAGTTCAGACGAATGGTATAAAGACCATTGAGGAAGCCAAGAAAGCACTCCATTAGGATGAAAAGAGTGAAGTTGGTCGGGTTCATGTGTTTCAAGTGGCTGCTGATGAAGCTCGGGATGTGGTTCATCAAGTGAAGACTTATGTCGATAGCCTTTTGTAATTTCCTAAAAAAGTGACGAGACTCCAATATATGGATGTTCTTCTAATTCTTGTGCATCAATGGAGAGTACTTTTGTCTTCAATAATTTATTCTTGAATTCTTTCACTACCTGCTTTAAATTTTACCTAAGCCAATGGGCCTAGTAAGCATAGTTTTATTTTTTTACTAGTATTATTATAAATAACCCTATAAACTTTGAATCTTTTAATTTCTCAATATTACCTAAATCATACAAAATGTATGTTTAGTGAGCTGTAACATTACCTTTATTCAGAGTTCCTTTGTCTTTTGTGGGTAGTTTAAAGTCATGCACTTTGGAAATAAAGAGGCTAACGTTTAAAGTCAAAATCGCTTTGACTGAAATGAATTAAAATTGACTCAATTACTTGACAATTTATCTGAAAACATATCACCATACTCAAGAATGAGGGAAAATATGTAAACTATGACTTAAGAATATTTGAATCTGAGGAATGATGAAAAAGAGCTAAAAGGCATTAGAATAAGTAGTTCCAAAGAATAAAGTTACCATTATTTAACAAACTCGTTAGGGGGTTGAATTATGCAGGGCCACCTAAGGGCATTGGCTGCATAGTCAAATAAATAGCATATTTTGGCTGACAGGTCCATTATGTAGGCTACTTATGCAAGGCCACCTAAGGGCACGTGCTGCATAGTCAGGCAAAAGAACTCTCATAAATTTACTTTCCTAGTGCTAAAAAGGCAGTGAATGTTTGTGGAGATTCAAATTTTCCAAAGTATTGAGTTTTTTGTATGGAAAGAGGAACTTTAATATGGAGAATATTTTTCCAAACAAGATTACCGAAGAACTAGATGAATATCACGCCTACGAAGGTCTGACCCAAACGTAGGGAATGAGAATATAAACCATAGACATGAATAATTTCATATCATCAAAAAGGATATGGGACAAGTATGTTAAGGATGGCTATTTTTGTGGATCCCTACATATTGTCATTTAGAAAAATAAGGACAAAAGAGGCTTTCCTTCCAAGAATGAAGTTACCACTATTAAAAAACCCGTTAGGGGTTGAATTATGTAGGGCCACCTAAGGGCATTGGCTGTATATTCAAATAATAGTATCTTTTGGTTGACAGGTCCGTTTTGTAGACTGTTTATGCAAGGCCGCCTATGGGCACATGTTGCTTGGTAAAGCAAAAGATCACTCAGAAGTTTGAAATATTTGTGACTAGAAGTCAAGAAAAGGGTTATGAAGACCTGAAAATATTTAAGGTTTCGATTATGACACATAAATATGGGTATTCTTCAATGTATGCAGAGATACACAGATCAATGCTAACTATAATCGTGTTGTGGCTGGGTCCTGAATTGAAATATTGGACTTCACTACGTATCCCATAAGGATGGGAATCAATCCATACATATTTCTTGAATTATAGTTTAACGTCTTGTGGGACAAAAAAATTAGAGACCTCAGTTTAGGGTCATAGAGCTCGAACCATTATAAGAAATACATAGTGTGTTCTTTCATGGGGACTTTTCAGCCAAGGGACTGAATGTGGAATTTGGGGTTAGGCCCAAAAGGATTGGGGCTGGATTCGAGGGACACTAGAACGTTCCTACGTATCCCATAAGGATGTGAATCAAGCCCATGTGTTCTAGAAATACCCTCTGTACAAATTTTGTTTGTACATGTGAAGTGTGAAAGGGGACCTTAGTGCCATGATGGATTGACCAAGATAAAAGGTTCAGGTATTTCTATGTATGCACTTAGTCTTTGAAATGAAACATGATTGAAAATCAATATAAATAATGATTTCCTCTCATGTGAGGGTATTAATGAATATTGTACTTTATTGTCATACTAGACAAATGTGTTGTATAGTTTAACGTCGTTTAGCAAGGACGAAAGTGAACCAATGTAAAGATATTGATTCTAGGAGAGGTTTCACGAATCAACATCATATGAGATGGAGGTAAACCGATGTGAAGAGATTGGTTTTGGTCTTGAACATTTGGAGGTTGCCTACGTACACATCCTGGAAGGAAAGAATCAATGTCCGCGTAGTTCAATTAAAGAATGAAATAGTGATCAAGTTGTCCTTGGGGACAACGACCGAAAAAATAGTGTTGGTACTTACACATGGTTAGTAGCCCAGAGAGAGTGTTATGGTTGAATTTTTCTCGAAGATCACGTGAGTCATACTCGGTGTGAGAATCAAGAGGTAGCAACAACCCTAATGATGCACAGTTTAATGTCATGTAGGACATATAAAGAGACTATGCAGTTTAAAGTCTTGCAGTTAAGACTATTGGTGATACAAAGTTTAATGTCATGTAGCAGGGAAAAAGTACAGTTTAATGTCATGTAGGAATTATTAATGGACTTTCTGTACAGTTTAGCATCATTTAGATAGGACGATGGGGACAATACAGTTTAATGTCATTTTGGACATAAGGAGGACTGTGCAATTTAATGTCAGGCAGTGAGGAAAAAAGAGTACACCATTTAATGTCATGTTGGATGTATTAGGGACTTTTTCACAGTTTAAAGTCATGTTGGATGAAAAGGGGATTATACAGGTTTGCGTCATGTTGGATGAAAGTGCGAATAGTTTATGGTCATATGCATGGACATTGGATGATGATGTTTAACGTCATGCTGGACGTAAGGGAAGTGAGAATAGTTTAATGTCATATACGTGGACCGTTGCTGTATTTTGTGATTATACAAAATAATTATTTAGAAATATAGCATTGGTTGGAGTAGTGATGAGTTCTCCATCCATTGAGATTAATGAAAAAGCTCTATTGGAGTAGACCCTATGTATTGAGTATGGTCCTTCCCATTTTGTCCAAAGCTTGGGAGATTTCATTCTTGGTATCATTGGAGTTCTGAGAACTAATACCAATTCTCCCTGAGTGAATGAATGAAGATGAACTCTTTTGTTGAAATCTCGTTCTATTCAATTCTGATTGACTTCCATGTGGTGCAATGTGCATAATCTTTTCTCATCTAACCGTTCCAATTAATTCAATCGATTTTGAGATTGCTCATCTATATATGACTGATCACAAATGGATACTCTGAGCGAGGGTAGTTGAACTTCAATGATCAAGATGGCTTCCATTCCATATACCAGTGAATCTGGAGTTGACGGCGTTGTAGTGTGGGTGGTGGTCCGATAAGCCCATAAAACATGAAAGAGATTATCAGGCCATGATTTATTATCTATATCACCCATATTTTTCAGTATATTTGAAAGAGTCTTGTTGAAGGCTTCTATATGTCCATTGGTCGTTGCATGATACTGAGATGAATGATTGGATTTGATGTTGTATTCTGGATAAAACTTCTTTACCTCGGATGAACAAAAGTTGGTGCCATTGTCCGTCAATATGGTATGAGGGACACCAAATCTGGTAATGATGTTAGACTTAATGAAGCAATAAATGCATTTATAACTAACTTCCTCGAGAGGTATTTCCTCTGCCCATTTGGAAATGAAGTTAGTAGTAGTAAGAATATACTTAAACTCCTTGGTCGTAGCTGAAGGGTAAGGTCCCACCACATCCATTCCCCATGTGGAAATTGGCCATGAGTATTTAGATGTTTGAAGCATCTCTGGAGGTTGGTGAATGAAATTGGCATGTACATGGCATGAATGACACTTCTTTGTGATATCAACACAATCTTTTATCATTGAAGGTAAAAAGTATCCAAGCCTTCGAATTTAATCAAACAGTCTATGTCCAAACTGGTGGGCACCACAGACTCCTGCATGCACGTCTTTCATGACAGCCATTGTCTCTTCACCATCAATGTATCTGAAGAGAACTCCATCAAAACCACATTTTTAGAGAATTTTCTCTAAGTGATCTGGGCTATCATAAAGAGTAAAATTGGCCAAACGTCTCCGATTTGTTCTTTCTTGGCTCTATTAGGTGGAAGTGTTCCATTTTGAAGGTATTCCCAGATAGGTGACATCCATCCTATAGTATGACCATATGGTTCAGGAATGGGACTAATTTCATTAATTTCCTCTGTTCTGATTCGAACATAAGGTGAAATTGCATGACAGTGGGAAATATTGTTGGTTGTCTCATCCTGATATTGATCTTCCAGAGCTGTGGCTATATTAGCCAATGCAACAGCTTGTGCATTTTGTGATCTTGGGATATAAGAAAATGTCGGTTCCAAAGGGAATTCTGCCATTAACTCTCTGAAATAATCATAAAATGGGATTATTTCTTCTTTTATGATGGCATAATCCCCAATGACTTGTTTGATTACTAGGTCTGAATCACTTTTCACCTTTAAGTGATTCACATGTGCTTGAAGCGCCAAATCCAAGAATGTGATGAGAGCTCAGTATTCTGCTTCATTATTGGTACCACCATCCCACAATAAGAAGGAATAGGGTAACGATGCCATTTCTGGAGAAATGAGCACAATTCCTAAAAAACCATGTTGAATTTTGGATTTTCCATTTTCCTCCTTGTTGGACTTCTGGAAGCACCATCAAAATACATTTCACATGCCTATGGACTTTCATGAATAGATAAGACTTCCTCATCAGGGAGTTCAATATCTAAAGATCCGTCTTCCTATAAAGGGTTTTCAGCCAGGAAATAAGCCAGATCTTGGACCTTTATTGCCTTTTGAGACACATACTGAATGGCGAATTGCTGCAAAATAACTACCCACCTTTCCAGACATCATGTATGCATTGGACTACTAATGATGAATTTGAGCGGGTTATTACGAGATAACAATTGGACCTCGTGATGTTGCAGGTAGTGTCTCAACTTCTGAACTACAAAGATTAATGCCAGGAAGCACTTCTTAATACGTGAATACTAGGTTTTTGCTACAAGCATAGTCCGACTGAGGTAGTAGATGTTGTTTTCATTCCCTCCATCATTCTTCTGAGCAAGAAAGGAACCCAATGATAGCTCTAAAGCTGTCACTTAGAGGATAAGTGGTCTTCTTTCAACATGTGGCATGAGTACCTGTGGACTCAAGAGGTATTTATTGAGAATATCAAATGCTTCTTGACATTCTTCAGTACACTGGTAAGTGACTCCCTTCTTTATCAATTTGGTGAAGGGAAAACTTTTTCCTACCAAATTGGTGATGAAACGCCGAATATAGGCTAAGTGTCCTTGAATTCCTCTTAATTATTTCAAATTTTGAGGAGGTGACATACCAAGGATTAACTTTGTCTTCTCAGAATCGACATCAATACCATGATGGTGTACAACAAAGCTGAGAAATTATCCTGAGGTTACCCCAAAAGAACATTTTAAGGGGTTCATCTTCAAATTATGTTGTTGAAGCATGCGGAATATGACTTCCAAATCAGCCAAGTTATTAAAACGTTGTTTGGATTTAACCACCAAATCAACCACATAACATTCAATGAACTTCCCTAAAAAGGTCATGAAGATGCGATGCATTGCACGCTGATATGTTGCGCCTGCATTCTTTAAGCCAAAGGGCATTACCCTGTAGCAAGACACACCCTGATGGGCTCTGAAGGCTTTCGATTCCTCATCGTATGGAGCCATTCAGATTGATTTATATCCAGAATATCCATCCTTGAAGGAAAGTACTTCATATCCAGCTATTGCATCAATCAAGAGTTCTCTAATCGGAACTGCAAAATCATCTTTAAGACAATGCCGATTAAGATCTTTGAAATCAATCCAAACTCTAGTTTTTCAGTTCTTCTTCTTCTTAGGGACAATATTAGCCAACCACTTGGGATATTAGACTTCTCTGACGAAGTTAGCTTTGGTAAGCATATCCACTCCAGCTTCAATTTTGGAAGCATATGTTGGGAGTGTTCTTCTCGGGGCTTGCTTAAATCCTCTATGTTCTTCTGGTAAACCCAAATGATGAGTAGCAACATCAGGATCATGCGCATGCATTTCTGTATAGTTCCAAGAAAATATTTCTAAATTTTTCTTTAGAAATTAAGTATACATCTCTTTCTCTTCAAGATTCATGACCGCACTAATTAAAGTGGGGCGTGGATCTTCTTTTGTAACCAGATTTATTTCTCTGAGTTCATCCACGGTGGTAGAGATACCCTCTTCAAATTCCACATGAGAATCTCTGAGATGTTCCTCTTCTTCTTCAACATGTGTTACTACTTCCGTTTCTAATTTCATAGTAGATGATAAATCATAATTTCCCTGATCATAATAGATGTTAAAATTTGAACATCTTGAAGAAGAAGCTTCCATTTCTAACCCGATTGACGATGAAGGGTCTTCCTTGGGAAATAAAGAAGAGATGATGGATTGAGAATCGACATCACTGTTCACCTCCTATGTTGCTATAACTTCTTCTGTCCTGATTGGAGATGTATAGACTTCTTGGATTTTAGTAGATGAAATGAAGACATCACCATTTGGGCTTTCATCACTGCTTGGTGGGTTACCAATTTCTCCCATGTTTTCTGGTTCGATTTCCGTAATTGACATTATGGATCTTTCCATAAGTGTATTTTGATTTGGGTATATCCTATCAATTTGATTGATAGGGAACACACAATATGTATTCACATGCAAAAATGGATTTACTAGAACATTTTCCAAACCATATGGAGCATTAACTTTGGTAATCTCCGTGGTTGGGGATTTATCCTTTCCCTTCATGTTATAGAATTCCGCCTCAATGTATTGAGACTCACATTTCTTGAATGGGGCCTTATCACCATACAATGTCCCAACTTGACCATCAAAATAATATTTGAGACATTGATGGTATGCTGAAGGGATATCAGCATGTTGATGTATCCAGGGTCTTCCAAGAAATATGTTGAAGGCTGAGTCTGGATCAAAAAACATGAAAATTGAATTGGATAGAGGATCTCCAAACTGAGTTCTGAGTGTAACATGGCCCAGTGGTTCCTGTTCATTTTTATCATATCCTTGTATCATCATGGTAGAAGGAGATAAATCAGATTTCGTGAGGCCCAATCGACGAATTGTACGAAAGGGCATGAGGTTGACTCCCGAACCATTATCAATGAAAGCTCTTCAGACGTCTACACCATTAACATCGATAGACAAGTACAAAGGTCTAATAGGTCCATGCACAACATTGCCTTTATCTTCATCAAAAAAAGATATTACTGCATGGAATTCTGTAGGATTATTCTCTATGTGATAGACTTCACCTGTAGCAATTTCAGTTTTAAATTCTCGAGGACTTGACAAAGCCTCAATGAGTGACTCCAAAAGATCTATTGATAGATTCAAAGCATCCAGAATTGATTACTTGGCTGTTACATGGGCCACGTGTTTCAATACATCATTCTTTCGATCCAGAGGTCTGCGTTTCCCAACAGGAACATGTGGTTTAGCAGGTGCCTTGGAAGCAGATGCTTTGGAAGTTGATGCATCTTTTATCGGGATGAGAGTTGGTAATATTCCCAGTTTTGGAAGATTAGACCTATTATATTTACGTAATTGTTGAGAGGATGAAGGTGGAACTGCCAACCGATCCTCCAAAATAATAGTTCCAGGACTGAATTTTCTATTGGTGGAAGAACTCGCTTGTTCTTTTTGAGCTCGCTGAAGGGCTCTGCCATGATTTTCTGCTACGTACACAGTTCTAGCATAGGTAGAATTTGAATAGTGGCTTCTGGGATATCCACATATTCCTCTATATCCCATACCCCTGGAACTCCCTCTGATTCCTCTATTTGATATATGGAATTCGGTCTCATCAAAATTGAAACTGAAACTGGCATATGGATCTGTTAATTGAATCATATTAACAGAACTGAATATAAACTCTTAATCTGATAAAGACTCTAACTGATTAGCTTGTTTAGGCTGCTCCGTTTGGTGGGATGGTGCCCGTGGCTTCGAAGTAAATGGCATGAAATCTGCTAGAGTCAAAGACAGCTTAGGCTTTGACATATACCCATCTTCTTCTGATTGTTCCTCTTTCTTGGAATTATGCCGCCCTTTTGAGAATTTCCCTCTGAAGAGGATTTTGTTGCGGCATTCATGGAAGAGGTCACAATTGGTGTCATCAATTGTGTTCACAAAATAGCATCATTTCGGTTGATTGTCTTTCTGACCATCCAATAATCATATTTCTGCACATTTTTGCTTTTGAATTCTTTCCACTCTCCTTCTTCCTCTGGAACTATAGCAGTAACACATTCTACCTTGGCTGAAGAGCTTTTTAGATTGACTTCTCCCAAGTCAACCATCTTTTGCAGGAGGTCTTTGAAGATAAAACACTCATGGATGTGATGTCCCAACATTTGATGAAATGGGAAATAATTGGGACGGTATTCATCTCCTTCCTTGTTTGGCCTTTTGGGCCTCGGTAGATGAACCGAATTATTCTCCAGGGCTGAAATAAACATACCAGGAACTTGTTCATTTCATAAATGATGGAGATCTTCCCATCCGATAATTGACTGGGATTGCAAGTTTGTGTACTAGACAAAGGCTGGTCCTTGCAAGGTTCGCATGAAGCATCTGAGTTTCACTGCTTCTTGCTGCTCCGGAGTTACAATAATAGGATCACAACAAGACTCATAATGCACCAAATGCTGCTCAGGATCGCCTGATCCATTAAAAATAGGGAATACAGGGGTTCCAAAACATGATGGGGGAGAGACTGAATCTACCCATTCAGGGTAAGATCTCTTTTCTGGTTGAACCTTCACACGCTTCACTTTCATAGTCTCTAATTGTGTTTTTAATGACTCAATGGTAGTTATTAACTTCTGAGAATCATCCAATTGATCATGGACTGGGCAGGTGCAATGATGAAGCTTGGATAGGTATGGAAGCTAGTACTACAACTGATGGAAGAACTGCCAATTGTTGTTGCACTTGACACGTATGATTAGACCTGTGAGGCTATACTGCTAGAGGAGGATATTAATGATCCATCTCAATAGCTGCAATAGACTCCCTTGGCATACTAACTCCAGCACGTTTAGGAGAAAGACTACCCTGAAGTAGTTCTGCATTCATCCTCCTCAATTCCATCATTTAGTCCTCCGGTTGTGCGAATCATTGCTCTAGTGAGAGTGATTGGCCTTCTCCAGAGGAAGGACATGTAACCTAGTTTTTTCCCTTCCCCTTGTTTGATCCCATTTGGAGATGGGGAAGTGGGTTATTTGAAGGAACACTGAGATTTTGGGTAAAACTTTGATTTCGTGTGTACACAACTTCTTCATTTATGTCCGTGCATCCAACTTCTTGAACAAGAACATCATCATCTGATCCCTCTGAGTGAGCCTCATCTGGTGGATCAGAAAAAACGAAAATGATGAAATTAATTGATGCATAATGCATTAAATCCCTTTTATCAGCATTTCTGTGATATTTTCTTTTGCCATGCCTCTGACGAGACATTGCTTTTTGTTGGTTTGATCCCTCCGGAACTTCATGGAGAACTATAATTTGGAGAGAATCTCTTGATTATTGGGTTCTTTCTCCCTCTTGAGGCTTCTTCCCCAACCGAGAAAAGACCGAATTTCTTTGAGGAGGGGATTGGTGATTTGAAAAAGTCCCCAGTCCGGTGGACTGGGGATGTTCCTACTGTTCTCGCTCAAATCCTCGGATACTATTTGTTGATTCTGAGGGTTGGTTTAAAAGAGTCCCTAGTCTAGCAAGCTAGGGTGGCTCTTACCATGCTATGTCTGAGACTTTCTTAAAAGCTCTCTTGATATTGTGGATCGTAGTCCGGAAATTAGCTCGATGCATCAATCGACATCCACTTTTATCACCCTACTCGAAATACCGTTGGATGATATCCGACACTTTTGTCATTTGATGATGTGCTTTCTCCATAAAAGAGGCATTTTCAATATTCTCATTTTCTTGATGTAGGAGTAATTCAACAACTTTTTCTCTGTATTCTTGATTTTGAGAAGAACTAGTTGAGGCCTATTCTTGGGAATGATTTTTATTACAAACAAATCCCATTGGCTAGGGCCGGCCATGATCAATAAAATTGCATGTGACCATTTTCGGCGGGCTTTGCTGACTAGAGAGAACAGTGAAATGTAGTGCTCCATGAACACCCCATCCTCAGACATGAATACCATATGGGGCATTAGAAATTAACTATAGCAATCTTCTTAGTGCACCAAGGCATGAACGCTGAAGGGCTCTCTGCTTCTTTTCAACCTTCTAATATCGAGAGACTGATAGAGATGCCAAAACAATCTGACGTTGTAACCATTCTATTATCTTAAAATGATTATCATATTCATCATAAGATACTACATTATTTTTCAACTGACAAAGAGTTTTCCATATGTTGAAGAGAATTTCATGAATTCCGTCTTCTGTCAACATCTCTAGAATATCATACTGAGAGTCAGCCAAAGGCCAAAACATGAATGGCACTTCACCTTTCACCAGTTGTTTTCTCATGTTTAGCATTTCCTCTATATCATTCAATGAAGATTCTTATACCTGATTTGACCAGAGTTGGTGCTTCATTGTTGCTTCATCAGATTCAACAATATTGGTAGAGAAATAACTGATCAAACTAGAATATACATGATTTAGGGGTGGTTCGGAGAATTAACTACACCCTGGTCTATCTTCCGATTGAGAAAGTATTTCACCTGCTAGAGATAAAACATCAGACATGACTGGTTTGACATTTGCAAGTGCCTCGAGATAAGAGGGATTTCTCGACACTACATTGTCTACTAGAGCATTTTCCGGGCAATGTGCATCACTACATCGAAGAGGACTTTCATAGTGAAATTCATCATCATGGGGAGAACCACCATGGTGGGTTACAACAAAAGATGATATCACTTGCTCCTTGGACTTCTCACCATACAGAGGGTTCCTGTGGATCTCATCTGAAGAAGAAACATCAAGACTGACCGAACTATCATGAAGCAAGCTTTCATGAAGAAGTGTCTGTTGGAGACCTTCAGAATTAATGCTCCCACTATTGCGAAATGAGGGAGTATAATATTGAATTCTATTAGATAACAGTCCGAGGCTTCATGAACTCCAGCATTGAGCAATGGCTTGTTACAGATTGGCTCTTGATCTCTTGATTGTGTTGGGTGGGTCTTCTTCTTAGACGCCTTCTTACTCCACTTGGAAAGCACTTGTTGACGAACGTGGCTGCTCTGAGCATGTGTGTGTCCCGATCAAGACAGATGGCCAGGTTAGGCTGATGATCTCCCCTCAAATCATGTGTATGTGCTTGACTTGGTTGTTTGTATGATGTGGGGGAGTATGCCCCACAACCCTCTTGGACTGGAAAAAATGCGTGTGTCTGTTCCAGAGTGACTCTTGATGTGTCATTCCACTGGTAGGGATAGATTTATGTGTCTTTCCTTGAGATTCCACTGAAGATGTTATAATATCCTGGAAAGAATCCAGAATATGAGTAGAGATTTGCTTCTGCTCCTTCACCATTGATAGAATATTCTTGGTGTCTTCAAATGTTGGAACGGGTATATACGTCCATTCCGTGCATGGAGTATGTGTGTGTTCATGCTTTTGTCCTCCTTTTCATGTCATTGAATCCTAACAGTACTCATGTATAGGGGTATAGAGTTGATTCTGCCTCCTTTTTGTCACCAAATCTTTCCGAATATCTTCTCCAAATGCTACCAAGGGATACTATTGGTAGGATTGATCAGTACTAGCAGGTGTATGTGCCTGCTGATTGCACTTCGCAGAACGTGGTTGACATGACCCATCATATGTAGTCATACAAGCTAGCTAACTAGCTGATGATGTATAAACATGTATATGTTCCTTCCTATAGTACTCCGCCGGAATTGCCTGGTGTGATTGGCGTGATGCTTTCAAACGAGTCAGCTAGACAGCAGAATTAAAACAAACGAGTGTATGTGCCCATTCGTTGCTTGCCACCAAGTTAGGTTGGTGGACTTCATTAGAGATGGCAGAGATGATAAACTGCTCACTGTTAACCGGATTTCTCCTCTGGCAATTCGTCTTGCCTACTCAGGTTCAAGGAACCTGAGCCGAACGCTTGGAGTCGGTACCCTCATCATGTTGAGGGCGCACTGTCGCACGATTCTGGCGGAGATTGTTAGTGGGAGCCCTCGGGAAGGACTTCAGTCTCCTTGAATTAAGTCTGTGATGAGTCTGCTCATTCACCTCCCCAAAATATAGGAGTGAATGGTGATTGCATTCTGGGGATAACGACCCGAAACGATTGGAGACAGTGGATAGCACCGCCTACTTACTGGTCGTCATTGTCCGGATGACTGGTGTATGTTTTTTAATTGGAGGGCTTGTCGGGAAGCCTCTAGAGTTGGAATGGTACCTTTTGACGGTACTCCTTAACCAGTGCATTTTATACCCAGCATTGAATAAACTGAGTAGGTGATGTCATCCTTAGAGTGGACGACAATCTAGCATGAGTAGCAGTAGTGGTACTCGTAGCAGCGGTATTTACAGGTGTGAACCTGAGAGTAGCCATTTCTTAGAATGTAGAAAATCTTGGAAAAGAGTTCATGTTTGATATAACATAAGTAATCAAGATAAATTCAGCCACTACATCTTTTGGATGAGCATATTTGTTAATTATTTTTTTGGCCCTCTCATTGAGTTTTAAATTGGGGCCTAAAAATTATGCAAAACATCATTTTAACTTAGTTATGGATTCACGTCCGGTTCACCATTTTTTGTTTCCCTCTGGAATTGGGGACGACCTCATCGATTTAAGGTTTAAACATTCCAAGAAGTTTCTGACAGATTTTTTCGTAGAAACGGAAACATCCAAAGATTCCATATCCATTTGAACCTATTTTTCAAAGGTAGGTGCTCATTAGTGGTAGACTAATGAGGATTATGAATTTTCATTGGTCGAGAGGATGGGAGGTCAGAATCATCACACCTTTTTGAGGGGAATTATTGTCTACTCTGGGACTCTCTTTATAGATTTAAGTTATGTTCACGAATCCTTGTTATATTACCAAGTATAAAATGATCTTTCAATTGGATCTGACAATCAATGATTGATATATAGGAAATTTAGAGAATCTTTTATATTTATTCGAGGTTATTCATTGATAGAGAATCATTTGTATTTGTTAGAGATTCTTAGTTACTGGTATCCTTTGATAAATAAAAGTTTCTTTGTTATTATAATGACAATACAGGTTTTAAAGCCACTCAGTGAGGTCCTTGATGTTTATTGTCATTCAGAAGGAAATTGATTATTTCAATGTTGGGATCGTACCGGTAGATGGGCTCTCTAACTATACTTTGTTTTTGGAAAAGGAATTAGAACCCATGTAGTTTGAGTAAGGGATTATGATGTTTATTCATGATTTATGGCTCAATAAAAGATGTCATGATTACTTTTACACTCTAAACTCACATGAGTCATGCTCGATGTGAGAAACAAGAGTTATTGGAGAAACTAGACAATTGTGCTACGAAAAATGCAATGATGTGGGGCTTATGTGTGTATGACTGCTCAAAATAGATAAGGATTATGATTTACATCAGAAACGAAATCCAGGAACATAGTCCATAAAGGTATATGTGCTTCATGGAGATTTGGATACTCTAATCTTGGGATTACTCCTAAGGAAGATGCCCATGTTAGGAGGGGAATTATGATTGGGTTTTACTCATGAGAAGGAAGCCCATATCAAAAGGAAATTAAGACTGGTTAAGAGAAATTAAGGATGTGGCTTACTTTTGGGAAGAAGGACTAGGTTAAGGGACTTGAAAAATTAAGGGACTTGGGGCTTACTCCTGAAGATGATGCCCATATTTGAGACTAGGGCTTTCTCCTGAAAAAGAATCACTTGTTATGAGAATTATTGTTTGGGATTATTCCTATGGAGGATGCCCATATTTGGGAATTTTAATATTGGGGCTTACTCCTGAAAAGGATGGCCATAATTAATGGGAATTATGACCGGGACTTACTTCTGAAAATGAGGCCCAGGTTAATGAGGACTTGGGGCTTACTCTCAAGGAGGATGCCCAAACTTATGAACTTTGAGACTGGGGATTACTCTTGAAAAGGAAGCCCAGGTTAAAGAGGACTTGGAGCTTAGTCCTAATGTGGATGCCTAGATTTTATAATTATGACTAGAGAATATTCCAGAAAAGGAGGCCCAGGTTAAGGGGATCCCTCATCATAAAGGATGAGGTTGAATGAATTAAATATCAATCATTAGTGACATAAAGATGTATAAATCACTAGGGTTTGAGAGATATTCCACTGAATTCCTTTCAGATAAGTAAGTTAATCCCGAAAACATGCCATAAATGGCTTTGAAGAATGTCTTGAAGACTGAATCTTGAATTGGAGTGGTGGAATGGTATAAGAGGGAATAAATGGGTAATATGGGCACCCAAAAAGGCATGGGCGCGCAAGTCCTGGCAGGCAAGAAGGAACTGCGTGGGTGCGCATGTCCTGGCTGCGCAGGTATACCTACGCGACACATGGGTACTTGGGAGATTGTTAACCAGTCGGGTAACACTTGGGCGATCCTTGACCAAATCCTTTAGAATTATCTTGAGGTACTTACAGAAGAGAGGCACGCAAGTTTTGGTGAAGATGTAGGGTGGTGCGCAAGTATTTCATTTCCAATTAATGGTAAAACACATTAGGCATGCAAGTGTTAGTGAATTCTAACACTTAGACCTTACTCCTCTTGTTTAGACCTTCCATTATATGAAAAGAATAACCTTAGAAGTGTTCAGAAGACCTGAAGAAGAGACTTGGGCGTTCAGAGCTCTATATTTGAATTCTGGAAAAAATCCTCCCGAAATGGGGGACCCACCGGGGGTATCTATAGGCTGGATAAGACCCTAGGCGGTTATCACTTAGGGCGCGCAAGTGACTTGCGCGACCAACTTCAGCGTGTAGGTGTACTTGCATGACCATTGCGGCGTGCAAATATACTTGTACGACCATTGTAGAACTTGAGCGTCCCTTGCACAGTGTTCTTCTTACTCCTTCCTTTGTAAATTTTTGATATTTATCCAAAGGTTGAATCACTTTGAGCTCAGATATTCCCCTTTTCCAATATTTAGACTATGTGACGAAAGGAGTGTCAACAATATTGCATCAATTTGAGGCATAATTTATAATTCATGTAATGTGTGTATGACATCGACTAACAATCCACATTGATTAAATTTTAACTATTCAACCGAATTTAATTGACAATCTAATCCCATGAAGAATGTGGGTTGGTGAAATTATCATTTTCAAGGAATTATCTTCTCATAAGAACAACCAAGGGGTGGTATTTGTGGAGGTGGGAAAGCTAGAACAATTGTTAATGGTCTAATGGGGATTTATAGCATCATTTAAAATTTATATTAGGTTATAATATAGTTTTAAGGAAATGAACATATATTACACACATAAAGAAACACAATTCATCATATATATCAACATAAAATTTGGTAAATATACTAAACCACCAAACATATGATCGTATATGACTATTTATCTAGTGTTTTCCCTTAATATGGGATAATATGAAATAAATTTATAATAGATACTAATGTACTAAAAATAGTTCCAAATATCTCACCTAGAAATGACATTCATGAGGGTGAAATAAATGAAAAATATGAAGTATATTAATTAAGGTGTTATCGGTATGCTTCCAGTGAGACAAGTGATGGTGAAATCAAAGTTCAAATGGCGAAATGTGAAATAAAATTTGGATATAGGAAAATTGAGGTATCACTGACGTTGTTAATTTCAAGAATTTGTAATTGGAGGTGAGATGAATTATGAAACTAAAAATGTATGGAGTGTAAAAATTTTCTTTTTGAGCACAACTAAAATGTACTTAGTTTGGCCGCACAGTTTTCCAAATGATGTGCCTAACCTGTACAACACTACTAATTAGCATGCAATAATTATGTAGGACTGTGAGCATGGTTTTTGGAATCTATATAATACCCTTCATATCAATGTCTCACTATCTAATTCATTTAATATTAAGGTGAATGATTAAAAATATATTTTCCCCCACTTCAGTTCAATCAAGAACCATGCTTCATTGAGTATAACAGTTATAACTATCCATGTGGCTGAGCCTTGCATTCTGAAATATGTAGCTTCGTGCTCTGAATGAGCATCAAATAATCCCAAGTCAACCCATAACATATTAGAAATTCTGAGGATAAAATAAATTAATGTTTATATAAATATTTACTACATGCATACATCATTATTAAATCTTTAATGTTACAGTACCAACCAACTCACTTATAAAAAGGTACCCAACATTTTATATTATTCACAACACATGAGGCTGAATATGGAAATTTCTACAAAACTTTATTCCCAAATTTCATATACATTTAATATAGTTTATTTTCTACTTAATATACCTATCCATGTTTTCTTACTAAATAAATTCAATTTATGTTTCTTAATGAAGAGGTATACATTATTATAATTGTTCTTCATGTTTTAATCAATATCTATTTAATTAGATAAGTTATATTCATCCGGTTATAAGGAACCCAATATCAAAAATATGTTTAGATGATATTAGGATTGTGGGACTACCATTTTATGCCTTCTTTCCGTCAAATGAAAAATTAATTTCCTGCTCATGGGCACATGTGGTATATCACTTCCACGTAGAAATATAATTCATTTTCCATCCCAATATTTTAGGGATGGTTTTTATGATTGATTTAATGATTATATATGATATTTATAATATAATTACTATTATTAAATTATAATATATTATCTATCTTTATATCTTCTCATCAATTATATAAGGATAATGTCAGTTGTTTGAACATGTGTACTACAACCTCCACAAAGCAATGAGATTCCTTTTTAACATAATTTTACTTGTATTGTAATTAGATTTAATTTAATTATCATATATAATATTTTTGATATAAAAATCATTATTTAAATGTTAATTATTTTTTAAACATATTCCACTATTAAAAATTGGAATCATCACTCATGTGTACTTACAAACTACCTCCAATATAATTTTTTGTAAATATTATTCATCACCAATTTATATGAATTGTTTTATATATTTATATTATTTGTAAAAATGATACATATTTAATGAATATTATTTTTGACATTATGAGAAAATGAACAAGGTGTGTGTACCAGATCCATCAAATCAATACATGACTTAATAACAGAAAATGTTTCCACCAGAATGTCCATTTTAATGATGAATTGTTAATAAAAGGACAAATGGGAATTATAATGGAATGGTCGATTTAATGTTATATATGAATATGGTTTGTAATATATTTATAATAAATATATAATTAATGTACATTAGTTTTGACTGCCTATAACGAAATTCCAGACATTAGATATGGGATTTGTATTAAAATCTCATTTATTTACGGGATTGGGTTTGTTAAATTATTATTAAGTGAAATTATAATGGAATATTCTTTTATAAACTATTTATTTTCAAATACTATGTTTATTTTCAGATTTTTCATTCATTTTCATTCATTATCCTATCTGGTTTACAATACAATAGATATAACTTTTAATGTAAAATTGACATTAATTTATCATTTTTATATTAATTTTTATTTTAGGATCATATTTTATTTAAAATAATTTCATTAATATTTTTAATATTTTATATTTATTTATTAATTTCATTTTTCACCAATATTTTTGATTCTATAAATAGTTTAAAAAATATCTTCACGGTGTTCACTAAATGAGGTATTGTTTAATAATTATGTGATTGAATTTTTTTTAATCTATACCTCATGAATGAAATTTTCTACCATAAATACTAATACATAATTTTATGAATTAAATATATTTATTCATGGATATTTCTATATAAAATGTTTATACCGATATTATTTTTTAAATTTAATCTTAAAAATTTGTTGTAAATTTAAAAATTGATTTTCATTAAGAAATGTTCCAATTATATTATAAATGTATATTTATTTGTGAAAAAATACATTGATTTTACATCTACATCACTAACAATTGGATCTAATAATACCATAATTATTATTTCTCTATATGGTTATTGATTACGATACTGATGTTACCTATTTTATTTCCCATGTATTAATCTATGATGGAACGATTCATTTTTTTCATGACCTTATGTTATTCATATGAATGGATTAACATCATATTATGATTATGTCCATAATATCGGTCCAATTATTTGGGTATTGTGATATTGATATGTCATGATATTATTATATTTATTTTTAACATGAAAATTATTATTTATAGCTCTATTTATATTTTGATGTGTTGGTATGGTTTCTCCTTCCTATACTCACATGATTTTGAATGGATATGGTTGTGAAAAACTATTTTCACATTTTGATGCATGTGTGTGACCTATTATATATAGTATAACAATATTATACATTAAAATTTTATTAATAAACATGATCAAAAGATTATTATTTCCCTTCCTTCTGATGGACATGCTTTTGTTTTTTGTCTTCCATGGAGATTGTCACTTTAACACCATTATAAGTCATTCTTATGGATATGATTTGATAATTGAGTTTAAGAAGTAATATTTTTAAGGTATGATAATTTTACATTGATAAAATAAAAATTCTTATTTATCATAGCCTTATGATAATATTATTCTTTATTTTTATTTATATCATCCCTGATTACCCTTACTAACCATCTAAGAATATATATTATTATGTTTTACTTAGGTCTATTTTGTTGGAGGGTTCCAATACTAATGTATTTAAGTGGGTAAATATATAAATATATTTTCTAGATAGGTTGAACATATTTTCATAAATAAATTCTTTTTGTATCCAGTCACCAGAGACACTAATCAATTACTGTACATAAGTAGTTATTTTAGTGAAAGTTTTGAATATTAATCTAAAATGAAGAAATATTTATATATATAAAACATGTGTCTCCATAGTTCATATCTGATAATGTGTTTTTTAATATTTGGTATTGTGGAATATATGGTCAAACCTTTAGAAATCATATGGTGAAAAATGGGACGAACATAATGTGTAATATGTGGATAACAAGATTTCCTAAATTGGAACATCTCATTAATGATTTATTATGATTATTTACTCTATTTATTTTTTCTATATACTTATGTTATATATTCATAGTTTTTTTAAATTTAATGATTCAAAAAGAATCATAATTAAAATTAATTTGATAGAAGTAAAATGTAAATCATCACGAGAATCCAATTTGATTTGGAGCTACGAGAAATTTTAATTTTTCTATAATCACATTAAACACTCAATATATGATAAATAACATGAACCAAGTTGTGAATATTAATTCCAAAAAAGGGATATAAATTACAATATTGATGTAATGTGATAACTTGAAATTTCTTTCTATTGATATTTTGATCCACTTGTTGTTTAGAAATGGATGAATTCAATGGAATTTCTTTTTCCATTCATCAATTCTCAGACCGTGATAAAATTTTCACAATAGTCTATTTCTAGGAGATCTATGATGATCAATTCCAGTATGTTATCTAGAACAAAAGGTAATATTATAAAATAAATTACATTTAGTGATAGTATTTTAATAAGGTGTTTCTCAGTAAATACATTCTTCAATATCTTGGTAATTTGATATAAAGCAAGTTTTTGGAGATCAAATAGAAAGATAATAAAACCATTGGTTCATATGAAGAATAATTTACATGGAATTGATAGCAAAATTATTTCATTATAATTGACCATATAATAACATTTTATTGATTCTTTATGGGATTGAAGCAATGTCATCAAAATGTGTAATCTATAATAGAAATTGGAATATTTTAATACATATTTTAATGTGATCCAATTTTTGAAATAGTAACAGTGGAATAAAATTAATCTTCTAGTATGAGTGATAAGAATATAAACCATGATATTTATGAAGCTTTTAGTGGTAAATACAATAGAGGAAACAAATTAAAACAACCTATATTCCAATAATATAGTTGAAATTACTCGAGAAATTTCATTAAATGAAATTGAAAGTACTTCCATTGTAGTATATCAAGCCATTGATCAAGGGGTGTTCAATGGGGGAGTAGAACAATTAGTAAATTATGAAATGGGGAAGAAGGATTCATCCCCTAAAGCGTACTTTTTCAGATATAGGGTGATTTTGAATTATGAAAATTAATGACCCAATCCAAGATCTTATGAAGTTGGTGGGCCCTGACAACCCCTATAGGGAGAAATAAAAAACCTTTTTCTATCTGGAATACAGTTTTTCAAGAGAATAATTTGGTATGTTTTACACAAATCATCCATACTAGAACTGGAAATTAAATTTTTTTATTTTGATTATAACAACTATTTTATATATTAATAATTTTTAAATGTATCAAATTACCCCCTCAACGATTTTTTGTTTCTTTTATTTCAAACCCACTAATGGAATGATGATCACATATAATGTATATCTATCATCTCTCATTGAATATTTTTATAATTTTCTTCTAATAAATATTTTTCTTCTCCCTCTATTTTGATAATTTTTTATTTTTTTCATGGGTTTTCATTGTATATAGAAAGGTCATATCATATTCATAGGAATGGATGTCATGTATTATTTCAAAAATATACTTATGATTTTCTATCCTTATGTTGATGAACAAGAACATCTGATGGGGATTATATCAATTGTATATGACATAATAACTATTCACATTGGAAATTTATGTCAATGGTTGTAGAGAAAATACTCATTTTTATATGAATTTTGTTTGGGGATATGTTGAGGTATTTTAGGATGAAATTCCAAATATACCCTAAAAAATGTTTTTGGGTTTACAAAATAACTAAACCTAGTGATATGCCAATCATAATTATTTGTCTAGAATAAACTCAATTGGGTTGAAGTAATTCAATATAAATCTTAATAAGAATCTTTAAAATGGATTCATACCCCTGAGTGAGTCACCATGGATTTCATATATTATTTTTGTTATGAATAAAATTTTGTTCATTGAATCATTTCATAGATTATTGTGGAATTAATGTGACCCATAATAAGGAAGAATATATTTTAACCCATATTACTGACATGATGGATCAGCTATGAAGATTTAAATACTTTTTAATGATTGGGAATTATTTTGGAAAACATTAATTGTAGATCATAAATGAGGATATATCAAATTCAAAATTTCTTATGAGGTATCATCATTTTGAATGTACAGTAATTCCAATTGGACTTACTAATACCTCCACTATTATCATGGATCAAATGAAGTGGGTCGTTATAGATTACTTAGATATGTTTTTTGTGGCCTTATATATGATATTATTATATATTCAAAGTGGAATGAAGAGAATGTCGTTATATTTAGGATTGTGTGGAAGTCTCCTAAAAATTAGATGAACTATCCATCATTTATCAAGATTAATTTTTGTCCAAAAAAATATTCATTATTTTTTCATATAGTATCTTCAGAAGGAATATAGATGGATCCATTAAGTATGAAATTTATATTACAACTAAGTATACTAACCATAATAACTAATATCAAAATTTTTATTATGTTGGATGTATAATATTGATTGTTTTCTATAAATTTATCATTGATATATAATATTGAAATGATGTTGATACGTATGGGATGTAAATTTTTATAGATAGATGCACATGATGAAAAATTTAGTGAGTTGAAAATATGGTTAGTTAAAATACTTGTGATCACACTACCATATAGTGAAGAAGGGTTTCAAATATGTAAATATGTATTGATGAATAGAATGGGATGCATCATCATGTATAATAGAATAATGAAACATTATCTATCATGATAGTTCAAAATTCATGATATCAATTACCCAAATCGTTATTTGCAGTTGGTTTTAGTCATTTTTTCCTTTCAAATATGATTTAATTTAATTTTATGCAAATGTTTTTTCTAATATATTGATCATAGAATATTTATGTGTATATTTAAATAGAAATATTATAATATGTAACAAAAGAGATTTTTATATTTGAATAAAAATTATAAATCATCAATAAACTACAACTCATAGATGGTTAACAAGGTGGTTGACGGATGGAGTTCGAAGAACCATTATAGTATTTATATGATTATTAGTTAAAGAGATATAATATTTATGTATTTTTGGTATACAAAACATCCAATAATTATTAATGAACATAAATGATTTCCTTAAAAGATTAATATTCAACCATCAATCCATGGGATGATAAAAAAGGATAAAATTATGTATGTTGAACTGTAGAAGAAGGAATGAAAAACATATGCCTTCAACCATGATTTTGATGGAATGATATGTTTTAGAATCAATGTATGTGTGATGTCAATACCAGGCTAGAAGGACCAGTTGGTTGAAACTATTAGTTCATCATTATCAATTTATCATAAAAGTAAAAATATGTAAATAGATCTAAAATAGAATTTCATAAGGGATAACATGAAAACAAATATTTAAAAGAATATAAGTTGATATATTGTATGACAAAGAGTTTTGGATGAGGCAAAAATGTATTATTTTAGATTCAACCAATTTTCCTAAACATAGTCAAGGATAAAAAAACATTACCATTTAGTTTATCATTAGACTCCTCAGAACATCTAAATGGAAAATGATACTTTTGTTATAATCAATTTCCAATGAAATATAAAAAAATTATTTAAAATAGTAAAATATTCATATATTTATAATCTTTCATGGATATATATCATGAGGTTTCAAGATATAAATAGTACAATATTCTAATTAATTTTATTAATATAGGAGTTTTAACTTGATGTTCTAGGGAATTATATAACATGAAATGAATACATAGTTAGAAATTTTCACCACATATCATATGTAGATAGATAGTCAGTATGATAGGACCATTAAAAACCAAGAATATATATTAATAGAATAATATTTAATTTTTTAAAGGGGTTTGAATAAACACCTTGATTTTTATTATTTTTTTAAACAATAATAGATTTCACTCAACCATTCAGATGAGTTTTTTTAAATCCTATGTTGATGTAATTCTAGAAAAATAATGTTCTGAAATAATGTCGGGGAAAATTTATACTGTTACAATATATATGTGAGGAAATAGTATATATGGTAATATATATTAACATCAATAATGATATCACATATTCGACAAACAATTTATGATAATAACCACACAAAAAATCAATAGTTAGATTTTATTGAAATTTTATTATTACAAATACCACCATAAAATAATGATATAATAGTGGGAAATAAGATAATTTGATACCATGATTAATTTTTCCATTATAAATTAATAATCGTATCAAGGAAGTTTCTTATCACTTAGTTCTTCAACTATAGCTCTACCATGTTCATGACGTGTTTCATGTATCTACCCTGAATATATACAATCATTATCAATTAAATATACTAAAATATGATGATTTTAAGTGCAGCTTGATCTATCTCATGAATAAGAATAGATGTGATTTTGGATTTTAACTATAAATTGGTAAAGAATAATAAAATTCAATTAGTCTTTTTTTTGGAAAATAATAAATTTGAGGATGGTCAAGCGAACATGATGATTTGATGATGCATAAGTATCCTTAGTTTTTTGTATAGGTCATATAAAATTTAGACAGTTAAATTATTATAAGGATTGTAGAAAGAATAAAATAATTTATTTATAAAATATTTCTATTTTTTTATAAATTTAACACATTTATAGCTTATGTTACATGAAACTAAAGGTTTACAGAAATAACAAAATACTATTGAATTTTTATTCTTTAACATTGATGTTATCTCCTAGAAATTATATTGGTTATTATATACTAGAGTAAATAAATTATCAAAAAATCATTATTTAGATAAATATTTAATTAAATCATTGATTTTTAAATATTTATAAATAAATTTAATGGAATTTTATGGTAGAAAAATATATGTTTCTTAAATAATGTTTTATGTGTATAATTTTGATTATTGTTTAAGAAATTAAAATCATATTTATTGCTGAATTATTTTTATTAATTATAAAGATAATATATCATATTATATATTATATAATTTTCATAGTAGATTTTACATGAAAACAAATTAGTGTAAATTTAGTTTTTTGCATAAAAATTAATTTTGATAAGAATTTTTTTTCCAAAAATATCTGAACATAAAATTACTCCACATATAGAAAATAGATTTTCTAAAATTTATTCCATAATTTTAATTCAAATAAATAATATTTGGAAATATTTTTAATATATTTTTTCATAATTAGTCATAAC
This sequence comes from Viscum album, assembly GCA_963277665.1. Taxonomy (NCBI): domain Eukaryota; kingdom Viridiplantae; phylum Streptophyta; class Magnoliopsida; order Santalales; family Viscaceae; genus Viscum; species Viscum album. Next base: position 1,021,987,053 of record OY728143.1, read on the forward strand.
AAAGGATATAATTCATTGTCATAGTAATTGCTAAAAGTGGTTAATAAGGAGTTAAACTATATATATATTGGTTAAAATTACCTAAAAACTTGACAATATCATTTTAGATGAAATTTTTTAATTTGTTTCAGTATTTGATTAAATTTTCTTAAATTTTTTGAAACTTTAAATTATGTTTACATTATTATATTTTAATATTCATAATAATTACATTGGTGTCACTACCATTAATTATTAATGGGAACCCCTATCATCTCTTATCCAGACCACAATATCCCTTTATCATTACCAAAACCACCCAATATCAATATTAAAATTTCCAATACATGTCATAGTGTTGATTTTATTCTTATAATTTCTCCCTAAGGGTCCTTACGATGATATTTAAAGGGTGTTTCTTAAAAAATATGTATATGTTCTTATCGATAATTACAATGTTTCATTCTACATAAACCACCAATAAATATATTGAATATATCCAAAAAATAACAAAAATATACTAAATATAATATTATGTTTTTATAAATAGAGTATAAAATATTCCACCCCCTTTCCATCATATGGTAAATGAAGGTATCACCCATTATTATGTATATACTACAACCTTCTTGTAGAGATATGATTCGTTTTACATAAATATCATTCATTAATGGTTATTATGATGAGTTTAATTATTATATATTATCATTATGATATAATTAATCAATTTAAATATAATATATTATCTACCTTCACATCAATTCATCATTTTGAAAATGATAATATTTCTTGTGCATATGCATGAACTACCACCTCCATAATGAAAAGTGATTATTTTTTTTAAATTTTTATTACATGTTTAGAAATAGGGATAATTTAAAGAATATATATATATATATAAATATAAAATATTTTTTAATAAATAATAATTATTTAAATATTAGTTATAGTATTGAATTATTTAGTTCATTCTTTCAAAAACTAATAACATCACTTTTTTGTTCATATGAACAATTCTCTACATTGAGAGATTCAATTCCAATTTCACCACCACACTATATGAATGGTTAAAAATAATATATATTAAATAAATATGATTATTTTTTCATAAATTATATTCATTATTTGATGACACAATGACCACGTACATGTACTGGATCCATTGAACTAAATCATTTATTGAAAACCAACTCGTTTCCTCTTTATTGACCAATTTTGGGATGAATTTTTAATTACAAGATAATCGAAAACAATGATGTAATTGTAAATAATATGATATTAATTAATGTGTTTTTGGAATATAAGTATAATAAATCTATATTTATTATATTTGTTGGTTGAATGAATGTGAAGAATATCGAGACATAAGGAATGCGGTTTATATAAATAAGTCATTTATTTTTATGATTATTTCGATTAAATATAAATTGGGGGATATTATATTATAATTGTCCTTTAAAATCCATATATTTTATCCATGTATGTTTATTTCTATATTTTTCTTCAATTACCTTCAACCTCCATTATTTTTTACATAATTTATTGAGAAAAGGTTTTTATGAAAATTATTCATTATGTTCTCAATGGATGTGAATATTTATCATCCTTGTCCATAATATTATTTAATTATTTTCAAGTAATTTTTTACTATTTAATATAATTTTAGTAATGATATATTTAAAAAATCGGACACCCATACCATACAACAAACTTTGACGAATGTGTGATATCTTTTCCTACGAGTGTATCATCTTGCATAATGAATGATCACCTAGATCATTGGAGAAATCACCTTCCATGGATGAATCACTCCAAATTGAACATAAACATATGTTTTCACCCCCCATGAAAACCAAAACCTCACCCTTAGTCATAAATACGATATCACCCTCAGTCTATCCAAAATCTATCCCTAATTCATAACTAGAATATATCCCTTAGTCTGTCCAAAATCTATCCCTCACACATAACTAGAATATCACGCTCAAGAATCATGTGACTCTGCCTATAGGCATGGCGATTCCTATATTAACATCTAATTTACCCCCAAGACTACAGTACTAGTGTGGCTAGCCCACAGTCGATACAAAAACATGCACCTATCCCTCAGGAATCAAATTAAACTTGAGTCATATCAATACAACTCAACAAGCCAAATAGTATCACACCATTGTGTATCAATCACATCGATATTACATAATCTCAAAAGATAAGAAAGAAAAAAAATCAATTATAGTATCAAACATACTAGATTAATCATCATAAGAAACAACATTCAATTTAATAAAAACCACCATATGTCTACCAATTTTGTTCATTAATCCATGTTATTGATAATCATCGTAATTATATCAAACATATTTAATTAATTCATTTACCCTATAGCCATTAATATTTATTAACCAGTTTAGCAAATGTGATTGTACCATAATAAATCAAAAAATTTAATATTATGCTAATTCAGAAGGCTAATCTATACATAAAACAATTTATATGATTTATAATAGTACATTAAATTCAAACATACAATGTCTTAACCATTTTCATGGGTGGAACACCTATCGGTAGGTTGTAGGTCTCAGTTTCCTTACCTATGGAACCAAATGAGTCCAAGGGATGATTTGAAATGAACAATTATAATTTAAGAGGGATTATTTCATTTCTATTATTGAGAAAAAAGTATCACCAAGATCAATATACAAAATATACTGTAAGTATGTAAATAAAAAAGGAATTTGCTTTAGACAACCCACACCCATCTCATTTTAATTAACTCAATTCAACATTAACTAATGGAATGGTTAAATCATCTTGAATATGTTTCAACCTTTTAAAACTTTAGTATATAATATGAAATATTTCATAAATTATATGGAGGTGTGGTTGTGACAAAATATTCAGTTGAATTTCTGTCTAACTATTTTATTCATTCCATTTAAACTAATCAGAAATTAAAAAATAATTAGCACTATTAAAAGGGGGGAAATACTAACAAGCCACAAAAAAATCACTAACAAAAAGGTAGATGAAAAACCCAAAACATTTATAAGAATAATATAATTGAATATCATTATTTTTTTAATGAAGATATTTCACCTCTGAAAGATGGATTTAATTATAAAATCCTGACTTTTTATCAAAAAATCATTCACCTTATTTAATAATTACTTCAATCTCACCAATGAAAGCATTTTACGAAAACATCATATATATGATTTCTTTAATTAAAAGTGAAAATTTCATGAAAAGAATAAATTTATGGATTCTAAAATTTAAAAGGGAAAGAAAGGGATCCCTTCTCTAGTAGTAGAATAAACCGACACTTAAAAATTGAATGATTTCACGACGATCACTTAAAAAGACCCAACACCCACACAGACATAAATTGTGTTATATATCTATATCCTTTAGTCTAAACCACTATTTTCCTTAGACATGAGGGAATAAATCTGAAGAATATATATAGATACATATATTCATGTGTGAACATCTTCAAAGACAATCTAGATTCACTACAATAATTAAAGGAACCATAACAACAGAGTGGAAAGGTTCAATGAACCTCAAAAAAATTTCCAAGAACTCATAAACTATTTAAGAATATTAATTAGTTAGTGTGAAACTAGGAAGTGTAGAAATAAAATCCCCTTCAATGCTGTTGGATCGCCAAAATTTCATTGTACCACCCACCTCACATCCGATAAATTTTTATGGAGAAAAAAAATCATAAATATCTTAATATTAAAATGTGTGAAACAACACATCCTATGAAACAGTAACCTCAATACAATTTTGGTGAGCTGAAATGAACTAATCCACATAAACATTGGTGGAAGGTGTTAGAATATGAACAATGGAGTCCCGACTGATGCCTCACATAACATAACATTGAATGGAAACTGAAAAATCATCTAGGCATCCACCTAGGGTTTGGCCGAACTCAAAATAAGGTGATGAAGACCAAAAAATAGCCCAATCGAGGGAGAAGAGGGAAGTAGATATCCCAACCTGGTAGAATCAACGTGATACCGGGAAGAATCCATTGAAAATAATTGACCGAGGGAGGATCCAAAGGAGTGGGGATTCTGTGCTAAGGGGGCGGCCAAGGGGGACTCATGCATCATGGGTAAGGGGATGAGGTGAGACCCTTTTTAGGGTTTCTTTAATTCCAAAATAATAATAAAATAATAATAATAATAATATTATTATTATTATTATTATTAAGACATGATAATAAAAATATTAATAATAATAATTAATATTTATTATTGTTATAAAATTTCTCCATTTTGTTATTTGCTTTATATTTTCTTTTCTTTATTTTATTTTTACATTGAAATTAATTAATATAGGTTCATTAAAAAAACACATCACATAATGTGTTCCGACTCTAGGAAATGTTTTCAGAATTTCCATTTCAAAAATCACCCATCAAGTAAATGAAAATTTCCAAATCCCCTTGAAGTCTATCTTCGACGAAAACATGTGTTATTACAACCTTCCCACCATAGATCCTCTCAAATTGAATATGTCTTTAGAAACAACGAAAACATAACCCATCATACATGGGTCATGAACACTCATTCAAATGGTGTATTGAATTTCAAAAATCGCAATTCACCATTCACAACAACTAAAACACATGATGCGTAAGCAATAAAAACCTGAGGCAACTAACTTTTTAAAACCGAAGAACGGTGATATCATTTACATGATATTGTTTATCTAGAGACATGATAACATTATCATCCCAATAAACATCCGTCCAAAGGTAAATCCCAAAACAGGCTTTAATGTTTGAAAAGGGAAACATTTCATACTAGAGAGCCTTCAACCATTATAATTTTCTTTAAGACATACATTTAAGAATTTCATTAATAGTTGTCACATGATTTTAGAAATAGTTAAAATAGTCGATTCCCCTATCGAACTCATAGCCCATTTCGAGCCATCTTGTAAGGAAAATAACTACCCAACCCAAACCATACATGTTTCAACCATTTAAATAACAAAATAGTCCATAACTGACTATTCCATAGAACAATAGGGATAAATAGTTGATGCTACTTGGATGAATATTCCTGCTGAAGATCATCATAAACGACACGTTTTTTACAAAATGAACAATTAGGCATTCCTCAATGTTTTCTTGCATTCAAAATGACGGTTTCCATTGAATTCCATACCTGAATTCTGATGAGGTTACCTAATTTAATCATCAATGATCGCAATAAAAAGTTAAGTATAACCTATGATACAAATTAAGGTATTTTATGAAACAAATCCAGGGTAGTTCATAGTCGACGATTTTTAGTGAGACATTTTTACCATGCCATGACATCCACCTCGTAACATTGGCGGATCTCATAGAGGCATCTGGTAGGTGGTTGAGTCAAAGGTATAAGCTGGTGTCCAACATCTCATCGTGTCTTGGAGACGGTAATCTGTACGCACGCACGAGTGACAATATGTTTATATTGATGGTGAAATAATATGTAATTGGATGTTATATCATATATATACATAATTATTATCATGTTATATTTATAATTTACATTAGTTATACTAATTACTATACCAATCCAAATAATGAAGTGTTTGAATAACAAACTGCACCATGATGTGGAGATGGTAATCTGTAAGTACACACGTATGGAGACATTGCCATTTCTAGGATGGGTAGAATAATGAATATGGTTGTAAAATATTTATAATAACATCAATGTATATATAATATACTCGATTTATTATTTCATAATGTAATCAATAAATAAAGATGAAGTGGAAGAAGAAATGATCTTCAAATAGGTGATGATATATTACATATTCTCCGGGTTCTTCCTTTTTATTTGAAAAAAATAGCTCCGTAGGTTAGATTTCTGACCAATAAAATGACTCTAGGATAATGGGAGGAATGTTGGGAGGATATTTGAGCATGTTTTGGGTGAGTAAAAGGGATTTTTAGATGTCAAATTAAGAGAAGAGAAAGTTCACTTTTATAAGATAGGTGAGGCTCACTTTAGGGAAATCTTGAAATGTTATATTATAATAACAAAATATTCAGTTTATAATGGTGTCGAAATGAATTATTTAAAAGATAAGGTGGGGATACGTCAAAATGATTTCAACCAATAGGTTTTAGACCTGTTTAGGTCATCATATAAACATTATCTATATTTAACGCTTAGTTAAATAGTTGGACATTTACCATGTCTCTTTGTATTTTTATATTATATGGTTAATAAACATACTATAACAAGGAAGGAGAATCCTAGGTGGTTTATTATTAATATATATAAACATATCTAAGTGCTTTTTTCGAACCATATTTTTTATGAATATTATATCAATTAATAATATTATATGTTTTAAAAAAATACTTTATTATGTCAAATTTGAAACTATTTAGTAATTTGTTTTTTTGAAAGTCATCCTAACTTGATTACTTCTAGCAGGATACATTTAATCAACCCTAACATGTCATATTCTTGTAAAAAAAATTGGATTTCATAAAAACATTGAAATTATATTTATTTTCATATTTATAATACCATTTATTTGATTCCTTCATTAATAAGGTAATTACTGCATCGTCATCATGTCATAAATAAATTTTATTATATAAGGATTAAATATTATAAATAAAATACCATGATGTATAAAATATTTTTATCTTATTAATGAATATTTATAGTCGAATTTATATTATGTGTAACCCCATATTAACAATGGATTAGTTATTAGACATTGTATTTAACACTTTTAACTCTTCTATAAATAAAATAATAATAAATATCATAATCTAATCCATATGGACCAAAGAGGATCATATTTTATTCCTAAGGTTGTTTTTGGACTAATTATACTTATCCAATAGAATTAGTACATGTTTTTGGTTAATTATGATATCATTTTTACCCTTAATTATCCAATTTACATTTAACCTTGTTAAATAAAAGTCAAAAGGTACTATTCACTAAAAATTATTTTTATCTTATAGCCCCACATTTAAATTAATTATATTAACCGTGTTTTTAGGATTTTTTAAATTTAACACAGAGAAGAATTAAAATTATGTTTTATGGAAATTTAAAAATGCCCCTAGAAGGTGGGTAAAAACCATTAAAAAGGTCAACAAAAATTTATACATATAATTTTATTAAAAATGACTACAATGAATTACATTGATATTTTATAGGTATTTTAAATCTATTTTGACTAAAAATAATTTTATATGAAATAAATAATTATCTAAATAAAAATACAGTTTTAAATAATAATGTAGTATATTTTATTATTCATCAAAAATTAAAAGTATTCAGAACAATATCAAAATTTCACCCAATGCTAATTTAGATATTCAAAATTCAAAAATGAGGTATATTTTACCAAATTTAAAACATAAAAGTTTCATTTTTTATTTTAAAATTAATTCCTATTGTCAGAACCAAAAAGATAATTTTTATAATGTAAAAACTATCAAACGATTAACATGTGTTCATGTCAAATTTAAGAATGAAATTACATATAATGACCAAGATTGTATTAAATGATAAAAATACAATATAATTATACATCCAAACTATTCAAATGTATAATTTAATAATATAAATTATTTTTATTTAAAAAGTTGTTTTCAATTAATATTTAGTAATTTTCTGTATTTATCAAAATTTGAAAGATATCAAAAAATTAATAAAAATTTTTCCAAACTAAAATTTTATGTCCTAATTCTAATTAAGAATTTTATTTCATGAAATTTAATATATAAAAGTGTAAAATATTTGTTTTCAAAAGGATTTTCTATTAAATTGGCAGTAAAAATGTTTTTTTAAAATATTTTTGAGCTGAAAAGTTGAATTTGTACATATATTATTTCAAAGAAACACAAAATATAAATGCTAAAATTATATAGGATATATATAAAATTCAATATGCCTTTAATAATATTCATACCTACTTTATGAATGGCTAGTTTGGTAATTTGTGGTGTGCTCGAACTCGTTGCTGTGTGTAACGTAAGTTATTGAATTTCTTTGATGAGATAACATACTATGAAATCATGTGGTGTTACGATCAGGCCATTGGGGAAGATATTGTCTCTCATCATCGTCCACCTCACCCAAATGGTGATAGAGGATCCCACATACATCGATATTCATCTAAAAGTATCTCCATATAATCATATATGAATAATCCAACGATGACCGTAACAATAACCTATTAGCATTAGAGGAAGTCATCTCCAGCACTATAAATGATCATAGAAAACTTTATTTATGAATTGATGAAGACCAAGGTCCTACTCTATTATTTTTCCTCCATTTCGCTTAATGATAAGGATATGTAAACTCTATTTTTAAAGATACATAAAAATTTATTCTCATGGAACTATATAGAAATGATCAGACTAGATCCATATGTGGCTATGCCACATCTCAACCTACCCGATGAGCATCAAGAAAACATAAAAAATGTTATAGGATGAACCTCTATCATTCAACAAATTTAGAGGTTGTTGTAGAAAAATTTATTGAATCCTGATTTTTTAGGGATTAAATACATAAGATGGATTTATAAAGTCATCTATGTCCTAAAAAGAATGGCTATATTTTAGTCTCCCTTGATTTTAGAGACCCAAATAGGTATTTTATATTGTAATATTTCCCACTGACGATCATAAAATGATTGATCAATGAAACTGCTAACATCTAAGTCATATAATTCATGAATGGGTATTCAGGTTAAATTCAGATATATATGGACAAAAAATATTTCCAAGGAAATACATTCATAAACCAAATAGGAACTTTTGTGTATCATCTAATTACATTTTTCTTGAAGAAATATGGAGACCATATCATTGTACCATTCATCGTAATTTAATGTCATTATTGTGAATGATAGTGGAATGTTTTCTCGATGAGTAGGTTTTCAAATTTGGGCTACAATGTGATGACATCATAAACCTATAAGAAATATTCGACAAGATGTGGAAACAAAATGTAATGTTGAATATTTTGAAATCATACTTCTATGTAACATCATGGATTGTCCTTGGAATAGTTCTTTTCCAATATGAAATCTATTTTGAGACAAAGATGACTAATTCCCTGTTAACAGTCTCACCCCTAGAAATCCCAAATTACTATAGTTTTGGTAAGGCAACTTCACATAAATTCATTGATTCATTTCTAGATAGGATGAAAAGTCACTATGATTCACTATGATACTGAAAAATGGAATAACCGATTAATGGGAGGATGACTACAAACAATCCATTGACTTTATCAAGTAGTATATACTGCAGATAACATTTTTGATGCATCCAGTGGAAGTGAGTAAACATATCTTGTTTTTGGCCACCATGAAATAGTTACTAGGTAGCATCCTTGAACATAAAAATTGTAGGTGGAGTAAGAATAGTTTATACTACCTCAGTTGGGTTAGGGGTTATATTTATCATTATAGACTAACAAATTTTTCCTTTCACATTCTCACCATCCAAAGGATGAACAAAAAATGAGGCCAAATATCAAGCAGTCATTTTTAGACTAGAACTAGCCCAATAGTTTCACATACCTAAGCTAAATAGAAAAGGGATATATGAATTGGTGATGATGAAAATAAATGGTGAATAATCCATTAAAAAATTTATCGGCCCCTCCCTAGCTACACTAGTGACACATGGTAGAGTTCCATTTTGATACCACATTACATCATGTTTCCTAATCATGAAATCCATGTGTCAACACACTAGATAATACAACCACCATCATAGCAGATCATGGACATGAGGATTCGATCTTTTGTATCAAGAATTGAATAATGGTCTCATCAATAATCATATATGAAGCGAAAGAAATAATGATGGTCAACACATCCCAATAAAATGTAGAACTAGTAACCACCCCTAGATGGATGGATCCCATATTTTTAATATAAAAAATATCAGTCTCCCAATAAATAAATAAGAAAGATATTAGATTTAGCATCATACAATAACCATAACATTTAATGATAGTCCAATTGAGAAAAAAATCATCAAAATTTGTGTATTTGATTGAATACTCCTCAGATTCTTAGAAGAAATGTTTATTATAATATCATGGTTTAAGTCTATGCCGGGTTATTTTTCACCCATCAATCCATAACCAACATCTTCAATGAAATTTGGAGGTTGGGACATTACTAGAAAGTCATGATATCTGAATATGTAAAATTCATCAAAAATCTCATGCAAGAAATATCCATGAAAGATTCATCCATAATTATCTTGAATTGCAACATACAACCAGATATTACTACAGGCTTTCCATTCGGTAATAGTTGTTGTGGGATCATATCCCCTATCGACAAATATGAAGTTAAAGTACATCCTTTATTTTACCAACTTATTTAACTTATTGAATGAGGATGTTCCATTCAAGTAAGTTGTGATAATAATATCATCAACTTTGTGAAGTATGATATCATCACTAGGCTCATGGTGCCACCCCCAATATTAATAAACACTGAAACCAAATTTTATTATACATTGTTTGAGAAACTATACCTGGTGTACAATATATAGTTAATGCCCACCTCCCTCTATAATAGAGTGGAAAATATATATATACATTCCTTGAATATGAATATATACAATATAATCTATATGAATGTGAAAAAGGATAGGAAGTGTTGGATATACAAGCCTACCTATGTTATATGGGCTTATTATAGCACCACTCATACTTCCACACAAGAAACGAATTCGTCATTGGTTTATGGGCCCAATGTTTTGATACCCATAGAGGTCTAAATACCATTAATCTGAATAACCACATCATAAATACACTCATATAATGAGAAATTTCAATACAAGCTGGATTAAATAGATTTAGTTAATTAGATTATGTTACATACACTACCAAATCAAGAGGTCTATCTAAATCCAAAAAAAAATGTCCTTTCAATAAGGAGAACTTTTAATGGATCTCAGAACCCATATGATACTAGGTAAGAATCCCTCAAATATAGAACCTAAATCGGAAGGACCATACATTATAAATAATATATATAATAAAGGATCTTACCCATTGGCCCTCATAGGGGGTAATAGGTCACCCCCATCCACCACAATGTGATACTTCTGAAGAAGTAATTCACATAGATATCATCGAGAACATCTCATCCTAACAACTTATTGATAAACTGTACGGAGGTTGTCATGACTGCATGATTTTAAACTGAACGGTTTTCCAAGAATTAATTCTGGCTTTATTCCAAAAATTGAACAATATTTATTGATGTATAAACCCTTAGTTTTGAGTCCAACAACCAAATTCATTTTCCTTTACACTGGGTGATCCAATTCCTTAATGGAATATGTAAAATTTCATGAATATTGTAATTTTTCATGACATTAAACTACATAGATATTATGAAAATATATAAGGATTGATTCTCAATTTTATCTGAGATATGCATGGACACCTCAATCATATTTCTCAGTATATAAACTATATAGTGAAAAATTCCCCTGTTGTACCATCAACAACCTATGAATTGTGGGAATATCCCTTGAAATTTCTTGTTTATAAATCCATGTATAGATCAAATGGGATTAATAATTATAGTAAATGATTACCCAACAACCAAGGCATAAAAGAACAAAATATTTCTATTACAGTCATGAATGGAAGACCATAAATGGAACACCATGAGTCATTTTCCCATGATGTTAAATTAAATAATTATTTTATTTCCATCATGAAGTGAATATACATTTTCCTCAAAAACTACATATGGCGTGATTCGTGTCATCACATAATATTTAGTGACACCAGGATCTATAACCATTGGACTAACTATAAAAACCATTTAAAATAATTCCTAACTCTCGATAAGGGATTGAACTACAAATATACAGATTCCCATTATAGAATTGTGTGTGAATTAATTCCTTTCATCATAGGATACAGGGTGATTCCCTAATTTCAAACTCTAGACCCAGTAATAATAGATTACTAAAAGTTCTACCCCATAATTGCATATGGGTTAGAAGTTTTTAGGGAACTTTATTCAAAACTAGGTGTGGGCTGATTCCCACACCCACAAGATATATAGTAAAACCCAAAATTCCATTCATGGGCCAAGATACAATACCACAATATCAAGTTATGTGGACACTTCATCCACATATGACGATAAACTAAAAATCCTTTCACAACTATGTGTCTTTTGATTCTCATTTTTCATATATACATATTGATTCCCATACATCCACACCTTGGCCAAACTGCAACATTAAATTTTTTCCACATCGGTTCATCTTCATTATCACTGCATGACACTAAACTGCTTGATATCTCATGAACAATGTGTTTCATGATTCCAATCATCATTGAATACTATGTGATGTTCGGATCCCTAATATTTTTCCTTACTAAAAAATAAGATAAGATATTCATCCCAAAAGAGAGAGAACATTCAAAAAAGTACATTTTCATAAATATGAACCAAATTTATATATGTATTGCTTGTGCACATAATATATCATGCACAAATTTTTCACATTGGTTCCCACATCCTTACACTATTACTTTACAATTCTTGGAAAATGACATGGTCAGATGGCATTAGAACTACACAACAATGACATATTTAGCACATGATGTTAAACTACAAGTCGAATTTCAATATTATGTGGCATTGAATTGCACGAAAGAATGTATGTCACCACATAATGTCATCAAAATATGTAGAACATTGTCCATCATATTGACTTATTAGAGGAAAACAAGGGCCTTAACCCGATAATCTAGAGTTTGGGGTGTTTCCTTGATATATTAATGAAACTAAATAAATATACCACACATTTTTTCTTGAGTGCATTGGGTCATCATCAACCCTTAGTATCTCTTGAAAAGGAAAGGTGATCTCCCTAAATAGCGTCTTGTTAACCCCATATAATGTTCATTCTAATTATTATGATCATGAAGTCACATGGGAAGAATCCAATGCCACATTTTTTTTCTTCCCCATTATGATTTCCCCATATCATTACTCATGACTAGAGAACCTCGAGGAATGATTTAACTCACTTTTATATCCCATTAAAGAGGTAGATTGTGTACTTTTTACATGGGTATTATAATTATCATATTGTGTGACATCCCCAAAATTAGGTCAGTAAGTAGCATGACCATAAACTCTATACACTTAATTCAATGTTTTTTGACCACAAACACTAGCCTCTGATTGTTCAATAACATGACCACAACCAACCATTGAAATAAAGACATAAAAGGTAAGGTTAAGACCCCCAAAAGTGTTTCCTATGAAAAATACATGAATTCACCCATTAAAATCTTCATCTAAAGAGATTTAGAACCATTTAGAGTGAAAATAAATAATCCATAAGTCATATACATACTATATTGTTGTTTTTGTTAAAATTGGGGTATGATCTATAGACCCCTATTCTAGCCAAATGTTAGTGTAATGGATTTTTGCACCTTCTTGTCAGAATATCATGGTTAGTTATAGATGTAACAAAATATTAGGATCAGAAACCCTTCTTGAATATTATGTTTTCTATAAATCACACATTGTGCATTAATTTTTTTCGATCATCAAAAACATATAATATCCCTTGAAAAAGGAAGGAGATATCTCTAATTTGACATTTTATTGACATTGAATATATAAAACCCATCGAAAAGAAACATTTTGGCCCAACATAAATGGATTTTCAATTCTTGTGTGATTTATGTAACTATGGAGAAACCCATCACATAAGTATGTTTTTGGTCATCCTCGATATGATTTTCCCATATCATTACATTTACTTGTCAACTTTTGACTATGTTTTACAATCATCATACTTGGGAATTCAAGTTGTTTCAACACCCTTGACATTACGTCAACATTTTTTGTACCATTTCTCAATGTATGAGTGTGAAACTCCATTACCAAACCTTTGATGGCCCACACCTCAGAATACAAAACCCCAGGTTGTAGGGCTTGATCATCAAAATTAGAAGACAAATTTCTCTAGGATAACAAGTCCATTCATGGATAAATTTCTTTCCCTAGCAAACATAATTGGTCAAATTCATGAGTAATCACAAATAATTCATGTCATTTTGTTGAAAATTTGATATATCAGTTCAACCATGATATAATAAAATAAGATATTCGACCGACCAACCAATAAAATATGGTATCTCTATAAATGTATTTATAATCGTTTTTCCTTGGAGACACTATGACTAAACCTGAAATCTTAGAGTGATATGAGATATAGCTGGTATGTTAGCTCCATCCCATATTCAAAAACTCATGCTTTTGAGTTATGAGTTACACACACTACATTAGAACTATACAGAAGGACATAATATATCTACTATCTCTACCTTATCCATATTAACCATCATAAATCATACATGACTCTTGGGTAAGAGTGGAGACACCGTTGATTATAATTTCTGTTGAAACGGAAGGGTATTTCCCAACCAACCCAATTTATCTCCTCCTTGCATATAATGAACATAAACCCTTGAGATCCTCTACAAAAAAATGGATGAACCTAGAACATCAATGTATATTGTGTCATTTATATGTTTTCTACACCATATCCCTTTTACATAAATGAATTTCAAGAAAAAATTCCCAAACATAAATGATAAAAGGTCTAATCTATAATTCCCTAAACTGATGAAATATAAGGATTGAGAGAAAATACCTTAAACAAAATTAATATATGGTATAACATAAATGAACCGAAAATAAACAAATATAGTTGCTAAACAAAAATAACAATTAAATATAACACAAAAAAAAAGATCAAAACTAAAAGACCCTTAAATTACAACATCATAAGGTATAAAATAAATGAACTTAAAGCACATCGATATAAGTATCTCTTTTAACAACCCCAAACTACAAAAATAGAATATCTTAAATAAAAATACAAAATATACTATATTAGAAATTTAATGTTAAAATATTTAACTACATAATGTAATAATTTTAGTCTATGAGATCTCGTAAGGAGAATCATATGACCTGGGTAAAATCAAGCTAAACTCATGAAGCCTATCAGCTTCAACAAGTAAAGACAACTCTCCAAATGAGATAAAAACTCTACTTATTTAACCATTATAGAATCGGGTAATCTGAAGATAATTAAAGAACATACATCGATAATGATTCTTTCATTGGTGGTTATCCATGAGAACATATTCTATGTAATTAGTTTTGATTTAAATATTCAGATAAAATCATTAATATTTACCTGATGTTATCGAAAAGATGTGTATAATTGATATTTAAATTAATATATTATTAGAATAAATTCATGCACATCATGACAAAAAAATCTTGACAATTGTATATAATGTTTAACAGAACTATTCCCTTGTATCATGGAATATGTGGAATTCATCATTGTCTGTATATATGAAATGTTATCTATATTTACATTTAACTGGTTTCCATTCACTGTAAATTAATCCAATATGAAGGGTGGGATTTTTTTACACAAAAAAATATTTCCATTATCTTTTACACATACTAACACATGTGTGTAGTGATCAGATGATCAAACATGTTTCAATTATTCTTGGATTGTGTACATTTTTTACCAAAATTGATGGGGGGTATTTATTATTATTATTATTTCATTAATAATAATAATAATAATAAATAAGATAAATAAACTATTATGTTTATTTTCATCAAATATGAGCATATCATTTGAGGGCTAAGAAATGATGTACATAGTCTTCTTCAACCTCCAGATTCTTGGGTTTCAGATTGCCTATTGTATCTAGAATGGTTACTAGGAATCATCATGAGTGGGTGAGATTGAACGCACTATAATTTTTATTCCCAAAATTTTGTTTGAATATTATATCTAATGTTGATTATACCATGTTCCAAGAAATCTCATATACCTTAATTAATTTTTAGGGGTTCATGAATTTCTCCAACAATGTTTGTGATGCATAGTCAGGTCATCTGATACATTTTGTGTATTTACACAACACTTCATAATTTCTATTGGTCTGAAAACATCTAATATTCTTCTAAAAAATAAGATGTCCCATATTCATTCTAATGATTTTTAAAATGACTCACACCATCAATATGTAAAGGAGATAACATTTTCATGTTTTTAGGCTAATAGTATTCCCAATGGAAGCTTCTTTTGAGGATGGTTCAATAAGCCAAAATCCGTAAATTTTATAATTACATGTGATATGAGTTGGATAGAATATATCAGAAAATCCAAAATTCCTATATGTAATGATACCATGTGTTAATCAATCTATAGATATAGAGGGATCACAGCTCTACACCTCCCACTTCCAACTATCAGAAGAGAGATCTTGGTTTCCAAAAAATTCATATTATTGCATTACTACCAAAAGATAATGTAAAGAAAATATGTGAAAAAAATAATCAAATAATAATTCTAAATAATGATATTAGAGAGAATGGTCATCCCCCACATAAGAATCCAGAAAAATGATTGGGGTGTTATGTTACCTATCATGTGAAGGCAGTAGCACCGTATAACCCATATTGTGAAGGGATGAAGTATCAAATAATCAATTATGTGAAAGGTTGTGGTGCCTCATAACCAATAATGTGAGGGTCTATGATAAAATATGGATTTATTATTATGAAAATATAGAACCAATATATCACAAAAAAGCTTCTCTATGTGATAAAAATTGTGAGAACATATCACCATTCATCCTCTACCAAGAATGAGTCTGAATTACCACATACCTGAAAGTGTGATTTTGTGGGAACATAATCTCATTGTTTGTCTTTGATCAACTATTAATTTATTTATTTAATTGGATATGAAAATTTAACATTAATAATTTTCAAGACTAAATTCACCATGATGATCCAATGGAATTACACAAAACACACATGAAATATTCATGTGTGCTTGAGAATATCTATGTCTCTCTTTATATCGTCATGTTAACAAGATAAATATTATATGACATGTATTGTGTGATTGAAATATGTGATATTTATGACATATATTGTAATGGTATCCATTAACCACTTTCAAAATATATCTGACTTGAAAACACCATTGGACACTCTATAGAATCAAACTGCATTGAACATGTGACATATTAGAGATGAGAACAGTGAATGTCCTTGAAAATGAATGATCATCGTCATGAGATCCATCAATGAACATGTGGTGCATAATGGTCATGAATAAAAAATATTCTTGATAGCATTTTCAAGTTTTCACATGATTCATAACTAATCGTGTGGTCCACTGTAGGCATGTAGGATGACTAAACAAAACCTGGTTCACGCACCATCTTACGATCCCAGATTGATCGTGTAGTGTACTCGGGAAAAATAAGTGGGTGATGGCCACAAAACACCATGGAAAACATGGGGTGAAATTATCCCTTAGGTTGGAACCACTCATGGTCCTAAAGGACATTGGGTTATCCCCTAGGGGTCCGCAAGAAACTACAAGGCAATACATTAATTTTGGCCTCATCTTGCAAAATCTCATTATTATGTCATACTAATCATGAAAAAGGCCACATGTATTTCCTATCATCCTTACAAATCCCTTTTCACTCCATAATGAAATTTTTTTTCTACCATGAAATGATCACAAATCACTATAGAACCATTATTTTTCATGTGATGAGTTGTCAAGAAGTACTGTAATTTTCTTGGATATTAATCATGTATTCTCACACGACCCTCACCCATTTCTAAATAAATAATAGAAATAAAAGGGGGATATGTATAAAGGATCTAATTGTCATAAAACTCATATGATACTCAAAAATATGTCTGTAGTATGGAATTGAAATACTCGTAGACATGTTGCAAAGATCCATTGAAGGCCCCTTGACAATCCAACCTTGTCTCGGGAATTTCACTGACAAGACACCCGAGATCATGTGATGGCCTTTCAATGGGATCATTCATCTCCCAAAATCCCTAGGAAATTTTAATATAACAAAAATAAATCCCTTTGACATACCTATATTTTTCAACGAGTCCCTATTAAATCAAGATTAACAATTATTGTTGGAGTTGATGATATGGAATCACATACAATGAAAATCAGGTTATACCATCCGAGTGATCCATGATAGATACTCATAAAGATAGGTGGTGCCATTGTCCTTCACCAACACCATCTTTCACATGTGTGATATGTACCATGAAAACTCGTGAAGAACCACCATGATAAGTCATATAAATATCCAACACCAGGATGAAAGATTAATGTTATATACTCTCAATGGAATTGTATTTTTCATAACAATACACACTAGTGCTAGGGAGGATTTCTCAGGGCGGATGATCATGAGGCCAATAAGTTTCCCTTTAGGTATGATTCTGAGGAACCATTGGATAAATCATGAATCATGGGCAAGGTATTCATGTGATCACATATAGATCACACGAAGTTATTTTAGAATTAAATGAGGAGAACATTGCACAAACATGTAGATTATATGAGATGTAAAGAAAGATAACAATTAATATATATAAGTCACATGTGATAAAAATAATAGAGAAAAGACCAGGGGTGGGAGTCTTATGTGAAAGAAACACACATTGAAACTCATGTTCTTTATGTGAACCACCAACAATACACAACAATATAAAATATTTCCATTATCCATAAATGCTCATGTGGTATACTATTTGGGTCATGTAAAGTACCATAGACATATTTAATAATGTAACAGTGTTCCCTTCAAGTATTCTGTAAAACTCTCATGATATACTCCTATTTTTCCACACATGTATCACGATTTGTTTAGATGAATCACCTCCATCATATAAAGACAGCTGGATATATTAGTTGTGTCTCATGGTAACACCTAGGAATGTTATTTGGATCTCACGGTACCCTCTAGGAATGCTATACGGTTCTCATGATTTGCAATATACAAGTCTTCCAAGACATGTGACAAACACCCAGACATGTCACACTAACTCTCACGACACCCTCCATATATTTCATCCAGCTCTTGGGATGACACTATGGTGGGTTAGTGAGATTATTGTTCACCATCTAGGTAAGTCATCCAAGTCATGTGACATGTTATAGGAATATCCCTATGGGTGTTCTATGTCCATTGGACAAGTCACCCTTGATCATGGGACAACCTTTGGACATTAACCATAAGTAATGTGAAGTTATTTTTATAGGAAAACCAGATCTTTTAATTGTATATTATAAGAAAAGTATACAAGTTAATACATATCAATATTTATATAAATGCAAGATGATTGGAAAATTTTTGCATGATAGGAGTGATTGTTTTCCAGATCATAAGGGTATCTTAGGATATATTAACATGATTCATCCTTGGAGTGTAATCCCTGAAATGAAGGTTAACCTCAGTATTTAATACCCAAATAGGGAACTATAATGAATCTAATTCCTACTATATATATGATATATAGTAAACCTTCTAATTCTATGAGATGCATATTAATCAACCAAGGATGATCCCAGCATACAAGCCCCTCATTGACAAGTAATGGGGTTCATTACATTCCATCCCTTGATTCGCACAAAGAATATGGATCATGTGGTATTAGGGACTTGTAATGGTCATATAATCTAAACCATAATCCTCCAAATGGATAGATCAATATTTGTTGGTAACCCCTGATATACTGAATAATGATGACTTGAATTCCTCCCATGATCTGGATATGTTGGATTCATGTCTATGTCATGGGATTTGTATTAATAATATCTCATGGTATTTTCTAGTGTATAATCCCAACATCCTTGTGATGTGAGAATGAGTATTTTTTATCCCTTATTTATCAAAATGACTACAGCTCACATGGTTCAAGGTAATCATAATTGTCATATCATTCGCATCACGAGTCTCCATTATCTAGGGAGACAAATGTATGTAATAATCAATGAGTGGCCTGCAAAATTCACCACAACAAAATGGAATCTACCTTTGTGTCATTTCCAAGGACATGAATGAACTATGAGAAATATTATTCCTACTATAACTAGATATATAGGGTTTATTTCAATGGCTTGATCTCAAATAAGAACCCACTTTGGTACAGGTCACACTATCCCTATAACATCTCATCCATTGGGATAGAATCATTCACATGGAAGGACTACTCAACCTCATCCACTATTGGAATGAAAAACCAAATGAATTATGAAGACTCTTATTTTAACTGTAATTGTGATATATAAGATGTCTCATAGGGACTCTTGTATCAATACCGTGTGTCTTAAACACCCACATATTTTCCTTCTTTATTATGTTAATCTTCATAAGTTCAATGAACTACGTGGATTTTTATTCATGAAATAAATAGGATACAAAAAAAGCCTCATAATGACACCATCTCCACCTTCATACATTATGTTCTACCTTATGTGGATAAAAATTCTAAATCGCATGGATGTATGAAATCAACACATTAGCTTCCACCCATTACTAGAACTTTATGGAGAACATAATATTCATAAAGATGGATTCAAAAATATCACCATGAAATTTTATTTGACTCAGACATAACCCATGATTAGGTTTTAGGCTAACTTTTCATGTATCCCTGATTAGGAAGAGATTCAAAATCATATCATAATTCTATAATAGACTCTTGTTATAGGACCCCCAACCATGGTTTATGTAAACCCAGACTCCAATCCTGTGGAACAATATGAGTATTCTAGAGCCATTGGTCCAAAAAACCCATATGACCACCTTCCAGTGAAAGGAAGGTATATTTCCATTTTGAAATGGGGGAACTATTGGGAGATTATAGTAATATAGAAAATGGTAATTTGATGTTTATGATTTTTCCCAAAACAAACATCCCATAATAAACCATCGAGAAAAATAAAACACACATTAATGAGGGTTTTATATTTTATACATTTTATTGATGAAATAGTCACTATGATATTCCACATAACTAGTAAATCCTATGTAATACAATAGTGACCTAGATGAGAAATACTAGAAACATTGATATTCCAATTTTTGAGATGGATCATAAGGAATGAAAAAAGTACTCATACACAATAGTTTCTTTGTAATTGTAGATCCCAAAATACTATAATTATAACATTTAATAATATATATTTTTACCCGAACATAATATATGATATAATAAATTAAAATTCAAGTACCATTTATAATGATTAAATCAATTTACATGGTAGTTTATATTAGTTTTAACCTCCTATAATTCTAGGAAAAGTATCACAAACATTTCTTTTTACCATTAATCATACAAAATTTATCAAAACTAGTCTATGTTAAAGTAAATTTGAATTATAATTTGAATGGTAAATAAATATTTAATTGGAACCCCAAGATTTAATAATATGTTATATCTTTAATGTAAGACAATAGCTTGTGCTACACACAACACCATGTTCAAACGCATCGGAATTACCAAACTAGTAATTCAAAAAGCAGTTTTGAATAGTTTAAACAACATTTTGAGTTTTATATACTTCAAATAATTTAAACATCCATATTATTTGTTTCTTAGACATAATATAATAATTAATTCAATTTTTTATATAAAATTAGTGTTTAAAAAACTAATTTTACCACCTTTTAATAGTGATCCATTTTTAAAGCAAATATTTGACACTTTTATATATTAAATTCGACAAAATAAACTTCTTATTTAGAAGTAGATCATAAAAATTTTGTTTTGTTAAATATTTTGTGTTTATATTATTACTTTAATATTTTGATGAATTGTAAAAGACCCTAAATTTTAATAGGAAACATCTTTTTAATCTAAATAATATATAGTGTTAAATTATAAATTTGAATTGTTTTGATGTATAATTATATTATATTATTATCATTTAATCCAATATTGTTCAATGGATGTAATTTCACATTTAAATTGGACATAAACACATATCATTCTTTAGATAGTTTAACTTCTCAAAACGTACATTCTAGTTTTGACAATGGGAATTAATTTAAAATTAATTAATGAATCGCATATGTTTTGAATCGGGTAAAATGGACATATTTTTTGAATTATGAATTTTAAAATTAGCTTTGATATAATTTTTATTATTTTTCTGAAAACATTCAATTGTTTATGAATAGTGAAAAACACAACGTTATTGTTTAAAAACAACTTTTTATTTAAATAATTATTTATTTTATTGAAATTTATTTTATGTAAAAATAGATACAGAATACCAATACATGTTCAATCTAATTCATTGGAGTCATTTTATAATAAAATTATATGTATAAAATTTTATTGAACATTTTAACTTCTTTTATCCACCTTCGAGGCACATTTTCAAATTTGAATAGAACATAATTTAACCACTTCAGTGAATTGTATTTCAAAAATCCGTGAGACACGGTTGAAATCAATAAGTAAAATGTGGTTCAATTGGATAAAAATAATTTACGGTGAATCGTAAATTATGAATTTTATTTTCTATAATTGACAGTAAATAGGGAAATTAAAGGTAAAAATGATGTTATAATTACCCTAAAAATAAACCTAATTCTATTAGATAAGTGTTCTTATACCAAAATAAAGCTTAGTAATAAAATATGATCCTCTTTGATCATCATGGATTAGATTAGGAAATTTATTAATATTTTATTTAAAGAATAGTTAAAAGTGATAAATTGATATTTTAATAACCAACCCAATTTTTAATATACGGTAATACATAAGATAAATTCAACTATAAATATTAATTATAAATATAAAAATATTTCCTACATGATTTTATTTTATTTATAATTTTTAAACGTTATATAATTAAATTTATTTATTACATAATGATGAGATTTTAATTAACATATTCATGAATGATTAAAATAATTGATTTTATAAATATCCAACTAAATGTAAATTGAGTCATTTGATGAATTACACAAATTTTTTAGGTTAATATGAAATGTTAGTATTGATTTAATTTATTGTTTTCAATGTAATAATGTTTTTGAGGCTTTTCAAATAACCAAATAATAAATACTGTAAAAATTGACCTAAATGAGTTTTTTAAACAATTACTATATTATTAATTAATATAATATCCCTAAAAATTTATGTATAAGAAAAAGGGCTTAGATGTGGATATATATGTAAAAGATGAACCACATGGGGTTGTCTTGGTTTTTATAATAAGTTTATTATCTATTTATTATAATAATACAAGAATACTTGGTAAAAGTTAAACTATTTAATTAAGAGTTAAATCTAAAAGATAATGATAATATAGTGACCCAAACCTATAAGCCTATTGGTTGAGAGGTTATTTACCTAGTCCCACCTTATCCTATGATTAAATCCATTTGGATACATTATAACCTAATATGATTGTATAATAAATTAATATTTTAGGCATTTCCTAAAGAGACAATCACGTCTATTATAATATGGTACTTCCCCTTGTCCTACAATCACAGCTCCAAAGCCATTTGGATCAGCAATCACCAACTCAAATATATTCCAAACTACTCTCACATAATTCGAGAGTCATTAAGTTGATCTGAAAGTGAACCTAATGTTCCCTGTTGATCAAATAAAAAGGAATCACCCAAAGAAGAGGTAATAATTTCATCACTACTTTTATTGTTCTATTCTTCTTCCACATCCTCTTTCATTATTTTTTCCATAACAAAAAATAACTCTAATACCTTATAAATACTCTGATGTTCTTAAAAATAATGTACAACCATATTCATAATTCTATCAATCCTATTAATTAAAAATTCACCATACGTGCCTACATACGGCTTACCGTCTCCACGTCATGGTGTAGTTTTTCATTCATCACTTAATTGTTTGGACGGGAATAATAATGAGTATAATTGAGGTAAATAATAAATATATCCTGTTAATGATTCTATATATATGATATAACATTTAATTACATATTATTTCATCATCAATAGAATGGAATTGTCGCTCAGGCACATGTACAGATTACCGTCTCCACGAACACGATGAGATTTATTCCCCATCGTAACAATTCAAGAATAATTTTCATCATATAATTAGAAATAATGTTTAAGAACATAATATAATTTTGGATATGAGTAAAATAAATCATATCAATAAACCATTGCAAAAAAAAAAACATGTTGAGGAAAATGTATCAGTCAACCCTCGGAATAATGACACTACTGAAATATTTTTAACATAGCAACATTAAAAGATCATATATGATATCATAGATATCTATGCAGTTCTCGTAAAATATTATAAATATGATTTAACTATAATAATAGAGTTCAACGTACCTCCTACTAATTAAAAGTACATGGTAAGTGTTACTTTTACAATCTCGTTATTATTTGAGGTTGTTTATATGTAAGCATCCACTGTGAATTCTTTATCATCCTCATATGTGTTTCCTAAATATGTTTTTCAAAAAATATTAACTATATCCTAGAATATGGTTTAATTTCATTAATACTCACACTTGAATTTTTATAAATATTATTTAAAGTAATCTTTACGTCTTTTTCCAAACAAGGTACATTATGATCTTTTCTAAAAAATAAGGTAAGAATGTGTTTTATCATATATGGTGGGTGATGCTATTTTACACTATTATAACACCTTTGAATATCAATTACAATCATATAGGATTATTTTCCAAATAAATTTTTAATTTTATAATTATGTTACATTTAAATGATTTTAAAATAGAGAGAGATATCTCTCTCCAATTGTATTGATTGCATCTATGTCAAAATCCTTTGATGGATTTTACACCTGTTTGAATTTCATTTATTATTATAAAATCATACAAATTTTTTTTATTTTGTTTTGATATGATTGACTATGGATGTGTTAATTTTTTACCCTTTATGGTTTTTGGTTTAATTATTAATATTTCGTAAGATTGTTTTAATACAAATGATTATATTATATTTCATGCTTTTCATATGAGGAATGTGTTGGAAAAAGTATGTTACAGGTAGAGCCTGCTATAGCTCTTTGATGCATCAGATAGACTCATGAGAGAAACTAGTTTCTTGGATGAGGTCCTTAAAAATTCTTATTTGTAGTCTTGTAACGAGTCCTTGACTATGTGGTTATGATGTCCAGCATTATGGATTACATCATTATGAAAATAGCTATTGATATTAAATGTGATTATTCAACTAGATGAATATTGATTTGAAAAAGTAAATGGAATTATTTGATTTTTCATTGAAATATAATGATTATTTTTATGTCTAAAAGGATTGTTTTTTTGATTTATACATTTCCAAAAATGTTTATTCTTATTTATGAATGTTTCCGTTATGTTTTTTTCCTTACTGATCATCCAAGATCAACCCTTTCTATGTTTTATTTTCCCAAGATGCTTGAAGATTTTTTTGATTAACATGAAGGGATAATCTAAATGATATGAGTGTGTTCAAAGGAGAATCAATTTTATTGTTTTTTTCATTTCATAATATAATGTAAAACCTATGTATATATCTACTACCTCCAAGGCTACTAAACTGATTGGTATTTTGGGATTTTATCCCTTATGATCATGAAAATGTTATGTAATAATGGACTGACTCTGGGTAACTAGGGTCAGGTTGTTACAGTTGGTATCAGAGTATGTTTAATACAATAATTAAAAAGTATATTTAGAAAAACTCTTATTAGAGAACATTACCCTAATATAGACATTAATGATTATTATATAAAAACTTCATAAAATTATGCTAATGTAGGGATTTTGTGAATTTTATAATATATTACTTTTCTGTCTGGATACAAACAGGTAGAGGTTATTTGGCACAGATGTACCTAGGAGTGAAAACTCTGAAAGGATTTTTAGGCTTGATCTGAGGTATCCTGGTACATGAAAATGAGCCTCAGTAACTTCTTGGTATTGACACTCCCAATGGATATTCTTAGGATAATTCACATTTTTCATTATAGTACATTATGAAGGATTTATGAGTAAACACATCCTCAAAGGAAATATTTTTATGATTATGGATTATAAGAAAAAACATTTTTATTTATCTTAGCTATTTTTTAGTTTGGAGTTATGCATTGAAATAAATAAACTAACCTAGTGTATTCCATGTTTTATAAATGGTTCCTAGTAGATGGAATGAAAACTCTAACAATACACATGATCTAAAGTGTAAAAAGGATCATATATTCTTATGGTCGTAAGCTATCATTTAGAAGGGAAATAGTCTCCCACATATTCTCATCATATAAAGAAATATTATAATGTGTTAACATGATAAATAAAGAATTCGTTGAGTCCAATGGCATTGAAGGTAAGCCAAAGTAGAAAAGTATGGTATAGAGAAAGATGGATAAAGGGAAGAAGGGAGTGAATAATTTTCCTATTTCTGATAATTGTGGAAATAATCACAATTGTAAATTCTTGATGGGAATGGGGGTTTCTAATAAGTGTGGAAAAAGGACACCAAGTACATGATTTTAGAGGTAAGAAAATGGTTTAAAATTTATAATCCTTTATCTACAAGGTGTTGGGACACTGCGTGAATCGATGCCATAATCATCAGATAATACACCAAATGATGCAATTGGATAATAATAATGTTATGATATAACCCCATATGAATAGGAATAATTAGTTTTCTTATATTATTATTAATAACCAAAAGGCCCAGGAGTGAATCAGAGATCCACCCCTACCAAAATTTATTAAATAAAATAAAGTACAGAGACAAGAATCAGAAGGGGGGTTTGCAAAGACGGGAGAACAACTTCCCACCCGCGTCGTCCTCAACAAAGAGCACACAACACTCGGGAGAAACAAAAGACCATTCCGAGCATGACTCCTCAATGGCCTTCTTTGATAAAGCATCAGCGACCTGATTGGCCTCCCTATAAGCA
Organism: Viscum album; assembly: GCA_963277665.1. Taxonomy (NCBI): domain Eukaryota; kingdom Viridiplantae; phylum Streptophyta; class Magnoliopsida; order Santalales; family Viscaceae; genus Viscum; species Viscum album. The sequence goes on from OY728143.1 coordinate 1,022,013,927, forward strand.
TGGGTCACATCAATGACAATGAAGTCAAGAAGAGGTAGACATTCAATCCAATGAGGCATTAAACCCCAAGGAACATTCCTGGATCGCTTCTTGAGAATGTTCACAGCCACCATAGAGTCTGATTCCAGCCATATAAATCTCCAGCCAAAATGGATAGCATAATTAATGGCTTTGATCATCGCCCATAACTCAGCTTCAATGGCAGAGCCCTACCCAATATAATGATAAAAACAGCCTTTGACAAAGCCCCGATAAGTGCGAAAGACGCCGCCACAACCCGAAGGTCCTGGTGATCCAGCCGCCGCACCATCAACATTGATTTTCAGCCAGGAAGGAATAGGAGGAATCCATCGGATATATTTTAGGACCAATGGTTTCCTAGGTCTGCCGCTCACACCAAAGTTCCTCAAGACAATGAAGTAATTCAAACCATTTTCCATGCACCCAGTTTGTATCTTAGAAGCAGTACAAACAGACCTGTGAATAGCTCTAATACCAGAAAAAAAATTGGGCGTGGTGTCCTCAAAGAGTTGAGCATTTCGAGCCCTCCAAATGAACTCAAGCAAAGAGGAAACTGCAACCATAATAATATTTCTAACCTGATCACTGCATCGGCCCGAAGCAGCAGACTGGAGTAGATTATCCAGAGAGGTGACATTCAAACAACACCCAGTCATATCTTGAATATATTTCCAAAGCCTGGAAGCAAAGGAGCATGAGAAAAAAAGATGATCAATAGATTCCACAGCCGCGCGGCAGATGGGACAAGCCGAGGCCATGTGGAAACCAGCTCTTTGAAGGGTGCAGTGGACTGGGAGTCTTCGTTTCTAGATTTTCCATAAAAGCAAGTAAACGGAAGGCGGAATGAAGATAGTCCTGTATGCAAGTAGCCACCGAGGAGTAGGAGTCTGCCCATTATAGAGGAATCTGTACATATCTCGTGTGGTAAGGATGGCATTGCTACTCAGTTCCCAAATAAAGGTATCACGGTCCATGTACCGATAATTGAGAATTTCAGATTTAAAATGGGGAGGGATGAGCTCCAAAAAACCCGGACTGGCAGCCTGCAGGTCAGAAATCCGAGCAGTTGACATGTAGGAAGGGATCTGGACATCCTGTTGAATAGGTCTGGAAAGCCAAGGAGTGGTCCAAATATTCAGCATTGAGTCCCTACTGACCAGCCATTTTGTGGATGCCGAAAACCCAATAAAGGAAGACCTCAAAGCAGGCCAGACAGAGGATAAAAGATAGTGAGGATAATCTGCCCAAAGGCGTGAGATAAACCGGCCAGCAATGAACTCCATGGAATAATCAGAAGATGTGAGGAGGTTCCAGGTAAATTTGCTAATCAGGGCCTCATTGAAAAGGGCCAGATCCTTGAAGCCAAGCCCCCCCATTTCAAAGGGCTTGATACAATCCTTCCAGGACACAACAACAAGCTTCCTTTCAAACATAGAACCAGTCCAAATGAAGTTCCTAATAAGCCTTTGGAGCTCCTTCAGAAGATTCCTTGGCCAACGGTAGATAGAGAAAGCATAAACAAACATAGAAGTGATCACAGAATTAACAAGACAGATTCGTCCGGCTTGGGTCATAGCTTTTCCTTTCCAATGGGCCATTTGAGCAGTGATACGAGAGAAAAGAGACTCAAGATAACATCTCTTAACCCTTCCCCAAAAAAGAGGAACACCAATATAATTAAAAGGAAGCGAGCCCTTCCTAACCCCAAGAGATCTCGAAATTCTGCGTTGCTTTCTAATGGAAACTCCCTTCCCAAATACCACGAAGGACTTTTGAGGACTAATGGCCTGCCCTGCCACATCTTCATAGTGACTAAATATGGCTTTAATAGAATTAACAGTCTTACAATCAGCCCTTCCAAAGAGCAGGATATCATCGGCATAAAGGAGATGAGAAGGGGCATGAAGATCCTTTTCCGCTGGAATCAGATTATACAAACCACCTTGGACCAGATTATTGAGACAATGACTTAAATAGTCCTCCGCAATAGCAAATAAGAGACCTGATAGAGGATCCCCTTGACGAAATCCCCTAAAGCATTTGAAAAAACCCCTGGGAGATCCATTCACCAAAACAGATAACCGAGCACTCCTAAGGATAGAGTGAATCAGATTTATAAATCTTGTGGAGAAGCCATACATCCTGAGAATGGATAGCAGAAAACTCCACTTCATAGTGTCAAAGGCTTTGGAGATATCCACTTTCATGGCGAAGGTCCCTTGCTTAACCCTCCTTCTCATAGCATTGATACATTCAGAGGCAGTAAAAATACAGGTTTGAATATTTCGTCCACGGACAAACCCAAATTGGTTCGGGGTGATGAAACCTTTGACCACTGGACCCATCCTGGTGGCAATGATTTTGCTGATTATCTTAGGTATGGTGTTCCCAATAGCAACCGGTCTGAAATCCTTGATGTCACTTGCATTCTCCTTCTTAGGAATCAAAGCAATGAAATTATAGTTGGCACCATAATTCATGGAAGAAGAAATGAAGAACTGCCTGACAGCATTCACCACTTCATCATGGACAACATCCCAGTTGAACATGAAAAACTTGTTTGAGAACCCATCCGGCCCTGCCACACTATCAATGTTAAGAGAAAACAATGCATCCCTAACCTCCTTCCCTCCCGGAGGCTTAGCCAGATCCTCATTAAACTGATCATCAATGGAAGGAAAAATATTCTGGGCATTCAGATGAGAAAGATCCAGTCCATTATCAGAATACAGATCAGAAAAAAAACTCACAACCGCGTTAGAAATTTCAGATTCTGCAGTGTATAGTCTTCCATTAATCCTAATAGCAGATACGCCTCTTCTAAATTTCCTTTCCTTATGAAGACGGTGGAAGAAATTAGAGTTTCTGTCCCCTTCCTTCAGCCATTTGACGTTGTAAAGGGATCTGGCCAGCTTCTCCTTGGTATTGAGCAGATCATCCAGCTTTGAAAGAGCCTGAGTCTCATCACTGGATGGCATGGAATTCAACTGATTAATATTCTAAAAATTCATAAGATTCATCTCAGCATCATGAATGTCCTCAGCAAGCTTCGAAAATGAATTCTTACTCCATTCCCTAAGCTTCATCTTAGTAATCTTGAGCTTGGAAGATAGAATATGAGAGGCAGATCCTATACACCCAGAACTCCAGGAATCAGTGACAATCTCCCGACACCCCTGAATCACAAGCCATGCATTATTGAATTTGAAGGGAATGGGAGCCGTACGTGAGACACTATTTGAAATATATATCACCAGTGGATTATGGTCAGAGTGGAGCTTAGGAAGCAACAGCCCAGAAGCACTAATGATACCATTATTATCATCAAGTTCAATAAAACACCTATCTAACTTGCTGGCCTGCCTCCCATTGAGAGTGTAACGGCCCCACGTAAAATCAGCACCAGCTAGAGAGACTTCGATAAGATTGCAAGAATCAATGCATTGTGAGAAGTCATTGGCAGCAACCCGGTTAAAGCAGGAACCCGTTTTCTCCTCCGGTCTTAAGACTATATTAAAGTCACCAATGATGATCCAGATAGGATGATGATTAGTAGATAAAGAAGACAGATCATTCCATAAATCTCTCCTTTTCAAATAAGAGATGGCGGCATAAACACAGGAAACAAAGTAAGAGAGCCCATTTAAGCATAAAGAAACAGAAACAATCTGCTTCCCCTGAATACAAGAAATTAAGCTGATTGAATCATGCTTGAAGACCCAAAGGCTTTCCCTATTCCCTTCATTCTGACTAACAAAGGAGTATCCGAGAGATTCCCATTTGAAGGCCTTCCAATTACTAAAGCTCATTCGTGGCTCAGCAATTCCAAAGATAAGAGGCTTATTGGTCATGATCACGTGTCTAAGGGCCTTGACTGTGGGAGCATTCCCAAGCCCCTGACAATTCCAGAAAAGGATTTTCATCAATGCAGGGTAGACATGGCCCTTGTTTGGACCCCACCCCTAGAGATCTCTCCTTTGGCCTTTCCCTTTCCTTTAGGAATGGAGTCCACATGAATAGTCCCAGAAATAGCTGCTGCATCACCAGAATTCTGCTCATGGACATCCACATCATCCTCCTCGGTAGAGTCTGACCAAAGCACACCAGAAAGAGGACTGAACCTATTCATGGAGGTATCAAAACCCAAAATCAGTTCAGGCTCATTCCTCCTCTTTGCAGATTTGCCGGTTGGGACTTGAGAAAAGATCGCCTCAGCAGGGACCTGAGGGGCAATATTCTGTAATGGGGGCTTATCCAGCGTAAGGGGGGAAGATCCCTGGATATCAGCAGCTACAGAGCCAGGAGGCATTAATGAGAAACCATCCGGAGCCCGAAAGATAGAAGCCTGCAAGTGATATTTATCCAGAAAGAGGGGAGGAGACCCCTGGGAAGCAGCAACACTGGAGCCAGTCTTCAGAGATCCTTCATGGGAAGAAACAGAAATCCTTGAAGGAGACTTAAGAGAGATCAGGTGAGGAGACTCCTGGGTAGCAGCAACACCATATTCAACAGCCTTAGTAACCTGATGAGCATCAGAACCCACTGCAATAAGCGAGGTAGGAATCACCGGAGGGACACCCTGAGCAATTCCTTCATTGGCAATGTGACCACTATCACAAGGAGCCATTGCATTGCTCAGAGAGATCTCAGAAGCAAGCACCTCCTTGGCAGCTTGTTCAAGCTCAACCATTCCTACAAGAGATAAGATATCATCCTGTAAAACCTCCTGCACAGTAAGTGAACTGTGATTATCAGAAGAGGGAGGCTTCTGAGTCTCAGTTACTTTCCTACATTCAGCCACATCATGTCCCTTCACTTTGCAGAAAGCCCAAAAGTTTGTCCTCCTGCATTCCTCAGGTAGATGTCCTAGAACATTACATTCTTTGCAGAACTTTGGCTTTCTTTCATAGAAAATTCCCAGATCAATACTATCATCCCTGGTGGTAAGAATCACTTCCTCCACCAGCGTGCAAGCCATGTCAATCTCTATTAAAACCCGGGAAAAATGGCCAAATCTTGGATTGTCAGTTTTCCTATCCATGCGAATTGGATTACCTACAGAGGATGTAATATCCCAAAGGATCTGCGGATGCCAATATAGCCAATTGAGCTTATAAATACGAACCCAAACCTGAACATGTGTGTTGGAGACATTAAAAGGATCAAAATTACGATCCCATTCTTGAATTCGAAGAATTCTTGGCTTAAGGGAAATGGATCCGACACTCCACGCTCTCCTCTTGAAGTCATCATTGGGAAAAACAATATGAAAGAAGCCCCTGCCCATAGCCGTCATCTTCCATTCTTCAAAACCCCATGCTGAGGTAATTTTATTGGTCAATTCATGGAATCTCCACATCCTTTCACCTTTCGGAGTAATGACTCTAGCAATAATCGAGAATTTGAAAAGACTAACACGTTCCTCAACAGCATTCTGGTTTGCCACAACATGAGCAACCCGTCCTTTTCTAATCACCCTACCAGGAGAGGGGGATACGAAATCAGTGAAAGAAGGATGGACAGAGGATTTAACAGCCTCCGCAAAACTCTTATGCGAGCTGGGAGGGTCCGCAGTCGAAAAATATATTTTTGAGTGAAATTTAAACATTAAAATAGTCATGATGTTGAGGTAATGATTTTGGAAGAAGAGAGAATTGGGTTAGATAATGTATATTTGATATTAATGACTACCTTATTACTATATAATGTTTTTTAGTCCATCATTGTTGGAGATTACAAATTTTTTGGATTTAAGGAGTATATCCATTATTTAATGTTTTACAGAAGGAATAAGGATGAATGAATGTATTGAAAATGGATTTATGTTAATTTATGTTGTTACCGGATTTTAATAGAATACATGAGGATGTAATTCAAATGTTGTTATGTGATAAAAGAGATCTTCATTATTTTATGTTGGTCTTTTATAATATTTTTGGACTAAGAGTTTAGAATTTTTATTTAATAATTCTAAAGGCTGGAATGGATTTTTTTGGACATTGGATACAATGGTATATGGTTAAAAAATTTCATAAATTTATTTTTGGATTTTTTTATAAATAGGATAACCTATTTGTCGGGCGACAACCCATCACTTCTGGCAAGGCTGCAATACATGAACCCGCAATAGAAGGGCTACAAGGGTGCATCACCAACCACTAGAATACGTGATATCATGGTTTGTGTAATGAAGTAATTTAAATTATTGTATAGATAAATTATAAATTCATTTTTTAAAACCCTACATGAATAGGATAAATATAATATTTTTATATTCTATTATCTTTTACATTAAATGATGAGTCTTTGGTAGAAATTAGTTAAAGGATAAAACTCTACTTGTCATCAATTTATTTCTTATTCTATGAATAAATTATTTCTTAAACGTTAGGGAAAGAATCATAAAAATAATTTATCCTAATACCTAATTTTTTGATCAACCAATTATATTTTAAGTCATCATAGATAAATGGCATTGAGGCCCTCGATTTTATATTTATTATTCACTTGTTTGTGATTGATGTCCTCAATCACTCCCTGTAAATATATATATTTTTTCACCAATTATGTGTCACAAATTTCCACCAATATTCTACAATTTTAAATCAAAATTTGGTGGTGAGATTTTCATTAATGTTTACCTCTTATTACGACTAATTTTTATTAACCCTATTTTAGATGTGGGTTTCCCACAGATGTATTTTCTATTTTTAACCATTTATTTTCAAAGAACTATTTTAAAATTCAAGGTTGCAATTTATTGATCGAGGGTTGAATGTAACACCCCATGATTTAATAGTATGATATATCATTATTGTATGTCAATAGCTTGTGCTACATGCAACACCAAGTTCGAACGCATCACAACTAACCAAACTGGCCATTCAAAAAGTAGTTATGAATAGTATTAATTTTTTTTTGAATTTTACTTACTCTATATAATTTTAACATCTATATTCTATATTTCGAAGACATTATATAATAAAAAAATTAAATTTTTCAGATAAAATAATTATTTTGTAAAAAAATGAAATTTTACCACCATTTTAAATGTATACCATTATTAAATCCAATATTTGAAATTTTAACATACTGAATATGACAAAATAAACTTCTTCTTGAGAATCAAGACATAAAAATTATGTTTGGATAATTTTTTGGCGTTTTTATGATATCTATCATATTACGATGAGTAGCGAAAGACACTAAATTTTAATTGAAAACAACATTTTAATAAAAATCATTTATAGTGTTAAATTATAAATTTTCATGATTATTAATTATAATAAGATTATATTTTTTAAATTAATTAAATATTGGTCGTTGGAAGTATTATAACATTTAAATTGGACATAAACACATATCAAAATTTTGATAGTTTTTACTTCTCAAAAACTTAATTTCTGGTTTTGACAAACATGAATTAATTTTTAATTAGTTAATGAAACTAATATGTGTTTATTTTGGTAAAATAGACATCATATTGGAATTGGGAATATAAAAAATATCTTTGGGTGAATTTTTTGTGTTTTTCTGAAAACATTAAATTTTCGATAAATAGTAAAAAAGCATTGTGTTATTGTCTAAAACCTAATTTTTATTTAATTTTTTTTTTATTTTTTTTAATTTTATATTATGTAAAAATAGATACATAATAGCTATATTAGTTCAATTTATTTAATTTGTGTCATTTTTTAATAATATTAGTTGTATAAAATTTTATTGAACATTTTAACGCTATTTACCCACCTTTTGTGCACATTTGAAAATTTTTATAAAACATAATTTTACTGCCTCTCTTAATTGATCTTTTTAATTTCAAGAGAAAAAGTTGACATTGGTTAGTAAAATTTTGTTCAATATGATTAAAATAATTTTTTGTGAATATTAAGGTCTCAATTTTATTTACCACGGTTAAAAGTAAAAGGGTAATAAATTTGAAAAATTATATTATAATTACCCTGACACATGTACTAATTCTATTGGATATGTGTTTTTATAAAACAATAAACCTTAGGAATAAAATATGATCCCCATTGATCCAAATTTATTATATTAGGTCATTTATATATATTTTATTTAACGAGGAGTCAAAAGTGTTAAATTCAATTTTAAATAAGTAACAAAATTTTAATATAGAGTTATAAAAATGGTAAATTTGACTTAAAAAATTCTTTATAAATAAAAATATATTTACTAAAGAATTGTATATTATTTATAATTTTTAGAAAATAAATAATTAAATTTATTTATCACATAATGATGATGTAGTAATTACCTAATTAATGGAATATTAAAATAATTGACATTACAAAAATCCAAATAAATGTAAATTGGGACATTTGATGCATTAAAATAATTTTATAGTTTATTATTACATGTTAGGATTGATTTATTTTATTTTTTTCTGTGTAATAAATTTTCTATGCCTTTCACAAAAACAAAATACTAAATAGTGAAAATATTGAAATAAATGAGTTTTTAGAAGAAATAATATATTATTTATTGATATAATATTCCATAGAATCTAAGGCTAATAAAAAAACATAAATAAGAATATATATGTCAATAATACATCACTTGGGGTTCTTTTGAAATTTTATTTTATTTTTAGCAACCATTTATTATAATATTACAAGAATACATGGTAAAAGATAAACTGTATAACTAAGAGTTATGCTTAAATTATATGGTTAATATGGTAACCTAAACCTTTATAAAACCAATTGGTTGAGTGTTTTAGACCCATATCCAAATTATACAGAAAATAAATCCCTTTTTATCTAATAAAAATCTAATATTATTGTATAATAATTTAATATTTCTAAATTTTGTTAATGTGAACCTTTACCTCTCTTATAAAATCGTAATTCCCCTTCAATCAAAATAAATACACCAAAGTCATTTGGCTCGGCCAAACCCTACTCAAATATGTTCCAAAATACCTTAATTTCAACCTATAGGAATTACTTTGATATGAAATCCTACTTATAGATTCATATTAATCCAGTCAAAAGGAAGCACCTGAATAAGAGGTAACAATTTCAACCCCTGTTTTAATGTTCATTTCTTCATTCAATTCCTCTTTCATTGTTGTTTCCATACCAAAATAATATTTTCAGTACATTATAAAATATATAATGTTTTTATATAATGTTAAAACCATATTCTTTATTCTATCCACCTGATTAATGATAAAGTCACCACACGTACATACGAATGGCTTACCGTTGCAGCATAGTGGGGTAATATGTCATTCAACACTTAATTATTTGGATGGGTATAAAAATGATTAAAAATGATATAAATATAAAATGTAAAATTTCTATTGTAATTTATATATTATATACCATCCAATTACCTAATATTTCACCATTAATAGAATTGTATTGTCACTCTCACATATGTATGAATTATCGTCTCCATGAACACTCTGAGAATAATTCCCCATTTTAACTATTCAATAATAATATTCATTTTATAATTAAAAATATTTTTTATGAACTAAAAATATTTTGGGATATGAATAAAATATGTCATATCCATAACAAACATAACTTGCGTAACTAAATAGACAATGAAAAATGAATCAATTAACACCCAAAACAATGATACTACCAAAATATTATTAATAAAGTAATATTATATGATCATATATGACATCATAGTTATTTATGTGGTTTTTTATAATTTAATAAAAAATATTTAACTATTATACAGGAGGTTAAATTAAACTTGACTATGGAGAAGTACATGGTAAGGGTTAATATTACAATATCTTTATTATTCATTGTTGTTTACATGTAAGTATCTTCTGTGAATTTTTATCATCCTCATAAGGGATTTTAAAAATGTATTTTAATTTCTGTACTATTTCTGATAATAGCGGTTAAAGTCATTTAAAACCTTGATTTCATTAGTATTATATGTTTTTATTGGATTCGTTCCATCATTTTCCAAAAAAGGCACATTAGGAACTTTTCAACAAAATAATGTAAGAATGTTTTTTTAACTTATATGGTGGGTGCATCAATTTCCTATCATTACAATACAACACCATCGAAGCAACCCTTACAATCATATAAGAATATTTTTCAAAATAAATGTTTTCTATTATAATTATTTGACTTTTGAATTATTTTATAATAGAATGATGTAATGCCCAGACCCCAGTTACCCAGAGTCGGTGCATTATTACATAACATTGGAATGATCACAAGAAAGATCAAGTCTTGAAAGATGGATTAGTTTAGTAGCTTTGGAATAACTAGATACATTCATAAAGTTTACATTACATCATCAAATGAAAACTACAACAATATAGTCTCCATAGTCCACACTCTTATCCCCTCATACTATCCCTGCAGGTCATTCATAAAATACTTTTTCAAATCCTGGAAAAAATAAAACATAGAAAGAGATGATCTCAAATGCCCAGTAATGCTAACAATATAGCGAAAACATTCATAAATAAGAATAAACATTTAAGGCAATGTATAACTAAAAAAAAATCATTTTAAACTTCAATGTCAATATATTATGGAAAAAATAAAATGAAATAATTCCATTTACTTATTCACATTGATATTCTACTAATAGAATAATCACATGCAATATCAATAGCCACTTTCATAACAATGGAATGCATAATTCCAGACTATAATAACCACATAGCCAAGGCCTCATCCCAAGACTAAAAATAAGATTTTGTCAAGGCCTTGTGCTAAGACACAAGCTTGTCTCATGAGACCAACCGATGCATCGAGGAGCTATAGCGGGCTCCACCCGTCACATATTAAGTCCAATGCATTCATCATATGAACACGTTTAAAAATAACATAAACATTCGTATTAAAAATGGCATACTAAATGTCAATATATTCTCCATAAACCATGAATGGTATCAAAATAACACATACACAGTCAAACAAATCAAAAAATCCTCAATACAATATGAAAGTTTTGTATAATAATAAATCAACTTCAAATAAGCTTAAAATCCATCAAAGGATGTTGACATAGATGAAATCAAAACTATTTGAGAGAAATATCCCTTTTTTTGAAATCATTTAACAGTCACATAATTATAAAATAAAATATTTAATTTGAAAATTTTCTTATAAGCTTTTAAGGGAAGTTTTGAATATTTTATAATGGAAGAAAATAGCCGCACCCGCCGTATAAGTTAAAAAAAGATTCTTACATTAATTCTGTCAAAAAGGTTAAAAAGCACCTTGTTTGGAAAACGACGGAAAGATTCCTTTATAAACCTCTTATAAAAAGTCAAACAAGGGTATAAATGACTTTAACCAATATTCTTGAAAATAGTAAAAATGTTTTGAAATACATTTTTAAGAAACATGGACGTGGATGATAAAGTAATCCCAGTAGATTATTACGTATAAACAACCTCGAATAATGAATTGATTGAAAAATAAACCATTACCTTGTACTTTTCCTTGGTTGGGGTAGTTTAAACACCCATATAATGGTGAAATAATTGTTTTTAAATTATAAAAGAATCATATACATTAATATGATATCATAAATGATCTTTTAACAATCCTTTGTTAATAATATCTTAGAATTATCGTCGTTTTCCGGTGTTAACTTACTCTTTTTCTTTTATATGTTTTGTTACATATGATGTGTTTGTTATGGATAGGTTGTATCTTATTCATATACATAATGATATCAAGTCCTTAAAAAAATTCCAAATCATCAAATGATAATTATACTTGAATGGAAAAGATGGAGAATGAATCTCATCGCGTTCGTGGAGACGGTAGTCCGTACGTATGCACGAGCAACAATATCATTATTTTGATATTAAAATAATATATAATTGGATGGTATATCATATTTATAGAATCATTATCATGTTATATTTATTATTTACATGAATTAAAAATCATTACTATAGCCATCCAAATAATAATATTTTGAATAACAATTACACCACGACGTCGAGACGGTAATCCGTACGTATGCACGTATGGTGACATGTCATTCAAATGTTGGATAGAATAATGAATATGTTTGTACCATATTTATAATAATATTACAGTATATAGTAGAAACTGAATTCGTTATTTTAGAATGGGAATAACAAAGAAAGAATAAGTTGAAGATGAAATGAATTTGAAAAAGGGTGGTGAAAACATTACCTCTTCTTCGGGTTCTTCCTTTTGATTTGATAAAAACGGCTATTTAGGTTGGCTTTCTGATCAAACTAAGGCCTCTAGGTTCTATTGAGGGAATCTTAGAGATTATTTGGGCAGGGTTTGGCCGAACCAAAAGGCTTTGAAGTTGTGGATTAATGAGAAGGGGGAGTTCCCTTTTATAAGAGGGGTGAGGGGCACCTTTGGAAAAGCTAGAAATATTATTTTATAATAAATTCATAATCCTTTTATAATGGCTTGAATGTTGATTATTTAATGGTTAAGGTGGGAATGGGTCGAAAACCACTCAACCAATAGAATTTAGACAGGTTTGGGTTATTTTATTAACCTTATCATTAAGTATTAACTCTTAGTTAATTAGTTTCACTTTTACAATGTCTCTTTGTATTTTTATATTATGTGATTAATAAACATACTATATACATCCAAGCGACCCCCAAGTGGTCCATTAATGATAAACCTATCATGATATAAGTCTCTTGGAAGAAACATAGATTTTTAAGAATTTAATATCAATTAATAATATAATTTTTGTTTTAAAAACACTTTTATGTCAATTTTGACACTATTCAATAATTGATTTTTGTAAAAGTAATAATAGAATTATTACTTTCAAAAAAGTTCATTAAATCACTTCTAACAGGTCATATTAACCTAGAAAATTATTTGTATTTATAAAAAGTCTCAAATCACATTTATTTGGGTATTTATAATATCAATTATTCTAGTTTTTTATTAATTAGGTAATTACTGCATCACCATTGTGTCATATATAAATTAAAATATATAATGTCTAAAAATTATAAATAAAATAAAATTATGTAAGAAATATTTTTGTCTTTCTAATTAATTTTTACAATCGAATTTATCTTATGTATAACCCTATATTAAAAATGTTTTAGTAAATAAACTTTTATTTTAACTCTTTTAACTCTTCTTTGAATTAAATAATAATAAATGTCCTAATCTAATACAAGTGGACCTAAATGATAATATTTTACTCATAAGTTTGTTTTTGGTCTAGATACACTTGTCTAATAGAATTAGGACATGTGTTAGGATAATATTAATATCATTTTTACCCTTAATTACCCTATTTACTTTTAACCGTGGTAAATAAAAGTAAAAAGTTACTATTCACCTAAAATTATTTTCATCTCATTTAACCACATTTTACTCCTTGATATTAACTGTGTCTCTCGGATATTCTAAATTCCACTCGGAGAAGTGGTAAAATTAAGTTTTATGAAAAATTCAGTTTTTTAACTACCACTTAGTGGTTTCACTATTCATCAAAAAATGAAAGTTTCAAGAAAAATACCAAAAATTAGGCCTAAGATATATTTGATTTTATGAATTCAAAAATGATGTCTATTTTACCAAATTCAAAACTTATCAGTTGCATTAATTAATTTAAAAATTAATTCCCGTCGTCAAAACAAATGACGTGTTTTTAAGAGATAATAACTATGAAAAGATTGACACTTTATTATGTCCATTTTAATTGTGAAATTATGTACAATGACTAAAATTGTATTAAATGATAAAAATATATTCTAAATATTCTTTAAAACCACTAAAATACATAATTTATCAATATAAATTATTTCGATTAAAAAAGTTGTTTTAATTAAAATTTAGTAATGTTCACTATTCATCAAAATATAAATGTTATCCGAAAAGTTCCAAAATTTCACCTTAGGCTAAATTTGATACTCTTAAAACCAAAACAAAGTCTATTTTGAGAGATAAAATTTATAACATTTAAAAAATTAGGTATTACTATTCATAATGGCTGGTTTGATTGGTTATGGTGTGTGTTAGAACTCAAAGTTGTGTACAACACACACTACTATATTATTCAAAGGAAATCATATCGTGGAAGCTTGGGATGTTTCATTTTAAATTATTAATGTCCCAATTCTAAAAAGTAAATTTATTTAGTAAAATTGAATATATAAATGTTTAAAATATTGGTTTTAAAAAGGGTTCACTATTAAAAGTTGGTAAAAGTGCAATACTGAAAATGAGTTTGTTCTTACATTATGTCTAAGAAACTCATAATATGGATTATAAAATTATTAGGATTATAGAAAGTTTACAATTTAGTTAATACTATTCATAACCTCTTTTGAATGGCTTGTTTGGTATGTCATGGTGCGCTTGAACTCGGTGTTGCGTGTAGTGAAAGTTATTGAATTATTTTGAAGAAATAACACACTATGAAATCATGGGGTGTGACATTCTACCCTCCTTAAATAAATTGCGTCCTCTCAGTTTGATATTTTTTTTAGAAAATAAACGGTTGAATATAGAAAATATCATTGTGGGAAAACCCACATCGGAAATTGGGTTAATAAAATTTTGTTTTAATAAGAGGAAAAGAGAAATGAAAGGTTCACCCCCAAATTATGATCTCTATTCAGTGAACAATGGTGGCAATTAGAGACATATAATTGAAGGAAAAACATAAATATTTATATGTAGTGATTGGGGTAATCAATCACAAACAAGTATAAAATTGAGGGCCTTAAATTCATCAATCTATGATGATTTCAAATACCATCGGTTCAGAAAAACATCTGGTATTGGGATGACATATTTTTTTAAGATCCCTTCACTAAAGTATAAGAATTAATTTCTTCATTGAATAAGAGAAGAAGAAAAAATATATACTTGAAAAATAGAGTCTCATCCTTTAACTATGTTCTACCACAAAATCATCTTTCACTCTAAATGATAATAGAACATAAAAATAATATTCTATATATCATATTCGTATAGGGTTAAAAAATGAATTTATAATTCATCTAGAAGAACCTTTAAAAAATGACATTATTCAATCCAGTTCATCACGTGGGTCAGTGGTAGGTGATACACCCTTGTTGCCCTTCGGTTGTGGGTTCAAGTCTCGCGGCCTTTCCGGACACGACGAGTTGCCGCCCGACCTCCAGGTTGTCCATTTATGGTAATCCAAAATAATCCAAACTAGAAATATCCAAAATACTTTAGTCCAAAATTTATAAGGAAGGTAAACACAATGAAGATCCTTTATGCCGCGTTATAAAATGTTAACACCTTCATCATGTATTCTTTTAAAACACTGCAACATCCTGAATTACCATAAAACCTTATTTATTACATTCATGATCCCTTATTCCATAAAGAATAACAGATATACTCCTTCTATCCAAAAATGTTTTAAACCCCAACAATGATGAAATATAAAAATCATTAATCAGTTTCATGGTAGTCAAGAATATCCAAAATAATTTATCCAAATCAATCATGTATTATTCTAAAATCACTACCTTGGTATCAAAACCATATTATAGTTTATCATTCTCTCAACCATATATTTTCCGAAAATTTAACCTGTTATTGAGTCACTTTTCTTTGTTCCACACAATCTCAAGTCCTTAATGAAATAATAATGCAGTACAATCCTTATATACTCCATAATTATTATAACAAGTACATTGTTGATACAATACTCAAATGACATAATCAACATAAGAACTCTCATCATTCCTCTTCATCTGTGGTAGTATCATAACATGATTATTATCCAATAGCATCATTTACGACATAGTCTGATGACTGATACATAGGTTCTCATAGTGTCCAAACTCTTTGAAGATGAAGCATTGTACATTGAAACCATTTTCTTACCCTTGTAGTCATGTACTTTTTTCCCTTTTCCTCCACACTTATAACAAACTCCCATTCCTTTTAGGCAACTTCCAGGGTGTTGCTTCCCACAATTATCACACATGGGAAAATTCTTCTTTTCCCTGTTCCCTTTATCAATCTTTCTCTCTTCCATCCTTTTCTTCTCTTTCTTCCCTTCAAAGCCATAGGGCTCAGTAAACTCTTTACTTATCTTATCAACACATGATATTATTTCTTCATATGATGATAATACATGGGAGTCTATTTCTCTTATAAATTCTGGCTTAAGACCATGAAATATTTGATCATTATTTCTCTTTGGATCATGTGTATTGCTGGTGTTCTCATTCCTTCTAATAGGTGCCATTTCTAAACAATGGAATACACTAGATAAGTTTATGAATAAAAATACCTAATCCCAAACTTTTAAAACACATAACATAAATTAAATAGTGTATGGATATAATCCATAATCATAAAAATGTCTCCATTGAGGAAGTATATACTCAAAAACCATTCATAATGGTTTGTAAGGAAAATGAGAATTATCCTAAGCATATCCCCCGGGAGTGTCGTAACCAAGAGCGCAGCAAGGCCTGTTGTCGTGCACCAGTTCCTGTTCAAGTCTAGCTCAAAGTGGTGTTTTCATGTTTTTCCCCTAGGTACATCTGTGCCAGAGCTGCCTCTACCTGCTCATATCCAGATAGGGATTTATTGCTTGGAAAACTCATAAAATTTCTACAATACCAAAATTCAAGGAAGTTCTTCTATACTAATCCTCAAAGCCCATCTTATATCTATGTTCTCTAATCAAAGTTTAACTAAATCTAGCTTCCAAGTTTTGTACTAAAATTCCTCTGATACCAACTGTAACGCTCCGACCCCAGTTACCAAGAGTCGGTGCAATATTACATAACATTGGAATGATCACAATAAAGATCAAGTCTCGAAAGACCGATTAGTTTAGTAGCCTTGGAATAACTATATACATTCATAAAGTTTACATTACATCATAAAATGAAAACTACAACAACATAGTCTCTATAGTCCGCACTCTTATCCCCTAATACTATCCCTACAGGTCATTCATAAAATACTTCTTCACATCCTGGGAAAAATAAAACATTGAAAGGGTTGAGCTCAAATTCCCAGTAATGATAACAATATAGCAAAAACATTCATAAATAAGAATAAACATTTAAGGAAAGTATAACTAAAACAAAAACCTTTTAAACTTGAACTTCAACATAGTATGGAAAAAATAAAATGAAATAATTCCATTTACTTATTCACATATATATTCTACTAATCAAATAATCATATTCAATATCAATAACCACTTTCATAATGATGGAATGCATAATGTCAGACTATCATAACCACATAGCCAAGGCCTCGTGCCATGACTACAAATAAGATTTTGTCAAAGCCTTGTTCTAAGACACTAGTTTGTCTCATGAGACCTACCGATGCATCGAGGAGCTATATCGAGCTCCACCCGTCACATATTATGTCCAATTCATTCCTTATATGAACAGGTTTAAACATAACAAAAACATTGGTATTAAAACTAGCATACAAAATGTCAATACTTTTTCCATAAACCATGAATGGTATAAAAATAACACATCCATAGTCAAACAAATCACAAAATAATCAATACAATATGGAAGTTTTGTATCATAATAAATCAACTTCAAATATGCTAAAAATCCATCAAAGGATGTTGACATAGATGAAATCAAAACTATTTGAGAGAAATATCCATTTTTTTAAATAATTTAAAAGTCACATAATTATAAAATAAAACATTTACTTTGAAAATTTTATTATAAGCTTGTAAGGTAAGCTTTGAATATTTTATAACGGTGGAAAATAGCTGCACCCACCGTATAAGATAAAAAACATTCTTACCTTAATTCTGTCGAAAAGGTTAAAAAGCACCTTGATTGGAAAACGACGGAAAGATTCCTTTATAAACCTCTAATAAAAATTTGAACAAGGGTATAAATAAATTTGACCCATATTCTTGTAAATAGTCAAAAATTTTTGAAATACATTTTTAATAAACATGGATGTGGATGATAAAGTAATCCTAGTAGATTATAACATATAAACAACCTCAGATAATGAAGAGATTGCGAAATAAACACTTACCTTGTAATTTTCCTTAGTTGGGGGAAGATTAACCTCTTGTATAATGGTGAAATAATTGTTATTAAATTATACAAGAATCATATACATTAATATGATATCATATATGATCTTTTAACATTTCATTGTAAATAATATCATAGAATTATCGTCGTTTCGGGTGTTAAATTATTCATTTTCTTTTATATGTTTTGTTACACATTCCGTGTTTATTATAGATAGGTTGAATCTTATTCATTTATCGAATGATATCATGTCCTTAATCATTATTTTTAAATCATAAAATGATAATTATAATTGAATGGATACGATGGAGAATGAATCTCATCGCGTTCGTGGAGAGGGTAGTCTGTACGTACACACGAGCGACAATATCATTCTTTTGATATTAAAATAATATATTTTTGGATGGTATATAATATATAAAGAATCATTATCATGTTATATTTATTATTTAAATTAATTAAAATTCATTATTATACCCATCCAAATGATAATATATTGAATAACAATTACACCACGACGTGGAGATGGTAAGTCGTACGTATGCACGTATGGTGACATGTCATTCAATGGATGGATAGAATAATGAATATGGTTGTACCATATTTATAATAATATTACAGTATATAGTATATAATTTATTCATTATTTTAGAATGGGAATTACCAAGAATGAAGAAGTTGAAGAAGAAATAAATTTGAAAAAGGGTGGTGAAAACATTACCTCTTTTTCGGGTTCTTCCTTTTGATTTGATCAAAAGGGCTCTGTTGGTTGGATTTATGATCAAACTAAGGACTCTCGGTTGTAGTGATGGAAGTTGAGAGAGTATTTGGGCAGGGGTTGGCCGATCCAAAAGGCTTTGAAGGTCTGAATTAATGAGATGGGGGAGTTCCCTTTTATAAGAGGGGTGAGGGGCACCTTCCGAAAAGATAGAAATATTATTTTATAATAAAATCATATTCGGTTTATAATGGATCAAAATTTTATTATTTAAAGGTTAAGGAGGGGATTGGTATAAAACCAC
The DNA here is from genome assembly GCA_963277665.1 of Viscum album. Classification (NCBI taxonomy): domain Eukaryota; kingdom Viridiplantae; phylum Streptophyta; class Magnoliopsida; order Santalales; family Viscaceae; genus Viscum; species Viscum album. Next base: position 1,022,032,983 of record OY728143.1, read on the forward strand.
TAAACCTATATAAATTATACAGGTTTGGGTTATTATATTAACCTTATCTTTAAGTATTAACTCTTAGTTAATTAGTTTCACTTTTACAATGTCTCTTTGTATTTTAATATTATATGGTTAATAAACTTACTATATACATCCAAGAGACCCCAAAGTGGTTCATTAATGATAAACCTATCATTATATAAGTCTCTTGGATGAACCTTAGATTTTTAGAAATTTAATATCAATTAATAATATAATATTTGTTTTAAAAACTCTTTTATGTCAATTTTGACACTATTCAATAATTGATTTTTGTAAAAATCATAATAGGATGATTACTTCTAGAAAAGTTAATTAAATAATTCCTAACATTTCATATTAACCTTTAAAATTATTGTTATTTATAAAAAGTCTCAAATAATATTTATTTGGGTATTTATAATATCAATTATTCTAATGTTTCATTAATTAGGTAATTAGTGCATCACAATTGTGTAATAAATAAATTAAATTATTTAAAGTATAAAAATTATAAATAAAATACCAATATGTAGGAAATATTTTTATCTTTATAATGAATATTTACAATCGAATTTATCTTATGTGTTACCCTATATTAAAAATGTGTTAGTAAATAAACATTGATTTTAAGTCTTCTAACTCTTCTTTGAATTAAATAATAATAAATGTCCTAATCTAATACAAGTGGGCCTAAATGATAATATATTACTCCAAAGGTTGTTTTTGGTCGATATACACTTGTCCAATAGAATTAGGACATGTGTTAGGGTAATATTAATATCATTTTTACCCATAATTACCCTATTTACTTTTAATCGTGGTAAATAAAAGTAAAAAGTTATTATTCAAAAAATATTATTTTCATCTCATTGAACCACATTTTACTCCTTGATATTAAAATTGTCTCTCAGATTTTCGAAATTCCTCTCACAGAAGCGGTAAAATTAAGTTTTATGAAAAATTCAGTTTTTTAACTACCACTTAGTGGTTTCACTATTTATCAAAAAATGAAAGTTTCCAGAAAAATACCAAAAATTAGGCCTACGCTATATTTGATATTATAAATTCAAAAATGATGTCTATTTTACCAAATTTAAAACATATCAATTGCATTAATTAATTGAAAAATTAATTCACATCGTCAAAACAAATAGCGTGTTTTTAAGAGATAATAACTATCAAAAGATTGACACTTGTTTGTGTCCTATTTAATTGTGAAATTATGTACAATGACCAACATTTTATTAAATGGTAAAAATATATTCTAAATATAATTTAAAACCACTCAAATTATTAACTTATCAATATAAAATATTTCGATTAAAAATGATGTTTTTAATTAAAATTTATTAATTTTCACTATTCATCAAAATATAAATGTTATCCAAAAAGTTCAAAAATTTTACCTTAGGCTAAATTCGATATTACGAATTCAAAAATGAAGTCCATTTTGAGAGATAAAATTAAAAAAATTAAAAAAATTATGTATTACTATTCATAACGGCTAGTTTGATTGGTTGTGGTGTGTGTTAGAACTCGAAGTTACGTACAACACACACTACTATATTATTCAAAGGAAAGCATACCGTGGAAGCTTGGGATGTTTCAGTGTAAATTTTTGATTTCCCCATTATTAAAAGTAAATTTATTTAGTCAAATTGAATATATAAAATTTTAAAATATTGGTTTTAAAAAGTTTTCACTATTAAAAGTTGGTAAAAGTGCAATACTGAAAATGATTTTGTTCTTACATTATGTATAAGAAACTCATAAAATGGATTGTAAAATTATAAGGATTATATAAACTTTAAAATTTAGTTAATACTATTCAGAACATCTTTTGAACAGATTTTTTGGTAAGTCATGGTGCGCTTGAACTCGGTTTTGCCTGTAGTGCATGTTATTGAATTATTTTGAAGAAATAACACAATATGAAATATTGGGGTGTTACAAAAGACATATTTCTCTTAAATGGTTTTGATTTTTTTTATGTCAACATCGTTAGATTTATTATTCACTTGTTTGATGACCATTTATTTTGATACAATATTTCATATTGTATTGATGGTTTTATGATATGTTTGACTATGGATGTGTTATTTTTATACCATTCGTGGTATATGGTTAAGGTATTAACATTTTCTATGATAGTTTTAATAGTAATGTTTAAATTATGTTTCAAACTTTTCATATAGAGGAATCATTGGACTTACTATGTGACGAGTGGAGCCTGATATAGCTTCTGATTCATCTATAGGTCTCATGTGGCAAACTAGTGTCTTGGAATAAGACCCTGACAAAATATTATTTGTAGTCTTGGAATGAGGCCTTGACTATGTGGTTACGATTTTAAGCATTATGCATTCCATCACTATAAAATTAGCTATTGATATTCAAGGTGATTATTCAAATAGTAGAATATCTATATAAATAAGTAAATGGATTTATTTTATTTATCTTTTCTCTATAATGATGAAGTTTAAGTTTATAATAAAGGTGTTTTTGTTTTATACATTTCATTAAGTTTTTATGCTTCTTTATGAATGTTTCCTCTATATTGTTATCCATACTGAGCATCTGAGGTCACCCCTTTCTATGTTTTATTTTCCAAAGATGCAATGAATAATATTATGACTGACTTGCTTGGATAAGCTAAGGGATATGAGTTTGTTAAATAGATAGAAAACATTGTTGTTTTTTATTTAATAATGTAATGTAAAATTTATTTTTGTATCAAGTACTTACAATTATACTAAACCGAATGGCCTTTCCGGATTTGATTAATTGTGATCATTCCAATGTTATATAATAATGCACCGAATCTGGGAAACTATGGTCAGGGCGTTAAATTTTAAGTATGAACTAGAATTTTTATTAATTATGGCCTCATATAAATATAGTTTAGAACTTTATAAAAGGTATTTTATATTAATAGGAATCAGTTGAGAACGATTACACCATTAATTTATATGTAACACCATTTTTTGGAAAATTATTCTTTATGTGACCATAACATTTTTCATAAATATACTCCAACAGATTGACAATTTAGGTACAAAAGTAATCAATATATATAGATGGATTATTTTAATACTAATCTTGGATCGAATATATTGGATTTCATTACCTATTAATTGATGTTCAGCTCTAAAATTATCAATTGGAACCCCATTTAAGCTCATCCCTCAGTTGTTAGATTATTCTAACTTCCAAATAGCCTTAGTTGTTTTATATCATAGGCATAAAATACAATGATTGATCTAAAAGGATAAAATCAAGCATATAATGCCTATTTTTGTTTTTCCCCATTCCAATTTTAGTAACGTATAATCCCTTATAATATTGTGGAAAACATTAATCTAAAATACATCACTGGATATTTCAAATTTATAAATGTGTTCATTATAAAGGAAAAAATATCTACGATTATCCTATAAGGATTAAAAAAAGTATATAAGGATCTAATTATGTGGTAATCTGTTTTCAAGATATGGGGTAAACTACTCCGTAAGATACAATTTGTATCACATTTAATAAAATACCACATGAGATGTGTTGCAGATTTAGAAATAAATAATATTTCATTAACAATTTAATAGATTTCGTAAATGTTATTTCATTGAATCCTTTTAAACTATTTTACATATTTATGTATTTTTAGGATTGTCAAATATAATTCCCCCATAATTATATATATAAAAACCCCATTTATTATGTTGAATGTTCATTATGTAACCAATGAATTCCATAACCATAATAGAAAAAAGATCATATAATTATATAATATATATATACTAAAAGGAAAATAACAAAAGTATGGTATTCATAAATGCATTATAATGACCCTAGAATCATATATTCCAAAAATTATGTAGAAAATCACATTTCCATTTTCTATATTGAGGGAAAACATAAATATCATTAATAAATTACCATTATATATACACTAATATCTCTATGTGAAAAAATAATTACCTACAATATAGAATAGTATAATCAATAATCAAATCCCATGGAACATGATATTTATCCCATGCATGGGTCTAAAATTCCCTTCATTGTGCTTTAAACCATGCTGATAAACATTTATTATCATCTATAATCCCTAAAAAATAATATGATATTGAAAAAAACAAACCACAGGTACCACTTCATGATGTATCATGCCCAGTTCACAATGATGTAACAGAACCCATGGGGCCAAAAAGCCTTAAGTGCACCTACCCATATACAATTGGGTTTCAACTAGAAGTGAGGGTATAATGTTAAAATAGTGAGGAAAATATACCATAAAATTTAGTGATAACAATTTATATTAATATTAAAATATATAGACAACATAATTTAATTTAAAATAGTGATATAACTTGAAATATGAAATTTCAATGTATCCAACATTGAATACTGATATAGTTCCAAAAATATAAGGCATTCATGCAGATAACCATGAAATATAGATAAAATAATAAAAAAATAAAATTACAATATCATGAATGTTTCCTATGTATATTCCTCTCCACAAATAAAAATTTCCTTCTTCAGATAATTTTAGTGTAATTGCAATGATACACAAGCCATGTCTAGACATGTAACCTTTTGATCATCCAATGTACAAAAAAAGATACCCAGAAAGGGTTTGTGTAAAAATCAATATGACACCACTAATGGTATTTAGTAGTATTATTTCTATGAATATATAATTATTATCATGCTGGTGTAACATATAATAGGAGTTACATAAATGAAACATATTCATCTAAATTCCTCATGCATACCCATCACATAATACCTATTTCATCCTAATCTAGAAGGCCTCTATGAATTAAAAATATTACTCATTTATAACATAACAACCCATGGTACTAAAAGTAGAAGTCCATGTATAATGATAATCATAAGGTAAAAGAATGTTTTATATAGGGACATCAAACTAGACATCTAGACTCGGACTATAGAATAACTATCTTAATAATTCCTAATCAAAAAAGTGGGGCACCTTATCTGATAGTTACTAAAAAATTATGAGGATCACCATGTACAAGATATACTTATAAAATATGTATAATTACATATCATTAAATATTATAATATAAGATGAAGAATGACATGTCAAAATATTACTAAACAATATGAGGACCTTCATGTAAAACAATATCTGATAAATGATTTTGAGCATAATGTCTAAAATACTAAACTAATGGGAGCATAGAGTCATGTCCAACCATTCATAAAAAATTATATGAAGGATTATGCCTAATAATAGTGATCAAATATTAAACATACTATATTAATATAATCATATTGAACATCTATCTTGATTAATTTTAACCCTTTACTTCAATCACTTCGATAGTCTATTCCGCATTAAAAATATAGGGTTTAAATGGAGTTTGAAAATAAAATTATAATTTAATAGTTCAAATATCTAAAAAGCCTTCCAAGATCTAAGGGGAGTATTAAAAAAATTAAATTCATTCATTAACAATTACCCTTACACATAATTCTCAATTGAATGTGAGACTAATGGAATGGTCATACCATTCATTTTTAATTTAATTCATGTAAACAAGTAAATCACCATTAATAAGTAAAAGATAATTTATAATTTTTTGGTAAAATATTAATGAAAGAATGATCTATTCATGACATATCACAATTAAATTGTATCTATTCAATTATACCTTTTCAAAAAGATAACACAACTAACTTAAATGGATTTATTATTATGAAACAAATGAATTGATTCCATACAATTGAATTTACTTCAATTTAATCAAATTTTTAATGTGTGATATTAGAACACACATAAAAAAATTTATAATGTAGAAGAAGATAACTGTAATCATTTCCATGTGAAAAATACACCCTCAGATGTCATTTGTGTTGAGGAAGATAACCTCTAATTATGGAATTTGGTTGTATGGCCTAACATTCCTATGGTATTAACTATTTATTTTAACAGTTTTACTTTTAACGGTAAATTGAAGGAAATAATAGTACGTGAAAAAATGGTGAATATCATATTCAACAATTCATTTCGTAAAAATACATAGATGACCTACCTTATACCATGGAATATTTAATTTTCTATTATCAAACGTTCATTCAATCAAAAATTAGAGAAAATTAAGTTCCATGAAAACAACATAAAAATAGATTATATTATCTTAGAAAATGATAAAAAATGTTATTAGGATAAAGCAAAAGAATTATTCTATTGTAATTATGGACTCATTATTACAATCCTATTGAACCTTATAGAAATTTGATTTAGACAATGAAAGAGGATTATTCATTACATGGAATATGAGATGGATGAGGTGTGCATAGAGGGAGCTCCTAAAATAAAAAAGAATGAATAGTGTAAAAAACATTTTAAATATGGAGTGGGATAATGATATCTTTTAACCATTTCAAAGTTGTTAGGTTAGAGTTCATGAGTATGGAAATCGTGAAGCACCCATGAGGTTACACTCACTAATAACCCACTAAGTCACATGATTTCCTTTCACAATTTACATACCCAATGGAGATACTACCCCCAAACAGGTCCATGTTTTACAGTTGGGAAAAAAATAAGGAAATTTTTTCAAAACAATGAATATGAATATTGATATTATTATACAATTTTTTGTTAAATTTTCCCTATATCCTGGTTTCATAAAACATACCTCTATAAAAAATATGATGTATTATTGATCTACATTTTTAGTTTTAATCATGTGTTAATCATAATCATTGGAATGTCTCTCCAGAGGTTGAGTTTTCAAGACCCAATAATTTATAAAATCATATAGGCTTCTAAGACACCTCTATATCATTTAAACCCATACAATGAAAATAATTTAATGAGTTTTAGATCTCGAAATTCCATTTTAATGATTATTCTACGATTTATCTCATTTAAAAAAAATTTAAAATTCCCCCGTGATGTTAATCTAGTTCAAAACACACGATCATAAATTTAACTTATTCATTAAATATATATAATTTTATTACTAAATATTAATTTATTATTAATTTATTCAAAATTATTCATTTTTAAATAAAAATATATTATTCTCCCAAAAATATGTTTTCCTCAGAAATTTATTTTATTGTTTCTAACAAAGAACATTATAAATAATTTTACAAATGTTCATAAAATGTATTTTATAAAATAATCATGAATTTATCTATCATCTTATTAATATTACGTTAGATTATTATATTTGTATTTTTATGGTGATAATGATTTTTTAGTATAAATTGAAATGTAAAATTATTTTGAATACAACTACATATATTCATTTAAAAAAATAATTTAGAAAATACATATTATTTTATATTTTCTGTAAAATGTAAATAAACATTATTTTTATAATTATATAAATAATTTCATTTCAATCGTCAATTTGAATGATTTTGGAATAAGGTTATTTCTCATTCTTTGAAACATGGTTTTATAAAAACTGTTCTTATTTACATCGGGTTTATCCATTATAAGTAATTTAAATAATCCCTAATGTGAAATTATTTTAAATAAATATATATTTTTTTTAATTTATTTATATTAATTTAAATTCATATAACAACAAATTATAGTCATGGAGTAAATATTACATCATTTATCGCTTGAAAATTCCTTTTTTTATAAAAAATCATTCTTCATAAGTTTAATCGAGATTAATTTTAAATTAAAATTCTAAACATATATGAATTGAATTTAATAAAATTGATTAATTTTTTTAATTAATTTTAAATAATATAGGTGAAAAGTTTATCACATTTTTGGTTAAAATGAATTGTTAAAATAGTAAACAATTATTACCAAAGTTAAGGTTAAAATATGATTTCTTACGGGTTAAATGAAAGAGAAGATTATTTAAATGACCATAATGAAAAATAAATATCTTTTTACATGGAATATTAAGACCCTATATTTTATAATATTCATTAATGGTTCATTTGGAACTAGTTCAGACAAAAAAACATTTATATATTTTATTTGTTTCAAAAGCTCCAAACATTTTCTCTACCCCACATATAACTGGACACCCCATATTCGTTTCAAGAAAATGATAAATAGATATTCACTTAATCCATTAAAAAACTCTATCACATAATTAAATTAAAATGTTAAATATTAATTTTTTTGATCTGAAAACCCTTTGACGAATGATTTTGGTACATTCATAAATTGGTTGCCTGAAAAAGCCATATCATTCTAATCCTTGTGTTTTTGTTTTATTTCATTTTCCAATTCCTTAATATATTATTACCACAAGATTATAAAATTAAATACTTATAATCAGTATAATTTTAGTTTATTTAGTTAATTTAAAAACCTATATATTAGCATCTTTTATCAAATGGGAAACGAAACCATAGTTTGTGTGTTCAGTGGAATACCAGCTACCGAATAGAGATAATACAATTTTCTATCATCATCATAAAACAATATTTATTATGAATTTTTAGTTATATATATATATTTAATAAATGACAGATTAATCTTATTTAATTATTGATATATCATAATATCTTATTACAATTCCACTAATTGATAGTTTATGTTGTTGTTCACATACATATGTGGATTACCACATCTCTGAAGTGATGAGATTTATTATTAATTATAGCATCACATTTATGGAAAATATATTTTTATTTAAAGAAATAATACAGTATTTATCAATTAATTATTATTATATTATGATAAAAATAATGCATACCATCTTTCCATCATGATCATTGAAAAATGGAAACATTACTCATGTGTTTGTATGACATACCATCTCTATGATTGTAGCATAGTTCATTTTCAAAAACATATTGAATGGATGGTTTTTAAACTATAATTGATTTATAAAAATTATAATTATATTAATTTTGTTATGATTGATTTTATAAAATAATTATCTCTTTGGCCATAGTCAACATACCATTGTGATTTTCAATATTTGTGACCGGTATTGTCAAAATTCCCATAAATATTCTAAATGATTATAGAATTGTATATAAAATGATATTATAAAAAATAAGTGGATTAAAATAATTTAATGTTTTATTCATATTTAAAATAATTAAGATATTTTTATCATTCCAAATGATATATAGTGCTTAGTATAAGTCTACCTCAATTATGAGATCTCCCTAAACAACCCTTTTGTGGGTTACGTCATTTCCTTCTATATCCCACTTTATCTCCCACATTAAATTTTTTAAATAATTATAATATATATATATATGTGTGTATAAAAATATATAACTATATTATTATAATGTCATTTTAAGGTTAATTATCTCTAGATTATCATTTCACAAAATTTTAATTTATGAAATTTATTTGTGTCATTATATGAGACAACATTATGTAACCTGTTTTCTTTATATTAGAAGTTTTTTATTCCTGGTGATTGATAACCAATTTTTGTAACAAATTTTAATCTACATATTATAATTATTTCTCCCAAAAAGTTCTCCAACTCATTAAGATAATCATTTATATCCTGAGACATTGTGTGTGATATTGGTGATCAAGACTAATCCACTATATTTATATATTTTTAACCCTGTGATGTTTCCATAGAATATTTCAATGACATATTGTTATTACAAGTTTTTTATGCTTTAAATTTTCATATTTATCCAGGTTCATATGATTATATTTTCATTATCATATTTTTGATTTGATTGCTCATTTTATTCCCTTTTATGATACGATGTTTTACATTTCAATCACATGTTATAAATCCTTATTATGTTTATTTCATTACTAATATTTTTAGCCAACCCATTTCTTTTATGTATTCCCCTTATTATACTATTCATATTTATGATGTTATGTTTCAGTATCTTATTGATTTATTTTTAATCTATTATGTGAAATACACTATGACTAACAATAATTTTGTTGGGATTAATGAATTTTTTGTTAAAAATTTCATGATATAATATATAAAAAATGGTTCTATTGAAATTATTGGTATCAAGGAATGGTATAATTATAATTTAGGTTTAGTACTAAAATAATTTATTGAGGACCACATGGATAAGTATAGGTATAGAAAAATATCATTGGATTTTCCTAATTTATATAGATTCTTACTTCCAAGGATTTAGATACATGTTTGGATACTATTAGCAGATATGGATATATCATTTTTATACCTTGGGATAATTACACCAAAATGAGATTATTGGGAATTTACATGATTAACATATGACGCACAACAAAGAGGCCTTGTTACACTCATGGAATTATTCAGCCAAGGGATATGATTTGGAAATTCACACACTATTTATGACCCATTTTGAAGGATGTAAAAACAAATTTTAGAATACAAAACAAATCATTAGAATCAATATAGAAATCCATGTTTGAAAAAATATACTAAAAGGTTTGGATATAATTATCTTTTATATGTTAGTCATTTCATGTTTATAATTCTCCCTCTATTATATTTATTAGGTAATCCATTCCCATATTAGACAATATTCTTTTTTAGTTAATGAATTGATTTATGAAAACCATTTTAAAAATCAATACGATAGGAAATGATATGGTTGATTGGATAATATCCCTAACCTTATGGTATCGGGATTTAAAAACATCATGGTAGTACCAACTCATCTAGTTCATGTTATGAAAAATAATATTAATAGTGCACAAATCACTCATAATCCTAAGAAAGAGAGAGTTATAGTCTGGTTTTTCATTGAGATAAATCCATCCGACATCTAGCTAATATTTTATTCGCATCATCATGGAAAAATGTATCATATTCATTAAGAATATATTATCTATCCTCTAATTAATATGACAAAGTAATGTTGTGTTGTCCATCTTTCGCATGGAGAGTGAACATGATCAGTGGTGGACGTTGACCATGAACCTAAAGTCCATATAGGATATTGATTTTATGTAATGGTAATTTATAAGGAAAAAACATTCATTACATATTTTCTTGGAGCTCTTCATATAAAAATATAGTGGAAGGTACATATAATAAAGAAAAAGAAATATCTGTTTTATGGGGTGAATGAGGAAAATATCACAATGAATTCACAGTATTTATACAAGTTCCACATAAATTCCAAGGGTAAGGTTGAACATTTATTTTTTTTATTAATTCCAAGTATATAATAATATTTGGTCATTTGAGAAATTCAAAGATAGTATAAAATTGTTGTTTTCCCATAATATCGAGTTATATATGGGTTACACTTATTTTTTATGTGTTCCTAATGATAAAAATGAATAAAATGGAGAATAATTGTCAAGAATTAATAGAAAAATAATATAGAGAAATGAAGTCCCCGCATTCCATTTGTCAAAATTGTGGGAAGAAGAATCCTAAAAACTATATAAATGGAAAAAATAGATATTTAAAATATTGAAAATAATTTAATCAATGTAATTAATTTAAAAAAAAATTAGATTTAATGAAAATGGGGATGAATAAAATAACATTAAAATCAACACTCATCTTATGATTCAGTGTTTCAACTACAAAGGAAATGGTACATATTCTAGACTGTGACCTATGACTAATGTTTTCAATGATAATAAATTATAAAAAATTATAAGGTCGTTGGAGTAAGGAAGGTCATATGTTATTACATCTATAAGTGTGCATTGACAAAATAATTTGGTGATAGGTACCCTAGTTATTCATTATATTATAGTGAACATACATTTTAATTATAGTTCTACAAATTCATTAATATATTACATGTTTAGTATAATTATTTTAACAACACCTCCAAAAAAGGGGTTTATAAATATGAGACAATGTAAAAAAGAGAATTAGTTACATCCCAATAATATAACTACTCCTTGATCAATGATATAAGGGTGAATATTGTAGAAAATTTCATAACACTATAGTGTATTTTTATTATATTATGGTAATGGAATTTATGATCTTATATAAAAACCACATCAAATATAAAGAGAGTGACATCACTCTTCATATCCAAAGACATTCAATTATTATGTACACCTGTAAGGATGAGGATGAAACTCCCCTAAAATATTTTATTCATGAATTTTTATTATTTCATTACGAGAAATCTTGAGACAGTGTAGGGAATCATGATTAAAGGCATGTGCATTGAGTGCGATTGTACATATATATTCCCTAAAGAGATTCTTCTTCATCATCAAATAGATTGGTTGAGTACACAGTATAACACATATATTGACCTCTACAATTATCATAGACTTCTTATTTAATGGAAGTAGTTGAGTAGGAAGAGCTGAAAAAGAAGTAACAAGATAATATAGATAAAATATACATTTTATTGATTCACTATATGGTTTGTTGGTCATCTTCTTGTACAATATTAATGTGTTAATGAACCTCTATATAGAATATCCCGTACTCAAAAATATCACAATAATGAACATGTATCCTCATTAATAGATAAAAAACATAATAGATCAACAATGTGTGGACCTGTATTTATGTAATGAAATATTTTATCCATGAGATCACCAATAATGTGTGAATAATGTATATATTACCAAAGATGCCTTTTGAAAAAGCATTAGAAAATATGAGTTCAAAGGCACGACATTTGGATAGACTAAATATCTATAAATAATGATGGAAATAATTAATTGAGAATTGAGAATTTATATTTAACAATTAGTTATATTTATTATACATGATATTTTGATATATTCCAAATGAAATGAGGAGTATGATGATAATTGGAATATTTTTCTAAAGACATTGGGAAAGGATAATATTTATGAAATTTACAAAAAATATGAAATCTGAATGAAGGAGTTATCATTATTATGGATTGTTTTCACCTGTTAATAGGTATCTATAAAACCTTAAAAAAGGAATTTTGGACTAGCCTTGTTCATATTTTATCAGATAGGTCCACATTTTACATGTACATGATTGATATTGTAAATGAATTTTTGAAACATCAATATATTTTCATACTTTCTAACCTTGATGATGTGGAAGGGGTAATAATTTTATGGACTTGTAATGTGTAGAGCTATTTATGCTATTGAAAAGTTGGATTTACACTACAATAATCTTCAAACATCCCTCAATTGGGGATTTTCTATCATATATAGATACGCATCAAAGATGTTTTTGGGATGTTTACTAATGAAAATCATACATTTATATTTTAGGCCTCATGTTAGTAGAATTTTCATGAGAAGAACTATCCAACACATGATTTAGAGTTTTTTTCATCATCATTTCATTGAAAATATCGTAACATTATCCCAATTTGAATAATTGTGAGATATATATTTGTCATAGGATCCCTATATATATATAAACACATATATGAAACAAAATATGTTAAAAATAATGATATTTAGATGTGATTAGAGAAAATCACTTTTCAATCCACTACAACCCCCAAAATCAAAACAACGGGGGATTTGTTATATATAGAAATGATCTAGACACCATATTGCCGATTATAATTGTGAAGGATCCAAACATTATACATATAAAAGGGATGGAAATGGGAATCATAATAAATGGAACATCATCTTTTTTTAAATAATTTTTTAACCATCCCTAATTGAGAATAGTGTTGATTCTTAAAGTAATGATGTGTAAATTTTACAATGGTGGAAACTATAAGAAATTTTAAATCCACAGAGATCAAAATTGATGAAGAATGAGTTCTGTGATTTCAGTAATGATTATTTGTACTATATTGTTCAAATATAAATAATGTTATATTTTTTAATTCATATATCTTTACATTCCTCATCAACCCATGAAACATGATGATTTATCCTAATATGTGAGATCACTATTAATCATATTAAATAAATAAGGAATTCATTGAATATACATCAAAGTGTCTAGTATGATAGAATGTGATGTATTAAATTAAAGCGTCTTTGGGAATGATTCACCCATTACCCAAACATATATAAAATCATAATAATCACTATATTTTATTTACGGGTTATATAAATTCTTCCTGTGGAAATAAATTCACATGGGATGTGGTGGATGATCCAATATGGACAACTCACTTCATTGAAATTCTAGAGGACTTATTGTTAGGTCCAATAATAGGGATTCCAATAGACATTAGAGGGGAGATTTCATTTTTAAAAAATATATTTAAACATTAAGAGTGGAGTGTGATCCATTCAATTCTTAAAAAATTCAGACCCAATGATATAATTTTTTTAATGAAATGAAATGTGATAATGTGAAACATGAAAAAATAATAATTTTATAGTATTTTTGATTAAAAGGATCATACAGTTACTCTTCCCACACAAACTTGTTTTTTGGAAACCATAATGGTATATCATTTTTAAGGATATTGAGAACTATTCACATCCTTCTTTTTTACACATGGATGATTAAACCATTTCCATTTTCCTTTATGGTTTAAGACAAAAACTGAGAATTTTATAAGATATGACCCTAAGAAGACTTTTATAGGCTTAATACAAAAATCCTTCCATTTGGGGTTTAGATGGAACCCAAAATTTTACTGAAGAGAAACTTATACTAGTATTTTACAAGTGTAGAACAAACCATGACCTTCATAGTCTTCGTCTTAATATCTTCTATGTTATGGGCCAAGATGAACTCATTCATATAAGGGGACATACTATACAATAACTCATAATGGATGTTTCCTTTCATCTAATATTTTTTGAGTTTATTGGAAGAAATAATTCTAAGAGAATATACTAAACCTAGTATTCTATGTGGATAGAAAAATCCCAAATATACATTTTTAAAGGGAACTAAAATCACATGCAAGATATACTATGTGTGACAATATATCTCGGACAACAATATCATATGGAATTAATATTACAATTTCACTAAATAAATAATTTTAAATTAATATACCAAAGATTGAATCTTTTTTTACTGAGGACCTCATAGATGTTGAAATGGGGATCCATAGTTATCCCATAGTGTACTTTCACTAAGATGGTGAATGATGAATCTCTATGACTTTGTTTCAAACTATGCATAATTAAAAAAGGGAAATATTCATGTCTTTTATCACTTGACTGTATGAATTTTTTTATAAAATAAGATATTAAAATCTATTTTGTAAAAATAAATGAAAAAAATATCCTTCATAAAATTATATAATAAAATTTTCACATAGATAATCATTTCAATTATATTTGATGAAATAAAAAAAATAAAAATCCACTATTTATAAGTAATCTCATTAGATTAATAATAAAATTAAACTACTATGAATATATACATAAATTTATTAAATTATTTCGTTGAAATACTAAAACAATTTATATGAGACCAACTCTTCACATTCTATATTAAAATTTAACCACCCCTTATCCTTATTTTATAAATAAATGATTAATATTTATTTTAAAAAATAAGAGAAATTTAATATATACATGAAACATGTATATAAATTATATAAATTCATTAATTTATTCTATATATTATATTCCTGAAAAAAATCCTAATAATATTCATGAGAAATAGTTTATATTCCGATATTATTGAATTTTAATATCTCATGTTTCCTAAATTTGGTGTGAATATCCCTACATTTTTAATCTAATAAGATTTATAGTAAATTATTTATCAAAATTTTTAATATATGATCCAATGTTTTTTAGATAATAATGAGTAATTATAAATGAATAAAACACTAAACATGTTTTTAATACACATCCAGAAAATTGAAATGCTAAGAATAATGGAAAATATGGAATACTTCTAGTATTATGAAATACCCATTAAAATTTTTAAAACATTTTGGGAAATTATGATAGGTAAATTTCACATTACTTTTTCACTCCAAATATTCAAATATCACAATGTAAGAAAATTGATATAGTTGAATTCACGTAGGTGAATGAAAACTAAGGAAATTTATATATTTGGATCTAAGTAGCTTATTTACATATAGGATTTTAGGTATCGATTTTTAAATAGCTTAATGTAATCGTATACCACAACCTTTTAAATGTATTAAAATGAGAAATAATTTTAACATATGAGAATATCAACACATTAGTTTCTCAAATAAGAGAATATATTATGTATCCAAATTTAAATAATGAGGTTTATAAATTCGAAAAAGAATATATCAAATCTACAATCAGACATAATACATACGAAATTTTTTTAGAACTATCTTTTAGTCTAATTTAAATATATTTATATACATTATTTATATTTCAAACCAATATTTAATAAATTTAATATGCTTTTTATCCTAATTTATATTTGAAATACTATGGAAAATCTTTATATGAAACTGCAGATTTCATATTGAAAATTTTTATTAAAATAAAATTTAATTTCAAACATCATATTGATTAATTCAAATATTTATTTTTTTAATGAAATGGAGATAAATTTTTAATATTTTCAACACATCATGAATGACACAATTTCAACTTCTGTATCTCATGATATATTAAAAAATGTAAAAATGAAATAGTATTGGAAAATAGGAAATGTTTTTCACAAACTGACCATGTGGATTTTGATTTTACTTTATAAGAACATATTTTTGCCTACATGAGAATATTAAAAAAAGTATAAATTGTATTTTAAGGTCATAAATGATGTATTTGGACTAGTAAATCAATACTAAACAAGTTTAAAATGTTTTAAAAAATAAAAAAAATGAAAACAAATGATAAATTTTGAAAAGAATAATTATGACCTTATCAAATTTATGAGTATATTAATAGGAACATACGATTGAATACTGAAAAATTATGTTATATAAAAATAGATGTAAATTACACCTTATTAAATATTTAGGATGAAAACACAATGATGAAACAAGAAAAACACATATGTTAAATATAATAAAATGATTAATATTATGTATTTATTATGACATAAAAACAATATAAAGTAGACCAAACTTAATGTACTATTTAGTTACAACATAAAAATTATAATTAATAATGATTTATTTTTTTAATTAAAAAATAGGAATTAGTTAAAGAAAAAATAATGATTCTCATATTTTTTTTATAATTATAAAACTTTGTATTATTTCAAAATGTCTTCCCCATTTAGAATATATAAAAAATATAATGTTTGAGTAGAAAAATTATCTCTCCGAAATTAATAAAAAAAATTAACGAACCTTAAATATAATACTTTAGATAAAAATTTTATATTTAACAACATTATTAGACATACGTGTTTAAAAAATCAACAATTCACTTAAAACCCTTCTATTTTTATATAATGGTAATAATTTCACATATTTTTAGAGAAATGTGATAAAAATACTTTATAGTATATTCTTATATGAAACAAATAGTTTAATAATTATTTTAACATCATTATAGTATGTAAGATAAATATATAAATTGAAATATTATAAACAAATATTTATATAAATCAAACAATATTGTACTAAGAAATGTATTTTAGTATATACAGATTTCCTTAAAAACTGAAAATTTATGCATATAAACATACTCAAACATCCCCATAACTAAATATAAATCTTCAAAAGTATTAATTAATAAAAATGTGTTTAGAGTTTACTAATTATTTTTTATTACACATAATATATAAAAAATGATAATATTCAGACTAGACATACTTATGAGGAAAAAGTACATAAATTTTATAAGTTTTTCCCCCCATGATTGATACATTAAATAAATATATCAGTGAAACGAATTTTATTTCCAAATCAAATGATTCTATTGAATTATTCCTTAAAAATTATTTAATAATTAATCTATACATATATATAAATAGAATCCCAACATAGATAATCTTAGTAAGAAACTATTAAACAAAAAAAATTGAAAATTGAAATACATATATATAATTTGATGATTATAGAATCTTCATATGTAAAGAATTAATATCATATAGAAAATAATTTATTCCGCTTATATCGTAACAAACTTTTTTTATAAAAACAATACCAGTTTGTGTATATCAAAATTTTAAAATAAAATAATATAAACGTTTTTTTAATGTTTCGAAAACTACACATATAGAAAAATGTATAATATGTTTTTAAAAAATATAAAATATAAAATCATAATTAAGAACAAGATTAAATCCCTAAATTTTTTTATTCCATCCAAATAGATAATATTAAAAAAATTTATAAAATAAATTCTAATTATAACATTGAACACATATTTAAAAATATTTTAATATCTCAAGGAGCCATAATCATGTTATGTAGTATTAATTTTTTTTATATAACTAAATGATAAAAAGATACTTGTAAACCATAATTTAAAAGTAAAATAACATATACATTTTCATATAACTATATTAACCATATTCAAAATTGATATGGTAGAATCCCAAAATAATAGAGAGTATTCATTCTAGGACAAAATTAAATTAAATAAACTATAATTCTCAATAAATCATTCTATGAAGAAAATTATTATACAATTCACATTGAACATAATTATCAAAAAATATATATTACCTATGTATAATGAAATTATTGATTTTATATGAATATGGAAAAACCATTATCTAGAAAAAAAATAACATGTTTTGACAATTAATCCTTCTGATTGAATTTATAAATAATAATAATTTAATGAAAAAGAGATTAGTAAACTTCAATGGAAAATAATAAAAATATTGACCATAAGATCCTAATTTAGAGGAATTATCTAATGAAATATTAGTAGAAATTCCTTAAAAATTTATTTCTAAACAAAATAGAAAAAAATAATCTTAACTATTCCCATTCCAATAATAATTTTTTTTCTTGAACCATGATGGAATTCCAATATGAAAATATAAATTATATTTATTATAAATTGAATTATTCATAAAACCCTTTCATTTCTGAATTTACTTAATTCTTTATTCAGTGTTTCATTTTCGTTCCTAAAAATTTCGGAATCATTATAAACATTTTCATGCGAGGATGATGATTAATTTATAATATTTTCATTTTCAATTTTACGATTCTTAAATTTATCTTACCCAATATTCATATATTCATGAAATAAATTAAATCTTTTTTATTAATTTTAACTATTCATAAAAATAAAATATTTAATACTATAATTTTCATATTTAGGATTCTATATTTTATAATATACTCTTATCATTAACAATTTATATGTTTTTAGATATAAAAAACCAAATATTTAATAATTTACATAATTTCAAAGAAAGTAACCATTTTATTTCTTGAATACGTTAATATTTATCTTCAATTAATAGAAGTATAGATGTAATTTCATTTATTTTATCTTCATATGAATACAACATTTCACTGGGATCTAGTCATTTCCAAAATTGGTAGATATATAGTAGGTATTTGTAAATTAATTTTGTTTACAAAAACATGTTACAGAAATATTTTCATAAATTATATTATATAAACAAATATCACTTGATATATTATGTTTTGGAGAAATTGGTACCTTTGAATACATTGAATGAGTTGAAACATTACAAATTTCGTTATATCTTTTATCCTTATCACAAGAGATATAAAAATATATCAGTGAAGACACATATTTGTTTTATTTATTTGTTACCTTCCATTTAATTTTTGAGCATTATACAATTGGTTTTAATATAAACCTTCATTTGGATAAAAATATAATGTTGGAATAACATAAATACTAATTTGAAATTCATTGAATGGTATCCTCTAAAGGAAAATTTTTCTTATTCCAATTCATAGTGGGAAAATAATTTTTCATCATTATATACATTCAATAATTGATGAAAATAGATTTCAAGGAATCTTATTCTTTAACGGTAGTTGTCGTAAGCTATTTCCAAATAACATTTGTACTGCAATAACAAATATTTTTCTCAGAAATATATTCAAAAAGATTAAAATAAAGAATATTCATGTCGAAATAATTATGACCAAATTTCCCTATATTTTATATTTTATACATAAATTAGTTATTATTTTTAGTAAATTATAATTTATAATTACTATATCCTAAAATATAGTATCTATACGTTTTACATTATCTTTCATATGGATATTCTACACGGTATACTTAATAAAAATTGAATGTGGTTGTAATATTTAATTCAACCTACTTTCATTCCTCACGTCAGGCATCATAGAAAAATATTATTCCCTTTATCATGTTATATACATGGATAAAAAATTAACTAATTAATATAAACTAAATGATAAAATATATATCCCAAATTATTTAACCTATGATATCTGTTATGATATATAAAATATTATTTAAAAAATATGTCCTCAATGGTTCCTTCACCGATATCAACTATAAGTAATGAGATAGATTAATAACAATACTTTTCCTTATTAGAGTCACCCTGTTATACATATTTTTAGGATCCAAATAGGTAATGGATATGAAAAACATGGGGTAAATTGAATTTCTTTAAACCCCATAAAATTTTAAATTTTATAAGTGGAATTTGATCAGTTAAATTTTTTTATAAGAATCCACTACATTGATATAATAAATTAAGGAACAAATAAATTGTCTAAATTAAATGGTGAAGAAAATATGTTTACAGTAGTTTGATCTAAATTATCCTTTCATAACCAATCCCAATGGGACCCATGATGTGAATCCTCATGCCAGCCTCCAATAAGCATGGGGATTGTGAGTAGGACTAATTAGAAACATCACTAATATGGGAGTTCTTAGCCTAAGGTTATATACACACATAAATATCCTACCTCAAACCACGTTAAAATGAAAAATAGTTGATTATCCATCCATATATACATCTAAATGCCCAATGAATATTATGGAAACATTTTAAATAAAATCCCATTTAAGTAAAGAATAATATATTTTCATATATATGTCTATTTATGATTTAGATATTGTTTTAGAGGCTTAAAATGAGAATAAATCCAATCTTAAGAATAGAATACTCTAATAATTTAAAAATATTGTTTTACTGCCTTTTGATGGTAAACCATTTTTAAATATAACTATTGATAATTTTATAAGAACTATTTGTCAAAATAAACTTATTATTTAGAATTTGACATTTATATTTACATTTGGATAAATTTTTGGTATTTTTCTTACAATGTTCATTTTTTAATTAATAGTGAAAATACTGCATTTTACTTCAAAAATACTTTTTCATCTAATTTAATTATATGGTTAGATTAATTTTTTAATTGGTTTTAAAGTGTAATTAGAATATATTTTTACCATTTAATCCAATGGTGGTCATTAGAATTAATTTCACATTGAAATTGGACATAAACAATTGTCATTCATTTGATAGATATTGTTTCCTAAAAACACGCTATTTTTTTTGACAACGAGAATTATTTTTAAACTAATTACTGCAATTTCTGTGTTTGGAAAAATTGATTCTATATATGGAATCATATGGTCCAAATTAATTAATTAAAACTCTTTTTTGGACATTATAAATAGTATAGACGATAATTATCTTTAATTATCATGATTAATTTGTAATTGCATAGTTAAGGGTAATAAACTAATTTCATAATAATATAAAATATCCCCAACATGTGTCCAAATCCACGTTTTTTATTCATGTCCGACCATGTGATGCTTTTTACCGAACATGAGGGCCCATTGAGTCACATGGGTGCGATAGTGACATTTATGACATTATTTTTAAAAATAAGAGAAATATAACAAACGTTTGTCAATGCTAAGTAAAAAAATTTAATTTTGTTTATATAAATGATAACATAGACTATAAAAATTCATTGGAAGTATAATAATATTTCCTACATCATGTTATTTTTTTATAATTTTTAGACATTAAATAAATAAATTTATTTATGACACCATGATGATGTCGTGATTACCTCATTAATGAACGATATAAAAATAATGAAAAGATAAGTTAAAATCTAAGACATAAATTTTTTTAAAACCATTATGATTGGTGGATTTCGAATCCTTATCACCTTATCCCCAAATTATATAATTTTGGGACCTTTAAAATCTGAAAATCATTTAATAATAATGTAACATTTCATGACTTTCCAAAATTGACCCTCCTCCCTCTTATAAAAGGCCCCCACCTCTACCACCTTACCTACACCTCTAAATCCCATGAATTGTCCATCATCTGCTCATATTATCTCCCCAAATACCTCTATTACTTTTATAGGCCTCAATTTGGGTAGAAGTATTTCTAAGGAAGCCATTGCCTCAAATCAAAAAGAGCTACCCGATTTAGAGGTAATGTCTTCTCTCGAGTTTCTTCCTTTTATTTTCCTTCTTCACTCAACACTATCTTTTTATTATTTGATCCCATAATAATAGAAGTATACTTAGAATAATTGGATGTATTTATGATATGGATTCAACCTACACTTACACACACCTCCGTCTAATGGTTAAAGAACATACTGTTTCTGTGGGAGGCAAATTACTGCCTCACGAAACGATAATTGTTCAATTTTTGTTTAAAAACTTTCATTGTGGAACTTATGATGTCACTATATTTATATATGATATATATGGTATTTATTTTCTTCTATATGATTCTTAATTTAATTTTTAATTCACATCTTTATGATTTTCATGTGTGGAACTGCGATAATTTCATCAGAGGAAGTGTGGACAACTGCCGCATCATGTAATGTGACTCGTTCATGCCAAACATGGAATTTATAATGAATGTAATTAATGAAAATATTTTACCTATATAACATATATATTATACTATAATTTTAATATATATATGTCTCATTTAGTTTTATTTCCTTTAACATGACAACGAAATGAAAGTAGCGTTCATGCATACATACGACATATCGTCTCAATGAATGGTGCGTTTCATTTTTTATCTCGAAAAGTTATGGAATAGTATAAAATGAATACATACTGGATATATATGATATTTAAATCATTAATACTATTCTGGTGATGATGTAATTATAACTACATGGGCAATTTTTTTCAAACAAGAACATTTTTGACTCATGTACCAAACATCGACAAAACATATAATATGAACACACATAAATAACTAATTATTATAACATGATAATATGTGATATAAATTGAATAATAAACATTAATGGATGTCCTTATGAAATTATAAATTGATCTATGTTTATTGTTCATGAATATAAATAACGAACGAGAAAAAGTCGGACAAGAGGTAAGGGACTTCGTCTCAATCTCCTTTCATTTAGGCATACGTCAATTTATATATGACCTTCATTTATTAGTTGTATAATAAACCCTTTTGAATTTTAATTTATTTCAAAAGGAAGATTTTTACACAAATAATTTTACGAAATGACAAAAGGAATGTTTTTGTCTTACATATGCGGCAACAATGACTTCTCCTCCGTAGTGACCATTATTTGAGTTTCAGATTTCTCAACAAAGCCATAAATTTTTTAAAAGAAAAAATATATCATGTCCTACTTTTCTTTTATTTTGGTATTGAAAATGGTTTTGATAATATTTTGATTATATCAATGTGTTGTATTGATATCTTCTGATTGAAATGTGGAAATTTTATGTTTCCTTTATGCATGTATTATGTGATACTATTATGTTATTGTTCATGAGAATTTTTTATGAAATCAGGTGGTTTCGTGATAAACTAAGGGCGGGTGAGCCCGAGAGAGCTCTCCAATTCATTGGGTAATGTGAAGGAGTAAATCGCCAATGTTTCTCGAAGATATTTAGGGAATAAATTGTGATCGGTATTCCAAACGTTACTTTGAGGGTTACTCCCTACATAAGAATGTTATGAATTCCTCAAGTTACCTTTTTGACTTATGATTTCGATGAGTTATTCATAAATCTTATGATTTCATGAGGTATGTTAAACTTCATATCATTTATGAGTAAAGTATGATTTCATGGATTTGTATGTATACAAGTACTAATGTTTTTTTTTTCATATTATTATATCCCTTAATGAGATTTTTAAGCTCATCCCAAGTTTTTGAAATGTTTTTCATAGGTCACAGGAAAATTACATAATGTGATTATAGTTTCAAGGAAGTGTCAAGAAAGAAACCATGTTTTATTTTAAATATGTTTCCTTTGGTGGGAAAAATAAATATTGACTTTGATGTTACCACATTGTTTAAATGTTGAATGCAATGCATGATTTATGATTTGATTCTCTAAAACTCTAAACCTGAAAAGATCCTCAATTTGAATTCATGAAAAACCCAAGATTAAATAATGTTTAATTCTTGGGCCTTCTATTTGGTATCAGAGGCCAGTTTTGATAACTTTAGGAGTTATAATTCTATTAAATGATTATCCAAAAATATTGTTTTACACATTATGGTAAAATTGAAATGATATATCATTTGAAGATTTTCATGTTTCTTCATCTAAGACATGTTTGTTCAGAATGGTTTTCCACAGGGGAAACTGGGAAGCAGTGATAGGAAGGCATACAGAAGGAAATGACCTTCCAAATTAGCATCCTGAGATGGTCGGAATTGGAACATAACAGTTTGTTATAGTAATGGTGATTTTGACTCCCGTGATAAATGGTGTTGTTATCCATGCCCGAGATCATCCAGATCAACCACATAGGAACATGTCAGTGGTGGAACATTTCATGAGGAAACATCCCCCCTCATTCATAGGACCATTGGAACCTGTGCTAGCTGAAGGTTGGATTAAAGAACTGGAGTATATTTTTGATGTCATGGGGTGTTTAGACAATCAAAAGGTTAGTCTTATTGTTTACCGTTTAATGGTTGAAAAGATTAGTGGCGGTCAATGGATAAAAATATCAGGGACGCTGATGAGATTGATGCTCTTTACTGGGATGAATTCAAATGAATGTTTCTTGAGAAATATTTTCCATAAGCTATTCGATATTGGATGGAAAAAAATCCTAGAATTGAGGCAAGTGGACAACTCATTGGCTTATTATGAAGAAAAGTTCACTCAATTGGCAAGTTATGCTCCAAATTTTATCAGATACCTTGATTGTAAAATCAATTGTTTTTAATCAGAATTAAAGCCAAAATATAGAAGGTCATTAGCTTATCGTGAGTTAAATGGTTATGAAAAGCTTGTTCAACGTGATAAGAAGGTGGAAATGTAGTTTTACGATGAGCAAGTTTTCTATGACAACCAACAGAAGAAGATACCGAGGTGGTAGGAGAAAGGGAAGAATCCTTTAAAAAGGTTTCATAGTAAGAAAACTAAGTTTGTAGTTTGTGATAAATGTGGGAAAAAGCATGCTTGGGAATTTCTTTTGAATTTTGGAAAGTTCTTTTGATGTGTTGATATGGGACATAAGGCTCGTGATTTCACTAGAAACGATCAGGGTAATGGTATGACCAAATTTGATTTAGAGTCAGGGAAATGTTCCAAGTGTAATAAGATGGGTCATTATGCAAAGGAGTGTTCGAAAAAGAGCTCGAATGAAGTGAAGTAGTCAGACTACAAGCAGAAAGGTGTGGTTAAATCCATTGCAATGACTTTAGAAGATGTTGGGCCATCAAATGAATTGGTATTAGGTACATTGTTTGTTTTTCATATTATTCCAATGTGTTGTTTGATTCCGGGTCTACACATTCCTTCATCTTTGTAAAAATTTCTTGTAAATTGGGAATGATATTTCAATAAATGGCTCCTGAACTTTTGATAAAAACACCTTGGGGAAATTTTGAGGCCAAAATAATTTATAATAATCTTCTTATACTTATCTGGGGAAGAAAAATACTTTCAAACCTTACTTTTTTATGTCTAGTAGAGTTTTATGATCTCCTAGGTATGGATTCGCTCTCTGTTTCCCATTCTAAGATTGAATGTAGTGCTAAAGAAGTTTCTTTTTAGAAATACTTTCAGTTTGTGTACATTAATGAGTCCTTACTGTTGATAACATATCATTAGGTTTAGAAACTTGTAAAAGATGGAAATTAATGTTACCTTGCACATATTTTTTAAAATAGAAAACAGTTCAGATTAATGATGTGATAGTGGTAAATGAGTATCCTGATGTTTTTTCTGATGAGTTTCCTGAAATAATACCATATTAGGAAGTTGGATTTAATGTTGACTTAGTTCCTGATGTAAAACCAATTTCAAAGCCCCCTTATCGAATGGCTCAAATTGAACATTTAGAGTTAAAGGAGAAATTGCATGATTTATTAGTGAAAGGTTTCATTTGACCTAGCACATCACTATGGGGTGCTCCTGTCTTATTTTTTTAATAGAAAGATGGTTCATGTAGACTTTTCATTGATTATAGATCCTTGAGTAACATCACTGTGAAGAACAAATATCCTTTGCCTCGTATCGATGATTTGATTTATCAGCTCCCGGGAGCTTAGTATTTTTCAAAGATTGACTTGAGATCGATGTACCATCAGTTGAAGGTAAAATAAAGAGATATTCCGAAGACCGAGTTTTGTACAAGATATGTCCATTATTAATTTGTAGTTATGCCTTTTGGGTTAACCAATGCACCTGCTGTATTCATGGACCTTATGACTAGAATTTTCCATCAGTTCTTGTATAAGTTTGTGGTTGTTTTCATTGATGATGTTTTGGTATTTTTAAATGTAAATAGAAGCATGAAAGTCATTTAAGGGTTATTTTTCAAACCATAAAAGAAAAGATATTGTATGATAAATTTAGTAAGTATGAGTATTGGTTGCAAAAAAATTCTTTCCTTGGTCACAATGTTTCTAATGATGGAATAACATTTGATTCTGCAAAAACAATGGTTGTTGAATAATGGACAATATGCACAAATATAACCGGGATTTGTACTTTTTTTGGTTTGGAAGGATATTACTAAAGGATTTTTAAATCATTTGCACAGTTGTCCAGCTCATTGACTAATCATACTAGGAAGGGTGTTAAGTTTATATGGACAAAAGAATGTGATGATTGTTTTCAGGAATTGAAAAGAAGAATAGTGAATGCTCCAGTATTGGCACTACCTTCCAGGAATGGTGAGTTTTTTATTTATAGTGATTCTTCATTAAAAGGACTTGGTTGCGTAATAATGTAGAATGATCATGTAATGGATTATGCTTCACATCAGTTGAAAAAACATGAGATAAATTACCCTACACAAGATTTGGAATTAGATGATGTCGTTTTCACTTTAAGAATTCAGAGGCATCATTTGTATGGTGTAATGTGTGAAATATATATTTATCAAAAAAAGTTAAAGTATATATTTACTCAAAAAAATTGAACATGAGACAGAGGAGATGACTAGAATTAATCAAGGATTATGATTGCACGATTCACTACCACCCCAGAAAAGAAAATAAAGTGGAAGATGCTTTGAGTTGAAAATGTAATGCTTCATTAACCACGTTATGTTTGGAATGTGATCCTTTGGTTAAGGATTTGATGAATTCTGGCTTGGAAATAGTTGGAGAAAGAAATTATTCTGATTTGTTTCGGGTATCAGTGAAATCATCTCTATCAAACAGAATTATGCAAGCACAGAAGCAAGATAGTGAGTTGCAAGAAAAAGGTAGAGCTGGTTCAGAAGGTTATGTTACATGAATTCAACATTGATAATGATTGTGTTTTGAGATTTGGTAAGAGATTGTGTGTGAATTTTGATTCATAGTTGAAGACAGAGTTGTTATGTGAAGCTCATAGTTCTCCATTTTCAATTCCTCTAGGAAGTACTAAGATGTATAGATATCTTCAGGAGTATTACTCGCGGGATTGAATGAAAAGAGATATTGCTGATTATACTGTGAAGTGATTCACTTGTCAACATGTTTAAGTAGAATGGAAGTTGCCGAAAGGGATTGCTTCAGCCTTTACCAGTGCCAGAGTAGAAATGGGAGAATATATCCATTGACTTCGATGTGAGATTACAAAAGACACCTCAAGGTAATAATTCAATATGGGTTATTGATGATTTCTTGACTAAATCTTCTCATTTCAATGCTATAAAAGAAACATTTTACCTAGATCATATTTTTAGATTGTATCTTTAAGAGATATTTAGGTTACACGGAGCTCCCCTCTCAATTGTATCTGATCTTGATCATAGGTTCACTTCTTATTTTTGGAAAGGCCTTCATAATTAATTGGGTACTGAATTAAATTTTAGTACAGCTTTTCATCCTCAATCAGATGGGTTTTCAGAAGGAACAATTTAGTCATAATAGGATATGCTATGTGCTTGTTCGATGGATTATCAGGGCTGTTGGGGCCAAAATCATTCATTGGTTGAGTTTTCTTATAATAAAAATTTTCATTCCCGTATACAGATGGGACCATATGAGGCATTATGTGGGATGTAGTGTCGAACTCCAGTTTTTGGGATGATGTAGGTAAAAGGATGTTGATGGGACCAGAATTAATTGAAGAGATAGCAGAAAATGTTCAGTTGATAAAGAAACACATGATAACAGCTCAGAGCAGGCAGAAAAGTTATGCGGACAACAGGAGGAAACATCTCTCTTTTGAGGTTGGTGATCATGTCTTCCTCAAGGTTTCACCATGGAAAAGTGTGATGTGATTTGGTAAGAAAGGAAAGATGAGTCCAAGGTTCATTGGACCATATGAAATTCTGGAGAGATTAGGATCAGGCGCATATCTAGTGGTTTTAATTTCAATTTTATCTCAGGTACATAATGTTTTTCATGTTTCAACATAAAGAAAGTACATGCCAGATCCATATCATGTTTTGAGTCTAGAGGTAGTTCACCAGGAAGAGAATATATCTTATGAGGAACAACTAGTCTATATTCTTGACCACATGGAGCAAGTGTTGTGGAATAAGGTGATTCATCAGGTAAAGGATATATGGAAAAACCATATAGTTGAAGTGGAAACATGAGAATCTGAAAATGAAATGAGAGATAAATACCCCCACTTTTTTAATAAGTAAATAAATTGTGTGGATGAAATTTCCTAAATGGTGGAAGGATGTAACATCCCATGTTAGTAATGAATATTATATTTTCATATCAATGTCTATTTATGAATTAGATAGTGTTTTAGAGGTTTAAAATGATAATAAATCCAACCTTAAGCATAAAATACTCTAATATTTTTAAAAGATTGTTTTAAAGCATTTTGATGGAAAACCATTTTTAAATATATCGTTTGACAATTTTATAAGAACTATTTGTCAAAATAAACTTATTATTTTGAAATGGGAGATTGAAATTTACATTGGATAAATTTTTGGCATTTTTATGAAAATGTTCATTTTTTAATGAATACTGAAAAATACTGCATTTTACATCAAAACTAATTTGTAATCTAATTTACTTATATGGTTAGATTATCTTTTTAACGGGTTTTAAAGTGTAATTAGAATACATTTTTTCCATTTAATCAAATGTTAGTCATTAGAATTAATTTCACTTTGAAATTGGACATAATCAATTGTCAATCTTTTGATAGATATTGTTTCATAAAAACACGCTATTTGTTTTGACAATGGGAAATATTTTTAAATTAATTACTAAATTTTTGTTTTTTTGAAAAAATTTATTCCATATTTGGAATAATAAGGTCCAAATTATGTAATTAAGACTTTTTTTGGACATTATGAATATTTAGGATAGTAATTATCTTTAATTATAGTGATTAATTAGTAATCTGGTAGTTAAGAGTAATAAAATAATATCATAATAATATAAAATGACCCCAACATGTGTCCAAATCCTATTTTTTGAGTCATGGACAACCTTGGAAAGAATTTTACCGAACATGAGGTCTCATGGAGTCACATGGATGTGATAGTGACATTTATGACATTATTTAAAAAAAAGAGAAATATTACAAACATTTGTATATCCGATATAAAAAAGTTAATTTTGTTTAATTAAATGATATCATAGAATATAAATAGTAATTGGAAAGATAAAAATATTTCATACATCATGAATTTTTTTTATAATTTTTAGACATTAAATAAATAAATTTATTTATGATACCATGATGATATAGTGATTACCTCATTAATGACTAATTTAAATAAAATGAAAAGATAGGTTGAAATATAAGAAATACGCTTGTCAAAAACCTATTGGATGGGTGTATGTAGAACGCCTATCACCTTATCCTAAAAATATATCATTTTTGGTCCTTTAATACCCGAAAATCATTTTATAATAACGTAACATTTCAAGACATTCCAAAAGTGTCCATCCTCCCTCTTTTAAAAGGCCCCTACCTCTATCCCCTTACCCACACCATTCAAGCCCTTTTATCATCCTACCACTGCTCATATTATCTATCAACATCCCATTATTTGTCCTAAAAGCCTCACTTTGGGCAGAAGTCTTTATAAGGAAGCCTTTGGCTCAAATCAAAAAGAGTTACCCGATTTAGAGGTAATGTCTTCTCTCGAGTTTCTTCCTTTTATTTTCCTTCTTCACTCACCACTATAATATTATTATTTGATCCCATAACAACAACAATATACTAAATATACTAGGTTGTTTTTATGATAAGGAATCTACATACACTTACACACACTCCCGTATAATGGTTAAAGAACATACTGTTTCTGTGGGTGGAAAATTACTGCCTCACGAAACGATGATTGTTCTATATTCTTTTAAAACCTTTTATGGTGGCCATTATTATGTAACTATATTTATATATGATATATATGGTATTTATTTTTTTCTATATGCTTCTTAATATTATTTTTAAATCACATCGTTATGCTTTTCATGTTGTGGAACTGCGATAATTTCTTCTGAGGAAGTGTGGTCTACCGTCCCCACAAGTGATGTGACTCATTCATGCCAAACCTGGAATTTATAAAGAATGTAATTAATGAACATATGTTACCTATATAACATATATATTATACTGTAATTATAATATATATATATATATGTATCATTTAGTTTTAATTCTTTTAATATGACAATGAAATGAAAGTAGAGTTCATGCGTACGTGCGGCCTACCGTCTCTATGAACGACTAATTTAATTTTTTATCTAAACAAATTATGGAATAGTATAAAAGAAATATATAATGGATATATATGATATCTAAATCATTAATACCATTCATGAGATGATTTACTTATAACTACATGGGCAGTTATTTTCAATCAAGTTCATTTTTCACGCATGTACCGAACATCGACAAAACTTATGATATGAACTCACATAATGGACTAATTATTATAACATTATAATATGTGAAATTAATTGAATAATAAATATTAAATGATGTCATTAATCAATTATAAAATTACCTATGTTTTGTTATTCAGAAAATATAATGAATGAATGAGAACAAGTCGTACTTGAGGTAAGGGACTTCATCTCAATCTCCTTTCATTGAGGCATACTTCAATTTATATATGACATTCTTTTATTAGTTATATAATAAATCCTTTTGACTTTTAATTTCATTCAACAGGAATTGTTTTACACAAAGCATTTTACTAGACCACAAAAGGAATGTTTTTGTCTTATGTATGTAGCGACAACTACTTCTCCGCCACCGTGACCATTATTTGAGTTTTGGCTTCCTCTACAAGCCATAACATTTTTAAATGAAAAATAAATACCATGTTTTAATTTTCTTCTATTTTGTCATTGAAAATGGTTTCAATAATGTTTTGATAATATCATTGTGTTGTATTGATATCTTGTGATTGAAATGTGGAAATGTTATGTTTCCTTTATACATGTATTATGTGATACGATTATGTTATGGTTCATGGGCATTGTTTATGATGTTGGCTGGTTCTGTGATAAAATAATGGTGGGTGAGCTCGAGATAGACCTCCAATGCATTGGGTAACGTGATGGAGTTAAACTCTATGGTTTCTCCAAAGAGATTTAGGGAATATATTGTGATGTATATTCCAAACGTAACTATGAGGGTTACTCTCAATGAAA
Source organism: Viscum album (assembly GCA_963277665.1). Taxonomy (NCBI): domain Eukaryota; kingdom Viridiplantae; phylum Streptophyta; class Magnoliopsida; order Santalales; family Viscaceae; genus Viscum; species Viscum album. Next base: position 1,022,064,762 of record OY728143.1, read on the forward strand.
GATTGTAATGAATGCCTCTTGTTACCTTTATGCCTTATGATTTATATGAGTTATTCATAAATATTATGATTTCATGAGGTATGTGAAAGGGATAATGTGTTATGAGTAAAGTATGATTTCGTTGATTATTATGTATACATGGACTAATGTTTTCTTTACATATTTTTATATCCCTTACTATGCTTTTTATGATCACCCCATGTTATTGAAATGTTTTTCAGAGGTGAAGGGAAAAGTACATGATGTGATGATAGTGTTGAGGAATTGTCATGAAAGAAGCCTTGTTTTATTTTAAATATGTTTCCTTTGGTGGAAAAAATGAATATTGTCTTTGATGTAACCACCATATTTAAATGTGGAATGTAATTAATGATTTATGATCTAACTCTCTGGAACTATAATCCTTAAAAGATCCTCAATTTGAATTTTCTTTCCATAACCAAATATTAAGTAATGTTTAGGACATGGGACTTATATGTTATGGATGTTAAATAGGTCCAAGTAAATTCTCACCATAAAGAGTCTAAATAAATAATACAACCTAAAACATATATAATTACTAATATCAAGATACCACATGAACTCATAGATTATATCTGGCTGAAAAGAAAAAAATCTATTCCTAGTCTATATTATATATTTTCAAAATTTCAACCATTTAGAGAAGACATTATATCTGAGGTAAAAACTGTGCAATGGTGAGTACTACAAACCCAGTAGGATACCCTGAAACCACAACGAATATGAGAATAATAATAATTTTCATATAAATTAAAATATATGTTTACAACACTTATAAAGGTAAAATCCAATTATATGTAACAATTTCACACTATATCAAGTTCAATTCATAGTCATAATGCCATTCAAGGATTCGTTTTTAGGATCAACGTAGAACTCTTCCAGGACAACACACCCCATAAATAAGGTAGTACATATGAAATATATCTGATAATTCATCTTCATTGGGTGTCTTCATTAGAACTATTCAATAAAATTCTAAATATAATGATACTGCGAAATGGGATCACACCCAAGTCCATGGGGTATACCAAAAACCCAATCTAGAATAATTCTCTATGGAGATGATCAATCCGAGTGTATTTATGGTCATGAAAATATAATAAATCCACATAGGACATGATTATGATAGTGGATATCACATTGGGAATCACTAAAGTATCTAACAATTCAATCTAATTATTCATACTTAATGGGACAGTATAAAATATATAGGACATGATTCTGTACATGTAAAATCTCTACCTCTAATATACCAAATATGGACCTTTACAAAAAAATCCAATCATAATGAAATTAATTGTAACATAATTTTGGTAAAAATGATACATATTGAAAATTTATATTACATTTTAATCATAAGATATATAAAATATTTCCTTTGAGAACACCATTATTCCCCTTAGCATAACACTTCATATCATTCATAATATACATCTTAAAATTATTAGAAAAATGAATCCTAAGAAAGGTGTGAGTTGAGATACACAATAAGAGAACACATATAGTGAAAGGTATCATAAACATGAAGAAATTATCTTGTAAATTTTATCAAATAAAACACAATCCATTTAATCTATAATAGGAGATTAATATAGAAGGATTAAAGGATGACCCCATAAATCTAAAAAAATAATCTCCGGATAATGAAACAAATTCTTGGGTATTCTGTTAGTCAAATAATAAAATTGAATATCTGTAAGTAAATTCATAGTGATAGAATGGATAATTACGAACAACTAATACATACTAACAATGATGAGTACCAATAATCTCATATTTTCACGATTCTATGCAAATAACCAATCATTATCAAGGCATCCTCAAAACTAAACTATTAAATGGTAAATACCTTCATTATAAAGCACTCTAGATTGACTCATATGACCTAGAGAAGCATCAAGGGGATATATAAGGCCCCACCCAATAGATACTACGTCCAATTAATTATTCATATAAATAGGGTGATACAAAAACCTCATACAAAAAATAAATGTAAATAACATTCCCCAATTAGTAAACATAATCACAACCCATTTAGAAAATACGGTAAAAGGTATCAAAATAGACCATCCACAACAAAACTGATCATAATCCATTTATTATAATCTGTTTGATGATATCATAATAGATTAATCTCAATGAATCATAATAATAATGAATGGGTGTTGACATAGCTGAAAATACGATAAAAAATCATTGGACATTCATGTGATTAATACCTTTTTACATTGAGATAATTTATTTAAAGGGATAATAATTTATAAAATAAGACTTTTTATTATAAAATTACATTGTATGAATTTAATGTAATATTCTAAATGTTGATGATTTATTATAGAATTAAATTTTTATTATTCTATAGAAGATAAAAAACACTCCCATATTTTTTATTGGAAAATTTTGAAAGTAAATTTTTTATGAAATTTTAAAATATTTATTGTAAATAATTAATTAAAACAAAAAAAATTAGTTAAAATGACTTCAAATAATTATTGGATAATAGTAAAATCTGGTTTGGAACATTTTAAGAAATCATAGATATGGAGAGAAATATTCCCTAGTGGAGATATAAAAAACCAATCCAGAAAATGATTAGATTGTGATATAACCCCTTACCACTATTTAATCAGCTGAATCTTATGCCCCATGAGATAAATAATATAATTTGAATCTTTATATACAATAAATATAAAGATATTCATGATATAAAATATCATAGGGGAGAATATAGACCACAAAAAACGAATAATTAATGAATATAACATTTTTCTCTTGTTATATATTATATATAAAACATATAATATATATTCATATCATATATGTTCTTTTTTTATGGTTAATTTTTAATTTTTTAGTGACCATATTTACCCACATTGTGTAATAATTTATTTTTCCTCCGTAAGACGTTATGATATTAAGTAAGTGTTTAAACCAAATAAAAATGGCTTAAGTGTGATGTCACGACCCGACCATACCCGGGCTCGAGCCGCAACTACCCCAAGCCTGCCTCCATAGGCCAGGGGATGGCGACCCTCGCCGAAGGCACAATAACTCAAGGAGGAATTTTCCTAAGCACATGTACACACACACACATCACACTCAATGAAAAAGTGTCGAGTAAAAGATAAAGGACAAGTAATGTAAAAGGGAAAATTCTATATATAAAACACAAATGGTGAATCAACCTCTAATTAGTACAATGAAAGCTGAAGGTAAACAGAAAAGGAAAAAGGGAAAAACATGCGCCCAACCAGAAAAGTGCAACAACCAAGAAATAGGTGAACAAAAGAAAAACAGCTGGAAGGGTCCCCCACCAGGAACCCGACTACGACCACCACACGCGGTCCAAGCTCCCGAACTCCTATGATCCACTGATGTAATGACCAGCCTGTCCGTCATCGTCATGGGATCAACAAGTGTAGGAAAATCCCAAGCAGGGGTGAGTATAAAAATACTCAGTAGAATACCCCGAAGGCTCGAGGGAGCAACAAAGGAGGTACCTAAGGGTGAGCAGTAGAGAGAATATGAAAAGTAAAGGAGTACAATCAAGAGTGAAGTTAATAGTAACAGTATAGAGTCCAGCTCAACCCATCAAGATGAAAGAAGGCAGACTCGTCCAAACACAAGGAGCTGGAAACGGTGGGAAGATGAACTTCCCGTCGAGTCTTCGCTACCTATAGCAGGAGAGTAGATTCGTTCAACCATGAGAATCTAGAAACCGAAAGAACGTGGCATACCCCACGTGTCTTTGCCTCTCATGGAGGGAGAGTAAAAAAGCCCAAGAAGTGGGTGCCAAAAAAAGGGATACATATATATATATTCTCTCTCAAGAAACCCAAACAAGATCTTAATGGGATCTCTATCTCGTAGCTCAGCCCAAGAAAGTGAGTCACCAACAGTCCCATAAGTAAACACCATCGATGCCCAGCATCCCGCACATCTTCCCCAAACTGCATTTCAAGGGATCAAATCACTGCACCTTGACACTATCCCCTTTGGGCGGCACTGACTCGCTCGCACGGTTTTAGGTCGCGTGAGAAAGATGCATCTGGGTGGGGAAACCGCCCATCATACATGAGAGTTCTGGGGGAATGTCAAACTACACAATGTCACTACCCCGCAGTCGAGAGGTCTGCTCAAAGTCGTCAGGCGAACCCCTGGCTAGCCCGCTGGAGGGTCCCTGGAAGTTGACGGGTTCCCACTGGAGGGAGAACTGGCAAGAGTCGATGGGTTCCACACTACCCATTCCTGTAAAAGGGTAATCCTCTGGAGGGTGACCCGGATAAAGTCGGTGACAAGACCACTACCTAGCCCAGCTGGAGGTAACCCAGCATCAGGGACCACTTCCCAACCTAGTTGGAGGTAACCCCGGCATTCGGGACCACTGCCCAGCCCAGTTGGTGGTACGCCTGGCATCAGGGACCACTACCTAGCCCCGCTGGAGGTAAGCCCTGAACTGCTCTGGCCATCCCTGCTGGATGGTACTTCTCGGTGAACACCACTGTACTAGCCATCCCTGCTGGATGGTACAACTGGCGAGCCCTAATCAAAACAACCTCAACCCTGCTGGAAACAACCTCAGCCCGGCTGGAAACAACCGCAGCCCTGCTGGAAACATCCTCAGCCCTGCTGGAAACAAACTCATAGGTAGAGTATCAGTGCCCGCATAAAGTTTTGGTCACACCGAATCCACGAGATCTCTACTAAGGAACACAGATTGACGGGAGAATCTCCCTAGGCCTCACAAGGCGATCCCGCTCCAATCTGCTGAGTCACTGTCAAAGCGGACCGAGACCACTCATCCCAGAAAGTGTGGAAAACACCCACACTATACGAACACCCGTAGTCCCAAATGGTGCCACAGTCTGGTTAAAGGGGCACGGTACTGAAACCCCTCACAGCTGAAGAAATAGAAGAACCAAACCATCCCTGTCAGCCAAACGAGAACAGAACCAGGGGAAAACTCAACCTTGCTGGTCAACAGACAAGAACGGGACTAGGGGAACACTCAACCCTGCGGGTCTTCAAACCTGAACAAAGGGACCCTCTACGTCACGTGAGGTCAAAAGTACATTAAGCAGAACATTGCACGCACATGGGGCCCACAAGACGTGTGGCCCCAAGTCAGCCCCAACTAAGCGCACCAACGTTCTCAGGTACAAACAACCACACGTACCTCCAAGTGTTCCAGTATACTCCCAGGTTATTCCACGTCTCCAGCCCAATGGCTAACATGCACCCGACACCCAACGTCAACGCGAAGGCGTGAACGTAACAACTCCACCTTGCCACATCATTGGCCCTGGAACGACCAACTACATCTCATCAGACATATGCTTCATTCACACGGGAGTGCATGCGATCATATGACAAGGGTTCCCTACCAACATTTTGGAAGGATCCACCACCGGTACACCGTACATATTTTCACATTTAATAAGATTGTGTAAGAGGCTCCACCCGCTAGAATAGATATCACCATTGTAATCCTCGAAGAAACACACGCAAGAAAGACTACGTACTCCCCTCAAACAGATATTCGATGGAAAGTCGCCAATACCACCTTCGCCCGTATGGTATCCCGTGGTCCCGAGCCTCGGCCCCAAAAACAGTCATGTGCATCGCACCATTGCGATCCCCTCAGGAAAACACGTCAAAAGGACTTCTCACTTGAGTGCAACGGATATCCAGAGAAGAAGATGCATTCCGGCGCACCACACATGAGCGACGCTTCGTGGGTCCCACATCTCGGTCCCCAAACACAATGAACGGTCACACTGTTGCGATCCTCTTGAACAAGTACACAAGGTGGACTATTCACATGTCCAAAATGGTCTCCCAGTGATAGATATGGAAAATCGCCCTCAGCGACCAAACGGCCCCCATGGGGCTCGCACCATCATGCCGAATTAGAGCCGGTAGATTCCACTATTGAAATACCCTCAGAAAAACATCCTGAATTGACTGTTCATACGCCGAAAATGGACACCCAATGAGAACACTGCTAAACGCAGCTCACAACTCAAAAGACTGGCTGTGGGGCACACACCTCAACTCTAGCTTCATCAACTAAAACCACAATGGAAAACTACGCCTTGGCACCAGGGTCCCAACGCCGCAGACGGCGCTCAAAATGGACGTCATACGCATCTGCACCGTCCAAAACACGATCCCCCGGAAAAATGACAATTCGCTCAAAGATGCGTTGCGCCTTCACGGACCCTCATTTCGGGAAATAAATATTCCCAAAACCATCGCAAAAAGATAGCCTCGACATCAGGTCCACGCCGCCGCAGACGGCATGCAAAACGGACGCCCGAAGCTCAAAATACGGGCCTCCAAACTTTTAAGGGGGATTACACGTAGGTCGGACTGCGGAACCGCGACCCCACCGCTGTGCCCGGTCCGGGAGAACCCGCGGGCCACCGCACCGCAGCCCGCCGCCTCCCATGAGGCCCGCGCGCTTGCGCGGGCTCCTCCACCGACTGGCCAGCTGGCCGATCACATCCACGCAGACACCCGCCATCGGCGGGTCCTGTCTCCTCGCGGGGTCGCGTCCCAGCGACCCCCGCGGTCCCCCTCACCAGAGCCCTCGATCGACACCATTGGTAGGTCAGCCTACGCTGCCACCTACAGGAAGGGATCACCGCCGCGTCGCCCTCCGCCGATGTCGCTGCCCGAAGCACCTGACGCCACCGCCGAAAGGCTCACCAGACCGCCGTCATCCCGAAGCCGCCGCCGTTGCCCGAGCCTCGCCGAACCGCCGGAAAACCACCAGAACTCTTGAAATTCCTGTAAACTTCACAGGACCGCTGCCGGCTCCTCAGAGATTGGATTTCAATTCCGGAAGAAGCATCAGAAATATCAGAACATACTTTACGCGACTATGGTCTTAGATCAAAGATCAGGAAAAAATTCAACACTAAAAAACCCAGTTCAAAGTAGGTGCGGGAATTTAAAACAAAACAAACACTCCTACCTCGTTGGGCTTGGCCCGACGCTTCCCGGAGGGTCCGCCGCTGCGCCACTGCCTTGTTGGAGCTGCCTCCCCAGAGTGGAGGAGGAGATGGAGGGCTTCCAGCTACTGCTGTCCAGGTGAGTAAGAAGATGATGGAGGAGTGGGTTAAGTGTTTAAATAGAAAACACTTAACCACCCACCTGTCGGCCCGAACCCAAACTCCCGACAATGCAAGGATTAAGCCTCCCCTAGGCTAAAAACCATGCTCTGAACGCAACGGAGGTCTCAGATTTTTAATCTGAGGCCCCATTCAAATGTTATAAAACTGAACACCCAAAGCTGTAAAATTACGAAAACGACCCCAAGGCCATTTTTCACAGATGTCCCGCGCCCGCAAAAATTATACCCCTCCTAGGGTAAACAAAATTTTCTGAACTCAGCAGTGCCCTCAGTTTTCCAATCGGAGCCACCATTAAGAGATACTTTGAGTTAAACTGTTAAAAGAATAAATTAATTAATTTAATTATCCGTTTAACATTCTGAAAGCGGGCGAGGGGTCCAAACGTCCTGCACTGACATGTTTTATGTTGTTCCTAGGGTAAACATGACATTCCGGACCCATCCGTACACTCGGAAATATGACCCAGATCACCATTTAGGATTTATCCCATTTTTTGGCATTCCCTATGTGAACACACTTTGAAATTTAATTCCAGCCACTCCGGGGCTCGGAATCGCACGCCGTCTGAGGGCGCTGCTCTGGAAGAATATCAAGAATAATCCAAAGTCCTTTGAAGACAAAAACAGGGTTCTTAAATCATTCCCTCCTTCAATAATTTCATTCACAAAAATCAAAACCATGGAACAACTCCGGGTACTAAGCCCGCACCTAGCTCCCTCGTACCCAGAAGAACTCACACACAGCTCTGCGCCACTGCACACAGACCAAAGGATTGATTTGTTTCACGCGAGGTCTACCCTTGTTGAGGACGTGCATATAAGCATGCACAAATCTCCTCAGGTGAGTCACGTGGGAGATTCTATGCACCCAAACTATCCATTGGGGTTAGGGAAAGGTTGTATGGAACCTCGTCGTCCCTTAGCATGGTCTCAATCGTCCCAAAGGACCACAGGGGTAACTCAACTCCCCAACTGAACCCTTACGTCGCACGTCACGACTGGAATCACCGCATGCACCTGGAACAAGGCCCGGTGATTCCCTTATTCACAATATTTGTATGGTGAAACACCCAAGGATATATGGTCATGCATGGTTTCACAGTTGATGTCTCTCAACAAAGACTCTCTTACAGGCTCAGAGAGCGATGGAGTCGAGGACATCGACTAAAGAGGATGGTTACACACCTTCTACTCTGCCAACACAGTGTTACACCCGACGCCCTGTGTCACCCTGGTAACACCTCATACAAGTGGTCGGGAGAAAATAATTTAACAAACAATGTCTAATAATTCTACTGCAAAAAGAAGAAGATCCATAGAGCATACCTCTTACCGCCTCATGCTCTGCAGGTTCGTAGACATCCAATGCTCACAGCTGTCTGTGGTCCCAACTGTTAGCTCTCGGAGCCTGACATGGACCACCTAGTGGTGATGGGAGGACCTCGTAAAGCCGTCCCCCACTACCAGCTCCTTTCGCTCCTCTTCTAGCACCACCTCCTTGGGCGCTACACCGATCACGACGCTGCCTCTGCCATGGTGAGGCACCGGCTGCCTGCCTGATATTCTCAGCGTGCTTGGTTGGGCTGTCTCATGCCAGGTGACCTCATCCATCGCAAGCATAGCACTGACTCTCGTCGGGCCACACTGGTGCCCTCGGGCGCCACTGTGGTGTACGACCATGCCCCTGAGCCTGGTTGTCATAAATCCACCTACGTCGAGGTTCTTCTTGTCGACAACCACTAGCTGCGACAGACGTCTCGACTACAACATGCCTGCTGCCACCACCATCTCTAGAACGTGAAAGGAAGTTCTCTGTCACCAGAGCCTGCTCTAGCACCCCGACAAATGTTGAAATTCCCAAGGGTACTATGACAGCACGAATCTCTCGGCGGAGACCCTGCTCAAACATCCGCGCTCGGATGTTTTCATCATGGACCATGTCTGGGTAAAAGCGTGCACGGTCTGCGAAACTAGCCACGTACTCGGCCACCATCATCGCCCCCTGCTAAAACTACAGGAGCTCCTGAATCCGAACGGAGCGTATGCAGGGGGGGAAAAACTCTCACGAAACAAAAACTGAAAGTCACCCCACAAAAGCGATGATTCTTCAAGAAACTGAGTCACCAGACTCTACCAACGCCAAGCTACTCCACGAAAAAGGTTGGCTATCAAAGCCACTCTCTGATCTGTCTGCGTCTACACAAGCCTGAAAAGGCGAACCACTTTCTCTAGCCAAACCTCTACAGCTTGAGGGTCTAGCTCACCACTGAACCTCAGCTGTCCCTACTACTAGAACTCACAGTGCGCGCTCAACCTGCGCTCAAGCCCTGTCTGCTCTGCTGAATCCGTCTACTGCTCAACAGGTGGGAGTGCTGCTACCATCCCACCCGGAGAAAGGGGCTCGCATGATGGGTCCTAAACTGAGGTCTCGTAGCTCACATGGACGTCGTCACGCACTAAAGCTGGTATATTGGCTGACTGTCTTTGCTGAGACATCCTGAATATTATCATGGAGTGCCGCGATCAGATGGGAATATATGTATATACAAATAACAACAGTGGGGAGCTGACTCAAGAATCACAGTCATAGACTCAATCCTATGTGATTCACAAACCAATTTTCCTTGCAACGAGTGTCTCAGCATACCGAGTAGACAAGCTAGTTATCAGGGTCCTAGTGAATGGATATGTCGGCCGCCGCACCATCACTGGACTCCCTTGCCTGAGAGCCACTCTCGAGACACATTAACACTATTGCCCTAAATCCCAAACAATTACTTTTATTGTAGGGACGTCCGAACAGTGTCCCAAGGAACGAACCACCTCTAACACCACTTTTTCATGACCCGGCCCTACCCGATCTTGAGCAGCAACTACCCCAAGACGGCCTCCATAGGCCAAGTGCTGGCGACCAGCGCCGAAGGCACAATAACATGGGGAGGCCATTGCCTAAGTACCTATACACACACACGCAGCACACTCAATGCAAAAGTGTAGAGTAAAAGAGAAAAGAGAAGTAAAGTAAAATGGAAACTGCTATATATAAACCACCAAGTGTGCATCGACCTCTAATCAATACAAAGAAAGCTGAAGGTAAACGGAAAAGGAAAATGGGAAAAACATGCACCCAACAAGAAAAGTACCAAAAACCAGCAACATGTGAACAAAAGAAAAATACCTGGAAGGGTCCTACACCTGGAACACAACTACGACCACCACACACAGTCCAAGAACACAAACTCCTAAGCTCCAATAAAGTGACAACCAACCTGTTCGTCGTCTGCAAGGGCACACCAAGTGCGGGCAAAGCCCAAGCAGGGGTGAGTATAAAAATACTCAGTAGGATACACCGAAGGCTTGAGGTAGCAAAAAAGGAGGTACTGAATGGTGAGAATTAGAGTGAATAGGAAAAATAAAGGAGTACAACCGAGAGTGCAGATAAGAGTAATAGTAGAGAGTCCAGCTCAACCTAAAAAAGGAAATAAGGAAGACTCGTCCAAACACAAGGATATGGAAATGGTGAGAAGATGAACTTCCTGTAGAGTCTTCGCTACCTATAGTAGGAGAGTAGACTCATCCAACCATGAGAACCTAGACACAAAAATCACATGGCATACCCCGCGTGTATTTGCCTCTCCTGGAGGGAGAGTAACAAAGCCCAATAAGTGGGTACCAAAACAAGGGATACATATATATATGCTCTGTCAAGAAACCCAAAAAAGATCACAATGGGATCTCCGTCCCGTAGCTCTCCCAAGAAAGTGAGTCGTCAATAGTCCCAGAAGTAAACACCATCGATGCCCAGCATCCCGCACATCTACCCGGAACTACAAGTGAAGGGATCAAATCACCGCATCTCAATACTATCGGCCTTGGGTGGCACTGACTCGTCCGCACGGTTTTAGGTCATGTCACAAGGACGCATCTCAGTGGGGAAAGCGCCACTCGTACTTGAGAGTTCTGGGGGAACGTCAAACCACACCATGCCACTACCCCACAGTTGAGAGGTCTGCTCAATGTCGACAGGTGACCCCCTGCCCAGCCCCGCTGGAGGGTCCCTCGACGTCAACGGGTTCCCACTGGAGGGAGACCCGACAAGAGTCGATGGGTTCCACACTGCCCAGTCCTGTAAAAGGGTAATCCACTAGAGGGCGTCCTAGCTAATTTCGGTGACGAGACCACTGCCCAGCCCACATGGATGTAATTCGGCATCGGGGACCACTGCCCAGACCAGCTGAAGGTAAGCCCGACATTAGGGACCACTGCCCAGCCCAGCTGGAGGTAAGCCTAGCATCGGGGACAACTACCCAGCCCTACTGAAGTTAAGACCGGAACTGCTCTGGCCATCCCTGATGGATGGTACTGCTCGGTGAACACCACTATACTGTCCATCCCTGCTGGATGGTACAACTGGCGAGCACTGCTGGAAACAACCCCAGCCCTGCTGGAAACAACCTTAGCCCTGCTCAAATAAACCTCAGCCCTATTGGAAACAACCTCCCGGGTAGAGGATCGGTGACCGCGTAAAGAGTTGGTCACACCGAATCCACAAGAACTCTACTAGGGAACACAGAGTGACTACAGAATCTCCCCAGGCCTGAGAAGGTGATCCCGCTCCAATCCGCTGAGTCACAATCAAAGCGGACCGAGACATCTCATCCCAGAATGTGGGGAAAACAACCACACTGTACGAACACCTGTAGTCGCTAATGGTACCGCAGTCCGGTGAAAGGAGCACAGTACTGAATCCCCTCTCAGCTAAAGAAATAGAGGAACCACACCATCCTTGTCGGCCAAACAAGAACATAACCAGGGGAAAAATCAACCCTTCTGGTCAACAGACAAGAACAGGACTAGGGGAAAAATGAACCATACTGGTCAACAAATGAGAACAAAGGGACCCTCTACGTCACGAGAGGTCAAAAGTATGTAAAGAAGAACACGGCACGCATATGGGGCCCACACGATGTGTGGCCCCAAGTCAGCCCCAACCGAGTGCACAAACGTTCTCAGGTACAAACAACCACACATACCTCCAAGCGTTCCCGTATACTCCCAGAGTATACCACGTATCCAGCCCAAAGGCTAACATGCACCCGACACCCAACGTCAACGCGAAGGCAGGAACGTAACAACTCCAACATGCCACCTCATTGTCCTAGGCATGGCCAACTACATCTCAACAAACATATTATTCATTAACACGGGAGTGCACACAATCATATGCCTAGGGTTCCCTGATAACACCATGGAAGGAACGACCACCGGTACACCTTACATATTTCCATATTTAATTCGATCACGTAAGAGGCTCCGCCTGCCTGATCAGATTACACCGTTGTAATCCTCGCGAAAAAACACGCGAGATAGACTACATACTTACCTCAAATGGATATCCGACAGATAAGTCGCCAACACCACCTTATGCCCGAACGGCCTCCCGTGGTCCCAAGCCTCGGCCCCGAAAACAGTCGGGCACATCGCACCATTGCGATCCCCTCAGGAAAAAATGTCAAAAGGACTGCTCACATGAGTGCAAAGAATATCCGGGGAAAAAGATGTATTCCGTTTCACTGCACACGACTGGCGCTTCGTGGGTCCCGCATCCCGGTCCCAAAACACAATGAACGGATTGCACCATTACGGTCCTCTCGAACAAGTACACAAGGTGGACTATTCACATGTCCAAAACGATCGCCCGGGGATAGAGATGGAAAATCACCGTCAACGCCCAAACGACCCCCGTGGGGCCCGCACCATCGTGCCGAATTAGAGCGGGAGGATTTCACTATTGAAATCCCCTCGTAAAAACTTCCAGAAGCGACTGCTCGCACGCCCCAAATAGACGCCCGATGAGAAAGTAGATAAACGCTACTCACAGCTCAAAAGACAGGCCTTGGGGCCCACACCTCAACTCTAGCGCCATTGCTTGAAACCACACTAAAAAACTCCGACTTGGCACTGGGGTCCCAACACCACTGACGGCGCTGAAATCTGACGTCAGACGCATCCGCGCCGTCCAAAACAAGATCCCCCCGGAAAAACGACATTTCACTCAATGACGCATCGCGCCTTCGTGTCCCCTCATTTATGGAATTAAATATTCCCAAAACCATCTCAAAATGTCCTCCTCGACGTCAGGTCTGTGCCGCCACAGACGGCTTAAAAAACGGACGCTCGTAGCTCAAAATACGGGCATCCAAAATTTTAAGGGGGATTACCGCTGGGCCGGACCGGCCCAGTCCGGCCCAGTCCGCCCTGTTCGAGCCGGCCCGCGGAACCACGGCCATGCTACTGGGCTCGGTTCAGCCGAACCCGCGGGATGCCGTACCGTGGCCTACAACCTACCGCAGGGCCCGTGTGCCTGCGTGGGCTTCTCCACCGACCGGCTAGCTGGCCGGTCGCGTCCACACGGAGACCCGCCATCAGCGGGTCCTATCTCCCTGCGGGATCGCGCGCCTGCGACCCCAGCTGTCCCCCTCACCGGCGCCCTCGGCTGGCGCCCTTGGCTGGTCCGCCTACGCCGCCGTCTACCGGAAGGGCTCACCGCTCCGCTGACCTCTGCTGACGCCGCTGCACGAAGCGCCCGCCGCCACCGGCGAAAGCCTCACCGGACCTATGCCACCCCTAAGCCGCCGTTGCTGCCTGAGCCTCGCCAGACCGCCGGAAAACCCCCGCACTCCTGAAATTCTTGTAAACTTTACCGAACCGCTGCCGCCTCCTTGGAGCTCGGATTACAATTCCGGAAGAAGAATCAGAAAGCTCAGAACATACTCTACGCGACTATGTTCTTGGATCAAAAATTAGGCAACAATTCAACACTAAAAAACCCAGTTCAAAGTAGGTGCGGGAATTTAAAACAGAACAAACACCCCAACCTAATTGGGCTTCACCCGACACATCCCGGAGGGTCCGCTGCCGCGCCGCTGCCTTGCCAGAGCCGCGTCACTAGAAGTGGAGGAGAAGAGGGAGGGCTTCCTCCTGCTGCTGTCCAGGAAAGGAAGAAGATGAGGGAGGGGTGGGTTATGTGTTTAAATAGAAAACACTTAACCACCCTCCCATCAGCCCGAACCCGAACTCCCGATGGGGCTGAGATTAAGCCTCACCTAGGCAAAAAATTACACTGTAAACACAACGGCGGTTTGAAAATTTTAATCGGAGGCCCCATTCAAATGTTATAAAACTGAACGCACAAAGCCGCTAAATTACGAAAATGCCCCAAAGGCCATTTTTCACAGACGTCTCGTGCCCATGAAACTTATACCCCTCCTAGGGTAAACAGCACACTCAGAACTCTACGGTAACCTCAGTTTTCCAATACTAGCCACCATTTAAGAGATACTTGAGTTAATCCATTAAACGAATTAATTAATTAATTTAATTATCTGATTAACATTCCAAAAGTTGGCGAGGGGTCCAAACGCCCTACGCTGACATGTTTTATGTCGTTCTTACTGTAAACACCCCATTCTGGACCCATCTATACACTCAGATTTCTGATCCAGATCACCTTTTAGGAGTTATCCAATTTATTTGGCGTTCCCAATGAGAATTCTCTTTTAAATTCAATTTTGGCCACTCCGATGCTCAGAATCACACGCCGTTTGAGGGTGTTGCTCTGGAATAATATCAATAATATTCCAAATTCCTTTGTATCAAAAAACAGGGTTCTTACATGTGATTTAGATTTTCAATAATTTATTGGGTGAGAGTATACCAACCCATAATCATATTATGTTAAAAAAATACACTTTTAATCCATTTGAAATTGAAAATTATTTTATATTAATTTAATATTTTTTGGGTTTCTAAAAGTGCCACACACCACAATTATACACAATATAACATCTTACCAAAACCATTAATATATCCTTAATATAATCAGGTCATCTATTGAATATTTTTCCCATTAATTATCTAAAATTATTTTTTATGTTATGATTTTTAATATGAATTTTTCATAGATTAATTTATTATAAAATTATTACATAATCATTATGTATGACATTAAGGTAATTATTTATAAAATGATAACTATAAACACATTATCATGATAAAAAAAATCTATTATTCATATAACTATTTTTTGTAAAATATATCATCGTTGTAATCCAATATTAAAAATGTAATAATTATTAAAATTATGTGTTTGACACTTTTAACCTAACTAAAAAATACAATAAAATGGTTTAAGCCATAAGAGTGGATCAAAGAACCCAAAAATTCATAATAAAGATGGTTATGTACAAAATAAATTCATGAAATTATATTACTACATGTGGTCATGTATTTTTATAATATATATGAAATTATATTTTCCCATAACTACCTGACATACCCTTATCCAAGGTGAATAAAAATAAAAAATTTACTAGTCATATTTGATAGGAAAATAAAATGGAACAATATATTATATTTTTATCTTATTATTATAGATATGTAAATTATTTTTCATAATTAAAATCATTGAACATGTATAATTTAATATAAACATAATGTGTAGACTGGATAAAACAATGTGTGCATAAATTAAAAATGTTCAAAAGATTGTAATGATTAAATAACTATTTTAATGTTAAATTGACTATGATGAAAAACAACTAATTTATAGGTGTATAATTTAAATATTCATACTCTAATAAAAATTTAAAATATAATTTACCAATATAAAAAATTACATGAAATTGAATTTTTCAATTAAAATGCATTATTTGTTTATTGTTTATCAAAAAATGAATCATACTAGGAAAATACCATATATTCAATAAATGTAAATTTTGATATACGTACATATAAAATAATTTTTTTTAACAAATAGATTTTAAAAAATATTCATATTTTATTTTTGAAATAGGTGCACCATTAAATGGAAACAATCATTCCTTTAGATAAAATATAGTTTTGAATGTTTATAATTTTATTTATTCTTATCTTATACCTAAAAACTATATTTGATGAATTTTCAAAAAATTTAATAAATATAATTTTCAGAATTATCTTAATACTATTCATCAATACATTTTAATGGCTATGTCATCATATTATTTTATTGTATGGTTAAGTTGGGTGTTTTGTGAAATATAAGAAACCAAAGAGATTAAATTTAAAATTTCAAATACCATAAAATCATACGGTGTTATATATAAAATCCATAGGGAAATTGATTAAGAAATAAAGCAGAATTATTCTTCCCCAGGGCATATATAACCAAGGCTTGAATCCAACTTGAAATGATTAAATGAAATGTAATGTTAGTTCCCCGCATCCCCCTTCGACTCTAGGTTATACCCATGTAAAAATAATTTTTCCATGTCAATGTATATGGTGTGCTCATAACCATTTACTTAAGGACATGTAAATGTACATATCTATTTCCATTTACACCTTTTCCGACTATGTTCGTGTTTGACTACCTTGTGTGGTCCTTCCATTGCACTCGAAGCTATGTTCCTGTGATTTTTGAGGTGCACGTTTGGTTTTTAAGGATAGAACACACATAATTTGACGAATTAAAATGACATGTGATACATAACATCTCATGGAAACCTTATCCACAAAAATAGTTATCCATGTGAAATGTATCAGTCATGTATATGATTTGTAGTATGGGATTACTCTATAATTATTTATATGGATATCACACCATCATCTATACCTCTGACCATCAATTTGGATATTCTCATACTAGAAATAATGAAAATATCATCGAAAAATCCTTTCCATTATCTAATAATTTCATCCTACATTTTAATAAATTATTAAAATGGTGTTTCATGTTTTTGTATTCCAAAAAAAAAGAACATGAATCAGTTATCACAGGTATTTATGATTTGTCGACTCATCTATCATCACAAGATCGTCTTATAGCACTGAGTTCTGATCCACATTATCTAATTGTTTCTCCAATAAATGAGTCTTAAATTCACTATCTACCAATATTATTCAAAAAATAGTCCAAAGGCAAGGTCCCACAATAAAAAAAATTGGGATGGAAAGCACAATCAGAATCATGTGAAACAGACCTCAAACTATGTTAATATTGGCCTTGATTCATTTCCATTAGAAAATTAAACATATAGATAAACAATAAATCAAAATTAATTTTCAACATTCTTGGAATAATCTATCTTGTACATATAATAAACATGATCCATGAAAATATTTGTTAGTTTGTTAATTCATGTTCATCGTAGGTATCAAAAACTAGAAATAAAATCGGATTAAATAATTTATAGACGTAAAAATAGATAAACCACTATTAAATAATGAAGTTGTATCATCATCATCGGAGGAACCCACTAATTGTTTTCCACATTGTTCATTGACCCTTGATCTGGTTTTTGTCATCCAAAATAAGTTCTACCTTGTTCCCGAATTGACATCCTTAATTTGTAATTTTATTCAGCTAACACTAAAAAATTATTCATAAAAATTAACAAAATGAATAATATTTTGGTCATAGTATGTTTACAAAATATATTAATTCATATTATTTATCTTATTCATTTTATTCATTTTTTCGTACAATGAATTTTTTGATATTCCCCTATACTGAAAAAGGTAAATTCATTTCTATGTTAAATGTTGTGAGTGGAAATCAATAGTTCCTTCAAATTTTTTAGTATATACTTTCATTAGATATTATTCAAATTTGATAGAAAAACTGCTCATGAGATATATTTACTATATTTTATATATTTTAGTTATTTATTCTAGGATCACTGGGCATGGAGTTATAAAGAGTCCAAGTTCTTTCTCTGAAATTTATCTAATAAGTATCCAAAATTAATACATTTAAAATATTATTCACTATATTCTCCCTACATGGGGATATATGATCTAAAATAAAAACAAATTATATATGAAAAATTATGTGGGGAATGAATTAACACATGTTCCTCCTACTCTCACAATCTTCTATGGAGATTTATCTGATTCCACCAGACATCAACAATGAAATATCTCCGAAATGATGGATCATATTGTACAAATACTGGATCTCTTATGGGTATTCAATAAATGTAGATATAATTAAAATTTCTAACCCTCCCCATTCGATAATGTATAATAGATCATTCATGTATATCCTCAGTGCTGACATGTAGAGGAAATTGTATAGTTGTACTAACTACAGTTGTAATTCTACGAATTATGCCACATCAAGAACACTACATTGTATTTGGAACGAGCCAATGAATCTTAGATATAGATTGCTACATCAACCAAATACCCATAATCAATGTCAAGGAGTTCTACATAGAAATTCATTTTATAAATCTCCAAACTCTGTAGGTCTACAGAGTTCATCAAAATAAGACTTCTAAATTAATATTTCACTAATCCTATACTACTAAATGATTTGTAGCTTCCCAATATTATCATTCACACACTTTGTTCCAAAACGTTCAGACACTGCTAGAACAATTACAAAATGTGTATACCTACAGGGTATCCTATGAAAGATATTTAAATTTTCAATATTAATTGGTTAAAGGTACATATTGTTTTATAAAGACTCCATCAATTTTATATGATCTTATTAACAATGTCCAAAGTCCACCATGCATGATTTTAATAAGTCCTCCACAACCTTAGTGGGTTCATGTATTTGGCCATCATTCTGGGGGTGATGTGTGGTGATCAAATAGAGTCTATACCCAAAGGCCTCCTGAAATCAATTCCAAAAATTATATATGATGTGAACATCATAGTGAGAAATGATTACCATGGGAACTCTATGTTTTTGGACAACGTCCCAAGCACTCTACTGGACTATCCTATTGAATATCTTTGATGTGGGATGAAATTTTCATTCAGAATTTGATAACCCTAATTGGATCATTTCTCTTAGACATATGTGGATATCCTGTCATTAATTCCATGGGTATCTCATCCTTGTTACACACTATTTCCTCATTATTTTGATATAAACCTAATGAAACTTTATGCTCAACCATTACATGATGATAATAAAGGCATCGAGAGACCAACTCTATAACTCTCGTCATCATCAATAACCCAAAAAACTAACATTGGAGGTCATAGTAAAATATTGAAACACATTTATTTCTTTTTAATGGTTATGTATGCTACACTCTCAGAACCTCCACTAGAAATGTCACATGTACCATCGTGGTACCTATAAATAGAAAAAAATGCTCCCCACCTTCATACAATACATTAGAAGCATGTCTAGTGTTTATATAATTATGTGGTGGCTCAATGTTAGTATCCCTAAGCTATTCCTACATGGATCATTCTAAAATTATATGGGTATTAACCATCCACTAGACGGAAGAATCCCCATCTCCAAAAAAACTGAATAACTTCCACGAGTCCAACTACTCTAATACATAACATTGTTACTGTAAAAAGGATTTCCTATTGTGATAAACAACTACAAAGTTCCCCTTTACAAGTGTGTATAAATTCTCTATGTCATCATCGTGGAGTAGCTATAATCGTTACCTCTGTCTCGTGCTAAAATTCTTCAGATATTAGATATACTTGAGACCCTTATTGTCTTAATAGTCAATAATATTTTCACCCATTAGGACGTGTTTCTATAGATTTAGTTAATAGAAATATATTATTAATTCAATATCATGGGTTTTTAGTTCGTATCATGTAATATAAAATGATGTTAACCATTTTCAATTACCACCAGACACTGCATTAGAAAACAACCATTATTGGTTCAAAATCCATTTAAAAACACTAAATAAATAACTCCCTCCTACAGAATTCTTAAGATGGGAGTGATCATCAATAATTACCAAAACATTGGAAAATTCAATTTGAACCACTCTATCCACAACAATGGATACCTCTTCCATGTAAAATTTATCATCGTGGATGATTACATATATAAGTTAGGTAAGAATATTCTGTAATATAATGGAACCCTATGGAACCTCCACACCTCTCTTATACAATTGGATGGCTACCATACAATAACTACCTCATCCTTCTTCGAGACCACTAACATACCATATTAGGACATAAAATATCATAGAAATTGGATCAACATAATTAATATATCATATTTTTATGGAACCATTTAATGATTATGCTCTTAGAGTACATCCATATCCATCCTAATGTGTCACATGAGATTCTCATCAAATGAAAAGTAAAAAAGGATATTGTATATGATGGATACCATTAACCAATATAATAAAAGGTTAAAGATCTAGTTCATGGGTCCCATGAAAACTGTTGGGAACCTTTTCATTACCATGGTATGCATCATGTACTTACAATGACCATAGAAAAATCTAAATGATTTCTTCTCTATATCCCCATATTGTACTCGAAAACTTCTGCTAAACCGAGTTATGGATAATATTTTTGAACCATCGGGCCATATCATCGTTTTTAATTGTTAATCAGTCCTTATTAGTGGATAAATTTTCTTTATAGTGACCTTCTTTAGGATATAATAATCCACACAAAACATTAGGCTCCCATTTTCTTTCAAGGAGAATAGAACATGGTCTTCCATGTGTGAAAAAAGTTGTCTACCAAATCCCCTCTTATAGATGTACTCCTACAAAACACTTAGCCAGGGTATCTCTATAGGATCCATATGAGATGATAGCCCAGATATTGGTGCTTCACCGGAGTGAATATAAATGCATTTCTTTTTCACTCATTTGGAAGGGTAGTATGTACCATCCCCAGTAAGGACATTATCATACTCTACCACCACTTTTGAGAACTAAAAATTCATGACATCCACTATAAAAAGGATCATTCTAGGAAACCAATGAGTAATTAGATTCACTGTCTTTCTAATGAGTCCATCCTTCACTACAATGTTTTCCATTTAGTCCAAAATATAAAAAATCTTCCCATCACTACAAAAAACAATGCATCCATTATCTGAAGTAGTCGTTCTAGGAATGGACTATAGAGATCCACTCCATACCTAAAATTTCATAATAAGGCATCATCCCAACTAAAAATAGATTCTGATAGGAACCATTTCCACGGATTATTTAGGTCAATCCTTCGGTACAAGAGTTTCATCATTTACTCATCTCTGGATGGAGTCATACGTGAAATAGATTAACTAGAATCTCTATGTCAAGAAAATGAAATGTGAAAAAATTTCAATAAATATAACATGCCTATATTCGTACTATATATATTGTATAAAATAAATATATAATACCATGTATCATCCCCAATGACTCTGATTCATACGCCTCAATTGCATCCACCTACCTTCTCCCCTATCCACTAGCTCCCATAACCTCATATGGACCTCCTTGGGGTGGTGGTGGTAACATGTTGAAGCATTTACCACATCTAGTTACTCCCCAAAATCATATTCCAAATCCACCAATTTTGGGAATTGTCCCCACCTATTGATTCCACTACAATAATGACATGTCCACTATCTCCATATCATTAGTAAATTGCATTGGATTATCCATCATTATATGTCCCCTCCCATAATAAAAGTATCAATTTATCTCTCTTTGATTACTACACCAATCTGGTGATCCCTAAACTTCATACACTATGTCTTAGTACCTCCTCTTGTATTTCCTTTAATGTACATACCACTAATAACAACATCGATACCATACTACCAAATACAAAACCCTAGGGTTCCAATTACCAAAATAAACTATATACATCTAATCTTCTAGGACACTATCAACCTCTAATTACTTCAGTATAACGACACCATAATAATAAATTAATAGAATTATAATACTTACATATATATCTCGTCACGAACAATGCTCAATGTTTCATTCCAGAATTAACTTATCATGAAACATATCAATAAATTACCTAGATATAACAGTTTTCACGACACCCTCCCCCAAATGTGTACCCCTCCTGGGCCAAAAATTTGAGATGGTAGATATTTACCCCTGAGTCCCGCCTCCAGTAGGCCCCTGGTAGGTGACTAGCACTGAAGGTATAACAAAAACACAAATGGGAGGCATTACCTTATAAGATAACACATGTGGAAGATAGTGATAAGATATAAAACAACAAACTCAAACTCAACCAGTATGAAAAAATACATCCCAAGTACAAATATGAAATGTCAAGCAATACTACTATAATTGGAAGGGGGAAAACCATTATGTACCCAAAATCGAAGTAACATAGTAGCAACCACATGTCTGAACAGCTCCTGCAACCACAAACTAGTAGAAACCAGCTTGACCACCAACCTGCTCCATGTGACCTGAAAAATATATTTATATATTCATATGGTGAGTATAACAGTATGATCAGTAGGATCCTCCCTAAAGACTCTCGTGAAAATATAATGAAAGTATGCTAAAGCACAGTGAACAACAAGGGAAACTAATTAATTTCCGAAATAGCTATATTATGTTACCAACCTCACCATGGATACTCTCACTATGTAACTCATACAAGAGTATATAATATAATAAATAATATCAAAGTTACCATACTACTACTTCCCCACTCGTTTTCCACTTCTCCCCAACGTCGCACATCCAAGCATCTCTCTCCAAAAAGGCTTGCCCACAAACACCTGAGCGAAGCACCACTACATGAACCTCGTGCAAAAAAAAACCAACATGTCCACATTTTTAATGTAACAAGGTAGTTTATAGGAGCCACCATAGCCTACATAACGTGTATCATACATCGGGTATTATACCTCAAGATATTAAAACCCATACACCGAGTAAGGATCCTCAAGCCATCACAACCTATACAAGTTACACCTATTGTAGTCCATGGTAATATATATCCAGGATATATGTTTCTGAATAACCACAAGCCGTTATATCCATGTACACACATATATAGATAAAACTAACAACTATGCGTACCAACATAAGTAACTACAATGACAAGAGAGTAGAGCCAAAGGGGGTACTGAGCGATTCATTCTCCCACAGGAATGTTGGGGAAAACACCCCCAGGGCTCAGAAGCCCAAGGGTGTCAGTTTCCCTTACTGATAGGGTGGAGTAGCATATAGAAACACAAAAATTAAAATATATACTATATCTCACAACCACACTATGGGCATAACCTAGTCTTAGACTCAACTGCAGCTAACGTATCTCGGACTATGGGGTGGTACTTCTAATACTAGTTATCCTATAATCACACAACCATTTAAAGAGATTTAATACATTATATGATTCCAATTACCAGTATCACTTTATGTTAATTAATTCTTTAAACATTAATTAACCAATAAAAATTCCACATTAAACATAATTAGAATCACTCATAAAGTAAAATTTTCCTAAAAAATTACAACCTCATCATTATATTCCAACAAAATCCAACCCCATGTGTTAACATAATTTTTTCAATTATTCATTACATATTTACTTTCCCACATTCCCATGAATTCTAGAAAAACATTCTTTGCTACTAAACACAAGGGGGGCTCAACACGGTGAGTAAATGTAGTACCCGTCGAGTCTGTGTATCCAATAGAAAGAGCGTAGACCCATCCTCCCTTGAGAAGCTAAATACAGAAATCACATGGCATACACCACACGTCTTCACCACTTTCTAATGAAGGGTAATCAAGACCATATTCCTTATGTAGGGGAAAAGTAAAACCGATAACCAATCAAGGAATCAAAATGCATCCAAACATTATCATCCAACCCATTCTATCATCCGCCCCCCCCCCCCCCCCCCCCGACACCCACATTCACAAACCTATGCATCTCATCACTCTAGGTGTCAACTTCTGCCACAACCAATAGGCATCCATGACCCCACATAACACAAAAACCAACCAGGATCACATCACAACACTAGTAGCAGGAAAAAACATCACATCAATTGGATTTTGGCCTTTAAATAATCAAGAGGGTAACATAGAACCCTTCAAGGATTTATCTTTTATCAAACCACCAGTTCATTGATCCATCTTGTATTAACCTATTTATTATTACCTAGTTCCATCTTTGGGAAACTGAAACAGTATGCTATCACAAATAATTTAACAAGCTTACTTCTCAATTTTGATTAACATTAAAATTACAACACGAAGATCGAAATTCATTTACATGACTTTTTTACCTTTAGACAAACAATTTACAATTAATTCTAGTTTACATGATTACCAATTTCCGTCATGAACGAATAGATAAATGAATCTGACATAAATATCACACTATCTAGCAAAACAAAAAGCAATAAAATTTGATCGATATAAATTTATATTATAGATTTAATATTTACTATGTCAATTTCATTATGATCCAATGGGGTAAAACATGATAACTATACAGTTTCAAATACAAGAAAAGAGATTCAATGAATCCCCTACCTCAAATAGTTCTTGAAGTTCTATATTCGAGAACAGTCCACACAACGGATCACTATCGCCTCCTCTCATGAAAACTGTATCCACTCGAGGATGCCACGATTTGACCGCACCAACCAAAACACAAGAAAACTCCATTAGAAGCATTGAGATCGCATTATATAATATGTCAAGGAGAAACAGGAGCAGGTGAACACAAAATAATGATGATAAATCATACTTTATATCAATGATTGGTGGGTACTGCTTGGTTACACTGAAACAGGGGGTGCACTTGTAGCAAGTATAATGTCGAGGGAAACCAATTCACCAAGAAAAGTTTAATCTCATGATTCCTACAGGAAGGATGAAATGGTTAGATAGTCTCAATCTAGAGAACAAGTAGAATTCACAAGGTAGAATGATATCTTGTCCCTTTAGAAAATTTAATGGAGTAGCGGTTTAATATACAGTGGATTTTACATTAAAATCGTTTCGTATTAAACCACACTGTGTGACCAAGTAAATGCTTCCTAGGCCTTAAGATAATTAATATTAGAGTTATCGGATTTAATTAGGTAATACACCCCTTAATACAAGGCCATAATTTCATTTTACGTCAAAGAAAAAGATAAATCAGAGAAACTGGAAAACTCTGGTAATTTGGAAAAGGAAATAGGAAACAATTCTGGAAACACTGTTCCTGAGTCAGTAACTGTGAGACAGTAAGTCTGAGACAGTAACTGTGAGATTGTATTTCAGAGAGAGTAACTATGAGATAGTAACTATGAGACAGTAACTGAGAGATAGTAACTGTGATATAGTAAGTCTGAGATAGTAACTCTGAGATAGTAAGTATGAGACAGTAACTATAAGACAGTAACTGTGAGATAGTAAGTCTGAGATTGAAATTGTGAGAGAGTAACTATGGGAGAGTAACTGTGAGATAGTAACTGTGAGGCACTAACTGTGAGACAGTAACTGTGAGACATTAAGTCTGATATAGTAAATGTCAGATAGTTTGTTTGAAAAAGTAACTGTGAGACAGTAACTGTGAGACAATAACTGTGAGACAGTAAATGGGAGATAATAACTAATTGATAGTAACTATGAGTTAGTAAATCTGAGATAGTAACTGTGAGAAAATAAGTCTGAGATAGTAACTATTAGACAGTAACTGAGAGAGATTAACTGTGAGACAGTAACTGTGAGATAGTGAGTCTGAGACAATAACTCTAATATAGTAGGTCTGACATAGTAATTCTGTGACAGTAACCATGAGATAGTAACTATGATATAGTAACTGTGTCATAGTAAACTAGAAACACTATTAACAGAACTATAAATTTAGAAAAGTGTTGGGGATGAGTCACCTTGACCACCAAGAACACCTCAAATCTAGATTTTAGCCATGGAGTAGACCAGAGAGGTCCATACAATTACATAAGATACCTCTAAAAACATTCTCATCCTCGAGAATCGAAAAAAACCCAAAATAAAATTAATAACAGGGTATTAACAACCACTCATCAATATAAAACTCAGAAGAGAGAAATCCATAAGAGGAAACAAAAGAAAACCATCTCATAAACATGTAATGTATACAACCAAAAAGTGTACATCGTTACATGAAAGAGTTAAACATAAAAAAAATTTGGGTACTGAGAACGTATCTATGACTCACATTCCCAAGTGCACTCCTCCATGCCATTGTGTCGCCACAAGACACGAATTAAGGGGATACACCACCCGCCCAACACCTTCTCTTTGCAGTCTTGGATTTCCACTAGTCTCCCCTTGAAGGTCATATCATCATCAACATCGATCTCTCCCCAAACAATGATGTGAGAGTCATCACGAAGATAACGACGAAGCAATGGAACATGAAAAACATCTTGTATCTAGATCATCTACAGGGTAAGCGATACTCGATACACCACAACCCTAACATGAGCTAACAACTAGAAAGTCCCAATAAACCATGGGTAATGCTTACTCCCACGAACAATCCTTCACTTCCCACGATGGGGAGTCACCTTCCGAAACATGTGATACCAAACATTAAAATCTATGGGTCTCCTCCATTGATTAGTATATGATTTAGGATGATCTTCCAATTTCTTAATCCTCTCATGTATCTCATAAACCATCTCTGTTCTATTCGACACTAGTTCTGGTCCGATAATTGATGACTCTCTGACCCTAGTCTAGCACAATGGAGAATGGAAATGTTCACTATACAAGTCTTCAAATGGTGCCATACTGATGTTGGAGTGAAAACTATAATTTAATTGAACTCCACCATGGGTAAGTGTCTCATCCATGAACCTCCAAAATCAATAACATAAGAGAGTTACATGTCCTCATGAGTCTGGATGGTTCACTATGTCTGACCACCCAATTTATGATGAAAAGCAGTTCTAAGGCATAGTTGAGATCCGAAAGAATGTTGGAGACCTCTCCACACCCTAGAGGTAAAATTAGGGTCTCAATCAGAAATGATCTTTCCTGGGACTCCATGATGTCTCACCTCCTCCTCCAGATACTACCTTGACAAAACTTTCACTGAGCTCGATTCCTTGATCGCTATGAAGTGGGAAGATTTTTTTAAAAGATCCAATACCACCCTAATAGAATCATGTCTTACTGGAGCTCGAGGTAAACCAGTAACGTAGTCCATTGAGATGTCCTCCCACTTCCACTGAGGAATATCAAATGGATGGAGAAAACCATAGGGGACACAGAGCTCAACCATGAACTTCTGGCAGACTGAACATCGAGACACAAACTCTGTAACTGCACGCTTCATCCAAGGCCAACAAAACATAATCATCAAGGATCGGTACATCGTTGTGATGCAAGGATGAACCAGTAATGGAGAACTATGGAACTCTATTAGAACCATCTTTCACATAGTCAAAGGAAAAAAAATAATTATTCTACTCAACACTCAGTGTTGTTCATCCTCTGACCGACCATCAATGGCCTCACCACAAACTACTCAGTCTCTCTAGACCTCCACCTATAGATCCCCCAATTGGGACTCTTCCACTTTCTGCACTAGGGGTGATTGTACGATCATCTAAAAAAGACAACCTCTACCCCTAACTTCTACCATATCAATATGTAATACTGAAAACTCTTCCATTAAATTCCTCGAATCACCAGATTCATGCACAAAATTAATATGTGACTTTCGACTAAGAACATCAGCTACAACATTCCTCATTCCTGGAGTATAATATATATCTATGTCATATTCATGTAAGAACTCCATCCACCGACGATGTTGTAAGTTTATGTCACGCTTGGAGAAAACATATCTCAAAATCTTATGATCTGTGAAAAAAATAAAGAGTTCGCCAATAAGGTAATGTCTCTACAACTTCAGAGAAAACACAACGGCTTCCAACTCAAGATCATGGGTGGAATTGTTTCGTTCATGGGGACACAAATGTTGAGACCCATAAAAAAATCTGATCATTACTGCATTAGAACATAGCATATCCCTAGATGTAAATCATCACAGAACACATCGAACTAAACTCCCTCTATTGGGAGACAAAGAAATGGAGAACTAAATAACACCTCCTTTAGATATGAGAAAGTTTCCAGACATAGGTCAGTCCATAAGAATGCCTGATCCTTCCTAGAAAAAGAAGTTAGAGGAGTCGCAACTCATGATAAATTAGTTATGAACCTCCTGTATTAGCCTCTGAGACCACTAAAACTTCACACCTCTGACACTGTCTTGGGGGCTTCCCAAGACACAACTGCTTCTATCCTTGATGGATCCAAAGATACCCCCCAATGGGACACAAAATTCCCCAAAAACGGAATTCTTGTGACCAAAACTCACACTTTGACAACATACCAAACAAATTATGTTGACGAAGAACTCCCAAAACAGCTTGTAGATGCTCTTCATACTCCTTCGTAGACGTGGATTACACAATGATGTCATCGATGAATACCACCACAACCTTTTCCAGGAACATACAGAACAAAACATTCATCAATCCCATGAACACAGTAAGAGCATTCATGACACCAAATAACATTACGACAGACTCATAATTCCCATAACGACAATGGAAAGTAGTCTTCTGTATATCCACATACTTCACACACATTTGATGACATGAATACCGAAAATCTATCTTTGAGAACCATCTCGCACCTTTCAGTTGATCGAATAAATCATCAATCCATTGAAGAGGATATAGATTCTTTATCGTCACTTTGTTCAAGAGACGATAGTCGACACACAACAGCAAACTGACATCAGCCATCATCACGAACAAAATTGGTGCACCCAGGGTGACATAGTCAGCCGAACAAAACCGCACAGTAACAGACCATCAAAATTTATAAGTAACTCTCATAACTCAGAATGGGCCACCCTATATGGGGACAAAGAGATAAGAGATACTCTTGGTTGTAGCTCAATCCCAAAATGAATCCCTCATCTATGGGGTAATGCTACAACCCCTTCGGGAAAGACATTAGGGTACTCATCTATGACAATAGAAACATAAAATATTGAACCTATTAATAACACAACATCATCACATCCATCATAGATGATAAGAATGGAAGAATCCAATGACCTATATGAGGGCCTCGTTCGCCAACGAACACCTTTGGATCTCCATCCACATCGAAGAACACAATCCGCCACTAAATGCAATCTACAATACCCTACACTGAATACAAAAAATCCAAGAAAAGGATAAAATCATATGGTTTTATTCATAAAAATAGGAAATATCCCCATGAGCGGTGGTTCCGCAAAACTAGCTCACTGTCTTTACATACTTCAAACAAGTCAGTTCGACCTCCAACTGGCGTAATCAACGCCAAGGGCACTGTAATCCTCCCTACATCATGCCCAAAATCATGGACAAGGCTAGGTGATATGAAGGAGAGTGTCATTGATAAATCAAACATGGCATAAACCAAGGTAGGAAATAGGAAATGGGTACCTCAAAGACGTTTTGCTCGCCTGGTACTGGCAACATAAAAGCATGAAGATGACCAAGACCTCCTCCACAACATCTGTGACCCTGATGACAGCAACCACCAGGGCTGCGCTATACACTATGTGGATGGGGAGCATCACGAGGATGTCCTATTCCTTCCCCATCTACCCTCTGCTGATCTAAATCTTGTCGACATGCTGCTAGTGCCTCAGCTAAAACTGCATCAACTAGGGAACCTAGAGCGAAAAACCAGGTGCACAAGGACTACACTGAAAGGTCAGGCTCTCTTGCTGCTGATGACCTCAACCAAATAAAGAAAAATAAGTTCTTGATCACTCGTCAGATTTCTGAGTGATTCATTCCCTAGAGAAACATGATGTTAAGGGTTGGGACCTACCCCCGGCCGAACGGAAACTCTTGTTCCCTGAATATCGGGAACCCCGGACCACAGCTCTGCTTCGTGAGGAATCATGAAGACTCCCCTCTCATGATGATATGGTTCTGGACAATGTCCTTTCAATGACGTCTACAATTTCCAGCACATAAAGAGATGTCTTCAACATAAATGGGGTGACATGGCACTGGTTTTTTGGAGGTAATGCCTTCACTAAATGCCTCGCTCTAGCCTCCCCATCTAGAAAATTGTCCAAATAATATCGTAAAAGGATCCTGAAACAGATACCAAACTATCTAACACTTGTGATCTCCTGTTGAAGGGTAATAACCTCTTGAAGACTAGATGCCATCGCAGTCGAAAAAATAAACTCAACTCTAAACTTTTCTCAGAACTCCTCCTAGGAGATCACCGACTCATCGGAATCCTTGACGAATAAGAACCACACCTGCCTTGATGCTCTACACGACATCATCACAACCGAGGACACCCAGTGCTTCTTCCGAGTGCTTATCTAACTAAAGCCTAACTTAACCTCCTTCCACCAGTCATCTATGACTACATCTGAAACAGTTCCCTCATACTTATACATACACTATCGGTGAAACTCTTAGAGTTTCCTCCATCATTTATCATCATTTTTCATCGCTACCCAGTGGTGATCTGCTAGGATAGCTTGCTGTACAACTACTATGCGATTCTTATGAGGACGTTGACATAGATCCATACCTGTAAAATAAAAAATAGTTAGATTTCCTAATCCTAGAATATGGGAGACTCACGATTAATTAATTATTTAATAGTTTTCATTTATTCATTTTAGGTTAGCCTATTCCAAGGTCTACCCATTCAAACCTAGGCACAAAGAAGAATGATGCATGATCTTTTCCTTGGTCACTACTCTACAAATAGTATCACCTTGTTTAGTAGCCATTGTTAACATAAAGGTCTGTAGATTATATCATAGGGGGCCCTAAACTCTTAAGTCTCATCTGGTCTCTAGTTTTTTATATCACTTTCTAACCACGAATGCCACCATTTCCCTACCAACCCATGCAGCCTCACCTGTAGCTAACTCCAAACTCCATCCAATCTCTAAACCTGACCACTGATACCACTCTATCATGACCCCCTCGGTACAAAGTGTACCCCTCCTGGGCCGATAATGTGAGATGGTATATAATGACCCCCCGAGTCCCACTTCATGTAGTCATCGTGTTGTCCACTAGCACTGATGGTATATCGAACACTCAAATGGGCGGAATTAAACTCTAAGAGAACACATGCAGAAGAGAGAGATAAGATAGAAACCAACCAAATCTAACTCAAATTATAAGATAATTGAAATCCCAAATACACATATTATATTTCATGGAAAACTACCACAACTGGAAGCAAAAAAACTGCAAGAACCTAAAAAGGAAGTAAAACCGTAGCTACCAGAATCCCAAAGAGCTCCTGCAACTGTATGCTAGAAGAAACCGGCTTGATCACCAAACATCGCCATGTGACTTGAAAACAATTTATAGATACATAGGGTGAGTATAATAGTATACTCAATAGGATCCTCCCGGAAGCCTCTCATGCAAAAGTAAAGAAAGCATTCTAAAGCACAGTGAACAACAAATGAAACTAACTCATTACCTATAAAGGAATAACATGTTCCCAACCTCACCATGGATACTCTAACCAAGTAACACATTCAAGAGTATATAATATAATAAATAATATCTAGGGTACCCCAATACTACTTCCCCACTGGTTTTCTGCTTTGTCCCAATGTCTCTCATCCAAAGAATCTCTCTCCAAAAGGCGATCTCATAGACACCTATGTAAACCACCATAATGTGTACCTAGTGAAAGAAAAACCACCAAGTCCACATAGTCAATGAAACCAGGTAGTTTCTTCTAGCTACTACAGCCCTCATAACATGTACCATACATCAGGTATTATACCGCAAGCCATTACAGCCCATAAATCGAGTAAGGATTCTCAACAATCACAGCCTATACAGGTTAAACCTATTGCAGTCCCTTGGAAAATATATCCAAAATATATGTATGTAAATAACCAAAATACATTACATTCCTATACACACATATATAGGGAAAAATAACCAATGTGCCTACCATCACAAGTAACTACCATGAGAAGAGAGCAGGACAAAAGGTGGTAGTCAGTCGTTCATCCTCCCACTAGAATGTTGGGGAAGACACCCCCTAGGGCTCAGAATCCCTGCGGTGTCAGTTTCTCATTATGACATGGTGGAGTTGCATATAGAAACACAAAACGTACATGATATACTAGATCTCACAACCACATAATAGGCATAACCCAATCTTGGACTCGACTGTATCTAACTTCTCTCAGAATATGGGCACTTACTTCTAAGACTATGTATCCTATAAGTACACAACCATTTGAAGAGAATTAATGCATTATTTGATTCCATTTACTATTTCAACATTATGTGAATTAATTATTTAATCAATAATTAAAAAATAAAAAATCCACATTAATCTTCATTAGCATCACTCCCAAAGTACAATCTTCCTTCAAAATTATAACCTCGTTATTATCTTCTTGCAAAATCCAACCCCATGGGTTAACAATTTTTATTCAATTATTCATTACATACTAACTTTCCCTCATTCCATGGAATTCTAGAATAACATTCTATGCTACTAAAAACAATGGTTCACCACATTGCGAGTAGTTGTACTACCCATCAAGTCTTTGCTGCCTTTAGAATGAGCATAGAACAATCCTTCGTTGAGAAGCTAAACACGGAAAGAATGTGCCATACTGCAAACGTCTTCGCCTCTTTCGAATGCAGGGTAAGAAAGACCAGGTGCCTTAGGTAGAGGAGAAATGTAAAACAGATAACCAATCAAGGAAAAAACAAGCACCCAAACATTAACATCCAACTCATTCCATTATCCCTGGTGTCCTCCCCGACACCCACATGCATACACTGATGCATCTCGCCACTCTACGCATCAAATAATTCTACAACCAATAATACACCCAACCCCACATATCACAACATCCATCTAAGATGACATCACAATACATGAAGTAGGAAAACAAACATCACATCAATTGTAACTTAGCCCTTAAGCAATAAAGTCAGTAACTCATAATCGTAAAAGGAATTATATTTTATCAAAAGGCCAGTTATTTGACCCATCAGGGATGAATTGATTTATTATATATATGTTCCAACAATGGAAAAACTAAACTGTAAGCTATCAAAAATAATTAGACTTTCTTACTGAACCATTTTGATTAACATCAAAATTATTACAAGAAGAACCAAATTCATTTACATGCCTCTTTATCTTTAGCCAAATAATAATAAATTAATTCCAGTTTACGTTCATTACCAATTTCTATCAATAATAAACAGATAAACGAATCAATAAAATATATCTCACAATCTTGCCAAACAAGAGGCAACAACATTTAATCGATATATATTTAATATCTGGATCAAATATTTATAATGTCAATTTCATTATGATCTAGTGGGTTAAAAAATTAAATTTATACAGTTGCACATATAACAAAAGATAAGCAACAAATCCCCTACCTCAAATATTTCATAACAATATTTATATGATTATAGTTTACATAATGGATCATGATCGCCTCCTTTCGTGACAACAACATCAACATGAGGATTCCACGGTACGACCGCACCAACCAAAACCCAAGAAAACTCTATTAGAATCATTGAGATCACATTTTATAATATGAAAAGGAGAAATAGGAGAATGTGAACCCAATATAATGATGATAAATCATACCTTATATGAATGGTTGATGGATACTCATTGGTTCCACACAAACAGGGGGTGCACTTGAAGTAAGATTAAAGTCGAGGGAAACCAATCCACTGGGAAAAGATTAATGTCACCATTCCTACAAGAAGGAAGGAAATTATTTAGAGTCTCAAACCATAGAACAAGGAGAATATACAATTTTATAATATATATTTTCTCTTTAGAAGATTTAATGTAGTAGTGCTTTTTTATACAATGGATTTTCCATTAAAATTGGATTGTATTAAAACACGCGGTTTGACCAGGTAAATGTATCTCGTGCCTTAGAAAAATTAATATAGCAGTAATGGGATCTGATTCAGACATAAATCCCTTAAAACAAATCCTTAAATGCATTTTACATCAATGAAAATGTTGAATTAGAAAAACTGTAAAAAAATGGAAATTTGGAAAAGAAAATATGAAATAGTTCTTGAAACACTGTTCATGAGACAATAACTGTGAGATAGTAAGTTTGAGAGAGTAACTATGATACAGTAAGTCTGATTCATTAATAGTGAGATAGAAACTATGATACAATAACTAAGAGACAATAACTATGAGATAGTAAGCCTGTGACAGTAACTGTGAGGCAATAAGTCACAGAATGTAACTCTGAGACAATAATTGTGAGACAGCAAGTCTGAGACAATAACTGTGAGACTGTTACTATGAGATAGTAACTATGAGACAGTAACTGTGAGAAAATAACTGTGAGACAGTATGTTTGAGACAGTAACTATGAGACAATAATTTTGAGATTGTAACTGTGAGACAGCAACATTCATACAATAACACAGAGACTCTAACTGTGAGACAGTGAGTTTGGGATAGTAACTGTGAGATAGTAAGTTTGAGATGCTAAATGTGAGACAGTAACTATGAGATAGTGACTGAGAGATAGTAACTGTGAGACAGTAAGTGTGAGACAATAACTATGATACAGTATATCTGAGACAATAACTCGGAGACATTATGTCTGAGACGGAAACTATGAGACAGTAAACTGGAAACACAGTTCACAGAACTATAAATTTGGAAAAGTGTTGAAGATGAGTCACTATGACCTCCCAGAACACCTCAAACACTAGATTTCAGCCACGGAATAGACCAAAGTGGTCTGAACCATTACAATTTTAAACCTCAATAAATAATTATATACAGTTTTGTTTTGTTGATAAATATTTATATGGTATCTGATGGAGACATCCCTCATAATATAAGGATACAAATACCATTTGAAATGGAAATTAAAATTTGACCATGGTAGAGCATTTGGGTCATGTGATTGTATTACTAAACCCACAATCACTCTTATTTTCCAAATATTAGGCTCACATCCAAAATCACTATCTAATCTACCGGTGTCTCGAGGAATGTGATAACTCATTCCATTTTCAAAATCATGTTCCTAGGAACACTTGTGTTGAGCTTGCCTCAGAACCTAAGGATCACTATTTTAGAAACTTGTGAATTGTGCTCAGCCTACCCACCACATCTTCTGGCATTGCAGGTACAACATGATGTTGTATAGGAGATGGAATAACTAATTCACCTCAATGAGGTAATATATCTGGAACTGGATATAGTATAGAAGCATCATCGCTAAGGGGATATTACTCATGATCCTATTGATAAATCATTCTTACTGTACATGCAGATGCATACATAATTAAATAATATTTACCATTTTCAATGAATATATTTATAGATATGACTCAATAATGAAATATAAACCAAAAAATTCACATATGATGCATGTTCCATTGTTTTCCCAACTGCCATTGACATCATGTACTGATTTGAAAGGAAGGTAATCAATGTTCGGTTCAATGGATATGTAAGTTGCAGAACAAACTCTGATGTAACAGGCTTAAAATACAATCATATAAAACATTTTCCCAAAACAAATATCACACATACTCTAGTTTTATGGATAAAATGATTATATTGATACCACATTGTGAAAACCTAACACAATATGGCCCATTTCGGGAATCCCCAAGCCCAAAACTAGTATTATATGGGAAATAGAATCTCATTGAGTAGGAAGATAACTAACATTGGAGTCCTTAGTGTAAAGTATATTTACACATGCATACCTACCTATTCCTATAAAATGATTAAGTTTAATACAACTTATAAACTATGGATGCATACATATAAATCCAACAACCAACTTATGATAAAAAAAAGTAACGGAATTTAAAAAGTGAAAAAATAACCACCATGAAGTGTCTGAAAACATGTCAAAACTGGATATAAATAAAAATAATGTTGTCAAGATACTAAATGAACACATATCATTCTGTCTGAATCACTTAACAACACCTCTTCCTTGTCAAATTATGAATCTTCCAAAAGGTTGATCATTTTCAATAGACATGACATGTGTGTAAAATATCAAGTGTAGTGGACAATATAACAATACACAGTAGAATACCCAAAAACCTAAAATCATATAAAAAAGTAATAGAATTATATTGTATAATGGTATATATCTACATAAAAAATTACTATAACATCTACATGTAATCATCAATGACACATAGTCTCATAGAGAACTCACTTTTGTAATTCCAGCCAAGGATTTCATCTCTATGGGTTATCATAGAAATCCTCCAAGAGAACACATTCTATGAATCATATAGAATAAATGAAGTCCATATAAGAGTTTTTATCCTTAGGTGTCATCATTGGATGTATTTTGTGAAAATTTGAAACGAATGATACATATAAATGGGATCACACACAACGCTATGCTTAATTCCAAAAACCCAATATAGAAATCCCAATATGTATAGGATCACTACTCATGTAGTGTTGTACCAGATGATACCATGAACTGCACATTGTGTATAAAAATTATATAGTATATATCTATTGCACTCCAAATATGATTCCAACCACAATATATTGTAAACTATGTTGAACAGACCATTGTCCTATGTGTAAGTTTTGATTTAATACTAACCCTCAAGAAAAAATGACATGGGGAATGAACCCTAACGAAAAAAATTAACTATGAAGAGGAAACTGAATAAATTTCATCCATAAAGTTTTAAGTGGTGTTTAATGGTATTATAAAAAATTCCCCATAGACATCATATTTATCTCTTATAAACAGCATGAGTCAATTTCTTTTTCAAATTACACGACATGTCCATGCCTGTGTACTTCAGATTGTGTCCAAGTATGCTACTATGTATCTGTACACATGCTCAAGAATTTTATATGTTATGGTACATGTTGTGACAACTATCTTATTCCCATGTTAATGTATGTTTACCCTTTTAGGTACACCTCTAGCATCTAGGGAATTGTATCATGTCGTGTGACTGAGTCACCTATCATGTGATTCGTAACTTCTTGCATAATCCATTGTCACCAATGTTTGTCCAATCACTGAATGTACCTCTATAGTACACACAATGAAAAGTAGGAATTAACGATAATTCCATATCTATTTTCCACATCCTATTCTACCCATGATAAAATCAATCTTGATATACCCTATTATGGAAACAATGTAATTTCATTAGTTGATCCTTCCCATCATCAAACGTCTAGATCCATCCATTCAATCTATTCGGAAAATTGTGTCAATCTTCATCAATTATTGCATGCTAAATAACATTAATATTCTGTCTACAATTATTATAATCCCCTAACACATCCATTATATCATGATCTCCCATCACACTATGTATGGATCTATGACATTGAATCATTTCACAAAAATAATTGTGCACAATGATTGATTTACCAGAATTTTTTGGAAAACATCACAATTGATATTTCAAATCATGAATGAAGAAATGGGGAAAGAATTAAATATTAAAAAAATAATGAAAATTTACTATCCAATTTTGGGGTTTTCTTGGATTAATTACCATTATATTGATGAGTAATCAGATAAACAATAAATCAGAAAGTAATTTCATAAAATCTCGAATGAATCTACCTATTTCAAAAGATACACATGATCCATGAATCAATTCGTTAGATTATTGAATTGTGTTAATAATAGGATTAATAAAATTAAATCAAAATTTTAATTAAAAAAACTCACAAACATGAATCAAATAGACAGATGATCAAGAATTATGTTTTGTCTTTTTTGTTGGTTAGAGCCTTTGATTCCATTACACATTGACTATTGATCCTCGATCTAGTTGTCATCAGCCAACAGATTTTCCTACATGCTGACCAATG
This sequence comes from Viscum album, assembly GCA_963277665.1. Taxonomy (NCBI): domain Eukaryota; kingdom Viridiplantae; phylum Streptophyta; class Magnoliopsida; order Santalales; family Viscaceae; genus Viscum; species Viscum album. Next base: position 1,022,102,619 of record OY728143.1, read on the forward strand.
AATCTCCATTATTTCCAGGTTTATATAGATATACTTGAAAATATACCATATCCGTGCATAAAAATTAAAAAAAGTATTTCACTCTATTATTTTAAAATAAATATAATTTATTTACTTGTTTTATTAATTTTACAACTATAATTACTCTTCATCAAATTTCCTTCACCATTAATGGTTATGTAGTGAAAAAATGGATAAAATGATTAATAAATTAAATCATTCTCTTATATTTATAATAAAGGATACAATTTATAATTTATTTCACATTTTTTGTAAAATCACACACATGTGCTACTTAATATATTTAACATGTTTCATTCATTTAATTTGGGCTCACCAAGACTCAGAATCATAATCCATCACAACATTATCTAGAATATATTCAATACAATATCCAAAAAGTGTAGTTAGAACATCCAATTTGCAACATATCATATGTATACTCTTCACAAACAACCCCAGTGTATAGAACCCACTATGGTATATAACAATTAAATGGCATTGATAACTCTATACATTCATATTTTTTGCACCAAGAGTCGTAACACAATTCTATTATATTTTATGTGTTAATAAAAACCCATCATTTTACTGGAAAAACCAAATAAAGTGAAATTTATTCATTAAATCCCAAAATATTAATTTTTTTTGGTTTAGACAAACTCTTGGTTTTTATGGGTGAAAACATGACATAGATTTTTATTGGTGATGAACAAATATATATATTAAGATACTCAATCAAAACTTAATTAATGTTACGAGTAAAATGGATCCCTGAATTCTATGGAGATATACAAAAATCGTATTGTTACTATAATATTCTGTTCCAATAATATATTATGATTTATGTGAAAAAAGAACTTCTAAAGGGATAAGATAATCATAGGCTTCTATGGGGACATACCAAATACAATTGTATCATTTTTATGGTAGTATAATCACATTCCAGACACACTATTTTTGACAATTCAACCCAAAATAAAACACCATATGGAATGTATTTTTTTTTCTCAATGTCCATAATTAATGATAAATATGATAGAGATCCAATTAATTAGTTATCATGATATTCTAGATGTTAAAATAGTGAATTAGGGGTTTCTAAGATTTTACTTTGAAGAAAAGATGAGGGATGAAGCTCCAGGAATCAGTTTCAAACTATATCGAATGTAAAATAAAAGCGTAGTCACGTATCATATCTCTTCACAACATGATTTGGGATTTTTATAAAACAAAATATTAATGATTATTTTCTCTTATAGATGATTATCATTCATATAATCATACAATAAAAAATTCTAATGACTTTACTTTTATTTACCCTACTTAAAAATAAAACATACAAAAAATTCTCCATAAAATGTCATTTTAAATAATGAAATATTAAAATAAAAATTAGTATTCTAATTAATGTTAAATTAATTTCTTTTCAAGAATCTAATAATTTATGTGATACAATATTTTCACTATCCAAATTCAAATTTATCTTTTCTCCGTTACTTTCAAGATAAAGGATTCATGTTTATTTTTTAGAAAAGATATATATTTAATATCTAAATGAACTACTTATTGAAATTATATCAATAAAGTAGTTAATAATAAATATTAATTTCCTTGAAGAACTCATTAACGATATTTGAGAAAATTCTATATATATTATCCTATTTTAATTTTAATATCTCATGTTTAAAAAATTCAGTGTGAATATCCATAAACACATAATCCCATATAAATCATAGTTAATATTTTATAATAAAATTTATAATTTGAAATTATTACTTTTAGTTAATTAATATGGATTGTAATAATGAATATTATAGTAAAAGTTTTTATAATTTACATTTATCAAATTTGAATGTCATGAATAATGTAAAATATAGAATATTTGTAGTTACAAGAAAATACTATGGAAACCTACTGATCCACAATGAAATATTCACATGGATAATTTTCATGTAGCCATTTACCTCTACGTATTCAAATATTCCCACAAAGGAAATTTGATTTGGATGAATTCTCATTGATAAATGTTAAGGGAATTTACAAACTAGAATCAACATAATTGATTTATGTTAGATAATCTAAGAAGTAATATCATGTAACAAAATTCATGTAACTACTTCTCAATAGATATAATTTTTATTCTTATTTAGAATAATTTTAATGTATCTAAAAATCAACATATCTATTTCCCACACAATAATATTGATCATAATGAAAAATTCATGTAACTGCTTTTAGAAACACGAAAAATAGAATTACTAAAAAAATTTCATACCTAATAAATATCATCTAAATGATAGAATCATATTTATATAAAGATGAATTATATTTTAATTATAATTTAAATAATTATGAATCAAATTTAATGATGTTTTTATCATAATTTATCTTTGAAATATTTTAGCAAAATAATTCGGAATAACTGTAGATTCTAGACCGAAATCATGTAGTAATATCTATCCAAATTAAAGAAAATAGTGATTGATTCAAAATTTTATATAATTTATTAAAATTTCAATATTATTTCAATATTTAAAAAAAACACCACAATAACTCATATTTTAGTTCTGTATTTTAATAGATTTTACTAATATACCAGGTATCCTATTCTGTAAAATTTTCTATGTGGTTCACAAATTTTCTATATGGGTTTTTATTTGGATATTTGGTATCATTAATTTGGATAAATGGGTATATTAAGAAAAAATTATATAATGATACTAGTGTTATAATTGATGTATTTTTATAGAAATACAATATAATGCTTTTAGAATTTATTTTGAACATTGAAAACATGAAATATCAAGATAATTTATGTAAAAAATATTATCGATATAATAAAATTAAATCATACTTTAATAAACATGTATGATGAAAACATACAAAAAAAAGGTTATTTATGAGTCAAATTTAAGTATCCCTTAATCAATATATAAGAGAAATATTTTAATATAACACTAAATTACAAAGATTTTTTAATAGAATAAAACATGTAATGCTATTAATGTATTAAAACATATATAAAATTAAAAGACAAACTTATTATATTTATAAATGATATAAAAAATATAATTATTCATTATATGATATTTTGTAATTGTCCAAAAATGAAGTGTTTTGAGGAGATGGTTAAAACATATCACATTTTCAACTTATAGTGATATTCATCATAGAGGTGGTGAGGCATAATCGAACACCAATATTGATTTTATATTATTAATATCAACGATCTACATCTATATTAAAGAAGAATATCTATCATTCTTTAATTATTGAGTTGAAAAATAATTTTTTTATCACCCATATACTGATATCTAATCTAATTGGATTATTATGACACTAGAAGACATTTTGAGATTATTCCTAATGGACATTAATGATGGATGATACGATCATCCCTTTGGTTGATTTAATATTGAAAAATAGATTTCACCCAATCTTCAATGGGTCTCCTTATGAATCTATATATTTGAAGTGATATATAATCCATATGTTTTGGTATGGGTTTTTTAACACAATATGATGGAACATAAAATGGCCAAAAAAATGGGTGAAAAGATAATGACCATTAATAACCCATATAGGCTACTCATAGATGATAAAAGAGATGTTTTTAAAATCATCAATGAGACTTGGAGTTATTGGTTTTGGATAAAGTGTTTATCCTCAAAGGAAGTTGTTCAAGAGATGTTGGAAAAATGAAATGATAAGTCCAGTGTACATTATCCCCTTTAATATGATCTACTGTATTGTAGTTTTTGATTATAGACTATAACTCCCACCAATGATTTCTCAAATACATTTTGTATTCCATGTATCTATATATATGAATTACAATATAGAACCCACACGTCTACCAAATTTAGTGGTGGTACAACTGGAAAAGTATATCTCTTATAAGGGGATGTCGGTGAAGACCTTTGATTATTCATATAATGTTCTATAAAACTATACAAACCCATAAGTCAAGTCTTATGTATGAAACATAAAAACCAAAAAGTAACCTAGGAACTGGAAGAAGTCATAAAAAATAGTACCCTCATCATTATTCTACATATAATTTATTAATAAATTTTCAGTAAAAAGTTTCTTTATGGGGAAAGCATGTAAATTTTTTTTTGACAAAATAAACCATTTTTGGATATCATATATGTCATGTATCATCGAGTTTATGAAAAATATAATTATTTTAAAATGGTTATTATAAACAATTCATAAAATTGACAGGTATATATAGGATTTAATACTATATATATATATATATATTCCTTACTAAATATAAATTTATTGATAAATTAGATGAAATAAGTCACTGAATTTTTAAAAATACATGTTATTCTACTAAGAACACTTTTTATTCAATAATTATTTTTATTACTTGTTTATGATAAACTATTATTATTAATTTTCATAAAATTTAAAATCTTTTTGATAAAATAAACATAAATTTTTAAATCGTCATAATAATATTATCGTAGGGTGAGATTTGTTTTCGTAAAACATTTTTTTTCTAAATACATAATATTAATGATTTCTCAAATGCAGTCATTTATATTTATTAAAGAAGTTTATTTATAATCACAATAAATTTTTTTATTAAGTGTTAATGACGCTAGTGTATAATTATACATATAATAACATAAATAATTTCTTTTTAGTTTTCATTATTTTGGTATAAGTTAATTTTCTGTTGTTTAAAACAACGTTTTCTGAAAACTACATATATATTCACCACGACGATTGTTTTAAATAATTAAAATTAACACAAATAAACAAATAAAAATATTGAATTTATTGAATATATACCTATTTATGTGAATATAAATTCATATAATGATTTTATCTATTATTTTTCTATTATACGATCATTTATTTCATGAATACATCAATTTTCAAAAAATATCATTATTTTTTTCATTTTACGGGTTTAATTACAAATTAAATCCTACCTCTTTTTTAATTTAATTAGATAAAATGGAATTCATAATTTTAATCATAAAAATTTATATTATCTAAAATGTTTAACTTATGTTTTGTTCAAAAATAACAGTGAAAATAATAAATAGTATTACCAATGTTAAAATAAAAAATCGGTTTACTCTGGGGTTAAACTAAAGAGATGTGGATTTAAATCAAAATTTTTTACTAGATTCTATATTATGGATATGTTTTGACCATATCTTATATTAAATTAATTATTTTAAAATTTTCAGAACATTTTGAATTATCAAAGAATTAAATATGATATTCTTTTAAATGTAGGTCATCCCACCACTAATAAAAGAACACAATGCTCCCATTATATCTACACATAAAGATAATTTTTATCAAATACCAATGAAAATATATACCTCACTACCCATAAAATATTCTAGAGGCCTTTTAGTATTTTAAAACAATTTAATAATGATTTTTTGGGAATCAAAATGTTGTTATCTAATTAAGAGGCTTTGTTGTTAACTGATTTTTTTTATTTCTTCCTCCAATTCATTAAATTAAAATTAATAATTATTGATATAATTCCATCAATATATTTTTTTAGATTTTAAAATGGTAAGGGATTATCACATATCCACCTACACATCAATAAAATGGGAAAAAATCATTAGATCATGTGTACGGGGACTAGAAACTCACCAAATGATATAATTATTTATCCATCATCCCCTCTCATAAATATTTATAATGATGGAATTAATGTTTTTGCTTGTGTTTATATATATATAATAGTAAATAAATATTATTCATTTCATAAATGTAATATATCATATATATTCTTACCATTCCTTTCATTGAAGGATGATAACATCATTTCTGCACATGTGTGGATTAACACTTCCATGAAATGTTGAGATTTTTGTTTCAAAATCACATCGATATAATATTGATGTGTATTTAAATAAATAATATGACATTTTTTATATAATTGTATTTATATAATTATAAATTAAATCTAACCTTTTTTCTATCATGATCAATGAAAAGTGGAAACATTACCCATGTGTACATACAACCTATCGTATCCATGATTATATCATAGATCAATTTTATTAACCATATTTTATAGTTGTTTTTAAAATTTTAATATATTTATAAATATTACAATTATATCATGATTAATATTTCAGTGATATTTGAATTATAAGCTCCATATCCATAATGAACATACAAATGTTATTATGTATATATGAGCTATATATCATCAAAATTTCTCACATGAACCTGCATGATTATGTAATGGAAAATAAAAATAAAAATAATTTCTTAACATTAATAATAATCATGAAAAGGTTCCATTAATAATTTAAATCATTAAAAATTACTTTTATTCAATATGATAAATAACTCACATGAAAAGTCGGTCTCATGGTAAGAGATCTCTCTATACCAACTTTTTTTGGTTATGATAGTTTACTCTATATATTAATTTATATCACAATATAATGTTATGAATTATTTAAAATTTTCATATATATGATTATCACATATATACCTGTCAAATATTTTACATCCATTGATGGTGTTATACATTACTTATGATCATTTCTCAAATGACTTATTTTATAAATAACATTTGATTAGGATGTGAGGAAATATTATAACACCAATTTTTATTTAATGTAGAAATATTAATATGACACCTCTCTATTAATTTATTATTGGCCCAATGCTTAATCAGAAACATTTTATGATCGGTTGACTTAGATATCGATTCAATGTATGGGGTAATATCTTGTCTCATGAGATATTATCTATGGTATTAGAGAGTTAATCAAATCTAATATGGGGCCCTATGAACCATATAATTTTGACTTAGAAGATATATATTTCTTATTATTATTTCATTTTTATTACCTAATTTCAAAGGTTTCCATGGTATAGTGATAATTTTTTTTGTAATTGTCCCATGTGGTTACTCAAAATCTATATCATTAATGATATCATGTTATTCCACTAGGCCCATGTTATAATTCATTATTATGTTTATTTTATTACTGGGATTTGATCACCCATTTTTAATGTATTACATATGTTTTCCTATGGAGTTTTATGAGAAAAAAATTATTTAAGAGATTATTTTGTAGAATAAAATATCGATGTTATGTTTTAGTTCGATTTTTATGTATTATGAGTCAAGTTTTTTAAATATACCATGAATCATTATATTTGAGTTGTGTTTATTGTAAATTTATGTTAATAAATCATTTATTAATTATTAATAAATCCATGTGAGAGTATATGTTATTTCTAAACTAGACAAGAATACTGATTTGTTGGATGTAATTCAAAGACCATCATTCACAATTAATCCTAAATTTATGACGATGTATTCTGGTATGAAAGAGTTATTCTTGTGAGATAACATGGAAATGGATATTTTGAAGAATTTATCTAAATTTATAGAACGTTATAATTTCATTCTTATGGTATAAGAATCAATGGGGATGTATCATCCTATACCCACATAAGCATTGAAATTGAAAACATTACTAAGGATTTCATCATCATACATCGTAAAATATTTGAAACTCATAATGCTATTTTTGATGAAGTTAATCTTCATATGAAGCCATCACATCTCATTCAAATAATATATGTATTAATAATTTATTATATTTTTAGCATATATATTAAAGAATTTGTATGATTTCATGGAGTACAAAATTCTAATATATCTAATCGGGGTCCTATGATTACATCAAATATCTACAAAACTATTTTGATGTCAATGAATAGAGAGGTGAACTTTATAATTAGTTGATATCCTTAGATATAAGTTAATAATAATAGGACCATTATATATGTAGAGACAATGTTATATGGATTTCAACATTTTTTTGGGATATAAACATTTATTTGTTTATACCTTCGTAAAACAATATCTTTCACTCAATCATTTAGATGGATCTTTATGAAAAACACTATCGAATGAAGTGCATAAATACAATGTTTTGAGATGATTTTGGATAATTAATGTTATTTTAACCTTATCTTTTTATGGAAGAAGAATATAATGATAGATTGTATATAGAACATTAGAGAATCTTAGAGATGATATAAATGTAATTCTAAAAATCATCAATGAGATCGATATTTAAATGTTATCAATAACTTCATATAATGACTTTATCCTTAAAATAAAGTTACAATATTTCAAAAATACGAATAATAATCCATATAAATGTTTATTCTTTCAAAATTCATGATCAAATTTGGATAGTTTCATATCACTTGGAGCTTCCACCAAATCACTCTAAATACAATGATGTGATTCCTTTTTCTATAATGATGAACTTCATAACAAGTCCTTCCCATTTTCAAAAATAATATTTTGTTCCAACAGATAAATATATCTCTTATAAATAATAACTTAGGGAAATTCATTATCATAGTGATAGTGTTATTCAAAACAAGGCCATAGAAGTCAAAATTATGTGGTGAAACAACACATTTCAGGAAGATGTGTGAGAAGCTAAAGATGTCATGACGTATAAGTATCCTTTTTTTGCTATCATAGTGTTTAAATTTAACTGTAATAATATTATAAGAGTTAATTAATTTTGTGTCTTGAGATCTTATTATATATTTATCTCTATAGAAATTAAATTTCTTTAATAAATTTTTTTATTTCGAACAACAAAATTAAATAAACATCGATATACTTTTATAATGTTATTTTTAAATATAATTTTTATTTCCTATATATTAGAGTAGAATTTATGAATTATAATACAAAAATTTAGAAATATATTTTCTTCCAATATATGTAAAGTGAATTCATATGTATTCATTTATTATGAATTAAAATAAAATCATTTGATGGAAACGATCAAGGGTTTTGTTAAATGTAAATAAACACACAATATGATTTCCTCTAAATAAATTAAACTAATATATATAAATTAATTATTTAAATATATTTTACTAAATATGTTAATTCAATTTTCTTAATATTCATCTATAGATTATTATAAAGAACAATATTTTTGTGGGCCTGGTTTTAGGCTTAAAAATACACTTTTCTAAAAATGTTTTTATTGAATTTGGTCCACAAATTTGGAAATTAATATTATTGAATTATATAAATTGAGATTTTTATAATATATTCAATATTTATAATAAAAAATAAAATTATTTAATTGGGAATAAAATTATTTTTCATTTTGAACTGTAAATGAGGTAAAAATTCCATATCATTGTAAACGATAAAAAGTGTTAAACTGTGGATATATGGGTTAAAATGATATAAAAACATGTAAAAATATAAATTTATGATATATATATATATTATATATCAGAATATATTAAAACATATTCCAATATGGATCCACATTCCCTTGGTAATAACTTTGATATATATTAAAATTCTTAATATTTATAAGGGTTCCACTCCCATCCCATATAGAATTGAAAACACTATCCACTATTATCAACTGAATATAAGAAAATTATCATGACTAAAACCAAACCAAATATATTCAAAATACACCTATCCTTTTATATAGGTTCTCATCTTCATAAAATATGAACCCAATGACCTTAATAATATATTCAAATGAGGTTTTTTAATGAATAAGTATATGTTCTTAAAATGTTTTCCATATTTCATTCAACATATATTTACAATAACTCTATTTAATCTATCTCAAAACAATTTATCTAGTATCATAAATATAATAATATTTTATTATGATTATTGGAAAACAATTTTCTACCACATTTTTGTCAAATGGTATATAAAAGCATCGTCTGTGCCTATGTGTGGACTATCACATCCATGTAGTAATACAATTCATTTTACGTCATCATATTTAGTGGTTGTTTAATATGATGTATTTAATATTTTTTTATTATATTTTTTATTGTATTATTATTCTTGAATTATACATTCGCATAAACATTCTTACATTTTCTTTAGTTGGATAATAATAATGTAGCACATGCGTACCTATGGACAACCACCAACAAAAAGTGATGTCATGAATTTATTCATAGCTAGTAATAAGTATATATTGAATGAATATATAAAATATTTATTACGTAACAATTTTATAAATTTTTTTATTAATTTTTTATTAATTTTTTTGATCAACCTAAAACTATAAAGTTTATTCATTCAAACGTACATACTACCATCTCTACACATGTTATATAATGAAATTTTCATCACTAAATTTTATGAATGGTTATAAAAGTGTATATTCTTAGAAAATATTATAATTATTTATTTATTAATATTAAAATTATTATGAAATCATTTCCATAATAAATGTAATGGAACAATCGAACTAAATCATGCGTTAAAATTGTACAATTTTCAACATAATGTCTATTTTAATGAATATTTGTCATTAGAAGGAAAATATGATATTATAAATGAATTTTAAATATTAATTTTAGAATGAATATATATATATATATATATAATAAATGTATTTCTATTATTAATTATTTTTAACTCTGTGGGATGGGAGACGATACATGACTTTAGGGATTAATGTTACAATCTTAATTCATTCCATGATTTCTTTATATTAAATTTATATTAGGGAAATTTTTATGATCCGTATATATTAAAACCTATATTATTTTATTATTTTGTTGTTATCTATGTGGTTTACTTGTGTTTTTTAATTCCTCTCTCTTTTTATATCAAATTATTTTGAATTTTTTGAAATGTTTTTTATACCATCAATGGTCATGAATGTTCTTCATTCATGTGAATAATTTCTATAAAACACTTCAGGAGGGTTTTTATAATTATCCATTGAACAATTAAAAAAATAAAATATTATAATTTTATATAATGGTTTAAAAAATATTTTCTGTCTTTTTTATGAATGAGGATCTTTTTACAATTTTTTTGAATGAAATAATTTATTTAACATAAAAAACATGATGGTATTCTCCCTCTTTCAAGCATATAAATTAATTTGAATCATTTTTAAAATGTTTTTGTGCTTATATTAAAATTCATTTTTTCTTAATATTATCTAATTATTTTGATTTTAAATACATTACTTCCAAATTTAAATGGTAATTTTCATAATAATTAAGCTTGTGATTTTCTAAAGTTATTTTCATCTATGAAACTACCCTTTAATGTAAATTATTATTAATATATGACATGGTATAAAGAAACCATCCATAATAATTTTATAGATAGGTAATGGTTATGATCTAAATGATTTTTTTTTTCATTCCCATATTTTAATTAATTGTGAAATAAAAAGTCTTTTTCTTACCATATGGTATACATATGAATGGTTTATGATTATGTGGATGTTGTTTCGTTATAGCCCTCGAATGAATTATGTATTGTGATATTGACATGTCGTAATAGAATGATGATTATGATGATAATAGTGCAAATTCTTTTAAAATACAATGTTCAAATATTTATCTGTGACTATGATCGCTCCAATATATTCTCACAAAACTATATGTAAATACGATTGTGAATAGCTATGTTTATATTTTGATTCATATTTATGATTTCATATAGAAATGATCACCATATTTGGGGTGGATATTATACATTAAAATATATATAATCACAAGATTTTTATTTCCTATTATTATGATGTAACATTATTATATAAGGACTCGTGAATTATGATTTCTACTTCGACTCTATTATTAATCATTTATTTGGATAAGATTTAATTTTAGAGATTAGTATCTAATTTTTTTGGGTATGAATAATTAATGTTGCGAACATGAACCTTATTTTGTCATCATACCCTTCTAATCTTCTAATGACTATTATGAATGTTATCACTTATATATACCGTTAATGATCATATATTGCAACCATTTATTTATTCCCATTCCAATATTTTGATGGATGGTTCTATGAATGATAAATAATATTGTTGTTTGGGAAATGTCAATCATCTTTTGATTAATAAGTTCTTAATGTATCTATTATCTAAAACAACCAAAACAATATTATTAATTGGCATAGATTATAGTTAAATATATTTAATATTTATTTAATATAATGAAATAATTATAAATTTTATTCTTCAGTCACTTCACCCTAATACGTGGGACTACTATAGGACTTTAATAGAATAAAAAATTTCTATAGTAGAATAGATAAAATCATCTCCCTAAGTTACATAATTAAAATGAAAGAAAACCCATAATGTGACAATTAAACAAGTCACAAAATCAGTGTAAAATTATAAAATAATAATCTCACCTCACATCCAATTACCATTAAGGAAGCATCACCTATTATAACATGAATATTTTATGATGTTGTATGTTTTCCCAAAAGGGGAAAACTCCATTCCATGTATAATTAATGAGTATATCAAGAGTGAGTCAATCACCTAGAAAATATGGAGTCCATTAATAATTTTCAAAAAATACTTAATTGAAATAAATCTGGAATGATAAGTCATTTACACCACTTTAAATCCCATATTGAGACACTATTTTTTAAAAAAAATTAAATCCATATAAGAAAACAATTATAACAGAACTCTTTTTTTAGTTGAAACAATTTTCATGTCATAGTTTTATCATTTATATTTTTAAATTCAATGAAAATATACATTTTAAATCATTTAATGATCAAACTATGGTAAATTAAATTTAAATACTGAAAATTTATTTAAATAATCCCATAAATAAATCCATCATACACCTAGAATTTCAAATTCCCTTTTAATATCTAGAAAAAAATTTAATACATTTAAACAAAGTGATTTTAGAAACACCGATTTATATTACATAACCATTTATTTATGATATTCAGTATGAATTTTATATGGATGATGTTTTGAAGAGTTTTGATAAATTAAAATGTGTTTTTTGGACTAAAGAGAATGAATATGGGTTGTGCTAGGTTTTTCCAGACCATGTGATGGCCGATGAGAAATTATGTACATAGAAAATGGATTACGTCGTTTTGAGCTAGTTGATTCGGGATAGTTGTAAAATTTTTATGGAGAGTATTTGAAGTTCCCGTAAAATGTATACCCTTATGGAAGAAGAAAATGAACGGTTTACATATGTTTTTTCTTTATCGTGCCACTAATCTATGTGCATGGAAAATGTTAGATACTAAAAAAGTGGATTTAATGTGTTTTTACTTTTAAGTGTCTTTTTTCCCTCATATGAATCCCTATATCGGAATTTTGATTGTCGAATGGCCATGTAATGTTCTCTCATTGATCCTAAGGTGATATAAAGGTTTGACTTGGTGATAAAAAAGATGATTATTCATGGTAAGTGTTTATTCTTCATCATTCATGATGTTTTTCATTGATCTATGTCGCCTATCATTTCATTTTCTTATATATACTGGTTTTGATGAAAAAAAATAAGTCTGTAGATTATGAATATGATTTATCATGTTCATTATTATGATAGTTTATCATGAATTATGTGGGATTTTATAGTTTTAAAATGTTTTCCTTGGTTTTCATAATCCGTAAATCTTTATCTCAAAAACAATCGATGTAGGTTGAATCACTCACAAATCATTCTTTTATTCATGATTATACTGATTTAAAATTGAATATTTTTTAAAATTGATTGTTAATTTAATTATTAATAATTTTTTACAACCCACTTGACTGATGGTTCATGGAAAATTGTTACATAGATGTTCTTACAAAAGTTCATTTGGGGGTTTTAAAATGATGATATTAATTTGACGATATATTTGGAATAGTGGTAAATGTATTAATCAAAATGTTTTCAATAAGTGGGATGATTTTATTGAAATTAATTGGGGATATTTCACTCGAATTATTTGGTTTTTAGGCGTTCAATAAAAGAATGGTTTTATTGGAAAGGATGAAATATTTGTTTAGGTCATTGGTTTTTGGAATAATGTTTGTATGTTTTAGGTGAATTTTGGATAGATAATGATAAAAAGTATCCCCCATCAACACTTGGATGGAGAAGTATTAGGGCTCTCCCATATGAAAATGGTTCACTATATGATGACTTAGTGAATGTACGACTCACTAGTCATGAGTAAAGGGAGTTCATGGATACCTGCATTGTTGAATGTGTGGATAGGTGTAATGTAATGAATATAACAAATGGATATTTAGAAATAGTTTCAATGGAGTGGTTATTTTTTTCATGAAAAATTGATTCAAATAGAAATTGGGTGATAGAGAACCTATTTTTATTTAATTATCAACATTTTTAAAACATTTTTAAAATTTGTAATAAACTATTTTAGAATTTGTTAATATTCATTATAACCTATTTTGGGAATTGATTCATATTGCTTGTTTAATATAAATTTACCTAAATTCTTTCTCCATGTGGTGTGAGTTGGGTTTTCAATGGGGTAAAAGAGACTATATTTTATTACTCACCACTTCTTTGGAACATTGTTTCATTGGATGATTTCATCTTCCGATACAATGGGAAAAGTAAATTATCACAGGTACATAGCACTTCTTTGTGAAACTTTGGATGTTTTTTGAGGTTAGAGAATGTAGTATGTGGAGAATGGTGCTTTTTTCCTCTTTTATATTTATTAGTCATCTTTATCTTTTTTACTTTGATGATAGTGTGGCTTCCCTTGTTGTACACTTTGGTTGGTTTTGATATAAATGAATTGGTTGAGTTTTAATTCTTTTTTCCATGAATCATATAGTGGTTTGATTGGTTTTATTTTATTGGATTAGTTTTTTATTCATAAAGTGTAAATCATACACCAAATGTTTTTGAGCCCTTCTTCATTTATTTTCATCCCTTGGAATCTGGGGGTTGTTTTTTAAGTCCATGTATATTCCTTCCACCTTCTCATGAAATGAGGAATAGGAGGGATGTTACAAGTGTTATCCACATGGACTTTCCTTGTGGATTAACTAGTCATCATTATTCATGGTTTCAGGGTTGTATTCATTCATGCTTATTGCATAATTTTACATCATAAAAAAGAGTATGAATATTCAGACATACAATATAGAGCATAAAATTACGTAGAAAATCTTTTTATGATGAACATCACATTACCAAGTAGTAGGGTATATATATGTTTTGTAGACACTCAAAGGATATTGGATTCACATTGTCATGGGATTGACCAATGAGTTGATCATGACATACATTAGATGACTGACCTTCCACTCGGATTTCATATTTCATTTTAAGCAATGATATATGATTTTTCACATGGTGTTTATTTATGAAAAATGAATCATTTGATTTCAAATTAAAGACATTGAAAAGGGCGTAGTAGCAGTATTTTGGAATGGTTTTGATTTCCACCAGTGAGTTGAAATTATTTTCAAAGATAGTTGAACGTAGAAAAGGATGATTTTGTAAAATGATGAAGTGATAATAGATTTTATTGAATTTGAATAACTAAGACTGAATTTTATAGATAGTGAGACTTATGGACATACTTTTTTGTTTATAAAATTTCAGTTAGTATTTGTCATAGAAACCATCTTGAGGAAGCTAAGGAATTTGTGGTTTCACCTGAAAAAAATGTGAACCAACAACAGTTTTAGAGTATCATCTAGAAATTTCAAGATGATGAAATATGGTACTAGATGGTTGAGCCAATATAATTTGATCATTCCATATAGTTCTAGAAATACAATCCACCAATCATATAGGGTGATTCAAAACTATAAATGGATGATGTGTGGATGTAAAAGATAAATTGTATCTTCGATTTCATCAACATAATATTAGGTCTACAACTCAAGATAGAAACGTATATGTTCGAGGATCTTGTAATCTAGACGTGGGATCTGGAGGTAACAGATAAAGTGGTTCAATGCCTTGGTATGTAGGATTTAGAGTAATTGTTCTAAAAACAATTATATACTCATATGTTCATAATTTATAAAAAATAGACATATTCAGCCTGAACTAGTAAAATATCTATATCACATAGTGTCTAGATAAATTGATGAATTTAGTGTTCTCTTATAGTGTGTCCTTGCAAACAAGCATCACTGAATCAAGGCTGAGATACGATAATCTCTCCAATATAGTTGTGATCTATATTATAGACTATACAGAGATCGTTAATTGTGCAAAAATGGATGAACATGACATCTCAGGAGAAATGGGATGTGGAAGTATCATAATACCTATTGTAAATTTTGGAAAGTCTAATGTTGGGAGACTGTGGATGAGGGACACATGATTCTAGGGTTGGAGTGGAAATTATAAAAAAATAGATGGATCAGTAAACCTTCCATCATGAATAAAGAGACCAGAAAGTTGTTTCAAATGTGGTTCCTTTGACCACATGAATAAAGTGTGAACAACACCACCTATATAATTCATTAAATGAAATCATATGTGGATTTTTAAGTGCTCATGTCAAATTGAATTGAGGTTAGGTGCTAGGGAGACATCTCAGGTGTCTCAAGCGGTATATTATATGAAGGGAAGAGGGGAAAAGAATAAATATAATTATTAGAATAGAGAAAGACATGGTGATTACTGGTATATAATGAATCCACATCAATGAAATTCGGAATAAGGGAACATGTAACATTGAACACCAACGATTTAATTATAAAGAGCATATCAGATGATTAAACATGATCTGTTTTGACCACCTACAATGAGAGGTATAATTATTTTGAATTCTACCCTTATGTATGTTTTTTGATAATGGTACATCACATTCATTCATTTATTCTTATACAATTGATTTTCTATGAATAAATGTTTATATTATCTCTTCATTGATAATACTTCAAACTATTCTTGGTAAAATTAAATGTTGAGCCTTTCTAAATAGAACATGTTCAAAAAAACTTGATGAATTTGAGCTGCCATGGGACTTCTTAGTGATGATGATGGATGTCTATGATTTAATCTGAGGTATGTATTTGTTAACAACACTCAATGATCACATAAAATGTTATAAAATTACATTTATGTTAATGACTGAGGATAGTGTCGAGAATTTCATTATGATATAATGGGTTAAGAAGACAAGAAGATTGGTCTTGTTTTCACTTCTAGTGAGTATGAAATCATACTAGATGGTGACATGTACTTTGGAAAAAATCGATGAGTTCGATAATTGTAGTTTCCTAGAAGTGGTGGATCAGTTTCCTATCATATTTATCAAATATATCTCAGTGTTTTCACCAATAAGAGACATTGAGATTATTGTTTATCTCCTCAAAAAACCAAACATATATCACTTCCATCTTATTGGATATCACCAACTGTATTATGGGTGACTAAAGTAATATTGGAATATCTATAATTCAAGGGTTTAATTTAGCTGAAAATGCCTCTATGGGCAGCCCTTGCCTTGATTGGGATGAAAACTAATGTAACTCTAAAGTTGTGTGTGTATTATAAAAATCATAACAATGTTATGAACAATAATCAGTATCCACAAACATAAATAGATGATATTTTTGATCAAATGAGTGGTTCTCAGTGGTTCTTTAAAATTGACTTGCGATTAAGATATAGCTAATTACGAGTTTGGAAAGTTTATCTTCTGAAAATAGATTTTAGAAAACGATATAGACATTATAAATACATTATAATTCATTTGTGTCTTACTAATTAATGATAAATATGTATGGAATTTATTAATCAAATATTTTAGTGATATTAGATTGTTTTGTCGTGGTGTCTATGGATGACATTTTGGTATATTCAAGGATAAGGGATGATCATGGGAAACCCTTTGTATTAGTGTTTTGAATCTTGAGAGACCATTGTTATGTGTGATTTTTTATATAAGTTGTATTATTTATAAACCATTTAATTTTTTATAAAGGCATTTAAGTGCATCCTGAGATGATAAAAGCTATTATCTATTGGTAACCACCGAAAAACACCATAGAAAGACAAATATTTCTTAGTCTCTTTGGATTTTATTAGTACATTAAGTGTGAATTCATAGGATTATAATAAACTATGATAGATATTAAAAAGAATAAAATTCAATTTCAATGGATTAAGGAAGTCTATAATTCATTCCAAGACCTCAATGATTATTTTACATCAACTATTATCATGATTTTTCCAAAATGATGAAAAGGATATATAGTGAATTTTGATGATTAAAGATCTAGGATGGGGTGAATTCTCATGTATTGAGATAATGTTTTGGAATATGGGTAATGAAATTTGATGGTGAATGAGATGAAGTACCCAACACATGATTTAAAGTTATCTTTTGTCTTCCATTCCATGAAAACATGTCATCGTTAAGTCATTGGTGAATTATTTTTCAGACCATAGAACATGAAACATATTTTCTCACATTGAGATTATAATATATGGAAAAACATATGGATTTAGTATATCTAGGTGTTTGAATTTGACATAATTTATAAATTATGAAAGGAAATTTGGTGGTATATGTGTTTAGTAGAAAATCATATGCTGAGTTGGAAAGAGAAGCTTTAGATTATTGCAGTTGATAACGGTCCTAGAAAATATTCATTTTTAATGTGATGAATGTGGAAAATTTTCAATTTTCATCTTAGTTGTGGTAGTTCTAAATTTAATGAAGATGGAAAAGTATGGATTTAAATCAGAATATGAATGTGTTAAAATTAGATCTAAATTCAATGGTGGAAAGACCATTTAGTGATAGAGGCTAGATGAAAATGTATTGTTTAGGTTTTAGTATCAGTTGGTTGTACATATGGCTTTTTATGAAAAAAAATACTTCATGCATACCGCCAATATTGATAGTTTATTCCTCAAGTAATTCAAAAAATGTATAAGGCTTTTAAATCACTCTTCTGATGGAATGATATGAAACATAAGGTGGATGATGTAGTTTCAATGTGATTATATTTTTAGTATTTTAAAGAAGAACATCAGTAACCTGATGGTATGTCACATTCTATACCTATTAAAACAAGGATATTAGAGAAAATATATATTGATTTTTTCACCGTTCAAGCAACAATTATTCAGAAACACGAGACCATATGGGTGATAGTGGATCGACATACTAAATTGGATTTTTTCATCTGTATTTGTGAATCAAATTTGGAGGAGTATCTATCAAAAATAAATATCTAAGAAGTTGAAAAGATCCATGGAAGAGTAGATATGATTGTATCAGGTATGAATAGGAAGTTCATATCTTGTTTTTGGAAATCCATTCAAAAATAACATGGAACTCATTTTTCTAGGAGTATGGTGTATCATTAGTAGATGGAATGTCAATATGAACGGATAACAAAAACATATAAATAAATGTTGTAGGTTTGTGTAATGAATTTTGGTGGCTCAATTCAAGGGAACATACCATTGTTGGAGTTATCATACAACAATAGTGTTCAGGCCACGACACGTATGACTCGTTTTGATGATTTATATGGGAGTCCTTATTGTTCGTGATAGCATTAGGTGGAAATGGGTGAGACATTACTAGTTAGGATGAGCCTTGTCCATGAAACAAGGGAGAAGATTTATTTTATCAAAAAGATAATGTAGAAGACATAGAGTTGTGATAAATCACATGTGGATCATCATCAAGCACAATTGTCATCCATGATGAGTGATAATTTTTTATTAAGGATTTATCTATGGTTTGGCCATAAACATTTTAAGAATAATGCTATGTCATTTCCTGGACACATTAGAACATTTTAGGTACTACAACATGATAGAGTGTTGAAAAATCAATAGTAATTTCAACCATGGATCAGTGTGGTGAAAAATATATTCCATGCTTCTTAGTTGGGAATGTATCAACCTGATGTTGACCGTGTGATCTTGTGGGATCATATTGACCTTGAGCTAG
Source organism: Viscum album (assembly GCA_963277665.1). Lineage (NCBI taxonomy): Eukaryota > Viridiplantae > Streptophyta > Magnoliopsida > Santalales > Viscaceae > Viscum > Viscum album. The sequence goes on from OY728143.1 coordinate 1,022,122,366, forward strand.
ATGCTTTGTTGGTAAATACCCCTGTGTGGATTTTGGGTAAGAAAGGGAACGTACTATATGGAAAAATCAATATTCATGTATTGGTTATGTTAAAACATGGTCATGTTCGTGAAGAGGCCTGATAACATGATTGGGATATGAATGCAAAATGGTTAGATCTATTTCCAGGCACGATTATTTGTCAATATTCCAGGGATGGGAAGACTAATGGTAGGGAGAATGTAGCACCCTCTATTTCTTGTTATGTAACCCTTTAATTATGATTTTAAATATTTGTATTATATTTTTGATGTTTTTATGATTTTGGAGAATATTAAATCTGATTTTTTGGGCTAAAGGTATGGCTCATGTGCTACGCACAGTTTTTTCAAACTAGGCGACGACCTAGAAGAAATAGGGTGCTTCTAAAATAACTTAGGTATTTTTGAGGAATCGGATTTGGGATGGTTGGAACATAGTTATAGATACTGTGTGAACTGTACATGCGAGGTTCATCTTTAAGGTTGTGTGTAACACATAGTTAGCACATGGATTTCATAATTGTGATACTAAACTGTCTACAGGGTGAATGTTATATCCATCACTTTTTTCAATTAAGTACCTCATTTTACCTCCAATGAATCCCCAAATTGGAAATTTTCTCACATAAATGTCTAGTAAGGCTCTTCCATTGATCCTGAGGCAATATTAAGGCTTTAATATGTGATTAGAAAAATATTCAACATGGTAAGTGTTTGTTCTTCATCGTTCCAGATGTTTTTAATAGATTTTCTTCACTCCTCATCCCATATTCTCAGATATATGCCCGTTGTGGGATGATATAATTTTACAGATTCCTAATATTATTGTTTTATTCTTGGTGATGATAGGGTAGGATAAATGAGGTGTTTTTTGGAGTTCTAACGTTGTTTTATTGGTGTTCTTCGTCCGTTTATAATTATCTCCAAAAATATCATGGTTCTGGGATTCACTGTAACTCATATTGATAGAAATGATTGGATTTATTTAAAATTCATTATTTTGGGAGATATTGTTTTTTTCATTGTAATGATTTTTTTAATACACTTTTGATATCGTTTTTGATGATACCTAGTAATTATGTGATCTACCAAAAGTGAATTGGTGGGTTTTGAAATGTTGATTTTATATTGAAGATTTTTTCTATTATTGTGCTAAATTGATCAATGAAAATGATTTCAATTGAAAGAATTATATTATTTAAATTATGTTGGGATGGTTTATTTGAATTATATGGTTCACTAGTTTTCAATAAAATAATGGTATTATTAAAAAGGATGAAATTTTTGTCTTGCCATTGGTTTTTGAAAAAATGGTTGTGTGTGTTCTTGTGTATTCAAGAAAGATAATGTTAAAGAGTATACCCCATCATTAGTAATATATATAACCATTAGGACAATCCCCCACAAAATTCATTCACTATGAGATTAATTAATGAAAGGATTACTGGCCACTCATTTGTAAAGGAAGGTCCATGTTACATGTATGTTTGGATATATGGATAGGATGAATGGAATGGTATTTGCAAAATGGATATTTGGAAATTGGTTCAATGTATTGTGTTTTTGTCTCCATGAATAATATATTTCTCTAAAACATTTGTGGATAAAAATGTTTTTATATTTAGTAATCAAAGGATTGCAGAAAGTGTTTATATATGGTTAAAAAAGGATTTTAGATATGGTTATTATTTTTTATTAAACTATTTCTGGAGTTGATTCATATAAATTATTTAATATAAATGTAGATAATTATTTTATCCTAGTGGAATGAGTAGGGATGTAAATTGGTAAAACCTACTGGGTTTTAGTAAACCCTCATACTTTGTAACTTTTGTGCTTTTGAAGATAACATCAACCGAGGCATGGGAAAAGGTATGGCATCACACAAAATTAGAACTATATTGTTATAATGTGTTTTTGATGATATTGGAGACTATATCATTAAGAGCATTGATTTTTATCCATCATGGTGTTTTATAAGTCACATATTTCTCTTTACATTGACGTTAGTGTGGCATACATTATAATACTCTTCTATGGGTATTGATATAAAACAACTCTTTTACGTGTCATTCTTTTTAACAGGGATCGTATAACAGTTATATTGGTTTTTTTATTGATTAGTTATTTTATTATTAATGGTTAAATCGTCCCCCTAATGTTTTGAATCCCTTTGACGCTTATTTCCATACATTTTCATCTTTGGGATGCCTCTTAAGTCCTTGTAGCATTCACCATCCTTCGTAAGAAAATTCGGAGAATGGGGGATGTTACAATGATACATCTCTTAGAAATGTTAATAAAAATCCATAAAAATGTAAAAAATATTTTACTTTAGTAATTAAAATTTAATATTTAAAATAATTCAATGACATTACATTAAATTGATGAGAACAAAAATATATACATAAAAAATTGAAATCATGCAAGATTTATTCAACATAAATTTAGATTTATGAAATAAGAAGTGAGTTAAATCAATTAATATTTGTAAATAAAAATATTACATCCTTAGATCAAGTGATAACCGTAATATTTTCCCATATACATTATAATATATAGTATAATTTCAATATAAAAAGAGAAGTGGAAAATGGGTGTAGATAATAAATGAAAATTATTAACAAGGGTTTTAAATTGATGATATCCTGGAATATAAGGAGGTATATCATGCATTCAAATAGGTTAAAAAATATTTAATATAAAGAAAATTATTAGGTCAAAATATATGAACGGGGCCAAGAATGATAATAGTCTAATATCCAAAATGATGTTATAACCCCAAAATTTTATACCATGTTTTGTCACTACATCATACATCATGAATTTTACCATGTAATGTTTCACCCTCCAAACCCCCCCCCCCCTCCAAGCATCATTATAAACTAAGAACTATGAATATGTCATTAAAACCCATTTCCATATCAAAAAACAGAACACCAAAAGCCCCACCCTCACATCATAGAATGAACCATTGGGTGGGACACTATATGGACCCCTCAAAACACCCACATAGGTCCCACCATCACATTGACCTAGGAATGTTTAATCCAAAATTCCCTATAAAGATGTTATAATTAGGCAACCACTAAATCAAAAGGTGTTTGTTCCCATTTGTTTTAGCATCCAATAAAAAACACACAAATATACTCATCAAACCACCAAATGTATGAATTAATACCACCAATATTTCTCATAGGGGAATCTCTTGTAAAAGACAATCACTGAAATTCCTAAATGTTTAGTATTTTTATTATTGACTCAATTATGAAAAATACCGAGTAAAAAATTTATTCATAATGTTTCCACCTATGTCCTTATAATGTGTCTCACAAAATACACCAAAATATTAATTATGGCTCAAAACACCTATAATATAAAGTTTTCATAATTCTTAAATTGAATTAAATTTTATAATAAAATCTTGGTATGAAAATTATTCCCATTATAAAAATTCTTTTATATTAAATTCCTTAAATGTAGTAGATGGTAATAGAGAAAAGAAACTATTGATACCTAACATAAGACATGAAATTGTTGACAATAATATAGTGATATTCTTGTGAGAAATGTGAATCGGACATCAAGAAATTCTTAAAAAAGTTAAACAATGTATTTAAGATCCTACCAAAATATAATAAATAGGTGAAAATTCTATGAAGCGTATATTTCATAAATGAGAATCCCCATTCTTTGGATGTCATCTCAAATAGAGATATAATGAATTTAAAATATCTAGATAACAAATAATCAAATATAAATTACCACAATGTACACAATAGGAAAATCAATCTTCTACTAACCACAAAGACCATATATGAATCTACTTCCTACTCCACAATGAACCACATCCTAAAGGATACCCAATAAAATAATATAAATGTCCCATAAATATCAACTGATCATATTTAAAGAATATTAAACATTTTTTGATACAAAAACATTCATAGAAAAGAAAAAACATGGTATCCAATAGTGGGATACAAATATAATTAAATAAAATGGGTACCTCTCCTAAAAATTACTTGTCTATGATACAATTAAAAGGAAAAAAATTTGTCTTTCCATGAATAACATTATATAGTGAAGAACCTTCTCAAATAATTTGAGAATGAAAAAAATGTTTTCCCTTATGAACATATCTTAAAAATTAATATCCTACCACATGTCTATCGTCACATTAAAACCTAGATGATAACAGGTAATTAATATGAAATGATCAATAAATAATATCCAAAATGCCATAACACGAACAAGAACAATATCCAAGTCAGAATCAACTCACAACTCCAATAATCAAAAATTCATAACAAATATATCCATTTATGTAATAGCTCATATATCATAAATATAAATTTATTGAGTACATTAAGAAAAATCAACATCTGATATTAGAATACTATGAAATCCCCGAGTTCAAATCACAATGGAAATACCCTTCTAGATTCTAAATTCCAAAATAAATAGAATGAGAAAATTATTAATTTTGATACAGGAGTCCAATTAAAAAATACGTAAAAAACATCTAAAACTATTTTATACAACAAAATGGATAAACTAGATGAAAATTCAAATAGAAGAATTCTTATATATATAAAGTCCTTTATAAGAGGAAAGATATATAAAAATATATCATGGAGAAAAACGATTCATTCTACAAAACTCAAGTCAATGAGTCCCATATGACTCTTTGGAATTGTCAAAAATCCCATATCACCCAAAAAAATTATTGTTCTTTTTTCCATTATAAGAAAAAACATTTTAAAAGGGAGAAAATATGATTTTATCAAGTAACAATTTTTTTTGAAATCACCATGTCATTTTGTTAAAACATTCCATTTTATTTTCAAATCATCCACTAAATGATGACTATTGCAATATTTTATTTTTTAAAAACTACAACAACATTATTTCTAAACTCCCATGTGGGGAATAAAAAAAATTTATAATAGTTTTCAAAAAATTTACATAATGAATTTTATAATTACAACATCCATTATATTTGATTCCCAATACTCATAATAACATCGACTATAATAATGAAAGAAATCGAGAATCAATTTAAATGAAAATAATACAATTAAAACACTAGACATGAACATAATAATGACATCATTCATCAAAAAATATATCATAGTATAATAAAAAACCATATAAATGTATTTTTTAATCCATATCAAATAAGTGGAGACTACAATAAAATAAATATTGAGTAAGAGGTTCCCTAAAATAATATCACTAAAAGGATGCAGTGCAATGTATAGATTAGATGGATTTCATAGTAGATAGTATTATGATCATGGAAGATGTTACAAAAAATTTATAAAAGCATGTTAATGGTATTTTCAATGGTTTATATTCCCTGTGGGCTAACAACACAACCCATAATACTTTCAGTATTCATCCCAAAATTAAAGATCAACTGACTGGTAAACTTAGACCATAACAATGGAGATCATAACATCACTAAAAATTATAAAGTAAATCAAATTTTATAGTCAAATAGAATTACCATGGAATATCATGTTCCATAGAAAATGTTATGATTTTTCAACTACTAATTTTCAAACACTTAGTTTATGAAAATAGTCCAAATCTCAATGTCATCCAAACACAGCCAAAAAGATGGTCTATCTAAAAAATAATAGTCATGTAAAAAAACTATCACCCCATAACCATACACCAAATATATTTCATCAATATGAATTAGGTTCCATGTCTATCCTTATGTCACAGAGACCTATTCCATTATATCAAAATAATAATCAGGGATATTTTCACTATTAAAAAAAACTGAACATGGATTCCATTGTAAATTATTAAAAGTCTCAAATTTATAACAGGCACAAATTAAAATTTTTACACCCCAAGATCATAATTGAACACTATGGTTAATAGTTTATATGACGCACAACATTGAACATAAATTAACTCAAAATTTTTATAATTTAAATATTGTCATTATAAACCTGCCATTATGTTTTTTAGTATTAACAATATTAACTGTATTTTCCAATATATATAATTGAAATAATAAATGAATATTAATTGGATAATTCCATTGAAATATGTACCCAATTTTTTATAATGCAATTTTATGCTTTAAAAATACATTTTCATCAAAAATGTTATTAATTAATTTTTTGGATGATAAATTATATTTTCTTTTTAGAACATAATTAAAAAATAATTTAGAAATATAAAATATATTTTTAAAAAATATTATCAAAATTACAACAAGGTGAGGTTATGATATTTTTTTTAAAAAATAATTTTCTAGTTAATATAGAAAAATGCTAATTTTTTATGAAAATTTAATATTTTTTTCGAGAATTTTCATAGTTACATTTCAGATAGATTATTTAAAATAATAAATTTTTATAATATATTATTAATAACCAAATATGTTCATAAGACTCAATTTTTTTAATTTCTTATGAAAATGTTTTTATACATAGAAATAGATTTTAAAAAAATTTATTTTTCTAAATTGCTGTTTTATATCATTTTTTGTAATTATTTTTAAAAATGTATAATGAATCCTATAGTTATTTAAATTTATAAATTTTTTTCATATTTATTATTTTGATGTTAAAATTTGGTAAAAAATCATGTTTTAGTTTAATAATTTAGGAATAATGACCGTGGTTAAATTTATCACGTTAGTAAAGGATAAATGAGGATAATCATCATTAAAACATATTGATAAGGAATTAATATTTAACAATAAATCTTATTGGTAGAATTTAATCCAGCATTATCATATTATACTTGAATAATATTTTTTTCATGGACATTACTCAATGAAAATGACATAATTAATATTTAATGAAATGAATGTTACAAAATTTCACACTATTAGTATTAAATATAACATATATGTCCATATAAAGAACACATGATGTTATTAGCGAATATAAAATCCATATTAATATTAATAAAATTATTTTCATTATATAAATGTATTTATAATTCCTATAAATTATATAATTATAAATAATTCATGTGTAACAGTACTACAAAATTTATTTAACATACATAAAATAAAATTAATGAATTTAAAAACCATTAAAGAGATATAATTTTAATTTCATGATGTTCTAGAATAATTTTACAGACATATTTGATATATATAATTTTTTGTAATTCACTATATTCAAATTTACACTTTATTATTATGTATTTAATATAAAATTAAATAGATTGTGTTAAAAAATAAATTAATGATATTTTATTAATTAACATATTTTTTTAAATGTTTTTTTAAAAAAAATATATGATTCACTAAAATTAATTATATATGGTGTGGAAATAATCCGTGGTCCATTAGTCTGATGTCATTTTTAATAACATTATTAATAATTAAAATATAATAAAATTTAGTTTATGGTAATTTTCTAAAGGGTTATTAAAGAGATAAAACAAAAAAAATAATAAATTTTTTATCCAAACGTTTCCCAATTATATTTGATGGGATTATTTACGCTCATAAACAAAAAATATTTTAAAATTATTAATTTGGATCTATTTTATATTCAAAATTAATTTTTAATAATTGATTGTTTTGAGAAATTCCAATGTTGCCCCTCTGATCAATTATAAATGGGAACCCCTCCTTTCTCCTATTCTCACCACATTGACCATTCTATATCCACCATTACATAGCTAAATACCATAATGAATTCTTCATACACTTTTTATATGTTACATTACTCCCAAAATATCATCCATCAGATCCTTAATAGGATTTCAAAAGAGGTTGTTTAAAAAAATATTTAATCTCCCTATCTAATCACTTTGTATTTAATTCTTATTTTTCCTTCTTTAAAAAGATTATATTCTTCATAAAAGAATAAATTATGAACAAATAATATTATATAATAATAATAATATTATTAAATATACATTATCAATACTCTAGCTCATCAAATGAGAAGTGAATGTTTCCTTCATGTGTATGTATGATATACCAACACAACATAGTGGTACTATTAATTTTTCATTAATATATTTAGTGGGTTATTATTATGAGGATTTTAAATTTTATATATGAAATTTGTTAAATAAATATTCATTTAAAATTATAATATCATATCTATCTTCTTACCTTCTAAACCAATAAGAATAGATAACATCGAACATTTAAATGTGCGGACTACCACATGTACAAAGTGATGTGATTTATTTTTCATTTCTATTTTACATGGATGGTAATAAATATGGAAATAATGAATATATATGATATGTATGATTTAATAATTATTTTATAAACGTGTATAATGGTTATCCATTATATTTTCTCATTATTATAAATTCAAAAACATTGTTCAAGCGTACATTCATCAAACTGTTCCAAGGAATGGTGTCATAGATTTTTCAATATCTACAATTATTTATGACTCTAAACACACACACACACCGAGATATATATATATATATATATATTATGAATATATATTATGTAATAATAATTTGCATAATTATGCAGACTAATTATAATAAATATAAATTATAATTCAAGAGGCAAAAGAATGTTATATGTAATTGGATCTCGAGGAAAGCGATTTTCTTCTCACTTTTATTATTATGTGCCATGTGACAAATTAACTACTGGTTTATTTTATGTTGTTCATATACCAACCATAAATATTTTTTTTATGATTCATATAACATAAATTTTTGGTATTTACATATACATATATGGATAATTACTTAAGGGGTATTATGATTCAAATGCAACCAAAGTCAACAGTGTTTTATGTTACAATATCAGTATTTATTGGAATTATTAATGAATAAGTATTTGATGGTGAGGATATAAAAATTAAAACGTAATAAAATAATTAATATTTTTATCTTATATTTATATATTGAGATTACATTTTTTCATTCATTTTCATCACCTTCTATACTCAGGATAATGAAAAAATGATTTTAAAGAAAATAATTTTTTATATCTATAGTGGAAGATCACTTTTTCCTCGATATCCTTATTTAGTATAAATGTTTCTAAAAAAATAATATAATATTAACCTGTTATTATTTAAAATAATTTTAACTATTTTTTAATGAAATTTTTTTAGAATAAATACAGTTATTATTATCAGAATGACGTACTTTTTTAATTTGTTCAAAATAATGAATTTAATGATTATTAACTTATAATACATTATATGAATTTCCATCCATTATGAAAACTAAATTAAATGAATCATAAGTGTAAAATAAATTATAGTTATTTTCAAAGATAATGGTTTCCATAATGGTTTTCTAATTTTTATATATTAAAGATGAGATTTCAAAATAGAAATGTTATTTTTCTCATAATATATTCTAAAATAACATTAAACCCCAATTTTAATCTAAGATTACATATGTTGATGAATCATAAGCTTAATTGTTGATGTTATTTTAGGAAACCATCCTTATCTATAATGTATATGGTTTATGGTAATGATTTTTTGATGTTAATAAAAAATTTTACCCTTTCTATGGGTTATTCTGTGATGAAATGTTTATGAAATCCATTACTATTCATGACATCTATGATGATTGATGTTTTATGACCTTATGGAACATATATATATGATTTCCATTATATTATTAGTTGGAATTATATGTACTTCAAATTCATTGTGAAAATATTGATAATTCATGAGGTTAAAATATTATATGTCAACCAAATTTAATATACATTGTTTTGTTGGTGGAGATTGATTTCATGACCATAATACTATGCGTAGAAAAGGATTACAAGTCTGTATGTTTTTTTATTGAACTTAATTTTTTGTCCACAAGATCATTCCTATACCTAGTATCATATACATATGTTTATGCGTGGTCCTAATTTCATGTTTGTAACATTATGATTAATCATTTTTCTATTTATACATGTTCAAAAACATATATGTTTATGTGTATGCAAAACTGTTATGTATTATTATAATTTTTGGACATCACGGATCATGATATTTGATAATTATATTATTCATATCTTATTAATTACCAATTTTTACTCTATGACTCCTTATTTAGATGTATCATATGCAGGGTGTGGATTTGAAATGTTAAGCTCATGTTATAACACCCATATTCTCCTGTTATTATGATGTGATCATTGATATCTCACTTTTTTACCCATACACAGAATCATATCTCACAATTTATTATAATTCCATTATGATGGGTTTGATAAATGATTTATAATTGTTAATTCAATGATGGGTTCCTGTTATGAAGAGCATAGTTGTGGATGATATAGATCATTTATGAACTAGTTGTTTTTGCATCATGGTTCCCAATGTCACTAGAACAATACGACCCATGAATGTATTTTCATGACAGGTAATTAATATTAATCTATTAAGATTATATATATATATATATATGAATGTCAATGGTAGAGACTTGACATAACATTATAGTTGTTGGGGAGGGGATTTTCTTGTAGTCGTGATTTGGATGTACTTCTTTTATGGTTATATTTGGATGCATTGTATGCTACTTTTGGTTTCTCACTTTTTCCAAAAAATTGTGTTTTCATAATAATAATAAAATAAGTTTCAGTAGTTAACATTTGGAATCAAATATTGGAAAATGATAGTGAGAACCTTAGGGATAGGTCTATGTATAGGATGAAATCATGTTGTTTTGGTTGTGCTCGTTGATAACCTAGGATAAAAAAAGGTATCATAGATTTAAAATAATGTGTATTTATTTATAAATATATTTAATTATTATATATAATTATGTGGTTTGACACTATTAATATCATTTCACACAATATTAATTTTTTGTTTTACTCAATGGATGGAACCTCAGCGAATAATGTGAACAAATAATTTGATTGTAAATGGAATGATAATCCACATGAGAAACAAAATTATGTAAGTGATAATATTCAATATCTTTTGACTCTTCTCACACAACTATCTCAATATTTTTTCGGTAAAATGGGTAATTTGGATCTTTTCAATTCCACAAGTAGGTATAATCATGTTAGTGAATATTTTATGTCAAACTAACCATTATCCTTCCATATGTCTTCTAAACCACTAGATCCTTAGAATTTGATTAATGTGATTAAAAATATACTTTCTTCTAATCAGTTCGATGATCATGAAATGTTTCTCCTACTTGTTTTCAATATATACTTTTATAAATAGAGGAACATTATGATGAATATGAGAACGGGGAAGACATTTATTACATAGATGAATTGATTTTAAGAAATAATTTCTAGTGAGTAAATTCCTCGTATTTTATATAATGAAATCAATAAAAAAATTCATGAGAATAATAATAAGGATAATTAATCCATTGTTATCTATGTTGAAAATATTCATTGGAATGCACAATATGATTTAAGATTAATAATTACCCATAAAAGAAAAATTGATAAATTATAAAATAGTTGGAAATAATGACCTCATAATTTATTAGCCATAAGTGAATTCGGATGTTGGGAAGAAGCTATTCTCTTTCTGCTAAATGCAGAAAAAGGAAAATGTAAACCCATATGGTATAGAATATTAGAAAATAAATTTAATGATTCATGGAGGATCTTGTGGATTTTCAAAATGAGGTGAGAAAAATTTTCATCCACCTACCTTCCAACAATGTTGGAAGGGGTAGTAAAATGAATTACTAAAAGGAAGATGAAATGTATTCATGTGTTGAAATCCTAGCAATCAAAAAATTATTTTGAAATTTATGTAATGATTAATGTTAATGAACACAATTTTTAGGGAGAGAAAAAAAATATTCCACTCACACATCAATGCTATAAATGAAAATAAATTCATAATTATGAAATTTAGTGTCGAAATCTAATGAATATTGTTTATAATAATATATATAATAATCTAATGAAAAATTGAAATTGAAAATATAATTAAATTATAAAATTTTATGTGAACTGTGATTGTTAGTACACAATAATCCTCCAATCTAGAATTATTGATTCCATGTTAATTTTTTTTGAATAATCACTTTGATGATATTATTCTTTTATTAACATTGATGACAATATGATCGTTGATTGATATTGCCTATATATATTCCATATATATTTTGTAATAAAGAAATGAAATTGTATATTTTGAATCAATAAATGATTTTTTATTAGTTCATGTATGAAAGAAACACTATAATGGAATTATATTTGTCTAAAGTAATATTTTATTAAATGAATAATAGATTAATTATCGTTTAAGATCTCATATGATTTTATATTCACATTTGGTAAATGAATATTATACATTTTAGAATATAGGCTCAAGGTATATACACTTGGGTATATGAATTTATGACTAATTAAAATTATTTTAATGTTAGTTATGGAAGGATATTAGATCAAATCATTATTTGTTTTTTGAAAATAGTTATTAATATTTTATATGAGTCATAGGGTTAATTACATATTGAAGGGATTAGCATTAACATTTTTTATAGTTGTTTCTTTTTAACATATGTTTTATCATAACATTTAATAATCATTTCAGTTTCGGTAAATATTTAGAGGATTAAATACAAACTTTTGGATCTTATAAATCAATAAAAGTGATCCAGAAATTAAAAATTCATCTTTAATTTATTTCTCAAAACATAATAAATTATTTGGAAATGGATTAAGAACAATGAATGTTAGAGATTATTATTATGACATAGAATGTGAAAAAGTAATTTTGTTTCCTAGAAATAGTTTTCTTTAATGAAAAAATCCATTGAATTTAGAAAGTGTTCCTTGATAAAAATATTTTATCTATTTACTTTACATACCATGAAATAAATTTCATAATTACTGATGTTTTATTTATAGTTCATTGATGGTTAAATTTTTTCATGAGACTGTACTCTGTCACTTTATATTAATCCTTGGGTGTACTTTTTGTCTTTTCATATTTATAATATAAGGGAGAGAAGAATAGTTTTATGATATATTATATCATTAAAATACTATACCATAATATATAATATATTGTAAAAATAATTCCTCTTACGAAAGGGTATATGAGTAGAGTATATGAAAATAAAAGAAAATGAAAATAATTGAAAGAAAATAAAGATGATTTTACCACTTTAATTATTATCCTTGATAACCTCATTTAAGAAATAGTTTGTAGTATTTTGTTGAGAAAAATAAATACTAGAAATGGGGTAGGGTCAAAGGTAGTATATTGTACTGAAATTAGAAAATATTTATGTCGTTGGAGGTGTGAGGAGAAGGGGTGGTTAACAGTGGTATTTATTTTCGAGGGGAGTTTTTTATTTTATTTTATTAAATAGTATATTTTTAATTATCAAGACTATGGATTGATTTAAAATTATAATTAAATATATTAATAAAATAAATTATTGATTGATAATATGGTCTTATATCATCCATACATCTTTTATGCATCAATAATTCTTGAATTTTTTAAATAATATAAATTATTATATTTCAGTTTTCACAAAAAAATAAAATCTTTTAGAAAAGTCAAAAAAATAACCCAAACCACATGTTGGAATGTATATTTAAAAAATATAATATATTTAAAGAGAATAATTTTATAAATTTTTTAAATTTTTTTAAATAATATCATATTTTTTGAATAAAATATTTTCATTCAAATTATAACTGATTTATTCACACATTGAAAGATTAATTAATTATTAATAAAATAATATTATAATAATATGGGAATTATACTAATTTCTGAATAAATATTCATTTGAGTAATTATATTGTTTATAAATTGTAATTAAATATTTTTACCTATCAAAAATTACAACTCCAAATTAATCATTTCAAAAATGATTAGTTACATATATCATGAAATAAATATATCATAATTTCAATTTTAATATGCCTATATTTTTTATACATCCACATGTGAGGTCACTACTCTATTTAGTATATTAATATTTTTAATCTCTACATTACTATTCCAATGATCAAATTACTATTCCCTTAGTATAAATTCTATAATTTCTACAAATAAAACTTATTTCATTTATTCATAAATTATAATGTTTTTATTGTGTCTTTAATGTGATTATATGGGATTTATATTATATTACATAATTATAATATGGATATTTAAATCGATAAAATTTTAGTTTGTAACATTTATCCCCCCTTATGAATTTTTTCACTCAATTTTTTTATTCTATGGTGAAAAAAAGTGTAGGTACATATCCCTTACCACATCATATGGTTCACATGTTTCCAATTAAATCTTATGGTTATCTATATTACATTTTACTGTGTGAGTAGTCTTATTGAATAGAACATTGTCTTTATGGCCCATGATCTTCACCCGCTGCTCCTCAGAAATGAGATCATTTTCCAACTGTACCACATATTAATTAAGTAGATGTGGTGGATTTTGTATGTACATCATCAAGAGGTGTATAAGGAATAAATATTGTACTTAATAGATGGTTGGTGTAAGTTCTAGTAGATAATACAATCCCTGACATGATGAAGAATTTTTTAGGGTCCAATCTTCGAGTTAATTAGCTTTCCATTCTTCCCAAATCTCACGACCCTTATCCAAAGAGATATGTAGTGGATTTCCCTGTCTCTGACGTCATACTCTTTATCCCATCTACTATTGTCTCCATATCAATTTTTTACACTTTGGGATTCCTGGATGTGATAGTAAATAGTTATCTCATTTTCCACCATTTCATCGACCATTTTGGGTCATATCAGCTAATAATCACCGACTTCATCCCTTCATGATGAATTTTTCATATTTTCAAAGAAATAGATTCATATGTAGTAATTTAGAAACTATATTGGAATATGTTGTTGTAAGAAAACTTGATTAGAACTAGATTTGGTCACATAATCCTTTGAAGTACATATAACATTCTATCAACATTTCATTTAGAGTATCAATATTCACCTTTGATTGGAAATTAGTTTGATGATGCTAAAAAGTACTAGAGTTCAACATAGAATTTAGATGTTGATGGAAATTTTTTTATAACATAGAGGTGAAACATTGATCGTGATCACATATCATCGACCGTGGTAATATATATACCCTTACTACTTCTTTGATTTATATATATCCATCTTTATCATGTGAGAATTCATCATGAATAATGATAAAGTGAGTTGTATTTGTGAAATGATATATAAAATCCCATATAATGTTGTTTATTATAGACAACATCATAATCATGGGAAGGAATCCACAGTGGGGTTTTCCATTTCCATGGTTTAATGGGTAATGCTTGCATTATACCCTTAGAATTTTTCCTTCCAACATTCAATTGATGGAATACGAGACATATTAATTTATATTCAATTATCTTCTTCTTTACATTGTCCAGTAAATAGTTATCTCTAGGATCTCGATGCATCTTTGTTCTCATTAATTCAATATAGATTGTTGAGCTATGTGAGTCAATCAAAATATCATTAATTATCATTGTATTAGATAATACACATAGTCATGCCCCAAATCTTATAACTTATTTCTTTTCACATATAAACTCTGGGGATTTTCCCTTTCTTATAGAATCTTCCATGTTCTAAATATCCAGATCCTTTCGTTGAGTTTCATTTAGTTTCTATATAAGGGGTGGTTGAGAAATCATTTGGAAATGTATTGATGATGTTATTTATTTATTTATTACCTTGTCCTTCGATTGTAAATCTGAATAGTTTAGATCCATCTCAATTCTGATAATTGATAATTTTGTTGGATCCTTTCTACTTTGAGTGTTTTAAACATTATTTTTCTTACTATGATAGTAGTGGAATTTTCACTGACAGTCATTGGAAATATCTATCCTTATTAACTGGTGTATATTAATCTCCTTATATGTGAATATATATTTTAGGATCTTATAATCATTATATATTTTACACATCTCCATAAAGAGATAATGCCACAATATTTTTATTGTAAACATTACATCATCCAGCTCCAGATTGTGTCCGAGATAGTTTTTATCATGAATTATCAATTTCCATTTTTTGTATATTATAAAGTTATCATTTTAAAATTTTACATATCCTATTCCCTTTTTCAATTCATATTTTTATACCATAAACATTTCCACACCTTCTGTAAGTGTGAGTACTTGCATAGTTATAAGACTCATTTTTTTGTTGATGTAGTCTTCACATTCACTAGTCCAAAAAAACATTTCTCCCTTTCAATTAAAATACGATATTAAGTTTCATATTCATGTTAATTTTATTATAAATCGATGGTAATACCCCTCTTGAAAAATAAAACTATAGATCACCATTAATGATTTTAACCTTGGACACTATCTGATTTCAATTGTCATGAAAGGTCCCTATATTTTCCTTTTCATGTGATAACATTCAACAATAATGAAACATCATCCATCATGAAATCAAATTTATTACACTTTTCTAATATTTTCTCCCTTCACAATGCCTTTAGTATATTATTATAATATTCCCGATGATCCTCTTTAACCTTGTAGTACATCAAAAAATCATCATTAAATACTTCCATAAATCAGATAAGTAACCTGTAAGGACTCTATTAATTATTTGAATTAATATTTTTGGAGAATTATTTATCCCAAAGTCATTATTTTGAAATCCCTGTGTTCTTATATCATTTGAAAGGTAGTATTTGGATTTTCATCTTTCATAAATATTTATTGTTGATATCCTGATAGAATGTCCTACCTAGGAAACCATGTGGCCCCACATAGAATATCAAACATGTAGAATATCTGTGGGATGGGATAGTAATTTTTTATCATAATTTGGTTGAGCTCATGATAATCAACGTCAAAATTCATTGATCCATTCATATATTTGATGAGGATGACTGATGGACCCATGGGGAATCACTAGGGTATATAAAACCCTTTCCCAAAATATCTTGTAACTATTTCTTAAGTTTCATCAAGTCAAAAGTGACTATTATATAAGGTATCTATGATATAAGAACAGATATAGGTATATGTTCAATTGAGAAATCAGCCTCTTGGTCATGAAGAAGACCAAAAATCTATTCAAGGAACACATTAGTATAGTTCCTCAAAGTGGGCATGTCCTTGGGCATGATTATCGTCTTTATGAGAATCATTTGAGATTTATATTATTGCTCACATGGAAACAATATCCAAAATCGAGATGATGAGTTTGTAGGAGATTCGCCCTCAACATAACACATATACTGAATTATATATTGATTAGGGATGTGAAGAGTGATCTCACTTTCCTGATAGTTAAATATTGACTTATATAATGATATCTAATCCATTCCCAATATAGCATCAAAACTTATTGAATAATGTTAGACAATAATTTATAGAAGTTAAATCCAAAAAACATTAACTAGGGAGATGTTATATACATTGGATGCAATAATTGCCCCATTTTCACTACTCACAAATAACTCGAACTCCATATTTTTATATGGTGAATTAATAGTTATACAAAACAATATTGATATGAATGAATATGTAAAAATAGAATCAAATAGTATGATATCTATTCAGGAATTAATAACCAGTGTACATGTAAGAAAATAATTATAAGGATCCACCTCAACTGTAGTTAGGGCATAAGATTTCGCTTACTCTATTGGCATTGGTGGACTCAGATTATGATTTCACCCCAGGAATCTAGGTTTAGTGAATTTTTTTTATGTTCCCTTTCTGCCTAGAGTTGAATCATTGATCTTTAAGTGGTACTCTCCTTTCTTCGACCACATTTTCTTGCTTCCTCATGTATGTTTGACATTCATGAGAATGGTGAAATTCACTTCCACACATGAATAATTTCTCTATCCCTTCATGGAAGTTCCCATGATTATTATTCCCTTATTTTGGACATGTGAGATGGTTGATATTTTATTCCACCTTTTCATTAGACCCTATATCTTGAAACTCAATATTGCATTTCATATCGACATATCCACGAGACCATTTTACAAACTCCACATCCTCTATTAGAGTACATAAAACAACATATTTATAACCCCCAATGTGTTGAACATTTATATATTTTCTTTGTCATGGTTATAAAACACTAGATAAACAATCTATTTTTCTATCATTATTAATAAAATCATTAGGTGCACCTTGAATGCCTTATGAAATTTTCTATATATTCCTGGAAAGATTCACATTTTTCTCTTCTACTATAAGAAATTTTCTCTCCAAATATGTATGGATAATTTTAGGTAAATATATTTTAAGTAATACGTTCTTAATTTATTCATAAATGATCTTTCTAATTTTATCCTTTATCATGGTTTTCGTAATCGACGCCCACCATTGATTGGATTCCCCATCTAAATGAAAAATGACTAGAGTCACCTTCTCCATCTCATAATAGTGACGCATGGAACATATCATTTTCATTATGTTGACCCAATAATATGTGACTAGTAGATCATAATATACACTAAATGACAGTGGTCACTATAGAATAAAAGACATGATAGATAGTTTCACCTTCTATGGGGGTGGATGAAATTTTATATTATTCAAGTTACTTTACATATCCTGTGATAGTTGGGTAAGAATCACTATGAAATATTGAATTACACATCCCATGGCATTGAGGATGTCATACTGAAAATAGATTCATTTTTCATCCCATGTTTTATTGTTCTAGGTTCTCCTAATTTTGACTATTTACTGTAATAGAAATTTTTGAACAAAACAAATTTTAGCAAGTCATGAATAAAAAATTATTCATTTTTTTTAATTAACAATAAAGTCGTATCTTGTGAGATCCATATGTTTACTATTTTCCTGCAAAAATGATTCATGGGTGATTTAATTTACATAGCCACATACATAACGAGTTTCGCTAATATTCTATAATTGTAATACAAATTTAACTAATTTTTTTTCTAATACAAACTATAGAGACCATACATTTTATTAAATTACTAAAACAATATTTTAAAAACAAACAATATAATTGTGTAACAAAAAATAGGATTCAGAGGATTAGAGTCATGTGAATATTAAGAAGAAATATTTCATTTACATAATAAAACATAAACATTATTCAATTCCATATTATCTATCTACTTAGTGGACATCACATTCTCATAACTATAAGTAATCACTTAAAGATATAAATCAAAGAAAGAGGTGATCTAAAATCTCAATAAGAGGATAGAAAACAACATGGGTAAATAAAAAATGGGTGAGAATAATCGTTATCATCATAAAACTTGAATGGTATCCTCAATATAATTATGAGAGTAAGGATAATATAGAGGAAAGGAATGTGTTAATCCATAAAAATCACCCATCTTGTCGTTGTTGTCAACTACAACACATATTTGTGAAAACAGTTATCGTCATGTTCATGAAACACATATGGGAATAATATAAAAATAATAATAATTTTGAATAATTATAACATCACATTAATACATATTTATATTATCTCATGAGATACATCACATTAGCCAATGCGTTGGAGTACTCTATAATTTCAGTTTCACTAGTCAAATCCTAATATATACAGAATCCATCATGTCAAATAGAACATATAACAATGTTTCCAATGAAATAACCCATGTAAAGTAAATATTTTTCATATGAATTTAATAAATCATAGATTAATAAATAAAAATTTGGTAAACCAAAATAAAAATGGAATAACATACATAGTATAAGATTCATTAATCTTGAGTGAAGATGAAACAATCACATTAGATGTAAAAGATTTTTTTAGATAGGAGAATAATTTTTGATGAATATTTCATTTGACATAAAATAATATTTTAAACATTTATATACTATAAAATAAAAGGGAAATGAATTTTTAAGAACATAATTTGACCATTAATACCATTAATGAGAAAATATCACAAGTAAAGGAATTGTGTTCGAGAATCAACTTAACTTATGTATAAATTGCTTTCACACATTTATATCATGGATAATCATATTAGATTCATAAATATATAAATAAATAACATTTTATATATGAATATTAGATATTATAATTTTTTTTAGATTATTTAAGGATATTTTCATTATTTATGTGGTTCAATTAAAATGTTCTGGAGTGTTTGTTTTCTTGGATTTTAGGATCAGTTCACAAGGACACAGAGATGGAAGATCCTGTAAAATGTATATAATTATCCAAAATTGATATTATATGTTATTAATTAAATTATATAAGTTTAAATAATGTTATATATATTTTAATTATATAGTATTTTGATACATCATTAGATGAAATGTAAATGATAATCATTCTGATTAATTTTGGTGGTTTTTTATTATTATGAAATGTTTTTTATTATTATTTATTATTATTATATGATCATTAAAAAACATAAAAAATATTATAATATACATTTTTCAGTCCGTTCCAACTATTATATTATTTTTTTACCGTCATTTAAGTCTACAAAGGAAAAAAGCAAATTTTTCATCCTTGTAGGTGATAAATCAATAACTCACATACAACGTTTTCATATTTAGAATAAATGGGAGTGTGAAAAAAGTTTTATGATTGATTAATTAATTAATATTAAAAAAATTATTATATATTTGATATTTTATTTATAATTCCACTTGCATTAGTTTATATTATGATATATAAAAAATAAAAAATGAAAATAAATTAGATTTTACCTTATGAAATTTTCTCCCTGAGAATGTACGTAAATTGATCGGTTTTTTGTAATTTTTTGAGGATAAAATACCTCTTGATGTGGTGGAAGGGATAATGAAGACAATTTTAATGAAATTTTTCAACCTTCAAGGATTTGGAGGTGTGTTGAGAAGGGGCTGTGAGGGGATGTATTTATAGATGATTGATGGGGTGTTTTTTTGATTATTTTATTTATTGGATTATTATATTGGATAAAGACATTGAATGTTTATAAAAATATTACTAAATATATTAATACGATTAATTATAGTTCAATATTATCAGTTAAATCATCCTCACATCTTCTATGTCTCAATAATTTAGGTATTCATTATATACTATATATTTCGACATTCCTCTATTCTCAAAAAAACTCAAATGTTATAGATAAATACCAAAAATTAACCCAATCCATTTTTTAAGACGTGGAATTCAAAAATGAACTAAATTTTATGAAAATAATATTCTAAATATGGGAAATTTATTTTTCAAATAAAATAATGATTTATTCAAATAAAATATTTATATTCAAATTATAATAAACTATATGAGACATTGAAAAATGATGTAACGTCCCAAAAATTTATTTTATAATAGTAATAAAAATAATAATAATTTATGAATAAATTTTATTGAAATATATTTTCTTTTAAATGATTATATTAATTATAATATTTTTTTAAAATAATTATAACTCAGAAAAATACAAATACTTAATCTATCATTTCCAAAATTATAATTTACTTATATGAAATAAATATTCCATGTATTCATTCATATGACACATAGATATTATTTATAATTTCATAGGTGTGGATTCTTTTCTATTATTTAGATTATAATTCTAAATATTTACATTAATATTCTAAGGATCATGTTGTTATTCCATCGGTATTAGTACATTAATGTCTAAACATCCCTCTTATTTTTTTATTTCATCATTTATAATGTATGCATTCAGTTCCATATGTGATTTTCAATGATCTATGCTATATTGAATACTTATATAAGTTAATTTTAATTTATTAATTTCTAGGTTGTAATATTTTTTCTCCCAAGGACCAACTCTTGTATCATTTAGTGGATATCTACAGGAGTTGTTTGAATGAAGTCGTAGTCTCCTTTAAAAATTATTTTTTAGTTTTATTTTATTTCTATTAATTTTTTTATTATTAATAATTATTTTTATCATAAAAATACATAAATTTTATAATTATTATTAAACTACCATTATCCACCATCTTTCTTATCAAATGAGTAGTGAAAGTATCACTCGTGCCTTAGTATGTCTTACCATCTCCAAAAAGCAATAATGTTTTTCCATTATCATCTTTTAGGGATGAGTATTATAATAAAATTAATTTTTATATATGAAAATTATGAATTGATTCATTTTTTAATTATATTATCATATATAATTTCTTATCCTCCAATCTATTTGAAAATGATATTGTTGAATGTTTTTCTCTGTCAACTACAACCATGAAAAACTAATGTGAATCGTTTTAAATTTCAATTTCATGTGGATGGTAATAAGGATGTAATTTATGAATATTTCTGATTTTTATGATAAAATAATTATTCATAGAATGTGAATTAGTGTAATGAACTGACCTGGGTTACCCTCAAACCTCACAACTACCTGATCCGTCAAATACCTAAAGGGAGTTCTTGATCCCCATAGGCTAGTGACAAGAACTCGAGCAACGAATGAAAAAACCAAGGGAATTATTTTTTCCAACCAAAACAAATTCATGGAATACATATATAAATAATTAGCGTAACATCATATGACTAATGAAATATATATTTTATAACTGTTAGAAAACAACAAAAACAAATAAATGGTAACAACCGCTAAAAAAAAAGACATGTATAACTTTAGGGACTCAAAACTAACAGCTATCCAAAGATAGTATGAAAAAAATCTAACCATCTCACCATCATCTATCCATCTAATCTCACACAAACCTCACCACCTCACTGTACCACCTTTCCATTCCCTACAGTGGATGAGAAATAATGTTCTACAAACCACCGAAGAAGTACATAGGGTGTGAGATAATATGATCAATAGGATCCCACCCAGGTCTTCCATAATAAGACTCTGTATAATAATTCATGTATAAAGATATTTAAAATAAATCATGTCATCATAAGGAGTAATTAGTTTCATAGGAAATTTGTTAAATACTTTAATTGTTAACAATTCTAATCCAAAGCATATATATAATTTTCCAAATCATATTTCCATATTGTTTTTCACAATAAAAAACAAGCATATCATGGAAAACATAGAAAGACATTAAGTATAATTTTGAAGCAGTTGTGTAACAACACAAAGGAATACTACAGGTCTAGGAAGTATATAACTCGTACCAAAATAATCAAGTGTACACAACTGATCCTATAACATCGGGCCTATGAAGCATAGGAATACCCCATGATTAAACACTACAAAATGCCAATATCAGTCGCCTAAAACAATAGAAATAGTAAACAAAATAAATCTACAACGCAAACCTCAATGATAATTACAAAGAAACGGATTATGGCCACATGTTAAATCTTCCACCAATGTACACATGGTAAACCATGTGATTTGATTCACAAACCAATTTAAATGTATTAAAAACCAGTCAACCCAATTCATAATCCATTTATCAGAATCCAAGGAAAACTATTTTTTTTCAAAATATTTTTTCAAAACACACATATCATGACAATTTAATAAATCAATTTATAATGAAATCTATAAAGAAAAAATGTAGGTTTGTTATCATCGGCTATAGATAGAATAATATACCACAATGTTCGGGTCGCACATGGCACCAACTAAATTCAAAACCAAGAACAAAAACTATTAGAACCAATGGTGACCTAAGGATCTAATCCAAAATATTATTGATTAAAATTTGAACACCAAATTGATTTATAAGATATGAAAAGAAAATATCTTGAAGATGGATATCCACCGCACCACAAACAATTAAGGAAAAAGGACTCCAGAACATGATCTCCCAACGGGTCTAGAAGAAGATGACTTGTAACATCCAACATAAGTCATTTTATCCAATAATAGATGGATAGGGATCTATTGTGATGTACCACAAGGAAGAATCAGATATAACATATACCTGAAGTGACACACTGTAGAAACAACATTGAACCGAAGCTAATCAAATCGATCTAGAAGGTGACACGCCTCTAAAAAACCCATATATAGAGTATAGGGGTGAGATACATTATGTTTTGAGTGAAAAGGAATGACCATTACTATAGAATTCTTAACGTTAAACTGGGCGTGTGTTAGGTCATGATGTGTACCCCTTTTTCATTACTTGAAGTTCATGCTGGATAAGTTACTCTGAAAAATCCATCACCTCAGATAAAAAACTGACACTTTTCACCCTAAATGATGTGTAAAATTCATTCACAATGTGTAAAATCTCATGACTTGACCTCCCCCTTCATGACATGGTCTCTTAGGCCACTACATGGAACTAGAACCCAGTAGATGATGTGTACTTGAAGTATATTTTGGGTACCTATTATCCAGTCTACAGTAAACCGAATAAAATCACATAAAAAGATTTTAGAACTAGAACAAAACATAGAATCAGGGAAAACTAATATGATCAAGGTAACAGGTTGTTACAGACTCCCGACTATAAAGACATTACTTCATAGGGAACTCATGTGGTAGATGTATACTATGGAATGAGATGAGGCCACTACTCCCTCATCAATGACTCACGTTCTCATGTCTCATGAAAATACGATCCTTAGTATCATTGAACTCGCTCCAATGGAATAAAAATCCCCCATGAGACATTCATATGATAGCCATTGATCTCAACTAGATTATCCAAAATCAATGCATTTTTATCTAACTCAATTACTTCCCATCATAGAACATTTGCGGGATTAGGGTGATACTTCCTGAGATAAGATATGTGGAAAACATAATGATTTTTTTTCAGTAGAACCAGAAGTTCTAACTAATGAGCACCATTCCCAAGATCCTCAGTGAACTCAAATAGTTCAATATATCTTCTATTCAACATTAATTGCTTTCAATGATGATGGTGACTGAACTGAGATGAAATATTCAATAAAAACAAGTCAGCAATTGAAAACTCCAAAGGAAGATGTTGCTGATCTGCATTCAATTTCTATTGACATTGGGCTTTATCTAGATGTTATTATAGTTCCTGAATCATTTTCGATGTCTCATGAACAAAACATTTCTAACAAGAGAAATTTATCTCGCCACTTTCAAACAAAGAGGTGATCGGCACAGGAAACCATACAACCATTCAAAAATATAAATTCTGATCATAGATTGGTAACTATTGTTGTAAACAAACTCAACCATCTCAGATGCATATCCCATGATCCACTGAAATCCATGATTTAGCCACAATGCATATCCTCTAGGATTTTATCAATACCATCTATCTGGCCATTAGTATGTGGATGGTAAGTTGTGCTTAAGATTACCTATGTCCCTATAGAAACTTGAAAACTCCTCTAGAACCATGCGGTAATAGTAGTATCTCCATATGAAACAATAATGAGAGAACTCCCATGTAACCTCATGATATATTTCACATACAACATACGCAGATATTCAACATCAGTGGTAAACCTGATCGGAATGAAGTGATCATACTTCATTAACTAATTCAAAAACCACATAGCTAGTATCACTCCCTTGTGGAGTATGTGGAATCCCAACAACAAAATCCTTATACACATCATCCCACTTCCAAACCGGCACTAGATGATGCTGGAAAAAACTAGAGGCCGTTAAGTTCTTTTCTTTTATCTATTGACATGTGTGACAACAAGACACATAATCATCAATGTCTTGCTTCATAACCGGCCACCATAACTGTCTTTTCATGTCATAATACATTATTTTTGTGAATTGATTAATGTATTATAGAGATATATGACAATAAAATAGGATTTAACTTTTCATAAATTCATGGACTACAACTCTCTTTCAGATGATAAGTATTCCATATGAAGGAAGAGACCAATAAGGAACTCACTCCCCACCATAGAGGATTTCTCGACACTTTAAAATCAGCATCTGGGTTTTTTGATTTCAAGACATACATCAAGAGATATGATGAAATCTGGACAATGTTCAGAACCATACCTAAGAAATCCTCCTAAGAATCCAAGTACAACTGATCAAAAGGCCCCATAAGATTCAATTATTCCTTCGATTCTTGAATAGCCTATGATGGTACCTTCCAGCTTAAAGCATCTTAAACTAAATTCCCTTTCCCTGGAGGGTAGTTGATGAAAATATAAAATAAACATAGTTTTTCTACACATCGTCTTTGTCTGAGATTCATTTCCTTCTAGGAAAATATATATCTCATACTCTTAGGATCAAAGAAAGCTATGAACATCTTCCAAAATTAATAGTGCCACCAATATTTAATTTTATGCATCCACATAGAAATATCTAAATCATGAGTGCGTATTTCTTCTCATCTGGACATATTTGAAGATATCTATAAGCAACCACATGATTATCATGTATAAGCACACATAACAAACTAGCACCTGATGCCTCATAGAACACCATGCACCCCTTACTGAGATCATGTAATATCAGAATATGTATTGATTTCAGAAGTCATTTTAGTCCATCGAATGAAGAATTAGAATTTTCATCCCATGGGAATTTCACCACTTTCATGGTATGAGCTGTCAAAGGTGATGTGAGATTATAGAAATCATTAATGAACTATCAATATTGTGAAAAAAACCTATTATGCCTCGTATTTCAAACACATTTCACGGTACCTTCATTGAGAATTACCTGTTACCTCCATTGGATCAAATAATAGGAAATACATAGAAATTATGTTCCCTATGAATTTCACTTTTTTAATACAAAAAACTGCATTTTGAAATATTTCCATATAGAATGTGGTTTTTCAGAATCCCTAGAACCAAAATCAGATGGTGCTCTTGCTCACGCTCAGACATTTAGTAATCCAGAATACCATCCACAAACACAAAAAAAATTGTTTTAATATATTGGTGGAATATCTGATTCATCTTGCACATAAAAAGTAAAGGATTATCTGTCAGAAAAAAATACATAAAAAGATATTCATAATGATTATAGCTTCTCTTTAAGGTCTTATTTGGTATATCAGAATCTCAGACTATGATCTAATGATAACACGGTCGATGTTCGATCATTAAAAACAACTTTCCTCCATTCATCTATTCATAAAAAAATCCACTTGTGCAAAATGATATTTTTTTTATCAGTTACATGGTTCAACATCTGATATTCCACACATAACCGAACTGAACCATCCACTTTCATGGAATTGAGGACATGGGTATCACATGGTGATAGACTAGAGTGGAAAAAATCCTTCTCTAATGGGTCATCCAAATGAATTATTAGAACTTTTAACTATGATGGTTCCATACGATCAGAAGGCACCGATATCAGATGCATACATGATATCAAGTCAATCCTGAAATCTACCTCTCTCTCTCTAAGGGATGACCAGAGAAGTCATTTGGGAAAATTCAAAGAAATTCTTGGACAACAATAGGATGATCCTCAACCGAAGAAATATCATTGGGCTTAAAATAAAAAGAAACCAACAAAATCATTATCTCTCTACGGGATGGTTTTTCATGACCTAAACTCGGGTCCCATTTCCCCAGAATCACACGAGAACTCTCCTTGGTAGAATGAAATAAAACACACAGATGATAAATATCAACCTTAACTCAATGTGAAAAAATCCTATCCATACCGATGATGACATTAAAAAAATCCTTATCATGAATGAAATAATACTAGACAAACACTGTCTCATTTATTGTGAACGAACAAGAATGTCACCAGAACCGCTGATCATTCCTCTTACCCACAAGTCTCACTAACTCAAATGGTAATGTCATAAGTTGCATTGGATATTTAAAAATATCAACAGAATTTGCAGAATTAATAGAGTGTGGGGCACAAGTATCAAACAATGTAGTATTTAATGAAGCTGTAATAATGTACAAGCCTTTTACTGTTATTGTAAAATTATAAAAATCCATTGGAATATCATCTAATTTGTGTATATACTTCACTCATGAGGCATGTGTCCAGAGCCCTATAGTCATTGAATATTATGACTCCACCGCAGTAGCCTCTGGAGCAAACGAAACCTGACCATAATGAGGTTTCTTCATATCATGATAGAACAGATGTAGATTACCAATATGTCTGAAGCGATTGCACATCATCATGTGCATATGACAATAACATCTTGTTTGACCCCACTAGCCACACATGTAGTTGGTCAGAGGCACACTTCGAGCTGAAAAGGATGGTGTGGAGGTGGCTCGCCGTTTAGGCCCACCTTCAATACTTGTATGAAGGTCAAGCAACTTCCAATTCATCCCATGCGCACCATTGAAGCTGTCACTAGTTGGAATAGAAGGGAATTTAGTTCCAACCATTCCTATATTGTCTATTTATTCCATCAGTGTTATTTCCACTATCAACACAAAATTAGAAGTATTCACCATCAACACGTGAAATCTAAAATGCAGTCTCAACCCAAGTAGGTACTTATATGCCTCCAGGAGATCATTTTATACCACATCTTGAGAATAATAAATAAGTTAAACAAACTGATTGGTGTAGGATGACACTGAACTCTCTCTTTGATATAATGATAGAAACTCAAGTGATTTTTTCAATATTAGAAACTCTATAAAAAACAGCTGAAATAATAGGGAATTGAAACCCTTTAAATCCAAGACCTAATTTCTATTTTTCTGGAATATAGAGACCCATCAAGTCTTTCCCTAACCCATGAGTCTTAATTATTTTCACTATAACTGTATATTATTAAGTGTCATAAGGAATTTGACAACTTGATCGATCTTGTCTAGCTAATACTCATCATATTGAAGTTCAGTCGTCCGTTCAAAGGATGGTTTCTTCTAGAGAAATAACACCCATGATCGATCTCTTTCTCCTCTAGTTCTTGGTTGTACATAAACCAATACATTCTTAACATGCAGAATACCATCACAAACAATATGGACTACTCGTACGATAATATCGATGAGATTATAATCCATAAGTGGATTTCTATAATGATCATTAGCTGAACCATCCTGTGGAACATGTGGATGAAATCTCAGAGGAATACTGCTCACACCAAAACATAAGAATGATCTGAAATAGACCAAATATAAGGTAAATATAGAAAACCATTAAGTTGAAACTGAGACATCAAAAGAAAAAACCAAAACTATGAAAACATATCATGATATACCATTGTAACATGAGTCCCATTATGATAAGATCTATCCATGCACTCATCATAACATCCCTCCCAAGTCCAAAAAATCATATCTCTTTTCTAACAGACATCCGATGAAATGATTCTGAAGGATAGACCTCCTACTAATACTAAAAAATAATGGACTGACTTGGTATACCCTCAAACCCGGCACCCAAACTGACCTGTCACAGACCATAATGGTCTTCCCTATCCCTATACATTGGTGACAAGAAACCTTGCATCAATAAATAAACAAGTGAATTATTTCTCCCAACCTGAATAACCACATGACACACATATAAAATATTTGAAAGGAATTGCGGAGGACTTAAATATATATATGGAATAACTATAAGAAATAAATGGAAGAAGAAAACTATAATTGTTGCTAAAAATTCCAAAAGGCAAGTCAGACTGCATGGGAATCAAATCCCGTAGCTACATTAATGATGTCATGGAAAAACTCCAACCATCTCACCATCAGCTGCCCATACCAGTTAACACGAAACACACTACATCATGGTGGTCTATTGCCTATCCCAAAACCAGAAGAAAAATAATTGTCTACGCAGCATTGAGGCAGTTCATAGGGTGTGAGCTAATTAGCTCAGTAGGATCCCACCCAGGTTTTCGATAACAATTATCTATATAAAAAATCATGAATGCTTATTTTTAGGACAAAACACGAAAGGATAAGTAGTGAGAGTTCTTATAGTAAACCTGATCAATAAATTATTATTCCACAATTCGAATCAAATTTAGGATTATCATTTTTGAAATAATATTTCAATATAATTTTTACAAGAAACAACATGAATATCAAGGATAACATAGATAGTCGAGAATTATAAACCAAAATCACAGCTATCACAAAACCATAGAATACTACATGTTAAGGTAGAGGACTAATCGTACCAAAATGATCATGTGTACAAATATTGTCATAGAAAAATGTGCCTAGGAAGCATTAGAATACCCCCATGTGTAAAACCTAGAATATGTCAATGTTTTTCCCCTATAAGAATATTCCTTGGAAATAGAGGAAATCCTAAAGACAAGCCTTATTGATAATAAAAAAGAAATGGGCTATGACCACAAGCTAAACCATCCACCTAAGTACCCATGATAACCATGTTATATTTTTCAAAAACACATTTTAATGTCTTGAACCATTAAGCACCATATAAAATCCAATTAGCATTATATAGAGAAAGACAATTTTTATTTCAAACCCCTTTTTTAAAACACAAAACAATCCTGCCAATTTTTTAAATAAATTTCTAATGAAATTTTCCAAATAAACATGTAGGTTCATTATAATCAGCTAGACATGGAAACAACTTCCTCAATGTTTGGGTCACAAATGCCCACAAAGGAATTCAAAAAATAGAAAAAAACCTGAACGAACCAACAGATACCCTAAGATATAATCCATAACAGGATTGATCAAGTCATAAACAAAAAAGGATGGAAAATGGTTGAAACCCCACATACATAAAAGAAGGATGTTCGATGTACCATAACAAAAAATTAAAAAGGAATATGCGATGAGATACCACAATAGATCTTGAAGAAGATGAAAAGAAAAATATAACCTGGATAAGTGGATCCGATGATGCAAGGATAGGGCAATATCACAATCAACCAGTAGTTATAATCAAAGAGAAAACATACATAGAGAGATACTCCATTGAAACAATGATTTACCAGATTTGATCAATTTGATTAGTAAGGTAAGACACCTATGAAAAACAGATAGGGGGAGTATAGGGTTGTGATTCACGATGTTTGGAGTGAAAAAGACCAACCAGAACTCCCAGATGTGTGAATTTAAAATGGTCATGGGGTGGGTTACGATGTCTACACCTTGGTCATGATGTGATGGCCATGCTGGAGAAGTTACATAGAAAAAAACATCACATCAGATTAAAAACCATCATTTTCTCCCTACATGATGTTTACCTATAATTCACGATACGTACATGCCTAAGATGTACTCTCCCCATTCACAACAAGGTCACCAAGTCCATGATATGAAACATGCACTATGTACGCGACATGTATATCATGAACATGGCTTGTACCTATTCAACAGTTTGTATTAAACCTCAAAAAATTACACAAAATGATTTTAAAATGAGATGGGAGCTTATAATGAGGGAAATCTAACCAAATAATGGTTACAAAATGTTAAATTTAATATTTGCCTTTTTGGATCTTCCATTCATCAAAAAATAAATATATTATTTTTGTATGTGTAAGGTCTAATATCACTAAGAATAGTGTAACTAATTTATTTATGTATACCATAGTGGATGACTAAAAACACAAAAACACACACACACAGACACATATATATCATGTTATATGATATAATATTAATTCACCAGATTATATTATAAAATTATAATAAATTATAATTTTTTTATATTAGTAAGATAAATTTTAAATCATGTTCTTGTAATGGTAAGGGATTTTTTATCACTTTTATTTTTATAGTAGAAATACCATATTCTCTAATTTATGATTTCATGTATTGAATATACTACCCATGAATATTATTTATGATTCATTTCTTGTTAATAAAGGGGTTTTACATATCCTTATAACTTTTTATCTTTATTAGGATTTTGATTATAACTTTCTCATAGTTTTAATGGTTTTATGTTACAGTCACATTATTTATTAGGATTGATAATGATTATACATTTAATGATGATAAAATAGGATATAAATCAATAGAAACTAATGAATATCCTTTACTATGGTTATTTATTTATAATACATGTTTTCTATTAATATTTATAACTGTAATTATTGAAGACACTAAAACATATTTAATAGAAAAATTGACATTATTTCTCTCATTAGTTGAAAAGCCTTATACTTCCATTTACATTTCTTCTGAAATTATTATAAAAATATTATATTATAATATAATATGATTTTTGAAATTTTTTTCTTCACAATTTGTTAACTGTTGTTAACGAATAATATTTTAAAAGTTATATTATATTCATTTTTCAAACAATGTAGGTTTTAACATTTTACAAAAGTATGAATGGAATGTTTTTTTAATTTAAATGACATGAACCAAAGTTCACAATTTTGTGGTCATTCAATTCGATGATTCATAATTATTATGTTTTTATGGTTATATTCAATGAAAAAATTCCTAATATTTTTGGAATCTATAGATATTTAATATGTGATTTCAAAATAGAAAGGATATTTCCCCTAATATATGTTCTAAAATATCATTATAAATCGTTTCCCATAAATTATTAAATCATTATATGTCAAATTATCTTTATATGAGATATGAACCAAGTATTCCATCCTTTTTCTTTCTATTGCTGTTTTACACTTTTGATGGAAATATGTTTTTGAATCCAGGTACACTTTTCTATGGTTATAAAATATTAAAATGTTTTTCAATGCTATTTTTTCATAGGTGATATGATTATAAAATCTTTATGATATTATAGAAAAAATATTTATTATTTTTATTATTGGGTGGGTGGGACCTATATATCCCATCATGTAATTAGAAAAATTTCGATAACATAATAGATAAATATAATATGTGTGAAGTTAATTTTAGGTTCAAAATTTTAGACATGGACCCCGATTTGATGTCTATATTATTATACATGGAACGAGTTTTAATTTTCATATGTTTAGTTTTTACTCCGATTATATGTCAATGATGTCATGCATGCACCTAGTTTCGTGTTCAAATGTATATTGGAGGGCCTAATTTCATGTCCTCTATTTAATGAGTGAACCTCATTCTATTTATACATGATCACATATATATATGAACAAGTGTATACCACCATTCTAGGGAATATTCCAATGTAATCCTCCAATGTATCGCGTTCATTTATTATTTTTCGATTCATTTCATATGAACATCCATTCTTTATTCATTCATGTAATATTATGATCTATGACATGTAGGGTGTGGAATTCATATATTAATCCCATGTTCTAATACAATTATCCTCGTGTTATGCTTATGTGATCATCCACATATCTTATTTATCCTTTCAAGGTATTTGATATCACCCCTTCCTATGATTTTTACACTTGGTTATGAAAAATATGTATATAAATGATATCTCTTCGATGGGTTCTAGTTATGAATAAATTATTTGAAGATGATACAAATCATTTATTAACCATTTGCTTATGTTATCATATATTCCGAAGTAATAGAACTATAATATTATTGAATTGATAATTATGTCATTGAAGAAGTATTCATATATTATGGTTTGATATCTATTTATGAAATGTAGGGGACAATATTGATATGAATATATTATGTTAATAAAATTATAAAAAAACAATGTATTAGGAAACATTATAAAATACATATCAAAAAATTATAAACATGAACAATAATAAAAAACTGATACAGAATAATAAATTTTTTGATCCAGGTCTAAATTTATAGTACATAAGAATCTCGAAAAATAAAACCACAACTAAAACAACTCTAGAAATATTCAATTGAATCCTTTTATGAACTCTACATCTCATACCAATAAAACATAATATATCATAATAGAGGCTGAATAAATAATCTAGGAAACATAAACATATACATATGATCCACACACACTAAATATTGTATAGTAGAGGTAAAAATATTCATCCCCTATAGGATCGCAGTAATTGGTTTTACATTTAAATAAAAAATAACATATATCCACTATATATTCAAGACAATTATAAAATAAATTTTCATAGGTGAGCACATAAAAGCAAAAAATAACACCACAGATATTTTAAAAAACATTGAACTATTTTCATTAAATTAAAAATTGATGGTAAAATATTAAATTAACCATTTTTTCATTATAAAACACACATTTTAATTCAATCCATATCAATATAGTTTATAAAAGTATTTTAATGAATTTAAAAAATGTATGGGAATAATAGATTAAAATAACAAGAAACTGCAACAACAATGGTATAAAATAAAAAAAGAATCACCAATATACCATGGTCCCATAGGCCAATAAAACTATTTAACAATAACGGAATGGGTGTCCCCTATAGAATTAATCTAGTCTCTAGGTTAAAAACTATTGTCATATGTCAAAAATTCAATGAAATTATCATTTACATTTGAAAAACAACCAGCATATGTTACATCCAATTAATGGATGAAATATGATTAACACTCACATAGGAAAAATTGGAGGCACTAAAAACTCTCTATGAAACATATCACTAACAGGGGAAAACATTCCCATGTCTCCATGTAGTGTAAAATAATTATAATCCACTCACATAGTTCATAGGATTACATGAAATAAATATGTGGTTTGGATAAATAAAATAAATCACTTGATCAGTATATAAGCATAAAATAGAATTTCTAAACCACCTAAAATACCCCCACAAAAATATCACAATCACACCATCAACATATCATAATGTTTAAGGCATGAGCTCATTTGCAATATTTATGTGAAGTATACTGAAATATTTCCTTAAATTGTTTTATCAAACATACATACTAATTGAAAAACTTTTAATTATGAATTATTTATTAATATAAACTCAAAATACAAGACCAATGCCACCATTTCAAATCCCACATTAAAACAATGATGAATATAAACATCATAAGACCAAATTTGTAGTTATATGATACATGAATCATTCTTCAGATAATATAATTTTAGATGTCAAAAAATTTCATTCCTTTTTTAAAATTCCAGGAATGTTTAATTTTTTATCCATTTTCATGATCCATGTTTTTCTATTATTTTAAACATCACATAACCATTTTAACCCCCGCATAAAAAATTTATGAACCATCGAGCACATGTAACACAACATGAAATTCCAGGAAAAAATATAATATTTTCTAAAATGTGATAATTTATTAGGAAAATTATATAATACTCATTAATACTATTACATATAAATTTTATTTAAACATTAAAGGTTTTAAAGCAAGAACCTAACTTAATACCATATAAAGTTACTATATAATAACATTATCCTCAAACAAATGGTGATAAAAAAATAATACATCGATGTTGATGAATAATTCTCAAAACAATAATGACGAATCCCTAGAAATCTTTCACAATTAAAAAAATTGTCATAAAATGAATCTCAAACACAAATCCATCTCCTATGAAAATCGGTTTTCTTGGAGGAAAAGTTAACAAAACAAAATTAGGAATAAGGGAGATTTGGAGAAGTTAAAATGAGTAGTAATGGTTTTACATTGATTATCTCTTAAAATTGAATCATGGAATTATTGAAATCTGTTTTCAAAAATTAGTAGATCTATAAAGAAACCTATTGAGTAATCAAACATGAATATAGGTGATGAAAAAAATCCAAAAAATCTATTAATATTAGAGGGGATTATAAATAAAACCCATTAAATTATTCAATTTATAAATCAACTCTAGAAATCACCACAACATGCAACATGTTTATGTTCTCTACTTGGAAGCCCCCTGCTAGTGATTCCATGAAAATAACCACATAAAAATAAATAAAATTGTTATCATTTTTACTATATCAACCCAAAATCCTCTCTCACACACTATTATTAGCACTACAGGGAAGGAATCCCCCTGACCAAATTAAAATTACCACCTAGGCCACAACACAACATGGACCTAGAACTTCTTACTCCACTTTAAACATAATGGAGTGTTGAGGGCTCCACTCCATGACACTTACCCTAAACTCATAGTTTGTAGGACTTTTTTCATCACATGATACTCATCCATGACAATAATCCAAGAGAAATTCGATGTGAGGTCATTTTACTAATTACCTCACCATATTAGGGAAATTCCTTCATAGAAATATGTGGCTAGATATCAATCCATGTAATTTAAATCTAATAAACATCCATGTGTTAATAAAAAGATCATGATTTCCAATAAAAAAGATAGTTTTATGTTATTTTCATAATTTTCATAAACATGGCCTCCAAAAAAATATAAAAAATTGATGATATAAAACTCTAAATATGTCTAAAATAACACACATTTCAATGGAATTAAATTCTATAGTTACATGTGGGTGTTTCCTTTTTTTAAACTATTATGATGAATTATAGAAATTTCTTTTTTATATCTTATTTTCTTCAGGATCATAGTTATTTATTAAATGGTATATTGATGAAAATAATTTCATTAAATTGTATTAACACATAATATAATTCTGTTATTTTTTATATCACGTGTGAGGTAATATATTTATTGAATGGTATTTTCATCCATATTAAATGGTGATAACATCAAATTCCTATTTAATTGTGGGTGTGGTTTATAAAAATGAACATGTGGTGTTGTTCATGATTTCTTTTATCAGTTATATAGTGAATCAGGTAGATTTTTTGTTATGATCATGTTTTGGTTTAAATTATAGTTTGTTAGAATGATATGGATTAGAATAATGTTATATGAGTTGATGTATTAATGTGAAATTACGAAATTGTCCATTATGATGAGGTGATTTTTTTTTTAATTTTTTCATTTAGTCAATTATATAATATTAATACATCCTTGATAAATTAATCTTGAGAAGATGAAATTATAATCCTATAATTGGGACTTAGTAATATTTTAATGGGGGGTTTTTTAATGCTCTTATATAGAGCTTCTAAGCAAGATTCAGAAAATTAATAAAAAAAATTACTCTTTACTATGAGTTAATAATGGATTTAGATTAATATTTTTTTTTGGATTTATTAGTTATATTGGATTTTTGTTGAACATGGTGGATGAAAAATCATGGATTTTTAGATTAGATATCATATAAATAATGTAAAAAATTATTCAGACACGATTTTGTTTCTCATTTTCATATGAAAATCATTTCAACTTGATTATATAGATTTAGTAGGGACTGATTGAATGTGAATAATTTAAAATATGTTTATGGATAAGATTTCTTAATTTCAAGATTTTCTATAATAAAAATAATAATTATAACTACATTTTAAATCAACCTTTAGGGTATTTATTCAAACATCTATTAATGAGTATAAGTTTATTTCAAATCTATAGGTGATAGATCAATAATTTATCGTTGTTAATTTTTTTATAATCATAGACACTATTGAAATAACCTTTTCCCGATATTGACAATGTTTCCACAAATTACCTTATATGTGGGTCTCAGGTTCTCAAAGGATGAATCTATGGAGATCATATATAGATATAGAGTAGTTAAAAACCATGGTTTATGTTTTATAAGTTGTTTAATGTTTTTAAAATTTCATTTCTTATATGTAAAAAATTATGGTTATTCTTTAGAATAAATTCATTTAGAATAATTATTCTTGAATGGAAGAAATAAATAGTTATAAATTGTGTAAGACCTGATAAATTAAAGGGGTTATTCTAAATCCATTTATTAAATGATAAATTGTGGATTTTAAACCCATTTTTATACTTATGTTGAATAATTCATAAATTATATTGTAATCTTTTGTTATTTTAAAATCATTTGGAGTGGGTTTTCATATAGTTTTAAACGTTATGATGGGTTTCATAGATGTATAAATAATTTAAAATTATATAATGGTGACCTTTTAGTATGTAAGGAGTGAATTATGAGTTAAGTTTCCTAGTAGTTTAAATAGTTTCTATTAATGGTGTTATTTGTTTAGAGGTATCTCATGATGTTTACCTATTTTCATGTATGTATTTTATTATTCATGAAAATTAAAATTATTTCTTAATGGTCTCCCAAGTGTTTCTTGGATTTGTAATGTCCTAGACCAAGATTACACTAAATTTTTCCCTTACACTAGCGGGTCACATGGACTCAATAGTATCTCCCAAGACATAAGTGGAATTTAACTAGTAATGAGATCATAGGTGTGACTGTGGTGATACTACATATTCATTAATAGAGTGTAGCAAGATAGATTATAAATAACAATCAAATAAAAGAAGGACTAAAACACATGGACAATAGAACATCAGTATGTATATATATTTATACATATCATATCTCTCAACAAAATATTCAAAATAGTTTTACAAGGATGATGTACAATACATAGAACAAAACTAAAAAAAGGAAAAAAAGTATCTCAGCTAGCATCACATGCCTCATATCAATGCCATGTTCCACTAATCCTTAGTGTTTATCAGGTAGATTTGTTATATAAAATTAAATCTTCCATACCTAAAATAATATACTCAGTTTGGGTACCAAAACGTGGCCCAAATTTGGTGTGAGGTACAATCCGAGTAGGTCACCAACAAGAATATATGACAGCTAGTCAGTGAATATATATATATAAATAGTGAATAAGAAGTAGGGTAAAACATAAAGGATGTATTAAAAGTAAATATAATATAATATCCAGGTTCTCATTTATAATCATGTTCATTTAATCAATTTATTTTTGAATGAAATTTTCTAACTTATTTTTTGGAAGGATACTATTGTTAACTATTACATATAAACATTCATCCTCATTTATTTAATATATATCGAAACCTGACATGTAGCCCGATGTCCCTATATTTATATTCTTAATGTACTCCTAAAAATTTCATCCATGAAATGCAAGGCAAGACCGAATCCTGGAATATTCATTATCTTGAGAGACACATCATAACACTCATTTCATAGATTATTCATTGGATAACCTTATCATGTCCATATAATTCTTAATTTGGAATCTAGGAATCTCTCCATGTTTAATATAAACCATCACCTTAAAATTCAATCAATGGTAGTCCTCAAAAAAAATTAGGTATCACATTAGGAGTTGTATAACATCCCTTCCAATCAATTTCCTACTTGGTGCTCCTATAATGAAGACTAAGTATCACCTATGGAAAATCTAATCTAATTCATTTTGAATTCATCCATATGATTCTATATGAAATAAAAATATCACTTGATATATAAATTTCATTCCACTAAGTATTTCCTTAGTCGTCTACTAGATAGTGAGTATATCACCAAAGAATATGAAAGGTAAAAGCCTATTACGTCTATCCTTAGTATTCTTATATGAATCCATGTCTCACCAAAATCATATAATGATATAAAAACTTTAATACCATTTGATAAATTTCATATAAATATATCATGGTCAACACCAAGAAAAATTCATTTGAATGTTACCTTTAATTGGGAAACAATCCTTAGTCGGGCCCAGAATTCAATCCCTAATATATCTCACATGAGAAATTCATTATTACATGAATTTCAACATTTAACTAGCTATTATAAATAATTGGACAAAGGACATGGTCATTCACCCATTCCCATTTGTTAACACAATCCCAATTGATATCATAATTCAATTTACATCTTAATTCACAATTTAAATCATCCATTATCAATTCAATATTAACATCTCATGAAATTGGGTAAAGGGAACAACTCGATGGTTTCATATTATATATCCACCCATGTTGGTACATTTAAATAATCAACACACCCAAATAGTTCTTTCTGTTTTCAGGTCCTCTGCCTATAATAATTCATTGAGGTGCCTATTTAAATGAATATGATATACCTATCAATTTATTTTTTCTATTAAAATTCATTCAAGACATCAACCATGAATTGGGTGATCAAGATAATGATAATATATAAACACATAAAATTTTAATGAAATTTACCAGACCACATTCCATAGTTTCGTAGGGGATATCACATATATCATTAACTCTTAATTTGTCTCTAATTGAGGGAACATAAATTAATCGGTGAAAT
Organism: Viscum album; assembly: GCA_963277665.1. Taxonomy (NCBI): domain Eukaryota; kingdom Viridiplantae; phylum Streptophyta; class Magnoliopsida; order Santalales; family Viscaceae; genus Viscum; species Viscum album. The sequence continues at coordinate 1,022,162,097 of OY728143.1, forward strand.
AATAAAAATAGGAAAAATCATTTTTTCACTAGAATATCGTAGACAATAGAAAAAAAAATGTGGAACAACATAAAATCACTTGATAAGTTACCGATGAAAATCTAATGAGACTCGAAGAACTTGAATCTAAGATAAAATAGAGGATTTAATTATATTCTTATCATATGTCTCAAATAGATCTAAAAATTGATGAGTTATACAACATTGATGGAAATAATAATTAGGTTTGATAATATCAAATTTAAGGTGAAATTTTTAAATTGTCCCTAAAATATTGGGTCACGCTATTTAGATGCCTAGGTTGGAGAAATCGTACACCAATCGTTCATGATTACCTATAGGGATGGAAACATCACATTGTTTTCCCATATTATTTTATTAATCCTGTGTCGACCAAACGATACCCCTCTATCAAAATTGAAGACATGGTCTAATGGTCATGAAAAAAATTTCACATTTTTCATCTAAACATTGTTTCCCCCTCCTAATATAACTATAAACAATACACAATCTAACTGAACATGTTTATTTCTCAACAAGGATTAGTAATAAATTGTTTCGGGCCATTTTAAGCCAAACCATGGTTTCTGGCCTCCTAACAAGCCTCAGAAACTACTGATACTTCCATGACATCAAAGGGAACATAAATTTGTCCATTTTTAGACATTTTAACAATATGGTAAAAATTAAAGGATTTGTACCTAAATAAAATAACTAGGTTATTAAAAACTCACCCGCCTAAAGAAATTATTGACCAAATATACCATCTAAGATTAGGGAAGCATGAACTGTGAATAACTATATCCACTGTGATTGTACATCAACCTGCAACTCCAATGTCTTGTCGTGTACTCAGCTGTTCTTCCATGGAAGTTGTATTAATGTAACTGAATATCATTGGATAACTATTATTTGTTTTATCCCCACTATGTTTAGGATTCTCCTTCATGGACGAATCTACATATAACCCAATATGTTTGGTGTGAAATACATGAGACAAGTCTGAATGATATCATCCTAATTGAGATATGTGGAAGAGGTCATTCAAGGACCAGTGCCAGTAAGGTAGCTACAACCGATAGGCTACTATTTGAATCTCTAAATTATATGAAATTTCAAAACATAAGGAGGCGATATCATACCATGTCTCTTAATCCCCTTCTATCCCAACATTAGTAAATCGTGCAATAAACTGGATCCCCATCATTGAACTCTAGAGGTCATCTGCAATGATTATCGTACGATTTTTGAAGAAATTATGCAGTATAAATCCCTTTATAAATGAACTACACCTGATTTTTAGTCTCCTAAACAATATTATGTCCAAGAATAGAAACATATCCTACCACTAAACAAAAGAGGGTTGATCGAAATGTCCTAAAATACAAATCCTCACAAGGAGTCATCTAAATAATATCATGAAAACTATTTTTGTTGGTGAATTAAACCAATGGTATATATCTCTCAAAATAACCCTATAAATATAGGGCATATTCTCTTAATTTTTCCTAAAGCTCCTGAATCATGTACTCTCACAAGCTATATGTCGGGGGGTTATATATTGTGATCAGAACAAAATGTGTACCGAAATCCATCTACATTCCTTTCCAGAACCACCAATTAAACTCTGTGTCTCTATCTAAAATAATAGTTTGTGGTACCCCTTGATGTATTACTATGTCACGGATGTGCAACCATAAACAATCATCATCACTGATGTTTTTCATGATCAGATGGAAATGTGCCACGTTCATAAACCAATCAAAAACCACCCATATAGAATCATGAACTGAAGGGGACCTTACTAAATCATTCATTAAATACATCATGATGATAACCTATTTCCAAATTGGTATAGGAAAATCCTATAGAATTCTAGTTGCTCAATGGTGTTCCTCCTTCACATGCTGACCTGTGGAACACCTAATGGAAAAACAAAAAAACCTATTTTAATAACTATACACCAATAAAAGAGATATAAATATTGATAAATCATGGTGGTGCATGGGTGAATTGCCTGGGATGAAGCATGAAACTCTTTCATTATATCCTCACACATGCCACCTGAAACCCATAAACAATCATGTACTCATATAAATTAATCATCTATGAGTCTAAAAACTGCCTCATCCAAACACTATTTTGAAGGGTAGATATCATAACTAAGGATGATAGAATGGTATGGTCGGAAATGTTTTGTTTCCTCCATGTGCATGTTTCAGAACAAATCCATTAGAATCAACTCACTACTAGCCTTCTAAACTACCTATAGATAATTCCCCCTTTTCAATGAATTAGTAAATTCATTTACATTAACAAGTTTATATGTATCCTCAATGCTGAGAGACATTAGCTACTCAAACCACCATCATTGCCTAAAATTTTGATAAAAATTTGTAAATATGTATTTTAGGCTATTATAATCTATGTAGACCATAAAATTCTCTCCACGGATGTAATGTATCTAATAACATAATATATGAAGAATTGTAGCAAGATCTATATCACAAATTAGTAATTCCCTTCACATTTCTTCCAATAATGAGACTTGTATGCATGACTCTATCTCCTTGCATAATAATTTCTTATAACCCTATATCGTATCCATCACAATGCATAGTGTAACTCATCCATTGTTTGAAAAAATGTAGTATTTGTGAAGAATTCATTCTCATTTTCAGCTCATAAAATTTTTTCTCGTTGGAATATTATCGTAAAATCCTCACACCATTATTATTCAACCCATCAAGAGGTGTTTCTATACATGATGTGTCCTATATGAAATTATTATATTAACCAGTGATCCCTAAAAACATCATACATCGAATACAATCTTTAGATTCCCCCAAAAAAATACATCTCTCACCTTCTTTATGACAACATCCACTCTTGTCTCTAAAATAATGTATCCTATTAATTGAATCTGATCCATCCTGATGATCAAAATTATATGCATATCATATATCTTCTGTTCTTTCCTTGTATCAAAAATGGTCTCATGAAGTTTTTATTATCATTATATTATTATAATACATCAAAATTATTCCTACAAAGACAACTAAAAATGAATCAAATAATGATGGAAATCACCATTCATTTATTTAATAGACACTACTAGAGAATTCGTGAGATATAACTACATAACCAAATACTCATATAGAGCATATCATCTATGAATGGTTATCTAGGGTACGTACGATGGTCTATCATTCCCATGATGGTAACCAGATTTTAAATAAATATTCGATAAGACCTGATGTCCTTGACGATTGTAATAAACATCAATCTATTATAGAGGATACAAGTTCTTACCATTCAGTTGGTTCAAATTATTATAATCAACAGAAAGCCGAAATGTACCATCCACATTTATTTCACAATAAAATTTGAAAACCCCATAGATATATAATAGGTTTGATAAAACCCTTTGCCTATAAATTCATTATCTACCTCTTGATCTCATTCAACTAAATTGTATTCATGATTTAAGGAGTAATTGATATAGTTGCGACTCCTAGAACTGTATCAATAAAAAACTCCAACTCTCAAACTAGAGGTAATACAAAAAATTCATTGTGGAAAATGTCCTTACAATGATTATCATGTGGATGGTAATCAATATGACAATATCCCATATGACGCCGATATAAAATTAAAAAATATGTTTCAATCCTTCACATGTCTCGATAATAATTCCAAGTAAAATATCATGGATACCACATTATCCCTAGTTTATAAACATGCCTCCCGCTAGTGATGTGAAATTCACCCTTCAATGATATAAATCAATGAAATAATGAATGTTAATAAACCGTTACATCATAATTATGTTGTAAAAACTTGCAATCACCGTGAAAATAAAGTCCCATGTTATGTTACACCTTATAATGGGGGAAATCCATGTACTAATGTAAAACATCTATTCTAATTCGCAATAGAGTGCCAGGTGCCTTGAAGAGTACAGATGTATACACACATAGCCAATGATATCCCCCAAAAGCATAGATATAAGAATATGTCATTATCCTATATCATAAAATGTAGAATCTAAATAGAGGATACTATAATATCACCTTTGATAGTACATATTTTGGGATCATGCTTCTCAAGGATAAATTTCACTACGTATACCCACCCTGAATTGTGGCACAATTTTACTATCTGGCTACCCTGAGTAGCTATTATTTGTTGTTGTTATATTACTGTTGTATGATTATAATGACCATGATAACCATTTCATCCTAATCATTTATCAATTCTCAAAATCCTTATAGGAGGAGAATATAATGTCCCTGCCCATGAACAAGGAGTCGGTTCAGACCCTCTCTCTCTATATAATATAGAAAAAGTTTTGATGAAATGTTTTAGATTCCCAATAATGCCACATGATTGTGACTTTCCCAGGTCCCTCATATAATGTGGCATCATTTGTCCCAGCCTGGAGCATTGGATGACACATCACTGAATATAATAGGAGAAATGAAATAGTGATAAGAAAATTGGGAGAATGTTTCCAAAACATATAATGTTCCTTTCCCTAGGATCATGAACTCTTTCTAATTTTCAATCCTAAATTTATCTATATAGAAGTATTCATAAAAGTATGTATGAAAAAACATCCAATTAAATCATTGGGTGATAATCCTTCTATGTAATGGAATCCCACTATCTCTTATAGGAATCATGTATAATATTTATAGTGATATTTACCCTCCTCTAAGGAGGAATCTCAAGATGATTAAAGATATATAAGATGGACACTATCCATGACACAATATCTTGTACACTATCACCCCCTAAAAATCTGGGTGCATGATGTTGATGTAACTCACACGTCAACTCTCCTATAGTTGTTGTTGGTTGCGGTGCTCCTTGAATAGTCTCTAGGAATAGAATAATGCCTTCCTAGAACTGTACCACAACACAACCTTACAATATAACTACTGGTACCTCAGGTGGAACTACTAGAGTATCCAACGGTATCACAAGGACCTCCACCTCTATTGTATGTTCATAGGAACCATCCTACCATGTTACTGGATGATATTGAGAGAGCATACCTCAAATAACTTCAAGAAAATTCTTTCAATCAAGATTATTATCAATTTTCAATGCTCAATAGTGAAAATACAGAAATAAGATAGGTATAATCCTTCCTATATAAGAACAATCACCTTTTCGTATTCCATGAGTATGGTCTATGTAACATATAGATCATATATAATCATGAGATAATTCACAATTCCTACTAAGAAGGTTTGGAATGTGTTATTTCTTCTAATCTAAAACATTTTAGTTTATCCTTAATATTCATTTGATTTAAAATATTAATTTTCAATTTATTTCATTCTCATTTCACATTTATATGACATTTAATTTATATAAGTTGACCCAAATGGTTGCCAAAATTATAATCCATGAGAGCCCATACTCCTTAGGAACGAAATTATAGAATACATATACATCAGACCATGACATGTTCCAAAATATCAATTGTAACAAAAGGAAAATATAGCATGCCATATATTACAACATCATGCAACAAGAAATTCAAAAAAATGGAATAGAATAATTCATGGAATGTTATTCCTCTAATTATCATAACATGATATATGAGATGATATTTCCTTATATCATTTGGTAATTAAAGGAAATGATATTTTATGGGAAATTTAGCAAGTTTGAGTTTTGTATATATAAAATTTAATTCTTTGGTCTTATTGATTCCAATGATGGAATATCTGTGGAACATTATAAAACAAAAGACGTTGAAGAGTGGCCAGGACCAACCAATATCACATAGAACCATAGTTTCCATGGTTTGGCTGGATATTAACTAAGGTTTGATGCAAAATTTTCATCATTTTCTAGCCCACTGATTATGTTAACTCCTAAATGTGATAAAATTATATATTCAAAATAATGAGATGATTGTTTTCAGGATTTAAAAAAAATTGGTGAATGCTCTAGTTTTGGCCTAGCCATCCAGAAATGGTGAATTTGTTATCTGTATTAATGCATCATTGATAACGCATGGCTATGTACTTATGAAAAATGATCATGTCATTTCATATGCATCACGTCAGTTGAATCCTCATGAGTTAAATTTCCCTACACATGATTTCGAATAAGATTCAATTGTTTTTCCATTGAAATTTTGGAGGCATGATTTGTATGGTGTGAAGTGTCATATATATACTGATCAATGTTTTTTAGTTTATATTAACTCTTAATTAATATAACAAGTGATAGAGGATATAGATATAATTAATCAAGGATTATGATTTAAAAATTCCTTACTATACCACAAAAGAAAATAATGTGGCGGCTGCTTTTTGTCGAAAATGTAATTCTACATTAACCATTCTACATTTGGAACAATATCCATTGATTTATGGTTTGATTAATTTTATATTAGATTTAGTTTGTGTAGGAGATTCTTTAATTTAGTTTCTGGTGTCAGTGAAGTCATATCACTTAGATAGAATTAAGAAATAACAAAAGGAGGACAATGAGTTGAAGAAAAAGGAGGAGTTGGTTTAGAAAGGTATGTGTCTGGAATTTAACATTAATAATGATTTAATAATGATATCTGGGAGGAAAATATGTTTGATTTGGGATTCAATATTGAAGAAAAAGTTTTTATATGATTCTCAATGTTCTCTGTTTTCAGTTCATCCTAGTAGTAATAATATGTATAGAGATCATCATAAGTATTACTAGTCGAATGAAATGAATGAGATATAGATGACATTACTGTGAAGTGTTTGAGTTGTCAACCGATTAATGTAGATCTGAAGATACCGAAAGAGATGTCTTGGCCTTTTTTGGTGCTAGAGTGTAAATAAGAAAATTTATCCATGGTCTTCATTTTTTGATTACAGATGAAATTTTGAGGTAATAATGAAATCTGGTTTATTGTTGATCGATTGGCTAAATCTGCTCATTTCATTCCAATTTGAGATACTTTGTCTCTATAAAAATTATCAGTTGTTTGTTAAAGAGATAGTCAAGTTGCATGGAGTTACCCTCTACATTGTATCTGATCGTGATCCTTGGATTTCTTCTAAATTATTGAAAGGTCTTTATATGTCATTGGGTATTGAATTAAATTTCAGTACATCTTTTCATCCAATATTTAATGGGCAGTCAGAACAAACTATTCAAACATTAGATGATATGACATGTGATTTCTCAATGTATTAACTGGGAAGTTGGGATAATCATATTTCATTGAATGAATTTTCTTATATTAATAATTTTCATGAAAATATTATGATGGATCCATTTTAGTTATTATATGGTAATCTGTTTCAAACTATAGATTTTTGGGATGATGTATGTGAATAAAAACTCATGGGACCAAAATTGGCAGAGAAGATGATATAGAATGTTCAGTTGATACAGAAACACATTAAGAATAGCTTAGAGAAGGATGAAATGTTATAAATATAACCAAAGGAATGATCTTTCTTTTTTGGTACGTGATCAAGTCTTTCTCAAATTTTCTCTATGGAAATGTGTGATTCCTTTTGGTAAGAAGGGGAAGTTTAGTATGAGGATCATTGGACCCCATTAAATCCTTGTAAAAGTCGGATTAGTTGCATATTGAGTGGATATACCTCAATATTTATCCCAGGTACACACTGTTTTTCATGTATTAATGTTGAGATATTATATACCAGATCCATCTCATGTTTTGAGTCCAGAAGTAGTTTATTTGGAAAAAAATCTATTATATGAAGAAAAACTAGAACCAATTTTTTTTACAGAATAGAGAATGTGTTATATAATAAGTTATTTAATCATGTAATGGCTTTGTGAAAAAACCATATGGTGAATGATTCAATATGTGAATCTAAAAATTGTATGAGGGATAAATACCCACAATAATTGGAAAAGTGAAAAAATGCAAGGACGCAATTTCTAAATGGGGGGAAGAATGTAACATCCCCGATAAATAAAGAATATGAAATTTTCATATTTATTAATGTTTTTTAATTAAATTTTAATCTTACTTGAGAAGGGATTCTATGTTTGATGGAATACCTGACACAGAACAATGGGTCTCTCCAAAATCATATGTTTCACATAAGGATGAGTCATACTAAAATAATAGTAATATAATATTATTACTTTAAATGGTAATTACAATGTTGTCATTGTACTATTAGGTATGACAGAAACTAACTATATTATAATTAGACATGTCTATTAATTTTTTCACATTGATCTAATATGTTTTAGAGGCTTAAAATGATAATGAATCCAAATTTAGACATAAATACTCTAATATTTATTAAATATAATTTTACAGCCTTTTGATAGGGAACCGTTTTTAAAGGTAATTTTTTCACATTTATATATTCCTTTTAAAAATATAAACTTCTTCTTTATATTTGGAACATGAATATTTACTTTTGGTAAATTTTTGGTATTTTCATGATGATGATTATCTTTAATTAAATCTGGAAAATATTGAATTTTATGTCAAAACTGTCATTTCATCCTATTTATTAATTCAGTTAAATTGTTTTGAAATTATTTTTATAGTGTAATTAGATTATATTATTATCATTTAATCAAAATTTGGTCATTTTAAGTAATTTTACATATTAAATGGATATAAAAACATGTCAATCATGTTGTAGTATTTACTTCTTAGAAACCAGTTTTTGGTTTTGTCAACGAGTATTACTTTTTTTTAAATTTTTGACACTTCTCTATTTTGAATTTGGAGAAATTTATTCCATATTTGGAATTAGGATATCCAATTTGTTAAAATATTTTCTTTTTATTTTTATACGCTATGAATTGTAACTACAGTAATTATTTTATTTACGAGGGTTAAAGTTGTAATCTAGAAAACAAGGGTATAAAATAAAATTAAAATAATATTTAATTACCCTATGTCATGAATTAACCTCATTGAATGATATATGTCTGACCATGGGCCTCCATGGGTCTATTTTAGGACCACATGGATCCACTTCTGTGTGAAAATGACAGTTAATTACATTTATTTTATTGATAAAGAAATGATTACCTAATCATGTTTCTTTTACAAAAAAAATATCTATATTTGGTTATATAAGTGATATATTTGACTGTAAATATTATTTAAAAAAATAAAAACATATCCTATATCTTGGTATTAAATTTGAAATTTTCGGTGATTAAATAAATAATTTTATTTGTGAAACAATTATTATGTAGTGATTTCTTTATTAATGAATGATTTAAATAAATGAGATTATAAATATTAAAATAAACATATTTTTATACTTTTTACACCATACAAGAATTTTATTGACTATTATTAATTTTTTTAAAATTTATAATGAGTTTTTAAAATAATCTATCTGTTATGGATTTTGGAAATTTCATGATATGAATAGTATATAAATTGACACTAATGAGTTTTTTAAAAAAATTTATTTTATTAAATGATATAATAGTACTAAAAAATCTCTAATTCAGCCAAATGACTTAGATAATGTTGAAAATTACATTAATGTACTGCTTTTGGCTAGAATGTCATTTTATTTTTAGTATATTGACCATACATTATAGATACACAAAATGACATGGTTAGAGTTCAATTAGTTATCAAAGGGTTAAAGATATATGATAATGTTATATTTGAATCCAAAACTAGTATAAAACCTATTTTTGATATTATTTATAAAAATCCTCATATTATATTAGCAATTTATGATTTTTGAGAAACTTTTAAAATCCAAAATCAGTTATAAATAAAATAATCATCCATGACATTCATAATGTGCCCCTTAACCCTCTTATAAGAGGACACCACCTCAAACCCAATAATCACACATCTAATGACGCCTGTCTCATACAATATATTTTCCAATAATGTCCCTAAATTCCCCCATAACTCTAAATATCCTTCCCATAGGCATAAGGAAATTCAAGAAAGCCTTTTATCTTAAATCAAAAGAAGTTACCCGATTTAAGGTAACGTCTTCTCACAAACTACTTTCATTTATTTTCCTTATACACCCCCATAAACACTCATTATAGAATTATATTATAACACCACAAATATATTAAATATTATACGGTTTTAATGATATGTATTCAAACTAAACTTACACACAAATCCATCTAATGGATACGAACATATTGTTTATGTGTATGGCGAACTACTACATCACGAAATGATGATTGTTCAATTTTTCACTACCACCTCTCTTATAGGACATTAGTATGAAACAATATTTATATATTATGTATATTATATTTATATTGTCTTTATGATTGTTTAATTTTTATTTACATCATACCTTTATTCTTTTCATGAGGTGTAAACACGATAATTTAATTTGAGGATGTGTGGACTACCTCCCCCTCAATGTGATATGAATCGTTCATGCCATACTTGGAATTCATAAAATATGAAGTAAATAAAATTATGTAACATATATATCATATGATATTATACTATACTTATAATATACCAATGTGTCATTTAGTTTTCATTTCATTAAAAATGAAGTAGAAATTAACATAGCGTTCATGCATATGTATGGATTACTCTCTTCATTAATGGTGCATTTCATTTCATATCTCAATATTTTAAGAAAAACAATAAATACATATATAATATATATATATGATATATATATACGAATAATATTTGAAGATAATGGACTTTTTACCACAAAGTCAATTTGTAATTATAACAAGTTCATTTTTGACAGAAGTATCGAATATCCACAAAACGTCAGATATAAACATGAATAATTATTTAACTATTATAAAGTGGTAATATGTAATATAAAATTAATAATATACATAAAACGTATCTAATTCAAATAAATATTAACATACATATATTATTCAGGAAATTAATGATAGAACGAGTCATGTTGGACACAAGGTAAGGGACATTGTTTCAATCTTATTTCTTTATGGCATATTTCTATTTATACATGACATTCATTAATAAGTTGTATAAATCCATTTGAATTTTAATTTAATTAAATGATATTTTATTTCTATATATCATTTTATTAAACGAAAAAGGAAATATTTCTTTTTAACGTATGCAGTGAAAACGACCTTTCTGACGCAACGGGCATTATTTGATATTTGGTTTCCATAACATGTCGTGATATTTTTAAATAGAAAATAAATACAATATACCCTGTGTAAATATTGTGTAATTTAAAATGGTTTTGAAAGAGAATTTACTATTTCAATATGATAAAATTATTTCTTGTGATTAAAAAATATCTTTTTATGATTGAAATATTGATATTTTCAATCGTTAATGTGTGGTGATTATATATTCATACATAGACATTTGATGGGTGGTCATGTGATAACTGAATATTTGTTGGTTCCATGATAAACCAAGGATGGTTGGTTACATTATAATCTCCAACGCATTGGGAATGTATGTTAGTCCTATGGCTATTCCTTTTAGTGATATGTGTCGATGTTGACAGTATGGTTATTCCTTTTAAGTGCATTTATGACCCAAGTTACCTTTATATGATATATGTTGGTTTTTGTAGGTGTATGGTAATATTTTGGTTACAAAAGGACATAAAATTGGATTTTATTTAGTTTAAAGTATTTACTACTCCATAAAGGTGAAATGTATTACCTATGATAAAGTATTCATGATTTATATGTTGTTATGAATAACTAATAGTTTTCATTCTTTGTATATCCTTTAATGAGATATTTAGGCTCATCCCAATTTTTTGAAATGTTTTTCACATGAAATAATGTGGTATCAGGACAAGGATGGGATCATGGATAAGTCAGGATATTTAAAACATGAAACTAAACTTGTTTATTTTCATTTAAGAATTTATATTTTATGAAAAATGTATAAAAAGTAAAATTGACTACTTGTAATATTCAAGATGGTACGTATAGGTTTTGACATAATTATCTAAAAATATAGACCATAAAAGATCCTCAATGTGTATTTTAATCTTAATTACATATTATGTGATGTTTAATGGTGGGGTCTTATAACACTTCCACACACCACCATCAAATGGATACAAACTCACTATTTCTGTGTACAGAGAACAACTGCCTCAATAAACGATGATTTTTCAATTTTCCCCTACCACCTCTCATGGTGGAAATTATATAAAGATAAAAACATTTCCTAAATCATTTAAGTTTAATTAAAATTTTTAGATCTCAAATATATAAATTTATTTAAGTAACAATGATGATGTAGTGATTTCTTTATTAATGAATGATTTAAATAAAAAAGATTATAAATATTAAAGTAAATTTGATTTGAATATTTTTATATCATTCACTAATTTTTTGGTTACATATAATTTTTAATATTTTCAATAATGAGTTATTTCTAAATAATCAAGTTGTTATTGATTTTTAAGATGTCACAATATTATTAGTATTAAAATTGACATAAATGATTTTTTAAAACAGATACTATTTTATTAAAGGATATAATCGGCCTAAAAATATATGATTTGAAAAAATTACATACAGAAGGTTTAAAATGATAGTAATGAACCACTTTGGGTACTATTTAAAATTTATTGTAACTATTTTTAAAATATAGTATGAATATACAAGAGGACATGGGAAAAGTTAAAGTAGTTTACTAAGGGTTATAGTTAAAAGATAAGGTTAAAGTTTTGACCTAGACTTTTATAAGACCAATTTGATGAGTGGTTTTAGACAAAAACGTATATTACATTTTAAATAAATAAATTTTTGACCATTTAATACCGAAATTAATATTATAATAGAATTATACTTTCAAACACTCTTAAAGTGTCTATCATCCTTCTTATAAAAGGGAATCACCTATAACCCCTTACTCACACCTCTCAAGCACCGTGGATAGTCCAAAATCTTCCCATATAAGTTACCAAAATACCTCTCTTCCTCCTAGAATCCTTACCCTAGGCATAAGAAAATTTAAGAAAGCATTTTAGCTTGAATCAAAAAAAGTTACCAGATATGAGGTATTGTATTCTCTCAAGCTTCTTTCATTTACTTTTCTTCTCCAACCTTATAAACTGTATTTCATACTTTATTTTATTACAAAAACATTATATTAAATAAAAAATTATGTTTTTATGACATTTTTTAGAACATCAAATCAACACACCTACATCGAATGGATGAAAACATACTTTTTCTCTTTTTGGTGAACTACTGCCTCACAAAATGATGATTGTTATATTTTCCCCTACCACCACTCATCGTGATCATTATGATGTAACTATATTTATATATATGATATATATTATATTTATATTTCATTTATTCATCATTATTTTTCATTTACTAGATACTATTATGCTTTCCATAATGGTAAAATATGATAATTTAATTTGAAGAGGTGCGGACTACCACCCCCTCAAAATGACATGGCTCATTCATTCCATACATGGAACTTATAAAGGATGTAGTTATTAAACATATGTAACAATTATAAAATATTATATTATAATTATATTATAATAAACTTATGTATTATTTAGTTTTTATTCCACTAATTATGAAAAATAAATGAAAGCATTATTCATGAGTACGTAAAGTTGACCATCTCCATGAATGGTGCATTTTATTTATGGTCTCTAAATATTTTTTAATATTAGAAATAGATATATATACATGATTTATATGATATTTAATTCATGAATATCATTCTAGAGATAATGAAATTTTTTCTACATGGACTATTTGTAACTATAACAAGTTTATTTTTGACTAATGTACGAAATATCGACCAAATCACCGATATTAACATAAATAATTAAATAATGTTAATTATGTGGTAATAAGTTATATAAAAGAAATAATAAAAATGAAAAACGTTATGATGAATTTATAAATTAACTTATGTTTATAATTCAAGAAAAACAAGGATCATATGTGATGAGTTGAACTGATGGTAAGGGGCTTCATCTCAATCTCCGTTCATTGAGGCATATATTGATTTATACAAAATGTTCTATAAAATGATGTATAAACCCTTTTGACATTTCATTTCATTCTAATGGAATTTTTTTCAAGGAATAGTTTTACTAAACAACAAAATGAATGTTTCTTTCTAACCCAAGTGGTTAAAATGACCTTTCTATTGCTGTGAGTATTATTTGATATTTGAACTCCTTAACAAGTTGTAATGATTATAAAAGGAAATTAAATACCATATTCACTTTTTACATACTGTGTTATTGAATATGGTATTGATAAATCCTTTATTATTTTAATATCTTAAAATGATATATTTTTATTTAATTGTTTAAATTTTATCCTTCCGTTATGATTGATTTTTGTGTTATGAATATGATATAGTTCATCGGATTTTTTAAGTATATGTGTGTTTCCGTGGTAAACCTAGGGAAGCTGAGCCTGATAACGCTCTATAATGAAATGGGTAACTTAACTGAGGTAAGCATAAACGTTTCTCTTATGAGGTTTTGGGAGAATACTGTAATGGCTATTCCAAATGTAACTCCCTCTATAGTTGTGAATGCTACAATGTAATTATGTTATGGTTGCCACAAGTTACTTTTATGAGTTGTGATTTCTATGTGCTATATATAAATATAATGATATTATGGGTTATGTTAAAGAGTTTAATTTTTAAATTTTAAAAGAATGATTTTATTGATATGTATTATTTGATGGACCAATGTTATCAATCCTCATTTTATAACCTTTACTGAGTTTTTTATGGTCATTCCATGTTTTTGAAATTTTTATCACATTGTATAAGGATGTGTAAAATAAATTAATAATTGATAAATATTTGTATGAAGGAAAAAATTCATGTTTTATTTACGGAGTATTTTTGTTTTTAAAAAATGGTTATAGGAGAAGTGTCTACTTTGTAATATTTTAGATGTAATGTAATAGTTATGGCCTAATTCACTGAATATCTAATCTTGAAATGATCCTCTATGTGAATTATCGATTTAACTAAAGATTAATTAATGTTTTATGGCTGGTGCCTTATAAAAATATTTTAATTTGGTTTTTTCAATATATTATCATCCCATAATCCATTTTATTTCATTTTTATTATTAATGAGATGTTAGAAATGTACTATGATTATTAACATTTAAATATTAATAAAAATTCCAACTTCACAACTCATAAATGTGGTATTTCCATAACCCATCAATAATACCCAAAACATAAAGGTCCCTCTTAGAAATATATCCATTTTAATTCCATCAGAACCATCTCCCTTATACCTCAATCTCTTATCATAATATATTATCCTTTGAACACTATTTCCAAGGAGTCTTCTTCTGTGAATCATAAGGCCTCAATAAGAGAAAATATTTCCCTAAAATTCACTCTTAATGTTTTATATATTAAAAATTAATGTTTTCTTATTCACTAATAATTAAATATTAATTGTTTTTGTATGGAATGTTTATATTTATACCTATTTATTATTTACTAACATTTACCATTTCTGTTATGAAAAATCATTCTATAATTCATGGATTGTACTGAAAACTACAACCATGATGTGATATCATCTATTTTTCACCACCACCACCATAAAAAGAAATAAACATTTATTTAAAGAATAATTTCACACATATAAAATAATTATGAACATAAAAATATTAATACATCTTATCACCTCTAATTCATCGAGAAAAAAATGTTAATAATCCATTGTGTAGAATAATACCTCCCTAAAATATGGTAACTCGTTCTTTATATAATTTCATTATTCTTTGTTTAAATATATATATATTTTATTAACCATTTTAAAATTATCTAAATAAAATCGTTATTTATTTGTAATAATATTGTTTTAAAAAATTAAACACCTTTCATAATCATAATCACCCATTAATTATGGTATTTTCCTCTTTAGGTCGGTTTAACCACCTATAAGAACAATTCTATAAAAAAATAGCAGGGGTTACTATCATAAATAAATTTAATAAAATATATAAAATAAATAACTATGGAATTATTGTGTTCATGAAATTTTACCTTTAATATTAAAAACACTAATTATGACACCAACATTTTTTTGTTAATTAATATTAAAACATGTTCATTGTACATTTCATCATTTCATATCATAAAAATATACAATATAATAAAATTATAAAATATTAAATATTTATAAAAAATAACATCTATTAACCATTATGTCACAAAAATTGTAAACTATTGTATAATAATAAATGAAAACAATACTATTGTGAAACTATGTAAAAATGATCAAGGTTACTCAAACCTGATATTGAAAATAAAAAATAACAATAAAAATTAAAACTACTGTCAATTTATAAATGATGTTTATAATATGATATTTATATGAAAAATATTCTAAAATATGTGACGAAGATAAATATTTTCAATATATGTTATCTTATAGTGAACTTGAAAAAGTGCAGAAATATATATATGGATTCAAATCCAAATTGTCACCCCTTACAACATATTATTAATAATAAATAATGTTTTATTTTAAATGGAATATTTAATTCCCTGTTTATATTTTAATCATTCTGATTTAATTTTTCATTTTATTTATTTTTTCTGCTGAAATAATATAATTTATACTATTTAATGTGATTGTTTCATGGTTTTAAGGGTTTTATTGTCTCAATTTCAAATCAATGAGACATGTTTGGTTGGTCCCAAC
This sequence comes from Viscum album, assembly GCA_963277665.1. Classification (NCBI taxonomy): domain Eukaryota; kingdom Viridiplantae; phylum Streptophyta; class Magnoliopsida; order Santalales; family Viscaceae; genus Viscum; species Viscum album. Next base: position 1,022,178,761 of record OY728143.1, read on the forward strand.
ATGATCTATTTTATGTGTTTTATTTCGTTCCCATATTCAATTCATGTATAATTAATATATTTCATCACATGATATTTTAATTTCCATTTATAAGATATCAGTACTTTTTTAACATTATATCCCTTTGTTTAGTTAAAATATTTCATCTTGAACATAATTCACCAATTATTGGTTACTACATCCATATGATTTTTTTCATTTTAATATATTTTCTTATCTATAGAAAATTAATTTTTGATCAAAATATTTTTCATTGGTGATAATTTTCAACAAAAATTTATCTTTGTTAAAAAAAATTATCATAATCTTTAATGATATTTTACCCTCTTAATCCATACATTCACTTCCTTCCAAAATTATCCATTATAATTTAAATCAAAATTTTATGTTATCTTGTGGGAACATTATATTATATTTTCATATTTCAAAAAGATATTTTTGTTACTCTTCATAAGGTGCATGTCATCAAAAATGATATCTCAAAGTCTTAAATATGTTTTTTATGATACATGAAAAAAGATTTTATCATCATCCCAAAATATTAATATAATAAAATATATTTATTTTATATGATGTTTAATTTTGGATTCATTTTAAAATGAAAAAAAATTAAAAAAATAATTCAATTCATTGAAAAATTAGCATTTTAAAGGGACCTATATCTTCATATATTTATGAATATATAAAAAATGTCTTCTAAAATATATTTTTTAAAAAATAGTTTTTAACAAATTTCACATAGTTTTCTTTTTATATGAAACATTATATATATATGTTTATTTTTCCAAAATTATATTATTTTCTATTAGTTTAATAAAATAGTTATTTTAAAATGATTTCAATATATCAACTGTATTTCTTACTTCCATTGTGATTTTTCAAAATCTCTCAAAATTTGTTTTAATTAATATCACTATCCTTTGTTATATATTATTTCTGATCAATGATATTATTTATATAACATCATTAACCATATTTAGTCAGATAGATTAGGAAATGTACTATTTAATTATAGAAATAATTTATTACAACATTTTTCTATCCTAGGCGTGAAAGGATTATAAAAATAATTTTTCTTGAAATCTTATAATGATTTCAAATAAGGATTTATATTTCACTAACATGCATATTTTCATACAGATTCCATATATCAATTGGTTATAGAATTAAATGAATTTTCCATTTAAACATTATAAAAATAATGAAAATAATATTTTCACTGCTATCTTAATTGAATGGAAATTAGCTATAAAGTAACAAAATATCTATGAAAACATGTTCATTTTCCACAGGTATAACATTTTACAAATTTTTTTAGATTATAAAATAATTTATTTTTTTATATCATTTGAATAGTATAGGAAAACCATTTTCATTTGATGGGTTCTTAGTGATAAATTATTCATTTATTAAAGAATGTATATGTATAGAAGATAAAGGGTGGGGTCCAATATCTCCCTAAAATAAAAGTATTTTCTTTTATAACACATTATACGCATATACATGGAAAAAATGAGATTATTAAAATATGCATGAGTGTAACAGGTTTTATCAAATTTTTAGAGGTTGATATAATGAATTTATTGACACAAATACAGGATTAATGAATTTTATGAAAACAATTTTTATGTATATGGTCGTTTCATATCTCTAGTTTATTTTTCAAGTTATTCCACCAGTATATGATATTAGTTTATTATATTTTACATTCTATTTTTATTTTAATCATCTATGATATTAGGATATTTTATGTTCTACCATTCCCAGTTCAATGAAGTCTAATCTATTATTTATTGGTTATAAAATTCCATATTGAATTTAACTATAGCCATTTTCTCTTATTAGGAAAAATTATGATCATTTATTATAAGCACATATGTCTAACCTTACTGAGAAATTGATCTAACATATTTTGTTATGTTTCAAATTTTCATGGTTATGAATGAATGAAATATATATTATGTGTCTATAATATTATCATATACAAATAATTTCAAAGATATATTGGAGACATGTTAGGGATTAAATAGTTTATTTTACATTATAGAACATTTTAATTAGTCCTAAATGACAATGGTTTTTATTAATGTTTTGAACCAATTCTCTTGAAATCTGATCCAATGTTATATTGGGAATGAATTTTAGTCCAATATTTTCATCAATTACATGTAATTAATATAGTCACATTTTCTGAAATAAGTGTTATAATCAGAGTAGGGTTCACATGAAATTAGATGATTAGGTAATTTTAGACTGTAATTAAAGATTTTGACTGTTATGGTTAATCATTGTTTCAGTGGTACAGATATATATTTATTACTTGAACTCATAATCAATATTTTGGAAATTATAATAATAAATATTCAATTAATACCCTTGTAATATGTCTCCGAGACAAGTCATAGTATAAGATAACATCATAATGTTTTGGATAAGTAGATATTAAGTGTATCATCTTGGAATTACATCTCTTTCTAGATATTAGATTATGGGCACTGTTATAAAAAATATCCACATATAGTTAATCTCTTTTAAAATGGATGGTATTGTATCCCATAAATCATCACTCTGAAGCAAGATGAGTTGGATTAAGACTGGAATCTTAGATATAATCTTCTAAGAGATGTAATTTAGTTGATCGTAGTCTCTATATTAAACAATATGGAGGATTGTTTTCTTAATTATGTTGTGGTATTTGGATAAACAGTATGATAGAACTCAATCTTAATGTAGCCTAGGATGATCAATGAGTGTCATAGGATAAACCAACACTGACACAGCTTATGTGAATGTATCAAAGGGTGAAATTAATGTTTTTCAATAGAAGATACATTAGGATTTAGCTAACATATTGATTTTTTCAATTATTATAATTCTATTGTATATTATCATAAACATTTATTCTATATTTGGTTGAAATGGGATCATGAAAATATATCCATGAATGTAATTTATAAATAAACAACTATGTATGATTTTAAATAATGTGAAGGATGGAAATGGTTTGGAATCCAAGTATATTAATTTTATAATGAAAAGGATGTGTTTTGTAGTCTTACATATGGTATTGATGTTAATATACTTATAATAATAACACATTGACACACATTGATATTTTCATTAGTGAATGATAAATATTGTTGTTGTTAAGGAACATTCTAAAAGTTATAAGGATTTGTTGAAACATATATGAATTATTTATTTATATTTCAACTATAATGGATTATAATCCTATATTAAATGGTATCTATAACCATGTAATTTTATTAAAAGGTTTTTTATTTCGTGAATTATATTAGAGAACACATGATTGAGGTATGAATTATTCTTAGGTTTAATGTATTCAATTATTTGAATGAAACAAATTGTTTTTTAATTTAGAGAAACATGTGTCAGATTGTATTGATATCCATGTTGAGTCAATAAGGGGTTCCTTATGACTTTTCCTTTACTTCTTGTTTTGAAAATCACAAACACCTTATATTTATGAAAATATTTTTTTACCGCTATTTTATATCAATAAGGAAAATTTCCTTCCTAATGAAATTTACCTCTATCTTGTTTTCATTGTTCATTTGGATTCGAATACTCATTACGAATTCTCTGATGAATTCTCTTTACGAATTCTATGATGAATTATCATTTCTAATTCTGATGATGAATTCTCATTATGAATTCTGATGATGAATTCTCATTACAAATTATGTGATGAATTCTCATTACGAATTCTGATGACGAATTCTCATTACGAATTCGGTGATGAATTCACAATACGAATTATCTGATGAATTGTAAAGACCCATAAATTTCATGGAAATTTTTTTTCTTAATTTTCTTTGGAATTTTAGAAGAGTGCAGTTTCTGACGACACCTGATTCCGATGCCCGGTGTGCCCAGAATCATTTTCCGAAGTTTGGCTAGGGTACGTTCAGTGAACGGACGAGCAGGTTTTTCTAACATTTGAACCGGTGCCCGAAATCAAATTCTGAGGGCACCGATGAAATCGCAGCACCGGTATTCGCTTATAAATGCCTCTTCCGGAGTTGTGTTTGCTCGAGTGTGGTTTTTAATTTTTGGGGTTAAAGTTAAGAAATAAAATAATTTTACGACAACTTTATTTTATTTCACTTTAGTCACTTGGAAGCCACTTGAAGCCACATAATAGTGGCTTAAACTGAGTTGAAACAGATAGGGGACTATCCAGAAATATCCTACCCTCTCGGTAGGATATTTGTGAGGTGGGGCCGGCACGAGCCCCACTGTTTCTTTCCGCTAAGTAACGCATCCGCGAAAACCCATCATTGTGAAAGTCAACTGACGCATTTTCTTAAAATCTTACCGCACCATTTAATTGGGCGGTTTATTTCATGAATTAAATGGGCGGTTTCTTTCGTTGAATTAATTCAACGAATTGATGGGTCGTTACATACCTTTTTCATTTGTTGGCGTAATAATAAAATAAGACCAACAAGGTCTTTTGAAGGATTACTCGTTGAGAGGCTTGACAGAATCCTTGAGCCTTCAACCTCCTTCACGAAGAACGCGAAGAACGCGAAGAACGCCGGCCTCCGATGAAGAATGTCGAACCCGTGGAAGTCGACGACGCGACGCCGTGTTCCGCGACACCGACATTCCCTTCCTGCAATGTTCTTCTGCGACGTCTCTTCCTCCGCAACAAATCTTCGATCAGCTTCTTGGGGTAAGAGTCTCAGATTTTCATTTTAAACTCCATTGTGGTTTTTACCGAAACACGGATTTAATTATTTATAATTAAATCTGTTGTTTCTTGGTCCGTTGATTCACTGACTCAACGCCGTGTTCTGTGACGATGCGATGCCTTCCGCGACAATCAATTTCCGCGAAGAACGCTCACGCGTGACGACTTCGAGGTAGGGATTTTATTTTTTGGAAATGCCCTTATTTCTCGTGTTGTTCCCGTTCAAAATGAATAACCCCATTCATAAACAATTTTTATTTCATTAAAATTGTTTTCGGATATGTATTCATATGTTGAATATTTTTTCTCCCGTTGTTTATCTCTAACGCGGAGGGTGCGGGGCAAACGAACACGGCCCGACAACCCTCCGTCGTTCTTCGTTGTTGCACGGATTTGATGAGCGATGAGGAAACGTGCCGCAACGGAAGTTTGATGGTTCCGCAGTGAAGAGCGAGTCCCGGGAGGAGCAGCGGCGCAGACAGGAACAAAATCGGATCACCGGAGCGACTCCGGGGGCCCGCGGAAGCCGCCGGCGGCGCGGGTCGCCGGCGCGGCGGCGCCGGCAGCCGGGAGCGGCGGCGGCACTCGCGGACCCGCGGCCGCGCGGGTCTGGCACGCGCGGGACGCGGCTGAAGCTGCATCCTGTTGTCCAGAGCGACACCCCGCGGGTGCCGCGGGGTTGTCCTGCGGGGGCGGAGGCTCCCCCCACGTCGCTCGGGTTGTCCAAGGCGACACCCCGCGGGGGCCGCAGGGGTGTCCCGCGGGGGCGGCGGCTCCCCCCCCCCCCCCCGCGTCGCTCGACCACACGGCCGAGCTAGACCGGTCCGACCAGGTCGGACTGGGTCGGACCAGGTCGAACCGGGTCTGACCGGGTTCGGCCGACCCAGGGGGGGTCGGGCCGTGTCGTCCTGGGCCCGAAACCCCCCTCTTTGGACCGTTTCCGGTCAAATGCCCGTAACATGAGCTACGAGCCTCCAAACGATTAGCAGTCAGTGGAAAAACAATCCTTGGATCGAGACAGTCGTTTTGGTATATCGCACTCAAGGTTCTAGAATACTTTGCGTTCGGCCGGGTTGGTTCCTACACGAAACCAACGGGCCCTCGGAGCGGAAACGCTCATATATTGAGCTACGGACGTCCGATTGACGTGCTACCAGCTTTGATGAGTTCCTCTAATTGAGACGGATCTTTTGGCTTACTCCGCCCGCGGTTTGGACGTAGGTGGAGTATGGTCGGGTTGGTTTTGCCTTAAAAACCAACCGGGCCCTGGGACGAAAAGGCCAATAACTCTTAGACCGGGCGTCTGATTGACGCGCCGTATGCGACGTTGAGTTCCTGTTGACGATACAGAACTTTTGGATATATCAACTTCGGAATTTGTGTCAGTTGATGTATCAGCCTCTCAGCTCGTGGAGCGGACCCTCCCGAACGAGCTTGCTGTATGTGGGAACCCTAGAGCTGGCTGCGACTGCTACTTCGACAGCGACGACCGTGCAGAGATCATCAGTGGACTGCGACGACGACTGTGCAGAGATCCTCAGTGGACTGCGACGACTACTGCACTCAGCGATCCTACATGGATTAGTGCTACAGGTCCTGTGTGGGCCCGATCCTGTGTGGGTCCGATCTTGTGTGGGTCAGCGCTCAACGGTTCTGTGTGAGCCAGCGCTTACAGGTCCTGTGTGGTCCCGATCCTGTGTGGGTCTTTGCGGGGGTTAGTTACCTATCGATCCTTTGTGGGTTCGACGGCTTAGATGGATCAGTGATCATCTTTATCGTCATCTGAAGAAGTTACCTTTGTGAGCTGAATCTTGAGTTACTCTCCTTTGTGGATTGGGTTGAGCTTTCCTATGTGGATTTACGGTTTACTCTCCTTTGTGGATTGTGTTGAGCTATTCTGTGTGGATTTACTGTTTAATCTCCTTTGTGGATTGTGTTGAGCTATCATGTGTGGATTTACTGTTTACTCTCCTTTGTGGATTGTGTTGAGCTATCCTGTGTGGGTATAAGTTTTGCTTTCATGTGTGGACTGGGTTGTGCTTGGGCTCGGACGTTGGAGCCGAACGGGCACTACTAGGAAAACAGGTATTTGCGACGGGCTATTTGCGACGGGGGCCCGTCGCAAATAGCCCGTTGCTGAAAACACCGTCGCAACTACACTTATTTGCGACGGGCCCGTCGCTAAAGCCTTTTTTTGCGACGGTCATTCTCTCCATCGCAAATAGTATTCCGTATTTTTGTAAAAAACTTTTCAAATAGTTTTTTCGACGGGTCCCGTCGCAAATACCTTTTGCGACGGTACCGTCGTAAAAACGATTTTTAAAAAAAATAAAAAACTATTAATAATACTAGTATTTGTGACGGGCATCATATCCCGTCGCAAATTCTATTGATAGTATTTGCGACGGGACCCGTCACAAATACTATAAAAAAAATTAAAATAATAAATTATTAATAAATTATTTTAATTAATATAATAATAGAATTATAATTTACAAATGAAAATAATAAATTATTTTAATTACTATAACAATAGTAGAAGTATAATTCAAAAATAAAAAATAATAGAATATTAATAAATGATTTAATTAATATAATAATATTACAATTATAATTCATAAATAAAAAAAATATTAATAAGTTATTTTAATTGATATAAAAATAATAGAATTATTTTACATTCAAATATTAAAATAATTCAAGTATTACAAAAAATATAATTAAATTATAATATTATAAAATTTTAAAATATATATAAAATTTTAATATATATCTAAAATTTAATATTATAAAATATAAATAATATTATTATTCATATTAATATTGTTTTTTAAAAATATAATATTATTAATATTTTATAATGAGACAGAAACTACGAATAGAAAAAAAAATATTTTGAGTTCACAAATTTTATAACAGAAATACAAACTCTAATCTGAAGGAGGGGGGGGGGAGGTGGGGGATCTGCAGATGGTGGTAGAGGAAACTCCATCCCTAAAGCATGAGTGAGTCGGCGCATGTACTCCATTACTAATTATTCCTAATTATTCCTAATTATTACTAATTATTACTAATTATTACTAATTATTACTAATTATTCATAATTATTACTAATTATTCCTAATTATTCCTAATTATTCCTAATTATTTCTAATTATTCCTAATTATTCCTAATTATTTGTAATTATTGGTAATTATTGGCAATTATTGGTAATTATTACTAATTATTACTAATTATTGGTAATTATTGGTAATTATTACAAATTATTACAAAATATTGTTAATTATTGGTAATTATTCCAAATTATTGGTAAGTATTACTAATTATTGGTAATTATTACTACTTATTGGTAATTATTACTAATTATTACTAATTATTCTTAATTATTGATAATTATTGATAATTGTTCCTAATTATTCCTAATTATTACTAATTATTACTAATTATTGATAATTATTGATAATTATTAATAATTATTCCTAATTATTCCTAATTATTCCTAATTATTCCTAATTATTCCTAATTATTCTGAATTATTCCTAATTATTCCTAATTATTCCTAATTATTCCTATTTATTCCTAATTATTCCTAATTATTCCTAATTATTTATAATTATTCCTAATTATTCCTAATTATTTGTAATTATTGGTAATTATTTGCAATTATTGGTAATTATTACTAATTATTACTAATTATTGGTAATTATTGGTAATTATTACTAATTATTACTAATTATTGTTAATTATTGGAAATTATTCCAAATTATACATAATGATAACTACTTATTGGTAATTATTACTACTTATTGGTAATTATTACTAATTATTACTACTTATTGGTAATTATTACTAATTATTACTAATTATTGATAAATATTACTAATTATTACTAATTATTGGTAATTATTACTAATTATTACTAAATATTCTTAATTATTGATAATTATTGATATTTGTTCCTAATTATTAGTAATTAAATGAATAGTTACCAATAATTTGGAATAATTACCAATAATTACAAATAATAACATTATTAGTATATTTTATTATTAATATTAAAATAATATAATTTTCTGATTTATATACAATTCTCCTTTCATCTGTGCATTTTCTATCTCCACATACAAATAATACATGTGAAGACAGTAAACACACAGATGAAAAGAGAATTGTATATATATAAAAAATTATATTATTTTAATATTAATAATAAAATATACTAATAATGTAATAATGTTGTTATTCCTAATTATTGGTATTTATTACTAATTATTAATATTTATTCTTAATTATTAAAAATTATTACTAATTATTCCTAATTACCATTAACTATGAACAATACTAATAATTTAAATTTATTAAGTAAGAAAACAATATAAACATAATTAAATTACAACTAATTAAGAATAATTGAAACTAATAAAAAATTAAAAATAAATATTAAATTAAAATGAACATAAATACCTTGAAATTTGATCTGCTCTGATCGTTCTTTAAAACATTAATATCGGCTCCGAAGAAAAAAATTAAACTGAAGAAAAACTCAACTTTAGAAACACAAGTTTGAGAGCAGGAGAAGATAGAGAATGAGAATGATTTGAAAAAAACGGATGGGGGTATTTATAGGTTAGATTAGTTGCGACGGGCCCTTTTGCGACGGGTATCCCGTCGCAAATACCTTAGCCCGCATTTATTACGGTCAACGGGTAAATAGTTATTTGCGACGGGACCCATCGCAAATAACATACTATTTAGGACGGGAAAATATTCCCGTCACAAATACCTTTTACCGTCGCCGGTTATTTGCGACGGGAATATTTTCCCGTCGCTAATAGTTTTCCCGCGATTTGGCGCGCATCGCGGGAAAACTATTTGCGACGGGGAAAGCAATCCCGTCGCAAAAGCCTATTTATTTGCGACGGGTAACCACCCCCGTCGCAAATAAGTTTTTAACGGGACTATTTGCGACGGGATTTATTCCCGTCGCAAATAACCCGTCGCAAATACCCATTTTTCCCGTAGTGGGGAATTGATAACTTAGGTAAATGTATGGGCATATACCTAAGCAGTGTCGGTTGTTACTTCGTGATTGTATCTTTCCTTTTTGGTTTATCCCTTGTGGATTTCGGGAGACCTTCGGGGGTCTCGGGGTCCCTACTGAGTATCTTATACTCACCCCTGCACGGGCTATGCCCGCACTACGTTGTGTTGGTTGCAGACGACAGACAACGCTGATCGTGGTGGAGGCGTGCGGAGCTGGACGGTACCTGGAGGTGGACCACTGGGCGGGGCGTACTCGGAGCGGTCAGGTGGACCCGAGTAGCAGTGGAGGCTATCTGTACCCACCCTTCAGGTGGGACTTCCAGAGGACGGCTCAACGCTGCGGCTTTTCTTTTCAGTTGCTATTTTTCCTTTCAGTTGTACTTTACAGTTGGGCTTGTATTTCCGGCCCCTTTTACTTTCTGCACAGCTTGTATAGTTTTTACTTAGTGTTTACTTTTACGCTTGCTTACTCTGTGGTGCTTGTTTACTTTTCAAAGGAAATGCCTTCCCTTTTTTTGGGATTTACGCCATGGTGCTAGTCACCAGCCACTGGCCTATGGAAGGCGGGCTTGGGGTAGTCATGGCACGGGCCCCGAGGACGGGTCGTGAAAAATTGTTATCAAAGGTGGCCGGGTCAACCACAGACTCTGATTTTTCTTGTATGTGAAGCAATAGTGTTTAGCGTATTGGGTGTGGTTATCAGTCCAGGGAGTCCAGTGTTGGTGCGGCGGCCGACGTAACTGTACACCAGGACCCTGACTTCTGATTTCCGACTTAATGCATGAAAACATTGATTGCATGTGTGTTTCATGTTTTCTTTGTGATTACTTGTGTCAGCTCACCAGGTATACTGTTCTGACCGTGGCACACTTGTTTCCTTTTCAGGATGGCCCCACGACGGCAGCCATCTAGGGTTCCGAGAGTAGAGCGCGACGACAGCCCGCCGCGCGACGAGGCCTCGGTACAGGGCCCATTGACAGCAGAGGCACCGGCGGTACCTTTACCCGCCGAGCCACCGATGCTTCCAGCGCCGATCGCTGAGGATGCACGACGCCTCGGAGCTCTGCATGAGTTCCAGCACCAGCGACCACCCAGGTTCCGAGGGGAGACGGACCCCCAGGCAGCCGAGGACTGGCTGGAGGTGGTCGTTCGAGTTTTCAGGCTAGTGAGGACACCGGCAGACTTCATGGTGATCCTCACGGTGAGCCTACTGCACGCAGCAACAGGATGATGGAGGAGCCTGATGCTTCAGGTGCACGATGAGGCCTCCCTCATCTAGACGGACTTCGAGAGCCTCTTCCGCTCAGAGTTCATCCCATCCACCCTCCGTGCGGTGCGCATTCAGGAGCTTCTTCAGCTACGGCAGGGCAACTTGACGGTCGCCCAGTACGCGGCGAGGTTCAACGACCTTTATCGCTACTGGACAGACATGGTATGGGACCCCTTCTTTCGGGCCCGGAACTTCGAGCAGGGTTTGAGACACGAGATCAGGGCATCGCTGGTCTCCCTCAGCATCCCGACCCAGGCAGGAGTGGTGGAGCGAGCCCTTCTAATCGAGAGATTTCTGGCTGTGTCCACAGTGAGACCTACCGCATGGCGGCAGGTAGCAGAGTCTTCGGCAGCGGGTAGCCAATGGATGACTCAGGGTTCCATGCAGACCAGGACTTCCGGAAGATGACCTCGGGACACTGGCTCAGCAGTGCGGGGCACACAGCATGGGGCTAGTCTTCTGAGAGGCAGGCAGTGCTACGCGTGCGGCGGGCATGGCCACATGGCTCGTGACTGCCCGACCCGCCGTACCGAGGAGCAGCAGATGATGGAGGGACCACCCAGGCAGAGGAAGAGGGTCGACCGTGGATGTCCGAATGGAGGAGGCGGATGAGGCAGAGGAGCTGGCAGAGCAGCAGGTGGTGGGTGACGCTTTGGGTCTTTTCCACCACCACCACCACCAGGAGGTCCGCCCCGACCACAGGGAGCTGGCGGGCAGAGACAGGCACAACTCCAGGCAGCAGAGGCCTACGACCACGGCGCGCCAGAGATGATTCGAGGTACGATCTGTGTCTATACCACCCTTGCGGCAGTTCTTATAGACACAGTAGTGAGTCACTCTTTCATAGCCGCTGCCCTTTTTCGGAGCTCGGAGATTCCGACAGAGCCGTTGGCTCGATCATTACGTCTAGAGACTCTTACGGGAGCAGACTCGACGATTACACAATGGTTCCGTCAGTGTGAGCTTACTCTAGGAGGAGAGAGCTTCGGCTGAGATCTTCTTGTAGCGGTGTCGAGGCCTTACGACGTCATCTTGGGCATGGATTGGTTATCTACGGTCCATGCATAGATTGACTGCATTAGGCGCAAGGTGCGATGTGTGCGCACCGATGGGAGCAGGTTCACCTTCACTGGTGAGAAGGGAGCCTTTGCAGCATAGGATGGACTCAAGCAGAGGATAGGACATCCCATCACTCATCAGTTGGATAGCCTCATCCTTGGAGCAGTTGACGCGCGGAGTCCTAGTTTTCCTGCAGTGGTGGATCAGTATGCGGACGTCTTCCTCGACGACGTTCCAGGGATACCTCCTCGCAGAGAGGTAGACTATTATATTGATCTGTACCCCGGGATAGCCCCGATATCCACTCCAGCATATTGGATGGCCCCCGCCGAGCTTTGAGAGCTACGGGTACAGTTGGAGGACTTGCAGGGCAAGGGGTTCATCCGACCCAGTGTTTCACCCTGGGCTTCCGCGATATTGTTCGCTAAGAAGGCGGACGGGAGCTTGCGACTATGTGTTGATTATCGTCGTCTGAACCAGGTGACAGTGAGGAACAAGTATCCGCTACCGAGGATTGATGACCTCTTCGATCAGCTCAAGGGAGCACTGTGGTTCTCGAAGATAGACCTCAGGTCAGGCTATCATCAGCTCAGAGTTCGAGACGAGGACGTGCAGAAGACGGCCTTCAGGTGTCGGTATGGCCACTATGAGTTCTTGGATATGCCTTTCGGCGTAACCAACGCTTCAGCAGTGTTCATGAGCCTCATGAATAGGATCTTCCAGCCATACCTCGATCGATTTGTCGTGGTCTTCATCGACGACGTTTTGGTGTACTCGACGACGGAGGAGGAGCACGCCTACCACTTGTGGGTTGTACTAGACACACTCCGAGAGCACCAGCTTTATGGAAAGCTCTCGATTTGCCAGTTCTGGTTACGTGAGGTCCACTTCTTGGGGCACGTCATTTCTGAGGCGGGAGTTGTAGTGGTTCCCGTGAAGATCGAGGCAGTGCTAGCTTGGGAGCCACCCAGAAGCGTGACGGAGGTGCGATGTTTCTTGGGCCTAGCCGGATAGTATCAGAGATTTTTCCCGGACTTCTCTAGAGTTGCGGCACCACTCTCAGCTTTGACGAAGAAGGGGAAACCCTTTGTGTGGTCAGACAGTTGCCAGAAGAGCTTCCAGGAGCTGAGGTGGAGATTGACCAGCGCACCTATCTTGAGGTTGCCTGAGGAGGGAGTTGGATATGTAGTCTACTGCGATGCATTAGGGACCGGACTTGGGTGTGTCCTGATGCCGGAGCGGGTCGTGATTGCCTATGAATCACGTCAATTGAGGCCGCATGAGCAGAACTACGCTACCCATGACCTGGAGTTAGCAGCAGTGGTCTTCGCCCTAAAGATATGGAGACACTATCTGATGGGTGAGCGCTTTACATTCTTTTCCGACCACCAGAGTCTCAGGTACATCTTCTCTCAGAAGGACCTGAACCTGAGATAGCGGTGATGGCTCGAGTTCCTCCAGGACAATGACTTTGAGATAAAATATACTCTTGGGAAGGGGAACGTGGTAGTCGATACCCTCAGCAGGAGGACGGGCATCCAGCTACTTGAGGAGGCGACAGAGCAGCTAGCCGCTTTGCAGATATCCTTCGTGGATAGAGACGGAGCAGCCTTCCTTCAGTCCCTCACCGTCTCTCCTCCACTTCTCCAGCATGTCAGAGAGGATCAGCGTGGGGAAGCTGACTGTGAGACGCGGCGTGCACAGATATCCTTGGGACAAGCACCTGATGGATTCTTCCTTGGAGCAGAGCATGACGCCCTTTTCAGAGGATGTACCCTGGTACCAGTTTCTTTACGAGAGAAGGTGCTGAGAGAGTTTCACATTTCTCCTTTGGCGGTACATCCTGGAGTGGCGAAGATGTTCTAGGATCTCAGACGACAGCACTGGTGGCTGGGCATGAAGAAGGCTCTGGAAGAGTTCGTTTCACGGTGCCTTACCTACCAGCAGGTGAAGGCAGAGCATCAGGTACCAGTAGGCTTGGTACAACCCTCGGAGGTCCCGGAGTGGAAGTGGGACGGCATATCTATGGACTTCATGTCTGGACTTCCACGCACTTCCAGAGGTCACGACTCCATTTGGGTGATTGTTGACCGACTCACCAAGTCGGCACACTTCTTACCCATCCGAGATCAGGGCTCAGTGAAGAGCCTGGGGCGTCTCTACGTTCATGATATTGTACGGCTTCATGGTGTGCCATCGACTATCGTCTTGGATCGGGATGCTTGCTTTACTTCCCGGCTTTGGAAGGGGTTGCAGGAGGCGTTCGGGACGCGGCTACATCTGAGCACCGCCTATCACCCTCAGACGGATGGTCAGACAGAGAGGACCATTCAGACTCTCGAGGACATGCTCCACGCATGTGTCCTCGACTTTGGTTGCAGCTGGGAGGACCACCTACCCTTGGTGGAGTTCGCGTACAACAACAGCTACCACTCAACCATCGGGATGGCACCCTACGAGGCGTTGAACGGCAGGCCTTGCAGATATCCTTTGTGCTGGACAGACCCTGGGGAGTCAGCACTTGTGGGACCAAAGATGGTCCGGGCCACGACAGAGAAGGTCCAGGTCATCCAGGAGCGGATGAGGACAGATCAGAGCTGGAAGAAGTCATATGCTGACAGGAGGCGGAGGCCACTAAAGTTCGAGGATGGCGACCACGTCTTCTGGCGTGTCTCACCTCGACGTGGTTTGCGGAGATTTGGCCGAGGCGGCATGTTGTCTCCATGCTTCATTGGACCATTCCAGGTCCTCAGTAGGGTTGGCGAGGTGGCTTATCGCCTGGCTCTACCACCTCATTTGCACCGGGTGCACGACGTCTTCCACGTATCTCAGCTGAGGAGATACGTGCATGACCCAAAACACATCATCGACCATGGGGAGCTAGACGTGGATGATGGGGAGACTTTTACGGAGGTCCTAGTGGGGATAGAGGATCGACAGGAGCAGGTCCTACGTCGGCGATCGATTCCTCTTGTGCGCATCAGATGGCAGCACGGGAACCTCCAGGAGAGCACATGGGAGCGGGAGGCTCAGATGCGTGCTCAGTACCCACATTTGTTTCCCTAGTTTTTGATTTATCTTTAAGGGGACGTAAATCCCTGAGGTGGGAGTAATATAAAGACCCGTAAATTTCAAGGAAATTTTGTTCTTAATTTTGTTTGGAATTTTACAAGAGCGCAGTTTCTGACGGCACCTGATTCCGAGGCCCGGTGTGCCCGGAATCATTTTCCGAAGATTGGCTCGGGTACGTTCAGTGAACGGACGAGCGGGTTTTTCTAACTTTTGAACCGGTGCCCGGAATAGAATTATGAGGGCACCGAAGAAATCGCAGCTCCGGTATTCGCTTATAAACTCATCTTCCGGTGTTGTGTTTGCTCGGGTGTGGTTTTTAATTTTCGGGCATAAAGTTAAGAAATAAAATAATTTTACGACAACAATATTTTATTTCACTTAAGTCACTTGGAAGCCACTTGAAGCCACTTAATAGCAGCTTAAACTGAGTTGAAACGGATAGGGGACTATCCAGAAATATCCTACCCTCTCGGTAGGATATTTGTGAGGTGGGGCCCGCACGAGCCCCGCCGTTTCTTTCCGCTAAGTAACGCACCCGCGAAAACCCATCATTGTGAAAGTCAACTGACGCGTTTTCTTAAAATCTTAACGCACCATTTAATTGGGCGGTTTATTTCATGAATTAAATGGGCGGTTTCTTTCGTTGAATTAATTCAACGAATTGATGGGTCGTTACTTACCTTTTTCATTTGTTGGCGTAATAATAAAATAAGACCAACAAGGTCTTTTGAACGATTACTCGTTGAGAGGCTTGACAGAATCCTTAAGCCTTCATCCTCCTTCGCGAAGAACGCAAAGAACACGAAGAACACCGGCCTACGACGAAGAACGCCAAACCCGTGGAAGTCGACGATGCGACGCCGTGGTCCGCGATGCCGACATTCCCTTCCTGCAACGTTGTTCTGCGACGTCTCTTCCTCCACAACGAATCTTCGATCAGCTGCTTGAGGTAAGAGTCTCGGATTTTAATTTTAATCTCCCTTGTGGTTTTTACCGAAACACAGATTTAATTATTTATAATTAAATCTGTTGTTTCTTGGTCCGTTGAGTTCGCCGACTCAACGCTGTGTTCCGCGACGACGCGACGCCTTCTACGACGATCAATTTCCGCGAAGAACGCTCACGCTCGATGACTTCGAGGTAGGGATTTTATTTTTTGGAAATGCCCTTATTTCCCGTGTTGTTCCTGTTAAAAATGAATAACCCGATTCATAAACAATTTTTATTTCATTAAAATTGTTTTCAGATATGTATTCATATGTTGAATATTGTTTCTCCCGTTTTTTATCTCTAACGCGGAGGGTGCGGGCCAAACGAACACAGCCCGACAACCCTCTGTCGTTCTTCGTTGTTGCGCGGATTTGACGGGCGACGACGGAACGAGCCGCAACGGAAGTTTGATGGTTCCGCAGTGAAGAGCGAGTCCAGGGAGGAGCAGCGGCGCAGACGGGGATAGAATCGGACCACTGGAGCGACTCCGGAGGCCCGCGGAAGCCGCCGGCGGTGCGGGTCGCCGGCAGCCGGGAGCGGCGGCGCCGGCAGCCGGGAGCAGCGGTGCCCCGGCGCGCCGCCGGACAAGGCTGCCGCGGCAGAAGCCGCGACGGTGGCACTTGCGGACCCGCAGCCGCGCGGGTCTAGCGCGCGTGGGACGCGGCTGAAGCCGCGTCCGTTTGTCCAGAGCGAAACCCCACGGGTGCCGCGGGGTTGTCACGCGGGGGCGGCGGCTCCCCCCGCGTCGCTCGGGTTGTCCTGGGCGACATCCCGCGGGTGTCTCGGGGGTGTCACGCGGGGGCGGCGACTCCCCCCCGCGTTGCTCGGCCGCTCGGCCAAACCGGGCTGGGCTGGCCGAGCCAGACCGGTCTGACCGGGTCGGACCGGGTTCGGCCGACCCAGGGGGGGTCGGGCCGGGTCGGCCCGGGCCCGGACCCCCCGTCTTCGGACCGTTTTCGGTCAAATGCCCGTAACTAGAGCTACGGGCCTCCAAACGACTCGCCGTCAGCGGAAACATGATCCTTGGATCGAGACGGTCGTTTTGGTATATCACACTCAAGGTTTCGGAATATTTGAGTTCGGCCGGGTTGGTTCGTACACGAAACCAACTGGGCCCTCGGAGCGGAAACGCTCATATCATGAGCTACGGACGTCCGATTGATGTGCCGTCAACTTTGCTGAGTTTATCTAAGTGAGACGGATCTTTTGGCTCACTCCGCCTAAGGTTTGGTCGCAGGTGGAGTACAGTCGGGTTGGTTTTTCCTTAACAACCAACCGGGCCCTTGGGACGAAAAAGCCAGTAACTCTCACACCGGGTGTCCGATTGACCCGCCGTCTGCGACGTTGAGTTCCTGTTGACGATACGGAACTTTTGGATACATCAACTTTGGACTTTGTTTCAGATGATGTATCAGCCTCTCGACTCGTGGAGCAGACCCTCCCGAACGAGCTTGCTGTATGCGGGAACCCTAGAGCTGGCTGCGACTACTACTTCGACAACGACGACCGTGCAGAGATCCTCAGTGGACTACGACGACGACTGTGCAGAGATCCTCAGTGGACTGCGACGACTACTGCACTCAGAGATCCTACGTGGATCAGTGCTACAGGTCCTGTGTGGGCCCGATCCTGTGTGGGTCCGATCCTGTGTGGGTCAGCGCTCAGCGGTTCTGTGTGAACCAGCGCTTATAGGTCCTGTGTGGCCCCGAATCCTGTGTGGGTCTTTGCGGGGGTTAGTTACCTATCGATCCTTTGTGGTTCCGACGGCTTAGATGGATCAGTGATCATCCTTATCTTCATCCGAAGAAGTATACCTGTGTGAGCTGAATCTTGAGTTACTCTCCTTTGTGGATTGTGTTGAGCTTTCCTGTGTGGATTTACTGTTTACTCTCCTTTTTGGATTTTGTTGAGCTATCCTGTGTGGATTTACTATTTACTCTCCTTTGTGGATTGTGTTGAGCTATCCTGTGTGGATTTACTGTTTACTCTCCTTTGTGGATTGTGTTGAGCTATCCTGTGTGGGTATACATTTTGCTTTCCTGTGTGGACTGGGTTGTGCTTGGGCTCGGACGTTGGAGCCGAACGGGAATTTATGACTTAGGTATATGTATGGGCATATACCTAAGCAGTGTCGGTTGTTACTTCGTGATTGTATCTTTCCTTTGTGGTTTATCCCTTTTGGATTTTGGGAGACCTTCGGGGGTCTCGGGGTCCCTACTAAGTAGCTTATACTCACCCCTGCACGGGCTATTCCCGCACTACATTGTGTTGGTTGCAGACAACAGACAGCGCTGATCGTGGTGGAGGCGTGCGGAGCATGACAGTACTTGGAGGTGGACCACTGGGCGGGACGTACTCGGAGCGTTCAGGTGGAACCGAGGAGCAGTGGAGGCTATCTGTACCCACCCTTCTGGTCGGACTTCCAGAGGACGGCTCGACGCTGCAGCTTTTCCTTTCAGTTGTTTTTTTCCTTTCAGTTTTACTTTACAGTTGGGCTTGTATTTCCGGCCGCTTTTACTTTCAGCACAGCTTGTACATTTTTTACTTAGTGTTTACTTTTCTGCTTTCTTACTTGGTGGTGCTTGTTTACTTTTCAAAGGCAATGCCTTCCCTTTTGTTGGGATTTATGCCTTGGTGCTAGTCGCTAGCCCCTGGACTATGGAAGGCGGGCTTGGGGTAGTCACGACACGGGCCCCGAGGGCGGGTCGTGACATGAATTCTCATTACGAATTCATTGATGAATTCTCATTACGAATTTTGTGATGAATTATCATTTCAAATTCTGTGATGAATTCTAATTACAAATTCTGTGATGAATTCTCATTACGAATCCTGATGAAGAATTCTCATTACGAAATCTAATGAAGAATACTCATTACGAATTCTGTGATGAATTATCATTACGAATTTTGATGACGAATTCTCATTACAAATTCTGTGATGAATTCTCATTACGAATTCTGTGATGAATTCTCATTACAAATTCTGTGATGAATTCTCATTACGAATTCCAGTGCAGAATTCTCATTACGGATTATAGTTGTGAATTTTGACTACGAATTAAGGATACAATCTTTTATGAAGTTCGAATCCGAATTCTTCTGAAAAATAGAATCTGAATATCCTTATAATATAGACTCAAAATATAGTTTTTGGTTAGACTCTGAACTTTTTTCTTACACTACGATTTTTTAAGATTGTTATAAAATGTTGTCATGCTTTCAGTTACACATGTTCTGTTATAAAATGATGCCATTCTATCTATATTTAACTAAAAATTGGTTAAGTGCCACGTGTATCGGTACCTCCTAAATTTACGGAAAATATGACCTTTAGAGGAGGGAACTGATTGTTGCTACCGAGACTATAAATATGAACTCATTTGAAAGAGCTCAACAACAACAAATGAAGAAGTTGATCACTCTAGAGGCCACACGCTATTAAGGTTATTTATAGAGAGAAGATTTTCATGCCTTGTCCGTACTAAACTGCTCGTTCAGATTGCTTCATGCGACTCCGAATATTGGTGATTACATTTGAGGGATTCTGGGGATAGGAAGACAGAGGTGCCGTCTACTTTGAAGTTCGAGGGCTTCCTTGCTAAGGAAGACAGAGGTTCCAACCACCTTGAAGTTGAGGGCTTGTGGGGATAGCAAGACAGAGATTCTGATCGTCGTATCGAGGACTTATTCGGGTGTGGGTAAGACAGAATTTCATGAATGTATAAACCATGGGACCTTTATCAAAGGTTGTTGGATACCATTCTCTTTGGGTTAAAAGATTTATATCTTGATACTTGTTTTTGTTACAAGTTTCTCCGCTGCATTTTTGTATGGTAAGGAAAGTATAACCTTCTTATATATCCTTAAACTTGTACTCTGACAAAGTATGATTCTATATTCTTTAAGGTGGAATCTTATATAGTAACAATTGGTGAAGTTTCATTTTCCGGATCAATATATCTGGAACCAGTTTTTCAGAATCACTTTCCATATTTAAGCAAGTGTATAGAACATGAAGTTTGTAATTTCATAGTTTTTCGCAATCTTTCAATTGGTGTTAGAGGTATTGTGAATTTGGCTAGTTTAATTTTGTTAAACTTAGATATTTCTTTGTTTAAGGAAATTTTTAATGTGTACAACTCACCCCCCTCTTGTATATTGGGAATCTACATCATTATTTAGATCCTAAAATTGGTATCAGAGTAGGTCTATGAAATACTTATATTCACATATAATTTTTTCGTGCTCATTTTTTATTTGTTCTATTTTTTTCTTTGATTAGGAATATTTTCTTTGAATCCGAGCATTTTTTATTATCAAGTTTTTTTGTAGAAAGATTTGTTAAGATGGAAGGAATGAATTTTGGTTACATCGACATCCTAAATCCTACAATACCACTAATTGTTTATAGTAATGACTACGAGTACTAGGGAGATCGAATGAAGAAATTTGTTATCAATATTTTAGTAGAAAATTTTGTTATGCTTACTGAAGGTTACCAAATTCTTGATAAGGAAGTTAGAACATTGAAAAATCCAGAGAAACATGATTATCAACTCATATATAAGGAATGAAATACATTTCTATGTTCAATGACTAGGAATATATATAGCCAAATTTACTCTTCTGAAGCTGCTAACTGTATATGGAAGAAACTCGAAGTTACACATTTTGGTACATCCATAGTGATTGAGACTAGAAGAGCTATTCTTAGAGCTGAGTATCATGGTTTT
Organism: Viscum album; assembly: GCA_963277665.1. Taxonomy (NCBI): domain Eukaryota; kingdom Viridiplantae; phylum Streptophyta; class Magnoliopsida; order Santalales; family Viscaceae; genus Viscum; species Viscum album. The sequence goes on from OY728143.1 coordinate 1,022,199,648, forward strand.
AACATTCCTTATGGAGAACCAATTGTTAATGTGCAACCGAGATTCATGAACATTGTGAATAGAATTCAATCTATGGGAGAGAAATGTCTAGATGATAAATCTATTTTTGAAAAGATCATTTATATTATTCCAAATGAGTGGGAATCAAAGATAACATCAATTGATGGGAACAAGAGGGTTACTAAAATTTCCTTAGATGAGATATTTGGAACACTTATACAACATGAAACAAGGATGAAGAGAGATACTGACAACAAAAAGAAGATAAATGGGAATGGTACTGTTGCTTTTACTATAAATTCAAATCATATGAAAGATAATGCTCCTGAGAGAGTAACTAGATCCAAGTCTAAGAAGGCTACTATCCAATCCGAATCTAGTGAGAGTGAAGACTCATAGAATGAGTTAGCAAATTTTTCTTGAAGTATGAAAAAAATAGCTGGACAACGAAATTTCCAATCCAATTATAAGATGAAGGAAACGAAACATAAGAAAGATTCAGAGGTCGCATGCTATGAATTCAAGAGAGATGGACACATAAGACCTGATTGTCCTTTGCTCAAGAAGAAAGTGACAAAAAAGAGTCATTATAAAAGAAATATGAAGAAGTATTATAAAGCTAGAGCTATGAATTTTCTTGAATCTAATGATACTTGGAGTGCCAATGGTGGTGACTCTTCAGATGAATCTTCAGATTATGAATCTTCTGGACATAAGAATCTTGGTCTTATAGCCAGAATACCTATTTACAATCATTTCTTTATGGATAAGGTACACAATGTTGAATCATTGACCAATATTTCTCTAAATTCTAATGATAGTAAATATTATAACTATTCATATGAATAATCCTCTTCTGGTAAAGAAAACACATTACCTACCTATGAAGAAGATTCTAGGTTTGCAGAACATCTTGAGATTGAGAATTCAAAACTCAATAAAAAAGATGATAAGGAAAACTCTAGGAATATTATTCTTTCTAATGAAATATCAGATCCTTCTCAGGATCATGATAAGAAAAATTCTTATTTTAAAATAATTTCAAAAATTCTTAAGGAAGTAAATTCTGAAAATAATAATCTTTCTAAAGATCAAGAAAATCTAATTTCTATGAAAAGTGTTTTCGAGCCTAGCTCTGGTTCCAAATCTAATGATTTTGAAGATAAAAACATGGTTATAAAACTCAAGTCCTAAATACTTTCCTTAAAGAAGTGTTTGTCGAACTTTACCTTAGGTAATGAAAATTTTGATAATATGTATTCACAAATATGACCTTTAAGTAACAAATCGGTATTTGTATATACCCATGAAGAACCAACTTTTAGTAACTAATATTTTGTTCATCAAAGTGCCCCTTTTTATACCAACTGTCAATGTGGTGGTCACTAGGAAATGCATTTTTCTTTAAACAAAACCCAATCTTTAGGTTTTCATAAGGCTTATTTTTCTAAGAAGATGTTCGTTTCCAAAACATTGCTTTCTAACATTTCTGGATCCAAGTAAGTATTCAAATAACCTAACTTTTTCCCTATTATTAGGAAAATAGGGAAAGTACCAACAACAATACTTGGTACATGGAGAGTGGATGTTCCCAACATATGACTGGTAACAAAAGTTTTTTGAATAGATTATCAAGATGAAAGGAGGAAAAGCAACATTCGGGGACAACGCTCAGGGAGAAATTGTTGGTATAGGTAATATTATTCTTCTTAGAAAAACATCGATTTATAATGTTTTCTTTGTTTTTAAAGGAGATAATATTCTTCAGTTTAACGGAAGGCAAGATCAACTTTATGATATTTTCACAACATCTTTACCTTTCGATAGATTTGAATACATTAAATAGAGGTCAGGAATGATAACCGTAAGGTAATATTTCTTCATAAACTTTCTTGTTGAAACAATCTCTTTACAGTAATAAAATTCTCTTTATATGGGGGGGGGTACATTTTTTTGTTATCTTTTCAAAAAAAATCATAGTGATCATTTCACGAAAAAAATTTGTAGTGAGCTTCTGAAAAAAATATCATAGTGAGATTTTGAAATTTTTTCGGAATGAGATTTAAAAAAAATTGTAATAAGGTTCAGGGAATTTTTGTAATGAAATATTCGTACTGAGAATTTTTGTAAAGAAATTTTCGTTCTGAGTATTTTCATAATGAAATTTTCATAATGATAATTTTCGTAATGAAATTTTAATACTATGAATTTTGGTAATGAAATTTTTGTACTGAGAATTTTCATAATGAAATTTTCGTACAGAGAATTTTTGAAATGAAATTTTCGTAATGAGTTTTTTTTTCGTAATAAATTTTCTTTTATTCATGTTTTTTGTACCATCTTTTTCTTAGAAATATTTTCGTAGTCAAATTTTCTTCAAGAAGAATGTCACCTATTACAAAAAATCATTCTATCCAATCTGAAATGCATGATTTTCTTACTTAAGTCTTCGTAATCATGTTTTACTTGCTGGTATTTTCTTATGTGTATTTATATTTTTTGTATTTAAGTTTTCATAAATCCGAATGATTTTCTTAAAACCTCAAAATATCGGAGTCAAGATTTCCTTGCGGCTTGTTTCTTAACCATCAGATTAAATCTCAATGATTCTCAATCATTCGATCTACCGTGGAATTTGAACCATTGTCACAATGCCTATATAAATGGGACCCCTCGAGGGTTGTCCCACATCAGATATTAAGCTTTTGAATCTCTAAGCTCTTTACTTCTTACTTAAGGCCGCTCCGTTTTTCTTTCCCAATCCCATTCTGATTTCTTAAGAAGAGTTCAGTTTCGAATGTCTATAGAAGCCACTTATCAAGATATGTCAACTACGAAGCCCATTTCTAAGTAGTTAATTTACATGGAGAGGCCGGTGCATCCTAATTTCTACAAGTATGATTCTATAAAATCTATGAACATCAATCTCAATGGCTTTGAGGATGTATGCTTATCAAAGCCGGTGAATCAGGATCTGGTTTATACAGATTTGCATATAAAATTCTATGAGTCTATTTCCTTTTATGAAGAAGATGGTAGAAAGAAGTTTTCTTTCAAGTCTTATGGGATGACTTAAAAATTATCTTACACCAAGACTGCAAGCTTGGTGGGTCTATCATTTGATGGTGAAGTATAATTTTGCTCACATAAGCTGCCTGATGAGAAAGGATGTTTTAATAATGTGAATGCCAAGGAATGCCTTGGACTCAAAGATGTCAAGACCGCTAAGATTTCTCATCTCTCTTCAAATAATTGGATTCTACTACTGTGGGTAAAAGGTTTTTTCATACAAATAAGGGGTTATAAGGATAATCTCAACAAGAGTGATATAAAAATCCCAAATGACTTGGTAAATCTAAGGATGTTAAATTTGATGAGGCATGTTTTGATTACAGTTAAGAATATTAAATAAGGGAATCAGAAAGCTCAGATTTTAATGTATCCGACCTTGCATTCCAAACATATTATTAGATGTCTTGATTCATATAATGTTTCTTGCACTTCCCAGAAAAGGAATTACTAGGTAATTCTTATTAGTGATGATACATCGAAGAGGATGAAAATGGATTTTTCTGTTGAATTCGTAGAATTCTATTCTTACAAGAGGAAGACGCTAAGGGAGTTCAGAATGATCAAAAAACTCTGGAACCATCAATGAAAGCTGGGAAGAAAAATAAAATTGAAGGAAGTGGAAGTTGCTGAGAAAACCCCTATGTCTACAGAAACTCAATCTGCACCCCCTAAACCCAAGAAACAAAAGGCTTATCCAGATGAGGTAGTTGCTAAGTGGAGTCATGATAAAGAAAAAAGAAAATAAAGAGACCCACAATTCGGATTGGATCCTACTGAGGCTAAGGACTTAAAATAGAATGCAGCTGATGAATTAGAAAATCAAGCCAAGGAGAAGAAGTTAAAGAAGAAAATGTCAGAGTCAGATATTGTTTAATATCTTCAAGAAGCCACTAAAGTATCATCTGAAATTTTACCCATTCTGAAATCCTTTTTGGTTGAAGTTATGCCTGAAACTCTAGGAGTGATGAATCCAAAAAATTCTAAAAAGAAGAAAGCTGATAAGGAATTGATGCTGACAGTTCATCATGTAGTAGAATAAATTCAGCAAGCCGAGAGCACTGGTGGCTATAGTGATGTAATCAAATAGGTTGAAGACTAACATGAAAAGGATAGTGATTCCGAAAAATTTTCACTCCAGACATCCCAAGATGGATCTTCAAAAATTGATACATCTAGAGTGTATGAGAAAGGTGAATAGGAATTGAACAAGCCATCCGAGGAAGAAATTCAGAGTCATGACTTTATACAGCCTGAGAATGTTGAAGTTAGAGCAGAAAATTAGAATGTTGATGAAGATGAGATTGTTCAACTTTCACAAAGTAAGCAATAATCTCTTGATGAAAAGACCATTCTGAAAGTTGATAAAGGCAAGAAAGTGGTAGTTGACACTCCAATGAAATATATTATAAGAATTAATGAAGCTAGAGGATCATCCAAAAGGAAGATGATACAATCAGAAGAAGAACCATCTCCAACCAGAATATCAGATTCGGAGTCATTTGTCTTTGGACATGACTTTGTTGAATAGTCACTAAAGAAGCTGGTGGACATCATTCCGATATTTCCAGCCATAGAATCCAGATGCCTGATGATGCAGCATAGCACGAATAAAAAATTGGACTCTCTATCAATGGTGATGGATAGGTGTGCTATGTTTTTAGGCTGATCATAAAAACATTATTATCAATAATGATGCCCATAGATTTTCTTTCATGAAGATATCCAAGTGGTCTAAGAAAGTTGTTCAAGAGATGGAAGAGCTTGATCAATTCCAAGTATATGTTAAAGATGCTTTGGATGCCGAAGACTCTAAAATCAAAGATCATACAAATTATTTTGAGAAGAAGTTAACTCTTGATCAGGATGTTCGGATGCAGGAGGTCAAAGATATGAATGGGAAGCTAAGTTCTATTGTCCAGTACTATAGAGAAGAAAATGATCTTCGGATTCAGTTTGAAGAAAATTTTCTAAAGTAAGATGAAGCTCTTAAGGATCAGGAAGTGGTAATGGATCCTCAATATGCAAGAATAATTGCTTTAGAGATGGAAGTGGAGGAGAAACACAATGAAACGAATAATCTGAATAAAATTTTCCAAATGCTAATGCCCAAGGAAAAAGAAACAAAATAGTATACTCCGATCTTTTACTATACTGTTTTCCTTGTCCTAGTTCTTTCAAATAGTAATGAAATTTTGGTTACTTGTCTTTTGGTTTGTTTCATGTACTAATATTTCAGGTACATTATTATCTTTTCCATTCCCACAATTATTTTTGAAAATCCCAAAAGGGGAGAAGAAAAAATTACTCAAATGGGGGAGAAGGAAGAATCTAAAAGGGAGGAGAACAATTTCTAAGTAAAGAAGAACTATCCCTAAGTAAGGGGGATCTTATATAAGGGGGAGTTTCACATTATGAAGTTTTTTCATTATTATGATAATAAGAATCCCATTCTGGAAATCCATAATACAATCCTTAGAGTTCCAAAGACTAAGGGTGAGTTAGTCATATATACTGTCATTCATAAACAAAGGGAGATAAGCTATAATTTCAAAATCTAGAAATTTATTCTAAGACCTTTTATTCTTTTTCCTAAGGATGTTTGTGCTTTCAAAAAAGGGGGAGATTGTTATGTCAATACGGGTTTCCTTATGACTTTTCCATTCCTTCTTGTTTTGAAAATCACAAACACCTTATCTTTAAGAAAATATGTTTTTACCCTTGTTTTACTTCTATAATGAAAATTTCCTTCCGTAAGAAATTTACCTCTATCTTGTTTTCATTGTTCATATCAATATTTTTCATAAGTATAAAAATAGGATTGATATATATATTCCTGGAATTGTATAATACTTAAATATGAAGAATTATTTTTCAGTATCTGAATACTCATTACGAATTCCATGATGAAATCTCATTACGAAATCTATATTGAATTATCATTATAAATTCTGATAACGAATTCTCATTACGAATTCTGATGACAAATTCTCATTATGAATTCTGTGATGAATTATCATTACGAATTCTGATGCCAAATTCTCATTACGAATTCTGATGACGAATTCTCATTATTAATTCATTGATGAATACTCCTTACGAATTCTATGATAAATTCTCATTACAAATTCTGTGATGAATTCTCATTATGAATTCTGTGATGAATTCTCATTATGAATTCTGTGAAATAATTCTCATTATGAATTTTGTGGTGAATTATCATTATGAATCCTGATGATGAATTATTATTATGAATTCAAATGCAGAATACTCATTACGAATTCTGTGATGAATTCTCATTGCAAATTCTGATGACGAATTCTCATTAAGTATTCTGTGATGAATTCTCATTATGAATTCTGTGATGAATTCTCATTATGAATTCTGTGATGAATTCTCATTACGAATTCCAGTGCAGAATTCTCTTTAAGAATTCTAGTTGTGAATTCTGATTATGAATTATGAATATGAACTTTTATGATGTTCAACTCCGAATTCTTCTGATAAATAGAATCTGAATATCCATGTAATATAGACTCCGAATATAATTTTTGGTTAGACTCTGATGTTATTTCTTACACTACGATTTGTTAAGATTGTTATAAAATAATGTCGTGCTTTCAGTTACACATGTTTTGTTATAAAACGATGTCGTCCATTCTATTTTTAACTAACCGTTGGTTAAGTGACACATGTACACATCCGTCAGATATATAAGTAAAATATGACAGTTGGAGGAGAGAACCTACCTTTGTTACAAAGCCTATAAATAGGAGCTCATTTAAAAGATCTCAACAACAATGAATGAAGAAGATGATCACTCTAGAGACCACATGCTGTTAAAGAGATTTCTAGAGAGAGAATCTTTTCATGTCTTGTGCATACTGAACTGGTCGTTCAAATTTCATCGTGTGACTCTGAATGTTGGTGATTATATTTGAGGGCTTCCTGGGACAGGAAGACAGAGGTGCAGACTACCTTGAAGTTCGAGGGCTTCCTTGCTAAGGAAGACAAAGGTTTCAACTACCTTGAAGTTGAGGGTTTGTAGGGACTACAAAACAGAGATTTCGATCTTCGTATCGAGGGATTACCCGGTTGTGGGTGAGATATACTTTCTCGAAAGTATAAATCAAGGGACGTTTATCCAAGGTTGTTGGATACCCTTCTCTTTGGGTTAAAAGTTTTATATCTTTGTTACTTGTTTTTGTTACAAGTTTTTCCACTGCATTTTTGTATTTTAAGGAATGTATAACCTTCTTATATTTCATTACACTTGTACTCTGACATAGTTAGATTCTATACGCTTTAAAGTAGAATCTCATATTGTAAACATTGGTTAAGATTCATTTTCGGGATCCATATTTCCAGAACCGGTTTTTCAAAATCACATTCCACATTTAAACATGCGTATAGAACTAGAAGTTTGTAACTTCATTCATTGTCCCAATCTTTCAATTGGTGTTAGTTGTATTGTGAATTTTCTTAGTTTAACTTTGTTAAACATATATCTTTCCTTGTTTAAATATATTTTTAAAATGTACAATTCACCCCTCTTATATATTGAGCATCTACATCATTATTTCGATCCAACAATCCAAGTAATTGATTATCAATTTAATTACAAACAGATCCTCATTTCTATTTTCTGCTGTTTATCTCATTATTTTGGAATATATATATATATATATATATTTGTTTTTGACTTTATTAACTATTAATTCATACATTATATGGTTAAATATATAGTAAATATTTAATTGAATATTTAAGCTCATAGTGGATTAATGTTAAGAAGATTAAAATGTTTCATTAAAATTATGTTATAGATAATATAAGATTGTGGTATATAAATATAATGGTATATTATTTCAAGAGTGCTCCGATTTTTTATGAAAGATAAGTAACAAGCTATATTCTAAAAGAGTATTGTAAAATTCATATTATATGTTATATTCAATATGAGGAATATGTGATGATTACCCTCACCTACTCGAATGATTGTATAAAATATAAAATTGTGATTACACAATTTATTAAAGGTTGATAATGGTATGACATGTGATATCCCTGTGTATTTTATTTAAATAAATTTTCTATTAATAAATTTTTCTATATGATGTTTCTACCTAAAAAATGTCCAAAACATTTAAGATTAACGTTAATAATAATAATTAAGTAGAATAAAACATTATGTATATAAAATATTAGATTCAATTGAAATTATTTTTTTTCATAGAGTTAAATAATCAAAACGATATAACATTAAATAGAATTATTAATTTAAAAAATAAAAATATAATATGTTACACAAATAAATGAACAATTTCTAATTGATAATTGTGATAATATATTATATTTAATAATAATAAATAATATATTTATATTATTTAAATTATCAATTTGTATAAAATAATTCCAAGATCAATTAAACTTCAAAACATATGTTTTTAAATAAAAAAAATATTTGTATTTTGAATTTATATTAAAAAGTCAATTTAAAAATTTTATAATTTAAAATATATTAAAATATATTAGTTTAATATATACTTTCAGAATTATATTGGTATGAAATTATTTTATTTCTCCAACATAATTGATAATTATTGAATAAAAAAATTAATATTTCTACTAAAAATATAATAATTATGACTCTATCAAAAATTATGTGTAACATGAAAACATATAAAATAAATTCCATGATCATATATGATTATATGGAGGTAAAAATATAATATTATATATACCATTATTAATTCATAGTATAGATGATTAATTATTTTAAACATATGTTATTTTTTGTAAAAACGATTCTTTTTTACATTATATTTTATTTTAATATATAATTATTTAAATTTATATTTTTTATTGAGGTTAAATAAAAATAATTTATATATTTTTATAAAAAAAATTATATCATGAAAATTAAATAATTTAAAAATTATGTTGTACAAAATAAATTAATCACTAAAATACATCCTTATAAAAATAAATTTTTACGTGTTATAATTACTAATGTAAAAAAAGCACATACTCAAAGAAATTTCATAAAAAGATTTAAAATATTCTTTGGAATAATTATATCTATATTTATTTAATTTCATAAATTTAATTTTAGTACTGTAAAATTAAATTATATAGTTAAAATTTAGTTTCCATGGTAATATAAATAATTCTAAAATTGGAGATTCAAAGAGTAATGGGGATAATTTATTATGAAAACATATGTAAAATCGATAAATGAAATAAAAATGACCATAAATCATACGATAATCCATTATTCAAAATTTGGATTTCTTCTTTTCTTGTGAAATGTTGCATATATTTATATTAAGATGAAATATTTTCAAAAAAAATCATTCTAACCTATTATTAAAGGGCCTCTTACGAGTCATTCAACATCAAAATAAAAATATTGTTTCATATCGAACATGTGTAACTTTTTCAATAAAAAGGATTCTATTATTTATATTTGACATCTTCCATTTTCAGAAAAAAATAAATTCTATTGTTGTAAGGATGTAATTAGAGAAAATTGGGTCATGTATAATATTATTATGATAATATAAATTATTATCTACATTATTTCTCATATATTCATTACGATATGAAAACACTATATATGTGTTGTGCTATCAACCCAATCAACGAAGAAATTTATAACATTATACATGTATTTTGATTATTATTTACCAAACACCACTGAAATTAAATTCTATACATTTAAATTAAATGAATTATATCATCTTCTATTTTAATAACTATTATACTCAAAAATAAATCAATTTTATTATCATAATCATATATTATGTTTCATATGATAATGTTTAGTTCAGTTGAATCACCTTTTAGAAAAAAGATATAATAAAATATTCTGAATTAATATAAAAATTAATTAATCATTTTAATAGATATATATATTTAAAAAATGGTTTTATTTTGATTTTTAATTCTAAAATTAATATTAAAAAAATTATGTTGTATATAAACATACATTCATTAATGATCTGAAAAAATTGTTCGTCATGTAATTATTATTTATGTATTATAACAGAAAATTTAATTTGATGAAAGTATACATTTATAAATAGTTATAGAACATATATTCTAGTAATGATTCTAATTTGGGAATTTTAATATTTTATATAATAATGATGAAAAACAAAACAATTATGGAACTTGTTCAAAATGAGTAATATTGATGACCCCAAATTTTTTTAAAGGATAATTACCAACTTATATACTTATATAGACTTATTATAACTGAATTTTATAAATGGTTATATTTATTAAAAAAATTTATAAATGGTTGATTATGTCATTTAGATTTTGTTGTATGATCTTAGAGTGATTTTTAAAAAGATTTGGGTCATGTTAAAGAATTCTCATCTCAAATTTTCACCACTTCGTATATATATTTTTATTATACTCCATGTTCTAATTAAAATTATATATTTTTTAATGTTTATTATTCTTTTCTGGGATCCACTAATTATTCATTTTATATAATGTTTCATTTTAAATATTATTCATTAAGGGTGTTTTTTTGATAATTTTATTTGGTTTTAATGGTTACTTTGTACTATTTTGAAATCCATGAGACATGTTCTATTTTTCAAAACATTATTTATCTTCTATATTGTATTCACTAAAGAATTTACAACATGTTTAATGAATATAATTCATATTTTGATATTTTAATTTCCATATAATGGATACTCTCTCATGTATTATTATTATTATTATACAATTAATGTAATGGGATTTTTTTAACTCAACCCAATTCATTTAGATAAAATGATTCATCATGAACACATTTTTCCTATATTTTTTTCATCTACAATACAATTTTATTTCATTAAAATTTCTCCTCCACCCTATTATGTGTTTTTTAATCTAATAATTTCACCAACTGAATCTCCTACCGAAAAAACATATCATTTTTAAGAATAATTATAACCACCATCAATAATAGTTTCCCATTTTTGCTTATATTTTCCTTTCCAGTGAATTTAAAACTTTATAATTGGAGACAAAATAATTTTTTAACTCATGTGACTATTATATTTTCATATAACAAATTAAAAGATTATGTTTTTCAGCACATTTTTATGTGGATTTTAAAAAACAAAATTAAAAAATATTCAACTCGTTATCTTTTATTTAATAATAAAATGTTTTTTTCCTACATAAAATTTCTTTTGATAACCATTATAAATTTTCAAGGATATTTTATTGATTCGTTATAATAGATTATTTTTCAAAAAAATTCTGTTATATTTTTCAGAATTATCTTTTGAACATCACCTTTAATAAATTTTTTTTATAAATATAATAAAATGTATTCTGAATATATTATTTATCATTTTCCATGTGAAAATGTCTTTCCAAAAAAATATCAATTTTATATAAAACCTTATATTATCATTTTCATTGTTGCTAAAAAAGTTATTTTTCTCATGGTTTTATATAATATTTATTTAAAAAAAATTAAAATATTAAGGTTATTGTTTATTTTGAAAGTGATTTTCCTAAAACATATATAAAGTGTTTTAAATACAATTCATTATATTTTGATAGATCATATGATTTAAAATTTATATTCATCAAATGATACCAACAATTACTTTTCTCCAGGTTATATACAAAATTTCCTTTTTTATTATATAAGTTTTCCATCACTACCTTTGTCTTACATTCTCTTTGAAGGATTATAAAACCAATTTTACATCCTTCCCATTTTCTTTTTGAATACCTGATTTTCCATTTCATTGAATAAAAGGTATTCACCCTTATTCAATACATCAACTGATTATGATGATTATGGAATTAATCATATATTGGTTATCTATATGGTGTATATAAATTATTCTCCATTAATTAATAATGAAGGGTATTTACATATAATTTTACTATATATATTTCAATACTCTTCCACTATCCATCGATAAATCATTGTATGATTATTAATGGAATTATGATTTATCACTTATGTGATTCCTTTTTAAAATTATACAAAACCCATTTCCATTCCATGCGTTTTGTTATGATGAAACAGTGATTTATTATATGAAATATATGTTGTAATGTTAATGGGTGGGGTCCTGTATTACCATAAATCCAATTGTTTATTTTTTTTACCTCATTAATTATATAATAATGAACATAATGTTTTTTCACATTGGTGTGGTCATAATGATTTTTCTCATTTACCAACATGTACATAATTTGTTTGTTCACATAATAATGTGAATAATGAGTTTTCTCAAAATATTTTACTATGCTGGTTGTGGTTCAATATATCTATTTTTATATTTCATGGTATTACACTTCTATTAGTTTACTTTCTTTTCGCAAATAGTAGATTCAATATTTATGGTGATATTTTAATATATTACCTGATTTTATTTTATTCAATTCATTATGACATGAATACTGACAAATTATATTAATAAATATATTTCATATTTCTTTTTATATTTTATAAATTTTTTAATCATATTCGTGGTTCAGAACATTAATGTGGATAGGTTATGTAAATTCATAATAAACGTTATAAAAAATAACGTTTCTAATGCTTGGATTTCACTAGTTTGTGAATGAATTTAATGTGTAATATATTTCTATAATTATATCTTGTATGGATAAGTTTTTATAATTATTTAATGTATATGATGCATAAATTAGTTATGTATATAGTAGAAAAAATGTGTTGGAAGAAAAGGACATGGATTTTTTATGATAATGGATTTACATAATACATGAATATATTAGGCATAAAATATCGTTGGAATGTAGGGAAAAGAAATATTCTCTTTAAATTCATGTAATTAAAATGGTAATATTTATAGGGAATTATTGAAAGGAACAACTCCCATCAAAGAAAACATAAAACACACCAAAAGGATCATTGGTTTTCGTTTCTCCAACCTAAAATAATTTTTATAAAAAAACAATATCCAAAAATATAATCTCATATAAGAAAATAATAATCATTATCCTAAAAATCAAGAAGGATTCCCCACATATGAGTAATTAATTTCATGGGATTACATAATGTTCAAAATTTCGATGAAAATATACTATATGCAAATCACAGAACTAGCATCATGTCAATAAAAATAAACATGGAATGAAAAAAGAGATAAGAAAATACATGATTATAATTACCTAAATGAATATATAAGTGAAATAGAATTTCAAATGGTACAAATTAAACAATGGAATAAATGGATACAACATTGGGAATCACACATGGGATAGAGAAACCCATGTGAAACCAACTAAATGAATATGGTACTATCTAGTATTTGACCTATTCTAGGGGTAAATCACATCTATTTTACCCAAAAAATACCAAATAATTCCCATTACCATTCCCAAAAAACAAGAACACATAGTAAATATAAAATTCCATCAATCGCATGAAACAAGACTAATTAAGAACCTAAAAAGTATCCCTACTTATCGCAACACTAATAAGAGAGAACCCTATAGAGAGATACATCACAAAACTATTGAAGATAGCCCTAGTTAAAGAAGGGAAAAATTATAATTTCACCCATAACAACATTGGTGGGATACGAAAGGTATAAAAAGACATCAGACTAATCTAATCCATACCTCATAAATCCTGACTAATAGTTTCAAATCAATGTATGGGACACAACTAAATATTTACTAGTAACATTTTCGAACCATGTTTTTCTAAAGCGTCATATTACCCTTTAAATCCTTCTAAACTAAATTCAATATTTCAATATATGATTTTGAAGGTTAAATAAAAAATAATTAAATTCTCCCATTTTTTAACTTAAAATATTTTTATCTCATTTAGAAAAAAAACTATAAATTCATTAATAAAGCTCTACATTGTCCCTAAATCCATTTACTAAAAATATTCCTAAATAATTTTCAAATTAAACCTCCATTTAAAATACAAAAAAATTTAAAAAAAAGGAAAAATTAAGAGTAAAATGTTTTAAAACAATATGATTTAAAAAATTGTTAAAATTTTGAAATAATTTGAGACAACAAAGAAGTTGTTTTTTAAATAACCTCTCACAAAAGATTTAAAACATTTGATTTATTTATAAAATTAAAAAATAGTTATAATACTAAACAATATCCCCTAAAAATGATATCATATTTTATGAGTTTCTTAAAATAAAAATATTCACTATGTATCTTTTAAAACAATATTTTTTGATGAAACTAAATTATTACTTTCAAGAATAAAATCTGACTATTTTAAAATAATGAATTTATAATTTATAATTTTTTCATATAAAAGGTACACATATATGTCATAACCCAAAGAAAATTAAGTTAAAAATCCAATAAACAAATCAATGTGGAGACTATTTCATATATGTATCCTAACCATATGGTTTGGATAAATAATTCAAAATCAAAAAAAATCAACTAAGGGTCGCACCAATCCATGTAATCTAGCTCTAAATATATTTAATGGACCTAGAATATCTCCATGTACCACTATATTACTCCCACATTCATCCCCGAATCATAAAATCAAGAAAAAAAATAAAAATTTGATATAGAAAACTAAATACTAAATACTCAAAACCTAACAAATCCTCGTAACTCAAGACATTGAATGATAATTTGTTTTAATGTCTATCTCTCCACCCACATCTTAAAATCCGAAACTCATGAATCCAATATTCAGTAACATAATATATAATTTTTTTTAAACAAAGGACCTATGATGTACATTGGATATGAAACAAATAATTAGAAACCATTTCTTATCCACTGCTAAACTGTGTACCTATTCAATCATGTTGTAAACATGAGCGATGTTACTAATCATCAAAAGAAGAATCAAGAACCAAAATATCTACTTAATAAAAAATGATAATTCATTCATCAAATTAATTACAATTATATATATAGTGGGATATCATGATAAATCCATGCATGACCCATATTTAGTTCAAACAACCATTAAAAATATTATAAAAAAAGTGGTTAATAAATTAAAATTATTAAAAGAATATAAATCCCAAGACTCACCTCAAACTCCCCATCATCGAACAACCATTAGTACAATTATATATAACTCCACATATAACATCGACCAAGAAATAATGTAATGTAAAGAATTATTCGGATTATTCGATAATGAAATATATGTAATAAAATTACTATTATACCTCAATGTGATCATAAGCCACAATCCATCATCACCACAAAAATGCTCCATGGGAATACAAGAGTTGAAGTTGAGCCTGAATTATTAATATTATTGGCCACTTATTAATATATAATGTCAAAATAAAATACTCACCATGAATATTATAAATTAATAATTTTATAATAGAATGTAATAAATTATTTTAGATAAATGTTTCCAGCATGACCACGAAAAATACAATCATAATCCTATAATAATTTTCTAATCATTCAATTTTTATTTCATTGGATTGAAAAACATCATACTGAAAGTGTTTTTATGTCAAGTCCTCTGGTATATAAAAAACTCATTTTATTAACAAATTAAAAAAAAATTTTAATGTTATTATTTTCTATAAACATTTTTAATTCCACATTTCTATATATAGTTAATTCTAAACGATAAATAAAATTAAACAATATAATAGAAGATGTAGTGTTGAAAAAAAGTTTAATATAAACTCAAAAATAGAAACATTGTATGAAATTATATTTCTACTAATTCAATGGTGTAAAATAATGTTACACCAATAATTAGTGGGACCTATATTAAGGAAAATTGTATCAAGTTTTTGGCTTATAGGGAATCAGATTAACTAATATTTTATATCTATTGATGGATAACCCATTCTGATATAGGAATTACATCGCATGTAATCAGGTTCTCGTGAAAAATAATTCGGCTTTAGACTAAATAATATATATATATATACATGTATATATATATATATATATATATATTTAATCATAATTTAATAATTGAAATAAATATTTTTATTTATATTTGAACTACCTCATATAATTAATCTTCTTTAATAAAAATATAATAAATTATTTAACATCCCTTAAATAAGTCACTAATCCCTTAATACTGAATAAATAAGTGAATCTATAACATGAAAGGGGAATTTTCTATAGTTTTTATTTTCAATGATATCATTTAATGGTTCAGAATTGGCCATATAATCATAAATTAAATTCTCTGTTTAATAAACCATTATTAAAACCATTTTCCTTAACACTAATATGCCTTTTAGAAAAAAAATTTAAATGATGAATCTATTTTCAGAAGACCAATAATACCCTTTATACTCTATAAGATACTTAAAAAATATATTTAACGGAGAAAAAAATTAAGATTCTGAAATAATATTAATAATAAATTCATGAAATGTTTAAAATAGGTGGTGTGTGAAGATAATTTGAAAATATATTTCCAATGATTCTTATTGGAGAAGTCAAATGGATTAAATTAGAATTAACTTATACATTATTTAATATTAAAATAATATATAAAAATTTCTAATATTAATTTTAAATAATCGAATGGTTAATTCAAAAAAAATAATGAGTGTTCATAGATTTAATGAGAAATGTGTGTCGGGTGTAAGAACCCGGTTCTTGTTTTAGAGGTATGAGCTTCTTCATTTCCTTTTCCGTAAGTGTTTTTGAGAAAATATGGAAAAATGGGGAAAAATCCTGAATTTTGGAACTACACGCCGTGTACTTTATCCACATGCTGTGTACTTTTGGCCCTGTAGGGATGAGTACACGGGGCGTGTAGCCATGCCGACGAAGAAGGGTGTAGGAACCGACTACACGCCGTGTAGTGGTACCTTACGCGCCGTGTAGTCAGTCAGTAGGATAAAAAGTAAGGCGGTGGAGTCACCACCAGCTGGGCGGAAGTACACGCTGTGTACTCGGGATTACATGCCGTGTACTCTTGTCGGCAGGTGAACAGTGTGGCGGTGCCGCCAAATGAACAGTTAAATGAAAGGTGTACACGCCATGTACTTTGAAGTACACGCCGTGTACTTTGTTTTTTCGGATTAAAAGAGGCAGTAGCCTCCTCATTTGGTAGAGGAGGCGTTTGAGCCGTTTTGGAGCCAAAGGAGGAGGTCGAACCTTTGAAGATCTGCCGGGAGTGCGTCTGGAATCCGATTCGGCTTCGGACGATCTCGTTGGAACCGCACGGGTAAGACCTTCATCCTCCTGGTACCATTCTTATCAATTCTTCTCCCAACGTATGTTATTTACATTTGAATGGGGTTTTTTCTACGTCAGATCTATGCCATTCTTGGGTGTTTCTGGAGCCGGCGTTTGGGTATAGTGTTCGATGGCACATAAGGTAGGTGGCTTGGTGTTTATTTTCCAACTGTTGTGCATTTTTGTGTGTTTTCGTGCCACGAACCCATGTTGGGGTGCCGTGTGGTTGAGGCATCTGCTATATTTAATTCCTAGAATTTCATAGGTGATTAAATGGTGATATTAAAATGATGTTTGGGATCGTTGCTTGGATCCAGGACCATCCTGAGGGGTGTGTTCCTCTGTTTAGCCGTTTGGCCAGGATACCCGAGGGTATGCTTTAAATGTAGTAACTGTAGAATTTCCTTGAGTGAAATTGCCTGTTTACTGCATTTTGATATGTTGGGCATGGCCCGATTACCTGTTTAGCCTGAGGGCATTGTTGTGATTAGCCTGAGGGCGTGACTGTTTTAGCCTGAGGGCTATCGTTATTCCACCTGAGGGAAACCATTCGTGCATGAGGGATTGACTTCTGTGCCTGAGGGAGACACTTCGTATGCCTGAGGGAGAGAATTTCTGTTACGCCTGAGGGAAATACCTGCGGGTTGGATTTGGTATGGCTTGAGGGCAAGCCTGAGTGCGTGGTTACTATTTTAGCCTGAGGGCACGGTTCTAGTTGGCCTGAGGGCTTGGTGCTGTTGAGCACAAAATGTTACTAAATTAACTGAATTAAATAAATAATCAAATGAAAATTTAACTATTAAGTTTGTTACTTTTGAGTACTGCTTAGTTATTTCATTTTACTACTGCACACTTGTTGCGTGTTTTACACACAGTTGAGCATGGGCCTTCGGTGGGTGCCTACTGAGATATATTTCTCACACCCTGTTTGGGTAATGCTTTTCGGCCCAAACAGATTACGTTGCTACAGGTGTAGATAGGGGCAAGAGTCCCTATATAGGTACTTGACTGTTGCTGAGGAGTATGAGGGCATGGGACCGAGCCTAGGCTTGCGATGCCACTGCTAGCTGTTTTTCTTGCATTGCTGTACTCTATTTTCTGCTGTACTATATTGATGTATAACATGTTCTTGCTGTTTTCCTAGAACATGAAACATGTAGCATCATCACTTATATAATATTGGTTATATCCACTCCTGTAGTTATTTCAGTTGTGTATGTTTACTGCTTCCGCTATTGTTGAATGTTTATTTTGGTATTCCGCTGCGCTACACTTTGATAAATGAGGGAATAGTTTCCCCACTATCAGACCTGGGCCCTCGCTGCTAGTCGGTAGCCTCTGGTGTTTGGGGAAATGCGTTTGAGGTCACGTGGCGAACCGGGCTCGGGGCACCCGTTGCGTGGCACCCGGGTCCGGGACGTTACAAAGTGGTATCAAAGGGGTTTCTTTTCATTGAATTACTAATTGGAGCCATGGTCAGGGTTAGGACGAATGGTGGTTGGTAATAAGCTGTGCCCTTGCATAGCTAACCCGTGTACAGGGAAAAGACAGTCTACCTCGTACTTTGCATTCTTTTGATCTTGCAATTTTACGGTTGATATGTTTTCACTGTTGGGTGACACACTTGGATTGTGTTATTTATATTTTATCTGTGGGTTCTATTTAGTTGCAACACGATGAGATGAGGGTATGCCGTCTCATGCATCATATAGGCACATGCTAGATATCACATGCCATGCATAGTTTCCATGCCATGTAGGTTCATTAGAATTTGCATGTTGTTGTGATAGAAAAAGCATGTTGTTGTGATAGGTGCTTGATAAATACCTGCCTTGTGATATGGTATTGTTGTTTGATCTTGTTTATAGAATGGATTCCAAACTTTGGTCTTTGTAGAGTATGGGCCCCCATTAACCGGAATTTGGTGGATCATTGACTGGTTATTGGTTATAACACATATAATATGTCAAACATTGATTCGTGGGGAGTATGGGCCCCCACGGGTCGTAATTTGACACTTAGGTGTTGTTTTTCGGTATTTTCTGGGTTACGGGGAAGTTTCTGAGGCATACTGTCCGGAAACCATGTAGACACGCTGTGTAGTACTTTATACATGCTGTGTATGTTCTTCTGTTCGGTAAGAAAAATGAACTTTTTGCGTACACGCCGTATACCTGGAGTACACGCCGTGTAGTCTCTTCCCGTGTCACAACCCGTGTGGACGGTGACACAGGGTAGGGAAGGGCTTGGGTGAAACACGCTGTGTAGCTTTAGACACGCCGTGTAGTGTTGACCCAGAGTCCGGCCATGTAACTAACAACACGGTTCGGTGAACTCCTGTACAGAACACGCAGTGTCAATGATGAAAACGCCATGTAGTGTGACCTGAGACTCGGTCGTGTAACTAACAACACGGGCCGGTGTCACCATTCCTTGTACACACCGTGTACCATTGGAGGACACGCCATGTAGTCTTGTCCGAGGACAGACCGTGTGGAGTTAGGCTAAGTATTCGGCCGTGTCACAGACGACACGGGCAGTTGGAAAATAACACCGTACACGCCGTGTAAGTATTATACACGTCGTGTAGTTTTTTTGAACGGAAGACATGTGGATTAGCCGTGTAGAAGGACCCGGGAAGGGGAAAGGAGGTCAAGTAAACGTCGTCTAGTCATTGTACACGCCGTGTAGTCTTGTTTTACCAATTTTGGATACCTTCTTCCTCTTGTTCCCTTTGGGGTTCTGTCGCTTTCAGTCTTAATAATATTGAATCTGAGGTGTGATTTTGACCATGTAGTGTCATGCCACCTAGACGACCGCGAGTTGTTCGCCCAGAGAGCGGCGACGATTATACTCTGGCGATGGTGGGCCATGGGCTACCAGTTGATCCACCAGCAGAGCCAGATGCGGCACCAGCTGTTATATCGGACACGGGCGTGAAGGCTTAGTTCCGCGAAGGCTTATTGAGGTTCATGC
Organism: Viscum album; assembly: GCA_963277665.1. Classification (NCBI taxonomy): domain Eukaryota; kingdom Viridiplantae; phylum Streptophyta; class Magnoliopsida; order Santalales; family Viscaceae; genus Viscum; species Viscum album. The sequence goes on from OY728143.1 coordinate 1,022,219,871, forward strand.
ATACCTTTCAGGGAGCACCGTAGGCTGCCACATCTATGGCCAAGCTGACGCGTATCTTTCAGCAGCTGCATCTGCCTATGTTTTCAGGGGATGGCGGACCTCAGGCTGCAGAGTCTTCTCGAGGATCGATGCAGACCATTTTCGAGCATCTTGAGACGCCTCCAGGGTGGAGGGTCAAGCTTGCGACTTACATGATGTGTGATTCCGCCAAGAGGTGGTGGGATGTTACCACCCAGTCAAAGCATCATAGGGACATGGCGTGGGAGGATTTTCAGACAGTCTTCTATGACTTCTTTTTTCCCGAGACGCTGAGGGAAGATGGAGCTCGAGAGATCCTGAATCTGCAGCAGGGCGCTATGTTAGTGATGGACTACTCTGCTCGTTTTACCGAGCTTCAGCGCTTTGCACCCGTGCTGGTGGGTGATGAGACGCTGAGAGCTAGACATTTTGAGGATGGTCTTCGGTATGACATATGAGTGCTGGTGAATGTTTTCAGGTTACCTATTGTACACGCGATTGTGAACCAGGCGTTGATTATAGAGAGGAACCTATGAGAATCTAGTGGTGTTGGCTAGGGCGGTTCGACAACAGTTACTGGTACTATTTCTGCTGGCAAGAGGAAGAGGCAGATGGACATCTCTCAGGGCGGTAGTACCAGCCAGGCAGCTTCTTCAGGTGGACCGATCAGGTGCTACCAGTGTGGAAGAGAGGGGCACAAGAGGCCGCAGTGTCCACGAGACCCAGTGGAGTGCCGATCTTGCGGCAAAATAGGTCATCTACAGCGCTTCTACAGGGCGTTTCTACTAGTGGCTAGTGAGAGGGGTTCTGCATAGACTCCATGTGTGGGAGCAGGACCAGTGGATTCTTACCAGTCAGGGAACTGGAATATGTCAGGGCGTGTAGGAAGAGATGGTGGTCGTGGTCGTTGTAGCCAGACACCATTATCTTAGAGGCAACAGGGTGGGACAGCTCAGGGTGGCAAGGCTGTGTCGCAGGGTCGCGGCACTGGTTAGGCATATGCAGTGCAACAGACCCAGCAGAAGCAGGATCTCGGACCTTCGACAGTCAGAGGTACTATTCTAGTAGCTTCTGTCTTGTCTTCAGTACTTTTTGATACGGGTGCTACACATAGTTTTATATCTGTACCCACTGTGGAGAGCCTTGGGCTTGGTATTTCTACTTATTATGATATCTTGACGGTAGACACTCTGTTGGGGACTTGGACGTTTGGTGTGCATCAGTGCAAGGAGTGCCCCCTTGAGGTTGGTGGGCGTCACTTCCTTTGGGACCTCTATGTCCTGGAGATGACGAACTATGACTTCATTCTCGGGATGGACTGGTTGGTTCCCTTCCAAGATTTTGTAGACTGCTATCGTCGCAGGGTGCGTTTCACGTCACCAGATGGCGGGAAGTTTCTATACAAAGGCGAGTGGGATGTTCAGGCGAGTCGAGCTGGACCAGAGCATCATGGGCAAGGTGGAGTCACAGCCCAGATTGCGAGCTTATATCTGGATGACCAGGGGACTTGTCAAACGGATTTCCCTCTAGTTTTTGATCGTTTCAGGGATGTCTTCCCGGAGGACTTTTCTGGTCTACCTCCGGTGCGTGAGGTGGATTTCTCTATCGAGCTTGTGCCAGGAGAAGCACCGGTGTCCATTCCTCCTTATAGGATGGCCACGCCTGAGTTGCAGGAGATCAAGAGGCAGTTAGAGGAGCTACAGGCAAGGGGTTTTATCCGACCCAGTACTTCTCCTTGGGGTTCTCTGGTCCTTTTTGCGAAGAAGGCGGATGGTACACTTAGGCTTTGTGTGGATTATCGGAAGCTGAACCAATTGACGGTTAAGAACCGATATCCCTTACCGAGGATAGATGATCTGTTTGATCAGCTTCGTGGAGCATGAGTGTTCTCGAAGGTTGACTTGAGATCCGAATATCATCAGCTGCGCGTTAGACCATCTGATATACCTCTCACAGCTTTCAGGAGCAGGTATGGTCTATATGATTATATGGTTATGCCATTCGGACTCAAAAACGTGCCAACAGTTTTCATGGATCTGATGAATCGGGTGTTCCATCCATATCTTGATTCATTTGTGGTAGTATTCGTGGATGAAATCTTGGTGTACTCTCACACTCGACACGACCATTCCACCCATCTTGAGATCGTATTGAGTACACTGAGAGAGCATCACCTATATTATAAGCTCTCGAAGTGCCACTTTTGGATGGACCAGATTCACTTCCTGGGTCATATCATCTCCGAGGCAGGAGTTTCAATGGACCAAGAGAAGGTGAGAGCAGTAGTTTCCTGGGAGTATCCTAAGAAGGTGTTTGAGATATGATGTTTCTAAGGGCTGGCTGGTTACTACAGACGTTTCATACAGGACTTCTCCTGCTTAGCAGCACCGTTGACATGTCTGACTAAGAAGGGTGTGAAGTTCGTTTGGTCAAAAGCTTGCGAGATAGATTTTCAGGACCTGAAGGGAAGGCTGACATCAACAGCGATCCTGATACTCCCAGAGAAGGGGAAAAGCTATACATTTTACTGTGATGCGTCAGGGATTGGGCTGGGAGCCGTTTTGATGCAGGGCGGCCGATTTGTGGCGTACGGGTCTCGGCAGTTGAGGCCACATGAGAGGAATTACCCAACACACGATCTTGAGTTGGCTGTAGTTGTGCATGCGTTGCGCTGTTGGAGACATTACCTATTGGGAGAGCATTTTGTGGTTTTCACCGACCAGAAAAGCCTCAAGTATATCTTTACTCAGCATGACCTAAATCTGAGGCAGAGAAGGTGGGTCAAGTACCTACAGTCCTTCGATTTTGAGCTTTACTATACACTTGGTAATGGTAATGACGTAGCTGATGCACTAAGCAGGAAGACTCAGATATAGGCAGTGTAGGAGGCCAGTGGTGAATGGCAGCTTATGGCTTTGTTCTCTGAGATGCATCAAGAGGTGCATGGAAGTCAGGGAAAAACTTATATTTTCTCATTAGCTGTGACTTCTACCCTCCTGGACAGAGTGAGGATGAGGCAGCTATCGGTATCAGAAGGCCTAGTTCTACGGGAGTCGGTGGCAAGTGAGGACCCTCATTCCGGTTGGACGTTAGGCGATGATGAGGTTTTGCGTTTCCATGGACGTGTATGGGTTCCAGGGGATATACGTGAGGAGATGATGAGGGAGTTTCTTACTTCAGCTTGAGCAGTTCATCCCGGGGTTACCGAGATGTTCCAAGACTTGAGACGTTAGTACTGGTGGCCGAGTATGAAGAGAGAGATAGCTGGTTTTATTAAGAGGTGTTCCACCTGTCAGCAGGTGAAGGCAGAGCATCAGAGACCAGCTGGGCTGTTACAGCAATTTCCCATTCCGGAGTGGAAATGGGATGATGTCGCGATGGATTTCGTGATGAGTTTTCCAAGGTCACCTCGAGGCAATGACGCCGTATGGGTTGTTGTGGACAGACTTACGAAGGTAGCTCACTTCTTGCCAATCAAGGAGACCTTTGGTGTGGCGACCTCAGAAGACTGTATATCCGAGAGATCGTACGACTTCATGGGGTCCCTCGTTCTATCGTTTCAGATAGGGATGCCCACTTCACGTCTCGTTTCTTGCAGAGTTTTCAGAGGGCGTTGGGTACACAGGTGCTTCTGAGCACAACCTACCACCCTCAGACAGATGGCCAGTCCGAGCAGACGATACCGGTGCTAGAGGACATGCTGCGCGAATGCATCCTAGACTTTGGGGGCTCTTGGGAGAAGCATATACCCTTAGTTGAGTTTTCCTATAACAATAGATTTCCGGTGACTATTGAGATGGCACCATACGAGGCTTTATATGGTAGGCCATGCCGATCACCTTTGTGCTGGTTAGAGGCAGGTGAGGTAGCTTTACTGGGACCACACCTCGTGCAGGAGACATCTGAGCAGGTCCAGATGATTCTAAAGCGAATGGCTACCGCGCAGTCTCGTCAAAAGTCTTATGCTGATCACCGCATGTGACCTTTGGAGTTCGTGGTTGGGGATCAGGTTTTCTTGCGTGTTTCGCCGAGGATGGGACACAAACGGATCAGGAGACAGGGTAAGCTTTCACCGAGGAATGTGGGACCATTTGAGATTCTGTAGAGAGTCGGGCTGGTGGCATATCGGTTGCAGTTACCGCAGCGGTGCCGAGCCATGCACGACATCTTCCACGTGTCTCATTTGCGTCGCTACCATTCAGACCCGTCTCAAACCTTTCAGCCAGAGGAGGTTGAGCTGCAGCATGATGCGTCCTTTGAGGAGCATCCGATCCGTATTGTTGACAGGAGCATGAAGGTTCTCCGAGGCCGGTTAGTTCCTCTCGTACGGGTGCTATGGCAGCATGGCTGAGTGCAGGACGAGACCTGGGAGAGGGAGGCCGATGTACGTGCTCAGTGGCCAGAGCTGTTCTGAGCTTTCTCTTTGCCACCCTTGAAAGGGAAATTCGGGAATGAATTGCTATAATGGGGAAAGTTTGTAAGAACCCGGTTCTTGTTTTAGAGGTACAAGCTTCTTCTTTTCCTTTTCCGTATGTGTTTTTGAGATAAAATGGAAAAATGGGGAAAAATCATGAATTTTGGAACTACACGATGTGTACTTTATCCACACGTCGTCTACTTTTGGCCGTGTAGGGATGAGTACACGGGGCGTGTAGCCATGCCGGCGATAAAGGGTGTAGGAACCGACTACACACCATGTAGTGGTACCTTACACGCCATGTAGTTAGTCGGCAGGATAAAAAGTAAGGCGGTGGAGTCACCGCCACCTGGCTGGAAGTACACGCCGTGTACTTGGGAGTACATGCAGTGTACTCTTGTCGGCAGGTGACCAGTGTGGCGGTGTCGCCAAATGAACAGTTAAATGAAAGGAGTACACTCCGTGTACTTTGAGGTACAAATCGTGTACATTGTTTTTCGGCTTAAAACAGGTAGTAGCCACCTCATTTGGCAGAGGAGGCGTTTGAGCCATTTTGGAGCCAAAGGAGGAGGCCGGACCTTTGATGATCTGCCGGGAGTTCATCTGGAATCCGATCCGACTTCGGATGATCTTGTTGGAACCGCACGGATAAGCCCTTCCTCCTCCTGGTACCATTCTTACCAATTCTTCTCCCAACGTAATTTATTTACGTTTGAATGGGGTTCGTTCTTCTTTAGATCTACGCCATTCTTGGGCATTTCTGGAGCCGGCATTCGGGTATATTGTTCGTTGGAACATAAGGTAGGTGGCTCGGTGTTTATTTTCCAACTGTTGTGCATTTTTGTGCGTTTTCGTCCCACGAACCCATGTTGGGGTGTCGTGTGGCTGAGGCCGTTGCTATATTTAATGCCTAGAATTGCATAGGTGATTAAATGGTGATAATAAAATGATGTTTGGGATCGTTTCTTGGATCCAGGACCATCCCGAGGGGTGTGTTCCTCTGTTTAGCCGTTTGGCCAGGATACCCGAGGATATGCCTTAAATGTAGTAACTGTAGAATTTCCTTGAGAGGAATTGATTGTTTACTGCATTTTGATATGTTGGGCATGGCCCGGTTACCTGTTTAGCCTAAGGGAGTTGTTGTGATTAGAATGAGGGCCTGACTGTTTTAGCCCGAGGGCTGTCGTTATTCCGCATGGGGGAAACATTTCGTGCCTGAGGGCAACCCTTCGTATGTCTGAGGGCGAGAATTTCTATTGCACCTGATGGAAATACCTACGGGTTGGATTCTGTATGGCCTGAGGGCAAGCCTGAGGGCGTGGTTACTATTTTAGCCTAAGGGCACGGTTCTAGTTGGCCAGAGGGCTTGGTGCTGTTGAGCACAAAAATCTTACTAAATAAAAGGAATTAAATGAATAATAAAATTACAATTTAACTGTTAAGTTAGTTACTTTTCAGTACTGATTAGTTATTTCATTTTACTACTGCACACTTGTTGCGTGATTTACACACAGTTGAGCATGGGCCTTTGGTGGGTGCCTATTGAGATATATATCTCACACCCTATTTGGGTCACGCTTTTTGGCCCAAACAGATTATGTTGCCACAGGTGTAGATAGGGGCAACAGTCCCTATACAGGTACATGACTATTGCAGAGGAGTCTAAGGGCATGGGACTGAGCCTAGGCTCGTGATGCCACTGCTAGCTGTTTTTCTTGCTTTTCTGTACTCTGTTTTCTACTATACTGTATTGATGTATAACATGTTCTGGCTGTTTTCCTAGAACTTGAAACGTGTAGCATCATCACTTATATAATATTGGTTATATCCACTACTGTAGTTATTTCAGTTGTGTATGTTTACTACTTCCGCTGTTGTTGAATGTTTATTCTGGTATTCCGCTGCACTGCACTTTGATAAATGAGGGCATAGTTTCCCCACTATCAGACATGGGCCCTCACTGCTAGTATTCAGCCTCTGGCGTTTGGGGAAATGCACTTGAGGTCACGTGGAAAACCGGGCTCGGGGAACCCGTTGCATGGCACCCGGGTCCGGGACGTTAGATCGGGAAACAACCCAAATCAACATTGAAGATGATGAATTTGTTTATAAAGTATTTTATAATCCTCTATGAACAATTATTACACCATAAAATAAATAGATAGTTAAAATAATAACCAAAAAACTACATATGGTTTGGTTGAAATTTGGTTGAAGTGATAGGATAGGAAGAGAGAATTAAATGTTGAAGAAAAGAATGAAGGGGACTGGAGGAAGCCCAAACATAAACTAATAACAATTTTTATTTCAAATAGAAATACATCAAATAAGTGGGGGGAAAGATGAGGTGGTATAAATAAGAGCCTAGGGGTGATTCTATATTCTAGTACTGTGTTAAAAATTAGGATAAGTATATACATGGGAGAATTTCAGTTTTTCATTATATAAGTGTTGAATGGTAATTTCAAAATTACTATTTTCATAAATGAGTTGTTTAACTTATGCACATGGTTTACCAATCCATCTGCCAAAAACGTACCTGTTACATGATCTACTAATACACTCACATGGTCTTAATAGATGATTTTACTAACCATGGTCCAACAATGGGATGTGGGTCTATTAAAATTAATAGTTGAACCACTCAGAAATAACATTATTTCAATTATCAATTGACCTAACAGTTAGGTTGGATAAATCATTATAATTAAAAAAACAAATTTCATGTTCAAAAAAATAGTATATGTATAATGGAAAACCTAAAATAAATTAATAATTGAATGATATTTCGGGGAGTGTTAGGAATCATTAGACAAAAAACATCACCAGTTAACCATTATAATAGGTATATAATGAATAAACATTTAATTACACGGGAAAGTATTTTAATAACGAACTATGTTTCAAATGTAAGTGTAGGGATTAATTGAATTTTGGGAATACATAATAATTCCCAACCATTTGTTGTGAAAACAAAATCAAGTACACACTTCAATAAATCATATGATATTAAAACATAACATATAAATTCTATGGATCTATCATGACTAATTTATCATAGGAAATATAAGTACCCAACCCACCTAATGGATTTAACATACACAACCCTTCTCATGGATTTACATTACCCATCCTATCTTAATGCATTAGAATAACATAACCGTCACCTGGATTTATCATTGCTATCCAGTTTTAGTGATTTAAAAAACCCATCCCATAAAAGAAATTTTATTTTTAAAACCTCCTAATATTGATAGTTTATTGGTTTAAATATAAAATAAAATGAATAATATATAATATCATAGAAAAAAATCTATCGAAAAAGGGATTTATAACATTAAATGTTATATCATAAATTGTAATAACAATTTCAATTAGATGAAAACAAAATTATAGTACATAAATGAGGAATTTAAAAAGGAAATTTTTATTTTTATTTATGAAATATGACTCCATAAAAGATTGATATTTTTGAGATAATGAATAAAATTGAAGAGAAATATTAAAAATACTTGTCATAAAACATTTTTAACTAGGTTGTAAAATGATGAAATAAGCCTCCAGATTTAGAAATAATAATTATAAAAAAATAACCATTAAATAATTAAAAAAAATTTCTAAAATAAATCCCAATAATAGATTATTGACTGTATGGAAAGGATTGATTAATAAATTTTTGGTGAATGAATAAGTATATGATCATAAAAAGACAATACTTAAAGAAATTTGAAATACTGTCATTGAAACCTACATAGTTTAAGGTATTTTTGATTCTTCAATTTTAATATTGAAAAAATATATGAATTTAACATATAATAAACATATATGTTTCAAATAAAGAAATTAAAACATTTATGGAGATAAATAACAATTGCATAGATGAAAAATGTAATAAAATAGGTTGGAAACATATTTTATTATAAAATAAATTAATCAATCAATAATAATTTTAAATTTAAAAATCATCAATATTATGTTATCAGGGAATTATTACAAATTAATATAATATATTCAATCAATCATTAATTACGTTCCCAAAGAAAGATTAAAACATAATGAAATGGATTGGAGATTAAAAATTCATATACATTTACTCTCAAATTCCTTGAATTCACATTATAATTATACTAAATAATGAGATTCATCATTAAAGATATTTACAAATATTATTCATATCTATTAAAATTTCTACTATTTATTCATAATTGTTCACTATATTATAATTTTTTTTCGTCTTCAAATATTTTTGTTTTTGATTTTATCACACATACTTAGTAATCTTAATATTGATCCACATACCATGATAACATGTTAATAAATCTTAAATTATACAAGGTACTGAATTGTTGATCCATAATAATTTCGATTGTTATAATATTATTCCATGAAATTTTTATTTGTTATTCATCATGATTAAATAAGGTACAATATCATTTCATTTATTAATAAAAAAAATTGTGTCATAATTAATGTTTTAAATTTTAATATAATATTTACAAAAAAGAAATACTTAATTTTAATATTAATATTATATTATAGAAGAAATTGAATTTCCATAACCGTCTATTATAAAACAATGTAGAATAATTCAATTAGGTGTTTAAACTGACCCAAACAATTACATACTATAATTATTGGATGAGTATGATTTTGAAGTGGTTCTAATTTCGTCATTAAAAAAAATATAATAATTTATTTTTTATGTAATAAATAAAAATTTAGTAATGGTGGGTGAAAAATATGTGATAATTAGTTAATATTTATAAATATTATTTTTTCCTTCACGGAATTATCTTTTTAGAATGTTAAAATTTCAATGATCTTTTTTTATTAATATTATTCAAAGGACATGTTATGACCTCTCCCACCAAAGTTCCCCCTCCGAAGTTGAAATGAAGGAAGATAGATAATGACACTCTAGTACTACCTTCAGTAGGACCCAAGGTGGTGACCTACACCAAGTGTATAGAAATATCCCAAAGTCGAAGTCATTACCCTTCTAATAGTAACCCAAATCGAGAGATAAATTGTACCATCCAAGAAAACTAGACGAATGATATATAAAAGAATCCATAATCCATACCACCTGAATTTATAATGTAAAGATTCTATAAATACAATTAAATAAAATTTAAATACTATATGAACATTGCAATGGAGAGACACAAGAAACTATCCAAACATCGAATCAACTAATTCCCAGTTGGTTCCCCATTGTTCTCCTAGAAATCTGAAAACATTTTTTATATATGTAGGGTTATCGTAAAACTATTATCAATAGGGAATACCAATGTCTTTCATGAAAAAGTGGAGAAGAATACTAATGAAATTCTGATAAACAATAAAATTTAAATGCACCTAACATGTTATAGATTCCCCCCCAAACTCATTTAAGGCAAACACACCAAATAACACATGTCATGTATTGTAATATAATAAGCACATCTGTGATAGGGTACCTCATAACACATTCTTGCTGATTATCTACTCACACATGCTAAAATATAACATAATGACACACCATACTCTTCTAAATTAACCATGTCACAACCTGCCCACACACAACTAGGCCACATACAACATAACATTTTTCTCACACACACATGGGCTTCAAAACTACATGCCATCCCACCCACCAACACATGATCCATAAACCACACCACATCCCAAAGGCACATGGGAATTACTAGACATCTTATCCTGAAGACACAATGGAAGCATAACTCACCCGAACATACTTGTTCCCAAAAAACAACAACCTTCATGATGTTTCTTGGGCTATCACCACTTAGAAGATTGGTATGGAAAGAGTTGGTGTTCATATATCCATCCTCCCTCTAGAATATTTGGGAATCAGACCATCCCCCATAACAATGGGGGTGTTCGACATGTAGTGCTCATCTAGGGTGGGGTGCATGTAGTATCACAAGAAAGAAAAATTATATATTTATGTGTACCAGACACTCAGCCCATCTTATGGGTTCCAAAGTAAACAACCACCCCATAACACGACTACCATTTATTTGACATATAAATGCACATATTAGAAGGAAAGACAATATCATATTAATTTTATAAGAGAACGCCACATAAAACCCAATAATTATAACGTTATTAAGCATTTACTATTTATTCCATCACTACACAAGACACCAATAACAACAACAAAAAACCAGAATCACGTCCAATTCAAAAAGAGGATGAAATATATGATAAAACACCCTTGTATACTTTTTTTACGCACATACCACCTAGTCCATCCCCTTACATTAACATTCGTCAATATCATACCTCATTTCCTCTCTCTCAACAGCAAACCCACAAACATATAACTAATCCTCGCAAAAATACACATCTAAACCGTACTTGACAGACCCGTAGCGTATCCACACCACACTAACCATAGCTAAATGCATTCATCTCCCCCAATCACTATAATTGGTATCCCAACTTCATGATCTTACCACGACCTTGAAACAATAACAAAACCCATATTCATCCCCACAATAAAATAATATCATCCATTCCACAATCCACCAATCACTCAACCTGAGATTCCATTACTCCACTCATGCCACCCCACACATGTAACCACACTCCCAACCACTACACCACATGACCAACAAAAAATCATAACATATAGCCACAACAAATAGTAATTTGATTTCATATTTACAAGCCCTCATAATTTAATTCTTCGATAAATTTTGATGTGATCATAGAACAATGTCATTTATGGGGTATCCATATATGTAACCAGTTGTACATGATTGATCAATTTCATGATTTTTCATTTCAAAAAGAAAATAATAAAAAATATTCACAATTCATACCGGTTTGAAAACAAAGGCCACCAATGGTCATGATTTTCAAGGGTATACAATTTACAACATGAATCAAGGAAAAGAGATAAAATGAATGATCAGCATCATCATCATCTTCTCTGCCCCTAATTTTTAACTAATATAGAAAAAACCATTATCATAACAAGTTTTATTATCTTTATAATAGGATATATTATCTTTGTAACATTGGGATTTGACCATAAACACAAAATGAACTTATATTACAAATCCTGCATGATACACAAAAAACCCAATAATAGGGGATCTCTACCTCAAAAATCAGATGGTCATCAAACCCTCCAAGTGAAAAAATATATGGTTCACAAGTATCATGAACGATTACATAGGAAAATAGATCCAAAATCCATAGAAAACACACATATCCATGGGGAATAAATTCCATGACAGTATAATGAAAAAACAAAAGGGTTCAAGGATGATATGGACTCGAAATTATAAAAAAAATCCAATATCAATGGAAGGAAACTGTTTTACGGACCAGTAAATTCAGATCATGATCAAGATTAAATTGTTTTAATATTTTAACGTTCCCCTAAACCTTAAGAATTTATTATATGATTTAAATCTGTTTAAATAGAATTAAAACCTCGTAAATATGATTGGTAACTAATTTAATGTCAAATAAGAGATATGATCAGATGAACTAAAAACCCTGAGGAAAATGGAATGTTTGGTAAACTGTCAAAATGAGTCACCAATGGCTGAGGCTCCAACACTGATCTACCAAGGATTATCCAACAATGTTTATCCATGAATGCCAGTACATAGACACTAATATATAGACATGAACTACTGATGTTGATCCATCAATGTTGAGTCACTGACGAGAGTCATTGATGTGACCAACCGATAATGTCTCGCTGATGTGAGCTATTGACACTTAGAAACCAATAGCGAGTCACCAACATGATCTACGTACATGAGTCACCAAGGATGATTATCTACAAAGAGACACTAATTCTAGATATACCAACATTATTATCCGACATGACTTACTGACAAGAGTTACTGATGCGACCTACTAACACAAGTCGCCACCGTGACATAATGAAGGAAAAATTATAATTTATTAAAACACGTCAAATAAGCGAACATTTCCTCCAAAAACAACCCATGAACTAGATTATGAAAATGTAAATGACTGGGGAGGTCTATTCCATTATATCTGATACCGCTCAAAATATTCTCTCCCTAAAAAATTAAAACCAATCCAATAAAAGAGAGGTGTGCTAACAACCACCTCATAAGAAACCTCTTAAGGTTCTTGTTGCACAAGAACCAACACTACCGTCATCAATGTTGAAAAATAAACAAATCTACAATGTTCAAATGATAGATTGAAACCAAAAAATAGAAGAAAATATCTTCCAACATCTACTACACCGAACCAACCATATGATACACCACTTGAGCACCAAAACCACACAATCCCTACACATGAATTATAGAATTCCAACCTCCATGTTGAGATTCAATCCACTATAGGTAGCACTGACTCTCTCTCAAGAGTTTAATAATATCTCAATTAATGCATCTCGAATAGGAATTAGGTCTTCCTCTCCTCGTTTATAGGACATTACCACACATCATATATCAATGAAAAAATTCCTCTTATAGAAATCAAGGATCAATAATTACATCACAAAGACAATCACAGAAGAAAAAATCAAAAAATTCTCAGGTACTCATAACACATATGTGCTTCTCTCTTTTATGTACATTCCTCTAGGCCACCAAATCTCAACAACACAAGAACTAATGATATTTTCTATCCATGAAAAAATAATTATAGTTATGATCAAGGATATCCAATGTCCACTTTACGTAAATTTCGTTATACATGATATCCATCACTCCTTTAGCATTGAGAGGGGAGTCATATAAATGATATCAACGAAGCTAGGATACTCGAAAGAAATAATGGATACTCTCCCACTATAGTGGAAATGCTAACCGGTATTCCACATCCCTATATTTCCCCAACACCTTGATGTATCTGATAAAGCTTGTAGATAGTTATCCTCCTCTGTCAGACCACAACTTCCTACGTCATGGGGAAACATTCAATAACACATCGTCTCTATCCTCAAACTCCTAGGGACACCTCATTCAATCTCCATATGACTTCAATCAGTCTTGTACTTCCCTCATCCTCTCATTAACTAAACAAACATTCTCTATCTTGAAATTCACTACCATAGAGCTTAGAACAGTTTTCTCCCCCACCTTTATCTAGATGTAATATAACACCCTGACCCTAGTTACCAAGAGTCAGTACATTATATCATAATATTTGCATGATCACAAGTGATCAAATACAAGAAGACCAATCAGTTTAGTTTCCAAGGATGAACTAGACACATTCATTAGTTTTACATTACATCATTAAATAAAAACATCAACAACATGTTTCCCTTTTTGAACACACATATATCTTTAGCCTATCCTAGCAGGTCAACCACAAAATACTTCTACACATCCTGGAAAAATAAAACATAGAAAGGGGTGTGCCCATACACCCAGTAAGGATAACAATATAGAGGAAACGTTTACAAATAACCATAATCATTTAAGGAAATGTATAAGACAAAATCCAAGGCCTTTTAAATTTAAAGATCATCATAATATATCAAAGATAAAATCAAAGAATTCTATTTAATTATTCACATGGATATTGTACTAGTCGAATAGTCACATGCAATAATAATAACCACTTTCATCATCATGGAATTAATAATTACATACTTCATAACCACATAATCAATGCCTCGTGCCAATACTACAAATAAGATTTTGTCAAGGCCTAGTTCAATGAAACTAGTTTGTCTCATGAGACCTACCGTTGCATCGAGGAGCTATAGTGGGCTCCACCAAGCACATACTAAGTCCAATGCCTTCCTCATATGAAATTATTTAAACATAACATAAAGATTCATATTAAAACAAGCATATGAAATGTCAATAATTTATCCATAAACCATGAATGGTTTATAATTAACACATCTGTAGTCAATCATATCACATAACCATCAATAAAATTTTCAAGTTTTATATCACAATAAATAAACTTCAAAAATGCTCAAAATCCATCCCAAGATATTGATATAAATGAAATCAAATTTTTTTTAGAGAAATATCTCTTTTTATTTTGAAATCATTAAAATGTCAAATACTTATAAAAGGAAATAATTATATTAAAAATATTATTATAATCTTGTATGGGTTTCTTTGATGATGATATAATGGTGGAAAATAGTCACATCCACTGTATAAGTTAAAAAAAGACATTCTTACCTTAATTTTGTCGAAATGGTTATAAAGTACCTTGTTTGAAAAATGACAGAAAGAATAATTTCAAAACATATATATTCAAATAAGGGTATAAATGAATTTATCCCATAGTTTAGTAAATATAAAAAAAATTGAATTATATTTTTAAGATAACATGAATGTGGATGATATAGAGGTCCCAGTAGATACTTACGTAAAATAAACCTCGGATAATAAAGAGATTGTGAAATTAACCCTTACCTTGTACTTTTCATTAGTTGATGGTTTGTTAACCAGATATGTAATATTTGAAACAATGTTATTTAATTATAAAAAAACTTTATACGTAAATATGATATCATATATGGTCATCTAATATTGATTTGATAATAATATTTCATTGGTATATTCGTTTCGAGTGTTAACTGATTCATATTCCTTTACATGCTTGGTTACATAAGACTTTTTGTTTATGTATAGGATGTATATAATTTTTATAAATAATTATATTATGTTCATAAACATTATATTTAATCATAAAATGAAAATTATACTTGAATTATTACGATAGGGAATGGTTCTTATTGACTTCAAGGAGACAGTAATCTGTACGTACGCACGAGCAACAATATCACTATATTGATATTAATATAGTATGTAATTGGATGGAATATCATATATGAATAATCATTAACATGTTATATTTATTAGTTATATCATTTATACTAATTATTATACCCATCCAAATAATTATGTGTTTGAATAACAAACTACACTACAATGTGGAGACAGTATGTCGTACGTATGCATGTATGGTGACTTTGTCATTAATATGATGGATAGAGTAATGAATATGGTTTTAAAAAATTTATAATGACATAAAAATATATAGAATATACTGGAGTTATTATTTAAAAATGGAAACAATAAAGAAGGATGTGGTGGAAGAAGAAAAGAACGTGAAAGAGGTGATGAAATATTTACCTCTTATTCTGGTTCTTCCTTTTGTGTTGATCAAAAGGGATCCATAGGATGGCTTTATGAACAAAAAAATGCCACTAGAATAAAAATAGGAATTATTATAGTATATTTTTAGGGGTTAGAATAGCCAAAAGGCTCTTGAGGTGTGAATTTAAGAGAAGGGGAAATTCCGTTTTATAAGTGATGTGAGGGTCACTTTAGGAAAAGCGTGAAATAATATTTCATAATAAAATAATTTTGAGTTTCTAATGGATCCAAAATGATTTTATTATAATATATGGTGTTTATGGGTCTGAAAACTCTCAAATAATACATTTTATATAGGTTTATGTCACCATATAAACCTTATCATTTAGATTTAACATTTAGTTAAATAGTTGGTCATTTAACATGTCACTTTGTATTTTAATATTATATGGTTAATAATCTTACTATAAACATCCAATAGAACACTAAGTGATTAATTATTAATATATATAACCTTATATATTCCCTTTGGCCTAACTTTATATTTTTATGAAAATTATATCTGTTAATAATATAATATTTTTTTAAAAACTTAATTATGTCAATTTTGACACTATTTAGTATATATTTTTTTATAAATCACAACAAAATTATTTATTCAAGAAACAATTATATAATCAACCCTATCATGTCATATTGACCTATAAAATTATTGGAGTTCATCAAAAGTCTCAAATTACATTTATTATTATATTTATAATATCAATTTCTTTAATCTTTCTTTAATAAGGTAATTAGTGCATCATCATTGTGTCATAAATATATTAAATTATATAATGTCTAAAAATTATAAATAAAATACCATTATGTAGTAAATCATTTTATATTTCTAATGAATATTAAAAGTAAAATTTATATTTTGGGTAACCCTATATTAAAAATGGTTTCGTTATTAAACATTGAATTTAACTCTTTTAACTCTACTTTAAATAAAATAATAATAAATGTCCTAATATAATCTACGTGGACCAAATGGGATCATATTTTATTCTTATGGTTGTTTTTTGTCTAATTACACTTATCCAATAGAATTAGGACATGTGTTATGTTAATAATGATATCATTTTTACCCTTAATTACCCTGTTTACCTTTAACCGTGGTAAATAAAAGTCAAAATTACTATTCACCAAAAATTATTTTCATCTTATTGAACCACATTTTACTTACTGATATTAAATGTGTGTTTCGGATTTTGTATATTCAACTCAAAAAAACTGTAGAATTATGTTTTATGAAAATTTGCAAATGCTCATAGGAGATAGTTAAAAGACGGTACCATGTTCAATAAACTTTTTATATATCTATGTGTATTATAAAATGAATCCAATAAGTTACATTGAACTTATATTGGTATTATTTATATATTTTAAACTAAAATAAATTTAAATAATATATATTAAATTAAATAAAATTTCAGTTTTAACTAATAATGCAATGTTTTTCACTATTCATAAAAAATTTAATGTTTTCAAAGAAATACTAAACATTCAACCTAAGCTAATTTTGATATTCCAAATCAAAAAATGAAGTCCATTTTGAAAGATAAAATTTATTAAATTTCAGAAAATGGGTATTTCTATTCATAGCGGCTAGTTTTATTTAATGTGGTATGTTATAATCTCGAAGTTGCATAAAATTCAAACTATGGAATTATTCAAAGGGAAACATATCATGGAAGCTTAGGGTGTTACATTATTCCATACATAAAATAATTTCATCCTCGAAATTTCTAGAATATAAATACATGAAAAAATTCGGGTGGTTATTCATCAAAAGTACCTCGAGTTTCCACGTTTCCTCTTCTATATTATGGTTTCTCCATAGAAATATTACCAAACGAGTCGTCCGGTTTCTCATCACTTGTTCTATAGTATTAAGAAGTTTGATAGGCTCTTCACAATAAGGAAAATTAGGTTCCAGCTCACTTTTCTCATAGGTGAGTACATGTGTTGTTTCAGGATTGTATTTTCTTAATTGTGATACATGGAATACATTGTGAACATTATAGTGACTTGGAGGCATTTCCAAACAGTAAACTACATCCCCAATTCATTCTATAATTTCAAAAGGTCTGATGTACATGGGACTTAGTTTACCCTTCTTACTGAATTGTATAACTCCCATCCATGGAGATACCTTCAAGAAATCATTATCTCCTACTTGAAATTGCAAATCTCTTCTTTGTTTATCTACATAGCTCTTCTTCCTACATTGAGCTACGTTGATTTGGGTTTGGATAATATTATCTTTTCCATTTTTTCCTTAACATGTTATGGGCCTATGTGTTCTCTTTCACCAACATAATCCCAACATGTTGGTGTTCAAAATCTCCTTCCATATAATGCTTTATAAGGGTCTCTCTAGATACTTTAATAGAAGCTATTGTTATAGGAAAATTCTACTAGAGGTAAATATTGATCCCAATTACCTTTAATGTAATGTGAGGATGATCTCAACATGAATTATATTGTTTGAATAGTCTATTCTCATTGTCCATCGGTTTGAGGGTGGTAGGTAGTGCTCAAATGAAATTCAGTGTCTAGGGCCTTTTGAATACTTTTCCAGAATCATGATGTAAAATGGGGATGACGATTTGAATGAATCAATATAGGTAATCAATGATGTATTAAAAATTCATTAAAATATAGTCTTTTCAGATGTTCAAGTGGTAAATCTTCTCTTATAGAATGAAAATGTGTTGACATGGTATGAGGATCAATGATGACCCCTATTTCATCATTCCTTATAGGAGTCTTCAGTACCCCCATGACAACGTCCATCGTAATATTATCTCAATTCCACTCAGGTATGGTGAAAGTTAATATTAATCATCTAGGCTATTGCCTTCCATATTTCACTTGTTGAAAAATTATACATCTTGACACAAAATCAGAAATCTCCCTCTTCAGGTTGTCCCACCAAAAATATTCCGTCAAATCACAATACATCTATGTGCTACCAGGGTGTATAGTGAAATTGGAGCTATGATAAGCATCCAATAAATCCCTTTTCAGGTCAGTTATACTTGGAACACAACGACACTTCACAAATTTCAAAATTATATCTTCATATATGAAGTCACTCAATCTCTCATCATTCATAACTTTAATCTTATTTTGAAATTCCTCATCATCAGTCTGAGAACTTTTGATCCATTATAGTAAAGATTGTTTGAAAAAAATTAGAAAAGTCATTGATGTTTCACAAAACGGTTATTCCCATATCCATATTTACTAGATCCATGTATATATGATCCTTTTCAACTATCATCTTATTCAAAACTCCATGATCATTTCGGCTCAAAGAATCTGCCACATTATTCGCCTTCCACGAGTGGTTTTGTATAGTGAAATCACAATCATTGAGTAGTTCAAGCCCTCATGTTTCACTCATGTTGATTTATTTTTGTGAGAAAATATACTTCATCCTTTTTTTATCATTATAAATCTCAAATTTTTTACCATAGTGATAGTGTCTCTATATTTTTCAGAGAAATGATTACAGGTGCTAACTCAATATCATGAGTGGGATAGTTTTGTTCATGAATTTTTTGCTACCATGATTCATAGTCAATAACTCTATCATTAAGCATAAATACACAACCAAGTCAATTTTTTGATGCATTGGGATAAATAAAAAACCAATCACTCCTTGATGGTCGAGTCAAGATATGAGCATTGAATAATCTTCTCATCAGTTTTCAAAACATTCTTCAAACTCTTTGTTCCAAAAAAGTATAACCCCGTTATGTGTGAGCTAGGATAATGGTTACCCAACGAGCCAAAATTCTAGAAATCATCGATAATAACAATCTATACAAATAAAACTCAGGACCTCAGTAATACTTGTCGGTGTGGGCCATTCTTGGATTTCCTTGGTCTTTGATGGTCCAACATAGATTCTATTCTTAGAGGCAATATGGCCAAAAAAGTAATCACTTGAAGCCAAAATTCACACATGCTAAACATCCCATAAAATTCATTTCTTTTAAGAGTCTATAGAATAATGTACAACTGATTTTTCTGTTCTTATTATAATTTAGTCTATACTAAGATATCATAATTAAAAACCACCACAAATTCATCATGTTAATTCCTTAAAACTATATTAATTAGATCAACAAAGAATGATGGTGTATTAGTCAATCCAAAAGGCATTACAATTATCACGTAATGCTCGTACCTGGTTTGAAATTTTGTTTTTAGAATGTATTTCTTCTTTACACACAACTGATGATTTCTAGATCAAAGTTCAATCTTTTGAAAAAAAAACCATCTTCATGAAGAAGGTCGAATAAATCATCAATATGAGGTAGGGGATACATGTTCTTTATTATTATAGCATTGATCTCTCTATAGTTAATGCACAACCTCATAGCTCCACATTTTTTCATAAGAAAATGAATATGGGATCCCCATAGAGAAACAGTAGTGAAAATAAATCCCTTATTACTCAATTTCTATGTTTGTTTCATTAGTTCCCCTAATTCAATAATGACCATTCTATAAGGGGTCTTCAATATGGGTCCTCAACAAGGAACTAAATCAATTTAAAACTCAATTTCTCATTCTGGAGGATGCCCAGGTAAATCCAGTGGAAACAAATCAAAATATTCTTTCATAATTGGTATGTAGTCTATTCAAACATTCTTTTCCACACCCATAATTATTTCATCTTATTCTTCCCCAAAAATATAATTTAATAGAGATACTATGGGTGGATCTAGATAAGAATTAGGTGATGACATTTCTACTCTAATGATAAGGTTCCCCTTATCATCATTGATAATTGTATCCTCTAACTTCATACATTAAATTTTCACATCATAGTTTGAAATCAATTCCATATAATCGGTTATATCAAATTCAATCACTGATACGACGATGAGATCAATACATAAAGAACCTTTATATGTCCTAATGGAAACTGTTTCACAAAACTTTGTTGCAATGATAATTCCCTTACGAGTTTTTACTGACAACTCCCTTTTTAAATAAAATTAGAAATATATAATTTTCATAGAAAAATGGGATGATAAGAAAGAATGAAATGATCCAGAATCAAATAATGCTTTGGCTAAACTTGAGGAGACCAATAAATTACTTTCCACTATGTCTTTCGGAGAGTCTAACTCCGCAGTGGTGATCACATAAACATGGTCTTTCACTTTTGGCCTTTTCAAAGGTATGTTCCCTTGGAGCTTAAGTCATTAATTTGAATAATGCCCCTTTTCACTAAAAGGGTAGCATTCAAAATTGACAGTCTCTTTTCTCCCCTTCCAATCACGAGTGTGGTTTCCTTTTTCACCTCACTTGTAACAGACTCACATTCCCTTCAATCAAGTACTAGGATATTTCTTCCCACATTTACCGCATGATGGATATTAATCTTTTTCCTTCTTCCCCTTATTTCCGTTTAAAGAGTGTTCAGTAGATCTATTGTTCTCCTACTTTTATTTAATGTCAAAAGAAATAGAGAATTCATTTTTTGTCTTGATATCACATGAGACAATATTTTTTTATTATAAGAAGGATTGTGAGAATAATGCTAGTCAGAGAAAGGATATTAGCCCATCAATGAATCAATCAATATTACTCCTTGGGTTATGTATATAATCTGATGTATTCCATGCTAACCTTGTATTGTTAGCCTCGTACTTTGTGACATTCTCATCATCCTTTTTCCACAGACTCAAAAATTGTCTTTCCATATCCGCGCGATGGTGACAATGAGAGTGTTTTTCTAAGAAATCATATTTACACTCCATCCATTCCATGCTCAATAATTTTTCATCTTCCTTTGTGTTTTGGATTAATGACCACCATTGATTTGCATCTCCCATGGGGCAATAAACTGCCATGATAACTTTTTCCCTATCACTACTCCCCAAAGCATGAAATTTTTTTCTAAGGAATTTATCCATTGCTCAGCTACAAATGGATTTTTACTCCCATTGAATGACATTTCTTTTTTCCTCATGAATAGTTCTAGCATTGATCTTCCGCATTTTGGAATAGGGTGCTCCATAAGGATAAGG
This sequence comes from Viscum album, assembly GCA_963277665.1. Classification (NCBI taxonomy): domain Eukaryota; kingdom Viridiplantae; phylum Streptophyta; class Magnoliopsida; order Santalales; family Viscaceae; genus Viscum; species Viscum album. Next base: position 1,022,241,488 of record OY728143.1, read on the forward strand.
TTACTATTCATAACCTGAGTGAGTTGTCCTAGTATGGTGATAAGCTGATCAACACTAGCTGCATCCCCAGATCCACTATAATTATCTTTAGTAAGATTTAAATCAATACATAGATTACATGCATTGAAATATTTTACATTCCTTCTAATATGAGGCATTTCTAAATAATGACATACACTCGATTAGTTAAAAAAATTGCAATACATAATTAGAAACATGTAAAACACTTAACAGAAATTGAACAGTTTGTGGATATAATCCATAATCATAAAAAAATTCGTTGATAAGGTATATACTCATAAACCTTTCATAATGGTTTTTAATGATAATTTGAATTATCCTAATCAAGCCTCCTGGGAGTGTCATAACTAAGTGTGCAACAAGTCCCGCTGTCGTGCATCAGCACTCGTTCGAGACTAGCTTAAAGTAGTGTTTTTGGGTATTACCCCTGGGTACATCTATGCCAGAGCTGACTCTACCTACTCATATCTAGATAGGGATTTTATTCTTTGAAAACTCACAAAATACCCACAATAAAAAAAATTTAGGATGTTCTTCTATACTAATCCTTAATTTCTATCTTAGGGTAATGTTCTCTAATGAGAGTTCTTCTAAATGTTTTTTCCAATTTTCGTACTAAAATTTATATGATAATGACCTAAAATGTTGTTGAAATAAGTCAATGTTTAAAAACATATTCTTAATAACTACTGTATATGTGTCTAGTAGGTTCGAACCCATAGGGATTGTAATTTTGGATACTAATCTCCTAAAAATTCAAGTGGAAGCTCCACTGGTGTCTGCAAAATAATGATTTTTTATAACTTTTTATATACTTTTTTATAAGAAATGTAGTGACAGAACACTACAGATCTTGTATATAAACTATGTTGAAATGATAAACATGTGAGAACAAAGGGGAACAGAGATATAAAGTACTGAAAAATGAACTATCTATTTAAAATGCTCTGGGAGTAATTTACATTCTACTGGTTTTAAAGGTGTTTCAATTCACATCTAGTATTGTTGCAGAGTACCACTATAAGAAGTATGACTCACCTCCTTTTCCAAGAGTTAAATCACACTAGTATAACAATTTAAGATTTTTCCACTCTAAATTAATCAACTGTGATCTATTTTGAAAATTAACAACAAGACAAACCCATCATATGTCTTGAAGTCTTTTGAATCTTTTTTTGAAAGGTGTTTCCACAATCAATCTCGCCAACTGACTATTAAATCTTGTAATTATGTTCTAGTGGTACATGATATTGGATGAAATCGGTATCGATCTTGCTGATCAATATTGAATACATTCCAAAGGGTTAAGTGAAATGAGAATAAAAAGTAACCTGTAGAACTTCAATTCATCCCCGAACTGAAATTATTTAGCCAAAAAATTATATATTATGAAAACAGTAATTGAAGACATGCTAAACAAAATGTAAGAAATAAAAAGTAAAGGAATGTCGAATTCCCCAAAAATACTCTGCTCTTATGCTCCTCCAGCTCCATGAAGAGGTACGAGAGTCACCCACCAGACTCCTTATGTTCCTGATGAGAGAGAAACTCTCGAATCTCCAATCATTCCCTTGATGTGTGAATTCCCCTCTCCCCCACTTCATTCTACTATTTGCTCTGCTTTAAGTAGCTACTGTCAAAAGATTCTTGTCACCGCTTTTTTTTCCACCGACTTTAAATATCCATTAACTATTCACCGCACAACATTCACTTTTTTGCGACTGGCACGTTGCAGCAACAACATCTGTGTATCACCAGTGAAGGAAGAAATAGAGTGGAGGTGCGGTTCTGTTCAACACCAGTGGCAATGCAACAAGGATCTTTGAGACATCGAGAGACCGATACAGAAATAAATCGGTGTCAAGGAATGAGACCAATAGAAGGATGGAATCGGTGAGTCAATTAATGCATCGGTGTGTGCGTTTAATGAGTCGGTGCAAGAAATTAAGAATAAATGAATATCGGTGTGTGCGAGACACACCGTTGGAGAAAAAACGAGACACCGATAGATGAAACAGATCGGTGAGTCGGTAACTCACATATAGAAGACACATAAAGAAAAATGAGTAACTGATAATTAAAATAACGGGTAATTAACCGGAACGACGTGAAACTAATGATGATTTAGGATATCAGTGAGTGACGAAGTGGGAAAAAAAGAAATTAATAGTATTGGTGAATTTTTAAAAACACCGATGAATGGATAAAAGAATCGGTGTTTTATGACAAATAATAGGAACCTGAAACCGATGAAAAGAGAAACCAAAGAGGAAATAAATTGCTGTAACACGGCACCAAGGATTATTTTGGGGATCAGTGTGTCAGTGACTCACCGATAGAAGGAATTAAAAAGTTCCAAATGGCGATTCCAAATAACATCGGTGTGTCTTGGCAAACCGTTAGTTAAAATAAAAAAGTATTGATGTGTGACACACCGATGAAAGAAAATAATGACTTAGTAAAATATATATAAAAAAGAGATGGTAACCGATGGAAGGATCTGCGTGTCAGAACATCAGTGTGTCGCAAGAGACCAATGGTGATTCGAAGTGATCGGTGAGTCAAGACACACCGATAGTTAAAAAAACATCGGTGTGATGAAACATCGGTACGTCACTCACTGATTCTACAAATTGAAGTAAATAAAATTTAATTTTAAGAAAATAAAAAAAATGGTAAAACACTTATTAATTAACAAAAAAGTGAAATTAATGAAAGTGTTTATGATTATATCATTAGTTGTAACTGAAAACTATCTAAATTAAATAACAAACAAAAAATAAAGGTAACTTAATTATTAACAAAGATTAATAAATTAATATTAATGAAAAATTCATAAAAAAATTAACCGCACACATGATTAAATTAAAATTTACTAAAGATATTAAACAATAAAGTTAATTAATTAAATGAAAAATTGAAAAGATAAAATTAATAACAAATTATCTTATAATAATTAAAATTAAATTATTAACTTATTTTCATTGTAGAATAATTGAACCAGTTTAAATGTAATGTTAATTTATTTAAGTAAATAAGAATAAAATAGTAATGTCCTAAATTAAAAACTAAATTTAATTAATATAATGAAAAATAAAAATTAATTAAATAAAAAACATTTAGAAATATTTAAAAGTACTCCAAATTTATGATTATTAACCTAGAATGTAATTTAATATTATTAAAATAATTATAATGACAAAATTATCTATTTAAAAGAATAAAATCACAAATTTAATTCTAAAAATGATTATGTAAAATATTTAGGGATAAAAAAAGTGCAATTATTTATTAATAAGTGTGAAAATAATTAATTAAATTGATAAAACTTAAATAAAAGATGTGGAAAAACTATGTAAAATTAGAGCCACATCAAATTCCCCTACACTTAAGCATTTTTTGACCTGAAACAATTCCATGTCACTAGGTCCTTGAAAAACATTAAAGTGTTTATTATTAAGATGACACAGTAATATGTTAAGCACTCAAAAACAAAGGACAAAACATAACAGCAGGATTTTTGAAAATGAATTACTCATATGAATCTTACCTATAACAAATAATCAAGGGTAATTATGAAATATATGAGTCATCAAACATTAAAAATGTCATGCCTCATATTTGATACTAATTGATGACTTACTTCAATCAAGGCTTACGTTCAGTGTCCAAGAATTACAAGAGGTAAAACGACAATGGAATTAATACCTTAACCATGGGACTTTGTACTTTTATTTTTCACATATGTTCGAAAAATAATTTTTTTATGAATCACTTTAAAGAAGAAACCTAAATGACTTCTATATAAAAAAAATTTCCCCTTTATCATTGGTGTTAATCAATCCTGTCACCTTAATGAGCTCATTTTTGACCATGGACACATTATTTTATTTTTCCCATTCCATGTATCATTTTCTAAGAATTGTGAAATGCACTTATTCAATGTGTACAGAGGGCTTAAAGTTTACAGAAACACACCCAACATCTACGGTCTCAAAGACTCCCTATGGGATCCTAGATGCCCAAAATAATCCAGTTTCCAATGTTTAATATAAAAATCATTACCATTGGGTCATTTAAGAAGGTTACATTTAATATTTAAAAAAATGAAAGAGGCCCCTAAATTCAGAATCAAACACCCAGTTCTGAGGGTTATGATCATAATTATATTAAAAGGATAACCATATCACATTTAAAATTTGTTCCTAAAACACAATATCCATTAAATTACTATGTAAGATCAATCAAAAATCATCCATTATCATTAATTTCAGTTTTAGAGCAGTTCTTAACTACCAGTAAGGAACGTTTCCTCTGGAAAGACCCAATTGAGAATAGTGTAAAGCCTAAAAATAAGAAAACTTTTTGAAAATTTTTAACCATTATCTACAAGAAATTAAAATTTGTAGTTGGAAATGAGGAGATTTCAATTAAACACAGTTTAGCACAGTCAAGAATTGACCCCCTCCCCCAAATATAAAATCCAAATTTTCCCCAAATTTCGACTTCTAATGTGGAGAAGAACAATTAATCAATTAAATTTCAAAACATAATTTCAATTAAGTGGATATATGACATGGATAAAGGGTATTAATGAAGTTAATTTTTTTCCCACAATGAATTAATTACCAATAGGTTTATTAAAAAGTAAAAACCATAACATCTATGTCCAGTGACAATGATTTTCATTTTAGCTCAAAATAAGCATATAAGGTGTGAGATCACAATTAATTGGATGTAAGCATTTAACAATGTATGTTTCCAATGGATGTTCAATATAGCATAAAGATTCATGCTAAACATCCAATTGACTAATTGTTTCCAATGAAAAACACAACTACCAGCAAACATGTACCCCCCGCCCCACACTTAATTTCATGCATTGAATGGGTTTTAAAGAAAAAAATTCATTTCACATCAACAGGAACATACATATTTTTTTTAATTCAATAAAACTTTTGTAGTTGCAAAAAATAAGCAACAAATGTTTTCAAGTAAGAAGAAATTATTTTAGATCCATAACATAGAGAGAATAATTTTCATGAAATACCTTCATCGTATTTTCCAAAAATAAGTTGAAAAATTATTATTTCAGTAGAAACACAAGTAGCATAATTTTATTACAAAAAACAGGAGATGAAATAGTTTCAAAAAGTAGAAGTACTTACCTGACTACGTTCTTGTCCAAAAATTATCATGGGAATTCTACTCCTTTATTGATACAAGCAACAGGAACCTAAAAACAAAGAGCATGTAACCAAGGAACAATGTCCAAGTTGTAATATGTATTTCATAAAAAAACATAGCACATAAGCATTACTTTATTCAAGGTTAAATAGAAACAACATAAATACAGAATGAACCATGGGATGCCTCCCATGAAGCACTATGTTTAATGTCCCCAACCAAAATTTATTCAAGAACAATTTTTATGCTCAGTGAAGGTAGCCAGGACCTTTGTTTGTCCCTAAAAATAATGTTTCACTCATTTCCCATTAACTAACATGGGTTTATTCTCTTCACCTATAACTTATAAAGCACCATTCTTAAGCACCCACACAATTGTAAACAGTCTAGAACAATTGGAATACAACTTTCCAGGACAGATTTTATGTCTAGAGTTAAAGAGAAGGACCTTCTGTCCCGGTTTAAACTCCTTGTTTTGAATGATAGAATCGTGAAATATATTTTTTCCCCTCTTTATGAATTCGTGATTTATCATAACTCTCTCAATCTTTTAATCTCATCATGTTCACTAAACTCAAGTAATCTCCCCTCATGAGCACTCTTAAAATCAATGTTTAGATCCTTAACAGCCCAATATGACTTAAGTTGCAACTCCATTGGTAAATGACAACATTTCCCAAACAATATCCTATAAGGAGACATACCTATTGGTGTTTTGAAAGCAGTACTATAATCCAATAAAGCATCATCCAATTTAGGATACCAGTCTTTCCTAGAGTTTGACACAACATTCTCAAGAATTTCTTTCAGTTCCTTGTTTTCAATTTCCACTTGTCCACTGGAATCTGGATGATAAGGGGTACCAGTTTTATGAACAAAACCATATTTATCCATTAAAGCGTTCAATTTATAGTTCTTAATGAGAGTTACATTATCATTTATGAAAGCTCTTTGGACTCCAAATTTTGGAAATATGTTATTTTTTACAAATTTTGTTAAATAATTGGCCTGATTGTTTGTTATTGTCACTGCCTCAACCCATTTCAAAACATAGTCAACAACAATAGGAATATACTCATTCCCATTAGATGATGGAAAAGGACCCATGAAGTCTAAACCCCAAAAATGAAAAATTTCAACTTCCAGGATTCCTTTTTGTGGTAAATCTTGCTTCCTACCCACATTACCCAGCCTCTGACAGATATCACGACCAACCAATAAAATCATATCATCCTTAAAAATAGTAGTCCATTAGAGACCATATTGTAGGACTTTTTGAGCGGTTCTTTCAACACCATGGTGACCTCCCCAAGGAGAAGAATGAAAAATTTATATGACATGTATCATATCATCCTCAGTTATACATCCCATATGAATACCATTAGAACATATCCTAAATATATAAGGATCATCCCAAAAATAATATTTACGCTCATAAATGAACTTCTTTATTTAGTTATTGGATAATTTTTTGAGACAAACACATGCTGCAAGGTAGTTGAAAAAATTTGAAAACCAATAAGATTTCCTGATTGACATAGTAAGCATCTTCTCATTAAGAAATAAAGTGTTAATCTCCCTTGAAATTTCAGATTCAAATTGAGTAATAGGAATCCTATATAGGTTATCAGCAACTAAAATTTTAGGTCCCTACATATACCTAATTTCTAAATAAAATTCTTGTTGCAACAAGATCCATCTAATCAGCATGGGTTTAGTTTCATTCTTAGACAACAAGAACATTAATGTTGAATGACCAGTAAAAATGAAAACTATTGAACCTAAGAGATACTATCAAAACTTCTCTAGAGCAAACACTACTGCTAGAAAATTCTTTTTCAGTGGTGGTATAATTATTTTGGGCATCATCTAGTAGTCTAATAGCATAATACACCACATGTACTATCTTATCTTCCCTCTTTCCAAGTACAGAACCTACAACCATATCACTAGCATCACACATTAGTTAAAAAGCTAATTTCCAGCCAGGTGTAGTGATGAAATGTGAGGTAGTGTGTTTACATTTAAGAAAATTAAATGATTTCAAACAATTTTAATCAAAATTTATAGGTGCATACATGAACAACAATGAACATAAGGGATTAGTTATTTTAGAAAGATATTTTATGAATCTTTGGTAGAAACCGGCATGCCCTAGAAAACATCTAACACATTTGACATTTACAAGAGGTGGATGTTTTTGAGTAACATGAATCCTAGAAATATTAACTTCTAGAACTCTCTTGGAAACCTTATGAACTATAAAAATACCGCCTGTAACCATGAATTGAAAATTTTCCCAATTAATAAAAAGGATGGTTTCAATGCTTCTCTCTAAGACTAATTCAAGATTTCTAAGACAAGTATCGAATGTACTACCCACAATCGAGAAATCATACATGAATACCACAATAAATCTCTCAATATTATCTGAATAGATATCCATCATACACCTTTGAAAGGTGGATGGAGCTCCACACAACCCAAAGGGCATCCACCTGTAGGTAAATGTTCCAAAGGGGCATGTGAATGTGGTCTTTCCCTGATCCTCTGGATCAACAAAAATATGGTTGTAACCAGAATAGCCATCCATAAAAGAGAAAGAAACTCATTTCAAGCATGCCTTTCAAGAATTCTATCCAAGAAGGGCCTTGGAAAATGGTCCTTAATAGGGGTTTCATTAAGCATCCTATAATCAATATAGACTCTCCATTTCGTGGCCTTCCTAACTTGTACATATTCATTTTTCTATTTTTAACTATAGTGAAACCTCCTTCTTGGTAACAACCTGGACAGGGCTGACCCAAGAACTATCAGAAATGGGATAAATCATTCAAGTATCTTGAAGCTTGATCACTTCCTCTCTCACAACTTGTTTCATTTTAGTATTTTAGATTCTTTGACATTCTACCCTAGGCTTATATTCACTCTCCATAGGTATTTTATGCATACAAAATGAAGGACTAATACTCTTGATATCAGTTATTGTCTAGCCTCTAGCATATTTAATCCTTTTCAACACATTCAACAATATTATTTCTTGATTTTCATTTAGTTCAGTAGACATTATTACTGGAAAAGTAGATTTCTCACCCCGAAACGAATATTTAAGATGAGAAGGGATTGGTTTCAGTTCTAATGTGGGTGGTTCTACACTATAAGGAAAACTCTTATGAGTAAGAGTTACAAGATCATCAACATATTTCTTGTAGGGAGTATTAATAGATGAATAATTTTCAATTACTTGTTCAGATTCATTGGTAATAGTTTTGCTACCCAAAGTGGGCAGTATACAGTCCAGATTTTCCATATCATATTGTAATAGGTTAATCAAAGAAGAGTCAGCTAGTTGTATTAAAAGTTCTCCCTCAGTATCATCAAAGTGTTCCCCAAGGTTGTTGTTAACTGAAATACCCTCAAATTCACTCAAAAATATCCTATGTTAAAAAATAGAGGACTCTTCCACAATAGAAACTAGACAATTGTCCAGTTTTGACAAATATTCCAGATTTGGAGTTTGAGTAGAATTTTTGACTTTTAAAATAGATTCAACATGATTTTTGGCCTCACAAATTATTCCTTCAACAGATGAATGATTTTCAAAATTTTCAAAATTTTTAGTTGAGTTCTAATTTTCTAAGGACTCTATCATTGAACAATTTTTAGAAAACAATGGTACTTTAAAATTTTTAAACACATTTAACTCTTCTTGTTGTTCTCCAATTTAAAAATTTATTGACCCTTAGAAACATAAATAACAGCACAACCTATGGCCAAGAAAGGGCCTACCCATGATTATGGGCACTTATTGATCACATTCTATATCTACGAATAAAATGTCTGCATGCAAAAACAGCTACCCAACTCCAACTATAAAATCATCTACCGTACACATAGGATGATTGAATTATCTATCAGGTAACTGTAGTATGACTATGGTGGGTTGAAGGTCACCCAAACTCAATTATTGAAACAGTTAGTATGGGAGCAGATTAGTACTAGCACCTAAACCACAAAAACAGTTGAGTTGATCAATGTTTATTAGTGTACAAGGTATGACAAAAATACCTGGGTCTTTCAGTTTAGGAGGGATTTTCTTTTGAAGTACATCATTGCATTTCTCAGTGAGGTTATGAGTAGAAAATTCATCTATTTTTTTGTTTGAAACAATTTTCATAAGAGATTTTAAATAATATGGAATTTGAATTAAATCATGAATGAATGGAATATTCACCTAATGATTAGAAATGGTACCATGGAACTGAAGAAGTATATCCATGGTGTTACTTTTTGGTTTCAACTTCTTAGGGAAATGGACGGGTGGGGAAAAAAATTCAGAAAAATAGCAATATCCCTCACCTCTTCCTCAAAATTTTCTTTTACATTATTCTTTAGATTTTTAGATGATGTTTCAGCTTGAGATGTGAAAAATTCCGATTTAGATCATTTCCAAGACTTTTCTGTGAATTTGGAGCATGTGTGCAAATCTGATTTGTATTTCCTGATTGAGGCAGATTTTTATTTTGGGTCTTTTCAGTTTCCTTTTCAGCAATAGTTTGTGTATTAAGCCCACTTCTTGTTACAACAGCCATGGAATTATCTCTTGTGTTAATATCCATTTTACATAGAAGTCTACCTTTTTCACTATATGATAAATCTCTAGCAAGATTACGTAGTTGTGTTTCCATGATTTTTATTCTAACATCAATTTGAATTTTATCAGACTCATATTTATTTAAATGTTTGGACAGTTGAGTCATTTATCTTCCTTCTATAGAGTTGAAATTGTTCAATATTAGATCAGGCTTAGAAGACATGTGATTATCATTGGTTCCTTGTAAATTTGAAGACTCACCCATCTGTTGATTTTGAAAGTTTGGTCTTGGTTGATTAGAGTAATTAGGTATAGCGGATTGTTTAATTAATCCTTGATCTTTCAAGGACAGATTTTGGTGGTTCCTATAGAATTGATTATAATTATTTGAAAATGTATCTTCTTTAGGAGGTATTCTAGTAACATAGTTAACAATGTTTGAATTCTCTTGATTTTGGGTTGGCATATCAACATCAGGAAAATCAATTCAGTATGCCCAAACATACCTCATTGGAAACAATGTTCCCTTAAATATTGATTGGTATTTTGACATCCACATTGGATAATGGTTTGTTTAGAGTTATGGTTCATTAAATATTGTAGTTAGTTGGTGATTTCAGAAATTTGATCTTGAGTTTCATTCATTTAACCAGAGTTTGAATTAGCATTTCTATTGAATCATTTTCTTCTTGAATTTTTATATTGTGAATTCAGTAAAGATTATTAAAGATCTGTCTCTATTCTTCATTAGTTTTATCATTGTAATTACCCCCAGAAGCTTGGTCAACATGATTCTTTCCAGAGGAGGACAACCCTTCATAGAACGTGTCCATGAGAAGGTGTGATGGGAGTTGATGATGGGGACACTTCCTAAATAAGATCCTTAAATCAATCCCAAGCGTCATTAAAAGCTTCTACATCCTCTTGATAAAAACTAGATATCATTGTTCTAAGTTCAACTTTTAATCTTTGAGGATAAAATTTCATAATGAATGAATTAGACACATGATCACAATTTTCAAAGATGTTATCATCTAGACTCATAAACCCATTTCTAGAATTTCCTTTATGGAAATAGGGGAAGACTCGCATTCTTAGTTTGTTTTCTTTGAGTCCTAGAAGATTTAATTATTGCACAATATTATAAAAGTCTCAAATGAAGGAAATAGACTCCTCATTATAGATCCCATTAAAAGAATTCAATAATAAAATGTGTGATTGTTTAAGTTCATAATTTTTGGCTCTAGGAGATAGTCCAACGGATTATAGATTTTTTGGAACTTGTGGAAGTTAGAATTCCCTCATCCTAGGCCTTTCATTTTCGTCTATGTGTTCTGGATGGTTTTGGTAGTTATTAGCAGCAGCAAACATATTATCTAGTTTCTCCATTACAATATTATTCTTCCTTCTTAGAAAAGTGATATGTTTATCTAATTCATGGTCCATAGGATCTAATCTTTCATTATAAGTACTTGTACTCATGCAAACAACAATAACAACACTCAGCAGTTATAGTTAAGAATAATAAGTAACAGTTTTTATAAAGATGGACAATTATTCAATTTTTTATAGATTTTTATGTAAGTGTTTTCATTAGTTTTTATATAAGAATAATGGCTCCTTCCTTTCTTGGAAATGGCGCAAAAAACATGACCTAAACTGTCGTATAAGTCGGTCAATTTTTAAAATTTATATTCTTACTTACTAATGTATATGTGGAAAGCAGGGTCGAACCCACAGGGATGGTATATTTGGCCACTAATATCCTAAAAAACACATAGAAGCTCTAATGTTGTCAGCAGCGGAGTGAATTTTTTTGCTTTTTATAAATTTTTTATAAGAAATGATGTGACAAAAAAATACAGAACCTATATCTAAAATAACTTGAAATAAGAAATTGGTGAGAACAAAGGGAAACAAAGAAATAAAATTACTGAAAACAATCAATCTATTTAAAATGCTTGGGGAGTACTTCCCATTCTACTGGTTTTAATGTTATATCAATTCACTTATAGGATTGTTACAGAGTACCACTATAAAAATTATGACTCACCTCCCTTGCCAAGGGTTAAGTCAAACTAGTCAACCAATTTATGAGTTTGCCACTCCAAATTAATAAATCGTGTACTATATTTAAAATTAACAACAAGACAAACTCACTGTAATTCTTGAACTCTTTTGAATCATTTTTTTGAAAAGTGATTCCACAATAAATATTTCCAACGGACTAAGAAATATTTTTATTATGTTCTAGTGGAACAATAATTGGATGAACTCGGTATCGATCTCGCCAATCAATACTGAATTCATTCAAAAGGGTTAAGTTAAATGAGAATTAACATTAACCTGTAGAACATCAATTTATCCCCAAACTAATAGTAATTAGCCAGAAAACATGAATATTATCAAAACATTAATTGAAGACATTCTAAATAGAATGTAATAATTCAAAAGCAAAGGAATGTCAAACTCCCCGAATATACTATGCTCTTATGCTACTCCAGCTCCAGGAAGTGGTACCAGAGTCTCTCACTGGACTCTTAATGCTCCTGACGAGAGAGAAACTCTTGAATATCCAATCGTTCCATTGAGGTGTGAATTCCCCTCTCCCCCATTAATTTTGCTGTTTGCTATGCTTTATTTAGCTACTATCAAAAGCCTCTTTTCATTGCTTTTATTCCACAGACTTCAAATGTCCTTCAACTGTTCACCGCACAACGTGCGTTTTTTCGCGACTGGCTCGTTACACTTGTTTTTCTATCTTAACTAACTTTCACTGAGTTGGTTGCATGAACGTGGACATATTTTCAATATTGGTATGAACCTTCACATGATAAAACAATTAAAACATGAATAATGTCAATTATTATTTTTCAGTTAAATTTTTTGTTTACTGTTATAATACATATTAAAAAGTAATTGAATTTAATAAATAAACATCTTAACTGATAAATAATGTTTACTTTTATATTAAATATAAAATTATTACTACAAGTTTATCAAAAAAGTTATTAATTAAGTTAATAAATATTGATACTAAAACCAAATCATTAAAATTTAACATTAGAAGTAAATAAAAAAAATATAATTTAGAATATATTAATTATTTTAATTTAATACTTTTATAATTATTATTAAAATTAATATTTAAAAATTTAAAATGTTAGATTAATTTATGTATTTAAAAAATAATTTATTAGTTTATTTTAAATTAATAATTAGAATTAATATGTTAGTTTTAAATATTTTTAAATTAATAAGTATATTTTATAGTTTATTTATAATTATTATTAATTATATATTTATACTATAATTAGTATATTAATTTATTAGTAACATTTATTATTAATTTTGTTTTGTATTTTAATTTATAATTTATCTATTTATTAATATTATAATTGTTTTAATTTATAAATTTTACAAATTCTGTTATATTCACTTTATTAATTAAAGTTAACTTTTATTTTATTTTTTCTTTTTGTTTTATATTACGTTTATTATTATTTTTCTTCCTCCCCCAATTTTCGGCACACATGGGGTATTCTTATTCCTCCTAAAACATGTGGTGCCTCCTGCTCTCCAGCATCCTGCGTCATCTAGCAGTGGCAGACTACCCTTCCATGGATCTAGAACGATATGGCGGCTTCCTGCTCCTCTCTTTAGACATAGTTCTAATTCTTGCAGCGTGGAGAAACAACCTCCATCAGCACCATTGACCTTATCCTCCTCGTGGTGGAACCTAGAAGTGGTGGGAATCATCTACAGGTGGAGAGAGATCCCGACCCTCAGCATGGTGCAATTCGAGTGGTGGGTATGTGGTTGAATGATTGGGATCTGTTTGGGTTCAATCGATTGAGGAGTAAAGTGAGATTCTGATTGTCTGGTTTAATCTCTCAGTCGATTTTGATGGAGGTGTTGAGATTAAAAGTTATAAAAAAATTTGATTTTCTAACTTTTTTCTACTCTAAATGTTCTGATTTTCTGGAGTGTGGGTATGACAATGGTGTTGCTCTGATTCTCGGGTTTTAAGCCATTGTTGATAAATTATGAGTAAATGGTGGAAACGTTGTGAAGGATGATGGCTATTGCAGAGATGGAGAATATTTCAATGAGAAGATGAAGCCGATGCATGAGTAGATGAAGGGATATGGAGGATTAACATTGCAACGACAACATCGGAGTTTCAATAGTGAAGGAAAAAATAGGGTGGAGGTGTGGTTCTATTCAGCAGCAGTAGCGATGAAACGATGATCGGTGAGACATCGAGAGACTGGTGCAGAAATAAATCATTGTCAGGGAATGAGACCAATATAAGGACAGAATCAGTGAGTCAATGAATCCATCGATGTGCATGTGAAATGAGTATGTGTAAGAAATTAGAATGAAATGAATATCATTGTGTGCGAGATACACCGTTGGAGAAAAAACAAACACCGATAGTTGAAATGGATCGGTGAGTCTGTGACTCACCGATATAAGATAAATAAAGATAAACGAGTCATCAATAATTATAATAAAGGGTAATTAATCAGCCCTACGTGAAACTAATGAAGATTTAGGATATCATGGAGTGATTAAGTGAGACAAAAAGAAATAAATATTATTGGTGAGTGTGTAAGACACCGATTAAAGGATAAAAGAATCGGTGCGTCACGACAAATAATAATAAACTGAAACTGATGAAAAGAGAAACCGAAGAAAAAATAAATCGGTGTGACACGACACTGATGAATATTTTGTGTATCAATGAGTTAGTGAATCACAAATATAAGGAATTAAATGGTTACAAGTGACGATGCCAAATAACATCGGTGTGTCTTGACAAACCATTAGTTAAAATAAAAAATTATCGGTGTGTGACACACCGATGAATGGAAATAATGACAAACCAAATTTTTAAAAACAATGACGGAAACAGATGGAAGGATAAGCGTGTCGCAACATCGGTGCATCGCAAGAGACCAATGGTGATTTGATGTAATCATTGAGTCACAACACAGCGATAGTTAAATAACATCATTGTGGTGAAACATCGGTGCGTCACTCACCGATAGTAAAAATAGAAGTGAATAAAAATTAATTTTGATGCAAATAATAAAAATGGTAAGACATTTTATAATTAACACAAATGATAATTTAATGAAATTTTTTATGATTAAATCATTAGCTGTAACTAAAAACTAGGTAAATTATTTAACAAACTAAAATAAAGGTAACTTATTTATTAACTAAAAATATAAAAATTAAGATTAATAAATAACTCAAAAAAAAAATTAAACGCACACATGATATTATTAAAATTAACTAATGATATTAAATAACAAAGTTAACAAATTAAATGACAAAATTAAAACATAAAATAAATAACATATTATTTTATAAATCTTAAACATTAATTATTGACATATTTACATTGTAGAATAATTGAACCTGGTCAAAAGTAAAGCTAATTTATTTAAATAAATCTGAATAAAATAGTATTGTCTTAAATAAAAAAAACAGAATTAAATTAATGCAAATAAAAATGGAAAATAATTAAATAATAATGATTTAGAAATATGTAAAAGTCAACAAAATTAATATTATTAAACTAGAAAGTAAATAAATATAATTATAATAATTATAATGTCCAAATTGGCTATTTAAAAGAATAAAAACACAAATTTAATTATAAAAATGATTAATTAATAGATTTAGTGATAAGAAAAACAAAAGTGCCGTTGTTTATTAATAAGAGTCAAAATAATTAATTAAATTGGTATAAAGATTATAAAATATGTGGCAGAACTATGTAAAAATAGAGCCACATCAGATACCAACTGTAACGTCCCAACCCACGTTACATAGAGTCAGTGCATTATTACATAGCATTGGCATGATCACAAGGGTTCATATTCTGAATGACCAAAAAGATTAATAGCCTTGCAAGTACTACAAACATTCATAAGTTTTACATTACATCCTGAAAAAAAATCAACAAAATTTTGTCCCCTTTTGAAAACACATAAATCATTACCCTATCCTAGCAGGTCAACCTAAAATACTACTTCACATAATATAAATATTAAACATTGAAAGGGGTGAGCTCAAATGCTCAGTAAGAATAACAATCTAGTAGAAAAATTAATATATAAGAAAAAACATTTAAGGAAATGTATAGGATTAAACAAAATCCTTTTATACATAAACTTCAGCATAATATGGAAAATATAAAATCAATAAATATCTATTTACATATTCACATGGATATTCTACTAGTTGAATAATCAAATGCAATATCAACAATCACTTTCATAATGATGGAATGCGTAAAGAGAGGGTTCATAACAACATAGTCATGTCCTAGTGCAAGACTTAAAATAAGATTCTATCAAGGCCTAGTTCCAAGGCACTAGTTTTTCTGATGAGACCTACCAATTCATTGAGTAGCTATAGAGAGCTCCACCCATAACTTACTAAGTAAAATGCAATCCTCATATGGAAATTATTAAAAAGAATATAAAAATTCGTATTAAAACTATCATAAAAAAATGTCAATACTTTATCCATAAACCATGAATGGTGTAAAACTAACAAATCCATAGTCAGACATATCACATAACCTTCAACATAATTTGGATGTTTCGTATCATAATAAATCAACGTCAAATAAGCTCAAAATCCATCAAAGGATGTTCACATAGATGAAATCAAATATTTTTAGAGAAATATCTCCTTTTATTTTAAAATCATTTAAATGTAATATAATCATAAAAGGAAAATTTTATTTTGATATTAATTTTATTAGCTTGTATGGGAAGCTTTGATGATGATATAATGGTGGAAAACAGTACCACCCTCCATATAAGTTAGAAAAATACATTTTTAAATTAATTTTGTCGAAAAGGTCATAAAGTACATTGTTTTGAAAACTAAGGACATATTACATTCAAAACATATATGTAAAATAATGGTATAAATGACATTAACCAATAGTATAGTAAATAGTAAAAAGGTTTGGAAGGACATTTTAAAGAAAACACAGATGTTGATGATAAAGAGGTCCCAGTATATACTTACGTTAAAACAACCTCAGATAATAAATAGATTTTGAAATTAACCCTTACATTGTAATTTTCCTTATTCAATGGTATTTTAACCTCCTTTATAATAGTTAGAAAATTGTTATTAAATTATAAAATAAATATATACATAAATATGATGTCATATATGATCCTTTAATATTGCACAGGTAAAAATATTTCAGTAGTATCATTGTTTCAGGTGTTAGATGATTCTTTTTCCTCTATATGATTGGTTACGTAAGCCATGTTTGTTATAGATATGATGTATTTGACTCACAAACACAATTATATTATGTTAAAACACATTATTTTTAATAATAAAGTGAAATGTTTCCTTGAATTATTACGATGGGGAATGAATCTCATCACGTTCATGGAGACGGTAATCCGTACGTACGCAAGAGAGGCAATATCATAAAATTAATGATGAAATAGTTTCTAATTGGATGGTGTATAATGTGTGCGGAATCATTAAAAAATTATATTTATTATTTAAATTAGTTATACTCATTATTATACGCATCCAAATAATGAAGTTTTGGATTAACAAAGTACACTACGACGTGGAGACCGTAAGGCGTACGTACGTAGGCATGGTGACTTTGTCATTAATATGATGGATAAAATAATGAATATTGTTGTTCCATTTTTATAATAACATCACAGCATATAAAATATATTTTATTTATTATTTTAGAGTGGAAAAATCAATGAATGAGGTAGTTGAAGAAGAAAAGAATTTGAAAGAGGTGATTAAATATTTACCTTTTTTCAGATTCTTCCTTTTGATTTTATAAAAAGTTCTCCATAGGATGGATTTCTAACCAATGAAATGCCTCTAATATGAAGAGATGAAATTGGGTAGGATATTTGGGTAGAGGTTTTTAGAGCCAAAAAGCTTTGGAGGTGTGAAATTATGAGTAGGGGAAGTGCCCTTTTGTTAGAGAGGTGAGTGTCACTTTAGGAAATGCATGAAATATTATGTTATAATAAAATCATTTTCGGTTTATAAAGGTTCCAAAATGATTCACATAAAGTATAATATGGGTAGGAGTTAAAAAATCTCAATAAATAGGTTATATAAATGTTTAGGTCACCATATTAACCTTATATTTTAGATTTAACTCTCAGTTAAATAGTTTTTCATTAAACATACCTCTTTATATTTGTATATTTTATGGTTAATAAACATACTATAAACTTCCAATAGAACCCCAATTAGTTCATTATTAATATATATAACTTTATCTAAGTCATTTTTATAATCCTTATATTCTTAGGAATATTATATCCATTAATAATATAGTATTTATTTTAAAAACTCAATTATTTCAAATTTTACACTATTTAGTATTTGAATTTTTTTAAATCAGAATCGCATGATTACATTGAAAAAAATTATTTAATCACCCCTAACATGTCAATTTATCCTAGAAAATTAGTTAACTCATCAATAGTCTCAAATTACATTTATTTGGATATTTACAATATCAATTATTTTAATCTTTCTTTAATAAGGTAATTACTACATCATCATTGTTTCATAAATAAGTTAAATTATTTATTGTCTACAAATTATAAATAAAATAAAATTTTGTATTAAATATTTTTATATTTATGTTGAATATTTATAGTCGGATTTATGTTGTTTGTTACTCTATCTGAAAAATTGTTTAGTTATTAAACTTTAAATTTAACTCTATTAACTATTCTTTAAATATAATAATAAAAATTTCCCTAATATAATACATGAAGACCAAAGGGGATCATATTTTTTTCCCAAGGATGTTTTCAGTCGAATTAGACTTATCCAATAGAATTAGTACATGTGATAGGGTAATTATGATATGATTTTTACCCTCAATTAAATAAATTACTTTTAACTTCAGTAAATAAATTTCCAAATTTAATATTCACCCAAAAATTATTTTCATCTTATTGAACCACATTTTACATACTGATATTAATTTTATCTATTGGATTTTAGAAATTCAACTCACAAAAGCAGTAAAATTTAATTTCATGCAAATTTTCAAATGCTCCTAGTAGGATGGTAATAGACACTAAAAAGTTCAATAAAATTATAATATATCTAAGCTTATTATAAAATGAATCCAATGAATTACATTGAACATATATATATATATGTATTATTTAAGTATTTTGATCTAAAATAAATTTAAATAAAATAAATAATTATTCAAATTAAATGTTAGTTTTAATCAATAACACAATGTTTTTCACTATTCATCCAAAATTGAATGTTTCTAGATAAATACCAATAATTCACCTTAAGCTAACTTCGACATTCAAAATCGAATAATGAAGTCCATTTGGAATGATAAAATTTTAAATTCTATAAACTTTTGGTATTATTATTCATTACGGCTAGTTTCATTGGTTGTTATGTGTTAGAATCATGAAGTTGCGTTCAATGCAAACTATTGCATTGTACACAGGGAAACGTATCGTGGAAGCATGGGGTGTTAAAACTATGAGGAATGATGTGGTCATTCATAAAAACTACTATTAAAGCCTTTATAATGTAATAGTGTCTCTATTATTTTAATCAAACTCAACCAAGGGAATTTGTTCCACCCATGACCCACCAATGTCCATGATGCTTGTTTATAAAATTTTCTCCATGGTCTACATGGTCCGATCTATCTACCCATCTGTTTGAGGGTGGAAGAAAGTGATAAATTGTAACTGAGATCCAAATGAATGGTGCAATCTCCACCAGCCCAATGTGGGAAATCATGTATCCCGGTCCAAGACAATGGATCTTGGAACTCCATGCAGCTGCACACCTCATCCCCATACCTCCTTGAAAAGGCTTCCACTTTGTCTGCTTTCATGATCTCTAAGAAGTGTGATGATTTCATCATCCTACCAAATACTACATAGATAGAATTTATTCCTACCGAAACACTCTGTATCACTGTGATGAATTTCACCTAGATTACGTCCCACTTTTTCTCATGTACATATTGGGGCTACAAAAAAACACCCGGAACGTGATGCTCAGCCTTCGCCTATTGGCAAGCTAGGAATCATTCAAAAACTCCTCCACTACCTGCTTCATCCTGGAACACCAAAACTAGTCACTCAGGACATGGAACATCTTGGAAACACAGGGTTGTACTACTAGGTTTTATCTACGAAACTCATGGTGAACTACCTCCTGTAACCCCATTGGGTGAAAATTATCCTGATGAAACAACATCTGATTGTGAGTATCCTCCAACCATTCCTTTGAAGCATCACACTATCCAATTATATAATGCATAACCACTGTATTTGAGTATAAACACTATGACTACTCCAAATAGAAAGCATCTTCCACCATCCATTCAGTTATCTATGTGCAAGATTTCCAAATCCTCCACCGCCTCCCATGCATCCGCGGATTCTAGAACTACCTCTATCTGCGACTTCCTAGTCAAAGCATCATCCATGAAGTTCCCTTTTCCTAAGATATTAGAGATTCTGAAATCATAATAATGGATAAACATCATACAATATAATTTTCATACATTAGTATCTCATTGTATAAAATATATAACTCAAAAATATTATGATTTATGAAGAAAACAAAGCGATCACAAATGAGGAAATTTCACCGCTACTTGAGGCTGAACATGACCGCCTCTAGCACCAAATCAGGGGTGTAATATTTATGTTCCTGGGGACTTAACTGTATAGACACAGAAGTGATCAGTCCCCATTTCAGTAACAACACACACCCCAAGCCTAAATATGAATCCCCAAAAAACACCTCATTCATCAGACCTTTATCTAGAAATTGATGCACTTGAGCATTGTCCAACTTCTCCTATAGATAGATGATGTCTTCCTGACGTAGGTCACACTGAACCAAGGCCTCATCCTCTCTAGTTACATCCATCAAAAAAGCTTCTACTTGAGAGAAATCATGTAAACTATATATTAATAACCTCCCAGTATAATCAAACTATTAACCTCTACCACATTATTAGTTGTTTCCAATGAAACAAATACCTTTTCATTTTAAGGATTCACGGTTTAATCCTAACGAGACACCACACATCCAATAGAGTGCACCTCCCATGTATATAGAATTCACTTGGACAATTTTCTATAGAGATTGTTGTGTTGAAGGACCTCGAGGACATTATAGAGATGCTTAGAAATATCCTCCTTTGAATTTGAGTAAATTAGGATATCATCAATAAATAAAATGATTAACTCATCCATAAACTGTCGAAATAAAGAGTTCATGATCCCCATAAATAGGGATAGTATGTTTGTAACACCAAACAACAAAATAACAAACATAATATGCCTATACCTATACATAAAATAATTTTTAGATATGTATCCATCCTTCACCCTCAACTAGTGAATCCCAGACCACAGTTCAATATTTGAAACCCAACATTCTTCCACCATCTTACCAAAAAATCATCAATCCTCGATAGTGGTTAACAGTTTTTGATTAACCCCTAATCAAAACTATATTTGTATATTCACATCCTCATTCCACTATTTTCATTCTTTGTGAATTAGAATGATCACTCCATGGAGATAAACTGAGCTGGATAAATCCATTCTTCATTAGATCATCAATTTGAATCTGTAGCTTCTGCGACTCAGAAGTTTCCATCTGATTAGGAGTATCTGAAATCAGAGATGAAAATGGTTGAAAATATATCACTAACACAACATCACGTTGATGGGGTAGAGTCACAACCTCCTTGAGGAAGACATCAAATAATTTCCCAAAAATGTTGAGATCCTCTTCCATATTAGCATTAGTCGATTCAACTGATAGCTTGTCCAACAACAAAAGAAGAGGCCCCACATACAGACTGTCCATTAGACAACTTTGCTTGCCAACAAAATCCAAACATTCTCCATCCACACATGAAAAAAAAATATTCTCCAGAGGCAGTCAATTAAAAAATTCTAATATTAGAATAGTCAATTTCAAGGATGTCATCGTACGTTTGCAACAGTAACAAGATAAGATCCCCATGGGACTGATGTGTCCCCATCTTCAATATTCTTTCCCACCATAAATCAAACATGCTTGTATAAACTCTAACTACTATATTACAATCTAGGTGAACAGAATTCTTCTCTATGTCAAGTCATCGATAATGGGAAATACCATGTACAACAAAGGATTGTGAATCTCTTGAATCAAACATGATTAAAATAATAGTAACAGACCAGAGTATTGTACCCCAAATGATCATTAGAACTTCTAGAATTGTTTCCTCTACAGCATGAACAATTCCATGCCTGTCTCCTCCCCCATTTCCTAAAAAACTCTTCATTAACCACATCCATGTTCATTTCCCAAAAGAACACCCTATGATCAGCCTCTACCTACGATATCTCCCATAACTGGTGTACGATCTTATTATCACTACATCTAAATTGTCATGTCTAACAATATGTGTGATGATGGGCACATAAACTAACCACCAACATAATATCAAGCTAAGATGACCATCAGGAACTGACTATAATGGTGACCATAAACTCCATAGCTTAAAAAAATATTCCCTAGGCCTATAGAATAGGAATTGGGACCCGAATTTCGAAATTGAAATTGTTGTGATCTCCACCCTGGTGGCCGAAACCTCAACGATCCTAGTGCCTGAGACCAAAATATAGAATATTTTCCATTTAAAAACCATGATGGATCACCTATAATGGTATACATTTATGTGATAACATTTTCTCAACTACCATTACCATCTTCTAACCCACTTGGAATGCCGACAAGGTGACTGGAGTAACTACATACTAGAGAAAATGAAAAATGCATAATCTAAGAATATCTCCTTAGAAACCTCATCTTGAATGATATCTAGAGTAATGAAAAGGAGATCCCTGAACTTGATCACCAAATCCCATACTAAAATACACACCCACTGGTGGGAGTGTATCTTCATTCACTTCTTATCCTTGAAGGTCGATGAAAGGAATTCAACACGAAAAACCATCTCAAAAGCAACCCACAGAGAATCAACCTCCGTTCACTCTCCCAGGTAAAACGTACCCCACATAATCATAGATCCCTTAATTTGAATAAGATCCAATTGATCCCAATACTCTTTTGGAGCCTGGATAATTCTAATGGTTATATCACACTCCTCACAAGACACATCCCTCGTACGTCCCCTTGACCCATTGTTGGAAACCACATAACATTATCTCCCAATAGTTTTCCCCATCATATGGGTCAAACCTCCCCTGATTAGTGAGATCAGACTGCCGATCCTTCATTAACTACGACAAACATGGATGAGTAGTGGGATTCATAGCTCAATAGTAATCAAGGAACTCCTAGGCCTGGTTACTATTTATTTTTTTCATGATTTATTTAAAATTTTAATTTATTTTAATTCCCTAAATTTCCAAATATTACCAAAAACCCATGTATTCATAATGCATGTACCACTCCAAGGGTCTCTACCCTGAAAATAGTGTATCCTCATGTGGTCGTTCAGTAATCTCAGAGTCCTAAAATTAGATCATGGGGGGGCTAAAATCTCATGTCATTGTTGGTCTTCCATGGCCTATGTCACACACCATGATAACCAAACATTGTTTCCCTACTAACCCGTGAAATTCTCATTGTTCATAACTCATAAAATCATCCTATCTCTCGACCATTGTCCTCTGATACCTTTCATTCAAGACCCCCTCCACCAATATATACCCCTCATGAGGAGTAAATGAATGAAGGGACATAATGATCCCGGATTCCCACCTCAAGAAGGCACTGGGTGTTTACCCGCACCAAGGGTAAATAAATCTCACAAAATGTGAAGAATTGTCTTTTAATAGTAACTATGATTGGGATATAAGATATACAAACCTTTAACAACTCCAGGATAGAAATATAATAAATGCAAAAATCTATCCCACATGCATGATTAATGTAAACTACTAGAAATACAATGAAAATATCCACCGTAAATACCAAAAGGACCAATCTAAGCTGTGACATGACAAGCATACAAATGTCCACTCTAGTAATGCCTATCATGGTCTCCATATTCCACTCGGAATTCTGAAGATAATTTGTATACATGTAGGGTGAGCATACTAGTATACTATGTAGGGAAAATAATGTCTCTTGTGCACAATTGGGGAATCACACTAATTCCCAATGAGGAATAATAGAAACCAAAATCATATAACAAAGATTACATTCCACCACATCCGTACGAAAGGCACACACTCCAAATAATTAATTTCTGGTAAAGTAATATAATAATAAAATTAATGAAATGGTAACATGCACCACATTTCCACTGATTATCTACTCTCACACTCTAACAACAAACATCCTAGAGCTCCCACCACTTCCAAAAAAAATAATTCCTGAACCTCCATCTCAAAACTGAGTCACATAACACCTCACATCATACCCACACACACCTTGTCATCACATCTACATCTCATCCCACCCATAGACACATGGGACACAAACCACACCACATTCCATAGACACCTAGGAACCTCAACACATCTTATTCCGATGAATCCTAGAAAGCACAAATTTCCCACAAACACATAGGCCTAAAAAACAACCTGACCAAATAGTCATTAGATATCAATCCTAAGATGATGGAGCGGGGAGGAGAAGGTGGCCAACCATCCATCATCCCATTAAGATGTTTGGTAAAGACACCCCTATAATAATGGGGGTGTTCAGAAAGTAGTGATGAAATATAGTGTGGTCCATATAGAATTAATAGAAATTACATGTAAAGGCACTAGACACTCATCAAAATCTACGGGTTCACAGGTATACAACAACCTTGTAACACTTCCACCATTGCTGATACCTCTAAATGTATGTATCACAATGAATGACGATCACTTTTGAATTTGACAAGAGAAAGCCTATTATCACAAAAAAATTCTACATTATTAATCATTTACCAATTATTTCATCCCTACCGAAAAAATAAAATAAACAACAGTCAACCATCCTTTGAAATAAGTAAAATATGGGATGATAACTATGATAAAACAC
The DNA here is from genome assembly GCA_963277665.1 of Viscum album. Taxonomy (NCBI): domain Eukaryota; kingdom Viridiplantae; phylum Streptophyta; class Magnoliopsida; order Santalales; family Viscaceae; genus Viscum; species Viscum album. The sequence goes on from OY728143.1 coordinate 1,022,266,395, forward strand.
CCCAGTGCACACTTCCTTCCCACTTTACACCCATGCTAACCACTACCAATATCATTCTTCAACATTATTATTTATATCCTTACTCTCTATATGAAAACATAAAACTTACAATTAATACTCGAATCAATATTATCACAACAATCCTCAATAGACCTGATGCATATCCACACCACAGTCACCAGATCAATAACATCTATCTCCTCCAAACACAACCATTTGCAGCCCTACTGTATAAATATACAATTCCCTAACTACCATAACCCTGCCAAAATGTAGCACAACTCTATATCATAATCATCCATTCCACAATAAACCAATATCTAAACTTGAGATTCAATTACTCCTGTAATACAACCCAATACACACAACAAAAATCCCATCCACATTACCACATGAATATCACAATAAACAAGGTCTAATAGAAACGTACACCACACACATCCCAGCAAACAACAATGTTTAATCATACATTGAGTCCATCATTTTGTAATTCAACTTTTACAATTCAGGTTTGATCTTAGAACAATTTCAATCCTAGATAATCAATATATTTAATCAGGTGTACATGGTTAGTAAATTTCATAATTTCATCAGTTCTATAATGAAACAACGTTAAAAATTCACATTTCATATAGGTGAAAAAATAGAGGACACCGAAAACCATGATTTTCATAGAGATATAGTTAACAACATGGATCAAAGATAATAGATAAAATAGAGAATCATCATCATTATCATTCCCACCAATCATTTGTTACTAATGATTCAAATCTAGTTACTATAAAAAGTCTGATTATATTTATAAAAGGTTATATTTTCTTTGCAATATTGTGATTCGACCATGAAAACAAAGATGCATTATCTTTCCCACACAATATGATACAATAATAAGGAAATACTAATGGATCCCTACCTCCAAGAACATAAGACCAGTAAGTCCACCTTACGCTATATACAAGTGAGTGTACGAGCTTTAGGAAGGACTCAATGGGAAATCTAACTCTTAAATCCCCATCACAACACATGACTCTATGGTGGTAGAAAGGCTCTAGGTGTACTATGAGAAAATAGAAAGTTTCATAGAATCAAGGATCCCGAATTTAGAAAATAAACTATTTCCCATATTGATGGATGGAAATAGTTTTTAGGGCCATTAATGTTGGATCAGGATCATGATTTCGTAGTTTGACTATTTGAAAACTCCATTAACATTAGGAATATCATATATTTTTCATAACATTTGAAATGGAATTAAAACAACATAAATATGATTGTTAAATCATTTAATGTCTAATAATACCTAAGAAGGGTGAAACTCGAAAAATAAGAGAGAAATGAAAATTCCTGAAAACGGTCAAAATGAGTCACCAATGGGTGACACAGTGATGTTGAGCTACCAATGATGATCCAAAAATACTGAGCCACCAAAATCAGGCCACTGATGATGAGAAACCGATTTGAGTTATAGATACTAATACACCATTGTCTTGTCAAGAAAATGACTCACAAACATGACCTTCCGACACCGTGTCACCGATGAGAGCTACTAATGCTGAGCTGCTGATAGTTTGCCACATATGCATCCTTCCAAAAAGATTCTATGACATTATATATATACACGAGTCATGGACATGATATTGATATGTGTAATAGGAAAAAACTACTAATGATGAGTCACTGATTCCCGATATATGAATGCCAACCTACCTGCTCATGTCACCGACACGATGTACTGACATGAGTCGTCGACGCAACCATCTTATATGAGTCATCCTAGCAACCTACAAATAGAAAAATATGAATTTTTTAAAAAACTTGAAATTATATAATATTGCATCCCAAAACACCCTAAACAATTAACTTTGACAATGTAATGAATCGGGGAGGTCCCTTCCATTACTGGACACCTTATTTATCTTCCATGAATTTTAAACAGATCAAAACTATCATATTTAATTGATGAATTCCTAATTTTAATATATAAATTTGTACTCTAGAACACTATTGATTATTCATACCATAACACAATGGCTTACAAACATAGGGTGAAATCCCAATGCAATGATCAGTTTACTATTATTTTAGATCCAAATAAAAACCCGATTAATACATTATACTTCAGATAAAATAAAAAACATAGTAATCGAAAAAAAATTATGCGTAAAATAAATTATATAATTATTATTAATATCATGGTGAAAGGGAAAAAATCAAGGTTGGATTAAATAAATAACTAGGGTCTTGTGTAGTAAAAGATATCATGAGTAAAAAATAAATAATAAATACGGAGGGTAGATAACTGGAAACCTATTCCATTTAATTAATAAATATACTTTCATCATTATATAAGGAATAATCTATATGGGTTGTTGTGTAAAAGAAAATATATTTAATTAAATTAATAACATTACCGAAAAATGCATCCTTAGGGAATATAAACGTATTAATATCGTGGATAATCATAGAAAAATTATTAATTATGGAATCAATAAATAGCAGAAAAAATGAAACCATAGAAAATTTAAACTATTTAATATAAGGGATAATAATAAATAATTTAAATATTATGTAAATTCATAATATTGGATATCATGATCTCATACATCATCATATCCATACCGTCATGACCTTGGACGAAAAAAGATAAAACTATGGGTAATCCCCATTTAACTGTTCCAATATTTGTTTGATCAGACCTATCAATTCATTTATCATATATATAATATTAGTACATATCAATAACTATATGTTGTATTAATTCCTCAAATACCGAATGATTTATTTAATTCAGAATCAATATAAATGAGTAAAACAAATCTGTATTTTGTAATGAATATAGACTGATAAATATCATTTAGGGTCAAAAATATAAAATTCTTTATAAAGAACCATATCTAATAATGAAATGTGGTTTAGGAAATAATTATATTCAAGAAAAATAATATTAATTTTTAAATTATTAAAGGGTATGAATGATAAATGATAATATCCCATCAAGGAAAATACAAGGAATCCAAAAAAATGAGATTGTAAAATTGATTCTTTCCACTTTGGTAACTTTAAATTGTACCATATTAAAATAATAAACATGAATTAAAACATTTGTCATTAATTATTAATATGTTTTCAGGTAAAATACATCATTAGGCCCATATTTAGACAACAATTAATTGAGCAAATATTTCCCAATCATGTTTAAATTGAGATGAAATCCCTACGAAGATCATACCATTAATATGAGAATTAAAAAAGGAATTGATTATATGTATAAAATTAATATCCATGTAGAATAATTTTTAATAAAACATTAAAAAATCAATATTTATTACAGACATAATACTATTATAACAATGAACAAGAAAAAGTAATTTTATGCAATGAAAATAAATTGAGTTTGGAAATTCCTTACCAATTTACAACATTCATGTGAAATCCCCTTGGTTGAATTAATTAAAATTATAAAATAAAATAAAATAAATTATGAATCATTCCTGATATAAAATTTCAAAATGTTCTTTTATAATACAAATAATATAAATTAGGTTCATAATACAAAAATATACCTCAATAATGGGAAATGTATATAATGTCCCTTACTGTTTAAGAAACATCTTCATAAACCAACATGAATGAGACATAGAGATATTAAATATAATGTTCAATTCCATTGAAAATAATATTACCTGATTTCAATTATTCAATTATTATTATATACACCAGTTATAATTAATTTGGTGCATAAAATAACATGTGTCTCAAATGATGGTGTTTTGAGACAAAAAATTACCCAAAGCATCCATTTAGTTAAAAATTTATTATTCACTACTATAATTTTTGTAAAATTTATATTTATTTATACTAGGACCATATTAGTATTTATATCATCATTTATAATCCTTTTATAAAATCATATCACCCATTCATTGGTAATATTTTATTTTTTATCATGTTCTATGTGTTAATAGCTGGTCCTATCATGCATAATTATCATGAAATATCTTTGTCTTGTGTTACAAATATAGTTATATTATAAAAATAATTATATTAATGTAATAATAATAATATTTAATCATTATATACATATTTGGAATAATTATTGAATGTTTCACATTGAAAATGAATCGCATCGCTTCAGGGAGATGATAAGTTGTGCGTACGCACGAGTGGCTCTATCATTTTCATAATTGGTGAAAGGGTAAAGAATATTATAATATATAAATTTTCAAAAATAAATATAATTTCATATTTTTCTTATATTATTATTAGTTTCTTCAATATTATTATCCATGTTAGTTGATGATGGATAAAAAAATTACATCTATTCAGCAGGAGTTAGTCGACCATAAACAGATGCAATAACATTATTTAAAATTTTATATAGAAGGATATACAAAAATAATATTCCATAAAAATAATAAGGGTTTTTTATATGATATATTTATTGTTGTTATATTTTATCTGTTAATATATAATTGAATCTGTTAAAAGAAATGAAATATAATGGACTTTATTATGTTGATTACATTCTGTTATGGAATCATAGTTTTTATATCTTATTAATGACCTTAGGATTTCTTTTTTAGGATGACTATAACCTCTAGAATGTTTCTATGTATATTTTGGAAAGAATTTGATATAGTTTTTCCAGTTTTATTTTAATATACTAGAAAAAGGAACAGCTATTTTAATGAATGTTAGTGTGATTCAAAGTTTTAGGGAATTGGAGTTGGATTTTGTATTTTATATAGAACCGAGATTTCTCTCTACCTACTATACACATTAAAATGTTGAACTAGATACATTATGTGAATAAATTTTCTGGGAATATTCTAGGTTTCCAATTTATAGTATTAAAAAATTCAATCCTTGAAAAAATTTAATGTTGTGAAAAACCTGATCATGGCTTTAATTTAGTCCATCAGACACCTTATTCGGAATACCAGAAACCTAAAGGATTCATGACATTAATTTTTATTTTAAAAGTAAATTTGGTTTTACATATATGATTTATGACCACCCATGTATTCTTATTTCATTATTTAAATTCATGTGTCCCTTCATCAAACCCTAAGGATGTGCAAGGTAATTTTGGGTGTCTCTACCCCTTTTAGATGGTAATGTTTTTAGATTCATCTGTATGTCAGTTGTGACGAATCTCTCTAGGAAGTAGAAATTTTCATATTTTTTCCATTAGTCATAAAACACAATTTAACTATTATTTTTAAATATTATGATCTTTTTATGATGTTATTATTGAAGCATTCAATATTTGTTGTGGGGAAATGTTCTGATTGTTTGTCATTTTTTGGTTTTAGTGAAGTATGTACATTTCCGTTGAGGTATATTGTGACTGATCCCCTCCAACATTAGTATGTTATTTATAATTTGATTCAATGATGTAGAAATCAATTACAAGGCCACTATCATTGTCCACTATTTCATTCCAATGTTTGTTGATCCCATTGGTGGTGTGTGTGACCCATGTTTCATGTATGTGGTTTTGTGTCTAGTCAAATTTTGATGAACTGTGAATGCTCTAGTTTTTTAAACTATTTTATAATAAAATTTTCCTTATTTATGGATTTTTTCGGCAAAAAGAGTTTTAGAAACTGTGGTTTTCTCTATTTTTTTTTAAAAAATAATAGTGATTTTAAAAGCATTTGCAAATGGATATGTGTAAATTTTTTTCAATGAATGGATTTGATTAAATTATTTTGGATATGTATCGCATGGGAATCCTTGGGTGTTTAGTTGGAAGGTGTAGCAATTGAACTAGCCCATTTTTATTTTCGGGGGGTTCACACATGGGGTGTTTCTCTATTCCATACTCTTTGTTTCCTAGGGACTTATTATACAATATTTGGTGGTTTATATTCTTAGTTCTTCCTCTAATCACTAGATTTGGAGCATATGTATAAGACCATGATTTAATTGATTTTATATGTTCTGGAATTACTGTTCGAGATATCATATCCAATAGTGATCCTTGGTATGAGGTACATGTGATTTGATTAATACTATTTGGATATTATTACATGATTTGATATGTATGATATTATTTGTAACACTATTACCATGATAATTTATAACTGATGAAAGCATGTTTATTTTATAATGATTTCGATATAAAAAATAACTAGCAAATTTTAAACACATTATTTATTTAATGGTGATACTGTTCAAATTATTATATAGAGACTTATTATGGAACACATGGGTTGTACCCTAATGATCATGTCTAGATCAAACCATGAACGCCCCTTCAATGGTGTGTAGATATAATAATTAATTTTGGTGTAGGGAAAGTTTAGCCACTCAAATGATGTTGAACAATTTTTTTTCAAATGGACTTCAGTAGATGGTCTAGAAACTGAGGGACATCGGATGAAAATCACAAGGAGTATATATTTATCCTTATTTGTTTTTTCCTATTTTACTGAAGTAGTACTTTGGAGTCATTATTTATTTTAATTCATATCAATTTTAATGAATTATTTAATTTGTTGTATTAATATTTTATATGGTTTCCATGCACTAGATCTTTCTGATATATATATATATATATGTGTGTGTGTGTTTGTTTGTTTGTTTTTGTATTTTATGTAAATTTTTTATTTTTGGGATAAATCATTTCTGTATTGTGTTTTTATGCTCTTGTACTAGTATATAGCTTTGTGGGAATTAGTAATAATCTTTGGGAATGTTGAAAATTAGTTCGGGTACCATATTATGTAGGTATACTATAATGGATGGATAAAATTTAGTATCAGACAATGGTTATTCTTAGTCTTGTGTTGGTATAGGACTGTAGGTATGATTCTAAGGGATTGAGAGGTCGGTTGTGGTCATTTTTTACCAACTCTTACTATTATGACATATAAGTGTGATGTTGGGATATGTGTCTCTAGTGATGACTTCTTGATCTCAATCTATGGTTTTTATTACTATTTATTTATTTCAATTGATATTATCATATCATACGATCATTTTCCATTTCCATGTCTGATGTATAAAGCCATTGAAATAACATCCATGTAATCCATAGGACGTCCTATGGGTTTATCCTAAAGGGAATCTATATATGGATCAAAATACATTAGAAGTTATCACATGAGAAGTTCGTACAGAGGAAAAAATTTACGAAATGTAAAGAGGTTAATTTTTGAGTAACATCCTAGAGATGGAGGATTACAGACCAATTTTTGTAGTTCATATATGATTAACACCCCTCATTTAAGGCTACAAATCATCCACAAGAAGTAGAAGGTTGGCTAGAAAAAATTTATAAAATCTCTAAAATTCTATAACACGTGATAATATTAATGTGAAGCTCAAGATGATTATACATGAGGGTCCTAGAAAGATATTATGGGATTCAATGGTATATGTTGATAGGCGTGTGTGTTTGGACATGAAGAGTTTCATGTGTAACATCCATTGATTTAGTGAAATATGAAATTCAAAAAAAATTTATTATTTTGAATATTTTTTGATGCAAGAAAAATGACTTTAGATCTCATCACAAATATTTTTTGTTAGTATTTTATTACAAAAAACATTTTTTTTATCTTACACTATATTCCATGCAATTTTTTTCGATAACATTCACGACATCTATCACCAATGTTCAACAGAGCATAAAGTATTTTTATTTTTTGTATGACCAACATGGTCAATACATTATATATGTGGGTATTATTATTAATAATTTTTTTTAAATATATGTATTATTATGCTTCTCACAAAAAAATTATTTTTAGAATCTCGGAAAATAATCATTAAATTTTTTCTAATGTAATTGTATACATAAAAATTATTTTTCATGCAACAAATTTATAACTAATTTTTATGATAAAATATAATAAATATTTGAAGGATCTTTTAGATAATTTATTTAGAAACAATGAATTTTTTTTTGAGATATTCACATAAAAAATTACTCATGTTAAAATTTATATATTTTTAAGAAAATATTTATTTTTCAGTTAATAGTTAATAATATAGATTTTTGTTTGACTATGATTTATTTTCACGAAAATAACTAATTTAAATATAATTTTATGTATTAAATATAATTTTGTTTTTTATATGTAATCCACTAATCTACATGGTAATCAATATTATATTTGAATTTCCTATTGGTTTATTTTAGTGTTTAAAATGTGAATTTTTAAAACTATATTAATGTGTAAATTTTTTTCCATTTTAATTTATTAAAATAATTCATAATTCATAATTATTTAAATTATAATAATGGATTATATTTCTAAAAATAATTAATTTATTTTCATTCAATTTATATTATTTTTTATAATGTTAATTATAAATTCTTATTATGCTAAAAAAATTAGTTATGGAGAATCCTTATATTTTGTGTATTTGAGTGTTTTGTTATAAATTTATTTCTGTAAAATTTTATAAAATTTATTTCAAAAATAGGAATATTTTTTTTAAATCATCATTTTAATATTATATTAGGGGTTTTTTTAAATGTTCACATGTTGAGGAATTGCGAATCATGTTGAATTTTAATTAAAACATACATTTTCATCTAAATTATTTATGAATTTAAAAAATATTTTAAATTACTTTTGTAAATTAATATATGTAAAAATATATATTAACCAAATTACATCACTTTAATTATCTTTATAATGAAATTAGATATAAAAATATTGTAATCTTCTAAACTTATCCTCTTTGAAAACCCACATTCTCATCGCATATGTAGGATTAATATTAAATTTAAAATTCCCACATATATGAATTGAATTTAAAAAAAATAGATTAAAATTTTGAATAAGTATGACTAATATTATTTAATAAGTTTAATATATTTTTTGACAAAACTAAGTAGTGAAGACATTAAATATTAATTATCGAGGTTAGGTTAAAAAAGGGTTTGGTAGGGGTCCCAGACTAAAATGAAAGGGGTTAAAATTACCTATAAACATGTTTAAAACCTATTTAATGGAAATATTTATACCATTAATACTCTATGGTTTTATAATGTAATATTATGGACCCTTTTGGCAAATGAAAAACACGGTTGAACTTAATTCTTTTCCAAAAGAGCAAGTATGTACTCTCCCCTACTTATAAAAGGACACCCTGCTCTTATTTTCTTCATATATTAGAACTCTTTTTGATTATACAATACCTACCCAAATATATTGAAAACAATCGAACTACGAAAATATAACCCTAATTAATAAATACATCCAACCGTGGAAGGATTATTGTGAAAGTGTATGGAGGATTCCAGATAAAGAAGTAATATTCAACAAAATTGCTTTTGGTTTATTTCTTACTCCATATCATTAAAATATTATTATAAAATTATAAAATAATAACAAATGTATCATAGCAATATTGAGTTTTTATGTTAATATAGTGTTCTACATCCATCTCAAATTCCATTAAATTAGTTATGAAATCATCATTCCTTTGTATGTTGGACTACTACCTCGCGAACAGATGTCATTCATCATTATATTCGAACCTCACGGGGTTTGATATATGAAGGGTTTATTACTTATATATGATAATTATTATTTTATACGTATTATTTAATTATAATATATCACTGGACATCATGCTTTATAATTTTTGGTAATATGATAAGGTTGCTCATTTGTACAGAAAACTGCCCCATTATGAAATTTTGGGATTCATTCACGCTTTTCATGGATGTTTATAAAGATTCGTTTACTAATAATATGTATTATATATGAAATTAAAATAATTTTTAATAGTGATAAATTATTAAACATTTTTCCTATTAATCCAGAAAGTAAATGGATGCATTATTCATGTGTTTGTATGACCTACCATTTCCGTGAGCGGAATACTACTTTTTTATCAATAACTTTTATAGATAAATCTAATTAAATATATACTAAATATATATGATATTTATAACCTATTTTAAATTCAAATTCTTATTAAATCGTGAATAATTTTATACGAATAAAAGTATCAAATCAAAACATTTACGAAAAGAAAAGACGTCATTACTCAAAATGTAACATTACCATGGATTTGTTAATAAATATAGAATTAAAGGATCATAAGAAAATATTATATGGTAAGATGTATATAATTATTATCATGTAATATATTTATAATAATCATATATTTATTATATAATATTTTTTTGTATATGATGGAATTCAAAACATAAGGTAATGGATTTCTGTACAAATTTTTATATCAATGAGTGTAGTACCCCCACTATTCAGTATATAAACCTTACATGATGATTTTCATAGTTATATAATATAGGGTGGTGAATGGGAGAGTTGGGATAAATTTTAATGTCTTTTTGATGAAAAGGTGATGTCTCACACGCAGAGCATAGTTTATCAAAATGTGCGGATGAATCTTGTGTTGTGGGAACTTTTGTGGCAGTGACTCCTATAGGTTAGATCATGGTTATAGAGACCGTGTGAGGATGTCATGAGAGGGTCTGCCTAGGAAGTGGAAAACGCACAGATAGAGCATGATTTTTCTAACCTTTTGAACTAACTGTGTGGGCACTTATGATTGATACTAAAAAAGTGGATCTCATATGTTTTGGCCCCTATGTGGCTCGTTTTTTCTAATAAGATTTTATAAATCCGGATTTTTTTTCCTAATTCCATATACAGTTATCCCATCATTCCCGAGGCGATCGGAAGTCTTCCCTTGGTGATTCAAATATGGATTCTTGAAGTATGTGATCATTCTTCTTCTTTCTTCTTCAGTTTCATAGATCTACATAGATCTACATCTCCTTTTTTCTAGTTTTCTTAGATCAACCCCAATTTAGGGTATATCTATGTGTGTGGATGTCAAATAAGATGAGGTTTGGTCCTTATCTTGTTAGGGGAAGACAACTAAGCAGGGTTCATGGAGAATTGACTAGGTTTTCTTGAGTGTTCTTCGTTCATTGTAGTTTCCATTAAATCTAATGAGGTAGGAGGCTTATTAATCCACTCCAAATAGTATATATGATTGTAATTATTTTTTAAAAAAAAATCTTGTATTGAATTGATTGTGATTTTTTTGATGAAAAATTGTTGGAAATCATTTTGCATGATGGTTGTGAAATATGGAAAAGTTGGTGTTTGAGTAAGGTCGTTTTGGTTCATGGTTTTTAAATGTGGATTTTAAAAAGGGGATTTTTGTATATTGTTAGAACATTAAATTGAATAAATGTTTTCAATTAAAGGGATGGTTTTATTAAAATTAAATGTTTCTTTGATATTGGTTGTGCTTTGGTTTCCAATTAAAGATCAGTTTTATTGAAATTTCTTATTGTAGAACAAAAATTTTTTATAATAATTGGTGTTTGTGTGAGTTTATCCCTAACGCTCCATTAATAAGGGATGAGTACCATTACGGAAAAAGGTACATGACCCGGGATTGGCGGCGTCTTTCATTGGGACACAAAGTGATTAGATGATTGACTGCACGTGAGTATGGAACTGTCAAACGAGGAATATATGTGTAGGCGTGTTTTGAAAAATGTAACGAGTATTCCAAATGATAAGAAGAATAGGTTTTAATCTTTTGATTAGTTATTTTTATGGAAAAATAACTTTTTGGAAATTTTTTTCATTTAGTTTTGATTTCAATTGGTTGTAAAATATTTTTTTAACTTGTTTACATTAAATTATAAATATTTTATGTGAAATTTTTTATAGAAACTATTTTAAATAAATTTGGCTAAAATATTTATCCTTGTGGTGTGAGTAGGGATGTCATTGAGGAAGTCACACTGAGTATATACACACCCCTATTTGGGAACTATGGTTCTTTTTTAGATTCAATCATTTGGGACAGGGTAAAAGGTAATATTTCCCATGTTTCTGGAACAACCTCGTGATACATGGGTTGTTCAATGATAGTGCAGATTTTATCTCATAGAGAAGAGAGTATAATGTTCTATTGAATTTCAATATATGTTTATCCATTTTTTCCATTGATAAATGTTTTTACTTCGGTAGTTGTTTATTTTTTAGGTGGTTTTGACATACATGATGTTGTTGAGTTGTCTATTATTTATTCATGAATCCTATAGTGACTGTTAGGTTATGGTTGGTTGGTTTACTAGGTTATTTCTTAAAGGGTAAATCATCCACCAATTTTATTAGAAACCCTGAATCATTTATTTTCAACCTTTGGCATCTTGGGGATGTCACTTATGTCCTAGTAATGACTTGTTGTACTCTGAATCAAATGAGAATTGGAAAGTCATTACAAATGGTTTCAGTCTGGTCCTTCCCTTATGGTAAAAATCATTAGTGTTTTGGGTCTTGGAGTTGGAATTCCTTTTCATATATTTCTTATGTTGTAATCATAGATAAGAGTTGTATTTTCATATCATGAAATGTATATCCTAAAAACATGTAGCCATCCTATTTATGTGGAATATCAAATTACCAGGGTGTTGGGTACATATGTTTTTTGGATACACTTCTAGAATGTTGGAAATATATTTTTCATCGGTTTTCCCAATGCGATATGCATTACATGCATTGTACAGTAATGAATTCCCACTAGGATTCCATATATCATTGGGAGTAATGATTTTGGATTTTGCGCAAAGAAGTATATTTTTTAAAAAATTATGTATTTGTTTTCAAATGATTTTTTTAAAAAGTGTATACTAGGTTTATTTGGAAAATGGTACTATTTTCAAAACCAACAGTTGATTTTAAAAAAAAATGGTCATGAAAAAATGTTGTTTTTTAATGTATTTTTGATAGTTGATGAGATAGAATTTGAAATTCTAAGACATCAGTGTCTAGAGAGTGAGATTGATGGAGATTGTTGTCTGTTTAGAAAATGGAACCCAGTAAGTGTTGTCGAAACCAACCTTATGAATATGGGGAGACTATGGTTTCACCTAAAACACGACTGAACCAATATATGGTTTAACTTATTGTCCACGATTTTCATGTTGTTGATACGGGGAACCAGAGGAATGATCCAAAACATGTGGCTCATACCATTTAGTTCATGAGGCAAAATCCACCTTAACATCTGCGGAGATTCTGAACCCGAGAAGGATGAGGTGTGTCTGAATATGATGAATCATATCTCTGATTTCAATAGCACAATGTCAGAGTTCAAAGTCAAATGGGAGAATAATATGCTCGAGAATCTTGTATGGTAGTTTGGGATTTAGTAGTGCATGCTAAATTGGATGAAGGCCATACATGGGAGGATGTTAAAGAATTATTAAAAAAGTAATCCTATCCCTTTACATTCGAGATTTAGAAAAAGAATAACTTATTTAGCCTAAATAATAGAGACTCATTGTCGTAGAGTACATATCTAAATTCATTATTTTAGTATGTTTTGAACTTGAGGTTGTAGCATGTCTGTCTTTGAAGGAACACTTCTTCGAATTGTGTCAATGTCAGAATATTCGATTGAATATTGTGGTGCTCTGCATTACGGGTCATACAGAGATGCTGAATATATCAATTTGTGGATGAACACGATATCTTGATATCGATAGGGGGAGTAATGATGATATATACATTGAAATGTTGGAACTCAACAACTGAGAGAAAGCATTAACGGGACACATATTTTCAAGGAAGAAGTGGAAACCATAATTAGACAGTGGGATCGGTGAACATTTTCCCATAACCATAGAGCAGAGAAGGTTTCTTACAATGTGGTTATCTTGACCACACAATGTGAGAGGGTATAGAATAACATAGATCATGTCATAATTTCAATATAATGGTACATCATCAATGCTATTGTTGCAGTGATCCATGTTCAGGTGCTTGGGACCCAACTCAGGAATCAAAATCATTGTATAGTTCGACTGGACGAGGACAACAAAATCAGTACTCTCAGCATAACATAGCTAGCCAAGGGGATTCTATAAATAATATGTATCCTTAACCAATGCAATCTAAATAAGGAAAAAGAGACAACAGGGAAGCAAGGCAGAAATTGTATGGTTTTGAGAAGATGATGGACAATGATAAAGCTCGACCATCTACAATGAGAGGTACAATTCATTTGAATTTCCTCCTTGTGAAAGTGCTCTTCGATACTGGTGAATTTCATTCTTTATTGTTTTCTTGTGTTTTTGATTCACTATTTTTAATGTTAGTAATGATTCCTTCTATTTTAAAACATCAAAATTCACTCAGTGGAATAGAATGTCAAGCCTTTTTGTGTCGATTAAGTGTTGTAACTTTTGAAAGAGATAAGTTGAAATGCGACATCTCGATGTTAGACATGGATGTCTATATTGTTATCCTATGTATGGATTAGTTGACAATGTTCAAGGATCTCATTGAAAGTTACATGAGAATATTTAGTTTCATAAATGAGGACGACATCGGGCATCTCTTCAGAGGAAATAGGGTGTTAAATAAAGTTGAAAATAGATTATTACCCCATTGGTGGGAACAATCTCTTATCAGCTGGCGTCATTGACAATGGGATTAATGGGAGAAATCATGGAAAATAGTTTTCTAGATTTTTTGGATTATTTTCCAGATGTATTCCCTTAGAACATAACCTGGATTCCACCTATAAGGGATGTTTATGTTATGAATGAACCCATTTCAAGGATAAGTCTTATTTCCTTTCCATCTTATTAGATGACACAAACAACGTTACAGGAATTTAATGAGTTATTGGAGTATCTAAAAAAGGGATTCATTTGGAAATGTACATCTCTGTGGGTGGCACTAGTTTTGTTCGTGGAGAAAGTAGATGTAAATCATCAGATGTGTGTTGATTATCGTAAGCTTAAAAAAGTTATGATAAATAATAAATATCCACATCAACAAATTGGTGATATGTTTGATCAATTAAGTGGAGCTCAGTGGTTCTCCATGATTGAAATTATATCAGGATATTACCAATTGCGAGTTCAGAAGGATAATCTTCCAAAGATAACATTAATAAGCATATATGGACACTATGAATATGTAGTCATGGTTTTTTTGTATAACGAACACACTAGTGGTCTTCATGAATTTGATAAATCGGATATTTCATCAATATCTGGATTCTTTTGTTATGGTGTTTTTGGAAGAAATATTGGTGTATTCAATGTCAAGGGTTGAAAATGATGATCACTTAGAAATAGTCTTACAAATCATGAAAGATCTCTGTTTGTATTCGAAATTATCAACGTTTGATTTTTCGATAGAGGAAGTACATTTTCAAGGCCATTTCATTTTTGAAAAAGGGTTTTGTGTGGATCCAGAAAAGACTGAATCTATTATCTATTTCAAAGCACCAAATAATGATTCTATGATGCAATTTCTTATTGGTCTAGGTGGTTACTACCAACACTTTGTTCGTGATGTCTCACGGCTAGCTTTTCCAATTACCACTCTGATAAAGAATAATGCTTCATTCCAATGGATTTTTTAATTCCAGAGGTCTTTCATGGAGCTTATTGCTTGAATTCTATCGACACCACTCATGATATTTACAGAATTAGGAAATGGGTATGTGTTGTATGGTGATTCTCCTAGATCAGTGTTGGGATCTGTTCTCATGTAATGAAAAAATATGGATTCTTATAGTAGAAGGAAGATGAGGGTGCCTGAGAAGAACGACCCAACACAAGATTTGGAGTTATCTGCATATTTCCATGCCTTGAAAACATTGAGACATTACCTATTTGGTGAGAAAGTAATTGTCTTTTCAGATCATAAAAGAATAAAACACATTTTCAAATAGTGAGACTAAAATATTATCCAAAGGAAATAGATGGAGTATCTCCATATTTTTGAATTTGACTTTATGTATACACCATGAAAATAGAAATTTGATGTAAAATGCATTGAATAAAAATTAATATTCTCTATTGAAGAAAGAATCTTCAGAAAAATGGAATTTTATGTTGGTACTAACAAAGATTCATGTAGAATATGAAGACCAATGTGATGTTGTCATTTTCGTTTCAGCATTTCTTGTTCTTGTTTTGGAAAATGTGGTCAAAGAGGCACAAATATCGAATGTGTAATGTCTGCTTATGAGTTTAAAATATAATGTTGGGGAGACCATTGAGGGTGAGAAACATGATGGAAGTTCAAATTTTTGATTTATAGATAAGATAGTTGTACCTATGTCTTGTGAATAACAACTCCATCAATCTTATAACCAATCGATATGGGGTGTACGTACAGATACACACATGATATATAAGGAATTAAAGGCGCATTTTTTGTGGAGCGCCATGAAAATGAATGTGGATGAGTAAGTCTCACAAAATGTATCTTGTCAGACAGTTAATTCCATCAATATGAGACTATCAAGAATGTTGCAGTCATTACCTATCCCATTGTGTAAATGGGTGAATATAGTGATGTATTTTGTTATAGGACTTTCTTGAATGGTTCGGAAACATGATGTCAAATGGGAGATAGAGGACCGGCTCACCAAATTTTCCATTTCACCCATATTCATGAAACTTATAGGATAGAGGATATATCAAAAATATACATCCGTGCAGTGGAAAAAAGGAATGTTGTACTAGTTTTAATAGTATTAGACAATGTTCTGAGGTTCACGTTTCATTTCTAGAAATCCTTAAACCAACCTAATGGGACTTAGTTGACTATGAAGATGGTGTACCATCCATAGAAGGATGTGAAATCCAAGGGATGATACAAATGTTGGAAGACATGTTGAGGCCTTGTGTAATGGATTTTGGTGGCTCATGGGAGTGTAATATACCCTTGGTGGAGTTTTAATACAATAATAGCTATCAGGACTCAATACAAATGGATCCCATTGAAGTAATTTATGTGTTCCATTGTCATTATCTACTATTCTGGGTGGAAAGAGGTGAAACATCAGTATTTGAACAGTGACTTGTCGTAGAAAAAACTGAGATGACATAGATGATCAGAAAGAGGATGAAAAATACTCAATGTCATAAGAATTATTATTCATATCACAATAGAAGACTGTACCCATTTTGTGTGGGTGTTCATATCCTTATGACGATATCTCCAAGGATTGTACACCGTTATTTCAGGATTTAGGGAATGGTATCTCTTAGATACTACTACCTTTTGGGATACATCAATAGGTTGGAGTGGTTGCATATCGGTTGGCATAACCACCGTGGTTCTGTTCGGTGCCTAATGTGTTCCAGGAATCATTGTTGAAAAAAGTTCAACCGGATCCTGACCATATGATTAGATAAAATATCGTTGACCTAGATCCATATTCATCATTGATACATATCTTAGTAAATATATTGGTTAGGAAAAATAATTTCTTTTGTGAAAAAATCATCGATCTAGAGCTAGTTTCATGTTAACGTGGTCATATTCCGTAATAGACTTGGGAAGGTGGAAAGGAAGTGAATGAGTGATGGCTAGAACTCTTTCGGTTGGGTGGGGGTTTTCTATTTTTTGAGGATGGAAAGTCCAATGATAGAGAGAATGTAGTTTCCATGTTTTCTAGAATGTAACCCTTTAATTTTATTTTTTATGGTTATATAGTTATGGGTGATTAATGGGAGAGTTGGGAGGACATTGAATGATGTTTTGAGGTAAACGAGAAGTTGTATGGGCATCACACAAATTGTCTAACTCTGCGGCCCAACAATGTGTATTTTTTTCTTATGAGTTAGTGGCTCCCGCATGGTCAGAGTACGATTAGAGAGGTCACGTGAAGAATCCATGTGGGGGTCTACCTAGGCAGTTAGTAATGCACACATAGCACATAGTTTGTATAACCGTGTGAACTAACCATGTTTGCGCATAAGGGGGATCCTAAAAAAGTTTATCTCAAACGTTATTGACTCTATGTGTCACATTTTTCTTCCAAATAGCCATAACTGGGTATTTTTATTCTTCTAAGGAAAACAATGGCTTCCCATCATTCTATAAGTGATCTGAAGGCTTCCTTTGGCAAATTGAAGCCAGATTAATGAGGTATGAGATTGTTATTATACAGAATCTTAGATCTACTTTCATACACTTCTCATATTCTCTCTATTTCATTGTTCCATGACCGTTATGGGTACCTCTATGTCTTTGGATTCCAAATATGATAATAGTTGGTCTTTTTTGTTAGGAGAAGAGATCTATGGTGGTTTCTTGGAGAATCGACCCAGTTTTCTTGAGCATTATTCATTCGTTGTGGTTTTCATCAAAACCATTGATGTAAGAGACTTCATTCATTACTACACTTAGTGGAACTGATTGTAATTATTTAAAATTTAATGTGTGGTTTTGAATTTATTTTGGTTTGGTTGTTGAACACTTGTTTGAAACTATTTTGGGTTATGGTTGTGAAATCTAGAAAATTTGGTGTTTGAGTAAAGTGGTTTTGGTTCATTGAATTATAATGTTGATTTTACAAAGGGTATTTTCAAGGATCATTTACACATGAATTGGATTTGATGTTTTCAATAAAAGGGGTGGTTTAATTTAAATAAAATGTTTCTCTAAAATTGGTTGTGCTTTGGTTTTCTTTAAATGTTTAGTTTTGTTGAAATTGATTATCGTAGAAATGGAACCATTTTGCATAAATGGTGTTGGTGGGAGGTCCAGATTAAGGGTCCCTTAAAAGGAAATGAGTACAATTTGGGTACAAGGTATGTGACCCTTGATCAGGGGTGTGTGTCAATAGGATAAAAGGTTATTGGGTGTGGGACCACTCATGAGTATAAAACATTCAAACGAAGCATGCATGTGTGTGTGGGTTGTGAACAATGTATTGAATATGTCAAATGATAAGAAGAATTGGTTTTATGATTTTGATTTGTTTTAAAAAAATTACCTTATGGATATCCGTTTCATTAATTTTGGTTATAACTTGGTTGCAAATTGGTTATCAAACTTATATTTGGTTAGAAACTATTTTGGTGATTTTTTTATATAACCTATTTTATGTAATTGTAGCTAACAAATTTTCCTAGTGGAATGAGTAGGGATGTAATTGGGGAAAACATACTGAGTTTTATAGTCACCCCTACTATAGTACTTTTTTTCTTTTTTAGATGCTATCTTTAGTGACATGGGTGAAGGTTACATTTCCCATTTTTCACCCCTACCTCATGATACTAGGTTTATTATGTGATTTTGGGGATTGGAGCTCATGGAGAATGATGTCTCATGGTCTTTTGAGAGTCATTATTTGTTAATATATTGTGTACATTGATTATTGTTTGGTCTTCCCCTATTTCATATTTTGAAGTGGATTTGAGAAACATGAAATTTTTTAGTTGCCTTTCATTTGTTCATGCATCATATAATGAATGTTTAGTTATGGTTGGTTGGTTTATTGGTTTCTTTATTAACAGGTAAATTGTACCCCACTTGAATTTGGAACCCCTCAACATTTAATTCTTACTATTCGCATCTTGGGGATGTCACTTAAGGACTAGTAATGACTTATTGTACGCTCAATTCAATTATAATTATAGGGTCATAACAGTCTTACACATTCTATATTCATCAACCATTTAAATTTTGTGTTGTATATAATAAAAATAACTTATTTTTGGATTATTGAACATAAATTTAAATGATTTCACATATCATATGAGTACATCTACTTCGAGGGGCCTGTTGTTCAATAGGTAAAAATAAATAATTAATTTTGGTCTATATTTTTCTTTGTTGTGTCATATATTATGTTTTCAACCTATCATCCTCTATGACTGTATATATCGCCACTTTAAATATTTATATCATGAATATCATTCTCTACATAATATTTTATGTTTCAAATAATTTTATTATTTCATGGGGTGTACAATTCAATGTTACTAATACTGTTATATTTAAATATTACATTCTAATTATTTATAGTGATTGGTTATGATTATAAATAAATTGATGAAATATTATGATTTTTCTCTCAATAAACCCACAAATTTTATTTTTCTATGATTATTTCATGAGAATATAATCATTACATTCATAATGTTATCTATATTTACATTAGAGATAAAAAATAATTTTATTAAGAAAAATCATATTTTTGGTTGAAAACCATTTTTCTTAATAAACCATTATTAAATAAAATATGACATTTTATTGACAATTTTATTCAAAAAACGATTTATGAAAATATTTTTACCATTTTTTGATTTTTTAAATAATTGGAATCATCATATTATTTTTAAAAGTAATGTTTATTTTGTTTTTTCTATAAATATGTAAGGAAATAGTATTTTAACGTGCATGACATTAAAAACATTCAGTCTTCTTGAAAATAATTTTAATTGGGGATTGATCTCTATTTTTTCAAATTTAATTCCAAATAACAGAATTTTCATATTGTTAAATATTGTAAAAAATTCTGTGTGGAATGTATAATTCCCCCATAAAAAGTTTTAAATTATTTTTAAGACATACATTATATGTTTTCATAATATTTTCAATGACTATGTTTTTTTAAATTATTTTGTTAATTTATTTATCACCCAAATTTAATACAATACAATTAAATTAGAAAAAAATAATTTCATTAATTTCTTATTACACAAAGGTCACTATGTTTAAAATAAATGTGACATATTATTATGTAATGTAATATTTTTAACATAGCCATCAAAATGGAAGGTAGAGTAGTATTTACTAAAAATGAAAATTTATAATTTTAAAAAGTTTATTTTTTAATAATTTATAAGAAATAAAATAAAATACATTCAAAATAGAAAAAAAAATTTACATAAAAACATTATTATTCTAAAACATGGTTTAATAATGCCTTTTATACATAATTTATAATTAATTTTAAAGAAAAATTAAAATTAATTTGAGAAATTAAGGATACTTATTTAAAACAAAAAACAAAATATATCAAAGGGTGATAGTTTAGGCTTTTCTAAAATGTTTCAATGTATGATGAATAGTGATAAATAATGAATTTTAATTAAAAACATCATTTTAGATTAAATTATTTATAAATATATATTATATTTTGGAATTTCTGATTATGTATAATTATTTAATTATATATCAATTAATCCATTTCACAACACATTTATCATTTTCATATTAAATTTCCATATAAATACAATATAGAATTTTGAACATCTTCTCTTAAAAAATCCCTTTCTCATATTTTTTGTTGGATTAGTTATGAATCAATATTTTACAGTTATGTAAATGGAGTTATGAAACATGTATTAAATATGATTAATAATAACAATTTATAATTATTAATAAGGTTAACATAGTTTTTGACAAAAATTAATATTGAAAACTAGATAAATTATTTAACACAGTTATGGTATAAATGTATTTAAAATGGGGTTAAGCTAAACAGATATGGTTTAAAATTCCCTATCACCATTGAAAAATAATATTTTCATGAAATATATACATATTTTCTTTCTAGAGATCTAATATATTTCCATTTTGGAATCTTTGTGGAAAATTTCCTTTAATATCAAAATAGAGTCCCTTTCCCCCCTTTTAAAATTGGACTCCCTCCACTAATTCATACATAAATATCTCTTTTTATTGTCCAAAACATAACCAGTTATATCCACAACTATCTTATTAAAATAATATATGTTTTTTTCTTTTGAAAATATAATACCTAGGGTCTTTAAAATTATATCCAATTTGTTTTCTCATATAGAAGGTAATTTCATTAACCTAGCTCTTACATTTTATTTCTTA
Source organism: Viscum album (assembly GCA_963277665.1). Taxonomy (NCBI): domain Eukaryota; kingdom Viridiplantae; phylum Streptophyta; class Magnoliopsida; order Santalales; family Viscaceae; genus Viscum; species Viscum album. The sequence goes on from OY728143.1 coordinate 1,022,288,027, forward strand.
TTTTTCCACATTATGTGTTGACATAACATAGAAAATATAAAAACAAATATATATCAAATTAATTTAGATGCCAATATTTTTATGAAATAATATTCATCCATCTAAACTTATATAAAATTAGTTATAAAATCAATATTGGTGTGTACGACTGACTACCACCCCACATACTCGTGTAATTGTTTTATCCAATACCACCTCTCCCAGTTGTATATAATCATTGATTTCACACATGTATTTTTTATTTATGATATTACTAGTTTTATTTAATTTTAATATCACATATAACATTATATGTTCCAGGACATCTAAGATATGATTATGTCATGTTTGTATGCTTTAGACTACTGCCCACCGAAGCGATGTGAATCAATTTTTAATAAGGCGTTACCTATAATGTAAAAAGGATAAAACTAATGAATATATGAGATATATATAAAAATATATTGACATTAAAATTTAATTTTTAATCAAAATTTTTACCCTTTCACTCCTTAAGTGAATTAAATAACCACTCATGCGTATCTATAACATACATTCTCTACAAAGTGATGTGGTAAATTTTATATTTTTGATTGTAAAATAAAGTTTTAATAATATATAATACTAAAATATGAAATTTATAATATTAATATAAATATTTAGATTTTGGATACAAGTTATATTTTTGTGAACAATAACATTCATGACAAAACGTGCCTGTCAAAACAAAAAAATTAACATAAAAAATAATAAAAATAATGATATATTAGCCTTAATGTGTGGTTAAATGTAGTAGGAGGATCATATATGATATTATATGTTATAATATGGTTCTGATATTAATTAATAACATAATTTAAACAAATAAATTTTATTAATGAACATTCAAATGATGGAATGTCTGAGATAAGGGATTTCATCTCAATTTCAATTCTATTGAGATATATTTATTATTATCAACAATTTCAATCTGATGTCATTTATATAAATCTCATTTTACATGTAATATAATGATTCATTCATAATTTATGTTATTTTGAGTTATAATTTTAATCATTTCAACCAAGGGTATCTGTCTTTAAAATTACCATGTGGTAAAATTTATTTTGCAATCTACCGTTCTTTTGTGATTGATAGAATTCCATTGAAACAATCACTTTATGATAATCATAATTCATTGGTCACAAAATTTATAATAAATATAAATATAATTGATTTATTTAAATTATTATGTCTAATATTTTATATCATTTTATCATAAATTGTGTACATATAATGTTATTGGATTAACATGCTAAATTTTAATAAATTTCTATCTTTAACTTAATACATATATTTAATGATAATAAATATTCATAATGTGTTAAATGAACTTTTAATTAAATGATTAATTAATTTATCATTAAATATATGGGGTTTAGATAATTTATATAATTCTCTTTGATGCATCAGTTGTATTAAGAGATGAATCAATTGGCCAAATCAAATGGGTTTTTACCAATTAGTTTTAACCTGTCTTTTGAAATCTATATATAGTAAAGGTATAATCTACCTAAAAAAATGAAGTATAATAACTTATCATTTACATAATTTATAATTCATTTATTATTATTAAAAATTATATTTTAAAAATTATATTATCAGTAGATGCATTTTATTCTCATATTACTGATTAAACAAAAAAACAAATTTAGTTATTTACATATCCATATTAAATATTCCTTATCTATTCATCTAGATACTTTAATTAAATAGAAAATTTATTTATTTTTATACCATGACATATTTATTATTCCCTATCTTGTTATTATAAACAAATTATGGTTTAAATTTAATTATTAATTATTTATTTACCCTACCTTGTTGATTATTATTATTGATTCATGATATAATTTGTGGTTCTTAACCCTTATTGAACATTGTAAAAAACCCTTCTTTTATTCCTTTACCTATGATATCATTTCTATCATTTTGAATGAGTTTTCACGGATCTTGTGTTTGTTGTTGTATTGTGTTGTTTTTCACTTTCTATTCCCTATGTTTAATCAATATAACACATGTATTTGGCCCTCCAGATATTCTAAATTGATAGGTTACTCAAGATTTGATTCCATTTATTTATTCTAATGAAATAATTTAAGACTCCATATCTGGGACAACATGGGTCATGGTTGTAACATTTTATTTTTTTAAAAAAATATTTTCAAATAGAACATATTTTTTTAAAAAAGTGTTCCAAGTGATTTTTCTTTAAAAGAAATTATCATTTTAATATGACATATTTTGAGGTAACTTATTATTTACTGGATATATTATCCAAGGATTTAATTTATTTTCATTTTTGAATCATTTAATTTATTAAAAAAATATATATGAATGAATTTTTTTTCCATTGGTTATGTAATAATGGAATGATGAAATGAATATGAAATATCTCCCTTATCCATAAGATATGATTTGATGAAATTTCTATGAATATAATTTCATTAAGTTGATTATGATATGAATAATGATTTATGAACTCACTGAACACATATGTATGATTTTTAAAATATCATGGGGTTTAAGTTATAACCAATTATGGTGGTTATGATATAAACATGGAAGATGGAAACATTATATGAAATGATAGTTGGGATATATATATCGATGGAATTCATGATGTAATTATTTTTATCTCAAGAGATATACTGTACTATAATAGAGAGTGAAATACTCTTACTAAAGGACTATGCCCACTATGACATTCATGAGAGTGACCATTAAATACTTTAATGGTTTACGGAGTAAAACCATTACAATATGTGGAAAAGGATTCCACAATAGATGTTGTTCTATCCTACCGAGGTCTTTTACCCTCCGATATAGTTAATTGTCACATAAACATATTATTTTATTAAGATTTCATATGCCTATAGGTTGATATATATTATGTTTTCCTTTACTGAGTATCTATGCTCACCCATTGTTATGATTCCTTTCCCCACGTAAAGACGAAATTTTTTTATGTTGGTTATTTCTATAAAGACAACTATATGAGAATATATTTGTAGGAAACGTTGAAGATCATTCACCAATAGAGAATAATGTGTTTCATTTTTCCAATTGACCTAAACTATTGTGTTACTCTTGAGTGTGTTTGTTTAATTTTTTGACTATTCATCTATGAATATATATTATCCATAAATAAAACTCATAGGCCAAAATAGCTTTTATCAAATGAAATGATTAGTTATCCATTTAAAAATATGATGAGAAAGCTTTAGTGAGATCTGTACGAATATTTCTAGCGATATGTATCAGAATTTTTTTATTGATTGGTTGCTGAATGTATCAATGTATATAAAAAATGTTGGAATTTTGATAAATCATATATTTACAGGTTTTTATGAAATTTCAGGAATATATGGATAGTATTAGTTGATGTGGATCTCATTCAAGGTTACCTATTTGTAATAACTCCAAAAGGTTTCAATAATATGGACATTATCATCACCCAGTTCATGAATATTGTCCTTCCAAAACACCTAGTTTGACACTCCCATGAAATATTCATTGGAAATTATAAAACTCATTATGAACCAAGATTAATGATTTTAATTAAATATAAATATTAGTTAACATGTATAAATATGATTATACATATATTAAAAAATTTGTGGCAAGAATTGGACACCCTATAATTGATTTTTTTCAAGATCTTGTTGTTTTCCTCAATGAATTTTTTATCAAACTCTAATATTTGGTTTTATTCAGTGGAGGGAAATAGAAGGAATAGGGTTAACATTTATTATAATGGAAAATTTTATGATGTGTATCTATATTATGATAATAACATTAGAAAATAACAGTGTGAGTACACCTAATTAGTTTTCCTAAAAATTTATTAGATATTTGTTGATTAACCAACTCTAAGACTCACCAATTAAGAGAATTAAATAGATCAAAAATATATTGGGTAATAGATACAGTGGAAAAATGATGATTTAGTTTCCTTTGTGTCAATAATGTGGGAAGAAAAACCTACCTGGACGTCTTAGTGTAGTGATAAAATGTTTTTACTATGGAGGAGAAGGTCATGAATCAAGTAAGTAAAATGGAAAAAACAAATTCTTGGTTAATTAAATTGTTGATAATAATATTCTAACTAAGGACTCATTGACTTATTAATTCATTCAATGTCCAAAATTTTGGAATTATTTAAATCAATGCCCTAACTAGAAAGAACATGAAGAAAATCAGCAAGGTTGTATGAATAATTGTTATATATTTGAAGATGAAGAGAATAAAAATGATATATGAATGGGAATATAAACTAATGAAGGAGATGAGGAATCATAGTTAATGTCTTGAGAAGGTAGTGGATGAATGATGAAATTATGTATTTGAATTCAAATATTATCTTCTAGGAATCATGAAATATATATTTATTGTACACGGTAATTTTTTTATTAAGGATTTGAAACAATATGTTTAGTGATATTTATTGAATGAAAATGTTGTTTAATGGATAGGTTTTATTTTCAGGACAATTTTTAATATGATCTAAATATTCTGATAATAATTTTTGGATAGAGATATGATTGTTTTGGATTAAGAGAATATTTTTTTAGATAAATTAAATATCACTGTAATAATTTCATAAGAACAATTAAATGTTTTTTTGAAAAATTAGTTTATGTTACCATTGATATAGATTGAATCATTTTTTGATTTAACTATTATATCCAATAATAATTTTTTAATATAAGAAATAAGGATTAATAGATGTATTTTTTATTATTTCATAGTAATATTTATTATAATATAATGAAGCATGAAAGCATTCATAGTTTATTATTTGATAATTAATAACTATTTCAACTTGATTGGGATATTAATGATTGATTCATTTTGGAAATTTAGTTACAATATTTAAATCATTTTTTATTTTAAACATTCATAATGTTCATAAAGATAACCATTTATGAGATCATTTATGTTAGACATAGAATTAGGTTTTAGATAATAAATTATTCATTTTAACATATGAATATTCCTTTGCATTTAATAACCTCTCGTACCCATTTTTTCAACTAGAGATAGAAGGAATTAATTATCATTATATATGGATCATACGATCCTTTTTGGCTTCCGGAATTAAAAAATTCATGTTTTTTTAATGGAGTAAGAGTTGATGTGGGAATTGAACAAGGAATTCCCAAAAGGTGAAACTGTTCTTATTATGATGAATTAAATAAATTAATTATATATTCTTGTTAAAATTCTACAGCATTATGAAATGGTTCTTTAAATAAATTATTATCCTATTATCATAATATTTGATTATATCAATGACTATTTTCACACCTATTTGGTTTTCTTTTTAGGTTATTATACTTAATAGAGTCTCTTATGATCCTATAATCAATGTTCTTTTTCACTCCCTACTAGTATTGGGGAGTTAATTATCCATTACGTGTGATTTTTCTACAAATACCACCTATGTTATATTATGCGGAAACATAGAATGTGTTACCCTAGATGGAATTCACAAATCTATTTATCTTTTTCAAGAGTTTGATTTATTAACCCATTTTGATATGTGTGTTTCAATGATGTAATTTTAAAATTAAAAACCATTGATGACCAAGATGAATTTCGAGGTTGAAATTCATTCTAATGTTTGTAGAACATTACACGTCGCATTTTTTCAAATGGTTTTTTAAATGATTTTATGAATTTGATTGTTTTATATTACATGAATCCTTGTGTTTATTTTACATTACATGCAACACCTTGTTTCTTATATGCTACAAAAAACACCGATTTTATCTTCAGTAACATGAAATAATATGTTTCTTTGATTGAGTAAATGACATGTGAAAATTATTTTCATCAAATCATAAAACAATAATATTTTAAAAATGACCATTAAAACAAAACTATTAATATGAAAACTAATAATAATATTAACTATTTTATGAAATATATCTAAAAATTTCACACTCTATACAAATTTATATATAATCTGTTAGTAAATAATGAATCAAAAGTTTTAAAATTAATTATATTCTTCAAAAATATGTTTTCTTCCTAAATTATTTTTATTTCCTTTTATGAGAAAATAATTTAATTAATTTATAATGATTTTTAGAAGAAAAAAAAATTAGTGATTTTCTATATTTTTTAAACAGCCGTATTGAAAATTACTCATGTTGATATGTGGGGAGGTATTTGGAAAATAGTGATATTTTAGTGAATTGTGAAAATTACAAATTTTTGTTCAACAATCATTTATATTAAATAATTTTAGAAATTTACATTTATGATTAAGATTTAATGTAACATATTTATTATTTATTTATATTTATTCAACTAATATTCATTATAATCAAAAATATAATCGATGTTAGTATACTTATATTTTAGTGTTTAAAAAAGAATTTATCTGAAAATACTTTAATGTGAATATTGTTTATCAATTTTAATGAATTAAATAACACCACATTGAAAAAAATAAAATTATATTTATATATTAGTTATTAAATAATTATTTTAAATTAACACAAATGATTATTATTTTAAATTTAGTTAATATATATTCATCTTTTTCTTGAATAATACAATTCTTGAAACCCCCTTCTTCATTTTTCTATTGGGTATTTGTTAAAAATATTAAATATTTTGTAATAAGAAAGAATTTATTTGATATAATATATTTTATATTTTAAATTATAATTTCATAATTTTTTTGTCATAAGTTTTAATAATTTTATGAAATAATTAAATATTGAGGAGTAGTTAAAAAAATTAAATTTTAACTGAATACTAAATTTTCATTTAAATTATAAATTACGTAAAATTATATATAATATTGGATTTAAATTAAATTTTATAAATTTTATATTAATAATTTAATAAAAAAATTTCAATTGAATAAATATCACATTGAAATTGGGTGGAAAAATAATTTAAACATTTGAACATTTCCTGTTTGAAAACATATTTTCTTATTGTGTCTGCATGATTAATTTTAAATTATGATTTTCCGCTAATTTGAATTTATTTTTGAAAATTAGATTCCATATATCAAATAATAATAATTTAAATAATAAAATATGGTCAAAATAATTTTTGACCCAAAATAATAATAAAGACAAATAAAATTTATTTACTGTGGTTATAGTATAAATGGGTTTATAATGGGTGAATCTTAAATGATAATGATTAAAATGAATTATCGACATGTATTGAAACAACTTCATGGAAATATTTTGACAATTAAAAATTTAAGGTTAAAAAAATGTACAGTTTAATATCTTTTTAACCTACAAAAACATTGCAGTACATAGTTTGTTACAAAGAATACAAAGTCTGTACTCTCACCCACATAGAAATAGAAACCCTTATCCTTTAGTCTCCACAACTTGAAACCCCTTTTGTTCATTACATGATCTACATAGATAACCGAAATTTTATCTTATCTCATATTAAATGCATTTTTTTGGTCATAAATCCAACAAAGGCTTTGTGTAAATACTTTTGAAAGATTCCCAAAGAAGATATAACATTTATCAGTAAGCATTTTTTGTTTTATTTCTTCCTCCACCTCCTTAAATAATTATTAGAATATAATGATAATATAAACTAAATATATTACATATAGTTATATGTTTAAATGTTATTTTCATGACCTAATAACATCTCCACGTCCATCAAATGGGTTACCAAGTCATCATTCTTATGTAGTACAGATTTCCACCTCGCGAGCTGATATCATTAGTTTTCCTATTACCACCTATCTAGATTGGAAATTATAATGTATATTCTTTTTATATATTATATTAATTATTTTAATATTAAAATTTAATTATTTTATCATGAATACATTTGTAATTTCTGTTATTTTGGAATAGGACAATGTCACTTGTGTGTACGACTAACTACTGCCTCATGAAGTGATGTGATTAACTCACACCATACATGGATTGTGTTAAATAGTTCTTTAATTCTAATATGAGAAATATAGGAAATAAAAATTATTCTATTATTATAATGTGTTATTTTTTTGTTATATTCAATTTAAAAATAAAATAGAAATACAGTTCATGCATATGTAAGACCTACCATCTTCAAGAAATATGTATTTCAATATATATCACTAAATTTGATGGATTAATCAAAATAAATATTTAGTGAATATATAAGATATTTATAACATGTTTAAAATAATTGATAATACTAATAAATGATTAAATTAATACGATCATAAATAAAAATTCAAAACATATATGAAAAAAGAAGTTATTATCTGAAATATAATATTAATATTCAATTGATTAAAAAATTAAGGGGTTATAATGAAATCATATGTTTTATGATATATAAATATTTTTATGTAATATATGTATATTAAACATGTATTTATTATATAGTAGGGTTTAATTTGTATGATAGAAGTCATGACATATGTAAAGGAATTTCTTTCTCACTTTTTACATCTGTGAGAATCAAGCTACATTCATCAAATATTTTTATATGGTGATTATACATATGATGAATTAATTTTATGATTATTATCCATGATATTATGGGTATTGGAATATACATATTATTATCTATCATGAATGGTGTTTAATATTCAATAGTCAACAAATTAATAAATGATTTTTGTCTCAATATTCCATATTTGGGACATAATTTTTGTTATGTACCTACATATTTATATGATGTTTATATACATCCTCTTTGACATGTTATATCATGAATACAATTATATTCATTACATCTTATATTTTTGTTACTATTATTTTTTCAAAGGGATTATGATTCAATGTTAACAATGTGGTAAGATAATTATGTTACTATCTCATCGTTGTTCAGTATTTTGCATGACTACACTTCCAATGATGATATATTATTATATATCTCTAAGAAAACTATTGAATTTTATTACACTATAGGTTTGTCTTGAGAACACAATATTTCTCATCATCATTCTCTTTTTATGTACTAAAGAGTTCAAAAAATTTATTTAATCTTATTTTTGGTTGAGAACACCTTTTCTACTGAATTAATATTTTTATAAAAAAATTTCAAATTTCTTTTTATATTTTTTTTAAAAAATCACCTATTAGAAAAAATTATATATTTTTGAATTTTTTTTAAAATTAAAATGAATCATCAAGTGATTTTTAAAAACAATTCCAATTTGCATTTACCAAAATTATAAATGGAATATTAATATTAAAATATACAACATTTACAAAATATCCCATTATCATAGTCATTAGTTAATATTATCATCCATTTATAAATTTTAATGTTTATATTCTAATAAAAGTATTTTCAACATGTTTTATGTTTTCATATATATTTTTGAAATAAGATATAATACAATCCAAAAGAAATTTTTTAAATGATTATGGAATCATCTTGTATAAGTTATCATGGTTATTTTGATGGAAATGGATTTCCAAAATATTTTATGAATTTTTTAGTATAAAAGAAACTATAAATGAAATTTTTTCTTTCTTAGGAAGCAATCAAAGTGATTTATCTTTCAAAATCACTCTCTATATAAGATGATATCCTTTTATGTAACTATTGATTTTCTGGAAATATATTCCAAGGATACCATTTGTATTCCTTACCTAAATGGTCTATGTATATAATGACATGGGACTTATGAAACATGTTTCTTTATCTATAGGTTATTATATTATCAAATAATGAAATCATTATGAAAACTATCACTCTTCAATAGATTTATATATGAGGAAATGTTTATGTATCCCATTTAATTTCAGGGATTACGATATTATGAATGCTTTATGATCTTTTGGAACACATATGTATGATTTTGATTATTTTAATGCAGTTATGTTTTAACAAAGGATGATGGTTATGTTATAAAATATTTTAGATGGTAGCTATATCTCTTAATAATGCATTGGGTAGAGTTTTATATATCATAAGAGATTCCAGACTGTATTGGGTAGTGAACTCAGTTATGTAAGGGACCTTTTCCACTATGATGGTATTAGGAGTGAACCCTGACTAATATAATTTTATAGAGATTAAACACATTTTACAAGAAGAACATGCTTCCCCTAGGGATGGTGGTGTGTCCCACACAGGATGTGTAATTATCTATGGAGTGACCTGATATTTTTTCAAAATGTTCCATAACTACTAATAAAAAGATTTTATATTTTAATTTTGTTTCATAATTCAATTTATTCTTCCATTTTTATTTTATCATGGATCATGTTCCATGATTGCAATATGATTCATGTCTTATGATCATACAACCTCTATTCTATTACTCCTGTTTATCATCTATAATAGGTTGGGTATGAACATAATAACTTATGTTCATTATCACATAACCATATGATGTACTTATGGTTTCATATGTTTATGTATTAAAATCTTTTATGTATACACTTACTAAGATTATGATATCACAATTTCTTATAGTTCCTTTCCATGAGATATGGAGAAAGTATTTTAGTTGGTTATGTCTATAATGAATAATAAAAGTTAATATATTTATTTGAAATAATGAATATCTTTATCCAGATTTTAAGATAGTGTTCCACATTTCCAAAGGCACTAAACTATTATGGCCCTCATAAATGTGTTTGTTTAATGTGAAGAATATTAATATTAACATATTCCATATCCATGTATGGAGATCCAGTGTAACAATAACATTACCCTATTATTATTAATTCCCAATATAATGTATTTGATGATTGAAAAGTATTTGGAGTTCCGCTCTTTTCAACAAGGATAGAATTCAGTGTCGGAATAAAAAAATATATTTCCAAATCTAAATCAATTTTCCTCGAGGTAGTGGAAAATGTTGTGATGAAATATCAGAAGTATATAAATTTTTTACTACTAGATAACATATCAAATATATTTTTTCTAAATCATTCCACTTATGGGATAATTTTAGACAATGATATGATGATAAAAGGACACTAATAGTAAGATAATTATTAATGTACCTCTTTTTCCACTCATATAATATTAGTTCTCTTGTAGGAAAAGAAAATGAAATTACATTAGCATCGTAGGAGTAGTAGAAGTGCTTTTCAATAGTTGTCCTCCTATACACCGTGAATTATAGTGACTATCATTCTGCTTAAATGCTACTATTTTCACAAGGATGGACACATGAGATATCCCAGGTCCACACCTATTGATATGTGAAATGGTTGGGGACATCGGGGCTATTTATAATGATTAAATTTGGTGATGTTTATGAATCATTATATTTAACGATATTGAGATCAAATGGACTGTATAGTGTTGTCATATACATAAAATTATATAGAGATCTAGCTATAGCCCTAAAGGGTAAAGCACCATCATGAGCTGGAAGTGATTCTAGGGGAGGTTGATTTTGGTCCATCAATAGTGATATGGAGCATATTTCATGCATCCTATTATGTGAATAAATTAATTGATACTAGTTCCTCCCACTGGATTATATCATATTATTTTATAGATGTATTGATACATCTGATATAGCTCATGTTCTTATTCATGGAGTTAGAGGAACCTATTAGGAAGAGGATGGAGATACAATTTTAGTGTACTTCTCTCTCACTATCAATGGATAATGTAGAGTTAGTATTGGATTTCCATGTTATTGATCGTGAACAATTATAAATCATCATTAAGATGGATTGGATTTTTACTCATCATGATTAGGTGTATTTTAATATTCATCATGTTTCATTCCATGTTGATAAATGGTTCTCTCAGGTGTTTTAAGGAGAGTGCGATCTGAGTTATAGTCATGCAAAACCATTCTGAAATGTTATGAGGGGTTTTTTATTTTTATGAAGATAATACCTATTTTTATTGGTTAACATCCCATACATGTTTAGTAATATTCTAATGTTATAAAAAAATATTTAGACTTCCTATAATGAAGTATATTGAATATTTGAATTATAATAAGATTATATGTCACTGATATCGATACCCTCATATTGTATAACACTAGTGGTTTTAAATGAACACATGTTTTGATTATATGATCTAATATAGACATGTTTTTCTCCCTAGTGTTTCTCACTGGAAAACCCAAATGATATCTACCAAGAAGGATACCAATTTTATTTTATTGTACATAGTAAATAAGAATTTAAACCAGGTGATTGTTAGAAATAAGTACGTTTTCCCCTAGAATATTATTTGATTGTACATTTTAAGGGGGTGAAGTGGTTGTCGAAGATTAATCTAATATCAATTTACAATAATCTAAAAGTTTGTATGTATGATATAATGAATATAGATTTTATGACAAGGTATGGATATTATGAATATCAATTGATGTAGATTGGTTTAACTAATATTCTTACATGTTTTATAGTTATGATGAAATTGAAATTCCATTGGTCTCTCGACATATTTTTATCTTGTTCATGGATGATATTATATTATACCTTATATCTGAATGTTATTTTCAGAGCAATATAGACATTGTTTTTAAAACATGAGGAATTTTTATCTTAATTGAATTATTAATAAATTTATTTATTTTATCAAATTGGTGAAATTATTGGGGAACATGATTTATAAAATTATATTAATAGTTAAAAATGATAAGGTATGGGATATATTAATATGGGGGTATCTATAAGATGTTATAAATATTCAAATATTCCTAAGTATATCTAGATAGAATTGGATACTGATCATCATGTTCTTAATGTTGGTATCACCCATGAATTTTATTTCAATGATGGGAGTGAGATTCACATGGAATATAAAATGTCCATCTTATTTAACTAACTAACAATTATACTAACATTGGATCATATTTTAATACCACATGATCCTGGAATGGGTTATATGGTATGTAGTTATACATTAAATGATAATATGGGTTTGGAAATTATATTGGATGATAATGTTGTGGACTATGGATTTATTCATCTTTTTTAAAATGTGAATAATTAATGAATTTTAGATTAGGGTCCTTAAATATTAATTCATGTTTTTAAATATTTGTGTCAATATCACTTTTCATAGAGGATCATAGTGTTTTTTGATTTAATTGTATGCTTTTTTCCATTTCATAATAATACTTGAATCATATATTGGGGATGTGGGTAGAATAACATCAGGATTATGATATAGACATTTCTTATACCATTTATAAGTATAATTTCATTGAATATTATCATATAAGGAAGGTTCCACCATAGGATATTTTTCCATCAAATTACTAGAGGAAGCTAATGGGTATCTTCACCATATTTCATATGAATTATCAAGATTTTGTTTTAGGTATGGTTCTAAATATATTTTATTTACCATATACACGGATTCAGTTTATTTTATTGATCAAAAATAAAGATGATGAATTTTTGGGAATTTGAGAGATCATATATGGTGGGGAGAATGCTTCTAGTAGGTCACTCTCTTCAAATGGTATTCTTATTTTTAGATGGTATTTTTTAGTCCCAACATCTATGAGGAGTTATATTTTTTCGATAATTGGTCTCTATATCACATTCATTCGGGATATAATAATATGTATTATGTTATGATATGGTGACTCTAGTGGCAAGGTATGATGTGTGACATTGAAGAGTCTGTGTCGTGTTATGGCAGAAGTAAACAGTTAATGGATGTTCATCTAAAACCATCTGGTTTATTTAAAAAATTTCAAGGGTCGGGATAAAAATTGTATGATGTTTACATGAAAGGTATTATTCTAAATCCACTGGAACCCCATGGTAATAATGATATATGGGTGGTGATTGATCAGATGAAATATGCATCCCATCTAATTACTATTATGAACACCAATTAAGTTGGTGAAATTGTTATGTTTTATTTTATTAAGATCATGATGTTAAATGGGATTCTCTGTGCTATTATTTCAAATAGGGATCATTAATTAACATATATATTATAGATGAATATTTAAGAGGTGATCTGAAATAATGTTTAGTTTAGTAAAACATATCATCAATACAGAAATACTAAGACGAATACTGATATTCATATATGGGATAATATGATGCATTAATGCATCATGTTTTTAGTGGATTGTGGGACACCATCTGGGAATGTTCAAGTGTTCATAAATTTTTTTTTCAATCACCAATTAGAGTGGATCCCATTAAGGGGGTTATGTGGTCTCATATTCACCCCATCATTTTGTTGTTCAAAAGTGTGTGAGGCCTCTCTTGGGTGATAATTTCATTTTCATGAGACATTTTCAAGGAATCGTGGAATTTCATGGAATATGGTTATAACTTAGACTTGAAAAAAACTTATGCATGTTTTTGAACTCACCAATTTGAGTTTTTATTTGATTGTTGTATTTTATAAATTTATCTCTTCACTTGGCTCAGGTTCATCATTGAAAAATATGGAAATATGGATTAGTGGTAGGATACCCCATTTATGTTCAATGATAATATTGAAAATATTTTGCCTTTGTTGTAATTATATGAAAATTTTGTAGATATTCATCTTGTTTTCCACATATCTCATATAACAATGTACCATCCCGATACATCTCATGTTCTGAGTGGCGAATGGATTGAGTTACAGTAGGTAATTTTAATTATAGTGAAACTTGACAAATTTTTTTATATCATGTGAATTTATTATATGCGATGTTTATTGTGTTGGTTGGAGTATTATGGAATTACAAAATAGGTTATCTAATGATATGGGAGCCGAAAACATATAAGATAATGTAGCCTCCTCTCATATTTCCAGAGCATCCTTATTCTATAGGGAATAATAGTGATGATAGTCTTATATTGGGACGAATGTTACATCCCAGTAAAAATATATCCCTCTTTTAATCTTTAATTTTATATTTTAGAGCTCTAACGGTGTTGGAGTCAGTTTAAGGGTTTTCGACAGAACCAGGATTTTCCAATGCATGATGTACACAATCACATCACGAAATTGTTACACAATGTGAATGTATTTTTAGGGATATGATTTTTTAAATTTTTAGATTGAGAAAATATTATAGGCTTTGATACATGTTCACGTCCTGAAATGGTTGATTGAATCATTTTTAATTCAAGGCAATGTTTTCTAATGTACATGGAACATGAAGGATTCACAATTTGATTATGTATTTAATTATAGGAATTATGCATGCAATGTAGGTTTAATAAACCACTCTCATAACCTCTTTTAAATATTTTGATGTAGATTCCTCCTCTTATAACCGTAGGGATACACAAAGAAAAATTTGTTTTCTCCTATCCTTCTATAAAACATTGTTTTGTGCATGATCATGGTTGTGGTTAATTTATGACTGTCACAACCCATCCCATTGCTGCCTGTGTTGCGACTACCCCAATCACACTCCATTAGGTCATGGGATGGTGACTAACATCGATTAGGCATATCCCACAATTGCGATTGACATTCCCATGTACCTGTACAAAAGAACCCATATACAATAAAATGTGCTGAAAATGAAAACAATGAGTATAAATGTAGGTATAATACTTTGAAAACCAACCTATTGTTAATAGTTCAAACTAAAAGTATAGTGGGATAGTATACAATCCCAACAAAAGAAAATTACATGCTCATGGAATCCTTCTACCGAAAATCCTACCATAATGGTAGGTACATAAGCTGTTGTATGTTGTCGATGTGAACCTCATTTTTTCATCCTCTCTCTACTTACTACCAGGGTCCGACCCACTAAGGCTCCCATAAAAGTTATCTGTGATCTGAATAAGAAATGACATGTGCACTTGAAGCTCCTGAATAAGTGATTAAAAAAATACTCTATAGGGACCACATACAACAAATGTATACCAAAATGAAAAACACAATGTAGACTAACAAGAGGTACATGATGTGTAGCCTCTATGAAGTACATTAAAGAGAGTCACTAGAGTAATCTCACACTAGTGTATGAATATTTAATACATTTAAAATAATTTCTAGTAATATTTAAATAAAATGAGAATGAAATTGGGTCTTTGTAGGAGACACACTCTGCATAGGTGTAGGGGACACACTTATTAGGAGTCACATTTGTGTAGGTGTATGAGACACACTCTGTAGGATACACAATCTATGTGGGAGTTGGAGATACACTCTATGAAAGACATGCTCCCTATGGGCATATGATATGCACTTCATGAGAGGCAATCTCTGTGTTAGTGTAGGAGAAACACTTAGTGTACATCATAAACAACCATAGGATTCCTCTCTTAGTGAGCTTGTTTTAGAATAACCAAATCCTTGATCCAAAAGGATCATATACCAAAATCCATGATAAAACCCATACATTTCTCAAATGTACTACCTCATCATAGGGGACCCAATGTCTAAAATGACTCGTCAAACTGACAAACAGTATGAAAGTTATAGTTTTTGTAGAGAAAAGGGTTTGAAAGGGTCAGCGTCTGACCCGACCATCATGCTCCCTCTTAGCCCGCTCGGCCAGGCCAGTTTGGTCCACCTAGACATAGCCGCTACCATGTGCTGGCATGGTCAGTACGGTCGAACACTACCTTCAATGTGGCTAGCCGTCACATGCCATGCCCCATGGTGGTTTCCCTGGGGTCCCAACATGTTCTTGTTTTACTAGGGATTTTGAAAAAATGACATGTCCCCCACAACGCCTCTATCGCTACCATTGTTCTCCACACTAATGGCGGCCCTGGCTGCCACCTACATCCATGCCATGTGAGTCCCTTCTGCCGGCAAAGTCCTGATGGACCTTTCCCATCACTACAACCACTCCAGTGTTCCATATTTCCTCATT
Source organism: Viscum album (assembly GCA_963277665.1). Taxonomy (NCBI): domain Eukaryota; kingdom Viridiplantae; phylum Streptophyta; class Magnoliopsida; order Santalales; family Viscaceae; genus Viscum; species Viscum album. The sequence continues at coordinate 1,022,304,780 of OY728143.1, forward strand.
CATATAGAGGATTGAATTTTCCCAGTTGTTTATTTTTTAAATTAAATATTAATATTATGAGTCATGGTGCTGTGACAACATGTGATTCTGAGGCCCTGGGTTCCTAGAATCGATCGATGAAAAATGATATGTTTTTTATAATGTGTGTGAGTTGTTTTCCTGGAAAAGTAGAATAACTATTAAATTGGTTCCCAGAATAGAAATCAGAGGGCACTGTTGTGTGCAGGATAGTGGGTTTACCTGAGGCCGAAATTAACAATAGTTGTCATTAGTATACATTGAGAAAACATGAAAATGATATAACCGTAAAAAATAATTAAATAAAATTGTTTTATTTTTAAAATAATAATAACTCATGAACGGTTACAGATGGGAAATATGAGGCAACTGTTAAGTTTATTATTTGTAATTTTACTAAGGCGGGGCCTAACATCATCTGGTTTGGGCCAAACAATAATGTTAGATTTCATACATAACCATCATTTAAATATTTTAAATAAAAATATATTTTGATGAATAAGATATATTTATTCTAAAATAATTCTTTATATGAAATCAAGGGTTATCACCATAACCATGGAGTTCCCCTGATACAATGAATAAAGGCTCCCTCAATGACAAACAACGACAAACAAAGATCAATGACGCAGATCGATAATGTTTATAGACAAATAATCAATGAAAAAGAATATGTAGTAGAGAACATTCCAATACCAGGTAGGGGTTTATTTTATTAATTATTCCTTTCCTATTCTTTTTTTCAATGATGAAAACTGATTAATCGGCGAACAGATTAATATGCAGTTTGATTGTTTTTGTCAGATGAGATTTTGTTTTGGGATATAGTTTTGGAATTTAATTCATGTTAGAATAAATTTGTAATTGATTTTTTAAATCCTTATTCATCAATTATAACATGGACATATCACGGCTGACACAAACAAGGGCAATATCTATCCACATCTGAAGCTCTTCTGATCAGCTACCTCCCCCAATACATTCTCATTATTTTTCACAACCAAAAACCATAAAGAGATTGGATATCATCATGACGGGCATGTTTGAGAGGTAAAAAAGAAGAAATGCCTCTATTGAGAGAAGGCCAGCAGCGGAGGTGGCCTCCTCCCAATGGCACAACCGAGCTAGGAAAACCTTGTGTAAGAGTTTTTGGAATGTTTCCCAGTGGTAGTCGCGATCCACAGTCCAGGAAGGATGACATAGGTGATCTGCGGTCCAGGCAGGACCATAGTGGTAGACAGAAGACTTGTATAGAGGGTACAACAACATCTAGGACGTGGTGTCAAGCTACGTCATTGACCACATGTGGTCATGGAGGACCGAGGGGAAGTAGATGGCTGAGACTCGTTAGAGTCATGTCAGCCATCGAAGCGACCCATGATAGTGTTGAGGGACTTGTAGGTCATGTGTAATGGTCGTGCCATGTTTTCTGACCACTTTGACTGAGTAACACAAGGATAAGCCATCTTGTGTACATGGGAGCTACGACCCGGGTGGGCTTTGGCTGGAAGATCAAAATGGCCCACACGTGTAAGGGGAGACCATAAAATTCTGATAACTTCAGTTTTCCAGTGGGCAATACCAATGGCCAAATAGTCTATATCCACAACCTGAAAGGCTAGACTAGATTGGATAGACCCAAACTACTTTGGGTCTGCTGAATCTGATCCGGTCACCCGACACCAGGCACCTATGTGGCCTGTTTTAAACAAATTAACTATCAAACCATGTGTCTGATTGATGAGTTGTTTTTATTGTAGGGACCCATGCGAAGTGTTAGTTCTATTGAGATACTCTATGGGAGTTTCTGGGGAATTCGGAATATGGTATGTTTTCGTTGATTATAATGTTCTCTCGCAACAAACGTGCTATGGATAAAATCCTTTGTCTAGATACAACTATGAAGCTATGTGATTACCTAGACTATGTGTCTTACCTAAAATATATTTCATACCAATACTAAGTGTCTTATATATAGTTTGTGTCTTACCAAGAATCAGTTGGTTCTCCCTTGTCTCACCAGGGTGTGGGTCCTCCAGTCATTGATGACACTCTTTGTGTCATCAACCTACCATGTGTTATCTACAATCCATGTGTTGTCTACACTTATTCAGGTACCGACAGTCCATGTGTTACATACACTCATTGTGTTACCATCTTTCCACATGTTAATATATAATGGTACTATGTATTCTTATAGTAATCATGTTTGTGTACCATAAACCTATAATGTGTGTGAGATGACCATAGTGACTATGATGCCTTTAACTCACAATGGATACACATTATGTTCATATTTGGTAGTCTACATATTGTATTTCATAGTTATTTTAATAGTTGTATACTTGTTTTGGTTCTTGTGGTTTTCTTTTTATAGTTACATTATGGTTTGGGTTCCGTAATAATTATTTTTTTACTCACCCATGCACGAGATTTTCCCGCATGAGTCAAGTCTTGTGGAGAGGATTGACCGCATTGAGGGAGTATTCGGTGGGCTGAAGATAAGTGTTTCATTAGGGTGACACGGCATACATGGTATGCTTCAACGAGATTCAAACAGGTTTATGTACTCACCCTTCAAGTAGGGTTTTCTTATAGATGTGATCCAGAAGCTTGTACTTTCCATTTAATTCCGCCTTGTATTCTGGCCCATTTTTTGATTTATTTTTTTTCATTATTCTGAGTGGGGCTTCATAGTGATTTTCAGCCTTGTTTATATGGTTTTATCTATTTCAGCTTCCTCTTGGAGATGGGTGCGTGCATACAGGTACATTGGAAAAATCCTCCAACTTGTAGGAAATGCCAACATGGAACTAGTTTCCATCCAATAGCCTATGGGAGGCGGGCATGGGGAAGTCATGACATGGGCCACACGGGATGTTTTGTGATAAATATTTATTAGTGGGAGAAATTTTTACTATTTATTTGGAGAAACAATGTTAAGTGCTTCGAGATCATCTTTTAGGCTCGGGTACCTTGTGTTGGTGTGGTGGCTGTGATATCCACACACCAAGACATTAAATTCTACTTTCTAAATCAGTAAATGAAAATACTATTTGCATGGGAAATTAATGGTTCTTACATAATATAGTATTTGAGTGTGTTCTAATGTCTGAATTGAGTTAGTGTATGCTCACCAGGTATACTCTATTGATGGTGGTATGTCTTGTTTTGTATGATGATGCTTCCACATAGGTAGCAAGCTAGGATTCTAGGGCATGACCATCAAGATGGTCTACTGATAAAAGAGTCATTAGTGTGGGGAAAGTTTCTAGATATTTCACCTCATGGTGGTATACTAGAGATACCACCACTCATAGAGCTGCAATTCCTACTGGTGTTACATGTAGAAGATTCATGTGTACTCGATGCATTACATGAGTTCTAGAGATAAAATATTTCCGGGTTCTATGGTGAGATTGATCCTAAGATAATATAGGACTTGATGGAGGCGATGACGCAAGTCTTCCTATTAGTTGGGACACCACCTGAATAGATGGTTGTCCAAGCCGTGAGCCTTCATCAAGGCTCAGTAGGGAGATGGTGGATCCTGATGACTCAGATGCATGGGGAGGAGATTCTAACCTGATAATAATTCAAGAGCATCTTGAGGAATATGCTATTTCTAGTGACATTACGCTCTGTTCATATACAAGAGCTACTGCACTTGCAGCATTGCATCCTTTCGGAAGTAGAGTACTCGGCAAGATTCACTGATCTTTATCTCCACTATACCATCATGGTACGAGACCTAGTTTTTAAGTGTTTTACCATAGTGTAGGGAATGAAATGGGATATCATCAAATAAATTATATCCATTATCATGCCTATGCATTCTGGGGTGCGGGTGTTAGATCTACTAGTATAGATCTTTTTTGCAGAGTCGACACAGGTAAATGGAGTTTTCATTGGGTAGTAGGTAGAAGAATATTCGGCATTGGGTAGATGATAGATGATTTAGGGACTCAAGCGGGTCATGTAATCTAGAGGACTATCCCAGGATACGTGAGCAGTGGTGCAAGACTAAAACGGTAGAGGAGTCAAGTTAAGGAAAAAAATATGCTAATCATGTGGTGGTTGTGATAACTTTTTATAGATTGTATGAATAGCCTATAACTGACCATGAGATAGTCTAGGAATAGTGAATGTAGAGGCAGATGTAGGAATGAAGCATTCATCCAGGATGAAGTTGTTAAAGTTTATACAGATGAGTGGAATAAGGTGGATGGAGGTTTGAGGCTCTAGCACCACCACCCCCAATTGCTCCACCATGAGCTCAGTGAGCTAGTCAACAAGGGCTTGGACAGCACTTGGTGATGGATGATTATGATCTTATCACCCTCAAGATGATTAGATGTAATATTTTTTACATTGAAACACTAGTTTCCATTCTGATAGAAAAGGGTTGCATTCACTCATTTCTCACCATGACCCTTCTTCAAGACACATATATTCTTGTGGAAACGTGGACTCGACCCCTATTCTTAGATACTTTTACAGAAGAAGATTCTATGATCACATATTGGTGTCGAAAATGTGTCCTCACTCTTGGGGGACACTATTTTGGTTTGGATATCTTACTGGGGGCATCATGGCCATACGATGTAATTCTGGGTGTGGATTGGTCATCAATAATTCATGCATAGATTGATTGTTTTAGGTGCACAATCTGGAGTGTGTGCGGAGTTGGGACCTTGTATTCCTTTATTATAAAAACGGAGACACAAGCTACATAGGATGGAATCACACAAAGGAGGGTGCATCTGATCACACATTAATTGTATACCTTGACCTTCAATGTAGTGGATGTGAGAAGTCATCAGTTTCCTGCAGTGGTGGATGAGTATTAGGACAACATTCTAGAATATTTTCCATGACTACAACCTAATTGGGATGTAAAATTAGATGTTGATATGTACATATGGATAGCATTGATATCTTCACCTTCATACTTGATTTCTTTTGAAGAGCTCTAGGAGATGATGTTATAGTAAGAGGACATGTAGAGAAAGAGCATCATGAAGCTCCGGTTTTCACCATGAGAATTTCCAGTATTGTTTTCAAAAAAGGATGATATGAGATGGTTACCTGTGGACATATAATTCCAATACTAGGTGACCATTATGAACAATTATTGGATTGATTATATCATTTATCAGTTAAAGTGAGTGACCTAGTTCTTGAAGATATATCTCAAATAATGTAATCCCTATATTAGATTACCTGATGAGGACATCCCAATGATGAAATTCAAGAGTCACTATTTCCACTATGAGTACATAGGGATGTTGTTTCGCATGATGAATTCCCTATTGGTGTTAATGAGACTCCTGTAAATGATATAATTGATTTACATGAACCAGTTTTTATAGATCATCATTGATGAAATTCTAGTTTATACAGCATTCGAGGAGGAGTACGTGATACACTTGAGGATGGCCCTGGGCTTACTCTGAGAGCACCAAATTTATAGTAAGCTCTCAAACTATTAGTTTTTTTCTCAATTGGTCTATTTTCCAGGACATGTCATCTTAGAGGATCGATTTGCAGTAGATATAGGGATGATTAAGGCAGTTATTTCGTGGGTGACACCCAAGAGCATTACCAAAGATTATAGTATCCTCAGATTTGATGGATTCTGTTAGAGGATTGTACCCTACTTATCTAGAGTAGCAGCACTCATGTATACATTGATGATGAAAGGGATACACTTTATGTATACTAAAGGGTTCCATTATTATTTTAGTAGCTGAGGTAGAGCATGTCGAGCGCTCACACTCTACGATTCCCAAAGGACGGTGTTGAGCATGTAATGCTCTGTGATGCATCAAGAACATGGATTTGTTGTGCATAAATGTTGGGTAATGTAGTGATTTCCTATAGTTATAGGTAGTTTAGACCACATGTTATGAACTATGTGACCCACCACCTAGATTTAGAAGTAGTATATATTTCATTGAACATGTGGGGACACTACCTTAAGAGTGAACAATTTCTTATCGACTCTAACCACAAGTGTCTCATGTAAATCTTATCTCAGAAGGATTTGAACATTGTATAGTGGAAATGTGTAGAATTACTCATGGTGTATGACCTAAAAAGAGTCTATACTATTGGTAAGGTGAATTTGGTGGATGATGATCTCATTCTGAGATTGAGTACACAACTACTGAAGGAGGCGTCATAACAGTTAGCCTTGTTGCAGTTATCCTCTATGGATAGAGTTGATGATGCTTACCTCCAATTGTTGTTTGTTTCATCTAAACTGTTATTGTGAGTCATGGAGGCACAACTCGGTCATACCGATAGTGATACATTTCATGATCATTTTTTCATATGGAATTCACCTCATGGATATTTGAATGGAGGGGGCACGATATTTCTTTCAGAGGATACACAGTAGTAGCAGTGGATGCTTAGAGTGGTGAGATGCATTGCGATATGCATGTGGGTGTCAAAGAGGAAACTGAGGATGACAGAATAGTTTGAATATAGGATTACCAAATGATATAAATGTTGAGGGATTATTTGAATCTGTTTCGTGGGTTTTCAGCTCATTGTGTGAAGACCTTCAGTTTGGATGGGGTTTCTCCATTCATCCTTAAGGTGTCTTGAATTGAGTGAGAAATGATATTTATAGGCATCATGATGGTTTTATCACATACTTCTAGGTAACATGATACTATTTTTGTTATCGTTGATTGACTCACTTAATCCGACAATTCTTATCTTCTTGGGAGAAAATTTTATTAGAGTATTCGGTAATCCTCTACATGTAAAAGATAGCTCGACTCCAAGGAATCCCTGAGATGAAATTTTCTTATCAAGATGCTCACATTGAATCCTGGTCATGAATATTTAGAATCCATAGGAGGGGACCATGTTAGTTTAGTTGATTCCATTAGTTTGTTCTCGATTGATGCATGATAATAGCTCGAAGAGAAAATGGGAGCGAGGGGGGGCTCAGGTCTGGGATCATACACTCACCTGTTTGTTTATACTTTGGTTTTGATTTCAATAATGTAAATACATAAGGTCTGGAGATTGTAAAGTCTGGGATATTCTTGATATTATATTTTAAATTTTATTTGGAAAAATCATAGAGTAAGAGATAAGGAGATGTGTGATTCCGAGGTGGGGTGTGCCCAAAATGGTTTGATGAATAATATTTTTTTAATAATATGTATGAGTTTTTTCATGAAAAAAGGGGATTAAATCTTAAACAGGTTCCTAGATTAAAAATTTGAGGGTACCTTTGCGTTCAACATGGCAGGATTACCCTAGGTGTGAAATCACATTAGTCGGCGTGAGTCTGTAGTGAGAAAAACTGAAAATTAAGTAAACTTAATGAAGATAAATAAATAAAATTGTTTTTTTAATCATTGTAACATATTAACATTGACTTAGATATGAATTCTGATACCACATTTCGGTTCAATATGTGTCCTTTTACTTTGTTCACACCTAATATTATCTGGCGCGACCCGAACGAAAAATATAGCTTTTTGAAGTAACTATTATTAAAATATTTAAAAATATATATATTTTTTAAACAACAGATATCAACCTTTTTTAAAAAAATATTTTTTGAAAATACCATTATTTTCACCATAAGCATAATGTCTCCCTATGAAAAAAAAGAATGTCTCCCTAAACAACAATCTCTGATGAATAATAATTAGAGATGTAGATCGAGATCGTTCTTCAATATATCATCAATGAAAACGTATCTATGGAAGATAATGATATAATATCATTTAGGGTGTCTATTTTCTTCATTAATCCTTTCCCCATTAATGTTTTCCAAAGAAAAATGCATATAAACCCATGAACAAGTTGATGTGTGCTTCAATATTTTTTACATGATGGGTCTTATTTTGGAATGTACTTTTGGAATTTAATACCGGTTATATTCATGTATGAAATGATTTTTAAAATACTTTATATTCAATGAAAATGTGGACGGATCTAGGCTGATATGGACAAGACTCAGATCAGTATACTTTCAGTGTTTTTGTGTTTTACTTCCTCCCTCAATCCTTTTTCATTCCACATCAATTTAATGATCCATAAAGGGATCCAAAATAATGAGGTAAAGTAAATTTTTGTTTCATGATGAGGTGAGGCCATCAGCAAGAAAAGGACAGGATCGGAGGTGGCATCACTTGGTGACATGGTCGGGCCATGTGAACCTGGAAAAAGAGCTTTCGACAGGGAAGAAAATGACAACAATGATATTTGGATCATGTAATTCCATGATAGTAGGAGGCTATGAAGATGGCTTGTACACATCATAGAGCTACATCGGTGATCCCGGGTAGCATAGGTGGTACGAGGAGGTATTATCTATGGATAGAAGTCTGGGACTGTAGGGGCGACATACCACCATAGTGAAGGGATATGGCTCATCATAACTACGTCATTCATAGGAGGGACCCGCAGTATAACCGTAGGATCCATTGGACATGTTGACAATCAGCACCATGGGGTCTATCCATAACACAATATCTATAAATTTTGACTAAGCATAATGTGGCTAAGTTATGTGTGGGGACATGGGAGACACGATTGGGGTAGGCTACAACTAGCGTGGCACAATGGCCCACACGTAGTGGGATGGACCAGTGACCTAATGGGCCCGGTCCAGCAAGCCTAATGGGATAGTTCTCTTGGATAGGATGGTTCTAGTCGGCATATAATAGGTATAGTCGGGTCGATATGACTAGTCGAATCAAACTTAGACCCAACTAATCCCTTTTTACAAAACATTCCATAACCCCCAACTCGTGTGTCTGTTTGATGAGTCATTTATAGTGTTGTGATCCTTGGTATGAGGAGAAACCTTTGAGCTATTCAATGTGAGATTTCATGGATGTTGTAATACATCCATTTTTCTTGGGGTAGGTGATCTTGGAAAGAGCGTGATAAAGACAAAATCTTGTGGCTCGCCGTGACCTAGAACCTATGTAATCAACTAGATTACCTGACTTACTTAGACATTATATCTTACCATTACTATATTTCTTATCTAGACATTATGATTTACCAATACTGAGTTGGTACTCAACTATCCCACTAGGGTGCATGTCCTCTATTCTATGAAGACACTCTGTGTGTTACCAAGACTTCTTGTGTTATCTACACTCCATGTGTTACCTAAACTTCTTGTGTTACCAACACTCTGTGTGATACCAACATTTCATGTGTTACCAATGCTCTATATTTTTCTACAAGAGGGTATTTTGGATTCTTATGAAAATCCTGTTTATGTACCATAGTCCTATACATGTCTTGAAATGACTCTAATGGATCTCTTGACTATACCTCATATAGGATACATATCATCTTCTTCTTTTGTAGTATACTTGGTGTATTTCTTTGTGGTATAAATCACATGATCCTTGTGGTTTAAATTTTTATGTTCTTTGGGGGTTTTGGGAACCTAAAAAGTATTATTTACTCAACACTCCACATGCTTCTCCAAGAAAAGTTTTGTCTTATGCAAATGATTGACGACTTTGACAGAGTACTTGGTGGGCCAAGGACAGGTGGTGCCTGACGGTGACATATTAGATGTGGTACACTTAATTGAAAATCAGAAAACGTACATTACATACACATCAGATTGGGTTTTCTATAGATGACATGCAGTAACATGTACTTTACTTTTTAGCTCGGCATGTATTTTGGCCCCATTTTCAATCAATTTTGTACCTTACTCTGACTAAGTTTTCTAAGTGGTTTTCTTTTATATTTACATAGTGTTTTTAGTTTCAACATTTTCTTAAATATGGGAGTGTTCCAATAGTTATATTAGGAAATTCCAACCACTTGTGGGATTCACCTACTTGGTGCTAGCTTTTAGCACATACCAATAGGTGGCAGGCTTGGGGTAGTCACAGAATAGGCTCAGGGGGATGGGTTGTGATAATACTGTTTCTAAGAGGCTCTGCCCCGCGTTCCACCTAATCTCCTCTAGTACATCGTTTCTTGAAATGTGAACACAATTTCAATGCTCAAGAAATTTTATTAATTGAAATAGTCTCTAAAACATATTTTTTTTGATTAAATGTTCCGATCATGTATGATTCCACATGGAAATTTCTGACACAACCATGTGTGTCCATCGACGATGAACACAAGAAAAGGGTAGGGGAAACACCAAGAATTCCCAAATTATGAACGTCGTCCTTGTTCATTTTGGACATTTTTCATCCTATTAGAAAAAAGGGGAAGATGTAAAATGTATAATTACTAAATTTTAAACTATTAAAATCCTATAATCTAACCATAACACATGAATGATCGGAACATGGATCATCCTATTCGTGGGCTTCTCTACATTCATCATTGTAAACAAGAACATGGAAATAATTAAATAGAAAATCCTTAATTGGGTTTGAATAACTCATTGATAAAGAGTGATCATTATTTCATATTCATTGGAAAGATCCATCAAAGAGTCCGGATTATTGTCCTTGGAGGTTCACCATTTTTCTTCTTCTAGTGCCTTTTCTATAGAGGTTACATGGAAATCCATATTTAATCATTAACCATGAATTCCTATTTAATTGAAAGGAATGGAAAATGGTTCTCTTTATAACTAGGAAAAAGAATCATCATGTTATTACATTAATGAATGAAATGGGATACCTCAACTCTGGGTCACATTATTGATTCAAAATGTGAAAAGAAAACAAAATAAACATTTTATGTTTATTTTAATATTCTTTGAAACATCCAAATATTATCATTCATAGTAGACCTATGATGTTCGATGTTAGGCTATACCTATGTGAAACGCCACATTAAGAACTCAAATATGGTCTCAGATTTCAAATAAGAGTGAACATTCATATTTTATTAAGATTTTAAAATTAAATAAACTTACTTAATAATTTTATTTATAGTTACATCATTTTCTGGGTTTCTATCTATAGACCTCTAAAGGTAAATGTTAATTCATGCCTAGGGAAAACCTGCCAATCTGAATGAAACAGTGCCCTATGATTTTTACTCTGGGTAATCGATAAAAACTCATTCCCATTTTTTTAGAAATCCAAATATGTGTCCTATTAAAAACATAATAGTTTTCATCAACCTATTATAGGATAATCGTGCCTAAAAATTGTATGTTGTCTCATTTCCTACTGTCATAATTCTTCCATTTAATTTATAAAAATAAACTAGAGAAAAATTTTAGTCATTTAATTCTCCCAACCATACATATTTACAACCCTAAATGCAAAAATAGTGGCTACTCAACAAAATTTTAGGTGTTCTGATGATGAATATTAGCCTCCCTCTCCAATGTAATCGCCTAGATATTCCCTTACTTTCACAAAATGTGTACTAGAGTAATCGACCACCCCAGAAGGATTTGCACCTATCGATCCTCTATCTCCAACGGGTACCCTACAAACATTTCCCATCATCAATGTCCAGCTCACCCCAGTCGATGATGTGGGATGGATCAAGTTTGGAACTCCTCATATGTGATACGTAAATGACATCATACACCAAATAAACCTATAGGGACAGAGCATTGAGATACTCCACCTCACCAAATCTACTCAGAATCCGAAAAAGACTGATGTTTCTTGAAGATAACATATAGTCTCATCCAAATATCTACAGACCCTATCCTGGGGAGATCCAAACGAATACATGGTCTCCATCCTCAAACTTTAGTGTCCTATATCCCCTTCCCTCTTATGAATTCGCTTAGCTCTGTATAGTCCACATACATTTTAGGATGATCTTAATCTTCTTGTTGGTAGAATTTTCAAACTCTGGACCCATGAGGGAAAACTCCCCTAGGTCCGCCCAACATAGTGGTGACCTAAATGGTCACCTGTACAAGAAATCATACAGTTCCATGCCAATATTGGAGTAGTAGCTGTTGTTGTTTACACAATCCACCAATGGTAGGTGATCATCACAACTATTTCCGAGTTCTTTGATTCAAGCACGAATCATGATCTATATAACATGGATATTCCTCTTTATGTAGCCATCATTATATGGATAAAAAGACATGCTCAGGTGAAAATTAATGTTGAATGCCTCATATTGTCCTTTCCAAATTTGGGATGGAAAATATGAATCACATTCTGAAAATATCATCAAGGGTAATCCATCGATCTCTTACATATAGAGGCTTCCCAAGATATATACCAAAATATTCTCCCAGATAGGTAGAAATCATGTTGACTTGATGGGTTGGTCAACAACCACCCAAATGGTATAGTGTCTCATATACGTTCTTAGTCAGGCTGTCACTATGTACGTCGATATACAATCCCACTTCGACTCTAGCAACATTAGTGGCGAGTCAAGACTATTGGAACTTGATGCTCTTCCTTCACATTCTAACAAGTGACACACCAAGAATCAATTATTTTAATTTCCATCTTCTTCTCATGACACCAGTTTTTATATCAGAGGTCCTACTACCCCTTTCCACACTCATATGTACCTCCCATGAAGTTGTTTGGAACACCACCAATACCTCCTTCCCCAGTTCCACTAGTGAAATGTATATACCTATGTATAAGATTACATGATCCCCACCTATCAAATATCCACCAGGTCATTGAACTGTGGATAACTGAGCCCTTAGAGACTCTAAGTTGAAATCCTCTAGTTGTGCCTACCTGAATTGTTGTAATAGTGCAGGGGTGACATCCATCAACATATGAAATGCTACTACATCATCATTCACAATGGATACAAACATCACTACTAACTACTATGGTGCCTCACATCGAAATAGAAAACTGGATCTCTTAATGATTGTGCCATCCACCATGTTCCCCTTTCAAGGAGTATTGATAATCTCAATGTTATTATCCTAGAAGAACTCTAGCCACTACCTCTGTCTGATGTTCATATCCTAATAGTAGAATATATTATTGAGACATTTGTGGTCTGAGTAGATGGGAAATTGATAAACCATCAAGTAGTGACACCACATATTCAAAGCGAAGACCACTCCTTCTAACTCAAGTTCATGGGTCACATATTTCATATCATATTGTCTCAATTGTCTCGAACCATAGGAAATCACCCCTTGACACTAAAACAGGAGAAAACCTAGTCCGGTCCTTGACACATCACAAAAAACTACATACCCATCACCATCCTCTAGTAGTATCAGGACGGGAGGACCCGTCAGCCTCTACCTATGCATCTTAAAACACTACAGTCACTTCTCCGTCTACACAAAGGTTTGTTTGTTCCATTTCAAATCCATCATGGTGCTTCTACCCATGAAGATTTTGGCACAACCCTCTGATAGTACATAGACAAACCTAATAATGTCTTAATATTTTCCTCAGTCTTTTGTCGTTCCCATGAAATTATTTCATCAATCTTGACCAGATCCACTACAACTTCTTCCCTCAAAAAGACTTGCCCAAGAATGTTATACATTTGAATACATAACTGAAACTTTGAGATCTTCTAATAAAGCAAGAGATCACATAATATATCCAGGGAAATCCACATGTGTATCGGATGATCATCCTCAGATGTCGAGTACACCATGATTTCGTTAATGAATACCATGATGAATCGGTCTAGATAAGGCAAGCCGATCATGATCATGAGTCAAATTATCAATGATGGGATGTTTCTCAGAAAAAACATAATAAAAATGATATCATAGTGGATTTAACGTCATCTTAAGGATGTCCTTGATATATCAGGATATCATACATGAATTTGATGATAGCAATACATGAGTTACATATTCGAGAACCGCCTCGCTTCCTTTATCTGATCCAAGAGGTTGTCAATTATTAGTAGTGGATATTTATTCCTCATGGTAACCTGGTTCAGGCTACAGATGTCCACATATAGAAATTGATTATATATTTTCCTTCATGGATGAATAATTGGGGCTGCTTAGGCTAAAACACAAGGCCTCATGAAGACCTTCCACTTCAAATCCTTTTTGTGGTACCATCAAATCACAAGGAACTATGAGATTAATATAATATGTAGGTGTAAATATAATTTTTGTGCCACAGTAAAGATAAATAGATAATTCCACCTCTCTCTGTGGAGATAATATTGGGACATCATTGGGAATGACGTCTTCATACTCCTCCACCACTATAGGAAACTGATTACTCTCATCATCTACTATGGTGAGGGTCAGGTGAGCTAACTAGTGGGTAATCAACTAAACCCTCTTATGATAAATTAAATCCTATGATGCATGTGTTTCCTTTTCACTAAAATAGGAAAACTTGGTCCGATCTCTTTGGGCACACCACACTATATACGTAAAATATGAAATATGAGCATGAAATATGGATAAAGAATCTAAATGTAGAATGACATCATAATGCGTCATTTTCATAACTTGGATATCCAAGTTGAATCACTTTCCCCCCAGAGTAAGATCACACTTCTAGTAACATTTTGTAATCATCGAATCCTCACACATTGGAGTCTCTAAATGTAGGGATAAACCATGTGGCTCCACCAGAATCTATGAGCAGCGAAAAAGTTTTGTGTTAAGGATGATGTGACTAGAACCTATGTCAATAATAACAATATATAGAGTGATTGAATCATATATCATACCATTAATCAACTTTTTGAACCGTGTTCATAAGTCTATGTTACCTACAGACGGGCTCTCCCCTTTCTACCATCTCACTGAGCCTGTGGTGGACCATCATTGGGGGAGGTGCTAGTACCTCGAACCTCCAACCAATTATTGTTTCTCATCATCCCCCTATCCCATGTATAAGCCTATAAGACCACCCTATATATACCATCACCACAGCATTGGCTCTCTCTCGACCATCTTTTGATCAGTCATATGGTCAGTTGGAAAATCTCTAACCATATGTCCCCAAATGCCGCATTAGTAGCACAACCTCTCCTTAATCAATCTTGTTCTTCCCTGGGTGCCCCTCACTTAAGATCCAAAATATGGGGGTTGTCCTCATGATTTACCTATCCTCTTGGACACCTGCATCAATTTTGGGTGACATTCTAATGAGGAATTTATAACCTTTTTCCCAGTGGTAGCTCCCATATCTCATGCCTATCATGCCAAAAAGTTCTCTATATACAGTGCTCTCTGTAGCATCCAATAATGGTTGTTAATACTAAGGGATATAATCAATTTCATGAAATATCTATGTATTCCATACTCGATGGTTCGAGCACTGATGAATTGGTCTTTTACCATGACTATGGAGTATTGTTAAAGATTTGTGAATCTTATTGTTTACTCCACTACTACTTAACTACCCCACTATAGGTGTAATAGCTTCTCTGTACACAAAAATTGTAAAGTCACTATGAAAACATTAACCATGAAGATGAACCCAAATATTGATTAGGAGAGGGTCACCATATCATACGTCTGGATCGTCAAGCTCCTCCATCTTCCGATCGAACACTAAATAATTCTAGCAGAGAGAACCTCTATCTGGTACAGAGGCAACCTCACTATGAGAAAAACTCATGTAACCATTTCCATCCAATCCTCACCAACCTAAGGATTTGTATCAACTCAGAACATGAGAGGTCGTTGTCTCTGAAACTCATGCAAAGAAATGTGACCGTGTGAATCCTCTACCTATAATACCAGTATGAACATGTTCTCTCTAGGTGCTGGAATCGATGGTACACCACCAGGAGGTTCTTCCTTCGACAAAAATCATACTAATGATGCCACATCACTTAGTGGACCATCATCATGGTCCATACCTAGAATCCATGTTGGCTGCCTATGTTGAAGAATCCTAAAATAAAACATTATCTACCAAGGTCAATAGGGTATATGCAGTGGGCTGTGATTAATTCATGAAGGACATGATGACACACTCAATTTTTATATAATGCATGAACAAGTTTTTTTATTCTCCATGTCGAAAATAAGAATTATTTGTTCTAGTGCATGGATATGTCTTCCGCCACACCAACATTGGACACCGTGTCTTGAACTCTGACATAAAACACTTAACATTGTTTCCCCAAAACAACATCACAGACTCTGGGACATAAAGAAAGAACCATACTAGGTTTTGATTATACTCTTTCACGACCAGACCCCTAGGGCCCAAGTAGTGACTACCCCAAGACCACCTATCATATGATAGGGGATGGAGGCTAGCTTCGAGTAGTCATATACATTAATTGGGAGGAAATTAACAAGTACCTGTACACATGAACACGTCTCCAAAAAAATATTCTAAAACTGAAAACACTATGGATTTAAGAATGTATACTACTATGAAAATCCATAGAGAGTAAATAGTACAAACTGAAAGTAAGTGGGTCTAGTACAGTATCCCAACAAAATAAAAATAACATGTTCCTAAAATCTACCTTCCAATCACCCAACCTAAACGTTAGTTACAGAAGCTGTGATGGTCGCTAATGTGGACCTCAACTTTCAAGAACCCCCCTTTGTACCACCTATGTCTAGCCCACTAAGGCTCCAATAAAAGCTGTCAGTTGTCTACAGAAAAAATTAAAATTGGATGTGAATGTCATGAAGGGGTGAGTAAAAAACTATACAATAGGGAACCCAAACCACATATATATATATATATATATAAGAAAGCAATAAAATGATCACACTACCATGAGTTACACGAATTGTATCCTCTAATAAGTACATTCAAGAGAGTCACTAGAGTAAAATAACACATTTATTTGTATATTTTATACATATACAATGAAATTAAAGGCATATTCAAATCCAATGAGACACACTCCAGGTATTCATAGAAATCACACTCTATATAGGCTAAAAAGGAACAATTAGTAAGATAAACACTCTTTGTAGGATTAGGAGTCACACTCTAAAGGAGACACACTCCTTGTAGGGATACTAGACATACTATTTGTCACAGTTTGCCTTCACCAAAAGGAGGGAAGGGTCAGCAGATTTCTAGTCCCTTCCTTCCTTAAGTTGAAGGAGAGATAATGACCCCCGAAACCTGCCTTCAATAGGTCCCCGAGTGGCGACCAACACCAAGGGTATAGAATCACATACTAATTGGAAGGCATTACCATTTTTCTTTTAATAGGACCAGGAGATAAGATAGTAAATCCCATAACACCAAAACTGAAAGTAAATGTAAATCCATGAACCATTCCCAATGCATGTTACAAAATAAAAATCTACAATGTATAAGGAGACTACAAAGAAAAGTACCAAAAGAAAGAACAACAGCAACTGTAATGATCTGTCAGAAGGTCTGAGCTAGTGCGGTCCAGCATGATCCCCGAAGTCCTCCTGGAAACCTGAAAACAGTTTTATATACATAGGGTGAGTATACAAGTATACATACTAGGGAAAACCAATGTCTCTCATGCACAAGTGGGGAGGCATTCTAATGCCCCGTGGAAAAAGAGATAAGCAAACAGCTAACAACTTAAACTATCCCCCCAAGACTCACCACAACACACTCCCCAAATAACGCAAGTCAAGTAATGTATAGTAATATCACATCGATGTTTGGGTACCCCGCACCACTTTCCCACTGGTTATTGATGACATCCTACACATCGGACCAATCCTGCCATTCTTATTGCAGTCCCACTGCCAAATCCCTCCCAAACACACCTGGGCCAAAACCACACATCCTGCCCGCAAACTCCTTGGACACAACCACTAATCCACCCGCAGACACCTGGGCCTCAACTATCACAAGTCACCATGCCTGCAAACACCTAGTCCAGAACAATCACTGCCACCCCCGAAGACACCTAGGCATCATCCAGAAGATACATGAGAAACCACCTGCCCGCACACACCTGGTCCAAACACCAAACTACCCTACCTGAAGATTCATGGGAAAATAATGGACTTCAGGTCATCCCAGCCTGCCCATAGATACATGGGCTATCCGTGAAAGGGAGCAAAAAAGGAACAAATAACCAGCCACTCAAAGGATTGTTGGGAAAACACCCTACCCAATAAAATGGGGGTGTTCAGCAGTAAGTGCTAAAATTGGGTGGGGTGCAAATAAGAAACACAAAAACTACAATTATATGTATAGATAACAAGTACCCTCCCAATCTAGGTTTTTCTTCAACCAGCCTAATGATAACTATCCTTACTATTCATTTTCAAGAGAAGAGAACATCACCCAATCCAAACTCACTACTCACACCATGCCAAATCCCCATTTGTCCCATCCTTCAAGTTCAGTAATAATGTTTAAATATGTTTCTGAACTATTGGGAAACTAACCACATAAGCACAAACCAAGGTAAAAAGTTATAGCCAACAACAATTTAAGCATTCACACCCGGTTCTATTGCAAAGTTACAACAAAAAAGGGATAAGGAGATCCCTTGATGTACTTGAACAAAAGTAAACTCCAAGATACAGCCCCATGTCCCCCAATATCTAGAAGCCAACGGTTTCTCAATAACAGAGGATCCCACCCCAATTCATGATACAAACAGGGGATCTCATCCTCACCCACATCACCAACAGCAATCTAAGCCCCCATCCAAGAAAACCATACGGTCACCCGCAAACAGCCCGAAGAGTAAACAACCAAACCAATTCTACCAACACAAGGCAGACTCAATAGATATTTCCAAATTTAAAAGATTTAACACACTCCATGATTTCAATTCCACTGGGCTTAAACCGGGGTTATCATAGAAAAAGAGTTGATCCTGGTTCATCTAATTCATATAGCCGAATATAAGTAATTAACCAATTTCTTTTACACAATAGGTTTCACAACCCAATTACAAGCCATTTAAACATCTCAAGGTGTATGGGTTTATTAATTCACAGAGAAATACCACCAACGACCATGATTTTCAGTGGGCGTAAGCCCGCATAATTCAGAAATCATCAATAATGAAAGAGGATAAAAACTTAGCATCATCATTGATCACACCCCTCCACATTCATTTTTTAGAATTTTTTTATTATCTGCATTAAAGATTGGTTCATCCAATTCTATAGAATTAGTAGCATACCCACCATGAAAGATACACAGAAAGGAGAGTCGATGGTGATACCCCTACCTAACGATCATGGATCGACGTTAAGTCCTCGCATAGAAACTAGAAAACAGGAGCGGCAGGAACTCCATGGAACGCGATCAATGAAAACCTCACAACAGGGGTACGAATCGTCAGGAGGAACGGTACATTGAGGAGGATGATCGAGAAAATAAATGTAGGGAGAAGACGTTAGGTTATAAATACTATAAGGGAAGAGATATAGCACTCCCGGATGGTTATGATATAGAGAAAAACCTCGAAACCGCGTAAGGAGTGGGATCGTGGGTTGACCACGCCACTGGGACACCCCACATGTCATTAAGGGCGGTTAAAATAGACCCACAATACATTAAATGACATTAATTAAAAACCATTAATGGATTTACAGGGCGAAAAAACATGGATTAAATGCCAATTTGTGTAAAAATAGGTGCCACTGGGAAAACCCGTGGGAGTAGGAGCTACCGGCAGACGAGAGCTACCGGTTGGCAACAGCTACCGATATCTGAGAGCTACCATTCGGCGACAGCTACTGGTAGCTGAGAGCTACCGGTCACCAACATATACCGGTAGCTAAGAGGTACCGGTCGGTGACAGCTTCCGGTAGCTTATAGCTACTGATAGCATTGACCAAACGGTAGACGAGAGCTACCAGTAACCTAGAGCTACCAGTAGCCGAGAGTTACTAGTATCCTAGAGGTACCTGTAGCCGAGACCTACTGGTAGCATAGCGCTACAGGTAACCGAGGGCCACTGGTACCCCAAGGTCACCGGTAGGCTTGGTCTACCTATAGGCCGAGGCAACTTGTAGGCCTAGGCTACCTATAGGATCCACTGAGTAGCTGTGATAGCTTCCCAGACTACCCTGAACACCTAAACATCACATTTTCACCAAGTAATGGACCCAAATACCCTGGGCCATTACATCAGATACTTCTCAAAACTATTCTCGTCCCCGAGAATATAAGAACAAACCATAAAGGAGATAAGTGGGGTCCGAACAACCACCCTCTAAAGATAATTCTCAATGGTAAACCCTAGAGTTGTTTGAAATATGGAACAGAACCCCCTAAATCCAGGAACAATAGCCCAAATTTCATTAACCACAATGTTCCCATGAGCAAAAGGATCACACGGCCCATCACCTGAGTCAGGGAGTCCCTTCATACACATTAGTATTTTATCCGCTTTGGGTGGCACTGACTCACCCACACGGGTTTAATCGCATCTGCATTAATGCGTCCTAATTAGCAGTCAGTTTTTCCCATCATCACACATCTGGACACACACAGAGGGAACATGGAATAGACCATTTAATAGTTAAGCAAAACAAGAAATTCAGATACATTAAATCACCAGGTAAAACATCTCAACAAGGTCAGAACAAAACCACAAGGAAGTCAAAATGCTCTGGGTACTGGGCACACATGTGGGCCTCCCGATCCCATGTGCTCTCTTCCAGGCCACCATGCCTCCACAACACACGAACCAAGGAGATGGTTCATCCATGAAGCACTTTATCCTTATGATCCTTGATCTTGATCGGTCATTATAAGATGGTCTCATTTTCTTCCACATCTAATTCTCCCTAATCGATGACATGGGATTCGTCTTGTAGATATCGACAAAACTAAGTGACGTGAAAGATGTTGTGAACTTTATCCAACTAAGGTGGAATCACCAGCTGATACGCCACCTCACCAACTCATTCCAACACCTCGAACGGTCCGATGATCCGGGGAGAAATATTACTTCCCTTGCCGAACCTCCATTTTCCATGCCGAGGGGAGACCATCAAGAACACGTGGTCTCCTACCTCAAACTTCAATGGTCTCCTCCTATTATCGGAATATGACTTTTTCCAGTCCCAAGATTCCTTCATCCTTTATCGTATTAGCTGAACCTTCTCTATCACGCCTTACAACACCTCCGGGACAGGGATGCCCACCTCTCCGATATCGGTCCAGCACACAGGTGAGCGGCATGGACTCCCGTACAAGGCTTCGAATGGAGCCATGCCAATAGTAGAGTTGTAGCTATTGTTGTAGGCGAACTCTACCAGAGGAAATTGTCGCACTGATGAACCTCCAAAGTCCATGATGCATGCTCGTAGCATATCCTCCAATGTCTGGATGGTGCGCTCTGTCTGTCCATCTTTCTGGGGGTGGAAAGCAGTACTAAGGCACAGCCGGGTGCCAAAAGCATGCTGCAAACCCCTCCAGACTCGTAAGGTAAAATGTGCATCCCTGTCCGAGACTATGGAACTTAGAACTCCATTCAACAACACTACCTCGTCCACATACTTCCGTGATAGAGCATCCACTAAACTTGTCTCCTTAATCGCCAGAAATTGAGCCAACATCGTCATGCAGTCCACTACTACCCAGATGGTGTCACATCCCCCTTGCACCATGAGTAGTCCCGTGATGAAATCCATTGAGATGCCATCCCACTTCCACTCGGGGACATCAAAAGGTTACATCAACCCACCTGGAATATTGTGTTCAGCCTTTACGTACTGAAAATCTAGGCATTTGGCCACAAACACTACCACTGCTCGCTTTACTCCGGGCCACCAAAGCTGTCTATTCAGACCCTGGTACATCTTGGAAACTCCTGGGACTACCGCTATGGGTGAGTTGTGGAACTCACTAAGAATCTTGCCATGCATCACATCTGAAACAAACATCTTCCATCTGAAGAGCATCCGATTTTGACCATCTTCCGTCCACCCTCCCGGAGCATCCCCCTGGTCAACTCGGTCTCACATCACTTCACACTCTGGGTCTCCCCACTAAGACTCCTCCACTTGCATAAACAGAGATGACAACACTGTCATCTGATATAGGCAACCTGTACCACTATCCATCCTAGCATCCAGGTGCAAGGCAGCCAACTCCTCCATTGCTTTCTAGGTGTCTGCTAACTCCCGAACTACATCCTTCTGTGACCTCCTTCTCAAAGCATCAGCCACTAAATTCGCTTTTCCCGATGTATAGGAAATCTAGAAGTCGTAATCCTGGAAGAACTCCATCCACCTTCACTGCTGTAATTTTAGGTCCTGCTAGGAGAAGACATACCTCAATCTTTTGTGATCCGTGAAGACAACAAAGCATTCTCTGATGAGTTAATGCCGCCATAACTTCACTGCAAAAACGACCACTGAAAGCTCCAGGTCGTGGGTGGCATAATTAAGCTCATGAGGGTGTAGCTACCTATACCCATAAGAGATCACCCTTTGCCGCTGCATCATCAAACATCCGAGTCCTTGCCCTGAAGCATCACAGAACACCTCATAGGACACCCCTTCTTCGGGTAGTCTCAGTATTGTGGCACTAACCAACTTCTCCATCAAATAGCTGAAGGTTGCCTTGCACTGCTCACTCCACGCGAAAACCTGGTCCTCCTTGGTCAAGGCTATTAGAGGTACCGCCACTAGAGAGAAGTTGGGTACGAACCTCCGATAGTATCCTTCCAGCCTGAGGAAACTATGAACATATGCCATGTTCTTGGGTGCTGCCCAAGAAAAAACAGCCTAAACCATTGATGGGTCCACCGCTACCCCCTGCTCAGACACTACGTGCCCGAGGAAGTGTACTTCACACATCCAGAACATTCACTACGACAACTTCCCATAGAGTTGGTGCTGTTGGAGGACCTCCAAAACCATCCTCAGGTGCTCAGCGTGGTACTCTTTTGATCATGAATAGATAAGGATGTCAATGATGAACACAAATATGAACCGGTCCAGGTACTCCCGGAAGACGGAGTTCATAATCCCTATGAATACATCCGGAGCATTCGTAATGCTGAAAGGCATGACCAAAAACTTGAAGTTCCCATATATGCACCTGAAGGCTTTCTTCGAGATGTCTCCCTCATTAACCCTCAACTGGTGATACCCAGACCGCAGGCCAATCTTTGACAACCATCCTTCCCCTTTCAGCTGGTCGAAAAGATCATCTATCCTCGGAAGAGGGCAGCGATTCTTGATCGTTACCTAATTCAGCCTCCTGTAGTCTATGCAAAGCCTTCGACCAACATCCTCCTTCCTTGTGAACAAAAATGGAGCACCCCACGGTGACATACTCAGTAAAACAAAACCCTTTTTCATCAGATCTTCAATATGAATCCACAACTCCCGTAGATCCGAAGGCGCCATCCGGTAGGGAGCCATTGAAATAATTACCTCTTCAGAAAAGACGTCCATAAACTCACTGATGATCAATGGTACTTCCACAATCTCAGCATCCTCTGACTCTACTGACATATCAGCTAACAAGGAGAGGAGGGGTTCCTATCACCTACTGCCCTTTAGGCCACTCCACTTGCCAGTGAAAGTAACACGTCAGCAGACCAAGTCTGAGAACACAACCCTTCCTCGTAAGCAGTCGATGATAGCACACACAGAGAACAACCAGTCGATGCCTAGGACTATATCACATGGCTATATCATTAGTAGTAGCAGATCCCTAACCGATTGATGTGGCCCTATCATCATTCTGCATCCTCTACAAACATATAATAAGTCGGTCTGACCTCTGACTGGTGTGCTCAGCACTAGGGGCACTGGAAGTCTCTCGGCATCTATACCCAAAGCATGGGCTAGACTGGGTGCAACGAGGGAGTGCGAAGCTCCAATATCGAACAAGGCATAAGCATGGGTACTGAACAAACTAATCATACCTCGAACAACCTCCGGTCCCGCTGGAACTACTGCCTCTACGGAGTGCAACTATCCATGCCCAACTCCTCTTCCCCTCGGCAATCTGCCACCTCCACGACCACTCCCTAGTAGTGGTACCTAAAGAGCGCCCTGAGGTCGGACTCCCCCTTCAATGTCTATCCTCGGAGGAGGGGGAGCTCACTGCCCTTGCTGCTGCTGCTGGAAGGGCCTAGCTGGAAGCTGCTGCTATGGTAGGTGCTGGGCCTGTCTGCCACTACCGTACTGAACTCGGTCCGGGCACTGATTCCGGAGATATCCATTTCTCCCACAGATGTAGCACCTCGGTCCTGGGGCCAAAGGGAAAGGTAGAGGACTGGGGGACCAGAACTGGAACTGTTGCGGCCTTCTCACTGCTGGTCAGAACCTTGATGGTCCTGATGTGGGAGGTCCGGTGTTGACAGCCTTTCCCTTTGATGGGTCTAGCTGAATCCCCTCTCGTGACACACCACCCAGCGTGTGCATCCTCTCCACCACATCTGCCTTCTTATAAACCTCCATGTATGTCAACAAGGTGAAGGGGGTAACAACTTACTGGAGGGAGGGTCAGAGCAGCTCCTCTAAATGTCTTGCTTGATACTATTCATCTGGAATGAGGTCCAGAGCAAAGCAGAGGAGGTCCTTGAACATGATTACCAGCTCCCTTACTGACATACTCCCCTGCTGGAGGGAGAGTAGCTCCTTCCTCTCCTTCGCCTTCATCGTAGAAGAGAGGAAATCCGCCTAGAATTCCTTCTCAAAATCAGCCCATTCCACCTTAGCCTCTCTCCTCTCCCCCAGGCAGAGCGTCCACCACTAACGCGCTGCTCCATGCATCTGGATGACAGACAGAAGAACCCAGTACTCGGTCAAATCCCAGATCAGGATGGAGGCTATCACTAGCTCCTCTAGCCGTCCCTCCATCCTCATGTCAGAGGAGCTTACCTCATACTTCTCGAGGTTCTGTCGCTGGAAGGCTCGAAGCGTCTTCTACCATTGGTCATCTTCCACATCTCGACCAGACCTCTACCGATCGGTCAATTCAACCTCCTGGGCCTCGATCTCCCATATAACTCGTGGTCATCTCCCAGGAGCCATATCTGCAAGGTAAACAAAGAATTCCTAAGCCCATGTAGTGCAGAATATTGATCTTAAAACTCCTTAGACTTCTTATTTATTTAAAATTCCCAAAATAACCCATAAACATGAGAACAGAAGTCATTTATGATGCATTTACCTTTCCTAGGGACTCTAACCTGCAATCAGCGTGGCCTCACATGGCCGTTCAGTAGGTTCAGAGTCATTGCATCGGATCACGGGGGCCCCTAAAACCCTGTGTCCTAGCCGGTCTTCCCTGGCCGAATTCATGCACCAAGGTCACCCAATAGTGTTTCCCTACCATCCCATGCAATCCACACTGTGCCTAACTCCAGAATCCATCCTATCTCTCAACCACTTCCTCTGATACCATTCTATCATGACCAGCCTTCACCAAAAGGAGGGAAGGGTCAGCAGATTGTCGTGCCCTTCCTTCTTTAATTTGAAGGATAGATAATGACCCCCAAAACCCGCCTTCAATAGGTCTTGTAGTAGTGACCAGCACCAAGGGTATATAATCACACACTAAATGGAAGGCATTACCCTTTTTCTTTTAATATAATCGAGAGATAAGAAAGTAAATCCCATAACACAAAAACTGAAAGTAAAAGTAAAGCCATGAACCACTCCCAATGCATGTTACAAAATTAAAATCCACAATGTAGAAGGAGAATAAAAAGAAATGTACCAAAAGAAAGAACAATAGAAACTTTAATGATCTGTCAAAAGGTCTTAGCTAGTGCGGTCCAGCATGATCCACGAAGTTCTCTGGGAATCCTGAAAACAGGTTTATATACATAGGGTGAGTATACAAGTATACCCAGTAGGGAAAACCAAAGACTCTCGTGCACAAGTGGGGATGAATTCTAATGCCCAGTGGAAAAAGAGATAACCAAACACCTAACAAGGTAAACTATCCACCCTAGCCTCACCAAGGCACTGTCCTCAAATAATGCAAGTGAAGTAAAGTATAGTAATAGAACATCGATGTTTGGGTACCCCGTGCCACGTTCCCACTGGTTATTGAAGACGTCTTATGCATTGGACCAATCCCTCCATTCTCATCGCAGTCCCACTACCAAATCCTGCCGGCACACACCTGGTCCAAAACCACACATCCTGCCTGAAAACACCTGAGCCACAATCAATAATCCGCCCGCAGACACCTGGGCCACAACTGTCAGACATCACCACGCCTGCAAACACCTAGGCCAAAACAACCACTGCCACGCCCGAAGGCACATGGGCTTTATCCCGAAGATACATGGGATACCACCTGCCCGCACACACCTTGGCATACCACCACACTACCCTGCCTGAAGATTCTTGGTCTAATAATGGACTTCAGGCCATAACAGCCTGCCCAAAGATACTTGGGTTATTCTGGAAAGGGAGTAGAAAGGAGCTAATAACCAGCCACTCATAGGAGGGTTGGGAAAACACCCTCCCCCATGAAATGGGGGTGTTCGACCCTAATTTCACAACTTGGGTGGGGCGCGAATATGAAACACAAAAACTACAAGTATATTTATAAGTAACAAGAGCTCAATCAATCAAGGTTTTTCATCAGCCAGCCTAAATAACACTATCCTTACTATTCATTGGCAATAGAAGAGAACACCACCCAAGCCCAAGATACAACTCACACAAATCCAAATCTGCATTTTTTCCATCCTTCATGTTCAGAAATAATGTTTAAATAAGTTTCTGCACTACTGGACAACTAACCACATAAGCACAAACCAGGGGAAAAAGTTATAGCCAATAGCAATTTAAGCATCCACACCCGGTTCTATTGCATAGTTAGAACAACAAAGGGATAAGGGAGATCCCTCGAAGTACTGGAACCAAAGAAAACCCCAAGATACATCCTCATGTCCCCCAATATCCAAAAGCCAACGGTTTCTCAATAACAGAAGATCCTACCCCAATTCGTGATACAAATAGCGGATCCCATCCTCACACACATCACCCCCAAAAATCTAAGCAACCATCCATGAAAACCATACGGTCACCAGAAAACGACCCATGGAGTAAACAAACAAACCAATACTATCAACACAAGGAAGACTCAATAGGTATTTTCAGATTTAATAGATTTAATACTCTCCTTGATTTCAATTCCACTGGGCTTAAACCATGGTTATCATAGAAAAGGAGTTGATCCTAGTGCTTCCAATTCATTTAGCCGACTATAAGTAATTAACCAATTTCTTTTACACATCAGGTTTCACAACCAAATTACAAACCATTTAAACATTGCAAGGGGTAAGGGTATATTAGTTCATATATAATGACAACCAACGACCATGATTTTCAGTGGGCGTAAGCCAACAAAATTCAGGAATCATCAATCATGAAAGAGGATAAAAACATTGCAGCATCATCAATCACACCCCTCCCCTTCATTCATTAGAATCTGTTTATTATCTTCATTAAAGTCTGGTTCCTTCAATTATACAAAAGCAGTAGCATACCCACCCCATAATATACACTGAAAGGAGAGACGATGGTGAAACCCCTACCTGACGATCAAGGATCAGCGTTAAGTCCTTGCGTGGAAATTGGAAAACAAGAGCGGTAGAAACTCTTAGAACGTAATCAAGAAAAACCTTGCAATAGGGGTTTGGCTCATCAGGAGGAAGGGTAATCCGAGGAGAAAGATTGAGAAAATAAACGTAGGGAGATGAAGTGAGGTTATAAAGGCTATACGGGCTGAGATATATCACTCCCAGAAAGTTAAGATACAGGGAGAAACCTCGAAACCGCGTAAAGAGTGGGATCATGGGTTGAACACAGGGATGGGACACCCCACATGTAATTAAGGGGGGTTTAAACAGACCCACACTAAATTAAACTACATTAATTGAAACCCATTAATGGTTTTATAAGGCATCAATGTGTGGATTTAAATCCAATTTTTGAAAAAAGAGGTGCCACTGGGAAAACCTGTGGGGGTAGGCGCTAGCGGTAGCCAAGAGCTACCGGTCGGCAACAGCTACCGGTAGCAGAGAGCTACTGATCGGTGACAGCTAATGGTAGCCAAAAGCTACTGGTTGGCGACAGCTACCGGTAGCTGAGATCTACCGGTCGGCGATAGCTACCGGTAGGTGAGAGCTTCCAGTCAGCGGCAACTACTGGTAGCTAAGAGCTACCGGTCGGTGACAGCTACCCGTAGAGGAGAGCTACTGGTAGCCTAGATCTACCGGCAGCCGAGAGGTACGAGCATCGTCGAGGTCCCAGTAGCCGAGAGCTACCAGTAGCCAAGACCTACCGGTAGCCTAGAGCTACATGTAGCAGAGAGCTACCAGTAGCCTAGAGGTACCGGTAGCCGAGTGCTACAGGTAGCCTACAGCTACCGGTACCCGAGGCCCAGTGGTACCCCATGGTCACTAGTAGGCTAGGTCTACTGGTAGGCCGAGGCTATCGGTAGGCCAAGGAAACTACTAGGAGTCACCAAGAAGCTAGGATAGCTTCCCAGACTACCCCAAACACCTAAACATCACATTTTCACCATGTAATGGACCCCAAAACCCCGGGCCATTACACTATTTGTGGGAGTAGGAGTCACACCTCCTAGGAGACAAACTATGTGCCAGTGCAGAAGACACAACCTGTAGGGGACACACTCCATGTAGGTCACATAGATCCATTGGATTCCACTCTTAGAATGCTCATTTTGAGATCACCTACTCATAGATCCAAAAGTGTCATATGAAAAACTCCATGGAAACACATGTAGTGTATCTCAAATAAAAAAAACACATCATGAGCCACCAAAAACAGCAAATGGCTCATCATACGTACAAACATAATGAATGGTGCATGCCTATTAGTGGAAATGGGATGGTTGGGTCTCTGTCTTGTCTGACCATGTTAGACCAACCTGACCTCCCCATTTGTCCCAGATTTCCTGCACCAGCCTGACCCACTCGAGCGACCCAGTTTGGTCCACCAACACGCAACCACTTCCACGACTCCAGCTGGTCAAAGTATTCATCCACTTTTTATCCATCCTTGTGGATTTTTCTACAATGTATCTCCATGGTCCCACTGGACCACAACTTCCAGCCTCATGAATGGACTCCCCCCATGTTTCCGTTGCAGCCAACAAAGGCCATCCAGATGGCAGCCCTAGTCACCACCCACCACCATGTACTGTGGGCTCCTACATTCAGTACGGTCTCACTGGACCACACCCATCACTGCCTCCCTAGTAGCGACCCATGCCACCCTATGCCGCCTTCACTAGTGGGCTCTGTTCTGTATATAGAAATGTCTTATTTGATTCACCATTTTTAAAATATGGTCACACTTATGATGATTGAGTCGTCATCATCATAGTCATGGGATCCAAAATGTCTAATCATCCCTTTGGGGTTCCAACAACATTTTGATCCCCTCCCCTTTATGAAAATTACAACACAACCATACAGGGTTGTTGTTGAGTTATGAAATAACAAGGTAGAAGAAAACACCAAGGACACCAGAAGAATGAACGTCAAGATTCTTCATTTCAGCCTTTGTTCTTCATGTTAGAGATAGGTGGATGAAACAAGAAAGATGAAAACTAAGTTTTAATTCATTAAAATCATGTATTCTATCCATATCACAAGAATGATTGAACTGTGGATCAAAATATTCATGGGTTGGCCATCGATCATCATTGAAAACAAGAATGGGGAAATAATTCAATATATAACCCCTACTTAGGTCTGGATAACTCATTGATGAAGATCAATTTTTGTGTCTACTTTGATGGTGATATCCATTGAAGTGGGGGGATTTTTATAATTTGAAATTCATCGTTCGTCATATTCCAACATATTTTCTACCTCGGTTATAGGGAATTACATTGTTATGTGTTATCCCTTAAATTCCTATTTAATTAAAAAGAATAGAAAACATATCATCCTATCACTAAGATGAAATGTATCCATGATGTTTCATTAGGAAACTAAATCGACTTCCTCATCACTTGGTTTTACTGTCACTGTGTCACTTTGAAATGTTAAAAGAAAAAAAAAATACATTTTTATGTTTATTTTGTTCCCCATTAAAACATCCAAAAAATTTCATTCTTAGTTGACCTATGCTAGTTGATATTATGACATGCCTATGTAAAATTTCAAACAATGATCTCTACAGTTATTTCATTTTTCCAATTCGAGTCACTGTTAATGAGATATTCGTATTTTGAAAAAAATATGGAATTATTTTATTTAAGGTTATGTCTATTTTAGGTTCTCTCACTTATGACCCATGTCAACGAATGTTAAGAGGTACTTAAGGTAAACTCAGCAGTTTGAATGAAATGGTTCCCTCAAATTTATAATATCAGCACGTATTTAGATGTTATTCTACTATTTTAGGAAAACAACTTATGTTCACCATTTAAAACAAAATTGTTTTCGTCGAACCATTTAAGGCACATCAGGCCTCAGAATCACACACAGTCTCATTTCCTAGCCTCATATAATTCTCAATTAATTTATAAAAATAAATCAAAGAAAAATATGTGTCATTATAGTGACTCTATTTTTACGAAATCTTATTTCTTCTTCAACACCATCGGTGGAAAATATTTTAGATCAATTTCATTAGTGGATATTTTGAAATTTTGTGATATTATTCTTAGTCATTTCAAGATCCATAGTGTTATTTTCTTCAGAGTAATTGTCTGTTATTATTTATATTGTTTCATGTGAGTTTTCTTTGATGTATGTTGTGAACTATTGACTATGATTTAATCATAATTTTTGGAATGAGATTTTAAAATATGCGAATCAATTGCATGGCCTCTGTCATTGTCTCATTATTCTTTTATCTGTTGAGAGATCTCATTGATGGCGTATGTGTCCAATTAATGTGGTATGTTATTCCCTATGTAGATTATGTTGGATTATTATTTAGTTCTATAATATTATAAAAAAAATTATAAATAAATTTGAATGATTCATTTATTCTAATGGGTGTGAATGATTTTATAAAATCTGATTTTCCAAAATATTGGTAAAATAAAAGGGATTTTTATGGAATTGTAAATTATATTTATTAAATGGTTTTAAAGTGTATTTGATGAAAATATTTGTAATGTTTAACACATTGTAATCCATGGGTAATTTTGTCGATGGTTTAGTAATAGGCCTCATACATGGTTACTTTTGTGTGGTTCACTAATGGGGTGATCATAAACTCTCCATGAAAAGGGTATGAAGATCTTGTTAGACTATTTTAAAAGGTTAACACTCTAGGGTAATCCTCCACTCCATAGATTCAATGTAAATGTTTATGTTCTAGATTAAATTTATTATTTCTTTTTTAATATGAGTGTTATTTCTAGCGTGATATTTTAAATCCTTAGATTAACGTACCTAAGATGTTATTGATACTATTTAAGTCTTATAACCAACTATGATATATGTGATAGTATTTGAAAAAAGTTTAGCTATATTATATAGAAATTTTTCATATGTGTAATTTTTATGAAGCTTCCTGTATGAAAATTGTTTAACTGATTTTCAAGCCATTTTATCTTTAATGAAGAGAACATTCAAATTTTCCTATAATGACCTATTATGGAAGTCCTTGGTGGAATCCTTTGAAGCCTATTTATCTCACACCATACTGATAGAGCTAATATATTAATAAATTTTCAAATGTATTTCAATTCTTTTGACCATATTAATTTATTAATTTGATCTAGTTAGAATACTTTTACAAATCATTGATGTGTATTGGGATAAAATTTGAAAAACAATTCCTGGGATTTTTAAATTTTTTATTTATTTTTAAATTTAAATAACAACATATAAAATATTATTCAAAATTTATTGATTCATTTATTTTAGGATTTCATTATTTGTGTCCTTAAACATCTTCTTCTAAACCTATAGCTAATTCGTACATCCAATGGTACGACAAAATAAATCAAGTTGAACATTAGTTTTGAAAAATGGAACAGATATCACTAAAGGAAATAAGAAGTATCATTGGATAAAAACATATAATTGAGGTGATTCTATCTATATTTGAATGAAAACTCTATGAATCATCTTATCATTAATGATCATGGAGTGTTTTTATAATTAATGCATTCGATGTTCACTCTAATTTGGAAGAAAATTTCGTTGATCCTCATCTAGAAAAAGCGTGACTTGTTCATTATTTTATATAAATTAATTTACATTGAAAAATAATTTAATATTTTTAGGGACCTAATAAAATTCAATTTATTGCATCTTATAAGAAGTTACCTAGAATATATTTATCAATATAGTTAGTAGAACATGCACCAATGTAATGAGGATTGGTTTTTGAGGGGAATTAGATGCACGAATCTCTATTATTATTATATTATTTTAATCAATTGTTCTTATATTTAATTCAATTGTAATTTAGTTTAAATTAATGAAAAACTAATTGATGCATAGTTTTTATTTATCTGTCCTCTTCCACACAACCATCTTATTCTTCTCCATCCTCTTCTCCTTCTTTTCTTCTTCATATTATTCTATTTTTATTTTCTAATTTCATGTGTGTGTTTTTATAATTAGTTTATAATCCTCAATATTTTTATTTCATTTGGCTTATTATATTATTCTTTATTTTCCCAGTGACAACTTACACATAAAAATGAGGATCTAACCAGAGGATTGGACTTGAGAGGTAAGTGGTTTTTAATCCAAATTTCACTTAAAGTTTTAAGTTATATTTAAGTTTTTGTTTAGAATGGGGGATGTGTAGGGTGTTGTCACGACCTGGCCTACCCGAGATCGAGCCGCAACTACCCCAAGCCCGCCTCCATAGGCCAGGTGCTGGCGACCAGCGCCACATGCACAATAACTCAGGGAGGCCTTTTCTTAAGTACATGTACACACACAAACACGCAACATACTCAATGCAAAAGTTCATAGTAAAAGGTAGAACAAGAAGAGTAAAAAGAACAGCTGCTATATGTATAAACGACAGATGTGCATCAACCTCTAAACAGTACAAAGTACAAGCTGAAAGGAAGAGGGAAAAAAACGTGCCCAACCATAAAGTGCTACAACCTGGCAACAAGTAAACGAAAAGAAACAGCTAATGGGTCTCCCACCTAGAACCTGGCCACAACCACCGCACGCGGTCCAAGCTCCCAAGCTCCTACGCTCCACTGAAGCCACGCACCACCTGTCCGTCGTCTGCAAGGGCACACCAAGTGCGGCCAAAGCCCAAGCAGTGGTGAGTATAGATATACTCAGTAGGATATCCGAAGGCTCTAGGGAGAAACAAAGGAGGTACCGAAGGGTGAGCAGTAGAGAGAACATGGAAAGTAAAGGAGTCCAACCGACGGTGCAGTAAAGAGTAATAGTTGAGAGTACTGCTCAACCCAACAAGAGGAATGATGGTAGACTCATCCAGGCACAAGGAGCTGGAAATGGTGAGAAGATGAACTTCTCGTCGAGTCTTCGCTACCTATAGTAGGAGAGTATACTCATCTAACCATGAGAAGCTAGACACAGAAAGCACGTGGCATACCCCACGCGTCTTCACCTCTCCTAGAAGGAGAGTAGCCAAAACCCAAGGATGGGTACTCGTACGAGGTATATACATATATATGCTCGGTCAAGAAGCCCGAAAAAGCTCGTAAGGGGATCTATGTCCCGTAGCTCAACCCAAGAACAGAGTAGCAAAAAACCCATAAGTAAACTCCCTCGATGCCTAGCATCCCGCTTGTCTGCCCCGAACTGCAAGCCAATGGGCTCAATCACCACGCCTCAACACTATCCTCTTTGGGCAGCACTAACTCACCCGCAAATTTTTAGTTCGCGTCACAAGAACGGGTCTCGGTGAGGAACGTGACCCTCGAACATGAGAGATATAGGGAAAGTCAAACCACACCTCATCACTGCCCTGCAGTCGAGAGGTATTCTCAATGTCAAGCTGTCACTACACTGACCTGTATAACCAAGGGTCCCACTCCAGTAATCACGGAGGAAAGCCACAGACTAGCCTAGTCGGAAGGATTGTGTCTGGAATGCCAACAGGTGTCCCACTACCCAGCCCTACTATTGGGTAATTCATAATATGATATTGGGTGACCCACTGCCCAGTCATGTCGGAGGGTAAACCATAATACATCATTCGGCGACCCACTGCCTAGCCCCGCTGGAGGGTAGACATTAATACATCATCATGCGACCCACTGCCCAACCCCGCTGGAGGGTAGACCTAGAAAAAGTCGATAGGCGACCCACTGCCCAGCCTTGCCGGAGGGTAGACCTAGAACTAGACGACGGGTGACCCACTGCCCAGCCCTGCTAGAGGGTAGAACCTAAGAGGTCGTCAGGTTCCCCACTGCCCAGTCTCTGCTGGAGGGTAGACCCTAAGTGCGTCGGGCGACACACTGGACAGTCTCTGCTGGAGGGTAGACCCTAAGTGCGTCGGGTGACCTACTGCCCAGTCTCTACTGGAGGGTAGACCCTAATAGCGTCGGGTGACCCACTGCCCAGTCTCTACTAGAGGGTAAACCCTAGAAGTTGATGAGTAACCCATTGCACAGCCCCGTTGGAGGGTAAAAATCAGAACTGCTCTGGCCAACTCTACTAGATGGTACAACACTGGCCAACCGAACATGGAGTGGGTATCGCACAACCACCCGACTCCGGAATATGTCCAGGGGAAACCACTCAACCCTGCAGATCTAAACCATCGAGCACAGAGTTGGGGGAAATACTCAACCCCGCTAGTCAACAATCGAGAACCAAGGGACCCTCTACATCGTGAGAGGACAATGGCACACAAATCAGAACTCAACATGCACATGGGGCCCACACAACGTGTGGCCCCAATTCAATCCCAACCGAATTTACAAACATTCTCAGGTATAAACTACCACATTTACCTCCATGTGCTCCCATATACACCCATATTATACCACGTTCTAGCCCAAGGGATATCATGTACATGGCACCCAACGTCAATGCGAAGGCATGACATAACATCCCAACTTCCCGCCTCAACGACTGGGGCACGACTCACCTAATCTATTCAAGCATTAATTCACTCACATGGGAGTGCATGCGATCACCCACTAAGGGTCCGCTTCAAACACAGTAGAAGAACCGCCCCAAGGGCACCTTCACATTTCCACATTTAATAAGATCGCATATGAGGCTCTACACAACCAAACAGATCGCACAATTGTAATCCTCGCTGAAAAACACACGAGATAGACTTCTCACTCGCCTCAAACAGATATCTGATTGAAAGGTCACCAACACCGCCTCACGCCCGAACGACGCCCTGTAATCCCGAACCTTGGCCCTGAAAACAGTCGAGTGCATCGCACCAATGCGATCCCCTTGGGAAAACATGTCAAAAGCATTACCCACATTAGTGCAACAGATATCCAGAGAAAAACGTGCATTCCGGCGCACCGCACATGAGCGGGGCTTCGTGGGACTCGCAACCCGGTCCCGAAACACACCGAACGGATAGCACCGTTGTGACCCTCTCGAAAAAGCACACAACATGGACTATTCACTTGTCCAAAACGGTCGCCCGATGATAAAGATGGAAAAATCAACGTCAACACCCAAACGGCCCTCGTGGGCCCCACACCATCGTGCCGAATTAAAGTGGTCGGATTGGACCATTTCAATCCCCTATGAAAAACACCAAAAATCGACTACTCAAACACCCCAAACGGATGTCGGGTGAAAAAGTAGCACATCACCGTAATACGTGCTAACTAGGACCTGTGTAGCCCGCACCTCGTCTCTAACCCCGAACGTTTTGGAAATATCCTCAAAAAGTCCGCACAAGGACTGGGATCATGCTGCCGCTGACGGCGCATCAATTGGACATCCCAAGCGGGAGTTAGGTCCGACGCAAGAATAATTAATTAATTAATTAATTAATTAATTATTCACATTGTGTTTCATGCCACAGAGCAACGAAACCAAGCTGCCAAGGTTCCGAACCACATTGGAAGGACCGTCTCAGCCTCAGGGCCACAACAACTCTGACAAAACTTCAAACGGACGTCTGGCTCGCGAGCCACGTCCGTCGCAACTTTAATAATAAATTAATATCATTAAATTAAAACTCTCGGTTCACCCACCTTCGGGTGCATAGCTGAAAAACCCCCCTAGACCCACATTAAAAGGACCTCCTCATCAACAAGGTTGCACATCTGTAGATGGCACGTCAATCGGACAAGCTGTTTAAGAGTTACGCCCCCCCCCCCCCCGAATGCAAGGGGGCCAATCTGGGCCGGTCCCCCCCCCCCCCAGCCCAGTCCGAGCCGTCGGCCCGCCTCAAACCGCCGGACCCGAGCGGGTCCGGCCCTCCTCAACCGACCGGCCAAATCGCAGGTCTCCTGTTGCAATGTAGGACCCTCCTCATGTGGTTCCTTTCCTCCTCTGAAACAGACCGGCCGAAGCCGGTCCTCATTGACCCCAGGAAGACCCGCGTTGCGCAGGTCTTTCCTCCTCCACCGGACGCGACCGGCGCGCCGGCCTCCTCCGCGGCACCCCGGCATTTTTGGCCTCGCCCCGCCGACAGACATCGCACCCCGCTGAATCCGAGTGCCCGCCGCCTGGAAGAGAGGCTGCCATCGCCAAGGGAACCGCCGCCGCCTCAACTCGGGCCGCCGGAGCACCCAAACCGGCCTGGATCACCTTCAAAAACCTGCAAAATTCGGCAATCAACCCCGGCCTCCTCCGAGCTCAGATTGTGACTCCGAAAGATGCATTGGAGATATAAAAATGTATAATATGCGTCCATGGGATTTTTTGATGTTTTAATAGCAAATAAATGCATAAAGTTGAACTCAAATTAGGTGAGGGAATAAAAATTGAAACCGCAACAATCCTACCTGCAGGGGCGTTGCCCGAAGCTTCACGGGCGATCCATTTCCGTGCCGTCGCCTTGCCGGATCAGCCTCGCTGGAGTGGAGGGGGAGAGGGAAGGCTGCCTTCTACGGCTGTACAGGTGGGGAAGAAGAAGAGGGAGGGGTGAGTTAAGCGTTTAAATATAAAACGCTAAACCACGCGCCTGTTGGCCCAAACCCGAACCCTCAGCAGGGTCGAGGTTAAGACTCCCATGGGGTAAACACCACCTCCCGAGCACAACGGTGGTCTCATGAATTTTAATCCGAGACTTTGTTTAAAAGTTATTAAACTTAGCGTCTGAAGATGGAAAATTATGAAAATGCCCCTAGGGACATTTTTCATAGACGGGCCGCGACCGCAAAACTTACACCACTCCTAGGGTAAAAGGCACGATCCAAACTCAAAGGTGCCCTTAGTTTTCCAAACCGAGCCACTATTTAAGAGATACCTGTGCTTCAACATTTAAAGAATTAATTTATTTATTTAATCCGTTTAACGTTTCAGAACCGAGTGAGGGGTCCAAACATCCCGTTCCGACAAGTTTTATGTCGTTCCTAGGGTAAAAACCCCATTCCGGACCCATCTGTACACTCGGATCTCTGATCCGGAACTCCGTTAAGGATTTATCCCATTTATTTGTCGATTCCAGTGTGAACGCACTAAAAGTTCAATTCCGGCCACTCCGGGGCTCGGAATCGCACGTCGTCTGAAGCCGCTGCTCTGGAATATCATCAAGAATATTCCAAAGTATTTTGCAGAAAAAACCGGGTTCTTACATCATTCCCTCCATCATGATTTTCGTCCTTGAAAAGAAAAACAAGGGAGCAACATAGCGTACTAAACCCACACCTGTCTTTCCCATACCCAGAAGAACCCACACACAGATTTGCGTCACCGCACACAGACCAAAGGATTGATCCGTTCCTGCGAGGTCTTCCCTTTCTGATGTCGTGCACCCACTCCAGACTTTGGGGTTTGGGGCAAGGCAGTAGGGTACCTCTCTATCCCTTTTCATGGTTTCAAATGGCCTGAAGGCCCTCGGGGGTAGCTCACCTCCCCAACCGAACCTCTACGTCGTATGCCGGGACTGGAATCACCACCCGCACCTGGAACAAGGCTCGATGATTCCCTCCTTCAGAATATCCATATGGTGGAACACCCAAGGATATCTGATCCCACAAGATTTCACAGTCGATGTCTCTCAACCAAGACTCTCTTACACGCTCGGAGAGCGAAGGAGTCACCACCATCGACTAAAGTGAAAAAGTCCTATGCCTTTTACCTTACCAACACAGGGTTACGCCAATCCCTTGCATCACCCTGGTAACACCTCAAGAATAGAGTTAGGAGGAAAGCATTCCACACACAGAGTCTAACAATTCTACTGCAAAAAGGTAGAAGATCTGTAAAACATACCTCTCATCACCTCATGCTCTGCAGGATCGTAGACATCCAAAGCTCGCGGCAGTCCGCGGTCCCACCCGTCAGCTCCCGTAGCCAGACTTGGACCGCCTAGTGGTGATGGGGAGATCTCGTAATGTCTTCCCCCACTACCAGCTCCTCCCGCTCCTCTGCTAGCACCACCTCTCTGTGTACTACTCCGATCACAGCACTGCCTCTGCCGTGGTGGTGCGCCTGCTGCCTGGCCGAAGCTCCCAGCAACTCATGTCGGGCAGTCTCGTGCCAAGTGATCTCGCCCACCACAAGCATAACACCAACTCTCTCTGGGCTACACTGGTGCCCTCCAATGCCCCTATGGTTTACGACCACGCCCCTGAGTCCAATTGACAGAAATCCACCTACGTCAAGGTCCTGCTTGTCGATGCCCACTAGCTGCGGCAGACATCTCGGCTCCGACATGTTTGCTTCCACCACCAACTCTGGAATGGGACAGTAATCCCTCTGTCACCAGCACCTGTTCTAGCACCCCAGCAAATGTGGAAATTCCCAAGGGTACTCTGACAATACGAATCTCTCAGCGAAGGCCTTGCTCAAACTTCCTCTCTCAGATGTTGTCATCATGGACCATGTCTGGGTAAAAGCGTGCATGGTCTGCAAAACGAGCCGCGTACTCGGCCACCATCATCCCACCCTGCTGAAACTGCAAGAACTCCTGAATCCGAACGGAGTGCAAGAAGGAGGGGAAAACTTTTCACAAAACGACAACAGAAAGTCGTCCCACAAAAGCGACGACTCATCAAGAATCTGACTCACCAGACTCCACCAATGCCAAACTCCTCCACAAAAAAGGGGTGGCTGCCAAAGCCACTCTCTGATCTGTTGGCATCTGCACAAGACTGAAAAGGAAAACCACTGTCTCGATCCAAGCCTCTGCTTCCTGAGGGTCTGGGTCGCCACTGAACCTCAGTGGTCTCTACCGCTGGAACTCACGAAGTGCTCTCAACCTACGCTCAAACTTAGCCTGCTCTGCTGAAGCTGTCTACTACTCAATAGGTGGGGGTGCTGCTGCCGGCCCACCCGGAGAATGGGGCTCACATGATGGGTCTTGGACAGTGGCCGCATAGCTCACAGGGTCGTCGTCATGAACCAAAGCTGGTATCTTGGTTGGCTGTCTTCGTGGAGACATCCTGAATATTATCAAGGAGTGCCGCAATCAGATGAGAATATATGTATATACCACTAACCACGATGGGGAGATGAATCAATAAGGACCTTCAAAGACTCGATCCTATGTTATGCACAAACAAATTTTCCCTGCAACAAGTGTCTCAGCATGCCGAGTCGACAAGCGGGTTATCAAGGTCCTAGTGAATGGATACATCGGCCGTCGCACCATCACTTGACTCCCTGGCCTAAGAGACGCTCTCGAGACATGTTGAAACTGTTGCCCTAAATCCCAACCAATTCCTCTTATTTTAGGGACGTCCGAACAGCGTCCCAAGGAAGGGACCTCCCTCTGATACCACTTTGTCATGACCCAACCCTACCTGGGCTCAAGCCGTAACATCCCCAAGCTCGCCTCCAAAGGCCAGGGGCTGGCGACCAGCGCCGAAGGCACAATTACTTGGGGAGGCCTTTTCCTATGTACCTTTACACACACACGAAACACACTCAATGCAAAAGTGCATAGTAAAAGGAAGAACAAGCAGGGTAAAAAAGAACAACTGCTATATGTATAAACCACAGATGTGCATCAACCTCTAAACAGTACAAAGTAAAAGATAAAAAGAAAAGGGGCAAAACACACGCCCAACCAAAAAGTGCCACAACCCTGCAACAGGTAAACGGAAAGAAACAGTCGATGGGTCTCCCACATGGAACCCGGCCATGACCACCGCACACGTTCCATACTCCCAAGCTCCTACGCTCCACTGAATCCACGCTCCACCTGTCCATCGTCTGCAAGGGCACACCATGTGCGGGCAAAGCCCATGTAAGGGTGAGTATATAAATACTCAGTAGGATACCCCGAAGGCTCAAGCGAGCAACAAAGGAAGTACAGAAGGGTGAGCAGTAGAGCAAACAGGGAAAGTAAAGGAGTCCAAACGAGGGTGCAGTAAAGAGTAACAATAGAGAGTCAAGCTCAACCCAACAAGAGGAAAGAAGGTAGACTCTTCTAGACACAAGGAGATGAAAATGGTGAGAAGATGAACTTCTTTTAGAGTCTTTTCTACCTATAGTAGGAGAGTAGAATCTTCCAACCACGAGAAGCTAGAAACGGAAAGCATGTGGCATACCCCGCGCGTCTTCTCCTCTCCTGGAAGGAGAGTAGCAAAAACCCAAGGAGTGGGTACTCGTACAAGGTATATATACTCTGTCAAGAAGCCCGTAAAAGCTCGTAAGGGGATCTCTATCTTGTAGCTCATCCAAAGAAAAGAGTAGCCAAAACCCAGAAGTAAACTTCATCAATGATCAGCATCCCGCACGTCTGCCCTGAACCGTGAGCCAAGGGGTACAATCACCGCGCCTCGACACTATCTATTTTGGGCGGCACCGACTCACATGAAAGGTTTTAGATCGCGTGACAAGAATGCGTCTCGGTGGGGAATGTTCCCCTCGAACTTGAGAGTTATAGGGAAAGTCAAACCACGCCTCGTCACTACCATGCAGTCGAGAGGTCTTCTCAAAGTCAAGTCATCACAACACTGACCCTATAACCAAGGGTCCCGCACCGGTAATCACAGAGGAAAGCCACAGACTAGCCCATTTGAAAGTACTGAGTTTGGAATGCCAACATGTGTCCCACTGCCCATCCTTGCTAGAGGATAATTGATAATATAATATCTGGTGACCCACTACCCAGCCCTGCTAGAGGGTAAACCATAATACATCATCCGGCGACCCACTACCCATCCTCGCTGGGGGTAGACCTTAATACATCATCATGCGAACCACTGCCCAGCCCCGCTGGAGGGTAGACCTAGAATAAGTCGATAGGTGACCAACTACCCAGCCGTGCATGAGGGTAGACCTGGAACTAGACGACTGATGACCCACTGCCTAGCCCTGCTGGAGGGTAGACCCTAAGAGGTCGTTGGGTGACCCACTGCCCAGTCCTTGCTGGAGGGTAGACCCTAAGTGCGTCGGGCGACCCACTGCCCAGTCTCTAGTGGAGGGTAGTCCTTAAGTGCATCGGGTGACCCACTGCCCAGTCTTTGCTGGAGGGTCGATCATTATAGCGTCAGGTGACCCACTGCCCAGTCTCTACTGGAGGGTAAACCCAAGAAGTCGATGAGTAACCCACTGCCCAGCCCCGGTGGAGGGTAAAACTCAGAACTGCTCTGTCCATCTCAACTAGATGGTACAACACTAGCCAACCGAACACGGAGTGTGTATCGCGCAACCACCCGACTCTGGAATAAGACCTGGGGACACCACTCAACCCTGCTGATCTAAACCATCGAGCACAGAGCCTGCGGAAGAACTCAACCCCGCTAGTCAACAAACGAGAACCGAGTGACCCTCTACATCGCGAGAGGTCAATGGTATTCAAAGCAGAACACAACCTGAACATGGGGCCCACAAAATGTGTGGCCCTAAGTCAATCCCAACCGAACGCAAAAACCTTCTCCTGTACAAACAACCACATGTACCTCCAAGCACTCCCGTATACTCCCAGAGTATACCACGTTCCAGCACAAGGGCTATCGTGCACATGGAACCCAACATCAATGTAAAGGCGTGACATAACATCAAAACTTGCCGCCTCAACGACAAGGGCACGACCCACCACATCTATCCAAGCATTACTTCACTCACACGAGAGTGCACGCGATCACACACCAGGGGTCTGCTACAAACACAGTAGAAGAACCTCTCCCAGGGCACCTTAACATTTCCACATTTAATAATATCATGTATGAGGCTCCGCACAACCAAACGGATCGCACCGTTGTAATCCTCGTGAAAAAACACGCGAGATAGACTTCTCACTCGCCTCAAACGAATATCTGACGGAAAGGTCACCAACACTACCTCACGCCCGAACGACATCCCGTAATTCTGAGCCTCGGCCCCGAAATCAGTCAGGCGCATCGCACCAATGCGATCCCCTCGGGAAAACACGTCAAAAGCACTACCCACATGAGTGCAATGGATATTCGGGGAAAAAGGTGCATTCTGGCGCACCGCACTCGAGCGGTGCTTCGTGGGACCCGTAACCTGGTCTCGAAACTCAATAAACGGATCACACCATTGCGTCCCTCTCGAAAAAGCACACAAGATGGAATATTCACTTGTCCAAAACGGTCACCCGGTGATAAAGATGGAAAAATCACCGTCGACGCCCAAACGACCCTCGTGGGCCCTGCACCATCGTGCCGAATTAATGCGGGCAGATTTCACCATTGCAATCCCCTCGGAAAGACACCCAAAATAGACTGCTCAAACACACCAAACGGATGTCGGGTGCAAAAGTAGCGTTTCACCGTAATACGTGAGAACTAGGCCCCATGGGGCCCACACCTCATCACCAACCCCAATACTTTGGAAAGAACCTCAAAAAGTCTGCACGAGGACTGGGATCATGCTTCCACTGACGGCGCGTCAATCGGACATCCCAAGTGGGAGTTAGGTCCGACGCAAGAATAATTAATTAATAAAATGATTAATTAATTATTCACATTGTGTTTCGTGCCGCAGAGCAACGAAACCAACCCACAAAGGTTCCGAACCACATTGGAAGGACCGTCTCAGCCTCAAGGCCACAACTCCTCTGACGGCCTTCAAACGGACGTCTGGCTCGCGAACCATGTCCGTCACAAATTTAATAATAAATTAATATCATTTTATTAAAACTCTTCTGTCACCCGCCTTCGAGTGCATAGCCGAAAAAACCCCTAGACCCACTTCAAAGGGACTTCCTCGTCAACACGGTCACACAGCCGTAGACGGCGCGTTAATCGGACACGCCGTTTAAGAGTTACGTCCCCCCGAATGCGAGGGGGCCTATCCGGTCCAGTCCCCCCCGGCCGGCCTGGTCCGAGCCGCCGGCCCGCTGGTCGCGCCCCGCCTCAAACCACCTGACCCGAGCAGGTCCGACCCTCCTCTACCGACCGGCCAAATTGCTGGTCTCCTGTTGCAACGTAGGACCCACCTCATGCGGGTCCTTGCCTTTTTTGAAACCGAACGTCCGAAGTCGTTCCTCGTTGACCACAGGAAGACCCGCGCTGCATGGGTCTTTCCTCCTCCGCCGGATGCGACCGGCGCGCCGGCCTCTTCCGCAGCACCCTGACATTTTTTGCCTCACCCCGCCGACAGACACCGCGCCCCGCTGAAGCCGAGCGCCCACCGCCTGGAAGAGAGGCCGCTACCGCCAAGGGAACCGCCACCGCCT
Organism: Viscum album; assembly: GCA_963277665.1. Lineage (NCBI taxonomy): Eukaryota > Viridiplantae > Streptophyta > Magnoliopsida > Santalales > Viscaceae > Viscum > Viscum album. The sequence continues at coordinate 1,022,348,281 of OY728143.1, forward strand.
CGCCTCGGACCGCCGGAGCACCCAAACCGGCTGGGATCACCTTTGAAAATCCACAAACTTCGGCGATCAACCCCGGCCTCCTCCAAGCTCGGATTTTGATTCCAAAAGATAATTTGGAGAGATAAACATGTATACTACGCATCCATTGGATTTTTTCAAAGTTTTAACAGCAAATAAATGCATAAAATTGAACTCAAAGTAGGTGAAGGAATAAAAAATGAAACCGCAACAATCCTACCTGCAGGGGCGTTGCCCGAAGCTGCACGGGCGATCCGCCGCCACGCCATCACCTTGCCGGTGCTGCCTCACCGGAGTGGAGGGGGATAGGGAAGGCTGCCTCCTGCGGCTGTCCAGGTGGGGAAGAAGAAGAGGGAGGGGTGAGTTAAGCGTTTAAATAGAAAATGATTAACCACCCGCTCGTCGACCCGAACCTGAACCCTCAGCAGGGTTGAGGTTAAGCCTCCTCTAGGGTAAACACCACCTCTCGAGAAAAACGGTGGTCTCAGAATTTTAATCCGGACCCCATTCAAAAGATATTAAACTTAGCGTCCGAAGCCGCCAAATTATGAAAACGCCCCTGGGCCATTTTTCAGAGATGGGCTGCGCCTGCAAAACTTACACCCCTCCTAGGGAAAAAGGCATGCTCTGAACTCAACGGTGCCCTCAGTTTTCCAATCCGAGCCACCGTTTAAGAGATACCTGTGTTTCAACATTAAATGAATGAATTAATTTATTTAATCCGTTTAACGTTCCATAAGCGAGCAAGGGGTCCAAATATCCCGCTCCGACACGTTTTATGTCATTCCTAGTGTAAACAAAGCATTCCAGACCCATCCGTACACTCAGATCTGTGATCCGGAACTCTGTTTAGGATTTATCCCATTCATTTTGTGATTCCAGTGTGAACGCACTGAAAATTAAATTCCGGCCACTCCGGGGCTTAGAATCGCACGCCGTCTGAAGGAGCTGCTCTGAAATATCATCAATAATATTCCAAAGTCCTCAGAAAAAACCAGGTTTTTACAGGTGTGGTGATTTTAAAACATCACACATATCTCAATATCTTCTATATACTTATATTAAATAATTTACCTACCTTAAATTGGATGCATGATCTTTATAAGAAATAGTTGTCCATTCATTAAATGAAATGGAATATGATGGATCTAGGCCATAGAATATGTCATACTCCCAATTGAGGGGTTCCATTAACTATGATTATAGGAGGAGTTAGAGTTGATATTTCTAAAGTAATTATATACTTCACTCCACTATAAAATGAATCTTCATTCCTGAATTATTTCTCATATTATAATTGAGAAACTAATGTTAAACACCAATAAAAATAGTGATGAAAACCACATAACACAATAGAAAGGCCAAGTTATTTTTTTATAAAATTAAATTTTATAATTTCATGTAATTTAATTCATTAAATTCATTTAAAATTTATTTAATTAATAGATTAAATAAAAACACCATGAACTAAGTAGTTTATATGAATAAAAATATGTGCCAGAAAAACTACAAACGGTCCCCAACTTAAATGAACCAGGACAACTTCTATGCTGCATTAAGAAAATAAATTATCATTTTCATGTCCCTATGAAAGGAATGTATCAAAATAGGTGTGGATTCATGGGATAAATTCAATTGTGTATTTTACCTTTATATTTTAACTATGTAAATGTTTTCTAAATTCTTTAAAGAATATGTAATTTTTTTTCTAATGATGTAACTAAATTGATACTATTTTGCATGGATGTATTATGATCAAGTGAAACAAGAACAAGATGTTTTTAACTATGTTTCACAAGATAAAAATGATTTTATAGAAAGATGTATAGAGTTTTTAAGGAGCCCAATTTAGATAATAACTCATGGTTAAGTCAATAAACTGGAACAAGAACCATAAGAAGTTCCCTTAGACTTTGAAGGTTTTTATGAGGTTGTCCATGAAGTTGAACCCATTTTTATAGAATATCCCCTTACAAACTATATGAATTACTGGATCTAGGAGTTCTGTCAGATATAGAGATTGAAGATGATGTCCACTGTGTTGATAGGGATATGGGAAGAGATTCCGATTATTTATTGAGTAATTTTAAAAAATATGATATGCAATAAGAACATCATATATATGAGATTCATGAATGAACACATGATTAACTATTTTTATTAATAGAGGATGATGAGTAAACCAATGTTTTCTTATTTAAATAAATGATAGATCATACCAACTACAATCCTAAACGTTTTACTATTCGTCTTCAAGAGGCACTCACCATAGATGAAGAGTTCAAAAATCAACCAATTTATGGACGTGATCATATCTCAAACTATATTTAATTTGATATAATTCAATATGAGTTTTTTATTAATTAACACTACATTGAAATTTCACATTTAGACAATCCTTTATATTACTAAAGGAAGATAATTAAACTAAAAAAACACGTGTTTAGGAATATAGGGAGCTCTGGGGTTTTGTTAAAAAAATGAATTTGTGGAAGTCCACCTAGCCAGGATAGATGAAACAATTATTGTGGTTTCTCAAATATAAATGGTCAATTATAATTTATATTCGTTATGTTTATAATATTTTTAATTGATAAAATATTCTAACATTGCTTTTGAAATTTCAATTAATGAAGACCTGGTATAGCCAGGACTATACAAGTATGAGAACATTTCACAAGTAGCAACCAAGAAAGATGATGACTCATACACAATCTACAACTAACAAAAATATATATAACTAATTTCTAAAGGATGTATCTAGTATACTCTATCTATGTATCATTCCTCACTAATATGAAATAATAAAATTATTGGAATTGACATATATGATGGATCGAATCCAAAAAGATCCATCAAATATCAGATTATGGATAGTAGCTGGTACCACCCACTATATACTATAAAAATAATGGTCCCACTAGGTGTATCATGCCAAAATTTATCCTTACCTACTTTCTAGGATTTCGATTTCATTTTTCCAACTTATAGCCCACACCCTCAATATTATTTATAGTGATGACATGTTTATTGTATTTTAATGGTTGATTATCTTTTTAAGGATAGTTATTTACCTTGTATTACCTTAATCAATCAATGATTAAATAATAACATGATCTATTGGGAAAGAATATTCACTTTTAATTATTATCCTTTCAAATATCGAATTTTTTTTTTCAATTACCCATTTTTAGCATTAAACTGTTAACTCATATTCCCATTCGTGGATTTATTCTTTACATTACTTTTCTAATACACATGATTTGTTTAGAAATACAATGATTTCATGTTTAATATTTCAATTTTAATGATATTCAGTGAGTAAAATTGATAACTTGATGATTAATGTGTATCATGGGTATTAAAATGAGGACTTATTATTCAAGGAAATTTATTAAATCAGGCAATTTTCCTCATATCTGTCATCTTTTAAATTTATGAAATTCATGTGATTTTATTTTTTATTATTTTTTATTATTTTAATGATTCTTGAAAAGAAAATGTCTCATTTAAAATGGGATTTATATAATATAGACTTTATATTTATCTTGATCATATTTCTTGATTGATCATTGTATAATACACCTGTTGGAACATTCATTTGAACACTTCAATGTTATGACTATGAAAAATACAATTTAATATTATTTAGGTGTGTTTTAAATTTTATTATCCTTAAATTACCACATTTACGCAAATCATTGTTTATCCAACAGAAACAATGAAATACATTGTTCGGAATGATCCATGTTTCCAACTGTTTTTATCTATTCCTACACTTCTCTAAGGAATTTGCTTTATATTTTATTATTCATGTGTTGGTATGGAGGTAATAATAAAAAATGAATTATTTTAATTGCAATTAATAATCATGGTGTTATTTATTTCGGTATTGAGAAATTTTTATACTAATTTTACAAATTATTGTTTTTTGTGACATTAATAAAACAGGGAAAATGAAAAAACTAACAAAACATGAGATAAATGAGTTTTGATTTGGCCAAACCAATAAAATCTAATACTAGGCCTATAACATTTATCATATGTGGTAAGGTGGTGTCTTTGAGGTTTATTAATTGAATAAATTTTCAAATCGAATATAAAATAGAAATAGTTCTTTGAAAATAATATTTCAGTAAAATTAATTTTTAAGAATGTGCCCAAATAATTAATTATACATTATAATGATCATGACCATACATTGATAATTTTAACTAGGAGTTGTTACAAATTTTAAGGTAAAATTTAATTGATATTTTACATTTGATATCATTCATTTTTTATTGAGTATAATCCTTCTCCCGGAGACATAATTTTTGAAACATCAATTTCTACCAACCATAAGACTCGGTGTCCATTGAGCCTAAAAGTAATGTTCTCATGATTTTTTTGTTCCTTTTTATTTAAAGTGTAGAGAAAATAGTTCCTTTAATATCCTATTTAAAAGTATCATGTTCTCGTGATATAATAGTATGTATACATGAATTTTATATTGATTCATGATAGAAAAATATTCCACTTTTAGTTAAGACATGATTTCTCATGGTTAATAATAATGACATGTGAAATATAAATAATTAAAATGGTATGTTCTATAATTATTAAAAATTGAAAATTGAAAATTATTTAAATAATTATTTATTTGAAAATTGGGAAATAAAATTATTATTTTTTGTTTTATTTTTATGATTTTTTTACAATTAAATATTTTTATTTTATTACATTGGTATTTGAATATTAAAAACATTAATATTTGTCCGGGTTCTTTGATGGGATTTTATTCTTGTGGAAAATCATGGTTTATGTGTGTATAAATTGAAAGATATAATATTTTTATCATTTTTAATATGCTTTTCAATTATTTACTCCCTTTTAATTTATTATTCGTTTCTCGTATACATCATCATTGTATATTTAATGTATTTTGTGCTAAACAATCATAATTTTTTAAATATTCAATTTTAAAATATATTTATCTGTTTATATTTCTAGATTCAAATTTAAAATATTGATAAAATATGATTGATTCATTTTTTATTGGATTCCATTATTTTTTGGCATCATCTTCCTCTGTCAAACCCATTGCTATTTTGACCATCCGATGGCCTGAAAGAATCAATCAAGCTAAATATTATTTCATGAAGACAAATGGATTCCGACAATGTCAATGATTAATAACGTGGGATACAATCCTAAAATAGAGATTATGACTTCTATATTTAAGAGATAATGTTAAGAGACATATTATCATTAAGATCAGGGTTATTTTAATATATTAATGTGTCGATTAGACTGCCCAATGTGTATAATGACTTATAAAGTCCCCATCCATAAAAAGTGTGACTCATTTAATTTACCATGAAAACATTTATATATTTTACAAATACATTGATATTTTTATGTCCATGGGAAAAATAAATTCCAAACATTATATAATAAATATCCTTAAGTAGATTTGTCCATATTAAGGGGAAAATAGGAGGCAACATTTGGAGGACAAATTCATGAGGGAATACTTATACACCCTTCACATATCATATTTTATATTTATTTTTATACATTTAAGGATTTTTATGTTAAATTATAAATAAATTTTCTTTCTATTGAATCTATCTAATTAATTTAGTTTTTTATACCCCACACTGCTTATTCTTCTCATTATTATAGTACTACTTTTTTTATTTTCTTCTTATTCCCCTATTTTAATTTTTTAATTCCATGGGTTTGTTTATTTTAATATTATTGTATATACATCATTATTTTTTATTTATTTTATTCTATAATTATTTTTCATTCCACTAGAAAATCATACCCTTAATAATAGGAGGCTAATCCGTGGATTGGATTAGGTGAGATATGGTGTGTGTCCAATATATTATGTTCTTAAATTAATATGTTTAATTTATGTTTTTAAAGAACAAGGGTGATCTGCATGAGTGTGGATATTTTATACCATGGAACTAAACAAAAATAATTTATATACTTATATTAAATACTTTCCATCCCATATACTATATATATGTTCATTAATAAAAGGAGTTGATCCATTTAGTAATTTTTTTTGTATTATCATGGAAGTAGGTCTGGGAAGATGACACACATTTAATTGAGGTGTTCTATCATAAATGATTAATGGAGGATGTGTAATTGATATTGATACAAGCTTTCAATAAATCACACCAATGAATAATATAATAGTATTCCATAGATGATATCTCAAAATGGAATTATAAATGTAAGTTTTAGCACAAACAATGATCTTGATGGATCCCATGAACCAGACCAGAAAGGACATGTTCTCTTTCACTAATAATATTTTATCATTTCCTCTTAGTTTGATAATTTCACTCATTTAAATTCCATTTAATTATTATTCTAAATAAAAATTACAAAAATTAAATATTTAAGGTATATTATATTATGAGTGTGAACAAATTAAAAACCTCCTCAAATGATATGACCCTGATTGGCTTCTATATTACATTAGGAATGAAATTTCATTCCATGAACTATAACATTATTGATTCAAATATGGAATTGTTTCTGGGTTTCTAATTACTATATTATTTTTATTTTCTATCTTCAAACAATATATAGTTTTCATTTTCTTTTAAAACCTAAACAAAAATCATTTTCTTTACTAAATGACTATAGTTATTCCTCTAATTATTAATACCAGGTATAATAAGAATACAAAGTTTTTAATAATTAATTTAATGATGAAATTGGATTTAATTAAATAAATATATTGTTTTGAGGATCTAAATTTAGAAAATAATTCATTTTTACCTCAATCAACATGAACAAGAGACTGGATCATTTCCATTAGTATTACCTTAATTCATGATGGATATCCAAGAAGTTGAGGTTGTTATTATAGAAGATCAATATCCAAACCATCTGAAATATCAAATGTAAGAGTATCATGAGGAGAGAGTGAGAGTGATAATGATGAATCACTTTTTAAAAGAAATATGGTAATATATTTAGATCAATTTTGGGGTAATTTTTAATAATTATAATTGAAACATGATATTACTACCTATAAGATTTCTGAATCAACACTTGAAAACCTATAACTAGCCATAATTTAAGAAGATACCACCCAAGTGTTGTAATTTTATGAAATTGTGTAGGATCCCAACTACATACCTCCAAAATCTACCATTAAACTTCATGATACACACAACATTAAAGAATATATTAGAACTAAACCAATTTTGGGAGTCACTCCTATCTCATACTATATTTTATTTTATATTACTCAAGATAAATTTTATATATATTCTTACTACATTGAATTTATGGATTCAGATAAAATTTATTATACCTAAGTGGATGGTAAAAATTATAAAAAAGAACATGTTGAGGAACACATGGGGCTCACTGATTACGATGATCATTGATTTTAACAATACCATAAGAATACATAAGTACATGCGCCTATAGAAATCGAGATAGAGGCTTTATACACTAAAATTGGTGATTCTGATATTCCTTCATCGTGTTTTAATTCTACCGAACTAAAAACACATTGAAACCCTAATTTTAAAATTTATTGTAATGTTGGTCGTGTCGATCCAACAATAGATACGGTAGAGAAGTGTTAAAAAGTAAAAACCAAGGAATAAGACGTCCCATTCTTCACCTTACCCCCTCTATGAATGTTTCACCAAATTATAAAGTGGGTGGATCAGGTATGAATATCCTACGGATTATACATCTCCCATATGAATGAATAAAATTTCCGGGAAATCAACATATAGTTTTTCAATTCAAATAATATTTACCCATAAATATATCATGGATAAAAAATGGTAGTACTAACATGAGGTATAATAATTTGAACCACTTCTTGGGGGATCATTTGAATATTTATCATTACCTTTTTTATATGATTTCAATTTCATTAGTACCGTATACATGCCACTACCTCTATATTTTTTTATATAATGAAATATATAAATTTTTATTGATTGATTGCATTTTGAAGGAACATGATGGCATGATAAAGCCACCAAAATTTAGGAGGGGATGAAGACAATGTGACATTTTGAATAGTTTCTCCAGTTTAATGATTATATTTCAAACTATTAATATTTTTCCCCACAACCTTTATAGCTATTTAAAATGGAAAATTACATACACATTCTTAGATTTATTCTTTATATTATTTTTTGGAGACATGAGATTCCTAGGAATGTAATGATAACATTATTTAGGTTTAAATGTTAATGATTATGATTGAATAAAATGAATCATTATTTCATTTAATTGGATCATGGATATCAAAATGGGGACTCATGATTTATGTAAAATGATTCATTCTTGTAACTAAAATTTATCTAATAGTTTCAATTCTGTAAATTTCATAAATTGTTGTGAATTGACTTGTTATTATTGGTTATTTCATGAGTGATTCTCTAAAATACAATATCTTATTCCTATGGTGATTTAAATAATTTAAATAATATTTATCTTGATCATATTTCTTGAGTGATATTGGGACATGACACTGACAAGAACATGTAATTGAACATATCAAAGATATAATTGTAAAAAGAAACATTTATAATTATTGTGTCATGTTTTTAAATCATTTATCCTTAAAATACATCATTTACAGTAATCATTGTTTATTATATACAAAACACGAATAACATCATTATGAATTAGCCATTATATAAAAAAATATCATCCATTCCTATTTTCCCCTTTTGTATTTGAATAATATTTTAATATTGATGTGTTCAGGTGATAGGAATCATGAAGAAAGAGAAAAATTTTAAAATAAATAAGTAGTGTTTATGTTCTACAATTGGGGATTGATAAATCATTATATTCATTGAACGCTTTTTTTTCTCCACTTGTGTGACAGAAAAGAAAAATAAAAGAACAAAAAAATTATAAAAAAGGTTTGTGATTATGGATGACCAAATAATAACTATTATTAAAATATTATGTGTTATCATATAAGGATAGCTGGTCTATGTGAGAATTGTTCTATAAAAGTAAATAAAAAAAATTCAAAATGTTTTTTTGACAAAAATTGGATAAAAGTGATAAAATATGCATGTGGGTAGCCAAATTATTTACAACTATTTAAATATTTAATCAGTTTACATTGATCATGGCAAGTGAATGTAGTTAAAATTTGAGTGTATAATTTCATTGGTATTTTAATTTATATATCATAATCATTTATTTATGAGTTAAACCTCATCCTGGAGTCATTATTGTAATTAATAAATTCTTAATATCCTTAATCCTTAGAGTCATTTCGGCCAGAAAATAAAGTATTCATTATTTTTTTACCTTATTCCTTTACAATCTAGGGAAAATGTTCTTTTAAAATACAATAGAAAACAATCATTTTCTCATTATATGATCATAAAACTATTTTAATTATATAATTATTAATGAGAGAAAATAATCCACTATGATGTAGGTCATGATTTGGAATTCTTAATAAAATTCAATTGCCGAACATAAATGAATGAAATGAGACGATTAAGAAATTTTTAAAGGGGATGATTATAAATCACTAATTTAGTATTTATTTGATAATTTAATAATTAAATATATATATTACATGAATTTTTGAAAATTTGATTTTATAAAGAATAATTTTTAATTTTATTTTCTTTGAATTTTAATATTCGAAGCATTGGTGCCCTCTGAATTCCCTATTGAGATTTTATGCTAGAGAAAAAGAATATTTTAGGTGTGGGAGGATTTATTGATATAATAACATTATAATTTTTCAAAATTGAATTCAAGTATTTAATAACTTCTAATTTATAAGTTTGACAGGGGTTTCATAATTTTTTATGTTTACTATGTTTTTGGATCAAATGTGAAAATTTCTTAATTCTATAATTTTAACATATTTATATCCCATTGATATTTTGAGAATAAATTTTAAAATATTTTACCAATTTTTTTATATTAATTTAGGATAAAATTATGTTTGGTTATCATGTGATGATTTTTTACAGAAAACTAATATGAATATCTAATGGATCGGAAAAAATTCAATCATGATGAAACAAAATTCTAAAAAATGGAATTGACCACAACCTCAATAATGATAAATAACCCGGGATACACACATCCCATCGATTTGAATCATACTAGATTGGAAATATATGTGTTTGACTCATTGAGCTATTAAATATCAAGGATCGTTTCTCTTATTCATGCATGCAATGATCAATCCAATGTGTAAGAACATTTAGAGAATCCACATCTAAAAATGCTATACTCAATAATTATTTGATAAGATATTCTATACCTTTCCAAACACTTCAATATTTATAGGGATAGTAGAAATTCAATTTAGATAATATTTTATGAATTACCATTGAGGATATTTAGCCACATGGTGGATATAAAAAAGAAATCATTTAGATTATATATTCTAGAGGGGAAGTAGTTGCACACATCTCTTTCATTTGTTAAATTTTTTATATTATTTTTTTACTTTAGGTTTATATTAAATTAAAATTAAAATTATTTGATTTTATTTACAATCTAATAAATTCTTGGATTTTGTGTTTTTTCCTTCTTCCACCCAACATTTTTTTTTCTTTTCAATATTGTTGTCCTTATAATTTCTTTCCTTTTTCTTCTTACTCTATTTTTGTTTTTTTTATTTCATGTGTATGTTTTTATTCCTCATGATTTCACATTCTATTTATTTTTATTATTTTTGACTTTTTATATTATTCTTTCATTCAACAGTGGACTCTTAAACAAAAAAACGAGGGCATAACCTGAGGCCTTACCCATGGTATGTTTGTATTGTTACTAATAAATTTCGTATATAAATTATTTTGTATTGTTTATGTTTGTTTGGGTAATGGGTGACGTTCTTGGGTGTGGTGTTTTCAACAATACAATGAAATAATTTTTTTTAATATTATTAAAACATTTCATTCAATTATTTTTGAGAAGATGTCTTCATTTGATGGAGATGAGCTATTATGTATCTAAATTGGAATAAGATGAAGCAATGTCTTGGGTGATGTCTCAGTCATGATTGAGTTGTGCCATCAACCGTAGTTATAGGATGAGGTAGAATTGAGATTTATAATGTCATTAAATATTTCAAAGCATTAAAAAAATAATTATAATTCATGCAAGAGATATCACACTTTAATTCTCATACTAAATTTCATCACCAATAATGATAATGATGGAACCCACCAACCAAACCACAATGACCATTTTCATTCTTCATTAAGCACATTTTTTCATTTCAAAACAAAATAATCATTAAATTAATTTATATTCAATTTATTTTCTATTTTAAAAAAAATTAAGTATTTTAGGATCCTTATGTTACATGAGTGAAAAATCGAAAAATATCATCAAATAAGACGACTGTTGATAGAATATATGATGCACTAGGAAATTAATTTTTTTTCTTCTATTCTCTATGATAGGTGAGGGTCAAAACAGTCACCTTTTCAAGGGAGCTAAAAAAAGTAGATTTCCTTTTTCATTTTTTGACATAATAGATATTATTTAATTTATTTAAAAGAAATCCATGATGTATTTAAACTGCTACAATTCTACATGGAACAATTATTCTCATGTGAATAAATAAAAGAATTTCACACCAATAATTTAAATTATCAAATTTAATGTAGTCAACGATATATATTGTTTTTAATGCGGATATTATAAAAAATTACTCATTTATAACATAATCAACCTATATTCGATCCAATATGGGTTCCCTTTTCCTTACTTTATTTCTCTAAGGACATACAAGAAGTTTACTCCACAAATGTAAAATATCAATAACCTAACCATCTAAAAGATCAAATGTATGAGTACCCTGAGGAGTTAGATAATGAATATGAATACTCACATTCTAATTGTAATATGGGAGGAGATTAAAATAAATAACAGAGTATTTGAGAAGAAGATAAAATGAAAAGAGATCATCCAATCAACAATTTTATAAATCATTACTTGGTTAGATATTGTTGTCCACATTGTAATAATACACCACCCAAGTGGTGGGATTATTAGAGGAGATGGAATATACCTACTAAATACATCCACATGACATCATTAAAATTATTAGGCACTTACTAATGAATAATATATTGAAACTAAACAAATTCAAGGAGATAACCATTTCACAAACATTATTTCATGTAATTTATTAAATATGAATTGAGTATTAATTCCCACTACCTTGAAGTTTTAGATTCAAATGATAATTTCTATAACTTAATGGAAGATGAATAAAATTATTGTACACCTTTTAAGGAATACACCGAGCTTACTAATTTTAATTTACATGAATTTGAGGAAGCCCATGAGAATGTCAATGTAGTTGAGTTGAGGAAATAATGAAAGAGTCCTCTCACACTAAAATGGGGAAATAATATTTTAATTCATCATGTTTAAATAATATCAAATTAAAAATAAATAATAACTCTTATTTTTTTATTTCAATTTACTCATCCCATGTTCATCCAATACAGGACAAGGAAGATATGGTTTCATAAGTATAATCTAATGTAGATGTTGACACATACTCCATCATACCCGCTATATGCATAATTTACCTAATTATGAAGGGATGTATATTATATACTCTATCAATGATCATACCTTAATGAAAAGAAAGAAAAAAATAAGAGAAATGATACATTTTATGGTTAAAATACAAAAACATCCACCCACCATAAGTTTATGGATAACAGTTGGTACGTCCCTTAGGAGGATAAAACTTCAAGTCCCACTAGGTGTTTATAACAAGATTTTTCATTACTTGGTTTCTAGTATCTCAATCTTATTAGTCCATAATCCATTTCAATTCCTTTATATTTTAGGGCATTAAAAACATGGTCGTGGCATTTTAGTTATCAATTATATTTTGAAGGTCCATGATGGAAAGAGGATGCCCTAAAAAAGACAAGGATGAGAGAGTACTAAATTTAATAGGTAAAGGGAGTTAAATTTTACTTTTTTTCTTTTAAACCATATAAACATTTGTTTAATACAATATATTGATATTGAAACTAGAAAATTACATTCCTGTTCTTAGATTTTTTATCATTAATTAAATTTTAATGGAGGCACTAGTTTCTTATGAATCAAGTGATACCATGATTTTTATTTTAATGTTAATGATACTGAATGAGTAAAATATATAATTGGATAATTAAACTGTATCATGGATAATAAAATGAGGATTCAAGATTTAAGGATATTTATTGATTCATTGAAATGAATTTTACCCATCAATTTCCATAAAATAAATTTCTAAAATTCTTGTGAATTTATTTTCTATTGTTATTCATTCCATGAATTATCTTCCAATTTCAAATTTCCCATACCTAATATTATTTATAAAGAAATTACATCTAGTTTATCTTGATCATATTACTTGTGTGATCTTGGGACATTCCACCTACTATAACCTTCATTTGATCCTTTCTAGGATATGTCTATGAAAAAACACATTTAAAACAATTGAGTAAAATTTTGAAAAGCCCATGAACTGAAAAGACCACATTTAAAATATTCCTTATTTTTTCCAATGAACCCATGACTGTATTTATTAGGAATGATTTCTGTTTCAGTTTCTTTTTATCTATTCTTACACTCTTCTAATGTTATTTCATAATATTTTAATGTTGGATTTTGGCTTTGAATAGAATAATGTAGAAAGGGATTATTTTTATTTTGTGGAAGAAGAATGTGGGTGGAATATTTGGTGATTGAGAAACTATTATATTAACATTAAAATATATAATTTTACCATCTTCAATAGAAAAAATTAAAATTAAAAATTGATTAAACTAAAAAAAATTGTAGTTGGGAAAAAATTCACCATTACTATACCTATTATTTTTATCATATGTGGTTAGTTTAATGATATTATTTTCATTTAATGAATAAAACTTGTAATATAAAATAAATTATTTTTTAAAAGATGTAGAAAAGGTAGAATCTTATTTTATAGGATCTACAAATCTGTCATTATTCCTTATGATGATCATTACATTTCGTTTAACATTAGAAGTGAGAGTTGTTAAAACATGAAGGGGATTAATTTATTTATCTTGTAATTCTGATATCATAAACACTAATTTAATATATAAATCACATCCTTAATCCATAATTTTAAAACATAATGTCCAACCAACTTAAATCCTTATTTGAATTTGATCCTTTAAGTAATGTCCTCATGATTTTGTGTTTCTTTTTAATTTATAATGGGGGGAAAATAGTTACATTACAAATTATGAATAAAAAATTCTCCCTGATATTATCATAACTCTAATTGAAATATAAAATTATTGATGAGAGAAAAGAATCCATAGTGTGGTAGGTCATGATATGAAATGTTTAATAATAATTAAATGAGGAACGTAAATGAATGAAAAAATATTTTCCATCATTTTTTGAAGGGGAAAATTAAAATGATTGAATTTATTATTTCATTTAAAATGGAGAAATTAAATTGATATTTTAGTTGGATTTATTAAATTTTTATTTTAAATGGTTTTTTATTTTATTGCTTTGGAATTTGAATATTTGAATCAATGGTGCCCTATGAACTCCTTGTTGATATTTTAGGATTGAGAAAAAATGGTTTATGTGTTAGGTAATTAATAGTTCTAATATATTAATATGTTTTCATATGTACATGAATTATAAAAGCACACCTAATTTATCACATTGAGCTGGATTGTATCATTTTTGGATCATTGATTCATTTAGGGATAAAATGATCAAATTTCCTAATTCTATAATTTCTTTTAAATTTTCTATCAATATTTATGTTGTAGAATAACATTTAAAATAAGGAAAAAAATTTACTTTTTATGGATTACTCTATTTTTGGGCTTCAACATCTCATGATGGACCCAATGATAATATAAACATCCAAGAAGTTAAAAAAAGAAATCAACTAGAAAAATATTTTGGAATGACATAATGGAACCCACATTAGTAAATGAACATAAACATGGGATATATAGAAAATATTTATGTTTATCTATCTATATTCTAATGAATACAGGATCAATCATCACGCAATTAATGACCATGGATAATTTCTATCTATAATGAGTACATTGGGTGATCCAAATGTGAGAAAGATTTCGTAAATATGCATATAGGGAAAGTGTGACTCATTTAAAATGTCATAACTTATATTATAAACATAGAATGACTTTTATATTATTATGGTTATTACGAAATTCATTTTCAAGCAACATATAAAAAGGAATGTTGAAAATATTTATCTATTCAGTGGAATGAACTGGTGTAAAATATTTGAGGATGGAGATAAAATTGTGGCACCCATTTTCTCTTATTCTATTTTTTTTATTTTTAAATATTCTTACTGGTGTTTTTTTCAATGTAATTATAATTTATTTGATTTCAAATACGTTTTAATTTGAACATGTTTTTTGGGTATTCTACCACACACCATTTTAATTCTTCTCTATAGTCTTTGGCTTCATTTCTTTTTTTTCATCTTCATATGTATTTATATTGTGATTTCATATTTATGTTTTTATTCTTGTTATTTTCTCATGTTCTTTATTATAATTTATTTTGTCCTATTATATTTTTTAATATTGTCCTCATACACTATAAATTGATGGGTTATCCCGAACCATGGCTTGTGGTGGGGAAGTGGTGTTTCCAATTAATTCTACAGATAAAATCTTCTGTATTATTTATTTTTGTTGTTGGAAAGTGAGTTATAAATTATTGCATAGATTTTAAATGATGAAACTAAAAAAAAGATAATTTCTATAATTTTATTTATACTTTTCAACCCCACTGTTATATATGGGATCTTCTTATGATGGAGTTGATCCATCTGATTGATGACAAGACATACGATATAGCCTTGTCATAGAAGATATAAAACTATTATTTTGCCATCGACCATGATTATAGTAGGAGGTGGAAGAAATATTGATAATCTAATTCAATTTATCACACAGATTAATAAAGGAGAATTAATTTTGGAATTATATCTTATAAATGAATTATCAAAATAAATTAAAATACAAACATGGTGGATGATAAAACCCACAATCCCAACCCCAATGGTAGGTTATATATTCATGAATTATATTTTTTCATTGATGTTTAACATAACGATTTGTTTTATTAAAATAATATTTATTTCCTAGAATAATTAAAAAACCAGAAAAAGAAGTTCAAAAGATTTTAATTAATTTTGAGAATAACTGAGGAAGATTCTCAACTGTGAATACCATTGTAAAACTCTACGTTGAATTAGGAATAATAATATTTTTAAATATCTTATGAATGTAATTCATAAATAGTGTTTCTATTTCAAGGGATCCAATCCGTAGATTATTTTATTTTTATATTTTCACATATTAAATATTTTTTTATTGATTTTTAAAAAAATAAAAAAATATATTTCCATGATTTGTCAAAAATTCAATTATGTCACATGGAACAATTACCCTCATGTGAATCTGCAAAAAAAATGTTGTTAGAAATGATTTAAATGATAAAATTGAATGATTTAAAGAAATAATGAGTTTTTAGGATCAAAATAAAGCATATAACTCATTTTTACCTCAAAACACATGATCCGAAACCAAAATAAGTTCCTTTACTCTTCCATAATTTATCTTATGTCACCCATAATGATGCGACAATGCATAATGAATTTCCACAACCCAACCATCTCATTTATATGACCTTGGACTTCCATTTGGAGATAGATATTGAGGAATAATGATAATTTTCCAATAATAATAAGGGAAAATATTTATATAAATTTTGGAAAAAAATGGGTTGATAATGAAATGAAATATGATCTTCCCATTTATAAGATTCATAAATAAACAAATATCCCAAAAGGATGAAGACAATACCCATATAGATGATTTTGTAGAAAATATGGATGATCCTGACAATATAAAACCAATGTCAACCATTAAACATCAATATGCACTCATTATTTAAGGAGAGATTGTAACTAAACCAATTGAGGAAGTTATATTATATCAGAAACTATTTAATTAAATTTTATTCAATGTATATTGAATTTTAGTTCCCAATACTACGAATTTTTAGATTTATTCTACATTTTTTATTCATTTGATGAAGATGAATAAATTAAAAAATCACTTATTAAG
Organism: Viscum album; assembly: GCA_963277665.1. NCBI lineage: Eukaryota > Viridiplantae > Streptophyta > Magnoliopsida > Santalales > Viscaceae > Viscum > Viscum album. The sequence continues at coordinate 1,022,365,467 of OY728143.1, forward strand.
GAACAAATGGTGCTTCTTGATTTGCATGAACATGAATATATGGAATCCCATGAGGATGTCCAAGTGGTGGGAATAAAGAAATCAATATAGAGGGTTTTCAAACTCAAAGCTGGTATTATAGTTTACATTATTCATTCTTAAATTCTAATGAACTAAAAATACATTATTACACTAATTTTTATATTTCAAATCATATATCCAATATGAAGCCAGCACTGGATGAGGAAGACAATGTTTCACAAGTAGATATCATGGAAGAGGATTACCCGTACATCATCTTACACCATCCATGCAACGTGTACATAATTTTGGTGTTGATGGATCTCGAATGCTCTATCCATGGATCATCCCTCACAAATAATAGAGAACCTGACGGTGCAAAAAAATAGCGACAAATTCTGGAAAAAATCTAAAATGATCATCCCACCATATGAATATGGATAATAACTGCTACCGCCACCTAGAGGTACTAAAAATTCATTGAAAACAAGGATTAAAATTCCCTGAATTATCATTACCTTAATTAAATAATTTATTTTCTTTAGTATAGTTTCTATGCCACTCCCAATATCATTTTTTATTTAATTACATACTCATAGATATTTAATGATATATTATCTTTCGAATGACAACGATGGACAAAGGAATCCAGAAAACATACATGGAGGGAATAATACCATGACTCATAGTGAACATGAGTTCCCAGTTAATTATTATATTTTAAACTCTCTAATGTTTTTCCAACAAAACGTTTGGTGATTTAAACTGTAAAATTACATGACCATACTGGGATGTATGATTTACATGAATTTTGTAGGATACATGAGATTATTAGGAATATAATTATTCTATGTTTTATATTTCTATTAAAATTATATTGAATTATTTATATGGTGAATTGAATGATTAAAGAGAATTATGTATATTAAAATGGGGAATCGTGATATTAGGTAATTTAATAATTCATGTAAATGAAATTTCACAATCATTTTTCATTATTTAAATTATCAAAATTCATGTCAGTTTATTTTTTATATGTTTTTATTAATTTATTAATAATACAATATTAGATGAAATATTAACAAGTGTATATCTATGATATTTAATAACAATTTATCTGGAGTATATTTCTTGATTTATCATGGGATTTTCAACCTTCTAGACTGTGAATTTGAACTTTTAATATCAATGAATTTAAAAAAACAGAATATGTTTTAGGTGTATTTGAAAATACCATATCCATAATGAATATTCTTATATCATTCAATTTTTATCCCATAAAAACCATGATGACTCTGGTTATGAATGATCCCATTCTATAAAATGTTTTCTCAATTTACAAAATCCTCCTAAGTATTTAAAAGGTATTTTAATGTTTCTCTATGAGGGTGAATAGAATCATGAAGAAATAGATTATTTGAATTTTATAATGATTTTTTGGGGGTTCTACACAACCACCCACATTGAATTATTTCATTTGAATGTATTAAAAAGTCCAATGACAATTTCTATAGTAATATTCTCCCTTGTTCATGTCAGCATGGGTAGTGGTTACATAATCCCCTAACATATTTCCTTAAATTGTGGACATACTATGAATGTTTATGTATAATTAGTGAAATATTTCTTTAAATTTTACAACTAATTTTTCTCTCATAGATTTCAATATGTACTTATTATCAATGGGTGAATAGAGATTGTTGAGTTAGGTGCATCATTCAAATGCTCCTTATTTTTCTATGGAACGGATGGTATACATATTTGTGTGCCAAATATTACATCAACTTCCATGTAAATTTTAAACTCTATGTATTCCACCTTTTTTCTATATTTCATCTTATTTTGGATTTTCACATCATTCCATTGATCGACCGTTATTTTTTCAACAACTGACGGTTGAGAAATCATTTGGGAAATGATTCATGATGTAATTTCCTTAAATAATCACATATCCTTCCTTTATAAGTAAAATAAGATTATATATGTATCAGTTGTATCATTGATAATGATGTAAGATCAATTCAACTTATTTTATCTTCTACATTATTTTCATTACAAGGATGGTAGTGGATTGAGTAGCCCAAATCCTTGATGATCTCTAACCATATTTAAAAGAACATAGTAATCTCATTCTATGTGAAAATTTATTTGATACTCTTATTATATATATATATATATATTTCACACTTCTCCCTATTGAGTTAATGTCACCAACATTTCCATGAAAATTATTGAAACTACTAACTCCACATCATTCGTAGGACATAATTAATTATTGATTTTCTGCTTCCTTGAGGCATAGGCTATCACAATATAATTTTTTATCAGTACAAATCCTAATCCCTTATTTTATGAATCAATTGTCACCATAATGAGTTCCCCACAATTTAGAAGTGTTATTATAGGTGATGTGATACTCCTCTTCTACAACTCATTGAATTAATCTTCACATTATCTAGTCGGGAAACCTTTTCTCCCATTCGAGTTACAATGGTTAATGGGTTTGAAAATAATGAGAAGTTCTTTACAAATTATTGTTAATAACCTCATAGATGAAGGAAACTATGTATCTCCATTTTAGAAGTTGTTTTAGATTACTCTTTGATTTACTTTATCTGGAAAGGGTCTACTGATGTCCCATTGCATGTGATTACATTCCCTATGAATGAAACATCCTTCATCCAGAAGTCACATTTAATACACATTAAAAAACAATTATCTCTTTCAAATTTCTTTCAAACAGTATTCAAATGCTCATCATGTTCCTCCATTCTCTTAGAGTATATCATAATATAAGCTATAAAGAATATATTAAATTTTTTGAAATAATATATTAACAAACTATTCATTAAGTTGATGAAATGTTTTGGAACATTAGTGAGTATAAAAGGAATCCACATGAACTGACTATTTCTATACCATGATCAAATGGAGGACTTGGGAATATCATATGTCATTACATTTAATTTATGACATCACAATCAACGGTCCACCTTAGAGATGCAATTTTCACTAAGTAGCTAATTGAAAAATACATCTATCAATGGAAGGGGATACATGTTCATTATAATTGTTTTTTGATCTACATTTAAGAAATATGGAGACACATTAATCAATAATACTTCTGGATGGAGAGGAATGGAACACCCCATGGTTAAGAACTCGTGAATACAAAAACCTTGAATAAATTATCATATAACTACTTCATCATTTATTCCATCTAAATGTTGTCCATTCTGTAAGGTTTATTTGATTTATACAGAGGTCCAAGAATATGTTCAATTGAGAATGTAAACTCTCATTCATAAAGTAAGACCATGAAATTCATCTGGTAACACATCACTATAGTCCCACAAAATGGGCATGTATTTGAGCAATATTTTCGCACTTTCCTCATGAATTTTAGCTTCATGTACATGCTCAAAAGGAATCATTATCCTGAACTGAGACAATTAATCTGAAAAATACTCACCTTCCTCCTGAAACTTTTACAAAACAAGTAGATTCTTCAGGATGTGAAGATTAATATCCATTTTTAAATATTAGTTGTTCAATTTGTACAATGATATCTAATCCATACCCAAAATAAAATCAAACACTACCAAAGGGAGTAGCATAATATTTTCAGGGGAGGTTCAATCTGTAGACATTAAATGGGGAGGAGTTATAAATGTTAAATATAGTAATTTCAACATTTATTTCTCTCATAGATAACTCAACCTCTAATTTTTTTTCTAGATTTAGGAATAGTTCTACTAAAATTTATTGATATGAAAGAATGTTTAGAACCAATATGAAATAGTATATCCCTATTAATGAATGAATAACCACCATACATATCACTACATCATTATCGAGTTCCACCTCTGTAGAAGTGATTCCATATACCATTCATTGATGCCCTAATGGTTATTATAGCTGATTTCTTCCATGATACATTGAAATAGGGATTCATTTTACATTATTCCCATGTTTATTGCAGTTGAAACACTGCACTATAATATGATTATCAATCTGACCCTTTCTTTCTTCTGCCACATTAGTGTGATTATTCATATCTCTTCATCAATTATTATCTATATAATTTTCCATTTCACATTTGAAGCATCTCTTGGTTCCATTTTATAATTTTAAATGATTCTTCTTCACACACTATTAGCATGTGTTATGTATGGTATTTTTTCATCATGGTATTTAACAATCATATTAAACTCCATTTTCCTCATTCAATTAATAGGTCTATGAGACCACTAATACTCTTCGATCTCTATTTAAAAATTGAACACAATGATAAATAACCTTATATTTTTTGAAGCCTTGAATCACTAATTCAATTAATAGGCTCCTCTTCAATACTATAAATATGTGATGCACCTTTCATTTATTGTTCATTATAAAGTAAAATTTGTATCTTTCATGCCTTGCAATGTTTAAATTTTATTACCCCAATAGACTCAATATCCATATGTATTATTCTGAGGAATTCCCTTTACATACAATGATGGAGGGCTCAAGGAAAATATTTATTGAAAAGTCTCCTCTTGGAATCATCTCAGTCAATGTAAGAAACTTCCTCTTGTAACTTTGTGTTCTTGATTAGTTTCCACAACATATTAGAATACCATCAAAATGATAAACTGCAATCATAAATTTCTCTTGTTTTGAGCAATGAAGGAGAGATTAAATCTTCTCAATGGAGTTAATACAATTTTCCTTGAGTTGGGGATGAGATGATACTCTAATAACAGGATTACTCTTCCCCATAAAGTATTCCAATGGAAATTTTCTTTATCTATAGTATGAGGGCATTCCAAATGATCAAAAAGTTTTTATTCATAACATGATCCAACAATGGAAGTACATTCACAATGTTTTGAGGACTATTTCCAATTGTATTTGTAATATTATGAGGGAATTCATCACATTTCATATCACATTGATTATTAGCATGGGTTCTTCTATTTGTGGACATTATCTTAGAAATAAAATACAATTTGGGGTCTTGTATACAATGACCACAAATATGATAAAAGTAAACATGTAAAATAAAAGGATTAAAATATAATGGAAAATTATATCCTAAATATTTATTACCTAGGTTTTAATCTATGTTATCAATGATATATTTCCTATCATATAATCTTATTGAAATCTTTAGTTCCTGTAATAATTTTTGTAACGTGCTTATGAATTTACAAAATCATATCCCTTAGGAGTGTTAAACCACGTGTGTTGTAATGACCATTATCATGCACCATGATACCAATGTTAGTCCCAAAACACCTTTTCAAAGTTGTTACTCCTAGGTATATCTATTCCAAAACCACGTCATCATGTAGTATCCAAAAATAGATTCATTTTCTTGGGAAACCACTTACGCTAAACGTACAAAAAATTTACAAATTTTTTCTTATAATTAATATTATCCAAAATGATCCTATTACAATTTTATAATCCTTATCTAGATATTAAAATACCATCTTATTATACCATCAATAGATACCCATGAATTCTATAGATATTATTAAATGATTTTAAACATAATTAAATATAAAATTACAAGGTTTGTATTGTAATGTATAGTTTCATTCAAATATTAGAAAAATGATTATAAATCCTAAAAACATATATTATTTAATCTCTTTAATGAGATCAAAACAACAATTGAGATCCTATAAATTCATTAGATATCCTAGGGAATATATGAACAAAAGGGATGATCTAAAAACCTGGTAAGTAATTAAGAAGTTGAAGAAAACATAGAACATGTGATAGAAAGTATAAAGTGAAGACATAAAAGGAAAATAACATGAATAAATATTAGGGAAAAAAATTTATAAATGGGGAACATATAATAATGGAATTTTTGGAAAGCAGAAACAACTTATAACATGAAATAGACGTGATTCAAGCCCATCTGCCAACACATTGTGAGGAAATTCTGATAATGTAATATGGTTCACTCCTAGTCCCAGAATGACATATCATGAGACTAAAAATTACCTATTTCATTTTACCGATATATGAGAACACCCATCATTAAAAATTCTTAAATATAATTAATAAATAAATAATCATACGTAAACAATAACACATAAACAAAAGCGTTAACCCTGGAAAGAATTCGATATCATATTCTTGTCAAAAGCCATATCAAAAGGGAATATCATAATGGTGACCCTGAGATGATGTATGTAAAAAAATACATGGAAACTAATAAGGGAATTTAGTATTATATCATGATAATAGATGTAACACTGTTGTAAAAACATGAAAACATAGTGTTTAAGTGGAATTGCAAACAAATCATTTTAGTATATTATAAGGGAGAGCATTTAAGATTTTTTAACATGGAAAAGGATTATTTATTTGTATAAAAACCAAATAAAAACCATTAATACATTAATTATTAAATTATTTATTTTAATAAAATCATAGTGTCTTAAAAAAAATTAATGCACATGAAAATGTTTAAGAAATTACGATGTTTTCTTAAATTGAGTATTCTTTTCATGAATATTTAAGAAGTGATCCTTATTAAAGATAGTATTACATCAAAAAATAAAGAGGTTAAGATATGGATAAATGAGTATGGAACATATATACATAATGAGAAGAAATATATAAAATAGATGAAGAGTTCCACTAGGAAACCGGAGAGAAAATTTAACCCGATGTAAATATATAGGTTCAGAATGGTTCCCTTACCATATTTCCAGAAAAGTTAAAAATTTGAAATTAATTTCATAAATAATAACATTTTATAGGTTAATAAATAATTACTGATACTTTTTTACATGTTATTGATTTATTATTATGTTATTTGATATATTACTGGCCTTTTTGATGACATATATAGGTCCTTTTCATTCTATGGAAGTGCTCGTTTTCATTGTTTTCATTATCTGTTCACTTGAATACAAGTATTGATGTTCCTGTAAAATACAAATAGAAATCCATAATTAAATTTATAGTTTTTTATTTAATAACAATTTAATTATATTATGATATAATTTATTTGGTTATTTTGGGTGAGTATGAATCCTTAGATTAAATGTTGGTGATAATCTTTTGAATTATTTGAGAGTTTTTCACTCACAACGTTCATGTTTTATTTTATTAATTTACATAATGTGAATATAATGATTACCTAAAATTATATAGGAAGTAATAAATATATAATAAGTTGTTTTAACTATAAAAGGGTTATATGTCTAATCGTGATGGTGTTAATGGAAAATGGTATTTTTTTAACCTTGAAGGAGATAGACTAACCCCTCACAAATGATGTATTCATTTATGGAATAAATGGGGGAGGAAAGGGGTTTAACGATATATTATTACATTATAATAATAATATTATAGTATGTGTGAGGTAATGGAGTTATAATACTATTTATAAGATAGGAGGTCAAATGAGAATAAGGAAATAACATGAAATGAAATTAATAGAAAAGTAAAAAGTAATTTACCTAATGATTTTTTCGTCCTTGAAAACATCTATTGGGAAGGTGATTAGGAAATTTTATGAGACTAAGAGCTCATGAACTTGGGGAGAATTTTGGGAAATTTATTTGAAAGAATTTGGACAACGATCAAATATTAGAATCCATGAGGGGAATAAGTGGTGAGGATCGGTATTTATAGTTGATGTGTGGGGTGTTCCCATTATTTTGTTCAGCAGATTATTATTTTTCCGAATAAAATAAATATTGATGATTCTTGATGTTGAATAATGTAATTAGATAATTTGAGTTTGAACCAATGGTTCTTATATCTTACATGACTCAGGTAATAGTGTATTTAATTTATAATATATATATACCATAAAATACGATATGTTACTATTCACAAAAAATTCTATTATATCATAAAAATCCAAAAAAATTACCCTATACATTTTTCAATGAGTATAATTAAAAAATTCAGATAATTTTATGAAAATAATTTTCTACATATGAAAATTTTAATTGTTATTTAAAATTAATATTTATATACATAATACATATTTTTAAATATAAATGATTTTTTATGTCTTCAGAAAATAAATTAAGGTCTCATAAAATTATCATAAAATCATGAGACAACAAAATAATAATTTTGTAATTAACATTATGAAAATATTTTTTTTAAAATTATTAAAATAATCATAAAATTGTAATTAATAATTTATGACTTATAAAATACCAACTCTAAATTAATAATTAATAAAAACATTTGTATTCATAAACTAATATAATTACATTATATTTTAATTTATAATATTACTAAATTTTATTTGTATATCCATAGTTGAGGATGAAATTCTATTGGCCAGTTTATTATTCACAAAGATCAATTTACTTTTCTTGCAGTTAAATTACTACTTTATCAGTACTGGTTCCATAAATAATAAAAAATCCTCTTATTTTAGTCACTCTTCATTTATAGTGATCGTATTATGTTCTTAATGTGAATGTTTTGTGATTGTAATATATGATCCACTTATAATAAATTGATTCCCATTGATAAAAATTTCTTGTTGTTATATTATACCGACCCCTAATGAACATATATCACATCATAACTATTTAAAAACCACCATAGAGGAATAAATTCCGCCACTAAGAATGCCCACATATCCACAAACTCAGGGTCTAACTACTGGCACACTTTCACCCAGTCCAATAATAAATACATGATAAAAATTGGATATCATGTCATTAAACAACGACTTTATAATGCATCATAAAGACACCCATCCATCAAGGTAATCAAAATCCATTTATATTATAAGTGAATTGTTCCCAGACCTTGTGTCTCTAGTGTTTTACTACCAAGTGAATCTACAATGAAATTACCTTTCCCTAGAGATAAATACATCATGGATTAAATTCCAATAGATACACCATAAAAATCTATAAATCATGTTAATATATTCCAATAAAATTATATATCATAGGATTTTAATTTCCATGTAGAAAAAAAACCTATCACTAAATAGAATATACGACAAGTAATATAGGGGATGGATAAAAGATTCCATACCTAAATAATGCATTGAATTGTTCCCCAAATATGTTCACAATTGATGTGACATATATGAACCCACCATATCCCTATTCCTTATCACAATACATGATCCAAACCATGATAAATCACACTATACTCCATAACTAATGTCTAGATCTACCAGTTCTAGAATCGACGACATCATCAATATTATATTAAGATCATAAAAGGCCTCCTTATAAATATATGAGAATTAAAACTTCACTCCCATTAATGTAAGACAAGTCAAATGTGATTCCAAATTTGATAAGTGATTTATGATCCATAGTATAGGCATAGATAAATCAATGATTCTTCATAATCTAAAAATATCAGTTGGGGCATTCCCATGTAATCAAAATATTAAATTTATTCAGGTCCACTAAAATATAAAACTCAACAATCACATGTCTAAAGAAACAAATCTCCTAAATAAAAAATATAACCACAGATAGTTTTTTATAAAGAACGTATAAACAAAGGTTGCTCTAAACAATCCCCTAGTACGATTCACGTATTTCTCATTTTCATGAGTATAAAGGATGTATTGACAACCAAAATAATATAGTTGAGATAATGATGTATTTTTTTCTTCATGAAATCCACAAATATTACATGTGTTTTATTCAACCAAAATTTTATAAATGAATTCTCATAAAATTCATACATACTAAAAATAATTTATGAACATCATACTATCTCATGCAGAATCGATAAATAAAGTCATTGATCCATATAATTGATTAAAGAATCTTCATTTTACATAGTTCAAATTTCCATAGTCTACACCACCTGAATTAATACTATTATCATTATTTAAGAATGACATTAAATCACCCTATGAAATAACATGAGATATTGGAAATAAAATTCCCTATGTTAATTAATTAAATTCATTATTATATAATATCCTTATAGAAAAACCAATAATTTATATATTTTTATTATATATTATTGGATTTAATTAACCATTAAACATAATTACGCTTTATATTATATCCATTGAAAAATGTTCAATTTAGTATTATAAACAACATGTTTTACTAAATCAAACTGACTACTAAAAAATCGATGTCCTCAACTTGTAGGATCATACACAATGTATCCTATTTATCAGAGCTTTAAAGAGTGAATGAATATATGGTATTTTATGTTCACCAATACCATGCTAAAATCACACAACATAATAAATAGAAAAACCATTTACGGGTGAAGTTCATGCTCATTAAGATCATATCTCATATCTTGAATGTCGAACCACACCATGATATTTTCACTACCACACACCTTAACCTAGGAGTGTATGTAATTTTATTAATGGGATATGTATCATGACTATTATAATCTGAATTTGTATATTTAAAATTCAATATAATAATTTTAAAATTTTCATTATATTATAACATTATAAAATATTTTTGTACAATAAAACAATCATAAAATTTCTAGGTAATATTAAAATTACATTAAGGAATTTATTCTGATGGATAAATGTATTTATTAGATAAATAAAATTTAGAGGAAATATTATTTTTAATTATGTTTTTCTAAAAATAAATGACCATAATATTTTTAGTAATCCATATATAATATTTACAATGGTTTGATAAAAATTATTATAAAAAACATTCAAAATTTCTCAATAAATGTTAATTATTAATTTAAATGTAAAGAAAATATTTAGAGTATTATATTGGAAAAATGATAATGAATTTTGTAATTATAATTTCAAAATATTCTAAAAGTAAAATTTTTGATGTTTCCTAAGACAATAATGCTTTTGGGTAAGATATAAAATAACCTATGAATATATGGTGTGTATTATGATATCTTAATTACCCAAATAAGATGTAATAAAAACTGTAAAGAGTAGCTAAAAATATTAATTATCCATTTATTATATTTTTATTTTATGAATATTTTATTAATTTTATTATTTAAATAAGAATATTTAAAAACCATTTGTATATTTTATGGTCGTAAAATCATTTCTACATGATTTTGACTCACTTCTAAATTATAAAGGGGTTTTTAATTTATTTAGTCCCTTGGATATAGAAAATAATGAAAACTTCTCTATTTTTGAATATTTCATTGTAAAAAACATGGTATGTTTTTACTTTTTTGTTATTCAATAATATATATTCCAAAAACAATTTTTAGAAATGATTAAGAGTTCACCCACTATTTTTCTATATAAACCCAATAAATATACTATTTATCTTTGTTAAATATCATTTTATAATTTTATTAATCATCACTCAACACTATATTTACCTGAATTGTTCTCTTAATCTCCCAAGAAGATCCCCGTAGGCTTTTGGAGTAAAATAATTAAATAAAGGAACCTCACCTTATCTTATAAATTCAATTTTATTCATTATAAAATGACTTCTATTTTAAAAACCTAATTTTTGGAAACGTATTTAAATTTATTTATTACTACTCAAATCATGTCCAAATTCTTAGATTCAAATTTCTCTTTCATCAATCCATTTGATTAAATGTTATTGTACGTTATTATACTGTAGAAATTTTACAATGATTTTCAATGACAAAATAGTTCTATAGTGAATACAATATTGATTTTTTATAAAGGTTGTTCACCTTTATAAAATTATTATTATTTAGTTGGTACTTACACGCATGAATTCTAAACTACGTTATCATGGAATAAATTATGATTATGAATTAATCTATTTTGTATCTTCAATGGGGTAATCATAAGCATGAGAATGAAATAAATACGAAAAGAGTACATAGAATTATATAGTGCCCCAATTAAAATGATAATTTTTCATCTTAGGGGGATTTATGTTGGGGTACAGAGTAAACAAGAATCTTTTATGGGACCTTTTTCATCACAATGTCCCTGAAGATATCCATGAACTATGTTTATGATTCAACGTTTTTATGTTTTTCTATATTTACCATATTTCCTTTATTATTATCATATTTTATAATGTCTTATTATTTATGATTATAATTCTCACTCATTATTATTCCCCATTGATATTCCTATTTTCAAACATGTTTTAATTTATTCATGTTATTCCATGTTTATTCCCTTAACAAGATTTATATATCACCAGTTTTTTATATATGTCACCATGTAATCCCATTCAATTTTGAGTATGATAACATTGATGTACTATTCAATAAACACTATGTGTTTCCTGTTTTATATTTTTCATTAATGAACATAATTCCCAATTACGTTATAAATCCTGATCACCCAAGTTTAATTATGAGTAATATTATGTTATAACACTTGAAATAAATTTTAATAATTATAATTGTCATCTCATATCCAGAAAAATATTAAATAAGGTTTAGGTTCTAGATAAGGCTGATTAGTTATTAAAACGGGGGGTTCAAAAAATTTATAAACAAATTTTCTAGTTAACATAAACCATGCACTCGATTTTCCTGGTATGATATATAGTTTTCCAAAATGAGTTTCAAAATGGTGTCCCTCTTATAGATGGATAAGTATTTATCCTTTCATCGTTCACAATTTGACAAACCTTGAACTATACCGGTGAATCCCAATAACATTGATTCCCAATGTGTGATGGGGTGGGTCACATGATTTGGGTAAATAGTTCACCAACAGTGTTGTCTCCCACTTGCTTCCATAATTTCATATTTTCACTCAAATTCACCCCAAGGTAATCCCAAAAAAAATATTATAAAAAAATAAAAAATAAATCTGATAACTAGCTCTAGACATATCAAGAAAATGAAGGGATCATAGAGTCTCATAACTTCATAAATTATTTTCATCGAGCAACAATTCAATGAATCTCTAAGAATTCTAGTCCACAATTTTGGCCCATTGAGCCCTCATATCTGCTTCTCTCTCCCATGTTTCCTCATAAACACATCATTTTTTTAAATTATACATAAACTATAAGAATTATCATTCCCTGAAACACATTGTAACTATGATCCAACACACATATCATATGCTCCTTAATGGATGCATCAACGTCAAGATCAACATCATCCACATCAATAACATGATACAGGTTAGTGTGAAACTACCAATACTATGACACATGGAAAACATCATTAATATAACAATATATTCGTGGAATATCTAAATAATATGAAATCATATTGATACTATCCATTACCTCAAATTGTCCAGAAAACATGGGTGCCATCAATCAATGTCTTTGTATACTACATTGTTCCATCCTAGATTAAGATTAAAAGAATATGTGTTCCCTCAACATCTGAGACATATAAACTACACCAAAATATCCATGCATCAACACAACCCAAATATCAATCATAGAAGTGTCAAAAAAACACTATATAGTCCTCACATGGCTACAGTAGTATCTATACCAGGGATGATGTATAAGACTTATTTAATTCATCGAAGGAATTATTACACGAATACATCCATTCGAACTCTACCCCTTTCTACTCAATCCTAAATATTGTTATTATAATCAAGAAATTTCCCAGGTGAATCTCAAATAATATCCTAATAACACCAGAAATCTATGGATATTGAAGAAATTATTGGGTTACTCCAATGAAACAAGTACCTGAACTTTACCTAGGTTCACTGGCATACCATCCACTGAGATGATGTTACCCATGAATTATACATGTTCAATCCAAAATTGACACATTGAAATAATAAAATATATCATATTCTCTCTTAGTATAATCTAGATAATGTCAACATTTTTTGTCATTATTTTCACGAGTCTTTGGTTATAGAAATATATTATACACAAACACTACCAAACCCTTCTATAGTTATATGCAGATGGTTTAGTTCATCAATTCCATAAATACAACTGGTTCACTCTTCAACCCAAACTACATTATTAAAAAAAGATATATCCAAACCATCTTTTGAATGTATTACAAGGTATGTTCTAAGTTTGAACTATCATTCAATGATACCCTTGTCTCAAGTCGATCATTGAGGAAACAAATCTCATATAAATTGGTAAAAAATAACATCGATTTTCATAAAAGGGATATCAGTTCTTCACTTTCATAATGTTCAACATCTTTTAGTTGAAAAAAAATTGTAGTTTCCAATTAGACATCCTAGAAAACAACACTGGAGAACACCATGGTAACATACAAGGACGATTAATCCACTTATCCTACAACTCCACCAATTGATTCATGATATTTTGATGATCTATTAGTGCTATTGTATAAAATGTAATAGAAACTATCGTATTACCCTACATGAGATCAATATTAAATCCATCGTTTCTCTTAGGTGTAAATCCTGATAATTCTTCTAGAAACCCATACTAAAACCTATCCACTATGAGAGGTAATACATTATTTTTTCACTTATTTTATCCAGGAATAATCTAATAACCATTGTGTTAAGATCCCTCAATTTCCCAAGAACTATCCTTATATGGACTAACTTGATAACTCACTCTCCCTGGTAAGTATACATGTCAACCATCGAATATGTAAACATTAATCTTATATGGTAATGATCGATATGTGATCAGTTTGATACTTACCACTCCATACCCATAATTAGATGAATTCCAACATCTAATGGATATTAAGATCCCACCAAAGACGATACTCCCCCACCTCAAAAGAACATCCCATGCAGAATAAGATTTCTCCCAACCATATTCCCATATATATTTTGATCATAAATACACTTCTCACAACCTTTACTACTAGCCTCAATCTAGTCATAATATTTGAAGAAATAAAATAATGTGGTGAAACATTGTCAAATAAATAACTAACTTCTGTTGAAGCTATAAGAATATTACATCTCACTATCAATGGATCCACCTCACTATCCACAGGTATTGGATAAACGAAACCCTCTTCCATATGGTAAATCCAATTTCGTAGGTGTAGTACCAATATTCATATATGGGATCACTTAACTAGAATCGCCTCATCTTGAACCTCCATATACTTTTCTAGTAATAATCCTCTTGCGGATTAATGTGGTTAAAAAGATACCCTTATATCACTCTTCCTCGGTCTAGATACTCTATCAGATCCTATTTTTTTGGGATTCTTATAGAATCTTTTTAGATGCCACATTTTTTCATCCAATTAGAACACTAACATGGGTTCGTTGTAATATCTCTATAAGTGTCCCAACCAACCAAATTGGGGACAAATTCCTCGATTATGATCTTAATAAAGGGATCCCTCCATCTGTGTACTATGATTACCTCTACCTTATATAACGTACTCATAATAACGCTTCCAAATCTCAAAATTCGTAACTTATGAACACCCTGGTGGAACAACATTTTCATACACTTGAATCCAATAATAGGATATCATCATAAAGGAGAGCTTGATCCACTACATATTAAATAATTTTTAATTGATAATTGATAACTCTAACCATACTCTTTTATTTAACCCCCCCATGGAAATGCCTCTATGTAGATGTCGATAACCCTTTAAAAATTGGAAAACGTATTGAAAATCCATAATGTGTTCATCATACCCTATACCAGTCATACTTCTCCTAGTAAACCTTAAGAACATAGTAACACTCTCATACCTCACTGTATCTACGTTGAGGTGCACCAATGACATCTCCAATAAATCATTCCATAACATACCCCCAACTATTATTGTTTCAAATTTAACATCCTAGTAGCACTTAGTTGATCCTTAAAGAATTTAATCATTCATCTTGACCATCTTTTCATCAAGATTCTTCACATAGTAATGTTTCATATGGATTGACACAATCCACAACTCATCATCATCATGTGAAACCTTTTTAGTAAATGTTATAGAGTTGTAAAACTAAAACACACTTGTCATGTCAAAAATTCTATTTAAATCCAAATCGGGGTCTCAATTCATGTTCTACATGAAGATATAAATGTCCTCACCGAACTGATCTCTTTTTTTCCTCATCTGGCACTATCGGTGCACCAGGTTCCACAATTGGTATATAATCTCCATTTATATCCTCCTATCACCCTCTCAATATAAATAATATGGGAATAATATCTCTATAATTAGAAAAACATTTTTAAATACATAAAACACCACTTAATATTGTTGATATAAGTGGAAAACACAACAATACACAACAAGTATTGTTCACCATATTCAGACACAAGGTCAAAAATGTGTCTCTATGACTACCCTCAACCATCGTGTGCCTTGTTCATGGTTATAAATGGATAAACCTATTATCATATTATTTTTTCGCATTAAACACCCATTATTATCATCTTTTATCATTTTACCATTTAGATGTTCACTATAGGAATATAGGTTTAATTAATTTTACAAGAATGGAAAACACTCTATGTTAGACTACATACCCAAATCTTGTATTCTCATGCATGCCTAATGTGGCCCAGACTTATCTAGTCTATTTATTTTTTAAGATATTGTGTTTGAGGTGTTTTAGGAAGTAGTAGTGACTCATTTCCATATTTTTATAAAAATCTAGATTTTCCAATGTTGAGTCGATAACGATTGGTTGTAGGTAGTAGGTTACGATGGTGATTCGCAATGGTGAGATGCATTGGTGAGTCAGAATGATGACTGGCACCGATATATCACCACTAGTGACTTTCACATGTATTGTGATAATGTTGACTTGATCTAGTAGGTCGCCAATGTTGATTAGCAACCATGACATTTCTAATGGCAGCTCATCCAATGGTGAGTCACCCAATTGGTATCCATCCACTAATAGTTCATCCACTAGTGACACACGACGGTGATTCGTCCAACAGTAGCACTTTCAAAAGTGACTCACCTAATGGTGACTCGTCCAATGGTAACTCATCCACCGATATCTCATCCATTGGTGAAACTCAATGGTGACTCACCCAATGGTGAGTTATTGCCAATTGTTTGTCAATATTTTATTTTTCTCTACTTTTCTGTTTATTTCTAGTTTCACATATTAGAAATATTCATTCACATAAAATGATTCCAAGGGGTTTATTTATGAGATTTAAGGATGATTTATATCCAATACATCCTATATAAATTTTATTATGTGTCAGGGTGATTCTGATTATACAAAACACGAAATCTTGGCAAGATCTGTCTTTAATGGAAAATCTAAAATGTATCTAAAACTATTTTTTATTTATATTTTCCAAAGGTTGATCATTATTCTTAATTCATTTTTATTGTTTTAAAAAACATCTAGAGTTCATCCTCCCATATGATTACTATATTTTATTGTATTCTTTGATCAGGTTCCCCTTATATTTTTCAACTACACATGATCCCCCTATTTTGGTGCATCCAGGTTTTGCCGATCCTTTATCGATATAAGATATGTTCTACCTCAATTATATTGGGTTCCATGATCTATTTCATCCCATTTATCCTTTCCATGTCATAGAATATCATATTCATATTTTTAATGGATCTTTCCTAGTTTTTGGTTCACATGTTGGTGTAATGGCATCCTTAGGTGGTTGTTGTCATTGCGAGAAAGGTGATCATGATCCATTATGTTTCCCCATTCCCAAGAAAATAATTTTGAAATAATTTTTAGGTTGGAGATTATTTTCATATGTTTTTTATTTAAAACAATTGAGACATAATGAATCATCAATTTTGATTGAAATGAATTAGAAATAATAATAATTTAAACTCGATTAAAGAATTAGTATCGATTAGTTATAAATGTTATTGCTACTTGATTTTCTAGATAAGGTAATATATGTACATTTATTGTTTATAATGTGTTTATAAATCAAATTTATTAATGAATACAATTATATAATTGAATATAAATTGTTCGGATGAATTATTAATGATACATGTTACTGAATCCAATTTTTTTGTTCTTATTTGATGATAATAAATTTGATGCAGTTATGAATGTTTAATTGAATAAGTTAATTTAAGATGGAATAATGAACAAGATATATGTTAAATTTTATTCATTATATGGTATTACTAACCATATTGTTTGTATTGTCAATGATACTTATTTTTTTCGAGTTGTGAGAGTTCATTTTGTGTCAAGGTTGAAGGCCTTTCATTGAAGTCACAAGACTGTTGTTAGGTTTCTTTCATACTACTTGTCATGTGCTGTGAGCCAGTGATGGCTAGTCATGGATAGATGTTATGGTACATGTGTTATGGATGCCTGGTTTTTGAGGTAGTTTTTGATTCACGGAGAGTCTAGGTTCACGGGTTTATGGATGTGGTGTTACGAAAGACAAAAGATATGATGCAATGGGTTTAGGCTAGTATTAATCATTAATACGGAAGTTGGATGCTTGATAAAAAATTTCCTCTTTTTCTTATTAAAATTCCCAACTCCATGAGGTATAGGTTTTTTCTTTCTCATCATTCAAAATAGGTGAATAAACACGGTGTCTACCATATAATTTCTGATTTTAGCTTCTCGAGGATGGATGCGTCTATTCTCGTACTGTATTTGTAAAAGTCTCGGTTGTTAGCTCATCTACTCACTGTGTTGATCCCCTTGTATTGGGTGTCACAAATTGTTTTCATATAATACCATGAAATATGGAAATATGGAATGAGGTAATGTTGTTAATAATTGATTAATTATTTAACTCATGGGGTTTGATCTTGTTGGGATGCAATGCTGAGTTTTGGATTGTGAAAAGTCGTGGACTCTATTTGGTTATGGCTACTGGCATTGATCTAGGTTGCAATGATAATGGAATGTAACATGGAATTGATAATTTCTAATTAATTTTTAAATTATTAAATAACATAATGTGAAATCGATTAAAAGGGATAAGGTGATTTAATGTAGCTCTTTAAATGGATGTGTGCATATAGGATATATTGTCTTTGTAGTGGAGGTCAGGATTCTAGGAGACATTAGCTGTAGTTAAATCTAATACTATGTTTTTTCCATAGATATTTTGTGATATATATATATATATATATATTATTGTACATTTTTTAATATATATCCTACAATACCTTGCTGGTTTGGTCAAATGACTCCCCAGGGCTTCTAATCCCTCAGGGTTGTTTTCCATAGAATTCTGGTGGGAGGATGGATGGAAAAATAAACCATTTATCCCCACTCTCTTCTCTTGTAATATACTTGAGTTTAGATGAATGATGTATTTTTTCCCTATATACGAGTGTAGAGGGATAAATTATATTATGTTAATGTCAAATACATATATTCATTATATTTATTCTTACAAACTACTATACAAATGGCCTGTGTGAGGATCAATGGCTTGAGGATCCTTAACGGTGTATGGGTTTTGATGTCTCGAGTTTTAATACCATATTAATTATACACATTTTACATGTTCTGGTGGATCCTAGAAATTATAGGGTTACATTAAGTTATGTGGATATGGTGGTTTTATTCATGAGGTGCATGTTGTGGTTCTTCGTCTAGGTGTCTTCAGGATAACCCATTTTTCAAGAGATGCTTCAGATTTGCGACATTTGAAAAAGTGAAAAAACTATGGGGTATTGGTATTGAGGTACCCATGAAATTCATTATTATATTATATACTATTGTATGTGATACATGTTGAGTGTAGTCATGGTGATGCAAGGAACCTAGTATGCCAGTTTAACTGATGAATTAGTTTCACTTGTAATTCAATGATATTTTGCATACATTATTTACATTTACATGAGAGGATCTGAGGAGGATCCTACTATGTATAATTTTATACTCACCCTATGTATATATAATTTTTTTCACATCACGTGGATCTGGTTAGAGATCATGTGGCTCAACACTAGCTTGTGTCTTTAGGAGTTATTCATGCTTCATGGTCGCTTTCATTTTAATTAATTTTGGTACTTTTAGTTCCCCCATTTAGATATAGTAGTTCTCACATGGAATTACATATTTTCACTAGGTATTTGTTTCTATTATGGTTTGATAAGGATATGGTTGGTTTTTATCATACTTCTCTCCTTCGAATGTGTTCTCTTATTTGGGTATGACTCCCATCTGTCTATTTATTATTCACTCGGTGTTATAATCTATCTTGGTGCCTACAAGAGGTGGAACTAATGTTTCATTATCCATCATCTCACATTACTATCCTCGGTGGGGTAAACCTTTTGGGTATGGGTCATGAAAGAGTGGTATCATGGGTCAGGCTAAGGGATAGGAAGGATTTTCGATATAGGAACTGGTGGGGTTGCATTGGCTGGTAGGGAAACAATGTCATTAATGTTTAGAAACCACTATAAACATGGGATACTGGATGAGACATAGGTTTCTAGGGCCCCATGTGATTATCTACTCTAACCTTTAAAAATATAGTTTCTAATAAAAGAATTGATAATAGTTTTATGGTAATGTCAATGGAAGGGGTCATGTATCCTCCCTTTTTGATTATGCCTTTTAATGTATATACCTTGGGATGGGTTATCCTAAAATGAATAAATGAAAATAACAAATTTGTATTAAATGTAACATCCCTTGTAATTAAAGAATAATATATTTTCATATCTATGTCTATATATGAGTTAGATATTGTTTTAGAGGCTTAAAATGAGAATAAATCCAATATTAAGCATAGAATACTCTAATATTTTTAAAAGATTGTCTTTCTGCCTTTTGATAGAAAACCCATTTTTAAATCTAACATTTGACAATTTTATAAGTAATATTGTTCAAAATAAACCTATTCTTTAGAATTGGGTTCATTGAAATTCACTTTGGATAATTTTTTTTTTATTTTTCTAACAGTGTTTATTTTTTAGTGAATTGTGAAAAATACTGCATTTTACTTCAGAACTGCTTTTTCATCTAATTTAATTATATGGTTAGATTATCTTTTTAATTTGTTTTAATGTTTAATTAGAATATATTTTTACCATTTAATCCAATGGTGGTCATTATAATTAATTTCACTTTCATATGGGACATAATCAATTTTCAATATTTTGATAGATATTGCTTCTTAAAAAAAATCTATTTGTTTTGACAAGGGGAATTATTTTTTAAATTAATTAGGGTAATTTCTATGTTTGAAAATTGGTAAAATTTATTCCATATTTTGAATCATAATTTCCAAATTCTGTAATTAAGACTTGTATTTGGACATTATGAATAGTAACGACAGAAATTATCTTTTATTATCATGAATAATTAGTAATCCGGTAGTTAAGGGTTATAAAATAATGTCATAATAATATAAAATGACCCAAATCTATGTCCAAACTCTTTTTTTGAGTAATTTAAGACCATGGAAATCTTTTTACCGAACATGAGGACCCATGGAGTCACATGGGTGTGATAATGACATTTATTACATTATTTTTAAAAAGAAGAGAAATATAACAAAGGTCTGTATATCCTAAGTAAATCAATTTTAATTTTGTTTAATTAAATGATATGTTATAATATAAATAGTAATGTGAAAGATAAACATATTTCCTACATCATGGAATTTTTTTTATAATTTTAAGACATTATATAAAGAAATTCATTTATGACACCATGATGATGTAGTGATTACCTCATTAATTAATGATTTAAATAAACAGAAAGAATAAGGTAAAATATAATACATACACTTTTAAAAAACTTATTGGATGGGTGTATTTATAACTCCTATCACCTTATCATAAAAATATGTCATTTTTTTCCTTTAATATCCAAAAATGATTTTATATTATATTAACATTTCAAGACTTTCAAAACGTGACCCTCCTACCTCTTATAAAATGCCTCCACCACTACCCCCTTACCCACACCTCCCAAGCCCTTGTATCATCCAAAATCTTCTCATATAATCTCTCTACATCCCTCTCTTACTATTATGAGCCTCACATTAGGCATAATTGTTTCCAAGGAGGCCTTTCGCACAAATCAAAAAAGGTTATCCGATTTAGAGGTAATGTCTTCTCTCGAGTTTCTTCCTTTTATTTTCCATCATCACGCATAAATAAATTCTTATTATTTGATCCCATAATATAAAAATTATCCCCGATATACTAATATTATTTTTTGTTAATTATTCTACCTACACTTACAAACACCTCCGTCTAGTGGTTAAAGAACATATTGTTTCTGTGGGTGGTGAATTACTACCTCATGAAATGATGATTGTTCAATATTCTTTTAACATGTCTCATGGTGGAAATTATTATGTCACTATATTTATATATGATATATATGTTATTTATTTTTTTCTATATTCTTCTGAATTTTATTTTTCAATCACATCGTTGTGCTTTTCATGTTGGGGAACTGCGAAACTTTCATCTGAGGAAGTGCGGACTACCGCCCCCTCATGTGATGTGAGTCGTTCATCCAAAACATGGAATTTATAAAGAATATAATTATTGAACATATTTTACCTATATAACATATATATTATACTGGTATTATAATATATGTATATATATGTCTCATTTAGTTTTAATTCCTTTAATATGACAAAGAAATGGAAGTAGCATTCATGTGTACATACGGCCTACCATCTCCATGAACTGTGAATTTAATATTTTAACTCCAAATGGCATGGAATACTATTAAATGAATATATACTGGATATATATGATATTTAAATCATTAATACCATTCTGGAGATGATTTACTTATAACTACATGGGAAATTCTTTTCAAAAAAGTTCATTTTTGACTCATGTATCGAACATCGAAAAAATGTATGATATGAAGTCACATAATTAAATAATTGTTATAACATGATAATATGTGATATGGATTGAATAATACACTTTAAAATATGTCCTTATGAAATTATAAATTGAAATACATTTATTATTCTGGAATATAAAGAATGAACGAGAACAAGTCACACTTGAGGTAAGGGACTTCATCACAATCTCCTTTCATTGAGGAATACTACAATTTATATATGACCTTGTTTTATTAGTTTTATAATAAACCATTTTTACATTTAATTTCATTCAAAATGAATCTTTTTACATGAAGCATTTTACTAAATGACAAAAGTAATGTTTTTGTCTTACATATGTGGCGGCAACGACTTCTCTGCCACCGTGACCATTATTTGTGTTTCAGTTTCTTCTAACAAAACATATATTATTTAAATGAAAAATAAATACCATGTTTTTAGTTTCTATTATTTAAATGTTGAAATTGGTTTTGATAATGTTTTGATTATATCAATGTGTTGTATTGATATATTGTCATTAAAATGTGGAAATGTTATTTTTCCACTATCCATGTTTTATGTGATACAATTATGTTAGAGTTCATGGGAATTGTTTATAAATTCATGTGGTTTAATTATAAAATAATGGTGGGTGAGCATGAGATAGATCTCCAATGCATTGGGTAATGTGAAGGAGTCAAACGCTAAGGTTTTTTCCGAAGATATTTAGTCAATATACTCCGATGGGTGTTCCAAACGTAACCATGAGGGATACTCCCTATGTAATAATGTTATGAATGCCTCAAGTTACCTTTATGTCTTATTATTTCTTTGAGTTATTCATAAATATTATGATTTCATGAGGTATGATAATGTGTTTAGGATAAATGAGTAATGTTTGATTTCATTGATTCTTATGTATACATGGACTAATATTTTTTTCTGTATTTTCATATCCCTTACTGAGATTTTTATACTCATACCAAGTTTTTGAAATGCTATTCCCAGGTCAAGGGAAAAGTACATGATGTGGTGATTTTGTCAAGATAGTGTTAATAAAGAACAGTGTTTTATTTTAAATACGTTTCCTTTTGGTGGGAAAATGAATATTGTATTTGATGAAACCAACTTGTTTAAATATGGAATGTAATGCATTATTTATGATCTAATTCTCTAAAACTCTAAACCTGAAAATATCCCCAATGTAAATTCTTGAAATAACCCATGATTAAGTAATGTTTAAGGCTGGGGCCTTATAATTTGTATCAGATGTCAGTTTAGATATCTTTAGGAGTAAAAATTCTATTAAATGATTATCCAAGAATATTTTTTTACCCATTATGGTCAAGGTGAAATGATCTATCATATGAATATTACCATGTTGCTTCATCTAAGCCATGTTTTTTTAGAATGGCTTTCCATAGAGGAAATAGGGAAGCAATGCTAGGAAGGCATACATAAGGAAATGACCTTCAAAATCATCATCCTGAGATGGTCAAAATTCGAACTAAATAGTTTGTTGCACTAATGGCATAGTTGAATCAAGCGATAAATTGTGGTGGTATCCGTGAATGATATTATCCAGATAAACCACACAGGAACATGTCAGTGGTGGAACATTTCATGAAGCCACATCCCCCATCACTCAGAGGATCATCTGACCCAGTGCTAGGTGAATGGTGGATTGATGCACTAGAGAAGATTTTTGTTGTCACGGGGTGTTAAGGAAATCAAAAGTTTAGTCTTGTTGTTTACCATTTGGAGGGTGAAGCGGATGAGTGGTGGACGATAGTTCAAAATATCAAAGATGCTGATGGGATTTATGCTCTTGACTAGGATGAATTCAAAGTTATGTTTCTTGAGAAATATTTTTCTAAGGCTATTTGACTTAGGATGGAAAAACAATTCTTAGAATTGAGGCAGGAGGATGACTCAGTGGCTTCTTATGAAAAATAGTTCAATCGATTAGAAAGGTATGCTCTAAATTTTATCAGAGACCTTGATAGTAAAATTTATTGTTTTTAATCAGGATTAAAACCAAAATAATAAAGGGAATCAGCGTCTCGTGAGTTCAAAAGTTATGAAAAGCTTGTTCGATGTGCTGAGAAGGTGGAAATGGAGTTTGTCGATGAGAAAGTGTTTTACGAAAACCAACAAAAGAAGAGATCGAGGTGGTAGGAGAAAGAGATTAATCCATCAAAAAGGATTGATGGTAAGAAAACTAAGATTGTAGTTTGTGATAAATGTGGTAAAAATCATGCTGGGGAATGTATTTTGAAATATAGAAAGTGCTTTCGAGGTGGTAGAATGAGACATAAGGCTCGTGATTGCATGGTAAAAGATCAGGGTAATGGTAAGACCGAATTTTATTTACACTTAGTGGAATGTTTCAAGTTTAATGAGATGGGTCATTATGCAAATGTGTGTCCGAAAAAGAGCTCGAATGATGGGAATCAGTCAGACTACAAGCATAAAGGTGTGGTGAAATCAGTTGCAACTACATCAGCAGATGGTGGGCCATCAATTGAAGCGGTAGCAGGTACATTGTTTTTTTTCAGATTATTCCAATGTTTTGTTATATTCAGGGTCTACACATTCTTTCATCTCTGAAAAATTTTCTTGTAAATTGGGAATTCCATATCAAGAAATGACTCCTGAACATGTGGTAAAAACACCTGGGGGAATTGTTGAGGCAAAAATAATTTATAATAATCTTCTATCCTTATCCATAGAAAGAACCTACTTGAAAACCTTATTGTTTTACCTCTAGTAGATTTTGATGCTATCCTAGGTATAGATTGGATCTTTTTTTACCATGCTAAGATTGACTATAGAGCTAACAAAGTTTATTTTCAAAAAGTATTTCAGTTTGTGTAAAATAATGAACCATTATGTTAATAACATATCAAGAGGCTAAGAAACACGTAAAAGATCAAAATAAATTTTAGCATGCACATATTGTTGAAAACAAAGGAACCTTTAATATTAATGATGTTCCAGTGGTAAATGAGTATCCGTATGATTTTCCGGATGAGTTTCTGGGAATAATACCAGATCTAGAAGTTGAATTTACTGTTGACATAGTTTCTGATGCTAATCCAATTTCAAAACCCCCTTATCGAATGGCTCAAATTGAACATTTAGATTTGAAGGATCAATTGCACGATTTATTAGAGAAATGAATCATTTGACCTAGCACATCACCATGTGGTGCACCTGTCTTATTTGTTAAAAAGAAATATAGTTGAATGAGACTTTTCATTGATTATAGAGCCTTTAATAACATCACTGTCAGGAACAAATATCATTTCCCTCACATAGATGATTTTTTTATCTGCTCCAGGGAGTTCAGTATTTTTCAAAGATTGACTTGAGACAGGTGTAGCATTATTTTAAGGTAATGGAAACAGATATTGCAAAGGTAGTGTTTTGTACATGATATGGCCATTTTGAATTTTTAGTTATGCCTTTTGGGATTACCAATTCCCCTGCTGTATTCATTGTCCATATGGATATAATTTTTCATGAGTTCTTGGATAAGTTTGTGGTTGTATTCATTGATGATATTTTTGTGTTTTCTTAAGGTAAATAGGAGCGTGAAAGTCATTTAAGTGTGATTTTTCAAACATTAAAAGAAAAGAAATTTTATCATAAATTCATCAACTGTGAGTTTTGGTTGTAATAAATTTATTTCCTTAGTCACATTGTTTCTAAAGAAGGAATAACTATTGATCCTGTAAAACCAAAGGTTGTTGAAGAATGACCATGACCCACAAATATAATCAAGATTCGTAGTATTCATGGTTTACGAGGCATTTATCGAAGGTTTATTAAAAAAATTCATGGTTGTCCAGCCGATTGAATATGATAACTCTGAATGATGTTATGTGTATCTGGACAAAAGAATGTGATGATTCTTTTCAGCAATTTAAGAGAAGATAAGTGAATGCTCCAATATTGGCATGACCTTCTAGGAGTGGTGAGTTTGTTATCTACAACGATGCTTCAATGAATGGACTTGTTTGCATCCTGATGCAGAATAATATGTTAATTGCTTATGCTTCAAAGAAAATGAAAACTCATGAGATAAATTACCGTACACTTGATTTGGAATTAGATGATATTTTTTTCTCCTTAAAATTTTAGAGGCATCATTTGTATGCTGTAAAGTGTGAAATATATACTGATCACCAAAGTTTAAAGTATATATTCACTTATAAATAATTGAACATGAGACAGAGGAGATTGCTACAATTAATCAAGGATTATGATTGCATGATTAAGTACAACCTAGGAAAATATAATAAAGTGATAGATGCTTTGAGTTGAAAAAGTAATGCTTCATTGACCATGTGACATTTAGAACGTTATCCTTTAGATAATGATTTGATTAATTTTTGATTTGAAGTTGTTGTTGAAGGAAATTCTTCTGTTTTGTTTTAGGTATAAGTTAAATGTTCCCTGTCAGACCGAATTTTGCAAGCACAGATGTAAGACAGTGAGTTGTAGAAAAAGGTATAGCTAGTACAGAAGGGTATGTTACCTGAATTCAACATTTTTATGATTGTGTTTTGAGATTTGGTAAGAGATATTGTGTGATTTGTGATTCACAGTTGAAGAGAGAGTTGTTATGTGAAGCTCATAGTTTTCCATTTTCAGTTCATCTAGGTAGTACTAAGATGTATAGTGATCTTCGATAGTATTACTAGTGGGATGGAATGAAAAGAGATATTTTTGATTTTACTGTGAATTGTTTGACATGACAACAGGTTAAAGTAGAGCGGTAGTTACCGAATGGGATTCTTCAGCCTTTTCTTGTGCCAGAGTGGAAATAGAAGAATATATACATGGACTTCATTGTGGGATTATCGTAGAAACCTCGAGGTAATAATGAAATCTGTGTTATTGTTGATCGCTTCACTAAATCTTCTCATTTTCTATGTTATACGAGATACATTTTCCATAGATCAACTTTCTCGATTGTATCTTAAATAGATAGTCAGGTTACATGGAGTTCCCCTTTCCATTGTATATGATCGGGATCCTAGGATCACTTATTACTTTTTTAAAGGCCTTCCGAAGTGGTTGGGTGCTGAATTAAAATTTAGTACTGATTTTTATCCTCAATCAGATGGGTAGTCTGAACGAACAATTTAGGCTTTAGAGGATATGTTACGTGCTTGTTCGATGGATTATCAGGGATGTTGGGACCAACATATTTCATTCGTTGAGTTTTCTTATAATAATTGTTTCCATTCCAATGTATAGATGTCACCGCTTTAGGCATCATTAGGGAAGCGGTGTTGAACTCCAGCATTTTGGAATGATGTAGGTGAAAGGAGGTTGATGTGAGTAGAATTGGTAGTAGAGATGGCAGAAAAAGATCAGCTGATAAAGAAACACATGATAACATCTTAGAGTAGGCAGAAACGTTATTCGGACAACAGGAGGCATGATTTCTCTTTTGAGGTAGGTGATTATGTCATCCTCAAAGTTTCAGCATGGAAAAGTGTGATGCGAATTGTTAAGAAAGGTAAGATGAGTCCAAGGATCATTAGACCATATGAAATTTTGGAGAGAGTTGGATTAGTTGCATACCATGTGGATTTTCGTCCAAGTTTTTCTCAGGTAAATAATGTTTTTCATGTTTCCATTTTAAAGAAGTATATGCCAGATCTATCTCATGTTTTGAGTCCATAGGTAGTTCAGCTGGATGAGAATCTATCTTATGAGGAACAACCGGTCCAAATTCTTGACCACAAAGGGCACATGTTGTGGAATAAGCTGAATCATCATGTAATGGTTCTATTGAAAAACTATATGGTTGAAGAGGAAACATGTGAATCTAAAAATGAAATGAGGGATAAATACCCCCACTTATTCGATAAGTTAATAAATATTGGGGATGAAATTTCCTAATGGGGGGAATGATGTGACATACCAAGTAGGTAAATAATAATAAAATTTCATATCTATGTCTATTTATGAAATAGATAGTATTTCAGAGGCTTAAATTGAGAATAAATCCAATCTTAAGAATAGAATAATCTAATATTTTTAAAAGATTATTTTACCGCCTTTTGATGGAAATCCATTTTTAAATATAACTATTCACAATTTTAAACACTCTAGTTGTCAAAATAAACTTATTTTTTTAGAATTGGGACATTGAAATTTTCTTGGGATAAATTTTTGGTATCTTTTTGTCAATGATTATTTTTAATGAATAGTAAAAAATACTCCATTTTACTTCAAAATTGATTTTTCATATAATTTATTCATATGGTTAGGTTATCTTTTTAATTTGTTTTAAAGTGTAATTAGAATATATATTTATATTTAATCCAATGGTGGACATTATGATTAATTTCACTTTGAAACTGGACTTTAACAATTGTTATTCTTTTGATAGATATTGTTTTTTAAAAACACGCTATTTGTATTGATAAGAGAAATTATTTTTAAATTAATTACTGCAATTTCTGTGTTATTAATTTGGTAAAATGTATTCCATATTTGGAATCATAAGGTCCAAATTATGTAATTAAGATTCTTTTGTTTTTGGACATTATGAATAGTATCGACGATAATTATCTTTAATTATAATGATTAATTAGTAATCAGGTAGTTAAGAGTAATAAAATAATATAATAATAATATAAAATGGCCCCAACATGTTCCCAAAGCCACTTTTTTGAGTCATTTTCGTCCATGGTAAGATTTTTACAATTCATGAGGGCCTATGGAGTCACATGGGTGTGATATTGACATTTATGAAATTAGTTTTAAAAAGAAGACAAATATAACAATGGTTTGTATATTCTAAGAAAAACAACTTTAATTTTGTTTACATAAATGATATCTTAGACTATAAAAAGTAATTTTAAATCTAAAAATATGTCCTACGTCATTGTATTTTTTTATAATTTTTTGACATTAAATAAATACACTTATTTATGACACCATGATGATGCAGTGATTACCTCATTAATGAACAATTTAAATAAAATGAAAAGATAAAGTAAAATATAAGACATACAATTTATAAAACCTATTATATTGGTGTATTTTGAAACCTTATCACCTTAGTCTCAAAATATATCATTTTGGGACCTTTAAAATCCAAAAATCATTTTATAATAAAGTAACATTTCAAGACATTCCAAAAGTGACCATCCTACCTCTTATAAAAGGCCCCCACCCCAACCCACTTACCCACACCTCTCAAGCCCTTGGATCGTCCAACATCTGCTCATTTTATCTCTACACATCCCACTATTACTCCAAAAGGCCACAGGTTGGGCAGAAGTATTTCCACGGATGCCTTTGGCTCAAATAAAAAACAGTTACCCGATTTAGAGGTAATATCTTCTCTCGAGTTTCTTCCAAATATTTTCCTTCATCACTCACCACAATCTTCTTATTATTTAATCCCATAATAACACCAATATAGTCAATATTCTAGGAATTTTTTATGATAAGGATTCTACCTACACACACACACCTTCGTCTAATGGTTAAAGAACATACTATTTTTGTGCGTGGTGAATTACTGCCTACTGAAATGATGATTGTTCAATATTATTTTAACACCTTTCATGGTGGCCATTATGATGTAACTAGATTTATATATGATAAACATGGTATTTATTTTTTCTATATTCATCTTAATTTTATTTTTAAATCACATCTTTATGCTTTTCATGTATTGGAAAGATGATAATTTCATCTACGGAAGTGTAGACTACTGCCACCTCAAGTGATTTGACTCATTCATGCAAAAAATGAAATTTATAAAGAATGTAATTAATGAAATTATTTTAACTATATAAAATATATATTATACTGGAATTATAATACATATATGTCTCATTTAGTTTTAATTCCATTAATATCACAATGAAATGAATGTATATTTCATGTGTACGTACGACCTACCGTCTCCAAGAACAGCGCATTTAATTTTTTACCTCCAAATTTAATGGAATAGTATAAAATGAATATATTATATATATATATATGATATTTAAATCATTAATACCATTTGGGAGATTATTTACTTATAACTACATGGGAAATTCATTTCAAAGAAGTTAATTTTTGACTAATCTACCGAACATCGACAAAACGGATGATATGAAATCACATAATTAACTAATTATTATAAAATTATAATATATGATATGAATTGAATAATAAACATTAAAGGAATTCCTTAAGAAATTATAAATTGAAATGATTTTATTATTCGGGAATATAAAGAACAAATGATAACAAGTCGGACTTGAGGTTATGGTCTTCGTCTCAATCTCCTTTCGTTGAGGCATACTTCAATTTATATACGACCTTATTTTGTTAGTTGTATAATAAACCCTATTGAATTTTAATTTCATTCAAAAGGAATATTTTTACATGAATAACTTTACTAAATGACAAAAAGAATGTTTTTGTCTAACGTATGCGGTGACAATGACTTCTCCACCACCGTGACCATTATTTGAGTTTCAGCATTCTCTAACAGCCATAACATTTTTAAATGAAAAATAAATACCATGTTTTATATATCTTTCATTTTGGTATTTAAAATTGTTTTGATAATTTTTTGATTATATTAATGTGTTGTGTTGATATCTTGTGATTTAAATGTTGAAAAATTATGTTTCCTTTATGCATGTTTTATGTGATATGATTATGTTATGGTTCTTGGTCATCGTTTATGAATTCGGGTAGTTCCATGATAAACAAAGCATGGGTGAGCCTGAGATAGCTCTCCAATGCATTGGGTAACGCAAAGAGTTAAACTCTAAGGTATCTCCGAAAATATTTTGGGAATATACTGTGATGGGTTTTCCAAAACGTAACCATGAGCGTTACTCCCTACATTAGAATGTTATGGATGCCTCAAGTTACCTTTATGTATTATGATTTCTATGGGTTATTCATAAATCATATTATTTCACGATGTATGTTAAAGTGATTATGTTTTATGTGTAAAGTATTATTTCATGGATTCTTATGTATACATAGACTAATGATTTCTTTCCATATTATTATATCCATTACTGTGCTTTTTATGCTCATACCATGTTTTTGAAATGTTTTTCACACATTAATGGAATATTACATGATGCGATGATAGTGTCGAGGAAGTGTCATGAAAGAAACCTTGTTTTTTTTAAATATGTTTCCTTTAGTCGAAAAAATGAATTTTGCCTTTGATTTAACCGACATTTTTAAATGTAGGATTTAATGCATGATTAATGATCTAATTATCAAAAACTCTAAACCTTAAAAGATCCTCAATGTGAATTATTGAAATAACCCAAGAATAAGTAATTTTTAATGATGGGGCCTTATATTAAATGATTCCATATTCGAGGTCTATGAGCTCTAAATGTTATTTTTCTTTGGCAGGTATTCATAATGGTTGATGTCCTCATCATGTTCTCATAGAAGGTTATTAGTAGGTTGTGTGAGATTATCACCATAGAATAGACGTTGATGAAGATGACACTTGGATGATGAGACTCTAAATGTTTCAGGAACAGGGTCTAGATATGTATGAGGTATATTTTCTAGATATAGTTAGGGAATACTTCTTGGATATGGTTGAGATATCATTCACTTCAATTCATGATTATAAGGAGCACTGGTTATCATTTTTTGTGAGTATGTTTTATATTATAGTGAGGAAGTGGTTGTTCCTATTTCTTAGTGATCGTGAGGATTTGATAGTATCATGGGAGAATTTCCTAGAGATGTTCAAAATGATTTTCTCTCATCAACCATGAAGGTTAGTAGTTACAAGGAACTAAATACCTTTTAGCAGGTGATATCCATTGTGAAAAAGTTCAAGATCCATTAGAATAACCTTTAGTGATATTCTTAGAATATGATCCAGATGAGGAGTCCAGAACAAAGCATTTTGAGGATGCCTTGTATCTATAGATTTAGTGCCAGTTCATCTCCTTTATAACAAAAACATACATAATGGTTCTTGTGAGGGAACATGTATTTGATAGGATACTATCTAAAACCCGATAACCATGATATGTGATTCATCATTATTTTCACGAAGTACAGCAGTCATATTTGTTTATTGGTTTCTAGGGTAGAAGTGTTTCCGATCATTTGGTGGTATGCCCCGACCCTCGTTATATCATTTCATTGGGAGGAAGTTGATATCTAGCCTATGCCAAGTGTTCTGGTATTTTTTTTCTTATGGTGGTGGAGGTAATGAGTGTAATGAGTCCCCAGATATTATGAGAATTCATTGTGTGCCATGTGTTTGGATTTAGGTTTCACTATTGAGGCACTTCCAGCCGAGGTAGAAGGAGCAAGTTTCAGCAAATTTGGATCAGTAGAGAGCCGATGTGGTATATAAAAGATATCCATGTGGTTCTCCCCTTCCTCAAAGAGTAGAGTGTGGCCAGGAAGGTGGTCCTTAGATGCATCAGAGAGGCCATAGATCAGGTTGTGGTCAGCTTTATACAATATCATTACCTGTTCTAGGAAAACCTAATGTCGTTCGAGGTACCCTTTTCCTATATTCTAATTGGCTTAATTCCTTCTTTGATTTAGGATTGATTCACTCCTTCATAACATTGTACCTTTTCCATTATTTGGGAAATGAGGTATAGAGGCATTCCGAACACTTGGCGATGACGATGCCAAATGGAGGTCGAGCTAACTTGTTTGAATAATATTGAGATTGTGAGCTAGTGATGGGGCATCACTACTCTTAGGTATATTTCATATGTTTGTAGATACAACCATATGATTTCATCATTTTAAAGTATTGGTTTTATTTGGTAGAAGATATAATGGATTTATTCATGGGGGAGGTGGTGTTCATTGATGCTGATGGATATCATGTACTATTTTTGGGTGGTCAAGGTCCTCATATGGGTCATAGGCATGTTTTTTCCTTGTATTCATTGATGGCTAAGATGATTTTGATCTCATTGGGGGTTCTTTAGTTAGTGTTTAATGTGGTTGTGGAAGAATACTATGATGTCTTTCTAGTAGAATATGTATCATTACCCCCTCAATTATAGAATGAGTGTAATGTTGAGCTAAATCCAAGGACATATCTTTTCTCATTGTCTCTAAAAGGATGGTTTCATTGGAGTTGTGAGTGTTACATAGAAAGCATGATGGTCTACGACAATGTTTTTTTATTCGGCCGACTGAGTCACTATATGGTGGATTAGTTTTTTGTGTAAAATATGTTGGATGAATTTTTCTATCGTCTGTTGATTATTCTTGCTTGATCTGAGAGATAGGGAAGAACTACTACCATCTTCTAGAAATTGATGATATATTCGATCAGATGAATGGTGAATGTTTTTTCTCAAATAGAAATTTGTAGTTAGGATATCATCAGATTCACTTAAAGGATAAGGATATCTCGAAGATGGATTTTCATTGCTATTATGGGCATTAAATATTTGTTGTGATGTTTTTTGGGGTGAAATATGATCTATTTGTATTCTGGGGGATAATGAATTAAGTGTTATATGAGATTACAGATATGTTTATGGTGGTTTTTATCAATTACATCCTTGTGTACACTATATCTAATTAAGAGAATGTAGTCCTTCTAAATTTCGTTTTGGATGTTATTCACCATTAGAATTTGTTTGGGATGTTTCCAAACTGTGTGTTTTATGCTCGAGAAGTACGTTTCATGGGAATTTTCGTGTCCTAAAATGGAGTATCATTGGATCCATTGAGTGTAGAAGCAGTTTTGAGTTAGGAATCCACAAAGATAGTAGAAGAGGTAAAAAATTTACTTGGACTTGCAGGATATTAATGGAGGATTGTTAGAGATTTTTCTCATGTTTTGACTCCTTTAACTATATTCACCAAGAAGGATATATAATTATTAAGGACTGATCAGTGTTAAGAATATTATATGTATGTAAAGGAGAATTTTATATTTGATAATATTCTTTGTCTTCCAATAGAAGGAGTTCAGTTTAAGGTTTTTTGTGACTCTTCATGCCTTGGGATAGGTTGTTTTTTAATGAATCATAGATCAGTCATTTCTTGAGGGTCTTAGTAGTTGCATGCCCACGAATGTAACTATACCACCAATGATTTTGGGTTGTAATAAGTGTAGTTATCCATGATGTTGTGGAGACATTAACTCATAGGTGTGAATTTTTTGGTCTATATTTACCATAGGATATTGAGGTACATTTTCTCCATTCATGACTTGATCATTGAACAATGTTGGGGGATAAAGTTCTTACATATGTAAGTCTTCAAAAATATATATTTTCCTAAAAATGAAAATTTTGTGGCCGATGCGTTGTGCCGAGTGTCATGATGGGACTCAATGTGTGAATCAGGTTATTCCTGGAGACTAATGGAAGAACATTCTACTTTACATTAGGATATATGAGAGAAGTTGGGAGAAGAAGTTGTCCTTGTCAGATGATGGTAAAGTCATCTACAGATCAGTAGGTGGAGGAATCCTAGTTGGGGGTCATGAGGCAGATCTCTAAAGAGACGATGTTGTTTGTGGTGAGGCCCCTAATAATAGGTCTAATAATGAACAACAATGAGTGTTTTTATAGGATATAGTTACTTTTGAGCCATGTTTGATATTTATAGAGAGTTCCTAAGTTCACACTTAGTGGCATATCATTGTTTGAAAATGAAATAATGATCCATGAGAGTTCATTTTTTGTGTCCTTGGCTAATCTATGTGTTGTAGAGTTTGTGTCGTGATGATTGGTCTACAAAAATTGAAGATTGAGAACCACATTATCAGTGGTTTTCTTTAGCTTTTAGAAGATCCTCGATGGAAGTGGGAGGATATATAATTGGACATTGTAACCATTTTAAGATGAGATTGGGGAGAATATGATGCTATGTGGGAGGAATTGGATCAGTTGATGTAATCCTACAACTTCATAGCAATGATGTATTTGAGCTCAGTGGAGGTTTTTTTGTGTCAATACATTATGGAGTTTGTGAGACCACATGGGGTCCCGAGGATGATCATTTCCAATAGAGATCCTAATATTACATCAAGTGTGTGGAGAGGTTTCCAGCACATTTTTGGTTCTCAGTTATGCGATAGTGCTGCTTTTCATTCATAGATGGATGGTCAGACTGTATGAACCATCTGGTCTCTTGAGGAGATGTTGCTCTCTTTTTTCTTCGATTTTGGATGTCATTATATGAGACACATACTGATGAAAGAGTTATCTTACAACAATAGTTTTCATTAAAAAATCTATATGATTATATTTTAAGACTTTAATGTACTACCTTTTAGTTCTCCATTGTGTTGAACTGGGGTCAGAGAGTTAGAAATTATCGAGCCATAACTGGTACTGAGTATGACAAATATGGTTTTTGGGATTCGATCATTGATGATGGTATTAAGATATAGTTATAGTTCCTATGAAAATCATAGATGTAAACCTCTGGTGTTTGGTATTGGGGATCGTGTGTTTCAATAGGTGACTCATGTCATGGGAAACAATGGTTTCGCCGTCAGAGTAATATTTCTCCCCTGTTTGTTGTGTGTTTTGAAGTGATGTGCCATGTTGGAGCCATGGTGTATTAGGTAGCACATCCCGTATAGAATTCCAGGAAGCATCATGTTATCCACATGTCATTTCTACAATTTTATCTTCATGATGACTCCATTTTCATTTATTTGGGTGAGGTCTATGTTGATGATGAGGCAACCTTTATGAGGTGGCATGTATAGATCCATGACTCCAAGGAGAAGGTGTTTAATGGGCATGCTATCCCTTCATCTTCTGGCTTTTGGTGGCACGATTTCATAGAAGATAGTACCTAGGAAAGGTTTTTGTAGGTAAGAACTTGGTACCTTGAGTTTTTTGATTTTTATCTCTTCTCTTGTAACATTGTTCATTTTGGGTTGTAAACCCTTTCTATAAATTAGATGACTATCTTTGTTTTCTTCTTGAGGCATGATCTCTTTTGAGATATATCTCTTATAGTAGAGTGTTTATGAGTTAGATGTGGTTGTTGTGTGATTTTCTGCTTTTCCTTTTATGATGTTTTTGACATCCTTTGGTAGGGAGAAACATGATAGGTATCTCATGTGATGTCTTTTTAGGACACCCCTTTGCTATTTCCTCTATAGATTGGTTTTGGATTCTCAATGGCGTGAATAGTTTGAGAGGTATTTGATGCAATGAATGAAGTCTATTTGATACATTACAATTTTGAAGTATGTTTTTTGAGTTATTCTAGGAGGCATAAGTGACTCATTTCAATAGTATTCCAAAAAATCCTTTTGTTCAAAAAAGTGATTCATCAATGGTAGGTCTTAACGATGTGTCATAATGGTGAGTTGTAATGGTGAGTTAGAATGATAACATGAACTAGTATCTCTCCAATAGTGTCTCTCTCTAATATCTCACCAATGGTGTCACACACCGATATATCACCATTGGTATATCGCGATGTTGATCCATCCAGTGGTAACTCATTCAGTAGTGAGTCCCATAATGGTGACTCATCCACCTATAGCTCATCCATCGGTGAATCACAACCGTGAGTTGTCTAGGGGTAGCTCATCTAATAGTGAGTCACCCAATAGTGACCTTTTCACCAATTGGTTATCCACTAGTAGCTCATCCACTAGTGACTCACAGTGGTGACTCACCCAATGGTGAGTCATTTCTAACAATTTTTCAAAATTTCAGTTTTCTACAGATTACATGTATGTTTTAGTTTCTCCCCTTTGATGATTATTTTGATTTATAATGATTTAAGGGGGTTGATTTAATTTATTTAAGGCCTATAAAATCATATAAATCCTATATAAACTTACATAAGGGTCTGGGTTCTTTTCCTCTAACAAAATTTAGAATCTTGACGAGATCCGTGTTTAATAGAAAATATAAACTATATCCAAACTGCTACTCCACATAGATTTTTCAAACGCGTTCCCTTGTTCTCCTTCTTTATTTTTTCTTGGTAATGGTCATCCAATTATTTTCATCCCATTGGACTCATGCATTGTGTTATATACTTGGATCATGTTCCCCTTGTAATTTTCCTACTATATGTGCACCTGCAGTTTTGGTGCAACCAAGAAGTTTCGATATGTCATCTTTATAAGGTATGTTATACCTCCATTCTTATGGATCCTTAATATGTTTCCTCATGCTTATAGTTTTCATGTTATGGAACATGATCTCTATATTTCTAATTAAGCTATCTCAGTTGTTGGTTGGCAAGGATATGTAGTGTAGTCCTCTAGTGGAGGTAGTCATTGCAGGAGACATGATAGAGATCCACTATGTTGGCTCGTTCTCATCAAAATATCACTAAAAAACAATTGAGGTAGTGGACTCAATTCATCTCTTTTTATTTATGGTCAAACATAAAGATATAATGACTTCTACCATTTGATTGTAATTAAATTGACAAAAAAATATTTTTACAATATTAAAGAATTTTTATCTATTTTTAACTGATGTTATTACAGTTTGATTTTTAGATAGTGTGATATATTTGATTTTCATATTTATCATGTCGTTATTAATGGAAATTGATAAAGAATATAATGCTATGATTAATTTTCAATTGATTTGATAATGTAATAAAGTTTCTATTCAATTAATCTATTTTTTTATGATAATAAAATGGATGTAGTTATGTATGTTTAATTGAATCAGATAATTCAAATGGAATAAATAATAGGTTATGTGTTCAATGTAATTACTTAGAGGTTTTTAGTTACATGAATGAATTTAAAGTCTGAGTGCCATATGTTTTGGAGCTGTGACATATCGTTGTGTGTGAAGGATGAATGCCATGTTTTAGGGAAAAGTTCATGTTTCTATGTTCATTTCATATTGATTTTGATGTAACCTGAGCCTAGGATGGCTGAGCCTGGATGTATTTTCTGGTACGTTGGGTTGGGAAGACCAGTTTTGTGGAAGTAGTAGATTCCTAGATTAGAGATATGAAATAATTTATGCATGTGGTGTCAGGGGGGACACAAAAGATGATGGAATGAGTTGATGTTGGTCGTACTCATTGATGTTAATGTTGGATTCTTATTGAATCCATTTATTTTTATAATAATTACATCCCCCACTACATGATTTAAATTGTTTTTAATCTCTTTTCCTATGATTCAATGACTCATGGGTTGTGCCACGTGCTATATGTGTATTGCTTCTCGAGGATGGATGGTTATATGATCCTATAGTGGGTGGAAAAGACTCGACCAGAAGCTCATTTACTCACTGTTTTGTACACCATGTGTTGGGAAGCTTATAATTTTTTCCTAGAACACATGTAAATATAAATATAATTACAAGGGAAATTTTTGAAATAAATTAATAATTGTTTAACCCATGGGGTTGATCTTTCAGGGATGAAATGTTGTGGTTACGATTTTGAGAATATGTCGATTTGGTTAGGTTATGCCTATGGGTCATAGATCATGGTTGGAATGAAAATGGAATTTTATATGGAATTGCTAATGGTGAATTAATGGTTAATGAATTAATTAACATAAATTTAATTTAATTAAATGGGATATGATGATTTTATGTAGCTCTTTTAATATTCGTGTGTTTAAATGACATCTTGTCTTAGTAGTAGTATTCAGGTGTCAAAGAGAAATTAGTTGTAGTTGAGTCTTTGACTAGGTTATTACCATAGTTTGGTTGTGATATATTTTATATCATGGTCTTTTTTTGTTACAATATGCTACTCCACCATGTAAATTTTGGTAACCGACACCTTGGGGATTCTGATTCGTGGGGGTGTTTTCCTAAACATTTCGGTGGGATGATGGATTTCTCACTACCCCCTTCGGCCTCTCTATCTTCTCTTGGTAGTTGTTTGTGTTTTTAGTCATGGATTATAGACTCCCCATATATGTGATTAGGATTTTAATGTGTTCTGGTTTCTCTAAGCACATATATTCTGGATATAGTTTTCTATGGAAAACTATATTGATGATGTCAATAGGATGTGATGTCTTGAAAGTCCTTAATTGGTGTATGGGTAGTTATGTATTGAGGTATAATAAATGACATATAATACTCGTTATAAAACCTATGGTGGATATGTAAAACTACCTGGTTTGTTTTGGTTATGTCGACATAGTGGTTATATTCCATGAGGTGCATGTTCAACTGCTTCCCCCAGATTCTTCAGTCTAGCCTTTTTGGATGGAGATGTTCAAGAAGTGTGACATTGGGGAAAACTGGAAAACCAGTGGGGAAGT
Organism: Viscum album; assembly: GCA_963277665.1. Classification (NCBI taxonomy): domain Eukaryota; kingdom Viridiplantae; phylum Streptophyta; class Magnoliopsida; order Santalales; family Viscaceae; genus Viscum; species Viscum album. The sequence goes on from OY728143.1 coordinate 1,022,405,331, forward strand.
GGTAGTGGGGTGCCATAGTCATAATTTATTATATTTTTTTCCCTATATGTTTTATTTGGTGACAGTAGCCATGGTGAGTCTGGTAACATAGTATACCTGTTTACGTGATGATTTAGTTTCTCTTTTTGTTCACTATTATTTAGTATGATTATTTACTTTTACAAGAGACTCTCAGGGAGGATACATCTAAGTATACTACTATACTCTCCCTAATTATATATAAAATATTTTCATGTCTCTTGGCAACAGTTGTTGATCAATATGGTTACTACTCGGTCGGGGTTTTGAAGGATTTGTTCAGGCATCATGATCACTGCCATTTTTATTGGTACTTCTAGTTTCCCCTTTTAGTATTATTAGTTCTTGCATGTCAATACATATGTTAAATTGTTTTTTTTACGTTGTGGTATGAGAAAGATTTGTCCAGTGTCTATCATATATAAATATTTCACTTGTGTTTTCTTATAGGGTAATAACTCCAATTTGTTGGTTTATTATACCCTCGTTGCTAGTTTTTAACCCAGGTCATACTAGTGGGGTGACTCAGGTGTCATTATCTCTCTTCTACCATTACCGACCCAGAAGAGGTAATGATTTATTGGAGGGTGTTTTGACAGTACCTATAATATGAAGTTCTCAAAAATCCTTTAGTGACTAGAATGATTCTTATAAACTCCACTCTTGAACTATTCTGGTCCATGAAACAATTATCAAAAAATACCAACAACAATTTTCAGAACATACATCAAGAGAATAACCCGAGATAAAATAACATGCAACTATAAAACAATAGTAACAATATCCCACCCTAGGTATATGCGATCTCACCCATACATGAGTTAGCTACTGCAATGCCTGATCTCATAACCTAGGACTAGCTCTTCCCAGTCTCCAATTAACCATTCCAATATAGTAAAACAAAATAAATAAAAATAAATCCACATATGATGCCATATTGTAACATCATGAACTAGGTTTTAGACAATGGTTCTCAAAGATGGTTTGATACATAACCTTAGATATGCCTCCCCATATTCCAGAGGCTTCCTACATGCATCGAGGGTCTATCTTTGATAATTGGGAGACCATTCCCTCTTTATTAGAGAATTACAAGATCAATCATAAATAATAAATAACCAGATTACATATAACCATAACAAAGACAATACCAATATCATTATATGACAAAATATAGAAATATAATATCAAAACTGAATAGTATATATGCCATGCCAATGTACGCTCCATGTGGAAAAATGAAATCCCAAAAGTGAAGACAATTAACACTCTACAACGGGAACCATAAAATGTCTGGTTTCCCCATCCATGATACATCTTAATTCCACCATCAATCATATATAATTATCATTTATTCTATCCAACAAATATGAAATTTATTTAGGAATTGATCTGAGCCCTATTATAGGGTGTTAGTAAAACATAGTTGGCCACCACAAATGTTGTCTAAATCAATATCTAGTCAATAATATTTTTATAGTTCATGAAATAATGTAACAACATTACATTTATTAAAATAATAATAATTTGACCACATAACAGTTGGGTTCTCAAGGACACGCACACTCTCAATGTATGCTTAATTCGTTACCAATGTCTGAAGTATCCCTAAGAGATAACATATCTCATAATTGAAATATTAAAACAATTCATCTCAAATCACCTATGAATTCCACTTTTAGATTTCATTATCTTGAATATAAAATGAATGACATTGTTACCTTTCATCATTTTAATTTACATTATGATATTTTGAAGTATCTGTCCATATACCACAAATGAATATGAAATTAATTTTTTCAACAATTAATTAATCACATCAATTCCATTAATTAATTCATCACTTAATTAATCACATCTTGTCCATTTATTAATTATATAATTAATAAATCATATCTAAAAATTTCATAATCATTATTATTTATACTAATTATTTCAACAATTAACTATTCCAATTGAACAATCTCAATATAACAATAATTAAATCAATTGTAAATTATCATATTCAAAATTCTCTTTCACAGAATAATTAATTCAACAATTAATTATTTCTAATCAATAAATTTAATAATCCCAATAATCCCATTAATTAATTCATTAATTAATAAATGTTGTTAAATAATCCCTAATAACTCCATAAATAATTCAGCATTTAATTATTTCAATTTATAATCCCAATATTCACAATTTCACAATTCCTATAATTAATTAATTCAACAAAATAATTAAATATATCAATAAAACTCAACTTATAATCACATAATTGAAATTAAAAAATTGCATAAAAGTAATTGAATTGAATAAATTGGAATTTTAATTATATAACACACAAAGCAAGTCAATAACATGCTCTCGCCAATTGGAAATCCCCAATTTGAGCAAAATTATGGTGTTTAATGAGACCAAGATATTAAACGCTAATTCAAAATTGAATAATAATGAATCCTACAATTCTAGATCAAGATCTAAAAATCCTAGATCTATATAAAAATAGAGAATAACTTCCCTTTAAAATATGATTGAGAGATGGAACATGAGAAGGATACCACACGGGATTAGTGGAAAAGAATAAAAGACAAAAGGGATTGGAATATGTATGAGAGACTCCAAAATAAATAATGATTGTTTAGAATAAATAGAGATCTGATTATGGTTTTAAATGTGGGATTATGGAATTTTAAAACTAATTTCTAGGTTAACTAAAATATCGTGCTCTATTATCATGGAAGGGCCACAAGGTTTTCCAAATTGGTCACCTCTTCTAGGGGTGAAGAGTTACTCTTTTTAGGGATTAAAGATTTAAAAACGGTGTTCCATCTGTACGAAGCACCACTTATTGGGATCATATGAATTTTTTGACTATAGTTCATAGTTGAAAAAAATATGCCAACTTTTCACTTTCCCACTTCCTTACAAACATACATATTTTCACCCAAACACAAATAAGGTAAAACTAGGAAAACAATTCTCAAACAATGAAACAAAAAGAGGCAACTAGAAATCATCCAGATATATATTTAAAATTTTTAAGGGTCAGACATTAACACATACACCTAAAGAAAAATTAAAATGAACTGAAATACTCTCTATATGTATTTAAATGATAATATCTTAATTTACCCCATTAGATATTTAACCATTTTTAGAAATAATTTTTTATAAAGCAAGAAAATAAGATTCTATTATCTTATTTAATATTAATTATTTAATATAATACAATGAATATTTTTTTTTGTTATTTATATCGATTTTATTTTTTTTTTGAAAACTGTAATAGAATATTGTTTATGGAAAATAAGCTACAATAAGAAATTAACCAATGAAAATAGTGATAAAAAAAATATGTTAATATTATCAAAATAATAATATGGAAATATTATGATGATAATATAAAAAATCTGTAAAGAAAATTGATAAAAATAAAATAATTCTAAAAGTCAAAAAAATAGTAATTCTTAAACAATTTTCTTTATCATATGATTCATAGTTTTAATTTATTTATATTTCTCATTGAGATAGTTATTATTAAGTTTCAGTATTTCTTATAACTCATAGATATTCATTGAAACTATGACTTCTTGATAATTCAGGAAAATGATTATTCTCATCCATTTTATCTTTTAAAAATTAATTCATTATATTTCTCATTTAAATCTATTGATATAGGGATAGTTACAATAAATTTATATCATCTAAAATAACAGAAGTCATTATAAATTTTTATTTCAACTCAATAACAAAGACATAAATATGTTTATATTTTTTATTATCATAATAAAAAATATATTTAATAAAACCATTTTATTTTCCCATCAAATTTATGAATTTGGCTAAATATTTTTTTATATATGTTGATATCTATTAGCATCAATTATTTATGTTCACAAAATTGATATACTATATTTAGGATTATTTATTACTTATAATGTTTAATAAATTAACTACATTGCATATATAATTCCTTTGAATGTGTAAGTATAATTTTTAGAAGATTAACATTTCACTTCACTATGGTATCATTTCAATAACTATATTCTTTACCTTCAAAGATAAATAATTTAACATATATTCCAATCATATGATCTTGTTATATCAGAATATTGGGAATCATAATATTTATTAGATATATCTTATTTCACCTATTTTACAATAAAAACAACTGTTCTAACTATAAAAACTTCTTGGTTTAATGAAACAAAATTATTAATTTGAGTTGGACCAACATTGTCTAAAACTATATCAGTGTTTATATTCTCAAATGAATTTTTTGAATAGGAACTATATCATTATCTCAATGTGAAATAACTATTTAGAAAAATTCTTGGAAGTAGATTATGTAATAAAAATGTAAGTATGAAATGAATATTAAATAAGAGATAAATATTATACTATATTTTTCTTGGTCGAAAAATCATCAATATTAAAAAATTACATCTCAATATTAAATTGTTTTTTATAGAATAATTGGGTGAAAATTATACATCCCCCATATAATGAGGATCAAAATTAATGGATAAAATTAAATTGATTAATCATCATCTAACCAAAACATTTTATAAATTACATACCGAACATATAAAAATACTTTAATGTGATGATATTGATGTCAGATTTTTAATAATATATTTGGTAACTTTATTTCACATTCCATAATATTAAAATTTTAATATAATAAATTCTTAATGAACTATTTTTTTTACTCCATGTATTAAAGAAATATCAATTTTGGATTACGTTATGATAGGTTATTTTTTTGTTCTTATTCTCTTACAACATCTTCAATAAATCTTCCAGTATTAATGTTTTGGCATTATATTTCCTAAATTCAATAATTATTTTCCTTATACATAACATTATTATTTTTATTTATTAAAGGACATTTTCTTCCAAAAACACAATGTCAATGTCAACTAACCTATTGATTCACTCATATGTTATTGTTCTTATTTAAAAATATAATTTAACTCATTTATAAATCTCCTAATCTGATTTGTTCCTTGTTCATTGATAATTCATGTGAAACTTGAGTCACAACAGAATTAATTTTATCTCATTTATGAGTTTTATAATTTGTTTCATATTATTAAAATAAAATTCAAATTTCATACGAAGAAACTACTGACCCAGTCAAAACCAATATTTTAACCATGAAATCATATGATAATATCATTATTCAGACTGTTCTATCATTGATTGGAATCTTATATTTGGTTTTTATATGGGAATTATTATTCACCTTCTTTCCATAATCATCTCTAAAGTTATCTTATTCAAAATCCATACATATAATAAAATCATTATCATAACTATGACATTAAATATTTCATCTTTGTAAGAAAAGAAATGAAAATATTATATTTTTGTAATAGTATGATATAGTATACTTAGTTGACATCTAAAAACATTATTATATATTTATCCTCATTCCTCAATAGTAGAATGGATATGATGCACTAATAAAAAAATTTAACATCAATATTCTAATCTCCGTCTTCTAAACATTCACATTTACTGTAAAACTTTTTTTTCACCTTTAAACATAATAAATCATCAATAAAATTCCTATAGTTTTTAGGTTAAAAATAAAATCCCCATTGAAATATAAAATAAATAATTTATATAGAAAAATCTTTTTTTATGGAAAAAATTCATAAAAAATTTAATAATTATTCCTTTTTAACTCTATATTCGTTAGTTAATTTCACTAATCCAGATAACTCATGAATCATTAATGAGAAATATAGCTCATGTACTTCCATTGAAAAAATAAATCTTATTAATAAATGAAATGTGATAATATCCATCAACATTAAATAATGTATTATATAAAAAATAAGATTCATTCATTCATACTCAAACAATTTCTCATCCATAACATTACTCATAAGATACCACGACAAAAATAGTAAAAGATAAAATTTTCCTTCAAATAAATATATATTTATAATCTAATTACTATTAATTCATCCATGAACACTTATTAAAAAACATTATATAGGAATATATAGAACATTAATAGTCATATAAGATTTCCTTTTTTACCTAGATCAGATTTGATCCCACCAAAATGTAATATTTTATATTTAGTTTTGAAGGAATTAATATTAAATTTATGATGATATTAAAATTTAAACAAAAAAATAAAAATTTATATAAGAATTATTAAATTCACACATATGAAAAAAAAATTTATAATTATAAAAGTGTTCCTTAATTTAAAATTTATTTAAATAAAAAATAATTCCAAAAAATTGATGAACTAAAAATATCATCAAAATAGTATTGTAATTTATCTTCCATTTTAGGGGTAGAGTTATCTTATTAATTTGAAGATGTTTCCAAAAAATTGACAAATGATTAATTTAAAAAAAATTGTAAACTAATCAACATATAAACCCTTTAATTAAAAGGAATAATTTGAATATACTAATCAAATATAAAATTATATATATATAGTGAAATAAAAAACCCACAGAAATAATTTTAACAAATTAAATGATAAATAATAGGGGAACTGGTGATTGGTATTACACTATTAGTGCGCATGAATGACATCCATATGAATTAAAAATTGGGTACATAGAACATTTTTGTTATTTAAGAATTAGAAAATGATTTTTTGGGACCAATACATTATTTTTATTTTTGAAGATCAAAACTAGAAAAAACATTTCAGATAAATACATGATGAATTACAATGGATTGATCACAATTTAGTGATATATGTTATCTCTATATACTTTATATTTGACAAAATGTTTATACTATTTTTGAATTTAGAGGAAAATAGTTTTTTATAAACTAAACATATGGGTTTATAACATTTTAATCATATTGATGATCTATTAGGGTTCAAATAATAACATATATTCACAACTTCTATTCATCCAATAGTAAATTTATTCAAAAAATTATTCAGACATTAAATCATAGATTTTATTTTTATATCCTTTTCATCATTTGAATAAAATTTTATATTCCAATTTTTTAAAATAATTTTATTTCTTTGGGATGAATAACAATAGATGATATATCAATGAATTTCCTTCACTTGTTTATTTATTCATATATGTAGTATTCATGAATTTAATTTTCAATATAACTAAAAAGTGAAAAGGACATTGTTTTTATTTTCATATTTTATTTAGTTTATCATCAATATATAAAAAACTCAGTTGCCATTATCTAGTTTACATTTCGGGAAATGTGTACATATTATAATTTTTCTGATATATATGTTGGAATTCTATCAAATATTATTTTCTATATTTGTATGTTTCCCTAATATTTTGATCATCATAAAAATATGATGAAATTACATTACGATTACCAACTTCAAATTTTACATTATATAAGAATTTATAATTCAAGAGAATGATTTTTAAGACCTTTAATAGTAAGTATCCACATTATGTACTTTTCATTAGTATAAATTAGTTTCGTATTTAATTTCTCAACATTATCTTCTAAGGAACAATAATATGTAGTATCACCTATACTACCACTCTAAGTATCTATTATATTAAAACATTTTTGTCCATTCTTTTGGTGGTAAAATATAAACTATTAATTGTATTTCATTTATGTTTTAAAAAATATGTTTGAATATAACCAGGCCTTATATATTCAACGCATATATGTTCAAAGACATATTTTTTAACCAACACATCTTTCTTAATTTTTGTATATTTTTATTAATATATCGTGAAATATTGAATCATTAATATCATTCTATAAAATTCATCATGATAAACTCTAATGGTTTCTTTTTCACTATCAACAAGGGATTCCTTAAATTTATTTTGGAACTATACCATTCAAATATAGAAGAAAAATATACTCTACTCTTATTTATTTATAATTATAAATTTTTTAAATCTAATTTCATACTTCCTAAGTGGGTAAATTAATACATTTAATATTGGTTTACTAATATACTCTCTATCATCAATTAATTTTCTTTTAGATATTCAATATTTATGTAAATGTTTTACAACACTTAAAAACTTATATCAGTAGTAAAATTGTTCTATAAATGGTACTATAATATATTTAATGTATTCAGTAATATCAAATTAATTTGAGCTATATATTTACCAAGCACAAAATAAAATTAATGAAAATATGCAATCATCCATGGACATTTAGTTTCTAGAACATTTTATGTCATAAAATTTGTAACTTCATGGTGTTTCCAGATTCCCCTATATGATTAGTATGATAATACATTGTTGTATATATTTTTGTTACAATAACAGATGATTTTATTTAGATATCTGAAATTTAACTAAATTTAATTAATTATTTCCTTTGTAAAATAAGTAAATTCTATATTTGAAATTATTTAATTATCATGGAGTATATGAAAATTTTCAATGCTGTATTGTTAAAATAAATCTCTATTCAAACCCATCGGTACTCAAAATCATTTCCATAAAATATATGTGACCTTTTTTTATTTATAATATTGATTTATAAAACATATATACCATCTAAACTAAAAACTTTTCTATACATAGTTATGATTATGAGAATAGAAAAATGAAAATATGCTCATGTAACATAAAAACATGAAATAGAAATATCAAGGTTTGTATTAGATTTATAGGTTTTTTTATATTAAATGTTAGGGTTTAAATTTATATAAAAACAATAAAAATGAGTTAATTTTTATTTAGAACACTATACAATTTCTTTCTCCTCTATGGATTTTTCAGACGATTTTTTAAAATATTGATAAATTCATTTAGGGGAGTAAAAAAATTATAAAGTTGTAATATAATATACATTTAACACATCAAGTGAATGAAATAAAATTATCATTATTTTATCAATTACCAATGGATTATTTATAATAACATAAATTAAATCTAAATATATTACAAATATTGATGTAGGAATTAACTTAATAGTAATTCAATATTGTAATATATGTGATTTTTAAAAATAAATATGGAGTGTTAGTTAGCATACCGTATAACTCTCTGAATAGGTATTAATAAAATAATCACTTGTTTATCAATATAAAATGTTGATCAATAGACATGTTCAAAGGTATGTAAGACAATAAACATATAATTAGTTATGATATTTAAAAAGAGGAAATAATAGATTTTCATTACATAACTCATAATCCCTTAACCAGGATACACACAATTTCCATACATCAGAAACCTTAATGATGGTTTATCCAAAACATTGGTTGGTATATCAGTACTTCCATTAAATCAATTGATACCTCAACATGCCCATTAATTTTATAAGGGATTTTCTATGATTCCAATCATTTGGAATCCTCAAGAAAGCTATCTAATATACAAAATATTAAAAACATAAACACTATATTTACATGGAAACATTAAAATATTAGTTTTAATATAATGACCCAGCCTTAAACCTTACTTAATATTGAATTAAATGAGTAATTCACATTGAGGATCTTTTCAGGTTTAGAGTTTTAGAGAATTAGGACATAACTATTACATCTCAAAAGATTACAAAGTAGTCGCTTCTACTAAATTTCCATAAAATAAAAACCCTTTAAAAGAAACATTTATAGTTACATGTTTTAGGTAGCATGACATTCCCTTGATCCCATCCTTGACCATATTCCATGCTATGTCCTGTGAAAAACATTTCAAAAAACTTGGGATGAGCATAAGAAGCTCAGTAAGGGATACACAAAGAATGAAAACTGTTAGTTTTTCAAAACAACAAGTAAACCATGAATACTTTATCAATGTAATACTATTCACCTTCATGAAGTAGTAAAAACTTTTCACTGAAAAAAAAGTATCATTACTTACCTTTTTCTAACCAAAGGATTACCATAAACCCCATATAAAGAACACATAACATATATAAAGGTAACTTGGGACATAAACATACTTAAGTGGAATAACCATACGGTCGACTTCCACACATATCACTTAATGGAATAGCCATACGGAAAATTTCCATACATACTTAATGGAATAGCCATACGGCCGACTTCCATACATATCACTTAATGGAATAGCCATACGGCCAATTTCCATACATACTTAATGGAATAGCCATACGGCCGACTTCCATACCCAATGCATTGGAGGTTATAACGTAACCACCCGTCCTGGTATTCACGGCACCACCCGTCATATGGTTTATAACGTAACTACCCGTTAAAATGTCCAAGTACCAATATAAAATCATAAAACATAAAACCAATATAAATGAATGATAACATTTCCACATCACAATATATCATAATATAATCCTTTATCAAAACCATTTTCAAAACCATTTAAAACATTTAATAAAGATATTTTTGAATCAAAGTGTCCCATACCACCTTGAAGCTTAAAATTTTAAACCATTAATATCCATATAAATAAATCCTTAAAACCATTTTGAAAACATGGATATTAATAAGAACAAATAATTAAAACATTTAAAACGACATTTTGGTTAAAGGGGTTTTACCAAAATTAGAGATACTTGAATACAATGATTGAGGAATAAAATTTAGTCAGAACTTTATAATATCATGATAATAAATGGATTCATGATATAATACTCCAAAGGACAGTATATACACCATATAAGAGTGAATTGGTGCATAACAACAATGAACCCTCAATAGAAATGTCAAATGTGATGAAATCCCTTATAAAGAAGGTATCCTTAAATTAAGGACAAATCAATCTCAAAAATATGTGTGAAAAATATAAATACACCCAATATAAGTGGATATTAAGTGTAAAACAATAAAAGGTCATTCACACATATTCAATGGATGACATATTCAATGACTACAGGTTGAACCCAAAGAAATTGAAATTGGGTTAAAAAGTTCCCTTGACAGCCTAACGGCATCACATCAAAATGAGTTGATGAAAGATAAAAAGTGTATCTCATAACTTGGACATAAAATTTACATCAATAAGGATATATGAGAACATATCCCAACATAACAATATGTAAATTAAAAGACCCAAAAAAAGAAGTCTTAAAAAAAGGAGGGTGAAAGGTTCCCTTATCGACTTGGGTTTCTTTCAAAACATACACCCCATGAAGGAAGGACAATAGATCATTGATGTAAATACTCATAAACGAAAGTATATTACACAATGAGTAGAATAATTGGCAGTACATACACCACTCAATTGAATTTGGGGCAAATGTAGCATAAATCTCATGGGAATAAAAGTGAGATGAAAAATCCCTTACAAAAACTCGGCAGCCTAACGGCGCCACATAAAACTTCCAAATATGGATTGATGAGATCAAATAGGGTATCTCATCACATTACAATAAAATGAACAGAAAGAGTAATATAAAAGAACATTCCACCAACATTACAAAGAGGAGCCTAAAAGAAGTGACATAAAGGAGAGTACATAAAAAGAAAGAGAGCGGTTAGATCTCTTACGAAAGTTCGGCAGCCTAACGGCGCCACTCAAAACTTCCAAAATGGATTGATGAGAGAGAATAGGGTCTCTCATCACATGAACATAAAAATTACAGTAGGAGTAATATAAAATAACATCCCAATCATAAGAAAGATGAGCTTAAAAGAAATGACATAAATGAGCGTACTTAAAAAGAAAGAGAGTTGTAGGATCCCTTACCTCGGGTCCGACTTGACTCGATCGTTCTTTAATCTCCTAAATAATAAACTTGAGTTAATTTATACTTCCTTAAGAACTTTTTTAAAGTTCATTATTCCTTTTATATCACTTATTACCATGTTATAAACATTATTTAATCATTTAAGTTAATCATGTTTGTTTTGTCGATATTTGGTTCTTAAGTCGGAAGTGGACTTCTTACAATTACATGTTGTTCGTGTGGTCAAAGGTTATTTATGTCCAGAATCAAATTCCTGATTTGGATATAATATTTATCATATATATCCAGAATATACATGTATTTATAACATTACATAATCATTTAGAGGTAAGAAATGAAGTGCACCGTTCATGGAGACGGTAAGCCATACGTACGCATGAACGCTACTTTCATTTCTTTGTCATATTAATGGAATTAAAACTAAATGATAGGTACGTATATTTTAATTCCAGAATTATATTCATCATTTAGATATATCATTAATTATATATATCCATTATATACATGTACTTTTAATAGGACATTACATTTGGGGGTATGAAATGAAATGCACCGTTCATGGAGACGGTAAGCCGTACGTACGCATGAACGCTACTTTCATTTCTATATCATACTTTAATGGAAATAAATAATAATGATATAGAGGTATATTATAATTCCAGTATAAAATCATATATAATAACTTTAAATCCATCATTTACATTTCCCACATATGGCATTAACGAATCACATCACTTTGAGGGGGTGGTAGTCCGCACTTCCTTAAATGAAGATATCCTGTTTACCCATAATGGAAACCATGAAGGTATGCTAAAAATGAAAAATAAAGAAGCTTAAAGAAAACATAAACATATTATATATCATATATAAAAATAGTGACATCATAATGGACACATTTGAAGGTGTTAAATGAGTATTGAACAATCATCGTTTCGGGAGGCAGAATTTCGCCATCCACAGAAACCGTATGTTCATTAACCATTTGATGTAGTTGTGTGAGAGTGTAGCTCAAATAAATCTTATAACAACATCCTAGTATATTGAAGATACTGTTGTTGTTATAAAAGAAGTAAATAAAAAGAGTTTAGAGGGTTGGAGAAGCAAAATAAAACAAATGAACAAGAGAGAACGAATTACCTTTAAAAGTGTAACTCCTTTTGATTTGAGCCTAAAGGCTTCCTTTGAAAGGATTCTGCCCAAAGGGAATCCTCTAGGATGAGTAGAGGGATGTGGAGAGAGTAAATGGGTAGGGGTTGGTCGAGCCAAAGGCTTGAGGAGTGTGTGAAATGAGGTAGAGGTGGGGGCTTTTATAAGAGGAGAGGAGGGGCACTTTTGGAAAAAAAAGAAATATTACTTTATTTGAAAATGTGTTTCGGTTTTAAAAGGTCCCACATTGATAGAATTCGTGGATAAGGTGATAAGGGTTCTAACTCCACTCATCCAATTGGTTTTGGACATGTTTAGTTCATAGATTTTACATTATCTTTCCATTTTATTTAAATCTTCAAATAATGATGTCATCACTGCATCATTATTATGTCATAAATAATTCAATTTATTTAATGTCTAAAAATTATAAAAAAAAATACTATGATGTATGAAATCTTTTTATCTTTCCAATGACTATTTATAATCAAAATGTGGACCTGTGTAACCCTACTTAAATATTGTTTTAATAAAACAACTCATGTTTGTGTCAATTTAAGTTTAACATTAAATAAAAAGTTATTTATGTCATTTCCCAACCAAAGTGTCTCCAAGGGGTCCCCAAGTTGACCCATCGCTTGTATTGGTCGGCCATGACACAACCAATAAGGTTGGGACATGTGTCTAGGTCACTTTATATTACTAAAGCATTATTTATACCTTAAACTACCCTAATTACCACTAATCGCGATTATGAACTTAATAAGTTACTATTCACCAAAAAATTATTTTTATCCCATTGAACCACATTTTACTTCTTAATGACAACCATGTATGTAGGATTTTTGAAATTCAAAACACAATGATTGCAAAATTTCATTTAAACGGAAAATCAGTCTTTATAAGTACCACTTAGTGGTTTCACTATTCATCAAAAATTGTAGTTTTTCAGAAAAATACCAAAACAGCACCCTAAGCTATATTTGATATTTCGAATTCAAAAATGAAGTCCGTTTTACAAAATTGAAAACATATTAGTCACATTAATTAATTTAATAATTAATTCCCGCTGTCAGAGGAAATAGCGTGTTTTTATAAAACAATAAGTATCAAAAGATTGACACTAGTTTAAGTTTGATTTCAAAGTGAAATTAATTCCAATGACCACTATTGGATTTAATGGTAAAAATATTTTCTAATTTCACTTTAAAACCAATTCAAAATATTATCTATTCATATCAATAAATTAGATTAAAAAGTGGTTTTGAATTAAAACACAACATTTTACACTATTCATTAAAAAAATGAACTTTATCGGAAAAATACCAAAAAACTACACAAAGTAAAATTTGACGTCCCGATTCTTAATAAGAGTTTTATTTGGTCCAAAAGAATGTATAAGAGTAATAAAAACTATATTTAATGATAGTTCTCAATTAAAAGGCGATAAGTGAACCTTTAGTGAAAACTAGGGCATATACGCCTAAAATTGATTTCTTTCCGTATTTTAAGCCTTTAGCTTTTATTGGATAAATGTAAAAACATATATAATCATATTTTAGTTTTTTCTATCCATTCCTGCCAATACAACGGCTACATGTTAACTACCATTTAAAATAATATTATTTTATTATTAGAGTGCAACGTAAGATTCCCAAGAAACTCGTTGTTGCGTGTTGGGTACGCCATCGAGCATAGCGTCCCCTTTAAAGTCATATTAATATTTTATTCACAAATATGGGTAAATATAGAGATGTAATATTCTTTATTTACCTAGGGTGTTACATCCTTCCCCCCTATTGGGAATTGCGTCCTCGCAATTTTAAATTTGGGCTTGGAAACATCCTTGAAAGTCCCACATCGGAACAAAAGTCGGTAAAACAAACACTTTAAAATAAAGAAAGATAAGTACAAAGGTCACCCGAGTTAACCCATACTAGGATTCCAAGTATGAAAATATGGACATGGAGGAAAAAACAAAGGGTCATGTTCTGATGGAGAGTGATAGAAAACATGTTTAGGAGAAAGTTAACCACTAGAAAATCACAAACTTGTGATGGGTTAAACGGTATTCGATTCCCTAGTAGGAAAAGTTAATAGAAAACATTTTTGTTTTAAGTTACTTTTTATTGAGGAATTTATTCATAAGGAAACAAAATCACTTATCATATTGACTTTCAACTTTTATTAGATTCCTTACACAAACTCATATTTTCTCCAAAAGACGAGTATTTAGGAAGACTTGTTCACATTAAGAGTACAATAATCAACTTCTAGAGAATCACCTAATCCAAAAAATAGAACTATATACTTCCCATGTCTTTAGACTTTAAGAAAAACCAAAACCAAAAAGGCTAGTACAAGATCAGATAATCTAGAAAAGGATAACCCTTTATAAAAAGAAAATCTATTCTTAGTCTCCAAAATTTGTCCAACAAAATCCAAAGTTCAACAAGGACCATTCTATAATCAATTTGTCCATAAAATTCTTCAATGTAAACCAATATAAGATTGAAACCCAAACATTTTAATGATTTAGTCACATAGTCTTCCAAGTTAAATTGTAACATTTATCTCCAAACAACATCAGTTGCTCCTAATGTCCCGTATTGAAAAGTAATTAACCTAATCACATATCCTCCATGATAGGTTAATCATTTTCATAAATAACCAAAAATCATCATACTATTAATTCATAAAATTATATAACCAGAAAGAATCAGTCAAACTAACCAGGGACTTCACGTAGTCCAGTGGTAGGTGATAAATACCAGTCGCACTTTGGTTGTGGGTTCAATTCCCGTAGCTCTGTCCGACGCGACGGGTTCTCACACGGTCTGTGTGTTGTCTTTTTTCCAAAACTATATAATTCTTAAAACATTCCCCAAAATGAGATAAAATCTTCAAGAATAATCATAACATATTTTAACCTCAAGTTTATCTCATTCCTTTCATTTTCCATCATATCATACAGTAACCCATAATTACCTAAAAATTAAGTATCATATAAACCCTAATGGTTACCTTAATAATTATTACCTGAATTTCCACATCGAGTTGGCCATCCCGTACATGATGCATTAGAGAACTCACCAAGGTTGAAGTGGTTGATCATGACTCCTTGATATTTGGTTTAGAACAACCACGAGTTTCCTCATTGAATCCTCCATTTTATCTAGTATCTTAATCAGAGAACCCCCACAGTTTCCTTCAAACCTGTTGTCTCTTTGGTGCCTGCTAGATCTATCCATTCACTAAAAATAGAAATGTCAGTGTGAGTATATCAACAAAACCATCATGTACTAATGAGGAATGTAAACACTAAGATACACTTAATCATTCACTTTATCTAAAACTAGGACTCTTTCTGAAATCCTAACCATTATGGTAATGTCACTTATGCTTAAAGAATACCCTAACCTCTAAAGTTATCTAAACCGACCTTTGATACCAACTATAAGGCCCCATCCTTAAACCTTACTTAATATTGAATTAAATGAGTAATTCACATTGAGGATCTTTTCAGGTTTAGAGTTTTATAGAATTAGGACATAACTATTAAATCTCAAAAGATTACAGAGTAGTCGCTTCTACTAAATTTCCATAAAATAAAAACCCTTTAAAAGAAACATTTATAGTTCCATGTTTTAGGTAGCATGACTTTCCCTTGATCCCATCCTTGACCCTATTCCATGATATGTCCTGTGAAAAACATTTCAAAAAACTTGGGATGAGCATAAGAAGCTCAGTAAGGGATACACAAAGAATGAAAACTGTTAGTTTTTCAAAACAACAAGTAAACCATGAATACTTTATCAATGTAATACATTTCACCTTCATGAAGTAGTAAAAACTTTTCACTGAAAAAAAAGTATCATTACTTACCTTTTTGTAACCAAAGGATTACCATAAAACCCATATAAAGAACACATAACATATATAAAGGTAACTTGGGACATAATCATACATAAGTGGAATAACCATACGGTCGACTTCCACACATATCACTTAATGGAATAGCCATACGGCCAATTTCCATACATACTTAATGGAATAGCCATACGGCCGACTTCCATACATATCACTTAATGGAATAGCCATACGGACAATTTCCATACATACTTAATGGAATAGCCATACGGCCGACTTCCATACCCAATGCATTGGAGGTTATAACGTAACCACCCGTCCTGGTATTCACGGCACCACCCGTCATATGGTTTATAACGTAACCACCCGTTAAAATGTCCAAGTACCAATATAAAATCATAAAACATTAAACCAATATAAAGGAATGATAACATTTCCACATCACAATATATCATAATAGAATCCTTTATCAAAACCATTTTCAAAAGCATTTAAAACATTTAGTAAAGATATTTTTGAATCAAAGTGTCCCATACCACCTTGAAGCTTAAAATTTTAAACCATTAATATCCATATAAATGAATCCTTAAAACCATTTTGAAAACATGGATATTAATAAGAACAAATAATTAAAACATTTAAAACGACATTTTGGTTAAAGGGGTTTTACCAAAATTAGAGACACTTGAATACAATAATTGAGGAATAACATTTAGTCAGAACATTATAATATCATGAGAATAAATGGATTCATGATATAATACTCCAAAGGACAGTATATACACCATATAATAGTTAATTGGTGCATAACAACAATGAACCCTTAATAGAAATGTCAAATGTGATGAAATCCCTTATAAAGAAGGTATCCTTAAATTAAGGACAAATCAATCTCAAAAATATGTGTGAAAAATATAAATACATCCAATATAAGTGGATATTAAGTTTAAAACAATAAAAGGTAATTCACACATATTCAATGGATGACATATTCAATGACTACAGGTTGAACCCAATGAAATCGAAATTGGGTTAAAAAGTTCCCTTGACAGCCTAACGGCATCACATCAAAATGAGTTGATGAGAGATAAAAAGTGTATCTCATCACTTGGACATAAAATTTAGATCAATAAGGATATATGAGAACATATCCCAACATAAAAATATGTAAATTAAAAGACCCAACAAAAGAAGTCTTTTAAAAAAAAGGAGGGTGAAAGGTTCCCTTACCGACTTGGGTATCTTTCAAAACATACACCCCATGAAAGAAGGACAATAGATCATTGATGTAAATACTCATAAACGAAAGTATATTACACAAAGAGTAGAATAATTGGCAGTAAATACACCACTCAATGGAATTTTGTGCAAATGTAGCATAAATCTCATGGGAATAAAAGTGAGATGAAAAATCCCTTACAAAAACTCGGCAGCCTAACATCGCCACATAAAACTTCCGAATATGGATTGATGAGATCACATAGGGTATCTCATCACATTAAAATAAAATGAACAGCAAGAGTAATATAAAAGAACATACCCCCAACATTACAAAGAGGAGCCTAAAAGAAGTGACATAAAGGAGAGTACGTAAAAAGAAAGAGAGAGGTTAGATCTCTTACGAAAGTTTGGCAGCCTAACGGCGCCACTGAAAACTTCCAAAATGGATTGATGAGAGAGAATAGGGTCTCTTATCACATGAACATAAAAATTACAGTAGGAGTAATATAAAATAACATCCCAATCATAAGAAATACGAGCTTAAAAGAAATGACATAAAATAGTGCACTTAAAAAGAAAGAGAGTTGTAGGATCCCTTACCTCGGGTCCGACTTGACTCGATCGTTCTTTAATCTCCTGAATAATAAACTTGAGTTAATTTATACTTCCTTAAGAACCTTTTTAAAGTTCATTATTACTTTTATATCACTTATTACCATGTTATAAACATTATTTAATCATTTAAGTTAATCATGTTTGTTTTGTCGATATTTGGTTCTTAAGTCGAAAGTGGACTTCTTACAATTACATGTTGTTCGTGTGGTCAAAGGTTCTTTATATCCAGAATGAAATTCCTGATTTGGATATAATATTTATCATATATATCCAGCATATACATGTATTTATAACATTACATAATCATTTAGAGGTAAGAAATGAAATGCACCGTTAATGGAGACGGTAAGTCGTACGTACGCATGAACACTAGTTTCATTTCTTTGTCATATTAATGGAATTAAAACTAAATGAGAGGTATGTATATTTTAATTCCAGAATTATATTCATCATTTAGACATATCATTAATTATATATATCCATTATATACATGTACTTTTAATAGGACATTACATTTGGGGATAAGAAATGAAATGCACCGTTCATGGAGACGGTAAGCCGTACGTACGCATGAACGCTACTTTCATTTCTATCTCATACTTTAATGGAAATAAATAATAATTATATAGAGGTATATTATAATTCCAGTATAAAATCATATATAATAACTTTAAATCCATCCTTTACACGTCCCACATATGGCATTAACGAATCACATCACTTTGAGGGGGCGGTAGTCCGCACTTCCTTAAATGAAGATATCGTGCTTACCCATAATGGAAACCATGAAGGTATGCTAAAAATGAAAAATACATAAGCTTAAAGAAAACATAAACATATTATATATCATATATAAAAATAGTGACATCATAATGTACACCTTTGAAGGTGTTAAATGAGTATTGAACAATCATCGTTTCAGGAGGCAGAATTTCGCCATCCACGAAAACCGTATGTTCTTTAACCATTTGATGTAGTTTTGTGAGAGTGTAGCTCAAATAAATCTTATAAAAACATCCTAGTATATTGAAGATACTGGTGTGGTTATAAAATAAGTAAATAAAAAGAGTTTATAGGGTTGGAGAAGCAAAATAAAACAAATGAACAAGAGAGAACGAATTACCTTTAAAAGTGTAACTCCTTTTGATTTGAGCCTAAAGGCTTCCTTTGAAAGGATTCTGCCCAAAGGGAATCCTCTAGGATGAGTAGAGGGATGTGGAGAGAGTAAATGGGCAGGGGTTGGCCGAGCCAAAGGCTTGAGGAGTGTGCGAAATGAGGTAGAGGTGGGGGCCTTTTATAAGAGGAGAGGAGGGGCACTTTTGGAAAGTAAAGAAATATTACTTTATTTGAAAATGTGTTTCGGTTTCAAAAGGTCCCACATTGATAGAATTCGTGGATAAGGTGATAAGGGTTCGAAATACACTCATCCAATTGGTTTTGGACATGTGTATTTCATTGATTTTACATTATCTTTCCATTTTATTTAAATCGTCAAATAATGATGTCATCACTGCATCATTGTTATGTCATAACTAATTTAATTTATATAATGTCTAAAAATTAAAAAAAAAATACTATGATGTATGAAATCTTTTTTTCTTTCCATGTACTATTTATAATCAAAATTTGGACCTGTGTAACCCTACTTAAATATGGTTTTAGTAAAACAACTCATGTTTGTGTCAATTTAAGTTTAACATTAAATAAAAAGTTATTTATGTCATTTCCCAACCAAAGTGTCTCCATGGGGTCCCCAAGTTGACCCATCGCTTGTCTTGGTCGGACATGACACAACCAATAAGGTTGGGACATGTGTCTAGGTCACTTTATATTATTAAAGCATTATTTATACCTTAAACTACCCTAATTACCACTAATCGCGATTAAGAACTTAATAAGTTACTATTCACCAAAAAATTATTTTTATCGCATTGAACCACATTTTACTTCTTAATGACAACCATGTATGTCGGATTTTTGAAATTCAAAACACAATGATTGCAAAATTTCATTTAAATGGAAAATCAGTCTTTATAAGTACCACTTAGTGGTTTCACTATTCATCAAAAATTGTAGTTTTTCAGAAAAATACCAAAACATCACCCTAAGCTATATTTGATATTCCGAATTCAAAAATGAAGTCTGTTTTACAAAATTCAAAACATATTAGTCACATTAATTAATTTAATAATTAATTCCCGCTGTCAGAGAAAATAGCGTGTTTTTATAAAATAATAAGTATCAAAAGATTGACACTAGTTTAAGTTTGATTTCAAAGTGAAATTAATTCCAATGACCACTATTGGATTTAATGGTAAAAATATTTTCTAATTTCACTTTAAAACCAATTCAAAACATTATCTAATCATATAAATAAATTAGATTAAAAAGAGGTTTTCAATTAAAACACAACATTTTACACTATTCATTAAAAAAATGAACATTATCGGAAAAATACCAAAAAACTACACAAAGTAAAATTTGACGTCCCGATTCTTAATAAGAGTTTTATTTGGTCCAAAAGAATGTATAAGAGTGATCGAAACTATATTTAATGATTGTTCTCCATTAAAAGGCGATAAGTAAACCTTTAGTGAAAACTAGGGCATATACGCCTAAAATTGATTTCTTTCCGTATTTTAAGCCTTTAGCTTTTATTGGATAAATGTAAAAACATATATAATCATATTTTAGTTATTTCTATCCATTCCCGCCAATACAACGGCTACATGTTAACTACCATTTAAAATAATATTATTTTATTTTTAGAGTGCAACGTAAGATTCCCAAGAAACTCGTTGTTGCGTGTTGGGTACGCCATCGAGCATAGCGTCCCCTTTAAAGTCATATTAATATTTTATTCACAAATATGTGTAAATATAAAGATGTAATATTCTTTATTTACCTGGGGTGTTACATTTAATATATAGTAGGAAGAATGAAAAATTTTTAAAATGATTGGAAACACTCTAAAAAAAATTAAATTTCAATGATTTAAATAAATAAAAAACATTCATAATATATATATAAACATGAGGGAATTTCTACTTATAACTATTGAGGTGTTTTGATATTTATTAGAATCACTATAATAAACATTAATGGTATTAATTTAACAAAACATGGTGTTTTTAGAAAATAAATTGGTAACAACCATACAATTTTTGTTGAATTTTGTTATAGTTTCACATAATAATAATTTGAATGAACACAAATAAATTAATTTTTAAAAATAGTTAAATTAACGAATAATTTAGTAATCAGGTTCTCATTTTTACATTAAATCTTTATCCCATGGTAAAATAAAATTCCATAGGTCATTATATTTTCACAAATCATTATAACATCAATATCTTTCAAACATCATGTTATCAATAATTAATATTTATATTATATATTGAAATCACGAAAAAAAACAAATAATATTTAGTTAAGACCACATACTAAATGATTTATTTTGAAATATAAAAAAACAAATTATATAGAGTCAATGAGTCCTCATTTTCGATGTTTATCAACCAATAACATGAAAAAGGGGAAACGTGAACTTAAAAATTTTTATAACTAAACAAACTTTGTTAATAATCAAAATAGTTGGAAGAATGATAGTGATATGATTATGAAAACGATTTTATACAAGTAAATAATAAATATAATTTTATTATTATATATTTAAATATCTAAATATGCTTATTGAAACATAACATAAGATACTTTCTTTTAAAAAATTAATTTTCCCATCCATCATTATTCCATCCATCTCTCAGTTAATTTAAATATCTCACTAATATTCCTATTTATTCTATAGGGGTTATTAAATGTAATTTTGAAGAATAATTTACTTTTTTAAAATCATTAAACATATATGTTCACTATACCCCATATGTTTAATTTTAAATTTTTTACAAATGTTACAAAAAGGGTTTTTTTAATTTTTCATCTTGACCGCCATTTTATATATTTTAATTTTTTTCATCCTCAGCAAGTTAACAAGGTATTTAAAATAACAACTTTTCACTTTTATTCTATAAATATTCATTTTTATTAATTTTTTAAGAAAAATGTTATTTTTCCTAATAATTACGTGAAAAATAAAATTGTTTTGGTTATAGGTTCAAATGAATTTTGAAGGGTTTTATGATGAAAATGAAAAATATTACAAAATTTTGTTTCAATATATAGTATTTTGCCAATTATAGATGATGACGGGAGAGGCTGATATATCTTATGATGATGGATGAGACTAGGATAACTCTCTAATGAAGTTGTTGATGATTTACACTTTTAAGCTAAAAATGAAAAAGATAATAGGCACAATTTCTCTTATGGAGATAACATGTATATTTTATATATAATATTAATAAACATGGTTGAATAAATGTTATGAATAATATGCACCTAGAAACATAAATTATACTATTAAAATTTTTATGTAATTATATTTACTTTTAGAGGTAAGGAATGATTATGAACTTAAATATTGGAATGGTTTCAAAAAAATAAAGAATTTCAATGTTCTATGTGATTCATCTAGGGTTTTAAGATACGTAATAATAAATAATAAATTATTTATTTAGCCGATATTTTATTTCCATAAATATAGGTTTTTAATTTATCTTCATATATTTTTATTGTGAAAAAGGTAAACATTTTTTTTAATCATATTTTCGAGGTACTTAAGGCATTCATTTATTTTTATATCCATTACTATCATTTTTTGTTCTTATCCTATTTTATTAATTCGATTCAATACATATATGTATTATTAGGAACTATTATACTTTAAAATGTTACACATTCAACATGACTAATAATAAGAAAAATTGTATTAAATAAAACATGTGTATAAAAATTAATCGTTGTTTTGTTGAAAAAATATACATTTTTTGGACGTTTCTACTTTTTTATGTTATATTTGTTTGATAATTCAATATAATTTTATCTCACAACAACATGGTAATGTAAAGAAATAAATATAATAATATGTAGACACTTATTTAATGGTTTTAATGTTACATTTCAAAATTTTTGAAAATTTTTATAGTATTCGATACATTTATTTTTAATAAAATGATTAAATAATCCATTAAGATAATCATATTTATGTTTTTTAATCATATTATAGACTTTGAATATTTCCATGTTAATTAATTTAAACATTGCCTACCTAGAATAAATTTCGATAGAGGAATGAAAAAAGCTAATGTAGAAATGTATCTTTTGGATAATAATTTTTTGGCAATAGTAACTTGAAATAATTATAAGAAATAATTTTTTTATTGTTAACATAGTTTAAATAGTCTATTAATGGCTGAACTCATGAAGTATAACAACATAAATCACTATATAAAAATATATTTACAATGGATAATTTCATTAAATACCACACAACTGTTTTTAGTGGATTTGAAAACATAGTGAACTATAAAGGAGAGATAAATTCATTTGATAATATATTTAATGTTTTGTTATTTAAAAAAGCAAAAAATTTAATTAATTATGTTTATCTTTTTTAAGGTTAAGTAGCTTAATAGTTCTCTTTGACTAATTACAATAATGAAATTTCTGAAACTGAATATATAGAGTAGACTATATTTCAATCTATTTTCATTAAACATATTTTTCTAAATTTTTTGTGACATAGAATGGAATGGAAATATTTGGAGTTGAAAGAAACATAACAAGAAATAATTTCTTATATTATTGAAAATTTTTCAACATTGGACACATAAACATAAAATTTTATTCTAGACCATAATAATAAAATTAAATGAATTTAATGAGTTCTAAAACCATGTTGGTAAAAAGGGATTAACACATATGGATTTATATGTTATAAGATGGGTTTTCAATATGTTTTGAAAGCTGAGATGGAATTTTTTGATACCTATATACGTCTTAAAAATATGTGTAAGAAGCGGTCTAGGTTGAAAGAAAGGGAAAATTAATCAAATATAAAAATTTTAAGTATGTATCGCAAATGATTTAAATGTATTTTAGTTAAATTTAATGAATATTTGATAGAATCATTTCAGTGTTTCTGATGTGTAAATATTGTATTATTGGGGTGTGACAGAATTTAATAGATTTACTATGAAAAAAGTAATGGAAAATTAGATATTTATGAACAATTTTATGTTTTAATTGCATTGAGTTTGAAATTTATGCTAACACATGTCTAATGTTAGTGAATAAATGTGTATGTCATCATGATATAAATCACTAAGGTTCAATGATGTCATTTTTAACTATTGCGGTCAATTTGGGACCCTTAAATAATGTTTTTATAAGTATATTACATTTTAATCAAATTATTACAATGTTTTGATTGACTTGGTATCTATACATCATTTTATATCTAGGGAATTGAAATATAAAATGGAAATAGCTAATCAAGAAATAAAGGGATAAGTTATGGTAAAACATTATTATATTTTAAAGGAATATATATATATATATATAAATTTTCATTTTATCATCTATATAATCAGTTTTTCTAAAACCCATGTTTTCTTTTCAATTATAAAGTTAGTCGTCATTCTATAAAGGTATTGTTTTTTATTTAATCTTGATGAAATTTAATGCAAGGATAATGAATTTTTTTTATATATTTTCTTTCATTTTTAATAATAAATTTATATCATTGATAACATGTAAATAATATGAGAAACAGATAAAATATTGAAGTGACAGTTAGTATTCACATATTGTTGGGAAAAAGGAAACTATTGGAATTTGTTATATTTCACTACTGACATAATAGTTGACTGTATTTCATGATGATGTCACATGTTTTATTCTTGATTGAGAGATTGAATTTATAGGTAACTTTATTACTAATGATATGATAATTTCATAACCACCTAATAAAATAGATAATGTAAATATTTGGTAATTAAAAATTTAGTTATATGTGTTTCCTGATAATGGATTCATCCCCTCTAAAAATACATCTTAGGGTTCCCAAATTCATTTCATTAATTGAAGGATAGTCCCATTATACAATTTATTGTTTATATAGAACCCAATAAAATCATTGATATGAATATTTATGTTTTACTTTTTGTTAATGACATATTGAATCAAATCTATGAAGATTAATGTTTTTAATGATTTAACCCATGTATGGGAATCCTCAGATGAAGGTGTTGGAGGAACATATTTTGGAGATGACTTCCCATATTCGTTATTCACATTATGAGTTTGTAGATATTTATTTTGGGTTAAATAATTATTCATTTATATTTATATATCATATAAATAGAGTTTTTATTAATTAGATTAAATATTATTCAAATGGTTATGAGAGTTATGAGAGATATATATGGATTTTTCTGTATATTTATTGTCAAAAGAAGTGGTAAAAAATTATAAAATTTAAAATTTTGGTTAAAATATATTTCAATAATTAGGAATATTATTTCAAAATATATCATTTCTATTGATCCTACTAAATCAAAAGTTTTTAAATATAACCCAAGTGCATTCAATGTCATATATATTTTATTTTTTCTCAGATTATTTATTTTCCATCTACATTTATCAAAAACAATTTTTAGTTATCTATCCTAATAAATAATATAACCCAAAAGATGTTAAATTTATCTATATAAAGCAATGTCTTGGATATTTTCCCAAATTTAAAAGAATACTAGTTAATGTTCCACTAAGACCCATTATAACAATAATTTGTGAATTTATTATTTATATTTCTACATAATTGAAGGGACATGGTATTTTATTAATAAAATATGATTGTGTAGTTTCATATGACTCACATCAATAAAAACATAATGACTATAATCACCCTACACATGATGTTGAGACTATGATGATGGCTGGTTATTTAAAAATTTAAAATCCATTTTTATTTAGGCTGAAATATGAAATATATAATGAACATAAATGTTTAATGTATATATTTACTCAAAAAGAGTTGAACATGAGCTAGTGAAATTGGGTGAAACTGATAAAGTCATATTATTTCAGTATGCATAGTTATTCAGGAAAAGGAAACAAGGTATCTGATTCCTTGAGTTGAAAATATACTCTATCATTAGAGATATTACATCTAGAACATGACACATTGGATTCTTATTTTTTGAATGTTGGACTAGAAATTATGTATGTTGGAACTCACCCCATTTGATTCAGTTTCTAGTCAACATATATTTGTTAGATTTTTTTATTTTTTAGAATTTCATGATTCATTAGAAAATCATAAATTTTTGTAAAAGAAAAAATTGGATTTATTTAACATTATAAAATAATGTTCTATGAGTATTTTAAATAGGTTTTGTATACCAAGGGAATCCCTATTGATGATGGAATTAATAAATAAAGAAAACATATGTCAATTTTAATTTCATCTTGGATGAACTAAAAGGTAAATATACTTTTAGGTGTTTTATTGGTGGGGGAAAAAGAATATATAATTCATTTACTATGATATTTTTATGTTTTCTGTATTTTAGGGAAGATAGAATAAAAAGTGACACTTAAATAATTTATGATGAATGAATGGAATTGAGAGAATATATCCACATGTTTTTCTGTGGGGGAAAATTAATATATTATTCATTTCCCTCTATCTATTTTTTTTGTATTTTATTCCTCGATATACCTCAAATTTTTGAAAATGATTTTAAATTAAAAATTATACATAATTAAATATTATCCAATCATTACATCCGAATTTAAATGGATAATATGAGGGAACAATTCAAACATTAGAAGATATTATTTTGGATATCTCTTTATATTATTTGAGAATTTAGATTCAACATCTATTGTATATGGAATATTATTACAATAATAGTATTCTATCCAATATTTAGATTAATCCAATGGAAGAATTATATTAAAATAGTTTTGAAAATTCATCATGTTTTATTAATTTATGGGAAATTGTGTTTTTGGTAAAAATCAATGAATAAGATATGTACATCAATGTAAAGATGATTGTGAACTATATGAGGGAATCTTATAGAAGTTTAAAAAAAATTAAAAATAATGGGTGGAAGGATTTATTATCTCAGTTTGGATCCCATATACTTTTTAAAATAATATCATTGAAAAATTATTATTAATTTTGGAAAAAACTAAAATATATGTATGTGGTTTAGTGGACCATATATATTTTTTTCAGAAGTAATATTCATTTCATATCGAGTGTCCTTAAATATGAGTACACATCTGGTACATGATGTGTCAAATTTTAAGTGCTGAATAAAAAACGTACATGATTAATCTCATTTCTCAACACATGACATAGTCTAGTTTTAATATTATTTTAATTATTCATTATTATGTATTCATATTCTTCTTATATTTATAAAATACATTCTATAATTTTTTATTGAAAAATGGAATAATTTTATTTCATTATATTATTTGTAGTTAAATTACATAGATTAATTGAAAAGAAAAAATTATTAATTTTATAAAATTAATATTAAAAAATGAAGTCATTTTATATTTATCATATCAAATTTTTTAAATTATGATATTTTTGAAAATTATTTATATTTAGTTGAATAGTAAAAAAATAAATATTTTTATTAAAACATTCATGAAATTTCATGTATTTAAAAATAAAATATTATATTTAATTTTGATAACAAAATACATAGTCTTCTTTTTAATAGAAATAATAAAATTATATGTCATAATTTTACAATATTTAGGAATAAAATCTTTTTTAGGCATAAAATTTATCATTTTTTTAAAATAGTTTCGATTGAATTTTATATATTTATTTAAACAATTAATTCTTTATAGTCATGAAAATTTAATATTGGGAAATTGATTTCATATTTGGAATTAGTTGTATCAAATTGGGTAATAATTTCATTTCCATTTTTAACATTATTAGTATTAACCGTGTTAAAACATTCTCATCACCATAATTGATAAAAGAGTTAATAATGGTGTTAAAACTAATTGTTTTGGAATAATGTATTATAAAAAACCTATTTGAATGAGAATGGATGAGTTAATTTTTACTCCTCATCATTATATATTTTAAATATATCAATGTAGATCAACATTCACTCAATAATTATATATAATATACTTTTATATTTTAATTATTTACATTGTATCTATCCCTTATCTTATAAAATTACTCCTTTTATCATCCATTATTAAAACAATGAGCCCTTTAAATCAATAATGACCCACCCAAACACTTTTAATATAATCCTATCTGATTTATATTTGTTCTGGCCTCACAAAAATTCTAACATACTACCTGTTAAGTTGTATTTCATTGGATTTATTCAAAAAAATATTTATAATTCATACCCAAGTGTTTAATGTTTATTTATTTTTATATCTACTGTAAATCTTTTTTTACCATGGTGATTTAATAACATCAGTATATTACATATATTCAAATGTATTCATTTTTATGAAAAATTCAATTTTCATCTCTTTTTATATCCTATGGTAAATGAAATATTCACTCGAGTGTATGTGTGTAATACCACGTCATAAAATCGATCTATTTTTTTTATCATTACTGAATTATGTGTCTTTTAAAATTTATAGATAAAAATATATATATATATTTAGTATTTATGAACTAGTTATGATGTTGTAATGTTAATATACATCTCACCTTCATACCCTTCAATATGTTAGAAAATGAAAAATGTCACTTGTGAATACCTAGAGGATAGAACCACCATGATACAATGTCATTCATTTTTCATTTTCACTATACATGGAATGTCATAATGATGGAAGAAATTAATAATGAATAAACTTATAATTTATTTATTACAAAATAAATGTGAACTATTATCTATATTATTAATTTCCCTCTAGGTAGGATAATTAATATATTATTCACGATTCCTGTGCATAATAATATAGTTTTTAGAAGTAGATAGTATTCCCAATATTATATGGATATTTACTATTTAGAAGTTTTCATTGAAAAAGGTTATTTATCCGTATGACTACATGAAGATGGAATGCAGTTTATTATTTTTTTAAATTAGTTTTTTTCCATTGATTATAATTAATTGTTAAAATCATACATTTCTTTAGGAAAAAGATGTTTATTAGTATAAATGATTAAGGGTGATATCAATATATCTCCTAAGTATTATTTTGCCCGATATATCCTTCCAAACCATGGGGAATAATTTTGTTTTAAAATGGTAAAATTGGTGGATATTTCTCAGCTGTATACTATTATAAACTATAAATATTTTATTCTAAAATATATAAATCATGACTGAACCAATATTATAAATATTATGATATAAGATACTTATATTATGCTAGAAAAGTGTTTTATAGATATATTGAGATTAAAAAAAGGGAATTAATATTTTTAATCAATTAGGGGTGAATTGGCTTGAAATTATTTCATGAGTAATCATATGAATCAAAATAATTTCATGGTTTTAATTTTATTAATTATGGTTTCCTAATTATATTACCTTGTTAAAGGTTCTTTTTCAATTATAGAGATTTGTTTTTGAAGTATTAAATGTTTTATATGAATAATGGTAATTATTTTCATGGTCCTTAATGTTTTCAATATAATAATGATATTCATTTTTGATGTCCAATAATGAACTATATGTGTGTATTCCTCATTTTAAAATATTTTTCACTACATATAGTGATATTTAAGAACTAAAAAATTTTCAAACAATATTCATTCGTCTGATATTAAAAAAAACAAATGTTTCATTAAATGATAATGTCGTGTAAAAAATATTCCATATTTTTTATGATGAAAATATACATCGTGATGAATTTTCAACTTGGTTATGTAATTTATTCCATAATTAATTAAAAATATAATGTCAAAAAAATAAAAGAATATGAAAATTCTATATAATTAATATTAACATTTTATTATTATTTTTTAAAATTTAACAATTCACTACAATCATGAAAAATTATAATAACAATCTTTTCTTCATGATTTACATGATTTACACATGAAAATCATGCGATTATAAATTTCACATTAAACATCCATTTTCCAAATTTAACATTTGAAGAAATGAATAACCTAAATTCATTCACCTTTTTTTTATTTTTATTATCATATATGGTGAGATTATTAATGTAGTTTAATTATACTTCCCTAGTCTTCCCAATGATAAAATCCACATTATCGTTAAATTTTATATCCTATATGACCTGCGCACAATAAAAACTATCTATAATCACCTCTATTGTATCATTATCCAGAATTACATATATTGATTTTGTAGTACTATAGAGTAATTATTATTGGGATTCATGTTAATATATGTTCTTCATTTATGGTTTCTCTAAAACCATGATCATCTTCAATATTAATAGTCACTAGACCAAATAATGCATCCAAATATTCATTTTAGATCATTCTTATGTCCACATAAATATTCTATAGAAATAAAATTTATATTCTTAGATTTTTTAATCACTTTAATTATCATATATTATATTTCATGACATGTAATGTGAGTATTAAAATTACCTCAACTTATTTTACGTTAAATTCGATAATTCTCCACCTAAATAATTGATTTATTTGGCTTTATTTCATAATTCTCTTAAATTTTCTTATGATAATCCTACATTTTCCATAGTAGTCAAAACATCACAACTATTGGTTAAAAAATCATAAATGCCTAATTTTTATAATTTCTAATTCCTCTGATTCATCCAAAATTGAAAATTAATTCCAAAAAGATTATAATCCTTTTTGGAAAACAGAATCATTAGTTTTCACTAAAATTTAATCAGTGAATTTTACCTTTAGAGTTGATAATATTTATAAACCCAATAAATTCTGTAATCTAGGAAGGTACTCATTCCTAATATGAGGAATTAAAATAATTCCCCCTTTAAATATTAGTTTATGATAAATGAAATTGTTTTTTTCTTTTTCTCATTTTAATTTAAAAAATAATATGAAATCATTATTGAGAAAAAATAATTCCCCTTGGATCATCTTAATCAGGATAGTATATTGAGGAAAAAACACATTACTCTATTACCATAAAATATAATAAAATTATATATAGAAAAAACTTTCATTGAAAGCTCCCTAAACCCCTGGGTTAGAACTATTAAAAGATTTATTGATCATTCCTCTCTCAAAAAAAAGGAATGACAAAAAATCCTCTAAATGGTTCATTAAATGATCTGTACCATGAATAATTTGGATTATATTATGATAAGTGTGACAAAAATATTATCTTAATCTGAAAATTGAAATCCAATTCACAACATAATTTTATTTATGAAACATTAAAAATCATGAACTAGAAATCATTAAATGTTATTCACTGTGACCTCCCATCATGGAAAATGTTCACAATGAACTCTAACTTCACAAATGTGAACTATAATTCATGATCCAATCTACATGAAAAACCACATGTAATCCAACATTTTTAAATCCTTCAAACTATGCTTTTGATGTACCTTGAATACTGCATATTTGTGGATGAGCACTATCAACACCCTTATGTGAAATTTCACATAAAAGACTCGCATTTTTGAACTCCAATATATGATCAGTACCTCACTAATATATTTCTATCATAATCAATTTAATACAGTGATGATATCAAATAATGGATTTTTTTTACATAAAATCCTTATTTGGGATCCTTTTTTTAGAAAATGCCATAAAAATATGATAATAAAATTTACTATTCATCCAATGTAAAAATCCTCACCACACCCCTTTTCCTCGTGATCAGCGAAATATAAACAATACATTTCTATCTATAGACCAAAATCATTGTGAGCCAAAATTTTCAACTGTATGCTCACATACATTGCTTCATATTGGCCCAATAATTATTTCCTTATGATCATGAACTCGCATTTCTAATCTTTATACACAATTTACATGTTATTAATATAATTTAATGTTCAACATCCATGAACATCATTCAAGTATTACATGTATTCACCATTACATTCCATGTAACATGAGTCATGATCCATATATTATTCCTCATGGTGTTCATTATGAGTTTATAGAAAAAATAATTTTTCACATATTTCCTTTTTCATAGATATTTGAATCAATATTGTTTGAAAAAATTGTGAAATTGAGCCAGATTTTTCAAATCCATTTTTCGGAAATCATAAAAACATTATAAAAAACCTAAATATCTAAAATTGATTCATCAATATCATAATGGAATCGTAAATATAAATTTTTTAACCTTGTATTAGAGAAATCAAAAGTTATTCAACTAATATATTTATATAATAATTTCAAAATAATAAAGAAAGTATTTGAAAAATAATTATACTACCAGGAAACAAATATTTAAAATTGTAACATATTTTTTGATAAATATAATAATGGAAATATTAATAATTTTTTTATAAAATAAATAAAAAAATGAAAAATATATTAGTAAAATTATCTATTGTTTAAAAAATATATATTTTAATAAAAGTTGATATAGAACCAAATTTTCATTAGGAAATATATCTTTAATGGTTAAAATGAATTTATTCACATTAAATTCTATATAATAATTTAATCAAATGTAATATATATATAGTATTAATATATTATACATTATATAGTTACAATCAATTAGTTTCATTTTAAAAAATGTATATATTTGAAAAATTCATTGAGAAATTTTCCTTTTCTTACTAAATTAAATTATAAATAAATAATTAATATTTGTTAGTTATTTAATAATAAATAGTTGTATTTTTTCCAGACAATTTGGGGGTTTTCATCATTGAACGTGGGTTAAATGATGATATCCTTAGTATTCATGAAACTATATTTTTAATATGAGGGTGTGATTATGATAAAAATGGTTGTGGTGTACATAAATTAGAGATGGAATGAGGACCATGTAGTTCATAATAATGTTTCCAAACCAATATATGTTTATAATATGTGTGGATATTTTTTTCATGACTTTGTTAATAGATTTGTGGTTTTATTCATGAAATTTTTGTATGTTGTGCTAGATTCATGGTTTTAGCATGGTAGTTTATGAATGATATCATGCAGTATAGGTTTTTCCTATACTGTGAATAGACAATTCATGCTTTAATTTTAATGTTTTTCTTCATTCTCATTTTCATAGTTAGATAGTGACTTATTATCCTTCAATTTCACAATAGGATTGAGGTGGAATGTATTTCAATTGATATGTAATATTATTGGTAAAATTACAAGTCCCTTTTCTAATTTTTTTAAATTTTTTAGGAATTTATGACATTTCTAATTTATATTTTTTTATTAAATTTATAATCATTGTTAGGACCAAGGATTTTCTTATATTACTTATTAGTGATATATTTTACTGTATTTTTTGGAAATATATGATGTTGTGTTAGTCGACGTTGAACATATAGTTTAGTTATTTAGGTTTCATGTACATATTATAATTCCTTTTTGGTTTATTCATTTCATGGTTAATAGAAAACATGTCTTCTATTTCATATTTATTTCCAAAGGATGATTTTTTTAGAGAAACTATCATACTATTTAATTACAAGTTCTTAGTGAACCATAATTCGTTATTTGTTTTACTATATTGTATAATGGATATTTAGGATATGGTTTTGTTATCCAAAAAGATGTTTAATGGATGACATGGAATTTTGAAGTATTTATCATTCCTGTTAGTGTATGATGATAGTATATATTAATTTTGAAGAAATATTAACAATGATGGAGCCATTTTTTTAATTTAAATTCAATTAAATTGATTTTTGGTTTTGTTTTATTATTTTTTATGTATATGAGGGTAATTCAAAAAAAATTATGTTTAATACCCTCTATGCAAGTCTCCATACACTAGCCACTTCTTTTGGGGCTTCAAGGATTATTATTTCTATAAATGTCGACAGAGGAGGGGATCCAATGGGTGTATATTTTGGCACATTTATAGAAAAAACAATAATAATTTTTGAAAGGAATATATATATATATATATATATTATAAATAACATACTATGAAAAATATAACAAATCAATGAAAGTACATATGATAAATTAAAAAACAAATATATTTTATAATTTTCTAATAGATATTATTTAAACAAATATGTATATAATAAATTATAAATGAATACTATCATAAATAAAAATAGATCATTTAATAGGAAAACACAAAAATTAAACTATATTGACAATTTATTCATTTTTATGCCAGTATAAAAATTCATAGACACACACAAACAAACAAACACACACACACACACACACACACACACACACACACACACACATATATATATTTGGGAACTTCATCTATATTTATATGTATATATTTAAATAAATTTTAAAATAATAATAGATATGTGTTATAATAAATATTTTTTCCATAAAACATATTTTTATTTTATGAATTGTATATTGTTCCATGTAATAATTTATAATTACTACTAAATGTTTAAACATGAATGATAATTATTTTCAGCCATCTATTTTATTATTATAGTTTTGAATATATATACAAGAATTTTTAATGGTTTTGTTTTCTCATATATAAAATATTTTATTTTTATTAAACATTACTGATTTTATCTAATCCATATTAAAATAAAATTTAATTACGGAACATATGATATTTGGATATATTTTTTATTTTCAAAATTTTCGTAAAATTCACAATACATTTATAAAAATTATGCTCTAATAATAAATAAATATTTTATATAAGATTGAAATTATATAGAGTTTTTTTAATATTATTAAATACATTGTACCCCAATGAATTAATATTTTACAAGAATAATGTTTATATACAAAAATATTATTATGTTGTGGTTTTGGTAATTTTTGTAGAAGATTATTTTAAATATAAAATGGTATAAATATATAATTTTATTATATTAATTATAAATTTGGTGCGATAAAAAATATTTAGAGTTTATTTAATAAATTGTAATTTTTTTCAACCAAAAAACAATTATTATCAGGTTTTTAGATATTCTATTCAATTTATTATTTAAGAAATATTATCATTTAATCTATTTTTTCATATTTAAATAATGAATTTTTATATCTCATAACATAATTATAGGAATTATGTCAACATGATTTGTCCAATAATTGTAAATGGGAAAACCTTGTCCTATACAAATAAATCATTGTGACTAGTGAATGTTGGTATATCCCTTCCAATTGGTATATTTATGATAAATTTGGAAAATGGGCAAAACCGTTCAACTATGGGATGATGGAGAAACCCAATATAATGTTTCTACGTGGGGTATCTCGATCCATTAGAAGTAAATCACTATGATTGAAATGGTGGCTTGTCTTTCCATGTAGATTTAGTCCCCATGAAGTGCGCACATATGTTCCAGAAATGCATCTTTACTTATAATGAATGATATTAAATGTTATGTGTATTCCAGTATTCCTTGTCTTAATCCAATGTTAGGATTCTTGGGGTCATTATCTTGATTCAATTTTGATTCATGTATTTTGAAAAGCTAATATTTATGTGATGAATTTTTTTTGATATTTGATAAGACAGTTAAGATCTTCTAATGTTATGATCATGTCCTTATACCCTATTACCCATGTTGATTCTCACTTAATTTCATTTCTTCCTTTACTGGGCACATGAGATCAGTAATTTTTAGTTTTCCTTCCCCAACATACCTATATTTATATTAAGTACACTTTTTCTAAGAAGAGTTCTAGTAATGAAGAATGAATTGGGAGATAATGTGACATCCTATGTTTTATGAAACAAACAAAATGTTCAATAGCATACATGATACACTTCATCGAGATTAAACTAAGATCTAAATATTATTATTCAAATGTTAATATTATAACCTAGCCATTGGTATGGTGATAATGAATAGTATCAACTTAATTATGAAAATAAGGTTTAATATTTTATAAATAATGATTCTTTTTGTTTCTAAATTTATTTGAAATGAAAATGAAATAAAATTTAATATAAAGGACATGTTCTTATAAAAAAATACTTAATAGAGAATTATTGTGTTAGTAAAATCATATGACTAATTATAGATTATTATTTAATGAAATATATAATTATCATATTAAATTAAAAATTTTAAAAACCAGTATATATGTTTTCTAGATATCATATATGAACAAATGCAATTTTTTCATATAAAAGAATAATTTTTTTAAAAAAAATACATTTTTACTACCTTTTGATAGATAATCTTTTTTGAATAATTTTTTTCACATTTATATATTCTATTTGAAAATTTAAAATTATCAGTTATAATTATAAAATCTTAATTTAATTTGATTGAATTTTAGTGTTATTATGTTAAAATTCATTTTTAATAATATTTAAAATACTAGATTTTAATCCAAAACTATCTTTTCATATAATTATTTAATATAGATAAATTTTTCCTTAACATTGTTTTAAGGTCTAATTAGATTATGTTTTTAAATTTATTTCCAATTTTTCTGATTCTGTGTAATTTTACCATGAAATTGTATATAAACACAATTCAATATTTTCTTAGTTATAACATTTTAAAAAGCTTCTTTTGGGTTTGGACAAAGGGAATTAATTTTAAATTAATTTCTACCAATTTTGTGTTTTAAATTGGTGATAAATGGATTCCATATTTGGAATCATACGTCCCAAATTGTTTATATAGGTCTCCTTAAATTTTGTACATCATGAATATTATCTTTAGTAACAATTTTTATTTACCAGGGTTTAGGGGTAAATAATGTAAATATGGGTTAAAATAATATAATAATAATAATATAAAACTACCATAAAACGTGACATAATCTTATAGGATGAGATATTTAAAAAATTAGAAACATTTTTTAGATTTTAGGACCCCATGGAGCCTCTGGGGTGTGATATTGAAATTTTATAATATTTATTTTAATAAAAGGGAAATATATCCTAAACATATATCTCATAAATAAAACCATTTTACTTATGTTTATATAAATAATATCATTTACTAAAAATAGTAATTAATAATATAAAATTATGTCATGCATATTAGTATTTTATTTATAATTTTTATAAATTATATGAATAATCTAATTTATGACACAATGATGATGTAATGATTACCATATTAATGAATGCTCAAATGAATGATATTATAAATATTAAATTAAATGTAATTTGAACATTATGATAACATAAAAGTATTTTTATAATGACTATGACATATTATATATGATATAATAATTTTGGATCTATGGAATAATATTTTAATATATTTAACAAAAATATATTTCGAAATTGTGTCAAATTTCATATAAATGAGTTTTAAAAACAAATATTATTTCATAAAATGATATAATAGTCCTCAAAATAAATTATTCACAAAACTAAATTATATAATTTTAAAAAAA
Organism: Viscum album; assembly: GCA_963277665.1. NCBI lineage: Eukaryota > Viridiplantae > Streptophyta > Magnoliopsida > Santalales > Viscaceae > Viscum > Viscum album. The sequence continues at coordinate 1,022,443,156 of OY728143.1, forward strand.
TTATTAATTATCCATTATTGTATATCTTTTCATTTAATAGTAGTTATACTAGCCATATATAATGAAAATACAAGAAGGTATGGTAATAGTTAGTGTTTCTAACTAAGGGTTTAAGGTAAACGATAAGACTAATTTTTTGAACTAACCAAGAATACATCCTATTAGTTGAGAGGAACTTGACCTGTACTCAAATTATCCTAAAAATATATATCTTCTAACTATTACATTTAGAAAATAAATATGAATCATAATAATTTTTACAAACGTTCTTAAACATCAAATACTCCCTCCTATAAAAGGTGATCATCCCTACCAACTTACACAGAACACCGATGCCCCTTGTATCTTAAAACTTCAACTAAAATACATTCCCAAAATCCATCCCATACTGTTATAGGGAATTAATTTGGTATACGCAAACTCAAAGATGCATTTTGGCTCCAATCAAAACGAGTTACCCAATTTTTAGCTCATGTCTCATATCAAAATATTCTCATTTAGAAATCTTATCAATAGACTATACTCAAATTATTATATTATTTTATAAAAAACCAGTATCCTCATTATTTTTGGATTACTTTCCAATAAAAGTTCGACTTACACATAAACACACATCTATATAATGGATATATGAAAAAAACATTCTCTGTACGGTGAACTTCTACGTCAAGAAACGATGATTATTAAATTTTATTTAACCACATCTCATGTTGGAAATTATGATGGAAATGTATTTTATATGTTATTTAAATTATATTTATAATATATATTTTCTTCTGTAATTTTTTTACAACATGCCTTTATGCTTTTCATAATCTGTGAATATGATAATTTCATTTAAAGAAGTGTGGACAATCACTATCTCAAAGTGATATGACTCATTCCTAGCATTAATGGAATTTATAAAGGATGAAGATAATGAAATTATGTAAAATATATAAAATATATATTACATTATAATTAATATATACATATTTTTTAGGATTTCAATCCTTTAATATGACAAAGAAATGAATGTATTGTTAATGATTACGTACGACTTACCATCTCCATAAACGGTGAATTTCATTTCTTTTCTCCAAATGCTATGGACTATTATAAATACATATATACTTGATATATATTATATTTAAATGAATAATATCATTCTTTTGTTAATGGACTTATGACCAAATACAACATTTGCAACAAAAACAAGCTCATTTTCGACTAATGTGAAAAATCTTGACAAAAATGTTCGATATGAACATAAATAAATATGAAATTCTTATAACATGGTAATAAGTGATATATAATGTATAGTAAACTTTTAAAATGTCCAAAATAATGTACTAATTTTTTAATTTAGGAACATTTTTATAATACTTGACATGTCAGACTCTAGGTAAGGGATCTTTGAAACCTGATTTCTTTTCTTTGGGTTAATCACTTAATTCATGATTATGTCATGCTATGATTATGTTAGAAAAAACCTTTTATATCATATATAGTATTTTTAAAAGATTTATGTTTATTTATAATTATTACAAATAATTGTTCTATTTTATTAAAAAATTGAACTTTTGTAAGGTAATTTCAAAACTCAATATAGACTCATTTTGATTTGCACATACTTAGTTTATTATATTATGTATATATTATGTGTGTAAAAACATTTATTTTATTTATGTTGTAATTTTTTATTCCCTTATAGTGTATATATTATTATTACACATAACCAGCCCACTGATAAATTCTTATTTACATTATACAAACTTTTTAAGGGAAATATTTACTAAATTTCCATTCATTAAGATAAATATCCATGTCATTGGTTTGGTTTTTCCAATTACATGTGTGAATGTCCAATTATTTCTTTAAAATGTACATAATATTATACTCTGTGTAACTTTATTTTTCTAACAAAATTATATCATTTATGTATCCTTAAACAAATGAAATGATCTTTGTGAGGGACTTTGTATGAATCTTCTTCCATTGAGGCATATTTCGACTTTATGTGCCATTTTTATCATATAAGGTGCATATAAATATGATTTGAAATTTAATAACATTATATAAGTTTTTCTCATTATATATAATGTTTTTTAATATTCTTCCTTATTTATTTTTGTTTTTGTGTTTCTTTAGTGTAATGATACTCTTTAACTAAGACATCGTTTTTAATGTTTTACAGATTTATTCTTCTAAAACATTATATTTCATTTAAATGTTTTAATAATGGGTTTTATGAATTTATTTTCATGCACATGAACTTTTAAAAATGTTAAATGTTTTAAAATTTTATTGTAAAAGTTGATTCGAAAGAATTTTTATTAGTTTTTAATGGTTTTTTAAATGGATTTGATTATTTCAAAATATTCAAATGATTTAGTTTGATTGAGAATTACATTTTATGAGTGAAATATTGATATTTTAAATGTTTTATGTGTTATGATTATATAATGGTATATGTACATTTTATGGGTGGTTACATGAAAAAAAAATGGTGGGTAGTTTTGTGATAAACAAAATTCAGGTGGTTAGATGATAAAATGAAGATGGGAAGATCTGTGATATACCGAGGACGAGTGGTTATGTTAAAGCCTTTAATGTATTGGGTATTGAAGTCATTCATATGGCAATTCCATTTAGTGATATTTGTGGATGTCGACCATATGTTTATTCCATTTATGTATGTTTATCTCCCAAGTTGCCTTTATATGTTATAATGTTCCTTCTATGGGATTTATGGTAATATTTTGGTTACAAAAATAATATGAAATGAACATATTTTCAGTGAAGTGTTTTTTCTGGTTTTAAAATTCAATATTATTACTTTATAATAAAGTATTGATGGGTTATATTTTCGTACAATTCTAATTGTATTCATTATTTATGTATCCCTTTCTGATATTCATTTCTCATCCCATGTTTTGAAATGTATTTTCACATTAAATAATGAAGAATAGTGTCACTTATAGGGTCAAGGAAAAGTCATATGTCTTTAAACATGGAATGAACCATGTTTCTTTTTAAAATGATTTTATTCCATAAAAAAATTAGATAGTGAGTAGTAGTGTATTATTCATAATATTTAAGTTGATATTTAAGATATATTATCAAATTGTTTAATCCTTTGAACCGTACAAGATCATATTAGTGAAATAATGTAAAATAATTGACTTATCTGAAGATTATGCAACATTTAACACTAGGTCCTAGTAGTTGGTATCAAAGGATGGTTTAGATAACTTTGGATATTATGATATACTATTTGGAGTTAAGGATATCATCGTGGGTTTATAATTTTAATGACAATAAAAATTTCAATGTCATAGAAATCCCTTTTGAGGATTATCTTATGAAATTTATTGGTAATTAACTGTATTATTTGGAGAATTGTTTTTGTAAGTTAGTTTTTGATTAGAAATTTGATGGATAAAAAATTAAAGGTATATAATAACATTTGATGTTAAAACATTCTACATTTATTATTGAATAATAAATCTCATTTTTTATATCAATTTTATTGATTTTGAAAAAGAACAACATGTAGACCATGTGACCACCCATCACGTCGAATAAGGATGCGAGATTCAAACTCAAAACCATAAGGAGATGAAACTTTTTTACCTACAACTAGGAAACGTGATGTCCCTTATTTTTATTTCATTATATTTTCAGATAAAAAATATGATGAAATAAAAATAAATTTATTTTGGGAACTAACGTTTTATAAAATGAATATCCTTTGTATAAGAAAATGAATTGTGGATTATGTGATAAATGTTATTTTGTAAGAAGTTCACAATTTTGGGAACCGTATATGTCTCATTAAAAAAATAATACTATGAGTCTCTTTTTAGGATAAATGGTTGAATTTTATTTTTTAAGAATATATGTTTTTATTATAGAGTAATTGTGATTTATGATATTTATGAAAATGATTAACATATCTAAGAGAATATGTGATTTTGGAAATTATGTTTTGGTGTGATCTATTAAGATTGGTTGGTGTTATTTGGAGATAAATGTTAATATTTATATTTGTATAATATGATATCAACCCCTTCTAAATTTTCGGTTTCAAATATAGTGTTGATTGTTTTATTAATTATATTGACAATGATTTGTTTAATGGTCCATATTAGACATTATATACTACTATTGAATCTTGGAGATTAGAAGTAGTCATTATTTTTATAAAGGATTATTATTTTGGGGGGATTATCTGATCTTTTACTAGACGTTTTGGTTTTGGTTATTCTTTCAAGATAAGATGAATAGTTTTTTAATATTATATTGTATAATTGATTCTCTAAAAAGTTTAATCTAGTGCTTCAGGTGTGAACAAGTCATCTGGAACACTCATTGTTTTGTGAAAAGTTGTGTTTTATGATGTAATTTATTAAGGGATGAAACTTTACAAATAATATAAGTAAATATCATTATGTTATCATTATAAGTAGTAAAAAAATTCATCAACATTATGAAATGTATCCTAAAACAAGAAAATATATTTTATTTCTTTAAATAATAGGAATTCTACGACCATTTAACCAATCACGTGTTTTTAGTTTTCTGATGGAAATTTTCTCTTCAACATGTTTCTATCCCTCTCCATCAGAATGTGAGGGTTAGTTTTCAATCAAGAATATATGTTTTCCTACATGTAAATCTAGTTTTTATTATCTTGGGTGACCATTGTAATACACTTTTTATCTTTTAATGTGGATGTTTTATTGACCCTTTGTCCATTTGTGGGTATGTAATATATATATTTTGAAAATTCATACCGTAGTTACCAACACAAAATTGAATTTTTTGGAGGGAATTTATTAAATGGGGGAGGATGTAACATCTCAAGTCTTAATAAATAAATACAATGTAAAATTACATTCCTGATATGTTACATTGTGATTAAATAAACTACTAAATATTTTTATTTAATTGTTATCATTATAAACTGGCTATTAGAATAGAAGAAATGAATAATATAAACTTAGTTATGAAAATATTTTGTACACATGTTAAAATAATGATTATTTTGGATAGGAAATTTATTAGAAATGAAAATAAAAACTAATAGAATATAAATGTCATGTTATTATGAAAATGTATTTCTAATAGAATAAATGTGTTTATAAAATCATATAACTATATATGAATTTTTATTTAATGACATATATATTTTATATATTCAATGTAATTTTTAAAATACAACTTATATGTTTTCTAGATGTGATATATGAATGAATCCTAATTTTTTAGATAAAATAAGTATTTTTCAAAAAATATATAGTTTTACTACCATTGATGGAACCCCCATTTTAAATCATATTTGTTCACACACACATATATATATATATAATATGAAAAAATAAAATTCTTATTTAGATGTGGGGAAATAAAAATTTACTTTTGTTTCATTTTGGAATTTTTTTGATAAAAATTATTTCTAATAAATAGTGAATAATACAATATGTAAATTTTATACTGCCATTTCATATAATTATTTTATCCAAATAGATTGTACTTTTAAATGGTTTTAATATGTAATTGGATTATGGTTTTATAATTTAATTCAATTTATTTTATTTTATGTAATTTCACATTGATATTTTATATAAACTTAGGTCAATCTTGTAATAGTTTTTACTTGTTAAAAACCTGCTTTTTGGTTTTCCCAATGGGAATTATTTATAAATTAATTCATTCCAATTGCATGGTTAGAAATTTGAATAATTAATTCTATTTTTGGAATCAGAAGACTAAAATTTTGTCAATAGTTCCCCTTTTTTCATTATAAATAGTAATTTCAAAAATTATGTATATTTACCACAGTTAAGGGGTAAATCAGGTAAAGAATGGTAAAAAATAATATTATAACAACATAAAATATCCAAAAAGATGACATAGTCCAATTTTATGAGATATATCCAACCATTAAAATCATTTTATTGATTTATCTCCCCATAGAGCCCCTTTGGTGGGATAATGACCTTTTATAGAATTTATTTTAATGAAAAAGAAGAATATAACATAATATGTATCTCAAAACTAAAACAAGTTTAATTTTGTTCATAAAAATACTATCTTATAAAATAAATAATAATTATAAATCTAAAACTATTTCATAAATCATGGTATTTTATTTATTATATTTATAGATTAAATAAATCAATTTATTTATGGCACAATGATGATGTAATGATTACATTATTTGTGAATGACTCCAAGGAATGGTATTATAATTATTAACATAAATGTAATTTGAACATTTTGATTACATACATGAATTTTATTCATGACTATGACATATTATCTTTGAGAAATTTTTTAGAAATAATATATTTGATAATACTTGAACAAAAATAGATTACTAAATAGTGTCAGAATTGACATAAATGAATTTTTTTAAAAAATATAGTAATTTATTAAATGATATAATATTTTTAAAAATGAATTATTCAAAAAAAATGGCTTATATAAGTTTAAAAATATCATTAATTATTCAATTCTTGTTCTCTTGGAATTTTATAGTATCTTTAGTAAACATATATTTTGAAAACACAAGAAGGCATGGTAAGAGTTAATGTTTCAAACAATGGGTTAAAGCTAATATATAAGGTTAATTTTTGACCTAATCATGAGTAAATCATATTGGTTGATTAGATATAGTCCCATAACCATCTTATCCTCGAATTATATAAATTTTTAACTATTAGAATTCGAAAATCAATTTATAATAAAATAATATTTCATGATGTTCCTAAAGATCCCCTCCTCCCTCTAAAAAAAGGTGACCACCTCTACCCACATACACACACCTCTAAAGAACCTTGGTTTTCCAATATTATATTAAAAGAAGCTCCAAAAATATATTCCATAGTCCTAGAATCCTTAACTACAGAAAAATAAAACTCAAATAATAAATTTGGCTCAAATCAAAAAAAGTTACCGAATTTTTATGTAACGTCTTATATCAAGATCATTTCCTTTCTTTTCCATCTCCATACCCTATGATCAATTTATTCCATTAAAAAATAACAAATATATATCCTATACATACTGAGATATTATGATGATATGTCTTTTACCTACACTAACACAAACCCCCACTTAATATATATAGAACATTTTGTTTTGGGTTCGGAGAACTACTACCTCATGAAATGATGATTGTTAAATTTTGTCCTATAACGTATCATGATTTCAATTTTGATGGAAATGTATTTATATATGATATATATGATATTTATTTTATCACTATTCTTATGTAATTTTTTTATAATAATACTTTAAGCTTTCTATGTTATGTAATTACGATAATCTCATATGAGGAAGTGTGAACTACCTCCCCTTATAGTGATATGAAACGTTCCTATTATTAATGGAATGTATAATTGATGGGGTTAATGAAACAATGTGATATATATAACATATATATTATAATTTAATTATAAAATATCTTTTTATAATTTATTTATATTTGCATTAATATAACGTATAAATGAAAGTACTGTTCATGCGTACGTACAACATACCGTCTCCATGAACGATTCATTTCATTTTATATATCAAAATGTTAGAACTACTATAAATAACTATAATATATATATATGACAACTAAATCATTAATATCATTATTCAGACAATTCACTTGTGATCACATGGATAATTTTCTTCAAAACAAGTTTATTTTCGACACTTGTATAGAATATCGACAAAACGTCTGATATTAACGTAATTAATTATGTAAATTTTAAATCATGGTAATAAGTGATATAAAAGGAATAATAAATAGGAAAATGGTTCTCAATGATGTATAAATTTACATATTTTTATTAATTAAGAACATAATGATTGTATGTGATGAGTTGGACTCAAGGTAAGGGAACTTCTTAACCCGCTTTCCATTTATTGGGTGAATATTATACTTCTTGATTATGTCATGATATGTTTATGATATAAATACATTTTTATATCCTATATTGTAATTATAATTTCATTATTTTTATTTTTAGTGAATATAGATAATCAATCTATATTATTAACAAAATGATTATTGTAAGGGAATTTCTAAACTAAATTTCCACACATTGGATTTTATGCATAATTAGTTGATTAAATTATGCAAAGATTATGTGTGGAATCACTGTTTATATATTTATGTCATATTTTACACACCCCATTGTGTTTGTATTCTATTTCTAAACACAACAACCCCATTTATAAATTCTTTTGTAATTTATACAATCATTGTAAGGTAAATCATATCCCAATTTATATTCATTGAGTTAAATATCCATGTCAATTTTTTTTGTTTTTCCAGTAATATATGTGAATGACCACATATTATATTCCAATAAATATCCCTCTTATATTGGTGTAACTATAGTTTTCACACATATTAATTTCATTAATTTATCCTTATTTTAATCATATGACCTCTGTAAGGGACTTTATCTCAACCTCTTTTCATTGAGCCATGTTTTCATGTTATGCACCTTAATTATCATATAAGGTGTATATACAACCCTTTTGATATGTTATATCATGAAATAATTTCTTATATTGATATATAATGTTTTCAATAATATTTATTCCTTAATTATTATTTTTTTATCTATATCATTAGTGGTAATGTACACTTTTACAGAAACATCTTTTTAAAAGTTTTATAAATTTATTCTTCTAAAATATTCTATTACATATCCATATTTAGATTTTTAGTTTTTTTGAATTTATCTATATTGAAAATAATGTTTTAAAATGTTAAAACTCACAATGTTTTATGGGACACGTTGATTCAAAAGTATTTTTATTAGATGTTTATATATTTTTTTAAATGGATTGCATATTTCATTACCGTGAAATTATATCTTACGATTGAAAATTAAACGTTATGATAGAAAATTTGATAGTTTTAATATTATATGTGTTAAAATAATATAATGTTACATTTAAATTTAACATGTGGTTATGTGAAAAACTAATTATGTGTGGTTTCGTGATAAACCAAAGATTGGTGGTCACGTTATAAACAAATGTTTGGTGGTTCTGTGATAAACAATTATTTGGCGATTACGTTATAACCTCCAATTCATTAGGTACGAAAGTAGGTTATACAGATATTCCATTTAGTGATATGTATTGAATTCCACTATATTTTTATTCCATTTATGTATGTTTATGTCCCACATTACGTTATATGTTATAGGTTTTTTATGGGATTTATAGTAATCTATTTGTTACAATAATGGTATTGATTAAGCTTATTTTCTTTGATGTTTTTTGGAAACTTTTTAAAAGTGAAATGTATTACCTCATAATAATGTATTCATGGCTTACATGTTTTTAATGGATAATAATTTTCCATATTTATCTATCCATTACATATATTTTTATGTCCATCCCATGTTTTAGAAATTTTCACATCACATAAAGAAAGAGAATGGCATTGATGGGATCACGAAAAAGTCATGTTGTTTAAAATTTGAACATGATATGTTTATTTAAAAAAATTAAAATTGATAGAGAATAAGACTTTCTACATTGTAATAATCATGTTGATATGTTTGATTTCTAGCTTAATTATCTAAATCTATATATTTGAAAAGATTCTGAAAGTAAATTAAATTCAAATTATTGACTTCTCTCTATGTTATGTACTGTTTAATGATGGGAAATTATAAATAATATATTTCCGTTATGTATGTGAGTTAATGTTTCTATGATTCTAAAAGATCTATACTACTATGTTCAACATGCGTCTATTGCTGTAATGTATTTACTATTTCATAAAAATGATGTAATATAATTGTATAAATAGATGTTCACTATATTTATAATATAAGATAAGTTATAGGTAACCATTGTAAACTAGGATGAGAAACACTTTCAGATGACCTAATGGATGTGCCTCGGGATATGTATTAGGATAAGGATAGGAATAGGAAAATTTCATGGGATTTTGGAAATTGATATAGAAAGTAGTTTCTTAGTAGTACATCCCTATCTTGATTCTACAAGAGGATGATTTTCTAGCATAGATCAACTTAGGGGTAACAACTCTGAGGTGGTTTATTAGTCATAACTCGAGTGTGACCTGATTCACAACAACAACCCTTACCATGTACCTAGTTTGATACTAACAGGGGATATAATTTTCTAATTCACAATGACAATATGAACCACTATAATGGATTTATAAATAGTTTCCTTATTAATACGATATGATAATCCTAGAGTGTCATAGAATAAGGATGGTGTCATAATTTAGACATCCAACATGTTTTTTTCTTGATTATCTGGTTCTTCACTATGAAATCTATTTCTAACTCTATGATTTTCTGTTTTAGTCCTTGGTTAGAACCCAAATTATCCACATTAATAATGATTGTTATGTAAAATGCAATGATATGACTCTTTGGAAACATAATGGTGTGGGATCTACTATTAAATTTCGTTATTTATGACCACATTGGTTTCTAAAGATATCAATATTGCAGTGCTTCCAAATGTTACAATGAGGGAACGATGCATTGTGGAGTCCTTCGTGAGGAAACATCCACCTTATTTTACAGGGTATTATGATGAACTCATTGATTAACAATGGATCTGTTCCAAGAAAATTATTCACCATTCATTAGTGTTTCTATCAATATAATGTCATTCTATTTGTTTATCAAATATAATGTTACAATGACCAGTGCTGGAATCTAATCGGGATTATGAGGAAGAAAGATGAAGTTTAAATCATTGATTAGGACAAGTTCAATAACTTATTCATTAATAAGTACTTATTTCATGATATTCATATGAAGATTGAAAAGGATTTCCCTGAGATTAAGAAAATGGATGATGAATATTTTGGTACCTATAAAGATTATTTCACTAGAATTGTGAGGATCACTTATGCAATTATCATCCTTACTCCATGTAATGTTGAAAGGATCTTCAGTTTCATAAATATATGTCTTAGAAGGGAGTTGGAGAAATGAGTGTTTAGTGGCTACGAAGAGATACCATTTTGTGTTGTCAAAGGTGAGTTAGAGTTTGGAGTTACAATAAAATGATATGGTTTTTAAAAGAATAGTGATATGGTGTTCAATGTAAAATAAAAATATAAAGAAGTGAAGAATATGAGCCTACCTTTATGCACAATATGTGGAAATAATCCTGGAGGGAATTGTCTTATAAAGTCAAATTTGTTTTTTTTATGGAGGTGTGGTCATTGGGTAACTGATTTCTGAACTAATGGTAATATGTTTTCCAATGATAAAAAATGAGGATAATATACACATAATGAACCTTCATGAATTTAGTACATTATGTATTAGGATGATTTGAATTATAAAAACCAGTTCCCAAACCTAAGGGTTAGTGATGATGATCTCCATTTGAATCCTCTTAAATCGAGGAATAATAGGAAATCCCAAGTGATCATTATTTCTGAAAAGGGGTTCAATAACACCATGGTGAAATGTCCTCTACGCACCCAGTCTAGAACGTAAAATGTTTTATTCAATTTTGGATCTACCAACTCTTTCATATAATGAATTTTCAATGTGTCTTAGGATTCAAAACAAATAGTTAGATGTGGAATTATAAATGTAAACTGCTAATGGTATATTGACTGAATCTCAAGTCTATGAATCCTCTCAAGTTGAAGTTTGTGGGAATATAATTTTTGAGCATATTTACATTACCCCCATGCATTAATTTTATTTAATATTCGTAATGTATTGGTTTTCAATGAATAAATCCCATATAAATTATCAAGAAAATTATATAATGTTCAATATTTCAAACAAACTTATGGCTTTTTATCAATGTATTGACAAGTATGAACTTCTTAAAGAAAATAAATCTAGTGTATGGGTATCAATTCATACTCATATTTTGTGTTTCTAAAACAATTTTGTGCATAAACATGACATCAATGATATGTCCATAGTTCTAGAATTTTTTGACATGTTTTAGAATGAACTATCTAGACTTCCAAAAAAAACTAAAGGTTAATTTCATGATAGAACTCAATCATATTTCTGCACAAATTTCGAAGACACTATATAGATTTTCCCCAATTGAGTTTCAAGAATTGAAGATTAAATCCATGAAAACATTGATAAGGGTTTCATTCGTCCAAGTGTGTCACTTGGGGATTCACCTTTCCTCTTTGTGAAAATTATATAAGGATCAATGCGTCTATGCATCTATTATATTATGATGATCATTATCATGATCAAGAAAAAGTATCATATTATTCTCACTGATTACTTATTTTATTAAATACATGTAGATCAATACATTTCAAAGATTTAACATCATTCAGGTGTTTAACAATTTAGAGTCATGAGTGAGGATATACCAAATTTGTCATTTCATACAATGTCTAAACACAATGAATATATATTTATGATTTTTTGTACTTACTAATACCCGTGATAACATAATGGGTTTGATGAATATTTTATTTATAGATTACCTCTGTCATTTTTAGGTAGACTTGGTAGATTATATTATTATCTATTTATAGGGGAATGAACAATATAAAGACCGCATGAGAATTTTACTAATGTCCTCGAGGAAAGGGAACCTATATGAAAAAGGTACAAAGTATGAATTTTGGATTAATGTTTTTTCATTTTAGGTCACATAATCTAAATAGATGTAATAAAAGTAGATTCATAAATGATGTAGGATATTTAATGTTTTCCAAGACCAACCATGGTTACTAAGATCTATATTTTTCCTGTATTAGTTATATATTATCATCAGTTTGTGGAGAATTTCTCATGAATATTGGATACTCTTACCATGTTAACATTGAAGTGTTCTAAGATTCTTTGTACAAATATTTTTGAGTATAATTTCAAGGAACAAAATATAAGGTTGGTTAGTTCCCATGTTCTTACATTACCTTCTAGTGTAGAAGGTTTTGTAATCTATAGCGATTCATCCGTTATTAGATTTTTATGTGTCCTTATATAGAATAAAATGGATATCTATTATTCCTCTTGAATATCAAGGATCCATGTGAAAAAATTATCCAACATTGTATTTATAGTTAGTTTCCGTTAACATTTACATCATAGAAATGATGGAATTATCATTATGGGGAAAAGTATAATATATATATTATTCAAGGAAGTATAAATTATATTTTCACACATTTGGATTTAAATGTGTTCTAGAAAATAAATTTAGAGATGATAAAGGATTATGACTACTTAATAAATTACCACTCTGGTAAATAATACAAATAAGATGATGCTTTGAGTCGAAAGGATTATACTTGATTATATATAATGAGGATAAAATAAGATCCAATATTTCTAGACTTTAATAGGATTGATCTAGAAATCTTTAAGGAAGGGGAGAAATCTTCTCTTTAACAATTGAATATTAAACCCTCTATCAATGTGAAGATTAAAGTGGAATAGAAGGACAATACAGAGATGAAAAAGAAGGATAGAAATGTTCTAGAATTTAAAATTTATTAAGATGAGATAATTAGGTTTCTCAAACATGTATGTTTTCCTTCCATGTTGGGTTATAATAAGGATATGTTAGATGAAACTCATTGATCTTCATTCTCTATTCAACCTAAATATACGAAAATATATTGATACATGAACGAATATGTCTAGAGGGACATCATGAAGATGGTTATCATTGATATTTTTTTAATTTCCTGGTATACCAGTATGATAAGGCTTAAAGAAAAAATTATAAGGCGATGTTTGATTTATTTCCCAAACCAGAATAAAAATGGGAAATAATCACTATAGATTTGTTCTTTTAACTCCCCACAAACATGGAAGGGTTCAATTATATACTGGGTTTATTAAATTTTCATACTATATCGACACACTTCATCACTATCTGAGATCACTTCACTCTATATTCTCTTTAGAGGATAATGATTTGAATGTGGTAATGTTGCACAGAGTATAACATTATATTGTGTCTGACCAAGATCTATTGATTACCTCATGGTTATGGTGCATCCATGTAACATCACAAGTAAGTAATGAATAATAGATATTTTTATCTATGTCAATTAATGAACTAGATAGTGTTTTAGAGGCTTAAAATGAAAATAAATCCAATCTTAAGCATGGAATACACTAATATTTTTAAAAGATTGTTTTACTGCATTTTGATGGCAAACCATTTTTAAATCTATCTTTTGAAAATTTTATAAGATATGTTTGTCAAAATAAAATTATTATTTTTTATTGGGACATCAAAATTTACTTTGTGTGAATTTTTGGTATTTTTCGGATAAAGATCATTTTTTAATGAATAGTGAAAAATGTTGTATTTTAATTCAAAACCTCTTTTTAATCTAATTTATTTATATGATCAGATTATCTTTTGAATTGGTTTTGAAGTGAAATTAGAATATATTTTTACCATTTTAACCAATGATGGTCATTGGAATCAATTTCACTTTGAAATTAGACTTAAACTGGTGTTAATCTTTTGATACTTATTATTTTATAAAAACACGCTATTTGCTCTGACAGCGGGAATTAATTATTAAATTATTTAATGTGACTTATATGTTTTGAATTTTTTAAAATAGACTTCATTTTTGAATTCGGAATATCAAATATAGCTTATGGTGAATTTTTGGTAATTTTCTGAAAAACTCCAATTTTTGATGAATAGTGAAACCACTATGTGGTAATCAAGCAAACTGATTTTTCAGTTAAATGAATGTTTACCACTAATGTGTATTGAATTTTGAAAATCCGACATATATGGTTGTCATTAGTATGTAAAATGTGGTTCAATGGGATGAAAATAATTTTTTGGTGAATAGTAACTTTTTTTCATTAATCGCGATTAGAGGTAATTAGTGTGATTTAAGGTAAAAATGATATTATAAAAATATGAAAACACCTTGAAACTTGTCCTACCCCTATTGGATGAGTCATGGCCGACCAAGACAACCCATGGGTCGATTTAGGGGACCCTATGGAGCCTCTTGGGTGAGATAATGACTTTAATGCCTTTTTTAAAAAATAAAGGTGAAAATGACACTAACATAAATTGTTTTACTAAAACAATTTTTAGAAGGGGTTATAAAGATCATATTTTTTATTATAAATATTAATTGGAAAGATAAAATGATTTCCTACATCATAGTATTTTTTTTATAATTTTTTTACATTATATAAATTAAATTATTTATGACATCATGATAATGCAGCGATGACCTCATTATTTAACGATTTAAATAAAATGGAATGATAAGGTAATATCTAAAACCTAAACATGTCCAAAAACTATTGGATGGGTATATTTCGAACCCTTATAACCCTATACTCGAATTATATCAATGTGGGACCTTAGAAATTAGAAACACATTTGAAAATAAAATAATAGTTTCATGATTTCCAAAAGTGCCCCTCCTCTCCTCTTATAAAAGGCCCCCACCTCTACCTAATTACCCACACTCCCAAAGCCTTTGGCTCGGCCAAACCCTTCCCATTTACTCTCTCCACATCCCTCTCCCAATCCTAGAGGATTCCATTTGGGCAGAATCCTTTCAATGGAAGCCTTTAGGCTCAAATCAAAAGGAGTTACACTTTTAAAGGTAATTCATTCTCTCATGTTCATTTGTTTTATTTTTCTTCTCCAACCCCAAAAACTCTTTTTATTCTTTTTTTTTGTAACACCTCCAGTATCCTCAATATACTAGGATGTTTTTGTAATATTTATTTGAGCTACACTTACACACACCTACATCTAATGGTTAATGAACATACTGTTTCCGTGGATGGTGAATGCATGCCTCCCGAAACGATGATTGTTCAACATTCTTTTAACACCTTAAAAGGTGGCCATTAAGATGTAAATATATTTATATATGATATGTAATATGTTTATGTTTTCCTTAAGCTTCTGTATTTTTCTTTTTGGTCATACCTTTATGGTTTCCATTATGGGTGAACGCGATATCTTCATTTAAGGAAGTGCGGACTATCGCCCCCTTAAAGTGAGTTGATTCGTTAAATACTATATGTGGGACGTATAAAGGATGAAACTATGATATTATATATGATATTATACTGGAATTATAATATACCTTTATATCATTATGATTCCATTCTATAAAATACGAAATAGAAATGAAAGTAGCGTTCATGCGTACGTACGGCTTACCGTCTCCATGAACGGTGCATTTCATTTCTTTCCTCTAAATGATTATGTAATATTATAAATGCATGCATGTACTGGATATATATGACAAATATGATATCTAAATCATGAATACCATTCTGCATATAATGGATACATGAACAACTTGTAATTATAAAGGGTTTATTTTTGACTCAAGTACCAATGATCGTTAAAATGACTGTTATTAACTTAAATAATTACATAGTGTTCATGACATGGTAATAAGTGATATAAAAGGAATAATGAAATTGAAAAAGGTTCTTAAGCGATTATAAATTAACTCAAATTTATTATTCAGGACATTAAAGAACGATAGAGTCAAGTCGGACCCGAGGAATGGGACTTCGTCTCAATCTCCTTTCATTGAGGCTTATATTATTTTATACACAACTTTCTTTTATATGGTGTATAAACCCCTTTGACTTTTATGTTTATTCAAAAGGAATGTTTTTTATACGAATCATTTACTAAACGATAAAAGGGAATGTTTTTGTCGTACATATGCGGCGACAATGACTTCTCCGCCGTCATGACCGTTATTTGAGTTTTGGCTTCCTCTACAAGCCATACCTTCTTTTTAAAAGAAAAATAAATACCATGTTTTACTTTTCTTTTATTTTGGTATCGAAAATGGTTTTCATAATGTTTTTATATAAATGTGTACTATTGATATCTTGTGATTGAGAGGTGGGAATGTTATGTTTACTTTACGCATGTTTTATGTGATATGATTACGTTGAGATTTTTGGGCATTATTATGAAAACGGGTGGTTCCGTGATAAACTAAGGAAGGGTGAGCCCGATATAGCTCTCCAATGCATTGGGTAATGTGAAGGAGTGAAACGTTAAGGTTTCTTTGAAGAGATTTAGGGAATATATTGTGATGGGTATTCCAAACTTAACCAAGAGGGTTACTCCCTACGTAAGAATGTTATGAATGCCTCAAGTTACCTTTATGTCTTATGATTTCTATGATTTATTCATGATTTTATGAGGTATGTTAAAGTGCATATGTTTATGGGTAAAGTATGATTTCATTCTTATGTATATATGTACCCATGTTTCCTTTCCATATTTTTATATCCCTTACTGAGCTTTTATGCTCATCCCATGTTTTTTTGAAATGTTTTTCAGAGGTCAAGGGAAAGGTACATGATATGATGATAGTGTCAAGGAAGTGTCATGAATGAATCCATGTTTTATTTTAAATATGTTTCCATTGATGGGAAAGAAGAATACTATCTTTATGTAACCACTTTGTTTATATGTGGAATGTAATGCAAGTTTTATGATCTAATTCTCTAAAACTCTAAACCCAAAAAGATCCTCAATGTGTAATCTTGTAATAAATCATTATTAAGTAAGGTTTAAGGCTGGGGCCTTATAGTTGGTATCAAAGGTCGGTTTAGATAACTTTAGGAGTTAGAATTATATTAAATGATTATCCAAAAATATTTTTTTTGGACAAATTGAAGTGATATAGTATTTGAAGATAACCATGTTTCTTCATCTAAGACATGTTTGTTAAGAATGGTTTTCCGCAGAGGAAATAGGGAAGCAGTGCTAGGAAGGCATACATGAAGGAAATAACCTTCCGAATCAGCATCCTGAGATGGTGAGAATTAGAACTAAACAGTTTGTTGCAGTAATGGTGCAGTTGACTCAGGCTATAAATGGTGGTGGTATCCGTACACGAGATCATCCAGATCAACCGCAAAGGGACATGTCAGTGGTGGAACATTTCATGAGGCAACATCCCCCATAATTTAGAGGATCATCTGACCCTATGCTAGCTGAAGGGTGGATTAAAGCACTAGAGAAGATTTTCGATGTCATGGGGTGTTCATACAATCAAAAGGTTAGTCTTTCTATTTACCGTTTGGAGGGTGAGGCAGATTAGTGGTGGTCTATGGTTAAAAATATCAGGGACGATGATGAGATTGATGCTCTCGATTGGGATGAATTCAAAGGTATATTTCTAGAGAAGTATTTTCCTAAGGTTGTTTGACTTAGGATGGAAAAGCAATTCTTGGAATTGAGGCAAGAGGAAGACTCAGTGGCTACCAATGAACGAAGGTTCACTCGATTGGAAAGGTATGCTCTAAATATTATCCGAGACCTTGATAGTAAAATCAATTGTTTTTACTCAGGATTAAAGCCAAAATATCGAAGGGCATTAGCTTATCGTGAGTTTAAAAGTTATGAAAAGCTTGTTAGATGTGCTGAGAAGGTGGAAATAGAGTTTGCTGATGACCAAGTGTTCTATAACAACTAGCATAAGAAGAGACCGAGGTGGCAGGAGAAAGGTAATAATTCTTCAAAAAAGTCTGATGGTAAGAAAACTAAGTTTCCAGTTTGTGATAAATGTGGAAAAAGGCATGCTGGGGAATGTCTTCTGAATTTTGGAAAGTGCTACCGATGTGGTAAGATGGGACATAAGGCTCTTGATTGCACTGAAAAGAATCAAGGTGAAGGTAAGACCAAATATGATTTACAGTTAGTGAAATTTTATAAGTGCAATGAGATGGGTCACTATGCAAACGAGTGTCCGAAAAAGAGCTTGAGTGATCAGAAGAAGTTAGACTACAAGCATAAAGGGGTGGTGAAATCCTTTGCAACTACTTCTGCAGATGTCCGGCCATCAAATGAAGTTGTATCAAGTACTTTGTTTGTTTTTTCAGATTAAGCCATTGTGTTGTTTGATTCGGGGTCTACAAATTCTTTCATCACTGAAACCTTTTCTAGTAAAATGATAATACCATCTCAAGAAATGACTCCTGAACTTTTGGTAAAAACACCTGGGGGAAATGTTTAGGCAAAAATAATTTATAAGAATCTTCCTATCCTTATCGGTGGAAAGAACCTACTTGCAAACCTTATTGTTCTACCTCTAGTAGAGTTTGATGTTATCCTGGGTATGGATTGGCTCTCTATTTACCATGCTAAGATTGAATGTGGAGCTAAAGAAGTTTCTTTTCAGAAATACTTTCAGTTTGTGTACAAGAATGAACCCTTACTGTTTATAACTTATCAAGAGTCCATGAAACTTGTAAAAGATGGAAATGAATGTTACCTTGCACACATCATTGAAAATAAAGGAACTGTTCAGATTAATGATGTGCCAATGGTAAATGAGTATCCTGATGTTTTTCCTGATGAGTTGCCTGGAATAATACAAGATCGGGATGTTGAGTTTACTGTTGACTTAGTTCCTGATGCTAAGCCAATTTCAAAACCCCCTTATCGAATGGCTCAAATTGAACTTTTAGAGTTCAAGGAGCAATTGAAAGATTTATTAGAGAAAGGTTTCATTCGACCTAGCACATCACCATGGGGTGCTCCTGTCTTTTTTGTTAAAAAGAAAGATGGTTCAATGAGACTTTGCATTGATTATAGAGCCTTGAATAATATCCCTGTTAAGAACAAATATCATTTGCCTCATATCGATGATTTGTTTGATCAGCACCAGGGAGCTCAGTTTTTGTCAAAGATTGACTTGAGATCGGGGTACCATCAGCTGAAGGTAAAGGAGGAAGATATTCTGAAGACCGCGTTCCGTATGAGATATGGCCATTATGAATTTGTAGTAATGCATTTTGGGCTAACCAATGCACCTGCTATATTCATGGACTTAATGAATAGAATTTTCCATGAGTTCTTGGATAAGTTTGTGGTGGTTTTCAATGACGATATTTTGGTGTTTTCTAAAAGTAAAGAGGAGCATGAAAGACATTTAAGGGTTATCTTGAAAACCTTAAAAGAAAATAAATTGTATGGAAAATTCAGCAAGTGTGATTTTTGGTTGCAACAAATTTCTTTCCTTGGTCATATTATTTCTAAAGATGGAATAACTGTTGATCCTCCAAAAACAAAAGTTGTGGAAGAATGGACAAGACCCACAAATGTAACCGAGATTCGTAGATTCCTTGGTTTGGCAAGCTATTACCGTAGGTTTGTTAGAAATTTTTCACGGTTATCTAGTTCAATGACTAAGCTAACTCGGAAGGGTGTTAAGTTTATCTGGACAAAAGAATGTGATGATTGTTTTCAGGAATTGAAAAGAAGATTGGTGAATGCTCCAGTTTTGGCACTACCTTCCAGGAATGGTGAGTTTGTTATATATAGTGATGCTTCATTGAAAGGACCTGGTTGCATCCTAATGCAGAATGATCAGGTAATTTCTTATGCTTTACGACAGTTGAAAACTCATGAGGTAAATTACCCTACACATGATTTAGAATTAGCTACCGTTGTTTTCGCTTTAAAAATTTGGAGGCATCATTTTTATGGAGTAAAGTGTGAAATACATACTGATCACAAATGTTTAAAGTATATATTCACTCAGAAATATTTGATCATGAGACAAAGGAGATGGCTCGAATTAATCAAGGATTATGATTGTACAATTCATTACCATCCAGGAAAAGCAAATAAAGTGGTTGATGCTTTGAGTCGAAAAAGTAATGCTTCATTAGCAATGTTGCGTTTGGAACGTGATCCTTTGGTTATGGATTTGATGAGATTTGGCATGGAAGTTGTTGGTGCAGGAAGTTATTCTGTTTTGTTTCATGTATCAGTGAGATCATCTCTATCAGATAGAATCAAGAAAGCACAGAAGCAAGACAGTGAGTTGCAGAAAAAGGTAGAGCTGGTTTAGAAAGGTAAGTTGCCTGAATTCAACATTGATAATGATTGTGTATTGAGATTTGGGAAGAGATTGTGTGTGCCTTGTGATTCACAGTTGAAGAGAGAGTTGTTATGTGAAGCTCATAGTTCTCCGTTTTCAGTTCACCCTGGCAGTACTAAGATGTACCGAGATCTGCGGGAGTATTACTGGTGGGATGGAATGAAAAGAGATATTGCTGATTTTACTGTAAAGTGTTTGACTTGTCAGCAGGTTAAAGCAGAGCGGCAATTACCGAAATGGATGCTTCAACCTTTACCAGTGCCAGAGTGGAAATGGGAGAATATATCCATGGACTTTGTTGTGGGATTACCGAAGACATCTTGAGATAATATTGCAATCTGGGTTATTGTTGATCGCTTGACTAAATCTGCTCATTTCCTTGCTATATGAGATAATTTTTCCCTAGATCAACATTCCCGTTTGTATCTTAAAGAGGTAGTCAAGTTACATGGAGTTCCTCTCTCCATTGTATCTGACCGTGATCCCAGGTTCACTTTTAACATTTGGAATGGCCTTCAGAAGGCGTTGGGTACTGAATTAAATTTTAGTACAGCTTTTCATCCTCAATCAGATGGGCAGTCAGAACGAACAATTCAGACATTGGAGGATATGCTACGTTCTTGCTCTATGGATTATCAGGGAAGTTGGGACCAACATCTTTCTTTGGTTGAATTTTTATATAATAACAGTTTTCATTCTAGTATACAGATGGCACCATTTCGGGCATTATATGGGAAGCGGTGTCGAACTCCAGCTTTCTAGGATGATGTGGGTGAAAGGAATTTGATGGGACCAGAATTGGTAGAAGAGATGGCAGAACAAGTTCAGCTGATTCAGAAGCACATGAGAACAGCTCAGAGCAGGCAGAAGAGTTATGCGGATAAACGGAGGAAGGATCTATCTTTCGAGGTAGGTGATCATGTTTTCTTCAAGGTTTCTCCATGGAAATGTGTGATGAGATTTGGTAAGAAAGGAAAGCTGATTCCAAGGTTTATTGGACCATATGAAATTATGGAGAGAGTTGGATCAGTTGCTTACCGAGTGGCTTTACCTCCGAGTTTATCTCAGGTACACAATGTTTTTCATGTTTCAATATTGAGAAAGTATATGCCAGATCCATCTCATGTTTTGAGTCCATAGGTAATTCAGCTGGAAGAGAACCTATCTTATGAGGAACAACCTGTCCAGATTCTTGACCACAGGGAGAAAGTGTTACGAAATAAGTTGATTCACCAGGTAATGGTTTTGTGGAAAAACCACATGATGGAAGAGGAAACATGGGAATCTGAAAATGCAATGAGGGATAAGTACCCCCATTTATTTGATAAGTAAATAAATTGCGGGGACACAATTTTATAAAGGGGGGAAGGATGTAACATCTCATGTAAGTAATGAATAATAGATATTTTTATCTATGTCAATTAATGAACTAGATAGTGTTTTAGAAGCTTAAAATGAAAATAAATCCAATCTTAAGCACGAAATACACTAATATTTTTAAAAGATTGTTTTACTGCCATTTGATGGAAAACCATTTTTAAATCTATATTTTGACAATTTTATAAGCTATGTTTGTAAAACTAAAATTATTATTTATGACTGGGACATCAAAATTTACTTTGTGTGAATTTTTGGTATTTTTCCGATAAAGTTCATTTTTAATGATTAGTGAAAAATGTTGTATTTTAATTCAAAAACTCTTTTTAATCTAATTTATTTATATGATTAGATTATCTTTTGAATTGGTTTTTAAGTGAAATTAGAATATATTTTTACAATTTTATCCAATGATGGTCATTGGAATCAATTTCACTTTGAGATTAGACTTAAACTGGTGTCAATCTTTTGATACATATTGTTTTATAAAAACACGCTATTTGCTCTGACAGCGGGAATTAATTATTAAATTAATTAATGTGAATTATATGTTTTGAATATTGTAAAATAGACTTCATTTTCGAATTTGGAATATCAAATATAGCTTAGGGTGAATTTTTGGTAATTTTCTGAAAAACTCCAATTTTTGATGAATAGTGAAACCACTAAGTGGTAATCAAGCAAACTGATTTTTCAGTTAAATGAAAGTTTTCCACTAATGTGTATTGAATTTTGGAAATCCGACATACATGGTTGTAATTAGTATGTAAAATGTGGTTCAATGGGATGAAAATAATTTTTTGGTGAATAGTAACTTTTTTTCATTAATCGCGATTAGAGGTAATTAGTGTAATTTAAGCTAAAAATGATATTATAAAAATATGAAAACAACATGACATTTGTCCTACCCCTATTTTATGAGTCATGGCCGACCAAGACAACCCATGGGTCGATTTAGGGGACCCTATCGAGCCTCTTGGGTGAGATAATGACTTTAATGCCTTTTTAAAAAAAATAAAGGTGAAAATGACACTAACATAAATTATTTTACTAAAACAATTTTTAGAAGGGGTTATAAAGATCAGATTTTTTATTATAAATATTCATTGGAAAGATAAAACGATTTCATACATCATAGTATTTTTTTATCATTTTTTTACATTAAATAAATTAAATTATTTATGACATCATGATAATGCAGCGATGACCTCATTATTTAACGATTTAAATAAAATGGAATGATAAAGTAATATCTAAGACCTAAACATGTCCAAAAACTATTTTATGGGTATATTTAGAACCCTTATTACCTTATCCTTGAATTATATCAATGTGGGTCCTTATAAATTCGAAACACTTTTGAAAATAAAATAATAGTTTCATGATTTCCAAAAGTGCCCCTCCTCTCCTCTTATAAAAGGCCCCCACCTCTACCTCATTACCCACACTCTCAAAGCCTTTGGCTCGGCCAACCCCTGCCCATTTACTCTCTCCACATCCCTCTCCTCATCCTAGAGGATTCCCATTGGGCATAATCCTTTCAAAGTAAGCCTTTAGGCTCAAATCAAAAGGAGTTACACTTTTAAAGGTAATTCATTCTCTCATGTTCATTTGTTTTATTTTGCTTCTCCAACCCCCTAAACTCTTTTTATTATTTTCTTTTGTAACAACTCCAGTATCCTCTTTGTACTAGGATGTTTTTGTAATATTTATTTGAGCTAAACTTACACACACCTACATCTAATGGTAAACAAACATACTGTTTCCGTGGATGGTGAATGTATGCCTCCCGAAATGATGATTGTTCAACATTCTCATAACACCTTGAAAGGTGGACATTAAGATGTAACTATATTTATATATGATATGTAATATGTTTATGTTTTCCATAAGCTTTTTTATTTTTCTTTTTGGTCATACCTTTATGGTTTCCATTATGGGTGAACACGATATCTTCATTTAAGGAAGTGCGGACTACCGCCCCCTTAAAGTGAGTTGATTCGTTAAATACCATATGTGGGACGTATAAAGGATGGAAATATGATATTATATATGATATAATACTGGAATTATAATATACCTTTATATCATTATGATTCCATTCTATAAAATACGAAATAGAAATGAAATTAGCGTTCATGCGTACGTACGGCTTACTGTCTCCATGAACGGTGCATTTCATTTCTTACCTCTAAATGATTATGCAATATTATAAATACATGCATTTACTGGATATATATGACATATATGATATCTACATCATGAATACCATTCTGGATATAATGGATATATGAAAAACTTGTAATTATAAAGGGTTTATTTTTTACTCAAGTACCAATGATCGTTAAAATGATCGTTATTAACATAAATAATTACATAGTGTTCATGACATGGTAATAATTGATATAAAAAGAATAATGAACTGGAAAAAGGTTCTTAAGCGATTAGAAATTAACTCAAATTTATTATTCAGGACATTAAAGAAAGATCGAGTCAAGTTGGACCCGAGGTATGGGACTTCGTCTCAATCTCCTTTCATTGAGGCATATTTTATTTTATACACAACTTTATTTTATATGGTGTATAAACCCCTTTGTCTTTTACGTTTATTTAAAAGGAATATTTTTTATATGAAGCGTTTACTAAAAGACAAAAGGGAATGTTTTTGTCGTACGTATGCGGCGACAACGACTTCTCCGCCGTCGTGACCGTTATTTGAGTTTTGGCTTCCTCTACAAGCCATACCTTCTTTTTAAAAGAAAAATAAATACCATGTTTTACTTTTCTTTTATTTTGGTATCGAAAATGGTTTTCATAATGTTTTTATATCATTGTGTAGTATTGATATCTTGTGATTGAAAGGTGGGAATGTTATGTTTCCTTTACGCATGTTTTATGTGATATGATTATGATGAGGTTCTTGGGCATTATTATGAAAACGGGTGGTTCCGTGATAAACTAAGGGAGGGTGAGCCCGATATAGCTCTCCAATGCATTGGGTAACGTGAAGGAGTGAAACGTTAAGGTTTCTCCGAAGATATTTAGGGAATATACTGTGATGGGTATTCCAAATGTAACCATGAGGGTTACTCCCTACGTAAGAATGTTATGAATGCCTCAAGTTACCTTTATGTCTTATGATTTCTATGATTTATTCATGATTTTATGAGGTATGTTAAAGTGAATATGTTTATGGGTAAAGTATGATTTCATTATTATGTATATATGTACCCATGTTTCCTTTCCATATTTTTATATCCCTTACTGAGCTTTTATGCTCATCCCATGTTTTTTTTTGAAATGTTTTTAACAAGTCAAGGGAAAGGTACATGATATGATGATAGTGTCAAGGAAGTTTCAAGAAAGAATCCATGTTTTATTTTAAATATGTTTCCATTGATGGGAAAGAAGAATACTATCTTTATGTAACTACTTTGTTTATATGTGGAATGCAATGAATGTTTTATGATCTAATTCTCTAAAACTCTAAACCCGAAAAGATCCTCAATGTGTAATCTTGTAATAACTCAAGATTAAGTAAGGTTTAAGGCAGGGGCCTTATAATCCATCAGTATTCACATGATACAGAACTAATTTTCCGAACTAATTATTATCCTTATATGGATGTTCATTCTGAAATAACAATTCAAACCCAATTGGATATGTTGAGATTTTGTTCATTGGATTTCAATGGTGGGTGAGATCAACAACATCTTCTAGGTGAGTTTTCATAATATAATATCATTCAGTAAAACAAAAATATGTATCCTTAAGAAGATATGTATGGTAATAAATGTAGGTCTGAAACATTATGTGACGAATTAGGAGAAATAATGATATTGGGACCTGACATAGCTGAAGAAATAGTAAAAAAAATTACATCCATTTAGCATCATATTAATGAATCACAAAGTCAATTGTATATTTATGCTAATAACCATTAGTGTGACCTATAATTTAAATTTATTGATAAGGTGTTTCTATGAATTTGTATAAGGAATATTTTTATGAGATTCAGGTTGAACGGGAAACTAATGCATAGGTATATTGTCCCTTTTGAGATTAATGATTGTATAGAAATAATAACCTATCGCTTGGCACATACTCCAAATCTAACTCATTTATGTTTAGGGTTCCATGTGTTTCTTAAATAGTAGTTAACAAATAACCCTTTACATATACAAAACTCATAGGTCATACTATTAGAGTAGGATCATTCTTACAAGGAACATGTCATTGAAATTATGTATCATATACGGATATTTCTATGAAATTTGGCCAAAAACATGGTCAATGTTTTTTTGGATAAATAATCTCCTAGAAGAAGCTACACAAGAACATTAGGATCAGATGATGTTGAAGTAACCTTTTTTTGTATCAGAATATTGAGTTTTGAGGGAGAATTTCTTTTTAATTGGGTTATAATATAAAACCCTTATCTTTTGTTAATCATTTTTGAATAAATTATTTTTAATTGAGTTCATTCATATATTTATACACTAATTTAATCATTCATATAATCATCATCGGTTTGGCATGCATTACACGCAACACTCAATTTCTATTAAACATCATTTTATTATTAGTTAAATTAAATATTATAACCTAGCCATAAATCATATTAATATGAAAGGTGATAATTATTTTCTTAATATTACATCTAATTATTTTATATAAATAAATCATAGAGCTAATTGAAAATATAATTTATTTGAAGTAATTGTATGATTGAACATATAATTTTATTAAAAAAATTTTTGATGCCTTTCTATGAATGAAAAATAAAATTAATTTTAAATAATTTTTCAAATTCAATTCTCTTAAATAAAATAAATTTATAAATTTATAAATTCAATATTTGATTAGGTTTAATTTTTTTGATAGTAATGTGAAACATCATTTTGGGATAATAGTGAAAAATACATAATTTTAAATTAATACTAATATTTTTACTCATCTATTTTATAGATAAATTATATTTTATGTAAATTTAAAATTCAAAATAGATCAATTATATTTAAAATAATCAAATTTATGTCTTTATATTCGTTTTTATATTTATTTTAGATATCATATCATAAGGAACATCATAAAATTATCAATTTGAAATCATGCTTTCTCACCATATCTACAGGATAAGGATAAATATTAATTTGGAAATTTCTGTGGAATCAATATTTAAAAATGGTCATTAATGTTTTTATTAATTATAATATATATTTTCTATTATGTCTAAATTATTTTTTACATAAAATGGTAGAGAAATTAATTAAAATTAATTACATAAATTAATGTAAAAGTTAGAAAAACCCGAGACTGATTAAAAAACATAAGGTAAAACATTATCTGTCCACATTTCCAACACCCATTGGCCATATTTAGGTTTTACACCTTCATTATTATTTTGTTTTTATGTCTTTTGTTGGTAAAAACGTGGGTACACCTTTCTTATTTTCAAAAATACCACGTCTGTCACTTCCCTTGCTTATGAATGGCCACCAAAAATCCCCCATATTTACACTAATAAAACATCTTAATTTCGTAAAATATCATATAAACTCACTTACCAACATCCCTCCCTTCCTCCTTGTGTAATCCTTTTTTAAATAAATCCAACAAAGAAATCACTTTGGTTTTAACCAAAAGGAGTTACCCAAAAAAAGAGATGACATACTTCTTTAAACTTGTTTCTTTTATTTTATTTCTATACTATCTAAATCCTTCTTATTATATACAAAAATTATATCCTCGTTATACATAATATTATTGGTGTTTTTTTTGATAACCTTTCAACATACACATATACACAATTTCATCTAATCGGAATCAATCTTTACATTATTTTGTACAGCTAACTAATGCCTCATGATACGTTGTCATTCATTTTTTATTTACCACATATCATTGTTTTGAATTATTATAAAAACTATATTTTATTATGAAATATATGTTATATATGATATATGTTATGCATTTATTTTTATTTAACTATTATAAAATATATTCTTTCAATCTTCCCAATTAGCATAAATATGATAATTTAATTTGAAGAAATGATTACTATAACCTCTTGAATAAGATGTGAATCATTCAGAAAATATGAGGAATGAATAATAAAAAACACTATTGATATATCTCATTTCCAATTACTTACTTTATTTTAATATGATGAAAAATGGAAACAATGATCATGTGTGAGTATGTCCAACTGTCTCAATGAATGGTGTATTCTATTTTCTATCTATATATTCAATAGATTATTTTAAATACATATAAAATTAATATAAATGATATATATATATATATATATATATATTATTTTTTCAATTATTGAAATCATGATATAATTATTATGAAAAAATATAATAAATTAATACACATGAAAAAAACGAAGCAGATATTACCTGAAGTGAAAACATAACATAAAATTTTCACTAACAAGGTAATATATAGTCAAAATCAAACCATATAAGGTATTATATAGTACAATATGGTTATGTAAAAGGTGAAAATCAAAATATATTTATTATACATGAACTTTTTTTGAGAACTAAATGATTAAATACAAAATTTAAGGGGATTTCAACACTCACATTTGTTTCTATGCGATTTACACCTTATTCACACATGTTTGTTGTTTCTAGTGTATATAATACCCCTGAATATATTATATGATTTGTATCCTTACTTATTTGTCTTTTTTACATAATCAGTTTATGATATCTCTTTAAAGGGGTTATGTTTAAAAAGATAACTTATTATAAGAGTATTTTTGTAATAATTTTACAATATAGGTGACACCCAACGGAATACATGATAACCCTCTCTAAACTATTGGGGTCATTTCCATATATCATCTTGTGACTTCTATCTAATCTAAGTTGTATCTATACGTTTCTGAATCAACTGCACCTGCATTGATGTATCATGAATGATAGTTGGTCCCATCATCTATGACTCACCCGCCTCTAACAAACATAGTGGTGATCTATAATGTCTACAATAAAGTACCTCATATGGTGTCTTTTATATATTTTCTGGATAACTGTTGTTATATGTGGACACTGTTAAAGACAAGTGATTCTCCCAAGAACCACCAATGGAAAGAATAGATGATCAAATCACATCATCTAACACCTAAATGGTACTCTTCTACTGCCCATCTATCTGTGGGTGGAAGGTCGTACTTAACAGAACCTATGTGCCAATAAACATTTATATGACCTTCCAAAAGCATCATGTAAAATTTGAATCACTATTTGAAACTATAGTCTATTTCACCCCCTGAAAATGAAGTATCTATCACACGTATTGCTCTCCCAACTACTCTACTCTAATGGTTTTATTGATAGTAATGATGTGTTATACGTTAGTTAGCCGATCAACAATAAAATAAAAAGAATAAATTTTCCTAAGATTCTTTGGATATATTATGCCAAAATCTATATTCACATCATCCCACTTTCATTCTGGGATAGGTAACAGCTCCAATAGTTTTCTAGGTCGTTGATTTTTTTCCTTCACCTCCTGATAGGTGAAACATCTTGTTACATTAAAATCTATCTCTTTTTTCATGTCTGGCCACAAAAACTTTCAACATAGGACATTTACCATTTCTTCACCATACGATGTAGCACCTACTTTGAAGCATGAGATTCACTCATGAGTTCTTCTCGCATATTTGATGATACAAGAACCCAATTTTTTACATAGATGATGTCATCCTCATTTATTATCCAATTTGAATGTGTGTCCCCACCTCCAAGGATTTCCCTCATTGATAAACACTGTGGATACTCGTACTTCAAGTCTCCAACCCATCTAGATAGTGTAGACTCCACTCCTATAGAAACCAGAATCATCGTATTCTTATTCTCTTGTACTACCACATACATTTCCTGTAGCAATGTCATCATCTTTCACTCTACACTCGACACATGTACCAACTGAGTCTGAGTTCTCCTGCTCAAGGAATCTACCACACTATTCTCTTTCTCGGGTTTCTATGACAGTTAAAAATCAATGTACTTAATATACTCTAACCATATTCACTACCTAAGATTCAACTCACTCTTTGAAAATATATACATCAATATTATGTGATACATATAAACAATAACATTTTACCATAAAAGTTTACATCACCAACACATAAAAGAATAAAATACTACTGTCAACTTGGGGTCCTGCATATTGTAACTCTATTCATGTGGAATTAACTACAGAGACCCATAAGAAATGACTTAATCCCCATGCATCAACATTATTATGAGTCTGACCCCAGAAGTTTCACAATACATTGTATACTCCCACTCAACATAGTTTAGATCAAAATTGGGGTCAGTTTCAAGAACATCATGAACTCATGGAAAGAATTATCACATCCTCCAGTCTAATCATAAAAATCCACTTTGATTTTAAAACCTATAATTGGAGCTTCTAAAAAAGAAAAAACTTAAATAATACTCCTTTAATAACTACACAATCCCAAAATTATTTGGATATCAAAAATATTATTGGGTTGCTCCCAAGAAACCACTACCTGATCTTATTATGGGTCCACATTCATGCTATTTTCTGAGATGATGATCCCCAAAAAGAGTTTAATATCAATTCAAAACTGAAATTTAGCTAGCTTAGCATATAGATGCCTCACTATTAGTGTACCCATAAAATTTTCATGATGATGGGCATGATATTCATGAGTTATATAGCACCCCAATATGTCATCCACAAAAAAACCACAAATTGATCAAAGTACATATGAAATATACTATTCATCAATGCATAAACATTGTTGGATGATTTTTCATCCCAAAAGGCATTACAAAAATCTCATAAAATACATACATGCACTTTTTTATAAATTATGGGAATATCATAAGCCCAAACTCTCTCTTAATGACTTTCTAATATCAGATCGATCATTGAGATCACACAAGACCATTACAACTAGTCAACCAAATACAAGATACTTGGAAGACGATATCAGTTATTCATGGTGATTTTATTCAACTTCTATTAATCGACATAGAATCATAAACTCTTGTTGTCATTCTTTTCAAAAAAAAGTTGATCCCCAAGGTGATGTACTTGGATGGATGACCCATTTATCCTTGAAATCATCCAATTATGTTCTGATATCTTGATGCATAGTTAGTTGAAGTATTCACTACTAAAATATGGGTTTTTCCCCACACTTACATACCAACGGTTTCATAGAACCATTGGTAAAGGATAGTTTACAGAAGGTTTTACCAACAATTATAGTGAACTGTTGGTAATGATGTGTTTAAGGTGATTTTTACCAATGGTTCAATGAGAACTGTTGGAAAAAATGTGGCTGGGGAGGTTTGTACCAACGGTTTATTAAACAGTTGGTATAGGTGTAGTTGGGGAGCCATATACCAAATATTTTTAAAAACTGTTGGCACAAGTTTCCCCCAAATTGCCAGTCGCGCGTCCTCTCCCCATTTCGGATACAGAACCCTAAACGGGAGCACCAGAAGTCGATTTAGGCGATTTTGGATCTCCTTCTACCGGAGCAGTTTGGATCTTCGACCTCCTTCAGGTTCCTCATCTTAGTTATCTAATATTTCAGTTTTTAGATTTCTAGAATCATTACACTCATTGAAGACAGTATAATGAGACATAGGATTTTCACCACATGTGAGGATATGAATCCATGTGATGCATCAGTATCAAAATGAGAGGATTTACTAGTAGAGGCTACATTGATCTTACATCTCACTCTAGATCGTATTCCACATTTCTCCATGTGGGTAGGTTTTACATAATAGATATTTAATGAACCATGGACATGTAATAAAACCTCATTGTTTGGAATAGGAACACACTGATTTCTCAGTGTAATTATGGCATGGATGACACAACCACAACCACCACATCAACAACATGATCAAACATCACTTATATATCTTCATTTATGATATTGAGCTATTAAAACAATTCCAAAACTTGTTTTCGAATATGTCTATCACAAGTCACTACTAGAGGGATGGTCCAGCAGAAACACTTCATATTGACTATCGTTCCACAAGGTTGAGACTCTATTGGGTCATGATCACATTAAATGTTCTTAATTCCCCCTCTTCCACACTGTTGTAGGAAAACTGATAAACCAGTACTTCAATGATGACCGTTACTCATCTCATAGAAATCCCCAAAAAAATCCTACCACATGATGTCGGTATACTAGTTCAATAGTCTATAATTCTATCCTATTCTCCCATGACCTCCCTTAGCATCTAATATATAAATAGTGTCTGCTTCTTAATTTCAGTATTACAGGTCAATATTAACACGTCATCCATGGATCATACAACATTTCTATGACTTCCCTTAAAGTGTCTCTCTCACAATATCCCATCAAAAATGTACGTTGGTGATAAATATCATAGTTCGTATCTCAAAATTATAGGACATTTCATTCACACTTTAATCCAGGTCATTAAACACAAACTTCTCCTAAAACTAGAGATGTAATGGAATATAATCATAAAAACAACTAGTGACACCTCTTTTTTCCCACTAAAACTATTAATATGGTTTGAGACTTAATTTAAACATTCAATATTCAAATTTAATTTGTTTTTATTTGATATTTCATTTTAACTTATACACATTAAATAATATTTCACAATTAATTTTAAATGATTCTACTATTATTTCACTAAATTTATATTTAAATGGGACCCCACCCCCTGGACACACCACTCACCTCCTTGGACACCCCTCCCACCCCCCTGGACTCCCCCTACCCCATTGGACAGCCAGACCACCCCTGCGGACAGCCCGCCCACCTGGACACCCCAACCCCCCTAGACACCCTCGACCCCTGGGACACCTCCAACCCCCCGGACGACCCCACCACCCCCAGACACCCCGCACCCCCTGGACACCCAGCATCCCCCTTGGACACCCTGTACCGCCCCCAGACAGCCCGATAACCTCTTTGGATAGCCCACCCACCCCCGGACAGCCCACTCAGCTCCTTGGACAGCCCGCCCCCTGGACACCCTGTACCCCCCGGACAGCCCCACCCACCCCCTGGACACCCCGCTCACCTCCTTGGACAGCCCGCCCACCCCCTGGACACCCTGCACCCTCAGTAGACAGCCCACCCACCCCTGGACACCCCTCACCCCCTTGGACACCATGTACCCTCCCGGACAGCCCTCTCACCTCCTTGGACAGCCTCCCCCCCGGACAGCCGGCTCACCTCCTTGGATAGCCCACCCCCTGGACACCCCTCTCACCTCCTTGGACAGCCCCACCCACCCCCTGGACACCCCGCTCTCCTCCTTGGACAGCCCGCCCACCCCCTAGACACCCCGCACCCCCCTTGGACACCTTGTACCTCCCTCGGACATCCCGCTCACCTCCTTGGACAGCCCCCCCCCCCCCCGGACAACCCGCTCACCTCCATGGACAACCCACCCCCTGGACACCCTGTACCCCCCAGACAGCCCCACCAAACCCCTAGACACCCCACTCACCTCCTTGTATATCCCGCCCACCCCCTGGACTCCCCCTACCCCATTTGACAGCCTGACCACCCCCGCGGACAGCCCGCACACCTGGACACCCTGACCCCCTTGACACCCCCCAATCCCCTGGACACCTCCGACCCCCCGGACAGCCCCACCCCCCTAGACACCCCGCACCCCTTAGTGGGAAATCCTTGAATATAGGCATTAGAAATTATGTATCTCATTTTCCTATATACACTGTATTTTGTTGTATTTCTTAATATGATTCTCATATAGAGTAATGTGTCTGTTATGATTTTATATAAAGTAAACAATTATCATTTACCTAAATATTTTTTTGATTATACTTTAATCTTATTGAATTGCATTGAAATGAATTATTGCAGTTTTTTACAAAATGGACAGAAGTTGGATGTACGAAACTGATCAGATTTCAACTGATTTTCAAAATTATTTGAATATCTTTCTAGATTTTTCATTTGACAAGCCTTCAGATAGTGGTCGCAGACACTGCCCATGTTTTAATTGTGTTGGAAGACCTTGGTTGAGTCGTGATGTAGTTAGCTATCATATAACCAAATATGGTTTCCAAACAAACTATTATGTGTGGTATCACAATGGAGAGAAAATGGAATCTCAAAATGTTGATGATCCAAATGATAATATTGAATTGGAGTGTTTGATTTATGATCGGTTTCCATTTATTCGGTATCATGAGAAGGAAAGGATGTCCAGCCAACAAGATTTGATACAAGCACACATGATGCATCCAATGAAAATGATGATGTTGATAATGTAAAAAAATTGAATGATGCTGCGACGACACCAGTATATCGGCAATGTGGTAAAATGAAAAAGTTGGAATTTTTATTCCGATTGTTTCATGGGAAAACTATGTATGGGATTTCAAATACCACAATTGATTACATTCTTAACTTCTTGACGGACTTACTTCCAGATGATGGAGATATTCCCTCAAACCACTATATGGAATGGAAGTTAGATGATGAACTTCGATTCTCAAAGAAAATTCATGCTTGTTCGAATGATTGTAGCTTATTTTGGGAGGAAACTGCTGAAAGAAATGATTGTATCAAATGTGGAACCTCCGGATGGAAGCCAAAAGATGACGGATCACCATCTCGTGTGCCACAAAAAGTAATGTGGCCCTTTCCATTGATACCCAGATTACAGAACCTTTTCATGAATGATGAAATATCCGAAAAAATGCGATGGAATGACACCGAGAGAAAAAAGAATAATGAAGAGTTGGTTCACCCTGTAAATGGATTTTCATGGCAGAGATTTGATGATCGATATCCTGAATTTGCAGCCGACGTGCGTAATGTGAGACTGGGTCATTCATGTGACGGTTTTAATCCATTTGGGAAGATTCTTACTTCGTACAACACATGTCCAGTTTTCATACACATTTATAACCTTCCCCCTTGGTTGTGTATGAAAAAGCCTTACAATTTCTTGAGTATACTGATATCTGGCCCTTCTGATCCCGATAATGATATATATGTATACATGCAACCTTTAATAAAAGAGTTGAAACATCTTTGGGATGTTGGTGTGCCCACATATGATGCATGTTAGAAAGACATATTTCAGATGTGTGCTGCGCTTATGTGGATGATCAATGATTTTCCTGCTTATGCAATGATGTATGGATGGAGAAATAAATGAAAATTGTCATGTCCTATTTGTATGAAGAATACTCGATCGAGAAGACTGAAATATCGTCTTAGTTTTAGTTTTATGGGACATTGATGATTCGTGCCAATGAACCATCCATATAGAAACAATCGTCGATGATTTGACAATACTATAGAGAATGATGCTTCACCTCAGCGTATGTATGGAACTGATGTGCTTAATGAATTGAAAGATTTTAGTTATTCATTTGGGAAGGGTGTAATGAAATCTAGAAAGAGGAAAAATGTTTCCAATGATACTTATTACAATTGGAAGAAGAAAAGTATATTCTTTGAGTTGTCGTATTGGTCAACCAACTTGTTACGTCATTGCTTAGACGTAATTCACATTGAAAATAATATATGTGAAATGTTTCTTTTCATTCTTCTAAATGTCAAGGGGAAGACAAAAGATGATTTACAATCTCGGCGTGACTTGGTAGATTGGGGGATCAGACCAGAATTGCATCCTGTCTGTATCAGTGAAAATAAATGGCAAGTTCCATGTGCTTCTTATGTGATGACACCTGCTGAAAGAATCAATTTCTTGAAGTGCTTGAGACTATTAAAGTTCCTGATGTCTATTCATGCAATATATCAAAACGGGTCAACAGAAAAGAGTTGAAGCTGAAATCTTTGAAGACTCATGATTATCACATCCTTTTGCATGAGTTGATTCCAATAGCAATCCTTCATCTCTTGTCCAATAATGTTAGAGTCTCAGTTATTCGGTTGTGCTATTTGTTTAGAGATATTTTTGATAATAGGCTATCCAAATACTTCTTGCAAAAACTGTTGGCAGAGACAACATTAATTTTGTGCGAGTTAGAGAAAATATTCCCTCCATCATTTTTTACATGCATGTTGCATCTGACTGTCCATCTTCTGACAGAAATACTTCTTGGAGGACCCGTTGCGTTCCTTTGGATGTATCCAACTGAAAGAAACATGTGCACATTGAAATGATATGTTCGGAAAAGGAATTATCCCGAAGGTTCTATTGTGAACGGTTACATTGCTCAAGAATGTATGGATTTCTGCGCAATGTATTTGTCTGATCATACTACGAGAGTAAACAGACCAATGAGAATTGAAGAAGAATAGTATGGGAAAATTGAACCCAGTTTTCCATCACTTCCTTAGACAAGAGGAATTCTGGGATCATATACATTGACGACATTAATCCTTGAAGAGCGAGAGATGGCACATCGCACAGTGTTGTTCAATTGTTATTTGTTTTATGAGTATATCATGTAAGTAAATTGTACATTTATCTCGTATCTTATCTCTTGTAATTTTAAATATTTGTTAAACTATTATTATTTTTTTCTACAGAGAACATAAATAATTGATATATAGAAATAATCGTTCTTTATATTTGAGAAGGAAAGAGGCTTTGCATAGAAAAGGGTTTTCTTAATGGTTGAAATTGAAGGTAAAAATATTTCTGTAATAACTAAATCAAAATAATATTTAATTAAGTTTACTATTTGTTTTATTTCAGGTATTGAGTTTGCCTGTTGACTCTGTTACTGAGGAAACAAGAGCTTTGGATTTTGGTACTAATACCATGGTTCGTGCTTGTAAATCACTTGTGATCAATGGATAAAAATTTATTATCACTGAACGATCAAGAAACATGAGAACACAGAATAATGGTGTTATGCTAACTACCACAATAGACTATTATGCCAGTTCATCGGATACTAGACCTCGTTCTGAAAATGTTTCTTATTATGGAGTCGTGGAGAAAATAATAATTTTGTATTATTACTCAGATGGTCGATTCACGATGATGAAATTTAAATGGTTTGATTCAATGACGAGGCAAGGCACCTTTATTGATGATTGTGGATTTCGAGAAATTGACATGACTCACACTCTTGCCATCGATGAACCATATGTATTGGAATCAATGGTGAAACATGTTTTTTATGTCAAAGATCATCGTCATCCTAAATTCGGTGTAATTATTGATGTAAATCCTAGACATGTATTTGATGATAGTGATGATGAAGTTGACACTATCCCTACTGAAATTAGAAGCAATCCGTTTATTACAAATGATGATGCCAATAACTCAATTGTCAGAGTGGATTGTGAACCTGAAGTTGTGGTCGGAAATATATAGAATCAAACTTTCGTGTTCTCACCTACATGTTTCACCTACATCATTTAAAGTGTGTATCCTTGTGCTTACCTTCAGACCACCATAAATCTTATTTTACTTTATGTTTATTATCAGAATGGTTTTTCTATATTTTTTTGGGTCACACATTACTTATCTGTTTTTAATTACTTCCATATTTGTTTTCATTGCAGGAAATGACACCCATTGAAGAGAGGCGATGAGAAAATATGACAGATAATAATCATCGCATGATAGATATGGGTTTTCCTCCACTCATCCCTGTTGTGAGTATTTTATTTAAAATATAAACATTTCAATAACTTATAATATCATGTGTTTACTTATGTGTTAAACTTTTTTTCCGGATCGACCCCCTAGACGAGAGATATCAGACGAGGAGCCTGATATTGCTCCCAGTAGAGTGGCTGCTGGTAGGAGGAGGGGTGGTGTCAGAGATGGACGATCATCTAGTGGGCCCGGTACTAAGGCCGGTGGAACGAGAGCTCATGGGGTGAGAGTTAGACGATCCACCGCCACAGACATATCGTCTTCACCCCATTTTGATCCTGGTGTGGCTCTAGGGACACACGAGATATTTAGACCTCCGATGTTTACACTACCAGTTGGCTAGACGTCTATGCCATCATCTTTTGCTTCTGGTTCATTATCCCCGAGCTATTATATTCCACCTTCTTCGACTCCTGATGCGTCACAGTATGTAGCAAAGGAGTGTACACTAAGGGACACTCTACCTGTACAGGATATTCCTTCATCTTCTACACATCCAGTGATGCCCATTGATCCGACTACCACAGGTATATTTATCTGACTCTATCAAATTTTTATACCAAAATTTATTTTATTATAACTGGTACTGATATTATTTTTCATTAATAACAGATTCATCTACAGATAGAAGGTGGGGGAGTGGCGTACTCGCTTGCGTGAGGTATGGAACCGCCAGACACAGTTGATGGTTGAATATAATTCTGATGGACAAATAATTGAGAAATCTGGGCAGGAATGTCGGGGTTTTTTTGGCGACGCTA
The DNA here is from genome assembly GCA_963277665.1 of Viscum album. Taxonomy (NCBI): domain Eukaryota; kingdom Viridiplantae; phylum Streptophyta; class Magnoliopsida; order Santalales; family Viscaceae; genus Viscum; species Viscum album. The sequence goes on from OY728143.1 coordinate 1,022,481,798, forward strand.
GCCAAATTCTCCGATATCATTCCTGTCACCCCTCTCTCTTGGAGACAACTACCACACGGAGTCAAAGATAACGCGTGGGCACAAATATGGGTAAAAAATCTATTGGATTTAATGTAATATTTTTCTGTATTTATATGAACTATTATATTGGGTTTCAGCTTCGGTTTAACTTCCCTGATGGCGAAGGTGCATGACCAGCGTGTTTAAAAGAGTTGGGAGAGATTTGGAGAGCTTATAAGCATGACCTGTATGTTGGCTGGTGTGAGAGGGTGGGCACAGATCTAGAAACTTTACCTATCATGGATGACTGCTCGATAGAGCAATATCACCAAATGATTACCCATTGGGCGACTGCCAAATTTAAGGTATTAATCTCATTTGAGGTATTTAAATCAAAGTTTTCATATTTTTCATTAATATAAAATTATTTATTATTAAACATTATTTAGGAATATTCTGAGAAAAACAAAAAAACATTTATTCAATGCAATACCTCCACACATTGGGCCGCACAACTATGTCAGATCATGAGAGACATCTGGTACGATATAGTTGTTTATAATTTTTCTTTAGGACTTTCGATTTTTATTATTTCCTACTTAAATTATGTGATTTATTGAATATTTAAAATATGATTATACCTGCACTTTATATTGTTTCAATGTCATTACAGAAGCATAAATTGAATATTGAAGGACGTATCCCTTGAGCAAAATTGTTTTGCTCGAGTAGAAGAAAAAAAGATGGAACTGCGGTAAATGAATCAAACCAAGCAAAGATTGTAAGTTTTAATTTCTTTATTTCAAAGTTTAATATCTATTTTGGAATTTATTAATATATTAATATTTTTAATAGGCTACTATAGAGGCTCTTGATGCCCAGGATCCTGACAATTTTGGGCCACACGATCATTTATATCAGGTTTTGGGAGAGGAGCACTCTGGTCGAGTACGCTCCCAACCTAGTAAGAATATAGTCTCGATGAGGTATTGGTCCTCTCCAGGTATCCATTCTAGTACGACTGAGTTGGAATAGGTCAAATAGCATGCAAGACAATCTGATAAAAGGGTCACCGAGTTGGAAGTACAAGTTCAAACGAGGGACAACGAATTTATGAAAATGATGAAAGCTTTATCTTCATCACATCCACCAGAGACTAGCGCGGCTTGTCAGACATTTATGTCGTCGATGGGTGCATTATCCAATGCACCAGGCGACAGCTCTAGTGGCGATCGAGATCATGACGTTCCTAGCGATGACGAGGATGCTGAATAGGACGAGGGAGAGGATGAGGATGAGGACGAGGGTGAGGATGGGGCTGAGGGCAAGGATGCCGAGGGTGAGGATGAGGCTGAGGACGAGGATGAGGATGACGATGAGAAAGGGGATGATGATGAGGATGATGAGGAGGACAGAGATGGTGGCATGGATGAGGCAGATGATGATAGTGGTGATGATGATAGAGACCAGGGGCAGATTGATCCATTTCATTTTTGAATTCTGTATAACAGTTTATTTTTGAACCGGGTTATCCACTCCAGGGTCTTCCTCTGCTTCATAGGGATGTTGTTATCATATCTCTTTTTTGCACTTGATTCTTATTGTATGATTAGTCTACTACCTAGACCTTTATTATTCCTTGGTACTGTGATTCCCTGTATGATATCTGGTTTGATAAGTTAATATGGACATCTTAATATTCAAAAACAATCACTCAAAATTAGGGGTGTCCATGGGACAGGTCGGGTCGGGTCGGGTCATGGGTGTTCTAGGGACTAAGGACATACGGTCATCCATAAGTAAGATTTAGGGCCTAAGGACATGGCATGAAAAATTATGTGTTTTAGAACCAGGGGTAATATTGGGGGTTCATTTTAAAAATAATAAAATAAGGGTTTTGAGGTGGAAAATGATTTATTAGGTGATGAATTCCCTTGGTTAAAAAATATAAATAAGTGTGTGTCTTTTTGATTTTGATAAATGGATTTTAATGATAATGAAATATTGGTTAATTTCTTTGGGTAAAAAATTTATTTTTAACATTTTTATTCTCTATTTTATATATTTTCATTGATTAGGAATATAATTTACAATCAAAAAATATCCAATTACTTATAATATTTATATGTACTAAATTGATTAATTTTGAGAAATTTTTATATTGTCATTTCTGACGTGTACGAGTAAACCCCGCCTCTATCTGCGGGCCGGTGTGACCGGTACAACTAATTGTGTCTTTCTTTTGTTTAAAATGGATGCGCTTTTAATTAAAATAAATGACATATAGAAAACCGACCACAGGCATTCGGATTCTGTTGAAACTTTAGGAAAACGATCCATGGGTCATTTGTGACGTGTACGAGTAAACCCCACCTCAATCTGAGGGCCGGTGTGGCCGACATCACTCAAAGTGTCTCAATTTTCTTTGAAATGGACAATAGTTTAAGTAAAAACAACAACTGACATATGGGAAATAGACCAAACGCATTCGGATTCTATTGATACTTTAGGAAAATTATCCATGGGTCATTTTTGTCGTGTATGAGTCAACCCCGCCTCAATCTGAGGTACTGTGTGGCTGGTACCACTCAAATTGTCTCGCTTTTATTTGAAATGAACAAGATTTTATGTGAAAACAACTACCGACATACGGAAAACTGACCAAACGCATTCGGATTCTGTTAAAACTTTAGGAAAATGATCCATGGGTCATTTGTGACGTGTACGAGTCAACCTTGCTTCAATCCGAGCCGCGGTGTGGCCGGCACCACTCAAAGTGTCTCACTTTTCTTTGAAATGGACAAGAGTTTAAGTAAAAACAGCAACTGACATATGGGAAATGGACCAAATGCATTCAGATTCTATTTATACTTTAGGAAAAGTATCCATGGGTCATTTGAGTCATGTACGAGTCAACCTCACCTCAATCTGAGGCACGGTGTGGCCGGTACCACTCAAATTGTCTCACTTTTATTTGAAATGGACAGGATTTTAAGTGAAATCAACTACCGGCATACGGAAATCCGACAAAACACATTCGGATTCTGTTGAAACTTTAGGAAAAATATCCATGGGTCATTTTTGACTTGTACAAGTCAACCCCGCCTCAATCCGAGGGCCGGTGTAGTCGGTACCACTAAAAATGACTTTCTTTTGTCTAAAATGGATGCACTTTTGATTAAAATAAACGACATATGGAAAACCGACCAAACACATTAGGATTCGGTTGAACCATTAGGAAAACAATCCATGGGTCATTTGTGACATGTATGAGTTAACCCCGCCTCAATCCGAGGGCCGGTGTGGCCGACACCACTCCAAGTGTCTCACTTTTCTTTGAAATGGACAACAGTTTAAGTAAAAACAACAACTCAAAAACGGGAAACGGGCCAAACACATTCGGATTCTATTGATAGTTTAGGAAAAGTATCCATGGGTCATTTTTGTCATGTACGAGTCAACCCCGCCTCAATCTGAGGCACGGTGTGGCCGGTACCACTCAAACGGTCTCACTTTTATTTGAAATGGACATGATTTTAAGTGAAAACAACTATCGGCATACGGAAAACTAACCAAACGCATTCGGATTCTGTTGAAACTTTAGGAAAACTATCCATGGGTCATTTTTGATGTGTACGAGTCAACCCCGCCTCACTCCGAGGTTCGGTGTGGCCGGTACCACTAAAAATGTCTTTCTTTTGTCAAAAATGTATGCGCTTTTAATTAAAATAAACGACATACGGAAAACTGACCAAACTTATTCGGATTCTGTTGAAAATTTAGGAAAACGATCCATGGGTCATTTGTGACATGTAAGAGTCAACCTCGCCTGAATCCGAGCACCGGTGTGGCCGACACCACTCAAAGTGTCTCACTTTTCTTTGAAATGGACAACAGTTTAAGTAAAAACAACAACGGACATACGGGAAACGGACCAAACACATTCGGATTCTGTTGATACTTTAGGAAAAGTATCCATGGGTCATTTGTGTCGTTTATGATTCAACCCCACCTCAAAATGAGGCACAGTGTGGCTGGTACCACTCAAACTGTCTCACTTTTATTTGAAATGGATAGGATTTTAAGTGAAAACAACTACCGACATACGGATAACCGACCAAACGCATTCGGATTCTATTGAAACTATAGGAAAATGATCCATGGGTCACATGTGACGTGTACAAGTCAAACCTACCTTAATCTGAGGGCCAGTGTGGCCAGTACCACTAAAAGTGTCTTTCGTTTGTTTAAATTGAATGTGCTTTTAATTGAAATAAACGACATACAGAAAACCGACCAAACGCATTCGGATTGTGTTGATAATTTATGAAAACGATCCTTGTGTCATTTTTGACGTGTAAGAGTCAACCCCGCCTCAATCCGAGGAGCGGTGTGGCCGACACCACTCAAAATGTATCACTTTTCTTTGAAATGGACAACAGTTTAAGTAAAAACAAAAACTGACATATGGGAAACGGACCAAATGCATTCATATTCGGTTGATACTATAGGACAAGTATCCATGGGTCAGTTTTGTTGTGTACGAGGAAACCCCGCCTCAATCTGAGGCACGGTGTGGCCGGTACCACTCAAACGGTCTCACATTTATTTTAAATGGACATGATTTTAAGTGAAAACAACTACCGGCATACGGAAAACCGACCAAACGCATTCGGATTCTGTTGAAACATTAGGAAAACGATCCATGGGGAATTTGTGACGTGCATGAGTCACAACTGAAAATGGATTTTTCATTTAAATGAAAATGAAAATGGATTTTTTAGTGTAATCTTCTTGGTCCCAAAGCATGAACCAAACAGGTTGTGAGACATAATACCAGTAGGCATCCACCACAAGATTTGTGCCGAAATTTTAGTGAATATACATGTATAAAAACAAAGTACAAAGGTAAACATAGTATAAAGAAATCAACAATGATTATATATTTAAGTAAATAATAGCTAAAACTTTCCATGGAGACATCAATATCATGCCTAAATGCATGTCACTATCTTGACCTCAGGAAAAAACACATCCTCTCCCTCAGGCATCATAGTCTCTCCCTCAGACATATCACAATCTCACCCACATGTATCATATGTAATTAATCTATTAACAGGTAAAAATAAGTACCTCATTTAATTTAAATTATTACATCGTAGACTATTGTCAACACACCTCATCTAATCTAACTATTACATGGCATAATAATAATCAAATCACCTCATGTAATCTTACTATCACTTCGCTTTTTAATAATCAATAATCCATCCTAAACAAAAAAATTCATTGAAAGCAGTATGCATCTAAGGCGTCATGGGCCAATAGCTCTAACAAATTAATCAAGGGAAACACAACCCTATGGTTCCCTATCTCAAAGAAATAACCCTAATAACCTAATCAACTAATATCACATGATAATCACGGTGTAATGCCAAGTCATGTATACCAAAAACATGGGTATATGAGTTTTAGGCACATATAATTATTGATAAAACAACATATAGGCACAACCCACCTACCTCGTAGTCGTGAGAACAATATTATTGAATATCGGATCTTGATTCATCCTAGATCATTGAAAATCCACAAAAGATTCATAAATTATCAAATCTATATCTATAAAACGTGGAGATGAATCAGGAGGATAGGATTAAGGTGAAGGGAGAACTCATTGGTGGGATCCCAATGCACCTTCCAGAGTTCTGATTGGACATTGATAGGAGAATCAGTGGCTCATAGAATAATTGTCACTCATAGCCGAACATGGATGAACCAAGGTCAAAAGAAGTTAATTCTGTAAATGAGACATGACCCCTCTCCCTTATATAAAATAAAAAATAAAATACACGACATTTCCTTTAACAATATATACTGTGTATAAGCTTTTACTGGGACTCACAATAAGAGGCACGACCACGACACAACATGACTTGGTAAGTGGCTGAGACACGACCTGTACGTGGTCTAGAAAGGACATCAATGTTACATTTTCCTCAAAGAAACCTGAATACAAAATCCATGCATGGAAATGGGGAATTGGGTCCTTACTGTTTTATTATCACACCATAGATCTTGTTTCTATCTCAACTATGCACCAAAATCATTGGTTTCTTCAATCTAGTGGTCTAACATCACATTACGATCTTAATAAAGTCTTTTGTTTCATCGGCCCAATGTAACGGATCAATGATACATCTGAAGCAAGCCAAATTTGTTTATTTCTCTCTTTTTGGTCATTATTTGGCTTGGAATCTCTAACTAATGATTTTTCATCATGTTTTATTCAGTCTCGCATTATAATATTCGCACATTCAGGTTTTATTCTGCTTCATAATGCATTAGATTATAGATTTTCTCATTACACCTCAACTGAAGGTTAATATCTTTAATAATGTGTAAATTATTTGTTCCAACTTATATTTCTTGTATTAATTAGTTGTTCACATTCAATATATCATTACTTGTTAATATTACATTAAAATTATTTTATATAATATTTCATGCCAAGGAGTATTATTGAGGTGATAAGATATTGGATGTTGTGTGTTTATACATTGTCATTTAGTTTAGTGAGTTGGGTTTTAAAATTAGTTTTCATTGATAATACAACATGTTAATTTTGGTTTTAATATTAGATTGCATAAATGTAATTTCATAACATGAGATGGTTTTGTAATGGGTTTTAATGAAAATGGATTTTTCATTTACATGAGCTGAAAATCCATTTTCAAGTATGTTTAAAGTCTGTATGCAGGTGTATAGTGGAGGGGCTATTGGAGGGAGGGGGGCTGCTGTGTGCAGTTCTGGAAAAACTCTATGCCAATGGTTATAAACCGTTGGTATTAGGGTGCTCGGATTTTGGAAAAACACTATACCAACGGTTTTAAACTGTTGGTATAGGTGTCTAGATTTTTTGAAATCCAATACCAACGGTTTATAACCGTTGGTATAGGTGTTGCTGGAAAACCAATACCAACGGTTCTAAACCGTTGGTATAGGTTTTCCTGAAAATCACATTACCAACGGTTCTAAACCGTTGGTATAAGACTTCCTCAAATTCATTACCAATGGTTATAAACTGTTGGTATACAGTGGATTAAATTTATATAACCCATATACCAACGGTTTGGATCAAACCATTGGTATAAGACTTTCTTCATGGCTTACTAGCCAACGGTTTGGAAAACCGTTGGTATAGGGTATACCAACGGTTTTTTGCCGTTGGTATAACCTTCTTTTCCAGTAGTGATTTATGGTTTAATAGATTCTGGATCTTCCCTTATCATGATATAAATAGTGAATTACATAACCCTCTTAGGTGGAAACCCTGAAAAGTCATCATTAAAGACATAAGGAAACATTTTTACTACTAGTGAAAGAACATATTTCATTCCACTCCCATCATCGCGAAAAAATATAGAAACATGGGATGTGAGATCTTCTAGTGGCCGAGAAATTGGTCTAGCTATGCCTGCATGGATATCCCATTCTCCACGGTGAACATAGTGGTTTTCCTTAGATGGTAAAAAGGTTACTCTTATTGAGTAAAAATCTATGTGGGCTTGGTATATGACTATACAGTCCATACTCATATTTAGATTGATGATAATTATATTAAAAATATATATATCCCAAATTAATTGATACTATATGTTCTATAGAAAACATTCCATTCATAAACAGATATCCCTAGACTATGTACCCAATGGTGGGTTGATATTTATCATCTGTTTACTGAATCTGCTTCAAGGCTCATGTCATTATCATGATTTACGGATATAATTAAATTAGGTAAAACATTATGAAATAAGACATTATTGAAAGTATATGAAACTAGAATAGTACCTCTCAATGTCGATGCACTAGCCTCTCTCTCTACAAATGTAGGTCGAAATGCATGTAACTATCCTATCCATCTTTTCGTTGATTCCTTCTCAATCCACTGAGTATAACCACTATGCTAAAATGGGAGAACATACCCTGAATAATCATTTATACTACCTCTACCACCTCTAACCATAGACTTATATCTTCTAGACCCAAATGGTGTAGAATACATCCTTCCCACCCTCTGACTTAGAGAAGCTACTCCCTCAGCACCAACTTGTGGAAGCTTCCTAGAAAACTTATATAGGTGACACATCATGCCATAAAACTATAACTCCACTAGTTGTCGAGGAAAATTTGTGTGATTGTGTACCATATTAAAACACTGGTGAAAATGCACGTGATAAAGATCTATTTCATACGACCCTCCAGACTCTCTACCTAGCATTCCACTTTTCTGAATAATGTTATATTGATGGTGCTTACTTCTCTAAAAATTCCCACTCTCTGATAGTCTATCTACCTATCAAGTAATTTAATCTTATTTCAGGTTCCCATCTGAAATTAATTCATGATTAAAAACTTTTGAGAATTTATTCGGCCAAATGATATTCAGTTGGGACATAAATTTCCACCTAATTTCACATTGAAAATGTTTTGCCTAAGAATCATCATTTGCTGCCCAACTGGAGAAACACACTATAAATCCAGGAAACGTCCAATGTATTCCATTATGGATGTGATTCCATGGGTCAGATGCATAAACCCTAAACCCTTCTCTTGTCTTAGCACCTCTGGATAGAAGTGCACCAATAGCTTCTCCATAAATTCAATCCATAACATATCAACAGTATGCCCACATCGTACATTTATGACACACCAGCGCTTCGCTAAACCGTGTAGCATATAAGATGCTATCTTGACCCTCCTCTCATTTGGAGTCAAAAAATGGTCATGTATCATATCTAAGGATTCAATACATAATTCATTTCCCTCAATTCCTCCCTCTCCAATAAAATTAGGAGGGTGATGCAGTTGAAACTCCCTTGTCAACTCATACATGCTTTTATGAACCAGGCCAATGTATCTCTACATGAATTGCATTAAATGTGAAAATTTATCTCAAAACTATTCACATTCATCTTATCTTCCATAAAGAGTTCATGAAGCTCCCTATATGGAAGTTCATTCCATGCCATACCTCTCAGTCTCACCCACAACAAGAATCCCAAAGGCATATCTCTACAAATCCAAACACATGTATTATGTCACACAACACAACCTTACAACATTTATGTAAGAGGAGAATCTAACCCAACAAGTTTCCGCATGTCCTTTTCCCTTTTTCTCGCCACTCGGTCAACACCGCAACCTTTCTACTATCCCTAACCATCCTACTCCTAAATCATATTTTACAAGGGTATATACATTCTCATGAATTAATTCAATCATTAATTATTCATATTATCCCAAATTATTTAATTCTAAATATAATTAATTAATCATTTCAATTTCATCAATAAATATTGTAATTAGAAACCCGTTTATTCTAATTTGGAATCATTATTTAAATATCACTACACAGAAAATAGTTCATGTTCAACAACATACACATTAATCATTTTCCTATGAGTCCCTAAAATGATGCATTATTCAACAACCCTGAGTGCCTAGAATGATGTTTGCAGACTCGTGTGGCATGCCTCTTTAGGCCACAAATTAAAATTCAATAATTTTCAAAACAAATATCACAACATCCCATAACTGTGTCACCCAAGGTAAAATAATATCCAACTATTATAGAATATATCAATAACAACAATCCCCCCTATGTAAATGGATTTTCCCACATACATGTGTTTACAACTACCATGATCACACTAATTACCAAGCCTCAACTTTACCTAGTCTCATGTCTTCATTTCCAATAAAAGTAAGTAAGAAGAAGAAGAATGAAATGAAAATTCATTTGATACCACTTTGTAATGTATCGACCTAGGAGCAACTGAATAGAGTCCCGATTCAGTAGGCCGCATGTTGTTATGAATTCCTCCATGTATGCCATAGGGTTTTGACTGGGAGAGAGGGTATGTAATGTTATTCATGAGAATACTATACCCTCTTTTATCATAAAAAAGAATCATATGGTATAAAATTACAATAACCAAGTTCATATGTTTATAAATGACAAAAAAATCCATGTCGTATGATAAATAAAACATGAAGATACATTAATCAATTGAATGGTAAAACTTGTTATGACAATGAAAATATAATATATCTACTATTAAACTACATTTGAAGATAGAACAACTCCAAAATGGCTTGAAGACCACATTTGGTTCCCTCTCCCATCATCCAATCCCAAACAGCATCTTTCTGAGGGCCTTTCCCGTATCCTGACCTTGAACAAAAAAGACTACTCAGGTTTCGAACAGGCGGCTTGCATAGTGATGTTGTGAAACTCAGTAGGCCACCACCAATGGTGTCTAAATTGCGTCCATCCAAAATATAGTGCATGTTGATATATAAGCTATAAATACAATGAATAATTTAAACCGTTATAGAATTTTCATTTAATCATTAATCATCACATTATGCCCAGTTTAAAATCGTGACTCTAAAATAATTCTTGATTGAATATCATTAATTATTTTGCGTAGGTATTCATGCCTATCACACCAAATGTTAGTTGAATCGTCATTCATTATAATCATTATTTTGGGTTATGTAGTATTGCCTAGCACCACAACATTGTAGGCTGTCAATCATCATGCTTAGAATATCTTTTCTCATTCATTGTTGGTCGTAATGCCTAGAACCCTATTATATCATGTGTGGATAACTATTATGGTGGAACTCAATGTCCAACATCCAATTTCTAATCGGTCTAGATTTCTATGTCTAGCAACAAAAAAGCTTCTTCGTTGTAGGTAGTTATCTATATAACCCCAATTTTTTTGACCATTTGATCATTAATTAGTTAAAAAAATTCAACATTATTCTATTACTAATCCAAGTATTTGTAAAACATTTCAAATTCTATTTCCTAATTCAACAATTAAATAATAAGATAATACACTTATTTATTAATCAATTAATTAATCAATCAACACAATTCTCATTCCATAATTAATTATTCACAATTAATTATCCATATCAAATCTCTCCTTGTTATATTTAATTCATAAATTTAATTGTCTTTTATCAACATTATGACACATAATTAATTATCACAATTAATTATCTTGGTCAATATCATGGAACATAATTAATTATTACAAAAAATTTCTAAAATGGCCTACATCGTTATTTCATGATTAATTCCCTGCAATTTATAATCTTATCATAATCAATTCAATATCCGAGATATAATTTCTCATTGCATAACTAATCTCCAAAATATTTATTTCGGTAACCCCCTTGCTTTTTCATTGATTAAATTCTCAATTAATCACTAAGTCAAACTCATTTTAATTCAATATTCTTAATTACTCTAATTTAGGAAATCAATAATCAAGAGAATCTATAAAATCAATTTTTAACAGAAGTTATCCAAATAGAAATCTCTCAAATATAAGTGCCACAATGTTGTCGATCATGTTCCAGATCCTAATACCTATATCCAAAATAAATAACAGAGACATCACGACCTTGCAAATACAGATATATATCTGCAATCATAGATATAGATTATAAATCAAAGGTTTATATCCAAGAAATATAGGGAGATATTCCATGAAAAGAAAAAGAAAATATAATATAATGAATTGTAGAATCATCAAGATGAAATCCACTAACTGAGAGGAGAGCAGATCTTCAATCTTGTATTTCTATCTCGATTAACAGCGATTTAATAAACATGGAATCCAACTGGATGTCATTGGAAATAAATATAATTTTTAAAGTCTGATCCTAGGTAAAAATATAAAGGCTTCAGGGGTTTACGTTATTTTAAAATTAATTTTATGAATGAAGTAGACCACATGAACGATTTTAACTACGGGGCAGCGCTGTTAGGTTAAACCATTGACAACCATGTAGTCTTCAACTATATACATTGCTTGATAGTGAATGATTAGGAAAACTATATGGATACTTTGTCGACAACCACTGTTCTCATGGTTAGATTGTGTATGAATTTTCCAAAATATGTGCAATCATTGTGCAACCCCCATCTTCAAACTCTTTAGAAACATCACCCAAACATAGCCCATTTCATCCCCCATCACATTGGTAAATAAAAAAAAAGTACTTGAAAAAAATCCTGGGATTTCTCTATAAAAGGATAGGATATTTTATTCTTTATATTATCACACCAATAGTTTTCTCAATGATCTCAATGCATATTTTTTCTCCCTACATGGTTGGATACTGTTGAGCTATTTGAATAATACAAAAGGTCCTTATTTATCATTGTATTTTATAGTACACATAGTATTGAAAAAAATACCACAAATCCATATTCATTAAAATTTAACTCCATGGATTTGACATTTCATATATTTCCACATTCATCTAAATTATCACATCGTTTTTCATAGCATAATATATCTTTTATCTATGGGATGGTCAAGAAATAAATTGTTATTGGATTCAAGATTTCTATTACTTTATGATAACAATGGCTATCAATTTAAAATCTATGAAGATATGATCCCTCTTAATTATCATCAATGATATAATTGGTATATTCTTTATATATAGATCATCTTCCAAATTATTCACATTACTAGGATTTTAGTGAATTGATAATTCATAGTGCATGATTATATATTACTGTATTCATTGGTTAATATTCTTCTCGTTATATATGAATATATATTTAAGACTTTTTTTATTAGTATATACATAAAATTTCTCCTCAAGTAGATAATGTCACTATATTTTCAATGTGATGATTGATTCATCCATATAGAGATCATGAGTTATGTAGTTATATTATTGAACATTAAACTATAATGAATCATATTTTTTGAGATTTTCATTCTTCACTAACAAAATTTCTAATCACTTCTTCAAAGGATCAATAAATACCACAAAATTATCTCTAATTATGGGGCGTGGTAGCACATGGTAACTGATAAGCCTCCTTTTCAACTCATTGAATCTCTATTTGTCACGTCCTGGATCTGGGTACCACTCCATGGGTGCCCCAAACCTGGTTGGTCACATGACCTCAAGTGCATTTCTCCAAACACCAGAGGCTACCGACTAGCTGCGAGGGCCTAGGTCTGATAGTGGGGAAACTATGCCCTCATATGTCAATGTTTAGTGCAACAGAAAAGATAAATAGCATACAACTAGCGAAAGCAGTAAAAAATAAATATATAACTAAAATTGATACTGATATTAAAGCAAACTAGCAGTCATATATATTTGAAGATGTCGTATGTCACTATTCTATAAAAATATCAAAAACAAGTTACAATGAAATACAAAACAACTAAAGTTCAAGTAAATAAAAGAAAAATATAATATTCAGTGGCATTGCGAGCCTAATCTCGGTCCCATGCTCTCCTACTCCTCAGCAACAATCATGTACCTGTATAGGGACCCTGGACCGTATCTATACCTGCAGAAATATAATCTGTTTGGGCCGAAGACATGTCCTAAACAGGGTGTGAGGAGTGAATCCCAGTAGGCACCCACCAAAGATTCATGCCCAACTATTAGTGTAAATGTGCAATAGAAGTGTGCAGTAGAAAATGCAATAATCTAAGAAGTACTCAAAATTAACTAACATTACAAGTTATATTGCCTTATTAATATTCATTTAATCATTCAATAGTAGGAAAACACAATAATGTATTTCATTGTAAATAACTGGTGTCCTTAGGCACGTAAACCCTTACCCTCAGGTATAGTGAATCTAAAACCACAGGAATCTTCCCATAGGCATATCGAATAGTGCCCACAGGATTACAAGGTGTCGCTCGTAGGCACATAATCTACTGTCCACAGGCACAAAAGATGTTTCCATCAGGCTGAACAGAGCACTGCCCACAGGCTAATCACAAAACTTCATCATTCTAAACAAGTAACAGGGCCATGCCCAACATAGAACCAAGAAAATTATATTCAATTCCTCTCAAGGCTATTTATGACATGCTAAAATCATGGTATACCCTCAGGTAACCTGGCCAATGGCTAAACAGAGGAACACACCCCATGGGTGGTCCTGGATCCAAGCAGTGATCCCAAAAAACAATTATAAATGTTTATTAAACTACCTATTCAGTTCTAGGTAATTAATTAGGCATGGAATCAGCCATACAACACCCCATTCATGGGATCATATCACAATGGTACACAAATTCACCACAAAATTTGGAAATAACCACTAGACCACCTACATCGATCGCCCCTGATAGATGTACGTGAACGACACTCCTAGAAACGTACAAGTATGACATAGATCTAAGGTAAAATAAATCTTGTTCAAACTCAAATAACATCCCTTAGTGGGAGAATTGGCATGAACTATGCAAGGAAATAGGATAACTCACCTGTGCTATTCCAACGAGATCGACGGAGGTGGAAACTGATTCCCAGTGTTCGATTGGGTGACCTCCAAAGCTCCAGTCGTCCCTCCTTAGTCTTCCTCCATTTCTAATAATTCCCTATGAATAGGGGAGACTACTTCCCATTTTAAGCTAAAAAAATAGACTACACAGTGTGTACTATTAGGTACACAGCGTGTAGTTTTCATTTTTTTTAACTATTCCTTCGGCGGATTCTCACCTGCATGGCACTATTCATCTGTCGACATGACTACACAGTGTGTATTCCTGAGCACACGGCATGTATTGTCGCTCAGCTGGCCACTGCCATAATGTTTTCCTACCGACTAACTACACGGCGTGTAAATACCCACAACGTGGTGTGTAGTCGGTTTTTAGTCTCATCATCATCGACTGGCCAACACGCCCTTTGTACTACTTCCAAACGGACAATGTACATGACCTGTGGAAAGGTACATGGCCTGTAGTCACAAAATTTAGGATTTTCCCCTAATTTCCTTATTTTCTCAAAAATGCTTAAGGAAAAGAGAAAAGAAGAAGCCCTTACCTTATGAATACGATCTGGGTTCTTACAAACATCCCACCTTAATTCAGTTCATCCCCAAATTTCCCCTTCTAAGGGTGGTGAAGATAACACTCAGAATAACTCTGGCCATTGAGCATGTACGTCGGTCTCCCGCTCCAAGGTTTCGTCCTACCCCGAGGCCATGCTGCCAAAGCACCCATACGAGAGGAATAGACCGGCCTCATAGAACTTTCGTGCTCCAATCCATGATATGAATCAGATGCTCCTCAAAGGATGAATCTATATGTAGCTAAACCTCCTATGGCTAAAAGAAGTGAGACATGTCTAAATAATAGTGAAGAAACTGAGATACATGGAAGAGGTCATTCATGGTCCGGTACCTCTTTGGTAACTACAACCGATAGGCAACCGTCCCGACTCTCTCCATGATCTCAAATAGCCCCACAATCCTCAGTAAAAGTTTACCCTGTCTCCTGATCCGTATGTGTCCCATCCACGACGAAAAATGAAAGAAATCCAGATCCCCAACCACGAACTCCAAGGGTCGTCTGCGGCAATCAGAATAATATTTTTCATGAGACTATGCAGTAGCCGTCCACTTCTGAATCAACTAGACCTTCTCAGAAGTCTCCTACATGAGCTGTGGTCCCAGTAAAGCTACCTCACTTGCCTCCAACCTGAACAAAGGTGATCGGCATGGCCTATCCTATAATGCCTCGTAATGTGTCATCTCAATAGTGGCCTGAAAACTATTATTATAGGAAAACTCGACTAGGGGTATATGCTTCTCCTAGGAGCCCAACGAGTCTTGGACACATGCACGCAATAAGTCCTCAGGCACCTGTATCATATGGTCTGACTAACCATCAGTCTGAGGGTGGTATGCTGTGCTCAGAAGCACCTGTGCACCCAATGCCCACTGAAAACTCTACTAGAAACAAGACGTAAAATAGGTGTCCCTATCTGAAATGATATAACAAGGAACACCATGAAGATGTACAATCTCTCGGATATACAATATCCAGAGTTCATCAACTCTGAAGGTATACCTGATCAGAAAAAAGTGTGCTACCTTTGTGAGTCTGTCCACAACAACCCACTCCACATCATTTCGTAGAGGTGACCTTGGAAACCCAGTAATGAAATCCATCACGATATCATTCCATTTCCACTCATGAATGGGTAACTATTGTAACAGTCTAGCTGGACTCTGATGCTCTGCTTTTAGGTATTGACAGGTGGAACATCTCGTAAAAAAACTAGGTACATCTCTCTTCATACCTGGCCACCAGTTCTGACGTCTCAAGTCACGGTACATCTTGGTCACTCCAGGATGAACTACCCATGTTGAAGCATGAATCTCCTTCATCAACTCCCCACATATATCCCCTAGAACCCACAATCGTCCATGGAAACATAGTACCACATCATCGCCTATCGTCCACCTAGGAGGAGGGTCCTCACTGGACACTGACTCCTATTGAACTAGGCCTTTTGAATCAGATATTTTTCTCATCCTCACTCTATCCAAGATGGTAGAAGTCACAGCTAAAGATAAAAGGTTGGTCTGCCCCTGACTATCATTCTCCTCCAATTGAATCTCAGAAAAAAAATCCATAAGTTTCCATTCACCACTAGACTCATGAACTTATTGTGTCTAAGCTTTCCTACTCAGTGAATCAGCAACTACATTACCCTTAACATGTGTATAGGCAAGCTCAAAATCAATGGACTGAAGGAATTCGACCTACATTCACTGTCTCAAATTCAAGTCACGCTGACTAAAGATATACATGAGACTATTGGGGACCGTGAAAACCCTAAAATTCTCTCCCAAGAGATAATGTCTCCAATAGCGTAACACATGAAAAACTATATCCAAATTGAGGTCATGCATCAGGTAATTCCTCTCATGTGGCCTCAACTGCCAAGACCCATACGCAACAACTCGATCACCCTTCATCAACACAGCTCCCATCCCAATACATGATGCATCACAGTAAACTTTATAGCTCTTTCCCTACTCTGGGAGTATCAAGATTGGTGGTGATGGCGACTATCCCTTCAGCTCCTAGAAGGCTGCCTCGCATGTTTCTAACCAAATGAACTCATCACCCTTCTTAGTAAAACCTTTCAACGACGCTGATAAGCGGGTGAAGTCTTGTATAAAATGATTGTAGTAACCAGATAGCCCTAAGAAACACTGTATCTCAAACACGTTCTGAGGATGCTCCCAAGAAACTACTGCTCTCACCTTCTCTGGGTCTACTGCAACTCCTGTCTCTGAGATGAAATGACCCAAGAAGTGAATCTGGTCCATCTAAAAGTGGAAGTTTGATAGCTTAACATATAGTTGATTCTCTCTCAGTGTACTCAATACGATCTCATGATTAGTGTCCTGGTCGGGTCATGTGTGGTAGTATACCAAGATGTAGTCCATGGATACTACCACAGAAGAAACCAGATAATGATGAAACACACGAATCATCAGATCCATGAAAGTTGCTGGTGTGTTTGTAAGTATGAATGGCATAACCAAATACTCGTATAGGCCATACCTACTCTTGATGGAAGTGAGCGGTATATCAGATGATCTAATATGCAACTGAGGATATTTGGATCTCATGTTCATCATTGAGAACACTCTTTCTCTAAAAGTTGATCAAAATTATCATCAATCCTAAGTAAGGGATATCAGTTCTTGACCGTCAACTGGTTCGGCTTCCGATAATCCAAACAGAGTCTGAGGGTACCATCTTCTTTCTTAGCATAAAGGACCGGAGAAACCCATGGAGAATTATTGGGCCAGATAAAACCCTTTGAATATAACTCCTCTAACTCTCTCTTGAGATCCTGTTACTCTGGTGTAGCCATCCTATAAAGAGGAATGGATATCGGTTCCACTCCTGGCACAAGTTCAATATAGTAATTCAACTCACGCTCTGGTGGTTTTTCTGAAAAGTCATCCAGGATGACATCCCTAAAACAATCAACTACTGGAGGTAAATCCTTCTGACAAGTCCCCTGATCATCCAGATATAAACCTGCAATCTGGGCTGTGACTCCACCTCAGCCACGATGCTCTGGTCCAGCTCGACTCCCGTGAACATCCCAATCACCCTGGTTTAGAAACTCTATGCCCTCTGGTGACATGAAACGCACCCTGCGATGATATCAGTCTACAAAGGCTCGAAAGGTAACCAACCAGTCCATCCCAAAAATGACATCATAGCTCTTAATCTCCAAGACATAGAGGTTCCAAAGGATGTGACACCCACAAACCTCAAGAGGTCCGTACTTTCACTAATGCACACAATCCGTTATAGCTCCAAACAGAGTGTCTAGGACCATAACATCAGAAGATGAAGAAACACATATCCCCTGACCCTCCACAATAGGCACATATACAAAGATACGTGTCCCACACTCATAGAAAAGTATTTAAGATAAAATAGAATCTACTATAATAGTACCTCTGATGGTATAAGGTCTGGGATCCTTCTCTAATTGGGTTTATTGCACTGCATATGCCTGCCCAGTGTCGCGGCCCTATGACACAGCCTGGCTACCCTAAGCTGTCCCATCCTGCTGCCTCTGAGATCCTGGTGTCTGGCTTCCACAACCACTACCACCATCCCTACCAGCACGCCCTAACGTATTTTAGTTTCCTAACTGGTAAGAAGCTTCTGGTCCTGCTCCTCTACGCGGAGTCTGTACAGAACCCCTCTCACTAGCCCCTGGTGTAAACGCCCTGCAAAATCGTTGTAGATGACCCATCCTACCGCAAGCTCGGTATTCCACTGGGTCACGTCGACACTGCGGTCTCTTGTGCCACTCTTTACCACACTGGTAGCACATGATCTGGCCACCTAAAATATTCTTCTGGTTTGTACTACCACTGTGAGATAAGTCCATCTATCTATTCATCTTGCTAGTTGAAATTGTACCAGAAACTGGTGTTGAACCTCCCTGGCCCACACCAATAGCTTCCCACATATTTCGCTCGGTAATCAGTTCCTCGTTCAACATTTCATGTACAGTCGGAAACCTGAAAGCATTAACAAGTGCGCAGATGTCATATCGAATACCATCTTCAAAGAGAATATCCCCCAACCTCTCATCACCCACCAAAACGGGTGAAAAACACTGAAGCATGGTGAAACGAGAAGAATAATCCATTACTGACATAGCGCCATGCTGTAGATTCATGAACTCTCGAGCTCTATCTACTCTCAGCGTATCTGGGATGAAGAAGTCATAGAAAGCTATCTGAAAATATTCCCACTCAATGTCTGTATGATGCTCTGACATGGTGGTAACATTCCACCACATCTTGGCGAAATCACGCAGCATATACATCGCGAGCTTGGCCCTCTGCCCTGGAGGCGTATCTTGATGCTCGAAAATAGTCTGCGCTGAATCCATCCAAGACTCTGTAGCCTGTGGTCTGCCATCCCTTGAAAACATACGCTGATGCTGCTGCTAGAAGATATGAGTCATCTCAGCCATAGATGTGGTAGCTGGCGGTGCTCCTTGAGAGGGTTTGCATGAAACGCATGAAGCCTTAACGGAACTGCGCATCTGCACCTATGTCTGGTATAATGGCTGGCGCCACATCTGGCTCTACTGGAGGATTCACTAGTATCCCATGGCCTACCATCTCTAGAGTATAATTTTTGCCTCTCTCCTGGAGTACAACGCATGGTCATCTCGGCGGCATGACTCTAAAAGGACAAATGCACACCTTAGATCAGGATTATCAAAGGCCAAAAGAGGGGACAGAGAAGGATAGTTTTCAAAATTTACAAAAATTTACTACACGGAATGTATAAAACTACACAGCGTGTCCCCTCATACCATTCACATGGGAATGTACCCCAGTTTAAATTGGTCATGTAACACCCCAAACACACGGCATGCCTTCTAAATACATGGCGTGTACTTGAATCCTTCTTCCATGTCTAAGTCCTTCTACACTGCTAAGACACACATATCACTTGAATAAGAAGACATGACATGTATAACATCTAAACAGTGTGTATGATTTAATTTTTAACTACCTGTGTCGTTCGTGACACGGCCGACTACTAGGATGACAATATACTATGTGTTACACCTACACATGGCGTGTACACCACCTCGTTTCCCAGCCACACGGCTAAGTCCACACGGTCTCCTACCGATAAGGACTACATGGCCTGTCCCCAGGTACACGGCGTGTTCAAGAAGATATAACACTAACCCGTGTTTATTATCTACACAGTTGGTTCCCTAGGTTACACTACACAGCGTGTTTATCATTGACACGACGTGTATAAGAAATGATTTCCACCGACCAGTGTTGTTAGTCACACGACCAGACTTCGGGTCAACACTACACGGCGTGTACATCTGGTACACAGAGTGTTTATTCCCAATCCTTTACCTACACTTTTTCCCCGCCAACACAGTCCATGACATGGGATGGGACGACACTGCATGTACTTAGGTTACACTTCGTGTACTCAAAAAGTTTTCTTTTCATCCTGAACATAATAACACACGGAGTGTATCCGTAGAACTACACGACGTGTATCATGGGTTTCCTGGATCGTAAGCATCACATTCATCTCTGGAAACAAGAAAATACTTAAAAACAACACCTAAGTGCCAAAATCCAATCTGTGAGGGCCCATACTCCTAGAAAATCAATGTTTGACATCTTATACATGTTATTAATAAGTAAAAAGTTGATGATCCACCAAATTCCTATAATTTAGGGCCAATATTTCCAAAAAACAATGTTTGGCATCCATCCTATCAAAAGTCTCACACAAAAATACCTTATCGCATAATAGGTATTTATCAAAGCAGCTATCATAATAGCCTGCTTTTCTAGCACAACCACTGTCACATCAACATGCAATTTCTAATGCACCAACATGGCATATAACTATGCATGACATGCGATTTCAAGCATGTGCCTAAATGAGGCATGAGATAGCATACCCCCATCTCATCGGGTTGCAACTAAATAGAACCATGGATAACATATAAACAGCACAATCCCAAGTGCGTCACCCAACGGTGAAAATCAGATCAACTGTAAATTGAAAAATCAATAAAATTTAAATAAGAGGTAAATGGCTTTTCCTTATACATGAGTTAGCTACTCCCAGGAATAGCTTATTACTAACTACCATATCCACCCTATCCCTGACTAAGGCTCAAAAAGAATAATTCAAAGAAAAGAAACCCCATTGATACCACTTTGTAACGTCTAGCATCCGGGTACCACTCCACAGGTGCCCCGAACCTAGTTGGTCACATGACCTCAAGCGCATTTCCCCAAATGCTAGAGGCTTCCCACTACCAGCGAGGGCCCATGTTTGATAGTGGGGAAACTATTCCCTCATTTTTCAAAGTGTATCATAGTGGAAAAGATAAATAGCATACAAGCAGCAGAAGTAGTAAACAATAAATTTATAACTGAAATGGATACAAATGTAAAAAAGAAACTAGTAGATATATATATTTAAATATGTAGCATGTCACTATTCTATAAAAATAGCCAAAACATGTTACAATGCAATACAATAAAACTGGTATAGAAGTACAGAAAAGAAAAACAGAATAGCATGTGGCATCACGAGCCTATGCTCGATCCCATGCTCTCATACCTCTCAGCAACAATCAAGTACCTGTATAAGGACCCTTGCCCTTATCTGCACCTGCATGAATATAATCTATTTGTGCCAAAGACATAACCCAAACAGGGTATGAGAAATGAATCCCAGTAGGCACCCACCAATGATCTGTGCCCAACTATCAGTGTAAATGTGCAACATAAGTGTCGAGTAGTAAATGCAATAAACTAAGTAGGACTCAAAAGTATCTAATATCACCATTTATATTGCCTTTTAATATTCATTTAATCATTCAATAGCATGAAAACACCACAATGTATTTCTAATTAAACAACCAGTGTCCTCAGGAACATAAACCGTTACCCTCTGGTAAAGAGAATCTAAACCCACAGGAATCTGCTCACAGGCATATCGAATAGTTCCCACAGGATTATGAGGTGTCGCCCACATGCACAAAATATACTTCCTATAGGCACGAAAGAAGTTTCCCTCAGGCTAAATAGAGCACTTCCCACAGGCTAATCACAACACATCCCTCAGTCTAAAAAAGTAACTGGGTCATTCCCAACATATAAACAAGAAAATTATATTCAATTCCTCTAAAGGCAATTTATGACATGCTAAAATCACTGTATACCCTCGGTTAACCTGGCCAAATGTCTAAATAGTGGAACACTCCCTAGGGGTGGTCCTAGATCCAAGCAGCAATCCCAAAAAATAGTTATACACGTTCATTAAACTACCTGTAAAATTATCGGTATTTAATTAGGCAAGGCCTCAACCATACGACACCCCATTCATGGGCGCGTATCACAACGGTACAAAAATTCCCCAGAGCAGTTGTAAATAGACAACAGACCACATACCTTGATCTCCCCTGATCGATATATGTGAAAGATTCTCCTCAAAACGTCCAAGAAAGATTCAAATATACAGTAAACCAAATCTCTTTCAAACTCAAATAAAATCCCAGAGAGGACAAATTGGAAAGAACTACGCAACGGGAAGGGAGAACTCAAACGTGCAGTTCCAACATGATCGACAGAGGTAGAAATGGATTCCCAGTGTTTGATCATGTGATCTCCAAAGATCCGGTCATCCCTCCCGAGTCCTCCTCTGGTTCTAAGCCTTCCCTGTGAACATGGGAGGCTACTGACCATTTTAAATGAAAAAAACCACATGACGTGTACTATGGGGTACACGACGTGTAGTTTTTATTTTTCTACTGTTCCTTTAGTGACTTCATTCCAGCATGGAACTGGTCATCTGTCCACATGACTACATGGAATGTATTCCCGATCACATGGTGTGTAATGTCGGTTAGATGGCCACCACCTTACTGTTTTCATGCCAACTGACTACATGGTCTGTAAATACCAAACACATGGCGTGTAGTCAGTTTTTACACCCATCATCTTCGACAGTCCTACACGCCATGTGTACTCCTTCCACATGGACAAAGAACATGGGTGTGGAAAAGTACATGGCATGTAGTCACAAAATTTAGTATTTTCTCCCATTTTCCTTCTTTCTCAAAAACACTTAACGAAAAAAGTAAAGAAAAATCCCTTTCCATAAGAATAAAAACCGTGTTCTTACACTATTCAGATTCATAGTTTCAATAATACATGAATACCTTCTATGTTAAAATGGCTAGAGGGTTTGAAAATCATGATAAATTACCAAATAATTGACAATACTACACATCTAATCCAATTAAAATATGGATATCTACCACAGATGTTGGAATCTATCATCCATTAATTATTTTTATATTTTAGGTTTTCCCAATAATCTCATTACATGTGATGATATTCCCAAAGAATTATAATTCCTTTAACAAAAACTCGCATTTTTTTACATTTCATAATGATAGTCATTTTTCATCTTCTTTATCATAGTTCTCAAATTCTCCTTATGCTCATACATGGATTTGGAGAATATTAGAATATCATCTATAAAGGCGACAAATTTTTTTGAGGTATTCTTTAAATAAACTATTCACCATGTCCATGATTATTTATGTAGTGATATTGATCCTTAATGATATTATTCGGACCTCATAGTGCTTGCAACTTTTACAAAAAATATAATTTGGAATATTCTCCTCATTGACAATAATTATCAAATTTATAGACTATATATCCACCCTATAGTTGTATTGTGATATACAAAGTTGATCAAATAATTCATATATCTGAGTTATATGAAACTTTTTCTTTAGTTTGATCTTCTTGATATCATGACAATCAAAAGAAAACTGGATTTTGACATCCTATTTCTTGAAAAAGGGTATTAATTCACTTATTGGGGAAGCACTTGGTCCAATGTAACCATTATACATATTCTCGTATAGTATTTTTTCAACTAATCATGTTCCAAATGTCATATTCTATAAAGATTCTTATATTGTGGAAAAACCTAAAGTAAAAGATCGATTAAAAATCTAACCTCTCAGCAGGGAGGATGTCCTGGGAATTCTTCATAAAATACAACATCAAATTCTCTTACAATAGTCATTTATTTAAGGATTATTATTTTCATAGACTCAATAATTTTAGAAAGATATACTTTCTTATAGGGAAGTAATATACACTATTGTGATGATGGTGACAAAGATGATTAATCATCTTCCATTCACATGAATTGAATTGGGGTTCATTTCATTATACCTATAATGATTTTCATCCATTATAAAATTAAGTTGTAATTATATATGGAAATCCAATACATAACTATAATTTCATAAAATTACACCAAAGGGTGTATGATAAGGATCACTAGGATGTTCAACCTACAATGTTTGACAGTGGAGGAGTTTTATACCTGGGTTGAAATAATTTCAATATTTTCTATCATCATAAATAAATCCAATCCAATTATTTTTTTTTGGGTTTTGAATGGCTCTAATACACATTCATGAAGTGAAGGATTGTTGGGAACATAAATTAAAATAAATGTTCTCTATACATGGTTTAATTAATATCATATTTTTAACTACATTATTTTAGGCATCCATCTCAGTGGTTGTGATGGAAAAATATCACTATTGTTAGCTTCGAGGTTGTTGGTTGTCTACAAAAACCATTAACACAGTGCATTTATTTTCAATGATCATTTGTTTATTCCAGTTTATGAAATGATAAATTATCTATGGGTTGATTGGAGCACTATATTCCTCCATT
This sequence comes from Viscum album, assembly GCA_963277665.1. Classification (NCBI taxonomy): domain Eukaryota; kingdom Viridiplantae; phylum Streptophyta; class Magnoliopsida; order Santalales; family Viscaceae; genus Viscum; species Viscum album. The sequence goes on from OY728143.1 coordinate 1,022,506,489, forward strand.
TCATTAGGGTATTTTTATTGTTGGGAAACACCAGTTAGGTTACCTTCCTTCCCATAACTAATGAATTTTCTCCTCCCCTTAGGAAATTTTATGGGTACATCTTTACACCCAATTGACAAGTGGGATGTGTAAATTTCATTGAATTATTTTATTTTTCCATTAGACCTCTAGTATTTTACTAATTTTTTTTATAAAAATCCCCATGATACCCAGGGGATTCTCAGATAACTATTTCAACTTTAATGGCAGAGTAGACAATTTTTTTAAATCATTTAACATCATGCATCACTAGAGATTTTCATATACTAGGTTTTATCCAACAAAAAAAGAGGTCAACCAAGAATTCTTGGTTAAAAAAGGTGAAGTTTTATTTTGAATGTCTTGTGATGTCTACCTCATACAACCTTTTAGATTCTTCAAATTTTTTATATGGTATGAAAACCCCTTTCCATTTTAAGTCGAATAGTATGCGGAAAATATTTATCGAAAAACATTTTCAAGAATTCATTCAACCCAATCACTTAAATATATTCTTCATGCTTTGTACTCATGACCAATGTCCACCACTAATCATCTTCTCCATCCATATGATCAATATATACAAGAACAATATATATTTAAGAACATTTAATGATGGAAATAATATTATAAACAATGATGATACATTATTTCATGATTGAGGGATCATGTGATCGATTGAAATTCTGAGACCTTTGTCCCATTAAGGACTCAATTGCGGCATGTTCTTTCTTAGGGGGGGTTTTGGAACTCCTCCTAATATATTTTTATATTCAAATATATATCCAATTGAGATAGTATCATAATAATTTTTTATTCTCTCTCCCATCGTGTTGGGAATCCTATTTGAGGAATTAATATCATTACCCATCATAGTTATTATTTACATGATTCCTCCAATTTATGGTCATTTTATAGAATAAATGGAAAACATTGATAATTATTTTTAAAATATTAAAAACATAAAATAGAATCTAAATATATTAATTAAATTACATATAAACTAAATGTATTTAACTATATTATAAATTTCTAGGCTTCAATATATGTTATCCATTACTTTTATCAAAACACATAATCATATGAGTATTTTTAGTTTCACTAATAATGATTCATATTGAACTTATGAATTTACCAAATCATATCCCCATGTAGGGTTAAACTATGTGTGAATAAAGGTCCATTTTTAATCAATAGTTCCCAGTCGAGTCTAGATCAATGTAGTGTTTTCATGTTTTATGCTTATCTATATCTCTGCAAGAGAAAAATCCAATTATATTTTCCAAACAGTTTATTATTTTCTTGATAAAAAAATATTTTATTATTAAAATTTATATGGGTTTTTTATTATACATATCTTTATTCTTAAGGGTTTTAATAAATTTTTCTAATCCATATAAATAAACATGTCATTTCCTTTTATACCAAATATAACAAACATGTTATTTATTACATAATAACTCGTGATTTATTAAATAAAAGTACACATAACAAAAACTATAATATTTATAAGTATATTATTTTTATGAATTTGATAAATAACATTACATCATTAACATGTGATACAATAATCATATTGGTAACATCCATAACATGTTTCTAAAATTCACTACTTTTAAAACAATACAGACAACCTGGAGACATAAATTATAAAGGGGGGATATATAATGCTGATTAATGGAAAAACATTGAATAATGTGATAAATGATATACAATAGGAATATAAATGGATAAAAAATGAAACAAGAATCTTGAACATTAATAATAATCCATGACATATCATTATAATAATAAGAAGTGAATGTGGGGAAAAAATAAAACACGACATCATAAATATAGCTTAAGGATAACGTCAAATACATCATAATGGAAAACAAATATCATATATGAATAAAAATCACTCTATTTCATAAATTTATGTCTCATGGTACTAATTATTACCCCATGCATTGGATCACAATAAAATTCTTGGTGCACCGGTCACTTTCATTTCATCTCATGTTTAAGTGTGCCACAAAGATTATACAATATGGATTAATTAATCATTATAATTTATTCCATGATTGAAGAATGTATAATAAGTTAATTTAAGAACACATTTAATGAAGTATATCATTATAATGATGAACAAGATTTAGAGGAAACTGGTATGGTATTCACTACACAATTGTTTTAGTAAGGGAAATCATAGAAAATTTCTTACATCACAATAACATAAAATATACATTCATAAAAATGATTGATGATAGTAAAATGAGGTATATCATAATATTTTTTTGAAATTAATTTAATATGGGCATGGAAATTAATATCCCAACATTAATAATTTAAAATAAAGACATAAGATAATAAATAAACATGAATAATAAAGAGAATGTGAGGATCACTTACAAGATTGTGTGATTCCAAATGCTTGCTCGGATCATCTTGAGAGCATAGGGAAACAATTGGATGAAAAAAAAGATATGAGGAAATAGTATGAATGTAATAAAATAATTTTTTTTCATGTTAAATTTTATCATGGGTGGTTTTAGAAACTAAAAGTTAAAGTATTTTTTTAAACGTTCTCAATCATAGTTGTTGGACTCTTTATAAAAACATAAACCAAAAATGGTGGTTTGTTTCATGGTTTCATAATATTAAATCCATTTAATTATTTTTTGATAAAAATATTGGATTATTATAAAATAATACCCTCCATAATGTGTAAGAGATCTCTACTCTTAAAAAATGATATTAAGACACTAAATTATATTAATGGTTTATTAGGATTCATTAAGGCATTATAAAAATCACAAGATAAAAATAAAATAAAACAATATTAATTGAAAAAGTTATTTTCTAATGGATATGACTTATATTATTTATTAAATCACTTATGGTCCATTATGATGTCATAATACACAAAATATATTTATACCATCTTTGAAATTTTTCATAAAAATTTGATTGTCTCTAAAAATTATGAATGATTAACTTCTTGATAAATATGATATTATGATTAAAAAACTGAAATCATTTATTCATAATAATTTTTTAAATAAAATAATTTTAATATTTAAAATAATCAATGACATTTATTAAAAAGTATGGGTTTTTTTTGAAAATTACAGTTTTTGACCCCTAATAAAAATTACATTTTAAATAATAAAATTTATAGGATAATTTTTATTTAAATAAAGTCATTTATTTTAATTATTTTATTAAAATTTTATTTATTTAAACAATTCCATTAATTAATGAAAATAAATTCCTAATTTTAATTTCAATGTTACCCAATAGATACTATTTGTGTTTTCTTGTATCAAACGAACAATAATTTATAAAATAACTTCTATAGGATGAAAATAAATTTATTTTTTAATACACAATAATTTATATAATCATATTGGTAGGTACTGTATGCGTATCCTTATAATACAAATGCAAACCCCCTAAGAGTGAGGTTTTTTGGCAAAACATTCATCAGGTGGTTCGGCATACGTGGTTTGGGCCTTAATCTCAATGAGCATTACCTTCTCCTATAATCATTTTTGATCGTTCTTATGTTTTTTGAGGTACTCATGGACATGGTCTGGGGTAAAGTCATGTGATTCTATCTCCCTTGGAAGTTCTGATAAAAGGGATTCATAGGGTATGATACTACCTATTGAGGGATTCTGTTACTTTGTCTGTATTAATAATATTTTTTATAACTCTATAGTAATATTAATCATGTGATCACTACTCAATGACTATTTTTTCAATAGTAATCATTCGTAAAGGTCATTTAAATATTAAATGATATAATATAACCAGAACAAGTGCACGTGTTTATCTATAATCATATTACATAATAATATATTTAATTAAATCACATGGCAATTTTTATTTTAACCATTCAGGTCGTTACAACTATTATATCCCACATACAACTAGAAACTACAGGAACACATCATCTTATAATACCATCTGTAAAATACACAATACATATCCCACATCCGAGACAAAAATATCATACAAACATTTTTTGAGGTTCCATTAATAATTTCATTACAATGCTTCCATATTTACCATTATAAATCAATTTTCATTAATTATGTTATTTAATTCAATACTTAATAAAATGTCATACTTATTAATTTTTTTTGTTTATATCATGAATAGATTTAAATTACATTTTTAACAACAAGTAGAATATGGTATAAATAAAAACAATAACGTAAAACTAACAACCATCATATCATTAACAAATCCATCCAATTTCAATCCCAGTTACCATGAACTCATAACCATCAAAACCTAGTTTATAAATTCATCCCCTGACTAACAAAATGCTTCCAAATTCCCCAATATTTACACACTATCCATCTACAATAATCATTACTAATAATTATTTATAGGAAACTAAAAACCGAATATTATAGGAAAGAATACTAATACACAAAATATCAATTTTTTGAAATAATAAATTCTATATAATCTACTTTTAGTCCTACCATAATATCTAATTAAATTATACATCATGTTTGCTAATAAAACTATTTTTTTCAGAGAATGATTCAAATTACTATATTTATATTATTTACATTTTATTAAGGGTGATTTCAACCAATTAATCCTATTAATGAACATAATTCATAGAATCTTATCATTCTCCTTACAATGGCATAAAATTTCAATATAGAAACCAAAATAAAATTACACGGAAACTAGTAATAAATTTGTATAACCACATCCTCATTTAATTACATTAATTATGATTTATTATCAATATTTGGTCAATTATTACTCCCCCCTAAGAAATAAAATCACTGTACTTCCAAAAATTAAATGGAAGAAAAAAGAGTTCACATATTTAATACCTCTGAAAAATATTTCTAATCTTGTGTGAAGACACATGTATGGATAGATGATGAAGAGTTAACAACCACTCATTCAATCCCTCGATAAACCCGGACATAGTATTACCCCATAAAAAATAAAACCCAAACCACAAAATGATAAATATATAACCACAGACATGGATTCAATATATATAACAAGAGTAAAATAGGGGAAGTTAGAGGGTGAACATCATAAATCACTAAGACATGATCTCTAGAATATGTGGAGCGTATCTATGAATGTAAGGTTGAAATCCAACTTAAAACTAAATAGAAGACACCCACCTGTCTAATGGAAGAACCTTAATGAAGTTGAAAAAAATGTGGAATACAATTATATAGAAAGACTAGAAAACATATCATCATGGTATAAAATATAGTTTTTATGAGGGAATGGTTTTTGGAACTAGAAAATAGATACATAAGAAGCACTAAACTCACCCATAGATGATCCAAGATCATAACCTATTTTCTAGTTTTTTTGACTGGTCATGGAAACAAAAATGATATATAGATTAGAAGTTAGGGTAGTTCAAAGTTGGGATGGAAAGGTGGTTCCAAGATCCAATTCGTAGTTCCCAACCACAATTTATTGATTCAAGAATCCCTCTTCGCAATCGTGAAATCCCTTGATAGAGATCCCCTGATATTGACAGAGCTCTATTACTATGCCAACATCTTTTAAGGATGGTTCTATGAGTTTGATAGGGTTGTAACCATTAACTGATCCCATATTTTCATCACAGTACACCTTTGCGCATTGTGACTCATCATGCCTATAAATACACCCTCATTCCATAGTCAATGAAAAAAAATCCGGAGAGTTTTATCCTCATGCTCTCAGTTTGTGGGACTCATGGGCTTTGTGAGAACATCTACAATATATAACCAAGGACCCAAAAAACCTCATTTCATATTTTTTTTCTATCCTCCACCCCGTGTGTTGATTCCCTTCAAGATGGTATGTTACCTTCATGAAGAAAGATGTACCTATATGTCACTTAACTCTTTTTGAAGCATTCAACATTCAGAAATCACTCGCCCAATGAAGCATGGCATTTCTATGTGGTAAAGGAACCCTACACTATGATGCCCTATAATTATACCTTATTATCCCCGAGTCCATATGCAATATTAATCCCTAACTTTGTGTATCTCCACTATCTATGCCCAATGGTCAATATTTGTAGCTATTGCACCGCCGCGCCCCCTATCGAGATTAGTTTTGAGCTATGATCTTGGCCCTTCGAGCCAATTACTTTTGTAAAGTCACATCCCCTCATGAAAAATTGAGATTTGAACTGTCACCTTTTCAATCTATGCCAAATAAATTTTTTATTTCTCCCTTGTGCAGCCTCACCTTCCGCCCCTATAATACGATGATTTGAGATAATCCTCCTCATTCCTTGAAACACATTAAGTTGACCTACTCCTCTTGGTCACTTTCTATATTGTGGTTTTAGGATATCCTCTTGGATTCGACAAAAAACATGAGATTGGAAATTCCTCAAGGATCTCATGAATTCTCATCACCTAGATTCAATGCTCGGTCGAACCAGAATGGTCTAATATTACATAAGACCCATACCAGACATTTGTAGGCGTCATATGGCTAATAGTTATCAATAAATTATTATAAATTCATAGTATAACATATATGACAATCATAGGATTCCACATTCTCCAAATAAATAGATGAATTGTGATCTAGGAATAAGATGTCATTATTGCTAACAACAAGAATTTAAATTGTATCAAACCCTAACATTCAAATATTAGGACTCCTCCAATGAATAAAATTAGATTCTTTATTTTCAAAGAATATATGACTCATTCCATGATCATGATATAGCCACTAGAAAACAACCATGGGCCTCTATCATTGGTGTAATCCCAAATCATATACCTTGATCCACAAATGATTCAGGATGACCTCATATCTATACAAGAAGAAGTCATTACATGCATATCACTTATGTAATCCCAATACAGACAATTTGTGTTCCACAATGGCATATAGGAAGCTTCCACACATAAGAATCATCAACACCATTATTGCTCCATAATGGAACATGTCTAGCTTTCACAAGTAAGACCCAACAACATACTCACTACTCTCAGTGGAACCTAGCTAGCTCTAATGCATAATCCCTATAAAGTCCATCCATTATGGTATATCTTGTGACAGGAAGATAACCATGTGTGAGCCCAATATCATACCCTTCCAAACTACACAGTTTTCGATCCCCTAATTATAAACATGGTATATTAGAAGCCTCCATGAGGTCAAATCCCAACCAATGTTAAACCCATATACTCCCTCCTAGGGATATAACCAATTTATGTGATATAATACATTTATGCCACACATCCCAATGTTCCACCTTTATTGGTTGTTCTGATCCATCTTCAATCACCCACATCATCCACCACGCATCAGGTTTTACAGTATCTATCCACCTCTCAGAAGGATCATGACATTTAACCAAATTACCAATTTATATCTAGGCCACCTCAATATGTGCCCCTTCCCTAATATCAATCCATTTGGTCATCTTTAAAATATAATCCCGAGCATTGAAAATGGGTTATATCAATGAATAATCCACAATGCTTCATTTGAACTATGTAGATTTTGTAATGTTTCTTCTATATAGGGTGTATAGGAATCCTCCATGAGGATAAATCCTAGCCAATGGTAAACCTGTGTGTCCCCCTATCTGGGTTCCACCTCCCAAATGAACCCTTAGTAGCATATGTACCATCCTATACGATGTGATACCCTCTCTTTATGTGAATCATCTCCTTAGGTCTGCTTCTATTATGTGTTTTGATCCTTCCATTTGGTAAATCGTGGATCTTCCCTCCTAGGGATTTTCCCATTCACAATGAGAAACCATCTATTTAAGATACTCACCATCCAAGGTATTTTATCATTAGGTGTTGATGCATCAATTTGATAAACCTTCTACGTGCTCCCTTCTAGATATTCGTCACCTTGATCTGATTCTAGGAAGCATTCTGGTCAGCATACACTCTTTCTCTAAAATACATTAAATCCACATCCTAAGTTTTAATAAACATCAGATACATGTGGAAAACATAAAAATACATTTCACTAGCATTAGATACCTTGTGATCACCATAGGATGCCTCTAGTAATGTTCCCTAGAGAGGCCCTATTATGATGATGAATATTGGTGTTCTAGTTTTCCAGCGCCCAGACAAGACACTAATGCCCATTGTGACTAATCCCTAGATTGAAGGTGTTTCCCTCTTACAACCCCTTTGAATGACCTGATATAAATATCATAATTAATTATTTACCACAAATATATTTAAATGGGAATGAAAATCCCGAACATGACTTAATATATGATGTAGATTTGAATGAGGAAATGAATTTCGAGGACGAATCCATATAAGGGGAACCATCATCCCATTCATCCCAACATAGGAATGTTGGAAAGTGGGGTGATAATTCATCAATTGAAAAATATAACATTCAAGGAAGTCACACCCCGTAATAAGAAAAGGAAACAATTATAAACCATTTTATTAGGTGGGTTTTTAGTATTTGAATTTATAAATATAAAAACTATCATTATTGAGAAAATATTAAATTGAGATGATTAAATTTATTAAAGGGTTTATAATGTAACACACAATGATATTTAATGAATATTATGTTTAATAGAGTGTACGATATGAAACGTCGAGCCTAAAATAACCATGAAAAAATATAATTTAGCTTATTACAACTATAACCAAGACATTAAATTAGAGGTTTGAATATGAGTAACATAATTTTGAAATATGTAAAAAAATCTTAATCAAAATAAATGTATTTATGATTGAATAATATATAATAATCATATTTTTTTGGTAATGGTGTATTATTTTTAAAAAATTGATTTCTATCTAAAAATGTTTTTACTATTTTTTGATAGCAGATATAATATTTAATTTGGAAAAATTAGAATATTTAATTTATTACAATTAAAATAGTTAAAAAATTTACATATGAAAGTTATATTAGGATAAATATTTGGCATTTTTTCTAAAAGATATATTTTTCATTGAAAATAAAAAAAATTGATTTTTAATGAAAACAATATTTTTATTCAACCATGGTAAAAATTTCCAAATTTTTCAAAAATTATTTTAAAAGAAAAATTAGTTCTCTCATATTTTATAAATCTAACAATTTTCATTTAAAAAATTTTTATTTCATATATTGGAATTAAAAAAAATTATTATAAAAAATAACTTTTTTGAAAATTAGTTTTATTACACATAATGATTTTGGTCATAGTAAATAAAATTGAATAGTATTGTTATGTCAATTTTTTTAAATATAAATATTATATATAAAATAATATATTTCAAAATTTATATAAATTTTTTTCTATGCATTCGATTGAATCAATCATGTTTTATGTATAAAAATCATCTTTTAAAAAATTTTTACCATCCAATTTTTTAATAGTTTTTCGAAATTTATATTATTCCACTTTTAGGTTTTAACATTTATAAAATGGATTGACTATTTTAAATTATGAGGCTCAAATTTCTAAAATGAGACACTTTAATTTTATCAATATGAATGCAAACCGGGGTGAAATTATTCACATCAAAAATAGATAAATTGGGATCATTGTTAAAAATCAATTATAAGAACAACATTTTTCATCTTAATATATAATGGAAGAATTTAATTATTACCCTATAACTTTATTCCTGACATCTAATTTTTTAAGTTAAATTTTATAATGAAATTGAACTATATAATATTTTAATCAAACAATGTTTCAAAATGTCACCCTCATATTTCAAAATATTTCAATTGTATCAACATGGGTTTAAAAATTGTTATGAAAAAATATAAGTATATATTTTTATATAAATAAAATTTTATTCCTGATGTAAATTTATTTACAATTATTAGTAATTAAATAATGATCTTAAATTCATATGAAACACTGATGCAGTATTCCTCAATTAATTAAAAAATTAAATGAATTTAAAAATATTAAAATTAATATAATTTGAGTGAGTTAATGTGTCTCACTAATTTTTTGTATAAATATTAATTTTTATTGTTATGTATAAGATTTATATTTGAACTCATAAATTTTATCTTTCTTTTATGTAAATGTTAATGAATTATTTTATATTTAGAAATAAAGATTTTACATATAAATAATATTTTATTAAATTACATAAAAGTAATAATAATACTAAAATAGGACATGAAGTATGATATATGGTAATAAATTAAATCCATTGACAATTTATTGTCTATTTTGATACATTTTACTTGATCATGACATAAATATATTTCAGTGTTTTATGAAATTACAAGAGTCCCCCTCCCCTTAGTTATAAATAGACACCTCCTCCCCTATATTTTTAAAGAATTTTGATCATTCTATAATATCCATACCCTAAAAATCTCTTACAAACATACTTTTCTACATTAAATATGTTCTCATATTCCCAAATTACCATTTATAGGGGATTTAAGATGATATCTAAAACAATTGTCTCAAATTTGACGTAATATCTTTAACATCTGACATTCTTATTCATTATAATTTTATTTTATATAATTAATAAAATATTTGTAAAATAATAGGCTAACTATACCTAATATATATAAATGTTTACATGGTTATGAAACCACCTTTATACACACTCTTTCTCTTAAAGGATACGAGAATGTATCACATGTGTGTGTATAACGTACCGTCACTTTTACAGATACAATTCATTTCTCAAAAAAAATATTTTATCGATTAATATTATTATGAATATAATGTTTTTATATGATAATTATGATGTAATTATATATCTTTAATTTTAAAATCATATTTACCATATATCCATCAAAATCATTTTAAAAATATTATATCCCTTGTGCCTAATGTGGACTACAACCACCATGAAGCGGTGCGATTCATTTTTTAATTAAATTTAACATGAATGGATATGATTATGTATTTATTTACTAAATATTATATGTATTATAATATAATTATTATATAAAAGTGAGTTATTATCTACATTTTCTTCATTTATTCCATTGAAAATTGGAAGACGTGTTATTGCATACATACAACCTATTGTCTCTTGGAATGGTGAAATTCATCTTTATATAAACTTTTATAAATGACTATGAACATTTATATAATAAATAAATATGATATTTATACCATTATCAACATTGTGGGGATCATGGATACATTTTTAACATAAAAGTTCAAAAACTACTACACCAAAGTATACATGAAAAACAAAGTAGATATCACCCAAAAATTGAAATTTTAATTTAGAATTATTAAGAAATGGGCGATAATAGGTTGTAGGTAAATAATATATATATATGATATATCTTTGTATAGATATATAATAGATATATTATAAATATTTATTTTTTAATATAGTAGGTTCTAATATGTATGATGGTAGTCGTACCAATTGTAAGGGATTCTTTCCTCACTTTTATTTCAGTGAAACATAAGTCATATTCACGAGTAATTTCATTTATGTGGTTTATATAATACCCATTATTTCATTTAATAATCCCACATAAATTTTTTTGATCAATATATCCATATAATTTTATGTATCTCATGTGGACTATGATTCCAATTGTATCCAACTGGAAATGGAATAATTTTTCAGTCATATTTTAATTAGGATTATTTATTGTTGGATTTAATTTTGACAAAATATATATAATCCTTATTAAATTAATTCAATTAATTATTATCCTCATTTGTTAATTTCTGAATAATTATTAATTTCTTTTTATTTTACACCCTTAAAATATTTAATATCCTAAATAAATTATTTTATGGAGACTAGATTATGTTTTATTATTCTATCACGAGCCTTTTTCTTCCATAACAAATTTTTTATACAATGTCTTCTAAAGTTTTCATGAATTTCATATATGATTATGGATATTTATTTATATCCTTGATTATATTTTCATAAAATGTTTTCTATGTAATCATAAACTCATTTTATGAATGAGGTAGTTTTTTATTTTTTACAAAAAATGTGGATGGAGTTTTTTTCTCATCATATATGGAAAGAACATTATTTATATCGATCATGAAAACTAAATGTTTCAATAAATCCTTTCAAATATTCCATGTCTCATCTAAAATAAAATTATATCTATAATGTTTATGATATTTTTTTATTTTAAATGTTATTTTAATAATGGAATGTTTAATTTCCTCATGAATGATTTCGGTGATTTTTTATTGAATCTTTATATATTATTAGGGATCTGGAAATATGATACCATTCTTATAATTTATTTATTTTTATTAAATTTTAGGTTGATGATATTCATATGAAAAAAATTTATATTCCATGGGTTATTCTAGGATGTATGGATGAAATTTTTATGAAAATAATTTACTTTAAAATGAATAATATGATATAATATACTGAATGTTTTATGATCAGTTGGTTCACAAATATATGATTTCATTATTTGATGGTGTTAAGGATATATCAATGGATTGTGGTTATGTGTTAACCAAGTGTGTTGGTTACTTTATATCCATTTATGGTGAGTATTTTTCATCCAAGGATAAGTAGGAATAGATTTTTACAACCCATCGATGCAATGGGTAATTATTTATACATAATAAGATAAAAACACTAGAATATGGAATTAACCATATTTAATAAAGAAATCTATCCACTATTATTGTCTTGGGAGAGAAACATAAATAATACAATAGATTGGCGAGTTATCCCATTATACTATAATATCCTTTGAAAATAACCTTAACTACTATTTTAATGGATTTTTAGTATTATGTATATTCCTAAATTACATGTCTAATAAAAATATTATATTCTTAGAGCTCGTGATATTTCATTCCTTTACGAAGCTTTTTGTATGAACTGACATGTTTTATGTCATCACTTAAGGTTAAGATCTATTATATTAATTTTTCTATTTTATAATGTTATTATCATGTTCTCAAACCATTATTCTCATTTTACACTTATGTTATCACATATATATATTCCTTTTTACCCTTTATGAGAATCTGCTATATCTATTTCATATGATTTCTTTCCACATGTTATGAAAACATGGTTAAATAATTTTATATAAAAGATGAGTTCTAGGTATAAAAATCGTAATATATGACTCTTTTGAATACTATATTATGTGTACATGCATCCAAATACATTATACATATATCATTATGACATGTATTGCTGTATTTTATAGTGAATATTAATATAAAAATATGTGATATCTATGTATCAAATATCTGAGTCTATATAATCTTCAAATTAAATTTAGTTTATAATATGATGAAAGTCATCAACATACTACTATTATTTACGAATCCTATATCGAAAATATGATGTCAACTAAATATTTTTCCAGATAATTATATTCTCATCATCCCAAACCACCAAAATATATGAGAAATTGTAGTCTTAAAAAATTCTACTCATGTAATGACTCTCTTGTGGATGAAGTTGGATTTTTACTTTTCAAATTATCATCTACAAAATTCCCTTAACTATAGTTGAAGGTAATTTTGAAATCAAATGCTTCTATTTATTGAACCTATAACCTATGATCGAAATCCATATTTATTTTCATGAATATACAAATCATTATTTTTTTGTTAAAATAAATGGTAAATATTTTTATAAAAAGAAAATTATACCAACTCCTAATGTAATTAATCACTACTATGAGTTTGATATCATGAGAAGTGTAGTTATAATCATCTGGAATTAGTTGTTTGGAACCAAAGTCCACTACATAAATACCCTCCGTGACTACACATCCTATAAAAATCATGATGCATAACCTATGAACTCATTTCCATGCCTACCATTTTAATGATTTAATATTAGGAAAAACGTAAAAATAGGACTCAATTACTCAAAAAATTAAAAAATTATTAATACCATAATACAATGATAATTTTTTGGTGAGAGCGATCTTTAAAGAAAAAGGTTTTAGAAATATTTATCAAAATCCATAAGATACCATGTTAATTTCATTTCACTATAAATCTTGAAAACATATTGTTGGTTTTACCTTATTATAACATCATTTTCAAAATTATGATTGAATCAGACACCATTTAGAATATTTGTGTATCTAAAAAACCATCCCTCCCCATAACTAGATATTACTACTTGATAATATTTTTTTAATGTTAGTGATATCTTGAAATTTCCAAAACTGAAATCATATGATGCATGTTATTTAATTCATTTTTTTTATTATTCCATGATTTCATCCATAGAAACCAGTATGAATGAATTTAAATTGAAATAGAACATCTTCATCATCAATTAAATAAATATTTCTAGTGAAGTGGCCTATTCAAAATTCATAACATTGTAATATTATTCCCAATATCTACTCTTATAGGTGGTATTTGGTATATCATTCACAATGATTCATAGTTGGTATTAACTAGACTAAAGATGAATCTTTGATCCATTTCAAATGAAAAAATAAATTGTTAATATGGGGAAACATATACTTATTGTTGATGAATAGATAATGGAGTATTGAATAATAAAGGTGTAGGATAAGGTTTTGCTTAGCTTTCATCACAAAAAAATATAGGCACCACATAAGTAGAAATGATTAGGGGAACAAATCCTCTATTCAACAATTCTTCAATACAGACCATTAACTCCTTCATTTTAGATGGTGACATACATTTAAAGGGTACGAGAAATTGAATGATTCCTAGTATAGTCAATAAAAAACACCACCTCCCTTATATATGGTAAGACATAAAATCATTTTAAATCCTGTCAGGAAACTCAACATAAATTAGATTAATAACACTACTCAATGATCCATGATCCACGTAAACTAATACAAATATGGAACCCTGGAAACCTCTAAGAGAATATGAACATCTATACTTGCTCATGAGACCCATTCTCCATCAAAAACATATAACACCCCATCATTAGTATTAAATTATACACACCAAATATAAGAATAAACTTAGGCATTATTGATGATCAGTTAATCGTTATAGAGAAACACTTCCAAATGATTTATATTGACACAAAAAACCCTAGATTTCCCATATATATGATAATTATATGGAATAGTAGGAGTATCAAATAGCTTTATATGTTTTAAATTATTTTGGAATAGAAATATCCACCACATATGAAATAATTTCCTTATTATTTTTTAACACAGTCAAAATTATAGTGAATACAACTGAATGATATGCACCAGTAGGAAATGAAGAATTAACTAAAGATGAATATAGAGATATGGTACCACTCACTATCTATAGTACAACATCAAATTACTCTATAGAATTATCCATTATTAAAAAAATCTTTGATCTATATTCCTATGGTTAGAACCTCTTAGATCTAGAGGCATCAGACTATACTTTCATGCCTTTGTTGATAATGAACCTATTACACTACAATTCAAAAAATCATTCATGGGAGGCTCTTTATAGGTGTCAAAATATATAACACTATATGATATTAGCAAAAAATTATACTCAGTATCGTATAAACTACATAATATTGTTTCAAATGAAATGTGATAAAATTATATAATATTACTAATTATACATGATAGATATAAACATTTTTTATATTAGAAAGTATGAATAATATGAATTGATTTTTGAAATATGTAAATATTCCCTATTAAATATAAATATATTTAATTATTATTATTAAATAATCACTCAACATCAATAAATTTATTTTACTCTTCAAATAAATATCTTCCATTAATAATGGGTTTTATTGATCATTGTAAGAAAATATTATAAATAACTTTTGAAAATACTAAAAATGATATTTTACAAACTGATAATTATATTTCAAATCATCATATCAATATTAACAAAGGTTGTGGTTTTTTGTTTTTTGGAAAATATTGAATTTTCCATGAATGGAGAACAATATCGATTTATTAGTACAAATGTTAATTCATTTTAATAAATTAACTAATATAAAATACCCAATGTATATTTAATATTATTTAAAAGTATAATTTTTAATTTAATTATATTTAATCATATTATGAAATTTAATTCATATTAATAATAGAATTTAGTATATGTTTATTTGTAGGTTTTGGAAGTCATTTTTATGAAAATATTTTTAATGTTTATAATGTTTCATCATTTTTACAAATTAAAATCAAACCTAATGAGGGATTGTTTAAATTAAATTATTAGTTTACATACCTACAAATATTTATTGATATTAATTTAAATATTGTAATATTTATATAGTGTTCATATGAATATTGTATTATAGATTAATGACATTATTACAAAACTATTTTTCCACATGTCTATGGGTTTAATTTAAAATTAAGTAAAAAATATTTTTCTAATTTAATTTTATAAAATTCATACCGTATTATTAACCACAATTATTTGTTTAATATAATTATTTAATCATAATTTTTGGTCATAATGAATAATTAAAACATAATAATTTTCTACCACTATTAATGTTAAATAATGTATATTGTGGGTTATAATAAAGTGATAATGATAAAAAATTTTATAAAATAGGATTATTATTAATTTTTGATGATTGAATCATATTTATTTCTTTTAAATTACTTTATATGTTATTATATGAGCCACTTGGTATCATATAGGCCTCCAACAATTTTTGACTTTTGGTTATTTACCAGAATGTCTATCATCCTCCATTTAGAAAAGGAACACCTATGATCTCTTTTAATACAAACAAAAACTCGTTGGTTTATACAAGAAATAAGAAAACTAAATTCTTCAATTATCTTTAAAATTCATATAGATATTTCTTCTGAGGATTCTGGTGTAACATTAATGAGGTGGTTCGATGAAGAGGTATCATTCTTTACCAAGAATCTTGGTTCTATTTCTTCTTCAACCACATTCAAAAAATAATGAATAATAATTATATAAAAAATAATTGTATCCAAACAAATAAGATATATATATATATATATATATTAAAAAAATAACATTAATCAAACTCCACTTATATAAAATAGGAAATGAAACAATCATTCATGGGTATAGAGGACTACAGCCTGAGGAACTGATATAATTTATTTTCCATCTTCCCATCAAATGGATATTGAAGATGATTGATTTATATATGATGTATGATTTAAAATACATAATAATAATTATTTAAAATTTAAATTACATTTACCAGCGTACAATAAAATAAATTGGAAATGATAACATCATTCGTGTGTATAATAGAGTACCACCTCATGAAGAGATGTGAATAAATTTTTGTAAAAAAATGAAATGAATGGTGTGATTAAGTGTATTCTAAGTTATAATAATATATTTATGATATATTTAACATTATAAAAATATAAAAAACTCTTAATTTTTATCAATAATTATTCTAGAAAAATTGAAACATTATTCACGTGTATGTTTGTCAACACATCTCCATTATTATAACGTATTTATTTTTTATAATGTTGTTTCATGGATGGTTTTAAAATTATAATTTTTGCATAAAAATGTAATTATTTATTTATTATTATTACTGTGAATATGTTTTAATAATTACCCTATTGACCGTGGTCAACACACCATTTCTTTTTCGAAATTATGAATTGAGTGTTCTAAAAAACACTTGGCAAATAAAAAACTGATTAATAAGTAAAATACATCATTAAAATAAAATATGTAAAGAGTGTAATTATAAGGTAATAAAAATATAATATAAAAAATGAATAAAATAATAGATATATTTTTATCATATAATATATATAATAAATACTCGAATAATTCTGTACTCCAGATCAGGGTTTCATCACTAACATCAATCTTTTAGAGACATTTTCTTTTATGAACCCACATTATTTTAAATGATGTATATAATTATAAATTACTCATTATATCATTAATCATTCATATAGTATGATATTTTTAGTAAAAATTTATTTACATCATTATAGATATTTGTTATTCAAATGTTACCGAAGTGGTAATGTTTTATATTTCAATCTCATATTAATTATGATTATTTATGAATGAATCTCCATAAAAGATAATTATTATATCCTTAAAAAATAAAACCCTTTAATTTCCTTATTATTTTTATATTCAATAAATTTTCATGTAATAGTACATTTTTCAACACATTAGTGATTAAAATTATTGACCAATTTTTTCCATTAAAATATGACTATATTTATCTCCTCGATTGACATTATTTTTACTTCTATCAACAAGTTTTCTTAAAATTATTTTAATTTTTTATCATTATACAATAGTTTTATTACTTTATTTTAAACACAAGTTTAAATTTTTTAAATATGGTCTAAAGGTAATATTTTTATCCATTTTTGAATGACACACTTTGTATCCATTATAATATAGTTATATATCAATGATTCATTAAAATAATATATGTTATTGGAATAAAATTACATTTATATCCAATATAATTGTTGGAATATTTAAATACTATTGTAAATTGTCATTTTTATATATATTTTATTATACTATGTGTGGAATTTCTATATTTTGAAAATTATTTTTTGAAGTGAAATGTTTATTTTTCTTATAAAATATTATGTGTATCCTTTAGTAAAATTTTTTTAAATGGAGAGAATCATTGATGTTAGGGATAAAATTAATATTATATATATCTCTATAGCATTTAATCCTATATTTTTATCCCAATCATTCATAGGGTAATACATTCCTTCTGTTCATTTATAAAATGAATTTATTAGGAAATTTCATTTTATTATGATACAATAAATGTTTATGACATTGATTAATTTCAGTGATTAATTATTAATGAACATGTCTTTTGATTTATATACATGATGTGGAATACATAATCTTGAACATACTAGGATGGTTTATACCAGATATAACTTTTATTTATTATTATTAGTCTCATTTTACTTCCTGAACGATGTTATAGAGTATATCAAATTCCTTATCAAAATCTTCAACCATGAGATATTATCTATAAAGTTATACAAGAATCATGGTTATGTAATGTTATATTTTGTTAACTCATATTTTATAATTAAATGATATTATGGTACAATGTCATTTATGATATTCTCCAATTTGGTAACTGTTGAGACAAATAATTTATGATATCCTATTATACCCTTGACTAACAGGTTTTGTTTCCTTTTAATGTTTATTCAATTACAAGGATTTTTGGATCTCCCCCATTTTCCTATTTGTTCCCCAAGTTATCCATATTTGTTTTAGATGATTGAATGCATTTAGGATATCATCATTTAGGAAAAAATAATTGAGTTTTACTTTAGCCTACATTTATATACTATGAACATAATATTCCATAGTTAATATGAATGAAGATACCTAGTTCTCAACAATAAGCATCAATTGTTACCTGGATTGATGTGAATCCATTTAGATACACTCTGGGGTTTTGTTTTTTAAATTCACATTCTCTTTATTAATCATCATAATAGACTATAATCTGGTATAATCATTGATGACATGGGTGAAAACTAAGTTCTCAAAGGATAAAAAATATAATTTTGATTATACCATTAATGTAATAAATAACCCATTAGGATTAACGTTATGGATTTTTACAATTACTAAGAGAAGTTCAGAAGTCATAAATGGTAATATAATCCTTGTTTTTAATATATATTTTTTATTACAAATTATATGAGGAAGAATGCAATTATATTTGGTGGAAGTATGTTTAAAGGTAGATGTTCACTGTAGTATTTATCCTATATTTGATGTTATGGTAATAATATTAAGTTTTGATTATTTTATTTGGAGACAAAATATAATGCATATAAATCTATAGTTGATACAAACTAAGAATATGATTATAGTAATTTTACTGATGTTCACCTTGTGTTTTGAAATTGTATAAGAATTGTATTACTATAGTTATTTAAAATGGAAAATCGATATTCTATTAGATATCATTCAAAGTCCTACTAGTCTACTGTTCATAAATCAACAACCAAATGGCATCAAGGGTACAACCCTACCACTAGGCTACGTGATGTCATGGATAGTATTTCATTTATTTCACATAAATTATTTAATGGATAAATATTATTTTTATATTTTTGAAAAAAATTGCAATAATATAATTTTATTATTTTAAAAATTTTGAGGTAATTAACTATTTTCATGAAAATGTTTTACTAATTTCAGATATATATATACTTTATTATTAACTTTAGAAATTAATTTGGGTGATAACCTTTATGATTTTGAAGATGTAATCTGAACAACCTGTGATAAAATTTTGACATTATTTAGGTTATTTAAATGATTGGTTTATTTATTAACAGAATGATCTATGATAATTCTTTTGATTTATTGGATAACTGTTTAGATATTTATATTAATAATAATTTTTTGAGGTACATTATCTTATGATAACCATATAATCTTAAAAATGATATTATGATTATTTTTTTAATCATTTATGGAACTTATAATCGGTAAAAAGTTTATTTTAAATAATTATACATAGTAAATTCATATTTGATATTCATTCCTTGTAATAAGAATTGAAATTGAATGTTATTGAAGGAAAACGAAAGGATGAAATTGTGTTTATGGAATAAAAAAAGATATCAAGTAAGTAAATTTGTCTATTTTAGTAATATTAACAGTTATAGAATACTTAAACCATAGGAAAACAATTATAATAAAACTATTCTATTACCTTCATATCTCATGTATTAGTGGGAGTATGTCTCATCATAGATCTATGATTTTTTTGTCGTTAACATTCTCCTGAGAATTCAATTTTATAAGACTAATGTTCTCTATATCTCTTCATATATATTTACACATTTCATTCATGTATATATCTTCTTTAGAGACATGGAAAATTCCATGAAATTTTTTTAAATTATATGGGATTATTTCGAGTGTGAAAAAATTAACGGCGCTTGATTCCGAGTATCGGTGTGCCCGAAATGAATATTTGAAAAAATTTTATGATAAATTCTTAAATGCGGTGGCATCATTTTCAATATTTTGAACCAGTTCCTAGATAACAAATTTAAGGAAACCATTAAATTTATAGCACCGCGATTCAATTAACGGAAACATCACTTCACCACCATTAGGTCAGAAGAAATAACAAAAATTTTTATATTAAAGTAAAATAATAGAAGAACATAACAAGTAATATTGTTTTTTTTCTCCTGGTGATGAGTAGTGGTGGTTGGGACTGGTGAATTTTCAAGAAAATTAATTACATGACTCAACTTTATTTGTAACCACACCATTGGGGAATGAATAGGATCATTCATTAAATGAACCACATTAATTCCTTGGTGTGTTACTCGCCATTTTCCCATCTATTTAAGTGGTGCTCAAGGTGATGTTTTGATACAACTTCATCATGTATGGAACCTCTAGCAATGTGATGCGATGCCTTCTACCGATAGAGGACGTATTCTTGGGTGGAGATGATCTAGGATTGACAAACAATGATAACCTTACTCTAATGGGGACTCTCCTTCTTCCAAGGATTGTAATACCACTGATGGTTCACAAGGTAGCGGTTATTAATTAATTCAATAAATTCCCTCGATTCTATTTGGTGTTCTTGAATTTTCGGGTGGATGTTGTGGGGGATTTGATTGGGGATTGCTTATTAAATATGAATTAAATGATCTCTTATTTGTTATAATGCTAACATGGAGGGTGTGGGCCAATCGAACAAGGCATGAACCCTCTACCACATCGTTATTGTTGTGTTCTTTATTGGAAAATTCGAAAGCTCATCAGAATCTAGAATCTTGGAGCCTTTCATTAATAGCGACATCCCGAGGAGCACGTAAGGGCGAGAATAAGTGAAAATGAAGCTCTAGAGCATCGTCGGAGCCCCGCGGATGAAGCATTGTCGCCGGTGACCAGTGTCGTTGGATGGGAGCAGTGAGTAGATATTAATGGTGCATGGTTGAAGTGGGGATCCACTCGGTGCTGCGGTGGTCAGACGAGTAGCCAATAACAGTCTGCCGTAGAGGTGGAGGCGGTGCACTGTCTCACGCCGTGATGAAGGATGCTGCAATGAAGTAAGGGACCCACTCCATGCAGGTCTTGTGGGTAATGAGGTAGTGCCATCGAGCACTAAAAATTTAATTGAGTAAAATGTATCCTTTGAGCCATTTTGGTGCAGCAAACCATGCAACCCATGTAGGTCGTGCTAGCTAGCGGGTCATATCAGACCCCTCTTGGGACCAGAACCGCATAAAAAGTTGTATCATACGAACCGAAGGACTGTTTGATGAACCATCTGTGGATATAGGATCCATGAAGTGAGAAAGTCTATTTGAGATACTCCAGAGAGTTTTGGATAATGTTGGAGTACAATTTGTTTGGATTGGCTCTAAATCTAACGGGGCCCCTAGCACTAGAATGCCAATAAATAACAGACTGGGTTTCTGGTTGAAACACCGTCTATTGAGTTGAAACAATTATGAAATCACGAATCACTAGGTTACTTTTTCATGGGACTTTGTGCCAGTTGAAGTATGACTAATTTCTTGATGAGCGGTTCTCCCATAATCAAGTGTACTATGAGAAGGAATCCATTGGCTGACAATGAGGGGGAGGTTAGAGAAAGAACATACTGAGGATTATACTGAGCAATCCTGTGTGGGTCAGCACTTACCAAACCATTGTGTGTGGAATCCTATGTGGGACATCACTCATTGATCATGTGTGGGTTATCGCTTACTGATCCTGTGTGGGTCAGTTCCTATGTGTTTCTTGCAGGGGTTTGTACCTATAGAGTCCGAGTGGGTCAGAACCTATGCGGGTCTTTAAAAGGATAGTACCTATCGATACTGTGTGGGCCAGACTCTATATGGTCAGTAGTAGGTCCACTTGACAGAATAATATGATCTGTCTTTTTGACTAATAATATTTACTTCTATGCTTTATATTTATATATATTGAGTTGTGCCTTTTTCTTCCTGTATTGTTATTGATATCATGCTTTGTGGTTTTACTTTTAAAAATTATGAGAGGCCTTCGGGGATTGCAAGGTCCCTATAGGGTATTGTTATACTCACCCATTCATTAGATTTGTATATACCTTATTGTGTATTCATCAGATGACGTGAAGTTTGGCGGAGACTTGAGGGATCTAGGACCAGGTGGTACACAGAGGATATTGGCTAACATGAAGAACATTGGATATGATTTGTATATACCAATCAGACAGGATCCACAATGGACGATTCTAGTTTCTATTTTCTATTTCTTATTTATATTTTTACCTTTTAGTTGGTCGTGTATTCCAGCCTCTTTATATTAATTACACAATATTACTACCACAGTTTGACGTTGTGATTGAATCTTTTTGTGTTCTTTAATTCTGTGTTTGTACCAGTTTAAAAGAAATTCCTACCCATTTTAGGGATACTCTTTTCTGTTGCTTGTCCCCAACAATTGGCCAGTGGAAGGTAGGCATTGGGTAGTCATGGAACAAGCCCTGAGGGATGGGTTGTGAAAATTTGGTATCATGGATGTATGTTCTATTGAAGAAATACATCTCTGATCTTAATAAAAGAGAAATAGTGTTAAGAGTATTGAGTATAGTTTTTAGTTTTGGGATTCCAGTGTTGGTGCAGTGGCTGACGTATCCATACACCAGGAACCAGAATTCTAATTTCCAACTTGGTGCACGAAAACACTGATTGAGTGTGTTTTGAAATGTTTTTACAATCTCTTATGATTCATCTCTCCAGGTATATATTTTTTACCGTGGTTTACATATTTATTTTTAGGATTCCATTGTGTAGACAACTAGACTAGATTCCCTAGAGATTTCACGATGACGGCCCACTGAGCGACTTGGTTTTGGTGTAAGGCCCTCTTAGTGTGGTAGCACCTTTATGTGGTGCAACAGCAACACCACCACCCACTATGTATCATATTCCAATAGCCCCACCAGTGTACCATTCATGCCGACTGATCAAATTGCATGAGTTCCAGAGATAGTGGCCTCCAAGTTTACAAGAAGAGACATATACCTAGGCTGTTATTCACTGGTTGGAGAATGTGGCTAGAGTTTTTCTCTTGTTTGAGACACCAATAGAGCAGATGGTTATCCTATCTACTAGCCCTTTCTTGGACGCAAAAGAGAGATGGTGGAGCCTGACGCTCTAGACACATGATGAGGTGACCCTCACCGGGATGGAATTAGGGAGCCTCTTCTGTGAGGAGTTCGTTCCAATGACACTAAACTCAGTGAGTATTTAGAAGCTCCTACACTTACAGCATGACGACCTAACAGTATCCCAATACTCGGTAAGATTCACAGACCTCTCGATCTAATCGACCACAATGGTATGGGACCCATTCCTCAAGGACTAAACCATTGAGAAAGGTCTCCAACGGGAGATCAGAGCATCAATCATGTAACTGAATATCCCAACGCATGCTAGAGTTCTCGAGAAATCATTTTTGGTGGGGAGATTTATTGCTGAACAATCCCCGATGGCGAGAGGCACCACAAGACAGCAAGTAGCGGATTCATCTTTAGGAGGGATTAAATTGATGAAGAAGTGTCCCATGTGGGCTAGACCAACTAGTGGATGACCCTGGGATGCATGGTCGAATGTTTGGAGCTCACAAGGAAGAGAATGGTATCTGAGAGATAGAATGTGGTTCGCGTGAAACCGACAAGGCCAAATGGATCGTGCCAACCTAACTCTACATACCGACGATCAGTAGTTAGTCGAGTGACGACCGAGGAAGCATCCGATGTTTGAGCATTGTGTTCTGCAGGGTGGCAGATGTGGCAGAGGGGCAGGTCATGCAACATGTTGTGGTCGGTGATTTGAGGTTCTACCACCCCCACCACCAGAAGATCCACCCCTACCATATGGATCTGATGGATAGGGGCGAGCATAGCTTGAGGCAGGTTAGGCATTCAACCACGGTAATCTAGAGAAAATTATAGGTACAATTTGTGCATATTCTACCCTAGTTGTAGTACATATATACATAGGTTCTAGTCACCCTTTCCTTGCCACAACAGTTGTTCAGAGCGAGTTGATTCTGATTGATTTGTTGGATCGATCTATATGTTTAGAGACACCCAGAGGAGAGGATTATGTGATTAAACACTTGTGTCATCAGTCTTAGCTTACTCAAGGATGCGAGATCTTCATATGGGATTTACTATTAGCAACGTCGTGTCCTTATGATTTCATCATGGTTATGGACTATCTATCCACAATCCATGGTTAGATTGATTGTTTTTGGAGCATTGTGTGGTGTGTCTGTTTGGATGGGATCATGTTTACCTTAACGAGTGATGAGGAAACATTTACAACACAAGATGGACGATCTTAGAGGATGGTGAAGCCAAAGACTCATCCGTTATTTAGCCTTACCCTTGCAGATTATGAGGTGTGGATTCCATGTTATCCTATAGTGATAGACCAGTATGATGATGTCTTTCTATATGAAGTTATGAGACTACCTCTTCATCGAAGGGAAAAAGTTCACATTGACCTATACCCTATGAAAGCACTCATATTTACACCAGCATATCACATGGCTTCCATGGGGCTTTGTGAGCTGAATGTATAACTTGAGGACATGCAAGAAAATGGGTTCAAAAGGCCCAGTGTGTCTCCATAGGCATCCCCGACCTTGTTCACCAAGAAGGCAGATAATAGCTTGTGGAATTTTGTGGCCTATTGACTCCTGAACCATGTTACCATGAATAACATGTATCCACTCTCGAGGATTGATGATCTCTTCGACCACCTCAAGGGAGAAATGTGGATTTGAATATAGATATCATATCAGGTTATCACCAAATCATGGTATGGGATTAGGGCGTACTGAATAAATCCATTTGATTTATGTATGGCCATTAAATTAAAATGGTGATTCCTTTTAGCATGACTAATGCTCCATCAGTGTTCATGGGGCTCATTAATAGTATCTTCTAGCCATACCTTGATCTCTTCGTGGTGGCATTAATTGATGAAATCTTGATACACTCAACATCGGGGGAAGAGAAAGCCACACACCTACAAATAGTACTGGATATAATCCAAGAGAACCAGCATTATGGAATGATATTGAAGTTCCAGTTATGGATATGAGAAGTCCACTTCCTAGGTCACGTTATCTCAAAGGCTGGAGTTTCAATGGATCCAGCCAAGATAGGGGCGGTGATTACATGGGAGCCACCCAAGAGTTTGAATAAGGTGAGAAGATATATGGGAATGGTTGGGTACTACTAGATATTTGTACCTGACATCATTAGGGTAGAGTCACCCTTGTCAGCCTTGATTTAAAAGGGAACAACTATCTTGTGGACGATGAGATGTCATCAGTGTTTTCAGTAGCTGAGATAGAGACTAACAAGTGACACCATCATGAGGCTACCAGAAGAGTTAGATGGTTATATAGTCTACTACGATTCATCAGAGACCAGTCTTGGTTTTTTCTTGATGTAGAAGTGAGTAGGGATTGCATGTTGCTCACAGTATTTGAGTCAACATAAGCAGAACAAGGCTACCCATGACTTGGATTTAGTATAAGTATTATTTAAACTAAAGATATAGTGGTTCAACATGAAGGGTGAACGATTTACTCTTTACTATGATCAAAATAGTATATGATATATATTATCATCGATGGACCTGAACTCGTGACAATGAATATGTCTAGAGATCCACCAGGACTATGAGTTTTGAGATAGTCTATACTCATGGGAAGGAGAACGTAGTAGAAGACGCAGTCAATTGGAGGTCTCATCTAGAGCAGATGAGTGAGGTGACATATCAACGAGCCACGTTGTAGATATCCTTCTTGAATAAAGATGGTGTAGCTTACCACCATTCTATGACTGGCACTCTCTAGATTATTTAGCATGTTCGGGAGGCACAACATGACGATGTTGACTACAATGCCTGACGGGCTCAGATATTCGAAGGATAGGCTCCTATGTAATTTTATGAAGGTAGGGAGCACACCGATCTCTTCAAAGGACGCACTATGGTAATAGTGACGCTTTTAGGGGAAGGGCTACGAGAGTTATATACATCCCATTTTGTGGTACATTCTTAAGTGTCGAAGATGTACAAGGACCACTGAAATCAGTACTGGAGACATGTGATGAATGTTGTAGCCGATTATGTATCATTATTTCTATCTTTTCATCAAGTGAAGACCAACAATTACGTACTAGCATGATTAGCTCTGCGAATTGAGGTACCATAGTGGAAGGGGGATTGTATCTCTATAATCTTCATGACAAGGCTACCGTGAATGTCTAGGGGTCACAATTTCTTCAGGGTGATCGTTGACCAACATAACAAGTTGGCCCACTTCATACCCATCTTAGAATAGGTATCAAAATGGATATTTGAATTCCTCTACATGAATTATATAGTACGACTTCACTGAGTGCCATCAACTATCATCTCATATCAGAATTCACGTTTTACATCCTACATGTGGAAGGGATTACAGGAGGAATTCGGTACTCAGCAACACTTGAGCACTGTCTTTCATCCTTAGACAGATGGATAGTGGAAGTGGGCCATACAGACACTTGAGGACTTGCTTCATTCATGTGTCCTCAATTTTGGCATTATTTGGGAGGTCCACCTGTCCCTATTGGAATTTTTTTACAAAAATAGTTATCACTACACAATGGGTATGACTCCGTTTGAGGAATTCTATGGGGGACTATGTATATCACCTCCTTTCTGGACAGACATAGGGGAGTCAACAATTATGGGTCCAGAGTTGGTACAGGCTACTAAAGAGAAGGTTCATATAATCTAGGAGTAGATGAAGACTGTACAAATCTGGAATATGTCTTATGTTGACAGGAGTTGGAGACACATGGAGATTTTGGAGGGAGACCATGTCTTTCTATTAGTCTCACCCCAATGAGAATTAAAGAGGTTTGGCTGGGGGGCCAACCTATCCCCAAGGATCGTCAGACCATTCCAGATCCTCAGCAGAGTCGACAAGGTGATGTACCATCTATCTCTTCCCCCATAGATTCACCGAGTGCATAAAGTTTTCCATGTGTCACAACTGAAGAGATATATGCATGATCCATCAGACATTATCAACTTGAGAGAGCTAGAGATTGATGATGAGGAGATGTTTCAGAGTTCCCAGTGGAGATAAAGGATTGACCTGAGATAATCCTTCATGGGTGGTCAATTCCTCTGGTGTGAGTTCTTTGGAATCATGGGAATCTCTAGCGCAGGACATTAGATCAGCAGGCTCATATACATTCTCAGTACACGCATTTTTTTACCCATGTTTTGTTGTAGCATTCGGTGATGAAAATCCCTAATGACGGGAGAATCTAAAGATGTGAATAATTCAATGTAAATTGTTTAAAATTATTTGGGATTATTAAGAGTATGCTAAAATTGATGGAACTTGAATCTGATGCTCAGTGTCCCTAGAACGAATTTTTGAACTTTTTGAGGTATGTTCGGTAAATTCACGGGTTTCATTTTTTATCTTTTAAACCGAGGCTCAAATTATAATTCTGATGACACAGTTGAATATACTGCACCGAGATTTGTTTAAGGGAACCTTCACATAAACCACAAAAGGACATGATTAAAAGATAAATTTTAGAATTTATAGAAAAATATTAAAATAAAATAACAATTTATTTTATTTATTTATATCTAGCGGAATAGTGGTGGTGGTGGGGACCAGTGACATTCCATCCCAATTAATGGATTGAATCTCATTTACCTGAAACTGCACCATTGGGTTTTTAAGAGGTTGATTCACAAAATGAACATCATTAATTCCTTGGTGCATTACTCACCATTTCCCCCTCTATTTTAGTGAAGCTCAAGGTGTTGTTTTGGCATGGAATTACCTAGGATGGAACCTCTAGAGAAGTGACGTGATGTCTTCCATTGACGTGGACTGATGTTTGGGAGGTAAAGATCTGGGATCGACAAAAACCGATGACCTCACACTTACAAGGAATCTCTTTCTTCCAATGGCAGTGATACCTTTGAATGTTCACGATTTAGGGGGTAGTTGTTTAAATCACTAAATTTTATTAATTCATTTCATCTTTCTTAATTTTCGGGTGGATGTTATGGTGAATTTGATCGGGGTTTTCTTATTAAAGATAAATTAAATAATTTCCCACTTATTATAATGCTAATGAAAATGGAACGAGCCAAATGAATAAGGTCCAGAACCTCTTGTGATTTGTTCTTGGTACATTATTCAGAGGAAAATTATTCAACTCATCAGAATCTTGAATCTTGAAGCCTCAAAGTGATGGCGACATCTCAGGGGGCCCGTAGATGCATGCAGAAGTGAAAACGGAGCTTCGGAGCATCACCCGAGCAACGTAGAAGAAGCAATTGCATGACACCTACATAGTGGTGTCAGTGACCGGCCCCGATATAAGGGAGTGGTGACCTGATATCACTTGTCGTGGTTGAAGAGTATTACTATAGAGGTCGGACGTGTGACCGACATTGGATGAAAATGGAGGTGGAGGCAGCACACCATCATGTGTTATGCTAAATGAAGTCACGACTCTATGACACGGTGATGCACGTGACCTTCTCCCTGCACTTCTCATGGGTGACCCGGTGGGGAAACCTAGCTCCATCAATTTAATGGAGTTGAACGGCTCGTTTGAGCCTTTTTGGGGCATCATACCACAAGACATGCGTGGGTCACTCCAGCCAGTGGGATGAGATGTCATGGCCCATCCCAAGTAGGCCCGGTAGGGACAGACCATGCCCATGTCTGGTCGGCCCAACCCAAGTCGGTTCAAGTCAGCCCTACTAGTTCAGATAGGACCTATACCCCACTGAGGCCCAGAAAAGCATAAAATGGAGATACATGCGAACTGGCCATCCGTTTTTCGAAATGTCTCAGGTGCATGGATCATTGGAGAAAGAATTTAATTTTTAGATACTCCAAGATAGTTTTAGATACAATTAGAGTACATCCGAGCTGTATTGACCATGAATCCAACAGGGCCCTCAGCACTAAAATGCCTAAAACTACTTGACCTTGTGTCTTGTTGATGAGACGTCTGTTGCATTCGAACACTTATGGCATGACTGATTACCAGGTTAATTATTCATGGTATTAGTGCCCATTGAAATACAATTGATAACTAGAGGAGTGGTTCTACCAGAATCCAGCGTACTATGAGTGGGAATACACTGGCTGGCATTGAGGCGGAGCTTGGAGATAGATCATATAGAGGTTAGTACTGAGTGATACTGTGTGGGTCCGCACTTACATGTTATGTTTGGGTATAATCATGTGTGGGTAAACACTTAGTGATCCTGTGTGGGTCAGTGCATACTGATCCTTTCAGGGTTAGATCTTTTTTGAGTTAGTGCTCAGCGATCATGTGTGGGTCACCGCATACCGATCATGTGTGGGTCAGATCCTATGTGGGTCTTATGGGAGTTAGTATCTATCGACTACGGGTGGATCAGATATTGTGTGGGTTTTATGGTTGTTAGATCATATCGATCTAGTATGGGGATGACTCTATATTGTCAGTAGTTGTTCCTCTCAACAGAATAAGATTATCTAACAGCTCGAGTAATCATCTGTATTTTTGTTCTTTAATTTTACTAGGTTTGAGCAGTGTCTTTTGTTTTATACTTTGTGATTGAGATCATGATTTTTGGTTTTAATTTGTGGATTTATTATAGTCCTTTAGGGGTTTTAGGGTCCCTACAATGTATTATTATACTCACCCCTGCACGGGCTTCGTCAACACCTTATTGTGGCTTGTGTAGACAATGTGTAACTTGACATAGACTAATTGGGGCTCGGACCAAGTAGTACATGGAAGAGATTGGCTGATTTATTGAGAAGTGAGGATGAGATATACATACCCTTTAGGTAGGAACCTTGATGGATGATTCGAGGAGAAGTTTTCTATTTTTCATTTGTAGTTGTACCTTTCAGTGGGGCTTCTATTCTGGACCCATTACATTTAGAACACACCTTTACTGCTGAAGTTTTATTTCATTATTTCTTCTTGTTGTGTTCTTGGATTGTGGGATTATAAAGGATGAAAGGAAATTCAATCCCGTTTTAGGGATATGCAATTCTGATGCAAGTTGCTAACCCCTGGCCTAGGAAAGGCGAGCTTGGGGTAGTCACGGCACGGGCCCTGGGGGATGGGTCATCATATTCTCACATACCAAAAATTTTCCTCGGCATGGAAACTTATTTATGTTTTCTTCCACATGACTCTTATATTTTTTCCTCCACATTTAAAAAGTAAATTTTATTATCTCATTTTTACGATGTGAGTTTTCTATTATGTTATTTTTGAATTTTAAAACTGTTTCACTAAGAAAAAAATAAAATTTAAAGATGAAATTTATTTAATAGTGGTATAATTTATAACATGAATATTTAAAAATAACATTACACTCAATATCATATTTAATACGCAATACTACCTTTTAACGAACATGGGAATAATATTAACAATTTATTTTATAAATGTGACAGATAAAACCTAGTTTTCTAATTATATATTATGTATATTATTAAGTAATTAAGTTAATATATATATATATATATATATATTATTCCTAATAAATTTAAATTCAATTTGAATTTCTTAATAAAAAAGATCACTACTATTAGAATTATATTTTGTTTTACAAAACAGGATTCCATCATAAACATTTTTATTGTTTTTCAGGTTAATAATAATTATAATTAGTGATTCATAACTTTAGAAATTATATGTCACTAGATTTGAAAAATTAAATGATAATAATTTTTATAACATATGGTTATATTTTCATATTTTTCATAAAATAATTACTTTTTAGTGAATAATGGAAAATACTGATTTATTATTTAAACAGTCAATTATTTTTTAAAAGCGAAGTAATTTAAAATTATCGTTATTATTTAAATTTTATTTCAATATATCATAATAAATATAGTTTTATTTTGTCCCATTATATACATTTACATCATTTTTATATTATATTTTAATATAATTTATTTGTAGGCCTTAAAACAAAATATTCTAAAAACTATTTTATAGTGAATAATGATTGTAAAATTTATATAATTAAAATAAATACTAAATTGGAATTAATTTGATAAATTCATATTAAAAATATATGAATTAAAATTCTTTTATTTATGATTAATTTTTATATAGAAATATTTTTCGTGAAAATTTCCTTCCATGATAAAAACTTTGAACACATATATGGGTTTTCATTTAAATTAATTTCTGTAATTTATTTTAATAGAACATAATTTATGAATAATATATTTTTAATTATAGTAATTAATATTATATACTAAATTAAATATACTTTTTTATTATAATGAATACTAAAAATTGTAAAAATATTTTACCACGTTAATGGTAACATTAGTTATCCAGGAGGTTTAACTAATAATGTAAAAGGAATAATATGTTTAGAAAATGATTATTTTCAATTTTAGATGCTTATATTAGCCTTGTATCTCTTATAATTTATAAATTGTAAATTTTTAAGTCATTTTTATGGATAAGTAGTTTCCATTATTGAATAGTTATTGGTATTTAGAAGAATTCCACTTCATCTCCCTTGTAAACGGGAACAACCTCTCATATCCTTTCATGAATTCCCAAACTGGTTGGTTCAACCAATATTTGAAAATTTAGCTTCTTTAAATACATTATGAAGTCCAATAATCAATATAATTAGATGTCCAATATATAGAAGTTTTTAGTTATTATAATAAATAGGTGGTATGAATAAGTGGATTTCTTTTTAACCTTGTATCATTATTTTAATTCTTGTTCCACCACCTTAAAATATTTCACTATAACACACCATATTTATATAAATTGTTATTTTTTGAATAAATTAAAAAATTGATGGATTGAAATGAATGCCACACATAGTGTGTATTTATTTATATTTAGAACAAACTTATGATTCTACTACATACAACGCTATGTTTTCCTTATGTTACCAAAAATTTTGAGTTCCTTTGATATATAAAATTATATGTATGCATTATTCAAGTTCAAATTAAACAAAAATAAAATGTATCGCTATCTTACTTCAAAATATATCTACTGTATCAACATGGGGATAAGAAATTTATTTAAAAATAAAAATAATAATTTTTTTAAAAAATTAATTTTTTTTTTGATTTATATTTATTTTCAACATTGTGTGAAAGTATAATTAATTTAAATTCTTATGCAACACTGATGAAGTATTCCTCAAAATATTATGAAAATAATAACAGATTTAAAAAATATAAA
Organism: Viscum album; assembly: GCA_963277665.1. Classification (NCBI taxonomy): domain Eukaryota; kingdom Viridiplantae; phylum Streptophyta; class Magnoliopsida; order Santalales; family Viscaceae; genus Viscum; species Viscum album. The sequence goes on from OY728143.1 coordinate 1,022,539,704, forward strand.
ATTTACATTAATTTTATTGAGTAAATGTATATCCCTAATTGTTTTTATAAAAATTCAATACAATTGTTATGTTAAAGAATTATATTTGAAATCAAAATTGTTTTTTTATTAAAATTTAATGAATTGATTAAAAATATTAAAAATGATATAATATAGAATGAAAATTTTATTAATTTACATAAAAGTAATAATAATACTAAAAGGGTACATTAAGTATGATATATGGTCATAAATGTTATCCATTAACAATTTATTTGGTATTTGGATCTATTTTCCCTGATAATGACATAAATATATTTTAGTCTTTTATGAAATTTCAAGAGTGAAACTCACCTCAATTATATGTGTCCACTCCTCCCTATACTTGTTAAAATAATTTTAGTCTTCTATATTAGACATACCTTACACAAATAAATTATTATCATCATTATCAACATTACATAGGGTATCGTATTCCTAATGTTCCATCTCTAGGTCCAGTAAGGGGATATCTAAATAAATTGTTTCATATAATAGGTAATCACATTAACATATAACATTATTCTTGATTCATATATTAAATTAAATATATCTCTTAAAATATTAAACAATTATAATAAATTCATTATACATAATGTATTTAAATGTTTTTATGGTTATGAAATCACATTCATTCACCACATGTCTGTCAAATGGTATGAGAATGTTTCGCTTGTGTGTGTGTCTGACTTAGAATCTCTTTGTAGATATACAACTCATCTCCCACAAAAATAATTTATTGATGTGTATTTTTATTTATTTCATGTTTCTATATGATACTTATGACATAATTATACATATATATTTGAAATACTGTATTTATTATCTATCCATCCATATCTTTGTAAAAATATTTTATCGCTCATGCATACATGTGGACTACTACCACAGTGAAGCGACGTGATTCGTTTTTTATTTACATTTTACATTAATGGATGTGGGTTTGTGTTTTTTATTATATATGATATTTACTATATAATAATTATTTAAAAGAGAGTTATTATATACCTTTCTTAAATCCATTCTCTTGAAAAATGAAAATAGTGTTCGGGCATACGTACTTCCTACCGTCTGTCGGAATGGTGAAATATATTTTTTTCTATAAACATTTAATAATGACTATGATCATGTATATAATGAATAAATATGATATATATATGATCACAACCACATTTGATATTATGGAATCATGTTTAATTTTAAAGGACCAAAACTACTGAACCAAAACAAACATGAAAAATGAAGTACATATCACCAAAATTAGTAATTGTAATAAATAATAATTAATAAATGGGTGATAATGGGATATAAGTAAATATCATATGAAAGTCATATCTGAGTATTATAAATCAATTTTTAATATATTGTAGGATCCAATAAGTATGACGGAAGTCATACCTAATGTATGGGATTTTTATCTCACTTTTATTTCAGTGAGACAGAAGTTATAGTCTCATGTTCCAAAACTACCAAATATATATGATAAATGGGATCCATAGACATTACACTCATTAAATGACTCTTTTTTGGACTCAGTTGGAATTTTACAACATAGTGTATCATCTACAACATTCCTTTAACTATGGTTTAATGTAATTTCAAAATCAAATTCTTGTATTTATTGAAACCATCACCTCTGATGGAAATAAATATATATTTTCAAGAAGACACAACTAAGTATTACTTATTTAAAATAAATGGTTAATATTTTTATAAAAATGTAATTTCACATACTCTTATTGTATTTAATAACTAAAACATGTTTGTGATCATGAGTTGAGTAGTCCATATCATCTTGTATATGTTTTTGGGAACCAAATCCCACCATGTAAATACCCTACATGACAAAACAACCCAAACACAAACTAGATGGATCAAAAAAGAAAACATTTCTATTACTAGCTTCTTGAAGATTTAATACTAGTGAAGAAGTAAAACCATACCTCAATTACCAAAAATATAATAATATTATTAAATACATAAAAACGATAATCATTTTTGTGTTAGAGATATCATTAAAGAAACAATTTATAAATATTTAATAAACTCATTAATATACCATGTTATTCCCAATACATAATGAATCTTGAAACTATATTGTGGATTTTACCATATGATAACAACATTTTACATATTATTATTGAATCATAAACCATTTAGAAAGGCCATGTGTCTGAAGAAATTACATCTTAAAATATATATATTACTCTCCAATAACATATCATAACATTAGTAATATCTAAAATATTTCAAAAATAAATCATATAATGTACATGATCTGATTTAGTTTCTTAATAAACCATGATGCTTTCCACAAACACCAATATGAATGATTTGAAATAGAAATAAAATATCCTGTTCATCAATGCATTAAATATTTTTTGATATATGGTCAAACCAAAATTTATAACAAGGTAATTTTATTTCTCATTCCTACTCTGATATGTGGTCTTATGAATATAATAATCTATGATTCTGAGTTGGTGATAACTATGCTAAAGATCAATATTCGAGACATTTTAAATTAACAGAAAAATTGTTAATATGAGGAATCATATACATATTATTCCTGAAGAGAAAACACTGTTTTCAATAATCAAGGTGGAGGATAGAGTTTGGTTATCTTTCATTACAAAACCATATAGGCACCACAGGAGGAGAAACTCTTTTGATAACTAATAATCTATTCAATAATTCAACCATACAGACCTTTATATCCATCATTTTAGTTGGTGACATACATTCAAATGGTATATGGATATGACGGGTACCTAGTAAATAGTAAATAAAAACACCACCCCCTTGTATATGGTAAAACATAAAATCATTTTAAATTATGTTCGGAAAATCAAAATCAATTTGATGAATATCACTACACAATGATTCTTGATCCATGTTAATGAATATAAAAATTTCATTCTTGAAGGATCTTATGGAATATTCACATCTTTACCAGATTAAGATTCACATTATCCTTCAAAAACATGGAACACTCCACCAATGCTATTAATGTACACTTGCTAAAGATAACAATCAACTGGGGCTTTATGGATGATTGATTAATCCATCTAAAAAATACTTATAAAAGATTCATATTGATATAGAAAACCCCTATATTAGCCAAATGACTAAAAAATTATGGCACAATAGGGTTATAAAACACCCTTCTCTATCATATTTCAATGTGTAATAGTAATATCCACCATATAAGATATAATTTCCTTCATATTTTTTAATAGTGAAAAGATTATACAAAATATAAATGAATGATACTCACTTGTATCAAATGAAGAAATAAGAAGAGACAAATATATAGATATATTACCTCTCACTATCACTAGACCAACATCAAATTAATCTATAAAATTATCAACTGTCTAAATAAGCATAGATCTAGATTCATATGGTTGGAACCCTTTAGATCTCGAGGCATCTGACTATACATTCATTCCATTAGCTGATAATGAACCTATTAAACTACAAATCATAAAAACACACTATTGAATCTTTATAGGTGTCCAACTATATAACTATATTTTATTTTAATATAAAATTATACTAAATATAATATTTAATATGTACTAACATTTTAGAAATGAACCATGATAAAATTTTAAAATACTATAATTATATATATCGGATAGATATAACCTCGACTTTAAATTAGAATGTATTAATATTATTAAATAATTTAAGAAATATATAAAAACATCATATTAAATTTAAATATATTTAAATATTATTAATAAGTAATCAGTGAACATTAATAAATATATTTTATTCTACAAAAAAATATCTTCTATTAAAATTGATTTTTATAGTTCATTGTGAGAAAATATAATAATTAATTTTAGAAATAATAAAATTGGGATTTTATAAAATGAAAATTACTTTACAAATAATCATATCTATATTAACATATGGTTAGGTTTGTGTTTTTTTTAAAATTGATTTTTCAAAGAATGGCTAACAATACAAAATTTTTATAAAATTATTAATTCAATTAAATATATTAATTAATATCAAATCCATAATGTTAATTTAATTTTATTTCCAAGTAAAATATGTTTTATTTATATTTATTTATTCTAAATATTTAAATTTAAATAATATTTATATTATATATTAATATATTTTAACATTTTGGTTTTAAAATATATATATTTGAAAACATTTTTAATGTTCATAATGTTTTATCATTTTATCAAATTATAATAAAAACTAACGAGGAATTATTTAAATTACAATTTTACTTATCAGATCTCAATATATTAAATGAAATTAAATTAAAAATTATTAATTTTTATATAGGTATGATATGAAAATATTATGGTAGATAAATGAATTTCATAAAAAACTTTTTTTCCACATATCTAGGGTTTTAATTTTAATTAAAATAATAAATATTTTTTTAATTGAATTTCATAAAAAGGATAAAATATTTGTCTTCATAATTATTAGTTTTATATAATTATTTAAACACTATTTTTGGTCATAATTAATAATAAAAACATTATAATTTAGTACCACTTTTATTGTTAAAACAAGTTAACTATATGGACAAAGCTAAAGTAATAATGGTAATAAAAATGTTTAGATTTTTTTTATTTTGAATGACTTAATCAGATTCATCTCTCATAAATAACATTATCTTTGTTTATTATAGGAACCTGGTTTGATATAGTCCTCAAACTATTGTAGGTTGTTAATTTTTACCAGAATATTGCTCCTCCTTCCTTAATAAAAGGCACGCCAATCACCTCTTTCCACACATTAAAAACAAATTGGTTTAGACAAGACCTAAAAGATAAATTATTAAATTCCCTCTAATGATTATATAGATGTTTATTTAGGCATTAAGTATAATACTAATGTGGTGGGTCAACGAATATGTGTCGTTCTTAACCAAGAATAATTGTTTTTTTTCTTCTTCCTCCTCATTGAAATCATTCTGAATAATACTTATATAAATAAATAACTATATCAAAAAATAAATATGTAAATATATTAATTAAATAGCTTAAATCCATATCCACATAAATCAAATGGCAAATGAAACCATCATTCATGGGTATAGCACACTACTGCCTCATGAACGGATATAATTCATTTCCCATTGTCCCCTAAAATGGTTATACATACTGATGAATTTAATATAAATGTATGAATTAAAATACGTACTAATAATTATTTAAAATTAAAATAACACTTCATATTGTACTATACATTAAATCGTAAAATGATAACCTCATTCGTGTGTGTAACAGACTACATCCTCATGAAGAGATGTGATTACTTTTTTATTACTAAATGAAATGAACGATGTATGTAAGTCTATTTTAAGAAATAATATTAAATTAATGGTATAATTGAAAATATAAAAATATAAAAAACACTTACCTTATTTCTATCATTCTCATTGAAAAATTGAAACATTACTCAAGTATGTGTTCATATATCCATTCCCATTATTATAATAGAGTTCATTTTTTATGATATTTTATAGATGGTAGTAAAATAATAGACATCATATAATTGTTTTTATTGAATTATTTTTATTATTGTGAATATGGTTTAACAAAGACCATTTGAAAATGTTATCGACACCAAATTTATTTCGAAATTTTGAACGTAGTGTTCTAAAAACACTCGACAATGACATAACTGATTAAGTAGTAAAATATTGGATTAAAAATGATTTTAAAAAGAATAAGAATAAAATAATAAAAATTGAAAATTTAAAAAGAAAAAATAATAGATATATGTTTTTTATATAATATATATAATACATACATGAAATTGTATCGACCCATTACCATTGTTTCATCTCAAACTTCTTTCCTTGAGACACATTTTCTCTTTTTAACCTAATTTATTTTAAATAGTGTATATTTCTAAACATTACAAATTATGTCATGAATAATTCATAATGTATGATATTTTCAATTATAAAACATTAACATCCTTAATGATATTTTTATTCAAATGTTATTAAATTAGTACTATTTTTTATTTCAATCTCATTTTAATTAAGATTATTTGTGATTGAATCATTGTTACATAAAATAATTATATCATTAAAAAATAATACCCTTTAATTTTTTATTTTCGTGTATATTATATAAATATTCATGTATCATTACAATTTTCATTACATTGCTACTTAAAATTATCGAGCAGTTGTTACCATGAAAATATTACATTATTTCACTCATTTGTTGAATTTTTGATTCTTTAATAAACTTGTTTTCTAAAAATGTTTTTAAATTTTTCACATAAAATATTATAATTGTTTAATTAATTTAGTTTTTATACATGTTTTATATATTAAAATATTTTCTAAAAGTAATTTTCTTATTCTTTTCATAATGAGACACTTATTAACCATTTTATAATATTGTGAAAGCAATGTTTATTTAAACTAATAAGACATATAAGAAAATAATTTGATTTATGATCAATAAAATAATTTTAATATAAAAATATTATTTTCCAGATTTATTTTTAATTAAAATATTTCTTAGAGTGTTATGGGAATTTCTAGAGTTTTGGAAAAAATTTCGAATTGGAATGCTTATTTTTCATAGGACGTATTATGTCTATTATTTTATAGAATTATTTTGAATGGATAGAACCATTAATGTTAGGAATTTCTTTAAAATTATATATATTAGTCTATCATATTTATACTAATATTGTTTTACCTTAAATTTACTTGGTAATACATTACTTATGTTCATCTATAAAATACATTCATTATGAAATTTCATTTAATTATGATATAAGAAAGGTTTATGCCACCTATTTATTTCATAGGGTAATTATTTATGAATATGCAATATGATTGATTTACATGATTTAGAAAAGAATAATATTGAACATATTATGGTGGGTTATCATAGATATAACTACAACGATTCAACATTAGTCACATTAGACTTCATGAATGATATTATATATTAAACCAAATCTGTTCTGGTAATTTTTCCACTATGTGATATTATCTATGATGTCAGACATGACTCATTATTATGTCTTGTTATATGTTGTCAACTCATATTCTATGATGGAATGATATTATGATACAATTTTATTTATGTTATTCTATAATTTGTTTACTATAGAGTCTTGTATATTATGATATCATGTTATACCCTTGAATCTCACGTTATGTTTCATGTCAATTTTATTCCATTTCTAGGATTTATTTCTCACCCAATTTGTATTTTTATTCTCCATGATATACAAAATTGTTTTTGGATATTGAATGTATTTATGAGATCATTATGGAGAAAAACAATTAGTTTTTCTTTAATCTCACATTGATATAAAATGAACCTAGTCTTCCGATGTCATTAGGAAAAATAATACTTAGTGCACAAAAAAATTCGTTGATTTTTATGAAGTTAACAACTACATGCCTTGATGTATATCCAGTTTTATACACTTTGGGGTTTAGTTTTTCAAATTCACATTCTCTTTATGAATCATCATAAAGGACTATAATTGATAAAAATCATTGTTGGCCTAGGTGATACCTATGTTGTATTATGCTGAAAATATATTTCGGAATATACCAGTCTAGGAATAAATAACCCTATAGTTTTAAACTTATGGATGTTCACAATGATTAATACTATTTTTAAGACATCAAGAATAAAATAACCCTTGGTTTTAATATGTACTTTTCAGAAAAAATTTATTGTTGAAGAATTCCATTATTTTTGGAGGAAGTATGTTTAAAGATAGTGGTACCCTTTAAGGTTTATAAAATATTTGATGTTATGGTAATAATATAAATTTTTTATTATTGGATTTTGTAGAAAAAATATGATGAATATAAAACATTAGTGGGTACAATCTGATACCAATATTATATTAATTTTAAGGATGTTCATAATATTTTTGGAAATTTGATTGGAACTATATATCTATATTTATATAAAATGGAAAATTGGAATTCCATAGGATAAGACACTGTATCCATAAAGTCTATGCATCTAAAATTCACATCCAATGGGAATCTAGGGTACAACCCTTACCTGTAGCCTATGTGATGTCATGGCTAGTAATTAATTTATTTAACATAAATTATTTAAAGATAAATATTAATTTTTTTGAAAAAAAAATCATGGAATCAAATCATTTTAATATTTTTAAATATTGAATTCATTAATTATATATTTGAAAATTATTTATTAGTTTTAGATATATATCCTTTATGTTTAACGTAACAGATTATTGGTGGTCAATACTATTCTTATTTTGGAGATTTAATCTGAAATATATGTGAAAAAATTTAGATTTTTTTGAGTATATTTGGATACTCAGTTATTTATTAAAATAATGATCAAGGTTGAACATATTGATTTATTGTTGAAATTTTTATATTAATATATTAATAATTAAATTGGGAAGTTCATTATTATATACAAACCATATTTGTTATAAATAATATATGATGAATATATTTTTAATAAATTATTGATGTTATAATCTATAAAAAATTATTTTATTTCATTAGACATAATAAATTTTTATTTGATATTCCTTCCATAGGGTATGAGGTGAAGTTGAATGTGGTTAGAGAAAAACAAAAGGTTGAAATTGTGTTTATGAAATAAAAAAGTTGTTAAGAATAAATATTTTTTGGTTTCCTCTATATTATTAGATTTTGAATTCTTCAACTCTAGTAAAATTAAAATTACAAAATTTTCAGATTACCATTGTATCTAATTAATCAATGGCCTTATGACTTATCAATGTTATAAGGTTTCTTGGTAATTAAAATTCTATTGAGAATTCAATTTCATATGATCAATGTACTATATAACTCTCCCCATATATTTACAAATTACATTCATTTCCATATTTTCACATCCCAAAAATGTTCTCATACTTTGAAAATTATTAATTATTTATTCTATATGATGTATATATTTCCTTTCCCCTATTATAAAGGGTAAATTATATTAACATGTTTTTACGATGTCTGTTTTCCATTAAATAATTTTCCAATTTCAAAAAATTTATTACTAATAAAAATTTAAAATGTAAAATTGAGATTTATATAATAGTTTTTAAATTTAAAACCCGAACATTTTAAAAGAACATTATGCATTATATCATATTTAACATGCAATATTGGTTTTTAACGAACTACGATATAATATTAACAAATTATTTTCTAGATGTGATTGATAAAACATAACAATTAAACTATATTATTTGAATATTATTCACTATATTAGTTAATATATATATTGGTCCTCAAAAATATAAATTTAATTATAATTTTATAATAAATAATAACTCATTTATAATAATGTTATTTTGTTCTAAAAAAGGATTCCTTCGAAAATGTTTTTATTGTTTTTAATGAAGAAATATTATAAATAATATTTGAAATTTTTTAAAATTGTATTTCATAAAATTATATTAAATTAAATAATTATATCTATAATAACTTATTTTGAAATTTCTATATTTTTCAGAAACAATATATGTTTTTGTGAATAGTAGAAAATACTTATTTCTAATTTATGAAAACACATTTTTTTAATAAATTAAGTTTTTTAAAGATATAATTATTATTAAAATTTTAAATTAATGTAATACATTATTTATAGTGGGATATTTTCCCATTAAGTACATTTACATCATTTTAATATTTTATTTTTAAATAATTTATTTTTAGGCATTAAAACACTTTTTATGGGATCTATATTTAAGTAAATAATGTTTCTAATATTTAAATAATTAATGAAACATCTAAATTGGAATTATATTAGATTAATTTATATTATTAATATATGAATTTAAATTCATTTATTTATTATTAATTTTCATATTGTAATATTTTTCTTTAAAATTTAATTTCCTGATAAACTATTTAAAAACATATATGGGTTTAAATTGAAATAAAATTATATTAGTTTTTTTGAATTGAATTTTATTGAATGTAAAATATATATTTTTAATAAATTAATTTATATTATTCACTATGTCAAACATAAATTCTTGTTTTAATGAAATCAAAAAATACTAAAAAATTGTTACCAAGTTAATGTTAATAATAGTTAACTGATACGTTTAACTAATTATGTAAAAGGAATAACAAGTTTATAAAATGTTTTTTTTTCAATATTATATGTGTGAATCAGAAATATCTCTTCTAATATTTAATTTTTCTATTTTCATGGAATTTTTCTAGATCATTACTTCCCATTATTAAATAGTATGTGGTATTTCGAAGAATTCCACTCCATATCTCTTATAATATAAAACACCCTCTTATCTCCTTTAAAAAATTAAAAAAATAATAGGTTGAGCCAATCATTGAAAATTTGGTTTTTTTTATACCATCCAATGTCAAACAATCAATTTTATTATATATCAAATCGAGATATTTTTTTTGGTTATACTACAAAATATGTGCTCTGAGGTAGTGGCGATGTTTGTAACTTTGTACCATTTTTTTATTTCTTATTCCACCACCATAAAATATTTTACTATAACATCCCATATATTTATTGAATTTGTTTATTTTTTAATAAATTAAAAAATGTATTTCTTGCATTGCAAGCTACACAGAGATAATCATTCATTATATTTATAATGATGTTATGATTTAACTAAATACAACACTATGTTTGGATTTTGATACACACAATGTCGAGTTCCTTCAGTGGTTAAAATTACATGAACAATGATTATAAAATTATCTATTTTTTTATTAATTAGGAAAAAGTTAAAATAAAAAACCATTCAATTTAAAGGATGTTTTTTGATAAAAAACTATGTTTATTACCACAAAGTTATTTTATCATAACAAAATATATTAAACACTATTATTAAATGATATTAATGATGTATATATAATAAATTATACCAAATGTTTATAAATTCATTCAATTAGTATATATAGAAATAAAATATGAATAAATGCAATTTTACCCAGAAAAGATTGTATGTTTTAAAAACTAATTTTTAACGCATTCAATGAAAGACATGTTTGAAAATTTAATTTTGAAAAATTTAGAAAATATATTTTAAAAAATAAAAAAAAATTCTTGAAAGAGGAACATAAAAATTAGATAAGGGTGAACTATTAATACCATTCTTAAGAGTTTTTATGAGTATTTAAAAATACTGAATTTTAAATGCAAACTGAGTTTTTGTCGAGTTTATTTATTTAGTTAAATTATATCATTACTCTGCTTTAATTTTTATTTAAATCAATTATACTTCTATTAATATAATTTAGATCATTAGTATTAATTTATTTTTTATTTTGGAATTAAAAAAAATTAATCTTTTGACCATTTTAACTTTAAAACCCATTTGTTTCGTCCCATTTTGTGGGATATTTTTTAAATTTATTTATGCATATTATGTAACTAGAATTTATTAAAATGGTTTAAATATTTATAGAAACTTATATAATTTGTATAAAAACTTAAAATTATGTTTTTACCAAAATATTATTGAAAACAGTTACAATTAATTACAGTGATTAAGAGAAAAATGAGTTTACCAATATTATATGCTTTAACATAAAGACTCAAATGACATAGAAACAAGTCTAAAATCTCTTTTATAGAAATACATAGACCATATCCCTAAATTAATATAATTATTTTATTTATTTTATGCACATCATTTAATGGAGACCTCTCAATAATGTTTATCTTTTTTATTTATAAAAGTGTCACTCCTCCTGCACTATAAAAGGGAACACCCCCCCTAACATATTCACACCTGAAAATCCTTTTGGATCAACCAATTAATTAACAATAATCTCCTGACATAAATTTAATCATCTTGAAAACCTCACTCTGGGTATAAATCAAATAATGGTTGTCCTTTGGTGAAAACTAAAAGTAGTTACCTGAATAAGAAGTAATTTTCGTCAACATCCATTTTTGTGTTGTTTCCTTCTCACCCCAATTAAATTACTATAATTTTAATATTATATTCAAAAAAATTATCCAAAATATGCTTATTTTTTATTATGTTAATGTTATTACTAACACATTCACACATTTCCATCAATTGGGTACGCAATCCACATTTATGTGTTATGTAGACCATCGCCACGTGAACCGACGTCGTTCATTATATCGTTAACTCCATTAAATGGATTGGAATAATAATTGAATTATTGTTTTATATTTTATATATGATTTTTATGATGTATTTATTGTTTTTAATAATTATTTAACACATACCTCTATTCATTACATTTTTTTGGAATACGATAACATCAATTGTGGACACATGGACTAATGCTACCTCAAAGCGATGCGATTCATTCATGATTTACATGTAATGTAATATGTATGGTTTTATTAAAAATAGTTTTTAAATATTAAATAATTATTATATTGTAATTATAATATATATTTATCATTTATTTTTCATATTTTCAATATGAAAATAAAATAAAAACAATGTGCATGTCTACGTACGACCTACCATCTTAAATAACAATACATTTAATTTCTTATTTAGAATTTTTAAATAATGATATAAATAATTATATGATTAATAAATATTATATTTATATCATGTTTTAAATTCTATATAAAATTTAATAACGATATATTTAATAGGATCAAGAATAACAAGTCAATGCATTTAAGAAAATCAAAGATGTTATTTCCCAAAATATTATTTTATAATTGAATTATTAATATAAAGGTAATATAAATCTATAAAAAAATCATATATGGTATTTTATATATAAATATGGTCATTTTATGGATTTATATCAAACTTATATTAATTATACATGAGTTTATAACAATTATGAAGAGGGTCAATACTTAAGGTAATTGTTTTCTTGTCCTGCTCTTATTTCTTTGAGTCATATTCTATATTCAGCACTTATTATTTTTATGTGGGTTATATAATTACTTATGATATATAATTTAAATACAATACATTATTTTATAATATTAAAATTTTTAATTGGGGTTATTATTTAATGTGAATCATGATTCTAAAGTAACTTAAGTAGAAAGTAGATATCCAGTCTCACATTAATTTCTATAATGCTTATACAATACTCACCAATCGTTGAATTGTGTGGAGTATATAATACCCCATACTGTATTCCTTTAATAATAATAAAATATTTATTGGTATTTAAATATTAATATTATAATGTCTTTTTCATGGGGATTATGGATAAAAATTTACAGATTTTTTAAGTGATATTGTCCCAATTTTACTTCATTGAGACATAAGTTATCTTATGCAGCATTATTCTTTTATGTAGTATATATAATTCCCTTTGAAATGAAATATAATGTGTAAAATTATTTTAATGATATTTTGATAATTATTTAATGTTTTTATTTATTGTAAAATAATATTTTAATTTACCAAAGTGGTAAGTGTTTATTTTTATATTCACATAATTTATCAAGATTGTGTGTAATTATGATTATATTGATTAAATATTATGATTCATCTACCTATATTTGCCTCAAATTTTATTATCATCTGTTTAATTATTATATATGCAAGTAAGGGTAAAATTTTTTCAATCATTGGAACTTATTATAAGAAATAAAATATATTTATGATATTTTGACATTATTTCTCCCTTTGGATGGGAATAACTCTTATTAAAAATCCATGTTTTCTAAAAATGTTTTAAAAAAATTTGTCAATGATATTTTAGTACCATTTTTAGGGAGAATATTTTTAAAATATTTTCATGTTTAAAAAAGTTATTAAATTTATTTCCAAATAATCATTTATATATTTTAAATATTAATTTTCAATTAAATTTGTTTCCAAAATGATATATTTTTTAAAGAGATATTTTCTAAGAATAATGGATATATTCCTTAAAAATATTTTTATAAGATAATTCAAACTTATTTTCCCTCTAAGATGATGTCTATTGGTGTTACCTATTCATTACTGGGTATGTGATCCCGGGATACCATTTATATTATTTCAAGACTGGTTTATGTTTTTATGAAATGAAGTGTATAAAACTAGTTTATATTCTATTGGTGATTTTCATTTTAAACCCACTTATTTTATTTAGATATGACTTAATGAAATGATTGTAAACCATAACCATTTTCTACAGGTTATGATATGATGTGATGATTATGATAACCATTTTATTTAATTTTTAATGATATGAAAATTTATTATGATATTGGGGCACACATATTTATGATTTTATTATTTGACAGGTGGGACCTAGATCTATACCCAATACATTGTGTAAATATTTATATCTCATGAGATATACGTGGATATAATGAGGATAAAAATTAGATCATTATGACCAGTATATAATGTAAAGATAACCCGATTCAGTTATGCTAATCAAGAATGAGGACTGACCTTAGTTTAGTAATACAGGGCATATAAGAGGAGTGAACTTGATTCAGTAATATTTAGATAGAAAAAACAGTGAAATTTGTTTACTGATAAAGGACCGACATTTTGAGTTAACTATGTTAAGTAATACTGGGTTGTAAATGATATGTGAAAAGGTTTCAGTAATACATGGCTTTAATGGGGAGTGAACTCAATTCAGTACTGTATATTTTATAACATGATATTATGGGGAGTGATCCTTTACTACTAAGATTGAATTATAAGTGAACTCGTTCAATTAAAATGTCCTTGGATGTATGCCTTCATTAATAAAGAAATCAATTTAATAGTTTTTTCATCCCAAAATTTTATGTTTTATTCTTATGATATTATTTAATGACTCGTTATTTTGATTCCCATATGAATCATGTTTTATAAAAATTCAATATTCATGACATGATTATTTGTTATGTTCTTTTATATGAAGGGTGTTTTTATAATGTAAGGATCATGTTTTCATAGACCTAGGATAATGTTAAACTTATATGTCTCATTTATTATCACCCTTACTAGGTATCTAATCTCAAACTTCCTATGTTTCCATTCTATATGTTATAAAATATGTTTTAAGTAGAATAAATATATGGGAAGATCATTATGGGAGATTTTGACCATATTTCAACAAATTATAAGAATTTATTCCATGTTTCGAAAGACACCTTACTATTATGGTCCTTGAGCAAGTAATATTTTAATGTGCTTAATACTCATATAAAATGATTTAAAATACATTTAATTTATTTCTTGGTCACTATAGTTAGTATCAAAGCAATGTTTTAGTTATCAATTAGAAACTAGGATGTTAAATTTTTTGTGATATTTCTAGGGATATTTTTATGTATTTCTTTATGGATGACTCCCATGATAATTATAAGTATGATTAAATGTGTAGGAAAATGTTTTGGGATTTTTTAAAGGATTTAGAGTGTTCTTTATAGGTAATAAAATCTTTAGTTAGTATCTAAATTCTTATTACATAAGGGAATATAAAGATGTATTGACTATGGAATTAAAAGTCAAAAAATTTTTACTTCAAATGTAAAATGAATTTTTTTTAAAGAAATGGATGAGAATTATGGGTTCCCTGTGGTATAGTTTACTATCAAATGCTTTAAATGTGGAATGTATAGGAACTATAAAAATAATTGTCTTTAGAGAATATAATGAATTTATATGGAAATATTGTAAGAGTAATAGTTTTTTTTGGTGATGAATAGACCAGAAGTGACACGTGAAAGATGTGTTCTTTTTTAATAGTATCGTATATATGCACGATTAAATTCATTATAAAAGATTCATATTTAATATTTTTGGAAAAAAGTATTAAGGAATAAGAAAAGGAATATCAGTTAATAGATTGTGTAAGATGTGGAATGATCAATGTATTGATGTTTTTGAATTAAAATATTATGTTATATGAATCATGATGTATATAATTGTATCTTTTTTAAGTAGTTATTTAGATATTTTCAAAAAAAATTATCTGATTTTAATTTCCTGGGAACGTGATTTAATTGTATGGTTCAGTTATGGGAAGATAACTGTTGACTTGTTCCAAGTGTGGAGAAAAATAAATTTAATATGGATAATGAGATGATGAAATGTATACTGTAAATTGGATATAATTTATGACCTTATAAAAATTTAACTATTTATTTAAAAAAAATTTATTCTATCATTGATTATGTTTACATCATTTTTGAAAGTATGGAATATATCCAATAATCATTGAAATAAGGAATCATGCATGTTTCCAATTAGAATTAATTGTAATTCATCTTAATAATATGTTTTAAGAGAGTAAATGATGAAGGTATTAACATTTATGGAATGTGAAAATCGTGATCTAATTCATGATATATGGGGTATCAATGGTAAAATAATTTTAAGAAATTCAGTGACCTTCTTTATAATATTTTTGATTTTCATCTCATCAAAGGGTTACAAGGTTAACCATTAATGGAATTATTTATGTTAAAATTCAGATGATTTCTCAACAATTAATGTATTGTCTCACTATATGATTATTAATTCATACTGGAAAAACATTGAGGACTATTTTTCTCTGATGTTTACTAGAGAAATATAGAATGACCTTTCATTCTATTAATGGATCTCATTATCTATTAGTTATTCAGGAATTAAAAATCGACCTCCATTTTCTATAGTAATAGATGAAGTGGAATTAGATCAATTCATAGAAAAACGGTATGATTTGGAAAATAGAATAGAATGAAATAAAGTAAGGGTATCTTTTTGTTAAAAATAAATCAACTCCAGGAAATTGATCTTGAATCCAAAAAAGGGTTTATCTGTATACCATCATTTCTAATGAATCAAATGGTCCATTATATTATCACATATTTATGGTTTTATGATAATTAAATTTATATGGATAATATAATTTTGGTGATCAATGTTATATATAAATCTCAATAAGTATTTGAGTAATATTTTTCAAATCAATTTTCATGTTTTCACTTTCCACATTTGTTTACCTATGTGGACACTAGTTTTGATAACATTTGGCGACCATTAGGGTTTTAAATTCATCCTTTTTAAATGAAGTTGTGGTATTTATTTTTGTAATGTGGGTTCCAATAAAAGGGACTCTCAAGCGATAAAACATTGATAACATGGAAAAATATTGATGAAAGATTTATTTTAAGGGGGTAGAATATAACAACAACCGTTTTTAAGGATTTTTTTAGAATAAATTAAAAAATTTTAACATATTTTTATGATGTTTCAAAATTTAAGCATACTTTATATGTAACACCTAGTTTTGAATTCATTACACACAAAACTATGTTTTTCTTTGTTATAGACAATCTTGTGTTTTTTTGAAACCTTGTGTCACATGCATGACCATGTTTTACCAAACTACAATACAATATTAATGATTTTATTATAGTATTATTATTATTATCACATAGAATTTGGAGTGGAATATGTGAATATTATTGAATAAATTATGAATCTATGTTTTACACATGATTATAAATTGATTTATTAGGTTGTAAATTAATTGTAAATGAATATAAAAAACCAGTTGAATATAAGGGATCTGTTTTTATGAGAAAATACTATTCTTGCGCTCACAAAATATCATTATCATAATAAATTTTCATTAATAAATATTAGTTAGAGGTATTAATGAAATTTATATATAATAAATTCAATCAATTTTGTTTGGTAATCATCCATATGTATTATAGGCATAAAATAAGAACAGATCATGCTTTTGGCACAAAATGATCTATATTTTTAAAAGGCAGTATTCCCACCATTTTCATTGTGTTCATTTTTCGAGGAAAATTTTGAATCTTCTATAAATTATATTTAATGAAAAAAAATTATTTTTTAAATCATAACTTCAAAAATATCGTATGTTGTAATTTCAATTATTTTTCGGAGAAATTTCGTTTTTTGATGTATAGTGAAATATACTAAATTTTAAATAAAATCTAACATTTCATAAAATTAATTTATATTGTTTAGATATATTATATTTTGTTTTAAAATATATTTAGATCAATAATAATTATATTAATGCAATTTATGTCATAAGAATAAATTTATTATTGAAATTGGATATAAAACCATTCCAATATTTGGAAAATATTTACTTTTAAAACACATTGTATCTTCCATCACGTGGGATTATTTATTAGTTACATTCTGTCAACTATATTATTATAATTTTGAAAAATGGATTCTAAAAATTTGAATTAGAATAAATTACAATTTTGAATAATTTCAACATAATATTTTTCAAAAATATTAGTGAAAACAATGGAAATTATTTTCCAGGATTAAGAGAAATATAATCATACTAAACATTATTCTTAATGGGACAACTGTTTTAGAAGCATGTAAAAAAATGTATAAATATTTAGACAATATACCAATTCGGTTGAATTTGACTTCGTATGGATGGAATATTATGAGAGGGAGACGTCCTAATGGTGTTTATATTTTTTATTTACAAATGTCACTCCTACACAATAATAGGGAACTCACCGCCTCACTTCATAAAACCTATCAAGTATTTTTGATAATAAAAACCCTACCACAATACTCATCCCACATCCATCCTCCCATCCAACCATCCTCGCATTGGGTATAAAAAACCCCAAGGTGTCCATTTTAAGAAAACTAATAGAAGTTACCTAATAAAAATATAGTGTTTATAAACATGCATTTTTGTATTGACTCTATCAACACCCCATTCAATTAATATTATTATATAAAGATAATAAAATAACATAATAATATTAATATTCTGATATGTTGTAATATTATGGGTATGACCTTCACCTTCACACACTTCCATCTAATGGGATACACAACCATCATCTATGTGTACAACAGAATAACGCATTATTAACCTTTGTCCTTCATTCAACCATTATATCATTTCAGGGATGGGAATAAACATGAAATTCATTTTTTATATGATATATATATATATATATGATATTAATTATTTATGTATTATTAGATAATTATTATATTACTAATAATTTGATTCTATCTACTTTTGGGAAAATGTTAACATCGTTTGTGGTCATGTGGACTATAACCTCCTCAAAGAGATGTGATTCATTCAAACAATACATAGAATATATTAAGGGTGGATTTATAATAAATAGGTGGTATATATTATATAATAATTATAATGGAATGATAATATATATATCATTTACATTTCATTCATTTAATATGACTTGAAAATGGAAGTAGCATTCAAGCGTACGTTTGACATACTGTCTATATGAATCGTGTATTTATATTCATATTTCTATCATTTATAGATTTTCAAATATATATATATTCGGAATATATATTACATTAAAATCATGTTTTAAATTCATTACATAAGTAAATCATAATCTATGTAAGTGGAACAAGAATAAAAATTCTTAACATGTACGAAAAAACAATGCAGTTATTGCTAAAAATATAACTTTAACAGGGAATTATTAATAAATGGGAAATAAAAAGTAAAAATTAAATAACATATCATGTTATATATATTTATATTGATCTTTTACATATATATAATTAACTGTTTATTATTATTAATGATTTCAGAATAGGTATAATGAGAGTCCATAATTAATGTACATGTTTTCTCATTTCACTCTAATTTTTTGGGATAAATGTTATATTCCCAACTTGTTCATATTATGTTTAGTATATAATGACTTTTAATGTCTTATATCATGGTAATTATTTATTTTATTATATTAATAGTTTCATTTTATATTTTATTCATTCACGAGGATCACGAGTCCAACGTTACTCAAATAGTACATGGGTATCTGGTATAACTTTTATTTCCGAGAGACATAGGCCATATTCACCACTTATTATATTGTGAATTTTATAAACTACACATGAAGGTATTCTATTATTATTATAATTTTTTTAATTTTGCATACATATTCATTTTACGATTTATCTCTCATCGGGTTCACGGTATGAAAGATACCAAATATGTACAGTTAATTTGTCTGAATTTTCCTTCTATGAGATAAAGTCATGTTGTGAACCTATATTAATTAACAGGTTCTATATACAGATTATAGACATGTTTAATCCGGAATATACCTTTGTAATTTTATTTTTTTCTTAATTTGATGTTATTATCCTGTGAATATTATGATTTAATGTTACCATATTGATAAATGTTTATTGTTATAATCTCATCATTTATCACAATTGTGTATGATTATTATTTTATTAATGACATTATATGATCCATCTCTCATTATTTATAATAATCAATATTATTCCCTGGTCATTGATGATATATTCTACTAATGGAAATATTTCCCCAATATTTTGTACATAATATTATAAATAAAATTTATTTATCAAAATTTGGCATTATTTATCCCTTTGATTAGGAATTATTTTTATTCAAAAAACATGTCATCTAAAATTAATTAATTTTAATTGATATTTTAACAACATTTTCAAAGAAAATGGTTTAAATAATGAATTATATATTTTAATTTTTTTGAATATTTTTTCAAAACATCCTTTATATTGTTTTCAATGATATTATAAATGAAAATTGTTTTCAATATTTTATATGTTTTTAAAATAAATTTTCAAGATATAATGTATATTATTCTAGTGAAATGTTTTTAAATTTACATTAAAAATTATTTTCCAAATATGATATCATCTGTTGGTATAACCTAATTCTTACTGAGGTTTCTATCCCAAAAAACCATTAAAAATAATTTCTTGAATGTTTTATGTTTCTATGGAATGATTATTAAGATGATTGTTTATCTTCCCATGGTTATCTAGTTTTTAATCCTTTTAATTTACACAAGGTATACATTGATTAATTGATTTTGAATCCAATGTATTTTTCCAAGGTTATGATGTGATGAATTGTTTGTGACGCCCAGTTTATTTCATTAGTTATGATATGATTATTTTATATGATCTTGTAGAACATGTGTGTATGATTTTATTATGTGAAATGTAATAACTATATCTCCTTAAATATAATTGTGTGAAGATTTATATATCCTAAAATAGACATGGATAAAATGATTAGTGAACTCAGTTTAGTATGAAAGGGGGTGAATTAGTAGTGATGTCAGTTTAGTAATATTGGAGTTGAATGAGGAGTAAACACAGTTCATCAATATAGTGTTGGAATGAAGAGTGAACTATGATCAGAAATATTTGTTTAGAATATTCATTATACTAATTTTAGAAATATATAGTAGGAACAAGGAGTGAACGTGGTTTAGTTATATTTTTATGGAATGTGATGTGAACCCAGTTCAGTAATATAGCTCTATAAT
This sequence comes from Viscum album, assembly GCA_963277665.1. Taxonomy (NCBI): domain Eukaryota; kingdom Viridiplantae; phylum Streptophyta; class Magnoliopsida; order Santalales; family Viscaceae; genus Viscum; species Viscum album. The sequence goes on from OY728143.1 coordinate 1,022,560,967, forward strand.
AGGGAGTGAAGATTGTTTAGTAATGAACATTATCTACAAATATGGTTATGGGAGTGAACCTAGACTACTAATATGGTTTTCTAAGTGAACCCATTCCAATAACATGGACTTGGAAGTAATCCTTAACTACTGTAGAAATCATTTTATATGTTCATGTGTCTTCCACAATTATATGTATTATTATTATGTTATGCTTTCATGTCTTATGATACTAATTTCCTTATTTTTCCTGAATTATTAACTACGTATATTTATGCCATGATTCAGGTTTCAGTTCGTTGATATTCATTGTATTATTTTCCAATTTTATGATCATGATATCATATCCTTATGTTCTTATTATGCTTACTTATCTCCATTATGTTTACCATTAATGGGTATCTATGCTTACCCTTTATTATGTTTACATTCCCCAAGTTATAAAGAAATGTTTTTAAAGTTGGAGTACTAAAGGGGAATATAAATATGAAATATTTTTAGGATATTTCAATCGATTATAAGAATGTGTTCAAATTTTTCTATGACATTAAACTATTATCGTCCTCACGTATGTAATTATTTAATGTGGTGAATATTCATATAAAATGATGTAATAACAATATATGTTAATCTCATGTATTTATGTCCATGAACATGATTATATAATAAAATAAATTTCACCAATATAATATAGTTTTATTATATTAATTTCATACCAAAAATCATCTCCGCATTTATCAAATTGAAAAAAACCATCATTCATATGTACAGTAGACTACCACCTCATGAATTGATATAATTTTTTCCCATGATATCCTATCATGACTATTCACAATAATGGAGTCAATATTTATATATTACATTATTATATACTAATTATTCTATAAATTTAATCTATCATATACATTCTTACTTTACCATCCATTGAAAAATGATATCATCATTCGTGTGTGTGGTACATGAAAACCTTGTTAATCAATGTTATTTCATTATAACCTCATCACATTGATGGTTTATCTGAGTGTATATATATAAATAATATCATATTTATGTTATTATTTTCATTATTGAATGTAAATAAATCACTAAATTATTCTCAATTTAATCGATAAAAAATTAAATTTTTACTGATACATATATACAACCTTTAGTCTCCATGATGGTAATGTAGTTCATTAATCATAACCCCTTTTCATGGTTGGTGTCAAATAATTAATTATTTATTACAATGGTATTTATTTAATTAATATTACTCAATATATAATAAAACAATTACACTATGACTATAGTTAGCCCACTGATATCATTTTGATATAATGAAATTAGTGTCCCCAAAAACACCTTTTGGGGTTAATATTTTATCATGTTATTAAAAACATAATTAAAAATATTAATTTAACATTTTATATATAAGAAATTAAAATAAATAATTTTTTTATGGAAAAAATTATATAAATTTATTATTCCGTAGATAAAAAATATACATGATAAAGTCTGCAATCGATGAAAGTGTTTAGTTTCAAAACATCGTTCTTTGAGACCCACATTCTATTGTGTACCTAATTTATTTTTAATTCTACGCATAAATCATAATTATATATTTTATAATTACTTATTAATAAATAATTCTACTTTAATTTATAATTCATTAACCTTATTCATTATTGTTATGATTCAAATAATACCAATGTGGAAAGGGTTTCAGTTTCAATATCAATTAAATCTAGATTGTTTATGATTGATTTCAATTGTACAAGATTATTTTATAATTTTCAATGAAAAACTATTTATTTTATTCTTATGATGTTATTCAAGATATTTTCATATAAAATATCAATTTTTAATATTTTGTATTTAATATAATAGAGAAATTATTTTCCAGAAAATCCAACATTATTTCTCTGACTAGTTGAGAATATATTTTCTTCCATATACATGTTTTATAAAAATGTTTTCATGTTTATTTCATTATACATGATATTTATTAATGAAAATTTTACACATCATTAAATTAAAAAAATGGTTTGATAGTAATATTTTTTTAATTTTCTAAACGAGGCACATTTTAACATTATTACCACATTGAGAAAGAAATGCTTCTAAAAACATATATGACACAAAACAATTAACCATTATTAGGAACAATATATTTCTTCAAGCTTCATTATATGATTAATTTTATATTTTAAAATAAATATTTGTATATAGTATTTTTGATGTTTTTATATTTTGAATAAGTGATTTAAATATGATAAGCATATTTCTCTCCTGAATTTTTCAATGTAATATTTTCATAAAACATTCATAAAAATGGAGACCTTTAATGTTATAACTTTCTTCCAAATTAATAATATATGTCACACACATGTATTCAATTATTATTCCCTATTAATCTTATGGTGTAATATATTCTCTATGATCATTTCTCAAATGAATTCATTTTTAATTATCATTTGATTATGATAAAATAGAAGATTATGAAATATGTTTTTGCATGAAAAATTATTTGGTTTATTAATGTTGATTTATTTCCATTTTTTTACACATAATCATGAACATGTTATGATTGGTGATCCCAAACTATTCTTTAATGCATTATGTATTGTTTTTAGACTCATGTGACATTATGTAAAGGATTATTGAGTTAACCTAATCCATTATGAAACTTTTTTCAACAAGTGATAATAATAATGTTATTATCATTTACTCATTACTATTTAATGTAATATACTACATCATTAGATTCAATGATTACACTAAATTGATAAAATATGTTCGTTAAATTATTCCCCCATTTGATTATTCATAAACCATATATTATATAACATCATTTTATATCATTGAATCACATATTATGTTTCATAGTAATATTTATTCACTATATGGTTTTTTTTCTTTACTAGTATTTCATTGTATTCCCTATGTAATCCAATATTTATTTATGATATGGAAATGATTTAGGTTCACATTATGGAGGGAAAATTATTGTATTTAATTTAAGTCTCACATTGATGTACTATGTACCTTGTATTATAAGAATAATAGACATCACAATCTTTTAGTTCTAAATAACTGATTATTACATTAAACATCATATAATAATTTTTTTAAAATGATTGAATTATTATATGAGAAATGACATTAATTTTATATATTTTCATCCACTGTAGAGACTGGCTTAGAAATTATATTCTTATCACATTGGAAGCATATAATTGTTCCCTTTTCAGATTTTGTAAAAGTTCCAGATAAATCATACAAAAGAGTTCCTCTATGTGACTTGTCACACAACATCTTTCATTTAAATGAAATAATAGAACTAAAATATGGAGTAAGAGGGACTCCCACCAACATTAATTTACCATCATGGTTAACCTAATCCCTTGAATATATATCTTGTAGATCATAATAGGATGTGATATTTACATGAGAACATGATATTATATATTATATCAAATAACAACCTCAAATATTTATGCCAATATATTTTCATTGGATACTACCTTAGGATAAAAGTGAAAAGGCTCAGAAACAATGATTCAATATTAAGACATAGTTCTATTACGTTGTTCATGGAATATAAATTCTTTAAAATTTACAACAACCATGAATTATGTAAAACACTAAATTTCAAAAATATATTTTAATCCAATCAACTCCAAGCCTTAATTTTTCAACACTGTGACCATTAAATCACACATCCTCCCGCTATGACTACTTATATTTATGGTAACACTTTTCACCTTAAATATATAAAATATTTCCAAAAAATAAAAATTAAGATTATGATTCTAATCCAATCCTCTACATCATGAGTATCATTCATCCCTTATAAATATAGTATATTCTATTTAATAAGCTCATGTACATGATAACGAGATTCATCCATTCGAGGGTTGATTAGCATAGCCTAAATGGGAATAGTAATGGTTACAAATATAAGTCTTTAAAAATATGCACAACAATTTAAAAAAATTTCTAATCAGATAGAGGGTATTCCTATAATATTTCAATGGTAGAACCGTAATTCACTATATTAAAACATGTTTTAGTAATCCTCGTTCAAAATAACATTAATTTGAAACACCAAAACATCCTCAGGGTTAATAAATCCAAAAAATCATTCAGGATTTACTATATTATCAATTTCTTTAGATATAATTACATTATTAGGATTTATAGACACTCAAATAATTTCTAGAAAAAGAATAAAACAATATCAATTTATTTCATAATGAAAATTATCCTAAATAAACATGTTTAACCAAGGCTCACTATGAAGGGTTTTGGATAGAAACATGTTATAAAATAACACTTTGGTATAGAAAATACAACTTTAAGTATACGAATACATCCCATTATATATACATATAATAATATGAGATGAAAAAATTTCAATGATACAATATTTTTCAGATGTATCCCAAATATCATGGAACACCAATACCAAGGAAAACACTAATAAGTCCTACTGTTTGTAAAAAAATTTGAAAGGATGGTGAATAGTAATAGGAAATCCATAAATTTTTATAGTAAACTATTATTTCACATTAATTTACAATAAAAAGGAATAAAAATGTAAAATCAAGAAAAATTAATTATTCCAAATAATACTGAAGGAGAAAATTACATAATAATAATGATAAATTCCAAAATTAAACATCATCCAATAAATGAAATAATATATGTCCATAAAAATACCAAAAAAATATAAAAAAATATTTGGATCATTGCTCCATTGGTCACCGCTATCACCCATGTTCCTACTAACCATGCAAACCCACTTACTCGAAGTGTTTTTATCTATTTTATAAGACCAAACATACAAAAAAATATAAAATCCCGACGTAAAATGTTTGATGGTAGATAAATAGTTTGTTGGATAAACCTAAAAGAATAATATTATATTACACAAAATAAGAACCAATTATGATTCAATTTAAATAGAAATAACACATGAAAATTCATTACCACATTATCTGCTAAATATTATTTCAAAACAATTTAGTGAAAATATTTTGAAAAGTATATTTAATAACCATTTTCATTAATTGGAATCTCATTAAAAGATTTGATACCACAACACTAGAATATAATAATCAAATCAAACTGAGTTTCACAGTCGTATTCCTTATGGGTAGTTAGTTCCTTGATGTAGGATCCTCATACAACATAGTTATTAAATCACATCTCATGGTGTGAAAACGTCCCTAAGTATCAGGACATCATGATGGAATAAATCAAAACCCACAATGTATATTCATGTTTAATATATTCTTTTAGAGTTATCATCATCATTATATTATTATAGATTGTCAAATTCATATTGGTTTTGTACTATCAATTAACTAACTACAAAAAATACCATGTGATTTCAATCAATCATTCATGAGGAATTAATTCAAATTTGTTTAACTCATTTATAAAAGTTAATATTCCCAATCTCATGATCCAATATTATATTTTAATTTCATAACCACGTCAAAGGTTATTTATCCATTTTATTCCAATCTAAATTGTTTATTATTTAATGTAATTTTTTCTCAAGAATCTACAACAAATAATTTCATCAATAACATTTTATTTTATGAATTTTATTATAAAAATTATAAATAATATTTTTTAACCCATCAATAAATAATTTTATTTCAATAATACATTACGTATATAATCAAGCATCAAATCCTCTCAATTCATGGTTGGTAATTAGTTAAAAATTCACTTTAAACCAACCTTGAAATTAGGGATTCAATTTCAAGGAACATATTTAAGGAACCACATACCATTTATCACAAGACAAATCACCAAAAAAATGGAAACAAAAATGAGATATAACAGTGTGTATACTTAAACAAGATTTAATAAAATTGAAATTCATCAAATCATGGTTCCAATCCATCAATAATATGATGATTCAATACGCAAAAAATAAGGGGATCACAGAAAAAAATGATAATTACCAATAAATGTTGATACACTTACCAAATTGGGATTAATCACATCCCCAAAAACATTGATATATTAAAAAATTAGGTTAGATGATACATAATTTCCTCTCATGTCACTCCAATAGATATTTGGTAAAATTTTGTTATAATGAAAGAATATTTTTAATTATAACATGGATTGTGGGACCATAATTCAAATTTTAGGTTAAATAAATAAATTACAGTCAAATTTATGGGTTAGTCTACATGGTTAGAAATAATTATACAACTACTCATGTTATCATTATATGTATATCGATTTTTTTACATGGCTTAGTCACATAATTTCAGAAACTATGGGCCTATTAACACTCTCTCAGGGGATAAAAGATGAAAGGATCACAGTTTATCTAAATAGTATAGAAATTGTTCACCAATCAAGTACTACTTATTGTCCTATATTACATTGTTTTAGAGATATGCTTCACTATTTAAACCAACCTTATGCTCCCTTAGACATCCAACATATGAAACACAGTTTCCTCGGCAGACCTAGATATATTTTCTTATTGTTTTAGTACCCCAAAAAATCAAAATATTCTAAAAAATCATCCAAAAAGAATCCAAAAAATGATATGAAAAATAACTGATCATGAACAACTGATCAAAGTACCTAAAATATAGTAACATTATATCATAATAGTAAATTATTAGTTTAATAGGAACTGATATAGGGGTTTTCTGAAATATTTGAATTGTTATAAGATAATTAAATTAATATCATCTCATAGATTTTTATAATTAATGTAAAATACTAAAATATTTTTTTTACTAAATATTGAATGATTGACATAGTTTTTTTATCACATGTTGTGCATTATGAAAACATAAATACATTAATAATCTCAAAGGAGTTATACGGGTGTTTATGTTTTATACTAAACCGTGATTGGAATCATTACCTGCATGATTCCCCGATTATGGTACTATTTATAATTACATGAGTAGTAAAGACCTCTCGATATAAATGAAAAGGATGGATGATGTGTCGGGTGACTACTGTTTATTGTTATAATCTATCTCTAATAAACTCATTATGTCACATATAATACAGATTCAAAAACAATGATCGACCATCTCCATGATATTTTTAATATATATATATTTATACAATAAAAAACATAAAAATATATAGATATTTTTATATTAAATATTAGTATGGGTGCACCAATTGGACCTCATGTGGTTAACATAATTTTATATATTATAGAATATAAAATTTTAATGTTTATGGTTCATGATAAATAGTAAAAAAATCTCGTCTTATACTCACTAAAATAAATATTTTCCAATTTTGATATATATTTAAGTAGGAGAAACCTAATGTAAACTCACTAAGGTATCTTTATATAAGTTTTCTAGGTAAATATTGACATTAATTGTGATAATCATTTTTACTAGTTGTGGACATGAGGAATATAAAAGAGAAATGCATTATGAATGGCTCTAATTCAAATAACTCTTAAAAACATATTCCAAACAAAAAACATCATTTTTAATTATTGGAAAATGATTGTTTATTGTATTAATTTGAAAACAATTCTTATTGAAAGAAGTACATAACTTTTTAAAGAAGGTAGGGTATGATTTTGGTGTGTTACCTATCGAGTTATTTCTATTAGTTTATACATGATATTTATTTAATACAAATTCTAGTGATCATATTTGTGTATATTTTTATGGATCGCAAAATATTAAGAGTTACAATATTTTAGGTGGATTTATGATCAATCATTGAAAACCGACTCACAAAAATGGATTTTAGAGACAACCACATCACATTAATAGCATAATTGAACTTTTTTAGTAACTTTTATTTATCGCATTTCATTCCCTTGAACATTATAATTTTTAATATATGTTAGTTTTATTGTTATTAAATTTATTAATTATTAATATAAATCTTACCACATAATAATTTTTCTTGTACATAACATTAATTTTATAATGTCCATAGTGTATTCTTTCAATGATATGATTTATTAATAACCCACTATGATGATAAACATTATATAGTGTGAAAATATTTTAGAAACATTATGTTTTCTGGTTGGATAATATCATCTGATGAGACATTGGTAAAGATGTTGATCAGGTTCCTTATTTTCTTATGTTGGTGAGGATTTAGCACATTATATTTTTTAATTGGTAATATCTAATATTGGAGTTTATAAATATGTTCCCATCTATAGTAATTCAACACATTATGTGTCATTGGGTATTTCTATTTTTTATTGTTTGAAATGATCCTTATATATGACATTATTATTAATTCATATCATGAGTCACATAATATGATGTATTAACTAAACATTGGCCTTTATTTGTCACCATAATATAGGGTACATTGGGTGCGTTCTGATTAATAATATATTAATGAGTTTTCCAATAATGTCTTATCCCACCCAAGACTAGAAGATGATATATCATCACATTGAATAAAATTTAATTTTCAATCTAAAATACATTTATATAGTGTATTAATGAGATCATATCATATTTAGATTGAAAAAAATTAAATCATTTATATTCATGATAATAGTATGAATTAGTCTTGATGATATATCATGGCATATGGATTCTACTATATTTTTATGATTTATATATTATGTTTTTAATTTTGACATCAACTCCTTATTCTGTAGGTATATTTTTGTGTTTTTGGAAACTATTATTTGTCTTTATGAAATCGCACCTAATGCTACTATTGAATAGTCATTGTGGGTCAAAAATATAGGTTTTCTCTCTCCCTCTATTAAATATAAATAGTACATTATTGTTGGATTAAATGTTATCATTGAAATTAAAAAATAAATGTATACATGTTTTATTCATCACATTTATCAATTCACCATATTTAACCGAGTTGAAAATCTATTTTCTCATAAAAACATCATATAATTTTTTTATCTCTAGTTTTATTATCAAGGATGACAATAATATTATATATGTAAATATATAATTATTCATTTCTATGAATAATATAATAAATATTTTTCACAATAACATGAATATTATTTTAATTTATTTATCAAATGAATATAGTATATTTATTATTTATGGTTTAGTAAATACCCCGATTGTTGGATAGTAATTGTTACAAACTAGGTGAAGAAAATAATATAATTATTAAATTCATTTTATATAATAATAAGGTTATTTATTTATTAAAATTATATTTTGCATTTCTTGGGTTAGTCTATGTATTGAAATAAAATTATTATCATTGTTATTCTTATTATCTGTGGGAATCAGTGAGATTTAACATTTGATAAATGGTATATGTGAAATTTTCAAATTACAAATCAAACATTAAATTCTAAAACATATATATATATAGATATTGATTAATATGTGTGCAAAAAATCTATTCCTATAGATTAATATAAAAATTCAATGAAGGGTTTCTATCCAGATGGAAAAATTTATTCCATGTCCTTATTCATCTATTTTATATGAAAAAAATGTTAAATAATATATTCATTCTTCAAGTGTCATGTAATTATCAAGATGAATTATTATTGTAATTTATATACTCAATGATAGCATAAAAAGATATACATGTGATGTTCTGAGATAATGGAGCATGAGTGGATCACATCTAGAGGGATTATATATATGATAAAAATTTTAAAATAATAGTACAAATTTAATGATGTTTTAATGATCCACATATCCATTAGAGAAATAACTCATGACCTAGGAACACACATATTGTAATGTTCTTTATAAGAATATATGTTAAAAATACTCTCTATATTTAATTATTCTATTCCTATAATTTTATTTATTAAATTCACCATACATAATAATTATTTTTAGTGTTCTTATAATTTATATCATATTGTAAATTTAAATATTATTGGAAATGGGGTGTATGAGCTTCAGTTGTGTCGGGAACCATCATTATAATGTTTTATGCATTACCCAAAATATTACACCTATATCCTATGGTGAAATTTAGCTTTTCATATTATAATTTGAGAATAAAATTTCTAATATAAAAATGAAAACATATGTTATGTAATAGAACATCATAATTATGGACATTATGTTTTGGAATATAAAAATCATGTGTTCCAAATTGATAACAAATTTGTTTAACAATATTCTTATAACAAAAAAGTTAGTATAATCATCTGTTTCATTTAATGGGTATTTTTCTAAAAAAATTATATCATTTTGTATATTTTAATTATTTTTAACTAATACCACATGGTATATGTCATTATAATTTATATCAGAAAATTAACTAATATAAGTTTAGTAAAATGTGTGAATGATCTATAAACTTTCTTGAGTTGGTTCATACTGATTTGTTTAGACTATATCCATTATAATAAGTTGTACACAATAAAAAATAATTAATTTTAATGATGAATTTTTTATTCAATGATATTAATTATTTATAATTTGGATTCCATTGAAAAATTAATTGAATATGGGAATGATATTCAGAAAAATCTTGGTGAGAAGATAATGGAATTCCAATCAGACCGAGGTGTTGAATATCATAACCATGATTTCATTTTCTATTTGTGGGATTTTTAAATATTTACCAATATGAATCATCTGTATTAAATATATCTTAAATGTTTCGGGTAATTTTTGAACCTCGCATTATTGGACATGGTGAGATCAAATATGTAATTCATACACTACAATTTTGTGGGTATAAATTATAGATGGGGTAGTTAACATTAAAAAAAGATATATATGAGGAAGAAACTGGTATTATACCGGGGTATTGGTGTAGACTGGAATCTAGATTAACTAAATTAAAATCATGGGAATATTAAGTGTTTTTTATGTTCACATTATGGAACAAACATTGACCACATGGCCTATAAAATATCTTTATAGAAGTTATTTTTTGAAATGAGAAAATTTTACCTATGGCTCCCCTTAGATAAAAAGGTTAATGATTTTATCCATTTTATGATCCATTGTATAGATCAGATATATAAAAGTGATAATGAAGGAAGATAGAATTATATGAATTCATTGATTATGATATATAGGAATGGGTAATATAATATATTACAGAAATCCCTACATACTAGGATGTTACAAAGACATATAAATTTTATAGTATCTCTAAATTGGATAGAAAACTAGACAGATCCAGTTCTATAGTTAACAACGATGGTGAAACATTATCAGTTGATAATAATGAATATATATCTGATAATGAATTTATTGATAGAGAATAATATTCATAATATAAAGAATACATTATTTCTATGTTGGAATCCATTTAATATAATTATATCTTAATATTTTAAATGAATATAGTGGACTTATATGTCATTTAATTTAAATGGGAATCCATGATGAATCTTCTTATAAAAGGCATAATTAATATCCATAATGAAAAACATGTTTATAAGGTTTTAAAAATGACCAATTCATTCAATATCATGAATCGTTTTGACTATTTTAAATAAAAAAATTAATTATAAACATTTCTTCCCACATTAGCTAACTATGATTATGATTTCTGAAAAAAAAGATCTCGAATTAGTTTCTAAAATGGAATCATTCTATAATATGCCTATATGGTGACACAAGAAGGGTTTATGAGTTAAATGAATTCCAAAAATGTATGAATGTTATATAAATTACATTATATATTGAAACAAAAATATCATGGGAGGTTCAATTTTATGATTCTATAATTGATTTTTATTTCATAAAAACAATAATGATAAATATTGTTACTAATGTTTTGATAAGAGTTTGTCAATTTTTATAATAGTATATTTTATTTAATTGAAAATTAAATACAAACATTATAGTGTTATAAGACATGTTTGAAAATATTGTTTTCATTGAAGGACGTATACAAATCATAATGAATTCATAGGAACCATATCCACCATGGGATATCTTCTTTGATTACTAGACAATGAGTTTGTATATAAATTGACAAGGTACAAAATAATTTTAGTATGGAAAATTCAGGTTTTTATTTATTTTCAATAAATAATGGTCAAAAACACCTTATAACGATGTAACATTTGACAAAAGTTGAGAGAGAGATGAAAACAATTCATCCATGCACATTAACATTTGTGTGAATCCTGTATTCCATGGAATATATTGGGAAAATTTTCTACTCCATGAAAAAGGTAAGAAGATATCTTATTGGCCATGCTGACCTTCATTAGACAGAATCCAATAATATCATAATGAAAATCATGAAAACTAAGGATATATTGTCACTTTTTAGAGGGCATTCAGAGTATTCATTCATGTGATATATATATTTATCCTATTTTCTGGATTGATCCAAATAAATAAAAATGGTTCTCGAGAATTGCATTATACCTCAATATAGGGGCAGTGAGCTAGATGTGATCAATGATACCAGTTTTTCGCTATTCTATATCATTTTCTAGGTAAATTATCACATACAATTATAATATGGATGTCGTTTTGATACCCAAAATCACCTAAGAGTATGATATGATGCAAAATAGTAATGATCCTATCACATGGTACTATAATAATATAGTAGTGGTGGCTCTATATAGGTATATAAGGTCAGATAAATTGAATATTCCTATACATTGTATGTATAATATCTTGAGTTATTGTTTTCATAGAGGTGAGTTAATATTAAAGAGAGTTTCAATTGAGGACATCATTTTAATCCCATTGAGAAAATTCACATCAAAAAAGGATGCGAATCTGGTGAGAGATAGTAGATAAGATGTCTATAATAGTTGGATTTATAGAAGGTGGGAGTCTATGGAATTTGGTTCCCTATAACAACTTAAATTTTTATATATATTACTTATTTTTAGATTCAAATAACTGAATATTTATATTCATTCATATCACATATTTATTTGTCTTCATTGTAAATTTAACATGATAATGTCAATAATGTATATTTCATAATGAAAAACAATTATAGTTTACCGCTACATTGGGAAAAAATGAGTGTTATATAAATTATGGTGATACATACATTTTATACATATTATTACATGATTTTTATCAAAAAATATCAAATAAAAATTCCAATTAATCCATTATCCTAGTATTTTTTTATATTTTCATAATATAGAAACATGAATCAAAATTTATAAAATAATTATTTTATTTGATGTAATGTGATCTTTGATCCATTAATTATATTTGATAACACAAGTAATATATAAATGATGTGCATGATTTAAAAAACCTATTTAGAGAATAAACATGGTAAATCCGCAAGACAAATCATTGAAACGGAATAACATAAAATAATAAAAGATAAGGGTAATTAATAGTCATATGAGATCATTTCATAATGATCATGGAATCATAATATCATATAAATATTGTATTATAGAGACAAAATGAAACCTGACATATGCATAATTCCAGGAGAACCGCTGAGAAAGGGTAAATGAAAAATTGAATCCTTTGATAAAAAATATTTAATTATTAAAAAATAACATTCCTGTACATTTAATATAATTAATTATTTTTAATTATATATAGATTTTTTCTGGTGGATAAAAAGGTAAGATAATTAAAATATTAGTTTTAGCGTATTACCTTAAACTTTTGATGTCTCATATTATGGTTCCCCTTAAGACTCATTATATCGGTCATTTAATGAGACCAACGACTCTATGTTTAAATTGAATGTATAGAGAATGAACTTTCAAGATAATGAATATAATATTAATGGAAAATGTGTGGGTAATGGCAGTGGTGATGATTGGTATTTATAAGGGATTCATTGTGTTTTCTAATTATTATATTCACTAATTAATTATTTTTTATCATTACTAGAAAAAGTTCTGAATTTGTGAATATATATATATTATTGTATTTGGGGATGATAAAATTTTCATAAACGTAAACATTGACTTATTTGTTATGATGTTTTCTTGTAATGAAAATTAACATATTTGATCATATTTTTTAATATACAAAAATACTCATGAATACTATATCATGATTTTTATATTCTAAAAATGTAATCCATCATTTTAAAATATATTCTAATTTGAGAAATATAATTTTTAATAAAATAGTAATTTCTCTGAAAAATTCCGATTTTAATATTATGAATTTTTTTTTGACCCTTTGAACAATTTTTTATCTATTTGAATTATATTATCATTATAATAAAAACATTATTTATTAATAAAACAATTTCATTAAAATAGATTTTCTTTTAAATTATTATACTTTTCTATAAAATTAAAATAAATCAATTTTGTTTCTAAAATAATACAAGAGATAAATTATCAATTTGAAAGTAATTATTTACTTATATATTGATATAAATGTGAAATATTTACTTTTTACAAGATAAAATAATATTAATTATCCCTTATATAAGTGAGGATATTATTTTAGCTATCGTGCTACTATTTCAAATGGTTATATTATTATTTCAATGAACATATTACAATTATAATGATCATATTAATATACAAATATATATATTTGTAATTTTCATAAGGGTTGGCAATATTATTTAAAAACATAATATTTAATTTTGTCTTAATTTACATCAATTTCTTATCTGTATTATATATATATATATATATATATATATTCAATTTTAGAATAGATATTTCATTATTAATATTCTACTTCAATTCTACAATGTTGTTCATGAGTGTGATCATTCTTGGGGATCGAGAAGATATAAATTTAAATATTGTAGTTACTATATTTGGTATTTGTGTACCATTATAACTTCTTCCATTATTATATCCATATTTATTCTCTAAATGAAAATTTTAAATTAATTTATAAAATTCTTTGTTATTTTATCATGTGTTGTATGTGGTTTTTATAATAATGAATTATTATATATGATTTCCCCATATAAGAATAGAAATTCAATTTATAAAATCTATATTCGTCACATTTTTTACCAATTAAGAAATTTCATCCTTGATATTTATTTCTATAATATAGGGAAAAATAATTGAGTGATATTCTTCTTTATAAGTTCCTCCAGCCCTCATTTCCCCTCTTCTTACTTATGGTTCCTCCATAGTATAATGACTATGTGAGATTTTGTTGTGGCATGGAACATTATTTCTACGGATCAATATTTTTCACTAAAAAATCCACATAGTATAGATCATGATCTAATAATACAACTATGAGATTAATTATATGTGTGGAATCTTGAATTTATTTCCACAAAATAGATACATGTTTCCAATAATAATCTTGATACAAAAATGGTGGGAGTTCTAGTCAATATACCACATGCATATTTTGATCAATTATCTGAAAGGGGGGATTTATTTAGGTCATGGAATTCCATTATTCTCAAATGTTATGATTAGTTTGAATCGATATATGTAAAGTAATTTTTTTTCTCCACCATCAAACTCCATTCTACAGTGATGATTATCACCATATCTCTTTTATATATTTAATCAACCAAAACTTGTTGTTTAATGGTCTTTCCCTTTTCTACCATTTTTTCAACCATTTTATAACTAAATTTTTTTAGATTATTTACATCATCCATGTACCTACAAAAACCATTAACACATATTATTTCATTATTTTTGTTATAAATATATATTATATAAGAACATAAGGTAAAAAGGCATTATGTATTTAAATGAATAGCATCCTAATATAAATAAAATCAATCTTCTTTGTTTTATTCCCAATATTGATACCCTAAATTAATTTCATCTCCTCAAAATACATGGGATGGCATGGGGAATAAAAGGTAAAGTGGGAATGTTAAAAAATTAGTATGTTAATAATCATGATAACAGAACATAACTTCTAACTCAAATATATAACTATATATCATATAATAGAACTCTAATGAGTAATGATAAGGAATCATAACATAATGAACATGGTATATTAAGAACAAAGTACCATATGATATTTTGACACAAATATATAACATTACATAATCATTATTCTATGATAAAATTATATGTAATATCACATGGTGGACAAAATAACATAATTTTATTGGTTTACTCCTAAATATGATACATAATAACTTCCGAGACTACAGTTATGCCCAATATAATATAGAACACTCTGGGAACACCAATCATAAAATTTTAATGACTATTTCTTCTATGAAATGAAATTAATCACAATTTATTAGAATAATAATTATTGATATAATGAAATGGATTTCATAATCGTTCCAAATTTCATTATCATTTGAAATAAAGAATGATGGAATTTTACAAATGTAAAAAAGTTATATATTACACCAATAAGGAAGAGGGAATAAGAAAAGTTTATATTTTGAGATTTTCCATATATGTATTCACATACACACTCGTTTCATGTTGAGGTGGAAATATTTTCCAATGGCATACTACAAATTGAAATTCTCCATTAAGGCCATATAAAACACATGGTACATGTGAATGGGAAGTTAGTCACATCACACAATTTTATAGGGGAATTATTTTCCACTAATAGACAATCTTATATATTAAAATTTTATTCTTCAACAATTTATTAAATCCCATGTGTAGAATAGGTCACCCTTTTGTTAGAAATCAATTAATATAATGTATTGATTATAGAATTATCTATATATACCCAATTTTCTCCATCAATGAAAATATTTGTATGTATATGAGGTTACATATCATTGGTCTCCTTTTTTTAAATCAGATTATATATTCTTTTTCCCATTATTTTAATGATTTTGATTCAAAGAGACATAATTGGGGGATAAAATTTTTAATATTATTTTGTATGATGCGAGTTGTTTTGATATCGGGATCTATTCCATTAGATGGGTGTCATATATATCCTTTTGAGAAAAATCAAATCTGACATAGTTTGGTGACACATAACTGGACACATCATACATGTTATGGTCATGTGATGAGGATAAAACCATGATGTTTAACATCGTGTTTCAAGGATGTCTAGGAGAATGGTGTGAAGTAAAGGTTGATGTTGTACTTATTCCAAAGAGAGATAAGGGAATTGGAAGAGATGTGGTCACCAAGGTGGGGGTATGATTTTATCTAGATTGTATCCCAATAAGGATGATGATGAAAATGCATCAAAGGAATATGTCCATATGATTTGGATTTGACCATAATGGGGCTATGGAACGTAGAAAGTTAGGGTAAATTTGGGATGTTTCATTTTAACCATATGGATTCTTTTTATGTACTCAATTTGGTTGTAAATATAATATCATGTAGTTCAGATACTTGAGGCTTACACGTAAGGTAGATATCCAAAGATTGGTATTATACCAAATTGGAGTCCTAGGGATGTGTCTTATATTAAATTGTAGGCACATGATTTGATTCATTGAGAATTTGAACCTCTAATGAATGGTCTCACAAAGAATTTGTCCCATTGTGAATATAATAAAATCAATGGGGATTACACCAATGGATGAGGGACATGTGTGTTTCCTCATTGTGAAAATGTATTTTTATGGTCACCATAACATTTTTGGGAATTATACTTAATAGCAGGCCCACTGATAGCTGGAGAAATATTCAAAATGGGAATATCCTCTCAATAAAGGTATCATATCCTTCAAATGTTTGATAATAACTAACCTCTCATCCATTTTGTGTAATGCTCGATGAATGAAACAATTTGAAGTTAAAGATCTAACTAACCAAATAATCTCTTTTATTCATTGGAGGATGATGCCTTGGTGATGAAATTTATTAATGGAATTTAGGGGCATGTATCCTCTATTGTTTTCATAAGTAGGATAATCACATTAGGATTACCATATATCTATGTTCCATTAGAAAGGAAATGCTATTACTCTAGGACATATTCCCTTATCCAAATTTCAGAGAGGGTGAGAGGAGGATATTGCATTTTCCATCATTAAAATTGTATGAAAGTGGTTTCCCAGACACTCTAAAATGAGGAGGTCTATAGAACTAGATACAAACTTAGTAACATTATTACATTAAAAATTTATGGTTTATAAGATTCCATGGATAGAATGTTTTTGTAGTTTACCAATGAGACCTCCTTTACATGGGGAATATATGATTGTGAGGGAATGATAGTGTAACCTATACACCAATGAAACGTATATAATTGATTTAGAAGATTTTTATGTGTTATTATTCTTGAAGTGATGTACATAGGGCCAGGAACATCAAAAATGAATTTGGTGGAGGGTGTTTTTGGGCCAATTCTTGGAGGGGATATGGTAAATCTGAATGCTACATGAAAGGTTACTGAGATTGAAGGAATCCATCCCATGAACTACTTTATATATTAGATGGATTCCCACAAATATTTCAGCTGCACGTAGTTCATAGAATTCTATTCTACAAAGGTATTCACTATTCAGAAGGATAGTTCAAAAAAGGAATTTTTTATGTCGACATCTTCTTTTTCAATAATGTATAATTATCATTCTTTATTTTACATTTCTATATGTTGTAAATTTTTACTGATTGAAATCACTATAACAAATTATCTTTGTCTCTTATACACTATGTCATGCAGAAGAAATCCCACAACCCAATTACTTTGTGTGTGGGTCTATTAATATGGGTACATATGTAAATGCTCTACCAGTGACTTTAAAGGATTTCGTTTTTCGGGTGGCCAACATTCCCTACAAAGGAGAATATTAATTATCATGGGGGGGATGAAATATTATTCCTTACCCCAAAGAGGATTTAATTTTTAATGTGTACATGAAATAATGTCTCTCCCTGAAAAGTGATTTCCATTTGTGGGGGTGAAATATGAAACCTTCCTCTACAAAGAAATTATCATTTGCGAGATACACTATGATGATGAAATACATAAAGAACATTATTCCATTTTGAGCATGATATCCATATTTTGGGGTTCAATTAAAGATCATTAGAGGATACTAGTGATTTACCATTTTAAACTTATTAAAAATATCCACTGATTTTAATCTAGCCATTTCAAAATGCATAAAATACATCTTATCATCCATAAAAACTTTTTTTCATCCCAAAAAATATCCCACTTTGGAATGTGGTTTGACCAGTATGAATATGAGACTATTAAGATGACGAAAATTTTCTGTTTTAATGATTTTTGAGAATCATTTAGTGTTTCATATAGACTCGGAGAAGGGACCATGCATTTAAAAGGTGTAAAACTCAATTAATTTCCCACTTTTAAAAATCCATCACATTGGGGTCAGTTAAATATATCCTTTGTAGAATATTTTTTCATGTAGTATTTATTATAAAATACCTTATCTGTATAGAAAAATATATCATTTATGTATTTATGTTTTCTTCTAACTAATTAATATTTTTTTGATAAATAATCCATTCATAGAAAGAAAGTCATCTCTAAAGAGAATGAATATATTAAAATTCATATTGTTTATTTGTGAGGTTTCCTTCTACTGTGAAATATAAAATATATTTCCTAATTTTTCATTTTATAGTGAGAAATTGTTCTATTAAAAAAATTTCTTCAATTATTTCTTCAATGGAAACAATTGAGTAAATAACATCTATTCCTGAAAAAATTCAAAATTATTTTCATCAAAAGGTTAGTCATCGAGAGTGTATTCTAAACTATCTCTTTCTACCCTAGATTCTAAATTATCCATTTTCCAACAAATTATCGACCAGTAATTTTGGTATTCTAGATAATACTATAATTAAACCAGCTACAAAAATATCAAACGTCACGGATTGAGGTATTCTAAGATCATGTTCAGGTGATGATTGTACATTCAGGACACATCATTTTTGAATCAAGACAACAGAAGGTATTTACTACAAATGGATACTAATGGAAATAAATTAACCAAAATAATCACAACATATCATTTCTTTCAATCATTCATGATTAAACCATCTATTTTTAACCACTCACAAGGTTATCCCAGTAGAGGGTGGAGATCGAAGTGGGATATTTGGTATGGAGGGTGTTTTTATGATGAATGGGTATGGGAATTATATGTGTTACCCTAATTACATTGGTCCCAATGATACAGTGATGGTATATCATCGATTGATGGAAAATATTCTATTTTAGCTACTGAAAATAATCATTAGGCATTGAATGATGACATTCCCAATTCAGTGTTGCAATTTGGGGCAATTATGTCCATATTTATTGTGATCCCATATTATATACATATATCAGCTTGTGAACAAGGTATGGATTTTGCTTCTTCCTTTGAAAATAAAAAAGTGAGAAAATTGGCATGGCTCCCAATTTCTACTATCATCATAGAGAGAACATTAAAAATGATTGTCAATAATTTATAAATCCAACATCAAATTTTAATTTTATAAGGAGAAATTTGGTTTTAATACCAGAATATTTATGTACTTATTCCTAACATTCTCATTTATCAATATTATTTTCCCACTCACAAATTAAATATTATTTATTTTAATCTTTCCAATCATCATGTGAAATTATAATTGATATTTAAACAATGGTGCATCACTTAGTTGCTTTGGAAAAATGATTTCATGACTAGATTGTTGCAAAAAATGTAGATCTGTATGAATATGAGAATCATGTGTTTAGTAAAAGGATAAAGCTATCGTCAAAATATATGGTACTATTATCCAATAGAAATAAATTTCATGAACCAAATGTCATTTTTATGAAAATAAATTCGTTAACTGAATCTGGAGCTGGGAGAGAACCAATCTTGATCAGGACCTTGGCATCTCACATTAGGAATTATCCAATCCACTAAATAAATTAAGTAATTTATCATTTTAGTGATTTAATTTATTTATCATTTCCTAAAAAATTTAAGTGGAGACTCCAGGATAAGTTTCTCCTCCAAAATATTTCAAATGATTCAAAATATTAGTGGTTCTCAATAACTTGTCTCCTTTTCAAACATTCAATTTGAATTTTTATTATAATACTATTTTTGGCTTATTTTCATGACCAAATTTCCATATATTAATGTATTAACATGAAATAATACTAATATAATCAATTCACTATATATTTATAGATAATATGACCAAAATGTCTTGAGACTCGATTTCTCCCAGGTCACTCTATGTGAATTTTAAACTTGGTGGACATTATGTCTCTTTTGATTCATAGTATTTGGGTCCTCAAATGAATAATAAATGGAGATTATGTTTTATTTCAAACATCAATGAAAAATAATTGTGAAATTAATAATCTATAACCAGGCTTGTATGCCATAATTATGAGACTTTCTATGAAAATTTCTCTCATGTGTAGGGAGATGATCACTTTATTGATTGCATGTGTACACAAATCTACTGGCATGAATCTAAATAATGTACATAGATATAAATAATGCTTATCAAATGAGGTATTAATATTATATGGTAAAAGTTTTTTGGTTTATAAATACTTATACATGGATGAATTTTTCACATGGGAATGAAAGAGGTCACAATTAATGGGATATGGGAATAGTTTAGTTTTAATAAAAATTAATCTTAAAATCCTCTAAGATCCCCTTATCCATGAGTAGAATGAGAAACAATAGGAAACATGCTAATTTATTTAATCCAATGAATTGGTTCATGATATGGGACATGTGGTATTATTCTCACGTAAAATAGGTTTCATGGAATGATATGATTGGGGTCAATGAAAATACCTGGTTTGGTATGATATCCAAAATTAGAGAATCCTTTAGAAAGGATAATAGCTCTATATAAATCAAATGCTTACATAGAAGAATGGAATTTTCATACATCATTATAGAATGGTATTGGAATAATGTGAATCTACTATTCCAAAACAAGGTTCCTTTTCTCAAATCTATCTCTCTGGCCGGTATTAGGTTTGGTAGAATTGGCCATGTGTCATGTAGTTTAATTTTATGATTCAAGGAAACATATGTAATTCAGTTTATGGTAATGTTATGAGGACCCTTCCTTATTTTTTAATTTCATATGTCTAGTATTAGTGCCATATAGCTTAAAATTAATGATAAAAGGTCATTCATTGCATTGTTTAATTACTTGTTGTGGGGAAGTACTATTATTTTCTCTTAATTTTTCTTGGATTCGATAAAAATGTTGTTGATTTTCTATTCCAGGGTTATCCAATATTGATTTTTCAATCATACTTTATGAATTAATATTAGATTTTTAATATTATAATTTAGGGGATCTTGAATTCTAATGGTGATATGGGATATGTATGAACGGAATGAGGAAGGGCCATATTAAAAATTTGGGATTCTAACATAATTTTTTCAATGAATAAAGAGAAAAAGAATTTTATAATGGGATTGAATATTCCTCTAGATGAATGTCCTTGAATCGGTGTATTTATTAGACCAATATACGGAAATGTTATATATATGCAAAAAATGTTTTCGTCCAAAAACTGATACATTGAACTGATGGAAAATAATAGAATATGTTTTTTCTGATTTTCCTTGATATATATTGTGATATGTGTATGGAAGGTTGTTGCTTTTGGATGGAGTGTTTTACGTTAAAATCACACAAGAATGGGGATTAATGTTTTCAATTCACGTTTGGCTCATATGTGCAGAAACAATAGTCTTATCATTGTGAGGCATGAGACACAGTGATTGGGAATTACTACAAATCTCATCAAAGAGAGAATCAAAACACATGTAGTATGGGAATTGAGAAGGGGATAACCATATACCATGGTCAAAAAGTGATTTCCGGCATAATTACTCCCCAAACATGATAAAATTTCCATGTGGGGAGGGAATATTTTTGTTTAATATGGTATCAGTAGAATGGATAGAATCCATATTGTACACCCCATGAAAATATTAAACATACATAGAAATGTGGGGAAATTTTTCTATATGATGACTGGACTAGGATGTAACATCCACGAATTAATGATTATCACATCTGTGAAATAATTAATCCACATGTAGTTCTTGAAAAAATATGTGTTTGGAGAAAATAACATAACATAGTGGTCCTCTCAGGAGATTTTCATATATTCCATGTAATAGACATCAAAAATGTAGTTTTAAAAACAAAAAAAAATGTTTTGGTGTGTTATTTAAGGTTGTGTATTGAGGATAATGTAATTGTTGTTATGAACTAATACACCACTATCATTTAGGGAATCCCTTCACAAAAATTACTTGGACATTGATAGCTATTCTCATTGAAAAAAACAATTAATTTAAAAAAAAATCAGGACTTAGTGTTTATTAAAATAAATAATAAGGGATATTATATATCTACTTGTGGTTGTCCAAGGATATAGGATGTGGGAATAATTATGTTTTTCGTTGGGTTATGTGTGAAGAAATACATAGTTCATTGAAAATGTGTTGTTTAATTTATTACAGAAAGGATGAGTGTTAACCAATTCTATGGAAAGATGAGAGTTACAGGGCCTGTTGGGTCAATGATATAACATCATTATTCATACATGTGGAAGGAAACTGTAAATCATGATGTTGAGATTTATTTTTTTGGGATGTTTGATATTTTACAAGTGCGTGAGGAATGGTTATGGACCATGATTGAAAAGTGGGTTTCAATATGATGATTTTAAGGCATACTAAAATATAAGGGGTCTCATATGAAAATATTTATTTATATATTTACTGGAATTTTTATGGATACTCATGAAGTGAAATTCCATGGATTTATATACATATTTTAAAAAAAAATTCCTTATTAGACTGAAATTTAGTTACAGATGTCCGGGTATTTTTATAGAGATCCGTGTTTCCCCAAGAAAAGGAGTATGATGTATAAATGGAATGTGTCCAAGTAAAAGTTAAATATATAAATTGGAATAGGCCTTGGGGTGTGGAGTTACTTGTATAAAACTAATACATATGTAGGTAATGATAATTTTTTCTAAAATGGGTCTATAAATGAGAGAACCCAATTAAGAACTTCATTTTGGTCATTGTTTTAATGCAATAAAGTGGTTATTTTCTTTATTTATTTTAAGGGATTAGGGAATAGGGTATGAGTTTCACTATATAACTAATTTAGGTTAGAATCACGTCCCACAATATTCTTGAATGAATGATCTTCGTGCTTCTCTAACCCATACATAGGGAGGGGATATATATTGTATTCTGTTATAACCCATAATTGGAGATATGGGTATCACTAAATATTATTTGTATTAATTAATACATGCACACATTTTTCATTAATGAAAAATATGTAAGAGGCAAAAAAATCCATTTAGATCTTGTCATGTATGGATCATAAGTATATATAGTGTAACATCACGAATCAAGTACATGAACTATACAATTTTACATCATGTGGTTAGTACATTATCATACATTTTAATTTCCTGTGAATGAGGCATGATGGGTCATTCATTTTAGGGTAATGCAATAATGAATATAATTTTGTAATGGTATGAACCTCTCTAGTCCATTACATTCCAGAAATTTGGGGTTTGATGTGTTCTGTGAGGTCAAGGTTACTTATTTTGAACACGTTTCCACATTTCTAGTTCATGAATAGTTTTTCCAAAATAGAAATCTTCCAACTACATCCTTTTAATATATTCCTTAAAAAATCATACATTCTCCATTTCCAAATTTCTAGTTTATTAATAGTGTTTTTAGAACAACAACCTTCCAATAGCATCCTTCCAACAACCGCATTCAAAGTGTTGCCATTTTCCATTTCAAATATCTAGTTAATGAACAGTGTTTCCAGAACAATATCCTTCCAGTAGCCAAATTCTATAGCATCCTTCCAACAACATCCTTCAAATATTAGTAATTTTACATTGCTAAATTTTATGTTCATGAATACTGTTTCCATAAAACCAACCTTCCAACAACAGCCTTCCTAATCAGCCATCTAATAGTAGAAATCCATCTGAAGCCTAATTCTATTGCCAAATTTATACTTCAGGAAAAATGTATCCAGAACCGAAACTTTCCAACAATAGCATGCCTACAACATCCTTTTTACATGGCCTATATTATAGTTCAGGAACAGTGTTTATTGAACAGTTACCTTCCAACATCATCCTTTTTCCTTTACAAAATTTTTATTCCATGAATAGTGTTTCAAGATGAACAACCTTCCAACAGCAGTCTTCCAACAGTATCCTTCCATCAACAACCCTTTTTCCACATTTGTAGTCATAATCAACATCTCTATATTGGTGAGGTTTTTAGACCTGTGAGGTTCTACAATGTTTTCAAACCAGTGAGGTTTTTAGACGAGTGATGTTTAACGTTGTTTCTAGACCAGTAAGGTTCTATAATTCTCCTAGACTAGGGAGGTTTCCATTCTAGAGAGGATATAATGTGTTTCCAGAATGCTGAGGTTTCCAGACATGCGAGGTTGAACATTGTTTCCATTCTTGTTAGGTTTCTAGACTTGTGAGGATCTATAGTGTTTCTAGACCTGTGAGGTTTCCAGACCAGTGATTTTCTATAGTTTTTCCAAACGAGTGATGTTTCTAAATGGTGAGTCTTCCAAATCTTTGTCAAATTTTATATTTGGTGTACAGTGTTTCCACCTTCATACAGTTTCACCCCTTTGAGATTTCCTTTGATGTAAAATGAATTTATTGCTTCATTATAAGGACTAAAAGGAAGATTCAAGGCCCATGACTCCTTTATTAATTTTTCCTATGGCTTGGGATTATTTTACAAGGTCAAACAGTGTGGTTTAATGCTATATGTTTTAATTTAAAATCTAGCATATGTTAATCCTACTCGGTAAATCTATGAATGGGTCAATATATCATTCTCTCTAGTTATTCGTTCTTGTCCCCTGGTGTGAGACACTAAAACCCTTCCTATATTCCCAATAAGTCTTGGGATCAATCTACACTCCTCAGATCATCCCATCCTGGGGGTTTCATTTCTCTTGTTGCACTCCCTATTTTCAGCCAACCTAAAGGGATCAATCATGTTCTAATATATGTTCTGGAACTGAGGTAGAAAAAATGATCATTGATCATCAAGGTAAGAAATCATACCTCCGTCTCTCTTTTAGGTGCATCATGCATGGTGGTAATGGAAATGTTTCCATGAGACTTAGTTGAAACCCAAACATTAACGGTGATAATAAATGTATTTTATATGGAAGGGGGATTAGGAATAGATGATGTTGTTATTATTATTTTTAGTATTGCGATTTGTATAGGCTTAATCCTACTGAAAATAATGGAAGTTTGTCGTCATTGATTGCACACTAGTAATGCCCTGTGTTTTGGACACAAATGCGATTAAAAAGGTGCAATATGAAAAAATGAATAATAACCTATAGCTGGTTGTTTAAGTGAATAACCATTAAAAGTATCCCATTTGTGATCAACCAGGTTAGAAAAATGAAAAGGGTGATCATGGTGACTAGTATTGGTCTAATATATAAACAGCATAATTTATTTTTAATGATATGCGTGAGGAATCTGTTTGGTGCCCTATATGGGTTATGTGGTGGTTTTTTGGAGATCAAGGGTGTGGCACTTGTTGTGAATTATTAAATACCTATTTTTTATTTTTTTATTTTTCCAACTTATGTCTATTCCTGTTATCTTTCTAGTAGTGAAGCAATATAAAATATATAAATTATCATATAACAAAACATGAATGTGGAGTTTTTGGATTATTTTTCGGTTCATGTTGTAGGGGTAGTAATGTTGTGGCATATCCGTGGATCTATATTTTCAATACATAAATTCGGGATTGATATTGATCTATATTATTCATGTATTTTCTTCCAAATTAAATTTCACCAAACAAATGTTGAGTAATTAGTGCTGAACACCCACATCTTATGGAGGAGAGTTCCTCCCCTGGCCATTATCTCATTTGTCCTCCCTCTCCCAGAGTCATTGATTCCAGGAAGTAATTTATTTTTCCCAAAACTCCTTGGGCATGGTGTGTTTTTTATACCAGAACTGTAATGATGTTTTGTATTATGGATATGATTCCTAGGTGTTTTGATGGATAACATTCCCATGTGTCTTCGAGATGAGTCCCATTATTCATTGTGTGAGAGGTGTGGTTGTAGTTTCCTAGGTGTCTTCGGGATGAGGCCCATGTGTCTTCGGGTGAGATGTGTGATTATTTTGGAGCCTAAGTGAGTGTGAGAAGAACTATATAATATGTGATTGTTGTAGGTAACAAGTTTTTGTGGGCAGGATATGTGGATGGTTGTGGTATAGGTGTGTACGGGCGGGATATGGCACTGGAACATGCGGGGAGGTTTGACACGTAGGACATCTAGATGACTAGTGGGAGGGCGGTGTTTGGTGCACTATAATGATGTTATATTCTACTATATACATGGATTGAAATATTTGGGTAGTTTTCCTTGTAAGGTTGGGTGGGTAGATTCCTTGCCCAGTTTCTGGTTACTTATGTTTTTTACCAGGCATTAAAATGCCTCCCAACATCTGTAGGAGTGCTTTAGGATGCCTACTTAGTATACCTGTATGCTCACTCTACGTTTACATTCATGTTTCTAGGAGGTATTTTATGGCATTGTGGGGTCGTGCTAGATTGTACATTGGGAGTTGTTTCTGGCTAGTGCTTAGTTATCCTGATGTTGCTCATATTTTTTTCCATTTTGGTATTTCACTTTCAGAGATTCATGCACTTGGTTTCAATTTTCTTTAAACACATGCATGTGGGTTTGGCATTGGGTTTATTTTTTTACATATTGTGCCTTGTTTTTTTTATGGCTTCTCTTATCTCATTATAATTTTAAAATAAAAAAGGGAAATCCCCCCTATTTTGAAGAAATATATACCCTTGGTGCTATTCACCACTCTGAGGCCTACTGAAAGTGGGACTCAGGGATCATTATCTCATCTTAGTCTTGAGGAATGATAGAATTGACATGTTTCTTCCCATTCCCTCATCTATAAAAAGGAAGATCATGATAGAACGATATCAAAGGATGATGGTTGAGTGAAACGATGGAGTCTGGAGTAAGGCATAGTGAGAATTGAGTTGGATGGTTGGGAAATAGTTCTAGGGAATCATGGTGCATGACATATGCAAGGGAATACCGTCTAAGAAACAGGATTTAAAGCCCCCCTTGATTTGATGCAATGAATCTTAGCCTACTGAATGGTAAGTGAGATTTAATTTATTATAGGGTATATACCCTATTAATGGTACATGCATCATAATAACCTATGTTATTTCTAGAATTGGGTTGTCTTGGGGGGAAATTTTGTAGAAAATTTAAATAAATCTTATTTAAATTTCAATTTACTTTGGCATTGGCATTCCTTGTTTAAATTGATGTTATAGAACACAGACATCATCCCCATGTGGAAGGGGCTATTGAGGCTCAGCAAGTTGTTCTGGTTGATTAGCATAGGGCTGACCATGAGAATGGGGATGAATGGTGGATCTGAATTCTATATTCCTTCTAGCGGCAGACACTCGGGATGTACGAGGGAAGTATCTCTTATATAGAAGTGGAATTTTTTCTCGAGGAGTTAGGGATTTCCTTCACTATGATTTGTGCTATGAGATAGTACTGGAACCCATTTTCATTTAACCATGTAAGAGGAGCATCACAGCAGGGGTGGACGCTCTACCATAGTTAAAAGATGGAGGTAGATGTTCTATGGGCTATTTTCAAGAAGGAATTTTGAGAGGAATTCCATTTTTGTACAGAAAAATCGGATAAGGGGAAACAATATTTCTCAATTCAGCAATGAAGTATGTATGTTTGGGAAATGGGGATCATTTTGAAAGATCTCCTGAAGATTTCTCTAAACCTCTTTCCTGATGAGGAGTCTCGCATGAGTCATTTAAAGTAGGAACTTTGACCATCTCTTCAGTATGTTTTTACTCCCCTTACCCTACTAACGTACTTAGTAGTGCATAAGAAGGATGAGGTGGTATAATGGATTCACTCAGGAGGAGGTGTTCTGTGAGAGGGGAGCAAGCCGGGTACATAAAATGGAAAGGTGGTCATCAACAGATCTCTGGATACAAGTCCATATAGGTTGTGACTAGAGGGGAGTAGGCCTCAATAGTTCTAGTTACGATGCTCTAGTTATTGACCATTTACAATGGGCCCTGGACCGCGATTAATTTCCTATTGAAATTTCAGGAACATTTAGAGCTGGTTCCGAGCTAGAGCTCAATACATAGAGGGTGGGTATGTTTAGCACCAATCTCAGCAGAAGTAGTTCCCAGTGAGTCATTTTCAACAGCATGTACCTAATATGGCGAGGGAAGAAGATGTAGGGGGAGGCTGACCTCAAGGTGCTCATCTGGGACCTCAAATGGGGCATGATCGATGATATGGTCGAAGGTAGAGAGGCAATGAATCTGTGCATAGTCAATGGTACGTTGTAGGGATATCAGTGCCATCGTGGATGGTAGTCATTCGGGGAAGGATTTGTTGGTTCAGAAATCTTGTTTTTTCTTTGTTTGATTTGGGATCCTCTCACACCTTCTCTACAACTTATCTTTCCCATGATCTGGGTCCAGATGTAGAAACAATTATCATGCCCCTAGTGTTGATAACACCTGTTGGAGGTCAGTCCACTTTTTTATATTTATCAGAGGGTGTAGACTAATGATAGGGCCACATTTTCCTAGTGGGGATATTCTTCTATTATTGATGCATCCATGAGGTGTCATTCTAGTCATTGACTAGTTGTTCCCTGTGTGTGCTGTTATCGACTTATTCCAAAAAAATATTAATATTTTCTGATGAGGAAGGTCTGCGTGAGGATTTTGTCGGCATGCAGTGTTGTTATATGGGAAGCCTAAGTGTGGAGGTTCTTCATTATATTTTGGTAATAATGTTAGCAGTGTCGGAAGAGGTAGATATCGTGGGAGTTCAAGGGGTTTTCATAGAGTTTCTGGATATATTTCCATATGAGGTTGTGAGTCTAACCCCTCAACAAGATGTTGAGTTTGGGATAAACATAAAACCTGGTGCCCATCCAGTTTCGAGGGCACACAATTAGATTGAGACTTATGAGTTTAAAGAGATGAATATTTAGATTAACAACCTGGTGAAGATGGGTTTTGACTAACCTATTATGTCTCCATGGGGTGATCTGGTTTTGTTTGAGAAGAAGGCAGATGGTGGTCTTAGGTTGTGCATAAACTATCAAAGGATGAATCAGGTAATGATCAAGAACCCTTACCCACTACAATGGATATACAATCTCTTCATCCAATTTAATGGAGCATAATGTCTCTATAAGTTTCAATTGCGGTCTGGATATCACTGACTGATGTTGAAGGAGAGAGATATCCCAATGAAATTTTTCAGGGGCATGTATCAGCACATTGAGTAAGAAGCTATTCCATTCATTGTCAAGAATGAAGAATCCTTTTTCAAAAGACTCATGATCATTATTTTTCATCTTGTTTCTTAACATGTTCATAATTTTTTTCATTGAAGACTTTCTGATCAACTATATGTCAGAATTTGAGAACATTGAGAATCTTAGAAAAGGATTTGATTTCCATCGACACCACCATCTCTATGGGAAGTTGTCCAACCACATGTTCTTGAGACATTATGTGCACATCCACAAACACATTGGATATTGGCATGGGGTAGTAGTGGAACCATAAAATTTGGAGGAAATTGTTCTTTGGGTATCACAGAAGAATTGGGAAAAAGATCATAGTTTTTTGGTATTAGCAGTCTATTACAGGAGGATTGTTCCCAACTTCTCTAGATATGTAGCTCTGTTGACATCTTTTACTTGAAAGGACAAGGATTTCGCATTTAGGGATTAGTTTCAAGAAACTATCTGCAATCTAAAAGAGAAACTAGTCCACACTCCAGTGGTAAAGTTGCTAGAGTAGGGGGTTTTATTTGAGGTGTTTTGGTATGCTTCTAGTCATGGTTTGGGATGTGTCATGTTGTATTAATGAAGAGTGATCTCTTATGATTCTATGAATTTATGTCCTCATGAGTGTAACTATTCCACCCATGATCTGGAGCCTACAATAGTAGATGTCACATTGATGTTGTGGTAGCATTACCTCATCAGGGAGCACATTGTGGTTTCACCGATCACAAGAGCTTAAGGTGTATCTTTTCCCAGCGGGATCTGAATTTGTTGTAGTAGAGATGGATACTGTTTTTATAAGACTACGAATTTGAGGAATCGTACCCCGAATATAAGTGTAATGTTTTGGCTGAAGTCTTGAGTATAAAATCACAGAAGGAAGTAGTTCGACAGTCCGAAGATGCTTGGAATGAAATAGGAGAATTGGATTCCTTACACCTATATGAAAGGTATGATTGTTGATGAAGATATTAGTTTCAGATAATGGTGATTTCATCTTTGATGGGGCAGGTGGAGGAGTCTCAGTGGGGAGAATCAGGGGCTGAAGTGATTTGTGATCGCATTGAATAGGGCAGTGCTAATAAAAGGTGGTTGGAGTATAGTCAAAATCAGAATATTTTCTATGGAAGGCTATTTGTTCTAGGGGAGATGCATGGGGATGTTCTTCGTGAGTTCCATATCTCATCCTGAGCGGTGCACCCTGATGATTCCACGATTAACTGAGGCCTGATGAGATAGTTTATGTTTCCTAGGGTGATGTGGGAAGTGGGAGAGTATGTTGTAATGTGAATGGTCCGTCAGAAGGTAAAAGCTGAACACCATGTTCATAGAGGTTTGGTGTAGCCTTTAGATGTCCCCGAGTGGAAGTGGGACAATTTCTCAAACGATTTCATCACATGGATACCCAAGTCTCAAGAGGATACTTTGTTATCTCGGTAGTGGTAGATAATATGAAGAAATATTCCCACTTATTGGCAACCTAGGAGTTGAGCTGTAGAGTCCCAAGCTTGACATACATATACATTACATTACTTTTTGTGGAATACATAATACATAACAAAAACAGACACACAAGGACCGTAATAGTTTAGTGTCTTTGGAAACTCAGAATATAATCTTCTAATCATGGTGAAAGATCATCAACATCTCCCATAAGGATCTTCCCATTTTGTTTTCTTACCTAAAACTATTCCTTAAATCCTTGGGAAAACAAAACATATAAATGGGTGAGCTAAAATTCTCAATAAGGGTAAGCATGGAGAAAATAAAACAAATCATATACATTTGAACTTAAAAACATGAACATAATGTTTAAACATCAAGATTTTGAGCAATGACATAAAACATGGAAGTACGTAAGGCATAAATCATAAATAATCATTAATCCTGATAAAATAGCATTGGAATAAAGCATCTAATTTTGTCTAACCATTAATCACATGATATGATTTCCATAGTAGCCAAGGCATTGATTCCAAGACCATCATAGTGGAAAAAGTTCTTCTCTGAATAGAGTTCACTCCTCATTCCAGTCTTGTATCACTGATCTAGATTAACATACCATTCTAGCCATGTCTATCTAATGAGATATAAATATTTTCCGAATTTATTGGAGGGATATATAGGTCCCACCCATCTCATAATGAAATCATCCTTACTAGTTCCACAAAATAAACAAAAATCATTCATCATAACCCAAAGAATAAAATTGTTTTCATAAACATCACCCCATCATAACTTAATCCATATAAATCAAATGGATATCATTTCATAATAAGAACAATAAATCTGGGTAAATAATATAGAAATTATATTTGAAAAAAGTCATAGTAAATATTTTTATCTTATAAGGAAAATAGTTTTGACAAAACAGTTGAAATGAAATCTTGTGGAAAATATCGTTTCATTTTCTAAAACATTTTCTTTTCACAAAATTCCATTCAATTTTAAAAGAAAAATATTTTGTTGAAAATAATCATGAAATATTTTATAGGAAGCTTCATTAAAATTAGGCTTTATGAAACCGTTAAAAAATCCATTCATGTCGTAATAGTTAAAAAACATTCTTCTCGTATTTTTGCCGGAAAAGTAAAAAAGTACCACTTATGGTAATAAAAAGAAATATTACATAAATACCATGTATTAAAAGTCAAAAATGGGTAAAAAGGACTTTAAACATTCATGAAACCATTTTTAGACAACATGGACATGGATGATAAATATAAACCCAGTAAATACTTCCGAATAAACAATCTCGGATAAAAACGAGATTGGAAATGTTATCCCTTACCATATGTCCAATTTCATCTGTTTGTGTCCGAGACTCCTGTATAGTGGGATTAAACATATTATTAACTTGTAATAGAACCATAATAATATTTATGATATCATATATGATTCACTTACGACTTTATATTACCTGTTCTTTTGTAAATTCCATGTTAAAGCAATGTTTTGCGTAAAATCATTTTATTTAACGTACGTGTTTGGAGATGTTTTTCATGGTATTATTATTACTTATATAATGATTTACTTACTTCCAGAATGTAAATCATGAATTATATATCATATATATTCAGTATACATATATATATAATGGATAGATAAATGACATGAAATACACTGTTCATGGAGACGGTAGGTCGTACATATGCAGGAACGATGTTTTCTTTTCCTCATTGACTTGAATGGAAGTAAGTAGATGATATATATATATACATAAATCATGTAGCTTTAAAATTTAATATATTTCATTATTATTCATTATATATACTTAATAAATATTCTTGAGTGCTTAACATTGAGAATGAATCTCATCGTGTCGTGGAGACGGTAATCCGTACGTACGCACGAGCGATGATATCATTCAAATAATTGTGGAATTGAATTGGAGTGGATGATATAATATCTCAGAATCAGTATGGTGTTATAATAAATATAAATAGTTATTCTTTAGACCGTTATACCCATCCAAGTAATGTGGTGGTGGAAAAACATTTTACACCCCGGCATGGAGAGAGTATTCTTTACGTACGCACGTCCAATGATTTCTTTTTTTGTTGGATGGATAGAAGGTGAAATGGGGTTGTTCCATATTTTTAATAACATATCAGTATATTATTGATTCTGATGTTATTACTTTATGATGAAAGAACAGGTGAAGAAGAAGATGAAGAAGAAAGAAACTTGACATAATCAGTAGAAGAGATTACCTCTTCCTCAACGCACCTCATATAAACATCTTCTTAGGGCACTAGAGTTGGTCATTTGAGAAGACCTGAACCTCTATGATATAACTAGAGAGGTATAGAAGAGTAATTGGCAAGGTTTGGCCGATAATAAAGGCTCAAAAGGGTGTGAATAGAAGAGGGAAGAGGTGCCCTTTTTATAAGGGAGGAGAGGGGCACCTTCGGAAAAACTTAAAATATTTTTTTATAATAAAGTCATATTCGGTTTATAATAGCTCCAATTTGATTTATTTAGAAGATAAAGTTGGGATGGGTCGAAATCATCCCATCCAATAGGTTTTAGACAAGTTTAGGTTACTATTTTAACCTTATCATTTTTATTTAACAATAAGTTAAATAATTTATCTTTTACTATGTCTTCATGTTTTCTTACAGTATATGGTTAATAAACCTACTATAACAAGCCAAAAGAACCCCAAGTGGTTCATTATTAATATATATAACATAATATAAGTCATTTGGAAGAACCTTGGTTTTTTAGGAATATAATAACAATTAATAATATAATATTTGTCTCAAAAACTATTTTATGTCAATTTTGACACTTTTTGGTAATTGATTTTTGTGAAAATCATAAAAACTTGATTTGTTCGAAAAACATTAACTAAATCAATAATAACATGTCATATTAACCTATAATATTAGTGGAATTCATAAAAATTCTCAAATTAAATTTATTTTGGTATTTATAACATCAATTATTTTAATAGTTCCTTAATAAGGTAATTACTGCATCATCATTGTGTCATTGATAAATTAACGTATGTAATGTCTAAAAATTATAAATAAAATACCATTATGTATGAAATCGTTTTAGCATTCTAATGAATATTTATAGTCGAATTTATCTTATGTTTAACCCTATATGAAAAATATTCTAGTTATTAAACATTGATTTTAACTATTTTAACCATTCTTTAAATAAAATAATAATAAGTGTCCTAATCTAATCAGAGTGGAACTAAATGATAATGTTATATTTCTATGGTTGTTTTTGGTCGAATTAAACTTACCCAATAGAATTATGACATGTTTTAGGGTATTAATAATATCATGTTTCTCTTTAATTACCCTATTTACTTTTAACCGTGGTAAATAAAAGTAAAAAGTTACTATTCACCAGAAATTATTTTTACTTATTGAACCACAGAAGCAGTAAAATTTAGTTTATGTAAATTTTCAAACTCTCCTAGGAGGCGGCTAAAAGACGATGAAAAGTTCAATTAATTTATTATATATCTAAAATTATTATAAAATGACTCCAATGAATTACATTGAACTTATATAGCTATTATATATCAATTTTTACCAAAAATAATTTTAAATAAAATAAATACTTATTTATATAAAATTTATGTTTTTAAATAGTAAACCATTGTTTTCTCTATTCATCAAAAATTGAATGTTTTCATAAAAATACCAAAAATTCACCCTAGGCAAATTTCGATATTCTGAATCCAAAAATGAGGTCCATTTTGAATAATAAAATTTATAAAATTCCAAAAAGTGGGTATTACTATTCATAATAGTTAGTTCATAATAATATTATAATAACATCTCGTTTATTGATACTTGGCATTGCGTACTACACACATTATTGAAAAATGTCTTGATTGTGTGTAATTCATGCCAAGTCAGGGTTGTGTGTAGTGAAAGCTCCATTTGGTGTTGCGTATAACATAATAAAAACTTATTTCATTTAAACATTAAACAGAATCTATACATAATGTTATGTAGAATAATTTACACAAAACGAACTTGAAATTGTGTGTAACACGATCCAAGAATAGTGTTGTGTATACTGCAAGGTAATACGGTGTTGCATATAGTACAAGATAATCTTGGTTTAGTGTAAAATAAAAGACATCAAAGAAATTGAAAATAATATATATCATAAAATCTATGGGTGTTACATTCAACCTCCCTTAAAATTAATTTCATCCTCAAAATTCATCGGGGTTATAATTGATTTTCTACTTTAAGATTTCATTCATAGAAACTAACAACATAAAATGGAATACCAAAACTGAACATTAAAAACTAAATTATGAAATATAATGGTTACCCAAATTAACTAATCACTGGGTTTACACATAGGAGAACATATGTGAAAATATGGATATGGAAGAGAACTCTAACCATCATGTTCTGATGGAAAGTGGTAGAGAACATGAAGTTCTGATGGAGAGTGGTAGAGAACATGACTATGAAAAATCCAACAATCACAAAGCTATAAATTTGTGCTGATCTAAGGTACCATCTGATTCATCAGATATAATAGC
This sequence comes from Viscum album, assembly GCA_963277665.1. Classification (NCBI taxonomy): domain Eukaryota; kingdom Viridiplantae; phylum Streptophyta; class Magnoliopsida; order Santalales; family Viscaceae; genus Viscum; species Viscum album. The sequence continues at coordinate 1,022,597,177 of OY728143.1, forward strand.
ACTAGGAAATCATTTTTGGTTTTCATTATCATTTCCCTAATGATGAAGAATTGTTGAATTAAAATAAATACTTACTTGATTTTGGTACAATCTCATTGTTGTTCATGCCTTGAACAATTTCCACTTCATCTCTTAATGAATTGAAGTTGAATTTGACTTTCGTGACGTGTTAGCAGATCATGCGATAGAATGATAGGTCATTCCATCTGTCTCAAAAGGTTAGCAAAAGTTATCAAATATACATAAGTCAATCTATGGTGAGGTTAAACATATATGATTCCAAAAATGGAATTATACTTCATCTGTCATACCTCTTAAAAAATTAAAACTAGTTTCTAATAACTAGGGACTTCCTTTAGGACAGTGGTAGGATGTAAAGGCTAGTCACACTTCGGTGGTGGGTTTGATTCCCGCATCCTTCTCTGACGTGACGGTTTGTTGCCCGTCCTACGGGTTGTCCTTTTTCAAAAACTCTACTATTATAACATTCCAAAAATGATATCGAAAAATGTTCTATCCTTTAATAATACTATATGATGTCCAACATAATCCATTCCAATTTTTAGGCTTATCCAAAATACTTCTTTCCAAACTCATAGTATAAAGAGAGTTATTACTAAAAAGGTCATATAACAAGCACGTGGATACCATCATTTATCCCTCATATATCATACGATATATCTTGTTGGTCACATTCCAAACATGTGAATACATAAATCATGTATTCTCATTAAAAATGATTACCCATTGAACCTTATTGAAAACATGAATGCTGTCAAAAGTTAACTCTTTCCACATACCAAAATCAAAAAATTCTATATACTCAAACCATGATATAAATATTTCCTTATATCAGTCATGAGCTCATGAATACTATCAAACATTTAATTTTGTCCTTCTCCCATTATTATGCGCATATCATCTACATTCTAAAAATATCTGAATATACTTTCATGGTTACACGTACCATTAGACATATACTTTCAAATACTATAGGAAAAACAATAGTTTAACAATCTATAGATGTTTCATTATTCCATAGTACCATTACAAATACATCATAACTCTTGATAATCATAAATCATTCCACTACCTTCTTAAACCATTGACCACATTTGAACAATTATTTAATCTCACATATCATTTGTAGTCTCTTCATCATCATCAATATAAATATTACCCATAAGACCATGTTGATTGTCTTCAAGAAACATTCCATTAGGGAATTGGTTTGCATAATGCACACACATTCAACATTTAAAACACATAACCATTGATGATGTCTTCGCAATACCATCATCCTTTTCCATGGTATTAACTGATCCTTTTCCATTAAAATTACTTGTTTTGTGTCCTTCTTTTTCACACCCAAAGCATCTTCCAGTTCCTTGAAAACATTCTCCCTGATGCCTCTTCACACATGATGTACATGAGGGAAATTGATCTTTCTTTCCACTATAATGATCATGGAACTCCATCTTTATCTTATTAGCTGAGTCAGGATACATACCAAAGTTGAGATTACTGATCATATTATGAGATTTTTTATTTGGAATAATAATGATTAGTGGACATAAAGATCAAATTTCATTTGGTTTGTCATGAATAATATCATTCCATTGTCCATCATATCCTTCATTGTCGTGAATCTTCCTGTTTCTAGCCATTTTCTAAAACATAAAAAAAATAGTGTGAGCAGAAAAAATCATAATAAAGGGGTTCTAACTTCAATATCTAACATCCTAGGTTTAATTATAACATCATTAATGTAATTCTAGTACGATAACATATACTTATAATTAACCTTAGAGACATCCCTAGCCATACCTTAGAAATATCTCTAGGGATTTCACTAAAGTTTTTACATCCTAATTTCCAAAGGGTGACTAAACCTTTCCTCTGATACCAACTGTATATTTCAACCTTGAAGTACATATACATTAAATTATTTTTTGTGGAATACTTAGTACATAACAAAAATAGACACACAAGGACCGTAATTGTTTAGTTTCTTTGGAAACTCGGAATATAATCTTCTAATCATGGTGAAAGATCTTCAACATCTCTCATAAATATCTTCCCCTTTTGTTTTCTTAACTAAACCATTTTTTAAATCCTAGGGAAAAGAAAACATATAAAAGGGTGAGCTCAAATGCCCATTAAGGGTAAGCATTGAGAAAATAAAACAAATCATAAACATTTGAACTTAAAAACATGAACAAAATGTTTAAACATCCATATCAAGAGAAATGACATAAAACATGGTAGTATATAAGGCATAAATCATAAAGAAACATTAATCCTAATAAAATAGAATGGGAATAAAACATTTAATTGTGTAAAACCATTAATCACATGATATGATTTCCATAGTAGCCAAGGCATTGCTGCCAAGACCATCTTAATGGACAAAGTCCCTTTCTAAATCGAGTTCACTCCTCATTCCAGTCATGTATCACTGAACCAGATTGACTTACCATTATATCCATGTCGATCTCTTGAGATATAAATATTTACCCAATTAATTGGAGGGATATATAGGTCTCACCAATCTCATAATGAAACCATTCTTACTTGTGCCACAAAATAATCATAAATTATTCATCATAACCCAAATAATAAAATGGGTTTCATAAACATAATCCCATCATAAAAAAATCCGTATAAATCAAATGGATATCATTTCATCATAAGAATAATAAAACCTTGTAAATAATAGAGTCATTATTTTTGAAAAAAATCATACTAAATATCTTCATCTTAGGCGGAAAATAATTTTGACCAAACACATGAAATGATTTTTTGAGGAAAATATCCTTTCTTTTTCAAAATCATTTTCTTTTCACAAATTTACATTCAATTTTAATAGAATTGGATTTTGTTGAAAATAATCCGGAAATATTTTATAGGAAGATTCATGAAAATTAGGCTTTACGAAACCGTAAAAAACATCCATTCATGCCATAATATTTAAAAAAACATTCTTCTCGTACTTTTACCGGAAAAGTCAAAAAGTACCTTATATGGTAATCAAATGAAATATTCCTTAAATTCAATATAATAAAAGTCAAAAATGGGTAAAAAGGACTTTAAAAATACATGAAATCAATTTAAGACAACATAGACGTGGATGATAAATATAACTGCAGTAAATACTTACGAATAAACAATCTTGGATAAAAACAATATTGGGAATGTTATCCCTTACCATATGTCTCATTTTTTCCATATGTTTCAGAGAATCCTATATAGTGGCTATAAAAATATTATTAACTTGTAACAGAACCATAATAATATTTATGATATCGTATATGATTCACTATGACTTTATATTACCTGTTCTTTTGTAAATTCCAGGTTAAAGCATCGTTTTGGGTAAAATCATTTTATTTATCGTACGTGTTTGGACTTTTTGTTGATGATATTATTATTACTTATATTATGATTTACATACTTCCATAATGTAAATAATTATTTATATATCATATATATTCAGTATATATATATATATAATAGATAGATAAATGGCATGAAATACACCGTTCATGGAGACGGTAGGCCATATGTACGCATGAACACTGTTTTCTTTTCCTTATTGACTTGAACGAAAGTATGTAGATGACATATATATATACATAAATCCAGTAGCTTTATAATTTCATATATTTCATTATTATTCATTATATATACTTTGTAATAATTCTTGACTAGTAAACATGGGAATGAATCTCATCGCATTGTGGAGATGGTAAACCGTACGTACGCACAAGAAATGATATCGTTCCCATAATTATTGAATTGATTTGGAGTGGATGATATAATATCTCAGAATTAGTATGTTTTTATAACAACTATAAATCGTTATTCTATACACCATTATACCCATCCAAGTAAGGTGGTGGACAAAAATAGATTACACCACGGCGTGGAGACGGTATTCCGTACGTACGCACGCGCGGTGATTTTGATTTTTATAGGATGGATAGATGGTGAAATGGGGTTTTTTCATATTTATAATAACATATCAGTATATTAGTGATACTTATTTTATTACATTATGATTAAACAACTAGAAAACAAGATGTTGAAGAAGAAAGAAACTTGAATGAATCGGTATAAGAGATTACCTCTTCCTCGACGCACCTCCTTTAAACATCTTCTTAGGGTACTAGAGTTGGTCTTTTGAGAAGAACAGAACCTCTATGATATAACCATAGTGGTTTAGAAGAGTAATTTTCAGGCTTTGGCCGAGCTTCATGGCTATATAGGGTGTGAATATAAGAGGGAAGGGGTTCCCTTTTTATAAGGGAGGAGAGGGGCACCTTTGAAAAAACATAAAATGTTATTTTATAATAAAGTCATATTCGGTTTATAATAGCTCATATTTGATTTATTTTGACCCTAAAGTGGGTATGGGTCTAAATCCACTCATTTAATAGGTTTTAGACAAGTTTAGTTTACTATTGTAACCATATCATTTAGATATAACTCTATGTTAAATAAATTACCTTTTACCGCGTCTTCTTGTTTTCTTACAATATATGGTTAGTAAACGTACTATAATAAGCGAATAGAACCCCAAGTCATTAATTATTAATATGTATAACCTTTTATAACTCATTTGACTTAACCTTATATTTTTAGGAATATAATAACAATTAATAATATTAGATTTGTTTTAAAAACTATTTTATGCCAATTTTGAACCTATTTGGTAATTTATTTTTGTAAAAATCATAAAAACATGATTTGTTCGAAATATGTTACCAAAATCAATAATAAGATTTCATATGAACCTGTATTTTTTTAATTCATAAAATGTCTAAAATTACATTTATTTGGGTATTTATAACATCAATAATGTTAATATTTCATTAATAAGGTAATTACTGCATCAACATTGTGTAATAAATAAATTAAATTATTTAATGTCAAAAATTTATAAATAAAATTAAATTATGTAGGAAATCTTTTTATCTTTCTAAAAATATTTATAGTTGAATTTATCTTATGTATAACCATATATTAAAATTTTTTTAGTTATTAATCAATGATTTTAACTATTTTAACTCTTCTTTAAATAAAATAATATCAAGTGTCCTAATATAATCCATGTCGACCTAAATGATAATATTATATTCATAAGGTTGTTTATGGTAGAATTAAACTTATCCAATAGAATTTGGACATGTGTTAAGGTAATAATAATCTCATTTTACCCTAAATTACGCTATTTACTTTTAACTGTGGTAAGTAAAAGTAATTAGTTACTATTCACCAAAAATTATTTTTATCTTATTGAACAAAATTTTACTCCTTTATATTAACTGTGTCTCTATGATTTTTGAAATTCAACTCACAGAAGCGGTAAAATTAAGTTTTATTTAAATTTTCAAACTCTCTTAGGAGGTGGATAAAAGATGGTGAAAAGTTCAAAAAAAAATTATATATCAAAAATTATTATGAAATGACTCCAATGAAATTCATTGAACTTATATAGTTATTATGTATCAATTTTTAACTAAAATTAATTTTAATAAAATAAATAATTATTTATATAAAAAGTTTTTTTAAAATAGTAACCTAGTGTTTTCAATATTCATAAAAAATTGAACATTTTTAGAAAATTACCAAAAATTCACCCTAGGATAATTTAGATATTCCAAATCAAAAAATGAAGTCCATCCTGAAAGAATTTTTTTTTAAAATTTTAAAAATAGGGCATTACTATTCATAATTGCTAGTTCATAATAATATTATAATAATATCTCGTTTAGTGAAACATGGTATTGCGTACTACACATGCTATCAAAGAAGGTCTTGATTGCGTGTAATGCAAGACAAGTTTGGGCTGTGTGTAGTGTAAGATCCATTTGTTATTGTGTATAACATAATCAAAACTTATTTCATTTAAACATTAAACAGAACCTATACATAATGTCGGGTAGAATAATTTCCACAAAACGTACTTGAAATTGTGTATAACACGAGCCAAGAGTAGTGTTGTGTATACTGCAAGTGAATACGGTGTTGTGTATAGTACACGCTAATCTTGGTTTAGTGTATAATTTAATACATCAAAGAAATTAAAAATAATATCCCTCATAAAATCTCAGGGTGTTACACAAGAACGGTGAGTGCCTTAGCGTAGAGGGACGTAGATGAGGTGGTGAGGATTCATGGAGTTTTGATGTCCATTGTCTCAGACATTGATACATGGTTTACCTCTCGAGTCTGCAGGGGATTGCAGTATGCTATTGGCACCCACCTACTCTTTTGCACTGCCTTCCACCCCCAATCAGAAGGGAAAAAATATTGGACATTCTAGACGTTGGAGGACACGATATGGGAATGTGTCCAAGATTTTGGGGGATCATGGGTGGGCACTTTCCCCTGGTAGTGTTTTCATAGAACAACCGCTACCACTCCGCCATTGGAATGGAATTGTCAGTGGCATTGAATGGAAGGTCGTGTCATTCACCCATGTGCTAGACAGAGGCATCTGAGGCAGGTGTTCTTGGACCTGAGGTGGCGGAGAGAACCACAGTGAAATTTCAACTTGTTCATGATAGGTTGAATATTGATCAGGACTGGAAGAAGACATATGGTGATCATAGTGTGCGGTCTTTAGAGTTTAAGGATAGATTCCATGTCTTCATAAATGTTTCCCCACGTCGTGGGAAGCGATTGTCTAGTCGCAAGAGTATGATTTCTCTATAGTTTTTCGGCCATTTTGAGATTTTGGCTCATATTAGAGCCACAACATATCAGATAAAACTTCCCACACATATGATCTAGAGTCAAGATGTTTTCCATGTATCACAACTCTATTGTAATCTTCATGATGACTCACACATCATCTATTGGAGTGAGATCAATGTTGATGATGATGTGACCATCAAGGAGAAGCCTCTAATGATTGAGGACTATAAACTGATGATGTGGTGTTGGAATTATATTCTCGTGGTTTATGTCTTGTGGTGACATGGTGGTGTCGAGGAGTGTATATTGGAGAGTGGGTCCCAAATGCGTGTTAAGTATCCACATATCATTTATGTTTTTTCAATGAGTTTATCATTAATGCTTTCATTTTAGGAACCTTTGATGTGATGTAATTCATGACTTGTTTGGATATAGAATTTTTTTTTAGTTTTTCTATGGATCAATGTGATGTGTCCAAATGTGTGGGTAGGGTAGGACTTGAATCCTAATCAGGACACATTAATGTGGTTTCAATTAAACCAGTACATGCTAGTCATTTCTTCCCAAATCAGATAATATCTTGACAGGTAGGAAGGAACACAATGACCCATGATTCAGGATAGTGTAATCTTTGCAATTTGAGGGGCTTTTTAAATCTTATAACTCTTAGGGGGAGTTTTCTTGGATGTTGATGTTTTGTTCGAGCCTTAGGACAACATAGGATGGTTTTCCCTATAATGTTATCTTACTTGGTGGTTGTTCAGAACCCTCATTTCATCTAGGACAGTTCTAATTTCTTGGGGATGATAATGTTTTTTAGGGGTATATAATGTAATGGGATGAACCATTTATGCCCATTACATTGATAAAATATAGTGTTTTATGTGTTCTGGGAGGTCAATGTTACATATTCCCAACACTGCCAATTTTCTAGTTCATGGAATGTTTTTCTAGAACAATAACTTTCCAATAGTATCCTTCCAACAACATCCTTAAAATGACAGCCTTTTTTCCTTTTCCAAATTTATTATTCATGAAAAGTGACTCCATAACTAAAACCTTCCAAAATCAACCTTCCACCAATAGAATTCCAATAGCAGCCTTCCATCAACAATTCCATTTCTTTGTCTAATTTCTATTTCATGAAGAGTGTTTTTAGAACAGAAACCTTCTAACATCATCTTCCCAACAACAACCTTCCAATATTAGCCTTCCAACAGTAGCCATTTTTCTATACTATATTTTTACTTCATGAATATTGTTTCCAGAACATTATCCTTTTTCATTTTCGAAATATCTAGTTCATGAACAGTGTTTCCAGAACAACTAACATCTAATAGAAGCCTTCTAACAATATCCTTCCAACAACAACCATTATCCTTTGATAAATTTATAGTTCACAAATTGTGTTTCTTGACCAGTGAGGTTTCCATACCGATGAGGTTAAACTGTGTTTCCAGACCTATGAGGTTTCTAGACTATTGATGTTCTATAGTGTTTTTAAACCAGGGAGGATCAACATTACTTCTAAACCTGTGAGGTTTCAATACAAGTGTAGTTATATAGTGTTTCCAGATCAGTTAGGTTTCTAGACAAGTGAGGTTCGACAATGTTTCCAGACCAGTTTTGTTTCTCGACTAGGGAGGTTCTACTGTGTATCAAGACTTGTGAGGTTTCCATACCAGTTAGGTTCTATAGTGTTTCCAGACTAGTGATGTTTCAAGAATGGTGAGTCATCCAACACTTATAAAATTTCCTATTGGGTGTACATTGTTTCCATCTTCCTATATTGTTTCCCCTTTGACATTTCATATGAGGTAAAATTCATTTAATGCCTTGTTTAAAAGACTCTAAGTGCGATTCAAAATCCATAACTCTTATATTAACTTTTCCTAGGCTCAGGATTCATTTAGTTGGTCAAATTGGGGGGGTTAATGTGATCCTCTTTTAATATAAAATAAAGGGTATCATAAACCTACTAGTTAAATCAACTAATGGGGTGTTATATATCCCCCCCTTGTTATTCATTTTCCCTAGTGCAAGATGCTCAAACACTTCCTTTATTCCTAAGATTTATTTGGATCAATCTACACTTCTTGGATCATCCCTTCTTTGGGGTTTCACTGCTCCAGTTTCACCCCCACTATGTTGGGGAAACCATGTGGTATTGATCGAGTTATAATATTTTTTCTTGATGTGAGGAAGAAACGAAGATCATTAATCATCATGGTATGAAATTATATATTCATATCTCTTTTATGTGCATCATGTGGAGTGGGTTTGTCAATGTTTCTTGGAGACTTATATAAAACTCGTCCATTAACAATGATAATAAACTATTGTTAAATGGAAGGGGGTGGGTATCAAATGTTGTTTTTATTTTTCTTTTCTACATTTTAATTTGTATAGTCATAAGCCAATTGAAAATTGTGGTTGTTGGTGGTCCTTGTTTTTGCACAGGTAATGTTTTGTTTTTTTTGGGCATGGGAGTGATTACAAAGGTGCAACATGAAAAAAATGATAATCACATATAACTGGCTATTTATGTGGATGCCCAATGAAAGTAACCCCTATATGATCAGCCTTGATAAACAAACCAAAAGGAGAGAAATGGTGACCAATGTTGGTCAAATATAAAAACTGTGTAATCTATTTCATAATGATATGCATGAGGAATCTGTTTGGTGACATGTATGGGTTATGTAGTGGTGTTATTTAGATCTTGGGGGTAGCACTGGTAGTGAACTGTTAAATCACTGATTTATTGTTTCTATTTTTTGTTCCTACTAATGGTTCTACATGTAATATTCCCAGTAGTGAATGAATAGTTGAAATGTAAATTTTCAAACATGATAACATGAATGAAGAGTTTTTGGATTGTTTTTCTACGTCGGACGTATGGGTATCAGTGTTGAGGAATGTTCTTAGATATTCATTTTAGAATACATATGATGGAAAAGTTAGTGTTTAGTATTAATCATGTGTTTTCTTCATGTTTAGTGTACACCCCACCCATGTTGAGCACTTAGTGACAAATACCCCCCATCTCATTGGTGGGTGTCTCTCCTAGTCATTAGATCACTACTGCTCCCTCTCCTAGAGGCTATGATGGAAACCAATGGTTACTTTATCTGAAGACTCTTTAGGCATGGTGTCTTGTTTTAACCCAGAAACGTTGGGATGTTTTCAATTATGGATATGAGGACAATGTGTTTTCAGGTATAATGTTCCCATGTGTCTTTAGGATGTGGCCCAAGAGTCATCGTGTGAGAGGTGTGGTTTTAGTTTCCCATGTGTCTTCAGGATGAGGGCCAGTTGACATCGGGTGAGATGTGTGACTATTTTGGATGCTCGGTGTGTGTGGGTTGATCTACGTGGGATGTGATTGAGATAGTGCCCATGTGTTTGCAAGTAGAATATGTTGAGGGTTTTGTTCAAGGTGGGTGTGGGTTTAATATGGTATTGGAACATGTAGGGGAGGTTTTACATATAGGATTTCAAGATAACCAGTGGGAGGGTGGTGTGGGGTACCCTATAATGATGTGCTATACTACTATATATTTGGATTGTGATACATTGGGAGTGTGCATTGTGAGGTTGGGTGGTTATTTTCCATTCTCGGTGTCTTGGTACATATATTTTTCATAGGGCATTAGAATTTCTCTCAACATATGCACAAGATCTTTAGGTTCCCTACTGAGTATAGTTTTAAGCTCACCCTACGTTTACATTCATGTTTACAAGAAGACATTAAGGGCCGTGTGAGACCCTAACAGTCTAGACATTGGGATTTTTTGCGGGCGGGTGCCATGTTTTCTGACATCTACTCAGTTTTCCTTTTTTCCTTTTTGGTATTTCACATGGAGAGATTCATGTACTTTTTTTCAATTTTTTTAAACACAAGCATGTGGGTTTGGCTTTGGATTTTATCAATGATATTGTACCTTGGTGTTTGGAGGTTGGATTATCTTATCTCCCAATCAAATTAAGTTAAAAAAGGTAATCCCTCCCATATTGTGAAAATATATACCCATTGAGCTAGTTTCCGATTTGGTGCCAACTAGAGGCGGGAATCTTGGGCCGTTATCCTGCCTTCACCATTAGAAATAAATTGCAGGACTCTTTTCCACCCCTTCCCTCCTCTTTTAAATGGTGGGTAATTACAATGTAGATTATCGTAAAGAGTAAAGTATAATTGGTTTATATTGAATCCAAATATCAATCCATTGAATATTAGTTTTGGGATGATGGTTTTGTGGACTAGCATGAAAAAAAATCGATGTGCAGGGAGGGTTTTGCAGCCATTGTTGGTAGAATTTTTTTAAAGTGTTTAACTTTTAGGTTTCTCCTATGATAGTAGTACTAAAAATCATTAAATATCCTTTATATATAGTAATAAATCCCCGTATAGTCTATGATGTAGCATGGTGGCATTACAATAATGGGAGGATTGAATCCTCTCTGATGAGGACCCATGGAATAATGTGGTTTGAAGAAACGTTATGGAGAATGAATGATGTAGTTTAAGATATTATGGAATCAAATTTACAAAAAAAATATGTTCTTTCAATCCAACACATGACATAGCCGATGTGAAGAGAGGCCTTTAGCGCCAATGTCTAGTGAAAATAATCATGCACATGGTTAACATTTTCAGCTGTGTCATAGACAAGTGGTCTAGGAATAACTATGTAACCTTTTAAAATTGAAATTAAACTATACATTGTTTTATGAAAGTTGTTTTGTAGGAGACCAACACTGATATTAAGGATCTCTTGGGTGAGGTACAATGTGTTATGCAGTCTTACATCATACAATAGGAAGGAAAACCATGCATTGTATGATCTTAATATAAAGATACTGGTTATGGGGGATTATTCATATGTAAGATGCCATTCTATTATGTAGTTAATTGGAATACAACATTGACTATTGGTACATTTAGTTTTCGATCAAAACCTTGGACCAAAAATTTTTAATCAAAAAACATAATTTGTAATAAATCATGCATTGGTTGGGGGTGTAGTGCATTACTCATACAATGTGATTAAATAGGATGACCCATTAGAGAGGAAATGTGTATTTAATAGGGTTCCACTCAGATTGGTTCAAGAATTCTGGGTTTCTACCCTTTTAATCATCAGGGTCTTATAGGCCAGTACCAGCTCTCCATAGAGAATGATTTAAACATGACCTTATTGTTAAAAGCCAATGATTTCTAATTTTGGTATATCTATAATTTATGCAGGGTAAAAATAATTTCTCATTGAGTCTCACTAACTCATCATACATATTTTATTTAATTTTTATCATCTATGAGTTGTTCACAAGTAGTTATTCTGAGAGAAAATAATTTTACCTCATTGGGTATAACAACTTATTTTTTATAACTCTATTAATATGGTGTTCCCTAATTAGTCTTGAATATTAAATCTAGGTAGTCCTACAAGTCATGTAGACGTTTTTTTGGCCATATTTCTTATCATTATCTACCATATTATAGATAATGTTCGGTAGTGTTTTGATCAAATACCTAATGTGTCCATTCATTACAACATGATAGTTGGAAGAATGCACCTCTTTCATGTTATACTCTTGCTAAAACATCACCAGTTCAGAGAAGTAGATTTTGGTTTCATATTCCACATGTATTGTGTGAGGTACACTAAATATTGAAATGAATTTTGACTTCATGATAATACTCTTGGTTCTTACTTGCTTGAGATTGATCATGTCGTACTATTTAGAGAATAAGTTTGTTGTAGTAGGAATGTACATGAAATAATTGTACGTAGCTAGAGGGTGAGGCCCTATAACATCCATCCTCCTTGCAATGATTGGCTAGGAGTATTTAGGTATGTGTTTAAAATGTTAGTTTTATGGATGAGGATGTATTACATTTTGTGGGAAAGATACTTTTTTAAATATTATGTGCAATCCTTTATCATCAAATTCCAAAAATTTAGAAAACTCTTACATTTAAGATAATATCTTATTCTGGAATGTTAGAAACCATAACTTTTAGAGTGATCTCCTCACATGGTTGTAATTATCTCATTTCTATAAATGCATTAAAGGACAATTTCATTCAATATTAACTTAAAAATAACATTCTAATAACATGGGATATCATGAAGAGTGAAATAGACTACCAGTAATTAAATCTATTGATTTATTTCTATATCTAATGGGAGGGTATCATTTTGAATGTATTCTAGGATGAGCCTCATTCCCGTAATTTTAGCATCATCTGGTTTACGGGTAGAATTGATCTCATTGATATCTACAACCCAACATTGAAAAAATAGTTATACTATTTTATGAAGGGAGTTACTACTATATATTTCATCCGAATCTAGATCTAATAAGGCTGTAGTGGAATTTTCTAACACATCTTCCCTAGAATTTGATCAATAGATGACATAATTTAGTATTTTATTTTACGTGAATTCACCTATCAAACATATAATGTGATTAAGTATGAGATCATATCCACATTCCTAATAGCATATTCACTATTGGGTTTCTTAATTTATAACTCTGAATCAACTATCATTCACATGTGATTCACCATTTTATGAAAATACACATCCAATCTAACAATGGGGGATTCATATTTATCCACATTGTTTAAAGAACCATCTAAATGAAAAAAATAGTATGGTGGAACAACCTTTCATTGGAAATGTTAATGATTCTAAACCTAATTTTGTTGAGATTGGGGTCCTACATTAACCATACTATAGGGATTCAATATGAACTATCCAAATAAATTTCCCACATTTGATAAATTTCACGAACGAAGAAGATTAATTCATCTAGAAATTTGAAACTCATTTGTAGTTCTTCAAAAGAGGGATGTCTAGGAAGTAAATTTTAGAAGGAATGTCCTTTTATTACTTTCAATTGTATCAACTAGAAGATGAACTATTTTAGACTGACCACCCATCGTTTCATATGTATAGTGATCCTGGAATGATTGATGATATATTTTATAATGTCTATTAGAGAGATCAAACAGGCCTCACGGTGTTGTACGTACTGTCTCAATTTCTAAATTTCTAAAATAAATGCTCAACTGTTCTTAATGAACCTGAATACTGAGTATTGGTGTTGATAATGGTGAAAAGAAAAAAAAATTGTTCTCACTAATTGCATCACTTATCAATGCATGAAAGGCACCAACTGACCATTCTAGAGGTATCACCTATAGGATAAGTGGATTTCCCACCAGTAGAAACAACAACACCATTGGGATTAAGAGAACATTATTCATATAATTTCATGCTCTATTTATATCATTAGACCACTGAAACACAACCCCATTCTTCATAAACCAAGTAAGCAAAAACATTTTCCTTTTAGGTTTGATATGAAAAATCACATTTATGAATGGTGTACCTAAAATATTATCATCTCTTAATGATTATGAGGAGGTGATACATCAATAATTTCTACTATCTTCACACAGTTGAATTTGATGGTATGATGGAATATGGTAATGGTGAGAAATTTCACTAATGTAATACTTAAAACATATATTTTTTCATATTAATCTTCTAACTATGTTGTCAAATTTTTTAAAAAATTACTATCAAATCGTCAAGGTGATTAGAATGTTCCTATTAGTTAAAATCCAAATATTCAACGTAAAATTTGAATAATTTCCCTAGAAGGAGTTTGATAATGTAATGAAATTATTGTATATAAATTCCACATGCATTCATTAAATTGAAAGGCCTCACCCTATTATAAAATACTTCTTTAGGGAGCCCTGAAGGCAGTGTCTTCATCATCATATGTGTCTACTAATATCTGACTATTACTTTAATTAAAATATAAGAAATTGAAGGCTTGATATCAATCTACTGCATTGATTATAATTTTTATGATTAGAACTGAGAACCCGTATTTTATTTATTGATATTTTTGGTCTCTGATATTGATGAAAACCAAAGTTTTCTCATTATTTTATGTGACATTGATTATTTTTTGGATCCATTTCTGTTATAGGGATTCCTAAAAAAATTTGATTTGATGTTATTATCAAATTCAAATTCAACTGTTGAAGTGTGACTTTGATATATCCATCTGAATATCTACAACGAACCATAGTGGTTTTCAATACGTCTTATGTGATGGCCGGAATCATTTGGATCCATTCAAATAGTCACTTTTTAATTCAATGAAATCGAGCTCTTGTGATTCTTTAGAAAAGAGTTTATAATTACTTTTTCAATGAGTGGTATAGAATCAATAATTAGCAGCAGTCATAGATCATCTTCTATACCCAGATTTATCTATCAATGTTCATTAACAGTTGTGGATACTCCTTCTCCAAATGTAATAGCAGCATCTCTAAGGTAATTTTTTTCTTATACTTTATTTTCTTCCTCCTATTATATATTTTTTATATCATGATAATTGACGGATTAAGGGGGATAATTAATGTTAATATAGTGTTTAGTATCCAAATATTTATCCTCCATTGGTGAAATCTCGAATTCATTAGGTTCATTAGAAGAATTTTTGGAAGATTGATCTTTTGAGAATATGGTTTGGGAATTTCTTTATGAGGTATCATTAAAATTATTAGAATATGAGATGCCATCGAAACCTGTGGGATCATTTGAAGCATTAGATTTCATAAAGACCATTGAGAATGTCTCTGAATCTTAGATGATAACTTCAACCTGACTGATGGGTACCATGAATTCACTACTATGTAATATGAATGGTTTAGATAGGTTAATATGAAGATCATTTGGGGTCTTAACTAGAGAAAAATTATGGGTTATGTGTTTCTTCCCTTTCCTATAATATAATATTGTATCAATATAATGATATTCATAAGACTAGAATAATTTATTTTCACTATATAATGTCTGAATGGGTGCATTGAATTGATATTTTTGGAATTTATGGTATGATGAAGGGGTGTAATTATATATGGATAAAAAATACCATCCTATAAATACACTAAAAATTGTATCTTACTGGCTGACCAATAACTCATTATTGGATTCAAGATCCCCAAACAGTGCTCTAATTTTAATAGGGCTAATGGATTCCTATTCACTTTTATCATAATCTTAGAGCGTTACAGTGAAAGAGGATAGATTATATTAATTATATACCAATCGATGAAGCATTATAAAATTAAAAATGATGAATCTAGATCCATTTTCATTGAAATTATAATATATGTAAATGTGATATAATCTCTTGGATATGTATATGGGTATGATGATTCCTTGAATCCCATCATTTCGTTACTCTTTGGTGAAAGATATAACAAAATGACATGCAATAGTACTGAACTAAATAACATATACCAAAGTGCTAGAAACATATGGAACCATGGTCTTCTATGCATGATTTGGAGTATGGTTTGTATTTTTTGTCAATCAGTAGTGGAAGTTCAGAATGTGTACCCACAAAGAGATCATACATTTCAAGAAAATAATGGTATTGAAGGTGGCGTTGTTTCCTAGTGTTGGCCAACTTTTTGGGCTTGAAAATTGAAAAATGGAGAAAAGTTTTTTTGGAAAAGAGACTTGCGCGCCATGTACTAGATGAAGGTAAAACTTGTGTGCCATTTGTTTTTCAAGATCAGAACATGGGAAAATGGAAATGTGATAAGGTATGCGCATGTTTTCGGCCGGTCACGCAAGTGACCTACACGCCGTGAAGAGACTTGGGTGCCGATTCTTAGGAGGACTGGAAACTTGAGCGCCTATAGTTTTTCAAAATCATAACTTCAAAATACGGTAAAGTAAATAAGGTCATGCAAGTATTTGTTTAGGTCACTCAAGTAAGTAGTGCGACAGATTCTAGGGAGGATGAGCTATGTGCCGGAACCTGCGCGCTGAGGGAAGACTTGTGGCCACCGCGCAGGGGGTCCAGTTTGCCTATAAATAGAGGACCCCCTCCTCATTTGAAATGAAGTTAAATACTTATAGATTTTTCGACCTCTCATCGTGTAATTGGTTGAGTCGCGCAAGTGGTTGTTGGGTCGCACAAGTAGAGGTTGCACACCGATTATTGGTTGCGCGACCAAGGCAGTTAGGGAGTTAAAGGAACAATGTCGCGCAAGTTTGGTGTTGAAGGAGGCATTGTCGCGCAAATATTTTTGGTGTCACATGAGAGCTGAATTTGTACAACGCAAGTGACTTGTGCACCAGGATTAAAACTTGCGCGCCAGGCTTGAATAAGCATGCCAGGGTTTTTAAAGTTCATATGTACTTCTGAAGATGCATGAAAGCTGGAATATCGCCCGGTACCCTCAGTGTAAAGTGATATTAGTATTATGTTAAGAGTTGGACTTCAATAGAGTATCTACATATGATAGAGGATGCATTATTATGCAATGATGAAGAGACCTTCATGTCTATAAACTGAGTGTGGCTTCACTAAGGGCAGTGAGCTAGGGGGATTCAACGGGAGTGACCCGAGAAAAGCAGTGAGCTATCCCTGAACCATTGTAAGTGAAGTGTGCTTGGGATAGAGTGATTGTTCCCGAACCATTATAATACATATCTAGTGAAGATTGTGGAATTTGGTATGACCGACAACTTGTCGGCGTATACTCCTTGGATGTAGCCCTTAGTGGTGAACCATGTAAAAAGTGATGTGTCTTCTCTGTGAATGTGAATGTTTGATTTCTAATCATATTCATCATACAGGTTCAACAAGTTTCTACCAACGTGGGAACAAGATCCATCACATTAAAAGAAAAATTTAT
This sequence comes from Viscum album, assembly GCA_963277665.1. NCBI lineage: Eukaryota > Viridiplantae > Streptophyta > Magnoliopsida > Santalales > Viscaceae > Viscum > Viscum album. The sequence goes on from OY728143.1 coordinate 1,022,614,623, forward strand.
CACCCGGATTCACCCCTCCCCTCTTAGGGTGTCCCGGGGTCCTTTAGAAACTTCATCTTAAAACAATTGAGGTCACAATACATCCTCTATGAGTTCTTCACATATATCCTTCGGCTGATTGTCATCATATATAATTGAAATCTTTTCCGGCTCTATTGTAAATTTCATTATAATGTTGTAAATTTCATTCAATGGTCTATATTTTTCAATAAGGATTTATTCCCTTGAATTAATTTACATAGATGTTGTGTCTAGGGAAGTTGAGTCATGTTTTTTATTAGATTTAGTGGAAATTTTGTTTTCTTTTGAAATAGGGTACCTCATCCTTCCCACCTTCATCCACTGGGAAAGTTGTTTCTTATTAATCAACCATTCTAATACATTGATTCTTTCCGAACAATATATGTCGTAATGTTTACTATTGTTTGGTTTGTTGGATGTAATTACCATGAGTTTCAATAGTATAGAAAGATATGTCATGGATTTAGATAGTATATTGTTTTGGACCATGGTTACACCCCCTCTGCATCCTCAGTGCCCTAGGATTCGTTTCTTGTCTCCACAAGTTGATGTGGGATGATCTGGTTGATAATAAAACTCATCATTACATAAGGGATCCACAAAATTAATGATATTAGAATACCCAAATATCAATTCATTATCTATTGAGGACTATAATTTAATGTTCAATTCCTATTGTATCATTTGGAAGGGTAGTTCATATTGTTCCATTTGGTGGGGCAACACCCATTATCTAGAGAATAATGGAAATAATTTTGAGAGATTCATGTATTACATTGTCCACGGTGTAGTTTGATCTTCCTATGTTTTAATTCAAACATTTTTTCATGCTATTTAACATATGACAAGATTTTGGAGGATAGTTCTACCAATATAGTTTTTTATTCATTAGCATTGGTGATAGAGGGAACAATTGGATGTTTTAAAAATAGTGTAATATTAGAAAGAGTATAGTTGATAATGTTTTGGTCAATACTACCACTGATATTATATAATATTATTCCTAGTGACATTTATTAATTCACCTTATTTCTCTGGAATAGTGGAGAAGACGCATGCTACTTGTTTTGGTGGTTTAACAACTTTTAATAATTCGAATTAACCATATTTTTATAGAAATCATTTAAAATGGAATTTCCCAATTTTATGTGCCCCAAAAAATTGTGAAACGTTAAAAATACTGGTGATATTCTTGACTAACATTGTTGGGTATTCATGGAATTGGGTGAGTTTGATGTTTGTTTTAAAAATATATTAAGAAGCATCCAGGAACCTTCTCATCTCGGAATGAGAAGGTTCTGATCTTTGGATCTTCAAACTAATTGTGTTTTGCATCACTCCTTTAACATTGATGAGTTTTCAATTTCTTTTTCACCTCAATGGGGGTTCATCGTGATATGGTGAAATCTTATGGGCATGATCTGATACAGAATCTTGCTTTAATGTGATATTTTTAGTTTTTACATTTCTTATCCACATTCCATGGGATACTAGTGATGATATGGTAATGGATTTGGATTAGAAGTTTAATTCATCATATATTTTTGCAACTATATGATGTTATAGTAACCCACTCATATACATGAATATACTGAGTGGTGTTTTCACATCATCATAGTTTTTTTCTCTATAAACCCACCACAAATATTCGTTTAAAAATTGAATAATAAAAAAATTTTAGACAATTCTATGTAGATGATTATTCAGGGAATATATCATTTTCCAACTATTTTTTCTAAGAGAGGTTAAGGACCCATTGGTATCATAGCTTTGAGATGAAATGGTAATAAAATTTTTGGATGTGGAATTCCCATCCTTTGATCGATCCATCGGGTAAACTGGTGTACTTGATAAAGGATGAAACCTATAAGGATTTTAAATAAACATACGAGCTTCATAGCTTATTATTTCAATAAGGTTCACCTAATGGGACTAATAAATAATAAATAATGTATAAAATGAGGATATAGATCTCCTAAATCATTAATAATTTGAAATATAGGATTTCAAAAATTATGAGGAATTGTTTTATCTACCCATTTGGTGTATCTTTTTTTTCTGGTTGTACTAGTGCATGTTATACATCCGTAGCATCTAATAAAGTTTTAATGAATCTATAGGCTTATAATGTACAATGTGAATGGCTAAAAATGTAGGGCATGGATTAGGGGTATCATAAGATGTACTATATCAATTTTTTCTATCAACACATGTGATTGTGGTAGTTTCATTTTACTTAAAAGAAATTAGTCTAATTTTTTGGTCAATGGTGGATAATCTTAGTATTTTGATGTCACTGGTTCTGAATATAATGGTATTATTTTAATAGTATTTGGGGGACATTGTAAATATTATCTCAATAATAAAAAATGTTACTATTTTAATGAAATCTCATTTAGAAGATTGAAATAAAGTTCTTGTTGGAACAACATATTCATCAGTAACATAACCCATGAGTATTTTTTGGTTATGAGTTCTTAATTTTAACATTTCTATATGATACTGAGATAATATCTCCTCCATTTTTAGGGGATTGAAAAAATCATGAAATACGTTGTATTGAACTACATCCTTACCACTTTTGCATATGCCCATAAAGGGGGGAATAAGTATATCAATGGAATCTGTAAATTTTGGGTAATCCTTTGATTTCTAGTATACATAACTTCTTTATTTGAGTTAGTGTAAAAATTATATTGAATCTATATATTCACTTATTTATATCCCCCATTATCCTTATGTTTTCTAGTACTGTCAATAGTGTCGATGATGTTTACTAACAAGAACTACATTGAGTTAATTTCATCAGTCACTAAATATAATGACCGAACGTTGATCCGGGATTGTCTACTAAAAGAGAATTAATTATCAGGAGAGGTCCTCACAACATTTTATGATTTCTGTGTCCGTCAAGGGATTTCATCCTATCATTCAATTCGCTTATTGAAGTCTTCTGGTGAAGTGAAACCTAAATGGAGCCTCTGGATAATTTTTAGGCATGTATCCTTGAAAGATAAAATGAATTATGGGATGGGATGAACTAGAAAGATTCAATTTTATAAAATCCCTTAACCCTAGAAGATACTTACTCTATTTGAGTTCTAGGAAAAATGATGTAAGACATGAGGGAAAGGGGTTCCCTTATTCTATTTTCACAATTCTTTCAGAATGTTTTTTTGGCTCCAAGAATTTTGTTAAAAATAACACTAAAATTATAGGATTGGTTGTTATCTATATACCTATTCTACCATTTATCTGGATAAATTTATAGATTTATGAATATATTACTGAATATGGGCTAGATGCATTTTTTGACATGGACCTGAGCTACTAGTTTCTCAGGAAATGTTTCACATTTTTATCATTTTCTCTATTTTTTTGATTGAATTCTCTTAAATGGGAGATTTTCTTAATTTTATCAAATTCATTATTCAAAACACTTTTGATGGATTTCCCACTTTTTTCCTAATGTCTTTGAGAGTTATTCTCGGGGAATTCTCACAGAGAAAAACATAAATTGTGAAGAGATTTTGTTCTTGGAAGCTGTCAAAGGGAAGTGAAATTATATGATGTCACATTTGGTGGGTTTTTCTAATCAGGGAGTGACATATTATAAAATTCCTCATAATCCCCCCATCCTGTAACATGAACACTAGATGGGGAGTCATCGATTAGCTGACACAATTCATTTAACGTGTCAAGAGTGGTGCATTTAATTTGTCTGTGTTGTTTTTGCCTCACCACATGTTTTATTTAAAATAAATTTCAATATATTAATCATCCTTGATTTAATAAATTTTACAGTGCGTAAATTCAAACAATTATTATACACAACACTAACTTGGCTTGATTTACAACCAACACCATGTTTCTCCTAAACTATATTTTATTATTATCATTATTTAAATGATATAGTTATAACATAGTCATTAAACCCAATAATATGAATATAAATAACAAATTTCAAAATATTATTTATAATGGCTTCATATACATTAAACATATTGATAATATGATGTATAATTTTTTAGTATAGTCTTTATATGATGGAAAGTACTATTTTCGTAAATGAACTTCTTTTTGCATCTTTCGTTGAAAAAAATAATTTTAAGATCTTTTATAAATTGAAATTTATATAATAATAATCATTTTTAAATTCATATTTTTAAAATTAGATTTTTTTATTTTCTGTATTTTTTTGAGAAACATTAATTTTATTATAAATTGTGAATAATACTGAATAATAATTCAAAAAATATTTTTTCCATATAATTTATTTATATTGATAAATTATATTTTATGTTTGTTTCCTTATAAAAATAGTTCAATTTTACAACTTATAAATAAATTCAGGTAATTTGAATGATCTTTATATTGAATTTAGATATAAAATATCAAAGTATATTTGAACATTCTTACATTAAAAACATGATTTGTCACCACATCTACGAGATTGACATTAAAGTTAATTTCGATACTTCTTTGAACTACTTTTCATGAAACATACATACAATATTTTAATCATTATCATACTTTTATTCTAATAAGATCAACTAAAATTTTGACCAAAAATATTAGTGAATGTGATTAAAATTAATTATAGCGATTAAGGTAACATTATGTTTAACATGGGACTAAAGTTTAAACAAAATAGAAAAATGACCTATACCCATCTCCAACACCCATTTTATGGAAATATTTATTCTATAAACATTATATTAAATATGTTTCATTGTTTTTCATGTACAGTTTTAGATAACAACATGGGTAAACCTATCTATTTTTCAAAAATCCCATGTGTGATCCATCCCTCCTTTATTATAGGCCACCATCTCGTCCCATTCTTCACACATTTCAAACAACATAATTTTAGACAATCATTTACAATGTAAGATAGTAACATACCTCCCTTACTCATTTAATCCAAACATTTGGATGAAATAATCCAAAGAATACCATATGTATAAATGAAATGGAGAAACTCAACAAAGAGGTAACATCCTTTCTCAAGATCATTTCCATTATTTTCAATCTCTACTACCTAAATCCTTATTATACCAAGCATAAATAATAGCCAATGTATCCTCAATGTACTAAAATATTGGTATTATAATGGTTCTACCTACAATTTAATGCACTTACATCTAATAGATAACGATGTTACCATTCTTGTGTACAGTGAACTACCACCTCAAAAAATGGTGTTGTTCATCTTTCCTTTACTTGCTTTCATGGTTAATAATTATGATGGAAAATCTATTTTTATATTACATGTATGATTTTTATAATTTATTTTTTCATATGGATTTATTATAAAACATTTAGCTTCAATAATTCCCTTTTTTGTAAATATAAAATTTTCATTTGGGGAAGTGTGGACTACCGCCTTCACAATGTATGTTGATTCATTAACAAACAACATAGAATGCATTGAAAATGGGACTGTTAAATTATATGATATATATGAAATAATATTACATAGTAAAAATTTTATATAAATATAAATATGTATATATTTTTTATTTACATTTTTTTTCAGTTTAAAAAAAATGGAAACATCATTCATTCGTACATAAGGCCTACTGTCCCAATTAATTGTGTATTCTGTTTCATATTTCTATATTCTATATGGTATTTTAAAATATATATAACGAATATAAATGTTATTTATATAATTGTTTACATTCAATAAGTCATTCTATATGTATTAGGTCCAAAAATATAACAAACTATGGAACATCAAAAAAACATAGTGGATATTACCTAAAGCGAAATCAAAACATAGAATTGTTAATAATCAAGAAATATAAATTAATAATAAACCCATATATGGTATAATATATATTAATATGGTTGTATAAATTATTTAAAATAAAAATATATTTATTATATAAGAGTTTTGTATGAGTACAAAGAGATTTAACACAAATGGTATGCGGATTGGTAGTCTCACTTTTATTTCTATGAGATTTACACCTTATTCACCACTCATTTATTTTGTGTGGTGTATACAATTCCCATGAATATATTATATTAATTATACCATTCAATTTATATTATTTTATATATCGATTTTATAATATCCCTTTAATGGGGTTTATGTTTTAAAAGATACCTAATTGGTAAAGTCGTTTTGTCTCAATTTTCCATATTTGAGATAGATGCGATGAGATTAAAAGAATGTATTCTGAAAAATGTAATCGAAATTATATTTTATGAACATTTTCATAGATAGTTGTTTTTAAAAATGTTGTATGATTATAGGGATTCTTTTATATGTTTTTAATTCATTTTTATAGAAAATGTTTTTCAAAATATTCTCCATCATTATTTATAAATTTGCAATGTAAAAAGATTTCCATATGATTTCATGCCCTATTTATATGTTTTCAAATTTTTTTATATAAATTTTTTATCAAAAAAAATATATGTTTTTAAAATAATTTTTATTGAAGATATTATATTTTTCTTATGGGATTTTTTTAAATATATTTCAATATTATTATCCATCTAAAATGTAATATTTTTTTATTACCCATGCTTTTCATAGTAATGATTTAAAGGATCCATTAATATTATTTCTTTTAATGGTTAAAGATTTAATATTTTTATGTTCATGTAACTCATTTCTCTTTTATAGTTTACATGTTTATGAATGTCCATTCTTTTTAATGGGATATATATCAATGATTCCCACTTGTTTTAATGGGATATTCTTTGATGAATAAATTATGAAACCTACATGACTTATATAGGTTATGATGAGATCAAATGTATATGATACCCATTTCAGTTCATGTATGATATAGTGTTTATAAACCCCATATCTTTTTATGGATCATGATATAATGAATGTTTTATTATCTTTCAGAATATGTATATATGATTTTATTATGTGAGGGGTGACACAAATATCTCCATCCAATGCATTGGGTAATGATTTATATCTTAAATTATAATGACAGGAATCAATTTGTACCGCTTTATCCAATATGGGAAGATGGGGAAATCTAATCCTTTATTATTAAATGACAAAGACTCGATATACTGGTTTTTCCATACTAGTATGCGTAGTCACCATGAAGATGGAATAATGTGAAACCCGTTCCACTATAGGAAGTGGTGAAACCTGATCCACTATGGGAAAACGGGGAAACCTGATTCCTTAAAAGGAATTGAATGGGATTGGGGAAGGTGGTGATTCTTGCTTAGAAGGTTTACTCCGATGATGTTCTCTAATAAGATAATGTAATTCATATTGTCTTATAGGGAATGGTATTGCATGTTTATGTGTGTTTCACATTTCCATTTATTATTCCAATCTTATAATATCATGTTTCATACTTTTTATTATCTTATGATTCATGTTTTATGAACATGTAATAATTAAAACATAATTTATTATTATGGTATATTATAAGTAGGGTATGCTTTTTTAATGTTAATATCATGTTCTCAAACCCTTATGATCTTGTTTATGCTTAAATATTTCACTTATATACCCTTAATGAGTATCTAAGATCACCACTTTTTTTTGTTTCCTACCACATGATATAAAGATATGTATTATTTATGTTGTATCTAAGAAGGTTTTTGGTCATGAATAACCTATTGGGATATATCTTTTCTCTCTTATATACCATTTTTTATGTTTCAACATTTCCAAAGGCACTAGACTAATATTTTCTTTGAAAATCTAATTGTATAGTCTATTATTTATTCCAAAAAAGTGATGTAATATCACCATATGAATATATAGGGTCACCATAATGTGTACCTTAAAAATGTGTTAGTTAACCTTATTAAACTAGTTTGATAAAAACATAGTTATAAATGTAATGAATTCCATATGGATGAGAAAAAGGTTCGTAAAATGTTCTGGTTTTTTGTAAATAATAGAGACTTTTGAATCATAGAAAAATATCAATATGTGGATTTTATAAGTTGATGTGGTTATTCATATATACACCTAGGGGTAGCAACTAGGAAAAGGTGTTTTGGACCTAACATGACCAAAACATAGTACACAAAAATGAGCATTACTGCTAACCTAGTTTGAAATTCTGATGGGACATAATTTTAGAATTCACAAAATCTTAAAAAACCATCATGAAGGATTTACAAATATGTTTTTATTGAATAGATTACTATAAAAAATGGTTTTAGATATTATGTAATGTTTCATAATTTAGATATTATGTATGTAGGTTTTCATGATTACATGGTTCATTATTATGAAAATTGTTTCTTACTATATTCTTTTTAGTTTTAGTTAAGGGATGGAACACAATGGAACCTTGTTAGAGGTGTTTGAGATGGATAATACAATTATTGTTCTCCTGATAATCTGATTCATATGAGATTTTGAATTAAAAACCTTGTTTCTATGATCACACAACTTTTTTAAGATAGGAACCATGTTGAGCATCTAAATAATAATTTAAAGGAAATCCTTATGTTTATTTATTCGGAGGAAATGGACACATTCTTACATTAGGTCATCTGATCTACATATTCTAAAAACTATATTTATTTCCTTTAAATTATATTATTTAAACTGTAGTGTTGGGATACTGAGAATGTTATTTTAACTAGTTATTGATTAGAAGATTACGTATACTAGTAGTCGACAATAATCCAGAATATGAGGAAGAAAGATGAAATTGAATCCATGGATTAGGATGAGTTAAATAATTTATTCTTTAGTAAGTACATTCCTTATGTTTTTTGTATGAATATGGAAAAGTTGTTTCATGAGTTGAATCAAAAGGATGATGAAACCGTTTGTACCTATTAGGCTAGTTTCATAAGGCATTCGAGTTACGCTTATATAATTATCATCCAACATAGATGTAATTTTGGTTGGTTCATCAATTTATTAACGACATGTCCAATATAAGAATTGGACATAATATACATTACTTTTTATAAAGTGATTGTGCATTTTGTAATCAAGGTTGGAATGGAGGTTGGAGTTACTCATCAATCTCATCTTTTTAAAAATAAAATGAATATAGCGTTGAATGGAAAATATAAAATCCATTAATAGAATGAGAGAATCCATCCATTATGATGTAACTGTGAAAATTAACCTAGAGGGATTATCATTGGGGGACTAATAAGGATTTTAAATGTAGAAGGGAATGCAATGGGGAAATTGATTACTGAATTGTTTGGAAGAAGTAACATAATGATGAAAATATGTGAATAGATATATAGAATGGGCTTACCACACCTTATTGCTTTATGTATAATGGGGATGAGAATTTATATAACAATTACCCAATCCCATAAGTTAGTGATGATGATCGGCATCAGCAATATCTAAAATCAAGGTATACGATGAAATCTCATGTGATCACTTTTTATGATGAGGGATGTGATAATGATGTGGATAATGTTACACATACCATCAAATCAATATTTTTTAATGAATTACTTGATTTTTTATCTAACTACTCTTTTTATGTAAATACCTTTATAATTATTTTATGATTCCACCAACAAGAGTAGATGTAGAATTATATGTAGAAACCCATAATGGTATGAAGATTTCATCTCATGTATATGATTCCTCTTTTGTTGGTATTTGTGCAATTATCCTTCATTTATGTCGTTCCATTCATCCAAATGTTGAATTTTATGTCTTCATAGGTATGGATAGGCTTTCACTACATAAATTCCAAATCAATTTTCGAGTAAACGAAGCTATTCCTTATATTTCAAACCAACCTATTATTTTCACTCAATGTGATGACAAGTACAAGTATCTTATTAAGATTACATCCATTGAATAGTTCTTCATTTCCATTCATATGTCTTTCCCCCCTAATTGTTAGGGAAAACCATAATAAAAATGGTATTCCAATTATTCCTGAATTTATGGATGTGTTCTCAAAAGAGTTTCATAATCTTCCACAGAAACATGACGTTGAGTTTTCGAATGAACTCGTACCTGGTTCAACACCAATTTCAAAGGATCCATATATAATGGACCAAATTGGGTTGCAACAAATTAGGAAGAAACTCGAAGAAAACCTTGATAAGGTCTTCATTGGGACATTTGTTTCACTTTTGGGTGCACCTATCCTCTTTGTAAAAATTAAATATGTATTAATGTGACTCTTCATTGATTATCGGGAGTTGAAAAAAAAATCATGATCAATAAAAAGTATCATCTTCACTATATTTATGACTTGTTTGTGCAACAATGTGGATATCAATACTTTTACAATAATGACCTTCATTCTGGATATCATCATTAGAGGTTCATGAAAGAGTATATACCGAAGAAAACATTTGGTACAACATATAAACATTATTAATATATAGTGATGCATTTTAGTCTTTCTAATTCCTCACATATATTCATGTATTTGATGAATATAGTCTTTAGATATTATGGTAAAATTTATTGATGATATTCTTATCTATTGAATGAGAAATGTAGAGCATGAATGCTATATGAATGTTGTATTAATGACCCCAAGGAAGTCTAAACTATAAGAACACATTACATGGCTGGAATCTTGGATGAAAAAGGATTCATACATGAGTCACATAATCTCAACATATTGTGTTGTAGTAGATAGATAAATGGTGGAAGCTATTGAATAGTGTAATAGACAAACCATAATGACTGAGATATATAACTTTCTTAGATAATCTGTATACTTTCAACACCTTATAGAGAATTTATCATTACTATCAAATCCAATTACCATGTTAACTTGAATGGCTAACAAGATCTTCTGGATAGATGAATATAAAGAAAATTCAAGGAACTAAAGAGAATAATGGACATCGCACATGTTCTTCCATTACCATATAGTAGAGAAGGGTTTTCAACCTATAATGGTTCATCCATGAAGGGATTGGGATGTGTACTTATGCAGAATGACATGTTTATCTATTTTTCCTCATGAAAGTTGACGATCCATTAGTAAAATTATCCAAATCATGATTTGGAATAAGGTACATCAATTTTTCCATTAATGATACGGGTGAAATTATCATTATAGATACCATTATGATATACATAATTATCAAAAAAGTATAATATATATATATTAACATCGTTGGAGTTGAACATGAACTAGAGATGATGGTTGGAGATGACAATGGATTATGAATGTTCTATACGTTACCAACCAGGGAAATTGAACAAGGTGGTAAATTATTTGAGTTTAATGTATAGAACTAACATATCAGTGATGAGGATCAGAAAAGAATCAATATTTCTACATTATTAAAGGATTGAAATAGAAATCCTAAAGGAATGGGAGTAATTTTTTTTTCAATTGAATATTAAACTATCATTCCATGTAATGATTAGAGAGGTGCAAAAGTAATATGTGGAGTAGAAAATAATGATAAAATCATACCGAAGATTAGCCTTGATAATAATGAAAAATATTATTTAGGAACTTGGTATGTGTTCCCTCTATAACGTATATAAAGAATGATTTGTTAGAATAATATCATAGTTCATCTTTCAATGTTCATCATTTAAGTATGAATAAGTACAACGACATGAAATAATACTTACAGTGGGATGGAATGAAGATGGATATCAGAGCATTTCTCATGACCCGTCACCCCGGGCCCATGCCGTGACTACCCCATGCCTACCTTCCATAAGCTAGGGGTTGGAAACTATCATAGGAAATGTATTCAATTAAATGGGTTGGCATTGCCTCAAAACTTGTAAAAAAAACATGGTACACTACACACATGTAAAATACAATGGAATATGTTGAACCCACAACTAAAAACCATCACGGAGTGTAATAGTAAGTAATAATGTTAAGGGAGGGGGGGGGGTAGAAAATAAGCCCAAATGAAATTTAAATACAACAAAAAGGAAAAATAGATCCTGAGGTTTTTCTTCCAAGGATCCTACCTGATGTGTAGGTATAGATCGTCACTGTAGTTCTCTACGACAGGTAGTCACCCCCATAGACCATCAAGTCCTGGATCCTCAAGACTCAGTCAAAGCTGCCCATCGCCTGAACAAGACACAACATGGTACGAGCGAAGCCCATGTAGAGGTAAGTAAAAAAATCACAGTAAGTACCCTAATACCCTAGAAGGTCTCTCTAAATTCCACAAAATATAAACCAGGAAGAATGATCCCAATTAAACAAAATGAAAGAAAAACAAAAATCACACCGAGTATACAAGTCAGTGTTTAGGAATACAGATTATTAGTCTTAAGATGTATCATTTTATTCCATTAGGATGTTTCCAAAACTGATCCATCGAAGATTTGTTCCTTTATTGATCCACATAGGGTCGTATATCACTGATCCATGATTGGCCTATCTATGTCTCGTACTCATTGGGTCATGAACTTCTGATCCATATAGGGTTGCGAGAATGCCGATCCACATCGGGTCTCTATGATGTAGATCCACACAAGGTCTTTATGATGCAGATCAACACAGGGCCTCTAGGATGTTGGTTGACTCTGGGTATCTACGATACAGATACACACAGGTTCCCTATGATGAAGATCCACATAGGTTTGCTATGATGCTCATCCATATAGGGTATCTATGATGATGATACACAAATGGTATATATGATATAGATCCACACAGGGTGGCTATGATGATGATACACAAATGTTTGATATGATGCAGATCTATATAGGGTCACTATGATTTGGTTCCACATAGGTTCACTGTGATGTTGATCCACACAACGTCATTATTCAAATGACAGCTAGCCACGATATTTCCGGATTCGGTTCACACGAGTTCTGTAGAAACTACTCCCCAAGATATCAGTCATGCTTCAACTTCCACAAAGATCCACAAAGGAGTAACCAAACATACTGACATGTTGTAAGGGTTCCAAAGTGATAAACGGCGTGCCAATCAGATTCCCGATATGTGATTTGTACGCATTTTAGTACCAAGGGCCCGGTTGGATTACGGTCCGATCCAAGTCGATCGTACTCAAACCTTATCCAAAAACTCAGGTGGAGTATCTGAAATTGAACATCTTGTTACAATAATTCTATAATAATAGATGGGTTGTCAAATAGATATCTCATTTGTGAGGTATGTCCATATAAGGGTATCTGGGCCGAAAAGGGTTGGTGTCCGATTGGACCCCACCCGCCCCGAACTGCGCCGACCAGGCCCAGTTCAGGTCGACCCTACATTGTTTGGGTCCACCCGAGTCCAACCCGGCAAGGACAAAACAGGCTAGGCTAGTTGGAGTGGGTAGGGCCACAGACCACCTCGGGCCACCTTGATTGATTTTCGGCCCACCTATGATTGGTGAGAACCTCTAAGCCACGCATGGTCATCCCCCTTCTTGAATGGACATTCAGTCTGTTCGGATTGTAATGGTGGTGCCACGTGGTGTTTTCCCTTGCCAGCAGTACTCACGGGGTGTAGGTCCCCTCTTTCGCAGGTCGTAGTTGCGGCCTCCCTCTGTGCCATGTGCCGACGTATTTCCCTACAGCCAACATGACCGGCTGAGGGCTGGTTTCCCCTACATCCCGTCGTGACTCCTTCAGGCACTTCCATCCTTTGTGGTAGGTATGATCTGGCCGCCCCCATATCTCGCCAGCGCCAATCTCTGGGGTTGTTGGGTCATCCACATGCCATAGGGTGACCTATGGTCTTTCATTTTCCCTTCAAATTTCATCTGTGAACCTCCCGGAAGCTTCCATCACTACGTAGCTCCCAGATTCATCTTGCCACTATATTTTATAGTTTCCTATTAAGTACTCCCCCACAGCCGAGTTCGTTGGATGGTCCATGCATTATTCTTTTGGATCACACCATCCACATTATCATAACATCATAGGAAGGATATTTATATTATAAAAACTCACATAATGAAAACCCCCAATATCCTCCTTCATTAAATAATGAGACGCGGATGAACCTGTTGGATGGATGATCCATGTTCTTCATAATATTCAAGGATGGGGTAAACATGAGGAATCAAGCATAAACCACCCACCTCATGATCATTAATAGATTTTGGAGTTGTGGGAGAAGATTCCATGTTTTTTGAAGCCATAAAAATTGTTGTTTTTGGATTGATTCCTCCAACGTCATCATTTAAGCCTCTGTTCTTCATTGGAGAGAACTTCCTTGTGGAACATTGTCAGAGGATCAATATTTGAGTTCAAAAAACCCATGCATGAGATTCATTAAAATATATATGAGGAACTAACCATGTTGCATAACATTAATGGTGTTCATTAATGTAACACATTTAGTGTTCTATAAAAATGACAAACATCGAGGATACAGAAACCTGGGGTTAAGTCATTTATTCACCAAAAAACTATGTGGTCCCATCACATCACTCAACAGTTACAAAATGAGAAAAAATAACTCATAGAGATATTTAATTTTTTTATAATGTCTAAAATTTAACATTTTCATTTGACCCTGGCGGTTTGAAGCTATGATTCACCAAAGAGAATCTAGGCAGTACAAATTTTATGGTTTCCTTGGATATCTAATTCGATCATTGATTCAGAAGATATAAATCACCGCTTTCACATTTAATTAATGTACCTTAAAAATGATAAATAATTATTTACAGTCACCCTCGAGCCACGCTAGTTGTGGTTAGGTACCGCCAAATGGTAATACACTCTCACAAGCTCAGTGGTACTCTCAGATATCCAATATGAGTACCTATTTAGGTGTTATAGTATATAACAATAAAATAATTGTTACGTAATTATTTTATTTATGAACTAAAACAAACATCCACTATTGGACCGCACAGACACATGGTATGATCTACATAAGAAAATCATACATTCATGGGTTTAGAAAATGGTCTATCATTATTAATCTGTGTCTCCATTCATTATTTGTATGAATTTTAAAAATAAAAAATATTATTTAATTTTTTATTTACAGTTACACCATTTTTGGGACTTCCCATTCAAGACCTACACTGAATTATCATAAGTCACACCAAGGGTAAAATCCCCATCTTGAATGCAATAGTGCCATCAAATTTCTGATTTGGTAACCCATTTAATAATTATTGTGATTTTTAGGAAAACCACTCACATTCTCTATTTAATTCATAACATTTTTTGAAAGATCATTCCACACATGTCGGGCATCAAAATAACATGTTTTCATTCTTCGTAGTCTCGTAATTATTCCTTATAATAATAAATAACAATACAGAATTTCTGGTACATTACATTCTCCCCACCATAGGGATTTACTTTCTTAAAAGCCAATATAAAGGAAAATCAATCAAATGAGGGAACTGCGTATGAATCTAAGCCTCCCACTCCCATGTCCTCTCATGGATATTATCATGCTACCACCAAACTCACACTAGAGGGATCAACCATCCATGAAGGAATCATTCTTGTCAATCCTATATCTCCACAAGGAACTCCCTAAAAGTCTCCCCATCATCAAAGTCCAACTCTACCTAGTGCATAACGTGCGATGGATCAGGAATTATTCTTCTCATCTATGAAACATGGAAAATGTTATTCACCCAATGAATCTGGTGGGGATCATTTAGGCGGTACTCCATCTCACCAAATATACTAAGAATCTAGAACGGTCTGATGAAACTTATAGATTGTTCGCTGCTCTGGCCTAATATCTACAATCCATGTTTGGGTGATACCCATATGAAGACATTATCACCCACCTCTAACACCTAGGGTATCAGTCTCTTATCGAGATAATACTTCTTCAGCTCTTTGCATTCTTCATTCACTCTTGAATGATCTATACCTTCTCATTGGTAGTCCTTACAATCTTTAGACCCATAAGTGCTGACTCCCCCGGGCCTTTCCAGCAAATAGGTTATCTTCATGGTCACATATATAGGGCCTCAAAATAATCCATGCTGATGGTGGAGTGATAACTATTGTTGTGTGTGAACTCCACTAGTTTAAGGTGGTCCTCCAAACTACAGCCTAAATCTAGGACACAAGAATGAAGCAAATAATTGAGTGTCTATATGGTATTCTCTGTTTGACCATCTGTAAGAGGATGAAAGGTGGTTCTCAAGCGTAGCTAAGTTGAAAATGCCTCTTGAAATACCATCCCATTACAGGAGGTAAAAAAGCATCACAATCTGATACGATCATCGATGGAACCCCATGAAGTCAAACAATATCATATATGTAGAGGCATTATAAGTCTTCTTTGATCGTTGCTCTCAGATTGGTATGAAGTGTGTCACCTTGCTGATTCAGTCAACGATCACCTAGATGGTATCATGGACCCTGGACATACGTATTACCTCTGTCATGATGTCCATGGAGATACCATATCACATCCATTTCGGAACATCATATTATCATGGAAAGTCTGCTGAAACCGGATGCTAGACCTTCACTTGCTGACAAGTGAGGTATCATGTAACAAACATTGCCACCACAATATTCTACTTTGGACACCAGTACTAATATTGGTGGTTCCGGAACATCTTCTCCACACCATGATGTAAGTTCAAAGGGGGTGTATGTATCTCCCTCAAAAACTTCTCCGATAGAATCATAGGTAGCATAGTGCATCCTCTGAAGAAAATGAAGTGCTCCCCACCTTATGAAAAATCCACCAGCAGCATGTCCTGAGGATATTTGAGCACGTCGGGCCTCACAGCCCACTTCCCTAAGTTGTGCATCCTGAACACACTGAAGGAATGGGCTAGTGATAGTAATATACTAGTGGTATGCTACCCCATCACTATACATGAATGTCATCTTAAACGCGTATGGCTGCTTTGTTTCCTTACTCAGTTACTTCTATCCAGACCACTTGTTCAGTGTGTCTACCTCCACGTTCCCAATACCAAGAGTGTATACTATCAAATATTAATTTTCCTATAGGAACTCTAGCTAACGTCTTCGTCTTAGGATTATGTATTTCTATGAGAAGATATACCTTATACCCATGTGACTGTAGTAGACAATAAATTATTCTCTTAACTATACTCTCATCACCCAGAGCTTCGTGGAATCCCTCTAATATGAGGTTGTAGATATTGGTGTCATCCATGGATTCAAGATAATACAGAAGTCCCTCTACCTATGGCAATTTAATCCTAGAGACATATTTTGAATGGATTTCCCCGAACTCTTCCACTTCTGATGGTAACTGAATACTAAAAACACCTGCTGCCATGAAGGTAAGTCTGACCGACTAAATATTGATCAGTTACACCCTCCTATGCATGATTTTATCTTATGTGGCCAATGTTTCCTTTTTTATGAACAAGATATCCACCATTGTAATGTTGTAGATATACCATAACCATTTTTCCTAAAATATTCAATATGAACTTGAAATGTTGATAACTATTCTATACCCATACTATCATTGTAAGGCCTCAACAATGACACCAAGTGGTTCGATCCAAATCTCTCGCCTTAAGGATTATAGAAAATGGTCAGCATATGTGTGATTATGAGGTAACCTCGCATAGGTATCTATCGACATAAGGGTCAGGTCAACTATAAAACTATAATCTAATGGTATTGAACTACATTTGTGAAGATAAGGAATGATTAATACCTATGTATATTAATACGGTATATACTAGTCGCCTCATATTGTACCTCAAATCATTCCAGGAGCCCTTGGTTGACACTCCTTGTGTTCATGCTGGTACTACCTTACACTAATCTTTAGCTCCCTATTCTTGGTGGGGTCTACATTGCGGTGGTGGTTGTAACATATCAAAATATATACCACGTCATGTTTCTCTCCTAGCATACCTTCCACATCTATTTCCCTGATGATTCATATGTCCCAACCACTTAATCTTCCGAAAACATTATACACACCCATGTACTTGAGACTTGGGTCAGTTTTCTGCATTCACACTACTAAAATTCATAGGATGTATCTACTCAGCCAAATAACATTCAACCACAATATTTATCTCTTGCACACTAATATATGTTAGAATGCACAGAGTAATAGTGATGGCTCAGATGTCCCTAAACACAACTCGATCAGAGTTTTGAGCCCTGAAGAAATGTTCGTATCATATTCATTGAGTACCTAGAATGGTCAGTAGGCCTTGACGAATTCATAGATACCAACATGTTGTCCTGTCGAAGCTGTAGAAGCTCTTGGGAACACATACCACCTAGATCGGTATGGAACGATACCCATTATATGAGGATTGTTCTCATGATCTGTCCACATAAATATCACCTCATCATTAGGTAATGGTAATCTAAGCCCTTCCATCGCATGGATGAGCTATATATAAGTCTCACTACCAAGACCACCATCAGATCTAATGGTGCCCTGGCTAGATGGAAACTCGATCACCACCTCAATATAGTCCTTAGCCGCCTATGATTCGGGCTCACCTCAAAACCAATGGGGCATAAGTCACTGAAACTAATTTAATGAAGGGATCCTATATGGTTCCTCTACTAGTTGTTCTAATATTAACTACTGACCAATGGGAAATGGTATCACTGAGACACTTCCTGAAGGTACCATCTCTGGTAACAATCCTTGTACGAATGCCTCATCACACTCTGGACCATCCTCACGGTCACACATTTGAATCAAAGATGGTTGTCTGTATTGAGGATTATTGAAATAGAACCCAGATGAAATACGGTCCGTATGATATTCCTGGTGAGATGACTAAAAATATTTCAGAAGAAAAACATTTCAAAAACCCACATTATCATTGCTTTCGTGTACTGAATTGAAAAACAGAATTAAGAATCATGATGAATGGACACGTTTTTTTCCACACCAACACTAGACCCTCTAGATAAAAAATCATTACACAATATGCTTAACACTATTGAAATATTGAAATCATAGACTCTTAGTTCCTATGGTAGAACTAACCCCTCTGATACCACTTTATCACGACAAGTTTGTTGGGGCACATGTCATGACTACCCAAGGCTCACCTCCCATATTCCAAGGGATGGTGACTAGCACTAAAGAGAAATTTCAATAAAATGGGAAGTATTTCCTCAAAAATATTATACAAATAGACATGGTGCACTACAAACATGTAAAATAAAACTAACAAAAAATGGTGCAACAACTAAAACCATAACAATGTGTAAAAGTTAGTACGGATGTAAATGGGGTAGAATAGATGAAAAACTGAAAAGAACATACAAACAAATGAAAGATAGATCCTACAGTCATCTTCCCGTGATCTTACGAGATGGGTAGGTACATCTTGTCACTACGGTTCTCCACATCAACCAAAAACCTCCAAAAACCGTCATGTCCTGTCTCCTAGAGACTTTTTCAAAGCTGCTTGTCATATTCACAAGAAAAAAAAAGGTGCCGACAAAGCATGTGCATGGGTGAGTATAAAAATATATAGTTTGGACCCCAAGGCTCCCAATTGTGTTTTTGAATTCAACCAATGAAAAACCCACAAATAATTATCACAATTATAAAGCACAAAGAAATACATAGGTTACACCCTGTATAAAACTTAGAGTTCACAAATAAAGAAGTTTATACATAAGATGTATCATTTTATAACATTAGGATGTATTCACAACTCAACTATGACGGATTTTTTCCATTCACGATCCATGTTGGGTCATATATCGTTGATCCATGATGGGCCGCTCAAAGGATGGTCCTGGTTGGGTCGCACACTACTAATCCACAATGTGCCTATAGAACACTAATCCACATAAGGTCATTATAATGTTGATCCACACAAGGTCTCTATGATGCTGATCCACACTGTGTATCTATTATGAAATCTACACAGGGTTTCTATGATGGTGATCCACATAGGGTTTCTATGAAGCTGATGCACACATTGTTTCTATGATGCTGATCTACATAGGGTCTTTATTATACAGATCTACATAGTCTCCATATGATGTTGATACACCCAGGGTCACTATGATGCAGATCCACACATGGTCACTATGATACAGATCCACACAGGGTTACTTTGATATTGATCCACATATGGTCTATATGATGCTGATCCATACAGGGTCACTATGATGATGATCCACACATGATCGCTATGATGCTGATCCACATAGTGTCACTATAATTTTAATCCATAGAAAATATTTATGATATTAATCCACACATCGTCGCTTTGATACTGATCCCAACATGGTCACTATGATGTTGATCCAGACAAGGTCTCTATTCAAAAGACTGCTAGCCACATGATTTCCTGCAATCCATGCACTTGAGTTTTGTAGAAACTGCCCCTCAAGATATCTATCATGCCACCACTGCCACTATGTTCCAAAAAATTGTAAATCAAAAGACCACCATGTCGTAAAGGTTCCAATGAGATAGACAGGCCATCAATCGTATGCTCGGTCTATGAGTTATAAGAGTTTTAGTATCGAGTGCCTGGATGGATTCATGTTCGATCCAACACGACTGTACTAAAACTTTATCCAAAAAACTCAGGTGTAGTATCTCTAATGGACCTTCTTATTCCACGTATTTTAGTGCTGAACATGTATCATAAAAAATCTTTTTTTAGATACAACCTTTTACACATATCTGAGATTAAAAGGGTCATGATCTGATCTGACCTAGTTGGACCAACCCAACTCGGTTCAGGAACGACCCGGTTATGACCTAGACCAGAGCGAACTAGATGGGATAACAAGAGTGGGCTGGGCCACTGGCTTAGCCCATTAGGTTGTGGACTAGCCTGGACCAACTAGGCTAGGCAAGCCCTGCCTCTGCTGGGCGTGACACGCCGAGCCGAGTTGGGCCGACTCCCATTCCTGAATAGGCATTATGTCCATATGGATTCTAACAGTGGCACCATGTGGATCCTCCCCCTTTCAGCGGGAACTGAGGGGCGCGGGTCCCTTCCGCCATGGTTCATGGCTCGGCTGGAAAACAGCCGTCCACCCATACTACCCATTGCAAAAACACCATCATCTCTGAAAAGCAAGAGCCATTTGCTGCCTGTCGTCGGCATCGCATCACCGGCGGGGCTTCTCTGAGACACTATGTGAGCTCTGTGGGTCCGTTTTCCCTTCTAATTGAGCCTATGGGCCTCCCGTGATGCATCCGACTATCGTGGCTCTCATATTCATCCTACGACCATTTTTTCTTGTTTCCCATAAAGAACACCAACACTACTTTGTTCGGATGAGGGTCTGAGCCTTGTTTGTCTGGACCACACCCTCTGCTTTAGAATAACAACATGGGAATGATATTTTAATTTTAAAAACTACCAAAAAGAAAACTATGCAATATCATCCCTCATAAAATAATGAAACAAAGAACAACCTATTGGACAGTAGAACTGTTTTCTTCATAATATTCAAGAAAGGGGTAAAGGGTAAAATTTAAGGATAAAACCCCTACCTGAATGTCAATAGAAGCTTTCATGGATGTGGGAGAAGAATCAACATTCATTGAAGTCTTCTATGTTCAACATTTCGAGATTGATTCTTCCAAAATCATGGTTTAACCCTCCATTCTTCATTGGAGGGAAAGACATTGTGGCACATTATTATATGTTCCTCACTTGAATGCCAAAAGCCCATGCTTGAGTTTCGTTTAAATAGATTTGCGAAACCAACCACAATGCATGAAAATAATGTGGTTCATTAATGAAATGCATATAGTGTTCACTAAAATGACCAATGTAGAGGTTACAGAACCCAATGGTCAAGTCATAGAATGAATTATTAACGATGCGGTCAAGCCACATAACTCAATTGTTATAAAAAGTGATTAAATAGCTACTGGAGATATTTTATTATTTTTTTGTATAGTCCAAAAATTAACATTTTTACCCTAACCGTTTTGATTGATGTTTTGATTTGCCTAAGAGAACCCATGAACTGTGAATTGAATGGTGACCATGGATATTTAATGCACGCAATGGTTCAAAAGATAGAAATAGTTGGTCACACATTTACTGAACGTACAATAAAAAGGTTGAAAAATTTATTAGCATTTTCCCATGACCTGCACCAGTCGAGGTTAGGCTCAGCATAATAGGAACACACCATAAAAAACTCAATGTTACTCTCATATTTCTAATCATATTTACCATTTAAGAGTTATAGAATTTAACAATAAAATAATATTTAAATAATTAATTTATTTATGTCCAAAAATTATCTTCCACTGTTGGCGTCTACCAGCCAATGTTAGGATCTTCCCGGGGAATTCATACCATCTTGTGTTCATTAGGGGTTTTAAATTTTTAATCTATGTATCCGTTCATGGGATATAAGCCTCTAAAATATAAAATAATTTTATTTAATTACATTATTTATGGTTGCTCCATTTTTGGGTTTTCTCACTGGAGGCCAACACCGACTAATATTAAGTCGCTCCATGGGTAAACACACCATCCTGAACGCAACAATGCCCTCAGATTTCTGATCTGAGCACTCGTTTAAGTGTTATTTAGATTTTTAATGAAAACAACTCATGTGCATTATTCAATGCTTAACATTTTTCAACAGATAACTTTGTGCACTCCGGGCCTCAGAATCACATGCATCTTATTTTTTGTAGTCTCGTAATAATTACATATAGTAAAAACATAAACGGGATTTCTGGTACATTTGAGCATTTGTATCTCAGTTCTTAGTATTCAATCAACATAAGGTATTGTTTAAAAAGTCTAAGGGGATGTTTCATCCATTATCTAGACTAGAATGGGAATGATATAACATAATTATGGATTATTTTAATGGGATCCCCAAATCATTATGTGTTTTAATTCAATATGGGTGGTAGTCAATCACATTTTTAATTCATCTGCCTTCATCACTATTATTGAATAATTATATCTAGATAAAATTTCCAAGATATACATTAAGGATGTGGTAAAGTGAAATGGAGTACAATATTGTATTTTATCAGATTGGGATATGAGGTTTACCTCATTGTTCTATAAAATCCTCTACCAATCACATGTTATACAGTTAGGTTTTAGCACTACTTATCATCCTT
This sequence comes from Viscum album, assembly GCA_963277665.1. NCBI lineage: Eukaryota > Viridiplantae > Streptophyta > Magnoliopsida > Santalales > Viscaceae > Viscum > Viscum album. Next base: position 1,022,637,587 of record OY728143.1, read on the forward strand.
AGATAGATGGTCAGTCTGAAAAAACAATTAGAAACCTAAATGATATGATGGGATCTTGTTCATTGTATTTCAATGGTATGTGTGATCAAGACTATCCTCTAGTATACTTTTATACAACAATATATTTCCCTCAATCATTCTAATTGATTCTTATGAATCCATCCATGTAATGAAATATAGATATCCATCTTTTTGGATGATGCTGGAGAAACAAAGCTAATATGACCTAAAAATGATGAATAAGTGACAGAGAAGGATAGATCCAATCAACATCCTATCAAGGAATATCTATGTCGATACAAAATTAATGTTAATAATCGTCAATGTGACCTATAATTTGTTGTTTGTGATAATGTGCTTCTATGAATTTCGCCATGGATAATTATTTTGAGGATTGAGAATAAATGGTAACTATGACCCTAGTATATTATCCCCTTTGATATTATTGATCATATCGAAATTTTAGTATATCTCTAGGAACATCTACCAAGTCCCTGTAAATTCCATGATGCATTTCATTTATCACTCCTAAGGAAGAACATACCTATCCTCTCACATGTACTGGAATAAGAGGTCATACCCATGGATTATTACCAATCTTATATGGAAACACCAGTTGAAATTATGGTTCATACAATTAATGTTCTATGAAACATAATGAACCACATGTTCAATGTTTTTGTTGGAGAAACCTCCTTTTAGAGGAAGCCACAAGGGAACTTTAGGATATTATGAGGCATATGTATCCTTGTTTTATTGAATTAGAATGACATATTTTTTTTGTAAAAACATTTTAATGGTGGTAAAATGTAACACCCATACTTTCAATGATCCCTTTTAAGAAATATTTTATTTTTTATGTCGTATGATTAATATAACAAGATACATCAACTTGGAATGTGTTATATGAAACACTTAGTTTCTATAAAACATCATTTTTCTGTTATAAATATTTAAATGATATAGTTATAACCTACTTCTGAAAAATTATTTTATAAATAGTAATGAAAAATTTTGAAGTATATTATATAATTTTTTATATAAATAAAACATATTGAAAAAAGAAAATATAATTATTTGTAATTAAGTTACTTGATTGCAAATATTATTTTCTTAAATGATATATTATTTATGTGCTTTAATGAAAAAAAATCTTTTTGTACACTTTTAGAAAATGATTATTTTTAAAATAAACTTCATTTTTTAATTCATAGTGTTAGAATTATCTTAGGGTGAATTTTTTAGATTTTCCTAAGAAACATTGTTTTTAGATAAATAGTGTAAAATAGCAAATTCTAATTCAAAACTCCTTCATTAATTTAATTTATTTGTGTAGTTAAATTATATTTTATGTTTGTTTTAATATAATTATATGTAAATTTTAGTTATATTAATATAATTTAGGTAATTGGAATTATTTTTATTTTGAATTTAGATATAAAATTTTAATGGTCATTTGACCATTATCATATTCAATATTCTCTTTATTTCCACGTCAATGGGATTAGAATTAAAACTATTTTTTCTGCATTCATGAACTAATTTTAGAAAAAATAACAAACATGGTGATAATGAGTATAATATTTTTTGACAAATAATATATACATAATTTTTTACCAAACAGATTAGTGAATATGATTAATACTAATTATAGTGATTAAGGAAAAAATGTGTTTAACCCATTACTAAATCATAAACATGAGGGCCAAAACGATCAATACAAATAATCAAAACCCAATGGCTAGATATATTTCGGCCAAAAACCATCCATTAAATAATTTTAGGTATTTGGTGACATTTTTTAATTATAAACATGGTTACACATTTCTTTTTTATCAGAAATGACATGTGTGACCCATCCCTCCCTTATAAAAGGCCACCACCAATCACCCATTTCACACCTATAACTATTATTATGTTCTAAAAAATATCATCCCAATTAAATTCCCAATATATTGTCCATCCTCATGGAATCATCAATTTGTGCATAAATCGAACCAAGGATTCCATTTTGTGAAAACCAAAAGAAGTTAACAAATGAAGAGATACCATTCCACCTCAAACTCCTTTATTTTTATTTATTTCTTGACTCCCTTAATCCCTGTTATTCTGGGAATTAATAATATCCCATGTATCCTAAATATAATGATATATTTTTGTGATCATTTTTCTACTGACACTTACACACACTTCAATCTTATGGGTAAATAATATTCCGTTCTTTTGTACGGAAAACTACTTCCATAGGAAATGATGTTGTCTGATCATACATTACCAACTATAATGGTTGGTAATTATGATAAGAACTCTATTTTTATGTAATATATCTGAAATATATGATTTATTTATTCTTATTTAATTATTATAAAACTTGTTCCTTCATTCATTCAATTTTCTATAAATGTGATAATTTTGTTTGGGGAGGTGTAGACTACCACCCTCTCAAAGTGATGTGATTCGTTCAAAAAATACAGGGAATGTATTAAGGGTGGTATTAGTGAAATTATATGAAATTTATGAAATAATAAATATAATTTAATTATTATATATATATATATTTCATTTACATTATTTACATTAGTAACATTAATATTGAAAAAAGTGGAAAGACATTAATCCATAAATATGGCCTACCGTCTTAAGGATTGGTGTATTAAATTTCATATTTATATATTAAATATGTTATTATAAATTCATATATAATGAATATAAATAAAATTTATATCAGTTTTTTCATTATGGAAATTATGAAATAATTATGTAAAAAATATAACATATTAAGACACAAGAAAAAAACAAATAAAATATTACCCAAATCGAAACCTTAAAATAAAATTTTTTAAGATAGGGTAATATAGAGTAATAATCAAACAAAATATCATATTAAAAATAAGACTATAGTTTTTTATAATATGAATAATAAAAATATATTTATTATATAGGTTTTTTATGAGTATTGAAATATTGAAGACATAAGATAACGCGATTTGTAGTCTTAATTTTATATTTGTGATATTTACACATTATTCAACACTAATAACATTTTTATGGGGTATATAATGAACACGAATATATTCATGGATATTTTTCATTAAATATATTTGGTTTTTAAACTAAATTTTATGATCTCACTATCATGTGGTTTATGTTTCAAAAGATACGAGATCAGTAAAATAGTTTTGTCTCAATTTTCCTTCATTGAGACACATTACATGAACATCAAAAAACATGGTTTCCAAAAAATGATATTTTAGTATCAATTTCATGGAAAAATTATTGTAGAAAAATATTCTAGTTTTCAGGATTATTTTATATGTTTTTAAATTATATTAAATGGAAAAAAATTTCACAAAATTTCATCATTCTGGTATAAAGGTTCAATGGAAAGGGTTTTAAAATTTATCTCATGTCATATTTAAAAGAATCAAAATTATTTTCAAAGAAATTGGGTTTTAAATGGATTTATATTTTAAAAATAATAAAGTATATTTTCCTAAAAAATAAAAATATATATTTATAAATATTTCCAAGTTATATTCCATCCAAGATGATATCTGTTGATGTTACTGAAGCCTTTCTGGGAAATGATCCAAAGGTTCCATTCATATCCTTTATCTAAAAGGAGTATGTGTTGATGGAATTATTTTTATGAATCCTATTCCAATTTCATTGGATATATTTTTGTGAAACCATTCTCTCTAACAGTTGTTATATATCTATGAAACATTATTCTTTTAATATGTTATTCTTTGAGGAAATGATGTTGATTCATATATATTTTCTATAGGATAAGATGTGATAAAATGTTTATGTTTCCAATTTCATTTCATCGGTTATGATATGATGTTTATGTAACTCATCTATTTTTATAAGTAATTATATTATGAATTTTTTTATCATATGTCACAAGTATTTATTATTTTATTATGTGATTGGTGAGACCAATAAATCCCTTCAATACACTATGTAATGAATTATATCTCAATATATAAATATGGGAATCAATTTCATATTCTTGATCCATTATGGGAATATGGGGAAACCCGATCCCTTATAATGAAATTATAACTACTAGGGATAGTGGTGTATCCCATGCAGTAGGTGTAGTCACAATGAAGATGGATGATGGGAAAACCCGATCCATTAAGGGAATTTAGGGAATCCTTATCCACTATGAGAATAAGGGAAAATCCAATCCATTATAATTAAAGGACTATATCTAGGGATATTGGTGTGTCCATCCTAGTTGGTATATACCCCATTATTTTCAGTGATAATTTTAATTAGTACATCATGATGTATTGGGAATTATATTTCTTGTTGTTGGGTAATCCATAACTCCATGACTTATTCCAATGTTATAATTTCATTTTTTGTTATCTTGATTACGTTACGATTGATTTATTATAAATTGTTAATATGTATGCCATGATATATGTATATGATCATTGTATGTACAGTATAATCATATAATGGTATAATAATATTATCATGCCCTTATGATCAAATTTATGCATACATATCTCCCTTCATTACCCGTACTAAGCATCTGAGATCAACCCTTTTTTTCATCCCCTGTATATGACGATATGTATTATGTATAGTGTGTATAAGAAGGGTACTATTCATGAAAAAAATAATTGGTAGATAATATATCATATTTATGTACTAGGGGTTACGTTTCCATTTTTCAAAGGCACTATAATAATATTGTCTTTATAAATATGTTTCTGTAATGTATTAAGTATTTAGAAAAAGTGGTGTAATGTTATTATATGAAAACTGAGGGTCTCTATAGTTTTCTTGGTTATGTGTGTGATGTATCTTGGTGGGACTCCAATTTAATTTGATTGTGGATATGGCCGTTTTCCTTTACATGATTTGATAATTCATTGTAAGGTAATACTATTTATTTAAAATGACGTATATTATTACATGTATTTATTTAGATATCATCAACAGAATCCTCTAATAGAGACTTTGGATTTATTAATGTAGAAATGACTTATGGTCAGATCATTATACGTTTATTATCTTTCATCCAACCGTATCTTCAAAAAATATTTCTCCATTATCTTTTATGAGAAGTTCCCCATCTTGATCTGACTGAATTGTACATTTTCTCATTACATTGCGGTAAAAAAATGTTGGAAGGGATTTCCTTGATTGCATTACAAAGAAGGTGATCCAAGGATAGATCAGAGAGTGACCATTTCATTGGGATATCATCGAGTGGATAAATAATATCGCTTTTCAATGAGGATATATCATTTATTAATGTCCTCATTTTCTCACATTCCTTATGATTATATAGATTAAATAGATTTTATTTCATGGGTATTACAATCATGATGAAGTGAAATGTTGTTGGGGGTATAACCTTCATAATGAATTCTTTAATGGGGAGAACTTCCATCCTAGATTAATGTTTGATTATAAGGAAAAATTCTATGATATATACCATAGGGGGGCATTAATATGGATGGTCGAAAGGGGAGTAACTTTGAGTTATTTGTTTCTTTGTCCATGTGACGGACTACCATAGTACTTATAATGAGATGGGACCAGGATATTGATGATATTTCCAACATGACATGATCCTTTCAGGTATGATGTCCAAGGGGACCTCCCAAATAACTGACATCAATATTGTGGGGGTGATCCTTCACAATTTTCTAAACTATCTCCATAATATGGTTTTAGATTACTAGAATCTAGATCCCCCCAATATTTATTTTGGAATCTTTTTAGATGTCTACCTCTAGGTAATTGGATCCACCATTTATGTGTGAAAAAATTCATATATTGAGGTTTCATGGATTATATCTCCTTTCACTAGTGGAATTTTCCATTAAAATCTATAAAATATGATAGGGGTATGTTTCTTCCCTATTGTGGCCATCATATTGTCCGATGAACTCCATTTGTAAGAGGAATTTGGGCATAATCCTAGTTAGCATTTATCATGGGATGTTCACAAACCTCATGGTTATGATAAATAATATACTTCTTCTTTATGGTGGCTATAAAATTATTCTACTATGTCACATCCAATGTGGAGGTGGTGATGTATTCTGAACTCTTAGTCACTGCAGATGATATCATTATATCTAGGAAATCTTGTAAAATCTAGTTGCGAATAAATTCATTTCCTTTAATCTTATACATGATATAAGGATCGACATAATTAGAGTGAAACTAGATATAAACTCATTATATATAGTGAGTAAGGATATGTTCTTTCCCATCCTCCAGTTATTGATCGTATATTCTGAAATAAATCAGATATGGAGGTAGAGATATAGGTTTAATCCCTTTTGGCAGTTAGGATCTACCATCTGGTACTACTAGTTTCCACTACACAGTGTTAATGGGATTGATAGGTGTGATCAGGTATGTTCCCATGATCCTAAATTTATTAAAAAAATTAGAAGGTTTCTTTGGATTTTTTGTTCTATTTTGGTGGTCTTGGTTTATGTGGGCAGGTGTGTGGGATGTCTCACATTTTGTATCTAAATGATTATTGTGGGTTTATTTGGAGGTACAAAGTTGTTTCCCTATACCCTATGATCGGGTCACTACCCTCAATATACTGTCTTGAATGCCTCATTCTAGGGTATGTACTCCATACTCCAAAGAGCTGCCCCATCATGTTGAGGGATGGTTATAGTATTGTGTTGGCAGTAGGAGTTACTTCTATTGACCTTTTGGTGGGGATCTTATGTTTTCCGAGTGAGGCTATCAATGACCTCTATATAAAACACCTTAAGATAAGGGAGTAATTTATTGAAATATACCTAGTATTGTGTTCCTAAATGATTTGATATGAAATTCATGTCATTGGATTCTAGGTCACCAGCCTTTGTTGAGAATGTGAGTGGAAACACTTAATAATATGGAGGAAATTTCGAGATACCAATAGGGTTGGGAAGGTTCTATTTTTGTGGTGCTATTGATTATGAATGTTTGTGAACCATGTTTGAATACACTAGGTTGGTGTAGGAGTCCTCTAGATAGATGAGGAAACAATAATATATGGAAAAAATTATGTTGGTTGATTGGATTATATTGTATTGTATTTTATGGAGTTGATATGAAAATTTCATGAGATATATTTGAGAAAGAAAAATTACTATACCTTTCATAGACACATCTCTATAAATTAACACATGCATAATTAAAAATATTGGATCAGTTTTTTGGTGTACATTTATTGTGGCTGAAACGGTCTAACATTTTGTCAACATATTCATTTTTGTTAAGGATTTATGCTCAGTTCCCCATATTATTATTAATGCGGATACAGATTCATAGTCATTTTGAGTTGATGCGGACCAACATTCCAATGGTTGGAAGCCACATGGATTTCTCTATACGGGCCTTATAAATCACATGGTGTGAGAGGATCAGAGGTTAGGCTCATTAAACCCTTTTATGGGTAATTTTTTTCATAAATCAAGAAACTTATATATAATTAACATGCCTCCTTTATTAAATTACATGCATTGACTGTGTTCCTCTTTTGTTAGAAATCAATTATTATCATGTGTTAATTCAATAATCATATTTATATATCTACATTTATTCATTTATGTAGAAATTTGTATTTAACTTATTTTCTCCATGGATTGTAACCATTAATAAAATGAATATAGAATCTTATTTAATTTTTTTTATTTTAATTTTGATCCACATAGTAGTGAACACATAATTTTAATTTAATATTGGAAGACAGGAGATTCTATGATATTTGGATCAGGCGCACGGGATGGGTTTCTTATGTATCCTTGTAAATGGAATAATAACCGACATAGTTTAGTGCCATTTAATTGGAAAAATGATATATTTTATGTTCATGTGATGGGAACTAGCCCATGTAGTTTGTAATCATGCATGAAGGAAATCTTGGTGAAAGGTTCCTAGTCTAGGTTTTTGTGGGACATATGTTGAAGCAACCTAAATGTCGTGAATGTAATATTGCCTCCTATACGGGGGTATGATCTTACCAGTAATGTATCCCAATAAAGATGATGATGAAAATGGGTCATAAGGAATATTGAAATATGAGTTGGAAATGACCCTACCCGGTATAATGTTTGAATAAAATTTCATTAAATTTTGTGTGTTAGTATTTAACATGAGTGATGATCCCTTCATATACAATTTGGATAGAAATAAAATCCCACATTTTTTTATTAATGGGGTCTATAACTAATGATTATTTCCATGGGTTGGGATAATACTGAAAAGGATTCCAAATGTATTATTCATCAAGAATATGGCCTAATGATTACAGTTTTTGAAGGGAATATGAGCATTTGAGAGTATAATAATATTTTTGGATCACATATGAATGTTGAATGATAATGTGTAATGACTCATTGGTAATATTTCACATGAGTTGGGGATAACATGGTTAGGTGATATACCATGTAAGAGGCTCATGGATAGTGGAAGGATGATCCAAAAAGAGTATATTCTCTCAATATTTATATTTGATCCAGGGGATGTTGTGATCATCACTATCCAAAATGCCCACATAATTCAAGATCATTTTGAGAAAAATGATGCAGTGGATCATTTGTCAAACCACACAATCTTCTTATCACTACAGGTGGTTGAATACAGGGGAACTTGAGAGGGAAGTGGTATAGAGGGACTCATATCTTATCTTGTTATTATAACATGGATAGTCTTATAAGGAAACCCATATGGCTACAAACTAGTAAATAGTAAATGGTATTACTCCATTTGAGATTCCCATCACTCAATTTCATAAGGGTTGATAGAAGGATATAGATTTTTCCATAATCAATGGGAAAAGAAATTAGTTCCCCCAACTCTCTTAAATTGGGAGGCCCATGGAAGTACCTCTAAGGTTTGGATCCTCAATACCAAGGGATAATATGTTTGAAAACATTTTGAGGGTCCCTCATGTTAGTTTGGTTAACATTGAGAACTCATTTACCATGGGAATATATGATCAATATGGAATTTAGGTGTTCCATGTATTCTGATCACATGCATCTGAAAAATTTAGAAATTACATTTTCTAAAATTAATCATTTAGGGGTGCACATGGGGTCTAACACTATGTGATAGTGTTTGTGGGAGAATGTTGTTCGGATAGTTCATGGAAGGGATGAGGTAAGGCTAAATGATACATGGAAGGTGAATGATACTAAAGTAACACATCCTACATATTATTTTCTATGTGGGATGGTGGCCAACAAACAATCCATCTTTATGTGGTTTGTTGAATACTAATCCTAAAAGGGATTCATGATATAGAAGGAAGACCAACAAAAGACTAATTAATATGTGTAATGCTTTATATAAAATGTGGGAAGATTCATATCCACATTATTTCTTTTTTCTATTACGTAAATATTTAACTTATGAAATAACATTATCGAATTTTCTTTTTCAATCAAACGTTTTATCATGCATACCAAAATATACCACCACAACCATTTTGTGTTTGGGGTTTTTATAGAGGTACTGATGTAACCACTCAATCATCGCCCACGTAGATTTTATGTTTTAATGTGGACAATTCACCTTGAAAATGGGAGAAATTATTTGTGTAGGGCCTAAAAATAGATATCATTCTTCAAAAAAACATTAATTGGTAGGGGGATCTAGAAATAAATCATCTACCTAGAACACAATTTTCATTTATGAGAATCCAACATATGAAACCTCACCACAAAAATATATTTTCATTTTCATAGTGTATCAAAATATTATTCCCCATCATATATTGATATTTTAATTTGTGAGGGGTTCTACGTGGAGGAATTATGTGATGTAGTGACTTGCACAATGAGCATGTTATACTGATGATTGGGTTTCATTGTGGCTCTAGGGATGCACTTGTTTCATGGCCATTTTACACATCATGAAATAGATTAGTTTATTTCAATTCATTCATCTTGTAATGAATTAAATCCTTATTATATTCCTTTCACACATATTCAAAACCAAAGGAAATATATATACAAAATACACGTTAAAACAATAACATTAATGGATGTAAAAATTAATGAATGTTTTTTAATAAGATTATATAGAATAAATATTAAGGAAAATTATTTTTTATCTTTTATTTCACATCTTTATGATGAATAAATATAAAAATTATTATTGATATGTTTTTATTTGAATAGAACCAAGGATATTTTTTATGGAAAATTTAATGTAATATGGGATATTAATGGTGATTAATTATATTAATTCCATACTATTTAAAAATAATCATTCCTCTTATAGTTTTTTTAAAGTCAAAAAGTACCTCATTCTGAATGTTATAAAAAATTTCTATATAAACCATTTGTTTAAAATTAAAAAATGGGTAAAATTTTATTTATTAAATACTTATATAATAATGAAAACAATATTTGAAACATTTTATTAAAATATATATATGTGCGGAAGTATTTATTAAATAAAATTTTTAAATCATTGGAACGTGGTTCTTAAATTAATGTGTCCCTCCTGTAAAACCTATAACAATATATGTTTTTTCATAAATTGTAAAATATTTTTTGATTATTTAATTATTAATAAAAGAATCTATTATTTAGAAATAACTTTTTTCTTGAAATATTTACATGACCATGGACATTGATGAAAAATAATTAGAAAGAAAACATTAAAACATGATTTTTTATGAACATTTATTGCCACATAAGTAAATTTCAAATCATAATATTCATGAATGGGTTACAGAAAATAAAAAATCAAATATAATGTAAAAAAATTATTTTCATTATATAACATTTATTATTATAGTTATATATAGATCATAAATTCAACAATTGTTGAATATAGATTTAGTCCCTAAGAAATAAAATCTAGACTAGAAATCTATTACCCAAAGTCCAAAATTTTTGTGTATATCCCCTATACATTTACAATTAAATAATATAAATTTACTATTTATTTATAACCTGTTCCATATTTAATAAATTATACTTAAATAATTTACCCCTATTTTTGAAGGGACATATTTAATTACTTAATAAGTTATATCTATGCCAGGTGTTTTGAGGATGTTAACGAATTAATTTCAAATTTTCATTGGTATGTTGATAACAGTAAAAGAGTTAATGTATCCATAATATATAGAATAATACAAATTAAATAATTATTCTATTATATATCAATTATAATATTCTACTCAAATATATAATATGGTTATAAAAAGGTAAGTACATTAAAATCTTGCAGACAATAGGTCATATGTTTCTGGGAATAACATCTCCAGTTTTCAACGAATGTGATGGGAATATAGTATGTGTTATTTTAAAATTAGATAATTATATGTATATAAAAAATATAAAATTATTTATTTAAAAAATATTAAAAATACCATACATGTGATTTAGTAATTAAAAAAACGAATCACATGGTTTCATGAGGCAATAATATTCCTTATATAAGAATGATGTTATCATTTTACAATAGATAATATGTTAAGAATGAATATGATATATTAAATTTCTATAATTATTAATATGTCATTAATATTATATATGAATAAAAAATTATTTTTTATTGATAGTTGTGATTGGAGATAATGGAAAAAAATACATCGTTATATGAGGTGGTAAAAACATTACACATAAAGGATGGGTTTGTTTACCATTCAGTGGAAGAGGGGATTGATTTTGGGTACTAAAGTAACATATTAACATATAAGTATATGGGATAGAATAATTGTATTATATCATCATGTTTTAATTAGTTTTAATGAGGATCAAAATTGAAATTCTCAGTTAAATATGATAACTCTTTTCTAGACCACCTCTTTAGGATTATAAATAAATCCTCATAATATTGGAATTTTAATTAAAAAACCTCTAAAATTTCCTATGATAATTAAGTAATTAATTTTTTTTTTATTTTTTTTAACAATGTGAATTTAGAGATGAGGATAAGAGATTGGGTTTCATTATATAAGTGAAATTTTGTGGTTTTATTGTAAATACAAAAAGCTATTCAATATTGGGAAGTTTCATGCAAACCAAATGCTTCAGAAATTAATAAATAATGGATTATAGGGGTTATACACTCTAAAAAACCTCCAAAATTCATAATAAAACATGTTTTAACCATTATATTGTATTTACCTCTATAGTTACTCACTTTTACAGTGTTAGTTTTTCCGAAGGGTAAAAAATTTTATTATTATTTTTACTATTAATTATAAAATAAATTGATCAAATAATTCAAAAATATTAATTATTATAATTAGATATATTGGATAAATTTTATAAAATAATGATTTTTCATGCAATAGATTATCTAATATAAACTATATGACATTAAAATTTTCAATATATGAATTTCAATTTGTATATATATAATTAATTAAATTGAAATATTTTATTTATATATGATATTATAATTAATTATTATTTACGTACATTATGATCTTAAAAAAATAGTTTCTAGAAAAATGTGCTTTTAAGCATAAAAATAATTTTATACCAAAATCATAAGAATTTATGATACAATTGAAATTAAATAAATTTTTCTAAATTAAAATTATCTCCTATAATATTGTAAAAAATCCACAATATAATGGTTCTTCTAAATTACTTGATTTAATTTAATGAAATGACATATTTATGAATGTTCGTATTACTTATTATTCACTAAAACTCATAATTTTCCAAAATAATTCAGAAATTTATTATATTTTAGTTTTGATTTGCTGTTTTACAAAATAATATTTATTTATTAATATAAAATTTATATATATGTTGGAAATTTATTAAATAATATCTCATAAAATAAATATATAACATTTTTAAACCAAATTTATTTATAAAAGATAAAATTACATAATAGAAATTTGACTACTTATATATAATGACTTAATAAATGAATTTATTTTATATAAAAACATTATATATATATATATATATATTTTAAAATTTGGTAATTCTTATCCATGTCTCCTATTTTAGAGTCTATATTATAATGGGCATGTATAGAAAAAAAAATTAATAATATATTGTGGCTCGTTAAAACATTATGGTGTGTGTTGTATAAACTATTTTACAAGGTGTTATTTTAAAATCATAGGGTTTTATTTAAACCCCACTCAAATAAATTTAATTCTAATAATTTAGACTTATTCTAAATAATCATCGTTTTTATATTTTAAAATTCCAATTTAGGAAAACCAACATTATAAAATAGGTTAATAAAATATCCTATAAAAAATCGGGAAAGGGGGGTATAAAAATCATTTAAAAAAAATTAATACGTTTATGCATACAGAGAAAATTGGTTTTAATTTTAAATAATTATTTTAAAGAATATCAACTTATGTGGTATTGTTAAACAATATTAATATAGTTGAGATGATTGAATTTTCAAAAAATATTATGATTTTTTAAATTTGGGGATCATTGTTTTAATATTGAGGGATCCAATTACCAGATATTCTAAGAAAATATAGATTTATACAGCCTTTACCACTTCAACTTTATCCTTTAATAAATTTCTAACTAAATATATTATTTTTTATAAAATTATGAGTAATCTAAATGATTTTTTCATGTCTGTAGTAAAACAATATACATTTAATAAATTTAAAATCCACATTATGATAATAATATATTCCACTTATCTTTAAATATTTACCAAAACTGAACTACTTAACAAAATATAAGGTAACATAATTTTTATTAATCCTTTTTTTAATATCCAATGTCAATTTTCAAGAAAAATTATTCCATTAATAAATAACCATGCATCCTCAATAACAAAAAAATTAAAAAAACATAATTTATGCTCAACTAGTAAATCACGATAAAAACATTTTGTATCAAGGGGTTACATATATCTCAAAATAATGATACATTTTAAAAAATTTCATTAATCACATAAAATTCCTAAAATAATAAAAAAATATTGATGATATAATATATTTCCTAAAATCAATATAATATTTATCAACAAAATTTTTTATGAAAAAATGTCTTCCTAACATGGAAATCATGGAGGCTAGTTGTAGGTGTTCCACCCTTGTCACTCTTCAGTTATTAATTAAATCCACATGGCCATACATGATATGAAAAGTCATCACTTATCATATTGTCTGTCCATTTTATAATGAAATTTCAATATAATTCATTTTATATTCCGAAAAATAAAAAAACATTCCCAAAATAATATTATTTATCCAATTAAATTTTATCCACTAAATCCATTTATATAGCTTATTTTTTCATGAAATTAAATAATATAATTTACCATATTTACATCAACATGATTAATATTTTTAATATTATATTTTCCTCAATATGTTTTTTCATAAATCAAAATATTAACATTAAATAGAATCTTTAAGTCATTAGTACCATTCAAAATATTCCTAAAAATATTAAAATAAAATCAACTATAAAAAATCATTACAATTATCCTGATTATTATTACAAGAAGATCATTAATAAATATGACTACATAAATTATTCATGATTTAAAAATACAAAATTCCTCAATCATTCCACAACAATGATTGTTATAAAAATGGATTACCACAATTCAACCATTGATTATGGAATTTTCATCAATAATGACCAAATTTTTCACATTTAAACATTGAACTCTTTTTTCCCTTTCGTTGAACATTATTTTTCTATCTTGTTAAACAAAATATTCATTTCTAATTAGGAATTTTCTTTTTGTGCTCTCATTTTCCATGTATAAATCTTCTTATAGTTAATTTATTCAATATTATATGGTACCACATTCAATATTTTTTACATTTATGAAATTTAATCTGCTTTTCATTATCATCGTTAACACTTAAACTTTTATCAAAAGTCACTCTTATATTATCTTATATGTTGAGATATTAATCTATAATCCTATTTTTAATCGTAATTCGACGTATCTTATTTAGAATTATCACATGGTGTAATATGCCCATTCCCATTATATTATGAATATTTTAAGGTAAATCATTACATTCCCCATCACATTGGTTGTTGTACTGATATTACTTTTTTTACCAATAATATTTAAAATGAATAAAGGAAACTAGATAAAAATTTAATAACTGGAAATTGGGAAATTATAATACTTGAAAAATTACCTTATTAATGATAATTGTATAATTACTTATGATAATCTATGATTCAATTAATATTATCCATGGTAATGTAACATATATGGTTTTTTAACCTAACAATTCATTAAATTCCTACATAATGGTTTTTAAGAAGTTTGTGAATTTCTAAGACATATCCCACTAAATAATCAAATCAGGTGCACATCAAGAACTATTTTTATACACTACGTGATCATCAAGTCCTTCTCAATATTCCATTTTTAAATTTATTTCGCCTATGTAATCTATGGAATATCTACATCCTAATATAGTATCAATATTTAGATTCATTTTCATTGAACCAAATATCCCAATATTATAACAAAATTGTAGGATATTTTGTTATAAAATCTTACCATTAAGCATTTCCATAGGGTTATCACTAAATATTTCTAATTATTATCAACAAAAATACCTAGACACTAATTTAATATGAACATTAGAGATCGAGGAATTTATAGATATTATAACTTGTTTTTTTACACAAATATCCATTAAATTCAAATAGTTGATTCAAAATTCCTAGTGTATTTAGAATAATAGTTACCTAAGATAGATAAAATAAAACTACATTATTTTATCATCAGTAATGAGTTAAAAAATAAATTCCATATCCTATGTCCACATGTGATAACATGGATAATACATTGACAAAATCCATGAGAAAAAAAATAACATTATAGGAATAATCATGATTGTGAACCATAGTGGGTGAGTAATAGGTATAACATGATATAAAAAACAAATTAAGTCTCAGGAGTAATAACATTAATGCATAACATAATAAACATGGTATCACAGGATCATAGAAATATATGAAATGTGTAATCAACATATAACATTACATAAACATTTGTTAAGGATATCTTCCTTGAAAATATCACATAGTGGATGAAGTCTCATAATGAATTTGGATTACTATAGAACCTCACATATAATATCTCATGAGACTCAATCATTACTATACAAATTAGAGAATAATCTAGGGACAAAAATCCTAATATGTTAATGATTACGTGCACTCCCAAACTAATATAAATCATATGTTAAAAACATGATATTTACCAATGTAATGAAATGGGTTTCATAATATTTCCACATACAATAATCAAAGGATATTTCAAAATGATGGAATTTCATAAATCAAAATAATTCTAGGTATTATATATTCAAATGACTTTAAATTTAGTGTGGAACATATGTGATACAAGTATACACATAATTTTCAATACATTAATGGAATCAATTTTTTTTTCATTGATGAAAATATCATTAATGGAACCACTGCAATACTTCATGAGGAAAATATTGTTTTCATATTGAAAGAACATTATGGAAATTTATAAAATGTAAAAATGATATAATAAGATTTCCTTTGAAAGGAACCATGGAAATATATAAATTATTATTAAATTAAATTAGCACTAATTTTAGACGAGAATTTGTTATATACCATAGAAGTTAAAATAAAAATTTCATTCACACATTTTTAAGGATAGTGAAAAGGTTCCCCATCAAGAAAATAAAATAATGACTCCTTTTTATCCATTTCGTAAAATTTATTCATATGGAATGTATCTTTCATAAAACCATGGTGAATTTTAAATATATTTTTTAAAGAATATTATGGAAAATATATAGATATGATAGAAATATTTTTATAATAAATCATCAAAGCCATTAAATTGATGTTATTAATGTAAATTGTCCATCACACAATATATAAATAATATTAATTTCATAAAAAAAATTATAATAAAATTTAAAAATATATATATAACATTTTGAATACATAAAATCATAAATAATAATTTTCTTGATATATTTATATAAACAAGTATGGTGAAGGTGAAGAGTTAAAATGAAAACTTTTAAAATGGTTTGTTTATAAATGTCAGCCCCTTAAAACAATGGTATAATTTGAATTATTTTCCCAATGAAAGAGTTACCAAAACTAAAAAATTATATAACGTGAAAATAAGGATTTTCATGATATAATATGTAAAAGGGACAGTATAAACACCAAAAAAAATGAAAAAATTGTGAATATGGAATATGTGTCCTTGAAAAATATATAATACTTGATGTACCTTACCTCGAGTCTAGAAATTTCATGTACTGCATTTTATTTTTTCATAAAAAATTAATATCAATATTCTAATGTTATGTAATTCCAATATTAATTATTTGTATATAAACCATTTACATCTATTATTTTGATGACCAATTTAAACATTGCATTAGTTATGTCAACATTAGGTGTTTTGATTATGATCAGTTCAAAATTTAAAAATAACATAGGTGTGTTGACCATGGTCAAAGGGTTAATAGTTCCATAATCTCTATAATAATAAAATATACAAAATCATAATTTTAATCCATCAATTATACTTTCATATTCAATTAAGAAAAATGGTTACTAAAAATAAACTACATTATAATAATAGATATGGTAGGTATTATGTTTACATGTGTAATGTTTCCATTTTTCAATAATCATTGTGTATATAAAGTAATTTTTTTTCATTACATAATGATAATTATATAATAAGTATCATATCTTATTGTTAAATAAACTTACATATACTATCAATGTTATGGAATAATAAAAAATTAAATTAATTCATGTTGTGAAATGGTAGTCTTACATTCTCAAAAATGATGTTATCATTTTTCAAAATATTGTATTATTATATAGTATTATATATATAAATTATCTCAAAATATTATTTTATCATGAATAAAATACATGAATATTAAATCCGTAATTACGAATAGACGTGAGTGTAACATCTTGATATTTTTTGAAATATCCAATTTGAAATTAGTTAAAATTAGTTTATTTATTGAGTTTCATGAAATTAATATTTTATCATTCTTTATATGAAATACAATGTTTAATGTTTTTCTCATGTAAATTAAAATTTATTCTATATCTTTTTCTCGGGATATTGCAGAGAATAATATACTACTAATATTATTATTTATCAATATTGTTATCACTTAGACATTGGAATGCCATGAATGAATATGATAAATATATTATGAATATATGGATTGAAAATGATTATATAATTAATCCTTTGTAATCCAATTACATATAAATGAAAATAAAAACCAAATGATTTCAAATTGTGTGTTTTTAGGAAACATTTCTTTATAACTAGAATAGTGGTTTCTCTTAATAAATTAAATTAATCACTAACCGAGAGAGATCATGATGAAATTTATATTTTATATATTTATAAAAATATGTTTCAATTTATCTAATATGTTTTACATTCTTATGATAAGAATCAATCTAATTTTAAGAATAAGAAATTGAATTTTTATAAATTGCAGTTTGCCTCATTTTAATTGAATAATTATATTGAAATTAATTTTGACACTTTTAATAGATTATATATTTAAAAATAAAATTATTTTTTGAAATTAAAAAATTAAAATTTATTTTGGGTGATTTATTCATATTTTTAAGACTGTCAAATTTTGATGAATAGTGAATGACAACGAATTTTAATTGAATACTACATTTTCACCTAAATAATTTAAGGTGATAAATTATATTTTATTTTTTATGTATAATTAGAACTATTATATATAAATTAAACAATATGGAAAAATTTAATCATTTTTATTGTGATTTTAGAAAAAAAAACTCATTAAAATTCTTAGTACTGTCCCTTTAAAAACCACTATTGTCTTCCCATCTGTGGGATTATTTTTAAAATTTATTATTCAAATTATGTGATTGGAATATGTAAAATGGATTCAATATATGCATTTAAAATAATTTATAATTTATATTAAGTTACAATTAATTTTATACAAAAAATAAAATTGAAATATCTTAAAATTAATTATAGTGATAAAAGATTAAGGAGTTTATTTTGTGGCTAAAAATTAACATTAAGGAGATAAATGACCTGGAAAAAAGTCCAAAACTCATTTTATAATTATAAATATACTATTTAACCCCTTTTATCTAGTATTTTATATTATTGGATGCACATGACGTAAGGGAGACCTCACAAAAATGTTTATCTATTTAAATTTCAAGAATGTAACTCCTCCTCCCATGTAAAAAGGCCCTCAGCCCCCAAAATTCATCGCACCTCTAAATATAATTTTTCTAACCAAAAAATTTCAGCAAAAAATCCCACCTATCATTGGATAATCATAACCTTTGGAATAAATCAAACTAAAGAATTATTTTTTCGAAAACCAAATGAAGTCAACTGGAGAAGAGGTATCATTCATTAATGATAATTTTTTATTTTATTCTATAGTAATCCAATTATAAATATTACATGATTTTATAATAATATATGTATCTAAATGTACTGATTTATTATTATGTTATGGTTTGGACATACACTTATACACACATCAATCAAATGGTTAACAAAATCACGATTCATGAGTAAGGCGGACTATTGCCCTGTAAAACGATTTCATTCGTTTTTTCCATTTCCAATTCTTATGTATTGTAATTATGATAGACATTATATTTTTATAATATAAATAAATATTTATATTGTATTAATACTTTTATAGTTATTATATAATACATAAATTAAATCTTTTAATTTTTTAGAATACATTACCATCGTTTTTGGACGTGTAGACAACCACCTTCTCAAAGAGATGTGATAGGTTCACAATTTCATTGAACTTATTAGTATTCAGATTAATAGAAATATATGATATAAATTATAAATTTATTATATTCTAGACATAATTATATATATATTATCATTTTTTCCTTTCTATTTTACACATTGAAAAAGTTACAACATCATTCATGGATGTGTGGAAAACTACCTACTCAATGAGATGTGATCCTTACATTTTCATCACCAAATCACATTAATAATATATATCAGAAAATATAATTAAATAATATAGTATTTATGATAATAAGGTCATTTTAAAAAGATGATTTTGACCAAAAATGTTAGCATAATGATCATCAAAAAATTGAAACATTACTCATGGGTACGAACATCCTATTATCTACATGATCATAACATTGGTTTATTTTTCCTTAAAAAATTTTATCTGTTATTTTAAAAGTATAATTTATTTCAAAATTATATATAATTATTTCATGTTTGTCATACTGGATATGTAAAAATAATGTCACAATGGACCTTAGTCGACCGATCAACGATAGTTTTTACTCAAAAGTCGAATACGTTCAAAACATCAAAGTTAAAAATAATTTATCATGAAATTTTATTTAACATGATTATGAATTAATTAAAAGTGATAATAATCATGTTAAATTTTATTCAGAAACTAAATAATTAATATATAATTTTTCTTTTCGAATTTAGAGGAAAATTATAACAAATTAGACACGAGTGAAAGGATTTCTTAACATAATTTTAATTTATTTGGTAACACATCTATTTCATTGATTATGTTATTCCATTAATATGTTTGAAATATTTTACTAGTTTTGTTATTATATAATTCCAATTTTATGTTGTGGATTTTCATTTTTTACACCAAATTATTTCATTGATTTATTCTCACTCTAATGCTATGATAAATGTAAAGTATTTTCATCTCATTTTTTCATCATCGAGATAGATTTCATATTTACCTGTTACATATATGTTATGGTAGATATAATAACAATTTTTGTAGATTTTATCATGAATAAATTTATCTTCATTGTATTTCAATTTTTTTA
Organism: Viscum album; assembly: GCA_963277665.1. Taxonomy (NCBI): domain Eukaryota; kingdom Viridiplantae; phylum Streptophyta; class Magnoliopsida; order Santalales; family Viscaceae; genus Viscum; species Viscum album. The sequence goes on from OY728143.1 coordinate 1,022,658,418, forward strand.
TGGTTGTTTCTTTTGGGTTTTTCAATTCAGATGTTACCACATATATAAAGGGAATTCTAGTCTCACTATTATTTCTACAATACTAATTCCATATTAACAAATCCTTTATTTTTTTGGTATATATTATTTTCTATATCTCATTATATCATGAAACCTATTATTTTTATTACAATTTAATTTTAATTTAATTATATTCATTCATTTTGTAATATAATTCAAACACTTCAATGTTGTTCAAGACCCATTGGAATGTTTAATGATTATTTCCCTCATGAATATATATAATGAGATCATAATGGTATTTACATTTAATATATTCAATAATAGTTTTTTTAATTATCCTACATTGGGGATATTTTTAATTGATACATTATTCATTATTTCTCTATATAGATAACGATTATTTCAAAGATATTGTTTTTGAATCCATTTCATTTCGATGGTTTAATCATTTTTTCAAAGTGGTTGTTTTAAAACCAATTTATTTTAAAAGAGAAAATCTTGTTTTAAAATAGATTTTTTTGGAACACATTTTTTTATATGGGATAATCATTTATCAAAAAATAATTATAGAAAACATTTCCTTTCCATGAATTAAACTTGTTTCAAAGAGATTGTATTGGAACTCATTTCTTTTCAATGGGTTAATAGTGTATAGAATATATTATTTTTGAACACATTTTTCTTCCACCAGTCAACCATGTTTCAATAAGATTGTTGTGGAACCCATTTCTTTTATAGGGTTTAATAATTTTTTATTGGGATTTTTATGGAACGTTTTACATTTAAATAGGTTAAACATGATTAAAATACATTTTTATGGAACATGATTGCTTTCTAAGGGGTTAAATTTTTCTAAAAAAAGGTTTATTTTATGAGTTTTTAAGATGTAAATAAGTATTTTTTTCTCGTACATATAAATGGTGGTTTCGACAAGATTTGATTGGGTGATCGCATTATATATATATGATCGGTTCACCCATACAGAATTAGGTGAGCCTGTTATATCTTATATGATGGGTGTTCATAGATATAAAATAGATTCATTTGGTACCATGGATATAAAATTCGACCATATTGGTTATTCCACTTGTAAGGTTTCTTCAGTGATTTTATAAGGCTTATATGAGATGTTGTTTCAAGATTAAAATATGTTTAATCACTTATTCATATGGTGTTGTAATGTTTCCTTTGATCAGTATTGATATCATATGGATCATTATTATTTATGATTATGAGTATTAAATATGTTAAATATTTATTTTAAGTCTTCATGTTTGATGACTGAGGTATTTTTGGGTATGAATTTTATTATTTTATACTCATTATTTTCCTTAAAGTATACAGTTTCCCTTGCTAAGAATTTAATCTCACCCTTATTATATTTCCTTTTAACCATGTTATAATAAAAGAGATTTAAATATTTATTTATATAAGTTATTTAATAAGGATGATGTTGATGACATTATATGAAATATGAAATGATAGGTTAAATAAGATAATTTATCATTTGATGATTTTGAATTGTTTATATAGAACTTATTCATAATTTTCTAAAACTATAAACCTAAAATGTCTTCCAAATTTTAAGAGATCCAAGATTTCATTTTGATGTTATAATTTTTGATGGAATAGAAAATGGGTTACAATTATCAGCATTATTGTATAAATTTAATCCATATGAATTCGGTACAAGATCCTGGAGTGCCAGTTTTGGGTTGTAATAATTGTTATCAATTGTTGGTTTAGGTAAATGTGTATATTTTTTTTGTTTTTTATTTTTGGAAATACTAAGAATTATGGATACCATAATAGGAATATTATATTCAGTATACTAAAAAGGTAAAACTTATAGACACCCCATTCATGGGTTTTATATAATAAAATGTTTGAGGTTATCAATAGAATTTTAGGAATATGTTTTTCTGGATTTAATTATTTGATAAACATCTCTTTAATTTGAAATGATCCATTAATTTTTGAGGAAAAAGATTTTATATATTGATATCTTTTAGAGATTATATGATTTTAGATTTTGAGGAAATTATATGAACACAAGTATTATCAAATTGATAAGCACATGATTGAAATGTTATTTCACGAGTAAGTGACTAATAATACTTCAATATAAGATTACAATATTTTGGGATTGAAATCTCAAAGGTATGAGGTAACCCTTGAGGTTAATATACTATTTATTTTAGATGTTATTGAATTTATTTGGGATACATGATTATTGAATGATTTAGATTCAGTTTATTGTATTACATCTTAATTTTGGTGATTATTTTATGCAAGATTATTCATTTTAGTAATTATCTAACGATTATGGGTTTGGATAATGTTTAAGGGAATGATAAATAACATGTTATCCATTTTATGATAATTTGGTTATTAAAAATTAACATTAGTGTTTCATGTGATAGAACATCATCTTGAATACCCTTCATTTTGAGAAAAAGAATAGATTGGGGTAATTGAGGAAATTCAATCATCATGTAAGTGTAATTTGATACCCTCTATGTCTATATAGTGAATGAAACCCATCAAAATTGGATGAATTATATTGAATTAAAAAATTTTACATATTACCATATTTTATTATCATGACAATGATTCTTCCATGCCTATATGGTTTTTGATTTTTTCTTAGACTACCTATTTACCCCATTATCTCTCACTCTTAATTATTCAATGTGAATGAGTTTTTAAATCCAATAGAATATTTTAATTTCCCACTAATGTTCACCATATATTAAATTATAGTTATGTGTATCTTCATGTTACCTTTATGTTTCCCAATTTTTTAGTTTAGGTGATTTTTTCAATATTTCATTTTCTGAATTGGGTTTTCAATAAATAAATTTTAAAAATGTTAATCCTTGGTAACCAATATGAATTTCTCAGGAGAAATTCATTTTAAGGTAGGTGGGAAACATCCAAAGACTTTATGAAATATATTATTTAAAATTAATTTAAATTATTTGATATATTGTGTTACAGGAAATGAAATGTTTTTCATCAATTATATACAACACCATGTTTATCGTCTATTGCATGTAACATTGAGTTTCTTTGATAAATTTGTCTAAGAATTATAGGAAAACAACATTTTATTAATATTAATATTTTAACACCATTGTTATCAAAAAGATATTGGGATTAAATAGTGAATATTATCAATTATATTAAAAATATTTCTTTTACAAATGTTTATATAATAAATTCTTTTGTAACATACAATTTATAAATGAAAATAAAAACCAATTTAAGATAAAGGATTTTTTTAATTGCAAATAATTTTATTACCATTTTATAAATATATAATAATAAATAAAAAAAATTACTATTAGTGACAGTTACTAATTAGATATATATTTTATATATTTAATAATATATTTTTTAAATAATATAGAAACTTTTATATTCTTAATATAAGAATAAATATAATTTTAATCTTAATAATTTATATTTTTATAAAATTATTTTTTTCCATATTTTAATTGGAATATTTTTTAAAAATAATTTTGACACATTTATAAATTTTATTTGTTACTTTTTTTAAATCATAAAATAAAAATTTACATTAGGTGAGTTTTTTTATTTTTATGACAACATTCATATTTAGATTAATTTTGAATATCAAGGAATTTTAATTGAAAAAACAAATATTTTAATTATAAATAATTCATTATGTTAAATGATGTCTTTAATTTTTTTAATGATTTAATAGATGAATTTTATATATTTTAATCCATCATTGTTCTTTTTGTTAATTTTTATAGTGATTTTCTAAATAAAAAATAGCAATATTTTATACATTTTCACTTTAAAAACACGATTTGACATCCCGTCTACAGGATTAAATTTTAAATTAATTTCAATATCATATGTGGTTTAAATTTGAAAAAATTAATTCCTCACTTGGAATAATGATAATGTATATTATAAATTATATTAATCATTTTTTTTTTGATTAAAAATATTCGTGAATGAAATTATAATTAATTAAATTATTGAAGTAAAAATTAGTATACTTATTGTTTAAATATTACTATTAAAGGGCCAAATGACCTAGAAACTTGTCCAAAAATAATTTTAATGACATATTTCTACATTATAACCAACATGGATAGAATGATTTCCATTATTTGATCCCTATTATTTAATGTATACCTCTTAATAGTGTATAACTTTTTAAATTAATAAGAATATTACTTTCCTCCACTATAACAAAAAGAACTCACCCCCCTTACTTATTCATAGAAGTCAATAAATTTTGGATCATCCAAAACATAAAAAAAATTAATCACTCAAAATCCCTCATCTAATTATATAAGAATCACCTTGGTAATAATTAAAAGCAATGAAATTTTTTGGTTCAATCTAATAAGTATTACACAAAGAAGATGTAACATTATTCAACAAAAAATTTTGTTTTATTTATATCTCCAACCCATAAATTATTTTATTAAATTATTGTATTATATCCTTAATATCATCAGTATACATATTATATTTTTTTAACTGTTCAACCTACACCTACAAACACTTCCATCAAATCGGTAACAAAATCATTTTTCATCTGTATGATGGATTACATCCTCGTTAAACAATGCCATTCATTTTTTACTTTATTACCTATTATGAATTGAAATTATGATGTAAATAATATTTTAATGATATATATGATATTTATAATATTTTCATACTTATGGAATTATTTTAGAACACCTAATTTTATTGTTTTGATTTTTTTGGAATATGTTAACATCGTTTGTGGATGAATGGATTGTGGCCTCCTCAATTCGATGTGATATGTTCTCACATTACAAGTAATTTATTGAATATGTTTTTAATAAAGATATATTATTTAAATTATATATTTTTGAAATTTATTATATAGTTTTCTATTATTTTATATAACATGCCTTTTTCTTCATTAAATTTCACACACTCAAAAAAGAGATAGCGTTATTCGTGGACGTGTAGACTACTGGCTCCTCAGAAGATGCAATTCTTATTTTTTCAAAACCAAATCACAAGAATGATATATATATATATATATATTAAAAAATTATAAATTTTTTATGATATAATTTTAATTGTTTTTATATATGTGTTACTTATTATCTTTCCATAATGATCATTAATAAATGAGAATGTTACTCAGTTGTGTGTACAATTTTCCATATCAATGATCATAACGTTGGTTAATTTTTCAAAACCAAATATCAAATTTTATTACAAAATTAAAATTTTTATAAAAAATGGATAATTATATCAATGATGTTACTCTATATATGTTAAAATAATGACACAACTAGCCTATGTCAACCTATCAATGTTAGTTTTTACACATAAGTTAAATATTGTAAAAACATATTACTATAACATTATTAAATATATAATTTTAGACAACCAATGTATAAATGAAATAATAGTAATAAAATATATAAAATATTACTACATATTTAAATAATTATCATAATCTTATTTTTTATAAATATAATGGACAAACATGGAAAATCAGACTCAAGTTAAGGGATTTATTAACATAATTTTCATTGATTGGATTAAACTACTATTTAAAAAATTATTTAATTTAAATAAATATAGCTCAAGAAGACACATTATTTTATTTTTTTATATTTACACTTTTTTTATTGTATTTAAAAATATGAAACATAATTATTTCATTGATTTATTGTAACTCAAATGATATTATCATTGTAAGGTACATTCATCTCACTTTTTATATTTATGAGTTATATGTAATATTCATAACTTATTTATCTTTTATTGGGTGTCTACTAATATATTTAATATATTATATCATGAATTATATTATATTCGTTGTATTATGATGTTTCATTCGATGATTGTTACTTGTGGGGATTCTAATTCATAGGATTCCACATTTGTAAGGGGATTCCTATTCTCATTTTTATTTCTACAAGACGTAAAACATATTCACCTCTCCTTTCATTTCTGGAATTTATATTATACCATATATAATTTTACATCATGAATCCCCTTATATTCAGGATAATACAAGTTTAATTTAACTATATTTATTCATTGGCATATTGATTTAAATGATTCATAGTTGTATTGGACATTTTGTAAATATTAAAGATTATTTTCCGCAATAATGTTTTTTCATGTGATTATAATGGTATTTAAATTAATAATTGTCGAAAACAATTATTTTTTACTTCTCTTAAACTAGAGATATTTTTTATTCATACAATCCTAAATATTACTTTTAAAGTATATGGTTAATATTAAAGAGATTGTTTTGGATTTAATTTCTTTTTTATGGGTAAATCCTTATTTCAATGTTATTGTTTGAACACTATTTTTTTAATTAGTTAATCATGAATTCAAATATATTTTATTTAAAACCCTTATATTTTACATGAGTTAATCATGTATCAAAGATATTATTATGGAACCCGTTTCATTTCAATTGCTTATCAAAGATTCAATGATATTGTTTTGGAACCTATTTCCATTCCATTGGTTAAAAAAGATATGTTAAAACACCTAAAACTGTATTTTATGATGACACAACCTAATTGGAATATCATTTTTTGAATGTTTTACAATATTTTCTAATAAATGGATGTAAAAAGTATGCATTTAATGTTGGTTTCTTAAAAACCAACATCAAAAAGCATTTTATTATTTCTAATGATGATTATTTAAAAATAAAAAATTAATAATATTATATAAAAAATTGATAATAATTTTTTTTTAAATGATGCAAAAAAGAATCCAAAAAATATATTTTACATAATATAAAAATAATAAAATTAAAAATACTTTATAAAATATTTTTATTTTATATATTTTACATAACTGGTGTTAAAAAGATAAATCAATATATAGAGGTGTATGTTTCGTTTTTTGGATTCGACCTAAGAGGTTGTGAATCCAAAATAAACATACAGATCAAATTTTATGGCCATTGGAAGTTGGAAGTGCTTCTATTGAGATTTCAAACATCATATTATCATAACTATAACTATGTTTTGGAACTATTAATAGTTAAATCAAATCATTTGAAACATTAATTATAATATGGCATTGATTTTAATGCCCACTTTCATAAAAAGAAAATTCTAATGTAACATTTAACATCTTTTTTAAAAAAAGTAATAATAACTGCCTTTATCACATTGGTATTTAAAATAATTGATGATAAAAGATAATTTAAATATTAGATATCAAAATTAAAATGTTGAAAATTTCATTTATCATATTTTTAAATGATATCTTATTTTTTAAATTATACTTTTAATGTATGTTTTATGAAAACCCGCATTTAATATAAAATAAAAAATATTTCAAAACATGTGTGTCACGACATTTCATTAACTTTAATCATAAACTTGTAATTTGTTTCCCACTTTTGAATAAATGAAATGATTTTTAATTTCATATTTTTTCACATAAATACATATTCCTAATCAATTTAACTAATATTTTTATTTTTCCCCTCCTTTTGATTTTCAATCAACATTAATTTTCCCATTCTGTCTCTTTTTATGGTAATCTATCTTTATTTTTCAATTTTTACATTTTATCACCATTATACATGAATTGATCTATACGAATATTATTTTTATTTAATGTTAATAATTACATTAATGATTATTATGTACACATATGACAACTATAAGGTAGGTCTCAAAATTCATCATAAGTTTTTAATGATAAAAAATATTAATAACAAGAAATGATCACTAAAGAAGTGAAAACAGAAATATGTATAGTGGTTAAGGATAACCATTACCTAAGTTTTTTAAAAAATTTCAATGTTCTATTTATCAACAAATTTTCAAACAATGATACATTGTAATGACTCATATTTTCCTGATAATGTTTTTAATTATATGGATTTATTACGACTCAGCAAAAATTGATTGTGTGTGATTTTGAGGCCTCGTGTGCCCAGAATGAAATTCTGAAGACTTTTTAATGTAGGTGAACTAAATGTGCGAGAAGTGTTTTCTAATATTTGAATCTATATTTGGATAAAATATCTTAGAGCACTGTTGAATCTGCCACACCAGGATTCTCTTAAGGAAGGCCACACTTCGACCGCAGTAGGTCGGGAGAATAAGATAGATTTTGGACAACTAAAAAAATAAAATAAAAAAGTTATTTTAATCATCTTTCTCTTTTCCTCCAAAAGACAATCGGAGGTGGTGCGACCAACAAGAGGGCATTCCATTAATTGGACTGACTACTCAATCTTTGTAACAGCACCATTGTAATTTTGGTGGTTCGTTAATTAAATGAACCAATAAAATTACCAACGGAGTTAGTCACCCTCCCACATATATATATATATATATGGTGATAGGGTTATATTATTGGAATAAATTTACCATGTTATGAACCTATGACAATGTACCGTGAAACCAACCAATTATAGGAGTAACCGGTTCTAGGGAGTGGTGACTAGTGCTACCAAATCACAAACCCACGAACAGAGACTCTTCCTCAAATGTGGATGTTCACCAATGATCATGCAGTAGTGTTTTTTTATAGTCTATTTTTTGAGTTATTGAATCATCATACAACCCTCTTGCTATAAATCTATCACGGAGTTCATGGCCCAAATGAACAAGTCCCAAAGCCTCCACCTTTTGTTTAAATTTGAGATGTTCTTTATAGGCGATTTATTTGGGTTGGATGAAACCGGGAAAGATCGGTTGGGAAATGAAGAGGACATCTCGGTGAGTCATTTAGAACCATAGAATGGAGAAATTGTCCTCCAGAGATGATCATGGGTCCTACGAATGATAGCCGGTAACTAGCGCCATCAGAGGAGGTGATGGTGACAACCATCACTGGCCTGCCACAGAAGAGATGGTGGCGCACCGCCATGCGACGTCAACGAAGAAGGCCACGAACGTAGTCGCGACGGATTAAGTTGACTACCTGCTGGGTGGAGCCTTGTATGGCGGACTAGTGTGAAACGGTGCACCACTAGTGAGAGGGTTGTGGAATATAGCCGTTGCGGACAATGGTGGTATGCACCGACAAGCCGCGGGCAGAGGCTATATGTGTGCCAAAGTGTACCTCCAAAGATTTTTGTGACTCGGAAGCTGTGGTGGAGGGCTGATACCCACTCCCTATAGGTCCCTTCACCAACCTATCTCTACCCCATGGCGCCGCCACTTCGACATCGAACGAGGGGAACAACCACTCCCCCTACCAGCTAGGGTGGGCCCCGTTCCAGTGGTTCGTGCACATAGCGGGCTGCGCCCCTCCGCGGGCCAGGCTACATGAACCCAATGGTCATTCCCTCCATGGGTTGGGCTGCAGGTGCCTAGTGGGCCGTGCCCCATTGAGGGTTGGGCCTTGCCAGCCCAGCATGTCATCCTCCAGCTAGTCACGCCCCTCTACGGGTCGGGCCACGCGAGCCCAGCGGGGCCAGCCCCAACGTGGGTAGGGCCACGCAATCCCAGTGGGCCATACCACCCAATTGGGCAAGGCCAGGCTATTGACCAGAGGTCCAATTATACCTTGGCCCATCCCAATAGAGCCAGCCCAGGACAGTTTGGGTTGGACTGGGTCGGACCGGACCCGAACCTTTTCAAGCCCCGTTTCGCTCTATGAGTCATAACATGTGAAACAAGGAGTTGTTTGATGAACGGTCTACAGTTCTGGGATCCATGGAGCTAGATGGATCTTTTGGTATACCCCGAATAAGTTTTTCAGATAAATTTGGAGTACTATCGGGTTGGAACGAACCTGAATCTAAATGGTCCCTCAGTAGAAAACCCCATATAAGTCATAGAGCGGGATTACGATGGATGTGTCGTCTACTGCATTGGAACCCTTATGACATGGAGGTCCTTGGGAAAAAAATTTTCATGGTGAATACTTGTGATTTAGTTATGAATAATGGCTTGATTAGAGGATCCAATCGTATTCATGAGTATATTGTACCCGAATCTCATGGGTATCTGTAATGTGGAGAAATAACATTGATCCAATGTTGGTCAGCATCTATCAAACATGTGTGGGTCATCAATTGTTGTTCTTTTGTGATTCAGAATCTATCGATCAAGTGTGGGTCTGCACCTTGTGATCCTCTGTGGGTCAGTATCTATCAATCCTGTGTGGGTCAGCATGTGTACCTATTGACGGAATAAGATGATCCAGTTTTACAACTAATCATTTTTACATATGTATTGAAGTTATATTCCTGGCATGAGATGATTATTTTGTCTTATTGGTTTTACCTTCATGGTGTTACGTTTCAGGTACATTTACCTTCATGGTGTTACCTTCGTGGGGTTACCCTTATGGTACTTTTACATTAGTGGTGTTACCATCATGGTGTTACCTTTGTGGAACTTTTACCGTCGTTGTGTTGATTTTTTTTTATTTTCTAGTTTATCAATTGTTCAAATGACTTAAAAGTTAGATCCTTATGTTTCTTCATGTATCTAGAAAAAATAGTTATATTTAAGGTTATATTTATAATTACAGTTTATTACATATTCGTTCATTGTGTTTGAGGTCTTTCATTGTGGTTTACCCTTTTTGGAACTCTGGGAGACCTTCGGTGGTCTCAGGGTTCCTACAATGTATTGTTATACTCACCCCTACATGATCTATGCCTGCACCTTGTGGTATCTTGTGCAGAAGATTGAAATGTGGATCGAAGATGATGGAGCCAGTAATGGACGGTGCTCAGAGGTGGACCATTTGACATGACATGCTGGAGTGACTACTGATCATGAGATGTGCCTAACAATCATGTTGTATCCTCAGTGGGTGATCAAGGATATGTTTTCTCTTTTTAGTTATACATGTACATTTTATTTGTTCTTGTATTTCAAACCCATTAATTTTAGTGCAATTTTTACTAGAACATTTTACTTAATTGTTGCATCTTGTGGTGTTCTTTGATTGTATGATTATATAGGTTTAAAATCAGTTCTATCATCTTATAGGCATATGCCTTTCTAGTACTAATCATTGACCTCTGGCCTATGGAAGCTTGTCATGGTGTAGTCACAACACTGTCCCCAAGGGATGCGTCATGATAATGTTGTACTAGAGGATTCAAATCTACCAAATAACTAGGAATCTGATCATTTCCATGTGGCAATAGTGTTAAGTGATATGATTGTGGTTTTCAGTTTTGGGAATTCAGTGTTTGTGCATCGACAAACGTATCTATACACCAGGACCCTGAAATCTGATTTTCGACTCAGTGCACGAAAGCACTGATTGCATGTGTTTTGGATGTATTGTAATTTTGAAATCTGGAGTCAAATAACCATGTATAACTTATTAATCATGCACACCTGATTTCTTCTAGGATGTCTCTACATAGACATCCATTTAGGATTACCGAGAGAGTACATATTGATGTCCCATCGAGCGATGTGGCTTCGTAGCAGGGCCCTCCTACGGATATAGTACAATCGGGTGGTGTAGTAGTATCACCCCCACCTGTAGGACTAAAAATGAAACTAGCCCCAGCAGGAGAGGCCTCTGATGTTCCAAGGCGATACAGATCCCCAAGTGGCTGAGGACTAACTGGAGGCTGTGGAACAAGTTTTTTGCTACGTGGGGACACCAACTGATCTGATGGTGTTTCTAACTACATGTCTCTTCCTGGGAGATTCTAGGAGATGGTGGTGTTTGACACTCTGGTTTCATGACGAAGCGAGCATCACTTGGGTACACCTCGAGGGTCTGATCATGTCATATTTCGACCTAGAAACCCTAAACTCAGTGCGTATATATGAGCTATTGCACTTACAGCAGGGTAGCAAGATAGTGGGCCAATACTCAACAAGGTTCATTGTTCTCTCCAGCTAGTCCACTGACATGGTAAAAGACCAATTCATTATGGATTAGACCTTTGAGTAGGGTCTCTATTGGAAGATCAGAGCATCGATGATATTACTCATAATTCTGACACAGGATGGGGTGATAGAGCAAGCGATTTTGGTGGAGATCTTTCAAGTTGAGAAGAAATCGGAAGGGAGAGCCACCAATGGACGTTAGGTAGCAATGTCATGCGCAACAGGTAGTAGATGGATTATGTAGTGGTCAAAGTAGGCATGACCTTCTAGTGGACGACCTCAGGATAAAAAGTTAGTAGTGAGGAGCTCACAGGACAGAGGAAGACAGATGAGGAGCATGCACTACTACTCTTGCGGCGGGTAGGGTCCCATTGCCCATGACTATCCGACCAACAATACTGATGACTAGATGACAGTCAAGGGACCATCGATGCAGAGGCATAGGTTCATTTGATGAGGTCTGTAGGAAGAAGAGAGATTCAGCGGAGGAGCTAGCCATGTAGTAGGTGTTGGGTGGTGAATCAAGATTCAACCACCACCATCTCCAAGTGTTTTACCCTAACCACCATCTCTAGACATAAAGATTGACCCAATGGCCCCATCATAATTTCTGAGTTTCGAAAGAGAGCCATATATATAAAAGAGTGAACAAACACTAGGACTATGATGGGGCCATTGGGTCAATCTTTATGTCTAGAGACACCAATGGGAGGGGTTTTGTTGATTAAACAATGGTTTTGATTGTTTTATATTACTCTAGGAGGTGACGGCTTCGACTGAGATATTTTAGGTTGTGGCGTTGTGGCCTTACAACACCATCTTGCGTATGGACTGGTTATCCACAGTCCATACTTTGAATGACTGTTTTTGGTTCAATGTGTAATGTTTATATGATGATTTTACTGTGTATTCCTTCACTAGTGAAAATAGAATGTTTTGAGGATAGGAAGAACTTTCCCAGAGGAGGGGGTAGCCAGTCACACATTAGTTTTCTAGCCTTATCCAAAATGAAGTTGATATTGAAAGTATGAGATATCTTTTAGTGGTGGACCAACATTCTTATGTCATTCATTATGATTTTTTCGGGCTATCTCTACGTAGAGTGGTAAACTTTTACATCAACATTTACCCTGGGACAACACCGATATCAACTCCAACATTTTGGATGGTTCCCGTAGAGCTTCACGTTTTACAGGTACAACTAAAGGTCTTTAAGAGGAAGGGGTTGATAAGGCCTAGTGTTTCTCTATGGGAAGCCCTGATTTTTTATACCAAGAAGGAATATGGGAGTTTGATACTCCGTGTGGACTATCATCACCTAAACCATGTGACTGTGAAGAACATTTATCCACACCCGATGATTGATGATCATATAGATCATCTGAAGGGAGATCGATGGTTTTTGAAGATATACCTTATATTAGGATATCATCAGCTTAGGGGTACGAGATTAGGATGTGAAAATTATATCTTTCAAATGTCAGTTTGGCCATAATGAGTTATTGTTTATGCCATTAGGTGTGACTAATTCCCCATTAGTGTTTATGGGACTCATGAACTTGATCTTCCAACCATAACTTGATCAGTTGGTGGTGGTATTCATAGATGACATCTTGATATACTTGGCATCGGAGGAGGAGTAGACCTATCATATTGAGATTGTTCTAGATACACTATGAGAGACCCATCATTACGGTCAGCTCTCGATGTTGCTGTTCTGGATACGAGAGGTCCACATTCTGAGACACATTATCTCGAAGGATGGAGTTATGGTGGATCTGGTAGAGATATTGGTTGTGCATTCTTGGGGGCCACATAGGAGTGTGATCGAGGTTCCGATCTTCCTAGGGTTGGCTGAGGAAATCGGAGATTCGTACCTTAATTTTTTATAGTTGCGGAACCCTTTTCAGTTTTGAAGAATGAGGGACAACGCTTTGTATAGACAGAGAGAGACCAGTAGATTTTTCATGAGCAAAGGATGAGACTAATGAGTTCCCCCTTCTAGTGGCTATAAGAAAAAAGGGAATTAGGTATGTAGTCTACTATGACACATCAGGGACCAGACTAGGATTTTTCCTATTACAAGAGCATGAACTTATCTATTATGGTTCCTGATATCTATGACAACATGAGAGGAACTACGGCACCCATGACCTGGAGTTTCCTGTAGTGGTCTCCACCTTGAAAATGTGGTGACATTTCTTGATGGGAAATTGTTTAACTATTTATTCTAATCAAAAGAGTATCATGTATAACATCTCACAGAATGACCTGAAATAAAGGTAAAGACTTTGGGAAGAGTTCATCAAGGATTATTACATTGATATAGTCAACAATCCTCAGAAGGGAATCAATGTGGTAGATGCATGCAACAGGAGGTCTGGTTTACAACTACAACATGAGGCGACAAAGCAGCTATTCACATCCTATGTGGATAGATATGGAGAATATTATATTATATCTATGACTATTACTCCCCCACTTCCTTAGCGGATTTTGGATGCACAACATGGGGACATTGACGTAGAGGATTTGCATGCTCAGATATCCTCTGGACTGGAACCTGGAGGATTTAATGAAGGGTGGTAGCATGTATCCTCTTTTGAGGACGCACAATAATATCAGTGCAACAATGGGAGGAGGTGTCAAGGGAGATCTTTATGTCCCCTCTGATGGTACATCATGTTGTGGAGATGATATACCAAGACCTCTGGCGTCAACACTGGTGGACATTGATGATGGAAGTAGTGGCAGGGTTTGTTTCACGATGCCTCACTTGTCAACAACTGAAGGATGAGCATCATATTATAGTAGGCTAAGTATAGCCACAATAGGTACGTGAGTGGAAGTTGGAAGGTATCTCCATGGGCTTAGTTACCTGGCATCCACGTATGCCTAGGGGACATGATTCCATCTGGGTGATCAATGACCAATTCGCCAAGTCAGTGCACTTCTTAATAATATGAGATTAAGGATCAAAAGAGGGTTTTGGATGCCTATATGTAGAAGAGATTGTATGAATTCATGGGGTTCCATTGATGATCGTCTCTGACAGTGATGCAGGTTTCAAATCATGGTAGTGGAAGGTATTATATGAGGTGTGAAGGACTCATCTATGTTTAAGCGCTACCTTTCATCCCTAGATTGATAGTGTGGATAAACAGACCATTCATTCACTAGAGGTCATGCATTGTGCTTGCATCCTAGATTTTGGCCATAGTTGCGAGGATCACTTGCCCTTGGTTGAGTTCACATATATCAATAGTTTTCACTACACCATCTTTAGAGTATTGGAAGAACTTCACCAAGATATTCAGCTCTAGAAAAGTACCGCGACACCAACCACATGGAGGATGGACCATGTTCCAGAATGCGGTGATGAGCGCCCCCAAATCACGAATCGACAAACACCAACTATTCCTAAATTACTGATGTTCTCCAATTATCATAAGGTAGGGTTTATTTCATGTCTAATTTCAAGAGTAGATTAATCATTACACTACCTTCTGGCTACCAAGATAATTCAGAGGGTGTGTGCCAAGCAAACATGGCCTGCACCCTCCTCCATATTTTGTAATATAATGTGTTCTCCCTGAGCGATATATTCAGAATGGAAGAATATCATAACAATGGTCTTGGAGATGATGAGGGTGACATTGAATTTTGTTGGTACCTATAGATGGAGAAACGAGCCATTTTTGCTCACCCGGTGATGGTGGAAGACCTCCAACAATCGGCGCTGGCAGAGGAGGTGATGGCAGCAGCCAGGGTTGGCCGGTCACATAAGAGAAGGCGGTGGCCCGTTGTACGCCAGTTGTGAAAAAGGTAGTGGACGTGGTCGAGGTAGGTGAAGAAGGTGGCCAGATCAGGCCGACCAGGGAAGGTGGAGTAGTACGCAATAGCACACCACCAGAGAGAGGGAGATGAAATATAGACGCAACTGACAGTTATGGCCAGCGCCGACCAACCATGGTCAGAGGCGAAGGGATCACCATCGCGAGCTACTAAAGATGTCCATGGTTTTGAAACCATGACTGAGGGTTAGTAATCACTCTCTATGAGCCTCACATGCAACCATAAAGCACCCCGTGATACCGTTGTATCGACATTGAATTGGGGGGGGGAATTCCCCCAATGCTAGCTAGGGCATGCCTCGCTGCAGCGGGACGCGCCCCTCTGTTGGTCGGGCCGCATCACCCAGGCAGGTCGGGCATGGTCCAGGACCTAGTAGGCCATATATGCCGCATCTGTACCCAACCAGGGTTAGCCTAGTATGGTATAGTCTAGGAAAGGTTATAACAATATCGGTTTAAGTCGCCCGAACCTGGTCGGGGTGGGTTGTACCGGACTCGAACCCTTTCAGGTCCAGTTTCGCTAAAAGAGCCATAACATCTGAACCAGGTTTCCATTTGATGAACTGTCTATCATGATAGGATTCTTGGGGAGTGACTGTCCTTTTGGTATACTCCACATGAGTTTTGGATAATGTTGGAGTATGGATAGGTTAGATCAATCCCAAATCCAATCGAGCCCTTGGTACTAAAACACACATAAGACACAGACTGGGCATCTGATTGATGTGTCGTTAGTCTCATTTGAACCCTTATGACATGACATTACTTTGAGATACTTCTTCATGATAATTTGTGGAGGATGAGGTATGAACTATGTTTTGGGGAGTAGATCCTCTCAACATTTAGTGTGCTTAGTGCTGGAATCTAATAGATGGTTGTAACATTAAGAAAGAACATCAATCATATATGGGTCAGCATCTATCGATATTGTGTTGATTAGCACGTAGAGATAATGTGTGGGTCAGTATATATCGATCCTATGCGAGTCAGAACATAGAAATATTTTGTGGGTCATCATCTATCGATCATGTGTTGGTCAGTAGTAGAGCCTCTCGATAGAATACGATGATCTAGTTTTATGACCAATTATCTGTACTTATGTATATATGTTATATACCTAGTGTGAGTTGATTATTCTACCTTCACGGTGTTACCTATGTGGTGTTACCTTTTTTGTACTTTTACCTTCGAGGTGTTACATTTGTGGTTTTACCTTTGTGGTTCATTTTCTATTGTGGTGTTACCTTCGTGGTGTTACATTTGTGGTACATTCACCATCTTGGTGTTACCATTGTGGTATTCTTCCCTCATGGATCAGTTGTGAAAATGAATTAAAAGATGGAGCCTTATGTTTCCTCATGTATGAGATGAGTATATCTTGGCATCATAGGTATATGTATGGGAATATACCAAAGTAGAGTTATTGTCAACTTCGTGCTTTGTGATTGATGTTTTTATTTATGGTTTATCCATTATAGAACTCTAGGAGCCATTAGGGGTCCCATTGTCCCTACTGATTATTTTTACACACACCCATGCATGGTCTATGCCCGCACCTTTCTATTTCTTGTGTAGACGATAATCAGTGTTGATCATGGCTGAGAATGCCAGGACTGGATGGTGCTCAGAGCTGGACCATTTTACCTGATGTGTTGTGGTGACTAATGATCGTGATCTATACCCACCCATTAGGTAGGATCCTCGGTGAACAATTGAGGTCCTATTTTCTATTTTCAGTTTTACTTGTACTTTTTAGTTGGGATTTTATTGTAGACCCTATAATTTTAGAACACTTTTTACTACAATAGTTTACTTCATGGTTGCTTCTTGTCGTGTTCTTAGATTGTGGGTTTATACATGTTTAAAGGCAATTACTACCAGTTATTGGGATACACCTTTATAGTGCTAGTCCCCACCCCCTAGCATATGTGAGGTGGGCTAGGGGTAGTCACGGAATGGGCCACGGGGGATGGGCCATGACATACAACATAGGATTTATTCCAAAAATAGACATTTTGATTGTTTCAACTATTATGGGAAATAATGTTTGATTTGTAATACCATTTTGGCTCTAAACCCAGTTAAATTGATGTTTATGACAAAAAAACTTCCTTGATTTACTTCCATGTTTTTAACATCGGTTATAAGAAAAAAAAATTGAAATACTTGTGAAAATTTTTTATGGTCAAGTTTTCATATAATTGAGGAAAAAAGATTGTTACCACATCGGTTATTCATATAACTAATGTTAAATGTGATCATAAAAAATTAATATTTTCAAATCCAACAATTTATATAATTCCACATCATCTGTATATAACATATGTTAAAATTATATTTTTAGCATCACTAAAATAACATCATTAATAATCTAATAATAAAATACAAAACCAAATGATGATAAAAAAATTATCACTCTATTTGTGATCTTGTTGAGTTTAGGATAATAAAATAATAGGTGCATTGACCTAACATTACTCTTGATATATTGAACTATTTCATCCCACGGTGAATCAATACGGAGTATCAAACATTTTTTAGATTTTATTTTAACCGCTTCTTCTATTCTTGCAAATCAATGATGTTCATTTTATAAGGATTCATGTATATGGATTGGGATTTATGTATGAATTAAATTTATAAATACAACACCATGTTTGTAGGAAGACTAGAAAACTCTAAATTTAATACATTAGTATATTACCTCACATTGATCATGTATTAGAGCATGATTTTCTCTTTATTCAAAATCATTTTATATAAATATTCTTTCACTCATGGATATAAAATCCATGTTTGAGGGTTATATTCCAAAATTGATTCATCCCACTCTCTAGCATAAAACAGAATTGGATGATGACATGTGATATGAAATGTGATCTTCCACTCCTAAATTTTATTTCTATATTTATATAAACAATACCATTACAGGATTAATATAAAATAAAATACAATTGTACGATGTATGAAAATATTATTTGGGAGATTTATTCTAGAAAAAATGATTGTGGATGATTTATATACATGGGACACACAAATTTATTTATTTTCTACTCCCATATAAAGATAACCTCAAATATTTTGAGGTGGTTTTTGAATAGTCCTAAAAAATATATATGAGATTTAATAATATAATGAATAAGAATCAAATATTATATTTTTTATTTTTGAATGAGTACATATTTTTAATTTCACAACATCATTTTAAGGATCCCCAAAAACAATATAGATTCTAGGTTTGTTTCCATGCTCTAATGTTTGTAGAGTTTGCAATCATTAATGTTCTCTAACAACCATTATCTTTTGTAAATGGTTGTATCATGTCATCCATTTATTATATACGACCCTTGGAACTTATGTTACGTTTCGATATTAACCTTTTCTTCTCTCACATTAGTGTGATTCTTCACATCTCATCAAAATAATTGGAACATTTCCCATTGTTCCAAAAAATTAATCATCTTAATACCCATTTTAGATAGTTGCGATAGTTCTTCATCCAAAATTTTTACACACGAGAATTTGGGTTTTCATTCCTTCATTTGATTTTTCAATTCATCCTTCTATATAAAACTAAATTTTATTATTTTTATCACCAACCTCACAAGACCTATGAGAGTGTATAATCCCATTCCTTATCTTTTAGAGAAAAATCTTATTCAATTAATTATTTTTAAAATGGTGCCAATGATTTTCATAGACACGTCTTAATTCTATTAATGAAGTGGTAAAACATAAAATTGGTTTCAATGATAGTGTTCAACGTGTGCCATAAATGTCTTATAATATATCGCTCATTCTCCCTAGTAGACATATCTTCCTTTTACATTATTCCACATAACATTACTTATAATTTATGATGTATTGTTTTGGGTAAAATTTATTAAAAATATTTTTTTATGTCCTTTAAAATCCATGGAATATCATTCCTTTTTTAAATAATCTTCCTGATCAGTGTCCCCCATTTATCATCTTCCCCTATATGAGATAAATGTACAGTATAGCATTTTATTTTTCTGAGAATTGGAAAAATGATAATATCTTCATCATATATTTAATTCAATATTAATCTACGATGGGATCACAAAGACAATTAATGGTATAATTCTTCTTTCATATAAAGGATTCATATAAAAATTTCCCTTTCATTAAGGATAGAGGAAATTTTACTCAATTATGTTATTATTCATAACATTAGTCAAATTTTCCCTATACTAAAATATACCTCATAACAAATTCCCAAATCAAGATATGAATCAAATTAGAGCAATAATCACAATTCCAATCACATTGTGTTTTTTTAAAATTACTCATTTCCCACTATTATATAAATACAGAAATTTAATATGGTAATACTTAAAATAATAGGAATATAAACATGGAAACTATTATCATAGAATTAATGACTAAAAAATTATGAATATATATATTTTGATGATTCATAACATCTAATTATAAGAGATCCTTAGTAAAATTACCTATCATATTTTCTACCAACATAATATATTAAAGTCCAACATACTGATTTGTAATGAGTTTGTGAATTTACTAAATAATATCCTGCAATATAGTTAAATTTAGTGTGCAGCAAGGCCTCTTTCTCATGGATAACGTAAAGGTAGAGTTGCTATGCAATGTAGCCTCTTGGGGTCATTACAACTCTGTATATTTATGCTAGATCCACAACAACATATAGTATATAGGTAAGAATATTGTTTCGTAGAACCCACTTGCTAAAAATATCAGCAAAATTTTAGGTTATTGAACTATACAAGGGGTTATCTAAAATATATTTTACATCTATATTCCTTTCCTAATCCACAAAACAACTATCACTTTATATGGTTTCAATTATAGGTACCCAATCCTTTAATGAATAATACTACACAATATTTAACATAATTATCCAAAAAAACCCATAATCCTATTGTTAGTTGCTTCAGAAGATTAGGTTTATAATACAATAACATGAAAATAAAAGTGAACATCATTATTTTAGTTTCTATTATATGATCGTGGATATTTTGAGCTTCTAAAATTTCATAATATAACATGGTAAATATATAGAAGAAACGAGAGAGGAAAACCCAATAAGTGAATATGTATGTAAATGAGACATCAAATAAGTCAAAAGGAATAACATGATATCATAAAAGACAAGTCCAATGAGTAACCACATAGAATATTAGCATAAATAACACATAATCATATCATCATAGATATATAGGAATGATAAAATAATATATAGCAATACATACGTATAATTCAAGGTTCACCACCAAGACAACATCATATTTTGGATACTTTCCCATCATACATTAGATTTTCTCCATAATCCCATACAAGTTGTTTCATAAGGCATCATCATTTCCAAATGGATTAGATATTTATTTACATGCCCCCCTAATAAAAATTTCATGAATATGTATTCAATATAATGATACCAAACATAGGTCATAAACATAAAATATTCCCCAAAAAATGGGACACCTAATTTTGTATTATAACAATGAAAAATGGAGATTCATTATAAATTCCATGAAATAAGGGAACAAAAAATTATTTTAAATTTATTTAATTATAAATAAGTATATGAAATAAAAAATATTACAATTGGATTGAAGATATATATAGTTTTTTTTTTAATTTTTTGTAAATATTCATTTGAAGTGGGGTTTTAGGAAATGGGAAAAATATTAATGACTGTAGATGAATAATAGTTTTGATAATATTGAAAAATATCTAAAATGGAGTTCGATCGTAAAATTATTATTTATAATCCGTGTAAGGTTATAAACATTCAATTTAGTAATAGTTAAATTAGTCTAAAAAACAAATATACTCATATTAATTGAAAATACATAACAAAATAATTTAAAAGTGAATCATTAAAATAATAACATACCCCTAATAGAAATATAAATTAAAATAGGTATATATGTTATGGAAATATTTACCAAATATATTATAATTAAAATGGAAGAATAGAAAAAAGATAAGGTAAATGTAGAAAAATCATAACACAATTAAATATACTATTTTTGAGAAATCCCATTAGATATGACTTGATTTATTCTGTGCTTATACATAACTACATTTATAATAAAATAAGATAAAATAATTATATAACACAAAACTATTTGAATATTTATATATCTGATATATTATAACTATATTATATACATTTAAATCTATTTCAATGAAATAAAATGAATATTTTATCTATTTTATTATCATTCCTTTCAGGGATACAAGGCCAGATCAATTGTTAGTAATTACAGAAGTTCATGATAAATGGGACTCCAATTTTATAAGTGACATGAAATAATATATATTTTCTTCTAAAAATGAATTTTTTTTCAAATATACATAATATTTTTTACATAGGGTTTATTCATTTTGTATAAATGAAATAATTATATGGTAAGTTAATTTAGGTGAGTTTATCAACCATCATAAACTAGATTCATTTTATTTAATTAATTAATTTGATAACTTGGAATAAATTATAATATATATTTTGAAATAATATTTACCCATGAAAATATTTGTATAGCCATGCCTAATAGATATTGAATCCCGAATTTTAAATAAATATATTTTCATTACATAATACACATTTCGAAATTTATAAGATGTCTTTGGATAAATGTCTAAAAAAATATATACATATTCTATACATTATATAACAATAACATAAAAACGAATATTACGAATTTTTTTGGGACCCTCATTTTTTATTTCATCTTATGTCACCACACATAATCTAATATCTTTGGTAAATACATTAAAAGAAGTGCTAAGTATAAATCCACGAATGATGATAAACAAAGGAAACACATGACATGTGAACCAAAAGAATATACCCATGAAGAAAATTATGAAAATGAAGCATACAGTAAAATAAATAAAAATAATCATAATATGTAAATTATTTTAATATATTTATATTATAAATTCATATGAATATCCTCAATGGTAATCAAAAGGGCTCTATAAATCATAATTACCAATATTATTCACCAAGGCATCATAAAACATGTCATCTATAGAGATTAAATTATTTCCCGAATACCATAAATAAATATCAAGGATCATGATTAGTATTTATTAATTAATTTGATACAAATATATCAAAATCAAAACATTTCATAAATAAACTATAGAGAATAAAGAACTGATTTCTTATCAAAATCATGGTGTTCTAATGTTTTTAATGAAATTATCATTACGTCATTTTAACCTAAAAAAGTTAAAAATGAGTTTATTATATGTAATTACTATAATATGATATATAAAAATTACATATATTTGAATACCCATATAAAATAAATTGGGTTGGGAATCCACACAATGAAAATAAAAAATAATTTCATGAGAGGAAGAGAGAAATTTGGAGAAGTAAATTCGTCCGTATAACGTGTACAAAACATGATTTTAGAAATGTATAAAAAGAACTATTAAATGAATCTGTCAATGATAAAAAATAATTATTATTTAATGATATTATCATAAAGTTAAAAATTATAAATCGTAACAATTATAATACATATACAAAAATATGATTTTGAATTGAAGTGAAAATAAGAATAATTTCATTACCTTGAACAGTTACTCGTAAAACAAGATTATTCAGACATTAGGGGATTGAAGACACCATGGGTGGTCTCCTTGGGAGGAAAACTACAATATCTTCATAGAATATGGATTTGGAGATAAATTAAATAGATAATGGTGTGCTTATTTATAGAAATTGTTGATGACTGATTTATTAATTTCTAACTATAGGTCTTTGAAATCTATGTTGTAAAAAATGAAAAACCGTTGACCATACCATGTTTTTTTGCCCACGTTTTTGGAAATTTGGGGCATACTTTATGTTATTTAAACAAAAAATAATATATTATAATTATCTATTACTTATTTTTTTCATGGAAAATAAATGTTCTCACAAAATAATGTTTTAAAAATCAATATTTCCATTTTAGATTTTGTAATGTATCATAAAGGTTTTTAAAATGATTAAAAACTATTATTATAATATACATTAATAAAACAAAATATTTTGGGTTGAGGATTGTGGTAAATTAATTATTACATCATTATGATGTCATTAAATACCTCAAAAACCCAAACTTTATTTATATAATTTTGTAGAAAATTCATGTATTGAAAAATTTTCTATTATATTCAATCAAAACAAATTTCAACATGATGATATAAAATATAAGGATTATCTTATCATAATATTCAAATATTTATGATAAATTTAACTTTTAAATATAAATATCTTCATTTATTAAAAAATTGTTTGATTCTAATGCATTGTAAATTATCTAACAGTCTAAATTCTTTCAAAGATATTATAATAAAATTCTAATATTTATTTTTATATAAGTGTGACTTAAAAAAAAATTCATTAAAATCAATATTATTCATAATTCATTATTTTATTATAATTTTTTTATGAAAAGTACAATTTTTTTGATAAATCAATTTATCAAATTCCATCCAAATTAAACATATATGTTGTTGTGAAAAAATAATATTTAATAAGCCTATCACTAAATTTTCATAATTTTACATGCCCAAATGTATGCATAATTTTTTTTTAAATAACGGTTATTTATTTATGAATTTTTTTGAAATGTAATAAGAAGTTATTAAGAGGAAAGTGATCCATAAATAATAGAATTATATTTTTTCAATTCATCAAATTCTTCTCACATTAATTAAATTGATCCGCCAAAATTTTCTATTGTTTAGAGAAAATATTAATTATGAATATTAGGGTCTTCCTCAAGGTTACTAATAGTTAACTCTATCTACAACATTTATTATGGAGAAAAATAAGTGATACATTAAGAATAATATAATAAAAATTTTAAATAAATGAAAAATATCAAAATTTTATAATATCATTATTATAGTATGATATAAATAAAAATTAATTAAATATTATTGTTATCTTTATATACTTCATAATGTTTTTACTGGCTTGTCACTAAAAAATCTTATCCACCAGTGGTGTCAAACGACAAGTACAGTAAGGATCATTGTTGTGCACCGGTTTTTTTCTGGGTATTGCTTAATGTGGTGTTTTTGGTTGTCACACCTATAAACATCTATTCCCGATCCACATCAACTTATTTGAATCCGAACATAGATTTCTTTTCTTAGAAACCTCATAATTAGTACATCAAAAAAATACCATGATGTTTTCCTATATTTATAGATTTCCCTAGGGATTGTAAGAATGATTCTTATTCCAAATTTCCAAAAATAACTAAAAAATAATTTTGTTCCATCTATGTAATCCTACATATTTTTTACACAACATTACATTAAATAATACATATTTATAATTTTAAAATATCTTTTTGTTTTATTGTCTTTGAAATTTGGTTTACATTATATGAATTCCGTTAGAATAACATTAAAATATATGTTAATAAATTATTTGGGGATACTAATTTTTTATAATTTTTTTTTCATATCGCTAAATTGCATGTCCTAGAGAAATACATCAATGAAACGGGTGATCATGAACCCCAAAAAGGGCATCAAAAATGGGACACTTAGCAAGTGTGAAATATGTACATAAACATGATTTATTAAATGAAAATGTAGTAAAATGTAAAATAAAAGAAAATAATTATGAAATGTTAATTTGGCTATAATATTAAAATGATTCATTCATAATAGATCAACCGAGGACAATCCCCTAGATTCCATAAATCATAATTTCCGAGGATATTCACAAAGGCATTGTAAACATTTCATATATAACGATTATATTATTTACACAATGCAATGGTGAACTATAAAGGCTCTCCATTCATATTTATTAAATAATTTCATCCATATAAATAACAATAAATCATTTTTTATATAACTTGTGAAAATAAATAATTGGTTTCTTATCAAAATAATTTTATATAAATGTTCATAATGACATTGAAATGATGACATTTTTAGCATATGAAAAGGGAATGTTGGTCATTTATGTGTAAATACCATAATAAAACAAATTATTATAACATATACGTGTAATACCATGGAAAATAAAATGGGTTTGTTATCCACAGAAAGAGAATAAATTAGAATTTCTTTTGAAGAAGATAGAAATTTTTAGAAGTAAATTTAACAGCATAATGTATATAATATTTTGTTTTTTATATGGTTAATGTGACTGGGGATAAGGGTATATCCTTGATAAAAATAATTTCCTATTAATTTAATGATAAATAGGATAATAAAAACAGAAATCACAATAATTAAATGACATGTAAAAAAATAGTTTCTAGAATTGAAGAGAATGGAAAGGTAAATCCCTTACTTTCAATAGTCACTCCTAAAACATGAATATTGGTACCATGGGGCTTGATGAAACGATAGAATGAATCGTAACGAAAAATAACTACCATATCATTGTTTTGGATGGATTGAGAGTGAATAGAAATGGAAACATTTGTGGGTATTTAAAGAAAATATGGATGACTTGTTTATTATCTTAAAAATATATGCCTTGGAATTATAGATTACTGAAAATAAATAACTATTCACACACCCATGGTTTTGGAAATTTGGGATATATTTAATGTTATTTTAAAACTAAATAATAGATATTCATTTTTATTACTTATTTTTCAATGGAAAAGTATTGTTTCTTGAAAATAATTTTTTTAAAAATCAATGTTCCCATTTTTTACATTAAAAGGAAAGTTATAGGTTTTGAGATTGATTAAAATTTCATTAAATATTACCTGTTTATATCATAACATATTTTATGTCTTTTGTTGTTATCAAATAATTATTACAGAATAATTAAAAAAAATTATGTCATTAAACATAATAAAAAACCCCAATCTATAATTTAACTATTCAATAAATAATTATGAATATTATAAAATTCTAAAAATATTCACCCTAAGTCAATTTAAACGTGCTGATTTCAAAAATAATGTATTGTATTATAATAAATCTATATGTATAATAATTTTAAATTTTATATGTAAAAAATTCTTATTTATTAAAAAATTTCTTTTTGATAATGTTAGTCATCTTTCAGACACATAAAAAACTATTCAAGGACATAATACAATTATTTTATCATTTATAATTAAATTTTAATGTTTTTATCATATTATATCATTAAAATAAATATTATTCATTATAAAATTGATTATTACTAATATTTATATTTTTTATGAAATGTGAAATTTATATCTGAAAAAATCAAGTTATCAAATTCTATCTCAATTAAACATATATTTTATTAAGAAAAATTATTCTTTAATGTGAATATCCCTTTTAATTTTCATAGTTTTACTAGTCCAAATATATGAATGATGTATGATGTTAATATGAAATAAATATTAATTCTATGTGCTTAAATTTTAAAACATATGGAATATTTATTGGTAGGAAAGGGATCCATAAATAAAAGAAGTATATTTTTTAGGATTTTACAATAGTGGTGGAAAAAAAGAAATATGTTGTTCATAGAGGTGACGAAACCTATCCAATACGAACGATGTTTTATTTTTTTGAAATATAGGATTGTATATAATAATTGATAGTAGATATTCCATTTAAATTACATATTTATAGTGTATTTTTTATTTTAGATTCATATTGATAAGTTGGATGGAATTTCATCGGAGGTCATTGAGGAAGAAAATTTTAATGTATTGGTATAGGGTATTGCCTTATCATTTGGATGTGTCCTATATTGATTTCCCTTATTAATCATTTATTGGTATTTTTATAGGCCCATGGATTATCGAGACATGGTTGAGATAGATAGGGTGATAATTTTGAAGAGATTATAAATTTTAATGAAGTGATAATGTATGAGAATGGGTAGTGATGGGTTGTATTTATATGTTGAGGATATGGTTTTTTAATATTATATTCATTGGTTTATTATTTTAGAAAATTAAGTCCAATTGTTTTCAATATTGTGAATATATATTGTAATTACTGTATGTGATTCATAAGTAATTATCACATACAGTAATCATGATGATTTTTTTCATGTATTGTTCATATAATGAAAATTACCATATATTTTCATATTTTACTGTATAATGAAAATTAAGTTATTATTTAAAAATATTTAAAATTCACCCTATCATATTTTCATCATGTAGATTCCAAAAATTAAACCATTTTTTGAAAATAATATTCTATGAAATTTTGTAAAAATCATAATTTATTTGAAAAATAACAACTATTGTATTATGACCATTTTTTCATATTAAAAAATTACTTATTACCACATGAAATTATATTATCAATATAATGTAACATAATATTTAATGGAAAAAATGATGATAAAAACATTATATTTAATTTTTTTTGTTATAAAAATTAATATTAAACACCCATATTTATGGAATATTAAAAACACTTATCTTGTCAATTTAAAAACATGTTTTTACTAGTATCCTGATATAAAGTTTTCATAGTTAAATTATATAATAAACAGAAATATTATTTTTGGATTCATACGAATGGTTAGTATTTTAATTGTTAGGTTCCTATTTCTGATGGTCAAATTATAATTCCATTAGTGAGATTAATATTCCAATTGATGATATTATTTTTATAAGGGTTCCCTACATTCTATAAATGCCTCATATTTTATTCAATATTAATTCAAATATATTTTCTCTCAACATTCTATATTTTTTCATTTTTAAAATGGAAATATCATTACTATTTTTTTCTTCATTTATACTATGGTGGTCACAATTGAGATAATAATATTAGATCAAGAAGATACAAATTTCCATATTATAAATATTTTATATTGAATTTTTTTATCAAAATATATTACATTCAATTTGTATGGAAAAAATTATTCTATAAACATAAATTTCAAATTAAAATAATTAAATTTTACCTGATTTATCATGGGTACATTTTATTTTGTAATAAAAAATTTCTCAATATTATATGTCTATATTTTAATGGATATTAAATTAATCAAATTCTTATTTTTAATAAAAATACATTATAATATATATGTAATAATTTTTAATGATTTCATCTATTGGGACCCCGATGATGCATACCCTCAGATGTTGGATTCATTTTAGATGGTGTTACAATATATCATGAAATTTATACATGATATAATCTCCATGATTGAATATTATGGGGACACACACAGAAGTTGAAGTTCCTCTTTATTTTAAAAGTTTTATTGGGTATATTATTATTGAAACATTTATATTAATCCATATAAATGTTGTGATTGTTCATAAATATCCAAATTTATGTACTTTTATGGATCGATGGAAAATCATGAATCCATATATCCATGAATAACAAGGATACATTGGGTGTATCATAAGTGATAGTGTATAAATTAATAATTTTAGCATAATTTTATTGTTTTATAAGAATAAGATGATATATCAAGCATTTTATTGAAATAGAACTTTCCTAATAAGATCCATTTCCTTGATTATTGAAAAATTCAATTTTAAAATGGAAATGAAAGACAAACCAAGAACATGGCTTAGTGAAACTATTATGCAAACTGCTTGATAATTGGTATTAAGATAATGGGGTTATATTCAAAAAAATATAGTTCATATGTAAATAATATAATTTTTAAATTTACATGATTCTCTGTGGGATATTTCATACATTTCCATAAAAATCATGGAATTTAGGCCAGTCAAACTATTCCCACTAAGAAGGAGTCCCACTTGATCATCTAGTATGTGTTTCCATTGATTTTAGATAAAATTTATATCATGTTATTTATATGAATAGAAATTATTTTTAATAAGGATAAATAATAATATATGATATCATTATTAAATGCATGCAGTAACAAGTTATATTTGAATTTGAATATCTATGTTTTTAGAAAAATAAATTATTATTTATTCCTAAAAACATTAATCAATATAATTATTTATCTATTGATTTATTCATAATAGAATAAATAATATTTATGACTAAAAATATTTATTCAGTTATAAAAATATTAAAAATAATTGGTAACATCGTGAATATAATATATATTTATTCATTCATGGAATGATATTTACTATTTTAGGATCTATGCATTTTAGGGAATGCGGATTGGACATGTTAATGGATCAGTAATGAAAGATATAAGACCTTAGAAACTCTTTAGAGAAATAATGTATTATTTACATAATGATTATTTTTTCCCAAGGGGGAACAATCCATGAAAATGAATAAGAATATTTTTTTTATTAGGGAATATATTAAATTTGTTAATGAAAAATGTACATTGTGATAATAGTAAATAGTATAATCTTACTTTTTATTCCCATATTTTAATATTTTTCATGTTTTTATTTAATTTTAATAAAATAAATTTAATTTGTTTACCACATATCCGCCTGATAGGGTTAAATAATTAAATAAGAACACCATTAAGGTTATTATCAATACTAATAGAATTCATCTAATTAAATCCTTAATCATGATAATAAGAAAATAAGAAAGATAATTCATCATGATTGATGTATTGTGTGGCAATGAATGACAAAATATCAAGGTGATTAAATAATAATCAGTAGCACATATAGCTTCATTTCTCTTATACCAATATTATAGAGAACATTTGGATCCTAGTTTGAAGGAATATATATTTATTCCTCAATGTAATATTATTTTAAAACATTATTGTGAGATTTATAATCATCCACATAGAGGAAATATAACAAGAATACAAAATTTTCATGTTTATAAATTAAATATGACTTATATTATAAGATTATATGTAATCAGACTTGGATTTTTTTTTCTAGTTTTCATCAGTTAATTAATAAGTAATTTTGATTCTATATCATGTTCTCGTATATTATTCATTAAATCCATTATAATCCATGTTTTTTGGGATCATCAAATGTGCTTTTTCTACACTTAAATCCTTAATTAAGAAATTAAACAAGGGTCTATAATTCCCAATCATAGTGTAAAACTATGAAAAAGAATAAGTATTATTCAACCACATTACTCTATTCATATCATTAGATAATATACCATGTAAAAACTCAACTAATATCCTTAAACTAGATACCACAAGATTTATGGTAAATTCATGTTATTAAACTAACTATAAGGTGATAG
Source organism: Viscum album (assembly GCA_963277665.1). Lineage (NCBI taxonomy): Eukaryota > Viridiplantae > Streptophyta > Magnoliopsida > Santalales > Viscaceae > Viscum > Viscum album. The sequence continues at coordinate 1,022,689,244 of OY728143.1, forward strand.
TAGAAACTATTAATGTAGCCACAATTGTTCCAATCAAGATTGTGGGACCCTCAATGCAACACCTATAAATTGGCCAAAATCCTATCTTATTTTAAACTTTTATCGACATTACTAAATTCTCAATACTTATGTCACTTGAGTAATTGACCCTTGAGCCACCTATATCTATTGTTAACCATTAGTCCCTTGATCATATCATTGAATGAACATTGATATAATGTAATGTTATCTTTCCATGGTCAATCAAGCTAAGTTAAATAATCCAAGTTCTATCCTAGTAATATTCCCAACCCCTTTGGGAAAACATTGAAATAAACCATTCATGTTGAAATAACCAACAAAATTCATAACAATTCCTTTGAGGGATACTACATGCATTATGTTACTGATATAGTCACCCATAATGAAGGAAATATTATGGTGATACTCTTAATGGAGGATGAAATAAACATATACCAAAACCATCATTCCTAAAAACATATTTTTTATAACTCATCACACTGCCTCCTTCAACCCTTGATAGAGAACCAATAACACAACATAATATGCCTCCATCAATAAAACTAAATATATGAAGGGATCATCATATGGGAACTCTAATCTTAATAAATAGTGATCATGCTACCCTTAATGGACTTATTCTCTAATACAACGGGATAAAAACATAGAAACATAATAACATTGAAGAACAATAAATCACAATAATCATAAATTAATGAAGCTACTTAAATCATATCATTTGATTCATTTAATTTAATTCATATAAATACTTATCATATAAGTGGTACATAAAGAATCCCATATAAATTATTCATGCTTTATTGTATTAAAAAAACCCTCCACAATCTATTGGTTTTTTTCCTGAAGAATGTAATCTATGAAAATCACACACTAGTCATTGGGATTATTTACCAGCTAAAAACACAATCTATAATCCTTACCTTCTCATTAGAATCTAATGGACCAACCAGAAATTGAAAATATTTAGGGTGTATTATCTGGATGTTTCCAAAAAATCAATAATGGTCAGTCTAACTCAATGAAAACCCCCACCTCTAAACCCTATTATGTGAAAAACAATGGATTGAGGTGACCATGAACTTATAAAATAAGAAACACATTTTCTGATTTCTCATATCTAACCCACACTAAACCCAAATAATTTATTGGCATTGCTAGTGTACCCTGAACCTCAAAAATATGCATGGAACTTTCCCAAGGTGAACTTCAGAAATATCAACAGGGTTTCATGTTTAAAAATAAAAAAATATATGTAGACATAAAAATATGATTAAAAACAAAAATATTAGAATTAATTTAGACTTTTTAGTTGAACAATACAATCCTAAAACTTTAAATGAATGATGATGTTCAGTATTTAACATTATAATCAACAAAACGATTACAAGAACCATAATATATTATTTTATAACTAGAAAAACCTAGTTATTAAACCAGAGGAATGAATAGGATTATATTTATTAGGAAATACATAAATAATTACTACTTTATGTAAATGTATTGATAAATTCTTATGAAAAAACACTCAATTTTTTAAAAATTCAATTTATTATTCAAGAATATTTTTTCATTATAAATGAATTTTCTTAATTTTTTTGAGAAAATATTATAATTAATTTCTAATATATAAATTTTTTTCGATAAAAATAATTCAAATTTTTAAATAATATATCAAATTTATTGTAAGGTGAAATTTTGCGATGTTTGTGAAAATATTGCATTTTCATTAAATAGTGAGAAATAATGATTTTATTGAAAATTGTATCTTCTTTTTTAGTATTTATAAATATGAATTATATTTTTTCCATATTTTAAATATATATATAGTTTCTACTAGTTATATATAGTTCATTTTCTAGCTTAATAATGAAATTTATACTTGATTTTGAATGAAAATCATTTTTATACTTGAAAAAGGCATTTTATGAAAAAATTGTTCATCACAATGTTTTGTAATATTAATTTTAAATTTTACTATTTAACATATATGAAGTTAATTTTTAAATATGGATTCCATATATGGAATTATTAGGGTTATTTTCGTTTAATATACTAATTTAAAATTTTAATAGCATGAATTGCAAACTTATAGAATATATATGGACTCGATAAGGGATAATATAGTAGTTTAGGTTAAATACAATTTGATACAGACTCGAAATTGAAACTAAAACATAGTTTTATTTTATTGTATTCTATATATAAACCATAAACATAAAAATGTTGAATAGGTAACCTTTTATTTAAATGATTCCATGATTTTTAATTTTTTTATGTAATAAAACATCTGTTAATGAATTCCTTTAGTTTAATTATATGTAAAAATATCGCATGAGGATAATCATAGACTATGATCCGTTATAAATATTAATTTTAGAAATATTATTTTAAATGTTAATTTATTTCTAAATATTGTTATTAAATAATTTCTTTATGTTCATACAAAACTCTAGTACAATAAATATAAAATTAATAAAAAAATAATCTAAATGATTTTAAATTTATTAATAGTTATATTATGGGAATTATTTTTTGTGTTCTATGACTTTTATAAATATGAATAATATAAAATAGATGTTTTATTACCTTAAAATATAATTCCATTAACTTTTTAAAAAAACTATAATTTATTTATTATTACTAAAATTGACATTATTTTTATTTTATAATTAATAATATTTTGTTAAATGATTTTCAAATCCAAAAATAATATGTTCTAACAAGGTACATTTATATCGTAAAAAATCCAATCTATGGTCTATTTACATTTCAATTTACCTTTTATAATAACTATATTGACTACTAAAGTGTAAAAAATTGAAATTACGTTAATTATAAAAAAGTGATAAAAGAGGTTGAAATAAAAAGGTTAATTTTGAAAAAAAAATCATCTAAATATTAACCAACTTATTTGATAAGTGTACCGAGGCTAATAAGAATCATAAATTCTATTTATATCCTTTTGGTTTCATTTTTTCATGAATAGAAATTGATATTAATTAAATACATTAATAAATTCTAACACTTCTCCTCCTCCCTATTATTAAATATAACCTCCACTCGTTCTTTATTTCAATTATCTAGAGTTCTTAACAGAGAATTATAGTTTTGTTTATTCTTATAAATCCTTAAAATCCTCTTAAAACATGATAAAATAACAAAACCAATATATTATATATACTATGATGTTTTATGTTTAATATCATAACCTATATAAATCAATTATTCCTTTAAATATGAGACACAAATGTCGTTCATGTGTACGGGAGACTAAATCCATACAAACTGATGTAATCAATTTTCCATAACCATATATGAAGGAAGGTAATGATGACAGAATTAATATTTATATATGATATTAATGTCATATTTATATTTTTTAAAAGTTATTATATGATATATTTTCTTAACTTTATATTCAATTTAAATTGATAACAACATTCATGTATAGGTGTGGACTACCGCCTCATAGAAACGATGTGATACATTTTTCATTACAACATCACAAGGATGATATATATGATATTAACTAAAGAAATAATATTTTATGAGTTATAAAATTATAATTGTATAATGTTAAAATAATACTTACCATATTTAAATATTGATTATTGAAAAATGAAAATGTTACACATGCGTATGTTTAGCCTACTATCTACAAGAATGAATCGTAATTTATTATTCATTACTAATATAATATTTTGTTTAGAATTTATAATTTATGTATAAAAAATAACTATTTCCTGATTATTTTCTATATATTATGGAATAATGAATCCTTTTACAGTGGTCAATGCAACTAAGTGGTTTTTCAAATTATGAACTGTACATCCTCAAAATACTTGTTATGAACATAACTGATTATGTAATTATATATATCATTATTATAAATGAAATCAAAGGTTAATGGATAAGTAATTAAAGTTTGACACTGTTCATAAGATATAAAAATATTTATATATGTGTTGAATGACATACATGGAATGTATGGACTCGAAGTAAGAGATTTTTACTAAATTACCCATTATTGAGGAATTTGATAATGTTATACGCCTAATCTTATTTATATGGTTTTTATGTTTCATCATTATAATGTTATATCACTAATACTTTATAATTAATTTTAATGTATGTTTAGATTAAAATTATTTCATCCAATTGAATTTGAAATTAATGTAGCCATGTTGTATGTGGTTTATAACTCAATTATGGTAATACAATTACTTCATTGATAATATTATACTAATAATATTTTTGAAAAAAAAAATTCTTAATTTATGTTGTAGTAATAATAGTTTTTTATTTACAATTGTTACATATAATCCCGCTAACAATTAATTCTCAATCCAGTTATAATATCATTACAAGGGCTTTCTCTGTATCATAATTCTTTTTGGATACATGTTTCATTTCATGAACCATGATTTTCTTTTATGTTGTATATATTTCCTCACAAATTAATTTAATATATTAATTAATTTAATTTATGGAATATAAATATCCATATCATACTATTTATATTAATGACATTGGATTCTAAAATTACCAAATCAGTAATGTTTTTGGGTTACAATCTCTATTTTTATATTTCTTATGTTTAATGTAAATTTTGGGGAAATCAGATGATTCTGTTTTCTTAAACCACATCTATTTTCTTTTAATTTGGTAATTAATTTTTTTATATTTTTTGTATTTACACCTATAGATTGATGAAACATCAAAAATGTTGTTTTAAATGATACGGATCTTATGTCTTCTATTTAATTGAGAATATTTTTATTCTAAATCAAAGCCTTTAAAATGATTTCAAGAATATTATTTTCTAGAAATAAATGATTTTATATTGTTATTTAACATGATATTTTACCATATTTTATATGAATAAAAATTAATTTTATTTTCTTTTCGGAATGGGTCACTTTTGATTCCCTCTTAAAAATGGATTAAAAGTCTATTTATTTTCATCATTTAAAACATGAAAGTATTAAAAAGTTCTACTAAAAATGGAAATTTTATTTTCATAATGGACGTTTTTCATGATCTTTTAACTGTATTTTCATTCATCGATATAGATATCCCATGATATTTCTTATTCTCTCAATGTGAAAATTTTTAATCACTCAATCATTAATATTCATCAATATGTATTTTAAAAATTTCAATGATATTAATGGGATCGAATTTTTATCTCATTTCTTAATGATGTTTTTAATTGAATAATGTATATTTATATGAGTTTTATAATGGTAATAATTATATATATATATATATTATTGGTTTTATGGTTATTGTAAAAAAATTGATGATGGGATGTATGGTTTGAATCAAAAGAGGGTTGGGACTGTGATAGCCCACCAATTCATTGTGTAATTATATTGGAAGTAAACCATATGGTTATTTTAATTATTAAGTGTTTTTTAAGGGTTCTATGAAGACATTTTTCAAGGATACAGACACATTTTACTTATGATTTATACGGTTTTTTTGTTATTTATTTAATCAATATTTACGTCAAATGGATCATGATTCTTAATTATAATCAATATTTATATTGTTAATGATTTATTATATGCTTCTTGATTAATGATCTAGTTTTTTTTGGTATATATTTTCTTATTTTATAATAATTCACATTGATTATGTCATAATTCCCTTACGATAATATTATTCTCACTGATGAAATTCAAATGATTATACTTTTGTTTATGGTTGCTTAATATTTTATCTCACCCTTCTCATATATCATTTTCGAAGGGTGTAAGGAATGATGTTTAATGATCGGGGTCTTGAAAGGTTTCATTTCCAGATAAATTTATAGGATATGTTTAGGACTTATTATGGAATAATAAAATCATGCAATAAGTACGAAAATTGTTACAAATAGACATGGTTATTATTGGGTTTATGATACATATAATTATCTAAAACTGTAATCCTAAAATTTGTTTATCTGTGTATGTGATCCTATATTTCGTTTTTATGTTGTAAATTTTCAATAAATTAATTTCATCTATGTTTATTTATATCAAGGAATAAATTTAAATTTTATTTTATTATCACTTTATTTAGAAGAGTTGGTTTACAATAGTTATAGTTGGTATTAGGGAATACAGTTGAATTTAATCCTTATGAACTCTCACATTTGATCATTGGGTGAATAATGATTCTCTATCCAAGGGATTCATGGGCAAAGGGATGGAAATATGAATACTAGTAAGGGTATAACCCAATAGTTGTAGTCACCAATTTATTTATATGATAGTTATCCGTAATATATACTTTTTTATAACACAAAAAAAATTATAATTGATATCAAAGAGTCCTTATAAAAATTAGATATATGGATTTTTTTCTTGTGAAATTATCATAATACTTGTGGATACCATAATGGGTTGATATGTTTAACATTAATCATAAGTTTAATTTATCCGAAAACTAGTTTTATTTTTTAAATAATTGAATTTTATATTGACTAATTATATTTTTTGTTATATATTTTTTGGATGAGGTATGTGTAACCCTTAGGATTAACTTGAATTATAATTTCTGAAAGAATTATATTAATATTTTGGGTATGTGAGATGAAAGGAATGAGATAACTTTTTTATATGATAAAATTAATTAATGCTGAGGTTATTGAGGTAATTTTGAATATTGGGGTATTTATTTATTTAAATAATTAACATATCTTGTAGATTATATGATTAGGTCATATGTACATTTTGTGTGAGACTTTATGAGATATTAATGTTATTGGGAGATAAATGATAACATTAATTTGGAATAATTTGTGATTAAATGGTTTTTATATTTGGGGGTAAACATTATAAAGAAAATATTAATGAAATTCACGGTTACATAATTGTTTAATTATAATATTTGATTTTTGGAATAATTTTTAAGGATTTGGATATTATCTTTTAATTTCATCATATGATGTTTTATTCATATTTTGAATTATCTTATCTTTTTGTATGAATTTTGGTATTAATTAATATTTAAAAATAGGAGAACTATATTGTTATATTTTTTGGATTATGTTTTACTATTGAAGTACATTTTAGTGCTTGTGGAATTAGAAATTATTCATTAATATTGACAATTTAATTAAAAAGATGAGATTATGGTGAAAAATGATTAATTGAAGAAATTATAATTAGAATGTAAGTATATTTACTCGCTATTTTAGTGTATAAGGATATATAATACCACATGTATAAGGAATAGTATAAATAATTATCTTATTACCTTCATTTTTTTATGAATCAATAATCTATTATCCCATTAGAAACACAGGATCTTTCATTCATTGAAATTATCTAAACCATGTTCTATATCCCTATTTTTATTCCCTGTGTATCTATTTTCACTTCAATGTCCATATTTTCACTTAACCCTGATTTTTTCTTATTTAAAAACTTATTTTTGTGTTATTTTATATAACTTTTATAATTTCATTACCCGCTTTAGGACTGGATGTTTTATTCTATATTTGTATTATGTGGGTTTCCAAAATGGAATGTTCAAATTATAAACCCATTAGTACTAATAAGATAATAAAATTTTTGTAATAAATTTACTAATTGGTGGTATGAGGTAATATATTTATATTTAAGACTTAATATTATGTTCATTAGTGTACATGATATGCAACAATGCGATTAAAAAACCATAAAATATTATTATATGATAATTTTAACCAAAAAAAGAAATTAGTAGCTATATAAATAATTAAATAATTTATAAAATAAATATAAAGGTAATGTAGAATATAAATCTATTTATTAATTCATAATAAATAATCACCTAATTTTTTAATGACATTATATGATTCAAAAAAATTCTACAAAAACAATTTATTTTTATTTTTATGATAAAAAATTATAAATAATATACAAAAATTTATAAAATTTATTATATATAAATGAATATAATTTCTTAAATAACCAAATATAAATTATATTAAGGTTACATTTAGATTTTTTTAGTAAAATTTGTTTTTTCAATTATTAATGACAAATAACTAATTTATTGATAATTATATTTTCTATTAAATTATTTATAATCTAAAATTATACTTTTTATTAGCTGTAAAATTTAATTACATTATTTTCTTTAAAAAAAATCAATCCAACTGTATTCAATTTAATTATTTTAAATATTTAAATTTTGTATAAAAATGTTAGTGTTCTTAAAAACAATTCTGATAAAATTCTATTTTATCAAAGTTTTATTGTATAATTTGAACTTAAATTCGCTCACTTTTGTGAGCTAAAAAATTAAAATTATTTCAAAATTTTGATTTAGACTGTAATGGTTTTTAATAGGTCTATTTTATTATTTTATATTGTGAATAATATCTTTAGTAAATATATTTAACCCCAGTAACTGTAAATCATGAAATTTAGGTTAATAAAATGATAAGGACTATTAAATTACCATAATACATACCATAATTTTATTATATGAAAATACATCATCCGTAATCATAATAATTTCTAATATTTGGCAATTTTTTTCTATTTCTCTTGGATTTTTTCCATTAAATATTTTATAAAATGAAAGTTTTAAAATTTCATTCTCTTTGTTTTATTATATATAAATTTTTGACACATGGTTAAATAGATTCTATACTTGGTTATATATTATAATTTTATAGATAATATATTTTTCATCATTGTAATTTATTTTAAATTTTAAATTATCAAATAACTACCTTAAGTGCTTAAGCAATACTAATAGTGTAATTTTTTTATCATTAAAAAAATTAAACAAATTATTTTAAAAGGTATATATATATTTTGATTTTTTTGATTTTTTTTCAATTATCATAGTTAATGAAATTTTAATTAAATATTGGTTTTAATATGCTATAACATAATTAAATTATTGTATCGTAGATTTAAAGGAAACATTAAATAAATAGATCAAAAATTGATATTGAAGTTATGTTATAAAAAAATATTTTATTAAATGAATTAGAATACCCTAGATAAAATGTTTATCCATGTTATTATAATATGGATGATAATACCAAACATTATCAATTTTTTTACATGTTTCCTTATATAGTAACTACCATAACCACTATATAGTATAAACATTTGTTATCATGGAAATTTTAAAAAACAACTAAAAAGGGTTAAAAATAAAATGATAAGAGTTAAAAAAACAAACTAAATATTTTAAATATTGATTAAATTAAATTTGTTTTACTCACCGACATCTTCTTTTAGACTTATAATAATTTTGAGAAATTCAAAAAAGAAAATAAATTTATATTAATTTATTTCTAATAGCTATTCCAAGAGTGACCCTCCTCCTCATGTAAATGGGAACATCCAGTACAAATTGATTACCACATAAAAAGCATTTTCGTTATAATAATTACTATAAAATAGCTTCATAATATCACTATACATATTTTCATGGTATTATATTCGGTATATTAGTGACCATGAAGGACTAAATGTGTAATGAAAGGGATGTTATTTGAAAGAATAGGTATAGTTCATAATCGAGCATTTTACATTGATTTCTCTTAAACCTCCATAAAATATTCATAAAACATGATAAAATACTAAAAAAACAATATAACATATACATTAATATTTTAATGTTAATATCATAAACTATATATATATATATGCACCTCCATAAAATGGGAAATGAATACCTTGTTCATTTTTACAATAAACTATCGTCTTATTAACCGATGAAATTTTTTCCATCACCACCTATCTCAAATGGTTATATTTATATAATTATTGTTTATATTTGAAATTCATGAAATATTTACCATTATAAAATTTTAATAAATCATATATCTTCTTAAAATTCCGTTCATTTAAAAATGATATTTTTATTCATCCATACGTGTGCACTACCACCTTTGTGATGTGATATAATTCATTTTCCCTTAAAAAAGCACATGGAAGGTAAATATAATCTTATATAAATATATAATATTATATTTATGATTATATTATAATTACATTATCATAAGATAATACCTAACTTATATACCTTATGATCACTGAAAATAGAAATCATTACTCATGCATTCATATGACCTACCATCTATATGTTTGTCATAGAGATTATTTTTGAAAACTGTACATAATGGGTCCACTAGAATTTTTAGTTACTGTAAAACAATGATAAATATTTTATTATTTTCATTTAATATATGATGTAATAATTTATCCATTTACCACTATCAACACAACAAAGCTCTTTTGAAATTTATGAACCTAACATCCTCAAAATACAGGATGTTGACTTAACTGATCATGATACTATATATATAATTAAAATAATTGAAATAAATATTTTTAGGATAAGTGAAAAATAGTTATAATTATCATATAATTTAAGATATTTGATATTAGTTTATAATAACTTTTTAAAGGACATTCATCAAATGTCAAGACATGTGGTGAGGGATTTCATCTCAATTTCTCTTCATTAATGCATTTTTTACAATTATAGACTAAATTACATTTATATGGGGTAAATGTTTCCCTTTTAACTTGTTATATAATTAATTAATTATACTCCATGATTTTTCATGTTTCAATTAATAATATTTTATCTAAGTGGATTAGAATTAAATGTTAACAAGTTGTAAGAATTTAATAACTAATCATTGGATATATCACTTATTCATTTATTAAAATATGATAATATTATGTGTGTAATGAATTTTTGTTGATTTCTATTCAATATTCACAAGATGTTTTAAATATAATAACTCTATATATTAATTCAATATTTAACGATATTATCTTTTTAGGGGTTATCGATGTCTTAATCTCACTTTCTAGATATATATTTCAATCTATGCTCCATGATTTACTTGTACGATGTACTTGTTTCCACATAAATGAAATATGAAACATTACTTCATTTAATTCATGGGATTTAGTGGGAAATTATTTAGTCATTATTTTCATGAAATTTGATTCGATATTTACCTATGTGAGAATGATTATGTTACAATCTCTTTAAATATAGATTTTTAATGTTCAGTGTTACCTTGGGGATAATAATATGATCATATTTTCATGAATGAATTATATTTTACCATCCTATGGACATGAATTTGGTTTATATTTTTGGTTACCATTTCCCTATTATTTTTTAAATAAGTATCCATAATGTTTTTTGTAAGGGATATTAGTCTTGTATCTTCTATTAGATTAGTAATAATTCTCTCCCAAATCCGTAATTTCTATAAATACTTCACCAATCCTATTTTCTAGAAATAAAATATTTCCTTATTTATACTTTACATGAACATTGGAATTCTTTAAAAATAATTTAAAATTTAAATATTATAACAATATCCAAATAGATCAGTTTTTATTCCCTTTTAAATTTCATTTGAAAATAAATTTTATTTTTAATGATTAAAATATGAACGAATTTTCCTTTGAATGGGATAATTATTTATCTTGAAGCATCCTTAATCGGATTCTATTGTTATAAGAAATTAAATTAATTTTCACAATATTTTATTATTATTAATTTTATAAATTATTTTTCTTAATTAAAATGGATAATTATTAAAGAATGATATTCCTGATATTTTAATGGTATTTTCATTCCTTAATGCCAACAATAATTGATGTCAATTATTTTTGATAGGGAATATTTTATAATGATTATATCCTATATTTTAATTTGTATAGATTGGGAATGTTTTAACGATATTTTCATTAAATCCATTTTTTCAATGGGTTAATAATTTTATGAAATGAATAATACATGTTTATATGATATTTATGATAATATGAAATCTTTTTTTACTTTACACGTGTTATTTTTCTTGGATTTGGATTATAATAATGGTTGAATTATATATTACCCAAGGATGTATAATTTAATGGTGAACCTCTAATTAATTATGTAATTGTTATTTAAATTTGATCATATAGTCATTCCACGATTTCGGGGTTCTGTAGGGGGACTATTAATATATTGTTCTATGATACTAAATCATTTTATATATGATTTCTGTAGGTTTTTCTTGATTCCATTGATCAATATTGACATAACATGGAACATGATTATTTGAACCCAATGACTGCTTCTTTTTTAAATCATTTTTCCATGTTTTTTAAAAGATGATATAGGTTTTCATGGGTAGAATATCCATTAATTTATACTCGTAAAACTTTTTTATGTAACCATATCATTATTCTCATATTATTCCCACTAATGATATTAAATTTTTAATTATTATGTTTACCCATACTGAGTATATGTTTTCACCCTTATACTGTTCCCTTTTTCACTTGTCAAGACTGATGATGATAATTTTTTTTTCTAAAATAATTTCATGTATGGAGAATTGTATGGGAGATTTTGAAGTAATATAGTGAAACAAAAAAATAATGGTGTATTTAGGGAAAATTATCACTAAAATATCTAGGTCAATTTATATAAGAATTTTTCCTCATTATCTAAATCTATATAATTAAATTTTCATGGTCTATATAACTAATCATATATATAATTTTTATTTTTATTTTTTTATTGATAAAATTGGGTTATATTTATCATTATAATGTAATAAATTTAAGAATTATGTTCTTAAAACCATTTAAAAGAGTGTCGGATTGGGTATTACATGAGAACACAGAGAGAAAAACCCTTGGGGGCATTGACAATTGGTTTACCCAAATCATACCAGGCCCACAACCCAAAACTCACCCATTTCAAACACCAATAACACAAGTACATCAACATTATTAATTTTCATAAATATAAAGAATTATAATTACAATATTCAATTTAATTAGATGTCGTAAAAAACGTAATTTGGAAGAAATGGACAATTTTTTATATAATTTAATTAAATTAAATAATAAACTCAATATATAAGATATGATAACCTACATATGGATGCATGAACTCAGACTCTATTTCCACACAGCGATGGAAGATAAATCTGCAATACATCAAATCATAATATCACGTGATGAAAAATTTGAAACCCCAATTTAATGAAAAAATAAACATTCAAGTTCCCTAGAATCTCAAATAATATATATATATATATATATATATTTGAAATAATAAATAATAATCTATAGTACATGTTCTTACAAAAATTACTAACATATACATTCCTCTAAGTAACATATTTATTGGAAATTGACTATGATTCAATTTTATGACACCCAAAAAAATTCCACTTATAACATGTTGGTATGACATATGGCCTCATGTGTGCCTCCCAATATATAGAAGGATTATTCATATCATTGAGATGTTTATCCAAACATTGGGAATACGATTACCTATATAACAAATAACTATCATCAAAATAAATATCATAAGTTGTAATATATTGAAAAATATATTTTCTAACTATAAAATCATAGCATAATATGCATTTAAATAACATCACATGATGTAAAAAATGGATTTATGTATGTCATAATTGTCATAAAAAGGATAATTCCTATGATAAATAGAAAAAAGTGTAGAATAATCTAACTAAAAAATTAATATAGAAGCATGGAAATAGAATAATCCCAAATAGAATCCATGTATTTCCTTTTTCCAATATCATCTCTCACTGCTCAATCACCTTGAAGTGGACCATTCTGCTTTATTCGATACCTAACATCAAAAATCAGACATGATAAGATATTCAGAAGTTAAGTGTTAGTAATTAAACTTATCAATAAACCACCAAGACTTGTGTTACATAATTATAATATATATTTGTGTGGATTCACTAATAATGAATAAATAACAAATCAAATATACACATTCATAATGAAATTTTGTGCTAACTTGGACACAATAAACCGTGAACAAGCCGAATTTGGTTAACTAAAAATGATTTTATGACATTGAACTAGGAACTGGAAAATATTATCTAGAAGATATCAACGGATATAATCCTAGTATAAAACCTCTTTCATTATTTGTTGTATTCCCTTGGGGAATGTTCACATTGTTGAGTCTTATATCATATAATTATCCCAAAAGTGGTATATGGTGGTAAAAATAATACCTATCCACCTAAATAGGATAGCCAATCCCCATAAGGTAAAAACAAATGGTTATAACACATTAATCAACCATGGATGAATAGTTCTGAAGAAATAATCACAACATCAATCCTAGAAAAAAAGGAAAAATAACATCATATTCAATGATAAAAATCTCATTAAATAACCACTCATGTCATTTACTTAAAATAACTTTCCTTTCATCATTTTTAACACCCAGCCCATTATTTTTTTATATATTCATTGAAAACACATAACCTAACATAGGCCTATTGGTATACTCTTCACATCCGTCCATCAATTCCCCTAAAAATAACATCTATTTTTTTAGTTCCCATTAATATCCTATTTTTGGTTTAATGGTGGTCAAGACCCATATCCATATTGAATCAAATAATATCTCTAATTACCATACTATACCAATAAAAATCATTCAATTATAATCCAAAGAATGACAATAAACCTACCATGAAGCACACTATATGTTATGATTCATTCATACCCATTCCTATTTACTATTATGTACCCTTGAAGTGGTCTATAATAATAATTATAAAAAGCAATTACTATTGAACAAATGATTTAGAATAATATTAGGATAACACCTAAAATCACATATTTGGAATCTCATATAACCATATAAAATGTTCAAAACATTATAAGGACTTCCTATATGATGCTTATGGTATATCACAAACTATTTCATGCCATATGTTTTATGTTTGAACCACTAAATCGGTAATTTAATATATAGAACAATAGAATTATGTACATAATTTTATGATAAAAGAGTAAATGAGATATAAATATATAACATTCATAAAATGTTTAATACTCACTAAAAAGTATATAATTTAAAAAATAAAATATTGATCAGGGAATAAAAATGTTTTAATGATATTGATAAATCCATTGGATACCCAAAATATTTTATTGTATGAGTAAGGATTGAGGGAGGAATTGGAAAAGAGATTACGACTAAAGGATAGTAATATATAAATTTAAAGAAAAAAAAGAAACTATTGTTTTATTTATTCCCTGATGCTCTTATTGGACACTAATTTGAACCCCACCAATCACATAATGGAGCTGAAACACTCTTAGGGAATCCTCCCACATGATTGAGTATGAAATATCTCAAAATGAGGTACCCAATACACCCCAATGACATATTTCTACAACTATTTCCTTAGTATTCATATATAAACCACTCTTAATTTTCAAGAAACACCAAAAACATCCCATCATAGGAACTAATAAATAATTTGATTAAAAAAAGCATTGAATTCAAACCAAAAATTCAAGGCTCATTAAATAAATATAATTTGAACCAATGTCCAAACATTGATTATTTAACATGTTCTAAATATGAATTTTGATTCTATAAAGGACCATTGGGCCGATATTCCTAATGTGTTTTCAAAAAATTATGAAAAAATTCATTAAAAATAGGAGACCATAATATTTTTCTACTATAAACCATGATGTTGGATTTCTCAAGTGAAAACACCTTCTAGGAGAATTATATCATATTAATTGGGAAAAAATTAGAAATATTTATAGAAACTAAATGTTTTTAGAACATTATGCGGTTAAATAATAAATATTATATTTTAATTTGGAAAATAATATATCCATTTAAATAAATATATTATTAAGTAAAAACCCTAATATAAAGTCATCTTTTAAGATTCACTATTTATAGAAAAAAAGTTCATATATATATTGAATTAGTTCATAATGTATTGTAACATTTTTTAGTATATACAATGATGTGGTTCAAAATCGAAATCATGGTATCATCAATTATTATTATACAAGGAAATTCAACAGAAAACATATTCTGGTTCTAGAACAATTCATTTTTCTGAATTCATCATGTAATTTTACTTCAATCCAAACAAATTGGGAGTTTCTCTAATACCAATACAGAGTTTTATAGATGATCAATATTCCTAATTTTTTTTGATAATAATCTTCCAAATCACATTTTCAATAAGTCCTAATCATTCCATTAAATCGAATAAAAATGAAATGAATAACCTATTATTTCATTGATTTAGATGAACTATCAATGATATTATAAATGATCATAAATGTTATCATTGAGATGAGATATTATCCATCTTAAAATTGTAGTCCACATGTTTTTATAAATCACTTAATTTTTATAATGGATCAACATTTCTCAGGATCATCTAAAACCATAGGTAATGCGAACTAATTGAAAAAGCCCTGTATTGAGGAATTTTCAATGAATATATTTTAGACACCATCACAATGACTCAAAAATTTTATATTGTTTGATAATAAGTGTAATGAAATTAATATTTCATTTAATATTAGGAAATTATTCGTGTTACTTCAATCCAAATTTTAAAAAATAATCAATGGTAAAATATTAAAAAAAATAATGTTTATCCATTATTTATTATATTTTAATACATTAAATATTTCATAACATGTTATAAATATTTATAAAATATGCCCCAATTGTTTTATAACCAATCGCAATTGATTATATGGATGTAAGATCAATCATGTTTCATTTTAATTTAATCCATGTACTTTTACCCACAAAACATGGTAATATTGACATCAACTGTGATATAAATTATACCATTTAATACAGTAATATTGGTAACACCTCCATATAATTTTTTTATATTTAGAGTTAATATATTATAAAAGGTTGGGAATGTTTCATTGGGGATTATAATTGAATGTGTGGTGCAAAATTGGTTTTTTTCATCAAAAGGACTGCATTAGAAGTCCAGTTAGAGTCAACCGTTGTTTTAATGAGATTTATAAGGTAAATTCATTAACTCCATTACAATAAATTTTTTGTTGTGGTCACAAATTTTTCTAGGTGTAATACATAAAAAGGCTCATGTTCTGGATTGAATATTATAATATAATATCTGATATATGATATTATTTCGAGGATTAAATTTTTTTAACATATAAGTACTATTATTTATGAAATTAATTATTAAGTGATGTTCCTCAATTCACACTATTTCCTCAACTCTCTTATCCCCATAGTATGTATCCATCTCATAGTAAATTGTTAATACATTAATACGAGTGACATTAGGGAATATATGTGGTAGTATGATAAATATTTTTATCATTTTCTCTTCTTTATTCATGATCAGAGAATTTAATGGAAAATATTTTTCATTTAGGAATAGATTAATTTGATTTATCATTTCCATTATAAAAAACATATTTTATAAATTTTAAGGTTATTATTGAAATTCTATGTACATCATTTTAATAATTATAATAATATATCCTTGATTGGGTATTAGTTTGTTATATGGAAATGTCATTTGGGGGAGTTAGTATATATAAAAATAAATTGATATTAAGAAAATATGGACTAGTGTGGTCAAAGAAGTATTTTAATGAAGGGTATAATATATAAGGAATATGGAATTTTTTAAAAATAATATATTTTTATTATGATATAAAGCCTTTTTTTGTTTTTAAATATTTTTTTGGAAATTTTTTTCTCAAATATTTTTAATATCATAAAATATTAATATATTAATAATAAAAGATTCAATATAGAAATATCATTTTTTGATGATTAAAATTTTACTAATAATAAAATGTTAGGAATTTATCATCCTATTAATTGAATATTATATAATTATATATGAGAATAAATTAGTGAAATATAAAAAATGAAGGGGAGATTGGGAAATTATAGAAATATGGATAGTTATGGAGAAGTTGATTATGTTAGTCTTTTGATGTTGATATATTTATTTCATGGGATTAATTTTGTTTATAGTGTTGATAAATTTTTGAGTGAAGCCCATTATTATTTGTCGTTTATTCCAGGTAATGAGTTTTTAGGGGTAATAAAGAAAATATTGATATTTGGAATTTACTATCAAATTAAAATCTGAGATACGGTATATGATAGAAAAATTGAATATTAAATTTATAAAATGACATATAGAATCATGTGAAAATAATTATCCAATGATGATGGAATATGGATTAAATTTTTCACGAAAATTATGATATATTAAAGAATATAAATATTATATAACATTATATTGTTGAAATAATAAGTAGATATATTGATAATTTATTCATTAAAACAATAAAATATAATATTATCTAATTCTAATGGTGGTTTATTTTACTTCTAATTGGTATACCGTAATGTTTTTAGAATTTTAACTATAATATTCATTTGTTTCCACTTATGTAACACCAAGGCACCACAACAAGCATGATATAGCTATTATAAACCATAAGAATAGTTATATTATAGTGAAACACCATTTTGGATTGGATAAGGTCATACATTTACCAGGGAATTAGTATTTTACAATAGATAAAATGTTATAACGTATGTTACTATAATTCTTCATTAGTCTATCTATGGTACGTAGTAATAACCAAGTAGAATAGATATGGATATTTTATGTCATTGGGCCATCTCTATTACAACATGAGTCCATGAACAATGAATATTGTAATGTGAGGACATGTTGTAAATAATTTAACATTTGTTATACCTTGTTGACTCAATATGGAATTGTTATCCAATATAACATGTAATTCCATGTCTAAATCATAATAAGTATATATATTTTTTCGACTCATCATGGTCTCAACTACATTATGTTGAAGGACTATTAGATATATTTTAGGTATTTATACATAAAATATAAGATATACAATTCATAATTAATATCTTTACTCATGTAATAAAACTATCATAGTATAAGTAGACTATTTGTTTGATTCTGGTGTCATGGTATGTATGTGAAGTGTTGAAACGATGATAGGATTTTTTCAATGTTTTTATAAAAATAAAATATTAGTTTTTATTTATTTTCTTAATAACTATAATATAATATTATATATTTTTTATGATTTAACAATAAAATATACTGTATATTATTTTTATTAAATATTTCATGATTTATAGTGCATTTTTATACTTTCATGATATTTTAGATATTTTATAACAATTTGGAGTAATTTTTCAAATTTATTTAAATTTAAATTTCTTTGTGTAGAAATAATAAAAATATCTAAAATATTTTTTTATTGTTATAGTATAGTCAAAACAAATTATAATTATTTTTTATAATTATAATTGGTCTCAAAAATTAATAGATGATGTTAATTTACAATATTTTTATGTCATCATATATGTTCAAAATATGAGTATATACATGTTCTTGTCTGTGTTTGGGTATGTGGTTTTTCATGTGTGTGGGTGTGTTTGTATATGATTATGTTAGAAAAAAATAACTAATCATCATATAAAAATAGTATATCATGAGCCAATACCACCACCAATCCCGCATTCATGATTTTATTTTTCCCCCTCCCCTGTTAAAAAATTTAAAAAATAAAATAAAATATTAGAAAAAATGAATAGTAAACCTACTTTCTTCATTGCATCAGATTGGAATAACACAATGTACCACTCCCAAAAATCCAATATTACGTGAGTGAAAGAAAAATAAAACTATATATATTAATATATTGTAAAATTTTAAAATAATCTACTATTATATGGCCTTCACAATTTCAATGTCTCAATCCAATAATTCACTACATCTCAAATACAAGTCAATTCCATAAAAAATAAAAACAAATAAAAACAAATTTTCAAAATCCAATCAAATGTTGTATGGGAAACAATAATCTACCATATTCAAGAAAAAATGAAATCCAAAAAACCATACATTTCTCAAACTGGGATGGGTATACACATCAATTATTTAAATATTAATTATTTATTCATTATAATATTTTTTATATTTCATTTAGATTTAGAAATTTTTATAAGAGATTAAATTAGTTTTAAAATGAATTTAAGGGGAAATATCTATACCTTTATTAGTTGATAACAACTAATGTCTAATATATAAGTTTAATTTTGAGAGGAAATAATAAAAATAAATAAATAAAATTAAATAAACGTTCCTTCAAATAAATTTCTAATTCCATTAGATAATTCGTATTTATGGATACACATTAAAAATCATGAGCATTCATATTAATTTAATGATATCTAATAGCCAATGGTTACGTCAAAAATTGAATTCATTTTTAAGACCACAGAACTATTAATTTTGTTCTAACAAATTATTGTTTAGTGAAAATAACCAAATATTTTATTTTTTGAGATACTTATCTATATTACAATAATATATTCCCCAAGAATTGAACTCTATGAGATAATTCATTAAATAACTCATCCTATTAAACTAAATACACACTATATATAATGAAATCAAAAAATATTTGGATCTACAATTTTACTCTTAATGAATTAGCTCATATAATTAAAAATATTATTAAAATATATTTATATCAATAATAAATATTTATTTAAAAATACATGGTGTTATTAACTGAATTAACATGATATACATAATTTGTGAGTATGATAAATGATTACCAAAATCACTCCTCACATTCACCTTGTTAAGGTATCATAAATAATATGATATCAGGATCCATTGGGAAATTACTCTCAACATTTTATGTTATATGTTTTAGAGAATATTTTCAAGAATCTAGCACATGTACTAAATTAACCTAATATTTACCCAAAATTTCACAATACATTTTGAATTTAACAAATTTCATTCTCCTCGATGTGTTGAAAAGGTTGGACGATGCAACATGGCCTCAAGAATCATCCACAAGATTTCAATTTCTATAAATAAATGCATAAGGGCTTAAAAAATAATTTGATTATGATATACCCACTAATAAACATCCCATAACCAACCAAACATCACCAACAAATCATAATATGATGCATGATAAATCCAAGACAACTCAACCATTTCCTTTATAACCAATCCAATAAAACTATGATATAGAGGAAGCCATCCAAATATTAATTTATATAGTGGAAACTTACAAATAAACTCCAATACGACAACAAGAAACCATTCTCTACATGCTCCTTGCTCCAATCACCAAACTTCCTATGTATAATAATGTGGGGGTAAAGATGTGTGATAAATTACCTTTTCCTATGTCTTGGATGATAACATTCGCAAAAGCACCAAAGTTACAAATTATGGGTGAGTATAAAACATATTATGTTTTCCCTATTGACTTTCATACCAACTCCAATAGTATAGAAATTTTATCAACATTGGTATAAACCATTTTATTTAAAAACTTTTACCAAAATAGGATATACTAAATATAAAAAAAATCCAAAACCTATTATAACCCAAAGAATACAAGTGATATTTAATCCAATTTTTTATAAAGTAATATTTCCATAAAAAATCAAAAAAGGACTTAATCTTAGTTGTCAATAATATTTTTGAATAACCATTCCTTGGTTTACAACAGTCCCACACTTGAATGCTTGTTTGACAGTTCCATATTCATGAGTGTTCTCTTGGCCAATCACCTTGTGTCCCAATGAAACATTCCCCTAATCTATGATCAGGTACCTTTTACCCCATGGCTACATGTCCCTTATTAATAGAATATCATGAATTAACTCACATAAAACCCAATGTATGCCAAAATCATTTCAAATAACCATTTCAACCAATTTTAATAAAACAATTCTTTTATCAAACCCCATTAAACAGAACAATTAAAAAAACCCATTCCATTTCACGAAAATAAATCCTATAATTTGAAAAAATTTATATAATTCATTTATCATAATTCTTGGAAAATCCTATTTAGAATCTACATTTTAAAATCAAGAATCAAGAACTATATCAAATAACAACTATTTTACATATTTCCACAAACCATCATTTAATAAGTTGTATTGAAATAAAAAACATATAATTCACCATATTTTCGTCCCAATATATTCAATTTTAAATCACGCAAATAAATTCATATAAGAGGACTCAACAATGAAGCCACCTACCTAGACCTTTTTGACAAACACTAAAAACAGAAAATGAATGATAAAAAAACTGAGTAAAAATTACTTGAAACCAACATATATATCTTCCAAAAACCTAATAAATAAAAAATATCAATATATTATTCATCAATAATCATATATTTATCCCCATATTGTGTATATATATTAAGATAAGATAAGAAAAATAATAACAATTACATACCGTAATAATCAGGATTCTAAACGCTAATGTAATGCTTCAGATCGATTCAAATTTTCATGGGAGAGGTTATCCACCAATTGAGAGAGAAGAATCCTTATTATGGGACACAATGGCGGAAAAAATATCCACATATAGTAAATAATGTGATATCTACTTTTTTAGGACCTTACATAGAACCCACACACAGTTTAGTTGCACATTTCAGAAAATCGTTTATTAAGAGTGTGTTAGTTACGATATGGGAAGAAACTCGCATGAACTCCTTGAACAATCTATCAAACTATGTGACAACTATTATGAATCTATTTTCCAATATCATCAACTCTAAAGAGTTTATCACTGGACTCTACAATGTTTAGATAAACTACTGCAACCCACGCACCTCCCCTTTAGCCCCAAAAAATAACTGAAAGTCCACCAAACACTCTCAACCATCACTATTATACGTAATGTACATAAAAATAAAAATTTATTGGTTAAATACTATAAAGTGGGGGTACTAAATTCTCCCCACCATTGGTATTTATGTCCTTGAAATGTAGAATACCATCATTCCCCGTATAGTGTGCGAGATTTTTTTTTATTTCCTTCTCCAATTCCCATGGTTGTTTCTGAATCTGTCCCTGTTGCAGTAAAACCCACAATAGAATGATTATTTTTAAATGTGGTCCCATCACATCCCATTGTTAGGATCATGATGGTACATTTTCAACTGAGATACGAGGAACATTGTATGCACCTAACTAAATAATAGTGGAAATGAAAACCAATAAGCCACCTAACAAAACTATTCCAGTATCTTAAAAGGATTAATGTAGCTAAGAGATAACTTGACCTACATCATAAAATTATGGATTTAAACCCTTGGAGAAATTCATTTGAAGACATGATCACTCACTGCTAATTAAAATGGTTATCGGTGATGATCCACATATGATTTATGATAAATATGATCTGTCTTCATCCTCATCATTATCAACTATATATTCTCTATTGTATCATTGAAAAGGATCATAACAACTAATGATATGTCACCAATTTCCACCGAACAAAGAGGAGAAAAAAATTATGATTATACAATGATTCAAACATAGCCACATGTGTCGAGACCTAAAAGATATTATTATATGACTACTCCACTAATGGTTTGAGATCTTCCCATAATCCACCAAAATCTATTATGAAATCACACAACATGACTTCCAATGTCTGTATCATTCTTTTGTACTTTTTATCAATCTATAGATGACATGTCATACTAATAGTAAATTGAGTCACTAGGGATTTCTATATGGATTTCAAGAAATGTTACGTTAACTATTGATATTGGTCAGAGACTATCAAAACTGGTAATCCGTGTATATTACAATCATCTAGGATATAGATTTTTAAGGATCCCCCACAACATGAGTTTCATGAATTGGGATGAATTTGGCAGATATGGTTGGCAGATTCACTTTCACTCACATGGCATAGTGTTTTCGAACTATTATTGGGAGACCTATAACAAATTCCATCGATATCTTCTGCAATTTCCAAACATTATTAGGTAATGTCTACAATATACCTATTAGTTGTTGATCTTTTTTCTTAACTTGGTGACATGTTAATAACATTGAAATGATCTCAACCACTTAATATTTAAACCAATACACTAAAGATGTGTCTTCAACAACCTATACATATTTTTTATTTTTATATTTACATCTTATCTAGAATAGTGGTAATGTGGAATAATTTTCAATAGACATTCTATAAGATTCCATCCCTCATATTCTCCCCACCATTATGTTTATAATACCTAACTAGGAATTCCACGTATTATTTTTGTGTCTCTTTAACTATTTTTACAAAATTTGGATTAACAGAAAATGAATGGAAAACTGAATCATCACCTCATTCTTCAAATTCCACATGCGTATCATCTGGGACCGACATTAACTACCTCTCATATGAAGCATCTTTTTCCAAGAGAGGATATAAATTTATTCTGATTTTATTATCCACTAAATTATATTTTACTAGTGTAAACATCAATTCAAAGTCAAACATCCAAAAAAAATTCAACCAAATCCTTTTCCTCAGATTCAACTGATGTTGTGAGAAAATAAATTTCATGCTCTTATGACCTATAAAAAAAATTCTCAAAAAATAGATAGTAACACCATGTCATCAAGGCATAGACTGCTATGTATAACTCAAATTAATTTATTGAGGAATTCATCTTATTGACTCTCGATGTACATGAACCATAAAAATCCACATAGTCTCATTACATGAGAACACATCCAAACTTAGATTCTAAAGTATCACAATACACAACATACCCATATCCTGATTACATGAAAATGAAGATATGTGCTGATGTAAGAAGAAATTCTAGGTCTTTAAATGAATTATATAATTCCTCACTCCATTAAAATGGAACATTTATTTTTATCAATGCAATCATTGGTAACCCCAATCAGGAAAAGTCGCCAAAAACATCGATAATAACCAGCTAGACAATGAAATATTCATACGTCAGAAAAATTTATCAGCATTTTCTAATAGATAACAGCTTCTATCCTATCTAAATAAACTGATACACCTTTTAAAAAATATATATATGTCGTTATGTGTACATATTGTATCCAAATATCACAATTTGACAATTGTTAATATAACCAATGATCTATCAATATTTTAACATTGTCACAAAGTGTTTCTCATTCTCATCCATTTTCCATAAATACACCAATATTTCATCAACAAAAACCATAACAAAAGAATCCAGATAACTATTTAAAATATAATTTCTAAATTCCATAAATACCATCAGTGATTTCATAAGAATAAATGGCATGATTACATATTCATAATTTCCATATCTTCTTCTAAAATATGTCTTCATAATATCTTCCTTTCAAACATGCAATTATTATTATACTGATCACAAGTCAGTTTTAAAAAACCATTGAGATATTCCTAATTAATAAAATAGGTAATAAATTCATGGAATTCGATATATATAATTTATATTATGTTTTTAAGCTAATTATAATCCACACACATCGTTATAGTTCCATATTCATTCTTCACGAAAAAGACTAGTGTTGCCCACGAAGATTTTCTTAGTGAAATGAAACCATTTCTTTCCAGATCATCTAACTGCAATTTGAATTACTGAAAACTATAGGTTTTTTTCTAATATAATGGAAGGTAAATTGGACTAGTCCTTGGGAGGAGATCAATCGTAAAATCTACATCCAATATAGGTGGTATCCCTGATAAGTTATTGGGAAAGACATGTGTAAATTTATCAATGATTACTGTAAAATAACTATCTTAAATCTATAACATAGATTCCAAGGACAACACCACAAACATGTATGAAATTGTTCTCATTACAAGTTCCAATAATCTCGTTGCTCATGTATTTATAACTCATTTTCCTCAAATGAGATACTTGATATCGTCCCCAGTTGTAAAACAAATTGTTCAATTATAAAGTTCAATGTAATCCATGGACATTATCAATCAATTAATAACCAAGATTATATCATAGACATCATTGTCCGACACAGATAAATTCCATTTATTATTCTCTATATCAACATTTATAGAACATGATCTACACACAAAGGCTCAACCTTCTCTATGACCAATATGAATTTGATGTTTTTTCAATGAATTAATCATCTCATACTTGAAAAATAGAATATAAAAAACCACAAGATGAAATGAAGGAAAGAAATTCACCTGTATCAAACCACACTTTCAAAAAGGTAGCATTCAAATTAATCTTACCACCCATCATAGATGGTCCATCTAGATCATCCATAGTCAACTTCTCATCTCCATATAATTTCTTCATTAGTTCACAGTGTACTTAGTATCCTTTCTAAGATTTACCGTGTTGAAGAGTCATTGTATTCCATGAATAACCCTGGATGTTCCACTAATGAGGACTATTATTCTTACATCATTTTCTCAATTCTTATTTCGTTTTTTGATCATGTGGAACATTAAGAATACATATCCTTTGATAAATGTGACAATAGTGTTGAATATGGAACATCTTGTTGTAATTGGGGAATGCCCTCGGTGGTATGATATAGTTTCACATGATGTGACCAAGTGAACAACACTAAAAACATCCATTCTTGTTCTTGGGTATTAGAAGAGGATTAATGTTGCATGTAGATCGATTTCTATGTGTTTCACCTCCCTAAGAATTGGTGTCTGTCTACCATTGTGTCATAGTGTTGATGTTTTAACCTCCTCTCATTAATAATACCATGATTCCTTGACATGGATTTCATGAAGTGACATATATTTTAAAAGGAGTATCTGATTACAGTCCTAACCCAATGGTTTTAAAATCTCGAGTGATTCTTTAAAATAAATCTTGGTTCATATGTGGATCAGTTGCAACCACATTCTCCATAGATTCTTCTGGTTGGTCTCTACGATTCCTACCAGGTGACATTTTATAAAAAAACAAAAACATATATTAGTTTCAATCTATAATAACTTATGGATAAGAATTTGAAATTATATCACAACAACTATCCCAACATTTCTTTCCAAAATCAACCTTTTCCATGTTCCATAATTTTTTTAAAAAAATCCATTAATTATTTTGAAAATCTAACCATCTTCAATATACTTCAACCATTACTTTTCAAATTCATTCATTTGAAAATAATTTCAATATTTTCCAAAAATTAACACATTTTCAAAAAAAATCATTTCTACAAATGAATATTCAATCCTAGTTGAAATTCATTAATCTACAATTCATGTTATGCTCCTTTCATTGGCTAAACACATAACAATTAGAATACATAACATATATATACCCAACTACCCGGTAACCTTAATTTCAGTATAAAAAGGTTAAATACATATTTTTATTCTATACATGTCAAGTCCCAAAAATCCGACACCTTTCTAGAATTCCAAACCAAGGAATTGATGAGAATTAATTCAACTACAAGACCATGAAATAGAAGACCAGTTGTTCAGCATGGACCAAACACGTTTATAAATTTTTAATGGATCACTTATTCTCACTAGCTTGAGAGGTCTTTGATCAATTACATGGCCATAATAAAAATACCCAAGATGGAAAAGGCTAGAAATAAAAGTCTATGTGTTTAAAATATATGTTGGGGACAATTAATCCTTTAAGAAAGAAAACACAAACCAACCAAAAATAAGAAAACCATAACTCTATGATGCATGATAAAACTAACGCAACTCAACCATTTGAATTATCACAATACCAAACAAAGTGTTCTATATAAGATGTCAAACCAATATCCAAGAAAACATCAGAAAGGAAAAAAACTCTTAGGAGACAATAAGAATCCATGCTTCAGAAGATTTATGATACAAAAACCAAACTTCCAATGTATAATGGGGAGGTTATAAAGATGTCTTATACTTTACCTTTTCCTACCATCCAGAACATAGACTCTAAAAAGTCGCCAAATTTTCAAAGCAGTGGTGAGTATAAAACATAATAGGTATTCTTTGATGAATTCACTACTCGTTCCACATGGCTTGAAAGGCTATAATCATTAATATAAAATAGTTTTTATATAAAATATCTCAAAATATTTTATAACTATATATAACAAACTCCGAAAACCATTTGTAACAAAAACTAACAAAGGTCTATTTGAACCAATTATCTAGAAAGTCTTATGTCTAGAATAACAACCAATAATGGTTTTGAACCCATTTATAAATATTATTTTGGCATATCCATTCCATGGTTCATGACTCCCACACATGAATGTATGTTTTATAGATTCATACACATGAGCAGTTTCTTGTCCAATCACATTGCATCCCACTGAAACATGTCCCTTATCTAGGTTCACAAACCTTGTACCCCACTGGTACACATCCCTTATTCAGGGCCAATCAATAATTAACACAAATAAATTACAATGTATTTCAAAACCATTTCAATAATCTATTTAAACCAATTCAAATAAAAACACTATTTTATTGAATAAAATTAGACTATAAAATTACAAACACATGTTCCATTTTAATAAATCCATTCTATTCATTGAAATCCATTTAATCAAATACATTTAAAATTATTTTATAAAAACCCCATTTCAAAATCTACATTTTAACGTTAATAATCGTGCAATTTATTTAAACCCACTAATTCTATATATTTTTTAAATATAAAAATAAAGATGGATTTTAACAATAAAATACATCTAATTCACCATAATATCATCAGAATATTATGAATAAAAAATTATACCAATCAGTTCTACTAGGTATAATTGTGATTGAATCCACCTACCACCACCGTTTTGATTAATACTGAAATCAAATGAAGAACAACCGTGAAATTGTTTATGAATTACATGACACCACCTTAGATCACTTCCGCTAACTTGAATAAGATGATATATAATCTTATTGGGTATCTATAATCTCATATCTACTTATTGAGGGTGTGATATTAGAAAATAAGAAAGTAATGAAGAATAAAAATGGCATACTACTTGAATCGGGCTTCTAGACACCATATAAATGCATTGGATAGATTTTAATTTTCATGGGAGAGGTTTTCCAACCATCAAGATACAATAATACCATGACAGGATGACAATGGATGAAAAACGATCCACATTGACTCAAAAACATGTGAGACGCACTTTTAAAGAATCTCACATTGACCCGAGCATAGTTTTGTCTCATGGTTACACAATCCATGAACAAATCATGCATTAGTTACTCTATGGGACGAACAATTAAAAAATACTTGACATCGTATATCTAACTGTGTACCCACCATTCCGATGCTACAATCTAACATCTTCAACTCAAAATGGTTTATCCAAGGATTCCTCATGTTTTTGAAAAACTGTGCGGAGCCTGTGCATACCTTGTACACCACTTATTTATCCAAACAAAATCCTTGAATGTTCTAAAAAATCCATCATCCTTCATTCTTATACTTAATATTCATAAAAAGATAAAGTATTGGGTTACATACGAGAACTAGTGGCTACTACAGTGAACTAACCAAACCTTCATTTGATATTATTATTATATAAACTCCATTAAATGTTGGATAGAAACTATATTAAAACATAAACCTATATTATATTCTCTATTGTGTGCATTAATAATAATTTTAGTATTGAATACAATTATGAAATACTTAATAAATTTCTATGTAAATAATAACCTTTGGAAAAATGTCATTAAAACCATGACATATAGGGGTATGACATGATCTCAATAATACAAAAAAGCACTATATTAATAGGTATATCATAATATATATATTTATATATCATATTCCTAATTATATAGTATTTGTTTAAAAAAACATTACGTGACCATTGTACATTGTTCATGCTAATGTTCTATAGATTATCTCATATATTTATAATTTTATAAAATAAACTAACTATATTGAATGAATATATTACATATCATTCATCCAAATTGTTGATCACATTATACATTACACAATTATATATAGAGATGAAGTTACATAACATAAATCAATAAATGGAAAATATATAATATAATGTAATAAAGATATCAAATTAAATCTTGTTTAACCTCATTTGGAATCCTAATTAGAAATATTCTCAACAAAACCCTTGTTAATGATTTTTAAAATAATTATTGGGCTATTTTAGATGTATTGTAGTAGTTACTATAAATGGAATTGTGTGGTATTTTGGCACCTGGAACTATTCATCTGATTTGGGACATTGAGCCACCGGATTTTCTCTACAAGCCACCAGGCCTTTGGGCTATAGGTATTTTGGACCTATAAGGAATTAGGGCCACCACAGGCCTTCAGGCTGCCAATGGCCTTGGGGCCACCATAGGACATTGATCCAATGAGCCTTCAGACCATAAAGGTAAAAAGAAGTAGTCTGGGAAGACCACAAAGGATAAGGATGGATAAGTGTATTTTGAGAAATTAGCATCCACCATAGCATAACTAAAGAGATTTCATTATTGAAATGGAATGGAACATTCTGTCAGTACCAGGCTCCCTGAAACTCTGAATAGGGAAATGCTAGTCAATCACCCAAGGAAGGTGGGATCTAGGATCCTTAAATGCTAAATATGTGTATTCATAATAAGTATCTACACAATATCTTATTTGATTAATTTTAATCATATATAATATAATACACATAGTAATACGAACATATCATCACGAGATATGATACACCAATTTAATCATTGATTTGGGGAAATAAAAATAATTAAATGAAGTGTTATTTTCTAATATTGTTTATGTAATATACACAGAACACCTAAATGTGTTACAAATTGGATGTCATTTATTTTGAAATGATATTATAATTTTTGTGTTAACAAAAATTACATCTATTATAATTTCTATTTTTTTAATACTTCAAATTAATATATTTTTCTTATTATGATTGAATTATCAATATATAAGTTATATTTAAAGCAATATATTCCAAATATATCTCAACTTCACCAATGAAATTATTTTTAGAATTTGATAGTATTTATTGTGGATGTGTTTAGTCATTGGTTTAGATCATGGTTCCATAGTAAAAATCAAAATTAATCTCTTTTGGTATGTGATTCCATTGACTTGAACTAGATTTATATAGTGTCTTAGTTGAAATACGTAATCAAAGAGGTAAGAAACCAGTGCCTAGGGATACTAAATAATAATTTTGGAATGGTTTTCCCTTATATAAAATAAATATTTATAGGTATATAAACATTTCATTTTCTATTGAAATAAATCTATATAATTTAATGAACCCTTTAATTATACCACATAGCACAATATATTTCATAACACATCAACAATTCAATTAATAAAAAAAGATAAACTATTAACAATTACATAGTCTAAATGAAATAATCCACCAATAACACTTATTTAAACATAATCCCATCCAATAGTAAATATATATCCTAGGATCGTTTTTCAATCAATAGGATTGCATTGATTTTTATTACAACTCAAAAAAAATATCTATATGAACACATATTATGTGTCGGTAGGGTGAGTAATACATTACATTGTTTGAATACAAAGGATAACTTACTTGAATTCCACATAAATATTAATATTAAGTATATTGAAATTATTTTTGGAAAAAATATAATTTTATCAATCAATTGTTTATAAAATCATTCAATAAAATACACTAAAATATCAACCATTATCACCAAATAAATCAAATTAAAACACATACCACAACCCTACATGCGAAGACCCAAAACCCAAATTCCATATCAAAATTCATGATGATAGATATAAAATTAAATTTATCACTCATACATATATATACAAATCATCTATAGTCATAGTGAAATTATAGTGAATCATTTCCAATCATGATAAATAAATTCGATTCTTTATTCCCCATTGATGGATATTCTTAACCACACAACATATTCATTCGAAACATGAAACTTGTATCACCCTAATAAATGTGATACATTAACAAATTAATGGTACAATATGTAAAATCTCATTATTTTAAAAATATAACACTATGTTAGATACTGTACAAGATACATAACATCATGATTAAACAAAAACTAAATATTATTATTTAAATGTCACTAGTATAACCAATCTATAAAATTGACAAGTATGAATAGGAATAACCGATTTTTGAAATAATTATATATATATATTCCATTATGAATATTCTTTTAAATTTTTACAAAATAATGAAATTATTTTTAGTAATTCCACTTCAATCTTCAAAAAACATGTTTCATCAAAAACATTTTTTATTGGTTTTCCTGAATTAATATAATAATTATTTTTTTGAACGTTTAATAAAATTATTTAAAATACTAATTTTTTTCATCAGGTAAAAACTATATAAAGTTAAATTTTATATAATTTTTTAAAAATATTTATTTTTTAATGAATAGTGAGAAATACCAATTTTTATTGAATATATTCTTTTATTTTTAATGCTTTTGAAATGTAAAATTAATCTATGGATTAGTTTTAAATTCTATTGATAAAATTTATAATTTAAACTGAAATATTTATTTTTTTTAAATGTTTTTTATTTTTTAATTTACCATAAAAACATTTTATATTTAATAAATTTATTTTTTAAAAATGAACTATTTTTCATTGGTTTTATCTATTTAATATAAAAATGAAGAACATTTATAATGTGTATTTAATTTTTTTTAAAATTATTATATATCTATAATCATAATTACAAAATTAAGTAAATTGGTCACATTTATATTTGAGAAATCTTAATAGTAACTTTACTCATATTTTTTACAATAATAGTGCGTAAATCTAATAATTAATGGTAAGAATAAAATGATAAGGACTATAATATGACCCTAACAATTGATGTGATATTATCAGATATGTAATATTCATGTATAATTGTTCAATTTTCATTTATAGGACTATTTAGGGATACATGGATTAGATTATGAACTTTTTATTATTTTATTCAATGAAAGGTCAAACGTGTCACACTCATGTTTTTAAGAAGGATATTATTTTTAAAATGGTGTTATGAACAATATATATTAGGCTATTTAAATTTTTTTGAAATAGAATATATTCATCAAAAACATAAAAATTAATATTTATTATTTAGTGAAAAATAATTAAATTATATTTGTACCCATCACTCTGAAGTAATTATTTAATAAATGTAACTATGAAATAAATGATATATAAAATAATAATATATATATAATTTGAAATAATTTATATAATACGTTAATATATTATATTAGTTTGACAATTTATGTAATAATTAAAATATTATTCACGACTTTATCTATTTGTATTGATATTTCTATTATTCAAGGTAATTAATAATGAAAATATTTACATTAATGATATTTTCAAATCATTACTATATTTTTAAATTATATAAAACTAAAAAAAATATGTTATCTTCTAAATTTATAAATATATATTTTAATATATCAACCATTATCCAATTATGGTTCTTTTTTTTATTTTTTATTAAATACATTGACCCTTAAAGATATAAAACCCATTTTGTAATAGTGTGAGTTAAAGGGGTTAAATAAAGGAAAAAAATAAATTATATTCGAATGAATGAGACCCACAACTATATAAAAATTGTTGGAATAGATTATTTTGAATCAAAATAGAATTATATTCTAAATAAATCATATTATAGTGATTTTTACTTGAATATTAATTTATATTAATTTAATTTGGGGATATCTTCTAAGAGTGTACCACCTCTATCTAATAAACGGGATGCAATTGTTTTAATTTCTTCAAACAAAAATCCTTTTTTTCTTTTGCCAATTAATACATATATTTATTCATATAAACTCTACACATATTCTACTATCCATATATTAGTTATATAACCAACATTAGAAGTGTTAATATGTTAATCAAAGGTTGCTTCTAAAATAGGTGGTTTCATTTTTAATATAGTGTTTCTATTTTATTTCTCCTCACATGAATATTAAACCACAATAAAATATTAAATATAGTATCATAAAAATTTAGTAATATGATATTATTTTTTTTAGGAAGTATATCAATATTCAATTTCATTAAATTCTAAAATAACGCTTCGTTTATCTTTATGGTGGACTACAACCTCTTGAATAGAGGCAATTTTTATCCCCATCACCGTATCTCAATATTACTTATAATTATGGAAATAATATTTATATATTATTAAAATGAAATATTTTTCATTACCAAACATTAATATATCATTTTAATTTATTACCATTCTATGCACCCAAAAATGATAATGTCATTCGTGTGTACGTGTTGACCACAACAACACGAAGAAATGTGATTTTATTTTCATCACCATGTCACATGGAAGATATATGTAACAATATTTTGTTAATTTATATGAACTTTTATATATTATTATCATTGTTATGTGAGATATCATACATTCCCTATTTCTATAATGATAATTGATGAAATAAAATGTTAATCATGCATACGTATGACCAAATGTTCCCATGATTGTAATGTAGTTCATTATTCATAGCAATATTTAACGAGTTGATGTAAAAGTAAAAATGATGTAGAAAATTTTTAATTATGATATTAATATTATTTAGATGTGATTGAATTGTTACACTATTTACAATAGTAAAATTATTGTATTTGTTTTATTATTTTTTATAAAATATTATCAAAAAATATGTTGTGAACATAAATAATTAACTAATGGTTATATCATGGTAATAAGTGAAATAAAAATAATACTAAACTCGAAATAGGTTATCAAGAATAAAATAATTAACCTAATTTTACTATTTATGATGACAAATAATGTATATGTTCTCTCAGATTCAGGGTAAAGGGCAAATTGACAAAAAAATATGCATCTTAAATTTTTTAATGAGTTATTTAACAAACCATTCCATTTATTTTCCATATAATTAAAATATCATTCTATGAATATACATTTATGAGCACACTTTTTAAATTTTAAAGTCATTTTTAAGGAAACGGTATTCGGATATCCAAAATTTATTTTTATGACATTAAAAGAATATTAATAATTTTTATGATTAAAAGGCGAGTTAATAAAAAATAATTATAGGGTTCTTTATAATTATAAAAGAGAAATGGGTGAACCCTGAGAGAATTGGTTGAGACTGTTAAAACATATAATATGTGTGCGCCTAGATAATGATCCAATGAATTGGGAAATGTACTTTTATTAAATGGGAATAAGAAGAGATTTATCAAAGTGTTCCTCCAATGGATATAACTTGGCTCAATTTATATTTGACACAAGTTTAAATTTGGTTATTTATGTCATTATATATGTTTCTAAAAAAATTAACTATATTTATATGGGATTTAATGATTTAATTTTATATAGAATAATTCTTTTTTATGTGAAAATTATTTATTTCAATATCTTAATAAAATTAAGGATATATGAAACAATTCACATGGTTATTTATGTTTTTCAAATGACTAATGGTTTTATTTATTGATGTTTCTTAATGATAATTTTGGGATAATCTCATATTTTATAATGTTATTAAAATTCTTTCATGGAATACTAGATACCCGGATGATTTTATGATCAAAAGTTAAAATATGAGTCAATTAAGAGAAAAAAATTATTTAATTTTTTTGTGTGGAAAAAATAGATACTAGGTAATTGTATTTATCTATAATGTATTGGTTTTATATTTATAAGTAATGACGTAATTATATAAAAAGATAAATGTAATGTATCATTGGGAATTAAAGAAATTTAATTCTAATCTATAATCAAAAGAATATGTAATGTTCAAGAATGGGCCCTTATAGTTTGTATAATGATGTGTTTAGATGACTTTGGAGATTAGAATGTTTCAGGTGAGGTATTATTAATAGTTATGGATAACATAATTTATTTATAATTTTTTAGTTTAACCTAACATTAATGACTTAAACTTATTATAATTTTTATTATGAAATATTACTGTGATTAATGATATATTAAGAGGAACTTTTCTTATGTAACTGTAGGATTTTTTATTTTGGGATGAAATATAAAATTCATAAGATAAAATTTATTGTTCAAAAATTTAATTAATTATAAATATATTATGTTCATATTTTTAGCACGTTTCTTATTTTTCTATGATTTTTATTTGAATATTCATTTAGGAAAAAATAGAAAACTATAAGGTCTAGTGACATCTCGTCACATCTGATAAGGCCGTGAGGGTTGAACCCACAACTGAAGGGTGATATGGGTGAATCACCTTCTACCAGACTTTGTTAAATCCAACTTTATATAAAATTTTAATTATATTATTTGATATATTAGAAGTAATTTTATATTGGGAATATGTTTTTTATCGAATAAAAACCCATTGGATTGGTAAATGATTTTTTGTTAAGTTATTATTGTTATTTTGGAAGATGTTCATTATATTGGGAACCCAATAAGATTAAGGTAAATAGAATACTATTGTATTTTATTAGAGTAATAAGGGCTGATTTATTGTTAATAATATTATATGGTTTTATTGTGGATTAATATTGATTTGGGATTCCTATTTAAATTGTAAGCATATCTTGATGTTTAGATGATTATGAAATTACATTTTGGAAAGAGACATTTAGAGGAATTAATGTTATTTAGGGATAAATTTTAATATTGTTCTAGATGAATATGTAAACAAATCCTTGTAATTTAGGGGTCTTGATCTTACTCTATAAATGTTTTTATTAATTTTCCAGTGGTTACTTAATGAAAAATATCAATTTAACTTTGGGTATTAGTGTTAAATTTTGGATAATAATCTTGTTATAAATCATATGAATATTTATTATTTTAGGAGAAATATATTATATTTTAGAAATAATTTTGATTTTGGTTAGTGTATAAATACATAGGGAATATCTTTTTATACTTTTGTGGATTTTGTGATCTGTAAATTTCTATTCTAGTGCTTCAAATGAATACTCTTCATTTGGTCAAAAAATTAGAATTTAGTGATTATTTATAAAAGGAAGAGACTAAAATTTTCATTTAACAATATTTCATAATTCTATTTTTAATGACTCATATTTTTCTATTGTTTATTTTGTAAATTAATTTGGAAAATTATACGACATTGTGCTGGGATGTCATGCGATTCAGAAGCTTGGTTTTCTCAGAAGAATTTGATGAAAATTGTTATGTTTTTAATAGTATGTGTATGTGGTTTTACTAAAAAAGTAGAATAACATATAAATAGGATATATGATTAGAAATCTAAGGGCACAATTATGTACAGAATGGAGGGTTTACTCTAGGCACAACATAACATTACTTGTGGTGGGTCTTCAGTGGGAAAACCAAAAAAGCACATAAATATAAATAAAATTATAACATAAACATATTATATTTTAACAAAAAAACACATGAGAAATGACTCAGATAGGAAATATGAGACCATTGTTGAGGTCTCAGTGTAATTTTTTACATAGGTAGGGCCTATCATCGACTGGCGTGGGTCGACTGTGAAAGATTATTTTTTGATATTTTAAAGAAGAATAAAATAAACCTAAAACAGTTATTATTTTTTCTTTTAACAATTTGTAGTGACACAATAATGCAGCATCCTGTTTTGTTAATTAAGGGAACATCATCGAGACACTACATCATAGCGACAGGGTGACATCTTTTCCATTCCCCCAAATTAAATGGAAATTAAAAGTCAACATTTAACCTAGAAATTCCCTAGAGCCTCTAGAGAAAAGATGTTGGTGGAACCATCATGTTGGTGGATGAAGAATGACCATTAATGATGGACCACCAATGAAAACAAGAAATCTTCCTTGAAGGATCTCTACAATGATGATGGAACAACGATCGATATTCATCAGCATGTAATCCAAACCCAGGTAGTGGTTTGCTTTAAAATTCATTCCCCATTCATATTTTCAATGAAGAATGTATACCAACCGAAAAATATGTTTATCCACTGTTACATCGTTACTTTTGGTATTGTTAGACTACTATATGTAAAGAAATTAATACTTAGTGATTATCATTATTGTTTCTTCCCCCTTTTCTAATGGCGCGAATGAAGGCTAAAACGAACATTGTCAAAATTCATTCATCAGGTGTTATTTGTGATTTTTCATACACCATTCATGATTTCTTCTTCGACATAACCACATGGTCGCATCTGGATCTTCCAAGAGGTATTTAATGGGACCATATGCCTAGAATAACTAAAAGATGATTTGGAGCTTGTTTTAGTAAAGATGGATACCTGGGGATCACAAGGATTTCATCGTTTTGAAAAACAGGGCTCTAAAAGAGACGAGACAGACCACAAAGTAGAGCCCTCTGGTGGCAGCATGCGGTGACACAGCTTGCTGGTTGTGAGGTTCTGATGGGTATGGTCGAGCAGGACCACACCAATGGTGGCCTCGGTCCAGCGGGACCACACCAAAAGTGAATACGACTGAGTTATGTTGGGAGGTTGCGTCACATGACCAGAATCTCTCATCCAGAGAGACCACTGTGGGGCATGTCATGTGGTGGCTAGCTACGTTAAATTTTGAATCTAACCACATTGGCAAAGAGGGGATGTGGCAGTGTCCACATCCATGTGGACCAAACATGCCTGCTATAGTGGGCCATGCTGGAGCAAGAGGGTCGGGGCGGCAGTGGGCTAGGTCACCAGCTATTCAAGACATAAAAAACTGGTAATTCCCAGATAGGGCATGATGGGCCATGCAAGTCAGGTCGACCGGGTGAGTCAGTCCGGTGGGCCCTGGGTAGGACCAGAACCGGACCTAACAAGGCCCTTTTTCACTAATAGTCATGTAACATTCAATCCATTAGTCTGTTTGATGAGTTGTTTGCGGCATTGGACCCTTAAAATGAGGCAGTCATTTTGAGATACAGTAAACAGTTTGGTAGAGGTCAGCGTACAACCCTTTTTTCTTATTTAGCGAGTTTTCTTGGAATAACTTTTATAATAGTCGAATCTAGTGGCTAGTTGTGATATACATAGAGTGTGTCTCTTATGGAGTCTGTCACCTATGCCTATATAGTGTGTGTCTCTTACATTGACATAATGTGCATCTATATAAACTCATACTTTACATACATTTTTATTCCTGCATAACTGAATAATATTCATTATAACATAAAATAAATCCATTATATAACCAAATATGTATCGCGTCTTTAGAAACTGGGAAACATAATCAAATGGTTCATAAATCATCTTCACTTCCACCCAACTATTTTTTCATGAGTAGACTACTTTTGGGAATATCATACCAAATTCCTTTCTTCATGACTAGGGGAAGTGAAACATTTTATACGGTGACATCAAATTCTCATAATGTGTAAACAAAGGAAAATATCATTCATATCACAATCATAACACATAAGAACATAATATTTCAATGTCTTATAATCAATATGAAATATCATGATATTGTGTAATGGGATAAAAGTTCATAAGAAATAATGTCCATAATCCAAAAATTTTAAATATGTGTCATGATGATTTGTGGCATGCATGTATTAATATAAAATCATTTCCATATAAGAAAAAGCTCAAAACCAAGACTATCATTGCAGAAAAAGTACATTACTGGAGTATATTTACTTGCCATTCTAGCCCTGTATTTTAGAATCGCATTTATTTTTCATTCCCTTCATGTCTATAAAATGTGATATAAATAATTACCTAATTCATTTTAAGGAGATATAGGTCTCACCCATTTCATAATGAAATAATTATTACATGTTCCACAAAAACAAAAATCATTTACAAGAGCATGACTCATAAAATAAACTAGGTTTCTTATATATCATTCCATCATAACCTAATACATATAAAATTTAAATCCTCCAGTAACGCAATCAAATCATAATAATAATATGGATATAAACATAACCCTATTAAAAATAGTTTTATATTAGATGAAAAATAATTTTGATGAAACACTTGAATATAATTCTTGATGTTAACATCATTTCTTCTTGAAAATTTTTTTCTTTTCTCAAAGTGTAATGAATTTTTAAATGAAAAAATAACTTTGAAAATACCCATGAAATATTTCAAAGCATGATTCATGGAACTAAGACTTCATTAAGACATAAAAAATTGGTCATTATGTAAAAGTAAAAAATCATTCTTCACGTACTCATTCCGAAAAGTCAAAAAGTACCTCGTATGGGAAACTGAATAATGATTCCTTCAAAACCATATAATAAAAATATACCAATGGTTAAAATTAAAATTACACAATAGTTGAATAATAGAAATAACATTAAATATTTCAAACTCATGGATATGAATGAAAAATAGACCCCAGTAAATATTTACATATAAAAAATCTCAGAAAATAATGACATTGAAAAATAAACCATTACCCTAGTTCTCATATCTTACATATGTATCAAAAACACTTGTATAATGACTTAAATAATGATATTGAATTATTACTGAATCATAATAGGTTTTATGATATAATATATTTTTATGTTATCAGTCTTTTATTAGAAATATTTCATTGTCACACGTTATTCACATATTAACTCTTTTATGTGCCTATGAACGTTTTTTTGGATGAGTTCATGTAACATTTATTAGGTTATAGTTATATCACTTATAGAATTATATTAGTATAATATATATCCTATTTATTTATTCCATTAATATATATAATGGTGATTTAATAAATATTATATAGAAGGAATCACATTACATCGTGGAGACGATATGTCATACATATGCCTGAGGGACGATATAATTCACTTAATGGTTAAATCTTATGGAATTGGATGATATATTAATTAAAAATAATAATTATCAGGTTTTAGTCATTACATACATCCAATATACTGATCATTATAAAAATCATAATAATGTATTTTCGGATAACAAATTACACGACAACGTTGAGACGGTACACCATACATATTAGCATATTATGATATTTTTATTAATAAGAATGATAAATAGAGGTATAAGGTTGTACTATATTATAATAAAATCTTATAATATAAGTGATATTGGATTTATTAATTTATCATTGAAACAACATAATAAGATGCAGTAGAAGAAGAAAATAATTTTGAATGATGTGATAAAAAGAATTACTTCTTTTTTGAGTATCACCTTTTTATTTTCACAAATGTCCTTCATAGGGTGTATTTATGCATTAAGTGTGGCATCTAGGAAGAGTTGAGTGATTCTCGGAGAGAAAATGGGTAGGGTTTGGCTGGGAAAAATGGCTTTAAATTTGAGATTAAAAGAGAAGGGGAGTTTCCCTTTTATAAGAGAGGAGGGTGGAACCTTTGGAAAAACCAAATCTATTAAAATAATATAAATTTATATTTAGATTATAATGTTTTCGATGTATATTATTTTGATGAAAAGAATATTATGGATCTAATTCCCCCCAACAAATAAACATTAGAAATCTTTTTATTTTATATTATACCTTATAATTTTGATTTTTCTTTATTTAATATATAAAATTTATATAGTGGTAAAAACATTGTAACTATTTAATGGTGTTAATTGAACAAAAATGGATATTTTATGAGATTTTGGACCTCATAATAATAAATTTGTAAATTTTTTATTTTTTAATGATTTTAAAATAATTTAATAAAATGTAACTTGTAAAAAATATTAGTACTGTTAATTTTTACACCATTCATTTCTTTGATTTAAATGAAATTCCACAAAAAATATAAATTCAAAACTAAAAATTGAATAGAATGAAAAATTTCCTAATAACCTATAAAATTAATTGAGAACCATTATTAATTTAAATTATTTTTCATATAACATTTCTAATATCATTTATTTGATATTTGAATTAATAAAATAACTTCTCCATAAATATTATGTTATCATTAATGGAATTTATTTTATTTATAAAAATTATAAATAAATTTATATGAATTATGAAATTAATTTTGATTTTTAGGGACAATATTTAGAGCATATTATCTCCCGGTTATCCATAAATTAAATTTAATATAATTATGTAAAAAGAAAGTATCATAATTCTTCACATTAATTGATTTTAGTAAAATTACTGTCATATTCCTGGGATGGTGGCTCTTAAGTGATTCCAATTCAAAACAAAAATGATAAGGGCCAAATTTAGTCATCCAATAAGATTTTGACTGGTGTTATGGTATATTTATAATATTAGTTTTTCCTTCAATTACATTATTTATCCATCACACTATTATTTTTGTTAATAAATATATTAAACATTTTGTCCAAAAAATAAAAGTGACCAATTAATACAATTTTGACCCACAGATTCAAAATAAACAATCAATTTTTAAAAATTTATAATAGAAAATATTCTGTAATTTATTCTTAATTTATCACATTGACGGAAGAGGGAATGGGTTTTAAAAAGCATAAATATTGAAAAATATTGAATTTTCATAATATATAGATTCAATGTAAAATTTATTCTAATGACATACTTTATATTGAATTATAAATATATATTGTATTCATACTTTAAAATCATTCATTTTTATAATGTAACCATATAAATTATATCAATTAAAATTGTTTTTTCCATTAAAATATAGTGTATTTTGAATATTAATCAAAGCCTGAATGTATTCAGAAAAATATAACAAATTTAGCCAAAATATATTTTTATATCCTACCATAAAACAAAAATGTATATGTATTCAAATAAAAAATTTATTGAGTCAAAACATTAATTTTAAAGGGTTTAGCCAATAAATGTAGTAAAATTACTATTTTAAAAAATATATAAGTTTTTATATGAAAAATTGGGTTTATTCACACTATACGATTAATATATCATGTAATTGTATATCAAAAAATATTTTCTATAACATATATATTTCATTAATTTCATTAATTTAATTAACATCAGTAATTCACAAAAAAATTACTAATATCTAATGTTTATTTTTATAACTAATTGATATTCAGTGAATTTTCAATGCATTTTAATATGTTAGTTAAATTAACTATAAAAAACCTAACAGCTCGGCTATAATGGGTTTTTTATACTAAGGGTGTCTCCTAGTTCATTTGAACTCATGGTTGCTTGCAATGAAAGCTACTTAAAAAATTATTTATGTAAATTATCTCATAGAAAAAATTGAGGATACCTATCCCTAATCATATCCTCATATTCCCATGTAGATTCTTAAATTTTTTGGTTCCTACATAAAACAATAACAAAGAGAGTGGTCTTTTTTCTTAGAATATATTCCCTACGAACCAAAATCACTATCGGTTGTTCTTTATAATAAATATCGCATTCCAAATGTATAACTTCTAAGATTATTACATCTGCAGGATCATGTATGTACTTTCTCAATATAGATACATGGAAGACATCATGAACATGAATGTGATTCAGTGGATGATCCAATCGATAAGCTACCTTCCACAAACCATCTATAATTTCAAAATTTCTTATATACCTAGGTCTTAACATTCACTTATTTCCAGATATCATTACTATCATCTATAGAGATATTCGTAGAGACACCTTATAACTCTCTTAAAACTCTATGTCATTTGTT
The DNA here is from genome assembly GCA_963277665.1 of Viscum album. Lineage (NCBI taxonomy): Eukaryota > Viridiplantae > Streptophyta > Magnoliopsida > Santalales > Viscaceae > Viscum > Viscum album. Next base: position 1,022,732,465 of record OY728143.1, read on the forward strand.
CATTTCTATTAATAAATTCTTTGTCTAATATTAGCTTCTCTTATGTTCTGTTGCATAGATCTAAACTTTTTATCCCTTTTATCATCAAGATCAGGTCCTAATAGAATTGTTTACCAAACATAATCCCAATACGGAATGGTTATTCACATCAATCCATATAGGGATTCATAAGGGTCCATAATAATAAAATAGTAAATGATATTGTTGTATGAAAGTTCTAACAAAGGATGATATTGAAGAAAACCACAATTGAAATAAATATAACAAGTTATCAACATGTCCTACAAGGTTTGAGTTGCCCCCTCATACTAAGAATCTATCTGAGGATGATAAGTAGTGCATAAACTTATCTTTGTACACATAGAATGCTGAATACTTCGCTATAACATAGTGTTAAACATATGATCTTGATTAGATACAATGGAATGAAGTACTCCATGAAATCATATCTCTTCCATTACATATATCATAGCAAAATGAGCAAGAGAGAAATCATATATAACAGCAAAAAAGTGTGCTGATTTAAAAAGTAGATCAACTATAACCCATATAGAATTATTGCCTTTGTATGTTTTGGGATGTCCCAAAAAAGTCCTTCATTATGTTTTCCCATTTCTATTACAGTATGATTAATGAATTTAATATTGCCGTAGAATTCTATCTCTAAGCCTTAACTTGCTAACAAACCAATCCTCGAGAGACATGCTCAATTACAACTCTTTTCATGACATCCCACAAAAAATACACTTTCAAGTCCCTGTATATCTTTTTTCTTCAATGGTGAATAGATAATGAAGAAATACAAGACTAATATAGTAGCTACTTATTTAATTCTAGTATGGGAGGAATAAAATCTTGATTCATGTACCGAATATTTCATCACAATAAATGTTGAATTCAGGAATATTTATCACAATTTTTTATATCAAAATATTTATTCAACCCCTCCTTAATATTCATTTCTATATATTGTTGAACATTTATTTTAGAAATATAATATTTCCCCCTATCCTTTAAAATTTTAAGATCCATCATGTAAAAATCCATAGAAATTGGATCTTTTTTTATCCTCATCATGGATAGGCTAGAATGGTCTGGTTGAGTCAAATAATATTCCACAATTTCTCCTTCGTATGGTGGTAATGTATTGAGAGTTTTTAATCATTACTCAACTCTAATAATCATATTTGGTGCATATTCAGATCATTTTAAATGAAAAATTCTTTACTCATTTATGATTAGTAAAAATATCATACCTATCACCATAATAAAATTCCTCCATATTTTAAAGTAAAATATTATAGTAGCCAACTCTAAATCATTAGATGGGTAATTTTGCTAATGTATTTACAATTGTACTGAGGTATAAGCTATCACCATAACATATTTCATGAGAACATATCCCAAACACATCTTTGATGAATCACTATAGATCAAAAACCATTCTCAACTAAAATCAAGTGTGAGCACAGGTGCACTAAAAAGCCTTTTTTTAGCTCTTTCAAATTATCTTCACAATCACCCATCAATAAAAAATTAACTACATTCCAAGTTTACATTGTGAATAGATTAGATAATCATGAAAAAAATTTCACAAATCTTTGATAATATTCTACCAAACTAGGAAAACAATAAATCTCACTTACTATATTTGGTATTGGCCAGCATTCAACAAATTCTATTTTATTAGTAATCTACAGATGTCCCATATCATCAATTCATGTGACCCATGAATGAAACCATAGGAAACCAAAATTCACACATGGTAAATTTTTCATAAATCTTGTCTTATAAAAGGTTATTTATTAAAATTATAAACTGGTATTCATGTTCTTCCTTTATCATAGAATTGAGAAGAATACTGTCTATAAGACTATCAAAAACTGATCAATATATGCTCTAAAAAATATATTCATTAGATCCAAGATGATTGTGGGGGAATTTTTAAGACCAAAAGACATCACTATAAATTTATAGTGTCTGTACCTTGTATGAAATGTTGTCTTTAGTATATAATTTTTTTACCCTTAATTGATGATATCATGATCAAAGATCATTATTTGAAATGTATTGGGCAATTCATAATTGGTCGAATAATTCATCAAAAAGGGGAAGATTATATTTTTTTTGTGAAAGTGATCTTGTTATGTTCTTGATAATAAATTTAGACACTCATTGATCCATATATATTCTGAAAAAAACAAAACATTTGATCCAATGGATACTCCCTAGGGAATATGAATCCATTATCAAGATTAAATTGGAGTTTCTGCTACAATTCATCTAACTCAACTAGGGCCATTCTATAAAGTGACATTGAAATAGCCATATCACCATGTATGAGATATATTAAAAACACAATGACATGATTTAGTGGAAGAACAAGAAATTCCTCTGAATAGTCTTCATCAAACTCCCATATAGTGGGAGTATTCTTAAACATGTTTTTCTATCCAACCATTTGATATATATTATCTTCCTTTATAAGAATAAAAAAATAAGATGGATAAAATTTGTATTGTTAGGTTATATTAATCTTTACATTGATAGATGCTAATATATTGATATGGAATATGAAATGTGGAATACCTTACATGTCAATTGATATGATATACATATATAAAAATACAATCCATTCCATGAGTCAGATTTAATTTCAAAATATGAAGAATAAAAATATTTGAAAAAAGAACATTCCCAAAATCCTCAACTTGAGATGAATTATAAATTATTGATATGAAAATTGTTCCATTAGGATTCATCATCGATAACAGAACATCTAATTGTTGAGGTAATAAGACAAAATTATTTTAAATTCTTTTTTAAATAAAATAGTCAGTGGATCTAGAATCAAATTACAAAATTTATACTTTAGAGTGGATGATAAGTGTACCTTTGACCACTTCATTGTTTAACTCTACGTTGTTGATAGTGAATCCATGTGACATTCATTTATCATTGGCATTAAGAGTTTTTTTATTTTTATCATCATCAATAACCATTTGAATTGGTAATTGATTGGAATATTTCCAAATTTACGAGCACCTGTAGAATTGATGTGCAGGAGGAACATTTTGTTTATCCTATTTTTTGTTTAGATCATTATAAATTTTTTTATCATATATTCAGTATTCATCTTCTCAATGACATTATTTTACACACCTAATACATTTAATAATCCCATTAAAAAGTCTCCATATATCAATAAATAGTTTGAGAATAAAAGAAGACTCATATTCCTTCCAATGTGGGATTAATATTATCATTTGAATTCAATTTTTCTCTTCTTATAATACCGATATGACAGATGGGTTACTCCAATACCCATATCAACATCGAGATAACATCAGTCAATTTCCTTATATCTATTAATTTACCTTATGGATAATGACCATGGAAAACATTCTTGTATGCCACTAAATAATTGAAAAATATTACTCTATGTTTATATTATAATTCCAAAAACATAACTTCCAAACCTAGAAAAAAATTTCTTCATTGGTATCAACAGATTAATAATCCATTTTATTATGATCAAGGAACTACTTCTTTATCATTTTTTAGAATACATGGATGTTAATAATTACAAAATACGTTCTTTAACTCGTCGCATTCGATGGAATAACTTTCCTCTATTTTCCTCGTAATCCTGATAAGATTCAACCATTGATTATTTTAACATTCCTAGTGATAGACAGCTAAAATGACATTATCATGACAAAAAATTGTATAACTGGTGATATATTTTCCTTAGTAATGATCCCTTGTTTATCCAGTAATTGATGTGAAGACCCTCTGAATGAAGGTGGATGCTACCTCATGAAGTACTTAATATAATATTGCTCCATCATTTACATGTTGGGATGTCCTACATGATTGGTAGATTGTTAAAATGTGTGGGCATATATAGATTATTTTTTCTTCCATATCCCATTAAATTTAGTTTCTAAATGAGGTATTCAATTCATTTACCATTGCATTCAACATTAACGTCATTTCTTTAGGTTCGAGCCATAGACTACAACCAATAAGCATTGTGTGAAAAACAATAATCAAACCAGGAAAACCACATAATCAAGAATAAAATTTTAATTTAGAACATATTTTATCCTAGGATATTCATTGAAATTTTTAAAAAACATGGATTATCTCATATACATAGACATTTCATTACTATACTTACTAAGGATTTCTCATCCTAGATGGAAAAGGTTATGTATTCCATTCCTATGATGCCAACTATAGTGAACCATAATATATATATATTTATATTACTTCAATATTCAATATCATTAATTAAAAATTTAATTAATACATGACATTAATGTATAGAAATAGTGTCATTAGAAACTTGGAAACATAAACAAATGGTTTACAATACATCTATATTGTCTCCTTCTTATTTCTTCATAACCACTCCATTTTAGCATATTTCACATAATACCCTTATTTATAACCTGGTGAAAAGAAACAAGTTAAAGGGTGATATGAAATGTTTAGTAAGGTTAAAAAGGAAAAATATAAATCATATCACAATCATAAGTCATAAGAACATAACGTTGGGAAGTCTCGTATTGCTTATGAATGATCATGACATCATGTCATGGGAAAAATGTTCATAACAATTAATGGAAATAATCCCTAAATGTAAAACCATAATACATGATGTTTTTTAATATGCATAAGCATAAAAAAACTATCCATATTATCCATGGCTCATACACAAGACTATCATAATGGACAAATTGTTTTACTGAACCGAGATTATGTACTGTTCCATCCCTATATTACTGAACTAGATTTACTTTCCCTTCTTTTAATGCCTATCTAATTATATATAAATTGATTCCAAATGCATTGTAGGGAGATATATATCCCACCCATTTCAAAATTAAATCATTCTTACATGTTTCACAAAAATATAAATCATTCACCAGAGAAAACCCCATGATATAAAATGTGTTTCATAAACATCATTCCATAATAACATAATCCATATAAATAAACCTAAATAATTAACACTATTAAATCATAGTAATAATATCTATATAAACATAACCATATTTAAATAGCATTATCTTATATGAAAAATAATTTTTGGAAAACAGGTGAACATAATTCTTGGGGATAATACCCTTTCATCTTGAATTTTTTTCCTCTTCTAAAAAAGCCACAAACTTTTAAAGGAAAATAATTTATTTAATTTTTTTAAAATATTATAGAAGAATATTCATGGGTATATGGTTTAATGGATACTTATAAACCCATTAATTTCAAATATGTTAAAAAACATTATTATCATACTCTTGCGTGAAATAACAAAAAGTACCTCATTTGGAAAACAAAAGAAAGATTCCTTCCATAATGTTTAATAAAAATTTTCCAATGGTTAAAATTAAAATTTAATTGTTGTATAATAACATAAATATTATTTTACATTTATTAAATATGGACTTGGATGATAAATATACCCCCATTAAATATTTACATTTCAACAATCATGTATAATAATGAGATTCCCAAATTAACCGTTACCTTAGGTATGATATTATTTATATGCATCTAAACCTCCTCTACAATAATTTAAATAATGATATTGAATTATTAATGAGTAATAATTTTTTTATCATATAATATTTGAATATATCATCCTCAATTTTTATTAACATTTCACTGTTACTTATTATTCAGATACTAGCTAATTTATGTTGTTTTGGATGTGTTTTTGTATAAATTCACTTTCCACTTCCTAGGATATAGTTATATAATTTTAATAATTATATTAGTATAATATATATCAGTTTTATTAATTATATTCATTTAGATAATAATTTTTTCAATGAATATCATGTAGAATGAATCACATCGCATCATCGAGTCTATAGGTTATACGTACGCATGAGCGACGATATCATCCACTTAATGGTAAAATGATATAGAATAGGATGGAATATTAATTATATAAGATAATTATCATGTTATATTCATTATTTCCATCAACTATACTGATCTTTATACCTATACAAGTAATTTAGTTTTGAATTAAAAATTTATCTGCGATGTTGAGACGGTAATCCATATGTATGTACACATGGTTATATTGTTATTCATATGATGGATAAAATGACATATAAGGATTTTCCAAAAATATAATAATTTTTTGGAATATATAAGATAATGGATTTATTAATTTATTATGGAAACAATATTATAAGAGTATGTACAAGAAGAAATGAATTATGAAAGAGATGATAAAACAATTATCTCTTTTTCGAAAATCTCATTTTGATTTGTGCAAAAGGCCTCCTTTGGATGGATTTCTTCCCGAAGTGTGCCTATAAAATGAAGTGAGGTGATTTGGAAGAACTAATTGGAAGTGTATGTCAAAAAATAAGTTATTTATCAGTGGGATTAAAATATAAGGAGATGTGACCTTTAATAAGAGAGGGGAGGGGAACCTTTGGAAAAACATAAACTATTAAAACATATAATAAATTTTTTAAACTAAAATTTCTCTAATGGAGGTGATTTTGAAAATATTTTGAGGATTAGTCGAAATAATCTCAACAAATAAACATTATGCATGTTTTTTTAACCGTATAATTTTGATTATCGTTATTTCATCTATTTAATTTTAATTGTGGTAATAAAATTATAAATAATTAATTTTTATATATATTTAAAAAAAATTTGTTAATTCACTATAAATAGATATTTTATAAAATTTAAGACCATGTAATTACCAATTCTTAATTTTTAAATATTTTTATTATTTTTAAATAATTTTTTAAAAATATTATTATAGAATACGAATATTGATAATTTGGACACTATTCATTTCATTAATTTTAAATAAAAATTAAACAGAATATCACTTAAAAAACTTTGACTATTTTCCAAATTTTTTTAAATCACCTATAAATTAATTTTTAATATTAATTAATTCAAATTTTATTTCAGTCAATATTTTAAAATCCCTTATTTCATATTTATAATAATAAAATAATTTCTTCTTCATTATTGTGTCATCCTTAATGGTAATTATTTAATTTATATAACTTATGAATAAATTTCTATGATGTACTTAATTATTCTATACATTATATTAATATCTATAATAGATATTATCTCTTAGTTATCTATTATTAAAATTAACATACTTATATAAAAAGAATGTGTGACAATTTATCACATGCATTGATTTTAATAAAACAATTTTCATATTCATGGGAATGTGCCCATTAAGTAGCTTCAAAGTGGTATTGGACACTATGATTCAATAATATTTTTTTAAATAGTTTATGAAAATTGAATGATTATTTCAATATCTTGAAATTACTTCTTGTGATTTCAAAGTAAATGTTATTAGTGAAATGTTTATATTTGAAATATTTTATGTGTTATGATGGTACATGGACATTTTATGGGTGGTTATATGATAAACCAAATGATGGGTGATGTCGTGAATACTAGGACGGGTGGTTATGTTATAACCTCCAATGCATTGGGTATTGAAGTCAGCCGTATGGATTTTCCATTTAGTGATATGTGTGTAAGTCGATCATATGGTTATTCCATTTATGTATGTTCATGTACCAAGATACCTTTATATTTTATGTGTTCATTATATGGGTTTTATGGTAATCTTTTGGTTACAAAATGGTAAGTAGTGATCTTTTATTCAGTGAAGAGTATTTACTACTTCATAAAGGTAAAAAGAATTACTTATGTCAATGTAATCATGGTTTACCTATTGTTTTGAAAAACTAAAAGTTTTCCATCATTATGTATCCCTTATGGAGCTTTTTATGCTCATACCATGTTTTTGAAATGTTGTTCATAAGGCATAATGTGGAATAGGTTCAAGGATGGGATTAACTAAAATTCATGCTGTCTAAAAACATGGAACTAGACTTGCCTGTTTTTTTCAAGATTTTTTAGTTTATGAAAAAAATGGAAACTATGCAGAAGTATCTTCTTTGGAATATTTTTCAATTTAATAGTTATGGACTAACTATCTAAAACTCTAAACCTGAAAAGATCCTCAATCTGAATTAATCATTTAATTCATGATTATGAAATGTTTTAAGGTCGGTCCTCATAACCTATACCACTAAGTAGGTGTGTGAGAATGTTCAACTAAATTCTTTTATAATTCACATGTTAATGATAATACCTCCCCCTTTTAGAGGTATTTTAGCTAGCATTCCATTTAGTTCTATAAACTATGTCAAGGAAAAATATTATATAACGTGTAGAAAACCCTTTATAAAATTAAAAAGGTTATTTGGATAACTCTTAATTACTGTTTGGCATCACACAATGTTTATCATAACTAGTATATGGGATTAAACAATGTTTTCCTTGGATTCCACCCATAAACCATGGTATACCCTTAATTACACTAACCCTTATTTTCTACCCTTGCATGATAGTCACATTTATCACATATATAAAAATACAACAACATTTTTTGTTTTACTAATTAAGGTCAAACAATATATATCACATAATAGAAACTACCCTGAATAGATAGCACAAAAACTGGGCCTTTAATTACTGGACTACTATGCAATACAACAATATGTATATATATGGAATGTGAATTTAAGTGTTTGTTAATGATGTATTAACAAACAAATAATCTCTTAAATCACATATATGATTCTGTTGTATGAACCAAGGTAACTGTAATCAATGGTAACAGAAAATAAAAATTTCCAAATCATATAGATACATGGAGGTCCATAATAAAGTGTTTGAGAGAAATATGCATATTTCACTATCCCAAGACCTAACAGTCATATCTCGAATATATCCTTTAACATCCCAAAATAAAAGGAAGAGCATGTTAGTCAATCTTGATCCTATGATACCATATTGTAACATGACAAACCGAACCACCATGACCAAGATGGATAAAACATTACCTCACCTGCACCTTCATGTACATAAGAGGCATCAGACAAGAAATGAGGGAATTATTCCATTATAGGGGAGACTATACCCACATTGAAATGTTTTAGGATTAATAATCAACAATAACCTACATAAAAAATAATCCAGGTAAAGAACAGAATGTTAAATATGACAAAATTTTCATACCAATTCAATATCTCCCAAAGTGGAGGCATATCTATTTTAACTAATGAGATGCAAAAATGATTAATTGTGGGTCTCTATTATGTAGGTCGAATCCCACCACTAGATCCACAATCCTCAACTCAAAAGTCCACTATAAGACCATTTCAATTCCCTGAATCCCTCATGAAATATACAAGACTACTGATATTTAAGAGTATAGTGTGAGTACAAGACTATATAGGACACCATCAATTATTTCCTATAATGTCATGGTCAACTATTAATGTTTATTCCACAACAATAATTAATTAATAATAGTCATAGAATCTCACAACCCAAAACATAGTAGTCGTGTGCTAACCAAGCCACCACGATTCCCCATTCCAACCTATTTTGAGTCTATTCTGAAAAATTATTGGATGCCAAATAGGTATCCATATCATCCACATGTTTTTTTGACATGTTAGTAAAAATCCACATTGAATCGAGTGAACAAAACCTAACCGAAATCTCCAAGGCATAGGGTAATGATTAAATTCTTTAATGAATAGAGTATTTGTAACATACCTAGAATCCACAAGGCATCATGTAACACACTGAATCCAAAATGCATCATGTTTGGGAAATATTCTCAGAAAACAAATGGTTTAGATTATTTTTCAGGTTACACGAATACCATTCTACACAATCATCATTTCTACACACCTTGTGCGTACCCTATAATGATTAATCGTAACACAATGTTTTTTATTAAATATTTTCTTTAAAAAAATTTTATTCTTCAGTAGATTGCATTACACTCAATTATGAGTTTAAACAAACAACTAGATGCACATAGCGTACATTTACCATTATAGCTTAGTCGTTTGGTTAGTTGGTATAAGTTTAATTATATTCAAAAAATACATTGAGAATTCATTGGAAAACAATTATATTTGAAAATATAAATTATATATTTGTATTTTGAGTGAAATATTTTTGGTAATGAAATTAATTATTTAAATATTCTATATATTTTTTTGATATTAATTCTAGTGATATTTTAATCGCATGCTGTAAATAAATATTATTTGTTATCTAAAAACATATTTTTTTAAATAGTAATTTTACACCTTTGAATGGGGAAAAGATTTTAAATTAACCTTTTGAAACAATAATAATTATTATATGAAAAATATTCATTGTCTTTTAAATAGGGATATAAAAATATAATTTGGAAGAATTGTTGATATTATTCTGACAACATTCATGTTTTGATGATAAGTAAAAATACACTAAATTTTATGTGAAAATACTTTTTTTCCGTAGATATAATTTATATGGTTACATTACAATATTCAATGTTTATAATGTATAATTATAAGATATTTTTATCCTTAAATATTATTTATGTATTTTTTATTAATTTTATATTTATACCAAATATAAAAAAAATTCGATCTTTTGCAATATTTTAGATTTTAAAATTGTTTCCCTCTTTCTAACAACGTGATTAATTCTAATTTCTCTATAGTAACATCAGAGTTTTAAATTTTAAAAATGGATTCCATATTTGGAATTAGTGGTTCCATTTTGTGTAAAATTGTTTTTTTTATTTTTTTGATATTATGAATAGTAACTTTTGTAATTTTCTCTACTGTTGATAATGTTAAATAATGTTATTTATGGTAAAAATAATATTATAAAATTACTATAACACCAGTAAAAATCCATTTGGATGAATAAATTAGACACTTATAATTTAATGGAATTATAATTTTAAAACATTAATTTCCATATAGATAAAATCTGAATTACATTTTGAAAACATGGACATTATAGGTAATGATTTAGAATAATAAATCATTAAAACATTTAAAAAGATATGTTAGTTAAAGAGTTTTTAACAAAATGAGAGACACATGATTACAAAAAATTGAGGAATAAAATTTAATCAGAACATTATAATATCAGGATAATATAGGGATTAATGATATAATATGGAAAAGGACATTATATACACCATATAAGAGTCAATTGGTACATAACAACAATAAAGTCTCAATGGAAATGCAAATTGAGATAAAATCCCTTATAAATATGATATCTTAAAATTGAGGATAAATCAATCACATAAATATGTATGACAAATATAAATACACCCAATATAAGTGGATATCAATTGTAAAACAATTATAGGTCATTTACACATATTCATATGATGACATATTCAAGAAGTATATGTTGAACCCAGGGAATTGAAATTTGGTTAAGAAGTTCCCTTGTAAACATTTGACAGCCTAACGGTGTGAATTTAAAATTCAGAAAATTAGTTTATCAGATAAAAAGGGTATCTCATCACTTTGAAAAAACATTTTACGTCAATTAGGATATATAAGAACATATCCTAACATAATATGATGTCAATTAAAAGACATAACAAAATGAATTCTTTTAAAAAGAGGAGGGTGAAAGGTTCCCTTACCGATTTCTTAACTTACAAAACATATGCCACATGAAATAAATTTCATATAATGATGATGTAATACTCCTAAATAAAATTATAATGCACCAAAGGTGAAATCATGGGTGGTACATACACCACACAAATGGAAATAGTGGCCAATACAACATGAATCTCACGGGAATAAAAATGAGATGAAAAACCCTTACTTCGTTGTAATCAATCTAGTCGTACGACCAAAAATAATAACCACCAAATGAACCACACAATATCCTGAATATAAAGTGAATCATGATAATATATATCAATGGTAGTATACATTACAACACATTTAATAAATATGCGGTGAACAATGGAAATATCATGGGATTAAAAGTGATATAAGAAAATCCCTTACCCCGTCTCCGACTTGACTCGACCATTCTTCAATCTCCTGAATAATAAACTAAATTTAATTTCTACTTTCTTAAGAAACTTTTATATGATTATAATTTGTTTTAAATCAATTATTACCAATTTATAAACATTATGTAATCATTTATGTTAATAATTGTCATTTTGTCGATATTTGTTACTTGAGTCAAAAATGAAAACCTTATATTTAGAAGTTATCCATGTGGTCAATGGTCCATTATATCCAAAATGATAATAATGAGGTATATATCATAAATATCTTATATATCAATTATATACTTGTATTTATAATAGTATATAACATTTTGAGGTATGAAATGAGATGCACCGTCCATGGAGACGGTAATACGTATGTACGCATGAACAATACTTCCATTTATAATTCATATTTAATGGAATTAAAACATAATTATACATAGTATTATTATAATTCCATTGTATTATTATATATAATATCATTAAATATATCATTTATATGTACGACATAGGGTATGAACTTGTCATATCACTTTGAGGGGGCGGCATTCCGCACTTGCTCAATTGAAATTATCGCATTTACCCATAATGGAAACCATAAAGGTATGCTATAAATAGAAATTACAGAATTATAAAGAAAAAATAAAAAAATAAAAATAATATATAAATATATTGACTTCATAATTTCCAACATGAGACGTGGTAGGAGGTAATTGAACAATCATCGTTTCATGATGCGTTAGTTTTCCGACCAAAAAAACATTATGTTATTCACCCATTAGATGGAGGTGTGTGTAAGTGTAGTTGGAATACTTCTCTTAAAAACATCCTAGTATATTTAGGGAACTTCTGTTGTTACAAAAGAAAGGGATAAAGAGAGTTTAGTTGTTGGAGAAATCAAAAAAAGATAATAAGTTAAGAGAAATTGTTACCTTTAATTTTGTTTACTTCCTTTGGATTGAACCAAAAGGACTTCTTGAAGTCCCTTCTGCATAAGGTAAGGCTTCTAGAAGAAGTACAGAGATGTAGGGAGCTTAATTGGGAAGAGTTTAGACCATCCAAAAGCGTTTAGAGGTGTGTGGATTTGGTTATAAGTGGCCTTCTTTTATAAGGGGGACGAGGATCTCTTTAAGAAAATGTGATAATATTATTTTATTATATAATGATATTCGGTTTAAAAAAGTCGAAAAATAGTTACATTCTAAGATAAGATGTCTAATAGTCGAAGTAATATCATCCAATTGGAATTGGATATGTTTTGGATGTTATTTTTATATTTATAATCTTATTTATATAAATCTATTATTAATGATGTAAATACTACATCATTATTGTGTCATAATTAATTTAATTTATGTGACTTCTAATAATTACAAAAAATATTACCATGATGTATGAAATATTTTTATATTTCCAAATAATATTTATATTCGAAAATATAATTTATATAACACTATATAAAAATTAATTTACTAAACGATATTTGTTTTTTGTCATTTTTTCCTTTACAAAGAATTATTTAATCTACTGTGTCATTATATTTCATAAGTGGCTCCATGGGGTCCCAAAATATACCCAAAGATTCCCATGGTCGGCCATTTCTCATCCAATAAGGTTTGGACAATTTTAAGGTAATTTTAAATTATTATAATTTTATTTTAACCTTCAATTACCATACTTATCTTTAACTGCGGTAAATAAAAGTCAAAAGTTTCTATTCAAGAAATATTATTTTCATCTTATTAAACAATATTTTACTTATTTATAACAACCATTTATGTCAGATTTTAGAAATTCAATTCAATGAAGTGGTAAAATTGAATTAAAAAGTTAGTTTTTTAACTACTACTAAGTGGTTTCACTTTTCATAAAAATTGATGTTTTTCAGAAAAATACAAAAAATTAAGCCTAATCTATATTTGATATTCCAAATTTATAAAATTTTGTCTATTTTATAAATTTATAAACATAGAAGTTTCATTAATTTATTTTAAAGTTAATTCATGTTATCAAAAGAAATTGCGTGTTTTTAAGAAATAATAACTATCCAAAGATTGATTCATGTTTTTGTCAAATTTCAAAAGTGAAATTAATTACAATGACTGAAATTGTATTAAATGGTAAAAATATATTCTAATTAAACATTAAAACCAATTAAAAAGATAATATAACCATATAAATAAATTATATTAAAACGGAATTTTGAATTAAAATACTATATTATTCACTATTCATTAAAAATTATCTTTTTCAGAAAAATACCAGGAAAATACCCAAAGTAAAATTTAATGCCCCCATTCTAAAGAAGGGTTTTATTTGGACTATTATAATTTATTAAAGTGACCAATAATATATTTAAAGAGGGTTTTCCATAAAAAAGGATGTATATCGACCTTTTAATGTAAATTATGTTTAAAATTAGATTCATTCACATTTTAAGCCTCTAAATTTTGTTGGATAAATATAAATAAATTTAACAAACATGTATAATCATAATATAGTAATATATTTTCATTACTTTCAATAAAACTACTAGGAGTTAACTACCATTTAGAATAATAAAATTATATTATTAGTGTGCAACGTAAAATTTCAATGAAACCGTTTGTTGCGTATCAGGTATGTTATCGATCATAGCAGCCCCTTTAAAGTAAAATTAATATTTAATTTCAAAAAATTAATAAATATGAAAATTTAGAATTCATCATTTATCCGAGATGTTACATCCTTCCCCCATTTTTGGAATTGCATTCTCGCAATTTTTAAAATTGGGCTCTGGAACTTCGTTGAAAGCCCCACATCGAAAAAAGAGTCAATAAAACAATCACATTAAAATAAAGGAAGAGAAGTAAAATGGATACCCAAGAAAATAGATACTAGTATTCCATGAAAACTTGGATATGGAGGAGAAAACAAACCATCATGTTCTGATGGAGAGTGATAGAAAACATGTTTAAGAGAAAGTTAACCACCCGAAAATCACAAACTTGTGATGGGTTAAACAGTCTTTGATTCCTTAGTAAGAAAAGTTAACTGAAAAGATTTTTATTTTAAGTTACTTTTCATTGGGGAATTTCTTTAAGAGCATCACTAAAAATATAAATAACTATACTTATTATTTAGACATTCAATTTTTACTATATTTCTAACATAATCTCTTATTTTCTCCAAACGATAAGTATTCAGTATGAATTTTTTTCACATTAAGAGTGCTATAATCAACATCGAGAGAATCAAATAATCCAAAAATGATGAACTATATATTTCCCATGTCTTTAGACCATATCCAAAACAAAAATTGTTAGCACTAGATTAGATCATCCCCAAAAATGATTATCTTTTACAAAAAAAAACAACTCTTAATCTTCAAAATTTGTCAAACAAAACTCAATGTTCAACAAAGACCATTCAAAAAAATTATTCCATGTAATCCAAAATAATATTGAAACCCAAATCTCAAATGGATATATTCATATAGTCTTCGAAGATAAATCTTATCATTTATTTCCAAATAACAATAGTTACTCTTAAAGTCGCATATTTAAAAGTAATTAACCTAATCACATATCCTCCATGATAGGTTAATGATTTTCATAGATAACCCATAATTGACTTATTCTTGATTCATAAAATCTTCTAACTAAAATGAATTAGTCATACAAACTAGAGACTTCACATAGTCCAGTGGTAGGCGATAAATACTAGTCGCACTTTGGTTGTGGGTTCGATTCCCGTAGATTTGTCTGACGCAACGGGTTGTCACACGGTCTGTGTGTTGTCCTTTTTGAAAAAAACTATATAATTTTATAGCATTAAAAAATAGTGATAAATTTATCAAATTATCCATAACATATTTTAACCACAAAGGTCTTATAATAACTTTCTTTTTGCATCCCAAAAATGTATTAACCTATAATTTCCATAAATTCGAGGATCATTTAAAACCCAAATGGTTCTTTATAACTATATCCACAAAAGAAAAGATAATTATTCCAAGAATAAAATTTACATATATAAAAAATTATGGTTAGACATACTATAAAAAGTCTTCTAATGTAATTCCATCATTAAAAGAGCCTTAATACGTTTAATCATTTCACCATTCTAAAATCGATCCTAACACTTGAATCCCTTATATGATGACTTCTAACTCATTCAACATTCTTCATGATCCATGAACCATTCAATTTCAAATTATTCTGAAATAATTATTTCCTATAAGCAGAATCATCAATCATATCCTAAGATACAATAATATCAGAACATATGTTATGAAATAATCCATACCTTTCATTGGTCATTGTCAGCTTCATCAACCTCAATCGGAATAGAATTAGGTATTGCTAAAAAAATATTTATACGACCCTGGTGATCCCATTGCTGAAACATCTTCTTAGGTCATGTGATTGTATAATTACCATGCACACCATATTTAAAACATTCAATTGATCCCTCAGGAATAACATCTTTCTCAATCCTAGAGTCAACTAGATACTTCCTTTTTCCATGGCAGGTTCTGGTTTTATGAACGTCATTTCCACATACATAGAATCTTTTTTGTCCCTTTGAAACATGTTCCTAGGTTTTTCATTCCAGATCCTTGACACATAGGTTTTTTAACATAAATACCTTTATGATTATTACCTTAACTTTCATGGGGATGTGTTTCTCGCATATACGATGCCTTATAAAAATTACCATGGTTGAAGTGGTCAATCATGACTCTATATAGTTGGTGGAGAATAACCACAAGATTTCTCATTGAAGCTCCCATTTCATTCAATTTCTCATTCAGAAAACCATCATAGTTTTCTTCACATCAATTGTTAATTAGATGCATGTTAGATCCAACAATTGACTAATACAAGAAAGGTAAGTGCAATTATATCAGTAAAATTATCAAATAATATCTTATGAAGAGGGTAAATACAAAGATATAATTATTCATGTTATCTTCAAATAATTCACATTATCTAAAAAAATTATAACTCCTTATGAAATCCTAACCATTATGTTAATGTAACTTATTCATAAAGAATACCCTAGCCTCTAATGTTATCAAAACCGACCTCTGATACCAACTATAATGACCTGACCTTAAAATATTACATAATCTTGAATGAAATGAATAATTCACATTGAGGATATTTTCAGGTTTAGGGTTTTACAGAGTTATGCCATAACTATTACATTGAAAAATATTACAATGTAGACACTTCTACATATTTTCCATTTTTTCATAAAATAAAAATTCTATAATAAAAGTGTCATGTCTAGTTCCTGGTTTTTAGACAACATGATGTTTCCTTGATCCCATCATTGACCCTATTCCACATTATGTCCTATTAAAAAAATTTCAAAAAATTAGGATAAGCATAAAAATCCCAATAAGGGATACACAAAGAAAGAAAACTGTTAGTTTTTCAAAACAATAGGTAAACCATGAATACATCAACAGAAGTATTTTTTTCACCTTTATGAAGTAGTAAATAATCGTCACTGATTAAAATATCACTACATACCCTTTTGTAACCAAAATTTTACTATAAAACTCATATAAAGAACACATAACATATTATAGTAACTTGGGAGATAAATATACTTAAATGGAATAACCATACAGTTGACTTCCACACATATCACTAAATGGAATAGCTATACGGCCGACTTCCATACCCAATGCTATGGAGGTTATAATTTAACCACCCATCTTGGTATTCACGGCACCATACGTCATTTGGTTTATCACATAACCACCCATAAAATGTCCATGTACCATAATAACACATAAAATATTTCAAATATAAATATTTCACGAATAAAATTTCATTTGAAATCACATGAAGTAATTTCAAGATATTGAAATAATCATTCCATTTTCATAAACCATTTAAAAAATTATTTTTGAATCAATGTGTCCCATAACACATTGAAAATTTTAATGGAATTATAATTTGAAAACATTAATTTCCATATAAATAAATACGGAAACCCATTTTTAAAAAATGGACATTAATGATAATGATTTAGAATAATAAATCATTAAAACATTTTAAACGATATTTTAATTAATGATTTTTTAACAAAATGAAAGAAACCTGATTTTAAATAATTGAGGAATAAAAATTAATCAGAGCATTATAATTATATGATAATATAGGGATTCATGATATAATATTAAAAATTATATTATATACACCATATAAGAGTTAATTGGTGCATAACAACAATGAAGTATCAATGAAAATGAAAATTTATATGGAATCCTTTATAAAGACGATATCATTAAATTAAGGATAAATCAATCATATAATTATGTGTGAAAAATATAAATACACCAAATATAAGTGTATATCATGTGTAAAAAAATTATAGGTCATACACACATATTCATAGGATGATATATTCCTGAATTACAAGTTGAACCCAATGAATTGAAATTGGGTTAAGAAGTTCCCCTGAAAAACTTCGATAGTATAAAGGCGTCACTTTAACATTCAGAAAATTAGTTAATGAGATAATAAAGTTATATAATCACTTGTAAAAAAAATTTACGTCAATAAGGATATAGAAGAACATATACAAATATAATAATATGTAAATTAAAATACATTACAAATAGAAGTCTTTTAAAAAGAGGAGGGTGAAAGGTTCCCTTACTGATTTGGTAAAAAAAATCATACACCACATGAAAGAAGGATCATAAAATGAATATGGAAATACTCATAAATGAACGTGTATTACACAAATAGTAAAATCATGGGCAGTACGTACACAACAAAAATGGAAATAGTGGACAATATTGCATGAATCTCACGGAAATAAAAGTGAGAAAGAAACCCCTTACTTCGTTGTAATCAATCGAGTCGTACGACACAAAGATAATAAACACAAAATGAATCACAAAATACCAAGTATATAATGATAATAATGATAATATATATCAATTTCAGTATACATAACACCACATGAAATAAATAATTCGTGAACAATGGAAATCTCAAGGGATTAAAAGTTAGATAAGAAAATCCCTTACCTTGTGTCCGACATGACTCGATCGTTCTTTAATATCATGAATAATAAACTAATGTTAATTTTTAAGTTATTAGGAATATATTTTATGTTTTAAAAAATAATTTTATATCAATTATTACCTTGTTATTAACATTATGTAATCATTAATGTTAATAATGGTGATTTTGTTGTTATTTGGTACTTGAGTCAAAAATGAACACCTTATATTTACAAGTTGTCCATGTGGTCAATATTCCATTATATCCAGAATGATAATCATGATTTATATATCATATATATCTTATATATCTAGTATATACGTATATTTATAATAGTACATATCATTTAGAGGTATGAAATGAAATGCACCGTTCATGGAGACGGTAAGCCGTACGTACGCATGAACGCTACATCCATTTCTATTTCATATTTAATGGAATAAAAACATAATGACACAAATTAGTATTATAATTCAAGTATTTTATAAAATATAATATCATTAAATATATCCATTATATGTACCACATATGGTATGAACGAGTCATATCACATTGAGGGGGCAGTAGTCCGCACTTCCTCAAATAAATTA
Organism: Viscum album; assembly: GCA_963277665.1. NCBI lineage: Eukaryota > Viridiplantae > Streptophyta > Magnoliopsida > Santalales > Viscaceae > Viscum > Viscum album. The sequence goes on from OY728143.1 coordinate 1,022,751,985, forward strand.
TCGTGGTTACCCATAATGGAAACAATAAAGGTATGACATAAATGGAAATTAATGATTCATAAAGAAAACATAAAAATAATACATATCATATATATATATATATTTCCACCATTATGGCCACCATGATAGGTGGTAGGAGGTAATTGATCAATCATCGTTTCGTGAAGCGTTAAATTTCCATCCACAGAAACATTATGTTCTTCCCCAATTACATGGAGGTGTGTGTATGTGTAGTTATAATACCTATGATAAATAAATTCAAGTATTTTTAATATACTGTTTTTTTAAATAAAGGAATAAATTGAGTTTATTGGTTGGAGGAGTAAAAAAAAATGAAAATAAGTTAAGAGAAACCGATACCTTTAATTTGGGTAACTTAATTACGATTGACCACAAAGGACTTCTTGAAGTGACTTCTGCCTAAGGTAAGGCTTCTATGAGGAGGACCGTGATGTAGGGAGATTATTTTTGTAGAGGTTCGACCAGCCAAAAGGTTTTAGAGGGCTGTGGAATTGGTTTTTAGTGGCGTCTTTTTATAATGGGGTGGAGGGGCTCTTTTTGAATGTGTGATAATTTTATTTTATTATAAAAAGATATTCGGTTTCTAAAGGTCCAAAAATCATTAAATTCGTAGATACTATGACTCATAGTCGATTTAATTTCATCCAATAAAAATTGGACTGGTTTTGGATGTTATATTAATATTTATAATCTTATTTATATAAATCTTTTTTTAATGAGGTAAATACTACATCATTATTTGTCATAAAATATTTAATATATGTGATATCTAAAATTTATAAAAAAATTACCATGATGTAGAAAATATTTTTATCTTTCCAATTAATATTTATAGTCTAAAATCTGATTCATATAACAAAATATAAAAATTAATTTAGTAAAATATATTTGTTTTTGTCATTTTTTCCTTTACATTAAATTAAGTAATCTAATGCGTCATTCTCTTTTATATGTGGCTCCATGGGGTCCCAAAATATTCTCAAATATTCCCATGGTCATCCATTACTCATCAAATAATGTTAGGAGAAGTGTTAAGGTAATTTTGAATTATTATGATATTCCTTTAAACTTTAATTAACCTATTTACCATTAACCGCAGTAAATAAGAGTCAAATTTTACGTTTCACCAAAAAATATTTTCATCTTATTGAACCAAATTTTACTTCTTGATAACAACACTATATGTCGTATTTTAAAAAATCAATTTATAGAAGCTGTAAAATTAAATGAAAAAGTAAATTTTTTAACTACTACTAAATGGTTTCACTATTCATCAAAAATTGTAGTTGTTCATAAAAATACAAAAAATTCAGCCTAATTTATATTTGATATTCCAAATTCAAATAATTATTTCTATTTTACCAGATTTTTAAAATAGAATTGGAATTAATTAATTTTAAATGTAATTCAAGTTATCAAAACGAATAGCGTGTTTTTAAGAAACAATAACTATCCAATTATTGATTCTTGTTTATGTCAAATATCAAATACTAATTAATTCCAATGACCATCATTGGATTAAATGGTAAAAATATATTTTAATTACACTTTAAAACCAATTAAAAAGTTAATATAACCATAAAAATAAATTAGATTAAAAGGTACATTTGAATTAATATACTATTGTTTTCACTAATCATTAAAAAATAAACTTTATCAGAAGAATAACAAAAAATTACCCAATGTAAAAATTAATGTCCCCATTCTAATGGAGGATTTTATTTGGTCAATTATAATGTATTAAAGTGACCAAAACTATATTTAAATTGGGTTCTCCATTAAAAGGTGGAAAATCAACCATTTATTGTAAGTTATGCTTAAAATTAGATTCATTCACATTTGAAGCCTATAACTTTTATTGGATAAATGTAAATACATTTATCAAACATAAATAATCGTATTTTAGTTAATTTTGTTCATTCCCCTCAATAAAATGACTAGGAGTAAAATACAATTTAAAATAATAATATTATATTATTAGTTTGCAACGTAAGATTTCAATGAAACCTTTTTTTTTTGAGTTTTGGGTACGCTATCGAACATATCAACCCATTTAAAGAAAAATTTATATTTAATTAAAAAATATTAATAAATATGAAAATGTCATATTCTTCATTTATCTGGAATGTTACATAGGTAGCAGGGATGCTTCAACCCAAATTCATTTGATTAGTAAATGTAATGGGCATAGGAGTACAACATTCTAGAAACAGGGAGATATGCCTAAATAAATTTTATCACATGGGTATTAAAAAAACATATCATTGTGTGAAATTTTGTTTTGATAGGTGAGCCTTCTAGGACATATGGTGTTAATAATTACTACAATTTTTATCATATATGATGTTTAGGAATTCCTATCCTAGTCACAACCATGAGACCTTTTTTAAATTAATTTCTTTTATGGTCTAATAGGATAATATTTGTGTTTATCATGGACCTCTTATGACTATAAACCCCAATATTTCTATGAAAAAATAGGGAGTGAAGTTCATTTTGTCCGACCAATATGAACATTATTTCCTTTAAATGAAAATAGATTCACAAAAACTCATATACTAACACTCCCTAGTCCTAGTATTGGTTATGCAGTGTACTTTGATGAATCTTTCATTGGTCTACTAGTGGTACTAATTCATATATAGATGGTAATTTCCAATGGTTATCAACTCCTCCAACCCCAGGAATGGAATTACACTACATATGTCATAGATAATGCTATTTTGGTCCAATCTATAGTGTGTTAAAACACTATATATTTAGTGAGAGATTCGTTCTTGACACAGACCACAAGAAACATCAGTATATCTTTATAGAGGGACCCAATCCTTAGAAAGAGGTAGTAGGTTTAGTATTAATAGAAATTCAACATTTAGATACTGTATGCACCATATAATGTAACATAGTTAATGATTTTATTATCTATAAGAAACATTTTTAGAAGGATATTATTGAGAGGCCTTAAGTGTAGAAGTGGTGATTTTTTAGATTTTGGATGACTAGATAGTTGATGCTTCATAATATTTGGGATATATGTTTTATACCTCATTAGTGATTACATAATCGCTTATCGATCTAGTGAATTTAGACATAGAATGTGCTATGATGGGATAATAGATGGCTCGTGGGGACCTGATACCTGGATTGATAATGGATAGTGATGATATGATATTCTAATATAAGTGAGTAGTAGTGCCTAAATTTATTTACAGGACATGATAATGTATTAACATACATCTATAATGGTAGTACATCATAGTGTTACCAAAATTTGTCGTGACTTCAGGTAGTAGTTCATGTGGCCAGGGATAAAGTGAGACATTGCTAGTTTTGTCTACTAATTTATAACCATTCATATGGTGAAGGTAAATAAAAAATGTCCAAGAGGGTTGATATATCCACTCCTGATACCTATGTTGAAGTTGATATAAATAACAATAGACTTTATTAAGGGGTTACATAGGACCCCATGGAATTGTGAAGAAGTCGGTGTGATTTTCAATTGATTAATTATGAATTATTAGTCATTACTAATTAGAGAGACTCTCGTGGTGGGAATATGGGAACGATATCTGTTCATGATATCATACACTTACATGGAGTTACCATGAGCATTTTTGTGGATAGAGACACACCTTCTATGTCTCTCTTTTGGATAGCCATGTGGAAATGCCTATGGAGTCAGCTGTGAATGAACACGACATACCATCTGATGACAGATGAATAGTCTGAGAATACTATACACATATTTGGGGATATTCTTGTAGTTTGTGTGATATCCATAAGTGGATAACGGAATTACCACCTATATATTATTTATTTTTCATTAAAAATAGCTACTACGATTTTATTCCAATGGAACCTTATGCGACACTCCATGGGAGACCGTGTTAATCATGAATGATTGTTATGTGGAAGGTGAGTAATCTGTTGGATGCCTAGTTTTTTTTCATGCGGCCTTATAGATAGTGCATCTAATAGGGAATAGTTTGTGAACCATTTAGAATAGATATTTTTTTTAATATCAATGGTATTAGAATCGATTTGGAGTTTTATTTTAGAGATCGGGTCCTTTTGAGAGTGACTCGTTTGTAAAGCAATTGATGTCATATAAGGTAAGGAAAGTTAACACCACTCATTTTTAGGATGCATTGAGATCTTAAAATGAGTATTAAAAGTGGCATTCCTATTTTGGATTCCTTCACTAATTTAAAGAAGGCATGTTCTGTTATATGTTTCTAAACTTATATGGTAATTTTTTATCATAATCATGTTATATATTGAGAGTAAATTGTGTTGGAACCTAATGAATCTCATGAGAATATTCTAGTGCGGATTATTGACTGAAGCATGAATGTGTTGTAAGGAAATATGGTACCACTAGTATATATTCAGTGGAAACATGGATAGATCTATGAGGCGATATTGAAGTGTGAGTATGATGTTCAAGACTAGGGAACTGAGTTGATCGAGAAATAACTCAAGATAAACTTCTCAGGGATGAGAAGTAAATAGATGAGGCGAATTGTAATATCCTGAATTTTTTGTGATAATAAAAAACCATGTTTATTGATAATTATTAATTACTTTTTTTAATATGTTATTTTTCAAAAAAAAATCACATAATAAATTTTCTACAGTATTTACATAAAGGGAAACACATATTTATCATCATATAATATTGTATTGAATATTTCTATATCAAAGCGCTGAATTATTATGTGATTTTGAGGCGTTGAGATAAACTATGTAGATGGAATAAAAATATAATATATATAATACTAACATTAGATGATTTTAAGAAAACAAATTTAATATCTCATAAAGGGTGCATTGTAATAGAAATATGAGACCATAATTGTTTAAGGGATATAGGGATTACCATATAATGGGAATAAATATTGTTTGAGTCAGAAGTTTGGATAAATCACATGTGAGGATATTTTTTTTGATCTTTTCTTGTATATTTCCAATATATATATATAAATGAAATGGTGAAGTCTATGATAAATATGAGACCATAGTTATCTAAAAAATTAGGGTTTACCTTAGGTGAGGCATAAAATTTATTCAAGATAGATGTTTGGTCAGATATCACATGAGGATATATTATTTAATATTTTTTACTTCTATATTTTGGAAAATAATTGAATAAATCTCAAATGGTGCATCGTATGATAAACCTACGACCATTGTTATATCCAAGGTATAGGGTTAATCCTAGTAAAGGAATTAATTTTATGTGTGTTGGTTATTTGGTCAAATCACTCTTAAAATAATGTTATTTAATAATATTATAACTAATATAAATTTTAATTTTATTAATTCAATTTTCACCTTCCCGATGATGTGTTTCCCACCATTTTTTCATGCATCAAATCTTTTAAAACATTCAATTTCAATATTTTTTTAATATTTTAATCACCAATGCCTCAATAAGGAAAATGTAAACACTCTATCATCAATATTCCATTGAATATCATATTATAACCGATGTTTTATATTTTTTGGTTTTGAAAAAATACCCATGCATAAATTATAGATCACATCCTTTTCTGGATGTGTATCTTACACATGAACCAATACTATTCTACCCTTGTTCTGCTATAGGTTATGCGGGTTTTTATTTAAAGGTATTTTATGTTAAATTTTCCAATTTTGGAAGAAAAAAGGGAACTGCATGGTGGGATAATTGCTTTCGAAAACATTGCGCCAACCCCCAACAAACTATACCACCCTAGACAAAGGGCTATTGAATAGTTGACCTATTATTAAAAAAACATACATCCTCTTAGGATAAATTGTTCTCCCCTAATATGAGGCACATGGTTTGGGTACATGGTTTTGAATACCATGTTCCCTTGTAAAAATAACCATGCGTGTGGGAAATTATTCCTTCAAAAATGTATTAATGAATTCACAAACCTCTAGTATTAACCCCCATTTGACCCAGATCAACCCTAAACATATTACACAAAATTTTAAATCTATCATGAGGGTATCAAGGGTCCTCTGACCTTATTATTGATGAATCAAATATCCAATCAAAGGGTTAAATCTCATCTAATATGTGATTTAATTTAAGATTCATTCTCCCTTTCTATCATCCCTCTTTTCATAAGAAGATGAATATTTGTTTTTCTATTATAGGTTTTTAAGAACTTTATTTTCGTGGATCTATTTCTATTTGATCATATTTCTAGGATTTGGTCCCAGATCTTCTACAATGTTGTGATCTTGATTCTTCCTCCTCAATTTCTGTATTTGTAGTTGGAAATCATTTATCAACAATCATGAGGTTGGAACTGTAATTATCAATTCCCAAAATCTTTATTTTAATTACATGTGTGTAATTGTGAAATATCTATTCTACATTTTGAAATTCCATATAAATTAAATTTATTTATTTGTTATTTTATTAATGTTATTATGGAATTTTTGGAAGAATGGGATTATAATTTATCACAATTAATGGAATTTTGAAATTAGTCAACTTATGTGATTAAAGATTGATTGATTATATTAATTAAGTGATAGTTGGATAAACCATGGATGGTTAATATTTTATATTAAAAAATGTAGTTAAATGTATAAATGGAGAAATGTTCATATTAGTTCCATGGGATTAATGTGATAAACAATGGATGTTTTGTTAAATTGGAATGGTTGACTATTATGTGAATAATAATAATGTTGTTTAATGGTTATTTACTTTGATAAATGTTCTTTAAGAGATATATTTAATGGTTTGATAAATATGGTGTCAGAAAAGGACTTATGCTGATAATAAAAATGGGTTTCTTGACATAGTGTTCTAGTCACAAAATTCATGTTTGTGGTAATGGGTTAGTGAAATATACAGATTCTCTAAATACCTATATTTTATAATAATTATGTGTGGGATAAGTAATAATGCTCCAAATATCGATTGGGTGCTATATATGAAGTTCTAGGCCCAATCATTGTCATTGGACTGATGTTCTATGTAGAATTGATATGCGTCTAAATTAAAATGAAGGATGAAATCCCATAATATAATGAATTGATATTCCCTATGTGATGTGGTCCATAATTCAACAAAGCCAAATTTAGGTATTTATGGATTTGTTTTCATTGTGTTCCCATGTAATTATATGGTCGATTAAATAATAATGAGATATGAAAACAAAACCTATGGTTTTCCCATACCTATGGTTTTCATTGTGTTCCCATACCTATCTTTTATGGTTTTGTTTTCGTTGTGGTTTTTTTATGGTTTTAATTTTTTTTATGGTTTTTTTATGTATCCTCTACACATTATAGTGCCTAATTTGATTTTTGTGTCTCTAATTCCTAAATATATGAACAAATTTTGAATGGTTTGAAACTAATGGATGATTTTGAGAGTGATGTTATAATTATTGGTACACCTTTGGGGTATTATAGAGAGACATATTCTTGTGAAAGGGTTATTCTCTCATGTTTGTAGAGTATCATTTATTATGGAATATTCATTATTTTTACATGTATGTTTTAGACTTTATTTTGTGCATAGACCAGTTCATATAAATGTAAGCCCACCGTGATTGTTACCATTGGATAGTAACCTATAATTCTATATAGGGTGACAATTAAATTCATCATGGAGAGTGAGGTATCAAGGCTGGTCTTACTTTTCCATTCCATCTGTAACTAGGGGAGCTCACCAGCCAGGTTTCAAGTCATTAAGAGATGATGGGTGCCTGAATCATAAAGGCATTCCAACCATAGTATATTAGATTGATGATATATTTCCTGAGGACATCTCTAGGCTTCCACCTAAGAGATATGGGGTGTTTACAATTGAGCATGTGATTGGAGTTGATCTGATTTCAATTATACCATGTTTAGTGGAACAAATATATCCTCAAGAACATTATATATAACTAGAAGTTTTTACGGATAATGGATTTATATATTTTAATACTTTTTCTTTTGGGTACTTTGGTATTTTTGGTTAATATACTAATAGAAACTTGTTGTTAGGTGTTTACTACTAGAGGCTGAACTGTGTGATAGTGAAGAACTGGTCTTATCTTCCGCATATCGATGGATTATTTGAAATGTTAATAGGATCTTGTGTCATATTAATGATTAATTTGAGATTGGTGTTTCCTCATCTAAGAGTTTGAACATATATTATACCATGAAATTCATTCTAAACAATTTATGGCCTTTATGATGTCATCGTAATGATATTTGTACTGACTAATGTTCTATTAATGTTTATTTCAATGATGAATTGATTAATCCACTAATACCAAGATCAGATTGTGTTTTTTTCTAATAACTTGGTGTACTCCAAGACTCATCATGACAATGACCAACATCTTGACATCATCCTAGGTACACTATGATCGTATCATCATTACTCCAAGTTATCTATGTGTTAATTAGGGATTTATCAGGTACACATCCTGGGTCACCACATCTTATAGGATGGTTTTTGAGTGGAACCAGATAATTCTGAGGAATATGTTTTTAGGAGCATCCCATGAATGATTTGGACATCCACATATTTATGATGATAGTGATAAACTATAAGAGGTTTATCTATGAATTTTCCTTCATTGAAGAACCACTATTGGTCTTGACTAAAAAGATACTAAAGATTGAATGGTCTGAAGCATGTGATAATTCATTATAGGAGTTCAAGATGTGTTTGAAAACCAATTCATTCTCGATCATATGCAATTCGGGTGAGGAGTATACACTGTTTTTTGATTCATTTTGGATCATTCATGATGAAGCGTTCATATATGGACATTGAGTTGTGGCATATGATCCATGTAATTTGAGTCCACATGAATGGAATTACAATACTCACAAACTCGAGTTAGTTGTTGTGGTTTATTCGTTTATGTGTCAGAATCATTATCTGTTGGGATAAGATTATACTTTTTATATGGTTTACACGATCTTAAGGTATATCTTTTCACATATGTATTTGAATATATGTCAGTGGAGGCCGGTTAGTTATAGGAAATAATATTATTGGGAGTTGTAAATTGATTCTGGAAAGGGAAATAGTGTTTATGATGCTTTAACTAGAAAAAAATAAGACATGGGAAATTTATGAATCTAGCTATGAGATGATTATGATAACCCTATTAAATGAGATGAATATTGATGTTCAAGGGTTATTGGATAAGATTAAACTTGTATTTTTATTAATGGAATTAGTGCTTTTGAGCTCAATCAACGAGAGGTAATATGATGATTCTGAGTGCTTGACATTGAGGGAAAGCCTCAATGGTGGGTAATCACAATTAGATCGGACCATAGATGAGGATGAGATAATCTATGTCATGAATAAGGTTTTTATAACACCCCAGGTAAATAACGAATATGACATTTTCATATTTATCCATATTTTTGAATAAAATATTAAAATGACTGTAAAGGGGATGCTATGCTCGATGGCGTACCCAACACGCAACAACGAGTTTCTTGGGAATCATACATTGCACTCTAATAATAAAATAATATTATTTTAAATGGTAGTTAACATGTAGCCTTTGTATTGGCGGGAATGGATAGAAATAACTAACATATGATTATATATGTTTTTAAATGTTTTTACATTTATCCAATAAATGAAAAAGGCTTAAAATACGGAAAGAATTCAATTTTAGGCGTATATGCCCTAGTTTTCACTAAAGGTTCACTTATCGCCTTTTGATGGAGAACCGTCATTAAATATAGTTTTGTTCACTATTATAAATTCTATTGGACCAAATAAAACACTTCTTAATAATTGGGAGATCAAAATTTACATTGTGTAAATTTTTGGTATCTTTCCAATAAAGTTCATTTTTTTAATGAATAGTGTAAAATGTTGTATTTTAATTCAAAACCTCTTTTTAATATAATTTATTTATATGATTAGATTATCTTTTGAATTGGTTTTAAAGTGAAATTAGAATATGTTTTTATCATTAAATCCAATAGTGGTCGTTGGAATTTATTTCACTTTGAAATCAGACTTAAACTAGTGTCAATCTTTTGATACTTATTGTTTCATAAAAACACACTATTTGCTCTGACAGCGGGAATTAATTATTAAATTAATTAATGTGACTTATATGTTTTGAATTTTGTAAAATATAATTCATTTTTGAATTCGAAATATCAAATATATCTTAGGGTGAATTTTTGGGATTTTTCTGAAAAACATCAATTTTTTAGGAATAGTGAAACCACTAAGTGGTACTTATAAAAACTAATTTTTCCGTTTAAATGAAATTTTGCCATCTTTTTGATTTGAATTTTAAAAATCCAACATAAATGGTTGTCATTAAGAAGTAAAATGTGGTTGAAAGGGATAAAAATAATTTTTTGGTGAATAGTAACTTATTAAGTTTTTAATCGCGATTAGAGATAATTAGTGTAGTTTATGGTAAGAATAATGTTTTAATAAAATGAAATGACCTAGAAACATGTCCTACCCTCATTTGATGTGTCATGTCCGACCATGAAAATCCATGGGTCAACTTGGGGACCCAATGGAGCCACTTTGGTTGGGAAATGACATAAATATCTTTTTATTTAATGTTAAAGTAAAAATGACACAAACATGAGATGTTTTACTACAACAATTTTTACATGGGGTAATACAAGTAATATTTTTAACTATAAACAGTATTTGGAATGCTCAAAAGATTTCCTACATCATAGTATTTTTTTATAATTTGTGGTCATTAAATAAATTAAATTATTTATGACATCATGATGATGCAGCGATGACCTCATTATTTAACGATTAAAATAAAATGGAAAGATAATGTAATATCTAAGATCTAAACATGTCCAAAACCTATTGGATGAGTGGATTTAGAACACTTATCATCTTATCCTCGAAATACATCAATGTGGGACTTTTAAAATCCGAAACTCTTTTGAAAATAAAGTAACGTTTTGTAACTTTACAAGAGTGCCCCTCCTCCCCTCTTATAAAAAGCCACCACCTCTACCTACTTACCCACAATCCCAAAGCCATTGGCTCGGCCAACCCCTGCCCATTTTGTCTCACCACTTTCCTCTATTACTCCTTGAAGCCTCACTTTGGTCAGAAGACTTCCCAAGGAATCCTTTGAGATCAAACCAAAGGGAGTTAACCGATTTTAAGGTAATGTCTTCTTTTGAGTCCTTTTGTTTTATTTTGCTTCTCCAACCCCCTAAAATCTTTTTATTATTTTCTTTTGTAAAAAATAAAGTATCCTAAATATACTAGGATGTTGTTATAAGAAATATTTGAGCTACACTTACACACACCTACATCTAATGGTTAAAGAACATACTGTTTCCGTGGATGGCGAATTTCTGCCTCCCGAAACGATGATTGTTCAACATTATTATAACACCTTAAAAGGTGGACATTAAGATGAAACTATTTATATATGATATATAATATTTTTATGTTTTAATTAAGCTTCTGTATTTTTCATTTATGGCGTACCTTTATAGTTTCCATTATGGGTAAACGCGATATCTTCATTTAAGGAAGTGCGGACTACCGCCCCCTCAAAGTGATTTGATTCGTTAATACCATATGTGGTACGTATAAAGGATATATTTAATGATATTATATATGATACCATAATAGAATTAAAATACTATTATTTATCATTATGTTTTAATTCCATTAAATATGAAATAGAAATGGAAGTAGCGTTCATGCGTACATACGGCTTACTGTCTCCATGAACGGTACATATCATTTCTTATCTCAAAATGTTATGTAATATTATAAGTACATATATGTAATGGATATATATGTAATATATTACATCTAAGTTATGGATATAATTATGTAATTATAACATATATATATATCTCTCTCATTTTGTTTTAATTCCATTAATATGACAAAAAAAATGAAAGTAGCGTTCATGCGTACGTACGGCCTACCGTCTCCATGAACAGTGATTTTCATTTTTTTTATCTCCAAATGATATGGAATAGTATAAAATGAATATTTACTGGATATATATGATATTTTAATCATTAATACTATTCTGGAAATTAATTACTTCTAACTACATGGGCAATCTTTTTTCAAACAAGTTTATTCTTGACTCATGTACCAAACATCGACAAAAACGTCTGATATGAACTAACATTATTAAACAATTATTATAAAATTATAATATGTGATATGAAATGAATAATAATCTCTGAAGGAGTAACTTAGGAAATTATTAATTGACCAATTTTTATTATTCAAGAATATAAAGAAACGAACAAGACAAGTTGGACTTGAGGTAAGGGATCCTACACCTCTCTTTCTTTTTAAGTACACTCTTTTATGTCATTCCTTTTAAAGCTCATATTTCTTGTTATTGGGATGTTCTATTATATTAATATTACTGTAAATTTTATTTTCATGTGATGAGAGACCCTATTCTCTCTCATCAATCCATTTTGGTAGTTTTGAGTGGCGCCGTTAGGCAGCCGAATTTAAGTAAGAGATCTAACCTCTCTCTTTCTCTTTAAGTACTCTCCTTTATGTCACTTCTTTTAATCTCCTCTTTGTTATGATGGGGGATGATCTTTTATATTCCTCGTGCTGAACATTTTATGGTAATATGATGTGAGATGCTATTTGATCTCATCAATCCATTTTGGAAGTTTTAAGTGGCGTCGTTAGGCTGTCGCCGTAAGGGGTTTTTCATCTCACTTTTATTCCTGTGAGATTTATGCTGCATTTGCCACAATTTCCTTTGGGTGGTGTATGTAATTCCCATTATTATACACTTTGTTTAGTATAATTTCATTTATGGGTATTCGCATCTTCATTGTATGACCCTTCTTCCATGGGGTGTACGTTTCGAAAGTTACCCAACTCGGTAAAGGGACCTTTCACCCTCCTCTTTTTAAAAGACTTCTTTTGTTATGTATTTTAATTCACATACTATTATGTTAGGATATGTTGTTTTATATCCTTATGGATGTAAATTTTATCTCTAAGTGATGAGATTCTCTTTTTATCTCTCATCAACTCATTTTCTTAATTTTGAAGTGATGTCGTTAGGCTTTCGAATTTTACCAAGGGAACTTTTTAACCCAATTTCGATTTCTTTGGGTTCAACATGTATTTATTGAATATTTCATCTTTTGAATATGTGTGAATGACCTTTTAATGTTTTACACTTAATATCCACTTATATTGGGTGTATTTATATTTTTCACACATAATTTTGAGATTGAATTATCCTTAATTTAAGGATACCTTCTTTATAAGGGAATTCATCACATTTGACATTTCTATTGATACTTCTTTGTTGTTATGCACCAATTCACTATTATATGGTGTATATGCTATCCTTTGGAATATTATATCATGAATCCATTTATTCTCATTATATTATAAAGTTCTGACTAAATGTTATTCCTCAATTATTGTATTCGTGTGTATCTAATTTTGGTAGAACCTCTTTTACCAAAATATCACTTTAAATGTTTTAATTATTTGTTATTATTAATATCCATGTTTTTAAAATGGTTTTAAGGATTTATTTATATGGATATTAATGGTTTAAAATTTTAAAAGCTTCAAAGTGGTATGGGACACTTTGATTCAAAAATCTCTTTATTAAATGTTTTAAATGGTTTTGGAAATGGTTTCTTTTTAAATGGATTCATTATTTCAATATACTAAAAGGTTATATTGTGATTGAAATGTGGAAATGTTATGTTTCATTTATGCATGTTTTATGTGATACTATTATGTTATGGTTCTTGGGCATTGTTATTGAAAACATGTGGTTCCGTGATAACTAAAGGCGGGTGAGCCCGATATAGCTCTCCAATGCATTGGGTAACGCGAAGGAGTGAAACGTTAATGTTTCTCCGAAGAAATTTAGGGAATATACTGTGATGGGTATTCCAGATGTAACCAAGAGGGTTACTCCCTATGTAAGAATGTTATGAATGCCTCATGTTACCTTTTATATCTTATGATTTCTATGAGTTATTCATGATTTTAAGAGGTATGTTAAAGTGCTTATGTTTTTTGGGTAAAGTATGATTTCAATCTTATGTATACATGTACTCATGTTTCATTTCCATATTTTTATATCCCTTACTGAGCTTTTTATGCTCATCCCAAGTTTTTGAAATGTTTTTCACAGGTCAAGGGAAGGGTACATGATGTGATGATAGTGTCAAGGATGTTTCAAAAAGAATCCATGTTTTATTTTAAATATGTTTCCATTGATGGGAAGAATGAATACTGTCTTTTATGTAACCACTTTGTTTAAATGTGGAATGTAATGCAAGTTTCATGATCTAATTCTCTAAAAATCTAAACCTGAAAATATCCTCAATGTGTAATCTTGTAATAACTCAAGATTATGTAAGGTTTAAGGTTGGGGCCTTATAGTTGGTATCAAAGGTCGGTTTAGATAACATTAGAGGTTAGGGTATTCTTTTAGCATAAGTGACATTACCATAATGGTTAGGATTTCAGAAAGAGTCCTAGTTTTAGATAAAGTGAATGAGTATGTATATCTTAGTGTTTATCTTCCTCATTATTACATGATGTTTTTGTTGATATACTCACACTGACCTTTTTGGTTTTAGTAAATGGCTGGATCTAGAAGGCACTAAAGTAACAGTGGATGTGAAGGAAACTCTGACAGTTTTTTTGAGCAAGCAACTGAATGATATGGGAGCTGGAATGAGAACTCTTGTGATTATCTTCAACCAACTATCTGGAGTCATGATTGACCACCTAAGCCTTGGTGATTTCTCAAAGGCATCATATATGCGAGAAACAAATCACTACGGAAGTACAGGTAATAATCGTAAAGGTAAGTGTGTTCAAAAACCTATGTGTCAAAGATTTGGAATGAAACACCTAGGAAAATGTTTCAAAGGGACAAAAATATGCTATAGATTAGGAAATGAAGGTCATAAAGAAATAACCTGCCATGGAAAAAGGAAGCATCCAGTTGACTCGAGGAAAGGGAAAGAAGTTCTTTTTGAGGGATCAATTGAATGTTTTAAATGTGGTGTGCATGGTCATTATGCAAACACATGTCCTATGAAGAAGTTTCGTGAATGGGATCACCAAGATTGTACAAATGTTCGTTTACCAATACCTAATGCCATTCTGATTGAGGATGAAGAAACTGACAATGACCAATCAATGGTATGGATTATTACATAACTATTGTTTTCCTATTTTGGGATCTTAGGATATGATTCATTATTTTGTCTGCAGGAAAGAGGTATTTCGGAATAAGTTGGAAAGGAATGGTTAATGGATCATGAAGAATGTTGAATGAGTAAGATGTCAACATATAAGGGCTTCAAGAGTTATGGTGAAATTCTTATGAGTATTAAGTCTCTTTTGATGATGGGGTTACATTAGAAGACTTTTTATATTATGTGTAACCCTGATGTTTAATATATAAAAATTTTATTCAAGGAATAGTTATCTATTCTTTTGTGGACATCGTTATAAAGAAACATTTGGGTTTATATGATCCTTACTTTGGAGGTAATTATGGGTTACTATATGTTATGATGGAAGTGAAAGGCATGAGATAAAATTGAGGTTAAATTATATTATGGTTATTTTTTTATGATTTTATCTCTTTTTGGGGAATGATTTGAGAATTATATAGTTTTGGAAAAAGGACAACACACAGACCGTGTGACAACCCGTCACGTCGGACAAAGCTGCGGGAATCGAACCCACAACCAAAGTGCAACTGGTATTTATCGCCTACAACTAGACTACGTGAAGTCTCTGGTTAGTTTGACTAATTCTTTTTAGTTATATGATTTTATGAATTAAGAGTAATTTGATTTTGGGTTATCTATGGAAATATATTAACCAGTCATGGAGGATATTTGATTAGGTTAATTACATTTCAATATGAGACATTAAGAGCAAGTGATGTGGTTTTGAGATAAATGATAAGATTTAACTTGGTAGACTATGTGACTAAATCCTTCAAATATTTGGGTTTCAATCTTAGTTTGGTTTACATTGAAGAATTTTATGGACAAATTGTTTATCGAAAGGTCCTCATTGAACTTTGGGTTTTGTTGGACAAATTTTGGAGATTAATAATAGATTTTCCTTTTTTAAAGGGTTATCCTTTTCTGGATTATCTGATCTTGTACTAACTTTTTTGGTTTTGGTTTTGGTTAAAGTCTAATGACATGGGATGTATATAGTTTTCTTTTTTGGATTAGGTGATTCTCTAGAAGTTGATTATAGTACTCTTAATGTGAACAAGTCTTCCTAAATAATCGTCTTTTGGAGAAAATATGAGTTCGTGTAAGAAATCTAGTAAAAGTTGAAAGTCAACATGAAAATTGTGTATGCTTCCTTATGTTTTAGTTAAGCTCATATATAAATTCCTCAATTAAGAGTAACATAAAACAAAAATGTTTTCTGTTAACGTTTCCTACTGGGGAATCGAATACCGTTTAACCTATCACAAGTTTGTGATTTTCTTGTGGTTAACTTTCTCTTAAACATGTTTTCTATCACTCTCCATCAGAACATGAACCTTTGTTTTTTCCTCCATGTCCATATTTTCGTATTTGTAATCCTAGTATGGGTTAACTCGGGTGACCTTTGTACTTATCTTTCTTTATTTTAAAGTGATTGTTTTATAGACTCTTGTTCCGATGTGGGACTTTCAAGGATGTTTCCAAGATCAATTTTAAAATTGCGGGGACGCAATTCCCAAAAGGGGGGAAGGATGTAACAACCCAGGTAAATAATGAATATGACATTTTCATATTTATCCATATTTTTGAATAAAATATTAATAATACTTTAAAGGGGACGCTATGCTCGATGGCGTACCCAACACACAACAACGAGTTTCTTGGGAATCTTACGTTGCACTCTAATAATAAAATAATATTATTTTAAATGGTAGTTAACATGTAGTCGTTGTATTGGAGGGAATGGATAGAAATAACTAAAATATGATTATATATGTTTTTAAATGTTTTTACATTTATCCAATAAAAGATAAAGGCTTAAAATACGGAAAGAATTCAATTTTAGGCGTATATGCCCTAGTTTTCACTAAAGGTTCACTTATCACCTTTTGATGGAGAACCGTCATTAAATATAGTTTTATTCACTATTATACATTATATTGGACCAAATAAAACTCTTCTAAAGAATTTGGACATCAAAATTTACTTTGTGTAAATTTTTGGTATCTTTCCGATAAAGTTCATTTTTTTAATTAATAGTTTAAAATGTTGTATTTTAATTCAAAACCTATTTTTAATCTAATTTATTTATATGATTAGATTATCTTTTGAATTGGTTTTAAAGTTAAATTAGAATATGTTTTTACCATTAAATCCAATAGTGGTCATTGGAATTAGTTTCACTTTGAAATCAGACTTAAACTAGTGTCAATCTTTTGATACTTACTGTTTCATAAAAACATGCTATTTGCTCTGACAGTGGGAATTAATTATTAAATTAATTAATTTGACTTATATGTTTTGAATTTTTTAAAATTGACTTCATTTTTGAATTCGTAATATCAAATATAGCTTAGGGTGAATTTTTGGGATTTTTCTGAAAAACATCAATTTTTGATGAATAGTGAAACCACTAAGTGGTACATCTAAAAACTGATTTTTCCGTTTAAATGAAATTTTGCCATCTTTGTGTTTTGAATTTCAAAAATCCGACATAAATGGTTGTCATTAAGAAGTAAAATGTTGTTCAAAGGGATAAAAATAATTTTTTGGTGAATAGTAACTTCTTATGTTTTGAATCGCGATTAGAGGTAATTAGTGTAGTTTATGGTAAGAATAATGTTTTAATAAATTTAAATGACCTAGAAACATGTCCTAACCTCATTTTATGTGTCATGGCCGACCAAGAAAATCCATGGGTCAACTTGGGGACCCCATGGAGCCACTTTGGTTGGGAAATGTCCTAAATATCTTTTTATTTAATGTTAAAGTAAAAATGACACAAACATGGGATGTTTTACTAAATCAATTTTTACATGGGGTTATACAAGTCATATTTTTGACTATAAATAGTAATTGGAAAGCTAAAAATATTTCCTACATTATAGTATTTTTTTTATAATTTTTGTCATTAAATAAATTAAATTATTTATGACATCATGATGATGCAGCGATGACCTCATTATTTAACGATTTAAATAAAATAGAAAGATAATGTAATATATAAGACCTAAACATGTCCAAAACCTATTGGATGAGTGGATTTAGAACCCTTATAATCTTATCCTCGAAATACATCAATGTGGGACTTTTAAAATCCGAATCACTTTTGAAAATAAAGTAACATTTTGTAACTTTACAAGAGTGCCCCTCCTCTCCTCTTATAAAAGGCCACCACCTCTACCTCCTTACCCACACTCCCAAAGCCTTTCGCTCGGCCAACCCTGGCCCATTTTGTCTCTCCACTTCCCTCTATTACTCCTTGAAGCTTCACTTTGGGCAGAAGTCTTCCCAAGGAAGCCTTTGAGATCAAACCAAAGGGAGTTACCCGATTTTAAGGTAATGTCTTCTTTTGAGTCCTTTTGTTTTATTTTGCCTCTCCAACCCCCTAAACTCTTTTTATTCATTTATTTTGTAACAAATCCAGTATTCTCAATTTACTAGGATGTTGTTATAAGAATGATTTGAGCTACACTTAGACACACCTATATCTAATGGTTAAAGAACATACTGTTTCTGTGGATGGTGAATTTCTGCCTCCCGAAACGATGATTGTTCAACATTCTTCTAACACCTTAAAAGGTGTCCATTAAGATAACAATATTTATATATGATATCTAATATGTTTATGTTTTAATTAAGCTTCTGTATTTTTCATTTATGGCATACCTTTATGGTTTCCATTATGGGTAAACGCGATATCTTCATTTAAGGAAGTGCGGACTACCGCCCCCTCAAAGTGATTGATTCGTTAATACCATATGTGGTACGTATAAAGGATATATTTAATGATATTATATATGATACCATACTGGAATTAAAATACTATTATGTATCATTATGTTTTAATTCCATTAAATATGAAATAGAAATGGAAGTAGCGTTCATGCGTACGTACGGCTTACCGTCTCCATGAACGGTACATTTCATTTCTTATCTCAAAATGTTATGTAATATTATAAGTACATATATGTAATGGATATATATGTAATATATTACATCTAAATTATGCATATAAATCTGTAATTATAACATATATATATATATATCTCATTTTGTTTTAATTCCATTAATATGACAAAAAATGAAAGCAGCGTTCATGCGTACGTACGGCCTACCGTCTCCATGAACGGTGATTTTCGTTTTTTTATCTCCAAATGATATGGAATAGTATAAAATGAATATTTACTGGATATATATGATATTTTAATCATTAATATTATTCTGGAAATTATTTATTTCTAACTACATGGGCAATCTTTTTTCAAACAAATTTATTCTTGACTCATGTACCAAACATCGGCAAAAACGTCTGATATGAACTAACATTATTAAACAATTATTATAAAATTATAATATGTGATATGAACTGAATAATAATCTCTAAAGGAGTTACTTAGGCAATTATTAATTTACCAATGTTTATTATTCAGGAATATAAAGAAACGAACAAGACAAGTTGGACTTGAGGTAAGGGATCCTACACCTCTCTTTCTTTTTAAGTACACTCTTTTATGTCATTCCTTTTAAAGCTCATATTTCTTTGTTATTGGGATGTTCTCTTATATTAATCTTACTGTAATTTTTATGTTCATGTAATTGGAGACCCTATTCTCTCTCATCAATCCACTTTGGATGTTTTGAGTGGCGCCGTTAGGCTGCCGAATTTTCGTAAGAGATCTAACCTCTCTCTTTCTCTTTAAGTACTCTCCTTTATGTCAATTCTTTTAAGCTCTACTTTGTTATGATGAGGGATGCTATTTTATATTACTCTTGCTGAAAATTTTATGGTAATATGATGAGATACCCTATTTGACCACATCAATCCATTTTGGAAGTTTTAAGTGGCGCCGTTAGGCTGCCGACGTAAGGGGTTTTTTATCTCACTTTTATTCTTGTGAGATTTATGCTACATTTTCCACAATTTCCTTTGAGAGGTGTATGTAATGCCCATTATTATACACTTTGTGTAGTATAATTTCATTTATGGGTATTCGCATCTTCATTGTATGACCCTTCTTCCATGGGGTGTACATTTCGAAAGTTACCCAGCTCGGTTAGGGGACCTTTCACCCTCCTCTTTTTAAAAGACTTCTTTTGTTATGTCTTTTAATTCACATAATATTATGTTGGGATATGTTATTTTATATCCTTATGGATGTAAATTTTATTTCCATGTGATGAGACGCCCTTTTTATCTCTCATCAACTCATTTTCGGAATTTTGAAGTGATGCCGTTAGGCTTTCGAATTTTACCAAGGGAACTTTTTAACCCAATTTCGATTTCTTTTGGTTCAACATGTAGTTATTGAATATTTCATCTTTTGAATATGTTTGAATGACCATTTATTGTTTTACACTTAATATCCACTTATATTGGGTGTATTTATATTTGTCACACATAATTTTGAGATTGAATTATCCTTAATTTAAGGATACCTTCTTTATAATGGAATTCATCACATTTGACATTTCTATTGAGACATATTTGTTGTTATGCACCAATTCACTCTTATATGGTGTATATACTATCCTTTGGAATATTATATCATGAATCCATTTATTCTCATGATATTATAAAGTTCTGAAAAAATGTTATTCCTCAATTATTGTATTCAAGTGTCTCTAATTTTGGTAGAACCTCTTTTACCAAAATATCGCTTTAAATGTTTTAATTATTTGTTATTATCAATATCCATGTTTTCAAAATGGTTTAAGGATTTATTTATATGGATATTAATGGTTTAAAATTTTAAAAGCATCAAGGTGGTATGGGAAACATTGATTCAAAAATCTCTTTATTAAATGTTTTATATGGTTTTGGAAATGGTTTCTTTTTAAATGGATTCATTATTTCAATATACTAAAATGTTATATTGTGATTGAAATGTGGAAATGTTATGTTTCCTTTATGCATGTTTTATGTGATACGGTTATGTTATGGTTCTTGGTCATTGTTATGAAAATGGGTGGTTTCATGATAAACTAAGGGCGGGTGAGCCCGATATAGCTCTCCAATGCATTGGGTAACGCGAAGGAGTGAAACGTTAAGGTTTCTCCGAAGAGATTTAGGGAATATACTGTGATGGGTATTCCAAACGTAACCAAGAGGGTTACTCCCTACGTAAGAATGTAATGAATGCCTCAAGTTACCTTTTATGTCTTATGATTTCTATGATTTATTCATGATTTTATGAGGTATGTTAAAGTGCTTATGTTTTATGGTTTAAGTATGATTTCAATCTTATGTATACATGTACTCATGTTTCATTTCCATATTTTTATATCCCTTACTGAGCTTTTTATGCTCATCCCAAGTTTTTGAAATGTTTTTCACAGGTCAAGGGAAGGGTACATGATGTGATGATAGTGTAAAGGATGTTTCAAGAAAGAATCCATGTTTTATTTTAAATATGTTTCTGTTGATGGGAACAATGAATACTGTCTTTTATGTAACCACTTTGTTTAAATGTGGAATGTAATGCAAGTTTCATGATCTAATTCTCTAAAACTCTAATCCTGAAAAGATCCTCAATGTGTAATCTTGTAATAACCCAAGATTAAGTAAGGTTTAAGGCTGGGGCCTTATAGTTTTTGTGTCTACAGGTATGTTTGAGGAGACGATTTCATGAATTGAAAGCCTCAAATTGGATGGTACATAATGTTTTGACCAAAATGTATTGATACCTACGTCAACAATATTGTTGGGAGGGAATGAAAAATGACATTGTAGGGGTTAGGAACGGAACCAACACCTTTTAATATGTGATGGTTGAGAATCAATGACCCTTTGGGTTTTCTACATCCATTTCCCATTCCAGGATGGAAACAGTTCATCATTAATATTGACATTGTGGTAGTTCTCCTAAGGAAACGTTGGTTGAATGATGATATATTGGTGATTGCGGACAAACTGTTGAAAGTTCCATATTTATTTCCCATCCAAGAGACATTATTACTAGATAAATTGGGATACTTATATGTTTGTAAGATAGACTGTCTGAACGAGGTGCTATGGAGTATAAATAAAAACCATGATATTGGTTTTACTTCACGTTTCTAGAATGTATTGCATAAATTATTTTGTACATAGGTTATTTGGAGTTTGTCATTCCACCCACAAAAATATGGGAATTCAGTACATACTATATATATATATATATATATTTGTGTATTTGCTATGTGTGAGCATTATTGACATTGGTGGGTTTTAATAGAATCACCAATCACTGAATGTGTTCACTGATAACAATATATATAAAGTGATTATTCATATATAACCCTATGAGACTACTTTTGGTAGGTCATTTAGATCACCTCAATTTTGGATGGAGGTAGGTGATTAAGATTTTTTGGGGCAATGTTTCTTGTTGGAGGCATTATAACTAGTTCATGTGGTTCAGAAACGTATGGCTATGGATCCAAGTAAGTAGTAGTTTAACGCTGTTAGATGACAAAAACCCATTGATTTCACATGGGGTGATTGTTTTTTCATTCGTGTGTCACCTATATTTTATCACTATATGATTCAGTTGTAGGGATATATGGCACTCAGGTTTGTTTGACATTTAACTATTAGGGACAAAATCGTGTCTTTGGAATACCAATTGGATTTTCTATAGAGGTATAGTACTATGCAATATTTTTTCAGGTTTCATAGCTTCATTAGTATCACCCCAACCCTTATCATTTGATCTATGTTTAAAATTTTGACCTTGACACTGATGCATTCTTTGATGAGAATATAATAAATGTTAAGGTTCATAATGATAAAGTATTGTAGGGAAATACTTTGCAGATAGTTTGATTATTGAGGAAACATTTTTTTTTCAGGACGAATTATGGGAGAGACAAGTTAAAATACTAGATCTGTGGATTGATCTTTTTTTACTCAGAATCCTTGAGATTTTTGGGAGTGCAGTTTGAGGATGCATTGTTGTAAAGTAAGGATATTTTAAGTTCATGCCCTTTTTTATAGATTTTTGATACTCATTTACAAGTTATCGTTTAAACATATTTTTTAATATCATGGGTGGGTTTTTGTTTTTCTGTATTTGAAGTATTATTTAGGAATTTTGTAACAGAAATAGCCACTGAACAGTTGTTCCATGATTTTTCAAAACTGGGTGTTTGGACCTAGAAAACAATCCAACCCCAAATTGAGGGTGATTTCATAGTTGGGATATGTTATTTTGAAGCCTATTTTCTTTTAAGGAGAAACGGTTCACCGCTGGGATGAGGCACAAAGTTTGGGAGAATGGTTTGGACAACCATGCTCCCTTTCCTATTAAACTATGAACATAGGATTTTTACCCATTGAAAATTTAATAAAAATTTACCATGCCCTCAATATTTACCCCCCTTATCCCGAATTGACAATAAATATATTACTCAACATTTTATAGCTCCCAGGTGGGTTTTAAGGCTCCTAAATCCCGGTTATTGATGAATTTAAAATCCAGTAGAAGGATCAACTCTCTTTCATTATGCGATTTATTACATGATGGATTCTCTCTCTCTCTCTCAATCTCTCTCTCTCGTCCCAAGATCCTGATGAATATGAATTCTTTATTCACCATTTTTGATGGTTTAGATCTTAGTTATTATGGATATATTTATGTTTGATCTTTTTTCTAGTATTTGGCCTTAAACCTACAACACTGTTGTGATCTTGATCATTTCATTTCAATTTGGGTATTTTAGGTTTGGAAAACGTCCATCAACAATCTTGAGGTTGGTGTTCTAATTATCAATTCCCAAAGTATTTATTTTACATTCATGTGTGTAATTTTGAAATTTATATTTCATGTCTGGAAATTGCATATGAATTGAAATCATTGTTTGGTTAATTAATTAATTTAACTATAGGATTGGTGGAATAATTGGATTATGATTTATTACAATTAATTGAATTGTGAAATTGGCTGAATAATGTGATTTTGAACTAATATATAATGGGAATGAAGGGATGGATTTATTTACCTGAAACTTTTTATGTTTTATATGATTAAGTAATATTAAATAGAATAATGGAAAATTTTCATATTATATCTATATGATTGATGTGTTAAACCTTTATTATTTGTTGAAAAGGTTCCCCATTTTGTGATTAATTTTGAAGAGGGATAATGATTATTGACCTTGATAAATGTGATAAATGTGTTATATGTCATTGATTCATAAATGGGGTTTTGGATAGGGAATGTCACACCAAATACCCATGGGGTGATAGAAATGGAATTACAGTCAAAAAATTCATGCATATGATAATATTTGGGGGACATAGACTGATGTTCCAAATACACATATGTGAAATCAATGAGGAGTACGATAGGGAATGATGCTATAAATACCCATGAGATTATAGTCCTGAATCTCAAAGCCCAAACCTTGGTATTGTACTGGAGTACCATGTATCCTTGATACGAGATTGAATTGGAATGATTGATGAAATCTAATGAAATAATAAATTTTGAATCCCTATGTGTTATGGTTCAGACTCCAACATGAGCCAAATTAGGTATTGATGGTTTCGGTATCATTGTGAAGCCATGTAATTATGTGGTTAATTAAATAATAATTAATTGTGAAAAAATTTCAGTTCTTATTTGTTTTTATTATTTCTAAAACTGTAATCACTATTATAGGTTGGATACTTTTTGATAACATTGGTGGTGGAATATTTAGATGCAATCCCAACCTAATTGGGGTGCCTGATCGGTACTCGAATAAACATCATGTATTGGAAGATATTATATGTAAAAGATAGCTTTGATATATAGATATATTCAGATGGTGCATCGAGAAGGGTAGTTGTGCCACCTTGGTGGTGGCGTGGTGGTGAAGTAGGGTGGTACATCAACTTTATTCTTTAGGAGGTTTAGGGTTCGAATCATAGGAGTCCGATTTCGGAGCATGACCCTCCCCCAGGAACCACCCATCTTGCTATGTCACTCGGCCTCAACTAGGAAGGGAAAATGAGGCATGACCTAATGTGCAGACATATTTCTTTGACAAACCATCTCTGATTGGGCTGTCACCCTCTGTGATTCTCTACCATCTCAGCTGGAAACAACCTCTTCCTCGGCTGGGGAACTATCTCAGGGCGGTGACCTCTTCGTGGGGGAGGGGTGTTTCCATGTGTCCAGGGTTCAAAAAGGCCACACATGGGATTTTATTTTCAATGAGAAAAAAATTGATAAGGGAACCCGACATGATTCCAGACCTACTTATGAGCAATAAGGGTGTTTTTATTTTGGTTTTTTCACATTTACACATGACACATATGTGGAAAGACATATATAATTTTTTGGGTTGGTTATTTATTTCAAATTCTAGTTCATCATGTCATAGAATTTTATATTTGTTATGGTATTATTATGGTTATAAATTATAATGGAGCTTGTTTATTTATTTCCACTATTGTGTTACTCTGGTAAAGAGGGTATTGTCGCCCCATGTTAAAACTATTAGACCATCACTACCAGTTGGAAGCCTCTAGAGTGAGAGGTGGCACACATAAGATAATGTAACCAATTGGACCGGGACACTATTGTGTGGCACATAAATCAGGATGTTACGAAGTAATTGGGTGTCATTAAATATTGAAACTGATCAATCATCATCCTTGATATATTTGGTTTATTTTGAGAAATCCTTATATTGTTTGTGCGGATCCATTGATCGATTTGGGTTAATCCACTGAGTAATGTGGTTTCCACCTTCCTACATGGGATATACATGAAGAATAAATGAATTTGTAATTATTTATTTCATACATTATTCATTTATTCAAAATTAATGAATAAAATGGTTGACTATAAATTGAAATGACAAAACCAATAATTATCAATTGATAATCCCATATTCTAACAAAAGTATAGTAACAACAGAATATTAAAGTATAATATATATAATTACCCAAATTATTTTTTTGGGGAAAATTTAACGTGGGTAATTTAAGGTATTATCAAATGATATTTACATTGAATTTTTAATATAAGGCAATGGAATTGATAAAACCCGAAATTGTCAAGGGATAATTAACATGATGATAAATGATAATTCATACAAATTATCTATGGGAATTTTGGTGGATTTATAAAAAAATAATTATGATGTTTTATCAAAATATTGTTCCACTAAATATTAATGAATAATATATAAAAATTATTAGAAAATAAATTTTCTAGATTTTTTGAAATATAATTATGAAATGGTAATTAATAAAAATTTATCAAATGATAAATTCGTTATATTATCAATGATAATTTTTTAAAAATTAGTAATGGATAATTCTATGATAATTAACACATGAAAAGGAATATTGAAGTTTTTATAGGATAATTACTTGTATTATAAAAGTATATTTATTATAATTATAAAATGATAATTTTGAAAATATCAAAGGATAATATATTATCATATGAAATTAAAAATGATAATTTATAATAAATTATCGGATATAATTAGGAAAGATTAATATATGATAAATTATCATGAAATTTTTTTAAAAGGATAATTTCTGAGAAATTAACAAAAGATATCTATAAAATTATAAATTGGGACAAATAATAAAAACTAATTATAAGGGACAATTTATAATAAATTATAAGACATAATCATTAAACTAAAATTTTTGATAAATTACCAATATATATATATATAACGAAAATTTGGAAAAAATTTCAAAAGATCATTATAAATTAGAATTAATTGTTAATTATTAAAATATTATTATAAAATAGAATTTAAGAAAAACTATTATCTATAATTATAAAAGAATATTTTTGGATCAATTATTAATATATAATTATAAATGGATTATATATGATAATTTATTAAAATATAATTATTCATATGGAAAATATGTAGATTTCATGTACTGGATTGGAACGATAATTCATAAATTATCTAAGGGATAGGCAGAGTATCATCACATGTGATATTTTATTTATTTTTGAAGAAAATGTTTTTTCCCTAGAACCCTTGATGCACCCCAATCATTGAAATGTTGACATTTATGGTGATAAGAATGTGAATTTATCTTTTCCATTGATGTTAAAGACTATTGATGTAGGATGATTCCTAACTTCATGGGATATCATTAAAATTGTATTTCAGTCATATGATTTGGGTGTGGTTTGATTGATATTCATGCTTAACTTATGATCACTTATGGGGGAGTGTGTGGGTCTCATGTTATGGTATGTCTTGATTTGATGAGATTGTTGTGATATCTAGATTTAATGGTGATGTTTGATTACCATGTTGTTGTATTTGATGATTCTATATTTCTCATTATGTGTGTTGTGTCTTTTATCTTGCTATAAGCTATCGCGATTTCTATTGGAGGATTCGTATGTGTATACTTTAAAAGTGGCCATTTTGGTATTACTACTCCTTGTGGGAGATTAAATTGTATAATGTAATGATAATGGTGCAACATGATAACCTTATAACATGTAATCTACTTGATTCCTAATATATTGTGATTATATATCCATTAGTTGATGCGATGTTGATTTATGAGTGTTAACCAATGTCTTGTGGATTCCTAGTAGGTTCCTGATACTTGAGGCTTTATGGATTCTGAGTTTTACATGATTCCTTGTGCATTCCTGGTATGATGATTTCTCTCGATGACTTGTACATTATCAGTGACTCATCAACATCCTTATGGATGGAATGGATAGTTATCGTCATACATTAAATTTCAAGTATAGAGCCAAATCCGGCACGATGGAGGGTTTTTGGCATCATAGTTAGTGCATAACTTATTGGATTTGGATTGTGTGTGTTTTTTATTATTACACATCTATTATTTTTATTTCATACACTTTTTTAATTGGGTATATCGGGTTAATGAATTATTTGTCATATACTAATGATTAATGTACATAAATCCTACTTGTCCATTTTGGGGAGATTATAGACTTCATGAGTGATCTGGTGAAGGGAAAGGGACCTCTAACGGACTATTGAGCTCAGTAGTGTATACATTGTGGTTGTCCATGAAAGACACTGGATAGACCTACAGTTTATCTTTTATTTGTATATCTACTTTATTTAATGTAGTTATCCTTTACACTTTGGAAGATGGGTTGTTTTGATAACATGTATAACATATTTACTATCCTATCCGTCTACTTCGATTATGAATTATATTTGTTATAAAGGATTGTTGATCCTATGTCATGATAGTAAGGGAATATTTTCCACCTTGATGGACTCTGAACCATACTTCTTTTCCACAACCACTGGCATACATGGAGGCTTGCATGAGGTCGCATATAATCAGTCACGGACTCGGTGGATGAGGTCGATATGTTACAAGTTCTCCTTCTTGGTGTTGAAAATACTTATATTAATGCTACAAAACATTTACCATACAATCATTTATAGCTTTGTTAATTTTCTTATTTATCAAATTCACAAAAACAACCAAAAATTTATATAACATAAAAACCCATAATGTTTTATAACACTGTTAACTTATCATCCCAAATAAATATATTAACCTATTTAGGTTATCATATATTTTAGTTATTCACATTTAACAATATCTTACCATTATATTTTAACTAAACCATTGATATTATTCCATATATAACACAATATAACTTAATAAAGAAGTAATAATTATTATAATTTATATTATTTTATATTCACACATTCCAATGATCTTTTATGAATAATGTTTTAGGGAATTATAAAAACCATTACAATAAATAGTGTATAAATCAACATAGTGTAAATATTTTCCCCAAAAATAGGGCTCTATGCTCATACAGCCTTTTCATTAAAGATGGGTTATCTATGTTTAAGATGAGTAACTGTGAGTGAATTATTTACATTCCTATGACATCTAATCCATCCTTATATATAATGAAAAATAATTCAAATTGTGGGTGTGAAAAAAATTACTAAGGGATTTAAAATTAATTTAAACTTTTTAACCCATTAGAAAATTTTTAAACTCAAGAAAGTGGTAGCTTCCGAAATAATCATTTGAAACATAAATAAAACATAAACACATGGGAAAATAACCATTTCAAAAATAAAAAAAGAAAAAACCCTATTGAAATGATTGGAAACCCTGGATGTGATCATGAGAAACATGAGAAATTAATGAAGCATATTTTAGAAAAATATTCTATCACATTTAATATGTCATAAACATTATATACATAAGGAAATCCTATCTTTTTCCAAAAAAATCATAGGCTGGATAAAACGGGTTTTTCTAAGCATCATTTTAAAAAACAATGGTTAATTATGATTAACAAATTTTAGAATAACTAATTCAGATTTAACTGTAATGTAGTGAGAATCCTAGGTATCTCCCTTATCTTTTATCTTTTATGTGTAATTCATTTCCTTTTTCAATAGAGAGTTATATCAGGATCACAAATAACTATATATTATATCATGATCACCCATCTTCATATATAATTTCAATGTACCATATCCTGAAAAAAATGAAAATATCTCATATTTCACTATAAATACAAGGAAAAAGTAATTTTCTTCCATACGAAAATTCAATTTTTGATTAAAACACTCGAAAAAATTTAATTTATTGTAAAAAATATTTTAAATAATAATAAATTCATAAATAATATAAATATAATATTTTTTCAAAAACCAGGAAACATAAATATGAACATTGATAAAAAAAGCTATGAATGTGTGAAATTAGCTAATGAGGTTAAAATTACAAATCATTCTATTTATACATTTTTTAAAAAATACTATCAAATTATCTACATAAAACATTGAAAATATTATTTAAAAAACCATTATAAATAATGTCAAAAAAATTGAAAATGTAAATTAAATTTCTATTTAGTATAAATCAAACCATTATTGAAACAATAATGAAATAAAAATATTGAGTAAACATCATTAGATAATTTAATGCAACTTTTTAATGAAAAATATCTTACACATTTGGAATCTTTTTGAATATAAGGAAATTGATGAAAAGAAATTATATATGATTTTAAAAAAAAATTATTTATATAAAGACAATGTAAAATACACTATTTGGTATTTTTATAAATGTTACAAAATAAAACATGTTTTGAAAATAGAATAAGACTCAATTAAAGGGAATAAAAAAATTCATACCACATATCCTGATGCACAACACACATATTTTTATTTCATGAATAATAAAATGGAATTTATTATATAATTGAATCAGAACCCTTTAAATTTTTATTCCTTTACTATTTTTATTATACACTTTTTATCAATTGATTTATTTAGTTAATATATCGATTAAGATTATGTATAACGTATTTAGGTCATTCAGTTTATAATCTCCAAAATTAAAATTGGTGCATTGGACAAAGAAAATGGGTCTCTATTTTATTTTATAGTGAATAATATACATGGTTTATTATAATTTCAATAAATTTGATAAACTTTTGTAACCATCCAAGTATGGTGGTCATGAAAACTAAAACAAATCATTTTGTAGAGATAGTAGAATGTTGGTTTCAAAGAAGGATTATTTAAAATATATAGTGGAATAATAGTAAAAAAATAGAAAAATAATTAAATTTATTGACTCATAATCCTATTATAAATATCATATTTTTTCAATAAACCCATCATTGTTAACAACATTTATATCAGAAATGAATAAGGAATCAAAACGCTTCATAGTGTTGGTTATCCTCAAAGAAACAAGACCAACATTACCATTGTCAAAAAGATGGAATGTTTTAAATAAGATATATATATATATATATATATATATTAATTTTATCCATTAGTTTAACTATCCATAAATGTCAGTGATGAAAAATGAAACACATCCCTTCATGGAGGGGGTACCCAACACGTACTCATGGATGATGTATTAATTTCCCATAGGATTGGAACGTGTTAAAATATTTTCCATCAACATATTAATGTTTCAGTATTTAAAATATAAATTTATTTTATTTTATTTTGGTTATAATAGTTTTATATGGATTAATAAAAATAAATAACCTTAAAATTGTTCAGGCATGGCTTATACCTCTTCATTGGATTTCCCCTTTGGATTTCACCTTAGGCCTTATTAGATGGATATTTTGAGGATACTAGGATGTCAATTACCTAGAAAAAATATTTGGGAGGTGATTTGTGAAAATAATTATTGATATATAATGACCAATATGTTTAGTGAAGTGAGAATATGTTGTTAACTTTTATAAGAGAGGGGAGTGTCCACATTTAAATATTAGGAACATTAAAATAATATGAAGTCGTTTTCATGGGAATGTGAACATAAGGGAAACAAATTTCAAATTAAAGATAATTTAAATACTAAATCAAAAAACAATATAATATTTATACAATATTATCCTTGTATATTAGTTTAACCCCCTCATTAACCCTTTTAACACATTACATGTCGACAATGTTCTTTCCTATGAAATTACATTATATGACTAAACAATATAGGGGGATGATGAACTAAATATAAATACATTGATTCAAAAAATTAAATCAACATTATATAATTGATTTCCTAAATGTTAAAATTTTAATTGTAATATATTTTAGAAAATAGGAAATTTGTTTTTTAGAAAATACATATTTATGAATAAAAATAATTTTACACTAAAATTATACATATTATTGATTCTCAATTCATTAATTTGAATATATTTATAAAAACATTATATGATATTTGGATTATTTCATAAAATAATGTAACCTTCCAACCACACTAATAAATTCTAACATCCAAAAATAATTAATTATTAAAAATATAACATTAGTTCTAAAAAGACAAACATGGGTTACTAAATAGAAAAAAATACTTCTTTATTTTACACCTTTGAAACAATATATGGTTTTTTTGAGTCTTTTAATAGAAAATATATCATTATTATTTTATAAATGTTTCATATTTTTTAAATTGGAATTTTCCACTTTTCATAAAAAAAATTTAATTTTAGAAAAATACCAAAAAATCAACCTAGGTACGATTTTTAATTACAAAATAAATATTTAATTATTTTTATAAAATTAGTATTCTAAAATTTTTAGTTTTATATTTTCAAAAAAACAATATAATACATTGGAAAACAATTTAGTTATATAATAAATATTTAATTTTTAAATAAAAAGACATTCTCATCTATTAAAACCTGATAATGTTATTTGTGAAATATCATATAAATAAATATAAATATAAATTCCTAAAATAATATATGTTTACATTTAAAAAATTATCTAATAATTTTATAATTCATTAAATATATCGTAATAAAATTATTTTTAAGGTAATATATTTATCCTTTAAATAGAACACTTTTAATGTCATAAGGTAATCCTAAAATATTAAATGTATAATAACTATATTATATGATTATACGGTATCATGATATATATATATATATATTGGAGGAAGGTTGTAGGAGAAATTTAGGTTTATTGTTTCTGTTGTTCCCTTTTCACCATTCTGTCCTCGGTATAAGCGTCACAACCTTTTCATGTGCGATGGTTTGTAACTCAATTTGAGTCCAACATTTTTAAAAAACAAATAATATAAATAATATTATCATACATAATTTATATATTTTCAAGAAAATAATGAAATGAAAACATCATAAATATTAAATATATGAAGAAAAGAGTAGTTTTAATATAATAAATTACATTTCAGATTAACATTATTATTTTTAAAATTGATAATATAAAAAAATAATTTGAAATTTTGGATATTAAACTATAATTATTGTAAATTGATACACATTAATATGTTTTAATCGTATTTATTTGTTTTAAGGAATAATAATTAAAACTAAATCAAATGAACTACATATACATAAATGAAAATACATAAGAATGTATGATGATATTTGTACATCTCTTTGAAAATATTATGTGTTAGATTTTATTTTCTGAAATAACTTTTTATAACATTTATCATTTGTTTTGGGTAACCCTAAGCATTATGTGACCAAGAATTATAATTTTTAATCCATGTAGATTTTACGTGACCCTCAAAAATAAAATCATGTATGTAATGTGATAGTAGTTTATACATACATTGGAATGATTATTTGTTAGAATAACAAAGGAATGAATTTTTGTAACACTATATGATGGATTAGGTTATAGAGTTTTCCTCTCAATTATCATGGATAAATATATGATGTGATTGACACAATTCAATACCATATATATTCATGAATTATGTTTTGAGAATAGATGGGATAATTAATGAGGAAATAATGATCTTATCTCAATAAGGTATATGATATTTCAATAAGGGTTCATCATTTTAATGATATCCCTATTAATAAAATTACATACTAATCAAATTTAAAAAATAATACCCATCAAGTAAAATATCTTATTATACACAAATTTTCCCTTCATCATCAAATATTTTAGATTAAAAATCGATAAAAAATGTTGAAAATAATAAAATTAATAGATTTTCATAAAATACTAAACATGGGTACTAAAAAATGGAGGAATATTATATGTGATGGATCAAAAAATTCATGAGAAATACCACTAATAAATATTGTCCATGAAAAAATAATTCTTGTTGTATGGATATTAATAATTCTACAAACATAATTACATTTATTCATTTCGATATAGATCCAATTATTTAATTAACCATGAAATAATTAAAATTTCTGGAATGAAACACTATAATATACTCTCTTAACAACAAGATAAAAAAGAAAGATATTACATTTAAAATAATAATAATAGATATAATTTCTCTGATGGTACTTCTATATTAGCTTATGTACCTAATTTGATTAGGTTTTTTATTAAATTGGAGTGGCTTGGGTCACTTTTGGGACATTATATATCATCACACATAATTCTATAATAACTAATTGAAATAACATAAGAGTTGTTTGTTAATTAATTAATGAATGTGTTAAAAATGGATTACGAATTCAGTATAATATGTTGAGAATAATTGATTTTGACATGAGGTGTCATTTTTGTATGTTTTATTGACAATACATTAGGGAAAAAGTTTAAACTCTAATGTGGAAATGTTTCTTGGAATGTTCAACAATGTCGTATCATGAAACTATTAAGATTTATTGAATATAAAATGAGGAGTAGATAAGGTGGGCCAATTCATCTGAATGGGGATGTCTAATAACTAGAATTTGAAATTTTTTGAGACCTAAAATGTAGAAATAATATTTTTATAATGTCATGTTCATGTATATGTCATATTAAGAATTTAAAAACATACTTTTGTAAGGGAATATGATACAAAATTTATGTTTTACAAATGTTTTAGGTCTTTGTAATTAAATATTTATTATCAATTGAAGAATATAACATAAATTATGATATTAATTAATAGATCATGGGGCTACTACATCGTCGAGTAAGGTATTATGAATTAATATAACGCTTTAAAGGATCAAGAAAAATGATAATGTAATTTTCATCTTGTTTTCTATTATATTATGTGATGTGTTTGTAAAAATATTTTTTCTATAATATAAGACTATTGATTAAATTCAAATAGTAATATTTGGTCCAATTAAAAAAAATATTTTAAATATAGATAAATATAAAAAAAATTATTCATAATAATGTAGTTGGCCCATGTTTTTTAATAGTATAGGATAATTGAGATTCATCCACTAATAAGATTTATATTTGTAATAATTATGTCTTTTTTAAGATATTTCTTCAAACAAATCAAATATTATATTTGATATGGTTGGTAATAGTTTATTATTTATATAATTTATTTAATAGAAAATAATCTATTTATGGGGTGGATTAAATCTATGTCTCTTCTCAGGATATTCTATAGAGAGAATATTTTCTAAATTTCCATTGGGGGTATGGTTATCATAAGATAAGTTTAATGTTTAAAAAATAAAATGTTATAACACGTAAGATTTAAAATTAATGCTATTAATATTTTAAAATATTTTATGTTTTATTGGTAAATAAAAAAATATAAATTGTTTCATTTTTCTACTATGATGGTATAAATGAAGAAATTTTATATAAATGATCATAAAAATTATAAGTATGAACATATAAAGTTTTACGTATAAAGTAAAAGTTATTAACAATGTTACCTAGGATATTGTGATGTTAAGGATTTTAAATATGTGTTTAAAGAGTTGAAAATTTTGAATATGTTTCATAGTCACCATTATATTCTAAAATAACTTTTTCACATCTGTTACCAATTGTAGATTTTTCTAG
Source organism: Viscum album (assembly GCA_963277665.1). NCBI lineage: Eukaryota > Viridiplantae > Streptophyta > Magnoliopsida > Santalales > Viscaceae > Viscum > Viscum album. Next base: position 1,022,787,439 of record OY728143.1, read on the forward strand.
TTGGTTTTTAGTTGATGGATTCATATATATGTGGTGGAAAATATATTTATATTTAATGGGGTTATCTTACAATATATGATAAAAAACTCATTACGATAGTTTTTCATATGATATATGGTGTTAGTAATTATGTTTTGTTATGATAAAATATTTTCAAAAGGTTTTATGAATATAAATTAAATGTATCATGTCAGATAGACAGAATACCAACTTGATGTTGTATTCATATAGTATTTTTCTGATATGTGATGTGAAATGATAAATAACATATGAATTTATGAATTTAGATTAAATTAAGATATTTTTGTCTTGTTATATAGGTATTGATGAACTTTTTTTATTATAATTAGTATGATTTCATATTTAGATATAGAAAATGGTCATGGGAAAAGAATATATATGTGTAATGGATAATCCACATTGAATGTCACATTGACCATGATGTACTATATTCTATGTATAAATAGGTTGTATGTTTCGTATATATATATATATATACCATACCTGATTTTATCTAATAATTATAGCTTAATAAGCTTTATTATTTGATATATTTTGTAATAATTCATTATGGTTCAGCTAATCAAGGAGTGGTAGGGTGTGTTATTAATCAATACGTTAGATGAATTTTTAAAGATAGAATTTTGAACATATATAATGATTATAAAATGGTTCCTTGATTGATATACAATAAAATTATTTATGTATATACCTATATAAAATAAATTAAATATACTTATCTATTGAAATATGGGAATGTTATGTGTTTGTTGAATTCAGTGATGGAAAGTAATGTGTCCATCCATTTTGACAGTATATTCATAGATGTTCAAGAACATGTGAATAATAATTCATTGTTGAAATATTATATTCCACATAATATCATGACAACATATAAATTGTGATGATATTAAATTCAATACATGTGTTCGATATATTTCGTAAACATATGAATCATGATAATATGTTTTATGGAGATCATGGTAGATCCATTTGTTTCCATTGTATAACTAATGAGTTATGAGAGGAATCATTTTTTGTATATTTATGAATTTGAGAATTTATATTGTATAAAATTATAAAATGTCTCTTGGGTTAAAAAATTATTCCCAAATAAATATGGATATATTTTTATACAACTCAAATAGATGATATAAAAGGGTTTCAACTTTATCCAAAATGAGTTTTCTGCTTACACGTAAGGTATTTCATTGGATGTGATGCATATTTAATTTTATGTCAGATTTCATAATGAGTTTCAGAAATATCCAAAATGATTTTTGTATGATTTCACAAGAATCATTTATGATAAAAAATATTATAACAGAATAGATTCAATGAATCATTAGTGCATGTGGGAGACAAATAAAAATGTTACCTAAAATATTTAAACATTTTATATTTTATTGATTATATCTAAGCATGATATCAAATAATATGATATGGTGCAACGTGCATAAACCCACAGACTATCATATAAAATGGTTTTAGGAATTTCATTAAGGGGGTTATATGATATCAAAATTCTATTTTGGCATAATTCAATAATATGATATATTTATATCATAAAACTATATAAAAACATTCATCATAAAACTAATCATATTATAAAAATAACATAGTGTTTTATGATTTGATTAGTTTTATTTAAATGCATATTATTTATATAAGTAAATATTTCACACATGGTAATCATTTATTGTATAAATTACAAATGATAAATCATTGGGAGAAATGAATCAGTTTTTAATTTTTAAATTCATTAGCCAAATACCATAAATATTCTATGTAGAGTTACATGTAATCATATCTTATCTAACATATGATCTTATGAATTGAAGGATGAAAGAGTGACCATGAGATTTACATATATTATAAAATGTCATTGAAAATGGAATTAAATGTTCATGTAGACTATCGCAAGTCTATGATCTCTTCTCCTTCATCTATTTCCGTAAGAAATACTATTATTTTGGTGTGTAGGATAATTACATCCAAAAAATAAGTGATTCGTTTCATCATGTACAGTAGATGAATGTTTTATTTATCTATATATTAGAGATCCTCATTGAACGTGTGATTGAAGAAAATGTCATCAGCCATCTTCAATGTACATTACATACATATTTCCGTCATATTATATTATTTATTGATTTAGTTTCATGTTACTATGATCTTGTAAGACAAATGGGCCCCACTAAATACACATAGACCCTTTCACTAATATGGTCATTGGATCCTGGCCAGTTAGGTACCCCAAGTTGCCTCAAAGACATGTGGTCCCCACCCACGGGCCCACCCACATGACTGAATGGGTCACCTAACTAATTACTATCCCCATAGGCCAACACATGTTCTTTAAATTGTACATTTTACTCAGTCACACTCACCTTATGAAAATTCCATGAAGATCAACCAGCATGATCACTACCCTTGGCCATGCATGCTTAAATATGGAGTTCTATTCCATTAGGCTCTAGAAAAAGGATGTCTTCCTTGGTGAGATGAGTCATATCATTTATAAATTTCCCGCTATATTATTCTAGGGTGTTTTATATAGGGTTTTAGGTTTCATTATATCTTGTTCTACATTGATATGTGTTTTTATACTTTTAAATATTACTTAAAATTATTTTGAATCATATTTTTTCAAATGAATATACTGAAAATAGGAACTGATAAACTTAATAATTCAATGATAAATATGTGTCATTGGGATACAATTCCCAATCAATACACATTTTTGATTACATTGTGGTAATTTTCGTTCCAATCTATAGTGGTTATTCATAAATAAATTTTACATTTAAAAAATTAATAGATAAAGAGAGGTTTATGTAATGGAATTAATGGTTTGCAAAGCATAAGCACTTACCAGGAATTCTCCATGCCATTTCATATGAGTGAAAATTTGATAGTGTCCCATGTTGTAGAAAAATATTAAATTAGAATTTTATATCAACATGGATAATTGTGGATACTCAATGTTTATTTTTAATACCAATATTGACGATAGAGGTTTATTTATATTTCAAAAACAAAAATGAAATTTAATTTCATTTGTGAAAGGTAACAAATATATTCTTAATTAATGTGGGGTAATAACTTATTATGTAAGGATCAGAAATTATAATATATGTGAATAAATAATATTGAGAACAAATCATAAATAGTTTCAAAGAATACTAGGATTTAATCTTGTTGTATATTTACTGGGATCAATGTGATAACGATGACTGATTTCAATGATACACCATTCATGCTATAAAATATTATTTTTGAAAATTTGACGAGAATGGTACAAACATGGAGGAGAAGGGAGTTATTTTCAGGATTAGGGTAGTGATTTTAAATGTTCTTTATGAGGGTGGTAAATCAAATGGGATAATGTCTTCTCTCTATAATAAATTTTGTTTTACATTTATTTTATTTTAATACATAGAAAAAAAATATAATGTGTGTTATCTTTAGAAATATACCAATTTGATTGAACAATGTAATAATTTCATTGGTTGATCAGTATTCTCTATTGACATTATATTAATTGTATAGTGGTAATGTGAGTTCTGAATAACCATAAAATAAGAACCATCATTCACCCTCAGGTCATCCTCATTTTGTGGGATGAACATGGTGTGTTAATTTAAAAGGTTTAATGTTAAGAACATTAAATTTTTTATAATTCTTGTATGTATTTTTTTTAATTTAATTAATGTTTATATATACACAAATCTTACCTTTGGACGAATCATATGAAAAAGTACATACAATCTCTAGAATCTGTGTGTGCATGGATAACTTGTAAGGGATTTTTTTAACATGGAGGGTTGATGTATTTCAGAATGAGATCTTAAAAAATAATATATTAATTAAGAATGAATTATTTAATTGGGTAGATCATTATTTATTTATATATACAAAGTAATTATTTCATGTAAAACAATACGCAATGTATAAGGAAAATCACTAAAAATATACAAAAGTGACTAATTAGGTCCTATTTGTATATATTTTAACACATTATAGCTATGTAATTATTGATATTTTAATGTAATGTTATGATTTCATTGGGATGTTATGAAATTTTATTTGAATAGAGTTTAATCTATTTTTATTTTAATATTTTAATGGGAATTGGTTTTTATTGTGTTTAATTGAATAAAGAATCATTTAATTAATTTCTATTTTCTTAGTAATTTATTTTTTTGATAGGTGGATATTTAATTTAAATAATAATTTTATATGTTTATTTAATTTGATATTCATAATTTCAAAATTCAATATAATTTTACTTTAAATATCTCTTGAAAAAATTACCTTTATTATGACATTCTGGGATTTCAAGAAATTTATCGAGGATCCCTAAATTTCTAATTGGTAATTGAAGTTAAATGGAGGTGATGTTTATTGTTGATATGAAATTGTTAATAATAGTCACGTTTTATTTTGAAGAATGTATAGAATCCAGAATGGATATTGAATGTGAATTTGAAGGATGAATCAAGATTGTGAACATGTCCAATTCAATTACAGTTGGTCTTAATTGTTTCATGTGGGGATATTGTCTTCTTGAGAGGATAATATGTAGTGTGACATGAGGGAAATTATGAATAGTAATACGTTCACCATGTTGAGGACGGGTGGATGATTCTCATTCTTCTGACGGTGATTTCAAGATATGAATCATGGCACAATTAGATTTTATGTCTCGAATCAAGGTATTTGTAAAGACGAATCGACACATATAAAGAGAGAGGACCTAGAATAAGTTCAGTGATTATAACATAAATAGATAATACAACTTAATCTAAATATGGACGTACATACAATCAATTAGAGATAATTTTTCTCATAGTCATGCTTTTTATTTCAGGTTTAAAATTTATTATGTTCTCAATATTAACCCACACATGATAATCAACGCATCTATTTTGGGTAACATGACTGTTATGGTAATCCTATTTAATTATTTCAGGTCTATAATGACTGGATATTAGTCCCTTCATCATTTCATCGTCATTTATACTTTATAAAACAACCTTAGTCAAAGAAAAATAATCTCAATTCAATTAATATAATAATATTAATCATTTTATAATTAAAAAATAAGGGAAAAGACCCAATCATTAAATACAATATGTTTAATTATTATTAACATACACTTCCAAAAAATATAATGAGAGTATATAATGATATAGTGAATTTGGATGATTAAAAAATTAAATTCAACATATTTAAAATTGAAATAACCCATATTTTCCCGTGTAACTTCCTTTGTAAAAATATAGTGTTGGGGTGTGATGGGGGTTATCAGTGTCTCATATCATGTGTTTTCTAAAATTCTAATTTTTCTATCGACATTTCAGTGCATCGACATGTCATTTCATCGATATGTTAGTGTTTTTTCATGCCAGTGTGTTGGAATGTTAGTGCATCGATATCACAAGTCATTAACGAGTGAAGGGGGAAACGTCATCAGCGAGTCGAGGGCATCGGTGTCGGTAGTTCAGGGCATCAATGGGTCAGGGTGTCGGTGAGTCGAGGGTGTTAGTGTCTGTAGGTCAGGGCAATATCGGGTCAGAGCGTTGATAGGTCTTGGTGTCAGTAGGTCACATCAATAGCTCACATTTCGGTGGCACATGGTTGGTGGCTGAGCATTCGTGAGTCTCCCATTGGTGACTCATTTCAAAAATTTCCTGTTTTTCCAATTTTCCCTTATAATGTGTTTTTCTCCATTTAATTTTCATATATCTACTCATACCCATCATTTGGTATATTTAATCCATTTTGAAGGGAATTATTAAATCTCAATTAATTCCAACATGTGAAACATCCCAGCTGCGTATTCAAGCCATGACTCGACTTTTATGTACATTGAAATGTTATCATTGATTTTAGGATCTTGCCTCTTCATATGTTGAAATCCTATCTTCCATTTACATTTATTTTCCTTTGGTTCTCTTGTAGAGATCCCCCCAAGACAAGTCAAGTGCCCATGCTGGAGATCATTCTACTCAGCCTTGGATTGTTTCCTCCATGTTGCGCTATAGCCTATTCTTTGAGAAAAAGGGAATATCCATCCTTGATCATCCAATTTGGGATTTTTTTTCCTTCTCCTCAATTGTGCATGATGTGGAATGGGAATATTAATGTTTTCTTGAATGGAATGGATAAATACTCATCTTGAAAGCCAAATTAAATAATAATTGAATATGATCAAAAGATAACTTGGATAAATAAAATAATGTTTTTAGTGTGCTTGATCTTGGTCGTCTGTTTTTATTTTGTTATATTTGATTAATCTATGTATTTTTTAGTTATATGACTTCTAAAAGTCATGATATTTTTTGGTATTTTCATGGGAAATTATGATACTATATATTTCATGTGGTGATTGAATAATGTATATATCATGAAAACTGGTTAATCAGGCATACTGAGTTATATATAGAGATTCCCTAGGATCAAAATTTTTTGGTGATAACCCAAGTTATATTAAAGTGGAATTTCTGGAACCCATATCGGTTAAATATGAATATACTTGCTTTGATGGTCATGGTTATGTTGTGTGTGTTCTGGTTTGTTTTCTATGGGCCCAGTATGTTGGGTGATATAGGTAGGGGTGTTTTAGTGTATTAGTCTTAGAGAAAAATTGATTGTGGATTGACTAATCATATAGGCATGTAAAATGCCTTTTTGTTGTGTTGTGGTAACGATGGGACGTCAAGAAGTGGTACTACAATGAGGTTATAGACTTATTATGTCGTGGAACTACATATGAGGATTTTCTGGGTAGTGGGGATGGAGGGGTGTATTTTTAGATAAGGAATCATATTTATTACATAGAAGAATGACAATTGATAGTAGTTGAATGAAGATGTGCAGTGAGACTACATGTCTAGCCTTGTGTTATTATTTTGTGTCGTTGTGTAGTGGGATATAGTATGATTTTGTTGGTTTCTTTGTCTGGTTACCATTGTTAGTTTCCCGGTAGTGTTTTGAATATTTTATGTGAATCAACATAAATTAATAAATTAAAATTTGATGAAAAGGGGGATGGGAAATGCTTTGGGAGTTCCTATTGCACTGTTTTTCATATTGGAGTAGAAACAAAAGTTGTATTGTTTTGGGAATGTTATCTATTCGTGTGAAACTCATAGGTTGAGGATGAGTGGTTGTTTACCTATATATATATATACTGTATTTTCTTTTGATTTCTATATGCATGATTCCACTTTTGAGCACTATATTTTGAAAACCCCCATTTCATGGGGGTTTCCTTCCCAAGATGCAGGTCAGATGATGGATTTCTATTTACTAATTTTCTTCCTCGAACCCTCTTCTGGATCATGTCGCTTAGGCATATCTGAGAATACTATAATGGATTGAGACTTACCATAAACCAGGATTCTTCGAGCAATAGATTTTATTGGATGAGGATATCATGTGTTTTGGGGAAAGGTATGTTTTCCCCAAGTATCTTCGGAATGGCTCCCATGTTTCTTCAGGCATGGTATGTGGTTGTTGGTCCCATGTGTCTTCAGACATTCTGCTGGTTGTCGCGGCCTACATGTCTACATGCAGGGTTGTGTGTTGTTGGAAACTAGGTGTGTGCGGGAAGGTTTTGGTAGTGGGACATTATGTGGGAAGATTGGATGTGTTAAGAAGTCATATCATCATGAATGAGTAGTGATCCTTAGGTATTGAGGTGTGTGATGTACCCAAATGACGATGTGTTTATAAAATTACTTTACTCGATTTTCCTTTCTTAGGAGAGTGTGCCATGGTGAGGTTGTGCAAGATAGTATTCCTTGGTAGTAGCTTGAGGTTTAATTTTTTTCTCGTAGGGGAATTAGTATGTTCCCTCACTTGTGCCTGGGTAGCTTCAGTTTTCCAATAGGGTGTAATTTTTATGCTCACCCAACATATGTAAAAAATAGCATTCAGGTTTCTCAGAGGACATTGGTCATCTTATTAGACCATAGTATCTCAGCGTAAGAATAGTTTCTTGTTTTCATTTACCTATCTTATATTTTTAAATTATTTAGGGGTTTTCCTAAAATGTATCCGTTTTAAATTTTTACATTCATGTTTTAATTGATTGTTTGAATTAATTTTACATTTAGTCTTTGGTGTTATTTGGATTTACAAACTTATCACCTAATGTAGTTCAATAAAAAAGAGAAATACATTCAATTTATGGGATAATATATACCCTTGGTGATATTCACCCCTCTAGGGAATAATAAATGTAGGACTTAGGGGGTCATTATCTCTCATTATCCTTAAGGAAGGATAGGCATGACACTTTGACGTCCCTTCCCTCATCTTGGAGAAGGCTGGTTGTGATAGAATGGTTTCATAGGTGTTGGTTGAGAGATAGTATAGAGTATAGGGTTAAGAATAGTAAGGATTTCATGGGATAGTAGTGGGAACACATTTTGGAGATAATGGTTTGTGAAATAGTCCATAAATGTCTTGCTAGGACAATATATTTTAGGGGCCATTGTGATCTGGTGCAAGGACTCTAGACCTACTAAACGACCAGGAAAGGCTACATTGATTTCAGGGTATAAACCCTATAAAAAATACCATCATCATAATGACATGTATTCCTATGTTTCTTTTGTGTTTTTCGAATTTAAAATAAATAAATACTTCAATATAAATTTAATGTTCAAAACTCAAGATTAGGAATTATTTGTTTCTCTTTTTAGTTATGGAACTCTTATTCCATCCATGGGAGGTATTAGTATTGGAAGCCTATCAGGTTGATCTGGTTGTCCAGCGAAGGGCCGATAGAGATGAGGAGGATGACTAGTGGCATAAGATACATTTTTCCTTCTAGTGGAAGACTCCTAGAATGTATGAAGACGTTATCTCAGACGTGGAGATAGAGATATATCTCGAGGATATGGTGAACACAATCAGCTTAATTTGTGCTCTAATAGCGTGTGGGTTTCCTCTAGAAGTGATGATTATATTGGGAGTGACATGATATTATTGGACACATTACACTCGAGAGAAGAAGTAAACTGAGGTTTCATGGACTAATTTTTAGAAGCTGTTCTATGGAAAATACGTTTCTTTAATTGTAATGGTCTAGAAGAGACATGATAAGATATCAAATTAACAAGAGAGTATGACAGTGAGGGAAAATGGGATTGTGTTCATGTAACTTCTTTGTTTTTATCTGGACCTTTTTTTGTATGAGGATTCGTAGGCAAGACCCATGGAGAAGGCACTCTAAACTTATATTCAGTATGATATTACTCCCTTCACTATACGGAAATAAATGGATGTTCAGAAGATGGATGATTTAGTGGAGATGATGCACACAATGAGAGGTGTTCTATAAAATGGGTGCCAACGAATATCGTCGAAGGGGAATGTTGTCAGTAGCAGGTATCCAGTGTCAGGGCCTTCCTGGTTTCAGCCTGTGTGGAGTAGGCCTCAACATTTCCAATTCTGATGTCGTAGTCCTTTTTGTTTATCCATGGGCATAGGACCAAGATTCTTAATCTATAAAAGTCATGTAAATATTCAGAATCAATGTCATGTCCTAATGATGTACAATAGGGATGGGGTAGGATTAGCACCCACCTCATGAGTAGTATTTTCCACCGAGGCCTTTCTAGCAGCAGGGGTAGCAAGATCACACTCCACTGAGGGAGGACAATGCCATAGGAGTATGACCTTTAGACATTCCTCAGTTTTTTTGAACATGGCATGGTTGGGTATGCGGTTGATAGTCGAGGGGCAGAGGGGTTGGTCGTGGGATTTTTCAGGCTGCAGAAGGATCATTTCCAGCACATCCAAAAGTTGTTCAGGGTACAACCATTCAATTTAGTAATGTATTATATGCACTGATTGATATATGAGATTATTAATCCTATGTTTCACCAAATCAATCCCATAACATGGGTCTATACATAGAGATAATATCCATCCACCTCATGGTGAGCACTCCATTTTGATGTCAGACCGGCCTGTTTTGATGTTTTTCAACGATGTAGACTGATGTTGGGGTCACATCAGTTCAGTGGGGATCTTATTTATCTACAAATTATGCCATAATATTTCATCTTAGTCATTTAATAGATTGTTTTGGGCACAATATTATCCAATACTTTAAGAGTAGGGGCGTGTTCTTATATACGGGTGACCATGGTCTATCATTCATCAGAGAGAGGAGTTTCCATGACTGCAGCCACTGTACGGAGCCACTTATTTCTTTTATAAATGAACTGTCAGTGGAATCAACAAGCTCTTAGATTGTGTAATTTCATTGTTTTGACAGTGAGTTCCTATATTTCTTACATGAAGAGGTTGTCACTCTACCACCTCTACATGATGTTGAGTTCGGTATAGACATACAACTTGGTGCTTGTATGATTTTCATGGCTCCCAAATATATGGATCCTTATGTGTTGCGGGGTTTGGGGATGAAATTGGATGAATTGATGATGAATGTTTTGATCCAACCAACCATGTCATCATGGGGTGATCCAGTTTTTTTCGAAAAGAAGGAAGACGATTGTCTAATGTTGTGCATAGACTACCGAGGACTGAATCTGGTAAAGATCAAGAACATTTACCCCCCCTCTTTTGGATCGACAACCATTTTAACTAGTCGAAGGGAGCATGATGGTTCTCTAAGATCGATATATGTTATAGATATCACTATTTGTGGGCGATGGAGGGTGACATCGTGAATATTGCTTTCGGAAACATGTATGGGCACTTTGAGTTCATGGTCATGTCATTCAGCATTATAAATGCACCGACTGTGTTCATAAGGGTCCTGAACATTGTTTTCCATTATTATTAGGATCAGTTTCTGGTCATGTTCAATGAATATATCCTGATATACTCAATATCATAAGGTAATCATCCTGAGCATCCATTTATATTTGTGGAGGTCCTCTGACACCACCGTCTCTACGAGAAGATGTACAAGTTCATGTTCTTAACAAAAGAGGTGCACATTCATTGTCATTTGGTGTCCCAGTAGGGAATAAAAGAAGATCTATCAAAGTTCAAATTGGTTATTTCTTGGGAAACACCCAAGATTGTGGTAGAGGTGCCTAGTTTATTGGTTCTAGCATGTTACTATAGAATTTTGTAACCAAATTTTATCGAGTTATAGGGCCTTTTACAACCTTGACAAGAAATGACCATGATTTTTAATGGAGTTATTTCTGACAAAAGGGATTTAGATAACTAAAACGGAAGCTGGTCAGTGCCCTTGTATTGGGGTTTCAAGAGGAAGGTGTAATGTTTTAAAGTTTTATGTAATGTTGTTTCTTTAGGATTGGGGTGTGTGATGATGAAGAAGTGGTTAGTGATCTCTTTTTGGTCTTGGATTTCATTCCCTCAAGAACATATCTATGCCACCCATGACCTGGAATATGTAGTGGTTGTGTTTTCACTGAAGCTCTAGCTGCATTACCTCATCGGGGAACACTTCATGGACTCCCCGGATCATAAGATCATAAGGTAAATCCTCTCCCAGTGGGACCGTAACATACAACAACAGAGTTGGACATATTTGGTAAGACTAGAATATTGTTATAACTTACACCTCTTGAATGTGGAATGTGGTGACTGAGGCCTTGATTAGAATTTCACCATATTATGTAGTTCAGGGGTCCAGAAATTCATGCAAGGTGATAGAGGAGTTAGATTCTTTGCATCTGGGCATGAGGGTGGAATATAAAAGAGGTTGTTAGATTTAGATGACAAGTAAATATTACATGATACGAAATGTGGATAAGCCTTAGTGTGGAGACTCATAAGCTAATGCAAGGTGTGGTCGTATTAGTCCAGGTGATTCAATAAATGGATGGTCATAGGATAGTCATAATCAGATGTTGTTCCATAGGATTTTGTTTATTCAGGTGGAGATACATGATGGAGTTCTCAGTGAGTTACATAACACACATATGGTGGTACATCTAGGAGTCTCCATGATGTACTGTGGCTTCAGAGGACTGTTATGGTGATTCAGAGTGTAGATGGTTGTGGAGGAGGTTGTGGTAATGGGACCCATGTGTAAGTAGGTGAAGGCTGAACACCATGTTCCTAGTGGTCTGTTGCATCCCATAGACATTCACCAGTGGATATGGGATGAAGCCTCAATGTATTTCTTCATAAGAATAACTAGGGTCGAGGGAGGCAGTTTTTCCATTAGGGTAGTGGGGGACCAATTGGATAAATAATATCACTTATGAGGATTTAAAGAGATGAGTACAGTAAATGTCGTAGCGCATATTTCCAATGTTCATCGTTTTAGATCGGGATACACACTTTACATCACATGTTTGGAAGGGATTATAACATTATTTAGGAAACCATCTATGCCTCAACATTTCATTCCACCCTCAGACGGAAGGGAAGATAGAGAAGACCATCCAATCATTGGAGATAGGTTGCGAGTGTGTGTTATAAACTTTATAGGATCATGGGTATGAATCATTCCATGGGTGGAGTTAGCAAAAAATAATAGTTATCACCCTACCCTTAGCATAGAACTATTAGAATACTTGTATGGATGACAGTGTCATTCACCCATGTGTTGGACAGTGGTTGGAGAAGTATGTGTTCATGGACAGGAGGTGGTGTAGAACAAGAACGAGAAGGTTCATCTTGTGCTTGAAAGGAAGAAGGGATCAGGAGTCTGGCATTCCAATCATAGGGGGAGAACCTTTTTGTTTGAGGATGGGACCACATGTTTTTAAAGGTCTCCCCTAATCATAGATAGTAGAGGTTTGGCAGGATGAGTAATAATTCTCTTAGGTTCATCAGACATTTCAAGGTGTTGGGATGAGTCATCATGGTGGAATATTAGCTAAAATGTCCTCTGTGGTTGTAATCGATCCACATCATTCTTCATGTCTCTCGGATACATCTGTATCTACATGGTGACTTATACATCCTCGACCAGGGAGAGTTGGATATCTAGCACGATGCGACGTCCATGGTGCAGGTAGTAAAAATCAAGGATTACAAGGGGAAAGTGCATTGTGGATTGGCCATTCCATTAGATTTTATGCTATATAGGCATGGTGGCCTTGAGGGGATTTCCAGGGAATGAGAAGCATGATCTGTGCCCAATACCTAGTGAAGTTATGAATATTTATCTTTTGTTTTTATTATGTTCCATACTTGTTGTAAAATGTTTGAACTCATTTTTATTATGATATGCTAGTTCCGGGTTTTCTATTTTTTTAATAGTCCTGACTATGGGGAGTAGATATCCTTATCCCTAATCAATACGCTTTAATATGGATGTGATTAAACGTGTGCGGGGAGTAATTTTTTCAAAGAGTATAGTATCTTGACATGGAGGAAGGAACATCATAATCCATTTATATGGATAGTGAGACCCTCTATGCTTTTATGATTGCTTTGGGATACTAGATCATTTGTGTATGCCAATGTTTTTAAGAAATTGATGTGAGTGAGGAGTTCCTGGATGTTGAGGATTCCCCTCCAGCTTTCAAAAAGGGGTGGTTTACTCCTGATTGGTTACTTAAAGGATATTTGTTCAACCATCCTTTATTCTATTTTATTTTTATATTAATGGGGATGAGAATAGATTCATAGGTATCCGATTAAATTACCCTGATTTTCCATAGGCCCTTCCTTTTTGAAAATTAGGTTTTGGGGATGTTCGTGGGGTTTTCGGTGGATCATTTAAAGAGTTTTCTCAAAATCTAGATTTTCTATCAGAATTTTTGTTCATCATCATATTGGTGAATCAACATTTTAGTGTGTCTACATGTCAGTGTGTTAGTATGTATGTGCGTCAGCATGATAGTGCATCAACGAGTCAAGGGGGCATCAGTATTGGTACGTCGAGGGTGTCAGTGTTGGTAGGTCAGGGCATCAGTATGTTAGGGCATTTGTGATTTGAGGGCATCATTTTTGGTAGGTTAGGTCATCGGTAGGTCAGAACATTGGTTGGTCAGGGTGTTAATAGGTCACATCAGTAGATGACCTATTAGTGGATCAGTGTTGTTTCCTCTACATTGGTGACTCGCCAATCAGTGACTCATTTCCATCTTTTACAATTTTTTCTAGTTTCACCCATGTAACTTGTTTTTCCCTCATTAAAGGTAATATATAATCTTACTGTCATCCTCGGGCCTATATCTACCATTTCTGAGGGGAATTATTAAATCTCCATTAATTACAATGTGTTAAACAACCAATTTGGGTAGTCAATCCACGATCAAAATTTTAATTACATTGTAATGGTCTCATTTATTTTAGGATCTGGGCACTTCTTAAGTCTATAGGCTCTCTTCCTTCTTCCTTTTTGTTTCTCTTGGTGCTCCTAGAGTCTTACTCCAGATATGAGTTGTGCACCCATTCTATAGACCTTTCCGCTCAGCATTGGAGTTTTTCCTGCATGTCATGCCATCCCTTGTTCTTGGAGGAAGAAATAACATCTATCATGGATCATCCAAGTATGGATATTATTTTTCATCACATTATTTTTGGATCCTGTGGAGGGTATATTAATGCATTTTTTATGAAATGATTGGATACACATCATGAATATTTAATTAGACAAGAATATAATATTATCAAAAGTTATCTTGTTTAAATAATATAATTTTAAGTGTGTGGTTGACCTTGGTCGCATGTTTGTTGTTATCTTTGATTCGTTTATAGATTGTTGTGGAGGTATGCCTTATGAAAATCACAATTCTTGGTGGTCTTTCCATGAGTACTGGTGATACTATATCATTCTTGCGATGATTTTAAAAATGTTAGAAACATGAAAACTGTTTAATCACAAACACCCCGTTAAATAATGATCTTCTATATGATCAAACATGTTCAATGATCACCTAGTATATATTAATGTAAATATTTATAAACCCTTATTGGTTAAATTTTAATACTCTTGGTTTGATGGTTGGGGTTATGTGTTCTGTGTTATGGTGTGGGTTATGTGGGCTCGATATGTGGTGCTGTATAGTGGGTGTTGGTGTCCTAGTTAGAGATACTGATAGATTGTGTGATGGATGAACATTTAGGAAGCTAAAACCATTTTATGTTTTTGTGGTCATGAACACATATCGAGAAGTGAGACTGTCGTGTGGTTTTGGACATGTTATATAATGTGATTTCATATAAGGATTTTTTTGGAAGAAGGGTTGTATGGATAGATTTTGAGAGAAGTAATGGGTGGTATTTTATACATATGCATTTCCTAGATAGAAAATAAATCATAGATAAATATAAAAAATGATCAAACTCATGAGAAGGATGTGGGTTTCATAATTCTCAATCTAGGAAAAATTGAATGTTAAATCATAAGGATTACACATATAATACATAATAATTAAATATTTATGTTTGTATTTTAATATTGCACTTAGTTATTTATAATATCTTTTAAATATAATGATTTTCTGTGAAGAATTTTTTATAAGATACAATAAAATAATTAAACTTCTGTCATGAATTTATAAAAATAATAAAGGGTTATTTATATTATAAAATAACTTTTTATTTTTCTATAAAAAATAAACAAATACAGATTCATTATCTATAAAATAATTTGTGTTTATTTATTCTAATCATGGTATAAAATAGTTTTATGGAGGTGATGTTTGACAATTAACCAGAAATATGAATGTTCCCATAAATTAGGATTTTGTTAATGTGATGATTTTAAAGGAAACTAAAAACATGTAAAACCCCTACTCTAAAATTAATAATTAAATATGAATATTTTTAAGGGATATATATATAAAATAAAATAATATAATGTGATTAATAGTGCATCAAACTAATTAAAATTAAGAGAATGTATAACTCAAAGATAATGATGGTGCAATGGAATTTTACATTCTATGTTTCAAGAACATATTTTAAAATCACACAATAAAAAATATAGAATAAAAAATATCATTGAATATAATAAAAGAAATACTAATTTCTAAAAAAATAAAACAAAATTAGGTTTATAATTAAAAAGGAGAACATTGGTGGGAAGAAAATTGCTGGCAATGAGTCTAAATCCTCATTTAAGTGGATTGGAATTATTCATAACATAATTGAATTTTAATGAAATGATTATAATCCATAAATAAGGAATATTTGAATGAAAATGGATCTAACAAGATCTAAATTATTTCTACTATATGAAATAAAATTTGAAAGTCATGAACAAGGAACATTTCCTGATAAAGAACCATTATGTTTTTTGGAAGTCATCAATCATATTCCATATCCAGGAATATAATAAATTTAATTGAATGTCAGTATTTCAATAAAAATTTAATTTATTAGATATAATGTGGGATGTAGTTTAATAATAAAACATAATATTGTATTATAACATCCAATCATACCACATTGAAGGGTGATTGAGACAGAAATCATTAACCAGTGTCTAGAATTGGCCTACACTACTTTTTAAATAACCAATAATTAAAATTATTTTTATTAAAAAAATAACTAGTAAATTATATAATTAATATTTATTTTTATATGGTCCATTTATCATCATGATTCCTAAATTTAAAACATCATTTCCCATAATGTCAATTTCCTGATGTTCGTTGGTCAATTTCATAGAAATGTTAATTTTATGTTGATTAATATTTATGGTATATAAAATAGATTCATAATAATCATAATTATATATTAATATAAATTTTGTTATTAAATAAACATATTATTTATATAGGCAAAAAAATTTCAATGAATTGGCTCAAATTATAAATGGTACTGTGATATATCATTTTTAATCTTTAAATTTAATAAAACGATTTATTATTGATATCCCTCATTGAAGGTATAATATTTTAATTAAATAAGTTAATGGTTTAGTAAATAAAATTTTTATATATTAAATACAAGTTTTATTAAAACCATGTTAGTTATTATAGAAAAAATTAAAAACATCATCATTGGGAGGTGGATGTCTGCATGTATACAGGACAATATTATATCATTTTAAAGGTATTAGAGTATTATGTAAAATTGGGTTTTAATTAGTATAAAAACCAAAATAATAAAAAAATGATATTATAATAAAAACATGAAAATTAAATTATTGTGGAGGTAAAGTAAAATAATAATTATGATTGTGCTGTTAAAAATATTAATTCTTGCATTTTATGTTCTCATTTAGTCACAAAAATTACGTGCAATATCATAGAATTTTGGAAAGAACATGGAGTTTAGAGTGGATTGAGATGGTTAGTGAGAGAATATAGAAGTAAAATATTCTATAATTTGGTTCATTGGATGTTTTTGTAGGTGGATGGGTAGATCATCATTCTATAATTTACTAGACTGGTTTTTTGGCACATGATACTCTTTTATAAAATGGGATCTCATAATTCACAGGAATGTGAATTAAAAATTAATAATAATAGTTATTGTGAATGGTTATGGTTGTTAAATAATCAACTAAGCTTATCCACACATTCATTAAACATTATTTTAATTCATTTAGTCATAATTTCCTTACATTTACCATTTTTTCTTTTTAATGAGGTATCTAATTTTAACCTAAGTAATTTATTTTTTATAAATAATAAATAATCCATATATTAAAATTTCAATATATTATCCCAACTAGGATAAATAAAATGAATATGTGGGTGAATTAGGGTATAAAATGTTAAAAAATAACCCTTTAGAACTTATTTATTCATTAAACCAAACACTCTTCTCGCCATTTATCATATCAAAGAATGATCAGAAATGAAATCATGAATAAGACACAACAATTTTAGTTGGTTAACAAAAAATATGATATTTCAAAAGAGAGTAAAAAGTAATAATTCCAATGTATGAAATCCTCTACATTAAACTATTATTATAATTATCATTGGTGACTCACTACCCCTCCCAGTTCACGACCATTCATAATTCGAATACTCAATGTTTTGTCAACTGAAGTGTGCAAAATGCTCATATAGATTCATCCATTGATCATATTTATCAACATTTTTAAAATCTCATTTTTTGTTTCATGAAGCTCTATTCACATCAAATTTATGAATAAATATTAACAGTTATAATTTTGGGAGAATATTTATAAGTTCATGAAACTTTTTCTTTCTCCTAATACTTTCAAGATATGTGTGAAACATTACATACATTCGCAAAAATTTTATTTTTGTTCTAGAATCATTAAAAATTGTGTGACAATTAATCTCAACACTAAACTGTCAATATTTCTATTGATTGTGGATTTTTGTGGAACTCAATTTTTTTGACACAATCCCCTTCTCTATGAACAATTGATGTTTGAGTAGTCTCTTATTACATTAAAAAGATTCATCAAAAGCATACATTATTAATATCAATGAATGTTTTTAATAGATGTGATATACAAATGTGTGATTTCGATGAGAATTTATAGATGTAAACATAACATTATGTAGATACATTCCCCAACTTCAATTATGGGTAAAACATTCCTTGGTTGCTAAATTTAATGTATTTTAAATCACATTTAGTTCATAACTCATTGATTTCATGAAATTATAACTTTATTTTTTAGTCTCATGAATCTCTCCATCTTTCATGAAAAAATTGACTTTTAATAAATGTCATCACATGAATGAAATTCTTTACATTGAATATTTTGATGAAATGGACACAAATCATCACTTTCACAGAATATTTTGAAACATCTTAACAATTTCACACAAAAGTAACATTTACATGGAAATACTTCATTCCAAAATCACATAGTTCTTTTTCTCCAAATTTTAAACACAAAAATTTAGGAAAACACTAGAAAATTACACCACCTTTTACAAAAGAATCATCTTATACCACATCAATTGCATTCATAAATGTATTTTGCTGATTTTTTATCATACCAATTCAATACTAACAGGGTAAATCCATGATCGACCTTTTCAAACATATTTGTCAATAAGCATAATCAACCCCAAAACACTACATGTCACAATGTGTTTTTTCCAAAAAATATCCCAATTTGGGAATATTTAAAAAAAATTAAATATTGATAAAACATTAAATATATTTTTTACAAAGTCTTGAAAACATGTGGTGTTATTTCATCTTCTACCAAAATTCACTTCATAAAATTCCATATAGTGATCAAACAATTACTCAACACACATTACCATACCACATGATCCAAGTATAGTAAGAGAACAAAATAATATAATGAATATTTTATCATTGAATCACTTGATTTTCTAAACAAGAAAATTATTTCAACATTAATAACATTTTGGTAATTTATAATCTTTAAATAAACATCAGTATGTTCTTCATATTCAAAATTCTACTATCTTCACTCCTCCCCCTATCAGCTTCTCCCCAATTCATAATCATAATATCTTCTCCCTCAATCTCGATGAACCCAATATTCACTCCTTTGTATTCTATAAACCATTAAAGAACATATATTAATATAAGGTTAAAAATATATTAAACCCTTTAGAGATAGGGATCTACATCCACACTTATTCAAGTGTGTGAGGAAGATTAAACTCCATGATCCCATTGATGAATTAAAATAGTTTTTTTGTGTAAGTTCATAGTTTGAATACCTTCAACCTATAGTGTTGTATTTACATTATCCAACATCAAATTCACATGCTACACTTTATCATTGATTATATGAAACATGATTATTTTGTTATGACTGTTTGAATTTACTTTTTCAAGTATTTATAGCACTTGAATTATCAAAATCTATACTAATTTGAGACATCACATTAATTTTAATATTATTAATCTAATGCTTCATCCATATTAATTATGATAATTCATGAGAGGCCACAATATATACATATTCTACGGTGCTCAAAAATCTTAAAATATTCAATTTATTAGCCATGAAGTACACAATCCTCTATAAATTAATGCACCTATAGATGTTAATTTTGTATCATCATATGATCAAACCATTCTATATCTATATTAACCAATAAATATTTTGATTATTTTTCATTATATATAAAATCTAAAACCCCTAATCCATTAATATATAATTGTTTTTTTACTCGATGTAGTTGGAATTATTCAAGATGAAATTAATACGGTTCCACATTCCATATAGAAAAAATAACATCGAGTCCTATCAATATCAAGTATAAAAGACTACTAAAGATCATATTATATTCCATGAAATTAGTCACATAGCCTTCATCACCTTTTGACAGTTTCATCCTGGTAGTAACATGAGTTTTAATCTCCTTGATATTATCCATTCCAAATATTCATAGAACATCCATGGAAAATTTGTATTTATAAATTAATATTTCATTACTTTCTTGTGATACATATGGACAAAGGGAAAATTTTAAATCTCAAATCATTGACATTTTAACCTCATATTTCTTGAATTTTTTAAAAATAAATCTATGTTAATTTTTAATTAACTATATATTATAATTTCAAGATATATCAACACCATAATCCTATAATCACACATATTTTTACATTACTATTTCAATAAATACAACCATTATAAAATATTAACATTTTCAAATTTTTTTCAAGTCCCGAATACCATATTATAAGTTATTTCTTTAAAACATATAATTCATTATTTAATCAAAAAAATTTTTTCACATCTTCATCGACAATAAAACCATATATTTTTTCGGTGTAAACATATTTTTATAGAACAATTCTCTAAAATGTCAAATTTAAAATCAATATAAGAAACATTGAATTTCATTTTTAATAATATTTAAAAGATTAATTAGACTTTATGTTACTCTCTATAATGTGAAATTGTTTCACAAACATCAAACCATCAATACAGTTGTATCCATTCCACAATACTCATGATTTTGATTTTAAATTATAATTATATATTCATTCGTTTTGTTCTATATGCTTCATTTTTTATGAAGAAAAATCTTCGGTTCTAGAATTATTAAAATCTCCCATGTTTAATTATTTTCATTATGGTTAAGATCATCATTCATAACCTAAAAAAAATTACAATACATCTACTTATTAAAAACACCTTGGTTTTACAATTTTAGAATGATTCTTGATGTATTGTTATCATCCTTCATGTATAAATTGGTGTTTTCTGATCACCGGTTACGATTTTCGTATCCGTTTTGGGTAAATATTAACTTTCAATGAAAATAAAACAATATGTTCATCCTTTGAATCATTTAAATATTTTCTGAATCTATATAAGGTATATACACTCCTCTTAAACTACTCATATATTCGTGACTATCATCTTGAGACTATTCATTGATTTGTTGATGCTTCTTTTCTATTTCCACCAAAAAAATATCACTAATCTATAATATAATTCCTTGAATATTATTAATGAATATATATGATTTTCTTTTTCCTATGCAGTGAAAAAATATCCATTCATCTGTAAGAGTTTCAAACATCCTATGTCTATCCTTTTTATTAATAAAACACTTAATTCTGAAGACTCAAAATTACTTCGAGTACTTTTTATTTCCATTATATAACTCATATAGAGTATTTTAATCAATTGGACACAATAAATATATACTAGATCTATATATATTTATTCTAATAATTTTTTTTTCAAATATTTTCTTGAAGGTATTTCTCAATGAGAATCATTGAATCCATGTTGTTGAGAATCTATTTTCATCTTTCTGAAAATTCCTTTTTATGAAGGGTAATTTCAACTGAACCATGGTTCCTTATTTAGTGTTTATGAATATAATCATCCACTTGGTTGTTTTTCAAAATCCATTCCATTATCAGTTTATAACATTGATATTTTTTGAAATATCAGCATTTCTTCTTCAATCCAATAATGTGATATGAAATTGACCACCTCAGACACGTGGGATATAATTGAAACCCATTACACATTACAAAAACCATTAATTAATTAGACATTATATCTCTTACCATCAATATATTTTTGTGAAATAGACCCACACACATAAATGTACACCATCTCAATCACTATTTTTTACCTTTACTCTTTCTCTATATTTTTCACTTGTGATATATCCCCTTGTTCGAAAGAGTCATTCATATGAGTAAGATCACAGGATATCCTAGAGAGACCTTGTGTAGAAAAAATTTCCCTAGTTCTTCTTAGGATTGATTGCTATGATGAATAAGAAATTTATTCCATAACCTATTTGCTTCATCCATGGGCATAAAACTATATTTATTTCTCCTATTAAAATATAGAGATTCCACATTCATGTGTATTATAGGGAAAAACTACTTTATCATTTTTCATGATAGTGAGTACAAATCATATAGTATTCCTGGTCTCACATAACTAATAGACACTAATAATGTTGGGACTGATACATTAATCAACCAATACATCATCATATCTCATATCTTTTCCCCCAAACATCACTTTTCATAAACAATTATTCTTCAAGACATCATCATTATAGAATCTAATTACACATTTCTTTATATACATGATAACTATTATAAAAACCATATTTCTTATCATATAAAAGTATATTCTTCAATAAATTATACATATTATAGAATGATATTATATTATAAGACAATATCTACAACCAAATCCTACTTTTACCTTTTATTTTCTATCGAAATATTTGAATTCATAATAGATACTGAATGATATTCAAGATGTTATTTAGAATATAATGGTCCAATGTCATCTTGAAGAGGTGAAAATCGATTATATGTTTTCATCTCATTGGATGATTTATTGATATCTCAATTACTACTATTTTAGTTCAATTTTGGATCACTCGATAATATTTAAAAATAAATTATATGGACCTATACCCAAATCCTCCACACTAAAAATAGTTCCAATAAAAATAATTCAATGAATAATTTCCTTTATTAGTTTACCATTATTATTATTATGCCCATTAGGGACTCTTATCTATGGAATAGATATTTTAAGAGTGTCACAAATTTCAAAAATAATAACACCTGATATGAGGTTTATTCCTATGATTCGTTTTTATATTAGTAGTTTCCCATTGAAACCATTGAATATTTTGATTATAATACATTTTAAAATAAATCCTCATTATTAGATTAGGTTCTTGAGTTATGAAATTAATCATTACATATTACTAGTTGTTTTCAAAATCCATGCCATCTGTTTCATTCTATTGTTTTATTTTCTTCTCATGGATTTCTGTTACAATTTTTCTAAAACCCTATACAGAAAAATCCCTTTTTCCCATGTCATCTATGAACTGATTTCCCAATATTATACTAGGATTCAACAATTACTATAATAATTTACCTTTATTTCTAGGTTGATAACATCATCCACAATCTCATTGAATATTTGAATTGATATTTTACTATATTATATACAATAATGATATCCATATTCTATATATAACATTGATCTTGTACTCAATGACTTACCATGAGATTTAAAGCTTATCAAATCTAATATTTTCAATTTAAGACTTCAACTAAAACTTTTCTTATTCATAGTTCTAAATAGATACATTGGAATCATGAACTAGATTGTATTATTTTATATTTTTTGATCACTAAACATCAGCCTCCTCAAGGGAGGCTTCAAATTCAACCTTGAGATCAACACATCCTTTTTCTTCAAACTCATTGTCTATTTCTTCCCATTACTAGGAATTAAAAACAACAAACATCATTTCATATTCTCTATAATACGTGTAGTGTTCAATAATTTTTTACAAAGATTATTATAATGAATAAATTCCATATGAAAGAAAATCATTCTTTCTGAAGAAATTACAGTTAGTATTTTTCCTACCATTCATAGTGGTTGAAAATTTCTTTTTGAGAGATTCAAAATCATAATAATAATCTTTGAACTTAATTAGAATTTCTTTTCTTCTATATTTACATCCTTTATACATAGTAATAATGTGAGTGGAGGGCTCCCTTAAAACTATGCTTTTCTTGTTTACATATATTAGGAAATAGATGACATAAAATAATCTACCTATTCAAATTTCTAAACATCCTCTTTATTTAGAGAATTAACAGAATTCAATTCCAACTAGTTAGATTTCACTTTTTATAAATACTCATGATTTTCATTTTTTATATAGGGTATAAAAAAATTCATTATATGATATCAATTGTAATTTACCTTAAATTGTTTCCTAATAATAAAAATAAAAATGGATTGAAGAAATATGGAATCCATTTCAATATGTAAGTAACGATCATTGTATATTAAATAATATCATTATGTCAACACAGTAATTTTTTTTACCACATTCACATGTTAAATAATTAAAAAAACATATTTGGGTGCATTCTCATGCACTCATATTTATTCTACTCAACATGAAATTTTTATTCTCTAACATTTGAATCACCTTAATAAATATTTACCATTTACTCCACGTGGAATTCATTTACACAAATGAAATAATCTTCATGTTGATTATATTAGATAGATATATTACCAAGGTATTTATTACTTTTAAATAAATATCAAATTATTTAATATATAATTTCAATAATACTCAACTATAAGTACTTGACGAAATAAAATGCATCAGGTTTATAAATACATAGAATCTTAATGATAAGAAGTATTTATGCATTCAATTATTACACATATGAAAATTGTTTCCAATGATGACAATAATCCATTTATGATTTAAATCCTCCATTGAGACCAATAAATAATAGCAAAAACATATTATTAAATTTATATTTGATACAAATAATTATCTAATCTATGATTAATACCAAGAGAGGGTAGGGGTGACTCAGGGTATGATAGATTAAAATAGATTCTCATTTTTATTATGTTTTATCATTAAAAAACATTATTATGGCCTTTCCAAAAATAATTACATCATAATAATTATAACTTTCATGAGAAATATAAATTTTACATGGTTTACCAGATATATTCTATGTCTAAATAGGATACATTTGAAATGTGAAAATATACCAAATTCACTAAAGCGTATTGTCATTTCAAGGTTTAGTGTGGACTCAATATCTCTCATGGTTCACTGCCATTCACAATTTGAAATATCACTTCTCCCTCAACTGAAGTGAGATCTATACTCCTTCGTTATACTCCTATTTTGATCACATAAATCAATATTGATTACGTCACATTTGGTGTGTTTTCAATCTCAAATAAGGGGTATCAACCTATTTATAGATATGGTTGAACCATCATGAAACTATCCTATTTTCATTTGACTATGCATGAGACATTACATTTGTGCCAAGAACAATTATTTGATGTCATATTTAGCATGAAACTCATCATTGTTGCGCAATTGAATATATATTTTTGGGTCTCACGTAAACCTCAAATATGTTGCACATCTCTGAGATTCATGGAATTTTCGTAATTGATAAATCACTATACATTGATTATTGTTTTGGTTGTTCCAAAATCATTCATTTTAGAAGAAGTCTCAAAACTCCTTCACTATTTCATGTAACATTTATATTTACATAAAAATACATCCATTGAAACAATTAAATTGTCCCTTCTTCTAAATTTTAGACCCCTAATATTTGGAAAACATTATGAAATAGTTGATCCCTATACACACATAATCTTTTAAAATGGAATATTACCCAATAACAATATATTGAGGATTTTTCAACATACCTAGTCAATATTCATGCTTGAACTCAACAACAGACTATGTAAACCTACTTTGTCGAAAACAAAATCATCCCAAAAAAACATCAGAGTCACCCTGTTGGATTTTTTATAATATAAAATATTTATTAAGATTATTAATTCTCATTTATGAAATAAATTTTTCTTATAAGGAATATTTTATTTTAATAATAGAGAATTTAATGCACACATACTCGTTTTTAAAAAATCTGTATTTTTTATAATAAGATTAATATTAAAGATAATCTTATCAAGGATTTTTATTATATTATAAATAAAATTATTATTATTATTCATATAATATTTAATTAACATTTATAGAATACAAATACATAATTCCACCTTATGTAAATTTTATTAAATGAAACAGACAAAAAATAGTTTTTCTGAATACATTAGCATATTTTTCTAAAATGTTATGTGTTGGTTTAGTATATACAATTATAATTTTTAAATGCTATATTTTTCATTAAAAAAATATTTTTTTTGAAAATAGAAATAAAAACATTAATTTCATTATTGTATCACAAATGTGGAAGTTTTTTGAAGGAATAATATTTTAAATATTCACCTAAAATCGATTAT
Organism: Viscum album; assembly: GCA_963277665.1. Lineage (NCBI taxonomy): Eukaryota > Viridiplantae > Streptophyta > Magnoliopsida > Santalales > Viscaceae > Viscum > Viscum album. The sequence continues at coordinate 1,022,813,621 of OY728143.1, forward strand.
TTCGTAAAATAATAAAAAAATCACATTAAGATAATATTTATATAATAAATTCTAAAATGAGTTTAATTAGAATAAATTAAAATAGTAAATTTTATATATATATATATATATAAATTTAGTATTTTTTTACTACTATCTATTCTCCCTAATTTATTATCTCTAACAGATATATGGTTAAATTTAAATTTATAAAAGTTTTTCGATTTTTTATTTAGAATGTTATTTCATGTATCGAAATAAATTTAAAGGAATATTTAATATTGGTAAATAAACACTAGTATCCCATATCATTAAATACCCCCCACTTTACGAATTTTCACCCTCAAAATTTCATTCAATATACTTAGGTAAAAAAAATGAGGTATCATTTCTTTCATATCCCCCAAGGATTCAATGTTGATAATTATAATATTAGTTATTTCTAAATTTCGTTGAAAATGTTAGTAATCTTATTGCCCGTAAAATTATATCTACTATCAAACATATTCACTAGATTATAAACATAAGATAAATCAATCTATTATAATAATTCATCTTATGTAAGTACATGAGAGGGATACTATATATACATTAAAACATGGAATATGTGGAGCGCATCATGAACTTTAGATAAGTGTTTTCGGGAACTACTAGATATATCACCACTCTGGTGTGATCAAAACATTCAGGATGACTACTATATTTTTAGACAATGCTTCCCCTTTTTCATTAATGGAATTACTCTATTCAATAAATATTTATAGTGGAATAATATATAAATAACCACAATCTATAATTATATTTGATAGATATTATTACTATAATTTTGTTCACTGCGAGCTTCATTGTCATTTTGTTGAATATCATTGAACCATTCTACAATTTCAACAACCATATTAGGTCTAAACATTATTCATTTAAAAATAACATCCAATCACATGGGTCATCTAAATCTCTACCTATAGAAGGGTTTTTATGAATTCATTTGGATTCTTGAGTACAAACTATTTTTGTAAGACAACCTAATCAAGGAATGGTTTTATTCATAGCCTCATTTGAATTCCATATGGAAATATCTAAAAATATCCTCATGTGTCTTGATAGACCACTAATATTATCCATAAATCTCGTGATGATAAGTCACTATAAAGATAAAATATATGTTTAGAAAATTATGAATACACCTAAAAAACATTGATGTGATCCATAGATGTTGATCAGATACAATCGATAGTTTTTTTTATAAAATCTAAACAATTCTCTATTGTATATATTTTTATGCTTGTATTGTAAGAATTCAAATTGAATTGAAATGAAGTGATTAGTCATTGTAATATGGTCCTCAAAACCCCCTATATAATTTATTATTTATTATTTATATTAAAAACTTTTGTCAAAATCCACAGTGAGGTTTTCCCATTCTGAGGTAGGTATAAGAAATTGTTGCACCGTACCTTTAAGATCAGTCCTCATATTATTCAACTTCTGAAGTAGTAGAAATTATAATATTTATTATTAATTATCCATATTGATAATTTCCAAACAAAATATATCTTAAATATCATTATAAATTATTATATTTCCTATGTGGGTGGTTATTATTGATCTATTAGCATCATTCAGTAGAATATTATTTATCTAAGGATATGATGGAACATGGAGATTTTTAAAAAATCTGACAAATACTTTATCATCAACCATGAACTCAACGGTTTTTTTAATTCCTCAGAAAATCCACCTTCTATTGTATCTTCTCGTCATTTCTCATATGTTTTTTTGTTCTTCTAAAAAAGTTATAGTTATGTTTTCATTTTATTATAGGATTAATTATGTTCCTTTATCCATGATTCACAAGTCCATCCTTTGCATGTCATGGAATATTGGATATTTTTTAGTCTACATAATAAATATGGTTATAGGTTCATGTATACTTAAATAATACACCACTTTATTTACCTTACCCATATGGTATTGGATTGAGATATCATAATTCTTGATAAGTTCTAATCATCTTCGACGAAGCATATTGGGATCCTTTTGTGTGAATCTTTTTTGTAGTACGTTATGTTTATATTAAAATTAGTACATCACTATAAAGAAATAATTTCTCTAACTTTTAAATTTATACATTACTATGGAAAAATGATAATCATGTGTCATATGGTTCTATTTATGCAACTTCAATTGTTTTAAAAGAACATGCTATCACTTTATCATTCCACTTGATTACAAAGACCATGTCATTTTTTATACATCAATCTAGGAAAAAATTATTCCCCAATAAATGTAATAGTGTTTATAGATATTTTGTTTAGCCTCTGCTTCATCTCTACGAATCCCTCTTCACAGTCATCTATATTTCCATACATCACTATTTTCTATGCATATAGTGATCGAATCGTTTATTGTAAAAATAAATTTAGAACAAATCAATAACAATACCCTAAAAATCCCATGCAACCATAGATATCCATCACAGATTATGGATTATCCCATTTTTAAACCACCTTATAATACTACGGGGCTATATATATCACTATTCATTAGATAAAATTTCCCATTAATTCTATTTTCTACATCCAAATAATTCTATAACTATACATTTAATATAACTTATTTATCCTCAATTTCTTCATATGAATATTTAAATTATTTGCATGTTCATCATTACTTTTGGATTTTAAAATAACAACATAAATAAATACTACAAAAACATTATATAATTAATCTAAAAAGAGACTATTTATTAATTCAATAATGACCGTTGATGCATTTAGTAGTCCAAATTCCATGGATATGATCTCATGGTTGTCATACCTTTTAAAAATGTAGCCATGGTTATAGCCCCCTTCGTGACCTTTTACTAATGATATATTGACTGATGGTAAAATCTAAAGTAGTATTAAGCACAACGTAACTAATAAAAACTTGTTATAAAAAGTTTTAAGATGCATATTTTTATTTATCATGTTCGTTTGGGTTCACAATAATCTGTTAATAGATGTATATACCTACCCTTTTTCAAAACAAATAGGACTAGTGCACCCCATGGTGAAGCACTGAGGCATATGTAACTGATGTTAATCTATTCTATAAATTTATTCATCAATTCACCATATTCAATGGGTGTGATTATATGTGGAGAATTTGATATCTGCAGTGATAAGGTTATATGATAGATTGAGATATCAACCACTTGGTTTAGAGGAGGAAACAAATTCATTAGGAAATAAATTAGTGTAGTCCCATAGAATGAGAATTTCCCCAACAACGGTCCTCATTAATTCAAGAATTTGTGCTAAATATACATGAATATAAGGCAATAATACCCACTCATTTTAAGAATATTCTAAATGACAGTCATACTCATCTATAAATGTATAATGAAATGAAGGGTATTTTGGGATATATATAAGGTTATATCCTTCTACCAAAAGTTGATATGATATCTATATAATTTATACCTAGTATAGAATAATATTACACTATATGGATTATATTAATGTTTTCTTGGAGATTCATCACACATAAATCAATTAGGGATGAGTTATTCACTTGAGATCTAAAAACCACTCCATTATAAGTTTCAAGTCATAACATAAACTATATATTTTGTAGTGGTGTTGGAATAGTTAACCTAAAAATTCATGATATAAAAGAATTATTAATACCAGAAGAAAATAATATATTTATAAGGACTCAACCTTATTACATTACATAATATTTTGTTTTATTCAACAAATATTATCCTTTAATATTTATGATCATTTCATGTTTATAGTTTTTGAGAATTGGTATATAATACATAAATATCATTCAATATTGTTATAGAGTTGAATCCACAAATATAGTATACATATCATCCAAAATATAAACATTTCAAATAAAACATGATTACATTGATAAATCATTATAACAATTAATAGGAATTACTTTTTCATAATACACATCATTATAACATATGAAAATTATTTAAAACATGAAATTTTCACATAATCATAGTAAGGGGTATAAAAATAAGAAAATAAAATATCAATCCCTGAATTCATGTAAGTGTATGAAATCATTTTCATAAAGTAATACATCTCACCAATATTTACCTAATTTTTGAAACATGATATATACATTAGATACCAATGAAACATAAAGAACATAGATATAACCTTAGTGGTATCATGGGGAATTAGTTACCTATATTGTATCCATCACAGCTACCTTATTATTTGCAAACCACACAACAACCATACAATGTAACCATCACAACTACATTATGGTGTACCCATTTAAAGCTACAAATAGAGTAAACATAGGGAAGAACTCCCACTAACACATTCAAAATGAATTTATTGGAGATATAGGTCTCAACTTTAAAAATATACAATTAAAAAGAACCAGAACATAATTATACCACATAAATAATTTCATAAAAACATTTCTTTTTTATTTTGTAAAATAGAATTTTAAAATACAACTTTAGAAGAAAAGCCCCATACAAAAATATTATAATTGAAATGAGACATAATATAGTGGATGTAATATGTATATAAACTCTAAATAAAAATAATTAAACATAATATAAATTAAAATTACCATAATTTTTTTTAATGCCACATAAATAATGATATAGAACGTTAACCCAATGATTGGAAATCGGGTTATGAATTCCCTTACCCCGGGTGTCTTACCTAAGTCATTATTAAAAATCTTGTATAATGGTTAAAATATTTTTAAAAATATGTTACAAAAATATATTCATTTTTATAAAACATTTTATGATAATTTCATAACATCATTTGACCAATTAATTGTTAGTATTTTGATCCTTCTATTGTTTTGGGTGTGTTTTTTTACATGATTTCTTAGGCCAGTTTGTATTAGATTTTCTTTTCGTAAGGAAATCAAATTTCAGAAGTGGAATGAAACTGTATTCATACGTTTCCATGATACGTAATATTACCATAAATGAGTTTTTTATATGTATAAGGATGAATTATTAGAGAAATAATTACCGATATTTGTTTAGATCATTTTGAAAGGTTCCTCGATAATCATGGACTTGTTTCATTATATAATTTTATGTCATGTATAGGAGTTCATTATAGAACATAAAATTTGTTAAATAATAAAAATTATAATCTATTTCAAAAATTTAAATGGTATTATTGTTATATTTTATGTATGTAGTGGAATTTTAGAACACATCATCCAAAAAAATGGTAAATCATCACATAACAGATGATGTTTTTATTTTTAGAATAAGAGGGAGAGGATATGAAGAAATACGATGAATTATTTTACATGAACATGATAACATATAAAATATATATAATTCTTAATATTTCATACCGCCTAGATAATTAAAAGGGAATATATTATAAAAACGTAAAGGAATTGAAATGAAAACACAAGAAAAAGGAAGATGACTATTAACTATTGATCCCTTCTCCTTGATATCCACCTTCTGTGCATGGTTTTTTCCATTTTGGATAGACCAGTAGGCCTGGGATGCGGGAAAGAGCCTTGGGGAGAGAATTTGGTAGATTTTAGACAATTATCGCAACTTGATAGGTGTGAGAGGGAAAAGGGAATGAGGGTTGTATTTATAGTGGAGAGGAAGAGGTATTTTTCATTTTTTTATATATTTCATCAATAATACGAATAGTATTGATACATGTGACCCAAATAGTGATAATTGTGCGTGATTTTGAAACAAGTTGGCTTACATTGGAATTGTATCGCCTATGATGTAACAAAACAAGTATTTGTCATTTATCGTAATTTATCCTATTTTAATATTCATAAAATTTCACGAATTTTAGAAAAATCCATAAAATTTACCCTAAATGTTTATTGATTTGTGGTGTTAAAAAATGAACCCCATTTTTTGAAAATAATTTTCTTCATATTATTAAATTGATTTTTAAATAAAATATTAATTTATTCAAATATTAGACTTTTAAATATATAACTTATTATTATCACCTTAATGAATTAATCTAGATGTCATTATCATATAACCTAAAGAAAATAAAATAATAATATGATTCATTATTTTTAATGGTTGTATTACTATTCATAGTTGTATGATACTATTCAAAAAATCAAGATGGTTTTACGAGACTCCCAATAACATTTTGATCACAACCATAGATAACTATTTTTTGAATTTCAAAACATAAAAACGGAAAAAATATTTATAAAGGATAGTTATAAATATCTACATAAAACAAAGTTTCATGAACAAAAATTTATTTTCAAACCCTTTACGTGATACATTATCCATTACTTATAGAAATTGTATCCTTTCAATTTTATTTAATTATTAAACAAGTGAGGGTACCTTTCCCTCATTAAATTTTCATATTCCAATGTTGCTTCATCTACCATGTGGTTTTTCAAAAAAACCTTTACCTATTGGATTACCTAATTCTAGAATACATGTTATATTCGATCAATAATCTGTATAGGTTTCTCTTTATATGTAATGTTCTCTTCCAGTTGAACTGCTTCTCAAACCATTATGTGAGATAAATTTTGGATATACATTTTCAACATCGAAACATGATATAAATTTTGTACCTAATACAATCTTGGAAGAAAATCCACTCGATAGAAGAATGGTCTAATATTATCAAGGATTTCATATGGTCCAACGAATTTTGGATGTAGCTTTCATTTCTTAACAAAACACATAACACTTTTCCATGATGAGATTCCATGAAAAACATGACCACCTACCTCAAAATAAATGTCTTTTTCCTATTTTATTCATGACTATTATTCCTTCTCTAATCATTCCTCATGTGTTGTTGCATAATGTTCACATTTTCATTAAATTCCTCAACTAATTATTTTCTCATAAACATCATTTTCCGACATCATTCAAAAATGTTGCCGTCTGACACTACTTCCCATACAGGGCCCTAAAATGTCCCATAAGTATACTGGAATGAAAAATTTTATAAAAATAAAATTAAATTAAAGAAATATGATAATCTTAACATCCCTGATAGACCATTGTCCTAGATCGAAGCATAACCACTAATGTATGAATCATTTTTTTGACTGCTAATCTGATTCAGGTTGAAAAGGTGTACTGAAATTTAATTGTGTCCCCAATTACTACTAATTATCTTCCAAAAGATAGAAATAAACATAGGATCCCAGTTAGATATAATAGAAAATGAATCTCCATGTTACCTGATAATCCATTTGATGTACAATCAATAAATCTAATCCAAATATATTGTTTCTCTAATTGAACAAGAATGTGAAGATTTAATAAGCTGGTCATCAATAACCCAAATCACAATGTATCCTTGAGAGGTCTAAGTAGTCCCACCATAGAGTCCATGGATATATTCATCCAATTCCACTCCGACATTGATAGTGTCTGAAGATTCCCATTTCATAAATGACGCTCTTCTTTACACTGTTGAAATGTTAAACATTTCACAGTAAACTCTACAATATCTCTATTTTTTCCATCCCACCAGTAATACTCTCAATGTTCTTGGTACATCATAGTACTGCTTGGATAAACTTTCAATGCATAAATATGATCTCCACACAAAAAATAATTCTTCCACTATCAATCCCAAGGAACATTCAATCAGATTTTAAATCTCAATACACAATATTTATCAATGTTAAATTCTTGAAACTTAACCATTTTAACAAATTTATCCTTTTGGGAATCTCCCATTCATCATTCTGTGCATCCATAATTATGTATGATAATGATAACTACATTGAAACCTAAAACAAAAAATATGTATTTCTTCCACCAACAACTTCTAAACTGAAAATAATCATATAAATATTCAATGGATTATGATCTAAACGTAACAGGATTAATGGTTCATGATGTTTTTTAACTCACGAGTATTCCACTATGTTTTCTTTAGCTGGATGGTAATTGATCATAAAATCCTAATCCTTTATCAGTTCATTCCATCTTCTCAACCACATGGTTTATTCCTTCAAAGTTAATATATATATTTCAAACATTTATGGTCAGTATATATTTTATATTTTTCGCTGTATAAATGATGCATCCAAATTTTAAAATAAAAAACCACATCATCCAATTCCAAGTCATGTGTGGGATAATTTAACCCTTGATGATATATTTGTCATGAAGCATAAGAAATTTCCTAATAATTCGACATTAGAAAATAACCATGTCCCATCAATAAATAATCATTATTGATGAAAAAATCACTATTTTCGGAAGGCTAGACCAAAACTGGAGCATTTACAAATCTATTCTTCATCTCCTAATAACAAATATCACATTATCCTATCAAAATAAAATTTACCCCTATTTTTTTAACTTAGTTATCAGTCTAGATAACTATGAAATTCTTTTAAAAATATTCATTGATAACCTGTGATTCAAAAAAACAATGAATATTTGTTACATTTATCGGTCTTTTCATTAATCAAGCACTTTTGTTTTGGTATAATCAACTGTTATTCCATCCTTATTAATAATGTGTCTATGAATAGAATTTATTTTGTAACCAATAATCACACATTCTGAATTTTCAAAAAAGTTACTTATCCATTATTGTATTCAAAATCACCCATAGTTGTTTTTCATGCTTTACTTGAATCATATAAATTAACAGAATTTCATCAGTAAACAAAAAAAATGTATACAAAAAATCATGAAATATTATAATAATATGATTCATGAATAACAAATGTTATTTTGTGAACAAAAATGGCATAATAACATATTCATAATGTGCATATCTAGTACAAAAATCTATTTTCAGGATGTCATCCTCCTTCACATTTAGCTGACGGTATCTGGATCTCAAGCCAATCCTAGAAAAGTACTTAACTCCCTAAATCTGACCATATTTGTCATCGATGTAACAAAATGGATTCTTTTTTTAATAGCGATGGTAATCTTGTCTCTATAATCAAATTGACTGTCTCATTGAACTATCTTTTATATCAAAAAAATCTAGATCTCCCCTAGTGATGTGTTAGGATGAAGGAATACTTTATCAAGAAACTCCTCCACTAATTTTTCAATTCAATAATTTCCATTTGTGATATTCAATATGAGGGTTTTAAAATTGGATTAGCATCCAAAACTAATCCAACTTTGAATTTGACTTCCCATGCATGTTTGATAGTGGGTAACTAATCAATAAAAACATCAAGGTATTCCTTTACCACTAGAACATCATTAATTTAAACATTTACATTGTTTACAATAATATGAGGAAGATAAAATTCATTTCTATCGTTCAATAATTTCTCATCTTCCTTGTATGTATACAATTTTATGTGATATTTCTGGTATAAAAACTAAATATCTATCTAAAAAACTTATTTATCTCTACAATAAATCATATCATGAAAAAAAAAATCCAATCCATTCATATAATGACATCAAACACTATTAATGGAAAAAAATAAGGTTTGTAGGGATGTATTTCCACATACCACAATAAAAAATTTCTTATAATTCTGCATTGCTAAAATATTTCCCTATTTTGTTTTAAAATTATTTTCTTAAATAATTTGTTGATGTGGTATTTCCAATTTAATAGATAATTTCAAAGAAATAAAGGAATTTGAAGACAACATATAAAACAAAACATATGAAAAATCAATGTAAACAAAAAATATACCTGATACAAATTCATTGGATGGACCAATGTCTATTGACATGGTTTCCAAGGATCTTGTTAAATGTCTCTACTTATAATCTACTTTTTTTTGCATCATATGGATATCTCTTTGGGAAGGTATTTGCATAATGACCCATCAATCCTCACTTAAATAATTTAACCATTTATTATCAGGATTAGTCTTAGGATCATTTTCAATAAAATCTCAATCCATATGAATAATTGTACCACATCTAAATCACTTCCTAGTTTTGGTAAGGAATTCCCTTGGATGATTTTTTCCAGGAATTTCACAAAATACGATCTGAAATTTCATACCATCTAATTTCATTGGTTAATTCTCACCCATGTCTATTAATTAGAACATCCACATTCATTATTTTCAATGTCCATGTGATCATTAGAAAAATCTATCTTTACCCTCTCAGGACAGAAGTAATGACTCAAATAACATTTGAATTGATGGGAAGCCAACACCCTTCGATACCTTGGCATTAATCCTGTATAAAATTGATTTATTTTACTATAAATATCCAGAATATGATTTAGAGAATACCTCACCAGTCAGGTGAAGTCCGCTTTATACACAACCACTTAATATTACTCCATCTACTTCAATTTAATTAATTACATCTCAATCCTCTGTCGAACCACCGTTGGAAAAAATTCAAGAAAGAGACTTTTAACTCAATCCTACTCTAAGGCATCAACATACTCTCTATCTGGGATATTCTTGTCCATTGACCACCACTGATCAGATTTACCATCAAAATGATAAATGGAATGACATGGTATTTGATTATATGAACATCCCATAACATATAATATTTTTTCAATGGATTTAATCCATCCTTCTTCTGCTACTTGTTTAGAATATCGTTTGAAAGTATGAGGATGTTGTCTCATAAAATCTCCCATTATCATCTTGTACATTTAAATTATCTCTAGTTTTTCTCTTGAATAGATGGCACTTCCATTTATTACCTATGTAAACTAAACCATTACTACTACCAACTGCATAGTTTTAATTACTACCATTTCGTGTTATAGATTCGGAAGGATATCGTTCTGTCGGTGCCTCTCAACTTTATCTTATCTATATATTATATGGAAAACTATTCTGAAACAACATATCTTAGTCAAAGAAGTATAGTAATATTTGAATTCTATATCATATCAAATTATCTATATAGTAAAAAACAATATGGTGTTCTATTAAAATCATAGTATCCTCAAATGTTATCTAAAACATTGTCTAATAACAAATTTAAGCAACCATCATTATTAGAATACATAATCTTGAAATTTTGTCAAAAATCGCATACTCAATTATTGAGGTTCATTCCATGTTTATATTTTAATATAAATTGGATATAATACATACATAACATTCTACATTTATATTTTGATGATACAACAAAAATAATATTGATTTCTTGTAAAATAATAAACATTTCAAATAAGATAAGATATCTTTCACAAATCTTCATAACAATTATCATGGATTCCTTATTTATCAAGAAATGAATTATTAACTTCTAAAATCATTTAAAAACCCAGGATGAGCACAAAATTGTAATAAGGTATATAAAAAGAATAAAATAAAACAACAACCTATGAATACTTCTAAATTTATGAAATAATTTTCCAAAATTCATATTGTTCACCAATATATAATTAATTTGTGAAATGTGATGTTTCAAAGTGATTCCCATGAAAAATAAAGAAAATAAATTTAGCCATATAGGTATCTTGGGAAATACTTACTTATATTGTAATCCTCGAGGCTACCTTATGATTAGTAACCCTTATAACAACCTTACAATGAAACTCTCATGGCTACCTTATGTTGTTACCATTGCAGCTACACATTGAATAGTGGATAAAACATAATTTTTTGAATATTTTTTTGATAATAAATGAAAACAATTCACCACATTATGGTAAGTATTTTTATTTATAAAATATTTGGTACTAGATAATTTTTTATATATTATAACAAAAATTATTTTTTTATCATTAAAGTGAAATGTAGTAATTAATTATTAAATAACAGAATTTAAAATATTTGAATTTAAAATATTTAATACCTATTCCTCACTCAATGGGATGAAGCATTTATTCAGGTCAATGGATATAACACACACATTTGGTTGGACTAAAGGATCATGATTTCAATGATGGTATACACTCATCAAATTGAACATTAGTTATATATTTGGTCTATCAAATTTGAATAATTTCATTTATTGGCCCACATTTAGAGAGATGCATGGGGTCAGAATTTCTCACAAATCATACATCACGATGGATAGTTGGATCACATGTTTTGATGAACAAACTAACTGTTTAATTTAGAATAAATTAATTGGCACAATTTACCCATTAATTCTTTAAACCACTTGAATCCTATCCTCCCCTCCACTCTATAAATTTTTGTTTTACTCATTTATGGGGTTGGGACATGAATTATAATATTAGTGTAAGAGGATAATTATTTTCAATCAAAATATACAAACATTGAATGATGGGTAGCTCATGAAGTAGGGATCCCCTCATCGAACTCGTCTTCTTCTTATTCTTTCTATTGTACTGTTTTCATTTATGTAACAAAATTCTTAGTTCCTCTTATATTTATTCTATTTTTTTATGTATTATTTTTTTTTTTATTTTTCTATCTTTATCTTTTGGATTAAAATCAATAGTTGATGAATAATTGAACTATAGCCATGCTAAACCATTACATATTCATTTCACTTATACGATGACTACACCTCCCATATAAGAGTAGTTTTCATAGTAATCAATATACATATTACCATGTTCATTAATTTATTTTGAATCGATGAGACACTGTAATTAAATTAATATAATTAATTATTTTTTTTTCAATTACTTGAAATTATGTAAGTAATTGTAAAATTAAAAAAATGTGGTGAAGAATCTGTGTAAATTTTGAAAGGGCAAAGAAATAAGTAAAACAAGACCACATAAGAAAAATTTTAAGAATTGAAATACAATCTATAAGATCAATTTATAACTATTGATAGATTTTGTATGTGTCCTAATTCACAAATGAAAATAAACTTCCTTATAATTATAATCAATGAAGAGTGTTGCAACTACATGTTCTAACGATAGCATATGGTTTAATTGTTTCCTTCGTTGTGGTTCAGTTAACTCTCATATAGTTCAAGGGTTATAAAATTAATGGATTTGAATTAATAGAATATTAATAAAAATGATAATGATTAATAAGTATGTTAAGAGGTAGAGTTTGATCAATTATTCCCTTTTGAAATATTTTCTAAAAAACATATTATTGATGTGACTTTTTAATCAAACTTCCTTTCAAAAATAAAGACAAAAAATTGAAATATTCTTCCAGAAAACTTCTTCTAGTTTTTTAGATGACAAAATGCCCCTTATACATTCAGTTATTGTGTTTATTTTATATTCAAAATACAGTCAATATGTTTTCTTATAATACTTACTCATTTAAGAGTCAATGTTGGTCATCCACTCTGTCGCACCTAAATAACCAGAAACTGAACATCATTTGAAATCACGCATGATAGCACCATTCAAATTGGCATCATTGCCATGGAGGAATGTAATTATATCAATAATTTAAAGGTATTCCATTTATTTTTCATTTTATTATCGATTTTTCTTCCTTATTCTTTCTATATCAAATCCAAATTGTTTTTCTTTTTCTTTTTTCTTCTTCTCTTATTTTTTGGACCATGAACACAAAAATGTCAATTTTATTTTATTGTGGACCACTTTTATTATTTTAATTTTTATTTTATTTATGAAATGACTAATCATGAAGATCTCATAGATCATAACCCTGAGATTGAATGCAACCTTAGGGAACTAATCAGACATTCTCGTTCTACGGGCCATTTTAACATTCACCATGTTTCCAAATTTCACCATTCTCGTAACATGGAAATTGGAAACATGTCTAAATAAAGCATTAATAAAGTACCAATATCAAAAAACAATAACAATTAACATAATATAACCATTCGAGAATTGGATGTAGTATACATTAATTATCAACCATATTCCATTGCATAACGAATTCACGAATCAGATTTTGGGTAAAGACCCAAAAATATCATAGAATTTTTTTATACATGTGTTTTTTATGAGTCTGAGAAAGATTATGAAACATGATACCAAGGCCCCGTGTTCCTGGAATCAATTTTTTATGTTTTGTTTGGGTACTTTCAGTAAACCTACATGTGGGTTATTATAACTTTTGAACAGGTGCATGAAATTAAAATCTGAGAGAACCGTTGAACTCGCAACTCTGTTATTCACTTAAGAAAACATTCACATCGATGGTAGTGAGTCGAGGATAAAAGTTAGTTTTTGGGTATTCTCGTGAAGTAATAAAATAAAGTAAGCTCGCATTATTTTATTTTTAACCTCCATGTAGAGGTTGCGTGGTCAAAACCTCCTCATAGGAGTTGGAGGTGGGACCACCACACTGTAACCTCCCATGGGTGGTTATAGTGGTGTGGCCCACCCGAGCATAACCTCTGGTGTGGGGTTCTGATGTGGGGACCAAATTATTTTTAACACACTATTAATGGAGGAGGGTAAAACCTCTTCAACTCTCTATTAAATGGGGATAAACCCCTTGACCTTCACCACCTTAATGGAGCTAAATCTAATTTAATTTATTTTTTTCTACCTCTCAAGCATTAAATAGGGGAGATGAGTTAATTAATCAATTCTCTCTTTTTAATTTTTATGCCAACTCCACCCCATTAATTGAATGAGTCAACTCATTTAATTAAATCACTCAAAATAAATTTTGGCCAATGAACATAATAGATCCTAATATATTTTTTTGATATGATTTCATTTTGGGTGGAGTGGAGAGAAAGAAGGAACTTTGGAGAAATATTGGGGGAATGCTCCAAACGAATATCACTTCCAATGAAGATTGTTCTTCCTCCACATTCTTCCTAGGAACCCCTTCGACATGGGACTTCTTTGACCGATTTTCACTCCTCATCTTCATCAATGAACTGACGCATGAGATTGGATTGGAAGTGTGTGGCATACACGGCGAACGACGATAACATCATCTTCTTTCGCAACTTCATCGTCGAGCAACGATCAAAGTTATGGAGTTTATTACATGATGTTGTTATACTTTTTCTTATATTTCTTATTGGATTGAAATGGTTTGTTGCAGACGTGTTAATGATCAGCTGCTTATTTTGTTGAGCCAATTGATACATCCCTAAATGCGGAGGGTTTGGGCCAACATAGCATGCCCCGACAAAATCCGTCGTTTTTCATTCTTACGGCGTTATTCGTCTTGTTGACGTAGTGACGACGAGGTCACAGAGACGACAATGAAAATGGTTGTGATACTAGTGGCCTCCATAAACCACACGCCACACAGCATGCCCGTGCTCTATCCGCGCGCCCCATTGGCCTGCCTGTGCACTGCCCGCATGCCTCGCGGTCTTCCTGTTCCCTGCCTGTGAACCCCACTAGCCTACCCACACACCACCTGTGCCACGCACGCCCTGCCCACACCACGTCTCCTGGACGAACCTGTCGAGCCTCCCCGGCCAAACGAGCTGGCCTGCGGCATCCTTCAGGGTGTCGCTATCCAAACTGGCCCATCATTCCAGGCCATGTGACCCGATATATGTCTATTGTGGTGACTACCGAACCAACCCCGGCCTCCGGGCCGAGTCGCCCACGCAGCGACCTTCAGGCCGAACCGCCACTGTAGTCTACAGGGCCGGGCCTAGCAGATCTGGCCGATCATAGCGGGCTGAACCACCCAACGGACCGAGTCAGACCCAGTGGGTATGACCGGGTCAACCCAGCCTAGGTATTCTCTTTCTGGGTTGGGCTGAGTCAGTCCAACTAGGTCGTAACACACACAGTCCCACTACTGACTGTTACCTTCATTTTGGCCACATCTTTTGCACCTGACATCTATTTGACGAACCGTCATTATCGCTGGTATTCATGGAACGAGACGGTCCCTCTGAGAATACCCCAATGGACATCATGGTTTATTTTATATATGGTTTGGCTGGATCGTACACAAATCCAATCGGGCCCCCGTGACTAAAAGTCTAATAACTCATTGACCGGGCATCTGATAGATGCACTGTCTATTTCGTTGAGACCCCTATGACGAGGCAGACCTTTGAGATACTTCTACATGGGACTTCATATAATTTTATTTATCTAAACTTTTCTTGAGGAGCAGACCCTCTCGGAATCAAGAATGATTTTTAGAGACCTTGTGGCAAGATGTTCACTATTGACTGTTCCCGGATCATTTGTTGGTCCAAAAAATCTGATGACTGTTCCTGGCTCAGGGGTTGGTATGACATTTCTAATTTCTGTTCCTGGAACATGTTTTGGTCTGACAGAATAGTTGGTCCTGTATCATGTCTTGGCCTAAATGCTCTATCTATTGTTCCTAGAATATGTGTTGGTCTGACCGTTCTCACATATGTTCCTAAATCATGTGTTGGTACGACAGCTCTGAATACTATTCTTGGATCTGGTGTGAGTCTGACGGTTCCAACCATTGGTCCTGGATCCTGTGGGTGTCCAATAGCTTAGATGATACAGTGGCTACATCTAATCATCTCTATCTTGCTACAAAATTTGTATACTTGTGTCAGGTGAGTCAGTAACTCTTGTCTTTCTTCATGATTGAGATGAATTACTAGATAACTTACGTATATGTGTTGGAATATACCTGATTGGGGTTATCTGCTGATTTCCTACATTTTCATTTATCATTGATGTATTTTTAGAGACCTAGGTGGTCTTTGGGTCCCTACTGAATATCGTTATACTCACCCCTATATGGGATATGCATGCATCTCGTTGTGTTGGATGTAGTCGAAGGTCAATGCTATCCGAGGTTGAGTGTACGAGGACTAGATGGTACCTGGAGGTCAACATTACGACGAGCCTATATACGGAGGAGACTGACGGACATGGAGTGCTGATGAGGCCATTTTACCTACCCTTCAAGTAGGAACCTTGGAAAATGATCATGTGGCGGCTTTACTTTTGTCTTTTCAGCTGTACTTGTACTTTACAGTTGGGCTTGTATACCCGACTACTTTTCCTTTTATCACTCCTTTTTTATACTGTTTTACATAGTGTTTTTCTTCTAGCTTACTCTGTTTTTTGTGGTTCTAGTTTATAAAGAAAATTACTTCCCAGTTTTAGCGATTTACGCTTTTGGCGCTTGTCGCATGCCCCTGGACAATGGAAGGAGGGCTTGGGGTTGTCACGACATAGGCCCTGGGGGACTGGTCATGAAACATTGGTAACATCGGAGTTGGTTTTACCACAGAACATAAGACTATGATCTTTTCTTCTAAGAAATATTGTTAAGGTTACTGAGTGTGATTTTCAGTTCAGAGAGTCTAGTGTTAGTGCGGCGGCCGAAGTATACATACGCTAGGACCCTGTCTTCTGACTTCTGACTCAGTTCATGGAAACAATGATTACTTGTGTGTTTTCAAGTGTTTTATTTGTGATATCTTGAGTTATCTCACTAGGTATAACATATTGATCGGGACACACCTATTTCTCTTCAGGATGCCTCCACAAAGACAACCATCCAGGGTTCCGAGAGAGGTATGTGATGGATGCAAACCGAGCGATGTGGCCTCCGTTCAGGGCCCCATTACAGGGGAGGGACCAACAGTACCACTAACCATTGGTTCATGGACACCACCAGCCCTAGTAGCATAGATTGAATGCCTCTTGAGCACATTTCATGACTTCTACTGCCAGAGGCCGCCCAGGTTCAGGGGTGAGGCGGACCGGCAGACAACTGAGGATTGGATGAAGACTGTGGTGAAAGTATTCAGACTGGTAGGGACACCAGCCGACCTTATGGTGATGCTTTCCGCAAGTCTTCTTGAGGCCGCATCGGGTAGATGGTGGAGTCTGATGCTCCAGGTGCATGATAAGGTGACACTTCTCTGGACAGACTTCAAGAGCCTGTTTCAGGTGTATTTTTTCCCAACCACCTTTCATGCGGCATGAATACAGGAGGTAATGAATCTATAGTAGGTTATCATGATGTTGGAACAGTACTCAACAAGGTTCGTAGACCTCTCTCACTAATCCAAAGATATGGTGCGAGACCCATTCTTCAGGACTCAGTCCATCGAGCAGGGGCTCCGGAGAGAGATCAGAGCTTCGATGATCTCCCTCAGCATCCCGATCAAGAGGGGATGTTGGAGCGGGCCCTCTTAGTGGAAAAAATCCTTGCTGAGTAGTCATCAGTAGCGAGACCCACCACCAGGAATCACGTAGCGGAGTCTTCTTTATCTTGAAGAAGACAGATATTGCAGAGGTCCATGCAGACCAAGTCATTCGGCGGATGACCTCACTATACAGGTTCAGTTATGTGGGGCACAAGAGACTGGTCTAGTCATGCCAGGAGTGGGCAATGTTACTCTTGTTGCAGGCATGGTCACATGGATCATGACTATCTGATCCACCGTTTTGAGGATTAGTAGACTGTTGTGGGAACTCCCATGTAGAGGCATATTTTCAATGGAGGTGGTCCATAAGGAGATGGTGTACGTGGCAGAAGAGCTGGTCATGCAGCTGATAGTGGATGCCATTACGAGGAGTTACCACCACCACCACCTGAAGGTCCACCCTGACCATATGGAGTAGGTGGACATGGGAGAGCATAGATCAAGGTAGCTAAGGATTATGATCACGACACACCAGAGATGATTCGAGATACGATCTTTGTCTACTCCAACTAAGATGCAGTTCTTCTAGACACAGGTTCCTGTCACTCTTTCATTGACACCGCCCTCGTTCCGAGCTCAGAGATTCCGAAGGAGCCGTTAGCTCGATTCATAATGCTAGAGACTCCTACAGGAGAATACTCGATGATTACGCACTGGTGAAGGAAGTGGGAGCTTACTCTAGGAGGTGAGAGAATTGGTTGGGATCTTCTCGTAGCGGTGTTGATGCCTTACGATGTCATTTTGGGTATGGACTGGCTATCTATAGTCCTTGCTCAGATTGACAGTATTCGGCATAAAGTGTGGTGTGTCCACACGGATTGGATAAGGTTCACCTTTACTAGTTAGAATGGAGCGTTTGCAGTGTATCACGGATATACATAGTGGAGGGTGTAGCCAGTCTCTCATCAGTAGGCATGCCTTACCCTCATAGCAGTTTATGTGGAGAGTCTGAGCTATCCTGTAGTGGTGGATCAGTATGCAGATGTTTTCCTTGATGATGTTCCAGCACAACCTCCTCGCAGATAGTTGAAAATCTATATTGACTTGTACCCCAAGATGACACTAATATCTACACTAGAATATCATATGGTTCCCACTGAGCTTCGTGATCTGTGGGTATAACTAGAGGTCTTGCATGGGAATGGATTCATCATGCCAAGTGTTTCTCCTGGGCAGCCTCGATTCTGTTCACCAAGAAGGAGGATGGGAGATTGAGGATTTGTGTTGACTATTATCTCCTGAACCAGGTGGCCGTGAATAATGAGTACCCACTCCCGAGGATTGACGACCTCATTGATTAGCTGATGGGAGCACAGTGGTTCTCGATGATATTCCCCAGATCAGGCTATCACCATCTCAGATTTTGAGACGAGGATGTGTAGAAGATGTCCTTAAAACGTCGGTATGACCACTACAAGTTCTTGGTTATTTCATTCGGTGTAACCGATGCTACAATAGTGTTCATGGGAATCATTAATAGGATCTTCCAGCCTTACCTCGATCACTTTGTCGTAGTCTTTATCGACGACATTCCGATCTTCTTGACTACTGAGGAGGAGCATGCCTACCATTTTCGGGTAGTACTGGACACACTCTTAGAGAACCAACAATATAGTATTCTCTAAAATTTCCATATTTGTATCGGAGAGGTTCACTTTCTAGGTCACTTCATCTCAGAGGCTAGAGTTATAGTTGATCCAGTGATGATTGAGGTGGTACTTCCTTGGGAGCCACCCAGGTGTATGACGGAGGTATAGAGTTTCCTTGGTTTGGATAGATACTACCAAAGGTTCATACCAGACTTCTCCATAGTTGCAGCACCAGTATCAGACATGATGAAGAAGGGGAAACCATTCGTGTGGTCGGATAGATGTCATCTGAGCTTCCAAGAGAAGAGGTAGAGGCTGACTAGTTACCCTTTTCATGAGGAATTCAGAGGAAGGCATAGGGTTTGTAGTTTTGTGTGATGCATTAGGGGCCGGACTCGAGTGTGTCTTGATGCAGGAGTGATCAGTGATCAAATATGGTTCTCAATAGTTGAGACATCATGGAAAGAACTACAATACACATGACCTGGAGTTAGAAGCAGTGGTCTTCGCCTTGAAGATGTGGTGACACTATTTGATGGGTGGACATTTTATCATGTACTATGATCACAAGACTCTCTGGTATATCTTCTTTTAGAAGGACCTAAATATGAGACATCGGTAAAGGCTTGAGTTCCTCCAGGATTATGACTTTGAGATAGTCTGTAATCTTTGGAAGAGGAACATTGTAGCAGATGCACTCAGTATGAGATCTAGTATACAGTTGTTAGGTGAGGAAACATAGAAGCTAGATACCTTAAAGATATCCCTTGTAGATAGATATGGAGTAGCTTTTCTATAGTCTCATACAATCACTCCCACACTTCTTCATTGATTCAGGGAGGCACAATATGGGGATGCTGACTGTGAGACACGACATACTTAGATATCCACAGAGCAGGCACCTAATAGATTTTCTGAAGGTGGGGAGCATGTCATCCTTTTCCAAGGACGTACCTAGGTACCTGTATCACATTAGGAAGAAGTGTTTAGGGAGTTCCACACATCCCCTCTAGCGGTACATCCAAGAGTGGTGAAGATGTACCAGGACCTTCGACGACAACACTAGTGTCCAGGTATGAAGAAATAATTTTCGGAGATTGTCTCTCGATGCCTCGGTTGTCAGCAAGTGAAGGCAGAGCACCAGGTACCAGCAGGCTAGGTTAATAATTTATAGGTCCCAAATTAGAAGTTGGATGGGATATCCATGGACTTCATGATGGGTTATCCACATACATCAAGGGGTCATGACTCAATTTGGGTAATCGTCGACCAAATCACCATGTCGGCCCACTTCCTACAGATTAGAGACAAGGATTAAGTAGAGATCATGAGACGACTCTAGGTGAAGGAGATTGTGCGACTACATGGAGTACCTACTTCTATTGTCTTCGATCATGATGAATGGTTTACTTACCAGCTATTGAAGGGGTTGGATGAGGCTTTCGGGATGCAGCTACATCTGGGCACCGCCTCCCATCATCAGACGGATGACCATACTCAGAGAAAAATTAAGACACTCGAGGACATGCTAAGTTTTGTGTCCTAGACATTGGTCGCAGCTGTGAGGATACTAGATCTTGGTGGAGTTTGCATACAACAACAAATATCACTCCACCATAGGGATGGAACCTATTTTGACCTTGAATGAGCGACATTACAGATCACCCTTGTGCTGGACTTACACTGGGGAGTTAGTACAAGTTGGACCAGAGATGGTATAGGCTACCACTAAGAAGGTGAAGACCATCCAGGAGTGGATGAATAATTCCCAGAGTAGGCAGAAGTTGTATGCTGACTAGAGACGGAGGCCTCTAGAGTTGGAGGATGGAGACCAAATCTTTCTACGTGTCTCACCTCGATGAGGCCTTCAGAAATTTGGCCGAGGTGGAATGTTGTCTCCATGATTCAACATAAGTTTTTAAATCCTTAGCAGAGTTGGCGAGGTGGCTTACCATTTAGATCTTCCACCTAAGTTACACTGGGTTCACGACCTCTTCCATGTATCTCAGAGGAGGAGATACATTCATGACACTACTCACATCATCGACCATGGTCAGTTGGATATTAATGACCAGGCGACTTTCTCGGAGGTTCCAGTGGAGATTTAGGATCGATAGGAGCAAGTCCTACATGGATGGTCGTTACCTCTGGTACGCGTTCGGTGGCAGCATGGGAACCTCCAGAAGAGAACATGGGGGATGGAGGCTCATATTCATTCACAATACCCCCATTTGTTCCCTTAGTTTGGGTTGTAGCTTATGGGGATGTAAATTCAGGAGGTGGGGAGAATGTAAAGACCCAGAAATTCGGTGGAATTGTTTTTAATACACAAGAATTTGACAAGGCCACAAATGTTTACGGTGCATGATTCCGAGGCCCGGTGTGCCCGAAATAAATTTTTTTTCGTTTTTTCAGGTACATTTTGGTAACTTACAAGATGATTTTTATAAATTTTGAACCGGTGATCAGAATTAAATTCTGAGAGCACCATTGAACTCACATCACCGGTATTCGCTTAAGAAGACTTTCACTTCGATGACATTGATTCGAGGATAATAGTTAGTTTTCGGGTTTTTGTGAGTAGTAATAAAATAAAGTAGGATCACATAATTTTATTATTAACCGCCATGTTAATGTTGTGTGGCTAAAACCTCTTCACGAGAGTTAGAGGTAGGACCACCACACCTTAACCTCCCTTAGGTGGTTATGCTAGTGTGGCTCACCCGAGAAAAAACTCCCGTGAGAGGTTATGACGTGGGGACCACAAGAGGCTTAACCCACATAAATGGAGGGGGGTAAAACCTACTCAACTCCAAATTAAATGGAGATAAACCCCGTGAAATTCACCACCATAATGGATCCAAATACCCTTTAATTTAATTAGTGCCACATCTCAGGAATTAATTTGGGGAGATGAGTTAATTAATTAATTCTCTCATTTGAATTGTTATGCCAACTCCACTAGATTAATTAAATGAGTCAAATAATTTAATAAAATCATTCAATTTGAATTTAATCCAACAAAAATAATAGATCCTAATAAATTATGTGGCTACAATTTCATTTTGGGTGGATTGGAGAGAAATGAAGAACATGGGAGAAATATTGGGGGAAGGAAACCAAAGAAGAATGCTTCCAACGAAGAATGATCATCCTCGACTTTCTTCCTCTGAACCCCTTCGATGTGGGACATCTTTGACCAATATTCCCTCCATATCGTTGTCAATGAACTGACTCAGGACCATGGATTAGAAGTGCATGGAGAACATGACAAACGATTAAAATATTGTCTTCTTCCCATGACTTCATCGCCGAGCAACGATCAAAGGTAGGTGGTTTATTACTTCTTGATGTTATAACTTTTATTTTCTTCTTCATTGGATAGAAAGGGTTTGTTGCATATGTGTTAAAGATAAACTGCTTATTTTATTGATCCAATTAAATCCTCCCAAAATGCGGAGGGTGCGGGCTAACCTAACATGGACCAAAAACCGTTGTCGTTTTTCCTTCATGTGGCATTCTTCGACATGACAACGTAGACATGAAGAGGTGACGATGATGACAATGACAAAGGCCATGATACCCACGGCCTCCATGAACCGTGCACCCTGCGGCCAGTCCGCACGCTACTCATGCACCCCGCCGGCTTGCCATTGCTTTGCTGGTATGCCCGTGTGCCCTACCGGCCTGCTCGGGCGCTGCCCGTGTGCACCGCGTCCTGCCCGCCCGCCTCGCGGCCTGTCCGCGCTCCCCGCCAGCCTCTCCGCGCACTGCCTGCACACCCCGACAACCTATCCACGCACTGTCCATGTGCCACGCTTCTTGCCTGCGTGCTGCCCATGTGCCACGCCAGCCTGCCCGCACGCTGCATATGCATCGTGCGGCATGCCCGCGCCGCCACTCCCGGCCGAACAGTATGAGCCCCGCTGGCCCCCCGAACTAGCCCGTAATATCCTTCGGGGCGTCGTTGGCCGAACCAACTCTGCATTCAGGGCCAAGCCGCCCGAGCCATGCCCCACGTGGTGTTGGCCGAACCGGACCAAGCCTCCAGGCCGAGCCTCCCACACGGTGACCTTCTGGCCAAACCGCACCTGCAGTCCACTATGCCTGGCTCAGTAGACCAGGCCAAACCTTGCCGATTATCCCGCCGAATGGGACGAGTGAGACCCAGCAGGTCTGATTGGGTCAGCCCAGTCAGGGTTGGGCTGAGTCGGTCCGACTAGGTCGGACCGGGCCCAGGTCCACTACTAAATGTTACATTCTTGTGGCCATATCATTGGCACCAAACGTCCGTTTGACAAACTGTCAGCAGTGCTGGTATACATGGAATGCAACAGTCCCTTTGAAAATACCCCACTGATGTTTGGGGTATATTATAGATACGTTAAGAATGGATCATACATGAATCTAACCGGGCCCCCAGGACTAAAATTCTAATAACTCACAGACCGAGCGTCCAATCGATGTGTCGTCTCTTGCATTGAGACCTCTATGATGAGGTAGACATTTGAGATACTTCTACGTGGTAATTCATGGTAGTTGATGTATCTACAATTGGATTGAGGATAGGAACCACCTGGGATCAAGCGTGCTTTGTGAAAATGGTATAGCTGGTTGTTCACTGTTGACTGTTCCTGGATCATGTGTTAGTCCGATAGTTCCGATGAATGTTCTTAGATGATGTGTTGGTCTGACGGTCTTGACTTATGTTCTTGGAAAATGTGTTGTACCAACAGAATAGTTGGTCCTGGATCATGTTTTTGTCAGACAGCTCTGACTACTATTCCTGGGTCATGTGTTGGTCAAACAGTTATGAATTATGTTCCTGGATCATGTGTTGGTCTGACAGCTCTGACTACTGTTCCAGGATCCTATGTGGGTCCGACAGTTCCTACCTCTGGTCCTGGATCCTGTGTGGGTCCAACAGTATATATGATTCAGTGGATATATCTGATCATCTCTATCTTTCCACCAATGTTGTATACGTGTGTGAGATTGGTGTGTAACACTTCTATTTCCTCATGATTCAGGTCAATTACTCAATAACATAGGTATATGTATTGGAATATACCTATGTGGGGTTATCTTCTGATTTTGTAAATTTTTTATACTTGTAGTATTTTAAGAGACATAGGTGGTATCGGGGTCCCTACTGAGTATCGTTATACTTTCCCCTACACGGGCTATGGTTTTACCTCGTTGTGTTGGTTGTAGACGATGGACAGAGGTGACAAAGGCTGAGTGTACGAGGACTGGACGGTACCCGAAGGTGGAACATACAAAGAGTCGCTGTATGGAGGAGACTTACTGACATGTAGTCCTGAGGATTCCATCTGTACCTACCCATCAGGTAAGATCCCCAGAGGATGACCCTATGGCAGCTTTACTTTTTTTCTTTTTAGTTGTACATTTACTTTAAAGTTGGGCATGTATTTCCAGCCCATTTTCCTTTCCGCACTCCTTTTGAATACATTTTTACATAGTTTTTTGCTTCTAGCTTACTCTGTTGTGTGTGTTTCTAGTTTATAAAGGCAATACCTTCCTTGTTTTAGGGATTTACGACTTTGGTACTAGTCGCCAGCCCCTGGCCTATGGAAGGTGGGCTTGGGGTAGTCATGGCATGGGCCCCAAGGGATGGGTCGTGACATTATGAACTGAAATTTTGGTGAATTCACCTTCTCCCATAGGTTCATGGATTATCTGGTGAGAACAAAAAAAAAACCTAAAATAATTTAATATGGTTTTCTGAACCCTAAAATAAAACAATGTACATTATGATCAAATCTAACTAAGAAAATTCTTATTCTCACGGTGCTAATTAAGATTGGAGGTTTTATTTAAAACATGAATACGTTACATGTTGGAATCTGTTAAAATGTCTTTTCTTGCAGATATGCTTCTAGAATCAAGGACCACATCCATTAAAAAAGTGAACTATGGGATCCAGAAAGCACAAAGGTAGTAAATGTATGAGTATTGGGAGTGATTTAATAATTTCCATTCCAGCTTCCCACATCACTAAAAAAGTGAGAAACTACTCATCCAGTACTTCAATGAAGGACTCAGACCTATGGAGAAATCACAGTGGATTTTGTAGCTAGAGGGACATTGGATGAAAAAAAACCAGTAGCTACATAGAATTTTTTGTCATTATGCCACAAAAATCCCAAAATATTAGTGATCTAGGTACACCACATATTATAGGAGTACATTAGTAAAGTCTTTTCTCTCTTGAAAATCATTTGATTGATAATATGATTGAAAAATTGACCACTATTTTGAGGAAGATTTTTTTTTTGTATCAAAATTCATCCCAACCCACTCCAATAAGGACATATCGAATTTCCACTAAAAAACACCCAAATAACTATTTCCAATAATTACTAGAGTCATAAGATTATATATAAGTATTATATAGGAGATCCATATCTGTAGTGAAAACATCCATATCCACAAAATAATTATGATTTATTATAACCCTTCCTTTTATTTCACACATAAAAATGATTTATTACATAAAATGAACATAATATAACAATAATGATTGAGGTGTCTTGTGTCTTGGGTAATTATGAACATTATATAACATCTTAAAATATAAAACATAATATCTTTTTTGAAAACATCTTTTACATAACTACAACATTCTTTCGTACTTAGAATTTTATTTGATCACCCAAGGACATGCATTAGAAAAGGTTGAGATATAAAGCCAAGAAAGGGAATAAAAAAGAATAGCAAAAAGAGTATAATTCATATTAGGAAATAGGCATAACAAAGGAGCGTTATTATGGCAAACCATTCTTAATCATTTCATTTCATACATAAGTGTTACCCATAGATCATACAACATGGATTAATTAAACATAATAATTTATTCCACAAATAAGTGATGTGGAATAAATAATTATATGTTATAAATAATAAATTACATGTGCATAAATATATATACCCTTGATAGTGATATGGTTATGGTTTTCACTTACATGATGATTTTGGAGTTGGAATTTTATGTATGTCTTCATCAGTATAACAATGCCAAATAGAAATCATAAAATTGGATTATTATTGGGATCCTGGTATCTCATAATTTATAATAGAAATGGATAGTAAGGGGTAATGGAAAATAATATCCCAACATATGTAATATAATTTAGATGCATTATATAAAAGCATTTTCTTGAATATAAATTAAAAGAGAGAAATTCCTAATGAAATTTTGACATAGTAATGGGTATACATGGGAATAATTAATGGGAGAAAATGGGTATATCATCATTGAAATATATGGTAGGTAATATGTGGGAGGTAATAAATAATTTCATAAATATTTTAATTAAAAATAAATTTTATAACAATATAATGATATTTGGACAAAATGAGATATGAAGAAATCCATTACTTAGAAATGTGTTCCCCATGGCTTGGGAGACGCTTGATAGTGGCTTACAGATAGATTGGGGAACCTTGGAAGGATTATATAGAGAGAAGGGACATGTTTTCACCACCTAAAATGTTTTTAGTGAAGGTGATTGGTCGATTGAGTGGGTTTATATTGTAATGGAGAGGTAATTCTTTATTAATTAGGTTTTTGACAGTAATCATTAATCTAATCAAACATACCAAAATTCGCATCTTTTTCGACCATGTTCTTTTCCAATGTGTACTTTCAAACATTATTTTATAAGTCCAATAGCCTAAATTTTAAAAAATTAGGCTTGATTATGTGGAGTTCCGTCACACTCTAAAGGAAATTATCTTATAAAGTGAAAATGTATTAAAAGTATTGGATCATCTAAAAAGGAAACATAATATTAATAAAATAACATCACATTAATTAAAAGTAAAATCATAATTTGGCCGAAAATACTTTTTATAGTATTTTATTACATCGCTATTGGGTCATTATGGTGTCGTAAAACCAATTATTTATTTAAATTGGTATTTAATTTTTCCCTGAAAATTTCATTGTCTCTGAAAATGATGAAAAATTCAACATTAGATAATTGCAACATTCTGAATCCAAATATAATATAAATTTTGTATGAATAATTTAATAAATATTTTTTTTACTTTTAAAATAAAAATTGATATTTATCGAAAATTCATGGGATTCGACAAAAACATCTTTCAAACCATAATAAACAATACAATTGGATTCATAAATATTTTAAAATAATTTATAATTAATAAAAACTAATTTAGTAATTATATTTTTTAAAAATATTAATTAATTCAAAAATTCATTAAATCATCAAAAAATATTTTTTATTGAATTTGAAAAAAATATCATTTGAGAACAAAGTAACAATAAAAAAATTAAATTATCTTCATTATTCTATAAATAAATATAATGCACATAATCATAGTACTAGGGTATTGTAAGATAAACCCTTATAACCCCCACATAAGACCTATGGTTATACTGTGCGACGATGACATCCTTGTAGGGAGTCTCAGATTACATCGCTCATGTGGTAATATCTACTAACATCCACTTATCCAATAGTCAATTCCATTCATGCTTAACGTGTTGAAACATGGTTTGGGCTTGGTCAATAGAGAATCCATGTTATGATACCTCCTTTCCAATCTCTGACAAAATTTCTTTGGTGGGAGAAATTATACTAGATGAGGCCATCACTTCCTTTGTATTAGTAAATTGGAATTTTTAAAGCCATATATTTATACTAATCAGGTAATAACTATTAAATGTCTATATTATGAATGATATCAACTCATAAAAGTAATTTAAAATCCAAATAAAGTTAAGGAAGATCATATGTTATATAACCAATTTACATAATAATAAATTTTATTATATCAAGAGGAATCTTCATTAATAAAAGTTTGGGTTGTTACAATCTTCCCCCCATATGATATTTCTCAATCAAAATTATATTTTCCCACTAAAAAATAGATGATGGTAACTCTAATTCATAACTTCCTCTGATTCCTACATTACTTCAAACATTTTGTTTCTCCAAAACCCCTAAATGAGGGGAATTGTGTTATTTTGTAGATCATTTCCCATATGATCTAAGATCATCACTGAATTATATTAATATGAATTTGTATTCTTCAATACTAACACCTCTACATTGTGTACATGTATTGGGGCTCGTATTACTTCGTTAAGAGAGATACATGGAATACGTCGTGTACGTGATACATGTTTGGTAAGAGTTCTAGTCAATAGGCCACTACCCCAATGTGATCAAGGATCTTTAAAACGACCGATTTACCTTGGACTAAGCTTTCTATTCATCACTAATATCATAACTGTCGTCCATGGTGACATATAGAGTAATACCATGTCACCGATATCAAACGCAAGGTCTCATCATTGAATAAAAACTTAACTCTTCGGTATACTTTAAGCAGCAATAATTTGTACTCGATGGTCTCAACCTTCTCTAATATTTAATCAACCATTTCTGGACATAGGTTTTTTGGCTCCCCAACATCATTTAAACATATCGGTGTTATACAACTTTTCCTATAAAGGGATTAATAAATATCCATTTGGTTACATGAGTGGAAATTGTTATTTTAAGATAAATCAACCATTGGAAAAAGTTTTTCCCAACCATCCATGAAGTCCATTGAGTATTCTCCCTAATTTCTCTCAAGTGTTTAGATAGTCCACTTAGATTGCACATCATTTTGATGATGATAATTCATACTATTATTTAGCTCAGTATTCGGATATTGTCAGAGACTCATCTAGAACATAGAGTTTAATCATGGATCCCAATTTCATACAATAGATATTGGTTCTCTATAAAGCCTTACCACTTCTTTGATTTCTGTCCAATCCAATTGATCTAATGTGAAATTCTCTGAAATTGAAATGAATTGTCATGTCTTTCTAATACAATCCACAACAAACCAGATAGAATTATTTCCATTGGAAGTCTTCAGATGTCTAGTGTCAATTTCAATTGTGATGTTCTTCAAATTCAATGTTGTTATGGGTAATGTTGAATCATCCACTTATAATTTTTCCACTCATCCATCACTTTAAGACATACCAGGCACAGTTATGTATACTCAGTGATCTCATTCTTCATGTGTATCCCAGCAAATAATGCTATCATATATCTCAATACATCATTGTGTTTCTATGCTGAACTGTGAAATTTTAACTACGTGCATCATCCATAAGATCATTCTTTAACATCAATTTTGAAGCAACCCATAATTGGACCAAAAATCATAATTCATTCTTCATTAATATTGAACTATGAGTATTTCCCTTTTCTAATAGATTCCATTTTCTTTTAAATACCCACATCATTCTTATGAGTGTCTGTTAACCTTTCCAAATGAGACGGTTGAGCATTTATTTGTGAAAAGAACGACTATGTTCCTTTCTTTATGATTCCCATGTCCATCTACATAAAATCTAAGAAGACTGAATCCATTTCAATTATCATCAATGATTGATTCACTGGTTCCTTTGTTCTTAGAGTATCCACCACCTTGATCACTTTTCCACGGTGGTAATGGATTGAGTAGTTATAGTAATTGATCAGATCTAACCATATTTGTTTGTGAATGTTCAACTATTTCATTCTGAATATATACATGATAATTTTTTGATCCGTATATATTTCACACATATCCCCAATGAGGTTATATTTCATAATTTTTGAGATAAGATTACTACATCCAACTCCATATCACGTCTTGGATAATTTTTTCTCATGAACATTCAATTTAGTTGAAGCATTGGCAATGAATTATTCATTTTTCTTCAACAAACAAACCAAAGACTTATTTTAAGCACCACAGAATGCAACAAAATGTTCTCCACTTGTGGGTAATTAGAGCACATGTTCATTGATAAGCCTCATTTTCAACTCTTTTAAGATATCTTAACATTCATCTCCGCAAGAAAACATGATTCCTTTTCGAGTTATCTTGGTTAGAGGATTTGACAATCATGAAATTTTTTCAAAAAACAGGGATAATATCCAACTAATCCTCGGAAGCAATGAATATCTATCACTGATGATAGCCTTGTAAATTCCCCAATTGAAGCTATCTGGGAGGGATCCATATATATCCCATTGATAGTGATGATATGACCAAATAATAATATCTCCTTCAACAATAACTCACATTTAATTACATTTCCTAGAGATTATCCTTTCTCAAGGTCTATAGTATATTTCTTAAATGCTCCTCATGATCCTCCTTAGATTTTGTGTATATTAGAATATTGACTATAAAGAGTACAAATACTATTTTGAGGTAATATTTAAAGAATCTATTCATCTAGTACCTGAATATTTCTAATGAATTAGTGAGTCTAAATGGCTTTACTAATAATTAATAATGGTTGTAACTTCTACGGAAAGCATTCTAGAAGATATATTACTTTTTTACCCTTCCATGGTAATATCCCCACTGAAATTCCACAATGGAAAAGTATTTTGGTCAACATAGATGATGAAAAAGTCCTGAATTCTGAGAATTGGATACATGTTCTTTATCAAGATTTTTTTGACCACTGGATAATCAATGCAATGGTGTATTGAACCATCCATATTCTTGAAGAAAAAGACCAGTGCACCCCATGGTGAAGTACATGGGCATATAAACCCTTTATCCAGATTCTCATGTAGTTTTTTCATTAGCTCCTCATCCTACATAATATCCATTCTATATGGAGTCTTGGATATTAGAAAAGCCTTATGTATAAGATCATCTAAGTATTCAACATATCTTATACAAGTAAGACTAGTAAATTCCTCAAGAAATACTTCAGCGAATACACTCACTAATGTCATGTTATCAAGGATGGTATCATCCTTAGACTCAATCATCTGAGCATGATATATTTTCTCATTGGTGATTGATATCAACTCTAGAGATGATGGTGCTAAAGAAGATTCATCCTCCACCATTCACATGTATATAATTAGGGGTAGATTTAATATTTAAAGAGTGATTTACCTCTCCTAAAAATTTATGTTGGATCTATATATAGAAAGTCAATCCATGCCATGAATTGCCTCAAATTACCCTATATAGAGAATTACTATGTTTTCCTGGAAGTTCAATCCACAATTTATGATTGGGGAGGAGATATATTCATGTGATGGAGCGATTTCCCCATTTTCCATTACCACCAATATCATTACATCAATGATTTTTTGTGGTGTTGGGATTGTTCTAACAAACATTTGGGATATTAATGAAATTATAGAACCATAATAAAAAATAATGATCATTATTTTTTAATAAATAACTAGCTTATGTGTCACCACATAATTGTTGGGGTTCGATTCGGATGTAGTGATGGGGAAGGCTCACCCTTGCTACTTTGAAGGCTGTTGGCGCCCTCTAAAAAACCTTTTCTTAGGGAACCGGTTTGAAAAGGGCCATATTTCCTTGAAATTGAGGAAATTAACAATGTGTTAAGGGTCGAACGTATTATTCCTCTCCATTGTAGCAGAAAAAGGTATTTTTATAGTAGTTAATATGGATTTTCACTTCTCTCCACACCTACAAAATTTCCACATCCCCTTCTAGAATTTTTCGGTGTGCTTCTTTTCGTACCATTGGAATGTGGGGTGCGGGAATTTCATAGAACCATTGGATTTATCCATTGGACTCCAAATATTAATATTCAATTTCTGATTCTTATTACTAGGATACAGTAGATATTTTGTGATATCTATTTCAACTTTGAAGGAACATCAAATAATTTATTCATAGGTATAGAAATCATGGATATCCATGGATTTCCGTAGGAGGGGTTTTAACCTACTAAATAAGGGTTGAACCTTGCATTCAGGGTAAGAAAAAGACATAGAATATCATACAATACATGTGATTATTTCCTTGTATGCTCCAATGTATTTTTTTTCATGAGGTATAGTAAGTCTCATTCTGTTTTAATTTAGAGGGTTCAAGGAAAATCATTATCAAATTCATTTTTTAGGAACTCCATCAATTTGAATGGCTCAACCACTTCATGAGGAATTATATTTTTATCAATGTCCACCATTTATCAGATTCACCATCTATATGATATGAATCCAAATGTAAATTTTCTTGTTCAGAACATTGAAGGATGGATATGATCTTTTCAATGGAGTTGATCCATTTCATTACAATAGAGGGATCAAATGATATATATAAATTATAAGGTCTTTAGCTATTGATTATCTTAATTGTTGCTTGTTCATTATTTACGGGGGGGGGGTGTTGGATGTTTTTCCTAACCCATGTTTCTATTGAAAACGTGAGTTAACTGAAAGAGTATCATGATAATGTTTGTGATTCCTGCTCCCATTGGATTGGGCATCTCATTATAATAGTAATCACATTGGTCTTCATATCTGTTGTTTTCCTGAGTCCTCATATTACAATAAATTTTATATAATGAGATGAATGTAAGGGGTATCACATAAAGGGGAATCCAATGAAAAAAGGTAAAACATATAAATAACATTAGTTCCATTAATATATGAAATTTTAGGATTCAATCAATATTAACCCTGAACTACTTCCCATCATATATTCATAGGGGAATTTTTATTATTCCCTTAATAATGGTACACACAATGATTATAAATTTTCAAAATAATATCCCCTTGGAGTGTCATATCCAATAGTGTATGAAGGGTCATTTTCATGAACTTGTTCTCATTTGAGTCTTGCACAATGATGTGTTTTGGGTTTTATTGTTGGTAGATTTGTGTCGGAGCCACCTCTAGTTGCTCATATCCAGATAGGGATGTTATATGTTTGTAAAAAAAATACACTATAATCTTCAATATTAAGGGATTTTTTTATTATACATAGTATTATACCTATGTATTTCAGCAGTTCATTCTAATCATAATCCCCAAAATAACAAAACCTATTCTCAAATACCAACTATAACAACCCTGCTCTTTATAACACATGTAAACAAGATCTATTACATAAACGTGGACTTAAGAAAACTATGAGGATAGAGAGGTCTAGTGTTTGTGGAAATTAGACAGATTTAATAAAAACATAGAATAAAAACACAACATCTTTATTGAAATGTTTTTTTACATGACCTCAACATTATTTCATACCTATCATTACATGGGATAACATGGGGACATGAATATGGCAACGGTGGGCTATAAAGCCTAGTAAGGGAGTAAAAAAGGCATAACATGAATAAAATAGTACATGTTAGGAAATAGTAATATCGATGGATCATAATAGAAACATGATTATAAAGGAATCATATCACATGATTTTCACAACATGGAAATGTGGAAACAACATTTATCATGATATTATCATTGTCCATGGATTATTTCACATGGATCTTGAGTAAACCCTCATTTCACTTGAATTATCATGATTAAACCCTCATTATAGTTAAAATACCATGATTTAACCCTTATTTCACCTGGTGTATCATGATAGTAATATTTACCTAATCCATTGGAGCGCTATCATGGAACACCCTTCTTAATCATGTCATTCATGCCTATGTATTCGTCATAGATCATGAAAATGGATTCATTTTACGTTATAATATATTATAATAATAAGAGATGTGGAATACATAAATGTAATTACTCAATTAAAAAATAACATGTGTGTAATGGTGAGTACCCTTTATAGAGAAATGGGCATGGTATTCACTTACTTTATGATTGTGGCATGAGTAATTTTTGTGTATCTTCATGGAGCATAATGACGTCAAATAGAAATCATAAAATGGGACTAAAAAAGTTAAAGTTTTATCTCATCTTTTATACATGAAATTGACAGTATGGGGGTCATGGGACATAATATCCCAACATATGTAATGCAATTTAGATGC
The DNA here is from genome assembly GCA_963277665.1 of Viscum album. Classification (NCBI taxonomy): domain Eukaryota; kingdom Viridiplantae; phylum Streptophyta; class Magnoliopsida; order Santalales; family Viscaceae; genus Viscum; species Viscum album. The sequence continues at coordinate 1,022,847,966 of OY728143.1, forward strand.
ATAATATACACCAATTGTATGAATGTAATGATAAGAGAGAAATTCATTGTAAAATTTTGGCATGGTAAAGGTGTGAACAGGAGGAAATAATGAGAGAGAAAATAGATCTATCATCAATCAATCATAATGAGGGACATATGGAGGAGATGAAAAATAATACCCCAAAATTTTTAATTAGAAATAATATGGTATAACAACAAAATAAAATTTGGACAAAAAATAGGGAGGAAGAAATCCATTACATGGATGTGTGATCCTAATGTATTGGGTGAGGCTTAAGAGAGACATATAGGGAGATTGAGGTGCATTGGGAGGATTATAGAGTGAGAATGGAAGATTTTGGTCGAGTTCCATTGGTTTTGAGTGAAGGGGAATGAGATATTGATTGGGTTTATATATGATAGGAGAGAGAGTTTTTTATTATTTATGTTTTGGACAGTACACATTAAACTAATGAAAACCATCAATTACCGCATTGTTTAACCCCTTGTATTTTGTAAAAATGCAGTGGAAAACATAATTTTATAAGGCCAATGATAGTGAATATTAATATATTAGGCGTTAATATGTGGAGGTGTGTCTCACTCTCAAAGAAATCATTTTTAAAAGTTAAAATTTATTATATGTCATTGAGGGTCTACTAAGGCACCATAAAATTAATCGGAGAAAAATAAAATGACATTATTTTACAAGTAAAACATATATTGTCCAAAAAACCTTTTTATTTTAAATTTTTACTCAACTATTGGGTCATTATGATTTCATAAAACATATTATATATTTAAACAATATTTATTTTTTTTACCCAAGAATTCAAATTTCTCATAAAATTATGATGATTTAATAATTAGATAATTTCAACATCCCCATTAAAAAAATAATAATCATTTTATCAAAATAATTTTCTAAGTATTTGATTTTATTCTTTTTATATAAAAACAGACATTTATTAGAAATTTTTTAGGTTTTTGACAAAAACAGCTTTCAATCTGTAATAAAAATTAATGATGAAATAATAAAAATTATACGGTCATCTAAATTTATTAAAAATAAATTTATTAAAAATATATTATTAAAATATTATTTAATTCATGAATCCATTAATTTCCCAAAATAGGATTCATAATTGAATTTAAAAAAAATTGTGCTCAAAATAACAATAATAAAATAGAAGTAAATGATTTATTCTATAAAAATATTATGAACATAATCACAGTTCATGGGTCTTGTAACATAACCCCTCATAACACCCGAAAAGGACCTAAGGGTAATCTGTATGATGGTAACCGAATATTAGGGTGGCATGTATATCATAGCTCGGGTGGTAATCTCTATTAACTTCTTCTTCTAACGTGGTCAATTTTGTTCTATAGAACCATGTTGAAGCTCAGCATCAACATGATCATGAGTGAAGACCAATGATGCTACCTAATTTCTGAACTCTGAAAAATGGGCTTCTTAGGTTGGAGTTCTACCGGATGAGTCCATTGCATACTTTATCTGAGTAAATTGGATTTGTTAAATCCCTATATTTATAATATTAATTTTATCACTTTTCAACGACTATATTAGCAATTGTAAATATTCTTAACTGTAATATAAAATCCAAAAACAAAAAACCATTGATTTTAATATGTTATATAACTATTTTTCATAATATGGAATTTAATTAGCTCACATGGAATTTTCATTCACAAAATTTTAGTTTGTTACATGATTCATTATCAACAATATACATGCAAGGGTGGACTGATCAGTTAGACCTAAGGTGTGGCTTTTTAAAAAATCAAAGGCCCCCTTTTCAATACATCTTCCAGAATCCTCCACCTTACCAAAAGGGTTTTTAAAAATCCCAAAGGAAATTTGAATCCCAAGAATCAAGAAACCAACAACATGGGACTTCTTAAACAATTCCAGATTTTAATTATGATGATATCTTTAAACAAATTTTTCTTAATAAATAGATTGAGTTGAAGAGTCAGGGTTCTAAGTTGAGGGAGTTGAAGACTCAAATGATCCAAATTGCCACTGCCCTCAAAGAACATGTTTGTAAGAATTCACAAAATCAATTATCCCAACCTACTAAAAATCCCATGGGGAATTTCAGTGCCATCAAATTGAGAAGTGGGATGAAAATTAATGATAAATGTTTCACCCAGAATTCCACTGAGATTCACCTCAGCATTATAAGATCATCGATTCAGGACCAGTTGATGAGAAACCCAAGGAGAAAGACAAAGGTACGAAAAATATTGAAGATTTTCCTTATAAAACCCTTCCCATTCCAAACAGTGTTGTACAAACCAAGATTATAAGAGGTGAGATGATGTAAAATGAGGTTATGAACACATTCAAGCGTGTGGAGATCATCATCCCTCTACATGAATCCATTAATAATATCCCATGGAATGCCAAATTTATAATAGAACATTGTACCAATCAAAGAGGGATCATGGGAATTGAGAGGATCAATATTGGAAGGACTGTCGGAACACATTACACCAACTATTGTAATTCCATGAAGGTGAAAGGATCCAGGGACACTCACCATATGAAGAACCATAGGGGAGTTGTACTTTTCTGATTCTCTTTGTGATTTAGGAGCTTCTGGAAATGTAATTCCTCCCTCTGTATTTTCTTCTGCACATGATGGTCAGTTGATGCTGATTAGGGTAGTGGTGTTGGTGGAAAATAGAGATACATCATATCCGGTGAGAGTCCTTGAGGATGTAATTATTTGGATAAGAGACGTGATATTTCTAGAAAACATTTACATGCTTAACATGGGGAATAATAAGGTATGTTTTTGTGCTCTCATTATCATTGGTAGACCCTTCCTCCAAACTACGAAAGGATCATAAATCCCCATGATGGTATATTTTTCATTTAGATTGGACATGAAGTTGTGATACTTAATGTTATGGACTACATTATGTACCCCACATAAGACCATTCTACTTTTCTTATTTCCTATTTTTAATGACCAAATAAAATCCCCCTAGAATTTTATTGTACAATTACTAGAGATATTATGTGTAATGGTTTTAGTTTTATGTCTAAGAGCACATCCACACCATTTTATAATGCTCAAATCTCTCTTAAATTTTATTTTTAAATGGATTGATATTCTGATTTTTATTATGTAAGCCCTGATTTTGACATGTTTTTTTCAGTATGATGATGTATTTGATGGTTTATTTTCTGAATTGGATTATTTATATTTTTATAAGGATGTTAATTGTGCACATATTTCAAATAATTCAATTTGTATTTCCATACATCCACCCCTACAATAGAACTCAATCCATTTCAATCAAATCTAAAATAATCATACATGTTACGTGGTGGGAAATTAAATGTTATCATTAGTAACAATCTGGATTTTGAACATGAATAAGAAATTTGAATCTTTTGAGGGATAACAATAGGGTAATTAGGTGGACCTTGGCTATCGTATCTGGAATTAACCCCTCCAGTTTCATGCATAGGATTATTTTGTAGGATGGGGATAAACCAATGAGGTAGTCATAAAGGACACTGGATCCATCAATTTTCTATGTTGTTAAGAAAGAAGTTGAAAAATTTCCGGAGGCAGGTATAATTTATAGCATTTTAGATTATTATTTGCTGATTCAAATTCATGTTTTTCCTAAGAAAAGATGTGTAACTATTGTTAAAAATGATAAAGTGGAGTTAGTTACAATGAGGGTCCCAACCAATTGGCATGTGAATAATGAATATAGGAAACTAAATCAATCAACATCCAATGACCGTTTCCCCATCCCGTTTATTGAACAAATGGTTGATGGACTATTTGGGAAAACAAACTATTGATTCCTAGAATAATTTTATTAATATTTTCTGGTTTATATTTCTCTTAGAAGATCTTGAGAAGACAACATTTACTTGTCCATTCAGTACGTTTTCCTACCGAAGGATTCCATTTTTAATTTTTAACTCTCCACATACATTCCATAGATGCCTAGTGATTATTTTTTCTGTTTTTATTTATTCATACATGGATGTACTTATTGATGATTTAAATGAGTATGGGTCATTATTTAATGTTTTTAACTCTATATTGGGAATGTTATTGAATCAATGTATTGAAAAGAATCTAGTCTTAAACATTGAAACCTGGAATTTCATGGTAGATAATTAGATTGTCTTTAGGTGTGTAGTGTCAAATCATGGGATATTGGTTGATAAATCTATGGTAGATATTATTTCATCCATATATTATCCATGACGTGTTCGTGATGTTGTATCATTCTTTGGGCATGCAAGATTTTATCAGCACTTCATTAAGGATTTTAGTAATATTTCTCTTCCATTGTCATGATTACATCAAAAGGATTCTAATTTTGTGTTTGATGGTTCTTTTAGGACATCAAATTATGAGATAAAGAATATTCTGACCACTTCACCTATCATACATCCCCCACTGTGAGATATTTCATTTTTATCTTATGTTTGATTCATCATACTTCAGTATTGGAGTTGTCTTATCTCAAAGTGTAGAGGGGAATTCAATTGTGATTCGTTATTCATAGAGGACAATAGATTCATCCCAATAAAACTACACAACCGCCAAAAAAGAGATTATTACAATCATATTTTATAAATAAAAAATCCGTTCATATTTATTTCTCATTAAAGTAGTTTTTTACCATGCAGCATTGAGGTACCTTTGGAAGAATCCAGATTCAAATCATAGGTTAATAAGATGGATTCCCCATCATTAGGAATTTTTTATTGAGAATAATGAAAAGAAGGGATTTGGAAACCTAGTGGAAGACCACATGAGTTGGCTTACACAGATAATATATGATGTCATGTTGGACCTGGTACCACATTCGGACAATTTCCCTAAGGATCATATTTATTCCAACTAAGGTACACATCCTTGGTATTCTGATTTGGATAACAACATCTTTTTATCTTAAAATACAAAATGATTACCAAAACATCAATTCCAAATGTTATAGAGTGAGTCATGATTTTATATTTTAGATGATCCATACCACTGGCGCAGGAGTGGTGATGATCTTATTAGGAGGTTTATTCTTAATCATTAGTTTTTGTATGTTCAACATTTCATACATACACATTCATGTGGATAACACTTTGGACCCCAACGAACATCTAAGAATGTCATAGAATCTAGAATATATTGTCCTAGATTATTCCATGAAGTCTATGTGTTTTGTAAGTCATTCTCATGATGCCAACATAGTAGAAATATTTCATGTTGACACAAAATCCCCCAACTACACATTTTATTATGCGAGATTTTTGATGTATGGGGCATCGATGTTATGGGTCATTTTCCTAGTTCATTTGATGTTTTAGATATTTTGTATGTTATTGATTATGTGAGTCCATGGTTAGAGGTTATGTGCACTTGGACTAATGATTTTCATGTTACAGTGGAATTCATCAATACAAATATTTTTTGTTTGTTTGGAGTACAAAAGAATCTCATCAGTGCCCAATGGAAACACTTCTACAGTCAGAATTTGGATATCCCCTTTCGGAAGAATATGGTGAAATAGAAATGATCTATACAATACCACCCCCAAAAAAATGTCGAGACATAGATTTCAAATCGGGAGTTGAAAATAAATTAGGAGAAAATAAAACATGCAAATAGGATGTATTAGAGCAAGAAGTTTGATTATTTGTTGTGGGCTTATAAGATATCATTCAAGATACCCATCGGTATGTACCTATTTCAGATAGTATTTCGGAAAGTGTTTCATCTCACTATGAATGTAGAGCATCATGATTATTGTTCAATAAAGAAATAAAATATAGATTTGGGCAAAGATGTAATACAAAGGAAGATACAAATTCATGTTTCTGAGGAGATTCGATTGTATTCTTCTGAGAAGTCAAAGATACACACTGAAATATCGAATGTATATCTTGGTGGAATGATCCAAAAAATAGGAGTTTCATGTTGGAGACATAACACTTATATACAGTTCCTGACAGAAGGTCATTATAGTTATGTTAAATTATAAACTGTTAGGTCCTTATATTGTGTCTAATGTTTTTATTTATAGTGTTGTGGAAATCGCACAAGGGGACACTGGAATGATAATTAAATTCAATGAGAAACGCTTAATGAAAAACATTAAGGGAAATCCTACAGATGAATTTGAATTCATCACACTGGTGACACCATCATCAATTTAGAATTTCAGGTTTTTCCTAACCCATTCACTTCTATATTCATTGTCATATTTACAATTCTACATTACATGTGCACATATAATTTATTAATTTCACATTGAGGACAATAAAGTATTTTATGTGTGGGCGTGGGGATGTCATTTTGCTGTAAATATTTTGAATTTTCGTTTGTGTGTTATGTGTGTTTTTTTTATTATATTTATTGGAAAAATATTCAAATATATATATATATATGTATGTATATATATAATTAATAAAAAAAGATATCATGTATCATTATCTTGAATAACATATGGAAAATTCATGTTTTCAAAATTCAAAGATAGAATTATAAGCATACGTAATATTTAATCATCATGGGTTGATTTTTATAAATATTTATGTCATCAATTTTATGATTGAATGAACCATTTTAAAAACTTATAGAATTTGACATCATTGTTTGTGATATTATTTCGTGGTAACTTGTGTCATTGATTTCTCAACATAAATTTTCACTCAAACATGAATTGTGAAATTTTTCCAACTCAATTAAATTTATAGTCATGTTAGGTAAAAAAATCACTGGTTGATTCTTTCATTTATTTCTATTTTGATCAATTTTATTACTGTAGTGAAATAACCGATGTGTGTGTACCGGTTAGCCGACTATTGTACTCCCTTAAAAATAAAAAATATGGGATGTTTCTGGTGGTTGTCAAAAAACATACTTCTTTGAACTTTGATCTTGTTATAACTATTACAATTAGTTTCATGGGGATATCAAAAACAGATAGAGAGTTGAGTGCGATATTTGTTCCTAGTCCAAAAGAAAACAAAAATAATAAATGAGTGGAGTGATAAAGTGTACAAAATATGGGTTTATCATGGTCCAGGGCATAAGTATTGACATTTAGAAATTCTTAAGTGAGTGGGTCTATAAATATGAATGCAATGTAATGTTGTATAGGTTTGGGGAATTTAACCATGTAAGAATAATTGTTTTACTTGACCTGAATATACTGAATAGACGGTAGATTTATGATAATACAATGGTTGGAAAACACACACACGGAGAATTACTGGCTTAATAACCCCCTAAATTGTTTCAATATGATTAGTGGTATGAATGTCATAGGATTTTGTTTTTACACAATTTATGAGAAAATAAATTTTATTTTTATTGATGTTGACTCTTTATGGTATTCTTAGTTTTCGTATATTTCTACTATGGATGGAGAAATATGAACATGCATATTTTTTCACATTTTTTTAAATACATAATATGATGTTTTTCCTTGGAGTGTGAACGAGTATTTGTGTGGAAGTTGATAAAGGATAATTTTTAGGAATTTTTTATTGCTAATAAATTAAAAAATTTCCTCAAATTTTGTTAAATATTTTTATTTATAAGACATTTGGGATTATATTTTTTTAGAAAAATTGATGAAAATTATAGTATTACCGTTCAAATTGAAATGCACAAATATAAATTTTTTATTTATTTTTACAAATATTTTTTATACATATTCCTCAATAAAATTTATACATCTTTTATTCATGAAAACGGATCTATCTCATGAATTTGTTTAGAGTAAAAGGGCCATAAATTCACAGATCTGTTGGACTCATTAGATTGGATATTAGTTCTATGTGTGTTAACTGACATCAAAATATAAGAATTGATTGGACCCAAAATTGAAGAGGTACTTGAGAAACAAATTTTTTTCAAATAATCCTTCTATATAGATATCATGTTTAAGCATTTGGAAGGGAAAATAGGCCATGAAACATGGAATAAAATATTTATATGAATTTATCCATTCAGACTTGAAACCACTTGAACCCAAGCTTCACCATCACTATATAAATTGGTTTTTTTCTTATTTGGATTGGTTGGGATATAAATTATTTTATTTAATGAATAGTATAATTGGTTTCACCCAAATTATCAATCAATTTTATGAGGGGATTCTTAATAAGAAAGGATCCCATTATCAAAAACATTCATCCTCTTTTTCTTCATGTTAAAATGTTTTCATTTTGTAATAACATTATATGTTACTATTCTATTTATTCTATTTTATTACTTTTTATAATGTATTAATTATTCATTTATTTTCCTCTTTGGTCTGCAACTCATGTGTACAATCGTGATAGGGTTATACCCATTGTTATCCGTTTCTAATGCAATTCCCTTCTACAATGACTGTATCACTCATAGAAGTGTACTTTTATTAGTAATCTATCTACATATTACATTATTCGTTAATTTATTTTGAATGAATAATAAACTGTATTTCAGTTAATAAGATCCATTAGTTTATTTTTTGAATTATTATAATCTAAATAAAATTGAACAATTAACAAAAAAACACGTGAGGTCGAGAATTTGTGTAATATGTGAGATTGAAAAAATAATCGTTAAAACAAGAACACACATGATCAATTTGTAGAGTTAAAATATGACCCATAATCTGAATTCATACTCATTTATATAGTGGGTATATTCCCTAAATAACCATTGACTACAAGCTATCCTTAGAACGACAATCAAAATGGGGGTTGATATTGCATGATCCAAAGCTAGTCTAGGGTTTAACTCTTTTAATCTTTGTGGTTATGATAACTCCCAAAGGGTTAGAGGGTTAGAAAATTTTGGATTATAATAAAGTGGAGATTAGTTTAAATTATATTGATTAATATGTAACTAAATATGTATTTTTAGATCTATTAGGCCATTTTAAAATGTGTTTTAAGAAAAAAATCTTTATACTGTGTATTTTTAATCAAACATCATTTCAAAAATAAAAACAATAAAAATCATTTTTCATCTACCAAAACATCTTCTAGTATTATTAATGATAAACCACACCCATCCATTAAAATATTATATTTATGTTATATTAAAATTAACTTCAATATTTTCTCTTATATTACTTCATCCATTGATATACGACTATTTTTTGCCACTCTGCTGCACCTAATGAACCTGAAACCAAACATCATTTGTAAGAGCCCACGACGTTGACTTTTAGTAACCATATTGTTAAACTCAAACATACACATAACAAATTAATTTAATGGAGATATATGTCCCACCATCCATCATAACAAGGTCCATATAACCATAATATAATAACAAAACATTAATAGTTGCATGAAGACATTGCTTTTGAATTTTCTAAAACATAATTTTAAAAGAGTATTTTAATAGAATATACACTTAGAAATATCTTATAATGGATGTGTGACATAATATAATGGATGGAATATTTTTATACATTGTAATTAAAAATAACTCAACAAAATATTAAAAATATATACCACACAAACATTTTTAATACGACATAAATAATTTAGTAGAAGGCTAACCAAAATAATGAAAATCGGTTTAAGAATTCCCTTACCTCGGGGTTTTAAAAATTCAAACAAGATTAAAATAGTTGTATAACTATTAATAGAGAGTTATTAATATCATAAGGAAATATACAAATTTTTAATTACTTATATGATCATTTTATAACATCATTTGGTCCTTTAATTATTAATATTTATTTCATTTCATTGTTTGAGGTGTTTTTTTACCAGATTTCCATAGCCGATTTGTATCTGATTTCCCTATCATATAGAAGTGAAATTTTATAAGATGAATGAAATGGTATTCATATTATATGAATATATATTATGTTTCATTAATTAGTTTTTTATCATATATTATGATGGATCATTAGATAAATCATTATGGATATATGGATAGATCAATTTTTTCAGTTTTTCTATAATCATGAACTTGTTTCATGATTTAATTAAATTTCCTACAATGAATTTAACTAAATTACATAAAATAGGTTATGTTATATTATTTACATTTTGTTCCAACAATTAAAATGTTTTAGGATCATATTTTAAGTATTTAATGTAAATTGAAAACACATCATCCGGGCTTTTGGAAAATTGGCTCATCATAGATAGTGTTTTTGTTTTTAAAATAAGAGGGAGGTGAGAGGAAGAAAAATGATTAATTTTTTTACATGAACATTATAACATAAATAATATTTGAATTTATAGATATTTCATACCTAATGGATAATTGTAGGGTATGCGATTATAATAAATGAAATAATTTGAAATAAAAACACAATAAAATGGAATAGGATTCTTACCTCTTGACCTCTTCTCCATGAGATCTTCATGAAGGAATTTTGTTTGGAATGTTATTGATACCAGTCGGTCTTTCACATGGGGAAGAGTCTTCGGGAAGGAAATTCAAAGAACATATAAAATCTCAAGGCTTAAGACATGTGAGAGGAATATGGGAATGAGGGTGGTATATATATTGGAGGAGAAGAGGGATTTTACATTAATTTAATAATAATAAATATTTTTTCTCAAGACTATGAATAATATTGATTTATGTGTCCCAAATATTAATAATTGAATATGAGTTCAAAATAAGTGGGATTACATCATCCTTTCATCACCTATGATGTATTATAACATGTATTGAACATTTATCGTAATTAATTTTATTTTTATATTAATAAAAAATAATGAATTTTATAAAAATCACAAAAATTAGCCATAACCATTTTTTAATGTGTATAATTCATGAATTAACTCCATTTTATGAAAATAATTTTCTAAATTTAATAAATTTAAATATATTAATAAGATAATAATTTATTTAAAAATTATAATTCTAAATATATTACTCATTTTCTAACACCTTGAATAATTAATTAACCCGTCACTATCATCCAACCTTATTAAAATAAAATAATAATATGAATTTTTAATCATAAATGTCTTATTACTATTCGTATTACTATAAAATGCGTATGTAATAATTCACTAAAAACAATTTGGTTAATCAGACTCCAAATAACATACTGATCAAAAACATATATGTCTTTTTTTTGAAATTAAAAACATAAAAGCAGAAAAAATATGCTTAAAGTCTATTTATAACTATCTACATAAAACAATGTATAATTAATTTCAATTTATTTTTCAATCCTTGGGGTGTTACAATATTTTCAATTATTGAATGAGTAATAGGAATATATATCACCACATTGTTTAATTCATCCACCTATGTATTATAAATATCATAATCCCTCCCTTTCTCACATGAAATAGTCTTTTGTTTTCTTGGTCATCATTAACAACCAATGGAATAGTGCATTGGATATGTTAGTGTACACAATCTTTATAGTTTAAAAATTGAACAACATGATAAGTATTGATCTAAATATATTTTATTTGATTCATTTCTAGGATTAATCATAAAACTTTTACAAGTGTGGTCTCATGCCACTCATTTCAACACATGAAAGGTTTCATGGTCCACTTGAGAAATGTTTTATGATTCTGGTTCCAAATTTCTTGAAATGTTGGGTATTGTGAAATTATACCATGTTGAGTTTGATCTAGTGATCCCCTAATGTTAAAATCCTTTCTATACTTCTCATCTACAATCCCAAAAGATAACAAAGAATAAATTTTCCCTATATCAATACTGAGGGCATATTAGACAATTATTCATTACTATTATTGTCTTGAATTTCTAAAGCTCTTCATGGAATCATCATTATCCCATTAATGAAAAAATAAATGATAATTTAGGTTTTAATTTTGATATATTTTTTATTCCATATATACTGATGATGTTTTCCAATTATCTCTAATAGGTTAGGGACTACTTCTTGTGTGAAGGTAAAGACATCTCTCTTTTGTAGTAGAGAGTCTGAGTGAAATATTTTATTATAAATGAACTCTTTAATTAAACACACTAAATATATTATATTTATTCTATGTTATTTTTATTCTATATCATTTTCCACTACTAATTAGCTTCTCTAAAAAGTTAGGAATCAAAATTTATGAACTTATATTATGTGAATAATTGAAATTTAGAGAATATTTTAACAATGAGATAAACAATTTTCTAGTGGTTATTAGATCAAAAGAGCCAATAAATTTTGTAGGTCACAAATTAATAAATTACTATAACATTATCTCATGTATGTTTTTCCATGGAAATCATGTTATTAATGAAAAATGAGTTAGTTTTGTAACAATATTCGTGTTGCTCTTATCTTAATCTCCCATCTTGTTAGGTATTTCATTGGGGATGTTATCACATTTATGATTTCACGGGTTATAAAAATGATTCCTTTTATACCCATCTAATTTTCTAAAATAAAGGAAATTTAGGTATGGGGATTATTTTATTAAATAAATGTATCATATTTAAACATTAAACATAGTAAAAGTAACTCATACATGATGTGAAAAGAATACCATATGAACCCCTAACATTAAATCTATATTATCTATGATTATTTTTCAATGGGTTACCTAAAATAATTATGTTTTAAAAAAGTTTGAATCCTTCCGAATGGTTGTTAGGGAGATGGTGAATTAACCAAAATATATCCCCCAGGAGTGTCTAGCCAAGTGGGCATTTTGGCATATTTATTGTTCACCCTGTCATAATAAAATTTAAAACAAACACTCCCACTTTTGAGTTATTCCCCATAAGAAAAACTATGTTAGTTTCAGAATCCACATCCTAGTGTATAGTAAAGGATTTAATTAAATGGAAACCCATACAATTCATAATTTACCAAAATTTAATTATATTATCATAATCATAATCTTATGCCTTTGACATATCCATAGGGTTTTCAATAAGGTTATATTATCCTAATAATAAAAAAACTATAAATTTATTTTATATGAATTAATATATTTCATGAATGAAACACACATTATTACAGAATTCATAACTTAAATTTCAAACAAATACATATGGAAGATCTATTAGTCTATTGAATTTGGAAGATTAAACATATAAATACATAATAATATATATAATATCATAAAAATATTAAAACTCTACATAATTATATTAACTCTAATGGATATTAAATAACATGATAATATATCCAAGGTAAAATATTTAAGTAATATGATAACATATAAATCCCAGTAGAGGAATAAACATCGAAATAAAGAATAACATGATAGTAATGGTCCATGAAATGACATTAAAATGTGAATTACCATAAGAATGGATAAATAGAATAAAGAAATAATATCATACTATCATAAACATGTTGAAAAATATAAAACATTTTATCATAAGCTTATGTCAATGGCCACTTATAAGACTATCATCATCAAGTGGACAAATACACTTGGTGTTTAATGTTCACTCCCTAGTCCCTTATATAATATATCATAAGATATAACACATTACCCATTGCATTGGAGGGATAGATAATTATGGTACCACTTATCATATAAATAAAGATCATATATATGAATTCTATATGAATAAAATAAACCATATATTTATCATAATATAGATTAACCACATGATAAATAAGGGGATCTAATAATCTAGATTCATGGAATAAATAAATGGAAAATTAAAAGGATTCTAAGGACAATATATAATCAACCATTTAAATATTTTTATTTTAATATGAATCATATTTCTTGATCATGGAGTACCAAAATAAATACTTTATGAGAAGGGTATTAGAGATTAATGAAAAAAACATATCACCTTGGTAAAACATTTATGAAAGGCACAATGGATCATTAAATGACAGAAATACCATAAATTTTTCTATAAAACCTAGAATGGAACCAATATGGTTATACAATGAATAATGATAAGGTGAAACATCCCAAGTAAGTAATGAATAATAGTTATTTTTATCTATGTATATTAATGATTAAGATAGTGTTTTATAGGCTTGAAATGAAAATAAATACAATCTTATGCATGTAATACACTAATATTCTTAAAAGATTGTTTTACTGCCTTTTGATGGCAAAACCTTTTTAAATATATCTTTTTGACAATTATATAAGATATGTTTGTCAAAATAAAGTTATTATTTATGATTGGGACATCAAAATTTACTTTGTGTGAATTTTTGGTTTTTTTCCGATAAAGTTCATTTTTTAATGAATAGTGAAAATGTTGTATTTTAATTCAAAACCTCTTTTTAATATAATTTATTTATATGATTAGATTATATTTTGAATTGGTTTTGAAGTGAAATTAGAATATATTTTACCATTTTATCCAATGGTGGTCATTGGAATCAATTTCACTTTGAAATTGGACTTAAACTAGTGTCAATCTTTTGATACTTATTGTTTCATAAAAACACGCTATTTGTCATGATAGCGGGAATTAGTTATTAAAATAATTAATGCAACATACATGTTTTTAATTTTGTAAAATAGACATCATTTTTGAATTTGTAATATCAAATATAGCTTAGGGTGAAGTTTTAGTATCTTTCTGAAAAACATCAATTTTTTATAAATAATGAAACCACTAAGTGGTAATTAAAGAAACTGATTTTTCGTTTAAATGAAACATTGCCACTTCTGTGATTTGATTTTCAAAAATCCAACATACATGTTTGTCATTAAGAAGTAAAATGTGGTTCAATGAGATTAAAATAATTTTTTGGTGAATAGTAACTTTTAAGTTCTTAATCGCGATTAGTGGTAATTATTGTAGTTTAAGGTAAAAATAATGTTTTAATAATATGAGATGAGATTGAAACATATAATACCCTCATTGGATGTGTCATGGCCGACCAAGAAAATCCATGGGTCAACTTGGGGACCCCATGGAGCCACTTTGGTTGGGAAAAGACATAAATAACTTTTTATTTAATGTTAAAGTAAAAATGACACAAACATGAGATGTTTTACTAAAAGAATTTTTACATGGGGTTATACAAGTCAGTTTCTTATTATAAATAGTAATTGGAAATATAAAAATATTTCCAACATCAGAGTATTTTTTTATAATTTTTAGACTTTAAATAAATTAAATTATTTATGACATCATGATGATGCAGCAATTACCTCATTAATAAAGGATTTAAATAAAATGAAATGATAATGTAAAATCTATGCACTACACATGTCCAAAACCTATTTTATGGGTGTATTTCTAACCCTTATCACCTTACCCTCTAATTATATCAATGTGGGACATTTTGAATCCGAAAATAATTTTAAAATAAAGTAACATTTCTTTACGTTCCAAGAGTGCCCCTCCTCCCCTCTTATAAAAGGCCCCCACGTCTACCTCCTCACCCACACTCACAAAGCCTTTGGCTCGGCCAACCACTGACTATTTTGCCTCTCCACATCCATCTCTTACTCCTTGAAGCCTCACATTGGGCAGAAGTATAAGGCCCCAGCCTTAAACCTTACTTAATCTTGAGTTATTACAAGATTACACATTGAGGATCTTTTCGGGTTTAGAGTTTTAGAGAATTAGATCAAAAACTTGCATTACATTCCACATATAAACAAAGTGGTTACATAAAGATCGTATTATTCATTCCCATCAATGGAAACAAATTTAATATAAAACATGGATTATTTCTTGACACTACCTTGACACTATCATCATATCATGTACCTTTCCCTTGACCTGTGAAAAACATTTCAAAAAAACTTGGGATGTGCATAAAAAGATCAGTATGGGTTATAAAAACATGTAAAGGAAAAATGAGTTCATATATACATAAGACTGAAATCATAATTTACCCATAAAACATAGGCACTTTAACATACCTCATAAAATCATGAATAAATCATAGAAATCATAAGACATAAAGGTAACTTGAGGCATTCATAACATTCTTACGTAGGGAGTAACCCTCTTGGTTACATTTGGAATACCCATCACAGTATATTCCCTAAATCTCTTCGGATAAACCTTAACGTTTCACTCCTTCGTGTTACCCAATGCATTGGAGAGCTATAACGGGCTCACCCGCCCTTAGTTTATCACGGAACCACCCGTCTTCATAATAATGCCCAAGAACCATAACATAATCATATCACATAAAACATGCATAAAGGAAACATAACATTTCCACATTTCAATCACGAGATATCAATACAACACATTGATATAATAAAAACATTATGAAAACCATTTTCAATACCAAAGTAAAACATGGAATTCATTTTTCGTTTTAAAAAAAGGTATGGCTTGTAGAGGAAACTGAAACTCTAATAACGGTCACGGCGGCAGAGAAGTCGTTGTCGCCACATACGTACGACAAAAACATTCCCTTTTGTCGTTTAGTAAACTCTTCTTATAAAAAATATTCCTTTTGAATAAACGTAAAAGTCAAAGGGGTTTATACACCGTATAAAAGAAAGTTGTGTATAAAATAAAATATGCCTCAATGAAAGGAGATTGAGACGAAGTCCCATACCTCGTATTCGACTTGACCCGACCATTCTTTAATCTCCTGAATAATAAACTTGAGTTAATCTCTACTTTCTTATGAACCTTTTTCGAGTTCATTATTCCTTTTATACCATGTTATGAACATCATGTAATCATTTAAGTTAATAATGTTCATTTTGTCGGTATTTGGTTCTTAAGTCAAAAATAGACTTCTTACACTTACATGTTGTTAATTTGGTCAAAGTTTCATTATATACAGAATGATATTAATGATTTGGATAACATATATATCATATATATTCATCATATACATGTATTTATAATATTACATCACATTTAGAGGAAATAAATGAAATGCACCGTTCATGGAGACAGTAAGCCGTACGTACGCATGAACGCTACTTCCATTTCTATTTCATATTTTCTAGAATGGAATCATAATTATATAAGAGTATATTATAATTAAAGTATAATAACATATATAATATCATTAACATTATCCTTTACACATCCCACATATGGTATTAACGAATCAAATCACTTTCAGGGGGCGGTAGTCCGCACTTCCTAAAATGAAGATATCGTGTTTACCCATAATGGGAACCATAAAGGTATGCCCAAAATGAAAAAAAAACAGAATCTTAAGGAAAACATAAACATATTATATATCATATATAAAAATAGTGACATCATAATGGCCACCTTTGATGGTGTTAAATGAGTAATGAACAATCATCGTTTCGGGAGGCAGAAATTCGCCATCCACGGAAACCGTATGTTCTTTAATCATTTGATGTAGTTGTGTGATAGTGTAGCTCAAATAAATATTATAACAACATCCTTGTATATTGAAGATACTGGTGTTGTTACAAAATAAGTAAATAAAAATATTTTAGGGGGTTGGAGAAGCAAAATAAAACAAATGAACATGAGAGAATGAATTATCTTTAAAAGTGTAACTCCTTTTGATTTGAGCCTAATGGCTTCCATTGAAAGGATTATGCACAAAGGGAATCCACTAGTATGAGGAGAGGGATGTGGAGAGAGTAAATGGGAAGGTTTTGGCCGATCCAAAGGCTTGAGGAGTGTGTGAAATGAGGTAGAGGTGGGGACCTTTTATAAGAGGAGAGGAGGGGCACTTTTGGAAAGTAAAGAAATATTATTTTATTTGAAAATGTGTTTCGGTTTTAAAAAGTCCCACATTGATATAATTCGTGGATAAGGTGATAAGGGTTTTAAATCCACTCATCCAATTGGTTTTGGACATGTGTAGTTCATAGATTATACATTATCGTTCCAATTTATTTAAATCATCAAATAATGATGTCATCGCTGCATCATTATTATGATACAAATAATTTAATTTATTTAATGTCTAAAAATTATAAAACAAATACTATGATGTAGGAAATATTTTTATCTTTCAAATGATTCTTTATAATCAAAAATCTGATCTTTATAACCCCATGTAAAAATTGTTTTCGTAAAACATATTATGTTTGTGTCATTTTTACTTTTACATTAAATAAAAAGTTATTTATGTCATTTCCCAACCAAAGTGGATCCATGGGGTCCCCAAGATGACCCATGGCTTGTCTTGGTCGGACATGACACAACCAATAAGGTTGGTACATGTGTCTAGGTCATTTCATATTATTAAAGCATTATTTATACCTTAAACTACCCTAATTACAACTAATCGCGATTAAAAACATAATAAGTTACTATTCACCAAAAAAATTATTTTAATCCCATTGAACCACATTTTACTTCTTAATGACAACCATGAATGTCGGATTTTTGAAATTCACAACACAAAAGTGGCAAATGTTCATTTAAACGAAAAATCAGTTTCTTTAACTACCACTTAGTGGTTTCACTATTCATCAAAAATTGAAGTTTTTCAGAAAATTTCCAAAAATTCACCCTAAGCTATATTTGATATTCCGAATTCAAAAATGAAGACTATTTTACAAAATTCAATACATATAAGTCAAATTAATTAATTTAATAATTAATTCCCGCTTTCAGAGCAAATAGCGTGTTTTTATGTAACAACAAGTATCAAAAGATTGACACCAGTTTAAGTCCAATTTCAAAGTGAAATTGATTCCAATGACAACCATTGGATTAAATGGTAAAAATATATTCTAATTTTACTTCAAAACCAATTCAAAAGATATTCTAATCATATAAATAAATTAGATTAAAAATCATTTTTGATGTAAAATGCATTATTTTTCACTATTCATTAAAAAATTAACATTGTCAGAAAAATACCAAAAATTCACACAAAGTAAATTTTGATGTCCCAATCATAAAGAATAAGTTTATTTTGACAAAAATAGTTTA
Organism: Viscum album; assembly: GCA_963277665.1. Taxonomy (NCBI): domain Eukaryota; kingdom Viridiplantae; phylum Streptophyta; class Magnoliopsida; order Santalales; family Viscaceae; genus Viscum; species Viscum album. The sequence continues at coordinate 1,022,866,750 of OY728143.1, forward strand.
TAAAATTTTCAAAAGATAGATTTAAAAATGGTTTTCCATCATAAGGAAGTAAACCAATCTTTTAAGAATATTAGTGTATTCCATGCATAAGATTGTATTTATTTTCATTTTAAGCCTCTAAAACACTATCTTAATCATTAATAGACATAGATAAAAATATCTATTATTTATTACTAAATGGGATGTTACATCCTTCCCCCCTTTAGAAAATTGAGTCCCCGCAATTTATTTACTTATCGAATAAATGGGGGTACTTATCCCTCATTGCATTTTCAGATTCCCATGTTGCCTCTTCAATCATGTGGTTTTTCCACAAAACCGTTACCTGGTGAATCACCTTATTCCGTAACACTTGCTCCCTGTGGTCAAGAATCTGGACCAGTTGTTCCTCATAAGATAGGTTCTCTTCCAGCTGAACTACCTCTAGACTCAAAACATGAGATGGATCTGGCATATACTTTCTCAACATTGAAATGTGGAAAACATTGTGTACCTGCGATAAACTTGGAGGTAAAGCCACTCGGTATGAAACTGATCCAACTCTCTCCAGAATTTCGTATGGTCCAATGAACATTGGACTCAAATTTCCTTTCTTACCAAATCTCATCACACTTTTCCAAGGATAAACCTTGAGAAAAACATGATCACCTACCTCGAAAGATAGATCATTCCTCCGGTTATCCGCATAACTCTTTTGCCTGCTCTGAGCTGTTCTCATGTGTTTCTGAATCAGCTGAACTTTTTCTGCCATCTCTTCTACCAATTCTGGTCCCATCAACTTCCTTTCACCCACTTCATCCCAGAAAGCTGGAGTTCGACACCGCTTCCTATATAATGCCTGAAATGGTGCCATCTGTATACTGTAATGGAAACTGTTATTATATGAAAATTCAACCAAAGAAAGATGTTGGTCCCAACTTCCTTGATAATCCATAGAACAAGCTCGTAGTATATCCTCCAATGTCTGAATAGTTCGTTCTGACTGCCCATCTGATTGAGGATGAAAAGTTGTACTAAAATTTAATTTAGTACCCAACGACTTCTGAAGGCCTTTCCGAAAGTTAGAAGTAAACCTGGGATCACGATCCGATACAATGGAAAGAGGAACTCCATGTAACCTGACTATCTCTTTAAGATACAAACGGGAAAGTTGATCAAGAGATAAAGTATCTCGTATAGCAAGGAAATGAGCAGATTTGGTCAAGCGATCAGCAATAACCCAGATTGCATTATTACCTCGAGATGTCTTCGGTAATCCAACAACAAAGTCCATGGATATATTCTCCCATTTCCACTTTGGCACTGGTAAAGGATGAAGAATCCCTTTCGGTAACTGCCGCTCTGCTTTAACCTGCTGACAAGTCAAACACTTCACAGTAAAATCAGCAATATCTCTTTTCATTCCATCCTACCAGTAATACTCCCGCAGATCTCTATACATCTTAGTACTGCCCGGATGAACTGAAAACGGAGAACTATGAGCTTCACATAACAACTCTCTCTTCAACTGTGAATCACAAAGCACACACAATCTCTTCCCAAATCTCAAAACACAATCATTATCAATGTTGAATTCAGGCAACTTACCTTTCTGAACCAGCTCACCCTTTTCTGCAACTCACTATCTTGCTTCTGTTCTTGCTTGATTCTATCTGATAGAGAAGTTCTCACTGATACCTGAAACAAAACAGAAGGACTTCCTGCACCAACAACTTCTATGCCAATGTTCATCAAATCGTTAACCAAAGGATCACGTTCCAACCGCAACATTGTTAATGAAGCATTATTTTTTCGACTCAAAGCATCAGCCACTTTATTTGCTTTTCCCGGATGGTAATGAATTGTACAATCATAATCCTTGATTAATTCCAGCCATATCCTTTGTCTCATGTTTAACTCATTCTGAGTGAATATATACTTTAAAATTTTGTGATCGGTATATATTTCACACTTTACTCCATACAAATGATGCCTCCAAATTTTTAAAGCAAAAACAACAGCAGCTACTTCCAAATCATGTGTAGGGTAATTTACCTCATGAGTTTTCAACTGTCGTGAAGCATAAGCAATTACCTGATCATTCTGCATTAGGACGCAACCAAGTACTTTAAATGAAGCATCACTGTATATAACAAACTCACCATTCCTGGAAGGTAGTGCCAAAACTGGAGCATTTACCAATCTTCTTTTCAATTCCTGAAAACAATCATCACATTCTTTTGTCCAGATAAACTTAACACCCTTCCGAGTTAGCTTAGTCATTAGACTAGAAAACCGTGAAAAATTTCTAACAAACCTTCGGTAATAGCCCGCCAAACCAAAGAAGCTACGAATCTCGGTTACATTTGTGGGTCTTGGCCATTCTTCCACAACTTTTGTTTTTGCAGGATCAACAGTTATTCCATCTTTAGAAACAATGTGACCAAGGAAAGAAATTTGTTGCAACCAAAACTCACACTTGCTGAATTTCCCATACAATTTCTTCTCTTTTAAGGTTTTCAAGATAACCCTTAAATTTATTTTATGCTCCTATTTACTTTTAGAAAACACCAAAATATCGTTAATGAAAACCACCACAAACTTATCCAAGAACTCATGGAAAATTCTATTCATTAAGTCCATGAATACAGCAGGTGCATTGGTTAGCCCAAAAGTCATTACTACAAATTCATAATGGCCATATCTCGTACGGAACGCGGTCTTCGGAATATCTGCCTCCTTTACCTTCAGCTGATGGTACCCCGATCTCAAGTCAATCTTTGAAAAAAACTGAGCTCCCTGGAGCTGATCAAACAAATCATCGATATGAGGCAAAGGATATTTGTTCTTAATAGTGATATTATTCAAGGCTCTATAATCAATGCAAAGTCTCATAGAACAATATTTCTTTTTAACAAATAAAACAGGAGCACCCCATGGTGATGTCCTAGGTCTAATGAAACCTTTCTCTAATAAATCTTGCAATTGCTCCTTCAACTCTAAAAGTTCAATTTGTGTCATTCGATAAGGGGGTTTTGAAATTGGCATAGCATCAGGAACTAAGTCAAAAGTAAACTCAACTTCCCGATCTGGTATTATTCCAGGAAACTCATCAGGAAAAACATCAGGATACTCATTGACCACTGGAACATCATTAATTTGAACAGTTCCTTTATTTTCAATGACGTGTGCAAGGTATCATTCATTTCCATCTTTTACAAGTTTCTCCGCCTCTTGATATGTTATCAAAAGTAAGGGTTCATTCTTGTAAACAAACTGAAAGTATTTCTGAAAAGAAACTTCTTTAGCTCTACAGTCAATCTTAGCATGGTAAATAGAGATCCAATCCATACCCAGGATAACATCAAACTCTACTATAGGTAGAACAATAAGGATTGCAAGGAGGTTCTTTCCACAGATAAGGATAGGAATATTCTTATAAATTCTTTTTTCCTCGACATTTCCCCCAAGTGTTTTTACCAAAAGTTCAGGAGTCATTTTTTGAGATGGTATTCCAATTTTACTAGAAAAGGATTCAGAGATGAAAGAATATGTAGACCCCGAATCAAACAACACACTGGCATAATCTGAAAAAACAAACAAAGTACCTGATAGAACTTCATTTGATGGCCCGACATCTACTGAAGTAGATGCAAAGGATTTCACCACCCCTTTCTGCTTGTAGTCAAACTGCTTCCCATCACTCAAGCTCCTTGTCGGACACTCGTTTGCATAGTGACCCATCTCATTGTACTTAAAACATTTCACTAACTGTAAATGAAATTTGTTCTTACCTTCACCTTGATCCTTTTCAGCGCAATCTCGAGCCTTATGTCCCATCTTACCACATCGGTAGCACTTCCTAGAATTCAGAAGACATTCCCCAGCATGCCTTTTGCCACATTTATCACAAACTGGAAACTTAGTTCTCTTACCATCAGACTTTATTGAATAATTCTTACCTTTCTCCTGCCACCTCGGTCTCTTCTTCTGCTGGTTCTTATAGAAAACTTGGTCATCGGCAAACTCCATTTCCACCTTCTCAGCACATCGAACAAGCTTTTCATCACTTTTAAACTCATGAGAATCTAATTCCCTTCGATATTTTGTCTTTAATCCTGAGTAAAAATGATTTATTTTACTATCATGGTCCCAGATAAAATTTGGAGCATACCTTTTTAATCGAGTGAACCTTTCTTCATAGGCAGCCACTGAGTCTTCCTCTTGCCTCAATTCCAAGAATTGCTTTTCCATCCTAAGTCGAACAGCCTTAGGAAAATAATTCTCAAGAAACATACCTTTGAATTCATCCCAGTCAAGAGCATCAATCTCATCGGCGTCCCTGATATTTTTAACCATAGACCACCACTGATCTGCTTCACCCTCCAAACGGTAAATATCAAGACTAACCTTTTGATTGTCTGAACACCCCATGACATCAAAAATCTTCTCCAGTGCTTTAATCCACCCTTCAGCTAGCACAAGGTCAGATGATCCTCTGAATGATGGTGGATGTTGCCTCATGAAATGTTCCACCACAGACATGTTCCTCTGCGGTTGGTCTGGCTGATCTCGTGTATGGATACCATCGCCATTTATCGCTTGAGTCAACTGCGCCATTACTGCAACAAACTGTTCAGTTCCAATTCCGACCATCTCGGGATGCTGATTCAGAAGGTTATTTCCTTTTGTATGCCTTCCTAGCACTGCTTCCCTGTTTCCTCTACGGAAAACCATTCTGAACAAACATGTCTTAGATGAAGCAACTTGGTAATCTTTAAATGCTATATCATTTCAAAAAAAATTGGATAATCATTTAATAGAATTCTAACTCCTAAAGTTATCTAAACCGACCTTTGATACCAACTATAAGGCCCCAGCCTTAAACCTTAATTAATCTTGAGTTATTACAAGATTAAACATTGAAGATATTTTTGGGTTTAGAGTTTTAGAGAATTAGATCATAAAACTTTCATTACATTCCACATATAAACAAAGTGGTTACATAAAGATAGTATTATTCATTCCCATCAATGGAAACACATTTAAAATAAAACATGGATTATTTCTTGACACTTCCTTGAAACTATCATCATATCATGTACCTTTCCCTTGACCTGTGAAAAAAATTTCAAAAAAACTTGGGATAAGCATAAAAAGCTCAGTATGGGTTATAAAAACATGGAAAGGAAACATGAGTTCATATATACATAAGACTGAAATCATAATTTACCCATAAAACATAGGCACTTTAACATACCTCATAAAATCATGAATAAATCAAAGAAATCATAAGACATAAAGGTAACTTGAGGCATTCATAACATTCTTACGTATGGAGTAACCCTCTTGGTTACATTTGGAATACCCATCACAATATATTCCCTAAATCTCTTCGGAGAAACCTTAACGTTTCACTCCTTCGCGTTACCCAATGCATTTGAGAGCTATAACGGGCTCACCCGCCCTTAGTTTATCACGGAACCACCCGTCTTCATAATAATGCCCAAGAACCATAACATAATCATATCAAATGAAACATGCATAAAAGAAACATAACATTTCCACATTTCAATCACGAGATATCAATACAACACATTGATATAATAAAAACATTATGAAAACCATTTTCAATACCAAATTAAAACATGATATTTATTTTTCGTTTTAAAAAAAAGGTATGGCTTGTAGAGGAAGCTGAAACTCAAATAACGGTCACGGCGGCGGAGAAGTCGTTGTCGCCGCATACGTACGACAAAAACATTCCCTTTTGTCATTTAGTAAACTCTTCATATAAAAAAAATTCCTTTTGAATAAACATAAAAGTCAAAGGGGTTTATACACCGTATAAAAGAAAGTTGTGTATCAAATAAAATATGCCTCAATGAAAGGAGATTGAGACGAAGTCCCATACCTCGTATCCGACTTGACCCGACCGTTCTTTAATCTCCTGAATAATAAACTTGAGTTAATCTCTACTTGTTTATGAACCTTTTTCAAGTTCATTATTCCTTTTATACCATGTTATGAACATCATGTAATCGTTTAAGTTAATAATGTTCATTTTGTCGGTATTTGGTTCTTAAGTCAAAAATAGACTTCTTACACTTACATGTTGTTAATTTGGTCAAAGGTTCATTATAGCCAGAATGATATTAATGATTTGGATAACATATATATCATATATATTCATCATATACATGTATTTATAATATTACATCACATTTAGAGGTAAGAAATGAAATGCACCATTCATGGAGACGGTAAGCCGTACGTACGCATGAACGCTACTTCCATTTCTATTTCGTATTTTCTGGAATGGAATCATAATGATATAATAGTATATTATAATTCCAGTATAATAACATATATAATATCATTAACTTTATCCTTTACACATACCACATATTGTATTAACGAATCAAATCACTTTCAGGGGGCGGTAGTCCGCAATTCCTAAAATGAAGATATCGTGTTTACCCATAATGGGAACCATAAAGGTATACCCAAAATGAAAAAAACATAAGCTTAAGGAAAACATAAACATATTATATATCATATATAAAAATAGTGACATCATAATGGCCACCTTTGAAGGTGTTGAATGAGTATTGAACAATCATCATTTCGGGAGGCAGAATTTCGCCATCCACGGAAACCGTATGTTCTTTAACCATTTGATGTAGTTGTGTGAGAGTGTAGCTCAAATAAATATTATAACAACATCATTGTATATTGAAGATACTGGTGTTGTTACAAAATAAGTAAATAAAAATAGTTTAGGGGGTTGGAGAAGCAAAATAAAACAAATGAACATGAGAGAATAGATTACCTTTAAAAGTGTAACTCCTTTTGATTTGAGCCTAAAGGCTTCTTTTGATAGAATTATGCCCAACGGGAATCCTCTAGGATGAGGAGAGGGATGTGGAGAGAGTAAATGGGCAGGGTTTGTCCGAGCCAAAGGCTTGAGGAGTGTGTGAAATGAGGTAGAGGTGGGGGCCTTTTATAAGAGGAGAGGAGGGGCTCTTTTGGAAAGTAAAGAAATATTACTTTATTTGAAAATGTGTTTCGGTTTTAAAAGGTCCCACATTGATATATTTCGTGGATAAGGTGATAAGGGTTCGAAATACACTCATCCAATGCGTTTTGGACATGTGTAGTTCATAGATTTTACATTATCTTTCCATTTTATTTAAATCATCAAATAATGATGTCATCACTGCATCATTATTATGTTACAAATAATTTAATTTATTTAATGTCTAAAAATTATAAAACAAATACTATGATGTAGGAAATCTTTTTATCTTTCCAATTACTATTTATAATCAAAAATCTGATCTTTATAACCCCATGTAAAAATTGTTTTTGTAAAACATATTATGTTTGTGTCATTTTTACTTTTACATTAAATAAAAAGTTATTTATGTAATTTCCCAACCAAAGTGGATCCATGGGGTCCCCAAGTTGACCCATGGCTTGTATTGGTCGGACATGACACAACCAATAAGGTTGGGACATGTTTCTAGGTCATTTCATATTATTAAAGCATTATTTATACCTTAAACTACCCTAATTACCACTAATCGCGATTAAAAACTTAATAAGTTACTATTCACCAAAAAAATTATTTTAATCCCATTGAACCACATTTTACTTCTTAATGACAACCATGAATGTTGGATTTTTGAAATTCACAACACAAAAGTGGCAAAGTTTCATTTAAACGAAAAATCAGTTTCTTTAACTACCACTTAGTGGTTTCACTATTCATCCAAAATTGAAGTTTTCCAGAAAATTAACAATAATTCACCCTAAGCTATATTTGATATTCCGAATTCAAAAATGAAGTCTATTTTACAAAATTAAATACATATAAGTCAAATTAATTAATTTAATAATTAATTCCCACTGTCAGAGCAAATAGCGTGTTTTTATGAAACAATAAGTATCAAAAGATTGACACCAGTTTAAGTCCAATTTCAAAGTGAAATTGATTCTAATGACCACCATTGGATTAAATGGTAAAAATATATTCTAATTTAACTTCACAAACAATTAAAAATTAATCTAATCATATAAATAAATTAGATTAAAAAGCAGTTTTGATGTAAAATGCAGTATTTTTCACTATTCATTAAAAAAATGAACATTGTCAGAAAAATACCAAAAATTCACACAAAGTAAGTTTTGATGTCCCAATCATAAAGAATAAGTTTATTTTGACAAACATAGTTTATAAAATTGTCAAAAGATAGATTTAAAAAGGGTTTTCCATCATAAGGAAGTAAAACAATCTTTTAAGAATATCAGTGTATTCCATGCATAAGATTGTATTTATTTTCATTTTAAGCCTCTAAAACACTATCTTAATCATTAATAGACATAGATAAAAATATCTATTATTCATTACTTACTTGGGATGTTACAAGAAGTCTTCCAAAGGAATCCTTTGAGCTCAAACCAAAGGGAGTTACCCGATTTTAAGGTAATGTCTTCACTTGAGTCCTTTTGATTTATTTTGCTTCTCCAACCCACTAAAATCTTTTTATTAATTTCTTTTGTAACAACTCCAATATCTTCAATATACTAGGATTTTTTTATAAGATGGATTCTAGCTACACTTACACACACCTACATCTAATGGTTAATGTAAATACTGTTTCCGTGGATGGTGAATTTATGCCTCCCGAAACGATGATTGTTCAACATTCTATTAACACCTTCAAAGGTGGCCATTAAGATGTCACTATATTTATATATGATATATAATATGTTTATGTTTTCCTAAAGCTTATTTATTTTTCATTTTGGGCAATACCTTTATGGTTTCCATTATGGGTAAACGCGATATCTTCATTTAAGGAAGTGCGGACTATCGCCCCCTCAAAGTGATTTGATTCGTTAAATACCATATGTGGGACGTATAAAGGATGGAACTATGATATTATATATGATATTATACTGGAATTATGATATACCGTTATATCATTATGATTCCATTCTATAAAATTCAAAATATAAATGAAAGTAGTGTTCATGTGTACGTACGGCTTACCGTCTCCATGAACGGTTCATTTCATTTCATACCTATAAATGATTATTTAATTTTATAAATGCATCTATATAATGGATATATATGATATATACATCATGATTATAATTCTGGATATAATTGATACATGAACAACTGGTAATTATAATGGGTTTATTTTTGACTCAAGTACCAATGATCGTTAAAACGACAGTTATTAACTTAAATAATTACATAGTGTTAATGACATGGAAATAAGTGATATAAAAGGAATAATGAACTTGAAAAAGGTTCTTATGAAAGTAGAAATTAACTCAAGTTTATTATTCAGGACATTAAAGAACGATCGAGTCAAGTCGGACCGGAGGTATGGGACTTCGTCTCAATCTCCTTTCATTGAGGCATATGTTGTTTTATACACAACCTACTTTTATACGGTGTATAAACTCCTTTGAATTTTACGTTTATTCAAAAGGAATCTTTTTTATACGAAGCTTTTACTAAACGACAAAATGGAATGTTTTTGTCGTACGTATGCGGAGACAACGACTTCTCCACAGCCGTGACGAATATTTGAGTTTCGGCTTCCTCTAAAAGCCATACCTTTTTTTAAAAAAAGAAAAATAAATACCATGTTTTACTTTTCTTTTATTTTGGTATTGAAAATGTTTTTCATAATATTTTTATATCCATGTGTGGTATTGATATCTTGTTATTGAAAGGTGGAAATGTTATGTTTCCTTTATGCATGTTTTATATGATACGATTATGTTGAGGTTCTTGGGCATTATTATGAAGATGGGTGGTTCTGTGATAGACTAAGGGCGGGTGAGCCTGATATAGCTCTCCAATGCATTGGGTAACGCGAAGGAGTGAAACATTAAGGTTTCTCCGAAGAGATTTAGGGAATATACTATGATGGGTATTCCAAACGTAACCAAGAGGGTTACTCCCTACGTAAGAATGTTATAAATGCCTCAAGTTACCTTTATGTCTTAAGATTTCTATGATTTATTCATGATTTGATGAGGTATGTTAAGGTGCTTATGTTTTATGGGTAAAGTATGATTTCATTCTTATGTATATATGAACTCATGTTTCCTTTCCATATTTTTTTTATATATAACCCATACTGAGCTTTGTATGCTCATCACAAGTCTTTTTTGAAATGTTTTTCACAGGTCAAGGGAAAGGTACATGATATGATGATAGTGTAAAGGAAGTGTCAAGAAAGAATCCATGTTTTATTTTAAATATGTTTTGTTGGTGGGAAAAAATGAATACTATCTTTATGTAACCACTTTGTTTAAATGTTGAATGTAATGCCAGTTTTTTGATATAATTCTATAAAACTCAAAACCTGAAAAAATCCTGAATGTGTAATATTGTAATAACTCAAGATTAAGTAAGTTTTAAGGATGCGTCCTTAGAGTTGGTATCATAGGTCGGTTTAGATAACTTTAGGAGTTATAATTCTATTAAATGATTATCCAAAAATATTTTTTTTGAAGTTATGTAGCATTTGAAGATTACCATGTTGCTTCATCTAAGACATGTTTGTTCAGAATGGTTTTCCGTAGAGGAAATTGGGAAGCAGTGCTAGGAAGGCATACAGAAGGAAATAACCTTCCGAATCAGTATCTTGAGATGGTCAGAATTGGGACTGAACAGTTTGTTGCAATAATGGCGCAGTTGAATCAAGTGATAAATGGTGGTGGTATTCATGCACGAGATCAGCCAGATCAACCACATAGGAACATGTCAGTGGTGGAACATTTCATGAGGCGACATCCCCCATCATTCAGAGGATCATCTGACCCTATGTTAGCTAAAGGGTGGATTAAAGCACTGGAGAAGATTTTAGATGTCATGGGGTGTTCAGACAATCAAAAGGATAGTCTTGCTATTTACCGTTTGGAGGGTGAAGCAGATCAGTGGTGGTCGATGGTTAAAAATATCAGGGACGCTGATGAGATTGATGCTCTTGACTGGGATGAATTCAAATGTATGTTTCTTGAAAAGTATTTTCCTAAGGCTTTTCGAATTAGGATGGAAAAGCAATTCATGGAATTGAGGTAAGAGGAAGACTCAGTGGCTACCTATGATGAAAGGTTCACTCGATTGGAAAGGTATGCTCCAAATGTTATCTGATACCTTGATAGTAAAATAAATCGTTTTTACTCAGGATTAAAGCCAAAATATCGAAGGGAATTAGCTTATTTTGAATTTAAAAGTTATGAAAAGCTTGTTCGATGTGCTGAGAAGGTGGAAATGGAGTATGCCAATGATCAAGTGTTATATAACAACCAATAGAAGAAGAGACCGAGGTGGCAGGAGAAAGGTAAGAATTCTTCAAAAAAGTCTGATGGTAAGAAAACTAAGTTTCCAGTTTGTGATAAATGTGGCAAAAGGCATGTTGGGAAATGACTTCTGAATTCTGGAAAGTGCTACTGATGTGGTAAGATGGGACATATGGCTCGTGATTGCACTGAAAAGGATCAAGCTGAAGGTAAGACCAAATTTGATTTACAGTTAGTGAAATGTTATAAGTGCAATGAGATGGGTCACTATGCAAACAAGTGTCCGACAAAGAGCTTGAGTGATGGGAAACAGTTAGACTACAAGCAGAAAGGGGTGGTAAAATCCTTTGCAACTACTTCAGCAGATTTCGGGCCGTCAAATGAAGTTGTATCAGGTACTTTGTTTGTTTTTTCAGATTATGCAAGTGTGTTGTTTGATTCGGGGTCTACACATTCTTTCATCTCTGAAAACTTATCTAGTAAAATGGGAATACCATCTCAAAAATGACTCCAGAACCTGTGGTAAAGACACCTGGGGGAAATGTTGAGGCAAAGAGAATTTATAATAATCTTCATATCCTTATCTATGGAAAGAACCTACTTGCAAACCTTATTGTTCAACCTCTAGTAGAGTTTGATGTTATCCTGGGTATGGATTGGCTCTCTATTTACCATGCTAAGATTGACTTTAGAGCTAAAGAAGTTTCTTTTCAGGACATTCAGTTTGTTTACAAGAATGAACCCTTACTTTTGATAACATATCAAGAGGCCGAGAAACTTGTAAAATGTGGAAATGAATGTTACCTTACACACATCGTTGAAAATAAAGGAATTGTTCATATTAATGATGTGCCAGTGGTAAATGAGTATCCTGATGTTTTTCCGGATGAGTTGCCTGGAATAATACTAGATCGAGAAGTTGAGTTTACCGTTGACTTATTTCCTGATGCTAAGCCAATTTCAAAACCCCCTTATCGAATGGCTCAAATTGAACTTTTATATTTGAAGGAGGAATTGCAAGATTTATTAGAGAATGGTTTCATTCGACCTAGCACATCACTGTGGGGTGCTCCTATTTTATTTGTTAAAAAGAAGGATGGTTCAATGAGACGTTGCATTGATTATAGAGCCTTGAATAACATCACTGTTAAGAACAAATATCCTTTTCCTCATATCGATGATTTGTTTGATCAGCTCCAGGGAGCTCGGTATTTTTCAAAGATTGACTTGAGATCGGGGTACCATCAGCTGAAGGTAAAGGAAGTAGATGTTCCGAAGACCGTGTTCCGTACAAGATATGGCCATTATGAATTTTTAGTAATTCCTTTTGGGCTAACCAAATCACCTGCTGTATTGATGGACTTAATGAATAGAATTTTCCATGAGTTCATGGATAAGTTTTTTGTGGTATTCATTGATGATATTTTGGTGTTTTGTTAAAGTAAAGAGGAGCATGAAAGGCATTTAAGGGTTATCTTGCAAACCTTAAAAGAAAAGAAACTTTATGGAAAATTCAGCAAGTGCGAGTTTTGGTTGCAACAAATTTCTTTCCTTGGCCACATTGTTTCTAAAGATGGGATAACTATTGATCTTGTGAAAACAATAGTTTTGGAAGACTGGAAAAGACCAACAAATGTTACTGAGATTCGTAGAATCCTTGTTTTGGAAGGCTATTACCGAAGGATTGTTATAAATTTTTCACTGTTATCTAGTCCAATGACTAATCTAACTCGAAAGGGTGTTAAGTTTATCTGGACAATAGAATGTGATGATTGTTTTCAGGAATTGAAAAGAATATTGGTGAAAGCTCTAGTTTTGGCACTACCTTCGAGGAATGGTGAGTTTGTTATCTATAGTGAAGCTTCATTGAAAGGAATTGGTTGCGTCCTAATGCAGAATGATCATGTAATTGCTTATGCTTCACGACACTTGAAAACTCATGAGGTAAATTACCCTACACATGATTTGGAATTAGCTGCTATTCTATTCACTTTAAAAATTTGGAGACATCATTTGTATGGAGTAAAGTGTGAAATATAACTACACAAAAAATTTTAAAGTATATATATTCACTCAAAAAGAGTTAAACATGAGACAGAGGAGATGGCTAGAATTGATCAAGGATTATGATTGTACAATTCATTACCGTCCGGGAAAATCAGATAAAGTGGCTGATGCTTTGAGTCGAAAAAGTAATGCTTCATTAAAATGTTGCGTTTGGAACATGATCCTTTGGTTAAGGATTTGATGAACATTGGCATAGATGTTTCTAGCGCAGGATGTTCTTCTGTTTTGTTTCAGGTATCAGTGAAATCTTCTCTATCAGATAGAATCAAGCATGATCAGAAGCAAGACAGTGAGTTGATGAAAATGGTAGAGCTGGTTCAGAAAGGTATGTTGCTTGAATTCAACATTGATAATGAGTGTGTTTTGAGATTTGGGAAGAGATTGTGTCTACCTTGTGATTCACAGTTGAAGAGAGAGTTGTTATGTGAAGCTCATAGTTCTCCATTTTCAGTTTATCCTGGCAGTACTAAGATGTACAGAGATCTGCGGGAGTATTACTGGTGGGATGGAATTAAAAGAGATATTTCTGATTTTACTGTGAAGTGTTTGACATGTCAACAGGTTAAAGAAGAGTTTCAGTTACCGAAAGGGATGCTTCAGCCTTTACCAGTGCCAGAGTGGAAATGGGAGAATATATCCATGGACTTTGTTGTGGGATTACCGAAGACATCTCAAGGTAATAATGCAATCTGGGTTATTGTTGATCGCTTGACCAAATCTTCTCATTTCCTTGCTATACGAGATACTTTTTCCCTAGATCAACTTTCCAGTTTGTATATTAAAGAGATAGTCAGGTTACATGGATTTTCTCTCTCCATTGTATCTGATCGTGATCCCAGGTTCACTTCAAACTTTTGGAAAGGCCTTCAGAAGTCGTTGGGTAATGAATTAAATTTTAGTACAGATTTTCATCCTCAATCAGATGGGCAGTCGGAACGAACAATTCAGACCTTGGAGGATGTGCTACGAGATTGTTCGATGGATTAGCAGGGAAGTTAAGAACAACATCTTTCTTTGGTTGAATTTTCATATAATAATAGTTTTCATTCCAGTATACAGATGGAACCATTTCAGGCATTATATGGGAAGCAGTGTCGAACTCCAGCTTTCTGGGATGAAGTGGGTGAAAGGAAGTTGATGGCACCAGAATTGGTAGAAGAGTTGGCAGAAAAAGTTCAGATGATATAGAAACAGATGAGAACAGCTCCGAGTTGGCAGAAGAGTTATGCGGACAACAGGAGGAAGGATTTCTCTTTTGAGGTAGGTGATCATGTTTTTCTCAAAGTATCACCATGGAAAAGTGTGATGCGATTTGGTATGAAAGGAAAGATGAGACCAAGGTTCATTGGACCATATGAAATTCTGTAGAGAGTTGGATCTGTTGATTACCGAGTGGCTTTACCTCCGACTTTATCTTAGGTACACAATGTTTTTCATGTTTCGATACCGAGAAAGTACATGCTAGATCCATCTCATGTTTTGAGTCCACAAGTACTTCAGCTGGAAGAGAACCTGTCTTATGAGGAACAACCGGTCCAGATTCTTTACCACAGGGAGAAAGTGTTACGGAATAAGGTGATTAATCAGGTAAAGGTTTTGTGGAAAACCCACATGATGGAAGAGGGAACATGGGAATCTAAAAAATCAATGAGGGATAAGTACCCCCATTTATTCGATAAGTAAATAAATTGCGGGGACACACTTTTCTAAAGGAGGGAAGGATGTAACATCCCAAGTAAGTAATGAATAATAGATATTTTTATCTATGTCTATTAATGATTAAGATAGAGTTTTAGAGGCTTAAAATGAAAATAAATACAATCTTATGCATGGAATACACTAATATTCTTAAAAGATTGTTTTACTGCCTTTTGATGGAAAACCCTTTTTAAATCTATCTTTTGACAATTTTATAAGCTATGTTTGTCAAAATAAACTTATTATTTATGATTGGAACATCAAAATTTACTATGTGTGAATTTTTGGTATTTTTCCGATAAAGTTCATTTTTTTAATGAATAGTAAAAAAGTTGTATTTTAATTCAAAACCTCTTTTTAATCTAATTTATTTATATTATTAGATTATCTTTTGAATTGGTTTTGATGTTAAATTAGAATATATTTTTACAATTTTATCAAATGGTGGTCATTGGAATCGATTTCACTTTGAAATTGGACTTAAACTAGTGTCAATCTTTTGATACTTATTGTTTCATAAAAACATGCTATTTGTCATGACAACGGGAATTAGTTATTAAATTAATTAATGAAACTTAAATGTTTTGAATTTTGTAAAATAGAAATCATTTTTTAATTCAGAATATCAATTATAGGTTAGGGTGATGTTTTGGTATCTTTCTGAAAAACTTCAATTTTTGATGAATAGTGAAACCACTAAGTGGTAGTTAAAGAAACGGATTTTTCGTTTAAATGAAACATTTCCACTTCTGTGATTTTATTTCAAAAATCCAACATACATGGTTTTCATTAAAAATTAAAATGTGGTTCAATGAGATTAAAATAATTTTTGGTGAATAGTAACTTTTAAGTTCTTAATCGCGATTAGTGGTAATTAGTGTAGTTTAAGGTAAAAATAATATTTTAATAATATGAGATGAGCTTGACACATGTCCAAACCTCGTTGTATGTGTCATGGCCGACCGAGAAAATCCATGGGTCAACTTGGGGACCCCATGGAGCCACTTTGGTTGGGAAATGACAAATAAATTTTTATTTAATGTTAATGTAAAAATGACACAAACATGAAATATATTACTAAAACAATTTATACTTGGGGTTATACAAGTAATATTTTTGATTATAAATAGTCATTGGAAAGCTAAAAATATTTACTAAATCATAGAATTTTTTTTATAATTTTTAGACTTTAAATAAATTAAATTAGTTATGAAATCATGATGATGCAGCGATTACCTCATTAATAAAGGATTTAAATAAAATGAAA
The DNA here is from genome assembly GCA_963277665.1 of Viscum album. Lineage (NCBI taxonomy): Eukaryota > Viridiplantae > Streptophyta > Magnoliopsida > Santalales > Viscaceae > Viscum > Viscum album. The sequence continues at coordinate 1,022,883,095 of OY728143.1, forward strand.
TGATAATGTATAATCTATGAACTACACCTGACCAAAACCTATTTGATGGGTGGATTTCGAACCCTTATCACCTTACCCTCTAATTCTATCAATGTGGGACCTTTTTAATCCGAAACTCATTTTAAAAAAAAGCAACATATCTTTACATTCCATGATTGCCCCTCCTCTCCTCTTATAAAAGGCCCCCACCTCTACCTCCTTACCCACACTCACAAAGCCTTTGGCTCGGCCAACCCCTCCCCATTTTGTCTCTCCACATCCCTCTATTACTCCTTGAATCCTCAGTTTGGGCAGATGTCTTCCCAAGGAATCCTTTGAGCTCAAACCAAAGGGAGTTACCCGGTTTTAAGGTAATGTCTTCACTTGAGTCCTTTTGTTTTATTTTGCTTCTCCAACCCCCTAAACTCTTTTTATTCATTTATTTTGTAACAACTCAAGTATCTTCAATATTCTAGGATGTTGTTATAATAAGGATTAGATCTACACTTACACACACCTACATCTAATGGTTAAAGGACATACTATTTCCGTGGATGGTGTATTTATGCCTCCCAAAACGATGATTCTTCAACATTATTTTAAAACCTTCAAAGGTGGCCATTAATATGTCAATATATTTATATATGATATATAATATGTTTATGTTTTCCTTATGCTTCTGTATTTATAATTTTTGGCATACCTTTATGTTTTCCATTGTGGGTAAACGCGATATCTTCATTTAAGGAAGTGCGGGCTACCGCCCCCTCAAAGTGATTTGATTCGTTAAATACCATATGTGGGACGTATAAAGGATGGAACTATGATATTATATATGATATTATACTGGAATAAAAATATAACTTTATATCATTATGATTCTATTCTATAAAATACGAAATTGAAATGAATGTAGCGTTCATGCGTACGTACGGCTTACCGTCTCCATGAACGATGCATTTCATTTCGTACCTCTAAATGATTATGTAATATTATAAATGCATGTATATACTAGATATATATGATATATATATCATGATTATAATTATGGATATAATTGATACATGAAAAACTTGTAATTATAAAGGGTTTATTTTTTACTCAAGTACCAATGATCGTTAAAACGACCGTTATTAACTTAAATAATTACATAGTGTTCATGACATGTAAATAAGTGATATAAAAGGAATAATGAACTTGAAAAAGGGTCTTAAGAAATTATAAATTAACTCAAGTTTATTATTCAGGACATTAAATAACGATCGACTCAAGTCGGACCCGAGGTATGGGACTTCGTCTCAATCTCCATTCATTGAGGCATATTTTGTTTTATACACAACCTTCTTTTATACGGTGTATAAATCCCTTTGACATTTAAGTTTATTCAAAATGAATATTTTTTATATGAAGCATTTACTAAACCACAAAAGGGAATGTTTTTGTCGTACGTATGCGGCAACAATGACTTCTCCGCCTCCGTGACCATTATTTGAGTTTCGGCTTCCTCTACAAGCCATACCTTTTTTAAAAAAAGAAAAATAAATACCATGTTTTACATTTCATTTATTTTGGTATTGAAAGTGCTTTTCATAATATTTTTATATAAATGTGTGGTATTGATATCTTGTGATTGAAAGGTGGAAATGTTATGTTTCCTTTATGCATGTTTTATGTGATACGATTATGTTGAGGTTCTTGGGAATTATTATGAAGACGGGTGGTTCCGTGATAGACTAAGGGCGGGTGATCCCGATATAGCTCTCCAATGAATTGGGTAACGCAAAGGAGTGAAATTTTAAGGTTTCTCCGAAGAGATTTAGGGAATATACTGTGATGGGTATTCCAAACGTAACCAAGAGGGTTACTCCCTACGTAAGAATGTTATGAATGCATCAAATTACCTTTATGTCTTATGATTTCTATGATTTATTCATGATTTGATGAGGTATGATAAGGTGCTTATGTTTTATGGGTAAATTATGATTTCATTCTTATGTATATATGAAATCATGTTTCCTTTCCATATTTTTTATATATATAACCCATACTGAGCTTTGTATGCTCATCCCAAGTCTTTTTTGAAATGTTTTTCACAGGTCAAGGGAAATGTACATGATATGATGATAGTGTCAAGAAAGTGTCAAGAAAGAATCCATGTTTTATTTTAAATATGTTTCATTGATGGGAAAAAATGAATACTATCTTTATTTAACCACTTTGTTTAAATATAGAATGTAATGCAAGTTTTATGATCTAACTCCCTAAAACTCTAAACCTGAAAAGATCCTCAATGCATAATCTTGTAATAACTCAAGATTAAGTAAGGTTTAAGGCTGGGGCCTTAGATAAGGTTTTATAATCTATTCATGGTTAAAAAAATTATGGAGAAATTTTTAACAAGAGAATTGAAATAGGAACTTTAAATCAAATTCAGTATCCTTCAATGTGTTAATATCTAAGGGAAATAATGAAATATATAACCCCAGGAATGAAGAGGATAAATAAATATGAATATTTATAAGGGATATATAAACAAAAATATGATATGTTATTGATAATAATATTACATAAATGGGAGAAAAAGAAAGAGAATGTGTAACTCAATGGAAATTTGGGTGGTACGGAAGATTGCTTTAAATATTTTAAAACACCATTATTGAAATTCCACATAATAAAAAATAATATAAAATATTACATTGAAAATAAGATAATGTAAATATGAATTTTAATTGATATAACTCTAAATGGGTTTCTAATTAAAAATAATATCATTGGCGAGATGTATATACTGAATAAATAGGGGATAATATCATTTAAGAGGATGTGAATAATTCTTAACATATTTCAATGATCAACAAGAATTATAACCCATAAATACTTAATATTTAATACAATTTTAACTCCAACGATTTAAATAGGGTATAGCATATGGTATTAAATTTAAAATTGTAGGGGAAACATTATAAGCCATGAGGGAAAAATGAGTTATGAAACACCCATATATTTTTGGGAATTAATCAACCAAATAACACAAAAAGCAAGAGCATTAATTTTTTTGAATTTCAAAAGTTATATAATAATTTAGTCTATAACTAATCAATTTAGGAGTATTTATAACATAAAAATGATAATTTTATCCATAACAATAAAGCATGCCTCATTGAAGGGTGATTGAGAAACCCTTACTTCATATATGATACCATTAGACACTTATACATATCATTCAGGATGATAAAATTGCATTTATTTAAAATTTTACTAATAACCCTAAAATTTAATATTTAGTTTTTATAATGTTTTTTATCATCATGTTTCACCCATTAATTATATTGTTCCTATTAATGATTGTTACTTTATATTCTTAATTCAATTGTTCAAAAACATTCATTATATGTTGAAAAATATGAATACATTATAAAATAGATTCATAGTATATAAAATTATATATTACTATTTAATTAATTATTTTATAATAACTTAGTTTATATAGATATATTGCCTTCCCTTAATAGAATCATATTATTAAAGTTACTTCAGAATGTCAGTTTTAGTAGTTAAATTGACTATAAAAGGTTATTATTAATATAAATCATGATATTTATTATATTATAATCTATAATATTAATGGTTTAGTGAATAATCTTTTTTTATATATTATTTAAATGTTTTATTCAACTAGTAATAGACTGTATTGAAAAGAAAATATAAATTTCAGATTGTGCAAATTGTATTCATCAAGAACAAAATAAAAAATCTCGTCTTTTCAAATTGTTTTAGAGAAAGTTTTAAAGTGTATATTAAATTGGAATATCAGAATATTATAATATTAATAGTATTTTATTTATCATTATATCATGAACATACTTTGTTTAGGGTGTTTAATGTATCAAATAATTATGATGATTCAGAGGAAAATATTACCTCTCTCTTTATATGTTCTCTTTTCCTCACAAACTTACTGAATATTTTTAAATACATTGGGCTTGAAAAAATATTTTATAAAATTTTTATTTGGTATAGGATATATTAAAGTATATTTTGGGTCTACAGTAATGTTATTTTTAGGTAATGAGAGGTTTATGGATGGCGGTTTCTTATATAATTGAAGAGAAGGGAATTTTTGTCACAAAAACACTATCATAAAAAGAGAGCACATGTTTGACATGGAATTTAATGAAAAAGAATAATAATATATCTTGGTAATGGGTAGGTTTTATAAATACTCAAAAAAACTTTTTGAAACATTTTTTACATTAGTTTTTATATCATTAACTCTTATATATTTACTTTTATATTTTTTAATTTTTACCGAGGTAACTAATTTTTACCTATATAAATTATTTTTCATTATGAAAAACTAAATTATTCTTATTATATTATAAGAATATATTGATTCTAAAAATATGTCAACTTTTATAAAATAAAATTTCTATGTTTTATATAAATTAATTTTTACATTATCACATTTAATGAGTAAAACAACATTTTTAGAAAAATAATTATTTTTTAGAATAATTATTATTTTTAGGATAAAATTATCAAGTAATTATGACATTAATACAAAATTATTAGTTTTATTACAGTAATATTTATTTAAAAATATAGGGATCAAAAAATCAATTTCACAATGTCAATTTTTTTAAATAAACATACAAATAACTGTTTTCATTAATACATTATCTAAAATATATAAAATGTTAAAACAAAATTTTATATATAAAAATATAATTTTAAAATAATAAAATTAAAATTATAAAATAATTTTTTTATTTAAAAATTTTTCAAAAAATTTCTATTAATTTTTTTGTAATAAATGTTATAGTTTTTAGCAAAATTAATATTTTTCCTATTCCAAAAATCATTGATTACATCTAAAAAGATTTAAAAATTTCCAAAGGATATTAATGATATAATATATCCTAAAATTAAGTGTATTAGGGAAAATGAACATTACAAATTTTTTAAATATACGAATTAAAAACATAATTACTACAATCTATTCGCACATGTTGGACATATATACCGGTTTTCAGGAATAATTTCATTTTATTAATGTCTCATTGTTTACAGTTTAGTCTTGTATTTCATCTAACATGAGATACTCAACATAATATATATGAAGGGAAAATATTCATTAATATTTGGTGTAGTTGTAATTAACAAAGTTGGATAAATGATAATTCTTTATTGTGAAAACTAATTTCAATACTTTGGAAAAAGAGTGAGTGCTTCATCGGAATCAAAATATGATTCATTGTGTCCTAAGTATAATAAATAAAAAATTTAATAGAATATTTTATTTTATCACCAAGGAGATTTTATATATTCATAACAGTATAAAACCCCCATTTAAATAATCTAGTCAAGTTTCTCTATATCATTTATTGTTCTCCCTCGATTATTTGTATCCTAAATTCTATCAAATGGTATAATTGTTTTTAATATTGATCATACATAGCATATAACACTTATATCCATTATTTATTTCTTTTTTAATTATATAACCATTTTTTCTCAAGATATTTTACTTTTTTTCAATACTCAAAATTCTTATTCTCTATTGGATAAAGCCTTATTGACTTCTAAAAATGTATTTAATATTAAAAAAATTATATAATTATCAACAAAAAAACCTACTAATATTTTTGGAACTCTTTTTTTTCAGAATGAATTTGAAACAAGGAACGAAAAAAATGTAAAAATGATACAATAGAAAAATTCTAGGATCAATTATATTTTAAAAAAACTTCTAAATAAATTAAAATTAATTCTATGTGCAAAATGTTCAAAAATAAACAAAATGACTACTTGTCTATTAAAACAAGGCACACAAGTCAGATTATATATCCCATTATACGTTATATTAGAAATAATTTATTTTCATTATAAATAAAATCAATTATAAAAAGGATGATAATAATGATTTTTTAAATATTAAATAAAATCAAAATGTAAATCAAAATCCACCAATAAATGAACCCATTGAAATATCCCGACATAGTAATTTACAACTACCAAAATTTTATTGAAATACATCAATCATTTAAAAAACGATAAGTCTGAAAATTAAAAGGTCAAATAGACCAATTTTTCCTTATTGTCGAATTTTATGGGATTACCTAATTAGTATTATCAAGACTTATTTAGGGGACTATTTCCTTTGGTGAATAAGACACCACATAGATTGAAGAGTGAGGATAAATTAAAATTGAGAATTTTCCCATTATATCTAGAAATATATTCAATAACATGGTTCAAATAAATATATGCCAATATATTTTCTACATGGAATCAGGTTTTTAACACCTTTATAATGAAAATTTTATACAAGATGGATGAAAACTATAATTAGGAAAAAATCAAAATTTTATTCACGATGATAGTGAGTTACTCCATAAATATTAGAAATGGATTTTATGATTACATAGTTAGTGCCTAGACCATTAGTGTACACCATAGTTCCTCATATGTACTATTCATATTATTCATACACTATATAACCATGTTATAGTGTATAGGTCCCCATATTTTTAATTTTATAATTAAAAATTTAATAGTTAATATAATTTTTCAACACGTTAAAAAAACTCACAATATTAATCTTTTCAGATATGAAATATAGAAAATAAATAAACCAATATTTTTTATAAATATTATGATAAAATTATTGAATTTGATAAATCACGTTATCTAAACTACCATTGTGTGAAATTCCACCAATTTTATGTGATTGATAATTTGAACTATTGATTCCTCAACATTTAAATTATTTTATTTCCATCTAAAAATTAAAATATTTATAGGTTTGTAATTTTGATATATCATATGGTTGATCCAATAAATAATAATTACTGTAATGGTAATATAATCCATACAAATATATAATGAAAATAATAATAGGATTTTATACATACTTCCCCCCTCTAATCCCAAAACGTCCCATAAAATTATTTAATAATATATAAAATTGTTGAATATTATAATTCATAAGAAAATTTACAGGGTTTGATACACTAAATGCAATTTATATTAGTCTCTATTGAGGATAAAAAATGATGATATGAATACACAAAAAGATATTTTTAAAAATAAAATAATCCATATACAATATTTGATTACTAAAATTGATAAATATTTAGTGGTATATAAAAAGATAAATTTCCAAGAACTACTGATGTGTATCATAGTTGGAATTTTATGATAATTAAAATTAATTGTGGTCTCAAAACTCAACAAAAAGATTAAAAATATCTTCAAAATGTAAAGTTTGATAACACTAGAAATAAATACATGGAATCATTTAAAAATACAAATTTATAAATCATGACTTAGATTACCTTTAATCAAATTGGTCCATTTAAAAACAAAAATGTAAAATTATCATTAAAAAATTAATAATCTGAAGAATAATTTGGATGAATAGTTTTAAGGGATACCAATAATATTGAGTAATTTTGATCTAACCATCCCATTCAAAAATTTAATGAAAAATAATCATGAACCTAGATTGTTTAAATTCCATGGGATTTTATATAAACACCAAATAATATTTTTATTCTTTGAATCATTAATTTAGATCCCAAATTATTTTATGTCGTTGATCAAAATTTTATCAAACAAAAATTAATATAAGAATTTATTATATTAAATTTAATAGATGATTGTGGCGTTTCCTTCATAATATGATCCCATATAAACATAGATATATAGGAATATATGTTATCCCTTTTAATATAGAAAATTTTAGAATGTTCAACTATATGGTTGATCTTAGTTCAAGTAAAACGTTGATCTCATTGCAATTATTTAAACATAAGAAATTATGAGTACTATTTCCTACCACTATTTTCAAATAATTATAAATTTGGTTTGTTACTCACTAATTTGGGAGGTATTTTGATATTCTAGTTTGTGTAGGTATGTTTTACCTACCTATTTATTTTCATATATTTTACATGCTGTGTGGCATTGATTTTTCTTTCATACATGGTAGGACATTCCATGAAATAATAGAATATATTATAGATGTTTTTAAGGGTAAATTTTTATTTCATATTATGATATCAAAAATAATATTTCATTGAAATTAAATAAACTAAAAAATCCATAAAATTCTAGGTTCATTCAGGATTTGTGCCTCTAAATTTTAATAAAACTATTGATGATTTTCATGAATAGTTTTATGAATTTTTGATGAAATTAATAGAAAACTTCTTGTATATAGAAATTTTATTTTTAATACACTCAATGAAATAATAAAAACCATTAGATGAATATTTGGGATAGTTTAGAGATCATCTATGTTTGTTTACTTTATAAAATATTTTATACCAAGTCATTGATTCTGAATATGATGTGGACTTAGCTGGGTTCACCAATGATAAAGATGTGTCTTTTTTCACTACATTTATTAACATATAGATTTATGATCTTGGATATTCTAGTAATATGGGTCTTCCATTTAATTAAAATTCACTATTTTTTGGATCATAATCCCTTTCCATGTCCCCTAAAATACTCACTATTGGTGATACTAATTGATTACATATCATGACATCATCTATGATAGAATTACATATAGAATATCATTTAATATAACTTAAGAGTAATAATGAATCTATCATTATTGAATATATAACTAATATTTGAGGAAAAAATATTTCACATTTTATGCATTACGTACCAAAGGAGCCTAAACATAAGACTATAGTAGAGAGACATGTAATATTGCGTCCTAGCATGAAGAAAGTTGTTAGGGTTGAAGTAACAAGTATACATAATGATAGAATCATATTTACCATTTTATATATCATAGGGTTTAATCATGTTATTTATGTACCTAAAATAGTGGAGTCATTTATATCCAAAATGTGATGAATATCAAAATTCAAACTATGATAGTGAATAAATTGTGATTTATAATTGATTAAAAAAACAGACCTTTTAAGTAAGGAAAGATAATTTTCAGTCACATACACTGATCAAATACTATATGTATATATATAAATTACATATTCATTTTTATTGAATTTTATTCTAGTAGAAACTGATTCTAATAGCACATAAATAATAGGAATATAATGTATTACGTATAAATTTGGATGTGTTTCCGGTTGATGATTACCTTTTGGCATGTTTTGGATCTCATGATACCTTTATGAGGTATATTATATATATTTTACTAGTATTATAGAAGATATAATTTATGTATTCATAGATTATTTCTATAAATAAATATATATATATATATATATATATATTTAATTTTGAAATAAATCCTGAAAATATAGAAGTAGTTGTACAAATATGTTAATAACAACTCTTATTTTAATCTTGGAAATGTGAAAAATTATGTTTATTAAAGTAATAATACCAGTTCAAAAGGATATTAGAAGGTGGATAGAGTTATTAAATTCTATTTTTTATGTGATCCAATTGTTAACAGCTCTTAAAAATAATAAATGGATTAGTATTTTTTGTAGGAATACTAGTTTCGACTAGCATATTATCAATGATTTTTCAGAAATCACAAAGCCCCTTTATTCATTATTAGTAAATGACTAACAATTTGTATTTTATGAGGTTTTATTAGAGTTATTTAATATTTTTAGTTATAATATAAAATATTTACCAAGTGTTAATGCCTTTGATTAAAAATTTCAATTTTTTGAGATGTGTGAAGATAGTTTTGTGAAAATGGGGGATGATTATGTGTGTAGGAATTAGGAAAGTATTCATGTGATCTATTTCAAAATTAAGAATTTAGATTACTCTAAATTAATTAAAAACTATAAAAAATGTTTCAAGATGTAAAATTTTCTTAAATAAATTATAGTATATGTTGGGTTTCAATGTCATAATATTCCCTAAACATTCATCTATCAAGAATCATTATGCTAAGAAAAAAATAAACAAATACATCTGATAATGACTTATTAGTGACTTAAATATATAAAGAAGTCATGGATAATACAGTTTTCCTAAATGTGGTTAGTGAATATTTGTATAGGTTACCTAAATCCTTTGATGATCAATAATGTGATATAAAATATCACCTAGAGATGAACATTGTAATATTGTTTTAATGAAAAAAAAAATCTATTTTATTCAAAAATTATTCAAATTATCTAGGATTAAGAGTCATTCCTTAGTAAATTTCACATAAACAAGGATTTAAACTTTGTTGAATGTTAAAATATTAGTTTTATAATAACCCCTTGATATTTATATTTTTTGTTAATTGGATACTAGGGATATGTGTTATTTCAGAGGATATGCAACCCATTCATATAAGCTATCACTCGTTACCATGGGGGTGGTCATATTTGGGATAATAGCATAACCCAAAAGTACATTAAGTATGGTTTTTTATTAGCCTTCTCTATTTAAGGATCCATGAATTCTTGTAATAATGTATAATTCTTTCAAGATTTTGGATGTGTAGGTTAGAATAATTTGTACCACAATAAGGGATTTTATAGATATTTGTTCGAGTTTGTGTATTATAATATATGGGACCATTTCCATATTATAATTAGAATGATTATGTTATTTTAGATGTTGACTATGTGTATCTACGGGTTAATGAAGAGTAACATTTGAAATATCAAAGTTTTAGTTTCATTAAGTTTATCAATAGAATACCATCTATTAATTTGTAGTTCAAAAGGAATTAATAACTAAAATAGAACACATATGAATATTTTAAAGGTGAAATAATTAATAAAAAAGTTTGGTTCTGTTCCAAAAACTAGTAAAACATGTCACCCACTACCTAATAGAGAAAATATGACTCTAATAGAGAGACCAAATAAATTTTAGCGAACATCGTTTCTATTTCATAGACATATAATAAAACTATAATTGATAAGGATCTGTAACTCAAAATGACATCCTATATGATCCCATAATTATATATCATTATATAAATCTCATTAGGAATAGATTTAATTTTATTTAGATTTGGATCACACATCCTTTAATTTTACCAAATCCTGGGACATTGATTTGATAAAATCTTATGGAATAACGTTATTATCATTGAATGAGTAAGAGGAAATCAAGATAGTCTTATGAAATATCTTATATTTTTAAAAGGGAAAGAAAAAAGTTCTTAAATCTATCATTCAATATAGGGACATTAATTATGGTCAAAGGCACATTTTTATTAGATTTAAAAATATTTTTTCCCATCATGTTGTTGGGAAAGTGGTATGAACCTTAAAAAAATTTTAGAGTACATATTAATGTGGTTGTAGAATTAGTTATAGAAGAGTATAAAAAAATTAGAGTTAATTTAGAATGAATGACAAAAAAATTGGATAATTGAAGGGATTTTATGCTATATACATTCTTTAATGAAGACCCTCCACGTTTCTAATAGAGAATTATAAATGAAGTACTTTATGGGAGTTAACCGAAGGTAATTATTATATATTATTTTTTGAATAAATTTTAATCATCTTGTTTTTGACATTTTGGATCTCTAGTGATCACTTGTAGTCTCTGAATTTTTCTATTCCTTTGTAAAATAATAACATTTGGTTGATAATTTCTACTGGTATTCAATCAAAAAAATAAGATAATTTTTTCTCATGGAAACCAAGATAAGAATGGTCAATCATATTGTTCTGGATGTCAGTCTATTACATAATAGTATATTCATTATTCATTTGGTCAACCATGATTTTTCTTCTTTCAACTAGTCATCTCCCTATTTTATACACTCATATTATTGGAATAATTTAAATTTTAATTGATTATGACTTTTCATTCAATAAATTGATGTACAATATGACCCCTATGATGATTCTTTTCTTGATGTTGAATAAAAAACCACACAAAATCCATGATTAGTCTAGGACATGTTTGAATTATCAATACCTGCTAAATTTCTATATGACATCAATATTTCTTTTTATCCGGTGGTTTATTTACCTTCCTAATGGAACCTTGGATTATTATATTCATATTATATATTGTCATATCATAATCCCATAATTAATAATCAATGAATTATTTAATTTCACAATGCCTGGTCAATTACTACCTACAAATGAACATTATTTTAATCTTGTAGTTGGTTTTCCTTCCCCATGAACCATGTAATCAATTAGTTCTCATAGGTGGTCCGTTTTTTGTTAATATGAGACTACATATCAGCATGGGGTCTCATAGAATGTGTTTGGTGTTGTCGATTTTCTAGTATTATTGGTATGTATCATTGAGGGTATGGTCACTTATTCTATCATAGTATATGGGATTTTCTATTAATATTGATCATTTATTTATATATTTGTTCAATTTTATAATCACCTATGAGATGTTTGGTGGTGTTCTTATTATTTAGTGCACAATTCTTTCAAATTTTAAGGGGAATAATAGAACTCCATTCTAGAATATTCTTGTATAACTCCCCTCATATTTGTACCAATTACATTTACATTTGAGACTTAAGTTTTAGTATATAATATTTTTTTCTTTATTAAGATCTAGAAATAGAGAAATAGAGGAATTATCTAAAAGAAAAAAGTATTCTCTTAGTTGAACAAAATCATTTTTGAGCTTCTATATTTATGGTATGTTTTTAAATTGATATAAATTTTACTTCTATTGAATAATATAATTAATTAAAAATATGAAGTTTTTTTAATTTTTTTTCAAATATGACATATTTAATATAATTTACGCCATTAATTCATGAAAATTAATTTTATAAAAAATCAGTACTGGTTGGAAACACCTTTTGATTTCTATTTATGTTATGACTAGTTCTATTCCATATAGTTTAACTAAAATCACTTTGAATACTTTTTTGAGGATTCAAATTTTTTTTCAACCTTCTAGAAACCCTTAAAACGTTTTATGGAATTCTAAAATATTAAATCTATTTTTATCCAATCTATATTAGATGTTACTCTACCTAATGATTCATAATTGTTGATATTGTTGTGTTTATGTGTGGAGGGGTCTTAATGTTCCAAAATATAATTCAAATCTGTACACATAAAAAATAATTGATTTTTTTCTAGAAATTTATTTATATTGATCATAATTTTTACTACTTTTTTCTATAATGTTTCTTAAGTTTGACGTAATATTATATCATTTAAAAGATTAACCATTTATTTTACATCATGTATTTAATTAGGTTCATCACATTCATTTCAGAAATAATTTTTTTCATTTACTATACCTTTGGGGTATGATTTGAAAACATTATAATATTTACTCTTTTGGATGGGTTTTAATATTTTAATCTATGCATTTAATATGTTATCAAATAATCTCAAAATCCGTTAAAATTTTAAAGCCTTTTATCTATAACTGATGATCTAGTTAATTATTCATTCTTTTATGTATAAATCCATCCCATCACCAATTATGTTTATCTATAAAATGTTTAATATATGATTTAATTAACTAAGAGAAAATTTATGATTTTTAATTTGATTTAAACTCATTGAGAATCCATTATAAACATTTTCAATATTTATATTAATGAGTTATTGAAATAGTTTGAAAACAAAAGGATAAATTCACTTAATAGTTTCATAACTAAAAATTATGAATTTATAATTCATTTATATTCTACCATTATTCACTTAGTTCACGAGTCAAGTAATACCATAATTAAACAACATTTTAATGTTACCTTAACTCGTTGATTTTTGTTTGACACTTGTTTTAATCATGTTTTCTCTAAAATTTCTCACTAAATTCCAATATTTCTCACATATTTAAACTTCCCCTTGATAATTATTTTTATTTCATCATTATTAATGATCATAGCTCCATGTGTTTTTATTCTTCATTGATAGTGAACATAGATTAACATTCATTAATGAATTTAACCTTATTCATTTACAATAATAATTGTAAAAATAAATAATATATTTGAATATATTTAATGATACATAGTAAATGACATTATTTTATGTGAAAAAAATTATAGATCATATTGATATACTTATATTATTTTAACGTACAGACAAATGAATCTAATGAATCATTAATCAATAAAATAATGCACATAAATTTACAAAACATTGACAATATAAATTTGTGAAGAACTTCATGGGAATATTAACACATAATTTCAATCTAATACTTCATTTATTGGGAAAATAGAATTAAATAAATTTACATTTTATAATCTATGTGGTACCATTTTTTCATACAAAATGAAATCAAATTATCCTCTATTAGTGGAAATGAATACAAATCATGATGTTTTTAAGGTAAGGAAGAATATTTCCATATAGTATGATCTTCAGTAAAGGAAATTGATGAAATTAAGTTATTTCATTAATAAATTATTAAAAACAGGAAATTAATTTTTAATGGGAAGATTAAACATGCTATATTTCAATATGATTTATTTCGGAACCTTGGTACCATGTGTCCTATAAAATTCCATAGTTATGAAAAAGATGATACAAAAATGATGAAATATTCTATAGAGGTGATTGGAAAGATAACTGATGAGATGGAATTTATTATGAATAAAAAATCATATTTGAAAAAAGTATTTGATGAAATGGAAGTGGAGGATATATAGGATGATAAACAAAAAAATTGGATATTGAAGATAATATAATTGATAAAACATAATCTTGTAGCAAATTGATGGTGAATATGATGAGGTCGATGGAGTAGCATACCTCGATATATAGATGTAGGATATATTGAATAAATTAATTTTTTTAGTGTTAATGAAAATAAATCAAATATATTTTTACAAGATTCAAATATTTATAAAGAAAACATGATAAAAACCAAATTTAAAGATAAAGGATAAAATTGTTTAACTTGATAAGCTGAAAAATATAACATATTCGTTCATATCAAGAACAATGGAAAAGATGATAAATGGAATATTGATATTTAAAATATCATTGTAATAGAAAGATTAAAAAAGATCAATAATATGAAATCAGAAGCTATCATGTTGAGGTTAAATTATATGGATTAATAAATATCTCGGATTAGTGGGATGAAATTAGGATATTGCATTATGAGGGTTTTAGTGAAATTTGTTTTTGAAGAATATAGATAAAAAAAGTTAAAGTACTATATATATTGATATAGGTTTTATCAAATATGAATCAATTATGTGACCTTATCCTAAAAAATTCAATCACAATAGAGGTTAAAACATAATAACCAACTTTTTAATAGAAGGAATAATTGTGTGAAACATAAAAAATAGTAATAAATTAATTAATTAACATATGTATGTAATGAACATTAGGTTTTATTATACTATAAGGACGAATTATGAACAAATTGTTTTTTGAAAAAAGGTACATCAATGATTTATATGATACAGGGAAGATGAGAATAAATCAATATTTGTAGAATGTTTTTGAAGGATAATATTTTTTATGATAATAATAAATCCACAAAGTCATCCATTTATTATGAATGATGTAATTTAATATTCTATTGGAGAAATAAAATGGTACAATATTTCTTATTAAGGTTTTATTATGTATGATAACATTCTATCATAGGTTTTATTCATTGTAAGATAAATGATAACACATTATTTCAAATGGAGGAACAATCATACCAATAATCCAGGTATGGGATGAAATATTCTTTTCTTGAGAAGAAAATGGATGTGAATGATGATAAAGTTGATATTTATTTAGATGAAATATATATAGATGGAGTATGGATTCTAAATCGTATATAAAAATTCTACATGATTTGAAATAAGAATCGTATAATCGGAATTATATATGAAAAAAATGGTGTATGATCAAAGAATAATGTGGGAATCATTATAATAAAATCGAAGAAGAAAAAAATTAATGGAAATGACATGAAAAAATGTTTTTATTGGTAATTAAATAATTTTTTTCATAATTTATATAGCATAATAATAATGTGTTGCTTGGGATAAGAAATAAATTTCACCAAGAAGTATTTAACCATATTTGGGGAGGATAGTGAAATAGTTATCAAGGTAGATCACATTAAAGGTAGTACATATTATATTAGTAGATACGAATATATGTTATTCTGATTTTTTGAGAACATTATATCCATACAATAACACAAGGTTATAGTCATACATTCACCCATCGTATCTCTAAGATAGTTATGAAGACTAGTAAACTAAAGGACATCAGTTAAATGTGGTTGTTGGAGTTAGTTCACACTATTATTTATATACTAATATAAATAGGATAAATCCATGTGTTGTTGGTATATATGCTACTAAATTTTGAATCTAGTATGATAATATGGTTTATAGTGATTATATAGAAATTTATGTGGTTTAGTTTCATAGAACCTTATATATGACAGGTATATGGGATTTTTTGAAAAAATATAAAATTATATACCAACAATGGCATGAATTATTAAATTATCCTTTTATGGGATTATATTTTAAATCATTGTAAAGGATTTAAATTTTTCATAGTTAAATACCATAAATAGAATGTTATATTTGTTAAGAGGAACCATATAAACAACAACATGGATCAAATAATTCTTATGAAAAAATCTATACAAGATATGTAATCGTAAGAAATAGTCCTAATATTTATTTATGTCATTAATATGTAATTTTTCTATTAATGTAGTAAAAATAATCAATATGTTATGTGGTATAGAAAAAAGTCTACAATAATGTAATTTTAATTCTTCTGAACTATTTTAATTATTCTGAACAGAAATAAAAAACACAAGATTTTTTAATCACAAGGAGATAATAGATTATGTATTGTATATAAATGATATATCATGGAATATAATGATTTAAAAAATGTTTTTGAAAACTTTTAGAATGAAAAGATGTAATTATTTTTGAGAATGATATGATTTTACAAAATAATCTATTATAAATGTCTACATAAAAATTATAGTGTCTTATGTATCTTAGTTGGAGTATATGGGAATAGTGTATATTCAAATGAAGACCCTAAAAATGATGATTTTGAATAATATTTATTATACATATGTTAGTCCAAAATATGGGATAAAATATATTGTAAAAACAAATTTTGTGACAGAAGAGTTATAATAAAAAAGAGAAGAATTATTTCACTACATTAAACATAACTCATATGAAATATACGGGCTAGTAGTTGTAATCAAGAAAAAATTGATGATATTTTCACCATGTTATTAAATGGATTTCATGAATAAAAATAATAATAATTAGAAATAGAATTTTTTTAATCCATATAACAAATAGAATATTGGATCCAAATGGGTTTTCTCAAAAAAGGTGGATTATGTGTTAATATTTTTTTAATTGAGGTTAGAATTATGTCCTAATATTATCCCCAAAATATTGGTATTAATGTTGAAGAGGTGTTTTCTCACCAAACTTAGAAACTAGAAATATGATTATTTTTTCCCTAATAGTGTAAAAGAGATCAGATTTTTTGAAAATGAATTATCAATATAATGTTTTAGTAAGTGTTCTTTAAGGGGATGTTTAAATTAAATATCTATGTAAAGAACATATATATTTAGATGAGAAAAATATTTTCTAGTTAATGAATGATTATTATTGAAAAAATTATTCAAAAAAATTCTATTTATAGATTGAAAAATAATTAATGATATATAGATTCCATAATTGTAGAAGTAATCATAATATTGATGTTAAAAATAGAATGATAATAGGATTATTTTATATATATATTATGAAACTATTATCATTACAGGGTCCAATAAGGGTTAGTGAATGTACTTTGATGAATTCATGGGTGAAAATTTGAGAATTCAATAATAAGTGAGTTGCGGATTTTCCATGGATTGTATGTTGTACAATGAAGGAAGCTGAATTTTATTTATAAATATAATAAATCCAAGGATATAATGAAAATATTTGTAATATAGAATTTATATAAAGGGAAATTTTTTTTTTCTACATGAATAAATTTTCTTATGATGTGATAATTGAAATGTTTTTTGAATTAAATAGAATTGGACAATTATTTGGATCATGTTGTACTAAATTACTAAAAGACTGTTTATTTAATATTTTTTACATATTAAACTAAACATTAATTTTTTATCCTAAGGAAATAAACATATTATTGATGAACAATTCATGTTTATTTTAAATTTTAATGGATTTTGAGGTTATTTTATGATCCACCACTATATTAGTAGTTATTTTTATATATTCCTTCATGTGTGTAAAGATTTTAATGATTCATGATATGAAAACAATTATATGTTACATGATGTCCTTTTTCTAGGATTTTTTTTATTTTTCGTGGTTTATACAATTTTAGGATATCATTTTATTAGGCTTTAAGGATACAACATATATGGTGGTTATTAAAGATTTTATTCAACACTTATGTATGTAGACATGAATTTAGGATATTTAATTCTATTGGAATTGTATTATTACATTCTAGTGGGAAAAATAAAGTGGCATGTCCCAAGACACTGGGGCCCACCAGGGCAAGTAGTAAGCTCTATCTACCACCCAAAACTAACCACTAATAGACCATTGGATAGTGACTAGAACAAGTAAGTCCAAAGTAACATGTGAGGATTTAGAATGTATCATCATTTAACAAAAATACATATCCAATAATATATATATAACATAAAATCATTATTGTATTATACATTAAAACAACTGAACTATATAATGTTGCATGCGTGAGATAAAAATTATCAAGAACAACACTAAATAATATTAATATGAGTGGAAATAAAACAGGTATAAATTCCATGAAAAACTGACCTGAGATAATAAAAATAGAAAAGTTCATGATAATAAATACAAATAATTCAACAACTACCAAAACCACCTTCACCATGTACTTCTTTATGACACTACACCACAACAACACTAGTTCAGTTGATATGATGTTCATGAAATCCAAAATAATGAAATGAAAAATTTACACTTACACAACACATGTAGGCAAAAGGCCTATATTTGGGGCTGTAAAAAAGACATAGTTTAATTTCATGGAAATATTATGTAATATAAAAAAGTAATGCCATATAAAAAATATGATCATAGAAAATATTAGGTATTCCATGTTCTCCGTATAATTATTATGGTCATGAAAACTTGAATAAAGAAGATATCAAAATCTTCTCATCTCAACTCTAAAAAGGATCACATAACAATAATACCTACAGTTTATCAAAATACAAAAAATATCAACAAACCTCATGTCAACATGCCACCTATTTGCCATAAATTAATAGAAGCCACAAATATCAGAACATGATAATGCCCGTGACAGCTTAATCACATAATATTCCATCGTTTACTACCTCATAACCTACATGACTCCACTCTACAAACATATTAGGGGACACATACATCAATTGGTTGTCAACATTATTCAATTGGGTTCCCAAACCTAATTGTTTATGTTCCTATAAGCAAACATTTTATAAAACACTAATGTATATGTGTGGTGGAACAGTACTACATCACATGGTTTTATACGAACCCCAATTATACTATGTGTGACCACCACCATGTCTGAATTTTGGAGATAAAGATCCCATGTTGAAATGGATGACCAATGATGCATGAATGGATGAAATTTTACCCTATATCCATGGTGGATAGATCAAATTAACAATATATACGAGGTAATTGATCTTAATTAGTAGAATATCTATAGGTGTTATTGACATTATTTTTCTCTAAGCAATCTCCACCATATTCAGTGATTTGTCAATAATGTAATGTATCACTATAGTGTATAAACACATAAAACAATACCCCTACCATTGATGTGCATAAAAACATTATAATCATCATTACAAATATATATGAGTGTACTAAAAAGTGATTGATTATTACACCAAGGTGAGATAACTTAAATAATGATAAAAACAATATAATATATGACATGTATAAAATGGGTAAATGATATTTATGCCTATAGAAGTTACAATAATCCTGAACATATAGACTACATATAATTAGTATGAACACAGTAATAAAAATTTTCTGGAACATGTTTTCTATAATTGTAATTTATTTTTGCAATAAATGTTGAGTCATAAAACTAGAATAATTTTTAATTACTATTAATTTAATTTTGAATAAATATTCTATAGAAATATCATGTCGGGTTGGACTGCATGGAATTCTATGTAATTTACAAGACATATTTGTCTTATAGACCTATCAGTCATGTACTTCACAAACATCATGAGCCATGTCCATGTTTTATAGAGTGTATAGTATATCCCACATGCTCAGTGGGTCATCTGTACAACAATATAAATACTCAAGTATATAAATATTTCTAGGGGAATAGAATAACTGATGTGTGACCAAGAATCACACCATGTGTAATATTTATATCTACCTAGTGTCCCTAACTAAGATTTTAAACAAGTAAAATATTTCATAATTAATTTTCATGTGAAATTTATATCCCATATAAAAACTATTGCTACATGGGGAATGGGATATATTATGTGTCATAGGAAGAAAAACATATTTTTTATTAGGAAAACCAAATACAAAACATATTGTTTTGTTATTTCCATTATTGTATCAACATGATCACCGGTTCATGTGTCTAAAACATAATTACTACTAATTTAACATTTTCTATTCATTACACCACAATGAATCTCCATTTTATTTATCCACTGTGTGCCAACATATATATCTCTTTTGGACCCACATTGTCAATCTCATGAATATATATATTTATACACCCTCTATTTCAAACTCATTAACTTTCTTCACCTCACTATCTTGATTAATTAATTTTGAAGCTCTAACGGAAGAAAATATTATATGTGAGTAAATAACATGACTGTTAATGAATGTTAAAAAACAACGATTAAATATTTTTTAATACCACCAAAGTATTCTATCATAAATATTAACGTTAAACAAATATATAAATGGTAATTTATTGAATGAAAAAATAACTATGATTACAGGGTATCATTTTAGAGGATTTCATATAAAAAAATATCAGAGTTTAATATTCATAAATTATCCATTAAATATAATTACTTTATATAATTAATTGAATCTAATCCAACAAGAATAATCATATATATATCAAAAACATTATATATTAAACATTTAGCATCAAATAATGCACTATATCAAAAAAATTCATGTCATTAAGAGAATCATAATTATCAAAATAAATTATTTTACCAAAATAAATGTATTTCCCAAATAAAATACATTAAATATAATTATCATCATTCTAATTTCCCATGTCTAGTTATTCGTTTTTCACAATTAAAATTAAACTTATTTAAAATGTAATCAAATATCCAATGAATAACTCAATGTTGGAATATATATATGAAATTATCATGATATCAACAAATTATTTATTGGAATCAAATATGAGGGATATTGGATCAAACCACATGATAAATGAGGAAAAATGAATAAAATGTTTCCAGACTCATGATGATAACCTCAATGATTAAAGAATCTGACCAATGTCACTACGCTCTTATTCAAATATTTTGAATATAATTTCATATTGCCTAAATAACTTTCATCCATATCCATCACTCATCTAGAATTCATATTACATTTTATCCATACCAATTTGGAAAAAATGATATTTATAATGGGGTATAATTTGAACTAGGATTCAGTAACATAATGACATGATATTTCCCGTTCTGACATCGATTTCTTCAAAATATAAATTATAGCTATTCCATTTATAACAGTATATTCTAGACATAACTTTAGTGTTTAAATTTATATTTATAAATATATGTAGTATACAAAAATTCTCACACTCATGATATTAATATTTTTTTCTTAAAAAGTAATAAATGTCCGTTTAAATTCAACTAGGCCAAAATTCCACAATAAAATAAACATTACACCCACTATTATATTTTGAAATCAAAAAAATAAAAATAAATATTGTTCATCCACAACGGTAAATGTAAAAGTTTACACCGCTAATTTATATTCGAGATCATGACTCAAAAATTGAATAATTTTTTTCTTGGGTAAACATTTAGGGGACTAGAAACTCCACACCATTAATAAATTTATAAAAAAAGGATATGACTAAATCTGTTAAACCAATGATCTCTTGAAATATACACATACAGAAAGAATCCCATTACCAAACACACATTATCTGACATTATATGTATAAGCTCAATTATACCTTGAAGTAATCTATATAAGGGAACAACTGCCATTAAAATGAAATTTATATCAATTAACTTAATAATTTAATCGTTAAAATCTGTTATAACTTATAAAATCCTTCCTAAAATCATGAGAACACATTACACATCTCTTACCAATATTTTATACCAAAAATTATCCCTTCTAAAATCACTCATCCTTTTAAATAAATTGAAAACTAGGAACCATTGAAATAAACCATATTAATATTTTTTAAAAGGGAAACATATATAAACGAATTAGACATACCACTATTAAATAGATCACCATAAAATATCATATTAATACCATTATTCTCTTCTAATCCCTTCCTTAAGTGTAATGAACTATATATTTCATACATAGTCTATAAAAGTTAAAATAAAGGATATATTTGAGACCTCATCCAACAAATAATCATCACTCAAAAATACACATATACCAAAACCACTAACACATATAATAAATGAATTAAAAAATATAATTATTACTCATTTTTTTCTTTCATTGAAAACAAAACAAATTAATCTTTTGACTCAAATCAAACTATATCTGATTCCTAAGAATACACTTTTGAGTTTTATTTTAAAATAATAACATATATTGATTAGAACATCAAGAAATATCATCAAACTCTATATGATACCATGTATTATACCATTTATCATTGATTACCCATTCATCCACAATCTAAAGTGGAGTGTCTAATCCCATTCAGATGACGTTTCTCTAATGAATCTATACCCTGGGATAAAACAATTCAAAATTCATGAAACAGAAAGTATTAACCCATATATAAATTTAACATATCATTTAGTTATGTTTCATACATGATAAAAACAAAATATTGGATATGTTTACACTAATAATGTCCCATAACATTCTTTTAAACCATAGTTATACATTACACATTCCAAAACACAATATTATCCTTATAAGAATGACAAAAAATAATAGTGGAATGGTGATGTACACTAGCCATTATGAGAATGTGTCAGGTGAGGCACCTGATAATATCTGATCATGTATTGATTATACCACACTATATCTCTTATACACACTGTTTAGGTAAAATCAAAATTAAATTGGGCAAACCAGTCCTCTCACTTCGATATGATCCATCTATACTAAATATAGATACAAGAAAATATCTTCCAATATAAATAAATTTCATAAAAATTTATATCTATTCCATATATGACATTAACCGTAAATATATTAGTACATAACTTTTAATTTCGGTTTAATTTGTAGACAATGAAAAAACTATGGATACACTCAACCAACCTCTCTGGAAAAACATTGTTGGATTTAATGAAAACTATAGATAATTATATATTTATTACATAAATATGGTATGGGATAAAATTATTCCAATAATAATCACTAGTATTTTATGATTTCATATGTGATGCCTAAAATAATTTGAAGGATGTGTTGGTAAAACCTTGAAAAAAATGTGAAATGAACAATAATCACTCAATAAGGGATTCTATTGAATGTAATAAATAAAATTTTCTAGGAGTTACTTGACCACAAAGAGAAACTAATCCCCATTTGAATTTTATGTGTTCTATACTATATTCATGAATTTAATGGTAATTATATAAAACATCCAATTTGTTGAAAATATTATGTATTTGAAGAGTCCAACTCTCCATTGATAGTAAATTACAACCCATAATCTCAAATAAAATGAAAATATAATCAATGGATAATTATATAGTGTAAATAAATAATGATATCACATGGTCATATTTTAATACAATGGAATCTGGTATATGTTATTTATAACATTAGTGACACTCATACTTTCAAATACTATGATAATTATGGAAATAAAAATAGTTAATGTTTATAGGAAATGATGGCACTATAGAATCTCTGTTAAAGTTTTATACACCAACTAAAAGATGACAAGAAAAAATCGTCTCATGTTATAATTAATAATTATTTTATACTGGTGATGTTTACATAAACCATACATCAAACCATATCATATATCACAGAACTAGAGTAATCCATCAGGCACTACTATAGAAGGCCTTCCCATTATCACTATGCAAATGAAGAGGATATCATGGATATGGTGGTGGAAATAGACCCAATAATTATTCAACTATATCCAGATGAACATCACCAACTACTTAATCAAAATCTCATCATATAATTCTAATAATACTACAATAGAAAAACCTGTTATCACATATATTTTTTAACATATATGTACCATTACTAAATATCTCTATCATACACTAGGGACTCACATTCCTATTTCACACCATATAGAACTTCCTACAGAACAATCTAATATGGTTATAATGACCCATATATTTTAGACATAAGGAAAAAATATTTTTAGTTTAATTTTCAATACATATCAATACAATCCACACTATAACCATAATGATAAATTATATTCAGAAACATTCAAACATAAAAAAAACAAGTATATAAATGAACTATATAATTTACAACTATGTTCTTTACAATAAGAACTCTTCATAGACATATTATACTTAAAAACTTTTTTCATGACATGTGGAATGGAAAAATGAGAAGGGGTGAGCATAGATGTCGAGTAACTATGAACATATGTGATATCAATGAATGATAATGTTGGATAATAAGATAAGTATAATTTTATGAGAGAAGGATCAAAAAATATATTTATTATATATAATTAGATAAAAATTGGTAATCATGAGACATGTTTAAGTACTTCTTATACAAAAATTTAATATATAAGAGTATGGAATCATAAATGATCTATCATGTATCCAGAGAATATAATATAAGAATAAGGGAAATTTTATTTAATGAATACAATCATTTTAAATTGATTATTTTGTCAAGGATCACTTCCAGGACTATCATAGTGGATTAGGTTTATTTCTTGTTCCATAATTTCATTACCCATGGTTTACTCCTGGGACTATAATATTAGACAATTTCCCTTAATATACTAGGTTCAATCTTTATTTTAGTCATTATTATCTCATTAGATATATATCATTAACAAATACAGTGGAGGTATATATAATTCTAGGCACACTTTTCACATAATGAAAACCATAAATTCATATTACACAAGATAAAAAACATTGATCATATCATCATATCATAATTCCTGGAAAGGATATGTATTTTATAAAACACATAATAAAATTATAACATAACATCAAGAAAAATAATAATTATTTTAAAATTGGATCATATCTCAGGGAAGTAATAAATACATCAATGTTTTTATTTATGAAAAAACATTTAAAAGATAACTCAGACATTTCTTGATAAAAATATGCTTCTCATTATTATGAAACTTATGATACTCCCAAAAATATTCAGTAAAAATTATTGTTTGAAAATATATGAGGAACATTATACATGAAGAATCAATAAAAAATAATTCATGATTGTGTGGAATGTCATTAATGCGGTGTATAATTAAAAAACACATTCACATTTTCAGTAAAATCCCGAGGTACATTGTTTTGAAAATGATAAGAATATCCTTATAAATATTGGTAAATTACAATAAATATAGATAATACCTAATTTTATTTAATATATAATGAATATTAAAAATATTATTAGTTAACGTTTAAATAATATATATACATTAAATAAAATATTTAGGAACAAAGTGAAAAACAATGATAGTTTTCCTTACAAAATATTCTTACAATGTTTTTTGAACATAGAGAGATGGAAATGAATGAAAAAATTGTAATATAAAAAAGTAACCATAGGATAATAAAATATATATTATTTTAGGATGATAGATCATATAATTTCACTATCATCAAATTTAACCATATGTAATTGCGATAAATTGAGATTGTAACATAAAACCCCTAACACAAGTCAATCATTATTGTTATGCGCAATATGATCTTATATTGTAAATTTAAATATGTAATATTAATTTTAGTGAAATATTTTAATACTTATAATACATTTTGTGTTTTACCTATAACATTTTATTACCGGTTCACTAACAATTATTCCATATCATCAACATTTTGGGTGTTAACTACATCAATTTTAATGTATATTTTGGTTACACAGTGATGGTAATTTTCGTTATAATTATTAATTCATAAATTTTTTTCCCAATTATATAAATATCATTTATATTCACTACATACACATTTATAACCATTCCTATATAGTGGATTTTAAAAATGAACTATATCACTCTGTGGAGACGGTAGTCTCTACGTAGACAAGATTGATGTTTCTATTTTCCAATGAATGAAATTAAAGAGATTTAAATAATAATTAAATTTTATAAAAAAAATATTATATCATAAATATAAAACATATATATTTAGTATAACATAATAACAATCAATTAAATATGGCGGTGGGAATTTAATTGTTTCTCTACGTGGAGGTAGTAGTCCATACATAAGAAGAAGTAACACTTTTATCTACCATTTCATAGTTTTGAGTTGTTAAATTGTTTTTGAATCATCGTAATAAGATAAATTTTTATTGATGATATTATATTAATTTTTTTAATGATACAAATAAACTACATGATGATTTCATAGAAATGATATTTAGATATCTTTGTTATGCAATATATCACTCCTTTAAAAGACTACCTTTTGTATACACCTAAATCATTTATAGAATGGTATTATGAGAATAAAATGCAAAATAGGATGAGTATAGGAATTATTGAAATTATATTGATATGGTAATGGTTGTTATACAAATCTCAAATGGTTCTAATAAGGGAGGGAGAAAGGATCCCTTTTATAAGTTAGGGGAGGGACATAAATATACTTTTTAAAAGATATCAATGATATAAGGTCACATTAAGATTAAATTTGATAAAAATGTTAATTTATTATTATTAATTACAATATATTATTTAATTATATTCATATTATATTAATTATTCATTTTTGGGACGCAATTATATCATTATGTCTTTGTTTAACCATCGTTGACACCATTTTAACCATAACTGTGGTAATTTAATTTGTCAAAATTTAATGTTCATTATGACAAAAATATATATACCCTATTAAATTATATTAACAATTATGATTTAAAATATTTAATACATTTTAAAATTATAAATTTATATAAGTGGACTAATTTAATTTAATGAAATAATTCAAACCGAAAAGGAAACTGTTTTAAAAAATAACATTTTTACAATAAAATGGAATTTACTCCCATTACATTCCTTATAAAAAAATTAATTTAGAAATAAAATATGTGATTTAATATGAAATATATATCCTTTATTCAAAAAAATTGTTCAATAGAGATTAATTTAATTTATTGATATAAAAACACATTTCATGTATAATAATCTTCTTATAAAAAAATATGTTTTTATGATAAAAAATAATATTAAAATATCAAGAATAATGATGATTCCTATGTAAATATTTTTATTTTTTATAAATAAATGAATATTATTTAATATTAAATAATATTTAAAACATAATTACACTTTTACTTTAAAATAAAATACTTTTTTAAAACAATCGGCATTTTATCACTATTTACTTCAAAATAAAACATCATTGAAGAATACTAAAACAAATCAACATATGATAATATTAGCTTGATGATTTCAATAATGATTTTAATTTAAAAAAATAATTTTCTCAACATGGAATTAAATAATTATAATTTCTATTGTTGTAAAATTAAACAAAAACATTTTTGTTGAATAAAACGTCATTATAGAAAATGGGAAATTTATTTATTATGAATTAATAAATGAAATTTCCTCATTTAAAATATATTTTCATAATTTATTTATTATTATCAATAACATTAAATTAACTTCTAGGTTAATAATTACTACATTATTATAGTTCATTTAGACATGGAGTTTTGTGTAGGTGTGTTATCAAAATCATCATGTTTAATTAAAAGGAAATACATATTAAAAATTGGGCTCTTACATTCTAACCCTGTAAAAAAACGTCCATCCAAAAAATTCCATAACTATAATATTAAAAATTCATTATATATTTTCTTTTCCGCATTCTCATATACCCATGTCGCATCCTCGACATTCTAATTCCTCGGAAGATAATTAATCAATTGAGTAGTCTTGTTTTGTTAAAATATTTCTCAATGGTCCAATGTTTCTAATAGATTCTAGTTTCTATTAATGTAATGATCCAAGGGGAAATCCTAGGAGTTTATTAGATGTTATGGAATTAGTATGTACTTCCTAATGATATTTTTATATAACACAACATGAACATAATATTGGTTTAGGGAGAGTTATATATGGTAAGAAATTGTCCCAAAATAATCAAGAATATCAAAAGGAAAAATATTCATAGGGTTAAAAAATAATTTATTTATTAATATAATATACTTATTAAATGATTAAATTCATAAAAAAACCTTCTCACTAACATTAAATTCCTTATCTTCCTAATGATTGATAGCAAATCCATTATGTACACAATGAGTTTTCTTGATGTGTAAGATCATTGTTTTTATATAATATATAAATACTTCTAAATTTTTTCTATTTCATTATTTTATACATAATAGGAATTCAAAATGAGTTCAAGAAGGTATGAAGGATATTTGGTACGTTTTTGGAGCTCGTAACCCCAAACGGTGGGGGAAAACATTGTATTTCACTGTTAGTAGAAACTTTGTGACCAAGATCACATAGTCTCTATTAAAATTAAGGAAATGGAAAATGGGGTGAAGCTAAGGCCTGTTTTTTCCAGACCAAGAAATAGGTTCTTCACACCCCAAAAAATATATAAACATCAAAGAATATAATTTTTCCATGTTTAGATCTTGTTTTCTCTAATTGTGGAGCCAATCCATGTGATGTACCCCTCATTTTAGCATGCAGCGCAAAGTTGGTTCACAGTTTAGAAAACAATGCATCAAAACCTTATAAACAACAGTTTTTTAGTAAATTTTATATACTACCCTTAATGTGATCAAATTTTAAACATCCTTTATTATATTTCCATTTCTGTGAATAACATCTCCTCACAATGGTGATGGGTCGTCCAGTTTAATCTAGGATCATCAATATCTAATTTGTTCAAATTTTGGTAAATGATTTTTTCATCCCATTAGATCAATTCTGGTAATAACTTATTGATTTTTTAGTTTTTCATCGTTTATCTTTAAATTGATGAAGTTATCAATGTGTAGGAACAAATGTCATATTTTTATGGAATTCAGCTATTCATTAGACTTCTTCAAATCACGACAAAACTGAAGGCTGATACTAGATGAAGAGAGTTGTTTGATTATGATGTAGTTTGTCTATAATTCATTCCTTAGTCTTTTATGTTTTATTATATGTTTTGTTTATATATTTTAGTTTCACTTGGAATTGAATTAAATCGAATCTAACTTGTGTTTTTGGACTTATTAGAACAAAAATCATGTTAGGGTTTTCACCCATAGGTTGAGTCATTCCATTGGGTGTTCTATCTTTATACCTAATTGAATTTCAAATTTTACACCCAAAAATAAACTAATGGTGTGTTTTCTATTTAATTAAAATGATAATACCTTGCTTATTGATGCTTAAGTAGTGCAATAACATGGCTATCCCCCACCAAAAAATTATAAGTAATTGAATTTAAGTGAAGTGAGTGGCGATCCCAAATCACATTCCTAAATTGATTAAATGTCCATGACCATGTTAAACGTATATTTAAATGACTTATGAAATTTACCATGGCTCATTAGTTATCCAATGTTTTTTATCAATGATATATATTCGTGAATGAAGACACTTAACAATTAAAATGGATGGGATCAATGGCCCAACTAAATTACAATGAATGGAATGAAGACCATTATGGATGTTTAATATAAATAGGAATGGAAACCCTTGCTTCATAATACTGAATTGGAATGCTAGCCCATTATAATTCAATTAAATGGGAATAAGGACCCTTGACATGTTATATGGATATGATCATGTCATCCCTTGTATAAATGTGATACAATATGGAAATGGAAGAGATTTTATGGGAATTTTATCACTTGGGATACTAAATATAAATGAAATACCTATGGACACATTATAAGAATTACATAAATTCTGATACTATTGTTATATTATATGGGTTTGGAATCCCATATTATGGAAATAGGCATGGAGACCCTATAAGTTATATGATAAATAGAATCACTTATAAATGTGATACTGGGCATACAGTTTCTTATAAAAATGATATTGGTCACAGAATCCCTTATATATGTGATACTGGGGATAAAATACATTAAAAATTTCATAGTAGGAATTTGTTTCCATTGATACTACATTAGAGTAATTTTTGCATTGGCCGAAGTAGGTTGTTTTGGCCTATTCACCTTTCAGTATCCAGAGCTCACCCATTTATCGTTATTATTCCAACATTATTATATCGATACAATTCCTTGTTATATGCACAGACATTGTATTTATAGATTCTATTGGTGGTGTCCTATTAATAAATATCTTACACACTATATAGTTTATATAAGGAACCCGAGAATACTATATTACTGTAGTTGTAGATATGGGTATGTGTCCTTTCACGGATTCATGACTTCTTAGTATGAATTATGATGGTTCTATCTATTAGATTATTGGTCCTATGCTTGGGGTGTTGGGATATATTTTTACCTTTTCATACATTTTATGGAACTTCTATTTGCTTTCTATATATTTTTTCTACATTACAGTTACATGAAATACATTTTCATTTTTTTTATTTTATTTAGTTACTTATTTTGAGTATTGATATCAGTTTCTTGATTATTTATATCTAATTCTATTTTTTTCATATGTAATACAGATTTTTATATTTATAAGCGGATTATGGCATCGTGATAATCTAGTAATGAGGGCATAGTCTCCACATAGACATACCCTTTGTTGGTACCACATTGTTTAAAAGGTTGTATTTGTTGACAATAGTCGACAACAAATGTAAAAATGAAAAAGGATATGATGAAAAAATCCCACATTATTGAAATTGTAAAATTTAGATTATTTTTGAACATAATTATCATAAAATGATTATAACATGATTTCTGTCATATTCATTATTTAATTGCAAAGACTGTTGTTGCTGGAAGACAGGGATGTTTTAGTACATTCCCTGAAAAAACTAACTATGCCAAAACTAATCGTTCAAAAAGTATATATCATGGTGGAAGTAGTTCGGGATGATATACACGGACTCTTGAAAAATCTCGATAATAGTGAATGAGCATCGAGTTTCTTGTTGAAGGTGATATTTAAGGTTATTTCATTTCCTAATGTTTTCCAAATCATTGGTCTTCAAAATTGATATTTTGGTGTTGGAAAACAAATTCTTTTCACCTACGAGTTATTTATATGTGAAACGAGAGAGAGAAAATTAACACCCTTATTTACCCCCCCTCCCCCTTTAGTGAGTCTATAGTCCATCAATTTTTATTATAGGGAAAAGGCATACATATGTTGATACTATTCAGTAATTATATTTATAAGATAATTTGAGTTTTCATTCATAATTCAATAATGATGAGTTGTTTTGATGAAATCTCATTTATATGTAAGAATAATTCTAGAACAATTAGACCATAATTTAAGGGAAAAATAAAAAGAAGAGACATTTGAATAAGTCACACTTATCTAAATAAGATGGTGTTCCTAGTTCTCTATACCATTCTAATAATGAATAAATATCAAGCTTGAAAGTAAAGAGAGTGTGGATTCACTTTCCACCAAACATATATATTCTAAGATAAATGAATATGTTTATAAATTTTTACCTCACATGGTCTTTCATGTTATCAGGAGAAATTAAGAACCTATCTGCATGGTATTCCTGAATAATGTGTTATTGTTATTTGTAAAATATTTCAATGCATGTAGGTTGAGATCAACCGAAAAGAAAATGAATATTAAAATATGGAATTGGAATTAGTAGGAATAATTTAATAATTTAATAATATCCTTATACAAATTAAACCATTTGAAAAGAAAGAATTAGTCAATATGTCTCCAGAAGAAAGTATGCATGAACATGAAGAAGGGATGAAGAAGGGAAATGAAGTCAAGGTTTTATATTGGAAAGAAACTACAACGAAGATCATCAAACTCAAATATTCCTTTTAAAACATTTTTATGATGTACGAAGATGAGGTTGAAATATTTCAGAAATGTTTTGAAGAGAAGATGATCAGGATTGATGATCTGAAGACCATCCTCAATATAAAAAGTCTAAAATTGACAGCCCACTTGACAAATCATGAGAAGAAAAATATTGAGCCTTTACAAAGTAAGGAAACACTTTCTACAGGTACTCCGTGTCCCCTTGAGGATTATAAATATGAAATACATTCATCATGTGAAACGAATATCGTGTCTTCTGTGGATAATCTATCACAAGAAACAATGTCTATTTCAACTCAATGCACACTCGAGGAACCTAAAATTGAATGTCCTCCAGAATGTGATAAAAAGATCATGACATATTTCTATGATATACCACAAGAAACTTCTAGGAATAAAGTACAATATAAACCATAGTGTACAGATGTTTCTAAATATGTTTTAATAGAAGTACGGATGGGAAGGAGAATTCAAAACTATTATGGATGCTGAAAGGGGATGCATTATCCACCACCACGGAAATAGTTGATAATAACAAAAAGATGGAATAAAATTCCACATAAAGTGAAAATTTAATCAAGATGATGACCCAAATACCTTATCCAATTGTTATCAAGATGTCATGATATTTGGGAAAATGTTTGTGATGCAACAGGTTTGGGAATTGGGTATTAGATTGTTGGAACAATCCTCAAAATGAAAAATCAAAATGAAATTTCATAAAAAAGGGGAAAATACATATAAGAAGAAGCCACATCCACAGATTTCAAATCATTTGGATATTGTAAATATATTTAGAATGCATGGAAACATCTACGATGTTTGCAATAGTAGTGCCCACCAGGTGTAATTGTGCTCGTCTCAATGTGCATCAAAATATTGTAAGAAAAGAATACAACAGAAGAAGACTATAAATGAAAAAGAATCATTGGGATTAAATCATAAGTATATTTTGAACAAAAATTTCCCCAACATGTTCACAAGAAGAAAAACTGAAAGGACACTTGTTTTTAGATCCATGAAACTGAAAGGAAATTCATCCAAAAAATAAAAAAATAGTAATGACAGACTAATGAACTCGTATAGAAGAGCCAGACCTACTATAATAGTTCCAAATGACATATTGTTCATCTTTCCAGAATATTTCGAATGAATTAAGAACCTTGAAAATTCACAGGCCAACGATGGTGGTAAAGGAAAAGAAAAACATTCACGTGATGAATATAATGTGCATGAGATAATGAAAACCAAGAGAAACACATGTTCAAATTAGTTATTCATGAGAGATATATGAAATCTAGACACATTTATAAAGATTCTATAACCTTAATAACATAGCATGATGCAGTCCTTCATAGGAGTATGAATGTATCATTCATGATTGATATTAATAATAACAATTCTCCACAAAAATCATAACACAATGTGAAGTGATCCATGGAACATCAGCCTAAATCAGAACATATTCTTAGATGTGAAATCATAAATATTAGAGATAATGGATAATCTTGGTTGAGAAAACCTTATCAACCTTTCTTATAACATTGAATAATCAAGGAGGAACCACTTTATTCCCTTAATCATTTTTGTATTATATTTGATTTGATAGTGCGGAGAATTGATGTTTAATCAAGCACTCATGGGGGACCTCAGAAGTAGTGAAATCCATCAACTCTTGATAGCTAAGATGAAGATGAATTGACCTTTTTAAGATTATTCATTTTATAATCAATGAATAAAATGACAAAGGATATCCCTTGTTGAGTATTATTATGAGTGTTTCCCTTTTAGGGAGACAAGTGAATAAGCTTCCAGAATTATTATTTCAATCAGTATCAACTTCAATAAGTATTAAATACAATTTCTCTAGAAATTGATTAAATAAAATGATACTAGAAATGGTCTTTCAATTCTAAATATATCAACCTTGGTAAATAATAATTATTTTCATTTTACAGAGGGTTAATATCTAAATTATTCAGTGTTTCCCTTTTGGAGAGTCATGTTAATAATCTTCTAGAATTATTATTTCAATCAGTGTAAAAATTTTATTTCTTGTCAAGAAGTGGGAGAGAATGTGAAATGAAATTTTTAATGGTCACGATAAAGAAAAAGAAAA
Organism: Viscum album; assembly: GCA_963277665.1. Taxonomy (NCBI): domain Eukaryota; kingdom Viridiplantae; phylum Streptophyta; class Magnoliopsida; order Santalales; family Viscaceae; genus Viscum; species Viscum album. The sequence goes on from OY728143.1 coordinate 1,022,917,454, forward strand.
CAGGGATAGATAATGTTCTCATTTTGATATTGACTCATTCATTTGATGATAACATTAAGGTATTGAAAAAAATAGAAGTTTGGAGATTATTGAGACAACATTGTGAATAAGGTTATATTGGTCGTCAGTAGTTGTCAATAAAGATCAAAGTGAGGGAGATGGTGAATAACTCCCATGTTATTGAATGTTATAAATTTAGATGATTTTTGAAGTAAATTATCATACAATATTGAGAATATGATGACAATGTTATTAAATATTGCATTGGAAAGACTGATGTTGTTGGTCGACAAGGATGTTGCAGTACATTCTCTATAAAATATGAAGATGGTGAAACCGATCATTAAAATATCATGGTGGATGTAGTATATGATAAAATATGTCGAATGTTAAAAATTCGAAAAGTCAGTGAAGCAACATTGATGTTATTTTCAAAGAAAATATTAATAGGGGTTTTGTTTCCTAGTGTTTTCAAAATTTTTAGACCTCCAAAACATAATTTTATTTATTGGAAATGGAAGGAATTATGCATTGGACTGAAAGATATTTGGAATAGGGAAGGAAATCAGTAAATGAAAAAAACCCCATACCGTGGATCATAGACTGTATTCCATCTCTATTAATGGTTCGTAACTGCATACCATGTAATAGGAAAGGTGTGCTGGATAGTTCAAGGAACATGCTGCGATACCAAAAATGATTCGTTATTTAAGGAGTTGTGGTATGTGGGAGGGCTCCTCATTCCTGGAAGAGATACAATACATGGACCGACATGCTTACTGTATGTAGAAGGTTAAAGGTACACAACTAAAGGATTGTTGTACTACTATGGTGTATGAAATATGGTGGGTATGCAGTAATGGATTATAGTACATGGATGGAGTTAAGTATATGTTGACTTTTCTCCCATGTTTAAAATTTTTGTGAAACAGATTATCCAAAGTTGAAAGGTTATTTACTGATATAATTATATTAATCCCATCATTTAGATATATTGAAATCAATAATGAAATATCATTTTTTTCAAAGAACTCAGCTATGTCTGAAATTGGTTCACATGATATATTCTGTGTAGGATGAACTGGTTTTTGAAAGACAAAATAGATCACAAAATCGGAAGGAGTATTCCACCAATGTGATTTGGCATAAGAGATAGTGGTTTTTAAGAGATGAAATAATTAATATAATTTGAGGACGAATTCCATAGATGAATGAAATAGTAGATTAATGATTTACACATAGGCAGTATGCAAAGGTGGTACACAAAGGCGTTATAATGAGGTGGTATGTATAGGTTGTTCGTCGAGTAGGCACAATGTGTGGAGTATGCACGGAGTGTGTCGCATGGGTGGTGCATGGAGCAGGAATGGTACATGGAGTAGGTGCATTACACAGAGTAGAGGTGGTACACATAGTAGAAGTGGTACCCAGAATAGAAGTGGTATGTAGAGGAAGCACAGTAGGCAGAGCAGACATGGTACACAGACCAAGCGTGGTATGAAAAGAAGGCATGGTACAAAAAATCTAGATATTGTACAATATTAGAGACAATTCGAAGAAATTAAAAGCATCATGAAATAGTTTGTCATTATATAGAAAAAAGAGGAAGAATTTCTAGTGAATTTATTAATTTCACTTAAGGAGAAAATTAAATATAAAATGGAATCAATCTGGTACATCAATGGAAGCATTGTCTCATGATAAATAGAGACAAATACATTTATTCCAATCTATTGAAGTGACCTTCTAGTTAATTAACTAAGGGTGACCTCACCCAAGGATGTGGGTTGGGAGGTGTCAATATATGTGATCTAAGGGAAGCAATGGAATATCCCTGAACCTATGTAAATGTTGTGTTTTTGGGATAGTGTGACTATGCCTAACCCACTGTAATCTACGTTCTGTGATTATTATTAAAATTTTGTATGACAGAAAACAATACGATATATGCGCCTTGGACGTAGACCTTTGTTGTGAACGTTGTAAAGAAGTGAGGGTTTGATGTTTTGGATGTGAATGTTTTAATTATTGCACAAATCCATAATACATGTTTTAAAATGGGTTCATACTAACATGGGAGCAGAATATTGTATATAAGAGAAAATAATGACGCCCTAATTCACCCCCCTCTCAGGGTGGACTATGGTTGTTCACCAAAGTCCCTTGTTGTTGGTCAGTAGAATTTTGAATTTCGTGAGATGCGTCTGAGTTCATTTGACACACTGAGCTAGGGGAAACTCAGAGTGGCACCTGGGTCTGAGATGTCACAAATATGTATCAGAGGCTTATTTCATTGACATACTTTTTTTGGACAATATTAAAGAGATTAAGAAATTTGAGGAGTTTTTAATGTGATCTTCCTTGGAATAGCTACCCCATATACAAAAAATCTTAATTCCCTCGAATTAAAATTTTTATATTTTGTATTCTGCTAATTACAGTTGATTTGATTCAAATGTTGGGTTATTCACTTGATTTTTTATATTATAATTAATATGATTGGTGTTTATCTATTATCCATGGCCTGATGAGATGAAGTCAAGGAATAATTGATCATGCATAATATTAGGAACCTTATCGGGGATTCACATGCCATGTATATACCATACAATATAAGAGCAGTATGTGGTTACATTTCTTGTTAATACCATGAGTTCATTGACTGATATAAATATAATTTTTATCAACTACTGATTCATATGGGGAATAGAAAAAACATAGTTGGTACTCATACTATATTCCATGACCTAAATAGTGTTTTCATGATTAGGCTATTGCAGACACCCTATGTTGTCAACTACGGCATGTTTAATCATGGACTATTGGTAACCTAGACTATAGCATGTTACGTGGTGGATTGACTTGGGTCCATATTTTTGTTCATTAGGTGTTATCAGACTTTCTGGATGGGATGTGTTGAACCAATTGGTTAAACCATTTAATGAATGACTAAAATGTAATAAAATTCTAAATGATTTAGAAATTCAAAAACATATAGGTTGACCTAGCCTCAACCTTACAATTGCGATGTAGGTTTCCTCTCTATTGTTGTATATATGATTTTTGATATCTGAGACCTAATTATTTGAATTGATAAGGGGGTGAAATAATTATATAAACATAATTGGTACCTATTTTATTTCTGTATATATAGATTGATAAATTGTATAATATTATAATAGGTGTGTTTTGGAAATTATAGAGACATTCATCCACAATTCCCCTCCCGTCATATTCTTGGAGTACAATGATGACCATACCCTAGTGGCGGTGATCCATGGGCCACCAATTATAACTTGAGTAGTGCATCTTGTGGAACCTCATCTATTTCTTGATATGGGTGATAATTCTTAGTTTTGAAAAGATTTCATATTGATTATCAAGTTGTATAGGTAAATTCGTGCTCTTCCCCTTCTATGGGAGAGTTGACTCTGGAGTTCTAGCAGTTGCATCCACCCACATTTTTTTGGAATAGTGGACTAAAGGTTGTGGAGTTATGGATCAATGTGGTTATTTATATATTTGAGCATATGAATATACCTCATAATAAGAGATTTAATCTTTCTATGTATATGTTGAGAGGATCCACATATCATTGGTGGGATATATTGAATCATGACTATAATTGTCAAGAATCAGTATGGATGGGCTTCCAATAATGATTCACTGATTACTTCATTCTAGGGACCTAGAGAGTTGATAATTTGAGGCACTTCATGATCACACAACATGGTTCAAAGATAGTGACAAACTATTCAACTCATTCTGTTAAGCTTTAGTGAATTGCGACTTTCTATACAACTAATGATCTACTGAATTAAATATGATTTGAGGATGGTCTAAGGAATCCAATTAATTCCTAAGAGAATGTTTTCCAGTTGAGTAAAAAATCCTAAATAGTAAATCAAGACCTTATCACTAATTGAATCATGAGATAAATTGATAGTGTTAGTCATGGAGATTCTGAAACTAGACATAGTAGTGGTACTATTAATGGTCATATGCGACTCTTTGAGATAGAGCTCATGACCCATGGGAGCAATTTGAGATCAATAGATGGTTAAGTAATATGTCACTAGTGTGTCAAGCCTAGGTATAAGAGGAACCAGTGTCTTAGAGACCCTATAGTGTGTTGATTCTATGGAATATTGTGGCATTTATAAAATTTCTCTAGAACCGTCCCATCATTTCTGAGTAAGATATGATCCACGCTATCTACACCATCAAGAGTAGGTTTAGTAGAACCTCACCAAGTAGGTAAATGTATTACTAAATATCATAAATGAGGAAGAGGATTTTATGGTAATTGTATCCAAACTTCAAATTTTTAGTTCCAATAGAGGAGACTCAGCCTAGGTAGTCATGTTCAAACATAGGGTTGGGAAACATGCCATATTTATTTACTGCAGCAAGTATCAAAGGAGATAGATGTTTGGACATCTACAGTTTCAAGTAAAATTATAGAATCTTATACAATCATTTATTTCTTATTTTATACCAATGCATCACATTCCTTCAAATTTTTACCTTTTGTGGAGAGTCTCGATCATTATGTTGAGTAATATTCTGGAGTGATGAGACTGGATACTTCTTTGAATGTATGATCAGATAGTGTACACAAATGCAAGGATTTTTATATTGAGTTAGGAAACAACATTTTCTTATGGATCTGTGTCATCCTTGAGATGACATGGTTTAACGTTATTCTCAAAATGGACTATTTTCTTCCTTATCAAGCCTATGTGGAATGTTGTTAATGGAGGGTTTCATTTACATCACTAGAGGGTGGTGTGTACATTTATAAAGGAAAATAGGATTTCATGGTGGATAGATCAACGATAGAGAACCATGTGAAATGTTATGTGACATACCAAATTTATAGCAATTTCATGAATAGTCTTGGAAAAAAATCAGATTGAGTTCCCTCCTATAATCGACTGATTAGAAGATTTATTCCCAAAAGGATGATTGTGGTGTCAGGTTAATTATTATAATAATGATTTGAGTTAGGTATTTGGTAACAAATAAGGCTCAAATTATTTTAATTCAATAGTTGGACAAGTTATTGATTATATGTAAGGGGAGGAACATATATGAAAAATTTTAAAATATTTCAATGATAGATGGTCACCTTCATGGGAAAGTGGTTCAAAGGGGACATGTATTAGAATAATGGATAATATAAGGTTGTAATATAATAAAAAAATAGCAATGTTTGGTGGTAAAACTTACCCATATCTCTTGTTTTAACACTTTGTAAAACCATATTAACATTATTTGTGGTAGCAAAATATTACTATTTTACTATTCATAATAAAAAAATATGTTGATCCTAATAAATTCTATTAATTATGGTGACTAAAAATATGGAATCAATTTTATAATATAAAATTTTTAAATTTGGAAGAATTTAATTATAAATAAACAGCCAAACCCTAATGAAAACAATTTTAGAAAATTTTATTGTATTCATAAAATTGTATTTTATTCAATTAAATACTTTGTAAAAACCATAAAATGAATGCAAATAAAATATGGTTCAATATATAATATATAAATTTCAATAATATAATTATTAAATAGATTTTTATTTTTTTAATTATGATAAAATCACATAGTGAAAATAATGTGTTTTTAGAAAAAACATTAATCCAAAAAATTAACTTATTATAAAATCATGTATATGGATGATTATTATGTAATTAATTATATTATTTAAAATTAATGATGACTCATCATTAATTGTGATAAAATTTAAAATATAAATATATTTTTAATTGAAAAGAAATTGATTAATAAAAAATGGTATTTTTTCATTTTCATTCAAAAATATTAATTTTTAAAAAATCCTAATAATTATACAAGTGATAATATTTAAAAGTTGATTTCAAAATGGTGATAATTATATAAAATATAATTTTATTTAACTTTATTCCTTAATTAAAATATATTTTCATATAAATTTCTATAAAACAACATTTTTTAAGAAAACATATTATTGAAGCATTAAATGGTAATATAGAAAATTGGGTAATTATTTTTCTTAATTAATTAATTGATAAAAATAATTTATAATATATTTTATTAATGTTTTTATTTCCATTCATTACATCTAATTTTATTTCTATGTTATATTTATTTTCTTTATTAACTATCATTTATACATGGGATTGTGTGTAACGTAAGCTATTGACCACTTCATGTTTATTACAAAGAAAATGAATATAAAATCATAGGGTGTTACAATAGTAGTGCCCAGTCTAGGTTCTCAATGTAATTTTATAATGTGAAGAGGAATAAACAATGTTTGACACTCAACGTAGATTCCTTGTAGAAACACATTGGTTTATAAGAATCCATCTTTAATTGTTTCAAATGATCTAACTCCCCAGAAAAACTCTAGATTTTCACATTCGAGATACTAGTATAATAAACAGATTAAAAAAAACATATGAAATCAATCCATCATGAAGACTGTAAAATAAAACATCATGCATAAAATCTAAAAAAATATATTTATGGTAGTAAAATTATATTATGTGATCATGTTTGTGTCATATGATAAATTTTAACACTATAAAGGGATAAATCCAATGAATTATCGATACTATTTGAATGGTGGGTGTCCAAACAAGAAACAAAAAATGATATCCTAGTAACCTTACAATGTCTATATCACTAAAGAATACTTTTTATATCATAAACCCATGATTAATCTAAATTTGGAACACGTATAGTGTATTTAGTCTATAAGTTAGCATATTCCCCTCAATTATAAGAATCATGTAGTTATAATAAAATATTAAATAAGAAAATTTGGATATTATTTTTACTAGAATAAAAAGGAAAATATACATATGAATTATATTTATAATGATGACTCATTTCTTGAATAATCATTTTTTGGAGTATAAAATATTAAAATAGGTATATCAAAACCCGACATCATGTACGATGGTTTTTGTCTATATATACCATACAATTTTAGTTAGGATGAACCCATTGGTATAAATCATACATATTTGACGGAATTAATGAAATACATTTATTAACATTAATTTCATATATATTCATGAAATACAAACATACATTTTCCTAGAAATTTTTTCACATGATTTATGGGTTGACTAATATTCCATTACACTATTAAATAATGGATAATTCGACATTGACATAAAAATATGGATCCGTTTACTAATAAAGAAACACTATACCTCTTTAGCACAATTGATCTAAATTCTCGAACCAAGACTCATTATATAACAAAGTCCTAACACAATTTTGATGTCTCGAGCTGCAGGAATACAACTCTAACATGACCTAACCCACTTTCGAATATTTTAAATCTACAATAGTCTATGTGTGCCTCCCAAATATCACCTAAATATAGAAATGGAATGAAAACTAGATCTATGATTTCATAATTTACAACAGAGGCCTTATGTTATATCAAACAACAATAAAAATACATCTCGAATAAAAAATATACAATACCAATAACAACTATCATCATATGAAAATAAACATCGAATATGTTTAGCAATGTATATATGGGAAAATTGTTATCTAGTATAATAATAGAAATGAAAAAATTATAAGGTCAAACTATAATTTATATCAACACAATGAACTATTGACCTGATATCGGAAAAAATAACATTATCCATTAGATCTATTGATAAGAGAACAAAATCCACAACAATCCCTATCATGTTCTAATATATACCATTATTCCCTAGTTACACAATATATACTTATCTATTTCCACAGAATCAACCAAAATAATATAATAATATTATTTATACACAACACATGTGGGGAAAATACCTGTTTAGAGGTTATTATAGACATTCTTAATATAATTTTTAAAAAATATATAATGTGAATAAAAATTGAAGATTCATCTCAAAAATAGTATCCTAGATAAAATTAGTATCTTAAGCTTTTTTATAGACATTATAGTCTTCACACTATGATTAATGGATAAATCACATTATTCACTTCTCAACTCCATCAAAGATTATATATCTTCAATGAATACATTTATTGAATATAGAATGATTTATGTGACATGATATCAACAATGAATCTATAGTTTATAAATATAAATAGTATAATAGAAAAACATGTCAAAATAAGTATAACATTTGAATCACACAACAACCAATATATTAATATCACATAATCTCTAGCTTATATTTTTGAAACTATATTACGGGGCATACAATATACTAGGGATTTCACATCAATCAACGGTTATTGAACCCCAATATAGGGTGACCTACTACCTAATATGTAATAAAACACCAAAGTCTAAAGGTAGATTAACTATACCCCATGGAGTGAGTGACTACCAATCCAACTTGTTGTGTGTGGGACTAGTGCCTTATCTAGATATTGGAGTAATATATCCATTTTTAAATGTATAAATAATATCACAGGAATTTAATACTCATTCCCCAATAACCATAAATGAGTATTCAACTCAGAAACACATATATATGTCTCATTACATTTACATGAAATTTCTATTGTGGTAATAATCCCCATATCTATGTCTAACCTTTTCAATTTGTCCTAAAAACAACTAAAATCTTATGATCCCCTTGTATTATAAATTCATTAATCCATCAATGAAATCTATGAAACATGAACCATTTTCATCTATATAGAAAATTACCCAAACTTAACTACATAGACTTTGATTCTCACACCTTCAAGGTAGGATATAAAGAACACTGTAAAATTTACAATACATGGGGCATACATCATGGTTACCTTGTGTGTAAACCAATAGAAATTGTGCTACCTGTAATATAAGAAGTAGACCGACATGGACTTTCTAGAATCATATAAATAATGTGACACATACTAATCAATTTTTTCATATACTTCTGATAGAAGATGATTTATTATTTTAGATGCATGAAATTTCCTCCCATGTTCATATAATTTGAACAGTCTATGAAATTTTTAGATAGGGATATTCCACAAAGTGTTTCCATATGGTACATGATTTATGTTAATTATCGGCCACCCAATAATATATTTTTTATATTGATTTATTTATTTCCACATTATAATTTTTTTTTCTATGGCCCATATGATGTGTGGGGCCAGTTGGGCTACATGATGTACAAATTTGTACATTTATAAGTTATTTTCTTAAAATACACATAATTATACCCTAAGTTCAAGGCCTTGTTACATTTATATCCACATTATAACACTATATATATTTGAATATGTGAAATTTATCTCTTAATTATTTTTTATGATATTCTAATATCCATAATAAACCCTTTAACTACATTGTTATTGACATACGCAGCCTATGACATAGAGGAAAATACACAATGTCGTAAGAAAAACAATATCAAAGACATTTTCTCCCAAAATACCTTCTTCCAAATTCACTTTCTGCATTCATCATGACATTTAATTTGATATTATAATTAGTATATCCTTCAAATATATTACTTTTATCGATCATCTATACATTATATCACCATATTGTTCCATAATTGAAATCTACATTGAATTTATGAAAGCCATAACCCAGAAAACCTCATGTGAATTCCTTTTATTACTACAATATGAGATAGAACATGAATAAAATACCTATTACCTATTATCATTCCACAAAAACATAGATGGGTGACTCTTATTAAGAACATAAATGTGGAATAGTAAAAAGATAGTTAAATATATTTTCTAACCATTCAATGATTCATTGGATAACATATAATGAAGAGGACAATAGAAACAAAAATATCATTTAGGAAAATAAAATGATAATAAAAGAGTGTATATGTAGAGTATGGGACATCACAATTCTATTAGATTATTATTTATAAGTTATAAAACAAAATCCACACTTAGAATATTTAATTTAATAATTGAAATATGAATAACAATTTATAATTACACTTCATTATAAATTATTCATTAATAAAAAATAATATATTAACTCAAATAATGATCCCTTAATCAATGAATAAGATTTATCATTATAAATTCATTAATTAAAATAAATATTTTGCCAAAAGTAAATCCATTATATATAATTACCAACATTATAATTCCCTAGGGACTGAAATTTAGTTTAGATAATGTAAATAACCATCATTAAATATATAACTAAAGATAAAATTATTACATAAAAATAATAATATATAATACAATTTTTTTAATTTGATAAAAAACTATGAATAAATAATTAGATAAACTATTATTTAAAAACACATAAAAAGAATCCAAAATAATTTAAATGTTTCCATCCACTTGGAATAATTTAAACACGAAGATAGTATGAATAACATCATTATGATCCCATTTTAATCCGAAAAATATGATATCATATCCCATGAATAATTCACATTCATCTACCTCATTGTCTTATTTTTTATGATAAAGATAATTCATATAGGTAAGAAAATATTTATATATAATATAAGACTATGTTATTAGATATTTTAATCTTACATAGTAAAAGTTTTTAGACTGACACCTGAAATAAGAACACATAAATTATACCTCCCTATGTAAAACACTATAATCAAGGCACAAACAAGATGTTAGAATTTCAATCTAAACATTTATTTATTATATGAAATCATTCACCATAATGGGATATAAATTCATTTATTGAATAAATATTAAATAGACCATTATATTCAGAATCCTTCAAATTGTATCAAAATTCATCCCAGCGTTCATTTTTGTGTTTTGATCTCAATTAAACAATAATAAAATTCCATGGTATTAATCCAAGGTAAATTTATCATTTTACAAAAATATTGAAATAGTTACTATGAGACTCAAAAAATGAGTTCTGAATCTACTAAGGGAAAATAAGGGTTTATATACTTGGTTTTCCAATATGTGGGCATATGGAGAGGGGTAAATCATTGGGTTGACCATATTTAAAGACCTCACTCCCACAAATTTTTCTCTTTATTCTCAATACCTGAAAATATTTTCATTGTATCTGATATTTCTTTGTAGGCATATTCGTATTTGATAGTTATTATTTAACCAATCCTTAATATCTATGTTAGGCATGTTTATATTTCAATTTATCCTTTATCGTCATGTTATCTTTTTTCTTCTCACATTGGTATTGTTTCAATTTGTTCTATGGTGCATTCTCAGTTTGAGATACACCCATATTTTTCATATTGAAACTAATTCAGTTTTCCACTTCTCCTAATACTCATTAATGTTCCTAATATTCATTCCAATACCTACTAAATTTCTTTGAGGGGTTGTGTTTTTCTTTTATCTCCTGAATAAATTCATCTATATTCTTTTTTATTGGTTTAGAACACTTATATCTTGTAGTGGTTCTCATTATAATTTTATTAGGTGAAATTATTGGTGGTTTTGTAACATCCCAAAAAAATAAAGAATATGAAATTTTCATAATTATTAATATTTTTTAATTAAATAGTAATTCTATTTTAAATGGGATTTTTTATTCAATGTAATACCTTACCATCAATAATGGGTTTCAAAGAAGTCTTATGCAGTACACAATGTTGAGTAATACTAGAAAATAAGAATATATTATTAATTCCAATGGTAGATAACTCCTAGACATTGTAATGGAAGGAATGAATATAACTAACTACAATATGATTATATATATTTGTTAAATGTTTTTACATTTATCCAATTTATGTTTTCGGCTTAAAATGTGAATGAATCTATTTTTATGCAGAAATACTCTAATATGATTTAAAAGGTCGATTTACCGCCATTTAATGGAGAATTCCCTTTAAATCTAGATTGGGTCACATTTATATGTCATATTTGAAAAAATAAATGTATTCCTTATAATTGGGATATAAAAATTTACATGGATGAAATTTTGGTATTTTTCTGATAAAATTCAATTTTAACGAATTGTGAAAATACTATATTTTATTTAAAAAATTCATTTTGAAATAATTTATTTATTATGAAAGATTATATTTTTTATTATATTTACAGTGTAATTATATTATGTTATTACTATTTAATCCATTTTTAGTCATATTATGTAATTTCACTTTGAAATTTGACATAAATAAGTTTCAATCTTTTGATAGTTATTATTTCTTATAAACACACCTTTTGTTTTGACAGTGGGAATTAATTTTAAATTTATTTCTTACACTTCTATGTCTTGTATTTTAAAAAAAAGATTCCATATTTTGAATCAAGGTCTCAAATTGTTATGTAGGTAACTTTTATTTTTATATATTATAAATATTTACTTCAGGAAAAAATCTCTTTACCACTGTTAAAAGGTAAATTTGATAAATTAGGGTAAAAAATTATTGTTATAATAATATAAAATTACCCTAACTTGTGTCCTAATACTATTGGTTGATAAATATTCCACCAAGGGCAGCCTTGGTAAGATTTGGATCCGCATGGATCCATTAAAGAGTGATAATGACATTTTATATTAATTAATTTAATGTAAAGACATAAAGGTCATACACATATATCTTTTAGTAAATCAATTGATACATTGGGTTATATAACTTATATCATTGACTTGAAATATTAATTTTAATTCTAAATATATTTCCTAAAACATGGTATTTTTATATAATTTTTAGACATCTAATAAATAAAATTATTTATGACACAATAACGATGCACTGTTTACCGCATTAATGAATGATTTAAAAAATAAGATTATAAAAATTATAAAAAAAATCCAACACCTGTAAAATTATTATTGTATGATTTTATATCAAACATGAGTTATATTATATTTGACAATAATGGTTTTTTGTCCTTTAGAAACTGAAGATATGTTTATATTAAAATAATTGTTTCAAACGTTCCTAAAGAGCCCCCCCCCCCCCTTTATAAAAGGAAACCACTTATAACAACTTCATCACACCACTAACCCAAAATGGAATATACAAAATCTTCCTAAATAATCTCCCCACTTATGTATACTTCTACTAGAAGCCTTACCATTGGCATAGGATCATCAAGTAATGCTTTTGGTTCCAACCAACTGGAGATACATGATTTAAAGATAACATCTTCTATTAATTTATTTTATTTCATTTTACATCTCCAACCCCATAAATAAATTTTATTCATTTTTTTAAAAAAAATCTAGAAGCCTCAATATACTAGGTTTTTTTATTAGAATTATTCTAACTACACTTACACATACCTCCATCTAATGGGTAAATAACATACTGTTTCAATGGACGACAAACTACTACCCAAAAAAATGATGATTGTTAAAATATCACCATCCACCTCTCTTAGTGGCCATTATAATGGAAATATATTTATATATGATATATATTATGTTTATTTTTCATTATTATTCAGTATTTTTCATTTATATCATACATTTATTGTATCCGTAATGGGTAAACGTGATAATTTCTTTTGAGGAACTGTGGACTATCGCCCTTCAATGTGATATGACTCGTTCATGCCTTATTTAAGATGTATAAAGGTCAGAGTTAATGAAATTATATGTTATATTATACTATAATTATAATATAACAATGTATAACTATTATTTAATTCCTTTAAAATACGAAATGGAAAGAAACTAGCGTTCATGCGTACGCAAGGCTTACCGTCTCCATGAACAATGCATTTCATTTCTTATCTCCATATGTTATGTACTATTATAAATACATTTATATAATGAATATATTTGATATATTTAAATATATATCATTAATATAATTTTTTATAAAATTTAATTTCAACCCCATGAACAATTTATAATTATAACAAATTCATTTTAGCTCATGTTCCGAACATCGACAAAATGTCTGATATGGACTCAAATATATAACTAATTTTTATAGAAAGATTATAAGTGAAAAAAAGGAATAATAAACATGAAAAATTTTCTTAATAAATAATAAATTATCTTATGTTTATTATTTTGTAAATTAAAAAACAAAGGGGTCAAGTGGGGCACAAGATAAGGTGTTTCTTATCTCACTTTTATTTCACTGAGATTTCAATTGTTTCACAAATATTTCTAGCATGTTGGGTATTTTTTACTTCCATTTGATGTATATTATCATTATTCCCTTTATATTTATTGTATTCTGGGATATATTTGGTGTTTGTTATATTTTTTCATATAACTCGATTGATTACAACGTGGTAAGGGGTTTTCATATCACTTCTTACTCTAGTGAGATTCATTCGATATTTCTATTATTTCCGTTTTTTGTAGTGTATGTACATCCCATGATTGTATTAATTTTGTAATATAATTTAATTTATGGTTATATAAATCTTTATTTTATGATCCTTATTTCATATGGTGAATGTTTCATACGTTACCAAATTGTTAAGGGAACCTTTCACACTCCTCTTTTTAAAAGACATAATTTTTTATATCGTTTAATTTGCATCTTATATTGTTGAGGTATATTCTTATATATCCGCAGTGATGTATATTCTTTTTCTAAGTTATGAGATACCATTTTCTCTCTCATCAAATTATTTTCTGAATTTTAATGTGACATTGTTAGGTAGTCAAATTTCTGTAAGGGAACTTCTTAAACCAATTGCAATTCTTTGGGATAAAATTATAAATATTGATTATGTCATGTTATAAATATGTATGAATGACCTCTGATTACTTCACAGATCATATACACTTATATTGAGTGTATTATAATTTTTCACACATAATTTTGAAATTGATTTGTCCTTAATATAAGGATACTGTCTTTATACGGAATTTCATCTCAATTTACATTACCTTGACAATTCATTGTTTATTATGCTCCAATTCACTTTTATATGATGTATATACATCCATTTGGTATATTATACTAGTAATATCTTTATACTCATAATATTATATGTTATGTTTTATTCTATTCTTCTATTATGTTTGGTCAAGTCTTTCTCAAGTGTTACAAGACTTTTTAACTAAAACATAATTTTAAAACCTTTAAAGAATTAATGTTATAAATATTTCTCATTAATATACATGTTTTAAAAATAGTTTTTAGTATTTATTTATATGGAAATTAATTTTTTAAAACATTAATTCCTTTAAATGATTCAAAGAGGTATGTGAAACATTGATTAAAAAATCAGAGTATTAAATGTTTTAAATGGTTTTGAAAATGGCTTGATTAAGCAATAATTATGTCAATATCTTGAAATGATATATTTGAATTGAAATACGTAATTCATATTAGTGAAATTTTTATATTTTTACTAATTTATGTGTTGTGATTTTATAATGGTACTAGGAAATTTGACATGTGGCTATGTGATAAACCAAATGACGAGTGGTGTTGTTATAAACTAGGAAGGGTGGTAACATTATAACATCAAATTAATTGGGTATAGATTTTGGTAGTATGGAAATTCCATTTCATGATATGTGTGGAAGTTCACTATCTCGTTATTCAATTTATGCATTTTTATTTACCTAGTTACCTTTATATGTTTTGTGGGATTTCTATGGGTTTTATGATAATCTGTTTGTTACAAAAGGGTATGCAATGATCTTTTATTCAGTTAAAGTATCTGTTACTTCATAAAGGTGAAAAGTATTTTGTATGATAAAGTATTCATTATTTACATGTTATTTTGAAAAAATAACAGTTTTCATTCTTTGTCTATCCCTTACTGATGTTTTTTTCTTATCCCATGTTTTTCAAATGTTTTAATAGGACATGTAGTGGAATAGGGACAAGGATGTGATCATGTAAATGTCATGATGTCTAAAACATGGAACTGGACATGTTTCTTTTTATGTGTCTATATTTTATGATAAAAATGGTTACTGATTAGTATTTCTCCTTGTAATATTAAAATTGATATGTAATAGTTATGGCATAATTTTCAAAAACTCTAAAATAGAAAATATCATCAATGAGAATTCTATATTTAACTCAAGATTATGAAATTTTTATGGTCTGGTCCATATAGTTTGTATCAATGGTCGGTTTAGATAACATTAGAGGTTATGGTGTAATTTAATCATAAGTGACATAACCATAGTAGTTAGCATATTATAAAGATCTACAATTATTTTAGATAAAATGAATGAGTTTATGAAAAAATGTATAGGTATATATTAGTATTTACCCTCCTCATAAGTTATTATATGATGATTTTACTGATATATTCACACCAAACATTTAGGTTTTGGTAAATGGCTAGATCTAGTATGCACTAAAATTGCAGTGGATGTGTAGAAAATTGTTATGGTTTTCTAAATGATAATCTAAATGAAATTGGAGCCACAATGATATGTCTGGTGGTTATTCTTATCCAACTATCTTGAGTCATGATTGACCACCTGAACTTTAGTTATTTTTATGTGGCATCGTATATGTGACAAACAAATACCTATAGAAGTTTAGGTAATAATAATAAAGGTAGGTAAATTCAAAAACCTATGTGTCGAGGATGTGGATAGAGATACTAATGAAAATGCTTCAAAGGGACATGAAGATGTTTTAGATGTGGTAATAATGGTCATGAAGCAAGAACCTTCCATGGAAAAAGGAAGCGTCAAGGTAACTCCATTAATATGAAAGATTTTCATTCAGAGGGGTCAATTGAATGTTTTAAATGTGGTGTGCATAGTCGCTATGAAAATAGATTTCTTGTGCAGATGTTTCAGGAAAGAGATCAGAAGGATCATAAAAATATATGGTTACCTATTGCTAATTCAATTCGTATTGATGACGAGGAAATTGAAAATTACCTATGAATGGTATAGATTATTTCACAGCTCATGTTTTGAAATTACTGAAATATTATGAAATTATACATGATTTAGTTTGTAGGATTGAAGTATATATGAATATGATGGAATACCTAGATAAAGGATCATGAATGATGTTTGATGACTAAAATGTCTACATTTTAGGAATTGAAGAGTAATGGATAATGATATTTATGAATGTATTGATGATGGGACTAGTTTGGAAACATTTTCTATTATATGTAACCCTAATATTTGATATGAGAAAATTTTATTCAAAGAATAATTATATTTTTTTGGATATAGTTATAAAAGAGCCATTTATGTTTATATTATCCATGAATTTGAAGAAATTACAGGTTGTTACATTTTTGTGATGCAAAATGAATGTTATGAGATAAATTTTGAGGTTAAAATAAGTTATGGCTACCTCGTTTTATCGAAATTTTATAAAAATATATATTTTTTGAAAAAGGACAACATATAGACCCTGTGAAAACCCATCACATCAGACAAATATATGAGAATCGAACCCACAACCAATGTGCTACTGGGATTTATAGCCTACAACTGGACTACATGAAGTCCTTGGTTATTATGACTAATTATTTTTAGTTATATGATTGTATGAATCAATAATAAGTTTATTTTGTGTAATCTATAATTATTATTAACCTATCATATAGAATATGTGATTATGTTAATTACACTAATGTATAAGGATTTAAGAGTAGTTGATGTTATTTGCAGATATATGTTAAGATTTATCATGGAAGCCATTGTGATTAAATTCTTAATAGTTTTGGGTTTCAATATTATATTGGATTATTTTGAAAAATTTTAAAGACAAATGTATATTTAATTGTCCTTAATGAACTTTGGGTATTTTTTGTTGAATTTTATAGATTAAGAGTAATTTTTCATTTTATAATGCATTATCCTTTTGAGGATTATCTGATCTCATACTAACAATTTTGGTTTTGGTTGATGTCTAATGACAAGGGAAATATATAGTTCATATTTTGTGGATTATGGGATACTCTAGAAGTTGATTCTAGTGCTTTTAATGTGACCAAGTCAGTTTGTATACTCACCGTTTGGAGAAAAGATGAGTTTGTGGTAGAAATTTTGTAAAGAATGAAATTCTTTATGACAAGTAAGTATATTTCCTTATGTTTTTAGTTAATGTCATAAATAAATTTCTCAACATAATGAAAATTAAATTAACAAATAAACTTTGTATATTAAAATTTCATAATGGGGAATAAAAGGCCGTCTAACCCCTCACTAGTTTATGATTTACTGGGGTTAAATTTCTCATAATCATGTTTTTTATCATTCTTAATCAGAAATTTATTTTAGTTTTCTCATCCACATCCATGTTTTCATGGAATCCTAGTATTTGTTGTCTCAGGTGAAATTTTTAGTTATCATCCATTAATTTAATTTGATAGTTTTGTTGACTCTTCTTCCATATTGGGACTATTAATAAAGTTTTTAGGCCTAGTTTAATAATTACAAGGATGCATTTTACAAAAGGGGGGAAGGATGTAACATCCCCGGAAAATAAAAATATGAAATTTTTATTTATTTTAATATTTTTGAATAAAATATTAATTTTATTTTATAGGGGATGATATATTCAATGGAGTAACTAACACGCTATAATGGGTTTCTCAAAAGTCCTAGTTTGTATACAATGTTGAGTCAAACTAGAAAATAATATATTTTTACTCCTTTAAATGGTAGTTAACGCCTATCCATTGCAATGATGGGAATGTACAGAACTAAATATAATATGATTATACATGTTTGTTAAATGTTATTACATTTATCCAATAAATTTAGAGGCTTAAATTGTGAATTAATATAATTTAAAGCTCAAATACGCTAATATTCATTAAATGGAAAATTTACCTCCTTTTAATGGAGAGCCCTCTTGAAATATAGTTTTTGTCACTTTTATATGTTATATATTCCAATATAAAATTATTATTTAGAATCAGGGTATCAAAATAAACTTTGGATAATATGTTGGTATTTTTCATATTAATGAATAGTGAAAAATACTGTATATTAATTCAAAACTGCATATTAATCTAATTTATTTACAAGGATATATTATATTTTTAATTTTATTGAATGTGTATTTATATTATGTTTCTACTATTAAATCCAATTTTGGTTATAGGAAATAATTTCACTTTGAAATTGGACATAAATAAGTGTCAATCTTTTGATAGTTATTATTTTTTTAAAGAGGCTTTTTGTTTTGACAGCGAGAATTAATTATAAATTAATTTCTACCACTTCTGTTTCATGAATTTGGAAAAATGGATTCAATATTTGGAATCTGGGGGTCTAAATTTTGTAAATAATTAACTTTTATTTTTAGACATTATGAGTATTTACATCAGTAAAAATTTAATTTACCATGGTTAAAGGGTAAATCTGGTAAATAAGTGTAAACAAATATTATTATAATAATATAAAATTATCCTAAATTGTTTCATAATACCATTGGATTATATATTTATGTTCTTGGGAATACTTGGGTTTTTTTCCGACCCCATAGAACCACATAGAAGTGATAATGACTCTTTATATTAATTAATATAGAGTAATAAAAAATTGACTTAAACATATGTCTTTTAGTATATAAATTGTTACATGGGGTATTAAAAGATATAACTTCGACTATAAAAATTAATTTTAATTCTAATATGGTTTCATACATCATGTCATTTTATATAATTTTTAGACATCAATCAAAATATTTATTTAAGACCCAATAATGATGTAGTGTTTAACTCATTAATGAATGATTTAAATAAATAAGATTATAAAAATTATAAAAATATACAAAACATATCCAATAGATATTAGAAGATTTTATTTTTAGCATTAGTCATATTATCTTAGACGTTAATTATTTTTGGAAATTTTGAAATTGAATATATGTTTATAATAAAATAATTGTTTCAAACTTTCTTAAATATCCCCTCCTCCACCTTATAAAAGGACACCACTTCTAACTCATTCCACACACCTGTCAAGCCCCATGGATCATCCAAACTCTGATTAAATAATTTTACCACATCCCTATACTACTCTTATATGACATAACATAGGTATAAGGAACATTATGTAAGTCGTTTGGTTCAAACCAAAGGGAGATACCCGATTTAAAGGTAATGTCTTCTATTAAGTTCTATTCTTTTATTTTACTTCTCCAACCCCCATAAATATTTTTATTCATTTATTTTATAATGAAACCAGTATCCTTAATATACTAGGTTGTTGTTATGTGAATTATTTCAACTATACTTTCACACTCCTCCATCAAATGGGTAAAGAACATACTGTTTCTGTGGACATTGAACTATTACATCACAAAACAGGGATTGTTCAAATATCTCCAACCACCTATCATGGTGGAAATTATGATGGAATTATATTTATATATGATATATTTTATGTTTATGTTTTCTTTATTCTTCAATATTTTTCAGTTATATCATACCTTTCTGGTTTCCATAATGGGAAAACCGGAAAATTTCATTTGAGGAAGTGTGAACTACCACCCCCACAAGGTGATATGACACGTTCATGCCTTATGTGGGGCAAATAAATGATGGAGTAAATGATATTAAATATTATATTATACTGAAACAATTATATAACTATTTATAATTATGTTTTCATTCCATTAAAATATGAAATAGAAATGAATGTAGCATTCATGCATACGAATGACTTACTATATCCATGAACGGTGCATTTCATTTCTTATATCCAAATGTAATGTACAATTATAAATACATTTATATAATGGATATATATGATATCTATGATATCAAAATAATGAATATAATTATGGAGATAATATAATTCCAACCACATGAAAAATTTATAATTATAAAAAATTCATTTTAACAGAAGTTCTGAACATCGAAAAAATGTATGATATGAACTCAAATAATTATCTAATTTTTATAGAAATGTAATAAGTGATATAAACAGAATTATAAACATGAAAAAATTTCATAATCATGTAGAAATTATCTTATTTATATTATTCTGGAAATTAAACAACGAAGGGGTTATGTCGGACATGAATTAATAGTTTTCATATCGCACTTTTAATTTCGTGGGATTTCCATTGTTCGCCACTTATTTCTTATATGTGGTGTATTTTTTACCGATATTTGATTTATATTATCATTATTTTCTTAATATTCATAGAATTATTTGATTAATTTGGCTGTTGTTGACTTTGGGTCATATGAATCTATTGATTACAACATGGTAAACAGTTTTCATCTCACTTCTTATTCCCGTGATATTCCGATTATATTGCCATTATTTCCTTTTGGGTGGTGTATGTACTGACCATGATTTTATTCATTATGTAATATAATTTATTTTATTGGTAATTAAAATTTCATTTTATGACCTTCTTTCATATGTTTAATGTTTTAAAAGTTACCAAATCGTTATGGGAACGTTTCATCCTCCTCTTTTAAAAAGGCATATTTTTGTTATGTATTTTAATTTACATTATCTGATGTTAGGATATGTTCTTATATATCCTTAATGATGTAAATTTTTTTCCATGTGATGAGATACCCTTTTCCCTCTTATAAAATTATTTTCTGAATTTTAATGTGACGTCGTTACGATGTCGAATTTCTATAAGGGAACTTCATAACCCAATTTCAATTCTTTGGGTTAAACATATACTTCATAGTTATGTCATGTTAAAAATATGTGTAAATGTCCTCTGATTGTTTCACACATAATATCAACATATATTAATTGTATTCATATTTGTCACACATAATTATGTAATTGATTTATCCTTAATGAAAGGATTTCTTCTTTATAAGGGAATTCGTCTCGATTTACATTCCCTCGAGACATCATTGTTTTTATGCACCAATTCACATTTATATTGTTTATATACTGCCCAATGAAATATTATATCAGGAATATTATTATTATTGTGATATTATATGTTCCTTTTTATTATATTATTCAATTATATTTATTCAAGTGTTTCCCTTGTGTAACAAGACTCTTTAACAAAAACACCATTTTTGAAGTTCTAAATAAGTATTCGTATAAATATTTATCATTAATGTTCATGTTTTAAAAATGGTTTTTCGTTTTTATGTATATTTACATTAATGTTTTAAAACAATTAATTACCTTAAAATATTCAATGTAATATTGGACACATTGATTCAAAAATCAATGTATTAAATTGTCTTTGAAAATTGCTTGATTAAGCATTGATTATGTCAATATCATTAAATGATATATAGTAATTTCAAAGTGAAAATGATATTTGTGAAATTTTTATATTTTCGATAGTTTATGAGTTATGATTTTATAATGGTTCATGGAAATTTGACGAGTGGTTATGTGATAAACCAAATAAAGTGTGGTTCAATGATAAACCTAGATAGGTGGTTACATTATAAACTCCAATGCATTGGGTATAGAATTAGGCTGTATGGAAATTCCATTTAGTTATATGTCTGGAAGTTGACGGTATGTTAATTAAATTTATGTTTGTTTATGTCTTGTGTTACCTTTTAATGTTATGTGTGATTTATATGGGTTTTATGGTAATATTTTGGTTACAAAATGGTATATAGTGATATTTTATTCAGTGAAATGTATTTACTACATCATAAAGGTGAAAATTATTTCTTATGATACATTATTCATGTATTAAATGTTGTATTAAAAACATCTAGTTTTTCTTCATTGTGTATCCCTTAATGAGATTTTTTCTCATCCCATGTTATTTAAATGTTTTTTCACAGTAACTAAGTGGAATAGAGAGAATGACATAGTCAAGGAAAGGTAATTATGATTAAAAAATGGAACTGGAAATGTCTAATTTTATGATTTTAAATTTTATGATAAAATGGGTACTAACTATTATTGTCTAATAATAATATTCATGATGGTTTGTAATAATTATGGACAAATTATCTATAACTGTAATCCTGAAAAGATCTTCAATGTGAATTCGTGATTTAACTCAAGATTATGAAATGTTTATGGTTGGGTCCTTATAGGTTTCCACTATTTTTTTTGGTTTATCTTCCAACCAAATGTGGTATGTTCTCAGCTTAAATGGGTTCGTGGTGACATAGTGTCTTCAAATATATTGTTCTTCCATTAATAGCGGCATTATTCATTTTATTCCTTCTTTGTAATGTTGCATTGGAAGTGAAATTTGGTCCTAATTAGGTTTCATCCATGGATCCTTCCACTTGTATTTGCCTTATTTTTATGTTTTTTCTCTTAAATAATATTATATTGGGGGTATGAAATCCCAATTTAATAGGTCCTTTATGGTGGTGGTTTAGAAAATGTATCCTTCTTGATTTTTGTAATAAACCAAAATGGTTGCAAAGGGTTTATCTAATATATTTTTTATTATTTTTTATGGATTTAATTTTTTGTACGATTTATACAAATTATCACGTTGTATCTGAAAATATAGATATATCTAATTTGTACGTTTATTATTAATTTCACATTTCTTATTTGGGATCCAATTTAATGCTCAAATATCATAATAAATAATATAAAATATGCTTAAAATACTTAATTAAATCATGTGAAATAATTTTATTGTCATTAACAAGAATAAGTTATTAATTTTATGTCAATTATGACTCATAGAAATATAATATATCTTTATATTAATAACAAATTTAATATAGGATTTTTGATATTAGCATAAAAATATCCTCAATCTAGAATAAATAAAATTATGAAGAATGTACTCCAAAAGGAATGTATTTATAAATTTTGATTTAAAATTACAATTTGACCATCTAAAATAAGATGAGATATCTTTTTAAGGGATACCTACTCCGTTATATTTTATTTTCACATATTTGATAATAAATATTATATCCCTCACAAGTTGTTTAATTAAATAATGGTTTATAGATATTTTTATATTATTTACGTTTGATTGGATGATTTAGTGTTTCTCCATTGTGATATATAATGAATTTATCATTGGTTACTGTTTTCTAAGGGGAGATTTTATGTATCATATTTTCAAATAAGGGGAGAAATTTAAATGTTTTATTTATCTATTACTAAAATTATGGGAGAGTCATCTCAAATGATATCAACTTTAGTAATTAAATTAATAAGGAATATGGGAGGGTATAGGGAGTTTGTTCAAACAAATTGATGATCCCAATAATTAAATTTTTCAAGTTTTATTTTTTACAGAAATAAAAAATATTGACAATAATAGGATTTTATAGAGAATGAGACATAGTGGTGTAAGTATCATGAGGTTTATAGAGTGATTTATTATAGAAATTTTGTTTTAATTTTTTTTCTCTTGTAGTGCATGGATTATCGTAGAATAGAGTGGATGATATGTGAATCATTGACTGATCTATTAGTGGTTTATTGGTTGTGGGTGATTGGTTATGTTTTATAAAGTGTCTTATTGTTTTGATGTGTTATCAAAAATATTAAAGGTGTGGATTATTATAATAAAACCATTATATATTTTTTTAATGTTTTTTTACTAACTCATGTGTCAAATTATTTTTTAAAACCATTCGAATTTTCATTATTCATTTATCACATGAAGTTTTCCAATTATTAGAAGAATAATAAAAAAGGATGATCATTTTTTTGGGAAAATTACATTATTATATCATACTGAAAATATATTTTTGATATTTTTCGTACAATATTAAATAGAAATGGTCATAAAGATAGATTTTTTCCATGTAGTATTATAA
Organism: Viscum album; assembly: GCA_963277665.1. Lineage (NCBI taxonomy): Eukaryota > Viridiplantae > Streptophyta > Magnoliopsida > Santalales > Viscaceae > Viscum > Viscum album. Next base: position 1,022,941,982 of record OY728143.1, read on the forward strand.
TATGTTCCTAAAACTAGGAATCTATGTAGTGCTTTATTATTTAAAATGTTTTTTTGATTTGAAATTTAATAATGAATATGTGATGGTTTCACATGTTGATGGGGTTGATGTGGTGGGAATAAAATATAGAATAAGATAGGTATGAATATTATATAATGGTCATCACATTTTTAATAAATATTATAAAAATATACACTGCATAAGAGGAATAGTTATGGTGTTCAATATTATCTAGATATGGTAATGTCTGTTTCTTTATGTTGTAGATGTACTTGTGGTGAGTTATTTAATTTCCATGAAGAAAAACAATAGGATATATAGTGGTAAATTAGGTTATGTTCTGATATATTTTAAAAACATAGGATGGATCCATGCTGTATAGGGAATTTTATCAAAATGATGGATTAAAAATCCTTAAATTACTTGGAAGCTCAATGTGAGAATTATGTGAGTTATTGTCTTCTTTTACAATGAATATAATTATAGAACAACAATTATAGAAACACCGTCATTTATTCCATAAGGAAATATATTTTTTATATAATGATAAATAAATAATTAATGGTACATAGAGGAATCCGTAACTAATAATTTCACTAGGATGGAGTTCTAAAGCGATGTATAAGATGATTATATTATGGTCATCTAAAAATAATATTATAGTGGTTGTTAATAATGAAATTTTAAATTCAGAAATATTATATATCCTAAAAGGTTAAATTAGTTTGATTTTTTTCCTAAGGAGATCGTGTGATGAGTTGGACATGGCCATGTCATTGAATAAGGCTGAATATGCTATACAAAAACCAGTTATAGAAAAACAAAAAATTATATTTTTCAATCTAGTATGGAATATTAATCATTCAAAAAGAGATATTATAAATAAAACATTTATAAAATAGGTGTTCTAATATTCCCACAACACTCAAAAATTATATAATAATTTTTAAATGGTTGCATGTATATTTTCTTAGGAAATAAAATTCAATTTAATTGTGAAAATAATAGATATTTTTTTATAAAAATTATGCTAAATAATAGATAAAACGTTTTAGTGATGTAGATTATTTTAGGTGTTTATCTTGTTTTGAATTCATGTTAATCTTCATGATGGTTAATAGGATGCTTTTGGATACATCATTATTCGTCACAACATTGAAAAGTACCTCCTAGATTAGTAATTAATCCCTGATATGAGGGGTGAATACATTATATAATTTTTAAAAAAAATTAATTGATGAAAAATCCATCATTACTATTTTTAGTGAATCATGATAACTATACGACATAAAAATGTGGGAATGGAAAATAATATTTATAAGGATATCCTATCATAATTGATAAGGCTACTCTTTAGCATGATTCAATATTCGATCATACAATACATCAATGTATTTTCAGCATGATTCTATAAAATTATAGTTTATTCTTGTACATAAGATATATCATGTTTCCCAAATATGATAGTGGTTCTCATAGTATTAAAATGATAAAAATATTTTACATCAATAAGAAAAAATCCTTATATACATGGCCTTTATTTTTACTGCATCACTACTCTTCCTCTTATTCATTATCTAGTTGCAACTCATGATTGAAATAGTTTCACTATTCTAGTTTTCATATCTACATCATCTTCCTCTTATATTCTTCTCCATTATATCATATAAAAATTACACAACCACAAACCTCTTCTAACACTTAAATAATCCAAATTCAAAATATTATAGAACCCTATCGTAAAAAGAAAATGGATTTGAATGTGAATTTCAAAATCAATCGCCTTCTTCAATCACAACACCAGAATCAGCTCCCCATGAAATCATGACCATTAAATTTGAAATTTAATTAGAATATGATAAATTAACCCCAAAATATTTAATATGAAACCATTTAATCATTCCTAATAAATCATTCTATACTATACATAAAAATACATCAATATTGTGCTCTATGAAATTATTAAATAGCTTGTTAGTTATCAATGGTTTACACATAACATTTACACGTGAATTAAAAAATGGAATAGGTTATATGACATAGAGGTCATGATAATTATAAATTCAATAAAAATATCCTAATCACATAAACAAATAGTTGTATCTACAATGACATAGACTTTCATATTTTCTTCTAATTATATTATGAGAAAATGTTATGGAATATATATCCTTAATTCTATAGATAGACAAAATTAAATATTACTATGTATTATGAAATGAACCATTACTATGGCATCAGGGTCTTTTATTTTAATGATATAATAAAATAAAACCATCTTCCCATGTGGCATGTCCCTAATACTACAATGGGTATAAATCTGATTGTTTTTTTGCAGTGAGGAAATATACACAATGTTATAAATCCTTGTAGACCATTTTTATTTCAAAACACCAATTTTAGTATATTATTTGCATGGATACCTCTTATATGGTGCCTCCTAACTCAATTTTATCTAAATAAAGTATGAAAATCAATTATTATGTATAACATATTATTAAAAGTACTTCTACATCAATAAATATTGATATGCAACATGAAACTTATTCTATTTACTACATTAATTTTAATTCAACATGTATTCATTCCATGATATGTAATAAATTTATAGCTTCTTATGAATCCTATAAAATTTATGTATACTATTATATATATATTGAAAAAATATTCCAACACAGTAAATCATATCCTCTTTAAAAATGATCCCACATAAATTATCACAACAACCATCTCTGTACCTATTTTGATCAACAATAACCCTCATTGTATTTTTTTTGTCACATATGGAACATAAATTACTATGATACTCAAGAAATATATAAATGGATCACCATTCAATATTAATATTCCTATGTGATCTAACATGATGTAGTAAACAATAATATTGAAAAAAATAATACCATGTTTTCCTAAATATAATAATCTCTCTAAATATTTTTACATAAACATAACATCATTCATTAAAAACGTCATTATCAAATAATAAAGATTTTATACCTAAATGATTATAATATCCACATATAATAAACATTAAAAAAATTCATCACATATTTAAATAATATATTACTTATTTTAATAACATTATAAAAATATATGATTCCATTCAAAAAATAATTTCCCCAAATGTGACACATATCAATGGATAATTCAAAAATATTATATATTCCCCCTTTAAAAAAATAAAAACGATAGACATTATGAGAATATATATGTTTTAAATTTTTCTCCACTTTTGAAAACATTATCCAAAGAAATTATAAGAGAGAGGATGAAAATAGAATTACATACACTTATAAGGAATGAGATTGACCACTTAACCTTAACCATATATTATTAAATTCTTATTTCAATAGTTGTTTGGTGAACAAATCTATAAAATTATCCATTATAGGATAACATTATCATTTTAAATAATTATTCTCTACTAGATCATTGATTAAGTAATATTTAATTTCATTTTTCTTTTAACATTAACATCAAACTAGATTCATTGAATAAACAATATAATTTTGATAATCATATACCAAAAGTAATGGAATTTTTAATTTGACATGTAAATATTTTTATTTTGTCTTTATCCCTATTAAATATGTTGAGGAATGAGTTGTAGACACATATTAATCCTTGATAGATCTCAATGTCACTAAATTATAATTATTATAATTCCAAAAAACACATCTCCCTATAATAATGAACGCTCAACAAGATTTAGATTCTTATCATCAACACTCCCTTCCAAATATTCATCTGATTAACTTAAAAGATCATGATTATCATTTATATCCTATTTAAAAATATGGTTTTATGTACCTATTGTGTTTATATGAATTCCTTTTATATCTATAAAATATGACCAAATTGGAAAACCTTAATATAAATCAAAAAGTTTAATAAGACACATAATGTTTGGTTCTAAAGAAATCATGTACATTAGAGTACCAGTTAGATATTGAGATATCATTGGATACACATCCATGAATTGTTTGTATTTAGAACATTCAGATCCTATTTAATTTTGGGTGGAAGTAATATTTGTTTCTCCAAATTCAAAATAAATCAACATTTTATTAGCATACTTCCATTGAGAGAAAAATATATAATATTTTTCTTGATTAATTTAAAATCTATGAAATTATCTCATATCAGCAAGAATATAAATTTCAAAAAGAAAAATAATATCATTAGAAAATTTTTTACAATGACCATCATAATTCCAAAAAATAGTTATTTCATTTACATCAATAATAATAATGATAAATATATCCATATTATCATTTTTGTAGAGATTATTAAAAACTATTCATTCCAATATTTAAAATTAATTAAATAGATATCTGGTTTATAATACAAATATCTTAGTGATTTCTTTATCCCATATAAGGACTTCAATATATATAATAACAAATTCTTATCTTTTCCAATCCTGAAACCACAAAGATGTTCAATATACAAAATCACATCCAATTCACCATTGAGGAAGGATGATATTACTTCCTTTTGACAGATACAACATTGCATTTATAAAGAAATAGTGTGAATATTTATTATGTTTAAAATTCATTCAAACAATGAAATTGTATCATCAATGTAAAATCATTCAAATAAGGAATATCCTTCACACAGAGATATTTCATTTTTTTGAATCATCACAATTTTCATTATTATTGTTTTGGAAAAACTACATGGTTCAAATAATATTATTCACTTATGGATTGGGTAATAAGTCCAAAGTCTCATTATTTTCTATTTGATATATATTTTAATTCATTTTGTCAATAAACTGTTAATAATCTATTTGTTATTGCAAATCTATTGGTCTGAATTCGGAAAATAATGCTATGTGAAATTATTTCCTCATTGGTCATTTGGTTTGAATCTATTTTTCATCATTTCAAGTGATTTTATGAATATAAAAATTAATTATCATCTAAGTATTATTTGAAAAATATATATCCTCATCAATTTAATTTTTATAATGAATATCCAAAACATTGAATTATTTATAATTTTTCCATTTTAGAAGCATTCTATTGATGTTTCGTAGAATATGATTTATCATCATCTCTTCTAGAACATTATTATTCATTTGAGATCTAATAATTTTTAGGTTCCATAAATTTTATATAAATATAAACAAAAATAATTCATGATTATATATTGTAACATTGATATTATATTCCATTTGGTGGATAACCTTATAAGATACCATCAATACCTCTTTTTTCAAATTTCCATGATTTTCACCATTAACGTAGATAATATAACAGCATGAAAAATTTCATAGGTACATAAAACCTAAATATTTCAACTAAAACATATCATATGTTGAAAAATATAAATTTGTTATATAATGATAATCATTTTGAATATTAAATTCTGCAACAAAAATATATATCCATAAATATGGATATGATTCATATTCTAAAAACATTGATCAATATTTCTCTATAAAAATTATATTGTTTCATTAAACCACAACACTTTTTTAGGTGAATATGATGCATTAGTTTATATGATATTCCATGTTTTAAGTATGTGCTTCAAATATTTCACTATAATACTCAGTACCATTATATGTTAAAATTTTCTTCAAACAGTAACCTCACAATTTCTCATCACATCTCCTAAAACTCTTGATCCTTTTTAAAGCCTACCATTTATTATTAATAAAAATAATACATGTAAAAAGAATATAGAATTTTATAATGAAAATAATATAATTATATTCATTTTGTGACTTATTCCTCCTTGCCAAAAAAATGTTAGACTGAATTAACCTCAAATCATGATTAGATTATATTCCATCCTTTTGTGTATTGTATTCACAGTATATTTCTTTTTAAAAGTAAAACACATCCAATTAATTTCTCTTTTCATCTCTGTAACAACACAAATATTCAATCCATTAATAATCATTCACATTCACATTTGTCTATGGTGTAAATTCCATAGATTCCAATGTTGATTTTCTTTTTTCATGCTAAAATTATAAAAATTTCATTTATCACCAATAAGAAAACAATTACCTCATTTTCATATTCATGTTGTCATGTTATATCTAATTTGTCATGATAATCATAATAAACCCATATTTATAAAAGATCACTTCCTTTCCTTTATTGTATAACTGATTTAACGTAAGATGATTGTGTTTAATTCATTGAAAATACAATTTTCTCCTAAATTTTTATTGATCTATACTAATTAATGTTGATCCAACAACATTATTATAAGTGTAACATCATTTCAAAATTTTATAGAGCCTTATTTATATTTTTCATCCTATCTAATTAGATTAAAATATACTATCATATGTGAGGAATAAATATTTTACTATATCCACAGATATTCTCCATTGGATTCTTTGTAGGAAACCTCACATACCAAAGCATTCTCATTTCCATTATGCTTATTTTTTTGAGATTTTCCCTCATTATATCTTGAGTAAATTTTATCTCACAATATCTCAAGATTCTATTATTCAAGAATACATTGTTTTTCAATTATTTCATAGACATGTTCCTATGGTTGAAATATTTTCTCAATTTTTAATCCATATTTGTTATTCTATAATTGAAATTTTCTTCTTTAAGTGCTGTAACACCCCCTTAATTTATATCATCTCAACCATCTAAAAATCATTTCAATCTTAATAAATAAAATAAATCCATTATATTTCTCCAAAACATCCACAATTCTAATAAATAAAAACATTGTGCATTCTAGAACTAACAACTATCCATTCAGCTATTTTCAAACCATTATCTATGACTACTTTTTGCAAAAAAAATTATATTGAACTACTGAATCTTTTATAAAAACATTTTACATCATTTCAGACCATTTTTTCTAATTCACCATTAGTAATAATTTTTCAATTAAAGTTGATACAATCAGAATTTGTTGAATCCATATAATAACATGATTTTGAAATAGAATTTTTAATCTAGATTTGATTATTAGTCTCAGAAATAACACATGATTTTTATGTTTCGTTCTATTAAATGTTTACTAATATTTTACTATGTTCAGGAGCCTCAACTAAACATTACCTATCTTTGTGAATAGGGTTTTATAAAATAAATATTATTTTACATGATTCATTTCTATTCTGAAAAGTTTATTATAAAATCTTGATCTAATTATTTTCCATTTCAATTCATCTTTTAACATGATTATAGAATTAGTATATTCACCATCATGTTTAATCAAATAATCATCTTCTTTTAGAAACATTAACTTATATTTAATATAAATTTATTCACTTCCTCTATAAGATTTAATATTTTTCTTTATATTAATAATTTCTTTTTTACATATTATATACATTTCATATTCACTCTTTCCATTCACATTTAAACATTAATTCCATCCCAAATTCTTTATTGTCATTGTCATCACTAAAACATTGAGCATTCAATTATTCTTTTTTTCCTATGTTATGCAATTATTTTGATTAAAATTTATTGAAATATCCATTTCTTTTTGTTCATCGCTAATATAACTACACTCACTCTAAGATAATAATTTCCTTTTTCAAGATTATAATAAATTATTTATTTTTACATATCAATAAACATCTAGTTTTTAAAACATTGATTATATAAACTAATATAATATTTTTGGGGCTTCTTTTTCTTTTTCAATGACTATATTTTCCTTTAACATTTAAATATCTGTAGAAAAAATTCCAACACATCGAAACTAACTGAGTTTTTTCAAAATCATCCTTTTATCATTCAACCACATATTGTCATGTTTATATTGAATAGAAAGATAATATTATCTACTTTATGATCAAATTTAAATTTAAATTCTGAATAATAATATTAAACATCCATAACTACTATCTTCTTCCACTTTTCATTCTTTTTTTATTTAAAATAGATTACATTTTTTCAATTTATCTTCTCATTAATAGAAAATTATTCTATCATTTTACAATATATTATATCACTATACAAATTATTAAGAAGGGTATTGCAGGGATATTTTTCATCAATGTTAGCGATTATAGAATCAATCTTTCATAAAAATATTAAAAGAATAATTTCATTATTATTATAATATTCCAAATAATCAACATATTATCTTATTATTCACATTAATTCATTAACACTTATAGAGAAACTATCAAAAATTTTATCATCTTGCCTCAATAAAAATTAACATTATGTATCAAAAACTATAATTTATATTTCCTAAAATTTTTTATCCTATTATATGTATTGTAAATTTTATCCCATATGTTTTTAATAGTCATTAGAAATTTAACATAAAAAAACATTTCTGTAGGGCTGATATATTAGAATTATTTAATTTAAATCATTATAAATATTACTCTAATTTATTACTATTATAGAAACAACATCTAGTGGATGAATATCTTCAAGAATGGTGAATGTCAATACATCATAACTGATAGAAAATAGGTATGAAATCATTATTTTCATCCAATATGTCATATATTTTTAATCGAAATGCATTAAACACCTATTATTAACTAAATTATGATTTTACATGACATAGACGATAAATTTAATGAAAAAAAATTAAAACAGAGAAAAAATTCTTCTCAGAAATCAAATATATAATCACTAATGAGGGGAACATGTTTTTCCAATGCAACATCAAAAGTAATTACCTTGGTCAATAATAAAAATTCTGTGGGGTTGAATCAGTGGTAATCATTAATTTTATGTTTCATTGATTGAAAAATCTCATCGCTAGTTGGAGTGATTATTCATCATTGTCTTTCATATGAATTTGAATGGAAATGCATATTCACAAGGCTCATCTCTTGAAAATAGAAATATATTCGATAGTATAATCCAAAATTCATCAAGAATGTACTACCTACTAGTTTTAATATACAGGTACAATGATAAAGTATTATCCTCATAGTCAGGTTAAAAAATTATTCCTGACTATGATAGTACTTCCCAAATTTTAATTGTGATAAAGAACACTTATATGAAAAAAATAATGACATAGAGACATGGACATAATTTTTTTTAATTTCACTCTTTATTTTATTCTTTATCCTTTTGATACTGTATTGTGAACACTACGTTATTTTCTAGTTTTCACAAAATATTATACCCCCATAAATTACTTTTCTTTAATTTAGTTAAATATTATACAACCATCACACTCTTCATCAACATAACACATCTCACATCTAACCACCATAGTAAAAACATATAATATAAAAAATAATGATTTTTAATATAAAATTGAAATCTATTTCTTGAATAACAACCTTATTATCATCTACTATTAAATTTATTATGATTAAATTAGATTTTGTAGAAAAATTATATTGAAATAATCACCACATGTTGAATATAAAGACACATTAATATTATTTCTCAAACCACCCATATTATCCCTATAAATATTCTTTTATGTCATGGTCATAGAGATTAATGTTTATCATGTTTTTTAGTGTTTTAATTATAAATTCTATTGATGAATACATTGCAGAATTGGTGCAATGGAATATTGGTACTGAACAAATATCTCCACTGAAAACCATTTTAATCTCCTATATGGTGAGGTCTATCCAATATGATGTAGTCCTCCATACATTATCATAATAATATATTGAGATCCAAGTTTTAGTTTAGTTGATCTAAATTTTCTAGAACCACTGAATAATATCTTATTGTGTTTTATGGAAAGAACCTTCACCCAATATTGGGTATCTTATTTTTCTATACCACAAAAATAAAACTAATCATATCTTCATCCTTCTCCCCCATTCTATGACTTTTAGAAATTTTATTGACTCTCATCTATGATATGGAATCAAACACTGAAACATGAGGACCTATAGACCATTTTACTATATACATATAATTTCATCATATTAATTTCATGGATACCTCTTCTTCAGTATATCCCAACTATGTCTCATTTGACTAATATTTGGACGTAATATGCAGTATATATATTATTATTAAAATTATTAATATGATGAAATACCTTTCTTTATGGAAATTAATTCAATATATTTCATTCTTTATATTTACTATACCATCAAAATCCTTCCAGGATATGTAAATACCTTTGAATATCCTAACAAACATCTAAATGTTTCATATAATATAATTTATGAGGTTTCAAAAAATTCCAACACACACAATCAAATCATCTTCTCGAATTCATAAAATTGACTTATCAGAGTATCCATATCTGCACTCCACTGGATCAACACAACTCTCTTACAATGTTCATATAATATCAAGGTTCTTACAAATATGTGTATTGAGTTTTTATTATGGAGATAAAATAGCATTCATGTTTATTATGAATGTTATAATACTAGGATTACAATGGGTATGATTTAAAATTTATCCAAAAGATATTTATTTTATTTTATTTTAGTACATTGGAATATCTCTTAGTGTATTCTCTATGCCTATAACCCAGTTCATGTTTTCCAAATAAAATATTATTGTATATGAATTTATTCATCAATAATGTTATATTCATTATAAGAGAGATAAATGATATTATACTCACAGTGAAACAATAGATTTGGTAATGGATTACTTGATATTTTCAAATCCAAATTTTCCAAATATGTTTTCTCTAATTATATTCTTGGTATATTACAAAAAATCATATCTAAATGGACAGTTCATATTCAACGATTTTTTTTATTTTGTATATTATAGTTGTAGTTTTCTATAAAATTGTAATTTTGATCATTGAGGTACATGACATTAAAATTTTTAAGAGTTAGATACCACACTATATTTGATCTATTTTAATAGATGTTTGCATGGATATCTTAAATAATGTATTGGTATATCTTGAATGTAGAGATCAATAAAAATATATTATAAAGAATTTCATATCAATGAATAGGGAATAAATCTTTAAAAATGATCATTCTATAATGTATTATAAAATAATTTTATTTCATTTACAACCTCGCTCGCTATTTGGTAAAAATTTAAAAGCATGTACTATGGTTATTCAGTGGTGAATAATGAAAAATGATAGTTATTATGGAACATGTAATATCATTATTGAATGATCTATAATAATTTAATAGAATAATATTTAATTTGTGAATTTAAATATATAGTAAATTTATGAACTTATTAAAATAATTAATGATATCAAAGTCATTTATTTATAATGAGAATATTGACACATCATTTCATTTTGATGTATTTATTGATTAAGGATAAATGACCCAAAGGAATTCAAATTAGTTATTTGTTATAATAAACTAGATTTATATTATATAAAGAATATTGACGATGATCCTTTTTCAAATGATAAATCTCAAAAAGTGATATTCATAAAGATATTGAAGTATTTCATAGATGATTATCTAGAATATTGCGAGGTTTGAAACATCATGGAATTATGTTCCCCAAATTTAAAATGGGTATAATATTTTTAATGTGAAATATCTGCTCAATTTCATCCAATTTTTAATGGTTGGGAACCACCTTAAGAAGTTTCAAAATAAATAATAAGATAATTCATATGATTATATACCCATGAAAAATATTATAATTAGGTAAAGGGTAGGAGGAGTGCTAATTTTATAGTTATTACGATAAAAACATTACATAATAATATCACACAAGCTCAAAAGAAATATATAATGAATGTATTGATTATTATAAATAAATACTCTATCAGTTATGGTTTCCATTAACATAAAATAGAGTAGTGGTGCGATGGTGGAAATGATAGATTTTAGGGTTTGTTAGAACTTAAGGTGTAGTTGGAGGATGATTCTGAATTGATATATGATTAGAGTGATTATGGATGGCATGTGAATTTATTATATATATATATGTTATTAAATAAAATATATTGTGGATTCCGTGGTATAGATAGATATTCATAAATTTTAGAATCCAAAAAACTCTTAAAAGGGCATTTAGATAATGGTCAATGTATATATGAAGGCCTATCCAATTTATATAAAATATATCATGATGAATTGCATGGTAACAACGGTCAAGGATATTAAAAGAGAATTCGTCAAGATTAGGTAGAAACATATAGATCAATAATTATCCATAAATATTTAGATGATAATGAAAATATATATTGTGTTGGTTATATAGAATGAATAGTAGAATTATTAGATCAAAAATATACGAGGTGGGTTTATATATATATATATAATGGTCTTATAAATATTATAAATCATTTATGGAGAATAATAAAATGAAAAATATTATTGTGGTGGAAGATAATTAGTGTGTTCCTAATATTTAATGAATTTTGATTTAGAGAAATATAGTATAAAACCATATTATTTAGAAATACAAATATAAAAATTCAATAAATAAGGTTTTATTGTTATAAAAATGGATATCACAAAAAGGTTTTATGAGGTAATGATTTACTTCAACTACCTAAATAAGTTAATATAAATGATATGAAATCAATATTCAATGAATGTTTCAAGAGGGTTTTTTTATTTTGGATGTAAATTGATACAAAATAATGACTTTTTTCAAATGTTTTTAAGGTAATATACCCTTAAAAAACCACCACTTGTATATTATTATTGAATAATGCATCACTCTGTAATATTAAAAGCTGCAATTGTTTATCATAATTGTATGAAGATAAGGACCCAACATCTATAAAGGAGGAATAAGAATACAAATCATCTAATGATATAAATCAATAAACTTTGGTCTTGAAGAGAAGGGTTTATGGTCTATTTGGGTGGTATTTTATTGAAATTAATATATCAAATCGATGTATGGAATCATGACAAAGTCTGAACATTTAATATGATTAGAGACATGTAATGTTTCATGACCATTAAGAGAAAACATGAAATTATATTACAATTTTGGAATTATGGGGTCTTATATATAACTAGATCCTAGATAACTATTTTCTTTTTATCAAATATTAGTAAAAAGTAATTATTAGTAGTTGAATGAATTTAGATAAAAATTAATATAATTTAATTTAATTTTGGGGAATGTGGATTATAGTAAATTTTTACATAACCTGTACTATCATGGGGATAGATCATGAAATATTTATTCATAAAAATCATTCATCACGTAATAACTGGCACAATAGTGGTGATAAAGATTTTTACTTCCTATCTATAGAAGATGAAACTATTTTATGGCCTCAAATTCATTCCTAATTAATGAAAAAAATACATATAATAAGTGGTAAAATATGAAAGAGAATTTTATAAAACTAATTTTACACTTTATCAAACAAATATTAATGTAATCTTTTAAAAGGTAATTATTATAGTATGTTAAATTATATAATATTCATTGACATCAGTAATATGATGCCATGTTTGTTGATCACTCTTAAATTTGAGATGTTAATTTTCTGAAAACATTATCAAATATTAGTGATGAATGTTCCTGGTTATAATATTATAATGTTATAAACTGAGAGGGTAACATATTTCACTAATAAAAATTAATAGGTGACATGAAACGAAAATTTATAAATTATATTACATTTTGAAATAATACATTCTTTATTAATTAATGTATTTATTGAAAAACATGTACTTCATTAGATATATTATATCATTATAAAATTTCACGTGTTGGATTTGAAATACCATTAGAAATCATATATATTAATTATATAGTCATTTTATAGTGACAATTAAGATTATTAGGTATTTTGGGTTATGATAACGTATAATTTACACAAATAGAAGAAGAAATGGCCTCAACTGGTAAGATCTTATCCATTGAATCCAATTTATTTTAATTTACGAGGAAGTTGGAATAACTATGATTTTCCCTTAATCAAGGCTAATTTGATATTCAAAAATTGAATGGAATGTGAACCCCTTTATGGGGGAAGTTTAAGCTTATCAATATAATTTCCCAATTCTTATTTATCGAATCCACTTTTGAAAGTAACACCATGAGAGACTATACTCATAGGGTATATAATAGTGTAATCAGAGGTTATGTATCTTGTCCATATTGATATGGATATGTGTATTTTATTTTTAATAAAATAAGGATTATATTCTTCCCTTTTGATATATATATATATATATATATATGTGTGTGTGTGTGGGATTATATACTATATATAATAAAAAGTTAAATTTGAAATTATGATATTTTTAATTGTAATTTTTATGAAAATTTATAATTTATGTTAAAACACCTTTTTTATAAATTCATTGTTTTTTAAAAATATTTACATGTAAAATTATAATTATAAAATATTTATCTAAATATTAATTATAAATGTATTTAATTTGGTCTAATGTAATTATTATAAGTGATAGAAGGATGTTAGTTTAGTAAAAAACTCGAATTTTTCGTTAAATAATGAATTTTATTTTTCATTTTAATTATCATATTAGTAAAATAATTATGGTGAAAAGATTATTATTTTTTAAAAAATAATTTTGAAATTTGAAATTGAATAATTTTTCATAATTTTTGGAGATAATTGAATTTTTTGATAAAAATTAAATATTATATAAATGTCCAGAATTTATTATTAAATCATTATATACCATAAATAATTAATAAAAAATATAAATGGTATAAAAGATCGAAAATAGGTCTCTTATTTAAAAAATATGTTTTTGATGTTATCTTATTTATCTTACAAACCATTACTAAATCATCCAAAACTAATATTACATTATAATGTTATAAAATCAATTATTTGTGAACAATACAAACTTGCACAACATGAATTGTGCTATATTAATTATTATGATTATTATCTATTAAAATATTTAAAGTCATTCTTTTTTTTACAGAAAACATTAGAGAAAATCATTTTATGGTTTATGGTTTTGATTATTTTACAAATTAAGGGTCCAAAAAATATGTTTTAAAATTAAAATAAATTTTCCTATCTTTTGGTATAAATACCCTGCCATTTCCCAATTCATCTTCACTATAAACTCATTTAGATTGAATTTACTCTCCCTATACCTCTCAATATATCTCTTAATGGGTTCCCAATCTCTTATGATGCAACTCCCAAGATATTTGAATCACCCTCTCATGTTAATGGATTACCTCATCTTAATTTTTTTTAAAGTTCTTTCTTTGTACCGAGTCCTTCAATTTACAATTATTCAAGTTGTAATATGTTTTAAAACATCCCTATAATAACCTTGTGATTTCCATTTAATGATATTCCATTTTCTACCCTCACTAAACACTTATATAAACCATTATATACAGATGCTTTTTTGAATAAATTATCTGATAATATTCCATAAGAAAACTGTGTTTTGAATAACCATACTCAGTTCCACTAATGGTTATTGACATATATATACATATCAATAATTTATTTTTTACATCATTTATTATTACCTAAACTCTTTAATTGTGGTATAAAAAATTATAAAATATGATCTTATATTTTATGATCTATGTTTGAGACAAATGCATGTATATGAGATGAATGTGAGTAGTGGGACTAGAATTATTTATCCCTCTAGTGCACTGGATAATATTTTTATCTCACGATATACCCTTTATAGTTAATGAGAGCTCAGCCAAAGAACACCATGTTATAATTTATTCATATATAGACTTGACTCTTTTTATATTATTTCATGTTTAATGTTATCATCTCATTATTATGTTTCCATGATGATATCATCTAAAATAATTATTTGATTTTCATGTTTATGATTCTCACAGCTTTGTATCACCATGATATAACTCTTGACACACATGTATTAATTTTAATCATGTAATTATTTTATTATTCCCTTACTATTATTTATAGAAAATCCTCTAATTATGTATTTCCCCGAGTTATCTCATGCGGTTTTAGAGGACAAATAATATTTTATGTGAGTGTTGTGTAGTTTTTAAATAATGTTGTCGTATCCTTCTGTCATGTCATTTTGTTATGTATCTAATTATCCAAAGACACCCAGCAACATAATATTTTGTTATTAAATTATTTATATCATTATTTTTTAAGTCATAAAATAATGTGTAAATAAAATATGGGTTTTAATAATATTGTTACCTTGAAAAGAAGATGAGAATATATCAGGTTAAACTGGTGAGTACTCCTAACAACAATGGTGCAGTAAAAAATAGGGGCTAGATAACCAAAAATATTATATGAAGTATTCTTATTGAAAAATTACATGTAGATATTTTTTGTAATATATTGTTTTTTCATTAATGTATATAATAATTTGGTTTTATCTCTATCAATGAAGAAAAAATAATCTGTATGAGATGTGGTATTAGAATATCCGTAAATTTATGTACATTTCAATCTTCAAATTTCTTTTTCCCATAAAAATGATAAAACCCCTGGAAATATAAAATCATATGAGGTGAATGAATTTTTTATGGGTAATATTTAAATTGAATGACATATAATTGTTTCAATGTGTTTTTTCTAATTAATATCAAAATCTGTTATGTCACTATTGTAGAGAAATATTTTTTTTTACAAAATGGTTAAATGAATTTATTGGAAAAGGTAAATAAGTTATGAAACTAATGTGTATCTCAAGGTTATAGTATAGATTCAAATGAATAAATTCAAAATATGGATTCAAAAAGTAAATCATAAACTATATTGATGTTAGTATATTTTTATGAGATTGAAAATAAAAACATTATTAGTCGATGAAAACATACATTTCTATTGTGAAGAATAATTTCAATAAATCAAAAATCACACTTATCTCAATGATAAACTATTTTTTTATATGTTTTTATTATATATGAGTGATGGATTAAGTATATTAAGGAATAATGTGACCAAATAATTTAGAATCATCCCTATTAAATGGTTATGATTATATAATTTAATAAAATTATTAGAACCAAACGGTATTGAAAGAACAAGCTAAATTTAAAGTAAAGGTGATTAAAAATGAGTATTTCATTCTTTATAGGGGATATTTGTAGGTTTAATAAATCTATATGGATATGAAGTTTACCTATATTGATGTTTTATAAATAAAAAAATACATTTTCATTGGGATGAGAATGTTATTTATGGTCATTTAACATGATGATAAATTATAAAATTTAAATACAATACCTCAAATGTATGTCTACATTGAGTATATAGATATATTTATCATGAATATAAATTAAAAAAAGGAATACCAATTGAAGAAGGTTCATTATAGGATGATTCATGAAATAATAGGATGATATTTAAAGAAACATTAACACCTGAGGAATCTTAGTTTTCAATTGTGGTTGATTATAATCTATATTACAAGGTGTATGAAGATTGAAAATGATTATTCAAATACATATTAATGACTTAATATTTCTTGTATTAACAATGTCCAAATGTGATTTGTTTTTGGAATTCATGATATGAAAATTCCATCTATAAATTATTTATAAGTTGATTTTTTTTTATTAATGTATATACAACACAAGGAATTAATTGGAATTTTATTTATCACTGTAAAAATTCCATTGAAGGGTTGAACACAATTATACTAGAGTTTTAAAATTATATTACTAAAAATATTTCTATGATTATTTTTTTCAAAGTTGATAGTATAAAAAATAATATAATGGTAAAGTGTAAAATAGAAATACTAGAATTATTTTATAATTACTAGTTACATGACTAGGTATTTTATGTTATATTTTTCAATCCATAATGAACCATATTTTTTCGAAATAAAACCCACATACTTGGAGTAAAATGTTTATATTTATATATCAATTAAATGATGGATTTTAGGTTGTTTTTAGTTAAATATTATTATATGAGTTTTTAGTATATATGGATCAAATTCGGGAAGGGGTGAAATTCCGGGTACTGTAGCAGGAAGTATAGTAGTGCGGTACTGTAGCAGTACTATTCACCAAGGGGTACTTTGGGACAAAAAATGGGCTTTAAATACTTGTATTCAGGCCACTTGTCCTTGGGCCTTAGGGAAATGTAATGGGCCACCCTTTACCCACTCTAAAGAATAATTTACTTTAAATAATAAATTAAGGCTTCAACCCCTCATAAGCCTTCACAGGATGATGGATTTTTTTGAAATTATTGTATTTAATTACTTATCAAAAAAATATCATATCTATTATAAACATGGTTTATAAATATATAGAGTCTATTAAATAATTGATGGAACTATTTTAGATGATGGGACAGATTTTTCGTAATATTATTGAAGTGAATTCTCATATTGAATTTTGTTTGACAAATCTAGTAAAATAAATGTTAAAAAATACACATTCATCATTAAATGAAAAGGATAATTATTATAGAATATAAATTTATCCATGATGATGTCAAACAGGGTTTTAAATGATAAGATTACATATAAATATAGTAAAAAAATTTGGATATTTTAAAAAATGAACAATCTATAGAATGGTTTGAGAAGAATCGATGGAATCGTCTAGTTTAACTTTCTCCATTAACATGGGAGGATCAGCAGAAATGATACCCAATCGACTATATTGATAAGTCTTAAATATTTTGTGTTCAATGTCATATATCAAATATTTTGTATCATTAATACACATTATATTAGATGGTGTGATATCTCTTGTTATTAAATTGAGTGATTTAATATTTCTTTTTTATAATATTTATAAAATTTATCATCTTCTTCATTGACATAGAAATAGATATATTAGTTCATATTTATCACTAGGTAGATATATTTAATTTAAATATATTCTCAATAAAGTAAGAGGTGGTTTTTCTCATATCTTAATAAAGGGATAGTATGTTCTAAAAATGATAATCTTGTGTCTGTTGGTGATAAAACTTTTATAGAATTTGAAGAGTTTAATAAAATATTGGAAGTGTTTCCCAAAAACCCCATTGGTAATGATTGTTATAAAAATAAATATCTACCAATTTAGGTTTTTTATTGAAATATTTTTTTATATTATCAAAATGATTCATAATATAATGACCCAATAAATAACTTGTTATGTAATTCCATAGGAATTTTAAACTATGGCACTAGA
Source organism: Viscum album (assembly GCA_963277665.1). Taxonomy (NCBI): domain Eukaryota; kingdom Viridiplantae; phylum Streptophyta; class Magnoliopsida; order Santalales; family Viscaceae; genus Viscum; species Viscum album. The sequence continues at coordinate 1,022,960,941 of OY728143.1, forward strand.
GAAGCGGTCACTTTCATAGTTGAGATTAGAATTGGAAGTATGGGAGTAAGAAATTTCTAGGGAAATTTTTTCATATAGTTTTTCTTTGAAGGCATTTCTAGTGCTCAGATGAGCATGTTTAAATTTATAATAATTAATATGGTTTTACACCATCTAATGGTTAACAATTGTATATGAAAAAATGTTCGAGTGAATTATGGGAGATAGATTAGCCTGGGATTATGGTGGATGGTTTTCCATGACTGTAGGGAAATTGTATAAAAATAAAATTATAGTTATTGAGGGTTTTTCTTATTTGGAACATTTTTTTTATAATGATTGTGTCCAAATAGTGCTAGATTTTTTTCACTATTGGCACACGATTTAGAAAATCATGTTGTAGAGATGTTATTTCAATTAATTTCATAAAATGTTTAAAATTAGTATTCCCACCATGTTTGTTTTCTCCCCAATTTTCCCCTCTTCCCTCAACAACAACCAAACTAATAGGGTCTCCTCCCTCCATATTCTTTGATTTTTTCCTATAATGGGGAGATATTGTATTGAATTGATGGAAATTTGTTGTGAGTTTTCTCCTCTTGACCTTTTATTCTTCTCCTTTCATGTTCTCTATTATTGTTTTTCTCCATCTTGTGTTTTGTTGAATATTCTATTAGAAAATGGTGATATCATCCCAATATGAATTATTATTCTTAGTATGTCTATAGGACGTCCTGAGATGCTGGAAACATGTTATTGTATTCCAATCTAATGCAGGTACACAAGAAAAGGAAATTTATCTCATGGTTTTGTTATAAAAATTAAATGGACTTTTCCATTGATTATGTTTAGTAAAATATGTTATTGTTTCATCTTGGTTTTAGGTGTATTTAAGGAGTGGACTATAACCTGTTTCACATAGTTTTGGTGGTTGGATTCCACTCAATGATATTTTTGGTGTTATAGGTATTGGAAATACATTATAAATTTTTTTATTAATTATTATATTAAAAAAAATTAAAATATATGTAATGTAATGAAATTTTCCCTCATGAAAATAGTAATCAACTATTTTATTTTTTGATAATCATTTTCATTAGTGGTCTATCATTACTTACACGATGATTATGTAAGATGTAGATGTTACCAATGCATGTCTATACTTTTTATTCAATTTTTAATGTTGCATTATCCCTCTGGTATCCAAATAATTATGTGTTTGACCTTTAGTTAAAAATTAGTTATAACCATTACCTATAGAAGAGATGTGAGTTCTTCGGGCCGTGACGAGCCCATATGAACATTATTATTTCCTCGGTCACTGATTTTCATGTAATATGATTATAAATGTGATCCTTGTGATACCTAAGATGCTTATTCTAAATCATTAGAGTGTTGGGTAAGTAATTTTTTTACAATAGTATATAAACAACTAGTTGAATATTCCTCTGAAAGATTTATATTGTTTAGGCATGGGAGGATAGACCTAAGATGTCATTTTAATGAGAGAAGAGAATTATCCATCCCTTTATTTTAATACCACTATGGATTTTCCAATGAGGTCAATGAGGTTTTGTTAATAATGCCAAAATTATGAAGGTCATTATTACATAAAATTAAGGGACATTACATAATGGTTGAGGATGAGACTGAGGAGCCCAGCATGGTTTGTAGGATTATATGTGACCTAGGGGGACTTAGTGGGAGACCTAAACATATGATAACATGTCCTAGGGGTGGTGTGCAAGGGATTATAGTTGGAATTTATAGTGGAACCTAAGAAAACAATATTTTATATCAAATGTTTAGGTTATGGATATGAGAGGAAAAATGATATTTTTTATGGGTTTGGGAATATTGGTAGTGTCTGTGAGATTATAGCATGATATATTATGGGATACACTCACATATAAAATTTTTTATGAGATTCTATAGATATGATTTAAAATCCATTTTATAAACCATATAGTGTATATATTTCCTATAATATGACATGGGATTTGGTGGATATTCATACTTATAAATAGAATTCATAGATAATTTATTCGGATATGGAACTTATTGTATCATAAGATGACAATGATTCATAAAATCCATTATTTACACCTAATATATTAATATTAGTAATATTCATAGGTTATATCACTTTATACCCAATATTATATAGATTCATAGGACACTCATATGATCTGGCTCATATGAATACATAATATGGAATTCCTAGGATATCACATATGATTTGGTTTTTTTTCTATTGGAGATCCCTAGTATTCCTCCTACGATTTAGGTATCTTCAAATACTATGAAATAAAAAAAAATTATTCTCCTGATAGTTTTAAATTTATTCATTTATATATATATATATATATATATATTTCTAGTATACTCCTTGGATGAGGTGATTTCATCTACTATTATATTATATTCATAACCTACCATCTCTCCATTAATATTGATATGAAGAGAATACTATGATACTCCATAGGATCTATTTTATTCACCCATTACTATTGGGCATGGTATAACATGTTTTTAGAGACAATCAAACACATATTATAGTAGGTATGGTGAATCACGAGAGACACATTAAAACATTAGGATCAATGATGGTTATTTAATTTATGATTTTATATTGTAATTATTTTATGATGATATAAATGTTTATACACTAAAATTAATAGCTATGTTAGGAACCCCATTATGTGTGGTATGTTTAGTTGTACTCTTATCACTCTCTAGTATCAAATAACCCTTAAGTACATGACATGATCTCCCTATTCAGAAGTTCAGGTAGGGTTGATTCCCATGATTGGATCAATCTACAAGATAGAATGGATGGATCCAAGTGATTAATTTGATGATGATGGGAGATGGTAGTAGATCCTCTATGATTTTTATTATGTAATTTATCATGTATATAAGATATTAATGTCGGGTTGTCGGGTGATGTATTCTAGTATGACCCTTTTCTTGTATGGTTGTATGCTTACACATTCAATTTTTTATATCAAATATCTTGTTTATTTATCCAATCTATAGTGATTAATGTTTATTATTTATGTTTCTTATATACTTTCCCAAAATTTAATTACTCTGATTTGATTATATAACTTCCACATAGTAACACCCTATACGCTTTCTTCTAGTAAGCAGCCTTTGGAAATTACGTAGACATGCATGAGGCATAATAGTGATTTTAGACTAGGGCATAGATCATTGGACTATAATCTAGTGGGAATTATTAAATGGTACCAGATATTATTTCCATTGTCTTATTATTTTGGGGAGATTATAAATGTTTGACATTGGAATGTGTTATATCTATAGATGTACCTTGATCAGGTGTTTCATAAACACATTTTTAAGGGGTATTCAGTGTTATAGTGGTGACTATATTAATGGTCTTTGAGTTCACTATGACTATCTGGATTCCCATTCAAATATGATGTGTTTATTTGAGATTGAAATTATGTTTTTTGATCTTATATAGTTTTAAATATGTTAGTGTACATGAATCGTATCAGGAATAATGGATTCACATCAATTACATGTGCTTTTGTTTGATTAACATCACCAATGATGGAGTGTATGGTTTTTTAATTAATGAATAGTAATTAATATGTTATTTTCACATGTAATATTGTGGTATCATTTTGATTAAACAAAACATATTTTCTCTAAAGAAATGACATATAAATCGTAATGAGGGATACTCCTGATAACTGCAATATCCGAGGTAGAATTACTGATTCCATGTTGGTGTTACACATGTCCTCAAGTGTACCTCCCTATATACAAGATGTTTTCAACTGGGGGTGATATTCCCAACATGATGTGGGGGTACTATACCATTGTTAATTATTTCCATACACCATAATATATCAAAACCAATATAATCCAAAATCCATTATAATGAAAGATAGTGTAATAATTTGTATTGATAAATGTAATTTCATGTCATACAATAAAAAACCAAATAGTTCCTCAATGTGGTAGGATATCATGTATAAGAGAATTACCATGAATAAATAACAATGATATAGTAGTATAAATTAAGAGTATATCTTGATTTCTAACCAATATCCCTTGTAAAATGTCCATAACAACCTTCCATTGGTATGATTCCCTTCTATGGATCCCAAATCACGAAGTCTTTGCTTTCCCTGAGATTCCTATGTAGGTTGTGTGTGTTAACCTATTAAGACACCACCAATGCATCCATAACATAATGGTATATGTATATATGGGGTTGTTTCATGATAAAATGTGAAAATCACTTAATGTAAACCAACTAATCATATATAAAGTGATACTTCACTAAATAAGATTCCATGAAGACCAGTCATAAATGCTTTATCATAATACTGTTATAATGGCATAAATATTTATCACATGAAATAATTCATTATAAGAAACTTCATCATACTTAATTAATATATGTTTTTCCTTTATGTAACAACTCATTTCCTGAATTTTTCTAAAATCCATACCCAATACCTATGGATAACTCCTCTCCTCTTATGGTACACGTGTTTGGAACAGCTGAACCAATAGAACTAGAAATTTTTTTATAGATGTTCCCCAATGGAACATATTTACATCCTGTAGATCCACTTCTAATTGAAGAAACCATACTGGTCCCAAAGTTTAATAATATTTCAACCCATAGTACTATGAATAATGTACCTAGATCCTCTATCCATGAGTCTTCTAAACCATGATTCCCCAATAAGGGTAGACTATTTCTAATATGGCAACCTATAATCCTAAACACTCAAATAATGATTACACTAGATATGTAAAAGTCCACATATTAGATATAAAATTATAATTATCAATATATAACAAAAAATAATCCATAAATATGAACTCTAAAAATGTATGGCAAACAATAATAAAAAACAAATATTTAATTTCAATCATTCCAAAACAATGAAAAAACAAAATACTATGTGTTTTATAATAAGGAACAAAAATTCAATAAAAAAGTAGGTCCAGAGGATATTAAAACACAGAAAAAAATATCCTACAATGTAAATATATCATTATTAGGCACATAAAAAATAGCCAATCATAGAAAAAAACTCTATAAAACTGCATTATATGATAATAAATTTTTAAATTTACCACATTGATTCATATTTCCATTATCCTTTACAGCATGATACCTATATCACATCCATACAAAAATGTTATGTAGAACAATAACCAATCCATAATCATAGAGTCTCTAGAATATAGATTATATTAATAGATAAATATATGAGATCAAATGCTTAACAATTTACCAAAATGGGTCCTCCATCAATGGTTTCTCTTTATCTATTTGAGAGAGAAGAATGTATTCACAAAATGATCCACGATTTTATCCTTCATTGATCCAAAAAAAACATATATATCACATAATAATCCATATATATTGTAATATGAGAACACGTAAATGATTCATCCCATGATAAATATGAATCATATATCAATATCATAAAGAACTGCGGAAAAAACTATTACGTTTAATCCACATGACTCAAAATTCAAGATCCTTTGGATTTTGAATACAAAGGGAACAAAAACAAAAAGAATCACCTCTAGTGTCCTTGGTTTCAATGTCCCTAGGTTAAAAATGAATAAATGTGTGTTTTCTAAGAGAAATAAATTTGAAAAACTTATTTTTAGAATAAAGAAAACATTATTCATTGTTTGGTCACACGACATCCACTACCATGCAGTAAATGATCAACATATTCACTCTCATCTATGAACCCACACGGACTGACTACACAATTTTTTAATCTATTTAACAAACATTATTTTTACTCATTTACTTAGTCACATGGTTTTCATGGCATTGTCGTATGATTATAACATACTATGTGTCAACCATCTAACACCCAATTTCCTTCCCCAAACACACCATGTAATGTCCTGGGGTGAAATTCATTGTTTCCCCTAACCCTACACCATTAGTGAAACACATTAAGGTATACAACACCATAATATCTTTGAGTAATTCCAATATTCAATTCCATGTAGTTATCATTATCATGATTTGTATCACGAGTTCCTACATATGAAACTAAATCCATAGATATTATATCTCATATTATTACTACAATTTATCTTATTAGATCCCACGATGGTATTATAGGACTCTGAAAACTGGCATCGTCTATCCTCACAACACTTTCTAGGTCTATTGTATGGTTCACATTGGGTTCCCCATAAATGATGTGTCACACTCCAGCTCAATATCCACACAGTCAATCACATGAACATGGTTAGCCATATACCTTTGATGCTAAGACACATGGAACAAATCATGAATGCATTGATACTAAATGGTATGATCTAAATATTAATCCACTATCCTGATATTCTTGTTAATCTATATGTACCCAAAAAATCACTGTGCAATAACTCATTTCTTATATAAACATCAATTCATAAAATTTATAAGTCTCCCTCATGAAACACATTCACCCATAGAAAACCCGAAATTTCTCTTATTTATGTTTGTATACAAACTATTTCTACTATTAGAGTTGATTAACTACTTTCGTATTAGCATCTAAATATTAGAGGTTTCATATACCATACTTACAACAATAACTACTACAACACCCACTCATGAAAAACTAGTAGTGACTGACACACTAACCTATAAAGTGGCCCAAAATGTAACGTACAAATTGAATAAAAAAATTTATTTTTTTAACATATATAAAATAAGGAAATGTTATCATCACATAATACACTTATGTACAAAATGCATGACCGCACAATATACTCTAATATTTATATACTTCTTCAAGTTGTCCATCAATATATAGATGATACATTGAACTCAGTTTCATCCTGGTACCCAATTCGTTATGAAATACCTACCGAAACCATGACATGATGCATGTATATATATATATGATACAATATTCAAATGTGATCAATGTGGGTATACAATAAATACCACATATATCATTTAAAACTCATCAAAGAAATGTGTTTCTCAAATATATAATTAATGGACCACATTCATCATCTAATCCATTATCACCCAAAAAATCATAAATCATCAAGGTCCTAGGTAACCCACAAAAAAATGTACATCGTCATCTCTTCCCATATCCACAGAGGCACTATAAGTGACTAAATTGAACCTCTAGTATAATGATGTTAAAATAATTCCCTCATAAGGTAGGTCATTGAAAAATTTAATCTGCGATGTCCCTCTTCATATCTAGCAATAAAAATGGATTATGAATTTCATGGTACATCGTTATCAATCTGTAATATAATTCCATGTTGAAACATGAGTTCCAATAATAAGATCAATCCTCAAGTGAACTATAACAACAAACCTTCCAAGAATATTGATCACATCCTAAATTTATAAGTACCATCCTGGGACTGAATCATTAAATACCAGGTACTATAACTGCACTAAAAAATCATGATCCCAATAATGGATACCATTTACCTGGTTAAAAAATTAATGTTTTGTATATAATGGGATATAATTCATAATTCCATGATCCTTATACATATACACTGCAAAACCAAACATAAAATTCATTACAATTTATTCCTCCTCTAGAAGATACTTTTGATGTTTTGTTTTCCCTAATGTTGTCCTATTGAATAAATATTTAATGAAATTAATATTCCCTATATATAATGACATATATATGTAGACTTTCTATAGATACTCCACCCAAAACCACTTCCATAAATTGGGATTACAGTAAGAGAAGATGTATCACATGTTCTTATGGTCCATACGAACAATAGTACTCTCATGGATGAAATAATGCCACCTGTAATTTATATCATAGATTATAGACACTCAATATAAGTCATGATTATGGTAGTTCCAGTATTTGGTTAATAGAAGATGTGAGATATAAAAGAATACTATATACCACTTCATCAACAAATATCCCAACCCAACACCTATGGAATCATAATCCACTGCATATCATATCCCAATATATATATGGATCAATACTTGTGATATCTTCAATATCATATTCTATTTTAGGAAGGTATATTCACTCAAATCAAACCACTCTGACATTGCCCCATTATTTCTATTATTTCATATACACTTCCAAATGGGAGAAATCGTAGATGAAATGTCAATAGTACCCCTAGTCCAAGGAAACTCTTTCTCTCAAATAAATTACTAACTAATATCCAGGACATAAAAGCATCTACATTCCATAGGTCCAATGATATCCCTACTTCAGAAATCATAAACAAATAGAACCCATCATTCAAAATCTAGATTTGATACATTAATAGTTTTGTATAATGATAGTGTACTTTAATTATACTCAAAATAATCTCATCATTAATGGAATGCATATATGTATATCATAAATATATTAGGATTCCTCCCCTGAATAAAATGATGAATGAGTCATGATATAGATAAAAAAATTATTTATGAGATCCATGAACACCGTTGGATTAGTTTTTATCCCAAAAATCTTATCATGATGTTAATATTATACTTATCTACTCCAAAACAATTCCTTATGGATATGATCTTTTATTTCCCATGGATAATCATACCATGAATGAATATGAATCATGGGAAGACACCAAGGTATCAATAATTAATCAAAAATAACATCAATTAATGGAAAAGTGTTCTTTTTCACTTTCATTAATTGATTTATTTTTTTCTAGATTAAACATAGTTGTAGACTACAATACATCTTCTTATAAAATGACCCTGGTGAATCCACTAGGAGATGTGCTTTGTCTTATTAAGACAAACACCTCGAAATCCAATAACTTCACCAGAAAAAATATCAACTAATCTAGTTCCATATGATAATGCTGAATAGATATCATTTTCTCCCTAGGAATTTCATTCTATAATGATATTCCTTTGTCTGCAGGAAGTCTAAAGATTTTATCTAAGAATACATCCTGAAAATGATCTACTATTGGAGTATTTATATGTGTGGATACCTCATATTATTCATTAGTATCCAATACATCTACTTTTTAATTAATTGATCTAATCTAGGTCAGGTCTATCCCAAACCTACGTGTTTCAATATCCCACTCTCCAATCAATAGAACCCTATCACTTCTAGGTGTGGTGAGTAATAAACATATTTGGTAATATATGATAAGAGGCCAATATCTAGGAAAATAGTCCATTTTGAATAACATTTAAAAACATGTCATATATTAGATCTAGAATTCCAACATGTTTCTATATCCATTTACAATAACATGGAACTCGTAACATTATTGTATATGTTCTACTATCAATAACAATGTCATGTCAAGAGAGTGTATCTCAGAGGATAAGGTAATATGTAAATATAGTCTAGTAATGACTGGATATGATATAAAAGAATGGGAATCCCCAATATATGATCAATAAATAGATAGTGTATAGGTAATTAGAATAATACATCAAAATGTAAATAGCTCTTCTCTATCAAGGACCGGAATATAGTCCTTCAGATATATCCTTCCTACCTCTAAATAGCTCATTAAAGCTATGGTAGGTGACTAACAAGGTTAACCAAGGCATTTGGTGCCTTGTTCTACTACTATGGGCTCCTAAATTCACCATGAATTGTTTTCCTCAAATCCATATGCATTACATTAGAAAAAAATATAGACATCCAAACATTCGTCATCGATGAAATTTACATAGCATCATCATACATAATCTATTAAAATTTTCTTTTTTCTATAGTTTTATTTTAACATCCCACAACTACTCATTTCTTTCAGTCAATGTGGGATTTTTACTTGTCCTTAAGCAACATCCTCAATGCACCAAAGGTTGGAAATAAATTTCAAAGGCCTCAATACAATTAGGGGATGATTTTCCCTTTGAGAAATAAAAAACCCAAGAAAAATTACTTTATAAAATAATACAGTGTGATTTATAATAACAATGTAAAATGAAAAAAACTAATAACATATATATCAAAATTACACTACAACAATGTACCGTAAAAGAAGAAAAATAACATCAAAATAAAAAGTGGAAGACAATCCCACAAAACACACTAACACGAAAAAATACTCTAAAACTCCAAAGAAGATCCATGATCCAACTCCAAAATACAACCCATGTATCATAAATCGCCACTAAAAAAGTCTAATACATTACCTTTTCCAATGTATCGATTAACAATATCTAAAAAATAGGAAGGTTCCAATATAGGGGCAAGTAATTAGACTTAATTAATTTTTTCCAAATGACTTCTCTAATCACACCACTTGGATATGTTATCTTACCACATTTATATTGATCAATTTAAATTAAAAAAATAAATAGATTATATCAAATCCAATTACATTAACACCCAAATAGTTTTCCAAAATAAAATAGTTCCCCTGGAAAAGTTACCAAATAATTCGTTAAACCATTTCACATTACTTTTGGGCACATCCAATCCATGATTCATAATCACACCCATGAATGCATGTTTCAATGATAGTTCCATACTGATAAAAGATTTCTCATTATCAACTATGTAATCAAATAATGTCCAATCACATTTTTCCCCATGACATGTTCCTTTTTTCCAAGTTCATGTTCTATTGTAAAGCAAGGGTACACAACCCTTATTCAAGGTCATTTAGAAAGTATAAACTCACACAAAACCCATTAATGATAAAACAATTTCAAATAAATTGTTCTAAGTTATTTCAATAAAACCATTATTTTATTAGATCCCTTTAAAAATCAATATTTCCATGAATCCAACAAACAACCATTTTACAATTATCCAATAATTTACTTTTCACATCAATTATATAATTCCAAAAAATAATCAAACCATCATTAAAGAGGTGTTATACCATTTTATTCACATCAATTACACAATAAATTTCAATAAATTTAATCAATTTAAAACTAAGACTTAAATTTCAAATAAGAGGAGTCAAGAGTGAGGAACCATCCATTAGGATTATGGAGAAAATGAAAAACTACATGAAAACATCCACATAAATGGGTTGAATATATCAGAACTCGCCATAGAGCTCTTCCTCTAACATCAACATGAAAAAAATATAACCTTTATTGGCATCATCCACTATATATCTATGTATAGTAGACTAGATATAAGTAAACAAGAGAGGGAAGAATGTCTGTCTAAGAAAAACTATGAAAAACTACAATAAAAGGAGACTTGATAATGGAATCATGATTCATTGCTCCAAAAAAATCCACACGATCTCTTAAGATTTGATAGGGAATGACTCAATAGTATTTTAGAGGAGGAAATATTGAGTTAGGAAATAAATGGAGGAAAAATTATGTGTTTAGATATAATTCTGAACTAATTCCATTTTATTAGGTTATATTTATTAAATTGTGCAAGGTTAGTTTTATATCTAAGAATAAAATGTCTAATCGTGTTTTATTCTATGCCATAAAGATCACCTTGATTAGTTATCATGCACGGTTAGGCAGACCATGTGCCACCATGAAAAATACTTATGTCCCTCATTGCATGGTTTCTCAATGTTGTTGGCATGGTTTGGTAAAAATGTATTCCTAACCATGTTTATTCCCCTTAGACCATGTTTCACTATACACGATTTCATTTATGAGAATCATAGATTTTACCAACTGTCCGTCAACTGTGCACCTTTAGAAAAGTACAAAAACATTCAAAAATTCTTCCAAACCCTATTGAACATCACCCAAACTCATTACATACATAAACATTATATAGAATGGGTTAGTTAAACAAAACTTGGGATAATAAATTCTCTAAAAAATTATTCATTACATCTCTGGAATGAAGAAAACAATCGTTTCTATGAACTATTTTTGTCCATATCTTGATCATTTACATCTTCTGTTCTGAGGTATATTCCTGATTCTGACAATGTTTTCAAAAAAAATTGTAATAAATTCAGGTTATTCCAACACAATACATTATCTTGTCAATATAGAATATACATAGACACATACACCATTGAAGAATATTGCTATCGGTCGATGTGATCTTGTAAAATTACATGGTCAGGATTTGGCTGATACATTCTCAACTAAGATACGTGAAACAATTTATGCACATTACTGAACTATGGTGGCAATGCCAACTGATATTTTACCCCCCAAATAGTTCTAGTATCTCAAAATGCCTATTTATTGAGGATATAAAATTCACTACGTCCCTAAGTGTTAATGTCCAAGCCTTGGAGGGATCCTCTAATACACATGATCACTCACATTGACTGACAATGATCGCAGCCAATGATCCACATATTTTTTCTCTAAACTCTATGTTGTTTCAATTTACATCATCATTAATTATATTATCTCCATTATCTCCTAAACAAGGCTCAGCTCAACCAGTGAAGTCTCACTTATTTCCATACAACAAATTGGGGAACATAAGATTCCCATAAAATGCTTCAAAATGAGTCATATGTTTCAAGGATTGAATGTTGTTGTTATATGATAAATCCAATAACAAATCATGATTCTACCATGAGCCACAAAATCAATTACAGAAGCACACATCAATCCTTCCAACATCTGTATCGTCCTTTCGGATTGCTCATCTATCTAAGGATGATACATTTTACTCATGTTCTCTAACCATGGACCAGTAAAAACATTATAAAAACATTACAAATGTCTTAAACCCCCCCCCCAAACATCACAAAAACTCTGTACATAGTTCAAAATAATAAATAAAGTCTTACATACATGAAATTGGTGGTGTTACCGGTCGCACCATGTATTACATCATCTTTGATTGGGAGTAGAATAAGCCTTATACCTTAAGACCTACAAATTTTTCATAATCATATATATACATAATATAACATCATTAAATAGATTATAAGACTAATTCAAATATATATAAATTTATATACCAAATATGGATAATACAAATCTATTTAGAATAGATAACACAGATCATGTCATTTCATTACCGAATTACTATATTGAACACAATATATATATATATATATATATATATTAGGTGATATTCTATTGATACTCATGATTCCTGAATGTACCAAATTCACAAAAATATATTAATTCCATCAAGGGTAAATCATTGTTCTGTTACACACAATCCTACCATAAACATGGATACATACCCACTTATGTTCAACGCACCATATCTTGTTTCTATTGTTTCCTAAAAAAATAAAAAAAAGCAATGGAATGTAATGTAAGATCTGATTCAATAATTAAAACCCCAATATGAATCATCAAGTCTATGTCAATGTTCCCCATGACCTCATGTCTGCCTCACCATTTCCAGAGGCTAAAAATTAGAAGCAAGGGTCTACAAGTGATGTCCAAGAGACTATTCCCATAATAATAAATCCTATATAGTATAATAAAAAATAAAAAATATGGGTCAGCAAAACATCCCATCATATGATATCATAAAAGGATGAAATGATAGATATAATGTCAGGTAATAAAATAAATAACTAAAAATACACCCAATAAGGTAGTTAATAATATATAACTGAACAACTGGTAATGAATAACATATTAAAATAGAATCTATCCAATGTCATACCACATAATACATATTTATACTAATTCCAAGCCCATATGAAACCTTCCATAGTACCCTTTCTCATATCATGATCCATGTTCACTAATTCTACACATAACCCAAGATACTCTGTAGTAGTTTGATTATAAACCTACTACGACACACCAATGTGTCCTTAAAATAATTAGAAATTTATAAGAGGTTTATATCATTATGTAAAGGTATATTTTAATAATATCACACAAAAAATAGTATTTTGAGAGATCATGCACTAACCAAGATACCACAAACTCTGGTAGTACCTTCATAGGCTCCATGTTAGAAGAATAACAGAAATATTAATCCCATGGAATAATTCATGTTAAGAAACTCCATCTTTGTTAAGGATAATACATATTATAATGTTAATTAATAACTACATACCCTTCATTATGGGAAATTATAATCAATATCTCATGGATACCTACTATCCTATGTTGGTGACCATTCTTGGAACACATAAACCTATAGAATTCCACCCGTATGCATGAATATTCCCCAATGACACATACTTTTGGTCCACGTTCCCTCATCCAATGGTGCATGTATTTATCCTCTAACGGAATAACCACACACCCAAATCTAGTGTTAACCATCATTTACCTATTACCACCATCAATGAGATAATTTATCTAATCTACCCCTCTATAGGGACGACTAGGTCTATCAAGGATCCCTATTAACATTAATAATGGATCATAGCCTCCACCATCTATGCACAAATCAACATATAAGGCATTAAATAAGAATGATAGATATATTCAGTAAAAATATTCTATTAACTAAGAATAGTAAAAAACAAAGGGATAACATAATAAGAAACTATCATGGAATATTAATAATTCCATGGGTATGAAATTACTACATAATGGGTTAGACATAGATAGGTATAAACAAGAAATGACAAAAAAGTTCTCACGGTATACCCATGACCACTAAAAATAAATTGTCAAGAATGATTCTGTACATGAAATACTTATTCAAATGAAAATAAAATTAAAAATATTGTTTAATGATGTATAATATGGTATAGTCGACCAAAATATATCATGATGATGTCAAATTCCATGATCTGTCAAGGGAGAATACAAAGATCATGTATACACAAAATCATTCACTAGAACAAGAACCAATCAATCTATATAAATTATTTAGAATTAGTGATAACGTAAAATATTATTCTAATATATGTAATCTATATAAACATACCAAATGGGATCTAACATCAGTGGTAATACGTGATCTGTTCGAGAGAGTTAGAGGTATAGATTCTCAAATGATTCAATCTCTAGTTCTTCAATGAACCACGAATTATTTATTAGATCACAAAGAAATACATATATCTATTCATAGAATCCATCAAATATGATTCACACTAAGATAAATAGTAAATATATTTCAAGATCTATAAAAATAAAGGATGAAACAACATCTTACCTTTAATCAACATGGGTAAATTCTTTGGATCCATTAGGTTTGGAATATATAGAGAGAGGATACTCCAGGAATTTACACTAATGTACAAATGATTTAGATACCTAGTCCTAGGATTACTAATTATGTGTTTAAAGTAGGAAATTTTTATAATATAATTCTCGAATTAGTAAAAACCCAGTGCACAGTTTGGTAGCATGTTTTAAAAAACTCTATGCCAACAGTGAATGTAGTTTTTCCTCTTCTAGGAAGCATTATGGTTTGGATGAATGGTATGTTAATCCATATTCCAACCATTATTTTCAAAGATGTCCCATGTCTCATGTTTTCCCTATTAATAAAATATCATTATCCATAATTGTGTGATAACAATGTTCCACTCATTGTCCTACTCCAAACAAGCTACATTGATTCCTTAATAGAATTACAATGTTTCCCTTAACATTATTCCAACCATAAAATCACTTAATGGACGTTAAAACCACCCATTATTGACTAAGAAAAAGATTAATAAATTTACTGAATAAATTAATTTATCATGAAAGCATACATATGGGTTAAATTAAGGATTAAGGTACCAAAAAACTATGGGTTACCAACATAAAAATTGTACAGTCTCTCTAATAAGGGAGGTATAGTTTCCCATTGTGGGTCAGTATAGGAAAGAGGTTCCTTATAATTGGTTATGATAGATTTTTTTTGGTAATGTATTTTTTCCACAATAAACTATTTTGTGAATTTATGTACAATTTTTTTTATTCTACTAAACTAAACTATATTAATATGATTTACATGAAATAAATTATCATTGATTGATGACATTATAATCTGATATATGAGATTATGTTCATTAATGGTGGTATTCATATATGTATATTATCAATGAGGATCAATTACCTAGAGTGAGAGATTAATTGGCACATGATTACTTATTTATATGATCATAAGAGAACCCTAGATTGGGTGTCGAAACATGGGTTTCATTACGATATCTGAGATGGGAGTAGAGGTATTTCACTATGATTTGAGACCAATTTGAAATATGGGTTCTTATATAGGTAGGAGAGACTATATGTGTTGATATATAGATTAAGATATTGGATATCTGAGAGTTATATGTTACGGTAACCTGAGAGAGGTATTATTTAGGTCATGTGTGTTCCTCAGAAGTGAAAATCATGGATAGATGATTTAGGGAATGAGATCTATTCATGTGAGGTGCTACAATTTATGTGTTATAAGAAGTGTATGTATTGATTTATATAATGAAATACATTTGATATACTTTGGTATAAATGATTGGTTTTGATAGGTAGGTATTATAAGATTCATTAAACTATTGATTTCAAAGGTGGTTTCAAATGAGATAGTTGATTATGATCATAAATAGTATTATCATGGATCAAAAAAATGCAACTGGTTTTTTATGAAACTCAGACTGGAAAGGGATATTGTTATTTGACATGTTTTGGGTGACTTGCCACACATATTTAGAAAAGTAATGACTTAAGTGTTTCATGATTAGTTAGAACGACATGAAGCAAGTAAAATCAGTTGTTAAAGGAAGTGATCCAAGGATTGATATTGAATCACTTCAGGGAATGTCAGTATAGTTCTTTGACATGGGTGTATAAAACCATAAACCCATTTTTTTGGATGAGATAAAGGTAGTATGCATTCGTTATGTGAGGTTCTTTTTGTAATATAAATCAATGAGATATCAAGAATCAACTCAGGAACAATTGTTATGATGTAATACCAGTAGGAAACGTTTCACGAATGATTTAGATAAGTATTCAATGTGATGCCTCTATGATGATGATGAAAACATGGATGCATGATGAGTACAGTAGAATGTCTGGATGATAATGTATTTAGAGGAGTGATGCATGTGTGATGATTGATCAAATAGAGGTTCTACTCAATGATTATTATAAGGTGATTTATATGGTAGAGTGTTCACTAGAGGTTTAGAAAGTCTATACCCATTATTACTTATGGGGGTTCGATGAAGGTTATATGTGGTGTTCATGGTGTGTTGGGAATGGTTAGTGTTTAATTTTTATCATTAGTTCTTAGTTATGAGTTGGATAATTAGGTCAAGTCATATCAATGTAATGGATGGGGAATGGCTCATGGAGGTTTGTTGTTTGGAATAGTATTATGGTGATAAGGTTACATATATTAGGGAGAGTCTCTTATCAATCATAGAAATATATCCAACATGTTGATACGGTCATAGATGAGGAGAGACCAGTCATTGGATGGTCGACGTGGTACTTATATGCTTCTATGTTAATTGATATTGTTTAATCTAGTTCTTTATTTAGTAAAAGATTTTTTATTTGGTTAGATTGTGTGATAGAGTACATGCATTGGATTTTGGCTCAGGATGGACTTCCATGATTGGTGGGTGAGTAATATTGGAGGTGTGTTGGGTCTTACGGTGATATCTTAACAACTATATTGATTAGTTAATGTTATAATAATAAGAATTGTACGGGGATCCCCATTTATACATTATTGATTGAGTTTATTATATCAAGAGATTCAAAAGAGGATTTAGGAATTGTTATTATGTGGTGAGATAGAGTGTTTGTGAGTTCAAACAATATTTTTCAATAATATTTTACTATTCGAGGAAAAATTCTGGCTATTGTTTAGAACTGTG
Organism: Viscum album; assembly: GCA_963277665.1. NCBI lineage: Eukaryota > Viridiplantae > Streptophyta > Magnoliopsida > Santalales > Viscaceae > Viscum > Viscum album. The sequence goes on from OY728143.1 coordinate 1,022,978,581, forward strand.
TGATGAAAGATGAAAACCACACCGGTTACCCCACTAGACCATTGAAAATGGGTTTTAATATGTGATTCTGATTGTGCGGAGCATCAGGACATAGAAGTTGTCCTTTTGAGAGGATCTATATGATGGGGAGAGCAATGATCTTTGGAATGAATCAATTTATGACACAATAGTGAATGTAGAGTGATGGTTGTTATTGACCATCACATTGGTATTTGTTATAGTAATGAACATGTTGCTCAAATATTTGATGATTATTGAGCCTTATGTTTTGATGTTGGATGTGGCTATTTTTTTAGTATTGATTGGATTTAGAGAGTTGATTGTGAATTGATTACTAGAGTAGTTGACGATAAATTGTTAAATATTAACAAGGCTTCTCGATATAGTGGAGTTGTATGGTGGGGAGTTTGTTATGATCCACGTCAATTGGGGTTATGAAATTATAGAGTAATTTAGATTTTTAACTCTGGAGTGGGGTTAATCTGATAATACTACAACAAAACTAGGTTTATCTAGTGCTATGGAAGTAAGAACACTAGCATAAAACAATACAAATATATCCTTAAATAGTGTTGAAAAAAGAATTATTAAATGGAGTCTTTAACCATGATAAAAATAAGATTTGTTAAATAGAGCCTTTATCAACACTTTTTTCTCTGCGCTAATAAATTTATACTTTAACAAAATTATATTTCATTGGAAAATAATGTTAATATAAAAATATATTTATATTTATATACATATAATATATATTTTATATATATTTTTTAGATAAGGTAACCTTTTATTTACACTTAATATCTATGAAATTTACTAAAAATAACATATAACGTAATTAAAAATCTTTTTAATTAATAATTTTATCATTATTATCAATTAATAATAAATTAATAACAATTTGAAGAAAAAAAATAATATTAATTAAAAGAACAAAAATAAGTTTAATACATAACTCAAACATCAAATTGTAATAAATTTTTATCCAGTTGTTGGTTTGAGCTCTGTCAAATTTAAAATCAAAGACCACAATGAGCTATACACCCATAATGACATAGGTAAACATGTGTCAAATTGTTTTGTGGAAAAGTCACTTGAAACCTCTAAAACCTATTTTTTAATTGGCGTACCCTGACTATTTAGTATTCCATGGATTTTGAGGCCATTTTATGGGGATCTTATTACACTTTATCGGTGGGAACTAAATTTATTATTTGTAATAAATTCATATTGATATTATGGTTTAGAAATATTATCATTTATTACAATATAATATAAATTATAATCATATATATAATAATATATAGATATTTGTAACATATTCACACATAAAAATTTAATTTTATAATTAAATAATCTAACATATGTACATATAAAATATATTTATTTATATAAGAACATAAATATATAAATATATGGATAATTGTTATTAAAAAAATAGATATAAATATATAGATATATCATAAAATGTTAAAAAACAGTATAGGGTAGTAGAAAAGACATTGATGTATATGCTAAAGGTCTAGGGTTCGAAACTCGGTGAAGGCTGGGGCATGCGTGGGAGGGTGGGATTATGTGAAATGCTTATAAAGTGGTGTGGGAAGAACTGGTAAAGAGGTGGGGTGGGAATCAATGATGAAGGGTGTGGGGCGTGGAAAAAAAATGTATTCCCTTTGTTAGTGAGGCCTTTATCTGCACATTTTTAGAACTGATAGTGGCCCTCTTTAACGTATTTATGCTTTTAAAAATTGAAATTTTCAACCTGGCACTCAATCAAAAACCCAAAAAAATATTCCAAGCCATAGTTTATATCTAAAATAATCTCTTTAGAATTATCCTACTGGTAGAATGCCAATTCAAATAATAATTAAACTACTATAAACAGATTTTAACAGCACAATAATAGGCCTTTATTAGTGATAAAATTCACTGATAATTTGAGGGTTATTAAAGGCCCGATGATTATATCAGTGCTAAAAAGATGATATTAATGAAAATGATCAAAGTGAAACATGAGAGGTGTATTATACCACGGGTAAAAAAGATGGTTTAATTATGGTTTAAGAGAAACTCTATTATACCTTCGGAAAAGTGTTTATAGAATAAACTATATGAGGGGGTGTGATTTGTGGTAGTTCAACCAACACGGTTGGAATACAATTTATAAGACTAGTTGGTATCCATGTGATAGAATATTTTTTTAAATGTAATAAAATTAAATTTATCCACCATTTCTATTTTATTCTCACACCCTATTTTCCTCTTCTCTCACACATGGACATACAAGTACAGTATCCTCCAACTATTTTATTCGATTACTCATCAAAATTACATGATTTATTGGACATTTCATTTGGAATTTGGGTTAGTTACCTCTTATCCCTACAATGATATTCTCTCGAATTTTTTCATAGACATTTGGATGTATCATTCTAGTGTTTTATTGATGATTCTACTAGGCCATGATGTATTAATTCAGATATTATGGGGGGTTTTCATGTGTGGTCAAAGGTCGTCTCGAGTTAACAAATGCACAATATTCTAATTAAGGTGCATCACATAGTGAATTTATTTAGGGTTTTTGATTAAATAAGATGATTTTAGTCATTTCTTTGTGTCATAAAATTTTAAATAAAATTTGTCTTATATCTATGTTCCTATTTAGAATGGACCACATTTTATTACTTGTAGTTTTAGAGAGAGGATGTCATTAAATGAGTGATGTGGCATTTATTTCTTTACTTTTTTCCAAATAATTTAGATTAATTTACTATGTGTTTATCGTCAAAAGTGTGATTTTATATTAATCAATTTCAATTGATGTTAATTTTTTTTAACAATTAAATAGGTGAATTTGGTGTTAAATTTTTGTTTTTGTTTCTTATCTTAGTTATTTGAATAACTTTTGTTTAATAATGCAATTTTATTATGATCTATAATTTTTTAAAATTATTTATTTTAATTATATATCTATTCTATATATGGAATGTTTCTGGAACATGTGTCACATTATCCATGCTACACATCACTCCTCTATGGTCAGGTTACAATACGTTAGTTTCACCTCCTTCTGCATGTGTTCTTTACCCAGTGTTCCTAGGGTTCCACTGAATATCGCCTTATCCCTCCACGACACTCCACTCCAGCTGCACGTCCGCCTATGCTTGCAATCTATTCCTTGATATATCCTTCAATCATGTTTTCTACATAATCATAGATACCTCCTCCATACCAAATTCTAATTCCACCATTTGCGCAATCCCTCCATGGTATGTGTGCTACCTCTGAACACTTTAATCCATCTCCCCAACTCTCATATCTAGCAGCCCCATGATGTGCCTCCGCATGTGACTCATAACTCGTCTTGGACATATCCTTCCATCATATAATTCCACATCATCCTCAAAACCTCCTCCAAACACCACTCTGATTCCATCGCCATCCTCACCCTCACCTTACTAGCCTATCCAGCTTCTCTAATTTCAACATCTGACTCTGCATCACAACCCCACATATTTATGTCATCTAGTTGACACATTATTTATACAATTATTTTACTATTCCAAATCCTAATTATATAATTATTAACACCACATTTCCCACTAAATTCCATCGTTTTCAGATCACTATGAATTTGACATTGTTATGCTTGCGCTTCTTATGGCTTGTGTTCTACTGATATATGTCCTTCTTAGTATAATTTGATGGCACGAATTTTCTAAAAACCGGGGTTTTTTTTATTTAGGAACTATTTTTTGTTGGGTGTTATAGCATGATAATGAAACATAGCTTCACTTTTGAGTTTCTCATATCCTTTCACTCCAGTTATTGTGCCATGATTCTGCATTCTAATTTTTAAAATATAATTCATTTGGTGTGGTTAGATTAAAGTTATGATATGGAACATATTTGTTTTTATTTTGGTTATAAACATTGACATACATTCCAATATATTCATCTATAATGATTTGTTTTGAATTATTATAAATATCTATGCTGGATATGTACTCTATTATAATGTTTTTTATTGTATTCAATATGGATTTTTCTCTTCTATTTTTTTGGTTTGATTCTCACATTGATTTTACAGCAATCATGTCATGGGCATGATATGAGGTAATAAAATTTGAAGTGATTTTGTGTTATTGGTATTAATTTTTCATTTTACACTTGTGATATATAAATATCACAACCCAAGAAGTATTTGTGTAAGTTGCAACACATACTTTTAATTTCTACAACAAATAAAAATATATCATCTACTTATGTATATTTTTTTCTTCCTTTTTTTTCTGTTATTTTTATTACATAATTGGAGTATAATATCATTATTTTTTTCCACTTCCATTTAAATATTATGATTAAAATACAATCCATTTGTTCTTCTCAATTGGTAATTCTTAAACGTTATATTTCAACTCCAATTATTACATATTTCAATTTGTGGGATAGTTATTTATTAAAGTCATTTATTTATGTATAAAAGACATTCGACTGAGTTTGATGTTGATGACGGGGTCGAAAGAATTATTACAACACTTCAAACCCCTGCGGAAAAAAATCCATAAAAAACATCCACATTTTTAAAAAGTATATTCAACAACAAAAAATTTAAAACAATGGACTAAAATTCAGTGATATTTTTCTAAGGTATTCAAAATACCCTATTGAATATGTTATTTTCTAAAACCCACAATTTTCTTACAACCACTACTAATTGTATGTTTTTAATGAGTACATGAAACTATGTAAGAGAATTATTATGAAAAAATGGAACCTTTATGATTTGTATAGAATGTAAAGAGATATATTTTTCCATTTACTATTTTCTCAAAAATACTTAACTAATGGGCGAAACAATATGACTCTCAACCAAAATCCATTATTGCTAGTTTATTGTAAGAATTGATCATGCCATTATTGGGAGGATATGGATAACAAAACACAATACACACATTTTTACTCTAAAGGGGGCATCGATTAATGTTAAAAACTTTAGTTATTTTCTGATTTTAAACCCACCTCTTTTTAGATGTAACTCTATTTTCTTTTTACTTCATGTTTAATATTTAATTTTTTTAGAATAAATTTTCATTCCTCTTCCAATACTTTTTTTATAATATTGTGTTCAAGTATGAGAACGGTGGCTTGAAAAGCTTCATTACATAATTCTCAATATCCTTCCTTAGTATCATTCAATCTATTTTTTATTATTAATGGTTTTGATATGATTATGGTTTCTATGTTTTTGGTGATCTGGTTATCAACTCTGGTGGTTCTGCAAAGTTCCTAGTTTTATTTCCTGATGGTTTTTTGTTTACATTTATACGATAGTTATGCATGATGTGTGTCATGATCAGAATTCTTTATCCTGTGATATTACAGTTCTTTTATCTGTATCCCATAGATATTTGGACATGCTTTCCTTTTGCGACACCCTATAATCCCAACATTTGGCCATTATGGATTCCATTATCACTTTAATGGTGACCCATGAGGACATTCACTTGATGTAAAAGTTGTATATATTGTGAGAACATCCCACCTCTATGTATTGTGCCTCCAAATTTCAATTTTTAAGTATAAAATGATTGATTAGATTCTAAAATGTTTTTCCACTATGAGTACATATCGGTACAAGCCTATGGATCAGTCATTTTACAAGCCTAACATTGATAGAAGGAATTATTTTTATTTGGGTTTGGGGATCTCACATGGAATCCCCCATGTTCCTTAAGTGTAATTATATCAATTGTTATTTAATGTGGTATTAGAATAATATATTCCATGTTAACATTGACTTCATTCTTTGGGATCATATCCTCCTCCTTTTCAAATTGTCAAGGATGTTATGTAGTTGAGGGGTATTCTTGTGAATTTTTTCGAATTATTTTGAATTTACATGGATGTTCTAGTATACAAGTGATGAGTTATATACATTTTGAGTGTTCCTTATTACCAAGAATCTAAATTCTTGACATCAATTTCTTAATGTTAATTTTTTTATTATATATTATAATAGTGACTATGTCATGAAAGACTCAAGTTCTCTGAAATTGTACAGAAGGTCTCTAGATATGATCATTCATAAAGTATTTAGTAGTATCTTAGCCTATTGTAAATTTATTAATTTTATTTTTTTTGATAAATATAAATCTATATCATGATAAGAGAAATATGATATGGAAAAAATATTTTTTTAATGTAAGAGTTCGGTAGTGCATAGTTTTCCTTTGATTTCTATCCTAACAAGATGTAGTTTCATCCAAATTGTTTCTAAATTTATATTTTTCTATGGAAGCATATATATTTATATGTTGTTTTTTGTTTTATATATAAAATTTTATCTTAATTGAATTATAGCATCCATAAAAAAATAATTTCTACAAAATAATATGATATTTTATAACTGTTGTTTTTTCATAATAGATTTTTAACTATAAAAATTATTTTTATTGAATATATTATAATACCATTACAAAGTTGTCACAAACACCTTCCAATAACAAAGAATGCTTTGTGAACACTATATCATGAATATTATAATTCCTATCCATAGGTATTTATGTTATTATTTTTATTAATTTTATTTCATGTTATAGTGTGCATGATATATTTTCTATTAAATTAATCACCCACATAACATGTTTATGGATTACATCACTAAATTAACTTCTTATTCGCAAAAACAAACCTCCACATGAAATATGGGACAAGAATTTCATATACATGCCTAGATTGAAGAAACACCTTCCAAAAAAATCATTTTTCATGAACTGTATTCTTCAAATATTATTATTCGTTACTTGAGGTATGCAAATTATTTTTTTAAAATTTATTTCATGTTATTTTATGAATGATATATTTTCCCTTTAATTAATGACCCCTATAATAGGTTTATGTTTTACCTCCACTACAATACCTTATTATTATAAAAAACTGCCTTACACTTTAAATATTGGACAATACTTCATTATACATATAGAAATGAAGAAATAGAAAACCTCTACCCTTTACCAAGGTTTTTTTCTTACTGTAATTTTTTAATGTGAAACTAAAATAATTATTCTATATTATTATTTCAGTGTCCATTTCAGTCTAAAAACATAAATTTTTTTTACTTTTATCTTAACATATTTTTTATTTAGATATATGTTCCCAAAGATGTTCAATATGAGTGTCCAAAACTGATGTTCTATTTTTAAATCATCAAATTCTATTACAATTATTTCTATAGAAATTATATTCCACTACATGTATAAACACTACAACTAATGTTATATGATAAGGATTTTATAATTATTTCCTTAGATATTTATTCACCAATTTAGATATAACATGATTATATTAGTATAATGTATATCTATTTCATTTTCTACCTATTTTTAATTAGAATTGAATCATTTTCACTTGTCATCCAGAGTGATTCTAATGCGGTGTCATAATCTGATCTCGGGAAAGTCAAGAAAATCATCAACTTTTAAATCCCTCATTTCCCAATATTCATTTTATTGATAATTGTTTTTTCCCATGCGATTCTTATGAATTCATTAACAATGAAAATAATATATGGTCTTTATGTAATCATTCATAATCATTATTCAATTCCCTTTAGATTCATGATTTGTTGTTGAATTCCAAAGAAATGGTTCCTCTAATTGCATAACCAGGCTTGACTATACTTGTCATTGTTTTACTCACATGCTTGTAGACAACACAACATATCACCCATTAGATAAATCATTGATTGTAAAAGTTTTATTAACACCAATATAAGATGTAATATTTTGGTTACTGAAATCTATATTCACTTATGTTTTTGCATATTTTAAATGAAATTATTAATTTTATAGCTTGTAATTTACATATATTTGGGGTATTAATTACCATGCTATATAATGATTCAATCATTCTCCATATATTCTTTGGATTCAAATTCAAGCTATCAGGTCTTGTGAAGTGGTTGAAGGCTCTTCTTATCCTTGATTGGTCTCTATTAATGCGAGCTTTAAAACCCACAAACCAACTCTCTTGACTTTCACTGAATAATGTAGAAATTCAAAGGACGAGGAAATGTCACTATTGTCCGATTCTATAGTGTAGGCTTCTGGAAGTTGTAGATTTTAAAGGCACTACCACTCCTTTAGTGATACATCTCATTTTTCTATTTTAAATATCATAACATTTTTTCTGATGTAAAAATTAGTTGTTATATGTAACTTGATTCATGAGTTCAGGTGGAGGTGATTGTAAAGATAATGGAATATATATATATGTGGTTTAAATGAATATATATGATGTAGTTCGATGGTAGAATAATTTACATATATTTATGGTCTTTTAATATTACTTTTTTGGATTCATATATACCTATAAAGATGATTTGGGTGATTAATACCTCAATTGTTATCAAGGGGAAATAAATAACTTCCAGATTGATAAATCATCCAATCCATTTTTCTCTTCAGATACTGATTGTCGTTCAATGACACAACATAAAATGAGACTAGATTTCCTACTAATCTTGACATGTCCATTATTTCAAGACTATATACTCTTGTTAGTCTAGAAACCAGGAAAATCTATCTAGATTGAATTCAATCGTTTATGTCAATCTCGCCAATTACCTCCATATCTACCTACACATCCAGCTTCCATTTCATCTCCATATCTAATCCTTGCATCTCCAATTCCTTCATATTCCTTATCCTCTAGTATTAGTATTCACGGAATTTCTATGTGTCCTAATCATCCCACTAAATTTAGTATCAATATTTTATTCGTAACATACTAATGACTACAATGACATTATAATTTTATTTAATGATGTAGATCCAGATGATTTGAAAGTTGATTTAATAGTCTCCTGCATTTTCCTAGGAGGAGTACCCATTATGTATATATGTATATATATATATATTTAATCTATGAATTTTTGTTTACACCAGAGATAACTACCACCAAACTGCCTCATCTCTACGATGAAGAATCTACTATATCCAGATCTACACAAAAGACGATGCTGATAAAACTGACTTGAATAAACCAATTTGAGACTGTTCATGTTGAGGATAATGATCAGAACTAGGCCACCCATTAATAGATCAACCCACATCATCGACTTGCGATTCCATTTCCATACCACCTATTGCCAGTGAAGCTACTACAGGTGATTAAGTCAGGATGTATCTGGTTGAATCTATCCACTGTTAAACTGAAAAACAAGAATCTTCCATTTATAATTATGCTTTTTACTGACGCTTGATCTAGAGGAGACCCTCAGAAGCACACCAGCTTTAACCCTTTGATGTTATTAGAAGATGACCAACAGGTCAAGTCCAAAAAATTGATATGGGTGAACAGGTTTGGATCTATAAAGCTCCGGCTATAATTATAGTTAGATGTCACATCAAAAAGATTTAATGTTGTGAACTATTTTTTCTAATACAAAAATCTTCTTCACTTATTTTTCTTGTCATTTCAAATCTAAATTATGCAGGAGGTCATGAAAACCATATTTTATAACCTTCACACAATTGAGTGTTCCGCATGGAGAGCATCGTAGGTGATGGATTGTGGTCATTTACAAACATGATTCAATGATTTTTAAATTATATTGGGGTGGATTTTTATCTTTTCACTGGAATAGAAAACAATACATTGAAAATTTTCCATGTGGAGGCAATATAAATAATCACCGAGTGTTGACTCTATGTGTTGATGGTTTTGAGAAGGGACATATCTATTTTTATTCCATGAAGTATCTAGAATATTAAAACACCCTATATGAGATACACCAACACCCAATTGGTATAATTTGGGGCATAAAAAAAATTTGACCCACATCTTGAGCTATTGGGAATCGAGAAGGAGATGAATGAGAGAGAATATTATCCATGTTTTTCTATTATTTCATAAATTATTTCATCACGAACTTTTCTATACTATAATATTTTAATATTATTAATACAATTTTGATCTTCATGTAAACAAATCTAAGGGAATAGGTTTCACTATTTTATCTATTTTACATTGTCAATGCATTTTCTTAAATGTATGTTTCTCTCTATTTCCCTTGTGAAAAATAAATCAACAAAATATAAAGCATCAGCGAAAACTAAACATGATCAATCATAAATACAATGAATCTTCAATATAAATATTTCTCTAAAATTTAAATCAATATCGAGAGAGAGACATAGTCTGAGTTCATGTAACGAATTGATCGCAGTGAAAACAGATTTGTTCTCACACAGTGACCGAGTATCATTTTTCATTTGAAAAGTTATATAGGTCATTCATTTGTTGGTTAACCTAATGAAAAATATGAAAAGTATCCTTTAATCAGTTCCAGGTGTGTAAATACAAAACCATTAATGGATAAAAATCATTATAAATTATATCCATTTTATTACCCCCTGTATGATTAATTGATTGTTCTCACTATTTTTTTGCTCATATCATTTCTATTTTTTATTGTTCTTATATTCCTACACTCACATTCATAGAAACATTCACAAAATTCATCATTTTCATCATTTTTTCATCAATAGTTCCAATTTTTATCATCTTCTTGTGTTGTTTTGTTTTATTTTTTATCTATTTGTCTACTTAGTCACTTACTTGAATCACACACGTGGATTCCTTCCCCTTGGATCAAAATATGGAAATTAATACAGTAGTTTTAAGTGTATTGATAAATAATTGATTTTCATGTGTTCAATGACCACATGTCATATTTTGGTTGCATTTACAAATAAAGAAGATGATAGAATTAATGAAAACAAAAAATATTACATATAAAAACCCAAAAAAACATAAAACCACAAAATACCCAAATAATATGAGTTATACAAAATTCGTTAAAAAATCAATAAAATTAAAAAAAATCGAGCTATTATGTCTATGGAAAATAGGTCTAAAACTGAAACCATAGGGCTTACCTTATATAAAAATGAGTGATACCTAAGTGATCCAAAAATTACACACAGAAAAATAAAATGGATGAGAATAGGGATGTTAAGAATATTTATAATTAACCACCTTCAAATTTTAATCCACCAAAAAATGTGGTAACTGAGAATCAAAATTTGAGAGAATTATTATTTAAAGATGTCACATATAATCCATCATTCATTATGATCTCACCAATTTCTAGGAATTATGGAATAAAATAACCATTCTGGTCTAAAAATATAACATTCAATGGAATGCCCAGTGAAGACTCTCATAACATCATTTGTGACATCTAATGTAGTTTTCAATAGTGTCCACTTAGTGGAATGAGTGAGGAATATCTTAAATGTGGAGTATTATCATTATACCTCAATGTTAATGCATATACATGGTTTAATATTTTATAATAATAAATATTTTTTACCATGGATCATGATTACAATGTTTTCACTAAATAATTTTACCTTAGGGTAATCACTTATGAAATCAGACAACAAATCACTAGTTTCTTGGGAGATAAAGGAAAACTATTCCATGAATATTGAGAGAGATTAATGTGATTATATATAATATTTATGAACTAAAAATTAACTCCCAATTTTACCATGTACACTTTCTATAATTGTCACACACCTTACAAACAAACATTGGTGTGACAATCTGCTGGTAGAGACTTGAGGGGTATAAATGGAGAAGAAGTAAAACCAATAATTAATACATTGACACAAAATTGAATATAAAAATTATTTAGGATAAAACCCATTATTATAAAAGAACAGAATACTAATCCCCATGATGGGGATCACATTTTTATATTTATTAAATAAAAATAATCTATACACTCTTCAGGTGGAATGCCACAAATATTATATCTTTGGAAATTTATATTTGTGCTATCCCAATTTTTGTATTCATGCCCATGCTCTTGAAATATACAATTTTTATGGATATAGACCTACAACGCATCATAGGTATGACCCATTTTCAAACACTATAAATTAAGGGTATATAAGCAACCAAGATCATTTATTGTGTGAAAAATTTGTTCATAGACCTCTTGCACCCCATGGTTCCATGAAACCACCTAGGCCACATTTTTTCCCCATAAAAAAGCTAAATTAGCTGACTCACAGCAATATGTAATGTTTATGTTCTAATATATGATATGCATTTTTGCTGAAAAAAAGTATACTTTTTTTTGATAAAGTGTAAATGGTTTCTAGGATGATAATTAAAGAAATTACAATGTGGTAGTAGGCTAGAGATGTTCGTTTTAGTGATAAAGTTAATCTTCCAAGAACCACTGATAAGAACAGTAGAGAAATTTCATTGGTTATAACAACAATAAGGGGTCTCAAAACACACTATAAATCTATAAAAATACCCAAAGCTGATTAAAAAAATTGGATAAAACAAGAAACTCATATCTGGAAAATGTTGAATCTTGAAATCTTGAAATCTGCACCAGAAAGATGTTAAATCTTGATTTACCAACTAAAAATAATAATAAAATGGCTTAGAAAACAAAGAAAATAATGGGATAAAATTTTATTAATAGTATTTTCAAGGGATTCATGACAGTGGTAGTAATTATTCTCTAACAATTCCTTTTCCACAATTAATCAAACAAGAAAACCATGATTCTCAAATGTTTAAATTTATAAGAAATTTTAAAAATTTGAACATTAACATTCCTTTCCCAAAGGTTATGATTCATGTTCATCATTATAACACCCCAAACCCAAAATCCCTAAGCCCGTGCAATATTTTTTTATATTATCATTGATAGAAGATTAAAATTAGAAAGGATGGAAAAGTTTAACAGTTTTGAAACCATATTATATAATTCAAACACACTTTACTATTGTGAAAATAAAATACAACATATTCAATCCTTTGAGAACACCAGCATTATCCAAGATTAACCCTACATATTAATTGTAATATTCATCTAGGAATCCTAGGAAAAATTAAATATATGAAATGGCTGAGCACATATGCTCAATACGGGAATAAATACAGTACAAGCTACCATAAATAAGATTAAACGGTTATAAAAAGGTGATTAACCCAAAAAATGTCATTTAACCAATAACCTGAGAATGACATGATTAGAATAGAATATTATCATATAATTCCATATAAATAATTACATGATAATGAAAATCAACCTTAGATATTATACTAGTCAAATAATTTCATGGAATATAACGAAATAATCACATAATGAGGGAATACAGAATAGAACACGTAATAAACATATTTTCAAGGATTAGTGCAATAAAACATATATAAATGGTTAAGACATCATCCAATTCCCAAACAAGTTTGACTCATGGGACCTACCAATGCATTGAGGGGCTATACCATGCCCCCCAGATCACTTACTCAGTCGAATGCATTCTTCATATTAAAGGGGTGATGGAATATAATTTACATAATATTTCCAATTAATACTAACATATGAAATGTGAATAATTAAACCATAAACCCTGAATGGTAACATCATTTCATATCCATATTCAAGCTAACTTGTAAACCATTAAATGAAATATGGTAAATGATATCATTAGAGATCAACTCAATTGAATATCAACAGTAAAAATGAATGATAAAGAATTATATGAAATATGGTAAATGATATCATAAGAGATCAACCTCAATAAATCATATGATCCAAAAAATGATGATGATATTGATGAAAATACTCTTATAAAATCATTGATTTTTTTAAATGAAATACCCATTTTAATTTAAAGTTATTTAATTTTAATGATGTACATTTATAAATGATATTTTTTTTATTTGAAAATAACCTTATAAAATTATAATGCTCCCTTCAGAACATTAAGGATATGTTATGGATAAAAAATCCTCTCATGTCCACCATGATTAAAAGCATTCATTATGTAGAAAATGTCACCAAGTACCTCACTGGAAAAAAATAAAAAAATTCCATTAAACCCATTTTATAAAAACTAAAACATGGATCATTAATAAGGTAATAGTAAAAAAATAAATTTTTTAAGAAATATAGACATAGATGATAATTAATACCCAGAAGATACTTACGTATAAACAATCACGAGTATTAATGAGATTGTGAAACCACCCTTACAACAGTATAATCAGTAAAACAGTATTCCCCATGAATGATATAAAATTATATATATTGAAAAATACCATAATATTTCAAATAAAACCCATAAAAACATTCATGGGTAGTATATTAACAACACAGAATAAATTAGTAGTATAAAATTCATGTGTCCCACAAAAATAAATGTTAGAAAGAATATTGTACCTCGCACTTTCCTTTGGATGAAATTTATTTAACCTCATGTTTAATTGTTTAAATAAAGTTATAAATTTTTAAAAGAACTATATCAATTTTTATTATATCATATATTATCATCTCATATTATTTTATTTCCCATTTATTGATAATATTTCATTGATACCATTTTTTCCGGTGTTAAATTCTTCATTTTCTTATGCATGTTTTGTCATTTAAGTCAGTTTTATGTTGAATAGGCTAAATTTATTTCATCAAAATTATTATATTTGGTTCATATATATATATATATATAATCAATATGTGCATTTTTATTATCATTTTAGAACGGTTATCATGAAAAATAAATCACAGTGTGTTGTGGAGACAACAGGTAATACGTACACACGAGGGATGATATCATTCCCATAATGGTGAAAGGGTGTTGAATAAGATGATATATTCAGTACAAATAATAAATTTCATGTTGTATTTATTATATATATCCATTATATCTATCATTATACATATCTAAATTACATGGCGATGAAAAATATTTACACCATGATGTTAAGTGGTTATGATGTACTTACACACATACATTGATTTCTTTTTTAATAGGATTCATAAAATGTCTAAAATTATTGTAAAATAAACATAATAACATCTAATAAAATATATTAAACTAGATTAATTACCTTATAAAGAAACAATACCTAAATAGAATTTATAGTAAGAATTGAACGTGAAAGTGTTGTTAAAATTGGATAACTCTTCTTCAGCGGACTTCTTTTAGATTTCTTCATAAGAAATAGATAGTTGTTATTTTTGGAAAACCAAGACCTCAATAAATCGTATATGGATTTTATGAGTGTAAATGATCAGGTTTTTTCCATATAAAAGGTTTAATGTGATGAAATGGGAATAGGGAGGATCATCCCTTAATAATTTATGTGAGGGGCACTTTTGGAATTTTGGAAAATAATAATTTATTATAAATTCAATATAAATAATAATAACACCATAATGTCATATATTTTATGATAAAATTATATAATTATGTAATCTCAAAAATGAATATATTTTGGACAGGTTTTTGTTTTTGTTTTAAACCTTATCACGTTGATTAACCCTTAATTATCCTATTTTAATTTTAACTTAGATAATATGTTTTCCTATATTAAATGGTTTTATTTTCTTATTTTATTTAAATTAGACAATAAATGAAACATTTATTACATTTTATACTATAGAATAATTAGTATTTATTTTTTATGTTATATTATAATTTTTAAATAATGTAATAAAATATTATTATGATAAATATTATTTCATTGAATTTTGACACTACTTATTATTTATATTTTTAAAAATATCATAAAAACAAGATCTATTAATACTAAATCTATTTAATAATCTCTGACATGACAAAATAATCCATTAAGTTGTTGAATGATTTTAATTATATCAAATTATATTTATTTTAATATTATTGATATTAGAAATTTTATATTTCTCTTCAATAAAAAATCAGTACATCATTAATGTATAAAGGTTTAAAGTAATTATTTATTTCCATAAAAATGGAGATAAATTACCTTGATAAAGAAAACAATATTTTAAATAACTATTTATATTATAATTTATTTTTTTTATAACCCTATATTAAAAATGGTATAGCTATTAAAATATGTGTATTTTATTTTTAACTCTTCTTTAAATAAAATATAATAAATGTCATATTCCAACACATGTGGTTAAAAAGCATTATAATTTTAAACTAATGTACCATTTTCCAAAAAAAACCCATCCAATGAAATTACGTCAATTGTTTGGGTAATTTTATTGTCTTTAAAATATATTTTTACCCATAATTACATAATTTACATTTAATCGTGATAATTAAAATTTTACAAAATTTACTATTTGTATGCCCAAAAATAAAATAATACTATTTAAATAATTTTTATCCACTGATTACAATTATGGAATGCATTAATAAAAATTTAAAGAATATAAGTTTTAGTAATAAATAAAAAATTATTTATTTTGATGGGGCTAGAAAATAGGTTACGAAAGTTTAATCATTCGAAAGATTAAAATGTTTTTATATCTTTTTTCAATGTATAATTGAATGGAAATACCTCCATTGGATTAAATGACAAAAAATATCATTATAATTTAAAACAATTCATTTATATAATTTACCACTATAAATAATTTATATGAAGAATTTAGTTTTCAATTAAAATTTTGTAATTTTCACTATTAATAAAAAATGAATTTTTCAAAAAATTCCAAACATTAAACCATTGTAAATTTTTATATTCCAATTTAAAATCATATTTTTTTTTCAAATAATGTTTATAATGGTGTCAAATTGGATTTAAAAAATGCACTTCATTAAAAGGTGGTAAAATTTCTTTTATAAAAATATAGGTTTTTATGTGTAATATTGGGGTTTTTCATCTCTTATACCTATAAATTCATTTTAAGAAACATGAAAAATATTTTATTGAATATATAAAATATATGTTTCTATAATATCATTCCCTTATAGTAATTAATTTAACTCATTTGGATAAAATTACTTCGTGAGAATAAGCATAGTTCATTATAAAATCATTTCGTATATATTCAATTGGTTTAGATATTAATTTATAATTAATTTTTAACCAATGAATTTAAAAATATATTTTTTTAAGTTAGTTAAATTTTTTCATAACCACCATCAAAAAAACTAGGTTCTATCTTATTCTATTAAATAATAATATATTGTTTTTCTATAAAACTCTAAGTTTCCTATAACGCAAGCCAACTCATTGTTGTGTATAGCATAATCTTGTAATGGTGTCGCATACAGTGTAATATATCTAATAAAAAAAATAATTTATTTAATAAGAGTCATACTATAAAATCATGGGGTGTTACATTCTTTCAACCTTCAATAAATGTCTTCCTCACAATTTGATCTCAGGATCAAAAACATGGATTTGGAATTTTCAAAATATCTATGTTGAAATTCACCATCAGAAGAAGGATTAATGAGACATCCACTTTAAAAAAACATAGTTAAGTATGAAGGTAACAAAAGATAAAACGCATTAGGGTTACATATATGAAAACATCGACATGGGAAGGAAATATAATCATCATGTTCTGATGTTGAGTGATAGATAACATATTCAAGAGAATTTTAACATTCACGAAGCTATAAATTTGTAATGATCTAATGAACCATTTGATATTTCAAAAAAGAAGGCACTTTGATAGAATTTTTTTTTCAATAACTAGGACAAAATTTTTGGTTTCTAGATATTTTCCCCAATGTTTAATACTTCATTTACTTCATGGACCATGAACATAAAGAATCATACTTAATTGATAATTATAGTTTTACCCTTTAATAAATTTAAAATAGAAAATTATATTTTTCTCTATGTGATGGGTATTTAAGATCAATTTCTCTTGTATTAGATTTAAAATCAGCATCTACATGAAAAAAATTAAAAAAATTATAACTATATATTCTTCATGTCATTATACATAAACCAAAACCAAAATATTTTTGGATAAGATCATATAATTTCCAAAAAATAATCTAAAACATTCAATAATAAAACCCAAAGTTCATCATAGATCATTCATAAAATTAATATCCATCCTAGAAAATATTCTAAACTAGGATTTAAACCCAAAAATTAGAAGGATTAGATTACATAGTCCTCCAAATAACATCAATCACTCCTCATGTTTTATACTAAAAATTTAATTTCCTAGATATCAAAATCTCAAATTTCTGCTAAACATTTTCTTGAATAACATGAAGCACCACATATCCATATTAAAATGATATATGTTTACAAAATAAAATAAATCTATTATTCCTTAAAATATATTTTTTACCTTAATCTGAAATGTTTCAAATATTATTCAATTTCATTGAAAATAACATCAATCCCTTAGTCACCAAATCATTTTACATCCCCTTTTTTCAATAAAACACCTTTCTCTAAAAGATATTTGAACGAAATAAAATTTCATGATCACTCATACTTCACATAGGCTAGTGGTAGGTGCTAAAATCTTTTACCCTTTCGATTGTGGGTTCCGAAACCATGGCCTTGCTAGACGCAACATGTTTCCACCCGATTTGTGTATTTTCATTTTTCGAAAACTATATCAATATAACTCCAAAAATAAATATGATAGACATCCATGATATAAGTCCAATCACGAAATATCCTTTAAATTGTGGTTTTTCAATTCCACCCAAATAAATAAACACTTCGTCCAATTATTTAAACATAGGTCCTTCTTTGGCCTAAATTTTATCCTATAAAAGAGTCCATTGTGTTCGGTAATGCCCCAGTGCCCATATTTAATGCAATGAACCAAAAATTAATTCTTTGGAGTTGTTTTATTTCCATCCATCATACCCATAATTTTTCATTTGAAATAATTTTCTTTATATCATTATTTCACAAGCAGAAAGAATTTCTTCATTCTGTTAAGACACTTTCCTATGTGTCTTTTTCCATATTTTTTCATGATTGATATCAATCCTTCTTTTCATCATAGTCTCCACCATCAGAGCTCTATAAATGATAGGTCATTATATTCATTATCTAGTTAAGGAGTCCATTAAGGTATATGTTGATATTAATATTTAGGGTATACTGATAAATCATGAACATGATATATTTCACTCCTATCAACTTTCCATTTGGTATCTCATCTCCACCAACATTTTCATCCTCTTAAATATCAATATGAATCATTTGGGAACCTCAATTGACTAAAATCAGACTGAATAGTTATATTAGTAATGGTTATAGTGAGAATAAAATATTATCATTTATATAATATAATAAAACCTTATTTTCAATATAAAACCCCTCATATTAGACCTATGATATTCATTTTCAACATATATTCAAATCCTTTATAATGTTTTGTATGGATAATTTGACTAATCCAAAGAATATACTCTGAGAGTATCAAAACTATTGTGCATAAAGGGTTGTTGTGGGTAATAGGTTATACTGATTTAGGGCCGACACAACTTTTTTGAGTTATTATCCCTAGGTACATCTGACCCACAACCATGCCCTCTTCTATAATCAATAAATGGATTTATTTCTAATAAGACCGACATAATTTCAACCTTTCCAAAATTCTAGTATTTTCTTCAATACATATCAACAATATCTATATTAAGGTTATTCCCCCTAATATATTTTTTATAAATCTATTCTATAAGGATTATTATAAACTTCTTTTGATAAAAACTATAACTACCCAACCCCAAAATCCTGGAGGCGGTGCATTATTTTATTACATAGGCATATATACAAGACTGGAACCCCAAAGGACTGATCAGTTTAGTAGTTTTGGAAACACGATTACATACCTGAAACATACATTAAAATTTAATCTATAATGTACAACATATAAATCCTTTTAGAACACCATAATTATCTTATCTTAAACTAGAATTTAAATAATTATATTCTTTTTATAATCCTGGTAAAAATTAAATCATTGAAATGGTTCTGATCAGATGCTATGTAGGAATATACATATATAATAATCTATTATAAATTTGAAAAAATATTGAGGAAAGGATATTAAGAATGAAACATCATATTTAATCAATAACATGATGATAATATAGTCGTAATTGATTATAATAAAATAATTACATATAAATAATCACATGAGAATGAAAATTAACCATTGATATTATACTATTTAAATAATCAATTGGAATATAAATATATAATCCCATAATGATGGAATGAATGATATTGGTCATCATAAATATTCCATCTATTCTTTGATCAAGAATCTATACTTAAAAAGGTAATAAATCATCCAATAACCTAACTAGTTTATCTCGTGAGATCAACCAATGCATCGAGGGGCAATAGGGGGCCCCTCCCGTCACTTACAATGTCTAATTAATTCCTCAGATAAAAGTGGGGATGAATGATAATAATAATAAAAATTGTATTAAAAATAGAATATATAATGTGATTACTAAATTTATATAAAATTAATGGTATCAAAACAACACACCCGCAATCAAACTAAATCCGAAACCATTCAATGAACTATGGTAAATGATATCATAATAGATCACCACCAATAACAGATCCACAGTCAAAATAAATCGTAAACCATTAAATGAAATATTTCAATAGATATAAAAAATCATCAACCTTAATCACTCAAAAGATCCAAATAAATTATTCTCATATATATTAAAATACTCCAAATAACTCTATAAGTTTTTTGAGAAAAAAAATATTAGATCTTAAATTAAAATCATTTATTTAAAAATCTCCACAATTATAAATGAAAAAAATTATTTCAAAACAACATTTTAAATATTTAAAGTTAGCTTCATATCAATATGGCATCATTAAGGAAAACATAGCCACTCATGCACCATATGTTAAAAAATATTCATTTCTTCAAAAAAGTCAAAAAGTTCCTTACTTGAAAAATGACAAAATGATTCCTTCTACAAAATTTTATAAAAAATAATTCATGAGTAAATGAATTTAATTATTTAGGATAATAGTAAAATATTTTGGAAAACCTATTTAAAAATATGGATATAGATGATAAATATTCCCCAGTAGATACTTCTGTATGAACATTCCTGAATAATAATTCGATTGTTAAATAACCCTTACAACCTTATAATATATTGAATCATACACCCCATGAAAGAAATAAAATAAAATAGATATAATAATATAATAATATTATGAATAAGTCATAGAAAAACATTACTGGGTTTCATATACGCCATAAAGAAGAAATATGAAGTTTATAACAAATGAGTCCCACAACAATAAAACTAATAAAAAATCGATTACTCATACATTACTCTGGTTGAATGTCTTTTAAAATATGTATAAAATTAAAATAATTTTAATACTTTATACCGTAATAATATCCATATTTACTATATAATATGTGATCTTTTTATATTATTTTATCACCAGTTTGTTGATAATATTTATTTGTTACCATAGTTTCATGTGTTAACAACTTAATTCCCCTATTTATGTTTTTTCATGTATATAATGATTCTTATGAATAGGATATATTAATTTCATTTCATGTTTTATTTAAATGTTAAATATATTATATATATTCATTATTTACAATTTTATAATCACTATTTAGTCGTAAACATGAAAAATGTATCACATCGCGTCGTGGAGCCGGTATATCGTTTGTACTGACAAGGGAAAAAATCATTCCCATAATGGTAAAATGGAATTGAATATTTTATATAAATAATAAATATCATATCATATTTATAATCTATATTAATTATATCCATCATTATAATCATCTAAATAAAGTTGTGATGGAAAAAAATTACTCCATGGCATGGAGATGATAAGTTGTATGTACGCACACGTGATAATTTCATTTTTTTAGGATGGAAAAAGGTGGAAAATAGTTGTACCATAATCATAGTAAAATATAATCATATATATGGTACTATAGATAATAATTTATAATGTAAAAAACAAATAATGTGAAATTATAAATAGAAACAAACTTGGAGGAGTTAGTAAAAATGATTACATCTTCTTCAATCGATATCATTTAGATCTATTCATAAGGGATCAAGGGTTGGACATTTAGAAAACATGAACCTAAAAAACATGGATAAGGATGTTATGTGGAGAAATATTAAGGGTTTGGTTGAGATATAAGGCTCAATGTAATGAAATGTGATGAGGGAGGTGGTGACTTTTAAAATTTATGTGAAAGTCTATTTTTAAATTTCAACAAATATTAATTTATAATAATTTATATCTCCATAAAAATAATTTAAAATTTTCATATATTAGTATATAATTTGATATAAGGTTTTAATATCCTAAAATAATGGATTTAATTCATGTATTGGTATTTTTCCAAACCATATAATATTGATTAAACCTTAGTCAATATATTGTAATTTTAACTAAGGTAATACCATTTTCAATATTAAATTTTTTTTATTTTATATCAATTAGAGAATAAATGAATAATCTATAGCATTGTAGACCATATAATATTTTTTCATTTTTAAATATGTTTTCTGATTTTTAAATAAATTCATAAAATATTATTTTGATATAATACCATTAGTGTCAATTTTTCCACTATTCATTAATTTTATTTTTAAAAATATCATAACAAACAAGATATCATATGACCAACTCTATTAACTCATTCAAATAATATCAAAGTCATCCATAAAATTCATAGATGAGATTAATTATATCAATTTATTTATTTTAATATTTTTAATATCATTTATTTGATATTTCCATAAATTAATCAATTAAGGCATCATCATTTTATAATCCTATAAGGTAATTATTTATTTCCCTAAAATTATAGATAAATTACCAAGATAAATAAATAAATATTATTATTAAAATGAATACATAAAGTCTAAGTTAAATTATCTATAAACCTATATTAAAATTTTTATATTTTTTAAAATATGAGTATGACATCATCAACTATTCTTTAAATAAAATATAATCAATTTCATATTCCCACACTATTGACCTAAAAAGAGTAATAATTTTTGCACATATATTTGTTTGGTTGAAAAAAGAAATCATACAATTAAATTAAAACAAGTGTTAGTGTAAATTTTATAGTATTTTTAATATTATTTTTAAGCATAATTATATGATTTACCATTAACTGTGGTAATTACAATATTATTAAATTTAGGATTCATATTTACTAAATAAATTAAAACTATTTACATAAATTGGACCCACTATTTACAAATATGTAATCCATTTTTCAAAATTTAAAGCATCTAAGTTTCAACAATTAATTTCAAATTAATCCCGTTGACAAGGGTGAGAAAAATGGTTAATAAAGATGAAACATGCAAAACATTGAATCATTTTTATATCAAAATTAAATTTAAAATTGATTCCAGTGACCTAGATTAGATTAAATTATATAAAATAATCTAGTAAATTTTTAAACCCATTCAGTAATATAACGTAACATTATAATTATTTCTTTGATGGATGCATTCTTCAATTAAAATTTATTATTTTTTACTATTTATCAAATTATGAATAATATTAGAAAAAAACCAATAATAAAAAAAGTAAATTTTTATATCCGACATTAATAAAAAGGAGTTTATTTCCAATAATTAATTATATAAAAGTGTCAAAAAAATTATTTAAAATATTTTTTCCACTAAATGGCGGTAAATAACCTTTTATAAAAATATTTTTGTTAAAGTGTGATATCGAGTTTGTTTTTATATTATGATTCTACAATATATTATATGATTATATATATTTTTTGAATATATAACATATATAGTTCATTTATAGCATTCAATAAGTTAATTAATTCAATTTCATAGTATAAAAATACTATATGAGCATAAAAATTGTTCTTTATAAAAACATTTCTTATATAATTTGTTTGTTCCGATATTCATTTATAATTAATTTGTATACAATGAATTTAACCTTGTATTTTTATAAGGAATTTATTATTATTCATAAAAACCATATTAATCACTATTTTATAAATTATTATATTAAAAAATAATAAAATATTATTGTTCGTTAAAACTTGGTTTTGTATGTAATGTCTACCAACCCATTATTGTGATTATTATAAGCTTGTCATGGTGTTGCATAAAATATAATATATGAAAGAAATTTAATTTTTTTAAGAATAAACATACGATAAATTACTGGGGTGTTACAATCATATCTAAAATCTCCCTTGAAAATAATTTCAAACAGTTAAAACCTAGAATAATTTTCAACTTATAATCCCACCATGGAGTGTAGAGCTATATTTCATTACATAATACCTTCCAAACTTTAGGCTCTTTAGGGATTTGTCATCCCATGGACCTTTTAGGATATATGTTTCATGTTTTATTATATATGTTATAATTGATTATAATTAATTCAGTTCCATTATATTTATTTAAAGAATAGATATTTGGAGTTCCCCAACCCATCATTTTTGTATTACATCTTTCTAATAGATCGATAAGTCACCCCATAGGAATGATGGATGATTTTCTAGTGGGAGAATAAAGATTCTTGTTTTCCTTCTTATTTCTTAATTGTGTATATAGATTGAGACTTGTAAGAACCCATAATCTTTGGTAGACCCTTTTTATCCATATGGGGAGTTATCAATGATGCCTCAAATGGGAAATTAATTTTTAACATGGGTGAAGAATATGAGATTTTATTGATTTAAAAAATTTAAAAAAATGCACCCTTGACCGGATATTTAATTTATATGTTCTTTTAGGAGATGAAGAATCTATTGATGAAGAGAAAGATTATTTTTTAATGTTTTTAGAATAAATTAATGGTACACTTAAGTTCCCTCCTAAAACTTAAATGGGAATTGTTTATTTTAAGGACGATGATCATCTATACAAGTTGGAGTGTGGAATTTTTCAAAAAACTAAATGAGTTTTCCTTAGAGGCCATATTTATCCAAAAATAATAACAAATATGTGATTATTGGAGTGATAATTAATAGTTTTTAAGATGATTCTTTATTCACTACCATATTTAAGAGGATACTAGAGGTCCTTTTTCAACCAAGGCCCAATTGTCTTCCCTCAAGCCAAACACTACCCAATATGGAGTAGAAAATTCTTCATGCCCATTTGAAATAATATTTGTTAGGATATTTCTCCACAGTACCTATAATTATATCATACAAACTAATTTAATGTCAATAAGACAACTTATTAAGTGACTTGAATAAGTATAATCGGTTATTGGCAAGTAAATTATAGATATAAAGGATATAAGTCGATCCTTTTTCATGCATAAAATACCAATGGTGTTTATGTAAAAACCAATAGTAGAATCACGCACAATTCAAAAACCAATCATTAAAGATGTGGTCTGAGATGAATTGATCAGGTTCCTTGATACATGGATAATATTTCCTATTTTAGGGAGTCCATGGATATGTACAGTCATTTTAGTCTCTATGAATAGCGGAGTGATAAAGATAACATATTAAAGGAATGAGTAAATTAAAAACATGAACTGTAAAAAAATGGATGGTCTAAACTATCTATATAAAGCACAATTATTTCATATTGTAGGATCATTTACCCATGGAATTTTTGGAATAAATTCTAAAGTGGTTGGATAGAAATGAGGACTTATCTTCTATGTATGGTGACTTTTATTAAAAATACATTACTATCTCTCTTGAATAACAGGATAAAATCATACTCACTTGTCTATTTGGGAAATTTCCCTACTATATAATATAGATTGGATTATATTTTACTCCAATAACTTTTCCGAGTTACATGATTGATATCTTCTTAGACATGATTTAAAGGATTGTTAAAGTTATCATGAATGTTTTTTGTTATGTGAAGTAATTTTGAACAATTATTGAAAAATAAAGAAACTAATTTGAAATTATTTGACACAAAAAATATTATTATAAATTAGGAAAGGGAAAGTTTCTAGATAATGAGGGATTATTGTTGGGTCACAAGGCATCATGGTAGTGACTAAAGGTTGATAATGAAATAATTTAGGTTATCAAAAAACCACAACAAAATAGATTTACAATGGGATTAATAGTTTTATTGGTCCACTAGAATTTTACAACAGGTGTGTTAATTATTTTAGAGGATCACGAGGGCACACTTGTATCTTATTTTTAATTACACACCTTTTTTATGTGAAATGTAAATATCTCTTCAAATTTCTTATGGCAAAACTCACTATGTCACTAGTGATCACTAAACAAAAAATGATGTTTCATTTGAAGAGATGTTCAATGATAGTGATATAGTGGAGTGTTCTATTTTGAGGTTGAGGATGGAAAAGATGTTTCATTTCATTTATTATTCTATCACACTACTAGATAATGATTATAAGAATTATTCCACCATTGAAAAACAATTTGTCTTTTATGATAAACCTTAAAAAAGTTATACAATACTTTATAGGGTCCATCTTGATCATTTTCACTATTTATTCATAAATTAAGTAATTTCTGGAAAATAATTTCACAAATCCATGAATCATGAGGAACACCCTTCAGTTATAAAAAATTGATATGGTAATCAAGTACAAGGAATGGGTGAAAATGCAGTTGAAGACTATTTTTCTATTTTTCCCAACCCCAAAATTGATAAACCAAAGTATATCAACAGATATTTCCTAGATTAAAAATTGTTTACAATTTCTAGGAAACAATATTCTAAGTTTATATATTGTTATAATTTCATATCTATTGGTGTTATAATGAATTATCTTTCAAAGAACCAAATTAATAGGATTATATACAAGACAATATAATACATATGGGATGACACTATTATTATTAAAATATGTTTTGATGTTATTTTAAGGTTGTGTGTGGTCAATGATAAAACGATCCCCATTATTGAGTGCTAAAATTCGTCACCATGTGGTGGACACCGTGTAGGGGAAATGACTACATTAAATTTTTAACATGATGGGTTCTACTAGATATCATTTTTCATGGATGACATGAGTCTGGTGATTGGATATGAAAAGTTACAAATTCTTGTAAATATAGGCAAAAGGAATGAGATGCATCCAAAAAGAACATTGTAGACTAATTTTATTAATGTACGGTGATCGAATTTCATAGGATCATTCACATACTATTACGGATTTGAATATATTCTTATGGTTCTATAAAATGTTTCCATGAAGGTTAAGGTAATGGATCATCCTAAAAACCTTTCATCTAGCATGCTTATATTCAATAATAAAAATATCTCTTCCATGTTTGGAGTTTTTAGATCATTCATTAATGACAATGAAACACATTTATAGAATTATTTGTTCATAAATATAATGTCAATGTAGAGATTTTCCCATAGAACTTGAATAAAGTACCACACATAATATAGTATGAAGGATGATGTTCCCAATAGACATCTCAAATAGAATATGCACAATATATTTTTAATATCGAGAAAGGATTAGTATATGATGTTGGATGGGGTTAATTGGGGTCACAAATCTTCTCACAAGACAACCATATGGATGTACCCATAAATATTTCGATTTTTTAATATTTCCATATTCCAATGGAACTCTATCGGATGTATGTTTTGGTAGTAATGACCCTAATAATTGAATTCAAGTCTACTAGAGAGAGGATGTTATGAGAGCTCAATGAGTTGGATGAAATTATGATAGAATCATATTTAAATAAGAAAATTTTAAATAACTAAAAAATTGCTTTCATGAATCAATAATTCAATGTATGTATTTAATATTTGGTCAAAGAGTTATGATATTTAATTCACGTATGAATCTTTTCCTAGGAAAACTGAAAACTATGTTTTGGGACACTTCTCCATTATGATATTTCTTATTAATGGAGTTGTGGAGAAGAGATAAAAAGACCATTTTTTTAATGTCCATAGAATCAATAAATTATTTTAATGGACTAGTTATTGGTATATATTTAATTTCAGGAAGGCATAATAAATATCATTTCTATCTCAGGACTATAAACTTAGTCTTTTAGGGGAACTAACCCATGGTCTTTGTTTGTTTTCTTTTTATTTTAATTTTTCAATAAAAAAAATTCTCTGCACCTAATTTCCCATTATACTACAAATCATTTATGCTGGTATCGTATGAGTAGTTACCTCTAGTGTTCTTACTACTATAAACTCAATTAGTGAATATTAAGGTATCCATAAAATAGATCATGTAGATAAAATATCATAATATCAATATTTAGTTGGTAATTTTCATGAAATATAATTTCCATTTTACTATGACTATTATCAAAACATTTCTTTAAATAAAAATGGACAACCATATTAATTATCTTAGGGTTATAGAAGAGTTAAATTTGAATAATCCAAAATGATCGGAGATCATATATTTTGGTAAATATGTTTTTCTTTTTCCATTACAATAATCAATTATTACTTATTATATTTGTGAATTATGTATGTAGAGTACGACATATTAATGTGTAAATTTTTAACCAAATTTCGTTCTTTGTTGTGAGAATGTTGAATTATAGGGAGTTTACTAATTCTTTTGTTTATTTTTAAATTTCTTAATACATTCTTGTTCTAATTTGTTTATTTTTTTAAAATTTTATTTGAATCTTATTTATTTTATTATTATTTATTTATTTCATGAATAGTTCATGATACAGTATGTATATTGACTATTCCATTGTCAGTATACTAACCATGAGTCATTGTTTTTGGCTACTATGTTGGGAAGGGACTATACCTCCACCAGATTGTTACAACCAATTTTACCCTACTGTTCATGCACACCATATCCAACCGTTGATGCTACTAATTATGAAACCATAAGTTAGGCAAGCCTACTATGTCGGAATAAACTTATAATGTGATCATAAAACAAATGATGAAGAATAAATGAATAATAAAATGTTAACATGACTCATGACACCGCCACTTTGATGCCACCCCTTTTCCCGATGGGAACCCCACACTACCTCAATTGACTCTTGTTGACACATATAGAAGTGAAGATGCAAACCCACTCAATATATAAAGTCATGAGACACTACATATCTAATGAATTTCAAGTCATTGTCTGAAAAAAAAAATTAAGAAGAAGACACTAAATAGGACCCTATCTTTCCATATTCTGATGATGCGATTAAAACATGAGAAGGCCACTGACACACGACCTTAGATATATGATGAAGAAGCTACCACATCCAGATCCACAGAGAAGGTAATGCCAAGAACCCATACATGAAGAGTTCAATAAAAAAACATGCACAATGGGGATGAAGATCTAAAATAGTATACCATAGATGGAAGAACATCCATCATCAAACTATGAAGCTTTAGATGCACCACCTATTTCAACTGAATCTAGTATCTGTTGATTATGTTTCATATCATCTCATTGAATCTCTCCACCATTCAATCCAAATTGGAGCCTATTTCATCAATTCAGAAACTTCTATTTAGAAAAATTTATGGAATGGAACACCTTCATGTGGACCCCTTGCATGTTTTGGTGTTTAAAAAAGAAGACCAAGCAGATAAAAATTGAAAAATATGAATAGAAATTAATAATAATAATAATAATAAATATAATAAATATATTATTAATAATAGTTATATATATGCATATTTATATATTTAATACTAATAATATAATTACGTTATGTATATATAATAATATTATTAAAAAATTATTGGACATCAGTTAGTGATGTCCATGCACAAAAAATTGGATTTGGGTACGTCGATTTTCCTTTTCCATGGACCATTAACTTTTATAGCATGAGATTTCATCGTAAAATTTCAATGTATTAACTTAATTTTACTATCTCTCTATTCCATCATTCCTCTTCTTCCTAACTCATCAAATATCAATTATATAAGAGATCATGAGAACAAGAGATTTTAGAACCTTCATTCAGTTTTCTTGACTATTGATTTTTCCACATATGGTAAATCTGAGGTGTTGGATCATGGTCAAAATGAATTTGGGTTCTTTACATGTATTTATATTTGGGGACCCTTCTCTTATAATTGAAAAGGATAAAATAAAAAATTAATGTTAGGGTTGTCCATGGGATGGTTTGGATTTGGTTGGTTGATTTTTTGGGCTCTTACCAAAAAAACAAGTTCAGATAGGGAGGGGTCCGGTTGAATATTATTTTTGTTAAGGAAGTAATATGACCAAATCCATATCAGAAAAAGTTATCCCAATTGGGTTCCTAAAATATACATTGATCAACATCACTTCATAAACCAAACCAAACTAGATCCTGACGCATCCTGACGGGATGTCCACTACTCCCAAGAGCTTCATCTTCCATACTACTGCCACCAATATTAGTCAACACCAATGTAATTTGGGAATCAAACCATCATGAACAACCAAGAAAACTACTATTTAATCATCAAATTATATGTTTTTCTATCAATAATGTGTTTTATGTTTATTTTCTCTTAATTCAAATATTAGAGAGTGTCGAGGCGATGTGATTGAAGGAAGTGGAAGGGGGAGGGGAAATAAGCATGGGGAGAAGTGGCCCATAATGATGTGGGATGTGCCATATTCATGCTTCAAGGTGGCTAGAGGATTCATTAGATATGGTGCTTCAAGCATTACTACCCAAAAACTATGGCGATTGTGAGTTGGTGTGCAAGAAGTAGAATTAGTGTTAGGTCACCATCATTGTGTCAGGTGGCCGACAGATTTGTAAGATGAATGCCCATAGGAATGGTGAAAAATATTAGAGACTATAGTGGAAGAGAATGAGGGTAGGGTGATGGTGGATATAATATGGTGTGAACTTGTTTCTAGAGATGCTGACGGGGTTTGGTGCAGGCACATACAACGATGGGACCACTAGCTTGAAATGGAATTAAAATGAAAGAATTCAGAAGGGCGATGGGCGTGGGGATTGTCCAAAAGGTGAGGGGGGAGTCATAGTGAGGTGAAGGGGGTGGGAGTCATTGGCGAGGCATGGTGAGGGAGGATAATGAAGAGGTTATGAGGGTTAGAGATAATGGAGAGGTGATGAGGGTGGGGATCATCAGAGTGGTTACAAGGATGGTGGGGATCACATAGAGGTTATGGGGGTGAATATCCCTAGATATTAAATTGAGGAGGGAATCACAGAGAGGATACATGGGTGGGGATCATCCATGAGGAGGTTAGGATGAGGATTTCCATTCTACATGAGATGTGGGTGGGGATTTTGGGTGGAGTCAGAAGTGGCATTCAACAATCGAGATTTATTTTGATGAGTAACCAGACAAGTTGAAGAGAGTGGGGATCTGATAATAGCTGACATTCCTATTTGAATAATGAGGACTAGTGTCAAGTTGACACATGTTGGAGGGAAGAAGATTAGTCTATCAGGTTGGTTGGGTTTGGTTGGGTCATTCATTTCCCAACCCATGAACTGAGATAACCCAACCATGGCCCAACCAAACCCGCATGTCCAATGAATATACATACTCACCCCGAAATTGGTTTTGATCAGTCTATCCGTTTCAGTTTGGATTGGACATCCCAACTAAATGTTCCACATGGAGGCAAGAGAAATCATCTTAGAGAGGTGACTACATAATTATATTGGTTTCCAGTATAGAAATATCTATTTACATTTAATGAAGCATGTATAATAAAAAACACCCCATATCAGATAAACCAATAAATAATATGTAAAATATAGAGCACTGTTATGGAATCAAGACATCATGGGATCTATATGGAATCAAGTAAGATTTGTGGGAGAGAAAACAATCATCCCTCTTTTATTTTATTTATTCATATCATTCAATAATAACTCTTATTTTTAGAATATATTAATATGTTTAGTATAAGAATGATCTTTGGCTAAACAATTCCAGGAAAATAGGGTGCCTGGTTGACCTATTATAATTTTTTCATTCATTTATAAAATAGATGTTTATCTATATTTCTATTTCGAAAATAATTTTATATTCTACTTCAAGAACTAGTAAATACTTGTTTTGATCACGAAGAAATTCATATCATTTTCAATCTAAGTATTTAATTGAAAATATATTGAGCACAAGAGAGAGTTGCACACTGAGTTCAACTAACCATTTGAACTCAGTGAAAAAAAATTCCTTACATAGTGGTCGAGTAACTTCTATGGGTGACAAGTTGTAGAGTAAAATCATTCATAGGGTAACTGAATGAATAATATGGTTAAACTCCTTCATCATGTTCTATGTGTTTAAATTCAAATTCACGAATGAATGAAAATAAATATAATGACTAGCCAACTAATTTTCGTATATTTCATCAATTGATTGTTCTCACTAATTTTTCTGCTCTTATCTTTTCTATTTATTTCTCTCATTCAATCATTACTTCACAAATTCACACATTCTCACTCACCCAAATAATAATTATTATCACTATTTCATCTAACATCCCCAGTTTCATCTTCTTATTATGATATTTTATATTATTTTTCATCCAAATTTTTTCTTAGTAATAGAATTAAATTAAACAATGTGAGTTCATCACTATGGATCGACCACTTCAAATCATTAGGCATGTTTTTTGTATGGCTCTATATAAATATGTTTCACATGTTCTACAACCTTGTGTTAGTGATATATTATGCATTATTCCAACTTAAATTAAATTAATAAATTATTTATAAATATTTATATTTAATAAAAATTTAATTGGAATTTATTATTTAATATAGGGCTTGAGGAAAGGTGGTTAGTGATTATGCATGAACATACTTGGGTGAGTTTGGCCCGGAACTTCTTAATGGACGACATCATATGAGGATTGTGGTATGTATGAATTTCTCAATGATTTATGATTTTTTTTCTGATTAATATGATATTCGGTCATGTCATAATGAGGAAGAAAACCATTAATTTAAAATGACTATATTTAATTTCCTAAAAATACAATGGATGTGATGGGGACCACGAACGACACTTCATAAATATAATAGTTACTCTAAAAAGGATTTTCATGGACATGAAATTAAATTTGATACCTAAAATAAATTATATATTCTCATTAGATGATTTGAGAGTTAGTTGATTTTTTTTCAAAATTGGTATATATTCTCACATGCACGTATTAGCATGGATGATATATGTATGATTTATATGGGAGAACAAACATATAATGACCTTGGGTAGAGATATGGGTGTTGTGACAACTATCTAATGTGATTATAATATGATTTTTTTGATCATATAAATGATTATTTCATAATATTATAATGATTATTAGGGTAGTTATACACACTCTATGAAGGGAAAGGTTTGAGAGATGAGGTCAGGATCTGGGAGCCCATTTTGGTTGTTTAGAAAAACATATGACCTAGGGGGCCTTATTGAGATTCCTAACATTATGTTAAAACTTTAGAGGGATAGTGTTGAGGACCACGCAACTTTAGTTTTGGATTTAATTATAAAACTATAAAATTTATAGTTACAGTCAAGTAAATTCACATGATAAATGACTTTGGAAAATTTGGATTATTTTGGGAACATGGACAACCCCTATGAGAGAAATTCGTAATATATTTCAGAATAAATGTACATACCTTGAGTTTTTATAAATGAAATACATATATGATATCCTAGGATCTAGTGTTTACACCAGATATTATTTATGCCTCTTATATATTATATGGGATCCAATGATAACACCTTATTCACTATGGAATACATAAATAATTAACTGTGATATTATATTTATTTATCCCAAGGATGACTAGGATACCTAGGATCTAACAATTACACGTAATATGATGAGATTCCTAGAGCCTATATTTTTACACTTGATATATTATAGATGAATAGGATAATTCAAACAATTTGGTAGATAAAATTTTATATTATAAAGAATACCTAATATTTATTGTTATTAATATATAGAATGCATAGGATAACCCTTGGGATCTGGTTATTTTCACCCACTACTGCATAGATTCAATAGAAAATCTAATGATTTGATATTTGTGCGTGATAATATATAGATTCTTTGTATTATTATTAGGACCAAATGTTTACACATACTATTGTATGATATTTTTACCCTAGGATCTAACCATGGAAGCTGATATGAATGGATAACTATTATAATCCCTAGGACATGTTGTTTTAACCAGATAATATATATTGTGGTGTCTTATGTTATGTAATAGACTATAGAATTAGTTTGAATAGGTGTGGTCAGTCTTCTTTGTTAACATAAAATCAAATGATAAACTATGGAATCTTTATTTTTTATTTTGTGCTATATTTATTTTATAAGAATATCACATGGGTTAAAAGTGTATTTTTTGGTTACTTATTGGTGCTCATTTTTAGTGCCTTACTAATTTCTAATCACATGTTACTCTGGTAGTAATAACTCTTGGTAATTGATAATATAATAATTTTTATAGGACAGGGAAGTGAAAAATCCTATGATTGAATAACATGGATATAAATATTTTATGGAGTCAGAAGAAGAATATGATGGAGCATAATTATGGTTGTAGATCCTCATCGGTTTTTATAATTTTATTTTTATTGTATTTATGATTTCCCAAATGGTCATTCAACTGATGTGTTCTTGTATGGCTATGTTTATGAATTAATTTATAATTTCATAACCAACTTTTATAACAAATTCATTGTTTATTTATTATTCACTTTCTAATTATTTTCATCCAAATATGATTCATTGTAACTCCTGGACCCCAGTTATCTATAGTCGGTCCATTATTTTAAAACATTGGCATGATTACAAGGAATCAATTCCTGAAGTACTGACCAATTTAGCATTCATGGAAAATATATTACATACTTGAACTTTACATTACATTATAAAATGAAAAACATCAACAACATTGTCTACATTGATCACATTTATATTACTTTGACTATACCCACAAGTCAATCATATTAAACTTATTATAAATCCTAGGAAAAAAGCATAATAAAGGGGTGAGCTAAGAAGATCAAAATGGGTGAAAATTTTAGTGGAAGTTAACATACACAATATGCATGTTTAATTATTGAAAACACAAGCAATTACAAATAATAAACATGAAAGATTTATGGAAGATATATGAGCTTAGTAAATAATTCCATTATAAAATAGAGTCATGGTTATTATACTAGTTGAAAAACCACATGAACCATCAATATTATTTTCACATTGAGAGAATTTCTAATTCCAGACAGTCTAAATCATTTTTTCACGGCCTTGTCCAGGATTTGTAGAAATGATTAAGGCCTCGGTCGAAACCATATATCAAATTGGGAAAGGCCTTGGCCAATTCTATGTCTAACTATCTCATGAGACCTACCAATGCATCGAGGAGCTACAGTGGGCTCCACCAATCACTCACTATGTAAAATACATTCTTCAGATGAAAAGGATAAAACATAACATAAAAATTTGAATTATAACTAGCATAATAAATGGAAATACATTTACCATAAACCATGAATCTATAAAAATAACACATCCAAAATCAAACATATCACAAATCCTTCAATACAATATCGAAGATTTGTATCATAATAAATCAACTTCAAATTATTTTAAAATCCATAAAAGTATGTTAACTTATATGAAAATAATTAATAAAACTCTTTGAGATAAATTTCCCTTTTCATGAAAACATTTAAAAGTCACATAATTTATATAAGAAGGAATTTAGAGAAAATTTTGAATAAAAGTTTCCCATTACACTATGAAATTTTTTATTGGAATTAACATTTTAAAAACATTCATGTCTATATAAATCAATCCTAAAAACCCATTTTGAAAACATAGACAATAATGAGAATGATTTAGAAGAATAAATATTTAAAACATTTAAAATGATGTTTTAATAAAATAGTCCCTTTAATATAATCACATTGAAATCACTTTTACGAAACTTGTACATGGATTAAAAATACGTCCCATTAAGAACTAACCCATTTACAATCTCGAATAATAATAATATTGAGGAATTAACCATTGCGTTGCACTTTCCTTTGGTAGAGGGTACTTTTATCCTCCTATAAAATGACAATAGTATGTTATTAAATTAAACCCAAACCATATTCATATTTATTATATCATACATGATTCATTTATGGATTTATACTACCCATTTAATAATGACTTCCATGTTAAATTAACATTTTTGGTAATAATGACATTCTTTATCATACATGTTTTAACTTGTTATTCTTGATCGTATCATTTAGATCATGATTTCAATACATAAAAAATATAAATTTTTATTTAGATATCAAATATATTTATAATTTATATATTTATAATAGATTGATATATGAAATGGAAGTCACCGTTTATGGAGACGGTAGGTCGTACGTACTCATAAATGTTGTCTCCATTTTCATATCATATTGAAAGAAAGTAAGTGAATAAGATATATATAGGTAAATATATATATATATATATATATATATATATATTTCTAAATTAGCTTTATAATGTCATATCTTACATAATTATTAATAACATATTTTTTTAATCTTCTTTGAATGGTGAACATGGGAATGAATCTCCTCGCATCATGGAGACAGTAATCCGTACGTACACACGAGTGACAATATCATTATATTGATGGTCAAATTGTATGTAATTGCATGGTATATCATATATAAAGAATAATTAACATTTTACATTTATTATTTTCATTAATTATACTTATTATTATACCCATCCTAATAATGATGTCTTTGAATAACAAACTACAGCATGCCGCGGAGACGGTAAGTCGTACGTATGCATGTATGGTGACTTTGTCATCTATAAGATTGTTAGAATAACAAATATGGTTGTACTATATTTATAAAAACATAAAAGTATTTAGGAATTATAGGAGTTATTATTTTGGTATGGAAACAACAAAGAAAGGGGAAGTGGAAGATGAAAAGACCTTGAAAGAGGGTGGTGAAATTATTACCTCTTCTCCAGGTGATTTCTTTTGAGTTGATCAAAAGGGCCCTATAGGATTGATTTCTGATCAATGTAAGGAAACTAGGATGATTTGAAGGATGTTGGGAGGGTATTTGGGCAGGTTTTGGCCGAGCCAATGGGATTTGGAGGTGTGAAAGTAGGATAAGGGGAAGTTCCCTTTTATAATAGAGGTGAGGGTCACTTTAGGAAAAGAATAAAATATTATTTTATAATAAAAATATATTCGTTTTTAGTAGATAAAAATGAATTTAATTTAATCATTATGTGGTTATAGGCTGAAATCCTCTCAACCAATATGATTTATAAAATGTTAGGTTACTATTTTAACCTTATCTTTTAAATTTAACTCTTTGTTAATTTGTTTAACAATTACCATGTATTATTGTATATTTATTTTATATGCTTAATAAAAATAAAATAAAAAGTTAAGATAACCCCATGAGGTTCATTCTTAATATATATAACATTATCTATTTCTTTTGGAAGAACCTTAGTATTCTAGTAATATTATATCAATTAATAATATAATATTTGTTTTAAAAACTCATTTATCTCAATTTTGACTCTATTTATTATATGGTTTTTGTGAAAGTCATCACACCTTGATTACTTTGAACCAAATACATTTAATGTATTCTAATAAGTCATATTAGACTATAAAATTCGTGTATGGAATTAAAACATTCAAATCATATTTATTTTAATATTTAGTATGGCATTTATTTTATTCATTCATTAATAAGGTAATTAGAACATCATTATTGAATTATAAATAAATTTAATTATTAGTGTCTAAAAATTATAAATAAAATAAAATTATTTAGGAAATATTTTTGGCATTCTAATTAATATTTTTAGTTGAAAAACTAACTTATATAACCCTTTGTAATAACTTTTTCACTAAAAGATATATGATTATATCATATTTTCCTTTACATTAAATTAATTAATATGAAATGTCATTATAACATTCATGTGGATCTACATGGTCCCAAAATCAGCCATTGGATTCCCATGGTCGGACATGTATCATCCAATAGGAATACGATGCATGTTAGAGTAATTTAATATTATTTTAATATTATTTCATTACCTATATTTAACAGATTTACCTTTTAACCATGGTAAATAAATTATTTATCGAAGTAATTATTCATAATGTATAATAATGAAAGTTAACTATTTAAACAATTTGGAGCTCCTGACTAAAATTATGGAATCCTTTTTAAAAAATAATAACATAGAAGTGGTATAAATAAATTTAAAATTAATTATCGTTGTCAAAACAAAAAGTGTCTTTTTACAAAATAATAACAATCAAACGTTTGACACTTGTATATGTCCATTTTAAATGTGAAATATATCCAATTGCGTAAATTATATTTATTGGTAAAAATATAAACTAATGGT
Organism: Viscum album; assembly: GCA_963277665.1. Taxonomy (NCBI): domain Eukaryota; kingdom Viridiplantae; phylum Streptophyta; class Magnoliopsida; order Santalales; family Viscaceae; genus Viscum; species Viscum album. Next base: position 1,023,016,750 of record OY728143.1, read on the forward strand.
ATATAAAAACCTTTCAAATGTATAATTTAACACAATAAATTATTTTGATTAAAAAAAGTTGTTTTTAATTAAAATTTATTATTTTTTCACTATTCATCAAAATAGAAATGTTATCAGAATTGTACCAAAAAATAATCCAAACTAAATGTTTATTTATATATTCTAAAGATAAATTTAATATCACTAAATTAAATATATAAAAGTGTCAAATTATGGATATAAAAAAGTTTCTCCATTAAAAGTCATAATTTTTTTTTAAAAAAAATACATCTTTTATCTTAAAATTGATTTATTCTTATATTTTGACTAAGAATCATAAAATATGAATGTTATAATTATATTGGATATATAAAAGATCAAATGTGGTTATTACTATTCCTAACTTCTTTTTTGAATGGCTATTTTTGTATGTCGTGGTGTGCTCAAACATAGTGTTGCATGTAGTGAAAGTTATTCAAATACATTGAAGAGTTAACATACTATGAAATTATGGGGTGTTACATTCTCCCCTCCTTCAATAAATTTCATCCTTGTAATTTGAATTATTTTTAAAATAAAAGGTTAATATTAAAAAATACCTTTATGGAAAACCCACATGAAAAATTTTGTTAATAAAATAAAGTCTTAATAAGAGTGAAAGAGAATTGAAAAAGGCACCACCAAATTATGATCTATATTCTGAGAACATTGGTAACAATTAGAGACACATGATTAGAGAAAAATGTAATTATTTATAGTGAGTTATTGAGGTCATCAATAAAAAACAACATTCAAATTGAGGTCCGCAATGTTTTCAATCTCTGATGATTTAAAAAATTGTTAGTTCAACAAAATATAAGGTATTAGGATAATACATATTTGGTCTTAATATACCTTCCATAACGTTTATGAAATAACTTATTCATAGACTAAGAGGAATGAAAATACATGATATGTAATGTTTCATCCTTTAAAAAATTCTTACCAAAAACTCATCTTTCAATCCAATAGATAATAGAATTAAAAAATATTCTATTTATCCTAATCGTATAGTGTTCCAAAAATAATGAATTTATAATTCATTTTTAGACTATTTAAAAAATCTACATTATAAAAACTTGTAAATCACGTATTCTAGTGGTAGATGATCCAACGGTGTCACCCTTCGGTTGTAGGTTAATGTCTTGTGGCCATACCAGACCCGACAGGTTGTTGCCCATCCTCAAGGTTTTACATTTTATAACAATCCAAAAATAATCGTAAGAAATGATTTAACATTAAAAATGGTAACCAATGTCAAACATAAACCATTCCAGCCTTTAAACATACCCAAAATACTTTTGTCCAGATTCACAATGTAAAATATATATGCAAGGTAAACATAATAATGATTATTTTTTCTAGGTAAAAACATATGAATACCTTCATCATGTATTCTTTTAAAACATGGTTACACCCTAAATTATCATAAAACCATATTTATTTCATTTATGTTGTCTTATTCCTAATAAAATAATTTGTATAGTCATTATATAAAAAATGTTGTAAACTCCAACAATGATGGAATATACTAATCATTAATTAGTTTCAAGGTATTCAATAATATCCAATATAATTTATCCAAATAAATCATATATTCTTCCAAAAACACTACATCAGTATTAGAATCATATTATGGTTTATCGTTCTCTCAGTCATATAATTTCCAAAAAAAAATTAACATATTATTGAGTCTCTTTTCTTGGTTCCACACATTCTCAAGTCCTTAATGAAATAGTACTGCATTACATTCCTTATATACTCTATAATAATAATAATGACATGTACATCCTTAATACAATACTCAAATGATGCAATAAGTTACTAACGACATAAGAACTCTAGTCATTCATATTTATCTTCAGTAGGATTATAAAATTATTATTATCCAACAGCATCATTTGGGGTATTCTATGATAATTTGGACATTTATTCGTGTAGTTTCCTAACTTCATGAAGATGAATCTTTGCACATTTGAATCCTTATTCTTACCATTGAAATCACAAACTTGGTGTACTTTTTCTCCACAAATATAACAAACTTCCATTCCATTCACAAATTTACCAAGGTTATTCATTCCACAGTTATAATATATAATAAAATACTTCTTTCCCCTCTTCCCTTTATCAATGTTTCTATCATGCATCCATTTCATCTCTTTCTTCTGTTCAAAGAAAATGGACTAAGATAATTATTTACTTATCTTATTAACACATGATATTATTTTGTCATATGAGGAGAATATGTGAGACACTATTTCCCTTTTAAATGATGGATTAATACCATGAATGATATGATCATTCAAAATCATTCGATCATGAATATTGTTCAAATTCTCATTCATTCTACTAGGCGTCATTTCTAAAAAATGACATAAATTAATGTAGTTTATGAATCCCATTGCATAATTCCAAACATGTAAAATACCTAATGTTAATTGAAAAAATTAGGCATATAATCAATAATAATAAAAGTTTTTCTCAGAGGAAATATTTACTCCTAAATCCTTAATAATGGACAGTAAGTAAAATGTGAATTATTCTAGTTGTATCCCCTACTAGTGTCGTAACCAAGAGTGCAGTAAGTCCATTTTTCTTGCACCAGTTATCTTTCGAGTCTAGCTAAAAGTAGTTTTTTTAGGTTTTACCCCTATATACTTCTGTGCCAAAGCCACCTCTATATGCTCGTATCCAGATAGGGATATATTTCTTGGAAAACTCGCAAAAAATATACATTACAAAAATTTTAGGATGTTCTTCTATACTAATCATCAAATTCTTTTTTTATTAAATGTTCTCTAATCAGAGTATATCTAAATCCAGTTTCAATGGTTATTGTTGAACATCCACTAATACCAACTGTAACACCCCGACCCCAGTTACCCAGATTCGGTGCATTGTTTTAATACATTAGCATGATTACGATGAATCAATTCCCAAAGGACCTATCAGTTTTCCACTCTGGTAAAATAAATTAAATAAATGAGTGTTACATTACATTATATAATGAAAAACATTAACAACATTTTCTCCATTGACCACATTCATATCCCATAGAATATCCCTACAGGTCATTCATAATACTCTTCTTGGAAATCCAAGGAAAATCAAACATAATAAAGGGGTGAGCTAAGATGCTCAGTAAGGTTAAAAAAATTATCATAATATAACAAAAAAAATAGGCATGGTGAATTAATTAAATCACATGCCTTTACAAATAATAATCTTGAACAATTTATTGCAAAAATGTGAACTGAGTAAATAATTCCATAATAAAACATATTCATGCATATTCTACTAGTAGAATAACCACATGAACCATAAATATTATTTTCATAATGAGGGATAACATTATTACAGATATTCTAAAAAATTATGTCAGGGACTTGGCTAGGACGTCTTAAAATGATTAAGGTCTCAGCCAAAACCATATATCAAATTGAGAAAGGCCTCGTCCAATTCCCCGTATAATTATCTCATTAGACCTACCAATTCCTCGAGGATCTATAGCGGTCTCCACCAGTCACATACAATGTCCAATACATTCATCATCTGAAATGGTTGAAACATAACATAAACATTCATATTAGAACTAGAATACAAAATATCAATACTATTAAAATAAACAATGAATGGTATAAAAATAACACATCCACAGTCCAATATATCATAAAACCTTCAATACAATATTGATAATTTATATAATAATTAATCAACATCAACCATTTTTAAAATCCGTAAAATAATTTTTACAAAGATGGAAGTTATTTTTAAACTATTTAAGAGAAATATCACTTTTCCATTAAAACATTTACAAGTCACAGAATTTATAAAGGAGTAAATTTATAGAATTTTTTTAATAAAAGTATCCCATACTACTTTGAGACATTTGAATGGAATTAAAATTTTAAAAACATTCATGCCCATATAAATAAATCTTAAAATCTGTATTGAAAACAAGGATATTAATGATATTGTTTTAGAAGAATACATATTTAAAATATATAAGATGATGTTTTATAAAAGAGTGACTTAATGATAATTACATTTGAAACACATTTATGAAACATGGAAATGGATAATAAATATTTCCCAGTAATAACTAACCCATAAACAATCTCGAATAATAATGATATTGAGGAATTAACCCATACAATGAATTGTCTTTTAGTCGAGGGTACATTTAACCTCTTTCATAATGAAAATAGTATGTTATTAAATTTAACGAAAACAATAATAATATTTATTATATCATACATGATTAATTTATGACTTTATACTACCCATTTAATAATGATTTAAATGTTAGATTAACATTTTATGTAATAATCACTTTGTTTATCATAAATATTTTAACTTGTTATTCATGATCGTATCATTTCGATCATGATTTAAATACTTCCAGTATATAAAACATGATTTATATATCATATATATGTATAATATAAATATATATAAAAGATAGATATATGAAATGGAAGGCACGGTTTGTGGAGATGGTAGGTTGTATGTATACATAAACGTGGTTTCCATTTTCATATCATATCGAACAAATGTTAGTGAATAAGATAAATGTATGTACATTCACAAATATATACATACATGCATATATATATATATATATATACAGTAGCATTATTATGTCATATATTACAAACATATTAATAATATATATTTTTATAATCATCTTTTAATGGTGAACGTAGGAATGAATCTAATCACGTCATGGAGACGGTAATCCAGACATATGCATGAGCGACAATATCATTATATTTAAGGTGAAATCATATTTAATTATATGGTATTTCATATATAAAAAATTATTACAATGTTTTATTTATTATTTACATTAGTAATAATCATTATTATAACCATCCAAATAATTATGTGGTTGAATAACAAACTACACCACAACGTGGAGATGGTAAGTCGTACGTAAGCACGTATGGTGAATTTGTCATCTATAGGATGGATATAATAACAAATATGGTTGTACCATATTTATAATGAGATAAAATTATGTAGGAGGTACTTGAGTGTATATTTGTTTTCTGGAAACACCAATGAAAGAAGAAGTGGATGAATAAAATAACTTGAATGAGGGATGTAGATTTGTTACCTCTTCTTCTTGTGTTTCCATTTGAGTTGATCAAAATGGATCAATAGGATAGATTTATGATAAAATTAAGGCCTATATGTTGATTTTAGCTATTTTGGGATGTTATTTTGGCAGGGTTTGGCCGAACCAAATGGCTTTGGAGGGGAGGAATTAAAACAATGGGAAGTTTCCTTTTATAAGAGAGGTGTGGGTCACTTTAGGAAAAGATTGAAATATTATGATATAATAAAATTATTTTCGGTTTCAAATGGATCCAAATGAATTTATTTAGAGGCTTATGTGGTTATGTGTCTAAATCCTCTCAACCAATAGGTTTTAAGAATGTTTAGGATACAATTTTTATGATATCCTTTAGATTTAACTCTTAGATAAATAGTTTAACATTTACCCTGTCTTTTTGTATTTTTATATTTTATGGTTTATAAACCTACTATATAAAGCCAATAAAACCCCATGTGGTTTTTTATTAATATATATAACCTTACCTAAATATTTTTTCTGGCCCATATATTTTTAGGAATATTATATAAATTAATAATATAATATTTGTTTTAAAAACTCATTTATGTCAATTTTGACATTATTTAGTAGTTAGTTTTTGTGAAATTCATCACAACTTGATTACTTCAAACCAAATACATTGAATGAACAATAAAATTGCATATTGACATAAAAAATTTGTGTATGGAATCAATACATTCAAATGGTATTTATTTTAATATTTATAAAAACATTTACTTGATTATTTAATTAATAAGTTAATTGCTTTTTCAACGTTGTGATATAAATAAATTTAATTATTTAATGTATAAAAATTCTAAATAAAATAAAATTATTTATTAAATCGTATAAGCTTTATAATAAATATTTATAGTCAAAACAATAACTTATATAATACCTTGTAATTATTTTTTTAGAAAAATATATTTTTTATGTCATTTTTGTATTTACTTATAATTAATTAATATAAATTGTCATTATCACTCTCAAGTTGCTCCATGAGGTCCCAAAATAGACCCAAGGATGCCCATGTTCAGACATGTATAATAGGAATGAGACACAAGTTAGGGTAATTTAATATTATTTTAATATTATTTCATTACACATATTAAATTGATTTACCCTTTAACCAAGGTAAATAAAATATTTACTGATGTAATTATTCATAATGTCAAAAAAAACATTAACTATTAACACAATATGGAACTCTAGATTCCAAATATGGAATCAAATTTTCAATATTCCAATCACAGAAGTGGTAGAAATTAATTTTATATTAATTCTCGTTTTCAAAACAAAAAGTGTGTTTTTGAGAAATAATAACTATCAAAAGATTGACACTTGTTTATGTCCAATTCTAATGTGAAATTAAATATAATGACCTAATTTATATTTAATGATAAAAATATAGTTAACGATACTTAAAAACCTTTTAAATTTATATTTTAATAGTATAAATTATTTCTATTAAAAAACATGTTTTTAATTAAAATTTCTTATTTTTTCACTATTCTTCAAAATATGAATGTTTTCAGAAAAGTACCAAAAATTTATCCAAAGTCAATTTTTGTGTCCCTTTTCTAATTATGAATTTAATTTCACTTAATTGAATATAGAAAAAACTAAAATATTTTTTTAAAGAGGGTTCCACATTAAATGGAATAAAACTTTATTTTTTGAAAAATACCTCTCTTATCTTAAAAATTGAATTTTTATTATGTTTTGTATAAGAAACATAAAATATGAATGTTAAAATTATATAGGATATATAAAATTTAATATTTTGTTAAAACTATTCATAACCGATTATTTTAATGCCCAATTTGGTAAGTCGTGGTGCGCTCGAACTAGATGTTGCGTGTAGCGCAAGTTATTGAAATACATTGAAGAGCTAACATACTATGAATTATTTGGGTGTTACGTTCATGGAAACATTTTTTTCGTTAATATCATATAAGGGTATAGTATCCCCAAGTTAACATTGTAGACATATACTGCTAGTCGGCGTCCTTTAGTTTATGGGAAGGTGCTTTGGAGGTCCATTAATACATCTGACCCACGGAACATATAATTAGACACATGTACATGGGGATTTTTTTACATGATTTCAATGGATAATCACTACTTATATTATTTTAATGATTGGGGTATGAATGTATAAATTATTAGATACATTTTAAATAATGATAATTTCTTCATTTTTTTTGGAAAATTTTAAAACATGATGTTGATCATGACTGAAAGAGATGGATATAATATATGAATAAATTATTTTGGTTCCCACATGGGTTCTGTAAATGTGGAATCCATGTATTTTTTTGATAATGAAAATTACCTTTTTGTTAAGAAATTAATTTTTTGACGATACGATATTGGTTTTTATAGTAGTGTAACTCATATTTGGAAGATAAATAACTTAAAAAAGGTATATCCATGACATAATGATCATCATGAATCTCTATAATAATTGGAAATTTAGTGTGTTAATGAAAGAATCATCATATAATTTTAAAATATCTATAAATTGTGTTGGTTTTGTAAATTATATGATATAGAATACCTTGTTTATTTATCAAGTATTCTAATAAAAAATGATTAAATGGATGAAAAATTGAAAATTAGATGTCAGGATGACACTATTTAGAAAATTGTAAGGGTTCTTATGGTATATATTATAAGGTCACTTCATAGATTTTGAAATTCCTTGTATTCCATGGAGATAATGTAAATTTGAATTATTTAATTCATGTTATTCACATATGATAAATAGAAATTGTTATCATAGAGTATATACAAATAAAATTTTAATCTATGTTTATACATTATTATTCAATAGAATATAGGTAAATTAGGGAGTGATCTATAGAAGAATGAGTAGAATAATTTGTTTTACTGGAATAAATTTTCAAATCATTTTGTTTATGGATTGTGTTATTATCTTGTCTTAAGTGTGTATTGACAATAAATTATTTCAATTTAAAAAAATCATGCATCTTGAGAGGTTGAAGTAAATATTTTCCTGGAAAATAGAAGATAAATGTCAAGTTGGTCCCGGCCAGACCATAGTATCATCATGACCATGTCGTGCTGAAATGAAATTGATTAAAACAATAAATTTTATTTTCAAAAATATTTAATTATGTATTATTTTTGAATTGGAACGATTAAAACAAATATTTGGATTACATAGAGCAAATAATTACTATATAAAACTCAATTGTATTTTAAGGGAACGATATAGGGGTAAAATGATTTTTCTCATTAATTAGAGAATAAAATTATTATTGGATAATGAAATAATGTGAGGGAATTTAATTTATGGTTAGACACATCCTATTATATATATATATATATAATTCAATTATTTTATCTAGCTATTAATTTATTCTTAACATCATTATGATGATGGTGGAGATTTTGGATACAACATTTGTATTGTAAACACATATTCTTGGATAATAGATGATCAAAGATATTATAAAGAAGATGTGACAAAACGTATATGTTCTACCCTCCACATCCATTTAAACTGACCACAATTATAGATACATGTTTTCAACATAAATATATAGTTATAAGATACTTTGGTAGAAATCTTTACAAATTGTAATGGATTCACCCATAAATAAAGTAATGGACCCCAATTGGGAATCATGAATGGGAAATATATATGTTTGATGAAAATTGAAGGTTATTATGTAGTTTTAAATCATGCTTCTACCCAAACATGGTATATGAAATCAAAATCTATAACATTGGACAATTAAACTCCATTAGAAATAGTAAAGTGGGTTATATAGAGATTATAATAAAGAAGATATAAAAATGATTGGAAGGTCCATGTTGTAAATACATGTACATTTGAAATATAATCAAAATATAAAAAAATTATAAAATTCATTATCTCATTAGATATGATCAGAAAACTATCATCGCAACGTGAAAATTTAAAAAAGGCATCATGATCTAACTTTAATAGATGTGGATATTTTACATTTACCAACAATTGATAAATTATGGTAGGGAAATAAGTGTAACTGTAAAAAAATATTATGGATAACACATTACATCACTAATTAAGCCATGTGACATCATATTATGAAATCGTAAGATAATGACCTAGAAAAACCTTCCTGGAATCTCTAAGAGAAACCCCCTTTGTCAGAGAAAAATTAGGACTATGGATACATGATATATTGAAATTGTAGATCATTAATTATTAATATTTAATTAACCAAAAAATAACCAAGGATGACATGTATGTAAATAAGTACAAGATTAAACAAAAAAATAATGATCCAAAATACATGTCATATTAGATTAGTCAATAAGGAGTGTATCTAAAAAAATTCTGAGTACATGGATAAACATATTCTCAAAATACATAATGGTTTAGAAAACTAAATAGTTCATATAGTAAAAATTATACACCTTAAAAACACAATTTAATATTATAATAAACTTATAAAATGTATTATTTACATTTTAAAAAATAAGAAATGAATGGAAACATGTTCTTTAAATACAACCATTAATAACATTGAATAAATATTATGCCAAAACAAGTTTATTGATAATTTAAGAGAAGTAATTTTAATTAAAATGATAAAATTTCATTCTAATTTAGAATGAAAACGTATATAAATTACTAGCACAAGAATAAATATATTGATAAATTAAATTGTATATAATCCCTAAACTCAACTATTGTAAATAAATACACGTTTATTTAATACAAATAAATAGAATAAGAGAGACTCATCAATTGTATAAGGAATTAGGAAATTCATTTTTATCCTAACCTCTAACAAAGGTATTGGCCACCATTGAATATTATTGAAAACTAGTGGTTCCAAGCCAATAATAAATACATCATTGCTTTCAATTCTTGTTCATGAGTTATAAAATTTTTCCTATGTGGGGATAAAAAGAAAGATTCTTAATCCAAAATATGATCATGATACATTTAGAAATACCAAAATCGCATTCCATAGAAATCCAAAATAATCTATAGAGCCTTCTCATGGATCAATAGAAACCATGAAAAAAATTTCTGTTAACCTTACCATTAACACAACGAAATATTTTTAAAAATTATAATCCCATTAAAAATTTTCACATTTTGGGTCAAGTCCAATAAGGTAGATTTTATCTTGGATAAGTTATTAACCAAATCATATGTTATATTTTATAGGATCCAGAAATAATCTACTTAAAACACATTTTATGGACCTTACAATGATATCACCTCATAAATTTTCTTATAGACCATTAATATATACATCCATGTTACTATATGACCTATCAATTTTAATTTATTAATAGAGAATTTATATTTATATTATTTGGAATGTAAAAAATTTCCCTTATAAAACATAGAAAAATATCTAAATAATTATCACAAAAAATATTATTTTCGGAATAAACATTATATCATTAATGAATTATACCAAAAAGGATTTGATTTATTGATAGATGATATAATTAATTATTTTTATAAAGACCATCGAAATATTCATAATAAAAAATTACATCAAATGACAACTAAAATTATTTTATATTACTTTAAAAGTGACATTGTAAATATTAACATTCCTCACTCTCAAGTGATAATACCCAAACCCGATGCAAACAGTTTTAATATCATGTTGGGTTACTATCAGTTGATAATGTCTATATAAATTATTAGCACCTTAGTGTGAATTTCCATATAGTGTAATCAAGGAAAAAAAATTAACTATAGTAAAAATTATTCATTCTAGTAAAAATGATTCATTCTATAATAGTGTATTCAAATTTATTATCATCATATTGTGAATGTCCATAAAATTAACTTATATTATTTGCATAGATGGATTGAATTTATATGGAAATTCAATTGATAGTACCCCAACCTAATAAAATTCCTCAAGATACCATTCCATGAAAACCATTAGCTAATCAATTCAATCACCTTTATCTACATCCAAGAGAATAATATAATTCAATTAACAAATCATCCAATTATATATATTCATATGTTATTTCGTACATTATTCTCGAGACCAATCACCATTGAAAACATATGTGTTTAAAGTAAGAGAACAAAATATGTTATTCTAATAATGTTATACAAATATAGAATAAGAGGAAATCATCAAGTGCATTCAAAAAATAAGAATAAATAAATTCAAATAGAGAATAATAAATCCTAAAAAAATATCTATATTGGTAACCGTCACATGAGATAAATGGAACATAAATCCATGCTCCATATTCCCCCCCCCCCCATTTTCATATAATGGTCTATCACAGAAGGTATAAAATAATAACACATAGAAAATGAATAAAAAATATTTTAATATCTGATTGAATTATTGTAATTAGTACTAAAAAATAAAATGTTAAAATAAGATATGAATAACATATATATGATAAGAACATTCACAAAATCTGATTCTGCCAATAAATTCTCTATATTAGAGAAGCATATAAATTCATCTCTACATTGACATTTCATGGAAGGTTGAGAGTCACCATCCATATGATTTCATTCCACTTATCTATAAGTTTGAGAATCAACTCCTGGGAAATTATATAATGGGACTAACCCAAATTCATACCATATGAAGTTTATCAAAAAAATCACTAAAGATAACAAAGATATTGATACTGATGGATGATCTATGTATGCATATGATAATTGGGATTTTAAATCCAAAACCATCCATATTGTAATCATACATGAGTTTTAAATATCAACATACCAAAATAAATGTTGTTAAATGGATCTTGAACAATCCAAATACTATAATCCCTGATTCTTCAATGTTATTCATTTGACTATATAAGGAACTCTGGATTACTCCTACAACACTAGTAGTATCAACCATGTTAATCTATTTATCACTATTAGTCTCATATATTGTCACCTTATTATCTACATTAGAATAATCCAATTATAATAATAGAATTTTATTTTATCAAATCATAGGTTTCAAACATTTGTCAAATCGTATCCCCAATAGGTATTCCATATTTTGAATTTCCATATAATTCCGAACCAACTCTGGAAAAAAAATTAATACTCTATAATAGAATGAAAACATTTTACCAGAGTCATGAACTCCCTTGATTTGTAAACCTATAGTGTATTTCGGTGAATTTTATGAATGAAAATATTAATGGACTTATCATTAATTATACCATCTTATAACATATCCAAAAAAAAAGATTTTTCCAACATAATGCTCGAAAATTATACCTTATGGTTGAAAAATTATCATTAGTTGTAATATATGAATTAATAAAATATAAGAAAATTTATATATAATCCTTCCAAACCTCAAGATCGAAAGAACCATGATTAACACAAAAGGATGTAATGTTCTTATTAGTATGTTTTTAAGAATTATATACAACATGATATTGAAATCACCATCTATACAATTGTATAAATTGAATAGTTAACATAATGGATATGGCATCTTTTATATCAAAAGGTGGGTTTTATTGTATAATATTATCAGTTTCTACCTCACTTTTATTATCTAGAAACATTCTATGAGGTTATTTTTTGAAAAACGTGAGATAAAAATACAATCAAAACCTACCATAAAAAGCATTCATTTAATTAAAAAATAATAATCCATGAATATCAAATATCATTAATGGTTTAAAATAATAAATATTTATGTTTCACACATGATTATAGTTTGACCACAATTTCCAGAAGGCTATTTTCAAAAAATGAAAATTTCTTAGTCCACAACTAGATACTTTGTTTTTCCAAGGTTTTCCTAATTGTGCAATTTAACAATATTCCTTAAATCAACCCCACCATTTTTCGTAAAAAATATGATAAATCCCAAAAAATTCAAAATATCCTGAAAATATCATATTATTAAAATATAGATATCATATCTCAAAAGATAGATTTTATACCATTTTTAATACACCAAAATTAACATAGTTATTTTATAACATTTTTTAATTAACAAAACCATGACAACCGTCCACATCACATGAATTAGTTCACCATATATCACGATGTAAATTCTTGATTAGCACACGCCAGTGACATGAATTAAGAGTGTCGATAATATTAATAGGTGGAATTTAAACCACTTAATCCTGTAAATAAGTCAATATACATCTACCATGAATCATGTATGGGTTATCTATTTATTAGAGGAACTTTCTAATCATATAAGTAGTTTAATATCATGAGAGAATCAAAATATGTTATATGTTGAGATACAATCCCCCTTTTTGTAGTTTCATGTTTATTATGTTATTATGTATGTGGAAAATATTTTTTGAAAATATTATAGAGTGTTTATTAAACCATGTTTATAAAAAATATATTGGGTAATGAAGAGTATAAATGGAAAGTCTCTAGGTGTTTTTTGGTAGATGGTATCATTTCCTATTGTTCGTGCATTCAGAAAAAATGTAAATTAAAAAAATTATATAGGGAGTGTACATGGATGACATAACATGTATATGGAGAAACATAATGTGGAAGTTGATTGAAAATTGAAAAATTATATTGTTTCATATAAAAATTGAAGTTCTAATGTTTTTAATAATAAAAAATATGGGTGGGGATTGAAATAATTGTTCAATTTTTATAAGTTTCAATAGATTTTAAAAATTATCCCCGACAACAAAATAATGTTTATATCCTTATTAACATATTATAAATACACATGCATGTACAAATTGGAAATCAAGTAAAGAACATGAGGTATACAGGGTTTTACTCAGAGTACGAACCTACAACATTTCCATATCCACTCATAATAGGAAATATTTTACTTAATCTTATTAGTATAAAAAGTTTTATAATATTACAATTAATAAAAAAAGAAAAAATTATTTTATGAGTTTTCTCTATAAAATTTCCTGGGATCGATGACCCTGAATCTGATTGTCTTTAGTTTGATGAACACAATTCGATTGAATAAGTTCATTTGAATCAATTTGATGATCTTTTACCCTATCGTCACTTTTCAAACTCTACTCAAATTCTCAGTCTAATCATCATATGTCTAATATTGCTCATTTTTATTGAATCAATATGATGTTTCTATGTCTAGAAAAAAAACAATTGATATCTGGACTTCTAATGAGATCTATATATGGAAATAACTGTTTCACCAATTCCTCTGTGCTCCAAATATTATTCCCTCAAGAAAATTTTCAAATATCAAATGAACATTGATTCAATTTATAGATGACTAAATAAATAAATGTTGGAAAACTGATAAACTTTACCTAGTTACTCAAATTTAAGAACGTTGAAAAAAACTCACATTTAAACTTCAACTTTGACTTCTTCAAAAATAATCAAGATTTTATCAAGATCAGTCTTCTTGAGAAAACTAATTTGTTCCTCAGTATGATATCACTTCCTCAGCCACATATTTGATTTATCATTACAATGTGCATTTCTTTATCATCTCATTATTATCTAACTATCTTCCTCATATCATTACTATATAGATTAATTTCATAGATCATTAATGTATGACCATATTCCTTACCTCATTGTTATTTTCTTTTAATTTATATCTCATTATAATATGAATATCCTCTACATATCATTATAGTAAAATCCTTCAATAGATGACTTATTGGTGACAAAATGTTATTTGATTGAAAAATTGACATCTGCCTTAGTTTCTTATCAAGATAAAATAAATTATTTTAGATTATTGACTTATTTTCATTACTGATCTCGATTTTATAGATCATCATAAAAACGTTGATCAATCTGATGTTTTTCATTAGATATGTTATTAGTGTAATGAATTCATATGATGAATCAGTTTCTATTCAAGATCCAGTTGATATTCCTCCTTAGGGATGGTCTGGTTAAAAACATCATAATGATGGAATTCTCATTATTATGTTAATATCATTATGATGTTCAGTATTCGATGATGTCTCCACTAAATAACTATTATAATATTCAAGCATCATTAGCGTTACACCTTCTAACTTCTTATAATTTCACATTCTGTTAATTAACGATCTAATCTTCTTTTCTATTTTTCTAGAACCTATACAATCATTATGATTACTTCATTTCATCAAAAGATTTTATCGTGATATTGTTCATGATTTGTGATAACTTTATGAATTGTAAATATTTATCTAATTTATAGGATAGAATATTTGAAAACATTCTAAATCCTTAATTCAATATATTATTCCCAAACTCTATAAAAACATACTAAATTTCACTCTCGATAACAAACAACAATCAATCCAAAACTGATTTCGATGAATCAGTAACTTCAACATGATAGATATGAATATGATGGTTCATCCAATTAAAACCTCTATAGAACATAAAACATCCATATTCCTTACACCTTTTGCATCAGGTGCTTCTCTATTTGAAACCAGAGCCCAGAAACCAATGTCTGGAAATTATTTCATAAAGGTAAAACATTTATTTCCATTCATTTTGAATTATGAAACAATAATCATTCTTATGAATGCTCATTACATTGGACATTCCCATTATGAAGGAAAATATACAACTATGACTCCCCTTAGTTATTATAGCCCATTCCAAAGGGGCATATGATGCAACTACCCAATCTGACCTCCAATATGCTAAAGGATGGAAAATAATAATGGGTAGGAATATCTCTAGATTGGGAGGTAATAGCCTAAGTACCTATACACACACACAATGAGACACACACACACATAACTCCAAGCCTGTTAAATGCTGAAATGAAAAATATGTGGAACAACAATGCAAGTATACATATAAATCCCACAACCAGATTATCATATAAAATAAAGGGAAGTAAGAAAGTCCAAATAAAATCCCAACACATGGAGTCTGAAACACTAGTATAACCTGAAAGTATATACTGGGGACTACTATACAAAATCTGTAGGAACACACATAAGTCTTTCCAATATCACTAAGCACAATCTCCTCTTGATTCATCTTTGACTCGTTCAAAAGGATGATTATATACACAATACATGCCACATGTGGGGAAATCCCATACAGTGTTGATTATAAAAATAATCATTAGGAAACCCTAAAACCAAAATTCATACCACATTGGAAATATTGTAAGATCATCATAAGTATATGTGTACAACTTATATAAAAAATAATATCTATATATAATAAACAAATCCCACTGTCTAATGGTAAATCACAACCATAGTATACCAACCAAGGAATGTAGCACGAATATTCCATAAGGCAGACGTTCGTAAGAACACACATCTGAGTCTGATAGCACAAATGATGTATATCTATGAGTTAGATTTTGAAAGGTCTCGTCATTATACGTACACACTCATAGCTCGATGTGAATACAATACAGTGATGAGGATCACCCACAAGGCCATGGGGTGATACCAACAATTCAATTGTGATTAAACCGCATGTAGAGGATTGATACACATGTAGTGTTGGTCACAATGATACTAAAAAAACTACATAGGGAATGAAGACGAACAATTAATCTTACTCTGGGCCCCTTAGAGCAATTCCAAAAACTCTATTGAAGAAGTATGCTGATGATATCTTAGTTTTATGAGTATTATATGATTCCACACAAACCATCAGAGAAAGGATAAGTGGAATAGATCATAATGAATATTTTATAATATGTAGAGGATAATGGATAAAATCCATGTATAATAATGTACATGGTGAGAATTAGGGGTCACACACCCTGTTCCTCAACCTTAGGTCCTTCCAGTGTAAACAACCTATGTCTTTAGCTCATGTCTGTAATGAAGTACATGACATTTAGAATGCCAGCGTACTCATCCAATGTGTCAATACCTAGATATTTTCACATGTACATGTGATTGTGTATTATCACGTAGATTTTCCTATGTACATGGTACAAGCTATGTCCTAGTGGGGGAAGAACATGGTGTGCTCCAACTTATGCACTCCAACCTATGTCTGTGTATGATCTGAGTTATATGTTGTGTCTCTGGAGAGGGGAAAAATTCCATTGGATAGATTCAAACACTATCATATACATAATATTCTCTAAAAATTCTAGACACCATAAATGGGGCTAACATATTGTGTATATCTAGTTTACTTGTTGTGTAATGTTTAAATTTTAATAAAATTAAATCTAATTCAGTGTATAATGGCAACTAATCCGGATTTTGATCTGGTGATATTCTATATACAAAAATGTAGATCGTTCCACATCAAGTCTTTCCATCATCAATCAGCATGATCTAGTAATTAGATATGTTAGAAAATGGGATTGATTTCCATTCTTCATCAGGAAACATAAAACACAAATATCATGTGTTTATGTCATTTGATACATTTCATTATTCACTGTCACACCTCTGTTGGGTTTTTCTTATCCTAGATCTATAATATCCAGTTTTTACACCTTTATATGGGTTCAAAATGATCAATCTCATTGGTAAATGTCAAAACACGGGACACGTAAAGAGTACTTGTGATGAACAATGAACTGGGGGAGAAAATCAATCGAACAAATAAGAGGAACAGACCTCAATTGATGTTTGTGTTGATCTAGATTCATTTTTTTGTGTGAATAACAATGACAAATTCAACAATAAAATTAAATTCTCTCAAAACCCAGGTTAATCTTAAATATCCTAAAAGATGACCTAAACACAAATCAATTTTTTAATTAATTGATTCGTTTTCATCATAGAAATCATGAATAAATGTGTCAAAATAAACAAACTCCATACCTTGATTTGGATCAATCAGTAATGAAGAATGATGTATTTTACTAGTCTTTGGTGAGATAATTCAATTGATTCATGTTTTGGTCATTGATTATCAATATGATCATCATCAATCAAAAAACATTCATTACATGCACTCCAATGGATCTCAAATTATATTTATGTTTTTGGAGATTTCCGTAAAAATTATCAATAAGTATGTATTAAAATAAAGTGAATTATGTCTCTATAAAAACATACAAATGAAATAATTTATTTAATGATTTTCATAATTTCATGCTCACGAAATATTTTATTCACACAACCCACACCGACTATGGTTAAGTTGTTCCTATGGTAAGCAACACATTATGAACCCAACATTGCGATCATATTTCAAATCTGAACATCCGTTTAGAAGTTATTCTACTTTTCCCAAAAAATTGTGCTGGAATTATATTTAATAAATTTAATATATTTCAAACATTTATTCTTAGAAGAATGAGTTTCTGAGTCACATGCCATTTTATCTCCTATTCTTGAAAATAATCCATGCAATATCCAAAACCAATACATGGAATCTCTCAGTAACTAATTTCTCTTCACATTAGAGATGTACATACTCAAACATCAAAATTAAGGTCCACACTAAATGATGTGTGTAATGTGAAAAAATATGAGCCTCTTGCTCCCATGTGTTATCCAGAAGATTCATGTTATGCAACCAGAAAGGAACTAAAAGAATCTATTTCAAAGAAAAAATAATATTATGCTGGTCCATGACCTGTCCAATGTACTCAATAAATGTAGATCCATCCTCAATGTCCAATTTTCTCCAATTGAACATGTAAAATGTGTCATGCACGAAACTCCTTAGCGGTGACACATGAAATTCATAATATACCCTATTGAAATGTGGATGTAGATCTAAGTTGTAAACCACCTCAAAAACTCGATGATGTATGAGGAAATTTAAAATGAATCTTTGATAAATCTTACCACCCAGGTCAAATCCTTGTTATCAACATCAAGGTGGAACCCTTAGGATCACATGGTATCCTTCCTCAAAATCCAAAGGCTTCCAATTCTATTAAAATCATATTTTTGACGGATCATTATAGTATTCATCCATCCATGAATGATATGAACCTTCTCGATATTTTATCACATAGAATCTAAGACCATGAGAGATGACTCTATTGGGTGAGTTCAGTGATGTGGATACACGTAGGGTATTCCATAAAAAGTCTCTAATAGTTCCATAACAATGGTGAATTAAAATGTTTGGTGTACATGAACTCCAATTGTTATAAGTGATCCTCTGAAATACAACCAATGTCAACAATAATGCTCATAACAACTCCTCTATAACTTGAATGGTCATCCCATTATAGAAACTTGTTTTTTTGTGAAACATTTTGTTCAAGTGAAACTGAGTCCCAAAAGCCTCCTAAAATGAGTTCCAAAGTCCTTATGTTAAGCTATCATCATGGTTAGAATATATAGTTGATGGAACTCTAGGGAGTCTAAATATCTGCATCATGTATAGGTGTCTTAATAACAATAATGAACAATTTTCATGTATAGCTAAGAAGTTTGTTGACATGTTGATTCTGTCTACGATAACCTAGATAGAATCATTTCCCATGTACGTATATGTTAAACCATTCACAAAGTCCATGTATATCACATAAAAATTATATTATGTATCCTAAATGGGTATAGCTAAAACTGCTGGAACATGGTGCTTTGGTTTCACTTACTTACAAGAAAGGAATCAAGATATAGACTTTGCAACTCCCTTTCATCATCCATGTAACCAAAACTAGTATGAATTGTCCTGGAACATATTTTCAAAACTTGGATGTACCACCAATGTAGAAGAATATAACACTATCAAAATCTCCTCCCACAACATCATTGGTACCATCATTCATCCTCTGAAAAGAACAACGTTCTCCCAACCTTTATACAATCAATCAGGAACATGACTAGTGGATATCCTTGTACATTGGGTCTTATATTTTGTATCCCCTAGCTATGCCTTCCTAACTCAATACAAAATGAGAGGGGTAACAACCATTGACTGGAGGGAATATTTTCCATTTCCATCCATAAAGGATAAGTGTAATTTTGATAGCTACTCGGACACCTCATTCATCAATTTAGAATAAGATATACTATTGAGATAATTAGATACCATTGCCCCTTTACAGAAATACAAAAATTTTGATGTCAATATTCTGGAGGAACAATATCCTACACCCTTGTCTCAAGTTATGATCTTTTTGTGAGAATATATACATGAGAGTCTTGTGATAGGATTGGAATATAATATTATCTCCCATCATGTAGTATTGCCACACATTGATTGAAATGTTTAGTTTTTCAAACACAAGATCATGGGTTTCATAGTTATGCTCACATTGTATCAACTGACAAGAAACATTAGAAATCACCACATGCCTCTACATTATAACAGAACCAAGCCTTGAGCTTAGGGTATCCCAGAACAGTACATATTTAACACACTCATATGGAAAACTCATGATGGGAGTACTCATCATACTCCACCATAACTGCTGAAAATTATATTGTAACCTCTCCGTCTATATGAATTGAATACCCTTTTGGTCAATGATTTCATCAGTTCTGATATTCTTGAGAAATTATCTCTGAATCTATGGTAATATCTTACCAACCCAATGAAGCTTATCACTTCCATCAAACTCTTGGGTGGATCCCAACCTAACATTTCCTCGACCATCGTTGTGTCCACATCTATATTATCTTACAATATAAAATGTCCCATAAAGCAGACCACCTGAATCAATAGCTTTAATTCTAAGAGATTTCCATAAATCTGCTGATGTTTGAGTATGTACATAACAATTCCCATGTGTCTCACAAGCTCCTCCTCAAACCCTAAGTACACAAGTATATCATCAATAAAGATTACCATGACCAGAATAAAAAGGTTGAATGATGAGTTTCATGAATTCCATGAACACCAAAGGGGAATTCATCATTCCAAATGTAATCACCGTGCACTCCTAAGGATTGTAGCGAATTATAAATTCCATCTTTGGTATATCCTCATCATGTACTCGTAACTGTTGATATCCTAACCCGGGGTTACCTTTTGTGAAACATCAAAAACCTATCACAAAATTAATTAGGTTATTGATCCTTGGTGTTAGATATTTATTATTCATAGTCACTTGGTTCGTGTTCCGATTGTCTATAAAAAACCTCTGAATATTGTATTCCTTAAAAAACCAAACCAGGGATTCCTAGGGTGAAACAGTATGTCTAAAAAATTTCATCCTCCATAAGTCCTCCAACTACAATCTCAACTCGATATTCAGTATGTGATCCATCTGGGATGATGGTGTAGATATCAGTGCAATTCTGGGGTTTAGATCATTATAAATGTCTATATTAGAGCATGGAAGTAAACCTAGACCATCCTCAGGGAAGATATCTGTCTGATTTTCCACCACTGCGTGAAACTAGGAACTCATAAAATCCACTACACTATGGATTATAATATACAATTTTTGAGTAATCGACTGCACCCTCCATTGTAAGAGACCATAACATGTTGTTCTGTTTCGATTTTCCTAAAAATGAGAACCTTTTCATGTCACTATAGACACACTACATCCTTCACCTAAAACAATTAATTTGGGAATTAACCATGAATAGCCATTCCATGCATAATATAATAACATAAGGCCACATAATAGAAAAATATATATTCAAACATAAAATCTCACACCATGAATCATGTCTCAGTGTCAGCACAAGTTTTTGATCACTAAGTCTTATCCTGTCCGAGTATCCAATTGTAAGGGTTGAGATAACGGCTCAATAGAAATTTCTAATTATCGAACAAGGTATGTAGAAAAAAATTTATAAATGTGAACTATTTCTATTAGTACTATATATATGGTATGAAATACATAGATCCTACCTCATGTCTTTATTAGAGCCTTTAGGTCCTAAACATTGACTACTTGTAGCTATCCCCATCCTTTCCTCCTAGCTTTCTATGCCTCGGATAAAACACATGGGGGTGGTGGGGGTAACATGTCAAAGCACAAACCACCTCCTTCTTCCCTCCCATTTCCTCTTTCAAATCATCCACCCTACAAATAGGTCTTCTCCTGCCATTTCCTCTTTCATGGTGGCCAAGAAACGGTCTCTCTATCCGCAGTATGGTGGGTAGGAAAATCAAATCTAAGATGTCCCAAAATTCACATGATTATCACCACCTCTCCATGGGATGATTTGTCCGAGCACATGATCCATGAACCACATATAATCTATCATGGGACCTCCTCTGGAAACATATCTCACATCCCTATCCCTGAGACAGAAGTAGGATCCCTACTATCAAGGTTTATACTATCGCTTTCTAGCTATTTTCAACCACAAGCTACATTATCTCGGACAAGAATGACTCCACCACAAAAACTCAATCTAGAACCCCATAACACAAATGAATTAATAGAGGTATAATGTCAGACCATATATCTCTTTGAAGACCATTATCGAAGGACTGATCCTTGAATAACTGATCGGGAACCATATCCATCGATTATCAGGAATGGTTGGTAAACCTTGATGAATACTCAGATACCGTCATGATTCTATTATAGAGCTATAAATATCCTAGATACACAAATCCATTAGAATTTCTTATTATAATTACCCTATCAAAGGAAATCATAATTTTGACCATGGAAGAGTTACCTCACTGTAAGGCTGGGTCAAAAAATATCACAATCCCACTATTGAACCATGAATAAGGCTTGCTGATAAGACCATACTATGATCTACTAGTGTCCTAACTAGATTGATGACTAATGTCACTGCCTAAATATAGTCCTCATATGCATGTGGGTCAGTCTCACCTTGATACCTGAGGGGTCTCTTCTAAAAAAACTCATTAAGCGCACTCATCCTACACACCTCATCCGATGATATTGTGGGCACCACTTCATCTCCATTGGTGGGGGTATATTTGGTGCACTATAGAGAGGAAATGTATCATGAATTGGTCCATGTATCATTGCCTCATCAGTAATGTTATTACCCTCATGATCATTATGTTGAGTCCTAGTTGGAATATATTTAATAGGAATCATGGAAGTAAACAATATTTATAGTGATTAATGATTATATCTAGATAGATGGCTCAAGAACAACACCAAAACAAATTCCTAAATGATTCATGTATCATTTTTTTCTTTCAACAATTGCTCTCATTTACTAAGTATAAATGAATGTGATTAGAGTCCTTGTGTATTGATATGTCGGATACTACTATAACACTGATTTCCCTATATTGAAATATAAACAAGAAACACTTGACACTATTGCCCCAAAATATTTTCATAAACTCCAGTAGCAATGCAGAACTTTTGACTCTGATACCACTCTGTCATGACATGTTCCAATGTTGACCATTCTACAACTCCCCATGCCAACCTCCAATAGATCATGGGATAGAAACTAGCACCATGTAGGTGCATCAGTAGCATGGGAGTAATTAACCAAATTACCTGTAAAGACACACACACATCTCCAAAACCTATTAAATTATCCAAAGTAAAATAACTAAAAAACCATGCATGGATACATCTAAATCATGAAACCAGAGTATGAAAAGAAGTAAAGGAATGTAAACATGTCCAAATACAATTTCACAATAAAGAGTATGAAACACTACTCCAATTTTAAATTAAGTACTATATACTACTATAAAAAAGCCATTAGAACAAATCATGGTTCGTCTGATCTCACAAAGCTCCATTTGGTTATGGTACATCTAGGACACTATCAAAAGTTTGATCAACTTCACAAGACATGACACATATGGCCAAATCCCATACATGGGTGAGTATAAAAATACTCACTAGAACACCCTAAAACTACAAATCATAAAACATAGGAAATATAGTCATCTCTACACATTTATATGTCTATTGACATATAACAATAATATTTAGATATAATCAACAAATACACACATTATAAAGGTAATTCATAACTTTAGTATACCAGCCTTGGATTCCTACTCGAAGATTCCACAAATCACTAATCCTAGACAACACACTACTGAGTATGTTAGAATTGGTGACATCCATCCAAGAGGTAGTGATCATCGGGTCATTCCATTAGATGTACAGCCGTATTGGACAAAGGGAACATGATTCATAGATGAGGATTACTCTCAATGCTAAGGGGTGATTCCAACAACTAAATCTTGATTAAACTGCTATGTATGGGATCAATTCTCAATTCGTTTTAGAAATGATGATAACAAGAACTCCTCCTAGGGTATGAAGATGAATACTGGATCTCACAATGGATCTCCCAGATGTATTACAATGGCTCTATCAAAGATTTTATGCTGATGGGATTACAGTCCTAGGAGTAGGGGATGACTCCACAATAACCCTTAGGGGAAGAATAAGGGGAACACACACTAATGAAACATGTCCATGATTTAAAGTATAAGGGAAATAATCCATTTATAGTAATGTAAAAGTCATATAGTAGGGGTTACACACCATGTCCCTTGACCTAGGGTCTTACCCATGTAAATGGTCAGTGTCTCTTGCCCATGTATGTATAGAAGTACATGGTGTGTAGATAACCCGTGTACTTTACTCATGTTCTAGTAAATGGCTTATATCCGATGTACATGTACTCGTGTACCAGTACATGGATTGACCCATGTAATTTTTCCCAACCATTTTTTATGGGGATGTAAATAGGGTGCTCCATCACGTTTCCTCCAACTCGTGTCTTTGTACTCTCTATGGAACACACCAAGTCATTGAGGAGAGATCATATGCCATGTGATAGGGTAACATGATGTGAGATACATAATATTCTCCTAAAACACTAGCAACTATAAAAGGGGTCCCACATGGCGTGTAGATCTAGTTTACACAATGTGTAACATGGAAATGTTTTGAAATTAAAATTTGGTTCTCCGTGTCCAGGAAATTTCTCCAACCATCGATCTGTTGATACCATTGATATCAAAATGTAGATTGATCCTCGTCGAGTCATTCCATCAAAAAATAATCAAGATCTGATCATTTAATCTACTATGAAAATTGGATTGTTCCCTATTCTTCATTACATTCCAATGAACATGAAAATTGGGTATCTATGTCTTCCAATCAGTTAGCCTCTCTATCATCTCACAACCGTCACGTCATGAAAATCCCATATCTGTGATATAAAATCATTTTTCCAAGAAACCTATGCAGAAAGATTGACCTCATTGGTAAACATCGAACTAAAGGACAAACAAATAATGCATTTGATGAATGAATAATTGGGGGACAGATGAAAAATAACTAATATGAAAAACTAACCTCAATACTTGTTCATGTTTATTTTGATTTGTTTCTATAAGAATATCATGGAAGAAATAATCATTTCAATGTAATTATCCCAAAAAGCCAATTAACCTAACCCATCCACAATATGATAGAACTGTATATCAATATATTTTTTGACTGATCCATGTTCATCGTAGGAATAAATAATGGATAAATAACACAAATAAACAAACAAACTACCTAGATTTGGACCAATTATTGATGAATAACGATGCATTCTTGTAGTAATTAATGAGATACTTTGGTTCAGTCATGTTATGGAACTTGATTTTCAATCTGGCCGTTTTCCACCAATGTAATCTCCTTCCATGATCGCCAATGTATCTCCAATTAATTGTAGGGTTATGCAGTTAAACCATAATTTTTACCATATTGCTGTATTTAAATAAAAGTAATTAGGTCTTAACGTCAATAAAATTATATCATTATTTAATTCATTCTAAATCTGTGATGAATTTTCTACAAGAGAACTGTGCAGACTAATGTTATGTTATAGATAGGGTAAATATTGTGTTATGAATGCAACGATACCATCAAATTTCTTATCCACACATCCATTTAGAATTTATTAATCTTATTTATGAAACTTATGTGCACATGAAATTTAATAAATTTTATATATTTCGATCATTTATTATGGGTACCTCGGACTTTGGAATAGCACACTGTATCAATGTATTGTCTCGAAAATTATCCATACAATATCAAAAAATAATACGTGTAAAAAATTGAGACACTACATTACCATTTTCACATATTTTTACAACATATTCTTTTTCAATAATTTAGAGGTCAAAATATAAAAAAACAATTGTTAAATCATGTAATAAAAAATGTACTTCAATATACCCCTTTGGATTTTCTGACAAAACTCATTAATTAATTTTTCAACGCTCATAAATTTTTCATAGCTGATCATTTTAATTATTACCATAACACAACCTCTCTAAAGAAATCGTATCTGAAAACCACATAATTGAATAATGTAATGTTTTTGAATGAATTACATCCCTTGATGGCATGAAAATTATGTTCCCATGTTACGATATACTCCCCTCAATTTTATATTTTATTTCTTTTACATTTCTCCCCCCCCCCCATTTTTTCTTAACCACATCAACAGATTTATAAATGAATGATAAGTAAAAACTTCTTACAAAGTACAATGTTTTTCTTACTCTCCCCCTTTTTCAAAATAATCCAATGTATGGTGGGGGTTATTCCTTATGATGTTTAGGAAGTCATGGGAGGAAGATAAACATGAATTTTCAACCACAATTCCATAAATCTTTCTTTTGGCCTAGATTTTATTGTGTTATATTCTATTTGATATTTTAGTTAAGATATATTCTTTCATATCATCTCCAACGTCAACTTTATCTTTTATAAATTGAAATATTATATTGATGTATTTTGATCTTGAATGTTGGACATGTTTTTTATGAAAATATATTTCACTATAATTATCACATAGTATATTAAATTGTTTAGAAACATCCACTTTTCTGTCTTCTAGCAGAACATTCATCCACAAAATTTGGGTACAATCTAGTGTAGTTGTAATATATTTTGATTCTACTATGATTAATGTTAGGGAATGTGTTTTGTTACTATTCCAACTCAATACAAAATCACTAAAGTATACTTTTCCACCCATTGTTGATTTACTATCGTTAAAACCTATAGCCAAATAGGCTTTATTATAAACATGAAACTTCATGTCACAATATATTATGAAGAAAACATGGGAATTTATTACATTAACATATCACATAATTCTATTTACTACCAACATATGTGATTTTTTGTGCCAAAATAGGCTGAGAGGAAATGAAATCGATACGTGGAAACCACCTCCAATGAGGTTGCCTCATGAAGCATGTTCATAGAGCCCAACAACCGTACATCCATCGTGAACCCACCTCGTTCGCAGGCACCCTAGATAAAAGTGGTGGGAGGATTTGGGATCCAAAATTCGTTTGTGATGTCACTACAAATAAAATGGGTAGGAGGATCCAAAATATGATATGTAACACCCCATGATTCTACGGTATGCTTCTCTTTGAATAATACAATAGTGCATGTCATACGTAACTTCGAGTTCTAACACACCACAACAAATCAAAGTAGTCGTTATGAATAGTAATAAACACTTTTTGAAATTGAATATATTTTAACTTTCAAAATGGAGATCATTTTTGGATTCGGAATATTGAAGTTAGTTTAGGGTGATTTTTTTCTATTTTTCTAAAAACATTGAATTTCTGATGAATAGTGATAAAAATGAGTCATTATTTAAAACCGAGATTTTATTTAAATAATTATTTATTTTAATTAAATTTATTTTAAGTCAAAATATATACATAATACCTATATATGTACAATTTAATTAATTGCAATTAGTTTATAATAAGATTAGATATATATAAATTTTATTGAACTTTTTAGCGTCTTTTAACAACTTCCTAGGAGTATTTAAAAATTTTTATAAAACCTAATTTTACCACTTCTGTGAGTTGAATTTTTCAAATCAAAGAAACACGGTTAATTTCAAGGAGTAAAATGTTGATCAATATGATAAAAATATTTTTTTTCTGAATAGTAACTTTTTACTTTTATTTACCACGGTAAAAAGTTAATAGGGTAATTAAGTGTAAAATGATATTATTATTACCCTAAAAAATGTCATAATTCTATTGCATAAGTATAGTTCGACCCAAAACAATTGTAGGAATAAAATATGAACCTCTTTGGTCCACTTGGATTAGATTAGGACACGTATTATTATTTTATTTAAAGAAAAGTCAACAGAGTTAAAATCAATGTTTAATAAATAAAACATTTTTAATATAGATTAATACATAAGATAAATTTGACTATAAAAATTCATTTGAAAGATAAAAATATTTACTACATAATTGTATTTTATTTATATTTTTTTGACATTATATAATGTAATTTATTTACGACACAATGATGATGAAATAATTATCTAATTAATTAAATATTAAAATAATTGATATTATAAATTTCCATATAAATGTAATTTGTGACATTTTAGTAATTAATAAATTTTATAGGATAATATGACATATTTGGGTTGGATATATTAATTTTTTTGGAAATAATAATGTTGTTTTCAATTTATAAAAAACAATGTACCAAATAATATCAAAATTGACATAAAAGAGATTTTAAAACAAATATTAGATTATTAATTGATATTATATTCCTAAAAATTTATGTTTATGCCAAAAGACTTATATAATGAATGTTGTATCATTAATGAAACACTTGGGGTTCTCTTAAAATTATATTTTATGTTTATTAACCATATAATATAAAAATACAAAGAGACATGGTAAACGTCAACCTATTTAACTACGAGTAAAATCTAAAGGATAAATTTAAAATTGTGACCCAATACAATATAAAACTTATTGGTTGAGAGGTTTATGACCCATAAGCAACATAACTTTTAAATAATCTACTTTTTAACCATTAAAAACACAAATGGTTTTTATTATAAAATAATATTTCTATCTTTTCCAAAGGATCCCCTCACCCCTCTTATAAAAAGGCACTCCCTCTTCTCTCTAATTCAAATCATCAAAGCCATTTGGATCGGCCAAACCCTACCCAAATAATCTCTCAACATTCCTCCCTTCCTCTTAGAGGCCTTACATTCATCATAATTCCAATCTATTGAGCCCTTTTGATCAAATAAATTGGAAAAACCTGAACATGAGGTAAATATTGCATCACCTCTTTCAAGTTCCTTTCTTCTTCCACTTCTTTTTTCATTGTTGTTTATGTTATAAAATAATAACTATATTATCTTCAATATTTTTTGATGCTATTATAAATATGGTACAGCCAAATTCATTATTATATCCATCTTTTGAATGACATGTCACCATACGTGCATACGTATGCCTTACCATCTCCACGTCGTGGTGTAATTGTGAATCAATATATTCTTATTTGTATGGGTATAATAATGATATGCAATTGATTTAAATAATAAATATGACATGATAATGATTATTTATATATGATATACCATCCAATTATATATTATTTTAATTTCAAAGAATGATATTGTAGCTCGGGCGTACGTACGGATTACTGTCTCCATGAACGCTATGAGATTCATTCCCCATCGTATCCATTCAAGAATAATTTTCATTAGATGATTAAAAATAATGTTTATATACTTGATATAATTCTTTGTATGAATAAGATAAATCCCATCCATAACAAATATGACTCACATAACAAACAATATAAAGGAAAATGAATAAGTTAACACCCAAAACAAAGATAATACTAAGATATTGTTAACAAAGTAATGTTAAAAGATAATATATGATATCATATTAATGTATATCAGTCTTGTATAATTTAATAACAACTATTTTACCATTATAAATGTGGTTAACCTACCCTCGAACAAGGAAAATTACAAGGTAGGGGTTAATTCTACAATCTCTTCATTATCCAAAGTTGTTTATACGTAATTATCTACTGGGACCAGTTTATCATCCACATCCATGTTTCATAAAAATGTATTTCAAAATATTGTTACTATTTACTAGACTGTGGGGTAAAGTCATTTATACCATTGTTTTACTTTTATAAAATTTTTATAAAATAATATTTCTTTCATTTTCCAAACAAGGTCCTTCATATCATTTTTGACAAAATTAAGGTAAGAATGTTTATTTAACATATATGATGGGTGTAGCTTTTTTCTGTCGTTATGACACCATCGAAGCTTGCCTCACAATAAAATAAGATTATTTCAAAAAATAAATGTTTTCATTTATAATTAGATGACTTTTATATGATTTCAAAATAGGATGATATATTTCTCTAAAAATGTATTGATTTCATCTATGTAAACATCCTTTAATGGATTATAAGCCTATTTGATGTTGATTTGTTATGATACAAATATTCCATTTTCTATTAAGGGTTTTGTGATATGTTTGACTGTGGATGTGTTATTTTTGTACCATTCATGGTTTATGGATAAAGTATTGAAATTTTGTATGCTAGTTTTAGTATGAATGATTATGTTATGTTTAAACCTTTTCATATGAGGAATGCATTGGACTTAGTATGTGACCGGTGGAGCCCGAAATAGCTCCATGATGAATTGGTAGGTCTCATGTGACAAACTAATGTCTTGGCAGAAGTCCTTGACAAGATCTTATCTATATTCTTGGAAGAAGGCCTTGACTATGTGGTTATGAAAGTCTGGCATTATGCATTCCATCATTATGAAAGTGACTATTACTATTGCATGTGATTATTTTCCTAGTAGAATATACATGTGTGTAAATCAGATTATTTGATTGTATATTTTCTATATTATACTGAAGTTCAAGTTTAAACGGATTTTTATTTAGTCGTATACATTTACTTAAATGTGTATGCTTATTTATGAAAGGTTCGATTATATTTTTATCCTTACTGAGCATCTGAGCTCACCCCTTTCTATGTTTTATATTTTCACAGGATGGAAACAAGTATTTTATGACTGATCTGTAGGGTTAGTCTTAGGGGATATGAGTGTGGTCTATGGAAACAATATTGTTGTAGTTTTTCACATTATGATGTAATGTAAACCTTATTAATATATCTAGAAATTCCAAGACTGCTAAACAAATCTTTCTTTCAAGACTTTATCTTTTGTGATCATGCCAATGTTATTTAATAAGGCACTGAATCTAGGTAACTAGGGTCGGGGCGTTACAGTTGGTATCAGAGGATGTTTAGTACAAACATCAGATTCTTTATTTAGATAAACTATGATTAGAGAACATTACCCTAAAATAGACATTGAGGGTTATTATAGAATAATAACCTAGACTTTTGGTATTGTAGAAATTTTTTAAGTTTTCCATGAAATACATCCATGTCTAGATATGAGTAGGTAGAGGCGGATGTGGTAGAGATGTACCTAGGGGTAAAACTCGAAAGCACAGCTTTGACATAGACTCTAACGGGCACTAGTGCACAACAATGGGCCTTGCTGCACTCTTGGTTATGACACTCCCGGGGGATATTCATAGGATAATTCTCATTTTCATTAAAAACCATTATGATGGGATTATGAGTATATAAATTCTCAAGGAAAACATTTTTTATGCTTATGGACTATATCTATAAACTGTTCTATTTATGGTAAGTGTTTTACAAGTTTGGAATTATGTATTTCAATTCATAAACTAATCTAGTTTATGCCATTGTTTTGAAATGGTGCCTAGTGGAAGGAATGGAAACAATATAAATGAACTCACTCCATGTAAGGATTTACCTCCATCTCAAGATAATTATTATGGAGTTGGTGATGCAACTGGGGCTGATCAGCTAATCACCATACTGGGAAAACTCACTCAGGTATTGCATAATATCATTATATGTATGGAGCACCCTGATTTGCATTGTGGAGGATCAATGATAGATCACTTCATGAGGAAAAAACCACCAAAATTCAATGGGGGTACAAATCCCCTAGTAGCTGAGGAATGGAAAAATTCTATAGAGAAAATATTCCATGCCTTGGGGAGTAGCAAAAGGGAAAAAGTTTTCATGGTAGTTTACAGCCTCACTGGAGATGATGATCAATGGTGGTCACTTATTCAAAACACAAAGGAAGATGATGAAGTATCAAATATGTAATGGAGGGAGTTTAATGAAATATGTATAGAAAAATACCTTCCTATTACCGTAGACTGGATATGGAAAGACAACTTCTTAGCCTAAAGAAAAAGCATGAGAAACTGTTGAAAAGTATGACAATATATTTACAAGGTTAGCGAGGTATGATTAAGATTATATAATTAACCCAAGAAGTAATATTGATCATTTCATTGATGGGTTAAAACCATTGCTCTGTCGTGAATTTGTCTCACAATCCTTCTTGTCCTAAGAAGATATTGTCTCATGTGCTATCGAGACATAAAAATAAGTATCTATGTCTTACAACTTTAAATCAAAGATAAAGAAGAAGAGATCTACTGAACACTCTGGGAATGGAAATAAGGGGAAGAAGGGAATAGTTGAATATACATCCTGTGGTAAATGTGAGAAGAATCCCTCTATTACATGGTTGAAGGGAATGGGAGTCTGTTACTTGTGTGGTGAAAAAGTCCACCATGCTCTTGATTTCAAGGGGAAGAAAGAGGCTGTCGATGTTGAATTCTACAATTTTATAGAAAGCAGGACTTATGAAAATTAATGTTCTAAGAGTCATGGGAACTTACCTCAGAAAAGGCAAAGGGATCAATTAAAATATTAGGATATCACTACTGCTAAGGATGAAGCTCCAAAAGACGTGGTTGTAGGTAAATTTATGGTATTCTCAGGTTTAGAAAATGCTTTTTTTGATTCTGGATCATCGCATTATTTCATATCTTCCATGTTTTCTACGAAAATTAGATATTTCCAATTTTATTTAACAAGGGAGTTGTCAGTCAAAACTCCTAATGGAAATATCATTTCAACTATGTTCTATGAATAATCTCCCATCATGGCATATAAATTCTCGTTATCTAATGATCTCATCTCTATACCCATGATTGAATTCGATATAATCCTTGGTATGGATTGGATTTCTGACCATGATGCAAAAAATTTATTTTAAGAAGAAGGAGGTTACGATTTTTGATGATGATGATAATGAACACCTTCTCTTTAGAGCATAATTGTCACCACCATATTATTATATAGATCCACCTGCAGTAGCTCAAATAAATTCAGTTATTGGGGAGAAAGAAAATGAAATAACTATGGGTGAGGAAATGAATGTTCAAATAGAGGATGTACCTATTGTTAAATAGTATGTTGATGTGTTTCTAGAAGATTTACATGGACATTCTCTAGAATGAGAAATTGATCTTTCCATTGATTTAATTCCTATATCAAGGCCCATACCAAAGACCCCTTATAGAATGGCCACTATGGAATTCATGGATGTAAATAAAAAACTAGAGGCATTGAGTAAAAGGTGATTTATTCTCCCTATTGTTTCTTCATGGGGATCCCCTGTCCTTTTTGTTAAGAAGAAATATGAATCTATGAGGTTGTGCATTGACTACACGAAGATCAATGATATAATAATAAAGAAAAAGTATCCACTACCTCACATTGAGGATTTATTTGACCAACTACATTGAGCTCAATAATTTTCAATGATTGAATTTCGATCCAGATACCATCAGTTGTGCATGATGAAGGAAGAAATTACTATGACATAATTTCAAACCAGGTACGGGCATTACGACTTTATAGTAATGCCTTGTGGATTGACTAATACAACCTATGTCTTCATGGATATAATGAGTAGGTGTTTCAGGGAATATCATGATGAATTTGTAGTGTTGTTTATTGATTATATCTTGGTATACACCAGATGCTATGAAGATCATGAAACTCACTTGAGAATTATCCTGAATACTCTTAGAAGAAATGA
This sequence comes from Viscum album, assembly GCA_963277665.1. NCBI lineage: Eukaryota > Viridiplantae > Streptophyta > Magnoliopsida > Santalales > Viscaceae > Viscum > Viscum album. Next base: position 1,023,050,495 of record OY728143.1, read on the forward strand.
ATTATATGGTAATTTTAGCAAGTGTGAATTCTGGATTCAGGAGATTTCTTTTCATGGCCATATTTTCTCTATAGATGGATTCCCTATTCATCCTTCTATGATAGGATCAATCCAATAATGACCAAAACCGATGATTATAAGTAAGTTATGCAGTTTTATTGTTTTAGGATGTAATTATCAGTGTTACATCCATAATTTTTCCCGATTGGCTAACCCAATAACCATGCTCACACGCAATGGGAAAAAATTTGATTGTAAAAAATTGTGTGAAGAATGTTTTGAATAACTGAAGAGAATATTAGTCAATGATCTTATATTGACTCTACCATCAGGGACCGATGGGTTTGTTATTTATAGTGATGCATTAAAGAAAGGACATGGTTGTTTCCTTATGCAGAATGATATAATAATTTCCTACACATCGTGACAGCTAAAAATTCCTGATAAAAAATGTCATACTCATGATCTTGAGTTATCGGTTGTAATCATTGCTTTGATGATATAGAGACACTATCTCTATGTTGAAAAATGTGAGATATATACTGACAAAAAGAGTTTGAAATATATTTTCTCACAAAAATAACTCAACATGAGGTAATGGTGATGGATCTAACTACTCATGGATTATGATTGCACTATACAGTACCACATGAGGAAGGAAAAAAACTGGATGATGCTTTGAGGAGAAAAGATCATAGTGTATTGAACAATATGTGAGTTGAAAAGGATCTTATATACATGGAGAAAGCATGTGGGGAAAGGCCAGAGAATTCCACCGAAAATATTACCTTTCAATACGGTCCGTGGCTCCGGGCCAAAACACACAGAGAGGCATATATCCCTGAGGAAGAGAGACAAATTGATCGGGACCGTCTCATTGCGGCCCATCTAAGGCGACCGGAATCTGAACAACCTCCTATCATAAGGATGGGACCACCTGTCTTCCCTAAAGAACCCCCGGCTGAGCATAAGGGAAATGGAAACGCCTCCCAAGAGATTATCGTCAGATGTAATGATGGGGCTCGGCAAGACAGTCACCTGACTCAGGGTATCACAAAATCCGACTTCGCTTTTACAGCACCGAATTTAACGTTCCTTACTTCAACTGGGCCGCTACCTAAACCAAAAGAACCTCCAGAGAAATTTCCGAGGCAGAAACATGTTTCCTTGGATCCGCCTGAAGCTGAGCAGAGTCCAAATCGGTTCCCAACTGATTCCCTTCTGCAAGCCGATTCTGGGATGACTGAAGCCTCACCTTCAGGACATGTTACTCGGGGAACCTGGAGAAGGGCACGTGGCGGTGGTAAAGGCGATTGTCCCGGGAATCCCAAACCAGGAGATCTGAAACGGCAAAGCGAGTCCAGTGGTATGTACACCAGTCTTCCCAAAAGGAGGAAAGCATCAGGTACGTCATTTACCCCACAAGAGACAAAGGCGGAGGCGGGTCAGGCCCGGCCCCGCCTAGAGCAATGATTTCTTTATGCTGGAACTGCCGTGGGCTTGGCAACCCACGAACGGTTCGTATGTTCCAGCTCCATTGCGCTCAAAGTCGCCCTGATATGGTTTTCCTGTCCGAAACCATATTGGAAAACAAGGACATCACAAATCTTGCCCTAAAGTGCGGTTTCCAGGGTTGTTTCCCGGTCCCCCGACTGGGTCATTCAGGGGGATTGTGTCTGCTCTGGAAGGATAATATCGATGTTAGGCTCCTGTCTTTTTCCCAGCGCCATGTGGCTGCTTCCATTTGTGATCCCCACAACCCCACCTGGACTTTTGTGGGCTTCTATGGCTGGCCCTCCCAGCCTGAAAAGCGGAAATCTTGGGATCTTCTTTGCAAACTTCGTCGTGATCTGCCAAGCCCCATTCTGTTTGGAGGGGACTTTAACGAGATCCTTTTCCAGAAGGAGAAAATCGGTGGAGCTATGCGCTCCTCCACGTCTATGTCTAATTTTAATGATGTGATCCTTAAGGAAGAGCTGATGGACCTGGGTTACACGGGTAATCCCTTTACATGGTTCCGAGGCAGATATGATGGAACTCGAATCGCTGAACGTCTGGATAGATTCTTTGGCTCAATGGACTGGATGAGCCTCTTCAAAATGTACCATATCAGACATCTCTCGTTCAACTGCTCGGATCACTGCCCAATTGTCATTAACTGTACCCATAATGAGCACGTTACTAGTTCCAGGAAACCATTCAGATTCGAAAGCTTCTGGTCAAATGATCCCGAGTGCGAGGCGGTTATCCGTTCAGGCTGGAAGAAGGGGCAAGCGGATCTGAGAACCAACCTTCTCCGAGTAGCATCTGATCTGAAGACATGGAGCTACTCTAAATTCCGTCAGCCGGACCGGCAATGCAATTTCCTTGAAAGGAAGATTGGCTATCTTCTTAGCAAACCCCCGTCTAGCAGCATTCTCTCCAAAATAAGTGAAACCCAACGAGAGCTGGATGTTGCCCTGCGCAATAAGGAAGGTTTTTGGGCTATGCGAGCGCATGATATTCATATAGCAGAAGGGGATGCTAATACCTGTTATTTCCACCAGAAGGCTTCAGCAAGACGCCAGAAAAACATTATTTCTGGTATTCTTAATTCAGATGGCAGTAAAGTGTCTGACACAGGGGGAATCCAAGAAGCATTCCTGAGCCATTTTCAGAAACTCTTCTCTGCAGGCCATTCTTACATTTCTCCCGAGATTGAGGACTGCATCAAACCTGTGATTTCTGACGATATGAACAGACAACTTTCTAAAGATGTGACGAATGACGCGACTCTTAAGGCCTTAAAGCAAATCCACTCTACGAAAGCCCCGGGACCAGACGGATTCCACGCCCTCTTTTTCAAGAATTACTGGCACATCATCGGTCCAGACTTTTGCAATTTAATGCGGGATATTTGGGCGGGGAAAACGGACCTGTCTTCTCTTAATGAAACTATTCTTACTCTCATTCCCAAGATGAAAAATCCGCAAGGGGTCTCGGACTTTCGACCGATCAGTCTGTGCAATGTCTCGTATAAGATCTTCTCGAAGATCCTGGCGAATCGGTTGCGTCCTTGGCTACCCGACGTCATTTCAGAGAACCAAAGCGCTTTTGTGGCAAAACGTTTAATCACTGATAATGCCATTATTGCTCATGAAATTTTCCATTCTATGAAAACGCGTACACGAGCGAAGAGAGGGATCATGGCGTGGAATTTGGATATGGCTAAGGCCTATGATAGAGTGGAATGGAACTTCCTCGAATTTGTGATGCTCAAGATGGGGTTCTGCACCAAATGGATTGCCATGATCATGCAATGTGTCTCGTCAGTTTCCTTTTGCATTAATGTCAACGGGGTGCTCACCCGAGGCTTCTCCCCATCCCGTGGGCTTCGCCAGGGAGACCCTCTTTCACCCTTCCTTTTTATTTTAGTGGCTGATGTGTTTTCTAACCTCCTTTCCAGGGCAGCCTCGCTTTCCATAATCCATGGGGCGAAAGCCTGTCGCAAGGGCCCTCCGATATCCCACCTCTTCTTCGCTGATGATTGCCTTTTTTTTTCTCGAGCTACCCCTAATGAGTGTACTGCAATCTGCCAGGCGATACAACAGTATGAACGGGCTTCAGGACAAATGATCAATCAGAGTAAATTAGAAATTTCTTTCAGCTCTGGAGTTCCCCAGCCGAAAAGAGAAGATCTCTGCTCTTTAGCACGCATTCCTGGGGTCGATAAGCACCAGAAGTATCGTGGGCTCCCGACGGTGGTTGGACGGTCAAAGAAAGAAATCTGTTCAGCTATTGTGGATCGAATTGAAAGAAAAATACAAGGTTGGACCCCTAAAAAAATCTCCAAGGCCGGCAAGGAAATCCTCATCAAGGCGGCACTTCAATCTGTCCCCAGCTATTTGATGTCTATTTTTAAACTCCCTGACGTGGTGCTTTCAAAGATTCAATCCAGTACATCTAACTTTTGGTGGGGACGAAAGGACGGAAAAAATAATGTCCATTGGATCGCCTGGTCTGCTCTCTGTCAACCAAAATCTGAAGGCGGAATGGGCTTCCGGGACCTTTCTCTTTTTAATGATGCTTTGCTGGCTAAACAAGGTTGGTGTATGATTAATAACCCATCATCCCTATGCACGCGTGTTCTCCGGGATAAATATTTCCCACATAAGGATTTTATGGATTCCCATCTTGGCTATCGACCCAGTTTTCTCTGGAGAAGCATTTGGGGCGGTCATAATCTACTGAGGAAAGGGCTAGGCTGGAGGATTGGGAATGGTTCTACGGTCACGATTTGGACCGATACTTGGCTTGTTGATCAGGCAGGCACGAAGGCGTCATCCCCTGTTTATCCAGGATCCGAACATGCCACAGTCTGTTGTCTTTTTGATGATCAAGGTGCGGGATGGTGTCTGGAAAAACTCTTCTCCTGGTTTAATGAGAGGGATAGGAGAATTATTCTGAGTATTCCCTGTGTGTCAGACGCAGGGCCAGATCATCTCTACTGGACAAACGACAGATCAGGTGAGTATACAGTGAAAGCTGGCTACCGACGAGCTCTTTCTGCTCAGATTTCAGAAGGAGATGTGAGGCCCTGGACATCAATTTGGAAGCTTAATGTTCCCCCTAAAGTTCGCTTTTTCTGGTGGCAGGTGTGTACTGGTATCCACCCAACTAAGAGCCTCCTTGTCTACAGACACTTTTTAAACGACAACTCTTTCCCTTTCTGCCCTTCTGTGACTGAATCCCCTTTCCATGCTCTTGTTCAATGTCCCGGGGCTCAGGAGATTTGGAATGGCTGGGGATCAACTATAGAGCTGTTCCAGGACACCGCCTCAGATCTTACATCTCTCCTGATGCGATGGTGCTCCTCCTTTTCTCCGGCTAAAGCAGGCGCCCTGTGCATTTTGGCTTGGATTATCTGGAATAGGCGGAACGAGGCCATTTTCAATCATTTCCGGAGGCCCCCCAGATTTTGGATTGACCGGGCATTGTCATGGATTGCGGTATGGCAGAACCACCCTGAACAACAAAGACTTTCCACCCACCCTCCTCTTCCCCAACATTGGTGCCCCCCACCGGAAGGGATTTTTAAGATCAATGTGGATGCCTCTCTCCCTAAGGATGGCCCAGTTGGACTAGGTTTACTGGCCCGAGACAATCTGGGAAATCTTATCGCTGCCAAATACGAAGCACGTTATGCCCTTTGGGAGCCCTCAGTCACGGAGGCCGCCGCCATCCTTGCTGGATTAAACTTCGCAAAAGATTGCGGTTGGGATTCCATTCACATCGAATCCGACTGTCTCGCTGTAATCAATGCCATCAATCTCACTGACGGCGGGCTTCAACCTTTCGGTCCCATTATCCGGTGTATTCACTCGCGGAGACAAGGCTTCAATTCCTGCAATTTGTCATTTATTAGAAGGGAAGCGAATGAAGCCGCTCACAAGATGGAAGGCATTGTCCCTCCCTACGAGGATTTGCTCTGGTTCAATCATTTTCCATCGTGGTTATGCTCCTGTATTTCTGCTGATCTCCATCATTAATGGATCCGTCTTATTTTGTAAAAAAAAAAATTTTAAGGAACATTTTTTGTGGGACAACGGGAAGCGAGAGATTACTGATTTTATGTCATGATGTATGGTCTGTTAATAAGTGAAAGCTAGATGGAAATAGCCTGGTGGAGTAATGAATCCTCTTCCTATACCAGAGTAGACATGGCATAATATTACGATGGACTTTGTCATTGGACAACCAAAGACACCTAGAAGGAACGATGCAATATGGGCCGTTGATGATCATCATACCAAGTCAGCACATTTTCTTGCTTTAAGGGATGATTTTCCACATTAACATTTAGAAAGACTATATATTTATGTAGTTGTAAGACTTCATGGAGTACCAATATCGACTTTTTATGATCGTGATCCACATTTTACATCAAGATTCTAGAAAATTCTTCAGAAAGCATTTGATATTGAACTTCGTTTGAGCACTGCCTACCACCCCAAACTGATGGATAATCAGAACAGATTATTCAAACATTAGAAGTCATGTTGAGATCAGGCTCACTTGACATTCATGGTCTGAGGGATCAATATTTATCTCATATAGACTTTTCATATAATAATAGCTTCCATTAAAATATTCAGATGGCACTATATAAAGCGTTATACGGAAAGAGATGTCACACACCAACCTGTTGGGATGATGTTGGTGAAAGATAACATGTAGGCCTACAACTTTAGGAGGAAATGATGGAAAAGGTAAAGGTAATCCATAACCACATGAATGCAGCTCAATGTAGGAAGAAGATTTATTCTGATAACCAATGGAAGGATTTGGAATTTCATGTAGGAGATCATGTTTTCATGAAGGTATCTCCATGGAAGGGTGTTATACATTTTGGTAAGAAGGTAAAATGGATTACCAGGTACATCGGACCTTTCGTATATCTAGAACTAATCGGGGATGTAGCTTACCGATTGGCAATGCCACCATGCCTTTCCAATGATCACGATGTATTCCATGTATCACTGTTGAGAAAATACATGCCTAACCCAACACATGTACTCACCTATGAGGAATTAGAAATAGAACCTGATATATCTTATTGGAATGATCCTGTCAAGGTTCTTGATAATATAGAACAAGTGTTGAGATACCGGATGACTCGTCTTGTAAAAGTTCTATGGAGAAACCATAAGATGGAAGAGGCTACGTGGGAACCCGAGGAACTTATGATGAAGAACCACCCGATTCTTTTTATGCTGTAATATTCTAGAAATTTCGAGGATGACATTATTTTAAGCAGGGGAGAATGTAACACCCCATGTTTCCACATCACCCTTCTCTTTGAATAATACAATAGTGTGTGTTGTCCCCAACTTCAAGTTCTAACACACGAGAACCAATCAATCAAGCCATTATGAATAGTAATACCCCATTTTTAAAATTTAATAAATTTTATCTTTCAAAATGGATTCATTTTGGGATTTGGAATATTGAAATTATCATAGGGTGAATTTTTGGATTTTTTTGAAAATTTTCAATTTTTGATGAATAGTGAAAAATAATGTGTCATTGTTTAAAACCGAATTTCTATTTAAACAATTATTTATATTATTTAAATTTATTTTAGGTCAAATTAAATACATAATACCTATATATGATGAATGTAATTCATTGGAGTTATTTTATAATAATTCTAGATATATAAAAATTTTATTGAACTTTATTCCGTCTTTTACCTACCTCCTATGAGTATTTCAAAATTTATATAAATCATAATTTTACTACTTCTGTGAGTTGAATTTAAAAAATCCGAGAGACTTGGATATATCAAGGAGTAATATTTTTTTCAATAAGATAAAAATAATTTTTGGTGAATAGAAACTTTTTACTTTTATTTACCACGGTTTAAAAAAAATGGGGCAATTAAGGGTATAATTGATATTATTATTACCATAACACATGTCTTGATACTATTGGATAAGTACATTTTGACCATAAACAACCTAATGAAGAAAATGTGAAACTATTTGGTCCACTTGGATTAGATTAGGACACTTATTCTTGTTTTATTTAAAAAAGAGTTACAAGAGTTAAAATCAATGTGTAATTACTATAACAATTTTAATATAGGGTAATAAACAAGATATATTCAACTATAAATATTATTTAGAAAGATAAAAGGATTTATTAAATAATGGTATTTTATTTATAATTTTTAGTCATTAAATAATTTAATTTATTTTGGACACAATGATGATGTAGTAATTATTTAATTAATGAGAGCTTAAAATAATTGATATTATAAATATCCAAATAAATGTAATTTGAGACTTTTTATGAATTACACTAATTTAATTTGTTAATATTACATATTAGGGTTGGTTAGATGAATTTTATTTTAAGTAATAATGCTGTTAATAATTTAGTATAAAAAAGTACCAAATAGTGTCATAATTGACATATATGAGTTTTTAAAAATAAATATTATATTATTAATTGATATTATATTCTAATAAATATAACATTATACCAAAGGACTTATATAATGATAGGTGTATAAATAATGAACCACTTTGGGTTCTCTAGGAAGTATATAGTATGGTTATTAACCATATAATATAAAAATACAAAGAGACATGGTAAATGTCAAAATATTTAACTAAGAGTTAAATATAAAAGATAAAGTTAATATAGTGACGAAAACCTGTCTAAAACTTATTGGTTGATTTTTTTCGACCCATCCCCACGTTAGACTTTAAATATTCACATTGGAGCGTTTATAAACCATAAATTATTTTTTTATGAAATAATATTTCTAGCTTTTCCAAAGGTGTCCCTCACCCCTCTTATAAAAGGGAACTCCCCCTTCTCCTTAATTCACATCTTCAATCCCATTTGGCTCGGCCAACCCTAGCCCAAATACCCTTAAAATTTTCCTCAGTTTATCCTAGAGTCCATTATTTGGTCAGAAACCTCACATATGGATCCCTTTTGACCAAATCATTAGGAAGAAACCAAAGATGAGGTAAATATTTCATCACCTCTTTCAAGTACCATTCGTCTTCCACTTCCTTTTTCATTGTTGTTTCCATTATAAAATAATAGATCTAATATCTTGTATATAATGTGATTTTATTATAAATATGGTACAACCAAATTCATTATTCTATCAATCCTTTGAATGACATGTCACCATATGTGCGTACATACGGCTTACCGTCTCCACGTCGTGGTGTAATTGTTAATAAATACATTATTATTTGGATGGGTAAAATAATGATATGTAATTGTTGTAAATAATAAATATAACAGGATAATTATTATGTATATATGATATACCATCAAATTATATATTATTTTAATATCAAAGAATGATATTGTCACCCGTGCATATGTACGGATTACCATCTCCACGAACGTGATGAGATTCATTCCCCATCATATCTATTCAAGACTAATTTTCATTAGATGATTAAAAATAATGTTTAGATACCTTTTATAATTTTGGATATTAATAATATACATCCCATCCATAACAAATATGACTCTCATAAAAAATAATGTAAATGAAAACAAATCCGTTAACACCCAAAACAACGATTATAGTAAGATATTTTTAACAAGGAAATGCTAAAAGAACATATTTGATATCATTTTAATGTATATGGTTATTTTATAATTTAATAAAAATTATTTCACCATTATACAATATCTTAACCTACCAATTGACAAATTAAAAGTAAAAGGTAAGGGTTATTTCTACAATCTCTTCATTATCTGGGGTTTTTTATATTTAATTATCTACTGGGACCTCTTTATCATTCACATACACGTTTCTTAAAAATTTACTTCCAAACATTATTAATTTTTACTAGACTATGTGTTATAGTCATTTATAACCTTTTTTGACTTTTATAATATTTTTATAAAGGAATCATTCCATTGTTTTCCAAACAAGGTCTTTTGCAACCTTTTTGAAAAAATTATGGTCAGAATGTTTTTTTAACTGATACGGCAGGTGCAGCTATTTTCCACCATTATAACATCGTCGAAGCATCCCATAAAATCTTATAAGAATAATTCAAAAAATAAATATTTTCTTTTATAATTATATTACTTTTAAATTATTTGAAAATAGAAAGAGATGTTTCTCTCGAAATGTTTTTATTTCATCTATGTCAACATCCTTTGATGGATTTTAAGCTTGTTTGAAGTTTTTTTATTATGATACAAATATTTCATATTGTATTGATGGTTTTGAGATTTTGTTGGATTTGGATGTGTTATTTTTATACCATTCTTGGTTTATGGATAATGTATTGACATTTTTTAAGATGTTTTTAATACGAATGTTTATGTTATGTTTAACCATTTTCATATGAGGAATCCATTGGACATAGTATGTGATGGGTGGAGCCCGCTATAGCTCCTCAATGAATCGGTAGGTCTCATGAGAAAAACTAGTGTCTTGGCACAAGGCCTTGACAAAATCATATTTATAGTCCTAGCACAAGTCCTTGAATATGTGGTTATGAAAGTCTGGCATTATGCATTCCATCATTATGAAAGTGGCTATTGATATTGCATGTGATTATTCGACTAGTAAAATATCCATATGAGTAAGTGAATGGAATTATGTGATTTTTTATTTTCCATATTATTCATATTTACATGTTTTAAATGCTTTTGTTTTACTCTTATACATTTCCTTAAATGTTTATTTTTATTTATGAAAGTTTCCACTATATTGTTATCCTTACTGAGCATCTGAGATCACCCCTTTCAATGATTTATTTTTTTCCAGGATGCAAAGAAGTATTTTATGACTGACCTGCATGGATAGTCTAAGGGGATATGAGTGTGGTCTATGGAAACTATGTTGTTGTTGTTTTTTAAATTATGATGTAATTTAATCCTATGAATGTATGTAGTACTTCCAAGGATACTAAACAAATCAGCATTTCGAAACATGATCTTTTGTGACCATGACAATGTTATGTAATAATGAACTGACTCTGGGTAACTGGGTTTTGGGCGTTACATGAAAGATGTTTGTAAATCCACCATGAAGCAAAGAGCTGGGAGGTTCGAGGATCCCAAAACGAATTATCGAAGCCACGGTGAAGCAAATAGGTAAGAGGCTCTATGATCCAAAAGACATTTGTGAGGCCTCCATAAAGCAATTATGTGGGGGGCTCTATATTTAAGACAAAGTACAATGTGGCGTCGAATCAAGCAATCCCTACATCGCCATGCCTCATGCACCTATATATTGTGCTTCACCCAAGCCCATTGGATGAATCCATCGACCATTAACTTTCTCATCTCTCAAATCGCAAAGAACATTCTACTATGTGAAAAATGAGCTCTTGAAGTTACTTAGGCACTGCGATGTTCCTTTAATTTGGCATAAATGAAAACCCTCTTCAAACATGGATTACCTTAACAAATCCCACATGCCTTAGAAAGAAATGTAGATCCTAAGGGGACTCAAGCCTTCGCAATGAACCCATGCTTCGTGATGTACCTCACATGCACATGTGAACCACATGCTAAGGCAGGGACACTATGCATCATGAGGTATACTACTACGTAAGGCTATGTTTCTCATGGAACCTTTGTTTTATGATTCCCTATTCTGTGATAGCCTTTCTAATTCGTGAAGCACACTCCAAGTGAACCTATTCAATCTACCTAGTCTAGTTCACATCACTTCATGAATCATACCCCTTATTGAAGCCCCTCCACTGCATGGAGCACCGGTGCATCATGAGGCATCTCCATGTGAACCCCTTTCCTCTACAAAATATTTTCCGGTATGACCCTCCAGTTATGTATCACGTGATTTCAATGTCCCTTGGGCGGTGCTTTACGTTGAACATCCTATCCTTATGATTATTTTCATAGGCCCACTAATAGATATTTCCTTTTCACATAGCCACGCTTATGTGGGTCCCTCAGTGGATCAATTGAAAAAACCCCCTCACCACAACATTGATGATGTCTTCCCTTCCCCAAGTGTTGGTGAGTATTAGTTGTGTATGTTCTAGGGGTGCCGATTGAACCTTAATCGTTTGAGATGTAGGATGTTAAACATCCACGCACCAACATCCTCATCACATGACGTTAAATTGTGACCTCACCCCATGTATCTCACATGGGGGGACTCATCTCGGACATTTCCTACACCCATTCATCTCCACAGGAGTGAGATCTTCCTCACATTGAATTATATCCTCCTTGTAAAAGGGGTGTGTGTTTTCATAGAAGGTAAACAATCATGGTATTAGCCCTTATACATTCTTGTAAGTGTCAGAACCCCAGATTCACCTTTATTCTTCCGCGACAAAGACCATAGGATAGATGGGCACCACGACCATCGTTCTCCCGTCCATATCCCGCTAGGAATTGTCACCACTAGGCCTCCATCAGGGAGTATCTATCATTATCCATCTCAATGGGTTGTGAAACACACGTAAGCCCATGTTTCCTCTTTGGGCCTATAAGCACGTCTATGCCCCACACCAGTTTCCATTGACGCGCCATTCGAGACTTGATCATCAAATCTTTGTTGCCTCTTGTTTCTCACAACGAGCATGACTCATGTCGGCATAGAGTAATAATCAAAAATGAAATCTTTTGGGACACCTTAAAGTGTGTGACCCAATTAACTATCCTGAAAAACATGGACATTTATCCTTTTCAAGGAATGGTATGCAGGAAGCCTCCCTGTGCTTAAAGCCTAACACCTACTGGTCCTGACCCCTTCATGTCGATTCACCAGCCACCATCCTGAACTATATGGACATTGATCCATGATAAGGCAAGGTACGTAGGAATACTCTATGAGGTTCCAGCCCAGCACCTACTGGTCCCGACCCAATCATGGGGGTTCACCTTCCACACTCCTGAATAACACAGACTTTGATCATTTCCATGGAAAGGTATGTAGGAATCTTCCTTGATCTTCAAGCCCAACACCCATCAGTCACGACCACTCCACATTGGTCCAACCTTGTTCTGTGTGATGTTAAATTGTACACCCCTTTTTTCTGGAAATATGTTAAATTGTACCCATTCAAAGTATGTGGGATTTGATCCTTGTAAGCTGGATAGGGTTTGTATGAATCCTCCTTGAGGTTAAAACCCAATCAGAGGTATGTCATTGTCAACCCCAACCAGTGGTAACCTGTTTTAACCCAAATATTCTATAATCCATTGTCTTCCCCAATCGATGGCAGTATATTGTGTTCCCAATATATTGTATGTAATTATGTTTCCCTATCTATTCTAATCCATTTTGTTACTCAATAAACGGTAATCCATTGTGTTTCCCAATCTACAGTAAGTAATTGTGTTTTCCAATCGACGATAAGTCATTGTAGACCCATCAAGCACGTTGTAAGCCATTGTCACCCCTCCCATTTGAATGATTTTGTGATCCATAAACGACGGTAATCCATTGTAGTCCCATTAGCAAGGACACACATCTCTATTCCATCGTCATGGCATCAAACAAACCCAGGCTGCTAACCACGCGTAAACCGCAGAATATCATTGGGTTTTTTTCCAATGTGTACACCCTAATTCAATTCCCCATATTGAACTATGTGTATTTTAATTCAATTTCACAAGGGTACTTAGGAATCCTCCATAATGTTCAATCATGTCACTCATGTCCCATCCTAGTCTCTCTCATGCCTTTTTGTTTCGGGAAGGACATGCCCTAACTCGGATGTTAAACTTCTTCTGAATCCAAGCCATGCATCCATTATCACGGGACACCTCCTCTGCTATCCCATCACCCCAATGAACTATTTGAAAATTGATTTCCTACAATGTGGATATATAGGAGGTCTCTTCGAGGCTTAATCCTATCCTCATTATCACCCTCGCATCAGCTCCATCTTACGCTCCATTCAATTGCAACAATCCATATCCATCCTGATTCATACCTGGGCCAAAAAATCACTGTGAGATCATGACATCCACTTTACCACTAATACTAGAGTTAATCGGGATACTAAACACATGTTTTTTTCAACACCAGCGATCCCTACAGGAGTTGAACCCATCTGATCCACTCTCAATAGTGTTCGGATCTTTCTGATCTATCTTATCCAGACATTAAACTCATGGAATACCCTATGTTAAACATGGGATGTTGAGGAAAACCTTAAAGACATTCCAATGGCATAAAATTTCTCACATTAGGCATGGTATGCATCATGCTTCATTGAACTTGAGAAGACCTATCATAATGGGAATAAACCAAAAAACACAAATGTTTCAATGTCCAGACACAATAACGATGTCCAATATGACTACTCCCCAGACTGAAGCATACTTCCGTGATTGGGCCCCATTGAATTTCCAAATAGAATTAGCATAAATAACCAGTGTCCATGAAGACCTGTCACTTGGATGATTTTATGAAACAACATCTTTAGTATATGTGGGATTCCTGGACTACGTAACGTGTTCTGATGAGAAATCCATGGACGGAGGATCTGACATCCCATCATCTCGTTATGATCAAGGACCAAATATCCCAGAATAAGCGACAAGTGACGCATGCCTTTTAAAATAGGGAATGCAGGGAAATAGATGTGTATCCTCTTATGATTGAGCTGGATGTGCGCCACAATGAACGCATAAAAAAATGGAAATATTGAACCTGACCTGATGTTCTTCTCCATAATGTGGAGATTACTTCCATTCAAGACATCATTGGACTAGCGTGTCACCATATCCAGTAATCTGGTGTTTGGTCCCACTATGAAAATATTAGTCCTAGCATGAAACACACCATAAATTAGGGAATTTGAACGTTTGATATCATAGTATGCAATGTTGTTAGTGTGGAATCTTTTTACCTACCATTGAAAACGGAATGGAACTAGGTCATTAGATGTTGCTTTACCTTATTTCTGTACAAATGTTTAAATATCCTGTCTTTACAAGACCCATGTTGCTATTACCTGAAATCGGTCACCACCCACCTACTGACACAGGTTTAGTGTTATGTCAATGTAGAAATTCGGTGTGGTCCAATCGCTTCTATGACAACTTCCAAACCCAAAACTATTGGGCCCCAACTCCCCATATCCCTATCTATGTTCATTAAGCGATGGGTGATAAATGAACATGTTCACCGATATGAGGATTAGGGGAAACTTTTAAGCCTGGATCTAGACTTTCATGACATAGAGGCTTCTTCACCTCATCGCTAATGCATCCCCCAAGGGCTACGTAGGGAGCCACTACTCCCTACTCTGACACAATACTGTTTCAGGAGCCTCTCCTAGGAATGATTCGATGACTCCATCCCCTACGCCGATGAGGTGACTGATGTCTAGGATAGTTATGTTAGGATCCCATTCTAGGGGCTCCCATAGAGGGCTCCCACTCTACCACATAAACTCTGCCACCCAGCCCCACGAGCTAAAGAGATGGTAACCTATGCGCTTGAACCACTCAACCTGGCCCGATTAACTGACACAAGCGTCGGCCACAGGCTGAGGAGGACACCCTCCGAGGGGTTTCAATGTGAATGGCTGATATGTCACATGAATCCAATGATTCCTAACAACAATTCTCTATATATACCGATCTAGGGAAAAAATACGCCCCACCCAGGTGAGGACCCAACCGCCCCTTGGGAAGGCTGGGTCGACTCTCCTGGTCACTTATACAAGGGTCTCCCCCCCACGGGCCGACCCATGGCAAAGATACCCAGTACAGAGGTCCTTCCCATACCATCACTAATGATAGAGCATGTACATCGTGCTTTCATGTCCAGTGTGGAGGTCTTCTCCATGCCACCTTCAATCTTTATAAGGGTCTTCCCTACTCTAGTGACGCTCAGTATGGAAGCCTCCTTCACACCTGTGACCTCGGGTATGGAGATGTCCTCCTGTGATGGGTGTCCAATGTTAATGCATTAGGCATCCCATCATCCTAAAGTGTGGGGGTCTTCCCCATGTCCTTATAGGCACAGAGAAATGTCCTCCTCATCCTAGTTACCAAATAAGCGGAGGATTTTTTTCACATCATAAACGCCCAGCACGGACTTCCAAATCAAGCTCTACATGACTAGTACAATGATTCTCCTTGTACCAATGCCATTAGAGGACACGAGCACGAAGGTCCAAAACATGCTCCCACCATCTCCAGCAAAGGTCATATCCACACAGGAAAATCTCGTAAAAATTCTCTCTAGACATCAGCTAGTGGATACAGAGGTCCTCCATGTATTCCCTTTTATATTTATCAAGGAGCTCTATGCCCCCCAACTCACTCAAGAAGACTTCTTATCTTCCCCCACATTAGTTTGGCCAAAGGACCTCCTAAAACCAGAAATATACCTTGTCTTGAAAAACTATCATGGGGTAAAATGGTGGGTCACCACCGCTATAAAAACAATTCCATGAAGATTCAAACTAAGATTAAACCTATCTACTAATCAGATTTTGAGTAATAATATGATTTGAAAATTGAACCCTCGCCTCGATCATCTATGTCAAGGGAAGGTGTAGGAACATGGCACATCAACCACATCCTTTCAAAATGCGAGATCCACTGGATACATGCCTCCCTCAGAAGGTATATCCAAGAGGACAAATATTTGGCATCTTTGTAGTGAATGGCCCTGAAATTGCAACCATCATTTCTAGGAGAACACTCTACTCCTACTAGAGATCACAAAGAGTAATTCTGGTGATAGATGGAGGACGAGCAACAACACAGTCCACCACCAAGAGCAGTAGTCCATGCACAATAAAATGTAGTCGCCAGCCCATCTTATTGCAATGTGGTGGATATGTCACATCACTTTTTGAGGGATATACAGAGATGAAGTGGATTTTTATCCTACTCGCTATATTCTCCCCCATCCAGCCTACCATCCTAGCTGTTTTATGTTGTACCACATCCCATTCACAAACCACCTCTAGTTCATGAGTGATGAATCCATGGGCCATACCCCAAGTCTAGGTTGAGGAGCTAGTGGGGGCATTGTTTTGGAAAACCATTTCTGAGAGATGATTCGGCCAACCGCAGAACTGAATTTCAATGCACCAGAATCACTCACCAAGGAGGAGGTCGTATTCCTTCACCATACCATCTAGGTGAATCAATTTCATCTTCTTCATTTATGTGTGGCCCACCCCAAGAGTCATGAACAAATTAAAGACATTTTTCAACAATGTCGTTTGGTTGATTTGGCTGCACTCCCTGTGGCCTAACATCCTGAGTCACGAGGCCGCCATAAGACCCTCCAACAACTATGTGTATAGTGCTTTTAAGTGCTCCACAAGATTATCATGAATGATTCCCCCTATGTAGAGGTCCATGGTTAGGGGTAGTACATTTCCCTTCATTTTAGTTCTAACAGGATCCAACCCGACTTCCCATGCAATATGGAGGATATTCCTCCAGGTAGATCTGCAGTCAACATGTCTGATATATCAGAGGATGATACAAAGAAAAAACTCCTTGGAGAAAACATAACCCATGGGGGAGTACCACAGCCTTGGGACCCATCAGTAAGGGTTACTCCCTAGCAGAGAAATGTATTAGGCCTCCCTATACCCATAAAGGCATCAGTTGAAAGCTGGAATCCCAATAAGTACAAAGATCACCTCCGATCCATCAAACACTCAGACCCATCTAGATCTTTGAAAAATATTTTCAAACAATCCCTAACAAATTGTGTTTCATCAACAAATCGCATACCAACATAATAAGATCGATAACCTCCTTGCTGAATGTGATGTGGGAGAATGGCCAAACTATAGTGATCATCTGTCGGGGAAGTAGGGGAAGGCATAACATTCGACTAGGGAATTTCTTCTGGGTGTCCATAACCGTCATGCCCATGTAGACAAGGTAGAGGCTAGAACATAAGTCAATAGGGCATGGTATGTGTCGCTAATTCCACATGAGCAACATGACAGTCCTCGAGACCTAGCTTAGCCTCCCCCAGATGCTTTGCATGCCATCCCACTAGCTACTCCATGAGCCACTGGGCATGCTTATCAAATTAAAGAACACACCAATGCACTGGTGTTTATAGATCAATGTCAAGACATGAACCCCCGCCCAGATGATCTGATGACAATACTCCTTGACCACCTCGAGGCATTGGAGACTCAGTTGGTGGAAATACTTCTTGATGGTAAAGTTGTATCTAGCATGGGTGGATGATATGCCATTAACAACGAGTTTCATAAACCCCACCATTCCCCCTTTAATGGGATGAGAGTCCCACTACAGCATCTTACCAACATAATCTAAAGGTGTGGACGCATGTTGGGAACTCCGACGTAGCATGAGAATACCAAACACCGATGCATCGTACAAACATTGGAAGGGCATGGATTTTTCTGGTACAACCAGATACCCATAAGTTCAATAGCTGGTTGGGATGATCTTCATATGAAATTTCATTACCAGTTTAGTTCCACCACTTGGAAGAAGTGTGTTGAAGACCTCTTTTAACTGTATGCAGATTCCCAATGAGTTCGTCATAGACTTTTTCAGATGTGGAAAAGATACAACAACTCCTTCGACATGCTTCAAAGTCAAGAAAAGCTGCTGAAAATGTGCATTGGAAATTTAATGGTTGAACTGGTCCCTTCATTCATTATCTATAATAACCATGGCTGTTTTCAGGATTTCCTTACTAAGGTCCAGCACCTAGAAGAATCCTTACAGCGGGCCATGCATGACCATTCGTTGCCTCCAACAATTCCCATGGGAAGGGCTGCCCAGACTGAGCATGTTGTGGTGGCCCAAAGAAAGGCCCCTAGGAAACTAGATTAATTACTTGTGTAGCCACCTCTGTATCCTCATAGATTCCCTCTACCTCATGCGCATCCTCTATCTAGCAGCGCCCACCATAGAATCAATAGGCACCCCGTGTAATGCGCTGCCACCCCCAATGTTAGATAACCGGGTCCCACCACCTCGACTTGCTCCTCCAGTCCCTCGTTAGGTCTAGGCTCCCATATCCCCCTTACTAGATATGATAAACTAGGCTAACTTATTCAATGAATCTCAGGTCCCCAGTTATTTCTTATGTTCCTTGGAATATATGATTTTACATTTTCCTGAATGTGAGAGGTCAAAAGAGGCTGATCTAACAGATCCCCCAACTACTTACCCTATCACCAGATCCTGGGGAAAATGCTAAAACTGTTTTTTTTGTTTCAAGACATGATTCAGGACCAGGTTAATAATAACGTAGTCAGGTTAGGAACAGCTTCAGCACATGTGGCATGTGTTTTCATGATGCCTGACAACAGCAGTGACAACAAAGGATAGTGACATCAGGTTTCTAACTATGGGACGAAAAATATAGATTACTATATGGATCATAAGGTATTCTTCCATGATCATGGTATTATCCTTACACTTATGAATCAACTTGAGCCTTCATAATACATCGTGTCACCCACGGTCAGTACCTCTACGTCAATGGTTCAACCATCATCTTCACATAAGAGAAAGCATTTGCGGCCCTAGGGAAAACAAAGTCCCCACTGATGTCATCGTCATCATGTAATCTCATAGGCTTCATGACCTTAGAGATGAAAATTTCCACAAAATTCTTACTAGTAGTAGATGGTTATTCATGTTATAGTCAAAGGTACACCTCGGTTAACACCATAGAGTTGGTAAACCATAATATGATTTCTGATGATGAGGAGCACGAGGAGGATCCTCCCAATGTCCCAATACATCACCAGAAATGACAAATCCACAATTATATGGGTCTTCAGAGTGCCTTAGTTAGAAATTTCTGCTAGGATGTGTCTGCCACCAATACTTGACAATAGGCCCAGCGGAAATCTCAACATGTTCAGCATTCTAATCTGGTGTCATCAGATCCGCCTTCGCCACCATTTGTATTGCATGATCAGGTGGAGCCTCCCTGACCATGATGAGATCATCCAAACTCTAATAAATATCAGCCCAAATCATATTTCCCCCATCTAGTAGTCACTCCAATGGTTTCAAATAGTGATCAAAAAGAGATTCCCAGCACCAGTCAGCTACTGGTCCAACCGAAAGGGCCTCCCAAAACTCTTTACATAGAGAGACCTCTTGTAAGAAGAATTTATCTCATGGAACTAAATTATGATGTCCTTAAGATTCATGTCATGATTAATAAAAGGATATCAATCCTTTCGGATCATCTCTTGTAAGAAAATATGCATGAATACCACTCTGAGGATTTAAGAAGAACCCTCTAGTTGGAGAAGGAGGTAGTAGCTATTGACACCATCCATACTGAGGAGGTCGATCATACTGAATGCCAGGACATTATCTCATTCTCTAGAGAAGATGAAGGCTCTCCCATAAAATGTAAAATCTACCCACAGAACATCACTTTCCTTTTTAATGGGGTAGAGGTTCATCTCTGTCTTGTCAACATAGGATTAAGGATCAACCTAATCCTAAAGCATCCACCATATAAACTGGGGTTTTTCGAGGATGATCTGAGTCCCAATGACCAGAAAATTCAGGGTTATGATTGGATAGAAAAAACTGGTTGAATATATCTTCAATAAGACATAGTTTTGTGGCCTAGTTTCCATCACTCATTTCGTGGTGGTATCCCAAGTCACCGCCTAAAATGCGTTGATGGGCATGCCATTGGTTCCACCAGCATGATGTAGTCCCTTCATCATATCACTAGTTCCATAACTACTCCATTAATGTTCATGTGGGTGTAATCCTAGTGATGCATCTCCCCTCGCCTCTTGTGAATCCATCTATCCAGATGCCGACTATTACAAGAGAAATGAAAAGAAGATTCAGGAAAACAAGGATGAACATGCTATGGCTCTGACCGAATCGTGGATAGATCTGGATGATAAATACAACTTTCCAATAAACCAATTGGTGGATACATCCTCTGATATAGGGAAATGATTCATTGATTCAATAATGAATTGGTTGTACATTCCCATGTCAAATTGACACTGGAAGATCTCCTCATATTCTTACACGAATCAGGCTAGGGTGATCCCGAAGCCCTCAATGCCCATAAGATATTGGGATGTCCACCCAATGGAAATAAAAATATTCCATAGTTTTTTATTCTGTTGGGATGGATTAAATCGGTTAAAGCCTACACATCACAATTACTTTTATATCATCATGTGTAGCCCCTTGGGCCGAATACCATATGGGATAGGGGCGAGAACATTCATTTCCATGGTTTCTACAGTATATGAGTTCATCAATGCAATGTCCACAACCAATCAAGCAGGTAAAAATATCCCATTAGGATATGTTGACTCGGAGGAAACTCCAACCACTGAAGATCCCTCCTCCATAAGTGAAGAAGATGATTTAGAGGTTGCTACTCCAACCTTTGAAGAGGTCATCTCCACCACAGTTGATGAACTCGTAAGAATGAACCTTGGTAGCGAGGTAGATCTAATAACCAAATGGATCAGTGCCGCTATGCCTATCAATGGGAAACTCTAGTACATGGACTTCTTGATACAATATTGTGATGTATTTTCATGGAGTTATGATGAAATGGAGAGACTTTATCCCTTGTATCCATCCACAATTTTGGTCTCCCAGCAAACCACCAGAAGTTTAAAAAGACTCCCATAAAGATTTACCATTCTCATGGTGATATTGTCAAGGCAGAAGTTCATAAGCTCATCCGTTCGAATTTGGTCTAGGTGGTCTAGTACTTCATATGGTTTTCCAACATTGCACCTATCAGGAAGAAGAACAGATAGATCAGTGTCTTCATTGGCCTTCGAGATCTCAACAATCACTTCCTATTGGATGATTATCCCATTCCCATGAGAGATTTGTGGATTGAATACATAGAAAGGTTCCAATCCATCCCATTAATTGATGGGTACTCTGAGAACAACCAGGTTTGAATGGCCCCTGGTGAAGAAGAGTCTAAATCATTTAGGGCACTACAATGTACTTTCTGCTACCAGGAAATGCCCTTCGGTCTTAAGAATGTAGGTTCCACTTATCAGCTGGCCATGCATTGCATATTTCAGTTAATACATGGGATATAGGTATAATGGTACAAGGATGATCTGGGGGTTAAATATCACCAATGTCAGGGCCACCTCAAAGACCGTGAGAAAGTAGTCAGATTCTTCCATTCTCACCACCTAAATATGAACCCATTGATGTTTGCCTTCAGAGTTACCTCTAAAATGTTCCTTAAAAATGTTGTCAAATACTAGGGAATCTTGTTATAACCTAATATGATCAAGTCCATCGGCCAAATCCCCCCCCCAAAAGAAACTTATGGGAGCTTTGATGCTACCATGGACACTTGGCCTACAAACAACGATTCATTGCTAATTTGGCTTGAATGAGTAATATGTTTCCTTGTATCATGAAGAAAGATGTATTTATTAGTGGGACAAAGAATGTAATATGACCATCAAACAACTAAAGAACTATCTACCCAAGCCTTTGGTCTTGATGCCACCCGTTTTAAGAAAATCATTGGTTCTCTATGTGACCACCCTGGAACGATAGGTCGATACACATATCACTCAAATGAACAACAGTGGAACTAGGAATAGTCTATATTATCTCAGATGCATGCTGCTTGACATAGATACTAGATACTCCCCTATCAAGAAAGGATTCCTTCATTTTGATGAACAGTACAAAATTGCGACATTACTTACAGCACCATGAGGTATAACTGGTGTCCCGAGTAGATCTGCTGAAGTACATCCTGAACCACCCTAGGTTGATATTCCATCAAGATTGGTGGGCGGTGATTATCCATTAGTTCAACATCAGGTTTGTTTCTCAAAATGCTATCAAAGGGAATGCATTGGCAGATTTCCTCTCTGCAAATCCAGTAAAAGTATACTAGTCTCTAGACCTTGATTTCTTTGATGAGTCAATCATCTCAGTAAACCAATCCATTTTGTGCTAGAAAATGCACATTTATGGAAATTCCCATATTCCTACCCGTAGAAGGATCGATGACCCAAGGCTCAACAATGTAGGCATGGGTATTGTATTTATTACACCAACAGAAGCCATTATTCCGTAATCATTCATGTTCTCAAAAGGCTGCACTATTAATGAGGTGGAGTACCGGGCTCTCATCAATGGCCTTGAGCTGGCACTCGAGATTGATTTTCCAAACATGCGTGAGATAGGTGAACTTGAAATAGTCATCAAACTTATCAACGAAGACTATGTCATCAAGAATATAGAAATTATACCACTATTGGAACACACCATCCAGATTATGGCATGGTACCAATCTAGTCCAGAAGTTTCTCATGTCCCTCGATCCTAGAATGGACAAGCTGACATTATATTCAACATAGCTACATCATTTGGAGACCCTGAACAGGATGATTTGATTATCCATGCGGCACACCAGAGAGTAATCACTCCTGTCACTCTGGAAAACGTTGATAGACCGAAGTTAAGGCACCTTACCAGTAGTACCTCCTTGTCAGGACCCCCAGGTCCCCCGATCATAGTGCTGGATGTAACCCTCGACTACAGGAAACCCTTGGATGAGTATCTATAGAACAGTAATCATTCAGTAGATATGGATGAGTGTGAACAAATCTGATGCCATACTTTATAGTTTACCCTCCAGAGGAATCCTAGTCATGAGAAAATTATCATCATGAACGGGTTTTATGGGGGTATCCTACATTACATTTCTGTAATTAAGATTTCTTTTGTCATACAGGATTTTCATACCATATCCTTCTGGCTAATCAGACAGGGCCCAAACTATCTCACCAGATCTGTAGATAGGGGTATTTGTATCCCACCATGATCTGTGACTGCATCTTGTTTTCCAAGAGGTTTGATGTGATACAAATTCAATACATCATTGTGCATCATCCATTAAAGAATCTCCATACTAACATGTAATCTTGGATCATTGCGGTTTGGGGACTTGATGTCATGTGATGATATCCACCAGCGACAAATCACCAGTAAAATTTTGTCCTAACTGATACAGATTTATTTTCCATGTAGGCATATGAAATTATGCTCAATGATGTCAAGGCCCATTCTATCATTGAGTTTTTGATCACCATCATCATCTACTAGTTTAGAGTCCCTCACACCATTCTTAACGATAATTGAACCAACCCATAGGCAGCAGAGTTCAATAAAATTTATTCCATGTACAACATCTCTTCTAATTGTACCACCTACAATCATGCTCAAGAAAAAGGGAAGATCATGGAATTCAACAAAACCCTCTCCAACATTATTCCAAATATAAATTTTTTTAAAAAAAAATTTGGCTAGAAATGCTCCCCAACTCCCTCTGGGCTTACTGAATGATGAATTTCAATTCCACATAGGTGACGCCATTCCCCCAGGTGTTTGAAACAAAGGTCATCCTGACCAAAGATATTTTTTTCCTTCATTTTACACAACTATCTATTATTCTCAAGCACCAGATAAAGTGGCTTAAATCTATCTAGCTGAATTATAAGCACTCGACGAGAATAGACTTCGCGCCCTACATAATCTGGAATGGAACTAGTATAAAATAGCTAGAGATATCAACAATAATGTCCCCCCCACTCTTCCATGAAAGGTAACATGTGGTTGTCCCTATGAACACCAATGATACCTGGTAGGAAACCACCCATGCAGGACCACAAATGGGAAATACCTTAAATCATTCACAACTTTTACCCTAATATCCCATTCTCCCTGATCACCATGGATGGAGAGCGTATAACATCTTCCGCTAATTCCATATTCATCTAGAAATCCTTTTCCTGAGTAACTACGTCCAACATGAGGTTAAACTATCATGTCCCACAAGTCATTACACTATATGTCATCCCGTAGGACGTTAAAATGTATCTTGTCTTACATGACCTTAAATTGTTATGTACTGCATGACATTAAACTATATTTCATACAACAAGATGTTAAATTGCACCATAAGAACAATGTACTTCTTGATTCCAATCCTCATGGGATACAAAGGAATTATCGAACAACATGTATTGAGTTTTTCCCCAAAACATTTCTCATAGACTACTCCCATGTGTAGTTCTCTTAGAGGGTCCCAAATAGTGTAGTGCATGCTTCTTCACCCCCACTCATGTCGGGATTATGGTGATATTACTAGGTTTGCTTCCTCGTTCTTCTATCCTACCACATCCTCACCACATGGCGCTAAACTTCTTGGCCCTTTTCAGAACTATGTGTTGTATGATTACCATCCTTATGAGATACATAAGAACACATAAACCATTCTTCCGTAGGCCCATCCCAACTTAAAAATATCTCCTTGCATTGAAACACAAGGAGTGACATATGATTTTGTACACATTCATTTTTATTTCATCATGGACGCACAATGTATTCCTCTCCCTGGAGATGTCTTCCCCATCGGTCATCCTGGAAGATGCCATGGTTCATAAGCATATTAATGCCTCACACATCCGATCATTTGGGATTACATCAAAATTAACTTCCAAAAGGAAAAAATGAATGTCATGAATACTTAGCCCTATGGCTCTCCAACCATTTTGGGCCAATTACCTCGAGGATTTCAAGTAGAAAAATGATATAATTCCCACATTTTGAATATTTCCAGTGGTCAAAACTCATTTTTTGTTTTCATTTATGGTCACACGACATGGGAATTGTATTTAAAAAAAGGTCAACGACCATCCTCCATCGTTATCACCATATCAATATGTCCTAGATGTTGGGTGTCGTGAATAATTTTGTCCTACAGCCTCTTCAAATTTCTTTCCTCTTTAGGTGGGAGAGTTTATCTGGTTAGGTAAGACGACACCCGATTATCTTCCTTCACTGTAATCCCCTCATGTGATAGGGATAAACTGATCTTATTCTGTGTTTCCCATGTAGAGTAGGGCTCATGTGTGATTAAGAGCTTTGGTAATGAAATACCCTCATGAGAGGTCATGTGTCTACGAATGGCTGGGGCCCCCTGCCTTAGGTCCCCTGACCTTTTCATCCCGCTAGACCAAGATCTCATCTTGGATTGTGTGGTTTTTTATGGACTTATATCCTCATTCAGTTCAAGATATTTGTTTCCACACCACACATATCACCTTGAGACATCCCTCTTTCATCTATATTTCATGCTGCATGTACAAGTCCCTAATGCCTCTGGCATCCCATAATTTTGGTTTCCAACATATTTCATATCCAAAAGGACCCTTGAATGGAATTTATGCTTAAACAAGGGATATACTACCATTTCAGACCAACATACATGAGTATTTCAAGGGAAAATTTGATAAAAGTAATGTGTTGTAAATTTGTTCAATTTTCGACCCTCAATTGTTTCCCCCCAAACCATGGTTTCACAAATACAAATATTGTTTTGGGAACATGTTCAATATTTTTCCTCCATAAATGTTTTCATTTGGTGGTTTTCCACAAACCTGTTGGTTCTCCCTCTCCACTCAGTTTTTCCATCCATATGTCATTAAACTAGGAATCTACGGTTTGAGCCCTATGACATTAAAATAATAGTACCAGCATCCTCACAGTAAAACGTTAAACTGATAATTGTTTAGGACCACCCAACATAGATCCTCAATCTTGTGGCCCCCTATCCCATGTTCTCATTTGGTATAATATGGTGTTGTATGGGATTATGTACTCATTCACGTTTTTTTTCGAAAAAACATCCTCATTCATGTCGGGTCACGCGTCGTGTCATACATATCCCTCTTTGAGATACATTCCCTCTATCAGCGTCCTTGCTGCATGATATAAAACTGCACAGCATCCTCTAGAACTATGTGTGGATTGATTCCCAAACTTATGGGATATGTAAGACATCCTGATCATTTAGATTTCAGGTCCAGTCCCATTTCATAAGAAACCACCTTATAATCTTGTCCTGGGTTCTTCCATGAGAGAGGTATACAATGTGGTATGGGATTATGTACTAATTCAAAGTAGGTTAGTTAAAAAAAATCCATTTACTTCTTTCCCCTGAGAGCCTCATACCCCTTGTTACGGTCATATTTTCAGGCCATTTTCTCTTGAGTTAGGCCCCACGACCCCTATTTGCAGTTCACCAGTATGACCAAGAGCTCTCTGGTTCAGTACTGAGAGTGTAAAATTCAACTCATACATGATCTTGTCTATTATTATTGCTTACTGTTCCCCTTTATTTGGGATTCCCATATTCTTCCACATCCAAAATGACCCCCGAATGACATGGATGATAGGCCCAAGGCCTCTCCTACCATTTGGGCCAACATACTAGAGGATTTCGAGCAACAAATTAATACGAGTCCCATGTTGCGAATATGTTAAATTGTCTATAACCATTTCTCATTCTCATTTCATGTCACATGATATGGATGAAGTGTTCCAAACACGGCCAATAGTCACCCTCCATCACCACACCAACCCCATCAATACCTTTCTTTTATTATCATGATTCACAACATTTTCAACTTCATTATTTCCATGTTCTATTTTGACACTCTTGGTATTATCCCTCAATGAACATTCTTAGGTTAGGATAACAAATCCCGGGTATGGGGGAATTTGGGGATTCACACTGATTTTCCACTTTAATGCATTCCACGTATTGAAAAGTCTTTCTATGGCCTTGTTTCCCACATTGAGCATAGGTCACATGGGCTTAGGAGTTATGTTGGGGTTTTCATTCACATGGAATTTGTTTTCTTCACCATGGTCTGAGCTCTATGTCCTTAAACTACAATCTTATTATATTTAATTTTGATATGGTGTAAGAACATTATGTCTCTAAACTATTTATAGCATGAATACTATTCTCCTAGAATACATAAGAACACTGAGAAATATCATCTTCTAGTCTGCCTCATGTTCCATTAAATATATCTTATATTCAGCCTTGCGACTCGTATTTTCAATGAATTGTGCGGGGGTGGTATAGACTTACATCCTCATTATCATTGGGTTTCAATAGATTCACCACATACTTCTTTATGTGGAGCTAGTAATTCATGCATTTTCATCTAGAATGACGTTAAAATTCTCTCACAAATCTACATAGGGCGTGATTCCCATCCACATAGGATACCTAGGAACACTGACACATTTCGTCCATAGGTCCATCCCCATTTTATATGAAATATTATATCCCATTTGACTTAGGATTCATCCCTGGAATTGAGTGTGGTGTGGTATAGGACTTACATATTAATTAAAATCGTGTATTATTTACCACGCTATGCACATTCTCCACTAAAACATTAATTATTTTTTATGTGGACAAGCCATATAATGTTAAACAAGGAATCCTAGTCCCACATGACTTTAATCTATCGCATCTCTATTTCATGATATTAAAATGATTAGGTAGGTCCTATCAAACAACGCTAAACTATGTCATTATCGTCCAAGCTGCATGCAGAAAAATAGAATTCCATTATGATGTCCAAACATGAGGGTAAATCTTATTGCGTTTTGGTCCTCCACCATAAAATTTTTAAATGCCTACATTTGTCTTTCTTCTTTTAGAGAAACCTATATTTTCTATCCAACATTTCAATTCAAAAAAAAAACACATCCATCCTAAGGAAAAATCAAGATCTATAAAATATCGCTTCCTTTGGTGCTTGGGCTAGACCCATACGACAGTATTGTCCCTAACATTGGAATCCTACCATTCCGCTTCTAGAAATATATATTTCATGATTACCATCCATATGGGATTCATAGAAACACCTAGAAACATGGCCCCGTACCCATCCAAACTCTCATTTTTTGTCCCTCGACTTAAGATTTCCTAGGGTGCACCAGGTGTGGTCTGTTCATATGTCTTAATTCACATCTGGTTTTGTAGTTACTACATCATGTTCCTCCCTCACCAATTTACGTCATGATCTGAGCTCTATAACATTTAAACTATTATACCATCATCATGGTCACAGGACACTAAACTATACGACATCCCCTAGAACTACTTATGGCTTGATTCTCATACTCATGGTATATATAGAACTGCCCAGACGTCTTGTTCATGGGTCCATCCCTAGGAATCATAAATTCTGCCCCTTTCTTTTCCATCCACATAGCCCAAAGTCCTTGGGAATAATTTTTTTGTGCGGATCATCTTTTCAAGTTTCCATTTTCAACTTTATTTTCAACACTCACACTGTGTACCTATATTATCACATCCCATCCCAGAATTATTTTGATGACCCTAAACTAATATCTCTATATGGGAACTACGCATCAAGTCTGACTATGTTTCCACCCTATGAGAAATTCCTTAAATTAGGTCACGTCTTAATGGTCTAGTCTATGTCCTTATGATAAGAGTGTATGACCCTAGGACACTTTTCCTTGGAAAGGATTCGAATCACTCTAACCGATGTGTCTTATTTTCACATTGAAATTCTTCATGACAACGTTCCCAAGTGTGTATTTTTCGTATGGATATTCCATTATTCCATGACCATGATTTATGTTCCATTCATTTTAATCTTCATCCTCTTCCACATCTCAAAGTACCCGTTTTATGGCCTAGTCTCATGTAACATTGGCTCACTTACCATCTTGGCCAACATCCCAAAGGACCTCAGACAACATTTGGGACATGTCTTATGTTCCGAACATCATCAACATCTGACCCTCATTTCTCTGTTCCCATTCCCGGATAATTTAGAATGAATGTTGTGTTACAAACATTGTCATAAGCTATCCATTTTCACCATGATAATATAATTGTTATCCAGATATCGGGTGTCATGATTCACATCTTTCCACCCATTATGTTGAAGAGGAATTCCAACAAACATGGTTCTAAACCTCCACACTTCTTTGTGCGTTGAGTAGGAGAATCAATAATTTTGGGATGACACTCACCTATAATTCTACATCCTCAAATGCATGCCTTCATATACTAGGAAAATATCACCCATGCACCATGTTTCCAACATCGAGCATGAATCATATGGGATTAGTAGTTTTTGTGTCACGTGTACCGGTGTAGCTACTCCATGAGGGCCCTTCGTCCTTCATGACATTAAACTGCAGCCTCAGAACAACATTCGGCTTGATTATTATCCTGATGGTGTACTTAGGAATGCCTGACCACATTGTTTCATGCCCAACCTATCTCTCGCTTTTGGTCCCTTTATCTAGAAAACGTTTTCCAGTGATATGTGGTGTGTTGTAGACTCCATATGTACTTATTTACATCTGTATTATAGCTACCACATCACATACTTCCTTCATGAGATCTCCCCTTTCACTCCACATTATATCGTATGATGTTAAGCTACATTATTCCATGATTCCTCAATGCATGACACTATTCATTTATTATACAATGAACTAGTTTGGGATTCCCTATATTAACTATGGGATGAGCTAGTCTCCTCGTCAGAGAGAGTATCCTCTACCAGTGATGGTCTCTGACCATGATATGATTCAAGAACTATGTTTCTAATGATAATCATCCTTTTTGAATACGTAGTGACGCCAAGCCATCTCTACATGGGTCCAGATCGAAGATCATTAAAGCTTCTGTCACCTCAGCCTCAATTTCAGTACAAGTGGTCTCTCTATTAAACTATTTGCACCATCCTCCCAATACGATGTTTAAAACATGGGTATATTATACTTATTTATGTGATGTAAAACTATAGGGCATTTTAGGTCTTTACAAAAGAGTTCATGTTCGGATGTAAGTCTAATCCCTGATCAGATTGATGCGCCCACCTAATGTGTTTCCACCACAATTGCGTAATTTCGAAAGTATTGGACTCCATTCGAACAACCAATCACTCCACCCTCCTTGCATTTCATGCTCTTTATTTGGACCATTTTCCTCTTTTGAATATAAAGTATCCCTCTAATAGTAATGGTGAATAGACTATGGATCACATACTATCCTAGGCTAACATTTAGGAATACCAATGGATAACATTTCGAGTCAAGCCCCACGTTTTGATCATGGGAAGTGGTCGGACCACATTTTTTTCCCCATGTCAGGCTAAATCAATAGATATATTGTGTTTTTAACATTTTCAATAGTAATCTTTCATTGTCACACCACCTTCATAGTGTAAAATTTTTTGGGTATCGTGATTCACACATTACACCCCCTTGTGTTCGGATTGATTTTAATGCCCCTGGTGTTACCCCAATCGTGCAATAGAGCACATTCAAAAAATGGAAATTCAAATATTCTGAGGCATTTTTCCTTTAGTAAGACCAACCTCTGTCTTCCTCAAAATTTTGAATGGTTTTTCGAACCCATGATATATGAATCTTGGTCGGAACTCACACATTCATGTGGAATAACAAGGTGGTCATCAATTATTTCTCATATCGGGCCCGACCCACATGAGCATAGGGATTGATCGCTGGATGTTTCACATATGCGACAGACATGTTAAAGGTTGAAACAAGTAATGAAACTCATGCATACATTGTAAAAAACAATTAAAGAAAAAATGTGCATTCAACAGTTTACAAGCATTACAGCACCTGCCGATCAACCCTCCCATGGTTGGGATGACCCCTTCAAAAGAGTGTTGCAGCTCTTCCACTCTATGGTTTGTGGCATCCAGAATTTCTTGTCTCCTATTTAGTTCCCACTCCTCATCAACAGAAGTGGGGAATAGTTCATCATCTGCAATCTAGGCTTGCTCCTCATCACTCTAGATGATCGCTATCTCCATAGAAGATTTTTTTATCTATTCTTCGGCCTCTTCCAGATGGTCCTTCAACTGCGATATACGCTCTATTTTCTCATTGAGGAATGTTAAATTCCCATATTCCCAAACCTGTAGCCTTTGAATCTCATTTTCACCTTCCTAGATCCTTTTGATGTTCTCTGCTTTTTTCCACTGCAAACACTCACCAATGCCATAGTCATATTCCGGAATCTTCTCTACAATGAGATCTCGGAAGAGCATGTGAGGATATTGTGAATCCACTCCCCAACCCATAGTTCACATAGCCAGGACTAAAGCCTCCCAATATTTTCTATCCATTATTATTTAGGGTCTCATCGAAGAAGCTCTTATTCAGCTTCATTGACCAGCGACGTGCAATTTTGTTATCCTCCTGATCAGAAGTCGTCCTATCCTGATCTTTAGGGTCGGTGATATTGAATGTGGGAAATTCCCTTCATTAAATTTTCAGTAGGGTCTTCATTGGGTGTCTGATAGGGTAAGTCAGGTTCCATGTCATTTGACTAATACCTGTCGACAGATTCCACATCAATGACTTCATGTGCGGACCTACTGACCATCCCACCGGTGATCAGGTGAGCATCATCTTGGTGCGTCTCGGTGTCTACTTCCATGACCAGAAGCATTCCTTTGGTAAAGGTGCTTCCCATAGCTCCGAACAACCTTGTACACACAGACCACACCATTTAAAAAACTGGTCATATTGAAAGTGCATGGATGTCAGTTGACCTGATCAATGGATGATGTTGAACAATTCTGTAACAGAGACTTACAGAGATTGAATTATTGGTCTCTCTCATCAGTTGTTTCCATTAGAACCAAGATACCCATCACTCCGTATACATTTTGATGATTTTAAAATTCTAGAAGAACAACTTCGGTGTCACGGAACCTGCCAAAATGTTGATCATCATAGCCATAGGAACATATTCTATTATTCCCATAGATACATCCACTATTGTGAAGGAGATGGTTTTGAATATGTCGCCCTCCATCATAGTTCAAAAGTTTGTATGGATTCCTAAAGGATGTGGATGAAAATTCTGGGGATGTGGCCATGGTACATACCTCGAGATCCTCCACATATTATTACAGCTCTGGGTCTGAATCACCGACCACACCCTCCCCAAGAGGACTCCCTCTACAGGCCTCCACCTCCCATGGGGACTCATCTGATTCTTCCGGTAGAGGGATGTGCTCTCTTAATTTCATGTATATAAACATCCTAGGGAATGTTCAATCCAGAAAAACCTTCACCCAATCCCTCAATGGTCATAGATCACCCCAAGAGTGCACAAATTCCTCCATCTCACCCAGTTATATCTCCCCCTCAAACTAGGATAATTCAAAGCTGGCCTTGGCAGGGCTAATCCCATGAAAATCTATCACGAGATTGTTCAGGTGTATCCACATATTAGATGGGATGAGGAATTTCTTATTGACATATCAGATTTTCCAAGTCTATGGGAAGATGACATTCTCTGGAAAGTCCATACGTTGTAACCACTTCCCTAGAGCCCGGTTGGATATAATAAAGAACCCCCTAGGCGACCTCCCCTCAAGAAAACTCTGTCCCTCTAGGACTGTTGGATCCACTACTGCATCCTCCCTTTTCATTAGTGCATAATTATCTGCAACTGCAACCCTACCTCCATGAGATGTCATCCACACCTTCCGGCCTTGGCCTCATGGTTGTGGAGAAACCCCATCACAGAACAAGATGGTTTTCTACTTTAGCAACTCCCATGGGTAGGCTGCCTCCCATCCCTAGAATAACTCTTTCACCTACCCAAATATAGATGTGGGAGGGGGAAGATCATTTCACATCATCCCATCAACTCGCATGAAGATGAGCTACATCTACCTCACCACACACAAGTGATCCTTATGGCGCACCACCATGTAGACTTGCGGGGTCAACAGCTGCATACACTAGAAGTGTCTTGTGAAACGGTGTGGGTTTACTGTTCACAGAGAGTCTTGAAGTCATCCCACACCTTAAGGTATCCACCATATAAGGATATTAGGTTGGGGAAATGATCTTCCATTCGCTGCCCATCATTAGTGAACACACCTGTTGGAAATGGGAATGGGTGGATGTTAAACTTGTCCGCCTTGCAGACACAGTTCAACACCAATAGTGGGATCAACATAGTAAGAAATATTCCCACCAAATTCATAATGTCTGGACAAAACACCCAACTTATAGGGGATATTGGGTTCATATATTCATAGATACCTCTAACATTCACCGCTATCCACCCATAGAGATGGTGAAGCAGCCAAAATATCCTTTGAGGCTTGTTCCCCTCACTGATATTCCATAGAATCTTATACATCGTCGAGATCATTGGGATATCATGGTTTACCCATCCCCCTATCACCCACATAGATTCCATAATAAAGGTTCTCGGTCGCACACCCACACTGGTATCCCTCACCAGTAGTATCAAACTGCAGATGTGTGTCCTGAGGAATGTAGCTAACCTAACCTTCAGTAGCTGATCGGTACTGACATCGAATCCCCTAGTTTCCCAAATGATGTCCTCCAAGAGATGATAATATGAGTCCTCCTTTCCTCATTGATCACCTTTCTGGAAGGTTGAAGCCCTCTAAGGGATCTTACCGTCTTTCGGGAAAATCAGGAATTGCTTGCATGACCGTTTGAAATGGACGTCACTCAATAATTCTTTTTACTCCACAAAAATCAGGTCAATAAATTCTTTTTCCATTGGAGGCATTTACTATGAGTCCTCCCATGCATTCACAATGGCAATAAATTCATCATAAATTTCCACAATTAATGGGACCCCCAATATCTGTTATAGGTCCCTCAAGCTGATGATGAGCTCTAAATGATGCAAATGAAATGATTTGGTACCCGATGACCATCTATTATACAGTCATGGCATCAACTGGTTCGGCTGGTAGATAAGGAATTAGGAATCCCAAGATGCATTGTACATGCCCACTCTCGTAAAATCTTCCCCGAACCCCTTACGTGATGCCCATAGCCTGTAGGTCCAGGAACAAGCATCCCTAAAATTGCCACCCTACCCCGGATCCCACTCGTCAGTCCACCCCTTCTCCGGGTTCCCTAGGGCCAAATTCCAGTATGGTGTGTTATAATAGGGGATATATCTCTAGCTACAGTGCCTTCTTGTTGACATTATTCACATGTCTGTATTGGCTATAAGCGTAAATAGTTGTGATTTCCTCCCATGTATGGTTTTATGTCGCCCTGAACCGGTAATTCTTGCATGGTGTGCTCTTGCATTTAGTATGGTGATCTGTCCCTACTAACCGCTAGAATGCAGACTTCACCCCTCAGACCAATTTCATACAGAGGGAGGCTTTTGCAGATTGGGTAGTTCTTCTGGCTCTCTGACAGAATCCCAACTAGTGAATCATCATTCTTTTGGATTTGAATGAATTCGTCGATCCCAGGGCTATTCTCCATCTCTTCCCTCTGAGCGGCATCAACAAGGCCTCAATATCATCTTTCGGGTGAGGCATTCTATTTTCAGAAATTAGTCCTTTTTGATATATTTCACGAAGCACGTTTACAGAACATGTTTTCGAAGATCATTTGCAGTGATCGATCGCAACAAGAAATCACATAGCCCTTCCCCCGACCTTGCAGATAGAAGTTTTGGAGGACACCCTGGCAGAGTCAAAGGACTCACAATGCGTTGTGATGTAGAAAGCACGATTCATGGCGAGCATTCACAGAATGTGAGGAGATTTGCGAATCAAGAGCACTAAAACCAATATAAATAGTGGAAAAAGAAAAAGAGTGATGTTATCCTCCCCTATTTATAGGTGATGACCCCTTGGGATTCATGGCATGCTTGACCTCAGCGAGCTTCATGGCACTCTCAACCCTCACGTCACCTATCTCTCTTTTGATCGTCAATAATAATTTTTTATTTGAATTGAACAAATGTTATGGATATTGACCCCCATAATTAGAGCCTCATTTTCACTTCAGCTCCAAATCTATGGTGGGAATTTGTTGGAGAAAAAATATTTTGAGGAAAAATCTATCGCAAAAAAGGAAACCACCTCTGATGTGGCATCAATGTGAATCCTATTTGTAGAGCCCCGCAACATAACGACTGGCACGAAGCTACCTCCATCATGAGTTCCACAATGCAATGTGGTGGGAGGCTCCACGATATGAATGATGTTTGTGGAGCGGCTGTGAAGAAAATATTCAAGAGGATCTGTGATCTAAAATACCTTTGTGAAGCCACCGTTAAAGAAAGAAGTGGGAAGCTCTATAATCCCAAAAGACGATCGTGAATCCGCTACGAAGGAATGAGGTGGGAGCATATGCCATCCGAAAGATGATTGTGATACCATTGTGGAGAAATGAGATGAGAGGCACTGTGGTTCTGAGACAGCGGCACATGGCTTCACATCGGGGGATCTTATCTTCATGCAACATCATACCTATAAATATTGGGCTTCACTTGAGTCCAAAAGAACAATCCTCCGACTATTCATCTTCTCAACTCTCAGATCTCAAACTTCATTATTCTTTATAAAAAATTAGGTATTAAAGGTACATTGGCATCGTGAAGGGCATTTCCTTTGGCTTAACACAAACCCTATTCAATCAAGTATTCCCTTCGCGAAGAAAATGGGACATCGCAATGGAAAGAGATATATAATGGGACTTGTGTATTCATAGTGAACTCATGCTTCATGATCTAGTTGCCTGAGATGCACCCCTCGCAGCGCTGGATGAAACAGCCCCGGCCTTCGGGTCGAGTCCCCTATGTGGTGAGCTCCGGCCCGAACTTCCCTCGCAGTCCGTTGGTCCAGGCCCAGTAGACCAGGACAAAAATTCAGTGGGCTGACCCACCCAATGTGCTGGGTAAAACACAGTGACTCTGACCATGTCGACGAAATCTGGGTCGGACCATACCGGGTGAGGCCCAGTCGGTCCAACCAGGACGGACCTGACCCATTCCCATTACTGACCCATTACCTTAATGGGCCATATCATTTACACAAGACGTCCATTTGACGAACCATCAACGGTGCCAGTATTCAGGGATCGAAGCCTTCCCTTTGAGAATACACCATTGGAGTTCGAGGTATATTTGAGTTACGGTCAGGTTGGATCATACAAGAATCCAACTGGGCCCCTGGGACTAAATGGCTAATAACTAATAGACCGGCATCCCTTTGACACGCTGTCTGTTGCGTTGAGACACATATGTAGTGGCCGACCATTGAGATACTTCTTCCTCGCACATAAAGATTGTTGTAGTATTTCCTAGTAGCTCATGGAGTGGATCCTTCGAGTGATGAGAAGACAGAGTGCAGAGACCTAGTAGCTGGCAGACCTGACAACTGCTTGACCAATTCGACTCCGAGTGATTCGACTGGCACAGTGGAGAGTGCCTAGTAGTTGGCAGCAGACCCATAGCGGAGGAGTGCCTGGTAGTTGGCAGCAGACCAGTTGTAATCAACAGGAGGAGTACCTCTGCAGGCTATTAGGGGGAGCGTCTGATTGTTGTTGGTAGACCCCCAACAGAGGAGCACATGGTAGTTGGCAGCATACCCTCTATACTTGACAAGGGGAGTACCTCAGCAGTCCAAGGATAGTGAGAAGATCCATGGTGTCATGAAAGAACCATTGTACTCGAAAGAGGAGTATTTCTCCATTATTCGTGGTTTAGATAAATAATATCCTGGTTTTTTTCGGAGTCAATGACCCTTGTTTTTTACTCATGATTGAGATGGTTCACTAGATAAAATATGTATATATATCGGCATATACCAAATTAATGGATATCCATTGATTTCATACTTTTTGGTTTATCCTTCTTGGCTTTGGTGAGACCATGAGGGTCTCGGGGTCCCTACTGAGTATCGTTATACTCACCCCTACACGGGCTAATCCCGTACCTTGTTGTGTTGGTTACAGATAACGAATAACGCTGATTGTGGTAGAGAGTAGCAGGAATGGACAAAACCCGAAGGTGGACCACTCGGCGTGATGGTACACAGAGCAGACGGATGGATGAAAGTGTTGAGGAGGCCATCTGTAACTACCCTTCAGGTAGGAACCCTAGAGGATGAACCAATAGCTATTTTAATTTTCTTCAGTAGTACTTTCTTTTCAGTTGAACTTCTACTTTATAGCTGGGCTTGAATTTCCGGCCCCTTTTACTTTCCATCACTTCTTTTGTATACAGATTTAAATTGTGTTTTGCTTCCAGCTATGTACTCTATTGTGTTTATTTACAATTATAATGGAAATTTCTTCCCATTTTAGGGATTTATGAATTTGGTGCTAAATTCCATCCTCTAGCCTATGGAAGGTGTGCTTGGGGAAGTCACAATACTGGCCCCGGGTGACGAGTCATGACAGATGTTTTATTTTAAACAAAATATATTTTTTAAAACTCATTATTTGTATTTTTTATGATTTATTATTATATTATTTTCATTTATAAAAAATGATACATAAAATGTTCTCCATGAAAATTCATTCATAATTCCTCTTTAGTGGGCGTACGTTATATTCCACGTCCATAAACATCAATTTTTTTTACAAAATATTATGAATATACATGAAAATTTTTAAAAACTACTTTATTACTAACATTGAATTATATTTCAATGATTTAAAAGATATATTTTTTATGAACCATTTTCTACACAGAAATCATTATAGTCTTTTTAAAAATGCGTAAATGAAATATTTTTTATCATATACTACATGAATGAATTTTTCCACCATTAGTACCATTAATTTGTTTTTGGATTCCTTTATATGATTCCTTTTATATTATAAAATAACATTATTTTTTCAATATTATGTGAATTTCTATTTAAAATGATATAAAAATAGAATATCATTTTCAAATGTTTTAAATAATGGTTTAAATGAACATTTAATGTTATTTTTCATGAATGTACTCATTTTTATATGTTATCATGCTAATATAGAATATTTTATTATGACACCATACACATTTTTTCTTTGGATGAATTTTGTTGATTATAAATTATGTAATATTCTATAAAAACTATTTATTCCCAATGGGATAATTTAGTTACAGAGAATCCCTCCTGAAATACATTCCTCTTCCATAACTTATAAAACGATTAAATTATAAAATAACGTTTAAAACCATTTCTTTTCCCTAGGATTTGATGTCATGAATTTTTATGATCTATTGAAACACATATGATGAATTTTCATTATATATATGTGGGAACGGGATTATATAGACCTACAATTCCTTGGGTAATTATAGATTTCAAATGGGATAATACGGAATGCTATGGGTAGTGAATCCGATTCAGTAAGGGACTATGTCCACTATAATAGTATAGGGAGAAAAAAATGATGGAATTGGAGTGAACCAAATAAGATATGATGACCTTGGAAGTAATTCATTACTTAG
The DNA here is from genome assembly GCA_963277665.1 of Viscum album. NCBI lineage: Eukaryota > Viridiplantae > Streptophyta > Magnoliopsida > Santalales > Viscaceae > Viscum > Viscum album. Next base: position 1,023,089,130 of record OY728143.1, read on the forward strand.
GAAATGGTTTTCTATACTTATTTATATATCAAAAACATATTTATGTTGATTATGAAATGTTTTCATTGTAGAACCTTTAAAATTGATGATTCCAAACACTTATGACATATGTATTCTATCATGAATAATCAATATTCTATGATTTATGAATATTAATCATTAAATTATTGTGTTTTATTATTGAAAGATATATTCTAGTTCTCACACTATTATTATTTAATTATTCCCACATAAAAAATTAATCGACATCTTTTTTACCCTTATTGATAATTAGGGAATACCTTTTTATATGCTCTCTTTCCAAAGATTATGAAAAACTGTATTAAGTAGGGTATTTATACGAATTTTACTATGTGAGAATATATTTGTAGTAGATATTGAATAACTTTCATTAAATAAGATTATAATATGTGTAGTTTACAAATACTATAATAATTTATTTTCTTGAGTAATGTTTTTTTATGAGATATATTGAATATTAATAAAGTATGATAGAATATATAAGTATTCATTTCTAGGAAAACCTCATATGGTATATTGTAATTTTTTATTTAATATTTAGAGATAATTATGATATATTTTTTAATAAAATTAAGTATAATAAAATTTATATCATAACATCTTTATGCATTAGAATTTTTGGGACTCTGTGGTTTTCCTAGAAAATTCATCTCTGTCTTGATATAGGAAAGTGTATGTGATAGTGTAATAGAATCATTAAGTGGTAACAACTATAAAAGGGGTATATTGGGTAATGACTCGATCATCACTAATGTATAAGGTGCATGTTTATGAATACACACATAACTATACACTCTAAATAGATATTCTCATTTTAATTCACATTTTAATTATATATATTTATAGAGGATTCAGATAAATAATGAACATTATTGAGTAAGTATACAAATATTTTTTCATATATTGAAAATAAGGGGTCATTATTTCAATATACTATGGATGATTTTTCATGGTTACCCATTATGTCCGCTATTTCTGACACTATGTTTTTTGTTAATAGTCAATGGTTCAACCTTTCAAGAATTTTATTTACATGGTATATGATGGGATATTAAATTAAAATTTTCATGATAAAACAAATGAAATTGTTTTTTGGAATAATAAAATTTACAACCATGGTCGCTAAATACTCTCAAGATATGACCGGTATCATGAATCATAATGATATTCCAAATATCCAATAGGAGAAACACATCAATATTTTGTTTTTAATGTGGAAAAATCCATATTACATTGGTGGATAACATTACAAACTAATATGTTTTAAACAGATCTATAAAAATGAAATATATTTTTTTATCAATTATTCAGAACCTGAAAATGTTTGTTTAGAATCATAATTTAGAAGGTGACATAGATTACGGGTGGAATCTTAACAAGATTATGTCGAAAGATTATGAAATGGAATTCATGAAAATGGATGATTTTATGAAGTAAAATTTGAATAAGTAATTTACTTAAATAATTAACATGAAAATAGTTAGAGAATATTGGGAATTAAATAGGAATGATAATGAATCCAGTTGGAACAGTCCCGAAAATTCCATCACACATGAAAGGTATGCTTCATATTTTTTCATCGATCCTGAAAGGATTTTTTCAGATTAAATAATTTATTAAGAACAAATATATGAATGTAATAGAATATATGAACCATAGATATTTATGAAGAATCATTTGATGTGATATCAACATAGAATTTATAAATGGGGACTCTCAACATCCTTATTGTTTTGTAGATGAAAAGAGAAATATTCGAATTTGAGGAAATTAAAATAATAAAACCCATCATGGAATTGAATTTTTTTTCCAACATTACATAATTTTGGAATGATTAACTCTAGAAATTTAATTATGAGTTTTGGTAACTGTTTTAAATATGTATATAAGGCCACTTATAAAAAAATATTGATGTTATGTAAATAGGTCAATCAATTAAAGGAGACGTTAAAATGATCATCTAGATGTAATACCCAAAATCCAATTACATTATTACAGAGAATATATAAATTGATTAAATTAGTATATGAATCTATGGTTTATTGATGAAAATCAGTATCCCTGAACTCTTAAGACCATATTAAAATAGAATTCTATGCTTATAAAAAAATGCTAAAGTGGGTCATGAGAACAAAGTTATGAATAGTATAATTAATATAAACATTATAAATATAATGGTTTTTTTTCATGATATAACCATACATTGATATCTAAATAATTTTCTAATGGAATAATCTCACTATCTCAATGATTTGATATTCAATTTTTAATAATAACGTTTAATGGTGTGATGATTGCAACTCGTGGTTGTAGAAACCCTATAATTGAAGTTTTGGTGGAATGAGATTCCAGAAATAATATTTATTCAGGTTATTGATGAATTTTATTCGATTTTGGGTGTGGATTGGCTCTCTCAATATAGATTCCATATGAATTACTATGTAAGGGAAGTAATATTAGATATTTATATCAACCTATAATTATTTTAGTGTGAATATGGATATGAATTTCATGTGCATGTTTCGTATTTTTTATGTGTCGTAATTCCAGTTCATAAGTGGAATTTTTTCAAATGGTTAGGGAGAAACTAAAAATTTAATATATTTATATTCATTGGGATTATGATAATGTGTTCTTAAATTAATTCCATAGTCTTCAACTAAAATTTAAATTAATGTTTTTAATTGGACTCTTACCTACTGTAACAAATATTTCAGAGACTCTATAAATAATAGGATAGAAGAATTTGTTGTAATTGACTAAGAAAACCCATGATAATTTTGACAATGGATTCATCTTACAAGTGTGTCACATTGGGGTTCATCTATTATTTTTGTTATCAATAATGATTAGGAAGTACATAATTTCATTTATAAATGATAAAATTACAAGATCACTATCAATAAAAACTATTATTTACTCTATAATGATTAATTTTTTATTTCTTACATGAAGCTCAATACATTTTCAAGATTAAAATATAAAATATAATACATCAACTAAGTGTCAAGAGGGAGGATATATCAATAACCACAATTCTTATGAGATATAATTATTACGAATTTATAGTGATGGAAATTGGAAATACCAATTCCCCTACTATCAGCATTGATCTAAGGAATAAGTTATTTATATTTTTACATGATCAGATTTTGGAAATCCCGATATATTAAAATTTTATAAATTTATAGAGAAAATAATAGTATGAATATAATTTGAGGATAGTGTCGAATACACAAATATAGTGGATGATTATGATAAATTTACCATTCATAAATGCATTAAATATAATGTCACATTCATGGGTGATATAATATCGTGTGAGGGTACATAAGTGGATTCATAAAAAATAAATTCTCATTAATAGTGTCCTAGACCAAAACAGTAAACATGATCAATTGTTTTGTGGCTTGGTAGGATATAACCAATGTATTGTGAATGATTTCTCATGGCTGTATAATATAATAAACTTGTAGACATGGATGGGATTTATGATATATTAGATAAATTAATGTGATTTAAATTTCAATGAATGTAAAATAATATTGGTCATTAGATATATACATACACTAGCCTAATGCGGATATGTGTTGTTAATATTTAGTAATGCATTGAATAATTCAGTGTGATTCTATTAAATCCCCTCTAATTTTTTTAAATCATGAGTTTAAGTTAGTAATATTACATTATTTCACTTATAGGAACAACTTAGGATTATATTTTTAGATAATTTTGTCATAACTCATACATATGAAAAACATAGAATTTAAAGTGTACACTTCTGATTTGTATTCATTTTTTCCACCATATGAAACATCTTAAATAAAACATGATTTCATTTCATGAAAACTATTCAAGAATTTCAACATAACCATTCTGATTCTATTACCCATACTAAAATCCTATTATTTCTTTCACAAATGTGGTATGAGTACAAAAATATTAGTAAGGGACAATAAAAGAATAAAACCATTAGTTCAGTGAAAACCATGAAAACACATGAAAACCCGTTTCCTGAAAACATTTTCTTTTACTAATAATTGTTGATATTATTCTACTAAAAGTCATTTATTTTAACTTTTTATAAATAAAATTTACAATAAAACTCATTCAAAATAATGGAATAGTCATGTAGTTACCTAGAGACGTCATCTAATAGAACCCTTACAAAACACATACAAATTGGAATAACCAAAAGGTTATCTTCCAATATATTTGGGAATATAACATTCTCATTAACTAATGATTTATATTTAAATATAGAATAACCCATTATTTAATATATAAGTGGATCATCCAACATTATCACATCACACCAATCATAAATAATATCTACGATCCAAAACATGGGTAAAACATTTCATCATTTGAAAAACAAATTTAAACTCATATTAAAGTAACTTTTTGATATCAAAATAGTATTTTCATTCAAAATCAATTTTCAATACTAAAATTTAAAAGAAAAAAAATATAGTGTTTATCATTTCACAAAACATGGAATATTTCAAAATAATGGTATAAATGAAATAATAGACATGGATGTAGGATAAATCATTATGAAAATATTTGTTAAAAAACTAATGGATTCCTTTAAAAAAATCTAATAAAGAAATATATGCATAAAATAAATATTATAAATCATTATGTCGATATAATTAATATTAAAAGTTATTTTAAAATAATGAAATTGAATAGAAATGGAGTTTATGTAAAAAAATAAAAGAGGATTTATTTAGAAGAAAATTACTTTATCAATTTGGATGTATCTAAATAATTATCCCAATAAAATAATAACATTAGAAAAAATAATAAATACAATTATAATAGATAAATTCATGATTTAAAATGTTAATGAGGTTGTATATACACCTTATATAATAATAATGTTGTATAAATTCATGATATGCCACAACGAAATGAAATTGTGAATGAGTCCTTTACTTTGTGTTCGACATGTCACATGTGACATTATCTTCCAGAATAATAAACATATTTTAATTATTTAATTTTATTAGAATTTTTTTATGTCTCATTATTCATATTATTCTACTTATTAACATGATATATATATTTACATAATCAATAATTTTTATGTCAGATGTTTTGACCGTATACGAATTATGTATCAAAATGTCATTGGTATGATGACTATGGTCAAAGAGGTCAATATATAAAAAAGTATAGAATACTATTAATGAAATAATTTTCATACTTCTAAATAAATAATAATTTAAAATTGAATAATAAAAATTGATATGTGGTGGTGACGAAAGGGATCTCATCACTTCGAGGATGAGGTTGTTAACACATCCACGAATAACATTATGTTTTCTTAGTGAGTAAAAATGTAAAAATAAGTTGATATTTTATCTTTAAATAATGATACATAAATCATAAATATGATATATATTTCATATATATCATTAATATTTACTATCATTATCATTTTATGTAACACCCCGACCCCGGTTACCCAGAGTAGGTGCATTATTATATTACATTGGCATGATCATAAAAGATCAAGTCTCGAAACACCGAATAGTATAATAGCCTTGGAAGTTATACATACATTCATAAGGATTACATTAAATCATAATGTGAAAAAACTACAACAAAATTGTGTCCATAATCCACACTCATATCCCCACAGACTATCTCTACAGGTCAGTCATTAAATACATCTTCGCATCCTGGGAAAAATAAAACATAGAAAGGGGTGAGCTCAAATACTTAGTAAGGATATCAATATAGCGGAAAAATTCATAAATAAGCATAAACATTTAAATAAATGTATAAAACTAAAAACATCCTTTTAAACATGAACTTCAACATAATATGGAAAATATAAAATCAAATAATTCCATTTACATACTCACATTGATATTCTACTAGTCAAATAATCACATGCAATATCAATAGCAAATTTCATAATGATGGAATGAATAATGCCAGACATTCAGAACCACATATTCAAGGCCTTTTTCCAAGACTACAAATAATATTTTTTCAAGGAATTGTGCCAATACACTTGTTTGTATCATGAGACCTATCAATGCATCGAGGATCTATAGCAGGCTCCACCCGTCACTTACTATGTCCAATGCATTTCTCATATTAAAAGGTTTAAACATAACATAAACATTTGTATTAAAACTACAATATGAAATGTCAATACGTTATACATAAATCATGAATGGTATAAAAATAAAATATCCATAGTCAAACATATCACAAAATAGTCAATACAATATTGAAGATTAGAATCATAATAAATCAACTTCAAAAAAACATAAAATCCATCAAAAGATGTTGACATTGATGAAATCAAAACCTTTTTAATGAAATATCTCCTTCTATTTTGAAATCATTTAAATATCATGTAATATTAAGGAAAACATTTATTTTTGGAAATATTCTTATAAGATTGTACGGGAAGCTACAATGATGTTATAAGGGCAGAAAATAGCCGCACCTGCCATATAAGTTAAAAAAATATTCTTACCATAATTTTGTCAAATAGGTTATAAAGGACCTTCTTTGGAAAAAGATGGAAATATTCCCTTATAAAAATCATATAAAAGTCAATCAAGTTTTAAAATGACTTAAACCCATAGTCTAGTAAATAGTAAAAATGTTTTGAAATACATTTCTAAGAAACATGGATGTGGATGATAAAGAGGTCCATGTATAATATTATGTATAAATAACCTCAAATAATGAAGAGATTGTAGAATTAACCCTTACCTTGAACTTTTCATTGGTCGAGGTTAGTTTAAACTCCTATATAATTGTGAAATAATTTTTATTAAATTATAAATGAATCACATACATTAATATGATATCATATATGATCTTTTACCAGTGCTTTGTTAAGAATATCTGAGTATTATCGTTGTTTTGGGCGTTAACAGATTCATTTTACTTTATATTCTTTTTTATGTGAGTCGTATTTGTTATGCATTGGATGTATCGAATTCATATACAAAATGATATCAAGTATCTAAACATTATTTTTAATCATCTAATGAAAATTATTCTTGAATGAATATGATGGAAAATTAATCTCATCGCGTTCGTGAAGACGGTAATCTGTACGTACGCACGAACGACAATATCATTCTTCGATATTATAATAATATATAATTGGATGGTATATCATATATAAAGATTAATTATCATGATATATTTATTATTTACATCAATTACATATCATTATTAAACAAATCCAAATAATAATGTATTGATTAACAATTTCACGACGACGTTGAGACGGTAAGTCGTGCGTACACACGTATGGTGATATGTCCTTAAAAGGATGGATAGAATAATGAATTTGGTTGTATCCTATTTATAATATGATCACAGTATATAGAATATACTGGATTTATTATTTTATAATGGAAACAACAAAGAAATAGGAAGTGGAAGAATAAAAGAACATGAAAGAGGTGATGAAATATTTACCTCCTCTTTGGGTTCTTCCATTTGATTTGATCAAAAGGGATCATTATGATAGATTAATGACCAATGGAAGTCCTCTAAGATGAAGGGAGGATATTTTAGAGGGTATTTGGGTAGGGTTTGGCAAAGCCAAATGGCTTGGAAGATGTGAATTAGAGTGAAGGGGGAGTGCCCTTTTATAAGAAGGGTGAGGGGCATCTTAGGAAAAGATTAAAATATTACTTTATAATAAATTATTTTCAGCATATAATGGCTTAAAAGTGTATTATTTAAAATATAAGGTGAGGATTGGTTGAAAACCACTCAACCAATAGTTTTTAGACAGTGTTGGGTCACTATATTAACTTTATCATTTCGATTTAACTCTTAGTTAAATAGTTTGACATTTACCATGTCTCTTTTTATTTTTATATTATAAGGTTACGAAACATAATATATACATCCAAGAGAACCCCAATTGGTTCATTAATGACACACCTATCATTATATATGTTCTTTTGCAGAACATTAGTTTCTAGTAATAGAATATTAATTATTAATATAATATTTGTTTTCAAAACTCTTTTATGTCAATTTTGACTCTATTTGGTACTTTGTTTTGTCTAAATTCATAACAGAATTTTTTCATCGAAAAAAATTCATCTAACCAAATATTATATTTTATATTAACATAGAGAATTAGACTAATTCATTAAAAGTCTCAACTTGAATTTATTTGGATATTTATAATATCAATTATTTTAATATTTCATTAATTACGTAATTATGGCATCATCATTGTGTCATAAATAAATCAAATTATTTAATGTCTAAAAAATATAAATTAAATACCATTATTTAGGAAATATATTTCCCTTTCTAATGAATATTTATAGTTTAATTTATCATATCTATACCCCTATATTAAAAATGTTTTATTTACTAATCATTGATTTTAACTCTTTTAAATATTATTTAAATAAACTAATAATAAGTGTGTTAATATAATACAAGTGGATAAAATAGGTTAATATATTATTTATAAGGTTGTTTTTGGTCGAACTATACTTATCCAATAGAATTAGAACATGTGTTAGGGTAATAATAATATCATTTTTTCCTTAATTATCTTATTTACTTTAAACAGTTTTAAATAAAAGTAAAAAGTTACTATTCACCTAAAATTATTTTTATCTTATTGAACCACATTTTACTCCTTTATATTAACCATGTCTCTCGGATTTTTGAAATTAAACTCACTGATGCAGTAAAATTATGTTTTATATAAATTTGCAAATACTCCTAGGAGGTAGGTAAAAGACGGTAAATAGTTCAATAAAAAAATTTATATATCTAAAATTATTATAAACAGACTACAATGAATTAAATTGAACATATATAAGTATTATGTATCTATTTTGACCAAAAATAAAATAAAATTAAATAAATATTTATTTAAAAAAATCCAGTTTTAAACAATGACTCAGTGCTTTTCAGCATTCATCAATAATAGAATGTTTTCAGAAAAATACCAAAACTTCTCCCTAAGATAATTTTGATATTCCGAATCCAAAAATGATGTCCAGTTTGAAGAATAAAATTTATAAAATTTCAAAAAGTGGGTATTACTATTCATAACGGCTATTTTTATTGGTTGTGGTGTGTTAGAACTCGAAGTTACGTACATCCCACACTTTTGTATTATTCAAATAGAAGCGTACCGTGGAAGCATAGGTTGTTACATTCTCCCCACCTTCAAATAATTTCGTCCTCGAAGTTTCTAGAATATTACTATATAAAATGACTCGGTTTGTTCTTCATCATAAGTTCCTCAGATACCCACATCACCTCTTCCATCTTATAGTTTCACCGTAGAAAATTTACCAGACGAGTCGTCCGGTTTTTCAACACTTGTTCTCTTATATCAAGAACCTTGAAAGCTCTTCGTAATAAGACAGATCATGTTTCAGTTCAAATTCCTCATAGGTGTGTACATCTGTTGGGTCTGTCATGTATTTTCTCAATAGTGATTCGTGGAATACATCATGAACTTTGGAAATACTTTGCGGAATTTCCAAATGGTAAGCTACAGCCCCAATTCGTTCTAGAATTTCTAAATGTTTTATGTAATTGGGACTCAATTTACCCTTCTTACCGAAACATACAACAACCTTCCATGTAAATAAATTCAAGAAAACATGATCTCGTACCTGAAATTCCAAATCCTTCCATCGGTTATCAGCATAGCTCTTTGTCATACTTTGAGATCCTGTGATGTGGTTTTGGATTACCTTTTCCTTTTCCATCGTTTCCTTGACAGGTTCTGGGCCTACAAATTTTCTTTCACCAACATCATCCCAACAGGTTGGTGTGTAACATCTGTTTCCATATATTGCTTCAAATAGTTCCATTCGAATACTTGAATGTAAACTGTTCTTATAGAAAAATTCTACAAGTGTTAAATATTGATCCCACATACCTTGAAAGTCACGTGGACATGATATCAACTGGTCTTCTAACATTTGAATAGTCCATTGTGATTGTCTATCAGTTTGGGGGTTGTAGGTTGTGCTCAAACGAATTCATTATCCTGATCGTTTTGAATAATTTTCAAGAATCCTGATGTAAAACATGGATCACTATCAGAAAAAATCGACAGTGGTACTCTATGATGTATTAAAACATCATTAATATATACTCTTGATAAACGATCATGTAGTAACCCTTCCCTTATAGAATGAAAATGATTTGACTTGGTATGATGACAAAAAATGACCCATATTGCATCGTTCCTTCTAGGAGTCTTTGGAAGTCCCATGACAAAGTCCATCGTAATATTTTCCCATTTCCACATTGGTATGGGAAGAGGATTCATGACTCCTCCAGGCTATTTCCTTCCATCATTATTTTGTTGAAAAATCATACATCTTGATACAAAATCAGCAATATCCTTCTTCATTTTGTCCCAAAAAACCGATCCTTCAAATATCTATACATTTTGGTGCTCCCAGGTTTTATAGAGAAATTGGAGCTTTTATCATCATATAACAATTCTCTTTTTAGATCATGTATTTTGGGAACACAAAGTATCTTCCCAAATTTAAAAATTTCACCTTCATACACAGAGTCACTCAATCTCCCATCATTCACAACATTAATCTTCTATTGAAACTCTTCATCACCGATTTGAGAATTCATTATCCTTTCTAATAAAGTTGATTTGGAAACCATTTGAAAAAGTATTAAGGCTTCACATTCCTTGTCTATTCCCATATCCATCATTACTATATCCATGTATATAAGATCCTTTTCAAATCTCATCTTGTTAAAAAATCAATTATATTTTCTACTCAAATCATCTGCCACCTTATTTTCCTTCCTCGGGTGGTACTATATAGTGAGATCATAATCCTTGAGCAGTTCAAGCCATCACCATTGCCTCATGTTGAGTTCTTTTTGTGAGAAAATATACTTCAAACCCTTGTGATCGGTATATATCTCACATTATTCACCATAGATATTGTGTCTCCATATTTTCAAAACAAATATTATAGCTGCTAACTCAAGATCATTAGTAGGATAGTTTTTCTCACGAATTTTTAGCTGTCGTGATGCGTAGGAAATAACCCTTTCATTCTGTATAAGGACATAACCAATTCCTTTCATTGATGCATCACTATAAATAACAAACCAATCATTCCTCGACGGTAGAGTTAATATAGGAGCATTGAATAATCTTATATTCAGTTCTTCAAAAAAAAATTCATAATATTTTGTCCAAACAAATTTAACCACGTTACGTGTGAGCATGGTTAATAGGTTATCCAATCGGGAAAAATTCTGCACAAACAACTCATAATATCCTACTAAACTAATAAAACTGCGAACCACATTTATACTCATCGGTGCTGGCCATTCTTGGATTTCTCTTGTCTTAAAAAGATCAATAATGATTCCATCATTAGAGAAAATATGCCCAAGAAAAGAAATCTCCTGCATCCAAAATTTACACTTGATAAACTTTCCATATAATTCAAATCTTTTAAGAGTGTTCAAGATAATGTGCAAGTGATTTTCATGTTTTTATTAGATTTTGGAGTATACCAAGATATCATGAATAAATACCACTACAAATTCATCAAGATATTCCTTGAAAACTCTATTCATTAGATCCATAATGACAGAGGATGAATTAGTCAATACAAAAGGCATTACTGTAAACTTGTAATTCTTGTACATTGTTCGAAATACTATATTCAGAATGTCTTCCTTTTTCATGCACAACTGATGGTATCCAGATCGAAGGTCAATCCTTGAAAAGTATTGAGCTCCATGCAGTTAGTAAAATAACTCATCAATACGAGGTATGTGATACTTGTTCTTTATTGTTATAGCATTGACCTCCCTATATTCAATGCACAACCTCATAGATACATCCTTATTCTTCACAAAAATGAAAATTGCTCCCCATGGAGAAACACTATGGAGAATAAAGATCTTATTACTCAATTCCTATAGTTGTTTCTTTAGTTCCACTAATTCTACAGTGGCCATTATATAAGGGGTCTTCAATATGGGCCTTGATCATAGAATTAAATCAATGTAACACTCAATTTCTCATTCTGGTGGATGTCCAGGTAAATCATCTAGAAACACATAAACAGATTCTTTCAAAATAGGTACATCCTCTATTTTAACATTCATTTTCTCACCCAAAGTTATTTCATTATATTCCACACCAATAATTTAATTTAGTAGAGCTACTGGGGGTGGATCTAGATAAGAATCGGGTGGTGATGATTATGCTCTAAAGATAAGGTGTTCTTTCTCATCATAATCAAAAATCATAACCTCCTTCTTCTTACAATAAATTTTTGGATCATGTTCATAAAGAAAATCCATACGAAGGATTATATCAAATTCAATCATGGGTATGCTGATGAGAATAGCAGATAAAGAGCATTTATATGCCCCAATGGGAACTGATTCACAAAACATTGTTGCAATAATACTTCCCTTAGGAGTTTTGAATGATAATTCCCATGATAAATCAAATTGGAAATATATAATTTTCATAGAAAACTGGGATGACATGAAACAATGCAATGATCCAGAATCAAATAATGAATTTTCTAAACTCGAGGAAACCATTAAATTACATACCACCATGTCTTCCGGAGCTTCAACCTCAGCAGTAGTGATAGAATAATCATGGCCTTGATCCCTTGGCCTTTTCTGAGGTATGTTCCCTTGACGCTTTGGAAATTTATTTGCATATTTCCCCCATTCTCAATATTTTTAGCATTCATCATTGAGAGCCTCATTCTTCTGCTTTCAATCATAAGCTTGCTGGACTTTTTCTCCACACTTATAACAGACTCACATTCCCATCAGGCATGTACCATGGTGTTTCTTCCACATTTTCCATAGCATGGATATTAAACTATATCATTCTTCCCCTATTTTTCCATTTCCAGAGTGTTCAGCAGATCTCTTCTTCTCCTGATTTTGTTAAAAGTCATAGGACTTAGAGAATTTTTTTTCTATCTTGATAGTACATAAGACAATATCTTCGTACGACGAGAAGGATTGTCAGACTAATGCTCGATGTAGAAATGTTTTTAACCCATCAAAGAAACGATTAATCTTACTACTTGGGATACGTATATAATCTAAATCATTCCTCGCTGACCTTGTAAGGTTAGCCTCATACTTTGGACATTCTCATCCTCCTTTTTCCCCAAACTCAGAAATTGTCTTTCCATATCCACTTCATGTTCATGAGGACAGTATTTTTCTATGAAATTTTATTTAAACTCCCTCCATTCAATATTTGATACTTCATCATCTTATTTTGTGTGTTGAATCAATGACCACCATTGATCAGCATCTCCACTGAGGTCGTAAACTGCCATGAAAACTTTTTTCATTTCGATACTCCCCAAGTTGTGGAATATTTTCTCTGAGGAATTTATCCATTGCTCAGCTACTAGTGGATTTCTACCCCATTCAATGTTGGTGGTTGTTTCCTCATGAAGCGATACAACATTGATCATCCACATTGTCGATCAGGGTGCTCCATACATGTAAGGTTGTTATTCATAACCTGAGTGAGTTGTCCTAGTATGGTGATTAGCTGATCAGAACCAGTTGCATCACTAGCTCCACTATAATTATCTTGAGCAAGAGAGAAATCCATATAGGGAGTGTGTGCATTGTTACAGTTTTCATTCCTTCCACTATGCACCATTTCTAAACAATGGCATAATCTGTATTAGTTTAAGAATTTAAATACATAATTCTAAACTTCTAAAACACTTAACAAAAATTGAACAGTTTATGGACACAATCCATAATCATAAAAAATCTTTTCTATGATGAAGTATATACTCATAAAGCCTTCATAATTGTTTTTAATGAAAATGAGAATTATCTTAAGCATATCCCTCGGGAGTGTTGTAATAGAGAGTGCAGTAAGTCCCGTTGTCATGCTCCAGTTCCTGTTCGATTCAAGCTCAATGTGTATTTTTGGGTTTTACCCCTAGGTAAATCTGTACTAGTGCTGCCTCTACTTGATCATATCCAGATAGGGATGTATTTCTTGGAAAACTCACAAAATCTATACAATACCAAAATTCTAAGAAGTTATTCTATACTAACCCTCAATGTCTATCATAGGGTAATGTGCTCCAATTAGAGTTTATCTAAATCTAGATTCTAGGGTTTGTACTAAACTTCTTATGACACCTACTATAATGCCCCGACTCCAGTTACCCAGAGTCGGTGCATTATTACATAACATTGGAATGATCACAAAATCTCAAGTCTCGAAAGACCGATTAGTTTAGTAGACTTGGAATTAATACATAAATTCATATGGTTTAAATTACATCATAATGTGAAAAACTACAACAAGATTGTTTCCATTGACCACACTCATATGACCTTAGAGAATCCTTGCAGGTTAGTCATTAAATAATTTTTATCATCTTGGGAAAAAATAAAACATAGAAAGGGGTGAGCTCAGATCCTCAGTATGGAGAAAAATATAGCAGAAACTTTCATAAATAAGCACAAACATTTATGGAAATGTGTAAGACTAAAAAAGCATTTTAAACATGAACAACTGCATAATATGGAAATGATAAAATCAAATAATTTCACTTACTTACTGACATAGATATTTTACTAGTAGAATAATCAAATGCAATATCAATAGCCACTTCCGTAATGATCGAATGTATAATTCCAAATGTTCTTAACCACAGAGTCAAGGCCTTGTGCCAAGACTACAAATAAGTTTTTCAAGGCCTTGTTCAAAGAGACTAGTTTGTCTCTAGACACATATCGATGCATCGAGTAGCTATTGCGAGCTCCACCCATCAATTACTAAGTCCAATTCATTACTCATATAAAAAGGCATAAAAATAAAATAAATATTCTTACAAAAACTAGCATATGAAATGTCAATACATTATCTATAAACCATGAATGGAATAAAAATAACACATCCACAGTAAAAAATATCACAAAACCATCAATATAATATGGATGATTTGTATCATAATAAATCAACTTCAAACAAGCTTAAAATCCATCAATGGATGTTTACATAGATGAAATCAAACACTTTTTAGAGAAATATCTCTTTCTATTTTTAAATCATTTAAAAGTCATGTAATTATAAAATAAAACATTGATTTTTAGAAATATTATTATATGCTTGTAAGAAAATCTGTTATGTTGTTATAAAGGTGGAAAATAGCTACACGAGCCATATAAGTTAAAAAATCATTCTTAAATTAATTTTGTCAAAAAGGATATAAAGGACATTGTTTGGAAAATAATGGAATGATTCCTTTATAAACATCTTAAAAAAGTCAAACATGGGTATAAATGAATTTAAACCATAGACTAGTATATATTAATAATGTTTTTAAATTCATTTTAAAGAAACATGGATGTGGATGATGAAGAGGTGCTAGTAGATAATTACGTATAAACAACCTCAGATAATGAAGAGATTGAAGAATTAAAAATTACCCTATAATTTTCCTTGGTCGAGTGGAGGTTAAACTTTTTTATAATGGTTAAATAATTTCTATAAAATTATACAAGAATCATATACATTAATATGATATCATATATGATCTTTTAACATTGCATTGTTAATAATATCTTATTATTATCGTTGTTTCGGGTGTTAACGAATATGTTTTCCTTTATGTTATTTTTTATGTCAGTTATAGTTTTTTTGGATGGGATGTATATTATTCATATCTAGAATGATATCGAGTATCTAAACATTATTTTTAATCATCTAATGAAAATTAGTCTTGAATGTATACAATGGGGAATGAATCTCACCACGTTTATGGAAACGGTAATCTATACGTACGCACGAGTGACAATATCATTCTTTTATATTAAAATAATATATAATTGGATGGAATATAATATATAAAGAATCATTATTAAGTTATATTTTTTATTTACATGAAATTAATATCATTATTATACCCATCCAATTGATAATGCATTGATTAAAAATTACACCATGATGTGGAGATAGTATGTCGTACGTACTCACGCACGGTGACATGTCATTCAAAGGATGTATATAATAATGAATTTGGATGTACCATATTTATAATAATATAACAGTATATATATGATACTGGAGTCATTATTTTAGAATGGAAACAACCAAGAAAAAGGAATTGTAAAAAGAATGGAACTTGTAAAAGGTGATAAAATATTTACCTCATCTTCGGGTTCTTCCTATTGATTTGAACAAAAGGTCTCTATAGGATAGATTTTCGCCCAATGAAATATATATAAGATGAAGGGATGATAGTTGAGAGGATATTTGGGCTGGGTTTGGCTGATCCAAAGGGCTTTGAATATGTGAATTTACGATAAGGGGAGTTCCCTTTTATAATACGGAAGAGGGACACCTTAGGAAAAGCTGGAAATATTATTTTATAATAAAATAATTTTCAGTTTATAATAGCTCCAAAGTTTATTATTTAAAGGATAAGGTGGGAATGGGTCGAAAACCCCTCAACAAATAGGTTTTAGACAGTTTTGGGTTACTATATTAACTTTATCTTTAAGATTTAATTCTTAGTTAAATAGTTTGACATTTACCATGTCTCTTTGTATTTTTATATTATATGGTTTATAAAATTACTATATACTTCCAATAGATCCCCATGTGGTTAATTAATGATACACCTAATATTATATAATCCTTTTTTCCTAAACATATATATTTAGGTATAGAATATCAATTAATAATATAATATTGGTTTTAAAAACTCTTTTAAGTCCATTTTGACAAAATTTTGTACATTGTTTTTCAAAATTTATAACATCATTATTACATATAAAAAAATTCATCTAAACAACCCTAATATGTCATATTAACCTATAAAAGTATTTTAATTCATAAAAAAGACTCAATTTACATTTATTTGGATATTTATAATATCAATTATTTTAATATTTCATTAAATAGGTAATTACTGCATCATGATTGTGTCATAAATAAATTAAATTATAAAATGTGTAAAATATATAAATAAAATATAATTATGTAGGAAATCATTTTAGCTTCTTAATGAATATTTATAGTCTAATTTATCTTATGTATAACTTTATATTAAAAATGTTTTAGTTACTTAACTTTAATTTTAACCCTTTTTTAGTAATAGACTGAGACCTTTCCAAGAAAAGAAAAATCCCTTTATTAGAAAAAAGAAATAATAAACTTACACCAGTCTAAAAGAGGAAAATATATATTGATGCATCCTCATAATGGGAAGAAGATAACTAGGCACTTGATCACTCCAATGAAAATCAGACCTACTAACACCTTGCCTAAAAAGACCATCTTCCAATGCATTTACTTCTCTATATGCATGAGTAATAATGAGTTCCTTTGAATAATGTAGATCCAATCATTTATTCCATCTATTAGTAAGCTTCCGAAAGAGATGAATAGAAATTGTCCTAAGAGACAACCCCAAGTACATGGAATCAAATTTTATTCATAATTTAATCCACCCTCTTCTATCATCCTGTTCAACCACCTCAATATAACCACACATCTCTGCTTAGAGAGAAGATGAAAAACCACACTAGCCATAAAGGAAGCCAATAACACATCCGTAATGATCTCTAAAGACCACACCAAAGCCTGAATCACCCATATTTCCACGTGAAGCGCTATATGAATTTACCTTGATCTAACCATGAGAGGGTGACTTCCAGAACACTTCAATTATTCAAATATGTAATGGAAAATTTCCCATGACAGTCACCCTATTTAAAAAATAAAGATTGTGATAATAATTCATACAGAATTTTCCTTTCGGAATAGAATCCTCATGAATTATAGTGAGGATTTCATAGATAACAACACCTACAGAAAAAACCTTCTTCTCATGGTTTATTTTGTTACTAGAATACCAAATAATATTGATCATTTCCTCTGTATCAATGAGAAATAGATAGAAAATTTGTGCTGAGAGATTAATATCAGGCCAACTCTTCATAAAAGTATTCATCGAGTTCATACACGACATTTTCACTTAAAAAATACCGGTGATCTCAACCCACATAGCTGAAGCAGCAACGAAACTAAGAAAAAGGGATTAATGTCTTCCCTTTGTTGATGAAACAAGACACACCTAGAGTATAGGGAGATACCACAAGTTTGAAGATGATCCTCTGTTGGAAGCCTCTATTGGACTTCTCTCCAAGAAAAGGTGGCCCGAGATGATTTTATGAAGCCCATGTTCCAGATATCCATCCATTGAGAACCAGAATCATTTCCCAAATAATGTTTATAAAAACCATTTGAGGAAAGGATCCCGTTTGAAGCAGGCACCCATGCCTAGATGTCTCCCCTAGAAGAGAATAAGTACATTCTAATAATAGAAGTAACATGATTCATAAGACCTTCCATGCATCCATGTTGATCTTTAATTGATAGATCAAAATCTATATTAGGATTATCACCAAGAACAAAATCTTGTAGTAACATACCAATCCAATTACATTTCCAAAAATGAAGGGAGGATAACTTTGAAACGATCCGGAAAGAATCTACATCAATTCTGAAAATGATGTTCATAAAAGAAGGCCAAACAGAGGAATTAATGTAAATAAGATTGCCTAATTTGAGTCTGTGAATAAATCATTCACTATGAAAATAAAGAGATTTGGATTTCATGTTGACACGTCTCCATATAAATCCTTCCTATAGAGAATCATTAAAATAACCCATATTTTTGTTACCCAAACCGCCATCATTATAAGGTATGCAAACAGAATTACAAGGTACCATTGCAAGCCTCCTTTTAGTTACACATCCACTTTAAATAACGATTTTGATAGAGACATTGATGCTCTTGATTACTGGAATCATCAATTTATAAACAATGAATGAATAGACAAATTTAGAGATGATGATATACTTCACAAGACATACTCTACCGACCATGGATAATGATTTACCCCTCCATGAAGAAAGGTGTCTTCGAATCAGTCCAACAATGCTGGAAACATACAAGCCTTCAGTCTCCCCCAAAATAAAGCCACTCCCAAGTAATTGAGGGGTAGTGCTCCTTCTCTAATACCTATCACTCTGATAATGTCATTTTTTCTATTCGATGAGAAGTTCCTTCCAATGTAAAAAAAAGGATTTATTCTAACTAACCACCTATTCTGAAACCATATCATAATGAAAAATAGATTTATTGATGTTCTTGAAAATTTCTTTGTCCCCTATAGTGAATAGGATGATTTCATCAGCATAAAGAAGATGCAATGGAACAACCAACCCTCTTCTAGCATGAATGGTTTTCAAATTTCAATTTCCAAACATGATAAAAAAAACCTACTGTGGTAGTCCTCAGTAATAGAGAAAATGAATGCAGATAAAGGGTCAACCTATCTAACACCTCTTGAAAACACAATGTAGCCTTCTGGAGATCCATTGATACGAACTGAAATGTGAGCTGAGCTCAAAATAGACTTGATACAATTAATATAAACATCATCAAATCCATGCATGGAAATAATCATGCATATTAAGCCCCATTCCATTGTATTAAAATCCTTATTGATGTCCAATTTGAGGGAAATGTTACCAACTTTGATGGGATTTTTGAGGAGATTCACACATTCTAAGGTAGTTATAAGGCAATCCAAGATCAATCTCCCCTTAATAAAGCCATAATTGTTGGCATAAATAATCTTGCAAGAAATGTGTGCTATCCTACTAGGAGGAATTTTTCAAATGATTTTGTGAAAAGTTTTGATCAAGGC
Source organism: Viscum album (assembly GCA_963277665.1). Classification (NCBI taxonomy): domain Eukaryota; kingdom Viridiplantae; phylum Streptophyta; class Magnoliopsida; order Santalales; family Viscaceae; genus Viscum; species Viscum album. Next base: position 1,023,108,927 of record OY728143.1, read on the forward strand.
AACTGTACTGAATAAATGAATTTCATTCGAATTTTCCACTTTCTGAATAAGGACAAATAACAGGGCATTCAAACCACTGGGAATGATACCACCATTGAAAAGGTGTATAACCATCCTGCAAACATCTTCATGAATTATATCCTAATATGATTGAAAAATGAAATTAAAAAATCCATATGGACGAGGATAACTCTCATAGTTGAGGCTGAACACATCCTCCTTGATTTCTGGCTCAAGAGGAATAGCAATGAGATTGGTATTATCCTCTTGGTCCACAAGCCTTAAAATCTCCCTCTCCAAATGATTAATAGTGGAATGTGAGCCACTTAAAAGCTCCTTAAAGTAAGGTATTATGTTCTCCACTAGTTCCTTTATACTATCAATTAGGTTTTCCCCATTTTGGGTTAAATAAATTGGCTTAGAGATCATTCAAATTTTCAGAAGAGAATTAAAAAAATTTTAGTTCCTATCACCATCCTTTAAACATTTAATCTTGAAGGAATCCTTTTGCATGGAGTCCTCATGTTTGAGGATATTGTTGAGCTTGATGATTATCTCAGATTCATCTGAGCACCCATAAGACAAATCCTTACTCGAATTTATCTCTTGGATGTTCTAAATATATGCCTTGAGGGAAGAGATATCTGAATCATGAACGTTGAATTGAGCATCGCTCTAGAATTTCAGATTCCTTTTGATTATTTTGAGCTTGGTGATGCAAGAAAATGCATCATTCATGCAATTTACATAATCTAATATGTGTTGAATGATAGTATTTCAATCTTTATTAGTGACCCAAGATTTATTGAAACTAAATGGGAGAGGGTGCTTAGGTTATTTGTCAAGGAGGTCCAACAGAATTGGATGATGATCCGAATTAAGTCTAGAAAGAGTTGAACATGATATTGATCCCTGTTTATCCAGATAAGCACCATTGATTAATGATCTATCATTTTTGATGTCCACATAACTATTATGATGCCTCCTATTCCAAGTATATTTGGCACCTACCAAATAAACCTCAACCAAGACATTTTCTTTAGTGAATGTTCTGAATTCTCTCGATGAAATGGAATGGCTGACAGCCCCCATTTTTTCATCCAGATTGAGAATTGAATTAATGTCCCTCAAAATTATCTAGGGACTAGAGATGCCTGATTTAAAGGACCCCTTTTCACCCATAGAGTCCTACGATATTGAAAATTATATTTTGCATACACAAAGGTACAATCAAAATCAGTGACTAGATAAATTAAGGAGCAGATGACATGCTTCTCACTTGAAACAACCATGGATGTACTAGTCAGAGAAGAATGTGATAAGACCCATAGCCATTTGACATCATTTTAACACCAATTGGTGTCAATTAAAAAGAAAACCAACTTATGTAAATGGGAAATATTAGGAAGTAATATATTTTTAGGCTCAGACAGACCTATAAGAAGTGGTTTGTGATTCTAGATGAATAACGAAATTGATTTGGTGGTTTCCTTATTAGCATGGCCTTGACAGTTCCAAAATTGCATCTTCATTTGAAATGAACTCTTAGGCTAGGACCCCTCATGTTCCCATTTTCAATAATATGGGTGTTTTTTGATGAACTATACTTATCAAATAAAATTAGGACATATATTAGGGTAATAATAATATCATTTTTACACATCATTACCCAATTTTATTTTATCCATGGTAAATAAATGTAAATTGGTAGTATTCAACAAAAATTATTTTTATCTTATTGAACCACATTTTACTCCTTCAAATTAACCGCCTCTTTTGGATTTTCAAAATTCAACTCATAGAAGTGGTAAAATTAAGTTTTATAAAAATTTTCAAATACTCCTAGGAGGTAGGTAAACGACAGTAAAAAGTTAAATTAAATTTTTATATATCTAAAATTATTATAAACTGAATCCAATGAATGACATTGAACATATATAGGTATTAAGAATCTATTTTTACCTATAATAAATTTATTTAAAATAAATAATAATTTATATAGAAATTAGGTATTAAACAACGAATCAGTGTTTTTCACTACTAATCTAAAAGGGATTGTTTTCAGAAAAATACCAAAAATTCATACTAAGGAAATTTCAAAATTCCGAATCCAAAAATGATGTCCATTTTGAACAATTGAATTTATAAAATTTTAAAAAGTGTGTATTACTATTACTAAATGCTAGAATGATTGGTTGTGGTGTGTTAGAACTCGAAGTTTCTTACAACACATGCTCTTGTATTATTCAAAGTGAAGTGTACCATGGAAGCTTGGGGTGTTAAATTTTACATTCCCTATAATTTTTTAGTCACACATGATTCACATCGCTTCATAAGCTGGTAGTCCCTCATACACCCAAGCAATATTATTTTATACCTTATGAAATGAAACATAAAATGATATATGTTATATAATATTAAATAGGTTTAATTAAGTAATAGATATCATATAAAAACATTTAATCCATCATCATACCCAACCGTGAATGGTGGTGATGGAAAAAAGAAAGAGATCATTTTTTGAGGTTGTATTCCACTATACATGTGAATATTTTTTTAGTATCCCATTTGATAGAAGTATGTGTGGTCTATGTATTACCATAATATAAAAAACATTAATCATATATAATATATATATTTTAATATATTATCAGGGTTAATGATAATTGATTGGGTGGAGGATGAAATAAAATAAAAATACTCATCGATAGACGATACCTCTTCATCTGAAAACACCTTTTGGTTTTCATCAAATGAAATTATTGGTTTTATTTATTCCAATAATAAATAATATATAATTAAATAAGGGAATTATAAAAGTTATTTGGTCCAGTATTGGCCAAATCAATTGGTTTTCATGGTATAAATAGAAAAGAATATGGGTGGGGTTTTATATGTGAGTTGCGTGGCACCCTTGTATTTTTTTTGAATGATGGATTTCAACCCACGTTTCTTCTATGATACCAATCCCAAATAATGGTAAATATCTATTATATAAGGAACAAGGTCGAAATAGTTTTATGATATGGGGTTTTTACAAGTTTCGATACATTTTTTCACCATATATTCTGAGTTTAAGTACTAGGTAAAGTTGTTTTTACCGTAATTGATATAATTAATTTCAATTGTTTTCAATAATCACATTGGTAAAATATAATGTTGGCCATATTGGATATTATAAAAGAATAATATTAAAAATATTAATTCAAATATTTCAATTTCAACTCTCATATGTATAAAATTTTAATTTAATTTTAATTTCACGGTCATAGTGAGACAATAAATTTTAACATGAGGTTTTTCAGAAATAATGTTCTATATTTACCATATGACTATTAATAATCTTATTATGACACTAAAAAAATATTTCATGATATATATTCTAAAAATTTAATTTAAAAATTTCCCCATTATGGATTATATTAATTATTTAAAAAGGATAAACATAATGCATTTAAAAACAGCTTTTAGAAAACCCGTTTTAAAACCCTGAATCAGCCTTAATCAAAAAAAAACAATATAAACATGATTAAAAATAATTATGTGGAATAAATAAAATTAAATGATATTTAGGTAACTTGACAAAAAATTCAAAAAAAAAATATATTCAATAAGTTTGCTTAATTTATTTAAAATAAAATGTCTTTTACATAAACAGATATTCTCTATTTTTCACCGAGAAATCCGTATTTCTTGAAAAATACCAAAATATAACCCAAAATATATATTTATATTATAACTTAAAAATTTATATTAAATTAATCAGATTATAATTTTAAAATTTTGAAATGTATGTTTCAAATAAAAACTCTAAAAAAAAGTTTAGATTAAATTTTCTCCTTATTGAAAATGACTAAATTTTATTTATAACTAATATAACATTATAATTCATATTAATAAAATTGAAAATGTTTTATTCTATCATTAATTGGGGTTTTATTTCCCTCCCCCCACTTTGAAATTGAGCCCTCCCAATATTATTCACTTATTAATCTAGTTAGGATATCTTTCTTTCATAGAATTTTCATATTCCCATGATTCCTCTTCCACCATATGTTTTTCCATAAAACCATAACCTGAAGAATCACATTATCCATGTAATATTCTATTTATGGTCATGAAGAAAAATAGGATATCCCACATAAGAAATATGATATTCTAACTTTCCTTCTTTTGGGATCAAAATATGTTATGAATCCAACATATATTATCATAACATTAATATGTGTAATACATTGTGTACCTGAGATTAACTCAGAGGTAAGGCCACACAGTATAAAAGTAATCCAACATTATATTTTTATTTAAAATCATCTAATAAACCATAGAATCATTATCAAATAATGAAATATGTTGATCCTAAACTCCCTAGTAATACTTTGAATATAAAAGGAACATAGATTCTGTGTCTTGAATTGTTCTCTCATATTTTCCGTCAGTTTGAGGATGAACAGCTTATACTAAATATTATTTTTATTATAAGAAAATTCAAAAGTATTTTAAAAAACATATATGTGTACCTAGGATCATAGTTTCATATAATTAATAGAGTAATTCAATGTAACCAAACTATATAGTATATATACTACAAAGAAAGATAATCTAAATAAATAATATCTCTAAAAGGAATCAAAATGTTTAGATTTAGTTAATCAACCAAGAATTACCTAAATAAAAATATTAACTTAAGAAGTATTTTTATAGCCTACCAATAATTCCATTGATATGTTCTATGATTTACACATTGTTATTGGAAATAGTTGAAGCATCAACGTTATAATGTTTTTTCTACTTTAACCATTTTTCAAGTCAAAAAAACATCATGGTAATGGAAAAAAAATATATCATTTCATTCCATTCCACATGTAATACCACTATGGGTCTCTATATATAATACTTATACACTAATGATTCAAAAATAGAGAACTATGAACTCCAACCAACAACTAATTACTCAGTTAGGAATGACATTGCCCGCATACTTTTTAAAAACAATCATAAAACACCATCTTCATCATTATTTAAATAAAAAAACACCCTTATTAATTGTTTATACCTTTTAATAAACATATTGATCCACCATATAATCTTTCTTATTAATTTTGGCATAGTTTACTATAATGAAACATAAAACAAAATATAGGATGAACCATTATCCATAACATCTAGGACAAATTTTAAATTATTAACAGCTAATGGGTCATGATCCAAATGTAATTTGGTTAATGTATAATTACATTTTATAACCAATGCAACATCCATTTTTTTTGAGATTCCATTATAGTAATGAATTGTAAATTCATATTCCTTTACTGTTTTTAACAATATTTTATATCTCATGTTCATTTCATTCTTAGTTAATACATACATCAAACATCTGTGACAAGTATATTTATTTCAAACTTCACTCCAAAAAAATAATGCCTCCAAATTTATAAAGAAAAAAATATAGTGTCTAATTCCAAATAATTAGTAGGGTTGTTTAACTCATGATGTTCAACTAACATGAAGAAAAAAAATTACTTGATCAATCTTCATTAGGAAATAACAAAGCTGTTTCAATGATAATTCAATTTAGAGGACACATTCTCCATTTATAAAAGGTAGTAAAAAAATGGATCATTAAAAATATTATTTTCTGTTCTTGAAAACAATCATAACATTATTTTTTACAGATGTACTGAACTCAATTTAGAGTTATCTTAGTTACTAATCTTGAAAAATAAGAAAAGTTTTCAAAAAAATATTAATCGTAACATACTAATCCACAAAAACATTTATTTCAACAATGTATTTTAGTTGGAATAACATTTATTGCATATATAGATCCAACCTTACTAATGAATTAATTTTTCTTCAACCAAAATTCAAACTTGATAAATTTAACATGTTGTTTCTTTTCTTTAATGTTTTCAAAAATATTCATTATGTGTCTCTAATTTTTATCCTATCATTTATAATAAAAAAAAATTAATAAATACAAATAACCATAAAATGTTCCAAAAAATGATAAATTATTTTATTCATAAATTCCATAAATAAATCATGTTAATTAGATAACCAAGACCACATAAATAGAAACTCATAGATCCCATATCGAGTAGAAAATAATGTCTTCATAAATTATTCATCCTTCACAATAAATAAATTGTAACCCAAACTCATATAAACCATCAAAAAATATTATGGCACTTAGAGCTGATAAAAAAATCATATATATTAGAAAATTTATAATTTTTCATAACAGTGATGCTATTCAAGGAAATATAATCCATGAAATGTCTAATTGAAACTTATTTATTTTAACAAACAAAACAGGATCACCCCATAGTGAAGTGCTAGGTCTAATGAATCATTTATCTAATAAATCAAACAATTTATTTTTCAATTATAATTTCTCCACATGATCCTTTTAAAAGGTTCTTTAGAAATAGGTATATCAATAGGTAATATGTCAAAAATAAACATAACCTTTTAATCCATAATGTCACCATAAAAATCATCTGAAAAAAATCCATTTATTTATTTACTATTAACATATACCTAAATTTAATAGTTTATTTATATTCAAAATTATTTGATAAGTACTATTTAATCCCATATCTAATAATTTTATTAGTTTAATGGTATGTTATAAATGTAATAAGATCATTGATCACAAGATCCTTAGATTTATAATCTATATTACCTAGATAAACATAAAAACAATTCATCCCAAGAATGATATCAAAATCTACTATGTCCATTTCAATAATATTTATAGGAAAAAGAATCCCACTAATAATAAAAAGATTATTCTTATAAATATTGGTTTATTTAATTCATAAAGAAGATTTTTTCATTAAATGTTCTATCTTACATTCATTAGGATATACTCTATATTTATTTGAAGTTATATAAAAATAGCGGATTGTGATGATAAAGAGACAAATAGTGTTTTTTCATTATTTGAATACAATGGTAACATACCTATCACTAGTTAATTTGATGGACCAACATCAACTATTATTTTATAAAATTACCTCACTACACCTTTCTATAGTTTAACATTAATATTTACAACATGTTGACTTTTCTTTGGACATGAATTAGCATAATGAAAATAATCATTAAAACTAAAACATCATACCATTGGATGGATATCAGTTACCTGATTATTTTATTAATTAAGATTTTTTTTCAAACATTGATCTGTAATGTGGAAAAACATTAAACAACAATAACACTTCCCCAACTTCAAAGACATTCTCTAAGGTACTTTTTACCCCAATTACCATAAGATAGAAACATCATTTTATTGACATTATATTTCATTGTTCTATGTTTTTTGACCACATTCCATATTTACCATTTCATAGTTTTATAATCCTATGGTTTATAATAGACCGAATTCTCTATTTCAATCTTTTCATAACAATTAAAATCATTCTCCTATCATTTAAATTCATAACTAGCCAAATAACATTGTAGGATTTATTTCAATGATGATAAAAATGCATTAATTTTACTATCAATGTATCAAATAAAACATAGTACATACCTATCCAATCATGTAATGTTTTTTTCATATGAATTTTGAAAATTTAAAAGATTTACTAGAATACCAAGAATTGATTTTATATTTAGGGTTAAACAACATTTTGGAAATATTTATCAAGAAAAAGATAAATAAATATTCCACATTCCATAGAATCAATATCATCATTCTCTCTGTTATTATTAACCAATGACCATCACAAATCAACTTCACCATTAAAAATATAAATGGTTACAGTTACATTTTGATATTCAAAACATTCTATGTAATCAAAAATCTTTTGTATACATTGATCCATTCTTCAGCTACCATTTTGGCATATCATCTACTGCATGATGAGGGATTTTTCCTCATTAAATTACTTATAATTGACATGTTCCTTCATAGTAGATCAAGTTCCACTCTAGAATGGATACAACAACCATTTATCGCACTTGTCTAATGATCAATAAGTGAATAAAACTTCATTATTTAAATTACAACTATCTGAGGATACTGATTTGGAAGGATATATTCCCATTTGTTCCTTTCCACTATAGACTCCTGATCTCCTCTGTGGAAATACATTCTGAACATAAATATTTAAGGATAAGAAACATGATAATATTTAAATGCTATATGATTTTAAAAAAACCATAAGGTAAAATATTTATAGTGCGTGCTATTATCATTATCCTAACCTCTAATGTTATCTTAATTGATATTCGATACCAAATATATGGACCTCACTTAATTATGACAAAATCAGAAGTTTAATTCATGAATTTTACTCTTCTTCACATTGAGAATATTTTTAGGTTTATAGTTTTATAGAATTAGTTCATAACTCTTGCATCAAAAACCATATAATTCAAAGTGTACACATTTTATCAGAATCTATTTTACTATCATATAAACTTATAAATGTAAATATTACATATTTTCCTGGTAACACTTCAAGATGTTCAAATTTACTTTTTTATTTTCCTTACTGATACATACATTTAATGAAAATTTTTTTCATCCCATGGTATGAGCAGAGAAATCAATTTAATGTACATCATAATAATAAAACCATTACTCCATTGAAAAATTTAAAACCCATTAAAAACCTTTATTAAAACATTGTATTATAACCATAAAGTGAATATCATTACATTACAAAATAATCTATATTTCATTTTAAAAAATAATAATTTCCATGAAAATTAATTATCAAACATTGAAAAACCATATACGCATCTTGGAACATAATGTCATAGAACCCTTAAAAACCCTTAGAGAACTCTTACAGAACCATTATAAATGGAAATAACCATACAGAATACATACAATATAATTACCTAAGGAAAATAATAAATACCAAATGAACCATAGATCATATTTGGGAACACTATTCATTTAATCTATAAAGATAACAATCAACAAAATATGGGTTTACCCATAATATATAATTTCAATAAACAATAATATGCATAAAAATTTCATCAATTAAAAAATATTTGTAAACTCATAAAAAAACAACCATTAGATATCGAAATATCATTTAATTTAAAAAAAAAATATTTTAGAAAATTAATAAATTGAAAATAGGTTTTTATTTAAGAAAATATGTATCCACGTAATAGAAGATAGAAATGAAATAATTATCATAGAAGTATGAAATGTCATTATCACCGTTTAATATAAAACACGTAAATTGATTCCTTTTAAAAAAATATTTTACTAAAGTAAAAGAGACATAAAATAAACTTTTTAATGATTTTATGTAATTATAAAAAATTCAAAAACATATTTTACATCGTGGACATAGAAAATAAATATTGTTTTAAGGAAAACATTAAAATATGATTTATTTAGATGAAATGTCCCTTATCACTTTAGATGTATTTAAATAATAAGTACCATTAAAGAATAAAATTATAGAAAACAATAAATTCCATTTTAATAGATAAATTTTGGATATAACATATTGAAGGGGACGTAAATACACCTTATAAAAGAATAATGTTTCATAACATCATGATATGCATCAATGAAAAGATACTATGGTGGTTTCCCTTACAATTAGTTTGAATTATTATGTGTGTATTTATTTTCATTAATAATAAAAAAAATAATTATTTTCATGATTTATATACTTTGAAATTTTATTATTACATTTCTTTAACTTATTAACAATTTATATATAATTACATAATCAAATATGATTAAAAGTGATGATCTGACCATATTCGACTTATGTGTTGAAAATGACTTCGGTAAGTTTAATATAGTTAATGTAGTAATTATTTAAACATATATAGAATAATAATAATTAAATTATTTTCATACTTACACAATAGTTAGACTTCTAAAACAAATCATTAATTTTGGTTATGTAAAATGAAATAATGATACGATTATGAAGGTTGTAGGTCGTATGTACGAATGAGTAGCATTTACCTGTTTCAATATCCATTATGGAATAAGATAATAAAATTTATATTTTAATAATTATAATAATATTATAAATACCATATTATTTAATTAAATATAATTTTATATATCATTATTTTAAGTGCTGGTGAAAAAATGAATCACATTACATTGAGGAGGTATTTCTCCACATGTCACCGAACAAAATGAGTAAAAATGTAAAAAGAAAATGAGATGTTATATTTCAAAAACTATAAATATTTAATACATATCATAAATATTTCATTCATATCACATATATTTATTATATCAACAATCATTTCCATAAATTAAACATTTTAGTGAAAAACGAATCGCATCGCTTTGCGAGGAGGTTGCCCGCCATACACACGAGTGAAATTATCTGGTACCTTACGAAATAAAACATAAAATGATATTTACATATATGTGGTATAATGAATCCAAAGGTTTTAAAAATTTAAATATTTTTAATATAAAATTTATGTTCATCATCATTCCCAACCATTATAGATGGTAATAGAAAAATGATATACATCATTTTGTGAGGCGGTAGTCCACTATAAACACGAATGATGATCACATAACACATTTTATGGATATGTGTGTGGTTTTATATAATAAAATTAACATTAAAAACATCCTAGTATATTTATGACACTTATTTTACTATTTCATCATGGTATAATAACAATAGATGGTTGTGGAGGAATAAATTAAATGAAAATTATCATCGATGGGCATTATCTCTCCTTTGGGTAACTCCTTTTGGATTTCACCAAATACCTTGGTTTGTTGGATTTATGCACAAAATAAAATGTATAGTATTGTATAAGGTAATTTTAGATGTTATATTGTTATTTATTGAAAAAATAAATTGGTTTTGAATGTATTAAGAGAGTATGAGAGGGGTGGCCATTAATAAGTGAGGAGAGTGGTAAATACGTAATTTTGTTGAAAGAGTGAATTAAAACAATAATACTTTCATTTAAAGTGGAAAAAATAATGGAATATTGTTTATATTATATTGCATATGGTAAATATATTTCAATCTAATAGGTTTTAGACATGTTTTGTGCCATTTTCACACCACATATTATAATATTGACCAACAAATAAGCTTGTATTTAGCTTAATCACTCTAATTAATTTTAATTATTATAACAAATCACATTTGTACAAAATTAAGTTCAAATTATTATAAATTATAAAATATTTTTTTCTAAATATATAATCAATTTTCCCAAATTCAATTCACAGATTTGAAAAAATTTAATTTAATATTAATACAGAAGATGCGATGAGAAAATGTGTTTTTAGGTACTATATTTTTTAGAAAAAATGATTCTATTATAACTCTATGAATAATAATAATAATAATTTTATGAAACTAAAATAAAATTTTATAATATATAACATATAAATTTAATATAAAATGTTCTCAATTACTTATTATTTTAATTAATTAAAAGGGATAAACATTATTCGTTTTCAAACATTATTTAGGAAAACCCATTTTTAATCAATAAAAACACTAAAATAAAATATAAATTTCACAAAAAAAAAGTAATATAGATGATTTAATTTAAAAACATAATACATAGGTTAATTGGGAAAATATTTATAAAATAATGTTTCTTTGAAATTATATAATTTTTTCAATAAAAATACATTTTACAAAAATTGGTATTTTTAATATTCATTGAAAAATCAATATTTTAAAAAAATACTAACACTTAAAACAACGTAATTTTTTATATGATTATTGTAAAAATTATATTAATTTTATAAAATTCTTATTATATAATTTATAATTTAATCTTGTAAATAATACATTAAAAGATATGATTACATTTAAAACAATTTCCTTTTCGATTATAAATTACTTAATATTTTTATAACAAATATTACTATATAATTATTATTAAGAAATCTGATATTTTTATATCCTAAAATCAGTTGGTTTTTGATAAATGATTCATCTATCATTATGATATTGTGATATTTTATGTCTCGTTCCTAATGAAATTTCATTAGAGAAGTTATTTAACTCGTGATTTGGAGTAAAGATAAAATGTTTTTTCCCAAAAAGTAGAGAGGTGTTATCATTGTGGTTTATGGTTTGACATGTATACTAATTATATAATCATGAAGAATATATTAACGAAGAAAGAGAAAAATATATTATATTTTTTATTAATGATTATTTATTCCCAATTGAAAACTAACACGGAGTGGAGACATGTTGGTTTATGCTTTGTGCTGAAATTAAAAATGATTCTTTGTCTATAAAGAGGATTGATAGTTATATAATATTGATAGATTTTAGTATGATTAATCATAAAATAATGGGTAAATGGGATGGATCGTAAAATAATCTTATAAATGTTCAACCTTCCATTTATGTGAGGATTAAATTAGCTTGGAAGGAGGATGTTGAAATGTATAAAAAGGTACGAAATGTTAAGGAGTTTAACTATGATGTTAATGGAATGATAAGGTTGTAGAGAAGTTATATATATATAAAATACCATACCTGAAAGGAATTTTTTTAATCTCATTTTCCATCATTCTATATTCGAACCAAAATAATTGTTATGTATTGAGATCCGCAAGTGTATATTTTGTGGGATTACATGAAAATGGATATTATAGATTATGTAACTTTATTCCTCACATGAGATAAATTTTTGTCCAAGAGTAAAAATTGAAAAGGATATTACAACCATTAAAATAATATAATAGAAATAGGAAAACATATCCATGGATTGTGTCATAAGTGTCCCCACAACTTCTAAAGGTAATAATGATATTCATGTTATATCTAATCACCTTATGATAATAGAACACTTCCCTTCAATAATTAAATATTTTTGTATGGATCATCGTACAATGTTATACATTAAGAAAGTGGTTATATTTCATAGCTTATTAATCTCAAATTTATCTTATTAGGATCCATGGATTACCTTGATATTCAAGAGATATATAATGTAGATTTTTTATATAGTGTTTTGGATCAATATTATATATCATCCACAAATAAATATTTTGTATAAGAGGACCCTTGAATCTATAGAAAATATTTTGAAAGTATATTCTATGTATATTAATGGTTATTGGTATCAATAATTTCTTATGTAAAATTTCATAAAAGAATAACATCCACATGAGTGTTTATATGGATCTATATGAATCCTTCTATACATGTAAGTTCAAAATTCTACTATTATAGGAGGATGTTTCTGTAAAAAACCTACTTGGACATATGCAAGTTAAGGAAATGAAAAAGGATGTTAGTGATTGTAAAACCCCAAGGTTTTCTAAATAAAAATTTAAATTTAGGAAAGTTTGTTTTATTTAGATATTTATAACTGGCATTTAAACATAATTTTACTGATTCTATGTTTCTAATTTTGAAAAATAGTCATCTATAATTGTGTTCAATAATGATACTAGGAATCTGATGGAACCAACTTGTTTTATGGTGAATACTAACATACCCTTAGGAATATTAATATTAATAGTAACATGTCCGTAATGAATAGTAAATTTTATTATAATTTTATTTTCTTAAATCTTTATGATAATGACATCATGGATAATTTTTCGATGTGATATAAAAGACGATATAGAAATAGAATTGTTAATTTTTGAACTAATAATGTTTAGAAAAATATATATATTATTTATAAAAATATTTTTATAAAATGTATTTCATTTATGAATTAAACAAGTTCTAAAAAAATTTGGGTGATTTTTTGTGATTTTTATGAAATTCTTGTTTTTTTATGAATAGAGAAATAATGTAAAATACTGTATATTCATATTATCTTTAAAATACACTATTTCTGACATAATAATTAGAGTATAGACACTTTTATTGAACTAAAATGCCATTATTACTATTTTCGATGACATGAATTAAGACTATTTGTAGTCTTGAGAAAAAATATTATAATAAAGATTAAAATAATGTTAAATACCTTCTCTCTTATAGTATAAATAACACCGTTATTCCCCTCTTCCTCCCACCTCTCTCAAACCGTGAGCCTTATTGATGTTCAGCCAAAAACTCCTCTCAAGGCCATCCCCCATGTCCTAGAGCTTTTGTACTAACCAAAAGTCCAAAACCAAAGGCTTTAATAAGGATTTGAATGAGAAGAGATCCAGAGGTAAACATTCTCTTTTGTTTTTTTTATTTTCTTTCATTTTGTAATATTCTTTTTCATTACATTTGGATAATTTGGGATATGAAATTAAATATTACCCTTACTTACCGTATTATATATTTATGATGTGAGACAGCTTTTCTCTCATTCAAATAATTTATGAAACTTTAAGCAACGCCATTATACTGATGAATTTTCATGATGGATTTCTCTGTATTTCATTTATTTTCATTATTTTCTTCTTCATTAATCAACTCCTAAAATAAAAAATGAGTGAAATGTAACATCCCAGGTAAATAAAGAATATGAAATTTTCATATTTATTAATATTTGTGAATAAAATGTTAATATTACTTTAAAGGAAATGCTATGTTCGATGGTGTACCCAATACGCAACAATGAGTTTTTTTAAAATCTTGCGTAGCACACTGATAATAAAATATTATTATTTTAAATATTAGTTAATGCATAACTGTTGTAATGGCGGGAAGGAAAAGAAATATCTACAAAATGATTATATATATTTTTTAAATGTTTTTACAATTACCCAATTAATGATAGAGTCTTAAAATGCAAATGAATCCAATTTTAATATTAAATATTCTTATATTCTTTAAATGATAAATTTTCCTCCTTTTGATAGAGAACCCTTTTTAAAACTAATTTTTGTCAATTTAATATGTTATGTTTGAAAAAATAAAAATTCTTCTTTATAATTGGGACATCAAAAATTACTTTCTGTAAACCTGTGTAATTTTTCCAATAATGTTCATTTTTAATGAATAATGAAAAATGTTGTATTTTAATTCCAAACCACTTTTTAATAAAATTTATTTATATTGTTAGATTATCTTATTAATTGGTTTTAAAGTGTAATTAGAATATAACTTTAGCATTTAATTCAATGGTGGTCATTTAAATTAATTTTACTTTAAAATTTGACTTAAATTAGTGTCAATCTTTTAAAAGATATTGTTTCTAAAAAACATTTTATTTGTTTTGACAGTGGGAATTAAGTATAAAATTAATTAATTCATCTTATATGTTTTGAATTTTTTAAATTGGACATCATTTTTGAATTTGGAATATCAAATTTACTTCGGATAAATTTTTGGTCTTTTTCTGACAAATGTTCATTTTTAATGAACAATGAAAAATAATGCATTTTACTTCAAAAACTGCTTTTTCATCTAATTTAATTGTATAGTTAGATGGTCCTTTTAATTGGTTTTAATGTTTAATTGAATTTTTTTTCAGAAATTAATACAATTTTGTTCAATGGAAGTAATTTCACGTTTCAATAGGATGTAAAATCGAGTCAATCTTTTGATTAATTTTACATCTTAAAAACACGTCTTTGGTTTTGACTACGGAAATTATTTTTAAATTAATTACATAAATTTCTATGGTTGGAATTTGGTAAAATGGATTCCATATTCGGTATCAGAAGGTCCAAATTATTTAATTTAGACTCTTGTTTTTTGACATTATGAATAGTAAAGACGGTAATTATCTTTAATTATCTTGATTAATTATAAATTGGGTAGTTAAGGGTAATAAAATAATATCATAATAATATAAAATGACACCAAAACTTGGCCAAATCCTTTTTTTTTTGAATCATGGACGTCCATGAGAAGGTTTTTAAAAAAAATTATGGCCCATGGAGTCACATGGGTGTGATAGTGACATTTATGACATTATTTGTAAAAAGTAGAGAAATATAATGAAGGTTTGTATATCCTAAGTAAAAAAAATTTAATTTTGTATAAATAAAAGCTATCTTAGACTATAAATATTAATTGGAAATAAAAAATTATTTGATACATCATGGTATTTCATTTAATAATTTTTAGACATTAAATAAATAATTTTATTGAGCACACCATGACGGTGCAGTGATTACCTCATTAATGAACCATTTAAATAAATCTAAAAGATAAGGTAAAATCTAATACATACACTTATCTAAAACCTATGGTATGGGTGGATTTCATACCCTGATCACCATATCCTCAAAATATATCATTTTGGGACCTTTAAAATCTGAAAACCACTTTATAATAAAGAATCATTTCAAGACTTTCCAAAAGTGACCCTCATCACTCTTATAAAGGCCCACATATCTGCCCCCTTACCCACACCTCTCAATCCCCTGCCTCATCTAACCTCTACTCATATTATCTCTAAAAATTTCTCTCTTACTCCTAGAGGCCTCACTTTGGGCAGAAGTCTTTCCAACAAAGCCTTTGGCTCAAGTCAAAAATAGTTACCCGATTTAGCGGTAATGTCTTCTCTCATGTTTCTTTATTTTATTTTCCTTTTTCACTCACCACAATAATATAATTATTGGATCCTATAATAACACCAGTATACTCAATAAAATACTATGATGTTATGATAATGATTCTATGTACACTTACACACACACTTCGTGCAATTGTAAATGAACATACTGTTTCTGTGGGTGGCATATTACAGCCTCACGAAACGATGATTGTTCAATCTTTTCATAACACCTTTCATGGTATCCATTATAATGGAACTATATTTATATATGATATATATTATATTTATCTTTTCTATATGCTTATGTATTTTATATTTAAAACAAACCTTTATGCTTTTCATGTTGTGAAAATGCGATAATTTCATATGAGGAAGTGTGGACTACGACCCCCTCAAGTGATGTGACTCATTCATACCGAACATGGATTTTATAAATAATGTAATTAACGAACATATTTTAACTATATAACATATATATTATACTGGAAATATAATATATCTATGTCAAATATAGTTTTAAAGTCCATTAATATGACAAAAAATGAATGTAGTGTGCATGCATACGTACAACCTACTATCTCCATGAACGGTACATTTCACTTCATTTCTCCAAAAATTATGGAATATTATTTAATAAATATATTATGGATATATATGGTATTTAAATCATTAAAACCATTTCATAGATGACGTACTTATTACTACATGGACAATTCTCTTCAAACATGTTTCATTGTTGACTCATGTACAAAACTTCGACAAAACGTATGAAATTAACTCACATAATTAACTAATTATTATTAAAAAAATTATGTTATATGAATAGAATAATAAAATTTCATGGACATCCTTTGGAAATTATAAATTGAAAATTTTTTATTATTTAGTAATATAATGAAACGAATAAGACAAATCAGGCTTGAGGTAAGGGGATTTCTTATCTCACTTTTAATTCAGTGAGATTTCCATTGTTCGCCACTTATTTTTTGCTTGTGGTGTATTGTGTATGGCCATTTCATATATATTATCATGATTCTATTTATATTTGTGGTAATAAGTGATTACTTTGGTGTTTATTATCATTTGGTCATACGACTCTATTGATTACAATGAGGTAAAGGGTTTTTTCATCTCACTTTTATTCCCCTGAGATTCATGTTAAATTTTCCACTATTTCCTTTTGTGTGGTGTGTGTACTACACATTATTGTACTATTTGGGTAATATAATATAATTTTTTTATTTATATCTTCATTTTATGATCCTTATGTCAGGGTGTGTATGTTTTGAATGTTACCCAAATCGGTAAGGGAACCTTTCAACCTCCACTTTTTAAAAGACTTTTTTTGTTAGGTCTTTTAATTTACATCTGATTATATTGGGATAAATTCTTATGTATCCATATTTCTATAAATTTTCTGTCCATGTGATGAGATACCATTCTTATCTCTCATCAACTCATTTTCTAAATTTTAATGTGATGTCGTTATGATGTGGAATTTCTCTAAGGGAATTTCTTAACCCATTTTCAATTCTTTGGGATAAACCTCTACTTCTTGATTATGTCATTCTATGAATATGTGTAGATGAACTCTGATTATTTTACACTTAATATCAACTTATATTGAGTGTATTTATATCTTTCACACATAAATATGTAATTGATTTATACATAATCTAAGGATATCATCTTTATAAGGGACTTCGTCTCAATCTCCTTTCATTGAGGCATCTTTTGATTTCTACACGAATTTATTTTTATGGTGTATAAAACCCGTTTGACTTTTAATTTCATTCAAAAGGAATAATTTTAAACCAAGAGTTTTACTAAATGACAAAAGTAATGTTTTTGTCTTACGTATGCGACGACAATGACTTCTCCACCGCTGTGACCATTATTTGAGTTTCAGCTTCCTCTACAAGCCATAACTTTTTTTTAAATGAAAAATAAATACCTTGTTTTAATTTTCATTTATTTTTGTATTGTAAATGGTTTTGAAATTTTTTTGATTATATCAATGTGTTGTATTGATATATTGTTATTGAAATGAGGAAATTTTATGTTTCCTTTATTGATGTTTTATGTCATATGATTATGTTATGGTTCTTTGGAATTGTTTATGATGTCGGGTGGTTCCTTGATAAAATAAGGGTGGGTGATCCTGAGATATCTCTCCAATGCATTGGGTAATGTGAAGGAGTTAAATGCCGAGGTTTCTCTAATGAGATTTAGGGAATATACTTTGATGGGTATTCCAAATGTAACCATGAGGGTTACTCCCTACGTAATAATGTTGTGAATGCCTCAATTTACCTTTATTTCTTATGATTTCTATGAGTTAGTAATAAATATTATGATTTCATGAGGTATGTTAAGTGATTATGTTTTATGAGTAAAGTATGCTTTCATTTATTCTTATGTATACATGGACTAATGTTTTCTTTCCGGTTTTTTATATACCTTACTGTGATTTTTATGCTCATCCAAAGTTTTTGAAATATTTTCCACAGCAATTAAAGATGAATAGGGACAAGGATGGTATCATGGAATGACATTCTGTCTAAAACATTGATCTAAACATCTTTCTTATTAATAGTTTATATTTTATGAAAAAAATGGAAACTGAGTAGAAGTTCCTACATTGTAATCTTTTGAGATGTTATAGTTATGTCCCAATTCTATAAAACTCTAAACCTAAAAATATCCTCAATTATAACTATTCAAATAACTCAAGAGTAAGTAATGTTTATGGTTGGGGTCATATAGTTTGTATTAGAGGTCTATTTAGATTAGTTTAGAGGTTAGGTTATTCTTTAATTATAAGTGACATTACCATAATAGTTAGAATTTTAGAAAGAGCCATAGTTATTTTTATAATGTGAATGAGTTTAAGATAACATAAATAATTATATCGTAGTATTATATGATGATTTTACTAATATAATCACACTGAAATTTTTGGTTTTAATAAATGGCTAGATCTAGAACGCACCAATGAAACAGTGGATGTGAAGAAAACTGGGAAGGTTTTCTTAATGAGCAACTGAATGATATGGGAGCTGCAACAAGATCTCTTGTGGTTATTATAAACCAACTATCTGGAGACAAGATTGACCACCTAAACCTTATTGATTTTTATAAGGAATCATATATGCGAGAGACAAATCCCTACAGATGTTCAGGTAATAATCATAATGGTAAGAATCTTCAAAAAACCAATGTGTCAATGATATGGAAAGAAACACATGGGAAAATGATTCAAAGGGATATAAAGATGCTATATATATGTGGAAATGAAGTTCATAAAGCAAGAACCTTCCGTGGAAAAAGGAAGCTTCTAGTTGACTCTATGAAAAGGAATAATGATCATTCTGAAGGATCAATTGAATGTTTTAAATGTGTTGTGCATGTTCATTATGCAATACACATTTCCTACGATGGTGATTCAGAAATGGGATCACCAAGATCGTAAAAATATTTGTTTACCAATACTTAATTCCTTTCTGATTGGGGATGAAGAAACTGAAAATGAACAATGAAAGGTATGGATTATTTCTTAACGTATGTTTTCCTATTATTAAAATAATATGATATGATTCATGATTTTTTTTGTAGTAAATAAGTATTTCAGAATAAGTTGGAAATGAATGGTTAATGGATCCTAAATAATGATGAATGAGTAAGAAGTCAACATATAAGGGATTCATGAGTTATGGTAGATTTTAGGAATGTGAAATTCATAAAAGTGTTAAGGAAATTTTGATGATGACATTACATTAGAATACTTTTTATAGTATGTGTAACCCTGATGTTCGATATATGAAAATTTTATTCAAGGAATAATTATCTTTTCTTTTGTCGATATAGTTATTTTGGTTTATAGGATCCTTGAATTTGAGGTAATTACCGTTTAATACATTTTGGGATGCAAAGAGAATGTTTGATGAATTTATCTATTTTTGGGAATGTTATAAAATTATTTAGTTTTTTAAAAGGTACAACATGAAAACCCTGTGACAATCCATCGTGTCAGACAAAGCTGCGGGAATCGAACCCACAACAAAAGTAAGACTGATATTTATCGCCTACCACTGGACTACATGATGCCCCTGGTTAGTATGACTAATTCATTTTAGTTAGATGATTTTATGAATCATATATGAGTTGATTTTGGGTTATCTAGGGAAATGATAAACCTATCATGGATGATATGTGACTATGTTAATTACTTTTCAATATGGGACTTTATGAGTAACTGATTTTATTTGGAGATAAATGTTCAGATTAACCTTGGAAGACTATGTGATTAAATCCTTTAGATATTTGGGTTTCAATCTTAATTTGGATTATATTGATGAATTTTATGGATAGTTGTTTATTTAATGGTATTTCTTGAACCTTATGTTATTTTTATTGAATTTGGGAGATTAATAGTATAAATTATTTTTATAAAGGATTATCCTTTTGGGGATTATCTGATATTGTACTAACAATTTTAGTTTTGGTTACGGTCTAAAGACATGGGAAATATATATTTTATCTTTTGTAGATTAGGTCATTCTCATGAAGTTTATTATTGCGCTTTTAATGTGAACAAGTCATCCTAAATACTCATCTTTTGGAGAAAATATGAGTTTGTGGAAGAAATATAGTAAGAGATGAAAGTCTAAATGGCAAGTAAGTATGATTCCTTATGATTTAGTTAATCTCATAAATAAATTATGAAATGAAAAGTATCATAAAACAACAATGTTTTTTGTTTTGTTTTCCTACTGTGGAATCAAATACTATTTAAACCATCACAAGTTTGTGATTTTCTTGTGGTTAACTTTCTCCAAGACATGTTTTCTATCAATATCCAATAGAACCTTGCAGTTTGTTTTCTCTTCCATGTACATGTTTTCATGGAATCCTAGTATCTGTTGTCTCGGGTGACCTTTGTACTTCTTTTTCATTCTTTTAATGTGATAGTTTTATTGACTCCTTTTCTGATGTGGGGATTTCAATGATGTTTTTGAGCCCAATTTTAAAATTGAGAGGATGGAATTCCCAAAAGGGGGAAAGATGTAACATCCTAGGTAAATAAAGAATATTTCATTTTCATATTTTTTAATATTTGTGAATAAAATGTTAATATTACTTTAAAGGTAATTCTATGTTCGATGGCATACCCAATACGCAACAATTAGTTTTTTGAAATCTTATATTTCACACTAATAATATAATAATATTATATTAAATGAGAGTTAATTCTAGTCGTTATAATGGAAGGAATGAACAAAACTAACTATAAAAATATTATATATGTCTGTTAAATTTTTTATCAATTACCCAATAAATGATAGTGGTTTAAAATTAAAATGGATCCAATTATAAGAATAAATATTCTAATATTCTCTAAAATATCGATTAAATGCATTTTGATGAAGAACACTTTTTTAAAATACTTTTTTGTCAATTTTATATTTTATATTTGACAAAATGAAATCCTTCTCTAGAATTGGGACATCAAAATGTACTTTGTGAAAAATTTTGTTATTTTTCCATTAATATTCATTTTTAATGAATTCTAAAAAACGTTGTATTTTAATTCAAAACATGCTTTTAATATAATTTATTTTTATGGATAGATTATATTTTAAATAAGTTTTAAGGTTTAATGATAATATATTTTTACCATTTAATTCAATTGTGGTCATTGGAATTAATTTCACTTTGAAACTACACATAAACAAGTGTAAATATTTTGATAGTTATTGTTTCTAAAAACACAATATTTGTTTGGATGTAAAGAATTAATTATAAAATTAATTAATGAAGCTTTAATGTTTTGAATTTGGTAAAATGGAATTCATTTTTGAATTTGGAATATCAAATTTTGTTTGGGCAAAATTTTTGTATTTTTCTAACAAATGTCCATTTTCAATAAATAGTAAAAATACTGCATTTTACATCAAAACAGCTTTTTCATCTAATTTAATTATATGGTTTAATGGTCCTTTTAATTGTATTTAATTAGTACTAGAATTATTTTTTTATCACTTAATACAATGTTGTTCATTGGAAGTAATTTCACATTTCAATTGGATGCAATAACAAGTCAATCTTTTGATAAATTTTACCTCTTAAGAACTCATCTTTGGTTTTGACAACGGGAATTATTTTTAAATTAATTACAAAAATTTATGTTTTTGGAATTTGGAAATATGGATTCCATATTTGGAATCATAAGGTCAAAAAATTTTAATTAAGATTATTTTGTTTTTTGACATTGTGAATAGTAATGACGGTAATTATCTTTAATTATCTTGATTAATTAGTAATTGGGTTGTTAAGGGTAATAAATTAATATCGTAATAATATAAAATGACCCCAAAATTTGTCAAAATCCTCTTTTTTGAATCATGGACGACCATGGGATGCTTTTACCAAACAAGAGGGCACATGGAGTCACATGGGTGTGATAGTTACATTTATGACATTATTTTTAAAAAGAAGAGAAATATAACAATTGTTTGTATATCCTAAGTAAAACACATTTAATTTTGTTTAAATAAATGATATCTTAGACTATAAATATTAATTGTAAAGATAAAAATATTTCCTACATTACGTTATTTGTTTTAAAAATTTTAGATATTAAATAAATAAATTTATTTATGACACCATGATGATGCAGTGATTACCTCATTAATGAATGATTTAAATAAAATAATAAGTTAAGGTAAAATATAAGACATTAATTTTCTTATAACCTAATTTATTTGGGGAATTAGTACCCTTATCACCTTATCCTCAAAATATTTCCTTTTGGGGCCTTTAAAATCAATAAATCACTTTATAATAAATTAACATTTCAAGACATTCCAAAAGTGACCCTCCTTCATCTTATAAGTGGCCCCTATATTTACCCCCATAATAACACCTATCAAGCCCTTGTTTCATACAAACTCTACTCATATTATCTCTCTAAATACATATCATACTTCTATAAGCCTCACATTGGGCAGAAGTCCTTCCAAGGAAGCCTTTGGCTCAAATCAAAGAGTTACGCGATTTAGAGGTAATGTCTTCTCTCTAGTTTCTTTCTTTTATTTTCATTATTCACTCAACACTATCTTATTATTATTTGATCCCATAATAACACTAGTATCCTAAATATACTATGTTTTTCTCATGATAATGATTCTAAATACACTTACACACACCTCCAACTAATGGTTAAAGAACATGTTGTTTCTGTGGGTGGAGAATTACTGCCTCAAGAAACGATGACGGTTCAATATTCTTTTAAAACCATTCATGGTGGCCATTATGATAGCACTATATTTATATATGATATATATTATATTTATTTCTTCTATATTCTTCTGTAATTTATATTTATAACATTCCATTATGCTTTGAAAGTTGTGTAAATGCGATAATTTCATTTGAGGAAGTGTGGACTACCACCCCCTCATGTGATGTGACTCGTTCATGCCAAACATGTAATTTATAAAAAATGTAATTAATGACCTTATGTTACATATATAAAATATATATTATACTGTAATTATAATATATCTATGTCTAATTTAGTTTTATATTCTATTAATATCACAAAAAATGAAAGTAGTATTCATGTGCACGTACGATGTACCGTCTCCATGAACGGTACATTTCAATTAATTTCTCCAAACATTATGGAATATTATTGAATACATATATACTAGATATATATTTTATTTAAATCATTAAAATAATTCCAGTGATGATGTACTTATAACTAAATGGACAATTCTCTTCAAACAAGTTCATTGTTGACTCATGTATCGAACATCGAAAAAACACATGATATAAACTCACATAAATAACTAATTATTATAACATGATAATATGTGATATGAATTGAATAATAAACTTTAAAGGTTGTACTTAAGAAATTATAAATTTTACAAAGTATATTATTCAGGAATATAAAGAAACAAATAAGACAAGTCAGACTTGAGGTAAGGCTATTTCTTATCTCACATTTAATTTCGTGAGATTTACATAGTTCGCCACTTTTATATTGCATGTGGTGTATTGTGTACTGCAATTTCATATATATTATAATGATTCTATTTATATTAATTTTATTATGTGATTCATTTGTTGTTTATTATCTTTAGGTAATATGACTCGATTGATTACAATGAGGTAAGGGGTTTTTCATCTCACTTCTATTCCTGTGAGAATCATTCTATATTTGCCACTATTTCCTTTTGTGTGGTGTGTTTCTACACATGATTTTATTGATTGAGTAATATAAATTAATTTATGGGTATTTACATATTTATTTTATGATCCTTCTATCATGGAGTGTACGTTTCAAACGATACCCATATCGGTAAAGGAACATTTCACCCTTCTATTTTCAAAAGACTTCTTTGTGTTAGGTCTTTTAATTTACATATTCTTATGTTGGGATATGTTCTTATATATCCTTATT
Organism: Viscum album; assembly: GCA_963277665.1. Taxonomy (NCBI): domain Eukaryota; kingdom Viridiplantae; phylum Streptophyta; class Magnoliopsida; order Santalales; family Viscaceae; genus Viscum; species Viscum album. The sequence goes on from OY728143.1 coordinate 1,023,133,813, forward strand.
TATGTAAATTTTATGTCCATGTGATGAGATACCATTTTTATCTCTCATCAACTCATTTTCATAATATTAAAGTGGCATCGTTAGGCTGTCGAATTTCTGTAAGGGAACTTCTTAACCCAATTTCAATTCTTTGGGTTAAACCTCTACTTCTTGATTATGTCATGCTATGAATATGTGTGGATGATCTCTGATTATTTTACACTTAATAACCACTTATATTCAGTGTATTTATATTTGTCGTACAAAATTATGTAATTGATTTATCCTTATTCTAAGGATACCGTCTTTGTACAGGTCTTCGTCTCAATATCCTTTCATTGAGGCATCTTTTGATTTCTAAACGACGTTATCTTATACGGTGAATAAAACCCTTATGAATTTCAATTTCATTCAAAAGGAATATTTTTGCATTTAGAGTTTTACTAAATGAAAAATGGAATTCTTTTGTCTTACTAAGGCGTGGACAACGACTTCTCCGCCGCCGTGACCATTATTTGAGTTTTGGATTCCTCTACAAGCCATAACTTTTTTTAAATGACAAATAAATTCCATGTTTTAATTTTATTTTATTTTGATATTGAAAATTGTCTTGAAAATGTATTGATTATATCAATGTGTTGTGTTGATATATTCTGATTGAAATGTGGAAATTTTGTCTTTCATTTATGCTTGTTTTATGTGATATGATTGTGTTATGGTTCATGGGCATTGTTTATGAAGTCAGGTGGTTCCATGATAAACTATGGGCGGGTGAGCCCATGATAGATCTCCAATGCATTGGGTAATGCGAAGGAGTTAAATGGTAATGTTTCACTAAAGAAATTAGGAAATATACTGTAATGGGTATTCCAAATGTAACCATGAGGGTTACTCCCTACGTAAGAATGTTATGAATGCCACAAGTTTCCATTATGTATTATGATTTCAATGATTTAGTCAAAAATCATATGATTTCATGTGGTATGTTGAGTTCATATGTTTTATGAGTAAAGTATGTCTTCATCTATTCTAATGTATACATGGACTAATGTTTTCTTTTCATATTATTATATCTCTTACTGAGATTTTTATGCTCGTCCCATGTTTTTGAAATGTTTCCCACATGACTTAATGATTAATAGGGTCATGGATGGGATCAAGGAAAGAAATGTTGTCTAAAACATAGAACTAGACATCTTTATTGTTAAGATTTTTTATTTTATGAAAAAAATGGAAATTGAGTAGAAGTGTCTACTTTGAAATCTTTTGACACTTAATAGTTATGTCCTAATTCTCTAAAACTCTAAAACTGAAAAGACCCTCAATGAGATTTATTAAAATAACTCAAGAGTAGTAATGTTTATGGCTGGGGTATTTTATGAATGAACCATAATATTTTATATTCTGTATTTTATTATGTTTATGGAAAATTCCTCAACAATATTATTCCACTCTCCCACTTATTCACAGAATTAAAACACCATCTGAGATGTGTCGATTTACTGACATTCTAGAAGATGTGTTTTCAATTTACTTTACATCCTTCAAGACTTGTCATGAGACCATTTTTATGGGTGAACTAGATTATAATTTATATATTACACCTTGTATAAGGTTCTGTAATCATATTGTACACATGTTATAAATTTATGAAGAAAATGAGTTATTTAAAATTGAAGAACCTTTAAAATGACCTAAAAAATATCAATAATGATTTAACATATGAATCACACTCATGTAATAATTCAGAATGATAAATTTTATAATTTTTTATAATTTACATATCTAAATGCCACTACATTTTAATTATGGTGTTTCATTTCCAATTGACAGGAACATCCATCATGTACAAATTATTGAAATCATGTAACCAATACACCCGAAACAACGAAAAGAACAAAATACTAAAAATTAAGAGGTGAAATGATGTTATAAAATGATAATATAAGATGTTTTTAGGATGAATATTATTCTTTTATATAACAGTAACACTCTTCTAACCGTTATATAGGAGTGTTAAACATTTTTATATAAGTAAAACCTGAGTTAGGGGAATCTTAACCCGATTTTCATTATTTGGGTTAACATTGTACTTCATTATTTATGTGGTATTAGAATTGTTTTGTGTGATGGGTTATATTTATTATATGCATAATTATATGTATTTACTATGAATATACATATTCTATCCACTCTAATATGTCTCTCTTCAATTATATGATTTTTGTAAGGGGTTTTTCCATTAAAATCCTCTTCTAAAACTCAATTTTACGACATTCAAAAGAAATTTTTTATGCAATTATTCATGTTTTATGGTTATGATATTGTTCAGGGAAATTTTTTATGATGGAGGGTGGGATTGATATTTTCCTCCAGTGCATGTGGTATGTGTATGTTGGAGGTCGTCTGTATGGTTACTCTATATGTAACTGTTATGGTTACACAAACTGTAAGGTAGCAGTGAGGGTTACTAGTAATAATGTAGCTGCGAGGGTTACAGTATTATGTACGTAATGTCCCATGATACCTTTATTGTTCAATTTATGTTCATATTTACTATCTAAATATTTTAGAAATATCATGTTTCACAATGTATATATGAGTAACGTGTATGTCATTTGAAAATGTTCTCATATGTTACATGTATTCATGGAAAAATGTGTTATTTACTTATTTTACAACACTTACTATTTTGTTGTGCTCATCCCTAGTTTTTAAATTATTTTCACATCTAATGGGGATGTTTCAGACAAATATGGAAGAAAAGTTAAATAAATGAGGAATTATCAATGAAATCATGATTTATTTTAAAAATTTTATATTTTTCATGAAATGTATACTGTTTTTATGGTATCCACAACATAAAAATGTGCAATGTTATGAATTTATTATGTACTAATTCGATAAATATCTAAACATGAAGAGACCCTTAATATGAATGGATGCTTGACTAAATTCAAATTTTTTGTAATGTAATATGGCCGAGACTTTGTAGTTGGTATCAGTTGATGGTTTAGATAACATTAGGGTTTAGGATGATGTAAATATATTACTATAATTGTTTTAAATATTATGTTAATTTGAAATGATATATCATTTTAATATTACCATGTTGCTTCGACTAAGATAAGTTTTTTTAGAAGGGTTGTCTATGGAATAAATAAGGAAGCTAAAGAGGATAGAAACATACAGAATGACATCCTTCTGAATCTGCAGCCTAGAATGGCAACGATTAGAATCGAGCAGTTTGTGACAGTAATGTCTCAGATAAGATAGATAATAAATGGCAGTGGAATCCATGCATGTGAACATCCAAAGGTACCAAAATAGAAACTTAAATTACTGTAAATATTATGATACAACACCATCGTTATTTCAATGGATCTTCTGACCCAATAGTAGCTGAAGGATGGATTAAATACCTTAAAAAATATATTTGAGGTAATTTTTTGTTTGGATATTCAAAAGGAATGTCTTGAAATTTTTCAGTTTGAAGGTGTAGCTAATTAGTGGTGGTCAAAGGTAATGAATATCAGAGATATAAAGGATATTTATGCCTTAGAGTGGGATGAATTTATAATACTTTTCCATGAAAAATACATTCCTATGGTTGTATTACTTCTGATGGAGAAGCAATTCCATGAATTAAAGAAAAAATAAGAAAATTAGGTGGCTATGTATGAAGAAAACATCATCCAAATAGTGAGGTATTTTTCCAAATACTATTTAGTATATTAATATATAAATCTACCACTTTTATTTAAGACTTAAACAAAGGTAATTAATGTTTTTGGTCTCCCGTGAATTCAAATGTTATGAAAAAAACATGTCTGATGTGTTGAGATGGTGGAGTTGTTGTTTTCTGTTTATCAAGTGAATTTTGGAAATAAGGAAAAGAAGACGCTCAAATGGAAAGTGATGAGTAAAAATTGAAAAAGGAAATATGATGGTAAGAAAATCCAATTTTATATTTGTGAAAAGTATGTTAAGAATTAACCTAGGGAATGTATTTCCAAAACTTGGATGAGTTTTTAAAGTGGAATGTCTGAACATATGCCTCATTATTGTAATGAAAATAATTCTATGCATAATCATGATAATAATACTTTAATTTGTTTTAAATGTGGTGGGATTGGTTATGATGAGAATTCTTGCCCAAATAGATATCCAAATGATGAAAAGATGCAAGAATATAACCTGAAAGGTGTAGTGAGATCTATTGCGACTACTTTAGTAGTTTCCTAGCCATCCAATGAAGTTGTTACAAGAACCTTTTTTCTCATAATTTTCAAATGATATTCTTGATATGGGGTCTACACGTTCCTTCAAATCCTAGAAATTTTCATGTAAATTAGAAATATCACCTCAAAAAATTAGACCAGAATTTTTTTTAAAACATTAGGGAAAATATTATTGCAAGGAGGAATTATAGTAGTCTTTATATTATTGTTTGTGGAATGAATTTATCTGAAAACCATGTTGTTTTTACCTTTGTTGAGATTGATTTTATTCTGGTATTAGATTGAATTTCTATATATCATTCGAAGATTCACTATATATATAAAGAAGTTGTTTTCTTGATAGAGTTTTAGTATTTATACAAGAATTAACCCATACAATTGATATCATATTAGTATTCTAAGAAACTATTGAAAGATGGAAATGAGTGTCATCTTACTCATATTGTTGAAAATAAGGGAACTATTCAGATTAATGATGTGCTAGTGATTAATGAATACCATGTTGTTTTTCATGGTGAGTTACGTTGTGTCATACCGGATATAGGAGTCAATTTCACAATTGATATAGTTCATGATGCCCAGATGATTTCAAAACCCCCATGTCGTATGGATAAAATAAAACTTCTTGAATTGAATAAATAGCTTCCGGAGTGTCTTGATAAAGGCTTCATTCATCCTAGCACTTCACCATGGGGAGCTCTTGTTTTGTTCTTCAAAAATAATGATGGTTCTAGGAGACATTTCTATGATTATAGAGGATTTAATAACATCAATATTAAAAAAAATATCCTTTGACTCTCATTGATTACTTGTTTTATTATCTTTAGAGAGTGCAATACTTTTCCTAGATTGATTTGGGATCTGGATACAATCATTATAAGGTGATAGAGGATTAGATCCCAAAAAAATTCTTTCATACAAGATACGGGCTCTATGAATTTGTGATTATTTCATTTGGGTTAACTAATGCACCTATTGTATTCATGGATCTTATGAATATAAAAATTTAGGAGTTCTTGTATATGTTTTTGGTTCAGTTTTTTGATGAAATTATGGTATTATCATGAACTAAATAGGAGCATGAAAAACATCCTAGGGTTGTTTTACATTCTATAAATGAAAAATAAACTCTATGGAAAATTAATTCAGTGTGATCTTTTTTAACAAAAAATATCTTTTTGTGGAATCTTTGTAAATAAGGATGGTATAATAGTTGATCCTGCAAAGTAAAGGTGGTTGATTAATAGGCAAGACCTACAACTTTAACAATAATTGCAGTTTTTTTGGATTTGGAGGTTATTACTAATGGTTTGTTAAACATTTTACATGATTATCTATCCCACTAACTATGTTAATGATAAAAAGGGGTAAAATTTATATAGATAGAAGAGTGTGATATTAGTTTTCAGGAACATAAGATGATATTGGTGAATGCTTCAGTTTCGGCCATGCCTTCCCGAAATGGTGAGTTTTTTATCTACAACTATGCTTTATTAACGGGTCTTGGTTGTGTTTTGATGCAAAATTATTAGGTTATTGAGTAAGTTTCAATTAAAACAACACCACATGAGTTAAATTATCCACACATGATTTGGAATTTCCAGATGTGGTATTTTCATTGAAAAATTAACGGCATTATTTATACAGAGCCAAATGTCAAATGTATACTGATCATAAAAGTGTGAAGTATATATTCAATCATAAGGAATTAAAAATGAGGCATAGAAGTGGGATTAAATTGATAAAAGGTTATATTGACTGATAAATTATCCTCTAGGAAAAGAAAACAAATGGGAAGATTCCTTCAGTCCAAAAAATTATGCATCATTAACCATGTTACATTTGGAAAATGATCCGTTGATTAATCTTTTGATGAATTTTTCGTAAGAAATTATTTTTTCAGGAAATACATCAGTTTTGATCTAAGTTTTACTGAAATCCTCATTATTAGACAAAATTATGTGAGCACAAAATAATGAATGTGAGCTACAAAAAAATCTAGAATGGGTTAAAATGCGTAAGTTTCTAGAATTTAACCGTGAAAATGAGTGTGTTTTATTATTTGGAAAAAATGTTTTTTGTGGCTTGTGATTCTTAGATGAAGAAATATTAGTTGTGTAAAACTCATAGTTCTTCGTTATCAGTCCATCCATGTAGTTCTATGATGTATAAAGACCATTGGGAGTATTATTGGTATGAAGGAATGAAAATAGATATGGCATATTTTACCTTGAAATGTTCTGCATGTCAATAGGGTAAAGTAGAGTGGTAGTTACCGAAGGGGATGATTTAGCATTTTCCAATTCTAGAGTAGAAATAAAAGAATGTGTCCATGTAAATTGTGGTGGGAGTGCCAAAGTCTTCTCTAGGTAACAATGCGATTTGGGTTATTGTTGAACGGCTACCAAAATATTCACATTTAATTTCAATTCAAGATACAATGTCTTTGGATTATCATCCTTGACTGTACCTCAATGAGATTTCCAAGTTACATGGAGTTCTTCATTCCATTTCATTTGACCAAGATCCCTTCGTTCTCTTCTAAAATTTGGAAGGGACTTCAGAAGTCATTGGGAACAGAATTAAATTTTAGTATAACTTTTCATCCTCTATTAGATAGGTTGTCTGAATGAATGATTCAGACATTGAAGGATACACATGAATATTGGCCAATGGTCTACAAGGGTAGTTTGGATCAACATAATTCTTTAGTTAAGTTTTCATATAATAAATATTTTCATTCTAGTTTAGAAATGGAACCTTTTGAGGCATTTTATGAGATGTGGTGTCGCACTCTAGTGTTTTCGGATGAAGTCAGTGATAGAATGATGATGGGGCTTTAATTTGTAGAGGAAGTGGAAGAGAAAGATAATATAATCTATCAGCACATGAGGACAACTCAGAGCTGAAAAATACGTTTTGTTGATAATAGAAGTTAAGAAATTTCACTATATATATTATGAAATTTTATATTAATTATTCCGTGAGAATAATATCTCTTTTAATTTAGTTATTTATATGAGAAATAAATTAGATGGTTTTCATATTATCTTGGATTATATTTGTATGGTTATTCTTATGTGATAGGTGGTCCCAAAATTTTATATCCCTAAGATTAATTGGGCATGTCAAGAAATATCATTATATCATATGAATAGGGAACTAGGAGTGATCATAATATACTATGGGACTCTATTAACTGTTATTATATGAATAGGGATTAAAAAATTACATTATCGGACTATGTCTAGTTTGTTTGTGGGAATAGTAATTAATACAAATCCATTATGGGAAACTGTCCACTATGTCTTTCTTAGTAGTTATCCTTCTACAAAAAATTTCTTCACTTATTTATTTCAATTATATAATCTTTGGTATTTTTTCTTCAGATTTGATCTCATTGATGGTGATTTATTTTTGATGATTCCTCACTTTAATGACTTCAATTTATTGTTATGATAATAATTCTTTCAATGAATCTTTATTTATGATTTATGATTAGTTTTTCATGAATTTCATAGGTTATGATCATGTTCCCCTTCCACTATGCGAATATTATTCTCAATTATGTAATTCAATTTTTATCTATCATGTTTACCCTTAATGGTTATAAACATAAATTTTTTTATGTTTCCTTTTCCATTGGATATTATTAATGGTATTTTATCTAATAAGATGATATGTGTATAATGAGAGAATGTTTTTTTGGAAATGTCTATTTTTATTCATAAATAAGTTGAAAATGTATCACGTATCATAGCACACTAAATAATTATTGTTCTAGTGTCTATATTATATTTAAATGTATTTTAAATAACTATAAATTGATATAATATTTTTATAAGTGCTATGCATACTAACTCAATCACCTTGAGTCATGATACTCTTTTAAGATTTGCAAAATTCCTTAGGATGATATAATCCTCTGGATTTTCATATATAGGATTCTTATAATGTATAATCCGTAAAATTATATCTTCTCCTAAATCAACCTCTTATTTTGGTATTATATATAAACATTCATTCATATTTCCCACTAAAGATCCTATAGTTGAGATAATTTAATGGGTTTAATTATACACATTGTGTCGAGATCCTCCTCCTTCCCATAGTGCACCTCGAGTTTAGAATCTAATCTAGTTATTTCAAATAGTCCAATTTCCAGGGGAAAGTCCCAATTTTATATTATCTTATATATTTTCTAAAAAATCGGTATACCTAGAAAGAGAAGACATAGTGAATAATACCCGATTATTATTTTATTATGGATGCATTTACAAACATGCCCTCTATATGCGCCTTTTACTATGTATAATGTATAACTCTACATCAATGGGAATAATTAATATATGAGCCCCATTTTGTCTCATATTTTTAGTACTTTTATAAAATAGGATGCCCATAAGATTTTGAGGTTCAAACCTATTGTCTGAAAATATACTAGCCCTTTTGTGTGATTAGGATAAGATGTCCACATTTTCTAAATTACCATGAGTTCATATTCTCCAAATGGAACCCTCTTATATGACTTTAGTTTACATAATTACCTTGGATTCATCATTTCCAAGATTCTTTTCTTCTTTGTCCCCCATCCATGCCATCTCAAATTTTGTTTTTGATAAATATAATGAACCAAAAGGGGAGACATATGCATAATAAACACAATAAGAATTGTTAGTCACTTTTCCATACTGTTCCTTACAACATTTTGTTAAACATTATGGGTGGGTCATTTTTAAAAAACATTAAATGGTATGATGTGTTATATTCGGTGTCACCAAATTATGTAGGATTGAATTACATTCATAGGCATACATAGGGAGGCCCCGTTATGAACCTGACTATAATATCTCAACACACACTACATCCATATATGTTGATAAATTTCAATGCTTCCAACAATGTGGTTCAAAAATTAATCACCATGGTCTAATAAAAAAATTTATATAACATATAAGACACACAATTATTCACATAGATATATGGTTTTGATAGTATCATTGGAATATGGGTAATTAGTTTCATGTTGGTATTCGGGAAGGAATAATTAATATGACAGATATATATAAGAGATTCTATGAATAAGTAATAATCCACCCAAAACAGTGTGATGAAACTAATATCCCACCCAATGGTATAATGATCATTTTTAGGAAATATAAGTTACAAACACTATTGGTTATCTACCTTTTAAAATAAGTTTCTCTATGAATTTAACATTGAAATGCGATGGATGAAGAATCCATTAGAGTTGCTAAATGATATAGTGATATTAAAAATTAAATCAAAAGGTTGGATGATGAGGAAAATACATGGATATTCCCAAAAGAATAAAATTATACAAAAAAGACAAAAAATATATATTTTTGGGACCTACAACCATCACATTGTTATTATATCACCCCGAAAACTAATAAAGGTGACATGGTGTACCACTAAAGGATATAGACCATTTACCATTATCATCATTAGATAACTAAATTTATATACACCTAGTAGGTATATGTATGTTGTGAATAATTTCTAATTAATAAAACACTAGGAAAAAATTTACTTATTATAAAAGACATTATTTAAATTCATCATTGATCTACAATATCAAAATTATAATTTTAAAAAATAATTAAAAAAAGAATATTACAAATCAATTATTTTTATAACTCAAAACCAATTACAGATTTGTAAAAATTGGTTATAATGAAAAAATAACTATTTTATAAATAATAAAATGTTCTTGAAAATTACAATGTAATTATAAAACATAATCAAAATTAGATAAAACATTACACACCTAACACAACATGACATGAGATTCTAACCTCATGCTTGATGTGATAACCTAAGACCACACTATTGTGACCATAATATATATAATAATTAAAACATGAGATAATAACCTCTATTGACCCTTAGGGACTTATTTGGAGTATAAACTCATAGTGATTGAAAAGTCGGGAGTATGTGAAAAGTCCTGGGTGAAGCCACATCACATATGTCACTCCTCTTCTATTCAAAACCCAAAACCTGAGGCATTCATGTCAAACAATAAGAAAAAGAACAAACAAACAAATCATCCTTCATAATATATGTAATGATTCATTATATATTAGAAAATATAACTAAATAAATTTTTAGCATATTATGAAAAAATTATCATAATTTCTAATTATGAGTAAAACCAAAAAAAATCCATTAATTAAAAATCCTTAAATGCTAAAAATACCATTTAAATTATTTTTTATATAATAAATTCATTTTAATTATTTAATAAAGCACATGATATGAATTGAAACATGTTCATTAAAAATATTCTCAGAACATTAGAAAACAAATTAAATAAATCCAATATTAAATAAAAACTTTATAAAATTATATTCACTCTAAAATAAAATTATGTTTTTGTAATCTATAAAGAAAATATTAAATAAATAATATAACCTCAATCTTGTAAAAAAAGTAAATCTATATAATAACCCTATATATTCGATTAGATTTCACTCCTCTATCATTTAGAAAAATGATACTATAATCGGAGAGATTCTTAAAATTTCCTATGAATACGAAAACCCATGATTAACCCAAACCATAACATAACTATTCGTCATAAATTCATGTTAGGTAATAGGGAATACATGACAATAAAATAATATGGAATAATTAATATAAAATAATGGATAATGATGATTAATAAGTTATTAACCTAAAAAACAAGTAATATCCAGTGTAATCACCATGGGAGAATGGGGTTGCTAGTATGTCAACTAGGAGGGTTTCTAAAGGGTATGAAGTAGGTGGTTGGGAGATTGGGTATAAAAAATTATCAAGGAGAAAACATGAAAAATAAATACAAAATTATAGAGAGGTATAAGGGTTTGGATATTCTTTTTGGAATGCTAGTAATATTTTTGTCATATTGTTTACACTCCCCAGGTTATACTTCATGAATTGGTCCAATAAATATGGAAACTAAGTGAAACATATGTACAAACCATAAAAATAGAACCTCATTTACTAATATCTTGTATTCACTATTGGAACTAACAATATATCATTCATTATCCTACAAGTATTCGTATTTTATAATTTTTTAATACCAAAAAAATTAAAACAAATAATATTAAATGATATTGGAAAAAATTATATATCAAGGACATGTGGTTCTTGACAGTATCAGTGAGTTATTATGAGTTTGGTGAGTAGTGAGTTATGAATTTATATATTAGAATTATAAACCTAGATGGTAAATGATCCTAATCATAAATTCCATGAATTCATTGGGTAGTTTTATTGAATTTTGGAACAAAGTAACATCACCCAGTAAATGGTCCTTATAAATAGATTAATATCAATTTACCATGTAAAAGTTTTTTTATCACTATAATTATGTCTTATTACTTTTTTTGAGAGATACAAGTGTGTTTTATTTAAAACTATAAAATTATTTTATCATGGGATGTTTGAAATTAACATCCTTTGGTTATACGCCCCCCCCCCCACCAAAACACACACCATAATTGGGTATATTCCTTGATAGGTATTTAAATAAACCATTTATAGAACCATTTATTTTATAAATGATTGTTATGTCATTATTATGAAAATCATAATATTTATAATTCTAAAATTTAGAGGATTGGATTATTTGGTATTTTATATTAATTCAATATAAACAAAGATAAAAATTTAATAATTATTTTAATCATTTACAATATCATCTTTTTATATTTGATATTATTCTTATAACATAAAAATAACTTCTTACATACGTAAAAAAAGGGCTTTACAAAAATTCTATTATGTTATTTAATAATATTAGGTAACATGATACCTTAATTACATAAGTACATGGGTGATCATTATCATACCCATCATATCATATAAATAAGATCATAATCATAAAAATCATATGATAATGTTTAGGAAAGTGAAAAATACATAATAATGTTACATAATTAACATATGTCGAATAATAATTTCAAAAAATAATAATATTATGGAAAAATATAGATATAACATGCACATTCATAGTATTGTTGAAAAATTTTACAGCATATAGCACAGTAATTAATGAACTAGAGGGAAATATAATTCTAAGACCACCTTCCATTTCATATATAAATTAAATGGACTACATGTTTAATAAAACAAAACCCTATTAAATTAAGGTGTTTTATAAATATTTCTTGAAATTCATGTTAATTAAAAAACATGTATGTTCATGGAAATAGGGAAGATTTTTATTTTATACATTCAAGTGTGTCACTACTATTAAAAATTAAATTTTTTTAGTGAGATAAAGTATAAATATATAAATAGTCAGGATTATTAATATAATAATGAAAGGGAATTTTAAATTACATTTTTAAGATTGTATTTTAAGAATAATTAAAGGGAAAAAATACAGGTTGAGAGGGAAAATCCTAAATAAATATTCAACATCAAGAGTCCTAATACAGTTGGTCTCGTTTTTTTATATCACATATTTCAATATATTAAATCCATCCTAAAAATATTAAAACATTGATATATTATTATATCACATTAATTTATGTTTAATTGATCAATTATAATAATTATAATGTTTTTAATAAGTTTTAATTAGGTATAAAATAACATGATAATGTGTTTTTATTAATGATAATTATTTTTATTTTTTATATGTTTAGAATCACTTTTATGTATTAGGTTGATAAGAAACATTATGAACAGTGATGATATTGAAAATATTATATTTTCACATATATATGATGTAATAACAATACATGTAAATGATGATAGGTATCAAATTGACATTGTTCAGATAACCTTATAAAATTAAGACTAACACGATTTTTATAAAGAAAATTTAAAATAAAAAATTAATAAATTATAAAAAAATAATATTTATGTATATATATATTATCTGAATAAAAATTTTATAATGACATATACTATAAACTAACCATCTATACTGGTGATTATATATTAATAATTTATAACATCCTCCAAGGTGGTAGAACGACCATTAAAAAAACATTGTCAAAAGTGGGAGAGAGATATATTTTGAATAATATTATCGTAAATAATATTTCTAAATATATTAATATCATTATTATAGAATAATTAATCAATTTTAATATGATAATATTATAATTTATATTTGTAATGTAGATATAGAATAATGAAATAGAAATAGGAAATGCTATAAGGTTACTCGGGCCTTGTAGTGTTCTCCCTTTCTACAATCCTAATGCCTCAAAGGCATTGAATTTAATGAGTTCAGATCATATCTATTGATCTAGAGAGTCATAATGTGGGATATTTTGGATGTGATTTTCTATGGGGGTTATATGGGGTAATTAAACATTAATGGGTGAATTTTGTGTTGAAATAATGAATTAATATTATTTCAAGACCGAGTCTTGAAATATTACTATTTATTGATAGTATGATGTAATGTCCCGGTTCCGGAAGCCACCCTGAGGCACCATGCACCTAGTTGGTCACATGGGGTCAATCACATTTTTCCAAATGCCAAAGGCTGCTGACTAGCAGCGAGGGATTTGGGTGTGATAGTTGGAAAACTATGCAATCATTGGCAGAGTACACAGTAGGAGTAAACAAATACATAAAATAGCGGAATCAATAAATATTCAACAATGGTAAACAACATAATAATGAGTTAATAAACAACTGTATCACACACACACATATATAATGAAGCATGATACATATGTTTCAAAAAAGATACAAACAAGTCACATTGCTGAATAAAAAAAGTATTAAACCCAAGTACAATAGAAAATAGATAAACAACTCCTTAGTATCGCAAGCCATGGCTTAGTCCCATGCTCTCCAGCTCCACAATAGATCAAGTATCTGAAGTAGAAGGGTGCTTTCCCCTATCTATTCCTACATCAATTTAATCAGTTTGGGCCCAAAATCATGGCCCAGAAAGGGTGTGAGAATAAATCCCAGTAGGTAACCTCTATGGGATCTATGCCTAACAATCAGTCAATATATGGCTGGTAAAAGTACATAAAGCAGTAAAAAAGAAAGTAATAAATATTAAACAATCCCCCTTTTCAAAATGAAACTACAACAATCTATGAAGATTAACACAAACATGTAACCCTCTAGGAAGTACCCATAGCCTTTCCCCTCTGGTCATAGCTAGAAACACAAGAAAGAAGGTAACCAACGGGTAACCCTCTAGGAAGTACTCACAGCCATCACCACTGGTCCTACCTAACAGGTACAAGCCACACTCTCTGATGTACACTCGGCCTAACCCCTGTGGTTGAGTATATAAAGGCTCTTTGAGGAAGCACACATAGTCAATTTCCCTTATAGTATAAGGTAGTCATGAACTCACAAAGGATACACTCCCTGTCAATTCACCTTATAGCCCCAAGGTCAAAGACTCTCTAAGGAAGCTCACTCGGTCAATTCTCATTATATCCCAGGTCATTAATAGACTCTCTGAGGAAGCACCCTCAGTCAATTCCTAGTATAGTCTAAAGCAGTTAAAAAACTAATTCAAAGACTCTCTGAGGAAGCTCATTCGGTCATTTCTCCTAATAGTTTATAGTGCTCAAAGACTCTCATAGGAATCTCACTCGGTCAATTCCCATTACAGTCTACTATACTATAATCTCATGGCCCTTTGTAGGTCAACGACTATAGCAATGAAATATGGCCAAAATAAACATACTGAACTACTTGGGTTACTAGTATATAACATTTCAAGCATTTCAGAATATAAACTCTCTACCCTACAGCAATAGGCAGGGGGAACATGCAAGGCATCCAAAAAGGCTAAGCATGACCAAACAGTCATAAATAGAGAATGCATGGGAAAACACATCCAAAGAATATCAAACAGCTCTATTGATATCTGATTAACCTCTAAACATGCATACAATAATGAAAGAAAATCAACAGGGTAAAACGGTAAATGCATAATACCCCGATTAAGGGTATTGGGCGCAATTTCACATATAACTCAAATACATTCAATTGAATCAAATAAACCACCTATCTTTAGTTTTCCAATGAAGTAAATCTGCAAGCTACCACACCTCATGAAATTCGGCGAAAGCACCACCGAAATTGCACTATATCTCCTTCCCTGTCATCCAGAAGTGTTAAAATCAACACCCAAGGAAACCAAAACCCTATATCTACACACAATAGGTGTAGATCTATAAAGATGAGAGAGAGAGAGAGAGAGTGATGTAGATCTAGAGTAAAACAAAATGAAACCCAGAGGAGAGACTTACCTGGGAGAAACCACCTTCAAACCACAATGAAACACCTTTGATTTACTTCCAAAAAGAGTGGGAGAGGCCCTCCAACATTTGAGAACCCAAAATCCCATGAAATATATAAGTGAGAGGAATAATGGTGTAGGAATGGGAAATCATGAGTTTTCCGAGACTTAAAAACCATAACTTTAAGTGCTCGCACAGTTACCCCACACGATTTGGAAAACCCTGCGCCAACCATGTAGTTCCCACTGTCTCACCCAGGGACATCATATGGCTTGCCTACATGGTCTTACAAACTGTGCGCAGCCCGTATAGAACCCACTATTAAGGGTGCACTATTTCCTTGGCTTGCCGCATGGTTTGTTCATATCGTGCGCCAACCGTGTGCCCCTGCACAGCCTCCCGAAAAACCACTTTTTCTCAAAACTGACCAGAAAAGGAAGAAATACCTGAAAATAAGGATCTGGTTCTTACAATCTTCCCCCCTTAATGAAATTCAATCCCAAATTTCCCTAGCACAGCACAAAAGAATAAACCTTGAACAGCCCCAGCAACTGAGCTCGTACATCAACCTCCCTCTCCCAAGTCTCATCATGTACTTTCCCATGCTGGCATATCACTCGTACATTAGCTATAGACCAGCCATGGAGAACCATTGTACTATGACCAACAATCTTTATAAGATGCCCCTCAAACAACGCATCAGGTTATAGCTCATCCTCATCAGGTTGATAGACATGAGACAGATCTAAAAAAAATAACATTGAAGCTGTGAAACATGGAAGATGTCGTGCATATCTTGGTACCTGTGAGGAAACTATAACCGATTGGAAACTGACCCAACTCTATCCAACACCTCAAACCGACCAACGTACCTCAGCGAATGCATACCATGTATCATGATCCTTCTATGCCCCAACCTCAGTGTGTCATGTAGAAAAACCTGATCCCCGAACATGAATTCCAGAGGATATATCTGCTGATCAGCATAAGACTTTTGTCAAGACCGTGTAGTAGCCATCCTCATCCGAATCGACTCTATCTTTTTTGTGGTCTCCTAAACAAGATGAATTCTCTAAAAACCTATGTATCCTACGTCTAGCCAACATAAGGATGATCGACAGGTCCTACCATACAATTCATCAAAATGTTCACCAGTACAGTTTCTTAAAAACTATTATTTTAGGAAAATTCAATAAGAGGTATATTATTCTACCAATAACCTACAGAATCTAGAATGCATGCTCTAACCATGCCCTAAAGCACCTGAATTGTATGCCCATACATTCCATCTATATGGGGATGGTAAGCTATACTCAAATGTACCTATATACCCAACACCTTCTGAAGCCCCTGCCAGACCCGAGAAGTAAAATGTGCATCCCTATCTAATGTGATGGAGTGTGGAACTCCATGTAGATGTACAATCTCCCGGATATACAATCGTCCCACCTAATCAACACTAAAGGTCTCCTAAATCGGAAATATGTGAGAAACATTTGTAATCCTTTCAATGGAAACCCATATTGAATTATTACCTCGGGGAAACCTCCGAAAACCGGTCCTGAAATCCATTGCGACGTCATTCCACATCCACTCGGGAATGGTTAATAGCTGCAAAAGCCCTGCTAGTCTGTTGTTCTCCTCCTTCACCTGCTGATAGGTGGAACATCTCATGACGAAACATGCAACATCCCTCTTCATACCTGGCCACAAATACCGATGTTGTAGATCATGATACATCTTGGTGAAGCCAGGATGAGCTACCCAAACGGAGGAATGGAAGTCCCACTTTAGCTCCTCCGTTATGTATGATAGCACCCATACATTCCCCTGGAAACGAAACATTTCATCCTCTCCTATAGTTCATTCAGGAATAGGGTCCTCTCTGGATATGTTCTGTTTTAGGACTAAGCATTCGGAATCTGATTGCTGCCTTATTCCCACTCGATCATGAAGAGTATAGGTAACGACTATAGAAAAAAGTAAAGTCTACCCCTGTCTAGCCTACACCTCCAAATGAATCTTACAGGACAGAACAGTACATATCCACTCACTTCTGGCCTGTTAAACAACATGTATCTATGTCCTCCTATACAACGAATCAGCCACTATGTTGCCTTTCCTAGGCATATAGGCAAACTCCAAGTCAAAATACTGAAGGTACTGAACCCATCTTCGCTATCTCAAATTCCTATCATGATGACATAAGATGTACTAGATACATTTTTGTTCGGTGAAAACCACAAAAATCTCTCCCAGAAGATAATGTCTCCAATAGTAAGTGCATGAAAAACAGTTGGAAACTCCAGATCGTGTGTCAGGTAATTCCTCTAATGTAGCCTCAATTTCCAAGACACATATGCAACGACTCCATCTCCCTGCATAAACACAGCTCCCAGCCCAATACCTGATTCATCAAAGTAATTTTTGTAGCTATTTCCTGGCTCTGGAATGTCTAGTATCTGTGCTAAAATCAACCTCCATTTCAGCTCCTAAAAGGCTGACACACACGAATCTGACCATATAAACTTCACACCCTTCTTAATCAGACCCATCAGTGGTGCTGCTAAGCCCGAGAAGTCCTGTATGAAACTCATGTAGTATCCAGTCAGCCCTGAAAAAATCCTGCACCTCAAAGAAATTCTTTGGATGATCCTAGAAAACTAATTCACTCACATTCTTTCGGTCTAATGACACTACTGCCTCTGAGATATCATGACCTAGAAAGTGAATCTAATTCATAAAAATGTTGCAGTTATTGATCTTAGAATATAATTGATCTTCTCTCAGTGTACTCAAAATGATTTAAATATATATATCATGGTCGTGCCGTGTGTGATAGTACACCAAGATATCATATATGAAAACAACCATGAATGAATCCAAGTATGGATGGAACACTCAGTTCATTAGTGCCATGAAAACTGTAGGCACGTTCATGAGACCAAATGTAATAACCATATACTCGTATAGACTAAATCTACTACATAAGGTTGTAATAGGTATATCTGATGGTCTAACATGCAAATGATGGTAACCAGATCTCAATTCAATCTTCAAGAACAACTGGGATCCTCGAATCTGAACAATTATATCATCAATCCTGGGTAATAGATATCGGTTCTTGACCGTTAACTGGTTCAACTTCTGATAATACAAACAAATCTTGAGGGTGTCGTCTACCATATTTGCAAATAGGATAGGAGAACCACAAGAATATGTAATGGGTTAGATGAAACCCTTTTCTTGAAACTCCTCCAATAGCTTCTTGAGCACCTGCAACTCTTGTGCAGCCATCCTATAAGGAAGAATGGACAACAGTGCCACTCCTGGAAAAAGCTCAATTGAGAAGTATACCTCACACTACGGAAGAAAACCTACAAATTGTTCTAGAAATACATCTCTTAAATGATCCACCATGAATGGAAGGTCTAACTGTGAAGTCCCATAGTCATCCAGATATAGAATAGCAATTTGGGTTGCAACTCCTCCTCACCCATGATGCTATGGACCCGCTCTAATCTCATTGACACCCCCTTCACACCTATGACAAAATGATCCACCATTTGATGATATGAAACTCAACCTATGACGATAGAAATTGACGACGGCCAGGAAGGGAACATACAAGTCCATTCCAAGAATGAAATCATAGCATGGAATATCTAGTATATAGAGGTCCCATAAGAAATGAAATCTTCCATCCTATAGGGGGAACTCCTTACACTGACACATGCTAGATGTTCTCATCCCCAACGGAGTTTCTAGTTTCATGATTTCTGAAGAAGAAAAGATGCAGATTCCAAGGCTCTCGACAACATAAATAGAGATAAAGTTATTGGAAGCCCCTATGTCAAATATAGCTTAAGATAAAACTGAGGATACTAAGATCGTACATAAATCTGTAGAGGTTTCAGGATCATGCTCTTTTTGGGTCAGCTCCACTTCAAAAGTATGGCCTATGCCACATCCATACGTCCCTGCCTAACCAATATGACCTGATCCACCCTACGAGCTTTGAAAACTGGCTGATTGGCTACCCCTTCCATGAGCTCCACCTCAGCCCAAACATTCAGAATAACTCCAGTTCCCTAATAGATGAGAAAATAGTGTTGTTTCTCTTGAACGTGGAGTAATATAAAAACCTCTAAGATAAATATTATTAGGGAATAAAAACTAGATGTGTACGAATGGATCATGATAAAGAAAGAACTCATGTTTTACCAAACATGACTACGTGAAATGTACAATTCCTACACAACATGTTCCCTTAAGTTATATACATGGGCATTTACTCATGCTAAACTAGTCTTATAACACCCTAAACATATGGCATGTTGTTTTAACACATGGTGTGTACATGAATCCTCTTTCTCTACCCATGTCCCTTTAAACGGTTAATCCACATGGCTGCCCCAAGACAAGACTACGTGGCGTGTTCAAAATAGACACGGTGTGTACTAGACAAGATTCACCAAGCCCGTGTTGTTAGTGACACGGCCTAGAAAAAAGCTCACACTACATAGAATGTACAAGGCATACAAAATGTGTATGTGAAAGGATAACACTGAACCGTGTTGTTGCTGACACATCTGGGTCCCTAGGTCAGACTACACACTTTGTTCAATCCTGACATGACGTGTATAGGTTATGGTTTATCCGTCTGTGATGTTAGTTACACGGGAGGACATAGGGTCAACACCACACAATGTGCATAACTGGTATACAGCTTATTCCCACAAGGAATTCCCAATCCTATTCTTCTACCCACATGGCCTATGAAATGGTTAGAAACTACACAACGTGTATATAACGTACATGGTGTGTACATAAGAAAAAGAATTTCTTCTTGAACAGAAGAACACGTGGCGTGTTTTCAAAACTACACAGCGTGTATTCAGGGTTTATCCAGGCAGTTAGCCCCATAAACTACTCTGGAGTCTTGAAAAACATGGTAATGAAAATTGAAAGTTCCAAATTCCGATCAATGAGGGGCCATACTCCCAGTGAATATATCTTTGGCATCTTTTACATGTTAGAAAAAATCAAGGAAAAGGCATTGATCTACCACCTTCCGATCCATGAGGGCCCATAACACCTCATGAACCAAAATTTGGCATTCATTACAAACACAAACTTACTCAAAAAATGGTCTAACAAGAAGCATGTATTTTATCAAGGAATCTATCAGAACATCGGGCATATTCTATAAAACACCTATCACAACAGCATGCTATCACTAATGCAGCCTAAATGATATGGAAAGAATGCATGAAATGTGATTTCTACCCAGTGCATATATGATGCATGAGATGTAATACCATCATCTCATCAGGTAACAATAGAAGTAGAACCTCAAAAACCTCAATTATATTAGTAAGAAACATGTGAGTCACCCAATGGGGAAAATAAAATCAACCATACAGTTACAAAACCTGAAAAATTGCAATAAACGAAGTAGATTGGATTTTCCCTATACAAGAGTTAGATACTCCTGGGAACAAATTATTACCAAGAACCTATTCCCCCCTATCCCTTTATATAGGCTCTAAATTGTAAGTTAAGATAAATTGCATCCTCTATTACAAGTTTGTAATGTCTCGGTTCTGGAAGCCATCCAGAGGCGCCCCGCACCCGGTTGGTCACATGGAATCGAGCGCATTTTCCCAAATTCCATAGGTTGCTGACTAGCAGCGAGGGCCTTGGGTATTATAGTGGGGAAATTATTCCCTCATTGGGAATGTACACAACTGAAGTAAACAAGTATATAAAATAGTAGAAGTAGTAAATATCAAACAATAAGAAACATCGAATGACTAAATTAATAATAAACTGGAGCACATATATATACACCTGCACTCATTCATTAAACATACCAACAATCTCTCTTGGCGGCACCCGAAGAAGTCAGTTGGAATGCTCGGACGATAAATCTGGGGTAGACCCAACTCTCTTCCCACATGAATGTGTACTTTCAATACACAGAGATTGAAAAGGGGTAGGACTAGAAACATAGACCTACTCTCAGTATGTAACAGACATATATCCCCATTCATTCCACTTAAGTCCTCAAAAACATCTTATCAGTAGTGAAAGGTATGACACAATATCTTGCACATATTCTGGAACCATGCCTAAATATTATAATAAATAATTCAGAATTTTTATTGGATTAGACAAAAAAATTTATCCCCACACCTGGGATGACAAATTTCCATGCCATCCTGAAGTAGATACATGCCTTTGTTCTAGTCTAGTATGGTCATGGGGTTTACTCCCCCATATCATATAGACAACAGGTTTAGGAACATAAACACTTCCCAAATAGAGGTAATCAGTCTGTTTTGGTTACCACTCTACGGCAGGCACATGCACCTACCCGTGATAACCACTTCTCCCAGAAAGTGTCCCCACCTAAGTGTAAGAAAACATCCAAGAATAAGTATCTCCAAACATAGTCATAAAATAAAGTGTTAAGTTGCAATCTGACTCCTCTTATTTCAGGTGTTTTAAAGCCCTCATACAATTATATGTTTCAGTTTAAGATCACACTAACTCTTTAAAAAATTAAGGGTGTATTAGAATTAATTCAAAAGTTCCCCATTAGAAACATCAACATTTTGGTTTTCCTAATGAATCATCAATCAATACAGAGAGACTATCTCCAGATGAGAGCCACAAAAACCATCTGTGTGTCCATAAGACCATGGATAAGGAGGATTTATCTTTTTTTGTAATCGACCATGGTGGTCCTCCTCGTGATTGAATTTGATAAAAAAGTCTTCTTCGTAGTTGTATTTCACATTTTCATGATAATTCTATAATTGTAAATATATTGATGAGAATTCCCTCCTATCAAATGTAACATCCAAAGACAAGGCTAGTCATGTCTATTGCCTTGTTATTAATAGGTGAAATATGTTATCTAACAGAAGACATCTTAAGTGAACATTCATTAACCAAGCCCCTAGGTCATTTTCCTTTTAATAAATGGAATCTAATTTGTTATGATCAAATAGAGAAACATCTAGTGAAAGATGATGAATATATGTTAAACATGAGAAAACAATTAGCTAAAAGAGAAATACCTGTCATGTTCTGGCCTTTGAAAAATTTTCAACATAAAATTCCATAATTGATGGTAGATGATTTCATTCATTATATCTATCACAAATTATGGAATAATATTTTTCATTTGAAAACCAAATTATTACTATATGATGAATGTCAAAATTAGTAAAGGGAATAGAAGGTTAGCAACGCCAATTTGTCTACACATCTTTCTTAGTTTCCAAACTTCCATTACTTGAAAGAAAATTAGAGTACCCTTCAGCGTGCCTGCCTCAATGATCTAAAAGGGATATACCAGTTCTTGATTCACTATATGGTTTTCCTATTAGATGAATGGGTGCACATGGAGAATTTTATTTCACTGCACTCTAGAATCATCAATTTCCACCAAAAGTGGTCTCATGCAATGTTATTTCCCATGGTCGGACACAATCAATAGATTGTGTATGTAATAAAATCGATTGTTAATAATAGGCCTCAACTAGATCTCATCATAGTTAGGCCCAATGAAAATAATTAGTTGAGTTAATCTGACATCAAGTATCTATGAATATTAAGATGGTATCCAGATTAGAGTATGTATGTCTTCAGGTAACACAAATGTCTGAAATAACACATTGATCATCTTAAACAGCTAATTTGAGTGGTTTTCAGATAATGCATTCAGCTAATGTTCAATCCAAAATCCAAAAAATAAGAAGTGAAGGTGAATGAAACATATCCAATGTATTTCAAGAGCCACCCCAACTTCCAGGGATGAGGGCTCATTCAATTAAACATTCAAATTCGTTAAATAGAGTTCAATGTTTTGAAGAATAAGAAGAACATTAACACCCCCAATTTTGTTGGGTTGTGGTATTTTTCACATATTCAATCCCCTCCTCAACAAAAGTCAGTTTTATCCAAGTTATGGAAGAAGCCAATAAAAGAGTGCACAACTGAATTATCCAATGATTACCTTCAAATTATTGTTCATCAAATAGATCATGAGAATCCAATTTATAGGAGTGTAGTTTCTCATGAAAAATATAGAGGGAGACAATCATAAAAATATACTTATAAAATGACATCAATGGATAATGCATAATTAAATTTCTAATACACCATTATAGAATATCCTCACGAAAATGAGTCTAGTTCAGGGGATTTATAAGATGAAGTTCTTATCCATAATACATTACACACTAATGAAAATAAAGAAGGTGTACATAAAAAATTTAGAGGCTTACCTAGAATTTAGGTATGCCTTAAAATAACCAAGTCTTACACATTTGAAAGGAATATAATAAGTGGAAAGGTAATAGTCAGATTACAACTCACATTTCCACTAGATATGGTCATTATCTTTTCCTTGAAGAGATATTTTCATAGTACGTATATGAGATGAAAGTGTTGAAAAGACTCAATACAAAGTTACCTCCACAAAGAACTTATGATAGATGTACTCCCCTGGAAGGTCCCCATCATTCACATCCTGTAGGATCTCCTCAGATAACAGTATTTGTAGTTAATGCAGATACAAATACTAAATTCCCTCCATTTAGAAAAAATTCAAGGTAGGATCAAACAAATCTTGATAGGAATGTTCTCATGGGATATCCAAAAAAAATATTAGTACAATCATAAGTGGTTTTTCGGTCATTGTAGCCTCTCAAGCACCAAAATATATACATTTTCATATCACATCTCATCTGGATATTCTCGGGGTTTTTAAGAATAGAAATAAGGAATTAAAAATTCAGTTGGATTCCCTGAAAGAATAGAGTATTCCAGATCAGACAAAAATGAAATCTTACCCTGAATGAGTGGATCTGATTCCACCCAAACAAAATTTTTTGAATACCACATTCACAATATTTAATGGTTTGGGAGATATAGAACATGACATAACACATTTTGTATCTTGTTGGGATCCCATGATGGGAACTCCTCAACAACAAGAAGCAGTAAATCTCAAGTGTTTTTTAGTCGTTAAAATGAATAGATTTTGTCTAATACACAACTTTACAATCTCGAAAAATTACTGGATGGGAATATCTACATCATAAATTCCATCTTCAATTCATCTCAATGCAACCAAAGAAAATGGTTTTTTATAAAATATTGAAAACAAAGGGAAAATAAAAGAGTTTATGATTTCATTGCTTGATGTAAAAGATTAACGTGTTCTATAAGTCAGATACTCTATCAAGACGAGTTGCTACAATTTGTGTGGAAAATCATCACGATGAGTTAAACACACCACTGATCTCTATGAAATACATAAGAGGGTTTAAAGACCTTACATAAATTTCTCAACAGATAATAGATTCTAATAATGAAACCAAATTTGAAACTCATTTAATTCCATAAACTCTAGGTAAAAGAATTATAGCATCCCGTCTTTTTCTAACATAACTTTTCATTCCATTACACGGAACTGAGGATCTTTAAGGTTTAGTGTCTTGGAAACAAGGAACATAAAGCATGAAATAAAAAAAACATTCTTCTTAAACACTTGAAATGCTTCTCCTCATGTTCACCCTAGGCTCATTACTGCATCTCATAACCTGGGGACATACATCAAAAGGAAGGGTGAGCAGAAGGCCCAGCAAGGGAAACAAGTGAAACATTTTACATATGAACTTGAGATACATCAATAAAGTCATGAAAAGAACTTTAATGCATGAAAATGAAATCATGAGGCATATCATAATAAAAATAAAACTTTTTCATAACTTGAATATGTGGCTACATAATTTAACATATACAATCATGAACATATCACCAAGGTCCATCCCCAAGGTGTCATTTTAAAATTACCACGGTTATTCACCAAGGTATCGTGAAAATTGTAATCTCTAGTGGTTACATCATTACCCAATGCATTGGAGCGCTATCAGGGTGCACCCTTAAATTTGCCTTTATTATCATGTGAGCCACATATATCATCATCAAACATTTCATAAATAACCCATATAGCATAAAATAAATGGGTTTCATTTCATAATCATAACGTTTTAAAAACTGCTTTAAAGACATGATCTTTACATCACTTTAAACCCCACAGAAAAGGAAGGTGGGTCTCATGTATGTAAATCCCAGAATTTAAAATAGAACATTTTGGTATATATGTGAATACCGCTTTAGAAGAAAGAGCTTTGAGTATTCACTAAATAAAATAAAAGGACTTTAGAAAAAGAGATAGACATTTTGAGACAGAAATTCTGCAGCATAACGGCAATGTTCCAAGGTTTTAGAAGACAGTAAAAGAGAGGTAAAATGGGTCAAACTTTCATAAATGACCCAAAAAATAGTACATGGACAGAATAAAAAGGATAAATGATCATGGTAATGAGATTTCAAGGACATACCATTTGAAATGAAAAACTTGTAAGGAAGAAAAAAAAGATTTCTCTTATGAAAGTTCGGCAGCCTAACGGCGTTACTTAAACCTCAACAAAAATGATTTGAAAAGATCAAATAGGATCTCTCATCATGTGAAAATAAGAGTTCAGTATGATAGATATAGAGATAATTCCCCAACATAACAAAAAGGAACTTGAAAGAATTGACATGAAAGTAGAACTTCAAAACGAGAAGGGTGAAGAACCACTTAAAAATTCGGCAGCCTAACGGCGCCACTTAAAACATCAAAATACTGAATTGAAGAGATCAAATGGGGTCTCTCATCATATGAACATAAGAGTCCAGTATGATATATATAGAGATCATACCCCAATATAACAAAAAGGAACATTAAATAATTGACATGAAAGTAGAACTTCAAAACGAGAAGGGTGAAGAACCACTTAAAAATTCTGCAGCCTAACGGCGCCACTTAAAACATCAAAATACTAAATTGAAGAGATCAAATGGGGTCACTCATCATATGAACATAAGATTCCAGTATGATATATATAGAGATCATACCCCAATATAACAAAAAGGAACATGAAAGACTTGAATGAAAATAGAACTTGAAAACGAGGAAGGTGAAAGAATCCCTTAAAAATTCGGCAGCCTAACGACGCCACTTAAACATTCTTAAAATGAATTGATGAGAGCAAGGGGGGGTCTCTCATCATATGAACATGAAATAGGCAGTAGGATGAATATAAAAGAACATCATCCAACATAAGAACATGTAGTATCAAAGAAAAGACATAAAAGAGATTACTTGAAAAGAAAGAGAGAGGTCGGATCCCTTACCTTAAAATGTAACTCTTAAACCTCAAAGGTTGGGACCTTGAGGGCTTGGGGGAACCTTGGGAGGACTCCTTGGGAGGTAATGAGACCAGAAATTTGTTGGGAATGAGTGGGGAGTCGAATGGATGAGAGGAGGGCTTGGTATTTATAGGGAAAGTGAGGGGACAAGGCATTAATGGCCAAGGGACACCTCACATGTGCTTTTCTCAAACCCATGTGCTCTCCCTTGTCATTTATCATGGAGTTAGGCCACATGGGGCCCCCAAAACAATACTTCATCACCCTTGGCCGTCCAACCCTCAAAATATCTCATGACATCATCATGACACCGTTATGATGTCATTAAACATACCGAAACCCTAAAACTGTATTTTTACTATTCACTGAAAATTCAACTTTCTCAGAAAAATCACAAAATTTCACATTAACCAAATATCAATTCTCTGATTTCAAAAATGAAATCCATTTTATGAAAATAATTTTATAAATATTTTTAATTTAATTTTTAAATAAAAACACTATTCATCGAAAATTCATTTTTTTCAGAAAAAACCCCAAAAATTACCATAACATAATATCGATGCTCTGAGTTCAAAAATAAAGTCATTTTTATAAAAATAATTGTCAAATTATTTTTAATTAAATTTTTAATTAAAAAACACTATTCACCCGAAAAAACTAATACTTGAATAATAATTAATGAAACCGTTATTTAACTATTTTATTGAATCACATTAGTTAATCAAGGTGCCTGGATTATTTTAAAACTTTTTTAAGTGAGATTACTAATCCATTTGGTCATATTACTAATCCTAATCATAAAATCACTATTCATAATTTACTATTCATCAAAAATCAAGTTGATCTTATTAGACTCTAAATTTAGTACTGAACATAATTGTAGAAGATCATTTTTTGAAAATCATTACACATTTTTGATTATTTAGGGTTTACATAAACATATTTAAAATATCCTTTTTCTAAAACTCATCAAAAATATGCATACTATATTTGTCCGGTCATTTCAAAATTCATAAACTTCATCATAAGAAGAAATCCCAATTTTTATTTAAAACAAGGATTACACAAGGTAGTTACGGTCTCGTTACATAACCCCTTATAATACCAGCATAGGACCTAAGAGTAAGGTGTGCTAGGGGGATAGAAGCTTGGGGCGGCTCAGTCAACAATGCCCGAGTAGTAATTTCTATCAGTTTGAACTTCTCACGAAGGCGATTTCGTTCCAGCTTCACATGATGAAGTTTAGCTTGGATTTGATCCAGAGCAAAGCCCAGTGGTGCCACCTCCTTCCCAAGCTCTGTTAGATGGGCTTTGATCGGTCCAAGACTACTAGGTGAGGCCATCGAATCTTCTTTCTATAATAATTAACCAAGATTACTTATATTTAGAGACAATAATCAAATCATTTTGTTCACAGCGGTCATGTTGACCGATGGTTATATAATAGTCTAAACCCACTGATCTCATTTTAATTATAATCATGTTTATCAAATAAAACATTTTTGTTGAGTATAACAATAACACATAAAATTAGGAAAAAAAATTTATTTAAAAAATTTCGGGTCGTTACAATCTTCCCCCCTTAAGAAATTGCATCCTCGTAATTTTAAAATTGGGTTTTGAAATTTCATTGAAAGTCCCACATCGAAAAAGGAGTCAGTAAAACTATTACTTTAAAATAAAGAAAGGGAAGTACAATGGTCACCCGAGTTAACCCACACTAGGGTTCCATGTAGGAAAACATGGACATGGAGGAAAAAACAAAGGGTCATGTTCTGAGGGAGAGTGATAGAGAACATGATTAGGAGAAAGTTAACCATGAGAAAATCTCAAACCTATGATGTGTGTAAACGGTCTTTGATTACCTAGTAGGAAACGTAAACCAACAACATTTTTGTTTTACGTTTCTTTTCATAATTTTGAGGATTTCATTTACTACATAGAACAAAAACATAAGAAAATATACCTACCTTCAAGTAGAGTTTCATCCTTTAACAAGTCCCTACCAACACTAATCTTTTCTCCAAATGATGAGAATTCAAAAACACTTGGTCTCATAAAAGCACAAGAATCATCTTCTATAGAATCACATAATCTATAAAAGATTAACTATCTGTTTCTTCTATCTTTAAACATTATCCCAAAAACAGAAAGGTTAAGGTAAAACTACTCTTCAAAAAGAAATAATCCCATAGGAATGGAAACTAATTTTAAATCATCAATGTTCCATGGTACTACCCAAAGTTCATCATAGACCATTCCATAAATAACGGTCCTTAAAATTCCTCAAAACAAACCAAACTAAGATTGAAACCCAAATACAATAAGGATTTGATAACATAGTCTTCCAAAACAACTTCATTGTTCATCTCCAGACAACATCAACCACTCCTAACATCTTATAAAAAGTAGCTAACCTAAACATATTTTACCCAAGATAGGTTAGTCATTCCCATAAGTAACCTAAATTACTATAAGTTCACCTTAAATTCATCGATTCTTCAAAATATAAGTCAACCTTACTCCTCAATAAAAATACCGTAGTAATCTATTTACCTCGATCAAATATGGTTCCCAAAATAATGAACGTCTTCCAAAATAATAATCATATTTTAATCCCCTTATCATCCCTGTCATATTAATACGAAAATCGTCGCATTTCCTATCACATTGGTTGTCAGAACATGTTCTTCCATTTCCCACCATTAACTAAGAAGAGAAAGCATAATTAGGGGCTTAAGTACTTAGCTAATAATCATGAAACGGAACTGAAAGCATATAAGGATAACTTGTATATGAAATGTATACCCTAACATGTGATCTCCTAGGTTCCCATCTAGGTTATGAATGATCATATATTCTTATGTGAACCTTTATTTTATTTTATCTTTGTTCCTTTAACAATGGTTCATACCAAGCTTATGAATTTACCAAAGCATATCCCCCGGGAGTGTCGTAACCAAGAGTGCAGCAAGGCCCGTTGTCGTGTACCAGTTCTCGTTCGAGTCTAGATCAAAGCGGTGTTTTCGGGTTTTACCCCTATGTACATCTGTGCCAGAGCCACCTCTACCTGCTCGTATCCAGACAGGGATGTATTTGCTTGGCAACCCCTTACTCAATACTCACCAAAATACCAGGAAGATTTCCTATATTAAACTTTTCTATAGGGTTCCTCCTAGAGTTTTCGTATCCTAATTTCCACAAATAACTAAACCATCCTTTGATACCATCTATAGCATCCCATCTTTTTCTAACATAACTTTTCATTCCATTACACGGAACTGAGGATCTTTAAGGTTTAGTGTCTTGGAAACAAGGAACATAAAGCATGAAACAAAAAAAAACATTCTTCTTAAACACTTGAAAGGATTCTCCTCATGTTCACCCTAGGCTCATTACTGCATCTCATAACCTGGGGACATACATCAAAAGGAAGGGTGAGCAGAAGGCCAAGCAAGGGAAACAAGTGAAACATTTTACATATGAACTTGAGATACATCAATAAAGTCATGAAAAGAACTTTAATGCATGAAAATGAAATCATGAGGCATATCATAATAAAAATAAAACTTTTTCATAACTTGAAGATGTGGCTACATCATTTAACATAGAAAATCATGAACATATCACCAAGGTCCATCCCCAAGGTGTCATTTTAAAATTACCAAGGTTATTCACCAAGGTATCGTGAAAATTGTAATCTCTAGTGGTTACATCATTACCCAATGCATTGGAGCGCTATCAGGGCGCACCCTTAAATTTGCCTTTATTATCATGTGAGCCACATATATCATCATCAAACATTTCATGAATAACCCATATAGCATAAAATAAATGGGTTTCATTTCATAATCATAACGTTTTAAAAACTGCTTTAAAGACATGATCTTTACATCACTTTAAACCCCACAGAAAAGGATGGTGGGTCTCATGTATGTAAATCCCAGAATTTAAAATAGAACATTTTGGTATATATGTGAATACCCCTTTAGAAGAAAGATCTTTGAGTATTCACTAAATAAAATAAAAGGACTTTAGAAAAAGAGATAGACATTTTGAGACAGAAATTCTGCAGCATAACGGCAATGTTCCAAAGTTTTAGAAGACATTAAAAGAGAGGTAAAATGTGTCAAACATTCATAAATGACCCATAAAATAGTACATGGACAGAATAAAAAGGATACATGATCATGGTAATGATATTTCAAGGACATAACATTTGAAATGAATAACATGGAAGGAAGAAAAAAAATATTTCTCATATGAAAGTTCGGCAGCCTAACGGCGTTACTTAAACCTCAAAAAAAATGATTTGAAAAGATCAAATAGGATCTCTAATCATGTGAACATAAGAGTTCAGTATGATAGATATAGAGATAATTCCCCAACATAACAAAAAGGAACTTGAAAGAATTGACATTAAAGTAGAACTTCAAAACGAGAAGGGTGAAGAACCACTTAAAAATTCGGCAGCCTAACGGCGCCACTTAAAACATCAAAATACTGAATTGAAGAGATCAAATGGGGTATCTCATCATATGAACATAAGAGTCCAGTATGATATATAGAGAGATCATACCCCAATATAACAAAAAGGAACTTTAAATAATTGACATGAAAGTAGAACTTCAAAACGAGAAGGGTGAAGAACCACTTAAAAATTCGGCAGCCTAACGACGCCACTTAAAACATCAAAATACTAAATTGAAGAGATCAAATGGGGTCTCTCATCATATTAACATAAGAGTCCAGTATGATATATTTAGAGATCATACCCCAATATAACAAAAAGGAACATGAAAGACTTGAATGAAAATAGAACTTGAAAACGAGGAAGGTGAAAGAATCCCTTAAAAATTCGGCAGCCTAACGGCGCCACTTAAACATTCTTAAAATGAATTGATGAGAGCAAGGGGGGGTCTCTCATCATATGAACATGAAATAGGCAGTAGGATGAATATAAAATAACATCCTCCAACATAAGAACATGTAGTATCAAAGAAAAGACATAAAAGAGATTACTTGAAAAGAAAGAGAGAGGTCGGATCCCTTACCTTAAAATGTAACTCTTAAACCTCAAAGGTTGGGACCTTGAGGGCTTGGGGGCACCTTGGGAGGACTCCTTGGGAGGTAATGAGACCAGAAATTCGTTGGGAATGAGTGGGGAGTCGAATGGATGAGAGGAGGGCTTGGTATTTATAGGGAAAGTGAGGGGACAAGGCATTAATGGCCAAGGGACACCTCACATGTGCTTTTCTCAAACCCATGTGCTCTCCCCTGTCATTTATCATGGAGTTAGGCCACATGGGGCCCCCAAAACAATAATTCATCACCCTTGGCCGGCCAACCCTCAAAAGATCTCATGACATCATCATGACACTGTTATGATGTCATTAAACATACCGAAACCCTAAAACTGTATTTTTACTATTCACTGAAAATTCAACTTTCTCAGAAAAATCCCAAAATTTCACATTAACCAAATATAAATGCTCTGATTTCAAAAATTAAATCCATTTTATAAAAATAATTTTATAAATATTTTTAATTTAATTTTTAAATAAAAACACTATTCATCGAAAATTCATTTTTTTCAGAAAAAACCCCAAAAATTACCATAACATAATATCGATGCTCTGAGTTCAAAAATAAATTCATTTTTATAAAAATAATTTTCTAATTATTTTTAATTAAATTTTTAATTAAAAAACACTATTCACCTGAAAAAACTAATACTTGAATAATAATTAATGAAACTGTTATTTAACTATTTTATTGAATCACATTACTTAATCAAGGTGCCAAGATTATTTTAAAACTTTCTTTAAGTGAGATTACTAATCCATTTGGTCATATTACTAATCCTAATCATAAAATCACTATTCATAATTTAATATTCATCAAAAATCAAGTTGATCTTATTAGACTCTAAATTTAGTACTGAACATAATTGCAGAAGACCATTTTTTGAAAATCATTACACATTTTTGATTATTTAGGGTTGACATAAACATATTTAAAATATCCTTTTTCTAAAACTCATCAAAAATATGCATACTATATTTATCCGGTCATTTCAAAATTCATAAACTTCATCATAAGAAGAAATCCCAATTTTTATTTAAAACAAGGATTACACAAGGTAGTTACGGTCTCGTTACATAACCCCTTATAATACCAGCATAGGACCAAAGAGTAAGGTGTGTTAGGGTGATAGAAGCTTGGGGAGGCTCATTCAACATTGCCCGAGTAGTAATTTCTATCAGTTTGAACTTCTCACGAAGGCGATTTCGTTCCAGCTTCACATGATGAAGTTCGGCTTGGATTTGATCCAGAGCAAAGCCCAGTGGTGCCACCTCCTTCCCAAGCTCTGTTAGATGGGCTTCGATCGGTCCAAGACTACTAGGTGAGGCCATCGAATCTTCTTTCTATAATAATTAACCAAGATTACTTATATTTAGAGACAATAATCAAAACATTTTGTTCACAGCGGTCATGTTGACCGATGGTTATATAATAGTCAAAACCCACTGATCTCATTTTAATTATAATCATGTTTATCAAATAAAACATTTTTGTTGAGTATAACAATAACACATAAAATTAGGAAACAAAATTTATTTAAAAAATTTCGGGTCGTTACAAGAATAGGGAAATTATGGGCTTCTATAGTTACACTTAAAACATAACATGTACATTCTTCCATGTTAAAAAAATCTTCGTATCAATGGGATATATCTCAAGAGAATCAATATAAATTACCACCTCATTATGATTATCAATTAGATCAATGGTGGAAACATTTTGTGAAGTTAGAGAACAATTTTTATACCTTATGGAATAAACATGTTCTTTATTACATCATCTCAACTCTAGAAAATAAATTGTTCCAGTTTCCAAGGCTAGAGAAACCAAATAAAAAAGGAGATGATGATCTTATGAATTATTTTCCCTTTCACCAGATGATGGGGACTCCCATTCAGTAGTATTTTATTTTCATGGACCTCCTCCAAAAAAATTTAGACTTTAGATAGGTGGAACTGAAAATTGATTCAGCTATTGTAGCATGTGTTACTTATACTGATCGATAGGAAGAAGGTGAATTGAATGAAGTCAAACTAATAATATGTTGAAATATGATAATTGGATGATTATGAAAATGATCAATAGAAATCATGACATTTTTCGAACACATATGAAACAACTGATTGTGTCTTCTTTCACTCCATCCACATCAAAACCACCTTCATCAAAAGGTCAATTCTCAACGAAGCGATGAGATTAGAAGGACAAACGGAAATCTGAAAAAGAAAAGCTCATGTTAAGGACAATGATGTTTTTGACCTGGGATAATTTCATTCCATCTGCTTCAAAAGCATGGGATCCTCCCAATGAAACAGAACAACCACAACTATCTTGTAAAAAAATCTTCATCTTATGAGGAATTGATATTTTGTTCTTTCAACAGTATCGACATAATGAATCTTCAAGCCAATGGTTATTCTGATTATAAGAATTTGGAGTTCCTTGTATCAACCTAGGGAAAAAGAGGAATAGTCCAAGGTCAAGGATTCATGGGAAAATGTGGGAATTATAGAAGCCACTATTTTACTCTACCCCTTATTGAACCATATATGCGGCGGAAAATCATGCGAGAGCCCTTCGGTGTGCTCAACAAAAACATGGAGAGTCTTCCATGGAGGAAATATTTGGTCCTGAAATGATTATTTTGGAAGATCTATTAGATTTAACACAAAATTCTTCATTGTAAATAGATAAAACTATTCAATATAATCAACAAATCCAGGAGTATTTCAAGATTCTTCTCTGACACATGGTATATATACTTCAAGAGCGTCAACTTCTAAGGTACCCGAAAAAAATGAAATTTCAGGTTGGGAAAAGCAGACCTCTAGTATAAAAGAATGATGTCTTGAAACTTTTTTCCTATGTACTGGCCAAATTATTATTTTTGGAAGTCATGAATTTGTAAAAATATCTTCGATAGGCACATATTGAGGTTTTGTCAAGTCCTCATGAGATTAAAACTAATGTTACTACGACTAAGGTTTACCATATTGAAAATGACCCTTCACAGTTTCATGTGATTATTTCAATTACGAATGAAGATGAATATGATGTTGTACATGGAAATATCAGAACCCTATATCTATCAAGTATAGTCAATGTCATAGACATCTGATGAGCCTTCATTAATAATGGCTCAGGAGTCAACCATATTTCCATTTGTACACTTCATCGATTGGGCCTAATTGAATATGACTTATCTCATTCTACATTAATGTTTCATGGATATGATAAGAATGAGAAATAACCATTTGAAAATATTTAACATAGAACCCAGTTTAGAGATATTATATCTAATACATATTTCATAGTTGTTCATTAGGATACAAACTTCAATTTTATTCTTGGAAGGCCTTGGCTACATCAAAAGGTATATATACTTTCGTTATACCATCAATGTTTGTAATATTGTTTCAATGGTAAAATAAGGATATTTTTTGGTGACAAGGATCGTTACAAAACACCTAAATCTCAATACAATTTGGAAAAATTTATCACCTGAAGGGATCGAGGTATATGATAAAGAAGCTAACAAGAATCAATTATCCAAATGGATTGGAAATTATCCCATCAAAACCACAAATACATTTGAGTACAAATTATGTGTTACCTATCAGTCAAATTGAAAGGGAAAACCCAAATCCAAGAACTCATCTAATAACTTCCATAATGTAAATTGTGGCGACTGAGCCTGACATCAATGAAGAAATTGTTGATTAACCAAGAATTGATTGAAGATTAAATAGAGATGTCTTCATTTCATCTGTCGAACTACAACAATCCTCTACATCATTAATCAGAATAGAAATTTTTTATCAATTATAGAGGAAGACAAACATATCAATTCCCAATCCATCATCTCCTCTTTATTACCATTGAATGGACCTTCATCATTGGTAGGGTCATAAATGGTGGACACTTCTTTAGGGATTTCAAATACTGAATTCCCCCTAACTATGGAATTTTTTCTTCGTCATCTACTATGAAAGTATAAATCGAAGAATTTAAACGTAATGAAGATTAATAGGTCATTCATAGGGATGCTCCACCAATATTTGAAGAAGGTGTCTCTACCATTGTGGATGAGATCAGAGAAATAAATATTGATATAGAAGAAGATCCACACCACTCTCGGATTAGTTCGGCCATTACTTGAACAGATCAAGAGTTGTATACACCATTTCAAAAGACAAATCAAGAAATATTTTCTTGTAATTATAACAAAACCTAGGAAGTAATCTCGATATATCCACTCGTCATTTGGATTTTCCAGAAGGACATCACATATTCAAGAAGGAATCAAAAAGAACACACTATACCCATGCCTCTAAAATTGATACTGAATTTGATAAGCTTATAAAGGATATAATTTTTAGGGAAGTTGAATATCCCAAATGGCTAGACAATATTGTCCCAGTAAAAATAATAATAATGGAAAAATCATAGTTCTCATTCATTTCAGAGATCTTAAATAACATTGTCCTAAAGATGACTTTCTTATTCTGATCTCAGATCTTTTAATTGATGCATTAGAAAGATAAGAAGCATATTCCTTAATGGATGGTTAATCCGGGAATAATCAAATTTGTATTAACACATTGGATGATGCATCTACATCACTCAAAGCCCCTCAATGGGTGTTATTTGTTGGGTAATTCCATATTGAATAATGAAAACAAGTGCAACATATAAACGTGACATGAACCATATATTTAAACACTTCTTAGGGATATTTATAAAATGTTATGTGGATAATTTTTCAGTTAAATCAGTACAACATTCCATTCACTTGGACGATCATGATAGCATATTCAATAATCATCAGCAACACAGTTTGAAGATGAACCCTATAATATGTGCATTCGGGGTAACCTCATGAATTTTCATTGGATTTGTTGTACGCCATCGTGGTATCATAGTTGATCTCGAGAAAACAAAATCAATCCTTGTCATGTAACCACGACTAAATTTTAATGAATTAAGAGGACTCCAAGGACACATAACCAATATTCTAAGGTTTATCACTAATTTGACATGCAAGTGTTTTCCCATCACAAGATTAATCCAGAACGTAATAACCTATCAATAGACTATTGACATCCAAGAAGAATTTGATACCCTCAATTAATGACTCTTGATTTCAATGCTATTAATGCCACCTGTTTAAATTAGTCCTCTTATTCTCTATGTGAAAACATTAGAGTGGTCATTGTGTGTCTTCTATGCCCAAAAGATCAATGGTGGGAATAAAAACAACCACTACTATCTCAGTCAAACTATGCTTGATGAAAAATAATTTCATTAATGTATTGAAAAGTGGTTCATGGAATTAAACTTCGTAGTTTAGAAATTGAGGCACTACCAGCAACATCATGAGGTCAAATTTATATCTCGCAATAACCCGCTCAAATTTATCATCAGTCCTCCTATTCTTATAGGGTGTTTGACATGGTATAAATCTATTCTGTAGTAGCTTGATATTCATTTTCGTCCTCACAAAGATATAAAGGGCCAGGATCTGGCCAATTTTCTTTTCTGAACACCCATCTGAGGAAGATATATCATTTATTACTAAACTTCTTGATGAAGGGGTCTTCTCTATTCATGGAATTCCCAATCATGGAATAGGTACATTGATGGTGCCTCCAGATTTACAACTAGTAAAACAATGGAAAACTATAAACTCAACCAAGCTGGGTTAGGAATTGTACTTTTCTCCCTAGAAAAGTTAGTGATTCTTTATTTCTTCCAGTTGCCGGAAGGAAGTACAATAAATGATGCATAATATAAATTTCTCAAGGAATACATGGAATTTTCACTTTTGGTGAATGTGAATCACGTGAATGTGAATGGTGATTTATAATTAGTAATCAAACAAATAAATGAGAAATATTCTATCAAAAAAGAAGAGTTAATCTATTTGGGTGATTGTGTAAGATGATTAATGGTTGAATTTCAATCAGAGCTGACATTGTCTTATAACCCATGATCAATAAATTTTTATGCTGATGCACTACCTAATGCAGCTACAACCCTGGAGGATAAAAATTGGGATGAGATAGTCATCATCATAGACCATCGATGTGTGGTCTCACATATAGTTCAAACAAGATTAAAGGAGATTAATGAAATTTTTTCTATATCTAATCCATATTTTCATACCATGGAATGTAGAATGACCATCATGAAATATAATAAAAATGTTGTACTTCAACAAGATAGATCTAAAAAAGAACATATCCAATGACGAGCAGCCAATTTTACTCTTTTTGATAGTCCAGATTACCAGAAGATCTTCTATAATCAAGGATTCTATGGAATCTACTTGAAATGTATTGTTGGAGAAGAAATTGCAACTATCATGAAAGAAGCACATTCCAGAGCTTATGGTTCACACCAGTCTGGGCATTGGATTTTTGATCATATCTGAAGGCTTGGATACTTTTGGCCATCAATGATGCATGATTGCATAAATTTCACTATGAAATTTCATCCCTGTCAATTGCATTCCATCAACATTCATCAACCCCCAGAGTTGCAACATATAGCTAAATACTCCTAGCCATTTTCCACATAGGTACTGGATATAGTAAGACATTATTATGTATATATGGATAAGAGGTTCATGTACATTCTTATAGCTACTGACTTCTTCTCCAAATGGGATGAGGTAATACCTTTCAAATGAGCCAGATCCAAATGCGTTGTTAGTTTTGTCGAAACTAACATCATCACTAGATTTGGTATCCCTAATACCATATTAATGGTCAATGGCACCAGTTTATATTCTCTTGAGGTAAAGAAAATATATCATTAGAATAATATTAAGTTCAACCATTCATCTCGCTATCATGCATTGGCAAATGGATAGATTGAGGATTTCAATAAAACCCAATCAAATATGTTATAGAAGATAGTGGACAAAGAGAATAAATCTTGGGCAGATATAGATTTTTATTCATTATGGGATTATGATAATACTACCCATACTGATACCCAATCCACTATTTATTCATTGGTATATGAAACAAATGTATTTTTTTCCAATATAAAGGCAATTTCATTCACTTAGAGTTGTAATCTATGATCTGTTGTCCAGTGATGAGAGTTCTTAGAAATTGTTCGATAATATGGAATGATTTAATGAGAAAATATTGTAAACGTTGCATTATTTAGAATTCTATCATAACAGAATAGTGTGAGCCTTTAATATACTAGTTCACCTCCCTTCATTTCTTTAATAAGAATTTATATTTGTCCATAGGAATACCAGATACCAGGAATGAGACCTCCAAATAATGAGCAACAGTGAGAAGGAACTTATTCCATACTTAATGTCTACTAAAATGGTGCTTATGAATTAATCTAAAAAGATTGAGAGATTATTAAAACTCCAACCAATGTAATATTCTTGATCACATACTTTGTGTATTTTCACATATAATTTTCACTACATGAAATAACAATGCACAGTATAGTATCCTCAATGCATGACTTAAAACTGCACATTATAATGTCATCACTACAAGAGTTAAAACTGCATAGTACAATTTCCTAGTTTCAAGATGTTAAACTATTTAACAACCATAAAAGTCCATGTTTTATGACATTATAATTAATAGAATCTTTGTCCTTGTCACACGAAATTAATTTTCATGACACCATTTTTCATCGAAACATGCCATTAAACTATACAGTTAACATAATCTCCAATTGACATTAGGATATTATATATGTATAGATCATTGATAACATTAATACACCTTAGTGGAACATGAGTCCTTTTCTTCCATATTTTGGAATAATATTTTCATAATGGCCTCATTTCAAGAAATATGTGTGGATTGATGCTCATTTGTATGAGATACATAGAGATGCTTGGATATCAAATCATGGGCCCAGCTGCAACCAAAAAAATGTTATATCCCTTTTCTTCCCATATATATGAACAAGAACAATACCAAGTGCTCATTTATTATACATGATTTTATTTTCATACCAAATTTTCTATTAAATTTAATCATTCTTCTAGAATTTGTTAAATCCATCATCTCCCATATCAAACTCTATTTGTGTGAGAAATAACTTTTTAAAAAACTATGTACATCTTGATTCTCATCTATATGATATACATAGAGATGCTTAGATCTCATATCTTGTACCCATAAATGATGAAACCCCATTTATTCCTTATAAAAGAATCAATCATGCATAGGAAATGCTTAAAGAATGATCCATGGCTTGATTCTTTCCCCCCGCATGACACATAGTGACACTTGGGTTTTATCTCTTAGTCTAGCAATGATATGTATTTCTTTTCTCATTGGTTAATCTCCATCCTCACCGCATGATGTTAAACTGCATGGAAGTCTATGAACAACATTTTTATTGATTTTTCATCCAATGAGATACATCTTGAACCCTGATACTATGTCTTAGATCACCGATCACTTAATTATAGTACTCAAAATTTTCTCTTATATCACCTTTGTGTTATATAAGATATCGTTACTCCTCCTTGTTTCTGACACCAATTATATCTCATGTGGTCTTTGGAAGTGGGTAAAATAAATTTATGTACAACTAAGGATTCTCAATTCCTTTTCAGGGTTAATAATATCCTCACTAAATGATTTAAAACTGCACAGTTAATGTCCTCATTGTAAGACTTAAGACACTACAATATAATTTCCTCACTACATGACATTAAACTGCACAATATAATGTTCTCATTTCATGACTTAAAACTGCATAGGAAAATGTCATCACTGTAAGAAATTAAACTACTCATCACAAAATTGATTCAAAGGAAATATAGAAAGTCCCCATTTATACATATGATTCAGATCTATGAAAAGGACTTAAAACTCATAGACAATATTGATTCAAATATTCCTCATGTGAATTGAGAATAACCCCCTTCCATATTTCACACTCTTAGTGTTTAATATATTCATATCTTCAAAATATTTCTTATGGTTACTGGTGAAAGAGTCTATAAAATATGAGAATTCATTTTCTTGACTCTACAGTATGCATCCTTAGGTTGTCTTTCTTATATT
The DNA here is from genome assembly GCA_963277665.1 of Viscum album. NCBI lineage: Eukaryota > Viridiplantae > Streptophyta > Magnoliopsida > Santalales > Viscaceae > Viscum > Viscum album. The sequence continues at coordinate 1,023,174,715 of OY728143.1, forward strand.
GCCTATATAATGGGCTTGTCACTCAAAAGATGCCACTATTTGACTACACATCATATTCCCTATGTGGACTTATATAATACAGCCCCTATAACGGGGTTTTCAAATGATGGTTATTTCATACATGGCTATAGTGTCTTTTTTCCCTTCAAAATTGGATGAAAATATACAAGAATCTCTATTTTAAAGCATTCATTCATGTATATTTGTCACGTTATATTTCTCCCGATCTGGAAGTCTTCAAGACCATGTATTGCACATATATATATATCCTTGTGTTCAAATTCATATGAAATAACCATGGATCACCTGACCATATATCATATATTGTTTCCATTTCTGGTCCTAGTTATATGACCTAAAACTACAGAATCCATACCTCTTACGTTGAGTTTAGAAATTCGTAGAAGTCACATTCCTCTAATTCTTTGGAAATCATGGTTGGAAATAACCTCTACATATTCAGGTACCTTTATCCATAAACCAAACTCTGGGTTATAGATAATCAAAATCTCCATAAGCATTCTTTATCTTTTATAAATAGAATGTTAAACATCGGAGAGCTATTTTTCCGGACTATGTAGTGTGTTCCCTTATGTGGCTTTGTATAATTTGCCTATATAATGGGCCTATCAGTCAAAATATTACACTATTTGGATCTGAAAAATCTTCCCTAGTTGTCCTACATAACACAACCCCCATAATAATTTTTTAAATATTGTCAACGTCTTTCTTGGAAAAGACATCTTATAATTCTTTTAGCACTTTTACCATATCACTCTTTAGATTCCGAAATTCCTAATATCACAGTTTACAATTTTCCCTTCCATACCTGAATATGGTAACATGTTTCCAAATAAAATATCAAAAAACTAGGAGAGTCTCATACCTTTTGTCATATCTAATGACCATAAATTAAATACAGAGAGTGTCCTCACCGCATGACATAAAACTGCACAAATAACCTTTTTTTCTTAAAATCACCTTCCATGTCAAAACCACCAACTTTGGTCATGAGTCACCCAAATCGTATTTTCCATTATCTATCTATAGTAAAATTTCAAACATCTGAGACCTCTTTTTCCTGACTATGCAGTACATTCCCTTAGGCGGTCTTGAAATGTTTTTCTATATAATAGGAATGTTAGTCAAAAGATACACTATTTTGCTATATAGCATATACACTAGTATTCCCTGCATAGCACATCTACTATAACGATTTTTTCTAATAATGGTAACATAGTTATTGGAGGAGATTCCCCATACGTTAATACATGTTTTAAATTTTTTGACCACAAAAATCATGTCTCAAGATTCCCTTTGGTAATATTGAAATAATATTAAAGTGATTCATAGCTACTATGTTTTGTTTGGGATCAATTATCAAATTTTTTGTTCAATGTAATTCGACCTTAAACACTAGCCCTTTATATTCTAAAATTAATTACTCTAAACTTCAAACAAAAATAGATGTGGTACTAACCAGAATGAGAACTCACAATGTAAATTCTGATCAAATTTTGAATCCCATTTCACTAAATGAACATTTTTTATTATATATGTAATATTAAGTAATAAAAATTCCAAATATACAAAGTTTTTGGGCTTTTCCATGTAACATCCCACAAAAATAAAGAATATTAAATTAATATATTTATTTATATTTGTGAATTAAATGTTAATTTTACTTTAAAGTGGATTCTATGTTCGATGGCGTACCTAACACTCAATAATTTTTTTCACTGAAATCTCATTTAGCACACAATTCTGAGTCATAATGAAATAAATATAATATTTTAATATTATTTTAATTTATATTTAATACCAAGCTGTTGTATTGGATAAATTGAACATAACTAAATGCCATATGATTATGCTTGGTTAATAAATGTTTTTACAATTATCCATCAATATTTAGAAGCTTAAAATGTGAATGAATCCATTTTTAATCATTACTACTCTAATATACTTTAAAAGGTCGATTTATCACCTTTTGATGTAGAGTCCTTTTAAATAAAGTTTTTTTAACATTTCTATAATCCATGTGACAAAATAATCATTTTAGTTAGAATTACGAAATCAAAATTTACTTTGAATTAAATTTTGTTATTTTTTTATAATGATCATATTTTAATGAATAGTTAAAAATATTGCATTTTAATTCAAAACATTTTTTAATATAATTTATTTATATGGGTATTTATCTTTTTAATTGTTTTTAAAGTGTAAATAGATTATATTTTCATAATTTAATCAAATATTGGTAAATTTAAATAATTTAACATTGTAATTTAACATAAACAAGTGTCAATCTTTTGATAGTTATTATTTCTTAAAAACAAGCTTTTTAATTTTGACAATGAGATTAAATTTTAAATTAATTTCTGAAAATTATTTGTTTTCAATTTAGAAAAATGGATTTCATATTTGGAATTCGGATGTCCAAATTTTGTTAATTTGTATCTTTTATTTTTAGAAATTATGAATAGAAACATAAATAATTATTTTATTTATCATAGTTAAAGGGTAAATCCGGTAAATAAGGGTAAAAAATCAATATTATAATAATATTAAATTACAATAACAACTATTCTATTCCTAATGGTGGATACATGTCCGGCCATGGTCATCCTGTGGTCGATTATGGGACCACATAGAATCAATTGTATGTAAATATGACAATTTTTTAAAATTAATTTAAATATATGGAAAATGTAACATAATCATATATCTAATCGTAAAATAATTTTTATAAATAGTAATATATGTGATAGTTTTGAATATAAATATTCATTATAAATATAAAGATTATCCTACATCATGGTATTATATATATATATATATTTTAGACATCATATAAATAAATTTATTTATGAGAAAAAGATGATGTAATGACTACCTGAATAATGATTGTTTAAAATAAATGTGATTATAAGTATCAAAAAACATTTTGAAGCTTTTTATGTCATTAAATAATTTTTGAAATGATTATAACATATAGTATATTTATTAACGGATGGATTCTAGAATAAAAAAGATGGTTTGGATTTTTTTAAGTCATGATATGGATAGTAATAAAATTGGCCTAAAAGAGTTTTTAAATAAATCAATATTTTATAAAATTATTAAATAATCGTAAAAATATATGATTAATAAAAGTGACAAATATTACTTTATTAATGTTACTAATGATCCATATTTGGCTCCCTAGGAATTTTATCAGAAATATATTAACCATATTGTATGAATATACAAGAGGATATGATAAAAGATAAATTAGTTAACTAAAGGTTAAATCTTAAATATAAGGATAATTTTAATTCCCTAACCCTATTTAAACCAATTGGATGAGATTATTTAGAACAATACTAACCTTATATTAGATTAAAATTATTTGGGGACTATTTGAAAAATAAATTCAGTTTATAATAAAATAATATTTTCAAACTTTTCCAAAGAGCCTCTCCACCCCCTTATAAAAATCCATCACCTTTATCCCTTACTCTCACCTCTAAATCACCCTTGGAATATACAAAATCTGTCCAAATAATCTTCCAACATAAAAATCATTCAACTAGATTTTTTAACTTAGGCAGAAGTCACATCAAGAATTCTTTTTGGTTTAAACCAAAGAGAGTTACCAAATTTAAATCCCACGTCTTGTCTCATGTTATTTTTTTCCATATCTTACCCCATAAACTCTATTCATTCCATTAATTTATAAAAACAAAAAAATAGTATATTTTCTAGAAATTTTTTATGAGAGTTATTTGAACTACACATCCTCACACCTCGATCTAATGGATACAAACATACAGTTTCTATGGACGATGATCTACGAAACAATGATTTTTCAATTATCCTCTACAACCTATCATTGTAGACATTATGATGACGGTATATTTATATATGATATATATAATATTTATATTGCCTCTATTATTTTAAATTTTTAATTTATATAATACCTTTATGGTTTCCATAATGCGTAAAATATTATTATTTCATTTAATGAAGTGTATACTACCGCCCCCTCAAAGTGATATGACTCAATAATGCCATATGTGGAACGTATATAATATGGGGTTACTGAAATTATATAAGATATTATACATGAATTATAATATACCTATGTATCAATATGTTCTCATATCATTAAATACAAAATTGAAATGAATTTATCGTTCATGCTTTTGTACAACTTACTATCTCCCTGAATGGTGCATTTCATTTCTTATCTCCAAATGTCATGTAATATTATAAATACACATATATAGTGGATATATATGATATATATGATATCTATATCATGAATATAATTTTTTATATAATGTAATTTTGACCACATGAACAACTTGTAATTATATGAAGTTCATTTTTGACTCAAGAACCAAATATCAAAAAAAATTATTGTTATTAAGTTAAATGATTAGGTAATGTTTATAACATGGTAATAAGTAATATTAATGTAATTATAAACATGAAAAACGTTCTTATGAAATTAGAAATTACCATTAGTTTATTATTAAGGATATTAAGGCAACATCATAACCCAACTTCCATTTATTGAATTAATTTTCTACTTATTGATTTTTTTGTACTATGATTATGTGAGAAATGAATTTTGATATATTATATTGTATTTATACATTATTTTTCTTTTATTATATTTAATACACAAAATTTTTTTATTTTATTTACAAAATTATCATTTTAAGGGACTTCATCTCAATCTTTTTCATTGAGGAATACTTCGATTTATACATGAATTTATTTTATAAGATGTAAAATAATTTCCTTTGTCCTTAATTTTATTCAATATGAGTATTTTTTATGAATTGTTTTACTAAATGACAAAGAGAATGTTTCTTTTTAATGTACATAAAGACAATGACATTTCTTCCACCACAATCATTATTTGAAATTTGGCTTCTTAATCATGCCGTAATGTTTTTAAAAGGAAAATAAATAACATATTCTCTTTTTTCATATTTTGTTATTGAAAATGGTTTTGATAATCAATTTTTTATGAAAATCTATTTAAATGATATATTTTGAATGAAATTTGGAAATATTATCATTCATTTATGATTGTTTTATATGTTAGGAATATTTTATGGTTTTTGGGAATTTATTACGTATATGGGTGGTTCTGTGATAAACCAAGGGTGGTTGAGCCCGAGATAGCTCTCTAATGTATTGGGTTATGTGATGGAGGTAAACGTTAATGTTTCTCCTAATAGATTTATGGAATATACTATGATGGGTATTTTTAATGTAACTCCATACATATTTTTGAACGATACAATGTAAATATGTTATTCATGCCACATGTAACCTTTATGATTTATGATTTCTTTTTGTTATTCATATATTTTATGATCTTTTGTGGTATGTTATAAAATGAAATTTTTAATTTTATTGACGTATATGTACTTCTAGATTAATGTTTTATTTACTTATTTTATAACCCATACTGTGATTTTTATTCTCATCCCATGTTCTTGAAGAATTTTTCACAAGATATAAGGCATGGCAAGAGAAAAGAATAATTCAAGAAGATTTATATCAAGAAAAAAATTCTGGTTTTCTTTTAAGTGTTTTTGTTTTTTGAAACAAATGGGTACTGAGAATCAGTGTATAATTTTTAATATATGAAATTTAATGTAATAGTTATTAAAATATTATCTAAAGCCTTAAAATTGAAAAGATACTCAATATACATTATTAACATAATTCAAGATTATGTAAGGTTTAAGGTCAAGCCCTTATAGTTGGTATTAGAGGTTTTGGTAGACAACTTAAGGAGTTAGAGAATTGTTAAATTAATATCCAAAAATTACATAATGTTAACGTTGGAATGATATAGCATTTATTGGTTACTATGAGTCCTCCCCAATGAAATTTTGTGTTCAAAATAGTTTTCCGTAGAGGAAAAATGGCAGCTACAATGGGACGATATCAAGAGGAAATCAACCTTCCAAATCAGAATCCTATGATTTTAATAATTATAATTGAGTAGTTTGTTGTAATGATGGAACAATTGTCTTAGGATATAAATGGTGGTGGTATCCATGCATGTGATCAGTCATCTTATGCACAAAGAAGCATGTCAGTAGTAGATCTTTTCATGAGGCATCATCTATCATCATTCTAATGATCATCTGACTCTGTGATTTATGAATGGTGGATTAATGCAATGGAGAAGGTTTTTTATGTCATGGGGTGTTTATAAAATCAACAGGTTAGTCTTGTTATTTACCTTTATGAAGGTGAAGCTTATCAGTGGTTGTCGATGGTGGAAAAAATCAGTGATAATGAAGAGATTGATACTCATGGTTGGGATGAATTCAATGGTTTGTTCCTTGAGAAATATTTTCCTAAGGTGGATCATCTTAGGATGGAAAACCCATTCCCAGAATTGATGTAGGAGGATTAATCAATGGATATTTATGAAGAAAAATTCACTCAACTGGAAATGTATGATCCAGATTTCATATGATATTTATATAGTAAAATCAACTTTTTTTACTCAAGAAAATGCCAAAGTATTGAAGGGATTTATCATCTCATGTGTTAAACAGTTATAAAATAATTGATTTATGTATAGAGATGGTGGAAATTGAGTTTTCTGATGATCAAGTGTTCATTGAAAAAAACATAATAGAAGGACGAGGTGGCATACAAAAGGTAATTGCTCTTCAAAAAAGTATTCCAGTTCTAAACTTAATTATAAAATTTGTGAAAATTGGGGTAAAAATCATGTTGGGGAATGTATTTTGAATTTTGGTAAGAGCTACCGATGTAGTAAAAAGGGACACAAGTCTCTTAATTTCACAGATAAAGATCAGTGTGTGGTAATACAAAATCTAATTTATAGTCAGTAAATGGTTTTTAGTGAACTGAAATGGGTCAGTATGAAATGAGTGTCCAATAGAGGCCTCCATTGAGGGAAAGCAGCTGAAATACATGTAGAAAGGGGTGGTAACTCGATTACAAATACTTCAGTAGATGTTGGTCTATGGAATGATGTGGTATCAAGTACACTATTTGTTTATTCAAATTATTACAATATATTGTTTGATTCAGGGTCTACGCATTCTTTAATTTATAATAACATTTCTAGAAAATATTGAATTCTATCTCCATAAATGAATCCTGAACATATGGTAAAATCACTGTGAGGAATTTTTGAAACAAAAATAAATTATAAGAACCATCTTGTCTTTTTGTATGTAAATAATATACCATCAAACCATAATGTTAATCTTCTTGTAGAGTTGGATTTTATTTTCGGTATGGATTGGCATTCTGTTTATCATTCTATAATTGATTACAGAGACAAAGAAGTTTCTTTTGAGAATGAATTTTAATTTTTGTACAATATTGAACCCATAATTTTGATAAAATATCAGGAATCTGAGAAACAATAAAAATATTAATGTGAATGTTACCTTTCACATACATTTTTAATGCAAAGTAACTGTTCAGATTAATGATGTTCTAGTGGTAAATGAGTAACATGAAATTTTTTTCTGATATGATTCCTATAATATTACATGATTAGGAAGTTAAATTTACTATTTACATACTTCTTGATGCTAAGACAGTTTCAAAACCCTCTAATCGAGTGAATCAAATTGATGTTTTAGAGTAAAATAAGAAATTACTGGATTTATTAGATAAAGGTTTCATTCGACATATCACATCACCATGGGATGATCTTTTCTTGTTTGTTAAAATGAAATATGGTTCAATGAGACTTTATATTGATTATAGGGCATTGAATAACATCACTGTTATGAAACTGTATCCTTTTCCTCTTATTAATGATTTGATTGATCAACTTTAGTGTGCTCAATATTTTTTGAAGATTGAAATGAGGTTGGGGTACCATCAGTTGATATTAATAGAAGAATAAATTTTGAAGACTGACTTTCTTAATAGATATGGCGATTATGAATTTGTAGAATGCATGTTTTATTAACCAATTAACTTGATGTTTTAATGGATATTATGAATATAAGTTTCCTTGAGTTCATTGATATGTTTATGGATGTGTTTATTAATAATATTATTGTTTATTCCAAATTTTAAGATTAACATGAAAGTCAATTAGGGGTTGTATCTCAAACCATAAAAGAAAAAAACTGTACGGTAAATTCATCAGGTGAGAGTTTTAGTTACACAATTTTCATTATTGGGTCACGTTGTTTAATAAAATGGCATCTATGTTGATCATTCTAAATAAAATTTTTGAATAATGGCCAAGACTCACAAATATAACCTAGGTGCATAGATTTCATGGTTTAATAAGTTATTACCATTGTTTTATTGAATATTTTTCACGATTATCTTGCCCAATGGCTATGTTATTTAAAAATGGTGTAAAGTTCATTTGGACAGAAGAATTTGATGATGGTTTTCATGAATTTAAAAGAATATTGGTGAGTGCTCCAGTTTTGGAACTGCCTTCCATAGATGGGGAATTTGTTCTCTATATTGATGCTTCATTGAAAGTAATTGGTTATGTCTTAATGGAGATTGATAGAGTAATTTCTTATGCTTCATTTCAGATGAAATCTCATGAGTTAAATTACCCTACAAGTGATTTGGAAATAGATGTAGTTATTTTTTCAAAAACATTTGGTGGCATCATCAGTATGGAGTAAAATTTGAAATTCATAACAACAAAAAAATATTTAATTATATTTTCACTCAGAAATAATTGAACCTGAGGCAAAGGAGATTACTAGAATTAACCATGGATTATGATTGCACAATTCAATTCCATCCAAGAAAGGGAAATAATGAGGTTGATGCTTTGAGTTGAAAATGTAATTCTACATTAACCAGCTTACATTTGGTACAAGATCCTTTGATTAATTAATTTTATAATTAATTTTTTTCATGTAGAAAATTCCATAGTTTTCTTAGGTGTCAGTGAAATCATCTCTATCAGACAGAATTAATCAAGCCCAAGAGGATGAAAGTGTGTTGAAGAAAAATGTAGAGTTTGATCAGAATGGTATTTTTCATGATTTTATCATTTATAATAATTGTATTTTTAGATCTGGGAATAGAATATGGGATCCTTGTGATTCAAAGTTATACAATGAGTTGTCTTTTGAATCTCATAGTTCAACATTTTCAGTTCATCCCAGCAGTACTAAGATATACATAGATCATCGAGATTATTACTAGTGTGATGGTATGAAAAGATATATTTCTGACATTACTATGAATTGAATGAATTTTCAAATGCTTAAATCAGAACGGTAGTTACTAAAAGGGATGCTTTATCCAATACTAGTGCCAGAGTGGAAATGGGAAAATGTGTCCATCTATTTCATCATGGTATTACCAAAGACTTCTTGAGGTAATTATGTAATGGAGGTTATTGTTGATCGATTGACTAAATCATCTCATTTTTTCCTATCCAAGATACATAGTCTCTTGATCAACATTCTTTATTGTATGTTAAAGAGATATTCAGGTTGCTTGGAGTTTCCCTCTCTATTATATCTAATCATGATATAATGTTTACATTTAAATTTTGGAAAGGCATTCATAAGTCATTGGGCACTGAATTAAATTTTAGTACAACTTTTCTTCCACAATCAGATGGGCAGTCAAAATGAAAAATTCATACATTGGAAGATATATTATGTGCTTGCTCAATGTATTATCCAAGAATTTGGTACCAATATATTTCATTGGTTTAATTATTATATAGTAACAATTTTCATTCTAGTATATAGATAGCGCCATTTGTGGCATTATTTGGAAACTGTTGTTGAACTCTAGATTTTTGGGATAATGTTGGTGAAAAGAAGTTGATGAGACTATAATTTATAGAAGAGATGGAAAAATAATTTCAATTGATTCAGAATCATAGTGGAACAGCTCAGAGTGGGAAAAAAATAATGCAGATAATTGAAAAAAAGATCATTATTTTGAGGTAGGTGATCATGTCCTTCTCTAATTTTCTCCATAGAAAAGTGTGATGCATTTTGGAATGAAGGGAAAGTTGAGTCCATGGTTCGTTGAACCCTATGATATAATGGAGAAAGTTGGATCAGCTTTCAAAAAGTGGATTTACCTCCAATTTTATCCTTGGTAAAAATTGTTTTTCATGATTCAATGTTGAGAAAGTATATTCTGGATCCATCTCTTGTTTTGAGACAAGACTTAGTTCTTGAAAAAGAACATTTCTTATAAGGAACAACTAGTCCAGATTCATGACTGTAGAGAGAATGTTTTGCGAAATAAGGTAATTAATGAGGTAATTGTTTTTTTAGAAAAATCATTTGGTTAAGAGGAAACATGGGAATCTAATAATTCATTGAGGGATAAATACCTCCACATAATTGATAAGTTAATAGAATTTTGATGACACAATTATTAAAAGGGGGAAGGATGTATCATCCTAGGTAAAAAAATAATATAATCTTTTAATAATTATTAATATTTGTAAATGGAATATTAATTTTACGTTAATGTGGATTCTATGTCTGGTGGCGTACCTGGCACCCAACATTGGGTTTCTTCGAAATCTTAGGTTTCACACAATGTTGAGTCATACTAAAATAAATATAATAATATTATATTATTTTAAATGGTAGCTAATGCCTAGTCATTGTATTGGTGATAATGAACGGAACAAACTAAAATATTATTATACATGTTTTTCCAATTTTTTTATATTTATCCAATAAAATATAGAAACCTATAATGTGAATTAATCAAGTTTCAAGCATAAAAAATCTAATATACATTAGAAGGTTGTTTTACAGCCTTTTGATGGTGAACTATTTTAAATCATGTTTTTTTATCACTTTTATATCTTCCATTTTAGGAAATAATATTCGTATTTATAATTGGTGCATTAATATTTACTTGGGATAAAAATTTGTATTTTTATGATAATGTTCATTTGTTAATGAATAGTGAAAAATACTGCATTTTGATTTAAAAATACAATTTATTATAATTTATTTATATAATTAGATTACATATTAATCGGCCTTAAAATGTATTTAGATTATATTTTGACCATTTAATCCAATGGTGGTCATTGGTAGTAATTTCACATTGAAATTTAACATAAACAAGTGTCAATCTTTTGATAGTGATTATTTCTTAAAAATTGTCTTTTGGGTTTTTTACAACAGAAAGTAATTTTAAATTAATTTCTTTAAATTTTTTATATAGAATTTGGAAAAATGGATTTTATATTTTGAATCAAAAGGAATAAATTTTGTAAATAGGTACCTTTTATTTTTATACATTATGAATTGTAACTATAGAAGATTTTTTTACAACAGTTTAAGGGTAAATATGGTAAATAATGATAAAAATAATACATTAATAAATACATATTACTATAAAATGAGTCATAATACTATTTTATCAAACATGTCTATCCATTGGAATCCATAGAACTATTTTGGTACCCCATGAAGCCACTTATATGTGAAAATGACACTATAAAAATGAAATTAATGTTATGGAAAATGTAACATAAACATATATCACTTCTTAAAAAGATTATAATTGGATATATAAGAGGTATTTTCTACAATAAATAGTAATTAGAAATCCAAAATTATTTTCTACATCTTGGTATTTTATTTACAATTTTTAGACAACATATCAAAAATTTTATTTACGACAAACTGGTGATGTAATAGTTACATCATTATTGGATGTTTTAAATAAATGAGATTATAAAAAATAAAATAATTTTTTTTATACTTTTTATGCCACCCAATAATTTTAGAGACAATTATAACTTGTTTTATTTTAATTAATGATAGTTTTTTGAAATAATCATGTTGGATTAGATTTTTTAAATAGTCATGATATGTATAGTATAAAATTTTTCATAAAAGTGTATTTAAATCAATCAATATTTTATTAAATGATAAAAAATTTCTAAAAATATAATATTGATCCAAATGGCTTAAATGATATTATTGAAGAAATTAATGATTCATTTTTGGACTCTTGTAATTTTATTGTGGATATTTTAACTATATAGTATGAATATACAAGATGACATGGTAAAAGATAAATTAGTTAACAACATGATAAAACTAAATGATAAGCTTACTTTTTTACCCAAAAATGTCTAAAATACATTTTATGAGAGTGTAACAAACAATAATCACCTTATCATTGAATTTAATGAGTTTTGAACTTTTTAATTCGAAATTATGTTTATAATAAAATAATATTTTCAAACATTCCTAATGATATCCTCCTCCCCCAAATAAAAATCGGTAACCTATTTCCCATACTCACAACTCTCAATAACACTTGGATAATCCAACCTATTTTCAAATAATATCCCAACATCCCTCTCTTCCACCTATAATCTTTCACATAGGCATATGGAACTCGATGAAAGCATTTTTGTTCAATCTAAATGGAGTTACCCAATATAAAAGTAACATCTTCCCATAAGTTATTTTCAATTATTTTACTTCTCCAACCCCGTAAAGTCTATTAATTCCATTATTTTATAACAAAACCAGTATGTTAAATTATATAAGATGTTTTTATTAGATGTATTCAAATGAAACATCCAAAAAAATCTATCTAAGGATACGAACATATTGTTTTTGTGGATGGTGAAGTACTGCCACACGAAACGTTGATTGTTCAATTATCTCTTACCACCTCTCATGGTGTCCATTATGATTGAAAAATATTTATATGTGATATATATTATATTTATATTCTCTCTATTATTATTAATTTTTCATTTATACTATACCTTTATGGATTCCCTAATGGGTAAAATACTATAATTTCATTTGAGAAAGTAAAGACTATTTCCCCCTCAAAGTTATATGACTCGTTCATGGAATACATGGAATGTATAAAGGGCCGTGTTACTAAAATTATATATGATATTATACTATAATTATAATATACATATTTATTATTAAATTTCCATTTAATTAGATATGAAATATAAATGAAAGTAGTGTTCATGCATACGTACGACTTACCGTCTCTATGAATGGTGCATTTCATTTCTTATCTCCAAATGTTATATAATATTATAAATACATATATATAATGGATATATATTATATATATTATATCTAAATAATGAATATCATTCAGGAGATAATGGACTTTTTAGCACATGGATAACTTGTAATAATAAGAAGATTATTTTTTACTCAAGTACAAAATATCAACAAAACGTTCATTATAAACATAAATGATTATATAATGTTTATAACATGTTAATATCTAACATAAATGAAATAATAAATGTTTAAAAGTTTATTAAAATAGTTGAAATTAACTTTAATTTATTATTTAGAAGATTGAAGAACGAACGACTAAATTTGAAGACAATGTATTGGAATTTCCTAACCCAATTTTCATTCAAAGGATAAATTTTATACTTATTGATTATGTTGTCCTAAGACTATGTGGTAAATTAATTTTGATATCCTATAATGTATTTAAGCTTTCTTTATTTGTTATTATAGTGAATACATATAATCAATCAATTTTATCTACAAAATTATCATTGTAAGGGACTTCGTCTCAATATCCTTTAATTGAGGCACTCTTGGAATTATACATGACATTCTTTTATACGATGTATAATAAACCCTTTTGAATTTAAATTTTATTCAAAATGAATCGTTATTTTATGATGTGTTTTACTAAACTACAAAGGGAATGTTTCTTTTTATCATATTTGGTGACAATAACATTTCTGCCGCTGTGATAATTTTTATATATTTGACTTCTATAAGAATTCATAATGTTCTTAAAAGGAAAATAAATACCATATAAAATTTATTGTATTTTGGTTTTGAAAATTGTTTTGATAATTAATTTGTTATCTCAAAATTTTTAATTTATATAATGTGATTGAAATGTGGAAATTTTATTTTTTCAGAAGGTTTGTTTTATGTGTTATGAATAAGATATGGTTATTGGGCATCGTTTACATATATGGGTGGTTCTGTGTAAATCAAGGGTAGGTGATCCCAATATTTCTCTACAATGAATTTTGTAATGTGAAATAGGTAAGCATTAATGTTCTCCTAAGTGAATTTGGCAATATTCTATGATGGATATTCCAAATTTAACTCCTTACTTAGCTATCAATGCTACAATGTAAGTATGTTTTTAATGCGACAAGTTGCCTTTATGATTTATGATTTTTATGTGTTTATCGTAAATATTATGATCTTGTGTGTTATATTAATGATTGAAGTGTATGATTTGATGGAGTTATATGTATTGAGGAATAATGTCTTATTTCCTTGTTTTATAACCCATAATGAGCTTTTATGCTTATTCCATGTTTTTGAAATGTTTTTTACAGTATATAAGGTAGGATAAGAGAAAGAAGGAAATATATAATATTTATATCATGAAAATTATTCTTTTTTTATTTTAAGAGTATTTATTTTATGAAAAAATGGATACTACGTTGAAGTGTCTAATTAGAAATATTTGAGATTTAGTGTAATAATTATGGTCTAATTCTCTAAATCACTAAACATGAAAAGATCCTCAATGTGAATTATTAACTTAATTGAAGATTAGGTACTGTTTATTTTCAAGGCTTTATAGTCCATATAACCCAACTACAAATCAAAACATGATCATTAGGCCCATCAGCTTAATAATAAAATCATGAGCACCACCATTATTATCATTGTAATCATGGTTATTGAACATAAAGGTTTAATGTTTTAAAAAAATCATCATCATCATTACCGTCAATATTGAAATAAACAAAGGAATATAGGATTTAGAACATATGTGATTGAGGAAAAAATTTCGTTATTTCATATGAAATTAGAGGGACTCCACAAAATAGAGCCTCTCTAAAATGTTTTAAAATAGAATCTAAGCCTGGATATTCATTTGTTGAATAGATTCATGAGCCCTATCTGCTTCCTGTTGATGTTGAGATATATGAGCAGCTCTAGCCTCCCTATCCCGACAAAGTGCTTCCATAGAATTTGAAAAATCTTTTATCGCCTATAATTGGGTTTCTTCCAATGTCTAGATAAATTGCTCATGTTTTTTTAACATCATCCCGTTTTAGTTGAAGTTATAAAATCTATTTTGTGTATTCTTTACTTTGTTGGATGATTTCAATCAACTTATTTTTATTAACCACCTCTGCCTTAGCTACTATAGCTAGGAAACTCTCAATATTGATAAGGAGTTTAGCCTTATAAAAATAATTCTGTAGCATATACTTCTGCTCCTGTCGGTGAATGGTCTCTTTCATTTCATCATAGAATGGTCGATAATTAAATCCATCAAAACCCAATATGTAGAATAATACTGGGTCTTTAGAAAAATTGGACAATAGCTCATCCAAAGGATTCTTATAAATTATGCTCCATATATGTATCCATGTCATATTTCAAGCCATTAGAAGAAAATATTTCATGTCAATGTCTGAATCTGAATCACTATTATTGAGTAAAAAGTACTATGGAAATATATCACATAAATAAAATTGTTGTTCAACTTCACTCGAAATAGTAAAAGTTTCACGTTTTACTAGTGCATCAGCTAACATAGAATCATCACCTTTCAATTTAAATGTGTGAGATAATAATAGTAAATGATAAATCATGATCATTGTCTGTTTTAGGAAAAAAATTTGATGAAACAAAGTCTAATCTAGTCTGTCGATGATTTTTACACAATAATAAGTCAGGCACATGATTGGATTCATCCCCAGTATTGTCTACTTCATCAGATTAAGTAGATTTTTCTTGAGAAGGGGCAATCTCCAGAGATTAACTAGTTGTCATAATTTATTGGTATGGAACATCTCCTAAAAGGGGGTCCTTCATAGTTATTTCTATAGATTCAACCGATGAAGGATAGATTGGAATGCCACATTTCTGAACAGCCTTTTCCATATTTTCAGCTGATAAAGATTCATAAATTGAACATTAATGTAATGAATCAAGTAAATAAGAATAATATTTTATGGAAAATGATAGAATACAGACTTATTTCCTTTAAATTATTCACAGAAATCCCTAAATTCCTTCATGGAAACATGATAATCAATATATGTAATAATGGAATTCATCATTTCAATGTATGCCACTTGGAATGTTATTGTATACTTACTATTTATGGTATCCAAAAAAAGTTGGATGGTTCCCAAATTGGCTCCACTAATTTCATATTCCGGTGTTTCATTAATTGGTTCAGTATCATCAAATATTTCTTGGTTTGGGACAATATTAATATTTATTTTAGACATCCATGTGTCTTTATTATTTCTTCCAGCGTAATAGGAATGTCAAAATTACTTATTGGAGGATCAATTTTTATTAAAGTATCCATTGGTAGAGACAACTGATCTATGATATGATGAAAAGAATAATATTAGAAATGAATTTGATATTCATAAAAAATGTATTTGATCATACCATAACATTTCTCTCTCTCATTATATCTGGGAGCATGGACAACTAAATCTTTTGATGGTTTATCTACTATTATTGTATATCCATCAACATGAACATGGGTTTCTCATAGGTTTTCCTTCCATGGTCTTTAAGAATCATCTCTTATTCCCTTGATTGAGGAGAAAGACATTGATATTGAAAGAGGATAAATTTGATTACTAGAGCGTATTGAGAAAATTATAATGCCATCGGTAAATTATAAATACATACTCCATTGGAGAAACCATCATACCAATATCATTTCTCTTTTGTGTTTCATTTTATAATCTTGGGGAGAAATCGAGACACTCCTCTTGGCATGAGAATCATGAGGTAAGGGATGAGGAGAATCCGTCCCCATTACCCCAGTCATGATTCTCGCTCCGAGAGATTGTTCTATAGACCGGGGTGAATCATTCAATTCGTCAATGGGAGAACCTGTAGGCCCACACCTTTTTGATACATTAACTGTTATGGAAATTCCTTCCCTGCATTCAAGATGCAAAAAATACAATTCATCATCATTAGAGATGATGAATGGTAATGCACATATGAGAAAAAAGAAAAGGAAAATATGTTCTGAGTATTAACATAAATATCACACTCCTCCTCCAGGTCAATAATTAACCCTTGGTCTATTCTTAGGTCAATAATATAAGATACTCCTTTAGAGGCTAGGATTCGTTCATCAGTTACATATATTAATGTCTCATACTCATTAATATACTCATGTACATCATCGATGTTATTATCTGGATTTCTATCAGATGGTGCCTTAATTTTACCCAGATCTGGTATTCAAATTCCATGCTAGAGGAATTCACATACATCCCTATGATCACAATCCACATTCTCCCAATGATGAATGGATCATGGTCTCACATTACTAGATCTCATTATGGTTGTTTGTGGAAGAGATTTAACACCTTTTGACTAATGATCCTCTTTAGGACTCCCTTCATCTTCAGGATGTACAATATATTGAATAGGAATATCTTTCCGATGGCAGTAACTGGATCACCTTTGTGTCAAAAATTTTCCTTATATAGCCTTTGTTTTCCTATTATACCAAATATGAAGTTGTTTTGAAGGCTCTGCAACCTTGGAAAAATTTTCATCATCTCTAGCCTTAGAATTCTTACCATGCTTTCCATAGGAAATAGTCGTTGTAGCTGCCACTCGATATATTCCTTTTGATAAATCCCCTTGAGGATATGAAGAAATATAAACCTTGGAATATCATGATTATAATTAGATTGATGAATCTAATGGACGTATCATAATCGACATTCTGGATGTCTCTAAATACATTAGAATCTATAATTGTCTCTATAACACACCATGATTTTATAGTATGTTATCTCATTAAAGTAATTCAATAGTTTTTTGTACTTACAACACCGAGTTCGAGCGCACCACAACATACTAAACTAGTTGTTCAAAAAATTATGAATTTTATTAAATTCATTTTCAATATAATATACACCATATAATTTTAACACCCATATTATGTGTTTGTTAGACATAATATAAGAACAAATTCGTTTTATCAAATAAAGTAAGTATTTTTAATAAATTTCAATTTTACCGCCTTTAAATGGAGAACCCTTTATAAATATAATATTTGATAATTTTATATATTAAATTTGAAAACACTATACTTATTCTTTAGAATCTGGACATAAAAATTTAGTTTCGATGAATTTTCTATGTTTTTCTAATTACATTCTTATTTTGGTGAATACTTAAAAATACTAAATTTTAATTGAAAACAAGTTTTTTAATAAATATAATTTATAGTGTTCAATTATACATATGAATGGTTTGGAAGTATAATTATATCATATTTTTATCATATAATACAATTTATGTCATTATAAGTAAATTCACATTTAAATTTGACATAAACACATGTCAATCTGTTGATAGTTTTTACATATTAAAAACCCGCCTTTTGGTATTGACAATGGGATATAATTTTTAATTAATAAATGAAACTTATATATTTTTAATATTGTAAAATATACTTTTATTTGTATCCATAATAACAAAATTATCATAGGGTTAAATTTTGGAATTTTTCCGAAAACATTAAATTTTTGGCTACTGGTGAAAAATGCTAAGTTTTTATTTAAAATGACTTTATTTAAAGAATTATTTAATTTTATAAAATTTATTTTATGTAAAAATATTTATATAATACCTATATAAGTTCAATGTATATCATTGGAGTCATTTTATAATAATATTAGATGTCTAAAATTTTATTGAACATTTTACCGTATTTTACCCACCTTCTATGAGCATTTGCAAATTGACATAAAACATCATTTTACTATATTTGTGAGTGGAATTTAAAAAATCTGAGAGACATCGTTGACATCAGGAAGAAAAATTTTGTTCAATAAGATGAAAAATAATTTTGGTGTATAGAAACTTTTGACTTTTATTTACCACGATTAAAAGGAAATTGGGTAATTAAGGGTGAAAAAGTTATTATAATTGTCCTTGAACATGTCCTAATTCTATTGTATAAGTGTAATTCTACCAAAAAACGCCTCAGGAATAAAATATTACCCCTTTTGGTCCACATGGATTAGATTAGTAGATTTATTATTATTTTATTCAATTAAATGTTAAATGAGTTAAATTCAATGTTTAATAACTAATCCATTTTTAGTATACAGTTACACACAATATAAATTCGACTATAAATATTCATTAGAAATATAAAATTATTTCATACATTATGGTATTTTATTTATAATTTTTAGATTATACATTATTTAATTTACTTATGACACGCTGATGATGCAATAATTACCTAATTAATGAAATTTTTAAATAATTGATATTATAAATATCCAAATAAATGTAAATTGAGACTTCTGATGAATTAAACAAATTTTATAGGGTAAATGACATTTTATGGTTGGTTAAATAAATTGTATAAAAATTTATTAAGTTTTTAGGGCTTTCAAAAAATTCAAATATTAAATAGCATAAAACATGACATAATTGAGTTTTTAAAACATATATTTTATTATAAATTTATATAATATTCCTATAAATATAAGGTTCGTCCAAAAGACATATATTAGGTTAAATTTATTAATAATGAACCACATGGGGTTTTCTAGTCTTGTTATAGTATGTTAATTTACCATATAATATAAAAATACAAAGAGAATGGTAACTGTGAAACTATACAAATTAGAGTTAAATCTAAATGATAAGGTTAATATGATGACCTAATACTTTCTAAAAACTATTATTTGAGAGGTTTCCAACAAATAATCACATTAGAAATTAAATAATTATTTTTTGAATCATTAGAAACCGAAATTGATTTTATTATAAAATACTATTTCAATCTTTTCCTAAAGTGACCCTCACCACTCTTATAAAAGGGCACTTCCCCTCCTATTAATTCCACATCCCCAAATCCTTTTGGTATGTCCAAAACCTTCCCATATATCCTCAACACATTAATAATTTCATCCTATAGTCCTTCCTTTGTTTATAATACCATCCTAAAGAGCCCTTTTAATCAAATCTAAAGGAAGAACCCGATGAAGAGGTAAATATTTCATCACATTTTTCAATTTCTTTTCGGATTTCACTTCTTATTTCATTGTTGTTTCAATTATAAAATAATAAATCTAGTATCTTATGTATATATTTATGTTATTAAAAAAATGGTAGGACCATATTCATTATTATATCCGTCATATGAATGAAAAAGTCACCATAAATGCGTACGTACGAATTACCGTCACCACGTTGTGGTATAGTTTGTTATTCAAACACATCATTAGTTGGATGGGTATAATAATGAATATAACTGATGTAAATAATAAATATAAAATGTTAATTATTCTGCATATATATGACTTAACATCCAATTATATAATATTTCACAATAAATATAATGATATTGTTGCTCAGGCGTACATACGGATTACTGTTTCCACAACGCGATGAGATATTCATTCCCACATTCACCATTCAACGATGATTATAAATATAAATATATTACTAAAATTTATGTAATATATGACATTATAATTCAACTATATATATATGTATATGTATGTATTTACATATATCTTATTTACTGACTTCCATTCAATGCGATATGAAAACGGAAACAACATTTATAAGTACGTAGGGCCTACCATCCCCATAAACGGTGCCTTAAATTTCATATATCTATCTATTATAAATATTGATATTGTAAAAATATATGATACATAAATCAAATTTTGTATTATGGAAGTATTTAGATAATGATCTAAATGATATGATCAATAACAACAAGTTAAAACATGTACAATAGAGAAAATTATTATTACCTAAAATGTTAGTTTAACATGTAAATCATTATTAAATGTTTAGTATAAAGTAATAAATGATCCATGTGTGATATAACAAATATCAATATAGTTCTAGTATAATTTAGTATCATACTTTGGTCATTATACAATTGTATAAACGTACCCTTGACCAATGGTAAGTGAAATGTAAGGGTTAATTTCACAATCTCTTTATTATTCGAGGTTGATTTATATAAGTATATATTGTGAAATCATTATCATCTACATCAATGTTTTCCTAAAAATGTAATTAAAAACATTATTTATATTTACTATAATATGGGTTAAAGTCATTTATACCATTATTTGACAATATATGTTTTGAAAGGAATCCTTCCACTGTTTTCCAAACATGTTATTTTATGATCTTTTTGACAAAATTAAGGTAAAAATATTTTTTTAACTTAAACAGTGGGTGCAACTACATTCCACCATTATAACATCTTCACAGGTTACCATACAATATTATATGAACATTTTCAATATAAATGTTTTCATTTATAATTAAATGACATCTAAATGATTTCAAAATAGAAAGAGATATTTCTCTAAAAAAGTATTGATATTACCTATGTCAACATCCATTGATGGATTTTAAGCTTGTTTGAAGTTGATTTATTATGATAGAAAACATTAATATTTTATAGAAGGTTTTGGGATATGTTTGGATATAGATGTGTACTTTTTACAGAATTCATGGTTTATGGATAAAGTATTGACATTTCGTATGCATGTTTTAATATAAAAGTTCATGTTATGTTTAAAATATTTCCTATGAGGAATGCCTTAGACATAGTAAGTGAGGGGTGGAGACCATTATAGCTCCTCGATGCATCGGTAGGTCTCAGAAGACAAACTAATGTCTTGGCACAAGGCGTGGGCAAAATCTTATTTTTAGTCTTGGTAATAGGCCTTGACTATGTGGTTATGATGTATGGAATTGTGTAGTCCATCATTATGAACGTGGATATTGATATTTCATGTGATTATTTGACTTGTAGAATATCCATGTGAATATGTAAATGGAATTATTTGATTTTATTTTTTACATATTATGTTAAAGATAATTTTTACAAGGCTTTAGTTGTAGTATTAAAAATTTCCATAAAGGTTTATGATTATTTATAAATGTTTCCGCTATATTGTTATCTTAACAGAGCATTTGAGCTCACCCATTTCAATGTTATATTTTTCCCAGTATTGAAGAATTATTTTATTGTTGACCAGTAGGTATAGGCTATGAGATTTTAATGTGTTCAATTGGGGACAATGTTGTTGTTGTTTGTCATTTTATAATGTAATGTAACGTTCATGTATGTAATATATTTTCCAAGACTGCATAACTGATCGGTCCTTCGGGAATAGATTTCATGTAATCATGCCAATGTATTAAAATAATGTACCGACTCTAGGATTCTAGGGTTAGGGAGTTACAATTGGTATCAGAGGAAGTTTAGAAAAAACATTGGAAATATTTTTAGATAAACACAGATTAGAGAACATTACCCTATGATAGACTTTGAGAATTAATATAGAATAACATTCAAGAATTATGGTAATGTTTATATTTTGTGTATTTTCCAAGTAATACATCCATTTCTGGATACGAGTAGGCAAAGGCTCTTCTGGAACAGATGTAACTAGGAGTGAAAACACTGACAAGGAGTTTCAGGTATGACTTGGGGTATCCTGGTACATGACAACGAGCCTTGATACACTCTTAGTAACGACACTCCCAGGGGATATGATTAGGATAATTCAAATTTTCATTATAATCCATAATTATGGATTTAGGTAAAAATACATCCTGAATGAAAACATTTTATGATTTTAGATTATATGCATAATCTTTTCAATTTATGTTGGTATTTTACAAGTATGACATTATGCATTGCGTTTTAAAAACTAACCTAGTATAATCAATTTTTTAGAAATGGAACCTAGTAGAAGGAATGAGAAGTCCAACAATACGCATGATCCAATGATTAAGAAGGATCATATCTTTCATGGTATTGATCCAACATTTAGAATGAAAATAGTCTCCCACACATTCCCATCGTATGAATAAATAGTATCATGTGTTAGTAATATAAGTAATGAATTCTCTGAGTCATATGTATTTGATGGAATGCAAGAGAAGAAAAGGATGGAAGATAGATTTATGGATAAAGGGGAGATGGGAAAGAAGGATTTTCCCCTATGTGATAATTGTAGAACTAATCTCCATGGTAAATTATTGAAGTGAATGGGGATTTGTTATAAGTGTGTAGAAAAATAAAATCAATTACGTGATATCATGGGTTAGAAAATAGTTTCAAATGTACCATGCTTCATCTACAAGGAGTTGGGACACTACACGAATCAATGTCCAAATAACCAGAGTGTACCCCAAATACTGCTTTTGGATAAAACTCTTGTTATGATACTACCGATGATGAAGAGAAATGATTAGAGTTCTTTTGTTTTTATTAAATTATTGTGTCATATGATTATTGTATTAATGATGTACATGTTATAATAATTATATAGTGTATAAGGATTGTACTTCAGTACTATTTCATTAAGGACTTGATATTGTGTGGATCCAAGAAGATTGACATGAAAACTAGTTGAATTATTTGGAAGATATATCGTTGAGAGAAAGATAAAAAATAAATTTTTATGATACTTAGGTAGTTATTTTGGAATAATATATGATTTATTTGGATATATTATATTGGATATTCTTAACTACCTTGAAATTGATTATTGATTTTTATATTCAATAATCGTTGGAGTTTATAGCACTTTTTTATAGAAGGTGTATATCAGGTATTCTATAAGTAATAAGGGAGAAATAGTGTAGTCAACATGGTTTGATGGTAATTCATTGTGTTATAGTGTTTTAAAATAATACATGATGATTTTATTCACATGTTATTACTTTTAAAAAAGGATCATCACTGTGTTTACCTTTCTTATAAATTTTGGATTGTGAGTTTTGACAGAAGTATTTTGGATATGTCTAAAGGTTTCAATCAATTATGTTCGAAATTGGATACTATTTTTAATGTTAAATCATTTTTGATATTATTTTTGGATGGTCATAAAAAGGACAACCCGGAGTTCGAGAGACGACTCGTCGCATCCGGTAAGGCCACGAGACTAGAACCCGCTACAGAAGAGCGACAAGGTTGCATGACCTACCACTGGCCTACATGCTGTCTTGGATTTTTAATGTAGATTTTTTAGTGGTCTAATAGATAAATTATAAATTAATTTTTGGAACCCTTTACGATTGAGATAAATAAAATCACTACTAGAAAAGTAGGCTTTGGAGCCCCCTTACCTATAGCAACTACCACTAGTGGTCACTATAGGTAACCAATAGCGACCGACATTGGCGGTTGCATGGTTTTTTCAACAAAAGGGGGGCTTTGGTGCCCCCAAAACCCTACTCCTCCCTCCTCTCCTCGACGCTTCACCCCTCCTGAACCCTCCTCCTCCCTCCTCGCCTCGCCACGCGCCCTCCCCCGTCGTCGTGTGCCCTCCATCGCCGCCCTCCCCCTTCGTCATGCTCCCTCCCCTGTCATCGCACGCCCTCCCTCGCCGCCCTCCCCCATCGATGTGCACCCTCCCTCGCTGCCCTCCTTCATCACCCTCCCTCACCAGCCTCCCTCTCTGCCCTCCCCCATCACTGTGTGCCCTCCCTCGCCGCCCTCCACCCTCTGCCCCCGTCGGCCTCCACCCTCCGTCGTCTTACCTCCCCTTCAGCCGCCCTCTGCCCCGACCTCCGTCTCTTCCGGCCTTCCTCCGCCTATTCCCTCTGTATCCGACCGCCCTCCACCCTGCTCTCCATCTCCTCCGGCCTCCCTCTGCCCTCTGGCCTCCCACCACCTGCCTCCGGCCTCCACCCCCTCTAGCCTCTGACCCCTCTGCCCTCGGGCCTCCAGCCTCCACCCTCCCCCCCCCCCCCCCCGCACCACGGAAATCCCCCCCCCCCCACACCCCGCCAAGCCCCATCCCCTCCATCTTCATCCCCTCCCTCACTGCACCACCATCGCCCGTCCCCTCCCGCACTATCCTCTCCCTTACCGCACCGCTGTCGCCCGGTCCCCTCCCTCCCCGCACGATGGCTACATGTCCCCTCACCGCTGATGCCCGTCCACTCTAGCTCCCCCTATCCTCTGTCCCCTCGCTCGTCGTCCCAACCTCACTGCACCATCATCACCTCACCACCACCACTCCTCTGGCTCCCCCTTCACCGCCACCACCTGTCCCCTCCCACGCTCCACCGCCTCCGGCTCCGGCTCCCCTCTGCTGCCTCTCCTCTCCCTCGCACCACCGCCTTCGGCTCCCCTCCCTTATAGGTTTTTAGTGCATTCATGTATGAGAAGGGGTTTCACATACATTATTATTTTATAAATGGTTCACAAAAAATTAATTAGTATTTGTTTTAAATATATTTTATATGAAAAATTCAAATGTAATAATTCTTGTGTAAATGTTTGTTATAGAGATCATATTATGGATAAGAGATGGATTGATCTTCCAAATAAAACATCTAGAGAATATTTCAATGGCATTATGCAGTTTATTAACATCACCAGAGGATATTAAAGTGACTATATTAGTTTCCCATGAAGAAAATATGCTAAAAGATGTCAATTCACACGAGATACTGTGAGGGAGCACCTATTCTTTAATGGATTTCTGAGAGTTTATAAGAGTTTGACTCATCATGGAGAAGAATATGTTCGTTGTCAAAATACGAATGCAGTTCAAATGGATTTTGATGCAAGGATGAATGATCCAGTGCATGAAATGCATACTGAAATGGTACGTGGGTAGGATCTGGAAGGCACTGATTTCCAGAATCTTGAGACTGGTGAGATAATTCTTCGCTCTACTGCAGATCGTGATTCGAGGAGGTTTTATGAAGCACTTGATGTTGGAATAACAGAATTATATCCCTGATGTATTTTTTACAAAAAATAGACGTTTTTCATGGAGTTGTTGCATTTGAAGACTTTGAATCATTGGCCAGACACATCATTCGACACGCTATTGGTGTTATTGAAAAAGGCTCTTCCTGTCGACGCTATGATTCTTTAGTCATATTACCGTGCTCGTAGTTTGATATAGAACATAGGTTTTACATATGAGAACATAGATGCATGTGCAAACAGTTGTATGTTTTTTAGAAAGGAATCTTCCCATTTGGATATTTGTACGGTTTGTGGTCCTTCCCGGTGGAAGGAGATTAGGGGAAATGAGACTCATCAAAGTCGGATTGCGATATAGGGGAAACCGATTTCCATAAAGAAAATGCATTACATTCCCCTTAAACCGGGGATGAACAGAATTCTTATGTCATCTAAAGTTTTTAATTTTATGAGATGGCATGCTGAAATAGTTCATGAAAGTGATATGTTAACCCACCCAGCAGACTCTTCTTCATGGAAGGATTTTGATAAGAGTCTTCCCGACTTTGCTAAAGATGATCCCAATGTCCGATTGGGATTTGCAGCAGATGGTTTTAATCCGTTCAAGTTTATGGTTAGTGCAACTCATAGTACATGGCCCATGGTGTTGGTTCCATATACCCTTCCTCTGTGGCATTGTATGAAGGAACAATTTATATTACTTTCCACTCTTATTAATGGACCTAGACGTCTGGGGGATAAGATTGATGTTTAACGCCACCCATTTATTGATGAGTTGAAATAATTTTGGGGTCATGGTGTGATGAATTATGACTGTGAATCGAATGAAATGTTCAAACTATAGGCTGCTTTATTATGGAAAATCAATGACTTCCCAGCTTATGCAAATTTATCAGGCTGGATTAAAAAAGGGTAATTTTCTTTCTCATGTTGCAATAAAAGAAAAAAATTTGTATGGATTATGAAATCAAAAATTGGGCATACATGGGTCACAAACATTTTCCCCCCCTCGACACAGG
This sequence comes from Viscum album, assembly GCA_963277665.1. Classification (NCBI taxonomy): domain Eukaryota; kingdom Viridiplantae; phylum Streptophyta; class Magnoliopsida; order Santalales; family Viscaceae; genus Viscum; species Viscum album. Next base: position 1,023,201,504 of record OY728143.1, read on the forward strand.
TTCAGAAATCACAGAGTTTCATTTGATGGTTCTAGAGAGTTCAGCCCAGCACCAAAGATCATGATAGGAGTCGAAATGTTATTGCAGATTGAGGAAGAAAACAACCACATGGTATATGAAATTCAAGATTTGGTGGCTCCTCCCGTAGGTAATATTCGTGCTGTGGGTAGGCAGCGTAATCACAATTGGAAAAAGAAAGGTAATTTTTATAGTATTACGTATTAGAAAACTACACTGCTGAGGCATAATTTGGATGTCATGAACATTGAAAAAAATGTTTTTGATAACATATTGTGGACCATTTTAGGTGTCAGTGGAAAATCAAAGGACCATGTTAATGCACATAGTCATTCGGAAGAAATGGGTTTAAGGAAATAGTTTCATTTACAGTTACCTGAGGGAAACAAGGCATATATGCCTGCTGCACAATATACGATAACTACAAGGGGTAAAGATACATTTCTTTCCATTTTGAAGATGCTCAAGGTGCCTGATGGTTACTCTTCTAATATTTCAAAGTGTGTGAATCTGACGATAAATACATTGCAAGGGTTGAAAAGTCATGAAAATCACATACTACTTTAGTAGTTGATTCCAATCAGATTTTTTGATTGTTTATCTCCCAATGTTGTTCAGCAGTTGATTGAGATGAGTAATTTTTTTAGACATCTTTGTTTAATAAATCAACGAATGAGTGATTTAAAATGTTTACAGTACCAAATTGTACTTACTCATTGTCACTTTGAGAAACTATTTCCCCCCAAATTTTTCCCTGTTATGGTCCACATGATAGTGCACCTAACTGATGAAGTAATGGAAGCTGGTCTAGTGCAATTCAGGTGGATGTATCCTATTGAGCTGTATTTGTGTACATAGAAATGATTTGAATGGAACAGAGCTCGTATAGATGCATTAATAGCCAATGTTTATTTGATGGATGAGGATACTACTTTTTGAGAAGAATATCTTATGGATGTTGAAACAAAATTAGATCATCCATCTCAGATTCATGATGGTCCTGTTGGAGAAGGAACGACATATGATATGGACAACATCGAGTGGATACAAGTACATCGGTATATCTTGTTCAATACTCCATCAGTTGCACCATTAATGTAGTGAGTATATTAACACTTTTATTATTTATCTTTTACATGTTTTGTTTCCAAAATTTGATCATTTAAACATTGCGTTATCATTAGTAGGAAACACATTATTGATATAAAAGAAAAGAAGTATTGTGCGACTGAGTTTCATATTCAACAATCTCATTATGTGACATTTCATGATTGGTTCAAGAATTCTTTACGTATAAATTGATTTTTATTATGAGTTAAGTATTATACTAATTTCATTCTGCATATATCATTATTGAATTCTATGAATTATGTTGGTTCATAAGATGAGGGAGTTAGGGGACCCCATGCTAACTGAAGAATTTATCCAACTGGTTGAGGGACCATCTATAACAGCTTTTCGTTATAAATATATAGATGCTAATGGATTTCGATTTCACATTAAAGATGTTGACATCAAATGAGCAACACAATAAAGTGGCATCGGTTGCCCATTTGTCGATTATAGTTATAACTATGGTCAATTTATAGAAATAATTGAAGTTGTATACACACATGGGTTGAATTACATATTGTTAAAGTGTAATTGGGTTGATCTAGTGGGTGGATGTAAATTCGATCAATATCAGTTTTCATTGGTGAATTTTAAGTACATGTTATACAAAAATGAATGATTTGATAATGAACCTTTCATTTTCACATCACAAGCGGAAAAAGTATTCTTCGTTACATTGCCTTCAAATCCAAGTTGGCATGTAGTTCTCAAAAAGTCTCAGCGAGGAGTGTTTGTATTTGAACAAGCTGAACCTGAGACTGTTCCTTTTGTTTCCCAATAACTTGACCAACATACCGTAGTTCAATGTGAAGAATATATTTATTGGTTCAGAGCAGCTATTGAAGTAGAAACAGTCGATTTACATGCTTAATGAAAGTTATAATTGTTTTCCCGCTATTCAGCCTAGGATATCATAAATTATATAACCATTTTATAAATCCTTGTATGTTTTAATCCTCACTTTTGGAAGTTTATTCAGTTATAAATATTTACGGTGATTTAACTCATGTTATATTGATGTTATTGTCAGTGTATCTTCCCTTTGCAGTATTCTTCATTTGGTTCATGTGATACTTGAATTTTTATTAATTCAATTTGAAATTTGTCCATGCATTGATTGGTTTTGTAAACAATTTGTATATCTATTTTGTTAACATTCTGATTTTTTAAAACTCATTCCCATCTAATTATTCAATCCATTTTTTTTTGATTAACAACTATACAAGTTTTTTTTATAACAATCCAATTTATCATTTGGACACTTTGGATAGTCCCCTTACTAATGTTTTCCATGACAACAGGCATGTCAGGGGAAGAGGCAGCAGATCCACATCATCCATCTGAGGCATCTACGTCTCAGGGTCGAGGAATATTTTATCGTCATTGTCTCTATTTTTATGTAATTGATAACCATATATATATATATATTTATAACATCTGTCAAATAATATATAAAATTGTTTTCAATAGGATCAGACTGGACTGCTTCCTCCTCTTCCCAGAGAGGCCCTGGTCATGGCATATTATCATCGAATTCTGACACGACATTTGATGTTTCCATTGATGAGGTATTTCATCATGTGGGATGAAATGTCCCTGCATTTATTCATCCGCTGGGTCATATCATACGTGACCCACATCGATTTCCATTGACCACGTGTGACTGGGATTCTATCCGTCAGGACACATTAGATCGTCTTTGGAGGGAGGTTCAGGTAAGAAGACCATTTTACTTTATTCCCTATGTATAAACAATAATAACATATGTGATTTTTTTAAGAGAAAAATTTGAAAGTATGCCCTGATGAGTTTCGGCCAGTGTGTATGAGAAAATGTTGTAAGATGTGGAATGACTATAAAAGCAATGTCAAGAGGGAACACTGGGTACCAAATGTCGGTGCCCCAGACATTCTGGAAAAAGTCCCGAGAGGTGTCCTCCCGGCTCAGTGGCGTGATTTAGTTCATATTGGACTACTGAGGGTGTTTTGTTTTGTATATTTATTTGGGTATATATATTTTCAAGAATGTGTGATTTGTTTGAAATTTGATTGAATTGAATGTAGGATTGTCAAAACGCCATTCTAATAATCGAGCGTTGCAAGGACCCCCGCACAAGCACGGGACTCGTCACGTGTCTCAGATCCGACATTAGGTATTTATTATTCATTTTTTAATTTAATTAATTTATTAAGTAATATGGTTTTGTTTTTATATTCTATTCATAAACAGTTGCAGGATCAAGGTGCACCGACTGATAAAATGTCGGTGTGGATGAGGACTCGTGATCGCAATGATCTAGAGGCTGCAACATTGATAGAAAGTGCTTGTACTCATTAAAAATACTTATATAAAATCTATATATTAATATATTTATATATATTTAAATATTTCACAGGCTCAATTTGAAGCTGAGTTAGAACATATGCCTATGGACCAGTGACAGCTTCCCATTCGAAGGGATGAGATCTTTCATCGCATTATTGGTAGGAAGGGCATGGATATAGATTGACATATGGAACAAGGATTCCTCATTCTATATTGTCACACACTACGATTTTCGGTCTTGATATTGCTCAGATGACATAGCAGTTGTTAGATTTCGGGGCACACATGTGCGCTTCTGAGGAGGTAAATGCGCAATTGATCGCGGAGGTTAGAGCATTGTCGCAATATGTGCGTCCAGGTGATGGTTCATGGGATCAAACGATGCAGGTTTATACTGTATTTACATATTTAACATATATTATTTTTGTTATGAAAAATATTAATAATGTTTTTTTGTAGGCCCCTGACCCACCTGATGGAGGTAGTAGTCATGACCACACATGACACATCATACTCACGAGGTGTGTTTCTTTTTTTAATGTTGGGGTTGTTATTGATATTTAGGTTGGGTTTCAAGTGTCATTTTTTGTGATTTGGGGGTAACATGTGTGTTTTGGTCGGATACAATGTTTGTGTGCACTAATGGAAAAGTAACCATGAATCCGATTAATGATTTGGATATTTTTTTTTCATTTAATTCTTCAATGTTTTCAATTGCCTGTTCTGTAATTGTTTTGAAAAAACCATGTCATTCCCACGTATAAACCATGAAACTTGTTTTTGATGAATGAGCTGAAGTTCACTATTTGTAGACCCTGGCTCACCCCTAACACCCTCCCTGCACCCCGGACATCCCTCCTTGCACCCCGGACATCCCCCGCACCCCTGATAGCCCTCACCGCACTACGGACAGCCCTTCCCGCACACCGGACAACCCCATCCCCCTCCCCACAACCCCGACAGCCCTCCCCGCACCCCGGACATCCCCACCACACCCCGGACAGCCCTTCCGGCACCCCGTACAGCCCCTCCCAGCACCCCGAAGATCCCACCCCTCCCCCTGCATCCTGGCATGCCCATCGGACGTGATGTGCTTGTGGTAAAACTGATTGTGTCGTTTTCAGCAGTTCGACACGCGCTAACAAGGGAGTTGGGGGGTCAAAACCACCCGAATGACCTCGGAATGCCAAGAAATCTCACTAAAATAGCAGTAGGGTGAATTGAGAAATGGTTGGGCAGACGGCACATCAATTGGAGGTGTCGTTTGACCGAGGTGACTGGAAACGCGTTTCCAGAGTAATAAAAACCCAAAAGGGTGTGAGATGCTCGAATTCAGAGCAAACATGGGTCGAATGACCTGAAACTACATTAAAACAATAGGAATAGTATTCATGACATGTAGGAGGAGACGACACAACCATCATATGTGCAGTGCGCGTGGTACGACCGATTGTGTCTTTTTCAGCTGTTATGCGCGCACTAAAAGGGCTTGTTGGGGGGTGAAAACCACCTGAACGTTCTCTGAATGCCATGAAATCTCACGAAAACATCCAAGTTGTGAATTGGATAATGTTCAAGCATGAGACATGTCAATCAGAGGTGTCTCTTGACTGTTGTGGCTGGAACCGTGTTTCCGGAGTCACAAAACACCAAAAAGGCATGAGACGCTCGAATTCAGAGAAAACGTGCTCCGAAGGACCTGAAACCACACGAAAAAAAGTAATATTATTTGTGATGTGTAGGAGGAGACTAAACACCCATCGTACATGCGGTGTGTGCGGTACGACCGATTGTTTCGTTTTCAGTAGTTTTGCGCGTGCTAAAAGGGCGCATTGGGGGTCAAAACCAATCGAACGACCTCAGAATTCCATTTAATGGAACGACAATAGCTGTGGTGTGAATTATAAAATGGTTGCGCAGACGACACATCAATGGGAGGTTTCGTTTGACTGTGGTGACTTGAAGCACGTTTCTAGAGTAATAAAACACCAAAAATGCGTGAGATGCTCGAATTCGGAGGAAATGTGCATCGAATCACCTGAAACAACATGAAAACAATATGAATATTATTCTTGACGTGTAGGACGAGTCGACACACCCATCAGACGTGTGGTTCACGCGGTACGACTAATTGTGTCATTTTCAGAAGTTCTGCGCGCGCTAAAAGGGCGCGTTGGGGGTCAAGACACACGAACAACCTTAGATGTAAAGACCCGTAAAATTCAAGGGAAATTTATTCTTAATTTTCTTTAGAATTTTACAAGAGCGCGGTTTCAGACGGCACCTGATTCCGAGGCCCGGAGTGCCCGGAATTAATTTCTGAAGTTTGGCTCGGGTACGTTCAGTGAACGAACGAGCGAGATTTCCTAACTTTTGAAACGGTGCCCGGAATCAAATTCCGAGGGCACCGACGAACTCACAGCGCCTGTAATTGCTTAGGAACTCTTGTTCCGGAGTTGCGTTTACACGAGTGTTGATAATAAAAATTGTGGAAGTTTTTTTATATAATGACACTACAATTTTTATTATTTTACTCTAAGTGATATCTCTTGTTGGAATTTGGGTAACCACCCAACCTCCCATGGGAGGTTATGGGGTGGTGGGGCCCACACGAACCCCACCCCTTCATATCCTCTAAAATCCCCTCAACTCCCACTTAAATTATGTCAACTTAAGTTATAAACCTATGACTTAAATGTAATGAGTTAATGAGGTGAGTTGTGTGTGGTTATTGAATTTCAAACCTTTGAAATTCAAAGAGGTTGGGTTGTGTGAATAAAATAAGAAAGAGTCTTATTTTATTTTGTTAGAATTTTATCTCCTTGAGAGAGTTGGGAAGTCTTCTTCATCTTCTTCAACCTTGATGAAGAACGCTCAAGTTCCGATGAAGAACGCCGCTCCGCTCTTCTTCGTCTTCCGTGTCAACGAGAGGGAACGCCGCTTCCTCCTCGGATTCCCTTCGTCGACATAAGAGGTTTCACCAACGACGTATCACATTGGACGCATCTCTTCGTCAACGGAATTGACGAACGACGACCGCGACGCCCGATCTCCGCGACTTTGACTTCCGCGGACGTTGTCAAATCTTCAAACATATACCCGAGGTAGTTGTTGTTGATTATTGTTTAATTATTCTATTCTTTATCATGAATTTAGCAAGTCTAACGTGGGGGGGGGGGGGGGGGTCGGGCCGGGTCGGCCCGGACCCGGACCCCCCGTTTCGAATCAGTTTCGGTCTTTTGGCCATAACGTGATCCATGGACCTCCGATTGACGAACCGTCTGTGGCAACGCGATCCTTGGATCGAGACGGTCGTTTCGGTATATCGCACTCAAGGTTTTGGATTACTTTGAGTTTGGCCGGGTTGGTTCGTTCACGAAACCAATCGGGCCTTCGGAGCGGAAACGCTTATATCTTGAGCTACGGACGCCCGATTGACGTACCGTCAGTTTTGTTGTGTTCCTCTTAGTGAGACGGATCTTTTGGCATACTCCGCCCGAGGTTTGGACGCAGGTGGAGTACGGTCGGGTTGGTTTTGCCTTAAAAACCAACCGGGCCCCTGGGACGAAAATGCCAATAACTCTCAGACCGGGCGTCCGATTGACGCGCCGTCTGTTGCGTTGAGTTCCTGTTGACGATACGGAACTTTTGGCATCCTCCGCCCGAGTTTTGGATGCAGATGGATAGTGGCCGGGTTGGATCGCACCGAAATCCAACCGGGCCCCTGGAACGGAAAAGCTGATATCTTTCTGACAGAACGTCCGTTTGACGAACCGTCAGCGGCGTTGGTGATCGCGTTGAGAAACAGTCCCTATGAGTTTAACCTATGAGAGTTCGGGGTACATTTGAGATGCGGACGGGTTTGGTTTGCTCACGAAACCAACCGGGCCCCTGGGACGAAAAGGCTAATAACTCACAGGCCGGGCGTCCGAGCGTCCGATTGATGCGTCGTCTGTTGCGTTGAGACCCCTATGACGTGGCGGTCCTTGGAGATACTTCTTCATGGGACTTTTAGATACATGGAGTATCGACCTATAACTCGTGGAGCGGACCCTCCCTGTGACAAGCTTGCGGAGTACGAAGACTGTGTAGCTGGCTGAGACCCGACGACTGCTGATCGAATGACTCGGAGTGTTACAGAGGTGCGCTTGGTTGTAGCGGCACATGGGAGCGCTTGGTTGTAGCGGCAGACCCACGACAGAGTTGTGCTTGGTTGTAGCGGCACATGGGAGCGCTTGGTTGTAGCGGCATACCCATGACAGAGGTGCGCTTGGTTGTAGAGGCACATGGGAGTGCTTGGTTGTAGCGGCATACCCACGACAGAGTTGCGCTTGGTTGTAGCGGCACATGGGAGCGCTTGGTTGTAGCGGCAGACCCACGACAGAGGTTCACTTGGTTGTAGCGGCACATGGGAGCACTTGGTTGTAGCGGCAGACCCAAGACAGAGGTGCGCTTGGTTGTAGCGGCACATGGGAGCGCTTGGTTGTAGCAGCTGGCCCGCAGTACTCGATGGGTGGAGTTCTTCAGCAGTCTTAGGTTAGTGAGCAGTACCTCAGAGTCGTGACAGGACCTCTGTACACTCCAGAGACGGAGCTCTTCAGCAGTTACGGTTTCGATAATGAAAATCCTGGTTTGAGCTGAGACTTTTGACCTTGTGTTTACCTCATGATTGAGATGGGTCACTTGCTAACTTAGGTATATGTATGGGCATATACCCGGGTATTGGTTATCCGTTGATTTCACAATCCATGTGTTTCCTCATGATTGAGATGGGTTACTTGATAACTTAGGTATATGTATGGGCATATATCTAAGTAGAGGTTATCTGTTGAGATCTTATTTGTGGTTATCCTTGTCGATTTAGTGAGACCTTGAGGGTCTCAGGGTCCCTACTGAGTATCGTTATACCCACCCCTGCACGGGCTATGCCCGCACCTCGTTGTGTTGGTTGCAGACGACGGGCAGTGCTGACAGAAGCCGAGTGTTCGAGGACTGGGCAGTACCTGGAGGTGGACTATACGAAGAGATGGTACCCGGAGGAGGACCTCACGACGAGGTGGTACCCAGAGGTGGATGTGACGACAAGGCGGTACCCGGAGGTGGACCACTGGGTGAGACATACTCAGAGCGGACGGTGGGACCTGAGGAGAAGAGGAGCTATCTGTACCGACCCTTCATGTGGGATTTCCAGTGGACAGCTCGGCGTAGCAGCTTTACTTTTCAGTTGCTGTTTTCCCTTTCGAGTTGTACTTTACAGTTGGGCTTGTATTTCTGGCCCCTTTTTAATTTCCGCACTTACTGTTGTACTCAGTTTTTACTTAGTGTTTACTTCTTCCGCTTGTACTCTGTGGTGCTTGTTTTCTTTTATAAAGGCAATGCCTTCCCAGTTATCGGGATTTTACGCCTTTGGTGCTAGTCGCCAGCCCCTGGCCTATGGAAGGCGGGCTTGGGGTAGTCACGGCACGGGCCCCGAGGACGGGTCGTGACAAATGAGTTCTTCCAGGACTATGACTTTGAGATAGTCTATACTTCTGGGAAGGGGAACGTAGTAGCCGATTCCCTCAGCAGGAGGACGGGCATTCACCTACATGAGGAGGCGACGGAGCAGCTAGCCTCTTTGCAGATATCCTTCGTGGATAGAGATGGAGCATCCTTCCTCCAGTCTCTCACAGTCACCCCTCCACTACTGCAGCGAGTCAGGGAGGCACATCGTGGGGACGCTGACTGTGAGACACGGCATGCACAGATATCCTCGGGACAGGCACCTGATTGTTTCTCCCTTGGAGCAGAGCACGACATCCTTTTCAGAGGACGTACCATGGTACCAGTCGCTTTGCGAGAGGAAGTGCTGAGGGATTTTCACACTTCTCCTTTGGCGGTACATCCTGGATTGGCGAAGATGTACCAGGACCTCAGACGACAACACTGGTGGCCGGGCATGAAGAAGGCTATAGCAGAGTTCGTTTCTCGATGCCTCACCTGCCAACAGGTGAAGGCTGAGCATCAGGTACCAGCAGGCTTGGTACAGCCCTTGGAGGTTCCTGAGTGGAAGTGGGACGACATATCTATGGATTTCGTGACTGGACTTCCACGCACTTCCAGAGGTCACGACTCCATCTGGGTGATTGTTGACCGACTCACCAAGTCGGCACACTTCTTACCCATCATAGAGCAGGGCTCAGTAGAGAGCTTGGGACGTCTCTACGTTCAGGAGATTGTGCGGCTCCACGGTGTGCCATCATCTATCGTCTCCGATCGAGATGCTCGCTTTACTTCCCTGCTTTGGAAGGGGTTACAAGAGGCGTTCGGGACGCAGCTACGTCTGAGCACAGCCTTTCATCATCAGACGGATGGTCAGACGGAGAGGACCATTCAGACACTCGAGGACATGCTCCGCGCATGTGTCCTCGACTTTGGTCATAGCTGGGAGGACCACCTACCCTTGGTGGAGTTTGCGTACAACAACAGCTACCACTCCACCATCGGGATGGCACTGTACGAGGCGTTGTACGTCCGACCTTGTAGATCTCCTTTGTACTGGACAGACCCCGGAGAGTCAGCACTGGTGGGACCGGAGATGGTCCAGGCCACGACAGAGAAGGTCCAGGTCATCCAGGAGCGGATGAGGATAGCTCAGAGCCGGCATAAGTCATATGCTGACAGGAGGCGGAGGCCACTAGAGTTCGAGGATGGCGACCACATCTTCTTGCGGGTCTCACCTCGACGTGGTATTCGGAGATTTGGCCGAGGCGGCAAGTTATCTCCGCGCTTCATCGGACCCTTCCAGGTCCTCAGCAGGGTTGGCGAGGTGGCTTATCGCCTGGCTCTACAACCTCAGTTGCACCGGGTGCACGACGTCTTCCACGTATCCTAGCTGAGGAGATACGTGCATGACCCAACGCACATCATTGATCATGGGGAGCTTGACGTTGACGATGGGGCGACTTTTACGGAGGTCCCGGTGGAGATAGAGGATCGACAAGAGCGGGTCCTGCGTGGGCGATCGATTCCTCTTGTGCGCATCAGATGGCAGCACGGGAATCTCTAGGAGAGCACATGGGAGCGGGAGGCTCAGATGCGTGCTCAGTACCCTCATTTGTTTCCCTAGTTTTTGATGTATCTTTACGGGGACGTAAAGCCCTGAGGTGGGAGTAATGTAAAGACCCGTAAAATTCAAGGGAAATTTTTTCTTAATTTTTTTTTAGAATTTTACAAGAGCGCGGTTTCAGACGGCACCTGATTCCGAGGCCCGGAGTGCCCGGAATTAATTTCGGATGTTTGGCTCGGGTACGTTCAGTGAACGAATGTGCGGGACTTCCTAACTTTTGAACCGGTGCCCGGAATCAAATTCCGAGGGCACCGATGAACTCACAGCGCCTGTAATTGCTTAGGAACTCTTGTTCCGGAGTTGCGTTTACACGAGTGTTGATAATAAAAATTGTGGAAGTTTTTTTATATAATGACACTACAATTTTTATTATTTTACTCTAAGTGATATCTCTTGTTGGAAGTTGGGTAACCACCCAACCTCCCATGGGAGGTTATGAGGGTGGTGGGGCCCACACGAACCCCACCCCTTCATATCCTCTAAAACCCCCTCAACTCCCACTTAAATTATGTCAACTTTAGTTATAAACCTATGAATTAAATGTAATGAGTTAATGAGGTGAGTTGTGTGTGGTTATTGAATTTCAAACCATTGAAATTCAAAGGGGTTGGGTTGTGTGAATAAAATAAGAAAGAGTCTTATTTTATTTTGTTATAATTTTATCTCCTTGAGAGAGTTGGGAAGTCTTCTTCATCTTCTTCAACCTTGACGAAGAACGCTCAAGTTCCGACGAAGAACGCCGCTCCGCTCTTCTTCGTCTTCCGTGTCAACGAGAGGGAACCCCGCTTCCTCCTCGGATTCCCTTCGTCGACATAAGAGGTTTCGCCAACGACGTATCACATCGGACGCATCTCTTCGTCAACGGAATTGACGAACGACGACCGCGACGCCCGATCTCCGCGACGTTGACTTTCGAGGACGTTGTCAAATCTTCGAACATATACCCGAGGTAGGGGTTGTTGATTATTGTTTAATTATTCTATTCTTGATCATGAATTTAGCAAGTCTAACGTGTGGCTTTGAAATATTTTAAGTTGCGTTATTGCTTAACGTGAGGGGGCCGGACCGCATGAACACGGCCGAACCCCCTCCATCGTTCTTGTTGTATTGCTTGCGGGTGGATGAATCAAGGTGGCGTGGTGCCGTCGCACCACGCGGATTTTCGCCCAATCCTTATTACGCGACGCCGTCACACCGCGCCATGAAAGAAACATCAAGAACGCGACGCCGTCGCGCCGCGTTGAAGAAATCGAGGTGTGGCGGAGGGGCGCGGTGCCATCGCACCGCGCCGGATGATGAAAACCGCGGCCGGTTCCGGGCCGCGGCGGAAGAGAAGACCGGTGGCCGGGCCGCCGGCGTCGGAAGCCGAAGGGGGGGACCGGAATTTCCGGTCCCGTTGGAGAAAACCGGCCGGCCAGCTGGCGGGCCGGATGGCATTAAACCGGGGGAATTAATCCCCCGGCCAACACACAAAAACCCCCCTCTTTATGAGGGGGGTGGTTCTTTGAAGGGAGGTGGGCAGCCGGCCCCCCGGTTCCGCACAAACAGGCCCCCCACGTGGGGGGCCGTTTTCTTGCAAAAGGGCGCGGCACAAAGGCCGCGCTGCCTTCCCAGTCAGCGGGGGCTTTGCCCCCCACGTTCGGCCACCGTGTGGCGCCAGGCCGCCGCGACCCCCACGCCGCTGCGCCGCCGGCCTGCCGGCCGGCCGGGCCGCCCCAGGGGGGGGGGGGGGGGTCGGGCCGGGTCGGCCCGGACCCGGACCCCCCCCCCCCGTTTCGAACCAGTTCCGGTCTTTTGGCCATAACTTGAGCCTCGGACCCCCGATCGACGAACCGTCTGCGGCAACACGATCCTTGGATCGAGACGTTCGTTTCGGTATATCACACTCAAGGTTTCGGATTACTTTGAGTTCGGCCGGGTTGGTTCGTTCACGAAACCAACCGGGCCTTCGGAGCGGAAACGCTCATATCTAGAGCTACGGACGTCCGATTGACGTGCTGTCAGCCGTGTTCTGTTCCTCTTAGTGAGACGGATCTTTTGGCATACTCCGCCCGAGGTTTGGACGCAGGTGGAGTACGGTCGGGATGGTTTTGCCTTAAAAACCAACCGGGCCCCGGGGACGAAAATGCTAATAACTCTCAGACCGGGCGTCCGATCGACGCACCGTCTGTTGCGTTGAGTTTCTGTTGACGGTACGGTACTTTTGGATACATCAACTCTGGTCTTCGTGACAGTTGATGTATCAGCCTCTCGGCTCGTGGAGCGGACTCTCCGAACGAGCTTGCTGTGTGTGGGAACCCTAGTGCTGGCTGCGACTGTTGCTGCGATTGTTACTGCGACTGTTACTGTGACTACTACTGCTACGACTGCTACTGTGACTACGACGACGACAGTACAGAGATCCTGTGTGGATTCGACGACGACGACTACAGCACTCAGCGATCCTACGTGGATCAGTGCTACAGGTCCTGTGTGGGCCCGATCCTGTGTGGGTCCGATCCTGTGTGGGTCCGCGCTCAGCGGTTCTGTGTGAGCCAGCGCCTACAGGTCCTGTGTGGGCCCGATCCTGTGTGGGTCTTTGCGGGGGTTAGTTACCTATCGATCCTTCGTGGGTCCGACGACTTAGATGGATCAGTGATCATCTTTATCATCCTTTGAAGAAGTATACCTGTGTGAGCTGAATCTTGTTGCTTTCCTGTGTGGATTGTGTTGTGCAATCCTGTGTGGATTATGTTTTACTTTCCTGTGTGGAATACGTTTACTTTCCTGTGTGGACTGAGTTGTACATGGGCTCGGAGGTTGGAGCGTATTTGAAATTGATGACTTAGGTATATGTATGGGCATATACTTAAGCAGTGTCGGTTGTAACTTCGTGATTGTACTTTTCTTCGTGGTTTATCCTTTGTGGATTTGAGAGACCTTCAGGGGTCTCGGGGTCCCTACTGAGTAGCTTATACTCACCCCTGCACGGGCTTTGCCCGCACTACGTTGTGTTGGTTGCAGACGATGGACAGCGTTGACCATAGCTGAGGCTTGCAGAGCGGGACGGTACCCGGAGGTGGACCACTGGGCGGGACGTGCTCGGAGCGGACAGCGGGACCCGTGGAGCAGAGGAGCTATCTGTACCCACCCTTCAGGTGGGATTTCCAGTGGACAGCTCGGTGTAGCGGCTTTTACTTTTCAGTTGCTGTTTTTCCCCTTTCGAGTTGTACTTTACTTTCAGTTTGGGTTTGTATACTGGCCCATTTACTTTTCCGCACTTTCAGTTGTACTCTGTTTTTACTTAGTGTTTACTTCTTCCTCTTGTACTCTGTGGTGCTTGTTTTCTTTTATAAAGGCAATGCCTTCCCAGTTATCGGGATTTTACGCCTTTGGTGCTAGTCGCCAGCCCCTGGCCTATGGAAGGCGGGCTTGGGGTAGTCACGGCACGGGCCCCGAGGATGGGTCGTGACATTAGAATGCCATGAAATTGCATGACAACAGCCGGGGTGTGAATTTTGAAATGTTCGGGAAGACGGAATGTCAATCGGAGGTTTCTTTTGACCGTGGTGATAGGAAACGTGTTTCTGAAGTCATGAAACACCAAAACGGTGTGAGACTGTAGAATTCGGAGAAAACGTGATCCGAATGACCTAAAACCACCTGAAAAAATAGAAATATTATTCGTGACATGTAGGAGGAGAGGGGACACCTGTCGAACATGCGGTGCGCACGGTACAACGGAATATGTCGTTTTTAGCAGTTCTGCGCGCGCTTAAAGGGCGCGTTGCGGTGTCAAATCCATCCGAACAACCTTGGAATGCTATGAAATCGCACAACAATATCCTTAGTGTAAATTTTGAAATGATCGAGTAGAATTTACATCAATCGGAGGTGTCGTTTGACCGTGGTGGCCGGAAACACGTTTCTAGAGTAATAAAACACCAAAATGGCGTTAGACACTAGAATTCGGAGCAAACATGCTCCGAATTACCTTGAACCACATGAAAACAATATGAATACTATTTGTGACATGTAAGAGGAGACGACACATCCATAGGAAGTGCGGTGCGTGTGGTACAACTGAATGTGTCGTTTTCAGCAGTTCTGCGCGTGCTAAGAGGGCACGTTGGGGGGTCAAAACCACCCAAACTTTCTCAGAATACCCTGAAATATCAGGACCACAACCATGGTGTGAATTAAAAAATGGTTGAAAATGCGGAAAGTCAATCGGATGTTCCATTTGACCGTGGTGGCCGGAAATGCTTGTCGGGAGTCATAAAACACCAAAACGGCGTGAGACGGTCGAATTCAGAGAAAATGTGCTCTGAATGACCTGAAACCACACAAAAACAATAGTAATATTATTCTTGATGTGTAGGAGAGACATCACGCCCATCTGACGTGTTGTGCGCATGGTACGACCGATTGTGTCATTTTCAGTAGTTCTGCGCACATTAAAAGGGTTCTTTTGGGGGGAAAAACCATTCGAACGACCTCGGAATGCCATAAAATCGCACGAAAACACCCATTGTGTGAATTGTGAAATGGTCTGGTAGACGACACATCAATCAGAGGTGTCGTTTTACCGCAGTGACCGGAAACGCGTGTCTAGATTCATTAAACACCAAATCTGGGCGAGACGGTCGAATTGAAAGCAAACGTGCTTCAGATGATCTGAAACAACCCAAAAACAATATAAATACTATTAGTGACGAGTAGGAAAAGACGATACACCCATCGGAATTTATGTGTGCATGGTACGACCGATTGCGTCATTTTCTAATGTTCTGTGCGCGCTAAAAAGGCACATCGGGGGGTCAAAGCCACCAGAATGACATCAGAATTCCATGAAATCACACGACATCTGCCATGGTGTGAATATTAAAATTTTCGGGTAGACCTCACATCAATCGGAGGTGTTGTCTGACTGTGGTGACCGGAAACGTGTTTCCGGAGTAATAAAACACCAAAATTGCGCGAGACGGTCGAATTCAAAGAAAACGTGCTCCGAATGACCTGAAACAACACGAAAACAATAACAATAATATTTTTGATGTGTAGGAGGAGACGGCACACCCATTGGACGTGTGGTGCACGCGGTACGTCTGATTGTGTTGTTTTCAGCAGTTCTGCGCGCGCTAAAAAGGCGCATTGGGGGGGTCAAAACCACCCAAACGTCCCTCTGAATGCCATGAAAACAGAAAAAAATAGATGTGGTGTAAATTTTGAAATGTTCGGGCTGATGGAATGTCAATCGGAGGTGTCTTTTGAACATGGTGTCCGGAAATTCTTTTTCAGAGTCATAAAAGACTAAAACGGCGTGAGACGCTCGAAATCGTAGAAAACGTTCTCCAAATGACCTGAAACCACACAAAAACAATTGGAATATTATTAGTGACGTTTAGGAGGAGACGAAACACCCATCGTATGTGCGGTGCGCCCGGTACGACCGATTGTGTTGTTTTCAGCAGTTCGGCGTGTGCTAAAAGGGCGCATTGGGGGGTCAAAACCACCCGAACTACCTCGGAATGCCATGAAATCCTACGAAAACAGCCATGGTGTAAATTTTAAAATTTTCGGGCAGATAGAACGTCAATCGTAGGTGTCGTTTGACCGCGGTGACCAAAAACGCGTTTCAGAAGTCATAAAACACCAAAACAGCGTGAGACAGTCAAATTCAGAGCAAACGTGATCCAAATGACCTAAAACCACACAAAAACAATAGTAATATTATTAATTCAGTATAGGAGGAGAAGACAGACCCATTGGATGTGCGGTGCACACAGTACGACCAATTTTGTCATTTTTAGTAGTTATGTGCGCGCTAAAAGGGAGCGTTGGGGGTTCATAACCACCCGAACGACCTCATAATGCCTCGAAATTGAACGAGAACAGCTGTGGTGTGAATTGTGAAATGGTCGAGCAGAAAGCACGTCAATCAATGGTGTTGTTTGACCATAGTGACCGGAAACGCGTTTCCGAAGTCATAAAACACCAAAACTGTGTGAGACAGTCGAATTCAGAGAAAGCATGATCCTAAGGACCTGAAACCACATGAAAACAATATGAATATTATTTTTGATGTGTTGGAGTAGACTAAATGCCTATCGGACGTGCGGTGCATTCGTTACGACCGATTGTGTCATTTTCAGCTGTTCTGCATGCGCAAAAAAGGTCGTGTTGGGGGTCAAACCACCAAAACGACCTCGGAATGCCATGAAATCACACGACAATAGCTGTTGTGTGAATTGTGAAATGGATAGGCAGATGGCACGTCAATCAGAGGTTTCGTTTGACCACAGTGACAGGAAATCCGTTTCCGGAGTCATAAAACACAAAAACTGCATAAGATGGTCGAATTCGGAGAAAACAATATCCGAATGACCTAAAACCACACCAATACAATATGAATATTATTTTTGATGTTAATTAGGAGATGGAAGGCCCATCGGACGTGCGGTGCACATGGTACGAATGATTGTGACGTTTTAAGCTCTTTTGCGTGCGTTAAAAGCTCGCTTTGGGGGGGTCAAAACCACCCGAACGACCTCAGAATTCCATGAAATCGGACGAAAACATGTTGGGAAAAAATCCCTCAAGGTAACATTGCAGTATTTTTGGGTTGATTGTGTTTGTTGACAAAGCAGGTTTTCGTTGATATTTGTCGAGTTCCCAAGAAGTTGTTGACAATCCTTGTTGATAAAGAACGATGACAAAGGAAAGGACGATCTGGAGGTGGTACAAAAGAGCAGTACAAGGTGGCACCGTTTCCAAGTGTTTGCCAAATTTTTGGGGTCCAAAATTTGGTGTTTTGGCGAGCATCGCGAAAATAGGATTTCCATGAATATCATAATTTAATATGGTAAAGGAATGAATTTCGTGAAGATAGGATGCATGGTTTTGAAATCACGAAGACTAGAAGAATGGAGGCGGTAATGCATCACGATTACGTCAAGCTTCGCGAACGGCAGAGTGCCGTGGTGCTTCGCGATTTGGACAGAATTCCGGTGGAATCTTAGGAGCTTCGCAATTTAAGATGACGTGGTGTTGACTTCGCGCGGAAGGGACAAGGGTCGGTGGAATCGCCTATAAATAGAGGCAGACCCCCTCGAGAGAAGTGGAGAGCATTTTCATAGAAGATCATTCGCTCTTGATTTGCGAAGGTGGTTCATGGAGCCAGTGTGCTTCGCGAAAGAGGTGCTTCGTGGGGGCTATTGTAGCTCCACGAAACCTGCAAGCTCCACGTTGGCTAACTAAGCTTCGCGAGGGTCGTTGCTCTGCGACGACTTGAGCATCGCGAGAGTGCTTCGTGAGAGTGCTTCGCGAGAGTGCTTCGTGAGAGAGCTTCAAGAAAAGGCAGGAGCTTCGCGAAGGCTTGTTTGAGCTTCGCGAAATTGGGAGCTTCGCGAAGTAGGGTGCTTTGCGAAGGTACATTCCAAAGGTAGTTTCCCAGTGGTCAGAGGCAAAGTGATATTCATTAGTGGATGAAAGTTGGACATCAACAGAGCATCTATAAATAGTTGAAGATGCATTATTTCATGAAAATGAATAGAACTACAAGTCTATAAACTATGAGTGAATCCCTTCACAGTGCAGTGAGCTTAGGAAGAGGAAAATGGTGATCCTCTCCACCGGCAGTGAGCTAGAGAGAGAGAAACAGGGAGTGACTCTTGGGAAAGCAGTGAGCTGACCCTAAACCATGTAAAGGCAGTGGGCCTGGGCATAGAATTGATCTAGCCCGAACTTTGTAATCCACAGCTAGTGAAGTTTAGTGGAATTGTTACGATCGGAAACTTGTCGGCGTATGCTCCTTACACGTATCCCTTTGAGGTGAACCTAGTAAAATTGGTGTGTCCTATGCATGCTTTACTTTATGTCTACTTTGTGCAACAGGAAAGAGAGAGAAGAGTGTTTTTAACAGCGAAAGAAGATAATAACGGGCATTTATTTTAAATTAGTCATACCCTGATTCACCCCCCCTCTCAGGGTATTCAGCCTTGTGGACCTAACAATTGGTATCAGAGGGAAGGTTGAGAGTTGTTCATTTCTCAAATGGAGGTCACTAATCACAGAGGGATTCCGATATTCGGCGGATGTAATTTTCAGATATAGAAGAATCGAATGCAACACTATTTCCGATCTTTAAGAATGGATGTTTTTTTAGCAGCTATACACGGTATCACAGCTGATATTACTAGTGGTGCATTGTCAGAAGCAGAGCATAAAGAGTTGGATGATGATTCAAAGCAATCAATGCCTTGGGGGGAGCCCTTTCCAATCCCATATATACATGGGTGATGTCATGCAAAACGTCACATGCCATGTGGGAAAAGATTTTGAATATTTATTAAGGGGATACAAAAGTAAGAGAGGCAAAGCTGCAAGTGTTGTGGAACAAGTATGAAGATCTGAGAATGAAGCCGAATGAGTCTGTTGATGCATTCTTTGACAAGGTAAATGCTGTGGTAGAAGACATGTGGGGTCTTGGAGAAATTATCGAAGATATAAAAATTGTGAAGCGCATATTGAGAAAACTTCCACCTCGGTTCAATCCGAAAGTTTCTGTTTTGGAAGATAAAGACCCAAAAGAACTGACATTGGATAACCTGCACAGTACTCTTGTTGCATATGAAATGAGAAACGATGATAACGAGACTGTGGAAAAGAGGAAATCCAAAGAGGTGGCATTCAAGGCCATAAATAAACTCACCATTGAAGATTCTAATGAAGACGAAGAGACAGATGAGGTGATGTCATTCCTTTCTTCAAATCTGAAAAGAGGAAGAGGAAAGTTTAAAGGTAAACTTCCACTAGCATGCTTTCGATGTGGAAAGGTTGGTCATCTTGCGGCAAGATGCCCCAAGAAATTTCAAGATAATGATGTTGATGATGATGAAGTTGAAATTCCCATGAACAAATCTTCAGCCTATGTGAAAGGGAAGAAGGAGTTCAAGAGAACTTTCTTCAAGAGAAAGAATATTCATTCACAAGAAATAGATAGTTCATATGAGTCTGAGGATGAAGAGGTTGAGGAGTTTGAAAATTGTAAAGATCACAGAAAAAATGCTATGGTAGCAGTCGTTGATAGTTCTTAGGAAAAGGAAGAAACTAGCGCTGGAGAAGAGGAAGAAGTAGTTGAAGGAAGAGTTCACATGGAAGCCGAATTGGAAGCAGCTCTTGAAGAGATAGATGTTTGTAGATCCAAAACGAAGAAATCCAATAAAGTGGTTTGTGATGCCAAGCTCTATATGCAACAACAGGATGAAGAAAAGTTAGAACTGTTATAAGAAATTGAAAGACAAAAATCCTCAACACCAGAGAGCTCAGAGAATATTGTTGAGCATAAGCTTATAATTGAGGAACAAAAGAAAGAAATTTATAGTTTGACTAAAACAGGAAAGGGGCTGGTCAGACGTATCAAAGAGCATAAAGAAGAAGTGGTCAGTCTGTGACGAAAAAATGATGGATCAAGAATAACTCTTGACCCCCAATGTGATATCAGAAAAGCAGGCCATTTAGAAGACAGAGAAGATGAAAGAGGAGGCTCGTAGTTCAGCAGGAGTGAAGCAGAAAGAAAGCTCAAATTCTAAGGTTGATTCATGGATGTATAAGAAACAAAAATCGGTGGTAGTTAATGTCAGACCGCAGTCACCCTTCCCGAAATTGAAGGTTGATTTGGGCACAAAACAAAATCAGAATATTCATAGATCTCAAAGGGAAAATCGTAGTGCTGATGTATCACGAAGAAATGTACCCTATATCAGTTGTTATTGCTGTGAAAAAATGGGACATTCACAGTATGTGTGTTCCATAGCCAAGAGATATAGAAGGGAACAAGAACATAAATGGCAGCCAAATAGAGAACGGTTTTCCAGAACATATTTTGAAGGACACTGTTTTTGGTGCGGAGGATTTGGGCACATGGCTAGGTACTGTACTTCGACCATTCAGAGAAATGTGCCAAAGCAAAATCAAAACGTTCACAAGCAGCATGTCAATAAACCGATAGGTGAGTTAAAAACGCAGAATAGATTTGCGGCTTTGCAAGATGAGGCTGGTCCATCATACTCTGAGAAAGAATAGAAGTCCCAATCCATGCCAAGTGTGAAAGAAAAAGTATGGACCTAAAAGAAGAAAAATGAGAAGGTCGTGGTGGCAGAGATTTCCCTTAAATCATCAGATCGATCTGGTGTTTGGATCCATGAAAGTTGTTGCACATCCCACATGACAGGTAATAAGGATCTTATTATAGGCATCCAATATGAAAAAGAAGGAGTTGTCAAATTTGGAAATGATGAAGGCCTGAAGATTGTTGGCTCAGGGAAAGCCAAGTTTGGGGGCAAAGAGATGAAACGTGCTGATGTCTTGGTAATAGAGGGTCTCAGTCATAACTTACTCAGTGTCAGTCAACTATGTGACTCTGGGCACTCTATCGGATTTACCGAGAAGATGTGTGTTGTGAAAGTAAAAGATGGGGAAACTGTTCTGCAGGGAAAAAGGTCAAAGGGAAATCTCTACCTTGTAGTTGGGGAAGAATATACATGTCTTTTATCCAGAGAGGAAGAAAACCAGCAGTGGCATAAGTGACTTGGTCATCTATGCCAACCATCTATGGAGGATCTCATAAAGTGTGATGCTTCTAGAGACCTTCCCAAGCTATCACGTGATCGTACACATACGTGTGATGCTTGCCAACAAGGGAAGATCATCAGAAAGACATACAAGCCAAAGGAACAGAAATCAACTAGAGTGCTCGAGCTAGTTCATGCTGATGTATGTGGACCTATCTCACCACGAGCTATAAATGGGCAAAGGTACTAGCTCCTTTTCAATGATGAATATAGCAGAATGGCCTGGGTATTCATCATTACCCATAAGAAATAGGTGTTCAGTTACATAAAGCAGTATAGGAGGGAATCAGAAAAGATGCTTGGGCAGAAAATTCTGAAGTTTCATACTAATAACGGTACAGAATTCACAAACAGTCAATTTGAGAACTATCTCGAGAAACATGGGATAAGGCATCAAGTTTCATCGGTAAGAACTCCCCAACAGAATGGAGTGGTTGAAAGGAGAACTCGGATCATCAACAACATGGCGAGAACAATGCTTATTGATAAAGACCTTACAGAGAATTTTTGGAAGGAAGCAGTTTTGACATCGGTCTATGTTTCGAATAGGTCTTTGTTGTGTCCGAAGCAAGGGAAGACTCTGTATGAATAGTGGTACGGAATGAAGCCAACGCTGAAATACTTTCGAATCTTTGGAAGTAAGTGTTTCATTCTCAACAAAGAAAATCACAGGAAGTTTGAGGCACGAGGAGATGAGGGGATATTCCTTGGATACTTAGGGAAAAGCAAAGCATATAAATGTTTCAACAAAAGGCTGGGAAAATCATTGAGAGAAATGATGTCACTATAGTTGAAAATGAACAGAATACTCAACGATCCAGTGAATAGTTCCTGGATGAAAGTGATGATGTGGTAAGCAACCCAGGGGGAGCAGAAGTGGCAGAAGCTGATTCAGAAAATGATACTGATGATGAAGAAGAAAGTGTCAAGTCTGTGTCTGCGAGGAAGCCAAAGAGTTGAGCTGAAATTGATAGGCAGAATATCATTGGTGATCAAACAGCTCCAGTTCATACTCGAATAATGAAATCATCACAGAAAACATCGTTTTTATCTCAAGTGGAGCCGAAATTTTTTTCTGATGCAGCTGAAGATGAAAACTGGGTTCAGGCTATGAACGAAGAGCTTGATCAGATTGAGAAGAAGAAGTCATGGGAGATTGTTTTGAGGCCAGCAGACAAGAATGTCATTGGGACTAAATGGGTCTATCCCAACAAGATGAAGGAAGATGTAACAGTGATTCAGAACAAAGCACGACTAGTGTGCATGGGGTACTCCCAGATCGAGGGAATAGATGTCGACGAGACATTTGCACCGGTTGCAATGCTGTAGAAATAAGATTATTCCTAGCCATCATAGTGCAAAGGAAGTTCAAAGTGTTCCAGATGGATGTCAAATCTGCATTCTTTAATGGTGTTCTGGAAGAGGAGGTGTATATTAAGAATCCGGATAGTTTTCTCATTCATGAGGATGAGAACAATGATTGCAGGCGGAAGAATGCATTGTATGGGCTGAAACAAGCACCAAGGGCATGGTACTCAAGGCTTGATCAGTACTTGAAGAAGCTTGGTTTTCAGCTTGGAGGAGTTGATTACAATCTCTATTTCAGTAATGACAGTAATCAAAGGATGATGGTGTTAGTTTATGTCGATGACATAATATTTGGCGGATCAGATGAAGCTCAGTGTAGACAGTTTCCCGAATTCATGAAAAATGAGTTTGAAATGTCAATGATTGGAGAGCTAAAATTTTTCCTTGGTCTACAGGTGACACATGGAAGGAATGGAACATTCATTTCTCAATCTAAATATGCCAAGGAGGTCCTGAGAAGGTTTGGAATGGAAAATTCCAAGGAGATGAAGATTCCGGTGGCTACCCGGATGAAATTATCAAAAGATGAGGATGGAAAGGGAGTTAATATCACAGAATACAGGAAAATAATTGGAAGTCTATTTTACTTAACTGCAACAAGGCCTGATATTGTTTTTGCCACATTCCAAGCAGCGAGATATCAGAGAAATCCCAAGGAAATCCACATGTTTGCAGTGAAAAGAATACTTCGTTATATCCAGGGCACAGTGGATTTCGGCTTGACATATACTGATAAATCTCAGACAGAGTTATTGGGCTATACTGATGCAGACTGGGCCGGTTCAGTAGATGATAGGAAATAATCGTCAGGTGGTGCTTTCTACCTTGGTGGATTGTGTATTTCTTGGCTTTGCAAGAAGTAAGATTTCATTTCATTGAGCACCGCAGAAGCTGAGTATATTGCAGCCACTCAAGCATGCACACATTTATTGTGGATGAAGCAGAAGCTTGAAGATATGGGAGATGAAGTGAAGTCTCCAATTGGAATCCAGTGCGACAACTCAAGGGCTATAAATCTGAGCAAAAATCCCATCCATCATTCAAGGACAAAGAACATTGAGATTAAGTATCATTTTATCAAGGAGAAAGTTGAGCAGGGAATCGTGAAGTTGGAGTATGTGCCTACAGAGCTATAGGTTTCAGACATTCTGACAAAGGCCTTACCCAAGGAATCTTTTGAGAAGCATCGACTGGCTCTGGGAGTTCAGTCGATTCCCCGCACTTGAAATAGTGTGGTTGTGGGACCCCCCCTCTCCCCGAGGTATGATGTTTTTTCCCCTAATTTGCTGATTTGTGGTCTCTACTCTGTTACAGACTACAAAGGAGTGACCTTTGGGTTCGTTGACAAAGGGGGAGAAAATAGTGTTTTTTAAATGGGGAGAAAATAGTGATTGGGAGATAGTGTGGCTATTTGAGAAATCATGATAGATACGGGGAGAAGCTGACCAGTGGAGCAGCCAGATAGGGGGAGAAATGAGAAAGGGGAGATTTTTTTAATCTGACAATGCTAGAAGTGATCGTTCAAAGAATAGAAATCACGACAGCTGAGGATCGTGAGAAAAGCATAACGACGGTGTTAGAATGGGGAGTGAAGGTTTCCAGCTATCATCAATTGGGATCAGTGTGGTTCAACAATTGGTATCAATTTAAAAATTGGTATCGTGTTGGAATCGCTAATTGGTGTTTGACATGAAGTGATTCATTGATGAACTTTTCATACTACTCTTGTTTCTCACGCCGAGCATTGCTCATGTGGGCTTAGAGTACATGTTAAGTGAATCCTTGAATTCTATCAGAATCGCAAGAGGCGAATGTTGGTAGTGGCTGGAAGAAGACTCGGTGAGGTATCAAAGTGCAGAAAATCATCCGGAGCAGAGTTGTGAAGAGTTGTCAACAAACCCAAAGGGGGAGATTATTGGGAAAAAATCCCTCAAGGTAACACTGTAGTATTTTTGGGTTGATTGTGTTTGTTGAAAAAGCAGGTTTTCATGGATATTTGTCGAGTTCCCAAGATGTTTTTGACAATCCTTGTTGACAAAGAACGATGTCAAAGGAAAGGACGATCTGGAGGCGGTACAAAAGAGCAGTACAATTTGGAGTTTTGGTGAGCATCGCGAAAAGAGGATTTCCATGAATATCATAATTTAATATGGAAAAGGCATGAATTTCGCTAATATAGGATGCATGGTATGGAAATCATGAAGACCAGAAGAATGGAGGCGGTAATGCTTCGCGATTACGTAAAGCTTCGCGAACGACAGAGGCTGAAGCGCATTACGGCGGTGAAGGGATTTGCAAGGGATCATCGCGGTGAAGGCGCGAAGGAATGTTGGGATTCGCGAGAGAGCTTCGCGGAGAAGTCGCAAAGGTATGTTGACGGTGATTCTTCGTGACTACGTCAAAGCTTCGCGAACGGCAAAGTGCCGTGGTGCTTCGCAATTTGGACAGAATTCTGGCAGAATCTTTGGAGCTTCTTGATTTGAGATGATGTGGCATTGACTTCGCTTGGAAGGGACTAGGGTCGGTGGAATCGCCTATAAATAAAGGCTGGCCCCCTCGAGAGAAGTGGAGAGCATTTTCATAGAATATCATTTGCTCTCGATTTGTGAAGGTGGTTCGCAGAGCGAGTGTGCTTCACGGAAGAGGTGCTTCGTAGCGGCTATTGTAGCTCCGCGAAACCTGCGAGCTCCGTGTTGGCTTACTAAGCTTCGTGAGGGTCGTTGCTCTGCGACGGCTTGAGCATCGCGAGAGTGCTTCGCGAGAGTGCTTCGCGAGAGAGCTTCGCGAAAAGGCAGGAGCTTCGCGAAGGCTTGTTTGAGCTTCGCGAAATTGGGAGCTTCGCGAAGTAGGGTGCTTTGCGAAAGTACATTCCAAAGGTAGTTGCCCAGTGGTCAGAGGCAAAGTGCTATTAATCAGTGGATGAAAGTTGGACTTCAACAGAGCATCTATCAACAGTTGAACACGCATTATTTCATGAAAATGAAGAGACCTACAAGTCTATAAACTATGAGTGAATCCCTTCACAGAGTAGTGAGCTTAGGAAGAGGAAAAAGGTGATCCTATCCACCGGCAGTGATCCAGAGAGAGAGAAATAGGGAGTGACCCTTGGGAAAGTAGTGAGGTGACCCTAAACCTTATAAAGGCAGTGAGCCTGGGCATAGAATTG
Organism: Viscum album; assembly: GCA_963277665.1. Lineage (NCBI taxonomy): Eukaryota > Viridiplantae > Streptophyta > Magnoliopsida > Santalales > Viscaceae > Viscum > Viscum album. The sequence continues at coordinate 1,023,227,215 of OY728143.1, forward strand.
ATCTAGCCCGAACTTTGTAATCCACAGCTAGTGAAGTTTAGTGGAATTGGTACGACCGGAAACTTGTCCGCGTATGCTCCTTGGACGTAGCCCTTTGCTGTGAACCAAGTAAAATTGGTGTGTCCTGTGCATGCTTTACTATCTGTCTACTTTGTGCAACAGGAAAGATAGAGAAGAGTGTTTTTCTTAATAGCGAAACAAGATCAGAACGGGCGTTTATTTTAAATTAGTCATACCCTGATTCACCCCCCCTCTAATGGTATTCAGCTTTGTGGACCTAGCAATTGGTATCAGAGGGAAGGTTGACAGTTTTTCTTTTCTCAAATAGAGGTCACTAATCATAGAGGGATTCTGATCTTCGACGGCTGTAATTTTCAGATATGGAAGAATCGAATGAAACACTATTTCCGATCTTTAGGAATGGATGTTTTTTAGCAGCTATACACGGTATCACAGCTGATATTACTAGTGGTGCATTATCAGAAGTAGAGCATAAAGAGTTGGATGATGATTCCAATGAAATCAATGCCTTCGGGGGAGCCCTTTCCAATCCCATATATACAAAGTTGATGTCATGCAAAACGTCACATGCCATGTGGGAAAAGCTTTTGAATATTTATGAAGGGGATACAAATGTCAGAGGGGAAAAGCTGCAAGTGTTGTGGAACAAGTATGAAGATCTGAGAATGAACCAGAATGAGTCTGTTGATGTATTCTTGACAGGGTAAATGCTGTGGTAGAAGACATGCGGGGTCTTGTTGAAATTATCGAAGATATAGAAATTGTGAAGCGCATATTGAGAAAACATCCACCTCGGTTCAATCCGAAAGTTTCTGTTTTGGAAGATAAATACCCAAAAGAACTGACATTGGATAACCTGCACAATACTCTTGTTGCATATGAAATGAGAAACGATGATAATGAGACTGTGGAAAAGGGGAAATCCAAAGAGGTGGCATTCAAGGCCATGAAGAAACTCACCATCAAAGATTCTAATGAATAAGAAGAGACAGATGAGGTGATGTCATTCCTTTCATCAAATCTGAAAAGAGGAAGAGGAAAGTTTAAAGGTAAACTTCCACTAGCATGCTTTCGATTTGAAAAGGTTGGTCATCTTGCGGCAAGATGCCCCATGAAATTTCAAGATAATGATGATGATGATGATGAAGTTGAAATTCCCAAGAAGAAAGCATCAGCCTATGTGAAAGGGAAGAAGTAGTTCAAGAGAAATTTCTTCAAGAGAAAGAATCTTCTTTCACAAGAAATAGATAGTTCAGATGAGTCTGAGGATGAAGAGGTTGAGGAGATTGAAAATTGTAAAGATCATAGACAAAATTCTATGGTAGCAGTCATTGGTAGTTCTCAGGAAAAGGAAGAAACTGGCGCTGGAGAAGAGGAAGAAGAAGTTGAAGGAAGAGTTGACATGGAAGCCGAATTGGAAGCAGCTCTTGAAGAGATAGATGTTTGGAGATCCAAAACGAAGAAATCCAATAAAGTGGTCCGTGATGCAAAACACTATATGCAACAATCGGATGAAGAAAAGTCAGAACTGTTAGAAGAAATTTAAAGACTAAAATCCTCAACACCAGAGAGCTCAGAAAATGTTGTTGAGCATAAGCTTAGAATTGAGGAACAAAAGAAGGAAATTGATTGTTTGAATAACATAGGAATGGATCAGGTCAGACGTATCAAAGAGCATAAAGAAGAAGTGGTTAGTCTGCGACGAAAAGTGAAGGATCAAGAAAAACACTTGACCCCCAATGTGATATCAGAAAAGCAGACCATTCAGAAGATAGAGAAGATCAAAGAGGAAGCTCGTAGTTCAGAAATAGTGAAGTAGAAAGAAAGCTCAAATGCTAAGGTTGATTCAGGTATGGATAAGAAACAAAAATCGGTGGCAGTTAATGTCAGACCGCAAGCACCCGTCCCGAAATTAAAGGTTGATTTGGGCACAAAACAAAATTAGAATATTACTAGATCTCAAAGGGAAAATCGTAGTGCTGATGTATCACGAAGGAATGTACCCTATATCAGGTGTTATTGCTGTGGGAAAATGGGACATTCACAGTATTTGTGTTCCATAGCCAAGAGATATAGAAGGGAACAAGAATATAAATGGCAGCCAAACAAAGAACAGTTTTCCAGAATATATTTTGAAGGACACTATTTCTGGTGCGGATGATTTGGGTACATGGCTAGGTATTGTACATCGACCATTCATAGAAATGTGCCAAAGCATAATCAAAACGTTCGCAAGTAGTAGGTCAATAAACCGACAGGTGAGTTAAAAACGCAGAATAGATTTGCGGCTTTGCAAGATGAGGCTGGTCCATCATAATACGAGAAAGAACAGAAGTCCCAATCCATGCCGAGTGTGAAAGAAAAAGTATGGACCAAAAAGAAGAAAAATGAGAAGGCCATGGTGGCATAGATTGCCCTTAAAGCATCAGATCGATCTGGTGTTTGCATCCTTGAAAGTGGTTGCACATCCCACATGACAGGTAATAAGGATCTTGTTACAGGAATAAAATATGACAAAGAATGAGTTGTCAAATTTGGAAATGATGAAGGCCTGAAGATTGTTGGCTCAGGGAAAGCCAAGTTTGGGGGTAAAGAGATAAAACATGCTGATGTCTTGGTAGTAGAGGGTCTCAGTGATAACTTACTCAGTGTCAGTCAACTATGTGACTCTGGGCACTCTATCCGATTTACCGAGAAGATGTGTGTTGTGAATGTAAAAGATGGGGAAACTGTTATGTAGGGAAAAAGGTCAAAGGGAAATCTCTACCATGTAGGTGGGGAAGAAGATACATGTCTTTTATCTAGAGAGGATGAAAACCAGCTGCGGCATAAGCGACTTGGTCATCTATGCCAACCATCTATGGAGGATCTCATAGTGTGATGCTACTAGAGACCTTCCCAAGATATCACGTGATCACACTCATACGTGTGATGCTTTCCAACAAGGGAAGATCATCAGAAAGACATACAGGCCAAAGGAACAGAAATCAACTAGAGTGCTCGAACTGATTCATGCTGATGTATGTGGACCTATCTCACCACGAGCTATAAATGGGCAAAGGTACTATGTCCTTCTCATTGATGACTATAGCAGAATAGCCTGGATATTCATCATTACCCATAAGATAGAGGTGTTCAGTTTCATAAAGAAGTATAGGATGGAATCTGAAAAGATTCTTGGGTAGAAAATTCTGAAGTTTCGTACTGCAAACGGTACAGAATTCACAAACAGTCAAGTTGAGAACTATCTCGAGAAACATGGGATAAGGCACCAAGTTTCATCGGTAAGAACTCCCCAACAGAATGGAGTGGTTGAAAGAAGAAATCGGATCATCAACAACATGGCAAGAACAATGCTTATTGATAAATACCTTCCAAAGAAATTTGGGAAGGAAGCAGTTTTGACATCGGTCTATGTTTCGAATAGGTCTCTGTTGTGTCCGAAGCAAGGGAATACTCCATATGAACTGTGGTACGGAAAGAAGCCAACGCTGAAATACTTTTGAATCTTTGGAAGTAAGTGTTTCATTCTCAACAAATAAAATCACATGAAGTTTGAGGCACGCGGAGATGAGGGGATATTCCTTGGCTACTCAGGGAAAAGCAAAGCATATAAATGTTTCAACAAAAGGCTGGGAAAAATCATTGAGAGCAATGATGTCACTATAGTTGAAAATGAACAGAATACTCAACGATCCAGTGAACAGTTCCTAGATGAAAGTGATGATGAGTTAAGCAACCCAGGGAGAGCAGAAGTGGCAGAAGCTGATTCAGAAAAAGATACTGATGATGAAGCGGAAAGTGTCAAGTCTGTGTCTGCGAGGAAGCCAAAGAGTCGAGCTGAAATTGATTGGATGAATATCATTGGTGATCAAACAGCTCCAGTTCAGACTCGAAGAATGAAATCATCACAACAAACATCGTTTTTATCTCAAGTGGAGCCGAAATGTTTTTCCGTTGCAGCTGAAGATGAAAACTGGGTTCAGGCTATGAACGAAGAGCTTGATCAGATTGAGAAGAACCAGACATGGGAGATAGTTTCGAGGCCAGCAGACAAGAATGTCATCGGGAGTAAATAGTTCTATCGCAACAAGATGAATGAAGATGGAATAGTGATTCGGAACAAATCACTACTAGTGTGCAAGGGGTACTCCCAGATCGAGGGAATAGATGTCGATGAGACATTTGCACCGGTTGCAATGCTGGAGAAAATAAGATTATTCCTAGCCATCGTAGTGCAAAGGAAGTTCAAAGTGTTCCAGATGGATGTCAAATATGCATTCTTGAATGGTGTTCTGGAAGAGGAGGTGAATATTGGGCAGCCAGACGGTTTTCTCATTCATGAGGATGATAACAATGTTTGCAGGCTGAAGAAGGCATTGTATGGGCTGAAACAATCACCAAGGGCATGGTACTCAAGGCTTGATCAGTACTTGAAGAAGCTTGGTTTTCAGCGTGGAGGAGTTGATTACAAACTCTATTTCAGTAATGGAAGTAATCAAAGGATGATGGTGTTTTTTTATGTCGATGACATAATATTTGGCAGATCAGATGAAGCTCAGTGCAGACAGTTTTCCGAATTCATGAAAAATGAGTTTGAAATGTCAATGATTGGCGAGCTAACGTTTTTCCTTGGTCTATAGGTGACACAAGGAAGGAATGGAACATTCATTTCTCAATATAAATATTCTAAGGAGGTCCTGATAAGTTTTTTAATGGAAAATTACAAGGATATAAAGACTCTGGTGGCTACCTGGATGAAATTATCAAAAGATGAGGATGGCAAGGCAGTTAATATCACAGAATACATGCAAATAATTGGAAGTCTATTGTACTTAACCGTAACAAGGCCTGATATTGTTTTCGCCACATGCCAATCAGCAAGATATCAGAGCAATCCCAAGTAAATACACATGCTTGCAGTGAAAAGAATACTTCGGTATATCCAGGGCACAGTGGATTTCGGCTTGACAGATACTGATAAATCTCCGAAAGAGTTATTGGGTTATACTGATGGAGACTGGGCCGGTTCAGCGGATGATAGGAAATCAATGCTAGGTGGTACTTTCTATCTTGGTGGATTGTGTATTTCTTGGCTTAACAAGAAGCAAGATTGCATTTCATTGAGCACCGCAGAAGCTGAGTATATTGCGGCCACTCAAGCATGCACACAGTTATTGTGGATGAAGCAGCAGCTTGAAGATATGGGAGTTGAAGTGAAGTCTCCGATCGGAATCCAGTGAAACAACTCAAGTGCTATAAATAATAGCAAAAATCCCGTCCATCATTCAAGGACAAAGAACATTGAGATTAAGTATCATTTTATCAAGGAGAAAGTTGAGCAGGGAATCGTGAAGTTGGAGTATGTGCCTACAGAGCTACAGGTTGCAGACATTCTGACAAAGGCCTTACCCAAGGAATCTTTTGAGAGGCATCGACTGGCTCTGGGAGTTCAGTCGATTCCTAGCACTTGAAATAGTGTGGATGTGGGACCCCCCCTCTCCCCGAGGTATGATGTCTTTTCCCCTAATTTGCTGATTTGTGGTATCTACTATGTTACAGACTACAAAGGAGTGACCTTTGGGTTCGTTGACAAAGGGGGAGAAAATAGTGTTTGTTAAAGGGGGAGAAAATAGAGATTGAGAGACAGTGTGGATATTTGAGAAATCATGATAGATACGGGGAGAAGCTGACCAGTGGAGCAGCCAGATAGGGGGAGAAATGAGAAAGGGGAGATTTTTTAAATCTGAAAATGCTATAAGTGATCGTTCAAAGCATAGAAATCACGACAGCTGAGGATCGTGATAAAAGCAGAACGGCGGTGTTAGAATGGTGAGTGAAGGTTTCCAGCAATCATCAATTGGGATCAATGTGGTTAAACAATTGGTATCAATTTAAGAATTGGTATCATGTTGGAATCGACAATTTGTGTTTTACATGAAGTGATTCATTGATAAACTTTTCATACTACTCTTGTTTCTCACGCCGAGCATTGCTCATGTGGGCTTAGAGTACGTGTTAAGTGAATCCTTGAATGCTATTAGAATCACAAGAGGAAAATGTTGGTAGTGGCTGGAAGAAGACTAAGTGAGGTATCAAAGTGAAGAAAATCATCCTGAGCAGAGTTGTGAAGAGTTGTCAACAAACCCAAAGGGGGAGATTGTGGGGCAAAAATCCCTCAAGATAACATTGCAGTATTTTTGGGTTGATTGTGTTTGTTGACAAAGCAGGTTTTCATGGATATTTGTCGAGTTCCCAAAAAGTTGTTGACAATCCTTGTTGACAAAGAACTATGACAATGGAAAGGATGATCTGGAGGCGGTACAAAAGAGCAGTACAATGTGGCGATGTTTCCCAGTGTTTGCCAAATTTTTTCGGGTCCAACATTTGGAGTTTTGGTGAGCATCGCGAAAAGAGGATTTCCATGAATATCATAATTTAATATGGAAAAGGCATGAATTTCACGAAGATAGGATGCATGTTTTGGAAATCATGAAGACCAGAAGAATGGAGGCAGTAATGCTTCGTGATTACGTCAAGTTTCACGAACGGTAGAGGCTGAAGCGCATCACGGTGGTGAAGGGCTTTGAAGGGAGCTTCGCGGTGAAGGCACGAAGGAATGTTGGGCTTCGCGAGGGATCTTCACGGCGAAGTCGCGAAGGTATGTTGAGGGTGATTCTTCGCGACTACGTCAAAGCTTCGCAAACGGCAAAGTGCAGTGGTGCTTCGCGATTTGGACAGAATTCCGGCGGAATCTTTGGAGATTTGCGATTTGAGATGACATGGCATTGACTTCGCGCGGAAGGGATGAGTTTCGGTGGAATCGCCTATAAATAGAGGCCGAGCGCCTCGAGAGATGTGGAGAGCATTTTCATAGAAGATCATTCGCTCTCGATTTGCGAAGGTGGTTCGCAGAGCCAGTGTGCTTCACGAAAGAGGTGCTTCGCGGCGGCTATTGTAGCTCCGCGAAACCTGCGAGATCCACGATGGCTTACTAAGCTTCGTGAGGGTCGTTGCTCTGTGACGGCTTGAGCATCGCGAGAGTGCTTCGCGAAAGTGCTTCCCGAGAGAGCTTCGCGAAAAGGTAGTAGATTCGCGAAGGCTTGTTTGAGCTTCGCGAAATTCGGAGCTTCGCAAAGTAGGGTGCTTTGCGAAGGTACTTTCCAAAGGTAGTTGCCCAGTGGTCAGAGGAAAAGTTCTATTCATCAGTGGATTAAAGTTGGACTTCAACAGAGCATCTATAAACAGTTGAAGATGCATTATTTCATGAAAATGATGATACCTACATGTCTATAAACTGTGAGTAAATCCATTCACAGAGCAGTGAGCTTAGGAAGAGGAAAAAGGTGATCCTCTCCACCGGCAGTGAGCCAGAGAGAGAGAAACAGGGAGTGACCCTTGGGAAAGCAGTGAGCTGACCCTAAACCGTGTAAAGGAAGTGAGCCTGGGCATAGAATTGTTCTAGCCCAAACATTGTAATCCACACCTAGTGAAGTTTAGTGGAATTGGTACGACCGACAACTTGTCGGTGTATGCTCCTTGGATGTAGCCCTTTGCGGTGAACCAAGTAAAATTGGTGTGTCCTGTGCATGCTTTACTTTCTGTCTACTTTGTGCAATAGGAAAGAGAGAGAAGAGTGTTTTTCTTAACAGTGAAACAAGATCAGAACGGGCGTTTATTTTAAATTAGTCATACCCTGATTCACCCCCCCTCTCAGGGTATTCAGACTTGTGGACCTAACACAACAGCAGTGGTGTAAATTGTAAAATGTTCGGGCAAGCGGAACATCAATCAGAGGTGTCTTTTGACTGAGATTATGGGAAACACGTTTCCGGAGACATAAAACACCAAAACATCGTGTGACAGACGAATTTGGAGCAAACGTGCTCCGAATGACCTGAAACCACACTAAAACATCAGGAATATTATTCTTGACGTGTAGGAGGAGACAACATGACCATCGGACGTGCGGTGCACATAGAGAACATTATTTTTTAGACAAAAAAACAATTTCACAAACTAATCCAAATAAGAAAAAAATCATGAAATGATATCATTTCTTAAATTGGGGGTTTAAAATTATTATAGCACCATGATTTGATGTCATATTTAATTTTATTATATGTATATGATAACTAAATCAATATGTCTAATTTGCGTTTGTTTTTTTTAGTTTATTTTTTGTCTTATTATAGGTTTATTGAAGCAGAAGATTGGAATAGATAGACCTGTTCGGATTGTTGAAGCATGTTTATCATTTATTGTTTATGAAAATCTTGATGTTTATGGTGTTTGAAATTGTTTTCTATTTTTTATGATTTTTACATTGTTTTATCTCTAATTTTGCACCGTGAGTTTTTTTTAAAAAATTTCCCCAGTATAGCGACCGCCATACGGTTCCTGGTACAGACATTAGCGACAACCAATGGCGGTCGCTAATGTTGACTTAGCAATAGCACAGTGACCGCTTGGCAGTCTCTGGAGGCCATAATTTTAGCAACATAAATCGACCGCCATTGGCGGTCGCGGTTGGCCTGCCTGGGACACACATTAGCGACTGCCAATGGAAGTCGCTAATGTTGACCCATCAATAGAGCAGCAACCGCCAGGTGGTCGTTGCCGGTATGAATTACATCCACCTATAGCGACCGCCAATGGCAGTCGCTTTTGGCCTATTGCAACGAGGGCAAAATGACCGCCAATGGTGGTCACTGGGCGGTCTCTAGAGGCCTATAGCGACCGCCATTGGCGGTCGTTATAGACCCAATTTTTAGAAGTGAATATTTATTAATTTTATTATCTTTTGAAGTGAAAGGTGAGTTTGTGGTAGGAATTAGTTCTAGGATAAAACTCTACTTGTTTAGTATATATATATATATATATTCCTTTTCTTATATGAATAAATTAATTAATAAACTTTAGGAAAGAGATATTATAATAAAAAACGTGTTATCCTAATATCGTATGTTTTGTTGAACCGATGATAATTTAATTCGGCATAGATTTACGGCTATGAGGCCCTCAATTTTACACATGTTTGTGATTTATGACCTCAGTCACTCCAAAAAAATATTTACGATTTTACTATTATGTGTCTCTAATTTCCACGAATGTTTTCTTAATTGAGATCATAATTCTATGGTGACTTTTTCATTTCCCTTACCCTCTTATTAAGACTAAATTTTATGATACCAATTTCCGATGTGTTTTTTCCACAATGGTATTTTATTATTTTTTACTGTTTATTTTTGAATAACAATTTCAAATTGTGAGGAAGCAATTTAGTTAAGAAGGGGAGAAGGTAACACCCCCTCATTTCATAAAATATTATCTCATTTATGTAATTCAATAGCTTGTGATAGAAGAAACACCGAGTTTGAGCGCACCACAACTTACCAAACTTGTTGTTCAAAATGTTTTTATGATTAGTATGAATGGAATTTTATATATTATATACTCTATATAATTTTAACCACCATATTGTATGTTTCCTAGATATAATATATCAATAAATTCATTTTTTCAGATTATGGATGAATTTTTTAGAAAATGAAAGTTTACTGCCTTTTAATGGAGAACTGTTTTTAAATCTTATATTTGACACTTTAATATATTTTATTTCAGAAAATATACTTCTTCTTTATAATCGATACATAAATATTTAGTTTTTATGAATTTTTGGTGTTTTTCTTATAACATTCATATTTGGGTGAATATTGAAAAATAATAAATTATAATTGAAAATAACTATTTTAATCAATATAATTTGTAGTTTTAAATTAAACATTTGAATGGTTTGGCAGTATAATTAGATTATACTTTTATGATTTAATACAATGTATTAATTATAAGTAATTTATCTTTAAATTTGACATAAACACAAGTCAATCTTTTGATTGTTTTGACTTTTTAAAAACCGGAGTTTTGGTTTTACAATGGGAATTAATATTAAATTAAGAAATTCAACTTCTATGTTCTGAATATGGTAAAATATATTTCATTTTTTAGTTCATATTTTTAAAATTATCTTACTGTAAATTTTAGGTATTTTTCTGAAAACTTTAATTTTTTGGCGAATAGTGAAAAACGATGTGTTATTATTTAAAACTAACTTTTTATTTAAATAATTATTTTTTTAAAATTAATTTAAGTCAAAATAGATATATAATTTCTATATATGTTCAATTTATTTCATTGGTGTCATTTATAATTAAATTACATGTATAAATTTTTATTGAACCTTTTACTGTCTTTTACGAACCTTCTAGAAGCATTTGATAATTTGCATAAAACATAATTTTACTGCTTCTATGAGATGAATTTCAAAAATCTGAGATACACAGTTGAAATCAGTAAGAAAAATTTGGCTCAATAAGATGAAAATAATTTTGGTGAATAGTAACTTTAGACTTTTATTTACCACGATTAAAAGTAAATAAGGTAATTAAGGGTAAAAATGATATTATAATTACCCTCACACACATCCTAATTATATTTGATAAGTGTAATTAGAAAATCAACAGAATTCGGAATCAAATGTAATCCCCTTTGGTCCACTTGGATTTTATTAGGAAATTTATTATTATTTTATATAAATAAGAGTTAAAAGAGTTAAATTCAATGTTCAATAACTAAACCATTTTAAATATACGGTTAAACATTATATAAATTCCACTATAAATATTAATTAGAAATCTAATAATATTTCCAAAATAAAGGAATTTTATTTATAAGTTTTAGATATTAAATAATTTAATTTAATTATGACACAATAATGATGCGGTAATTACCTTATTAATGACATATTAAGATAATTGAAATTATAAATATCCAAATAAATGTTAATTGAGGCTTATGATTAATTCCAAGAAGTTTATTGATTAATATTACATGTTAGGGTGGGTTAAATAAGTTTTATTTATAGTGATAATGTTTTTATGGATTTCAAAAAAATAAAAAACGAAACAGCGTCAAACATGTCACAATTGAGGTTTTAATAGGAATAATATATTATTAATTTATATAATATTCCTCAAAATATTTGGTTCATCCAAATGACAATGATAAGGTTATATATATTATTAATGAACCACATGGGGTTCTCTTGGCTAGTTATAGTAAGTTTATTAAGCATATAATATAAAAATACAATGAGAGTTGGTAAATGGCATACTATTCATCTAAGAGTTAAATATAAATATAAGGTTAACATGATGAAATAATCCTTTCTAAAACCTACTATTTGAGAGTTTTTATATTAATTCCCACCTTATCCTTTAAATAATTCATTTTGGACCCATTAGAAACTGAAAATGATTTTATTATAAAATATTATTTCATGCTTTTCCTGAAGTGAACCTCACCTCTCTTATAAAAGGGAACTTCCCCTTCTATTAAATACACTCCTCCAAAGCATTTTGGTTCTGTCAACCCTCTTCCAAAATATCCTCCCAAAATTCATCCCTTTATTTTATAGGCATTCTTTTGGTCAGAAATCCAACATATGGTTCCCTTTTGATCAAATCAAAAGAAACAACCCGAAGAAGAGGTAAATATTTCATCACATCTTACATGTTATTTTCTTCTTCCAATTCCTATTTCTTAGTTTTTTCCATTCTAAAATAATAAATCATGTATATTATATATACTTTGATGTTATTGTAAAAATGTTACAATGACATTCATTATTATATCCATCATACGAATGACAATTTCACCATACGTGCGTACGTATGACTTACAGTCTCCACGTCCTGGTGTAGTTTTTTATTCAAACACATCATTATTTGTATATTTATCATAATGAGTATACCAGATGTAAATAATAAATATAACATGTTATGGATTCTGTATATATGATATAACATCCAATTATATACTATTTCACCATCCATATAATGATATTATCGCACGTGTGTAAATACGGATTACCGTCTCCACGACGCGATGATATATTCATTCCCATGTTCTACATTCAACGATGATTATAAAGATATATATTATTAATAAGTATGTAATATATGACATAATAATTCTACTATATATATATAAATATATTTATGCTCTTACATATATCTTATTCACTTTCATTCAATACGATATGAAAACAGAAACAATGTTTATTCGTACATACGGCCTACTGTCCCCATAAATGGTTCCTTCCATTTCACATATATATCTATTATAAATAATTTCATTCTAAATATATATGATATAAAAATCAACTCTTATATTATAGAAGTATTTAAATCATGATTTAAATGATATGATAAAAAATAACATGTTAAAACACGTACGATAAAGAAACTGATTATCAGCTAAAATGTTAATTTAACATGGAAATCATTATTAAATTGTTATTTTAAAGTCATAAGTGAATCTTGAATAATATAATAAATAGTAATATGGATCAGGTATAATTTAATAACATACAATGGTTATTATATAGGTGGTTAAATGTACCCTCGACCAAAGTAAAGTGCAAGGTAGCGGTTAATTTCACATTATCTTTATTATCTGAGGTTGTTTTTACATAAGTATCTACTGGGACCTCTTTATAATCCATATTCTTGTTTTCTAAAAAATGTAATTCAAAACTTATTTATTATTTATTATACTATGTGTTAAATTTATTTTTACCCTTATTTGACCATATATGTTTTGAAAGGAATCTTTCTGTTGTTTTCCAAACAAGGTACTTTATGACCTTTTCTAGAAAATTAAGGTAAGAATGTTTTTTTAACATATATGGAGGGTGCATATATTTTTCTATGTTATAACATCATCGAAGGATCCCTTACACGATTATAAAATTTTTTCAAAATATATTATTTCTTTTATAATACATGACTTCTAAATGATTTAAAAATAGAAATAGATATTTCTCTCAAAAAGTATTGATTTCATCAAATTCAACATCCTTGGATTGATTTTATGTTTTTCTGAAGATAATTTATTATGATACAAAACATCCATATTGTATTGATGGTTTTGTGATATGTTTGATAGTGGATGTGTTATTTTTACACCATTCATGGTTTATGGATAATGTAATAACATTTTGTATACTAGTTTTAATATGGATGTTTATTATATGTTAAAAACTTTTAATATGAGGAATGCATTGGTCGTAGTAAGTGATGGGTGGTGCTGGCTATTTCACTTCTATGCATCGGTAGGTGTCATGAGTCCAACTCGTCTAATATCTCAAGGCCTTGAAAAAATATTATTTGTAGTATTGGAACAAGGCCTTGACAATGTGGTTATGACGTCTGAATTATGCATTTTATCATTATGAATGTGTCCATTGATATTGAATGTGATTATTCAACTAGTAGAATATCAATGTCATTATGTAAATGGTATAATTTGAGATTATCATTTCCATATTTTACTAATGTTTATGTTTAAAAGCCTTTTATTTTAGGCTTATAAATTTCATTAATGGTTTTTAGTTATATATTTATGTTTCGGCTATATTGATATCCTTACTGAGCATCTGAGATCACCCCTATCTTTGTATTATTTTTCCCAGGATTGAAGATGTATTTGATTGTTGAACTACACAGATTGGATAAGTGATATGAATGTGTTCAAAAGAGGACAATGTTGTTGTTTTTTATCATTTTATAATGTAGTATAACGTTCATGTATGTAATTAATTTTTCAAGAAAACTAAACAGATTGGTCCATCGAGACATGATTCCTTGTAAGCATGCCAATGTATTAAAATAATGCACTAACTGTAGGATTCTAGGGTCGGTACGTTATAGTCTCACTACCATTGGGTGTTTCTCATGTCTAACATATGTGGGCGGAAAAGTGTTTGATTGTTGAAGACATATGAACTGACATGAAAACCTATAAGGTAAATAATACTCACAGATAATTTCACTATCAATCTTGGTGGATAATACAACATCACAAAATTCCATCATATATGATCTCAGTTCTTAATTATTTTCATTACAATTGTCAATAAATTTTCTAGTTGGTGGATTTCCAAAAGAAATGAAACTGAATTCTCCTGAGACATTAAATATCATTCGCAGCACATCATGTCTCAAAATTTGAGGCTGAATAGCAGAAAAAATCTAAAAAATGTTGTGAATTGACTATTGGGAATACTAACTTAATTAAACAATGAGTATGAAGAAAAGTGTGACACAATCCAGCACTAAAACACATGGAATGGACCTGAAATTATAAATAGAGACATTCCATTGTAAAAATACCAACGAGAATATTAAATTATTTCTAATACAAGAGTTCATAATCCAATATACTTCACATTAAACCAATTTCGATTCAATTAAGAAAGAAAATGGCCTTACACCGCATCTGGACTCATGAATTGGTAGCAGGAATATTCTTAGCCACATGGCTTGGATGGTGGCTAATCATATCACTACATCAATACCAGATTTTAATTTGTAGTCCTATTTCTTATAGTCACATCTCTAAATTGTATTCCAATATGTGCTTGAGCTACCCCGGTTATCTATATAAGGACAAATATTATAAATTCCACCGGTGGGACATTTCATTGTTGTGGGTTCTAAAAAGGCTTCCATCCACACCCTGAAATGAATATATTTATTTTTTCATGTAAATTATTTTCTATTTTGAATAGGTTATGATTCAAAAGTGGAGTAATGGTAGCATCACCCCATGTTTTATATAGATGAATAATCTCGTCATACATTTCCTCGATAATGTGACACCCATCTATTTGGTATAAATCAAACAAACTTACACTAACTTGGCCATGCATCAACTAAAAATATTTTTTTTTTCAGGTTCCACTAGATCATAAATTCATGAATGAAATATTTTTTACAGATTTTTTTTTGTATCATCTGTAAAACATCATATATATATATATATAAATTTAATAGTTGTTTCGTGAATTCTGCACAAGTTCGGCGCACCCAAAATGCACATATCCTTTCAGGTTTCACACCCCCTCCAGAACGAAGATCCCAATCTTCCTTCCAACTATTTGATTAATTTGTCTGAGAACCCCAAAAGGTTTAATCATAGAAATGTGACCATGGACCTAAATATTATCCTTCATATCGGTAATACAACAACTATGATGTAGGATGCAACAAATATGTATTTCTCCATCATTAATTGGCATGCCCCTTGCATTAATATTCCGACAGTTATAGTTATATAATTGAAGAAACCAATTCTTTGGGATGTACTTTTTAATAGATGGAATATGGAAATTTTATAAAATCCCATTGTAGAAAAGGTGTATGTATAGATTTTTTTGGATATTCATGTTGATATGGAATAAAACCTATCAATAATCTAGGTAGGGTAATTTCAACAACGTTATAATTGTCTGGTCCGACGATCTTCATCTTTTCATTTTGAAGAACCATAGATTATCCAATAGAGGTTATCTATTGATTTATTTACATGAATAATAAATACCCAACTCCCTTTATTAGGGTGGAATTATAACTCAAATTTCATCTTAATGTAAAAGGAAATAAAAAAAATTTCCAATGGAAACTGTTCGTGTAGGTCCTTCAATGATGTTCGTCGCGTAGGTCAATCGAAAAGGGTTATAGTGAAACTCCTTCAATGAATTCCATTCACGTAGATTCATCACTGAAATAGTTTCAACTTGAAAAAATTTCATGGAAACTACATGAGAGAACGCCATGATGATGCTAGATGAAAGAGCTACGCAATAAGAGCTGGGAAATTTGGAAACACGGATGAGGAGAATCACAAAGGATCAAACCTATTTATAGATAGTCATAATCCTACACGACATACCTGCATGACAACAATATACAGCATACCTACATGAAGTTGCTCCATGGAAAACGTATAATGTCCCGCAATTAACCCATAGTCATTTATATACAATTTTACCTCAGGACTCGACCATTTTTTAATGAATCTAATGTTGGGGGGGGGGGTGGAATTGTTGACACAACATAATAACACAATGAAAGTATGAAGATTGCCCTTGAAATTTTGAAATCTCAAGGAAAGGTTTGAAGAATTAAACGGATTTACAAACCCACTAAAGAGTTGTGCAACATACTTGCGTTATAGAGCTTCACGTTAAACCTATGCGGCAACAGAGTTTTTGTACCCCTACGTTGCAGAATGGTGTGGTGGATCTACGTAGAAGACCTGTGGGGAAATCATCCCTTCAGCCATGCCCCATCCATGACAATAAATATGACCCTTGGTTTCCCTATTTAAAGGACTAGAAAATTTAAATGTCTTCCTAAATATCTCATTGCGTATCTCTTTTTCCAAGATCCCTCAAATTGTCTCCAGTAGGTCTCTAATGTATAATAGATGAGATAATTATTTAGGATAATAATTTTTTGAATGTCTTTCACAATTTTTTCATAGGCATGGTTCTTCTATGTGAAATATATTCTTCATTCATCACACACACTTGCATGAAACACCTGCGTGGTATAACTGCGCGTCACAGTAACACAGTGTAACTACACGACATAATTGCACGCATTACCAATGCATCATAGCTTTGTAAACGTCCTACATACTAAATTATGTACCCTATTTAATGCTATTCATGGAATGGTATCTCCTTCCATGGTTCTTTTATCTGAAAGGGACTCATATGAAGTCTCTTCCAAAACCTCCTGACATATCAATCCTTTGGGAAATAAATATCAGCTTCTCTCCTATTTGTGTTTGTATATACACAGTCATTGGTTTTCCACAATTTTTCATAATTGGGCTAGGATTCATTGTGTTTCTATGGGTTTTTATGTCCATAGTCACATGGACCTTTCTCCCTGGAACAGTGATGAGAATTTCCCAGTTTTGAGAATAATGGTTTAGATCCTGACCTCTCCCTTCTCGAAGTGTTGGAACCCCAAAATTTATGTATGGAAGGTAGGATTATGCATGATTTTCCATTCACGAAAAATAAATTTCTCCCAATCCTACTAGGATCAATTTTAGGGGAGTATTACTTCCATAATCCTAATAACATCGTCCATTATACTTTTCATTAGACCCTTTTCCAATGTTAAGTGAATAGAGGGAAGGCTTTCCATATATCCCTCATCCACACTGACCACCATTGGCACACCCTCATCCCCCAGAGGAGGATGCAATGTGAGTTTATAATTGTTGAATCTTTCACATAATATTGTTTCTCACACATATCAGTACTCATGTGGTCTTATGGATTTGAGATAATTAAAAACATTGAAAAAACCTATCGAGATGGGTGTCCTGGGTTTAAAAAATCTCAATCTTTTAAATGAGGCCCTCCAATCCAGAAAAACCTGGAGACTAATCAATAATAAATCTAACTCATTTACCTTAGAAATAAATTTCCTAAGAGGCTCACTAAATATAATTTAAACTGTGTCCAATCCTCGCTTTGGTCATCAATTAGAAACTCGTTTTCCCACATCATGGAAAACACTATATGTTATGTTATCTTAGACTCCACCTTTCAATTTTCGCTGGAAAAATGGAATGACACTCTCCTTGTTTCCATTAATTCTCTAAATACCTCTCCAAATAGAATTAACTACACCAAAATGGAAGTGATTCACTCTAGATATTTGGTACTCCATAACTCTATCATGCATTTTGTGGATGGTTACCTCTTCTCTAATGATGAGGATTTTCTTGTTTGGGAACGTTGTCACAATGGTATTCTTGACTCTAAAACTTTTTACAATCATTGTTTCTCAGACTCAGAGTCTAACTTTTCATCAATAAAACCATTTAAAAATACTTTGAATAAACATTCAAGACATAATATCCATTTGAGTATTGTGCACAACCATCTTCCCATAGAGATTTTTCTCCAAACGTTTGGTATTAATCTCAATTATAAATGTCACATTTGTCATCAAAATAGAGAGGATCCATATCATCATTTTATATCATGTTCTATAGACTCTACTCATTGGAATTTTATTACTGACATTTTTTATTACAGATGGATTTTTTCTAAAATTATCTTCCACCAGAAAATACGATGTGTAAATCATGACACATCACCAAAAATCAAGAACCTCTTACGATCTACAGTTTCCGAGCTCTCATGTCACGACCCGCCCTCGGGGTCCGTGCCGTGACTACCCCAAGCCTGCCTTCCATAGGCCAAGGGCTGGCGACTAGCACCAAGGCGTAAATCCCAGTAAAAAGGGAAGGCATTTCCTTTGAAAAGTAACAAACACCACAGAGTAAGCAAGCGGAAAGTAAACACTAAACAAAGCAGAGTACAACTGAAAGTGCGGAAAAGTAAATGGGCCAGTATACAAACCCAAACTGAAAGTAAAGTACAACTCGAAAGGGAAAACAGCAACTGAAAAGTAAAAGCCGCTACTCCGAGCTGTCCACTGGAAATCCCACTTGAATGGTGGGTACAGATAGCTCCTCTGCTCCACGAGTCCCGCCGTCCGCTCCGTGCACGTCCCGCCCAGTGGTCCACCTCCGGGTACCGTCCCGCTCTACAAGCCTCAGCTAAGGTCAACGCTGTCCGTCGTCTGCAACCAACACAACGTAGTGCGGGCGAAGCCCGTGCAGGGGTGAGTATAAGCTACTCAGTAGGGACCCCGAGACCCCTGAAGGTCTCTCAAATACACAAAGGATAAACCACGAAGAAAAGTATATTCACGAAGTAACAACCGACTCTGCTTAGGTATATGCCCATACATATACCTAAGTCATCAATTAAATTACGCTCCAACCTCCGAGCCCAAGTACAACTCAGTCCACGCAGGAAAGTATACGTATTCCACATAGGAAAGCAAAACATAATCCACGCAGGATTGCACAACATAATCCACACAGGAAAGCAACAGGATTCAGCTCACACAGGTATACTTCTTCAAGGACGATAAAGATGATCACTGATCCATCTAAGTCGTCGGACCCACGAAGGATCGATAGGTAACTAACCCCCGCAAAGACCCACACAGGATCGGGCTCACACAGAACCTATAGGCGCTGGCTCACACAGAACCGCTGAGCGCAAGGACCCACACAGGATCGGGCCCACACAGGACCTGTAGCACTGATCCACGAAGGATCGCTGAGTGCTGTAGTCGTTGTCGTCGAATCCACACAGGATCTCTGTACTGTCGTCGTCGAATCCACACAGGATCTCTGTACTGTCGTCGTCGCAGTCACAGTAGCAGTCGTAGCAGTAGAACAGTCGCAACCAGCACTAGGGTTCCCGCACACAGCAAACTCGTTCGGAGGGTCCGCTCCACGAGCCGAGAGGCTGATACATCAACTGTCACAAAGACCATAGTTGATGTATCCAAAAGTTCCGTATCGACAACAGGAACTCAACGCAACAGACGGCGCGTCGATCGGACGCCCGGTCTGAGAGTTATTGGCATTTTCGTTCCCGGGGCCCGGTTGGTTTTTAAGGCAAAACCAACCCGACCGTACTCCACCTGCGTCCAAACCTCGGGCGGAGTATGCCAAAAGATCCGTCTCACTTAGAGGATTCCATCAAAGTCGACGGCACGTCAATCGGACGTCCGGAACTCAAGATATGAGCGTTTCCGCTCCGAGGGCCCGGTTGGTTTCGTGAACGAACCAACCCGGCCGTACTCCACCCGCGTCCAAACCTCGGGCGGAGTATACCAAAAGATCCGTCTCACTAAGAGGAACACAACGCGACTGACGGCGCGTCAATCGGACGTTCGTAGCTCAAGATATGAGTGTTTCCGCTCCGAGGGCCCGGTTGGTTTCGTGAACGAACCAACCCGGCCGAACTCAAAGTAACCCGAAACCTTGAGTGCGATATACCAAAACGACCGTCTCGATCCAAGGAGCGCGTTGCCGCTGACGGTTCGTCGATCGGAGGTCCGAGGCTCAAGTTATGAGCCAAAAACCAAATCTGGTTCGAAACGGGGGGGTCCGGGTCCGGGCCGACCCGGCCCGACCCCCCCCCCCCTGGGCGGCGCGGTGGCCGGCGGCGGCGGCGGGCGGCGGCGGCGGGCGGCGGCGCGGCGGCGCGGCGGGCTGCGGCGGCCAGTCGCCGCGAGGCGGCGGCACGCGGGGCTAAGCCCCGCGGTTCCTGGAAAAACGGCGCGGCAATTGCCGCGCCCTTGATTGAAACCGCCCCCACGTGGGGGCCGGTTTATTTAAGAGAACCAGGGGGGCCGGCTGCCCCCCTCCTTCAAGAACCGCCCCCCTCTTTAAGAGGGGGGGTTTTTATGGGTTGGCCGGGGGATTAATTCCCCCGGTTTTTAAGACATCCGGCCTGCCAGCTGGCCGGCCGGTTTTCTCAAACGGGACCGGAATTTCCGGTCCCCTTCTTCGGCTTCCGACGCCGGCGGCCCGGCTGCCGGTCTTCTCTTCCGCCGCGGCCCGGAACCGGCCGCGGTCTCCTCGTCCCGCCGCGGCCCGGAACCGGCCGCGGCGTTCGTCATCCGGCGCGGTGCGACGACACCGCGCCCCTTTCGCCGTGCCATGATTCTTTTCAACGCGGCGCGACAGCGTCGCGTTCTTGAAGATTTTTCCTTGACGTAGCGCGACGGCGCCGTGTAAATTATTTGTACGATCATCCGTGTGGTGCGACGTCACCACGCCACTTGCTTCCACCCGCATGAATAAACATGAACGACGGAGGGGGGTTCGGCCGTGTTCGTGCGGTCCGGCCCCCCTCGCGTTAACAAGAACACTTATATAAAAAATTTAAATGCCTCACGTAGACATGCGATCCACGAGCAAGAAAAGGAAAAAGGAAACCAAAATGAAATCAACAACCCCTACCTCGGGTATAAGTTCGAGGATTTGACTATGTCCGCGGAAGACGGCGTCGCGGAGGTCGGGCGTCGCGGTAGTCGTTCGTCAAATCCGATGACGAAGTGTTATGCCCGAAGAGATATGTCGTTGGCGAATCTTCGTTTGCCGACGAAGAAGGCCCGAGGAGGAAGCGGCGTTCCCTCTTGTTGACACCGAGGACGAAGAAGAGAGGCGTCGTTCTTCGCCGGAGTTTGAGCGTTCTTCGTTCTTCGTCAGAGCTTGAAGATGAAGAGGAAGCTCTTAAAAAGCTCTCAAGGGAATAAACAAACAACCCATAATCAAATAAGATTACATCTTATTTTATTAACACATAACACAAAAGAATTTCAAATGTTTGAAATTCAAAAGAGTTAACTCCCAAAATTAATTAAGTAACTTAAGCCATTAAAGGGGGTGGTTAAGGGAATTTGAAAAGACTAGGGGTTCGTGTCGGCCCCACCACACTTAATCCTCCCAAGGGAGGTTAAGTGGGTGTGGGTCCCACTTCCAACCCCCTTTGGTAGGTTTTTAACAACTAAAAAATAAATTTGTCTTACACAAATTTTATTTAACTCAACTGAAAACCCCAAAACTTAACTTTCAACCCGCAAAAAACGCAACTCCCGAAAAGGTCTCGTTAAGCGAATATCGGCGCTGCGAGTTCATCGGTGCCCTCGGATTTCAATTCCGAGCACCGGATCAAAAATTAGGAATTCCCGCTCGTTCGTTCACTGAACGTACCGGAGCCAAACTTCGGAAATTAATTCCGGGCACTCCGGGCCTCGGAATCAGGTGCCGTCTGAAACCGCGCTCTTGTAAAATTCTAAAGAAAAATAAGAAAAAAATTTCCCTTGAATTTTACGGGTCTTTACATTACTCCCACCTCAGGGCATTACGTCCCCGTAAAGATACAACAAAAACTAGGGAAACAAATGAGGGTACTGAGCACGCATCTGAGCCTCCCGCTCCCATGTGCTCTCCTGGAGATTCCCGTGTTGCCATCTGATGCGCACAAGAGGAATCGATCGCCCACGCAGGACCCGCTCCTGTCGATCCTCTATCTCCACCGGGACCTCCCTAAAAGTCGCCCCATCGTCAACGTCAAGCTCCCCATGATCAAAGATGTGCGTCGGGTCGTGCACGTATCTCCTCAGCTGGGATACGTGGAAGACGTCGTGCACCCGGTGCAACTGAGGTGGTAGAGCCAGGCAATAAGCCACCTCGCCAATCCTGCTGAGAATCTGGAAGGGTCCGATGAAGCGCGGAGATAACTTGCCGCCTCGGCCAAATCTCCGAATACCACGTCGAGGTGAGACCCGCAAGAAGACGTGGTCGCCATCCTCGAACTCCAGTGGCCTCCTCCTCCTGTCAGCGTATGACTTCTGCCGGCTCTGAGCTGTCCTCATCCGCTCCTGGATGACCTGGACCTTCTCTGTCGTGGCCTGGACCATCTCCGGTCCCACCAGTGCTGACTCCCTAGGGTCTGTCCAGCACAAAGGAGATCTACATGGTCGGCCGTACAACGCCTCGTACGGTGCCATCCCGATGGTGGAGTGGTAGCTGTTGTTGTAAGCGAACTCCACCAAGGGTAGGTGTTCCTCCCAGCTACGACCAAAGTCGAGGACACATGCGCGGAGCATGTCCTCGAGTGTCTGAATGGTCCTCTCCGTCTGACCATCCGTCTGAGGGTGAAAAGCTGTGCTAAGACGTAGCTGCGTACCGAACGCCTCCTGTAACCCCTTCCAAAGCCGGGAAGTAAAGCGGGCATCCCGATTGGAGACGATAGATGATGGCACGCCGTGGAGCCGCACAATCTCCTGAACGTAGAGACGTCCCAAGCTCTCCACTGAGCCCTGCTCTCTGATGGGTAAGAAGTGTGCCGACTTGGTGAGTCGGTCAACAATCACCCAGATGGAGTCGTGACCTCTGGAAGTGCGTGGAAGTCCAGTCACGAAGTCCATAGATATGCCGTCCCACTTCCACTCCGGAACCTCCAAGGGTTGTACCAAGCCTGCTGGTACCTGATGCTCTGCCTTCACCTGCTGACAGGTGAGGCATCGAGAAACAAACTCTACCACAGCTTTCTTCATGCCCGGCCACCAGTGCTGTCGTCTGAGATCCTGGTACATCTTCGCCACTCCAGGATGTACCGCCAAAGGAGAAGTGTGAAACTCACTCAGCACTTCCCCTCGCAAAGCGACTGGTACCATGGTACGTCCTCTGAAAAGGATGTCGTGCTCTGCTCCAAGGGAGAAACCATCAGGTGCCTGTCCCGAGGATATCTGTGCACGCCGTGTCTCACAGTCAGCGTCCCCATGCTGTGCCTCCCTGACTCGCTGCAGTAGAAGAGGAGTGACTGTGAGAGACTGAAGAAAGGCTGCTCCATCTCTATCCACGAAGGATATCTGCAAAGAGGCTAGCTGCTCCGTCGCCTCCTCGAGTAGCTGAATGCCCGTCCTCCTGCTGAGGGCATCGGCTACTACGTTCCCCTTCCCAGGGGTATAGACTATCTCAAAGTCATAGTCCTGGAGGAACTCGAGCCATCGTCGCTGTCTCAGGTTCAGGTCCTTCTGCGAGAAGATATACCTGAGACTCTGATGATCGGAAAAGACTGTAAAGCGTTCGCCCATCAGATAGTGTCGCCATGTCTTCAGAGCGAAGACCACTGCTGCTAACTCCAGGTCATGGGTAGCGTAGTTCTGCTCATGCGGCCTCAACTGTCGTGATCCATAGGCGATCACTGCCCGCTCCTACATCAGAACACATCCGAGTCCGGTCCCTGATGCATCACAGTAGACTACGTACCCTACTCCCTCCTCAGGCAACCTCAAGATAGGTGCGCAGGTCAATCTCTGTCTCAGCTCCTGGAAGCTCTGCTGACATCTGTCTGTCCATACGAAGGGTTTCCCCTTCTTCGTCAAAGCTGTGAGTGATGCCGCAACTCTAGAGAAGTCTGGTACGAATCTCCGATAATATCCAGCTAGTCCCAAGAAACTCCGAACCTCAGTCACGCTCCTGGGTGGCTCCCATGCTAACACAGCCTCAATCTTCACGGGATCCACTGCAACTCCCGCCTCAGAGATAACGTGTCCCAAAAAGTGGACCTCACGTATCCAGAACTGGCACTTCGAGAGCTTACCATAAAGCTGGTGCTCTCGGAGTGTGTCAAGGACAACTCGCAAGTGATAGGCGTGCTCCTCCTCTGTCGTAGAGTAAATCAGAATGTCGTCGATGAAGACTACGACAAACCGATCGAGGTATGGTTGAAAGATCCTTTTCATGAGAGCCATGAACACTGCTGGAGCATTGGTTACACCGAAGGGCATAACCAAGAACTCATAGTGGCCATACCGACATCTGAAGGCCATCTTCTGCACATCCTCGTCTCTGACTCTGAGCTGATGATAGCCTGACCTGAGGTCTATCTTCGAGAACCACCGTGCTCCCTTGAGCTGATCAAAGAGGTCATCAATCCTCGGTAGCGGATACTTGTTCCTCACTGTCACCTGGTTCAGGCGACAATAGTCAACACAAAGTCGCAAGCTCCCGTCCGCCTTCTTGGCGAACAATATCGGTGAAGCCCAGGGTGAAACACTGGGTCGGATGAACCCCTTTCCCTGCAAGTCCTCCAACTGTACCCGTAGCTCTCGAAGCTCGGCGGGGGCCATCCGATATGCTGGAGTGGATATCGGGGCTGTCCCGGGGTACAATTCAATATAAAAGTCTACCTCTCTGCGAGGAGGTAGCCCTGGAACGTCGTCGGGAAAAACGTCCGCAAACTGATCCACCACTGCAGGAAAACCAGGACTCTGCACGTCAACTGCTCCAAGGATAAGGCTAGCCAACTGATGAGTGATGGGCTGTCATCTCCTCCGCGGAAGTCCATCCTGTGCTACTAAGGCTCCCTTCTCGCCGGTGAAGGTGAACCTGCTCCCGTCGGTACGTACACAACGCACCTTGCGCCTCAAACAGTCAATCTGTGCATGGACCGTAGATAGCCAATCCATGCCCAAGATGACGTCGTAAGGCCTCGACGCTGCTACAAGAAGATCCCAGCAGAAGCTCTCACCTCCTAGAGTAAGCTCACACTGCCGGCACCAGTGCGTAATCGTCGAGTCTGCTCTCGTAGGAGTCTCTAGCCGTAAGGATCGAGCCAACGGCTCTGTCGGAATCTCCGAGCTCCGAACAAGGGTAGCGGCTATGAAAGAGTGACTCGCTCCTGTGTCTATAAGAACTGCAGCAAGGGTGGAATAGACACAGATAGTACCTCGAATCATCTCGGGTGCGCCGTGGTCGTAGGCCTCTGCTGCCTGGAGCTGTGCCTGTCGCTGCCCGCCAGCTCCCTGTGGTCGGGGTGGACCTCCTGGTGGTGGTGGTGGTAGAGCCTCAAAGCGTCGACCACCACCAGTTGCTCGTCCAGCTCCTCTGCCTCGTCCGCCTTCTCCCTGCGGACCGCCACGGTCGATCCTCTGCCTCTGCCTCGGTGGTCCATCAACTGTCTGCTGCTCCTCGGCACGACGGGTCGGGCAGTCACGAGCCATGTGGCCCTGCCCGCCGCACGCGTAGCACTGTCTGCCTCTCGGAAGACTGGCTCCGCGCTGTGTGCCCCGCACTGCTGAGCCAGTGCCCTGAGATCGTCTGCCCGAAGGTCTGGTCTGTCTGGACCCCTGAGTCATCCGTCGACTGCCGGCTGCAGATGACTCTGCCACGTGCCGCCCTGCGGTGGGTCGCTGTGCTGGTGTAGACTCAGCAAGGAAGCTCTCGATCAGAAGGGCCCGCTCCAGTACTCCTGTCTGAGTCGGTATGCTGAGGGAGATCAGCGATGCCCTGATCTCGTGTCTCAAACCCTGCTCGAAGGTCCGGGCCCGGAAGAATGGGTCTCTTACCATGTCGGTCGAGTAGCGCGAGAGATCGGTGAATCTCGCCGAGTATTGTGCGACCGTCATGCTGCCCTGCCGCAGCTGTAGAAGCTCCTGAATACGCACCGCACGAAGGGTGGCTGGGACGAACTCCGAGCGGAAGAGGCTCTCAAAGTCCGTCCAAAGTAGGGATGCCTCATCGTGCACCTGGAGCATCAGGCTCCACCATCGTCCTGCTGCTGCGTGTAGTAGGCTCGCAGCGAGGATCACCATGAGGTCTGCTGGTGTCCTCACTAGCCTAAACACTCGAACCACTGCCTCCAGCCAGTCCTCTGCTGCCTGCGGATCCGTCTCCCCGCGAAACCTGGGCGGTCGCTGGCGCTGAAACTCATGCAGTGCGCTGAGGCGACGTGCATCGTCAGCGACTGCTGCTGGAAGCATCGGGGGATCGGCGGGTAAAGCTACCGCCGGTGCCACTACTGGAAAAGGGCCCTGCACCGAGGCCTCGTCGCTCGGTGGGCTGTCGTCTCGCTCGACTCTCGGAACCCTAGATGGCTGCCGTCGTGGGGCCATCCTGAAAAGGAAATAGGTTCCCCACGGTTAGAACAGTATACCTGGTGAGCTGTTATAAGTAATCACAAAGAAAACTTTGAAACACACACGCAATCAATGTTTCCGTGCATTAAGTCGGAAATCAGAAGTCAGGGTCCTGGTGTACGGATACGTCGGCCGCCGCACCAACACTGGACTCCCTGGACTGATATCCACACTCAATACGCTAAACATTATTGCTTCACATAGAAAAGATCAGAGTTCGCGGTAGAACCGAACTCCTCTGATACCAATTTGTCACGACCCGCCCTCGGGGTCCGTGCCGTGACTACCCCAAGCCCGCCTTCCATAGGCCAGGGGCTGGCGACTAGCACCAAGGCGTAAATCCCATTAAAAAGGGAAGGCATTGCCTTTGAAAAGTAACAAACACCACAGAGTAAGCAAGAGGAAAGTAAACACTAAACAAAGCAGAGTACAACTGAAAGTGCGGAAAAGTAAATGGGCCAGTATACAAACCCAAACTGAAAGTAAAGTACAACTCGAAAGGGAAAACAACAACTGAAAAGTAAAAGCCGCTACTCCGAGCTGTCCACTGGAAATCCCACCTGAAGGGTGGGTACAGATAGCTCCTCTGCTCCACGAGTCCCGCCGTCCGCTCCGTGCACGTCCCGCCCAGTGGTCCACCTCCGGGTACCGTCCCACTCTACAAGCCTCAGCTAAGGTCAACGCTGTCCGTCGTCTGCAACCAACACAACATAGTGCGGGCGAAGCCCGTGCAGGGGTGAGTATAAGCTACTCAGTAGGGACCCCGAGACCCCTGAAGGTCTCTCAAATCCACAAAGGACAAACCACGAAGAAAAGTATATTCAAGAAGTAACAACCGACTCTGCTTAGGTATATGCCCATACATATACCTAAGTCATCAATTAAATTACGCTCCAACCTCCGAGCCCAAGTACAACTCAGTCCACGCAGGAAAGTATACGTATTCCACATAGGAAAGCAAAACAAAATCCACGCAGGATTGCACAACATAATCCACACAGGAAAGCAACAGGATTCAGCTCACACAGGTATACTTCTTCAAGGACGATAAAGATGATCACTGATCCATCTAAGTCGTCGGACCCACGAAGGATCGATAGGTAACTAACCCCCGCAAAGACCCACACAGGATCGGGCTCACACAGAACCTGTAGGCGCTGGCTCACACAGAACCGCTGAGCGCAAGGACCCACACAGGATCGGGCCCACACAGGACCTGTAGCACTGATCCACGAAGGATCGCTGAGTGCTGTAGTCGTCGTCGTCGAATCCACACAGGATCTCTGTACAGTCGTCGTCGAATCCACACAGGATCTCTGTACTGTCGTCGTCGCAGTCACAGTAGCAGTCGTAGCAGTAGAACAGTCGCAGCCAGCACTAGGGTTCCCGCACACAGCAAACTCGTTCGGAGGGTCCGCTCCACGAGCCGAGAGGCTGATACATCAACTGTCACAAAGACCAGAGTTGATGTATCCAAAAGTTCCGTATCGACAACATGAACTCAACGCAACAGACGGCGCGTCGATCGGACGCCCGGTCTGAGAGTTATTGGCATTTTCGTTCCCGGGGCCCGGTTGGTTTTTAAGGCAAAACCAACCCGACCGTACTCCACCTGCGTCCAAACCTCGGGCGGAGTATGCCAAAAGATCCGTCTCACTTAGAGGATTCCATCAAAGTCGACGGCACGTCAATCGGACGTCCGGAACTCAAGATATGAGCGTTTCCGCTCCGAGGGCCCGGTTGGTTTCGTGAACGAACCAACCCGGCCGTACTCCACCCGCGTCCAAACCTCGGGTGGAGTATACCAAAAGATCCGTCTCACTAAGAGGAACACAACGCGACTGACGGCGCGTCAATCGGACGTTCGTAGCTCAAGATATGAGTGTTTCTGCTCCGAGGGCCCGGTTGGTTTCGTGAACGAACCAACCCGGCCGAACTCAAAGTAAACCGAAACCTTGAGTGCGATATACCGAAACGACCGTCTCGATCCAAGGATCGCGTTGCCGCTGACGGTTCATCGATCGGAGGTCCGAGGCTCAAGTTATGAGCCAAAAATAAAATCTGGTTCGAAACGGGGGGGGTCCGGGTCCGGGCCGACCCGGCCCGACCCCCCCCCCCCCCTGGGCGGCGGCGGGCGGCGGCGGCGGGCGGCGGCGCGGCGGCGCGGTGGGCCGCGGCGGCCAGTCGCCGCGAGGTGGCAGCACGCGGGGCTAAGCCCCGCGGTTCCTGGAAAAACGGCGCGGCAATTGCCGCGCCCTTGATTGAAACCGCCCCCACGTGGGGGCCGGTTTATTTAAGAGAACCAGGGGGGCCGGCTGCCCCCCTCCTTCAAGAACCGCCCCCCTCTTTAAGAGGGGGGGTTTTTATGGGTTGGCTGGGGGATTAATTCCCCCAGTTTTTAAGACATCCGGCCGGCCAGCTGGCCGGCCGGTTTTCTCAAACGGGACCGGAATTTCCGGTCCCCTTCTTCGGCTTCCGACGTCGGCGGCCCGGCCGCCGGTCTTCTCTTCCGCCGCGGCCCGGAACCGGCCGCGGTCTCCTCGTCCCGCCGCGGCCCGGAACCGGCCGCGGCGTTCGTCATCCGGCGCGGTGCGACTGCACCGCGCCCCTTTCGTCGTGCCATGATTCTTTTCAACGCGGCGCGACGGCGTCGCGTTCTTGAAGATTTTTCCTTGACGTAGCGCGACGGCGCCGCGTAAATTTTTTGTACGATCATCCGCGTGGTGCGACGGCACCACGCCACTTGCCTCCACCCGCATGAATAAACATGAACGACGGAGGGGGGTTCGGCCGTGTTCGTGCGGTCCGGCCCCCCTCGCGTTAACAATAACACTTATATAAAAAATTTAAATGCCTCACGTAGACATGCGATCCACGAGCAAGAAAAGGAAAAAGGAAACCAAAATGAAATCAACAACCCCTACCTCGGGTATAAGTTCGAGGATTTGACTATGTCCGCGGAAGACGGCGTCGCGGAGGTCGGGCGTCGCGGTAGTCGTTCGTCAAATCCGATGACGAAGTGTTATGCCCGAAGAGATACGTCGTTGGCGAATCTTCGTTTGCCGATGAAGAAGGCCCGAGGAGGAAGCGGCGTTCCCTCTTGTTGACACCGAGGACGAAGAAGAGAGGCGTCGTTCTTCGCCGGAGTTTGAGCGTTCTTCGTTCTTCGTCAGAGCTTGAAGATGAAGAGGAAGCTCTCAAAAAGCTCTCAAGGGAATAAAAAAACAACCCATAATCAAATAAGATTACATCTTATTTTATTAACACATAACACAAAAGAATTTCAAATGTTTGAAATTCAAAAGAGTTAACTCCCAAAATTAATTAAGTAACTTAAGCCATTAAAGAGGGGGGTTAAGGGAATTTTAAAAGACTAGGGGTTCGTGTGGGCCCCACCACACTTAATCCTCCCAAGGGAGGTTAAGTGGGTGTGGGTCCCACTTCCAACCCCCTTTGGTAGGTTTTTAACAACTAAAAAATAAATTTGTCTTACACAAATTTTATTTAACTCAACTGAAAACCCCAAAACTTAACTTTCAACCCGCAACAAACGCAACTCCCGAAAAGGTCTTGTTAAGCGAATATCGGCGCTGCGAGTTCATCGGTGCCCTCAGATTTCAATTCCGAGCACCGGATCAAAAATTAGGAATTCCCGCTCGTTCGTTCACTGAACGTACCCGAGCCAAACTTCGGAAATTAATTCCGGGCACTCCGGGCCTCGGAATCAGGTGCCGTCTGAAACCGCGCTCTTGTAAAATTCTAAAGAAAATTAAGAAAAAAATTTCCCTTGATTTTTACGGGTCTTTACATCTCACACATTATCTTGTATGATAGAAATTATATTTTTCATAATAATTACCTTCCCAATCACATTGTAAGTTGGATAAGAATTTGGATTGTCATTAGAGATGCATCCACGATAAAAAAAGCTTATTGTGACAACTTGGTTAGTGACTTTGTGATCTTGTAACGTCATAGGATTTGTGGTATCTTCCCTCCACCTAAACGCATTCTGGAGGTTTTATGGAAATCCTCGATTCCTGGATCGATCAAAATCAATGTGGATGAGTCCTCCAAATGAAATCTAAGGCCTACAGGTTGCATAACTATATTTAAATACTCTCAAGGACATTTCCATGTATGTTTCTATGGCAGTTGCGGTGTCACCTACTCCCTTGAATCTGAGGTGTTGGATCTTATCCATTCCATTCACTTGGATAAACAAAAAGGCTAGAATAACATTTGGATTGAAAGTGACTCCA
The DNA here is from genome assembly GCA_963277665.1 of Viscum album. NCBI lineage: Eukaryota > Viridiplantae > Streptophyta > Magnoliopsida > Santalales > Viscaceae > Viscum > Viscum album. Next base: position 1,023,257,729 of record OY728143.1, read on the forward strand.
CCACCATTGATTATAAAATTTTTAAAGGGGTAGTTTAACTTTCATGTCCTCTTATTGCTAGTTGGTGGAACTACATTAACTAGATTTAGGAGATCAGATACATTGCCACACATGCCTACAATGAATCTAATATGGTGGCTATTGGTCTCGCTAACAATGGAATCAACCAGGACATTACGTGGACGGATGAGTTTATGGTTGACCTTCTCCCTTTGTATGACAAGGATTTTAATAAAATTTCTACTTTCATATTTTTGTTAAAAACCCACATCTAATGAACTACAAGAACATTTGTTCCTAGCATAATTGGGATATGTAGGAAGCCTTCTATAGGATCCATCTCATTGGATATCCTTGTTAGGAATCTAACCCTAATTCCCTTAATATGGGCATCCTTTTTAGGAATAATCCGCAAAATAAACCCCTAAATCATCAAGGCTTCCCTTTTTGGATTTAAGCCCAAACACATTTCTCTCAAAGGACTATACACTACAATGAGACTCATCAAACTACATGGACTTTTATTCCCATCCACATGGGATACGTAGGACGACATCATAAGGTTCAAACACAACACTTCAAATTATCCCTATTCTCTTTGGGCCATATTCCCAATGTGGGATAATCATACAAGGAATCCCATATCCATTCCAAGTACCTTAGGCTTTATAGGAATAAGTCTTACAACAAACATTGACTAAAAATCTTTCACTTATATGTTCATACAATATGAGATTAAACTATATGGATATGTCCTTATCACATGACCCTAAAAGGTATGAAGTGTCACATTAAGAGGCACCGAACTAAAAGGGTTCTAATTCCAATCACAAGGATTGGTAGGTAGCACATTTCTTGGGTATGATCCCAATATCAAAACAAACATTAGTTTTTTTGGATGATAGAAAATTCCAGAGTGCCACACTGAGTGGCTTAAAAACTATTATCATCATGATGCTGATTAATATAATATTTAAATGGTATTTGAGAGTATACCACTAATGGAGAACCTGAATTACATACAGATATCTCCATTAATGGGGAACCTTGAATACATACCAATGATTCTAATTTTTACACATGTTAATATGTTATTTCATATTCCATGTTAAACATATGTGTTAGTGGTTGAATTAATTAGGATTCATGAAAAAATTTTAAATTTAAAAAGAGAGCGCCATAATAGAAAATAATTCCCACTAAAAGGGTGTGATGAGTCATAATGCCCATCCTCATGACTAATGCATGTTCCAAAGTATCATAATGTTCAAACATGATGAAAAAATCCCTTTGGAAAGGAGGTCCCATTTGGATAAATAACAGTTGGTTGTTTCAAGTTCCATTAATAAATCCAATGTAAACCGCCTGGAAGTGGAAATTCATAAATTTAGAACACACATTTCAAGGAACTAAAAACATATGTTTATATAAATAAACGTTTATTATGTGATAGTGAGGTTCATTATAGACATATAAAGCATTAGGTGAAGAAATATTGACATTTCATGAGAAGATAATGATAATTGTATATATGATTTTGAATTGTTCTTTCTCATATATATTCAGGATTATTATTTATTTTAGTTATTCTCATAGAAATATTAATGGGCATGATTAAAAATAGTATTGTTCAAATTTTTATAGATGGACATTATATATGTATATATATACAGACAAGACGATTCACGGAAATGACTAATGTTATCTATGTTCACAAGATTATAATTTCCAATACATATGAGGCCATATTCATATAATATGACTCTAGAATGATGATTACTTTTTTCTAAACCATATTTATCATAATTCTAGATATTAATTGATTGGGATATTATGATCTATGATTTTATAGTTATGTGTATTTTTTATTGAGTTAATACATATGAAAATAATATAATTACCCTATGATCAACTTATACTCTAATGATTGATATCTCCCTTTTCCAACCTTAATAAGAATTTTATGTCATCCTTTATTATGATATTATTAACAAGTTTTTGATGGATGATTATATTTGTGATGATGCTAGAATGTTACCTTATGTAATGAAGGATATTTTATATTATCATGATTGTCATTAAATAATATTTTCAGGTATTTAGTCACTGAAGATACAAATCCATTACTGTCTTAGAGTGTGTACTATTGTGAAATTTATTGAATAATCTTCTAAAATGATGTAATATATGTATATGTTGTTCATGAGTATGTTTACATTCCACAAGAGACTTCCCACTCCCACCACTAGGACTAGAATCATCTAATATCAATGTTTCTTTAAAAAATGAGATATTGTTAAAACATATTATCATAAGAAATATAGTTTATGAAAAAAAATTGCAATAAATAATTTTTTTCATTATTATATTCCTCATGGAATACTCATTCCTTGTTTTACGCACACATACACACATGCATGAAATATAATAATACTAATCTCATGAACATCGATCTATCTTATTCTATGTCATTACAAGGTGATAACGTCCCACATGGATCATGTCTGGAATCAAAATCTATTTTATTATGAATACGACCTTGTTTAATGACAATATGAACCCTATATACCTTGTATTATTATCCTTTATTTCATTTATTATTTGTTAAAATAATTTTTAATTATAAAACTTCACAAAATGTTTCTAATACTATTTTCATTATTTATCCATTAAAATAAAGAAAATTAAAGGTTTAATAAATTTGAAATTAAACACAAACCATTTATTAAATGAATCGTCTGAATTACATAAATCAATGGAATCCATGATTGTCACCAAACGTAGTGGATGAGATTAATATTGAAAATAATAAATGGATAGAATAAAAGTATAACCATTATAATTCTAGAAATAATTGAGTGTTAGAGAATCCAACTACCTCAAGTCAATCACACCACAAAAAGAGAGAGAGATATGGATGAATTGATTATAGTTCTAATGATCGACCACCTCAATAAAATCTAAAAAAAGTAGGATGTATGCCAAAGATCACTATAAATTTACATATATTAAAATTGCATATGAAATGATATATACAATGATTTTAAGATGTGGTTTCTAAAAAAACTCCATAAAAATCCTCCGATGAATAATATATGTTGATCCAAAAACATCATCCCCAAGATTGATGCGATGAAGGGACATTGATAAAGTGGGGTTTACCATCACACTGACCTAGTGGAGCCACTATAGACATGGGTATTTTGATCAAATGATATACAGAGGATGTGAAATGGACATCAATTTATTCTAGACTCAAGAGACTTAACTATTTTAGGATCACCATGACCTGTACAAAGGATTAGTGACACCACCGAAGACATTTTTCAATGTGGGTGGTCTACGGTGGTATAAACCTATCCATAGAAAGAATATCCTCATTTCAGCCTCATTCTTTTTCATATCGACAAATCATGTGCAACACACACATCAAAATGGAATTTTGTTTCCAATAGTGGAACTAGAAAACATCGACTACTCTCGAACCATCAAATAAACTCATCCAATCTCCCCAAATTAAACTAAAACCAAGAAAATTATATTAAATATTATAGGATAATAGAACATAAAAATCGGGGTCATTAAAATCTACCAACCACTAATCATTCAATCCCTAGAATTCTATGGTTGGAAATCTGTTGGAAGAGATCTAACCATTGTTCCATGATAAAATATTCTCATATCTATGTCTCTTCTTGTTTTTGACCATGATTCAACAATGATTGTACTAAAATAATACTATTTTGATTTCAAAATGTATCATTTTTTTGAACAATTATTCTATCCTATAGAAACATAACATCATGAAGTAGATAAAACTTTCCCCATTAAATAAAATATTAATTTTTAGTATGGTAATTATTTAATTTTGATACATGAAATAAGTGATTTATATGGTTAAATCATGGTGGTAAAAATTACTGATGTGGAACATCACCAATCAACTCTATCATATCAAAATGGTTGATATGCATTGGTGATAATTTACCTTTTCTACCCAATCATTGATTACATTGACATAGATAGTATTCAAAAAACAAATGAATTTTTATATATAACATTAGTAGTTTTTAATAATGACCCACAAAAGGTTTTTGAGGACTCTAATTCATCCCCATCCTTTTTCTAATTATCTAAATTTTTATAGTTATCTACTAATTAATTATAGGTCCCAATAATATCTTATCATTGGCGTATTCCCAAAAATTTAGAGAGTAATTAGGAAATGCATATAGTTCTTCAAAATGAAAAACATATACTGAGGCAAGACAACTTTTATTCTATTTGAACTCAACTAATGGTTTTTGTTCAACCCATGAGCCTGTAAAATCCATAACAGAATCCTATAGTATGTATTCTAACATTAGGATAATTTTTTTTTGATTATCTAATTGTTTACAGTTGATAAGTGATGGTCAAGGTAAATTTGGTACCAAAAATGACTTTACAGGACACATAATATTAAAGACAAAACAGATATATTATCCATATAATATATAAAAACAGTATTCTATAGAAAATTCTAACATCTCAAAAAACAATCAGGTTTTCCACCCTATTGGATTCATGAATATGGATTTTGTGAGTTGTATTTTTTAGTCAATCCATAATCAACTCTATGGAATCATGTTTTTGAACCTATATAGGTAGACTTGCGAAAAAATCCATAGCAATGTGCACCCATTTTCATATAGGAATATGTAAATATTTAAGCATATCATCTATTCACATGTTCTAACCATTAACAAGATAATAAAGGGGCATCTCAATAAACAATATACAACTATTATTTTCATTCCATCCCACTATAAATTATTTTTAATTCCCTATTTATTTTATAAATTTTATGATGAACTTCCATTTTTGAGTGGTGGTAAAAAAAGTGGTTCTTATTTTTATGAAAACAAAATATAACTCTAATACTGAAAAATAAAAATGGAATTAGTATTTTTTATTCATCCATTAATGGTCTCCCAACTATTATGCTTTTATATAACAGAAATGCAATTAGGATCAGATCATTGCGCATCAATGAGTTTCTTAACCATGTCAGGTATAATGTTTCATAAAAATCAAACCATGCATTCATTTTTCTTGGTATATTCAATCCATATAATGGTAATCATATTCCTTGAGTATAATATATTAAGAGATTATATAACTGAATGATTTTATGAATTCCAACATTAATAATATAACAATTATTTATTTTTACTATGTATATTAACTATTTTACAGTCAAACATCTGATGATATTCATCCCCCATATTTCTATTGGGTTAGATATATTTTCTAAATTTTTTACTCTCAATCATTTATCATCCATGAATGTGTTTTTTTATCGCTAAATAGATAATTATTCCCTATGATCAAGGAATGAAAGACTAAATTCAATTACAAATCAGGTGTTGGGTTAATATTCTCACTATTTCTCAACTATTACAATTCATATAATACCAAATTATATCATTACAAGAAAACATAGCTGAAACTAAATCCATATGTGTCACAAATGTCAGCATAATCTTTCCACTATTCATGAAAAATTATAATTCCAATAGAAGTGAGCCACACATTATGATTTAATATTATTAATAAAAATACTCACTCAAATGGAATGTAATTATTTTTCTGAGGCAATGATAATTGGTGAAAGAAGTCAGGAAATGTCCTAAAAAATAAAAAATAATAACCTATTGAACTTAAATGGTTTCATATTTCGAATCTATTATTCACTGGTTGAAATGATATAACAGTAAAAATCATTGATGGATATTCTAATACATCATTCTCAAAAATTTAATAGCAAGTCCAGTAGATGTATTTTATCCATAATTCAAATTTATATAATTTTTAATATAATTGGATGTCCCTTAAAATAATAAACACAACCTATAATTGTTATTTATGATCATTATGGGATTAAGAATACATAAAAATATCACCTAAAAATTCCATAATGATTGAGTATGGGTACCACTATATGGAATAATATTTATGTGGCATAGAAATGTCCAGTGAATTTGTAAGAAAAAATGGAATTAGTACAAATTTATAATGATCCTGATGAATAATTTTATATGTCATTAGAATATCTTCTTTCCTGACATGGAGTTGGAAACAACCAGACAATTGATCAACTTTTGTAAACTATTGGGATAACATCAATGGACCAAAATGAACAACAATTCAATATAGTGGATATAAATTATTTATCAAAACCGGAATCATCTTACGATAATATACTTAGAGTTGTAATGAATAATCTTCCCTCTTGAAAAAAAGAATTCGAGTATTTGAAAATCACATACTTGGTCTTATAAACCCTTTATATTAGATTATTCTAATTGTATATACAACCACTTTAATTCTATATTTTGTATTATATATGATCGAAGTGAAATAGTATTTTTACTAAAAAGTGAATAATAATAAATTACACATCACTTTATAGTGTAAAATTGGTTATATCTATTTGAAACCTGTATATATAGTGATCCCCAATGCTTTGTTAATTCATATACTCCATTTCATCCATATGTACCAAACTGAATACTACTAATTGATAAGAAATAATTCCCCCCATTAGTGTTTAAGTTCCTTTTTTACTTTTATTCACATTACAATCTCAATTACAGTTATTCACCACCATATCATGGAATGTAAATATTACTCATCATACATAAAAATCAAATGATCCATGAAAGAGACTTATCAAATAAATCCAATGATCAGTTAAGAGACATCCATTTAAAAAACACAAATTTACCAATCTAATAAGACTCAAAAATATTTTTTAGACTAATATCCTCATTTAAATTACTTGATATATCACTTCATCAAAGGTGTCTCATTACTAATCAAATGTGGAATCATCTCTATATAGAATTTTGAATCCCCAAACCCACAATCAACAGTCTAGTGATAAATCACAGTCTTTACATTAAATATTTTTATGTTGATAATACCGGACCAATTTTAATCTTAAAAAACATTAAACATCGAAATATAAAATTTTATCAATTATATAAAAATGGAGTATTAATGTTTAGAGTTTTATTGAATTATGAAAAAATATTACATGAAAAATCATATACATAAACAAATATTTCATAAAAATATAAATCTTTCCCACTAATTCCGATATATCTAGAAACCTTATTACGCATACCATAGTTATAAAATCTCACCACAAAATTTGAAAAAAAAAACAAAATAAGTTTGATCTCAAATAATATGTATGGGTAAACATAATCATTAATAACTAAATGAAAATAGTGATCATAATATGGGATAATATTATGTTGAAATAATAAAAGTCCATAGACATAATATAAGTTAATTTATACCAATAAAATATTGGATTATGGAATAATATTTAATAGTAGACAAGATTCACCTATATCGGCAACCATACGCTATATGAAAAACAATACATGAGAAAAATATCCATTTGAAACTCATATATATAATATAGAAGACATGTTACTATATTTGAAATTTATATTAATAGTTCCCATAAATTAATCCTTACCGATGGGATAAATATTCCACATTAGAAACTATTTTTTTCATTGGATTTACCTATTAACTAATTAACATAATTATATCTTATGAATATATTATATTCATTAATCACTATCATTATTACCTAATGAATTGTAGAGCTATATCAGTCCCACAATTCATTATGTGCTATATATGGCTGACCAGTAATTAGAAAAAATATTATAGAACAATAACATAATAAAACAAGTGAAATCTCAAATCACTAAACACAACAAATACCATTGTTCTTTTCTATATTTAATTACCCTTTGAAAAGAAACAGGTTCCATGCCAATATCATTGAAATAAATATAATTGATACATATAAATAATAATAATTAAATATTTTTTACATATCTCTAGTAGAGAGTAATTAAAAGAAATGGTTGTTGTCATTGATTAATTGAAACATTATAAGAAGATCATTAGAAATATTCTCGAGGAAATTACCCATTCCACATTAAAACATACATTTTGAAATCCAATAATTCACAATATATTGTTAAAATAATTTTCATTGAACATAAAATATTATACTTAAAACGAAATATTCAATTAAAATAACTTTCATGATTGAAGGAAAAAATTGTCATATCATAAACATTAAAAATAAATATTCTTTTCAATATTTTGTAAATATAGATAAAAGTGACCCATGTGGAAGACATTAATAACATTACTTTATAAAATATTTTAATCAATTATCAAATATCATGTAAACTAATATTATAGTATAACATTTTTAGATAATAATACTATTGAAAAAATTTTAGAATACATGGATTTATATGATAATGATTACTGATATTAATATTGATACACCCTTATTGTCACTTTTAAATAACATTCCATATATTTATTTAAAAAATATGAGTGGAAATGGAAACAAAGAATATAAATTGAATTTAAAACTACAGTAGAAAAAATGTTATTGGGTTTAATGCAATAAGAATATATTATTTCCCCATTGGGACCGTGAATATGAATAATATTTAAATGTAAGATGAATATATCAAAAATGTCCATACCATTTTAGTAAATTTTGGATCACAATAGAATTAAAGAAATGAATTCATATAAATCATTAAATATGTAATGACCTAGAAATTCTACGTAAATTTTATTTATTATATGGTAATTTTACGAGTCTGTGAAAATTGAAAGTCCGTTATTCTGATGCCCAGTGTGCCTGAAATAAATCTATGAACTTTTTTCCATGTACATTCAGTAACAGTGAGAGTGGGATTTTTCTAACTTTTTAACTGGTGTGCAGAATTCAAATCCGAGGACACCGTTGAACTCATAGCGTTGGTTTTCGCTTAAGGAGACATTCACCACGATGGCAGTAGGTTGAGGGTGAAAGATAGAATTTGGTTTTTTCATGGAAATAGAAATAAAATAAAATAATCTTTCATTTTATTTTTCTTATTGTTGAAACCTCCCATGTGGATGGTTTAATGGTGGGTACCACCTAAACTAAAACCTCATATGTGGTTTCTAAAGTGTTGGGGACCACCCGAACCACTACTAAATGTGGGGAAGTCCCTTGGAATCCTCCAAATTAATTAGGCCAATGGAAATTAATTGGCATGAATTTTGTTAAATATTAAGAAACATTGTTGTTGGAATTTTGGAATGTTCCTAATAAATGAACCTTCATAAATTCCAGGATCTTTAATTACCTCCCCCCTCTCCTATTTAAATGGAGCATGGGAGGAGGATTTGAGATGACCTCACCAAGAGATTAAGCGCTGGTAAAGTGTTGCGACGCCCGACACATGTAGGATTATTCTCCTCCAACAAAGAACACTGACACATGACATTGACTTCTTCCCCAGGACATCCTCCAATGTGGGATGTCTTCAGTCGATGGCCATACATACCTCCTCATTGACATCAACAAATAAACAAGGTACGGATTTAATTCTATGTGATTAATATTTCGCATGTTCTTCCCTACAAAACAAAGAATGCGGATCAACTCCCTCTAACTCGATGATCTGCATTTGTATTATTTTGCGGGTATAGGAATAGTGATTGAAAGAGGTTGTAGGGTTTGATGTTTTAATTTTCTTCGATACATGTGGTGAACCACCTGCAACATCTATATCTCAGAGAGTTCATGCCAATCAAACATGGCCCAACCTCTCCGCATTATCATGGTGATTATTTGTTACTTTCTTCGCAATGAATGCAACAGAGTGATCGTGCTACTCAATGGATGAGAACAATGGCTTGTTGCCGCAGTAGTTAAGGATAGAGGGCCAGCCAACCCGGCCTCTGGTGATGGAACAGCACACGCTCGCACCATGCGTCCAGCCATGGCAGACACCCACCCCATGACCTCTATCGCACCACCCTCGCAGCCCTCCACCGCCCAGGCTGATCCGGAAGGCTGCACCACCCATCGCGGGCCAGGCCAGACCCAGCGGGTCGGACCACCCAGCGGGCCAGGCCACACCATGGGTCGGGCCGGAACCAGTGGGTCTGTCCGGGTCGACCCAATACTAGTTGGCCTAGGCCAGGTTGGACAATGTTGGTCTGACCGGGACGGACCGGACCCAGACCTAGTACGACCCATTTACGCTCTTTTAACCATTACTTTGGCACCAGACGTCTGTTTGGAGAACTGTGAGTGGCCCTAGAAAACATGTGGTGAGATAGTAGCTTTGAGTATATCCCACTAGAGATTTTAATAATGATGGACTACAGTTAGGTTGGATTGAGCACGAATCCAACTAAGCCCTCTAGACAAAAATGCTAATAACTTACAGACCAAGCGTCCGAATGACACACCCTCTATTGCATTGAAACCACTATGACGTGGCGGTCCATTGAGATACTTCTTCATTGGATTTCATTGTAGTAGGAGTATCGACCAGTGTCCTGAGGAGTAGACCCTCCCAGAGAGGAGAAAACCTAGTGTAGGAACCTAGTAGTTAGTTGTGACGAGAAGAATGAATAGAGATCCTACGTGGGATTGTACCAAGCGACCACATGTGGGTTCGCACAAAGTGATCCTATATTGTTCATCACTGAGAGATATTTTTTGGGCCAGCACCGAGTGATCTCATGTTGGTCAGCATCGAGCAATCCTATGTGGGTCAGCACCGAGTGATCTTGTGTGGGTCAGCACCTAGTGATCCTCTGTGGGTCAGCACCATGAAATCCTATGTGGGCCAGCACCTATGAGATCCTTATTGGTTCTGAACCTAGCAATCCTGTGTGGGTCAGTAGTAGAGCCTCTTAACATAGTAATAATATTAGTAGTTACATCTAATCATATCAACTACTGTGCTTATTTTATACCTGGTGTGAGCTGAGTTTGTATATTTGTGGTACATTCCTTTGTGGTAATACCATAGTGGTATTATTCTATGTGGCATAATTGTGTGGTACTTACCTTCATGGCATTCCATAATTTGTGGAATAGTTGAGCTTTGGGATTTGAGTTCGACTCTATGTTTTCCTCATGATTGATATGGGTATTCTTGATTACATTGGTATATGTATGGTCATATACCTATGTAGTGTTGACAGTTTACTTCCTGCCCTGTGGATTACCCTTTGTGGATTTTGTGAGACCTTGAGGGTCTTGGGTTCTCTACTGAGTATCGTTATACACACCCATGCATGGGTTCTACCCGCACCTAGTTGTGTTTCGTGCAGACGACGAACATCGCTGATCAAGGATGAGGGTTCCAAGACTAGACGAGGCCAAGAGGTGGAACATTGGGTGTGTCGATACAAAGAGGAGACTTTAGGACATGGAGGGATGAGCAGGAGATCTGTACCTTCCCTTCAGATAGTATCCTTTGAGGACTTTCCAATAGCTACTTTCCTTTTTCTTCAGTTATATTGTTTTTCAGATGTACTTGTACCTTTAGCATTGGGCTTTTATTCCGGACCCTTTTTACATCCAACAATATATTTTTATATAGTTGACTTGTTTTCGTATCTTTATGTGTGCTTGGTTGAGTGTGTTTACATGTTATAAAGGCAGTGTCATCCTGGTTTTAGGGAATAAGCCTTTTGGTGCTAATCGACATCCCTGGCCTATAAAAGGCGGGCTTGGGGTAGTCACAACACGGGCCCTGGGGGACGGGTCGTAACAAAATACCATGAATATAATGATATACCTAATATAATATTTTGTGATGTAGTATATAAAATATATCAATTAATGAAATTTGATAAAAAAACATAATTTTATTATGAAGGAAAATTTCACATGAATAACCCTTACAAAGCATATATAATTGGGTTGAAAATTAATAAATGGAGTGAATATGTGTAACAAATGTAAATCTAAAATAAAAAGTAGTAATATAATATAAATCATAATAATTCCATTACACACATAATAATTAGAAAAATATAATCAATAATGATTTGATATATCCCAATGAATGTAAATATAGATAAGAAACCCCTTACTACTTTAGTAAATTCCAAATAAAAATACTTGAATGAAGAATCATGAATTATAACATAAAATAATATGATGTATAAAATATTAATGATATAACATATAAAATGGAATTATATATACCATATAAATAAAATTATTTGTATAAAATTAAAACATACCTCATTGAAGGGAAATTTAGTGGAAATTACTTAACTTGATTTTATATTTTGTTACATTTCATTTAACATATATATAATCATATATATATATTATTTTCATTATTAATAATCATTTCCACGATTAAACTATTGTCATTAAATCATTTATTTCATTTATTTCATTGATATAATTAATTAATTAGATATTCATTCCTATGTTGGTGTTTTGAGGATGTTTGATTTTAATATGAAAATTAATTTTAATGATGACCATGTGAAAAGTAATATTTTATCATTATTTCACAAATAAAAATCATGAGAAATAAAATTAATTTAAAAATATTTATAAATTTAAAATCATCCATTGAATTTTTTTTTGAAAAAATAAATACATTAAAATCATTGAGATATTAGTTCATAGAAACACATGAGTAACATTTCCATTTTTCAATGATCATGTGAGTAAGAATGTATATATTATTTTTTCCATCAAAATTTATTAAAATATCATTAATATCAAATTTTATATCTATATAACCTTATATATACCATCCATGTGAGATGGCAATGAAAAAAGAATCAAATCACTTCATGGTGGTGGTAATCCACAATTATGTACAAAAGATTTTAAAAAAGATTCAATGGATAGAAATGATAGAAAATAGAAAAATGATTTTATTTTAATAATTATTACCATCTAATAATTAGAATATTTATATTTTAAATCATTCATTATAGCTATTACTTTGAGGTTGTGATGGAAAATGAATTATAATAGTTAAAGAAGTTGTAGTTAGTTATGCACACTAACGATGGTTTCAATACCCATTTTATGGAATATGATATGGATATAGTTTTTTAATTACGATAATTAAAATTGAATATATTTAACACGACTTTTTATTATTTCGTCAGGGTTTATAAAATTTATTATTAATATACCATAATAAATAAAACTAAAACATTCAATTAGAAATTATTCATCCTCTTCAAGTAACTGCATTTTCCTTACATCTAAATCCATATATGGATATTGTTATTCCAAAAAATAATACAACGAGAAGATCAGAAGGGATTTATATAAGGTATTTGGTTAGGTTTTTTCTATAATATAGTTCTTATAATGTGTGAGTAAAAGGGGAAATGTGATTCCACTTTATAGTTGTGGTAAAGGGTAGTCATGAAGTTTTAAAAAGTATTACATTAATATAAATTAATTTACAAGTAAATTTTATAAAACAATATATATTTCAAATATTGGATTTTTAGATTCCATTATACTTTATTAAAATTCAATTCAGGCATCTTTTTGTGATTATTTTCACTTTACCTATTTTTTTAACACCATTGAATACATTTTATGATAATCGTGATATTGATTTTTTTACTCATTTAAGAAAAATAAATATTCTATAAAAGGAAAAGATAACATAAATGGACTATTTTTTATATTATCAACTATATCTCATTCACTTTTCTAAATATTTTTTTAATGTATTTTAAATCATTTAATAAAATATTGTTTATTATAAAATTTAAATAATGTCATTTTAAACAATTCATTTATTTTTACTTTAATGTCCTCCATATAACTATGGAATTATAAAGTAGACTTTCAAAATAACCATAATATATTATAAATATCTTTTAAATTTCTGGAAAAGTATAAATAATATTAAACAAATAAATTCATTTTTTATCGTTTACTTTTTTTCTATTACACGCACACGCATTATTGGGACTTTTCATAAGAATTGAATGTAATTTTGTCATAAATACAGACTAGAAATAAAATAAAATCAATAAAATAATTTCATTATTATCACAATGATCAATAATATTAATTCATAAATTATTTTTATCTCAATATAAATATATAAGATATATTTAATAACATGTTAGTGATTTTTTGTATTTTAATCACATAAAATAATATATAAATTATTTTCAAAGAAAATTGTACCAAATTTCTATAATATAAAATATTCTATCTGTTTACTCAAAAAAATTAATCCCTCAAATAAATCTATTAGAGTTTTTTGTTTCTTATTATATGATTTTTAACCTTAGTTATTCGATTTACACATTCCATGGTGAACAAAATTTATGACAGTTACAATAAAAAATTAAAAACGGACATACATTTAAAATTTTTAGTTCATTATTCATAGTATTTGATATATTTTTCAATATTAAATTCATATGTAATCTGAAAATCTATTTTAATAAAAATATTTCATATGAAGTTAAATTGTTTTTTATAAAAGGTTATTTTTTAATCCCCAAAATGAACATACACTGAAATCAAGTATAATACAGATTCATATATAATTAATTTTATTAACTATATATAAAATATAAATATATTAACTTGATAAAAAATTAAATTCATTGTTTGTTATTTAAATGAGAATGAATAATTGTTTTTAAAATTTTTTGTTCTTCAAAATTCATCGTAAAATCAATCATTTCAGAATAATCCCAAATTATAACCCCTAGATAATTTTGATATTATTATTCAAAAAATTAAAATATTATAATAAAAAAATTATAGGTGTTTAATAAATGAATGGAAGTATTTTATGAAAAGAATATGATACTATTTTATTAATAAATAATTATTTTACAGGATAATAAGTCTTTATGAAAATATTGACTTTTAATATCATAATTATTAATCTATAAATTGGTATTAAGTCGGACTATTATATGCATTTCATAATGAAATTAATAATTTTCATATCCTCCAATTTATGAACTTGGTAATAATATTCATATTTAAATAATAAAAATATTTATTTCATTTAAGCATCAAGATTCATATTGTATATGCTATTAGATATACTGTTTTTTAAATTAAAAGGGTGTTATATTCTCCCCCAACATATTAAATAAATTAAATCCTAAAAATGTTATGTTTATCTCAATAATCAATTGTATTCTTTTTTAAATACCATTTTTGAATAATAACATCATAATATGTTTAAAAAATTATGTTAAAAAATAGGAATAGGGGAAAATGATCATTCAGAAAAAGCACAAAACTATAATTCCAAATAATAGAAAATAACATGGATGTAAAATATTTACATGGAGGTAAAAAAAATTCCATTTAATGATGAAGATTTATATAAAATATAGAGGGTAAAAAAATCAATGATCATAACAATGTTAATAACCACCAAACCATATGTCAATGACATGCTAAAAGGCCATCAATTCACCAAAATTGATAGTAATATGATAAAATTTTTACATCAAAATCCTATTCTTATATTTTAGTAATTCATTTACAATCTATACCAAGAACATCAATAATTATACTTACATTAATTTAATCAAATCTATAATCTCAATTTCATCATATGGTTGTGAGTTTCAATCACTTTAAACTGTTATATCATATTTTTGTCCAAATAATGTGCATTCAAATTTAAATCCTAAATCATTGTCAACAACATATTATTAAATATCAAGTATATATGATTATTAAATCTTATTCTTCATGTTTATAATAAAACAACAATGTTTATCACATGAAGAAGATAATATCCAATATCAATAAACATTCTTGTGAATATATAAGAAATTTAACTCCAAAATTTTCATGATAACACCAATTGTTCGACATCAATAATTTATTAAAAAATTACTCTATATAAAAATTAACCTCAATTAAATAAAAATTAATGGATTTTATAACATTGAAATTTTTATCATATATTTAATCATAAATCCCTAAAAATGAAATAAATTTTTTTCTAAACAATGTATTATGTTTAATCAAATGTGTAAAAGTATATAAAATAAATAAAAAACGTCCATAATATAATTATTTACATAAAAATAATATCAATTGAAACTAAAAAATGCATTTTTATTCCTTTTAACTTATCATAACCACTAAACATAGAAACCCTTAATGTTATCAGTAAATCTTATTATATCTTCACTTGAAAATATCATAATCTCCAAATTTATTGAAACTATCCTATGGTACCAACTATATAATCCCAATTCTATCATTCCCAAATACATTTCTAAAACATATTATTTATATTTCTATATTTTATTTCTTTAATCATGAAAAAAATTCCCTTAAACAAAAAAACAACAAAATGATAAATTTTACAATTTACATAACAAAGGGCCTTTTAGGTCATGTGTTTCATAGACATAAGATTTACTATTATATATAAACATAGATACATAAATAAATAGTTCATAAAAATATTAATCATCTCCCCGTAATTTATTCAATTATAGGTACCTTTTCAGACATAACATACTGGAAACTATTCTTAAAAACCTGAATAATGGGAAAACATAATCAAGATGAGCTCAAACTCTTTGTAAGGTTAAACATTTTCATTATCAGTTTTATGCCACCAATGATCATATTATCGGAACATTGGTATGATGAAATAATTAAGGTGCATGATCAAGAAATAATATATCATATACCCCTTAAAACATGAATCATATACTAAATATTCTTAAAAATAGAGTCATATACATTAACAATCCTGACCAACTCCAAAACAATCCTTGAGAAAAAGATCCAATAAAAACTAATAGAAATCATCATGAAAAAATGTTGGTACTTTAAAAATTAATTTTCAAAGAAACAATAATTGAACACATAATGATGGGATAACCTTTTCATGTTAATATATATAACTACTTTTGAGTAACCTATTTGACAACTGACATAATCAACTCTTAATAGATTATTATATTTAGTCAACCTTATTGTCATTTGGAAATTCTTTAGGGAGATATATTAAAATGAAATATCATCATTAGCTATATCATCCTCACCCATCATTATAAAATATGTCCAATAACATTAAATTAACAAAAACAAATGAAATATAAGATATTTTAACATAAAAATAATCATTTTTCATATCATAATTTAACTTTGGAAAAGAATGATGTTCTATAAAAATATCATTGAAGAAATATATATGTAACCATAGAATGAATATGAATGGGATCATTAACCAATATAATTAATGGATCATAATAAAACATAATGATTTTTTCAATTAAATAATATTAATACCATAATAGTATAGTTAAAAATATTCTTAAGTAAATTACATGTTCTTATTTTAAAATGAAATTTTAAAATCTAAAAAATAATAATATCATGTCAAATTATTTTTCATTGATTTTAAAAAATATATTAATAAATAATCAAAAAAAATATTGTTTAAGGAATATGAAAAAATCATTCATTTCATAAATATTTAAAATAAACATTCATTTTATAAAAAACTAAATATAGTCAGAAGTGACCCATTTAGAATACTTTACAAAACACCCTTTAAAAAAATTAGGAAAAAGTAAAAATTTATTATAAAAAAAATATGAAGTAATGAATTTTTATAAAATAATATTCTATAAAATAATTTATAATACATTGAAATATAATGGATAAATTCCTTATCTAAAATAAGACATCAGATCACTATCACTCATAAAAAAATAAATATTTTTATTTAAAACACAAGGGAGTAAATGGAAAATAAAAATAAGAACAACATTCAAAAAAATATGAAATAAATAGATTTAGATTAATGAAATAAATTATTATTATTTCTTATATAAACCCATGATTATAAAGATTATAAAAATTAATAGATATTCCATCACAAAAACCCTTACCATTCTTTAAATCTTGAGTTTAAATCTCTTGACAGAAATGATATCATATGAGACATTAATTACAATCAATTTAAGAATATACATGATATATAATGTCATGTAGAATTATTTTCACCTCATAAATGAATATATTTTTATAATATAAACATATGTCCTAAGTAAGTAAACATTTCTCTAAATAACCTTACAAATATTCTGCTATTGAATTCGAAATTAAGCTATGGAGAGATAATGGGTTACAAAAAAATATAAAAAAATTGAAAATAAAATATAATTGAAAAATATTATTTTTTTTAAAACCCTGAAATTTTCAGAAATATTGATCATAATATATTTAACTTATTAGATAACATATATTACATGAAACTAAGAGTTTAGGAGATCCAACTAAAAAATAATTAAAAATTATGTTTCTACTATAACCAATCCATTAAATTAGAATATATTAATAGAAATAAATGATTAATGAGATAAATATAAAATTGAAACTATATATCAAAATATTGAAAAATAATAGAAAATTATTAATCAATTTGTAGTAATGTCATTATAATTTTCAAAAATACATTTTTATCAAACATGGGATATAATTATTTTTTGAGTAAATATTTTATTTGAAAAATTTAAGAAAATAATTTTAAAAAATAATTTTCATTTTTTAGTTTAAAATGTTATCATTATCTTAGGATGAGTATTTTTAGAATTTTTAAAAAAGGTAAATTTAATATTAAATTGGGGAAAATATATATTTTTTATGTAAAAATGTCATTTCATTTCAAAAAAATATGAAATTTAAAATAAACATTATTTTTTAAATATGATTCCAAGTTAAAATAGATATAAATATTTATATTTATTCTACAGTTTAATATTTGAATAATATTTATAATGTATTTTCCTATAATAATATTATTTGTTTTGAATAGGATATATTTCAAAAAAATGTTTTGAATAGAATTATGTTTCTACATAATGAGTAATCTATAAAAAACTAAATGGTAATAATTGAAATTAAATTTATATATTTTATATTTATATATATTAATTTATATTCATATAATTATTATTAATATTCATATAGAAAATATAAAATCAACTTATGCTTGGAAACATCATTTCATAAAAACTGTTTTTCGTTGAATTTTGATGGATTTATAATAAATTATATTCTACCATATATTTGAGTTGATTAATGAGAATTAATTTGATATTTTGAATTAGTTTATCCATATTTGGAAAATAAGACCCTTTTATTCATTGTTTATGTTGAATATTAATTATAGTAATTTTATTACAACGGTAATGCGAAAGGAGGTAATTTAGTTTACAAAGGAATTGATAAATACTATAAATGACCCTAAATAATTCCTTAATCTTATGTGATGATTTCATTACATGCATATTATTAAAAAATTAAATTATATGCAATTTTCTGTCCATTTAGATAATATTACAACATTCATTATAATTTTTTTCAAGAAAAGCTAAACATATTAGACTCTTGTTTTTAATAATTATAATATTTTTAATATAGGTAATATATAATACACAATAAACAATATATGGAAATATAATATATTAATCTTCAATATGATAATTCATATTAAATCTTTATTTTTGAAATAATAACATTAAATTCTTACACAACAGTAAAGAAAAAATTATTTAATGAATTGAAAAACAATTAATAGATTTAAAAATTAATAAAAGTATTATAATATTTGATAATTTACGTGAATAAAGAATATTCTTAAATAAGACAACATTTTCATTTTTTATTAAAAGTTATTTTCTTATTTATATTTTCTTCAACATGTCATTAATGTCAAATTAATGAATATTGTCAAAACATACAATAATGATATATTCTTAGATTTTTTTTAATTTTTTTTAAAAATAATAAAATAATAAATTAATAAAAAGGGTATATGATATAGTATAAACTTCAATACCTTTTGAATTAATACTCAATTTAAAATCAATTTCCCCAAGAATATTTTTATTATATTTTAGACTTTTTAGATATTCAAAAAGATCCCCTAATATAAATTATAAAAGAATACATCTTTCCATACCTATTTAAACCCTTTGAGCCTCCTATATCCAAAAAAATGTACAAAATTCTTTTATAAAAATACATATTCACATTATTGAGGTTATGGTCCCCAGAAAACTCAAAATATAGATATCTTAAGTGGATATCTAATGTAGTTGTATCATTGAATACGATTGTCACCTTAATCAATCAATTTAATTTTTAAATTTTATTTTACTTCTTATAAAATAGTAATATTATAAAAAAATACTAAATAATATAAAATTTTATTATGATTATAAAATCGGCATTATCCACCCTCATTCCATCAAATGGTATGTGAATGTATTGATATTGTTTACGTATGTCTTACCATCACCACATAGTGATTCGATTCATGTTCCATCACAATAATTAATAGATGGTTATTATGATGGGTATAAATTTTACATATTATTTTAATAAAAGAATTATTATTATGTAATGATAATATAATATCTACCTTTTTATCTTATTAACCATCAGAAATAAATAATTCCATTCATGAATACTTGTAGATTACCACCTCCAATTAGATATTTGATTCGTTTTTCATTTATATTTTTATTAGATTATAATGGGGATGGATTTTATAAAAATATATGGTATAGATAATATAATAAGGATTTTTAGGGGTTGAAATGTCATTTTAATTTATCTTATTCAAAAATTCTAATCATGAAAACAATTTTCATTTGTTCGTATGATATAGTGTATCCATGAGAGGTGTAATTTATTTTTCAACATTCATGCGTATGAATTCGTCCCATCTCCATAGCTCCCTACCTCTCATCACACCTATTATCTGATAGTCCTTTACCTAAAGAGCCCTTTTCTTCCCTTCTCATCCCATTCTCCCTTGAAGCATAATTAGTTGTGACTTATGTCTTGTCGTTATCATCATCATGGATAAACAACACTTTGTTTTAATCAATGACAGTTTTTCAATTTTGGTTATTAGTAGAGGCGTCTAGTGAGTATCCCTTATTTGGATCACACGTCTATGCTACTCCAAATCTATTATTTCATTACCTACCATTAAATACCCTATATTGGTCATGCATAACTGTGTGGATTATGTTTTTCATGAGGTTGTTGGTGTTTTGGTTGAAGGCGCTTTCCCCTTGTTCATTCTTTCATCTCCCTTTTCATTCCTCTTTCTATTTTTGGTTTTGTCTCTTTACTGTTTTTGGGTATCTTTTGTTTGAATTCTATTTTTATGATGATTAGATGGTGATTTGATGGTGATTTGATGGATTTTTCTCTTCCAATCGTCTATCGTGGTATCTTGAGTTTTCCACTATTGTGGTTTTCTTTCACTTATACTCTGCTCTTCCATTCTACTCCAATGATCCATTATGAGTCGTTATGGTGTTGTGGTCTTCATGGAGGGTATTAGACATGTTTTTTTAATAGAAATTGGTCTCTTAGAGGCATGACAATCATTGTACAATGGAAATGACAGTGGTTAAATTATGATGATTGTTCTCAGATGATGGTGATGATGATCGAATGGTGACGATGGTTGTAATTTATATAAAGTTTATAATGATGTCATGTTGACGATGGTGACGTTTTTGGAGAGATGATGGCACCAGTGTCGTGTAAATGTTGTGACCCTCGTGATAGTGTTTAACTGTTTCTGGAATAGAGGAGGCGTAGAACATTGCAGTTCTCAATGAACGAAAATTCAATTTAGGTGGTTTTAAATTTAAAATTTTATTTAATTTGGTGGGTAGCGATAGTTGTTATTGGAACTATGGTATTTAAATTTTATCTTGGAATTTTGATTTGTTTTTCAAATTACCATAAAATTGTTTTTAGGAAATTAGAAGAAAATAATTTCAATGAAGGACCTAGACTACCAAACCAAAACATACGTCAAAAAAGAAGCATATTTCACTTAGAACATTAATTTTAATAAATAATTGATAACATATATGTGATAAAAGGCATTAAGTATATAATATTTTGTATGATATATTTGATTATGAATATAATATATTTTTTTATATTTTTATTTACTTTATTGGATGTTCCAACATGTATAAATGAATTCAGATATTATGTAAGGTGTTTAAAACTCACATTAATTTATGTGGGATATATGTATTATATAACACCCATTTCATCAATTAGATTTAAATAAAAATTAGGATATTATCTTCTGATTATTATTATATAAATTAATATATTTATTTTATAAATTTACATTTCTATATTTCATGTTAATTAAAATTTAAAATACAACAACATTGTAAGGGTTTTATTTTACAATCTCATTATTATTTTGGATTTTTTTATGTTTTTCTATAAAATATAAAATATTTTTCTTCTTTTTAAAAAAAAATTCTAAAATTTTATTCACCAGCCTCTTATTTATTTTAATGTAGTTTTTATCCTTTTTTTTTATTTACAATTTTTTGGAAGGAATCACGTTATAATTTTCCATATGAGGTATATTGTGTCATTTCCAAAAATAGTATCGAAGGAATATTTTTTAAAATTATACTGATGGAATATATTTTACAGGATTCATAACTAATTTTTTATTTAATTCATCCGTTATATATTTAAAAGGTTATTTTAAAGGAAATTTTTTACATTTACATGTTTCCTATTTTTAGAAAAATTATGATATTTCAAAATAGAAATATTATTTTCCTCATGAATATTTTAAAAATATTTTGATGGTATTTAAATTCATGAAAGAAAAATACTCTTTAATTCAATTATTATTTATTGTGGTATTAGTCCAGTGAGTGCATCTTTATTTTTCATTTTGGTTGTTTATGTATATGAGGAATCAATATTACTGAACCCAATTTTTGTCATGAGTTCTAATATTATGAATGTTTTGAAGAACCAATTTATTATCATGGGTTTTGATAAGATGAAATCATTATCATTAGGTGGAACACATATATATTATTTTCATTATATGATGGGTGTAACCTATATATTCCTCCAATAAATTGGGTGCATATTGATATCTCATGATATAAACTAAAATTAAGTGGGAAGGGAACCCATTTTAGTAAGGGACCCTATAAACTATGATTGTCTTGGGAGTAAAAGGAGAATACTATGAAAGTTTTGGCTATTTACCAATTCCGTTATTTTAATAATTCTGAGGAACCATAACTACTAATGATATTATTTTCTATACTTATGTGTATTACACAGTTCCATGTATCATGCCTATATAATACTCTCATGGTTCATGTTATTTTATTTATGTAAAATTCATCACTTATGAATATCCATTATTTATTAATTGATTTAATTTTATGATCACTGAAATATTAAGTATTGTTTTCAAAAATTAAAATCTTGTACATATATCATTATTTTAATGTTATGCTATTATGATAATTGATATCACCATTATTTACCATTTTTAGCATCTGAGATTGTTATTTTCAACGTCTTCTGTTTACTAGGTTATAAAGAAATTTATTAAGTATGAAATTTATACGAAGGATTATAGTTATTATGAAAGAAGTGGGAGATGAGTTATATATTTAATAGCCCTATTTTTTATATGTGCATGTTTACTAGGGAACTATACATATATTATTATAGAATAGATCATTATGATTTTTGGAAGAATATTTATATTATTAGATGTAATATTGATGTATGAAAAGTATAGGTAATTATAGTTTTTATTAGATAAAGGTTTAGGGAACCATTTGAATTTAGGATTAGAGAGATTTAGTGAGATACATAGGGTTATGTATAATATTATTTTTATGTATTATAAAACATGCTATAGTTTTGTGGATGAACATGGATGACTGTTGCTAAACCCAAGGTGTCATGTAATGAAAATTTTTCATGATTTGGACTTCTTATTAAATTTTATTCCTGATTATATGATCTCACACTATAGTTATAATTTCTCACACTACTAGCTTTGGTTTTATTCAATGGATAAAACCAGATGGATTAATGGTAATAGTGATTGAGATGGATAATGAAAGGATTGATCACCTAATAATCAAATGTTTTGGAAGATTTAACGAATATAATTGTTTCTATTATCACAAAAGATAATGTGAGTATGAATTCAGATGATATATAAACCGAGAAACAGTAGGAACAACATTATGTTGAGTTCACCATGAGGTAAAATCCCAGTTCTTTTAGTTGTTTTATTAATCTACTAGTGAAAGTGGGATGGATCAATTCCATTAAGAAAAAATGTTGTATTCCTCATTGATTGGGAAATAAATTTTTTTCTAATATATTTATTATATGTAAGGAGATGATTGTCAATGGTGAAATATTATCAATTATTCAAGACAAAGTCATGAAATTTGTTCAAGAGAGTTGGATGATTTTAATGGGATATATTATAGTATGTATATCCATCATATTTGTTCATACATGGAAGGATGATAAATTTATTGAACAGTAAAATATGGGTGATGAATCTTTTATTACCAATGAGGTAAAAACAACAACACTTCTAGGGAACTCGTATAGTATTATCATCCAAGCTGAATGAAAGGTTGATCAAATATTAAGTGTCTTAATGCCAAGTCTCTGATAAAAGTTATCTATAAGTGACTTTTTTATCTATGAATAAATAATTTTACGTTATATAAAGTTGGATATAAAAATATTATTTACCAAAACTTTAGATTTTTTTAACATATAATGAAATATTGAATTAAAATAAATTACAGAAACCATGAATAATAGAATTAAATAGGGAGTTTAATAAAGGAGCTTTTCATTAAAAATGTTGATGGTCAATCCTTAATTATATAATATAAAACACATTTTGAAAAATGGAAGTAGAGTAAACCCACTAAACTAAAGGTTAAACTCCAAAAAAACCACACACAAATTCTGGGAAGATGGTCCTATGTGTCCAATGAAAAGAAACTCAAACATGGGAAGTAAAATTAACAATATTTTGAGACTCATAAAACATATATGGATTATTAAACATTATTTTCAATAATATGATGAATGGAAATGATTTTTGAGAAAATGTATTTAGTTATAATGTGATATTTTATGTAAAAAAATTATTTATCAAGAGATAAACCTTAATATTTATAAGATATGTTTATAATAATTTTTAGTTCAGATAACGAGATGGTTGATGTGGTAAAGTAAAAATGTCCTCGTAATTGGTCAGTAATTTGATTAAAATGTATCTTAGATTAATATTGACGATTTTTTTGAATGAATCAAAATTATTGTAATATATTATAGAATATTAGATTAACGAATATACATTATTTTAATGCGAAATTAAAAAAAATTATGATATTTTGTGATAATATTTAAATAAATAATAGATGAAAATGGGATTCAAATCTATTTGATATTTTGGTTATAATCTTAATCATGATTATTTAATTAATTTTTATATAGTTATTTATAGAGTGATTTAATTTAAACATTAAATGTTAGTATTGAATTTTCATTAACGTGGTATCTCTTCATATGTTGGTTTATTAATTTTGGGAAATATTTTATATAATAAAAATTATATGAGATTGAGTTAATTAATTTAGTTAGGTGATATATCTTGTCATCATTTTTTGGTATTAATTGATCTGTTATATGCTTATTCTAGTTCTATATGCATTAAAAATTCATATTGAATAATCATAATTTTTGTAAAAGGAAGATATTATGGTGAAAAATGATCATTGTATTAAATTACACATATAGATTTAGTATAGCTCATTATAATATTTTTCTACAAGGAATTATCATTTCATAGATCTAGGAAAAGTATCCTAGAAAAATAATCATTTCTATAACATTCAATTCAGATGAAATGATGGAATTTTAACTCCCCAATAATTTATGGTTTTATGTCATTATCTTCCTAATAACCATGTTATATATCATTCATTATCTTTACATTAGTGTAATTTTTCCCTTCCATGTCCATACATCCACTTACCTCTATTTTTAGCCTATCAGTATTCCTAGGTTAGAGTTATTTTAGATGACTTTAATATTTTTCCATATATCTTTTCCAGATGATGTTTTTATTAACCCACTTTACAATGTGGGTTTCCAGAATATTATTTTGTAATTTTAATACCTTGATTATATATATAAAGAAGAAATTATAAGGAGTAAATTTATAATCGGTGGGGGGATATAACAAACTGATATTTCATAAAATATGGTTTAATATATATTTAGAATATTTAATAAATGGCGTCACATGAAATAAATCTCTTAGATTAATCGAGTAACATTATTAAAATGCCATGTTCGTGTTATAACCTAGTTGTTAAATTGGATGGTATGAATGCGATAAAATGATTTTTGAAATAAATACCAAGGTAAAAATCAATATTAACTCACTGATAATTAGTTTGTAAATAATCAATAAATGTTTAGTACATTTCTTTTCTTCTTCAATAATACATTTTCTTCAAAATGTTGTTTTTTTAATTTTAGGGTTAAATATTATAATTAATTTATGGAACATAAAAAAATGTATTTAAAAAATTGTACATTATTTTTTAAATTAGAATGTTAAAATTAACGTTGGATTGTTTTTTATTAATATTCCTAAATGATTAATTTTTCAATGATTAGTGGAAAATTCTTGTTTTTTTAAAAAAAGTGAGTTCTTTTCAAATAAATTAAATACTTTGAAATACCCATTATATTTATTATATGATTTACATTTTAAAAAAAATATATATATAATCCAATTAATTACATTCAAATAATCCTTATTCATGATTTTAGTGTAAGTTTATTTTTAGGTTTAAAATCATAATTTCTTTTTTTAAAATGTTTTTAAAGTGAATAATGATTCACCATTTATTTTATCAAAATATCCCCTAATGAATAATTATATAAATTAAATTTAAATATTTTTTATATATAAATAATAAATTATATTCATATAATATTTTATACTATTTATAGAGTTAATATAAAATAGTAATATGCCTAAAAAATATATTTATTGAAAACACAATTTTAATCATACTTTTCTGGATAAATTTAAAATTTAATTCTCCCACATTTTATTGCTGAATATTATTAAATTTATTACATATTTTGAAATTGTGAGTCCTAATTTTGCAAATAGTCCCCTTTCTTATTATTCATTATGAGTAGGTACCACAATTATTTTATTACCATGGTAAGGGTAAATCGAATGATTTAGGTTAAATATAATATGATAATGATGTGGAAATGACCATAAATTTTTTCATATTATTTATAGATGATTAAATTCCTTTCATTTTGATTAAAACAATGTATATATGAAATTCTATATCAATTCAGACAATATTACAGCCATTAAAATATTTTATTTCAATAAAATACAAACTTATCACACTCTGGATATTTAAAACAATAATATTTTTAATATGATATTATCTAGATGTTATTTTATACTATAATTCTTATTTTGTGAATATTATTTATTTATAATCATCATGTTAATTTTTTTAAATTTTTTTGAATTTATAAAAATTCTCAATTTTTATAAAATGCATACACACTAATTGTTGAATTAAATAAAATATAAATTAAATGATATTAAAAAAATTAAAATTATTAAATATTGAGATAAATTATGTGATATATGAAATATAATGATAAACATTACATGTTATAGATCTATATAAGGGTTTGTTTATGAGATATATATATATATATATATATATATTAATACTCTTAATTTCAATGTAATGCTGAATGTTGAAATGGACAATAATGATATTTTATGAAATTAATAATTTATTATATTTTTTTGAAAATAAATAAATAAACTATATAAAAAGAGGATAATATATGTTATAAAATTTCATTAAATTTTAATTTATATGCCATTTTGATAGATTTTACTCTAGAATACATTTATTATATTTTAGTGTTTCGAGAAATTACAAAAGAGCCCCTCACCTCTATTATAAAATAAAACCTCCTCCCTTCCACCTTTTCACTACATAAACATTAGATATAGAATTAACTCTTATAGTTTATTTTCGAAACATCCATAAAAAATTCTTCATGTTATTTTCTCTATAATAGACTAAACATATATCCCATAATAAGATATCAAAAGGAGTTGTCTCAATGAAGAGGTAATCACCTTAACCGATCACTTTTTTATTATTAATTTACAACTTGTTAAATAATTATGATATTAATAAAATAATTAATTATGTATAATTAATTTTTTAAATATTATTATGATTTTTAAATATAATTTTATTCACCATTATCCCAGGAAATGTTAAGTGAATGTATCCCTCATCCGTATGTTCGACATACCATCAATACGTAGTAAACTAACTCATTTTTAATCATCATAATTCAAGGATGGTAATTATTATAGTTTTAATGATTATATAAGATATTTATCAAATAATAATTCTTCTATAATTAAAATTTCATATCTACATTATTATATTCTAAACCATTGAAAAATAATAACTTCGCTAGTGCATACATGTGGACCACCACCACCAAGAAGCGATGTGATTCATATTTCTTTTATGACTCAGTTGAATGACAAAAATGTTATATTTGATTAATATAAATGACATATATGATATATTATTTATTCTGTAAAATATTAATTATTATTTAAATTTATTTTGTTCCTTTCGATGAAATTTGAAAATAGTGTTCATGGGTGTGTATGACCCACCATCTCCCTGAACAGTATAATTCATTTTTCAATATCTTACATTTATAAATGACTCAAAATGTGTATGTAATCATTAAATATGATATTTAAATCATCATTACCATTCTGGATATAACGGGACCATAATCAAAGAACAAGGATGAAAATACCAAACAAAAACATCTCTAAAAAATGAAGCAGATATCAACAATAATAGATATTTTAATAATTATTAGAAAAAAATATGATAAAGGTATTCAAGAAAATATTAGAGTATGATATATATTAGTATGGTATGTTATATATCTCTAATAAATTTATATTTATTTGACATGATTATCCAATTTGTATGATGTAATTTATAACTATGGTACGCGATTTTCATGTGACTTTTATTTCTGAAGGGCATGTGTCTTCTATACAACTTGTTTCTTCTATGTTGTGTATATAATGGACATGACTGTATTTTATAATTATTATCATTTATATTATGGGGTTTCAATGTCAATAAATATTTTTCTCTATCGTATGAATTACAATTAAAATAATACCAAAGTGGTAAGGGGGTTATTTCACAATCTCTATGTTTCCAGAATGTTTATTCATAAGTCTCTAATGGAAAAAATTCCATTTCTATTTTTCTAATGATTTTTTAAAAAGGTTTTAATATTATTCTATGATTTATTAAATTTATTTAACCCTTTTTAATTATTTATATAATGTTTTTAAATGAATATAGTTTTAATTTTGTCAAATAAGGTACATTGTTACTTTTCAAAACAAATATATTGAAGGAATGCTTTTAAAATTATTTGTCATGAAACGATTTCCAAAAAGTAAGGGCTATTTTTTCCTTTTAAGAAACAATTACAAGTCTAATTATTTTTAATGAATATGTTTTCATTTAAATGTAAATATTTTTTTCAAACTAAAAATGTGCTTTCAAAATGGAATAGATATTTTCCCCAATAAAGATTTTATAATATTTTAATTTTATTTATATTCATAAACTAAAAATACCCTTGATTTAACTTATTATTTAGTAGGGATATGATCCATAGATAATATATGTATTCTCCTTTATAGACTATTTATGTTTATTATTATTGAATTTTTATATAACCATATTAATTTATTAGGTTTAGATATAAGGAATATTTAATGAAGATAATTTATTTTTATTGGTTCTAATTTGTTTAATTCATTAAGATCTTATGGAATAAATAATTATAATTATAATAATTTGATTGGTGGGACCTATATCTCCCTCTAATGCATTATGTAAATATTGACATCTCATGAGATAAACATGGCTCGATTTTTGATGGAACTATTTTAGTAAGGGACCATTCCAACCATGATAGTATTGGGAGTGATTTTTGAATAAAATAATTATTTAGGGAGTGAATCCATTCTTCCATGATAGTCTTGTAGAAGAGCCTTTTATACTAAGGAACCAATTATCAATTCTTATGTGTATGCCACAATTACATTTATCGTACCTATATTATAGTTTGTTCATTTATGTTATATGATTCCCTTATGATTATTGACTTATTAAATAATTTTATTTATACCATGATTTAGTATTATGATCTTTTATGTGTATGTTATGGAAATAAAAGGATAATATCATTTTATTATACACTTATTTCCATATTATGTTTATGTGGTCATTTATAACTTCGATATATAACCTTTCTATGATTATGAGATCACCCTTTTCTTGTGTTCTTTTACCCAAGTTATGAATAATGGTATTAACTATTATATTTCTATTGATGAATCATGTTATTAAAAAATATGTGGGAGAAAACAAAGACATTTTATGAACCACTTGTTTATGTTTTAATGATTCCCAATGAAAGAGACCTATATGATTCTAGCGTGGATCATTATTTTGTGTATATAAAATTTCTCTATCTGTATTTAAACTAAATATATAAAAGTTATGGGTTACTATATATATCACACAAAATCATCACATAATATAGTAAATGAAGAGTTAATATGTCCTAATTAATGTAAATTTAGATGAGAAACTATTTATTACATTATTAATTTCCAAATCAAACACATTCAATAATTTAATAAAAATTCTATCATAAATTACCATGAAGTATAAATATATTCATGATATAAGAAATAATATTTCACTATATATGTCATATAAAACCAATAACTTAAATAACATTAAAAAATAATAAATAAATAAATTTTGATACAATAACCGTCCATGTGTCTTGAATTTTTGTGTATATAATTTAACACTTATATAAGAAACTTATATCAATTATTTGATTTATTAATAGAATTTTATATAATAATTCCTTATTATTTCAATTATTTTAATAAACTATCTAATTTCTTGATTATTTGAGTCTACATCTTTTTTTTTGAGGTTGTTTAGTTTATAACATCAAAATGACATTGTATATTGACCGTGGTAAAAAAATATCATTGATAAATAATATCTACAAAAAATTATGAAATAGCATTAATTTATATAGGTTATGTATAATTTGAAAACCTTACATGAATGATTGTTATGAAAATAGAATTATTTTATAAAATTGTTGATGATTGATTGAATGGACACAAGTATTCCATTTCATTTTTAAAATAAATTTAAGGGGAAGAAAGAAATTATTTGTTTATACCTAAAAGATAATTATTTTTTAATAATTATCAGATTATATATATTACTAAACTTATATATACCATCTATGATATATGGTGATCAAAATGAAATCACAACACTTGGTGGATGTGGTAATCCACTCATTCGCAAAAACGATGTTATAGTTTTTCAATAGTTTGATTGGAAATAAAATATATGATAGAATATATCTATAGGGAAATTATAATGTCACAAATAACATATATATACATTAAATACATTACTTTTACCATATTTTATAGGTAGTGATAAGAATAAATTATTTTAGTTTGCGAGACTGTAGTCTTCCATACACACGAATGGTGGTTTCATTTCCCATTTGATAAAAGAGGTTGTAGATATGTAAGTAAATTAACCTAATAAAATATTATAATATATAATATAATAATTTTATTATCTTATTATGGTTCAATTATATTCAATGTTGGTAAGAGAATAAATAAATCTAAAATTGTGTATTCATGTTATACAACTTATTTGGACAACCTCTATTAATGTACTCCTTAATCCCTCTATAGTTGGTGTAATTCCAAAAATACGACCTAAATATATGGTCGAATGATTTTAAAAATATAGTGGGGTTTTTATTAGATGATTTCATTTCTAAAATATATTAAAATGTTAATATAGGAGGTTCCCATTTATATATTAGTGGAGTGGAACTGTTGGAATTACTTAAACTATTAAATCAATATAAATTATATTTCATGGAAAATTTTAATATTTTTATGTATTCACAATAGAACACTATTATCAGTATGAATAATCTCATATAATAATATATGGAAAATTTTAGGTGTTTTTTTCATCCTCATATCATTATTTTACACACATTAACTCTTTTGACGGTTATTGTGATATTAATGTTTTTTACATTTTTTGGCCAATAATGTTACTGTGAGTGGAAAATAAAACCATAAATTAACCATGGTTGAAATTTATTAACATTTCTTATTTAAATGGCTAAATAAAGTATCATTATGTATTTTATATCACTTAATAAAATATTTTTTATTATAAAATACAATTAATGTAATTTTTTAGAACTATTCACTTAATTAGGCATTAAATTAGAAAATCTAAAGAAGAAATTAGAATATATAATTTTAAAATATCCAAAAAATGTTATATATATTTATAGAATTATTGTGGCACTAGAAATCATCCCAAAAAATTACTTTTAGAGTTTTTAATCTTATTCACTATTTTTTACTTTTAGCACAAGAATAATTATGGAATTGACTAATAATTTATGGTAATTGTATCAAAAAAGAATTAAAAAATTTACAATAATTTTGATCAAAATAACCGTTAATTTACATTCATGGCTTATTTTTATTACTATGTGAACATATAAGAGGTATTTTAATGTAAGACAGTGGTATTTGGTATTTTTTGTTACTTTATAGAATATGTAATTCATATTTAATGAAATATTGAGAAATATTACCATTATATTTAATTTTGCATGAGGATGGTTAAACCCCACTAATATAATAGAATAAGGCAATGCTTTTGTGTTTTTCTTAATCCTTATCATATTATTTTTAACCAAAATATCCAATTTACCCATTTTGAGGTGACAAATATAAAGAATAGTAACCATTAATAATTACAAAAAATAAAAGGGGATTTTCTAACATTTTTCTACCACATAATTATAAATATTTTATCCACTTATTAAGAGTCAAATGTTTTTATTTTTTGAAATATATAAGAATATAAATGCGTAAAATCCTATGGAAGTATTTTTTTTGAAAAATATGTTTTAAGCCACAAAATTAACCTATTCTAAAATAAATCATAATAATAATACATATTTAATTAATTAATAAATCCAAAATATATGTTTAATATATTAATATAATTTAAAATTGAAATCATAATTGTAAATTATAATGATACTAAAAGAAAGAGTTATAAAAATAACTATTCTTCACATTTTAATGCAATATCAATCATTTAAATAAAATTAGAAAAATCACTGCAAGATAATTATGATATAATAATTTCATAAATTATTACCTTTTTATAAATTGAATATTATAAATGTGATATATATTAATTATAATATTTTTTTTACAAAATTATGGATAATAATTTGTAAAGAAATAGTAATTTTTTAGAATAAATTGAATTTACAAAATAAATTAGACATTAATTCCTAATAAATAATAAATAATTTTTTTTACTAGTATAATTATATATATAATATAATGGGGATAATATTTTTAAAACGATAACATTTAATTGGTAAATTATATCAACCATTTTTAATTAATAATAATTTGTGGTTTTTATGCACGATGTTTCATAATGAATATGCCATAGAAAATAGTGTTCTTTTAAAAACATGGGGTGTTACTTGTAGACACATTTGAATAATTAATCATGAAGAAATAAAAAAGTGTTATGAAACCTTAAAAAATAGATCTTTCATAAATGTGGTGTTCAGAAGAGTGGTACCTCATATAGTCTAATAAACTAATTAGTCATCTATCAGAATTTATTCTGCACTATAAAAATTATTACTCACTCCCCCTTATTCTATAATTTTATATTATGGCCTCATTATTTACAGTTTCTAGGTGATCTAGGAATTCTGCTAGTTCAAAAATTTATTAGGATGATAAATGTTTGTACATTATATTCCAATTAAATTATAAGATATTTGTGGTACATAACATGCATTTCAGGAAACTATATGTGGAGAGATATGGGAATAATTTTAGAGATTATATATATTATTATAGTTATGAAACGATTTAGGTGATCTCATAAAATACATATTTAAATGATTGATTAAACCTTAATGGAACCATCCAGGAATGGTACACTATCAAGGAATAACTCTAACTGACTCAATGGTATGATCTTGATATTATGCACCATTTTGGAAATATGTTACCCTAATTTTCATTTTCCAAGAATTGGAGTTTGAGCTTTTTCTAATGAATATACGATTATTTACTCTGGAGGTATTTCCAATGATAACCCTTTTGACCATTGTTTCTTTATTAACCATAATTATATAATCATTAATAAAAAATACAACAATTTTATAATTAATTAATCGTCATAGTACAATAGGTAAATTTATAACATAATTTTAAAATTATATGATGTTACATGGAAATCAAAAATATACATCATGATGTTGATTACTAATTCTTTTTTTAGAGTTATGAATCCCCTCGAATGACTGATTGATTCTTAATATGAAAATATATATACTAGTTTTCTTTTTTTGGTTCATTTTTTTATTACACTTACAGAATGAATGAAAACAATGAGTAATTTTCTAAATAAGTTGTTGGCTCACCCATGGTTAAGGTGAATAAATATTCTCTTCTACTTCCTATGACATATTCCTAGGTTACAGAATTGGTGTCACATAATTAATTACAGAATAAATCTACTTATTAAAAAAATAAAATTTATTAAAATATTACAATATTTAAAACCATAAAATGAAATAATTATCAAGTAAAATTTCACGAATCATCAAACATAACATGAGTAAGGCTGTTATTGTGGGAAGTCTTTTTATTAATGAATGATATTTTACATGTATCAGCTACAAAAATAATGATGAGGGGAAAGAACACCCATAGGTTTCTAAAAAACCATTTACTTTGAACTATCTAGAAACATTATGTTCAAAATAATTTGGTTCTCTACATTTTTTGTTATTGATTTAGATTAAAAACATTTCATATCTCCTTAATACCATTAGAGGAAGAAATACCATCCAAGACTGATACCAATTGTAACATCTCTACCGAGACCATTTTCTCTGATTTTGATGGATGTTCCACAAACCTTAGGTGACTCCCCAAGACATTATGTCTACAATGAAATTCCAAATGCATATAAAATCATTAGGGTAGTATTTTTAATTTTTTTAAAAAAATTATTCAAACATACTATAATAAAAAACACACTAACCATATGATTTTTGATGTATAAAAATTAAAAACTAATTTAAAAAAAATTAGAAATATCATTGTAATAATAGACAATTTATAGTAAATAAGACACTCATTTAAATCATGACTCCTCACCAAGGTGTTACCAATTCTTGCTCATAGGAAATAAACACCTCTAAAACACATAGTTAATATATCTATATTAACAAGATCCACTGGTGAAGTATGATGTATTTTCTTTACTTATGTCACAATGACTAATGTCTATATACAACTCAAATCAAATATGTTGGGGGTGAGTAGTCTTTCAAATTTGGATTTCCCCAATATACTTACAACACACGACACTGAGACCGAAAACAAGTTATATAAGGTATTATATAAAATAAAGAGACTGAATAATTTTTTTTCAAAAACAATGTATATGAAAAACAATAAAAATAAATGATTTTTTTATTCTTTTAGGTAATTAGGAAAACATATTCAATGTTCCACACTATGACACACACACATGTAAAAAATGAAAATATAAAACTACTGAGTGGTTATATATCTGTCACAAAGTAATTAAAATGTTATAAATCCACACATGCTTCCAATATCACACTAAAAATTAATTCCATACCAATAATTCTATATAAAATCCATATATAAAAATTATACACCATATATACCAATAAATTATTTACTAATATTTTTCTAATAATCAATATGATTTATTAATTTTTTTTATAATACAATATTAATTTTAAAATAATTAAAATCATGCCTTAATAATATTTCACAATATTTCATTGAAACAAAACACATTTTTCAACCATGATGTATTAATTACATAATATATTGGAAACCATGATTTTCAACATATGTACAATAAGTGTTTTCTATTGAATATTTTAGTATGTTAGTATATAAATATAAGACTCCTAATTTAACATTATGGGAGTGATATATAATCCACATTTCTCAGGTCAACCAAACCATTAATATTATGGAGAGGAATATACCACAACACCAACAAAATTTTTCCATAATGATCTCTATAATACTAGTATGATGTTTCTCAAATCACACATTAAATTGTTAGATAAAAAATATTCCAGAAAATGATGAATGTGAATGTTTTATTGGTGTTTTATACTCAAATGGATAATAAAACCCCCCATGAATAATGGATGTGGATATGTAACGTCCATCGCATGATCACTATGAAGATAAACCATTTCAAAATTGGATTTTTCTATCACCACAACGTGGTGTAGCCACCATGGATGATCTTCCTTCGATATACATACATATAAGTGATGTAACATTTCTACTTTATATGTGCTAGTGTAAAAGACTGAATTTTTTTAGGTGCACCTGTCCCAAGAACATTTAATATTGATGGCACTATTTCTATTTTCAGAGTGTGTCTCATAGACCTCCATGCCTTGGAACACACCGAAAAGTTCCCCATTTGAACCTCCGCATATTTCAAGTGACCACAATGAGAACGAAAATTCCACTAACAAGATATTTTTCCCCATTTTTGGCCTAGAAAAGTAAAAATAAGCTCAAACTTTCTATGAAACACATGAGAACTCTTAAAACCCCAAAACCTAGGAAAATGTTTATGAAACACTACAACAAAAAAACACACCTCAAACATGGGGTGATGAACTATTATATAAATTATACGATATTATAATACATATTAAATTCAAATTATATAATTTCATTAAAATAAAAAAAATTCCAAATTTTTTAATGTGAACAAGATGATATGGAGTAATGAAAAGAAAAGATAATGATTAAGAGTTCTTACATTACTATTTGGGAAGACTACATTCTTAATAGACTCAATCATTCAATTGGTGATCTTTTTATGAAACTAAAACCATCATAACAAGGATAATGTTATTTATAAAGATAATTTGGTATATATTATTTTGGGAAATATGTTTAGAGTGGGAGAGGAAGTTAGGTGGTGAGGGGTTTAATTTAAAAGATAAAGAGAGATGTGTTTTATAATAAAGAATAAGAATGAAATATTTAATTTCTAAATAATTTTTAATCATTTGATTAAATCGTAAATACTTTATGAGTTATTAGTATATGGGTTTTTTATTACTTCTATAAACCCGAAAATTCATTCATTCCTCCCAATTAAAAATTAAATACTTCAAATAGTATTTTACTAAATCACCTTTGTGTTTACGTAATGAACGAAAAAATAAAAAATTTATATTTTCAAAATTCAAATATTGATATTAAAAAAATGAAATCAAATTTTCTAAATAATATTAATGTTGGTACTTTTAATATTTCATTTCACTACAAAAATTGATGTAATTTAAATAATTGAAAGCATGATTACAAAAAGAAATCAGTTATAAGTAAATTATTTCATTGAATGATAAATTTTTTTGACTGATATATTTACTTATTTAATTCATGAAAAATAATTTTTTAAAATTTAATTCATTATTATCAATAATTAGAATTTTTCTATTTTGATGGTTATGTTACTATTTAAACATCCACATTAATATAATAACTATTAATTTACTATATTAATAGTCATATTTATATAAATCATATAGTTTTAAACAATCTATTAACATATTTCAAATATATCATTCATAATTAATCATTCAACAAACTTCATATATGGGCTATCAATTCATGATTTTTAATATAAAAAATATATTTCTAAATTTTTTATCCTTTTTACAATGTTATTCATTGATGTGATTTTTCCTTGAAAACAAAACCCTACGGTTTTTAAAATTATTATAAATATAAATTTGTGTTTTAATGTACCTTCATATATTTTTTAAATTTTTATGTGGTTTATTTATACTTTTTATGTATTTCCATATGTTAATTTAATAAAATATTGATTGAATGTTTATGTGTAACCTTCAAGTTTTTTTTTGATATTATTTTTATTTATATTAGTTAATATACACTAAATAAAAAAGTATTCAGAAATTTTATAAAAAATAAATAATTGGTGAAAAATATTGATTTTTATCATTAGAAATAAAATAAAATAATTTTTTTTATTATTCAGATGTATCATTTGATGGTGAGAAATTATAAAAAATTTAAGTGGAAATTTGATGTTAAATTCTTCCTCCTGGTATAATAATCATTGTTATTTTTACAAATAGATAACAAATTAAATATTGTTTTTGAAAAATTTCACAAAAATTCATAAGAACTATGTAATTTTATAATATAATAAATTAGTATTCTATACCATATGTGAAATGTAACACCAACCATAAATAGACTATAATGTATATATAATTAAATTTAATCTTTTTGATTGGTTGTGAAATAAACAACCTTGAGCATAAATAATCCATAAGATAGTATACCATTATAAACTATAAAATAAATTGTTTGGTATGAATATTTCCAAATAAATTATAAAAATATGGTTATCTATTGATTATAAATAATATAAGAATAATTTAAAAAAATTAATTTCTAAAAAACAATATTTTTTCCAAAACTAAGGTCTAGTAGTGCATTGCACAAATATTTTGAAATTTATTTTTATAAATTTATAGAAAATTATTTGATAAAATAATAATATTATTATATATCATAACATAAAAAATAATTTATGGCCAATTTTATGTTTTTTATCAAATGTTTTATTCTTTGATGAATACTATACATTAAAAATATTAATTGAAAACATTCATTAAATTAAAATTGTTTAAAAGGAGAAATTATATTTTAAATTTATTTTAAAATAAAATTGGTTACACTATATAAAAATTTAACTAATTTATGTAATTTAATTAAATTTAACAGTAAATTATGATAGTAAAACCTTAAATAATTTTTATAATTTTCTATTTTGAAACACCCGTTTTCATCACGCCTGTAGATAGAACTGTAAATTGATTTTCTCAAATTTTATGAATAAAATTATGTAAAATGGATTTAATAATAAGAATAAGAATAAATTATATTTCTTAATTAGTTCAACATATTTTTTAATCATAATGATTTATGATTGTTGAAAAAATTAATTACCATAGTTTAGGTATAAATTGGTCTGTTGGGGGGAAAATCAAAAGATAAGGGTAAAAATGACATAAAAACATATAAAAATTATATTTTATGGAAAAAATTAGACCATAAAATGTATAATTCTCAATAATAATCTATTTCATCTATTATTTACATATAATTTTTTTACCTTTTTATATTCAAATATTAAAATTATGCCACTCACCTCACTTATAAAAGGTCACCCCCTATCCTCTCTTCTTCGAACCTTAATTTTTTAGTTCAATAAATAACTACCAATATATCTCCCCAAATTCTATACTATAATCCTAAAGTCCATAGATTTTTTATAAATAAACCATAGGAACACATTAGTTATAATCATGATGTGGTAGTCTGTGAAGAGCTAATCTTATTAACTATTCCTTTCTTTTTTATTTATTCATCTGAATCCTCCAAATTTTATTAAGTTATCATTATATAATTACAATAGTATATCCCATATAATAATATTTTATTAAATTATGTGAATTACCTATATCCATATCATCTACCATAAAATTATAAATGATAATGTTAATCGTGTTCATGGTGGATTACCACCTCATGAATTGATGTGACACATTTGTAATCAACATCTCTCATTATTGTGTATAACGACGAATATAAAGTATATATATGATATTTATAACATAATAATACCTATTAATTTATTATATTAGATATGAAATGTTTTATTTTATATTCTATATAGAATATTGTACTGTTGCTTTTGTGTCCGGGGGACTAACGCCGTATGAAGTGATTTGATTTTTTTCACAAACGATTATCATATAAGGTATTAAGAATAATTATATAAAATATATTTTATATTAATGATATAATTATTATTTTAATTAAATATTTAATATTATTAAAATATAATATATATTTTCCCTTTTCACTCATAGAAAGATTAATATGCCTTCTGTGTATGTGTGGACTTCCACCTTCATAACAAGTTATGACTGAATTATCGTCACCACACCACATGGATCATAAATATAAAAATATTTAAATAAATAATATTCTATTTAAGCTATTATTATCAATATTTTATGAAAAATTTTACTTACCCTCTATTTATAATGATTTTTGAAAAATTGAAATGATAATCATGTGTACGTATGACCAATTATCTTTGGGATAAAAAAATTCTTTATTCATCAAAAATATATTAAATGCATGTCCATAAATGTAAAATTTATATAACGATTATAATTATGTAATTATAATAATTATTGACATTATGTAACTATAAAATATTTTCATGTATTTGATCATTCATGGAAAAACATAAAAGAGAAAATAAGATAATTAACACTCGAAACAATAAAAATAATGAAATATAATAAAAGAATGGGTGAGAATTTATTATAAAATGACCGTACATGATATTATAAATTTCAATATAGTATCGGTATAAGTTCATAACCTATTTTAAACCAGTATATATATTTTTAAATAACGTTCATCCAAAAGGAATCATGAGGTAAGAGACTTCGTCTCAATTTCCCTTCCTTGAGGCATATTTTTTTATTGTGAACCAATTTTTTTAATATTCAGTATATAATGACCATTTTAAAATTAATACCATAAATACCTCCTAATTAATTGTATGTTATGTTTTATATTTTATTATTACATTCAACGTTATGTGGATTGATAATTAGTGGGAAGTAATGGATTTCATTACTCAATTTCATTATGTTAGCTTATATTACATCATCATTGTATTTAATATTATAAAATTATGTTTTTTGTAATTTTTAATTTTAATGTTGTGTATATATTTTTATTTGGTTTATTTATATTTTAAACACATATTTGACTCATTTAAAATCCATATTTCGATGTTATTACCATTGTTAGAGTATATTTCACAATCTCATTTTTATAGGGATTATTTATAAATTATTTTACATTGATATAAAATATATTATCATTGTATAAAATTAATTAAATATTTTATCATATTAAGATTCATGAAGTTTTAAAATAGTAATAACACTATTATTCACATTGGTACATAAGATTTCTGAGAAAATTCTTTTAATAAAATTTGATTTAATTTATTTCTTTGGTCAAAAATCTCATTTCTTCAAAAAAAATATTTCCTAAAAATGTTTGTAAAAAAGTTCATCACATTATTAAAAATTATTATTTAAATAAATTTTTACCTATTTTTAATTTTTTTAATATTTTTAAAGGATTTTTCAATTCCATTTGAAAAAATACTAGTTTGTATTTTATATATAATGTTAATATAATAATTATTTGGGCATGAATAATTTGAATGAAATTACATAGAAACATGTGTTGGTATTGTATTATCCCAACACTACTCTCTAAATATTATTGATTCTAACGCTAAAAAATAACATTGTTAGTTTTTTCTGATGATATTACTAAATGTGTGTTTTAAGAAATTAATATTCTCTCTAATATTTTGTAATTATATTCAGTTTTTTAATCAATACAGAATATTCATCAATGAGTTCTAAAAGATTTTAGTGTTTATAGAAACATTGTTCATATCATATGTTGGTTTGTTTAACATTAGTAATTAGCCCAATATTCAATTAATACATGAATGGTTTTCCATCCATACGCTAAAAGAATTTCCTATAAAACTGAAACATTATGTTTTTCTATGGATCAAAAACACTACATTGGGATAAAAAAATGAAATTCAACCTAATATTACTGTTGTAAATAACATTTCATACCCAATATTAAAAAATTTGAATGTATTTATAATCAAAATTATGTTTTCAATCAATCGTATACTAAATGAATGAATGTATGTATTATCACCCCTACGTTACTTTTGATCTGTACGTTGCATGTAGATAAAATTATTGATTAGGAAATATACATTTTTAGGGACCCTAGACTATGTAATAGGACCTTACTCTATAAAATGGAACCATATCCTACACTATGTAAACCAATACAATGTAGTTGAACCCTACATTTACTATT
The DNA here is from genome assembly GCA_963277665.1 of Viscum album. Lineage (NCBI taxonomy): Eukaryota > Viridiplantae > Streptophyta > Magnoliopsida > Santalales > Viscaceae > Viscum > Viscum album. The sequence goes on from OY728143.1 coordinate 1,023,299,884, forward strand.
CAATAATGGTTGTTTAATTTCTCAATATAATATGAGATTCATGCTACAATATTGACAATATTATATGATTATTTAATGATTCCATTAGACAAATACAATGGATCATTTTAATCAACCATATTCAACAGATAAAATCTCTCCTGCTCATAAAGTATATAATGACTCCCTTAAATAACCTGAATTTGAATTTTTGTGTTCTATCAAGAGATTATGTTTGATTTGGAATATGAAATAAAGACATATTCTATATACATTCTATGAAATTTCTTTTGAAATACACATATATATATATATATTCCTGTAGGACTACGGGACACCCTAAGAGGGGAGTGGAGAATCAGGGTGTCAAATTTTTCTTTTAAATTAATGGATCTTGTTCCCACATTGGAAGCAACTCTATTAACCTGTATGATTGATATGAGAAGCCATCAAACATTCACATGCAAAGAGAAAACACATCAATTTTTACTTGGTTCACCACTAATGGATACGTCCAAGGAGAATACGCCGACTGGTTTTGGGTCTTAACGAATTCCCCTATTCTTCAATAGATGTTGATTACAAAGGTTCGAGAACTGTAACTCTATCCCAGGATCACTGACTTTAAAACTGTTCAGGGATAGACCACTACATCCCTCGAGTCACTCCCGTTGACTCCCCCTGGCCCACTGCCCTTGATGAAGTCCACATCGGTTTATAGACCTGATGTTCTCTTTAATATATTTTCATTGAATTCATTGCCTCTACTTAGCACGAGACTCTGCTTGCAGCAAATTCCAGTAATGATGAATTTTAACGCACTGAACCACTAAACCGGATATCTATAATGTAAAAACTTGTTTCACTAACAATTCCACGCATCACCAACCCGTTGCGCAAAAGACCATACTGTTGCGTGTAATATTTCATTTTAGCACGAAAGAATATTTTGCGCAACAATACCATTTTTAGTGCAACTGATTTTTTTTACGCGACACCTCAATTTTTACGTGAAACTCTTCCTTTTTCGCGCAGCCCTGAGTTTTTCGCGCAGCTTGGGCTTTTTGGGAAAACTGGATAATTTCGCATAGAGCAGAATTTTGCACGCAACCCAGAATTTTTCACAGAGCTCAGAATCATTCACATAATCCTCTTTAAGAGAACCTTATATGCACATCAAACCTCATATCATCTCTATATATTCAACCATATGGAATTAGGGGGGTCACTGCTTATTTATAGGTGGCACCGACCCCTGTGCACAAAACTCCTCTTGGCGTGAAAAACTTCTCATTTGGCACGAAATATTTCACGTAGGTACCATTTTTCGCGGACCACTCAAGGTTTTTCACACAACCCATGCCTTTGTGGTTTTTCATCATTCTAATTTTGAAACACTATTTGTGTGAAAAACCTTGATCGGCAATTTCATGTACCACACTTTTTTTTCACACCCAACTTGAATTTTTCGCACACATCCATCATTTTTCATGCACCACTTCCTCTTTGCGCAGAAATCCTTTTTCCAACAATCCATGACTTCATTTTCCAATTTTGAAACCCAAAAATTTGGCAAAAAATTATAAATGACGTCACCATCAATACTGTTGTCTGCATGAACTATATGATCACATTACTAGCATACATTCTAAACATCCACTACGTATTGAAAATAAACAAAAACCATACTCTAATTCATTCATAGAAAATCCATGGTTCCAACAACACCACTGTATACCTGTGAATATATTTTACAGTACTCCTACAACAGATGGTCGATTCTGTTTTTTTAGACAGTCTACACATTGGATATATTTATTTTCAACCCCATACCACTATAAGATTACTTCTACTATTTTTGGATAATAAATTTTTAAATAATTTCCAATGTGGATTTCATCAGTATTATTCATTCTTGAATAAAATAATTTTTGAATAAAAAGATATGGCCACTCTCAGTTGTTGCTGAAACATTAAAGATTAAACTGAATCATCAAAAAAATAAATCTCTTTTGATTTATTGGAGTTTAAACTAGACTTAGTATGTTATGTTGAAGTGTTAGATTCTTGTTCTATGATGTGGTTACCCTCTTCCCTATTAATAAAACCAAAAGGACTTGTTTATATTTTTTCTAATGGTGTCAACAGTCTGCAATCAGTTGTGGTTTTGAAGTTATTGTAATAAGAGGATATTTCTAGTAGAATTCACCATGATTACAAAGGGATATTTGGTTTGGTGGACTAGGGGATATCTTTTTTCTTTAAACCACTATAAATTTTGTGTGTTAATTATTTATATTTTCCCTCCACTCTTGTTTCGTACATAATAGAATTATGCATTTATGCATAAATCACAAACAGATTAAAAGGAAAGAATTGTGGATGTTTTTTGAACATCTATAACTAACCCCCTCTAATGTTAACATTGTATTATTTTGATCTAATAATTTTAATAAATTGTTTAATTTTGGTGTAAATCTAGAGAATGATAAAAGAGAATATTTTTTGTACAAAGAAGACAGAAATGGATGATACAAAATAATTTATACCTATGGTTCATGCTCAATATTTTAATGGTGTCAAATATGGATGGTGGAAGTCATGATTGACTATCTACCAGAAAAATATGGCCCTCGATGTCTTTTAGAAGAACATCACTCCATATAAATTTCATGAAAACCAATGAATGTGGATTTTATAACATAAGCCAAATATGACAACAAGTAAATGGAACTGAATTCTATAATAAGTGGTCTCAGTCCTAAAACGATTAATAGAGTATCACAGTGCCCCACTACTTTTAAGACGTGAAAAACAATTATAGTTTCTTATAAAAGAACAAATAACACTAGTAAAGAAGTTATGCTTCAACCAAATTAAATATTGTCACCATTATAATGATTTATGGTGAATGAATATAAAAAATTAATGGATGGTAAACATTGATTTTCAATAATATTAGTTCCCTGGGAGACCCCACTAGCCAATATGATCTAACACTAGTGGAACATAGAGTACATACCTCTAAATTAAGTGGCATATATGCAACTATTCAACGATCATCTCGTATCACGAATTTGAAAATGAAGGAAATAATTCGAACATTGATGGCGTATAAGGTAGAAATTAAATATGAATATGAATATCACAAGTTTTTATAAATGGATAATATTACCATTAACGTGACATATCTAAAGAATGAATTTATTAAAAAACAAAATTTCAAACCAATCAAAACATCATAATCCATATATTTTGAAATATAATTGGCACAAATAGCAATAAAATTCAAAAAATTATAAAAATAAAAAGAGAGGCATCATAAAAAATTCAAAAAGGAATAAAGATAAGAATAACAATCATGAGGATACAAATTAAATAAAACATCAAACATTTATACCCCAATGGATAGGGTAAATTAGGAGAACAAATATGAAATAATAGAATAATGATGATTAGGAAATTAAGGATAAGAGAGCTAAGAAAGCTACATGGAGTATATCATAAGACTTCGTCATCACTTCAAAATATGATTCATAAAATTAGATGGAAAATATCAAATCCAATATATGTTGTATGGGAGAGGAAGAGGGATAGGTACAATCATATTAATCTTATGCCTTTAATTCTGATTTTTTGTTAAAACACAATTTTGAATATTAATTTTCAACTCTAAAAGAGAAATATGTTTCATTAATTAAAAATGATGAAACCATTATAAAATATTCACAATGTAATTTTAGGTGAAAGATACACTATTCTAAAACAAAATCGATATCTAATTGAAAATTTTAAATCATCTACATCAAAATATATTGATCATGAAAAATAGTAAAAGAGTTATAGTATAAGGTAGAATTTTATATCAATTGATCATATATTTTAACTAATGGAAAGAAAAATCAGAATGAGATTCTTGGAATTAATGTTATTAAATTAAAAAAATTGAAATAGGAATAAAGTAAGAAAAAATCTAAAAGTATATGAAAATTATTTTTTTCTAAATTCAAAAAATGCATCCCCTTATTATTATGGAAAAAAGGTCATCACACTGACAAATGTTACATTAAAAATACTAAAATTAGTCGCCTTAAAATGTATTCTATTTATAAAAATATATCTTAATCAAGTGATATTAATTATTTAATGATACATTATATAAGGATTCCAAAATCATTTCTGGATAACATTACTGGACGCAAGAAAAAATGGTTACTAAAACCAAAAACGTGTTTAAATTATTTTTCACGAGAAAGGTCCAGAAAATAAAATTATATATGGTATATTGATAGTGGTTGTTCCAAACACATGAGTGGTGATTCATCAAATTTAGATACATTGACTGAAATGTATTGATGTTTAGTATTTATTGGAGAAAAAAATAAAATATTAATGTAGTTTTAAATGTTGGAGATCTAATGTCTATATAATTAAAAAAGTATTTTATATAAATGGCTTAAAAATGAGATAATTATTTATCCAATATTTGCGGTTTTATTTTACGTTTATTTCTATAACAATTATAGCTCAATTTTCAATGATAAACTGCATAAATTTATATTTCCATTAATATAGTATGTTTATAGTTTGTATCATAATTCGTTTTTTAGAAAAGTGAAATGTTAAACTTTTAATAAAAATCAGTCATGGATCAAGAATAGATGAAATAGACATTGAAATACAAATACTTAAAATAAATTATAATTGAAACAATTATTTTTTTTTCAAATCTTATCATTTAAAATGATATATTTTTTATTTCATGTCAAAAAACAAACAATAAAAAAAATATTTCTAATAAATTAACTAATTTTCAACAAATAAACCACTATAAATTATCCATATATACTTATTTGGTCCATATATAGTTTCATGTTTGTCTAGTAAATTTTATGTGTTTATTTCAGTTGATTATTTTTCAAATATTACTTGGGTTGGTTTTCTAAAACTTAAAAGTGATGTGTTCATTATAATTGAATTTTTTTTCAGAATTATTCATAATTAAAAGGGATTTAAAATAATTTAACTAATATATGATTAGGGTATAGAGTTTTAGAATCATTAATGTAACTATTTTTCCTCAAACCTGGTTATTAAACAGACCTCCTCTACTCCATGAACATCTCAAAAAAAATTAATTGGTGAAATATGAAATAAAACTATTCAAGAAATTAAATGAACTATGATGAATGAATAAGTTCTTCCTACATAATAATTGGATGAATCTATAAGAATATATTTCTATATCAGGAATTGTGTTTTCAGAAGACCAATTTTAGAATGGATACACTATGAATTATAAAATAATAGAAATTATAACATTAAGTATTTTAATGTATTTGGATGCAAGGTGTATATCATAAATACTAAGGAAAACCATGATAAATTTATTCCAAAAGCTGATAAAGAAATATTTTTATTTTATTCTTCTACAACAAAATCCTATGAAGTGTTTAATAAAAATACATGGATTTTTTAATAAATTGTTCATGTAAATTTTGATGATACAAACACTTTTCATAAGAAGACATATCAAACAAATTATATTAATAACTATATTAAAAAAATGAGTCTTTTTATCCTAAAGATGATTTTGGAAATGATTTAAATGAAATTCAGTCTTTTTTAGAAGAACATTAAACTGTGGAACTTGAAAGTGTCTTTCCCATAAAGTCTATTACCTTATAGAACCATCATTTAGAAATTTTTTAAGGAGACATAGACACATGAATAATAACTAGAATAAATGTATGAATTCCAGTTGAATTATCCACCATTATATATTAGTTACAAACTATGTTTTTATTGAAAAATTGGTAAAAGAATAGTGTTTATTATTATCCATGTAACAAGAACTAAACCAATTCTAAAAATATGAAGTTTTGGAGTTAGTTAAAATACCATCAGATTATCCAGATATAGTAACTAAATGGATCTTAAAATATAAACAGAACTATCAAGATACTGTAATCTGAATCAAAGATATATAATAAGCTAAAGGATATAATCAAAAGGAATAGATTATGATGAAACATTTTGAACTATATCTAGATCAGAATCCATTAGAATTATTTTATATTATGAATATCATATGAGATTTAAAATATATGAGATGGAAGTTAAATCTATATTTTTAATTTGTTACTTAATGGATTATGTTTATGTAAAGAAACCTCGTGGTTTTGAAATCCTTCATAAACCAAATTCTATTTTTATGGTCTCTAATGAACATTATGTGTTTAGATATGCACCTAGATCACAATATGAATGATTAAGATCATTTTTGTTGGAAAATTGATTTTCTGTAGGATTAGATGATCCCAAATTTTTTTAGAGAACCTTAAAATCTAATTTTTTTAAGAAAAAATTCATATCGATGATGTTATATTCTGTAAAAAATATAATTCTTGGTAAACATATAAAAATTCTATTGAATAAAAAACAATTATAAATGAGTATGAATGGAGAACTAAAAATATTGTTAATATTATATAACTACTTAAAAAATAATGGAATGATATTTAGTAAATTAAATATAATATAGAATTATTGAAAAATTTTGGAGTTGAAAATATAATGACGTATAAAAATACTATTTATACCAACATAAAACATGTTTTGGATGAAGCAGGAAAACTAGTTCAAAAAAAGTTATATAAAGTTATGATTGATAGTTAATTATATATTACTACTAGAACACTATAAATTATGCTTTTATTATGGTTATTTCATAGATTTTAGTCGAATCCAATAGAGTCCCATTTTACTAAAGATTAAAGAAATTTAAATTAATTAAATAGAACTATTGTAAAATAAATACATTACCCCAAAGAATATGATATTAATATAATTTCATATTATGCATTGGATTTTGGTTGTTGTAGATAATATAGAAAACAGACCTCTACAGTGTTTCAATTTTTAGGAAAATTGTTAGTGTGATGGTTGAGTAGGAAAAATATTCAGCTTCTCTGTCAACAGCAAAGGAAAAAATTATAGATTCTAGTAGTTTCATTACACTAGTGTTACAAGTGAATCACTCTTTTTTAGTATTTGGATTATTTTAAATAATGTACCTATTTTATATGATAATACTAGTGAAATAAATATTTAAAAAAATCTTATATGTCATTCTAGTACTATGAATTTTAAATAAGGTGTCATTTTCAGAGAGGTCATGTTCATAAAATGGATATATCATTTGAATTTGTTAATACTGAATATCAATAAACTAATATTTTTACTAAACCACTTCCCATTACAAGAATTGATTTTAATAATGGGGAGTTATGATTATGTACTTTTAATTAAATTTTTATCAATTTATTTCAATTACTGTATTTAGAGTTTTTATTTATCTTAATTTACTTTAAATGTAAATTCCACTCTCAAATTATTATGTCATTTTTTTTCAAAATAAATTTTATTTCACCATTTTCATATCAGGTCTTTCCAAAATTAATATTTTTATTCAATACACCACTTCATCTACCTGTGTAATGAAAAAACAAACCATCATACTTCTCATCCACTCATTCATACTATTTTAATCCTTCAGATTACTGAGCATCTCTTGTTCAAGTTCTTATAACCTCTATCCTTCAAATCATCAATCATGAAAATTTCAAAAATAGATCTGTCTCTATTTCTTGATGATGATTGAAAGAATGATTCTTCCAACAAGTATATGATTTCTCAAAAAAATCATAAAGGAAAGGTGAGCAATTTCAGATTGTTAGACTAAACAAATCTATAATTAAAGGGTTTATTCAGTTTTTTGGTATAATAATTTATTTTCAGAGATATTAATTCAGTGCTTAGTTATGATATTGAAGTGAAATAAATTTTTTAATTAATTCTTCTTTCAATGTCAGAGTTGATGAAGACACTATAGTTTCTAATATTGAAAATATGTAATTTCTTCAATGAAACATGCTAGAATTCTAGACATTCCACATAAGGGTGAATTTCATATTGAATTGAAAAATATATTAAATGTATAATTTTTGTTAGTGGATTTAATTTATTTTTTGTTTGGAACTAGAACTGTAAAAGAGATGACGCTGGAATACCAATCTTGTGATCAGAATTTCCGGACAATGTTTATTCAGTCAACACTTTTTCTTAGGACTACATAATTGTAAAAAGTATTTTATCATGATTTTTATGTTTTGTTTTTATTAATAAACAATATAAAGTTGAAATTAAATAGGAATTGGTTGTGGTATTTGAGTTATTTGTGTTATAAGAAATCATGAATGAGTTTTTATCACTACAGAAGGATTCATCCTCTTTTAATATTTTGATTATAAACAAATCAAGATATCTCTTTTGGTCAGAGATGTAATCATAGTAATGATTTAAATGATAGATGTATAAGGAAGAATGGATATTTTTTGGAGAAAATATTTCAAATGGAATGTTTGGTAATTGTATAATGGATCAAGGTAGAATGATGAAAAACGTTCACGGGGATCAGAGAACGTTCCCATTGGTTTGATCTATTAGACCAAGGACATCTGAATAAGATAAATCAAGAGGTAAGGCTACTAATTTTCATAGAAGAAAATTTTCATTAAATATTTCTGATCTAGTGACAGTTGTCCAAACAAGATAAGAATAAGTAGCTATGCTAATGGATCAAGAAACTAATAATGCTGAGAAAGATGCTCAAGGGGCTTATCAATCTAGTGAATGTATTCTTAATTCCGATCAATTTACCCCTAAAGGCTAATATTTGGTTGTTTCTGATTAAGTAGATGTAGAAGTTTCAACATTATGAGATGGAATAGAAGTATATAAAATTTGTGGTTCAGAAAAAGATCCAGTTTTGGCCAGAGTGGAGGACTAAAAAACATCAAGAGTTTTTTCTACAAAGTCCTATGACTCTTATGTGGAATCATTGGTTCATAATAATATTATTTTTGATGAGAATAACTACTCACTAAGACAAGGGGTGGAAGCTATGAGGTAGAAAGTTGAAGAACCCATAAGTTCTATAGTTCTTAGGGGTGAGTTTGAGGCACTTCAAACACTACCCATAGAAGTTCAGGAAACATTTTTATGAGTGGGTGACATTGAAGAGTTCATAAAAAAATTTCTATTGAGATTATATATTTTAAGGAAAAATATATAGAGAAATAATAATTTGATGATATGAAGAAAATTTTATGAAAAAATTTTCAATCTATTTGATAAAGACATCAGGATTTATCCTCTACACAGCTAACTTCACCTGATATGATTAGATGTTTATATGATATTACTTTAGTGATGGCTGATATCAATGACAGTATACACACTATCTAAAGTTATAGATCTCCATTGATTTTTCTTTTTTATAATAAAAAACATTTCATATGTCAACTGACATCTAGTGATTCTTGGTTATGGTCAATTATTCATTAGGTAATAGACATATTGTCCACATTAATTTAATCAAAAGAATTAGTTTATGCTTTGTAGTGGTTAATTTTGTTGAGAGATTCAGGATTGAACACGATTCTTGTAATATTCTCCAAAATTGAATAGATGTTTTCAACAATCATATTTATCGATTTTATTAATGCTAAAAGTTATTAATGGTGTTGTCAAGTCAATTTGACATCCTACTAAATCCCATTACAGATAAGAAGAAGAAGAAAAGTACACCATATCTAACCAAATCCCAACCATTCCCATATAATCATTATGTAGATTAGTGAATTTAAATTAATTTTCAATACATTTTATTTGTAATTAAAATTACTCTACTTAATTTTTATTTCTATAAATTTTATTTTGATATATTTTTTTACTTTGTTTATGTCCAATTATGCAATTAAAATCCAAAATTTATTTATATTTAACCAGTTATAATAATTACACATTTGTGGTTATTTTAAAAATTAGATATGTTTTAATCCATTTTCCCTATATTTTCTTTTTGATATAACATAAAGGATATGAAATTGGGAAAATAGAACATCATATGATTTTAATGTATTTATTTCTTATCCTATAAATAACACTGTGAAATAAAAATTCAATTTTCAAAATATTTTTATTAATTCATACAAATCCTATATTTTCATTAAATTATGTTGTGTGTTTATTGATCATAAAAATGGGGGATATTGTTTGGAATTTATTTTTCCTACAATACTCTATAAATTATATTTACTTTGATTCTTACAAATACCCTTGTCTATTTAATGGATGTTATTACATTATGTGATATTTAGGAAATTGATATGTGTTTCAATATTTTGGAATTTTATTCATATTTTTAATCCACAAGGAATATTCATGAAATAGTCAAGAATGAATTTTATTGTTTCAAGATAAATATTTCATACCCATCATTGGTATGTTTAACGTAATTAATGAGCCCTATATATGATTAATATGTGTAAGACTTATCATCCATATGTGGAAATATTTATGTATTGATTTAAAACACTATGTTTTTATATGTATTATAAAAAAAATTCTATGGATAACCATATGTAATATCAACCCAACATTGAAGCTAGGAATAACCATTCATTACTTATATTTGGGATATTGAATATATGAATAATCCAGCATAAGTTGGTAATCAATTTTAACTGAAAGGATGAATGAATGTATTCTTGTACATATCTTACTTATGTTCCTTATGATACATATCAATAAAAGACTGTTAAGGAACCAAATGTTGGAAGGAATCCTTTTCTATGAAAAGGAACCCTACATGACACAAAGGACCTCACACTACATAGTTAATCCCTATGTTTTTCTGTTCAACAACAATGTTTTAATGAAGCAATATAATCAGAAATTCCTAAAACGGTATTGATAGAATTATATGATAATTGAATTATTAGCTATGACTGATTCTCAAGATCATTTTGATGGACCATATTCACTGTGGAAAATCACTCCAATTATTAAGTTATGTAACGACTCTCGTGGTCAATTTTATTTTGAATTTATGTGTTCTATCATGTAATTTTATTTCATCTGGAATACTAAAGCATGATATCTGCTCTATATATTTTACATAATTTCTATATATATATATATATGACTCTATACCTATGAATATCTTTTAGATTACCTTTATAAGGAATGATTGATTCTATTATTTTCTGAAAGGGTCAACACTTTGGTGATATTTATCTTCATCCTCTTACGACTATAAAATTATTGGTTTTGTTTACTGATATTCAAATTGAAGATCATTTCCCTCTAGGATTTCTACAGAGTTATTATTTATTGTAGACACTATTTTATAAACAATAAGTTCCACCTACTTTCACTTTCTTCTGCACCTCTAAAGATAAATTCAAACCATCAACCAATGAAAACCATTTGATTTATTAGAGTTTCAACTGATGATACTTTTTTCTAGTTATGTTTCAGCTTATTGTACCAAGACACTATTACAGGATCCCTGTTAAAAAACAATAACCCTTTTTATCCTAGTTATAAAGGTGTTAACTACCTACACTATGATTTGATTTTGAATATCTTGTTATAATATGATTGTTCAAAAGAAATAAACCAAGCTCCCAGAGACAATATTATTAGAGTGGAAAAGGGTATATTTGTGCCTCAAACCACTATAATTTTTTTTATTAGTTCATTCTATTTAACAGCTTCTTATATTTCATATAGAAGAGAACATGACATATATACATAAATCAAAAAATAGATTTAAAATTAATAATTTGTGGAGTTTTTAAGAAATACACAATTCTCCGCACTTGTGTAGTATTTGTATTCATTCAATATATCATCATGAACAATCATTTTTTAAAATATTCCATTATAATTTTCATATGTAATTTTCAAAAAAATATCTAAATTTTTTCGATAAACTATATTTTTAAAAGGTGAATTTTTGAAATTAATAATAAATTTTCATCAATAATGTTTAAAACATATTTATATGAAATTTCTATTAATCAATGAAAACAACCCTTGATTTTTGATATACTCCACTAAGGATATGTTGTATTCATACGATAGTTATTCCTATTTTATATTGTATATGATTATTTTTACTAATTATTGTTTTGAAATTAAATTTTATGATTTATTTTTATACTAAATTGTTTTCCCTTGGATTACTCACTTTCCTATGAACATTGTATTTTTTATTTATACTAATAATCAATATAATTTATTAAAGGATAAAATTCACAAACCATATCATATTTCAATATAATATGTTTTAAATTTAATTTTATTTGATTTACTATGAAAATATTTATAATTTGTATTCCTTCATCAATATAGATATTTAATGGTGAGGTATATTGTTGATGAATTCAATTGATTTTTCAATATATGATGAATGATTTAAGAAGATGATATGAGAGTGGACTTGGTATAGATATCCCCTTAATTCATCAGTTGTATCATGAAATGAATTAGTTTTCTTACCATAGAAAAATGGGTTACTTGTGTATACCCACTACCCATCATATTTATCTTTTTTATTAATGGAATTATTAATTGTTTCATCATGTGCCTGAGACCAGGATATCCAATAATTAGAAATTTTCTTCATTGTCAAATTAGTCATTATTATCCATGATACTTTCACAATAATATTATATTTAGATTCATTTGATTCTTAGTTTTATTATTAAATGGTTCATTTTTTTAGTTATTTACCTTCCCATATAGATTATTGCTTCCCCTATTATCTATGATATTTTTTTAATAATATTATCTATAGATGCATTTCCCTCTTAGTTTATTTATTAAATGATATGTGTTTTTTTGATATTTACCTTTCAATATTGTTTATGACATATCTTATCCTGAGATCTAGGTTTTATAAATAGCATGTTTGTTCAGTTATTTACCATTGAATGTTGATAATGCTAATTTATTTATAATATATTTAATTATACTCATCACTTATTAAGAATTTGAGATCACCCTTATTTTTTTCCTTTAACAAGATTCCCTAAGGTGTACCATTATTAATATGTATGGATATTATAAAGGGAATATTTTTATTATCAAAGTAATTAGGTTGAACTTTTTGCTTCAAATATAACATGTGAATCATATATGTATACATATATTGTTTTCCATGTCTACTCAAATATTAAATCATTTTGGATGAGATTCCATGTATATTCTGACAATAAAATAGAGTAAGAAAATAGATTTTCGTTACATGGGTAGGGGTTGTTATAGTTAGTATCATAAAAATTTTAGTAGAAACCTAGGGAATGAGATTTATGAAAATTAATATTAAATAATGTGATCCTAGGATAAACATTGAATAAATTAATGAACGAACATCCTAATGTGTTGGTAACGTAGATATTATATTGTTTTCTTGTCAATAAATCTCTATCATGACAGTACATGTGGAAATGGATCTATCATAAATGTAACTATGGGTAATTACTATGAAAATGGAATATTGGTCTTGACCAAATTAACACCAGGTTAATGACAACCAACCGTACAATATACTATATTTGACACTCTAAGGGGAGATGATTTGGATATTTCATATTCTCTTCACAAATAAATATGATGGATTTGAAGAGATTTTGACAATGAATGTCCATGTTTAGACATAAGACATATTACACTTAAAATATGTTGTTATGATTTAAAGATTCAAAAAATTATTTCATGTCTTTCCATATAATATTATGGTTCCACACGTAGTGCTTTTCATTTTTAGTCAATGGATGAAATCTGAATGAATAATGTTATCATTTAACATGACAGATAAAATTGTAATAATGAGAAAAAAATGGGATGATGATAGGAGTGAAATATATCATGATTATGACTAAAAATATATCACAAAATATGATTATCAACATATTCCATAACAGACACATTGACTCACCAAAAAATATAAGGACATTATTATCTTTGATCTCGAGTGGTAGACACCATTTAGGAATGAATTATTGACTTCTATCACACAACAAATGTGGAATGGGAAACCCAAAAAAGTGTCTAAATAAAATGAGGAAATATTTTTTTGTGAAAGTGCTGGTAATAATGAAATGAATTGTTTATTAATAATAAAGATTATAAAATAAGTCAATAAATATCATCCTAAGGATCCATTTATAGTTTTTAATCTTAAATATAGAGACCATGGGAATTATTTGAGTCAATGAATTCATCATAATTTTAACCTCTAAACCATGAAATACATATATTACATAAAAATAGGTGAATTTTTTATGTATTGGTAGAAATGAATTAATTTAAATAAACATTTTTTATTAATGGAATTTTGGTAATTAGAATCATGAAATACCTATGGATTTCATAAATATTCACAAGAATGTTCATATTCACTGAGGTAAGACATATAAATATCAAGATTGGTCATAAGATTAATGTTTATCATATGTTGATGTTTTAAACACCCATTGTTTATGTTTTATGTGATAATATTTTTAAAATATTATTGATATTTATAGAAAGCATTTACTAGAATACAACCTGTTAGATTAGTATATGAACGTCTTATTTGAGGAATAATGACTTAAAATATCATTCTGAAATACGATAAAAGATATTTGTAAGCATTAAAGTTAATCACATCTTTGAATTTTCAATAATAATGTTTCATCAATTTTTTTTAATGTTATAAGAATAATATTATTATATTTTAGAAAAACGACAACCTGCATATGGGTGAAAAGCAATCGTGTCTGGAAAGGCTATAGGTCTTGAACCCACATCCAAAGGATGACAAGGGCTTAAATCCTACTATTATACCATTTGATGTTCTGGTAAATATGTCCTTATTTTTTAAAAAAATATTTGATTAATAAATATTAATTATAAACCAATAGTGCAGAAATTGAGGATTACAGATTAATTTATAATTTTAGATAACATGTTCAAACCATATTGATTTCGTAAAAATATTTATATAGAATGGATTGTGACTCCATTATGTATCATAAAACCCATTATTCGTTAATTTTAATTCTTCATGAACAAATAAAATTAATTTCATAAAATAATTTTAGAGTGTATGCAATGAATTATAAATTGATCACAGAACAACCAATGCATGAAATTGTTCTTATGAAATTGGTTCGTACCTAGTATGTTTATTTACATATATTTATATATAGTAAGAAAATTCCACAACATTAGGAAAGAATATTGAAATAAAAATGTTATCTTATTACTTGTAAATCTGTTTTTTCAAATGGATCATATATCTTCAGAGATTTAGGGGTGTTTTTAATTAACCATCAATTGATTATCTACACTCCATTGATCAATGACCTATATCATTATCTAAAATTATTGAATTTTTATTAATTTTACATAACATTAATTTGTTTAAAATATTTATACTAAGAAACATAGTTATGTGTTATTTTATATCATCTTTTTTATTCCCATTGCATTTTATTAAGATATTTTTTTGTTAACCATTTTTATAATTTTTATCAATAAATGAGGTTTAAAATATCAGGAAATTATTTTTTCAGTGAAATATAAAACTATGAAGATTAAATTTATTTAAAGTTTAGATAATGTATCACCCAAAATTCTAAAATAGTAACATTTTATTAAATATTAGACATGATACACTACCTCGAGTATAAATAACCCAAAAATATATCTTAATAAGTTTAATCTCTTCAATTGTTTATGGGACACAAAACCATGAGATAAAATGTATTGTTATATAGAATGACATTATAAATGTTTTTTTAAATTGTAGGTTATGAATAATACAAACTAAATTATTAAAATTATGTTTATTTATTTATAATAAATAATATAATATTAATTTCAATGAAAAAATAAATTTTTTTCAAAAAGATTATTTTTTCTATAAGACAGTTTAGTCGCACATTTCACATGTAATTTGAAATTAAAATATTTTGAATTTGGTAACATTATTTTATAAATATAAAATAATTTTTTAAAATATAATATCCGAACTATCAACAGGAAAATTTTCCGGATTTTCTCAAATGTTTTATATTCATTGAATAATAAAAAATATTACTTTTTTTTTGAAATTTTCCATTTTGATTATATAATTTACATTATTAAATTATATTTTAAAAGTGATTTAAGATAAAATTTCTTCAAATATATTAATATTTACCTAATATATTTCATTTCAATAAATTATATATTGATTGTTTATATTATAATATTTTATGCTTATGGTAATTTTACCATTGGAAACTCTCTTCTTCATTGCACCTCCAAGTATGATTTAAAATTTATTTAGGACACTTCTGAAAGTAGAATTCGGTAAAATTGAATCCATATTTTGAGTAATAATAATTTCAATTTAATATTAATCTCAAATTAATTATTTAATCTAATGAATATGGAAAGTTTTCGAAATTAATTATCATGGTCGCGGTAAAAATGAGTCCACTGGGGGTCCAAACTAAAAATATACGTGTTAAATAAAACAAAATAATATAATAAAATCCATTTTATGGAAATATTTTATCGTTAAATGGTCTAATTATATATAGTAATGAAATTTGGACACTTTTGGATTGAAAAAAATTGGTATTCATTTTTATTACAAAAAATCAGATGTGTTCTACTATACTCATATTTAAAAGGCCACCCCCTATCCTCTATTATTGACACATTGAATCCCATTTGAGATATAAAATACCATAAAAAATATCAACCTAGTTAAATATACACATCTTATAATCTTTTTTGTTCATAAATCTTCTCTTGGTATTCTTTAGGAATAATCATAAAGATATGGTCTTAGAGGAGTTAAAATTCCTAACTACGCATTTTTTATTTAATTTATTCTTAAATATTCATAAAATATAATTAATATATTATTATAGGGTAACTAAAATATATTAAATTAAAATAAATGTCAATATATGTTTTCATGTACTATATCCATCACATCTTCCCTCAAATGGGAAATGATAATGTCTCTTTTGTGTAAAGCAGACTACCACCTCACGATTCAATGTGACACCTTTTACAATAACAAAACTATCAATTTATTGTGATGATGGATATAAATTCTATATATTTTAATTATATAATAAATATTCCTTTATATTTTTTATATAACACAAGAAAATTTAAATTTAAATTCCATATTGGATACGATAATGTCACCCATGTGTTTGACGGATTACGGCCTCATGATGTTATATAATTCATTTTTCACTATTGTATTACATGGATGGTAATATGGAAATGGTTAATTAATATGAGTAGTAACAATGAATTAATTATTATATTCATGAAATATTTATTATTATGACAATATAATATATCATTTTTATTTTCCCTTTCCACCCACAAAAATATAATAACATTGTTCATGTATGTGTTGACATCCTCCATCACGAAGTGATATGACACTCTTTTCATTTCCAAACACATAGATCATATATATAAGTATAATATAATAAATAATATAGTTTTTATTTATTTATTATGATTATATAAAAAATATTACTTACCTTTTTTCCATAATGATCATTGAAAAAATGGAAATGTTACTCAAGCGTATATATGACATATGGTCTCCAGGAATCTAACATAATTTATTTCTACAAAATGACAGTAATCATCGGTATTATAAGTATAATTGATGAAAAAAATTTAAAAATATTTCATGATAATTATTATGGTTATTATGGTATAATATAATATTAACAAGAATTTGATCTTGCATGAAAAAGCATGCACAAGAAATTAAGGTAATTAATAACTAAAAATGAAAAAACTTAAATATTTTTATTGAAAAAGTAACAAGATTATATAAAATAATTATATAAGATATTATAAATATTAATGTGTATATATAATAATTTAATAACTTGTTTAGAACCACTATACATGAGGTTAATGTAAGATCAACCTAAATGAACAGTGAGGTAAGGTATATTGTCACAATTTTCCTTCACTGAAACATTTTTTATTATACACCTAATTTGTATTATATGATGAAAATAATACCCATTTAAAATTTAATTTCATGAATAATTCCTAATTCAGGTTATTTTAAATTTTAAATTTGAAATATTTAAACAAATGGTATTTAACATGAAAACTACCAACTGGTAATGATTTTAGTAACTCATTTTCATTTCACTGGGTTATATTACATATTAATTGTCTTTGATATTATAATATTATATGTTTAATTAATCAAATGGGAATTAAATTTTACAAAGGATATTATACTAATTTAATAATAACATGCAACATCAATAACAATTATCAAAATGAGAGAATGCCTAATGAAAAACATCACAAACATATCATCACGACATTAACCTATAAACCACACAGAAATGGGTAAAGTTGAAACCAATATCCAAATTATTTTTGTCTCACGAGACCTACCAATGCATCAAGGGGCTATAAAAGGATCATCGAATTACTTAATAATACAAATTAATTCAACATATAAAAGGTAATAAACATAAACAACATAAACATTCATATTGGAGAACAAGTATATGAAATTTGAATACATTACTCAATCAATAAATATAACCACAAAGATTCCAGATTATTGTGTTGAATTGAGTAAAAATAGCACATCTATATTCCCAAAAAATGATAAACCATCCAAATATCGGACAAGTATAATATAAATAAAATATATACATATATTATTATAAGTACAAAATGGTTGACATAATTAATGAATATAAATTCCATAAAAAGATAAAAAAAATTAAATTTTTGAGGAAAATATTTTTTTGATTTTGAAGATAACATTTTAGAAAAAAATAGAAAAATTTTAAAAATTTATTTCTTTTAAAATTAGTCAAGATATATGTTGTAAAATTTTACGTGGTCATGACGTAGGGAAATATTTTCCATCTAGTAAACATTAAAATATATATTCATTTCAAAAAGTTAGTAAAATCCAAATGAATATTATCTTGAAATTGGCATGAAGGTTCCTTAATTGTTTTTAAAAAATATGTTAAAAATGGTTAGTAATTTATTTTTTAAAAAAATCGTAAAATGTATAATTTTTTTCAAATAGTATCATGAAATATTTATTTTTAAAGAAAAATGATTTTTGACATAAGAGAAATGCATTCCAATATTCATAAAAACATTTTTTTCATTCATTTTAAGTACAAAAAGGTGAAAAATTTGTACTATTAATTGAAGAGTTCTTTAATTAATATAAAATAAGAAATAAAATTAGTTGATAACATAATTAATTTTCAATTCATCCAAGGGAAACTTAGACTGAAATAACCCCGAATTATGATGATATTATAATGTAATCTTTTTCCACATTGGTATCTTCGTAATCATAATAACCATAAATTTAATAACAATAAAATAAAACATTGAAGAAAATTATAATCAATATATTAATGATATTTTATAAAAAAGGTGATATATATTTACCAGGAAAAATAATTTTATGTCAAATAATACATATATCTTGAATAAGTAAATGTGGGATGAGAAAACGTACCACATTATAATTTGTTAAATTGTATTCCCCATGAAATAATGAATTTTTAAAACCAATCAATATCCTGATAATAAATAAATTAATGATTTAAAATTTGAAAATTCTGATATATACACCACAAATTATAATATACTAACATAACAACAAACTATTCCTTAATAAGAGAAAATAGATATGAAGTCCCTTATAAAGATCTAAAACATTGACGTAATAAATAATAAAATGTAAAAAATATATATATCATCTGTAAATAAACCTAAAAAAGTGTAAATTAAACATAATATATAAAAAAATCATTTCACATATATTCTTAGCATGATCAAATCATGGATGTATATGTTTAACTCAATGATTGTAAATTGAGTTAATAAATCCCTTACCTTATGTTCAAATTACTTCAAATGTATTCAAAACTTATATATAATGGTTTTAAACATGTTATTATTTTATGAAAAATAATTTTATTATATGTAACATCATATATGATCTTTTTATAAAATATTATTACCAGTTCAATAATAATATTTCATTATTTTAACTCTTTGTATGTCAATTTCAATTATTTGTCATGAATGATCATTCATGAAAGTCTTTATTATCTTGATAAAGATATAGATTTATTATATAAATAATTATATTAATGTTATAAATACAATAATTAAACATGAAACACTTTTTTATCACCATTATTGAATGTTATTTATGTAAAATGAGTCACGCCACTTTTGGGTGATGTTATGTCATATGTACTCATGATTGCCAATATGATTCCATTATAGGGGAAAGGGTAAAAATGTATGATATATTAATTTTATAGAATAAATATAATTCCATATGATTAATATATATATATATATAGAAATAATTTTCATCATTATTTCCATCTATTTGATTAGTTGTTAAAAAATTAATTACACCATAACGTGGAGATTACATGTCTTATGTACAGACACAAAGGCCCAGCGCATTCATTTTTCATAGGATGGATAAAAGTGAAATATAAATCTATCATAATCATAATGAAATATATGTATATATATTATAAAATAATTATTAAAGTAATATATAAAAAACATCATAATATGAAGTAGAAGATTAAATAAACATGAAAATGTGTGTATAGATGATTTCAACTTTTTTAGTGAAGTTCTTTTGGATCTCTTCATAAGATATCTAAGATTGGTTTTTATATGGATAAAACTCCATAACAGGGATAAATATGTCAATAAGATAAATTTTTATAGATTGTTTTTAGTTTTATGGCTCAATAAGTTATAATGAATTGATGTATTGGGTGTACTATTATAATTTAGGTGAGGGTAACTTCTTGGAAATGCTAAATACATTAAAGAATAATAAGAATATTCTAGAAAAAATTCATTATTAGTGTCCTATAAATTACTATGGGATGAATTTATATATAATATATTACCATGTTTTTTGTTATTTAATATAATTGGGATTTTTAAAAGAAATAAAAAAATATTGTATTCATGAATTGTCATTATTATCAATTTTGAAACTACTCACTATGTTGAATTTAATAAAATCAATAAAACAACATATATTTAAAAAGAATATTTTTAATTTATTCTTAATATTTCATATTGGTTAATTGAATTATTGTAAAATATTAATTAATTAAGATTATATTACTGTTAATATTGTAATATCATTTATTTGATTATTCCATTAATTGAATAATTACAACATCATCATTGTGTAATCATTTAATTTAATTATTTGTTTATTAAAAATAGAAAATACATTTTCATGATTTAGTTAAATATTTTACTATTTATAATAATATTTATTGATGATCATGACCTCTGGATAACACATAATCAATAATTTTATAGTTATTAAAAACATGAATGAGGCATCTCTGACTTTTAATTAAATAAATTATTATAAACATCATAATATCATTAAAATGACCAGAAATGGATATAAGTGAATATTAAATGATGAAATATTACATGTACTCATGAAATAATTATTAGTTATGTTTTTAGGTCATTAAACGGCTTTTATCAGTTTATTTTTAACTTAATCTACCTAATTTACCATTTACATTGGTAAAAAAATTAACAAGGTTACTATTCATACTGGACAAAATTAAAAAGCACTAGTTTATTAAAATTATACTTCATGAAGGTGAATATGGAATAAATTTTTCAAAATTAAAAACTCATAATTTTTAGAAATGATTTTATAATTAATCATCCAAAACATAACGATTTTTTTCTTGAAATATGCATTTTATGCTCATTAGTGTACTTATACAAATATAAGGAATAATGATTATTAAACTATAATTAATTAGATTATATATAAATAAATATTACTTATTTTCCTTTATGATAATATAATAATTATAAATAAATATTTTGATATAAATAAAATATTAGTTTTATAAAATTTATTATTATTCACAATTCACAAGAAAAATTAATTTGTTATGATATTTACTAAAAAATCATCATAAGATTATTTTAATATTTTTATTTTAATTAATGGAGTTGATTTTATCAAATAAATTTTCTAAATATTTCAAAAATTAATTATATTTATTTTCTCATATAATGTAATAAAAATATATTTTTGATCAAAATGTATCTTTTAAGAATAAAATACATTAATAAAAATAGTTTGTTATTTCATTACAATAAAAAAATGGAATTAATATATATTATATAAGATATTTAATCATATATAGACCATAAAATTTAACAGCATGTTTATAATGGTCATGTTAAAATAAAAATATTTCATCACATATAATGGTTCATTTAAGGTTGGTGTTGTCTGAACAATAATATATCAATTAAAATGTTCCAATAATAAATTATTTTGATGTAAAATTTCCTACACATTTTATTAATTTCAAACTCACAACCTAAAATTTCTCATTTTAAACAAATGGTTGATATTTGAAAATTCATGTATAGGAAACACACAAAATAAAAAGGACTCATAAAACCTCCTTTTAAAAAGAGGGAAAGGAAAATGTGAATAATATTATAAAATTAGGATTATAAAATGGATAAAATTTATGGGATGAGAAAATATGGACCTAGAAGAAAAATATAACTATCAATTACTGATGAGAGTGATATAGAACATGGTTCGTAGAGATATAATCATCACAAAACTATGAATCTTTTACGGGTTAAAAGGCCATTTTTTTCTTGGTAAAAAAATTATACATATATATATTTGTTCCAAAATACATTTCCGAGAGTTGTGTAATTATTTTTCAACATAGAGTATAAAATTAAGGATATTTAGTCAACGAACAAATAGAGTTTCATTCATTAATCAATTTCTATTATTAACTCATATTTTTATCCATATTATGTATACGAATATTTTTTGCATGATTCCCTAGAATCAACATCAAATAATACAAAAATACACAAACTATATTATTATAATGCTTACAAAATTCCAAATAATATCTGTAATATATTCAATTTTAATGAAATGTTTTAGCCTCAAAATTAATCTCATATATTTCATTTTTTATTTCCAATAATATAATAAACCATAATTAACATAAAATAAAATTTAATATAAACCCTAACAATACCTGTAAAAATTATGACCACAAAAATTAAAGTCATTATTCCTCAAATAACACTTTTACATGTTAAAACATGGGGTTACATATACCTCAAACCTTTCTCTTAACTCAATAAATGTCTCCCACAAACTACCACCTTTTCAGTACATCAATTTTCAATGTATAGATTCCAATTATCATACGTTTATAAATATTTAAAAAAACATATTATAGGATATCCTAAATCCGTTTCATGAATTTCCTGAAATTTATGACATTTAATAATATCAATGATAAAAAACACTTCTTCACCCACCATCCTTCATGAACATTCCCCGTGCTTTGTTGATTAATCCCAACATAAAAATAAAATTAAAAACATATAATTCTGATTCATCTATATCAACCCTAAATGTTTCATACCTATATCATATGAAAATAAATCATACCATAAATCTTGACATCATTGTCTTCCTTTTTGTTTTTGATATGTTCTTTATCATCCAAGACAAAGTACATATCTTTAGAAAAGAAATAGTCAAGTTTTTGTTGGTATTTCTATTTTCAAATGAGAGGTATAAATCGATATTTTTACGTCAGATAATATACATTCCAGGATTCATTTAAAATATAAATTAATTAATTTATATTGAATAGATAAAATAGTTTCATTCAAGTGATTTGTATGTTCAAATAATATTCCAAAACATTTCGAAACATCATGGCTAGGATAATGACTAATAAATGATCTGGTAGGGATAAAATGTTTTGTGAGATCATTTACCTTTCATTTTGATAAATTATCACTAATCTATTGAATAGAACAACATTAAAATATGAAATGAATTATTACATGAAAGAATAGAAATATTATATTTAAAGATAACTCATTTACAAACATAATAATACATTAACCTTCTAATCCTTTATTCTTAAGTCGATTACCTTTCTAAATAGGATATCTAAAAAAATCATTATTCCTTTCAATGTAAATCACTCAAACAAAGAATTGGGAGTACAAGAAAATGATGTTGTGATGAAAATTAATATTTTTAACCTGTGATATTTACTAAAAATCATAAAAAATCATAATCTGAAACACAAAACTAATATCTTGGGAATATTATAAAATTTAGTTTTTGGGTTATGTTATATAATCTATGCTTTCTTAATTATAGTTCCAATGTTTTTTACTAAACGTTTCAGATTCCAACTATAACCACCCCAACTCCAAAAGCCCATAATGAAGAGTTATTTCATTACACTCGAATAATATACAATTAATTATATCCAAAATGAATATATACATTAGTAGACATGTTAATATATATATATTCATGATTGAAATTTTAAATTTTTTAAAAATAATTTATTTAGCATGAATATAATTATTCCCTAAAGCGTATCCTTGGACAACAATTATAATACACATTATGGACTTTTTTGGGAAAGAAATAAAATAATTTTAAGCTATGATGCTTATTAATGTTTAAGTATAATGAAATACATGAATGAAAATCCATAAACAATTTCATATTTTAATTAATATACACACGTGAAATTTTATCAATAAATTGAGCATAAATTCAAGAAATGAAAGATGATCAAATAATTACATATAAAAAATAAAATGATAATGAAACATAACCATAAATATTCTAGTAATAAAATAATCAAATGGAATATAAATAATATATATAATAATTTGTTAATGAATAATTCAATACCTCATTATCATACCCTCAATTATTTGACCAACATACCACAGAACAAGTCACCAGGCATCGATATATACCCAAACTAGTTTTTCACATTATACCAACTGATGGATCAAGGCTATATGGCATGACTGTCCCACCACATACGATGTCTAATACTTTTCATATTTGTAAGGGGGAAAATAAACATAAAAAACCATATTGGAGAACTAGAATATATAATATGAATACATTAATCAATCAATAAACATAACAATAATCCATTGGGACTAATATGGTGAATGTCATCAAAAGAGAGCATCCAAAATCAAATTGATCATATTCCATCCAAATAAAGGAAAATGATAGTATAAATTTATCATACAATTATTTTATTATATGTTCAATAAATGGTTGATATTATTAATCAATATTAATAGTATAAAAAATATCATTACAAATATTTTTTTGGGGAAAATTTAATTTTCATTTTGAAAATTACCTTTAGAAACAAAATATTATCAATTTAATTTTTAAAATAATTTCAGTTTATAATAACCAAAGAAATTATTTTTAAAATAATTATTGTTTATGATGGGGGAAAATATTATTCATGCCATACATTTTAGAATAATTATTCCTTTCATATATTCATTATTATCTGAACGATCATTATATTATAAACTGAATGATAATTATATTTAATTTTTATATAGAAATAAGGAAATTGTGAAAATTTATTTTATAAAAGATTCTTAAACTGTTTACAATAATTTTTAAGTCATTTTTACAAAATAGGGGTTTTGATGAAATAATATTTTCTACCAAAGATAAATAATGTCAGTTTTTTTTGAAAACAATATTATCATTTATTTTTTATTCCAAAGCATGAAAATTGGTGTTATTTGTAATGGTACAGACATATCTGATCTATTACATTGTGAAAATGTGGTTTTTGATGTGTTTCGGGAGGTCAACGTGACTTATCGCCCACACTTTGACAAATTTCCAATTCAGTGAACACTGTTTCTATCGGTGAGATTCAGTGAACATTGTTTGTATCGGTGAGGTTCAGTGAACACTGTTTCTATCAGTGAGATTCAGTGAACAATTTTTCTATCAGTGAGGATCAGTGAACAGTGTTTCTATCAGTGAGGTTCAGTGA
Source organism: Viscum album (assembly GCA_963277665.1). Taxonomy (NCBI): domain Eukaryota; kingdom Viridiplantae; phylum Streptophyta; class Magnoliopsida; order Santalales; family Viscaceae; genus Viscum; species Viscum album. The sequence goes on from OY728143.1 coordinate 1,023,325,740, forward strand.
ATAGTGTTTCCATCGGTAGAGTTCAGTGAACAGTGTATCTATCATTGTGGTTCACTAAACAGTGTTTCAATTGGTGAGGTTCAGTGAATATGTTTCTATCGGTGAGGTTTCATGAACTATGTTTCTATCATTTACGTTCAGTGAATAATGTTTCTATCGTGTAGGTTCAGTGAATAGTGTCTCTATCTGCAAGGTTTAGTGAAGAGTGTTTCTATTGATGACGTTTAGTGAACATTGTTTCTATCGGTGAGGTTCAATGAACAGTGTTTCCATCGATGAGGTTTAGTGAACACTGTTTCTATCAGTGAGGTTCAGTGCTTAGTGTTTCTATCAATGAGGTTCAGTTAACAGTGTTTCTATCCATGAGGTTTAGTGAACAGTGTTTCCAGAATAGTAGGTGTACAGTGTTTCGAGAACGGTGAGGTCTATCGGTAACCTCTAACGGTGAGTTCTATCGGCAACCTCTAATAGTGAGGTCTATTGGAAACCTCTAATGGTGATGTCTATCGGTAGCCTCTAACGGTGAGGTCTATCAGTAATCTCTAACAGTGATGTCTAATGGTAACCACTAACAGTGAGGTCTAACAGTGACCTTTTCTTTCCTTTACCAAATTTTTAGTATGTGAATAGTGTTTCCAACATCCTACAATTTAACCCCTTTGACATTTCCTTTGTCATAAAATACATTTAAATCATTATATTAAGGTCATGTAAGGCCGATTCAAAGACCATAAATCCTATATTATTAATTCCTATGGATCGTGATGTTTTTACTTGGTCAAACCACATGGGTTGATGTGATCCACTTTTAATAGAAAATTAAGCGTATCTTAAACTGTCACCCCATTAAATCTTCAAAAGGTAAAACATATCATCCTCTCTTGTTTTTCTCTTTGTTCTTGGATATGAGATTCTAGAACCTTTCAATCCTTCCCATAGGAGTTTCTCAATCAAACATTACTCCTCAGATCAGTTCTGCTCTATTTTGATGCAACAGAGCTATATCAGTCAATCTTTGATATATGGTATGTTTTATAGTCGTTCCTTTAGGGTTCATCTCCTCATGTTCCTCCTTTCCATGTTATAACATGTAATATGCATGCCTCTAATGAGTGTTTTCTTAGGGTTTGGTTGGTGTTGTCATAACGTGGCATCCTCAGGTGGATTCAGTTGCCGCGAGAGGAGGATCATAACCCGTTGTGTGGATAAAGAACGTGAGGAACTGTTTCAGGTAGCAGATTCATTGATTCTCTTTTGTTTTACATGAAACTGTATTGTTATCATGTTTAATCCCACTTTATGACAATGTAATTTAAATAATAAATATTTTAACCAGATAAATATTTTGATATCTATCGTATATTATTTCCGCTTGTTTTTCTAGATAGTGTGATATCTATTCTTTCTTTTCTTATCTGTTTGTTCTTCATGGAATTCGGTATAAAACATATAACGTAATTAATTGATAAATGTTGGATAAAGATAAATAGGCATGAAAACGGTTCCCGTTCTTGTTGTAAATGGATGTTTATAAAATTAGTGCAGTAAACATGTTTATTTTTCTATCATAACATACCGGTTATGTTTCTCAAATTTGGAACCAACCAATAATAAATCAGTTAATCTAAGATGGATTAATGAACCAGTGGTTTTTAAAAGACAATTCCTTGTAGGGTTGGGAGTTACCATATTGTTTGTTTTATGTCCAAGATCCCAATTGTAACGATGGTTGTATTACTGCTGCTTGTGTTTTAATGTGAGCCTAGATGGTTGTGGTAATATGTGGAGGCATGGAGTCCCTTTTTTTGTGGTAGCAGATGACGCCAAGGGTGGCGAGATGAATCAGTTTTTGCATGTGGGTGTCAGGGAGGACACTAAGGATGATGTAATGAGATGGATGTGATTGTTGGATGCTTGGTAATTTTGATTAGTTGTTTATCTTGTTTACTTTTCTCCACTGCTCAAGGAAGCTGGTCTTACACACCCTTCTTCTGAAATAGGCGACGACACGCGCGGTATACCACATTCTTTCTGTGTTTAGCTTCTCAAGGAATGATGGATATATGCTTTTTCTATTAGCGACAAAGACTCGATGGGTAGTAAATCTAATCACCGTGTTGAGCCCCCTTATTTTTAATAGCATATTTTTTTTCTAGGATTCCTGGGAATGTGGGAATGTATTTCTATAATTAATTATTGAATAAATGGTGTTAACCCATTGAGATGGAGTTGCTGGAACATAATGATGAGGTTTTAATTTTGAAGGAACATTGAACTTGGTTGTGATTCTAAAGAATTTAATGTTGGATTATTCATGGTTAATTAATGTTTAATGAATAAATTAACGAATAGTAGAACTGAAAAAATGGAATTAATTAACCCAATAATCTCTTTAGATGGTTGTGTGATTATAGGATACCTTGTCTTAGAAGCAGCATATCGGAGTCTGAGAGATGTTAGCTGCAATTGTGACTATGACTAGGTAATTTCCATAGAGTGCTTGTGAGATATAATATATCCTTTAATTTTTGTGTCTCTATATGATACTTAAACCTATCAGTAAGGGAAACTGACACCACAGGGATTCTGATCGCTAAGGGGGTGTTATCCCCAACATTCTGGTGGGAGGTTGGATGGATGACTACCAGCTTTGGCCCCGCTCTATTCTCTTGGTAATTATTTGTTTTGGAAGGCACATCGGTTAGTATTCCCCATATATGTGTGTAGAGGGCTGTAATGGCTTCTGGTTATTCACAAACATATATTCTGGATATAGTTTTATATGTTCTACTATAAGTGTAACATGTCTAGGCTGTGATGGCTTGAGGATCCTTACTCAGTGTATGGGCTGTAATGTCTTGAGGTATAATACCTGACGTTTGATACACATTATGTGTGTTGTGGAGGCTCCTAGAGACTACCTTGTTACTTTGGTGTGTGGACATCATGGTTTTGTTGCACGAGGTGCATATTGTGGTGCTTCACCAAGGTGTCTGCGTGCAAGCCTTTCTGGAGAGAGATGCTCAGGACGTGCTAAGTTGGGGCAAAGCGGCAAACCAGTGGGGATGTAGTAGTGGGGTACCCTTGATATTCTTTATTATATGATATATACTTGTATGCATTACTTGGTGAGAGTAGCCATGGAGAGGTTAGGAATGTAGTATACATGTTTACGTGATGAGTAATTTTCACTTGTAAGTCACCATGCTTTAGCACGCTTTCATTATATTTTAATGAGAGGCTTCAGGAAGGATCCTATTGAGTATACTATTATTCTCACCCTATATATAAATATAAACTGTTTTTCAGGTGACTTTGTGAAGGTTGGAGATAACGATGGTTTCTACTAGCTTGGGGTTGCAGGAACTATTTGGGGTTGTGGTTGCTGTTGTTTTTACCTTATTTTGAGTACATGTAGTATTTCCGCCTTCTGTTGTAGAACATCTGCATGAAATTTCATATTTGTACTTGGGTTTTCATTTATACTACAGTCTGAGTTGGAGTTGATTAGTGTCTATCTTATCGATCTCTTCAGCATGTGTTCCCTTAGAAGGTAATGCCTCAAATTTTGTGGTTACTATACCCTTGGTGTGAGTCACCAACCCGGGGCCTAATGCAGACGAGACTCGGGGGGTCATTATCTCCCTTCTCTCATTGCTGGCCGAGGAGGGGTATACATTGTGGGGTGAGGGTCGTGACAGAGTTGTATTAGAGGTCTGGTTGAGGGATAGGATGGAGTTTGGAGTTAGGCACATGTGAGCTTTCATGGGTTGGTAGGGAAATAGTGTCATTCATGTTTAGAAAGTGATGTAAACATTGGAGACCGGCTAAGACATAGGCGTTTATGGCCCCCTATGATATGATGTACGGAACTTTACATTTAAAATGGCTACTAAGAAAGGTGATACTAGTTGCATAGTAGAGTCCTTGGAAAGGATCATGCATAATTATTCATTGTTATTGTGTTTGAATGGGTAGACCTTGGGATAGGATAACCTAAAATGGAAAAAATAAATTAATTAAGTAATTAATGTTGACTCTTCCACATTACAGGTTTAGGAAGTCAAACGTTTTTTTAATTTATAGTTATGGGTCCAGTTCGACTTCCTTGTCAGTTTTGCGCAAAATAATTCCAGTAGGTTGTTCCAGAAGATCGCCACAGGGTAGTGGTTGACGATGCCGACACTTGGAGGAAGACACTCTGAGAGGATCAGTTCCAGACATTGTGGAAGAACCAGCGCTTCGTTTCAGATGCAGTCACAGAAAATTGGTTAGAGGAGTTTGAGATCAGCTTCAGTTCGATTCGTGCTTGAAAAGAGCACTGGGTGTCCTTGGTTGTGACAATGCTACATGGAGCAGCGAGGTAGTGGTGGTTCTTGTTCCTCAGGGATCAGGATGAGTCAGCGATCTCATTGCAGGAGTTCCCATACAGGTTTCGAGTCGAGTTTCTTTCTTCGTCTGCGAAGGCATCCAATCGCCAGGAGCATATTACCCATCGACCGGGGTGCTCCAGTGTTCGAGAGTTTGGAATCCATTTCAGGAACCTTTTACGATATTCTTCGGAACTATTACTAGATGAGGAGTCTAGGGTGAGATATTTCAAGGAGGCTTTGCGTCTAGAGATCCATCGCCAGGACACCACATATATGCTGAAAACATATCATGTGGTACTGGCGACGGGAGTGGTTGTCGAGAGGACTTTGGCCAGGACCCGATCATCATAAGAGGATAATTGGAATGATTCCTCACAAAGCAGAGATGTGTTACGGGGTTCCCGTTTTTTAGGGAAGAAGGGTTTCTGCTTAGCTGAGGGTAGGTCCCAGCCCTTCAAATCTCATTTCTCTAGAAGAAGTAACTCTCAGGCCTATGCCAAGGGATCATGCGCTATTTTTTCTTGTGTATTTCTTGGCCATCAGTAGTGGGAGTGCCCGACCTTTCAGAGATGTCATCGTGAACCAGGCATTATCCTCTATGTCCCTCCGTTGAGGCAGTTCTATTTGAGGCAGCAGCATCCAGTTGCACCAGCATTAGATCAGCATAGGGTAGATGGGGCAAGCAGAGTGTAGCCCCATGACACTCCCCTTCCTCAGAGAGTAGAGTGTGGCCATGGTGGTGGTCATCATCAGGGTTAGAGAGGATGTGGAGGAGGTAGTAGTCAGCATCATACTCTAGTTTTTCCATCTCCAGGCAAGCCAGACGTCGTTTGAGGTACCATTTTATTTTTTTATCTACCTTGTTTTATTCCTTCATTAATTCAGGAGCAACACACTCCTTCGTATCACCTACCCTTGTCCATGATTTGGGACTTGAGGTAGAGGGGCTTCGAGTGCCCTTGGCGTTGACTACGCTAGTTAGAGTTTGAGCTCATTTGTTTGATGTATGTAGATTCTGTGATCTAGTGTTGGGGAAACACTGCTCTTGGGGATATTTCCATTGATTGCGAATATAACCATATAATGTCATCCTTGGCATGGATTGGTTGTATTTGGTGAGGGCTATCGCGGATTTCTTCAGGAAGAAGGTCATCTTCATTTGTGTGGATGGAGAAAAATTGGTGTTTGTAGGAGGGAGAGTCCCTTGGATGGGTCATCGGCATGTTCCATCCTTATCATCCAAGATGGCTGAGATGATGCTGAGTTCTTCAGAGGTTCAGTAGTTTGTGTTTCCTAGGGTAATAGAGGAGTACCCTGATATCTTTCCTGAAGAGTTTGAAGCATTACCCCCTCGACGGGAGATCAATTTTGGGATCATGCTACAACAAAGAGAATCACCTATCTCTGTCATCATATAGGATGACCCCTTATGACTTATGAGATCTATGTATATAGCTTGATGGTCTGTTACAATGCGGTTTTGTTCGGACAAGTTTGTCACCATGGGGTGCACCAGTTTTGTTCGTGAAGAAGGCCGACGACAGTTTGTAGTGGTGTGTCGATTATCGTCACTTATACAAAGTGACCATAAAAAATCGTTATTCTCTTCCATGAATTGATTATTTATTTGATCAACTAAAATTTGCAATTTGGTTCTCAAAGATCGACTTGTGGTCAGGATATCATCAGATGTGTGTGAAGGATGAGGATATCCCGAAGACTTCTTTCCGTTGTTTTCATGGGCATTATGAGATCATTTTAATTCCGATTGGCCTAAAAAATGATCTAGCTATATTCACAGGATTGACGAATGATGTGTTCAGTGAGTTCATGAACATGTTCATGGTAGTTTTCATCGATGATATCCTTGTGTACTCCACATCTGAATATGATCATGCATAGCATCTACAATTCGTTTTGGGAGTTCTTCGCCAATATCATCTGTTCAGGAAGTTGCCGATGTGTGAGTTTTGGGCTCTAGAAGTCCGTTTCATGTGGAATTTTTTGTCCCAAAAGGGAGTATCTATGGATCCATCAATGATGGAAGTAGTTGTGTCTTTGTTATCCCCCAAGACAGGGTCATAGGTGCGAAGTTTCCTTGGTCTCGTAGGCTACTACAGTAGTTTCGTAGCTGATTTCTCATGAGTTACGACTCTGTTGACAGCTTTGACTAGGAAGGATCAGACATTCATATGACCTGATCAGTGTCAGAAAACTTTAGAGTATCTAAATGAGAAGTTAGTATGTGCTCTTGTCATTTGTCTTTCAGCTGAGGGAGTTTACTTTGATGTTCTCTGTGATACTTCAAATCTAAGGTTAGGTTATGTTCTCATGCACCTGAGTTTAGTTGTTTCTTATGGGTATCGGCAGTTGCATCCCAATGAATGAAAATATGACACCCTTGATCTTGAGATGGAATCAGTGGCGTTTTCTCTAAATTTGTGGAGGAATTATCTCATTGGTGAGCTCTTTGTGGTTTACACCGATCATAAGAGTTTGAGGTATGTTTTCTCCCAGCGTGACTTGAACTTATGAAAGCGTTAGTGGATGGAGTTCGTGTAGGAATACGACATCGAAATATCATATAAACCAAGAAAAGGGAATGTTGTAGGTGATTCACTGATCCGAAAGTCACGTAGTGATGCTGTGCGTGAATCCGATGATTCCTAGAGAGAAAAGGAAGAGCTGTCAATATTGCATCTTGATATTGAAGAAGTTGGGGGTAGAGGTTGTCTTTTTCAGATGATGGTATAGTCATCCCTGGTGTAGATGGTTGAAGAGTCCCAATTGGAGGATCTTGAGGTGGAGGTTTGGAGAGAACGAGTTGTTTGTGGTGAGGCCCCTGATGGTTGGTCAGAGGATGAACAAAACTGAGTGTTTTTATCATGGAAGGCTTTTAGTTCCCTTGAGGATGTGCAAGACAGTTCTTAGAGAGTTCCATAGTTCGCCTTTGGCAGTACATCCTGGAATGACAATGATTTACCGATCCTTGAGGTGTCAGTTTTGGTGGCCTGGGCTGAAGCATACAGTTGCAGAGCTTGTGTCTCGATGTTTAGTCTGCCAGAATGTGAAGTCCGAACACCATATTCCAAGTGGTCTTCTCCAGCCATTAGAAATTCCTCAGTGTAAGTGGGAGGACATCTCAATGGACATTTTTACTGGTTTACCTCATGCTCCATGTTGATATTATGATATTTTGGTGGTAGTGGATTGTTTAACAAAATCGGCGCACTTCATAGCAATCAAAAAGTCAAGATCAGTGGATGTTTTGTTGATGAAGTATCTAGAGGAGGTGGTGAGAATTCATGGAGTCCCTTAGATAATCATTTCTAATCAAGATCCTTGTTTTACATCCAGGGTGTAGAGATGTCTCCAACATGCTTTTGGTTCTCAATTATGCCTTAGCGCTTCTTTTCATCGTCAAATGGATGGTCAGACAGAGTAAACCATCTAGACTCTTGAATACATTTTACGCTCTTGGGTTCAGGATTTTGGGGGCTCACGGGTAAGGAACTTACCCTTGGTGGAGTTCACTTACAACAATAGTTTTCACTCCCCCATCGGTATGGCGCCGTTTGCAGCCTTGTATAACCAGCCCTTCCATTTTTCGTTGTGTTGGAATGGGGTCGAAGAGTCAGCAATTCTCGGACCAGAATTAGTGCAGAATAAAACAGAGATGTTCCAGGTGATTCGTGAGAGGATGATAACAACGCAAGATCTTCAGAAATCATATGATGATCAATGCAGGAGGCCCTCAGAGTTTAATTTTGGGGATCATGTATTTCTGAAGGTGAATCCCCATCATGGGCAGCGAAGGTTTGGTCGTGGAAGTACGCTTTCTCCCTGGTTTGTTGGGCCTTTTAGTGGTGTTATCACATGTTGGAGCTATGGTGTATCGAGTAGAACTTCCCCCAGAGATGAGTCAGATACATGATGTTTAATATGTATCACAACTATGTCATTATCTTCATGATGACTCTCACATAATCGATTGGGGAGAGATAGATGTTGATGATGATGCAACCTTTGAGGAGTGACCTGTGGATATCCAAGACTGCAAGGAGAAGGTGTTGCATGGGTGTTCTATTCCCATAGTTCGTGTCTTGTGACGATACGGTGGCATGGAGGAGAGTACCTGTGAACGTGAGTCACAGATGCAAGCTCAGTACCTAGAGTTGTTCGATGTTAATCTCTATTCATGTAATGATGTTCCCTTTATGGTTAGACCTTTCCTATTTTATTTACAATTTTTTTCTTTCTTTACTTTTGTGGCTTCCTCTCTTTTGAAAGGTATCTTGATGGGTGGTTGTTCGGAACTTTTTACTTTTGGGGGGTTTTGAATTCTTTAGGAGAAGAATGTTTTGAGTGGTATTTGATGTAATGGCTCGGACCTCTCTAATACATTACTTTGTGAATACGTGGTGTATGAGGTGTTCTGTGAGGTCAAGGTGACTTATCCCCAACACTTTTCCAAATTTCCAATTCAGTGAACAGTGTTTATATTAGAGAGGTTCAATGAATAGTGTTTCTATTAGTAAGGTTCAGTGAACATTGTTTCTATCGGTGAGGTCTAGGGAACAATGTTTTTATTGGTGAGGTTTAGTGAATAGTATTTCTATTGGTGAGGTTTAGTGAAAAATGTTTCTATCGAGGAGGTTCAATGAACAGTGTCTCTATCGATGAGGTTTAGTGAAGAGGGGTTCTATCAGTGAGGTTCAGTGGACACTGTTTATATCAGTGAGGTTCAGTGAACAGTGTTTATATCGGTGAGGTTCACGGAATAGTGTTTCTCTCGGTGAGGTTCAGTGAACAATGTTTCTTTGAGTGAGTTTCAGTGAACAATGTTTCTATCATTGAAGTTTAGTGAACAATGTTTCTATTGTTGAGGTTCAGTGAACAATGTTTCTATCGGTGAGGTTTAGTGAATAGTGATTCTATCAGTGAGGTTTACTGAACACTGTTTCTATCAGCGAGGTTCAGTGAACATTATTCCTATCAGTGAGGATCAGTGAACTATGTTTCCAGAATGGTAGGTGTATCATGATTCTTGAACGGTGAGGTCTATCGGTAAGCTCTAACGATGAGGTCTGTCGGTAACCTATAACGGTGAGGTATATCGGTAACCTCTAATAGTGAGGTCTATCAGTAACCTCCAACTGTGAGGTATATCGGTAACATCTAATAGTGAGGTCTATCGGTAACCTCTAACAGTGAGGTCAAATGGTGACCTTTCTTTCCTTTGCCAAATTTTATGTATGTGAACAGTGTTTCAAGCATCCTACAGTTTCAACCCTTTGACATTTCCAATAATGTAAAATGCATTTAATGATTTATTTTAAGGACTCTTAAGGTTTATTCAAAGACCATAAATCCTATATTAATTATTCCTATGGCTCATGATGTTTTTAATTGGTCAAACTGCATGGGTTAATGTGATATGCTTTTAATGGAGAATTAAGCGTATCTTAAATCGTCTCCTCATTAAATCATCAAGAGGTACAAGATATCATCCCCACTTTTTCTTCCTCTTTGTTCTCAGTTATGAGATGCTAGAACCATTCAATCCTTCCCATAGGAGTTGCACAATCAAATATTACTCCTCAGATCGGTTACGCTCTATTTTGATGCAACCGATTTATATCGGCCAATATTCGATATAAGGTATATTTTATAGTCGTTCTGTTGGGGATCATCTCCTCATGTTTCTCCTTTCCATGTTGTATCATGTAATCTCCATGCTTCTAATGGGGTTTTTCATGGGGTTTGGTCAGTTCTGTCCTATGCTGGCATCCTCAGGTGGATGTAGTTATTGCGAGAGGAGGACCGTGACCCGTTGTGTGGATAAAGAATGTAAGGAACTGTTTGAGTTAGGGGATTCATTTCTTCTCTTTTATTTTACGTGCAACTGTATTATTAGCATGTTTAATCCAAATGGATGATAATGGAATTGACATAATAAATATTTTAACTGGATAAATAAATTGATAATGATCATTTGTTATTGCCTCCTGTTTTTCTAGATAGTGTGATATATATGCTTTCTTTTCTTATCTGTTTTTTCTTGATGTAAATCAGTAAAGAATGTAAACTGTTATTAATTGATAATTTTTGGCTAAATATAATGAGTCAAGAAAACGAATCTGGTTCTTGTTGTAATTTGATGTTAATAAAAATAGTTTTGTAAGCATGTTTATTTATTAGTGATAATTTAATGGTTAGGTTTCCTGAATATTGAACCAACCAATAATCAATTGGTCAATCTAATATAGATTAATGAACTGGTGGTTGTTAAAAGATAATTTATTATTTGGTTTGGAGTTTCCCTCTTGTTTGTTTAAGGGCCAAGAGCCCAATTGTGAAGATGGTTTTTTTACTACTTCTTGTATTTTAATATGAGCCTAGATGGTTGTGGTAATATATAAAGGCATGGAGGCCCTTTTGGTTGTGGCAGTAGATGTCGCCTAGAGTGGTGAGTTGCATCAGTTTATGCATTTGGGTGTGAGGGAGGACACCAGGGATGATGTAATTTGATGAATGTGATTATTGGATGCTTGGTAATTTTGATTGGTTGTTTATCTGCTTTAATTTTCTCCACTGCTCAAGGAAGCTGGTCTTACACAGCCTTCTTCCGAAAGAGGTGAAGGATGGGTGTATGCTCATTCTATATGTGTAAAACACACGAAGGGTAGTATATCTACTCACAGTGTTGATCCCCCTTGTGTTTAGTACAAATATTGTTTTTCTAGAATTCATTCCAATGTGGGAAAGTATTTCAATAATGAATTATTGAATAATGGTGTTAACCCATGGGGATGGAGTTGTAGGAACATAATGATGAGGTTGTAATTTTTAAGGAACAATGAACATGGGTGTGAGGCTAATGAATTTAATGTTGGATTTTTCATGGTCATTTAATGTTTAAAGAATTAATTATTGTACAGTGGGACTGATAAAAATGGAATGATGTAATATAATAAACTCTTTAAATGGTTGTGTGCTTATAGGATACCTAGTATTAGAAGTAGCATATTCAAGTCTAAGAGACGTTAGCTGCAGTTGTGTCTAAGACAAGGTAATGCCCATAGTGTGGGTGTGAGATATAATATATAATGTACTTTTTTGTGTTTCTATACTCTACTCCACTCTATCAGTATGGGAATCTGACACCCCATGGATTCTGAGCCCTAGGGGGTGTTTTCCCCTAAATTCCGGTGAGAGGATAGATATCTGACTACCCCCTTTGGCCCCACTCTTTCTCTTGGTATTTACTGGTGTTGGCTGGAACATTTTTTAGTTTTCCCCATATATGTGTGTAGAGGTCTGTAATGGATTTTGGTTATTCACACACATATATTCTGGATATAGTTTTCTATGTACTACTATTGGTGTAACGTGTATGGGCTGTGATGGCTTGAGGATCCTTACTCGTTTTATGAGCTGTAATGGATTGAGGTATAATAACTGAAATATGATACATGTTATGCGAGATATGGTGGCTCCCAGAAACAACCTGGTTACTTTGGTGTGTGGACGTGGTGGTTTTGATACACGAGGTGCATATTGTGGTGCTTCGCCCAAGTTTCTAGAGGCGATCCATTTTGGAGAGAGATGCTCAGGACGTGCGATATTTGTGGAAAGTGGAAAACCATTGGGGATGTAGTAGCAGGGTACCCATAATATTCTTTATTATAAGATATATCCTTGTATGCGTTACTTGGTGTGTGTAGCCATTGTGAGGTTGGGAACTTAGTATACTTGTTTAGGTGACGAGTTAGTTTCACTTGTTGTTCACTATGCTTTAGCAGGCTTTCTTAACTTTTGCACAAGAGGATATAGGAAGGATCCTACTGAGTATATTGTTATTCTGACCCTATATATATATGTAAACTGTTTTTCAGGTCACTTGGAGTAGGCTACAGATCAAGTTGGTTTCTACTTTCTTGGGGTTGCAGGAGCTATTCGGGCTTGTGGTTGTTGCTGTTTTTACTTTCTTTTGGGTACTTGCAGTCTTTCCCCATTCATTTGTAGTACTTCTACACGACATTTCATATCTGTACTTGGGTTTTAGTTTATACTACAGTCTTAGTTGGAGTTTATTGGTGTATATCTTATCTCTCTCTTCTTCACGTGTTCTCTTAGAGGGTAATGCCTCCCATTTTATGTGTTACTATACCCTTGGTGCTAGTCGCCAACCCGTGGTCTACTAGAGGCAGGACTCAGGTGTCATTATCTCGCTTCTCACATTGACGCCCCAGGAGGGGTACACATTGTTGGGTGGGGGTCATGAAATTATTACATGAAAATTTTCTGAATGACTAGACAATAAGAAAATAAATTTATTTTAGAATATAAAAATTAAATAATTCCCCTAAGGTAAAAATAAACAAAATCAACCCTAATTAATGGTGAGATTATGAAATTAACTCTTACAAATTTGGTAACATAGAAACTATAATCCCCATAGAATTAATTGTCATCGAACCTTACATTTAGTTCCATGAAAATAAATATATAGAATAAATTAGATAAAATATGTTCAGTATATGCACAAAAAATGAAATCAGTGGGGGAATAAGTCTTATATCTCACAAAAGTAAAAGTGAGATGAGAAACCCTTACCACTTTGAAATCATTTGAATCATATTCTAAATGAAAATTTATAATCTATTAAAAAATATCATTAAAATAAATTAATTCATGATATTAAATCATATTGGGATTATATGCACCTAAATAATGAATAGAGCTGCATAACATCAAAATATGCCTCAATGATTGAAAATCGAGACAACGCCCATTAGGAAGATCATATCATTGAAGTGAGTGATAATCAAATGAATCAATTATAAGTATCCACTATAAATAAGAATACGAAATTGTAAATGTAATATAATATAATAAAAGTAAATTTCACACATAATCTAAGCATGACATAATCAATAAAGTAGAAATTAAAACCTAGTGAATGGAAAATTGAGTTAAGAAATCTTTTACATAATGTTTTAATTCCATTAAATGTGTTAAAAACTCATGTATAATGGATTTAAAATATTTATTAATTTATAAGAGTCTTATTTTAATATTTATAAAATCTTATATGATACATTTATAAAATAATACCAAAAATTTATAAATATTATTTCATTATTTTCATTATATCGTGTGTTGTTTATATTATATAGGACATAAATAAATAATATAATGAGAAATATTAATGTGATAAATATGCATTTTATTGATTAGGTACATTTTTTATATCCATTATCAAATTATTTTTTTGAAAACTGAGTCACATATCTTCGTGGAGACTCCAAGATGTACTTCTGCACATGTGATGGAATCATTCCTATAATTGTTAATGGGTAGGAAAATTGGAAGACATTTTAATTTTACAGAATAAATATCATGATATAATTAAAATATATATCTATTTTTCATTATTATACCCGTTTATATAACGTGGTGATGAAAAATTAATTACTCTGCTACATAGAGATGGTCAGTCGTATGTAAGCATGCACGATACTTTTTTTATCATCAGATGTATTAAAATTTGAAATATGGTCATAACATAATCATTATAAAATTTATTTATATATTATATACTTGATTTAGTGGATAATTATGTTTAAAAAATATGTATAGGATGTAGAAGTAGAAATACACAGGAAAGAGTTGGTAAAGACAATAACCTCTTCATCGGTGATCTTCCTATAAATCACTTCTTAAGAGAGCCCAGGTAATAATTTTGGAAGGAAAATAACCACTTTAAATTTTATAAGGATGTTAAGAAGATAAATTCATAGATTTTTCTCAAACTATATTAATTATTTTTTTGTAAATAATTTATGGAATGAGCACCCTTTTATAAATGAGGTGAGAGGCAGTTTTTTAGAAATTCATAAAATATTAAATTATACTAGGATAATTTTTTAAAACAAATATCAAAGAATGGTGTATATATGAATAACGGGTGGCCTTTTCGACCATATATTATCCTAATTTTTATTTTATTTTTATTTTTATAATTTATTAATAATTTTATAAAATATTATATTCATGAATGTCCATTATGTTAAATTTTGAGAATATTCATTATATTGGCATTAATAATATTAGTAAAAAAAGATAAATTTGAATATATATATATATATATATACATCTTTTATATGGAATATTAATATATAAAATCCTTTTATCACATTAGATAATTCATATTACATTAATTGTTATATTATTAATATCTTCAATAGGATTTTTTCTTGTAATTGAATAATTAATGCACCATTGTTGTGTAATCATTTTTGGGAATTATATCTTCACTTAAAATAAAAAATAATTTACCCCTATGTAGATACATATTATAATACTCAGGAAATAATTTATAGTTAAAAATATCTTTTTCATGATATGATATTAAAAAATTTATAGTTATTAAAAACACTAATATTGTATCATTGAATTTTTAATTATATAAAATATTATAAACAACATAATATCATCTAAATTGACAATAATGGTAATATAACCAAATCATAAATGATTATACATGACATGAAATCATAAAACATTATTAATCAAATTTTTTTATTAAATTGTTCTTATAATTTTATTTTTAACATAAATTATCTAATTTACCATTGTCGGTGATAATAAAAATTTCAAAGGTTGTTATTAATGTTGTCCTAAATTAAATGGGTCCTATTTTAAAAATTAGATCAAATGATTCCATATGTGGAATACATTTTTCAAAATTCTAAAAAAATAATTTTTTAAAATAAATATAAAATTAATACTACAAAATGAAAAAATATATTGAAAAATAGATTCCTAATAATATGTTATACAAAAATATGTAATAGAGATGATTAAGATGAAATTAATTATATTTAAGATAAATAAATAGTACTTATTTTAATTTTAAGATCAAATTAAATTTATATATATACTTTTTAATATAAATAAAATAAAAGTTTTATAAAATTCAGTATTATTCACAATTCACTACAAAATCAATCATTTCAAAAAATTAAGAAAATTATAAAATAATTTATTTTTAATATTATTATTTCAAAAATAATAGAAATTTTATTAAATACTTTACCGAAATATTTATAATTTTAATTATATTTATTTTACCAAAGACTGAAATAAAAATATATTTTTGAATAAAAAATATATTTGATGATTAAAAATACTCAACTAATTTTTTTGTTGATTTTTAATCATAAATAAAAATGAAAATCATATATATTTCATCATATAGTTAATATTATACATGAACTCCAATTTAGTGGCCAATTTTTAATAGTTGTGGTAAAATGAAAATATTTTATAGTATATCGTGATTTTTATAAGATCAGTGTTCCGTGCACCAAAATATATCAATTAAGTTTTATATATTCTTAAATATTGGAATGTTACAGATGGAAGGGGAATTATAGTCCCTATAACTCACAAGTAATGATTATGTATATCATGTGATAAAAACCTATGAGAAAAATATGGAATATAATATGACCTATGAATATTATATTAGAGTACATAATATCATTTATCATGACATGAGGTCATAAATTATAACAATAATGCATGATATTAATAACATTGGACTGTATAAGAATGATGTAAACCCATACAAAAAAACAACAAAATAATATATCATATCTCACTACCATAACATCATCTCATATTGTGTTATTCTCACTACCCATTCACCATAATATAGAGTTTTATGATCACTACACAAGAACCATACCATATTTTTATTTGCTCACTCCACTTGCACCATATTTAGTATCACATGAGATATATGTTCTACCCAATTTAATTGACGAATATATAATTCTGGTACCACCACCCACATCATAACATGTAAAATTGAATATTTTATCTAAATAATAATAGTATAGAAAAATCCAAATATTCATAATCCCAAAAATTATGATATGGGTTATAAATAAATATTGTATAACATAAAAAATTGAAGAATTATATACCTCAAAAAATAAAAAAAATGGTAGTTCAAAATGGGTGGAAATGAATTTTTTAATAAAATATTTTAATAAAATATAACAGTATAAAAATATTCATTTAAAAATGTGTTTAAGGAACAAAATCTCAATATTAAACATTATTGGTGATACCTTATTGTACGTAATAAACATCAAACAATGAGTAAATGGAAAATTAAAATATAATTACCCATGAGTATTAGAAAAAAAAATTATATATATTTAGAGAATGGTGTTTTTATAAATATATTAAGGTACATACAGTAGAAAAAAACATATTTAAAATGATAACAACATTCATGAGAGAGTATTTACCGTGCCTAATTAATAAGTTTGGAAAATTGAGAAAATTAATGAGATAATATGTTGAAGCCATGTATATATCTTGAATCACATTAAATTGGAATAATATCTAACAAAAATATTAAATATACATTCCATTAAGTAAGGAAAATGCAAGAATAATATATAAGAAACAATAAATTATATCAAATTGACATTAATAAAAATTATAATTACCATAATTTTAAGAAATAACTAAACATATTTTATTGAAAATATTGAAATTTTTTTTCTATAAAACATTGTAGAAATAACAATTATTGTATCATATTTGATAATTTTTTAACAAAACAAAGAATAAAAATATTATAGGACATGTATTACATGAAAAGTAAAAAATATTAAAAAGTATTCAATTATGTATTTCATATGGATGGAAATAAATTAAATGATTTAAAGGATGGTTTAATAATACTTACAACTAAATATAATAAAGGTAAAATGAAATTATTAGGCACATAAGATATTTATTTTTAAATTAATATATTATTTTATATACAGATAATCCCATAAGGTAAAGAGAAATATATAAAGTGGGTGTTTCATTTCAAAAAAGCATAAGGTATGCACATTGAATCGAGAAAAATATATAAAATTAAAAATGAATAAAGGGATAACAGTATGGTGTAAATAATATACCTTCTACATGTGATATAAAATAGAATAATGGGAATAAAAAAGAAATACATGATTTGAAGGAATTTTTCCAAGATAACCCTTTTTTAAATATTTTAAGATATGGGGAGAAGATTTATTTAAAGAATTACAGTCATATTGTTTTTTAAAGAAAATATATTTTAAAATATTATAACATATAAAAAAATAAGTTTTATAATACCATATAAGAATAATTAAATCATAATAGTTGGAATAATGAAAATGAAAATGGGATTTCAATTATTTATTTATATATTTTGATAAGGATGGAATTAAAATAAATTTACCGAAACGATATAAAATAATCCTTATGACATAATGAAGTAATGGGAAACCTTATTAGAATATATTTATAATGTATGAAGAAAAAATATGAAATATTCATCAGTAGAATGAGATATCATAACATCAAATAAAATAAAAGTTGAAAGAACCCCATCGACTCAAATCCCAACTCACATAGGGAATCCTCTACCCTCTTCAATAGATGATGTAAATTTTATAATTTATTAATTCATAGTTATTTTAATAAATAATTAAGAAATTTAATTTATTTATTATCATATATATTTCATTTAGTGAAATACTTTTCTTTTGTCAAATAGTTGGGATTTTTTAGTCTATGGTTCCAAAATAAAATTAGTATAGAAATAAGGAGAAATGATTTTTTTCAATGGGTTTATAACCCCAGATGTGTAATGATATTAAGTTAAAGAATTTATAGAATAACCATAGTAGATTCCAATATTTTTTCACAATTATTAGAACAGTTAAATGTGGATAATTTTTATTGTAATGATATATGTTAATTTTAGAGAATTTACAATCAATGATTAACATATAATTTTAATTTATTTTTATTTTTATTTATAATTTTAGAAATATGAATGGTAAAATAATATAATTTGTAAGTTATTATTTGATCAAAAATGATTTATTAAAACCATCCACTGAGGAGGTAATAAATTATATATAACAACATCTTTATATATGGTTATATTGGCCATGAATGAATATTTTTTTAGAAATATGACTATTATTTTCATTATATAATTTTAGAATTTATATTATAGTACAGTAATTTATGTTATCTTATAATGTGTTTCGAAATTATTATATCTGTTAAGTTGAATAATATATAATAGAATAATAGTATTGAAAAAATATAATGAGGGGTTATTAATATTTTATTTTTGATAAATCCACTATTAATGGACAAAGGCCTTAAAAGAAAAATCTTCTTATGAGACCACAACCTTCACAAATCTGATATGGTTGTTTAAGATGACAATTTTTATGATAATTAAAAAATTAACAATAATATGGTATATGCAAAATGGGGTGGTGTGGGATTGTATTTAATTGAAGAAAAGAGGGGTCTCTTAAAATAAAACACTTTTCTAAAAATAGTGATCAAACATTTGATATATATTGTCCAAATTATTTTCTATAATAACAAAAGATTAGGTGAATTGAGTTATTATAACTATTTACAGATAAATAAAAAAGTATTACAAAATTATTGATTTTCCCCTTTTTTATAATATAAATTATAATATAAAAATAAATGGAAAATAAAGATAATAAAATAATATATTCTTTATAGTAGATTACGAAAACAATAACTCTGCCTAATAAAATCTAGAAAAAAAACATTCGGAGCTTGGGGATTTTTATTCCAGTCATATTCATATATATTACAATGATAGAAACATGTTGCAAACACATTTTATATAGAATACAAGATAATTTATAGGCCCATTCTTTTAAAGAATTGATACATTGAAATCCAATTGAAATTGAAAGATATATGATTTAGATAAAGTATAACAACTAGGAAAATGTTTTAAGAATAAACTTATAGTTACTGAATAATTATATGTGAAGGAATATGTCTTGAAAGAGTAGATCATAAATGGTTACTCTAACTGATGTTGATCTTCAAAAATAAATATAGTATATCTATTAATATTATTATATTTTCTTCTCCATTCCAATGATGAACTAATGTAACATCAATATAAAAGAAGAGAGTCGATTATAGTCTGTTATATTTAGAGTATTTCTTAGAATGTGATATACTATTTATAAAATATTAATTTAATTCAAATATAGATTTTATGAAAATTAAATTACATTTCTTCAATTTCTATCTTGCTGTCAGCGAGAATAACATATAATATCATCAAAAAATAAAATAATATAGAATTGGACCTATATAATTATATAATCATTAAGGATACCAATGTTAATATCCTTATATTTTGTTTGTACCACTAAATAAAATATATAAAATGAGTCAACAATATCTTCTCCAAACATATCATATTTCATTTTAAATACATATCATGTCAATTAATTCTAATAAATTAAAAATTAAAACATACCTAAAAAATACCGCAAATTTGAATTTTATAATGTTTTTATTTGTTAGAATTTTCATACAAATATTATTGTTCATCACTAAATTTTTTTCATACATAAAACCCACAAACATTAAATAAAGGTTTTATGTGTTTAATCAATAAAACTTTTATTTTCTAAAATATTTTCAAACTTAAATAAATTATAATTATTTTTGAATAAAATTGTGTGTTTCTATGTATCTGTCACAAATTTGTATAGATTTTAAATATTTTGAAATAATTTTATATAATATATGAACTATATTACATTAAAATGTATATACTATAGGAACATGAACATAAAAATGAAATATAATAATGAACATGTTTTATAAAATCAACGAAACTAAAAATACATGGAAGCTTCAAAAATATATTAGATATTAAATGATATCCTTAAAATAAAATTTATTATATTTTTTAGTCTAGAATCCTAATGTTAAATATTATTTTCAGAATAATGTTGATTAGAGTATTAGTTTGTGTAAAAGGAGAAGAAAGTCCTTGATGAAACTTTATAGGTGTTGAGAAAAATCTAGTAGCTCCCACATAAATATTAACTTTGGATAACTATGTTTGAATATACAAAATGTTGTATATAACCTTTTAATATTTATTTTGATAAAATGTTTTATTAGAATGGGAATGACAATTAATTATTATAGGGGGTCCTAAATAATATTTCTAATATTTTTTAAGAAATGAATAACCCTATGAATAAATATAATGATAAGATATTTTCAATCAAAATATTTCATAAAAATTCATTTATGATTATAGAAATGTATTAAGAGGAATATATTAAATTATTTTTAAACCACTTATTTAAAAATGAGCTAAGTCTGAAATTCGTAGTCAAGAAATAATTTCATCATTACAATAATCAAATAAATCTTTGTCATAATAATTTTGGTTTCCTAGTTTGATCCTTTGAATATTTCTCTACATATCATATTAATTTTCCTTAGAGTCGGTGATATGTTTAGCTTTAAAATATCCCCTAAATAAATATTTTTCAAATGATAATATATATTTACGATTTTGAACAAATAATTTCATAACAAATGTTCTTCATATTCATTGGAACCTTTTATGGGTAACATTTTCGAAGTGTTGTATCTTGAAGCTGAGGTTTAACCTATGTGTGAAATAAATTTTATTGGTTGAGGGAATTATGATGAAGGTAGATCATAGTAGGTTAATTAAGTATATTAAATAATTTATATATTTAATTTATTTACTGGATTATCCTAATTTCATCCCTCAATATAAATTTTATTATAGAAATATATAGTGTTAGATGCATAAAACAAGGGGTTATAGTGGTGAATGCAAGCATTTTTGTTGAATATTAATAAATATGGATAAAAAAATGTAAGGCATAATTCTTGAAACTGATGATGAACATAGTAGAATTATCACATTCATCAATAAATGATAAATTATTAAATAATTATTGATCGGTTCATATGGTATGGGTAACCACCAGGATAAATATTTATTCTATTATTAATGTAAAAGTGTGTTATTTTTTGGTTTATATGTATTAATTTTTTTATGATGATATATAATTTGGGTCTAGTAATACCTAAAGAATCATTTTACATCATAAATATGTAATTTATTGTGTAGATGTGTCATGGTAAAATTATTGAAAATGATTTACGAGGAAAAAATGTTGTAGGAAAAAAATTAAATATTATTTAATAATTTATTTTATACTGTAAGATACCCATTTATGTTGTAAAGTAATCAAATATGGCATTTGGTTAAGGAGACATGTTATTTAGTGTAAATATTTTCGTTTTGGAGTTAAACTCATAAGTTTATTATTTCTTCTATAAATAAATTATCCTAATAGGTTTAATTTGTAATGAGTGTATGATTTTTCTCATTCCTATAATGAATCAATTCTCTCTAAACACCAAATTTTTTCTACGAGAATTAATATATCTCATCAATATCACAGTTCTATCATTTGGTTCCTGATATACATAGTGTATGTGTTTCTTATCTTTGATTAAGTGTCCTTTTTGGTCTTCTTTATTTCCATTTTTATGTATGTAAAATCCTAAAAAATTTATAGAATCTGGTGATCAAATATTGATTCTCAATAAATTTAATTTGATCCTTCATGTGATCTTCTTTTTAGGTATGATCCTTTGTTGGTTACAATACGAAAAGTGCATGTTCGTGATGTTTTTTGGTACCTATCATCAACATAATATTTATTCTTTATGGAATGATATTCTCATAAGTAAAAATGAATTATAGAGACTCCTTTATTTATAATATGTTTCTTCCAATATTTATAGATATCAATGTCATTTTGTGTTACTATATATGAGTTACGTGGTTCTATATCTAACATATGCTATATGAACATTTAATTATCATGTTTCTTAAATTGATTTATAAATTTATTTGCATGATTAATTTATTTGAATGCGTATAAAATGGATTTTTTAGAAAAGGGGGTTTCCCTAAATATTGGTAAATTAAATATTATTTTCAAATAATTTTGGAATGAATTTATATAATTTTATTCACTATATAGATTTAATTAATCATTTGGTAAATATAGAACATGGGAATACTATAGAACATGGGATGACTATGGAACATAGGCGGTTGTTTGGGAAATAGACCTCATCTATTGTTTCTATGTGGTTTTCAGTCATGGGGTTTCCTCTTATCCACTTTCTAGTATCCTCAAGAATTATTAGACATTGTTAGTGGGTCCAAGTCATGGTTTTTTATCTACTCTCTAGATTTAGTGAATATGTATAAGGTCATGACGTGTGTGATTGAGTATGATTCTTTATGAGTTTTCTAGATCTCTGAACTATAGTGAACCTTTGTTTGATTTCAAATATTCATTTCTGTATTTATTGGATTCGATTACTTACATTGATAACTGTGATATGATTTGACAATGTTTTACCCATATTATTTAAAACACAATGAAAAGGTAAATTTCCTATCATGGATTGAAAATTAAAACTATTTCAAGGATTATATTTCCTTGTTTTATTTAATGTTGGTAATGTTTAGAGTTTAATAAAAAGACTTGTTATAAATCTCCTAGTTGGTAAAAAACTAAGCCTATTTAGGTAATACCATGAATGTAATTTCCCATAATATTCGTTGTATTTTTTATATGGAATTATTTCGATACCAAAAACATTGATGAAACCGATTTCAGAGGCCCGGTGATCCCAGAATACAATTTTTACCTTTTTAGGTTCATTTAAGTGAATGTGTTATTTGGTTTTTATAAATTTTAAAATGGTGCTTTGAACAAAAATCAGAGGGCATCGTTGAACTCTAAACATCCTGATTTTTTGAGAAAGGCCATGACATTGACGGTTGAGGGTCGATCAGAAACGATAATTTCTAAACTTTTCAAAAAAATATGAATTGGAAAAGGTATTTTGTTTGTTTTTTCCAACTGTTGGGTGATGGGGTAGAGGTGTTGTGGTGCAGTGACACTACATCGAATAGTCGCATTAAATGAATCTCATTAATGAATCATAAATGTGCATTGTAATGACACATTAAATGAATCATAACAGATAATATTTTTCATAAGTGAAACAATGTAACGTCACCACGCCAAAACATAAGAGAAACTATGTGATGTGTTTTCTTCTAATGAGTTAATTAATTGGATAAATCAGGACCAATAGGTTGAATGTATATGAATATCCTCTGTTGAGAGACCCTCTCAAATAACGAATGTTGGAGGATCAGTAATAACATTAGTGCACCTCGAATAATGGGACCGAAGAGCGTCGAATGCCAATGACATTGAATGGAACATGAATCCTCACAGACGGGTCACTTCAGTCATGAACTCAAATAAGGAAGGGGTTGTTGTTTTTGTAGATTTACATTTTTTTTCTTTATTCTAAAATTATTATGTGGATCAAACTATGAACAGGTTGATATTCAGATTTCACATTCGTATGGGAAGCTATCTTTCTTGGGCTTTCTATACCAAGATTAATTGTT
Organism: Viscum album; assembly: GCA_963277665.1. Taxonomy (NCBI): domain Eukaryota; kingdom Viridiplantae; phylum Streptophyta; class Magnoliopsida; order Santalales; family Viscaceae; genus Viscum; species Viscum album. Next base: position 1,023,349,545 of record OY728143.1, read on the forward strand.
TGTTGATAGAAACACATTCTAAAACCACTCCATGTTTAAAACACTGGCGATTAAGGTGTGGGTTGTCACAAAGAAGCCATGATCCCCTCAACCTTGTGTGTTCATTGTGTATGACCCATCGAATTTATGGAAATAAGGTTTGGAGGCATTGTCATGTAAGGAATAAACCCACAGAGGCTGAAGGAATAGATGGCGAGAAGAATGGACCACCATAGCGGACCAGGTGAACCATGCAATAAATCGCCAGTTGTGACCTGCAACAGTGATCAGGGCCGGTGAAAGCATTCCATGATGGCGGCTGAATGTAGTAGCTCAGGTCGGCTCAGGCTGTGATGAAGCTTCATGAGCTACCGACTGACCAGCCACAGGTAGAGAGATGTGGCCCGCAACTGTGGGGGTGGCTTCACGTTGAACGTGGTCCCATGAACATGTGCAGTGCACAGGCGTCCTAGTTTTACAATAATCGTGACAATGCCTTAAATGTGCTACGCATCTAGGATGATGAATGTCAATTCTCAAGAGGTGGAATAGGCATGGTGCGACCCGGGCCCAGTTGGGTGGACCTGTTCCCTAATGCCTAGACCCGTGCATTGTGGGTTGGACCTACGCCATCAGGCAGGGCCGGATGAGGAAGGATCACCGGGTGTCATGGCGACTGGACCTTTGGCTGAGTCGGCCCAGTTATAACATGGCACAATGGGCCTCACTAACTACACAGGGTGGACTAGTCCAACCCAGACCCAAACATGGTCGGGTCGGGTCTGTTGAACTAAACCAAGCCATGTAGGGCCACCATGCCTCATTGTTCAGGTAGTTCCATCTAGGCCCATATGAAATCAAATAGTATTTAGAAAAATGCCAATAACATACAGACCAAGCATCCAATTGATGATCCGTTTGTGGAATTACAACCGTCACATTGAGATGGATCTTTTGGCATACACAATTGAGTATTTAATTTATTTTGGAATACAATTAATGGCTTTAGGATCAGTTATCCTAGAATCAAGAACACTAAGTGTGGAAACCCTGCATATAGCTGAGACCTAATGACTTATCACATGTGAACTTATATAGATCATCTACGATGTACTAGTGGGAAGTGGCTATGTGTGAACCGGTATGCCCAAGGTGCGGAGCGTCTCAATGATTCCCAGCATACCAATGGTACTCGATAGGGAGGAGTACCTCATTATAGCCATGTTCAGATGCTACTTTTTGTGACCCGACAGGCCCACGTTGGGGAGCATATACGTGTGACCCTGCACACCCATGGTACTTATTTGGGATGAGTGCCCCAATAGTCCATGGATTTTGGGAAGTTGATCTTTGTGACATGAGAGGTCCACTGTTCTGATTAAAGAGGATATTTTCTATATCCCAATGTGATTAGCAATGTAACTGATAGTCTTACTATCCTTAATCTAGTTTAATCATTGCGAGTTGTCTTTCTTCATGACCTATCTTGATTCGTGATCATTCTTTGTGATTTAATTCATGGATTGATTTGTGGTCTTTCTTTTCAGTTTTTGGTGTCCTTAATGAGTATTTTTTTACTCACCCCATCACAGGATTCACTGACATGTGTTTATGTTACAGAAAAATGAAGACATGGTGGAGGACTTAGTGGCCTAGGTCCCAGCGGTGAATAGTGAGACCAGCCAGGCGAGGCATACTTCTACGACTTCTAGTAGCGACTCTACAATTAAACATGTTGTGGGGTTTTTAGTGGACTACATTCAAAGTTTCATAGTACATTATTATTTTCATTATTTCTTTTGTATGGTTTGTATTCTTTCACATTTTACCTATAGTTATTTATTTAACAGAGTGTTTTTATAGTTGCATGCCTGTTTTTTTTTCTAGCCATGGGTTGTGGTTGTGATTGCGTGCATACATTTACTAGGTAAAATTCCTCCCACTAGGATGTTTACGCCTTCGGCATTAGCTTCCAACCCCAATAATTTGGTAGGTGGGCTTGGGGGATGTCATGACATGGGCCTTGATTGACAAGTCATGACAATGCACACACCTTCAGTTGTCTTTAGATTTTGTTATGCATTTTGATAAAGGAAAATGAAATGAACCATCGTAAGGTAGTGAGGTTTTAGTCTAATGGTCTTCAGTAGAAGGTTTTATGATAATGGGATTCCATCTTCTTATCACATGGAGTGCCTATTCCAAATTTGAGTTTTTCCTTTTCCATCAAACTCATAAATTCGATTTCTTTTCCATTTTTTTGTTGTATCACTTTTTCTACTTAAAGTTTATATATGGAATATATATTTTTCATTTTACCATCCATAATTTATTTATTATATATATGTATATATATTAGATTTAAACTATATTAGTTTAGGATAAATCATTCCCTCTTGTCATGTTTAATGCTCGGGTTCTATTCGCTAGCCCATGGAGATCATGAGCATCATTCAGGTATGTGGAAGATTGGGCCAAATGCTAGTTTTTATATGTATCTAAAGTTGTTTTAGGATATTTTTGTATCATTTCATGTTTATTCATAGTATTATGAATATATTATACTAGAGATTGGATTTGTTGTACATGAATTGTTTGTTTTAGTTTGTGCCTTGCCAGCTCTTTCCATGGTGAAAATCAAGAAACCATGGGATGTTTAGATGTGTGTCTCTTATATTGAGAATCAATGTCAAATTAATTTTATACTTTTGGTTTTTAAATTATAAATTGAGATTATCTAGTTAAATAATAATTTCTTCTGGTTTTTGTGTGTAGTAGTATTCCTCATATACTTATCTTATGGGTTTCATTAAGTTGAGGAAACAGATGCTTTTCAAGGGAATCCCCATTTAGAGAAAAATAATATATTGGATACCATATGAGTATCTCATGTTATGGACCAGAACATGCCACCATTATGGAATATATTTATTGAATTACATCTAGGAGTAAGAAGAGATAAGGATCGACCTCATGGGTTGTTACGTGAGAAGCCCACATATATTAAGTGTATAAATGATCCATAAGTGGTAGAGTAAAGTATAGAAAATATTGATCATATAATGAACACCCTAGAATCTCATGAGAATATTAAGGTGATTTAAATATTCTACAGAATTGAGGGTACCAACACGGTATTATGGGATTCCATGGTACAGGAAGAGACACATGCTGTATTGGATTGTAAGGGTTTCAAAACCCTCTTCTTCATGATGTTATGTCCAGTGACAATGATGATAGAAATTTGTCTAGAGTTTTTCTCTAATATACATGGAGAGTATATTCCATTTTTATAAATAAATTGTTTTTTTGATCTAATATACATTTCTCTAGAGATGACGAAGAATTATCAACTAAGGATTCAAAATTAGTAGATAGGATTCTGACCAAATACCGTATTTTGAGTTTTTAGGTTGTTTTATTTACCTATATTGAGATGGTATATAGGAAAATGATTATTGAAATGCATAAAAATTATAATATTTTAAATTATTTCCCTTCTACCCTACCTAATTGTAGCATCCCTTTGATGTAGGAAATGAATTGGATGTGACATGTGTATTTCTGGAGTACAGAAGGTGGTTCTCATCAGCAAGACTCATATACTCTATAAATAATAAGTAGTATTGTGCCCCTGACCGGAAATCTATGTGTTAGTGATGGGAACACTCTGAGTTCATGTTATGCACCATATATTATGTGTAATGGTTATGGCCACTACATGCATTTCATGTGATTCTATAAAGCTATTTCAATACAAAATTAATATTTGGGATCACTAGATCCAAGGTACACTATAGTGCAGCTAGATTCATTAATGTGTACAATGATCTGGCCGTAGTACTCAGAATTGAATGACCACCAAATATTGGATAGGGTTTTTTGGAGGATGATGTGGGTTCGGAAACAACGAGATTTTTAGTCTCTGTTTCTGATTTGATAGAAAAAACTTTCGTTTATACCTATGTCACCAACTCATTTATATCTTGTTTATTAGTTGATATGTTTAAAATCCTAATTGATACTACATAATATTTTGTGGATTCAGAAACAAATCTTGGGAATAATAATGAGTAGGGGTTTCAGTTTCCCATTTGTTCACATTCAATTGATGGTGTAGATTTAGTCTGTGATTCCCCCCTTATCAATCAATATCTTTTTGACGTCATCCTCAATATGAAATATTTTTATGCACACAATCATATGGTTAATTGTAATAATCAATTTTAATCCTTCCTTGATAATAATGGGAGGTCATTGGTGTTTGTAGGAGTGGGATTCAACGTCTTGACATGTAAGACCATTCGACATTAATCACAATAGGTTTTTTATTTTCTGTTGTAGTTGAGAATGATAGTGATTCATAATTTCTTAATCATTCATATTTTTTTCTATAATTATATTTATGTATTTCCTAATGAATTCTTCGGTCCACCTATGAAGATAAAGGTAGAGTTTATGATTGATCTGGTGTTGGTGATGATGTAAATATAGGTACCCTCTTAGCTCCCGGAACCTATAGAGATGAAAGATTTCAAGATTCGGATGTATGATATGATGAAGAACGTTTTTATTATCTCATGTGTTTCACCATGGGTAGCCCTGGTGCAAATTTCCTGGAATCATGATGGTTTAAATTGATTGTGTGTTTACTATTAGAAGTCAAACAAGGTGAAAGATAATAATATGGATCGTGTTATCCATGTGAATGAATGTTTTGATTAGTTTGAGGGGGGAATGTTTTTTTATGATTTATCATATGTCATGCTGTCATCAAATTAGTTCGAGGAAGTATAATATATCGAATACAATATTTAGTTGATGGTAGTTCTGTTATGATGATCTGGTGATTATTTTTTTCAGACTAACACTCTTACAGTTTTATGTCTTTAATGAATCAAATATTCCCCCAGTATATCGACACATTTGTGGTTGTTTTAATATATGATATTATTTTTTATTCAAGGTACATGAATAATCATAGGGACTATTTGTGTTTGTTTTTTCAATCACAATGATTGAAAATATTTGTGGAAATATTTTAAAATGTAATTAAGGGATCTAATAGTTGATTTTTTGGTGGAATGTGATTTTTATAAACATCTTATTATTGATCGTGAGATGGTTTTGGATAAATTTTAAAGGGAGGAGCCACGGGATGACTTTGAGATTCATATATTCATTCGTCCAATATGACATTATTGGAATTTATCATGAATTTCTTGATGTTCAATTTACCATTAATAACTATTAATAGGAAAGTGTTGATGTTCACATGTGGTGTGAATTTTTTTCTTCTTTCGATAAACTAAAATGTATTCTAACATCTAACATATTATAATTTTAACTTATATTGGAATGGGGGATGTTTCATATTGTGATGGTTCTAGTGTTGGTATGAGGTGTATAATTATATTGGAGATTTATTTTTTGGCCTATAGATCTATTTATTTTCGACCACATGATAAGAATTATCAAACACATAATTTGGAGATTTCTGTAGCTCTAATTTTTTTTAAAATGTTGGTGTAAAAATATATTTAGAGAATTTTACATACTATATTATGATTGTAAGAGTTAGTGATATATCATTTCAAAATTGTTGAATCTTGAAAAAATAATGTCAGTGGAATACGAACATACATTTGAATTGTACATCACCTGCAACTCAGGGATGGGAAATATCATTAATGAGTCTCTAAGTAGAAAAGTGACATTGATGAAAATTTTGGAATCAATGGAACATCAGAACCATAGGAGGTTTTATAAATAGATTAATTTATAAAATTAGGAGGATGTTTTAGGTATGGTTTTGACTACTATCCAGTTATCAACATTTCTCCTTGACACTATTTAGAAGGATTAGTTGTAGGATGATGAATTTAAGGGAATGCAAAAAAATCATTTATACTGGGAAGATTATTTCGGTTTGATCTCTATGTTTAGATGGTATTATCTACATATTGGACCCTTTATTTTTCTGAGAATCGTTAAACATAACTTTTTTTTAATATCATAGTTCATAATTTTTTTTATTCAGTGATTATTATGATGAATTATGACTTGAGAAATTATTGTGGCTGTCTTTCAAACATGACATTGCTGATCAGGTGTCCTTCTTTTACACATTACAATAGAGAACGTTAGGGTATTTTAATCCGTAAAATTTCATCCATACATTTCCAATGTTTTTTTTGGAAATGGTTTCAGGTTTCCATGGACATATTTTTCATATTGACATGGTATCCCTGAGGAAAAAAATCTATCTAGGTGGTGATTGATCTGTTAATGAAATATGATAATCATATTCTAATTTGGGGAAATTATAATTTGAATATCTAGGTCAGGTGTATATATAGTATAACACATGTTTTCATGGGGTTTCATCTTCTATCGTCTCATATAATAATCCTTTTTTACCATAAAATTTTAGAAACATCACCATTTAGTGATGGAGACTCATATAAGGTTGATTACTAAAAACCATCCATATAAACATGGATAGGAAAAAAATGATATTAAGAACATGGAGGATATACTCTACACATCTAAAATTTAATTCGAATGATCGTGGGATAGACATCTTTGAATGTTTGATTTTTCTTATAACAATATTTACTATTTTCCAAATAGAATGGATCCCTTTGAGGATTTTTATGAACGACCACATAGATCACTAATTTATTATTTAATGGTGGGTGAGGCATCTCTTGTAGGATCATGTCTCACTTATTATATTTTTCTAAGAGACTACGATATACATATTCATCCAGTTATGTCATTGTGTTTAAGAAATCATATGTGTATTATTGACTTTGGCCTTTGTATTTTTCCAATAGGTGACTAGGATTTCATGAATGTTTATCCTTAGTCGAGATATTATTGTATTGGTAAAAATTATATGTTGGCTCTGTGGTTTATTAGACCATTCAAGGTAATTGAGTATCTTGGGGAAGATTCATATTTTTTGTAATTACTTGCTAATTTAACAGAAATTTATGATTTTTCTACATATATAAACTCATGATTTTTTATCCTAACACCTCAAATTTTATGAGTTAAGAGATGACTTTGATGCATAAAAATGTTTTATTTTTAGAGGATCAATTTTATATTGTTAATTATCATGTAGTTTTATTGTGTGGGTGTATATTAAAATGGTCATAGTGTCATGGTCTCTTATAAAAGACTCCTATGAAATGTGGGAGCATGAATCATCACTTAGGGGGTAGTGACACCACACATTTTTATAGAACCCTTATTCCACATGACATTCTAAGTATGTAAAGACTTATTGTGGGTGGATTTTAAAGACCATGATGAATAGAAACACATTTTTTTATTTTTATGAGTTTGTATATAGGTTCATAGGACATAAAAGTTTTTGTGGTGTTTCTGTATAATCTTTGTCTAGTATTGCACACATGACCATTTTACAAAATAATTAAGTAGTTTATATATTATATTTGAAATTGGTATCAATTACTGAAAATGGTTTTCACCAAATGAATATTGAAATTTGTAAAATCTTATTTAATATGTAAATTTCAAATACACCATAAGATACCATTTATTAAACAAAATAAACTATTAAGGTATTTAATTTTAGGAGATTTGTTATTGTATATAAATGTGTTATGGGGTTTTTACACCATATGTATCCTATTTACACTGTAAATCCTCTAGCACAATATGTTTAAGTCTCACAATAGAACTAATTTTTAAAATTTTCATTTTCATGATGTTGTCTATAAGGCTTTGGGATTTTCTATGATTTTTTTATGTGTCTCTTCTATCTAATTCTATTATTCATTGATCAATCTCCTTAGTGGCTACATTTATTCTCATTGGGAAAGATTTCTGCCTAATAAATTGTTTATATTGGTCACAAAATAGGAATTGAAGTATGATATTATAAAATTTTGATCTATGATTGATTCTCATTTGATTATTTTAGACAAGCTCTCTGATCCTCCTCACATGTTTGTTTCTTTAATAATTGTTATGCTATATTAAACTATTTTTAGGCCTATTATAACCATCTACGTTGTTTATAGAATATGATTCTATGTTTGGATAATGATATTTTTGCCATCTATCATTTCCTTTTGTCCCCTTTTTATTTATTTGGATCAATTTTTTGGCATATTGTAACCGATTTGAGGTAGGATGTTCCATAAAAAACCTATATTGGATGAACAATAGAGGCTCTGGTATTATAATTTGTGTAAAAATTAATTAGAATTTTTTTTTGTGTTTGTAAATTTTTTTTGATATTAAGTGGGTTACCACTTGTCTGGTGAAAGAAATGGTATTTTTAAATCATTTTGAAAATTCTTTTTGAAATTCTTTTCAAATAATGATCTTTTGGAAAATACTTGGAAAATCCCACACATGGAATGCCTTGGGTAATGATTTTAATGGTGTATAAATATGAATCTTCTATTCTTATTTATAGTTATTTTAGAAATTGGGCATTCCTCTACTAATTCAATGTGTCATAGAGACTTTTTAAAAAATATAGGGAGGTTCATTATCTTGGGTGTTCCACTTTTCCTGAAATTTGATGCATATGTCTTGGGGTATAATGATAATTATTGTCTATGTTTTATTAATAGGTGTTCTATGTATAATAACCTATAGTGTTACATGGTATAATTTTAAATATGACTTAGTTGTTACTACATGTCATTGATTAACTTCTATGATGTATGGGATATACATTGAAACTTTTTTTCATGGATATTTAGAACCATGGAAAAAATGTTATTTTCTATCATGATTTTGATATAAAAATTTCTTAACTATTTATAAATATTTATTGTTAGTAAGATCAAGAATATATGTAATGTTATATAAAGAATTTTTATTTACCACTGGGGTGTCATCATACTAATCATGTTTTGATGACACCCTTCTCTTCACATCAGTTGTTTTTAGACCTAGTTATGAAATTTTATGTAGGGACTGTTAATGGACACAATGTAAGAACCTGGATCTGAATTTTCAGTCATGGATTTTCAATTGGATATTTTTTTAGGACTGTGGGAATAGTGAAATTTTTTATGTAAATTTTGTGAACTTCATTGTACACACCGTGTACTCTGGCACCATGTCCAGACAATGTTTAGACAATTTCACGACCACATACACAGCCACGTGATAACATGTCAGGGATGCTTAAGGAGAGCCCCTATAAAATCTGATATATGACATGTATCATTAAATAAAAATATGTTTAATTTTACTTTTTATTCATATATCACAGTGGGAACACATCTCGTATACAAATCAATAACCTTTTTTCTTAGGAGAGACTGAGAGCAACGATAAAAGTCTCAGCCACCAATAATCCATGAAATTTTATATTTGAACCCCAACAGGTTCATTGGAATCTCACTAGTGAGTTCTCCCTTCCTCATGATCCTCCTTCTTGAATCCTCTTCTCTCATAGGTTAATCATGGTTGAAGGATTTTATCCTTTTTGTAGATCGACACCGTTGTAGGCCGATTCAAGGGTCAGCGTTCAAATGAGTTTATCCTACAACATCAAGGTAGATGGTTTGTTCTTTTCATAATTTTCTTTGGGTTATATGTACATAATGTGCTGAGTTACCATGTTTAGGGTATTGCTTGTCTTCAAATTTGTCCCTATTTAATATCTATTATGGTTTTATTGTTTTATTAACGGTTATTTCCAATGCATGAGAATTTATACCTTTGTTATGGGACACCCCATTGGTGCATTAACTTAATTATTTTCTTATGGTCATTTGGACTAGGTTTCCTATAAGGCATACCTTGTTTCAATTCCTTGAATTTTTTAGGATATAGTTCATTGATTATAAGAATTTCATGTTTTATGCTTGAGAAGGTTATAGATGTAGTGGTTTTAGATGTCAAATTCTACTTTGATATGATATGCACACTGATCGTCCAAATATACCATGAGATACATGGTCTAGGAAAATATTTTGTCTTTTGATGATTGTTTTCACAGACTCATGAGAGCCATGTTTTTTACTTTGACCTAGGGGTATTGACATCAATTGCTACCCATGAGATCATGTGTGATTATTTATACTAAATTGAATGAGGGGGTATTGATCGTGAGAGATTCCTAGAGTATATGTATAATTTATTGATGGCATGTGGAACTAGGTATATTGACCATGAGTGTTTCTCAGGTGGTCGTTTGAAATTTATTATTGATATGTTAACCAAAGGGGATAGATGATGGCATCTTTCCCAAAGTGTTGTTATGAATGATTTATTGTTTGTCTAAGTTGAGTCTGACAATCCAAAGAATAAGCATGGACTGGGCTTACATGGTTGTTTAGATGGTCTTCCGAGATATCTTTTGTGACTATTACAGGGAGGGATACAATGATTAGTCTCTATACTATGATTCATTATTCAATGTTTTGAATAATTCATAAATGGAAATGAATATAATTGAAAAGTGTATGATTGTTTACATTTGTGTACTTTCTAGTTTATTTATTTTTTTATGTATATGTTCTGATATATAAATTCAATATCTGCGAGAATTAGATCTTTTGGTGGTTAACTACTGGGATAGGTCTCACACCCGGTTTCAGTCAATATTTTGCACCCAAAAATATTATATCCTTGCAGGTATGGATAAGGGAAATCACTTTTCTTCATTAGGTACTTCACTGTTGTTCGAGTTGGAAGGAATGGGACCATGTTGAGGTTTGTGAAGCTGTTGGAGTTTACTATATTTATTTACATTGAATTTAGTAGAGTATTTCTAGCTTTTTTACTTGATTGGTTCCTTTCCAAAACACATGAGACATCCATAATTTATATATCATCATGCTGATTTGTTACAATCAGTCTTCCGCTTTTTAAATTTGTTGTATGGTATTACTGCTTCCTCTATAGTTTACTTTTTCGTATTCCATTGTATATAATCTACCAATGAGGAAATAGTTTCCCAACTATCAGACCTTGGCCCTCACTGGTAGTCGGTAGCCTCTTCTATTTTGGGAAATGTGCTTGAGCTCATGTGAATAACTAGGTTCGGGGCACCATTAGAGGGCACCTGGAACTAAGAAGATAGAAAGTGGTATCATATAAGTCTCTAGTCCACATTTTCTTACTATTTAACAACTACAGACAGGGATAAGAATGAATCTGATGTAGGTAATATGTTTTTCTAGAGAGTAGCACACTCATGTAGAGGGAAAATCCAAGTTACCTAGAATATTGTAATTTTTCTAGTTTTTCAATTGTTACAGTTGATTCGATTTCACTGTTGGGGGATTCACTTGATTCATGCTATTGTCATTGATTTTTTGAGGTTTTATTTTTGATTCATTCTAAGTACATGAGGTCATGACATCACATTAGACATATATAAACTTGATGTAGATCACATGCCATGCTTTGTTTTCATGCCATTTTGGAACATTATTTATTACATGATGTTTTGATAGATGACGTACTAGATAAGCTTGATGTTTTGATATATTTCTTTATAGAATACATATTATTTTGATATGGGATCGAAATATGTAAAGATTCATTTGGATGGACACAAAAAATTTGTCCCTGAAGTGTTATGGCCCCACTTGGAACTAAATATGGTGCATCATGTTTAAACATTAATTTATTTGTATCAAGTTATGATGTGGAAAACGATTCCAATCATTGATTTTCATTGTGTATGGTCTCCCAAATATAGAATTTTTCATTAATTCAATATAATATTTTTCCGTTTATGGGTTCTTGAGGTGTTTCAGTGTCTTGTTATATGAAAACCCAGACCACACGACATGTGATGTTATGACAAAATTCCATGTGTTCTTCTGTTATGGAATTGGCATAATTTCTTAATTTCATATCACGTACTTGAAGTACATTATGTTTAGTGCTTGACCATGTTACTGACAGAGTGAAAAGAGAAATATATTTGGGAATCATTTGGTAGAACATTCCATGTCTGGATTGTACACACACTATCATAAAATACCATGTATCCAGCTATGTGAAAATGAAATGGGTAGTTGAAACTGATGTTTTACACACGGTGTCCCATTTATTCAAGCTATGTAGAGTTGACCGTGTATCTGAATGAGTGACTAACAACACGGGTGGTTAAAACATAAGAAGAACATGTCGTGTCTAGGGTGGACATGTCGTGTTGTGTTACCCATGAGAGAACCATGTAGTTCTAGACATGTTGAATTATTTTCGAATGACGGGAAATTCATGTACACTCCATGGGTTAGGTGGATCCCACCATGGGTATTGGTGTTACACGACCAGGTTTGGCAGAGGTAAAAGCAATGATAAAACCTAAAGGGAACATGTTGTGTAGGGTTTATACATACCTTATAACCCAGTTCTATAAAACATATGTGTATATTCTCATATTAACGTATTTCACATCTATGATATCGTCCTTGATAATATTGTGCAGAGGTGTGTGCATGTCCGTGCAGAGTCATGCAACCAAGACACAGTTAAGTTGTATGTCAGATAAAAGGAAAGGGCCAGACACCTAAAATTGGATATCATCGACTACTTGTAGATCCTCCTGTCATTCCCATCGTGGAACCAACTATTATACCGGACAACGTTGTAGATGAAGAATCATGTGAAGGCTTTATAAGGATGATGCAAACCTTTCAGGGAGCACCGCATCCTGGCCCGACTATGGAAGTGTTGACACGAGTGTTCTAGCACCATCGTCCTACCACTTTTTTAGGTAATGGAGGACCACCGGATGTAGAGTCATTGTTGGAATGCAAAATTGATATCCATAAGAATATAGATATGCCTATGGATCAGAGTTTCATGCTTTCTACATACAAGATATGTGATTTTTCCAGGATATGGTAGGATTTTATCTTACATGGAATAATTCCTCGAGATATGACTTGGGAAGAGTTTTAGAGGACATTCAATGACTACTTATACCCCTAGATTTTGAGGGCTGATCGAGACCAAGAGTTCATGAATTGTTTGATGGATGCTCTTTTTGTGATGTAGTACTCTTCTTGTTTTAAAAATATTATTTCTTCAAACATGTTTTGGGAGGTGACATGTTCTCTTTGGATAGGAGGTTTGAGGAAGGTCTAAGGTATGAAATCTGATCACAAGTGAATGTATTCATGCTGACTTCGGTGATTGAACTAGTGGACCAAGCACAGATTACTGAGTGCAATGTGAGGTTGTTGGGAGCTGCGATCTAGGGTGGTCAGACATCCAGGGATGGTATTACATAGATTGATAGCAGGAAGCACTGCAAGTAGCCTTCTCATGGTGATTCCAATAGAAGGGATGTATCTATTGGTATTCGAGTGAGGTGAAACCAGTGTGGAATGTATGGTCACATGAGACCTCTATTCATGAGATACTTATTTGATTTCCTAGCATGCAAAAAGATGGGTCATATTCATAAATTTTCGGTCTTTCTCACCAGTATCTAGTAAGAGGTGGTTACTTATGACTCCATGATCAAGAGTATGACCACCAGTTTCTCCTTTATTAGGGAACTAGTGATCGAAATTACATTCGGTATGAGGAGGTGGTCATGGTCATGGTAGATATACGAAAGGATTCCATTGAAAATAGAGTGTATCAGCTCATCGTAGTCAAGAAAGGTCGTAGATATGTGGTACAATTCATACTTTTGTAGTGGTCAAGACTTAGATAGAGAAGGATCACAACCCATATATGGTTAGAGGTACGATTCTAGTTTCCTATGTTTTAGATTATACACTTTTTTCTATAGGGGATTACCATAATTTTATATATTTTTCTGTTGTGGAGATCCTCGGGTGATGTATCATTACATATAAGTATGTTATGACACTAGATACACTGTTAAGGATTAAGATGACTAGTGTGTGTTAGTGTAAGGAGTCACCTCTTGATTTTGGTGGGTGTGACTTCTTATAGAACCACTATCTTCTAGATATGACATGATTTGATTTCATTCTATTAATGGACTGGTTAGTCTCCTTTCAAACATTTATTGACTTCTTTCACCACAGGGTGAGTTTCACCTCACCAGAGGGTGGTTCTTTTCTATCCAAGGGAGAATGGGTTATCTATGAAAGAAAAGTGGGACCTGATAATCATGGGTTTGGAGGAATTTCATCCCATATTACTATTTTATATCTAGATTCCCATAGTACTTAACATATGGATTTTCCTATAGTGGTGGATCATTTTATAGATTTATTTGCAGATGAATATTAAATTTTACCTCTGAGAGAGAGATAAATCTCTCTATTGGTAGAGTCCAAGGAGTTGTATTGGTGTACATTCCACTTTATTGGATGTCTACCCCAGAGTTAAAAGTGCATAAGAAGTAGTTAGAGGTGTTGTAAGAAAAGGTTTATATCTTACCATGTACAACTCCATTGGCATCGCATGTCCTATTTGCGAATAAGGAAGATGGTACCCTCATAATTTGTGCTTATTATCAGAAGTTGAACAATTTGACGGTCAAAAATTGATTTCCCTTGTTGAGGATTGATGGTCTCTTTGATTATCTTTGAGGAACCTAGGTGTTATTGAATATGGAATTTGGATATGGTTATCATCAGTTGCATGTTATACCATCAGATATACCGCATACAACATTTCAGATAAGGTATGGTCTATACGAGTATTTGGTTATGTCATTTTGCGATACAAAAATTCTAGTAGTATTCATGAAAATAATTAATATAGTGTTCAATCCTATCATGGATTCTTTTGTGTTATTTTCCATGTATGATATCTTGGTGTACTTAGACACTCATCATTTTCATGTCATCCATCTCGAGATCATATTTAGTACCCTGAGAGAGAATCAGTTATATTTTATGCTCTAAAAATGCCACTTTTGGATTGACCAAATTCACTTCATGGGTCATGTTATCTCAACGATAGGTGTATCAGTGGACCCAAAAACTGTGAGAGAGTTAGATTCATGGGAGCAGATGAAAAACAATCTTTGAGGAGTAGAGTTCTCTGTGTTGTATGGTAACTACATGTGCCTTATACATGAATTTTCATGCATATCAGCACCATTGACTTGCCTGACTAAGAAGGGTAAAATGTACATGTGGATAGATTACTGTGATTCAGCCTCATAGGAGATGAATGGGATATTTACTTCAACACTGATACTAATTTTTTTAGATATGGTCAATAGTTAAATTATTTTCTGTGATGCATCATGGATCAAGCTGAGAACAATGCATATGGAGAGGGAAAGCGTCGTCGCGTATAGGTCTCATCAGTTGATGCCAAATTGGAGGCACTACTAGATTAACAATCTCGAGTTGGATATAGTTTTAAATGTTTTACACAATTTGTGACATTATCTTTTTCGACATCATTTTTTGGTATAAACCAACCACAAAAGTCACAAATATATCATTACTCATTGTGATCTGAATTTGAGACAGTAATAGTGGGTTGAGTACCTTAATTCAATTGACTCTGAGCTGGACTACACATGTGGGAAATGCAACGTAGAGGATGATGTATGGAGTAGGAGGACTTAAGTACATGAATATTAAGAGGCTGGTAATTAGTGGAATATTAGGGATATATTCTCTGATTTTCATTTAAATGTGCACAATAGAGAGAGGAAATTTTTTTGTTATTCTGTATGGGTTACCTCTACTATAATATATCAAATGTTAATGAGGAAGCTATCAAATTTTTAATACCTCTTCCAACAGAGAATGTGTTTGGAGGGGACCATACTATTGGGGGGAACGTATGTGATGATGAGGTCATGCGTTTTCATGGACATGTATGGGTGTCAGCTTGCATACATGACGAGTTTATGTGAAATTTTCAATCCTCAGTTTGGGATGTTCATCCTAGTGTCACCAAGATGTATCGAGATCTACACAGTCAGTATTGGTGTCTAGGTATGAAGAAGGAAGGAGGTATTTTTATGATGAGATGTTCCACCTATCAACAGATGAAGGAAGGTCATCATCAATCAACATGGATTTTAATGTAATTACCCATTTTTTAGTGTATGTGGAATGATGTGTCGATGGATTTATTAATAGGGTTATTGGGGTCACCTCGAGGAAATCATGTATTTTGGGTTGTTTTATAGACTAATGGAGGTTTCACATTTCGAAGATATCAAGGTGACCTTTAGTGTTGATGATCGTGGAAGGTTGTACATCCAGGAGATTGTACGATTTCATGGAAATCCACACTCTATTTTTTCAGATAGGTAAGCATGGTTTACTTCTCATGTCTAGCAGCTACTATAGAGGTATTCTGTTACATAGGTACATCTAAGTATATCATACCATTCCCAAATAGATGGCCAGTCTAAATGTACGATTCAGGTGTTGGAGGACATTCTCCAAGAATGTGTCCCAGATTTCAGTGATTCTGAGGAGAGACACATACCCATAGTGGAGTTATCATACAATATCATTTTTATGCGATGGTTTAGATGGAACATTATGAGACATAGTATGATAGGACATGATGATCTCCCCTATATTGGATGGAGAAGGGAGAGGCAGCTATGTTGGGACATCATAATATCTAGGATACCACTAACCAGTTGGAGTTGATTTGGAAAATTATGGATACATCATAGTCTCGACAGAAATCATTTGCTGATTGATGGAGAACACCTTTGGACTTCATAGTCAGAGATCATGTTTTCTTACATGTCACACCAAGGTTGGGGAAAATAGAATTAGGATACTTGGAAGGCTTTCACTAAGATATGTCAGGCCATTTTAGGTTTTTGATAGAGTCGGGCTCATTTTATATCTGTTTTTTACCTCGGAGGTACATGGATATGCATGAAATCTTCCATGTTTCTCAGCAATGTCATTACATTTTAGGCACATCTCACGTTTTTCACCTCAAGGAGGTCGATTTGGAGATGGACTCATTCTTATAGAAGAACCCCATTTAGATTGTGGATCACAACACGATATTTCTTCATGGTTGGTATGTTCCTCTGGTACAGGTTCAATGGTTGCCATGGTGAGTAAATTGTGAGACTTGGGAGAGGGAGGCCGACGTATGATCACAATGTCCAGTGTTGTTTGAGTTTTCTTCTTCACCGCCCAGGTAAGGGAAATTCACGAATGAATTGATTTAAGGGGTTAGATTTTAAGAACCCGGGACACCAATTTGAAGTATGGATTTTCAATTTGGGTTATTTTTTAGGAATGTTGGAAGAAGGGAATTTTTGTAAGTGCATGTCTTGTAATTCCTTTTACACATCATGTACTTCCTTTTACATGTCGTGTACTATGAAACCACGTCTAGACACTGTTTTGAACAACTTATGGTTTCATAAATGGTTGTTTGATGATGCGGTAGGGTTTATTATTGTGGGACCCATTAAAAGCTGATACATGGTCTGTATCATTAAAGAACATGTTAGGTACATTTATTTTTAATTTATATATCATAGAAGGGATTCTTGTCAATTATGGATATTTGTTCTTATAACCATGATTCTTCTAATAGTTACCAGGAGCTACGATCAATGTGTGAGTCACTAATTCATTGTCCAAGGTCTGATCCACACTTCTTAGGTTGTGTTGGAATCCCAATAATGAGTTATCTCTTCTTATTGATCTTCTATCCCTGATGCCCCATCTCCCATGGGTTAGTCATTGTTGAATAATTTAAGCCTTTTTGTATATCTACATTATTCTAGGATGACTCAAGGGTCAACATTTCGAAGTGTAAATCATACATCATCAAGATAGGTTGTTTATGCCATTAATTGATAGCCTTTCGATTATATATGCATAAAGTGCAGAATACCCATGTTCGGGGTATTGAATGTTTGGGAATATCATTGTGTTTAATGCCTTTTATGGTTTTATTGTCGGATTAAGTGTTGTCGCATATTAAATATATTGTATAACCTTATGATAGGACACACCATGGGTGCATTACTTTGATTTATTGTTTATGGTATTTTGGCCTAGGTTACATAGGAGGCATACCTTGTTTCGGTGCGTTGAATTGTGTAGGATGTACTTTATTGATTTTAATAATTGAATGTGTTATTCTTGTTAATGTTAGAAAGGTATTAGTTTTATATTTGCTATGATTATTTGATATGATATGAATGATGATATTCCAATAGACCATGAGATCCTTTGAATAGGTTAATTATTGGGGTTTCCTTGTTTATTCACATAGGACTATGAGTGCCTTGGTGTATAAATTGTCCTATACATATTGATTGTGAGAGCATACAAGTAAGTCTTTTATTATTATTTACACTACATTTAACAAGGGGGTATTGACTGTAAGAGTTACCTGGAGGTCGTTTATTAATTATCGAAGCCATGTAGACCAAGTGGTATTGACTCTGAGAGCTACCCTCTGGGTCCATTATTGATGAAAAATGCTACATTAAGCAAATGGGTTATATAGTTAGTGATTTCCAAGAGGGTTGTTATGAATGCATGATTTTTTGTTTAAGATAAATTTTCCATGCTAGTGCACATGCATGGGCTCATTCTTACATGGTTTTTAGATGGACTTTTGAGACGTCTACTGGTACAACTAAAAAGAAGGATAAAATCATAGGGTAGATCCTACATATCATAATTCAATGGTTTTAATTAATAATAAATGGAATTAAATTTAATTGAAAATTGTAGGATTGTTTACGTTTGAGTTCATACTAGTTTATTACCTCTTTTATACATATTTCTATCCACATATATTCAATTACTCTTAAGAATATATATTTGGGTGTTTTCCTACTAGGATTCATCTCAAACCATGTTTGGTTCATGCTTTTAGACACAATCCAATTATATGGTTGTAGGTATGGATATGGGAATGTG
This sequence comes from Viscum album, assembly GCA_963277665.1. Taxonomy (NCBI): domain Eukaryota; kingdom Viridiplantae; phylum Streptophyta; class Magnoliopsida; order Santalales; family Viscaceae; genus Viscum; species Viscum album. The sequence goes on from OY728143.1 coordinate 1,023,368,363, forward strand.
CCCTTCATCATTATTTACATGACTGCTATTGGAGATTAAGAGCATAGTACCACAATGAAGCATGAAATTCTATTGTAGTTTAATAATTTTATGTACATTAATTTTAGAATTTTATTTCTTGCACTGTTACTTGATTGGATGATTTCTTAGACACAAGTGACATGCTTCATTTATATATTCTCTAGTAGTTATATTACTAGCAGTCATCCATTTTTTACCATTGGTTGTATGGTATTAATTTTTACAGTATTCATTAATATTTGTTATTCTATGTGTATACAGATCTAATTAGGGCATAGTTTCCCCTCTATTAAACCTTGTCCCTCACTACTAGTCGACTGCCTATGGCATTTGGGGAAATGCGTGTTAGGTCATGTGACCAACCGGGTTCATGCCACCTTTGGGCGGAACCCGGAATCGGGATGTTACATGTAGTGAGGGGTGGGGTTTTTTTAGGTTTTAATGGGTATCATGTGGTGTGATACAGGGGTGTCATCCCATACTTATTTCGAGTTTTTGGTCTCATTGTTTAGCTTTTTATTTTTTTTTGGAATCATACTTTCTCGTTTTAAACGGCTTTTAGGTTGTATCAGCTATTCTACGTCATTTTTTGGTTTATATTTCATATTTTTTCATTAAATATATATTTCTATTACATTAATATATATATATATATATTCCATGTCTTATGTTTTAGGTTAGGAGAACTCATTCCCCTAGTTTGTGGTTCATACCTGGCTGATAATCACATACCCATGGGGACTGGGAACACCCTTTCGGTTTACAGAGATTAAGGATATGTGAATGTTTTTATGGGTATCAATGGTAGGATCATAATACTATGTAATTTCATTTTACAGTCATGGAACAAGTTATGTTATAGTTTTTAATGGTATCAATGGAAGGTTTATGATATTAATTAATTTTAAAAGCATGGATTCTTGATATTAATTTTTTTCTGGTATTTTTGTTTCTTTTCATGAGAATTGATTTATGTGAGTTCTTAAAACCAATTATTTATTATTATTTAACCCATTTATTACCCTTTTGACTAAATTTATTCTTATTGAATGGAATCACATAGGAAACAGTCTTTTTCACTTCATTTATTTTCTTTTCTCCCAATCGTTCTCTACATTCATCATAATTGTCCCATGGGTCAAAAATTTGATGTTATCAAGAATTATTCAATCATGATAGATCCCCCATCCTCATGTAGAGGGAAAAAAGAATTGGGATTTCTATTTTGTAGATGGATCGAGGTAAGTTTTGGGATACATGTTAAGGAATCTAGGACTAGGCTCCTTGTATGGTGACGTGAGGCACAACGACTACACCAATGGTAATCAGAGTTAATAATTATAGCTAGTAGATTATGATAATTGATGATCAATGGATTTTTAATTCTTTTGTATAGGATTTTTGGTGGCCTATTTATTGCAAAAGTGAGGAATATAATTTATTTAAGAACCCTCATTATGATTAGTGGTTTCTATAAAACTAATAAGTACACCACAAGTAGTTTGGATGAACACATGTCAAGTGCACCCTTTTTAAGGATGCTAGGGTTTTACCGAAACTAAAATATCAAATTCAATATTTCAAAACCACACATCCATTAATTCTATGTTAGTGGATCGATGTGAGCTCTAAGAGTACTACAGAAAAACACAAACACAACCAGGGTACATGGTCATAGAAATAACCACATTACCCATACATGGTTAAAGCGCCTGAGAATGAGTAGAGATCATGGACATGTTTTGAGTACTTGTAATGGGTCTAATTTACATGGTAACAATACTTAGTACATGGGAATACATGTGGTATCAAAGATAGGTGGTGTATACCTTGTACATGTCATTTTATGTTTTCTCGGGACTTCATATTTCATGTATCACATTTTCTATGAATCAGATTTGGTCTCACAAGTAACCTATCCAAATAATTTTTCCATGTAGTATATGAGATGACATTCTTTGTTTCTGTGAGATATATGAAATAATGTTCTAATAATAAGAAAATTCTTTCAGTGACTCTCTCATAATGGAAGTGATCATGTTTGGCCACCAGATAGATGTTTCGGTTTATACTCCCAAAAAAACTTGGCTCCATGTCCACCATACACTCAATAATGGTAGAGTCATTACACCATAATACAATTGATGGAATGAGACCTTTATATGATAAGTGGTATTATCCCATCAACAAGATCCAATGAGGAGAGGGTCCACTACTTTAGATGGTTCTCCCTCAGCTGTGGATCAAAGTGTTGAGGTGTATTCCTCCAACAAAGATTCTTTTCATATTTTCTATGGTTAATGGCATCATAGGTGCACCATTAAGAGATATATAATAACTCAGCATTCTTTGTTTAATGTCAACATGGAGATCTCCTTTCTTTATTTCGTGTGTCCCTTTTGAAAATATTTTATGATGGGTTTCTTTACCCTCTTGATTTATGAAATGACAAAAAAGTTTTCATTTTTATTATTCAATTATTGGTTTTCAGTGAATCCTTATAGGTATTTATATACATCCAACAACATGTTTTTTGATCAAAATTTTTATGTATTATTTTAATAGTAGAAAAATATATTGGGACATTAAGGGACTTAATATTTATGGGAGCATGACACTAAAGAATGTAATTTTCCACAATCATTGGATAGACTTAGAGATTGTGAACCATGATATCTCTACTATTTTATTTTTATTGTTTCTTTAATCTTGAGAAAATGATTATGGAAGGATGTTCAATTTACCCCTTTATATCCTCTACATTCTTTTTTATACTTTGATTAATTTCCTAGATGTTTTTTCATGCATTTTTTATAACATAAATATTTTACTTTTCTATTATAAGAAATGTTGTTTCATGGATACAGTTGAATGTGAAAATATATATCAGGATATATTCTATTACATCAGTGATATTCATACCAGAAAGTAGTCTTTAGACTCTGGTATATTAGAGGTGGTTGTGGGGTTTCGTCATTGGTATACATCTAGAGAAAATGGTATCAAGGTCTTTCAAGTTACAAAAAAATGGTATCGTGGTTTGTTTTTATGTGGGATTGTGTTCGGAGTAGTAATTTGTAAGAAGAATTTTTGGGAAAAGTAGGGAAACATCTTCAATGTGTTATGAGTTTGGATCTCAGCCGAGGGAACCGAATGTTGGTTTTTCTAGCTAATGTATTAATACACATGGACTATGAACACCTGATTACCAACTTTTTATATCGATACATTGGTTGTAGTGAAACCATTAACACATGCATCATATTGTATTGGGTTCTTTTTATTTCATATAAATCATCAGTAATATCTAAATAATATTCCTATCTAGCCTCTCTATATTAGTTTAATTTTAGTATACATTAAAGAAAATCCCTAACTATGCTACTTGTTAAGGAGTTCTATGAATATCGGTTGATTGGGTATGCATTAGTTCAGGGACACACTAATGAGTTATTTCCACCGAGAGAAAATTGAGCAAAACACCAATTAGTTTATTCGAAAATTGTTATAGTAGGTTATGATGATAATTTGTATAGTATTATATTGTTTCATCAATTCTATTATAGATACTGCTGCCTTTTCATTATACCATAGAACCTCTGGTAGTTGTGGATTATCTTCATTTAGTGGCCTATGTATTAAATATTGTTTTAACCACATCCAATCATATTATATTTCTTGCTTCTAGAATTCTTAATGGAGTAGCATAGCACTAGGGGAGTCTAATCCCCCAAACTCATGTTGAGGTGAATCTCTAATGGTAATACATCAAATCGTTGTTTCATGAATAGTATTCATTTAATTAATTTTATATATGAGTATTGGATAGAATATCATGTTTTATTGGGGTGATATGTTAGTTACTGAATTCACCAAGAGGTTTACTAACCCCAAATATTACACTCTTAATATGGTAGAAGATGGAATTGTCTATTTAGGGATGTTTGAGAAGGGATTTCATAGAGTAATTCAAGCAACCATGGAATCCTGATGAAACCACAATTATTTAAGAGTACTAGATAGGGACTTGGATACATAGAAAATTATTAGATATGGATGTCGATCAAATGTATTTTATAGAAATATTCAGTGGGATATGTAATATATAAAATCTTGGAGGTGTTAATAGATGAGGTCCCAATGTTTTTGGAATTTTTATTCCCATACTAAAACATATAGATCTATGGAAGTGTGTTCATATTGAAAATCTAGTCATCGCTTGGAGGTTTTTTTCATGATTGTGATGAGAGAAATCACATTGAATAAATTTCTGAAACATATATGTTGAGTATGGTAGAAATGTAGTTGATGGTCCTCTATAATAGATGTAGAATTTTAGCTTAGAATCCCTAAATTATGGTTAGGATATCCCTACGGAGGTGGTGATTATCAATTAGAAGGATGATATTTATTTGGAGGGGATACATGTAGAGGAAAATGTTATGACCTACTTCCACCACCAATACTAGGGGCCCACAACACGCCTAGAGGGATGTCAGTCATGGGAATGATTATTTTCTTGAAATTGAGTTTTATGATTTGACTACTCAATGGATTATATTAAGAAATGTCTGTGTCATATCCACTTTATATATATTAATTTTAGAGAAAAGAATGATTCCTTCATTTTCTCCATATCCCTTATGTGAGAATTAGATCTAGGAGTTGGGACATTCTCCCAATAGCCATGGATTAATGTTTGTATAATGATTAATTATTCTATATAACATGTTTACTGAAAATGAATGTTATAACTTAATTAATAGAGTTTCTCATGGGACCTCTTGGTCATTATGATTAAACCATATAAAATCACCCTATGTAAAGATTGACCGTTTGTGTTTGGTTCCTTGATAAACACTAAATGTAGTAGAGTAATAATATTTCATACTTATGGTATGATATTATACTTCACGGATGAGATGTATATAATGGTTTAGAATATGGGTATCATGAGTTGTAAGTTTCACCCCATCACCCATAAGTTGTAATGTTTATCCCTTCATGTTGCTGACTCTTTAGAAATATGCCATCCAACATTGGGGGAGGATTATATAGATTTATGTACAAGAGTAATATTGGAACGTACACCATAGTGGGTGATTGAATTATGAATTTAATTTCAACTAGATACCAATCATATATTTTTAGAACCATATTGGATGTCACCCACTATGATCGATGGTCAAATGGTCTAGTTGGAGGACCTTCATGAGAATGGTTTTAACAAACCTAGTGATTCAGCCTTGGTGGCTCAATTATTGATCTTGTAAAATTATGATGGTATCTTGAGTATTTTTTTAATAATAATTAATAAATCAGGAATCAACAAATAAAAAGCACACCTTATAAAGGATTGAAGAAATAATTGACCAATTGAAGGGTTTCAGATGGTTCTCTAAGTTAAATATCAGGTTTTCTACCATTAGTTGAGTGATCCAGATGATGATATTCAAATGATGACATTATAATGTTTCTATATACTCTATGAATTCATTGTGAAACATTTTGATGTGACATATTTCCCAAATGTGTTCATGGATCATACAAAGCATATATTCTATGTATAACTAAATACTTTTATAGTAATCATCATTAATTAAATTATTATATACTTTGGTTCTAAGATGGACCTTATAGAGCACTTTAGAAATATACTAGAATTTATTTTGGAGAACATACATTATAGTAATCTCTTAAGGTGTGAATTTTATATACAAAAGGATAATTTTATTATGAATATAATCACTAAGAATTGTAAATCAAAGCATCATTCTATGATTTATGCATATCATACATGGGACATAAAAAAGAGTGCATCAGATGTGATATGTATTATTATTTTAACAGGGTTCTACAAGATTATCCATGAATGTCTTTTATAGATTTCATCCACATTGACTGCTTCAATTTGAAAAAGTTGGGCATTTTCCTTGATAGACCGTTGTCAAAGTGCCTTGGTAGAGTTGAGGCATATGTCACATATTTCTCTTGTTCTTAGACTATCTGATGTGGATGGTGAGTACATGTTGTTTGGTGATGAATCTAGAGATTGTATTGGTTTTGTGTTGATGAATAGGTATTACATGATCATTAATAGGGAACAGATGTTGGAACACCATAGAAATAATTACATGGACCCTATCTTATAGATACCAGTGGTAGTCTTCTCCCAGAATATGTGGAGGGGTTATATTTTAAGAGAGGACATCTTTATTTACTCAACCAACTATAGACTTAGGTACATCATCATTAAGATAGATCTCAAACTAATACAGTGGTGTTGGTTTCACATTTTTCAAATAATAGAAATTGAGGCAGTATATATATTATTGAAGGGAAACATGATTCTTCATTCCTCTATCAAGAAATTCATATATTGTTTGGTGGAAGAGGTATCTCAATAGTTTGAATCATTTTGGATAACCCTCTTATATAAAAGGGGTTACACTTATCTTCAATCAATGGTTGTGAAAACACCTCTTCAAATTCATTTGAGGGAGGACCAACAGATAGATATTGACTTTGAGGTTTTATTTGACAATATATCATCAGAAGATTTGCACAATAGTTTTTATAATGTAGGGGATCACATAAATCATTTTCAAAGTAATATGGATGTTTAGGATATTTAGTTTGATGAGGTATTGTTATAGATTCATACATACACATTTTTTTGTAAATATAGGTTTTTTGAACATATATAATGAACATTAGTTGAAGTTTGGGTGGGCTTTCATGAGGTGGATTGTGGTCTAGTTTGGTTCTCCATGTCTATCATTTCAGCAATTAATGGCTAAAAATCGAGTTCAAATTGGGTCTAATCAACCACATATGATCCCATAATGAATGTGTAATAACATATCTATGAATGTTTTGATGTGGAATATATTGATTTTGAGATTCCACAATGTGATTTGGGTGGTTTTTGACCAAATTGCCAATTCATAACACATTATTTCTATGAGGTATTATAGTATGATCTTGAATTTAGAGTAGTTTTATGTGTGGGAGGACATTTTAATTCACTGGGTACCCATAAAAATTTCCACGATCCATAATTATAGGTTAACATCATGGTTGTGGAGGGATCATAAGAAGTATTTCGGGATCCAGTTATGTATTACCATTATTCTTCACCCATAGATAGATGAAAAAACCAAGTAGATTATGAAATATTTGAAGAATATGAAGAGAAATTGGCTTTATGACTTTACCTAGATCTTGGAGAATCAATTTTTTTTGTTGGAGATTTATTATAGTAAGATATATCAGTTCACTATCAATTAGGTACTTTTATGGATCTATCCGGGATACAATAATAGTCACCATTGTATTGGAATGAGTGTTGTGAGTAACACTTTTTTTGAAGTAAATAGTAATGGAAATAATAGATAAGTTTCAGGTTATCTCTAAGAATATGTTGGAATCCTAGAGTAGAAACCTATTTTATAGGAACTGATGATGTGGGCCTTTGAAGGATATGCACTGTGACTATGTTTTCCTATGAGTCTCTCCATGATGGTGATTGTGGAGGCTAGGTCGGGGATAAAAGTTATCATCAAAGATCATTAAGTCATTCCAAATGCAAAGGATAGTTTAGGAGTTTTTCTAATAATAGGAATTGCCCACATAGTTTTACTATGTACATGACATTATCCACGTTTCACAGTTGAGGTGATACGTTCATGTACTCATAAAAATTATTGACTTTGTTGAGATAGACAATGAGGACGAAGACACCTTTTCATAGTACCCAATAGTGATCTATGACCCATAGGATATGATCATCAATAGACATGATATTCATCTAGTTCATGTACATTTGAAACAAAAGGAATGTAAGAGATATCTTGGGAATCAGAGAGTTTAATATGGAATTTGTGCCTCCACCCTTTCACAAGGATTGTAGTTTTCATGTTCAAAATACTTGATAGAGGGGATAATATAATTACTATGGTTATTATAGTTTGATCATTTAAATATTTCAATATATTTCTCTTAATTTACTCACATATTCAACAATTTAATTAGGTTTTGTAGGATATAAAATTATTATATAAAAAATATTAATTTATATTAAATCAATCCTTCACATATTTTAAGAATAATTTTTTTCTTTATGATGAGGTGCTCATATAGAAATTTTTCACACCAAGGTTTTTTTTATGAGGTGTTTACCCAAGTAATGGCAAAATATTGGTTGGTGTTAGGTGTTGGGTTGATGGAAGCTATTCGTGAATAAATTATGTAAATTAAATATTTAATTTATATAAATTATGTAAAGAATAAAAATAATTCCATCTTCATATATATGTTTCAATATGAATATACATAGGGTTATTTATATAACCTTAGGTTATTTGAGAGGTAGAAAAGATCATCATCATTGAAGACATGGGATTTTGGATCAACAATCGAACAAGATAATCTAAGAGACCGTCTTTGAATGGTAAAACATTATCATATTCATAACTAGTTGATAATATAATCAACAATGAATGATAAATTATTTATATACAGGACATTATTTCATGAATTTAAACCCTTTAACTAATTTTTCATGAATGGATTTAATATTTTATTGTATATTTTCTTGATTTACATTCTTCCCATGATGTCAGATTTATGAGATTTTTTGGACCACGTTATTTATTTTAGTTTTTCATATTTTGGTAAATTTTTATATAATTTATGATTGTTGTATAAGATGCAATTGGAAAATGATGTTATTAAATATTTTCTAGTGATTTCCCCCAACTTTCTTCATATTATTTGTTTTTGGCCCATGAGGTCAGTGATACGAGATTCTTGGGATATATTCATACACCATCAGCCCTCATATTCATGGGGGATATGTGGATGAATATAAATATGTTTTTTTAGAAAGTATGATGTGTGTTAAAGAATTTATGTTATCGAATCATGTATAAGGAAGCCCATATGGTGATGGGAGGATCAATGGCTCTTTTATGGGTAATCTGAGTTCTAATTTTCAGTCATAAGAATCTGGAAATCGATGATGAGAGCCTTCCACCATTTTATTTTGGAGGATTTTGGGTGGTAAAATGATGGTTGAGGTGGCATATATGTTATATATAATTACCCTCATGAAGAAAATATGTGTTTCAAAATTTATAAAGTACACAACATATAGTTTAGTTGAACAAGTTATGTGTAGAACCGTGCTATAATGACTATGGTTTTTTTGAAAATAAAATATCACATGTTGTGTATTAAGACTACACAATTTCTCATTTGATTCTTGCATCTCAATGTGTTCCCCAATAGTAATAGTTCACATAAATGATGAGGTATATGGGAATGTCAAAGGAATATGGGCATGTATATGGCCAAATTACCTGGGGATGACAAGGGAACACATGCAGAACCATAGTACACGAACATGAGTAATATTACCCATGCATAAATGGGGTAGCCATGTCATGTATTGTAAATCTTATTCATGACATGCATTATTTCCCATGGATTTTTACCACATATATCACAATATGTGGGAATTATGTTTGCGATAGTGAGTATCCTACCATTTGGAGTTTCCCACATAGTATACTATGACGGCCTTACTTTTGGAATAAATTAATTTAAACACATTTTTATGAGAAATAAAAATATTAATGCCATTCTTGGATATTGGTAGTGAATGGTTTTGATCAACTAAGTTATTCTAGTTTCAGTACTACCTTATCACACTAGGTCATAGGTCCCCTATACTCTCTAAATAGGTTGATTTGGTGTTCCCCTATAGAAAAGATGGAATAGTTTAATTATCAATGGAGTTGTAATTTGGAATCATTCATCTCCGTGATGGATAAAATATTCTACTGGAGTTAGATAATGCAACAAAATAAAAATAGTGGTAAAGTGTCGGTCCTCAAGACCAATTCTGTGTGAGTGTTTTCATCTGGATGGTTCTTAGTGATTGACTGTTGGGTTATTGTAGATGCCCAATAATTATTTTGGGGATATATAGATAGAGATAACTTTCTCTCTTGATTGGGTTTCTATTTATTATATATGATGTTATATTTCATTTCCCTCTTTATTTATGGATTTAGTTGACTATTTAAATTTTTAATTATCCCTTCTGGTTTGTAGGGTTTTATTCTTGGTATGTATGTAAGAACCCATGGATGGGTTATCCCTAAACATTTTATGTCATATGTAGATAATAGACATATTTTTAGTTACCTTGGTGGACTTAGTTTCGGTGGAAAATAGAGGTACATTGGGGATCTAACTATATTGGTGGAAGGAATTTTTCATTGAGAGATTAAATATCCTGAGTCCCCCATTTTATAGTAATTATTTTATTGGGACATCATTTTAGGTTGGTCATGTATTTTCCCCTTTATATCCTTTATATTCTCCTTTTTTGTTGATGTATTTCCAAGTGGATGATAGATTCAAGATTTACTCTCTAGTCATTTATATCATATATTATATTTATGACTTGTTATATAGATTTGGTTGTGTGAATAATGGTACATTTGGCTAAGGACTACCATTTAAATGATATTACCCCTTAATGAATGTATCTATACACTATACTATTTGATGTTTTATTCCGGAGTAACACTCCACTTTTTTCTTAGACCTGGAGGGCTCTATGGGGGTTGGGTTGTGAAACATATAAACATTTTGATTATTATAGAAATATTTTTTATTTTAAAATATAATAAATTTTATTTTCTTTGTATATATTAATTATGTTAAAATATATACAAACAAGATACTCATATCATAATTTCAATTAATTATTCCTTATATATCTTGAAAAAAGATCCTTATTCATTAAAAAAAATATAGTAGTTTTGTGAATTATAATCACTATGTTTGGAATAGAAATATGTGTAATATACATATCTTTATAACTGAAACCATTATTTATTTATATTAGGTACTCTGAAAAGGAAAATTTTTAACTTCTTTTTTCCATAATGTTGAATTAGATTCAGTTTAATTTAACTCATCATGATCATTAAACATATGTTGTACAATAGTATTAAATAATTAAATGTTATGATCGCAATGATATACTCATTCCTCTAATGTGTAAACTATGTAATGAGATAGTTCAATATACTTTTTTCATGACTACTTCAATGATTAAAAAATTTAATCTCTATAGATGATAATATAACAATTATATCAATGACTATATTTAAATAATTTTCTTACAACAGTCATTAAATAATAAATTATAGAAATAAAATCCACTTTTATCTATTAATGACTCCTTTTGGAAACTGTGTCACACTATAAAAATTAAACACCGTAAATAATTAAACTCAAATTAATAGATATCTTGTCTAACTAATACTTTATAGATTTAGTCCCTTTATAGGAAACAAATGAAATAGTTATTAGATATATTCTGAGTCCTCTGATAAATTATAAATTTATATTCCATTAATTTCATTAAAAAAAATAAAAATATGTGTTTTTTCATAACAACATCTATAATAACATAAAAAGTGGATTTAGACCCCGTATAATATTATATATAATAAAAAATAGATTATGAAACTTATTTTACATTCAAAATAATTTAACATTCTTTTAGTTCTAATAATAAGACTCATGCTTATTGATCAGAAAATTTAAGAGATTGAACATAAAAAGGTCTTCAGAATAAAATATATCAACATGATAATGAAAAACATAACACCATTCATCGTTTTTATAGATTTTATATGTTAGTCTTCGTCATCCCTAGAGGGTGAAGACATTTATATTTAAAAAATACATCTCTTCCATCATAAAAAATAACATTATTATATTCATTAGACTAATGATTGGGTTCATCATTAATCTTCTAAAGACTATTTACTAAAAACTACATAACTATTCAAGGATAATTGGAACTTGGTAATCTCATAAAACATAAGAAATAGAAATAAAAACAAGAATATAATTATAAACAAAACTCAAACGTTCTCATACCAAGAATAGATTTCCACATTTGAAAAAATAAAACAATCATTAGATATAGATTTTTCATACTGATCCAAGAAATGTATATATATTTTCCATGTATAAAATATATTTCCAATGTTAAATTATTAATTTTTATTAAACTCTTAAACAACCCATCATTAGTTCATTTTTATTTCCCAATACATGGTTGAAGCATAATCATTTTAATGATTTATAATTTGGGTTCGTATTTCGATGAAAATGGTTTAATTTATTTCAAGAGGATTTCAATTGAGAAATTTGTTCCAAATATTGATAAATACATAAGTAAAAAAATAATATACATATATTTATTTAGTATGGTAAAAAAATAAATTTAATAATATAAAAACTAATGAACCCACAGAAATAAATAATAAATTTTAAAAAGTGGAAAATTCAAATTCATAAAAAAATAGAGTGAAGTCACTTAAATAAAAATTATCCTAATATAATCCAAATAAAATAAAATATTTTAATCAAAATAGGCATAATAAATTGATTTTTATAATTATTTTAAATATTATTTATGTCTAGGGAAACATCTCCTCTATGTGAGTGATCTCTCATGATGTGACTCCTTACATAAATATGAATTGTTATATACTGTATTATTGTATTTTTATGAAATAATGTGATCATGTTTGTTATAAAAAATGATAGGTATATGGTTAACATTTAATCCAAAATCTATGAGGGTGTGTTTTATTGACCACACATATATAAAAAAACAACCAAATAATATATATTCAGTTTAATAGATGATAATACAAATGGTGGTTTTTTTAGTCATCCATAAAAATAATTTTTTATATAATAAGTTTATTATTCAAAATTCTATAATTATACCTACTCTAAAACATCCAAATTTAGTTTCTAAATATATTATAATGTCAAAATAATTTGTTTTTGTAAAATTTCATGTTAATGAAATAAATACTTTTAAACATCATAAATTTCACTCCGTATATGTTAGGAAAGATTGATTTTGAATTTATTAAAGAATTTTCTTCAACACAGACATATATTAATATCTATTCTACTAGTAGTTGGATATAACAAACTCTCAAACAATAATCTATAAATAAATTTGTCAACTTATTTACCACCCTTATCCAATTGAACATTAATTCCTAAATATATAGGAGTTTTATAATTCAGAATATATTCAATTATAAAGATTTGAAAAATCCATGTGTCTATTTTTGTTTGATTTAGTACATAGAAAAAAACATATTTCAACTATATTAAAACCAATAATAAAATTTAACTCAATCATCGTGTGCATTTCAAATTATTTTTCCACGAGTTCTGAAAATTTATTACACAATTTCTTGTTAATTGAAAAAATAAAATCATATTCATATATTTTAAAATGTAATGTATTTGAAAATAATTTTGGATAAATTATTTTGGATCATCCATCACTCTAAAAAATAATTTTATGATGGAAAATATATTAAAAAATTATATGATTTCCATGGTGCTTGTTTAAAATTATAATTATAATGAGTAGGATTGAAAATAGAAATAGGAAAAGTTGTTTTATTAAAACTAAAATTTCATTCAAAAAAATATTATAACAGTATAAATATATATATTAAATAATATTTTACATCCATTTGTAGTAACATTAAATTAATGTAAGATGCATATGATAAAATGGTTCTAATGGATTCTAACATATCTATTGATAAAATTGTTACTTCATAATAAATATTTTTATATATTGAATCCTTTATCTACTAATCTATATTTTTAATTATGATTACACGATGATAATAGTGTTTTTTATTAATGAATCACATACTCCCTATATCGGGTTAATTTGATGAAATATCAACTAATTCCCAATATTCATTCCACATAATCAATTTAATTATTCTTTCATATTCAATACCTAACTATAATAATTTAGGGATACATTTAGGTTTTTTGATTTAATATGTAATAAAAAAGAATAAAACATTGAACGTTTTAACGAAATTTTTTAATCTAAACTTTATATAAAAATACAGTAATAGTTTCTAACATGCTATTTTTAATTGTTTTTTGTGTGTCCCATATTATAGTGTGTATGTTTCATATCCTTCAATGATATTTTTTCTTGATTATATCAATATCCCCTTCATTTATAGTCTTAAAACGATAATCATGTATCAATTTATAAAAAAACTAATATCATCAATTCTAGTTTTTATGTGATCGATGAGATTGATTTATTAAAATTTTAAATGCATTTATTTTTCAATATGCATTGTAAGTTTTTTAATTATTATAATTCATACGTGTGGTATAATAAAATATATATATTCCTCTATCATTTTTGGTTCAGAAATTGTAATATATTACTTTGTGTTTAAGAAATAAACCGTGAATCCAAACACATTTAAGTATACAACATTCTGATTTACATAATTACATTAATCATATAGTTCTTTCATCAGTACATGTCTGATTAAAACACATTATTATTCAATAGAATATATTGTTAAAAGATTTATCCAATAATAGAGAAGGAATACTAGATTTATATATAATTATTTTTACACATTACTGTATTGTATTATTATCTTTTAAATAACACAATTCCATTAAGGGGTCTTATGAGTGAATAAATTGTGTTTCATTTCTTTTTTGAAAAATGAATTTTTTAACTATTCATAAACACTCCACAAGGTCACTTCATATTGAAACCATTTTGTAATACATTTTAACTATTTTATTACAAATTATTAAACCTATAAAACATTCACTCTTATGTCACAGAAGGTAACACCATATAAATCTATCGAAATCATTAACTAATAAATATATAAAATATTTTCCCATATGTTTTCTTATTCTAGTTGGTCCAACGAAATCATGTGGGTATAAAATAAAGGGTTATATGTAGAAATATCTATGATAGATTTGAAAAAAAGATTGATTTTTCATTACCATTTTACATTAATAACATTACTAATTTTTATAATGTATGAGATATAGAAAATCTAAAACCATATTCTTCATAACTAACATTCTCTATGAATATATATATTTATGTTCATGTATTATATATGATAAATACATGATTCATTAATTTAAACATAAAAACTATTTACATTTTTTTACACAATGAATTATGATCTATGGTGAAAACAATTTTAGTTATAGGTTCTTTAAATTTATATAATTTATCATTAAAAATAGAATACAAAATATTTTGAAAAACCAACCAAATAGAAATAATAACAAATTAAGAGATACTTTATTGGTTTTTATTTAATACTACCACGTAAAGAACAATTTTGATTAAAAAATACCTAATATTTCTAAAAAATTTCTTTAAATGTTTATTATTTATTTGTTAATGATTCTAATATACTGTTACCTTATTAAGAATCTGACCTCACCCCTTTATTATGTTTATTTTCCCAAGATTCCAAGATGTGTTTTATGAATGATATACTAGGATATGCAAGGGAATTAACAGAATTTTAAAATAATAATTTATGTAGTGTTTTGTTTTCTAATGTGTAATATAACGTTCAAGTATGTAATTTATTTTCCAAGACAGGTAAACTGATCGGCCTTTTGGAACTTTATCCTTTTAATCATGCAAATGTATTAAAATAATGCATTGACTTTGGGTAACTGGGGACGGGGCATTATAATGATCTTCCAAGAAGCAGAAATATATATATTAGTTGACATTATGTTTATTGGAAAAAATTGATGGAATTATAATAAAGTATCAATAATATTTATGTAATACTATTTTTAAATAATTTTTTTTATCAAGATGGTATAGAGAATCTAAAAGTGTTTTTGTGTTTTCAATTCGTTCAGGGCATCAGAATGAGTAGATTGTTTTTTATATTTTTTTTTATGGAGCAACAGATGAGTATTCTACTGATTTTGATAATTTGAATGAGAATAAATATATTTTTTCAAATGTTTTATTAAGTGTAATTAATAATATTCTATTTAACATTTTCATTCATCATAATAAAGATATGAGAAGGGAAAATAAAAAATATACTGAGAAATGTCTTATATTATAAAGCATATGTTACGTTTTGAGAATATTTGATATGTTTTGAGATTAAATGAGAAGTGTTTAGAATAACTACATAAGATAAATTAAAAAAAAATTATATAAATTGGAGTTTTTTGGAATTATGGTTGAATGTGAAATGTTTTCAGAATGCCAATGATACATTATTTGGATCAACTAAAAATAGTTGGAGATTATTTTACATTCAATAAAATAATGTATTATTTATAAGTGAAGATATAATAAAGGGAACTAAATATGTTTTAGTGATAATTAGATTTTAAATTGATATTTCTTTATGAGTTTAGATAAAATTTATTGAAGAAGTAGCAAGACCAAATTGATAGTTTTCATTTTAGACTAAGAATTCAGAATGCGATTTCCATACATATGTATAAATATTTCATTATTGTTTATGTGGTATTATTATATAATTATTTCATGATATAATATGAAACTAGGAAAATAAAACTGGTAAATCAAACTAAGTGTCATTATGAAGTCCAGAAAGATCAATTCTGTTGCTGGGTATGAACGTGAAGAATTATTTTAAGTATATATTTGTGAATATTGACAAGGTAGTACAATTACATGTTTTGAAGAAAAAACATAATGGTTCTTAATTTGTTACAAAAAAATTAAAAACTATTTTCATTCATCTTGAATAAGATGCACATTTATATTGAATATAGATCTACATGAGTTTAGGGGCATATCCAACTAATTTTTTAAACACAAAAAGATTTATTTTCAAATTTATGTTTTTTATTGGATTGTCTTCAATCCATACCATATATATTGATACTCTTATTGAATAGTAAATGTATTAAATTATTATATTCCTATGGAAGTTTGATTGGTTTTATTTTTCTAAAGATAATAAATATTTAATAGGAAATTAATAGTGCTTAAAAAAGAATGAAACTTAAAAAAATATCACTAATTCCCACCCTCTCCCTCTTAGTTATACATTAAACATGTTATGAGTTTTAAAAAATTATATATTCTATTAGGACCATATGGAAATATATATCAAAAATTTTGGTTTAAAATTGTATATGAAGGTTTTTAAACCTAACTAGAATCCCAATAGATTACTAGGTTATTAGAGTGTATAACAATAAGTTGATTATGATCTAATTTTTAAGTCCAATAATTTCCCTTTCTAGGTTTTATTCCCTTAGGTGTTTAAAAAATTTTCACTATATAATATAGATTATTATTTATGGGGGACATAGTTATTGTTTATAAATGAATAAATAATGTTGTAAAGATTAGTTTTAATGCTGTAAAAATAAATTCCTAGACATTATAAATTCTTTATTTAGAGACCACCACCCAAATGAATGAGAAGATCATTGAAATTGTAGATAGAGCTTCCCTTAAGAGTTTTTTAACAAGAATAGTTTTTATATATTATTATATTTTTAACCTCAATATATAATAAAATATTATATACTAATAGGTAATCCACTCCTATTAATTAAATAAAATTTTAGTATTTTATTGGGAATCTAATAGTGTTTACGCTAGTGATACGCAGTGAAGATTATGACAAATAATTATTTCTAAACAATTCTATACTATGAGTGACTCTACCTTAAAATAATAAATTAATTCTAAAGAATTTTTATGATTAGATTCATCCTATATATCTTATTTTTGGTAATTCTATTTCTTCTGATGGGATATCATTGTTGGTAAGAAATAATAAAAAAATTATAAAAATAATAGTGGATTTGAACGGTCAATTAATAAATACATGGAGTTTGTATAAACTGCATCGAATTTTAGATTTATGAAATAAAAAATGATGGTTCACACAAAACAATATTTTCTATGATGTAAGGAAAAAATTAAATCAATAATGAAAAATTAATAGAAAATTTGACTTTAAGAAATATATAAATTAGTCTATATAATCCACAAAGAGTTATTTAAATTACTCTATTAGAGATTAATATTTTGTTCCAGATTCTAAATATTATAATGATTCGTAAAATATGTTCTATATAGACTAAAAATAATAGGAGTAGACTACCTTTTAGTATATAATATATTATTACATATTGAGGCTAAATATATAATAATATCTAAATCATATTTTTGTTAAAAAAAACATCTTAAAGAAAATTCTACGTTCAATTTCCGTGATATACTCATTCATTTGGGGGGTGGTCACTCAATAATGAATTTTGAATGTGTAAGAATTAATTTTATCACTATTAAAATTATTCTTTACCGCATTATTTATTCATTTATAAAAAATTTCTATGGCCTCCCACATAACATAATATATAGTATATTGTGAAATTTTTTTAAACTCCCAAGGGCATAAAACATAAATAGGAAAATTAATATAATAGAAAGTAGATCATAATATTCTTATTGACCAACACTCTAACACCTGAACTATCTATTGGGATTCTTGTTAGGTTTATAACTCATCATATATAATTTTAAACCAAAATTATTAATATATATTATAATATGGTCCACATAGAATATATAATTTTTTAGAACTCATATCATGTTTAATTTATCACTAAGAGGGAGATGGTGGGAATCAGTGTTATTTTATTAGGCTTCATTGTTTTGTAAACAACCACCATTTCCTATTAAATAGTAATTAGCATTAGGAAAATAAAACCAATCACACTTCCAGTGAAATATAATAATTTAAAATGATTAATATTCAATACGAGTAGAAATGTTTATGGTATGTTTGGAAAATAATATAATACCATAACATATAATAGAAAAAAAAATATTAGTGTTGATAAATTGAGTAGGATATGCCCTTAAACTCATGTAGCACTATATTCAATATAAAAGTGCATGTTCTTCAAGTTGAAAAAAACTAGTTTATAAATATTTTGCAACAAAATAAGGACCATTATGTAGTTTCTTCAAAACATGTTATTACCCTACCTTATCCACTTTAGCAAATATATACATCAAAAAAATCTTCACATTCATACATAGCAACAGGATTGATCATCATGGACACCTTAATGACACTCAGTATGATATACCAGATTTATTTTCCACGTTCGATTATTCTATAAAAAAATAAATAAATAATTATACCACATAAACAATTCTAAAAAGATTATACTTCTGTATGGAAATCACATTCTAAATTAATAGTCCAATATAAAAACTCTGATTGTAACCTTCCTTTTTCGTCATATAATGTTTAGTAAACTCATAAATAAAGACCAATCTAAAAACTATTTATCTCTATAACATCTATATTTATCTTCATTATCACTTCACTTGTAAACAATACTTTAGTCTATTGAATGTAAAATATACTCCCACTATTTGTAGTGGATCCAAATAATGTTTAAGTGGGTTTATGAAAACATTTTTCATCCAAGAAAATTTATTAAAACTCAAATTTAGATAAAATTTTGTTTTCATAATTATCTCCATCAGTTATTGTTGACTCTTCTCATTTATTCTCAAATCTTATTAAATATTCTCAAAAATTAAGATCTGCTTCTTAATATTTGACATTACATAGTGTGATTCCTATTTTCCTTTATTATTTACATATTATGATGAAGTAAAATGTTCATTAGAAGATTATTTATTACATTTTATTAATACATTTGATAAAAAACTTATTTATTATCATTCTAATTATCAAAATTAGTGGAATACAAATTCTAATGCTCCATAAAAATAAAAACATAACACACAATCTTCTCATTATGATGCACTACACCTACTGAAAACACAAAAACACTTTTATATGCAATATACCAACTTGATATATCATTTCAAAATTGTTGAATCTTGAAAAAATAATGTCAGTGGAATACGAACATACATTTGAATTGTACATCACCTGCAACTCAGGGATGGGAAATATCATTAATGAGTCTCTAAGTAGAAAAGTGACATTGATGAAAATTTTGGAATCAATGGAACAGAAGAACCATAGGAGGTTATATAAATAGATTAATCTATAAAATTAGGAGGATGTTTTAGGTATGGTTTTGACTACTATCCAGTTATCAACATTTCTCCTTGACACTATTTAGAAGGATTAGTTGTAGGATGATGAATTTAAGGGAATGCAAAAAAATCATTTATACTGGGAAGATTATTTCGGTTTGATCTCTATGTTTAGATGGTATTATCTACATATTGGACCCTTTATTTTTTTGAGAATCGTTAAACATAACTTTTTTTTAATATCATAGTTCATAATTTTTTTTATTCGGTGATTATTATGATGAAGTATGACTTGAGAAATTATTGTGGCTGTCTTTCAAACATGACATTGCTGATCAGGTGTCCTTCTTTTACACATTACAATAGAGAACGTTAGGGTATTTTAATCCATAAAATTTCATCCATACATATCCAATGTTTTTTTTGGAAATGGTTTGAGGTTTCCATGGACATATTTTTCATATTGACATGGTATCCCTGAGGAAAAAAATCTATCTAGGTGGTGATTGATCTGTTAATGAAATATGATAATCATATTCTAATTTGGGGAAATTATAATTTGAATATCTAGGTCAGTTGTATATATAGTATAACACATGTTTTCATGGGGTTTCATCTTCTATCGTCTCATATAATAATCCTTTTTTACCATAAAATTTTAGAAACATCACCATTTAGTGATGGAGACTCATATAAGTTTGATTACTAAAAACCATCCATATAAACATGGATAGGAAAAAAATGATATTAAGAACATGGAGGATATACTCTACACATCTAAAATTTAATTCGAATGATCGTGGGATAGACATCTTTGAATGTTTGATTTTTCTTATAACAATATTTACTATTTTCCAAATAGAATGGATCCCTTTGAGGATTTTTATGAACGACCACATAGATCACTAATTTATTATTTAATGGTGGGTGAGGCATCTCTTGTAGGATCATGTCTCACTTATTATATTTTTCTAAGAGACTACGATATACATATTCATCCAGTTATGTCATTGTGTTTAAGAAATCATGTGTATTATTGACTTTGGCCTTTGTATTTTTCCAATAGGTGACTAGGATTTCATGAATGTTTATCCTTAGTCGAGATATTATTGTATTGGTAAAAATTATATGTTGGCTCTGTGGTTTATTAGACCATTCAAGGTAATTGAGTATCTTGGGGAAGATTCATATTTTTTGTAATTACTTGCTAATTTAACAGAAATTTATGATTTTTCTACATATATAAACTCATGATTTTTTATCCTAACACCTCAAATTTTATGAGTTAAGAGATGAATTTGATGCATAAAAATGTTTTATTTGTAGAGGATCAATTTTATATTGTTAATTATCATGTAGTTTTATTGTGTGGGTGTATATTAAAATGGTCATAGTGTCATGGTCTCTTATAAAAGACTCCTATGAAATGTGGGAGCATGAATCATCACTTAGGGGGTAGTGACACCACAAATTTTTATAGAACCCTCTTTCCACATGACATTCTAAGTATGTAAAGACTTATTGTGGGTGGATTTTAAAGACCATGATGAATAGAAACACATTTTTTTATTTTTATGAGTTTGTATATAGGTTCATAGGACATAAAAGTTTTTGTGGTGTTTCTGTATAATCTTTGTCTAGTATTGCACACATGACCATTTTACAAAATAATTAAGTAGTTTATATATTATATTTGAAATTGGTATCAATTACTGAAAATGGTTTTCACCAAATGAATATTGAAATTTGTAAAATCTTATTTAATATGTAAATTTCAAATACACCATAAGATACCATTTATTAAACAAAATAAACTATTAAGGTATTTAATTTTAGGAGATTTGTTATTATATATAAATGTGTTATGGGGTTTTTACACCATATGTATCCTATTTACGCTGTAAATCCTCTAGCACAATATGTTTAAGTCTCACAATAGAACTACTTTTTAAATTTTTCATTTTCATGATGTTGTCTATAAGACTTTGGGATTTTCTATGATTTTTTTATGTGTATCTTCTATCTAATTCTATTATTCATTGATCAATCTCCTTAGTGGCTACATTTATTCTCATTGGGAAAGATTTCTGCCTAATAAATTGTTTATATTGGTCACAAAATAGGAATTGAAGTATGATATTATAAAATTTTGATCTATGATTGATTCTCATTTGATTATTTTAGACAAGCTCTCTGATCCTCCTCACATGTTTGTTTCTTTAATAATTGTTATGCTATATTAAACTATTTTTAGGCCTATTATAACCATCTACGTTGTTTATAGAATATGATTCTATGTTTGGATAATGATAATTTTGCCATCTATCATTTCCTTTTGTCCCCTTTTTATTTATTTGGATCAATTTTTTGGCATATTGTAACCGATTTGAGGTAGGATGTTCCATCGAAAACCTATATTGGATGAACAATAGAGGCTCTGGTATTATAATTTGTGTAAAAATTAATTAGAATTTTTTTTTGTGTTTGTAAATTTTTTTTGATATTAAGTGGGTTACCACTTGTCTGGTGAAAGAAATGGTATTTTTATATCATTTTGAAAATTCTTTTTGAAATTCTTTTCAAATAATGATCTTTTAGAAAATACTTGGAAAATCCCACACATGGAATGCCTTGGGTAATGATTTTAATGGTGTATAAATATGAATCTTCTATTCTTATTTATAGTTATTTTAGAAATTGGGCATTCCTCTACTAATTCAATGTGTCATAGAGACTTTTTAAAAAATATAGGGAGGTTCATTATCTTGGGTGTTCCACTTTTCCTGAAATTTGATGCATATGTCTTGGGGTATAATGATAATTATTGTCTATGTTTTTTAATAGGTGTTCTATGTATAATAACCTATAGTGTTACATGGTATAATTTTAAATATGACTTAGTTGTTACTACATGTCATTGATTAACATCTATGATGTATGGGATATACATTGAACCTTTTTTTCATGGATATTTAGAACCATGGAAAAAATGTTATTTTCTATCATGATTTTGATATAAAAATTTCTTAACTATTTATAAATATTTATTGTTAGTAAGATCAAGAATATATGTAATGTTATATAAAGAATTTTTATTTACCACTGGGGTGTCATCATACTAATCATGTTTTGATGACACCCTGCTCTTCACATCAGTTGTTTTTAGACCTAGTTATGAAATTTTATGTAGGGACTGTTAATGGACACAATGTAAGAACCTGGATCTGAATTTTCAGTCATGGATTTTCAATTGGATATTTTTTTAGGACTGTGGGAATAGTGAAATTTTTTATGTAAATTTTGTGAACTTCATTGTACACACCGTGTACTCTGGCACCATGTCCAGACAATGTTTGGACAATTTCACGACCACATACACAGCCACGTGATAACATGTCAGGGATGCTTAAGGAGAGCCCCTATAAAATCTGATATATGACATGTATCATTAAATAACAATATGTTTAATTTTACTTTTTATTCATATATCACAGTGGGAACACATCTCGTATACAAATCAATAACCTTTTTTCTTAGGAGAGACTGAGAGCGACGATAAAAGTCTCAGCCACCAATAATCCATGAAATTTTATATTTGAACCCCAACAGGTTCATTGGAATCTCACTAGTGAGTTCTCCCTTCCTCATGATCCTCCTTCTTGAATCCTCTTCTCTCATAGGTTAATCATGGTTGAAGGATTTTATCCTTTTTGTAGATCGACACCGTTGTAGGCTAATTCAAGGGTCAGCGTTCAAATGAGTTTATCCTACAACATCAAGGTAGATGGTTTGTTCTTTTCATAATTTTCTTTGGGTTATATGTACATAATGTGCTGAGTTACCATGTTTAGGGTATTTCTTGTCTTCAAATTTGTCCCTATTTAATATCTATTATGGTTTTATTGTTTTATTAACGGTTATTTCCAATGCATGAGAATTTATACCTTTGTTATGGGACACCCCATTGGTGCATTAACTTAATTATTTTCTTATGGTCATTTGGACTAGGTTTCCTATAAGGCATACCTTGTTTCAATTCCTTGAATTTTTTAGGATATAGTTCATTGATTATAAGAATTTCATGTTTTATGCTTGAGAAGGTTATAGATGTAGTGGTTTTAGATGTCAAATTCTACTTTGATATGATATGCACACTGATCGTCCAAATATACCATGAGATACATGGTCTAGGAAAATATTTTGTCTTTTGATGATTGTTTTCACAGACTCATGAGAGCCATGTTTTTTACTTTGACCTAGGGGTATTGACATCAATTGCTACCCATGAGATCATGTGTGATTATTTATACTAAATTGAATGAGGGGGTATTGATCGTGAGAGATTCCTAGAGTATATGTATAATTTGTTGATGGCATGTGGAACTAGGTATATTGACCATGAGTGTTTCTCAGGTGGTCGTTTGAAATTTATTATTGATATGTTAACCAAAGGGGATAGATGATGGCATCTTTCCCAAAGTGTTGTTATGAATGATTTATTGTTTGTCTGAGTTGAGTCTGACAATCCAAAGAATAAGCATGGACTGGGCTTACATGGTTGTCTAGATGGTCTTCCGAGATATCTTTTGTGACTATTACAGGGAGGGATACAATGATTAGTCTATATACTATGATTCATTATTCAATGTTTTGAATAATTCATAAATGGAAATGAATATAATTGAAAAGTGTATGATTGCTTACATTTGTGTACTTTCTAGTTTATTTATTTTTTTATGTATATGTTCTGATATATAAATTCAATATCTGCGAGAATTAGATCTTTTGGTGGTTAACTACTGGGATAGGTCTCACACCCAGTTTCAGTCAATATTTTGCACCCAAAAATATTATATCTTTGCAGGTATGGATAAGGGAAATCACTTTTCTTCATTAGGTACTTCACTGTTGTTCGAGTTGGAAAGAATGGGACCATGTTGAGGTTTGTGAAGCTGTTGGAGTTTACTATATTTATTTACATTGAATTTAGTAGAGTATTTCTAGCTTTTTTACTTGATTGGTTCCTTTCCAAAACACATGAGACATCCATAATTTATATATCATCATGCTGATTTGTTACAATCAGTCTTCCGCTTTTTAAATATGTTGTATGGTATTACTGCTTCCTCTATAGTTTACTTTTTCGTATTCCATTGTATATAATCTACCAATGAGGAAATAGTTTCCCAACTATCAGACCTTGGCCCTCACTGGTAGTCGGTAGCCTCTTCTATTTTGGGAAATGTGCTTGAGCTCATGTGAATAACTAGGTTCGGGGCACCATTAGAGGGCACCTGGAACTAAGAAGATAGAAAGTGGTATCATATAAGTCTCTAGTCCACATTTTCTTACTATTTAACAACTACAGACAGGGATAAGAATGAATCTGATGTAGGTAATATGTTTTTCTAGAGAGTAGCACACTCATGTAGAGGGAAAATCCAAGTTACCTAGAATATTGTAATTTTTCTAGTTTTTCAATTGTTATAGTTGATTCGATTTCACTGTTGGGGGATTCACTTGTTTCATGCTATTGTCATTGATTTTTTGAGGTTTTATTTTTGATTCATTCTAAGTACATGAGGTCATGACATCACATTAGACATATATAAACTTGATGTAGATCACATGCCATGCTTTGTTTTCATGCCATTTTGGAACATTATTTATTACATGATGTTTTGATAGATGACGTACTAGATAAGCTTGATGTTTTGATATATTTCTTTATAGAATACATATTATTTTGATATGGGATCGAAATATGTAAAGATTCATTTGGATGGACACAAAAAATTTGTCCCTGAAGTGTTATGGCCCCACTTGGAACTAAATATGGTGCATCATGTTTAAACATTAATTTATTTGTATCAAGTTATGATGTGGAAAACGATTCCAATCATTGATTTTCATTGGGTATGGTCTCCCAAATATAGAATTTTTTATTAATTCAATATAATATTTTTCCGTTTATGGGTTCTTGAGGTGTTTCAGTGTCTTGTTATATGAAAACCCAGACCACACGACATGTGATGTTATGACAAAATTCCATGTGTTCTTCTGTTATGGAATTGGCATAATTTCTTAATTTCATATCACGTACTTGAAGTACATTATGTTTAGTGCTTGACCATGTTACTGACAGAGTGAAAAGAGAAATATATTTGGGAATCATTTGGTAGAACATTCCATGTCTGGATTGTACACACACTATCATAAAATACCATGTATCCAGCTATGTGAAAATGAAATGGGTAGTTGAAACTGATGTTTTACACACGGTGTCCCATTTATTCAAGCTATGTAGAGTTGACCGTGTATCTGAATGAGTGACTAACAACACGGGTGGTTAAAACATAAGAAGAACATGTCGTGTCTAGGGTGGACATGTCGTGTTGTGTTACCCATGAGAGAACCATGTAGTTCTAGACATGTTGAATTATTTTCGAATGACGGGAAATTCATGTACACTCCATGGGTTAGGTGGATCCCACCATGGGTATTGGTGTTACACGACCAGGTTTGGCAGAGGTAAAAGCAATGATAAAACCTAAAGGGAACATGTTGTGTAGGGTTTATACATACCTTATAACCCAATTCTATAAAACATATGTGTATATTCTCATATTAACGTATTTCACATCTATGATATCGTCCTTGATAATATTGTGCAGAGGTGTGTGCATGTCCGTGCAGAGTCATGCAACCAAGACACAGTTAAGTTGTATGTCAGATAAAAGGAAAGGGCCAGACACCTAAAATTGGATATCATCGACTACTTGTAGATCCTCCTGTCATTCCCATCGTGGAACCAACTATTATACCGGACAATGTTGTAGATGAAGAATCATGTGAAGGCTTTATAAGGATGATGCAAACCTTTCAGGGAGCACCGCATCCTGGCCCGACTATGGAAGTGTTGACACGAGTGTTCTAGCACCATCGTCCTACCACTTTTTTAGGTAATGGAGGACCACCGGATGTAGAGTCATTGTTGGAATCCAAAATTGATATCCATAAGAATATAGATATGCCTATGGATCAGAGTTTCATGCTTTCTACATACAAGATATGTGATTTTTCCAGGATATGGTAGGATTTTATCTTACATGGAATAATTCCTCGAGATATGACTTGGGAAGAGTTTTAGAGGACATTCAATGACTACTTATACCCCTAGATTTTGAGGGCTGATCGAGCCCAAGAGTTCATGAATTGTTTGATGGATGCTCTTTTTGTGATGTAGTACTCTTCTTGTTTTAAAAATATTATTTCTTCAAACATGTTTTGGGAGGTGACATGTTCTCTTTGGATAGGAGGTTTGAGGAAGGTCTAAGGTATGAAATCTGATCACAAGTGAATGTATTCATGCTGACTTCGGTGATTGAACTAGTGGACCAAGCACAGATTACTGAGTGCAATGTGAGGTTGTTGGGAGCTGCGATCTAGGGTGGTCAGACATCCAGGGATGGTATTACATAGATTGATAGCAGGAAGCACTGCAAGTAGCCTTCTCATGGTGATTCCAATAGAAGGGATGTATCTATTGGTATTCGAGTGAGGTGAAACCAGTGTGGAATGTATGGTCACATGAGACCTCTATTCATGAGATACTTATTTGATTTCCTAGCATGCAAAAAGATGGGTCATATTCATAAATTTTCGGTCTTTCTCACCAGTATCTAGTAAGAGGTGGTTACTTATGACTCCATGATCAAGAGTATGACCACCAGTTTCTCCTTTATTAGGGAACTAGTGATCGAAATTACATTCGGTATGAGGAGGTGGTCATGGTCATGGTAGATATACGAAAGGATTCCATTGAAAATAGAGTGTATCATCTCATCGTAGTCAAGAAAGGTCGTAGATATGTGGTACAATTCATACTTTTGTAGTGGTCAAGACTCAGATAGAGAAGGATCACAACCCATATATGGTTAGAGGTACGATTCTAGTTTCCTATGTTTTAGATTATACACTTTTTTCTATAGGGGATTACCATAATTTTATATATTTTTCTGTTGTGGAGATCCTCGGGTGATGTATCATTACATATAAGTATGTTATGACACTAGATACACTGTTAAGGATTAAGATGACTAGTGTGTGTTAGTGTAAGGAGTCAACTCTTGATTTTGGTGGGTGTGACTTCTTATAGAACCACTATCTTCTAGATATGACATGATTTGATTTCATTCTATTAATGGACTGGTTAGTCTCCTTTCAAACATTTATTGACTTCTTTCACCACAGGGTGAGTTTCACCTCACCAGAGGGTGGTTCTTTTCTATCCAAGGGAGAATGGGTTATCTATGAAAGAAAAGTGGGACCTGAGAATCATGGGTTCGGAGGAATTTCATCCCATATTAATATTTTATATGTAGATTCCCATAGTACTTAACATATGGATTTTCCTATAGTGGTGGATCATTTTATAGATTTATTTGCAGATGAATATTAAATTTTACCTCTGAGAGAGAGATAAATATCTCTATTGGTAGAGTCCAAGGAGTTTTATTGGTGTACATTCCACTTTATTGGATGTCTACCCTAGAGTTAAAAGTGCATAAGAAGTAGTTAGAGGTGTTGTAAGAAAAGGTTTATATCTTACCATGTACAACTCCATTGGCATCGCATGTCCTATTTGCGAATAAGGAAGATGGTACCCTCATAATTTGTGCTTATTATCAGAAGTTGAACAATTTGACGTTCAAAAATTGATTTCCCTTGTTGAGGATTGATGGTCTCTTTGATTATCTTTGAGGAACCTAGGTGTTATTGAATATGGAATTTGGATATGGTTATCATCAGTTGCATGTTATACCATCAGATATACCGCATACAACATTTCAGATAAGGTATGGTCTATACGAGTATTTGGTTATGTCATTTTGCGATACAAAAATTCTAGTAGTATTCATGAAAATAATTAATATAGTGTTCAATCCTATCATGGATTCTTTTGTGTTATTTTCCATGTATGATATCTTGGTGTACTTAGACACTCATCATTTTCATGCCATCCATCTCGAGATCATATTTAGTACCCTGAGAGAGAATCAGTTATATTTTATGCTCTCAAAATGCCACTTTTGGATTGACCAAATTCACTTCATGGGTCATGTTATCTCAACGATAGGTGTATCAGTGGACCCAGAAAATGTGAGAGAGTTAGATTCATGGGAGCAGATGAAAAACAATCTTTGAGGAGTAGAGTTCTCTGTGTTGTATGGTAACTACATGTGCCTTATACATGAATTTTCATGCATATCAGCACCATTGACTTGCCTGACTAAGAAGGGTAAAATGTACATGTGGATAGATTACTGTGATTCAGCCTCATAGGAGATGAATGGGATATTTACTTCAACACTGATACTAATTTTTTTAGATATGGTCAATAGTTACATTATTTTCTGTGATGCATCATGGATCAAGCTGGGAACAATGCATATGGAGAGGGAAAGTGTCGTCGCGTATAGGTCTCAGCAGTTGATGCCAAATTGGAGGCACTACTAGATTAACAATCTCGAGTTGGATATAGTTTTAAATGTTTTACACAATTTGTGACATTATCTTTTTAGACATCATTTTTTGGTATAAACCAACCACAAAAGTCACAAATATATCATTACTCATTGTGATCCGAATTTGAGACAGTAATAGTGGGTTGAGTACCTTAATTCAATTGACTCTGAGCTGGACTACACATGTGGGAAATGCAACGTAGAGGATGATGTATGGAGTAGGAGGACTTAAGTACATGTATATTAAGAGGCTGGTAATTAGTGGAATATTAGGGATATATTCTCTGATTTTCATTTAAATGTGCACAATAGAGAGAGGAAATTTTTTTGTTATTCTGTATGGGTTACCTCTACTATAATATATCAAATGTTAATGAGGAAGCTATCAAATTTTTAATACCTCTTCAAACAGAGAATGTGTTTGGAGGGGACCATACTATTGGGGGGAACGTATGTGATGATGAGGTCATGCGTTTTCATGGACATGTATGGGTGTCAGCTTGCATACATGACGAGTTTATGTGAGATTTTCAATCCTCAGTTTGGGATGTTCATCCTAGTGTCACCAAGATGTATCGAGACCTACACAGTCAGTATTGGTGTCTAGGTATGAAGAAGGAATGAGGTATTTTTATGATGAGATGTTCCACCTATCAACAGATGAAGGAAGGTCATCATCAATCAACATGGATTTTAATGTAATTACCCATTTTTTAGTGTATGTGGAATGATGTGTCGATGGATTTATTAATAGGGTTATTGGGGTCACCTCGAGGAAATCATGTATTTTGGGTTGTTTTATAGACTAATGGAGGTTTCACATTTCGAAGATATCAAGGTGACCTTTAGTGTTGATGATCGTGGAAGGTTGTACATCCAGGAGATTGTACGATTTCATGGAAATCCACACTCTATTTTTTCAGATAGGTAAGCATGGTTTACTTCTCATGTCTAGCAGCTACTATAGAGGTATTCTGTTACATAGGTACATCTATGTATATCATACCATTCCCAAATAGATGGCCAGTCTAAATGTACGATTCAGGTGTTGGAGGACATTCTCCAGGAATGCGTCCCAGATTTCAGTGATTCTGAGGAGAGACACATACCCATAGTGGAGTTATCATACAATATCATTTTTATGCGATGGTTTAGATGGAACATTATGAGACATAGTATGATAGGACATGATGATCTCCCCTATATTGGATGGAGAAGGGAGAGGCAGCTATGTTGGGACATCATAATATCTAGGATACCACTAACCAGTTGGAGTTGATTTGGAAAATTATGGATACATCATAGTCTCGACAGAAATCATTTGCTGATTGATGGAGAACACCTTTGGACTTCATAGTCAGAGATCATGTTTTCTTACATGTCACACCAAGGTTGGGAAAAATAGAATTAGGATACTTGGAAGGCTTTCACTAAGATATGTCAGGCCATTTTAGGTTTTTGATAGAGTCAGGCTCATTTTATATCTGTTTTTTACCTCGGAGGTACATGGATATGCATGAAATCTTCCATGTTTCTCAGCAATGTCATTACATTTTAGGCACATCTCACGTTTTTCACCTCAAGGAGGTCGATTTGGAGATGGACTCATTCTTATAGAAGAACCCCATTTAGATTGTGGATCACAACACGATATTTCTTCATGGTTGGTATGTTCCTCTGGTACAGGTTCAATGGTTGCCATGGTGAGTAAATGGTGAGACTTGGGAGAGGGAGGCCGACGTATGATCACAATGTCCAGTGTTGTTTGAGGTTTCTTCTTCACCGCCCATGTAAGGGAAATTCACGAATGAATTGATTTAAGGGGTTAGATTTTAAGAACCCGGGACACCAATTTGAAGTATGGATTTTCAATTTGGGTTATTTTTTAGGAATGTTGGAAGAAGGGAATTTTTGTAAGTGCATGTCTTGTAATTCCTTTTACACATCATGTACTTCCTTTTACATGTCGTGTACTATGAAACCACGTCTAGACACTGTTTTGAACAACTTATGGTTTCATAAATGGTTGTTTGATGATGCTGTAGGGTTTATTATTGTGGGACCCATTAAAAGCTGATACATGGTCTGTATCATTAAAGAACATGTTAGGTACATTTATTTTTAATTTATATATCATAGAAGGGATTCTTGTCAATTATGGATATTTGTTCTTATAACCATGATTCTTCTAATAGTTACCAGGAGCTACGATCAATGTGTGAGTCACTAATTCATTGTCCAAGGTCTGATCCACACTTCTTAGGTTGTGTTGGAATCCCAATAATGAGTTATCTCTTCTTATTGATCTTCTATCCCTGATGCCCCGTCTCCCATGGGTTAGTCATTGTTGAATAATTTAAGCCTTTTTGTATATCTACATCATTCTAGGATGACTCAAGGGTCAACATTTAGAAGTGTAAATCATACATCATCAAGATAGGTTGTTTATGCCATTAATTGATAGCCTTTCGATTATATATGCATAAAGTGCAGAATACCCATGTTCGGGGTATTGACTGTTTTGGAATATCATTGTGTTTAATGCCTTTTATGGTTTTATTGTCGGATTAAGTGTTGTCGCATATTAATTATATTGTATAACCTTATGATAGGACACACCATGGGTGCGTTACTTTGATTTATTGTTTATGGTATTTTGGCCTAGGTTACATAGGAGGCATACCTTGTTTCGGTGCATTGAATTGTGTAGGATGTACTTTATTGATTTTAATAATTGAATGTGTTATTCTTGTTAATGTTAGAAAGGTATTAGTTATATATTTGCTATGATTATTTGATATGATATGAATGATGATATTCCAATAGACCATGAGATCCTTTGAATAGGTTAATTATTGGGGTTTCCTTGTTTATTCACATAGTACTATGAGTGCCTTGGTGTATAAATTGTCCTATACATATTGATTGTGAGAGCATACAAGTAAGTCTTTTATTATTATTTACACTACATTTAACAAGGGGGTATTGACTGTAAGGGTTACCTGGAGGTCGTTTATTAATTATCGAAGCCATGTAGACCAAGTGGTATTGACTCTGAGAGCTACCCTCTGGGTCCATTATTGATGAAAAATGCTACATTAAGCAAATGGGTTATATAGTTAGTGATTTCCAAGAGGGTTGTTATGAATGCATGATTTTTTTTTTAAGATAAATTTGCCATGCTAGTGCACATGCATGGGCTCATTCTTACATGGTTTTTAGATGGACTTTTGAGACGTCTACTGGTACAACTAAAAAGAAGGATAAAATCATAGGGTAGATCCTACATATCATAATTCAATGGTTTTAATTAATAATAAATGGAAATAAATTTAATTGAAAATTGTAGGATTGTTTACGTTTGAGTTCATACTAGTTTATTACCTCTTTTATACATATTTCTATCCACATATATTCAATTACTCTTAAGAATATATATTTGGGTGTTTTCCTACTAGGATTCATCTCAAACCATGTTTGGTTCATGCTTTTAGACACAATCCAATTATATGGTTGTAGGTATGGATATGGGAATGTGCCCTTCATCATTATTTACATGACTGCTATTGGAGATTAAGAGCATAGTACCACAATGAAGCATGAAATTCTATTGTAGTTTAATAATTTTATGTACATTAATTTTAGAATTTTATTTCTTGCACTGTTACTTGATTGGATGATTTCTTAGACACAAGTGACATGCTTCATTTATATATTCTCTAGTAGTTATATTACTAGCAGTCATCCATTTTTTACCATTGGTTGTATGGTATTAATTTTTACAGTATTCATTAATATTTGTTATTCTATGTGTATACAGATCTAATTAGGGCATAGTTTCCCCTCTATTAAACCTTTTCCCTCACTACTAGTCGACTGCCTATGGCATTTGGGGAAATGTGTGTTAGGTCATGTGACCAACCGGGTTCATGCCACCTTTGGGCGGAACCCGGAATCGGGATGTTACATGTAGTGAGGGGTGGGGTTTTTTTAGGTTTTAATGGGTATCATGTGGTGTGATACAGGGGTGTCATCCCATACTTATTTCGAGTTTTTGGTCTCATTGTTTAGCTTTTTATTTTTTTTTGGAATCATACTTTCTCGTTTTAAACGGCTTTTAGGATGTATCAGCTATTCTACGTCATTTTTTGGTTTATATTTCATATTTTTTCATTAAATATTTATTTCTATTACATTAATATATATATATATATATATTCCATGTCTTATGTTTCAGGTTAGGAGAACTCATTCCCCTAGTTTTTGGTTCATACCTGGCTGATAATCACATACCCATGGGGACTGGGAACACCCTTTCGGTTTACAGAGATTAAGGATATGTGAATGTTTTTATGGGTATCAATGGTAGGATCATAATACTATGTAATTTCATTTTACAGTCATGGAACAAGTTATGTTATAGTTTTTAATGGTATCAATGGAAGGTTTATGATATTAATTAATTTTAAAAGCATGGATTCTTGATATTAATTTTTTTCTGGTATTTTTGTTTCTTTTCATGAGAATTGATTTATGTGAGTTCTTAAAACCAATTATTTATTATTATTTAACCCATTTATTACCCTTTTGACTAAATTTATTCTTATTGAATGGAATCACATAGGAAACAGTCTTTTTCACTTCATTTATTTTCTTTTCTCCCAATCGTTCTCTACATTCATCATAATTGTCCCATGGGTCAAAAATTTGATGTTATCAAGAATTATTCAATCATGATAGATCCCCCATTCTCATGTAGAGGGAAAAAAAGAATTGGGATTTCTATTTTGTAGATGGATCGAGGTAAGTTTTGGGATACATGTTAAGGAATCTAGGACTAGGCTCCTTGTATGGTGACGTGAGGCACAACGACTACACCAATGGTAATCAGAGTTAATAATTATAGCTAGCAGATTATGATAATTGATGATCAATGGATTTTTAATTCTTTTGTATAGGATTTTTGGTGGCCTATTTGTTGCAAAAGTGAGGAATATAATTTATTTAAGAACCCTCATTATGATTAGTGGTTTCTATAAAACTAATAAGTACACCACAAGTAGTTTGGATGAACACATGTCAAGTGCACCCTTTTTAAGGATGCTAGGGTTTTACCGAAACTAAAATATCAAATTCAATATTTCAAAACCACACATCCATTAATTCTATGTTAGTGGATCGATGTGAGCTCTAAGAGTACTACAGAAAAACACAAACACAACCAGGGTACATGGTCATAGAAATAACCACATTACCCATACATGGTTAAAGCGCCTGAGAATGAGTAGAGATCATGGACATGTTTTGAGTACTTGTAATGGGTCTAATTTACATGGTAACAATCCTTAGTACATGGGAATACATGTGGTATCAAAGATAGGTGGTGTATACCTTGTACATGTCATTTTATGTTTTCTCGGGACTTCATATTTCATGTATCACATTTTCTATGAATCAGATTTGGTCTCACAAGTAACCTATCCAAATAATTTTTCCATGTAGGATATGAGATGACATTCTTTGTTTCTGTGAGATATATGAAATAATGTTCTAATAATAAGAAAATTCTTTCAGTGACTCTCTCATAATGGAAGTGATCATGTTTGGCCACCAGATAGATGTTTCGGTTTATACTCCCAAAAAAACTTGGCTCCATGTCCACCATACACTCAATAATGGTAGAGTCATTACACCATAATACAATTGATGGAATGAGACCTTTATATGATAAGTGGTATTATCCCATCAACAAGATCCAATGAGGAGAGGGTCCACTACTTTAGATGGTTCTCCCTCAGCTGTGGATCAAAGTGTTGAGGTGTATTCCTCCAACAAAGATTCTTTTCATATTTTCTATGGTTAATGGCATCATAGGTGCACCATTAAGAGATATATAATAACTCAGCATTCTTAGTTTAATGTCAACATGGAGATCTCATTTCTTTATTTCGTGTGTCCCTTTTGAAAATATTTTATGATGGGTTTCTTTACCCTCTTGATTTATGAAATGACAAAAAAGTTTTCATTTTTATTATTCAATTATTGGTTTTCAGTGAATCCTTATAGGTATTTATATACATCCAACAACATGTTTTTTGATCAAAATTTTTATGTATTATTTTAATAGTAGAAAAATATTTTGGGACATTGAGGGACTTAATATTTATGGGAGCATGACACTAAAGAATGTAATTTTCCACAATCATTGGATAGACTTAGAGATTGTGAACCATGATATCTCTACTATTTTATTTTTATTGTTTCCTTAATCTTGAGAAAATGATTATGGAAGGATGTTCAATTTACCCCTTTATATCCTCTACATTCTTTTTTATACTTTGATTAATTTCCTAGATGTTTTTTCATGAATTTTTTATAACATAAATATTTTACTTTTCTATTATAAGAAATGTTGTTTCATGGATACAGTTGAATGTGAAAATATATATCAGGATATATTCTATTACATCAGTGATATTCATACCAGAAAGTAGTCTTTAGACTCTGGTATATTAGAGGTGGTTGTGGGGTTTCGTCATTGGTATACATCTAGAGAAAATGGTATCAAGGTCTTTCAAGTTACAAAAAAATGGTATCGTGGTTTGTTTTTATGTGGGATTGTGTTCGGAGTAGTAATTTGTAAGAAGAATTTTTGGGAAACGTAGGGAAACATCTTCAATGTTTTATGAGTTTGGATCTCAGCCGAGGGAACCGAATGTTGGTTTTTCTAGCTAATGTATTAATACACATGGACTATGAACACCTGATTACCAACTTTTTATATCGATACATTGGTTGTAGTGAAACCATTAACACATGCATCATATTGTATTGGGTTCTTTTTATTTCATATAAATCATCAGTAATATCTAAATAATATTCCTATCTAGCCTCTCTATATTAGTTTAATTTTAGTATACATTAAAGAAAATCCCTAACTATGCTACTTGTTAAGGAGTTCTATGAATATCGGTTGATTGGGTATGCATTAGTTCAGGGACACACTAATGAGTTATTTCCACCGAGAGAAAATTGAGCAAAACACCAACTAGTTTATTCGAAAATTGTTATAGTAGGTTATGATGATAATTTGTATAGTATTATATTGTTTCATCAATTCTATTATAGATACTGCTGCCTTTTCATTATACCATAGAACCTCTGGTAGTTGTGGATTATCTTCATTTAGTGGCCTATGTATTAAATATTGTTTTAACCACATCCAATCATATTATATTTCTTGCTTCTAGAATTCTTAATGGAGTAGCATAGCACTAGGGGAGTCTAATCCCCCAAACTCATGTTGAGGTGAATCTCTAATGGTAATACATCAAATCGTTGTTTCATGAATAGTATTCATTTAATTAATTTTATATATGAGTATTGGATAGAATATCATGTTTTATTGGGGTGATATGTTAGTTACTGAATTCACCAAGAGGTTTACTAACCCCAAATATTACACTCTTAATATGGTAGAAGATGGAATTGTCTATTTAGGGATGTTTGAGAAGGGATTTCATAGAGTAATTCAAGCAACCATGGAATCCTGATGAAACCACAATTATTTAAGAGTACTAGATAGGGACTTGGATACATAGAAAATTCTTAGATATGGATGTCGATCAAATGTATTTTATAGAAATATTCAGTGGGATATGTAATATATAAAATCTTGGAGGTGTTAATAGATGAGGTCCCAATGTTTTTGGAATTTTTATTCCCATACTAAAACATATAGATCTATGGAAGTGTGTTCATATTGAAAATCTAGTCATCGCTTGGAGGTTTTTTTCATGATTGTGATGAGAGAAATCACATTGAATAAATTTCTGAAACATATATGTTGAGTATGGTAGAAATGTAGTTGATGGTCCTCTATAATAGATGTAGAATTTTAGCTTAGAATCCCTAAATTATGGTTAGGATATCCTTACGGAGGTGGTGATTATCAATTAGAAGGATGATATTTATTTGGAGGGGATACATGTAGAGGAAAATGTTATGACCTACTTCCACCACCAATACTAGGGGCCCACAACACGCCTAGAGGGATGTCAGTCATGGGAATGATTATTTTCTTGAAATTGAGTTTTATGATTTGACTACTCAATGGATTATATTAAGAAATGTCTGTGTCATATCCACTTTATATATATTAATTTTAGAGAAAAGAATGATTCCTTCATTTTCTCCATATCCCTTATGTGAGAATTAGATCTAGGAGTTGGGACATTCTCCCAATAGCCATGGATTAATGTTTGTATAATGATTAATTATTCTATATAACATGTTTACTGAAAATGAATGTTATAACTTAATTAATAGAGTTTCTCATGGGACCTCTTGGTCATTATGATTAAACCATATAAAATCACCCTATGTAAAGATTGACCGTTTGTGTTTGGTTCCTTGATAAACACTAAATGTAGTAGAGTAATAATATTTCATACTTATGGTATGATATTATACTTCACGGATGAGATGTATATAATGGTTTAGAATATGGGTATCATGAGTTGTAAGTTTCACCCCATCACCCATAAGTTGTAATGTTTATCCCTTCATGTTGCTGACTCTTTAGAAATATGCCATCCAACATTGGGGGAGGATTATATAGATTTATGTACAAGAGTAATATTGGAACGTACACCATAGTGGGTGATTGAATTATGAATTTAATTTCAACTAGATACCAATCAGATATTTTTAGAACCATATTCGATGTCACCCACTATGATCGATGGTCAAATGGTCTAGTTGGAGGACCTTCATGAGAATGGTTTTAACAAACCTAGTGATTCAGCCTTGGTGGCTCAATTATTGATCTTGTAAAATTATGATGGTATCTTGAGTATTTTTTTAATAATAATTAATAAATCAGGAATCAACAAATAAAAAGCACCCCTTATAAAGGATTGAAGAAATAATTGACCAATTGAAGGGTTTCAGATGGTTCTCTAAGTTAAATATCAGGTTTTCTACCATTAGTTGAGTGATCCAGATGATGATATTCAAATGATGACATTATAATGTTTCTATATACTCTATGAATTCATTGTGAAACATTTTGATGTGACATATTTCCCAAATGTGTTCATGGATCATACAAAGCATATATTCTATGTATAACTAAATACTTTTATAGTAATCATCATTAATTAAATTATTATATACTTTGGTTCTAAGATGGACCTTATAGAGAACTTTAGAAATATACTAGAATTTATTTTGGAGAACATACATTATAGTAATCTCTTAAGGTGTGAATTTTATATACAAAAGGATAATTTTATTATGAATATAATCTCTAAGAATTGTAAATCAAAGCATCATTCTATGATTTATGCATATCATACATGGGACATAAAAAAGAGTGCATCAGATGTGATATGTATTATTATTTTAACAGGGTTCTACAAGATTATCCGTGAATGTCTTTTATAGATTTCATCCACATTGACTGCTTCAATTTGAAAAAGTTGGGCATTTTCCTTGATAGACCGTTGTCAAAGTGCCTTGGTAGAGTTGAGGCATATGTCACATATTTCTCTTGTTCTTAGACTATCTGATGTGGATGGTGAGTACATGTTGTTTGGTGATGAATCTAGAGATTGTATTGGTTTTGTGTTGATGAATAGGTATTACATGATCATTAATAGGGAACAGATGTTGGAACACCATAGAAATAATTACATGGACCCTATCTTATAGATGCCAGTGGTAGTCTTCTCCCAGAATATGTGGAGGGGTTATATTTTAAGAGAGGGCATCTTTATTTACTCAACCAACTATAGACTTAGGTACATCATCATTAAGATAGATCTCAAACTAATACAGTGGTGTTGGTTTCACATTTTTCAAATAATAGAAATTGAGGCAGTATATATATTATTGAAGGGAAACATGATTCTTCATTCCTCTATCAAGAAATTCATATATTGTTTGGTGGAAGAGGTATCTCAATAGTTTGAATCATTTTGGATAACCCTCTTATATAAAAGGGCTTACACTTATCTTCAATCAATGTTTGTGAAAACACCTCTTCAAATTCATTTGAGGGAGGACCAACAGATAGATATTGACTTTGAGGTTTTATTTGACAATATATCATCAGAAGATTTGCACAATAGTTTTTATAATGTAGGGGATCACATAAATCATTTTCAAATTAATATGGATGTTTAGGATATTTAGTTTGATGAGGTATTGTTATAGATTCATACATACACATTTTTTTGTAAATATAGGTTTTTTGAACATATATAATGAACATTAGTTGTAGTTTGGGTGGGCTTTCATGAGGTGGATTGTGGTCTAGTTTGGTTCTCCATGTCTATCATTTCAGCAATTAATGGCTAAAAATCGAGTTCAAATTGGGTCTAATCAACCACATATGATCCCATAATGAATGTGTAATAACATATCTATGAATGTTTTGATGTGGAATATATTGATTTTGAGATTCCACAATGTGATTTGGGTGGTTTTTGACCAAATTGCCAATTCATAACACATTATTTCTATGAGGTATTATAGTATGATCTTGAATTTAGAGTAGTTTTATGTGTAGGAGGACATTTTAATTCACTGGGTACCCATAAAAATTTCCACGATCCATAATTCTAGGTTAACATCATGGTTGTGGAGGGATCATAAGAAGTATTTCGGGATCCAGTTATGTATTACCATTATTCTTCACCCATAGATAGATGAAAAAACCAAGTAGATTATGAAATATTTGAAGAATATGAAGAGAAATTGGCATTATGACTTTACCTAGATCTTGGAGAATCAATTTGTTTTGTTGGAGATTTATTATAGTAAGATATATCAGTCCACTATCAATTAGGTACTTTTATGGATCTATCCGGGATACAATAATAGTCACCCTTGTATTGGAATGTGTGTTGTGAGTAACACTTTTTTTGAAGTATATAGTAATGGAAATAATAGATAAGTTTCAGGTTATCTCTAAGAATATGTTGGAATCCTAGAGTAGAAACCTATTTTATAGGAACTGATGATGTGGGCCTTTGAAGGATATGCACTGTGACTATGTTTTCCTATGAGTCTCTCCATGATGGTGATTGTGGAGGCTAGGTCGGGGATAAAAGTTATCATTAAAGATCATTAAGTCATTCCAAATGCAAAGGATAGTTGAGGAGTTTTTCTAATAATAGGAATTGCCCACATAGTTTTACTATGTACATGACATTATCCACGTTTCACAGTTGAGGTGATACATTCATGTACTCATAAAAATTATTGACTTTGTTGAGATAGACAATGAGGACGAAGACACCTTTTCATAGTACCCAATAGTGATCTATGACCCATAGGATATGATCATCAATAGACATGATATTCATCTAGTTCATGTACATTTGAAACAAAAGGAATGTAAGAGATATCTTGGGAATCAGAGAGTTTAATATGGAATTAGTGCCTCCACCCTTTCACAAGGATTGTAGTTTTCTTGTTCAAAATACTTGATAGAGGGGATAATATAATTACTATGGTTATTATAGTTTGATCATTTAAATATTTCAATATATTTCTCTTAATTTACTCACATATTCAACAATTTAATTAGGTTTTGTAGGATATAAAATTATTATATAAAAAATATTAATTTATATTAAATCAATCATTCACATATTTTAAGAATAATTTTTTTCTTTATGATGAGGTGCTCATATAGAAATTTTTCACACCAAGGTTTTTTTTATGAGGTGTTTACCCAAGTAATGGCAAAATATTGGTTGTTGTTAGGTGTTGGGTTGATGGAAGCTATTCGTGAATAAATTATGTAAATTAAATATTTAATTTATATAAATTATGTAAAGAATAAAAATAATTCCATCTTCATATATATGTTTCAATA
Organism: Viscum album; assembly: GCA_963277665.1. Lineage (NCBI taxonomy): Eukaryota > Viridiplantae > Streptophyta > Magnoliopsida > Santalales > Viscaceae > Viscum > Viscum album. The sequence goes on from OY728143.1 coordinate 1,023,409,782, forward strand.
TGAATATACATAGGGTTATTTATATAACCTTAGGTTATTTGAGAGGTAGAAAAGATCATCATCATTGAAGACATGGGATTTTGGATCAACAATCGAACAAGATAATCTAAGAGACCGTCATTGAATGGTGAAACATTATCATATTCATCACTAGTTGATAATATAATCAACAATGAATGATAAATTATTTATATACAGGACATTATTTCATGAATTTAAACCCTTTAACTAATTTTTCATGAATGGATTTAATATTTTATTGTATATTTTCTTGATTTACATTCTTCCCATGATGTCAGATTTATGAGATTTTTTGGACCACGTTATTTATTTTAGTTTTTCATATTTTGGTAAATTTTTATATAATTTATGATTGTTGTATAAGATGCAATTGGAAAATGATGTTATTAAATATTTTCTAGTGATTTCCCCCAACTTTCTTCATATTATTTGTTTTTGGCCCATGAGGTCAGTGATACGAGATTCTTGGGATATATTCATACACCATCAGCCCTCATATTCATGGGGGATATGTGGATGAATATAAATATGTTTTTTTAGAAAGTATGATGTGTGTTAAAGAATTTCTGTTATCGAATCATGTATAAGGAAGCCCATATGGTGATGGGGGGATCAATGGCTCTTTTATGGGTAATCTGAGTTCTAATTTTCAGTCATAAGAATATGGAAATCGATGATGAGAGCCTTCCACCATTTTATTTTGGAGGATTTTGGGTGGTAAAATGATGGTTGAGGTGGCATATATGTTATATATAATTACCCTCATGAAGAAAATATGTGTTTCAAAATTTCTAAAGTACACAACATATAGTTTAGTTGAACAAGTTATGTGTAGAACCATGCTATAATGACTATGGTTTTTTTGAAAATAAAATATCACATGTTGTGTATTAAGACTACACAATTTCTCATTTGATTCTTGCATCTCAATGTGTTCCCCAATAGTAATAGTTCACATAAATGATGAGGTATATGGGAATGTCAAAGGAATATGGGCATGTATATGGCCAAATTACCTGGGGATGACAAGGGAACACATGCAGAACCATAGTACACGAACATGAGTAATATTACCCATGCATAAATGGGGTAGCCATGTCATGTATTGTAAATCATATTCATGACATGCATTATTTCCCATGGATTTTTACCACATATATCACAATATGTGGGAATTATGTTTGCGATAGTGAGTATCCTACCATTTGGAGTTTCCCACATAGTATACTATGATGGCCTTCCTTTTGGAATAAATTAATTTAAACACATTTTTATGAGAAATAAAAATATTAATGCCATTCTTGGATATTGGTAGTGAATGGTTTTGATCAACTAAGTTATTCTAGTTTCAGTACTACCTTATCACACTAGGTCATAGGTCCCCTATACTCTCTAAATAGGTTGATTTGGTGTTCCCCTATAGAAAAGATGGAATAGTTTTATTATCAATGGAGTTGTAATTTGGAATCATTCATCTCCGTGATGGATAAAATATTCTACTGGAGTTAGATAATGCAACAACATAAAAATAGTGGTAAAGTGTCGGTCCTCAAGACCAATTCTGTGTGAGTGTTTTCATCTGGATGGTTCTTAGTGATTGACTGTTGGGTTATTGTAGATGCCCAATAATTATTTTGGGGATATATAGATAGAGAGAACTTTCTCTCTTGATTGGGTTTCTATTTATTATATATGATGTTATATTTCATTTCCCTCTTTATTTATGGATTTAGTTGACTATTTAAATTTTTAATTATCCCTTCTGGTTTGTAGGGTTTTATTCTTGGTATGTATGTAAGAACCCATGGATGGGTTATCCCTAAACATTTTATGTCATATGTAGATAATAGACATATTTTTAGTTACCTTGGTGGACTTAGTTTCAGTGGAAAATAGAGGTACATTGGGGATCTAACTATATTGGTGGAAGGAATTTGTGATTGAGAGATTAAATATCCTGAGTCCCCCATTTTATAGTAATTATTTTATTGGGACATCATTTTAGGTTGGTCATGTATTTTCCCCTTTATATCCTTTATATTCTCCTTTTTTGTTGATGTATTTCCAAGTGGATGATAGATTCAAGATTTACTCTCTAGTCATTTATATCATATATTATATTTATGACTTGTTATATAGATTTGGTTGTGTGAATAATGGTACATTTGGCTAAGGACTACCATTTAAATGATATTACCCCTTAATGAATGTATCTATACACTATACTATTAGATGTTTTATTCCGGAGTAACACTCCACTTTTTTCTTAGACCTGGAGGGCTCTATGTGGGTTGGGTTGTGAAACATATAAACATTTTGATTATTATAGAAATATTTTTTATTTTAAAATATAATAAATTTTATTTTCTTTGTATATATTAATTATGTTAAAATCTATACAAACAAGATACTCATATCATAATTTCAATTAATTATTCCTTATATATCTTGAAAAAAAGATCCTTATTCATTAAAAAAAATATAGTAGTTTTGTGAATTATAATCACTATGTTTGGAATAGAAATATGTGTAATATACATATCTTTATAACTGAAACCATTATTTATTTATATTAGGTACTCTGAAAAGGAAAATTTTTAACTTCTTTTTTCCATAATGTTGAATTAGATTCAGTTTAATTTAACTCATCATGATCATTAAACATATGTTGTACAATAGTATTAAATAATTAAATGTTATGATCGCAATGATATACTCATTCCTCTAATGTGTAAACTATGTAATGAGATAGTTCAATATACTTTTTTCATGACTACTTCAATGATTAAAAAATTTAATCTCTATAGATGATAATATAACAATTATATCAATGACTATCTTTAAATAATTTTCTTACAACAGTCATTAAATAATAAATTATAGAAATAAAATCCACTTTTATCTATTAAAGACTCCTTTTGGAGACTGTGTCACACTATAAAAATTAAACACCGTAAATAATTAAACTCAAATTAATAGATATCTTGTCTAACTAATACTTTATAGATTTAGTCCCTTTATAGGAAACAAATGAAATAGTTATTAGATATATTCTGAGTCCTCTGATAAATTATAAATTGATATTCCATTAATTTCATTAAAAAAATAAAAATATGTGTTTTTTCATAACAACATCTATAATAACATAAAAAGTGGATTTAGACCCCGTATAATATTATATATAATAAAAAATAGATTATGAAACTTATTTTACATTCAAAATCATTTAACATTCTTTTAGTTCTAATAATAAGACTCATGCTTATTGATCAGAAAATTTATGAGATTGAACATAAAAAGGTCTTCAGAATAAAATATATCAACATGATAATGAAAAACATAACACCATTCATCGTTTTTATAGATTTTATATGTTATTCTTCGTCATCCCTAGAGGGTGAAGACATTTATATTTAAAAAATACATCTCTTCCATCATAAAAAATAACATTATTATATTCATTAGACTAATGATTGGGTTCATCATTAATCTTCTAAAGACTATTTACTAAAAACTACATAACTATTCAAGGATAATTGGAACTTGGTAATCTCATAAAACATAAGAAATAGAAATAAAAACAAGAATATAATTATAAACAAAACTCAAACGTTCTCATACCAAGAATAGATTTCCACATTTGAAAAAATAAAACAATCATTAGATATAGATTTTTCATACTGATCCAAGAAATGTATATATATTTTCCATGTATAAAATATATTTCCAATGTTAAATTATTAATTTTTATTAAACTCTTAAACAACCCATCATTAGTTCATTTTTATTTCCCAATACATGGTTGAAGCATAATCATTTTAATGATTGATAATTTGGGTTGGTATTTCGATGAAAATGGTTTAATTTATTTCAAGAGGATTTCAATTGAGAAATTTGTTCCAAATATTGATAAATACATAAGTAAAAAAATAATATACATATATTTATTTAGTATGGTAAAAAAATAAATTTAATAATATAAAAACTAATGAACCCACATGAATAAATAATATATTTTAAAAAGTGGAAAATTCAAATTCATAAAAAAATAGAGTGAAGTCACTTAAATAAAAATTATCCTAATATAATCCAAATAAAATAAAATATTTTAATCAAAATAGGCATAATAAATTGATTTTTATAATTATTTTAAATATTATTTATGTCTAGGGAAACATCTCCTCTATGTGAGTGATCTCTCATGATGTGACTCCTTACATAAATATGAATTGTTATATACTGTGTTATTGTATTTTTTTGAAATAATGTGATCATGTTTGTTATAAAAAATGATAGGTATATGGTTAACATTTAATCCAAAATCTATGAGGGTGTGTTTTATTGACCACACATATATAAAAAAAACAACCAAATAATATATATTCAGTTTAATAGATGATAATACAAATGGTGGTTTTTTTAGTCAGCCATAAAAATAATTTTTTATATAATAAGTTTATTATTCAAAATTATATAATTATACCTACTCTAAAACATCCAAATTTAGTTTATAAATATATTATAATGTCAAAATAATTTGTTTATGTAAAATTTCATGTTAATGAAATAAATACTTTTAAACATCATAAATTTCACTCCGTATATGTTAGGAAAGATTGATTTTGAATTTATTAAAGAATTTTCTTCAGCACAGACATATATTAATATCTATTCTACTAGTAGTTGGATATAACAAACTCTCAAACAATAATCTATAAATAAATTTGTCAACTAATTTACCACCCTTATCCAATTGAACATTAATTCCTAAATATATAGGAGTTTTATAATTCAGAATATATTCAATTATAATCATTTGAAAAATCCATGTGTCTATTTTTGTTTGATTTAGTACATAGAAAAAAACATATTTCAACTATATTAAAACCAATAATAAAATTTAACTCAATCATCGTGTGCATTTCAAATTATTTTTCCACGAGTTCTGAAAATTCATTACACAATTTCTTGTTAATTGAAAAAATAAAATCATATTCATATATTTTAAAATGTAATGTATTTGAAAATAATTTTGGATAAATGATTTTGGATCATCCATCACTCTAAAAAATAATTTTATGATGGAAAATATATTAAAAAATTATATGATTTCCATGGTGCTTGTTTAAAATTATAATTATAATGAGTAGGATTGAAAATAGAAATAGGAAAAGTTGTTTTATTAAAACTAAAATTTCATTCAAAAAAATATTATAACAGTATAAATATATATATTAAATAATATTTTACATCCATTTGTAGTAACATTAAATTAATGTAAGATGCATATGATAAAATGGTTCTAATGGATTCTAACATATCTATTGATAAAATTGTTACTTCATAATAAATATTTTTATATATTGAATCCTTTATCTACTAATCTATATTTTTAATTATGATTACACGATGATAATAGTGTTTTTTATTAATGAATCACGTACTCCCTATATCGGGTTAATTTGATGAAATATCAACTAATTCCCAATATTCATTCCACATAATCAATTTAATTATTCTTTCATATTCAATACCTAACTATAATAATTTAGGGATACATTTAGGTTTTTTGATTTAATATGTAATAAAAAAGAATAAAACATTGAACGTTTTAACGAAATTTTTTAATCTAAACTTTATATAAAAATATAGTAATAGTTTCTAACATGCTATTTTTAAATGTTTTTTGTGTGTCCCATATTATAGTGTGTATGTTTCATATCCTTCAATGATATTTTTTCTTGATTATATCAATATCCCCTTCATTTATAGTCTTAAAACGATAATCATGTATCAATTTATAAAAAAACTAATATCATCAATTCTAGTTTTTATGTGATCGATGAGATTGATTTATTAAAATTTTACATGCATTTATTTTTCAATATGCATTGTAAGTTTTTTAATTATTATAATTCATACGTGTGGTATAATAAAATATATATATTCCTCTATCATTTTTGGTTCAGAAATTGTAATATATTACTTTGTGTTTAAGAAATAAACCGTGAATCCAAACACATTTAAGTATACAACATTCTGATTTACATAATTACATTAATCATATAGTTCTTTCATCAGTACATGTCTGATTAAAACACATTATTATTCAATAGAATATATTGTTAAAAGATTTATCCAATAATAGAGAAGGAATACTAGATTTATATATAATTATTTTTACACATTACTGTATTGTATTATTATCTTTTAAATAACACCATTCCATTAAGGGGTCTTATGAGTGAATAAATTGTGTTTCATTTCTTTTTTGAAAAATGAATTTTTTAACTATTCATAAACACTCCACAAGGTCACTTCATATTGAAACCATTTTGTAATACATTTTAACTATTTTATTACAAATTATTAAACCTATAAAACATTCACTCTTATGTCACAGAAGGTAACACCATATAAATCTATCGAAATCATTAACTAATAAATATATAAAATATTTTCCCATATGTTTTCTTATTCTAGTTGGTCCAAAGAAATCATGTGGGTATAAAATAAAGGGTTATATGTAGAAATATCTATGATAGATTTGAAAAAAAGATTGATTTTTCATTACCATTTTACATTAATAACATTACTAATTTTTATAATGTATGAGATATAGAAAATCTAAAACCATATTCTTCATAACTAACATTCTCTATGAATATATATATTTATGTTCATGTATTATATATGATAAATACATGATTCATTAATTTAAACATAAAAACTATTTACATTTTTTTACACAATGAATTATGATCTATGGTGAAAACAATTTTAGTTATAGGTTCTTTAAATTTATATAATTTATCATTAAAAATAGAATACAAAATATTTTGAAAAACCAACCAAATAGAAATAATAACAAATTAAGAGATACTTTATTGGTTTTTATTTAATACTACCACGTAAAGAACAATTTTGATTAAAAAATACCTAATATTTCTAAAACATTTCTTTAAATGTTTATTATTAATTTGTGAATGATTCTAATATACTGTTACCTTATTAAGAATCTGACCTCACCCCTTTATTATGTTTATATTCCCAAGATTCCAAGATGTGTTTTATGAATGATATACTAGGATATGCAAGGGAATTAACAGAATTTTAAAATAATAATTTATGTAGTGTTTTGTTTTCTAATGTGTAATATAACGTTCAAGTATGTAATTTATTTTCCAAGACAGGTAAACTGATCAGCCTTTTGGAACTTTATCCTTTTAATCATGCAAATGTATTAAAATAATGCATTGACTTTGGTTAACTGGGGACGTGGCATTATAATGATCTTCCAAGAAGCAGAAATATATATATTAGTTGACATTATGTTTATTGGAAAAAATTGATGGAATTATAATAAAGTATCAATAATATTTATGTAATACTATTTTTAAATAATTTTTTTTATCAAGATGGTATAGAGAATCTAAAAGTGTTTTTGTGTTTTCAATTCGTTCAGGGCATCAGAATGAGTAGATTGTTTTTTATATTTTTTTATGGAGCAACAGATGAGTATTCTACTGATTTTGATAATTTGAATGAGAATAAATATATTTTTTCAAATGTTTTATTAAGTGTAATTAATAATATTCTATTTAACATTTTCATTCATCATAATAAAGATATGAGAAGGGAAAATAAAAAATATACTGAGAAATATCTTATATTATAAAGCATATGTTACGTTTTGAGAATATTTGATATGTTTTGAGATTAAATGAGAAGTGTTTAGAATAACTACATAAGATAAATTAAAAAAAAATTATATAAATTGGAGTTTTTTGGAAAAATGGTTGAATGTGAAATGTTTTCAGAATGCCAATGATACATTATTTGGATCAACTAAAAATAGTTGGAGATTATTTTACATTCAATAAAATAATGTATTATTTATAAGTGAAGATATAATAAAGAGAACTAAATATTTTTTAGTGATAATTAGATTTTAAATTGATATTTCTTTATGAGTTTAGATAAAATTTATTGAAGAAGTAGCAAGACCAAATTGATAGTTTTCATTTTAGACTAAGAATTCAGAATGCGATTTCCATACATATGTATAAATATTTCATTATTGTTTATGTGGTATTATTATATAATTATTTCGTGATATAATATGAAACTAGGAAAATAAAACTGGTAAATCAAACTAAGTGTCATTATGAAGTCCAGAAAGATCAATTCTGTTGCTGGGTATGAACGTGAAGAATTATTTTAAGTATATATTTGTGAATATTGACAAGGTAGTACAATTACATGTTTTGAAGAAAAAACATAATGGTTCTTAATTTGTTACAAAAAAATTAAAAACTATTTTCATTCATCTTGAATAAGATGCACATTTATATTGAATATAGATCTACATGAGTTTAGGGGCATATCCAACTAATTTTTTAAACACAAAAAGATTTATTTTCAAATTTATGTTTTTTATTGGATTGTCTTCAATCCATACCATATATATTGATACTCTTATTGAATAGTAAATGTATTAAATTATTATATTCCTATGGAAGTTTGATTGGTTTTATTTTTCTAAAGATAATAAATATTTAATAGGAAATTAATAGTGCTTAAAAAAGAATGAAACTTAAAAAAATATCACTGATTCCCACCCTCTCCCTCTTAGTGATACATTAAACATGTTATGAGTTTTAAAAAATTATATATTCTATTAGGACCATATGGAAATATATATCAAAAATTTTGGTTTAAAATTGTATATGAAGGTTTTTAAACCTAACTAGAATCCCAATAGATTACTAGGTTATTAGAGTGTATAACAATAAGTTGATTATGATCTAATTTTTAAGTCCAATAATTTCCCTTTCTAGGTTTTATTCCCTTAGGTGTTTAAAAAATTTTCACTATATAATATAGATTATTATTTATGGGAGGACATAGTTATTGTTTATAAATGAATAAATAATGTTGTAAAGATTAGTTTTAATGCTGTAAAAATAAATTCCTAGACATTATAAATTCTTTATTTAGAGACCACCACCCAAATGAATGAGAAGATCACTGAAATTGTAGATAGAGCTTCCCTTAAGAGTTTTTTAACAAGAATAGTTTTTATATATTATTATATTTTTAACCTCAATATATAATAAAATATTATATACTAATAGGTAATCCACTCCTATTAATTAAATAAAATTTTAGTATTTTATTGGGAATCTAATAGTGTTTACGCTAGTGATACGCAGTGAAGATTATGACAACTAATTATTTCTAAACAATTCTATACTATGAGTGACTCTACCTTAAAATAATAAATTAATTCTAAAGAATTTTTATGATTAGATTCATCCTGTATATCTTATTTTTGGTAATTCTATTTCTTCTGATGGGATATCATTGTTGGTAAGAAATAATAAAAAAATTATAAAAATAATAGTGGATTTGAACGGTCAATTAATAAATACATGGAGTTTGTATAAACTGCATCGAATTTTAGATTTATGAAATAAAAAATGATGGTTCACACAAAACAATATTTTCTATGATGTAAGGAAAAAATTAAATCAATAATGAAAAATTAATAGAAAATTTGACTTTAAGAAATATATAAATTGGTCTATATAATCCACAAAGAGTTATTTAAATTACTCTATTAGAGATTAATATTTTGTTCCAGATTCTAAATATTATAATGATTCGTAAAATATGTTCTATATAGACTAAAAATAATAGGAGTAGACTACCTTTTAGTATATAATATATTATTACATATTGAGGCTAAATATATAATAATATCTAAATCATATTTTTGTTAAAAAAAACATCTTAAAGAAAATTCTACGTTCAATTTCCGTGATATACTCATTCATTTGGGGGGTGGTCACTCAATAATGAATTTTGAATGTGTAAGAATTAATTTTATCACTATTAAAATTATTCTTTACCGCATTATTTATTCATTTATAAAAAATTTCTATGGCCTCCCACATAACATAATATATAGTATATTGTGAAATTTTTTTAAACTCCCAAGGGCATAAAACATAAATAGGAAAATTAATGTAATAGAAAGTAGATCATAATATTCTTATTGACCAACACTCTAACACCTGAACTATCTATTGGGATTCTAGTTAGGTTTATAACTCATCATATATAATTTTAAACCAAAATTATTAATATATATTATAATATGGTCCACATAGAATATATAATTTTTTAGAACTCATATCATGTTTAATTTATCACTTAGAGGGAGATGGTGGGAATCAGTGTTATTTTATTAGGCTTCATTGTTTTGTAAACAACCACCATTTCCTATTAAATAGTAATTAGCATTAGGAAAATAAAACCAATCACACTTCCAGTGAAATATAATAATTTAAAATGATTAATATTCAATACGAGTAGAAATGTTTATGGTATGTTTGGAAAATAATATAATACCATAACATATAATAGAAAAAAAATATTAGTGTTGATAAATTGATTAGGATATGCCCTTAAACTCATGTAGCACTATATTCAATATAAAAGTGCATGTTCTTCAAGTTGAAAAAAACTAGTTTATAAATATTTTGCAACAAAATAAGGACCATTAAGTAGTTTCTTCAAAACATGTTATTACCCTACCTTATCCACTTTAGCAAATATATACATCAAAAAAATCTTCACATTCATACATAGCAACAGGATTGATCATCATGGACACCTTAATGACACTCAGTATGATATACCAGATTTATTTTCCACGTTCGATTATTCTATAAAAAAATAAATAAATAATTATACCACATAAACAATTCTAAAAAGATTATACTTCTGTATGGAAATCACATTCTAAATTAATAGTCCAATATAAAAACTCTGATTGTAACCTTCCTTTTTCGTCATATAATGTTTAGTAAACTCATAAATAAAGACCAATCTAAAAACTATTTATCTCTATAACATCTATATTTATCTTCATTATCACTTCACTTGTAAACAATACTTTAGTCTATTGAATGTAAAATATACTCCCACTATTTGTAGTGGATCCAAATAATGTTTAAGTGGGTTTATGAAAACATTTTTCATCCAAGAAAATTTATTAAAACTCAAATTTAGATAAAATTTTGTTTTCATAATTATCTCCATCAGTTATTGTAGACTCTTCTCATTTATTCTCAAATCTTATTAAATATTCTCAAAAATTAAGATCTGCTTCTTAATATTTGACATTAAATAGTGTGATTCCTATTTTCCTTTATTATTTACATATTATGATGAAGTAAAATGTTCATTAGAAGATTATTTATTACATTTTATTAATACATTTGATAAAAAACTTATTTATTATCATTCTAATTATCAAAATTAGTGGAATACAAATTCTAATGCTCCATAAAAATAAAAACATAACACACAATCTTCTCATTATGATGCACTACACCTACTGAAAACACAAAAACACTTTTATATGCAATATACCAACTTGATAAAAATATATTTTAAAATAGTATTCCAAAAAAATTATTGATACTTTGTAATAATTCCATCAAAAAAATATTCAATAACATAATGTCATCTATTGTATATATTTTTTCTTCTCAGAAGCACTATGTAATGCCCCAACCATAGTTAACCAATGTCAATGCATTATTTTAATACATTGTCACGATTACAAGGTATAAAGTCCCGAAAGATTGATCAGTTTAGAATTCTTGGAAAATTGATTACATATATGAACATTACATTAAAAATTTGAAAATAAAACATAATATAAATTATATTTTGAGAACGCCATTAATCACCTAGCTTAACCCTTCTTATCAATCATTAAACATTTAATGGAATTCTGGGAAAATAAAACATAAGAAAGGGGTGAGCTCAAATTCTCAGTAAGGATAACAATATAGTAGAGACATTCAATAATAAGCATAAACATTTAAGACAATGTATAAGAATAAAAAAAGAATTTTAAACTAAAACATTAGTGTAATATGAAAAATATAAATCAAATAATTCCATTTAACTATTCACATAGATATTATACTAGTCAAATAATCAAATGTATTATCAATAGCTAATTTCAAAATGATGGAATACATAATGTCAGACTTCATAACCACATAGTCAAGGAGTTGTGCCAAGACTACAAATAATATATTTTCAAGGCCATATGCCAAGACACTAGTGTGTCTCATGAGACCTACTGATGCATCGAGGAGCTATAGAGGGATTCACCCATCACTAACAAATCCAATTCATTACTCATATGAAATGGTTTAAACATAACATAAACATGTGTATTAAAACTAGCATATGAAATGTCTATAATTTATCCATAAACCATAAATGGTATAAAATAACACATCAAAAGTCAAATATATAACAAAACCTTAAATACAATATGGATGACTTTAATCATAATAAATCATCCTTGATCGAGAATAATTTCCAGAAAAGATGTTTACATAGTTGAAAATGATCAGTAAAACTCATTGATAGAAATATCCCTTTTTCATGAAATCATTTTAAATTTTACAAAATTAATAAAGGAAGTAATTTAAAAGAGAATTTTGAATCAATGTGTCTCATACCAATTTTAATCTTTTTAAAGGAATTATCATTTTTAAACATTCATGTTCATATAAATAAATCCTGAAAATCATTTTGAAAACATGGACATTAATCAGAATGGTTTAGAAGAATAAATCATTAGAACATTTTAAATGTTCTTTTTGTTAAAGGGTCCCTTAAAATGAATCCTTTTAAAAACTAAATTATGAAATGTATAAATGGATAATAAAAAATTTCTAGTAAAAACATACAGATAATCAATCTCAGATAAAAATGACATTGAGGAATTAACCCTTACCTTGCACTTTACTTTGGTTGAGGGTACATTTAACCACCTATATAATTACCATAGTATTTTATTAAATAATTCAAGACTCATATTAATATTTATTATATGATACATGATTCATTTATGACTATATACTATCGAGTTAATATTTATTTCCATGTTAAATTATCATTTCAGGTAATAATGACATTCTTTATCTTACGTGTTTTAACATGTCATTCTTGATCGTATCTTTTTTATAATGATTTAAATACATCATGAATATAAAGCATGATTTATATATCATATATATTTAGAATATAAATATTTATAATAGATATATATTGGAAAAATAAGGCATCGTTTTTGGAGATGGTAGGTCGTACATACGCATAAACGTTGTTTCTGTTTTCATATAGTATTGAATGGAAGTAAGTCAATGAGTAATATATAAGTTCACACACACACAAACAAACTCAAAAACACACAAATATATATATCTAGTAGAATTATTATGTCATATATTACATTATTATTAATAATATATATTTTAATAATCATTTTTGAATGGTCAACGTGGGAATGAATCTCATCGCGTCGTGGAGATGGTAATCTGTAGGTACGCACGAGCGACAATATCATTATATTGATAGTGAAATTGTATGTAATTGGATAGTATATCATATATATAAAATCGTTGACATTATATATTTTTTATTTATATTAATTATATTCATTATTATTCCCATCCAAATAATGAAGTGTTTGAATAACAAACTACACCACGACGTGGAGACGGTAAGCCGTGTATACACACATATAGTGACTTTATCATTCATGTGACGGGTAGAATAATGAATATGGTTGTAACATTTCTACAATTACATAATAGTATATAGAAGATACTATAGTTATTATTTTAGAATTTAATAAACATAGATAGAGGATGTAGAATAATAAAAGAACTTTAAAGTAGTGATTTAATATTAACCTCTTCTTCAGGTTCATCCATTTGATTTGATCAAAAGGGTTCCTTAGGAGAGATTTATGAAAAAAGGAAGGCCTACAAGATTATGGGAGGAATGTTCAGAGTATATTTTTTTAGGGTTTGGCCGATCCAAATGGCTTTGGAGGTGGGACATTAAGTGAAGGGGAAGTACCTTTTTATAAGTGAGGTGAGGGTCACCGTAGGAAAATCTTGAAATATTATTTTATAATAATATAATTATCGGTTTCTAATATCTCCGAAATGATTTTTTCAATTATAAGGTAGGGATGGGTCACAAAACTCTCAACCAATAGGTTTTAGTCATGTTTAGGTAACCATTTTAACCTTATCTTTTAGATTTAACGCTTAGTTAAATAGTTTAACTTTTATTGTGTCTTCTTGTATTGTTACACTATATTGATAATAAACATAATCTAAACATACAAGAGAACATAAAGTGGGATATTAATGACATATATATTATTATTTAAGACCCTTAGAATTATATTATGACTTTATTAATATTATACCAACCAATAATATATTATTGGTTTTAAAAACTAATTTATGTCAATTCTTGAACTATTTGGTATTTTGTTTTTGTGAAAGTCATAAAAACATTATCACTTGGAAGAAAATTTATCTAATAGACCCTAACATGTAATAGTATCCTTTAAAATTATTTAATTCATCAAAAGTTCCAATTAACATATATTTGGATATTTATAATATTAATTATTTAAATATTTGTTTAATAAGTTATTTACTGTATCATCATTGTGTAATAAATAAATTAAATTATTTAATGTATAAAAATTATAAAGAAAATAATATTATGTATGAAGTATTTTTATCTTTCTGATGAATATTTATAGTCAAATTTATATTTTTTGTATCCCTATATTAAAAATGGTTTAGTTATTAAACATTGAATTTAACACTTTTTACTCTTCTTTAAATAAAATAATAATAAATTTTCTAATCTAATCCAAGTGGAAGAAAATGATCATATTTTATTACTAAGGTAGTTTTTGGTATCATTATACATATCCATTAGAAATAGGACTTCTGTTAGGGTAATTATGATATCATTTTATCATTAATTACACTATTTAATTTTAAACGCTATCAATAAAAGTCAATAGTTACTATTCACCAAAAAAAATTCTTCTTATTGAACCACATTTTAGATACTGATATCAAATGTGTCACTTGGATTTTTGAAATTAAAGTCACAAAATATGTGAAATTTTGTTTTATACAAATTTTCAATAGCTCATAGAAGGTGAGTAAAAGAGGTTAAAATGTTCAATAAAATTTTTTACATCTAATTTTATTATAAAATGACTCCAATGGATTACATTGGAATTATATAGGTATTATCTGTCTATTTTTAATAAAAATAAAATAAAATAAAATAAATATTAATTTAAATAAAAATAAGGTTATACATAATAAAGTAGTATTTTCATCATTCATCAAAAATAGAATGTTTATAGAGAAATACCAAAAATATTCCCTATCAAAATTTTGATATTCTAAATTCAAAAATGAAGTCTATTTTACTAGATTAAAAACATATATGTTGAATTTATTAATATAAAAATAATTCATGTTTTCAAAACCAAAAAAATGGTTTTTAAAAAGTAAAAACTATGAAAATATTGTCATGTGTTTATGTCTAATAAAAATGTGAAATTACTTATAATGAACTAAATTTTATTCAATGATAATAATATAATCTAACTATACTTCAAAACCTCTAAAATTCATAATTTATCTATATATATTATTTTGAATAAAAATATTGTTTTCAATTAGAACATATTATTTTCACTATTAGTCAAAATATGAATGTTATCCGAAAAGTACCTAAAATTTATCCAAAAAATATATTTATATAATTCTTCTAATGAAAAATTTAATTTAATTTAATCGAATATATAAAACTGTCAAATATTGGTTTTAAAAAGGGTTCTCCATTAAAAGGTTGAAAATTGAATTTTTTGGAATATTCTTATTTTATATGAAAAATGCTTTTGTTCTTGTAATATGACTAAGAAGCACATAATATAGATGTTAAAATTATACTGAGTATATAAGAATCACAATGCAGTTAATACTATTCATAACCGCTTTTTGAACGGTTAGATTTGTAAGTTGTGGTGTGCTTGAACTCGGTGCTGCGTGTAGCACATGACATTGAATTACATGAATGAGATAACATACACTGAAATCATGGTGTGTTATAGTTTTCAACCTAATTTTTACCCTCTTCGAACAAATTCCCCTTGAAAAAACACTATAGATGTTTGAAATCAAACAAAATTTCTTCATTTGAATAGAATAATGATTCTACATCTAATGATGTTATTGGTGTCATCTCGTATCTGATCGATTAAGGTTTTCTTTATATTGATAATTTTTGTAGTTTCATTCATATGAATGTTTACTATATTGAAAATCAAATCAAAGTTTTCATATATATTTACCCATTTTTCAACATGAAATTACATCATTTCTTCTTCACCCAATCGATAAAAAATAACTCAACCTAATAAAAAAATTCATATTATGATTCCATTCTCCAACAAAAACTACATATAATGATTGGTGTATGTGTAAATCCGATATTCAGTGGCACACCATGTACGATGAAGTAGTTTCAAATAAATTTGAATTTCAATACTTCATTATATACATATTATGTTACAAACTTGTAGCTTCCAAATTTTATCATTGAACAGTTATATCTCATTAATTAATTTTCTCACTGAAAATAAAAATCTCGACCTCTTCACATTTTGAGAAAAAAATTCAAATCCTTCATACTATTCTATGTCTGGTGATCACACACCAATGAAATGAGACCAGAAATCATTGACATCATGAAAATCCTTCATTCACAAACTTTTACTTATATCACGTCTTCCTTGTGACATTAAAAACATTTAAGATCATTTTAGCATTATCTGAATAACCTTGGAATGAATTTTTACTTCCCATACTTCTAGAAACTTATTTCATTTCAATATAATCCTCAATGTGATTGGAAGAACTTGTTATCCCCATTTCATTCCTAGGTCATACATCATATGTTTTTCAGATAACATAGGATTTATGAGAACTCGAATATCATAAAATAATCATTTTATTTTCTCAAATCTATATAGAATTTTATTAAACATATTATTATAATAAAAAACCATTCCAGACCCATGGTGAGTTCAATGAACATTTTCTTATAGACAAATTCATCCAATATTACCAATCGTATTTATTATTTTGAGTCTGATTGACTGCATATGATAGTGGGTTAAATCACTATCTTTAAAAAACTGAGGTGATTTCACCTTCATTGACATTTTCATGACAATAAATGAAAATAAATTCAAAAAAACATGTTCTTAATTATCAGTATGACTCATATCATCTTCTTTGTATGGTTATTCCTAGAAAACCCCCCATTTATTTTATTTCATCTATGGTTTATAAATCATGGTATTTTATAATCCCAGGAAATTAATTTATTATACATAATTCTAAGCCTATGTAAGATATCTAATTATAGGAAACAAGAATAATTGAAATAAAAACAATGATATCCAAAATGAGTGACTCATGAATCATTATCATCATTAATTCACTTGTTTATTTCTTTTCCACATTCCAATAAACAAGAGTTTATACAACTAATAAAAAAATGATTGAATAGTTGACACATTTACATTCTGAAATCACATATTTCCAACAACACCCCCAATATACATGCATATTTAAAATGGATTGCATATATCGATGGATAAATTTTGGAAACAATTCTATCCCTTTGATAATAATATCATGATACAAGATGAGCGAGGGTATAAGAACACATACCATAACCTCGAAGTGAAAGGGGTTAGACTCCCATATTCAACCTCAGTTTAGAAAAATAATCTGATGGAAAAGGATTTGTGAAAATTTCAACAACCTTTTCATATGTAGGAACATACGCTCTCTTAGATTATTTACTCTACATATTCCCTTTAAGGAAGTATAATTTTATTTCATATGTTTTAGATGATAATGTTTTACCATATTTTATTTATGTTTGATTTCACTTTTGTTATTGCAATAAAAGAGTACGGGTATCTTTACATCAACATGAATGTATTTAAATTGATTCTTCATACAAATAAGTTGAGTAGAGCCTTAATATGAAGAAACATAATTGTTTTAATCAACTCTAAGAGTAATTCGATTTTTTATATCCTAACTATCACATATTTTCCATATATAGAAACTACACTAGATGTTGATCTTCTATCATCAACATTGCTTACCAAATCAACACCATAATACCCAAGGATGTAAATAATTTCGGAGTTATCATACCAGATTAACAAATATGATGTAACATTGATATATTTCATAATTATTTTTCAATACATCCAATGAAATTATTATTTGACACTTGGAATTCATGCACATGTGGTAATAAAATAAACAAGGTCGAGTCTTGAGGTAGACAAATATAACAAACTTTTGATCAGCTTTCAAATATCTTTTGATTCAACTTCTATTCCATTATAATATTTTTTAAACGTGGTTTCCATTGAAATAAATGTGGGAAGATGTTTAAAATTTTCCATAATAAACTTCATTAGAAGTTACAAATTATAATTTTCTTGGGAATGAAAAATATATTTATGCCTTTGTGATATCTGTTACCCATGAAGTGATTTCATTTCCCCTAACATGGACATTTGAATCAATTTTTTTTATTCTTCATTAAATCATTGACAGGAACTTTCAACATTCCAAGAAATGATAATGTCATTGACATAAAAAATTACAATGAGGGATAACTCATAACATTAATTTATATAAATACTATTATGAACAGTTTATTAAAAACCGCCTTCTTGAGTAGGTGTTTAATTAAGAATATCATTACCTTAGTTTTTTTCATCCAATAAAATTATTTTTAAACATTCACAAATAAATTTAATGTTTCCCAACAAAAAAACACATGGATTTTCAATAAAATATACTCATCAATATCCCTATTCAGAAATTTTGACTCGACATTATTTTAAAAACATTTGTAAATTCCCGGTACAGAAATATAAATAATGATTTTTATTATTTATAACCTTCCCACTAGAAAAAAATATTCATAAAAATAAATTTATTAAATTTATGAGTAACATTTTTACACAAATAATTCATGGATTTTAATCACTGCACCTTCTTCCATCACCTTATTGCAGAAAACACATATTTTAATGATAATGATTTTTTTATTTATATTATTTATGAGTTCAAAAATATAATTATTATCTATTTGATATATCACTTAATTCATAGCTTAAACCCATTATAAATTCTCAAAATAAATATTCACATCATTCAACTAAAATTTTCACTACAAGGAACTATGTGTAAAAATGATTCATGTTATTATTTCATGAACCTTTAGATTTTGAAACCGTTAATGTTTTGGGATTCAATTTTTCCTCACTCTGGGATTATATATTCATGATTATTCCCTCATTATTTGAGATAAAGAAGTTCAATAATTCTTATGGAGTAGGATTACCATAATAAATATCCCTATAAGAAATGTCCATAGACATTCTTCCATCTTATTTATCTTGCTTACCAGCATGAGTTTATTTACCATCATCCACAATTTTTTCAATAACGTTTACATAATGAGAATCAAAGAATCATGTAGTATCTTTGTTAAAACATATATATCTAGTTCCTTCTAGATCATATCTAAGAAAAATTACATTTTCAAATCATTTCTGAAACATCCCAAGGTTTCCACCATTATTCTTTATAATGCATAAAGTATAAAAAAAATTATGTTTTTCAAAGTCATTGATTTTTCAAAAAACATTTCATATATAGTATTATATAAACATTTCCTAAATAATAATATATTTTGAATATAAAAATCAGTAATCATGGATTGACACTAAAACTAATGAGATAGACTATGTTAATATCATAGAGTTCTTCCCATTTAAACCATAGTTATACACATTCTTTCAGACTTACCATTTTTTTGAGGAGTACATAGTGTACTAAACTCATGAGGAATTACAGGATTCTCAAGATAGAATTCAATTAAAATATTTTTGAATTCACCAACATTAATAGTTCAAAACTTCAATATATAATACTCACATTCATTATCATATTTCTTCATGAAATATGAGGACATTTTCAGTTAATATTACTTTTGTTTCATATACACAACACATGTATTACGAGTAAAGTTATCAATGAAAGAAATGAACTCATTATCTTCTAGATTTTTTTATTGAGCCATATATATTATAAGTAATGTTTTTTAATTTACATTTTTTATAATTTACATCATTCCTTTTCATAGATTTTACTATCATTCCCTTCTGAATAATCATGAAATACCAATATATTCTTCATGACATATCAGGAGTACCCTATACACTATCTCATAATGAAAACATTCACAAGTTTATTTGGCACATGTAAAAAATCAGGTTCTTCCACAATTCATTCTATTTCACCATGCCTAAGTAACAAGATATTTTATCCTCACCAACAAATAAAGAGGTTACTTTTTTATGTCCGACACTAGAAACTATTTTTCCATCTTCCACAATTTTCAAAAAAAATCCATCTCTTCTAAAAGTAACTATTTTCCCTTCATCAAAAATTTGTGAAACACTTAGAAAGATGTGTTTAATACCATCAACAAACATATATTTCCTGGATTTTATCTTTTATTTCCTAATGATGGATGATCCAACACATTTTATTTGGGTAGATTAATTATTAAAAAATTTCACTATTATTTATTTAAATTCATTCTAATTCTTAACCAATTTTACATAAACTTTTATATGAGATGAACACCAACCATTAAATTTATATGGAAATTCACCTTTTGTTTCTTTAAGTAAGGTTTCTACAATTAAAGTTTCTTCCCTTTATCTTTCATATCATGAAGGTTGTGATAATTGTTAAAAAATATTTATTTTTTTGGTAATAAAGAAAGGAATCCTTTTACTTGTTTTCCAAGTTTTTCAAATACCTAAAAAATTGATTCTAATGTTTCGAATGTATTTTAATTTTTTACATTAACCTAATAATTTTTCGTAAAAACATTTTTATAAAACTTATTCAATTGATAAGATTAAATCCACTTTAATCTTTGTCTTTTGTAATTTTAGGAATAGTTGTAATTTTGTTGATTAACAAATTGATATTATTTGTGTTCCCGAATACACCACAACACCATCAATGTCCGTAGAATGAATAATTTTCTATGAATCATCCATACTGATCAAAACTATGAGCATGTTTCTCAGAAACCTCTTTATCTATTGTGTCACAATGTTTTTAACCACCAAACTTTTTTATCAACATAAATCTGCTTTTTCATCTTGGGTTTTTTAATCCATATTGAAACCATAAGTAATAAATATTTTTTCATACATGGGGATTATAGGATCTTGTAATTTATCAAAATTGTTAGTCTTAGACATAAACATTAATTTCAAAAATATCTTCTTCTAATAATTAACATCAAATTTATTTTCATCCTTTGAATTTAATTTTTGATACTTATCATGTTCATCCTTCAAAAAACATTCATCGAATTGAGAAATAAAAATCAAGAACCCATGATCCCTCTTTTCATATTTATATATATTTTGTTAAACAAGTTACATTTCATCTTCATTATATTTCATCTTATCTTCTGGGTGTTTATTATGATTAATTTGTTTCTCATGATAATTAATCAAATCTTAAATCTATTTATGCATCACTACATTTTTATTAGGATAAAAATATTTATTTTTCAGTACAGAATTTTCATTTTCCAACTTCTTGATTCATTTCTCCATCCTCCAAATCTTTTCAAGATATTTTTTCAACTATTCAGTTAGATGAAATTCTTTATGAGTGTATTATTCATAAGATACAATTCAACCATACACTCCATTGTATGTTGTTGCAATAGATTAATTATCTATAGCATGACCAGTAGATTTTTCAATTTTTGATTCAATTTATTCATCTTCATAATATTTTGAAAAACTATTCTCTTTTTGAATTTGAAGAACATCATATATTTCATTTTATAGTTTTATTTGTCTTTGTCACTATATTTTTTCCATGGTATTATCCAACATCTATCATCTTTATCACTCTCCACTTTTTTCATTCTTCATGAAAAATTAGTTACACAGTTTCGATTATCTCCACAATCAAAAAATTTCACAGGAAGTGTCCTTTTATAATTACTTATACCTAATTAAATATTTTAAGAAAATAATGATTAAAACTTATCATAGATTTCACATTACTCATTTTCCAAATCAGAATAAATGGATTCTTATTCTTCAAGAATTTTCTTAACATTTACATTCACAGTTTCTTTTAAAGTCATTTCATGATCAAATTTGGTTTTATCATTCATAAAATTCTCATATCTCATTTTATATGTAATAATAGTGATTAAATTGTATCCATTGATATTGTTTCTAGATTTATATATTTTAATGAAGAAACATTTTCATCTAAAAAGTCTAGAATAATTCAATATATATTCTCAACAAATATAAAATGTTTTAAATTTTCACCAGGATATCTGATAGTTATAAGAATATCATTCACTGAGTAGAAGAAGACACTGATGGATTCATTCTCACCTATCTTAATATCATCCCACATTAATCTATAGATTAGTAACCTTTAATTAATTAAATTTTTAATCCATTCAAAAATGTTTTTCAACATATCATAGATTCCTTTAGTAGTGGAAAACAAATTTTAATCTTAAAAACTATATTTTAGGATCTGATGAGAGTACATATTTTTGTCAACTTATATCATTCTCAAGATTCTACTTGTTTACTGATTTAAGAGGAGTATCTTCTTTAATAAGTGGAAATAAATATATTACAGCTTCAAAAAAATAATACCCAATATAAATAATATAATGAAATAGTTTATCTTCATACATATGATAGGTCATTCCATCAAAGATCAGAATCCCTTTTCTTCTCACCCAATTAAAATTTTCCATCAAAACATCTTATTCAAAATCATCAGAAAATAGTAATTAAAAGAAATCATGGCTCTGATGCGAATTGATAATGACTAGAATGATAAATCTATCATTGAGTGGGGGAGATGGTAATTTATTGATGCATTTTTAATCTTTGTTTCCTTATTTTTGAAACATCCTTCGCATTCTAAATAAATAGTTGTTACCATGCTAAAAATAAAACCAATAACACATTCATTGGCAGACATTAATTTAAAATATTCAGTACTCATCATCGGCAGCTATGTCAATTGTATAGATTATAAACAACCCACATGAAAATAGTCATTTCATGTGGATACAATGAGAAAAATATTCCCATAAAATCGCATAGCTCCATATTCAATACAATAGTACATGTTATTCAAGTAGCATGAATTGATGTAATAAAATTATTGTAAGATATTAATAAACATTCTCTAACAAAATAAATAAATCTTTTCTATGTTACCTTAACAACTTTCATAAATATAAACATGAAAATATTTCATCACATTTTTACCCAGTTATATGTAAGAACTTCATGGAATTCATGTTCGCACTCTGTCATATTTCCCATTCTAATCTGCAACGTCTGATTGTTTATTCTGGGTGAAACTCTATAATAATACCAATAATATAATTGTGAAATAATTATAATTGAGTTATGAAATCTTCGTCATATTTATCGGTCCTATTGGAAAAATCTAAATATGATCCACCTTATTCTTGTTCTTCTATCTGATTATCTCTTCAAGAAATATCAATAAAAAATTATTCTACCTTAAAATTCATCATCAATCCACTATCTCTCATCACTAATGAATAGTATATAAGACATATAAATGTACAATCTACCTCCACTATTTATAGGTGATAAATTTAATGATTTTTCTGGATTATAAATTTTTTTGACACTCATCAAAATTTCCCAATACTCCATTGTATATAAAAATTTAGGATCATATTTTAATTATTTAGGGCTTTAAAACTATTATCATTTCATCACAATCCTAATAAAATTTTCTCAAATCAAAATAATTCCTTCATACTTTTCTATATGCCTCAATTAAATTCTGAATTTAATTTATGATTTTATTATTATGAAAGATGTAAATGCTCAACACCACATTCTACCTTACATTTATTTAAACCATTTGAAGAAAATATGTATTCTAATTGTGATTCTTAGAATTAATCATTTTGGTACTCCATTTAAAAAAATATAACACAATCGACTCATTATGATGATCAGTAAATAATAGTAAAAAAAAGTTCACTCATGGTCTGTAATATATATTATATGTTGAAAACATTCTTACATTATCACAGTTTCTACTATGTTATAATTCAAAAAATAATTATATTTTAGTAAACATAGAAGATAATTATAAATGTATTTTACATATCAAAAACCATTCATCATTAGTTAAAATCTCTTGAATCAAATTACCCATGACAACACTTCTGTGTATACATGAAAGAAATACACTTTTCTTCTTTTCTTCAGACTATTGATTTTACATCAGATGAAGATATCAGTGTCAACCTACTTCGGATGGATCAATCTCTACTTCCCTATGAAATTCAGTTTCACTACCAGTATGATGACTCTTGAACCCAATGATAAACAAATAAGAGTTTTATTTTTTATTAACCCACTTGTAAATGAGAAATTAATTATTTTCATCTTCAACCAATGGATAAGTCATTTTTCAACTTAATGAAAATAATTCTTCTTATGATTATCATTTTAAAAAATGCAAATGATGATCATTTTTTGTGTGACTCTGATACATGGTGGCACAATGAGTTCGATTACTTGTTGCCAAGAAAAATCGTCTTCAACAACATCATTATTTTCTTATTATTATGCTCACATATGTAATTCAAAAACATAATTCATCAAAGATGTGTATAAAATGTATTATTGGTATGGCTAAAAACCATCATATTCATCACTTTAGGTTCCAAAAACAATATCCCAACCATCAAACTATTATATATCTCGTGATCTCACAAATATGAACTGAGACAAAAAATCCTAGACTTTAGGAATATACTTATTTAAAAATCATCTACATGTATCATTACATAATCAAAACATTGATATCATTTAATATCAAAATATAATAATATGACTTACATTGGGAAATATTGTAACTTATCATCCCTATAGAAAAATACTTATATTTTATCTGAGGATTAATACAACTGACAACACTCATCCTCCCCATTTATTTTATAAGTCTTGTATCCAATGTTTTATTATAAAACCATGATTAGAAAAGAAACATCTATTTTTCATTATATCAATGTAGAATTCAGTTACTCTCCCCACTAAGGTGGAATCACCATTATAGATCCAAGGCGATTCTGATGAACCCATTCTTCTAAAAATATTTTTCTGAGTATAATGGATTTTATTAATAATTTTATGTCTGATTGACTAAATATGATTTTGAGACCTTCCTCCAACTTATAATGTTTTATTTTTTTCTCCATCAATAATAATTATTTTACAACCAATGAAAATACCTGCAAAATGAATAAGGTCCTAATTACGATAATGAGTGTGATCATATTCTATATTGTATTGATCGTAAAAATATTCTAAATTAAAATAAAGACATATTTCCATTGAAACAATATCCCTCATAAATCACTATCAAAAATAGAAAATTATATTATAACATCAACTGGTTAAACACCATAACTAAAAAGTAACTTCTCTAATAAAAAAGGTTGACTGATATAGGTTGCACAATAACACAATAGGTTTTTGAATTGTGTTCTTTAAATTTATGCCACATAAAAATTTTCATTATAAAAACATCTTTCTTATATCACACGGATTCAAAATAGATTTTTGTCCAAAAATAAATTAACTATTAATTGAAACAAAATTATTTATTTATTGGACTAAATAAATAAGAAATGTCCTTATTCCACTCCACGGATGATCAATTATAGTATAGAGATTTTTACTTTAGTTATTTTCTTAGATTACTTAACACTAAGTGAATGTAGCCGATAGTTAACACAAAAGATACAAGGTGTTTTATAGGGAGCTCCCATAAAATGACCTTCCCAAGACCTTCCTCCCAATCATAGATGAAAGAGTGTATAGATATAGAAAAAATGAAATTATGTATTAAATGAACATGGATCGACAAAAATTGTAAGAGGGAACTATAGTTAATGGATACCTCCTTGAGAATGAATATTTTGAGTCAATAAGGTTTTCATATGACTTTTACGTTCCTTTATGTTTTGAAAATCACAAACACATTATCTTAAGGGAAACTATATTTTCTTTCAAGAATATTTTCATTTGGATAATTTCCCTTTTCTCAGGAAATTTTTATCCTCACCTATGTTTTCATTTTTCATTTTATAGTCTGTCATAATCTAACTCATTTTATTTAACAGGAAAAGGATGGGTTCATGTCTAAAAACTATGAATATTATAATTCCTTGGATATAGAGTATTTTATTTTCTGATTCCAAATTCTAAAAATTCAGACTCTGAATTATCTCAAAACTCAATGTCTGAATTTTTTGAAATTATGTTTCTAAATTCTCTGAAATTCAGACTCTGAAACATCTGATATTTATACTCTAAAAAGTCCCTAAAAATATGACTTTTAATTCTCTTAAATTCTAACTCTAAATTAATATTTTTGAGACTCTGAATTCTTCAGAATTCAGATTTAGAATACTTCCAAAATCAGACTCTGAATTATATGGAATTCAAACTCAAAATTCCTCATAATCCGACCTCCAAATTCCTGAGAATTCAGACCTCAAATTCCTCAAAATTCAGACTCTGAAATATATTGAATTCATATTCCAAATAAATTGTAAAATAGAATCCGAATATAAATATCTTATTGAATTCGAATGATTATTTTATTAGACTCCAATTTCTATTTTCCCCTAGACTCCAGAAAAAATATTTCTTTAATAAATTTCATTTTACTTACACTTTTTATAAAACAATGTCATACAATCTATTTTTAACTAACCATTGTTTGAGTGACATGTGTATAGGTCCCTCTTCTATTCATGGAAAAATATGATTGTTGGAGAAGGGAGCTGACCGTTGGAGAAGTGCCTACATATAAGAGCTCATTTGAACAAGCTCAATATAGAGAACATTTGTTGGATCACTCTAGAGAATTCATGTTACAAATGTGACATCTAGAGAAAGAGACTCTCATGGATTGTGCATACATAAAATCTTATTCAGCATGATTTGTGTGACTCTGATTGTTGCTGAGAACAATCAAGGGCTTCTGTGGATCTGATGGCAGTGGTGTTGACTACCATAACGTTTTAGGACTTCCGGGGATAGAAATTCAGTGTTTCCGACTACCTTAAATATCATTGTCTTGCAGGGATAGCAAGACAGATTGCAATATTCTTATTGGGGGATTACCCTTGTGTGGGTAAGATAGATTTTCATTTAATGTATAAATAATGGGACCAGTATCCAAGGTAGTTGGATACCCTACTCATTGGGTTAAAATATTTCATAGTGGTTACTTGTTTTGTTTCAAGATTATTTCCACAAAATTCGGATAAAGGAATATGGTATAACATTCTTATACTTTGTTGTAATTTTATATACACTAATATGTAATATTCTATATGCTTTAAGGTAGAATTGTTTCTTTGTAAAATTTCTTTATGATTCATTTCTGGAATCGTATTTTTTGAAACTAGCATGTTTGTTTAATACAACTAAATGATGTATTATGAACTTATCTTGTTTATCGTTTTTAAACATAGTTTTTATTATGGCTAAAAATGGATCTTTTTAAACATAAAATTAAACCCTCATCTTGTAATTGAGCATCTACATCATTATTTCGATACATCAATTGGTATCAGAGGTAGTTTCTGAATCACTTATATTTACATATAATTTTCCATTCCAAAGTTCTCCTTATTCTATATTTTATTGCATAACATTTATTACATATGTGTTTTATGATATTTTTTTCATTGATTACAAACTATTTCTGTTGACATGTTTATGTACGATGATAGTTTTCTTATATATTGGCCTGAATGAATGTCGGTTGGATTGAAAATATAAATCCTACATGCCAACTTGTATTTGAATGTAATAATTTTGAATACTAGATAGATAAAATGGATATTTTTTTGGTAATAATAGAGTAAACAATTTTATATTGCATACATGGGATTACAAAATTGATGACGAGGAAGTCAATACAATCACCAACTGAGAAAATTCAAAATATCAACTAAATTACAAGGTATACAATACATTGTTCTATTGTGTGACTAGGAATATATATACTCACATTTTTTCTTGTGAAGCTTCTAACTGCATCTGGAAGAAATAAAAAGTTACACATTTTGGTACATCCAAATTTATAGACACTAGAAGATCTATATATATTGCAGACTATTTTGGATTTTTATTTCCCTTTGGTGAACGAGTTTTCAATGTGAACCCAATATTTATGACCATTATAAATAGTTTACAATCTGTGGGGTAGAAAGGTCTTGATGAAGAAGATATTGTAGAAACTATTATTGATATTATTCCTAATGAGTATGACTCTAAGAGAAAAATAATATATGAGAATAAAAAGTATATCAAATAACTCTTGATGAGCTATTTGGAACTGTTATTTAACATGAGACAAGAATCAAAATTGTTGCTGATATGAATGAGAACAAGAATTGATAGAGAAGTGTATCCTTTACTACTACTAAATCCAGGACTCTCAAAAGGATTATAAGATTGATGTCCTAAAAAGTCATTATATTATCATAATCTAGTGAAAGTGAAAATTATGGGAATGATCTTGCTAATCTTGTTCGAAATATGAAAAATATATTTGGAATGAAATTCATTTAGTATAGATATAAGAAGAAAGAATGAAAAAGAAAATAAAGACTCAAAAGTCAATTTCTATTAATTAAAAAGAGCATGGAGATAAGGCTAGATTATTCTAGGCTTATGAAAAAGGATAGAATATAAAAGCATAATAAGAGGAATAGAATGAAGTATTACTTGTCTAAGGCTGTGATGGTCTAAAAGGATAATGATATATGGAGTGCCAGTGGTGGTGACTAATATGATGAAACATCAGAGTTTTAATGTTTTGGTAAGAAGAATGTTATTCTACTAGCTGTACTACCCATCAAAAATCATTTTTAATGGCCATGGATCACAATGATGAATCAATCACCAATGAATCTTTAAATAAAAATTAAATCGATGATAAATACTAAAAAATTTCATATTACGAGTCTTTTTCTTTAGAAAATAATATATATTTTCTTTTTATGAAGAAGAATCAAGGTTTTCTAATCATCTGGAGAATGAGAATTATAAACTCATGAAAAAACATAATGAGAAAAATTCATTATTATTTATTTTAAGAAAATAAATAGAATATCTTTCTATTGATCTTGATTTGAATGATTTTTTACCTTCAAATTTTTCTCAAAAATCGTGAGCAAGTAAATTCTAAGAGGCTTATAATTTATATGGATATTGAAAGTGTAATTTGTATCAAAAAATATTTTAGAGGATAACTCTAGTAAAAAACTAATGTTTTGAGGATAAATAACTAGTTATTAAATGAATGTCAGAAATATTTTCCTTAAGAAAATGTCTGTCAACCATTACCCTAGGTAATGAAAAATTTTAAAAAGATGTATTATCATATTCATCCCTTAAGAAATAGTTCTGGATTTAGTTATAAAAATTCTAATCTAGTTATTATTAATAAGTATTTTGTTCTCCAAAGTGCTACATTTTTTCACTAAATGTCTGTGTAGGGGACATTGGGGGAAAATTTTCTTCAAATAAAACCCCATATTAATGTTTTCATAAAGATTATTTTTATTTGAAAATGTGGTTACATAAAAAAATACTTTATGAAATTTCCCAATCCAGGAATTTTTGGAATCCAAATGTCTTACTCTTTTATATTTTGTAAAATAAAAATAGTACTAAAAAAATACATGGTACACAGATAGTGTATGATCCAGGAATATGAGTAGTAACCAAAACATCTTTTAAATTATTATCAAGATGAAAGGAAGAAAAGTAACATTCTAAGAGAATGATTACGGAAAAATTATTGGTATATATAACATTTTTCTCCTTATAAAATCATTAATTTTTTATTTTTTATTTGTTAAGGGTCGTAATAACAACTTATTTACCATAAGTCAATTTTGTGATGAATGTTACCTTGTGAATTTTAGGAGTGATAAATTCAGAGAACATAATTCGAAAGAGGAATTTTTTATTTATACCCATAGGAAAGATAATGTATACACACTAAACATTGAAGACCTTAGGATCCAATATCTACCATGCCTTAGTGTAATGGATGTTCATTATTGGTTATGGAATAGAAGGATATGAAACATTAATCTTAGGACCCTATGTAAAACCTCGAACAAAAGACATGTTAAGGACCCACCAAAACAAATATTTGATTAGTCAAATGTTTTTTATCCTTGTCAATTTGGAAAGAAACAAATATACTGTTATAAATCTATTAGTTAAGTCTCAAATTCATATTCATTATAGTTCTTTCATATTGATCTTTTCGATCCAACACAAACTGGAAGCATTAGAAGAAAATATTTTTTATTTGTCTTAATTGATGATTATAATATATTTAAAAGGGTCCAATTTCTAAATAATAAGTCTTTTGAATATTCTTATATCAAAGATTTTTGATCCCATGTGAAAAATAAGAAAAATCATCCATTGATTTCTATTTATAGTGATCAGGGAGGAGAATTTAAAAATTCAGATTTTGAAACACTCAATAGTTGAAAAGGAATTATTCATAACATCTCTGCTCCATGAACTCCTCAACAGAATGGTGTTGTTAAAAGATGAAATAATATTATTCAAGATATGACTAGTACCATGTTGTGTGATTATTATATAGAAAAAAACTTTTTGGCTTAAGCTATAAGTACTGTCTGTCGTACTATAAATCCAGTTTTGATTAGAAATGTTTATAAAAAAACCCCTTCAAAATTCTGGAATAGTTGAAAAACCAAACTCTCATACTTCAAGGTAATTTGATTCAAAGAATTCAATTAGAATACTAATGATTATTTATATAAATTAGAACCCAAATATGATGAAGGAATTTTCCTTGGCCACTCCACAGCTACTATGGATTATAGAGTTTTTAATAATAATACATGTAATGTTGAAGAAAAATTCCATGTTAAATTTGATTTAACTGATCATTTTATTTTTTTAAAAAACACCAACCTACATCCCCAAATTCTTTTTCAAAAATTTATTATAAACCATCGATGAAAGACCCTTCTAGTAAGGAAAATATTAAAAAATGTTTATAAATAATTTATCACAAAATATTTCTTAACATATGTTGACGAACATGTTTGACAGTACCCAAATCAGTTGTTTCTTAAGAATCATCCTAGTGATAGTATAATTGTTTATATAAATATACCTATAAGGAATAGAAGTCTCTTAAGAAATGATGTTTAAAATCTCGCACTCATTTCAAATTTGGAACAAAAAAATCATTGATGAATCTTTAGGTGATGATGATTGGATAAATGTTATGCATGATGAGATAAATTAATTTTAAAGGAATAATGTCTGGTTTATTGTAGAAAGACATATGGGATCTTCTGTTATTTGATTAAAATGGGTCTGCAGAAATAAATGTGATAAAAATTGACTCATTGTATGAAATAATGAAAGATTAGCTTCTAAAGGATATAATCAACACGAAGTAATAGAATACGAATAATATTATTCGTTTATATCTAGATTTAAATCTGTTAATATTTTACTGGCCTCTCTAGCATCCATTAATTTCAAACATTTTTAAATGGATGTAAAATGTGAGTTAATTAACATATATGTTCAAGAGTAAATTTTTCTTGAACAAACTCTGGGTTTTGACGACCCAAATAATTATGAACATGTTTTTAAACTTACTAAAGAGTTATATGGACTTAAAAAAGATCATACATCTTGTTATTATATAATTATAGTGTTTTTACTAAAAAAAATTTGTTAAGGTAACTACTAATCCATAATTTTTATAAATAAATACAATAAATATATTTTTATAGTTCAAATGTATGTTGATGGCATTATATTTGGTTCAACTCAACAATATTTAACAGATTATTTTGCGAATATAATGAAATATTATTTTGAAATTAGTATGATGGGTGAGTTATCCTTTTTCCTAGGTTTTCAAAATTCTCAAAAACCAAAATTAAATTATATATCTTAACATAAATATATTAATTATCTTATTAAAATGTGTGAATTTGAAAACACTAAAAATATAAGTGCTCCAATCGGTACCTCAATTTCTCTTGATCTTGAAGAAGCTAGGAAACATGTATATCAGACAATATTTAGGGGTATGATAGGATGTTTACAATACTTGACTATAATACATCAAGAAATAAATTTTTTACTATGCATTTGTGCAAGGTATCAATCCAATCCCAAGGAATCTCTTTTAAAATCAGGGAAAATATTATTTTCTATTGAAAGAGAACTTTATATTTATGACTCTTTTACACTTCATGAAATGAGTTTGTTTAAATATTTTTATAGATACTTATTTTGGTGGATGTTGAATTGATAATAAATGTACATTCAGAACCAGTAACTTATTAAGAAATTAATTAGTTTCTTTGTCATGAAAAATGAAACATGCAGTAGAAATTTCCATTGCTGATGTTGATTTTGTAGTGACAAGAAGTTGTTGTGATCAATTGTTGTAGATGAAAAACACAATCGCATACTATGGCATGAGTTTTACCAAATCACATATATTATGTGACTACACTAGTTCCATTTCTCTAATAAAAAACCCCGAACATCACACTCTTAAAAAACAAGTACATATTAGGGATCACTTTCTTATAGATCACACACAAAAAAGAGATATCATTCTTCAATTTATCAGAACGCAAGAACAACATGTTGACAATTTCACAAACTTTTTACCATTTGATAGATTTAATTACATGAAATAAAAGTTATGAATGATTATTGTAAGGTGATATTCCATATTAACATTTTTTGAAATCTATCTCCTTACATTAAGAAACTTCTTTCCCAGAGGGGATATGATTTTCTTGCTAGTTAAAATCTATCTTAATAAAAAAAATTATTCAAAATTTTTCATAATCAATTTTATTTATTCAATTTTTTTGTACTTATAATTTTTCATATTCAAAATTTTTCGTATAAATTTTTTTTAATCAAATGTTTTTAGAACCCAAAATTACAGAATCCAAAATTTTCCTTCTTTATATAATATTTCTAGATTCTAAAAGTACATCAAGATGAATATTCCTTATTACAAATAATTTTGCTAGAAATTCATAAGGTATGTTTCCTTACTAATATTTTCTTAATAAAACATTACATGTTGGTATTTTCTTCTTGTTAAAAGAAATTTTTTTACGATTCACTGTCCTTAAATACCTTTTTTTTATCTAAAAAATATCAAAATATTCGAATCTACTAAAATCCTTCTTCGACATTCATCTCATTTGTTAGATCATATCGAGTGAGTTCCAACTATTAGATCAATTATCAAATGTGATCTATCCCCTCAATGTATATATAAATACCACCTAATGGTTTTCCCACACCGGTTTTTATGTTCTAAATAGTCGAAACTCTGATGCTATTCTTAAGAGTTCATCTGAATTTTCTGGTTTCCTCAAATCCCAATTACTTTGGAAGAATCACTGTAGAAGAAGATATCATCGATTTAGGAAATTTATAAATAGAATATTTATAGAGAATGGTTAGTTGATCAGAATATTTTCACTGAGTATAATTCTTTTATTTCAAATAATAACAAGATAAATGGTTGGGAGAGTATGTGTGTATCCAAATCAAAGGCACAATATCTAATTTATCAATAGTTGGAGGTATAATTTTATAACTCTCTAAGTTTTTTCAATGAATGATATAGAGATAAGTTTTATTTTAATAGTTATAGTAATTCCAGTTATCTTTCTTATAGTATGGAAGCCCACATAATTTGAATTTTGTATGTGGGGAAAGTTGAGTTCTTCACCGAAAAGCTAACAGATATATCAAAAAATATTGATAATGAAAATTCCATAGAGTTCGTTGATTTGAAAGATGTTAAGTCACCAAAAATAAATCGTCTCCCTAAAAATTTTCAGATTCTAGGTTTTGGGGATTAGGGATTTCTCATTACAAGAAAATGGGATATAGATTCCCTAATGAAAAGAGGTATTTGTGTTTCGGATTCTATAATGAATCTCATAATGATTAATCTGGTGAAGTATGTCTTGCATAAAATTTTGAATATCAACAAATCGACTATATGCTATAAGATCAATATGTATCTGGTTATTATTTCCAAAATAAAATTTCATCATTTAGATTCGTTAAAAATCCCATACAGTACTAAAGCAAGAAATTTCAATGTTATGTTGATGAGTGATGACACTCTCAGAATGATGAAGGTTGGTTTTAATAGAATGTATGGAGAGATTTATGAATAATAAAAATTAATATCCAATTTTTATCCAAGAAGCTAGAATTGGATGATTCTTCCAAGAAAGGGCAGAGGATGAGAACTTAGAAAGAACCAGAATCCAGGTAAAAAACTCATGCAGTCCAAGAAAACCCAATCGGCACCTCTAAAATAAAAGAAGTAAAAGACATGTCCGGATGAATATGTTGCGAAATTGAGAGAGAAAATAATAATATGATGGAAGGAGATCTTATGTTTTTCTTGGATCTTTCTATGGAAAAAGTTTTTATTATTAAGATTGCGTAGGAGTTTGGGAAGAATGCAAAAGAGGAAAAGCCGAAGAAAAAAATGTCTGAAACAAAGATTGTTCAATCTCATATCAAAGCTACTAGAAAAGGTTATGAAAAGATCCAATTACACGATATTTTTTACATGAATCACTTCCAGTGACTCTGGGAAGGAATGTGGTCATTCAAGAACCTTGTGATAATGAAGAGATTTTGTAGAAAGTTGAATCAGAAGTATAATAAGAAGAAAGAAGTGATGATACTGATGATATAAAATGAAATGATGAAGAATATCATGAAAATTAGAGTCCTTATATGAAATTGTTGATCCATACATGCCATGAAGAATCTACCAAACTTGTTTCCCCATGATATGTTTATGGAGGTTAGGAAGAATTAAATAAACCATCAAAACAATAGAGCAACAACCATAATTTCATTAAACTAGAGGACATGGTGGAAGATGCTGAAAAAGAAAAGGTTGAGGAATATAAGATAGTCCAACTATCAGATAGTGAACAAGAATCACCAAAAGCTACTCAGATAAATTTGAGAGATGGTAGAGGAAAATAGGTGTTAGGTTATACACCTAATTTGGTAGTGGTGGCTATGAAAGATGTTGGTGGGTCATCTAAATGAAAGGATGTCGATGTATAGAGAGATTCCTCACCAATAAGAGAATCTGATTAAAAAATATCTTCAATTGGACCTGACTTTTTGGATCAATCCCTAAAGAAATAGGTTGATACAATTACCTTTTTTTGAGTATTGTCTTGTCCTTTCATATTCTCTAGCATTAATTAAATCAGAAATTATATTCATTTACCATAATTGTGGAAACTTTTGTCAGGATTGAGGCCAATATTAAATCCTTCTACATTGGGTATGTTGATCACATGATGTCTTGAAACGAAATTACTAAGTGTTCTAATAAAATAATTGAAAATAAAATAATGTTTGATGCCATTAAAGATAACGTGAAGGATTCATTTGATACCAAAGATGTGAAGATCAAATACCTTACTAAAAGTTTCGAAGAGACTCCCAATCATGAAAAAATAGTTCAAAAGTAGGGTGTCAAGGATCAGAATGGGAAACATAATTTAGTATCATTGAATATGAAATAGGGAAGAGATATCATAATTGAGTTTGAAGAAAATATCAGTAAGAAAGAATAACTTTTGATGACTTATGAATAAATTACTATGGATCAAGAAGAAATGATCAAATATTTTTAATAGAAAAAATGATGTTCATGGTCAATTTATCATATTTTTTGATGAAGATAATAAAGTGCATAAAAAGTTTAAGATCAATTTCAAGAAGCTTATTCCAAAATAAAACTAATGGATGCTTTTTCCCATAGCTCTGAAATTTTTTTCCATTACCATAATTGTAATTTTTTTCAATCATATTAAAAATACTGGTTGTTTTTATATGTTTTGTTATGTAGTACTAATTTTTCTTATACCATTTTTTCATTTCCATATATTCCTTTTTGAAAATCACAAAGGGGGTGAAAGGAATGATAAAAAATACTAAGTAAAGTAGAGAATTTCCTA
This sequence comes from Viscum album, assembly GCA_963277665.1. Classification (NCBI taxonomy): domain Eukaryota; kingdom Viridiplantae; phylum Streptophyta; class Magnoliopsida; order Santalales; family Viscaceae; genus Viscum; species Viscum album. The sequence goes on from OY728143.1 coordinate 1,023,446,061, forward strand.
AGTAAGAGGGGTATATATATAAGGGGAGTTTTATCAAAGAATATTTCTTTATGCAAGAAAATCCAAATCTATTTACAGAAGTCAAGAATGAGATCCTTAGGGATTAAAAACCTAAGGGGTAGTTAGTCGTGTTCATCATGATTCATAATTAAAGGGATCTATGTTTCTCTTTCATGTTGATAAAGAAAAATTCTAATTCCTTATATTCCTTTTTTCATTAGGATTTTTATGCTTTCCAAACAAGGGTTATGTTATTGAATCATTAAGGATTTATTAGGACACTTATATTCCTATATTATTTGAAAATCACAAACAATTTATCTTAACGAATATTATAATTTCCCTAAAGACTATTTTTATAAGAAAAATTTCCCTTCACTAATGGAATTGTTATCCATACATATGTATTCATTGTTTATTATATAGAATCTCTAAATCGAACTAATTTTATTTATATGGAAAATTTTGGTTTCATATCTCAATCCTAGGAATCTTATAATTCTTTGGATATAGAGTATTCTTTTATAAGATTCTGAATTCTATGAAAATCATTCTCCAAATTCTCTGAAATTCATATTCTGAATTCTCTGAAATTCACACTACAAATTATTTGAAATTAGGACTCTGAATTCCTTGAAATTCAAACTCTGAATTCTCTAAAATTCAGAAGGAAAATTTATTACAATTTAGACTCGGAATTCTTAAAACTCGGGCACCAAATTCCTCCAAATCCAGACTCCAAATTACTTAGAATTCATACTCTTAATACCTTAGAAATCAGAATCATAATTCCTCATAATTCAGCCTCTAAAATCATCAAAATTCAGACTCTGAATTCTTCAGAATTCAGAATCAGAATTCCATAGAATTCAGACTCTGAATTTCTCAAAATTTCAGCCATGAATTACTCAGAATTCATTTTCCATAATATATTGAATTTATATTCTGAATCTATATATCTTCTAAAGTTGGCATTTTTCTACATACGTGTCACCAGCCGAGGAAGCCACGCCTCCTCCACGCTAAAACTTCGTAATATCGTCTTCATTTTCCCACAACGCCCTACCACGCCCCTCCCGCGTATCATATTCTCTACGTCTAGGTTTCACCTCGTCCAGATCACCAGTTTCCTATGCCTCAATAGTTTCAGCGGTACTGTATCAAATCGAATCTGATCCTCCACTTCTTCGAATAATCCATATCCCTGCCGACGACAGTCATCTGCTCCTCTGCTTCCAAATTTCCTTCGTTCCCGCACCCCTCCACAACCCCCCCCCCTCCCTGAATCCCCTCTCTCCCCCTCATATTTGAATACCCTCTCCAGCCACGACTCCGACTCCGCGCGAGCCTCCTTCATCTACTTCGCCTTCGGTTCCTCTTCCCTCAGCTCCTCCATCATCGGCTCGTCCGTCTGTGACTCCTCCTTTTTCGACTCCGCGGTCTTCAGCTCCAACGTCTATGGCTCATCTGCTTCGTGATTTATGTGAGTTATTTCTAAGGTACCAACTAAATTTTTTCTATTTTAACCTCCACTCCCTACTTCGTCTTCACTTATTCCGAAATCTACATTCTAGGGTTTCCTAAAATAGTCTATTCAGTCTCCCAAATCTAGGGTTTAATGAACTTTGTTCGCATCTACCAACGCTCCATCACCTTCGAATATCTTCACATCATTCGTGTACATCTGCTAGCGGGAGATCCTCTTCAATTGAATGATACCATCATAAGTTTATTGTATTAGAAGGATGGCATCGAGATATGCATGTCTACTCCAAACAAATCTCCTCAACAACTGAAGATTTCACAAATCATTAATCCATTCCGTGGAGAAAGCTTCTGCTCACGAATTGGGTCACCTGTATTTGAGGTAATCATATATTTATATTGTCGTAACCTAGAAGCACTACAAAACACAAATTTTCTCTTCATTAATTTTGACGCTTAACTACAGATAAATTTTATCATATGCGCTGCTATCCGCACATCCTCCAACCACTACATGACTTACTTCCTACACGAGCATTGACATTGGTTGTCTATTTCAGGTATAACTTCTTGAACCTCCATTCCCTACTTCGTCTTCACTTATTCCGAAATCTGCATTCTAGGGTTTCGTAAAATAGTTCATTCAGTATCCCAAATTGAGGGTTTAATATACTTTTTTCGCATCTACCAGTGCTCCATCACCTTCGACTATCTTCACTTCATTCGTGTACGTCTGCTAGCGGGAGATCCTCTTCATTTGACTGATACCATCATAAGTTTCTTGTATTAGAAGGATGGCCTCGAGATATGCATGTCTACTCCAAACAAATCTCCTCAACAACTGAAGATTTCACAAATCAATAATCCATTCCTTGGAGAAAGCTTCTGCTCACGAATTGGGTCACCTGTATTTGAGGTAATCATATATTAATGTTGTTGTAACCTAGAAGCACTAAAAAACTACAATAGGATCTTCATTAATTTTGACTCTTAACTACAGATAAATTTTATCGTATGCGCTGCTATCTGCACATCCTGCAACCATTACATGACTTACTTCCTGCACGAGCATTGTCATTGGTTGTATGTTTCAGGTGTAACTTCTTGAACCCTATGTACCGGTCTCCAAGTTATAGATTGGAGGCGGTCTTCTTCACTTGTGATGGCTTCAGTTTTCTTCACCATTTCATCTGCCTATTCATTCAAGAATACTGAACAGGTATATAAATATTCATTTATTCTTGCTTCATGAAATAATTGTTTTTTCAGTTTTAGGAAATTAGAAACAATTTTCTTAAATTTTGTACTATATATCCCATGTTCTACAATAGCTGATGCAATACATAACCCATTTTCTTTGTATGTTTTGCGTTGTGTTTCTTCTATTAATTTCAGGTGATGGTTTCACATCGAAGAACAGATTTTATCTTGGTAAAGTGTCCGTTATGATGATGTTGGTACCCCATTGTGATGGTACTGTAACAACTTTCTTCGTTTTACTACTGCATTTATGTGCAAATGCATACCATATTTTTTTATTTGTTTATTGTCTGATGACAACTTAGTGGTATTCAGCAGGAAATGTTTTTAGGATTGATACATATTTTCTACACAAATAGAGTTCTAATTTCAGCAATGATACTTCGACTACCAGCTCCAAAATCAGGACACGAATCCTATCGGAACATCAGCTCTTCATCACCATAGAAGGTCCTTCTTCTATGTTTTCATACTCTGTCTTCTATGTTTCCCAACATTATGTCAATTTTCTAAAACTATAATATTCATGGTTTCAACAATTCAACACCCATAATATTCTAAAAAATCTAGAAACAATGTATCCCTTATCTTAGGTGATCCATGTTTTTAGATGTTTTTGGTTTGACCTTCCAAATACATACCGACAGGTATGAATTAGGGCCCAATGGGCTACTGTTTTGACTGATTATGTAATTTTTCAGGGCTAGGATTTTTCAAATAGACCAGGTGATGCTTGGGATTCTTTACAACGGCATTTAGATGTAAATGCATACTATTATATTTATTTATATCTTGTATTCGAAGGATGGCATCGAGATATGCATGTCTACTCCAAACAATTCACCTTAATAACCCAAGATTTCAGGGCTGAGAATTTTTTATTCGTTTATTGTCTGATGACGGCCACCAAGTTATAGATTGTAGGCGGTCTTCTGCACTTTTGATGGCTTTAGTTTTCTCCACCATTTCATCTGCCTATTAATTCATGGATACTGAATAGGTATATCAATATTCATTTATTCTTGCCTCAAGAATATTATTTTTTTCAATTTTAGGAAATTCGAAACAATTTTCCTAAATTTTTTACTACATATCCCCTGTTCTATAATAGCTGATACACTACAAACAAACTGCATCATCAAGAGAGGAGGATTCATTACATTGTCACCATTATCTACGAGCGGTCTGTTAAATTTCAATTTACCAGCACATTCATTTAAATTTTATAATTTGCATCGAACTACAACTGATTAATTTAATTAATCTACTATTTAAATGACAATGTCGCATGAATGTGAAACCTCATCAACAATAGGCATGTTATCCTATTATCATTCAATACCTATCCTTTTTGTGTATCTTCGATTCATTGAAGGTTATCAAAATGTAATGAAACATTCATACTACTTTATCCTATTCAAATACTCTTAGTACACATGTTTAATCTGCTCAGCCTTTATTTATTGACCATACATTATTAGCAGGGTTTACATTAGATTAATGTTTTCATATAAGGATTCATACATTTTTTAATAGATTCAATGTAAAGTCACATTAAACACTTAAATATTTAATGAATTTATTGGATTAGTACATCACTTCCTTATTATTTATTTTTGGTTCAATTACATTCAAATCCAGTATCAAAAACACCTTCCACACATTATTCAATAGTAGGTGATATTTCAATATCGTGTTTCAATACTTATATAGATATAGTTTTTATTAGTATGAATCAGTAGTAAACTGAATCAATTCTCTTTTTATACTCTCTGTAATAGGTTCATAAATATTCTGCTGATTGGATTCTTGGAAGAAGAGAGGCATGGGTGAGAAAGCATTTCTCATGAAGTTGAAGTCGCATCGCCTTTCAATCTTTAGGTGAAAAGGCAGAACATCAATCTGTGCTAGTGGAAAAAATAAATAACCCCCTGTAAAAATTAGAGGAACATTGAGAATCCAGAAAATTGGATGCACCATAGCCACTCATGAGAAATGAGTAGGTACTTAATGTTGGGAAAACACTGATGATTCAATAGCCTTAGAATGACAAAGGGTTGATTCTTTCTCTAGATAAAATTCTGAATCTTTGTATGATATGTGGATATTTTCTTGTGGGAAATTATGCAACTGAGAGAACTCAATCTCACATCAGAGGAAAGGAACATATTGGTTATGGAATGGTAAGGTATTTCATCATGGGGTAAGAATTTTCTGATTTTTATGGCATCAACTTTATACTTCTACAACAACAATGCTTCTAACTGATACCCCTTTCATACATATATATATGTACATACATGTTTTAGTTAATGATTGGTATACCTAATGATTGGTATATTAATGAAAACATATCATGTATTATTAGGAGTTGAAATTAATCATTCCATTCGTTTACCACTATGTAAATGTAACAGGTTAAAATAATTATTTTTCCATGATTTTTTATCTAAGATTTCTGCCAATTTTTTTTTATTTCACCTAATTATCTTTGGGTTTTTTATGTATCGTGTTGATGAATTTATTGGCAGTCTTTTAAAATCACATACACCAGTATGATTGAATCTATTTAACTAATATAAATCAATGGATCTCTGAAGTTGTATAGAGTGATTTCATTTACCTGTGTCCATTCATTTTTCGATTTGTATATGTTGACATTTTCATTATTTTGATCTCCCCTGATGTATGTATGAGTGATGTAATTAATATATGGGGTGGAAATATTCTTTGCAGGAGTGAGACAAACGGGATAGACTTAATTTGTTTTTTCAGGAACAACATAACATCCTGAGGTCCTATTTCTGAGATGAAAGGAGAGAAACAAATTCTAGGCCTCACTAATTAAGCAAGATAATGATTACTATCATTGAAGAACCATGATAAACTAAATATTTCATTTCATTCTTCACATTCTTGGGCTCATCACTAAAGATCACCCATTAGACAAAAGAATTAATGATGGCTATGATATAGTATGTAAATTTTTGGTTTCTGAAAAAATCATGCACTAATATGAGTTTTCATATTGTATATGCACTTATTAATGGAATCTATTTATTATCATTAAATCCACAAATGCACCAATTTTTCAGTAAATTGTATCTATTTTGATATTTCATTTGAGCTTGACAATGACCTGAAGCATGATGTTCATGATGGAAAACTGAGCTTTAGAGGCAAAAAAGTATTGGAGATATTTCTTTTTACACACCCAGGATTTTGATTTTTCTTTTTGTGTTTTTTTTATATTTAACTATGTTTTCATTGAAATTTTTTATGATCATGTACGATTGAAGTTTTCAATGTGTTTCGTGTCATGACTAAACAATTTTATTTTCATTTGGGTTACAGGTATGTGATTCTAGTGATATTTTCTTTCCTAAAGGTATGCTTCACAAATTTGAATCTCTTGGGACCAAATTGACTATGAAAAATGTATTTTGGTTTATATTTTCATTGGTTATGTTTAACTGATCCATGTATTTTCATAACTCTTTATTTATTTATTTTTGTTGGATCATCCATGCACAATTTGGGTCATCCACAGCATTTTCCAAAAGGTATGCTTCACTAATTTTAAAAGAGACATATAATAACTTTTACTGGGAAGGGTGATATTGATTCTTCAGTACCATATTTATTTCCCATATTATTGTTTATATATATATATATCTTCATGTTTGACTATTTGTTTTCATTTGTATTATTCACACAGCAGTATATATAAGTGTTTATCTTTATGTGTGTGTATTTTTTGTAATTTTAATTGTTTTTTATATAGGATTATTTTGTGTCTGTATACACAGGATGTGACCATGATAAAATTTCTCAGAGATGAAGTATTGCTGAGAGATATTATGGATGGTCCTATTTTATGCTACTACAGGTGTTATATTATCCTTTTATAGGAATTCTATTTTATTATCCAGAATCCCATTGACATCCATATTATATGTGTAATTAAATTAATATTTTTGGACATGATCATTTGTGTAATTATTGTTAGTGAGGCTCAGCAAAGATCCTTTTCAATTGATATATTATTAGGAGTCCTGAAAAAGGTAATTTTATTATAAGATAAATCTTTGTGAAATTATTCCAGAAAATGAACTGTTCATATGTATCCTTATTTCACTTATCATCATAAATCCATATCCAACATTGTCAACCTAAATTGTGCCTCATTATCACATCACCTACAATTGAATAAAAATAAATGTCTTATTTTTTCGAGGAGGATTTTCTTGAAGGAAAAAAATGCATTGAAGATTTTATTTTTTTGTGGGATGTGTGTTTCCATTAAATCATGTTTATCACACACCTATTTTAATTATATCAAATTAGTAGAAAGCATCATGTAGTAGATGTTGTGGACCTTGGATCAAGGGAAGAACCTACTATCTTATCCATTAAGGTATGTTGTTTTTATTTTTAGAAATTTTTTCCTCAACTCATACAAATGTGCCATGTTTGGCATTTTATCTTTCTCTGGCATTTCATTTAAAAACCCCATAAATCACCCTTAAGCAACCAATTTGGCTTGTAGTTGTGCTATTTTTTTAACACAACAACAATAAACAAGCCTTAAAACACATTGGCTATTGTATTTTTTGGGTGATGTTATAACATTTTAATTGGACCTATAATGGAAGGGGGTTTGTTGTGAAAATATAATCTGTTGAAGTGCTTGTCTCAGATTATAATTAATCCCCGATTTGAACTATTATGCCAATCCATGATCAGGTACCGTTTTCATTGGAGTAACTTTTTTATGTGATGATAAGTTCATGCACACATTTTCTAAATGTTCTATCCACTTTTCAGTTCCTATTTCATATTCTTATCAACAATTTATAATTCAAATGGTTTTCATTTTCATTTATGGAATTATATTCAGTGCTTTTCATTTAGATTTATTTTCTATCTGGTGTATCTAATAGTTTCATATCATATATAAATAAATTGTCATAAAAAATGAAATATTTCATATTTGTTTCTCATATGCTTATTTAGGATCCCATGTGTGATGTTTTGGTATTTATTACGAAGGAAGATGATATTGATGCTGCAATCCAGTTTCTAATTGAAGAAACCCAAAATAATGGAAGAATGTCTTTAGGTGTGTTTGTCATATATTTAACAGAATTCTAGAAATATTGTGTTTTTCTTATATTTAACAGAAATATAAAAATATGATGATTTTGTAAACATGCACCTTGGGGATGGAATGAGCAGCAACATATATATGGACATAGTTGTTTTACTTAATGATTGGTATACCCAATGATTGGTATATATATTAATATATTTGTTTTGTTTTGCAGGGAACCTGGTGGTGCTGATAATTTGAGGTATGACATGTGTATTCTTTAATTTATTTTTATTTAATTTATTTATTTAATTTCATTTTTTAAAATTCCAACTATCAGAAATATTATGTATCCAACTATCATTATAAAAAACATTTTCATCGCAGCAGCACTCAAATGAAAATTCATAGCAATACTGCTTTGTTAAAATTTGAATCTAGCATCTAATGACATATTCCAAACATGCATAGGGGGAAATGAACAAATAGAAGTGTGCATTTGGTGATAGTAGCCATGAAGAGAATCAACATACCATTGGTCTTTCATCTACCACTTCTTAGATGCCAAACTCAAGCAGTAGGAATCTTCTTCCCATCTTAAATGAAGAAAGTTGCAGTTTCTGGCACATCAGGCCATGCATCTGACATGAAATCCACAATATCGATGGAAATTTACCCTTTTAAATCAATCTACTCCTTCTCAGATGGCCCCTTAACAACAGAGGTTCTTGTGGCGAATGTTTTCCCAAGTTTCTTTGAAGCATCAATTAGTTTAACACCAAAAAGGTATAGCCCTTTCACAATAGTAATACATTTTTTCTTCTTACGCACAAGCTTCTCAATAATAACTTCACGATTCACATTCCATTTCAACATTCCACTAGGAAGGAACTTTGCTTATTCTGGATTAGACATTGAGGAACCACCCGATGCAGTTGCTCCGTCGCGAATTTCTATTGAGGAAATGCCCGTTCCTTCGACCTGGTTGGAAATTATATCGCCTTATTTTGCATTGGCCTCTTTGAGCAGGTCTGGAGTATATAGGTTAGTAGTGTTTTGAATCATCCCGGGTTGGAATTTTTCAAAATCATGTCCGAATTCACTTACTCTGCAGGAAATCTGCAGACTTGGCACTAGAGGACGCGCACTGGTTGAGGCTTCTCTGCCATCACTTTATTTTATAAAATGTACATATGGACATCGTTCTGAGCCATCCTTTTCTTATTGTATCATTTATTTGGGAGTTAGTGGTACCAGTACATTCCCTTTCTTGTCTCAATCTATTTAATTATCATATTGGGTGTGATTATCTTCTCAACATCATTTTCTTGGTCTGTGATTTTACTATAGGAAAATACTGGTTCTATATGAGTTCAATAAGAATTACTATCTTACTTCCTCTTAATGCATGGATCAGAAGGTTTTGAAGGATATATTAGTTTCACACTTTCTTACAACCTCTAAATGTGTTCATATACATTACTGTGTTCCTACCTCTTTATGTGTTCAGCTGAATTTTCATGAGTTTTGATGATTTTTTAAACATCAACCCTAAGAAATATGATGATTCTGTAAACATGCTCCGTGAGGATGGAATGAGAAGTAATATATATAAGGACTTATAAGTTTTACTTAATGATTGGAATACCTAATGTTTGTCATATATATTAATATTTTTTTGTTTTTCAGCAAATATAGGGATGAATATATTTTGAAAAGAAGAAATTCTATCATTTTTAATATAAAAACACACACCAATCATTAGGTATTCTGTAAATTATACTATTTTGTAAATTCCATTATGTGTTCCCTCTCCTATAACACATTATATGTATTTCTTTGGGTTTTCATGTTACTATTATGTGTTCCCTCTCCTATAACACATTATATGGATGTCTCATAGTTCCTCTCAATGGCCTCTCTGTGTTTCTGGCTGTCCTCACATATTTTATGATCTTTTATGAAAACATTGAGTTAGGGTTAATCACTGGTTATCTTTGATACATGTATATGTGTTCAACAAGAATTACTATCTTCCTGCCACTTTTAACGCAGGGATCCGAATGTTTTGTAGAATATTTGAGTTTCACTTTTTCCTACAGCCTCTATATGTGTTCAAATACATTTCTGTTTTCCTACCTCTTTATGTGTTCACCTGAATTTTCATGATTTTGGATGATTTTGTAAACATCCGCCTTATGAAATATGATGATTCTGCAAACATGGACCCTGAGGATGGAATGAGCAGCATCATATATATAGACATATGAGCTTTACATAACGATTCGTATGCCTAATGTTTGGCATATATATTAATATATATTTTTTGTTTTGTAGGAAATCTGGGGATGCTGTAAATTTGAAAAGAGGAAATTCCATCCCTTTAAATATCTAACAAACCAATATTTAGGTATTCTATAAATTCTACTCACTTCCACATATATCTCTAAAATTGAGATCATTTTCATGCGGCATTTTAATCATCCTTATGGAACCATTCATATTTTGTTTAAGGACATTCTAATGTAAGACAAACTATTAATGTGTATATGATAGAATGATTTAAATTTCTGTTTCATATAATAATTCTTAGTTGAATCTAAATTTGATTAACATAGACAACGAACTGTACAGTGTTTACTTATTTGATTTTTAGGTTTCCCCGAGAGGAATATGATGTTTTTTGTTAATGAAGTGAAGACCTACAATTTATGGAAGACTGGAATAAGTGGATGTTGCAAAGTGAATTTCTGTATGGAGTTTTTTTGCTTTCTAAGACATATGGTGACTCTTTTTCCTCATTATATGATGTTTTATTTTATGTCATGTTTGTATCCTCATTAAATTACTTAATGGTGCAAGAAAATCACACGTTTGGTTATCAATGTATCTTGAATCCTCTATTTTGTTTTCTAGGGTGTTGGTTGGGAAACCAACTCATACATTTTATCATTGTTTTGGACCATTAATTTGTATTGAATATTTTCCTATTAGAAATAGTGATCTTCAAATGGTTTTTGTGGAGCCTATGGTCATCGGTTTTCATTGCAGGATTGAAATGGTAAATTTCAACTTTTATTTTGGTTTCTAACTAATTATTTTATGTTAAAAATTATTTTATTTCTATAAATTAAGGTATTCTTATTTTATACATTTTTTTCTATTCAGAAAAATCTTCCAGGCATTTGAAGTTGGATATTTGTACAGTGACATAATAGATCTGTGACATTAATACTTAGGTTTTATGTTTTGAAATTTATATTTCCATTTTAATGTTCTTTTCATTCATGTACAATGGAATATTATGTTGTTTATACTAATTTTGTATAATAATTCATTCATGTTCTTTTCATAATATCTCAGTGACATTAATACTTATGTAATTTCATTCATGTTCATTTTTTATTGTACTTATCTAATTACTATAAATTTTTTCTTTTTATTCATGTATTTGAAGTTGGATACTTATATTGTTTTCTATATCGTGACATGTTTTCTTTTCATTATTCATTTATGTTTTCATTCACGTGCATTTCATTTTTTTCAAAAATGCTCTTTTTCTATTCAATTGAATGTTATCTACTATATTCAAATTTCAATTTTAATGTATGTTTTCTGTTCCAATTATATTATCCTATATGGTTTCTAGGTTTTCAAATAATTTTTTATTTTTTGTATATTTTCCTATATATTTTCCTCATATTCTTCACTATGAATTTGTTTGTTATAATTTGTAAAGTGATGGTATACTTATTTTTTCCTTATATATTCTCATATATTTGTTGGAACCAGGGTCTTCAAAGCATGATTTGGCGTATGGTTTGTGTTTTTTGTCAATCCTCAGTGGATGTTCAGGATGTGTACCAACAAAGAGATCATACCATTCAAGCAGAAAACAGTAGTGAAGGTGGTGTCGTTTCCCAGTGTTTGCCAAATTTTTGGGCCTGAAAATTGGCCAATAAAATAAAGTGTTTTTGGCAAAGGTACTTGCGCACCGAGCTCTTGGAGGATAAAAGACTTAAGCGCCATATGTTTTTGAGGATTAGAACATCAAAATTTGGCTAAGGAAAGAAGGTCACGCAAGTATTGGTTGGGTCGCGCAAGTGAGTTGCGCGACAGAGGTTACTGGAGACAAGACTTACGCGCCGCTGAGGGACTTTCATGCCTCCGTGCAGGGGTTCCAGTTTGCCTATAAATACTAGACCACCCCTCCTCATTTCCAACGGAGTTCGAGACTTAGATATTGTTCGAGCTCTCGTCGCGCAGGTGGTTGAGACGTGTAGGTGGTAGTTTGGTCGCGCAAGTAGAGTTTGCGCGCCGGTTGTCTACTGAGCGCCCAAGGCGGTTTGGGAGAGAAAGGAAGTGGACCACGCAAGTTTGTTGTCGGGGAAAGAAGCGTCGCGCAGGTTCGTTGGTGACACTTGCGCGCCAGTCTGGACTTGCGCGCCGAATTGGGACTTGCGCGTCCGGCTTGGAGAAGCGTGTCAGGTTTTGCTAAAGCCGCCGACCTGTTTGGAGCTGCACGAAAGCCCGGAGAAAACCCGTTAAATTCGAGGGAAAGTTATATTCTGCTTCTGGTGAGAATCAGACATCAATATATCATCTACATAAAACAAAGGATGAATTCTTATGCAAATGATGAAGAGACATTCACGTCTATAAACTGAGAGAGACTTCACCAATGGCAGTGAGCTAGGGGGAGTCAACGGGAGTGACCAGAGGGACGCAGTAAGCTATCCCTGAACAATTGTAAAGGCAGTGAGCCTAAGACAGAGTGTCTATACCCGAACCTTTGTAATCTACAGCTAGTGAAGCATAGTGGATTTTGGTACGCCCGACAGCCTGTCGGCGTATGCTCCTTGGACGTAGCCCTTAGTGGTGAACCAAGTAAAAAGGGTTGTGTCTCCACTGTTCATGTGAATGTTTGCTTTCTAATCATAATCATCATACAGGTTCAACGAGTTCCTACCAACGTGGGAACAAGATCCATCACATTAAAAGAAAAAGTGGTCACCCTGATTCACCCCTCCCCTCTCAGGGTGTCCCGGGGTCCTTCAATATTATCCATTATGTTTTCATTATTCTCTAATATATTCTCCTATGTTTTTTTATGTTACTTATTTTCCTATATTTTCAATTATCTATATTTTTTCCAATTGTAGTTCAATATTAATTATCACTATTGTTTTTCAGTCTATTCAATATTCATGTTCTTTATTAAATTTGAAATATAGTTTTGTCTTCTTGAAATTAGGAATTGAACGTATTGTTGTGCGAACGCACGGGTAAGTACTAGTTCTTTGTAAAACAGAATCTGTATTTCGATATCATATAGGATATGAATTTTTATTTGGTCAGTCTCGTATTTTTTTCCCTAAAGGTCTGAAAAAATAGATTTGGTTAAACAATATCTTCTTTCCTTACACCTTTTATTAAACGATGTCATATAATCTATTTCTAACTAACCTTTGTTGGAGTGACATGTGTATAGGTCCCTCTATGACTAATGCAAAAAGTATGTCTATTGAATGAGGGATTCCACCATTGGAGAAGTGCCTATAAATAAGATCTCATTTTAAAGATCTCGTTATAACGAACATATGTTCCATCACTCTATAGGTTGAATGATACGGAAGTTTTTTCTAGAGAGAAAGACTGTCATGTCATGTGCGTACTAAACATCTTTTTCATCATACATCATGTGACTCATGTTTTTGTTGAGTGAAATCAAGGGATTCTAGGGATAGGATGATAGAGGTACCTAATACATTTATGTTCAGGGACTTTTAGGGCAAGGTAGATAGAGGTGTCGACTACCTTAATGATCGACGACTTACAGGGATAACAAAGAAGATTATGATATTCCAATCGAGGGATTACCCTATTGTGTGTATGCAAAACATTATTTAATGTATAAATCAAGGAATGTTTATCCATATTTTTGGATACCCTACCATTTTGGTTAAAATATTTCATATTTGTAACTTGTTTTGTTTTAGGTTTTTTTCCACTACTTTTTTATAAGAGAAGGAAGTATAACATTATTTTACATTCTTGTACATTTATATAATATGATTAGTATGAATTCATATACATTAAGGTATAAAATCTTCCTTGTAAACATTTGGTAACTTTAATTTCGAGAACCATATTTCAGGAAACACAAATTTTTGTTGAATAGAACTAAATGAGGTCTAGTGAATTTACATTATGACATTGGTAATCATAGTTTTTCATAATGTTAAAAACAAATGTTTTTAAACATATATTTCACCCCCTCTTGTTATTGATCATCAATATCATTATTAAGATCCTACAAAAAATGAATTCATGTGGTATCTCCCTAATCGGTTTTATGAATATATTATTTGTTGAGGAAGAACATTGGTAGTAGTAGTAAAATTAATTTATTTTATTTTTCTTCCCTAACAAAAACATTTATAACATTAGTGAGCATGAAGAAAGATGACATTGTTAAGATGAGTTAGATAATCTCGAGGTGTATGGCTACATCTTCAAAAATTGAATATATATTTCAAGTGTATCTCCTTTTCAAATTCGTGATATGATATTAAATGTATTTAAATCCAAAATTATTAAGAATATATAGGTTCTTCATAAAATAAAATATCAAAAAACAGTCTATCATTGAAATAAGGATTATAATACTATTTCCACTGTCTCTTCTTTCAAATTTGTAGCTTCCTTTGAATCACAATCATCAAACAACACAACCAATTCTACATAAAATATCTTAGATTTTTTAAAAAATAATGTTTTAATTTTATTATAATAAACTATCAATAGAAATAAAAATAGATTTTTCAAAATTTGAATCTCATTGGTTTTTTTTATTCAGTATATTCTTCTTCATAAAATGGTTCATCTACTTGTAAGGTTATTTTTTCTCATGAGGTTGATACATAACCTCACCATGTTAATACTATTCATTATAATGTTGATGGAGAGACTTATATTATTTAGAGTACTCACCAAAACATTGATACAAATACTTATAAGGTTTAACAGAAAAATTATTGGATTGATACACCATCTTATGATGTTGTCTTTGAACCTCATAGGACTGAGACTACTCATCATAAGGTTTATACAAAACCTCATAATGTTTATAAAATAACATTATAGGTTATATAATCATCACATATACCGCAAGATTTCCTTTATTATGTTGATATATCAATTCATAAGGTTTCAATACCCCTTCGTATGGTTTTGACATATGTTAATAAGGCTCGGACGACACCTTATAAGCTTGAGACAAACATTAAGAAGTATTAACATGTGGAAAATATACATTATGAATAAATTAATATTGATTGATATGATAATAAAAAAAATACAAAAACAACATACATAAATAATTATTAGAATCTCGAAAACCACTGAATGGAAAATAAATATTAAAATAAAAATAGGATTTTGAGAGTGTCATAACTTATGATATATTGGGATAACTCATTAAAAAATCAGTATGAACAAAAATTCAATCTTATGGGTATTGTGAATTAACTGTATTTGGGGAATTATATTATTCATAAAATATCATCATACAACATTTTTCTACCTAATTATTATAAAATAATGTATTTATCTTATGATTTAATGTTACTTAAATATTTTAATATTCATTATAATACCAAAACAGGACCTATAGGAATGTTTTTATTTTTAATTCAAAAATTAGAATGAATTATTATAATACAAATTTCAAAATTAGGTACAGTATATATTTTTTCCAAGTATAAAATATATTATTTTGTTAAATAATATAAACCATGTTTTACTAATAATGAACACTTATACATACATTATATTTTTATGATTGTGTAAATATTTACAGAAATTTTAATACACATATTTATGTATTTAATTTGTAGTAAACATTTATTAGAACGTTAAATCATCATTTTCTATAATGGAATTTTTCCTATTCAAATGAATTAGAAACAATTCTAACATCTAGCTTATTATTCTAAAAAGTATGTTACTATTCTAAGAATAATATTTCAAACTATAATATAATTTTTTACATCATAAAAGTACCTAATGATTTATTTAACAATCATTCATTGAAATTACTCTATGTTTTATTTATTCGTAATATATAATATAATGTTTATTATTTTTCTTACCTTTTCACATTTTTTCACTTGCTTGTAATTTCAATGATTCCAAAGCCCTATGAATTTTTTATTTTTTTTGAAATTTATGGTTCGCATTTATCCATAATATTTAATGTTATTTGGTAATGTATTAAAATAGAGATGTTATCATTTTGTGTTACCTATTATATGTCGATTGTATTATATTAATCTATTTGAGCTAATAAAATTTAAATGACTGTTTTAATGTGATGAAATCAAAAGTAAATTATTTTTTAAATTTGTAGATTTATTTCAATAAAATAAAAATAAAAAAATTTGAATTTAATATTTAAAATTCAAATTTATTGATGAAAACAAAATAAATATTTATTAAAAATATGGTATGTTACAAAAGAAGCCACTGTGGTAATTTACCAAATTGGAAGCCACTGAACAGGGCCCTGGTCTATTTGGTCAAATGGAATCATCCTTTCCTCCACACATGCCAATGGATTCCAATATATAACTATAATTTTAAGGTGATATACTGGTGAGACTACATCCTACGGATAAGAAATTAATAGAATGGAAACCAAAATTAATAAAGAATAATGGAATATAATTAAAACGAACTAGAAATATAAATGAATGAATAACCATCAATGAACATACTACATTGTAAAATGAGTAATAAATATAGTAGATGATACATATACAACACACAATACAATTAGAAGTTATAAAATAACAAGAAAATAAATAAATAAAATACCCAATAGTTCTCTCTAATAGATTTAATAGTAGTAGCTCATTTCTCAACTTCTATACTAAATCCATGAAAAGAAGGATAACAGTATATGGGTAAAATATAAGGTCTTAACCTATTTTCTGATGTTAATAAGTTTTCATACAAATTGATGGCCCAAATATAGTTTTACATAAACTCAGTAGGACAACACCATACTATCTTATTACATTCAATCAATGAATATAATGTACGACCAAATTCATGTATATCATATAGTGTAATAAATAAATAAATATATAATAATTTTTCTTGGGGTCCTCAATGCGTACCTAGATGTCCGTACATATTTCGTCCATAGCCAAAATACCTCTGAACATTTTCTTATATTATTATATATAATTCTATAGATATATATGTATATATGTGAAATTTATACTTTGTGACATATAGAGAAATATATATTGATACTATGACTATTTGGGGCCTGATGCCTAACTCATGTATCCAATCAAAGTCACTATATTTCAGTGATTGAGATGGGAATCAAAGATAAAATATAATAAATCATAAGAAATGACATACCCAAGTATCATGTGTTGAGATGGGTTTCATAATGATGTGTCATAATTTATAAGAGTCATCCTTCCCGAGTATCAACTATTATAAGGTTCTACAATCTTATCTATCCTTAATATCTAGAGATTCTATTCACGATAATCTATTTTTTATGAAAGAGGCGATGCTCCATTATCATAATTTTTACGGGACTCCGTGTCTCAGTATCAAATTTCATGTGTGACATGACGCCCAAGTATGATGAATCATGAGGGATTCCATGACTAATTGTCATAAATCATGAGGGATTCCATTCATGAGTATCAAATATCATTAAATACTCCATTACCAAGTATAATATATTATAATAATATAAATAATAAAATGGAAATGTCCATAAAAACTCCATAAAAAAGTCAATTTCTTATTTTGGGTCATTCCATTTTTTGTTAAATTGGAGTTCCATTGGAAGGTCCATGCCACTACTAATTCATAATGTGAGATGGTTCAAGCATGTTGTTCATTTTTTGAAACAAGACAATTGTATATCCTTACACTACCCAACCCATACAATTTCAATTATACACTTAATAATTGATGAGATTAACCATTCCATTAATAGACTTGAACATAATTTTGACGACCCGTCCCTTGGGGCCTGTGCTGTGACTACCCCAAGCCTTCCTTCTATAGGACATGGGCTAGCGACTAGCACCGAAAGTTTTATTCCCTAAAATTGGTAATGCATTTACTTTATATCTTGTAAACACACTCAACCAAGCACACCGAAAGATATGAAATCAAGTAAATGGTATAGTAAAAATAGTGATGAAAGTAAGAGGGGATAGAATACAAGCCCAACAGCAGAGGTACAAGTATAACTTAAATAAAATCCAACTAAATGATGATAAAGATAGCTACTAGGTCATCCATAGAGGTTACTACCTGATGGGTAGGTACCGATCACCTCCTCAGCACTCTACGTCTGCCCATCTCCTCTATGTACTGACACGTCGTAAGGTCCACCTCCATGCACTCTCTATTCCGGGTACCCTCAACCTCGATAACAGATGTCTGTCATCTAAACAAAAAATAACATAGAGCAGGCATACCCCATCCAGGGATGAGTATAATGATACTCAGTCAGGACCTCGAGACCCTCATGGTCTCACAAAATCATCAAAAGATAAACCAAAATGCATGAAATCATCTGACACCACTACCTAAGTATATTCCCATACACATACCTAAGTGATCATGTATACCCATCTCAATCATGAAGAAACACAGGGTCCAACGCAATATACCTTAGCTATACTATTACACAAAGGAAGAAATACCACATAGGTAAGTACCAAACATGTAGGCCACACAAAATAATACCTCCAAGGTGTTTCCAAGAAGGAATGTACCACACAGGTACGAACACAACTCACACCAGGTATAACTTAGGTACAATAGTAGAGATGACTAGATGTAGCTAATATTTCATCTTACTCTATTAAGAGGCTGATCCACGATGGATCCTAAATCATCATCAGACCCACAGAGGATCGCAATACATCATCAGGCCCACACATTATCCTAGTACTTCGTTAGACACACACAGGATCCTAGTACATCGTCTGACCCCCACATGATCCTCGTACAATGCCAGCATGTCATCAGACCCCCAAAATATCCCAGTGCACAATCAGTACATCGGTATAACCACAGAAGATCCTAGTATTCCTTTAGTACATCATCAGACACACACAGGACCCTAGTACACCATCAGTTTGTCTTCTGACCCACATAAGACTATAGCACACCATCAGTACGTTTTCATACCCACAAAAGATCCGAGTACACATTCAGTAAGTCATGAGACCCATAAAAATCCTTGTACACCATCAGTACATCTTTAGACACACACAATATCCTAGTATAGTATTTGTATGGCGTCAGACCCACACATGATCCTAGTACACCGTCAGTACACCATGAGACCCACAAAGGATCCTAGTACATAATCAGTACATCATCAAACCCACACAGGATCCTAGTACATCGTCAGTACATCGTCAGACCCACACAAGATCCTAGAACACCATCATAGCCATCTATAGGGTTTCCTCACTAAGCTAACTTATCTCTAAAATGGTCTTCTCCTCAAGCCACTAGTTGATACTTCAACTGTCAGGATTTCCCACAAAGAATTTTGCAAAAGGACCACCACATCATAGGGGTCTCAACGTAATAGACGAACGTCAATCGGACACCTGGTCTGTATTTTATCAGTCTTTTGGTCCCGAGGGCCCGGTTGGATTCATGCTCGATCCAACCCAACCATACCAAAACTTTATCCAAATCACCAGTGGGGTATACCAAAGGGACCTTTTCTCTCCACAGTTTCTAGCGCCATATAAATTTCATCAAACGGATTCCCAGTGCCAATGTTATGGCCAAAAGTATGTATTGGGTCAAAACAGGACCGGGTCTGGTCCGTCCCCTCCTGAAACGGAAAAAGTGCGGTGTGGAGGGGCACTGCGGCTTCCTAGATATCCATTCGTCCTTTCCGCATGGCACGACGCATTCCATGAATTCTATGGATTCCGAATCAGTTTTCATGTTCCTCCATCGCATTGAATTCATCAAAGACCATAAGGGATTGTGGAGAGGTCGGGCCATGTTCTTTTGGACCTCACCCTCCGCATTATAGCAGTAGCAAGCAGTTCACAACATTCGAATCATGAAGAACATTAATAAAAGGTAAGGTAGGTACTTAAAACATAAAACCTTACTTTGTACTTCATTTAAGTAGGTCACGATGAGTCTGAAGAAGTCGTTGGAGATGCTGGCATCAGCATTCGTTGCTTCCACAAGTTTCCTATGATTCGAGATCATGTGTCATCCTCGTTCTTTAATTCTGGAGTGGATTCTTCATTGGAGGATGTGTTTCTTCCACAAATATCCCAAGCTCCACCCTTTTCCAACACTTGACAACTACGTAAAATGAAAGGTGGAAACTTATTAAATTAAGAAGATCAATTTATTTTATGTTAGAACTATTAATTAATGGAACAATTAATTGTACCACATTGGCATATTAAATTTGGTGGAAGTTAATGTTTTAACTCTTCATTAATGAGGGAGTTTAAGGGGTTTCACAAATTAAAGTGGGTTCAGGTGGTCCCCACCACTAGAATTCAAAATGGTGATTTTAGTTCAGGTGGTCTCCACCACTTTAACATTCACATGGGAGGTTTCATCATAAATAAATTAGAATTTTATTATATTTTATTTTTAATTTCCATGAAAAACACAAAATATATCTTTCACCCTCAACCTACTTCGGTCGAGGTGAAGGTCTCCTTAAGTGAAAACCTGCGGTGTGAGTCAATGACTCCCTCCAATTTCAATTCTAATAAAAGGTTCAAAAGTTAAAAAAAACGTCTTTCACGTTTACTAATCGTACCCGAAAAAAAGTTCAGAAATTCATTCTGGCACACCAGGCATCAGAATAATGCACCGTCAGTTTTCACAGGCTCATAAAATTCAAATATAATTAAAACACATTACATGGAATTTTAGGGTCTTTAAATTCCCCCCACCCCAAGGATTTTCTTCCCCTAAAGCTACAACACAAAACTGGGAAACAATGTTTGGGTATTGGGCACATATCTGAGCCTCTCACTCCCATGTGCTCTTCTGGAGGTTCCCGAGCTACCATCTAACGAAAACCAGAAGTATTGACCTCCCATAAAGGACCCTCTCCTATAAATACTCAATATCCAATGGATCCTCTGTAAATGTTTCCCCATCATCGACGTCCATCTCGCCGTGGTCGATGATGTGAGAAGGGTCATGGACTTATCTCCTCTGCAGGGATATGTGGAAGAAGTCATGCACCCAGTGCAACTAAGGGGGAATTGAGAAACATTAAGCCGCCACAGTAACTCTAATGAGGACATCAAAAAGTCCATTTAACCCCATAGATAACTTAACGCCTTGGACAAATCTCCACAAACCCCATCGAGGTGAGACCCATAGAAAGTCGTGGTCACCATCCTCGAACTCCAAAGGTATCTATATCTTATTGGCATAAGGCATCTTCCTACACTCTGTAGTCTTCTCCACTCCTGGATGATCTGCACCTTCTCTGTGGTATCCCAAATCATATCTAGTATCAGGAGTGCGGGCTCCCCGGGGTTAGTCTATCATAATGGTAATCTACAAGTTCATCCATACGAATCATCAAAATGTTCCATCCATATGGTAGAGTGATAGATTTTGTTTTATGAAAACTCTACCAAGGGTAAGTGATCCTCCCAGATGCATACAAAATCGTGTATTCTAGAATTCAGTGTGTCCTCGAGGGTCTTAATGGTCCACTCAGTCTGGCCATCCGTCTGAGGATGGAAGGCGGTGCTCAAATGTAGTTGCATCCTGAAATCCCACTACAACCCCTTCCATAGATGGGAAGTGAAATGTGCATCACGACCGGAGAACATTATCGAATTACTCCATGTATCCATACAATCTCCTTCGAATAGAGGCATCCAATGCTCTCTACTGAACCCTACTATCTGATCAATATGATGTGGACATACGTGGAGAGTCGGTCGATGATCAACCAAATAGAATCATGACCCCTGAATGTATATGGAATTCCTCTCACAAATTCCATCGATATCTCATCCCACTTCCACTCTGGGACCTCTAAAGGTTGATCAATTCCTGCTGGTACCTGATGATATTCCTTCAGTTACTGACAAGTGAGGCAATGAGAGACAAACGGTGCTACTTCTTTCTTCATTTCCTGCCACCAGTACAATCATTGGAGATCCTGGTACATCATCACCACTCCTGGATATACCAATAGACGGGGTCTATGGAACTTCCTCGACACATCCTCCTGAAGCGACATTGGTACCATGAAACATCCTCTGAAGAGTATGACATGCTCCCGAAATTTAGAAAATCCATCAAGTGCATGTTCTGTGGAAATCTGAGCACGTCGAGCCTCGCAGTGACTGTCACTGTGCTACGCCTCCCTGAATTTCTGAATAATTGGGAGAGTGACTTTAAGAGACTGAAGAAAAGATACTCCATCTCGATCCAAAAAGGATATCTCAAAAGAGGCATGTAGCTCAGTCACCTCACCTAGAAGTTATATAACAGATCTTCTGCTGAGTGCATCTACTACTATGTTTCCATTCCCAGAAGTATAGACTATCTCAAAGTCATAGTCCTAGAGGATATCAAGCCATCATCGTTGTCTCAGGTTTAGGTCTTTCTGAGAGATGATATACCTGAGACTCTGGTGATCGGAGTATACTATAAAACACTCACCCATCAAGTAATCTCGCCACATCTACAAGGAGAAGTCCAATACTGATAACTCCATGTCATGGGTAGCATAATTCATCTCATTCTATCTCAGCTATCAATAACCATATGAAATCACTTCTGGCACCTGCATCAAGACACATCCAAGTCTAGTTCCTGATGCGTCCCAATAGACTTTGTACCCTACGCCATCCTCTGGTGTTCTCAAGATGTGGGAACTAGTCATCCTCTGCCTGATCTATTGAATACATCATTGGAATCTCTTCGAACAAATGAAGGCTTGAACCTTCTTCATCAACATGGATGAAGATGGTGCAACTCTGGAGAAATCATGAACAACCCTCTTGTAGTATCTAGCCCAACCCAAGAAACTTTGTACCTCCATCACACACTTGGGTGTGTCCCAAGCATGTACCACCTCAATCTTTGCTATATCCATCACTACTCTAGCCTCTACATTAGGAAATAATAACTCAAAACAATTAATACCATGAGGGTAAGGTAGGCCTACTCAAGAGTGATCGGTTGCACCCTCCTACACATTAGTTTATCTTATCCTGCTTGGGTTTCCTTTTTCTCGAAACAAGTAAAACCCAATTCCAACGTTGTAGAGAAACCGCGAGATTTTTTCCTAATACAGTCAATGTGAGTATGAACTGTGGATGCCTATTCCATACCCAAACCAACATCGTAAGGCTTCGATGCTTCCACCAAGAGGTTCCAACCAAAACTCTCACCTAAAGGGTTAGATCACACCATCAGCATATATGGGATTATCGAGTCAACTACCAAAGGAATATCTAAGAGTGAGGGTCAATTAAATGATTTAATCGAAAACTAGAGGTCATGGACAAGATTTGTTGAAAATTGAATGATTGGTAACTATACCTATTTATATGACATCTAGTAGTAGACAAAGACTATACCTCAACTCATTCCTGGAGTCCTTGGGCCACTCATTTACATCATGCTGCTACTCGCTTCCCCAACCCTCTAGCTCCCTGTACCTAGTGGGGAACACAATGTTGGCTGGTTGTTACATGTTGAAATGTAAACCACCTCATGATGCTCCCCTAGCTTTGCATCCACGTTTGAAGCCCTGAAGATTCATCTTTATATAACACTTTTTCTTCTTGAATCATTCTTACATGACCAAGTCTCTAAGACAGGTGACCGTTTCCTTCTTTCCCCCTACTAACATTCAATGGATTCATCCACTCAGCCAATGAATATTCAACTACAGAGGTTCTATATAGCACCCTAACATATGTTGTAATTCATAGAATAATAGTGCTAGCTTGGATTTCATTAAAGACACCTCACTCCGAGGTCCAAGCTTTAAATCACTAATCGTATCATAATCATCGAGTTACAAGAATGATCAGTTTGTGTCGATGAATACTCAGTGACCGACATGTCGTCCTTCCGATGTTATAGAAGATCTACAGGAATCTCAGCCACCTCCTCATGCCAGTCCTCAGCCTCTTGTGATTCGGGCTCACCTTAGAACCTGAGGGGTAGTTGATGCTGAATCACGGGTAAGGCACAAATTATATATGTGTCGTTTACCGGTATAGCTGGTTGTAACTGCTGACCAAGAGATAGTGATATAGATGATGTAGTACCCGAATGTACTATCTCAGGTAATGGTTCATGAACCGATGCATCATCCAAATGCAGATCATCTACATGGTCACTCACTAAAAAAGTCTAGTAGTTATGATCACCATCTTCTCTACTAGTGCCTCAACTAGGTAGAAAATATAGAAACTGCCTCCATCCAGCCCTCAGCAGCATGGGAATCTGTCTCACCTCAAAACCTCCGAGGCCACTACCATTGGATCTGATGCAACATGGTTAGTCGGTGGGAACTGTCTTCCAGTGTGGCTGGTGGTAACTATTTCCCAACGGGTGGTGTTGCTTCCTGTATACCGCCCGAAGGAGCTATCATAGTAAGAGGGCCCTGCTCATAGATTTGTCGCTCGGTGGGCCATCATCATGTACTCTCTCAGGAATCATAGTCTTCTATATATGCAGCGGCATCCTGATAAGTAACAAGTGATCCATTTTCATTATGTTATACCTGGTGAGATGACTCATATAAAACACAATAAAACTTTTCAAAATACACACGCAATCAATGTTTTCGTGCAATGATTCAGAAGTCAAGAGTCAGGATCCTTGTGTATGTATATGTCGGCTACCGTACCAATACTGGATTCCCAAAACTGATAACGACACTCATAACACTTAACACTATTTCCACACAAAAAAGATCAAAGTACTATGTTCTACAGTAGAACCGACTCCACTGATACCAAATTGTCACGACCCTTCCCCTAGGGCCTATGTCCTGACTACCCCAAACCCGTCTTCCATAGGCCAGGGGCTGGCGAGTAGTACTGAAAGGCATATTCCCTATAAGGGGAAAGGCATTTCCATTTTATCCTATAAAAACATGAAACCAAGGACACACCAAGATACGAACATAAGTAAATTGTATAGAGAAAGAGTCCTGAATGTAAGAGGGGCAGGAATATAATCCCAATAGTAAAGGTAAAAGTACCACTAAAATACAATACAACTGAACAAAGAGAAAGACATCTACTAGGTCGTCCTCTGATGTTCCTACATGATGGGTACGTACCGATCGCCTCGTCAACACTCCATGTTCGCTCGTATACTCTGCATACCAACACGTCGTAAGGTCCAACTCCAGGCACCATCTAGTCATGGTACCCTCATCCTCGATGAGGGTTGTCCGTCGTCTGCACCAAACACAATGAGGTGCATGCATTTCCCGTGCAGGGGTGAGTAAAATGATACTCTGTAGGGACCCGAAGACACTCATGGTCTCACAAAATCCATGAAGGATATACCAGAAATCATTAAATCATCAGACAACCCTACATAGGTATATGACCATACATATACCTAAGTTATCACGTTTACCCATCTCATTCATGAGGAAACATAGGGTCCAACCCAAAATCCCAAAGCTCAACTGTTCCATAAAAGAAGGAATAACACACAGGTAATTACAACATAGGTACGCCACATAGATGAATTCCACCAAGGTATTTCCACGAAGGAAAGTACCACACAGGTACAAACTCAGCTCACACCAGGTATAACTTAGGTACAATAGTAGTGATGATTATATGTAACTACTAATTTATCTTACTCTATTAAGAGGGAAACCCACGAAGGATCATAAATCCTCATCAGACCCAAAGAGGTTATTAGTAAAATTTCAGACCCACATAAGATCCTAGTACATCGTCAGACACACACAGGATCCTAGTACATCGTTATACATACACATGATCCTAGTACATCATTAATACGTCGACAAACCCACACAAGATCCTATTACACCATCAATACGTTGTCAGACCCACATAGGATCCTAGTATATCATCAGTATGTCGTCAAACCTACACAGGATCCTATTACACTATCAGTACGTCGTCAGACCCACAGAGGATCCCAGTACACCATCAGTACATTTTCTGACCCACACAGGATCCTAGTGCAATGTCAGTTTGTCGTCAGACCCAAACAGGATCCTAGTACAGCGTCAGTATGTCTGAAGTCCCACACAGGATCCCATTACATTGTCAGTATTTCATCAGACCAACACATGTTCCTAGTACATTGTCAGTACGTCATCAGACAGACACATGTTCCTAGTACATCGTCAGTCTGTCGTCATACCCATACAGGATTCTAGTACACCATCACAGCCATCTACAAGGTTTCTGCACTAAACTCACCTGTCTATAGGAGGTTCTGGACCTCAATCTACTGGTCGACACTAAAACTATCATGAATTCCAACGAAGAGGTATCCCAATGGACTACAATGTCATAGTGATCTCAACGCAACAGACGGTGCAACAATCAGACGACAGTCTGTAAGTTATTTTCCTTTTTCTCCCAAGGGCCCAGTTGGATTCATGCTCAATCCAACCTAAACATACCCCAACAATATCCAAATTTCCAGGGGTTAAACAAAAGGAACCATCTCGCTCCAAGGTACCCAGCACCGTAGACGGTTTTTTAAATGGATGCTTTGTGCCAATGTTATGACCAAAAGTACGTATAGGGTCGAAACTGGTCCGGGTCCGGTTTGACCTGGTCGGACCAACCCGGCCCGACCCGTTGGGTCCTACCCATCCCGCTAGGTTCATCCTGGTCTGTGGTGCAGGTCAGCCTAGGCTTCCCACTGTGCAAGGTGGCCGCTGTGCTGTTAGGGCATCGCGGGGTGTCCGGCTGCCGCGGGGGAGTAGGATGGTTGTGGGGTGGCAGGGCACCGCGGGGCGCCGCAGAGCAGTAGGGCGCCTCTGGTCGGTGGGCCGGACACGAGGCGGTAGGGTAGAGCCCGTCCATGGCGTGCTTGAAGGAAACCCATCTTATCTGCACCGTGCGGTCATGAACTGCACCTTCACAAGTCTATGGTTCCGATGTTGTCTTCCTCCATCAAACGATTTCAACAAAAAACCATAGGGGATTGTGGAGAGGTAGGGATATGTTCATTTGGCCCACAGTCTCCGTGTTAGAGCAATAACAAGCAGTTCACAACTTTTGAATCACAGAGAATATAAAGAACAGGTAAGGGAGGTATTTAAAACATCAATCCCTAACTTTTCGTTAGATGGAGGACGTTGCGAGGAAGAAGAGGAAGTCATTGGAGATGGTGGTGTCGGTGTTCATTACTTTCACAAGTTGAATCTGATCTGGGCTAAAGTTTCATCCTTGTTCTTCACTTCCAAACAACATTGTTTGTTGGAGGATGAGTATCTTCCACAAATCTCCCAAGGTCTTCCCTTTTCCAACACTTTCCAACTCAGAAAAATGATAGGATCTAACTTACTAATTTATGTCTATCAATTTAATTTACGTTGGCAGAATTAATTGTTGGAACATTCATTTATACAATGTTGGTATAGTATATTTGGAAGAAGTCCATGGGTTAACTCTTCATTAATTACGGTTTTTAGTGGGTTTCTCCCATTAAATGGGGTTCGAGTGGTCCCCACCACTAGAATTCCAATTGGGGGGATTTAGTTCAGGTGGTTTCCACCACATTAACATTCACATAGAAGATTTAAAAAAAGTTAAAATAGATATTATTTTATTTCAATTTTCATTTCCACGAAAAACACAAAATCTATATTTCACCCTCGACCTAGTGCGGTCGAGGTTATGGTCTCATTAAGTGAATATTGGTGATGCGAGTTCAACAGAGCTCCCAGATTTCAATTCCAAACATCGGTTAAAATCTTACAAAAAACCTCTCACACTTTTAAAGTAAGTACCCGAAAAAGAAGTTCCGAAATTCATTTCGGGAACACTAGGCCTTGGAATCACGCACTGTTTATTTATGTGGACTCGTAAAATTTCCATATAATTAAAAAAAATACATAGAATTTCTATGTTTTTACATTATTTAATTATGAGGGTCAAGAATTTACATATTCTGATTTCTGATTTTATAAAATTTATTTATAAATAATTAATAAATTACCACCCAATGTAAAATTTCAATTAATGTCCATATATGGGTGATAAATAGGATACACCCAATGGGTGGACCAAATAGATGTCATCATCCTCTAATCAGTAAAATAGATATGAAGAAGGTTCTAGCATATTGTTAAGGATATAAATTTAGGTCATTTCATGATTTAGTGTCAATTCATAGACACTATTCCATGAATCAAAGTTATGTAAATTATAAACATTGGGGATTTAAGGGGAAAACACATATACCACCTACCTATTGATTTTTATGGTCAAATCATATATTATGATAATTTGATTTGATCCATGGTTATATAAATTTGATGCATCATAAAAGTTCTTGAAAATATGATAAAAATGATTTCCTAGAATTAAAATCACATATTTTGAGAGAATATGAAATAATATATAAGTGGAATCATGGTTTTGCTGACATAGATCCAATTTAACTAACCAAAAGTGATTATGAGATCAGATGGGGCAAGATATATAACATCTTAGAGATTATACCACGGTAGGATTCAAGTATCCTAGGAATTGTAAAAATGAAGGAGAGAAGGGAGAAAGAAAAGAAATAATGTTAGTGGTTAAAAATTGGCATTCCACTCATTTTTAATGAGATACATGTTTAGTGAACATATTTTGGATAACCATGTAAAAAGAATGGGGTTCATACAATAAAATTAACACAACCAACACAATTTTATTTCATTTTTTTTCTAGAAGTTCCACAATCATGTTGTGCAACTAGTTAATTTCTACTAACAATGAGACTTGGCACATAGTTTGTAAAACCATGCACCGATCATGCACCCACATTTAATTTATTATGAACATTATTCATACTGTTGACCAACACATTGAACATTTTAATAAACAATTTTACACTTATTATAGTGATTCATTGTTTCTCAGTAGTATCTACAGAGTTTATGAAAATTCTGTGTCTTGTCTGTTTCTCTGAAAAAGTATGTTTTTTGATCTTGGAACACTAGAAACTCATTCAAAAATATGTGACACCTCTCAGGCCTTATATATCATCAACATTAAAAAACTATTATGTAACCCAATGTTTCGAATTATGTTTAAAATATCATATTAAAAGTAGAGTAATCTAATAAATGAAAAGTTTAATTTATCTAGGAATTTCATGTCAGGTAAAAACATAAGATCATACAAATGTACCAAGCAGTAAATTTATTTAAAAAAAATTAATTATTAGTAAATAATTTCACTTAATTGAATACCATGCAAGTAAATAGTCTGGTATTCAACAATAATATAAAATAAAAACCTTGTAACCTTAAGATTTTATTAAATACTACCATTATATTATTACTATTAAATTGAAAATTATCAATATGAGTTACCACTTCATAAAAACAGTATAAAAATGTATATGAACTCCTTATTCATAGATTATAATTATATTTTAATGTTTATTTTATACACACATAATTTAATATAAATTCTTATCACTTTTACTAACTGAATCACAAAATATTATTTCAATAATAGTTATTATAATTTTTAAATTATTTAATGTGGTAAATTTCATTATGTAGGATAATTTTATATTAATTACTGTGTTAAATAGTTATTTTTCATTGAATAATGATTTTATTGATATGGGGTTATTTATTTTTTTTATTTTAAATTATGAATCTCATATATTGTATATGAAAATAAATAATTTAATTAACACTCATTTAATTTGAATAAAATGGTAAATATTTTTAAAAATACTAATTATTAAAATGAATATTTTCAATAATAATTATAAAACAAAAAATATTTTTTAATTTTAATTGTTATCATAACATACATTGAAGTAGAATAAGATAAGTAAAATTTCATTTTCGGATTCATCACATCATAATTTGGTAAATTGTTTTTTTTAATATTTTTTTGAGAAAATTGTAATCATGATTAATATTTCATCAAGAACAAAAGTGTTAAAATTGGTAATCTAATGTTTTTAAAAATTTAGAAAATAAATTTGAAACATAGAACATATAGAATAAATTTGTATGATCCAAATTAATACATTAATTTTCCAAAATAAATTAAGACCTAAACCACCTAACTCTCATACCATTCCATTAATAACCCTTACTTAATAATTTTTTATAAATATGTGTCACTTTTTGGACCTTTAATAGGAAATAAATTCCATAATTTTTAATTCCACCAAACTAAATATCTCTATTTTGGAAAAACTGCCCTATTTAATTACATTAAAACCCATTTATACATTTTTTTCCTCTATCCTCATCAGTGCACCTCAAGACCCTCTTTTCTAATCGATAAATTATTAGATGATCCTAAATATCATCATAATAATTACCTACCCTTTAACTATATTTTCATGTGCTTCTTATCCACACTCATACCGCATTATAAACATATGTATATAATGAATCTAGTTTATATAATATATTTAAATTTTATTATGATAATGACATAACCATTGTATATTACAATCTTATTAAAATGAAATAAAAAATAAATTTTTTCCCTTGTGTGTGTAAAGAATACCAACTATATGAATGATGTGTATCACATTTTATCACGAAAATTAAAATAAAATAAAATTAATTGTAATACTAATTTTATATGTTATTTATGTAATTAATTATTTTATATAATTATAAATTTATCATTTTATACATAATATTAGAAATAAATGATAAATGGAAAACATACTTCCTAAAATTTACATATCAAGAGGAAAAAATAAATTTATTAATATGTGAAGATATTTTTTTAATCTAAGTATGTATTATTACTACTCTAAATTATAATTCATCAACATTATAAAATTGACATTAATTCCTTATACTTTCATGAAAATGATAATATAAAAACTGGATATCTTCTATTCACATACTCACAAATATATTATAACATACACATATTCGGTTGGTTTAACCTCCTACATGGAACATGATATAAATTTATATAATTAATGGAATTGGAAATTTAATTTTATAAATAATCTTATAAATAATTTTTTTTCATTTGTTATAGTAAAATAAAGATTTTACTCATTAATTAAAAAAACATCATATGTTTGTAAAAAATCATCGAAACAGGATCATCATAGACTTCGTCACAAAACTTAATGACTAAAATATTAATGTAATGAAATTATAAAACTATAATTAATTAAAAATAACCAATTATGGATCCATTAATGATTTATTTATGATGAAAAATTGGAAATAAATTGATAATATCTACACAATTATGAAACTAGTCAAAAGTGATCACAATTACCGACACTCGATATTGAAAATATATAACAGACTACAAATATACGTGTGGGAAATATTTATAAATAAATTTTATAAATGTTTATTAATTTAATTTTTTTTTCAAAATAGGTGATATTTATAATTATGAATGTCATAAATTTTCTTTTACACTTTTTTCACTAAGGTTGTGAACTAGTAAGGGGTTTTTCATCTCAAATTGAACCATTCGAGGCCCGCTTATATTATGAAATGAATTTTTAATTATATAGTTTTTACATAAAGGAGGAATGCATATTTATCATAAATTGTTTTATAAATAATAAATTATTATCAAAATGATATATTTTCCATCTAATTGCAGATGACACAATTTTTACCCTAGTATCAATTATTTTTTATCACTCAATTTCAAGTCATTGATTTATAATGACTCTTCATAAGAATTTATTTCACTACTAAACATGAATATTTTATTAAATGTTATCTTATATTCATATTATTTTAAAAATATGTCTTCATTAAAAATAATTCTTTGTGGCTTTTCAACAAATGGATTTTCAATTAATTGAAAAGTTTCATTTCTTTTTATTATGAATAGACTTATCATTGGATCAAAATATATTATGGAAAAATAGTTGAATGTTCAAGGATATATTATTGAATATTACTTATTAATGATGCAATTCTCAAAATATTCCACTTCACCTTTTTGAAATTAAATATTTAAAGGACATTTTTCTTTTTCTTTAACGATAATAATACTAAGGTTATCTAAAAAATACATTAATGTTTGTTTAATGTGGTCACATATTTCTATAGAAGTTATCATATTATATGATAATTTATTATCACATGTTTAGGTTTTCTAGATTAAAATGTTTTTTAATATATTTCTTTTAAAATTTTATCAAAAGATGTGTTATATTATTACTTACAATGTGACCTTTTAAAAAAGTAATAAATTTTCTTTTAAACCGATTCATTTCCTCATAACTTATGATTAATTTATGATGTTTCTAAAATGTAACCATCCAAATTATTTCACTAGATAGATTCATTATTGCCCTTATATTTTGGAATAAATTACTATCACATCCTATTTTATTTCTAATAATATAATTTTTTATAAATGCACTTTTTAATGTTTTTTATTTCCTCTTTAAATAACCTATATATGATTCAATTGAAAGATATGTGTTCACCTAGGTATCTATAAAAATGATTTAGGAAATTATTTTCTTACCCATATACACCTTATATACATAGTGTCAATATAATATTCACTATCATAATGATTGAATATTTTTTACATATAATGTTATTTTCTATTGTTGGATACCCATTTATTAGCAATTGTTTTATCATCTTAGGATTATTTATTTAATTAATAATTATTTTCATATTTAAATCCACTTGAAATGTATATGAAACAAATTTTACTCTTATAATTTCATTATGAATTGTGGAACATAACTTATTATGTTTACACACGTTCTTTATTACACAAAATGGAAAGTATTTTCGTTGAGAAATTTTATGAAACCCATTATCATTCCTTGTTCTTAATGAATTGATGGTTTGTGATTTTATTGTAGAAAACCATTGAATTTTTATTCTACATGTTGTGGGTGAGACATATATATCCCCCTAATTAATTAGGTATAACTTCCATCACATAATATAATGGTTAAAATTGTAGTGATTCTCAATCATAAATGGAAAACAGGTCGTGATACTTGGTAATCCTAAAGAAAGAAGTGAGTGATGTTGGATCCATCAAGGGATATAGGTGACTGAATATGGATCCATAACCTAAAAAATGTTTTGAGAACTGATCCACTATATTATGAATTTTATTCTTTTTAATGTTATATAATTCTCAACTATTACCCATTTCTATGATATACGGTGTTTTCATGAATTTTTATTAGGTTAAGAATCGATTTATATTCTATGATTTCTAGGAAAAACATTAAAATGTATTCTTATTATTCCCAAATTCCCATATTATACACACTTATGATCTTTTATTTTTATAACTTATGTTTACCCATATAGTGCTTCAGATCTATACTCATTCTTGTGTTTCAACTTCCCCAAGTTTTGATGATATGAAAAGTATGTAATTTGGGGAAGAGTATATTATTTGGAGAATTAGTGGGAGATATTTAATTATTGATGTGGATTTTATATTTTTTTATATAGTTTTTAAATTTCTATTAGTTGAATAATACATATGTCATGTCAGTTAATATTTTATCATATTTCTTTAGAATTATAAACCTTAGAGATCTTTTGAATGTACTATATTGAATTATTTTCTTTATGTCGTGTAATTATACAGTAACATATATTTGATATTTAGATTTTAATTTACTCCCAACCACATTAAACATTTCTAGTGTGATATTAAAAGGAACCCATTCTCTCCACCATCAAAAACCAATTCGTTTCAGTTGTTTTCATCATATATAATCTATCAACATTATACCTCTTTAATATATTATTATATAATATAGAGTTTATCTAAAATAACATGAATGTAACAACCAATAACTACTAGTATAATGTTAGAGGTTACATTACTCTAAGGCTTCAAGATAGAAGTGATTTAGTCTGCTAATATTAAATATTTTAGTAGTTTTGGGGAACACGATACATACATTATTCACACTTTACATTCAGAAAATGTATTATACATTAAAATTGTAGTATAAATTTTATTATATATTATAGTATATCTATGAAATATTTTTAAATTAATATCATCGGACATAATGATTGTAAACTATATGATAGGGAGAGAATAGATGCTCGGTAATGGAAAACATACAATGGAAGCTATCATAGAATAAATAATGTATAAATAATATCATAGAGGTAAAATATTTTGAAATTTTACATATAAATATTATCATAAAATCAAAATATAGCCATGAATGTAATATAAACATAATATAATCTTATATATAATAATAAATTGTTTCTTAGTGACAAAACACATAAGGTCAATCATCTTAATCTTACGATCAATGCCTCATGACATCTTATATACTTAAGTATGAAATATTATAAAAACCCAAACTCATTAATATAATGGAATTTATTTATTCATTCATGGGATATATAACAATTTCCCTTACCCATGAGAAAATAACTCTAATTCATTCATCATATTCTATAAATGAATAGAAATACAATATATAATTCATGTAATCATTTTTGTCAAAAAAAATAGCATATGAAATGAAAACAATTTATATATTAAAGATACAAAAACACATAATCATTAACCATTCATAGAATTAATTTTGATAATATCACTATATTATATCCCAAGTGATGTATATGAATCTCGAATGGGGAAAAAGAAAGATGAAAAATTCCCTTAATATTTCTTTTGAATGTCTATTTAAAAACACGAAGAAAACAATTTTCTATTTAAAAAATTTTTCAATTAAAAATAAAATAATAATGGATATAATATTTTCACGGAGAACCCATCTGAATTTATAGAGGAATATTGATAATGAATAATGGTTATGATAGTAGAAAATTGTGATCATGCCTTAAATTGTAAAAACATTATTTTACTAATTTTTAAAAATGATAAAATGAATTGTTATTGTAAAAAGAAAGATTATTCATTTAAAAATTATATAAATAATAAAAGATATATTACACAATTAACATTAATAATTATTCATCAGTAGATAAGAGATCCCTAAAATAATTTTTTATGAAATTGATATGGATAAATAATGTTCCTCACCAAATATAAAAAATAAGGAAATATTTTCTTATAAGAATTATAATAATGGTACTTTTTATCTAAAAGAATTAAAATTAAAATAATAAATAGAACTAATGAAAACAAATAATTTAAAATAATATAATTTTTTTAGAAAAAGATCCTAAAATTTCCTAAATGGAAACTTAAATAATTTTTTTTTAAATATAAGATTGTGAAAAAACCCTCAGGTATCATCATGATTTGTGTGAATTTTATTGTATTGTATAATAATTCTATTTTAATTAAAAATATATAATGATTTATTTATTTTTTAAATAATTTAAATCATTCCTGTATAATTTAAAATTAAATTTTTGTTAACAATTCTTCAATAAAATCAACATTTAAGGTGTTGACTATTATGTTTCCAATACATGTGTTTATGGTACAATTTCAGTCCCTGAAACAAGGTTTTTGTTAAATAATATAAATAATAAAATAAATTTTATAACTAAATTTTTTTACATTCTATATACTTTTATAATTATATTTTTAAGGCAATCATTAAAAAAACACATCATATCATGGTTATGGTTGTCTGTACTTATTCAGGGTTGATTTTTTTATCATCCCAGTAGATGAAAATGAAATAAATTAAAAAAGTAGTTACATTGAAAGAGTCATAATAAATTTTGAAATAACACATTTATTAAATTAATTCATCTTTCTAGAATCCTATGTATTATATAAATGGAAACTGAATGAAATATTTTTGTAAATTTGGTAGCTTGGACATACACATGAGTGACATTAACATTTTGAAACAGATTGAGGGGTAATAAGGTAGATAATATATTAAATTTTAGAAATAGAAATAATTTCAGAAATACTTTAAATTTTAATTTATTAAATATTTATTAAATTCCATTTGAGTTGAATATGAAAAATGTAATACATCATTTATGGATGTTTTTGTCCCCATGTACATAGTATAAATGTTTTCATATACTCTATGATGTAAAGGATATAGTAAAATGATTCTACCACAAATATAATAACATTTTATTATATAAAATATAATTATTTTTTTATATTAATTTTTTTGAAATATATTTTATAGTGCTATATAATTAAATTACTTCAAAAGAGTCAGTTAAGATGATTATGTCTTCTATGGGAAACCAACAATATATTACACCATATTAAATCTTAAAGTGGGATTTGTTTAATATAATAACCTAGAAGATTCCTATTATTATTTTGGGATGATATTTTTCATGTTTATAGTCATGATAATTGGCGAAATTAGTGTTTATAATTAAGGGGAGAAGGTTTCTTATTATTAGTAAGGTGGGTAGTATACTTGTAAATAATTGAATCTTTTATATATTATATGTCTTAGTTTAGTAGGGTAGCTAAAAATTGTCATATATTAAAATATAAGAAGTATAATGCTGAAGGTAAACTAATTAATGTAATTTACGAGTGTTTTTTACATTATGATGAATCTTTATCCCTTTATTTTAACACAATTATACCTTATTACCCTTAATAATTGGGATAATTTTTCCATGGTTACTATTCAATATGAAAAAAATGAAATTAACAATATAAAAAAATTTATATTATTATAATTATTATGGAAATAATTTTAAAAAATTAATTTTTTATGTGGTATAAAATAATTTTTTTATATGTTCATATAATAAAATGTAAATACGTTTTCAGAAAAATATGTACTATGTATAGAAACTATTTTACAAAAATTTTATTCAAATTTTTTTTATAATGATAATAAATTTATAATTAAAAAATATAAATTTATATTATATTTCTATCTTGAAAACCCCCAATAAAAGAATTAAACAATACAATTATATGCAATGAAAGAAAAATATTTTTTTTAACAGGTTAAAATATAAATTCTCTTTCCCAAAAAAAACCAAAAGATTTAAAATAAAAAATAATTATTGAAAATAATTTATATTAAAAATAAATAACATATATATACTAGAAATTTTTTTCTTAAATTTTTTAATAATTCATATATAACAATAATTCAAAAAATGTTATGGTATTATTTATATCAACATTTTTCACTATTACCCCAAAAAATTACTATTTTTGAAAAATACAAATAATTGACACCATGAAAAATTTTACATGGTACATTAATAAATGAATATTATTTCATCAAATGAAATTTCTATTTTTTCCTAAATTAATTCTAATATCCGGGGAAAATAAAACTTAAACCCCAATAAAAAAATTATTTTTTAATTAGAAATTGATTTTTTTCGGATTCCATTCATAGAAATAACCATTATTTGTTTAAAAAGAAAATATATTAAATTGAAAAAACTATATATTTTATCAAAATTAATTATCCAAAAATATAACTATATTATTTAAATATAAAAATATATTGAAAAAAAATAGTTTTCCAATAAATATTAAATATTATTATCAGTGTATTTTTTTGTTCATTTATAAAAAATTGATAACCAATGTATGAATTTCTATTTGTTTAAATTTTTAAAAAATCATTTTTATATATATTAAATACACAAAAAGTGGGAATGTTTATTTTATGTAAAACCTATAATATATAACAAAAATAAGGTTTTTAAAAAACAGATTTTTGTTTAGAAGAAATTATTACAATAATAGTAATTTTATTACATAGCTATTACTAATTTATTTATATAATCATTATGATAATTATAATCTGATACATTGATATATTTTCTCAAAATGTTTAAATTTTAAAAAAAAATAATAAATTATAAAAAAAATTTAAAATATTCACTAGAATCATTTTTATTTTCCAAGGTGATATAGAACCCTCTTAATTTTAGAAAACTGATTATGTTTTCAACTGTTGTTCATTATTTCCTTATGTAATCTCATTAATTTTATAAGATCATAAATAATTGTTCAAAATTGTTTAGTTCTACATGTATCATAGTTATTGTATAGAATAATCATTTTAATGGAGAATTAATAAAACACTAGGTGTTATATTCTTCCAAACTTGAATAACTTTGATCACTAAAATATCTAATATTACTAACCACTAAATATAGATAACGATATCAAAAATAATGATATGATTCAATATATATTTTTTAATATTATATCAACCTCACTTATATTATGTAACACATGAAAAAATATTAAAAGTATTCCTTAAACCGTATCTGTTTTATTATAAGAATAATTGTTGTGGATGACTTTTCAACAGTGTATAGTTGAGTTAAATTTATTACATAATGAATTTATCTTCCTCTCAAATTTATGGAATAAGATAATAATATAGACATGAATTCTTTCAATAATATATATTCAATTTCTCCATATTTTTGTGAATTTAAATTAGTTGCTAATTATGGTCCTATTTGATGTCTTAATCATAAAATCATTCCCTAATACTTTATGTAAACATCCCTAAAAATTATAGATGAGTGTATATCTGTAATCACATTAATCACGATATTATGGTCATAGTTCCTAATATAACAACATAAGATAATTCCCATTTTATTTTTTTAATTGAATAATCTTGTCCTTTCCCTCATTATTATTTCTATGTTGAATTTTCTTCATGCTTGAGGATTTATTTGATTAGTTCCCTATATCCTTATGGTTGAATAATTGGGCATTGAAAACATCATTCATTCATGTTCATTAATTAGCCTAATGGATATTCTTTCTACCCTTATAGAATAATAACAATCCATTAAAACATGTTCCATGGTGTTCTTTTCAAAATTTATCACATGTTTGAATTTGGATCCTTCTAAGATTCTCCTCTACCTCATTTCATTTTACCTTAGTGCTCAGAAATCCTATTCATTTATTAAATTCTTTTGAAAATATAATACTTAAATAAATATTTCTTCATCTTAATTGAACATGAAACTATACCAACATATAATTAAAAATTTTGAAATAATAGTACCCTAGAATAGAATGGTCTAATCCCATCATGGAAGTAGTTTATCTTACTTTTTTAATTGCATATATATTCCATAACATTTATTACTAGTCTCATAATTTTTCTATTTTACATTACAACACATTCCCATACTATTTTATTTATATTGAGAAACTTTCCCTCTATTTTAGATCATTACTCATGAGGAAAAAGTTTTTCAATGATTACCACCATATAATTTCCTCATTTCGTCATTTAAATTTCATATTCAATTTTAGTTTTTTGATTAATGTCCAAGGTTTTTCACCATTTATAAATAATTAATATTATTATCTAAAAAAAATTACATTTCATCTATAAAAAAATTATAATATATTCATGGAATATGATCTCTTTCTAATATAATAATTGATCAATTGTTTTATAAAACGATAGATAACTATATCACATAATTTTATTCAATTTATGTTAATCATTCTATGGATCAATATGTTTCCCTATGAGATAAATTCTATTTTGCTGAGTTTTTCAGGTTTGTCTTGTTTGGATATGATATTCTTATTTACACCACCCACATTACTAACCACCATATAAGATTAATCCGTAAAATAACTATGGATATTGATATGATTTCTATTTTATTCAATTTTTTCTATCTCTAAAACTGGGAACACAAATTATATTATCCTGATGGATATTAATATGTTTAATAGAAGTCCCTTTATGTTAAATATTCTCAAAAATTATATTTTATTTATATTATTGATCATACAAAAAATGTTCTTCTTAAAGATTTTTCATAATGGTCCAACTAAACATTCATTGATAAAAACATTAACAATTAAATTATGGAAACTTGAATTTGGGGTCCACCATTTTACATGGATACAATATACAATACATCACATCGCAAATGATAAATTTGTTCAGTAGTTGTAGGATACTGGATTCATACATGATTCTCAAATTATATTAATGAAAATTTATATAAAATAAAATTAAATTGAGAAAGATATTATTTCTTCTTTTATATTCTTAAAATCATTCAAATATCACTTATTTGTTCCCTAGGAAATGAAAAAAAATAATGGATGAGTTAATATTCTCAGTAAGGGAATGAAAATGATGAAAAATATCCTAGAATGAATAAGGAATTAATAATATGGTATGAAAACTAATCAATTATTCTAGAAAATTAACATCAAGAATTATGTATTTATCCATTTATGGCGTAATAATATAAAATAATAACATGTATAATATCAACTAGTTTCATAATGATAGAATGTATAATTCTAGAAATCAAAATCATATCATCTAGTCCTCGTGACATGTCATTATATCTAAATATGAAAGGTATATTCCGATTACCCAATCAGGTTTGTATCACGAGACATACCAATTAATTAAGGGGATGCCTAAACTTATGCCACCTATATAACATATTTTGTCCAATTCATTCATCGTAAAAAATAATAATAAAAATACAACACATAATCAATATGATAAGTCATATTGAAAATCTAGAATATGAAATTTCAAAATTTTCACTAGTCAATAAACAACAAAATAATCATAAACCATCAAGAAAAATAAGGTTCAAGACATAATTATATTATATCTCCAATGAAACATAATTACCTTTTATAAGGCCCCAACCTTAAAGCTTACTTAATCTTGAGTTATTACAAGATTACACATTGAGGATCTTTTCAGGTTTAGAGTTTTAGAGAATTAGATCATGAAACATGCATTATATTCCACATTTAAACAAAGTGGTTACATAAAAGACAATATTTATTCTTCCCATCAACGGAAACCTATTTAAAATAAAGCACGGATTCTTTCTTGACACATCCTTGACACTATCATCACATCATGTACCTTTCCCTTGACATGTGAAAAACATTTCAAAAACATGGGATGAGCATAAAAAGCTCAGCAAGGGTTATAAAAATATGGAAAGGAAACATGAGTTCATATATACATAAGAATGAAATCATACTTTACCCATAAAACATAGGCATATCAAATCATGAATAACTCATAGAAAACATAGGATATAAAGGTAACTTGAGGCATTCATAACATTCTTACGTAGGGAGTAACCCTCTTGGTTACGTTTGGAATACCCATCACAGTATATTCCCTAAATCTCTTCGGAGAAACCTTAACGTTTCACTCCTTCGCGTTACCCAATGCATTGGAGAGATATATCGGGCTCACCCGCCCTTAGTTTATCACGGAACCACCCGTTTTCATAACAATGACCAAGAACCATAACATAAATGTGTCACATAAAACATGCATAAATGAAACATAACATTTCCACATTTCAATCACAATATAACATTTTAGTATATTGAAAATAATGAATCCATTCAAAAAGAAACCATTTCCAAAACCATTTAAAACATTTAATAAAGAGATTTTTGAATCAAAGTGTCCCATACCACCTTGAAGCTTAAAATTTTAAACGACTAATATCCATATAAATAAATCCTTAAAAACATTTTGAAAACATGGATATTAATAAGAACAAATAATTAAAACATTTAAAACAATATTTTGGTTAAAGGGGTTTTACCAAAATTAGAGGCACTTGAATACAATAATTGAGGAATAACATTTAGTCAAAACTTTATAATATCATGAGAATAAATGAATTCATGATATAATACTCCAAAGGACAGTATATACACCATATAATAGTGAATTGGTGCATAACAACAATGAACCCTCAATAGAAATGTCAAATGTAATGAAATCCCTTATAAAGAAGGTATCCTTAAATTAAGGACAAATCAATCTCAAAAATATGTGTGAAAAATATTAATACACCCAATATAAGTGGATATTAAGCTTAAAACAATAAAAGGTCATTCACACATATTCAATGGATGACATATTCAATGACTACATGTTGAACCCAAAGAAATCGAAATTGGGTTAAAAAGTTCCCTTGACAGCCTAACGGCATCACATCAAAATGAGTTGATGAGAGATAAAGAGTGTATCTCATCACATGGACATAAAATTTAAATCAATAAGGATATATGAGAACATATCCCATCATAACAATATGTAAATTAAAAGGCCTAACAAAAGAAGTCTTTTTAAAAAAGAGGAGGGTGAAAGGTTCCCTTACCGACTTGGGTATCTTTCAAAACATACACCCAATGAAAGAAGGAAAATAGATCATTGATGTAAATACTCATAAACGAAAGTATATTACACAAATAGTAGAATAATGGGCAGTACATACACCACTCAATGGAATTTGTGGCAAATGTAGCATAAATCTCACAGGAATAAAAGTGAGATGAAAAATCCCTTACGAAAACTCGGCAGCCTAACGGCGCCACATAAAACTGCCGAATATGGATTGATGAGATCAAATAGGGTATCTCATCACATTAAAATAAATTGTATAGAAAGTGGAATATAAAAGAACATCCCCCAACATTACAAAGAGGAGATTAAAATATGTGACATAAAGGAGAGTACTTAAAAAGAAAGAGAGAGGTTAGATCACTTACGAAAGTTCGGCAGCCTAACGGCGCCACTCAAAACTTCCAAAATGGATTGATGAGTGAGAATAGGGTCTCTCATCACATGAACATAAAAATTACAGTAAGTGTAATATAAAATATCATCCCAATAACAAGAAAGATGAGCTTTAAAAGGAATGACATAA
Organism: Viscum album; assembly: GCA_963277665.1. Lineage (NCBI taxonomy): Eukaryota > Viridiplantae > Streptophyta > Magnoliopsida > Santalales > Viscaceae > Viscum > Viscum album. The sequence continues at coordinate 1,023,488,786 of OY728143.1, forward strand.
AAGTGTGTACTTAAAAAGAAAGAGAGGAGTAGGATCCCTTACCTCGGGTCCGACTTGACTCGATCGTTCTTTAACGTCCTGAATAATAAACTTGAGTTAATCTCTACTTGCTTAAGAATCTTTTTCAAGTTCATTATTTATTTTATACCATGTTATGAACATCATGTAATCATTTAAGTTAATAATTTTCATTTTGTCGGTATTTGGTTCTTAAGTCAAAAATAGACTTCTCACACTTACATGTTGTTAATTTGGTCAAAGTTTCATTATATCCAGAATGATATTAATTATTTGGATAACATATATATCATATATATTCATCATATACATGTATTTATAATATTACATCACATTTAGAGGTAAGAAATGTAATGCATCGTTCATGGAGACGGTAAGCCGTACGTACGCATGAACGCTACTTCCATTTCTATTTCGTATTTTCTGGAATGGAATAATAATGATATAAGAGTATATTATAATACCAGTATAATAACATATATAAAATCATTAACTTTATCCTTTACACATCCCACATATGGTATTCACGAATCAAATCACTTTCAGGGGGCGGTAGTCCGCACTTCCTAAAATGAAGATATCGTGTTTACCCATAATGGAAACCATAAAGGTATTCCCAAAATGAAAAAACAGAATCTTAAAGAAAACATAAACATATCATATATCATATATAAATATAGTGACATCATAATGGCCACATTTTAATGTGTTAAATGAGTATTGAACAATCATCGTTTCGGGAGGCAGAATTTCGCCATCCACGGAAACCGTATGTTCTTTAACCATTTTATGTAGTTGTGTGAGACTGTAGCTCAAATAAATATTATAAAAACATCCTAGTATATTGATGATACTGGTGTTGTAACAAAATAAGTAAATAAAAATAGTTTAGGGGGTTGGACAAGCATAATAAAACAAATGAACATGAGAGAATGAATTACCTTTAAAAGTGTAACTCCTTTTGATTTGATCCTAAAGGCTTCCTTGAAAGGATTTTGCCAAATGGGAATCCTCTAGGATTAGGAGAGGGATGTGGAGAGAGAAAATGGGCAGGGGTTGGCCGAGCCAAAGGCTTTAGGAGTGTGTGAAATGAGGTAGAGGTGGGGGCCTTTTATAAGAGGAGAGGAGGGGCACTTTTGGAAAGTAAAGAAATATTACTTTATTTGAAAATGTGTTTCGATTTTAAAAGGTCCCACATTGATATAATTCGTGTCTAAGGTGGTAAGGGTTCTAAATCCACTCATCCAATTGGTTTTGGACATGTGTAGTGCATAGATTTTACATTATCTTTCCATTTTATTTAAATCGTCAAATAATGATGTCATCACTGCATCATTATTATGTCATAACTAATTTAATTTATTTAATGTCTAAAAATTATAAAAAAATATTATGATGTATAAAATCTTTTTATCTTTCCAATGACTATTTATAATCAAAAATATGACTTGTATAACCCCACTTAAAAATTGTTTTATTAAAACATATCATGTTTGTGTCATTTTTACTTTTACATTAAATAAAAAGTTATTTATGTCATTTCCCAACCAAAGTGGATCCATGGGGTCCACAAGTTGACCCATGGCTTGTCTTGGTCGGACATTACACAACCAATGAGGGTAAGACATGTTTCAATCTCATCTCATTTTATTAAAGCATTATTTTTACCTTAAACTACACTAATTACCACTAATCGCGATTAAAAACTTAATAAGTTACTATTCACCAAAAAATTATTTTAATCTCATTGAACCACATTTTACTTCTTAAGGACAAAAATATATGTCGGATTTTTGAAAATCAAAACACAATGATGGAAAAATTTCATTTAAATGGAAAATCAGTTTTTATAAGTACCACTTAGTGGTTTCACTATTCATCAAAAATTGATGTTTTTCAGAAAAATCCCAAAAATTCACCCTAAGCTATATTTGATATTCTGAATTCAAAAATGAAGTCCGTTTTACAAAATTCAAAACATATAAGTCACATTAATTAATTTAATAATTAATTCCCGCTGTCATGACAAATAGCGTGTTTTTATGAAACAATAAGTATCAAAAGATTGACACTAGTTTAAGTCTGATTTCAAAGTGAAATTAATTCCAACGACCACTATTGGATTTAATGGTAAAAATATTTTCTAATTTCACTTTAAAACCAATTCAAAATATAATCTAATCATATAAATAAATTAGATTAAAAAGTGGTTTTGAATTAAAATACAACATTTTACACTATTCATTAAAAAATGAACTTTATCGGAAAGATACAAAAAATTTACACAAAGTAAATTTTGATGTCCCGATTCTTAATAAGAGTTTTATTTGGTCCAAAAGAATGTTTAAGAGTGAACAAAACTATATTTAATGACGGTTCTCCATCAAAAGGTGATAAGTGAACCTTTAGTGAAAACTAGGGCATATACGCCTAAAATTGAATTCTTTCCGTATTTTAAGCCTTTATCTTTTATTGTATAAATGTAAAAACATTTAAGACCATATATAATCATATTTTAGTTATTTCTATCCATTCCCGCCATTACAACGACTACATGTCAACTACCATTTAAAATAATATTATTTTATTATTAGAGTGCAATGTAAGATTCCCAAGAAACTCGTTGTTGCGTGTTGGGTACGCCATCGAGCATAGCGTCCCCTTTAAAGTCATATTAATATTTTATTCACAAATATGGATAAATAAGAAAATGTCATATTCTTTATTTACCTGGGGTGTTACACCATTAATTGATTCTTTTCATAGAATATGAAAAACATTTTCAAAGGCATTATAAGCGAACTTTAAAATCAAAAGAATTATCTACTTCATTTTTAAGAATTTTTTGTTATAAATAATCTCAAAAAATTGGAATAATATTTTCAAATAAAACTAATTATAAAATGTAACAGAATTTTGATAAGGAATAATTTATATGTAGTACGAAAAAAGTGGTTATATAGTAAATGTTAAAAGTCAATAGTTTCCCACTAATATAAATATTAAAATACATCACAAATAGAAAAAATAATGATTAATCCGTAAAAAATTAAAATATAAAAATTAGATAAAAATAATTATAACAACAATTAAATATTATATAATAGCTCTTATAAACCAATTTTGATGAACATGTATATGGAGGAAAAATATTCCCTCACAAAAAGGGGAAATAGGGTCATCATTTCTTATTAACATAATATAGGTGGCATTGAATACCAAATGAAGTAAGTAGTAATGAATAATATAAAAACACATATGTAACTAGAATATAAGAAAATATATGGGATTCTCAGATGAAATATCATTTAATTACCCTTGTGAAATCATAAACATAAAAAATCCCGAATAAGAATTTGATTTGAAAGAAACTCTTACTTCATGAATGATCTTGATCTATATGTGTTGAAACCACATATATAATAAATTTAAATATATTAAATATATATATATATATATTAATATTATACATCACTTCTTTAGATATCATGATTACCAATTTTTTATCAATTCTTTATTAAAAGAAACTATTGGGGTGTTAATTATTATATTTCACATGCTTGTTTCTATTCAGTAATTTTTCCATATATCATAGTCATGATTTAATCCAAAATATAATCATAAAAGTGTTTAATTATCATTTATATAATTCCTTATACATTTACAACCATCTAATTATGTAGTTCATGAAAACTGAAGCTCGTCATTTGATTGAGATTGTACTTAATATGTTTGTAATATTGTCTTTTCAATTATTAATATGGATGATAATGAAATAAAATTAAATAAAATATTAAATCTAAAAATTCATAATAATTTTATAAATTTCATATTTATTCATTAAATCCATATTTATGACCCTCTATTTAAGGATCAATTAAAAATATTCATCATATTGTAATAGTGTTATTCCAATCGTTTTCACTATCAGCTTTATAATTATCCAACGGGGTGAAGAGTAAAAATGTTGATAATATTTTATCAATATATAGTAATGAAAAATTAATAAATATAATAAATATTAATTAAATATATCATTATTATCATCCAAGTGACCACAATGAATTTTTACCAAAATCCATTAGAAAACTGGAAACATTTTCATAACCATTTGATACCAGTTGAAAAACCACTTCTAGGAATTGAAATATTTTTAAAATTAATTTCATAATAATATAAGTATATTCAATTTCAAAAATGATTCTGGAATATAAAACCCATCCCATCCCATCATAGTTTTTGAATCCAACATGGTACAATATTATAGAAGAGATCCTATAATCAATTATCATACCAAAACTCCTAGGGAACTCATATTTCACTAAAAACGGATATCTATACTGTTTTGTAGGAACATAATGTATTCCTTATATAAATTTATCTAGGAATATAAGTCATAACCAAACTAAAATTTAAAATATTCTCAAATTATTCTCTATAATTCCCCATCTTAATGAAAAGGAATACAAATAAAGTAATCAAAAAAATAAATGGAATTAACAACACTCTGTGATTAATAGATACATAAAACAAGTTCCAACGGATACTATATAATAATTAATAAATAAATTTCCATAAAAAATCATTTATATGAACATGAATCCTTATTTAAAACCTTAACCCTTTTTTAAACACATATAGAATAAATGAAACATAATATAATATAAAATAAATCAATAAAACATGATAAAATATTAGAATATAAATAAATGACACATATCCATACACAATAGAAATATATTTCAATGTTTTTTGGATATAAAATATTACATACCACCATTAATATAGTTCTGGATATCTATCTTAAATTAAAATGGAATCATTTTTTTCTTACATTGTAAAAAATTATACATACACAACATAATTTATATTCGGCATGACCCATGTCTACATTCATAAGAATAGTACAATGATCTCAATGAATCATATATAATTCATTCCTAATATCCACACATATTCATTATATAAATTTTAAATTTAACATATAATTAAATATGGAGTTCCTTATACATAGAATAAATTACTCATAACTACCATGGAAACACTTGTTCATAGCTTCAATTGACCCATACATTGACTAAAATGAATAATATGAAGAGTTAAAGAATGAATACAATGCATATAATTACTAATATTGTTCTAATAGATTGTAATTATTCAATTAATTCTCATATAGATGACATATATGAGTATTATGAGACTTATCAATTTTTCTAGCCCCTATACATGTAATATAAATATTATTAAAAAAATTATAGACCTTTTTCAAACTATGAAAAACTAATTCCAAACACTATAAAACACTTAAAAAATGTATAATGTAGATCTCCTCACATTATTATAGTAATCTGAGTTTGAATTTGATATATGAACTAGAATCAAATTTAACATAATAAACCATATCCAATTTCACATTTTCCAAATTCACTTATCCTGATGAATAACACTTTCTAGATGAATACCTTCATCTTAGTATTATATACTTCTTCATGAAGGTCAACATATCTAAAAAAAATATCTTCATACTAACAATATTACAACATATATGTAAATAAATATTCAGAATTCAGAGAATGAAAATCAGATTCAAAATATATATTCATACAAGTGGATCCCCATTCAATATTTTTAAGCATGAATTAGTGAACTAACTATAGTAAATGAGAACATTGAATAATAAAACCATCTTATTCAAAATATAATATTTATCTAATTTCATATATACATAGACTAGTTCTAATTAATACCACTTGAAAATAATTCATTATTCATACATATTCTTCATAATTATTCACAGAACTTGTATATTAATGATTCATATAAACATGATCTAAAAAATAATTATAATTGTTCATATGTTATCTCTTTTTACAAATTTGAGATTTTTTAAATGGGTTATATATTTTATGTTTATTATAAAAAAACATTACATTTTTACTCATCAACCCCTTGTTAATTATCATATTATCTATTTTAATAAAAATATTTCAATATATTTCTTCCTAAGATATATCCCCGTCAAAATGATAGAAAAATATAAATTTATAAATCCTCCTATATTATTGTTTCCCATATTTGTAAAGTAAAAAACATATAGAAATAATGGACGATTCATTTTGTCTACCCCCCCCCCCCCATTTGAGAAAATTATCTACAGACTGTATGACATATGGGACTAGTTTGACATACTGATTCCTTAGAGGAAATGTGGATCAACACTCATTTTCATACTCTACTATTTAAATCCATCCTTGGGAAATGGTTTCGTGAAAATTTTAGTTAACTATTATTTTATGGGAAAAAATATCTTGAAAAATTTATCATTCATTAGTGCGTTAATAAATCTATAAATTATATGTATTTTATTTAACCATAATTGATGAAATATATTCCATTAATGATTAATTTATCTTTGATTATCAAAACCAACATGTAGTCATATTATATCGTTTTGAAATCATTCATTGGGGTTTGTGCATCCATCTGTGAGGACGTGCAGCAGTTGCCCCGCATTCCCAATTTCCAAAAGTTGGTGGCATCCATTCCATATTCAGGGACATTTTCTCCTTGATCGAAACAGGATGATGGGATGCCAGTTCTTCCATCCGTGGATTAGTCCTTGGAACTCATCATCTAGTCTGGGAATTCCTTATAGATTAAGTCAGGGTTCGTAAATCATGTTCCTAGTGCCATGTCTTTTTGGATGCCGGTTAATTACACTACTTCTGTCAGTACATTCCATGGGGTCTTGACATGGTAGAAACCTTTGGTCAGAGTAGATGGTAACATCAGGCATGTTGGGTCATCTATTGAAGAGTGGACATTGGGGAACAAGTATTCTTCCTCATAAGAGAGCATCTCAAGGGCACAGAACCCAAGGCATCCCATGTCAGCAATGGGGTATTATATGCCTGAGGCATGTCTCTGAGGTTTTCCTCAGCTTCCCATGTTTATCATTGGTTATGGTGTGGGTTTATCGTCTTGCATATATGGTTACACCATAGGTGTTCCTTCTATGGTTTTCCTCAGACATCTTCTGTTTTTCATGTGGTAGGCCGCAAGTTTAACATCTTGTGGAGATGGAATGAGGGTGATCAGAACGTCCCATAGAGATGGATCAAAGGTTGTGTGTATCTTATAGGTAAGATGAAACACTGTGAATGCTGGTATGGACACCACTGGGGGTGGATCAGGGAGTGTGCACACAAGAATGGGGGAACACCAAGGTTTACCATTGGCTGGGATTGAAACTCAGGGAGGTTTCCGATGTACCAAATGCAGATAACAAGGATCAAAACCCAAGTAGTTATATGGGGTGATGAATCAAGGAGTACATAGATGACAACAACACAAAACATGCTAGGCCTTACATGTGGAAAATGGCCCATGTAATGCTTAAAGAAGTGAAAAAATGGTTGACATGATCCCACCGAGATGTGGCAGCCCGGGTAATAATCAAGATGGATGATGGAGGTTTGAATTAAGTGGATGGATAATGATATGGATCCGAAGTGAGGATGACGGTGTTGATGGGATTGAGCCTTGAAGAGACTTCCTGCATATCCCCTTGATAGGGAATCAATGTTGACATAGTTCGGTGGGACTATGGGACACATGAAGAGGAGGCCCATGAGAATGGATGCAAGGATGGGACCCAAAGGAAATAGAAACTCTAGGTTAGGGCATGATCTTACCTGGACACATGGGATTGAGTTATTGATCAGGACGAGACATGGGTGCTGGTCTTGAACCTCATGGAGTCTTCCTACATATCCCTTTAGTACGGAATCAAAGTCCGTGTATTTCATCTGACGACGGCTTTCTATCGATTATGGACATCAATGGCTTATCATCTATTGAGGTTGACAAAAGCTTATCCTTGAATGGGGGAACAATGGCTTACCACTGATTGAGGTCCATTGTTTAACACCATACAGGATGGGGGTGAACCAATGTGAATGTGGACTTGGGGCCCAGATAGATGGTGGGCTTGAACGTGAGGGAGGCTTCCTACGTACCTCCCAAGAGCAAGGATCAAAAACGACATAGTTTATGTCGAGGTAACCAACATGATGGTGGTCAGAACCAATGAGGTGTTGGGCTTGAACCATAAGGAGGATTCCTACGTACCTCGCCTTAGTACGGATCAATGTCTGTGTAGTCCAGGATGGTGTTTGGGGCATACACTCTAGGATTCCAAAGGTGTTGGCTAACCGACGTGTAGATGGTCGGAATGACCGGGTTGGTGGGCATGAACCTCAGGGAGGCTTCCTACGTACCTCACCTTAAAAAGGATCAAAGTACACGTAGTTCAGTTTGGTATGTGGGGAATACACTCTAGGCTTCCCACGGTTTTTGTGAACTGACGTGATGATGGTCGGAATGACCGAGGTGGTGGGCATGAACCTCATGGAGGATTTCTATGTACCATTCCTTGGAAAGGATCAAAGACCACGTAGTTCAGGTTGGTGTGTGGGGCTTACACTCTAGGTTTCCCAAAGAGGATGTCGTGGTCAATTATTACTAATATAATCCTACGTGAGTCATGCTTGGTGTGAGAAACTATAGGCAGTAAGGACCTAATGATCACAACACAAAGGTGCACCCATGAAGCGTGGTGAACGGGGCTTACTCAAAGAAGCAGCATGGGTACCTCTATGGGTGGGAAATGGTGAATAGGGATTACACATGGAAGCTACCCATGTGCCACTATGTAGTAACAATGGTGACTGGGATTACACAAGGAAGCTGCCCGGGTGTCGCTGCTATGAAGCGACAATGGTGAATGGTTCTTACACAAGGACGATGGTCAGGTGCCGCAATGAAGCGACATTGGTAGATGGAGATTACACAAGGATGTTTTCCAGGTGCTGCTATGGAGGGACACTGGTGAATGGGGATTACATAAGGAAGATGCATGCGTGCCACTATGAAGAGACAATGGGGAATGTAACACACACAAGGAAGCTTCTCGGGTGCCGCTATGAAGCGACAATGGGGAATGGTGCTTACAAAAGGATGTTGTCTGTGTGCCTCTGTGGAGTGACAATGGTGAATGGGTATTATGCAAGGAAGCTTCCTGGGTGCAGCTATGGAGCGGCAATGGTGGATGGGGATTATGCAAGGAAGCTACCCAGGTGACACTATGGAGTGGAAATGGTGAATGGGGCTTATGCAAGGAAGCTGCTCAGCTGCCGCTATGGAGAGGCAATGGTGGAAGGGGCTTACAAAAGGAAGCCAGAAAGGTGCAGCTATGGAGCGGCTATGGTGAATGGGGCTTACGCAGAAAAGATTCACATGTGCCGCTATTGGGAAGCAATGGTGAATGGGGAATATGGAAGGAATCTTCCGGGGTGCCGCTATGAAGCGACAATGGTGAATATGGATTATGCAAGGAAGCTGGTCGGGTGCCGCTATGGAGAGACAACGGTGAATGTGGATTAATCAAGGAAGATACCTGTGTTTTCTTCCTCATTTCTGGTCATGAGGACATCCCAACTCACTGGTGGGTTGAGGCTTTCACCTATGCACTAGTACATAAGCGGGATAACACCAAGGGTGTTGGAATAAACCTGAACAAAGGGAGATGAAAAGTGTGAATCACATGCCCGATATTTGGAACGCAATGAGGGAGGTGTTGTGATAGAGGATAACTGTTGAACATGTTCAAAACACATCATCCATATTGTGCAATACTGAAATGGGGACAAACAACAGAGGGTCGACTACTGACCGTGTTCGTAACACAGGACCTGACTCAAAGTGTTGTCCAAATTCTTATGTGGCCTTGGCCCAGGATGATAGGTGAGCCGATGCAGCCTGGGACCTGGCCGTTAGGACGTCCCTTTTAACATGGTAGTGGATGAAGATCTGAATAAAGGACATTAAAAGCTTGTAGTTGATTGATTGAATGTTTTAATGGATTCCAACGCTATTGAAATTATGCCATTGTAATCATGGCATTAGGCATCTTATGCTTGGAGAATAAGGTATCTCTTCCTTAGAGCAAGAGGTGTCCTATTTTTGGAACATAGGTTGTACCACAGTTTATAGTCATATAGAGATGAATATTGGAATATAAATCTTGGAGCAGAAGCCATCTCTCGTATCAGGCAAGAGGTATCCTATGTTTGGGACTTAGGTATTACTAGATTTTAAATTCATGTAGAGAGAATTGTTAGCATCTTATTCTTGGAGCACAAGGCTTATGTTGTATTGAGAAAAACACATCCTAATTTTAGCACATATTGAGTACTAAAGTTTATAGTCATGTAGATAAGACTATTGGGATCTCATGCTTGGAGCATCAGGCATCTCCTATCTATTGTAAAATGAATCCTATTATTTGCACATAGGGTGTAATATAGTTTATATTCATGTAGATGAGTCTTTTTGGCATCTTATGCTTGGGGAATAAGGCATATATTATATTGAATAAGAGGAATCTTATGTTTGGAACATTGGGTGTGCTATAGTTTATAGTAATGTAGAGAGGACTATTGGAATCTTATGCTTGACGTACAAGGAATATCTTATATTGAGTAAGAGGCATCATATGTTTTTCATATAAGGATTACTGCAGTTTAAAGTCATTTCGATTGGAATATTTGGAAAAAGGTGCCTAGCAATGGTTGGTGTTGGGACTTACGCAAGGGTGGCCCTTTCTAGTTCATACTGGCATAGGAGCCATGTGACAGTGTTTGGAGGAGTTTCCTGAGTAATTGATCATCCCAAGGTACTCAGGGAATTGATTAGGAGAATCTCAACTCACAACATGGGAATGGATCCAAGAGTAATATGTCAACTCAAGGTGTTTCATGGTGTGTATAGGAGGCTCTAAACTCATGGTAATGCATAGGTGGAAGAAGGCAGTGCATAAGGGAAAAATGGAAAATGCTAACATCCCTGCCAGAAATGTTCACGGTGAGACTCTCAATTTTTCATGGGGGGCTTGTGGAGCATGGACTCAAAGAGCAAAGGCAGCTTGCAGAGGAATGTTCTCTCAAATTGAAAAGGTCTCTCACAGAGAAAAGACCTCTCGCAGAGCAAAGGGTGATCATGAAGAATGGACTCATGAAGCTACATCATGAAGAAATCTACTCGCAGAGCATGGACTCGTGGAGCTGTATCATGAAGGAAGCTACTCTCAGAGGATAGACTTGCACAGAAGCAATAGGAAAGATGCTTCTCGTAGAGCATGGGCTCACGGAGCTACTTCGCGAAGGAAAGTGGAGCTATGTGAATTGGGAGATCGGCCACCCAAGGGGAAGAGTGGACCGCTTTGCGAAGGGGGTGAGCTGGGTATTTATAGGGGAAAATCACCATGATGCAGTGCTCACTCGGAGCAAAGATTGAGCATGCACCGTGGTGGGTCGCGAATGTCAAAGGGATTCACAGAGCCATCCCACCTCTTTTCTTTGTGGTGGGGTTTCGAACATCAAAGGGGTTCGCGGAGCCATCATGCCTCCTCGATTCATGGAAGGTTTGTGAAAGTCAAAGGGTTTATCAAAGAATCCCACGTCTTTGCTACATGGCGGTGCTCTGCAATCGCCAATAGGGCTTTGTAAATGGGCTTCGTGAACCAGTTTTCCATCCCGACTTCAAATATCCATAACTCCTAATCCGTAACTCTGTTCGGGCCCTGCAACCTACCAAATCGAAGCTTTCAAAACAGGATACGACGTTGGTTCATGTATGGAAGCATTTGGAAATTTTTGGGGAAACTATTTCTAGTGTCATCGTATATGTTATACTATAGTTCATGGAACAATGTTCTCATGTATATTAATTTAGTTTTTTCTTTATTTAAAACGACAATCTCTGATTTAGAGAATCATGGAGTTTTAAAAAAAATTATTATGTTTAGCTGATATACAAATTTTCATTTATTTATATGAAAACACAACCAATTTTAATCCTTATATCATCAACAATACCTACTAAATCTACATATATAAAAATTGTCAAATAAAAATCATTTGTAGCAATAAATAATTATAAAATTAATTGTGCCTCTGATATAACAAAAATCCACTTTCCAACCATGAAATGAGGCTCTTTTGGGTCACTTATATTCTAACAATAAATTGTAACATCATATACAATATCATCAATTGGTGATTTGGAGTATAACTATTTTCAACAAACATCAATAAATCAATTGGATCCAATTACCGTCAATTTATATAATTTTACAACAAAGTTAGCATTGAAATTCTATAAGAATATATCATTGAATCATTATTCTAAACATCATTAGATTTATTATATCATACATCTATTGAGAAATAAAAATTATATCTTCATCTTTTGAGATTAGTAAACCCATAAACATCTGAACTCACAAATAATGTTTACATAAAATAACATATTAATCCTAATATATAATTATCTAAAAACTCCTTCTTCAATTTCAGTAAATATATCATTATATATATATAAACATGATTTACAAGAGACATCGTTTTGTATTCGTTGTTATACAGGGTGTTAAAAAATCATAATTCTTTGGAAATTAACTTAATCCATAATGTTACAACATATAATACTTTTATCTTAGGTATTTAGAATTTCATATATTTCATTATTTAACATGAAAAAATAATTTTTGTCTTCTCACAAAAATAATCTCTAATGTTGTTCTCTAAATTCCCCGTCATTTAGAAATTCATTATGAAAAGAAAACTAGACATCCATTTAAAAAAATTATTTGAATTGTGATGAAATAATTTGAAATATTATAATTTTTTCTAGTCTTGGAACTGATGTGATAGTGTCAGGAAGAACTTTTATTTCAACATGATAATAAAATCTGCACGAAGAATTTTATTATTTCTTAGAACCTCTCAATTATCATTATTTTTTTCTAGTATTCCAAATTTTTTTAATAATTTTTTTATATATGTATTATCTAATAATTACTATGTTTCCTTATTATATATGTGATCCAACTGATCATTTATATCATTATAGAACTCCTGATGATCCAAATATCCATCCAAATATCTATATTCTACATAAGAAAATTGTGATTTATGGCTTATTGTCACCAAAATTCTTTATTTTTAATCCTTATTTCATAGATTACTAATGTTATTTTAGACATGGAAATTGATATCCAATCATGAATGTGTTGAAAAATTAATGTTGTTCACCGTCATTTGAGTTTTCTAAATCATTATTTTCATCATGAATTTATCTGAACATTAACTACTCTCATAAGTTTAATCATATTCTTTTATATAAACTTATTCATTTTCATAACTTCTATACAATTATTATTGGAGATTGTCTTCCTTCATTGAATAACCCATCACATTGAAATTATTCGAATATATAATATTCCATGTTTTTTTAACATTGATATCATTTTCTATTTTTATTATGGGCAAATAAGATAGAATCAACTACTAGTTATTCAAACATACATGAATTATAACTATTGACATTGATAATGTTGTGGATGAAAAAATATTTCAGTTATTTTAATCATTGATGTTATTCAGAATAAATATCATATAACAATATATCATAATTTATATTGTATAAGGATTTATTTTTAATAATAATTTCAACACAAATATCATATCTATAGAAATAAATTGATAATAAATAATAAACCAACATAGTTCAATCCATCTAAAATGATATATTGTTATTCCCTTCACCCTCAATACATTTTTGTGGTGTGTATGGTGAACTATTTTGATAGAATTTCACAATATTTACAACTTAAGGCTCAAACATCCAACATTTATATTCATCACCACTATCTATCTAGATCATCTTTAAGAATATTCCTATCTCATTCAGTTCACTTACTCTAAAACATTTATACATCATTAGAGACAAAAAATATATATATCATAAACATAATCTATGTATTATATGTAAAATCACCCAAAAATTGAATCAAAATATTAATATCAACATTTTGATTTCCTACGCACGAGCTCGCAAATATAAAAATGGATTAGATCGACAGTATGAATTGATTAAAACCATACATTATTCTATGAATAGTTTACAATATTTTCCATTTGACATATATATAGTATCCAATACTTTTCTATTTTGAATATATTAATATCACAAAAATCATCAACTCTTAAATAAAAATTCATATTCTATCTTCCATGAATGACCATATGTTCAATACCATAAATGATTTTTTAATTTCATTGTTAAATAAAAATAATTCTTAGTATCAGTAGACATAAATAGATAAACCATATACATTTACCACTTAAAAAAACTATCAATATTTAGATATTTTCACCAAATTTTTTTTAAATTTTTTGTTTTAAATTAATTTCCATTAGTACATAATTAAGACACCTTAAGAATATTTTGTATCTATTATTTATAAAAAACACATTATTGTAATTCAATAGATCTTTCCTAATCACTTCAAATACAAAAAAATTAATTTTTAGTGCCCCTTAATTTAATAAGGACAATTAACATGAGTTTCACTTTTCAACACATATTAGGTTCATGAAATCTCCTTTAATGTGATAGGAACATCCACTCTCTAGAATCCATGGATTATTCCATATTTTTATTTTAAGTTACAATTAAATAATTAATTATTTTACATTAACTATTCTATTTTTCTTATGACGAGTATTAAAACTAATATTTTTTGTGGTAGGTGGAAGAAGAATCCATTTTCATATTGACTAATATGGCCAAATATTCAATTTACTTCTTCAAGAACATCAAACCTCTTTTATTCATTTTATCCTATGGTTTCTATTTTAATCTTACCATTTTTCATCTTAAATGGTTGAATCACCCCTAAAACATGACTCACAAAAAACATAATAATTTTATTATATTTAAAATTAATTCAAAAAATTTACTTAGAATCCTCTTGTTCTCCATTGTTCCAAAAAACATAATAAAAAATCATACACAAAATTTTAAACAATATGATGTTAAAAATTCAATACTTGTCTTCCATACTTCTTAGAGTCAACAAATTTGGCTTCATTTTTTAAAAAGTACTCAAAATAAATTTATTAATATATTTCTTATTTTAACCCTTTATTGAGTCGCTATATATATCAGTTTTTGACTTTGGAAATGATGTCTAAAAATTCCATCATTTCTAAAATTCACATTATTCTTCCACAAATAGGGTCTTCATCACATGGTCATTTTCCATATAAACTAAAATAGAGCATATTAGATATTTCAAATTTAGTGTATCTAATAATTTTTTGTGATCATAATTCTCATTACTCTTTTAATCATTATTAACAATATTTTCTCCAAAGATTTATCATGTTTCAGGTATAAAAATTTGAAAATTGAATCTAAAAATTTTCACTAAATTTTGACCATCAAGTTACATAATATATAAATTGATGATCATGGTCCATTACTTCTAGATTATTGAAATATTCATATCAATATTAAACAACATTAAATCACAACTTCCTTTCAAGAGATTTATTATTATTCCAATTAAGAAAAACATGTTCTTGGACGATTGATTATCTATATAAAAATCATGATCTCTCTCTCATGTGTTGACATTATTTATATAAATTACATAATTTATCTATTCAACATAAATTAAATTTCAGTATCATCATAACATTTAAATATTTCTTCTTCCATCATTATTGAACTACCCTTTTAAAAATAATTAATTATAACATTTTCATCAATAATATTGGGACTCTCAAATTTCATATCTTCATTGTTTTTTATTTATATGAAGAATTTATATTTGAATGATAATTTAATGTAATATAAAAACTAAATTTTATTATATATAAATAATTTTTTATATCATAATTTCAAATATATTGTAATGATAATAATCGAATTTTTTCTAAAAAGATGTTTTTTTGGTTAAATATTGAAAATCCATATTTTTTTAAAAAAACATGAATTTCTGCTGACGCGTTTACAAAGAACCATTATATTTTGTATTTTTAATGTACAATTGATCAACATTTATTATAAATAACCATTTAATTTAAAAGTAATGAATATGAAATATTATTTTAGTATAAAATCAATTTTTTCTAAATGTAGGTGATTTTATTAAAATAGTTTGCTATTATGTTATCAAAATATAAAATAAAATGTGTTATACTACTAATATAAGATTAATATTAAAAATTTATTTAATATTTATAATTATATGGGTCAAATTAAGTAATGATGTTACTTTATATCTAGTTCACAATGAATATCAACCATTATTAGACATTTTACTACAGTAAATGGTGGAACATGATAACTAAGGTTAAAAAACTATGAAAATATAATAAAACCATATATTTTTTATTATATAATTAAATTATTTCTACAAATATCATCATTTTTTGAAGATATTTATTTTTTTGGCCAATTTCCATTGATTAAAACCTCTGTATTATTTTATATTTTTTGTAATTATATAATTTCACCCTCACACTATTCATATACATTCATAATATGTATATAGATAAAAATGATATCTGAAGGAATATAAGTGATAGAATTATTTTAAAATAACCCTCATTTATTTTTGAATTTTACATTTAATTTTTATAGAAGAATCTCTTTTAAATAGTTTAAAACATAAATTATTTTCAAAACATTAAAAGTAATATATGTCCGATAAATTGTAAAGTTACATGAATTTGTTGGAGATTTTTTATATATAAATGAGGTTATAATTTTTCATATTCTAATTCCATTTTGTTTATTTTTGTATTAATGGAAATTTTTATGAATTGTGTTAAAAATATTATTTATTTGTAATTATAGTTTACGAATTTTTATTATATAATTATAAAATCATAAAAAATACTATATTAGCTGAAATGGATTGTATATATTTGATACAATAAATAATTTTTCATCAAATATTCAACTTTAAATTTGTAAAATTACATCCATGACTCTTATATATTGAATTTCTATCAATAAAAAATGATAGAAAGGGTTAAAGAGGGGGTAAAACCAAATTATAGAGTTTAAAATGAAACATAACCATGTAAAAATTTTATTTTGTGATTTTAGATAGACAATATAATCATAATATTGCTATATATGAATTGATTAATTCATATAACATGAGATAGATAGATATTTTAAATTGATATTTCTTATTTTCCATTGATTTTCACCCAACTCACTTATAAATGGGAACCTTCTACCCACTATTACTCACATATAATGAAAATATTTTCTTGACAAAGACCTAAAATATGTGTCTTAAAACCATTGCATAACATTTCCTTGAAGTTATGGTCTCACTAAAATACTAAACTATAGGGTTAAGGTTTAATCTAAATGGGGTTTTCTGAAGAAGTGTTGCAACTCATAACCATGAGTTTTTATATTTATTCCTTCTTCCACTTACTCCAAATCTTATATAAAATTGTTTACATAATAACATAATATATTAAATTTTATTATTTCTATTGCACAACCCTTTTCCATCTCATTTTTTGTCCTATGGAAAATGAAAATATATATTGTCTGTTTGTTTGAACTACCACCTCCATGAGGTGATGAGTTTTATTTTTCACCACCAGATCATATAGATGATTAAAATGATGTATAAAATGATTATATATAATATTTTTGAAATAATTTTGTCTCTATAAAGATAATATATTACAATTTTCCCCTTATATCTATTGAGAAATATTAATGTTTCTTTTGCATATGCAAGTCATACCACCTCGATAAAGTTATATGAATCATTTTTTATATCCACTTTACATGGATGTTTATTATTATATTTAAAATATATAAAAATAATTATTTAATTATTATTCATATTTTAATTTGATGGAACAATGATAGCATTGACCATAGTCTTTGAACCAATTTCACTTTGGTCATGTGAAGGGAATGTCCCCAAAATTCCGAACATGAACGTACTCGAGCTTATAACTATACATGAAATGGAAACAAATCAAATTAAAGTGATTATGATAAGTTTTAAACCTAAAAATGTTAAAATTTATGTTAAAAGTTAATATATGTTTATTATATTTGTGTTAAATAATGTGTGTGGTGAGTTAACCTCATTGTATGGGATTTCAGATAACTAATTCATTTTATTGAAACTCATTAAATGTCCAGAAAATCATTTTTATTATAAGGTATATAATATCATATTTATGCCTTTGATAAATTATTTAATAATATTATAGTGGTTTCAAAATAATTTTCATTCTCTCCCCTTCAATGACTGTTAAATTCCATAGTTTCCAATGTAGAAAGATACTTCCATTTAAAAACCTTATTTTACTGTTTTCATTCAAACACTTTTTCACCAATGATGAGGATATTTTTAATTTTTTATGAATTTTTTAATTTTTTCTCCAAAGTTTCATAAATCTAGTTCTCCTATATTTTTTATTTTATTTTAAAAGGGATATAAAAATGAATCTTTTGAATATTTTCTAAAATAGTTATCATTAGATTTTAAAAAAACATCAAAAAGAATGATTTCATTAACATATACTGCTTGACCTCACATTCTCACCATAATAAACTTTTTTCTTTATAATGATTAATTTGAAATTTCTCATATATATTTTCAATGAAAATTTTTCGCTCGAAGATTATGGGAATTTTCAATATCAATTTTTTTTTCTAGGGAAACTGAATCATTTTCTTTTATTTAGGAGTTATTTCAAAATTTTAATGTTTGTGGGATAGAATTATAATTCATATCGTTTTTATTATTAATGTGTATAAAATAAGTGTTTCCCTAAATATATTGTTCTATAAAATTTAATAAGAATGTTGGGTGATCTTGATATTTCTCTAATAAAGGGTTCACATCATATAGCATTCCAATGCATTAGGAAATGTTACATAGTTTACCGACGATAGGTTACTCCTAAGAGATGAGGGATATTTAGGATAAGGTGATTCCATTATAATGGTTCTTGTAGTGAAGAATATATGGATAATAATTGATGGTACCTATATGATAATATTTAGAATATATTAAAAGTAAATCATTTGATGTTAAATGTTAATAAAATGATCTAATTTTTTTAGGAATGTTCTTGACATATTTAAAAACATATGATTAAAAAATTGTTTTTCAACAAAGGGTATTCATTTGTTTTCATTCCTCCCAAGGATCAAATATTTTTATAATATTTCCTTTATAATTGAGACAGAATATTTTTATAAAATATATTGAGAATTGTGATTTTATATAAAATTAAATAGATATTTTAGCCCAAATGTTTAATATGAAATAGGAAAAAATTCTTATGGATTTTTAGGCTTGAAAATGAATATAAATGTTTCATTTAATTTAAAAACATATATGAGAAATTATTTTCTCTTCCCAAATCATCAAATATTTTTTAGATGTTGTAATGATTTGTAGGATCATCAATATAACCAGAGTTATAGTAAAGGGAGTTACCTTGAATTAAGTGAGTTTTTGTTTTTAAAGAATATGTTTTTTGAAAATAAGGACACTTTCTGGATATTTATAAATTTGATTTTAATGTATTTAATAATTCTATCAAAATAAATATCTCAAAATGTTTTGATGATAAAAGTGGTAAATTATACACCATAAATCATATATTTTTTGGGGATGTTTATGTTAGGGTAATTGTTGTTGCAGTGTTTCTTATTCCACTTATTCTACAACTTTTACTATTTTAGTTACCTTGTTCACTCTGTGTGAACAACAGAGATAATTCTTTTTTCCATTCTATATCGATAATATATTCCATTATATCATATCATAGAATCACTCACTATATATAATACATTTCATACTTCCCATTTTATTACCATTGTTTCATGTATGTATATAATTAACTTATTTTAATTCATGTCAACAACAGTAAATTATGTTCAAATTTTAATTTTAAATCAAAAATCAAAAATTGAAAATTCATAAAAATTTTATAACAGATTATTTAATATTTCCCAACTTCTAATTCTACTTCATTTAAAAGAATGTATGTGGTCACCGTATCATAACATCCAATTTTGTAATACGTCTGAATAGTTAGTTGATACATGACCTTATTTTATTTTCAAAATAACTTCACCATGTGTCATGATATCATCTTATTTTTTGTGAATATGAAATCCCATTTTTTATATTTAAATCATGATTGAATTTATTTTTATTTGTCTAAATTTTAATTTTCTCTAGAAGAGTAATACTGCATATTTTTTATTTCATCATGATGATTTTATTGAATATTGTTAAGGCATGACCCATTAACATATTCTTATAGATAATATATAGATATCAATGTATTATATGTAATTTTTTGAGAATTTTCTCTATAATTAATCATATATATTCAGAAAATGACTCAATAACAAATGAAGACAACACATATGCATAGGAAAAATTACTCATATACTACATAAAATTAATCATACATTGAATAAAACACATTTCTATAACATCATTCAAAAAATATATTTACTCTAATGAAATGTAAAAAGATTTAGGTTACTTATATTCTATATTGAAACACTCTTTTGTTTCTATTATTTTCAATTTTATATGTGCACTCATTTGGATGACTTATACAATGATCACTTGAAATAGATATTTTTCATGTCATTATAATAGTAATACATATTTGATTCCAATAATTCTAGATATGATCAAAAATATTCAATGTAATTCCAATCAAATTTAAACATATTAATATGTTATAATGAGAATCATATCACATGATTAACATAATTATTGTTTGAATATATATTATATTTTGTGGTGTAAAATTTCAATGAAACAGATACGCACCTAACACCCACATGCCAAAAGGGAGAGTCACATCCCCTAGAGGGTAGCCCACCCTTCATCTTGTTAGATATTCTTAATATTTTTAGGTAATTTTAAATGACATTTTCAATCATGATTTAGTTGGGTATTTTTAGGGGATATTCAAGTAAAAAAAATATATTCTTTAGAGTTCTATTTTGTTGTAAACAATTGCGAAAGGTTTTACAATACATTGAGCCCTACTAGTAAAGACATTGAAAACTAAGTCAATGAGGGTTTTTACTATAGGTTCACTACTTTAAAAAACATTCCCCCATAATGGAAAAACCAAGAAAACCCACCAACATGGTCACATGTTTGTGCGAATGGTTTTAAAAATCTTGCGGCCCTACCCAGCCAACCGAGCAAATAAGATTTTATTATTCTAAAAATTATTTTAATAATTCTTGAACACCTATTTTTACCCTTTATCGATACTAACTCACACTATTTAATTTTATATTAATGGTAGGGATCCCAAGGACACAATTTGGATCCTCCCGATCCTATCAAAGGCCAATCAAATATAGGTAATCATCATTCAATCCATTACCAATAAGATTTCTCTACATATTCATTCCCTCCTACTCTACTCCTCTTTATTCGTTTGGGGTTATTAGATCTACATATTGTTGGATTACATTGTACATTTTTTTTGAACAAGTGTCTAGGTTTGGTTCAAGGATCCTCATTTTTAATGTTCTTCATTAAAAATTCATGTTACATATGTTGTGTTGTATGATCCCTTGATCAATGGAAGGCAGTTCTGTTTATGGGTTTTTAGTTTTTTAAACCCAAAATTACATGATTTAAATTAAATTTATTTCAAATTTATTAAGAAAATATAATTTGATGAAAATTGTAATTTGGATATTATTGGGAATGAAAATTGGGGGGAAACCCCAAATCAAATTAATTTTGTTGTTTTGAGGAATTTAATGGGGAATTATGAAATTAAAATTTTGAATTTATATTGTGAAATTGATTTCAAATTTTTATTTGGGAACAATGGATACAATTTTATTGAATAAAAACCAAAGGATCAATTTCGGCAGTAGAATTATTTGATTAAAAATTTATTTTGGGTTTGAAATGTAAAATGTGATATTGAAAAAAAGTGTTTATTTTATTTTGAACTATTTTGAAGTTAATTACCCATTAATTATTGTTTTTAGAGAACATGAAAGCAAAGGTAGTTAGTGTGTTATTTAGGGAAACTCACAACTATATCATTATATATTTAAAAAACATATTTATCATGTCTCATCCTGGATGGGATAATGATGAGTCCTCCTAAACTACTATCTAATGAATGTGTGAACACATATTACCTTGATCACTAATTCGAGTGTGTGAGGATATCATAACCAAAAAGAATCATACAACTTAGAAGATGACTAGGTTATTACATTGTAAATATTTTGATATATATGCCACTATTTGTAAAATCAATTACACATTCCTTGTTAATTTATATAATTATTTTCATTTAATGTGTTTATTATGTAGTTTTTTTAAAATGGTTTCAAAAATTGAAATAAAATTCATGATTTTTAAATATTCCTTTTTATTTCCATGTCCATTTATTTTAAAAATATAAAATTTATTTAGTTAATTAGTGTCAATTATTCTTATAGAATCCTCAGTGAGACCACATTTGGCTTTTATCTAACACCATACCTTATCCTGCAAGTGTTTGTAGATTATCCCCTACTAGGTTAGAGAAATGATAAAACACCACATAGGGATGTATTTTATTATCGATCCTTAGTATTGAAGAGTTGTGGCCATTTGAAATGGGTTGTTATCACATTTAATTGAAAATTGTGATTCTACATTTAGTTTGTTCACCTCTTTGAATTCTATTACAGTTCACCCTATTTAGTTTTCTATTGATTATACTGAATCTATACAATTTCTGATGCAAAATTTGTGGAAATATCATTCTGTGTATTATCTTTATGATGCTAGGTGCTTATCTCAAACACATGATTATCAAGAACTCTCCTTAGGATATATCCTGAAAACACTATAATAAATTCTATTAGAGTTTTATGTTATCCTGGGTATGGATTGGATCTCTGTTTACCATGATATGATTGATTGTAGAGCTAAAGAAGTTTCTTTTCAGAAATACTATCAGTTTGTGTACAAGAATGAACCCTTATTGTTGATAACATATCAAGAGGCTGAAAAAACTTGTAAAAGATGGAAATTAATGTTACCTTCCATATATTGTTGAAATCAAAAGAACCATTTAGATTAATCATGTTCTAGTGGTAAATGAGTATCTTGATGTTTTTCCTAATGATTTTCATGGAATAATACAAGATCGGGAAGTTGAATTTACTATTTACTTAGTTCCTGATGCTAATCCAGTTTCAAAACCCCCTTATCGAATGGCTCAAATTGAACTTTTAGAATTGAAGGAGGAATTGCTAGATTTATTAGAGAAAGGTTTCATTCGACCTAGCACATCACCATGGGATGATCCGATCTTATCTATTTAAAATAATGATGGTTCAATGAGACTCTGCATTGATTATAGAGCCTGGAATAACATCACTATTAAGAACAAATATCATTTGCCTCATATCAATGATTTGTTTGATCAGCTCTAGGGAGCTCAATATTTTTCAATGATTGACCTGAGATTAGGGTACCATTAGTTGAAGGTAAAGGAAGAAGATATTCCGAAGACTAAGTTTCATATAAAATATGTCCATTATGAATTTGTAGTAATGCCTTTTGGGATAACCAATGCACCTGCTGTATTCATGGACCTTATGAATAGAATTTTCCATGATTTCATGGATAAATTTGTGGTTGTTTTCATTGATGATATTTTGGTGTTTTCTAAAAGTAAGGAAGATCATGAATGTCATTTAATGGTTATTTTGAAAACCATAAAATAAATGAAATTGAATGGGAAATTCAGCAAGTGTGTGTTTTGGTTGCAAAAAATTTCTTTCCTCGGTCACATTGTTTCTAAAGATGGAATAACTGTTGAAGAATGGCCAATACCCACAAATATAACCAAGATTCATAATTTTCTTGGTATGGCATGCTATTACCGATGGATTGTTAAAAATTTAGCATGGTTTGTCCATCCCATTGACTAAGCTAACTCAGAATGGTGTTTAGATTATCTGGACAAAAGACTGTGATGATTGTTTTTAGGAATTGAAAATAATATTGGTGAATGCTCATGATTTGGCACAACCTTCCAGGAATGGTAAGTTTGTTATCTACAGTGATGCTTCATTAATAGGACTTGGTTGCTTCCTAATTTAGAATGATCCGGTATTTTCTTATGATTCACATCAGTGAAAAACTCATGAGATAAATTATCCTACACATGATTTGGAATTAGCTGCTGTGGTTTTTGCTGTAAAAATTTGGAGCCATCATTTGGATGGTGTAATGGGTGAAATATATACTGATCAAAAAAATTTAAAGTATATATTCACTCAGAAAGAATTGAACATGAGACATAGGATATGGCAAGAATTAATCAAGGACTATGATTGTACAATTCATTACTATCCGAGAAAGGCAAATAAAGTGGTTGATGCTTTGATTCGAAAAAGTAATGCTTCATTAACCATGTAACGTTTGGAACATGATCCTTTGGTTAAGGATTTTATGAACTTTGTAATAGAAGTTGTTGGTGCAGGATGTTCTTCTGTTTTGTTTCATGTATCCGTGAAATATTCTCTAATAGACATAATTAAGAAGCTCAGAAGCAAGACAGTGAGTTACATAAAAAGGTTGAGATGGTTCAAAAGGGTAATTTTCCTAAATTCAACATTGATAATGATTGTGTTTTGAGATTTGGTAAGGGAATGTGTGTGACTTGTGATTCACAGTTGAAGAGAGAGTTGTTATGTGAAGCTCATATTTCTTCGTTTTCAGTTCATCCTGGATGTACTAAGATGTATAGATATCTTCGGGAGTATTACTGGTGGGATGGAATGAAAAGAGATATTGTTGATTTTACTATGAAGTGTTTGACTTGTCAACAATTTAATGAAGAGAGGAAGTTACTGAAAGTGATGCTTCAGCTTTTACCAGTGCTAGAGTGGAAATGGGAGAATATATCCATGGACTTCGTTGTGGGATTTCCGAAGACTCCTCGAGATAAAAATGCAATCTGGGATATTGTTGATCACATGACTAAATATGCTCATTTCCATGCTATACTAGATATTTCTTCTCTAGATAAACTTTTTCATTTGTATATTAATGAGATAGTTTGGTTACATGGAGTTCCTGTCTCCATTGTATCTGATTATAATCCCATGTTTACTTTTAACTTTGGGAAAGTCCCTTAGAAGTCATTGTGTACTGATTTAAATTTTAGTATAGATTTAATCCTCAATCATATGAGCTATAAGAATGAACAATTCATACAATAGAGGATATTCTACATGCATATTGAATGGATTATCAGGGAAGTTTGGGCCAACATCTTTCTTTGGTTGAATTTTATTATAACAACAGTTTTCATTCCAGTATATAGATGGCACCATTTGAGGAATTATATGGGATGTGGTGTCTAACTCCAGCATTTTGGGATGAAGTGGGTGAAAGGAAGTTGATGGTACCATAATTGGTAGAAGAGTTGGCAGGAAAAGTTTAGGTGATATAGAAACACGTGAGAACTGCTTAGAGCAGGTAGAAAAGTTATGCGGACAACAGGAGGATGGATCTCTCTAATGAGGCAGGTGATCTTGACTTCCTCAATGTTTCACCATGGAAAAGTGTGATTTTATTTGGTATGAAAAGAAAGTTGAGTCCAAGGTTCATTAGAGCATATGAAATTCTGGAGAGAGTTTGATCAGTTGCATACCGAGTGGATTTATCTCCGAGTTTATCTCTGGTACAAAATGTTTTTCATGTTTCAATGTTAAGGAAGTACATGCTAGATCCATCTCATGTTTTCATAATGTTTTGATTATATCAATTTGTTGAATTGATATCTTGTGATTGAAATGTAGAAATGTTATGTTTCTTTTATTCATGTTTTATGTGATACGATTATGTTATGGTTCTTGGGGATTGTTTATGAAGACGGGTGGTTCCGTGATAAACTAAGGGCGGGTGAGCATGTGATAGCTCTCCAATACATAGAGTAACACGAAGGGGTTAAAAACTAAGGTTACTCCGAAGAGATTTAATGAATATACTATGATGTTTATTACAAATGTAACCATGAGGGTTACTCCCTACGTAATAATGTTATGAATGCCTCAAGTTACCGTTATGTCTTATGATTTCTATGAGTTATTCAAAAATATTATGATTTCATGAGGTATGTTAATGTTATTATGTTTTATGAGTGAATTATGATTTAATTTATTTTTATGTATACATGGACTAAGATTTTCTTTCTGTATTTTTATATCCCTTACTGAGCTTTTTATGCTCATCCCTCGTTTTTGAAATTTTTTTCATAAGTCAAGGGAAAGGTAAAAGATGTGATGATAGTGTCGAGGAAGTGTCAATAAAAAATCCATTTTTTATTTTAAATATGTTTCCTTGGTGGGAGAAAATGAATACAGTCTTTTATGTAACTACCTTGTTTAAATGTGGAATGCAATGTATGATTTATGATCTAATTCTCTAAAACTCTAAACCTAAAAAGATCCTCAATGTGTATTATTGTAATAACTCAAGATTACGTAATTTTTAAGGCTGGGGCCTTATATTAAATCTCTATCTTTAAAATTTAATCATCTCTATCATACAACTAGTCAGAAAATAATTAATGATCAATCTTGGATAACCACCATAATCATTGAAACTAATAATAAATGTCATTGATTAGGGGAAAAGGATAACAGTTCATCACTATCTCTTGGAATAGCTTTTTGTAATCAATTAAGAATCAAATAATTTTCTCTAACATCATGTAGAACAATACAGGTTCACACCAAGATGATGTATTCTGCGTGATAACGCTTTAATGCTCCATGATGTCAATAAGTACCTTGTTCTAATTTATCTTTTTGGAACTATATGGTATGAGGGTATTGAAAGAGGATTTACCCCCAAAATGAGATACATCTCATAGAAAACTACCTGATTAAGATACATTTCTATGAATTCATCATGAATTAATCATGATAGAGATCTCAAAATGATAAGTGGGATTCTACTAATCCTTCCTGATGATAAAATTCTTTCATATAAGTTAGGATCACCCTGAGATGACTCATGTATAAACCAAATTTACCTCCTTCAATACCCTCTATTTGGTAAACATGAACTTCTCTACCATATGATATGAGAATTTAACAACACTCTGATAACAGTCAATGTGAGATTAAAATATGGAAAAATACTCCATACTAAGGATCACCTCAAATAATCATATAAAAAATCATGAAGTCCCACAGATTTCTATAGGAAATAATTATTAAAAAAACTATTGGAATCACCTGAGACGGTCTAGTTTCATCCCAACCAGGTTATCAATAAATACTAACTCAATAGATAACATGACTTGTAGGACATGTCTAAAAACTAATTTTAATCATATAATGTAATTGGAAGTACCAATATCAAACAATGTGGTTGAAAAAGTTGATGAGACGAAGTATATAACTCAAAAAATAGATTACCACTCATAATCATCCAGTAGTGTTTGGTCCACATTATATGGTTGGATTCCCTCAGCTCCCTAAACATATCCCAGAGATGCATGATATGTTTGATTTTACTTATAAGGACCTTATCTAGATCGATGTATTCCTCGATATGACTTCATAAAAATCCTGTAAAATCTAGTCCTCGTAAATATAGAGAAAAACAACTATATATTTTCTTATATTTACACACTATCATCACATACTGTAAGGTGAAAAGATGACTCGATGGTTGAATAAAATAATATCATGGGTGAAGAATGTTTGGTCACCTTATGAGGGGATATAAGAAATTTAACTCTACTTCACCTTCATATTACTATCATTATTATTTGAAATCCCCTTTCATCCATCATAAGAGATACTTATGGAAGTAGTTGGAGGTCGACCCATCTATGTACTGAATGGTATAAAAATAACCATCTTCACTACCATATAGAAAGTATATATCTATGATCAATTCCATACACATACCCATTTGTAATGACTCTTGGATGAATATTCTGACCTCTTTCCTAATATCAGAGTGAATTCTGATCATGAACCTCATTTCCTATTAAACATCATTCACAGCTGGAAGTAAAGCAATTCATTAGAACGCAATAAAATAAATATAGTAATTAGAACATTTCAGGGAGCCCTGATATAGATCATTGAATTACAATACACAACCATGTTCTCTAATATTAGGGACTAAACCCTTAAATATTATGTCCTTCAAAGCCTTCTATATGAGTGTATCATTTCTTCTAGCCTATCAAATGACGCCTAAAAATGTTTTGGTGAGATCCTACAGCCTAAAAATTGAATGATTCTCCTTTTTATCAATTGTTCCACCAATGAGGTTAATGATATCCTCATATGCACACAAATTGGTCTTGTTAGTTGCAGGAGCCTGATATACCTTTAGAAAAGGAAGATTATGGATCATCTGACCCTCAAACTACTGGCAGCTCATGGAGGAATCAGAGGGTGTAGTTTCATTCTCGATTGATGATTCCTGACACTGTACTGAAGCGACATCCACATCATGACAACGATCCATACATGAATATGTATGTTTACCAAGGTATATTAGTTAGTTTTTATTAATGTATTTACATACTGCTTTTTTATTATGATTTTTCACATATTTTCACATATAGTTGTTTGATAGAGGAGCACTATATTCCACAAATATTTTTCAGAAGCATTGGTTCCATGGGATTATAATCCTAGTTATATTCAGCACTAAATTTGTCTCATTGGATGGTACATAGTAAAAAATAATTATTTTGAAATTTATTTTATTAATAACATGATATAATAATTTACTTGTACAGTTTATGTTATCCCATCGATAGGAGAATGTGAGACACTATCTAGAACGCATGTAAGTGTTTTATACATCAGTGTTTCTTTTAATTTTTTCACAATCTAGAAGGAAATAAATTTTGAATGCTTGAGTTATAGAGTTTGATTAGTCTTTTCATGCCTAGAGACGTTATAAAATATCATCACTAGTTTATGATGGATTGTGTTCACATTGGTGGGGTGGACTTTTTTAGAGGAGATCATCGGTAGGTTGAGAAAATTGGAGGAGACAAGAGTGGACACATTCAGATGGTAGTCATACATTTAGTACACATATGGAACATATGGTAATTTTTTTAAAAAAAAATTAATTTATATAACATTAAATTGAATGGTTTATTGTATATTAAAATAACCAACCGAAAAAACCCTATGTTACGAAGATCAATTTTTATAGGAGGATGTACAATGATCAGGCCCCTAAAGATAATATAGGTGAAGACTAATGTCATATTATGGTTTGTATAATTTATTTTTGATTTTTAAAATAAACTACAAATAAAATTTTAACTATTTAATATTAAATTGAAATTGATGTAGTAATATGAGGTTAGGATGTTTCTGTCATATTTTATGATTCAGGTTGAGATCGAGGTTCAAACCAGTTCCAGGTGATTTGATGAGACATCATGGATATAAGCGACCCAGTATGACTTCCAGAAAGGGAATGTTGTTGGTATCAGATTTCATGTTTTATTTTTGTATTTTTAATGCACCATCACAAAAGGCCAGTTGAAAATAGCTTAAAATTTGGAATAAAACAATATTATTAATAAAAATAAAATATTATCAGAAAATAATAATAAAATAATATTGTAAAATAATAGTACTAATAATAATAACAATAATAATAATAATAAAATATTATTAATATATTTAATATTAATGAAATAATATTATTTTTATTTTTATTATTATTACTTTGTCCAATATTATTTTATGATTAATTTAAAATATTATTTTGTATTTATAAATAGTATTTTTTTATAAATTTTTAATATATTTGTGACTGGCCTTTTGAGATGGGCAGTTAGAAATACATTAAAAATAACTCGATAAAAATATTTGTGATTGGGACCCCCATTGCAGAATTTATTTTTGATAGCTAGTCACAAAGCATTTTTTTAAATAATCTCGGGGAAACTATTCTCCATAAGCCCACATCTCATTGAAAAAAAAATTCATGACAAAATTACTCAAAAAAGTTTTTTCATTCTGTTTTGTACAACAATCCATTTGCCACAAGACACCATCGAAGAAGTCCAATCCTTAATACTCCAATTACCAATATTGTATAAAATTATATAATCATTTCATTTGATACCAACTATATGGATCCAAGAATATTAATTACATAATATTGAGTCTATAATCATTAATTCATTTTATATCATTCCTAATTATTTTTGCAATTTATGGTTTTATAGAAGTATGAGGTAAATCAGAGATAACAATCCCATATTCTAGAAAGTGAAAAACATTAATTGTATTAAAATATTAAATAATAGTAATTTTTTTAAAATTATATATGATTTATTTTAGGAATAATATTAATCACATTTAACTTTGATTCTTCATTTCTCTTAACCATCCTTAAACCCTATGATTTTTTTTAAATATGATGGATGTAGAAAAAATATTAGTAAGGGTAAGAATAAAAAATAAGGAAATTATTAGTCCATCATTACATATGAAAATATTTTTTCTTCAAAAGAAATAATTTTATTGCCAAGAATCCACATCACCTCAAAAATATTTACATAATAAATGTCATATGAAATATTAATGGTCAAATAAAACTCATAAATAATTCATTTAAATCGTAAAAAATTCATGTAAAATAAATAAAAAATCCATAATTTGGACTAAAAAGTTGTAATAAATATTTTTCAAAAAACAAGAACATCTTAACATACATTCTGAAATAAAATTATTTTAATAATAACAAAATAATGTGTAACTAAATCATGTTGGTATCTTAAGGAATCATTTTCATATCACTCTTACATATTAAATTACCATCATGGTTATAAATGGAGGATCAATCATGATTCACATAGAATAAATATCATGGTTATATTTGGGATTATCCTTCAAAGTTACACATGAAATAACCATACTGTTTATACTAGGAATATCCTTCATATCTAACTTAGAAACATAAATATTAGGCAATAAATCAAAGGGATAACAGAAACACACTCATTCATGGTTTATAATGTAACAAAAAATTGTCATAAAAATTAAAATTAACCATAACATATTCATAACCCATAAAATAATTATATTCTCAAAATAAAAATTAAACCCATAAGAAACCATTTTTAAATATTGGAAAATACATTATGTTTTAAATAAATTATTGAAAATAAATAAATAAAAAGTACGGAGGGGTTTTCATTGATGTAAAAATAGAAGTTTGTAAAGGAATATAAAAATAAATTAAAAATTATGGTTGTGTGATAATACATTTTTATCATATATGATAAAATAGAACATTTAACTATCTATTATTATAAAATTTATATGATCTATATAAAATAGGAAAAATATGCATTTTTATAAAATTCTAAAGAATGTAAAGAATGAATAATTATTTTATTTTGAATTAATTTATAAAAATATAAATAAATCTATAATATAATTTATAAAAATATGGACATGAAATGAAATACAATTCTAATGAAAACTCTAAAAGATGACTTTTAGAAAAATAAATTCATTTGCGATGAGTATGACACAACAGATACATTATTTATCAAATTGGATAACATTCTTAGGTTAATTACATAATAGTTTAAGATACATTTTATAAATTTTATTCATTATTATATTATTTCATACCGTTTAATATTTAATTATTGAAAAAATTAAAGGGACTTCTGATTTTTTGATGATATTCATTTCAAAAGTCCAAAAATGTATATAGTAGGTTGACTTTGGTTGAAGATTTTATTAGTTCATCATCTGAAGAATAAATATAACGAAATAAATATCAATTTAATAAATCAATTATACTTTTAAAATCAATATTTATAAATTATTATGAAGAATAAACTATGTTACATTCATTGAGGTGGTAGGCCATATGTATGTACGAGTAACATTTCCATTTTCCAATGATCATTAAGGAAAATTGTTAGTATTATGAAAAAAAATTAAAAATTAAAAAAATTATATTAAGTGTAATACTATTTAATTAAATAAATTAATTTATATCATTAATGAGATGTTTTTATGAACAATTAATCACATCACTCTATGATGTTGGTAGTCCACACTTAGGCACAAATGACGTTATCACATTTCAGTGTACAAAAAGGATATAAAATAGGTGATATATTATCTCTGTTGGATGATAAATATTTCCATAATATTATATATATATATATTAAATCCATCATCATAACTATATATGTAATTTTGTGATTGAAAAAAAATACATCAGTCAGCGTGGTGGTAGTATGTCGTACACACGAATGATGGGTTCTATTTCCCATTTCATTGAGAATAGATATGGATATATGTTATTCAATTAAAATAATATAATCTCAATATACGGGATAGAATGAAATTTTTTATATTCATGTTTGAATATTATTCTTGGGAGTTGGAATAATTAATAAAATAAAAAACATTTTGTTCAACGCAGTACCACTTTCTAGAAAATTCTTCCTTGGTTTAAACAAAAATGAACTCTATTGATGGTATTATTCAAACAACAAATCCATTTGAACATGGGGATAGATTTTGGAAATATATTTTTTGTGTGGATTGGATGAACCAAAAATATTTTTATGTGTTAAAGAAAGAGGATATTATGTGGCCTTTTAAAGAGTGGGAGGGGCACTATATGAAATAGGAAAACTATTAAATTTATTTTGATTTATTTTCATTTAAAAATGGTCGTAAATTATTAATATTCAATGATATGATGATGATGATTATAAATCCTCTAATTCAATAAATTTTTTACATATTTATTCCTTTTTACTATTATCATTTTCATAACCCTCTTTAACTAATTTTGATTTTTAATCTATAATGATGTTTTTACTATTTAAGGTATAATATAGTGTATACAAAAGTAAAAAAAAAAGAAAAATGTAGTATATTTGATATTTTAACCCTTATCCATTTCTATTTTTTATGATATTCTGTTTAGTAATTTTAATTCATTTGGTAATTTATTATTTTTTATTACCTAACATTAATTAGAAATTTTACACTATTTAATTAATTTATCTTTAAAAACATAAAAATATAAAATCTTGATATAATCATTTAACACTCCCATAATACATTGTTTTAATCTAAATTAATTAATTGAACAAAACATTTCTATCTAATTATATTACTTGTAATATTTTTATGATCATTATTTTAATTTTAAATTTATTAAACAAAATGTTGTGTCATTGTTGGCTAAACATTTATGGTTAATATTGCTTCAATAAAAATTATAAATATATAACCATGTTCAAAAATATTTATCATTCAAATGAATATTTTCAACAAACCAAATCATTTGTTTACCACTATTTAGAAATGTATATATAATAAAACACAGTGAATAACATTTTTTGACTTTATATATATTTCAAAATAAAAAGGTGAAAATCAGTACCAAATGGAAAAAATGGTCATCTGGTAAAAAATTGGTAAAAAATTGATAAATATGAAATCCAATAAAATTAATTCAGGTGTTAGCGCCATTTTTATCACCCCAATATATTATTTGTAACTTTAATTACGTGATTTACAATCCATTATGGTAACAAAATTAAAAAAAATGTTGCAATTCATAATGTGGAAAAAACAAAAAGAGAAATTTTAAAAGATTATGACCTAAAAAATTAATAATGCAATAAATTGTTTCAGGATTCAAAAAAACTATTTCGTATAATTTAATTATTTTTAAATTAGAATAAACGTGACAAAAACCTTTTTTTCTAAAAAAAATCACTTGTTAAGTATAAATTATTTTTCTAAAAAATTTATGTATAAAATTGAAGTGATAAATAATAAATGAATTATTTTACATATAAAAAATTAGTAAAATTGTAAAACTAATCCATAATATAATGTAACATGGTATCTAAAAGAAAGAAAATAAAATTTTTAGTAAAAATTATTATTTTTTACTATTACTTTAGAAATTATTACTATCATAAAATAATAAAAAATTCATACTAAGATAAATTTTTTAAAAATAATTAACATTAAACTTCATTTTTTCAATTTATAATTAAATATTTTATAAATCATCCATATAAGGCATGAAAATCCAATTGGGATAAAAATAAATATTTTTTCCATTCAACTAAAAAATCCCTAATATTATTATATTGAATATTAAAATATAAAATCAAACTAATGAATATGAAAATGATTTATTCTATAATTAATCATGTTAATACAGCCGTACACGATAATTTCAATGTTTAGTTTTTCTACTACTTACCATAAATATTCAATATCGATTCTAACAAAATTAACCAAGAATCATACATATTATGATATATATTTATGATAATGGTAAATATATTTAATACATAATTTCAATCCAATGTAAAATGAAAAAATTTCTTGTGTGTATGTAAGGCCTAAAATCTCCACATGGTAATGTAATTAATTTTTCCTTATCATTTTACATGAATGTTTTTAAATATTTAATTAATGAATATTTTTAATTTTAATGATATAATTATATTCATGGAAATATAATATATGATTTACATTATTACCCTTTATAGAACCTATGTTTCATGTAAGCACCCCTTTTTATGTATTTTAAGTATATAATGTGTTTTGGTGATGTTAAGGAGTGGTTAGTGTGGTTATGTAACATTTTTGGGAATTTTCTTAAAGCACGTGTTTTCAGAACAGTTTGTAAAAATAGTGAAACACCTTCATAAAAAATTGAAAAGGTAGATAATGGGCTCATGGTAGCATGATGATTAGGTAAATGGTTTGACCAAATAGTATATCTAGCATGGAGTAACTATGATAATTATAATAGAGGGAAAAAACTGTTTGGTGTTTGGATTGCCTAACCGTGTGATTCAACCATGCAAGCTGTGTTTGGAGGCAGTGGATGGAGAATAGTTTGCACATGGATTTTCTAATCCGGCACCTAAAAAATAAATTATTAAAAAGTAGATCATCTTTTCATTATCTATTTCATATATTAACATTAAAGGAATATTTTTCATCTATTACGACCCTAACAAGGTTTTCAATCCTACAAAAGGTTGTATAGTTGCATCCATTTTATCCCTGAGGGATCATTTATTAAATCATGGGGCCTGGAATGCCATCTCGACTGGTATGTCTCAATTCGTGGTATTTTTTCGTAGATCTCTTCTTTTTTTATATCTCATGGAATCATGGATCTTGTATTTTTGGGATATATCCTTGATATTTGATTCCAATGATGATAATATGTGAATGGAATGATGTTAAGGAATGAGATGTAAGGATGGTTTTTTAGTTTTTACCTTTTTATTATAGAATTTGTATCCTTAGTTTTTTTTTCTATATTAACTTATGTAGGTGGCTTCATAATTTACTTCGCCTATTACAAAATGAAGGCTCAGTTTCAAATTATTTGAAATAAATGAAATTTATTATGATGGTTTTTTATTCTGACATTTTGAAAAATTATTTTGTGATGGTTTGTGAATTTTTTGAATTTTTTGTGAAATATGATTTATTGATTGAATTTAAAATTATTATTTTAAAATGGTAATTTAATTTGATTCATGGAAATGGTTTTGAAGAAAGTATTTTAATAAAAAGATTTCATTATTCAAATGGTTTAGAAAAATTGTTTTGTAATGGCTTTTGGGACAAATGATTGGCATTTGTTCAATTGGATTTGGGATGGATAACAGTGTGATGATACCCCCATTAAAAGAATAAGAGAGATAAGGTTGTGATGTTTCCCCTATAAAACTACCACACCAAGTGATGGTTTTGAAAAATCATAACTCACGACTCATGAGTTTTGGGAGGTATATGCTTTCATTTATTGTGGGATATACGAATTTTGGAAATGGAATATGTTATGAGAAAATTGATATTGTAGAACTACTTTTCAATAATTGTTTGTTTCTATCCATGGAAATGGATTTCTTAAAAAACCTATTATTTATGTATAAAATTTTATTATAAATGGTTTGGATTTGATATAAAAAATTGTAATGTTTGTTATATAAATTATTTTATATAAATGTGATACCATTTTCCTTCAAAATGGCATGTGTAGGGAAGTCACTTTGGGAAAACCTACTGTGTTTTATTACTCACATGCTGCTTGGGAACTACAGTGAGTTTGCAAATATTATTTATTTATAAAAATTTAAATGAAAAGTGTCTTATTTTATTTTGTGATTCTTCATTATTCTTCGCCATGGATTATGTACTTGGATATTGATGCAAATTAGAATATGTGATGTCGATGTATTTGGAGTGTTTGAATTTTGTTGGTTTCAAATTCTTATTTATAATGAGTTGTTGGTTTTAGTTTTCAAATATTAATCAAGTATGGTATTTTGTTTTTTTGGTTACTTTATATTTGTATAAATTATTATCATGAATCAAATAGGGTTTGATTGGTTATGGTGCTCCTGGTTTGGTTGTTTTAATTTTCATATGTAAAATTAATCCCAACTATTGTTGATGCCATAGGTATTTATTTCAAACCATTTTTGTCTTGGGGATTCACCTAAGGCCATGTATCATTTACACCTCATCTCATGCCAAAAGGAAGTGGTTGTATATTACCAGTGGAGTCATTATTAGCCACGCCATTCATTTTGGGACAAGTGTATCAGTTTTTTTGATATATGCGTATTAATTTTTTTAGTCTTCGAGTTAGAAATTCATCATTGTCTAGTCTTTGATATGGATTGGTATAAAGGAAAAAGATCACCAGGACATGAAATTTAGAGAATAAATAGGAATAAATTTCAATTTTATGATGAACATCAAGTTATTTTCTAGTTGGATACATATTTGTTTCATAAAAATTTATATGAGTTGTTACCTCATTGTTATTGGTTCATCTAATGAGAAAAGTAGTACATGTTTAGTAGAAAAGAATTATAACATGGAGTCCATGTTTCATTTTGAGTAAGAATAATGATCATTCAAAAATATCATTATGTAAATATGTTAAAAATGTTTTTAATGTGAGATTTAATAATCTAGGTTATAGGTATTTGGAAAATGGCCTGATTTTCAAAATCATGCCGAAATATTGAAAAATGGAATAAAATTTTCAAAATGTTGAATTCTATTAAACACTGTTTGTGATAGTTGTGAACTATAAAATATAAAATACTAAGATATTATTTTCTAGAGACTGAGACTTATATAATTTTCTATGTTTATAAAAAATGACACCAATTGGAATTTGTAGAAACTAATAGGAAAAGGCTATTGAGAATGTGGTTTCACCTAATCCATAGGTGAACCAAAAAAAATTTCAATGTATTATCATGTATTTTAAATATGGGATAAAGGGAACCGATAGGACGATAAATAGATATTATATCATTCATAATAGTTCCAGATGCAGAATCCACCTATATTTCATGGTTATTTGTAACATTGAAAAGAAGATGAGTGGATGAATATGATGAATTAAATATTAAATTTCCTAATAAAATTAATTGAGTTGATATTAGTATTGGTGATCTATATACTATAGGGTCCATTATTCTATTGGTATGATTTTTCAGTTCAGGAAAAATTAGGAAAAGGCATTTCATGTGAAACTTTTAAAGAATATTTGAGAAAACAATGCAATCCCCACACAATTAGAATTTATATAATGACAATACTTTTCATATTGATGTATTATAATCATTCAATGTCATAGTATTGGGAAACATTTATGAATTTAGTTCTATTTTCTCCCAAAGTAGAAGTTACTTTATCAATGAAGGAACAAATTATTGAATCAGGGCTAAAAAAATTGATTTTTTAAAAGATTATTGTTCATTGAATACTGAATTATACAGAGATGAGAAATATAGAAGTAGTTGAAGAAAGGGATATCTCATAAACTATGTGTGGAAATTCTATCCTGATAACTATGGGAAATGGTGGGAACTCAAATGATAGGAACAATATGAAGAGGGATACCTATTTACAAGGTAGTGGAATGACATAGAATTAGAATGTTGGATCCGTGACTCATTATCAAAATCCCAATATAATGGATGGATGTTTTTATTGTGGATCTTTTGATCACATGAAAAGATAATGTACAAAACCAGCTAGATAATGCAACAATTTCAACCATTTAAGGAATATTATGTGGTATTGTTGTATTTTTCTATGGTCAAGTGTTTTGGTAACATCTCATGATTTGATTAAATTGTATGCTTCAAAATTACGAAGGAAGAAGAATACATCTCATCTGTAGAACCAATATTTCCATGTACATTCTAGATATACCATGACCCCTTTTTTAGTCCAATATCAATAAGGAAACAATGAATAAGGTAGAGTGAGTAAGTAGTTATATTGAGTTTTGAAAGTCTTAGTGGGTGATCAATATAGACCATCAATGGTGAGTGTTATGATACTTTTTAATTATTCATGTTTGAATTATTTATTGGTTACGGGTGAATCATATTATTTTATTTCTTCTCATACTATTCATTTGATGGTTTTTTATATTGATATGAATCCTTCTATTTTGAAACATATGTCTCCTCTATGCCAAAGAGAGTTTCTAGTATTTATGTGAAAGTAATTTTCCATAATAATTGATGGAGATAAATTGATATTGGGATTAACTATTCTTGAAATGGATAACTATGACATAACATTGAGTATATATTGAATGATAATGTTCAAATCTCACATTAATTTTTATAAATTAAGGGTTAGTTTTTAAACAAAGGATGGCCTCAAACATATCATCATAGGAGACCAAAATGTAAAGGATGATATTGTAGGATTGTTGGAACCAACATATTAAATGATCTCATACTAGTTGGTAGAGATGAATTTCTTATCGGTGGATGAGATCAGGATTAAGAGTTTTCCAATAGTTGTTGGTCACTTTCTAGATGTGTTTTATTAAAATTTGTCATGGATTCCACTCATAAGTTAAGTATTGTTTGCGACTGACCTCGTACTAAGGGCCAATTATATATCAATATCATGTATCATATTGTCCCAAAAATTTTAATGGAATTCAAAGTCTCGTTGTAAGATCATGATTGAAAATTTCTCATTCAGGCTAGAATATTTCCATGGGAAGCGCCCGTCTTCTTTTGGAATAATGTGGATGGAACTCTTTTAGTTTTTTTTTTGTATTATCGTAACCTTTACCTTGTTGTGATAATGATTAAGTATCACCTACAATGAAATTATTTTCTTATCTATTAATTGAGAGGTTCCTAGTGGTTCTCTATAATAGACATGTGATCATGATATCACCAATTGCATGTTTGGGAGGAATATATTCTGAATATAGTCTTCAAGAGTAGATATGGCCATTATTAGAGTGTGGTAATAAATTTATATCTTACAAATGGACCATAATTATTTATTTAATTGATTAATCATATATTTCAGATGTAACTATATTTTATTTTTGTAGTATTTTTAGATAACATATTTGTGTATTCAATGATAAGGGATGATCATGAGAAAAATTTGAAGATAGTCTTGGAAATTTGGGGGGGGGGGCATCATATATGTGATAAATTATCAATGTGTCATTTTTTGATAAAAAAATTTTATGTTTCCAAGGACATGTATTCTATTAAAGTGAGTTTT
This sequence comes from Viscum album, assembly GCA_963277665.1. Classification (NCBI taxonomy): domain Eukaryota; kingdom Viridiplantae; phylum Streptophyta; class Magnoliopsida; order Santalales; family Viscaceae; genus Viscum; species Viscum album. The sequence continues at coordinate 1,023,528,395 of OY728143.1, forward strand.
TTATCAATAAAATATAGAAGTCATTATCTCATGGAAACCACCAAATAATGTCTTTGATATACTCAGTTTCAGTTGATTTTATGTTTTTTATAGATTCATTTTTTAAAAACTATTATGACTACCTTCATATATGAATCATTTAGAAGGGGAATTTATTCCATTTTAATGAAATGAGGACTGTTATAGGTCTTTTAATGTAGTAAAATTTATCATTACATCCACATTGTTCTTTATTTTTTCACAATCTGGAAAAGGTTATGTAGTGTACTATGACGATTTATGTTCTATGTTGAGATGTTTTTTTGTTTATGGGATATCATGTTGTCGCTTATGGGGTCATTGTATCAGGGTTTCAGGTGAATAACTACCCAACACATGGTATGGTGTTTTCTAATGTAGTCCATTCCTTGAAGACATGGTTTCATTACCTATTTAAGTGAAAAAATTTATCTATTGACATATCAGAATAGATTGAAACATATTCTCTCACAAAGGTATTTGAACACGAGAAAAATAATATGGATTGAGTAACATTAATTTATCTACAGTGAATTTAAGTATACACTGGGTGAATGAAATTTGGTGTTAGATGCATCTAGAAGAAGGTAAAATGGACACATGGTAGAGAAAGCTTTAGATCAGTTGAAGTTGATGTCACTGAAAGATGACATGGACATGGACTGTGAATACCAAGATAGTGTTGCAAATTTCTATTATGTTTATTTGATTCTTGAATAGGGTAATATGGTTAATGATATAAAAAAATATTGTTTAAAATGTGTTACACTGTGGTCAGATCCCAATGGTTGGGAGACCATTGAGGGATTTAAATATTTTAAGAGTTTAGTTTACGTATTTAAGATAAAGATATTATACATATGGTTTGGAAAAAAAATAAGGAATCCTACTAACATTTGATATGGGATGTTCATCCAAGAATTTATAATATTTACAAGGCATTAGAAGAGAAATTTAGTTTGGTTGGATTGAAAAGAAAAGTGGTTGGATTTTTGAAAATATTCTTCACATATTGGCATGATAAGGTAGAGAACTAGTGACCAATAAGTATGTGTGGTCATTACATATTCTTATTTTAAAATGGGAGTATATAGACATGGTATTTTTTGATGGTATTCCTAGTAAATTTCAGAAAGATGATTTTATATGGGTGATAGTGGATAATTGTATAAATTCATCCCATTTCATATTTCTTTGTTAATCTAATATAGTGGAGTACTATTCAAAAATATATATATGTGTTGGGTTAGAGTCATGGAATATCATTTTTGATAGTATCACAAATAGACCAAAGGATTAAATCTCATTTCTGGATATCCTTACTTTAATCCTTGAGACTGAATTTACAATGTGTATGTGGTATAATCCTCAAATGGATAGATAATCTGAAAGGATGATACAAATTTTTAAAGACATGATTCGGGATTACTTAATGAATTTTGTTGGATCATGGGAGGATCACATATCATTAGTGGTGGTCTTGTAAAAAAATACTTATCAGTCCCTATTACGTATAGAATTGAATGGGAATCATTATCATTTCCATGTTATTGGGTAGAAACATTCCATAATTCACTGGATGGCCCAATAATGATTCAAGATACAATAGAGAATATTTTTTTTATTATAAAAATGGTTGATATTAGACAGAGTTATTAGATATCCTATGTTGATCATCATTAGTGACTATAATCATTAAAATTGAGGTATCTTGTGATCTTAATAATATCTAAAGTCTTGGGAATAATCATTTTAGGAGTCCTGGATTGTTATATACTTCATATATATGACCCTTTGAGATACATGAATTCATTGGTGATGTGTCTTCTCAGTTTACTCTACGACTAAAATTTAGTTTAGTGCCTAATGTATTTTGTGTATGTTAGTTGAAAAAGTATCATCCAAATAATCACAACTTTATATGATGAGATCATATTGTTCTAGATGTAGATTCATTTTTGGTTTATTTTTTGGTACAAATTATGGATAGGAAAGGGAATTTCATTCATGGTAAACACATCGGTCAATTTCATGTTTTGTTTAAAATGGTTGGATTAATGATGAAACATGAGAATGATATAAGTAAAAAATCAAGCAATGGACCAATACCATTTATGAAAATGTTTGTTACCTACTTTTCAAGGATTAAATATCCAAGAGTGAGGAGAGTTAATCACCCTCTATTTAATGTATGTACCATTTTATTTATTTATTATATGTATTTATAGTGCTTTGGTGAATCTTGGGATAGTTTGTATGAGTTTTTGAATGTTTTTCTAGTAGAATTTTGGATGTTATCGGTTTTGTAATGGTAACAATTAGCTAATAAAACATTTACGAAATCATGAAATTAAAGAAAATGGGCTCTAGGTAAGAACATTGGAAGCCATAGGGTTTTCTGAAACAGTGTTTCCACCCATGACTAACCATGAAAGGTTGAATGACGGGAATAAGAAGGCTGGCACATAGTTTGTAATACTATGTGAGCCAAATATGAGAGGGGTGTTTAGTGGTAGTTTTAATGACTCAAGTTTTCTATATATTATTTTGGGATATTATATTGATTATTTTACTGAATAAGAACTATTATGGTATGATATTCAAAGGCTCGGTGAACCAATAATAAATGATAGGAATATATTAAACATATTAAATAGTAAAAACATTGATTTTTCCATTTAATGTTCAAAAAATCCAAAATGGGTCCCAAAAATAATATTAAAGGGAGATTTTGAGCTCAAAAAATAAGGTTTTACCATATGTGAAACATAATATATGTTGTTATTTTCAATTTGTGATAAATTAATCATAGACAAAATTTTATAAATTAATATAAATTATTAATTTGTTTTATTTTTTGGATGCAGAGACTGAATTATCATACAAGTGTAACATTATTGGATTTATTAAGTCTTGGGCAACCAACCCTTGACATTTAGATAGCCTTTGGAGAGCTTCATGGTGAACGATGATGGATTGTGACTAGATCATTGATCATTTCACTGAAAGAGATTGTGGATCTCATCAATGATGAAAACAGAACAATTCTTAATCAACAATTGCTCCAAAATCAGGGTAGTTTGTTTTAAATTATGATTTCCATCCCATTTTATGACCCCAAATGAACATGGAACAATTCCAAAAATATAATTGAAATATATAACCTTATTATAAATAAATAAATGCAATCGTATAGTTTTTCATGGTTATTTATTCAACTTAGTTCATTTCCTTATATGAAAATGAACCAATGAATAAATAACAGTGATCAAGATTCATTCCTTACAATTTATGGTTTATGGTATTCTTTAATATGTATTCATTCTATCATCATTTTTATTTTTATTTTGTAATGGTTTGACCAATACCTAGTTTCTAATAAATGCATGACTATTCTTCAACGCAATGAATATAAACCGAGAGTATGACATGAGATGGCCATTACGATTTGAGAAATGACAACTATTGTGGATGGATTTAGTGAGAATGACACCATATCATTGGTTATTAATCTTCTCAGGAGGTGAATGGTGATTTAGACATTGGATGTATTCTCCCAAACCATATCAAATGCTGGAAGATAATGAGCATGTGATGAAAGGGCTTAGTCTAACTAGATTCGATATCTATGTAGTGTTTTCTAGTGAAAATCATGGTGGAAAAGAATACTGATGAATAATAGAGGATAAAAATCCAGATCTGGAAAATACCAAGCTAGGCAGTGTGTATATAGTAATTACACACCGCATAGGGCCTGTATAATAGTGTCTAGGTTTTCGAGATGAAGATAAGGATCCCAAGTCATTTGAATTCTATCTCATGGAATGTTTCCATTCCCATTTGGCTAAATGTGTTCTTCAAATAGTAAATTTACATGAGAAAATTACATTTCTAGTGGGATGCTATGTACATGTAAATTTAAACAACTTGGTGTTCATAGGATGGTACACATACACAACCATCATACACAGACACAACCAGGTGACATGGGTAGGATATTATGGGTCTCTAAATGTCGTCTACTCATTATACATGTTGTGTATAGTGAGAATTACATTCAATGGGAATAACTTCCACATAGGAAGGTATGTGGATAGCTCGAAAATCCATTCACTACAAAGTACTTGCTTTGTACCCCATTTATGAGTGTTATATCTCTTCATTTCATAAGTCTATAAAAATATTGGTTATTTTTGTTCTCTTGGTCCTTTCCGTCTACGGTAAAATGAAACATTAAATGCACATGATATGGTTGTTATCCCATATAGAGGGAATTCCTCTGATATAATTTTAGTACTCCTTCATCAGACTGGAGTGTTATCCTCTATCATCTAGGTTTCCTATATGAGGTTTGTGGAATCATCGTTGATATTATATCTAGGAGGCTATATCATTAAGGTTTGTGGTATCATTGACATATAGTCCCCTATATATTGAATTTATATATATTGGTTTTCTGGTGTCCTATAGTAGTTCTATGAGTGACCCCCTAATAGATTATTATGGTTCTATAAGATTACTATGAATTCATGTGCTCGGTCGAATGATCAAGACCTTTTCATCATGTGTATTTGATTATAGTATAGCTCAAGGAGTGGAATCTCCGAAAAAAATAATTTCATTGAGTAGTATATTCTGGATATAATTTGGTTATGAATACTTGGTGTCTTTGTTCATTTATTGAGTATATCTGGATGTTTCTATTATACATGGATAGTTATATCTTGAACAGAGTTAACTATAATTATTTCATCATGTTTATTTTTTTCGGGGTTGTCCTACTAAGTCTTGTTATACGCAAAATTTCATAGCCTTCAATGACACGTTTTTTTGCCTACTGAAAATCATGCCTCTTTTAACGATGTCTCCGAAGGATAGAAAGTGGGTGGAGTGTAGATGGGTATTTTAGACCGATGTGTTTTTACCAGGATCTATTATCTGAATATGTTCTCACCCTTGGAGTATGTTATACTCATTATCATTTTTTATTGGGCATTTATTTAGAACATTTTTTTATTTACATTGATTTTTTGGCGTACTTTCATGTTGAATCTTAGATTCATGAATACATTAGTTAATTTGATTTATATTCTTTAATTGTGGGGGCATGGATTTTTGTTAGTGTAAAAGTAATTTAGGACAATTTCTCTCATTTGTGGTATATTCCTACTCATCACAAGTGTCTATCTATTTTATTATTTGAGGAAAACATGGGGATGACATGGGTTGGACCTCAGTAGGTTGGGTAATGAAAATTTTGTATCATAGGAGGTTTATTCTACCATAGGACTAGATATTTGTTGATCGGTTTGGGGAAATAGTGTTTATTGTTTCAAGTTATTCAATCAGGCCTTGGACACCCCTATAGGTGTGGAGGCCAATGTATCCTACACCATGACTCTAATTACCTACCTTTCAACACAATAAATTTAAAGATTCATTTCAAGGAAAACATTGGATACATGTATCATATTAGAATGGTTGTGTTTTTATTTCCATCTTGCCTTATCTCCTTATACATACACTTTTGACCATGGTATATCTTTTATTATTTTAGGATTCCTCCACAGAGAGATCCAACCAATAATCCATTGTGTGATTCTGAGGATGATCCAGCTTGTAATGATGAATTAGTATTGGGTCTTGTACAGGAGATAAAACCCCCAAGTTGTCTACCAGCTATATCACCTACTGTGGTGTAACTACAATCATAGGTAGTACCCAAAGAGGATGCACGAAGGATGGGTGTGTTGAATGAGTTTCAAATGAAGCGAAATATCCGGTATCAATGTGATCCATCTCCCCATGTGGTGGATGACTTGCTAGAGGCCGTCACTCACATTTTCATCCTTTTGAAGATTCATGCAAATTAGATTGTGTTCATCACAGTTACTCTTCTTAGTCACACAACGAGATATCTCTCTCCTACGTATAATATGAGAATCGATTTGGAGATGAATTATATCTGAATACATTATGATATGTATGTATATAGTAGATTATTCCTTTATAGCTAGTCAGTTTGTTTTTGATGGGGCATTCATCAACTATTACTTATATCTATCATTACTTAATGGATATGTTAAAATAATATTTATCTAGAGAATTGACAATTTGAATGTGGTAACAATATGACATTAGGGATTCAGTGGTATCCCTTTGATTTCACACCTATGATGGGGTAGTTGATGTAGCCTTGGAATTGAAAATATTTCTGGTGGACTGGACATCATTAATTGGAGCTATTAGTGGTAACCAATTAGTGGTGACATTAACATTAGGAATTCAACCATATTCATATGGATCAAAGAAATTCACATTCTTCAAGAGATGATCCTAGGACACATTGTTAGTGCTGCATGGATATCAGGGTGGTTCTAATCATCCTAGAGAGAGGAAATTTTTATCCTGTAATAGATTAAGATATATAGATCATGATTTTCAATCTATCATTCAAAAAATCATGAGAAAATAAAAAAAACATGAATATAAAGAAAGAGGTAAGATCAAGGTGGTCTGTATGGTGGATGGGATGATAGGTTAGTAGGATGTGGTCATAGGTTTGTCCTATGACCACAACCACCCAATGTTTATGTGCTAGTCTAATGTTTTTTATGGACAAGATGAGGATAGTTGTATGATACGACGGCAATTAACCTCAATGATATAGGCAGGATATGAGGTAAAGTAAAAGTCTTATTTACTTCATATATAGTATCAATAGAATCAGGTGTGTATTATTCCTTCCTTTCCACTTCTCGGGTTTGAATATATAGATTCTTATTTAGCCATGGGATTGACCGTTTCTATTGGAGAATCCGAAAGGAGGTGACTAAATGACAGAGGACTTGTCCTAATAGTGTTATCTATTGCTTGTGGGTGATAGTATTGTATAAGATCTATTTAATTTTCTAATAAGAAAATATGGAAAAATTTAGGTATAGAAATGATATCTATAGTTCTTGAACAAATAAACTCATTTAGATGGATGATGTTGTTTGTTCACAGTGAAAAAATGTGGTTTTTCCTTTGTGGGTGAATTTGGAACCCTGTTGGAATAGGATGATCTCAGAAATAGGTGATTGTATCACATTACTCACATGTTGGATTGCATTACTCTTGGAGTAGTGGACACTATGGGATATCTGTTTCTTATAGTGGTGTAAGTGTATGGGAAAATTTTCCTCAAGGTTGTACTATGTTTACATCCCATTTATGAGTTACAATAACACATCATCTTTCATCCCATATATCCACCAATATCTTCAATAGTATATCTAATAGATCCCACAGAGTATAGAGATGAGGGTGTAGTCGGTGGACTTTTAGGATTGGGGATTTGTGAAACCCATTGTTTCCCCCTATGCCACCCCATTGTTGTTCAAAAAATTGGGAGATGGGATCCTAATTCTATGTGTGGATTACTGAATGTAAGATCTAGTAACCATGAAGAATTCATTATCACTATTGATTATTGATTAACACTTTGATATGTTGAGATTGGAATGCTAGTTCTTAAATATTATCCTTATATTAGGTTATCAACATTTAAAATTAAGGGATGAGGATTTATAGAAGAATAATTTCCAATGACACTATGGTCATTATGAGTATTTGTGGATGCTATTTGGAATGAACAACATGGTAGATGTGTTTATGGGACTCACAAACTAGATCATTCAACATTTATTAGCTTGATTAGTGGTAGTCTTCATTGATGAAATCTTAGTGTCTTTGGTGATTGAGGAAGAGAATCTGAGCAACATGAGGATGGTCCTATATACACTCTTGGATCAAATGATTTATGAAAAAATATTGATGTATATACTTTGGATTTTAGGGGTCCACATTATTGGACATGATGACTCGGAGGTAGGAGTTGAAGTGGACACGATAAAGGTTGAGGAGATACTTAATTAGAATCCAACCATGAGTGTTAATGGGGTATAATGTGTCCTTGGTATAGTATTGAACTGTTGGAGGTTTTTACTAGATTTATAAAAATAGTATTATCATTGAATGTTTTTATTAAGAATGGGAAGCACTTCTTGTGGAAACAAAGGTGTCAATGGTGATTTTATATGTATATGAATAGGTTGAAAAGCACTGCTATATTCAGATTTCAAGAGGTGGGTGTCGAGTATGCAATTTTATAAGAATGCATCGATGACTATAATTAATTGTGTTCTGATGCAGAGGTAGGTGATTATTTTATATAGTTCATGATAGTTGATACCACATGATATAAACTATACATCCCACAATATGTATTTAGTAATGGAAATCATGACACAAAAAATTTGGTCTATGATACCTCATTTTATGTAAATTTATCATTTAATATTTAAAATATTCCGATGTATATCTTCTCTCTAAATGATATTAACATGAGATAGAGGTGATGGATAATGTTCCTCTTGAACTACACCTTAGGTATTTCATATACTCTTGTGATGGGTAACATGGTGGAAGACACTACACTTAGTATGATATATTATTCTAAGTTTTCAGATGAGGTGTAAGAGTATTTATCCTTGTGGATGTTATCCTTCATGGAAAATGATTTGGATTCATTTATTTAGATGATATTTTTTATCCTACTACTTCTACAATGCTTCTATGATGATTAGTGTGGAGAGACTGACTATGAAAACTTGTGTACTCTTATATCCTCCGCAAGTTCTGCTAATGGATATTACGAATGTGTGGACCACACAATACTTCCAATAGAATGGATGATCATATCATGGGTGTTGTGGTAATATTATAAAACCCCTTTTCTGTTAATGGAATAGTGATAAATAACATCCAAGACCTTAGACGTCAGTTTTTCAGGAATTTCATGATGAAGAGAAAGACATATATTAATTCCCAATGACTGACATGTAATCATCTGAAGGATAAGAACCAAGTTCCTATGGGTTTAGATCAACCCCATGAGGTTCCATGGGGAATGTGGGATTTGATATCCATAGACTTAATGATGGGTTTACAACATAAATCTAGGGGACATGATGGCATCTAGGTGATCATAAACAGACTAACCAAACCATCACACTTCAAATACATTCGATAGTGTAGGCTAGTAAATATAATTGAGAGAATATATATAAATAAGATAGTCTCAATCCTAGGAGTTCACTGGATGATCATATATCATTGTGATTCTCACTTCAAATTTCTATTTTGGGTTGATGAGGAAGACCTTTTGGATTTCTAGAAGGGATACCATGTGTTTATGAGGGTCAACCCTAGATGTGGATTTATGAGGATTGGACATTATAGAACGATATCTACATGATTTCATGGTCCCTTATAGAAAATTATTAGAGTTTGAGAGGTTCTATAGATTTTATCTCTATCACAGTAGTTGGATTGGGTACACGATATCATCCACCTGTCGTAACTGATGAGGAACTCGGAAGACCAATCATACATTATCAACTGGGGTGAGATGTTCATTGATGAATGTGATACCATTGTACAGTACCTAGTGAAGATCAAGGATCCAAATTTGTGGATCCTTAATGGGAAATAAATTCTCCTTCTATGTTTCTATTGGTTGCATGAAAATCATCAAGAGAGCACCTGGGAGTTGGAGACCATGTTCCGAGCCTAGTACCAAAATATTTTTGAGTATTTTTCCCTTTTGGGGATGAATATACTTATGGTGGTGAGAATTTAATGACTTTGATTTATTGTTTATTATTTCTTGATATTATATATATTATTTTTGAGACATTGTACTGAGACAAAATGTGACTATTGAGGCTAGTTCTGCTTGTAAAAATAGATTGTAATATATTATATAAATTAAATAGCACACACATATATATATATATATATATATATATATATATATTTCTTAAAAGATTGGAATACATCCTAAATAGGTAAATATAATAGAAATTCATGGGAAGCAATGATTTAATAACGTGTGTTTTCCCATTGAAATGAATAACATTTTTAATTTGTGTCTGTTTTTGAAAATTTTATTGTAGGAATAATTAAATAAAAACAACTAATAATTAATTATTATTAATATTATTATTTAATTTAATGACCAGAATATCCTATAAGTTTACAGTTATATGGTTTTCTCTATGTTTTATGATCAAACCCTATAGGTTTAAACAATTATTGAAGGTATTTCTTGGTGAAATACAATAGAACAATATTGGATTATAGATAGCTATGCTGATAGAGTTTTTGGATCACAGAAATGATGAAAAAACAACTTTTCTTCATTAATGATTGATCTATCCTCTTGGAAGTGAGCTTCTTTTTAAGATCCCCATGCATTTTCTTAATCTCGGATGAACATGGATCAATTACACGTAGAAAAATGATATGATTATCTTTAGTGTAATTAAATTCATAGAATTATATGCTTTTTTTTAACTTTTTCATCTTCGTTTGTCTCCTTCTAGGTTAAAAAATCAAGGATAATTTAAAAAGGAAAATTTTTGTTCCTCCCAATTTATGTCATGTGATTTTCTCCACTATTTATTCCTTAATTAATCATTGATATATATTTTGGCTAAAAGATCAAAAATACCCGGTTTCTAATCGTTCTGTGACCGTTATTTAGTGACACCAATCGAAATTGTAGGTACAACATGAAATAGTGGATTCTGTACGATAATTAATGATGATGGTGGATTAATGGAGGAAAACCGAGTGATGATCAAGGGTTCATTATCTTTCTAAGAGGTGAATGAAGATTCATATGTCAAAGGTATCTTTCCAATCTTTTTCAAAGTCTGAATTCTGACAATAAAGGGACACATGGGCTTGATATACCATGATATATGATCTATAGTGTGTGTTTCGATGGAAATCTAGGTAGAAATGTAATTCGAGGAGGAACTGAGGAGAAACCTACAGATTTGAATATTCTTAATTTTCATGACATGTAATTATATTTTCCACACCATTTGGGTATTGTTCAATGGTAGATAGGGTTCCAGGATGATGATAAGGATAATAACTCATGTGACCCATTTCAAAAAATATGGGGAACATCCCGATTGGCTCAGCATGTACGTTAGAGAGTATATGAAATGTGAACAAGTACTTGTCCAATGGAATGGAGTGTACATTAAAACCTACATAGACAATTGTACATGGTCTAATACATAGACACAAACACAAACTATGGACATGGAAAAGTGGCATTGTAGGGAACTGTGTCTCTCTACATTCTATGTACTCCTTCTACACATCATGTATACTAAGAATTTGATGTTGTGCGAAACTATTCCACATTGGAAAGAATGGGGATAGTAGGACACATCATGTTCCCCCTAGTATATTCAATGTACTCTCTGTAAGTGTGTTTTTACCTCTTCATTTTCATGGAATGGAAATGTATAGGTTGATTGTGTTCTATTTTTTATTTCCCTTGAGGATGTAAGGTTAAATTACTCCGAAATCACAGAACTACAATCCCATATAGAGGTCATGTCTTAAATAGATTTAAAGTGTCCCTTCGTGACACTGGATAAAGTTCTGTTATCACCATTGTTCCCAATATAGGTTTTTTGTAATTAGTGATGATCGTCTATCTATAAGGTTACAATGATAGGGTTTGTGGTATCATTGACATACAATCCTTAATGTAGTGGCTTGATCCAAATTTGGATTTTTGTGTCCCCCCAGTGGTTCTCGATGTGACCCCCTATCTAATTATCAAGGACTTATAAGAAAAATGAGCTTTATTAGGTAGGAGAAAATTATCCGGATATCTTTTTGTAGTGTTTTCATGGATGTCATAACATAAAGAGTGGACTCTCCTATAATTAACATTTATTTGAGAAAAATCGTGTGGTTGGAAGTTCGTTTTGACCACATAGTGTCATTGTGTATTTATTAAGTATATTGGTGGCCATAAGTTTTTTTTACATTTATTGATAAATATATTATTAGTTTGACTATACTTGGTGATTTTTGTATAGTGTTATTAGGGTGTCCCGCTGAGTAATGTTATAATCACACCTACATGTTATTCACCATAACATGTCATATCTTGTGAAGATGACGTCCCATTCGATATGTTCTATGAGGACATAAGGTCGGGGATTCCGAGCATTAGCTTTTCAAACTGTGGATTTTTATGGGGAGAATTCACTTTTCTTATCCCCCACCAGGTTGGACTCTTTATTGTTTTTAGTTGGGAATATATTTCACCACATTATCTATTTTTAGTACATTACTATTTTACATCATTCTGGAATCTTTGATATATGAATGCAATGTTTAGTTTGTTTTACATCTCATCTATGTCTGGGCTTGGAGATGTGTGCATGTGAATCGGTAATTTAGGGTAATGCCACATATTTTTGGGATAAGCATACATATCATTGGACTCTTGCACCTATCCAATAAGAGGTGGTCATGGGTTATTTACAGGGTATTCCTCAGTTGGTCAATTAATGAATATTGAGTCTAGTGCATGGTTTGCGAATGATTTTCCTAATCGTGCACATAAACCATGCATGGGTAAAAATTACATCCAAAAATTGTGGATTTAATTATTATTTAATCCTTAACAACACATTTTTCATATATTTGGACTCAAATTAAGTTTTTTCTCCTTATAATATATATGGAAACACTTCTCTTTGTTAGAGGAGTGATCCATGGGTAAATATTAGTTAATTAAAGGCAGAAATTCATGGTTAGTCTCATTTCTTGGTGGGTTTTCTAAGATATCTTCTTATATCCTCTCTTAGATTCATAGATTATGTATTTTTGGTGAGAGATATATGAAATATATATCAATCATGAGTATATGTGGCTATGTTTATGTTACAGACTGATATACATGAAGGGTTTTTTGAGGTTGAACCTATTTTGTTGAAGATTTTGTGCTTTTTATATATATCGAAAAAGTTTCTAATGTAGGTGGCCTCACCCTCTACTCTTATTATTAGAACATGAAGGACTGCTTTCCAAATATTATTAATTTCATTAAATTGATCTAGTAATATTCGTGTAATTTTTAGTAGAACCTGTATTTAGTGAGGGTTTGTAAAATTTGAGAATTGTTGTTCAAACTGATTAGTTTAATGATATAAAAATGACTGTTTAAAAATGGTTGTTTGGTTTGATTTAGGGATAAATTTTTTATGGAAAGGTTTCCAAAAAAATTTGTTGTTGAAATGGATTGGCATGAGTGGTTTGGTATGGGTTGTGGTATAAATAGTTGGAGTGTGTTCATCAGAATTTGGGATGGATAAGGGTCTAAATATACCCTCATTAAAAGAATGGGAAAGATAAGAGAATGATGTATCCCACATTAAAATGGTTCTCCAATGATGGATTGGTGAAAGGATGACTTAACACTCTTAGTTATACAGAGGTCCATGTTTTCAAGAATGGTATGATGTATTTATATGTAGAATTTAATGGGTATTACCATAATGTGAATTTGATAAGTGGTTCAGAAGAATTGTTTAGTTTCTTTCCTAGGAAATATTTTTTGTTTGGCAAACCATTTTTGTATAAAACCCATTTTTCATAGAAATGTTTTGGGAATAATATAAATTTTAAAAAAGTGTTTTATATATAAATGTGCTAACTTGTTCTATCATATTGTTGTGACTATGGGTGTTGTTTGGGGAAATACTTCTATGTTTCATTACTCACACCCTTATATGGAACTATGGTTTATGAATAGATTCTATTATCAAGACACTGGTAAAGTAAAATTATCTCATTTATTTATTGATTATTCATGATACATTGGAATGGATGGTGGAGTTCACTCGTAGAGCATGTTTGGAGTTGTGGGATTTGAATCTTCATAGACTTTGTGTTCTTTTGTTTTCTTTTCTTCATTATACTCAGATGATGGTTTTTTTAATATTAAAATTTTATTGTTTATTGTTATCATGGTTAATTTTTATTTGTAAAAATTTTTTTAATTCATCATATATTGGTTATTTGGTCATGGTTATCTTTTTTTTTAATTTTCAAAGGGAATATCATTCCCCATCTATTTTTTAATCCCTTGGAATTTACTTCTTGCCACTATTTTATATGGGATGTCAACTAAGGCCAAGTATAAATTTCACTTGATATAAAGCTAATTGGAATGGGATGTATGTTATATGTTGTATCAGTCTTGGCCAGTCTATATTTCATTTTGGGACATGTGGAATTGGGTTTTTTCAATACATGTATATTATATGTGTCATTCAGGGTGTTGGAAATTAAATCTAGTTTGGACCTTTAGTTGGATTTCTATAATGAAGTACGGTCATGGAGACATGAGATGTATGTTACACCCCAAGCTTCCACAGTATGTTTCTCTTTGAATAATGCAGTATCTTGCGTTGTACATAACATAGAGTTTTAACACACCACAACCAATCGAACTAGCCATTATGAATAGTAATACCTACTTTTTGAAATTTTATAAATTTTATTTTTAATAATGGACATCATTATTAGATTTTGAATATCAAAATTAGCATAAGGTGAATTTTTGGTATTTTTTCTGAAAACATTAAATTTTTTATGAATAGTGAAAAACACTAATGTTATAATTTAAAATTGACTTTTTATTTAAATAATTATTTATTTTATTTAAATTAATTTTAGGTCAAAATTAATTTATAATAACTATATAAGTTTAATGTAATTAATTGGATTCATTTTATAATAACAATAAATGTTTAAAATTTTGTTGAACATTTAATCTCTTTTAGCGACCCTCTAGTTTCATTTTAAAATTCGCATAAGACATTATTTTACCGCCTCTGTGAGTTGAATTTCAAAAATCCAAAATACACAGTTGAAATCTGTAAGTAAAATATTGTTCAATAAGATGAATTTTTTTTGTGAATAGTAACTATTTAATTTATTTACCATTGTTAAAAGTAAATATGGTAATTAAGGGTAAAAATAATATTCTAATTACCATAACACGTGTCCAATTCTATTGGATATGTGTAATTCGATCAGAAAAATATTGGAATAAAATATGATCTCCTTTCTTCCACATGGATTGGATTAGGACATTTATTTTTATTTTATTTAAGGAAGAGTTGAAAGTGCTAAATTCAACGTTTAATAACATATAAATTTTTAATATAGTGTTACACACAATATAAAATTAACTATATATATTAATTATAAATCTAAAAATAATTCCTAAAAGTTGTATTTTATTTATAATTTTTATACATTAAATAATTTAATATATTTATGACACTATGAAGATGTAGTAATTTCATTATTAATGAAATATTAAAATAAATGATATTATAAATAACCAAAAAAATGTAAATTGAGACTTATATGGAATTAAACAAAATTTCAAGGCCCATATGACATTTTAGGTTTGGTGAAATAAATTTTATTTTAAGTGATAATGTTTTTATAGTTTTCAAAAAAATCAAATACTAATAAGTTTCAAAATTAACATAATTGAGTTTTTAAAAAAAATACCATATTATTAATTGATATAATATTTTTAGTAACATATTGTTTAGCCAAAGAACTTAGATAAGGTATTATATATTAATAATTAACCTCTTGGTATTTTTTGGGATTGTTATAATAAGTTTATTAACCATATAATATAAAAATACAAAGAGGCATGGTAAATGTCAAAATATTTAACTAGGAGTTAAATCCAAAATATATGGTTAATATGGTGACCTAAACCAGTATAAATCTATTGGTTTAGAGTTTTTTGACCCATACCTAGTTTATTCTATAAATAAATCATTATTGAGCCATTATAATTCGAAAATTATTTTATTATAAATTAATATTTCATGTTATTCCTGTAGTGAAACTCACCTCTATATAAAAGGGTTCCTCCCTTTCTCTTAAATTTACACCTCCAATGCCATTTGTCATGGCCAAACCATGTCCCAATATCTTACCTACGTCCTTCACATCAACCTAGAGGCCTTAACTTGATAATAAATCCAACCAATGGAGCCCTTTTGAACAACACAATAGAAACACCCGAAGAAGATGTAATAATTTATCCACCCTCTTTCAAGTTCTTTTCTTATTCCACTTCCTCATTCTTTTTTGTTTCCATACAAATATAATAAATAAATTACATTATATACAATTATATGTTATTATAAATATGGAACAACAATATTCATTATTCTATGCATCCTATTAATGACTATGTCACCATACGTGGGTACGTACGACTTACCGTCTCCACATTGTTGTGTAGTTTGTTTTTCAAACACTTCATTATTTGGATGAGAATAATAATGAATTAATTGATGTAAATAATAAATATAAAAAGTTAATTGTTATGTATATTTGATATGATATCCAATTACATATGATTTCACCATCAATATAATGATATTGTTCCTCATGCAAATGTACGAATTACCGTCTCCACGAACACGATGAGATTCATTCCTCATCATAATCATTCGAGAATAATTTTAATTTTATGTTTAAAAATAATTTTTAAGAACAAAATATCAAATCTGGATATAAATCAAATGCATCCTTACTATAATAAACAAGGCTTCCAAAACCAAGAATATAATGGAAAATGAATCAGTTAACACTAAAAAAATGATACTACTGAAATATGAGTAACAAAGCAATATTAGAAGATCGTATATGATATCATATTAACCTATATGTTTCAAGTATAATTTAAAAAAAATTATTTCACCATTATACATGAGCTCATCATACCCTTGAAAAATTAAAATTACAAGGTAAGGGTTAATTCTACAATCTCTTTACTTATCAGAGGTTGTTAATAAGTATCTTCTAGGACATCTTTATCATCCACATCTGTGTTTTCATAAAAATATAATTCAAAACATTATTAAAATTTACTATACAATGTTTCAAAGTCATTTATACCATTATTTTACCATATATTCTTTTAAATTAATCTTTTAGCGTTTTCCAAATAAGGAACATTTTGGCTTTTCGACAAAATTAAGGTAAGAATGTATTTTTTTTACTTATACGGTGAGTGAATATATTTTCCACCATTATGACAGCATAGAAGATTCACGTACAAGAATACAAGAATACTTTCAGAATAAATGTTTTCTTTTATAATTATATTACTTTTAAATGATTTCAAAATAGAAACATTTATATCTCTAAAATTGATTTGATTTCATCTATGTCAACAACCATTGATAGATTTTATGCTTGTTTGAATTAAATATATTATGATACAAAACAATCATGTTGTATTTTATTATTTGTTATATGTTTGATTTCGGATGTGTTATTTTTACTCCATTCATTTATTATGGATAAATTATTGACATTTCATATGCCAGTTTTAATATGAATGTTTATGTTATGTTTAAACCTTTCCATATGAGGAATACATTTGACATAGTATGTGAAGTGTGGAGGCCACAATAGCCCCTCATTGAATCTGATGGTCTCATGAGACAAACTAGTGTCTTGGAATAAGGAATTGACAAAATCATATTATTTGTCTTGGCACAAGGCCTTGATTATGTGGTTATGATGCATGGAATTATGCATTCCATCCTTATGAAATATTATATTGAAACTCTATGTTATTTTTTTACTAGTAGGATATCCATGTAAATAAGTAAATGGAATCATTTGATTTATATTGGCCATATTATGCAGATGATTATGTTTAAAAGGCTTATTTTTTATTCTTATACATTGCCTTAATTTTTAATGCTTATTTATGAAATTTTCCGCTATATATTTATCATAACTGAGCATCTATGATCACCACTTTCTATGAATTATTTTTCCTATGATTTGAAGAAATAATTTTTGGTTAACCATTTGGGATAGTATAAGGATACATGTGTGGTAAATGGGGAAAAAATTTTGTTGATGTTTTTATTTCATGTTATAATTATAAAACATATGAATTTATCTAGTATTACCGAGGCTACAAAACTGATCGGTCTTTTATGATTTGATCCCTTATGATCATGCCATTGTTATGTAATAATGCACCAACTATGGGTAACTAGGTTTTGGACATTACAGTTTTTATCAGAGTATTATTATTACAAACCGTGAAAACTAGATTTTAAAAAATTCTTATTATATAACACTACCCAAAGATAGACATTGATGATTAGTAAAGAAGAACTTCCCAGAATTCTACTAATGTAATGATTTTTTGAGTTTTCCATGAAATATATACCTTCATGGATGATAGTAGGTAGAGGTGGATTTGGAAGATATGTATCTAGGGGTAAAACAAAAAACACCACTTTGAGCTAGACTCGAATGTGAACTGGTGCACGACAATGAGCCTTGATGCACTCTTGGTTATGACACTCCCGAGTGATATTCTTTGGATAATTCACATTTTCTTTACAATCCATTATAAATGATTTACGATTATATACCTCATCAAAGAAAACTTTTTTGTGATTATTGATTATATCCAAAAACTATTCAATTTTTGTTATCTGTTCCACATGTTTATTATTATTTATTGCGATTCAAAAACTAATATTTATTATTCCATTGATTACAAATAGTTCCTACTGAAATTAATTGGAACCATATAAATGCACGTAATACATATAGGGATTGTCCTCCTACTCAAGATAATTATAGTGCAGTTGGTGATGGAACTAGTGCTGATCAACTTATCACCATACTGGGGCAACTCACTCCGGTTATGAATAATAACCTTACCCGTATAGAGAATCATGATCCACAACACAAGGGATCAATTATAGAATGCTTCATGAGGCAAAAACCACGAACATTCAATGGGATTACAAATTCATTAGTAGCTATTCAATGGATAAGATTCATAGTGTAAATATTTCATGCATTGGAGAGTAGGAGAAATAAAAAAAGTTCTCATGGAAGTTTATCGCCTAATGGGAGTTGCCGATCAATGGTGGTAATTAAATAAAAAAAGGAATATTAATAAGTATAAAACATGGGATGAAGTTATTTTAAAGATATTTTCATTGAAAAAATACTTTCTTTGGGACCATTGAGTAGATATGGAATGCAAATTTCTGAGTCTGAGGAAAAAGGATGATGAGAATGTCACAAAGTATAAGGCTAACATTACAAGGTTAGAAAGGCATACAACAAATTATATACATAATCCATGGAGTAAAGTTTATTGATTATTTTATGATTTAAATCCATTTCTCCATAGAGAATTAGTCTCACAATCCATCTCATCGTACGAAGATATTGTCTCACATGCTATCAAGACAGAAAAGATATTTTCTAAATATTACGAATTTAAAGAAATGAAAGAGAAGATGGGATTTACTGAAAAATATAGAAATGGAAATTATGGGAAGAAGGGAAAGGTTGAATATCAATCCTATGGTAAATGTGGGAAGAAACACCCCAGTACTTGTTTGAGAGGGAATGAGAGTTGGTTACATGTGTGGGGAAAAAGGCCACTAAGATCAGGATTTCAAGGGGATGAATGTTTTGTCAATGTTTAATGATAAAATTTTAGAGAAAAGGGGAATTATAAAAATGAAATTATTAAGTGCGAAGGAAATTTACTTCATAAAAGGACAATGTAGCAAGGCCCAGATTATGTGATCACAACTGTTGAGCATGAAGCTCCAAAAAACGTGGTGGCTGGTAATTTAATAGTTTCCTCATGTTTAGACAATGCTTTATTTGATTTTGGATCATCTAATTGTTTCTTATTTTCCCTGTCTGCTATGAAAATTTGATATTATAAATTTTTTTAACAAGGGAGTTGTAAGTCAAAAATCCTATGGGAAGTATCATCGTAACAATTTTTTTTGAATCAGTTCCCATTAGGGATTATTAATGTTCTTTATCTACTAATCTCTTTATCATAACCATGATTGAATATGAAATAATCCACGGTATGGATTTTCTTTCGGACCATGATGTGAAAATTTATTGTAAGAAGAATGTGGTTACAATTTTCGATGATGATATGGAGAACCTTATTTTTAGTGCGGAAACATCACCAACTGATTCTTATCTAGATCCACACCCGTAGCTCTTCTAAAATAAATTATCAAGGAGGAAGAGAATGAAATAACTATGGGTGAGGAGAGGAATGTTAAAATAGAGGATGTAGCTATTATTCTAGAATATGTTGATGATTTTCCATAATATTTACCTTCACATCCTCCTAAAAGATAAATTGAGTTTTCCATTGATTTAATTCTTTGTTCATGTACCATATCGAAGACCTCTTATAGAATGACCACTGTGGAATTAGTGGAACTAAAGAATAAACTATAGGAATTGAGTAATAAGGGATTTATTCAAAGTAGTGTCTCTCCATGGGGAGCCCCTATTCTTTTTGTTAAGAATAACGATGTATCTATAAGTTTGTGCATTGAGTACCGGGAGATCAATGCTATAACAATAATGAACAGGTATCCCTTACCTCGAATTGATTTTTTATTCGACAAACTTCGTGGAGCTTAATATTTTTCAATGACTGAATTTCGATCTGAATATCATTAGTGGTGTGTAAAAAAAGAATACATTCTGAAAACATTATTTTGAACTACATATGAGCATTAAGAGTTGACAATAATGCCTTTTAGATTGACTAATGCACCCTCTGTCTTCATGGATATAATTAGTAGAGTTATCAAATAATATCTTGATGACTTTCTAGGGGTATATATTGATGATATATTGGTATACTCCAAAATCTACGAAGATTATGAAAATCACTTGTTTATTATTCTAAAGACTCTAAGAAGAGATGAATTATATGGCATGTTTACCAAATGTGAATTATTTCTTCAGTATATTTATTTGCTGGTCCTTATTGTCTCTATGGATGGACTCTTTATTGATCCTTCAATGACCATGGAAATCTAATAATGGCCAGCACGAATGAGTATAACTAAGGTATGTAGTTTTATTGGTTTAGTAGGTTATTATTGGCATTTCCTCTAGAATTTGTCCCAATTGGCTAACCCCTTGACCAATCTCACATGTAAAGAGGTTAAATTTATTTGGACATAAGAGTTTGAGGAATGTTTTGAAGAATTGAAGAGAATATTAATCAATGCTGCTATAATGACTCTACCATCAGGGAACGGTGGATCTGTTATTTATAATAATGCTTCAAAGAAAGGAATTGGTTGTTTCCTTATACATAATGATATTTTTATTTCCTATACATCATGGAAACTAAAAATTCATGAGAAAAACTATCCTACTCATGATCATGAGTTAGTAGCTATAATATTTTCTCTGAAAATATGGAGACTGTATCCCAATGGTGAAAAACGTGAGATTTATACTGATCAAAAGAGTTTGAAATATATTTTATCATAGAATGAACTCAACATGAGGAAATGAAGATGGATTGAACTACTCAAGTATTATGATATCACTACACACTACAACCTAGGGATGGAAAATAAGGTGGCAGAATCTTTGCGTAGAAAATATTATGGAGTTTTGAACAAGATGAGAGTTGAAAGGGATCCTATTTTCATAGATCTAGTAAATATGGATATGGGAATAACCATGGAAGGTGATGCATCAATACTTATTAAATGGTTTCCAAACCATCATTACTGTAATTTATAATTATTTTTATACTTAATATTATGACTTTCAAAAGAAGATTAATGCTTTGAATGATGTGGGATTGAGTGACTTCACATATGAAGATGGAATTTTGAAATTTGGGAAGAGACATTGTTTTCCTAACATACCAGATCTAAAAATGGAATTTTTGGATGATGCTCATTTCTCCAATTTCACAATACAATATGGGAGCCCCAATATGAATAGAGATTTGAAGGAACATTTTTGGTGGGACAACATAATGGGAGAGATTGCATATTTTGTGTCAAGATGTATGGTTTGTTAACATGTGAAAGATAAAAATCAATAGCCTAAAATATTAATGAAACCACTTCCCATACCATAGTGGATATTCGATAATATTACAATGGATATTCTCATGGGGTTACAAATGACTCCTAGAAGGAATGATGCAATATGGGTCATTGTTGATCATCATACCATGTCAGAACATTTACATTTTATAAGTGAAGATTTACCACTTGAACGTATGACAATACTATATATTAATGAAGTAGTAAGACTTCATAGAATACCCATATCGATTGTTTCTAATCGTGATCCCCATTTTACATCATGATTGTGGAAAGGTATTCAAAACTAGATACTGAACATTGTTTGATCACTGCCTTCCACCCTCAAACTGATGGAAAATTAGAACCAACTATTAAAAACTTATAAGTCAAGTTGAGATCATTCTTACTTTTTTTTTCACTGTATTTGGGATCAATATTTTTCTGTGGTATAATTTTCCTTTAATAATAGCTTCATTAAAGTATTTAGATGGAACCATATGATGTGTTATATAGAAAGAGATGTTGCACACTGACTTGTTGGGATGATGTTGGTGAATGAAAACACGGAGGACCAAAACTTTATGACGAATAAATGGAAAAGGTGAAGGTTATCCAAACCCACATCAAAGAATCCCAATTTAAGAAAAAGACATATTCCGATAACCAATGGAAGGATTTGGAATTTCACGTTGGAGACCATGTTTTCTAGAAGCTATCTCCATAGAAGGGTGTTATAAGTTTCAGTAATATGGTTAAATTTAGTCCCAGGTACATCTGACCTTTCGAAATTCTAGAACAATATGGAGTTGTAGCTTACCATTTATCCATGCATCCAAGTCTCTCCAATGTTCATGATGTGCTCCACAAATCATGGATTAGAAAAATACATTCCCGACCCAACACATGTACTCACCTTTGATTAAATTAAACTAGAACCTGATCTGCCTTATTTTGAAGAGCCTGTCAAAATAATTGATACATGTGAACAGGTGATGAGAAACCGGACGACTCGTCTTGTAAAAGTTATATGGAGAAACCATAAGATGGAATAGGCAATGTGGGAACCCGAGTGACTTATGATGAAGAACCACCCAAAATTTTTTATGCAGTAATATTATATAAATTTAGTTGGAAAATTATTTTATAGAGGGGATAATGTAACAGCTCAACCTTCCACAGTATGTTTCCCTTTGAATAATACAGTATCTTGCATTGTACGCAATATGGAGTTTTAACACACCACGACCAATAAAAATTGACCTTATGAATATTAATATCTACTTTTTAAAATTTGAGATAGTTTATTTTTTAAAATGGACTTCTATTATGGATTTTTTATATCAAAATTAGATTAAGGTGGATTTATGGTATTTTTCTGAAAAACTTCATTTTTGATGAATAGTGAAAAACACTGCATTATTATTTAAAAATTAATTTTCATTTAAATAATTATTTATTTTATTTTTACTAAGTTTAATTAAAAAAAGTTATATAATACCTATATATGTTCATATTAAATCAGTTGAGTCATTTTATAAAAAAAATAGATGTATAAAATTTTATTGAACTTTTTAACTTCTTTTACCCAACTTCTTGGTACATTTAAAAATTCTCCTAAAACATGATATTACAACCTCTATGAGTTGAATTTAAAATATTAGATAGATTTGGTTAAAATCAGTATGTTAAATGTGATTCAATAAGATGAAAATAATTTTTTGTGAATAATAACTTTTTTCTTTTATTTACCACTGTTAAAAAAATTAGGGTAATTGAGGTTAAAATGATATTATAATTACCATAACACATGTAAAAATTAAATCAGATAATTTTAATTTCACTAAAAACAACCTTAGGATTAAAATAGGATCCCCATTAGTACACTTGTATTAAATTAGGACATTTATTATTATTTTATTTAATGAAGAGTTAAAAGTTTTAAATTCAATGTTTAATAACCAAAACATTTTTAATATTGAATTACACACAATATACATTTGAATATAAATATTCATTAGAAATCAAAAAATATGTCCTACATAATGGTTTTTTATTTTTTATTTTGAGACATTAAAAATTTTAATTTATTTAAGACACAATGATGTTGCAGTAATTACCTTATTAATAAAATATTAAAATAATTGATATTATAAATATCCAGGTAATTGTAAATTGAGACTTATGAATAATAAAAAAAATTCTAGTTTAATATAACATGTTATAATTGATTAAATAATTTTTATATGAAGTGATAAATTTTTTATGGAATTAAAAAACATCAAATACTAAATAATGTCAAAATTGACATAATTGTGTTTTTAAAAAAAATACTTTATTATTAATTGATATATTATTCCTAAAAATATATAGTTCAGGAAAATGACATATAAAAGGATAAATATTTTAATAATGAACCACTTTGGATTTTCATGGCTTGTTATAGTATTTTTATTGACCATATAATATAAATATACAAAGAGACATGGTAAATGTTAAACTCTATAACTAAGATTTAAATCTAAATGATAAGGTTAATATGGTGACATAAACCTATATAAAACCTATTAGTTGATATTTTGTCGACCCATAACCACCTTAGACTCTAAATAAATCATTTTTTAGCCATTAGAAACTGAAAATGTCATTATTATAAAATAATATTTCATGTTTTTTCTAAAGTGACCATCACCTCTCTTATAAAATGGTACTTCACTTTCTCAAAAATTAACTCCTCCAATTCCATTTTGATCATCCAAAACCTACCCAAATATCTTTATAACATCACTCAGATAAACATAGAGGAATTAAATTGATCATAAATCCAACATATGGATCCCTTTTGATCAACTCAATAGAAAACAGCCGAAAAAGAGGTAATAATTTCACCACCCTCATTCCAGTTATTTTCATCTTCCACATCCAATCTATTTGTGTTTTCCATACCAAAATAATAATTACTGAAAATTTTACATGCTTATGTTATTATAAATATGGAACAACTCTATTTATTATTCTATTCATCCTATGAATGACAAAGTCACCATACATGCATATGTACAGCTTACCGTCTCCATGTTGTGGTGTAGTTTGTTATTCAAAAAAATAATTATTTGGATGAAAATAATAATGAGTATAATTGATTTATATAATAAATATAACATGTTAATTATTCTTTATATATGATATAACATCCAATTACATATGATTTACGCATCAATATATTGATATTGTCACTTGTGCATAGTCCTAGATTAACGTATCAACGAACGTGATGAGATTCATTCCCCATCATAATAAACCAAGAATAATATTCGTTTTATGATTGGAAATAATGTTTATGAACATAATATAATTCTTTATATGAATCACCTACACACTATCAATAACAAACATGGCCTACAAAACCAAGGATATAAAGGAAAATGAATCAGTTAACTCTTGAAACGATGATACTACAGAAATATCATTAACAAAGCAATATTAGAAGATCATATATGATATCATATTAATGTATAGGGTTCTTAAATAATTTAATAACACCTATTTAACCATTATACAATAATTTATTCAAACCTCAAAAATGGATAAGTACAAGGTAAGGGTTATTTCTATAATGTATTTTCTTATCCAAGGTTGTTGATACGTAAGTATCTACTGGATTTCTTTATCATAAACATCCATGTTTTCCTAAAATTGTAATTCAAAACTTTTTACTTTTTATTATACTATGGGTCAAATTCATTTATACCCTTATTGTACAATACATTTTTTGAAAGGAGCCATTCCATCTTTTTCAATACAAGTTTCTTTATGAATTTTTTGACAAAATTAATGTAACAATGACTTTTTTAACATTAACGGTGGGTGCGAATATTTTCTACCATTAAAAAAACGTCGAAGCATCCCTTTTATTCTTATAAGAATATTTAAAAAATAATTTCTTATTTTATAATTATGTACCTTTTAAATTAAATCAAAATAAAAAGATATGTTTTTAAAAAAATATTTCATCTATGTCAACCTCCATTGATGGATTTTAAGCTTGTTTGAGGTTGATTTATTATGATAAAAATCATCCATATTGTATTGAATAATTTTTGATATGTTTGACTTTGGATGATTTATTTTAACACCATTCATGATTTATGGATAAATTATTGACATTTCGTATTCATGTTTTAATATGAATGTTTATTTTCTGTTTAATCATTTTCATATGAGGAATGCGTTGGACATAGTAAGTGATGGGTGGAGCCCGCTATATCTCCTAGATGCATCGGTTGGTCTCATGAAGCAAAATAGTGACTTGGAACAAGGCTTTGAAAAAATCATATTTTTATTATTGGAAAAAATCCATTACAATGTGGTTATGAGGTATGGCATTATGCATTTCCTCATTATACAATTTTCTACTGATATTGCATGTGGTTATTCGACTTGTAGAATATCCATGTGAATAAGTAAATTGAATTATTTTATTTTCATTGTCCATATTATGAAGAAGTTTATTTTTAAAATTCTTTTTCTTAGTCTTATACATTGCCTTAATTATTTATTCTTATTTATGAATGTTTCCGCTATACTATTATCCTTACTGAGAATCTGATCTCAACACATTCTATGGTTTATATTATCCAAGATGTGAGGAAATATTTTATGGTTGACATGTAGGGATAGAGTAAGGATATAAGTGTGGTCAATGGGGAGAAAATGTTGTTGTTGTTTTTATTTCATTATTTAATGATAAAACATATTCATGTATCTAGTACTTCCAAGGAAACTAAACTGATTGGTCATTAAGGATTTGATTCCTTGTAGTCATGCCAATGGTATGTAATAATCCACCGAATCTGGGTAAATGGGTTCAGGGCATCACAATGTAGATCATAAAAAGTTATATCTGAACTATTTATGGTGAACCTCATATTAATATGTTGTTCAGTACATATGTGTTTTGAAATAGTTATTAGAGTTGTAAACATATTGTGATGGGTTTTTCTTGTGAGAAGTGTAGGAAATGATGAATATAAATGACTCCCTACTAGGAGTGTCAATTTAATATTTAGGAATGATATATGATTTGGTACAAATGTATTCATTTTTTAAATTTGTTAAAAAAATATTGAATGTGAAATTTGGAAAATGGTATGCTATTGGTATTTTGAAGATGTTTTGATTTTCAATAGAATTGAGGATTAATAAACAAAGGGATTAAGATGATTTTTTTTGAATTCTAGAAATCACTTTTGTGATTGTTCTAAATTTTTAAATTTTAATTTCTATGACATTAGTGGAGAGTGAGTGAGGCTAATGGAATTTGTTTTTTATAAAATTGACCCTGTTAGGTATAGTAGAAACTAAGTGGATGATGCTATTAAGAATTTTTATTAACCTTATACACTAGTGAACCAAAAACTTGTTCATATTATTGTCTTGGATTTTCATGTTCTGGATAGATGTTTCCAAAGGTATGAACCCGGGCAAGTGGATCAATCCATTTTGTTCAAGAAGTAGAATCCAACAATATTTTTGGGTGATTCAAGAACCATAAAATCATAGGAGTGGTTACGTAGGATGAATAAAATATTAAATGTATTCATAACACCAACCGAGTTGGTGGTAATGTTGGCTATGTATATACTGGAGGATCTTCCATGCTTGTGGTAAGATTTTGTTGTGCGGGCTAAATAACACCATGGAATTTCATGGGAGTATTTTAAGGAAATGTTTAAAAAACAATTTTATCCAATAATGTTAAGAATTTATAGAATGATGATCATTTTTAACATGAAGTTGGATAATCGAACAATGATATAGTATGCCAATAAATTTAAGGATTTTTTTCTTCCTGCACTCTAACCTACACATCGTGCATCCTTAAAGTTAGATACCTTTTAATCATGGGTAAGGTAAGATATTTTATCAAATATTACCATGAATTGTAAAATTTATTATTCAAATATGATCAACATTGAAGTAGTGGAAAAAATGGACATATTAGAAATAATGGATAGTGGAAGTATGTAGATACATGTGGGTAATTTTGTGAAGTCTAATTATTAAAATAATCAGAATATGGACAATTATTTCAAAGGTAATGGAAGGAATCAAAATTATATAGATGGATCATGGAAACATCATCCTAGACCAACGAGAAATCATATATTATTTCAGTATGGATATTTTTATCACATGAATTGAGATTTTATACAACCACCTAGATAATTATACAATTGAAACTAGATTGGACATCTATTGCACTATTGTTGCAGTTCTCCAAGGTCTTCTATTCCTGGCACATCGAAGGATTCAAAAACATTGTCTGATTCGTTGGGATATGGGTAGTAGAAATCCACTCAGAAATATATCTGAGATATCCATGGCGATTTTAAGAATAACTTGACCCCTTCGTTAGTGAAATATAAATATGGAAAAAAGAACAATGTATAATGAGAAAGAATTTATATAGAGATGGATATGAGATTATGGATGATAAATCAATAACATCAATGGTGAGAGGTGCAATTATTTTAAATCTAACGTTATATAGTCATTGTTCGATATGGGTGTATACAATTAAATTATTTCTTCATGTGAATTGGATTTTTTGTGTCTTCATGTTATGATGATTCCTCAAATTTTGAAACATAAAAAAAATCTTGGTCATATATAATGTTGAGCCTTTTTTGTGAAAAGAATGTTCTACAAAACTTGTTGATTTTAATTCATATTGTATTTATCTTTGTTTGATATGGATATCGAATTCATAATCCTTGGTATGGATTCATTGATAATGTTCAAATCTCACATTGATTTTTATACACAATTGGTTAGTTTTACAATGAAAGATGTCATTGAGCTTATCTTTAGAGGATACTTGAATCTAAAAGAAGGTTTAATATGATTTTTTTGAAATATTAGTTGGAACGATATCATGCTAGTTGGTAGTGTTGAATTTTCCATTGGTTGATAAGATAATTAATAATGGTTTTCATGAAGTTTCTGATCACTTAATGGATGTGCTATCTAAAAACATCATAGTGTTTCCACCAATAGGAGAAGTAGAGTTTAAGATTGATCACCTAATAGGGACCAATCCCACCTATCTTCAATATTATCAGATAAAACTAATATAATTAATGTAATTGAAAGTCTATTTTCATAACTATAATGAAAGGGGTTCATTCATCCTAGCATGTTTCCATGGGATGCACCAGTGTTGGTTAAAAAAGAAACATTAAAATATTAGGTTATGAGTGTATTATCATAATCTTATTGAAGTTATGATAAATATTCAATATCCACTTCCACACATTGAAGATCTGATTAATCAATTGAGAGGATCTCAATGGTTCTCTAAACATTAATTGTGATTAGGATATCACCAATTACAGATTCAGAAAGAGGATATTATGAAGAAAACAATCAAGAGTAGATATGACCATTTTTATTATATGAAAGGGCCTTTTGATCATAATATGTTTCCAATAGTCTTTATGGAATTGATAAATCAGATATTTCAAATGTATCTATATACTTTTGTGGTTGTCTTTATGGATGAAATGTTAGTGTATTCATTGATAAGGTATATTCTTGGGAAACACTTTATAATAGAGTTTGTAATCTTTTGGGATCATCATATGGATCGAAAATTATAAAACTATGATTTTAAAATACAAATGGTATGTTTCATTGTCCATGTAAACTCTTAAAAATCTATTTCTATAGATCTAGAAAATATAGAAGTTGTTATATTTTAGAATACACTATATAAAATCTTTGAGATACATAGTTACCTTTGATTGGATGGTTATTAACAATGCATGGTTCATTAGTTCAGATGAATCGATTCACCATTGATTGAATTGAAAAGGAATGGATTTCAATTCTATTGGACCAATGTATATTATAAGTCTTTTCTAGTGCTTAATGTCTTCCTTACATCCGCATCGATCCTGATTGTTTTTCGAATCTAGACAACGGTATATAGTTTATTGTGATGCATCATGATCTGGGTTACGATGACTTCACATGATGAGAGACCAAGTTATTTCTTAAGGTTCATGAACATTATGGATTCTGATAAAAACTAACCAATACCATACATCGAGTAAACTATTTTTTGAATATGGTTTGAAGATGTGGCATCATTATTAATTTAGTTAAACATTAACGTGCTTACGGATCATAAGACATTGAAACATATTTTCTCACAATGGGATTTAAACACGAGACAATGAATATGGATGGAGAATCTGTAAATATTTGACTATTAAATTATTTATATAATGGGTGAGTGAAATTCAACGGGATATGCATTAACCCTAAGTTTATATAGACATTTGTAAAATGATTCTTGAGATCAGTAGCATTTCATGTCAGAGATTAATGAAGTAGACATGGATTGAGAAGACGGAGAACGTGTTGTGTTTTTTGTTTAGTTTCTTTGGTTCATTGTTTTTTGAATATGGTTAAATAAGAAAAAAAATATGACTTATAATATATTATGATGTGGTTGAAACTCAATGGTTTAGAGACCATTTATGGTTTAAAACTGGACGATGGTTCAGTTTTTCTATTTTGAGATCAGATAGACATATCTGTGGTTTTTCAGGAAAAACATCTTCAGGCATACCACCATTCGAGATGATCGGTCCATCCTAGAATATATAAGCTATATAAGGCATTGAAAGAACAATTTTTGTCGGATGGCATGAATGGAAAAGTGGTTTAGTTATTGATGAGATGACTCACCTATCAACATGTTAAAGAAGTGCACCATAAGTTTTCGAGGGTTATTCGTCCTATACCTATTCGTGATAGGAAATGGGAGAATATGGCCATGATCATTTTTAGTGGTGTCATAGGGATGGTTCAAGTACACAATTTCATGTCGGTGGATGTAGATCAGCTCACAATGTCAGCCCATTTCTTCCTGATTCATGACACTCCATTAATTATACCATATACCAATGTTTCAAAACTATTGGTATATGTTGGAGAACCATCTATATATCATATTACAATGGTTCTCCAAACTAGTACGTATAGTACTATTTTAAAAGTCATATACAAATGTTTTTTTTAATGTTGGTATATGGTCTATTGTATTTTGGTTTAACTGACAGTTTACATGGAACTGAATGTATAGAGATATTCCAATGTACAAAACCATTAGTATAGATATATACCAATGGATAATAATATTGATATATGTTTATAGTTATGGTTTTGGAACAATGGGATAAGACTCTATAAATGGTTCTAAGTAAACTATTAGTGTAGACCCCTCCTAGTTTCCATACATGTAATAACCCCTCTATGCCCACAGAACCAACAACAACCCCCCAAACCTACTCAAATATCCACACATATCTACTCCATCACTCGAACATGTTGAATTTTATGAATAAAACACCCATAAATATAAAAATACTAATAACATAATATGAGAATTATTGTATTCAAAAAGTGATGAAACACATTCAAAAAATCACATAAATTCGTTTAGAACTATTCGTCAAACTAGAAATGTACTAAATATCAGTAAAAAATGTATTGAACTAATCGATCCATCATGACCATTAAAATTATCACTATTATCCTCATTATTGTCTTCCCCATCATCATCATCCTGAACCACACCATTAGCTTCACTATCATCCTCCCCATCATCCTCACTATCAATATCATTGTGCATATGAACATTATCATACTGAACACCACTAGGACTATCATCCAGTGCAATATATAATTTAAAAATCATCGATATGTATATATATATGTACTGAAAAATAATGTGTATGTGATGGATATTAGAAATACATAAATTTCAGGATTTTATCATTTTCCATTTGATTTCATTCAGACTCATGTATGAACATTCATTAATCTTCTTATGTAATTTACATAGAATGTGCTACCCACACATTAGAATTTTGAAACTAGGATCTATTAAAAGTAAAACCTGGTGTGGTCCTATAATTCATTGGGGTAATAATATTCACTGGTTGACAACATAATCTAACATGGTTCTCATATACCAAAACTAGGCGTAGGTGATCATATCTCCAAATATTTCCTTTTTTCTTTCACAGCAAGGGCCCCTAAAGCACACTGTAACAAATATAACTGAACTACTATGAAAATTTTTTTATTAAAATATTAAATCAACAATATAATACTTACATTCTACAACTATGTGAGTTCATTTTCTAAGTTACCATTATTTTTCTTCTACTGGTGCAGAAAACAATTGTTGAGGCACCCATCCTTCAATATTCAAAAACACCATTTACAATGACAATTAAATTAGAAAAAAATAATTGAAAATATGTTGTTAATAATGAATTTCATAACTAAAGTCAATTGGATTTTAATTTTAAAGGAATGTAAAAATTTAAAAAAATGATATATAAAATGACGTTAAAATTTAAAAAAAAATTCCCTCATAAAACACAATAATATATCATTATCAAAATATAAAAATATGTATATATATCTTTTCATAAACACTAATAGTGGAAAACACTGTGTTCCTTAATTTCATATGTATTCCATTTACATGGGGGGTGGAATATATTAGAACTCTTCAAAAAAAATACAAGCATGTTTATGTTGTCTTGCATTCATCCTTAAACCACATATGTAGTGTATAATATTATTTCCTTTAAAATTTATTCTGGAATTTCCATTTGGTGTTTTTTTATATCATTTAATAGGATACAATTAACATGAAAATTAGGGTTTTCATATTTATATTAGATTATAATAGTCTTTAATTGTTTATAAGTAATGACACTTGGGAATAATAATTATAGATTAATATGTATAGTTTCAATATAAAATGAAATGAAACTTCATAATCGTTGGTAGATCCATAAATAACATGTATAGTGACAATATATGACATTTTAACTATAAACCACCCCCAAATATCAATATTGAAATTCATGGTAATAATGAATATTTTCAACAATCCTTTAGGCTATTTTTTATGTCATGTATATTTTACTATAATTAGAATGATAAAATCTTTTAGGTCGTAGTAATACCCAATAGAAGTTTTCATTTTATAATTCATTCATTTAATGATAATCCTTTGAAGATAAATTCCACACATCAATTAGATAATGGGATACATTAGAATGATAAATTTGGCTTGTAAAAATCTATTCTCCTATAATAAAATCTATATCGGTATCTCTTGTAAAAGTAATGTTTTTGAATGTAAGTAATGTCAGTATAAAATGAAATAAAAATATAAATCCATTAAATAACTCAACAAAATCAAAACAATTATATGAATTGGATATATTTAATTCGGTTCTCAGTCATCATCTATCCTTTTATGATAGTCATGTGTTTCAGAATCATAATTTTTATTAGTCATGATATTCAAGAAATTAAAAATATATATCAAACTACATGATAATAATTTTAAAACCAAATGAGGGATAATTTTAAAAATATATTTTCAAATTTTTCAAATAATATGAGAATTAATTTAAAAAGTAAAATTAATAAACTATATAAAGATATTTTAAAATTGACATATCTTACTATATGAGGGAAATTATCAAAAAATACATTTATTTTTGAGGAAATTGAATTGAATAAATGAAAATTTAACCCCAATGATTATGATTAAAAGGTTGAAAAATATAAAAAAATTAAAGTAATGAAATAAAAGAAGTTTCATGGATTTATGTAATTCATGTAGTCCATAAATTTTCACATTAAATGGATAAAAATGTTCAGCAGTTTTTGGTGAATACTATAATTCAATATTATAGCAAATGAAAGGAAATGTTATGGTAAAAATGATTCCAAAAAATATGGTAATTTAAGTATTTCTGATGTTAATGGTAAAAAATGATAAAAAAATTTATTTATAAATACTAAAAATAAATATTGTATTATTAAGAATGTGTTATAAGGACTTGGAAATTTTATGTTTGTAATAAGAATTAAATATTTATGATAATGACATTTAAAAAAAGAATGTTATAAAAGAATGATAAATTGTGGTTTTCAATGGAATGTGATCATTTTAGGGATACTGTTGGCACTATCATGTTATTGGTAACATAAAAATTAGATAATTAGTTAATTGAAAATATATTAGTGAATCTATGGGATTTGGTAGAATATGATATAAGGGTAATATATCATCTCAAAACAAAAAATTTGACAAAGAAATGAAAAAAGATAGATAGGAATCTAGAATAATGTATTCCCAGTATATTTCACTTCGGAAGGGGACCTGTATAGAAATCAACATGATCTAAAAAATTATACATGATTATTCACTCATCCAAAATTCCCATACTCCCTATTATAATTATGGAATTTTAGTAAATTAGTCAGTGGTTTTAGAGGTTCAAGGTGTGATAACAAAAATACAATACTATTTCTGTAATTTCTATACACACTGTATACATTCAATAATAAAATAAAGATTACCAGACCATTTATCATCCCCATTTTGAAATAGAATTAAATATGGGTTGAAAAAAACAAATTTCAAGTCTTAAAAGAAAAACAATAAACAATTGTCATACCTACTTTATCTCATAGTGTGACATCATTGTCTGCCTCATTGTTTGGAGGTATTTCATAGCATGGTTGTTTTTATTATTTCTTCTTGATTCTTCATGGAAAATAATTTCAATTAATACAAAAAAAATTAATTATAGTCATAAATATTTCTATTAAAAAACCTAAATATGATTAATAACTTGAACATAATTATCTTAAATTGAGAAATCATTTTCACATAATATTCTATCAGATAGTCATTAAGGAAAGGTGTTTCCTATTGTTCTTTCTGAAACATGTTCCCTTATTTATAATCACTACTTCTGGGTAGTTTTCATAATATTTATTTAGGGAACTGGAATCATCCAACCGTTCTGTATCCAAAAGAACTTTCTTTGCAAAGGAAATCATTTTTTAAGATTGTACCTATGATAATTAAGAAATCAACTTGGACAAAAGATTATATGTCGAGATCATCACA
The DNA here is from genome assembly GCA_963277665.1 of Viscum album. NCBI lineage: Eukaryota > Viridiplantae > Streptophyta > Magnoliopsida > Santalales > Viscaceae > Viscum > Viscum album. The sequence goes on from OY728143.1 coordinate 1,023,563,282, forward strand.
CCCTTTTTGGGGAAATCATTTCATAATCTGGGACACTCATATAAATTTGATTTATTTTCATGAATCATTATTAATTTACAAATTTAAATGTATGTTTACCTTGTGTTTTTCAATCAATTATTAGCATGTTTGAATTTTAGAATGATCCGTATGTATTCTGGAGTATTCATTTATGTAGATTTCAATATGTAATCGAGTTTATCCATCAATGGAACACTCTTATGTACTATTTATATATTCCATTAACCATTGTTATGATAATATTTTTTAATCCACTCAGTGTGGCACTATGTAATTTTTTGTCATCTATCCAGACAATAGTCTGTTTTTAAGTTGGGATCTTACCCATAAATGGGCTACCTATATATCCTTTTGAAATGAATCAGAATTGATGTAGTTCATAGAATCTTAATTGATCCCATCAAACTTTTAAGGTCATGTGGTAAGGACCTAACTATACATTTCAATGACATGTGGTAAGTACATCTATGCAGAAGGTGCTTAGTCAAACTATGGGGTGTGAATTATTCCAAATCTAACCATGTAAATTGGGATGGTAATGAGTTTCCATGTTAGATCATACCCTGCTAGGAATATAGCACTGGAAGATCATGGTTTATTTGCAATGTTGGTTTTGAACCTCAGGGAGGATTTCTACGTATCCCACATGGATGGGATTCAAAGACCATATAGTTTGATGAGTCTCATAGAGGGGTATGACCCTTGGAGTGAAATAGGTTGGGCGTTTCTCCTAAATATAATTCCCTTGTAACAAGGTCAATGATAAATATCTTAACACATTGAGATTTTGGGGGGGATTAATTTAAGGATTACTCTTAAATAGGATACCCTGATTAAGATGATTACTGATGGATCCTTGAGGAAGATATATAGTATGCTTGGGCCTTGATGAAAGTGCCATACTAATCCCAATTATTGTGGGAATAAGAGTTCTCATAGTTCAATCGATGAGGTGGATTTGGTTGATATTTTGATCAACAAAAATCTCTAATCACATGTGAGTCATACTCGGTGTGACATACAAGAGGATGTGAGAGATTCAAAAAACCACACATGTTTTCATCCGCAGATAGAAGAGGTCAAGGGAACATAAAAATATGCCAAGGTGATAGTGGGAAAGGGCACATATCAATGATCCTTTTAAGGAGAAATAAAATTGTTGACTATCGGGTCTGGACTAAAAGAAAATGGGATTAATCCAACAAGGATTTAATTATATTGGTTTAGAGAATACCCATAAAGAGTATTCCCATTTGAGATAGGTTGGGACTTAATCATTAGAAGGTTGAACATTTTAGATTTATCATATAATTGGAGTCAGGTGATGTGGTTTGAGGAGTTTTGTTAGGATTGTATAGACTCAAGGTACTCAAGGAATCCATAAGGAGAGTCCAAACCCATAACATGTAAACGGAACCAAGTGCAGTAATTCAACTCAAGGAACTTCATTATGTGTGGTGGAGTGCCTCAAATATGGGTACTCTAAGGATGGATGTTGGGCCCCAAAATGGCATGATAGAATATGTAGTTGACTCGGCCTGGAAATTGCATAGTGCGATTATCCATTTTTCTTTGGTGTCGGTGATGGATGTGAAGGGAGTTACAAGGAGGGCTAGGACTGTAGGCCGAAAATGATCTCAAGCTATTTTATGGGGTTGAACCCACCACGCTATGGACCAACATGGTTATAGTGGTGTGCCACAGAGTTAGGATACATAGGTGCTTGCCAAGTGGAATCGCGCAGGTGCTCAGCCATGGAGCGTCACGCAGGTGCTTGGCTATGGTGTGTTGCATACGTGCTCCTTCAAGGCCCTTAGAGAAGGTCCTAAGTGAAACTCCATCTATTATAGAACATTATGGGGATTTGAACCAATTTTACTTTTTTAATTATCAATCTTCTCATGTTTTAAAGAGATACATGAGAGAATTTGTGGGATCTGGGTGAAAGACATACACAATAAGAGCATTGGGACACCTTCTATCTTTTTATGCCTCTAAAATAGAGGACCCAAAGGTCCTATTTGTATGTATGGAGGGGGGATATACCAATGTAGATTTTCAACATCGGTTATCTGCATAGCTCTTTCATGTAGGGGTGTAAAACATATACATCCACATAGATCCACTGTGTAGGTCCAATATGTAGGTACTACACATAGACCATGGAAATTAAATTATAAAATTTATTCTTCTTCCAGGTACCATGACATTTGAGCTGTAAGTCCGTTTGGGCTCTGTGACTAGTTAAATGGAATATCTAGAAGAGATATGTGCTTATTCATATGGTGAATACACCATTTCTTCTAACATAAAATTGGAAAATTCAAATGTAATCAATTGAAACAATCTCATCATCGATCATGGAAATCCACATACTAGTTTTTTGGGGGTTTCTTTCCAATTATCTCAAATTTCGGGTAATTACAAGGAAGATGGAAATTTAGACTACATATTCATTATTCAGGCGGAATATTCTTTACTCATACAAGACAATTGTGGTATATGTTAGAATCATGTCTTTAATTTTTTGGAGATGTTCATGAAATAAATTATATGATGTCAACACCAATAAATCGATAAAAACTCTAGAAAACCAGCCAAAATAAAAATCATGAATTTATTTTCTAAAAAATATCACTAAATTCCCTGAGTTGTGATTTCCTCATAAACTCACCATATGGAAAATTAAGATGAAATTGGAACCAATATATTAATTAAGATAAATACAGTAATAATATAACACTAAATCCATTGAATTTTCATAACCATGTTTATGCTCTAAAATTATCATATAATTAATTTAGCAGGTGTGTGTAAGAGATTGGCACTATGGGAATGATGTTAGAGTATTAATAATGATTCTTAAAAACAACATAAATCTCTTTATATTTGTTCTGATCATTTGTTTTTCTTCACTTTATTTCACCATAAGCTATGTGCAGTGGTTCGATACCACATTCTTGTGAATATTCCCAGACTGAATATCAGAATATCATACTATTAATGAAAAAATTATTATATCAATAAATATTATAATATAAATAGATTATTATAAAAATTTACTAGGGTTCAATAAATATACATATAGCTGTGTGATCAGGTGGTGTTGTTTGATCCATAGGATGTACATGAAAATCTACCTATGCAGATGAAGTGGGCCTAACCTATACACTGGAGGCTCAGAATATGATGGAGTAGAAGTCAAGGGGTATGAAATTTGGAAGCTCATGGAGAAAGAACTATATGGAAAAGTAGATAGAATATATGTTTTTTGAAATAATTGTATTTATATTTGGTATATTATGAGGGGTATCATGGGAATTCATGTAATAATTAATGAATGGTTATAATGGAATTTTCATATATGACCTCACATGGGAATACATTTTTCTCTGACATGATCTGATGTAGGTATTATGATATGATATAATCATGAAATACTTCATGCTCTGAAATGATCTGATGAAGGTATAAAGATATCATATCACCAATTATACCATGTGCTCTTCCATGAGCTGAAGCAGATATTGACTCATTGGTGTCATTAGGATCCGAGAGATAATGTTGTTTAATTATGAATATTTTGATTATGTGATAACAATTTATTTATTCCCAGTACTAATTTCATTAAAAAATTGTATGCACTGTTGATGACTAGATTATTTTTTACAATGTTTGTGGTGGCCTACAATGATGTACCGACACTCTTCTCAGGATTCCTGATTGGTACATGAATAGTAATTTTTATTATAGGGTAGGATAGGGAAAATTCCTTTGTTAGATAGCGGATTTGGGATCGACCATACATGATGGTACTAGACGTGGTTTAGGACCGTCTGATGAGTCGTCTTTGTCGTTATTTTCATTAATAATTTTAAAATTTTGACATGTACTTTAACATGTAATGTTTTTTTTCTATAAATGGATATATATATATTTTTCTGAATAGATTATCACAAGATATTGGTATTAATTATAGATATATATATATATATATATATATATGCATCTGCATTTTTTATTAATTTTTGTTGTGTATTACGGTGATAAAATTGGGAATATTCTCTTCGTGATGGAATTATTAGACCCTCACTACTAGTCTAAATCCTATGGAATATATGGAGGCAAGAATGAGGTCATGTGACTCATGGATCAGGGATCTAGTGCAATGTCCTAGACCCATATGCGATATAATAGGTTCCCCAAGCTAATTGAGCCACATGACCTCAATAACATCTCCCCAAATGTTAGAGGCTTTTAAATAGTAGTGATGGCCTATGGTGTGTCTGTGGGGAGAATATTACCTCATTACTAGAGTATATAGAAAATAATAGCATATATAATATAACACTTGTTAAGTAATATAGTAAATTTAACTAAAAAGAAATTATATAAAAAATTACACAACATAAATAATAAATGAAATAATTATAATAACATAAAAAAACTGATGGTGATAAATTTCATGTCACTATAAATCATGGAAAATAGGAACAAAAATAACATACATTCATGCTATATAATATATAAAAATGAATGAAAAATCAATCCCATGTTCCCAAAGCACTAGATCGTTCATCTTCTACAAGACTTATCCTATAATAGTAATCAATTGAGTTTCAAAATCATTTCACTTCCCTTTTCAAAACCTTCATTTGTAGTTTCTTCATGTGCACCAAACATCTGCCCAGATAGGGTGTGAGACAAATTTCAATAGGCCATTAGTGATATTTTATTTGACATCCTATCCATGTATTGTTAAATGAAAGGTGAGAGAGGATGATTTTATAAAAGTAAACTAGTATAATAACGTAAATACTATCATACCAAATTCATCCCTAAGATGGTTTCTAAATAATTAATTAGATCATGAATTAATTAATTTCCAGTTTATATAAATTAGGCACATGGGTCATGACCATCATTAAAATCAACTCATGATTTAATGAGTGAAGGTTACATGATCTTACAAGGAATCCTATAGTGTAATTTTTAATAAAAGGGATCCAAGGGATCAATCAAGGATACCATGATGATGGTAATTTAAATGTGTTCCCAGGTTGTAAAAAAGGATACCTAGAGCACAAGGGTCACCAACATAGTGATACTTGCATCCTGGATAAGGGGTAAGAGTTTAATCCAAGAAGGTACTTGTAAGGAATTTTCTTGACCTGTCCTGGAAGGGCCTACGCCGTGACTCCCCATGCCCGCCTCCAATAGTCCAGGGGCTGGTGACTAAAACCGAGTAGGAATTTTACTACAAGAGAGGCATTTCCTAAGAACCTGTACACATGGACACATCACCATGCCTACATATTCTGAAATGTAAAAACCACTACGAATCAAAATGCATGCATTCAACTGAACCCACGAAATAGAGTATGACAGAATGTAATGTACTGAAAGTCAACAAGTCTATAAAATAAGCCCACAAAAAAACATTATTCTAAAAACCGAAAAGTCTAACCTGTTAACAAAATGATGTACTAGGAATTCTGCTCGAAGCAGAAGGAATGCCTCATCCTGTAGGGAACTCTGAAAGTTCGGTCCTATCCTAGTCCTCCCTGTACTCTGTCAAATGGTATCATGACTGCACAAGACACGACATGTGCGGGAAATGCCCGTACAGGGGTGTGTATAACAATACTCAGTAGAGGACCCCGAAAAACAGAAAGTAGGCACAAAAAATAAAGTCACACTCACCACTACAAAATAAATGTCTACTAAATATATAATAAATGATCACAATCCATATATAATCCAAACCCAGACTCATAGTCTAGAGACAAGTCACAAAACCACATACCCCCGCTAGGGATTTAGTTCGAAGATTCCATGAATAACTCATGTCAGGAGAACACAATCCATTAGTGTGATAGCCCTGATGAATTCCTCACGAGATTTATTGTTCATCGGAAAATGTCACAAGAGGTAGATACACTCATTATGAGAGTCTCACAAATAAGGGGGAAGATCACAGTAGATAGAATAACTCATTATGGGAGACACACTCTTGTGTGAGAAAGATCACGACACATAGAAAAGGATCATTGACTTGGACATGGAGGATACCATGACTTATACTGATTCACCAGCTAGGTGATTCACCAGCTAGGTAGAGGATCAACACCCGATAGTGTTGTTCTTGACGATGCCTGACTCTACGTAGGATTAGGAATGTATAGATGATCTCTCTCTGGGCCTCTTAGAGGGGTACAAACTCTACCACATAATGTCATTCTGAAGGGATCATTCTCATGTAGAAGGAAGTGATGCATGAACTTCTGTGTAATACAAAGAAGGGGCACTAACCCAAACTAATGGTGTTCAAGATCCGCTGAACAAGAGAACCGTGCCATTTTCTAAAAAGTACACGGCATGTAGAACAGTTAAAAACCATGTTGTCTGACCCCATGTACTTCCTGTGTACAATGGCATGTTTCGTACGGCTGGTCATGTTGAAAAGTGAGTACATGGTGTCTAGTATGGTGTACATGCCGTGTCCGAGTGACAGGGGTTGGCAACGTGTATGCTGGCCATGTGCCCGTACACGGTTATCAACCTGTGTACTCAAACCCGTGTAATCGGTGCATGGGGTGGCCAACCTTACTGGCCTTTCCTAACCGTGTGATGGAGTACACAGTTGTGTACACAATCCTGTGTCCATGTATCCACAGGATACACACTGAGTCCCGCGTAGCCACTTCTGTCATGCCGCGTAGAGAGTACACGTCATGTCGTCTGAAGCCGTGTATTCCATCCCGCGTCTGTGTACTTCCAAAATAAACACCAAGTTTTGGGTAAAGTCCCACACACCGTGTGAACATGGTTACATGTTGTGTGATTCCTCTATAACAATTGAAAACCTATCCTCCACTGTCATTACTACACGACGTATTTTTTAAAAGTACATGTCGTGTATTCTGGAAATTTCTAGAATCAATGCTCCTCTCCGGCACACCTCCCGTGATGTCCCATTCCATGATCCGACCATCAGATCGCCATTAAACTCCCATTTCTTGGTCGCCTCAACACCACTAAGTCTATTCCGTTGTTTTCGGACCACCGATCTGCTCATAAAACATTCAACGATCCACCCGTGGGAATAACACTCGAAGACCGGCCCTTCCCGATTTGGTTTGATTCATCGTCCGCTATTGTCGTTGCACCTTCATAAGGTTTTTGTGGTGTCTAATCCTCAACTTGTGATTATTTCATCATAAAACAGATATGCAAAAATCTGTTTTTTGTTTCTCCATGAAGAACACGAAGAACGCATGGAGGAATGAACAAGGAAGAAATCCAATGAACAAATCAAGGAACGATCCTCCGCCATCATTCGTCATGGAATTGATCTGATCATGTTAGTAGGATTAATCAAAGAAGAATAAAACAACAAAAATTCCACATAGATCGATTCACTGATTCATCCCAACAGAACACTCCTATAAGAACATAAGAATCCACTGATCAACTTGTTCTTGGTTGATATGTGTACGTTGTTTAAAATCCAAAACAGGAAAAACATTCAAATAATAAACCCCTACCTCAACTGGGATCAATCGAGGATGAAGGTGTCACACTTCCACCATCGTCGTGATCCTTTAACTTTGTTGTCATAGTAATTCGTAACATCGATCTGTCGTCATTTGTCTCCGAGAGTTTTCTCCAGAGTTTCCTCTGAATCTTCCCCCAATGATCAATGATCGATTATCCCAATAAAAATGGAAACGTGTTTTGGAATTCAAAAATATGCCGCAGTATTAATGAGTTCAGCTTTCCATTATTGATTCATTGTGTGATGGAATTTATTAATGAAACAGGTGACACGTCTCCACGCTGCAGTGGATATTTCCATATAAAATAAACATTGTGAAATTATTATTTTTTATTTTATTGGAAACGTCCGAAAATTATCTTTTTCCCTCGACCCGTGCCAGTCGAGGATATACCCGTTTATAGGTAAATTCATCATCCCAGATGCAATGGTGCCATAAAATTTTTCATCCGGGCATCCTTTTGTAAACTGCCACAACCACGAACATGTTCCGACTCACTTAACTAAAACAAAAAGGTTTGAACCACCATTATGTGATCACTGGGACTCGGAATTAGGTTTCATCTCTATGACTAGTCTCATATTAATTCCATATAATATTTAAACATAATACACGGAAAAATGAAGAAATTCCATTATCTCCACCATGGGGCTTTTTATCCCCTAAAATCCGAAAAAAATACTACTCAATAAGATGCGGGTACTGGGCACAGATCTGAGCCTCCCACTCCCACGTGCTCTCTTGATAGTTTTTGTGCTACCAAAGAATGTTTACCAAGGAAATAGATCGCCCCTGAAGTATCCTCTCCTGCAGATCCGTGATCTCCACTGGGTACTCAACAGAGGTCACACCATCCTCGATGTGCAGCTCTCGCCAGTCGATGACGTGAAATGGGTCATGAACGCACCTCCTCAGCTGTGACACGTTGAAGACATCATGTAACCAATTCAACTATGGTAGTAGAGCTAGGTGGTACACCAACTCGCCAACTCTGCACAGTATCTGTAAAGGACCGATGAACCTCGTAGATAGCTTGTCGCCCTGACGAAATCTCTGTAACCCTCTTTGAGGTGAAACCCGTAGAAATACGTGGTCTCCCTATTCAAAATACACAGGTCTCTATCTCCTCTCAGCATAAGGATTCTTCCAGCTCTATGTAGTCTCCTTCCTCTCTAGGATGATCTGCACCTTCTCAGTGGTAGCCTCCACCAACTCTGGACCCCTGAGCGCTGACTCTCCAGGGTCGGTCTAGCAAAGAGATGACCGGAAGGGTCATCCATACAAGGCCTCTAACGGTGCCATTCCAATGGTGGAGTGGTATATATTGTTGTATGAAATCTTCTCCAATGGTAGGTGGTCCTCCCAACTATGACCAAATTCCAAGATACAGGACCACATCATATCCTCCAGAACCTGAATGGTCTTCTCCGTTTGACCATCTTTCTGGCGATGAAATGATGTGCTCAATCGTAGATGAGTCCTAAAGGCCTCATTTTATCCCTTCCACAACTAGGATGTAAATCGGGCTTCTCAGTCTGAGTCTATCATCAAAGAGACGCCATGAAACCGAAAAATCTTATGCACGTAGAGGCATCCCAAGATCTGAATGGAACTCCGCTCCCTAATAGCTAAGAAGGGGGCCAACATGGTGTGTCGTTCAATGATCACCCAGATGGAATCCTGCACCTTGGGAATCCGTGGTAAGAAGGTCACAAAGTCTATTATCATTACATCCCACTTCCACTTTGGATCTTCTGGGGGTGATCTAATCTCGCTGGTACATGGTGCTCAGCCTTCACCTCCTAGCATGTGAGTCATCGGGAAACAAACTATCCTATTGCCTTCTTCTTGCCTAACCACCAGAACTGTCATCGATGATCGTTGTACATCTTTTCAACTCTAGGATGTACCACCAAGGGGGATTTATGAAACTCCGTCAAGACCTCCTCCTGCAATATTACTACTACAACATTGTGTCCTCTGAAAAGTAGTATGTTCTCCCCACCTTGTGAATATCCATCAAGAGCATGTCATGTGGATAACTGATCACGTAAATCCACACAGTCGACATCTCCAAGATGCACCTACCTAACCTGTTGTATGAGTGGTGGGGAAACAACCATCGACTGCAGGTATGATGTATCCTCTCTATCCACGATAGATTACTACAACACGGCTAACTGCTTTGTTGCTTCACTCAAAATTTTCAATCTAGAACTTCTGTTAAAAGAATTTTCCACCTTGTTACCCTTTTCAAGAGTATAGATGATCTCAGAATCATAGTCATGGTGGAACTATAGACAATGCCTCTGGCTCAGATTCAGATCTTTCTGCAAAAATATGTACTTGAGGCTATTCTGGTTAGAGTAGGCGATGAACTGCTTGCCCATAAGGTATTTTTGCCACATCTTCAATGCGAAGAGTTCCACAATCAAATCGAGATCATCGGTCGCATATTTCTACACATGTGGCTTAAGCTGTAATGAACCATAAGCAATCACTGATTACCTTTGCATCAGGACACAGTGATGCCCGGTCTCTGAGGCATCACAGAAAACTACTTACTCGATACGCTATTCCGGCAACATCATGTTTGGGGAGCTCGTTAAACTCTATCTCAACTGCTCGAAAGCCTAGTGGAACTTTTCCGTCCACACGAAGGGTTTCCTCTTCCTTTTCAAGGCCTTCATCGGTGCTTATATCCAGGGGAAATAAATAAATAATCTCCGGTAATATCCTGCCAACCTGTGGAAGCTCTGTATCTCCATCACACTCCGAGGTGGTTCCCACTCTAACATAGTCTCCACCTTGGCTGGTTCTACAGCTAAATCATCTTCTGAGATGATATGTCCTAGAAATTAGACATCCTAAATCAAAAACTGGCACTTTAAGAGATTCATATAAAGTTGGTTCTCCCATAGTATGTCTAGAAACATCCGCATGTGTCTCACGTGCTCCTCCTCTATCACCGAGTACACAAGGATGTCATCGATGGATACCATTATGTACTGGTCCAAGTTTAGCTGGAAGATCTGGTTCATCAGTCCCATAAATAGTGTGGGGGCGTTCGTATTGACGAAATCCATCACCAAGAACTCATTGTGACCATAGCGGCATTTGAAACCTGTCTTCAGTATATCCTCATCCCGTACTCGCAATAGGTGATAACATTATCGAAGGTCAACCTTTAAGAACCACTGTGACCCTCTCAGATGATCAAAAAGGTCATTGATTCTTAGGAGTGGATACTTATTCTTCGCCTTCACCTAATTCAGGCAACAGTAATCCACACAAAAACTCATACTCCCATCACCCTTCTTGGAAAACAAGACTGGGGCCCCCCTGGATCAAAAGATGGGTGTCACAAAACCCTTTCTCTACGAATCCTCCAACTGCACCTTTGGCTCACGAAGCTCTAAGGTAGTCATCCTATATTATGATGAAAAAATCAGTGTAGTCCCGGGGAGTATGTCGATAAAGATGTCGATTTCCTGGTGGGGAGGTAATCCAGAAACATCTTTGGGAAAGACATCCTCATAATCCGCCACTACTACTGGGAATTGAGATCTCACAACATCTACTGATCGGAGGGTAAGTCTAGACATCTCATGAGTGATCGGCTGCACCCACATATGCCTGATCCCATTTTGTGCTTCCTCGGTATTCTTTTCTCTGAAAAAGGAAAACCTCGTTCCATCATAGTAGACACACCGCACTCTTCACCTAAAATAGTCAATCTGTGCATGGAATGAAGATAATCAATCTATAGTGAGAATAACGTCGTAAGTCCTTGATGCTACCACCAAGAGGCTCCAACCAAAACTCTCACCTCTAAGGGTATGATCACACTATTTTCAAATGTGGGTGATCATCGAGTCTCCTCTCGCAAGTGTCTCGAAGCATAAGGATCGAGTCAATGGTTCTACCGGAATATCACGGTTTCGGACAAGACATATGGTGATAATGGAATAACTGCCACCTGTGTCTATAATTACAGAACATATAGTTGAAAGGAAACAGATCGTACCTCGAATCTTCCCTAGAGTCCATGTGTCATATGCCTCGATCACATAGAGATGTCCCCTCCCCTTTCCAACAACCCCCTTATCCTAGTGCAGACCTCCTAGGAGTGGTGGTGGAAGTAGATTGAAGCATCTTCCACCACCTGCTGCTCTCCCTGCTCCTCTACCATGTCAACCACTTGGCGGGTTTGGCTGCTACTCTCTCTGCCTCTACCTCGGTGGTCTATCCACTGTTTCCCTGTTAGCATCTAGATGGGTCGGACAATCTCTAGCGGGATTTCCCCTACCATCGCATGTGTAGCACCGCTTCTCCATAGGCTTCTTCGATCATCATGAGAGTCATGGACTATTGATCCCCTGTTTGGGGTCCTCCTATGACATCTCTCTCGTCCAGATCCCTGCGTCTGACGTCGGCTCCTTTCTGTTGAGGTCTCCGCACCTGTATGCCTGCTGATGACCATCTTCGGCTGTCTCTACTCCATCAAGAAGCTCTCGATCACCAAATCCTGCTCGAGCACTCCAGCATAATTCAGAAAGCATAGAGGCATGGAACTAGCTTAGACGTCTCATCGTAGACCCTTCTCAAAGGTCCAAGCCCTAATGTACTGATCCCTGACCATATCCATTGAGTATCAGGCAAGGTTGGTGAACCTCGATGAATAGACAGCTACCATCAAACTGACATACTAAAGCTGTATAAGCTCTTGGATGCGTACGACTCTCAACGTAACTGCAGAGAACTCCTCCCTGAAGAGTCACTCGAACTCTGTCCATGAAAGAGTCTCCTCATCGTGAGTCTTTGTGGATAGAATCCTCCATCGTCATGTCAAACCCTGAAGAAGGATCAACCCCAGGATCACCATCTGGTATGTTGGTGTCCTCAATAGATGTAAAACTCTTGTCACGGCCTCAATCCAGTCCTCAGCCGCCTGAGGATCGGGCTCGCCTCGAATCCTGAGGGGTTATGTCTCTGGGACTCAGGGAGTGCTCTCAGCCTACGCACCTCGTCGGTCGGTACTATGGGTACCACGGGCTGCTCCACTGGTGGTGGCATAGCAGGTGCACCACCTGGTGGCAACATATGGTGAACGGGTCCCCATATCGAAGCCTTATCATTGATGTGGTCATCCTCGTGATCGTTCTGCTAAATCCTACTGGGTACGTGTCTCAAAGGCATCCTGTATGAAACAAGATGTACCATGGTCAATGAGTATATCTGGATAGCTGACACAAAGGATATGGAAAAAACAACCAATTATTATATGATGCATGTACCATTATTTTATTTCCCCCGACCAGTGTTTTCATGTATCCAGTCGAAATGTAGGTTATCAGAGTCCTGGTGTATGGATACATCGGCCGCAGCCCCAACACTGCAGTCTCTGGCCTGAAAGCCACACTCGAAACACTAAACATTTTTGCCCAAAACCAATCTAACTGACCCTTGGTCCTAAGGTAGAACCGACCACCTCTGATACCACTCTTTCATGACCCGTCCTACTGGGGCCCACTACGTGACTCCCCAAGCCTGCCTCCAATAGGCTAGGGGCTGGTGACTTGCACCGAGTAGGCATATTATTACATGGGAGGCATTTCCTAAGAACCTATACACATGCACACATCTCCAAGCCCAGAAATGCTGAAATGTAAAAACCCCTAAGGAAAAAAATTCATGCATACAACTAAACCAAACCAATAGAGAATGATGGAATGTAAATTACTAAATGTAAAATGGGCCAGATTACAAGCCCAATAAAAAAACAAGAGTATAAAAACTGTAAAGTCCAACATGTAAACACAAGGAAGTACTGGGACTGCTGCTCGTAGATGATGGAATGCCTCGGCCTGTAGGGATCTCAGAAAGCTTGGTCATGTCCTGGTCTGCCCTAGACTCTATCAAAAGGCTTCTCGTATTCACAAAACACGACACGTGTGGGAAAAGCCCGTGTAGGGTTGATTATAACAACACTTAGTAGAGAAACACAAAAAACACAAATAAAGTACATAAAGGAAAGACAACGTTAGTTAAATAGAAGATATGTATACTGAACAAATAATAGGAGATCAAAATCAACATATACTCAAAACTCAAACCCATAGTCTAGAGACAAGTCACACAACCGCATACCCCCACTTGGGATTTAGTTCGATGATTCCATGAAGTAATAGTTTCGGGAGAACACACTCCACAAGTCTGGTATCTCTGATGAAGTCCATATAAGAAGTAATCTTCATCAAGAAACATCACAAGATGTAGATACACTCATTAAGGGAGACAAAATCATGAGTGGGAAGATAATGGTAGATAGAAGCACTCATTACGTGAGACACACTCTTGAGTGGGAAAGATCACGATATAAAGATGAGGATCACTGCCAGGCCCATGGAATATACTAAGACTCATCCAGATTCACCAACTAGGTGATTCTACTTCTAGGTTGATGATCAACGCCCCGTAGAGGTGGTCACTTCAATACCTGACTCGACCTAGGGTCAGGAATGGATATGGAATCTTGCTCTCGGCATCTTAGATCGATGATGACTCTATTACAGAAAGTCCTGCTGAAGGGATCATACTCTTGTAGAAGGAAATGATGCCTCAACATCAGGGGCACTAGAAGAAGGTGCACTATCCCAAACAAAATATGCCCAAAATATAGTGAACAGGAGGACAATGCCATTTTCAAAAATTACACAACGTGTAGAACAATTACACGTCGTGTTGTCTGACCCCTGGGTACTGCCCATATACAACAGCCCACGTCGTAAGCTATCTCGTGTTGAAAAGTGAGTACACAGCATGTAGTACTTTGTATATTCCATGTCCGAGTGACTGGGGTTGGCTCCATGTATGTTGTTCAATTGCCCGTACACGGTTATCAACACTGGTACTCCAACCCACATAATTAGTGCATGGGGTGGCCCACGTTACTGGCCTCGCCTAGCCATGTGATGGAGTACACGGTCATGTAATCCATCCTGTGTCCTTGTATCCCTGGGATACACGCCGAGTCCTACATAGCCGTATATTTCATGCCATGTAGAGAGTACATGCTGTGTCTTCTGAAGCCATGTAGTCCATCCCGCATCATGTACTTCTCAAAATACACGCCGAGTATTTGGGAAAGTCCCACAAACCATGTGACAAGGGTTACATGCCATGTGATTTCTCTCTGACCCCTGAAACCTTAGCATCCACTGCCAGTACTACACGGTGTGTTCTTTGGAAGTACACTCTGTGTATTCTGGAAATTTCCAAAATCGACACTCCTCACCGGTGCGCCTCCCATAAGGTCTCGTTTGTTGATTAGGCTGTCCGATCGCCATGAAACTCCCATGTTTTGGTCACCCCGACACCACTGATCTTATTACGTTCCTTTTGGACCTCCGATCATCTCCTAAAACATGCAAAAATCCACCCGTGCGTAGAACTCTCAAAGAACGGCCCTTCACAATCTGGTCTGATTCATCGTCCTCTAATGTTATCACACCTTCACAAGGATATTGTGGTGTTGAATCCACAATTTGGGATCGTTGTGTCGCAAAATGGATGCCCAACGATCTGTTGTTCATCACCCCATGGAGAACGCGAAGAACGCACTAAGTAAATAAAGGGGAAGAAATCCAATGAACAAATTGAGGAACGAACCTCCATCGCCATTCATCACAACGTTGATCTGCTCTCGTTAGTTATATTAAACAGAGTATAATCAAACTAGAACATTTCCACATGTGTCGATTCCTCAAATCATCCCAACAAAACCCTCCCGCAGGAACGTATGAATCCACAGATCAACAAATTTGTGGTTGATCCGCGTTAGACATTTGAAATCAAATACGGGGGAAAGAATTTAAATAACAAACCCGTACTTCAACTAGGATTGATCTCTGGTGAAGTTTTCACACTACCGTAGTCATCAAGATCCTTAAACTTTGTTTGTGTAGCGATTCTTAGCTTCAATCCATCACCGTTTGTCACTGAGAGTTTTCTCTAGAGTTTCCTCTCAATCATCCACCAACGATCGACATTCGATTATCCCAATAAAATAGGGAAACATGTATTGGCATTAAAAATATGCTGCAGTATTAATGAGTCCAGCTTGCCACTCTTGAGTCATTAGGACGTGGAATTTTTTAATGATACAGCTGCACTGTCAATGCACTGCAGCGAAGGTTTCCATATAAAATAAACATTGTGAAATTATTTTATTTTATTTTACAGAAAACATCTGAAAATTTACTTTTTCACTAGATCCACTCCGGTCGAAGTTAGACCCATTCTTATGATATGTCATCGTCCTGGACGCAATGGTGCCCTCATATTTTTAATCTAGGCATATTTTTGAAAACTTCCATTCCGAGATCACATAACTAAAAAAAATAGAAATAAAAGATCCAACCAACATTCCAGTATCACTGGGCCTCGGAATGAGGTGTCTTCTCTATGCCTGTTCTCATAATAATTTAATATAACATTTAAAAATAATACATGGATAAACTAAGACATTACCAAAATTCCACAAAAGTATTATGTAAATGAGAATAAGGAATACATCTAAGGTAAGACGAGATAATATATTTGTAGGCCCAATGATGTAAACAAGGATCCTCCTGTTAGTATATATATTGTTGGATCCAAGGTGGGTTTCCAAAGAATCCTGTAATGTTTATGAAAGGATCCTATAGTTTCATACTTGGAATCAACTAATATATATTATTTGGTTACATGGTGGGTCTCAACCTGGGAAATCGACATCCATGATTTTAAATGGAAATCTTGAGTGCTTATGGGATTCCCATAAGAATCTAATGGCTAACATAAATAAGGACCCTTCAAAAATTATATCATGTTCGATATACAATTAGGCACCTTATGATTAATTCATTAAATATGTTAGGGAATGGGATGTTCATTCAATTTAATAAGATGAAGAGGATTAACCTTTTCATTAATCAGTTTTACAAGGACATGGAGAATTATATGATTCTATTTATTTCATATTGAAGTCATAAAAATAGAATAGTTTATTGGGTTAAATCCTATCCTTTCATTATTGATAATGTACATGAAGAATTAAACCATCTCATAGGCTCACTTTATTGATTTTCATTTAACTCGCTTCATTCCTCTACTATCACCCATGAGTAGAAAGGGGTGACAAAAAATTCCACATACCATTAGATTTCATTAATTAACAAAATTATTATTTATACCATTAAATTTATAATATACCAATTTACATTTATTAATAAAGTATGAGAATATACCTTAGGAAGGTAAAGTAGAAACAAAATGGCTTCAACCATTCATCAAATAACAATTCAAAAATAAATATCTATTTGATAATGGAATTATTTTTATTAGGATGGTCAAGTTGAAGGCACACCAAAATAGTAGTTCAACATGTCCAAAGACAAAAAATCCAATAATTGCATAACACCATACATGGGGTGGTTGATGTTGTGGACATAAAAACTAACAATAAATCACATATATGAAAAGTATCTCATAATATAGTTTTATTGAATATATTCAAGGAATACAAATTCAGTAAATGAAAACTAATGAATTTGGCGTGATGGTACTACAATTTTTAAAATGACAGAAATTGATCAATGATTTATTGAGCAGCTACCTCATACATGTATGACTGTACTCATCCATTATCATCCTCTAATGCATCCTAGATTGGATTAGATCTAATAAAGGTATTGTATTCATTATCCTAAATAATGTTTTCAAGAGAAAGATAAATGGTTAACAACTCAATGGGACTTGAGTATTTATTGATGCACATATAACTTGAGAAAATGAAGCTTGATTGGACCACAGATGAAGGAGGTATATCACTCCAATGTTAATTCGTGAAAAGGTATAACAAATTGAATAGTAGGTGGTTCTATTCACAAAAATCAGAATTGGAAAAAGGATTTAGTTAATTATATCATAAGGGTAAAATTTTCAAACATCCTAAAAATTAGACTATCTGTGGATTGGATGTATAGTTTTCAAACCCATGCACTAACCAAGAATGAATACCATGAACAAAAGGGGGAATTGCATAGTTATGTTGAACAATCTGAGTAACTGTGACCAAACAATAAAAAATGGCTCTTCCCAAAAGAATAGATCATGTTCGTGGTTAGAACTAACCATGCTCTCTAACCACGTGGTTTAAATTGACATTGTAACATGCTTAATTATCCAAAAATTGATAGACATCAGTCTTTGATCAAGACCCTAACACCCTTGAGACTTTCATTAATTAATTAATCATCCAAAATAAGTCCAAAATAAAGATTTATATAAAATTTTATGGGATCCTTACCGGATCCAAAAATAGGGGTCTTACTCTCTCCCATCATAATATTACTCATATTACATGGGTTGGAAACCCCTTTTTAAAAATAACTCCTTCCATTGATCATATCTGTTAACCTTACACTCTTAAGTATCACCATATTCTTGACCATGCTTCCACAAAAAAAAATAATAGGGGAATTGACTTGTCTCATCTAGCCTTTGTTGTCCATCCAATGGTGTCTATAGGATAATCCTAAATAGAATAATTTACATAACGTTCAAATTATTTGAGATCAAATGTATGTGATTAGTCATCATGATTAAAGATTATTCATGAAATATAGATGATTTCAATGTTGACATAGTACCTCTAAATCAGTAATAATATATAGGCTATCAAACTGACTTTATTCAATATCTCTAATGGCCCTACAAAATGATGTGAAAACATCTCTTGTTTCCTTAACAATTTCATCCCTAGCCTTAGTGATACTGGCAGGAAAACATGACCCAAGAAATAAAAATCTTGGTTTCATCTATTAAAGTCAACATAAGATTTCTATCTAGACTGTGTATATTTCATATGCTTCTTGACTAGCAAATAATTCTCGAAGTCTCCTACATGAGATGTGGAACAAGTAGGGATACCTCACCTACCACTATCCAGTACAGGGGTAAATGACATGGTCTACAATATATGCCTCAAAAGGACCATCTCAATTTATTCTTGCTATATTTTTTATTTGTGAAATCGAAAATAGGGATATGCTTATCACATGAACCACAAAAATTAAGAACGCATGCCCGGAGCATCTCCTCTTGAACTTGTAACATCAGTCTCGACTTTCCATCTGTATAAGGGTGACAAACTATTCTTATATGAACCTATTTACCCATAAACATTTTCAACCACTACATGAAGTGTGATGTGAAACAAGGATCCCCATATAAAGCAATAGAATGTGTCCCCCCATGTAGTTATATGATATGACTGGCATATAGTATTCCCACCTCATCAACTGAGAAAGTATCCCAGTTTGAATTGATGTTGTCTAATTTAATCAGTCAGTTATTAAGTACACATTCTACATCTCTACTACTTGGCATGCTAGTTAATCCAACAATGAAATATATAGAAACATATTATTATTTCCATTAAGGGACTACAAGACATTGTTACAAGCATGCAGGTGACTGGTACTCTACAATCATCTACTAATTTGTGAAACAAATAATAATAAATCTTGTTATAGGATACTTCATTCTAAGCCTCCAATACTATCATTGAATGTATGGATACATATTATATATTATTGTATTATCTACCTTTTCAAATGTGTGGGAAACTCACATCAACTCCTCTTTCATATCTATAGGAACCCAGGAACCTCAATGGAAATTTAGGATGTCTTCTCATTCCATAAACCAATCCATAAGTGGGTCACATCCTAAAATACACTTATGGATATCCAAGACCTTCGGATTTTAAAATTGAATTCTATTCACATACTCATGGACTGAAGAGGTAACATTCACGGTTGAGAAAAAATAATTCTACTGGTTATCATGATACTCATGATGTAGCTTAGAAAATTGGACCATCAATTTCCATTCATCGTCGGATTTTGGTACTGCCGGTTCTGAGATTTACAACACATCAAATCAGTGACTACATTGCAATTTCTAGACATATATTCATGAATTAAGTTGAAGGAATGGAGAAATTTGTCCCATCATGACTTTATGTGATTCATGTCACATTGTGAAAATATATATTTTAGGATCTTATGGTCTGTATACACCACAAAGTTCTCACCCAACAGATAGTGTCTCCAGTTACATAAGGCAAGGAAATATTCAACTAGATTAAGGTCATATATTGAGAAATTTCACTATAGGCCTATATCAACATTACTTATATGATGATTATTGATGCCTCATAGAATATGGAATAACATATTCCAGACATTGTTAGATTTATAATAGGTGCCGAAAAAGCATACCTTTAATCACTTGAATGGGTTTCTCGTACTCTTCAGACCATAGGAACATTAACACCCTTATTTATAATGTCAGTATATAGGGAATCATGGAATAATAATTATTTTATACAATTCATGTATTACCTAGTCAACCCAAAGAATCTCTATATATCAAACATGTTCATGGATTGCTCTCAGGAAATAATTTCACTCCACAAATATGGTTTAAGAGAGACTCTCCATTCTCAAATAATATGACCAAAGAAGTGATCTTTTTCGATTCATAAGTGCAACATAACAGTCATGAAATAAAGATAATTATCTCTCCGAATAACTAATCTTATGTAAAGATTCATAGCATGTTCACTATGAGTGTGAGAATAAATTAATATTTTATCTATAAAGGAAATAATAATAAAACACAAATGTGGGTGTAACACCCTATTTCATCTTATTCATAAAAATGGTTGGTGAGTTCATATGACTGTAGATCCACACAGATGGTTAATGTGATCATATATTCAAGGGAGGGGATACTGGTACTTAACTAAATTTTTTTTCAACCCTCAATAATCTACACATAAATGAAAGGTTTCATCAACCCTTTTGGTAGAATGTATGGGTGAACCCCAATAGGAATCGTTAGTTTATACAAAACCTATGGGCCCCATTTCCTAAAACAGCTGCATGAACTTATGGATCATAGTAGGTTCCATCCTATATGGATGGATAGACATTGAAGCTTATATTTGAACTAGATCTATCATAAAATCTACCTTAATATTTGATGGTAATCTAGAAAATCCATTGGTAAAGACATACCTAAAACAGTCTACTACTGAGATAATTCTGCATGGTCTAAGCATTGTTCATCCATGAAGTGATTGATATTCTTATGATCACACAACAAAACTCAAGATTACATGGTCTTGCTATGATATTCTATAAATTCCACTAACCCTTATGCAGATAAGTGCTTCCCTCTGGTGATGTAAATGATATCCTTCGTTGATAGTAGTCTACAGGGCGTGATAAGAAACTAACCAATACATCCCAATAATGACATAAAATCCATTTTTTAGAGAAAAAAGAGGTAAAATAGGAATAGGTTATTTCCTACCTCAAAAGGATAGCCCCTACATTGGAATACACCCTCTATACATACTCTTAATGGTGTATATAGGGTCAAAACACCATGGTAATACTATATTAATATCCCATGTTCCTTCAAAGTAGATAAAGAGATGAAAGATTGTGAAACATCTATATTAAACAAAGGATATACTATATCAGAGGATACTATAATATTACTTCATACTATAGAGTGTCTCGTAGCCTAAACCTAAGGTATCAACTGTAATGCATGCCTCTGGCCTAATCCATGGACCTTTGAGAAAACTAGAATACCATGATCACAAAAGATATGATGGCGCTATTGGTGATCAGGGGTCTTGATACCACCATAATAGATTCATCTTTGGCTATTCCTACCAGTGATACTCCAACTACCTGGGTGATATAGTATACAAGAACATGTCTCTAATGGCAGAGATGGTACCGAACATATTCCACAATAAGCAGATGGAATGGTCTGACATAATCTATAGAAGTTCAATACATGGACAAATGCTTAACACTACGGAGGGTCTCTATCACACTGTGGATTCAGTTTCCCCAATCTTCGACACTAGTGACACAATATTATTCAACCACCATAGGTACAATGGTTTCCACTATGCTGATAAAAAAAATCAAGATATCTCTTTATGATACTAGAAAAACTATTGTCCTTCATCAACAATTGTCCTCTATGACTGGTACTACCACCGACCCTCAGGTCGTGCTCAGTTGTAAGAGCCAGATTTAATTTTACAGAGTATGTATGTGGGAGAATAACATCCACTGGATTATAGATGCAATACATGATCCCATCCATGATGCATTTATAATGTGAATGATCATCACCAGATTGAAGTTGTAAAAAGTGTTGTAACAGAGTAAAATACATTGAATACTTCAAAACTGATAAAGAACATCAATCGAGATGCATGAACTCTACGGATTGGTCATTTCATAGAATATATGGAAAGAACAATCAATTGAAGACATTATAGAAATCATCCCATACCATATCTTAATGGAGACTAACTTGGGTACTCACATCCCACCAACAATTGGCCATATCGCAGACCATGTACAAAACAAATCTGGACCCTCCACTATGGAGATGTTTCCAGATGATCAAAGATAGAAATGATGGCCTCTAGACAAGGCATGGAAGCCTATGGACAACCATCCCCTTAGAATGTATGTTGATGTTTATATTGGTACTAATCGTTCAAATCAACCATCATATGAGTTGCTTGTGGGACACCATGCAGGGACAAAATTAGACATTGTAAAATAACATGAAATTAAGCATCATTTCCCAATTTTGATAGATCATGATATGTATCATGTGGCACTATAGAGGTAAGATATGTGGATTAGGGCTCACCACATATCATGAATGGTTTTCTCCACCCTCCTAGCACACGACATGTGGACGACATGAAAACATTGTCCTAAAAATTCTAGCCAGTCGCCTCATAGAAAGCTTAAAGTAGATAAATAGAAATACTAACGAATGATGAATATAAGAACGGGATCACTACCCATGGTATACTAACCAAAAATTATACATATAAGGCTATGTATTGGTAAATTATCATGTATATTTTACAAGGTTTCCAATAACTAAAGGTTTAATCATTCCATGCCTCATCATTTACTCATAATTGCCTCATTCATTTTGTATTTAATGACTACGTTCACTCCTTTAACTTTCATAGAATTGAAAAGGATGAATAAAGAAATGAAACCATTTTATTTTTTAAAAAAGACAAGTTTCACTAAAATTTTGTTTTCTTATTTCCATATAAAATGATTAATTTAAATTTTTTTGTTATACCTAGTGAATCAGGGACCATACTCAGATCCACTAGGATTAACACCCTGTAGAAATTCTAATAAAAGTATTGATTTAGAAAATTATTGATTCCATCCAATAAGAAATGACAACCCCTCATGAATTAAGATAGTAAATAACTCAATCAAAACACTTGAAATAAGAGAATCATATATAAAAATAAATTTTCACTCAATAATAATTTTCATATCAATAAATTAATAGTTGTGAAATGAACTTATGAGTAATAACAAAATTCAAGTCATGTGGGTTCTAGGTATCTCTATGATGTAGGTAGAAATGCTCCTTACCCTCATATAATCGAACCATGGATAGAATTGAATATCAATAAGATGAATATTTAACCACACCACATAACAAGCGAGTCACCCAATGGTGAAATGATATCAAATGCAATAGGAAAACGCAGAATAATTGTTATAATTAAGTAAACTCTACCTTTACCCTGAAAATTGGGTTTTGACTCCCAATCATGAATTATGAAAAAAATCATGGATTGTTTATTACCAAAAATATTTTCATAAAATTGTAAATAAATAATTGAAATACTCAAATACCACTCTATGATTTCCGAAAAACAGATGCCACATAGGTGGTGCCCCGAGCCTGTTTAGTGACATGGACTCATGATCATATTCCAGAATGCCAGAGGCTTCGGACTAGTAGTGAGGGCCTTGGATATGGCCATGGGGAGACTATTATTTCATTACAATATTGTATCATAATATATGACATATATAATATAAATATTTATAAATATTGGAATTTTTATAAGAAAAAAATGAAAACTGTAAAAGAGAAAAGATCAATAATACCTGAAATAACTAGAATAACATAAAACAACTGGTGATGATATATGTCATATCTTATGAAAGAAACTAAAATAGAATAACAACCAAAATAATATAATAATACATAATATTGAAAATGTAATGTATAATATATATCAAGAATCCCAAAGCTCTATCTCTGTGATCTAATACCAGATCCAGCCTATAATAGCAATTATATGAAGTATCGGAAGCCAAATGATTAACATTTTTGATAAATGACATACATAGTGTTAGCTCGAGAATAATATAGCAGCCCAAATAGAGTGTTAAATAAATTTTAGTAGGCCACAACCAATGTTGTCTTTAACATCACGTATGTTTAATATATAACTAATAGTGTTAAAGAACGCATATAATAAAGTAAATTAATATATTACGATAAAAACCCCTAGTACGTACTTCATCCATCACTTGGTGTCAGAATATGTACCAACATCATGAATTAATCACATTCCATTTTATATATGTTTTTCACACAGGGCATATCTAGCACTAGCATCACGTCTTGATAGATATAGTGAAGGTTCCATGATTTATTAAGAAATCCTATGATGTAATTCTTAATAAAATGATTATATGGTGTTAATCAAGAAATCCATGTCATTTTTAATATACATTGGTTTCAAGGTAGTACCCAAGAAAACGTAGAACAAAATGGTCCCCAAATAAATCATCAACGCAGCCTTGGTGAGGTGTAAGAGTGTAATACAAGGCACACCATCCAAGGAATTCCACAATAGTATGAACTAAACGTGTTTGTGGAATTAATCAATGGTAAAATACGATAGTCAAAGGATAGTCCTAAGGATGTAACTAAGGAACCACATGTCCTTAAAATCCATGCAATATACATGTAGTGTATCTATAGAATCCTTTAATGAGATAAATAGGAGCAAACAATGTCATACAAATCATTCACTGATACACAAGGACCGGGTTTTATGGTGGGCCTCGACAAAGGCAACCGACATCCTGGAATTGTAATGGTGTCCTTAAGTGATTATGGAATCCCCTCAGGAATACAAAACATAACTCGAGTCATTCTCTTCCTATAATAATTTCATGGTCCACATACAATTATGCACCATATGTTTAATTTATTTAATAATGTAGACCATATTAAATTCATTCCATTTAAAACGTTTAAGAGGTTCAAGGCATGCGTTTCAAAATATTGACAAGTAAAATGTGCATGAAACCAATATATATATTTCATATCTTGGTCATAATCATTAAATAATTTCATTTGGTTAAATCCTTCGATTTTATTAGTGGGTTATAGATAGTGAGCATGAGAAAATATCATTTGTTCATTTATTTCTGGCTCATTTAACTCAGTTCATTCTGCTAACTTACACCATGAATGGAATTTGGTGCTATGTCAAGCAAACAACACATACATTTCATTTATATTTAAAAGTTATATTTATACCATATTCTATCCAATATACAAGTAATTAATTATTAAAAAATTAAAAGACATAACATACGATGGTCATGTAGAAACAACATGGTTTAAACCATTAATCATTTAGAAATTCAACTATTTCATAGAAATTTATTAAAAATTGTCTTATAATTAAGATGATCAGGATTATGTCACACCCAAATTGTGGATTAACAAGTCAAAACACTAAAAACCCATGTATGGAATAAATTCCTACATGGGGTTGTCATTATTGTGTACGTAACCACCAAAAAAAAGTCACATAAATTTCATGTGTCCTAGAATATAGTTTTAATGTATACAATACATGCATATAAATTTAACAAACATCGCCCAACAAAATCGGTGTGACAACACTTCAATTTATAAAACGAAGGAAATAGAGAAATGTTTATATGCCAGCTATCTCGTACTCGTACATATCCATTAATCGTTTATTTATATCTAACTCAACATGGATTTTAGTAGATCATAAATAAGATGTACTATAGGACTAAACCTTGATAATTTTCACCAATAAAATATAAATAAAGAACAGCTCAAAAGGAATCGATTACATACTGATGTGCATACAACGTGACAAAAAGATGTGAAATTAGACCCTGACTGATGGGGATCTATAAATTCATAGATTAGGCTTGAAAAGTGATAATACAATATAAGATAAGGAGGTTATTTCCTCTATTAAAATAATCGTGAATAATGTTTTATTTTTGTAGATCATTATGGGAAAAAGGTATTATTACACAATTATTATCTTGTGCATTATTTGGTCGCACGATTTTCCAATATGTGTGCCAACCCTGCATGGGTATCTTAAGGAAGAGGGGAATTCAAATGTTTAGGACCCAAATTATGAGAAATTTTGTGCAAACCATGTGAAATGTATCTAAATGAAATTGTATATCATCCACAAGGTTAGATCTAACTGTGTGCCCAACCCATGCATTTTAAACAAACTGTACAAAATGATACATTATACCAACAAGTTGATATTTGGAATCTAAAAAATCCCTATATACCCTTGAAATCTCCATGAACTCATTATGAAACATAATTGGGTCCAACATAAAGAGATATAAAAAAAATCTAAAGGATCCATTCCCATTTAAAACACCATATTCTTACAGTCATTTAATGGAACCTAGGTCAGGATGATAAAAAGTTTATCATATCCAGAGTCCATTTGATGTACTATTGGGTATGATTGAACCTTATATTGGGGGAGTATTATGGAAGTCCCACATCAAAGGAGGAGGAGAATGGTGAAACCCTTTATAAAGTTGTCTGGATACCTCTTCCATCATGAGACTTCTTACAAGGGGATTCTAGAGGGATATAGCTCAGTGAATGAAAAACCACACGGGCTAGCCCCAAAGGGGACTATATCATGATGAAGTTCTAGAATAGGGAAGTAATAATTTGTATCATGGACCAATTTTATTTACTTTATTTTTTCTATTAATAGTTGTGGAATGATAGACATGAGACATGGAAGACTCGATTCTTGGACATGAGCTTTTGGTTTGGAGTTTGAAATAAAAACATAGAGGAAAACATGAGTACCCAGTATGGGATTATGTTTATTTCCCTTTCTTGATATTGTTCAATATTATTTCCTCATTGGAGACACACATGTAGTGTCATGTGAAATTTTTTTATTATATTTTCTATGAATTTACTTTTGGACTGAAATGGAATGACAGTTGAGTCTGGAAGAATCATTATAAGAAAATAAGAATATTTTTTAACATGTATAATTTTATGAATGCATTGGAAAAATTGTTTTCACGACATTGGTGAAATTTTTGGTTTTTTAATTGTGAAATTTAATTGAAAATGGGGCCTAATATGAAATAGGATGTTGTAAAATGATGCAATGGTTTGAATATTTTTGATGTCTAGATGGGAATATTGAATAAGAGAATCTGTTTACCCTAGATAAATAAGTCCAAGTAGTGGTATGGTTAAGGGTAGCTTTAGCCCAATGGGTTTGATCTTATGGGGAGATTTTTTGGAAAAGGATAGTTGTGACATATTGTGATTATTACACATACGTAATTGTGATAAACATGTGTTAAGATTCCTAATAAATGCATTGGGAAATATATAGTTATTCATCCATAATGGCTCCTGTTTAGTGGATTCTAGGAGGATATCAATATATATGGTTTACTATTTGCGGAACTTGAGGCATGAATAGAGCCATTTGAATAACTAGTGGAGTATTTTTGAGTGAAATTTTATCACCTTGTGAAACTCTTGATAAGAGACCTAGGGTAGGTTGTGAAGTTTATATGAAACCAGATTGGAGTGTTTTTCTTGCATCACCATCATATTTTAACTAGTGAGGGTTGACATGAGGGATTCGAGTTCATAGATGAGTCCATCTAGATGATACATGAAAATTTGGAGATTCTTGTTTAGAGGGGGGGTCAAGTTGGATGCTAATATGTTACAAGTATCAGCAATGTTCTGGTGGTATGATCAGGCATGTTCTATAGTGACTGAAAATATGTTATGGATGTACTAATTAGAGATGTTATTTGAGATCATTAATCATGTGATGGTGATAATGGATAAAGAAATGATATTCATACTGCTGGCCTCGGGGACTCATACTAGATCCATTGGAATATCGGAAAGAAAACTACATTTAGTGATGTATTCCCTTGTGGATTAAGAGGTTGGACCGTCAAGAGTGAGAGGTACTATTCTTCTAGCTTCAAAATTACCCAATGCCTTATTTGAAATTGGTTCCTCTCATTCCATTATATCTTCAATATTTTATAATTTTTTTAGCAAGTTGGTGGAGTTTTTGATCAAAACAATGATGATGGATAAACCATTGTGAGTATAGTATAGTGACATAAATTTGTACAGATCATGTTCTCTAGATAATAATGATTATGGTTTTATGTGGGATCTTTATATCCTTGTAATTAAAGCATTCATCCTAATTATTGATATTGACGGGCTAGTCACATACTGAGCTCACATATATTGTTACCATAGCAGACTATCCTTTACATGTCCAAAGGGTGACAACTATATTCCACATTGACAGTGGGATATACTGGAAGGATGAGGGTGGCTAATTACTCAACAACTTTAAGAGATTATACGCCATGTTACTAGATTATTAATGAGTCATAGAGGAGTAATACATGATATATTTTAATTAGTAGTGGAACATATTCAGGATGTTTTTTTCGAAATACATATCAGCGTTTCCCAAGAGAGAGATGTGGAATTCCATATTGATCTCATTTTTATAGTTGAACCATTTTCTATTCCACGATTCAGAATTTCACTAATAGAGCCTCATGAACTCAAGAATCATTTAGAGGAATTTGAGGATAAGGGATTTTCTAATTCAATTATGTTTCCATGGGGTTCTCCAGTGTTGTTTTCTATGAAGGCTGTGGGGACTCTATGTTTATGTGTTGATTACTGGAAGTTGAACCATATGACTATGATGAACCAATATTCTCTTCTTCATAGTGATGATCTAATTGACTATGTTATGGATCCTGTATATTCTTGATGATCACCATTATATTAGGATATCATTATCTGAGAGTTTAATCATATAATATATTGAGGAAATCATTTTTAAGAAGTTGTGAACTATATGAGTTCTTTATAATTCCATTCGGCTTGAAAAATTCACCATAAGTGTTTATGAACTTCATGGATAAAATCATCAACTCCTACTTGGATTAGTTTAGTTTTAGTATTTATGGGTGGAATTTCTTGTAATCCATGTATCATGACGATCATGCCCAAAACCTTGAAATCTTCACGAGTACACTGATATGAAAATTGAATATATTCCATACTATCTAAGTTTCAACATTTAATTGATCAAGTAAATTTCATGTGAAACATCATCTCAAATGAAGTCATGCTTGTGGACATAGAAATAGTTTAGACAGATGTTTCATGGGAGGATCCCAAGAATGTATTCGATATTCAATGATTGATGGTGTTAGTTGGAAACTATCATAGATTAATCCCTGACATTTTCCATTTGACCAAACATCTTTTAGTCTTGACCAAAAATGGGATAAAGGTTAACTAGTCAGAAGCATGTGTTATGGTCTTCTAAGAGTTGAATAATAATTTAATATTAGCACCAATCATAATCCTACACAATCCATGTGAGGTGTACATTGTATATTGTGGTGCTTCTAGGAATGGATTCAGAGCTTTGTTGATGTAAGGAGATTGATATGTAGATTATGGGTCTCATTAGGTACACCCACATGATCAGAACTACACATCGCATGAACACATGCAAACATCTATGGTTTATGATTTTAATTATTGGATGATTTATTTTTTGGGTGAAATGTTTATTGTATATTCAGATCTAAAGAGTTTGATGTATATATATTCCAAGTGAGATTTGAATATTGGTAGTGGAGATGGGTTGAGTATATGCAGTCTTTTGATTTTGAGCTAGCATATATGTTGATCAGAAAGGTGAATAGTGTGGCTGATGCATTGATAAGGAAAATTCAAACTCATGTAGTTTAAGAGTCTAGTGTTGATTTGAATAAGATGAATATACTAGCTATGATTGTTGTGGTGGTTCAAAAGATTTATGAGAAGTCGAATTTCATATCGGTTTCAGTGGAGTCTACACATATGATTCTGATTAGAGACATGAAACTTGAAGATATAGAATTTTATACCTTCTAGTAATTCCTTGAAGTTTGTGAGTAACCATTACATTATATAATATATTAGGAATCAATCATATATTAAAGGAATTATGTTGTTTTCCCAATGTGTATGTGAGAGGAGTTGTTATGATAATTTCATTCCTCGATGGGGGCAATACATCATGGTTTAATCAATATGTACCATAAACTATGTTTATTTTTTGGTGTTCGGGCATGAAAATGGTTATTAAATGGTTTTATACTCGATGTTACACCTGTTAGTAAGTGAATGTAGACCATTAATATCTTGGACGTTTGTCGAAGCCATTTACTATTTGATAATTTAAGTGAGATGACATCATTATGGATTTTTTGGTGGATCATTCATTGTTTCCAATGAATAATGATACTATTTGGGTTATATTTGATCTACTGAGGATAATATAACATTTCTTTTATATACATGATACATTTTTAGTGGAGAAATTTGGATATTTTCTTTATTAAGAGATAGTCAATCTGCATGGGGAGACATAGACTACAATTTCCTATTGTGACTCATGTTTCACATCATGCTTCTAGTAGGTCCAACAAAAGGCACCTGATACCTAGTTATTATTAATTATGGATTGTCACTCACAGACTAATGAAATTTCAGATCATAAAATACATGTTCTTTAGTATAATTCACAGGCATGTTTTCTTGACATCGTTGGCCCATTGGAGAGACGCATGGAATTAGTAGAGTTTTCCTGTAACAATATTTATTACGAAAATATTCAAATTACATGATAAAATGGGTCACTATAGTAGTCCATAGACATCACCGCTATTATTGATAGAGGAAGGTGACTTAGAATTGTTGAGACTAAGTCTCATGCATGATACATTCGAACGGTGGGAGATAATTCAAAACCATATGGTTAAAACTCAATGTAGAAAATAGTTGTATGATGATATAAGTTGATTACCCACAGTGTTTACAAAGGGTTATCTTGTCTTCATTTTGGTGTCTCCTATAATAGGTCACCATAGGATATAGTGACCAGGTATATTGTAACACAAGTTTGTTGAACCATTTGAGGTTGCGGAGAGAAACATTCTAGTGATTTACCATTTTTCTCTCACAAAAAACAAAGTGCTATGCATGATGTTTTCCATGAATCAAAACTATGTCAATATCACCTCGACCATTTTCATATGACCACATTAGATGACATTAATCTTGAGGTAGATGCATCCTTTTAAGAGCATCCAATATGTGTGTTGGATAGTAGTGTGAAATTTTTGGTGCAGAAGACGGTGCCAACAATTCGTGTGTTGTGTCATCACTGTCATGTATGGTAGTAGGAATGGGAATGTGAAGTAGGTATAAATGGTTAGTGGGCCAATATATTTTTTCAAAATCATAGGTAGTCTTGGGAGGGAAGCTCAAGGATGAGCTGCTATAATTTGGAAAGATTGTATGATAATGAAAATTTCTAGATTTGGCTTGGGTATGAATTCAGGTAACCTTTTTTCCTTATTTGAGTTTTTTTGTTTGGATTATGAAATTGGGAGTGATTGGGTGGAAAATTGAGAAAAAATGGAAATTATCGGTTGGCACATGATTTTCCATAACCATGTTCCCTAAACCAACTAACCATGTGAACCAAGGAAGTGGGGATTAACATGGATATAGAATTGTGTTGAAAACCATGTTACGTATTAGGATTAAACATGAAAACCTAAAATAATATGTGGAAAGGTTGGACTCATTGTGAGGGAAACCAGACACCCTTTCATATTAAACCATGCAAGACTTTAAATGTCAGCCGATTTTAATTTTAAAAATCCTACCCCCCCCCCACCAAAACTCACCTATTTCAACCCCAATTCGACCGAAGGAGGTATTTTATGTATTTAGACCTCTTCAGATGAATTTCATTCCCACTCAACCTCTTTTATTCATTTGTAAAAGACATTATCGATGGTATGCTTCTCTCATAAAATGTGAATCATATCTTGATTATTTTCTTGTTATTATTCCATTATTCATGCTTTATTTTAGTAATGAAATATACTATTATATGGAGATATTAATAAATTTGGTGATATCTAGATCTTTGATTCTTGGACTATAACCACATTTACAAGTAAATGATTTTATTTTATCGTGATTTTAGGTTATTACATTCATATATTGATCTACATTATTATAAATTTTAATTTTTTTTTGATTTAAATTTTGTCCTTATTAAATAAATATTTTAGATAAGTGGACTAATATTCAATTCTCATAGTCGTGATTTTGATAGGGTATGAATATTTAGAACATATAGTGTTCTTTACCAACAAGATTTCCTTAATTGGGTTAATTATTTTATTAATGTATGGTTGATGTATATAATTTATTTGGAAAATAATTATGAGATTTAAGGGATGTTGAATTGTGTAATTAATTAGGGTATTGGTTTTGAGATTGATGAATTATGATCTAAATTATTAATTGTATAATTATTTATGTGATATTGAATTTTTTGAATTGAGATAATTAATTATGGAAATAAATATGTGTTTATGAATGGTTACATGGTTATTCAAGTACGAATTAAATAATGGTAACACGCTCATTCTAATCTATGATTATGAATAAAAACATGGTCATTCATGTATTAATAAAATAATAATAAAATGGTTATTTTTTTACATGTATATTGAGTGGTAATGATTACATTCATGTCTGATAGAAATAGCGGGAAAATGATAATTCTATTATGTGTAATATAATGGGTATCATGGGCATTCATGTATGAAATAATGAATGGTAATAATGGAATTCTGATATATGACCTCCCTTTGGAATACATGGAGTTCCGGAATGAGTTAAAGAAGGTATTGATATATGATATTACCTTCAAATACACCTTGCTCCAACATGGGGAGAAGTTGTTATTGAGATATCATATCACCTAGAATACATAGGGCCTCAATATGAAACAATGCATGTATTGATGCAAATGTGTCCTAAAAAGATGTTTTTTGGTTAAGTTAATAATAGATTGATAATATGATAACTATTTCTTTATTCATTTTGCATATCTCAATATATAACATCATACACAACTGTTGAATGGATTTGTTTTAGTCACTATTGGTGGTGGCCTAATGAGATGAACCTGCACACTACTCATGCTTCCTGATCAGAACCCAAATATACTTTTTTCTTATATGAAATATTAAGGGTAAATTCCATGTGTTAGACGACGGAGTTGTGATGGAGCTTGGATGAAGGAACTAGATGTGGTTTGGGACCCACTTGGGAGTCATCAGTTTAATTATTTTCAGTTTTCATTATATAGCCATGAAAGAAACAAGATCCTGACTTGTTTTCTACATTAGATGGATATTTTTTTTGTTAATTATCTTGTGATATTGTTTTTGATTATGGCTATTTATGATTCCAATATTTTTTATTAATAATGATGTTGTATAACTATGATAAAATATTGAATAGTCTCACTTAGATCAAATTACTAGACCTTCATTGCTATTTAAAATAGTATGGTGTTCAGGGAGGCACATTTAACGTGGTGTGAATTAGTATCTCGGGCCACCGGTTTGTGGATCCCGAGCTAATAAATTTCCAATTGATTATAGAAATACCACATAAAACGAGGATGATCCCAAGTAATATCTTTTGAAGGAGGTGTGGATACCTCTCCTATCATGATGTCTTTTACTATGTGATTCTAAATGTTAAAAGCCCATTTAATGTAAAAATGTGTGGGCAAGGGACAATTTGGAAAATATCATGATTATAGGATATAATTGGGCCATTACAAATGGTTTCAGAGAGAATGTGCATTAAATATGCCAATGAGGATACTAGGCCAATCTAGGGGGAGTATTATTGTAATACCACATCAGAGGAGGATATTCATGAAGCACCCCTTTAAAATGTGGTGGGGAGACCTATCCCACAATTAGTATTTTTATTGGAGTATTACAAATGGATAGAGATTAGGTAAATAAAAACCATGCAAGCTAGGCCCAAAGATGAAATATCATGATCTTGGGTAGGACTAGGCCATTACATTACATGTTTATTTATGTATAACATTTAAAAACATATGTAAATAACATAATGGAAATTAAAAACATGATAAATACCATTCGACAACAAAATAAAATTATTGTAATGGATAACTACAGTACCACTATGATAATGCAACCATAATATGAATCATTATTATAATATATATAAATATAAATTTTATCTACTAAAAATATCTTATATAGTTGGGTAAAACTATCACCCCATAAAACCATATGAACTATGGAAAACCCATCTATTAGGAAAAACATATTTATATGGGATCCCATATTCACATGGGGGAACCCGATTTTCATAACATGATTTGGGGTACATTGTAGACATCTTAAAAAATAATTAAAGAAAACCATTATTTCCAAACCAAATATTTTTTTCCAAAAAAACGTAAAATATAAAAAAACAGACCTATGGAATATGAATACCTTAGTAGTATGATGCAAAAATAAAATTTTAGATTTATAAAATATTTATTTTTTTCTAAACATGAAACTTAATGCGGGGGTGATACCCCATTCTATTTTAGAATTCCCAATATCTCTCCAATTATATACTTATAGGTATTCCTCCTACAACCACTCATGGTGGTTTTAATGGTGTGACAGACATAATGATCTTCTAAATTTATTATTTTCATATTGTTTTAACACCTTTTCCTAGTATGTGATTGTATTTATCTGCCTCCACCCCATTATTTCACATTTTCATTATATTTTAATGTTTGGTCATGATCCTATGTATTTCTTTCTTGAGTGCGGGTCTCATATTGTGGACTCACTAGTCCTGATTTCCTTAATTACTTCCATGTTCAAAGATAATTAATTAATGTTATTTAATATTTTTGGTTGCATAAGATTCATTCCTGGTAGTTTTCTCAAGCCTTAGTTGTGTCCCTTTCATCCTAAAGTGATGTTGTTATTCCGTACAAGAACTATAATTTCAATAATTTTCAATGATTCCTTCATAGGTAATAGAGGATGGGTGATGTTAATAATAAGACAAATTTTTTATCATCTATAATATGTTTCATTTTTTTGTCGTATTTTGTTATATGGTTGTTGATGGTTTTCTTTTAAATTATATTATTTTTAGAGTATATATCAATACTCTATCATATCTATATGATTTGTGGTATCTTCATTTATTTCTGCTTTCACTATATATCATTCTATCAAATCATGAATTTTGATTTGTTTGTAAATAATCTATGAGTTAGAGATAATTTAAGAGTTTCTATAGTGGAGATAGAGTGTTATGAAGTGATATCCCTCTGATTTGGTGATTTCATTTGGTGTTGGTTTTGTTTGTGATCGGCGGTAAAATTTAATTGTTGGTGTATATTTATGGTGTCCCAATAATATAATTCATAGGTACAGTTATTTTCAATATATTACCTTTTTTATGGTCAACTCAATGGATGGGGTTTCACAATGTGTATGAGGTGGTTTTCATTTTTTATAGTGACAGTTTGTGTGTTATTTTCTTGACATGTGATTGGGATCATGGATGTAATAGATGTGGAATCTTCAAGGTGTAATTAGGATGAATGTTTGGCCTCGATCAGTATGAATCATGAGCAGAAAATGGGGGTTCATATATCATATCCATTATCTTGTGTACCTTAGCATGCATCATCCATTTTTCCCAATGATCCACTCTTAGTTCCAACCTATTGAGTTTTATTTTTACAGTCCTTTTTACATTTTAACATTCTTTAATGAATTTACATGAGTTTTTATTCAAGGATATCACATAAATATGAGATGTTATTTTATAACATAAATAAATAATAATTGTTGTGGGAAATGACAAGACATGAAAATCGAAAACCATATCAAAAAAACAAAACTCGCATGTTTTTCTCAATAAATTAATTTCTAATCTTGTAAATATATAAATGTGGAAGTAAATGATGTCAGACATTTAGAAGTAAGAAAATATGAAATTGTTCATAAAAATTATAATTCATTGAATACTATTATATCAAAATATCATTTCTCAAGAATAATAACCATTTTCCATAAAAATATAATCTTTATATAATGCATCAGTATTTTGATGAATACCTAATGTGACTTTATAGTGTAAACCATCATTTTAAGGCTACAGTAATCCTTTTATCATCTTGTCCACATTGTTTTAGTGAAAAAACCATCAAATTAAACCATAGGCCTTTCCACTTTTTATAACAATATAATTAAATGTTTTCATTAATAAGTTCTTCTTTGTTAGTGTATAGGAATATTAACCGTTAAAAGAATCATATTTTTTGATTTATAAGGAGGTTTATCAAGCATCCTAAAATTTTCAATTATCATTTATGAATTATAAAAAAACAAACTATAGAATAT
Source organism: Viscum album (assembly GCA_963277665.1). Classification (NCBI taxonomy): domain Eukaryota; kingdom Viridiplantae; phylum Streptophyta; class Magnoliopsida; order Santalales; family Viscaceae; genus Viscum; species Viscum album. The sequence continues at coordinate 1,023,599,532 of OY728143.1, forward strand.
TTTATTGGATTTTTGATTTCTTATATGAAATAATAATTGGAAATTGAATAAAAGTAAAATATTTAGTACTTGAATAATAGATCAAATATACCCATACATAAATAATATCAAGATCAACACTCTCAAAGGAATATTTACTAGTAATTGTTAACCAAAAAAATGTTTAACTTCTATTTCCACATTATCTTGAAAAACATGTTTCCCCATATAAAATTTTTATAACATCTAATGTACACTTCATAATATTTACCCCTATATAGGAAGGGTGGAATGAAAATCAACTCATTTTTATTAATTATTTTCTAATAAATTTAATTTATTCTATAAATTTAATTACATGAAACACATAGATTTAATAAACCATGACATAGTATTAATGTTATTATTTAAACATGAAAATTATAACATAGTTTTTAAAAATAGTGGTATGAATAGAAATATACACATTTTGAGAAATAATTATATTGTTTTTATAATAAGAGTTTTATTGATAATAATTAACATAATTTTTATTAAATCCGTTATATAATTTACAATTATAATTTTCTAAAAATTTAATTATAATTTAATTTTTGTGAAAAAATAATAAAGGTAATTTTTTACCTCTATTTGAAAATATATTTGAAATAATAAAATTTAATTTATAAAAATACATCTAAAAATGGTATTTGAGTTAATTTATGATAAATAACATAAAGTGTAATTTTTAAATGAATAGATTAATATATTTGTGTTTAATTAAGAAAAACTTTTCATATAAATAATTTATAAGAAACAATATATTTATTATTGATTTTAATAGTAAAATTAGTTCAATTATATATTAATTAATACCAATTTATCAATGTAACCAATGTGATATTTAATGTTGATAATAAAACATTCTAGAGTTACCAAAAAGCTTTCTTTGGGAAATTTATTTTTCAATGCACATATATGATTAATTATAAATTAAATTCTACGAATTATATTAATTGAAATTGAAAAGGTTGATTATATATTTTGAATAATCGTAGATAACATTATATAATATTGTATTTTTTTTATAATAAATAGTTAAAATTTTTAAAATTAATTATATCGGTTATCATCAAAATGAGTTTATTGGGTGGATAAACTAAGAATATAAATTTTAAATTTAGCAAAAATCATTTCCAGTATCAATTTTGTTGTAATATTTAAACCTTATCTCATCTGATGTTTATTATTGAACTATTTTTTATCCTTGTGGCTTCGGTGATATGTTGTTATATCTTTTTATTCAAAAACTCCAAGTGTGTTCACCCTACCACATATAAAAGAAATCCCCCAATCTTCACCACTTTACTATTACAAACCAAATTATTTTGTAAAATACATATGAAAATAAATGTCATACTTCGTTCCCCAAATTATAGAGTCTTTTCAAATATTATTAAATGCTATAAATAATTATTTTGTTGGTAACTAGAGGAGATTTCCCGAAGAAGAGGTATCATAATTAACCAAGCATTTTTATTTCATTAATTATTCCACCTACAATGTATATTTATACATTGAAAATAAATAATAACACCAGTAACTTCTATATATTGTGATTTTATTATGTTAATTCAATTAACTCTTTCATTCTCATCATCTACTAATTGGGAAACAAAATCATCGATCATGTGCTTAGTGGACTACAACTTTAAGAAGAAATTCAATTCATTCTTCATCACTTACTATCAAATATATAGATAATTATTTATATAATTTGTGTATAAAAAAGAAAATAAATATTTATTCTATTTGAGTTATAAAATAAAATATGCATTTTTTATCTTTAAATCCAGTGGGAAATTATAACATCGCTAATGCGTACATGTGGTTTACAACCTCCACGATAAGATCTGATTACATTTTCATTTTATTTTGATGTGGATATTAATAATGATATACTTGTAAAATATATAAGTCATATAAGTCAAAAAAAAATTATAAATGTGATATATTATTTACCTATCCTTTACCCCATCTGTTGAGAAAAAGAAAACAATTTTCACATGCTGCACATATCATCTCCATTATCTATGTAATTCATTTTTTATATATAAATTTTATGGATAAAATTTTTAAAAAATATAATTAATTTATATAATATAAATATCATCCTTCATATTCAAGGGATGATGATAACATGTTCAGAGTAAATGGTCCAAAAATTGAAAACCAAATCATATAAAAAAATAAACTAGTTATTACCTAAAAGGTAATTTAACATTGTATTGTTAATAGTTGAGTAATAAAATGTCATAAGTAAATCATATACAGAAATATATAAATTAATTTTAATATATTAAATATATTAATAATCCCTCATTTTTTATACATGATGTTCGAATGAGTATTAATAAAGTCGATACTTTAGGTAAGAGATTTCGGGTATCACTTTTATTTCTAGGAGACATATGCCTTATCCACCACTCATTTATTCTCTGTTGTATATATAATGACGTACAATATGTGATATCATGAAAATATTTATTCTAATGATATTTCAATTTTCATTTGATGTTATTCCATCATCAGGATTATGATTCAGTAGTTACAAAAGTAGTAATGGTTCTATGTTATAATCTTATTATTTATTTGGAATATTTATAATTATTTTTATCATTATGAAATATCATTATCTAACACTCTAGGACATCATTAATTTTAATATACTATATCTAATTTGACATAATACATATTTTCCATTTATATTCATCTATTTAAGATCTAAATCAATTAATATAATATTTTTAAAATACACATTGTATATCTATTCAGTAGAAAATTGTTTTTTTTTCAAATCAGGTTTTTCTAAAATTTATTTCAAAAAATCTTATAACTATCCCAAAATGATTTTATAAAGATACTTCTACCAATATTATTATTTATTAATTTTTTTAAGTAAATTATTATTTCATTTTCTAAATTAAAATCATTTGACTTGTAATGGAAAATGTTAATGGAATCAATGTTTTAACAAGTATGGAAAGCATTGAAATTTATTCTATAATAATCATAAAATGATTCAAATATTGCCCGAAATTTTTAATGGGAAAATTTTTATTACAATATTATCTTTAATATTTGGGAAATTGTTTTTGACAATGTAAATGCAAAGATAAAGGGTTATTTTCCTTAATAAATGTTCTATGTGATCTATCAAAATCATTTTCCCTATTAGATAAAAATAATTTTTTTACATAGTATTTACTATTGATATGATCCAATTATAACTTACATAATATTTCATTGTATGGTTTTTGAATATAATGAAATGGTGATTATGGAATTAAACCCTTTTCTGCATATTATTATTTAATGAACTGAGGGAATTCTTATGAATCCCATTTTATTTTCATGGGTCATGATATGGTGAAATGTTTATAGAACCGATTTTCCTTCTCATGGTTTATGATATTATGAATGATTTATTATACTGTGGAACAAAAATGTATATATTATATGATTATTTATACCTATATCTCTTTCTAATGAACTGGGTATAAAATGATGTTCTATGAGCACTTAGGTTACATGAGGGTAACTATGAATCCCAAAAATGATATTAGGAGAGAGGTTATCAGAAGACCCATAAAAAGGTACATGGGAGGTAATCATAGACCTAAAAAATAGGTTAAATTAGATTTTATCCCAATCCTAAAACAATATGGCACACATGATATTATCCTAATACCAATTGATAACACATAATAAGTTATCTCATTCCCATAGATGGTACCAATGTTGATAGCCTGATTCTATCATATTTTGAAATAATTTTTTTGTAGCCTTTAAATAATGTTTTCTATTATTTTTTGTATTAAAAAAATATATGTTTTATTGCAATGCTATGCTCTCATGGATTATGTACTGTGATTCCTTTATTAATAATCTATTATAAAATTACATGATCTATTCCATAATCCATATTTATGTTCTATTACAAGAATTGTATGGTTTTCTAATGCGAAGGTTGTGTTATCATACCCCTATGCACATATATGTTAATATCTCCCTTAATTTCCCATAATGAGGATTTAACTCAACCATTATTATGTTTCCATTCCATCAATTATAAATAACCTTTTTAACTAGGGTGGGTCCATGAAGTGTTCTATGTAGGAATATCATTTTGGAAGATGTTGAGGAAAATTCATGAAATAAGGAGATTGTGTATATATTCTTCCAAATATGATAATCCATCATTATCCGTTGTCATGTAGTTTTGGAAATTATTTAGTATTCATATATTAAAATGTTATATATATATTTATATTTATATTTTCAAAACATTTATTTATTATCAGATCTAATTCTTTAGTTATCCTTTAGAAACATGGTTTTTAAAAATTTAGTGTGATCCCTTGGAATGCTTCTAAATATAATTATAATATATGTCTATTTGTAATAAAATATCACATAATTGTAGTGAAGGATATATTGGGTTGATTCAATGAAATCACATCACTATCAGGTTATAATAATTGGTTGTACCACTGGAACATCAATATAGAGGGGTGATAAATATGACAAGAGTGCAATAAGATATATTTGATCATCACCCGGTGCCTGAAATAAGGCCCTACTACACACCAAGATTGACCCTTCTATATTGATATACTTTCTAAATAAAAAAAACTTTACAATTCATAATATTGGATTGTAATAATTACCCTAAATAAGATAGGTTATGGCTTAGGATTTATATATTTAAAAAAAGGTGTAATGATTGAGACTTCTTATATGTACTTTTTCATGATTTTGTGGTTTCCCACAATTATTTTCATTTCCTATACTACACTTTTTTGTTTAAGTCAATAGATGCAACTTGAGGTAACCCTATTAATAAAGAATTCAATGGAAAATGAAATGATTTTTTTTCCAGATAAACCAAATATTATGGGATAAAATATATGAAAAATCGTGTTTCAATTCTCACAAAACATTCTCTTGGAATGAATCATGATGATATTTTTAAAAAATAATACGATGGAACAATTTTTTTATATTCTTTCAATGGGAAATATCTACCATCTTTTAGATGTTCTCATAATCAACTCGTTTTTGAGAAATGGATCAGTACCACATGAATACTGTTCTATGTTCTCAATTTTATTGGGCATGAAAATTTAGTTTAGCTTCTTATCATTTAAAAATAGATTCATATCAATGGTGAAATATTATCAAGAATACATGGAAATTAAAGAAATGAACAACATAGTGTGGGAAGGTTAAACTAGTGTATTTTTAAATAATAATTTTTATTATTATTAATAGAAAAATAATGATAGAAATCCATGAGCAAAAAATATATAATTGTGATTCTATTATAAATAATGGGAAAATTTTATAAGACATATGAGATACACATAAAAAATTAACATCCAACATGAATTTCAGTTTGAATAATTCATTGGATTATTAAATCCAATTCCCCAAATACTATTAACTATAGGGGAATTTAGTATTTATATATATCTATCACTTTATGTACCATCAAGGTGTAAATAGATATTGGATTCACCAAATAATATGAAGGTTTTGATAAGAATGAAAATATGGAATTCAAAGGAATCTCAAAAAACCAGGGAGAGAAGAAGATGAGTTGCCTATCATGCTTGATGTGTGGAAGAAAACATGAAATAAATATTTTTAAGTAGAAAAAAAATTTATCTATGGATAGGAAGGCCATAAAAACTTTTAATTCCAAAGTTATGGGAATAATTTAGATATTGAAATGAAAAGAGAGAAATGCCCATTTAATGAGCCACCTTCACATACGTGTTTCAAGTGAATGGATTATAAGAATTATTCTAACCAATGATCAAATGAAATGTGTTGTTATCATGATAAATAAAAAAATCCTCTTAATCAGAGAGAGAAATAGTACTTTCATGTGATCACTAATTATGATGATGTGTATGATAATTAAGTGGTGCAAGATATAATTATCAATCACTCTAGGACTACTAATTTCATATATATGTTTATAGATCTACAAAATATTTTATCTATAAATAATTTTTTATGTTTATCATAATACCACCTCAATGAATGTATTTTTAATTGATAGTAAAACCCTCTAATGGTATGTTGATCATGTCTCAATTCTATGATTTTTTCGTAGTTTATGTTTTTTGGAATGAGCTTCTTGTGAATCTTGTTATTCTTCCTATAGTGGTATTATATCTTTTCAAGGTAATGGATTGGATTTCTCTACAAAAATACTTCATCAATTTTTTTGGATGGGAAGTCACTTTTGATATACCGAACAATCATATGATTATTTATCAATGAGATGATAAATATGAACATTTTTTTGAAATAAAAATCATTTCATGGGTCTTGATCCTATTTATATCTTTTGTTTTCTCAGATGGTTGGGGAGAAAGTAAACATAGATGATAAGCTTATTATGTTGGTCATTCTAAATATATTTTCGCAATATTTTTCTAGTCTTACATAGAAACATGAAGTTTAGTTTTGAATAGAATTCACACTTGGTAAAACAATTATTTCAATATCTTTCTATATAATGTCACCAATTATGTTTTTGAAATTGGTGAAACCACACCTTGAATATCCTAACAAGGGATTTATATGGAAAGGCATGTCACCATATGGGTTGTTTTTCATTTTTGTAAGAAAAATGAAGGATCTATTTTAGTATGCACTAATCCTTGGGAAATAGACAAGATCAAAATAAATAAAATTTATCCTCTACTCTATATAGATGAATTATTTGATGAAATTTGTGTAGATAAATACATTACAATATTGAACATTATTCTAAATAAAATTAATTGAGTTTCAAGGAATAGGATATTACCAATACAAAATATCTTATAAGGTATGGAAACTATGAGTTTATAGTAACTCTATTTGGAATTAGTAATGCCATGATTATCATCATTGATTTAAGGAATACAATTTTTAGATATTACCATGAATAGTTTTTGATAGTGTTTATAGGTGATATTTTCTTCCATTCAAGCATAAACGAATAGTGTGATGATTATTTGAGAATTGGAATAATGAATCCTAGATGCATTTTATCAATGAAAAATATATCATGCGTGAATAATGATGCTAAAATTTTTCACTTATGGGTAATATAATCTTAAGGGAGGGTATATAGGTGGATCAATAAAAGACCGAGTCAATTAAATGTTAGTCAAGATGAACCATTAGGAATAAGATCTATAATATTCTTCGTTTGGAAATATATTGTCAATGGATTTTGGAAAATTTATCATTATTTTCTAATCCACAAACCATGTTAACTCAAAAGGGTGACATGTTTTTTTTAAAGATGAATGTGTGGAAAATTTCAAGGAACTAAAGTATTGATTAGTTAGTGCACCTATAATTTCATTAACATATAGATGAAATTGTGTTTAATCTATGGGTATACATCATAGAAGGTACCGTGATGAGTTATTATGAAAAACAATATGGTAATATGCTAAATATCAGAAAAATTTGAGAATAATGAGAGAAATTTAACAACTCATCATTTGGAGTTAGTAGTGGTAACACTTTTACAAAAAATATAGTGGTAATGCATGTATAGATAATTCTATGATATATATAATAATCATAAATGTTTTTGGTATATATTCACACTGATGGTTTCGCATCTATATCAAATAAGATTGATTGAGCTGATTAATGGTTATGATTATTTAATGAATTTCCACATTCGAAAAGTAAACATGTTTTCAGATTAATTGGTCCAAATGGATCATTCTAGCATATAATTGCAGAGGATGAAAAAAACATACAATATTGATAAATTTTCAATGGATAGATCTAGAAATATTGAATGAAGGTAAAAACGTTGTCTTTCTCAAATGAATGTTAAACCAAATATATGTGTGATGATAAAAGAGGTGATGAATGGATTCAATGTAAAAAAAGAGGCCTAGAAGGAAGATATAGAGAAAAAAAGAAGGTGTCAATTTATCTTTATCATATCATTGATCATGAATGAAAGATAAAGTTTAATAACCTCGTATATGCACTATCCATACAAGATTTTACAAATGAGATTTTAGTGGAAGCTCATATAAATTAGTATTTATGGTGGGGTGTCATAATGAAAGATAGTGGATAGATTTTATTTTATTTATTGGTATCTCATCAAGCCAAAACATTGAGATTAAAGTCTAAGGGAATGTTACTGACATTTCCCATACTAGAATGGAAATGGGAAAAAATTAACATGCATTTCTTCATTGGACACTCTAGAACATATGATAGACATAATTGTATATATGGTATAGCCTATCACAATGCATAATAAGAACACATCATTCCTATGAATGTAGATTCCCCTATAGATCTTGTTTCTAGGATATATTTTACAAAACATGTAATGTTCTGTTGAATACCTCTTTATATTATGTCTGATCGGATGTCATGGTTAAATGGAAGTCATGGAAGAGTATTTAATGGGACCTAGATATGAATTTATGTTTTAGCACTGTGCATGATCCTCACATAGATGGTCCATTTGTGGGAAAAATTTAAACCCTATATTATATTCTTATATCTTCTTATAGGTATTTCAAATGTTTTTGAGTTCAACATAATCCCATATTAAAAATATATTACAACAATATATTTCACTCGATCATTTAATTAGATCGTTATGAAGACACATATAGAAGCTCTGTTGAAATACAATATAATTAGAACATTTTTGGAACTAGAAAGAGAATCCATTTAATTAATAATATGCTATCAAACATGATCACGGATCATATCTCACTTTGAAATAATTTTTTTGACTATTTTTGGAGCCCGAACTGAGTAATAGATCAGATGTTATATTAATTCAAAGTCAGAGTGCTGAAAATTTCCATCCAGGAAGATTTTGGTGAAATGTCTGGTTTTGAGCTCCATATTGGGAATTTAGCAAGTAATAATGGATTTTTTTGCATGAAATAATATAATCTAGAACACAAAAACAAAAGCTTGTTCCCAACCTATTGAACAGTCATTTTATTTTCCCAATGCGATGTCATCTTCAACCCTGGCCACCAGAAATATGATTAAGTAATGTACAGGCATGTTTCGATATGTGCACGCATGATTTACAACACTGGGAACTATTCTTATGAGCTCAATGTGTCATATGCCAAAAATGATTTGTGATGTCCATGAAAAAATTATAAGTAAGGTTAATGCATATTTTGAGAAGTGTGTGCAAGAGTAATTTCTATTCACAAAACTCTTACGTGCCCAATGAGACGTCAAATTCCCATTTGAATGTGCACCCTCCGTACGGTGCGCAGAAGATCTCTTCCATACCTATAATCTTACACGGAAATGCAGAATGTTTTTCCTATTAATAAAAGTGCACCCCATTAATTATGGGTAAGTCTTAGAATAATGACAACTACTCTTCTACATGTAATATCACATCTTTCGTGCCTGCATGGAAGAATGGAAACCTCCATGTGATATTTTTCCCAACATGCACTATATGGATCAATCTTCGCACAGGCCCATATTGGTTTGAATGTTGCATGAATAGTTATCTATAAAACTCTTATCCGTAATAGATTTACTCTTGAACACAAGATTGAATTATTTCACACAAAACTCAGAAACATTTTTTCAAGACTTCAATCATGCATGAAATTGTGCTAACCTTCAACCTATAAAATTCCATTATTCAAGATAATCTTCTACAATCCATGAAACAAATTGAGTTTTCATATTCCTATTAGTCCCTTTCATATTCCATAAGTTGATATTCTCATCATCAATTACATATGTACCTTAATTCAAACCATTCCTTAAGAAACTCATCCAAACCACCATCACCTAACTCTTAGTTTAAGTTTAACCATAATTATACACTGTTGTGTATGTCCCGCACCATCAATTTCCTAGTGCCTCATACCTAATAAGCCTCTCTACATGACTAAGAACTATAGTATACCCTTTATGAAAAATATAGGATTATTATTTCTCCAAATAAGAGATTCCTTATGTACCAATCATAAGATGTCAATAGTCTTCTCTACATGACATTAAACTATAGCATGGATTATCATTTATCAACAATATAACTCATGAATCCTGTATAAGATTCCCTCATGGAATGACAGGATGAGTAAACTGAATCGTTACCCCTCGAAATGCACATGGGATGCTCTCATGGCCATACATGATGATGACATCATGGGAAACATCCACACATAATACACGTTCACTATTTTAACTCATTAACGGAACACATGATGCTTCCACACATAGGCCCCAACCACCAATTTCAACTTAATTGCGGCACCCAAGATTCTTTCTTGCATAAGAATCATTCACCATTGTCTTTCCATAGAAAAACTCACAAAACATCCACGTGTAAGCCCCAACCATCATTTTTCTCTATTTTGTGGCACTCGAGCTACTTCCACGTGTAAGCCCCATTCACCAATATTGTAATGACCCTAACATTCATCAATGAAATTCCCACATGATATAATTAAATGTCTCATTATGTAAAATGTCTATATAAAATGTCAACATCCTTGGTTTTTTGTTTTTGGATTTTAAAAGAATTTTATGAATTGTGACCATTTTTTATATAGTCGTTGAATAGTGATCACATTATTAGTATAAATATTGGGATTTAGAAAATCCAATTTACTCTGAAAAAGGAAGAGATGACCTCATCCAGTAGATGTGCCCCATACGAAGCCCATTTTTCAGAGCTCAGAAATAAGGTTGCATATTTAGACATCGCTCTTGACCAAGCCCAAGCCTAGCTTGAATATGTTAGGCTTGAGCAGGACCGACTATTAGAGAAGTGGAATTTGATAGAGATTACCACCCAAGCAATGTTATCCGAGCCAACCCAGAAGTCTTTCACCGTCGCACGCCTTACTCTTCATTTTTATGTTGGTGTTATAAGGGGTTATTTACCAAGACCCTAGTATTATCGTTATGTACACATTTTTTGTATATAAAAATGAATATACATTCATTTTATTGATGTTACCCTGTATATAGTTTTTAAAGCACAAATAGTATTTTCAGTTAACATTCAACTAAGAAATCTAATTTGATGAAATAATTTATTTTTGAAATAAATACTATTTTAGTAAAATATTATAATTATTATAAAATTATATTTTATTAAATACAAATGATCTTATAATTTTATGAATCCTATTGTAATTTTTATTAAGGTTTGAAAGCCATTTTTTGTCAAAACCCATGAATATTCGATAAATGTCGGTTTTTATTTTAGACGTGAAATTAACATATTTAGAAAATTATTTAGATACAATGAATATTATTTCTGGAATTAGGATGTCGAAATTATCCAACGGTGAATTTTTCAAAATAATCTGAGACAGTTAAATATTTGGGTAAAAATTAAATATTGTTTAAATATATAATGTGTTTTATGACATCATAATGACCCAATAGTTAGGTAATAAAATACTATAAACTTAATTTTCATCCATTATATGTTTTACCATTTAAATAATGTGATTTGGGTTTGTTTTATTTATTTTAAAAAGCATTAGTGGACCCTTCAATAAATATTAATCATTTTGTCTTTTTTAATAGTTTTCCTTGGGAGTGTCACTCACCTCCACATAAGCAACCCCATTATTTTAAGAAGTATGGCCATTGTCCTTATAATATTTTTTTCCACTACCCTTTTCCAAAAACCATGGGAAAAAACCAAGGGATGTTTTCTGGTTTGGATTAGTTTAATGTGAGGTGTCCCAAACCTAAATATTAAAAAATCCCACCACCTTTCGAATATAAAACCACCCCAGCTCCTACTTTATCCTCACTCAAAGCCTATGGAGTTTTTCCAACCTCTTACCTTCTCTCTCTAGAATCCTCCCAAGGTTCCCCATGTTCCCATGAAGCCTCTCGATAGCCTATGGAAGCACACTTTCAAGTAAGGGTTTTTCTTCCATTCTCATTTGTGTCCAATATATTTTAAATTTTTATGCCATTTTAACATCAATTATAAATATTGGGGTATGTTTTCAATCCTCACCCATACTACCCAATTTATTTTTTAATGATGGGAGACATTTTTCTATCTCATTAAATGCCTCCCATGTACGCCTGTTACTATGCCGATATTCCGAATGGAATTTCTCTCTCCTCATTTACATTCAAGAAATTATTTTGTATCATGAATCTAAATTTCATATCAGTTGTTGGGTAATGTATCTATATGACCCCTTACTATCCATGTCATTTAATATGATGAGACACTCCTTTCTATCTCATCAACATTTTTTATGAGTTCTTATTTCAGGTCGTTATGTTGCTGAAATTGCACAACGATTTTCCACACCAAAGTCATTGTGTATTGAATACCATTACCATTTCTCTATCAAGGGTATTCACCTTTATGAACATTTAATTATTGTTTAATTATGTTCATGTACTTATTCCACATTCATTTATCATGGAATAAAATATTCTGTTGGAAAATTCAATGTTTTATGATCCATGTGGCACACTTATGCATGAAATGAAATTTTTAGGAATGGTGTCCCCTGAGAGCACTCCAATGCATTGGGTAATTTATAGTATCTTGATAAGTCTTAGTAAATGGTTGCTTACTCATGATTATTCTAGTGAAATTAGGGTTTAATCATGCTTCATGTGCAATTAGGGTTTACTCATGCTCCATGTGAAGTGATCTTTGGCTCATGCTAATTCCATATTAAGTGTTGTTGCCACATTTACAGGTTATGATTATCATGCCTTATCATGCCTTTATGTTTATGGTTATCGTGTGCTCTATTGATATGTGTATTGTCTAACATGTATTGTATTCCTCATGTTATTCACTGATTATTCCCTATCTAGGCCTTATTGCTCACCCTTTTCTTATGATGTCCTCAGGTTATCCCATTCAATGCTAAGTCTGAGGGTATGTAGTGGTCATGTAAAGGATGTTTATGTGGCTCTATTTTCACATAGTTTTGCCACATCTTTTTACATAATTCTTAATTATTTAATTAATTATTTTATCACTTTATACTAAATAATTTTACTTTTGTATTTTTATAGTTAACTTTGTTAATTAATCAATTTTTATCATTAATTTTTTAATTTAGTCTTTAAATTAATACTTTTAATCTTTCTAAACTATTCAGCTTTAATTATGTCTTATTTAGTTTGGTTAATTTAAATCTTCTTAACTTTATAATAGTTAAAATTTATTATAAACAATTATTTAATCTATGTAATTCAATTTAATTAACATAGACCTTATTTTAATATTTAATATGATCACTTAGTTTTATTAGAATAGATTAACATTGTTAATTAATTTAATTAATGTGTCCTGCCAATCATTTCCGTATGTAATATGTGTTTTTAATTAAATTAAATAGATCTCTTTTAATTCTATTATTTAAAATAGTTAAATAATTAAATAATTAATGGTTTTTAAACAGTATGTTTATTATTTTATTTATGCAGATTGACTTTTAATTCATCTCTTAACCATTTTAGTCTACCGGTGAGGTAGATAATAGTTTTATGTGAAATAAAGAGTTACTGTTACTCCTCTTTTCTCCTGCTGCAGTTGCCTTGTAATAGTTCATTAGGTAATTATAATATGTCTTTTATAATTGCAGTTTATTATTTAATTTGTTTTTAATTTACGTGGTATCTAATTAATAACCTATGTTGTGTTTAAGTTTAAGATAGAGTTTAATAAAATAATGCCAAGTTTTATTTTATCATCTAACTAATTAACTTTGTTGTTTAATAAGTTTAATTAATCCTAATTATTCTGATTATATTTTTGCAGTTAATTAATTTTAGGAGTTCTCCATTTGTTTAGACTTATTTTAAATTAATCATACCTTTTATTTTCTTAGTTAATAATTAGTAGCTTCTATTTTTAGTTTGCAAAATAATTTGGTTATTTTTTTGTTACAGTTAATTAATTTTTCTTTAACAATTTAGTTATTTTGGTTTTTCATTTAGTTATTTAATGTTTTATTCATTCTAATGTTTGTTGTAAATTAATTTTTTATTGTTACTATTTTTAAATTTTTAACTATTGGTGAGTGTCTCACCGATGTGGTGTCACACCGATGTTTTATTTATATAGCTATCGGTGAGTTGCGACTCACCGATTACTTCGACGCACTGTTGTTGCGATGCACCGATCCTTCCATCGGTTTCACATCTCACCATTTGTGTTTTAATATTTTCTTTATTGGTGAGTCATTACTCATAGATTCCATCCTGCTACCGATCCCCCACTCACCGATACTTGATTTTATTTTAACTAATGGTTTGACATGGTAGACCGTAGTTTTATTGGCACTGTTTAATTCTTTCATTAGTGGTTTCAGATCTTTTATTTTAACTATCGGTGAGTCAATGACTCACCGATCCATTTTCTCACCATCCGTGTCACATAGCGGCCATTATCATTTATTATTTTAATTATCGGTGGGTTGTTTTTTTATCGGTGAGTCCGCTGCCATTTTATTTTCGCTCCTGCTTCTTCTCTGTTCATCTACTGATCCTTTCACCAGATTCATTACTCCATTCTTTCTAACCACCAACGCATCGAAGCCATTTTTATCATCACTCACCGATACGTTTTTTTCTTAACTATCGGTGTCTCTACTTTTCTTTTAAATATCAGTGTCTCTTTGGGTATCTTTTTTCTGTTCTCTACCTCCAACCTAACATCGGGGAGTCATTGACTCACCAATTTGCAGTGGGCCTTTTCCTCTTTTCAGTTTCACAATTTCTCATTTCCCTCCTATGGACTCACCTATTCAACTTTCTTTCAGTTTCACATCACACACTGATACTCTGTGTATTTCTTCCATTTCTTCTCTTGTAGTGACTCCTTGCCCTCCAATTCAAACTCAAATTCAGTATCAAGTTATGCAATAACATATTAAACAAGAACCTGAATGGAATCATCAACAACACGGGTTCCAGAGGTCGATCTGGTGTCGCTGAAGAGTATCCATTTTTCCCTGCCTTCACCGCACCATCCACTCCGGCGAATTCATCGATTATCTGAATACTAAAAATGAATCGACACTCAAACCAGAATATCTAAATTTTTCAGTTATATATGATAATTTCAACCTGATCTAAAGGGACTTTTCCGAGCTGTTCTTGTTCTACCGAGTTGAGTTACTGTGTTACCTCCAGTGGTTCCGAGCAGCCGCACCTCACAAAGGAGAGGAGGCCACCGCTGTCTGCACCTTTCTGGATTCCACTAGAGAAAAAGCCAAGTTGTGGGTGACCTGCACATCGCCTGGCTTGGAGGAAGAGTCCGAGCCGAGCCCACGCCTCTGCTACGAGGAGGAGCCGAGTCGCGCCAACTGCTGGAAGTTGAGGTCGCCGCTAAAGCTGGAGCCAAGATGGGCCGAGGAGGAGTTCACCGCTTTGTTGTGGAGTGCACTGGAGAAGAAACCAGATCCCCCTTCCTCTAGGGTTCCGTCAAATTGGGGGAGGATACAAAACTAAAATAAAAAATAATATTTATAAACAATCAAAATATAATAATAAAAAGTGAAAAAAATAAGAAAAAAAATCAAAAGTTAAATTAAATAAAAGTTAACTTTAAAAAGTCAAAAGAGTATAATTAAAATTTTAAAACAATTACAAAATTAATAAAATAGATTAATTATAAATTAAAATGTGAAACTAAATTAATAATAAATGTTAACAATTAAATAATGCATTATTAATAGTATAAATTATATAATTAATAATAATTATATGTAAACAATTATGTATGCTTATTAAATTGAATTTTTCAAAAATACATAAGTAATAATTTTTATTACTAAATTAAAATAAACTAATTAACTAATTAATCTAACAAATTAATTTCTCTAATAGTAATAAATAGATTATTAATACAATCTTAATTTATAACTTAATTATTTACTTATGTTGTCTTTTTAATAACATAGTTTTAAAAATTTTGATTTAATTAATAACTTAGTATTTATATCTATTAACTTATTCAATAACTTTTTAAAAATTTATGTATTACCATAGTAATATTAAATGGATAGTTTTATAAATAATATAAAAGTAGATAATAATTTTCTATTTATGTTTTTTATTATTTAACTTTAAATTAGTATTATAATAGTAATCATAAAATAAAAAAAACTGTAACATTTTAATTACTTTTGTTATGTTTTAATTATTTCATTTTGTTATTATCATGTGCAGGTTCATTCAAGAGGCGGAAACGCATCCAGGTTCATTCAACTAACTTAGTGGGAGTTAGTTATGAGGGCAAAGATAGCGTGACGTGCCGGTCACAAAAAAGTGGACATTTTGCAGTGCGTGGGTGAAGAAATTTCCAAGTTGGTGGAGATTGAGCAGTGAAATGCAGTAAATGACACCAAGGTTTTAAAGCAGAGGAAGCGGAAGAATTTTAGTGGACTGTCATTCACTCTGGCTCATGAATCATTCCACGATCACATCCATCCGAGAGAAAACTACGAGTAGCAGTGCTGGAGACGAGCAGGAGGCTAAGGAGCCTGAAGGAAGAGTATTGCAAGGGGAGTTTAGCTTCCCTCTGTCCAAAATTGTGTACACTGTTTTCAGTTGTATTTCACTTCATTAATCAATATGATCAAGGGATGAATTTTTAAACTCAAGAATTTCTTATTTTTTTGATTTATTCTTTAAAAGTATTCACGTTATTCTTTTCTTACATTATAATTGATCAGCGAGATTAATTTTAATGTTCATATTGATTTTTTACACCTTAAATTCTTTAAAAAATTCATTTTTTCAAGTTCAATCAGTGATATTGAACTTGATCATTATTTTGTTGATGATTTAATGAAATTACAGTTGGATTTTTATGGTGAGTTCAACTTCAACTGTATTCTTTATCAAAATTTTAACAGATGATGATCTTTAGAGTGGATAACTCTAAAAGCCATACTTCTGTTTGATGTGTCTTCTGTTGAGGAAGATATATCATCCAATTTCTAAGGTTTGATACAATTAAAATTTGCGGAGAGTTACCCATTCAACCGTCATGTATGGAATTCCCGACAGAAATGTTGATCTTGCTTTTTTCTTTACTGCTTTATATTAGTTTACTGTATTTCTTTAGTTTTTCATACATAGTGTAAATTTTAATTTCATTTAAAAAATACTTGTTCCATCATCCTATTTACATTTCATCAATAAGATATAAATAAATAAAAATTAAGAAGATGTTTACCTCACTGCTGACAACAGTGAGGTTTTTAGTTTAAAAACCTTAGAATTCCCGTGTGCCTTCTCTGTGGATCGACCCTACATTTCTATACTAGTGTAGGAGTAATAAATGTAATTTTGAGGGATGTGAAGAACTCCAGCCTCTTAAAAATTTCTCAATAGGGTCTTGTCTTAGGATAAGTTCCATGCTGGTAGTTAAGAGCTTCTTTGAATATGAAATTAATGAGTTTGGATGAATGTTGAGTGGTCTTGCTTGGTGGTTTGATGGAAATTTGGTTTAGGAACTATCTCTGGAAGTGATATGGATTACACGTTTATGGAGTTATGGTCATAACCATTGGAACTGGAAGTTTGATTCTGATTCTAGGGGCCTCTTTTGTATTCTTTAAATTATTAATAGTAATTGCTTAAATGAGCCAATGTAAATTTATTTTATATAAATCTTTTGAAACTGGAGTAATTTATGCATCTGGGATACCACAATCAGTCTCTGAGACCCGGGGTGATGGGTTCGTTTTTTTTAACTAAAATCCCTCTAAACACTCTGAATAATTTCAATGCACAATTCTTAACACATTGATACATGTCTTGGAAAAAATTAAAAATGTGTCTAGTGTCAAAAATTATTTCATTAAGGATAGGGGAATGATGAACTCCAGATGAAGAAGGGATCAAATGGTTTATATGGAAATCATTTAGGTTGTATCATTGAGGTGATTCAAAAAAAAATTTATCTCTAGACCTTTAGATTGAGTCAAAGAACAGAGTTCCTTGGTTGAGTTCTTAATTCCTTCGATATTTTATTCCCAGTAACTTTTGGACTGAGAACATGAGATTGGATTGATGTTGTCACTAAACAGTACCACATATGAGTCTTGACATATTCTTTGATGGATGGTCTTTGTGTTCTTAATTATCTTTGAGTATTTGTATTAAGGGAAATATATATTTGAGTTACTCATTTTCATAAAGCCTACTGTTATGTAGTGTCCTCTGTTTTGAGTACTGGATATGTTAGATTTTGAGCAAAATCATAAATACAATTTACTGTTTTTCAATGAAAATAAAACATGGGATTGTTTGAGGACAAACAATGATAAGTGTGGGGGAATTTCATGTGGCTCTATTTTCGCATAGTTTTTCCACATATTTTTACATAATTCTTATTTATTTAATTAATTACTTTATTACTTTATACTAAATAATTGTAATTTTGTATTTTTATAGTTAACCTTGTTAATTAATCAATTTTTATAATTAATTATGTAATTTAGTCTTTAAATTAATAATTTTAATCTTACTAAACTATTCAACTTTAATTATGTCTTATTTAGTTTAGTTAATTTAATTCTGCTTAACTTTATAATAGTTAATATTTATTATAAACAATTATTTAATCTATGTAATTCAATTTAATTAACTTATACCTTATTTAAATATTTAATCTGTTAACTTAGTTTCATTAGAATAGATTATCTTTTTTAATTAATTTAATTAATGTGTCCTTCCAATCATTTACGTATGTAATATGTGTTTTTAATTAAATTAAATTGATCGCTTTTAATTCTATTACTTCAAATAGTTAAATAATTAATTAATTAATGGGTTTTAAACATTTTGTTTATTATTTTATTAATGAAGATTGACTTATAATTCATCTCTTAACTATTTTAGTCTTCCATTGAGGTAGATAATAGTTTTAGGTGAAATAAAGAGTTATTATTACTCCTCTTTTCACCTACTGCAGTTGCCTTGTAACTGTTTTTTATGTAAGTATAATCTAAGTCTTTTAGAATTGCAGTTTATTATTTAATTAGTTTTTAATTTAAGTGTTATCTAATTAATAACCTAAGTTGTGTTTAATTTTTAGTTAATGATTAATAAAATAATGCCATGTTTCATTTTATCATCTAACTATTTAACTTTGTTGATTATAATAAGTTCAGTTAATCATAATAATTTTAATTATATATTTGGAGTTAATTAATTGTAGGTGTTCTACATTTGATTAGACTTATTTTAAATTAATATTAACCTTTATTTTCTTAGTTAATAAATTTTCTCTTCTATTTTTAGTTTTCTAAATACTTTGGTTAGTTTTTAGTTATAGTTAATTAATTAGTCTTTAACAATTTAGTTGTTTTGATTTTTAATTTAGTTATAAAATGTTTTATTCATTCTAATTTTTTTTGTAAATTAATTTTTTGTTGTTATTGTTTTTTATTTTTTAACTGTCGGTGAGTGTCGCACCGATGTGGTGTCACACCGAAGTTTTATTTATATAGCTATCGGTGAGTCGTGACTCACCGATTACTTCGACGCACCGTTGTTACGACGCACCGATCCTTCCGTCGGTTTCACGTCTCACCATTTTCTTTTTAATATTTTTTTTATCGGTGAGCCATTACTCACCGATTCCATCCTGCTACCGATCCCCCACTAACTGTTACTTGATTTTATATTAAATAATGGTTTGACATGGCAGACCATTGTTTTTTTGGCACCTTTTAATTATTTCATCGCTGAGTTCGGATTTTTTATTTTAACTATTGGTGAGTCATTGACTCACCGATCCATTTTCTCACCATCAGTGTCATGTAGCGGCCATTATATTTTATTATTTTAATTATTTTTGGGTCGTTTTTTTATCGGTGAGTCTGTTGCCATTCTATTTTCTCTCTTTCTTCTTCTCTGTTCATCTACCGATCCTTTCATCGGATTCTTTTCCCCATTATTTCTAACCACCGACACACTGAAGCCATTGTCATCTTCACACACCAACATGTTTTTTTTCGTAACTACCGGTGTCTCTACTTTTATTTTAACTATCGGTGTCTCTTTGGGTCTCTTATTTATGTTCTCTACCTCCAACCTTACATCGGTGAGTCAATGACTCATAGATTTGCAGTAGAACATTTCCTCTTTTCCGTTTCAAAATTTCTCGTTTCACTCCACTGGACTAATCAATTCAAATTTCTTTCAGTTTCACAGCACACACTGATACTTTTTGGATTTCTCCCATTTCATCTCTTACAGCGAATCCTCGACCTCCGATTCAAACTCAAATAAAGTATCAAGTTAAGCAATAACATATTATACCAGAACCTGAATGGAATCATCAACAACACTGGTTCCAGTGGTCAATCTGGTGTCGCTGAAGAGTGGTCATTTTTCCCTGCCTTCACCACACCATCCGCTCCAGCAAATTCATCGATTGTCCGAATATTAAAAATGAATCGACAATAAAACCAGAATATCTAAATTTTTCAGTTCTACAAGAGAATTTAAACCTGATCTAAAGGGACTTTTCCGAGTAGTTCATGTTCTGCCGAGTTGAATTACTATGTTATCGCAACTTGTTCCGAGCAGCCGTACCACATGAAGGAGGAGGGGAGGCCACAGCTATCCCCACCTTGCTGGATGCTGCTGGAGAAGAAGTCGAGCTGTGGGCGACCTGCACAGCACCTTGCTTGGAGGAAGAGTCTGATATGAGCTCGCGCCGCTGCTGTGAGAAGGAGCCGAGTCACGCCATCCGCTGGAAGTTGAGGTCGCCGCTAGAGCTAGAGTCGAGCCAGACCGAGGAGGAGTCTTCCGCTTTGTTGTGGAGTGCGCTGGAGAAGAAACTGGATCCCCCTTCCTCTAGGGTTCCATCAAATTGGGGGAGGAGACAAAAATAAAATAAAATAATAATAATAATAAACAATCAAAATATAATAATAAAAAGTAAAAAGAAAAAAAAAAGAAAACCAAATCTAAAGGTAAGGTAAAAAAAAGTTAACTTTACAAAAGTAAAATGAGTATAATTAAAAATTTAAACCAATTAGAAAATTAATAAAATAGATTAATTATAAATTAAAATGTTAAACTAAATTAATAATAAATGTTAATAATTAATTTATGAATTTGTAAAAATATAAATTATATAATTACTAATAATTATAAGTAAACAATTAAGTATGCTTATTAAATTGAATTTTTTAAAAAACTTATGTAATAATTTTAATTACTAAATTGAAATAAACTAATTAACTAATTAATCTAAAAAATTAATTTCTTTTATAGTAATAAATAGATTATTAATACAATCTTAATTTTTAACTTAATTATTTACTTATGTTGTCTTCTTAATAACTTATTTTAAAAACATTGATTTAATTAATAACTTAGTATTTATATATATTAACTTATTTAATAACTTTTTAATAAATTATGTATTACCATAGTAATATTAATTGTATAGTTTTATAAATAATATAAAACTATATAATAATTTTCCATTTTAGTTATTTATTATTTAACATTAAATAAGTATTATAATAGTAAACATAAAATAAAAAAACTGTAACAATTTAATTACTTTTGTTATGTTTTAATTATTTAATTTTGTTATTATCATGTGCAGGTTCATTCAAGAGGCCGAAACGCGTCCAGGGTCATCCAACTAAATCATCGTGAGATAGATATGAGGGAAAAGATAGTGCGACGTGCCGTTCGCGAAAAAATGGACATTTTGCAGTGCTTGGGTGAAGAACATTCCAAGTCTGTGGAGATCGAGCAGTGACATGCAGTAAATGACAGCAAAGTTTTACAGCAGAGCAAGCGGTAGAATTTTAGTGGACTGTCATTCGCTCTGGCTCATGACTCATTCCATGATCACATCCATCCTAGAGCAAACTCTGAGGAGCAGCGCTGGAGACGAGAAGGAGGCTAAAGAGCCAGAAGGCAGAGCATTGCAGGGGGAGTTTACCTTCCCTCTGTCCAAAATTTTGTACTCTGTTTTCGGTTGTATTTCATTGCATTAATAAATATGATCAAGGGATGAATTATTAAACTCAATAACTTCATATTTTGTTGATTTATTCTGTAAAATTATTCACGTTATTTTTTTTATGACATTACAATTAATTGGCGAGATCAATTTTAATGTTCATATTGATTGTTCACGCCTTATATTCTTTAAAAAATTCATATTTTCAAGTTCAATCGGCGAGATTGACCTTGAAAATTATTTTTTTGATGATTTAATGACATTACAGTTGGAGTATTATGTTGAGTTCAACATCAACTGTATTATTTATCAAAATTTTAATAGACGATGATCTTTAGAGTGGCGAACTCTAAAAGTCATACTTCTGTTTGATGTGTCTTCTGGCGAGGAAGATATATCAGCCAATTTCTAAGGTGTGATACAATTAAATTTTGTGAAGATTTATCCATTCAACCGTCATGTATGGAATTATTGAGAGAAATGTTGATCTTGATTTTTGGCTTGCTGCTTTATATTAGTGTACTGTATTTCTTTAGTTTTTCATCCTTAGTGTAAATTTTAGTTTCATTTAAAAAATACTTGTTCCGTTATCCTATTTACGTTTCATCAATAAGATAAAAATAAATAAAAAGTATGAAGATGTTTACCTCACTGCGGAAAACTGTGAGGTTTTTTGTTTAAAAACCTTAGAATTCTCATCTGCCTTCTCTATGGATCGACACTGCACTGTTGTACTAGTGTAGGAGTAATAAATGTAATTTTGAGGGCCGTGACGACCTCTAGCCTCTTCATATGTCTTCAATAATGATGTTTTATTTCATGTTTTAAATTTTTATGTAATGATCCTAATCTCCAAAGACACTGGACCACTCGATCTTCTATGTTTTATCAAGTGATGTTTATGTAATAATTTATTTTTAATTGTGTAACAAAAATCAGGGTTGTCATAGTTGGTACCAGAGGATAGGTTAAGTTATTTTTGGGATTAGGATTAGAAAACCCTAGTAAATCCTTAGAGTAAAGACTACATATAATAAAAAAATCCCTAAGTTTTGGTGAGTATTGAGTAAATGGTTTGTCAAGAAAATACATCCATATCTGAATACGAGCAGGTAGAGGTGGCTCTGGCACATATTTATCCTAGGGGTAAAACCCAAAAACACCGCTTTGAGATAGACTCAAATAGGAACTGGTGCAGGACAATGTGCCTTGGTGCAGTCGTTGTTATGACACTCTTGAGGGATATGCTTTGGTAAAATCACAGGCTTAGTATTAACCATTATTAAGGGAAAAAAAATTCCATAATAATATATGTTATAATGTAGATCATTAATAACATAGACTGAATCCAATGAATTCATATGAAAAGGAAATAGAATTTATTTATATGTCATTAGTTTTGTACTTGGATTAGCCTTTATGTGTTACACATAACCTTCCTCTTAATCCAGGAAATGGCCTGTAATAGGAGGACTCAGACTAACAACTGATATGAAGATCAATGTGATGATTATACTAATGAGATTCCCAATCCAATTGGAGAGGGAATCGTGAAGTTTGTCACACATCTTCTGTCATCTAACACAAGATTTTAATAGAATCATGGGTTAAGAAGAACGTTCGACCACTCGTAAGATAGAACAAGTCTTTATTGAGAGCTTCATGAGACAAAGGATTCCTACTTATAATGGATCATTTGATCCCCTAATCTCTGAAAAATGGATCAACTCCATTCAAAAGATCATCTTCACCCTTCAATGTTCTGAACAAGAGATGGCTCTCCTAGATTCTTATCATATGGAGGGTGAATCTGATCAATGGTGGATGTTGATCAAAAATATGAAGCCTGATATAGAGATCTAGGCATTGGAATGGAATGATTTCCAGAAGATGTTTTTCGATAAATATTTTCTGCGCAAACTCCAGCTTAAGAGGGAAAGGGACTTCCTTTCCCTCATATAAAAAAGATGACAAATATTTCAGAGCATACTTTGAAAACATCACAAGGATTTCAAGATACACTTTCAGATTTATCGTTACCCCCAAATGCATGGTTGATAGCTTCTTTGGTGGGCTAAAAACTAGCCTACATAAAGCACTTCCAATCTGTGACTTCGATAGCTATAAATAAATTTTTTGATGTGCCCTCAAGGTTGAAATGGAGATCATAGAATCTCAGGGATATTGAGGTGATAAGAAGTGTAAGGTGGTCATAAATGCTAGGGGTACGATGGATAAATACAATGGTGCTATGAAGTCCCAGTGCCCCACTTTACAATGGTGTGGAAATAAGTACCCTGGAAACTGGCTGAAGGGGATGATGAAAAGCTTTAGGTGTGGAGGAGAAGGTCACCTAGCTATTAACTATGGGCATGAAAGACCCGCAGATGCAACAGAATAGAGTAATTCTCCATTTTAGCCTCAAAGCTTGGTTCATTTATAAAACTCCAATGAACATGGGCACCTTCCAAATCAGTACCCTATGGCAAGGGTTTTCGGAGGCATCCAACAACCTCCAAGGCAGCAAGGGAGATCTTTTTCCATCACTGTTGCTGCAGTGAACCCCGACAATGATGTGGTGATAGGTACACTAGTTATTCATTTAAGAATAGTGAATATAGTTTTTGATTCAGGTTCTATTAATTTTTTATATCTCTAATGTTTAGTAGAACAATCCCAGCACCACCAACAATCATGGATGTGAAGATGTCGGAGAGTACGATAAATGAGGAAATCATTGAATCCCAGGAATTTAACTCCTCCCCTACCATAATCATTGCATTAAACATTCCAGAAAACCTCATCATACTCCCTCTAGTGTAATTTGATGCAATTCATTCCATGTATTTTCTTTTCTTATATAAAGCCAACATAAATTTCCATGAGAGGGAAATTACTCTCCATGTGGAGAATTGACCCCCGGGTTCTTCACAAGTTCAAGGAGGAAGATGAACCTTCATTAACACCATCATCTCAAGCGTGGAAATTACTACCCTATAAGCATACGTATCTATCTCATATTATTGAGTCTAAGGAGGCAACAGTCATAGACGACATTCCTATTTGAGGTAATTTAATGAAGTATTTCCAGAGAAATTTTCAGTTCTTCCTCCTAGAATAGATTATTAATTATCAATTGATCTTATACCACATGAATTGCCAATATCCAAGACTCTATATAGAATGGATGTTGTGGAGATTGTGGAGCTAAAGAAACAACTACAGGAGAATCTGGATAAAGGGTTTATCCGCCCAAGTGATTCACCATGTGGTGCACCAGTCCTCTTCATCCAGATGAAGGATGGGAATTTTCATCTTTGTGTCGACTATCGTGATCTTAACCAAATAAAAATAAACAACAAGTATTCTCTCACACGAATTGATGAATTTTTTGATCAGCTGCATGGAGAACAATTCGTCTCCTAGGTGGATCTGTGGTCGGAAAATTATTAGGTAAGGGTGAAGAAGGAAGATATCCCAAAGACTTCTTTTTTTACAAGATACAGGCACTATGAATTCCTAGTAATGCCTTTCAAACTCATTAATTCTCCAGTAATCTTCATGGACTTGATGAATAGAGTCTTTAGATATTACCTCAAAAAAATTTCTGTAGATTTTATAGATTATATTCTGATATACTCTAAAACCATGGAAGATCATGAGGAGCATCCAAGAATTGTACTGGAGACCTTGTGCAAGGAGAAGCTCTATGAAAAGTACATAAAGTGTGAGTTATAGTTGAATAATGTCTTATTCTTGGGAAATATCATCACATGAAATGGAATATCTATGGATCCATTCAAAAAAAATCAATTGAGGGATGGTCGAGGGAAACATTGGTAATGTATATCCGTAGCATCTTGGGGTTACATGGATATTATCACCAATTTGTTTGAAATTTCACATGATTGTACGACCATCTTACCAAGCTAACTCGGAAGGGAGTAAATTTTTCTTGGAGTGATGAATGCGAAGAATGCTTTAAAGAGTTCAAAAGGAGTCTTATCACTACACATGTACTCACATTACCCACAAGTGGAGAACCTTTTGTGGTATTCAGTGAGGCTTCAAAGAAGGTCATGGGATGTGAGTTGATTAAAAATGATATCGACATTGCCTATGATTCATTCAAATTGAATGATCAGGAATAGATCTACCCAACACATGACCTCGAGTTGGCTATAGAGATATTCTCTTTGAAAATATGGCGGCATTATCTCTTTGCGGAGAAATGTGAAATATATACAGACCACAATAGCCACAAGTATATATTCACACAGAAAGAGATGAACATGCGCCAATGAAGATGGTTAGAGCTGATCAAAGACTATAACTGCTCAATCCATTACCACACTGGGAAAGCAAACAAGGTGGGGGATTCCTTATGTAGAAAGGACCCATTGATTATATCATTGATTAGAATTTAAAATGATCCAATCATCTTAGATTTGATGAATATGGAAATTGGAATCATAAATAAGGTATCATAATCAATCCATTCACAAATGATTGCTCAAAAATCACCTTTGGAAAGGTTAATGGATGATCAAATGGATGATTTGGGAATTCCAGAAAAAGAGGAAGCTATCGGAAAAGGGAAATCCTCGGAGTTTAATGTTAAAGAAGAATTAATTGTGATACTTGGGAAAAGACTATGTGTTTCATCATGTCCGGAGCTTAAGAAGGAACATTTGGATGATATACATAGTTCAAATTTATCTATTCACCCAGGAAACACAATGATGTATTGAGATCTCCGAGAGAAGTATTGGTGGGATTATATGAAGATGGATATCGCAGAATATATATCAAAGTACTTGTTGTGTCAGCATGTGAAGATAGAGAGCCTGAAGTCTAAGCGGATATTACAACCATTTCCCCTACCATAATGTAAATGGGAGAACATCACCATCAACATTTCCACCTGACATCCAAAGACATCCAAAGGAAACAATGCAATCTGGGTTGTTGTAGATCATCTTAAAAAGTCTTCACACTTCATTGATATTTTGGAAGATTTATCATTAAATCAACTGTCATAGATATATATTAGAGAAGTGGTAAGGCTTCATGGAGTACCAATATCTATTGTGTCCAATCGAGATCCAAGATTCACCTCTTTGTTTTGGAAGAGTCTTCAACATTCTCTGAATACTGAACTGAACATCAGTACAGCCTATCATCCTAGAGCTGATGGCCAATCTGAGCAGACTATCCAAGCACTAGAGGGCATGTTGAGAGCGTGCTCAATGGACTTTAATGGGGGATGGGATCAACATATTCTTCTTATTGAGTTCTCTTATAATAACTGTTTCCACTCGAGCATCCATATGGATAAATATGATGCCCTTTATGGGAAAAGGTGCAAAACAAGGGCGTGTTGGGATGAGGTTGATGATCATAAGCTAGTTGGACAAAAAATGGTCGATGAAATGGTGGATAAGTTGAAGACAATTTAGCAGCATATCAAGGCATCCAAGAGTTGACAGAAGTGTTATGTAGATAACATTTGATGAGACATTGAGTTTAATGTTGGAGACATGGTATTTTTATGCATATCTCCATGGAAGATGGTCATGTTGTTTGGAAGGAAATGGAAGTTAAGTCCATGGTACATCGACCCCTTTGAGATTCTTGATCGTGTCTGGGTTGTGGCCTATCGACTACAACATCCACCTATCAAGGCCAATGTACATGATTTTTTCATGTACCCCTCTAAAGGATGTACTTACCAGACTCTTCACATGTACTCTCTTCAGAGGTGGTACAGTTAGAGGATGATCTTTGTTATGAGGAGCAGCCAGTGAAGATCTTAGATCTTGGATGAAATGTTTAATGAAATAAGACAATTCCCCTCGTTAAGGTGTTGTAGCGAAACCAAATGTTTGATGAAGTGACATCAAAATGTAACACCCCAAGCGGCCACAGTATGCTTCTCTTTGAATAATACATTAGCCTGTGTTGTACGCAACTTCGAGTTCTAACACACACCGCAACCAATCAAACAAGCCGTTAGGAATAGTAATACCCCCTTTTAGAAATTTTATAAATTTTTTCTTACTAAATGGACTTCATTTTTTGATTCAGTTTATTGAAATAATCTTAGGGTTAATTTTTGGTATTTTTCTGAAAACATTCAATTTTTTTATGAATAGTGAAAAACACTAAGTTATAGTTTAAAACCGAATTTTTATAATTATTTATTTCATTTAAATTTTTTATAGGTCACAAAATATACATAATACCTATATATGTTCAATGTAATTCATTGGATTCATTTTACAATAATTTCAGATATATAAAATTATATTATTTAACTTTTCACAGACTTTTATCCATCTCCTAGTAGAATTTGAAAATTCACATAAAACATAATTTTACAGCTTCTGTGAGTGGAATTATGAAAATATGAGAGACATTTTTAATATGAAGGAGTAAAATGTGGTTCAATAAGATAAAAATAATTTTTCGTGAATTGTAACATTTAACTTTTATTTACCACAGTTAAAAGTAAATAGGGTAATTAAGGGTAAAATGATATTATTATTACTCTAACACATGTCCTAATTCTATTGGATAAGTATAATTTGACCAAAAACAACCTTAGGAAGAAAATATTATCATTTAGGTCCACTTGGATTAGATTAGAACATTTATTATTATTTAATTCAAAGAAGAGTTCAAAAATTTAAAATCAATGTTTAATAACGAAAACATTATTAATATAAAGTTAAACATAAGAAGAATTTTTTTATAAATATTCATTATAAATATAAAAATATTTCCTACATAATGATATTTTATTTATAATTTTTAGAAATTATATAATTTAATTAATTAATGACACAATGATGATGTAGTAATTACCGTATTAATGAAAGATTAAGATAATTGATATTATAAATACCCAAATAAATTTAATTTGAGACTTTTTATAAATTCCAATAATTTTATAGGTTAATATGACATATTAGGATTTGGTATATGATTTTTTTTCGATGTAATAATGATTTTATGAATTTATCAAAAACATAATAGCCAATAGTGTCAAAATTGACATAAAAGAGTTTTTAAAACAAATATTATATTATTAATTGATATTTTATTCCTAAAAATATAAGGATCATCCAAATGACTTATATAATGATATTTGTATCACTAATTAACAACTTGGGGTTCGATTGGATGTATATAATATGTTTATAATCCATATAATATAAAAATTCAAAGAGACATGGTAAATGTCAAAGTATTTAACTTAGAGTTAAATATAAATGATAATGTTAATTTAGTGATCCAAAGCTATCTAAAATCTATTGGTTGAATGTGTTTCGACCCATCCACACCTTATCCTAATAATTAGTCAGTTTGGAGCCATTTTAAACCGATTATAAAATTATTATAATAAAATATTTTGTGTTTTTTCTAAGGCGTTCGTCACCAATCTTATAAAAGGGCACTCCCCCTTCTCTCAAATTCATACCTTCAAAGTTTTTTGGTTTGGCCAACCCCTGCCCAAATATTCACTCCACTTCCCTCAATTCAATATAGTGGCCTTATTTTGATCATAAATCCAACCTACGGAGCCCTTTTGATCAAATAAAAAGGAAGAACCTGAAGAAGAGGTAATGTTTCCACCACCCTCAATCAAGTTCCTTTCTTCATCAACTTCTTCATTCTTGGTTATTTACAATCTAAAATAATAACTCCAGTATCTTCCATATAATTTGATGTTATTATAAATATGGTACAACCATATTCAGTATTCTATCAATCATTTGAATGACATTTCAACATACGTGAGTATGTACGGATTACCGTCTCCACGTCGTGGTGTAATTATTATTCAAAACATTATTATTTGGATGGGTATGATAATGATGTGTAATTGATGTAAATAATAAATATAAAACGATAATGATTTTTTATATGTTATATACCATCCAATTATATATTATTTTAAGAACATAGCAATGATATTGTCACTCATGCGTACGTACGGACTACCGTCTCCACAAACGTGATGAGATTCATTCCACATCGTATCCATGCAAATATAATTCTCATTTGATAATTAAAACTAATATTTAAGGACTTGATATCATTCTGTAAATGAATATGATAAAACCTATCCATAACAAACACAACTTATGTAACAAAACATATAGAAGAAAAGGAGTAAGTGAAGACCTGAAACAATGATAATACTAAAATATTGTACACAAAGCAATATTAAAAGATCATATATGATATCATATTTTTTTATATTATTCTTTCATAATTTAATAACAATGATTTAACTATTATACAAAAGGTTAACATACCTTTGACCAAGGAAAATTACAAGGTAAGGGTTTATTTCACAAACTCCTCATTATCCGAGGTTTTTATACGTAATTACCTACTGGACCTCTTTATCATCCACATCCATGTTTGTTAAAAATGTAATTCAATACATTATTACTCCATCCATCCAAATTTAAATTTTTATTAAGCCATTTTTAGGAAAAATGGGAACCCAAAGTTCACAGACAAGACCACTACGTGATAAAGGATCTCACAAAATTATTAAACACAAGACTTAGATTACACGAGTTAGCTCTCCTATAAAGTTCCCAATGCAGTAGACTAATCTGGGACTTTGGGTCCTCTCTAATAAGCTCTTCAATGTGGGTATGCATCCTCTCCATTGTCTGGATTAATTCCTCTATGTTGATTATGCTCTGATTGAATCCCCGAGCCATAATTCGGTCTTGTTTGTCTATACATAGCTCTTGATCCTCGTTGGCGTCAACTTGAAAACTTCTTTCATAAATTATTTTGATATCCTCTTCTGAGACATTTGGACAAAAAACATTTTCTAACATTTATTCCTTGGATTGTATAATCAAATTCAAACACTCCCTAGGCTCTTCACTTTCCCATTTCCTTACTGCTTCGCTCCCATTGTTCTTCTCCTTCGAGGCTGACCTTGTCGACATCGTCTTTGGGAAAAGGGAGTAATCCTTACGTCCCATTGGTTTTTTCCCATGAACCACTATTCATTTCCCAGCATCTCGACCTCCTTTTTTCCCTTTCTTACTTTGAGGGCTATGACGCCCTTTCCCTTGAACGCATTCCATGCTATCCACCGAGTGTTTTCGGTAGCTTTAATCTCTAGAAAAAACTTCCTCTTGGGTCAAGGGGGGTTCTTGAACCTCCAAGCCCTCAAAGCGGTTCCCTTTCTTAATCCCCGACCCTGATTTGATGCCCCTCTGCTTTCCCAGAGACTCCATATTTCCTGCTTTGTTCTCCCATCCATTCTTCTTACCCCCATTTCCATCCTTTGGTGTCGGGTTATCACCAAGTGTGTTAGGGTCTAAGGGCCCAAAAACAGACACTCCATTAAGCATCTTTTGTCCACATTGAGTCTCTGATTTGACCAGCAAGCCAGTCTCATGAAACTTGTCTGATCCTCCTTGTCCCATGAACTGCAGGTTCTTGTTAGTGTCATCCCATCCCTGACCACGGGTTCCATCGGTAGACTGCGCATCCCCTACAGTCCCTTACCTCTCACCGTTTGAATCCGGTATACCCACTACATTCTCTTGTGTTCCACCACCCTGCACAGCCTCCTTGTTGTTGTCATATACTTGAGAGTAATTCTCAAATGGTCTTGGAGGCAGGAAAAAAAATATGCTACCCACAGTCCTGCAATCTTCAAAATCAAATACATCTCTATCTTTGAGGGAACCAAAGACTAATCGTCCCTGGAGCTAGACTACACTCTTGTACAATCCTATTGCATGACTGATTCCACTACATTTGAAGCATCACTGCTCACCTCCTCACGATCGCCCATGACAGTAATATCCCTGTCTTTTTGGCCTATGGGTTGCACCTTCACTTCATTCCCCTCATCTGGACTTATCGGTGGAGTTGTGTTATTCCTACCACTAAGACCGCGATGACAACCAGAGAACAAATGGCCAAATCGGTGGCACCCCGGGAAAAACGTTGGCCACAACTCAAATACAACTCTTTGCTTCCATCTGAACTCTTCACCGACTGAGATCCAAATCCATTCTATTGGGGCCTTCGAGACGTCCACCTCTACACACACTCGAGGGGCGATTAGATGACAAACCGCATATGTGCGGATATCAGAACAAAAATAACTTCTGACCATATTACCCAACATACCGATAATCGAAGGGTTCTAAAACGGGAGAGGCAGGTTAGGGAAACTTACCCAAACCGCTATCGAGGGTGCATCCTGATTCATGCTGAACTTAAAGGACCATCAAAGGAGGTTAAAACACAAACGTTGAGAACGCGGGGGGCATTGGACCAGGCGACAACCAAATAATCCTCTAAGGTGAAACAGATCATCAAATGGCGTCAATCGAGCAGACCCACCACCACATGATCTTGAAACCCCCGTGAGTCAAAAACAAAACTGTCAAAAGAATCCACTGAAGGTCGAATACCCATGAATAGAACCACTAGAGTTGAACTATGAAGGTCCGAAGATGCGTTGACCTCTTTTTTTCAAAGCTCGAGTTGAGTCGCGTCGTCATGCAAGACTGGGACCTTAGGGCTGAGGGGGTCGACGGAAAGGAGGAAGGAAATTCGGGTTAGTGAAGGGGATGAAAGGATTATGCATCAAAGAGGAAGTAGTCCCCCTCCCCCAGTGAGGAGTAAGGGTCCGGATCCACCGGCATCCCCGCTAGGACATCACCACCGCCAAGGCTTTGAGCTCCCAGCCTCCAAGCACTCCCATTTGTTCCTTGTTATTGACTCAATAGTTCAAAATAGTCTTACTATTTTATAGAATATGGGTTAAAGTCATTTATACCCCTGTTTGAATTTTTATAACATGTTTATAAAGGAATCATTCCATCGTTTTCCAAACAAGGTCCTTTTAAACCTATTCGAAAAAATTAAGGTACGAATGTATTTTTTTAACTTATACGGCGGGTGCGGCTATTTTTCGCCGTTATAAAATCGTCCAAAATTCCCTTACAAGATTATAAGAATATTTTAAAAGTAAATTATTTCATTTATAGTTATGTGACTTTTAAATGATTTCAAAAAAAAGAGATATTTTTCTCAAATATTTTTGATTTCATCTATGTCAACATCCTTTGATGGATTTTAAGATTATTCAAAGTTGATTTATTATGATACAAAACGTCCATATTGTATTGAAGGTTGTGTGATATGTTTGATTGTGGATGTGATATTTTTATACCATTCATGTTTTATTGTTGAAGTATTGACATTTCGTATGCTAGTTTTAATATGAATGTTTATGATATGTTTAAACCTTTTCATATGAGGAATGTATTGGACTTAGTAAGTGATGGGTGGAGCCCACTATATCTCCTCAATGCATCAGTAAGTCTCATGAGACAACTAAATGTGGAATTGGCTGAGGCCCTTTCCCAATATGATATATGGTTTTGGCCGAGGCCTTATTCATTTTTAGACATCTTGGCCGAGGCCTTGACAAAATGTTTCAGAATATCCGGTATTATACATTTACTCATTATGAAAATAATATTGATGGTTCATGTGGTCATTAGACTAGTAGAATACCAATTATTATGTTTTATTATGGAATTATTTACTCATCTCATATTCCTGCCATAAAAGTATTCATGTTTATTATTGGTAAAGGCATGTGGTTTCATTTATTCACCGTGTTTAATATTTATGTTATCTTCTGTTGTATTTCTTACCCTTACTGAGCATTTGAGCTCACCCCTTTCTTATGTTTTATTTTCCCAGGATATGAAGAAGTTAGTTATGAGTGACTTTCTGGAATTATTTAGGAGGTTTGGATGTTTCCAATGGAATAAATTCATGTTGTATTTCTTTTCATATTGTAATGTTGAACATATGTATGAATCTTGTTACCAATAATACTAAAACGATCGGTGTTTCGAGACATGATTTCCTTGTGATCATGCCAATGATATGTAATAATTCACCGACTCTGGGTATCTAGGGTTGATGAATTACAGTTGGTATCAGAGGAAGTTTATTATAAAGTGTGGAAGCTTGATTTAGATAAACTCTGATTAGAGCACATAGACCTAAGATAGATTTTCAGGATTATTATTGGATAACATCCTTGGATTTTGTGACTGTATATATTTTTTGAGTTTTTCCAAACAATACATCCCTGTTTGGATACGAGTAGGTAGAGGAGACTCTGGCACAGATGTACCTAGTGGTAAAATCCAAAAACACCGCTTTGAGATAGACTCAAATGTGAACTGGTGCATGACAACGGGCCTTGCTACACTCTTGGATACAACACTCCTGGGGGATATGCTTATGAAAATTATCATATTATTTACAAACAATTATGAAGTATTTATGAGTATATACTTCCTCAAATAAAACATATATATGATTATGGATTATATCCATAGACTATTCAATTTATGTTAAGTGATTTAGAAGTTTGGAAATATATATTTCGATTAATAAGCCAATCTACTTTATTCTATTTTTTAGAAATGGTGCCTAGTGGAAGGAATGGAAACTGTATCAATGCAAACACTCCATGTACGGATTTCCCGCTTGCTCAAGATAATTATAGTGGAGCTTGTGATGCAACTAGTCTTGATCAGCATATCACCATACTGGGAAAACTAACTTAGGTTATGAATAAAAACCTTACCTATATAGAGAACCCATATCCACAGCATGGAGAATCAATGTTAGATCACTTTATGAGGAAACCACCACCGAAATTCAATGGGAGTTAAAATCCTTTTGTGGCTGAGCAATGGATAAATTCCTTTCAAAAATACTACATGCCTTGGAGAGTAGTGAAATGGATTAAGTTATCACGGAAGTTTACCAACTCATTAGAGATGCTGATCAATGGTGGTCATTGATTCAAAACATAAAGGAAGATGATGAAGTATAAAATATGGAATGGAGATAGTTAAAAGAGCTTTTATTAGAAAAATACTTTCCTCAAGACCAACTAGCATATATGGAAGGGAAATTTCTGAGTCTGAGACAAAATGAGGATGAGAATGTCACGAAGTATGAGGCTAACATTGCAAGGTTAGTAAGGCATGTCGTAGATTATATACATAACCCAATATGTACGATTGATCGTTTCTTTGATGGGTTAAAACCATTTCTTCGTCGAGCATTAGTATCACAATCCTTGTAATCATACAACGATAGTGTCTCGTGTGCTATCAAGATAGAGAAGTAATTATCTATGTCTTATGACTTTATATGAAAGAAAGAGAAGAGGAGATCTACTAAACACTCTGGGAAAGGAAATAAGGAGACAGGGAAGAAAGGAATAATTGAATTTCAACCCTGTGATAATTGCGAAAGGAATCATCCAGGTGCCTGTCTAAAAGGAAAAGGAGTATGCTACAAATGTGGACAGAAAGGTCATCTAGCTGGTGACTATAGTGGAAAGAATGACACTACCAATGTTCAATGCTATAATTGTATAGATATAGGATATTATGAAAAAGAATGTTATATGTGTCAGGGAAACTTATATCCGAAAAGGCCAAGGGACAAGTCCAAGCTTATGCAATCACTACTGCAGTGGTTGAAGCCCTGAAAGACGTGGTTATAGGTAATTTAATGGTTTACTCAAGTTTAGAAAATTAATTTTTTGATTCTGGATCATCACATTGTTTCATATTATCCTAGTTTTCTAAGAAATTTAGATATTCCTTATTTAGTTTAACAAGGGATTTTTTAGTTAAAACTCTTAAGGGAAGTATCATTGTTACAAAGTTCTCTGGATATGTTCCCATTAAGGCATATAAATGTTTTTTATCTACTGATCTCATCGTTATACCCATGAATGAATTTGATATATTCCTCAGAATGGATGGCCTTCCGGACCATGATGCGAAAATTTATTTTAAGAAGAAGGATGTTGCAATTTTTGATAATGATGATAAGGAACACCCTATCTTTAGAGTAGAATCATCACACCTAATTCCTATCTAGATCCACCACCAGTAGCTCCATTAATTCAATTATTAGGGATGATGAGAATGAAATAACTGTGGGTGAGGAAAGGAATGCTCAAATAGAGGATGTACCTATTGTGAAACAATATGTTGATATTTTTTCAGACGATTTACATGGTCATCATCCAGAATGGGAAAGTGAGTTTTCCATTGATTTAATTCTTGGATCATGGACCATATCGAAAAACCCTTATAGAACGACCACTGTGGAATTAGTGGAACTAAAGAAACAACTATAGGAATTGAGTAATAAGGGAATTAGTTGCCCTAGTGTTTCTTCATGGGAAGCCCATGTCCTTTTTTTTATGAAGAAAGATGGATCTATGAGGTTATGTATAAACTACAGGGAGATCAATGCTATAACAATAAAGAACAAGTATCCCCTATATCGCATTGATGATTTATTTGACCAACTTCATGGATCTCAATACATTTCAGCGATTTAACTTCGATCTAGATACCATAAGATGTGTGTGAAGAAGGAAGACATTCCGAAGATAGCATTTCAAACCAGGTACGAGCATTACAAGTTTACATTAATTCCTTTTGGATTGACTATTGCACCCTCTGTATTCATTGATCTAATGAATAGTGTTTTCCAGGAATATCTTGTTGATTTTTTGGTGGTATTTACTGATGGTATCTTGGTATAATCCAAATTCCACGAAGATCATGAAAATAAGTTGGGCATTATACTGAAGACCTTTAGAAGACATCACTTATATGGGAAGTTTAGTAAGTGGGAATTCTGGCTTCAGGAGATTTCTTTTCTTGTCCATATTGTCTCTTAGGATGGAATCTTTGTTGATCCTTCTAAGACCATGGAAATACATGAATGTCCATCACTGACGAGTATAACTAAGGTACGTAGTTTTATTGTGTTAGTAGGTTATTATTGGTGTTTCGTCCAGAACCTTTCCCTATTGGCTACACCATTAACAAAGATCACACGTAAAGGGGTTCAATTTGTTTGGACAAAATAGAGTAAAGAATGTTTCGAAAAAATAAATAGAATATTAGTCAATGATTTTATATTGACTCTACCATCGGGGAATGACGGGTTTGTTATTTATATTGATGCATCAAAGAAAGGACTTGGTTGTGTCCTTATACAGAATGATAGGGTTATTTCCTATGCATCACAACCACTGAAAATTCATGAGAAAAACCGTCCTACTCATGATCTTGAGTTAGCTGCTGTAATAATTGCTTTGAATATTTGGAGACACTACCTCTATGGTGAAAAATGTGAGATTTATACTGATCACAAGAGTTTGAAGTATATTTTCTCACAGAAAGAACTCAACATCAGGGAAAGGAGATGGCTTGAACTACTCACGGATTATGATTTCACTATACACTACCACCCGGGGAAGGCAAATAAGGTGGAAGATTCTTTGGGTAGAATGGATCATGGATTTTTTTACAATATGATAGTTGAAAATGATCCTATATATATGGATCTAGTAAAGATGGATATGGTAATAACCCTGGATGGTGAAACATCAATTCTCTTTCAAATGGTTGACAAACCATCATTTAGAGAAAAAAAAGTATTTCTCGGACCCATGATGAAGAGTTTCAAAAGAAGATTATATCTGTGAATGATGGTAAATTGAGTGACTTTGTGTATGAAGATGGAATTTTGATGTTTGGGAAGAGACTTTGTGTTCCTGATATACCTGATCTGAAAAGGGAATTGTTGGATGATGCTCATAGTTCCAATTTTTCAATACACCCTAGGAGCACCAAAATGTATAGATATTTGAAGGAACATTTTCTATGGGACAACATGAAGAGGAAGTTTGCTGATTTATTGTCAATATATATAGTATTTCATCAAGTGAAAGATAGAATACAATAGCCCGGTGGAGTCATGTAACCACTTCTCATAACTGAGTGAAAATGTGATAATATTACAATGGACTTTTTCATGGGACTACCAATGAATCCTAGAAGGAATGATGCAATATGGGTCATTGATGATCGTCTTAACAAATCATCACATTTCCGTGCTATAAGAGAAAATCTACCACTTCATTGTCTAGCTAGGCTATATATTAATGATGTTGTGAGACTTCATGGAGTACCCCTATCGATTGTTTCTGATCGTGATCCCCATTTTACTTCAAGATTCAGGAAAAGTCTTCAGAAATCCATTGATACTTAACTTCATTTGAGCACTGACTACCACCCCCAAACTGATGGAGAATCAGAACGAACTATTCAAAACATAGAAGTCATATTGAGATCCTACTCACTTGACTTTCAGGGTATGTGGGATCAATATTTACCTCTGGTAGAATTTTCCTATAATAAAAGTTTCCATTCAAGTATTCAGATGGCACCATATGAAGTATTATTCGGAAAGAGATTTCCTACACAAACCTGTTGGGATGACGTTGGTGAAGGAAAATTTGTAGGCCCGAAATTGGTGAGGAAATTATGGAAAATGTGAAGGCAATCCAAAACCACATCAAAGAATTTGAATGCAGGCAGAAGAGCTATGCCGATAACTGAAGGAATGATTTGGAATTTCAGGTAGGAGATCATGTTTTCATAATGGTATCTCCATGGAAGGGAGTTATACATTTCGGTCAGAAGGGTAAATTGAGACCCAGGTACATAGGACCTTTCGAAATTATATAAAGAATTGGGGTTGTAGCTTACCATTTGACAATTCAACCTAATCTCTCCATAGTTCATGATGTGTTCCACGTATCATTGTTCAGAAAACACATGCCTGAACCAACACATGTACTAACCTATGAGGAATTAGAATTGGAAACCGATCTGTCTTATTGCGAAGAGCCTGTCAAGATTCTTGATACGAGAGAACAAGTGATGAGAAACCGGACGACTCGTCTGGTAAAAGTTTTATGGAGAAACCATAAGATGGAAGAGGAAATGTGGGAACCTGAGGAACGTATGATGAAGAAACACATGAGTCCTTTTATGCAGTAATATTCTAGAAATTCCGAGGACTAAATTATTTTAAGGAGGGGAGAATGTAACACACCAATATTCTATGGTATGCTTCTCTTTGAATAATACAGTAGCGTGTGTTGTACGCAACATCGAGTTCTAACACACACCACAACCAATCAAACTAGCCATTATGAATAGTAATACCCAATTTTTTAAATTTTATATATTTTATCTTTCAAAATGTACTTCATTTTGGATTCGGAATATCAAAATAATCTTAGGGTGATTTTTTTGTATTTTTCTGAAAACGTTCAATTTTTGATGAATATTGAAAAACACTGAGTTATAGTTTAAAACCAAATTTTTATAATTATTTATTTAATTTAAATTTATTTTAGGTCAAAATAGATACATAATACCTATATAAGTACAATATAATTCATTGGAGTCAGTTTTGAATAATTTTAGATATATAAAATTTTTTTATTGATCTTTTCACCGTCTTTTACACACCTCTTAGGAGAATTTTCAAATTCACATTAAACATAATTTTACGCCTTCTGTGAGTGGAATTTAGAAAATCTGAGAGACACAGGTAATATAAAGGAGTAAAATGTGGTTCAATAAGATAAAAATAACCTTTTGTGAATAGTAACTTTTTACTTTTATTTACCACGGTTAAAAGTAAATAGGGTAATTATGGGTAAAAATGATATTATAATTACCATAACACATGTCATAATTCTATTGGATAAGTATAATTCCACAAAAAACAACATTATGAATAAAATATTATCATTTAGTTCCACTTTGATAAGATTTGGACATTTATTATTATTTAATTCAACGAAGAGTTAAAAGAGTTAAAAGCAAAGTTTAAAAACTAAATTTATTTAATATAGGGTTATACATAAGATAAATTCGTTTATAAATATTCATTAGAAATATAAAAAGTTTTCCTACATAAAAGTATTTTATTTATAATTTTTAGACATTAAATAATTTAATTTATTTATGACTCAATGATGATGCAGTAATTACCGTATTAATGAAAGATTAAGATAATTGATATTATAAATACCCAAATAAATGTAATTTGATACTTTTAATGAATTATAATAATTTCCTACTTTAATATGACATATTAGGATTGGTTATATGAATTTTTTTCGAAGTAATAATGACGTTATTAATTTGTCCAAAACAAAATACCCAATAGTGTCAAAATTTACATAAAAGAGTTTTTAAAACAAATATTGTATTATTAATTGATATTCTATTCTTAAAAATATTAGGTTCTTCCAAATAACTTATATAATGATATTTGTATCATTAATTAACCACATGGGGTTCGCTTGGATGTATATAGTATGTTTATTAACCATATAACATAAAAATGAATAGAGACGTGGTAAATGTCAAACTATTTAACTAAGGGTTAAATATAAATGGTAAGGATAATTTAGTGACCCAAATATGTCTAAAATCTATTGGATGAAAGGCTTTCAACCCATAACCACCATAGCCTCGAAATAAGTCACATTGGAGAAATTATAAAAAGAATATGAATTTATAATAAAATAATATTTAATGTTTTTCTAAGGTGCCCCTCACCGCTCTTACAAAAGAGCACTCCCCCTTCTCTCAAATTCATATCTTAAAAGCCTTTTTACAAGGCCAAAACCTACCCTAAAATTCTCTCAACTTCCCTCTCTTCAACCAAGAGGCCTTAGTTTTATCAGAAAGAAAACCTAAGGATCCCTTTGGATCAAATCAAAAGGAAGAACCCTAAGAAGAGGTAATGTTTTCACCACCCTCTTTCAAATTCCTTTCTTCTACAACTTCTTCTTTATTTTTTATTTCCATTATAAAATAATAACCCTAGTATCTTCAATATAATGTGATGTTATTATAAATATGTTACAACCATATTCAGTATTCAATCAATCCTTTGAATGACATGTCACCATATGTGCGTATGTAACGCTTACCATCTCCACGTCGTGGTGTAATTGTTATTCAAAACATTATTATTTGGATGGGTACGATAATGTTGTGTAATTGATGTAAATAATAAATATAAAATGATAATGATTCTTTATATGTGAAATACAATCCAATTATATTTTATTTTAAGATCAATGTAATGATATTGTTGCTCGTGCATACGTACATACTACCGTCTCAACGAATGCGATGAGATTCATTCCTCATCGTATCCATGAAAGTCTAATTCTCATTTTATGATTACAAATAATATACAAGGACATGATATCATTATGTATATAAATAATATACAAATTATCCATAACAAACATGACTTATGTAACAAAACATATAGAAGAAAACGAGTAAGTGAACACCCGAAACGACGATAATACTAAAATATTATTATCAATGAAATATTAAAAGATCATATATGATATCATATTTATGTATATAATTATTGTATAATTTAATAACAATGATTTAACTATTTTACATTAGGTTAACCTACCTTCTACCAAGTAAAAGTACTAGGTAACAGTTTATTTCACAATCTCTTCATTATCTGAGGTTGTTTATACGTAATTACCTACTGGGACCTCTTTATCATCCAAATCCATGTTTCATAAAAATGTATTTAAATACATTCTTACTATTTTATAGAATATGGGTTAAAGTCATTTATACCCTTATTTGACTTTTTATAAGAATTTTATAAAGGAATCTTTCCATCATTTTCCAAACAAGGTCCTTTTTAACCTATTCGACAAAATTACGATAAGAATGTCTTTTTCTAACTTATACGGTGGGTGCGGCTATTTTCCGCCATTATAAAATTGTCGAAGCTTCCCTTACAATCTTATAAGAAGATATTAAAATTAAATTTTATCTTTTATAATAATGTGACTTCTAAATGATTTAAAAAAATAGATATTTTTCTTAAATAGTTTTGATTTCATCTATGTCAACATCATTTTATGGATTTTAAGTTTATTCAAAGTTGATTTATTATGATACAGAATTTCCATACTGTATTGAAGCTTTCGTCATATGTTTGACTATGGATGTTCTCTTTTTATACCATTCATGGTTTGTGGTTATAGTATCGACATTTAGTATGCTAGTTTTAATACGAATGTTTATGATATGTTTAATCCTTTTCATATAAGGAATGTATTGGACTTAGTAAGTGATGGGTCGAGCATGATATAGCTCCTC
Source organism: Viscum album (assembly GCA_963277665.1). Lineage (NCBI taxonomy): Eukaryota > Viridiplantae > Streptophyta > Magnoliopsida > Santalales > Viscaceae > Viscum > Viscum album. The sequence goes on from OY728143.1 coordinate 1,023,641,694, forward strand.
GATGCATCGGTAGATCTCATGAGACAACTAGGCGCGGAATTGGATGAGGCCCTTTGCAAATTATTTATATGGTTTTTGCTGAGGCCTTAATCATTTTTAGACGTCTTGGCTGAGGCCTTGACAAAATGTTTCAGAATGTCCAGAATTATACATTTCCTCATTATGAAACCAATATTGATGGTTCATGTGGTCATTCGACTAGTAGAATACCAGTGAATATCTTTTATTATGGCATTATCTACTTATCTCATATTCCTTCCATAAAATAATCCAGGTTTATTATTGCTAAAGGCATGTGGTTTCAGTTATTCACCATGGATAATATTTATGTTATCTTTTACTGTATTGCTTACCCTTACTGAGCGTTTGAGCTCACCCCTTTATTATGTTTTATTTTCCCAAGATATGAAGAAGTTAGTTATGAGTGACTTGTAGGCATTATTTAGGAGGCTTGGATGTTTCCAATGGAATAAATTCGTGTTGTATTTATTTTCAAGTTGTAATGTTGAAAAAATTTATGAATCTTGTTTCCAATAATACTAAATTGATCAGTCTTTCGAGACATGATTTCCATGTTATCATGCCAATGATATGTAATAATGCACCGACTCTGGGTAACTGGGTTTGGGGAATTACACAAAATCCAAGGAAATGATGTAGAGTTACCTGCATCTATTTTAGTGTGGGAAAAATAAATTTTGAGGGCGAAATTTTATAAGGGGTGAGATTGTAACGACCCAAACAATCATTAATGGAAATCCCTCTTGATCTAATTAAATGTATCCTTATGTAAAATGTTTATATAAAATTTCATCATCTTTGGTTTTATGTTTTTGGATTTTAAAATACTTTTATGAATTGTGACCATTACTAATATTGTCATTGAACAGTGATCACAGGATGAGTATAAATATAGGGCTTTAACAAATCCAAATTATTTAGACAAAGGATGTGATGACGACATCTAGTAGACGTGCCCCATATGACTCCCTTTTGTCCGAGCTTGAAAAGTAGTTCGTTCCTTTGGGCTTCACTCTTGACCACGTCCAAGCTCAGCTTGAATATGTTATGCTTGATCTGGACCGCCTAAAAGAGTGGTGGAAGTTGATAGAGATTACCACCTGAGCTTTGTTATCTAAGCCACCCCAAAGGTCTATCACCATCTCACACCTTACTCTTCAGTCATATGTGGGTTTTATAAGGGGTTTTGTAACAAGACCCTATTACTATGATTAAGTACATTATTTTGTATATAATAATGAATATAAATTCATTTTATTATTGTTACCAAGTAAATCGTTTTTAAAGCACAAATTTTATTTTTAGTTAAAATTAAACTAAGAAATATATTTTGATGAAGTAATGGATTATTGAATTTAATAATATTTTAGTAAAATATTATTATTGTAATGAAATTTATTTTTATTAAATATAAATTATTGAATAATTGTATGAATGCAATTTTAATATATATTAATGTTTGAATGCCATTTTTTTAAAACCCATGAGTTTCCGATAAATGTCTGTTTTTATATTAAAAGTGAAAATTAAAATATATATAAAATTATTTAGATAAAATGAATTTTATTTCTAGAATCATGATGTCGAAGTTATCCAATGGTGAATTTTTCATTATTTTTTGAGACATTCAATTTTTTTGGTAAAAATATAATACCGTTTAAATATATAATTTTTTATGACATCATAATGACCCAATAGTGATGTAATAAAATACTAAAAACATTATTTTCTACCAATATATGTTTTAACATTAAAAAAATGTGATTTTATGTTTGTTTGATTTATTTTATAAAGATTTAGTGTACCCTTCAAAACTTGATAAACATTTTTTCTTTTTAAATTGTTTTCCATGGGAATGTGACTCAACTCCACCTAAGAAACCCAATTATTTTAAGAATTTTGGACTTTGGCCTTATAAAATATTGTTTTCCACTCCTATTTTCGAAAAACCATGGTCAATAACCTTGGGATGGATTGTGGTTTGGATTTGTTTAATGTGAGGTGTCCCAAAACTAAATAATAAAGAATTCCCTCAACTTTATTAAATAAACCCACCCAAGAGCCCACTTCCTCCTCACTAAAACCCTTCGGATTTCACCCGAACTCTTCCCTCCTCTCTCTAGAATCCTCCAAAGGTGCCCCATGCTCTGAAGAAGTCTCTAACAAGCCTTTTGAAGCACACTTCCATGTAAGGGTTTTTCATCATTTCTCATTTTTTTCCAATATTCTTTAAATTGTCATGCCCTATTAATATCAATTATAAATGTTGGGGTATGGTTTCTCACCTCCCCCATACATCCGTATTAATTTTTTTATGATGGGATACCGCTTACTATCTCATTAAATGCCTCCCACGTACACACGTTACTATGCCAAAATTCCGAAAGGAATTTCTCTCTCCTCATTTACATTAAATAAATTATTTTGTATCATGAATCTAAATTCCATTACATTTGTTGGGATGTGTATTGATATGACCCCTTTACTATCCATGTCATTTAAAAATGATGAGAGACCCCTTTCAATCTAATAAAACTTTTTTATGATTTCTTATGTCGCGTCGTTATGCTGCCGAAATTGCACAGTGCTTCTCCAAGACAAATTCATTATGTAGTGAATACCATACAATTTCACCATATAAGGTATTCAAACTTAGTCATATTTACATATTTTTTATATTCTTTAATATATGTATTCTCCATTTATTTATCATGGAATAAAATATTATGTTTGATGATTCAATTTTATATGATCCATCTGGCACACTTATACATGAAATGAAATGCTTAAGAAGGGTTCACCCGGATAGCACTCCAATGCATTGGGTAATGTATGGTATCATGATACGTCATATGAAATTGGTGTTCACTCATGCTAATTCAAGTGCAATGAGGTTTTACTCATGTTTCAGGTGTAGTGAGGGTTTACTCATGTTCCATGTGCAATGAGTCATGTCTCACAAGACCTCTCGGTTACATGATTTCCTAGAAGTTGTATCATCACCATGTGTTTTAATGAAGTGAGATAAAAACATAGTAGAGAAAATGAATGACTTGATATTCAGTGAATTTTGGGAGTTTAAAGAAATTCTAGGAGGAAAATTATCACTGAATAAATAATGAATTTATCATTTGAAGGAATAAGATGATTTATGTATAAGATAAAAATAATGAATGGGAGTGAAATGAATCCAATAGATAGAATAGATACATATATTTAAATATATTTATTTGATAGTCAACCATACCTCTAATTGAACAGGGTTGACCATTCTTTATTGTTGTGGTATAATGATGGTGTTGATGGAGTTTATGGCTTACATTATTTTTAAATATTATAAGAAGTATATATATTATGAAGATCACGTTTTTAAGACAATTGTAAATTGGATATTATTTAAAAAGTATATAAAAATAATATACACAACTAGATAGTGGATTCAAATGTACATTGTATTGATGAATAAATATTTTCTTGCTGAGTGATTCATATCAATATTTTCATAACATTTTATAAAATAGTGCAATATATGTTTTATCCATACTATATAACGATTTCATTTTGTTTATGGGTCCATATAATCAATAGATTAGGGAAATTAGGATGTTGTTCGATAGATTATTTGAAATGGAATATATTTTTGGTCCAATTAAAATATTTTCGATGGGCATAAAAAATAATAAAAAACGAGTACTATTTCTTACCCACAAAATAATACATCTGAATGATTTTCAAGAAATTTATGATGATCAGATGTAAATTATCCAAAAATAAAACTTATTTATAAATTAATTTTATAAATGTAAAATTTACCATCAATAGAATATGAATCTTGACACATGGAAAAATATCCATATAATTTATTTATTGGAAACATAATTTTTGTGATGATATGTATATGATAAATATTTATTATATAGATAGAGTAGTAATTTTATTTCTCTCTAAACATCAGAAATAGAATTTTGAATATTTGATGATGATAATATAATACATGAATATATTGGAAGATACAAAATATTTAATTAATTAATTAAATAAATTAAAATATTATATGTAATTTTTTTCATATGACTGAGAAACTCAAAAAACAACTACATGTATCATTATTTAATTTTAGTGAAAATATATTCATCACATTTTCCCAGATACAATAGGTGGTCACATTTTTTTATAAATTATAATAACAATTATGATGTCATAGCAACAAAAAGGAAATTAACCAAGTCAATTCACTTGCTCAAGGATATGGGTAAATAGTCTAACTGAGTTGTGTCATTCATTGAAATTCACTGTGATATCCACTACGAAATTAATCTAGTATTTCATTAAAGAATTATTAACACATACATTATATCCAATTAAATATATAACAATCTAATGTAAAATTTGTTGGTTATATGGAGGATCATAGGGAATAATAATCAATTTGATATGCTCCAGAAGGTGACAACCGAGGAAGGATTGAGGTTACACTGTGACTCAATGGTACATGGTCGAATGAAAGGGTGATGGAGAAAAATACATTTACAAAGAAGAACGACATGGTATGATCAATGTGTTTGTGAATGTGATAAAGATTATGTAAATAAATTTTCATGTGGGATGTTTTGGGGGTTTTAAATCATCATCATGGCATCAAATTTAACAACCCTAATGTTCAAGATCTATTATTTAAATTTAGAATTTTCATAACAGTGGTGGGATTTAATCATATCATATGTGTGTGTTAACGAGAAAATTATATTCTTATGAATGGTTGAAGAGGTTGGTGTATGATTACCGAATGGAGGAATTGAATATTCTACAACCTAACTAGATTATTATGCAATATATTATAGAAAATCATGATGTAATATAATGGGAAAACCTGATTAGTGGATATTGGTTCAACAACTTTACCATTTTATTATCTCTAATTATTTTTTATAGGTCATCACATAAAAATAGTGTTTCTATTTTCTATGATAACTAATTAGCGACTGGCACTTATTGAAAATTCATTCATTTGAAGGTAGTCCATCAGTAACGAGCCTTTGAAAAAAAAATCTTATAGTGATATACGGTAGCCCCACTCATTGACTCCAAGTCGTTGTAGTAAATCATGGAGGAATAAATTTATTAATTAATATTTAATAATAAATGGGATTTGAATGAAATAATACAAGGTAAATGATTACTATTTCTTTTTAAGGAATAATTTATTTTTCATAGAAGATAAAAAAACATGGTTCGTCAAAAAAGGATTAAAATTGATGCAAGGATTTGATATATACGAAATATTTTCACTGCTAATAAAGCATACCACTGAACAAAGAGTTTTTTTAATTGTTTCTTTTGGTGGTATGAAGATGGTGTAGATGAATGTATGGAATAAATTTATTTATAATGATTTAGAGGAATATATATACATGATAGAGCCCAAGGGTTTTGATTACAATTAGAAAGAAGAATCCTTATTTTTAAATGGATGCAATTGTAAGAACCCAGATCATCATTTCATGTATGTTTTTCCTTTTCTGGTCGTTTTTGAGAAAAAGAGTAAAATATGGAAATTTTCAAAGTACACGTCATGTACATTATAATTACATGCCGTGTACTTTGATGTCGCGTCAGGACATGTGCTGGCAGTGTATGGGCCACACACACGGTGTGTATGGGCTATGTGGAGGCCACTTAAAGCAGAGTACAGAAAATCCATGTACACGCCGTGTGCCCCAGAAGTACACGTCGTGTACTTTTTTTTCATTAAATGGAATTGGGTCGTGTCTAATCGACAGAATTGTATTTTTCTCAAGGTTCATTGAACGGGAGCGCCCGTATGGCCGCGAATATCCTCTGATCCCCGGATCCTCCGTCTGTTTGCAGAATCGACTGTCACCGATTGCGTTGGAACCGCAGCGGTGAGATCTTACTTCTTCTTGAGTTTCATTCCATGATTTTCCCTCATTCTCAAGATATCGTTTGATGAGTGTTTTGTGCGTTTTCGTATATCTAAACCATTCTAAGGAGAATAAAGACTCTTGGTTTAAGTATATAAATCTCCTAGGATCGAGGTAGGTGGTTTATGCCTTACTATTCGACATATTTGAGTTTTATGTGAAAATGTCCACCAATACCCGTGAACGAGGTATTGCGTGTTTACTGTTTTGATCCTATTGTTTTCCTGAATTTATTGTATGCTTGTTTAGAGTCAATTTGATCATTTATGAGTATATCTTGTTGTTCTTGGATGTTTTTCCATGCCTTGTTCTATTTACGAACATTGGGTCTTTTTAGACTTTGGCCGTTATACCCGTTCTCCATGCCTTGTGACCGTCAGATGGAGTGATATTCCTGACCTGCTAGTTGTTCTGTAGAATGGTTAGCCATGTAGATCTATTAGTGTAATTTGTCCTTATAGCATTATTATGCACTGACTGGCACAAGATCGAGATAACCCGGTGCTATAGACTTCAATAGGTAGACCGAGTGAGCTTCCGAGAAAGTCTTCGAAACTATAGACCATAAGGGATAGACCAAATGATCTTCTCAGAGAGTCTTGGATACTATAGACCATAAGGGATAGACAGAGTGAGCTTCCCAGTGAGTCTTCGACATTATAGACTACATGGGATAGACCGAGTGATCATCCCCTAGAGTCTTGGATATTATAGACTACATGAGGGTAGACCGAGTGATCTTCCTCAGAGAGTCTTTACTTGATTGATTTTCCTTAAACCATTCTAGGATAGAGGACGAATTGACCGAGCGAGCTTCCTCAGAGAGCCTTTGATAGACATGAGACTATAGGAGGATTGACCGAGTGAGCTCCTCATAGCGTTTCTAGACCTTGGGGCTATAAGAGGTTTAGACCACGTGATCATCCTCAGAGAGTCCCTGACTACCCTATACTATAAAGGAGATTGACTGATTTATATTTCCCAGATACTTTTATAATATCATATAACCAAACCAGATGGGTTAGGTAGAGTGCACTACCTAGAGGTGATAGCCATGTAATGACACTCAGCCAGGAGACTGGAGTTCAGGTACACACTGTGTGTGGCGACAACACTCCATATAGTCTGGGGTGTTACACGACCAGCTATGGAAGATTTACACGCCCATGTGTATGGCCATAAGGAACACTCCATGTAGTTTTTATACATGCAATGTAGTCATGTTTTCTAAAACTTGAATGTTTCATTCTTCTATTCCCGTTTTCTTCTCTTGTGTTCTAAGTCTTTGATAATCCGGACCTAAGGTGTGCTTTTGATCTTTCAGAGCTAGGCCTCCACATCGTCCTCCGGTTGTATGTCAGCTGCCAGATGGTGATCAGACACCGGATATAGCCGATCTAGGACCTCCAACAGATACTCCTGCTGTGCCAGTCTTGGCACCAGCAGTTATACCCGTTGCAGGTGCCAATGCGCAATTCAGGGAGGACTTCCTGAGGATGATATAGAACTTTCAGGGAGCGCCTCCTCATGCCCCGTTGATGGATGAGTTGACACGGGTTTTCTTGCAGCAGCATCCTCTTACATTCTCAGGGGATAGAGGACCCCTGAATGCAGATTCGTGGTTAGAGGCCACACTAACGATCTTTGAGCATCTGGAGATACCTCTAGAGAAAAGGGAGAATCTCGCTACTTATATGCTCCAAGACACCGCCAAGAGGTGGTGGGATGTGATCTCATAGTCAGGGCGCCAATAGAGTATGACGTGGGATGAGTTTTGGTGCATCTTCTACGATTACATTTACCTGGAGACCTTGAGGGCCAATAGAGCTCAGGATTTTATGAGCCCGGAGTAGGGTACTCGTTCTATTATGGAGTACTCATCTCGCTTTACCGAGCTGCAGTGCTTCATGTCGATTCCAGCATGTGACGAGTTGTTCCTTGCTAGGAATTCTGAGGATGGTCTTAGGTATGATATCCATTTCCAGTTGAATATCATCAGGTTGACTTCGATATACTCTTTCATCAACTAGGCGCTGATCACAGAGCGTAATCTGAGAGATTCTGGAGCAGTGAGCCAGCGCGGTTCGACATCCAGACTCAGTGTTCCTCCTACTGATAGCAAGAAGCGCGACACAGAGTCCTCTTGAAGAGATCAGGGTAGGCGGAATGTATCTTTAGGAATCCAAGTTGAATGCTACTAGTGTGGTAGGAGTGCGCATACTAGTCCTCAGTATCAGAGAGTTCCAATGGAGTGTCGATCTTGTGGAAAGATGGGAAATATTCAGTGTTTTTGTCTGATCATCTCACCTATAGCTGGTGGTAGGGGTTCTTGTATGACCCCGCGTACAGGAGATGTATCACTAGTTTCTCACTAGTCTGGGAACTGAGTTCTTCCGGCCGTTCAGGCCAAGGTGGAGGTCGTGGCTATGGTGGTCAGTCACCAGGTTACCAACGACAGCAGAGTGGATCAGCTCAGAGTGGTCAGCCAGGGGCGCAGGGCTATGGTATAGGCTAGAAATTCCCCATGGAGCAGACCTATCATGAGAAGGATCCGGGACCTTCTACAGTTCAAGGTACGATCTTAGTAGCCTCATTTTTGTCTTCAGCACTTTTCGATACTGGTGCTTTGTGTAGCTTTATCTCTGGTACTATTGTGGAGAGCCTTGGGCTTTGTATATTTTCGTCTGCCAACATGTTGACTCTTGAAACACCATTGGGATCGAGGAAATCTAGTGTACATTACTGAAAATATTTCCCTCTTGATGTTGTGGGGTGTCACTTCTCATGGGACCTCTATGTCATAGAGATGACAGGCTCTGATGTCATTCTCAGTATGGAGTGGTTAGTTCCCTTCCAAGAAGGCATCGATTGCTATCGTCGCAGGGTGAGATTCATATCACCAGAGTGAGGATCCTTTCTTCATTGAGGCGAGTGGGATGTCCAGGCTGGTAGAGCTGGACAAGAGCATCACGGCCTAGTTGGAGTGACAACAATTATTTCTAGTCTTTATCTCGATGACCAGGTGACTTCACAGTTAGACTTTCCTCCAGTGGTGGATCATTTCATGGATTTCTTTCCAGAAGACATTTCAGGTTTTCCTCTTGATCGTGAGGTAGAATGTTTTATTGATCTTGAGCCAGGATTGGTACGAGTGTCTATTCCCCATTATAGTATGGATACACATGAGTTGCAGAACCTCAAGAAGTAGTTGGAGGAGTTGCAGGCAAAGAGTTTCATCTGACCCAGTACATATCCTTGGGGTTCGCCAGTCCTGTTTGCGAAGAAGGCAAACAACACCCTTAGGATTTGTTTGGATTATCATATATTGATCCAGTTGATGGTCAAGAACCGATATCCCCTGCCGAGGATCGATTACCTCTTTGATCAGCATTGAGGATCCCGGGTGTTCTCAAAACTCGATTTGAGATCCAGTTATCATCAGTTGTGCGTTAGACCATCAGATATACCCTTTACCACCTTCATGAGCAGGTATGGTCTATATGAGTATACATTCATGCCATTCGGTCACACGATTGTGCCATCATTTTTCATGGCACTAATGAACCAAGTGTTCCATGCATACTTGGATTCATTCATGGTAGTTTTCATGGAAGTCATCTTGGTGTACTCGAACACTTGTCACGACCATTCAATCCATCTTGAGATCATCCTGAGTATACTGAGAGAAAATTATTTATATGTTATGCTCTCAAAATGCCAATTTTGGATGGGTTAGATTGACTTCTTGGGTCACGTCATCTCAGAGACATGAGTATCAGTAGACCCGGAGAAGGTGACAGATGTAGTATCCAGGGAGAAACCGAAGAATGTATTTGAGGTGCGGAGTTTTCTAGTGATGTCTGGATACTATAGGAATTTCATACATGACTTTTCATGGCTTGCAGCACCACTGACATGTCTGACCAAGAAAGGGGCGAAGTTCTTATGGTCAGATTCTAATTACACAACCTTTCAGGAGCTAAAATGGAGTTTGATGTCAACACCGATACTAGTCTTTCCATAGCCTGGAAATATCAATACAGTCTACTGTGATTCTTCAGGTATCATTCTAGGAGCTGTGCTTATGTAGGGAGATATAATCATTGCTTACGAGTCTCGGCAATTGAGGCTGCATGAGAGGAACTACCCGACGCACGATCTGGAGTTGGCAGCTGTCGTTCATGACTTACGCTGATGGAGAAATTATATTATGCGAGAGAACATTGTGTTGTTTACCGACCACAAATGTATCAAGTACATCTTTACTCAGCGAGGTCTGAATCTGAGTCAGCACAGGTGGGTCATGTACCTTCAGTCCGACTACTTTAAGCATGCCTATACGCTGGGAAAGGGACACGCAGTGTCAGATGCTTTGAGCCTGAGAACTCAGATTCAGGTAGTTTTGGAGGCCATTAGTGAGTGTAATATTATGGATTTGTTATCTGATATTCACTTGGAGGTTCACGACACAGAGGGAAAAACTTTTCTATCTTCTGTTGTTGTTACCTATACACTTCTTGAACGTGTACGGATGAGGCAGCTATCAAACTCCGAAGGCCTAGTCCTGTGGGAGAGTGTGTTATTAGAGGACCCTCTTCCTGGATGGAAAGTAGGCGAGGATGAGATCTTGCATTTCCAGGCACGCGTTTGGGTGCTCGTAAGCATACGTGAGGATCTGATGCGGGAATTTCATTCCTCAGTTTGAGCATATTATCCTGGCGTCACCAAGATGTATTGTGATCTACACTACCAATACTGGTGGCCAGGTATGAAGAGAGATGTTGATGGATTCGTCATGAGGTGTTCCACTTGTGAGTAGGTGAAAGCACAGCATCAGCAACCAGCGGGGCAATTACAGCAGTTACCCATTCCTGAGTGGAAGTGGAACGATGTCGTGATGGACTTCATGACTTAGTAAATGAGGACACCTCGAGGGAGTGATGCTATTTGGGTTGTCGTTGAAAGGATTCTATAGGTTTCTTACTTCATGCCGATCAAGGAGATCATCAGTGTGGATGAGCTGGGGCGGTTTTACATATGATAGATTGTACGTCTTCATGGAGTTACACACTCCATTGTTTCAGATAGGGATGCACGTTTTACTTCTCGGTTCTGGCAGGGGCTTTAGAAATCATTGGGTACACAAGTACTTTTGAGTACAACATTCCATCCCTAGACAGATGTCCATTGCGAATGTACGATCCAGGTGCTTGAGGATATGCTCCAAACATGGGTTGTAGACTTTGGTGGATCTTATGAGAAACATATTCCTCTTGTGGAGTTTTCCTATAACAACAGTTTTCATGCGACTATTCAGATGGCACCTTACGAGGCTTTATACGGTAGACATTCTGATCACCTTTGTACTGGATAGAGGTAGGAGAGGAAGCTTTTCTGGGACCTCATCTTGTTTAGGAGACCTCAGAGCAGATAGCATTGATTCGGAAGAGGATGGTTACAACACAGTCTCGAAAGAAGTCTTATGATGATCAGTGGAGACGTCTTCTAGAGTTCAAGGCCAGGGATCAGGTTTTCTTGCGTGTCGCACCGAGGTTGGGACACAGGATTATTCAGACATAGGGTATGCTTTCAACATGATACTTTGGGCCATTTGAAGTGTTGGAGAGAGTTGGATCGTTCGCCTATCAGTTGTTGTTATCTCAGAGGTACCGGGCTATGCACGACGTCTTCCACATTTCTCCGCTCTGACATTACTTTTCAGACTCGTCTCATGTCATTCAACCTGAGGAGGATGAGCTCGAAACAGAATCGTCTTTTGAGGAGCATCTTATCCAGATTGTCGATCACAGTACGAAGGTGTTCTGTGGCCGGTCTGTTCTTCTGGTATGGGGGGTATGGCAGCATGGGCGAGTACATGACAAGACTTGGGAGAGGGAGGCCGATGTACGATCATAGTGGCCGGAGTTGTTCCGGGTTTCTTCTACTACGCCCCGATAGGGAAATTCGAGGACAAATTTTTTTAAGGGGGGAAGTTTTTAAGAACCCGGATCTTCATTTTTGGTATGTTTTTCATTTTCTGGTCATTTTTGAGAAAAAGAAGAAAATCTGGAAATTTACAAATTACACACCATGTACTTTGTAAATACACTCCGTGTACTTCAATTCCGCTCTATGCCATGTGCTAGCTGTGTACAGGCCACACACACAATGTGTAGGGTCGATGTGGAGGCCGCTTAAAGAGGAGTACAAAAAATCCAAGTACACGATGTGTACCATATAAGTACATGTTGTGTACTTTCTTATTTTTCAATAAATGGTCCGGGGTCGCATCTAATCTACATAATTGTCTTCTTTTCAAGGTTCATCGACCGGGAGTGCCCGTACGACCACGACCATCCTCTGAGCCCTGGAGCCTCCGTCTTTTTTCCGAATCGACTGCCGCCAATTGTATTGGAACCACAGCAGTGAGATCTTCCTTCTTCTTGAGTTTCTTTCCGTGATCTTCCCCCTTTCTCAAGATTTCGTGGGTTGATCATTTTGTGTGTTTTCGATGATGTAAACTATTCTAAGGAGAATCAAGACTCGTGGATCAATTATATTGATCTCCTGGGATCGAGGTAGGTGGTTTTAGCCTTACCATTCCATGTCTTTGAGTTTATGTGAAACTTTCCACCAATACCCATGAATGGGGTATTGCTTATTTACCATTTTGACCCTATTGTTTTCATGTCTTGCCTATAGGATTTTGTAGAGGTAATTTGATCATGTATGATGATAGTTTATTGTTCTTGTATGTTTTTCTATGCATTGTTTTGTTTACGACCTTTGGGTCTTGTTAGCCTTTGGTCGTTATACCTGTTTTCCATGCCTTGTGATCAAAGGATGGTGTGATATTCTTGAAATTCTTATTGTTCTATAGAATGGTTATCCATGTATCTCTATAGGTTCACATTATCCCTATTGTGTTATTATGAAGTGACTGGCACGAGACCGTGAGAACTCGGTGCTTTAGAGTACAATGGTTAGACCGAGTGAGCTTCCTAGAGAGTCTTCGATACTATAGTCCATAAGGCATAGACCGTGTGAGCTTCCCAGAGAGTCTTGGATACTATAGATAGTAAGGGATAGACCGAGTAAGCTTCCCAGAGAGTCTTGGACATTATAGACTATAGGGGATAGACCGAGTGAGCTTCCCAGAGAATCTTGGATATTATAGACTACAGGAGGGTAGATCGAGTGAGCTTCCTCAGAGAGTATTTAATTGTTTGAATTTACTTAAAACATTCTAGGCTAAAGGATGAATTGACTGAGAGAGCTTCCTTAGAGAGTCTGTGATAGACATGAGACTATATGAGGATTGCCCGAGTGAGCTCCTCAGAGAGTTTCTAGACCATGGGGCTATAAGAGGGTTAGACTATGTGATCTTCCCCAGAGAGTCCCCAACTACCCTAGATATAAGGGAGATTGACCGAGCGAACCTTCTGAGAGAGTCTTATAATTTCGTATGACCAAACTAGAGGGGTTAGACTCAGTGCACTGCCCAGGGGTTTGTTGGTACTTCTTGGATAGTACCTGAGGGGTTGGATGCGAGTACTTCCCAGAGGGGATCCTGTTGTGGTTAGTCATTTTCTTCACTATTGCTTGTTGTTCTATGTATTGATTACTGTTTTATATCATCATGTTTCTGCTTACTGATTACTGCCTACTGTTTATTGTTATTGTTTCTTGCTTACTGTACTATTACCAGCCATATGCTCACTAACTGTTAGGAACAGATCTTCGGGTGGTTTCCTACTTGGATTTAGTCTCACACACTGTTTGGGTCATGCTTTTAGGCCCAAACAGACTATGTTGTTGCAGGTATATACAAGGGCATGCACCCTTCAGCTTCGGGTACATGATTGCATTGGAGCATGAGAGCATGGTACCAAGTTTAGGCTTGCGATGATGAGAAGCTATTTATTTTTTGTTTTGTGCTTATTGTGTTACTGTTTGTATTTCCAGCATTGTGACCTATTTGGCTGCTTTCCTAGATATGTATCATGCATCATTTTATATATACATACGTGTTCCAGTTGTTTAGTGTTTTAGTCTTTAGTTGTGCTTTGTTAGTGGATATTTACTACATCCGTTGTTGTACTCTTTGTTTACTTCTGATGTGTACTCTTCCAATGAGGGCATAGTTTCTCCACTATCACACCCAAGTCCCTTGCCGCTAGTCGGAAGCCCCTGGCATTTGGGGAAATGAACATGAGGCCTTGGGACCAATCGGGTATGGGGAGCCTCTGTCTGGCTTTCGGAACCAGAACGTTACAACAATTCCTTTATGAATTGGACAGACACCTAAATAACATAATATAAAGTTCAATGATTTTATTACTAAATTAGTTTTTAGGAATAGTGGCTCAAATTACTATTTTATTATTTTCTAAAATAGATTGCGCTTACATTTGGGAAAATTATTACTAGGATTCATGATGTTTATGGGTCGAAATCTACATCAGATTACTGAGATGAAAATAATGTTAGATAGAATTTATGAAATGAATTTCATTTTAAAATCCAATATAATCATTTGTATGGATATACCATTGTACATAAAGACTTGAACTATTGAGTTATACCAGAAAAATACATCTGAATGATTATGAATAAATATTGGATAACTAGATGTAAATTTGTTGTTATATGCTTTCTTGAGAACATCATGTTATATAGTGAAATAATACCTTTAATTGGATAAGAGGTATGATTCATGGATAATCTTTTATATTCTTTATCTACTAGAATCTTAATGTTTGTGAAAACATATACACTGAAAAATAAATTCTTATGATGTATTATTAGTATGTCGATTCATGTCTATCCTTGGGAAATATAATTGTCTTTTTTTTCTATTAAGTAAATAATATTATATATCAATGGATTGTAAGATAAAGAACTTTTGTTTATGGAATTTTATCAATTATAACTATTTTTTGATATGGATTTGGCATGTGATTTGAACACTACAAAAAGAATGACATGTTTACTATTTACTTTTTGTAAAATGTTGACCATCTGGATGCCCCAGATAAAATTGGTGGTCAATGTATCTATCAATGATACAAAATATTTTTCAGTAATAGTATATTAAAAAGAATTAAATGTTGTTACTGCACTTACTTTAGGATCTTGGAAAATAGTGGAATAAGGTAATTTTATTATATGATATTTTGATAACTATTCACCTGGGAAAGAAGTTCATATTTCATAATGAAATAATTCAAATTTATTGGAATTTTCATATCATATGGAATCCAATTTAGGAAATGTTGTTAGATCTAAAAATATCATAGGGGTAAAAATATCATTTTGATATCTCCATGAAGGATTTCGTCAATGATATCATAGGGTTACACAATGCCTTAGTTGGGAATGGTTGTGTTAAAGAAGGAAGGAGAGAAGAACATGCTCATAGAATGAAAAATACGGTCTGTACAATGTTTTAGTGAATGTAAAATAGATAATATAAATCCATATTTATGTGGGATATTTTATTGAATTGTAAATCATTTGGATGTAACTAGGATTAACTCAATAAATTATTATGATTCAGTATATATCTACAACAAAGTCAGATTAGCTATGAGACAAGACATTAATAAGTAGGTTTGATTTCTTTAATATTATGTACTTATGATAGGTCGAACAAGCAGATGCATGATTACCGAATGGGGGAAGTGAATACTATAGTAGCTAAAATGGTTGAAATTATTCTGGTTGCTGTAAAATGTTGAAGTCATAGGATATATGTTCATGATCAACGGATTGTATTGTAACCTATTTTCCATTTTATGATCTCTATAAAATAGAGGTTGAGATTGACTATGTGGTGGATTCCATATACAATAAAACTTTGTATCAATATTTAATCGTTCTCTATTTTGATATAGTGATTTATAACCATGTACTATCAATGATATAAATGCTTTTTAGCATTCTCTCATGGATACATGACAATATTATGAACCACATAATCGTGTGTGTATTCTTAATTTTCCACTGATCATATTTCATGAGTATGTTTGATGTTGGCATGTGGTTACTCATGTAAATAGTCATTTTGGTACAATTGGGTGTTTTTATTTTTACTCTATATGTAATGAGACGAAAAAATTAATGAATTTTTTTTCTTGCATAGATGAAATACATGTTTAAATGAATTTCTAGAAATCTTTGGGTTGAGGAAATTGTGTTCATATCAGTTTTAGGTCATGTTTCTCAATAATTACCTACTAATGATTTAAAAAATCCCATTACTAAATTCCCCAACAACATGTGTCATGACCGATCCCCAGGGGCCATAGTCCTGACTACCCCATGCCCAGCTTCCATAGGCTAGGGGCTGGTGACTAGAACCAAAAAGGTGAAACCCAAAAAAGGGAAGTCATTTCCTTTAAACCATTACACATAGAGACAGGGCACACAACACATAAACCAAACACAACATAAAAGGTGTCGTACAACCACCCCTAAAAACCACCACTGACATTAAAATTAATTAATTAAAGTAAAAAGGTCCAATATACAAGACCAACTAAATGATTAGTACATGAAAAAGAAAAACCTGCTCCATAGATCATTTTCCAAGGATCATACATGCAGGGTAGGTACAACTCATCATTATGGCTCACTACTTCAATCAGTCACCTCCATGTACAATCTAGCCCTATCACTCTAAAGTCTTAGTCTAGCTGTCTATTGGCTCCACAAGACACAAAAAGGGGCAAGAGAAGCTCTTGTTGGGGTGAGTATAACAATACTCAATAGGTACCTCGAGACCCCTGAAGGTCTCTCCGTATTTTACAATGAAAAACTCAAATGTGTGACCTCAATCATAGGAGACAAAGTAAAAAATTCATCTCATGCTAGCTATAACATAATGTACAGAGGAATGGATGATTAGTCATAAAGCCAAATATTCCTTTTTTTTTGAGAAGTTCTACTTCTGATCCAAGAAGAGTCATTGTACTGCTGATCCACCAAGGGTCTCTCTTCGGATTTTCCATGAAGGGTCGCTCATGGCTGACCCACATCAGGTCGCACTGCTGCTGATCCACGAAGGGTCCCTCTATTGCTGATCTATAAAGGGTCTCTTTGATGCTGATCCATGAAGGGTCGATTTTATGCTGATCTATAAAGGGTTGATTTTATGTTGATCCATGATAGATCATTTTTAGGTTGATCCATGGAGGGTTTCTTTTATTTTGATCCATGAAGGGTCTCTTTTATGCCGATCCCTGAAGGGTTTCTGTTCACTCTTCATGTCACAGCCAGCCAATGATTTCCCTCACATAGCACACCTGATTTCCTGAGGATCCACTACTCATCGCATATATCATATCAATATAGCCTGGAATACCTACATAGATGTAACTGAAAGTAATGTCTTGTCATGAGAATTCCAACTTGACAAACGGTGCATCAATCAGATACCCAGTTATTCAGATATAAGAAAAAAGGAAAATAGAGACTGGTTGGATTCATGTCCTATCCAACCTAGATGTACAAAAACATATTACAAAAATGAAATGGAGTATCTCAAAAAATCCACCTTGTTATAAGGTTCCAACCGATGATGGTTCATAAATCGGATGAACGATCAGATTGTTATTGGCGTTTTTGTGAAACGGGGATGGTTGGGTCTTGGTACGGTCTGACCCGGTCGGATCATCCAAACCCGACCCGGTCTGAGGGTATGGTTTGCATCTCACAGGGGTCCGGTCTAGTTGGACTATTGGTCCCACGGGTCCGTCTTTTTAGTGAGACCATCTCGATAGTCCGGGTCCAACCCAGCTGGCGGGTCCGGCCCGCTATATGGGGTGTTCCCAGCTGCACTATCCCGGCCCGCTAAGTAGGTCGGTCCTCCACCATGGTTGTTGCTTTACCGCGTCCAATTCTCCAGCATGTGTCACCTGATGGTCTCACCAATTTTTCCACTAAGGTCCTCCGAGCCCACGACATGTGGTCGGTAGACTGCGTACCTTCGGCATGTCTGAGCGACCGGATGTGGTAACTCCTTCATAAGGCGCTGATGGGTGCTGCACCACCTTGCCACAATGTCCAGTTGACATCGGATCTCCATCGCAAAACTCCACCTGTGGCTACCACCATGATCCACTGTCGGCTGCCTCTGGCGATCCAGAAGGTTTCTCGGCAGACCAGCATATGTGCTCAGGTGGTATTCTCTTCATGCCACTTATGCCTAGGGTCCTTGGGGATCACCCTCCACATCATGAAGTCTTAAAATCCATTTCATCATTACTTTGAGAAATAAGGCCACCAAGAACACACTGGAAGAGGTTCATGGGACTTGTTGGTGTTGGGTCGGGCACTCCACATTATGGATTTAAAAATCTAGGGGGAGGTCCAGGTATTGAAGCAGAAAATGGGGATTTCATATTAATCATTATTTAGGGAGAAAAAATGGAATAATGAGAGAGGCACAATCATGGGGGCCTAGAAAAATGAAAACCAAGGGCATCCACCTGAACAAAAGATGCACACTCATGGGGTAACGATCCCAAGGAGAAATAAATAATAAAAGTATCACAGAGGTTGTCTTGGGAAGACAAGAAATCAATAAGTGTGTTCCCATCATGCCATGAGTGGGTCAAGAAAGCTCGACCAATGATGTTCATGATTCTTCTAATAATATTAAAAATGTTTCAATGTGTTCATTCCTTCCCTGTAAGAAAATGAAAATAATTGAGGTCCATGTATTGAGTAATCATCACTATATTAATAAATACCACACAAAACCCCTTGTGAAACACCCTCTTACAATATCATCTGATCTGCAGATTAACCTGTTCGTTGATGGATACGCGCATATTGTTTTAGAACAAAGAACAATGAAATTAAACACACACAAAAACCCTACTTATTTGATATTCAATGTCGAAGCATTAATTCTCAATGTTTCAAGGTGTCGTTGTAACTTCCATCACAATTATAAGAGGTTTGTCAAATTCAGAGGAGTCTCTATGGAATTTTTCATTGGAGATGATGTTATCTAGTGTTTTTTAGAGGATTATCCATGTTTTAAATTCTCAAACCCCACATGTTTGATTATATAAAGAAAACCCAGAGTATTGATACGTTTCACCCATTAATAAATATCCATAAATTATCCTCATTTAATGAGGCACATTTAAAGATCCATAATGGTAATAGCTTCAATGTATCAATCAATCTATTTTGGACCCTCCATTAAGGAACCTCGTCACCACCTCATCGATGCACTACAGTGTCGTTGTCCACCACCCAACGATGAGAAAGAAATAAAACAATTTATTTTATTCATTTTATTATTTTTCTCTCAATGTTAAACAAATAAATTTCTACTCATCCCTTTATAGTCGATGTTAAGTCATTTGTAGGTGAATCCTGTCATTCTGAATTCGACGGTATCCTTAGATTTCAATCTGAGTACTAGTTCAAAAGACAGATAATCATCCATTCATGTTTACTAAACATTACTTAAAAAAAATATAGAAAAAAATTAATAGCCACCCTTGACCCATTCCGGTCGATAACATGCTCTGCATGATTGGGACATGCCCTCACGAGCTAAATAGTACTCTCATATTTTCAATCTGAGTTACCATTTTTGAGTTATAAGGATATGAAAATAAAATAATTTTTACTTATTTATTTTATTTATGGCCATAAAAAACATAATATTTTGGCATGTGCCGCAAATGTTTGATCTGGATAAAAAAAATTATACCCTCTTGAGCTTAGTGGTGGTCTCATATTTTTAATCCAAGTAACCATTCATGAGTTATAAGAAATTGAAAAATAAAATAATTTTTCATTAATGATTTTATTTTCGGTTATTCCATCATCATGACATCTCACAAGGGGGTTGTGATGACTAAACTTACATTACACCTAGGGTAAACATGCCATCCCAAACACAAACATTCCCTCAGATTTCGGATTTGGTAACCCATTTAATAGATTTTCTACATGTTCAATAAAACCTCCATTTAAAGATTAAAATTTTTCAATGGATCATTTCGTGCACTCCGGGCCTCAGAATAATGTGCCCTAAAATTTCTTGGTCTCAAAACAAATCCATATAATTAAAAAAAAATACACAGAAATTCTGAGACATTGCATTCTCTCCAACATAAGAATTACATCCCTAAAATCCAAAACAGCAACTAATCAAAAATTATGTGGGTAATGGGCAATAATCTCGGCGTCAGACTCTCATGTGCTCTCCTTGAGATTCTTGTGAAACCATCAGATACACAAAAGATGAATCGACCTTCCATGTTTGGTCCAGTGCTACTGATCCTCTATCTTAACCAAGAAATCTCTAATAGTCGCCCCATCATCAATGTCCAGCTCACCGCAGTCAATGAGGTGTGATAAATCATGCACATACCTCATCAACTACAACACCTTGAAAACCTCGTGCACTCTGTGCATGTGTGGGTGAATAGCTATGTGGTATTCCAACTCGCTAACAAAAATCGTGATTCATAAAGGTCTGATGAAACTTGGAGATATCTTTCCACCCTATCCAAGTCTTTATAATCCACTTTGGGGTGAGGCCCGATGTAAACCATAATCTCCCTGATCAAAACTCAAGGGCCTCCATCTCATGTCGGAATAAGACTTATGTCTACTCTGTATAGTCATCAATTTACCCTTGATGATCCTCAAATTCTCTGTGGTAGAAGTACCAACTCTACACCACTAAGTGCTGACTCCCCTGGGTCTGTCCAGCATAGGGGTGATCTGCAACATCGCTCATACAATCCTCAAATGGTTCCATGCAATCAATAATGTGATATATATTATTGTAAAAAAACTCTACCAGAGGTAGTAGATCCTCCCAAATGTGTCTAAGATCTATAAAACAAGAACAAATCATGTCTTCCATGGTCAATATGCTTTTATCTGTCTGGGGGTATAAATTTGTGCTAAAGAATGATGGAACCAGATGCTCATATTTCACATTCTAATCATGTGAGGCATCATGAATTGAACTCTTCCACTGATACCTTCATCCCATATAACAAGTACTGACATGAAAGTTCATGGTACATCTTTTCCACAAAAATATTTACCACCAAAGTGGGTGTATGGGATTCCCTCAACACCTAATCACATAATTTCACTAGTACCATGGAGTGCCCTTTGAAAATGTTGACATGTTTCACACCTATCGAAAATTCATTAGGATCTTTTCTAAATTATATTTAGGCATGTTGGGACACATATTCAATATACACAAGTTGTGCCTACCTAAATCAATTTAGGAGTGGGGGTGTCCATCATATAATGGAGGTATGTTTCTCTATCAGTATCTATGAAGGATATCATCATCACTAGTTGTTGCACTGTCACATGACTCAGCAGCTATAAGCCAGGCCACCTATTGTCCACTTCTGCAACCACGTCCCCATTCCCATTAGTATATATTACCTCAAGGACATACACCTGGAGGAACTCAAACCATCACCACAGTCTCAACTGTGGAAACTACTATGGGATTCTTTCCATCCACATGAAAGGCTACCCCCATTAACTGATTGATGTCCCCATTGACCCATTAGTTGTATATACTCTCTATCCATAACCTCTTGGTTAATATGTCAATATTCCATTGATATCCTTAGACACTAGGTCTTACTATGAACTTCTTTGGCATGTCCCCCACCCACACCACCTAAATGAAAAGGTCTATGAAAGCCTTTTGACATACTGATACAGATATCGGAGCCATCTCGGTGTGTAATATGATACAGAATCCCCCCCCCAATGGGGTGGGGGAATCCTGGAAACATTCATTGAATGGATATTCCTACAATCCGCCTCTAATGTTGGGAACGGAAAACTCAAAACAACTGCTTCAATGAGGGTAATAATGGGAAAATCTAGAGTGATAGGTTTCACCATCCTAGGAATGTTTTTAATTCGTACTTCATGGGTTGAAAATTTCATTGACCAAAGAAAAAACCATTACAAAGTAGCAGATATACCACATCATTTTGCCAAAAATAGTCAATTTGAGCATGAAGTGTGGATGACCAGTCCATACCCAGACTAACTTCATAAGGAATCGATGCATCCACCAAGAGAATTCAATTGAAACTCAGGACTCAAGGGTCAGATCACTCTATTGGAAAATGTGGGATTATCGAGTCTCATCGAATAGGTATCTCTAGACTTATAGATCAAGACAATGGATTATCTGGAATCTCTATGTATTCAAAAAGATTTGTGACATGAAGAAATGATTAGTACCTATATATTTTAATACAATAGTTTTTAGTCGACACATACCACACCACGAACCATTCCTAGATCCCTTGGGTCATACTTTTTGAAAGCATGCAGCTAAAACCTTCAAATGTCCTCCAACTCCTTGACCCTGATGGGGACCACATTGGAGTATTGGTTGTAACATGTCAAAAATAATAGCACCTCCTGCTACCATCCTAACTGCTCTTCCATATCTACTGCCCTACAAATTCCTATTTCCTTATAACATCCTGTTCCTGAAACATTTTACACATCTATGTCCTTTACACTGACTTCAATTTTCTGATTTCCCACTACTAACATTTACTGGCTATATCTGTTCAAGCAATGAATTTTTCAACCACAAACGATTTTTCTAACACCATACCATAAGTAGGAATGCATATTGTAATAGTGATGGTTCGGATCTCCCTAAAAACAACTCATACAGAGGTCTAATCCTTAAAGCATTGGTCCTATCGTATTCATCGAGTACCTGGAATGGTCGGTATGCCTCAACGAAAACTAAGTTACCGACATGTCATCCTGTCAAAGCTATAGAAAATATTTGGAATATAGACCCTTTAGGTTTTTTAATGGAAATATATTCCTTATATAAAGATGTTTCTCAAGATCTCTCTGCATAAGAGTCACCACATTATAAGGTCAAAGTAATGTAAACCATGTCATCGCCCTAATGGGCAATGTAAAAGGATCACTGTAAGGACTACCATCTAATCATGTAGTGCTCTGGATAGATGGAAACTCGGTAACCACGTCAAGACAGTACATAGACACCTATGATTTATGATCACCTCAAAAACTAATGGGTATCAATCACTGAAGCTTTTGTGAGACATCGATGTGTCAGTTGTAACTGATGACTAACTGAAAATGGTATTGTTGGGACACCACCCGAAGGTACTGTAACGACCCTAATCCGAAGCCACTCAACTAGTACCCCGTTCCTGTTTCACCACATAACCTCAAGCGTATTTCCCCAAATGCCAGAGGCTGCCGACTATCAGTGGGGGCCTTGGTGACTTATTGGGGAAACTATGATCTCATTTGGTAAGGTATACAAGTTAAAGGAAATAGAAGACAATAGCGGAAGCAGTAAATAGCATACAATAACTGAAACTAAACAGCGGAAGCAGTGTATAATGTAATAATGATGCAGCAAGGTACATGTATCTTCAGGTTGACTTCGATATACTCTATCGTCAACCAGGCGCTGATCACAGAGCGCAATCTGAGAGATTCTGGAGCAGTGAGCTAGCGCGGCTTGACATCCAGAGTCAGTGCTCCTCCTACTGATAGCAAGAAGCGCCACACAGAGTCTTCTTGAGGAGATCAGGGTCGGCAGAATGTATCTTTAGGAGTCCAGGTTGTATGCTACTAGTGTGGTAGGAGTGCGCATACTAGTCCTCAGTTGTAGAGTGTTCCAATGGAGTGACGATAATGTGGAAAGATGTGAAATATTCAGTGTTTTTGTCTGATCATATCACCTATAGCTGGTGGTAGGGGTTCTTGTATGACCCCGCGTACAGGAGATGTATCACTAGTTTCTCACCAGTCTGGGAACTGGAGTTCTTCTGGCCGTTCTAGCCAAGGTGGAGGTCGTGGCTGTGGTGGTCAATCACCAAGTTACCAACGACAGCAGAGTGGATCATTTCAAAGTGGTCATCCAGGGGCGCAGGGCTGCGGTATAGGCTAGACATTCGCCATGGAGCAGACCTATCATGAGAAGGATCCCGGACCATCCACAGTTCAAGGTACGATCTTAGTAGCCTCAGTTTTGTCTTCAGCACTTTTCGATACTGGTGCTTTGTGTAGCTTTATCTCCGGTATTGTTGTGGAGAGCCTTGGGCTTTGTATATTTTCTTCTGCCAACATGTTGACTCTTGACACACCATTGGGATCGAGGACATCTAGTGTACGTTAGTGAAAATATTTCCCTCTTGAGGTTGCGGTGTGTCACTTCTCTTGGGACCTCTATGTCATAGAGATGACAGGCTCTGATGTCACTATCAGTATAGAGTGTTTAGTTCCCTTCCAAGAAGACATCAATTGCTATCGTCGCAGGGTGATTTTCATATCACCAGAGGGAGGATCCTTTCTTCATTGAGGTGAGTGGGATGTCCAGGCTGGTAGAGCTGGACTAGAGCATCACGACCTACTTGGAGTTACAACAATGATTTCCAGTCTTCATCTCGATGACCAGGTGACTTCACAGTTAGAATTTCCTCCAGTGGTGGATCGTTTCATGGATTTCTTTCCGGAAGACATTTCAGGTTTTCCTCTTGAGCGTGAGGTAGACTTTTTTGTTGATCTTGAGCCAGGAGTGGTACTAGTGTCTATTCCCCATTATAGTATGGATACACCTGAGTTGCAGAAGCTCAAGAAGTAGTTCGAGGAGTTGTAGGAAAAGAGTTTCATCCAACCCAGTACTTATCCTTGGGGTTCGCCGATCCTGTTTGCGAAGAAGTAAAACAACACCCTTAGTCTTTGTGTGGATTATCATATGTTGAACCAGTTGATGGTCAAGAACTGATATCCCTTGCCAAGGATCGATGACCTCTTTGATCATCTTTGAGGATCCCGAGTGTTCTCAAAACTTGATTTGAGATCCAGTTATCATCAGTTGTGTGTTAGACCATCAGATATACCGTTTACATCCTTCATGAGCAGGTATGCTCTATATGAGTATACAGTCATGCCATTCGGTCACATGATTGTTCCATCAGTTTTCATGGCACTAATGAACCGAGTGTTCCATGCATACTTGGATTCCTTCATGGTAGTTTTCGTGGAAGTCATCTTGGTGTACTCTGACACTCGTCACGACCATTCTATCCATCTTGAGATCATCCTGAGTATACTGAGAGAGCATTAGTTATATGTTATGCTCTCGAAATTCCAATTTTGGATGGGTCAGATTGACTTCTTGGGTCACGTCATCTCAGAGACATGAGTATCAGTAGACCCAGAGAAGGTAAGAGATGTAGTTTCCATGGAGTAACCGAATAACTTCTTTGAGGTGTAGAGTTTTCTAGTGCTGTCTGGATACTATAGGCATTTCATACATGACGTTTCACGCCTCACAGCACCACTGACAGGTCTCACCAAGAAAGGGGCGATGTTCTTATGGTTAGATTCTAATTACACAACCTTTCAGGAGCTAAAATGGAGTTTGATGTCAACACCGATACTAGTCTTTCCATAGCCTGGAAATATCAATACAGTCTACTGTGATGCTTCAGTTATCATTCTAGGAGCTGTGCTTATATAGGGAGACAGAATCATTGCTTACGAGTCTCGGCAATTGAGGCCGCATGAGAGGAACTACCCGATGCACGATCTGGAGTGGGCAGCTGTCGTTTAGGACATACGCTGTTGGAGACATTATATTATGCGAGAGAACATTGTGCTGTTTACCGACCACAAATTTCTCATGTACATCATCACTCAGCGAGGTCTGAATCTGAGTCAGCACAGGTGGGTCAAGTACCTTCAGTCCAACTACTTTAAACATGCCTATATGCTGGGAAAGGGAAATGCAGTGTCAGATGCTTTGAGCAGGAGAACTCACATTCAGGTAGTTTAGGAGGCCATTAGTGAGTGGAATATTATGGATTTGTTATATGATATGCAATTGGAGGTTCACGACACACATGGACAAACTTTTCAATCTTTTGATGTTGTTACCTATACACTTCTTGAACGTGTACGGATGAGGCAGCTATCAAACTCAGAAGGCCTAGTCCTACGGGAGAGTGTGTTAGTAGAGGACCCTCTTCCTGGATGGAAAGTGGGAGAGGATGAGATCATGCATTTCCAGGCACGCGTTTGGGTGCTCTTAGGCATACGTGAGGATCTGATATGGGAATTTCATTCCTCAGTTTGAGCATATTATCCTGGCACCACCAAGATGTATCGTGATCTACTCTACCAGTACTGGTGGCCTGGTATGAAGAGAGATGTTGAAGGGTTCGTCCTGAGGTGTTCCACTTGTCAGTAGTTGAAAGCACAAAATCAGCGACCAGCGGGGCAATTACAGTAGTTACCCATTCCTGAGTGGATGTGGAACGATTTCGTGATGGACTTCGTGACCAGGAAACTGAGGTCACCTCGAGGGAGTGATGCTATTTGGGTTGTCGTCGACAGGATTCTAAAGGTTTCTCACTTCATGCCGATCAAGGAGACCGTCAGTGTGGATGAGCTGGGGTGGTTGTACATATGATATATTGTACGTCTTCATGGAGTTACATGCTCCATTGTTTCAGACATGGATGCACGTTTTACTTCTCGGTTCTGGCAAGGGCTTTAGAAATCATTGGGTACACAAGTAATTCTATGTACAATAGACCATCCCTAGAAAGATTTCCATTGCGAATGTATGATCCAGGTGATTGAGGATATTCTCCAAACATGGGTTGTAGACTTTGGTGGATCTTATGAGAAACATATTCCTCTTGTGGAGTTTTCCTATAAAAACATTTTTCATGCGACTATTTAGATGTCACCTTAAGAGGCTTTATACGGTAGCCATTCTGATCACCTTTGTACTGGATAGAGGCAAGAGAGGCAGCTTTTCTGGGACCTCATCTTGTTTAGGAGACCTCGTAGCAGATAGAGTTGATTCGGAAGAGGATGGTTACAACACAATCTCGACAGAAGTCTTATGATGATCAGTGGAGACGTCCTCTGGAGTTCAAGGTCGGGGATCAGGTTTTCTTGCGTGTCGCACCGAGGTTGGGACATAGGATTATTCATACATAGGGTATGCTTTCAACATGGTACGTTGGGCCATTTGAAGTGTTGGAGAGAGTTGGATCGGTGACCTATCAGTTGTTGTTATCTCAGAGGTACTAGGCTATGAACGTTGTATTCCACATTTCTCCGCTCTGACATTACTTTTCAGACTCATCTCATGTCATTCAACCTAAGGAGGATGAGCTTGAAATAGAATTGTCTTTTAAAGAGAATCTTATCCAGATTGTCGATCATAGTACGAAGGTGTTCTATGGACGGTTTGTTCTTCTGGTATGGGGGGTATGGCAGCATGGGCGAGTACAGGACAAGACTTGGGAGAGGGAGGCCGATGTACGATCATAGTAGCCGGAGCTGTTCGGGGTTTCTTCTACTACGCCCCACTAGGGAAATTCGAGGAAATTTTTTTTAAGGGGGGAAGTTTTTAAGAACTCGGATCTTCGTTTTAGGTATGTTTTTCGTTTTCTGTTCATTTTTGAGAAAAAGAAGAAAATCTGGAAATTTCCAAATTACACACCATGTACTTTCTAAATACACGCCGTGTACTTCAATTCCACTCTAGGCCATGTGCTAGCTAAGTACGGGTCACACACACAATGTGTAGGGGCGATGTGGAGGCCGCTTAAAGAGGAGTATGAAAAATCTAAGTACACGACGTGTACCATAGATGTACATGTTGTGTACTTTCTTATTTTTCAATAAACGGACTGGGGTCGCATCTAATCTACATAATTGTCTTCTTCTCAAGGTTCATCGACCGGGAGCGCCCGTACGGCCGCGATCATCCTCTAATCCCTAGAGCCTCTGTCTGTTTTCCGAATCGCCTGCCGCCAATTGTATTGGAACCACAGCGGTGAGATCTTCCTTCTTCTTGAGTTTCTTTCCGTGATCTTCCCCCTTTCTCAAGATTTCATGGGTTGAGAATTTTGTGTGTTTTCGATGACGTAAACCATTCTAAGGAGAATCAATACTCATGGATCAAGTATATCGATCTCCTGGGATCGAGGTAGGTGGTTTGAGCCTTACCTTTCCATGTCTTTGAGTTTTCTGTGCAAATTTCCACCAATACCCATGAACGGGGTATTGCGTGTTCAACATTTTGACCCTATTGTTTTCATGCCTTGCCTATATGCTTTAGTAGAGGTAATTTGATCATGTATGAGGATTGTTTGTTGTTCTTGGATGTTTTTCTATTCCTTGATTTGTTTACGACCTTTGGGTCTTGTTAGCCTTTGGTCGTTATACCTGTTTCCCATGCCTTGTGACCATAGGATGGTGTGATATTCTTGAAATGCTTGTTGTTCTGTAGAATGGTTAGCCAGGTATCTCTATAGGTTCACATTAGCTTAATTTCATTATTATGAAGTGACAAGCACGAGACCATGAGAACTCGGTGCTTTAGACTACAATGGTTAGACCGAGTGAGCTTCCTAGAGAGTATTCGATACTATAGTCCATAAGGCATAGACCGTGTGAGCTTCCCAGAGAGTCTTGGATACTATAGACAGTAAGGGATAGATCGAGTATGCTTCCCAGAGAGTCTTGGACATTATAGACTATAGGGGATAGACTGAGTGAGCTTCCCAGAGAGTCTTGGATATTATAAACTACAGGAGTGTAGATCGAGTGAGCTTCCTCAGAGAGTATTTAGTTATTTTAATTTACTTAAAACATTCCAGGCTAAAGGATGAATTGACCGAGAGAGCTTCCTTGGAGAGTCTTTGATAGACATGAGACTATATGAGGATTTCCCGAGTGAGCTCCTCATAGAGTTTCTAGACCATGGGGCTATAAGAGGGTTAGACTATGTGATCTTCCTCAGAGAGTCCCTGACTACCCTAGATATAAGGGAGATTGACCGAGAGAGCCTTCTGAGAGAGTCTTATAATTTCCTATGACCAAACTAGAGGGGTTAGACTGAGTGCACTGCCCAGAGGGTTGTTGGTACTTCTTGGATAGTACCTGAGGGGTTGGATGCGAGTACTTCCCAGAGGGGATCCTGTTGTGGTTAGTCGTTTGCTTCACTATTGCTTGTTATTTCTTGCTTACTGTACTATTACCAACCATATGCTCACTAACTCTTAGGAACAGATCTTCGGGTGGTTTTCTACTTGGATTTAGTCTCACACACTGTTTGGGTCATACTTTTACACCCAAACAGACTATGTTGTTGCAGGTATAGACATGGGCATGCTCCCTTCAGCTTCGGGTACATGATTGCATTGGAGCATGAGAGCATGGGACCTAGTTTAGGCTTGCGATGTTGAGGAACTGTTTATTTTTTGTTTTGTGCTTATTGTGTTACTGTTTGTATTTCCAGCATTGTGAAAAATTTTGTTGCTTTCCTAGATATGTATCAAGCATCATTTTATATATACATATGTGCTCCATTTGTTTAGCGTTTCAGTCTTTAGCTGTGCTTTGATGGAGGATATTTACTACTTTCGTTGTTGTACTCTTTGTTTACTTCTGATGTGTACTCATCCAATGAGGGCATAGTTTCCACACTATCACACCCAAGTCCCTCGCTGCTATTCGGCAGCCTCTAGCATTTGGGGAAATGAACTTGAGGCCTTGGGACCAACCTGGAATGGGGCACCTCTGTCTGGATTTCGGAACCGGAACATTAAAACAATTCATTTATGACTTTGACAGACTCCTAAATAACATAATATAAAGTTCAATGATTTTATTACTAAAGTAGTTTTTAGGAATAGTTGCTCAAATTACTATTTTATTATTTTTTTAAAATAGATTGCAATTACATTTGGTAAAATTATTACTAGGATTCATGATGTTTATGGGTCAAAATCTACATCAGATTATTGAGATGAAAATAATGTTAGATAGAATTTATGAAATGAATTGCATTTTAAAATCCAATATAATAATTTGTATGGATATACCATTGTACATAAAGACTTCAACTATTGTGTTATACCAGAAAAATACATCTGAATGATTATGAATAAATATTGGATAACTAGATGTAAATTTGTTGTTATATGCTTTGTTGAGAACATCAGGTTATATAGTGAATTAATACCTTTAATTGGATAAGAGGTATGATACATGGATAATATTTTATATTCTTTATCTACTGGAATCTTAATATTGGTGAAAATATACACACTAAAAAATAAATTCTTATGATGTATTATTAGTATGTCGGTTCATGTCTATCCTTGGGAAATATAATTGTTTTTTTCTATTAAGTGGATAATATTATATATCAATGGATTGTAAAATAAATAACTTTTGTTTATGGAATTTTATCAATTACAAATATTTTTTGATATGGTTTTGGCATGTGATTTGAAAACTACAAAAATAATGACATGTGTACTATTTACTTTTTGTAAAAGGTTGACCATCTGGATGCCCTAGATAAAATTTGTGGTCAATGTTTCTATAAATGATACTAAATATTTTGTAGTAATAGTATCTAAAAATAAATTAATGTTGTTAATGCACTTACTTTAGGATCTAGGAAAATAGTGGAATAAGGTAATTTTATTATATGATATTTAGATAAATATTCACCTGGGAAAGAAGTTCATATTTCATTATGAAATAATTAAAATTTATTGGAATTTTCATATCATATGGAATCCAATATAGCAAATGGTGTTAGATCTAAAAATATCATAGGGGTAAAAAAATCATTTTGATATCTCCATGAAGGATTTCGTCAATGATATCATAGGGTTACACAATTCCTTAGTAGGGAATGGTTGTGTTAAAGAAGGAAGGAGAGAAGAACATGATCGTAGAATGAAAAATATGTTTTGTACAATGTTTTAGTGAATGTAAAATAGATAATATAAATCCATATTTATGTGGGTTATTTTATGGAATTGTAAATCATTTGGATGTAACTAAGATTAACTCAATAAATTATTATGATTCAGTATATATCTACAACAAAGTCAGATTAGCTATGAGACAAGACATTAATAAGTAGGTTTGATTTCTTGAATATTATGTACTTATGATAGGTCGAACAAGCAGATGCATGATTACCGAATGGGGGAAGTGAATACTATAGTAGCTAAAATGGTTGAAATTATTCTGGTTGCTGTATAATGTTGAAGTCATAGGATATATGATCATGATCAACTGATTGTATTGTAACCTATTGTCCATTTTATGATCTCTATAAAATAGAGGTTGGGATTGATTAGGTGGTGGATTCCATATATAATAAAACTTTGTATCAATCTTTAATCGTTCTCTATTTTGATATAGTGATTTATAAC
Organism: Viscum album; assembly: GCA_963277665.1. Taxonomy (NCBI): domain Eukaryota; kingdom Viridiplantae; phylum Streptophyta; class Magnoliopsida; order Santalales; family Viscaceae; genus Viscum; species Viscum album. The sequence goes on from OY728143.1 coordinate 1,023,672,955, forward strand.
CATGTACTATCAATGATATAAATACTTTTTAGCATTCTCTCATGGATTCATGACAAAATTATGAACAACATAATCGCGTGTGTATTCTTAATTTTCCACATATCATATTTCATGAGTATGTTTGATGTTGGCATGTGGTTACTCATGTAAATAGTCATTTTCGTACAATTGGGTGTTTTTATTTTTACACTAAATGTAATGAGATGAACAAATTAATGAATTTTTTTTCACATAGATGAAATACATGTTTAAAAAAATTTATACAGAACTTTGGGTTGAGGAAATTGTGTTCATATCAGTTTTAGGTCATGTTTCTCAATAATTACCAACTAATGATTTAAAAAATCCATTACTAAATTCCCCAACAACATGTGTCATGACCGATCCCTAGGGGCCATAGTCCTAACTACCCCACGCCCAGCTTCCATAGGCTAGGGGCTGGTGACTAGAACCAAAAAGCTGAAACCCAAAAAGGGAAGTCATTTCATTTAAACCATTACACATAGAGAGAGGGCACACAACACACAAACCAAACACAACATAAAAGGTGTCGTACAACCACCCCTAAAAACCACCACTGATAGTAAAATTAATTAATTAAAGTAAAACAGTCTAATATACAAGCCCAATTAAAATATTAGTACATGAAAAAGAAAAACCTGCTCCATAGATCGTTTTCCAAGGATCATACATGCAGGGTAGGTACAACTCATCATTATGGCTCACTATTTCAATCAGTCACCTCCATGTACAATCTAGCCCTGTCACTCTAAAGTCTTAGTCTAGCTGTCTATTGGCTGCAAAAGACACAACAAGGGGCAAGAGAAGCTCTTGTTGGGGTTAGTATAACAATACTCAATAGGTACCTAGAGACCCCTGAAGGTCTCTCTGTATTTTACAATGAAAAACTCCAATTTGTGACATCAATCATAGGACACAAAGTAAAAAACTCAACTCACGCTAGCTATAACATAATGTATAGAGGAATGGATGATTAGTCATAAATCTAGATATTCCTATTTTTTTGATAAGTTCTACTTCTGTTCCAAGAAGGGTCATTGTACTACTGATCCTCAAAGGGTCTCTCTTCGGATTTTCCATGAAGGGTCGCTCATGGCTGACCCACATCAGGTCGCACTACATATGATCCACGAAGGGTCCCTCTAATGATGATCTATAAAGGGTCTCTTTGATACTGTTCCACAAAGGGTTGATTTTATGCTGATCCATAAAGTGTTGATTTTATGTTGATCCATGATGGATCATTTTTATGTTGATCCATGAAGGGTTTCTTTTATTTTGATCCATGAAGGGTCTCTTTTATGCCAATCCCAGAAGGGTTTCTGTTCATTCTTCTTGTCACAGCTAGCCAATGTATTTCCTCACATGGCACACCTGATTTCCTGAGGATCCACTACTCATCCCATATATCATATCTATATATCCTTAAATACCCACATAGATGTAACTGAATGTAATGGCTTGTCATGAGAATTCCAACCTAACAAACGGTGCATCAATCGGATACCCAGTTATTCAGATATAAGAAAAAAGGAAAATAGGGACTGGTTGGATTCATGTCTTATCCAACCTGGATGTACAAAAACATATTCCAAAAATGAAATGGATTATCTCAAAAAATCCACCTTGTTATATGGTTCCAACCGATGATGGTTCATAAATCGGATGAACGATCAGATTGTTATTGGTGTTTTTGTGAAACGGGGATGGTTGGGTCTTGGTACGGTCTGACCCGGTCGGATCATCCAAACCCGACCCGGTCTGAGGGTACGGTTTGCATCTCACAGGGGTCTAGTATAGTTGGACTATTTGTCCCACGGGTCCTTCTTGTTAGTGAGACCATCTCGATAGTGCGGGTCCAACCCAGCTGGCGGGTCCGGCCCGCTATGTGGTGTGTTCCCACCTGCACTATCCCAGCCCGCTAAGTAGGTCGGTCCTCCGCCATGGTTGTTGCTTTACCGCGTCCAATTCTCTAGCATGTGGAACCTGATGGTCTCACCAATTTTTCCAGTAAGGTCCTCCGAGTCCACGACATGAGGTCGGTAGACTGCGTACCTTTGGCACGTCTGAGCGACCGGATGTGGTAACTCCCCCATAAGGCACTGATGGGTTCCGCACCACCTTTCTATAATGGCCAGTTGACATCGGATCTCCACCGCAATCCACCGCCTGCGGCTACCACCATGATCCACTGTCGGCTGCCTCTGGCGAGCCAGAAGGTTGCTCGGCAGACCACCATATGTGCTCAGGTGGTATTCTCTTCATGCCACTTATACCTAGGGTCCTTGGGGATCACCCTCCACATCATGAAGTCTTAAAATCCATTTCATCATTACTTTGAGAAATAAGGCCACCAAGAACCCACTGTAAGAGCTTCATGGGACTTATTGGTGTTGGGTCGGGCCCTCCAAATTAGGGATTTAAAAATCTAGGCGGAGGCCCAGGTATTGAAGCAGAAAATGGGGATTTCTTATTAATCATTATTTAGGGAGAAAAACTGGAATAATGAGAGAGGCACAATCATGGGGGCCTGAAAAAATGAAAACCAAGGGCATCCACCCGAATAAAAGATGCACACTCATGGGGTAACAAACCCAAGGAGAAATAAATAATAAAAGTATCACAGAGGTTGTCTTGGTAAGACAAGCAATCAATAAGAGTGTTACCATCACTCCATTAGTGGGTCAAGCGAGCTTGACAAATGATGTTCAAGATTCTTCTAATAATATTAAAAATGTTTCAATGTGTTCATTCCTTCCCTGTAAGAAAATGAAAATAATTGAGGTCCATGTATTGAGTAATCTTCACTATATTAATAAATACCACACAAAACATCATGTGAAACACCCTCCTACAATATCATCTGATATGCGGATTAACCTGTTCGTCGGTGGATACGCGCATATTGTTTTAGAACGAAGAACAATGAAATTAAACACACACAAAAACCCTACTTATTTGACATTCAATGTCAAAGCATTAATTCTAAATGTTTCAAGATGTCGATGTCACTTCCATCACAATTATAAGAGGTTTGTCAAAGTCAGAGGAGTCTCTATGGAATTTTTCATTGGATACGATGTTATCTAGAGTTTTGTAGAGGATTATCCATGTTTTAAATTCTCAAACCCCACATGTTTGATTATATAAAGAAAACCCAGAGCATTGCTACGTTTCACCCATTAATAAATCTCCTTAAATTATCCTCATTTAATGAGCCACATTTAATGATCCATAATGGTAATAGTGTCAATGTATCAATCAATCTATTTTGGACCCTCCATTAAGGCACCTCATCACTTCCTCATCGATGCACTACAGCATCGTTGTCCACCACCCAACTATGAGAAAGAAATAAAGAAATTAATTTTATTATTTTTATTATTTTTCTCTAAAAGTTAAAAAAAATAAAATTTCTAATCATCCCTTTATAGTCGATGTTAAGTCATTTCTAGGTGAATCCTAGCATTCTGAATTCGACGGTATCCTTAGATTTCAATATGAGTACTAGTTCAAAAGACATATAATCATCCTTTCATGTTTACTAAAAATTACTTAAAAAATTCAGAAAAAAATTAATAGTCACCCTTGACCCATTCCGATCGATAACATGCTCCGCATGATTGGGACATGCCCTCATGAGCTCAATAGTACTCTCATATTTTCAATCTATGTTACCATTTATGAGTTATAAGGATATGAAAATAAAATAATTTTTACTTATTTATTTTATTTATGGCCATAAAAAACATAATATTTTGGAATGTGTCGGCCAATGTTTTATCTGGATAAAAAAATTATACCCTCTTGATCTCAGTGGTGGTCTCATATTTTTAATCCAAGTAACCATTCATGAGTTATAAGAAATTGAAAAATAAAATAAGTTTTCATTAATGATTTTATTTTCGGTTATTCCATCTTCATGACTTCTCACAAGGGGGTTGTGCCGACTAAACATATATTACACCTAGGGTAAACATGCCATCCCGAACACAACCATGCCCTCATATTTCTGATTTGGTAACCCATTTAATATATTTTCTACATGTTCAAGAAGAACTCCATTTAAAGATTAACATTTTTCAATGGATCATTTCGTGCACTCCGGGCCTCAGAATAATGTGCCCTAAAATTTATTGGTCTCAAAACAAATCCAAATAATTAAAAAAAATTACATATAAATTCTGAGATGTTACATTCTCTCCACCATAGGGAATTACATCCCTAAAATCAAAAACAACAACTAATAAAAAATTATGTGGGTAATGGGAAAGAATCTCGGTGTCAGACTCCCATGTGCTCTCCTTGATATTCCTGTGCAACCATCAGACACACAAAAGATGAATCGACCTTCCATGTTTGGTCCACTACTACAGATCCTCTATCTTAACCCCGAACTATGTAATAGTTTCCCCATAATCAATGTCCACCTCACTGCAGTCAATGAGCTGTGATAAATCATGCACATACCTCATCAACTACGACACCTGGAAAACCTCGTGCACTCTGTGCATGTGTGGGTGAATATCTATGTGGTATTCCACCTCGCTAACAATAATCGTGATTCAAAAAGGTCTGATGAAACTTGGAGATAGCTTTCCACCCTATCCAAGTCTTTGTAATCCACTTTGGGGTGAGGCCCGATGTAAACCATGATCTCCCTGATCAAAACTCAAGGGCCTCCATCTCATGTCGGAATAAGACTTATGTCTACTCTGTATAGTCATCAATTTACCCTAGATGATCCTCAAATTCTCTGTGGTAGAAGTACCAACTCTACACCACTAAGTGCTGACTCCCCTCGGTCTGTCCAGCATAGGGGTGATCTACAATATCGCTCATACAAGCCTCAAATGGTTCCATGCAAACAATAGTGTGATATATATTATGGTAACAAAACTCCACTAGAGGTAGTAGATCCTCCCAACTGTGTCTAAGATCTAGAAAACAAGAACAAATCATGTCTTCCATGGTCAATATGCTTTTATCTTTCTGGGGGTAGAAATTTGTGCTAAAGAATGATGGAACCAGATTCTCATATTTCACATGCTGATCAAGTGAGGAATCATGAATCGAACTCTTACACTAATTCCTTCATCCCATATAACAATTAATGACATGAAAGGTCATGGTACATCTTTTCCACAAAAATATGTACCACCGAAGTGGGTGTATGGGATTCTCTCAACACCTAATCACATAATTTCACTAGTACCATGGATTTCCCTTTGAAAATGTTGACATGTTTCCCACCTATCGAAAATTCATTAGGAGCTTTTCTAAATTATATTTCGGCATGTTGGGGCACATATTTAATATACACAAGTTGTGCCTACCTAAATCAATTTAGGAGTGGGGGGTGTCCATCATATATTGGAGGTATGTTGCTCTATCAGTATCCATGAAGGATATCATCATCACTGGTTGTTGCTCTGTCACATCACTCAGCAGCTATAAACCAGGCCTCCTATTGTGCACTTCTGGAACCACGTCCCCATTCCAATTAGTATATATTACCTCAAGTACATAGACCTGGAAGAACTCCAACCATCACCATAGTCTCAACAGTGGAAACTACTATGGGATCCTTCCCATCCACATGAAAGGCTACCCCCATTAAATAATTGATGTCCCCATTGACCAATTAGTTGTATATACTCTCTCTCCATAACCTCTTGGTTAATATGTCAATATTCCATTTATATCCTCAGACACTAGGTCTTACTATGAACTTCCTTGGCATGTCCCCAACCCACACCACCTAAATAAAAAGGTCTATGAAAGCCCTTCGACATACTGATACAGATATCGGAGCCATCTCTGTGTGTAATATGATACGAAATCCCCCCCAATGGGGGGGGGGAATCTTGGAAACATTCATTGAATGGATATTCCTGCAATCCGCCTCTAATGTTGGGAATGGAAAACTCAAAACAAATGCTTCAATGAGGGTAATAATGGGAAAATCTAGAGTTATAGGTTTCACCATCCTAGGCATGATATTAATTCGTACTTCATGGGTTGACAATTTCATTGACCAAGGAAAAAACCATTGCAACGCAGCAGATATACCACATCATTTTGCCTAAAATAGTCAATTTGAGCATGAACTGTGGATGACCAGTCCATACCCAGACTAACGTCATAAGGCATCGATGCTTCCACCAAGAGGATCCAATCGAAACTCAGGACTCAAGGGTCAGATCACTCTATTGGAAAGTTTGGGATTATCAAGTCTCATCAAATAGGTATCTCTAGACTTATAGATCAAGACAATGGATTATCCGGAATCTCTATGTATTCAACAAGATTTGTGACATGAAGAAATGATTAGTTCCTATATATTTTAATACAATAGTTTTTAGTAGACACATACCACACCACGAACCATTCCTAGATCCCTTGGGTCATACTCTTTGAAAGCATGCAGCTAATACCTTCAAATGTCCTCCAACTCCTTGACCATGATGGGGACCACATTGGGGTATTGGTTGTAACATGTCAAAAATAATAGCACCTCCTACTACCATCCTAACTGCTCTTCCATATCTGCTGCCCTACAAATTCATCTTTCCTTATAACATCCTCTTCTTGAAACATTGTTACACATCTATGTCCTTTACACTGACTTCAATTTTCTGATTTCCCACTACTGACATCAACTGGATGTATCTCTTCAACCAATGAATTTTTCAACCACAAACAATTTCTCTAACACCATAATATAATTATGAATGCATATTGTAATAGTTATGGATCAGATCTCCTTAAAAACAACTCATACAGAGGTAAAATCCTTAAAGCATTGGTCGTATCGTATTCATCGAGTACCTGGAATGGTCGGTATGCCTCAACGAAAACTTAGTTACCGACATGTCATCCTGTAAAAGCTATAGAAAATCGTTGGAATACAGACCCTTTAGTGTTTTTAATGGAAATAGATTCCTTATCTAAATATGTTTCTCAAGATCTCTCTACATAAGAGACACCACTTCATAAGGTCAAAGTAATGTAAACCATGTCATCGCCCTAATGGGAAATGTAAAAGGATCACTTCTAGGACTACCATCTAATCATATAGTTCTCTGGATAGATGGAAACTCGGTAACCACGTCAAGAAAGTATACAGACACCTATGATTTATGATCACCTCAGAAACTAATGGGTATCTATCACTTAATCTTTTGTGAGACATCGAGACTACATGTGTCCTCTACCAGAAGTGTCGGTTGTAACTGATGACTAACTGAAAATGGTATTGTTGGGACACCACCTGAAGGTTCTGTAATGACTCGAATCTGAAGCCACTCAACTGGTACCCCATTCCTGTTTCACCACATAACCTCAAGCATATTTCCCCAAATGCTAGAGGCTACCGACTAGCAGTGAGGGCCTCGGTGAATTATTGGAGAAACTAGGACATCATTTGGTAAGGTATACAAGTTAAAGGAAATAAAAGACAATAGTAGAAGTAGTAAATAGTATACAATAACTGAAACTAAACAGCGGAAGCAGTGTATAATGTAATAATCATACAACAAGGTACATGTATCTAAGGAAATAAGCTAACACAACAAATTGCTGAATACAACTAAGAAAAGAGGTAGTAAAAGTAAACAGCAACCCCCGCAGCATCGCAAGCATAATCTCGGTCCTATACTTCCCAGCTCCAACCAACAATCATGTACCTAAAGTAGATGGGACACAATCTCTATCCACACCTACAACCATATAACCTATTTGGGCCGAAAATCAGGACCCAAACAGGGTGTGAGACTAATCCCGGTAGGCAATCACCATAAGATCTGTGCCCTACCATTAGTAAGAAATATAACAAAATTAAAGGAAATAAATGCAGCAGAGAAACATGACTACTCTAATGTAAACAATCCATCCAATATCCATTCACATTTATTTATTTATTTAATTCACTCATTAAATAATCAACCAAGGAATCTAGAAACCATATCTATACTCTCAAGTCATAGCAAGTAACACATCAGGTACCTCAACAAACTACCTAAATAGCAAGACGTACAAAACCCAATCTTGTTCTTTGCCTTGGTGGACTCATCACAACCAACCAAACAATATTCATGGTGACTCTCGGGGTGGATCACACTAGAAGAACCCTCTAGTCAAGTAAACATAAAAAGGCACATACACTCTCGGAATCTCTCACCGTCAATTACCCTACGGTCTTGCGACGATTGCTATAGATTCTCAGAGGATGAACTTACATATAATTTCCCCTATACTCTCGATACGTAACTAAAGAAACTCTAAGGAATCAAAAACTCCCATTTTTGTAGGTCCTGCAAACGATACTAATTTATAACAAACTCTCTAGGGAGTCCCTTAATCATCAATTCCCTCTGTAGTCTACAACACCAGGTTCCCACAGCCCTGAGTAGTGTAGTCGTGTAATTGAATATTAGTAGCCCAATGTAAGGTCAAAAAACTACTTGGAAAATAGCTACAATTCATCAAAATCATATAAACAGTAGGATATACATGTAATAAACAATATCAATGCAAGGAAAAAATTTAACAAGGTCTGCCTCACATGAAACCTAAGACAAACGGCGATAAATAGCCAAAACAGGGAGAACACCCATGGGGTGATCCTCAAACAAGCTAACAAGAAATTATCAATCATCTAATAACCTCAAGCATTCATGAAATCTAAGGCAGATCACTAAACATGATCAAAACCGTAACCCAATATTCCAAATACATGGGTATCCAACACTTTTGCACCAAAACTCAAATACATTCAACGTGGGGCAACAAACCACCTACCTCGATCATAGAAGATCGATATACTTGAGCCTCGGCCCGTGAATTAGATTATAATGGAGAAGATCTGTACAAACATCTAAAACATTCAATCCCAAATAACTCTCACAAGAGAAGTAATCCGGAAACATTACCAAAGAAGAACCAAGAAATCACTGCTACGATTCTATTATAACCGACGGAGTTCGATTCGGAAAACTGGTGACGGATCGATGGTTCGAGAATATTTGGCCTCTTTGGACGCTCTAGATGTAATTAGACAAAGGAGAAGATGAAAACTGGTTTAAGACGCGACCCCGGTCTGATTAATGAAATAAATAAGAAAAGTACATGGTGTGTACTTCATGAGTACACAATGTGTACTCACCTTTTCCATACACCGCATTAAGTGGCCTCTTCATCACCGCCACACACTGTGTGTGTGGCCCAGACACAGCCAGCATACGGCATCATGTGGGTGAAAAGTACACGGCATGTGCTCCTAAATCACGCGGCTTGTACTTCAAAAATTTCCAGATTCTTCTATTTTCCTCTTTTTCTAAAAAACGACCAGAAAAGGGAAAACATACATGAAAAAAGGTCTGAGTTATTAAAAACATCCCCCCTTAAAAAATTCATCCTACAATTTTCCTAGCAAGGTGGCGAAGAAGAAACCTCGAACAAATCTGGCCACTTTGATCGCATATCGGCCTCCCTCTCCCATGTCTCGTCCTGTACACGGTCATGCTGCAATAGCACCCGTAACAGAGAAACAGACCTGCCATGGAGTATCTTTGAACTACGATCAACAATCGAGATAGGATGCTCCTAAAATGATGCATCCTTCTTCAACTCAACTTCCTCGAGTTGAAAAACATGAGACAAGTCTGAGAAATAGCGGCGAATCTGAAAAACATGGGAGACGCCATGCATATCCTGGTACTTCTGAGCTAACTTCAACCTATAAGCAACCAGCCCGACTCTCTCCATAACCTCAAATGGCCCGATGTATCTCGGTGAAATCATACCCTGACTCATGATCCTCTTGTGTTCAAACCTCGGGGTAACAGGTAGGAAAACCTGATCCACGACCATAAACTGTAGTTGTCGTCTCTGCTGATCTGCAAAATATTTCTACCGAGACTGTGCAGTAGCCATCCTTTTTTGAATTAACTCTACCTATTTTGTGTCTCCTGAACAAGACGATGTCCCAGCATAGCTGCCTCTCTTACCTCCAGCCAACAAAAGGGTGATCGACATGACCTATAGTACAAAGCCTCGTAAGGTGACATCTGAATAGTTTCTTGAAAACAATTATTGTAGGAAAAATCCACTATAGGTATATGTTTCTCCCAATAACCTCCCAAATCGATGCAACATGCCTGTAGCATGTCCTCTAGCACCAGAATCATATGCTCGGACTGTCCATCTGTCTTGGGATGGTCAGCTGTACTAAGAAGTACATGTGTACAAAAAGTCCTCTTTAGCCCTTTCCATAAATGCAACTTAAAGCGAGCGTCCCTATCTAAAACGATAGTACTCGGAACCCCATGCAAGAATAAAAATCTCACGGATGTAAAACCACACATGATCATCAACACCGAAAGTATCCTTAATTATCATGAAGTGAGAAACCTTCATGAACCTGTTAATGACAACCCATACTAAGTCATTCCCTCGAGGCGATCTCGGTAACCCTGTCACGAAATCCATCGCGACATCATTCCACTTACACTTGGGAATGGGTAACTTCTATAAAAGCCCTGCTGGTCGCTAGTGCTCCGCCTTCACCAGCTGATAGGTGGAACATCTAATGACAAAATCCAGCAACATCTCTCTACATACCTGGCTAGCAATACTGGCGGTGTAGATCACGATACATCTTGGTGACGCTAGGATGAACTTCCCAATCTAAGGAATGAAAGTATCACATTATCTCCTAGTGCATATCAGCTGGAACCCATACGCATCATTTGAATCAAAAGATCTCATACTCTCCTTCAGTCCATCCGGAAGGAGGGTCCTCTACTGACACACTCTCCCTCAGGACTAGGCCTTCATAATTTGATAGCTGCCTCATTCAAAATCGGTAATGAAGCGTCAAGGTAACAGCTACAGAAGATAGGAAACTATGTTCTTTTCTATTGTGTACCTACAAATTCATCTCAAAGAACTGGGCAATAAGTTTCCACTCACTGCTGGCCTCTTGAACTTCCTGTATCTGAGTCCTCCTGCTCAGTGCATCATCCACTGCATTGCCTTTTCCAGGCGTATAGGCAAGTTTGAAATCGGAAGACTGCAGGTACTCAACCCACCTATGCTGTCTCAGATTCAAGTCACGCTGTGTGAAGATATACTTGATGCTCTTGTGGTTAGTATATACCACTAAATGATCTCCGAGATGATAATGTCTCCAATAACGCAAAGCATGAACAACTGCAGCCAACTCCAGGTCATGCGTATGATAGTTCCTCTCATGTGGCCTCAACTACAAAGATCCATACCCAAAAACATGATCCTCCTTCATATGTAATGCTTTGTGCCTAATGCCAGATGCATCACTGAAAACTGTATAAATCTTTCCTGGATTCAAAAAAACTTGAATCGGTGCTGACTTCAATCTCTCGTTCAGCTACTAGAAGGCTGAATCGCTGGCTTCTAACCAAACATACTTCACCTCTTTCTTAGTGAAGCCCTTAAACAACGCTACTAGGTGTGAGATGTCTTGTATAAACCGCATGTAGGAACGAGACAACCCTAATAATATTCTTACCTCAAAGACGATCATTAGCTTCTCCCAGGTGACTACTGCTCTAACCTTCTCTTGGTCTACTAATACTCTTGTCTCTGAGATGACATGACCCAGGAAGTGACCCCCGTCCATCCAAAAGTGGAACTTTGTGATCTTATCAGATAACTGGTGATCCCTCAGTGTACTGAAAACGATCTCATGATGGGTAGCATGGTCGTATCGAGTGTGAGATTACACCAAGATGTCGTCCATGAAAACCACCACGAAGGAATCCTATTAAGGATGGAAAGCTCTGTTCATCAATTCGATGAAAACTGTTGGTGTGTTCGTGAGACTGAACGGCATAACAAAATACTCATACAGAAAATACCTGATTCGGAAGACTGTAAGAGGTATATCAGATTTTATGACATGCAACTGATGGTAACCGGATCTCAAGTCGGTCTTTGAGAGCACTCTGGCTCCCCGAAGCTGATCAAAGAGATCATCTATCCGTGGAAATGGATATCGGTTCGTGAAGATCAACTGGTTCAACTTCCAATAATCTACACAAAGCCTACGGGTTTCGTCTGCCTTCTTCGCAAACAGGACATGCGAACGCCAAGGAGAAGTACTGGGTTGGATAAAACCACTTGTCTACAACTCCTCCAACTACTTCTTGAGCTCCATCAGCACTGGTGTAGCCATACTATAAGGAGGAATGGACATCGGTCCCACTCCTGGCAGAAACTCAATAGGGAAGTCTACATCTCACTCCAGAGGAAATTTTGAAAAGTCTTCTGGAAAGACATCTGGAAGGCGATCAACCACTATAGGAAATTTTTCCTGAGAAGTCCCGTGGTCAACCAGCTATAAGCTAGAAATCTGGGCTATAACACTACCCAACCCATGATGCTCTGGTCCAACTCTTCTCTCCTGGACATCCAATTCGCCCTTATGATGAAAATATCCACCCTACGGTAATGTGAAACTCACCTTGTGGTGATAACAATCGAAAAAGGCCTAGAAGGGGACTAACCAGTCCATCCTAAGAATGACATCATAGCCTTCCATCTCCAAAACATAGAGACTCCATGAAAAATGACACCCACCAACCTCGAGGGGTCAGTCTAAGAACTGACGCATGCTAGCAGTTATAATTCCCAAGGGAGTGTCTTACGTCATCAAATACTCATAAGTATAAACAGTATGTCTAAGGATTTCCACAGTATGCACAGAAATAAATCTATGAGAATATCATGTATCGAAAAGTGCAGAAGATAAAGCTGAGGCTACTAAAATCAAACCTTGAACTGTAGAAGGTACATGATACTGCTTCTGATGAATCTTCTCTACATCAAAAGTTTGGCCAGTACCACAGACCTATGTAAGAGCATGAGATCCCTATGCTGACCCTCCCTAAGCCTAACTACTTCATCCATGGCCTCTATGCTGGCCTGAACGACCTGATGAACTACAACCCTCAGTTTGCTGTGGAACTAGTAATCCTGTTTCTGTGCGCGGATTTGAAACTGATCCTCTTTCACTAGCCTTGGGAAGAAAAACCTTGCAGAAGCGCTGCAGATGACCCATCTTGTTTCATGATCGGCACTCTACTGTGTCCGTCAAGTACTGTGGTTTATTATTCCCACTACTTCCACACTGATAGGACAACACTTGGTTTCCAGAAGGAAGGTATCGTCTACTAGAAGAATACCTCGCTTCCTCGAGTCACCTCATGTAGACTCTTGGTGGTGCTTCCTGCTGTCTGTATGGAAAGAATCAGCCCTTGAAGCTGAACCGCCCAGGTCCACAGCTCCAGTCTCCCTCAGGTTTCTCTCCATAATATGTTTCTAGTTGACTATCAGAGTGATATAAGTCAACTGAATGATGCTCACCTGTGACATGATGTCAGGTATGTGGCCTTCCTCAAACTTCCTCCCCAAAAACAGCTCGTTATTCCCCAAAATGGGAGCGAAACACTGTAACACTATAAAGATGGAGGAATACTCTATAACTGTGAGAGTACCCTACAGAAGGTTCAAGAAGTCTTTGGCTCTGTCAGCCCTCAGCGTCGACGGGTAGAAGTAGTCGTACAACGTACGCATAAACTAATACCAAGCCATAGCCTATTGGCGCCCTTTCTGTGAAACCACATCCCACCATCTCTTAGAGAAATATCACAACATATATGTCATGAGAATCACTCTCCTCTACATAGGTGTCTCTAGATGCTTGAAAATGGTCAGCATGGCATCTATCCAAGACCCTGCAGCCTAAACGCCTCCATCCCCTGTGAACGTGGGAGGGTGCTGCTACTGAAAAACTCGTTTCTGCTCTGCTATAGACAGGGCAAGATGCTGAACTCCCTGGAAGGTTTTCCTGAATCTCAGGAAACCCTCTCTAAACTGAGCATCGACACCAATGTCTGGGATTAGTGCATGTTCCATGTCCAGAATGATAGGTAGAACTACTAGTAGTCCCTGATCTTCTGTATCAGGCATATGGTCACTACCTGGTTCCTGACATATAACGGTAGGACATCTTGGTGCCATAGCTCTGAAAGGTCAAAATAACACCATCATTAACGATGAAAAAAAGGTGAAACTTAAGGGAGCAAAATGGAATAGGAGAGAAAAACTAAAAAAATGAAAATTTGGGAAACATGACTACACGACCTATAGTATTACTACACTTCGTGTTTCTTAAATGTTTACCCTGGGCATGTACCTTGGCCATACATGGCTGTGTAAACAACCTGGAAACATGGCATGTTATTAAACTACATGAGGTGTACTAACTGTTTTCCTCCCTGCCTGTTCACTCCTACACGGCTGGGAACACAGACTGTCCCAGCAGGAAACTACACGACATGCTTGTCCACTACACGACGTATCCTTTAGATCTCTCCCCTGTCCGTGTCGTTAGTCACACGGATTGGTACACAGACCACTACTATGCAGCATGTCAAAGGAGACACGGCGTGTACTTGACATGCCTTACCTGGCCCATGTTGTTAGTGCCACGGCCTGACACACAGTCATCACTTCAAAGCATGTTTCATAAGGACACGTCGTGTACGCAGAAGGATAACACCAACCTGTACTGTTGAATAAACGGCCAGCTACATAGCCAACTATACATGGAATGTTCCCAAGGGACACATCGTGCACTTGAAGGAAAACCTTGGCCCGTCTTGTTCATGTCACGACCGAATACCAATTGCAGACAACACGGCATGGTAAGCATTTACAAGGTGTGTTCCTACAAGAATCTTTACAACCCCATGTCTCTGCCCAACATAGTCAGGGACATGGCTAAAACCTACACGACGTATATGCATAAAGTACACGCCATGTATTCTGGTTTATTCCGGATAGTAACCTCAGAATTGAACAGGAACCCAGAAAACATAGAAAACAAGTGTTAAGGTGCCAAATGTCGATCCGTGGGGGCCCATACTGTAGAACTCAGGTTTTTGGCCCTGTTAGACTTTGGAATGTTTCTACGAATAATTCCAGAGCTAGGCGCGAAGACGGTGTGCGATTCCGAGGCCCGGTGTGCCCGGAATTAATTTTATAAAAATATTAAGTATTTTTATACTATGCACGTGGCAGGGGTGTGATATATCCAAAACGGTAGCTCGGAACTGGAATCTGAGGGCACGGTTGCGTCCGGAACGTGCCGTCTACCTTAGGCGAGGTGTAAACATTGCGGGCGCGGGCCTGCGGTGAGAAACACCACTAGGGGCATTTTCATAAATAAGTGGAGAAGTTAGTGGGCGACCGTTGGCTCGAATAACTTCTAAACGGAGTCTCGGATGGAAACTCTGAGTCCGCTGTTGCATTCAGAATGACGCGTTTACCCTAGGGGTGACCTTACTTTTGTTCGCATCGGGCATCGGGTCCGAGGCGGGTTTGGCGTCGGCGGGCGAATGATATAAATATCAGCGCCACCCCTTATCATTCCTCTCGATGTTCTACACCGTTCTTCGCCGCCGCTCCGCCTAATCGAGCAAACGAAGCGCCCACGAGCTCGGAATTCGACGACAGACGTTTCAGGAGCGCGCAACGGAAGCTCTGGAGCGCGGATCTGAGGCAGAACGTCGGCGTTTCGCCCGCAAGGTAGGCGGTTTGAGTTTTGAAATCCCGGACCCCGTTTTTTTGTTGCTTTTCTTCAAATCGTTATAAGGGTTGTATATTTTGGGTCCCGAGGTTTCCGAAACATGTTTCAGATCTGATTTTGGATCACCGGGGTGCTCCCGGGGGTCCCCGGAAGTTTTTCTGGCAGAAATCCCGGATTCCGGCGGCGGCCATGGCGGAATCCGGCGAGGCAGGGCGGCGGCGCGGCGGTTTCCGGCGACGGCGCGGCAGAATCCGGCGGCGGTGCGGTGGTTTCCGGCGAGGCTGGCGGTGGTCCGGCCAGGATTTTCCGGGGGTTCTTTAAACCCCCATAACTCGCAAACCATAACTCCTATTTGGGAGCCATTTGCAGCGACGCGCTCCTTGCGTCGATACGGACCTTTTGAACTCACTTCGAGGGTTTAAAGGTTCAGGATCGTGGCCCGGGAGCTAGAAACGTCGTATAAAATAATATTATTTTATTATTTTACGACTTCGGGCCGTTGTAACTTCTACCCGGAGCGTCCGATTGACGTGCCGTCAGTGGCGTTGAGACCCTGAGGGTACGCCGGACTATTTGAGATGGTTTCCGGGTGTTGGGACTGAGAACGGGGTGCGGGC
This sequence comes from Viscum album, assembly GCA_963277665.1. Taxonomy (NCBI): domain Eukaryota; kingdom Viridiplantae; phylum Streptophyta; class Magnoliopsida; order Santalales; family Viscaceae; genus Viscum; species Viscum album. Next base: position 1,023,689,227 of record OY728143.1, read on the forward strand.
CCCACGAGGCCGGGTTCTGGCGTTTGCGGAGAAACGCAGCTTTTGCACCAGGAGTCCGATTTTGGCGGATAAATAGTCGATCCTGTGTGTTTTTCCGAGGGGATCGAAATGTTGCGATCCGTTTGATGAGTTTCGGAATCCAGGCATTGGCCCCACCCGAGCTGGCCTTCGGTGAATAGTACCTTTTTCACCGGGTGTCCGTTTTGGACGAGCAAGTATTCGATTCCGCTTTTTTTTTCCGAGGGGATCGTCGTGGTATGGTCCGCTTGATGAGTTTTGGGATCGTTGTGTGGGCCCCGCACGGGCTAGCTATGGTGAATTGTGTCTTTTTAACCGGTGCTCCATTTCGGGCGAGTAAATAGCCTATCCTGTGTGTTTTTCCGCGTGGAACGCGATGGTGGCCTCGGTTTTGGCTTAGGAGGTGCACAGTGTGGCGTTGTGGTGGGTCGATCGGGTTAGTGATGTTTGGACCAGTAGTGGTTGAGGGTTCTCCCTTGGTTCGTTCCTACGAGGGTTCGTGTGGCATCACAACCTTCGTATGGGTTTGTGATCCTCTCGATGGGATGTTTTAAACTGTTATAGTTGTGGTATCCCTCCGGTGGTCCCGGAGTGGATCCTCTAGCATCTTTACCCTAGATTAGGTTCTTGGTATTGCTGTGACCGCTTATTTACGGGTGGCGATCCCCTATCTAGCAGGTTAACCCCGTAGGGTTTGTGGCATCATCGAAAATATGATCCCCTATGCGGTGGGCGGTGCTCAGTAGGGTTGTGGCATCGTCAGGTATACGATCCCCTACTCAGCATGTGGTTTATAGTAGGGTTACAGTATCGTTGGTTATGCGATCCCCTACTCAGTGTGTGGTTTCAGTAGGGTTGCGGCATCATCGGTTCGATCCCCAACATCGTGAGTTGTACCAGATAGGGTTCTGGTATCATCGTGACCATATTTATATGGACGATGATCCTCTATCTAAGTGTGGAGTTTCTCTCGAGTGCGAGATCAGGTTGTGGTATCCCCCAGCGGATCATGGGTGTGATCCCCTATCTGTGAGAACTACGTATGCCAGATCGGGTCGTGGTATCCCCCAGCGGACCCTGGGAGTGATCCCCTATCTATGAGCTACATATACCGGAGTGGGTCTTGGTATCCCCAAGCGGACCCTAGCAGCGATCCCCTATCCGCGGAGTTTGGAGGTTTTATTGTTTCAGCACTGTTTCCTCAATGATGTTATCCGACGAGTGTGGTCTCTCGGGTGAGCGTCTGAGATGTTTGTTTGGGACCCGATGGAGTGTATCTCTCGGATGAGTGTCATCTGGTATGACAGTGATCATGGGGTGTACTCTCCTGGTTGGGACAGTTGCTGGTGATGAGGTCGGTACCTCTTGTGTCTTTGTGGCGTGAGATGAGTATATCTGGATTGTTCAAGGTGTATGTATGGGCATACACCTGAGCTCAGCTGAGCTGACTAGTTGTGTTTAGCCGAGGATGGTCATGACATGGAGTTTCTCTCTCGTCTGGGTTCCCTCTGGCTGGGTTGAGCGGACTGTTGCCTTTTAGTTTCTCCCTTGGGTTTTGGGGTTTTGGGGTGCCTACTGAGTATGTTTATACTTACCCATGCACGGGCATTGCCCGCGCATTTTTGTGTCTTGTGCAGACCACAGACCTTTTGACGGAGTCCCAGGAGGACCCGGAGCAGGCGGAGCTTAGTGAGCGAGTTGACCGGGGTGTCTATCGGAGCTGTGCCGAGGGATCTTTCCGGCGGATGTTTGTGGCGGCGTTCCCCTTCTTCAGAGCAGGTTAAAAGTGCTTTGTAGTTTTCTTTGGTGGGCCCTGTTTTTCCCTTTGTAATTTTGCTTTTGCACTCTGGTTTGGGATAGATTGTATGCATGCATTTACTTTTGAGTTTCTATATCTCTGCACTGTTGCATGGAGGTGTTTGTGGGTGCGTGTGTACTGGTACCTTAGGCTAATGCCTCCCATGTGTGTGATAGCCTACTCGGCGCTAGTCGCCAGCCCCTGGCCTATTGGAGGTGGGCTTGGGGAGTCGCCGCTTGAGCCCCGTTGGGTCGGGTCGTGACAGAGTGGTATCCGAGGAGGTTCCACCTTTGGGATCTCAGAGCTTAGCTGGTCTAGCTGTGAGTTTGGTTTGGGTTGCATAGCGGTAGTGTTAGGATGTTTCGAGTTCGGCTTTCAGGCCAGGGACTCTAGTGTTGGTGCGGCGGCCGACATATCCATACACCATGACTCTGATAACCTGCCTTTCGACTCGGGACATTCGTACACTGGTTGCAGGGACATAATGGTACATGCATCATATAGGACTGGGTTTTTGGGTTTTCCTTGTCCTTCTTGAGTCAGCTCTCCAGATATACTCTTTGATTGTGGTGTGTCTTGAATGTATCTCAGGATGCCTCCACGACGACACCCATCAAGGGTTCCGCAGCGGGATTGTGGTGACGACCCGCCCCGTGTAGAGGCTGTGGAGCAGGGTGAAGGCTCTAAGGTTGCACCTCCAGGTGGTCTGCCGGTTGAGCAACCACCTGTCGAGCAGCTGATTGTGCCGGCGGTGCAGGACGAGGTTGCGCGCAGGCTGAGTGCGTTGCACGAGTTCCAGAGGCAGCGACCTCTAAAGATCCGGGGTGATCCAGACTCCCAGGCAGCTGATGACTGGCTTGAGGCAGTCACCCAGGTTTTCCGCCTAGTGAGGACACCTCCAGATCAGATGGTGGTCCTAGTGGCGAGCCTTCTACATGGTTCTTCCGAGCGATGGTGGACTTTGGTGACGCAGTCCCATGACGAGGAGATGCTCACGTGGGCAGAGTTTGAGCGGCTCTTTAGGGAGGAGTTCTATCCGGTGACGCTAAGGTCAGTGCGGATCCAGGAGTTTCTACAGCTTCGTCAGGAGAGCATGACTGTGTCGGAGTACTCAGTGAGGTTTACAGACCTGTCGCGCTACTCCCTGGATATGGTTTGAGACCCGTTATTTAGGGCTTGGACCTTGGAGCAGGGCTTACGTAGGGACATCCGAGCAGGTGTGGTTTCCTTTTGCCTGCCCACCTATGCTGTAGTGTTGGAGCGAGCGTTGGTGGTGGAGAGTTTTTTGGCTGAGCAGTTTCCCCCTGTTAGTGCTGGGCACTCAAGGGCTGAGACTTTTTCAGTCGGATCAACATCTGGTAGCTGACGATAGACTCAGGGGTCTGGACGTGGCCGACATTTCAGGAGGCGACCCCAAGATGGAGGATCTGAGCCTCAGGGCTCACAGGGCTCGCAGGCTAGTTTTGGTCAGCCGTAGGAGAGGCGGTGTTACGCTTGCAATGGTCGAGGACATCTTGCTAGAGATTGTCCGACCCGACGTGTTGCTGAGAGGGAGCCGGTCGATGGACCGCCTTGGCATAGGCAGCGTCTCAAGCATGGAGGTCTGCAGGGCGGTGGACGTGGCGGTGGAGCTGGTGCAGCGGGAGGTGGTGGTAGGCAGTACCAGTTGCCACCACCCCCACACCCAGGTGGACCACGCCAAGCTCAGGGAGCTGGTGGTCGAGGGCGAGGACAGCTGCATGCCCTGAAGGCTGTTGACCCAGAGGCACCGCGGATGGATAGAGGTACGCCTTGTGTCTTTTCTACTTACTGCAGTAGTTTGATAGACACTGTTTAGTGGTACCCTCCTTTTTTTGCTTTCTCGAGTTTTGTTCAATGCGTTGGTAAGACCCTATGTGGGTGTTGTTCGACATGCTTTGAATGTGTGAGGCAGAGGGATCCTTCCCCCACCAAGACGCGTTTTTGTGACGCGATTAAAACCGTGCGGGAGAGTCAGTGCCCCCCAAAGCGGATAGTATTGAGGTGTGGTGGATGAGTTCCTCTGACTTATGCATTCGGGCATGGGTGTTATTTGGTGAGCTCGCTGGTGTGTGAGACCCAGTTGAGAGTCCAGTCGCTTTCCTTGTGCTTAGGGCTTTTCGAGGACAAAAAGTTCTAGGGGGGAGGATGTAGTGACTCAGGTTTTTGGCCCTGTTAGACTTTCTAATGTTTCTACGAATAATTCCAGAGCTAGGCGTGAATACGGCGTGCGATTCTGAGGCCCGGTGTGCCCGGAATTAATTTTATAAAAATATTAAGTATTTTTATACTATGCACGTGGCGGGGGTGTGATATCTCCTAAACGGTAGCTCCGAACTGGAATCTGAGGGCACAGTTGCGTCCGGAACGTGCCGTTTACCCAAGGCGAGGTGTAAACTTTGCGGGCGCGGGCCTGCGGTGAGAAACGCCACCAGGGGCGTTTTCGTAAATAAGTGGTGAAGTTAGTGGGCGAGCGTCGGCTCGAATAACATCTGAATAGAGTCTCGGATGGAAAATCTGAGTCCGCCGTTGCGTTCAGAATGACACGTTTAGCCTAGGGGTGACCTTACTTTTGTTTGTATCGGGCGTCAGGTCCGAGGCGGGTTTGGCGTCGGCGGGCGGCTAATATAAATATCAGCCCCCCCCCTTTATCGTTCCTCTCGATGTTCTTCGCCGTTATTCGCCACCGCTCTACCGAATCGAGCAAAAGAAGTGCCCACGAGCTCGGAATTCGATGATAGGCGTTTCAGGAGCGTGCAACGGTAGCTCTGGAGCGCGGATCTGAGGCAGAACGTCGGCGTTTCGCCCGTGAGGTAGGCGGTTTGAGTTATGAAATCCCGGACCCCGTTTATTTGTTTTTATCTTTAAAACGTTATAAGGGCTGTATAGTTTGGGTCCTGAGGTTTCCGAAACATGTTTCGGATCTGATTTTGGAGCACCGGGGTGCTCCCGGGGGTCCCCGGATGTTTTCCGGTGGAAATCCCCGATTCCGGCGGCCGCCATGGCGGAATCCGGCGAGGCAGGGCGGCGGCGGCGTGGCAGTTTCCAGCGACGGCGGCGTCGGCGCGGCGGAATCCGGTGGCGGTGCGGTGGTTTCCGGTGAGACTGGCGGTGGTCCGGCCAGGATTTTCCAGGGGTTATTTAGACCCCCGTAACTCACAAACCGTAACTCCGATTTGCGAGCCGTTTGCAGAGACGCACTCCTTGCGTTGAGACGGACCTTTTGAACTCACTTAGAGGGTTTAATGGTTTGGGATCGTGGCCTGGGATCTAGAAATGGCGTATAAAATAATATTATTTTACGACTTCGGGCCGTTGTAACTTCTACCCGGAGCGTCCGATTGATGTGCCGTCAGTGGCGTTGAGACCCTGATGGTAAGACGGACTATTTGAGATGGTTTCCGGGTGTTGGGACTGAGAATGGGGTGCGGGCCCCATGAGGCCGGGTTCTGGCGTTTGCGGAGAAATGCAACTTTTGCACCAGGAGTCCGATTTTGGCGAATAAATAGTCGATCGTGTGTGTTTTTCCGAGGGGATTGCAATGGTGCGATCCGTTCGATGAGTTTCAGAATCCAGGCGTGGGCCCCACCCGAGCTGGCCTTCGGTGAATAGTACCTTTTTCACCGGGTGTCCTTTTTGGATGAGCGAGTAGTTGATTCCGCTTGTTTTTTCGAGGGGATCGTCGTGGTATGGTCCGCTCGATGAGTTTTGGGATCATTGTGTAGGCCCCGCACGGGCTAGCTATGGTGAATAGTGACTTTTTCACCGGTGCATCGTTTCGGGCGAGTAAACAGCCTATCCTGCGTGTTTTTTCGCGTGAAACGCGATAGTGGCCTCGGTTTTGGCTTAGGAGGTGCGTAGTGTGGCGTTGTGGCGGGTCGCTCGGGTTAGCGATGTTTGGACCAGCAGTGGTTGAGGGTTCTCCCTTGGTTCGTTCCTACGAGGGTTCGTGTGGCATCACAACCTTCGTATGGGTTTGTGATCCTCTCGATGGGATGTTTTAAACTGTTAGAGTTGTGGTATCCCTCCGGTGGGCCCGGAGTGGATCCTCTAGCATCTTTACCCTAGATCGGGTTCTTGGTATTGCTGTGACCGCTTATTTACGGGCGGCGATCCCCTATCTAGCAGGTTAACCCCGTAGGGTTTGTGGAATCATCGGAAATATGATCCCCTACGCGGTGGTCCGTGCTCAGTAGGGTTGTGGCATCGTCGGGTATACGATACCCTACTCAGCATGTGGTTTATAGTAGGGTTACGGTATCTTTGGTTATGCGATCCCCTACTCAGCGTGTGGTTTCGGTAGGGTTGTGGCATCGTCAGTTCGATCCCCTACATCGCGAGTTGTACCAGATAGGGTTCTGGTATCATCGTGACCATATTTATATGGACGATGATCCTCTATCTGAGTGTGGAGTTTCTGTCGAGTGCTAGATCGAGTTGTGGTATCCCCCAGCGGATCCTGGGTGTGATCCCCTATCTGTGAGAACTACGTATGCCAGATCGGGTCGTGGTATCCCCCAGCGGACCCTGGGAGTGATCCCCTATCTGGGAGCTACGTATACCAGAGTGGGTCTTGGTATCCCATAGCGGACCCTAGCGGTGATCCCCTATCCGAGGAGTTTGGAGGTTTTGTTGTTTCAGCGCTGTTTCCTCAATGATGTTATCCGACGAGTGTGGTCTCTCGGGTGAGCGTCTAAGATTCTTGTTTGGGACCCGATGGAGTGTATCTCTCGGATTAGTGTCATCTGGTATGACAGTGATCATGGGGTGTACTCTCCTGGTTAGGACAGTTGCTGGTGATGAGGTCGGTACCTCTTGTGGCTTTGTGGCATGAGATGAGTATATCTGGATTGTTCAAGGTGTATGTATGGGCATACACCTGAGCTGAGCTGAGCTGACTAGTTATGTTTAGCCGAGGATGGGCACGAGATGGAGTTTCTATCTTGTCTGGGTTCCCTCTGGCTGGGTTGAGCGGACTGTTGCCTTTTATGTGCTCCCTTGGGTTTTGGGTTTTTGAGGTGCCTACTGAGTATGTTTATACTCACCCCTGCATGGGCTTTGCCCGCACATGTTTGTGTCTTGTGCAGACCACAGACCTTTTGATGGAGTCCGAGGAGGACCCGGAGCAGGCAGAGCTTAGTGAGCGAGTTCACTGGGGTGTCTACCGGAGCTGTGCCGAGGGATATTTCTGGCGGATGTTTGTGGCAGTATTCCCCTTCTTCAGAGCAGGTTGGACGTGCTTTGTAGTTTTCTTTGGTGGGCCCTGTTTTGCCCTTTGTACTTTTGCTTTTTCACTCTGGTTTGGGATAGATTGTATGCATGCATTTACTTTTCAGTTTCTATATCTCTGCACTATTGCATGGAGGTGTTTGTGTGTGCGTGTTTACTGGTACCTTAGGCTAATGCCTCCCATGTGTGTGATAGCCTACTCGGCGCTAGTCTCCAGCCCCTGGGCTATTGGAGGCGGGCTTGTGGAGTCGCGGCTCGAGCCCCGTTGGGTCGGGTCGTGACACATACTCCCCACGAATCAATGATTGGCATCATAACAATGCATATAACAAGTAAAAAAGTATAACAACTCACGATCCACGAAATTCTGATCCTTGAGGGCCCAAAACAACTCTATGACCAAAGTTTGGAGTCCATGATAAAGACGCTCCAATCAAACGATACCCTATCAACATAGCAGATATTCTATAACAGCTGCTATCACAACAACATGCATCTTCTATCAAAAGTTCTATCACAACATCATCAAAATTCTTATGCAATCTAGATTGAATGGAAAAATTCATGACATGTGATTTTACAAAAAGTGTCATTATGATGCATGAGATGGAATACCCTCATCTCATCGGGTTGCAACAAAATAAAACAAAAATCAGACAAACAATAATAGCACAAAACTAGTCCACCACCCAATAGTGAAATCAACTAAACTGCAACATTTAAAAAAACTCGAAAATTGCAATATTCGAGGTAATTTGGCATTTTCCTTGTACACAGGTTCTAGAACGCCCGGGCACAACTATTTACCATTTACCTATTCTGTCTTATCCCTGTCTAATGTCGCTAAACACTAAGTCAATAGAAAAAGAAGAAACTCCTCTGATAACACATTATAACGACCCGAATCCGGAGCCACTCAACTGGTGCCCCATGCCAGATTCGCCACATGACATCGGTCACATTTTCCCAAACGCCAGAGGCTGCTGACTAGCAGCGAGAGGATTTGTGAGATATTGAGGAATCTATGCCCTCATTTTGTAAGGTATACAAGGTAACAGAAATAAAAGACAATAGAGGAAGTAGTAAATAGCATACAATAACTAAAACTAAACAGCGGAAGCAGTGTATAATATAATAATGATGCAGCATGGTACATGAATCTAAGGAAAGCAGATAACACAACAACGTGCTGAATACAACTGAGAAAAAATTTCCTAAAATTAAACAACATCACCAGTAGCATCGCAAGCCTAATCGCGGTCCTATGCTCCCCATCTCCATCCATGAATCATGTAACTGAAGTAGAAGAGCCACGATCCCTATCCACACCTGCAGCCATATAACTTGTTTTGTCCAAAAAGCAGGGCCCAGACAGGGTGTGAGACTAATCCTAGTAGGCAATCACCAAAATATTTGTGCCCTACTATCAGTGAGCAATATAGAAAAGTAAAGGAAATAAATGCAGTAGAGAAACATGAGTGCTCTAATGTAAACAATCCTACCAATATCCATCCAAATTTATTTATTAATTTCATTCACTCATTTAATTATCAACCATGGAATCTAGAAAGCAACTTTACACTCTCATGGAATAACAAGTAACACAACATGTATCTCAATAGACTACCTAAACATGAAGAAGTAAAAAACCCAAGCATGTTCTTTGGATTGGTGGACTTGTCACAACCAACCAAACAATATTCATGTGACTCTCTGGGTGGGTCACACTGGCATACCCCTATAGTCAAGTAAACATACAATGAGACAGACACTCTAGGAAGCTCTCACCATCAAATCCCCTACGGGCTTGCAACGATATCTAGAGACTCTCTGAGGAAGAACTTGTGTCTAATTCCCCCTATAGTCTCGATACATAACTAAGGAAACTCTAAGGGATAAAAAAGTCTCATTCTTGTAGTTCATACGAATGATACTAATTTATAACAGACTCTCTATTGAATCCCTTAATCGTCAATTCCCTCTTTAGTCTACCACACCAGGTTCCCATAACCCTGAGTAGTGTAGTCGTGCGTAATCAACTGTTAGCAGCCCATGGTAAGCTCAACAAAATACTTGGATAATAGCTACAATGAATCAAAAGCATATAAATAATATTAAATACATGCAATCAACTATATCATGGAATGAAATCAATGCAACAAGGTATGCCTCACAGGCAAGCAAAGCCAAACGACAATAAAAATCTAAAACCGGGGGAACACCCATTGGGTGATCCTCAAACATGCTAACAAGAAATTATCAATCATCTAATAACCTCATGCATACAATAAATCTATGGTAGATAACAAAAAAGGATCAAAACCCTAACCAGAGATACCAGATACATGGGTATCCAACGCTTTTTCACCAAAAACACAATGACATTCAACGTAGGGCAACAAACCACCTACATCAATACTAGGAGACCAATATACTTGAACATTGGCCCATGAATCAATATAGAATGGAGAATATCTTCAAAAACATCTAATACGTTCAACCCCAGATAACTCTGACAAGAGAAGGAATCATGAACATGGTCAATGAAAAACCAAGAACTCTCCACTACTGTTCTATTGCAACCGACGACGTTCAATTCAAATAACTAGTGACAGATGATGGCTCGGAGAAATTTCAGCATCCTTGGATGCTCGCGACTTAATAAGGCGGAGAAGAAGATGAACATAGGTTTAATACGTGACTCTAGTCCGATTAATGAAATAAAAAGAAAAGTACACGACATGTACTTCCTGAGTACACGGCGTGTACTATCCCTTTCCGTACACCGCATTAAGCGGCATCCACATCACCGCTACACACTGTGTGTGTGGCCCGGACATGGCCCACACATGGAATCACACGGGAGAAAATTACACGACATGTACTCATAAAGTACACGGCGTGTACTTAGAAAATTTCCAGATTCTTCTATTTTTCCTCTTTTTCTCAAAAACGACCAAAAAAGGAAAAATACACTTGAATGGAAGGTCCAGGTCCTTACAAGTACCATCTCGGAAAATAGTCCTTGTGCCGATGCTTCATCACTTAGTTGACCATTCTCATTGTAACACACTGGAATTGTGGATGGTTTTCTACATGGAGGCTTATTGAAATATAATCACGATGAACAACGGTCAAAAGGTCATACCTGGTGAGGTGTCTCAAAAGAGATAAAGGGAAAAAAAATCAATACACATGAAACTACTTTTTCATATACAGAGTTAGAAATAGAATCCATGGTCCTAGTTTATGGATACGTCAGTTACCACACCAACATTATACTCTCTAGACTGAAATATGAACTCAAGAAACATAACACTATTACCCTCATTCAAAATACATACTCTTAGTTCATCTGGGGGAACTGAATGCCCATTGATACCACTTTTTCAGAACCTATCCCCCAGGCCCATATTGTGACTACCCGAAGTGTGCCTTTCATAGGCCAGGGGCTAGTGACTAGAACCAAAAAGGAAAAAACTGAAAAGGGAAGAAATTTCCTTTAAACCTATACACATATATACATGGAACACATCACACAAAAAACATAACAAAAAAGGAGTACTAAAACCACTATTAAATACCACCAATGAGAGTAAAAATAATTATTGAAATTAATATGGTCTAGTATTCATGACCAACTGAATGAGTAGAACAACACAAGGAAAATATGATGCAGATATTATCTTCCATGGATCGTACCTGAAGGTTAGGTATAACTCATCATTGCAGCTCACTATGTAAATCAGTGACCTTCATGTATAGTTTGGATTTTGCTCTCAAAAGGCTCAGTTAAGGTTTCTATCATCTGTAGAAGACACAACAATGTGCAGGTGAAGCCCATTAATGGGTGAGTATAACAAAACTCAGTAGGGACCCTGGGACCCCTAAAGGCCTATCAATATTCCTCAAGGTAAAACCATAATGAATAAACAAAATCCTTAGACATAATGTAAAAGACTCAGCTCACATAAGGTATAACATAAAGAACAAAGGTTAGGATGATTAGTCGTAAAGCTATATCATCATATTCTAGTGAGATATTCTACTATTGATCCATGAAGGGTCATTGTACTACTGATCCCCAAAGGGCATCACATTTTTTGAATCATGAAGGGTTTCTCTACTACTAATCCACATAGGGCCAATCAGCTGTAGATTCATGGTAGGTCTCACTGCAACTGATTCTTGTAAGTTCATACTGCTGTTGATCCACGAAGGGTCTCTCCTAGTCTTTTATATGATGGGTCTCTTTTATGCTAATCCACAAAGGGTTTTTTTAATGTCGATACATGAAAGGTTTCTTTTATTCTTATCCATAATGGTTTGCTTTAATTTCGATTCATAGAGGGTCTATTTTATGTTGATTAATGAAGAGACACTTTTATGATGATCCATGAAGGGTCTCTCTTTATTCATCTTGTCAGAGCCAGTCACAGGATTCCCTCACTTATCACTCGGGATTTCTAGAAGATCCTCTCCATAATCCATTAGTAATATCTGGACCACCATAAATATCAAAATAGTAGAAACCCTAAAGACTATCCTATCATAAGGTTTACAACGTGACAAACAACGCATCAAACAGACACCTGATATGTATGATATAGGTAAAAGGTAAATATGGCCTGATTGGATTCGAGTCAGATCCAACCCGACAATACTCCAACTTATTCCAAAACACAATTAGAGTATATAAAAAGGTCCTCCTCATTACAAATATCCTCTCACTATTGACAGTGCATCAATTAGATGCATGGTCTTATAGTTATTGGTGTTTTAGTGAACCAGGGCCCATCGGGTCCGGGTACGGTTCGACCCTTTCAGACCCTCTCGTCCCGAACCATCCCAAAATGTGGTTCTAGTTGGGGTACATCATTGGTAACTCCCACCCGACACCTTGGTCCCAATAGTCTGGCCTGGTAAGATGGGTCTATCCTGGTAGCGGGTCAAGCCTGACAGTGTGGGTCTGGCCCGCAGGTGGCATGTCCCGCCTTGTGGGTCATGTCACACATTTTGAAACCTAGCCCGCAGAGCGGGCCAGTCCTCTAGCCTGGGCATGGCTCGTCTTCATCTGGTTCTCCACCTATTGGTGCTATTCGATGCCTCCCATTCGTCTAGCAAGGTCAGTCGAGTCCCCCGCACGCGGTCAGTAGACTACGTGCCTTCGGCATGTCCAAGCGGCCAAACTCCACCGCTCCTCCACTCGATGCCGACGGGCCCATCACCGCCTCGCCGCCACCGAATATGAATTGTAGAGATCTAATAGAAACATAGGTAAATCAATATTTCATTAATATAAAGAAACATAACATTACCTAGTGAATTATACAGCTATTATTGATCTCACCTTCATCATAAGTTGTATTGGTCTTACTTGTGAGATATAATGGGGTTCAACCTCTCATATAATTTGTATCATGATCAATAATTTCTATATATATATTTTATAAGTACTATATCATGATTCAATTTTTTTAATATTTATCAAATCAACATACAAAATTGGAAAAATTCTATTAAACCCAAATAAAAAATACTTTATGTTATCAAAACACCATTTTCTTGTAAAACCCCATTTTAAATATGTAAATGCCCTGAAATAGGGAATGGGGGATTTTCATTTAACTAACCTGAAATCATGTAACGGAATACATACACCAAATAACAGTTATTGTGGTATGAAAGGTCCTTATTACCATATAAATTAGGGCATTCCTTTTATATTATTTATAGAAATCTGAAATAATCAACATAATTTTCTAGTTGACTTTATTTATGAATGAAATCCATATGAAAAATTAAAATTCGGATTAAAAATAATTTATTTTATTTAAAATAAATCCATAATTTTTTCATAAAAATATCTACATGGAAAAAAATTTGTTTAAATGGAATCATTAAAATATGATTTTTAAACAATGTCCCTCACCTTGTGTTTAACTATATATATATGGACATTTTTTTCAGGAATAAAATATAAATGATTTATTTTTGTGATTTCATGCGAACAATTTTAAGGTAAACTATTCAAATTATATTATTTAACAAAATTTTATATACAATTACATAATAATTTATGTTTATGTCAACCATCTAGATGATACTTGTTTCAAAAATCCAAAATAATTTTTCAAGGTTGAATATGGTCAAAGTGGTCATTATAGCTTCATATCTATGATAATAATCATTAATTTTTAATTATTTTAAAATAATTTTTATAGACTCATATCCAAACATCGATGATGGTAAAAATTATAATATCCTCCATAGAGATGATAAAATAAATCATAAATATGTGGAAAATGATTGTTATTAAAAATAGTGATGTAATTCAAGTCTCTATGGTCAATGTAGGGTATCCTTGATCCATTTTTATTAATAAAAAATTATATAGGAGCTCCCCATGGTGATGTTATAAGATAAATTAAAACATTATGAATTAACTCCTAAAATTTATTATTCAATTTTAAAATGTCTATATGATATAATTTATAAATGGGTTTTGAAATAGGGTTGCTCTCATATATAATGTAAATATTAAATTAAACTTCATGATCAAGAACAACACTAAAAAATTCATCGAGAACAAAATAAATATATTCATTCACTAATAGAATATTATTAATATTAATAATTTATTTTTTTCCACAACATGGACTATGTTGATTTCACTTCCATCAATAATTTAATTTTATTATAGTTATTAAGTTATTATAGGTATAAAATCATTGAAAAAATTTATTGAAATTGTAATATTTCATAGCAACATAAATTGAATGGAAATCCACACCAAAAATTAATATCTACTATGTGCCATTCAACAATATTTTTACGAAATTACATTCCATGTATAATAATAATAATATTTATGTATATATTTATAAAAATAATATTTCTATTTATAGTTTTGAACAAAAAGTATACCTTCTTTTCTTGAGGTGATATTAAAATATTCATAGGAAACATTAAGAAAATGATTGAATACAATGACCTAGAGTGAAATTGTGTATTGGAATACATTGAATAAACAAGAAATATACTATAACCTATTATTATATGGATATAGATCAACTGTTGAAATAAAAAAATATTTTCCCACACCATTCTTCATTTGGTCTTGGGGTTTTCAATCCTAAGGAACTAACATCAAACACATATTAGAATAATAAACAATATCATTGAAACTAAAACACCGCAATATTAGATTGATATATTTTACCCCATTTTTGACTATTCAATACTATTCTACATACAATAATGAGAACTGTGACAAAAATGACCACAATAGTAACACATTCATATTTCTATCAAACATTCCTTGATAGGTCTTTTACCACACAATGATCATTTCGCGAGCATAGCTCTTTTAATATTTTTTATAATTCCTCTCAATTTTATTCCACCTTGATAATTTCTATCATTTTTCATCTGAAGGAACATTAGTTAAATAAAATGTCATCTCGTTATTCATAAAACAATTAACAATTTTCTCATAAACATTAATGTATCTTAAGGATAAAGATATTCATATACAGGGTTTTAAACCATATTAATAGATATATATTTTCTAATAAATGATCTATATGAAATGTAGTATATACCGGGACAAATATGAAAACATGGATTCATTTGTGGCTATTGAAGAATCATTTTTTCACATTCTCTCCTTGAATTTTTTGTTTATATTTATTTGAGAAACGAGAGATAAATATTTCAAAATAAAATTATTCATAAATGTATTCCATTTTATGGAATCAATCTCATATTTCTCCATGGAATTATTTACCACTGTCCACTAGATATTATTCTCATATTCATAATGATTAAAGTAACTCTTTACATTTTCATATTGTGGAGAACCCATCACATCAAATAACTTTTACAACACATTAGTCCATAATTTATCTATCATTAGGTCTAATGACTCATTGAGTTATAGTGGATATTGCCTCATAAAATGATATTCTATCATCATGTTCCTATATGGTTGATCTTGATTCCCCCTAGAATGCATTCCTCCACTATTTTTAGCCATATAAAAATGAATCAATACTGTAAAACACTGCTCATTTATTTCACCAACCATTTCAGAATGCTAATTTGGAAGGATATTTTTCACTTTATACCTTTATACTCTTGCATCCCTATTTCCACTACAGAAAACAATTATAAAAAACATAGTTTAAAAATAGAATCATGAAAATAATAAATTGATATATAACTTTAAATTAACTATAATGTATAATATATCATGGTTATATTATTAAAATTATCCAAAATCTAATTTTATGTTACCATTTTCTATGATACCAACTAGAAGGACCCAACCGTAATCACTAGAAAATATTTATTTTTAAATAAGAATTTAATTATGCTATATTTTAATATCATTTGAGGATTATAGATTTAGGGAATTATGTCACAACTCATACACACAACCCATAAAATAAAAAGTGGACACTTCTAACAATAGAAAACTTTTAAAATGAAACATGTTTTTATTTTATGAATAGTAACTAGGATTTTCTACATGACTTATTTTATTTGTTAGTCATAAATAAAACATATAAAAACTTATTAAAACAAGGGATGGTTAAAAAAATAGTTAGATATAAGAAACAAAGATTTATATTATTTATTTTAAGGTCATGAAATCCTATGAAATGATTACCTATATTTCAATGTTAATTGAGAGAATGAAATAAATCATTTCACCATGAATTTTTTTTTCATGAAATGAAACAAATAAAACCCGTAGATATAATATATAAAACATTTTTTGAACATATAGAATCACATTAATAACCAATATTAAATCCATTCCAGAAATAACTAGAGACCAATAATATCCAAAGGAGAAAATCTCATGAAATTCCCTCCAACTTTCCAAAAATGATAAGTAACATAACCTAATTAATACATGAGATAAAATAGGGATAACCCTCTATATTAGTGTATCATTATCCCCCATGAGATTTAATTAGACTCAAACCATCATATAGGATGTATTGGGATCAACCATTCCTTATATAGTAATCTCATGTAAAATATGATAAAATTGTTTTATTATTTTACATTTACTCAAAAAATTGTTTGAAATACTATTTAAAACCAGTATGAAAAAAATCTTTTGGGTACCAAAATACGATTGTCATACAAATTCCTCTTTAAAATACAATAATACCTAGAATAAGGAATATGTGGTTCATCATTGACTAAATAAAAAAATATTTTAATGTTATAAAATCATCAAAAAAATAGTTTTGTAGAAGGGGAAATTCATTGTCATCAAATACCTTAAAATAATGTAATACCATTTTCTTTTATAAGGAATGATAAACCATTCTTTAAAATATTCCTTCTCAAAATAATCAAATAATGCCAAAAAATTCTTAAATTTCCACAAAAAAATTTATATCTATTTAAATACACACATAAAAAAATTCAAAAAAAATATGAATATTGTAGCAATTATTTTAAGTGAACCATTTTGAGATGACATTAAATATAATGTTAGTTACCTTATTCCCAAATCATCACACAATCTCATTATCTTCCTGAATAAAAATCATGTGTTCATTTATTTAACAACTTAATAAAATTTTCATGTTCATTATTCTTGTCATTATATTTAATACCATGTTGTATACAATTACATAATAGTATGTATTTTTGTTACATTATTCGATGATATTCAGTTTATAAGTCATAAATAACTTCGGTTTGTTATCTATGACCAAAGAGGTCATTATTCATTCATATATTGGATAATAATTAGGAAATAAATCACATTTTTTTTAATTTAATTACATTTAAAAACAAACTATTAAAGATAACTATGAAAAATGAACTATTTAAAAAAAATGGTAGGTCTTAATTATGTAAGAGTAATATCATAAAATTTATAAATATGGTAGGTCTTATGTACATTAATTTACTTTATAACATAATGTAATTTATATTTCATTTTCCTAAAGAGGGCAGGTATTAAATACACATGAGTGATGTTTAAATTTTTCAATGATTTTATTTAGAAATAAGTAATGTATTATTTTAGATTTAAAAAATGATAATAATATAATAAAATTTATATTATTTATTTAAATTTTCATATATATATAATCCATGCGATGTGGTGATGAATAAAATTTTTTATCTTTTTGTGGAGGTGGTCATCTAATCATACAGACAAACGACGTTATCATTTATTCATGAGTGAAAAGGTACAAAATTATATGATATATTATCTTTTAATAATGATATATATTTCATGAGATCATATGAAAACATTAATTTCATCATTATATCCATCTTTGAGAGGTGCTGATGGAAATCTATACCATAGTTCGTGAGGTGATGGTCTATCATACAATCAAATGACAGTTTCCATTCCCATTTGAAAGTGGTTGAAGTTGGGTATGTGATATTTAGTAAACATTATATAATCTCTATATATGGTTGACATTTATGCTATTATTCCATCAGGTTCAAAGATAATTTGAATAACGTGGAAGAATAAATAAAACAAAAACATATCGTAAAAATACTATATCAATTATTTGGGAAATATAATTTTATTAAATCATTAATAACATTATAGATGGTATATTACCCAAACCAAGTCATCCATAATTATTGGAGTTATTCTATGAAGGTATTTTTTTAGTTCTCTTAATAAATGAAATGATTTTTGAGTGTTAATAAATGAGAAAAAGTGGTTACCTTTTATAAGAGATGGGATGCCCCGTCTTAAAATTCATAAAATATTATAATACAATAAAATATATTTGACAAAAAATAGTTTCAAATTGATATAATTAAAATATAATACTATAATGATTAAAAATTATCTAATTAAATAAAATTTGGGAGAGTTATTATGACAATTTTATCCATATTTTTTGTTTTAGCAGTTCATTAAAAATTCTAACAATAGAAAAAATGTTAATGTTTTCTACAATTTAATGGTTATAAATTTTACTATGAAATTAAAAAAAAAACATAAACGGACAGTGGTTGATTTCATTAACCCTATAAATTTTTGGTAGAATATTATATTTTTATTTATTTTAAATCATATAAAATATAATCTTTATAATAAAATATCATTATTATCAATAATAGAACTATTCATTTATATTGACTTTAACTAGATAAAATTTACAAATTAAAAAAATGTATCCAAACCTTCATAATATATTTATTTTCAAATAATCAATAGTTAAACAAAATAATTAATTCAAATAATAATATTTTTATAAATTTGAAGGTAATTAATTTCATTATCAAATTAATTGTTTAATTATTGCATCACTATAGCGCAATATTTTTAGGTAATCATTTATTCAGTAAAAATTAAACATAAATTACCTTGATAAAAAATAAATTTAAATTGAATATTTATAACTGAACATATCCTCAATCTATCCTAATGTTCAAAAAATAATATTTACATGATGCAAGTGTGTGAATTATTTTTATTTTATTTAGTTAAATTTTATGAATTTAAATATCTATTAAAAAAGAAAAAATATATATAAAAGACAATTGTAGGATCATACATAATATGTAATCTTAAAAAAATAAGGCATGCGTTATGGTATTTGGGTCATCCTTATAAATTTAGTTTTAACTTTAATAACTCAATTTACCCATTATAATTGTAATAAAAATATTTTTGGATACTATTCATATTGATCTAAAATAAAAGTTACGTAATCAATAATGTTATACTACATGATTCAAAACATTGAATTTATTTTCCAATATTCAAAACACCAAAGTTGATGAATTTAATTTTAAATTAATTAAGAATACTGAACTATGAGTTTTTTTAGAAAATATCCATTTTTAATTATAATTTTTTTAAACTAACTTAATGTATGAAATGAATTTAAAACAACAAAACTGGATTTATTTAACCAAAAAAACTAATAAAAGTTTAATACTAATTCAAAATGTAATTTTAAAATATAAATAATCAATTGGAAAATTCATTTTTCAATAAAAACAATTTCCTTCATTATTTATTGAAAAATTAATTATTTAAGAAAATTCCAACATATTAATCTAAAGATAATTTTGACATGAAGAATTATTAAATGAAATAAATCATTCCAAATAAAAAATTTATAACTAAAAAATTCACATTTTAAATAAAACCATACAATACATTGAAATCCATTTTGTATGGAAATAATGTTTTTTTTATTCCACTGAAAAATTGTAAAATATTTTTATAATTAATATATATCCAAAAAACATAAATAATGAAAATATAATGATGTTATACTACAACATTTTGTGGGATGCTACATCTTCACATGTAAGGTGTGAATGATTAGTAGGAAAATATCCATAAGAACCTACCCATACTTTGTGTAACATAGTAACAGTGATGTCTTGTATTAGTGTGTGAGATAAAGTGTTATCCATTTTTGATAATTAGTAATAGAGTTAGAGAATATTGTTAAATAACCTTATATTATTTTGGAGCATTGCATACAAGAATGTAGTTCCCTATCCTAGAGTTTCCATTCGGAGTGACTTAGTGGATTCTAGTACTTGAACACACTATTTTGGAATTATCATTCAATTAACCCAATGTATATGAACCATGAATATTATTATGTCTTTTTTGAATGATATATTTATTTTTTAATTATTAAAACTTGATTGTGTCGTTTAGATAATCATATATAAATCTAATTAAATTAAAAGATAATATAAATAACAATCATCTCATTATAGAAGAAATAATACAAGTGTAAACCTAGAATGAACTAGGTTATGATATGTTAGGGTGTTGAGAGTTGGAGGATTATAAATTTTATAAATAAAAATTATTTATTACAAGATTCAGCATCTCTAATCACTAAAGACAATTTTTAAAAAAATGGTGTTAGAGTTGTGGAATATTTATACATGTTTTGTTCTGAATTGGATTTATTGTTTCTTTGAGCTAGGTATTATTCCATCTTTAAATTCTTTTGGTGAAAAAAATTGAAATTAACTTTTTTTGATGTATAAATCCAAGTGAATTCTATATAACAGAAATCATCTCCTGGATTAAAATATTTATATAAAATATTTCATTATCATTAGAAATGAATCATCAACTGAATTTTATTGTGAGTAAATTAATTCAACTAATGGTTGTGTTGGATTAACTGAGGAGCCTAATTCCCCATGTAATCTAGTATTTGTAGATGATGTGAAGATACCAAAAAACCAAATATGGGAGATACCAACATTATATTGGACTGGGATGTGGGAAAAGACTAGTAATTAATGGATCTAAAAAATGAATAGGGAACATGGGTTTCATGTTAGAAGAATGAATATTTAGAATGAGAATATAAAAATAACAAGTATTGGTTAAGTTGATGTTTCCATATATTTAAATGTCTAGAATGATGTATTTGGAGATGAATTAAATGATATTCCCTCAATGACGTCGATGATTAAGTCGTCTCGGAAGATAAGGGACATGGAACAATAGAAATTACAAATTTTATGGTGATGAAGGATAGACATACAACCGATATGGTATATTGAAATAATTATAATAAATGGATATATTAATGGAATGATATCTTAGAGTTGTTAATTAGACATATGAACAAAAAATATATATAAAAAGATAAAATTGGATGGGATTACACATTGATTTGAAGATGAAATAAGAAAAGTGAATATTGTTAAATAATACATCAATTTAGCATTAAATCTTAATGAAAAAAGATCAAAAATTGAATAGGAATTAATATTTGTTATAAAGAATTTAGAATAACTAAATTTCATAGGTAATAGTATTTTAAAATAATATTCCCATATTTGTTTATATTATTCATCAATAGGTTCTGTTTATAAGATTATAATTTAATTTAAATCAAATGATATTCATGAATATATTATAATGTCTCAAATGAAATATTTATTGGGAAACAATAGCAGTAGCCTTGATGAAGCCCACTAATGCTTGAGATGAAGAAAACTATAACTGTTTCCCTGAAAAAGGAAAATAATGTATGTAATAAAAAACCACTAGAAGTTTCTTATAGGAGGGAATATCAAATTATGTTTTTAGAAAAATATATAGAGATATTCACAATTATTCTCTAATGCATGATTTTATATTAAAATATTTTTATACCAAACATTAGAAAAAAAATGTTGTAGTAAATTTTATTGTAGTTTTGAAAATAACCATATTCAAAAAATAAAATTTGGTATGCATATTGTTTTGATAATTCAGAATATATTCGGTTTTTTTGAAGAGATATTTGCATTTTGATTATTCAGATCACCCCAGGGCCCTTCCTTTGTAAAAATCCAGTGTTTGAGAAGTTTTGGGAGCTGTCAGGGGATCATTTTAAGAGTTTTTCAAATTTATATATTTCCAATGGTAACTCAGCGTGTCATCATCAGCATATCAGTGTGTCAGTATGTAATTGTGTCAGCATGTCAGTGAATCATAATGTCAGTTTGTTATCATTTCATTGATTTGGAATGTCAGTTCTATGGAATGTTAGTGTGTTTTCATGTCATTGCAATGGCGTGTAAGCACCTCGGTGAGTCTGGAGCATCAGTGTTGGTAGGTCAGGGTGACAATAGGTCAAGGAGTTGTATTGTCGAGGAATCAATAGGTTGAGGAGTCAGTGGGTTGAGGAGTCAACAGGTTGAGGCGTCAGTATATCAGCATATGTGGCTCAACTTCGGTAGGTCTCATTGGTAGTTCACCCATCACTGGCTTCACATCGATGACTCACACATTGGTGATTCATTTGCAGTTTTCTGTGGGTTTTCCTCTTCCTCAGTTTTTCCCCTCATACATATTATTTTATGTAAACCATGTTTAAATCCATTTTTGAATATTTTTACGGGTTTTTCAATGGGTATTAGGAATAAATTTTATTTCCAATGTTCATCGTTATTAGATATTCTCAAACCACGTGATCTTAAAAAATCCATTATTAATTCCTTTTTAAAACCGTTATTCCTTTGTTACAGGATATGGCTCATCAAATGTGGGATCTTCCCTTCCAAGTGTGTTTTTCATTACCTCTTAGTGTTTAAAGAGACATCTTCCTTATATAAGTCATGCACCCGTGTTATATCCCCTCCTAATCATTTTCCTTTGAGTTCTTCCCTACTGCTTGCATGATCGGCTATTCCTGGCGCAAGGATGATCATCGATTCATTGATCATCTAGTAGGGATTCAATCTGTACATCTTTAATTGTGAATTATGATTTGTGGGTGTTCTAATGATTCCTAGTGAATAACCGGTGAAAAATTTCTTAAGAAAGAAATAAATGTGGAGGGAATATGATCAAAATATGATGGGGTTAATGAATTAACGAGATGAGAGTGGATAAATGACAGATTTACATTTTTATTATTGTAGTCATTGTTTCATTATGGATTGATTGTGGTTGTATTCCTTCAAAAAATCATGGCCATTGGTCATCTTTTATTTCACATTGGTGGTGTACCATTAGTTTTGTTGTGATGTTTGATAATCATCCATAACATGAAAGTCTAAAAAACACATAAACGTGGTTAATTAAAACATATGCCCAACTATGAAAATCCATGTATGATCACCCATTTTTATAATTATGATCGGAGAATACTGTTTACTAAATATTAATATATACATACACATCTTGTTGATAGGTTTGGTTGAGTTTTGTGTTTTATTGGGTTTTGTGACTTTGTGTGAGTTGTGCGGTGCCGCTGTTGGGAGTGCAGTTGTGGGAACATGGGTGGATAGTGGAGTTTCATTAATTAGAATGGTGTGGATTGAGGGTGCAAAAAAACTATGGGATATTAGTATTTTCTGTTGGCTTTGTGTGTGGGGTAGCACATTGGGTGTGTTTGTGTCTCGATTTGAGAGACTAATTGATTGTGTAATGGGTGGACTTATAGGTAGCTATAATACCATTATTTGTGTCATGGACATCAAATGGAATTGGGTAGTGGTATTGCGGTGTGGTTAAGAACATGTATGAATTAGGGCTACATATGGGAATTTTTGAGTAGTATGGCTGCAGATCTAGGTTGTGAGAGAAGGATTATGTTGTGTAAGTTTTATGAATGATAGTTGGAAGTGGTTGAGAGGCCTGTGTAGTGGGACTAAAAATCATGGTTTTCTAAGGTTTTGGTATGGTTTATTTTGGTAGTTTCCTGATAGAGATGTAATAAATTAATTTGAATTGTTTAATTAATGATCAGTATGTTGTTAAATGAAAAATAAGATGGTTTATTCTTTGGAAGTAGGTGTTGTGTGGTTGTACATATAGGGGTAGCAGAAAAAGTGTTATTGGTGGGATCAAATGATTAATTTCTAAAAACATATAGGTTGGGATGAGTGTTTTATTACTTACATGTATAACTCATACATTCTTGTGATTTCTATATTTACCCCTCCCTTGTTGTGAATCATGTGTCGAACACCGCCATATTATGGGGGAGGGTGTCTCTCCCAACATCCAAGTGGGAGGTTGTATGGCTAGTTACTAAATTCTTCCCAACACCCTCTTCCTGTTCCTACTACTCAAGTGTATCCATGTATTCTTTAAATTCATTAGGCTTAACATAGTCCAAATTCATCAGGTAAGGGTTTGTTTTATATGAGAGGCCTAGGTTTTTTCTGCCCAATATTGTTTCCCCATGTGTCTTTTGTATGATACCCTTGTGCCTTCGAGCGAAATGTGTGGTTATTGTGGCCTAGGTGTCTGGGGCTTGGATTGTGTGTGTGTTGAGGGTCCTGTGTGTTTGGTAAGGTTGCGGTAGTGGAACTACGTATTGAAAGAGTTGTAGAATCAAGATGTTATTTATAAGGAATGAGAAGCTAACCAATAGGAATGTGGTGCGGGGTACCTAAATATCAATGTGCATATACTACTACCTTACATGATTTGTGTTATTTGGTGAGTGTTCCTTGGTAATACCTGACTAGTTTGTATTCCCTTGTAGGTTTATTGAGGTTATACTATTTTCGCACAGTTATGGAGGTATTTTCCCCCACTTGTCCATGAGTGGAATTAGTTTTCTTACTTAATATAATTTTATTCTCACCCAACATCTATGACACTGCTTTTAGGATTCTACGAAGACTTCAAGGACAGTGTTGGACTTTAGTAGCTCAGGTGTTATGATAATTTATTGTTGCAGCTTAGTCTCTCTTCATTCAGTAATTGACTTTGGAGTTTATTTTTACCTTGTATCATCTTTTCATTCGAATAAGCATGTTGTAATGGATATTTCCATCACATTCAATTTTAGTATTTGGATTTGGGTGAAATTTCAATCTCATTTTAAGATATTGTTCAATAAAATGGGTAACAACTTCCATTATATATGAGATTATATACCCATTGTGATAATCGTCACTCTAGGGCCTATTAATGGTGGGACTTAGGTGTCATTATCCCTCATTCATCTTGATGGAGGAAGGGTATATCAATTTTTCTATCCATTATCTCATCTTGAAGAAGGAGGGTTGTGACATGGATAAAATAAGCTGGAATTAATCGGGAAAAAAATAATACAATTAGTGATAATAATATTATTTTAAAAAATTAAAATCCTTTTTTAATGATTAAGATAAACAATATCTGTATTTTCTGAAGTGTTTTTCAAATATATATCATTGATAAATAATTTTCTTATAAATATAAGTTTATTATTTTAAAAAGTGAAGGGATTCCAAAAGCACCTCAGTTGAAATATAAGTCTCAAATCAAGGTATGTTTTTTGAAATATAATGATTCATGAAGATAGAAATAAGGAAATTAGAAGGTGTGGAAAATAAATTTCCAATTTTTGATGTTTCTGTAGATACTTTTTTGAAACAATACATAAGTTATAAAATCCTGTGATTTACTATATTAATAAGCAATCATGAGGAATTATATTAGAACATAGTGTTTTCAAAAATGATTTAAGATATTAATATAGATTCTAAATTAATGGATAATTGAAAAAATCGGTAGTCCATAGTGACCAAACATTATTTTAAACTCTAGGAAATGGGTTATTACACTCATCCCATGTATTATATTTATATAATAAATATTTTTCTATTATAGGATTTCTGATATATATGATATATTAAGACAATTAATCAAATGATGAATGTGGTATCATAGAATAATCAATACATATAATTTCTATTGAATGAGTTCAATTTATGTCTAACAAAATCTATAATTTAAATAATATGAAAACAACAAGAGGAACCAATGTAATCAAAATTGGTATCAATGTCTAATTGAAATATTGGTGTTACAAATAGTCATTAGACATTTCTATTTTGACTTTTAGGAGTGGAGATGATATTTTGTTAAATGAAAATCAATAAAAATAGTGTTAATGATTTATTATTATTATGGTATCATGTGATATTATCTGATTATTTACATTATATGAAAAGAATATATTGATGGAAATTGATTTTATGGATTATAAATTCTATATTTGGTTTTGGAGTTGGGACATTTAGTGGAGTATTTTTATGATGATTTGTAAGGTGTTATCTCCATCAACAAAGGAGATACACTCGATGGGGAAATAACTATTTTTTCAATGTTATTGTAATGTTTTGAACCTTTAATGTATAAATCTAGAATAACACACATTGACACACCATCTTTTTTGTATCATCATTATGAAATGTATATCTTCTTAATAACAAATATTTATTTGTTTTTTCCTATAGAGTGCTTAAAATATTTAATATATTAACGATTAATGTAATCTAAATTATGATCATTTGTTAACATTTTATTAAAAAATATCTTTACACTATAAAAAATGTAATTTAGAGATTCTTTTCAGATCAAATCACTGATTTTTAAATTTATCCATGTATATCAAGAAAAACATATAATTTAGCGAGGTTTCGGGAAATCACCACTAAATTTTCACCCTTTCATGAAAGAATCACTATTTTAATGATGTTTCGTGAAAATGTTGATATTACCGCAAGGATTCATTAAAACATGGCTAACATAGAGATGTTATTCATTAATGTTGTAAAAAATATATATACATTTATTAGTATATACATATATATTACTATATATAAACAAGAACACACACACACACACATATATATAATCACACATATATATTAAATTTAGCTATTTTTTATAAAGACGTTCATATTTTATTGATATTTTCTCCATTATTTTATAACATTGTTAATTATATGTATACAAATATTTATAAATATAATTATTTATATGTATACATTCACATATATATTTATAAAAATACAAACACATATATATGACTAAATATATACATATATAAATAATGTAACCAGATATTGAAAAAAAATATAAACACTATATATATATATATAGTATAAAATATAAACATCTACGTACAAAAATAAAATATAAACTGATATATATATATATATATATAATAGAAAATATAAACATATATAAAAATAATATAAAAATATATAATACATATTATATAAAAATATATATAAAGAATACACACACACACATATATATATTATAACAAAATTTATATATACAAAAAGAGAATAAAAAATTTTAAAAAATATAAACATATATGTATATATTTATATTAACGCATAAAATAGTATTTATATAAATAATATAATTTTTTTTAACTTCTGACACATATATATTAATATATATAATCAAAGACACATATCTTTAGATATATATATATATTAATATATTTAAATGCATGAACCTATACCATAATGTATATATAAAACACACACACACATACATACTTATCTGTATATATAAAAATAACCATATATTTTAAATTTAGTCAGATTTTGAACAAAACATGAATATTTAAGAAACTTTTTTATCATTATTTTAAAAAGAGGCTAGTTATATACAAATGTTGAATTATAATTATAATTATATATATGTATATATACACATCTTAGTTTAAACACACACACACACACCTACACACGTTGATATAAATAAAAATAGTTATAATACATAATATAATCATATATATATATAAACATAAAATAAAAGAAAACACAAAAGCACAAAAACAAACACATATATATATACAATAAAATCATATAGATAAAAAACATATTTATATTATAAAATATAAATATATAAGTAAAATATGAACACATACATATATAATATAATATACTATAATATATATAAGCATAAAATAATATATATATATATATTGAAATATGTATGTCAAAATTTGAAATTATATATATATGTATTATTAATTTTTGAAATAAATAAATCTATTTACATAAATATAAATTGAGCATAATTTTTTATTTAGAATTGGATTATGTGATTTGGTCGAGACTTTGGCTATAAATCTATGTGTAATTGTTTCAAATTCTGTTATAATCAACTTATTTTCTTCCTTGACATGCAACGTGTAGCGTTTGAGGGCTGGATGTGATATGTCTTTTTTGAGTAAACGTGATGAGATGTTGGTACACCATGTAAATATCTGGGATGAGGAATGATAGGGTGGGTCGATAGAGAATGGGTGTGAGCTTGAATAAATGGGAGAGTAAATAATGTGTTAGTGGTTTTGTGAATAAACCATTGAGGGTTAAAATGACTTTTATAATTATAATAATAAAAATATATCTTAAGAAAAAATTAAAAATTTTAGAATAAATTATAATTATTTTTATTAAAAATGTAAACCAATATAAATAAAAAATATAATGGGATGGGTTGTTTGAATAAAACATGGATGGGTGACCATATTTTTATTAAATAAAAAATAATATTATGTTTTTGGAAAAAAAATAAATTTCATGAAAACTTATAAATTTCATAAAAATAATTTTCTTGCATTTCTAAAAAAAAGTAAATGGTGTGTCAGTAAAAAGTGATATTTATTTACCAATGCTTTTCAAGAAAACTTTGAAATATGAGGTGTTAATAAATTTAAATATTTACAAACATCACTAACTGGAAACATTTATAAAAGTCACAAAATTTAATACGTGTATAAACGCTGTAAAATTAGAAACACCTCATTTAGCGCAGTTTTTTAGATACATCAGTAAATGTATTAATTATTTTTTAAAACACAAATAATGAAAAAAAATCACCAATATGAAATTTTTCATGTTAAACTTCATGTTAGGTTTGGTCAAAATGTGTTTTACAAGTGCATTGATGTGTATCTTGGATAAATATATCATTTAGGCCCTTAAAATATCATTTAACCATGATTTTTACTATTCCAACATAGATAATATACATTTCAATACAATTCCATATCATAATCCAAATGTCGATTGGAAATTCAAGTCATATTTTTTAAATAAACATAGATGATTTTACAGTTTCGGTCGACTTTTGAATTTCGACCATAACATGGACTAAATAAAACAAAATTTTAGTGATTTTTTCGAAATAGAAGAAAAATATATACTTTATGATATAATAGAAAAACATGTGATCTGCTCTCAACCGTATCTAAAAATAAGTTAGTGTAAATTATATGTATTGATTTTAAATTTCGTATTTTTTTCAGAAATATTTTACATTAATTTTCTAATCACAACCATAAATATAGATGTCCTATTGACGTGATTAATATCTATTTGGAATGTTTATAAAATGATTAAAATATAAATATATTAGATAAAAATTCCATTCTACTTTTTACTAGTCCTGTTTTAGGTCCGATATTAAATAACGCAATGGTTTTACACATTTAATAAATTTAGATACCTAAATCACATACAAATATTTAGTAATGTAAATCATCCACATTTATTTTTTATATTATTCAGCATCATCATTCCACCTATTTGAATTAATTATTTTAGGTGTTTTATATATATAGAGAAAAAATATATAATAAAAAAACATACATGTATTTTTCCACGTAGTTTAGTGAATTTCTATTTTTCATCTAAAATATATAAATTTTCAATACTTTAATGATTTTTTCACAATTCAACATGGTGTAAGTTATTTTAAATTATTGTGATCATTCTAATTAATTTATAAACTCATATTAATTATGTTGATCATATTTGATGTGTTATTAATTTT
Source organism: Viscum album (assembly GCA_963277665.1). Lineage (NCBI taxonomy): Eukaryota > Viridiplantae > Streptophyta > Magnoliopsida > Santalales > Viscaceae > Viscum > Viscum album. The sequence goes on from OY728143.1 coordinate 1,023,718,365, forward strand.
TAAATTTTTTTATGGAGATCAAATAGTGTCTTATTTTAATGTATGAAACATACAGCTTGAAAAAAATGTGTTTTTTCTATTTTATGTAGAAATATTGAATTTTATTTTTCTTAAATTAATATTAGTTTTTTAAAAATAACATTATTGTTCATATATCATTAATTTTTTTTAAAATGTTTTATATTCATTAATGTTTTATAGATTGTTTTAACTCCATTGCTTTTGAATATCTTATTTAATTTTTAAAAAAGTGATTTCAATGGGTTCTTTAATTAACCTATTATTATAGAAAATTTTTATATTATTTATTAGACATATAAAATTTCTTTTTGTTTTTGAGTGTTGTTTTTATTAATGGATTTGATTTGATTGACTAATAAATAACGATAATATATATATCTGAAAATAAAATTTCCACATTCTTGAATTTTAAATTATATAATCATTTTTAGTTGTGTGGAGATTATTTATTTTAAAAAATAAACTTAATCCTTATTTTTGGTTGGGGTAAAAGTAATATATTACTCTTGTGATACATTTTTGGTTATAAAATTTTTATTTTCATGTGAAAAAGTGAGAATCGTTTTGTGGTGTCGATACTGTGAACTGTTTTACATTATCCATTCACTTATTTATAATCACTACTATTGGATAACAACAACATGTCTGAAAAAATATCTTTGAATTCATCTACAACCATAATGATACAATCAATCAATTAAAACACTCAATAACAAATACTTGGGATTTTTTATTCGTCTAATTATTTCCTTTTAGCTTTTTTATTCACTAACACTTCTTCCAATATCTCACATGCACTAACATTTTCGTTTTTATTTATTAAAAAAAATTATCTATCTTTTTGTTGTTACACAAAAATTCAAATGCCATGGTTGTTTGTTATATGACTCCCAGTATTTATTGTTAGAGTTATAATTTGATTTTGAATTCCCATAAAAAATGAATGTGTAATTTAGTTTTACATTTACTATAAAATATAGATTGTAATTGGGTGATGGTTCCAAATCAAAAATCAGACTAGTGTACAATTTATTTCAATCTCAGAAGAGAAGTATAATAGTATACCACGTATAATTTTTTCAAAAATACAATAAAACATCAAATCATTTTTTTATTTTATACTACTAATTAAATCCATTAATGATGTTTTATTATTATTTTATGTAATTAAACAATAACCATTAATAAGTCAATATTTTCTATTCCCCATTTATCTATACCTTCTAATATAATATATATAACATAATTTCTAGAATCAATGGTATAACATTTGAGGGATATTCAATTTAGACTCTATTGTTTATATTTTAATGAGATAACATATAATTATACATCACTGTCTAATGAGATGATATAAATGATTGATGTAAGAAATGAAAATTATTGGTGAATTCCACAGAAAATGTCTAACATTGATAAAAATAAATATTGTTACAAGAAATATAGAACAGAAGTGTGCCTCAGTCAGCTAAGAATAGAACACTAGTTGATCATGACCAAATCATACATGCTTAACAAAGATGACCCTGATATTCTTACTAGAAACAATTATTATAGATTTGAAATAAATTTCAAAGTATAGAATATATTATATTATTCATTTAAAAAGTGTGTGTAGTAATTTTATTTGAAGTAATGTTATTCATTATATCTAGAATATTTTACAAGTTACTCACACTGGCTCAAAAATATATTATTACATCCAAACATAAAATGCATTGACATAAATTCAAATAATTCCAGAGGGTTTATGATAAATGTTTTGAAAACAATATTCCACCAATTCACTATCATTATAAAAGGAATGAATTTTGTTATATAAAATTTTGATAAACACATACTTGTTAAAATGTTCCTAATATCTCAATCCAACAAATTCCACACAATAAAGGTTATGGATAATGAATTTATGAATTTAAATGAAATCAGAAAGGATGAACTCATCATATCACATCATCAATATGATCCTTAGTGTAATAATATTATTGATGTAAAGGATTCAATGATGAACGATATTTCTTTCAATTATCATAAAAATATTATTTATAACTCTTGTAAATTTAATGGACATGAAATTATCAAAAAAGAAATCATGAATATATGAAATGCTATTTATAATTTTATGATGAAGAAGGGAAATTTCTAGAAGTGTCCATGTAAATATGGAAATCATGGTAAAAAAGAAAATATGGTAAATACATATAGACCAGACGTAAAATATTATATTTTTATAAGGAAGGGACATAAAAAATTGAACTATCCAATGTTAAATCAAGTTCATAGTGATAAAAAATAAATGAATGAAATGAAACATGATTATCATAATGCATTGAGTTGTAGAAAATAATCAAATTCATTTGATGAATTCAGAATCCAAATAATCACTTATCCTATATTAAATGGTGAAAAAAATATATTGTGTTAGTAATGAATCTATTTGTTTTTATTATTATGATAGTTATGGTTATACATCTGATCAGTTTTATGATCAAAATAAAATGATTTAAAAATATGTTTTTAGAGTTATTGAATTATGTAAGTAATTAAAATAATAAATTAATAGGCTTTTTAATGAATGTAATAATTTCAAAATGGATAGTCGGGTTCTGAAAGAAATAATATGGAACTCAACTACAAGTTCTATATGTATGATATATAACTATTTTGAGTCTCTTTAAATGTAAAATAATAATCATAGAGAGGAATTTTTAATCCTAAAAGATAAACTATTTAATTTTATTCATAGAAAATAAAAATATTAATATATGGGGATATTATTGAACCAAATAAAGATAAATACATTTTTATTTAAATGTGTAGATTCCTATCTTAAGAAAGACAAAACTTTTTAAATAGTTACAACGGAATGGTTTCTTTTTTTCATGTTTAATGTAAGTGAGAAAATATTAAAATGACTATTCTCTTAGACATCCTCAATCTCTAGGTTTTACTATGAATTTTATTTCAATAAATATATTTCTTATAGTAGATTACAATATATATTTAATATCATTTTTTGGAACCTATGCATTATATTTCAAAACAATTTGCACACAAAATATCATGGACATCTAAAATTATAGGTAATTTATTTTATAGAAAATATTACTTGGATGTATCATGAATAACACCTGGTATATGGAAAATAACTATTCATGATAAATTATAGGTGACCAATTTAATTACCTATGTTCTATCAAATCTGATAGATGAGAAGGTACATATGAATGTAACTATAAATACATGATTAACGGATTTTGTGATGTATGTAGTTTTATTGTTTGTTAATTAATACATTTTTATACACCAATTTTTTTATACACAACATTAATATTATTTCGCAATTATGTGGTGTTGGTATTTATGTTAAATTTGATAAAAATATATGTTTATTTTTTAAAAATAAATTTTTAATTCTAAAAGATAATATAATATTTAATCTTTTAATTTAAATGATCAAATAAATTAAAATATTTTTATTTTTAATAATATATAATAAAATTATGTTATTTAGGATATAATTATTGGAAACTATCTTTTCCAAAGGATGTAGAAAATATCCAGGCATGAAAATATTCTATATTTTTCCAATATAAATAATTTTAGTGATTTTATTTGCGATTTTTACTTAAATGGTTAACAAAACAAATAATTATTCAAGTATATCAATCATGTTTTAGTATATATGCCTCTTGAAATACTGAATGTTGATTTTTTATCTAATGAGACCTTATATATTATATGGTAGAAATATTTTTTTAATTGTTGAGGATATCAATAGATTCACAAGGGTTTTATTCATGTCTCATATACATGAAACCATATATTGATTTATTTTTGGGAATTCTTTTTCAATATACGAATGATTGTTTAATTTATTATATTATAGTAGATAATGGAGGTTATTTTTTTAATCATATTATTGTTGTTTTGAATAAATTGTTTATAAAAATATTTTTTATTCTCCTAAAACACCACAATAATGGTGTTTTAGAATTGAAAAAGTAGAAATATTCAAGGGATAGGCCAAATTATTCTCAATGACTATACTTTACTAAAATATTTGAGGTCTGAATCTATTAATAATATATGATATGTTTTGAATATAGGATATGATATATCATTTTTATGTAAAACCCTTATGATTTGATTAAGGGTAGAAAACCAAATTTTAGTTTTTTAAAGTTTTTGGTTTTAATTTTTTTATCTGGAATAAAAAAGACTATTCTGTTATGATTAAATTTAAAAGTGTTTATGGTATATTTCTTTTTTACTCTAAATGTATTTCTTATAGAGTTTATAATACGAAATCCATGAATGTTGATAAATTTATGCATTTAATTTTTTTATGAACCTTCTGGTATTTAGATATATGTTTTCAAAATTGGGAATTTGAATTTAGATATCTAAATTATGGTGAAAAAAATACTATAGTCTATGTTTTTATTTTGAAGGATAAAAATGGTTATATATATGTTCAAGATAATGGACGGTTCCTTAACAATAATCCAATTTACAATGTGATTATTAATATTAATTCTAATATGTTAACTATAATATATTATTTAAAAATATTTATTAAATATGATTTTGTTTCTAATCAGGTAACTAATAATTATAATAAATATTTAAATAATCCATCTTTTTTATTTATATTCATGATTATATTAATCAATTTATAAAAATAATTTTTTCTATTTATTTGATTTTTTTCTAAGAAATGTTTCTAATAAAAATATATGGATCATTAGAAACAAGATAGATGAATGTAGTCAAATTTTTAAAAATAAATCCATAATTGATTCCTAAGGATACTCTTACGAAGAAGGTATAGAATTTTTGGAAACAATTTCACATATTTCTAGGTTTGATGGTATTATAATATTGTTATATTTTTATTTCATTGAACATTACATGTTCATTCCAAACCATGTGAAAATAAATTCTAAATTATTATTAAATTGGAATATTTTTTGGTAATCAACCCCTAGGTTGTGAAAATGAATAATTTATTAATCGTGTTCTTAAATTATACCAATATCTTTATTGTCTCAATAAATATCCATTTTCTTGGTATGAGATGAATGTTTTGAATGATTTATTCAAAAACTCTAATTTTAACCAGTCACGACCCGTCCCCTGGGGCCCATGACATGACTACCCTGGGCATTCCTTCTATAGGCCCGCGGCTGGTGAGTAGCACAAATGGCATAATTCCCTAAAAATGGGAAGGCATTGCCTTTATAATCTATAAACTCACACAACAGAGTATGTGCTGGAAGAAAATCACTAAGTTAAACTGTATACAGAGAGTGCTGAAAAGTAAACAGGCCAGAATACAAGCCCAATTGGAAAGTACAAGTATAACTGAAAAACAAGTACAACTGAATAAAGATAAACAACAGCTGGATCATCCAACGGGAATTCATACCTAAAGGGTAGGTACAGATAGCCTCCACAACACTCCACGTCTGTCCGTCTCCTCTGTGTACCGTAACACTACGTGGTCCACCTCCTGGTACCATCCAGTCCTGGTACACTCCGCCTCGGTCTGCGTTGTCCGTCATCTACATCAAACACAATGAGGTGCGGGCATAGCCTATGAAGGGGTGAGTATAACGATACACAGAAGGGTCCCTGAGACCCTTATGGTCTCACAATATCCTACAAGGATGAACCAAAAAGTATTAATTTTACAGATAACTCCACCTAGGTATATGCCCATACATATACCTATGTTATCAAATAATCTATCTCAATCATGAGGTAAACACTAATGTCACTAACTCAGCTCAAACCAGGTTTTTATTCTACGGGTATTGTCAAGTAACATCCCAAGTCACAATGTCTAAACCTCAACTGCTGGAGAACTCTTCCCTTATCGAGTATAGTGGGCCTGCCGCGTCACACGGAGGTGCTTCCCACTAACCGTGGACTGCTGAGGTACTCCTCATGTTGAGAACAATGGGTCTACCACATCACACAGAGGCCCACCCCACCATGCGACTACCGCGTCACACATAGGGGCTCCCCATTGTGGGTCTTCTGCAACACCAAGGTGCTTCCCACTGGGCTAGTCGAGTCAGTCATAGTCGAATCAGTTAGTAGTCTTCAGGTCATAGCCAGTTACTAGGTCTCGATGCTATGCTTGCTCGTCTCCTAGAGGATCCACTCCAAAAGCTACTGGTCGATGCTCCAAAAATCCTAATGTCCCACATAAATGTATCTCAAAGTTTCGCCATGTCATAGGGTTCTCAACGCAATAGATGGTGCATCAATCGGACGCTTGGTCTGTGAGTTTTTTTCCTGTTACTATTGGGGGCCCGGTTGGATTCGTGCATGATCCAACCTGACTATATCTCAACATTACCCTGAACTTCAGTGGGGTATACTCAAGGGGATCGTCGTGCTCCAATAAAACCTACTCAATTCACGGTTCTCCGAACGGTCGTCCGATGCCAAAGAAATGGCCAAAAGAATGTAAAGGGTCGGTAGAGGGCCCGAGTCCGGTTGGACCTGGTAAGACCAACTCGGCCCCACCCAGTCTGGGTTGACCCGGGCAGACCTACTGGGTCTGGCCAGGCCCAATGGGCGGGCCAGCCAGTTAGGTTTGGCACAGAGCAGCCCAGCAGGCCGCGGGGATGGTTCGACCCAGGCTCAGGGCCGGTTCGGCCCATAGCGTCGTGAGGGCGCGGACTGGCGCGGCTCGACCCGAAGGGCTCGGCCAGGCAGGTTCGGCTTGAGCACCGCGAGGGGTACAATGGGACTACTCAGGAGGCCGGGGTGACCGGGGGCCTAGTTCGGTTGAGTGGCGACAGGTCAAGGTGCCGGGTGGGCCGGCGGGTGGCCGGGTAGGGCGCGACGCGGCCCGGCGGGCGGCCAGGGTCGGTCGCCAGGCGGGCCGGCGGGCAGCCGGGCAGGCCGGTGAGTAGCTGGGTGGCAGCTTGGCCATCCCATTCTGGCGGGTTTGGTCGGGGTACAAGAGAGGCACTGGCGGGTGGGAGGCCTAGCCGGCGTGGTTCGGCGCAGCTCTGACCAGCAGTGTTCGGTCGAGGCGTAGGGGAGGCCGATGGAGGTGGGGAGCCGTGTGGTGTGGGAGGGCGGAGGTCAGCCAGGGTGGTGCGGCCAGAGGGCCAGGGTTCAGCCCAGATCACCAAAGCGCCACGAGGGTGGTGCTGTCTGCAGAGGCCACGGGTAGTGCAGCCTTTTTTATTGATGCCTTCTTCATTCTATCGCCACATCACCATGTGGAATATTATCACAATCAAGAACAACGGAGGGGTCCGGACAAGTTGGATTGGCCCGCACCCTCCGCTTTTAGCGTAGTAACAATTGGTTCTTCAAGATAAAAGCACGATGAACAACAACTCACCCGCAACAATTCTATTCCAACAGAAGAATAAGATTAAATATAATCACCAACATGTAATAAACCCCCTACATTTGATCTTCATTCTTTATTCATTGATAGAGTCGCAAAAATTAGATGAAGAAGATCATCATTCGTCGCGTCCGCTACATGCTTCCAATCCTAAGCTACGTCGGATCGTTGAAGATGATGTAGAGGGTAGGTCGGTTGAAGAAGTCCCACGTTTGTAGAAGATCCAATAACGAAGTCAAAGAAAGTTGGCGTTCATCATTCATTGTTGGGAGAGTTTATCCCTCATCTCCCAAGATCTTCCAAATGAGAAATTCCATGAAAATATAATAATAGATTATTTTTTTCTATTATTTAGTTGATGACACAAACATCAAATTGGTGAATTAAAAACATGTCTCCCCTAATTAATACACAAGTGATGGAACAAATTAATTTGAGGAGTTGGCAAAAATTAATTAAAGGGGAGGTCAAGAGGCTCTCCCTCATTAATGAGGGAGAGTAGAGAGGTTTTACTCTTCTCCACCAATAGGGGGTTTAGCCTCGTCTGGTCCCCATGTCATAACCTCTCATGGGAGGTCAGATTCTGGTGGGCCCCTTCACCATAACCACTAATGGGATGTTAAGGTCTGGTGGTCCCACTTCCAATTTCCATGATTCGGGTTTAGCCACCAAACATTCACATAGATTCTCAAATAAAAATAATGTGAATCTCACTTTTTTTTATTATTTTTCACGAAAACCCAAAAACTATCATTTATTCTCGACCAACTGGTGTTGAATTGATAGTCTCCTTATGATAATACCGGCCCTGCAAGTTCAACGGTGCCCTCAGATTTCAATTCTAAGCACTGGTTCAAAAGTTATAAATACTTGCTGGAACGTTTACTGAACGTACCCGAACAAAACATCAGAAAATGATTACGGGCACACCGGGCCACAGAATTATGCACCGTCAATTTTTGTGGACTCGTAAAATTCTACTGTATTTATGAAAAAAAATATCCATGTAATTTCTGGTTCTTTACATTCCCCCCAACTCAGGGCTTTCGTCTCTGTAAGACTCAAATTGAATAAGGGAACAAGTGGGGGTACTGAACACACATCTGAGCCTCCCTCTCCCATGATCCCTCTTAGAGGTTCCCGTGCTTCTAGTAAAAATGAACCAGATGTATCGACCGTCAAAATAGAACCCGCTCCTCTCGATCCTCAATCTCCACTAGAACCTCATTGAAATTCATCTCATCGTCGACGTCCAGCTCTCCATGGTCGATGATGTGAGAAGGGTCGTTCAAGTATCTCCTCAGCTGAGATACCTAGAAGTCCTCGTACTCATGGTGCAACTGAGGTTGAAGATATAAGTGGTAAGACACCTCGCCAACTCTGATGAGGACTTGTAAAGGTATGATGAACCTTGGATATAACTTTCTGCCTCGGCCAAATCACTATAGACCCCGTCGAGATGAGACCCGTAGAAAGACGTGGTCGCCATCCTCAAACTCTAGAGGTCTCAGTCTCCTATCAGCATACGACTTCTGTCTGTTATGTGGGGTCTTCATCTACTCCTGGATGATCTGCACCTTCTCTGTGGTAGCTCGTACCATCTCTCATCCCCATTAAAAAATCAGACTAGTGTACAATTTATCTCAAACTCAGTAGAGAAGTATAATAGTATACCATGTATACTTTTGACAAAAATACAATAAAAATTCAATGAATTTTTTTATTTTATACTACTAATTAAATCCATTAATGATGTTTTATTATTATTTTATGTAATTAGACAATATCCATTAATAATTCAATATTTTTTATTCCCCCATTATCTATATCTTCTAATATAATATATATAAAATAATTTATGGAATTAATGGTTGAACATTTGAGGGATATTCAGTTTAGACTCTATTTTTTAAATTTTATTGAGATAACATATTATTATACATCAATGTATAAGAAGATGATCTATATGATTGACGTAAGAAATGATAATTATTGGTGAATTCCACAGAAAATATCTAACATTGATAAAAATAAATATTGTTACAAGAAATATAGAACATAAGTGTGCCTCAGTCAGCTATGAATAGAACACTGGTTGATCATGACCAAATCACACGTGATTAACAATGATGACCTTGATATTATTACTAGAAACAATTATTCTAGATTTGAAATAAATTTCAATGTAGGGAATATATTATATTATTCATTTAAAAAGTGTGTGTAGTCATTTTATTTGAAGTAATGTTGTTCATTATATCTGGAATATTTTACATGTTACCCACATTGGCTAAAAAAGGTATTATTAAATCCATACATAAAATGTATCGACATAAATTCAAATAATTCCAGAGGGTTTAAGATAAATGTTTTGAAAACAATATTCCACCAATTCACTATCAATATTGCACCAATGTTCCCACTATATCTATCCAACAAAGTCTACACAATAAAGGTTATGGATAATGAATTTATGAATTTAAATGAAATCAGATAGGATGAACTCATCATATCACATCATCAATATGCTCCTTAGTTTAATAATATTATGGAAGTAAAGGATTCAATGATGAATGATATTTCTTTCAATATAGCATAAAAATATTATTTATAACTTTTGTAAATTTAAGGCACATGAAATTATCAAAAAATAAATCATGAATATATGAAATGCTATTAATAATTTTATAATGAAGAAGGGAAATTTCTAGAAGTGTCCATCTAAATACGGAAATCATGGTAAAAAATAAAATATGGTTAATACATATAGAACAGATGTAAAATATTATATTTTTATAAGGAAGGGACATAACAAAATTAACTATCCAATGTTAAATCAAGTTCTTAGTGATAAAAAATGAATGAATGAAATGAAACATGATTATCATAATGGATTGAGTGGTAGAAAATAATCAAATTCATGTGATGAATTCAGAATCTAAATAATCACTTATCCTATATTTAATGGTGAAGAAAATATGTTATGTTTGTAATGAATCTATTTGTAGTTATTATTATGATAGTTATGGTTATATATCTGATCAGTTTTATGAACAAAATAAAATGATTTAAAAATAAGTTTTTAGAGTTATTGAATTATGTCAGTAATTAAAATAATAAATTAATAGTATTTTTAGTGAATGTAATAATTGAAAAATGGATAGTCAGGTTTTGAAAGAATTAATATGGAACTCAACTACAGGTTCTATAGGTAAGATATATGACTATTTTGAGTCTCATTAGATGTAAAATGATAATCATAGAGAGGAATTTTTAATCCTATAAGATATGTTATCTAATTTTATTCATATAAAATAAAAATATTAATATATGTGGATATTATTAACCAAATAAAGATAAATACATTTTTATTTAAATATATAGATTCCTATGTTAATAAAGACAAAATGTTTTAAATTATTCCAATGGAATGGATTCTTTTTTTCATGTTTAATGTATATAAGAAAATATTTTAATGATTATTCTCTTAGACATCCTCAATCTCCAGGTTGTACTATGAATTTTATGTCAATTAATTTATTTCTTATATTAAATTACAATATATATTTAAAATCATTTTTTGGAACCTATGCATTATATTTCTAAACAATTTGGACACAAAATATCAGGGACATTAAAAATTTTAGGTAATTTATATTATAGAAAAGATTACTCGGATGTATCATGAATAAGACCTGGCATATGGACAATAATTATTCATGATACATGATAGGTGACCAATTTAATTACCTATGTTCCATCAAACATGACAGATGAGAAGGTACATATGAATGTAACTATAAATACACGATTAATGGATATTGTGATGTATGTAGTTTTAATGTTTCTTAATTAATACATTTTTATACACCAAATGTTTTATAAATAACATTAATATTATTTCACAATTATGTGGTGATGGTATGTATGTTAAATTTGATGAAAATATATGTTTAGTTTTTAATTTTTTTTTATTTTATAGTAATTGATAATATAATATTTAATCTTTTAATTTAAATGATCAATCAAAATAAAATATTTTTATTTTAAATAATATATAATAAAATTATGTTATTTAGGATATAATTATTGGAAATTATATTTTCCAAAGGATGTTGAAAATATCCTAGCATGAAAATATTCTAAATTTTCCCAATATAATTCATTTTAGTGATTTTATTTGCGATTTTTACTTAAATGGTTAACAAAACATATAATTATTCAAGTCTATCAATCATCTTTTACTATATATTCCTCTTGAAATACTGAATGTTGATTTTTTTATCTAATGAGACCTTATATATTATATAGTAGAAATATTTTCTTAATTTTTGAGGATATCAATAGATTCACAAGGGTTTCATTCATGTCCCATATACATGAAACCATATATTTATTTATTTTTTGGAATGCTATTTCAATATACGAATGATTGTTTAATTTATTATATTATACAAGATAATGGAGGAGAATTTTTTAATAATATTATTGTTTTTTTGAATAAATTGTTTATACACATAATTTTTATTCTCCTAAAACCCCACAATAACGGTGTTGTAGAATTAAAAAAGAAGAAATATTCAAGGAATAGACCAAATTATTCTAAATGACTATAGTTTTCTAAAATATTTTAGGTCTGAATCTATTAATAATACATGATATGTTTTGAATATAGGATATGATATATCATTTTTGGGTAAAACCCTTATAATTTGATTAAGGGTAGAAAACTGAATGTTAGTTTTTTAATGTTTTTGGTTTTAATTTTTTTATCTGGAATAAAAAATACTATTCTGTTATGATTAAATATAAAAGAGTTGATTGTATATTTCTTTGATACTCTAAATTTAAATTTTTATAGAGTTTATAATACAAAATCCATGAATGTTGAAAAATTTATGCATATAATTTTTTTATGAACCTTCTGGTATTCAGATATATGTTTTCAATATTTGGAATTTGAATTTAGATATCTAAATTTTGGTGAAGAAAATACTATAGTCTATGTTTCTATTTTGGGGGATAAAAATGGTTATCTAAATGTTCAAGATCATGGACGGTTCATAACGATAATCCAATTTACAATGTGATTATTAATATTGATTCTAATATGTTAACTATAGTATATTATTTAAAAATATTTATTATATATGATTTTGTTTCGAATCAGGTAACTAATAATTTTACTAAATATTTAAATGATCCAAATTTTATTATTTATATTCATGATTAGATTAATCAATTTATAAAAATAATTTTTCCTATTTATTTGATTTGTTTCTAGGAAAGGATTCTAATAAGAAATATATGGATCATTCTAAACAAGATAGATGAATGTAGTCGAATTTTTAAAAAGAAATCCATAATTGATTCCTAAGGATACTCTTAAGAAGAAGGTATAGAATTTTTGGAATCAATTTCACATATTTCTAGGTTTGATGCTATTATAATATTGTTATATTTTTCTTTCGTTGAACATTTTATGTTCATTCCTAACCATGTGAAAATAAATTCTAAATTATTTTTATATATGAATATGTTTTGGTAATCAACCCCTAGGTTGTGAAAATGAATAATTTATTAATCATGTTCTTAAATTATCCAAATATATTTATTGTCTCAATAAATATCCATTTTCTTGGTATGCGATGAATGTTTTGAATGATTTATTCAAAAAGGCTAATTTTAACCAGTCACGACCCGTCCCCTGGGGCCCATGCCATGACTACCTCGGGCCCTCCATCTATAGGCCAAGGGCTGGTGAGTAGCACCAATGGCATAATCCCCTAAAACTGGGAATGCATTGCCTTTATAATCTATAAACTCGCACAACAGAGTACGTGTTAGAAGCAAAACACGAAGTAAAACTGTATACATATATTGCTAAAAAGTAAACGGGCCGAAATACAAGCCCAATATGAAAGTACAAGTATAACTGAAAAACAAGTACAACTGAATAAAGATAAATAGATACTGGATCATCCACCGGGAATTCATACCTGAAGGGTAGGTACAAATAGCCTCCACAACACTCCACATCCGTCCGTCTCCTCCGTGTACCGTAACACAACGTGGTCCACCTCCTAGTACCATCCTGTCCTAGTACACTCAGCCTTGATCAGCGTTGTCCGTCGTCTGCATCCAATACAATGAGGTGCAGGAATAGCCTGTGTAGGGGTGAGTATAACGATACACAGAAGGGACCCTAAGACCCTCAAGGTCTCACAAAATCTAACAAGGATGAACGAAAAAGTATGAATTTTACAGATAACTCCACTTAGGTATATGACCATACATATACCTATGTTATCAAATAATCTATCTCAATCATGAGGTAAACACTAATGTTACTAACTCAGCTCAAACCGGGTTTTTATTCTATGGGTATTATAAATTTACATCCCCAGTCACACTGTCTGAACCTCAACTACTGAATATCTCTTCCCTTATTGAGTATAGTGGGCCTACCGCGTCACACAGAGGTGCTTCCCACTAACCGTGGACAACTGAGGTACTCATCATATTGATAATAATGAGTCTGCCACAACACAAAGAGGACCTTCCTACAATGGGACTACCATGTCACACATAGGGGCTCCCCATTGTGGGTCTTCTGTGACACCAAGGAACTTCCCACTGGGCTAGTAGAGTTACTCATAGTCGAATCGGTTAGTAGTCATCAGGTCTTAGCCTGTTACTAGGTCTCAGTGCTATGCACGGTCATCTCCTAGAGGATCCACTCCACAAGCTACTGGTCGATTCTCCATCAATCTAGATGTCCCACGTAAATGTATCACAATGTTCTGCCATGTCATAGGGGTCTCAACGCAATAGATAGCGCATCAATTGGATGCTCGGTCTGTGAGTATTTTTTCATTTTAGTATTGGGGGCTCGGTTGGATTCGTGCACAATCAAACCTGACCGTTTCTCAACATTACCCTGAACTCCAGTGGGGTATACTCCAGGAGACTATCATGCTCCAATAAAACCTGCGCCATTCATAGTTCGTTTAATGGTCGTCTGATGCCAAAGAAATGGCCAAAATAATGTAAAGGGTCGGTAGAGGGCCCGAGTCCGGTCGGACTCGGTCAGACCAACTCGGCCCCACCCCGTCTGGGATGACCAGGTCATACCTATTAGGTCTGGCCCGGCCCATTGGGAGGGCCAGCCAGTTAGGTTTGGAATGGACCGGCCTAGCAGGCCGCGAGGACTGTTCGGCCTGGGCTCAGGGGCGGTTCCTCCCATAGCGTCGTGAGGGTGCGGCCCGGCGCGGATCGGTCAGAATTTCTCAGCCGAGCTGGTTCGTCCTGAGCACCGCTAGGGGGACCGCGGGCCAGCCTAGAAGGCTGGGGTGGCTGGGGCGCCGGTTCGGTTGCGTGGCGACCGGTCAGGGCACCGGGTGGGCCGGCGGGCTGCCGGGTAGGGCGCGAGGCGGCCCGGCGATCGGCCAGGGTCGGGCGCCAGGCGGGCCGGCGGGCGGCCGGGCAGGCTGGTGAGTAGCCGGGATGCGGCTCGGCCATCCCAAGATGGCGGGTTTGACTGGGGTACATGGGAGGCGCTGGCGGCTGGGAGGCCTAGCCGGCGCAGTTCGGCGTAGCTCTGGCCGACAGTGTTCGGTAGAGGCGTAGGGGAGGCCGGTGGCGGTCGGGAGCTGTGTGGCGTGGGTGGGAGGCGGTTCCGCCAGGGTGGTGCGGCCAGAGGGTCGCGGTTCAGCCCAGAGCACCAGAGTTCCATGGGGGCGGCACGGTCTATGGAGGCCGCATGTAGTGCAGCTTTTTTCGTCGCTACCTTCGTCATTCTATCGCCTCATCACCATGTGGATGATTATCACAATCAAGAACAACAGAGGGGTCCGTCCATGTTGGTTTGGCCCGCTCCCTCCGCTTTTAAGGTAGTAACAATTGGTTCGTCAAGATAGAAGCACGACAAACAACAACTCACCCGCAACAATTATTTTCCAACTGAAGAAGAAGATTCAATATAATCATCAACATGTAATAAAACCCCAACATCTGATTGTCGTTCAACGTTCGTTGATAGAGTCAGAAAAAGTAGATGAAGAAGATCATCATTCTTCGCGTCCGCTACATGCTTCCAATCCCGAGATACGTCGTCTTGTTGACGATGATAAAGAGGGTAGGTCGGTTGAATACGTCCCACATTGGTAGATGATTCAATAAAGAAGTTGAAGAAGGTCGGCTTTCATAATTCTTTGTTGGGAGAGTTCATCCCTCATCTCCCAAGCTCCACCAAATGTGAAATTCCAATAAAATATAATAATAGATTATTTTTTCTATTATTTAGTTAATGACACAAATATCAAATTGGTTAATTAAAAACATGGCTCCCCTAATTAATTCACAAGTGTTGGCACAAATTAATTCGAGGAGTTGGAAGAAATTAATTAAAGGGGAGGTCAAGAGGATCTCCCTCATTAATGAGGGAGAGTAGAGAGGTTTTACTCTACTCCATCAATAGGGGGTTTAGCCTCAAGTTGTCCCCACGCCGTAACCTCTCGTGGGAGGTTAGTTTCCGGTGGGCCCCAACACCATAACCACTCATGGGATGTTACGGTGTGGTGGTCCCACCTCCAATTTCCATGAACCACTTTTAGCCACCAAACAGCCACATGGCGGCTCAAATAAAAATAATGTGAAGCTCAATTTATTTTATTATTTTTTAATGAAAACCCAAAAACTAACATTTATTCTCGACCAACTGCTGTTGAATTGAATGTATCCTTAAGATAATACTGGCGCAGCGAGTTCAACGGTACCCTCAGATTTCAATTCTGAGAACTCATTCAAAAGTTATAGATACATGCTCGAACTCTTACTGAACGTACCCAAACAAAACATAAGAAAATGATTACGGGCACACCGGGTCTCAGAATCATGCACCATCAATTTTTTCGGACTCGTAAAATTCCAATGTATTTAATAAAAAAAATCTCCATGTAATTTATGGTTCATTACATTCCCCCCAACTCAAGGATTTACATCTCCGTAAGACTCAAATTGAATAAGGGAACATGTGGGGATACCGAACACGCATATGAGCCTCCCTCTCCCATGTGCCATCTTGGAGGTTCCCATGCTTCAAGTGAACATGAACCAGAGGTATCGACCGTCAACATAGGACCCGCTCCTCTCGATCCTCAATCTATACTAGAACCTCTATGGAAGTCATCTCATCATTGACGTCCAACTCTTCATGGTAGATGCTGTGAGAAGGGTCGTGCAAGTATCTCCTTAGCTGAGATACCTAAAAGTCCTCGTACACCTGGTGTAACTAAGGATGAAGATCTAAGTGGTAATCCACCTCACCAACTCTGATGAGGACTTGTAAAGGACTAATGAACCATGGATATAACTTTCCGCCTCGGACAAATCTTTGTATACCACATCGAGATGAGACTCGTAGAACGACGTGGTCACAATCCTTGAACTCTTCGGGTCTCCGTCTCCTATCAACATACGACTTTTGTTTGATATGTGCAGTCTTCATCTACTCCTGGATAATCTGCAACTTCTCTGTGGTAGCTCGTATCATCTCTGGTCCCACTAGTGATGACTCCCTAGGGTCAGTCCAAAACAAGGGTGATCTGCAACATTTCCCGTATAATGCCTCAAAAGATGCCATCCCTATGGTGGAGTGATAGCTGTTGTTGTATACAAACTTCACCAATGGTAGGTGGTCCTCCTAGCTATGACCGAAGTCGAGGACACAATCACGTAGCATGTCCTCGAGGATTTGAATGGTCTGCTCAGTCTGACAATTCGTATGAGGATGGAAGGTGGTGCTCAGATGAAGCTACGTCTCGAAATCCTCCTACAACCCCTTCCATAGCCAGGAAGTAAATCGTGCATCACGATCCAAGAAAATCAGCGAAGGTAATCCATGTAGCTGCACAATCTCCTGCACATAGAGGCATCCCGAACTCTCTAATGAACCCTGCTCTCTGATCAGTAAGAACTGGTTTGACTTTGTGAGTTGGTCAATGACCCCTGAATGTACGCAGAAGACCAGTCATGAAGTCCATTGATATCCCATCCCACATCCACTCTAGGACCTATAAAGGTTGAACCAAGCCTGGTCATATCCAGTGATCTACCTACATTTTCTGAGAAGTGAGGCATCGATAGACAAACTCTACTACTGCCTTCTTCATACCTAGCCCCTAGTGCTATCGTTGATGGTCCTGGTACATTATCGCCACTTCTAGATTTACAGCTAGAGGAGATGTGTGGAACTCCCTCAACACTTCCTATTGATGTGACCCTAGTACCATAGTGCATCCTTTAAAGAGGATTATGTGCACCCAACATTTAGAAAGTCAATCATGTACATGCCCTGTGGATATTTGAGCATGTTGTGTCATGTAGATAGTTTCCCCATATTGCGCCTCCATTACTCGCTGAAGAAGTGGGGGAGTGACATGTAAGGGACTGACGAAAAACTGCTCCATCTCTATCCCCAAAGGATATTTACAAAGCATCCAGCTTCTCCGTCACTTCGACTAGAAGCTATATACCAGATCTCCTGTTGTGTGCATCTTCTACAACGTTCCAACTTCCAAGAGTATAGACTATCTCGAATTCATAATCTTGGAGGAACTCAACCCATCACCATTATCTTAGGTTTAGGTCCATCTGAGAGATGATATACCTAAGACTCTAGTGATCTGATTGCATAGTAAATGATCACCCACCAGATAGTGTCACCACATCTTCAAGGCCAATACCACTACTGCTAACTCAAGTTTATGGGTAGTTTTGTTCTGCTCGTGTTGTCTTAACTATTGAGAACCACATGCGATCACTGCTCTCTACTGCATCAGGACACACCCGAGTCTTGTCCTTGATGCATCGTAGTAGACTACGTACCACATGCCTTCCTATAGATGCCTCAAGATGGGTGCACCAGTTAGCCTCTCCCTCAGCTTCTAAAATCTCTTATGGCATCTCTCTGACCACACGAGGGGTTTCCCCTTCTTTTTCATGGCTGATAGTTGTGCTGCAACTCTAGAGAAGTCTGGAATTATCCTTCAGTAGTAACAATCCAAACCCAAGAAACTCCATACCTTTGTCACACTCCTAGGTGGCTCCCAAGGAAGTATTACCTCAATCTTCGCAGGATCCGCTGCAAATCCAGCCTCCAAGAGGACGTGTCCCAAAAAGTGAACCTCTCGGATCCAAAATAGGGACGTCAAGATCATACCATAAAGGTGGTGCTCTCAGAGTGTGTCCAGTACTCACTGCAAATGGTAGGCATGATCTTCCTCAGTAGATGAGTAGATTATAATTTCATCAATGAAGACTATGACAATGCGACCGAGGTATAGCTGGAAGATACTATTCAAGAGTCCCATGAACACTATTAGAGCATTGGTTATGCCTAATGGCATAACCAAGAACTTGTATTGGCTATACTCACATCTGAAGGCCGTATTCTGCACATCCTCATCTCAAACTCTGAGCTGGAGATAACCTGATCTGAGGTCTATTTTCGAGAACCACCATGCTACCTTCAGCTGATCACTGAGGTCATCAGTCCTTGGGAGTTGGTGCTTGTTTTTCATGGTCATCTAGTTTAGGCGACAGTAGTCGACACAAAGCCTCAATCTTCTATACGCCTTCTTTTCGATTAGAATCGAGGCTTCCTAGGGAGAAACACTTGACCGGAGGAATCCCTTCCTCTGGAATACCCCTAGTTGTACTCACAGCTCGCGATGCTCCGCGTGAGCCATCCAATTTGCTGGTGTAGATATCGGTGTTGTCCTGGGGTGTATATCAATGTAGAAGTCCACCTCTATGCGTGGAGGTAGACCTGGGACATCATCAGAGAAAACATCTGCATACTGTTCCACCACTACATGATAGTTCGGACTCTCCACATCTATTGCTCCGAGGGTACGGTAGGCCAGCTGATGAGTGATCGGCTACACCCTCCTCTAAGTAAGTTCGTATTATACTGGAATGGCTACCTTCTCATTGGAAAAGGTAAAAATTATCCCATCCATGTAGAAACACCACAAATTGCGCATAATACAGTCAATCTTAGCATAGACTATAGATAACTAGTCCATACAGAAGATGACGTCGTAAGGCCTCGATGCCGCTACTAGGAGATCCTAGCTAAAGCTCCCACCTCCTAGAGTAAGCTCACACTGCCATAAATAGTGTGTAATCATCGAGTCTACTACCGTAGGTGTCTCTAGCCATAATGATCGAGCCAACGAACTCAATAGATTCTCCGAGATCCGAACATGGGCAGTAGCAATGTAAGAGTGACTGGGAACTGTGTGTCTTAGATTTGAAGCCATGGTGGAGTAGACACATATCGTATCTCGAATCATCACCGGAGTGTCGTGATCTTAATCTCCAGCAGCATGGAGCAGAGCTCTACCATGTCCACCTGCTCGCTGCGGTCGGGGTGGACCTCATGGTGGTGGTGGCGGTAACACTTTGAAACAACATCCACCACCAGCTACATGGCTAGCTCGTATGACACATCCGCTTGCTCCCTACGGACCGCCTCGATAGAATCTCTGTCTCTTCTTGGTCGGTCCTTCTACCATATTCTGATCATCCGAACGGCGGGTTGGATAGTCACTTGCCATGTGATCCTGGCTGTAGGATGAGTAACAGTACACGCTCCTGGCATGTATGTCCTTGCCCCGGGTGGATGACCACATGACTCTGAATCATTTGTCATGACTCGTCCCCTGGGGAAAATGCCGTGACTACCCCATTCCCACCCTCCATAGACCAGGGGCTGGCGACTTGCACCAAAGGCGCAATTCCGTAAAACTAGGAAGGCATTGCCTTTCTATCCTATAAACGCCCAGAACAGAGTACGAGATGGATGAAAAACATTAAGTAAAACTGTATACATATAGTTCTGAAAATTAAAGGGGATGGAATACAAGTCTAACAGGACTGTACAAGTATAACTAAAAAACAAGTACAACTAAATAAAGGCAAACAACTGCTGTATCGTCCACCGAGATGTCCGACCTGAAGGGTTTGTACATATAGCCTCTACATCACTCCACATCCATCCATCTCCTCCTTGTACCGTCATGCTGCACGAAGTACTGGTACACACTACCTCGGTTAGCATTGTCCGTTGTCTACATCCAACACAATGAGGTGGGGGCATAACCCGTGGAGGGGTGAGTATAACGATACTCAGTAGGGACCGTAAGACCCTCAAGGTCTCACAAAATCCAACAAGGATAAACCAGAAAGTATGAATTCAACAGATAACTCAACTTAGGTATATGCCCATACTTATACATATGTTATCAAGTAATCCATCTAAATCATGAGGTAAATAGAAAAGTTACTAACTCAGATCAAACCAGGATTTTATTCTAGGGGTAATATAATGTAACATCCCTAGTCACACTGTCGTTACCTTAGCTGTTATAGAACTCCTCCTAAATCGAGTACATTGGGCTTGTCACGTCACGTAGAGGCGCTTCCAACTAACCTTGGACTGCTGAGGTTCTCCCACATTATAGTACCATTGGTCTGCCAAGTCACACATAGGCACTCCCCACCATGGGTCTGCCACGTCACACATAGGCGCTCCCCACTGTGGGTCTACCGCGACACCATGGCACTTCCCACTAGGCTAGTCGAGTCACTCCGAGTCGAATCAGTCAGCAGTCGTCAGGGCTCAACCAGCCACTAGGTCTCTGCGCTTTCCTCCCTCATCTCTGGGAGGATCCGTTCCACAAGCTATTGTTCGATACTCCAACTATCCTAACTCCCACGTATAAGTATCTCAAAGTTCTTCCATGTCATAGGGGTCACAATGTAACAGACGACATGTCAATCAGATGCCCAGTCTTTGATTTAATAGCCCTTTTAGTCCCGGGGGCCCGGTTGGATTCATGCATGATCCAGACTGACCATATATCAACATTAACTCAAAATCCATTGGGTTATACTCAAAGGGATCATCATCCTCGAAAAAAACCTGCGCCGCTGAAAGTTCGTCAAACGGTCGTCTGGTGCTATATATAATGCCAAAAGAAGGTAAAGGGTCGGTAGAGGGCCCGGGCTTGGTCCGACCCAGTCGTGCCGACATGGCCCAACCCGGTCTGTGTCGACCTAGTCTGGGTCGACCAGGTCTGACCTGTTGGTTCTGGCCTGACCCATTTCGCGGGCCGGCCTGTTACTTTCAGCATGGCCCCCTGGGCCTAGCCCAACAGTCTGCGAGGATAGTTTGGCCAAGGAACGAGGCCGGTTTGGCCCTGCGCATTGCGATGGAGCGGACCGGCGCAGCTCGGCCCGACGGGCATGGCCAGACCGATTTGGCCCGGGCACCGCGAGGGGGGCCGAAGGCCGGCTCGGGAGGCCGATGCGGCTAGGGCACCGGTTCAGTTGAGTTGTGACTGGGTAGGGTGCCAGGCTGGCCGATGGGCGGCCGGTGGGATCGGCTTGGGCGCAAAAGAGACACAAACGGATTGGTGGCCCGGAGGCCGGGCTGGTGCGCAGCGGCGTAGCTCAGGCCAGCGTGGGGTGGCGTGGCTCGGGCTGGTGATGTTCTGTCGGGGGTCAAGGGAGACTGGCGGTGGTAGGGAGCTGGGGGGATCAGCTTGGGTGCACAGGAGTCACGGACGACCAGGTGGCCGGGCCGGCACGGATCAACACAGCTCGGGCCGGTGCGGGGTGGTGCGAGCCAATGGTTTTCAGCCATGACTCATGGGAGGCCAGTGGAGGCAGGGATCCAGTGGCCGCAGGCCGGCGGAAGTGCGACAAGGGTTGCCTGGCCGGAGGGCCACAGTTCGGCCTGTAGCACCAGAGTGTCGCGGGGTGGCACAGTTTATGGAGGACGTAGGTAGCATGGCCTTTGTTGTTACTTCCTTGGTCATTCGGGTGCCACATTTCCATGACGAATATTATCACAAACAAGAAAGGAGGAGGGGTCATGCCATGTTGATTTGGCCCGGGCCCTCTGCATTTAGGGTAGTAACAACCGGGTTATCAAGATAGAATTAGGATGAACAACAACTCACCCGCAACAATTATTTTCCAACCGAAGAAGATGATTCAAGGAAAGCATCAACATGTAATAAACACCATACCTTTGTTCGTTGTTTTTCATTTTTTGATGGGGTCGTGAAAAGTAGTTGAAGAAGATTGTTGTTATTCATGTCCGTTACATGCTTCCAATCCCGTGCTACATCAGCTCGTTGACAACGATGCAGAGGGCAGGTCGGATGGCGACGTCCTTCATCGGAAGAAGCTTTGAGAAAAAGTCGAAGAAGGTTGGTGTTCTCCCTTCTTCATTGGGAGAGTTCTTCCCTCTTCTCCCAAGCTCCACCATATGAGAAATTCCAAGCAAAAATAATAATTGATTGAGTTTTTCTATTATTTAGTTGCTGACATAAAAATCAAATTGGTTAATTAAAAATATTGCTCCCCTAATTAATTCATGAGTTTCAGTACAAATTAATTTGGGGAGTTGGCACCAATTAACTCAAGGGGAGGTAAAGAGACTCTCTCTCATTAAGGAGGGAGTGTTGAGATGTTTTACTCTGCTCCATCAATAGGGGGTTTAACCCCATGTGGCCTGCACGTCGTAACCTCTTACAGGAGGTTAGATTTGGGGAGGCCCTCCACCATAACCTCTCACTGGAGGTTAAGGTGTGGTGGTCCCACCTCCAACTTCCATGAAGAGGTTTTAACCACCAAACACCCACATGTCGGCTTAAATAAAAATAAAGTGAAGCTCACATTATTTTTTTATTTTCCACAAAAAACAAAAAGCAAACTTTTATTCTAGACCCACTACCATCGAAGTGAAAGTCTCTTTAAGAAAATACTGGCGTTGTGAGTTCAATGGTGCCCTAAGATTTCAATTTCGATCCCCGGTTCAAAAGCCATAAAAACCCGCTCGTACGTTTACTGATCGTACCCAATCAAAACCTCAGAAAATTATTTCGGGCACTCCGGGCCTTGGAATTATGCACCGTTAATTATCTCGGACTTGTAAAATTCCCATGAATTTAAGAAACAATTTCCATTGAATTTTCGTTTCCTTACACGACCCTACTCTTTTTATTAAATTTTATTATCATGTTATTTTAATTATTAAATTTTATGTAAAAAATATAATTTTTTCCCTCCAGTTAAATACATTGTAATTATTTTTAAACATTTATTTGATTAGATTTGGAAATGATATTAATGGAAAAATTAATTAATTTAATTTATTTAAAATTTAAAAAAGGTAATATGTTATAATTCATAGTCATTCAATGTATTATAAATAGTTAGTTAAATGGTTTTGATGTATATTCTTGTAAATATATGAAAATTTCTATGAGTAGTAGTTTTAGAATTGATGTTGATTCGTATGGTAAATCTATTGATATTAATGTCTATAGAGCCATTATAGGTATACTGAATTATTTTACTAGATCTATATATTATATCATGTTTATTTTTTTATTATGTGTAATGTTTCAATATTACTTTAATGAGATTCATATTAATAATGCAAAAATAATTATGAGATATGTTGCAGGAAATATAAACTCTATATTTTTTCTTCTATGTATAAATGTGTTAATTTAATAACTTTTTTATGACCTTAATTTTGGATGCTATGAATTTTATAGATATAAAACCTCATATATGTATCATTATATTATAAAAATATTAATTTGTTGGTCTTCATATAAAAAATTATTTGTTTCTATTTGTTATATTGAAGTAGAGTATATATCCCTTTCTAGTTTTTGTGCTCAAGTTTTTTGGATTACGAAAACATGAAATTATATTTGAAAATATCTTGATAAATATCATATTAATTTTGATAATACATCAATAGTTTCAATTTTTAAGAATCATTTATAACATTATAAAATAAATAATATAAATGATAGATTTTATTTTATTTGAGGTTATGTAAATGTGGGAGATGTTTTTAACAGTTTATCTCTATTAAAAATCCACATACATATATCATTACTATTTCATTATACATTAATCATTCTGAATGTTTTATATTTTTTATTATAATATTGAAATATAAATATTCTTTTGTTTTTAGGAATTTATATGGAGTTTGAGTATTTTAATATGCAGAAAGTTGTGAATTAATGAGAAATATATAAAATCTAGAATCTATTTGTCAAATTAATATTTCTAGATATATATAAATATTAGATTTTTTAAAATAATTTTAAAGCCTCTAATGAATTTTAAATAATGAAAACCTATTTTTTAAACAATATGTTTTCATAAAAACTTACATTTTAAAATATTTCTAATATTCTTTCTCAAAACCATATATAAATTTTAAATAGTTTCATTTAATTATATGTTTTAAATTGGATCGCATTAATATTACTATTTAATACATGTTTCTAAAATGAATATAATATTTATAATGTCTTTTATATAATATTTGTAGTTGTATTTTTTAAAAACATATTTCATGCAATCCATTTTATGTTTTAATTCATATATTTATGATAATTAATAAAAGGTAGGTATGTTTTATAAATTATTAAAGGTTTTATAACAACCCAAAATGTGGATAATGTTGAGTGGTGTCTCAAAAACCAAATACTATGAATATAATATAAATTTAATTTTTTATTTTCCCTTAAATATCATAATATATAGAAATGAGTTTTGATTTATTCACTATTAATCATGATTAGGTAATAATATTTCATTACCAAATATATTGTTAGATATCATGTTGTGATTTTTAAAAATGAAAATTTTAAAATATCATGTCGTTTCCCATGATAAATATGTAATTTGGGACATTGTAATACAATTTATACATATTTTTTAACATTATTATATATCTATTATAATATTATCCATGTATACCAATCATAATCCATATATCTGATTTCTAATTAACTGATCCATTTTTCAATCCATGTAATGTATTTTTTTACTCTCAGTTACCTTCTTTTATTTACCCAAAACACCATCTAAAAAACTAAAATTAATTTAGTTCATTTTTAAATTAATTAAAACTATATAATTTTTTTTATATTAAATAATCTTATTAATTGATATCTATCATATATAAATTTTTTTTAATGTCACTATATGTTTCTAATCGGAGATCCATTAATTTTTAAGAATAATTCATTTATATACTTTAATGGTGACATGATCTATATATGACTTATTAAGATGATTTTTTGATTCCTAAAGATAATGGAATTATCTAAATATACGTTAAATATAAAAAATTATGATTGTTACCTGTACTTGGTCATTTTTATATAAGAAATTAGAAGACTACATCTGATTAAATATTACCAAAATTCAGATATTATAATCCCTTTTGTAGAATCTATTATGATATTTAGATACACTCATTTAATATCATAAATATGTTATATTAATTCACCAACATGGATTACTTATGTGGTGAATTATAACAATATTTTGAAAAAAACCTACCTGGAAAACACTTATATGAATTTTACAAAATATATGAGTTAATTATTATTGTTTTTAAAAAAATAGAATTTTTTTATATTAATGTACTGTTTAATATTAATATTTGATTCTTGTAAATTTAAAATATTTAAAACTCGCTAAAAAGTTTATAAGTTAATATTAATAATCTTCAAACAAGAATTTTTATTTTTTAGTATTTCAAAATTTACATTATAGTGATCACAAAGTGCAAATTTTCCACGAATGAAATATACAATTACAAATGAAAAGAATCATTTCATTTATTTATGGTTGTTTTAGTGTATTTAATTTTTTATAAATTAATATTATTTTATATATGAATAATTCATACATTTTATTAATAACTTCGATGCAATGGTATTAATTTTTTATATTCTCTACATGTTTATTAAGTTTTTTAATATGAGTGGTTTTAATATTGTATTTCAAATAAAAACATTTGATTTTCAATGGATATTTATTTGAACTATTAGTATTGATACCTTTTAATTTATCTAAAAGGAATTTCTTATTAGATTTATTTATTCATTGCCATTTTGAATAACCTAAGTGAGTTAAATGGTTATTATGCAATCGTAATTTCTCTGTTTTCTCTCTCCCATTAAAAATCATGTTACATCATTGTTGAATATTAATTCATCCAATATATCCTGATTTCCTTGATATTGTTTCTATTAAATAATATATATATTTATATATTATCATCAATGTGTCTAAAATTAATAGACTCTCATTCCTAACATATTCAATGAGATATTTTATATTTTCAAATTATATATTGTGATTTGTATAGTGTTGTTGATACAATAGTGTTCTATACATTATGTATATCATAAATTTTTATCTGTTTTATTGGATAATTTTTCAACGGTTATATCAAAACTTCTATGACTTCATATTTTGACTTGATGAGTCAATCTTTCTGATCAAACACTCAAGTACAAATACTTGTATTTTATTCTTTTTTTAACAATTTTTTTCTGGTTTCTTATGTCTATAACTCTATATCCCATTTTTCACATTATTTCAATTTATCTTTATTCTTTTTACATAAAATAATTCTCTATAAATGGGTTGTGAATATTGAGTTCTAACATCATGACCATTTGGTTTGTGTAACCAAATATCTTAATTAAAGGATGAATGTGTTTTGTGATTCTCCATAGAAAAGTTAGCTTCATTTTGGTAACACATCAACTAGAAAGACTATTTTGTAATTTGGTTATGATTACTATCCCCAAATAAGATTACTTCACTATGTGTCTATAAAAAATTAGAGAGGAATAATAAAGGAAAAGGTACACTTTTGACAAAAAAAAACTATATTAAATAACATTTCATTCATTCTTTTGATTTTTTATATTAAATAAATTCCTTAATTATAATTGATAATTATTTAAAAAAGATAACATGTCTATTTAATGTTTTTAATTTTGTCTATTCACTTGCTCTAAACCATCTTTTATCACATATCTGACCTAAAAAATTATTTGTGATTTTTTGGAATATACACTAATGGATTTGGAAAGTGCGATAGATATTCTATTGGGATTTACTTGTTAAATGATTAATATTATGGCTACCTAAGTCATAATTAAGAATGTTATTATAATGGATATTAACAATGTTATTAACATAAATAGATATTTCTTACATAATGTTCCAACAGAGTGGACATAGAGTTTTTATTGATAAACTATGCAAAGAGATAAGTTCGCTTTCTAGAATATTAATCATTATTGTAATAGTTTGAAATAGTATTTTCATGTTCAAATTCATTTCTAAAATCATTGTAAACAAGTTTAGTATGAGGTATATTACAAATGAGGGATATTAGAATCACTAAATATGTTGTGTGGGTGATAATGATAAATTGGGATTCTATATGTTCAGAATATTCTAATTTACATCGTTGGCAAAAGATAGAAATTTCATTGATGGAAATAAAATTAATTTATATCAAATAAATTATAGAATTGAGAGGTTTGAAATTACTAGGATAAGAAGAAATGTTATAAAGAGGAATTTGAAACACATTTCTCTAAAGGTAATCAATTTTAAAATATTCAACATTATTCATTATTATGGAGTCTTATTCTTACTAATTTATATAAAATGTTATAATAAACATCATGAATCTATAAGTTCACTTATCCAATGAAAGGGATATAGATGTGACATCCTTAGTTATGAATCATTGTCTTTTGACTTTTATTGTTCAGGTTCATGATAGTGAGGAAAATAATCAATGTAATGGTTTTTGTTCGTACACAATATGATAATTAGTGATATTATGTGTTGAATTTTTTTTCAACCATTATACGATGAGTATATGTTTTTTGGATATGTTTTAATCTATCATAAAAAGTGGAAGAGGATTAAGATTTCCTATTTGAGGACACATTTCAATTATATATTGAGGAACATATGGAATAACAGATTAAAGAAATATATCCTAGGAATATAAATGTTGTTATCTTTTGCATATAGTATGTAGTTCATGGTTTGTAATAGTTTATGATGTATTGTTTGAGGAACTAAAGATTCAATGACAAGGGAGGTTTTAGGATGGCTTTTACATCATATTCAAAGATGCATATTAATATCATGACTATTAGATATCTAAGAGGGGTGAATCTATTTGGAGAATATTTATTTAGTTATAACACTATGTAATAGACTATGTTGTTACTAATGTTGATAGAAGAACATAAATAATTTTGCATGATATAAGATAATCATGACAAATATAAACCCTTAAAATTTCATGGAAATGTTTAAGGACTATGAATTCTTTTCTATATTCATAATGGAGTGTTTTTTGGAAGGTTTCGATGTCATTTAAATTTTATTTTCAAAAAATTGAAGAAAATGATATTTTTTTTTTGTGTAATGTAATAATAATGATCTCAAATTCATGAAATAGTCTAAATTCATAGATTTTATAGAGATGGAGGGATTTTTCAATCGTGGTGTCATTCTAAAAAGGGATTTCACAATAGAGTTCTAAAAACAAAATATTTAATGGGAAATGGAAGGTCATACTTTTATCTAGAAATACCAAAGACATGATAAAGAATAAGAATACATAATATGAATATGGATGTTTCTAAGTGAAAAAGGTGCACTTATTTGTCAAATGTGAATTCCCTATGAAGGGTTTGTGTTTACCATTCTATTGTATGAGTATGTTGTGATAATTAATGAGTTATTAGACGATTAAACTTACATGTAACACTTATTTAATTTTCTACTGCACAAAATAACTACTATTAAACATGTTCTTTTTTATAGATTATCAAGATCATTTTTCAATAAATGGAATATTCATGAAAGTGAGAATTTAAAATATAGAATATAATAACTAATATAACCTGAATTGGAAAACATTGAAGAAATTAAAAATGGTAGAAGTTATTCCATGAGGATGAATTGTGTATTATTAAGGGAAGTGAATCTTTAATTATTGAGAGTTTCATATGTCATGTGTGGAGTAAGAATCTATGAAAATAAATGAGAAAATACCCAAACATCATAAAATTTTAGACAATAAAATATTACATCTGTAGGTGTGCAATGTTTTATTATTTTTTGTGTAGTAATTTATGGATACGTTGTAGAGACTGACACATTGGGATATGTGTGATCGAAGCATAAATTATATTATGTGGAGTGACCTTATGATGGGAGTTCCCTAGTCAAAACTCACCAGTAAAAGGGAATCAAGTATTTATAATACTTTAGTGCAGTTTCATTATCTCTATATTTATTAAGAAAAATGTGGATGAAACAAGTAAATTTTTAAGTCATGTGTGACTTGTTTATTTACATTTTAAAATACAAAAATCAATGAGTGTGGGTTAAGAATTAATTATCCCAGCTTATTAAATGAAAATACATCTGAAATTACTATCCGATCATTATTGACATAAGATCATAAGAGTAAACCTACTAATACTGAGGACGTGATTAATTGTGGTGAGATTTTTATGATTATGATTATTATATTGAAATGTGGTTAATACCTTAACTTACCACCACAACCCCCTCTTAGCGTATCTCTCTATAAAGAGTGTTATTGGAATATTAAATTATAAAACAAATTTAAATTAAAATGAAAAAAATAAATCAATATATTTAATGAAATAATAATGAAAAACAATTCCATTTTAGATAACTCATAGTATGATTTTAGCAAGTTTAACGATAAATTTCAAAATTTAAATAACATTAAAAATAATAAATTATCTCCCTAAATAATTGAATCTAAAAAGTAATTAATAATTTAATTTCTATCTTAAGAGAAATATATTCATTGAAAATTATATGTCATATCCTCTAATAAGTGAAACAAGTGAATGTAAATTTATTTCAAATATATTTCACCATCACATTGTGAAATTAATGATTAAATTAATAATAGGATAGAAAGACATAACAGTAACGGATAATAATATGAATAAAGAGATGTAAATGATGAGGATAACATTGATTTTGGTACATGAAGGAAACATGAAACAGAAAATTGAATAATATAATCTAGAAGAATAATGATGGTAAAGTAATCCTCTCATAATGTGTGTGGAGGTATGGATACAGCAAAATACTTGGGAAAACCAAAAACTTGTTTAAAAATATATAATAGAAATAGAATATCCTACACCTATTAGGATTAAAATAATAAATACCTAGCAGGTTCCATGTGTATTACTATTGTCCACATGTAATATTTCTTTTAGGTATTGGCCAACATTAAAAATCATCAGGTACCTAGTGGCAACGTAATGGGTTTTTACTACTATAATTATGTATACATTTAATTATTAAAAAAATAAATCTATTAGTTTCAAACCATATCACTGTCTTCAATTACATTCATTCAATATACACAAATAGAAAATAGTCTCTTCAAAAATTAAATTCAAAAAAAATTAATTAAGGATGTATTTTGATGCTTCAAATTTATATATTACATCATTAAATATACATTATTAAAATTATTTTATCATATAACATTATGAAATCTTACATCAAATGTGATATATGAGGAAAAAACATCTCATTTATAATTTAAAATATCTTAATATATAAAAAATTCCATTAATTATAAATTTATTTTAGTATTTATTTATTAGTATAAAGGGCTTATGAATAAACAGTATTCATTACCCATGTTTCAATGTTAATTAAATTGATGTATATTAAAATAAATTATATATAATTTATAAATGTTTATATTTAGGATCGCATCTCAAATATAACTAAAATTATACTAAACTATATTCATGAACTATAAAAGATAAAAAAATATGTCAAATATTATTTCTATAATCTAAAATAAGATATATATTTAGTTTAATATCGTGTTTTATATAATTTTAATTTGAACATTAATTTAATGTAATGTCACTACAAATGATAACCCCGTATATCATATCTATTTAGATTTTCAAGATCCACATTTTGTCTTGACCTAAAATAATTAATCATCTAACTTTTTCTATTACAATATCTTGTTTAATTCATGTCATTCATACTACATGTGACTCTTTGAAAATATAAATTACCAATCCTTTCAAAATAATTCATAATAATTTCCCAAACTCTATTTCTCTATGAAACAAAAAGATAATGAAACCTATAATTTTATTGACTTACAAAAAATTATTGATTGGAACTAAATATTAAGTGTGTCTAGAAGTGGATGCTGATATCCTTTAAATGATATCTCTTTTCAAGGAATCATATATTTTTTAATTTTAGAGGGTTTTTAATGTCACCTTATTTTCATATTTTTATAATGTATCTCATTTGTAACTATTAGATATTTTTCAATTCTTACATAGAAGGGAATATATAATTGTTGGAATGCTTGAATAATATTTTTTATTAATATTCCTTTAATAAAAATAATATAATTCAAACATTTAACTATATAAAACTTTATAAAACTCCTGATTTATGTTACCTAAAAAAAATAAAAGATTCTTAAATAAACAAATGTAAAATTATATACAAGGTATAATTTATATTAAAGCATTTAATCAAAAATATTATTATAATACAAATTCAAAATCCCCACAACATCATGTGTGGTGGGAATGGTATATAACACACACAATATAAGATATATTCAAATATTTCATTCTAGTGGCAAACCTAACCATGTGTATTATTATTAATATATACATACATAAGTGCAACATTAAATGTAATAAAACATTGAATAATTATATTCATTAATAATAACCATACATTATAATTGGATCTATGAAAAATGTACCAAATAACAGTCGTGGTTGGATATAAAGATAATATTTAAATTCAAACCAAGCATGTCACTATTATATGAATGGTATAAATTTTTTAATAATTAACATGAAAACAATTAAATGAAGTATAAAAGTTCTTTAAAATATATAATTTATATAAACGAATATTGAATTCATATATAAAAAACAATTCAATTATATAATTAGAGTCATTAAAACATTATATATTTATTTTGTTCACAAGAAATATTCATTTTATATAAATTCCAATGGATTTAATTAAAAAACTTTTGGGAAAAAAATTATTTTATTGAGAATATAATTTCATTTAAAATTCTATAATTCCTGGCCATGGTCTATAAAATAGTTTCTCAGAATAAGTTGTTTTGGATAAAATGTTTCATGGTGATCACATATGGAAAAAATTATACTTCACATGCATTTGATATTTTAAATTATGGTAATTCCATTGACCATGAACAATTAATTTTTATATTTTAAGTATTTTTATTTGAAAAATTTAATTTTTATAAATATTTATTATTTGAAACTAAATCCATTATGTAAAAAATGTTACATTATGAGATACTAAATTATTATTAGAAAAAAATAATTTTTATAAAAACTTTCAAAAATATTATCTAAAAAATTATTTTATAAACTATTTCATTTTTATATACATACATCATACACAATAACTTGTTATTATAACAATGGTTGTGGTTCTTGAAAATAATTTGTTTTTAATTTATATTATATTGATGATTCACTATTAAATTCTCTAATATGATTGATTAATTTTTTTATAAAATATCCTTCCATTATGTAGAGAAAAAAATTATATTATCACACATAATATAAACAAAAATATGAATAACTATAATGAAATAAAAAATTATAAAACAAATATTACCCCACAATATCGGATAATACCATCATTAGAGATAGCTTAAAAATGATTCCATAGTAAGAACCAATGGATTGAATCATGAAAATAGGTGATCCAACCACTGTAATAATTTTTTTCATTAATAGTAACATTTGTACATTAATTGTTTGGGGACACTCTCATGTCGATATTGATTTGTATTTTATATTTTTTTATCTAATTTTTCGTTATTTGAAAGTTGCAATCTTTTGATTTATGTTTTTTATTTTTTAGTAAATTATCATCTATGTATTTTTTAAATTCATGGATTATGTGAAATAATTTATCTAAAACTACGCAATATTTTTTTAGTTCAATTTTTATCTTATATTGTCTGTGTAATAGCTTGATATTTTATGAAATACTTTTTTTTTCAAATTATCATATTCTTTTAGTTTTTTTTTCTTCATAAGAAACACTAATTTTAGCACAATCTAGAAATTTTTTTGAGTTTATCATCTGTTACATGAAACACTATTTAATTCTTGTACTACACATTACACTAGGTCCACATACATTAAACACACTAGAAAATTGTAAAAAAACATTTTTTAGTCACACATGTAATGCATAATTTATAACTTTATTTTAATATATTTATAATATTTATTTGAAAATATATTAATCATTTATGTAATTGGAATATTTGAAAATTATCATAGTGTTATTTTTTGGATTATTATGAAATATATCATTTTTTAATGAATTGTTAATATACCAATTTTAAAATGAATTCCACCTATTCATTTAAAAAATTTATAATTTCAAATTATATTTCATAATGGTTTTGAAAATTATCGTTAAAATTTAATATAATCTAATAAAATTTAGTTCATTTTAATCAATCAAATTTATCATTTTCAATATAAAATCTTTTTAGCATTTTTAAAATTATCAATTTCAGAAAACCAATATTCTAACCATGTCTCAAGTATTAATATCCAAATATATTTTTATAGTTCTGTGAAATTAATTTGTAAAAATTTATTCCATATTTGGAATCGTCATAAATTATTATTTATAATAAGGTCACCTCAATTTTTAACTAAATATAATTGTGAACCCATGAAGAAAAATACTATGGTGAATATAATAATCAGTATACTATTTGGGTAGGGATAAACTAGAATTATAAGATTTAAAATAACATAAAAATATTATCATAATATTATTGAATTTAATTTTTTGATAATTTAAATAAAAGTATCTAAATAATGTAAATTTCATATATCTTTCCTTTTAATATGACCCATAAAATATGAAAAGAAAAAAAAGAAATAAATATTTTTCTTAATTTTAATATCGACAATTATTTGGGATGGTGAAAACAACATTATTTATGTTATAAATATTATTATCATATTTAGTTGAGTTATTTTTATCATAATAATTTATCATTAATTTTTATAGATGAAATAGTTATCAAAAAAATATCTGAAATAACAATGAAGTAATTATTTAATAAATAATGAAATAAAATAATAGATACTAACAATAATAATGATGAATTAAATTTATTAATTTTTTATCTTCCATTAATTTTGTGGGATATTATAACATGTTAAAGAATATTTTTATTAATAGATTAAAATTTAATCATTCTATTGTTATTTTTAATTGTAAATTAAATAAATAATGTCATACTTCACAGTAACTTCATTTTATAAAAAATGTAATACTATTAATTAATTTATTACTACTAAAAATAGAATATTCTATAAATCTATTTTTCAATGTTAAAAAATTTAATTTATTCCCCATTCAGGGATGAATTTTCTATTATAATTAATATATTAATCGTTAAATATTAAAAACTGATTTAGGCCAGTTAATGTTAAAGTAGTATTTTTCTACATTACATTCACTTTTGTTAAAATTCATTTCCAAAATGCATGATATTTTAATTTTATAAATTATATATAATACTTACAATAAATTTTAATAAATTTTATAATATGTTACTATTTAATTTAGTTTTCATGGAAATATACCAAAGGTTGTAGAACTTGTTGCATTTGTGAAAAAATTGAAATAAAGAAAACAGTGAAACTCAAAAGTTAAGGAAAAAATGTTTGAAACACAAGTTCAATTTTATGTTAGAGGTTTGGATAAACCATATTATCAATACAACCCATTAATTATAAATCACATATCTAGAAAATGTAATATTCACTTGAAATTAGTTAATATTTTTTAGTATTTACAATAATGTCACTCCTCCCCTATTAGAAAAGGGAAGTCACTCTCTTCTTGATATTATGCCAATAAAAATATTTTGATTGAAAAACTATACCCAAATAACTCCTTAAATTCCCTCGAAAAAATCAAAATCCTTTTTTGGAGGAAATACATCCATTCAAGTCTTTAGTGAAGACTTATGGAGGATACCCAAAGAAGTGGTAGTGTTCATCAATAATTTTTTTAAAACTTTCATAAAACCCATTTTATTAATTATATATCATGTTTATATAATAACTACAGAATATTAAATATATAATTATGTTTTTTTTAATTTTATGACCTAAAACCCCATACACTTCTATCAAATGGTTTATAAAATAATTATTCATCTGTACGAATAACTACCACCTTGAAAAATGATATTATTCATTCTTCCAATAGCACATTTAAAGGATAGAGTAAATGATATAATTAATATTAATTTAATATATTTCTTCTAATTAAAAAATTATTATACTTCCATAACTACAATATCACACTTAGCTTCATGATTTCCATTTATTCGGAATGTAAGAATGTCACTCGTGTGTGTGTGGTGGACTACCACCTCATGACGCAATGTGATTCCATTATGAATTACATGGAATTTAAAAATGATGAGTTTTCTAAAAATAATTTATTTATATTAAATAAAAACTACACTTTATTAATATATATATATATATATATATATTTTCATTCTTTCAATATAATATGAAAATTTAAACCACATTAATCCTTATATACAGCCTACCATCTCCTTGAATGATGTATTTCCTTACCTTTCACTAAATTTTATGGATTACTATAAATACTTATAAACAAGTTATATATTAATTTTATGTCATATCTATAATTATGGAGAATATAAAATCATGATCAAAGTAATTGGAAAATAAATAAATACATATATGAAAATTAAGATGATCATTAGCTGAAACATATGTTTCACAAAGAATTATTAATAAATGTGCAATAATAGGTAATAAGAAAATAATATACTATCGGATATATATTAATATATTTCTATAATATATTTATAATAATATTAATTTTATAATACATGGTTATTTATGTGTTCAATGAATTAAATACTTATGGTTAGGGGAACTCTAGTCTCTATTTTATTTATCGGACACTTATTCTACATTCACCACATGTTTTTTCATTGTGTTGTATATAAAGGAAATTTGAAATGTAATATAATGAATTTAATTAAACTAATTATATTTTATCTTCAATTTTATGATACACCTTCATGGGTCTTATGATTCGATGATACCAAATTGGTATAGATGATATGTCATAACCTCATCATTTGTCAGTATTGTTTACAATTAAGTCTCCAATGATGAAATATCATAATCTACCTTCCAATAATTCTCATTAATTTAATTTTACCATAGTTTTTAATTATATACTAAATTTGTGGAACCATTTTTTCACTCATGAGTACTTAAGGAAATCAAGAAAATGTTTTTAATAAAATATTACATTATTTTGCACTTCTATGCAAAATCTGTATTCATTGAAAACATTGTTTCATTTTTTTCAATAAATGTATTTAAATGATGTTTTAAGATAAAATTTATAGAAGGATATTTTGATACATTTTAATATTTTTAAAAAGTTATTTATGTTCTTTTAAAAACATCCCTTATATGTTTCAAAGGATATTTGGAAAGGAAGTGATTTTCAAAATATTTAACGTTTTAAAAGGATTTTTTTAATTTGGAAAGAGATATTTTGGGAATGAAATGTTTTAAATGATATTTGAAAATTATTTTACATATATGATGACATATTTGGGTGATACATATTCATTACTAAGGAAACAACACATGTACATCGTTCATCTTATTTCTATAAATTCGTTTTTATTGAGTTAGTTTCTAAACCCCATTTATATTACAAATAATTTCATGATGATAATTTTTTATTTGATATTAAAATTCCCCTTTATGGTTGAGAAGTAACCTACATAATAGATGGATATGAAAAATAAATGTTACTCTATTCCACAATTAAATATTCATAAAATTTCCAATAACATGAGTAGATAATGATACGAGTATCCACTATGTTACCCAAAGTCCACTCACAAGTCATTACTACCACGAGTTACCATTGTTATCGTCTCAATGTGATATTATCTTATCATCACATTCCAACAACCACACCATTCCCTAGAGACTGACGAAGCCCCAGTAAACATCGCACAACATAATTATCATTCCCCATCAAGAGATTAACAAATAAATCACCAAATGCAGGAAGAAAAAAAAGAGATAATCCATTAATACCATCATATAAAATCACACCTCACCATGTTTTCATCATACTTCAATGGAACTAGAAATTAATAAAACACCATTATATTTACAATTCACATAATAAAATGTATAAAACATATATATTATGTCATCAAGAGAAACATGAAGACCACCACTATAACCAAACATGAATAAGATAAAACCAAAATGAAAAAGTGAAAGTACTTGAAAAACAATAAATAGATCAAACTAAAAAATGAATTTGAAAAACCTCCACTAAAATCATGAGTATGAAATATAATAAATAATATCCATTGATAATTGAATCATTCCTGGAACACTGATGACCTATGATCCACACCTACGAAAACATCAATGTTAACACATCTCTTGATATGATTGATATAGGAGAGGAGGAACAAGATATCTATGAAGTGTTTTTGAGTTGGTGAGGGCTCTAAATGATGTTAACATCAAGGATGCAGAAAAATAGGCGATCAAAGTAGGAGAAAACTGACCCATATATCGCCTTGAAACCCATCAACCATTGAATCATCAAACCCAGAAACATATTGAACCACTGTGTAAAATATGACATAGAGAGGCATTGGGTTACATGAGGTATAATCCATTGTACAACATTTAGCGGTAATCATGTGTAGAAAACAATCATTTGTACCCC
Source organism: Viscum album (assembly GCA_963277665.1). Lineage (NCBI taxonomy): Eukaryota > Viridiplantae > Streptophyta > Magnoliopsida > Santalales > Viscaceae > Viscum > Viscum album. Next base: position 1,023,756,619 of record OY728143.1, read on the forward strand.
AAGTGAACTTAAAAAGAAAATGACTAGAATAAAAACAAGATAACAAAAATCCGCACTGGAGATATAAATCTGGAAGGGGAGAGAGGAGGGGATGAAAGAATGAAGAGTAAAAATGATAGTGCTCAAGATAAACCGTTAACTTATTAGTTATGGGTTGCAGGAATAATCTGAAGGTGAAGCTGAGTGTAAGAGGAGGAGATCAGGAAGAGAAGGGATAAATTATTCCATAATTTGTACCATGATAAAATTCTTATGAAACCCACTTATAGTCAGGGGTTATTTTATACTGAAATGATTATGAATCATATCCTTTTGACATGGGTTATTATATGATTATGTTTTTACGATACCCATGTCATATATTGGGTTATTATATGATGAATTTTTATGATCCTGTCACACCCATATATATTATTTCATTATTTGATAGGTGTAACCTATATCTCCCTCTAATGCATTGGCGATGAATTATATATCATGTGATAAAAATAAGAAACGAGTCAAAAGGATTGATCCACTATGAGAAAAAGGCGTGTATTGATCCACTATGGGAAAAAGGTGTGTCCTAATCCACTATGGGTAACAGGTGTGTCCTGATCCATTGTGGGAAATAGGTGTATACTGAACTGTAATATTGATGTTCTAGTTAGTTTACCAGGAAAAATAAATTTTTTTTATATCATAATAATGGTGACACACTATTATGATTTGATATTGTGGTTCATGATTGATTTTTGAAGATTAAACACCCTTATGGTCTATGTTTAAAAAAAATGTCTTCTGCCTTGACTCATGTTTATGATCATTGATATGTTAGGTACGAAATTCATATGTTATGTTCATGATCAAATACCCTTATTATTATCTCATTATTTCATATGATCATATATTGATATGTGTTATAATTACCCTTACTAAGCATATGGACTCACCATTTCTTATTTTTCCATTACCAAAGTTACGAAAAAGGGTTTTATATATGGAATTTTTCTAAAGACTAATATATGGGAAGATATTAAGTGGAAAACGATTAATCCCTTTCAATAGATAAAAAAATTGTGTTCTAATTTTCCATAGGAAATAATCTATCTGCTTCCTCATGAACGTGTTGGTGTAATGTTATTTATATTCATCTATAATGATTTTGTATCCATGTTTGAGAAGAATGGGTCTCTATAGTTGTTATCAAGGATATATATAGTAATCCGTTGGAAAAAAGGATTATAAAATTTATTTAGATCCCTACTTAAATTTATAAAAATATTTCTATGGATTTCTCTAAGGATAATTCTAAGGATGAGTCAATGTTTAAGAATATGGGGTAGAATGATGGAAAGGGATTGAGAGTGTGGTTTCTATGAAATTAAATACATGTATGGATATTACATGTGTATGTGGATCTTAAAGAAATGTAAATATGTGTGAAAACGCGAAAAACATAGTATTTAGATAGAATAAATTGATGACTACTTCATCAAAATGGGTCTTGCTTCACAACTAGATTGACCCTCCCTTGGGGATGATTAATAATTTCCCAAAATATTTATAAACCATATAACTATATTTAAATGGATGATAAATAAAAAATATCGATGATAATCCTATTTTTTCAAATATTGAAAAGAGAGTTTCATAATATAGATATCATATAATTTATCTTTCATCATTATTTTGTTTTCCAACGATAGTTATTATACGTCATAATATGTTTTTGGATTCAATAAATGGTTGGAATAGAAAGATTCATGATTACAGATAATTTAATTGAATATTTGGGTACTATTAGAATCCAATTAGATAATGACTACATACACATATATTGGCATTATTCTTATTAAAGTATCCTAATATATAACTAGAATTTGTAACTTCTATGAGATTTATAAAGAATCAAATGTGTGGAATATGATTTTTTATGAAAGTTCGTATGGTAAAGAATATACAGGAAATAATATTATTCTTCTTATATGTTAATATAATTGGTAGAAGAACCCAAATTAATTCCTTAAATAGAGTGGAAGTTGTTATATTTGTGTAAAATAAGGACATAGAGTAAAAAATTGTTAAGGAGTTCAATATCTATATGTTGGGGACATGGGACTTATCTAAATCAAGGATTTGAAACAGAAAATAACTTATATACATAGGAATGTACTTTTCCATTTCAGTCAACGATGTGTAGGTATTTATTTATTTATTTATTTTTATTCAGTAATTATGAAATACATATGGATTATTTTTTATATGTTTTTCACCAAGGATTTTCTATTATATGTTTAATTATTCTAATGGATGAGAAAATTGATTGAATTTAAAGGTGGTATTTTGATTGTGGGAATATATCTTTTAACATGTTCTTAATGTTGAGATAACAATGTTGGGACAAAGAGATTATTGATTTTGATAAAAACAAATTGTATAATATTGAGGACCTTAGAATTAATAATTAATTTATTTACAATGTGTTTTATGATATTAATAATGGAGTTTATGACATTTTTGGATTTATATAATATATATAAAAATATTCGGTTTTTTAACAAATAATGAAGTATCCATGTTTTCCATATGTTTTTCTATAAATTTATATTATTATGTTTTTTTAAAGAGAATACATGATGATGGTTTGCACTTGTTTCTTATGGGACAAACAAGAACTACTTTAGGATATATTGTTGATTAATGAAATGTTCATTTTTTTGAATTCAATGTCCATGTTTCTTTTTTTTTGAAACAAAATATTTTATAAGGGTCAAAAGTTTAATCATTTATGAAATGTCTTATATTGAACATTGAATTAGGTTTAGATATTAAATTATTATTTCTTCATAAGAATATTTAAGAATTCTGGGTAAAATTGTATAACCATTATGGTTGTGATGAAAACTAATGATAGTCAGAATGACTTGTTATTCTATCAATGTATATGATGATTTGATAGTGCTTTAGGAATGAGATATTCACCTACATTAATTATTGTATGATATGAAGTGTAAATTGATCAAGGTACAATAAAAGGGTGATATAGTACTTATTAAAAGGTATGAAATCCAGAATGTGTATATTCTCAAGAAAATTCATATAAAATTTTGAAATGGGTCTTGAAATAATATTTTCTTTCATTATCATTATTTTTGATGTTTTAAATTACCATGTTTATGCCTCTTTGGCTTATGGATTTCTCATTGTTAATTTTCATAGGATTACACAAATTCTTGTGATAAATTATCTTCATCACCCTCCATCTGTTTTTGTGTGTGATAATTTTCTCTTATATAGCGATGTTTTGACATCCCACCTATGTTTTCCTATGTCTAATATTAGTTATGAGTAACATTTTATAATCGTTTTTTTTACAAATTTCCATTTTAAAAATTTTCATTATTAATTTTCCTCATGTGGTTTTATAGAAATGAAATTTCAAATGATAATCATTTTGTAACTGAGTTTAATTTTGAGAGTGAATTACATTTTATTGGGGGGCGGGGGACCCTGAGATTGTGGGAAATAATTATTTTTTAAAATTAATTACATGTATTAGATATATCTCATTATATACAACACTAATATTATATTGGGTTACATGAAACATAGTTTTTATCTAACATTACATGCAACACCATGTTAATCATTTCCTACACAAAATATTTGGTTAGCTTGTGTTATAGACGATATCTGGATTTAAACATAACACTATTTATTCACTCATTGAAAACATACAAGAATATTTATTTTCCAAAAATTTAGATACATTATTTGACTATATAAACATCATATTATAAATCATCATATTTAAACCATATAAGGTTGTATTTGTTATACTTCTGAAAATGATTCAATTTTTAATGAATAGAGATATTAAATTTTAATTGAATACAACTTTTTCATTTAAAAAAATTATAATTTTAAATTTTATTTATAAGTCATTTTAAATTAAAATTATTTACATTTTATATCCATTAATAAAATTTATCTTTCTTGAATGAATTTAATGAACTCATTGGATAAAAACCGTTAATTTTTTTTGAATATTTCCAATTTTAAAAAACTCACTTTCTCATCACTTATGCAGTATTATTTTTAAATTAAATATTTATACTAATTTTAATTGAATTATAAAAAATTTATTCCACATTTGAAATATTAAAAAATTATATTTTCAAAAAAATTAAAATTAATTTTTTATGAAAATGAACAGTGAAAGCAGAAAAAATTAGTTAATGAGGTTATGGTAAATTGGGTTTACTAGGGTCGGTGTTAAACTGTAATTAATAGAGTGAAAATGACTTAAAAAATAACATAATATTATTGAATGAATTTATTTCTACAATTAACATAAATATATTTGACCCAAGGATATTCAATACAAATTTCTTTTGATTATAACCCATATAATAAGTAAAGTTTGAAAAAGAAAAAATTACTATTATTCTTATTTTTAATATCCATAATGAATTGTTATAGGGACAAAAAATACATTATTTAGGTTATATATATTATTTTGAAATTTAAATGAGTTAATTTTATAAAAATAAATTTTCATTAATTTTTATAGATAATATAGTTCCTAATAATTCTTAATAAGTTCCAACATAATAATTTTTTAGTTAATAAAGAATAAAAGTAATTATAAAAAAATATGAAAATTGAATTAAATTAAATGAGTTATTGTTGTAAATTAATTTTGTAGATGAATATATGATTATATACAATTTTATACATAATAGATTAAAATTAAAACCTTTTCTTGATATTTTTTAATTCAAATAAAATAAATAATGTAAAATATTACATTAATGTAACTTTATAATTTATTATATTTTATTAATTGATTAAAAATTATAAAAATACAATAGTATATCTTGTAATTGTTAAATATTTGTAAATATCACATATAATCCATTCATGTAAAAATATTTCTATTATAAAGACTATATTGAATATTAAATAGAACAAACTAATTTATTGTGGTAAAGGTTAATTTGGTGATTTGAATGTTTTTTATGATCGAGTAAAATTAATTTATAGCACACCTAGGTTATTTATTTTATAATTTATATAAAATATTTACAATAAGTGAGTATATATTTTATAGTAATTCCCAATTTAATTTAGACATAATTGATAAATTACCATGGTTAGAAAACCCGTTACATTAGTGAGAAACCAAAATTTTAATAATTAGAAAACATAGAAGGTACGCGAATAAATATTTAAAAATGTATTCCATTTTTGGGGGAGGTGATAATATACTATATAATCCCACCACATAATTAATTATTTACATTTGATTTACTTTAGGTAATATTGACCTTCCCATAATGAATAATTATTAGTATTTAAAAGAATGTCACCCCTCCTGAACTATAATGGGAACCCACTATTCTATATTAATCACACCTCTCAAGAAGTTTGGATCAAACATTCACATATAAAATCAATTTATAACATATCTACAATCATAATATAAGACATATATTAGGATTAAATATATCTATTTAAATATTTAGTGAAATGTTACAGAGGATCCCTGAAGAAGAGGTAACGTTCATCAATAACCATTTTTGTTTTATTTCATCATCAATAAAATGAAATTATTTTGATACCATAATTATAAAATTTTATAGGAATCTTAAATATAATTAGATGTTATCATGTTAATTATAATACCTAAAACACACAATATACTCTCAAATGGGTAATGCTATAATCAACTGTGTGTAGAACATACTACCATCTCATGAACCGAGGTTATTCGGTTTTTACATTCCAACCTTTCAACGTTGGGAATAAAGATATAGATCTTATTTATATATGATATTTATGATTTTAATAATATTATAATTAATATGAAATAATAATATATCCCATTCATTCATCATTTTCATTTATTTGAAAGAAAATAATGACTCTTTAGTGTTCGGCGAAGTATCGTCTCATGTAGTGATGTGTTTTTTTACACCATGCATGGAATTTATTAAGGATGAGTTGAAAAAAATATATGATATATATGAAGGAAATATTATTATAAAATGATAATATATATATATATATATATATATAATTTAATATTTGTTCTTTCAATGTAATAATTAAATGGATAAAATGTTCATGTGTATGCACAACACACCATCTCCATGAACGATGTATTTCATTTTATAACACTAAATAATATGGAGTAATCTAAATAAAGATATATTAAATATATATGAGGTTTTTATAATTTTTAACTCTCTATGGATTTTTAAATCATCATCAATGTAATATCACCAAAAATAATAATTCAATGATTCTCTTAAAAAACAATGTGATTATTACCCGAAACATAATTTTAACAAAGAAATGTTAATAGATGGTTAATAAAAGGTAATTGGAAAATCATAAATTATATGATATATATGAAAATGGTATATATAAATATATAATATATTTATATTTATTATAAATGAGGTTTTACCACATACTATGAATTCAATACATAAAGTAATTGGATTTCTAGTCCCACTTTTATTTCATAGAGACTTATTCCATATTCACCACTCATTTATAATTTATTGTTTTTATAAACTACATTTTAAATGAAATATAATGAATTTATTTGTATATATGATATTTAAAGTCTGATTTTATGTTACTATTTTATGGTTATTTGGATTTTACGTTACTAGAGTTGTAAGGATATTTTTTCACAATCTCATCATTAGTCAAGATTCTTTTGGATTAAGTCTCCAACGATGAATTATCATGATCATCCTCTCAATAAATCTAATGATTTTTCTTATCCTTGGGTTATTCAAGATATTTTGAGGTAATGTACAATTTTTCACGTCTTTGGTACTTAAGATAATTAATAATTGTTTTATCATAATATCAAAATTTATTTATCTTTTTAATCAAAAATCATTTTTCATAAAAAAATGTTTTCAATAATGAATTTCAATTTTATTAAATAAAATATAAATATAGGTATCATGGTAATAAATTTCGAATTTTTATTATGTTTTAAAATGTTAAATAAATGATTTTCAAAGCATCCTTTGTAATATTAAAAATTTGTTTCCAAACAAAATTATTTTCAAAATGTTTTATGTTTTAAAATGTGTTTTCATGGTCGAAAGGATGTTTTTGTCATAAAATGTATTAAATTAACTATAAAAGTTATTTTACAAATAAGAAGAGATTTATAGGTTTAACATATAATTTACAGGGGATATTATACATGGATTCTATTCATATTATTTCTCTGAAAGGTTTATGTTTTTATGGAATGGTGTTTAGAAACACATTTCCCTTCTATGGGTCAGACCCTGATAAGATGCTTATGAATCCAGATTATTTTTCAAGGGTTATGATATGGTGATATGTCAATTAAAACTATATATATTCCATATTTTATTATCTAATTAAATGATTATGAGACACATTTCAAGTCATGGTTTTGGATATGATAATTTTTATGATCTTTTGGAAGACATATGTATGATTTCAATATGTGATAGGTGGGACAGATATCTCCATCAAATTAATTGGATAAAAATTTATATCTCATGATATATTAATGGGAAAAAATTCAATGGTCTTGATCTATTATGGGAAATAGGTGTGTCTAGATCCAATGTGGGAAATGGGTGTGTCCTGGTCCACTACGAAAAATAGGTGTTTCCTGATCCATTATGGATAACAGGTACATCCTGATCCACTATAATAATTTTCCTAGATTTTAACCTTGAAACATGTATTTATTTCAAACTATATGATTGTTAGAAACATTTAGGACATGATACTATAGTTCTTTATTTATTTATGAATATTTATCACCATTATAAGCCATGTATTAAAAATGATTAATATTTATTCCTTGAATCATGTTTTTGATCTATGACAGGTTGGGTACAAACATAATATGTTTAGTTCATAATCACATACCCTTATTATGTTATCATTGTTATATATTATCAAATATTTGTATATTATATGTTTATCCTTATAGATCATTCAAACTCACCATTTCTTATGTGTCTTTTACAAGGTTATAAAGAATGTAATTTGGTGTAGTATGTCTATGAAGAGTACTAAATGTGTTGATATTTTTCAGAAACCTTGAATATTAATGACCATATTAGAATAATGTGTTCCATTTTTCCAATGAAACCAAACTATAACAACCCTCCGTCATGTGATTATGTAATGTAAAAAATATTTATATAAAAATATTTAATATCGATGTATAAGAATCTTAGGCCAGTATTGATTTCATCCAAGGGTAGAACATAATTGGTTCTAAACCATCTGATACCCATTGAAAACCATGAGATACATATTATATTTATATCAAATTACAAAATATAATATTACTATATTTAAAAAAATATACAATAACAATGCATCAGTTCTTCATTTTTATTAGGGAACATTTTTATGACGGGCAAATCGTTTCGGAGACGTGAGGAAAAACCATGTAATTGTGTTTCCATTATCTAGTTGTTTCACATGTTAAGTATATATTATTTGGTAAACTATTCTCCAACCATTAATGTTTCAAATATTTCATTTAAATTTTAATTTAAAACTATATACATATTTTAAATATATATTTTTGACTCTAACTTCTCATCTCTCATTCGACTGATGGTGGGTTTAACATAGGAGTGTTCATCACACTATTATCCTTCTATTTCAATCTCAGTTAATGTTGATTTCAAGTATTTTTCTATAGTAAATCCATTATTTCACTCATCTCATTTTCATACATTCTCCCCTTTGCCTATTACATTTATTTTATATCAGATATGAACCCTATCCTTTTCTTGGCTTTGGATAAGATTACCATAATATTTAATGATGAGGTCTTGGGTTTTATAGGATTTTAGGGGTTTTCTACTTGATTTTATATAAGTTATTCACTAAAGGTAACATGTTATTATTTTGTTTTATCTTGAACAAGGTTTTGGTGTCTATTGAAATTGATTGAAATGCCTATTAGAAATATCATAGATGATTTTAACCACATTATAAAAAATATAATCACTGTAGAATATATCATTTGTGTGTGTATAATAGGTTATCAAATTATATCTATAGAAGGCATTGAATGTTTTAATGTGATGTATTTTAAAAAATTATTATGGGGATCTTGTAAAATAATTAATATGTATTGAAATGGGGTTAGACACCAATATCATTTTTAAAATGAAAATTTTTGTTTTGTAAAATGGTTCTTACTAAAAATATATTTATGATGAAGGGGTTATTTTTTTCAAAAAGGATGTTTGGGATATTTTAGGCATTTCAAATGAGATTTTGAGTTTATTTTTATTAATATATTTCAATTAATGATTCATATGATATTTTAACAATAATAAAAAAGAATTAGAATGTTATGATTTGTTTTAAAATCCAATTTGGAGAATTTAATGATATTTTCCATAAAACACGTGGGACCATCATTTGAGGACAAAAAGATTGTGATTCGCAATGGGTATTGTATCCAGTTAGAGGAAATTTTGTATTTTGATCTCTTTATATGATGATTATTCACAAATGGGAATGGGGAAATTTCTTTTGAGGGTGTTGGAGGTCAAATTAGGTTTACATTAATGTAATTATACTTTTTATTTTCTTCATTGTGTTATTATTCACCTCTCATAGTGGTTGACATGGGAATATAATTAATTTGTAAATAAATTGGAAAAATGATAAATCTAGTTTATATTGCTTGTAGATAGTGTATGAACCATGAATTCTAAGTGAACCTGGAGGATAAGAAATTATAAATCAGGTCTCTTGTGATTATTATAGGTAAAATATATTCATATGGGTTTATTGGGATAGATAGGTTCTTATAGGCTTGTAGTACTCCCAGTTTCTAGTAAGTAACCCTTGTTTTATGATTTTTATGTATGTGAAACATATGAGAAATGGTTGGGAAAGTTTGGAGACTTTTAAAGAGTTAAAGGGAAAAAAGAGGTGACGTACGGGCTTCACACGGTTTTCCCAAACCGTGCCGAAACTGTACAGGTGGTTGTCACCTGGACAGAAGAGACAACATGGTGTGCACATGGTTTGGGAAAACTATGCGAGGAGGCCATGCGGAGTGCCCCTTCCAAGAAGTGACCACTGCACGGTTAACGCATGATTTGAATAACCGTGTGAACTAACTATGCGTGAAGTCAGATTAGATCCCATTTTAAGGATCTAATCAGTTTTATCTTTAAACCCACTCGAATTTTCTCCTAGACGGCCCTAACATGGGATTTCTCTCTAGTGAAGGTGGGAGAACACTTAGCATGCATTTCAGAAGTGATGTGGAGGATTTGCTTGGATTTTAGAGGCTGGATGATCTAGGTAAGTCTCATTTCCTTTAGTTTTCTTAGATCTTCTTCTTCTCTCTTGATGGATCATCAGATCTACACCCAAGGTGGGTAGATCTAAGGTAGTGGATGACCATTAGGTTGGGTTTTGGTCTTGTTGGTGATAGGGGAAGGAATTTAATGAGGTTTTGTAGTGTTTCGACCCGGTTCTTGGTTGGTTTCGCCTATTTTTTTGATTTAGGTGGATTCACTCTCGATTCCACTTTCTTAGAACTTGAAGGCTTAGTTTAAATTGATTTAATTACTTGGTTTTTATTGTGAAATTGTGGTGAAAAGCATGTTATAAATATTATTTAGTGATGATTTATGGGTTTTTAAGGAATTGTGGAAATTGAAAGAATGGTTTGTGCAAAGTGTTTTGGTTTCCTGATATTAAAATAGTGATTTTAAAATATGGATTTGTTGGATTTGTAAAATGGTTTGCGGGAAAAATATTTTCAATAAAAGGGTTGTTTTGTTGAAATGGTTTTGGAATGGTTGGGATGGTGCGGTTATTTGCATACATGGTGTGTGTGATTATATTGAATTTATAATGCTTGGTTGAAATATGACCTTGTGCTCGCTGACAATGGTGTATTGCCACATGGGGAATAATTACCTTTTGATGACTTGGTAGATCGATGAGTGACCTCTCATTAGTATGGAACTATCATTACAAGCATGCATGGTCGATTTCACAGGTTTTTAAATGGTTGGGTGTTCCAAAATGGGATTTTATGATATGGAAATGTGAATTTGATTGGAAACATTGCTCGGTTTCTTTTCTTGAGAATGATGGGTTTTGTTGGAAAATGTTTTTGACATGGGACTTGTGATATTGTGAACTATTTTGTAATTGTTTTATATAAATTGTTTTATATAAATGTGATAACATGTTTTATCATAGAGGCAGGGGTTGTCAAGTCATCGGGGAAAACCTACTGAGTTTCATTACTCACCCCCTGCTATGGCACATTGGTGCTTTTGTAGATGTCTTATACTAGGATATTGGAAAAGGAAAATTATAACATGTTCATAGCACTACTTCATGATACTTGGGCTGGTTCATGATGTTGGAGCTTGGAGCATGTGGAGCATGGATTTGGGTTTTCATCTAGTAGTCTTTTTGTTTTTCATTCCACTGTTTACTCTGATTTTGTGTTGGATTATGTTGTGGTAGTCTTGGTTGGTTTTTGATAAAATAAATGGTTATGTTGTCCTAGATTTTATCATGCATCATTAAGTCGATTTGTATGGTTATGGTTGTTAGATCTGTGGTATGTTCTAAAAGGGTAAATCGTCCCCCACTTGTTTTGAAACCCTTTGGCATTTATTGCCAGCCTTTGGCACCTTGGGGAGGTCGCTTAAGGCCATTATTCCCTTATCGCCTCCTCAAGCCAATGAGGTAGGGGCAGTGTGTTACTAATGGAATCAATTTGTTTGGTCCTTGTGGTGTAAATGCAATCATCTTGTTCCTTTCTTTGTGGAACAAGTAGTCATCAGTTTTTGTTAGTCCTGGCGTTGAATTATTACATGTCTATTCCTTGGGTGGTCATCTTAGGGAGGAGTAGGATTGTCGAAACATGGAATTTAGAGAATAAAAACATGTATCTACCCTTTTTATATAGAACATCAAGTTACCAAGGAGTTGGGTACATATGTGTTTTGGAGACACTTATAGGATAAAAAATATCCTTTTCATTGGTTTAGCCAATGAGATGACCATGACATGCATTAGAGGAATGACATCCCACTTGGAGTGCATATATAATTTTTAGAAATGGATTATGGTTTGGTGCAAAAACATGATTTCTGAAAATTTTAAACTTGTTTTGAAATGAATGATTTTGAAAAGAGAATGGTTGATGTATTTTGAAAAAAGATTTATTTTCCAAAGAATGATTTTTTTTTTATAAATGGTTAAATGTGGCAAATATTGATGGTTGAAAATCAATGATGTGATTGTGATGTCATAGAAATTGAAATGATAACATTTCATTTGCTAGGAAGTGAGACTAACGGTGTCTATTGTTTGTATAGAAAATGGAACTCGTTAGGTGTTGTAGAAACCAAATGGAAGAGGCTATGAAGAATGTTGTCACACCTGAGCCACCGGTGAACCAGCAGCTACTCCAAAGTATAGTTCCAGAATTTCACGCTATGGACATAGGGAATTTGAGGGATGATTCAATGCATGTAGACCATTTCATCCGGCTCCAGAAGAAGAATCCACCCATCTTTCGGGGTGATTTAGAACCAGAAAGGGTGGATTTGTGGCTGAGTAGGATGAATCGTAACATTTATTTCATCGGCACAACAGAAAAACTAAAAGTACAGTTGGCGACATATATGCTGGAAGATCTTACACGACAGTCGTCGGAGATAGTGGTGCAGGCAAAGGTGGATCAAGGCTTGGGCTGGGAGGAATTTGAGGAATTGTTCAATAAACAATTCTATCATCACACGTTCAAGATCCAAAGGACAATAGACTTTTTCATCCTGAAGTAGGAGAATATCTCAATCACAGAGTATGTGGCTAAATTCATGAATTTAGTGCACTTTTCATCGGATGTTGTTGCAAGTGCGTCGCTGAAGGCACACATCTTTAAATCCGGGTTGTGACCGGAGATTCGCTCGAAGATAGTTGTGCTCTATATTACAGATTATACGGAGATGGTAAACAGAACAACAATAGTTTAAAGGGACATCTCATATGATATGGGAGGAGGAAGTATAATGATACCCACAGAAACATGTGGGAACTCTAATGCTGGGAACAAGCGGAAGAAGGACACCTACTTCGAAGGGGGGAGTGCAAATCAGAATCAGACGAGTTAATCTGTGAATGTTCCTCCACGACCCATGATGAAGGCTGGGTGTTTTCAATGTGGCTTTAATGATCACATGAAATGAAAATGTATAGAACCACTGATACATGCCACAATTGCAACAAGATGGTGCATCATCAGCGATATTGTCATAGTGCTCCACGGTCGGGTGTTCGTGAAACTTCTCAGGTGTCGCAAGCATCTTATGCTTCGACCGGGAGAGAATGACAAAATCAATCTCGCCAGCATAACAGAGATAGCTATAGTTATTCCAGGAATACCATGACTCCTCAGGCATGGAAATATCAACAATACAATAAGGAGAAAAGTGCATCAACAAAGAAATTGTACGGACCAGAACATGTGATTGTGGATGACTAGTCTGGACTATCTATGGTAAGAGATACGATTCTTTTGAATTCTACCCTCATGCAAATTTTCTTCGATACTACTGCATCACATTATTTTCTTTCTTCTCGTATTGCTGTTTTAATGAACTTAAAACTTGAAATGATGCCTTCTATGATAAAACTTAAAACTCAACTCGGTGAAATAGAATGTAGAGCCTTCGTTTATAGAGGATGTTCTATAACTGCTGATGGAGCTGAGATGAAATGGGATTTCTCTGTTCTTGAGATGGATGTCTATGATATAATCCTGGGTATTCATTGGTTGATAGAGTTCAGGGTTCACTTCGACTGTTATAGCAAAACAGTCAGTTTCACGATAGAGAATGGAATCGAGCAACTCTTTAGAGAAGAAAGAGTGGTGAAGGTAGGTGCAATGGTCTTGTTATAACTAGTAGTGGCAAATATCTCTTACCAGATGGCTGCTTTAAACTAGGAATCGATGGAAGAGATCATGAATAACAGTTTTCCATTACCCATGGATCAATTTCTTGATGTTCTTCCTGAAAACTTCTCAGTGTTACAACTATAAGAGAAGTGGAGTGTACGATTGATATCCTTCTGGGGACCAGCCCTATCTCACTTTAATCTTATAGTATGTCACCAATGGAGTTAAAGGAATTGAATGTGCAGATGGAAGAACTTGAAAACAAAGGTTTCATTCAGCCAATTGTGTCTCTGTGGGCAACACATGTTTTTCTTGTAAATAAAGCAGATAGAACATTGAGGCTATGAGTGGATTATCGTAAACTTAACCAAGTTACGATAAATAATAGATACACACTTCCACACATTGATGACCTTTTTGATCAATTGAGGGGAGATCAATGGTTCTCTATGATTTACTTATAGTCATGATATCACCAGTTGCATGTTCAAAAATTGGATATTCCAAAGACAGCCTTCAGAAGCAGATATGGCCACTACGAATATGTAGTCATGCCTTGTGGTCTTAAGAATGAACCAATAGTCTTTATGGAATTGATGAATCAGATATTTCAGTGATATCTGGATTCTTTTGTTGTGGTGTTTGTGGATTACATATTGGTGTATTCAATAACATGTACTGAGCATGAGCAACACATGGAGATAGTGTTGGAAATCATGAGAGACCATCAGTTGTATAACAAATTAGCAAAGTGTGATTTTTGGATAAATGAGGTATGATTTCTAGGCCATGTTGTTTCTAAGAAAGGTTTTTCAGTGGATCTAGAAATGATAGAAGCTATTCATTTTTTGGAACCACTGAAGAATGTCATTGAAATGTGATGTTTTCTTAGTCTAATTGGTTATTACTGACGCATTGGGCGTGACTTATCACGACTAGATTCACTTATAACATCATGGAAAAAGAAGAATAGTGCATTTGAATTCACTTAGGAATGTTAGATATCTTTTCAAGAGATAAATGTTTTTCTTACATCCGCACCCATCTTGATTTTTCCAGAATCAGGACATGGGTACGTGGTGTATTGTGATGCTTCAAGACATGGGTTGGGATGTGTTCTCAAGAAATAAGACCATGTTGTTTTTTATATCTCAATACATTTTAGAGTTCATGAAAATATCTACCCAACACATGATTTGGAGATAACTGTAGTTGTCCATGACTTGAAGTCTTGGTGTTATTATATCTTTTGTGAGAAATTCACTATGTTTACGGATCATGAGAGTTTGAAGAATATTTTCTCACAACGAGATTTGAATCCTATACAAAGGAGATGGATGGAGTATCTTCAAATGTTCGACTTTGAATTGATGTATACACCAAGTAAGGGAAATTTTGTGGCTGATGCATTAAGCAGAATGTCGTATGCTCAGTTGGAGAAGGAAGCTTCAGATGAGTGGTAGTTGTTGTCGGTCCTAGCTGACATGCGTATGGAATGTGAATATCAATCTGATGTTGTGGTTTTCATTCCAGTTTCACTTGTTCTTTATTTTTTGGAGATAATAAAGGAGGCACTGGCATCTAATGTGGACTATGTTGCAATGAGTTCAAAACTCAATGGTGGGGAGACCATTGAAGGATGTAAGCTGGATAGGAGTTCAGTTTTGTGGATTCGAGAACATAGGGTTGTACCTTTAACTGCTCACGAAAAACTCCTTCATTCTTACCACCATTCCAGATGGGCTATTCATCCAGGAATACAGAAGATCTATAAGGTGTTGAAGGTATAATTTTGGTGGCGCGACATGAAAAGGAAGGTAGTTGAGTTCATCTCACAGTGCTTAACTTGTCAGCAGGTTAAAGCAGAGCACCAGAGACCAGCTGGTATGTTACAATCTTTACCTATCCCATTGTGGAAATGTGATCAGATGGGAATGGATTTTGATATATCTCTTCCATGAACGGTCCGGAAACATGATGCCATTTGGGTGATAGTGGGTTGGCTAACCATGTCAGCCCATTTCATCCCTGTTCGTGAAACTCATATGGTGAAAGATATTTCAAAAATATATATATGAGAAGTGGAAAAGGGGCATGGTGTACCAGTGTCTATCATCTTAGATAGAGATCCGAGGTTCACATCTCGTTTCTGGCGATCCTTACAGAATGCCCTGGGAACTCAGTTTATTATGAGTACATTGTATCATCCTCAGATGGATGGACAATCCCAATGGACGATATAGACATTGGATGACATGTTGTAGGATTGTGTAATGTGTTTTGGCGGCTCATGGATGGATCATATACCCTTAGTGGAGTTCTCATACAATAAAAGCTTTCAAGCCTCGATATACAAGGCTCCGTTTGAAGCATTGTATGGGCATCCTTGTCGTTATCCACTTTTTTGGGATGAAACTTGTGAGACTTCACTAGTTGGGACAAGCCTTGTCCGTGAATCAACAGAGAAGATTTAGTTGCTAAAAAACAGGATGGATATGACACAGAGTCATCATAAATCTTATGCGGATCATCACTGAAGACTGTTGTCATCTACGGCGAGTGATCATGTCTTTTTGAGAATCTCTCCAAGCATTGGACATCGTCATTTTGGGAAGTAGAGAAAACTATCTCCTCAATATATATGCCATTTTGAGATACTAGAACGATTTAGTGAGGTGGCATATCGGTTGGCATTACCACCACGGTTTTGTGCAGTGCATAATGTGTTCCATGTATCACAGTTCAAGAAGTATCAGCCCGATCCAGACCATGAGATCAGATGGGATCACATTGACCTAGAGCTAGTTGCTTCATTGGTACACATTCTGATGCCGATTTTGGATAGGATGGATAATGTCTTGCTTGGAAAAATCATCGGTCTAGTGCGGGTTTTGTGGCAACATAGTCAGATTCATGAAGAGACTAGTGAATGCAAGAATGAAATTAAAGAGCAGTGGCCAAAAATATTTCAGGAAAGTGATGGTTTTCTACATTCTAGGGATGGAAAGGCCAATGATGGGGAGAATATAGTACCCCCAGTTTCTATTATGTAACCATTGTTTTATGATTTTTATGTATGTGAAGAATATGAGAAATCGTTGGGAAAGTTTGGATAAATTTAAGGTGTTAATGGGAAAAAGGTGGTGACTCATGGGATTCACACTATTTGTCCAAACTGTGCATAAACTGTGAAGGTGGTAGTCGCATGGACAGAGGAGACCACACGGTGTTTGCACAGTTTGGGAAAACCATGCAAGGTGGCCATGCATAGCTCCCCTTCCAAGTAGTGACTACTGCACGGTCAACGCACGATTTCACTAATCGTGCAGACTAAACATGTGATCTATAAACTTATATCCTATTTTTAAGGATGTAATCCATTTTACCTTTAAAACAACTCGTTTTTTCTCCTAGATGGCCCTAAATCAGGATTAATCTCTGGTGAAGGAGGGAGAACATGTACCAAGAATTTTGGAAGCAATCTGGAGGCTTTCATTGGAGTTTAGAGGCCGGTTGATCTAGTTAAGTCTCGTTTCCTTTAGTTTTATTAAATCTCCTTCTTCCCTCTTGATGTATCCTTAGATCCATGCCCACGGTGGGTATATCTAAGGCAGGGGATGAACTTTATGTTGGTTTTTTGTCTTGTTGGTGATAGGGGAAGGAATCTAAGGATGTTTCGTGGTGTTTTGACCCGATTCTTGGTTTGTTGCGCCTATTTTGTTGAGGTATGTGGCTTCAATCTCGATTCCTCTTTCATAGAACTTGAAGTATTAGTTCAAATTGATTTTACTGCTTGGTTTTGATTCTGAAATTGTGGTTCAATTCATGTTACAAATCTTCTGTAGTGATGATTTATGGGTTTTGATGGAATTGTGGAAGTTTAATGAATGGTTTGTGCAAAGTGTTTTGGTTTCTTGAATTTAAAATAGTGATTTTAAAATATGGATTTGCTAGATTTGGAAAATAGTTTGTAGGAAAAAGGTTTTCAATAAAAGGGTTGTTTTATTAAAATGGTTTTGGCATGGTTGGAATGGTGTGGTTTTTGCGCATACTAGGTGTGAGTGTTCATATTGCATTTACGAGGCTTGGTTGAAATATGACCTTGTGCTCAGTGCCAAAGTTGTAATGGCACATAGGGAATAATTAGCTTGTGATGACGTGGTAGATCAATGAGAGACTACTCATGAGTATGGAACTTTTATAATGAAACATGCATGGTTGATTTCATGGGTTGTGTAATGGATGGGTTCTCCAAAAAGGTATTTCGTGAAATGGAAAAGTGAATTTGATTGGAAACATTGCTTGGTTGATTTTCTTGAGAAAGATGGGTTTTGTTGGGAAATGGTTTTGACATGGAAGTTTTTATATTGGGAACTATTTTGGATTTGATTTATATAAATTGTTATATATAAATGTGCTAACATGTTTTATCCTAGAGGCTTGGGTTGGTAAGTCATCGGGGAAAACCTACTGAGTTTCATTACTCACCCCCTGCTTTGGAACCTTGGTGCTTTTGCAGATGTCTTATATTGAGATGTTGGAAAAGGAAAAGTGTCACATGTTCATAGCACTACTTCATGATTCATGGGCTAGTTTGTGATGTTGGAGTTTTGAGCTTGTGGATCATGGAGTTGGGTTGTCATCTTGTAGACTTTTAGTTTGGTTGTCCACGGTTTACTCTGATTTAGTGTTGGTTTCCACTGTGGTACTCTTGGTTTGACTTTGATAAAATAAATGGTTGTGTTTTTTTAGCTTTTTTCCTTCACAATTTAGTTGATTTGTTTGGTTATGGTTGTTGGCTCTGTGGTATGTTCTAAATGGGGAAATCATCCCCAACTTGTTTTGAAACCTTTTGGCATTTATTGCCAGCCTTTGGTGCCTTGGGGATGTCTCTTAAGGCCATGTATCCCTCATCGCCTCCTCAAGACAATGAGGTAGGGGCGGGGTGTGACAAGGCTGGCCTAGGGGTTTTTATCGATAAATTTAGATTAGTTTAATCGAGTTTTTGATAATTTCCCAATATTTTTATGTCCTCCATATGATGTTTTAGTGGATCCTATTGTGTAAATTGTTTGTATCATGCATTTATATATTAATTATAACATATCAATACTTGTGATTCTAATTTTCATATTTTTTATTCTCTATTACCATTTATTTATTTCATATCCCCATGGGCATGTTCTTGGTTTACTTTGAACTGATTTCAAATATATTTTCGATATTAAATTTTTAATTGAATGAATGCTGGATTATCAAAATTTGATTTTATGAATATAATTATAAAGAGAAAATGTGGGGACTTGGATTCATTTCTAATAATTAAAAAATACAACCTTTTATGGTTTATAAAAATTTGAACAAATGTGTTATTATTCCCTTTATTTGTTTTAACATGGTTGTTATTATTTCAAATGTTTATTATTTTATATAATTCGGTTTGTTAAATAAATTCATATGAAAGCCTATTTTGTATACATTTTATTCAAACTATATTTTTATGGATGAAATAAATATTAGAAGTATGTGGAATCCTTGGTGATATCATTTTTGGTATGTTTAGCATGCACGCTATGAGTGTATTGGTTTATGGGTGGGTATGTAGGTTCTTTATTTTCACTCAAGATCCTACTCTCAGTTTTGATTCATTGAAGTCTCAATTATTGTACTAGAGACATATTAGAATTAATAAATAGAATATTTCTATAGAATCTCACAAGATCAATCCAAAAAATATTATTTCCAATGAAGCGAAATGAATTATTACAATATGAATACCACATGTCGATGAATTAAAGCATAAATAAAAATCCTACTATTAGCTTATACAATTTTTTTATTCTAGAATGTTCCAATCACATATAGTTATCCTTAATCAAATTAAATGATATTTTATACCTCTAGATTAATGAAAATCACTTCAAAATTATATTTACATATTAATTATCAAATTCTATCTACTTGTAAGTAGATTTGAAGAGGATTTAGACAACCTTGTAATCATATGAGCACTATTCATTTGATATGGGATAAAGAACATTTATATGTGATTCAAGATCAATTATTTATCAATATTTATATATATTGGGAGAGAAGTGTGAATGGCTATAAAATTATAGAAAATTCAAAATTTCCTTATTGATTGTCTTATCATTTTAATATAGGATAGTTCAAAGTATCAAAATTTAAAGTTAGGCCTTGGGTAACTCAAACATATAAATAAGACATTAATTTCCCTAAATGTATTAATAATTTATTCATATATGTCATTTATAGTGCATTAGATACTATTAATGAATTATAAATTTTATATGATAATATTTTCCTCATTAACTAAACTTGACCCCCCACTAAATAATCATTTACTTTTGAAAAATAACAATCAATTGAAAAAAATAATTTTATAATGGAAAAATTACTTATTAATATATTGAGGATATAAATTAAAAAATCATTTTTCTAACTTTAATGAACATTGAATTTATTCATTTCCATTCATTCATTCAAACATGGACACCACATATACCATGTGGTGGGGCAGACAATGTAATCAACTACTATTCACCATAAATATGAAAAAAGATTAATGAACTGATTTTGTTGCAATATAGGTCCCTATATATAAATTATAGAGTACATATCAAATAAAAAAAAATTCCAGGCTCCCATCATGGAACCTAAGGATATAAGGTAAAATTATTTCAAACATAACCCTTATACTAAGAAACACAATGTCAAGTTTTCACATTGACTATATATTTATCATAATGATGGTTGCACAAATTGTGTCACAATCCTTATTTAAATTTATTATTATTACCAATACAATATGCACATAACTTCATTAGTTGTGTAATTTGATTTATTAAAGGTACAAACATCTTGATAAATTTTCTGGACATATCACTACATTCCAGAAGTAACAAATTGTTTCTCGATCATTAATCCAATTTCATACCCCCAATGAATGTAATAAATGATACACCAACAAAATAAAATTGAAATGGATTTCATCTATCATCAATTTAATCAATAAAATGGTACAAAATGACAATGAATTCCAATCAGGAGACCAATGTTTTGGTCATTAAACATGAACAAAAAATGATTCCAGAATCTAGATATGTTACTTTAGGCTGGTCTATACCCATGATATTTTATACCAAATATCACCAACTGCCTACATAATGAGAAAAAGTCAATATTATTATGATCCCCCAAAAACTAATAGCCTGACATCATCTGTACATTATCATTATGTTATATATAGACCATATAATTTTTATTTAATATTTTCATCATATAATTTCATGTTCGTCCTTGTAGAATGGGAACATATATAACCTTTTGAAAGGACATGTAATATAAGTTAATTTTCATTTATGTAGTATAAGAAGGCGTAATGAAACTATCATGGTATGAATAAACACACATATATAAACATATATATAAATGTGATGGTAATAAATCTTCATACATGTGTTCGGTCAAGGCGACCCACTCATAAAACACCAACTTGTAGAAGATCTAGCTGCTATGTACTTTTAACTAACTAGATCTCATATGAGAATAAAAAATATACCAAGATATTGTTTTTGTAAAATAGGTCAACACAATTATCATATAAGGAAACTCTGATATATAAAACGTAAAATTCTAAGTACAATCCCCAAATATATGATACTCCAATATTAATATTTTTAATATTTTCTGTTCTGGGATCCTTATTAAATAATACAATAGTATTATTGTCACAATAAACATATCATGACCCTAACCAAACTACGTCTCGAGAAAAAATATCCAAATTCACACCTAGGTAGCTTAGAGACTATCCATCAGCAAAAAAGGAATAACAATCTTTGGATTTATTTTCTAAATTACTTGTATTCACACACAAAACCATCTCGATGCAGAAGAGACCTGGAAAATAGAAAAACATTTAAAAAACAATGGAGACAACTAGGCATGTAAAAACTCATGACATTAGAAGAATACGGTTGTGAGATCTAAAATGTAAAGGGCCAAAATACACACATAACCAGAAATATGGCCAAATCTAACAAAACTGGAAATTAAAATGTTGAGGGATCCCACCTACAGATATAAAAGTTTTTAGCAATATATATGGTCCAAACTATCTGGTTTCCCTATGCTCCTCTAAAGTCATCACTGACCTGTCTGGTTTCTACATATGACATGAAACATGATGAAAATTCTCATATATGGTTTTGTATATACATACCCATTTTAATTCCTTGAAATCTAATGGAGTGTAGTATGATATATAAGAAGAATATAAATACTACATATAGATAACAAGATTTGGTGAAAGAGAACATCTCACCCTAAACAAGGGAGAGCGCAAGAGAGAGAGTAATCTCATCCAATAAAAGGGGGATCAACATAGTGAGTATATGTACAACAAATCATGTCTTTTTTATCCATAGATGAAGAGTAATCTCATCCAACGTTGAGAATCTAAATAAGGAAATCATGTGGAATACCCCTTGTGTCTTCATATCCCATGGAAGGAGAATAACCAAATCTAATGGTATGTATAATGATATGTATATATATTCTCTTCCAAAAGAAACCCAATCATGTGAGTAAAATGATCTATATTTAACATCTCAACACAATAAGTAAATTCTCCAATAGATGAAGTCCATCCATGATTCTGATCATCTCACATATCTCCCAAGAAGTATTCATCCACGTCGAGGCATTCCTTGTCATTGGGAAACACAGTCAAGGGTACTAAATATCTAGGTCGAGGATACATTCCCTAGTACAATAATAGGGTTCCAAACTAATATTAAATAGAGGACCATTTTATTCCCAGCTGATGGTTTCCTCTCTAAAAATCAAGGACCCGTGCCCATCTAAGCTGTAGAGTTCCTTTCAGATGTCTGTAGAGAACCCATGCCTTATGTTGATATGAGGGTTCAATTATAAAAGTTATTGTGGAACCATGAGTAGAATAGATAGTGGGTTCCACTTATATGTCTATAGTGGACCCATTCCATGTGAATGAAATAGTTTTCCAAACTAGCGGTAGAGGACCCAGGCCTAGACATGTTAGAGTGTTCCAGTCTAGGAACCTACGTAGGACCCATGCCCTACCAGGAAAGAGTTGTCCACTCTATGGTAGAGGAACCATAACTATCTTATCTAGAGGATCCATCGCTAGGATTTAGTCGAGAAACCATTCCCAGCATATAAGGATGTGTAAAAATCTTGAAATAATCATGGTCCCATGCCCAACCTTGCTGGAGAGTTCCACTCCGGACGTCTCTTGTGATCCTGTGTGATTACTGTTGTAGTTTAACATTTACTAACAATGAATTAGTCCCATTAAAATTAAATTAATATCAAAAAAGTTACAATGTAATTATCCATATTATTATATGTATAAAGACTCATAGGATATTTTACATGGGGCCCAAATCAATGATTAAATTACTGATATACAAGAGATTGAAACTTCCCAAAATAGAACCAAGGGGTAAATGGTATGTCTGGGACCAACACAATGTGTTTTCACAAAATTTTTCAAACCCTTGTCCCGGTAAGCACATAAGTATCCAACCATGTAAGAATAATATATGTGTACGGGATATAAATATTGTTCCAATGACACTTGGGGTCCTACATGTGTTGTTGGTTGTGTCCGTGTAACCACCACATGCCTTTGTACATTACCTTGTGTGAGTGTACTCTAGTACACAACCATGTGTCTGTGTACTCTAGTACTCTAGAACAAAAATTTACATACATATTATTTTATAGAAAATTATTTTAAGTTAATTAAATAATTATTAAATTTAGGAAACTAATATATCAACTATATATAACACTAACCAGAGAGATATCTGAATTCCCTACACCAACCAATTTTTTATAAAGTTGGTAAAAAACATGATTCAGTCTCAACCATGTTCTCATATTTTTAATTTGTGATTATTTTTTTGATTTATATTATTTTCATTAAGAATCTGTGAAATCATAATATAAAATATATTTAATATTTTTATAAATTAATCTAATGGAACATTAGGCCTCAGAAATTCTCATCGCCATAATGCTTGACACTGGAAATATATTTAAAAGTATTTCAAATTATTTCAAGGGAATAATTGTTCCTCTACGTCATTCCCCCATTTCTGATTTTCATTCCCAAATGATAAAAAACAATAACATGGGATATCTAGTTCGTTTCTGCCATTCCTTCTCTTAGGATCTCTCATGTACATTCTCGTGTTACCCCAACACAAGAACCAAGGGGATGGCCTATCCACATAGGGTTCTCTCTTGTGGATCCTTGATTAGCACCAGGTTCTCCACAAATTTGGATCCATATTTAATGTCCATTTCACACCATTCAATGATGTGTGTGGTGTTAGGAACATATCTCCTCATCTGTGAAATGTGGAAGACATCGTCCACCTGCTCCAGCTATAGGGGTAGGGTGAGGTGGTAAGAAACCTCACTAACCCTCTGAACAATCTCGAACTACCCAATCAACCTTGGGATTAACATTCCTCCCTGATCAATCCATCCTAAATTTTATTGGGCAAAGACCCTCTCAAAAACATGGTCTCCCTTCCTGAACAACAAGGGCCTACGATGAAAATATCTGTAAGATTTATTCCTTATATGGGATATACACATCAACTCATTGATGAACTAGACCTTATCCATAATCACTTATAGAATCTACATACACACAATAGATATATCACCAATCTATATCCATCATAAGGGTTACCTTCAGGGACAACTGTAAAAGTCTTTATTATATTCCTTGATGATTGTAAAATTCTATATTTTGTTGTAGGAAAACTATACAAACGGAAAGTAGTAATCCCATATCGGAATGATGTCTAAAACACAATCCCTCATCATATATTCCAACACAAGGATAGTTTTCTAATTCTTCATAATGGTCTGGGGGTCAATGTATGTAATCATCCTCATTTGAGTCCTGAATACCACCTTCATGTCACAACCCATTCGTGATATACACCACATGTCATTATTAGAGACAACTATTGAGGTAACCCCATAAAGAAGAATCATCTCCCATAAATACATTATCCTCAAACACTCCACCAAACTCTCATCCCTAATAAGAAATAAATGTTTCAAAATCAAGGTTTGTTCAAATATCATACATATTATGTCATGGAACATCCCTATCCATAAAATCCAAATCACAAAGTCATTGGACAAGTCACTGCATATCCACTCTAATATATCAAGGTGTTTAAATAAACCCACTATAAATTGGTTCTCATCCTTCACCAACTATTAGGTGAGGAACTGACTAAAGAATGTTGATACACTACATCTCATATTAGACCAACAAAATAACCATTGAACCTATCATTATATATGCACCATATTGGGATTTATAGATAAAGGGATGTGTAAAACTATCACTTCACCTCCTCGTACATCAGGATTGGAAACAACATCCATATCAGAAAAATGATGACAATTACCAACATTACAATATTCATTTGGTGTATATTGTAACTATATCTATTCACATAAGACCTCACAGTCGATGTCTCATAGTTGGGACTCTCTCACACACTTCAGATGCGATAGTTTCATCATCATACACCAAAGAGAACTTGTAGCCATATCCTCCACCATGGTCAACTGTAAGGGAGAAAATTGATCTAACGCATCATTCTCTAGGTGATCATGTGAATTAATAATATGAATATATACTAATATAGTAATCGTAACATGAGGAAAAAATATCTCAAATTTAATGTCCTACAGGAGCTCCAACATTCACTATTATCTCAGGTTCAAGTCCCTCTTTGTGATGATGTATCGAAAAATATGATCGTATGAGTAAATTAAAAAGCAGTCCCCCCATAAGGTAGTGGCCCTAAATCAATTGGGAAAAGAATAATACTTCTAGATAAAGGTCATGAGTTTTACATAACTTCTATTGGGGTCCAAAATTTATTACCCATTATGAAATAAAATCCTGTCACAAAATCAACACAAATTTGACACTAGATCCTGAGGCATTTCAATACACCACGTACTTTATGCCCTCCTCTGGTTTTATCATCACATGATATATTTGCAGCATCAAAATCATCTCTACAAAGGATATATAGAACTTCCAAATTTAGCTAATGAATTATCTTCTTGGGTTAGGGTTTTCAAAGTGGTTCCAAACCTTGAAATGTATTCCACAAACCCCTTATAGTACCCAAACAATATGAGAAAACATTCCACATTTGATATGCTCTAATGTGGATCCCAGAAAAGCACTATGTTGAACTTTACTACATCCAATGATAAACCATGATCATAGATAAAAAGTCATGAAAATTGAACCTCCTAAATCTACAAAAAACACATTGAGATCTTATGATAAATCTGATTTCCTCAATGTAAATATAGAATCGACCTCAACTAAACTATATGTTCAACCTCTAATACTGAGTAGATGAGTATTTCATTGAAGAATAAAACCAAAAACCAGTTCAATTAATTCTAAATACATTGTTTTTCAAATCCATAAACATATTAGTGGAATTCATTACAAAAAATTGAATTACCCATAAATAATATTGTCTATAAAGACATTCGGATGCTGACGTTGGAATATCTATCTCACAAACCCCCAAATGGTGGTTGGTGGGCTGAAGATCAATCTTTAAAAACCATTTCACAACTCAAAACTAATAATATAGTTCTTAAATCCATATAAATGGATACTTATTAATTTTCTGTGGCTTGTTTCTAGTGATGATAATCCATGAAATGTAGCAATATCATGTCCACATTTTTCACAAACAACACTAGTATCGCCAAGGGGGACACACTGGGACAAATGAAACCATTCTCTAGATGATCCACCAAGTGAAACCATATCTCCAAAAGATCAGTTGGTCCAATATGATATTCTATAGAAGGCATAAAATTTTTTTTGAGATGAAATTGGATAGAAAAATCCCTTAACCACCCTGAGGATATTCTGGACCTTCCATGGGGATAATTTCCATGTAGTCCATCAAAATTGATGGCAACTGGATTAATGAAGAGACTAATTCATCAAGGGTTATACTCACTACCTGAAGGGTAAAGGTTTGTATAATCATTCCCATGATACCCACTCATCTTACAATGATATCAATCTTTCCCATAAAGGTAAATTTCATTTCATCATTGTGTTGGTATCTAACTCATCTGGGTTGATATTAAATGTCTTCTCGAACAACGATCAACCAATAAATTCCAATGAGGACATCAAATGGTTCATCCATGATAACAAAAAGGTCCCACATGGTCCTCCCTCAACCAAGAAATATCTCACACCATTGAATAATAAAAAATACAGAAAAACATTCCTCATTGGAATCCCATGATGATGTTGTTGGTCTAGTGCCATAATTGGGATCTCCAGATCTCGCACCATTATTATAGAGATGCTGGAAAGAATGGAAACAATGTCTACTAATATTATGGAAATAGTAGAATAAAAATGGATCATAACTATACAACTTTTCAGTGTAGCAGGGTCATAATCCCTAAAATCCTATATATATCTTCGACCCTCCTTGCCTTCTCCTTAAGCATGATATAGGATGCATAGTGGTTGTGGATGAAGGATATTGTTGCATCATCAACAACCAATAAGAAATTATACTCATCTTTTAGCTTCACCACCCTAGGGATGACTCTTCAATCACCTTGGAGATCTCTTATCATGTGCTTCTTATAACATGAATTTCAGTATGCTATCTTCTTTCTATCCATAGTACATTTGGTAGGGAAATCATGCGCTATTTATCCTGAAACATAACAAAAATAGAAAAACCATTTATAGAAATCCTTGGAGATTTTTTCAATCTATATACCACATGATTTTGATTGAAAAAAGGTCTCATAGACCTTGATATCATAGAATTGCACATTCTAGCTATTGCAGATGACTCATTTCTGTGACACCCACTGCCACCTCAAGATGTTTGGTGTCCCAAGGATAGGAATATCACTTTCACTAGTGCTCATTCCATCACCCTAGTATTGATGGGGATGAACAACGGAAACACACCAACATGAATCTCTCTACAGAGTATATGGCCAAAATTATATGCTCGAGAGTAGCCATCTCAGATAATGTCAAGGGTGTATTAGGTAAGGTTTGTGATCCTTGATGCGTGTTTTTCCACTTTCATCCCTCTATGAAGTATATCTAGAAACTCTTGAATCCAAACTAAGAATAACCATACGGGGTATTATACCTCATATAATAGATACGAATGTAATAAACTATTCTTTTAGGGCCTGGAAGAGATTTAAAACATGGAAAACTGACTCTAGACAATCTTCAATATTAAGGGGATCTGACTCATTGTAAAATCTCATTCACCACTGGCACTATAACTCATGAAGTGCACTAAAAATGTTTGCATACTTAGCATGATATTGTTCTTTTATTGGTTTTTATATGGGTTTAGGTGTTTTTTCCTATCAACTTGGAGGAAGAAGATCATAGGATGGACCCTGAACTATGGGATCATCGCTCCTCAGATCATCATCATGATCTGAAGATAGTATCATAAATTTTTTTCACTCTACAAGAATCCCAGAAATTATTCAAGATATACCACAGTTAGATGATCATATATATATATATATATGAATATAACAATAATCGGGAGAGGAATATAGAAGTATATCCAAATACTCAATCCTATATGATTCATATACTATTGATAACTCCTACTAATGTCACAGAATGTTGAGTTGAAAAAATAGTAATCAATATCATGATCAATGGATACATCCGCCACTCATACCATAATTGGAGTCCACAGACCGAGATAAACACTTGAGACATGTAGACACTATTTCCCTAATTCAAACCAAATCCTTTTATGTGTAATACTCCAAACACCATCCCAATGAACGATCCTGATCTGATACCAACCAATCATAATCAATCCAAAACTGAGGCTCAAGCCACAACTATGCCAAGCCCACCACTATTGTCCAGTAGTGGGAGACTATCACTAAGGTTATAAATAATATCAGGGGGTTCTTATATACCTATATTCACAAACAATTATATATTGAGTCTTAATTTTAGAGGGAAAATTAAAATAGTATGAAAACCACTTGGTAGACAACTATGTATTTAAGACATATAAATAGTACAATAGTACAATAGTCTAAGACGATGTGTAAAGGGGAAAAATAAAAAATATACTATAATTACATCCCAACATTAAAATACTCTAATGAAAATCATTTAGAGAGAGCAACTCGTGATATCCAGGATGTGACCACCATACAAGGGATGAATTACAGGGTATCACAATTCTCCTTTGAAGTCATCACTAACCTATCTATCATTTACAAAAGAAAAGGTACATGAATGCATAGCCCATATGGTGGTGAGTATATAAATAACGGGTATAACTCCACAAAAATGGTATTGGGAGGAAAAATAGACACAATAGGAATAAAATTATAGTAGACAGTAAACAATATGAGGCGAAATAAAATAACTCAACCCAAACAAGGGAGGGGGAGTAGACACATCAATGTGTAGGGGGGATTGATAAGGTCAGTAAATGACCTCCACATTGAGTCTTCTACCCCATAGTAAGAGATTGAACACATCTATACATGAGAAGATAAACATTAAAAGCATGTGATGTACCCAACTGGTCTTCAAATCCCATGGATGAAGAGTAACCAAATCCAAAGGTATGGATACATAAAGCTCTGTGTGTGTGTGTGGGAACCTGTGTGTGTGCCTATGTGTTTATCCCAAACAAACCAAGATTAGCGAGTAATGGGATCTCTATCTCATATCTCATCCAAAAATATGATTCATGAATAGTTCTAAAAGACAATCCATGATGCCCAACACCTCACACATCTTCCCAAATGTATCCACCCCAAGTCATGACTCACCTCATCACTATTTCTCATTTATTATGGGCCACGATATCAAGGAATATAAAACATTAAATTGTACAACATGAGGATTCTACTCTGATAGTCGATGGAGAATCCAATCTCTACCCAGCATGAGGGTTCCACTTAGGTCATTAGGGACCTATGCCTATCAATGCTAGTGGGATCCACTCAAAAGTCCTTGAGGAAAAATGACATATGCCAACAAGATAGAATCACTCTAAAAATCATTAAGGAACCATGACCACCCTCGCTAAAGGGATCCAATAATAAGTCTATTGGGGACCCCTTCCATGTACCAATAGGATATCCCCACTCTTGTAGTAATAGACTCATGCCCCAGACAAATGGAGTGCTAAATATAGGAATTTATGGGACACACATGCCCTGCACACATGTAGGGTTCCCGTTTGGGGGTATATTACACATTCCCATCCTAGATGGATGGCTCCTCTATTTTATTTTGTAGAGTACCTGTAGTGATCCTAGATGAAGTATTACCCACTATATTTCATAGAAGACCCCTCCACATCCCATTTGGATGTTTAAACTAATTATGTCATTAGTGATCCTATGCGATCACATTTATCATCGAGCATCACCAAACACATCAAATCCCAAAATCCAAGTGGGATGGAACCATAATGTTATACATCAAATAAAACAATTTATAGGACACTCAAGGCCCAAAATTTGAGTTCAAATGAAGGATATGCGAATGATTGAGGTGTCCTCAAAAGGAACCCAGTTTTACATTTTGTCTAGGGGATCCACACTACATGTGGTACCATTCACTGTACTTGAAATGTCTCTATATGTATTAGTATCTCTAACCATGTATGGATACGTGGAATGTGAGTTATATACAAGATGTTCCAATGCCACCTAGGTTCCCACTGGTGTGTATGGCAGTGTCTGCATTACCACCATGTGTTTGCACACTTTACCCTTTGTCCATGGACTTTGGTACATGAACATGTTCTGTATCATGAAATCCCACATGGGGGTAAAACCCATGATATCCACTAAATATCTATTCCACATGAGGATATGTTTCATGAAATGTAGGTGGATACTTGAATTGAAAAAATTATATTATTCAATAACCCTAGCCTCCACGACTACGGGGATACACATCATGTGTTCATCAATGTTGAGGGCAAGTTCTCGTGTTTTTTTAGGATTCTCAGATCCACTTTATGCACATCAAATATATTATTACATATTCAATTTCAGGTTTATTGAACCTATACGTTGTGGATATTTCATAGACCAAGGGTTTACAACCGTCTTGAGGTGAGAAACAGAAATTTGGTTTGATTCCATGAATAATTATACACAATGCACATATCAGATTCCTTCTCTCTTCATGAGGTAGCCACAAATCCTTGAATAAAACTTCCACAACTAGTGGAAATCTGAAATCATCCGTTGATTCACCTATCGGTCCCATTCACTAGAATTATTCCTTGACTCTCGATTCCCAATCACGTTTGTTACCACCCAATAATGTCGAACCAAGACCATGGGGTCTAACTATTAACAAATACAATGAAATTGGGGGGTAAAGGTAAAAGAATATAAGTTTCACCATCATTACAATAGACTTCATGGAAAATGATCAAAAACATGAATATATAGGTTAGAAAATAAGGATATTAAAAATTAATTTTTAATGGGATGCTACCAAGGACCAACAATTGGTACTGATCAATAGACGGGATTGGTCAACATAATCATGTTAATAAACATTGGTGTGAAACAAAAATTGATGATTATTATATGGAGATTAGATAGTTCTACACTGAATAATGCATTTTCTAACTATCGAATGATGTAATTTCATTTGATGTGCTCTAATCTTCTTCAATATATTGTTTCTTTATCGCATGAGGTGACTCGTTGAAGGAATGATGAAGAAGAAAATCTCTTGTAAAATCCAAAGTTATAAGGATAAGCCTGGGATGATTTCCATAAAAAAAATATTGATCGTTAATTATTTTATGTTAAAATAATTAAATAAAAAATTTAATAAATTTATCAATGGAATGTACCACCCACAAAGGAGATATCTGAATTCCTTATGCTGACATATTTTTCGTCATGTATAGGGTAAATAATGTATTCTTAACTCGATAGTTGTCTTAGATTTCTAATATAATAATCCATTGATTCATTATCATATATTATTTAAGAAACATTATGTGAACAATATAAAATATATTTATTATTTTTATAAAATAAAATCTAGGCACACTAAGCCTAGAAATCCCACGCCGTCCCAAAAGTATTCACTGGAAATATTTTGTAAAAATATTTCAAAGGCATAAAAGAGAAAAATATAGTCTTTAAATATCATAATAAGGTCCATATTTTAGTTCAAACACCATTATAAAAGCAAAATACACACACACAAACAACTTATTTAGCATCTACATAATACTATATATTTTATTATTCCACAATAGATTTGAAGACAATAGGTATATTAAAAATTATCTATCTCACATCACTGCTATTCTCGAAAAAGTCATATCCTAAATTCATTTTTAAATCATTATTATATATTTGTAAAATAAATCATTTTTTCCACATGATTATAGTTCCTCATCACATCTAAAAACATAGATCATATCCTTTGTATATCTCTAGTACTTCTGGATAGTTTTCTCACCTGCCGAATGCAATCTCCTTGATTACCCTGATATCTTCCCACCATGATCAAATCACATGAAATATATATCCTCGTGAATATGAAAGAATATATGATATATCTCATGAAAAAAGAATAAGGTAATATAATCATAATCCATATACCCTTATATGTTTATGGAAAAGTACTCAAATATTGATTGACATCATATGAGATAAGAAACAACCCCCACATTGGTTATTAAATATTTATATTTACAGCACCATAGTAATGAATTTATAATTTCATATCTCAAAAATCTTATAAGATCAATCTTGATAGACCATAATCCATATACTATAGAATGGTTCAAAAAATTATACCATATGGAATGTAGCATCTCGCCCCTCCTCATCGGATTGATTCAAGGAATAATTTCTACAAGGACTTATGAGACATCCCCAAGACGCCAAATTATAGGAATAAATACCAAGGGATTAAATGAAATTGGGGGATGATTTTCCTTATAGAATTAGAACAAACACATTCAATCATACATTATCCAAAACCACTATATTATTCATGATACAACTATTCAAAACATCAATATAAAACAAATAAAAACTAATATATCAGAGAACAATGAAGAACCCAAAATCACCATTAACTACAATGTGGATGGAAAAACTAGACATAACTTAAGAGACTCCAAAGACACTACTCCATAGATCCCAACATGATCCATGATCCAATGTCACCATCCAAAACATTGTATCATAACTAATCAAAAAATAAATGTGAAACCTTACATTTATTGTTTTCTCAATATACAATATCTACAAAATTACCAATGTGACTAAGAAGGGGTGAGTAATGAAACTCCGTATTATTTCCCTATATGACATCCCATTCCATGAAACTAGGATAGAACATGATAGAACTTTTATATAAAATAGTGTAGGTGAAAAATATAAATTTTTTAATATCTCATTATAAAACAATTGCCAACAGAAAAATAATTTCCAATAAAAAAACCAAACAATACATTATAACTTTCAGAATCGCATCATTTCACATACGCATTCAATTATATGTATACACATATCCCCACATGGATTCCTAGGATATAGTTTCATTATAATGATAGGTTTTACAATCATCTACCATGTCTTAATAACGTAACCATTCCCATAGTCAATTACACCATTGGCATAGAGAACTACGACGTATTTCAAATAGGACCCATATGAAATATGAACACACACCAAGAATTATATGCCAAAACCATTCCAACAACATTATTCCAAATACATTTTGGTAAAATAATATTTTTATTAAATACTAATTAACAATAAAATTTTCCATTAATTATACTATGAAAAATTTTTAAAATTAATAATTATAAATCATTTACCAAATCACATTGTAGAATAATTTCACAACTCCCAAAACCATCACTAACGATGAAATCATCCAGGATTTGAAAAAATAATAACAATATATTTTAAGGAACAAATAAAAAAATGAAATAAATTGTTCATGATATAATATATTCATATAAGTGTAAAGACACCACACTCAAGAATTGTGGAATAAAGAAGAATGACAAAAAAATCAACAAAAATAGGTTGAATCTTCAAATAACTACCAAAGATATATTTATCAAACATCAACACACACATATATCATCATTAATGTCATAGAGACTCATATTAAAATTCCTTAATGACTATATAAATTATTCAAAAATATAGAAGGAATATATATAAATGAAAAATGACCTCAAAAAATACTTATCAAGGGAAATAGGCTTCACCTCACCTTGAATGTCACGAACCGTATCTGGTCGCCACCATTAACGGCACCAAACCCAGACCGTGGAAAGGCCCGAAGGGCGTTCCCTATCCCCATGGGCTGGAACAAGTGCTCGGGTATCAAACAAATCTGGTTTGGGAACGATTTACCCGAGTATGAAAGCATAAATCATAAAAAAAACAATCAATTATTAAAATATGAAATTTTCATGCTAAACAAATCTTAAGAAAACCAGATCTGAATAAATATGTTTTATGACACTACAAGTGGTCTAAAAACAAATAATGAAAACATAAATACATCCCCAGGGACTCCACACGACAAGGGGATCATCACCCGCAAGCCATCCCCGCAACTCCGCCCCAACGATGGGGACTAACATCCCGAACCGCCATCACCCTTAGCCTTGCATTTACCTGAGTCAAGCATATGCAGGTCTAATTACACCCAAGGGGTGTATGTAGGGTGTGAGCATAAGCCCAATAGGATACCACCAGATGATTCCAAAGAGCATGCAATACAATGTGAACAAAACAAGCAATTTTAATACACAAGGTGAAACAGTGTTAAAATTCAAAGAAATGTAACATTCAAATGAAAATAGTTTTCAATCCGAGAATGTCAGAATGTTAGAACATTAAATAGACATGTGAGCTACTGTAATGTACTTCCAAAAACAACCCACAACAAGGCTAAATACCACAAATCCTATGAACATCATAATCAGGAACACCCCTAAGCACTAGGTTGTCTCGGGCCCTATGTACCTCATACCTCGGTGTAGAGTAACCATAGAAAAATCCATTCTCGTGAACGAGCCACTAGTAGGGAACATACCCATAAACTATTGGTCCCCAATAATCATCCAAATATTTTAGTTAGAGTTGTCGTTATCTAGATGCTAAGTGGAATAGGGACAAAACCCATCCGATCCATTAGCCATACTAGTACAAATCCGCCCCACCTAAGTACCCGGGCTTCCCCTTTTTGTGTTAAAACAATTTAAGCAAACAACACACATCCTTTTTCATATAAAATATCACTACTGGTCACAAAATTTTTTTACAGTAGCTACACACATTTTATACCATTTAAAACACACAATAAAATAATTTTATTTCCAATAAAACAACCTCTCAAAACATCACATTGTTTTTCACCCAAAGCCCTTTAAGATATCCACATTTCACACTATGATAACACTTGTAAGTTATTAAATCAAAATTTCAGTTCAAAACCCTTTAATGAAACCAAAAATTCAGTTATGGGGCATCCTAAAATGAACCAATAAAATATTTGAATGAAAAACCCTCAATTTCACCAAAAATTGGAACTTAAAATTCATTTTCATTATAAATGCAACTAAAACCAATTTTTACAGAAACATTAAAGTGAAATAAACATTAAGGTACCATGAAAACAGAAAGATAATTCACAAAAATTGCACACACAATGGAATCACCTACCAAATTAACAAAACCCCTTGAATCTCCGTGCGAAAATCAAATCGCACCCCCGCCACACCAAGAGAGAACTAGATCAAACCTAAAACCACACAAATTGGCCAAGAAAGCCCAAAGATAAATGCTAGGATCGAAATCCTAGTTTCTGGACATTACTAAACTCAATTATAACCGAAGAAACCCTAAGAACAATGAGTTAAACCCAAAGTAATTTGAAAGAGGAGAGAAAAGGGCTCATTTACTTGAAGTATCTTGAAGTAATCACTCCAAAACTCCAGTATCTGAAATTTAAAAGAGGCCAAATTTAGTTTAAGTTCGCAAAAGATGTATTATAGAATTTAGGAACTGGAATGGAGGAAAAATATTGAGAATTGAGAGAGTTATGAAAGAAATACTTTACCTCTTCAAATATGAGCGATTTGAGGAACCCTATGCATATTGGCACACAATAGCGATTCTACAGAGCTCCAAAGATATGGGAGAGAGTTCAGACGCGTGTCTGGGTTAAGTGGTCTTGGGTGAGACTTGGAATATCCGAAAAATCCCAAATATTGAATACGTTATAACAAAATCAAATTATATTTTTAAAACAGGAATTGGGATTTCGGGCAGGCCCAGCCCCTTAGATAAAAACCCAAATAACCCCTGGTTATGGATTTCTAAAATCTCCATATTACCTTGGTGGTGTTAATAGGTTAAGGGAGGTCAAGTAGGAATTTTAATCGATGAAAAATGTTGAAAAATGAAATAGTTATAAAAGATACAAAATTTATTTTTTAATCTGGAATTGGGCTCACAGTTTGGCCCAATTCATGAATACTCATCTATTCCTCCCTAAAACCTAGTGAAACCCCCAAAACAAAGAAAGGATGTAAATTAAATGAAAAATACCTTTAAAATATGTCTTGTATGTGACAATTCTCCCCATCATGATGGACTTTCCGCCCCGGAAAGTCAACATGAATCTCGGTTGGAAAACAAGAATGGGTACTCTTCCTCGACCCATGACTTTCGCTCCCATGTCTCATGTGTATCATTCCCATGCTGCCATAAAACCCGGACTAAAGGAATAGACTTTCCTCGAAGTATCTTCTCTTGGTAGTCCACTATTTTCACCGGCCTCTCAATGGTAGACAAGTCAGGCTCTATCTCTAGTTCTTCCGAACTCAACACATGGGATGGATCCAGATTGTATTTCTTCAACTGAGAGACGTGGAAGACATCATGGATAGACATCAACTAAGAAGGCAAGGCTAACCTGTATGCCACCTTGCCAATACGCTCGGTGATCTCAAAGGGTCTGACATACCGTGGCATCAGATTACCTTGCTTCCCCAATCGACGATGGCCCAAACGAGGGGCCACTTTTAAGAATACCCTATCACCCAGAGAAAACTCTAGGACTCGACACCTCCTGTCAGTATAAGATTTTTGATGACTTTGAGCTGTCAATAAGCGCTGCCTGATCAACTTGACCTTCTCATAAGTCTCCTGCACAAGGCTCGGCCCCAATAGTGAAGTCTCTCCTACCTCAGTCCAACATAGGGGGGACCGACAAGGCCGACCATAGAGTGCCTCAAAAGGGGCCATTCGAATCTTAGATTGGTAACTATTATTATAAGCAAACTCTACCAATCCCAAATGGCTATCCCAAGAACCTCCAAAGTCTAGGACACATGAATGAAGCATGTCCTCCAATATCTGATTCGCTCGCTCTGTTTGACCATCCGTCTGTGGGTGGTATGCCGTGCTCATCTTAATCTGAGACCCAAAGGCCTTCTGAAGGCCTTCCCAAAATCGAGAAGTGAAGCGGGGGTCTCTATCTGAGACAACAGCTGATGGTACACCATGGAGTCTTACCACTTCCTGAAGATACAAATGGCCCAACTCATCTACTTTAGTTGTATCTTTTATCGAAATGAAGTGGGATGATTTGGTCAGATGATCAATCACCACCCAAATAGCATTCTTACCCCAAGGTGTATGAGGTAAGCCAACAATGAAGTCCATGGAAACCTCTTCCCACTTCCAGGTAGGAATGGGTAGTGGTTAGAGCAAACCGGATGGCCTTTGGTGCTCTGCTTTCACCTGCTAACATGTGTAGCATCTCGAAACAAAGTATTCTATGTCCTGTCTCATACTAGGCCACCAAAACTGCCGACGAACATGATAATACATCTTAGTGGCACCCGGATGGACATCCCACTGAGACTGGTGGATATCTTTCATCACCACCTTCCGCAGAGATAATGGCACTACTGAATGTCCCTTGAAGCACACGATGCCCTCGGGAGACGACGACCAATCAGAGGATGTCTCCCCACCATGAAGGAACTTCTTAGACCGCTGACAAAGATCATCACTGGGCTGTTCCTATTGAATCAACTCCAATAGAGAAGGAGTCAACTGGATGCTTTCCAAGAATGCCCCTCCACTGTATTCCCTGGTCTCCACATGCATCTGTGAGAAGAGACCCATCAATGCCCACTCATCACTAGTCTTCCTCAAAGCCTACACTGGAACTCTTCTGCTCAAAGCGTCGGCCACTACATTACCCTTGCCTGGGGTATAGACAATGTCAAAGTCAAACCCCTGCAAGTACTCGATCCAGCGATGTTGCCTCAAGTTTAGGTCCTTCTGTGAGAAGATATAAGCCAAGCTTTTGTGATCGGAGTATACCACAAACATCTCCCCAAAGAGGTAGTGACGCCAAGTCTTCAAAGGATGAATCACTGCTGCCAACTCCAAGTCATGGGTTGGGTAGTTCATTTCATGTGGTCGAAGTTGGCGGGATCCATACGCGACCACATGATCATCCTGTATAAGCACGCACCCAAGACCCATACCTGAAGCATCACAATAGACCACATATCCCTTTCTAGCCTCTGGAAAAATCAGCATGGGGTGGTAGTCAGCCACCTCTTCAGCTCCTCGAACGATTCCTGACATTCTGGACCCCTTACAATCTTCACCCCTTTCCAGGTGAGGGAAGTCATCGGTGAAGCAAGCCGAGAGAAATCCCAAACGAATCGACTATAATAACTAGCCAAGCCAAGAAAACTCCTGATCTCGAACACATTCTTTTTTTTCTCCCACGACATGGCTGCACTAATTTTCTCAGGGTCCACTGAAACCCCATGCTCTGAGATCAAATTCCCCAGAAATTTCACCTCTCTGATCCAGGAAGTGCACTTTGACAACTTTTCATAGAGGCGGTGATCTCGTAATATACCCAAAACTATCCTCAAGTGATGTTCGTGTTCCTCCTCAGAGCAAGAGTATGCCAGAATGTCATCCATGAACACCACAACAAATGAATCAAGATACTGATGGAACACCCTATTCATAAGTTCCATAAATACCACTCAATCATTGGTCAATCCGAAGGGCATGACCAAATACTCAAAGTGGTTGTACCTGCTTCAGAAGGCTGTCTTAGGGATATCTGACTCCTTCACCCTGAGTTGATGATACCCTGAACGCAGGTATATCTTTGAGAACCACTTTTCCCCCTTCAACTGATCAAACAAATCATCTATTTTTGTCAAAGGGTATTTTTTTTAATTGTTACCCTATTCAGCTTCCGGTAGTCAATGCATAACCGGAGGGATCCATCAGCCTTTTTTGCAAACAACACAGGAGCAGCCCAAGGAGAGACGCTCGGGCGAATGAATCCATTGTATTATAAGTACTCCAGCTGTATCTTTAATTCCCTCAACTCAGTGGGGGCCATGCGATAAGAGGGAAGAGATATCGGCTGTGTTCCCGGCGCCAGATCAATCGAAAACTCTACATCCCGCTCTGGGGGTAACCCGGAAAAATCATCTGGGAATACATCGGGAAACTCATTCACTACACGAGGTAGTGAAACATTAGGGGAAATACCATCCTCTAGCACAGGTGAAGATAAATGTAAGATAACACTTCCCAAATATGGGAGTGGAGGCCCTGCACGACATGATCGTGGATCCCATTCTCCATGAAAAACCTGACGACTCCCATCAGGTGCTGTGAAACTCACACACCGTCTGTAGCAATCGATGTGTTCCTGGAAGTGTACTAGCCAATCCATCATGAGTATGACATCAAAAAGGTCCATATCTAAGACCAAGAGGTCCCAATCCATCTCGACCCCTGACACAGAAAGTGCACACGAGGGGCACCTGAGGCCCTGCTACTTCTTCTTTCCCAATGGTGTCACCAACTCCATCGCAAAAGACATCAACTCAGTTGGAAAATTCAGCATGTCCACAAAATGTCCAGAAATGAATGAAATAGATGAACCAGTATCAAAAAGAGCAGTAGCTATAGAAGATGCAATCAGAACGGTACCTCGAACTGTCGACGGTCCCGCCTCTGATCCTGCTGGTGACTAATCCACTGCATGGAGATGTCCAGTATCTGCCTGAGGACGACCGCTAGTCTATGGTTGTGCCTTGAACTGGATCTGCCCAGAAGATGATCTAGCCCTACCACCATGACCATTAAATCGAGATCCCCCAGTCCTCGATGGCTCGGACTGTGCTGGAACTCCTCTTGAAGCCACTGACCCAGCCCCACTTGGGAGTGGACGTGCCACACCGCAGAAGCGCTGCAAATGCCCTATACCTCCACACTGGTAACGAGGCATCGGAGGAAGAGGACAGGCTGGTCGGATATGCCCAGACCTCCCACATTGGTGGCACACGACCGATCTCGCATCAGAAGCCGCAGAAGAAAACTGCCTGGAAGAGTGGCCTGAACTGCCCCTCCTTTCTCCACATGATCCTCCTGCTTCCTTTTCTTCTCTGAGGAGCTGCCACTGCCCACTGCTGATACTG
Organism: Viscum album; assembly: GCA_963277665.1. Taxonomy (NCBI): domain Eukaryota; kingdom Viridiplantae; phylum Streptophyta; class Magnoliopsida; order Santalales; family Viscaceae; genus Viscum; species Viscum album. Next base: position 1,023,797,287 of record OY728143.1, read on the forward strand.
AACCATAGAAACCATCCCTGAATTTGGTTTCAATCTCCACCATGCACGCCTGATCAACAACCTCAGCATAGGTCCTCAGCTTAAACAAGAACACCTGGGAGTATATCTCTGGTCGCAAGCATTTCTCAAACCTCTGGGCCTTCGCTTGCTCATTAGAGACAATTTTTGGAGCATACCGAACCAAATCAGCGAAACAGTTGGCATACTCCATCACAGATAGATTCCCCTGAACAAGTTCCATGAACTCTCTAGACCTGGCATAAGCCAACACCTCTGGGAAATATTGTTCATTGAAGACAACCTTGAAATCTACCCAGTGCATCTGATCATTCTTCCTAATCTAAAGCACTAACTCCCACCATTTTCGACTGGGACCCTCCAACAGGAAGGAGGCACACTTCACCCTGAGATCCTTGGGTGTTTCCAGGAACTCAAACATACGCTCGATCTTCTCGATCCATTCTTTTGATTCCTGGGGTTCTGTGCTACCTCGGAAGGCAGGAGGCTTGTTTTTCAGAAACTCTTGTGCTTTATCTTTTCTAGGACCTGTCTCCTATGCCCTAACAGGAATAGGATCATGAGCTGGTCCTTGTCCCAAAGCTTGGATATCCCGAACAATAGCCTCCACGAGCCTCTGATCAATCGGCGTGGGAGAACTCTCTCCTGCTTCCTCCTGTGGGTGCGTGGGAGCTTTCTGGGGAGGCATGTTGCTAAAAAATGCAACTGTCACAAAACAATAGTCAATACCACAATTCTAAAAATTGTAATCAAATACATCAAATATAAACAAACTAAACACATTCTTGTAATAAAATAAACAACTACTCCACATCTGCATGATGTCCACATGTGGTCTGTAGCCCACATGTCTCACCTGGAAGTGAAGTCAATCAGTAAATTCCAACACCCTCTGGTGACTCAAGGACTGCCATGAGAGGTTCGGGACATGTACCCTACTCACAAACAATACCCCGAGCCCCGACATTCCTACCTCCTGTCTATCCCGACTTATCTCAAAATAACAATATAACACAAAAACATTAACCTGCTCTGATACCATTTTGTCACGAACCGGATCTGGTCGCCACCAATAACGGCACCAAACCCAGCCCGTGGCAAGGCTCGAAGGGCGCTCCCTATCTCCACGGGCTGGAACAAGTGCCTGGGTATCAAACATATCTAGTTTGGGAACGATTTACCCGAGTATGAAAGCATAAATCATAAAAAAAACAATCAATTATTAAACTCTGAAATTTTCATGCTAAACAATTCTTAACAAAACCAGATCTGAATAAATATGTTTAAAGACACTACAAGTGGTCTAAAAATAAATAATGACAACATAAATACATCCCCATGGACTCCACACGACAAGGGGATCATCACCTGCAAGCCATCCCCGCAACTCCGCCCCAACGATGGGGACTAACATCCCGAACCGCCATCACCCTTAGCCTTCCCTTTACCTGAGTCAAGCATAAGCAGGTCTACTTACAACCAAGGGGTGTAAGTAGGGTGTGAGCCTAAGCCCAATAGGAAACCACCAGATGATTCCAAAGAGCATGCATTACAATGTGAACAAAACAAGCAATTTTAATACACAAGGTGAAACAGTGTTAAAATTCAAAGAAATGCAACGTTCAAATGAAAACAGTTTTCAATCCGAGAATGTCAGAATGTTAGCACATTAAATAGAAATGTGAGATACTGTAATGTACTGCCAAAAACAACTCACAACAAGGGTAAATACCACAAATCCTATGAGCATCAAAATCAGGAACACCCCTAAGCACTAGGTTGTCTCGGGCCCTATGTACCTCGTACCTCGGTGTAGAGTAACCATAGAAAAATCTGTTCTCGTGCACGAGCCACTAGTATGGAACATACCAATAACCTAGTGGTCCCCAATCATCATCCAAATAGTTTAGTTAGAGTTGTCTTTATCTAGATGCTAAGTGGAACAGGGACAAAACTCATCCGATCCACTAGCCGTACTAGTAAAAATCCACCCCACCTTAGTACCTAGGCTTCCCCTTTTTGTGATCAAAAAATTTAAGCAAAACAAAAACCTCCATTTTCATATAAAATATCACTACTAGTCAAAAACAAATTTTATAGTAGCTACAAACATTTTATACCATTTAAAACACACAATAAAATAATTTTATTTCCAATAAAACAACCTCTCAAAACATCACATTGTTTTTCACCCAAAGCTCTTTAAGATATCTACCTTTCACACTATGATAACACTTGTAAGTTATTAAAACAAAATTTCAGTTTAAAACCCTTTAATGAAACCAAAAATTCAGTTATGGGGCATCCCAAAATGAACCAATAAAATATTTGAATGAAAAACCCTCAATTTCACCAAAAATTGGAACTTAAAATTCATTTTCATTATAAATGAAACTAAAACCAATTTTTTCAGAAACATTTAAGTGAAATAAACATTAAAGTACCATGAAAACAACAATCTAATTCACAAAAATTTCACACACAATGGAATCACCTACCAAATTAACAAAACCCCTTGAATCTCCGTGCGAAAATCAAAGCGCACCCCCGCCGCACCAAGAGAGAACTAGATCAAACCTAAAACCACACAAATTGGCCAAGAAAGGCCAACGTTAAACCCTAGGTTCTAAATCCTAGTTTCTAGACATTATTAAACTCAATTATAACTGAAGAAACTCTAAGATCAACGAGTTGAACAGAAAGTAATTTGAAAGAGGAAAGAAAAGGGATCATTGTTTGAAGTATCTTGAAGTAATCACCTAAAAACTCCAGTATCTGAAATTTAAAAGAGCCAAAATTTTGGGTACGTTCGAACAAGATGTACTATCGGATTTAGGAACTGGAATGGAGGAAAAATATTGAGAATTGGGAGAGTTATGAAAGAAAAACTTTACCTCTTCAAATCTGGGTGATTTGAGGAACCCTATGAAGATCAGCACAAAATCGCGATTTTACAGAGCTCCAAAGAGGTGTGAGAGAGTTCCGACGCATGGCTGGGTAAATTTGTCTTGGGTGGGACTTGGAATCTCCGAAAAATACCAAATATTTAATAAGTTATAACAAAATCAAATTTTATTTTTAAAACAGGAAATTTGCTTTCGGGCAGGCCCACCCCCTTAGATAAAAACCCAAATAACCCCTGGTTATGGATTTCTAAAAGCTCCAAATTACCTTGGTGGTGTTAATAGGTTAGGGGAGGTCAATTATGAATTTTAATGGATGAAAAATTTTGAAAAATTAAATAGTTATAAAAGATACTAAATTTATTTTTTAATCTGGAATTGGGCTCACGGTTTGGCCCAATTCATGAATACTCATCTATTCCACCCTAAAACCTAGGGAAACCACCAAAACAAAGAAAGGATGTAAATTAAATGAAAAATACCTTTAAAATATGTCTTGTATGTGACATTGAATTTCCTTTAGACTGCTATGGGATCATTGGGGAGGTACTTCAAATCTTTTCGGTAGAAGAAAAATCAAATTAGGGTCAATATATATTGAAAAAATTCGTATAGTTGAAAATTTGTGAGGTCTAATTTTTAGGATCTAACTTTTAAAACAATCACTGTTAGACACAATGTTTGGATAATCATCCTCAAACCATGTATCATCTTCTACCTAAATTTGAACCATGCATGGTAGGATATAATGGTTACAAAAATGATGCTCCATCCATATATAATCTCTATTTCCCAATTCACATAGTTACTCCTAGGTGTTTTGATGGTTTGGAAAAACCATGCACCATCCCAAAATTATATGTATCATTGTTTATTGATTCTTGTTGAATTTTCATAGTTTGTGCTAACTAGGTTCATAATTTACACCTATAGTGAAGCCCCAATACGTTACATTAGAATTCCAAATCCTCCCAAAAATCACCCATACAATTTATATAATTAAAATAAGTAATGATGGGGTTTCATCTTGAAATAATGGGTGATACATTCTCCCCAAAATTTGCTTTTTCGTTCTCACAAAGTAGAAAACCAACAGTTCCTTATATGAGTTCTATACTTTACTTGATCATTTACTAACCCATTCCTAGAATTCTTCCTAAATCTATACATGTTTCCACAAAACACATACTAGACTGATGATTTTACAGTAAAATACTTTCCATTTTCTATCCAAAATCATCACAAGAACATAAACCAAAAAATCATGTGACTCTAGGTCAATATTGTCCCATCTAATCACATGGTTAGGGTCAGGTTGATATGATTCATCTGAGATACATGAAACACATTGTGCACTACACTAAACAATGGGGGAAGTTCAATTCGATATGCCACATCACCTACCCATTACAGTGTCATAAAAGGCAATATGAACCAAGTATATAACCTTACATACCTCCCAAAATGATAATGACCAAAAAATGGATACATGATAAATAACAAATAACCACTCAACTCGAAAAACAAATACTGTTAATAATGATCCTAAAATGATTTATGTGAAATCGAATTAGTCTATGTTTTTTTCCAAATAAACAAAACATTTTTTGATGTCCATTGTAAATGGCTCATCCCAACTAATTATTTTTAACCTATTTACAACCATAAATTTGAAGCATGTTAAGGATTCCCATAAAATCCTTCACAAAAAGCTGTATGTTTCAAGGAATGATAACTATTTTTATATGATAACCCCACTAATGGTATGAGATCCTCCAATTATACACACAAATCTATTAACAAATCCCAAAACATGTCTTTGAATGTTTGTATCTTCTATTCAGACTGTCTATCCATCTATCGATGATACATTGTACTCATTATCAATTGAGTCCCTAGGGCTTTCTATATGGATTTCTAAAAACAAGACGTAAACCTTGAATATTTTAATGATTCTATCAGAAGTGGTATTCCATGCCTCTTTAACACTTCTTGAACATATACTTTTTAAAATACCTCTAACATATGATATTTACAAATAGAGATGATATGGGATGACATTATGATCTGATCAAGTATCACTCATATGGAATGTTGTTTTTGAAACATTATAGGGAGACATATTAGAAAATAAATTTCTATAGGAAACCGTTTCCAAACAAGAATATATAATTTCTGCAATAGACCAACTATGAAATGGACCCTGCTTTATCATACTGACAAGTTGATAATTTCAAAAAAAACTCATCCAACTTCCATTTTATGTCACCCATTCTAAAATTTTATTTAAAATCCCTATAAACATCTATATTATAGGATTAAAAACCTATATTAAATGGTGGAGGGCATGAAGAAGTTGTTCCTGACAATCCATAGGGGAAACTATCTGATTTTGAAACTACAAAATTGGATTCTTGTATGATTTCCATCTTTAAATATTATCACAAAAAATGTGTTTAAATAACATAGAAACATATTCTTGATCAGAAATATATGCCCCATTAACCATATTAACTGAATAAGGGACAAATGAAACATTGACACAAATCAGAACATTAAATCAGACTTCACATTCCATATTCACGTTGGTTATCACATACCATAACATCAATTATAAAAAACCCTGTTTTTCAAAATGATTACATGCCGTTATGGTTAATGCATCTGCCAACAAATTTCTGTTACCCTGAGTATACATAAATTTATTTTCAAAACTTTTAATATACTCCAACCATATTCATTGTATCAGATTCAAATTTCATTGTGATAAAATATTTTTCAAGCTCTTATGTCTCATAAACACTATAAATTTATCACCAACGAGGAAATGATGATACGTATTTGAACCATGGACTAGGATAACAAACTTATAATCATGTCATGGGATGTTTTCTCACGAAATAATAACCGCATTGATCCATAAAAAACACAGTTTCACTATATGAGAACACATCCCAAACCAGACCTCAATGCATCAAAATAGAAGACATACCCTATCATGATTTTGGAAAAATGAATAATGGGGTTGATGTAAGGGGAAAAATAATATCATTGAAATACATAAAACACTCATCATTCCATTATAATGTATCATTTTACCTGGAATAGGATGTCATTAATAAATCTATTCTTGGAAAATCGGAAAAAAAGTTTGTAATAACCAGCTAGACTAAGGAATCTATGCATCTCAAAGACATTATTTGGTGCTTTCCAAGAGAAAACAACTTTTATCATTTCTAGATCCATCCAAGAGCCTCTTTAGAAGATATAGTTTCCATGTAAATGTACCTATTATATCCAAAAATCACACATAGATATTTTGGAATATAGGTGATAATCCAATAAGATTTCCATCATTGTCACCAAGTGTTGCTCATGCTAAGTCATTGCCCCTTAATACACCAATGTGTAATTGACAAACAACATCCCAATAGCATATAGATACTTCTAAAATATCTGATTCATAAATCCAATTAGGACTGTTGGTGAATTTGTTATATTAAGAGTAATTAACAAATACTCATGATGGCCATATCCATTTCTCAAGGATAACATTGTAATATCCACTTCCTAGAATCACCATTAGTGATATCCTGAATGAAAGTAAATTTTATAGAACCATTATTCATCACTCAATATATAAAACATATAATCAATGTGTGGATGTAGATACCAAATATTTATCATAACTTGGTTAATCTTATGATAACCGACACACTACAAAAGACTTCCATCCACCTTGAGAAAAATAGGACTAGGCTGTCCATAGAAATTTCATAGGATGAATGAAATATTTGTATTATAGATCATCCAACTATTAATTGAGTTCTATTAAATATATTGGTCTCATCTAGTATAATGAATGAGAAATAGGACACATCCTCAGAATGTGATCAATCATAAAATCCCACTCTCTTATAGGTGGAAACAGAATGAAATTATGTATAAAAATATAAATAAATTGAACAAAAAACAAAAGAAAAATATATTCATGATATCTTCCATAGATTCTATATTCAACACTTCCAAATATAAGGAGATCATTATAAATACAGGTGATAACAAGCTTTTTTCTCCTAACATTACATTATGGTCTCCTCTAAATAGATGCTCAATGACATCCTCAATCATAAAATTAATCCTTCACATATAATAGCCGATGTGTGAATTGAAAATTCTTAACCAATCCTTACTTATGATTATATGATAAAAATCCATGTCTAACTCAAAAAAACATATCAACTCATCTCCATCAATCATTATAGACCAAGAATTACATATAAAGGCTCAAAATTATTTTTTCCCAAGAGAATTTTTAGTTTCAAAATAGAAAGAATCATGTCAATATTTAAACAAAAAATCAATAGCTCGAGAAAAAATAAATTAATGGGATACACTCATATAAAACAAATATTTCATAATTGTAGAATTCAAAATGATCATACCACTCACCCACAATGGTAAAAACGGGTTTTCCACAATAACATGAATAAATCAATATAATGGCATACTCTATACACTTTATTCGTTATTTCTCAGTAGATATTTTCCGGATTAGGGACTAATCATATTCCTTTAATCACCATAGATAGCTTGGTTATGTGGATATGAATGTTTCTACTTCACTCATCCCATCAAACCATATGACATCTATGAAACATGAAAAATTTAAGGATCACCAAAATATAGAGAAATATGAAAACAGTACTTCGGATTCCCCATATGTTTCAAATTGTGAAATTTTATAGGCAGTTCTTTACAATCTATCCTTATGTAATCAAAAACACCAATTTGGGAACATCCATAATTATACATGGGACATGGATGATGATTCACCAATACAACAATCTAATTCTATGTCATCCCCAAATCATGGAAATAGGTTTCCATCTTCTGCTCTCTCAAAAAATTAGATTTCCCACCATTTACCACATGTATGAACATGGTTCCTCAACCTGTAGTTATGGGGATGTCCCTTTAATCCATTGTCTCCTTATTAACCCTCTTTGTATAACCCATTATAAAAAGCTTGGAAATAATCGAGCACATCTATTTCTTTAGCATTAAATCGACGATGTCTTCCTTTAAGTAAATACTTTATGAATCATATTGTCCAATGTGGACTAAATCAACAAATTTGTCCTCATACTCTATCACTATGTGGTTCTCCAACTTAAAAGTTAAAATTATGTCATTCATGCAATCTAAAACATTGGAGGATATAATTATTTGGTGACCAGTTTTACAAAATCTTCCCATGAATTTGTTTGGTCTAATTTATCTTGAATTGCTAAATCCTACCATTGGTGTACAGGATCCTCCGAAATATACTTTTCTATAATTGAAATTTAACTCTGCTACCATGCCGATCAAATTTGACATTTTATTCATCATGTTAAACCACACCTACACCTTCTCTGGTTTTGAATCTCCCAGAATGATGGGTGTATTATTCATCTGAAACATAATAGAATGATTTATTTTTATTGTTTAATCCCTTATGTTGAATATATCCACATAATATTAATATTAGACTGTGTTCCCAAATGTCCATTACTTAAACTATGGCTTAGATTCAACCACATTATCAAAAACCTCTTATGGTTGGTTTCTTCTACTACTACGAGGTTCTATTTTCATGATCACAAAAAATTCCATAATTATCAATAACAAGAAACAAAAGGCTTAAAAATTAAAAAATTCCATATCAAAACTATCAAAGAAAGTATTTATTATAATTCTAAAATTTATATTTTCAAACATTTTTTAAAATTTCCCAATGATCTTGATTATCAAACCATTTTCAAAATACCACAACCATGAAATTTTCAAATTATAATTTTTAAAAACAATCTCAAATTACTAATAAATCAATAAATTTAAACCAAATCATTAATCATTAATCAAAATTAAATATGACCTCAAAGTGGGATGTCATATATAAATTTTTTATTCCATTATCATCTGATTAAATAAACCCATAACCATGAGATTACAACACATATAAGTCTCTCTAAAACACTTATATACGCAAATCTCTAGTAGCATGAAGTTTAACATAAATAGGATAGCTACAACTATTTACCCTCCATAATAAATGTTCCAAAAATCCTACTCCTATCTGTTGTTCATTCCTATTAAATAAACAAGCAAAAAATTCAACTCTACGACTGACAGAAATGATAATCGTTGATCAAAAAAATTGATGTCGATATTAACTGAAGGATCGTACAAGCTGATATAACTTCTCATAGAAATATATTTGTAATGACAAATAATGAAACCACATGTAACATTCCACCCTTATTTAGTGGGTTTATTCAAGGTCGAATTTCTTTTTGGAAATAAGTTTCATCCACAATTCACTAACGGTTGGAAATAAATGGAAAGGGATTCAATGAAAATTTGGGATGATTTTCCCTTTGTAAATAAAGAATCCACTAAAAACATACCATAAAAAACAATTAGATGACGAATGATAATAATATTATGAAAAGAAATTTTTGAAAAATCAATCCAAATATATTATAGTATCATGTAGAAAAGTATCATGTAGAAACCTATATCATCATTAACTAAAAAGTAGATGATAAAAGGAAAAACTGAAGATACTCTGGAGACACAACTCCAAAAATCACAACATACTCCATGATCCTACTCCACCATCCAAACCATATTATGATGAATCACCACTAATGAAATATAACTCCTTACCTGTACATGTATTCAAACTAAAAATTTCTACAAAATCGCTAGAGTTCTACAGTATGGTTTATTAATGAAACCCATCATGCTTTCCCCAAATGACTTACCTACTCACTCAACTAGGATATAAATTTTTTGTATATTTATTTATATAAAAAATTTATATGAATGTTTGAAACTATTTATATCATAATATAAAAAAAATCTTATCCCAAATGGATTCAATGGGATGTAAACAAACAATACCTCAAAACCATTTCTTATACCTCTATTTTGGAATAATAATTCAATGCCACTTATCCACACAAGTTTTCCCATATGACCATTCCTACTACTAAGTAGTCACTATTTAATCTACCAAGGCATCATAATATAATCAATACATTGTTCCATTATACCTTTCGCTTCGAGCACTTTGTCATATTTCAAGCAGGCCACATTTGTGATTTTAACAAAAAACAACATTGTATTTGAAAAAATCATGCCAATAAAATTACTCCATAACCATTTCTAAAAAATATTTTCATTGAAACCCAGTCGATTTTTTTTAAAATAAATCAATCAAAAAAACTATTTGTAGACCAACATTATAAAATTTCTTGTGAACGCTCATTACACAGTAATTTCACAATTTCACACACCATCCATAAAGAATGATTACACTATGATTTGTACAAAAATGTCACAATAAATTTAATGAAAGTAGTAAATTTGAAAAAAATCATTTTTTATAATAAGAGTAATTTAGAGAGAATCCTCGTACATCAGGAAGTATGGGGAAAATGGTGAATTGCACTAAAACGTCAATAAAATTGGGTCATATATCTAAAAACACGCCATATATCTCATTATGTATTATAAAACCCACCATATATCATTCTAATTTTCATAAAAAATCATATATATACTGTCAATGGACTAATCTAGTATTTTTAGAGGGAGAAGAAAAGTGTATATTTGAAAAACTAAATCAATTGAAAACATACCAAGGAAATCAGTCTTCAATGAACGAAAAATTACTTTCTTATTACTTTTGTTTCAAAAAGGAGAGAATGAACGACATTTATGGGGGATTTGAATAAGGGTAAAAAATAGGGGAAAAAGTCATAGTTGATTAAATGAGTGATATGGGCCTTTTTATGATCTGACATTTAAACTGAAAATGGTTAGTCATAGGATAAGAAAACTATGTGCTAATCAAGGACTAGCCTCTTCATCTAGGAGAACCAATAAATTTTTACCATAATGTTAGAAGAAACATGAACCAATAATAATTGATCCCTCTATCCCACTTAACAAAGTTAACACTAGTTTGATAGATGGTTTAAAAAATTGTGTCCTTATTCGTACAACTATATTTAATCCCATATCTTACTATGCAGCGTTTCCTATCGACGGTGCATGGTCTCCAATAACTGTTCCCAAACTGTGGACATTCAAAATGTTTGATTAACATTCATGAAGTCTTATAATCCCTCCCAAACATCACCCAAACTGATTAAATACTTAAAATACATAAATAATGGGGTTTTACTTAAAATAGATGGTTCAACATGGAATATTGAACCAGGATCAGTGTGAGATCATTGAGAGGGGGAGAGGTAAAAAAGTGATCCAATTTTATTTGTACTATTTTAAGATATTTTTCTATTTTCAATTAATCATTTTTTGGTATTAAAAATAATCAATAAACACTTCTTTCGTCTCTCCTCTTCCACTTGAATAACACCATAAATGAAAAGATATAGTACAAAACGTTTTACAGGGTTCCACAATGAAATTTATACTCTTTACCATGTTTGAGATACCCCAATATAGATTATATACAAAAATATTATTATCAATCAAATATTTGGATAGAAAATAACACATTATATATCTTGAATCCAAATATGAGGTTTTTTATACTACATCCCATAGGTCTAAAAGAATCAACAGTGTCCTCCTCTTCAATAACCCAAGAGACATCTGATTTTAGCTCCAACCAAAGTCTTACTCTATAATTAATGGAAGGATACATTTTTGGATGATATTTGATCTTCCTCCACATGAATTTATGTTCTAATTTTGTTGTGTAAAACTCATTAAACTTTATATTCATCCAATCATTCTCAAAGTTCTGATCATATGTTTTTGATAATTTTCACCAATTAAATAATGATTGGGCTATTTCAACCATCCAATGAAGTATTATCCTCAAAAATATGTCTTTATGGGGTGGAAAAAATAAATCACATAATATTTTTTCTATGAATGAAATCGACAATTCCAATCCATTTTAGGTATGTATCGCACATAAATTGCAACATGCATGGGATTCTCATTATTAAATCCAGAAATATATAATCATATCTTTACTATTTTATGTTCATTCACATAGAATAAGGTCTACCATAATGTTATTAATAATTTATTAATTTGTTCTTGTTCTTCTGGACTTTACACATTTATCATGGTATACATAGGTGTATACATGGTATCTCACGTTATGTTGATTGGTTATCATGAATTATATAATTTTCCTTATGGCCACACTTCTTTCCTGTAACCAGGTTTCCTTTATAGAAGCCATATAAGTATTGTGGGATTACCTTATTTGTTGGAAACAGGTATTGTCCGTGTGTTACTCTCTACTTATTTTAACCAAGTAGGCTCACAATAGTTCATCTACAATATAGTGGATTTATGTAGGTCCTTTTCACCTTCGTGTAACTAGGTAGGACAATATATTCTTATTATTCTTCATGAAATAATGATATATACACATATCGGCCTACATGAGACAATGTTTTATGGATCACAATTATAAAGTGGTTCTATCATTTTATTAATAAATAATTATATATTATCCTCTATTGATCCTCACAAATTATAGGTATTTATCACCATGTCTCACATCTCTATATATCCATGGATTAGTCTTAGTAAATTCCACATTCAATGCACTACAAAAAATGGTTGAAGATCTTGGATAATTTAGTATTTTCAATCACTAGGGTTCAACTCAAATATACATTGAGAATAATAGAATCTCTTTTTACTTGATTAATCCTCTTGTGAATGTGATATGACCATATAATCGTCATTTTAAATCTATAAAACATCCATGGTGATCAAATAATTGAAAATCCTTTGATTGAAGAATTTTCATTCAAGTGATCATTGTTCTTTTCATCATCACAAGCATGTAAATAGTAGAATTAATTCGTTGTGATTCAACATAATATCTTATTGAAATTACATTTATAGAATATTTATGGTGAAAAAAAATATGATCGATTATGTTCATACCATCTACTTAAGCAACATCATCTTCTTTGATTCCATTATGCTTGAACAAAACAGATTGCAAGCATGGAATCAAACCAATCTGGAATGACGCATCCCATTGGAATCATCATATAATAATTCTTGTTAATCTATAAATATTGTATTAGTATGAAATATAGTGTATATAAGTACTCTAATATTGCTAAAGGTGGGATAAAACACCATCAAGTAGTAAAATGATCAATATCATCAATATCTTGAGGCCTCTAAAATATCCATTACAATTTAAACATGATAATAGTGACATACAATTTAATTATCCCATAGTGGTTTCTCATGATGATGAGGCCATAGTGAATTAAAAAATCCTTCGTATTTCTAAATGTGAGTACATTGGTCCTCTCCCAAACCATAAATGGTAGTACCATGTTTTACTATCTGCTGTCATGCAACCCCCGATGATGGAACCTTTGTTTCTCTGACGAACTCTCCTGAGAACCTTATAAAAATGATCTTCATTATACATTCCCCATGAACGTCCACATTTGGTAGGATCTCACACAGGGGTTAACCTAAGGGTCCCCCTATTTGTGGTCTATGGATATCCATGGAGGAGTGCATTTTTGGATAATATGTTTAAATAATATACATTAAAAAATATTACCAACCAAGAATTGAAACAAAAATTGTTCTTAAAACAAATGTAATGAAAAAAAAATTAATTTTTGTGTCCTTATTCTTGTAATTCATCTAAGTTATTCTTCTATTAAATAAATATTTTCACAGACTATGTTGTTTTGTATGCAATTGTTTTCCTATGAAAAATTATTTTCCATTTATGATCTGTTCAATCAATCATATAAATTAAATTAAAATATATTAGGTTGTTGACAAAAAATAAATCATTGGATTAAAAATTTTATATTAGTTAATGAACTATAAGTCAAAATGGGTTAAACCAGTTTAAAAAATAAGAGAGATATAACCAATGTAATCTGTGAAACACATAAAAATTATATTAATGTAAAATTATGTTCACAAATACTCATTTCTCTATAAAAGGGTTGGGAGTAATCATTTTTATCTATTTAGTTATAAATCTATCATACTTTTCAACAAACACTACAAAATGTTCAAATGGAATTGATTGATAAACCCCTTTGTCCCATAATGAAGTCAATCAAAAACTACCCACTAATTGATAAGATAATAAAAATTTGAATATTGAATGAATGTTTTATTGTAATACCTCATATTACAATTTTATTAATTTTTTATACGTTATATATTAACTCGGTAGTGCATATTTAACATCTCCTGAACATCAATGTTCTCCCTCAAGGGATGCATCCATATGAATAAATTCCCTAGATTTTAGTACAAAAGAATTCATATATAAGGTCATAAGGATAGACTATTTTCATTCAAATAAATAATATTCATATTGAGATATTTTAATCAATATGGAAGTATCATTAACTATCTACACTTTTTTACTCTGTCTTAGTTGTTTTAAAATCATCCTCTAATTTGTTAGACTTTCTTCACCTTGACTCATGACTTGTTACAATTAGTGACAATTTTGAAATAAATAATTATGAATTATGACCATAAATGCTAAAAAAAAGTATGAAATTTTAACATTGATCTTATAGTATAATATAATATTTCTCAGTTGTTTTTTATTATATTCTAATAGAGTGTGGTTTTTTAAGGGAGAACATTCTTGCTACATTATTACTCTCTTCTCCTATAGAAGAATTTTTCTCATTTTTTCTTTTAATCTATCGATAATCAGTCCAGTCTTTTGGGTGCCCAAAGTTAAAAATTGTACATTAATAAACATCATTTGTATAAAAAATATTTCCTTTGAACACTTCTTCTCAAAATCATTAAAATATTCACATTTGGAATATGTTTCAATATTGAAGCCATATTTTATTTTATTTAAGTCACTTTAAACTAAAATTAACAATGACTAAGTCTCATGTAATTCATAGTCATTATATATAAGTATTTCTTCAACATCATTCACCAATTTTTAATGTTAAACTATTTTTAACGGTTTTTGTTTATTCTCATGAAGATTATTTCAGAAATTACCTTCTCTACCATCCAAATTTTCAATTGTTAGATTTATATTTTCTTATAAGGAACACACTATTTCTAAATGGAAATTCAACTTCTGGTCAACATCATGATGAGGAAGATTCTTAAATTTCCAAAATCCTCATATTTAAATTATTTATCACAGAGTAGTTATTTTCCCTCTCATAGTAATAATTTTTTATTTTTCATATACTTTTAATTGGTTTAGTGTTCTTTTTTATTAGAAAATGGGGAATCAGATTTATAATTTGGATATTAAAATTAAAAATATCCAAAAAAATTCACTTGACTTAAGTTCTACATTAATTATATCAATTCTTTTTATTATCCTTTTATTGGCTAACTGATACTTTTATATTTAATATAATAAGGTATTTGTCTCCTTTTATATAATCTTATAATATTTTTATCGTCATATAGGGATAGATATTTTGGGTATTCCATCATAGAAACATTTGAATAAAATATAAATGTAAATTTTCTCATTAACTTCCTTGTAGTGGTTTAGTCATCTAAATTTTACCAAAAACCTATAATGATTCTGAAAATATAATTTACTATTATGAATTAGTCCTCATTTATTACATTATAGCCAATTTTGATATGTACAATCCATCTTGTCCATATTTAGGTATTTGATTATTTTTCTTTAAGATTTCCTTCACAACGTTTTAATTCTTTATCAAATATATCCCAAACAGTTAGGATACCCACTACATTAGTGTAAATTTTTTTGATACATACATAAATACTTCATTTTGATTCATTCCATAAATCTCTTAGTTACCATAGTCATTAGAATTCATAGGATAATTCTCAATAGGTGGTTTATATCTATGTATTACATTATCTCTTAATTCTACCATAAGATATATAAGATAAGTTATCATCCAATTTCATCAAACATTATTGTTTTTACAATTGAAAATGGGAATAAGCATTCTATTAGAAAAAGACATGTTCTCAATTCTCATATGTTTTTTTGATCATTTATTGGTGATATTCCCTGTGATACCTTATGTAGTGCATGGATCAATATGAGATCATTTAGAGGGGGAGTGAAGTAATCAATCATCATTTGATAATTGTTTTAATTAAACCTATTTGGTTTGTTAGTAAATTGATACAATATTTGTTTGCAACTTATATTTTAGTCAAATAATTTTATAAACCTAAGGATTAAAAAATTGTTTTAAAACATTCATAAATGAATATTCCACACATTTTCGTGTTTTTATACCCCCAATAAACAAAGATTCACCACTATAATCTTATTATCAATTTCAATGGTCGATATATAATCATATTGTTTCTTTCATGAATCCACATATTATGTTCTTTATACCACCTCCTACAATGTTATCGTAATTCACAATAGATTAATCCAAAATCATCACAAAATACTTCTCCTCCTACATAAAACAGGAGAATATCTTTATCAGATATAGTCGAAGAATTCCTACATTATTCGTGGAAATTTCACCTATGTGATTTTTTTGACATTCATCAATGATTTTTTAGGATCTAAATGGAATGTGTATACTTTAAGAACATTTTCATTCAGTATTTATTACTCAAATATACGATCACATATTCTTGATATGTCCCCACGGCTCAAAAATTCTATGTCTTCTCTTTCCTTCGGATTATTTCTCATCCTCAATAGGATGTATACAAGAGGTGCACAAAATTTTGTTCTATATTATTTTGGGTAATAATAACTTGAACAATATAAATATTACTGAAGTACACATCATTCATAAATTGAATAAATCATGGGATTATCATGATTAATCCCTAGAACATATAATACTCCCTTTATTATTTTATGTGATTTCTCAAAGAGAATGTCATACATAAATGTTCTTTAGTGTTTAATCACATTTCCATGTGATCATTCAAATACAAAAATTTTCTTCATTAATAAAGGAGTATGCATGAAGTATTAGATCATGGATTGGTTATTGTGAATAATGTACACTTCTTCATGGAAGCTTCTCCATTGAATGATATGGTTTCATTCAAATAATCCAAGGCAGGATTGCAGGATTACCTCCTCGACATGACACTATTTTTTCGAAGAGTCCTTTTCTCCTTAAGATAATCAAGGATGGTCCTAGGTTTTTCTTTGTGGTATAGTGGTTTTTTATGGATCCTTTATTCCTTCACATAACTTGGGTAGACCATGTATTTATCATTTTATTTGGATATGAAATATATACCTGGATCTTATATATTGATAAATAAAATTTTTTGGATTCTCTGTATCAATGGTTTGTCACATTTTCTATATATTTCAATATATTTTCTATTCCACAAAAACTTTCATTTTAGAGTGTATAAAAAGGTCTCACACAAAATTATATTTAAAGTTCACATCAAGTCAAAGCTACATTCAAAAGACCACATCAAATCCATGAAGATCATTAATCATTGAATATTATCAAATTTTTGTGTCAAGAAAAATCTTTACCAAGAATAAGAATTTCTCTATGAACATCATGAATCCTCATGGTAATGTTATAGGATTACATGGTCCTTTTTCTAAATCTCATAATATTCCAAAATTATCAAATGTATGAATAGAATCCTTTAATGACATTTGTAGTCATCCAATCACTATAATTAATGTTATCACATGGATTAAAAAGGGTATCATTCCTAAACAAATATTTGAAGCACCATAATCTCATAATATTGATGATATAATAACCATGTTGATTATGTATTTTATTTACAATGTTATAGCTATCTCATTTGTCAATATAATCTCCTTTGATTCAGTGATTCATTCAAGAAACATATAGAAGAATTGAATCAGACTGATTCAGAATATGTCATCCTAGTTCTATGATCACAGATGATATCAAGGTTCTAATACTATGGTAGATTAGTATAAAAATAAACATTCATAAGAACTAGTTCTTTGGTAGAGGTTGAAAATGATATCCTCATGATATCAGATGGTTTAGATTAGCAGTATCATACAGATTGTGAAATATCATTAAAATATTAAATGAAGGAATAGTAACAAGAACATCAGTTATCCCATATCGATTCATTATTAAGGTGATACATCCATAAATTAATTAATTCCTTAATTAAGATTTTAATAAGTGACTACCAACTTCCTTTGAAAACCCCCACTGGTATTGTTCCACACTGGCTCTCCACCATTGTGATGCCCCACATGATGGTGCAATCGATTCATCTATGAACTATACTATGATCCATATACCTGAGTCCACCCACCCTCCTGACACCATGTGTGGACTCCTATGAAAGGAACTCCCAAAAGGGTTGACCCATGAAACACCCATGTAGGGTTTAGGGCAAGGATTGGTGGATCACATGGTTGGATATGTTTTTTATATAATCCATATTAAAATGGTCTTCCACCCCAACAATGAAAATTAAAATTCCTATTCAACAATAACTTATATAAAAAAAATTATTTTTTCATGATCTTACATTAATTAATCATCCAATTTTTATGTAAAAAAATAAAAAAATTTGATTCTAAAATTGTAATATGAAATGTTATCTTTTAAAAAAAATTACATTTTATATAGGATCTATTCAATCATTCATCTGATTTACATAACCACACATATGCTTATTTATAATAAACATAAATTGGGATCGATAGGGAATCTTCAATTCAACATTTTTTAAAATTAATATAATAATTTTTCACTTTTTCACTTTAATAAAAATGTAAAAAAAATTAACTGTATTTACATTATCTTTTTTAAAGAGGCCTAACTTTTTTCTATTATTAATGAATCCAAATTAACTATTGGTCTATGTGAAATTCATATATCATGATCTAGATTCAATTTTAAATCCAAAAATGGATCTCTAAATCTTATATACTTTGTAAATATTCATTGAAGTTTAACTCTTTTTGAGCCATATAGATGGATTCAAAAAACATTCTATTGAAAATATCAATTTTGACATTCATCTTCAAAATTAGATAATTATCGTAGTCTATAGTTTCATGTAATATTATAATTTATTCTGGCATCATTCTTGATGAATATGTTTCATCTTAGTAAATTACATCACATTACATAAACCCCTTGGAAAGTAGAAATTCTTTATATGTATTTCTGTTAGAATCCATGTCTACATATTTCATGTATACCTGTTTATAATAACTAGGTTTTACATCATATGGAGGGCCTATAAAAATCATATTTTTATTTTAGATCATGTAGTTTATTTCAGAATTGATGTATTCTTTGCATTTATCAAAATTCATTCCATATACAACCACCTTATTGGTTAGAGGTTCATCATTCAAGTAAAGAAATGTTTCACTTGATTGGATGAAAAGAAAACCATATCTCTATGTTTTTATAACCTATATATTAGAGCTACATGTTACTTGTGTCATAGGAAAATCTTTATCCCCCACTTTAGCTTTTCCGTATTATTCTCATTCCAAATCATGTGGTTATAGAGTATCAAATTCATTTGAATTTTATCTTTCTCTGACTATTTTGAATAATTTTTTCCCTTTATAGTAATATGGCATGTATTTATATTATAAATTATTTTATAGGGGTATATATAGGTAACCTAATTTTTTTTCATTCTGATTTCCTATAAATATGCACTTAATTCTATTGGAATCTAGAATTTTCATTACTTATTATATATGAAAATTAATCACATATCCATACACATATACAAGACAGAGTGTGTATCCTTCCATACTAATATAAATAATATCATAAATAAAATTATACTACAATTAAATTATTATAATCTCATCATAGTGATATTTTTGATCAATTGTATCATATATAGGATTTAGTTGTATTTTGTGCTTAATTAAAAATTTGATAATATCTGGAATTTAACTACTTTATTATTATTTGGTATTTCAGAAATAGATTTTTATACACTAATTTAAATTGTAAAATTAGTTTTCTTGGGCATCGACACATCTTGTGATTCATTTAATTCATTAGGATTCAAAGCTAAATCTGTCTTTTTATGGCCTAAAATTAGCTCAAAATATAGGCCTCCAAAACTTTTCATAGGTTTGCAAATATTTGATGTTGAGATTATATATCGAAGAGGTCTACTATAATGATTATAAAAATTTTCAATGTGTATTAAAAGAAATTAATTAATAACATTAATGATGGATATAAAGCTTGAATCATTCATTTTGAAGGTCATAATGCATGATAATACGATGAAATGGAATTCAAACAGTCAGCAGGCCATATTAAATGTTTTGGATTAAAAATAAATTAATCATTAATTCGATGGAAAATAATAATGATATATAAATGGTTACCACCAGATACATAGAAAAATAATGATAATGACTACAATCCGTCCAAATTCATCAATTTTATTTTTCATCTCCATGGATTCTATCAGAGATCAAAATTTAGTGGTAAATATTCACACATTTTCATTGTAGATATGTTTCTAAACACCCTTTAATTATGATAACCAATTTAAAGAGTGACTGGTGATGTTTTTTCCCAATATTAATCCTTAATATTTTCAATTCATATTATTGTATACCTTATCTTATGGTATTCATTTCTATTCTTTTATATTTTTTTGTTTCTCCCACTATAATTCTTTTTTCTCAATGTTTGTTGAGAACTAACCCCCACTATTGTTTGATGGGGGAATTAGTGGTGTATGTGTCTACTAGACTATAATATATTATCATTTTTTATTCTATGAATTTAGTAGTGGTTAAAATTATTATGTGGAATATAATCACCACTTTACCTACTATTTTTGTAAACCACCTCATTCGGTGATTTATCTTCTCATTGATATCTCATTGACTCAAATAGTTGAGTTTCGAATCGGTATTAATGTGGAAGAGATTAATCCACTATGTAGATGTCTCAGTGCTAGGTAATACCTTTGAAATGTAAAGGAGTAATGTGACAGGCCTTAGTATCTATCTTAGAAAAAACATTGATATATATTTTTAATAATAAGGTTAACACAACCATGAAACCCTAAGAAAAATATTTTTCTTCAACTAAAATAATTGTGTATTTTATTTTATTTACTTGTGTCTGATATTATTTTAAATATATATACATACATATTATTTCAATAATTCCACATTCAAAAACCTCATATATAGATCATATAATCATTTGATATTCATAAGATTATAATAGTAACAATTGAAACAACAGAAAGTTTGAAAACCCTCCTTGAGATCGACACTATGGTGTTCCACTATAGTGAAATGTTAGTGAAATAAGAAATTAGTTGAATATTTTATTATGATAAAACAATATAATCTATTTGGAACCCTTTCCAAGGAGCCAAATCACATACACAAAATATTTTTCAAGAAAACCAAACAAATAATTTCAAAAACAAAAAAAATGATTTGCTGAATATTTCATTTTAGATTAATATAGATATCAATAGTTATTTTTCATATTCCTGGCCTAGTGATCATTTTTTATATGGGGTGAATTTTTTATAAACTAACATGATGAATCCATTAGATGAATGGAGGATTTTAGAAATGAATTGAATAATCATTCTATCTTCATTCAAGAATCCAATGTCCAAAAGTAAAAAACATAATAGAATGAAATTGAACCAGAAAAGTTCATTATTATTCCAAATACATTTAATGTTGAGGATCCTAATTATTTCTTGAATTTTCATATTTAATATCCAATTGTCTCTCATTGTCCATTTATTGACTATGTACCTCAAGATGTCAAAATAGCTGATAGAGTTATGGGAGCACAACATGATTTTGAAGAACATTGATTAGGGTTTATAGAAAAAAAAAGTATGTGAGCCTCCCATATTTTTCAAAGATAATAAAACTCCAGCAAATCTATCTTTTATTCAAAGAAGATAGAAACAATTCTTTACTAAAACATATATCGTAGTGGCATTTCCCGAAGATATAAAAAATCAATCAACTTTAAATGAAGGGTAATGTCAATATATGAATTCTAATTGATTTAATTTTCATAAAAATAAATATCTCTCTAAATTACCACTTCCATTAATTATAGATTCTACTTATTCACTCTTATATATCGTAGATGGAGTCATCAAAGTTGTTTTAGACGAATATGATGACCCATTCTTCATCCTTCCCGAATCAACGCTATTGTACAACATTTTAAAGTGGGAGGATATGATTTAAATTATATATGGGTTCATATATAACTAGTTAATGAATATGAGAATTAGAAGAATGAAATTTTGGTGGTTCCTAATTATGAAACACCATCCTATTTTCTATTGGGGTTAAACTAGTTCAATTGTCTGTCTAGGGGTAGTAAAACCTAGTTCTCACATGATGACCAGACTAATAATTATCCATTTTCATTCCCCTATATATTTTTTTCATTTTTTATTTCGTAGGATATTTCCTTTAAGTATTTTCGGTTTAATGTGGTATAATATAGGAAAATAACATATGGATTTTACTTCAAAAATAAATAATGTATTGTCTATAATATTATTTATTTTTTCATCCTAATTAAAATTTTTCATTTAATAGTTTTCAAAAAATACAATACCAAGAGGGTAGTAAATAGAATTGGTGTGCGAGATGTAAATATTTTTTCTCATTATATTATTTTTTCCAGAGTCTTGAAACATTTTATGTAATCTAGAAAATTATTTCATTCACTTTTTCAATGTTGTTAGTGTTCGTAGAGGGTGTATGATATGACTGAGGGAACACATCAAAAGCCTATTTTTTCATTGAACTGTAATTTTAGCATATTTGTCACCTATAATTTATTAATCCTTTAGTATCCATGAAATAAAATGTTATGTATCCAAATTAGAAAAAATTTATCCCTCTCCCACCTAATCTATAAGTAAAATGCTTGAATATTGATGAACTCATGTGCGGGGGAGGGATAAGTTGAGCTATATTTCTCTTTCTGGAAGAATATATTTTGGATGAATTGAAAATTATTCCATATTTATTGATACTTTTGAGGATGAAACATATTTATTTAAATATTAATGGGTAGCCAAAATATCATTAATTTTTTTCAATAGAGTTCCAAAAATTTTAAGATCAAATACTACCTCTCTTTTTCCACAGAAATAAAATTTTTATGAGAATATCTACATGAAAATTTAAGATGAAAGAGTGGAAAAAATACAGAATAGTGGGAAGATATTTATCATTGATGCTGAAATTCATAGTGGGAACCTCCTTATTAAATAAAGAGTAAATTGGATTGGATTCAATTTTTATCATATTTTGGAGAGTACTATTCATGAGAAAAACTATTCTCATGTATTTACTTCAACTTCGAGGTTAACCCTCCTCACTCAGCAAGTGATGTATTTACATTTAAAAAAAATCAAATTCTCAACTTAAAAATGACCCTTAAAAGGTAATCCTTATTGATATAATTTTTACAATATTTAGTGGAGAGATTAGGAGTACAGCAGGCCTA
This sequence comes from Viscum album, assembly GCA_963277665.1. Taxonomy (NCBI): domain Eukaryota; kingdom Viridiplantae; phylum Streptophyta; class Magnoliopsida; order Santalales; family Viscaceae; genus Viscum; species Viscum album. The sequence continues at coordinate 1,023,820,748 of OY728143.1, forward strand.
TAGAGATCAGACATGTTCTTGGGAATGGGGAAAACTCCGTATAAATCTATTACTGTAGAGAAAAATATTTTTTCGTGGACGTAGGTTTTAAATTTACAAATACATCAACATTATATTGAATGAAATATTATCATTTTCAAGGATTTAGATAATTTTAAACCCTTAAGGATGAATGATATTTCCTTATATGGGATGATTGAGCTATTTTTTCATTCATATATTGGAGGTTTTTTAGACCTTAGTATTAGATGATTTTCAAGGTGTGTAATGGTTATGCATTGGGGAGTAATAGATATAATATTTTCATACACTTTAAACTTTAATAAAATGTTTATAATCCCACTGTAGTTTTATTTTATTATCAATTGTTACCTTTTTTGGTTTTATTGGTATTTTGTGATTACTTTATAAAATGGCATGACTATGGAATTTATCAATTTTATTTTTATTTGGTATTTCGGGCATAACATTTAATAAAATAACTTCAATTATGAAATTAATTTTTTAGGATTATATACATCCTCGGGTTAATTTTATCCTTCCATATAAAACCCCAATCAATCTTTTGACGGTTTAAAACAATCTTACTATTTAGTCTTTAAATATTATGCACATGTTTGGCCTTATTTGACGATGGTATTATATATCGAAGTTATCAATTACAATGATGTTAAATTCCACACAAAGATAGAAAGGGAATTAGTGAATATATTCCATGAATGTTGTCACACTAGAATATTTGGTTTCAAGGTCCTAACTATATGCGAAGTTTGAGTATTGAAATATGAACTCTCACATGGCTAGATTAAAATATAGGAAGAAATATACAACTAACTCCATCTAATTGAAAATAATGTTGAATATTGATAATTATAAGGAGTTATATATATATATGAACATCCTTAAATAATAAAAATAATCAAATTACGTTATTTAATGGATCATCCAAGTGCATAAATATGAAGATTAAATTTTGAGCGAAACTTATTCACAACATTTTACTATAAATATGTTCAACACATCCCATTACAAAGGATAGATAATTTTAAGTGGGAAATGTGGAGTTATATTTATTTATTATCTCATAATATTTTCTAATTATATTAATGTATATATTTTATTTTATTCATTTTTCTTATTTTGAAATTTTTATTTTTCCCAGCATTATTGTTTTATAATTTTGTTTGTGGAGAAGTAAACATCATTGATGTTTGTGGGGGTATGTGGTGGTTTTTGAGTTTTTTATGATATTTTCTATTATCGTGTGTTATTATAATAATTCAGTAGTGTTAAACATAATTTTGGTGGGTAAATCCCCCACATTATATGTTATTTTATTCATCCACCTCATTCAACATTTATCATTCTCATTGATATATAATCCATTCATATGGTGGAGTTATGATTTATTATTGACATAGAATAAATTTCTTAAACACAAATAGGTAATACTATAGGGTAATACAATTCAAATTATAGGGCGTATAATTAGAGTTATTGTTCTCTACATTTAATAAAACATTGATATATATTTTTAACAACAGTGATAACACCACCATAAAAACATGGGAATAACAATTTTATCCTTCTATAAAAATTATGTCATTTTGTTTTTTTAATATATATATATATATATATATATATATATATATATATTATTTCATTCATATTATAATCAAAACCCATGTATATAGTAGTTATGTTAGTTTTATATATTTCGAATATAATAGTGAAAATAGAAAAAATAGTTCATGGGAGTGGCCTCCTTGAGATTGACCCTAGGGTGTGTCACTATGGTGTAGTTATAGGTAAATAAATAATTAATTGAATATAGGGTCATGAAAAAACACTATCATCACATACCATATCTCATATAGAAAATCATATACCAATTTTCCAATAATCCCTTGAGTGTATATATAATAGTTTGCAGTGCATATCTCAAAATGGATAATGGAATTTTTCTATGTCTCATCATCAGTCTAGATATTTCATGAAATATATGATTCCTCATTTAAATATAACAATTATAATTTGATTAAAAAAACATTGAGTCTTATTATTATTCCAAAATAAAAAATTGTTATTTAATGCCTATTTTAGATATTCCCCACCATGGTCTTAGTGGAGCGTATTAATATTTTTATCAAGATGAATGTCAACGTCATTTTTCTATTCATTGAACATATAAAAGTAATTCAACTTATATATCATTATGGTGATATATCCATGCTTACTAATTTAATAAATAATAGTAATTAAGTAGTTAAAACCAGACCTATCAACTATTATAAATGGATAACATACATATTTATGGTTCAATTTCATTTGGTATATGTAGCTTTCATTGTTCCAATCGAAAGGGGATTGGTCCATTTTACCACGTATAAAATATTGACATATATCAATGATTTTAAAATTAATTGAATATAAATACAATTATTGATGTAAATTTCTTAATTTATTTTCATTTAAAAGAAACAATATTGATGTTACATAGGCTTTTTGGATTCAATTTATTTTCCTAAGATTTATCAAAGATTTACAAAAAATGGTTTTCAAGTACAAGTACATACATTATATTGTTAAAATGTGGCATACCATAAAATATTTAATTCTTATATAAGAAAAGATATGTATTTAAAATGATGAAATAAAATCTAATAGATTATAAAATTAATAAAATTATTATGTTTTTTGTGATGGAAGTACATACTAATATTTAATTAATACAATAGAAGCCCCACTTGGATAATTTATATGGTAATCTATTAATATAATTAATAACACTTTTCACTATTTAAATATCAATGATCCCAAAAATCATTAGAAATATTCCAAAATTTACTTGGTTATTCTATAGAATACAAATTTATGGGACACATTCTATATCCAATATCCAGCTTTTATAAATTGACATGTATTATTTAATGACAAATATTCATGAAGTAGAAGCTACACCTTGCTTTTTTCGCCTAATATTCAAATTATTCATCAATTAGCCAATATTTCCACCTGAAAAGAATACTACATACTACTCATTATTATCCCTATAAATCATTAGATTCATAGAGGGTTGATTCATTGGTATCATTGTAATAGACTAAGCTAAGAACTTTTCTTCCTTGGCCTCACTCATTTATTCTCTATATGGATTGACTAGTATTCATTCTTTATGTCATTATTATATTATAAAACTAAAATCAGTAGATCTAGGAATTATAATTTTTTTGTTAGTCTTGTTATAATTAAAATTATATTTCAAGATGTATAATAGTATATAGGTAAGTATGATTTTTTTTTTGCAAAAACATGGTTTTGTTTGATCCTAAGGGACTTTAATCTCTTAATGTACCCAATACTATTGATTACATGATGGAACACATGAATCCATTATAGTGTCCAATAGTTTTATTACATAAACATTACATTTGATCAGATGAATATACATTACAAGTAAATATTAGACATTACAAAAATATAAATGATTAGTGTCATTGGAATATATGATACAAATAAATTTGTACACAAAATGTCAACATTATTTCCCATTATGTTATTCAAAAATAACATCCCTCTTATAGATATCAAACAAAAAATATTTAGTTATTACCTAGGTAATGTATTTATTAGAATAAGTGAACGTATATATTAAACAAGAGTAATATAAGTGATATCAATCAATGATCAGAAGAGGGAAGAATATAAGAAAAACTGTATAATAAGATAACCATGACATTCAGTAATTATACCTAGTAAATAAAAGACCAAAAATAACAAAACATTACATAAGGGTTTTTTCGGTCATATGACATTGTAGTTAAGTGTGAATAATCAGGAATAATAGATAATGTTCTAGGAGGAAAAAACATACTAATAAGGAATATGAATATGGGAAAAAAATAATCATATATATTAATTTCCATTATCATTGATCACTAAAATTTCAATCATAGTGGATTGGGTTCACACCCCATTCCATCATTTCATTAGTCATTTTTCACACTTAAAATTTTCTTATTATAGAATGATATTTAATGAACTAGGTTTTCCCTCGTTACTTTATTATTTTCTCATTATATATCTATACATAGCTAATTCATTGGAGGGATATTAAATTTTTAACTGATCCATCACATAATGTTTACCAAACATATGTATTCCACATGGTAAAAAGACATTAATAACATCATAATATCATAAACTACAGAAAGAGTATGGGTATTATAAAAATTTCCTTTCTATTACCATAAAACATCTAGTAAAATAACAACAATTCTAAAATTTTATCTTATAAACATCTAATATTATGAACCATAAAAAATATATAGATTAAAGTACATCTAAAATATAGGTTGTATATTTCTTAAGGAAACCCCATTTTATTTTTAAAACACTCTTAAATAAAATCATAAAATTTATGAAATTTTATGTAAGTAATTTTATTAGAAAAAGAAAATTTATAGTTTTCTAGTAATTTTCAATGAAAATAGTATTCATGATGTTACATAATGGGTTTCAAGATGTTTACATTAAAATACATATTTCATTCAAATTTTCATTGAGACTAAATTTCCTTGTTTGAAAAATTGAATGAATATTCCATTAGAAAAAAATTATATATAGTAAATATGTGGTAAAATTAACATTAATAAATCATTGAATAATTTTAATAACATTATCTTAATTATGTTAAATAATAACAAATACATCAAATTAAAATGATTATCGATCAATGAGGTATGTGGAGTCATGTTTCCTTAAAACCATTCTTTCAATAATTTGAGTGCGTAAAGTGTGGAATATAGAAGTAACATATTAAATATCCATAAATTACATGATTAGAGTAAAAATTTGTATTTTTTCAATGATATAGATCATATTGATTCATTATCAGAAAACATAATCATATGAAATCTCTATAAAAATTATATTGTTACAAATGCCCTTACCTCAAATCCAATAGTCATCATAAGTAGTCTAACATCCTGTAAATCAAGTCTATTTTTCATATAATTATATAATATAACCATAATCATACATATAATAAAATACATTCTTAACATTTAACAACTTATCACCCATTCAATACAAATCAGACATTATCATTATAATCATAATTTTATGTGTTAACTATTTCAAATTGTATGTTTTTAATTGTTATAATAGTTATTTTAATTTAACATTGATGATGGTTAATTTATTTACGTTATTTAAATAATGATATAAATAAAAAAATTATATATATATATATATATATTAACAACGACTTAATGTATTGATGAAGAAATAATTACACTGCTATGTAGAGATGGTAGATCAAACGTACGCACGAGTGATATTACCTTTTTTGATAGATGCAAATAAATATATTTCAATTATAATTAACCTATCAGGATTTAGTTTTATATTAATATATATATATATATATATATATATTAAATCCTTCATAACAACTGAACATGAATCTTGGTGTAAGAAAATTTGTAGTATCATTTTCTGGAGGGGATAGTCCACACATAAAAACGAGGGACAAATTTAGTCTCGTGCGTACACTTATAGTATCTCCAGAGTGTGACATGAGGGGTGTATAACCAAGAGTCATCAGTATGTACTTGATGTCTATACACAGAATGGAAGGCTTCAGATTCAAGGATTTCCAAGTCCATTACTTGACCATAATGGCAATAGGACCTGACATGGCACATATTTTCTATGTGGAGGTCTCCTGCAGAAACAAACTCATGTAAATCCATAAGTGAATAGATTTCTTCCACTGTGGTGACACATTTAAAATGTCATTGGTAATACTTTCCCTAACGCATGTTGGATGGAAATTGGATTTTCATCATAAAGAGGTAGTCCGAACCTGCTCCTCAGTGGATTTTAAGTACACTGGGAGAGTTTGAAACATCATAGAGGTGGTTGAATGTCATAGGAAAATGGGTATAGTTTAAAAAGATAGCATGGCTGGATATGGAAATTATGATTTCTAGGGCCTCTATAAAAAGTTAAAAGAGACTGGTACTTCTGCTTTCCATCTGAAAATCACAAAATTGTTATAAATAGTAAGGTTATTTTTTTGATCAGTTCTTGTTTCCCAGAGTTAACTAAACCAAATCCTCTTATACCAACTCTAACACCCCGACTACAAAATACCTTGAGATGGGGCTTTAAAACATGATGTTTGAGTTTTTACAAAAGCAATGCACTAATATTTTACACATCATTTCCCATACAAAGGATCGATTCAGTTATGGTTCTGGGAAAAGTGCTACTTCTGACATGCTTCTTCAGCTGAAAACTGTCACATAAGACACTTACTAAAAAAATGTAGGGTGATCATACAAATGCCCAGTAAGGGGTTTTAAAATAACAAATTATACCAATTATATCTTTTTAAAACATTCCTTAATACTGTCCATAAAACTTTTTTATTAGAAAAGTTTTAACACATGTAACGTATCATAAACATAGTCTCAGAAATAAAAGTACACAATTAAAATCATACTTATAAAATTATAATGAATAATGGGTCAATTATAAGAAGCCTAATTCATAAGTAAAAGGCAGTTTAAATACGTATGAAAAATGGATATGAAAGTATAAATTTAATAACTGAATGTGATACATGATCATATTTGTGCATAAAGGTAATAAATTCAATTTTATTCTTTGGTACTGTGAATATACACTGGTTAATAAATCACTGAGTTTAAAATAAACGCCATGCCATAATAATTTAATTTTTCTAATACTCATATTTACTGGCTCTCATCCATGGATATTCAACTAGTCAAGTATCCTCTTGGTTAATTAATTATCATACGCATAATGAGGGATCATATAATATCAGACCTTGTCAACACCTCGTTTCATGACTCTAAAATGCCAATGGCCTCATGCCCTGACCAGATTGTCTCATGGGAACAATCGATGCACTAAGAGACTTTCATTAACTGATCCCCAACCCGGTATACTGAGTCTATTACATTCCTTATATTCAAAATATGACTGTATATTCAAAATGTTCTATTCCACCTGGAATATTTAATTTTCTCATTTAATATAAGTCAATGTGTCCCATAACACATTGTATAATTTAATTCATAATTCCATAACAGGTAATAACAGTTATAATTATTTAATTTTCATTTACATATAAATAGCATATCATAAATATAAGTATTAATTACAGAACTGTAAAATGCGTGGCTATGTTATTAACTAGTGAGAATGTGAAGCAGATTATGGCATATGTGATGAAAACTAATGTGCTAAAAGATATGCATGTTTTGTTACATAAAATGATAACCCAAAATTTTGCAGACACTATTAATCAATACATGTTGTAATTTCATCTAGATGAATAGTCAATAAAAAATGTGAAGAAAATATTTCATGTGCGGTATTAAACTGATAGATGCTCTTACATTTATTACTTAAATGCTTTGGTATAACACATTACAAGGGTATACATAATGATAAAAATGGAAAGAATGAGATTCAACCATAACTAAAAACATTATATATATATATATATATGTATATATTTATATATATAAATAAGTAATTCATACAAATGGATATAAATGTTACAATCCCCAAATATTATACTTTGGTACTTATCCACAATTACTAAAAACATCATAAGTATAATATTTGGAAAATCCACCATTAGGGTTTGTGTAAATTTTTCATAAAATATGGTGTATATAAAGATTATTTTTTAATCAAAGCATATTTTGAAAACACATGTTTTATTCATTCTTAGTAATCGTTGAAAAATTCAATGTAAAAATGAAGATGAAATTTTATCTAAATACACATATTTTCAAACATCTGAAGACACATTTTGTATTAAAAGGTTTAAACCCAAATCCATTGACACCCTTATGACATTAATATAATGGTAACGTTAATTAAAATGATTCCCTAAAACATTAAATCATTATATAAATTTTAAAATGGATTATTTATTAAATAATATTACCTAAATTTTTATATCAACACATGTACCATACATGTATAACTGTGTCCTACACCAAGGTTAGTTGGAACATACATATTTACCAAAAACATAAATTAATGATAGAAGTTCAATGTTAATATACCTAAAATTAGTCTAGATGGTGAGTCATACAAACTATATAATTATTTAAATCTGTGTATTCAAATATATATATATATGTGTGTGTGTGTGTGTGTTTTGTACAAAACATAATTCCTTATGATTTAAAAAATAACATAAACATAAGACTAAATGTTTAAAAGCTTTAAAACTAGATATAATAATGAATTTTTTAAAACATTATGGTTATATATATATGTATCTGAATATATATATGGTATGTAAACATGTTTTTCATGGGATAAATTATGCTTTAGGTGTAATAATACCACATAAACCTAAAATCCAGAAGTCCAAAATCGGGTTTAGAATGGTTTATGTCCAAACCTAAAGGCGGAATACTTATGTATTTGAGTATATATATATATATATATATATCTATATGTATGTATTAACCTTCCACACAACAAGGAATAATTAATTCAATTACCTTGGTTTGAGGATGAGTGGCTCGAGAAATCATCGAGGGAGGCTTGCTGAGGTTTGAGGAGATGGAGGGACAATTGAGGGAATGGGTGCAACCAAGTAGTTTCTAAACTATATTATGCATAAAATATGATGAATTATTTAATGATACTACTTGAAAACTAAGCCCTATATTATTTATTAAATGACCTGGGGAATGTCTTTATGGAAAACATGTGAAAGGAGGGGTCTAGTAGGGTCACGGGTGTGGAAAACGAATAGAATGAGAGATATGGTACTGGTATGGCGTATGTAGGAGAGGAAGAAGAAGGTGATAAGGAGAAAACCATGAGAAATATTAAATGGTTGGGATTAAAAGAGTTGAATATCAAACCACCATGGTGATGCAGTGATTAAAAAAAATGGATGGTCCTAATTAGATTGAGGTTCGATCAGACGACTTAGACTAATGCATTGTTCTTAAAAAAATCAGACTACTATGATTAAATTTTTTTAGATCCAGTAGATCAGGGTGTCACGACATATAAAAAAATCTTATAAGGCTATGATTAAATCAATATCAGATCAGATGGTGTATAAAACATTCAGGGGATTCTGTGGTTGCTAAGGATTGAGCGTCGAACTGAAACAGATGGTTCAGATCGCATGTGGCAAGATATGACGAGCTGGATTGAATCTTGGATGATTTATCTCATCCTACATTGAAACATAGATAACAACGCTGTATATTTTTAAGCCGAATACTCCGATAAACCACTCAAAAGTCTACCCTCCCTTCCTGGAACCTCTCTATACATGGTTCTATGGGCCAACACTTGTGCCGTCCTACACCTCTGTGTCACCCCTCGTGGTGGTGCCTCTAGTTACCTCATGCTCTTTTGTGTTCCCTTCAGGTTATTTATACCCCCATCTTGGGCTGGCCAGTGCTGAGTCTGAGGGTTTGGCTCAACCACCTAGTTCATGTTGTCTCCCTCTTCCTGGCTAGAGGACTGGCCCCTTGCAGGGTTTATTTTTTTGTACATCATTAATACAATGTTTACAAAAAATAGGTTATTTTCAACAAAATATTTTACTTAGTTATATAAACAATAATTATTTAAAAAAATGTATAACTTTTATATAATTATATGAAATGTTTTCATACTAGTATTATAGAAATCCTAACATAGTTTTCATAAGAAAAAATGAGCATTAAGACTGAAAACATTTACATGATATTTGAAGTATTCATAATATGTTTGAAATACTCATCTCATCTTAAAATCACATATGTGTAGTTAAAAATATTTCACCATCTTCCTTATAATGTTCATAATATGAGGCTATATTATAATTTCAATGCATAATGTAGATATTTTTGGAAAAGTATATTATAAAAAGATATCATTAATTAATCCACCAAAAGACCAATGACTATAATTATAGATGTTAGAACAAAACATTCACAAGCATCTACAACGGTCACACATGAGGTAATGTTCATTTAGATGCCCTATAAAACCAAATATTAGGGTGTCCTAAACTCAAGATAATTGAAGAAGATTGTGCTTTCAATACCACTGATGCTCAGTATGGTTTTCATAATTCAGGATGTGATTTTCTTCATTATGACAGACCTGAAGGATCTTCTTTATTTTCTAGGTCTCGCCATTATGTTATCTGGTCTCCTTGGGACAATTATATGGTTATTATTTTTTGTTTTTGGTTTGTATAGCATTATTTTGATCTTACTATAAAGTAAAAACAAAAGGTTTTAATTTAATAAAATTCATTTGTGTTTAATTTGCACGTTTTTGTTTGGTTGACATTAAAATTAAACAAAATAAAACTATAATATTGTTATTACAAGAAAATTATGTTTTGGGGAGTCACATAAGTTTTTTTCAATTAGGGTCATAGATGTGAGGATCAGTGATGGTGTATTATTCTCTCTGATTCCACCATAATGTGAAGGAATCAATTTGTATTTTTAATTATTTATTTAAAAAAAATCCATTTAAACAGAACTTATTTAACATATACATGCTATTTTATTTCAAATTGGTTATTTTTGGGATACCATGAGTGGTTTCCTACTAATTTAAACACACACTCTACTCAGGACTTCTTGGAACATGGGTACACAAGAAAATATAACTATTAGGTTATAGGTATTGTAATAGTAAAAGGGTCCATTGTATATTGATTTTTTCGACGTTATAGGATAGATTATTGATGACGGAACAATTGAGGACCTGTGAAATGTTTGCGATGTCTTGTAGATTCTATTTTATTTTTCCTTTCATGCTCTAGGAATATTTTCCACCCAAGGGGATCCATTAAAACATTTTTGGTATAGACTATTGTTATAGTATACTGACAATGTAGTTATTTAGGAACATTCCTTCATATGAATTTAATGTTCATTAAAATAGTTTATATGATTAATGATTATTAATACTTTTTTTTCTACTATGAAGAAAGTGTTTAGAATCCCTACCATTTGACCATACACACTCACCGTAATATATAAGCCTATAATATATAAGGCTCCAGGCCTATGGTTTGGTGATTAATATATCCAAGACATTTCATTGTTGTCTTCGAATAGGTGACACAAAAAATTTATAAAATAGTTGTTTTATTATTTTTTTGTTGCTTCATAAGCCTAGTAGACAAGAGGATATAATGTGTTGATCATTGGAAATTATCACATTCATGGGAGTGATCAACAAAGCTATATGGGAGAACCCAAAATTAATGGTATTTGACATTTGTTTATGGGTTTTTTTATTACAGATGTGATTTTTAACCTAATGTGATGCTTGTGATTTATAATGTAAATATTCATGGGGTTATTACTCATGTCCTCATTGGGTAATATATTGTTAGTGTGCTCCTTTATATTTCAGGAAATATATTATTTATACATAATCTCTATATTGTTTCTGATTCATATATTAATTTGATTTTCATATATCAGTAATTTATATATTGTCTATGTTTTATATATACCAGTAATTTATATCTTCTTCGAGATTAAAATAATTGAGAGTGCATGGTCAATTAAAGTGTTAGTATAAATTTATATTATGCTTTCCCATTTATGATTTTGGTGAAATCATACACGAACAACCCCATGAGTGTATTCTAATTTAATATGCATATATAAATAGATTAAAATATGATAGTTTTGGTAGAATTATGATCTAGTATGAAAATTATAATGTGTTTTCCCTTATAACTACAGAATGTTACAATATGTATCTAAAAAATAATTTCATCTAAAAATTAATTTTTTAGTATAAAAACATGTAATATTAATACATATAATTATAAGAAATAAATTTTGAATCCATGTACTAATAGTTGATGGATTTTGATAGTAAATGATGCTAAAAAAAGATCCCGGTTTAACAATAAAAATTAAAGTAATTTGAACTTATTTAAAATGATATGTGAAGAACCTCAAATGAATTAGATGAAATAAATATCTTGTATTAATGGATTGACATTTGGTTGTGGTATTGGATTATTAATAGTTCTCGAGTTATGATATTTTTTGATATGATGTGGTAGAATAGTGAGGAGTATGACTATAATCAATTTCATTAAAATGTGATGTAGGAATATTATATAATTTGATTGTATTATAATTTTGGATACATTTATGGATATGTTACTTTATCCTGGTAAGGATACATTGGGCTAGGGAGATATCTTGAGTTTTGAAAACCTCTTTTTGCATTTTTTTTATTTACTGGTGGAGGTATATGCCTCATTGGCCTTCTATTAATCTATGACACTGTCAACCATAGTAAGATGATATTTTCTGAGTCCATGTAGATTTATTTCCTGATAGGTTTTTTCATTATGAATAGTTTATAAAATAGTAGATATGGCTGTTTATGAAGTATGGAGTCTATGTGAGGATTGAACATTGATGGGAAGGATGCATGTGGGGCATGACCTATGTGAAAAATGATGCGCGGTCTAGGTGGGGGAACCATGTAACCCTTGGGTGACACTCATGCATATTGACTCATTGCCTTATTATTTATTGGGGTAACATGTTATATGGTTTAACCCATTTTTATTAGTATATTGGATGTAAAAACATGGCTTAATTCCTGTGTTAATGTTTTTATAATGTGAATTGTCGTGGGATATGGGACTTGAGAATAGATAAATTACATGAAAATTTCAATACATGTGTTGTAGTATAAACGAGTGTAATCATTTCGAGAGCGAGGGTCCATTCTCAAGTGGACAAAATTAAAATGGTTAATGAATGGAATCTGATTTTACTAGTGCATGCTGAAGAAAACAACATTCGATGTTATGCTTTTAGGGAAAGATATTTGGTTTTGAAGAGAATGTAAATTTGTGTGGTTGACATAATTAGTTTTGGAAATCCTTCAATGAGAAGTGAGCTCATTAGATGACACACATTATTATAAAAATAATTAGGTTATAGGGAAAAAATGTGGTCAACCAATGGAATCGTAAGACGACATACGGTTATTAGGATATTCTAAGGGTTCACTTATCATGATGGATCTATCATGAAATCAGTGATTAGTTATTAGGTAAGGCATGAAAGAATTATATAAATGAAATAAAACTAATTTGATGAAAGGGAAATATCTATGTCTTGATATATGTGATTGTGCTACCACTATTATTCAATGACAATGATGGGGTATTTGTTGCAAAAATCCTTGTCTAATTGGATTATGAGTCGACCAATCGAGTTATATCGTGGGAGTGATGGTATTATAAGTTGTATATCATGAATTATTACAATAGAGATTTCGTACTAGAGAAGGTTTTATTTGATTGGACCCTCTCATAGTGAGGTAAAATAGAAAAGTGGATGGATTAATAAAGATAGGATTATAGAGTCTCTTGTATAGAATTTGAAAAACATTTTATAACATGTAACACATATGGTTTGAGCGATGTGAAATGACCTGATCTAACCATATAACCTTTTGTATATGAATTAGTGTTTATAAATTGAGCATTATATGTAGGAATTGTAACTGAATTTCTATAAGGGATCATTTTTATGTTCCATTCATCGATTAGTTTTAGTTAATTCATGTAGATATATGCTCACCATTGACTATGTGGTGTGTGGACCCAATTAAAAATGGGAATTTAAGGTTACGAAAATTATATCCTTCCTATGTTATAATAAAGGGATATTATATAATTTTCGTTTATCATGAGAATGTGATAGTGTTGGAAATATATGGCTATAGAATACTGACTTTTATTACAAAACTTTTAATTACATTTTACAAATAGAGTATCATTAAAGTCTAGTGTCTTGGAAATCAAGTCTAATATACGTGAAAACATTATAAAATTTTAAAATAATCATGTAAGGATTAATAAATGGTTAATCCTAAGTATAATAACTACATCTCATAACTTGGAGACACACATCAAATGAAAGGGTGTGGAGAAGGCCCAGTTAAGAATGAAAGGGAACCAATTTACTTGTGATATAAATAATAAAATTGTGATAATCAGAATCCCATGAGAAATAGAAGAACAAAAATATCATGATAAAAATTACATGAATTATAACATGAATATTTGGATACAAAATTTAATTTATACATTCATTATCACATCATCATGGTTCATCCCCATGGTGTCATAATATTTACCATTGTTATTGATCAAGGTATCATGAAACATGTCATCTCTAGATATTAAATTCTTTACCCAATGCATTGGAGCACTATCAGGGTAAACACTAAATATGTATTTATTTTCATGCGATATACATATATCATAATCATAAATTTCATTAATAACCCAAATAGAGTAAAATAAATGATTTTTGCATTAAAATTGTGATGTTTTAAAATTTCTTAAAAATAAGATCATTTTATCATTTATAACCCATGGAATAGAAGTGAGGGTTACATGTATGTAAATTCGAGAATCAAAAAAGATAAATTTTATATCTTGATTAATACCCCTGGAAATAAAAATAGATTTTTGTATACACAAACATAAAACAGTAGAATTTCGTGAGAAAAATGGAGAGATTTTGAGATGAAAATTATGAAGCATAATATCTATAAAACATGTTTTTAAAAAATATTTATAAGAGGGGTGACAAAGGTAACCCTCTCATAAATAAATCATGATAATTTATGGGTATATAATTAATAGAAATAATATCATGGTCTGGTTATTTTAATGACAAACCACATGAAAAGGAAACATGAAAGAAAAGAGATGGTGTGATTTCATTAATGAAAAATTATGTAAGTTAGAGTCATCACATAAAATTCATAAAAATATGTTGATGAGAGTTTTTATGGTATATCATCATTTGGAAAAAAATGGAAAAATTAAGGACATAGAAGAACATACCCCAAAACAAGAATGTGGAAACTATATTACATTACAATAATTGATGTCATGACTAAAAAGTGGATGGTAAAAGGTTCCCTTACCTTGAAGAGTATCTTAAAATGCAATCATTTTGGGGCCTTTGGGGCTTGGGGGATCCTTGGTAGGACTCCATAGGAGTTACAAAGACCAATCCTTCATTGATGATAAACTTTTAATGAATGTAATGAAGTAATGAGTTGGTATATATAGAAAAAGTAAGGGAATATTTTATTAATTTTCAACGGACACATCATTAGTTGTATTTGTAAAAACATTGGAATTCACATGGTGTTTACGCATGGTATTGGCCACATGGGAAACCATATAACATATATTAATAGTCACAAGTCAACCAGAATTATAAAATCTTTTTAACTTCATTAATGATGTCATTAAATACAATGAAACTCAAAACTGTATTTTTACTATTCACTGAAAAAAAACATTTTATAAAAATATCACAAATTAACCCAAACCTAATATAGAAGCACTTAATTTAATAATGAACTCTATTTTATGTAAATAAGTTTCCAAATTATGAAATATTTAATTTTTGTATAAAATCCCAATGTACCCGAAGTATACTAATACTTAACTAATAATTTCTAAAAGAGTTATTTACTTATGATATTATATAACTTCATCATTCAAGATGCCTAAATGAAATTTATACATTATTAAGTGATGCTACTATTCCATTGGTCACATTACTATTCAAATAGTTAATATTACTATTCATACTTAAATATTCACTAATATTTATTTTAATATTATTAGACTCTAAATTTATTACTAATAACAACTATAGAAGACCTTCTTTAAAATCATTTTACCTTATTAATTATTTAATGTGTTGAAAAATATTTTAAAATAAACATTTTTTAAAAATGCAATCAATAATATGCTACTTCTATAAACTCATCCTATATTTATCCAGAAATTTGGAATAGAAAAATTTTACTATAAGAATGAATAACAATATTATTTATACAAAATAATTACACAAGGAAACTAAGGAATGTTAAAAAGTACCTTAAAACACCCCCATTGTACATAATTTTAAGGTGTGATATAGTGATAAATCGTGGGTAAATTTGGTCAACATTGCCCAGGTGGTGATTTTTATCAGCTTTAACATCTCATTTTGGAGATTCCGTTCAAGTTTCACATGTTGAAGCTCAGTTTGGGCTTCATCCAGAGAAAATCCTAGAGATTCAACCTCCTTCCCAAGCTTTTACAATGGGTTTGGAATGGCACAAGTTTTCTAGATGAGACCATAAAATATTCTTTTGGTATTAATTAATAATGATCACTTGTATTTATAAACAATGATCACATCGTTAATAGAATAGTTTCCAACATTCATATTGACCAACTGTCATATAACAGTTGAAATCCATCTTTTTCATTTTAATTATACTAACTTCTTTAATTAATGGATATAGTTTTGTTGAGTATAAAATATAATAACGCACATATTTAGGAAATAAATACTATTAAAATGTTTTTTTCATTACATTTTTCCTCCTGTACAAAATTTTTCCCCTAAAATTTCAACTCGTACTCTCAGAAAAGAAATGGTGTGGGTACATTTGCCTCATAAAGTCCTCAGGTTCCCATATGGCTTCTTCATATTTTTGGTTCCTCCAAAACACCTAAACAAGGTGGGTAGTCTTGTTACATAAAACCTTGTCACTACAATCCATGATCTCGACCGAGTGCTCCTTGTAATAGAGGTTATGTTTTAGTTGTACCACCTCTAGATTATGTACATGTGAAGTGTCAGGTAGGTACTTCCTCAAGAGTGATATGTGGAAGCCATCATTAAATTGTGCAAGATTTGGAAGAAGTGAAAGTCGATAGGGCACTACTCCTACAGGATAAAATATTTAATAGGGGCCAATGTACCTAGTCTTGAGCTTCCATTTCTTCTCCAACCTCATGAATCTATTCCAAGGTGAAATTTTAAAAAATAACTTTTCACCAATATCAAAATCTATGTACCATCGATGGTTGTCGATATTGCTCTTTTGCTGACTCTGACCAGCCTTAATATTTTTCTGGATGGGAAAGACCTTTTTTGTTATCTCCTGTACATGATAAGGCCCAATAATCTTTCTCTCACAAGCTCCATCCCAACAAGTAGGAATTCTACATCGATTACCATAAAGATCTTCAAAAGGTACCATATGAATTATCAAGTGGATGTTGTTTTTGTAAGATAACTCAACAAATGGGTGATGGTGATCCCACCCACCTTTAAATTATATTTAGAATCTTTTCAACATATCCTTGAGTGTTGAATAGTCCTTTAAAATTTTCCGTCAGTTTGGGGGTGATAGGTCATACTTAAATTCAATTCCGTACAATGAGCATGTTGAAGACTTCTACAGAATTTTTATGTGATCCCCGGATCACGATCAGATAAAATAGAAATTGTAACTCCATACAGCCTTACCTCTTCCTTCATGTAAATCATGGCATTGTTGATCAAGAGATAAATCTTCCAGAATAGAGATAAAATGGGTAGTCATGGTGAGATAGTCCACAATAACCCAAATCACATTGTTTCCTTTGTATGTTCTCAAGAGACCACTGAAAAAGTCCATTGTGATATTTTCTCACTTCCATGCCAGTTTGGGTAGTGGTTGTAATTCCCCTTTAAGAATTTGTCACTCTACCTTCACTTTCTAACATACTAGGAACAATTATGGGTATTCAAAAATCCCCCTTTTCATTTTACCCCACCAATAATGATCAAGAAGGTATCTATACATTTTTGTACTTCTTGTATATATAGAGAATGTATAGCTATGAGATTCATCTATTATATCCTTCTTTATTTTCGGTATAGATGGAATTTATAGTCTTCTAAATTAAATTATTACACCTTCTTGATCAATATTGTTCTCAGAAATGTCCCATACTTCATACCCTCATACATCTTCTGTAACAATGTATCTTTCTTATGTGGATTTTGAAGCTTCACTTGTAATGAAAGTTGAGAAATAATTTAGGTTAGGGTCGATGATGTCACTACCATTTTAATTCCATTGTCCATATTTACTAGTTCATTGATCTAATTATCTCTTTGAATCCTTATTGTGGGAAGAATAATTGGGTATTTCCTTCTTAATGCATCTACGACATTATTTTCCCTTCCTGAATGATAATGAATTGAACAATCATAGTCTTTAAGAATTACCAACCATCTACTTTTTCTCATGTTCAATTACTTTTGTTTGAAATTATACATTAGTATTTTATGGTATTTATATATATCACATTTCATCCCATAAAGATAGTGTCTCTACACATTCATAGCATAAACCACCACATCCATATCCATATCATGTGTAGGATTGTTCTGCTTATGTGTATTCAACTGTCGAGATTCATAAGCAATGACTTTTTCATTTTTCATGAGGATTCACCCATGACCTTTCAGAGAAGCATCCATAAAAATAATGAATCCTTATCTACAAGAGGGAATACTTAGCATGGGTAGAGAAAGCAATCTCTTCTTTAGCTCTTGGAATCTATCCTCACACTCCTATATCCAGGTAAACATGTCACATTTTCATGTTAACCGATTTAATGGATTAGAATGTTGTGAATTTTATTTCACAAACATCCTATAATATCCCAATAATCCAATAAGACTACAAATCTCAGTTATTGTTGTTGGATTATACCACTCCAGTTCAACCTTGGTAATTATAGGGTCAACTGTGATTCCTTCATTTGTTACAATGTGCACCAGGAAAACAACTTATTTTAAACAAAATTCATATTTATTGAACATTCCAATAAACGTTTCCTTCCTCACATTATTCAAAATTACCCTTAGATGATCCTCAAACTCATTGGGAATATTTTAATATTTCATAATACCATCAATAAAAACTACCACCATGTTATCAAATTTGTCCATAAATACTATATTAATCAAATCCATAAAAAATAACAGGTTCATTGGTCAGTCTGAAGGGCATAACAAAAAAGTCATAATGCCCATATCTTGATCAGAATGAGGTTTTTGGAATATCTTCTTTCTTCACCTTAAATTGATGATAACGAGGTCAATGATCAATCTTAGAGAAGAATTGATCATCATGATGTTTTTAAAATAAGTCTTCATTTCGTGGACGATTGTATTTGTTCTTCATTGTGATCCAATTTTGTTCTCTATAATCAATTCATAGCCACATTGTTACATCCTTTTTCTTTAGAAAGAGAACATTCCCCCCCCCCCCACAGAGACACAATTAGAAGGATAAACCCTTTCTCTTGAAGATCATAGTGTTACTTATTTAATTCCTCCATCTCCACATTTTAAATTCTATAAGGGTTCTTGGATATCAGATGAGATCTAGGAATGATTTCAATGGATAACCCTACCTCTCATTTCGAGGGAGGTCAGGGTAACTCTTCAAGAAATATGTCAATGTATTCCATGATGATGCAAAATTTTTCTATTCTTATACTCTAATTTCCTTCTTCTTCTTCCCCAATAAACTCCATAAGGAAGAAAATAGGAGGGTCTACTAGACAAATATCATGTTGATATATATCTACTTTGAAAATAACAGTAGATTTTCCATTCAAAACTATTGAAGTTTCCTTGCTTCTAGATTTCACTATATCATTATACATTAAGAGCCAATCCATCCCTAGTATAATGATAAATTCCAACATGGGAATGACAACTACATTTTTGATAATATTGTTCTTACTAAAGTAAATAATAGTGTTTCTAAACACTGACATTTCTTGGATAACCCCACAATGATTCTTGAATGATAACTCTAATTTTATAAATTCAGTTGTTGATTCTAATTTATTTTCCAACAATCGATTGAATAAAGGAATGAGTAGAACCAGAATAAAAAATAGTACATTATATCACTGAGAGAACAACAGGAGTACCTGCCACCACATCATGTGTTGCTTCAACATCATCCATCGTGTTAGAAAAATCGTGACCTTTCTCCCTTGTCCTTTACCGAGGCTGATGGTGGTTCCCCTCCACTACCCTCAGATTTGGAAATTGAATGGAAAAGTGCCTATGCTGTCCACACATATAGCATTGGACATCATGTAGGGCCTACACCATCTTCCCATTGTAATTAGTGAATGGGAATTGTGGTTCCAGCTAGCTCCCATAATTTTGTGCGATATGGTCATCTTTTCCACACATTTACCAATTAAAGCTTCCGTGATGGAAGGTCCATTAATGATTTTTCCCTCACCTATTAGACATGGTTCTTTTCACATGATTTCCTCCTCTTCCATGATCAAAGATTATCCAAAAGCATGGCTCTATCAATATCTTCTTCCTTATGAAATTATGGGACAACTATGTCTCACTGAACTGTAGTTCGACTATAATCACACTCTGTACGATCCCATCCTAGATTTCATAGTCTCATTTTGCTATATTTTTTCGTTTATTTTGACTTAATCCTCAAAAGATTCTATAAAACATACCATTTTCATCCATGACAAAGATAGATGTGTAACATGAAAGCCTAGTGAATTTCACCTCGTAGTTTCAAACCGATCCATTTTGATTCTACTTTATCTTGAGAAATTCCATCTCCATTATTGATCTCCTTGAATGAGGGAAATAATTACTGAAGATGATCCCTAAGAACTCTTCCCAATCTAAATCATCAACCTCCACTCTTTCCCCCATGTTTTTTATCAGCTCCCACTACTGATCACCTTATACTTATAAGTGGTAAAAATCCAGGGTGACCTTATCTTCTTCCGAGCAGTGGAGCACAGAAAAGATCAACACGATATTGTTTGATTATTGTTCCTAAATCAATGGATCAGTAAATCCACTGAAGTATTGTGGTCATTGAAGCATAAATAACTCAACAGAATGTTTTTCCCTTTGTGGTGAGATTAGTCTCTCAGCTTGATTTATTTTATTTCCCTTAACATGAGTCAATTGGTTCATCATTCTCATGATAGTTTCCATTCTGGCTTCCATCAGAAGGTAATCAATGCATGGTCTATTATGCTCACCATTTTATGTTTCCTCATATTTCATTCCATTTTATAAAATAAAGAAACATTATATATAAGCTTATTTAATTTATGAATCTTTTAACTATAAATGACTTTATATCATAAAACATCATGATTAAATAATTACATTTCTTTATAAATCATTCACAATGAATCATAAAAATCATGTGATTAAGAAAACATAACCCCTGTGAGTTTAAAACATAGAGTGCAGCAAGATCTGTTGTCAAGTACCAAGATTTACTAGTTTTAGCATGAAACACCTTGTCAGAGATTTCACTCCTATGTACAAATGTGCCAGAGCCACATCAACTTTTTCGTTTTGAGATATGGTTTTATTTGTTTGGAAAACACTTAATGAATATTTCACCAAAATACCATGTTTTTTTCTTATATTTAAACATTTTCATTGGGTTATTCCTAAAGTTTTCATATCCAAATTTCCATAAATAACTGAACTACCCTTTGATACCATCACTAGATTCCCACCTTTTATTGCCTAATATTTCATTATATTTTACAAAAAGAGGAACTTTATTGTATAGTGTCTTGGAAATCAAAAACAATATACATGAAAACATTATACATCAAACCAATAATCTTTTATGGATTCATCAAAAGTTTATCCTACGTAAAATTACTACATCTCATATCTTGGAGATATACATCAATGGGATGGTTGAGCAGAAGGCCCCATAAGGAAAACAAGGGAATCTGTTTACATGTGATAACAATAAGAACTTGATGAATAACCTAATGACATGAGATATGGAAGAAATAGAATATCATGATAAAAAGAAAATGAACCATAATAAGAATATGTGGATAAAACATTTAATTTATACATTCATTAACATATCACCAAGGTTCATCACCATGGTGTAATAGAAATTACCAAGTTTATTCACTAAGGTATCATGAAACATGTCATCTATAGAGATTATATTCCTAACACAATGCATTAGAGCTATATCCGTGTAAACCCTTAATATGCCTTTATTATCATATTATCCACATATATAATAATCATACATTTCATATATTACCCATATAGAGTAAAAGAAATGTGATTCACTTCAAAATTGTGACATTTTAAATGTTCATAAAAATAAGATCATTATGTCATTAATAAACCATGAAAACGGAGTGGGGGTTATATGTTTATTAATTAAATAATAGAAAAGATAAAATTTATGTATTTATGAATACCCCTATAAATGAATGTAGATTTTGGTATTCACATAAATAATAAAAGAGAATTTCTTGAGAAAAATAATGATATATTGAGATGAAAATTCTGCAGCATAACCACTATACAATATGGTTTTGGATAATATTGAAGACATAGAGGGAAAGGGTAAACCACTCATAAATAAATAATAATACATTATTGGTAAAGATGAAAAATAAATAGGATCATGGAATGGATATGTTAATTATATACAACATGAAATGAAAACAGGAATGAAAAGAAAAGATGTGATTTCTTTTTCGAAAAACTCGCCATAATAACAGTGTCAATTAATATACATAAAAAAATGTTAATGAGATTGTAAAAGGTTAATCATCATTTGGACATAAAATGGACAGAAATAAGGGCATATAAGAACATACCCCAATATAGGAATATGGGAACAAGAAGACATAACATAAAAAAAAGTCATGATTTAAAAGAGGTGGGTGAAAGGTTCCATTACCATAGAGAGTTACTTGGAAAGCATGATTATTGGGACCTTGGGATCATGAGGGAACCTTGGGATGACTCCATGGTAGGTAAAAATAATATATATTCCTTGATGAAATTTTTTTAATAATGGAATGATGCAATGGGTTGGTATTTATAGAAAAAGATAGTGGATATTTAATTAATTTCCTTGGGACACCTTATCGGTGGTATTTGCAAACCCATGGGCTTGCCCATTGTATATGGACATGATATTGGCCACTTGGAAAACCTCATAAAATATATTAAAATTCTCAATTCAACCAAAATTATTATATAATTGTTACATCTTGGATGATGTCATTAATAACACCAAAACTCAAAACTGTATTTTTACTATTCAACGAAAAACAACTTTTTTTAAAATATCATAATTTCCGGATAACATAATATTGATTCTTCGAATTAAAAAATGAACTCCATTATATAAAAATAATTTTCAAATTATGAGAAGTTTAATATTTATATAAAAACAATATTTTGCAGGAATAAAATACTAATACATAACTAATAATTTCTGAAATATTTATTTACTTATGCTATTATATCACTTAACTATTCACGATGCCTAAATTTTATTTATACAATCAAAAGTGAGTTTACCATACTATTGTTGACATTAATATTCATAAGTGTAATATTAATATTCAAAGTATACTGTTCACTAATTTTTATGTTGATCTTATTAGACTCTAAATTTTTTACTGATCACAACTTTAGAATACCATTTTTTGAAAATCATTTTACATTATTAATAATTTAATGTATAAAAAATATTTTAAAATACCATTTTTTCCAAAATTTCATAAATAATATGGTACTTATATAAATTAATCATATATTTATATGAACATTTGACATAAAAAATATTACAATAAGAATAAATAACAATTTTATTTATCCAATAGGATTACGCAAAGTAACTTAGGCCTTGTTATATTTCCCATTATAACACCTACATATGACCAATGTCTAAGTTGTGCTATGCTGATAGAATCTTGCGACAGCTCAGAAAAAATTTCCCGAGTGTTTATTTCTATGTACTCGATCTTCTCTCTTGGGCAATTCCATTCAAGCTTCACATGTGGAAGCTCAGGTTGGCTTAGTCTAGAGAAAGGCCTAGTGATGCAACCTCTTTCCTATGTTTTGACTAATGGGCTTCATATGGCTCGAGTTTACTAGATGAGGCCATCAACTATTTTTCTATATTAATTAACCAGGATCACGTGTATTTATAATAAATAATCATAATGTGAAGATTATTTTTTAGAATGGTCATATAGACCTATAGTCATATAACAGTCGAAACACAATGATATCATTTTAATTATATTCACTTAATTATTTAAAGATATAGTTTCGTTGAGTATAAAATATAATAACACAAAATTTCAGAAAAAAAATATTATTCAAAAGATTGGGTCATTGCACTAGACAAATTTTTAGTGTCATACATGACATTATGTGTGATAATAAATTGTCTCAATGTAATAATAAATAGTTTCAAGAAGACACTATATGATTGAAATGAATTTGGGGTTCCATGAATGGGTTGGATAATTGGTTTCATAGTACTCATATGGAATATAGGGAACATTTTGAACATTTTGTTTTCTAGTTAGTAAAATATCATTTTTGGTAGGTATAGAAATTAATATGGGTTCTTGGATGATAACAAAATTTCATTCAGGATATGATGCATTTCGATCAAGTGGATTAATGGAGTGTAGGTGGAAGAAGCTACTAATTTTGAGATTGGTCGATCGTAAGAGTTTATGTTATTTTCTTATGTTAAATTTGTTATGTTGGAATTGAAACCACATCACAAGAGTGGTTTTTGATCTTGTAAATGTGATTCATAGTTATTTGGGGAATTTTGGGGAGTATTCGGTGCGATAAGACGATGTTTTAGTTTTTTTTTCTCTTCTTAATATGTGTTCTCGCATAATATTTACTCTTAATGAGGAATTACTAGGGTAAAAAGCACATCGTGGATGGACAAACAACATGTAAATAATTTCATTAATTTCCAATAAACATTCAATGTCGAATGATTATAATCCCAATTCACATCCATATACATTATTATAGATCTATACTAATAAAAAAAGTTATTCTTTATGGAAGAAGAGGTACCCAGGTAGAGATATTGGATTTTCTCATTGGTAGAATATGTCAGGATTATGTTTCATATTCACCAGATATTGGTGGTAGTGAGATGATGTGCCTAGATGTGCATTCTAAGAAATGAATGTATGATACTAGTGTTGTTGTTTCTTCAATAATAAAATAATATAATTCCAATGAATGAATGTGAGGTGATGAATTCTATGATAAGTAGTCTTAATAGAGAGTTAGATCTTCAAGGTGTAGTTTTCTATGAGATTAATCAATTTTAAACTAGTGGAATCAACCAATGTGGTGTGTTCGTAAATTTAAAATTCAAGGATGCCACTAATATATGTTAATTTTAAGGGAATCAATATAATGATCAATAATTGTTTTTATTGTATATTGAGGATGGGTTTTCATATGGTGGATGGGTTATAAATTTAATTCCCATTATGAATTAATGATTTGTTATAATTTTTGTCACCCTCCTATAAACCCTTGTTTATAAAGAGTTTTTCTGAAATTTCATTTGCTTCATTGATGATTGAGGGCCAAAGTATCAAAAATTGAAAGAAGGACTTAGGCTTGCATGAGGGGGAATTCTACAGTTCCAATTTCAATATAGTTGAAATCTATTAACAATATTTCAGAAATGGGATCACCGATGAGATAGTTGGCATAACACTGACCTCTCAATGGTTCCATCAGCATACTAGTGGAGGTTAATAACCAGTCAATGAATACATTTTTTTTCTTTAATTATAACTAAACAAATAATATTATTTGGGGGAATCCATTTTCCCCTAATCATGGTTGGCAACCAGATCCCTCTGCAAACACTTCTTCAAATTTAATATTCCTTGATATATCAACCATAATCCTTTTCATTTACACCTAACATCAGGTGTAATCTATATATTAGGGTGAGTCTATGTGACCTCTTACTCCTCTCTTCATTTATTTTTGTAGTTTGAGAATCCAATTCTATTTTAATATAGTAATCTATTCTAAATTCATTTTTAGGTTCTATATTTCAGTAATTTTTGGTAGAACTATAAAAAAATATAATGTGATTGTACCTTTATATGTCTAAGGTAGGTGGCCCCTTAATATAACCCTTAATAACTTGTCATTTTCTTCATAAGTTAAGTAGTGGGGCACTACAAAAATCTTCTTGTGTTGAACTAATTTAAATTTATGGTATCAAATTGTAATTACTTTAGGTAAGTATCCCTTTTACATGAATTAAAAATTTAATGATTTTTATTCCATTTGATTTGACTTAGTGATGAAAATGTCATCAAAAATTTTCAACTGACTCGTAATATACATTTACTAAAATTTAATGTTATAATATTAAGTGAATGATTATATTAAAAACATAGATTGTGTTTTTCCTTATAATCATGGGATTAATTAAATACATAAAATTTTAGAAAAAGGATTTTTGATTGTAATCGATGGATATAATATAGAATGTTACATTAATACAAATTTTTATTTGAATTGAATGCTTAATAAGTACTTGTGAAGAGAGGTATAACTATAAGGGGAAGTTGTAATTTGGAATTGCGAAACTAAATGAAATAATATATTTGTGAGGGAAAATTAATTTTATTAAAATGTACACTATATTATGATATATTTATACATGGTAAATTTTCAAATGTTGATATAAAATTTATGATGAATTTGAAATTGAAAATTGAGGACATGTTAATTTAAAAATATTGGTAAGATAATTGTAAAATAATAAGTGTGAAAATAATAAGCGTGTAAATGAAAAATAATGAAAAATAGTTATGTGAATATATAAATTGTAAATATGAATAGCCTATATGAATTGTCCTAGCTTGTGATTGGAATAATATGTCAAAAATTATATGGATAAGCCTTCAATACACCGTATAGATATTTCATTAAAACTCCCTATTGGGAGGAATTTAAAAACCCTATAAGGGTGGTCATGAAATATCATGTTATGTATGTATTGAAAACATCCCTCAAGGAGGTCATGATACCCTTACGGGGAAAACTATTTGGGTCCTATAAATGCTTACATGGAAAAAAATAGATTGGTTTTTAGTGATAATATGGTTGGAATTTTTTCCATGACATGCTCATAGATGCCATAGAACTATCTATGGAAGGTATGGTCTATCAATGTCACATTCTTGAGGATCTACATTAGTGTAATAAGGTCTTGGAAGTCACTACTGAGCCTGGTAATCAATGGCTAATTTATGTCATTTTATATAAATTTAATAAACAAATTAAAAATAAATTATACTAGTTACACAAGAAAATTTATTTCAGATAGGTTATTTGTGGGACGTCGTTGGTGGTGGCCTACTGAGTGGTACAAACACACTACTAAGGCCTCCAGAGGACATGGAAAACACTGAATATATCCCAATCTGGTCATAAATACTTGTATTTGTAAAGGGACTATAAAATGATCATTATTTCATAATAAATAGATGATGTATGGATAATGGTATAGATGAAGACCTGAGTAATGTTGGGTTTGTTGTGAATACCATTTTCTATTTTTTTCTATTTACATGTTAAACCCGTAGCATATCAGTTGTGACATGTATGAAATACTACATTATTTTATAAATTTGATATAATTGTTTTTTTTGGAACTAGATATATCATTACCGGGATATTCTTTAATCTAATTTTGGTGGTATCCCATTATATCTATTATTGTTTCTATTTGGATGATGGTATAATATTCCCATTATACCTCCGTACGCCAAAACTTTTAGTTAGTAGCCTTTGGGGTATGGGGAGGCATGTCTGAGGTGATGTGATGCCACATATTGAGACACTAATTAAATATTTCAAATAAATGGTGGGGGTTTTAGTTTATGATTTTATTTCTTTCAATATAAATTTTCCATGATTTTTTGATAATTATTGTTATTAAACTAAAATAATGGAATGTGTGTCATTCCTCCCTCCAAATTATGGTTGGGCTAGTGTGACCATGATTTATTTTTTAAAACCTTATTTTTAAGTACATTCACAGTATTTTGAATAGAAAAAATTATGTATATATATCACATGATCCATCACTGGATTCATGATGAAATCATGGTGAAACGAACATATATGATACAAAAAATGGAGGGGGAATACTTCCACTCAGGGTAAGATCTGTAATATCCCTGGTGAATAATGAATATGGAAATTTCATATTTATTAATATTTGTGAGTTAAATATTAATTTTACATTAAAGGGGATTCTATATTCGATGGAGTACCCGATACCGAACAATAGTTTTCATTGAAATCTTATGGTACACACAACGTGAAGTTATAACGAAAAATAATACAAAAATATTATTATTTTAAATGGTACTGAAAGAATAGCTATTGTATTGTCATGAATTAATAGTACTAACTACAATATGAGTATACATTTCTGTCAATTTTTTTTATAGTTATCCAATAAAATTTATAAGATTAAAATTTGAATGAATCCAATTTTATTCATAATCAATCTAATATTCTTGAAAAGGTCGATTTATCATCTATTGATGTAGAACCATTTATGAATCTATTTTTTTCCAATTTTATATGTTATATTTGAAAAAATAATATTGTTCTTTATAATATAGAAATCAATATATTCTTTTCATAAAATATTTGTATTTGTTTTTGATAAAGTTCATTTTTTATTGAATAGTTAAAAATACTGCATTTTAATTCAAAAATTATTTTTAATCTAATTTATTAATAAAGATATAATATTATTTTAATTGTTTTCAAAGTTTAATTGGATTATATTTTTACCATTTAAGCTAATTTCGGACACTAGATATAATTTCACTCTTATATTGAACATAAAAAATAGTCAATCTTTTGATTGATGTTGTTTCTTAAAAACACATTTTATATTTTGACAACAAGAATTAATTTTAAATTAATTTCTGGAACCTTTGGGAATTGAATTTGGAAAAATCGAATCCATATTTGGAATTAGGAGCTCTAAAATTTGTGAGTAGATAACTTTTATTTTTATAAATTATGAATATTTACCTCAGTAAATATTTTATTTACCAAGGTAAAATGTAAATCTGATAAATAAGGGTAAAAAATAATGTTATAATGATATAAAAATATCCTAACACATGTCTTAATCCTATTTTCAGATACAATTCAGACCATGGGAATCCTTGGGTGGATTTTGGTTCACTATAGAGTCACATAGGAGTGATAATGACACTATTAATTAATTCAAAAAACTTACAAAAACAAATCTCTTAGTAATTAAATTTTCACATGGTGTTATATAAGTTATCTCAAAGACTGTAAATATTCATTTTAAGGATAAATTAATTTCTTACATCAATGTATTTTATTAACTATTTTCATACATTAAATAAATTAAAATATATATGACATAATGATGATGAATTTATTACCTTATTAATAAATGATTTAAATAAATGAGATTATAAAATTTAAAAAATAATCCAAAACCTATCCAATTTTTATTGGATGATTTTATTTTGAACAAGAGTCATTTATCTTCACATTTAATAAATTTTTAACATTTTTAACCGGAATACCATCTTATAATAAAATATTTTATTCAAACTTTTCTAAAGAGCCCCTCCCCCCACTATAAACACCCATCACTTCTATCCCATTATTCACACCTCTCAAGACCCTTATCTCATCCAATATCAGCCCAATTAAGATCCATATGTCCATATCTTCTTCAAAGAAACCTTACCTTAGGTAGAAGGAACTTCAATGAAGTTTTTCTGTTCAAAATGAAGGGAGTTACCTGATTTAAAGATAACATCTTCTCTTATGTTATTTTATTTTATTTTACTTCTCCAACCCCTAAAATATCTTTTTTCCATTATTTTATAAAAACACCATTAATATGAATATTTATGGGTTTTTTGAGTGACTTATTCTAAATACACTTCCTCACACCTCTATCTAATAAATACAAACATACGTTTTGGTGGACGACAAACTACTACCTCACGAAACCATTATTGTTCAAATATCTCCAACCGCCTCTCATGATGTCCATTATAATGGTACTATATTTATATGAGATATATATTATATTCACATTATCTCTATACTTCTGTATTTTTCATTTATATCATACCCTTATGGTTTCAATAATGGTTAAAAATGAAAATTAAATTTGAGGAAATGTGGAATATTGTTCCCTCAAAGTGATATGACTCATTCATGTCACACATAGAACATATAAAGGATGTAGTTACAAATATTATTTATTATAGTATACTATAATTATAATTTATATATGTATCATTATCTTTTTACTCTATTAAATAATAAATTGAAATGATAGTAGAGTTCATCTGTACGTACGACTTACCGTCTCCATGAACGATGCATTTCATTTAATACCTCCAAATGTTATGTATTATTATAAAAAAAAATAATATATATATATATATAATGGATATAGATGAAATATATGATATCTTAATCATGAATATAATTCTGGATATAATGTAAATTTGACCACATGAACAACATGTAATTATAAGAAGTTCATTTTGACTCCAGTGCAGAATACCTACAATATGACTGTTATTAACTTAAATGATTAAATAATTTTTATAATATGGAAATAAGTGATTTAAAAGTAATAATAAACTTGAAATAGGTTCTTAATAATTATACATTATCATTATTTTATTTATCAGGAGATTAAATAACGAACGAGTCATGTCAGACATATGGTATGGGTTTGTCATCTCACATTATTATTCCCGTGGGATTCATGCTATATTTTCCACTATACCCTTTTTTATGGTGTATGTACTTCCCATGATTGTATTATTTGTGTAATATACATTCATTTACAGTTATTTAAATATATTTTTATGATCCTTCTTTCATGAGGTGTATGTTTCGTATGTTACCAAAGCAGTAAGGGAACCATTTCCCTCCTCGTTTAGTCAAAAAACATGTTTTATATGCCTTTTAATTTCCTTTTTATTTTGTAGGGATATGTTCATATATAACATTTTTCATGCACATTTTATGTCCATGTAATTAGAGATCATTTTTTATCTCATCAACTAATATTTTCAGTTTTAATGTGACGTCGTTGGGATGCCGAATTTTCGTATAGGACTATGTCCCATTCCCTTTTCATTTAAGGTATACCATGATATTGTTCACCTATGTTATCCAGTAAGGTGTATATTATGCCATTTGAAATATTATATCTGGAATCTATTTATTCATATGATATTATAATTATTTAATGTAATTGTTTTCTTATTTTTATTCAAGAGTTTTCTAAGTTGAAACAGACTCTTTACCCAAAACATTGTTTTAAATGTTTTAAAGATTCAATCTTCGAAAATCCTTCTCTTTCATGTCCATGTTTTAGAAATAATTTTATGAATTTATTTATATTTACATTATTGTTTTAATGTATTAATTCATTTCAAAGGTTTCAAAGTGGTATGGTACACATTGATTTCAAAATATCTTTACTAAATTTATTAAATGGTTTTCAAAAGAAATCTTTTTATATGATTCTCTTTACAAAACGATAATGGGAATTTTTCTTTTTAATATATATAGTGACAATGAAAATTCCTCCCCAATGTGATTTTTTGTATTTTTGGCTTCCTCAATAAGTCGTAGTGTTTTCAAATTTAAAATAAATACCATATACTTTATTGACATATTTTTGTATTGAAATATTTTTAGAGAATGGATTGATTATTTCAATATCATAAAATGATATATTTTTTCGAAATGTGGTAATGTTATCATTAATTTATGTTTTTTATGTGTTATTAATTTGTTAGAGTTATTGGTCATTCTTTATGTATACGGGTGGTTCGATGATATACCTATGGTGGGTGACCCTGAGAATGCTCTCTAATGCATTGGGTAACTTGATAGAGGTAAACCTTAATGTTTCCCCTAAGAGATTTAAGGAATATACTTGGATGGGTATTCCAAACATAAATCCCTATATAGTTGTGAATGATATAATGTATGTTTGATATGGATTCCACAAGTCACCATTATGAATTACGATTTCCTTTTGATATTCATAAGTATTATGATTTTGTGTGGCAGGTTAAAAAATGAAAGGTATGATTTCAATGATTTGTATGTATAGATGGACTAATGTTTTTTTTCCTTGTTTTATATCCCTTACTAGGATTTTTATTCTCATACCATGTTTTTGAAATGTTTTTCACAGGATATATGTATGGGTATGATAAATCAATAATTCATGAATATTTCTATCAATAAAATAACTCTTATTTTCTTTTAAGTGTTTTTTTATGAAAAAATGGATATTGAGTTGAAGTGTATAAAAGTAATATTCAAGTTATTATGAAATATTTATGGCCTAATTTTCTAAAACTCTAAACCTTAAATGATATTCAATGTAAATTCTTGATTTCACTAAGAATTAAGTAATATTTAAGGCTAGGACCTTATAGTTGGTATCAGATGATGGTTTAGACACCATTGGGGATTAAGATTTATTATTAGACACATGGTTAGTCTCTATGTATATTATTTATGTAAAATATTTCTTTTGCAACATTTTCAAATCAAGGAATGTTTGTTACAAATGGAAAGAAGAAGATCATAAATATCATTCCTATCTCATTCAGATGACTTCCTTGCAATAATTATTCACATGATTTTCAGTCATAATATGATGTTGAAAAATGTGCAGAATATGGAGACCCTCACACAACCTATTAATAATTTATTTTAAATTATAGTATTTCAGTATAATTATGATATTTTGAAAGGACCATTGATTTAATTCTTCAACTCATACTCAATCAGACTGCTTTATATAAAGAAATTTTTATCATATGTTTTGAAATTATGTGTCATACATGATTAATTTCCAAAACTATTTTTCTTTGATCACACATATGACACAATTTGTATGAGGTGTAATTGGATAAAAGAAGTATATTATTTTGAAGGATCACTAAAACATTTCTTCAATGCATTAAGAATCTATCTATGTTAACAAGAAGACGATGAAACTTGGTGGACACAATGATCAATGTACTATGTTATCTCTATGAAAATAGTGTTATTTTATTGAGATAAAAAAAATTCAATATATATAAGACTTCATGAATTAAGATAAATTAAAACACATAGAACGTGTGATAACCTATCACATCCGACAAAGCTATCGAAATCGAACACACAACAAAAGTGCGATTGAGATTTATTGCCTACAACTCGACTACGTGAAGTCCCTAGTTAGTATGACTTATTCTTTATAGGTAAATGATTTTATTGATCAAGAATAATTTTATTTGGGATCTTATTTTTTATCAAATGGATATCCTTTGTATAGGAAAATGATTTGGGGATTTTTTTAATAATGGTTATTTTCAATGACATTTTCTGTTTTTGGGACAATATATGCCTATGGAAAATAGAATACTTTGGGATTTCAATTTAGGAGTAATGGTGGAATATTATTTTGGAAGAATAATTGTTTTAATTATGGAATTATGATGATTTTGGTTATTTAGGGAAATGATTAAACTATCATAGAGAATATGTGATTTGGTTAATTACACTTTGGAATGGGACATTAAGAGTAGATGATGTTATTTGGAGATAAATGTTAAAATTTATTATATATGACTATATGATTAAATCCTTCTGTATTTTGGGTGACCATCATAGTTTGGGTTACTCTAAAAATTTTTTTGATGACATTTGTTTATCGAATTATCTTTTCTGAACTTTGGATATTGTTTCTCGAATTTTGGGTATTAAGATTAGTATTTCTTTTTATAAAGTATTATCCTTATTTGGGGATTATTGGCTGTTGTAATAACCATTTTTTGGTTAATGTATTAAGACAAGGGAAATATATATTTTATCTTTTATGGATTATGTGATTATCTAGATGTTTATTGTAGCACATTAGGTGTGACAAATTCATCTTGAATACACGTTGTTTGAAGAAAAATGACAATTTGGTAGAATCTTTTTATAGGATGAAACTCTACTTGAAAAGTAAGTATATTTCCTTACCTACTTAGTAAATATCATAAATAAATTCTCCAACATTATTAAATGAAACAATAATAAAAAAATTCCATTTAAATCTCCAACATGGAAACCAAAGGTCGTATAACCTATCACATGTTTGTGGTTTTATTGGAGTTAACAATTTCATGATAATGTTTTCTATCACTCTCATAAAAAATTAGCATTTAGTTTCTCCTCCATATCCATGATTTCATTGAATCCTAGTATGGGTTATCTTGATTGACATTTGAACTTCCCTTCTTTTCTTTTAATGTGATAGTTTTATTGAATCTTTTTACCATGTGGGACTTTTAATGACGTTTCTGAGCCCAATTATAAATTTGTGGGGATGCAATTCCCAAAAGGGTAGATGGATGTAAAATCCCATTGAATAATGAATATGTAATTTTTATATTTTTTTAATATATTTGAATTATATAATAATGTTTAATTAAAATGTATCCCATGTTTGATGGCATACATAATACCCAATAACATGTTTCTTTGAAATCTTCAGTTACACACAATGTTGCGTTATACTGCAAAAATAATATAATAATATAATTCTTTTAAATGGAAGTTAACACACAGCCATTGTATTGGAGGGAATTAACAGTACTAACTAAACTATGATTATACATGTTTTTTAAATATTTTTCCATTAATCCAATAATATTTATAATCTTAGGATTTGAATGAATCAAATTTTAAATATAAACACTCTAATATTCATTAAAATGACAATTTATTGCCTTTTAAGTGAAAACCCTTCTTAAATATAGTATCTTTCACTTTTATATGATTAATTTTAATAATAATAATCTTATTTAGAATTGGTACATCGAAATTTACTTAGGATAAAATTTTGGTATTTTTCTAATAATTTTAAATTTTTAATGAATATTGCAAAAAATGGTATTTAAATCAATACTGCCTTATAATATAAATTAATTATATAGTTTGAATATTATTATTGTGGTTTTAATGTTTAATTATTTTATATTTTTACAATTTAATTCAATTTAGGTCATTGGATTTCTTTTGACTCTTAAATTCAACATAAACAAGTGTCAATATTTTTATAGATATTATTTCTTAAAAACACACTTTTTTTTTGACAATGGGAATTAACATTAAACTAATTTCTTCCACTTATGTGATTGGAAGTTTGAAAACTGGAATCTATATTAGTAATTAGGAAGTCCAATTTTTATGAAAAGGTAACTTTTATTTGTAGACATTATGAATATTTACTTCAATAAATATTTTATTTACCATGGTTAAAAGATAAATCTTCTAAATATGGATAAACAAAATAATATAAATATAATATTAAATTTCCATATCACGTGTCATAATCCAATTTTATGATAAATTTCTAACCATTGTCATCCTTGGGTCGATTTGGGAACCACATCTAGCCATGTAGGAGTGATAATGACACTTTATATTAATTAATTTAAAGTAAAGACAAAAATTACCTAAACATTTATCTTTTAGTAAAACAATTATTTATATTGGGTTATATAATTAATCTAATAGAATATAAATATTATTTTGAATAATAAATATATATCGTAAATCATTGTTTTTTTTTACTTTTTATACATCAAATAAATAAAATTATTTTTTGACATAAGGATAATGCAATGATTACATTAATAATAAATTATTTTAAAAATGAGATTATAAAATTTTAAAAACTATCCAAAAAATGTCCGATTTTTATTAGATGATTTTATTTAGAGAAATATTCATTTTACGTAGTATTTTAATAAGTTTTGGACCTTTTTAAAACAAAAATCAATTTTATAAAATGCTTTCAAATTTTCCTAAAGATCTCCTCTTCCTGGTTATAAAAAGACATCACCACAAACCTATTACGATCACCTATGAAGACCCATGGAATAATAACACCTTTGAAGCACTATGGCTCATTATAATCAGCCCAATTAATCTGTCTAAATCCCTCTATCCCTCCTAGAGGACTTACCATTTGAAGAAGGCACCTTAAGGAAGCCTTTTTTGTTCAAACCAAAGAGTGTATCCCTATTTAAAGGTAACATCTTTTCTTAAGTTCATTTATTTAATTTTACATCTCCACCCACCTAAATTATATTTATTATTTTATTTTATAACAACACTAGTATCCTAAATATTATATTTATTTTTTAGGATAATTATTCTAACTACACTTCCATACACCTCCATCCTATGGAGAAAACATACTGTTTTTTGGATGGCAGACTACTACCTCAGGAAACAATGATTGTAGAAATACCATTAAAAACCTATCATGGTGGCCATTATAATGGTACATTAATTATATGTGATATATATTATATTTATATTGTCTTTATATGTATTTATTTTTCATTTATGTGATGCATTTATATTTTTCATAATGGGTAAACATGATAATTTTATTTGACGAAGTGTGGACTACTGCCCCTAAAATTTATATGACTCATTCATGCCATATGTGGAATGTATAAAGGATGGAGATACTAAAATTATGAATTATATTATATGAGATTTATTTTATATCTATTTTTCACAATTTATTTTCCATTAAAATCGAAATAGATATGAATGTGGTGTTCTTGCGTACATACGACTTAACGTCTCCATGAATGGTGCATTTCATATATAACATCAATATATTATGTACTATTATAAATATATATATACTATAAATATATGATATATATGATATCTAAATCATGAATATAATTCTGGATATAATATATAATTTACCACATGCACAGCAAGTAATTATAAGAAGTTCATTTTCACTAATGTGCCAAATATTGGAAAAACAACTATTATTAACATAAATGATAACATATTGTTTATAACATCATAATAAGTGATATAAAATATATAATAAACTTGAAAGTGTTTATTAATAAATTATAAATTATCTCTAGTTTATTATTTAGAATCTTAATGATGATTCGAGTTAATTTGGACACGAGGTAAGGGGTTTTCATCTCACTTTTTTATTCCCGTGAGATTCCTGAAATATTGGCCAATATTTCCATATGTGTGATTTATATACTTTATATTATTGTATTATTTGTGTAATATAAAATAATTTAAGGGTATTTACATCTTTTTTATGTTTATTCTTTAACAGGGTTACATTTCATACTTTACCAAATCAGTAATGAAACCTTTCACCAAACTATTTTAGTCAAATACATATTTTATTGATATGCCTTTTATTTCCTTTTTAATATGTTGGTATTTTCTCTTATATATCGGTTTTACTATTAATTTTATGTTCATGTGATAAAATAACCATTTTTATCTCATCGACTCGTTTTTTTCAATTTTATAGTGATGCTGTTAGGCAGCTGAATTTTCGTAAGGGACTATGTATCATTATCATTGCATTTGAGCCATATCCTGATATTGTGCACATTTATTATCTTATAAGGTGTATATAATGTCCATTGACATGTTATATCAGAAAAATCCTTCTTATTATGAAATTATATGTCTTTTTAATGTAATTCCTTAATTTTATTTATTTACGTATTTTCTATAGGGTAACACTCTTTAACTAAAACATTGTTTTAAATGTTTTAATGATTTAATCTTCTAAAATAATTATCATTCATGTAAATGTTTTAAAAATTATATTAAGTACTTATTTATATGTACATTAGGGTGTTAAAGTGTAAATTCCTTTCAAAATTATCAATGTGGTATGTGACACTTTGATTAAAAAATATCATTATTAAATATTTTAATTGTTTTCCAATAGAATATTTTTTTATAAATCATTTCACTTAAAGACAATGGGAATGTTTCTTTTAAATGTATGCAGTGACAATGTCTATTCCACTTCCATGAGAATTATTGTATTTTTGGCTTTTTATACATGTCTTTGTGTTTTAAAAAGGACAATAAATAACATATACCATTTTTACATATTTTGTTATTGAAAATGGTTTTGAGAAGAGATTGATTTTTTCAATATAATGAAATGATATATTGTTATTAAAATGATGAAATTTTATCTTTCCTTTATGTTTTTTATGTGTTAGTAATATGTTAAGATTCTTGGGAAAATTTTACATATATGGGTGGTACCTTAATAATCCTAGGGCTGGTGTGCCTAAGATAGCTCTCCATTGTATTGGGTAACATGGCATAGGTAAACGTTAATATTTTCCCAAAGCTATTTTTGCAATATAATGTGATGGATATTTCAAATTTCACTCCCTATGTTTCTATGAAATCATCAGTGTAAGATTTATTTGGATTCCACAAGTTACAATTGTGATTTCTGATTTGAATTTGTTATTCATAAATCATATGATTCTGTGTTCTAAGTTAATGATTTAAAAGTATGATTACATTGATTTGAATGAATTGATAGACTAATTATTTCCTTTTATTATAATGATTACTATGATTTTTATGCTAATCTAGTGTTTATTAAATTTTTTTCACAATATATATGGATGGGTAATTGAAAAAAATAATTCAAGAATAATTTTTTCAAGAAAAGAACCCAAGTTTTTTTAAGAGTTTTTATTTTATGAAAAATGGATATTGTGTGGAAGTCTCTATTAGTAATATTGATGTAGTTATGTAACAGTTATGGACTGAATCACTAAATATATAAACCTCAAAATATCCTCAATGTGAATTCTTTATTTAACTCAAGATTAAGTAATTTTTAATGTTGGGGCCTTATATGATCAACTCAAGGATTTGTCCACTATGATAATTGATTTTATTTTTTCAGAATAAAAAACTAGTAGACAAAAGCTCATGATATTGACACACATTATTTCCATCTATATGTTTAGTATTTCTGGTTTTTATGTTGACATAAAAACATTAAATTACTTAAATAAAAATAATAAATTGATTCAATAAAAAATGTATAATGAGTATAATTTATTTCATCAAGAACATGTTAAATTAACTATGTAAAATACAAATAATTGGCAAAAAACTAGTTTAGAAATAATTTTAAAAATCCTTCAATAAAATATTAAATCACAAACAACATCTATTATTCGAAGAAAGGGATAGGCATAGTTAATGTGTCTGACCGACCTCTGTCAAGGGAACCGTTAATATATGGGAATTCATACAACAGATAGTGGGTTGGATTACCATAATTTCATTAATATTAATTTTTCATGTTCAATTTTATAATAATTTCGAGGTATGAGATGAATAAATACAATTTGGATATCTGGATTATAGAATCCACTCAACGTAACTAGGATATACCAGTTTTTTTTGAAATCCCACCTACCCAAATAAATTTGTATAGTTTTCGTGGCCTTAGATTGTTTTATTAGAAGTAAAACAAGGATCATCACCACTATAATTTCCTATTAAATGAAATTTTTCATCAATTATTACTTTTTGGTGTGTTTGTTAAAATATTAGGTGATTGATAATTAAATTTATTAAATATTATATTTTTTTCAGTCACATAATGTTATTATTCATAATATTAGCCTATTTTAGATAAAAGTAATGTTCATCAGAAACATTATCCTTATAATCAATACTATAGAAGTATTTTCTCTTTACTATTAGTAAATTAAGGAAATGTTACAGGAATGTTTGAAAAATATTCATTTAGTGACAATTTTTAGAGGTTTTTTTGAGAAATTAAACTAAATTTCACATTTGTAATGTTTTAGTGATGAACTATTGATATCAACTACCACTATGTAATGTTTTATATACATGTATTATAAAACCCTAATATAATTTAAAGTTTATTTCTTAATCATTGTTTAATTAATTTTAGCAGGGGTTTTAAAAAATTGATTTTCTAATTAATATCCTATAAAATTAATGAAAAAAGAAATTATTTATTAACAAATTTTAATTTTAAATTACTATTCAAATGTACTTATTCATTAAATAAATTATCAATTATTTGATATATATAATGAAAATGTGTTAATTATTTATCATTAAAAATTCTTATTTATTGTCATTTATTATTTATTTATTTTTATATTTAATTTATTATAAAGTTTTTATTGTTTATTATTAAATAATTAAAATTATTTATTAGTAATTGTTGAAAACTCAATAAATTATTAATTATTAATAAAAAATTACTATTTATTAATATTTATTTATAATTTCATATAAACACACACAGAGACAAAAACCCACATGCATACAAACATATATACATAAATTCATATGTATATATATACATGCATACTTGTGTTCGTACATACATACATATTTTCATATATATATATAATGTGAATAAAAAACATTGACTATTGTTCCAAGAGATGTTGAAAATTGGACCTAAACATTAAATGAAAGTAACACTAGATTTGTGAGCCCTTCTGTTATCCAATATCGTTCAAAATAAAGCAAAAAAAATAATTGTGATAAAACTAATTAATAATTTTGAAATAGTAAATGGAAATATTATTATTATTCTACGAGAACATTAAAATCAAACATCATATTCAAACAATCATAAATTTTTATATGATTTTATTTTACCACTTGATATCTAGAAAAATAAATGTATACAATGTGCAATATGTTAGGTAGACTAACTGATAATTGCACCCACTATTTCTATTTACGAAATGTCTAGAAAGGCCCCCATAACTGACTTCTTTTTTAGGATGTCTTTTTTTAAGAGTAGATGATTTTTCAACAATGATTATGATAGTATTGATAATCTTTATGGGTGGTTAATAATTTTATTCTTATGGTTTGTATTTTTATTAATATAGTGG
Source organism: Viscum album (assembly GCA_963277665.1). Taxonomy (NCBI): domain Eukaryota; kingdom Viridiplantae; phylum Streptophyta; class Magnoliopsida; order Santalales; family Viscaceae; genus Viscum; species Viscum album. The sequence goes on from OY728143.1 coordinate 1,023,861,402, forward strand.
TGTTTTAATCATTTTGCTCTTCCCTTTTTTATTAATTTAATTTATATATATGTGTGTGGGTGAGTGGGTGTCTGTGTATATATGTATGAATATATATGTATTATTATTTATAATTTACACACATATAATAATTATAGTCATTTATTACTATTTATGTATACCGATGTATATTTATTAATATGTATATTTATATATTTATTTTTCTATATTTATTTATATTAATATATATTTAAGTATATTTTTATATATTTATATGTGTTTATATAGATATTTTATTTATTTATATACAATTATATTTAAATATAAATATATGTGTGTTTATACACATGTAGGTATATTTAAAAATATGTATATAAATTTATAGATATTTATATCGATTTATGTATATATATATATGCATTTATTTATATAATGTTTATATATATATATATCAGTGTGTGTATTTTTATAAATTGTTATATATTTACTTATTTTTAGAAATATTTATAAGATATATAAATATATTTTCATGAATTAAAAAATATATATATATATATATTTTAGAAAATTTATGTAATGTATTATTATTTTTATGTTTGTACATATTTACATATCATGGACAAATATATGTATGTATATGTATTTATATATATTTATCTTTCCAAATAAAATCTTTTTAATTTCATTATAGTTTATTTTTTATTATTTATTTTATATTTATTATTATGATTAGTTAGTAATATTATTATTTTCAATTCCTTACATATTATTAATTAGTTATTATTAGTGTTTTTAATGTACATACATTATATATTAAATTTATGTTTTGAATTTAATTAATATTTATTATTTTAATTTATTAATTATTTATTTAAAAATATTCATTTGTTAAATATCATTTCAATATTAAATATTTAAAAATTTTAATGTATAATTAATTATTTTTTTAAAAAACATTTAATTTACTTGTTTATTATTTTTATTATATATTTATTTAATTTATTAAATTTATTTAATTTTTTTAATCAAATTTTAATTTTATTTATTGTTCATTTATTTTCAATTATTTAATAATTATTCTTTATATTATTTAATAATAAATAATAATAATTATTAAATTAATTAGATATTATTGATTAATTATTAATTATTATTTATAATATATTTATTATCTATCATTAAATTAGATTATTTATTATGTGTTATATCGTATTTACTATTTTCTATTTATTATTTATTAATTATTTATCTGTTATTAATTATTTATCTGTTATTTATTATTTATTAATTTAAAATATGTTTTTTTATTTTTTACATTTGATTTAATTATTATTTACTACTTATTCACTATATATTATATATATCTACTCAAAATAAATAAAAATTTATATAAATTAATATTAAATATTAAATATTAAATACTAATAATAAATTATAGATAATATATATAGATATATTATATATATATAAATTATATATATATAGGTGAATTCACATAGATTTTTTCACCAAATGAAGAGATTACTTGGGTGATAAAGCCTTTTTAGAATAACCAAGAGGTAAGAGTCTTACATCTGAGTAAACACAGGTATCTATTTACATTATGTAGACCATTACAAGTTTGAAAAAAAGTATATCATACGTTAGTAATATGTAAATGAAAAACATATAGTATTTAATAATCAATAAATAATATATAAATAATATATAAAATATTAATAACAAATCCTAAATAGATAAATATATTAATAATACATAAATAGACAAATAATATATTAATATTCAAATAAATTGGTAAATAATAAATTTATAATATTTGAAAAAAACAAAAAAACGGGTTAAGATTTTTTTAGTGCTTTTAGATATCATGAAATTGTTCTATGACACTTTTGTAAAGGATTTTCATATTGTTTATCAACACCTAATAACAAAATGGTTAGAAAACAACATTTCAAAATGTCATGATTATTTCAACGACCAAAAAATGAATTTTTTGGCATACTAATGTGAATTCACATTATATTTCCCCATCAATAAAAATATTTCTTGCAAAAATCTATAATGAATGATCCACCTTATAAGGATATATCTGATGAATATATAACTATCAATGGGAAACACTTGGGAATATAAAAAATGTTGAATGGTTATATCATTCAACCAAACCGATGAACAAAATAAAACTCGTTAGAACTCATGAGTGTAGGGATAACTGTAGAATGATCTAGCTTACCCATGACCTTTTATAAATAGAAATCAATAAATAAAGTTGTTTAATATATCCTTGGAACTCATCATAGGAAAACACAGAAATTGTGTGCTAGCTGCGTAACACTCGAGCTTCTAATATTTTACCTAAACATTTATTTATAAGGAAAAAACATTATTCACATATAAATATTCAAGAATATGAATTAATGATTAATTCTAAAATATTTTTTAATTTAATATTATGAATATATTTTTTAAAAATTTGCATGTTTTCATTAGCTAATGGTGTGTTTTGGTGTGTTTTTTAAATACTTTCTTTTTAGGCGAACAGTGAAAAATACTGATTTTCTTACAAACTATGAATTTTAGGAAATTATAATGCTATAATAAAATCCCAAAATTTATGAAAAACGTTTTAGAAAAAATTTATACTTATGAAGTAATATGATCCACATAAAAATATAATTCATAAATTAGAAACATATTCTTTACATTTTGTAAATCTATGAAAATTTTTTGTTCAAATAAAATTTATTTTTATTTCCAATATCATAATAAATTAATCAAATTCTTAATTTCATTTTTTTTTGTTCGAAATAAAAAAATTAATTTTTATTTATTTCAATCCAATTAATTCCATTCAACTGACAATTATAGCTGATTTTTATGTAAATTCGGTTTTACATAAAAAACATTCATCCAATGATGGGTTTTATTGAATTTTACTCATATATATTTCAAATAATTTTCACCACTTGTACAAATATAATCTTTAAATAACATATTTTATGTTTGGAATTTGGATTTTCCAATTTTGTAATGTTAACATTTCATTTTTTTCATAATAAAAATTAAAATCATTAATAATTTTTATCATGTTTAGGGTAAAAATATTTTATTGATGTGTTAAACTAAGATAAAAATCAAATTTCCATTAAAACATAAAAATTCATAAATGTTGAATATATTTATACCATATATTTTCATACTATATTATAATTTATAATTTTGGACCACTTGAAATAGAAAATGACTCTTTTAATATTTATAAATTTTTAGCAAGTCCATGTGTCTCCATATCATCCCATACAAATGGAAAATTCCTCTTAACCCTTATTCAAAATCATTATTCCCTATATCTCTAAAAATCAATACCCAAAATCATTTTTTATTTAATTCAATTATTTCTTTATCTTATGGAATTCCCCTACGTCCATCCTAGTTAAACGAAAGGTTTAATACAAATGATGTTTCTCAAAAAAAAGATTTAATGATATTTACTTACAATTTAAATGATTATTCTTTCTTCTAAATCCTATTAATATATTTTTTCATTCCATATATAATGAATATTGTTTCATCAATAACCTAATTTTTTATTCTTATTATGGAAATACAATCTTCCCCTTGATTTTAACCAAATAAGAAATAAAAGTATCACTCATGCGTACGTGTAGACTACCGCCTCCACATATATGTGTGTGTGTGATTTATTTTCTATTCCTACTTTACATGGATATTTATAAAAATATATTGAATTAATGTTTTTGATATTTATTTTATAATATGGATTTTGTAATGATACGTTGTTACCATATTTTATTTCATTTTTTCAATAGAAAATTGATATATCATTCTTACATACTTATTTGCTACCTTATACATGAACGATATACTTTATTTTCAATATCTCAATAATTATACGACTCAAAAATTTCATATAAAAAATTTGAATCATAATTATTAGGTAAAAAATATTAGTAACATATTGGTTTAATATTATATTTTTGAATGTTCTTACTCATTTAGTCAATATAAAATGATCTTGTTTAGGTTGGTTTTATCACCTACATGAGTGATATTTACAACTTGTATGATTATGGAATGTAGAATAGATGTGATATTAAGTAATAATTAGATATTCATGAAATGATTGAATTGTTTTAGATGCTGAAACTAGGTGTAAGGTGATAGCACCACATCTTCTGAAACAAATCATTCATGAAATAAAAATCAATTATCACAGTGAACAATAATATTAATAAGAAATTATTTAATAATGGCTGATAGGATTCTATATGTATTTGAGTTAGTGTTATAGAACAAACAATTATTACATTGGATTGTATGTAATTAAAAATATTTTAATATTGATAAACAATTCATACATATTATTCATTTCCATAGTTGACATTAATTTGATAATGTAATAGTGTATATGTCTCATTAGTGAGGTCTTAGTAGAACCCAACTATGATGAATAAATTTAATGTTCGTATTGATAATTGTACATATAGTTCTTTTGTTTTATAATGTACAATTATGGGATATAATAAATTTTTACATTCATTTTCAATTAATCAAAGGGATATGATACTTCATCTAATGAGTTTTGAATATGGTAATATGGATGATGGGAGATTATGTGACTAGACCTACCTATATGAATTATTTAGTTTTATGATTCATTGTATAATATTTTCCATGAGAAAAAATAATGGTAAATTTTCTTTTATATTACTATTAAAAATTATCATGACATTCATTGTTTTATGTTTTAACTAAAACCATAATTCCATTAATTCATAGGATGTAGGGTATATTTGTTGCATCATGAATTGCATTTTATATCAAAAATAATCAAGGGATTATTTTTACAATACATATTTATTATTTTTTATATCTCCAAACAATAATTTAAATGGAAATTTCATATTAAAATTCATTTCCACTATGTAATGATGATATTATTTCTGATATTCAATGAATGATTTATCAAGAACATTGGTCGGTGACACAAGTGTGAAGCATCTGGGATGATATATTGTGACCACTGCATAGTAATACACATTAAGGATTCATGTTAGTTTTTTTATTGTGTGTCAATAAAATATTGTTCATGGACTCAATTATATAATTCAAGATATCAATCATGGAATATTGAAAAAAAACTCATAATGAAAACAAGAAAGAATCTGATAGGGTAATGAAAAAGTGTTTATTACTCAATAGAATTATATTTGAATTTAATTTTATAGAGTAATGATTATTCACAAGAGTAAGGAATAATATTATCAATTACTTCTTGATCATATAATTGTAAAAAAAATTATTTGAACGACTGTTAATATTATATTTTTTTATGAATAAATATAGAAAAAATAATTATTCACATATTCAATTTTTTTTAAAGGATGAGAGGACAATGATTGTGTGTTGTGATAATCATTAAATTGAATACTAGTAATATAATATTTATCACTACAAAAAATAGAACATTTTAGAAAATTATAAAAAAAAGATTATTATATTATAATTGGTTAGATAAAATTTATTAGATTATTTTGTGGTGGTTGTAAAATTAAATAATAATTTAACCTAAAACCTAAATCATTAAATATCTTTCCATGTTTTTCATTTGTGGTTAATGGAGAATTTATATTCAAAGTGAAAAATTCATTTCTCTCTATATTCATCCTTCTATGATTCTTTAATGAATGAGAATAATAAGGCAAAATCATTCAATCATGAAGGAACTAAAACAAATAAACACGAACAACACAATGAAATCAATAATCCATGTTAGAAACTTGATTTCTATGACGTTCTGAATTGGGAGCCACTAAATAGTGCCCCAAGATGCTTAGGCGCATGCCCTCAAGAATGCCTCCCCGTACGCTATAGGGCGCTAACTATCAATGAGGGTATGGTATGTTTTTCTTTGGGAGACTATACCATGTGTTACAAGAATATAACTCCAGCTGAAGAAAATAAAAATTACCAAGTATAGATGTGTATTAATAACCAGAACAACATCGTGACACATGATAGTCAAAACCAGAAAAAAATAACTCCAATTAAAGGGAAAACATTCTATAAAAACCAAGTACCAAGTTTCTACAATGCATCTCAATATAAAGATAGAACCACTCCAAAACATGTCCTCAACCTTGTTGATTTCCCTCTACAATGCTATAATCCCAAACATAAACCTATCCCATGGCCTTTACCTTATCCTGTCCTACAATAAAAAAATAATTCTCTGATTCCGATTTGGAGGCCTGAATAGGGTGTGTGTAAAACTCAGTAAGCCACCAACAACAGTGTCTAAAACAAGTCTAGTCAAAAGATAGTGCATGTAGATCTATGATGATATAAATACAATTCATAATTTGAATAGTTATATAATTATTATTTAATCCTTAATCATAACATTATGCCAATTCAATTAATGTTTTTCATTGGAAATATCATTAATTATTTTCATTTATTGGTTATTGGTTATCGTTCCTAGAACCCAAAATCTCATTGATTTTATGTAGTCATTCCTAGAACATATTTTCTCCATCAATGTTGGTCGTCATGCCTAAAACTCTATAATATATAGCTTTAATAAATATTGGGAAGGAACAACATGTCCATATCCAAAGTTCAAATCAGTCTAGGATACCATGCATAAAACCTCAAAATCTCAGCCATTTAATCATTATTTAAGACATACGAATTTTTAACATTATTCCCTTACAAATCCTATGAATATTTAAACATTTTAAAGGCTATTAGTTAAATCATCAATTATATAAACACATATTCAATAATTAATTCATCAATTAATTAATAAATCAATACCATTCTCATTCTATAATTAATTATTGATAATTAATTATCCATACCCAATTTCATATTTTCAAAATTATTTATCACAATTAATTATCTTTCATAACATCATGATTTGTTATTAATCATATCAATTAATTATTGTTGTTCAACATCATAGAAATTAATTAATTATTGTAATTAATTATATCTCACAGCCAAACATAAATTCATAATTAATTTACCTATATTAATTATATTATCACAACAATAAAATATGAAAATTATAATATATCTAACAATATCAAATCTCTTAATGATCTTTTTGGGAAACCCCCGATTATTTCTTCCATAATTTAATTATAAATTAAATATCCATGGAATCTCAATTAAATTTCTCATTCCTAAACTCTAAAATTTAGGTAATCAATCATCAAGTAATTCTATAATATCATAAACTCACATTCACTTATCATTAAATATGACTATGGGAGTTATTTTGACAACCTACCTCTGTTTGTTGAATAATATTAGCCCAACAGAAATACCAAAAAACCGAGCAGCACAATGTCGTCGATCAAATACTTGATCTAATTCCTTAATACCAAAACTAAGATCAATGACATCAGGATCCTAAAAATCATGATCTATATCTAATATCCTATATCTAGAACATAACTTATAGGTTTAGATCCATGATAAATGTTGTGATATTCCATGAAAATAAATTGAAAAGTTATGAGTAATAAACGATGATTCATAAGGATGAAATCCAAATAGAAGGAGGAGAGAAGTTCTTTAATACATGATTTCAATCTCGAAGAACAATGATCTCCCTAAAATATATTAGAGAGACTTTGAAAACACCTAGAATTCATCAAGACTGAGCCAAAGTCAATAATATTTATGCCCCGAGTGTTCGTGGGGTTTTAAGATGGATTTTTGAAATTAAAATATCGCATTCACGTTTTCATAGGAAGTGGCGTGTGGTTAGGGAAAACGTGTTCCATAAATAAAGACCCATATATCTAATTTTACATGAATGTTATAGTTTTTTCTCACAGTCTTTCAGACCATGTGCAAACTGTGCAGACCTCTCTATCATTTTTTGCGATCTTGGCATGATTTGGTCGCACAGTTTGTCAAACCTTGTGAAAACCATTAATATCACACATCCAATTAGATTTCCTATAAATATCACCCAAAACCCAAAATCCACTAGTACAAGTTAACTTTAATTAAAATAATCAAAAAGTAAATGAAAATGCACACATGATGTCTCTAGAAAAGGTAGGTAGCTTATATTCTCCCCACCTTATAACAGATCATTCTCAAGCTGCACTCCCGAACTTATCTATGATTCTGATCCAAAAGGATTGGACCATTGTTACCTCATATCTACTTTCGGGTCCCAATATTCCTCTTGAACATTTCCATGTTTCAATAAAATAGAATCTAACAACACAATCACTCCCCATAACACTTTCTCATTGATACCCAACAAATGTATAGGTTGACTGAGAAAGGACGCTACTATCTCGAGTTCAACCTATTCCACATAAATCACATGTGATTGGTCGGGGTTATATGGCCATATCTTTGTCACATGTAATTAATCATGAAAAGCACTATATTTATGTGGAAGTGCTAATGGGTATTACATAGGCCTGATTCTCTCAATCACCTCAAACAGTCCAACAAACCTGGCACTAACATTTGATGCTTATGTATCCTATGGTGACCCAGTCATGGTGAAACCCGAAGGAATACATGATCACCCTCTATATACTCTTGGGGTAATGTATGTCTATCAATATATGACTTATTCTTACTCTACTCCATTGACATATATTTTCGAATCTACTTCACATGCTTTGATGTATCCTTAACGAGACTCAGTCCCAGAAGCTCTGACTCACCCACCTTAAACCAAGATATCGGTCGTCTACAATTTCAACCACAAAGTTCCTAATATGGTTCTAGGGGTATAGTTTCCTAAAAACTATTATTATAGGAGAACTCCATTAAATCCATGTTTTTTCCCAAGAACCACTAAATTCTAGCACACATGCACACCGAACAACCTCGAACACCTATTTCGTATGCTCTAACTGCCCCTCTGTATGTGGGTGGAAGGCTGTACTTAACAGAACCAATTTACCAAGATCCTTCTATATACTATAATATAATCATGATGTAAAGTGAAAATCACTAATTGAAACTATAGTTTCTAGAACCTCATTCAAACGAATTATCTCTCTCCCATACTGTTCTCCCAAATGATCTACTATAAAGGTGTATTTGATTGTTATGAAGTGGTCTACATTCATTAGTCGATCGACAATGACCCAAATCTAATCATTCTTCTTAATATTATTTTGATTCCAAAAAATTACTTCCATAGTCATGTCATCTCACATCCATTTCGGAATGGGTTACTGTTACAAAAGGACTCCTAGTTGTTGATGTTTTGCTTCACCCACTGACAGGTGAAACAACTTTTTATGAACCCTACTATCTCCTTTTTCATTTTTGGCCACCAAAAATGTTGTCGAAGGGAAACAAACATTTTTTTCACCCCATGATGTACTTCACACCTCGAAGAATGAAATTCTCACCCAGATTTACCTCGCATACTCGTAGGGAAAAAAACCAAATTTCTCAGATATATGATTTAATCCTCATCTATTTTACAGTAAAAAGGTGTCTCCCCACCTTGAAATATTTCTCTCGAGGATAAACCTTTCAGATCCTCATACTGACTATCCCCGATCTATCTCAAGAGTGTAGACTCCACTTCTATTGAAACCAGAGTCATCATCTCCTGAATCTCCTAAACAACCTCATGCATGTCTGCCATTAGATTCATCATCGTCCACTCTGCACATGACTCATGTACCAAATAAGCCTGAGTTTTTCTACTCAAGGCATCATTCACACAATTCCCCATTTGGGGTGTATATTCTAGTTCAAAATCATATGACAACATATACTTTATCCATCTTCACTATAAAAAATTGATGTATCACTATGAAAAGATATAATTTATTCATTTTTTGATCAGTAAAAACTATAAACACTTCACACAAAAGATTATGTCTCCAACACATAAGAGCATAAATCATTCCTAAAAACTCAAGGTCATGTATAGGATGATTCCATTCATGATGACTTAGCTTCCTCACCAAATAAGTAACAACTCTACCCCCTTTAATCAACATAGCTCAAACTCTAACCCTAGAAAAATCACAATACATAGTGTACTCTTGACCTAACTAGGGTAAGATAAAAATTGGTGCCGAATTCAAGTGATTCATCTAATCCAGGAAAGAATTATTGGATGATTCTATCCAAAAAACATTATCCCTTCTATTGTCAAACTAGTAAGTGGTGCTTCCTTTTGTTAAATGTCCCGGATAAACCTCCTGTAATAATATGAAAATCCCAAATACCATAGAATATAAAAAAATTATTGGGATGCTCCTATGAGAACATAGCCTGCATGTTTTCAAGTTTCTCATCAACTCTTTCTTCTGAGATGATGTGCCCCAAAAATTGTACCCTAACAATCCAAAACTGAAATTTAGATTGATTGGAATACAGTTGTTTCACTCTCATTGTACAGATGACAATTTCATAATGTTGAGAATGACATTAATGAGTATTAGAGTATACTAAGAGGTCATCCATAAACACAAGCACAAACTGATCTTAGTATAGATGAAAATTACTATTCATCATGGTCATAAACATTGACGGAGGATTAGTCAAAAAAAATGGAATTACAAAAAATCATAAATCCATACCTACTATTGATAGTAGATCTTGGTACATCAGAGGTCTGAACTCTCAACTGATGATACCATATTCTCAGATTGATCTTTGAGAACACACTAGCCCCTGTCAGCTGGCCAAACAAATTGTCGGTATGGAGAAGAGGATATTGGTTCATCATATTCATTTTATTCAATTTCCGATAATTTATACTTATGCGTAAAATTCTGTCGACCTTCTTTGAAAACAAAATAGATGATTCTCCATGTAGGTAACCCTCAAAACAAAAAAAGGTCACTCCCATATAATAACAATCTATGGGATCTCGGTATGTGAATAGCCTATCAATAAAAATAATCATAATGAATCCCATTATATCAAGAACATAGATACCTCAAAGGAAACAATACTATCTGACATCTAGGAAAAATCCATTTCATAAATAGATATCCCTAGTTTGTGTTCCCAAAGGTGTATCGATATTCATCACCCAGTTTCCAGAATCCACCTCTAAGATCATTCCATTAACAGATTATTCCAATATAAATTAATTATAGAATCCAGTATCAAGCTAGGTTGTAGCTAAATTAAAATTATACTAGAATAATACCTCTCACTGTTGACGAATCACCCTCACTCTTCAAAAGTCTAGGCTACAATGCATGCAACCATCTTACCCATCATCCTTGTGGTGTATTCTAACTCACCGGAGTGGCACCACTCTATGGGTATTGGTAGTCATACCCTTGAGCTCCAAACCCACTTCATATATTGCCTCTGCATGTAGATCTCCAGTGACCAGATCTTTATGGCGATGAGGGATCCTGTCCCACACTTTGACTCTAAACAACTTCTCCCATAGCACAAGCCTATTAATGCTTCATACATAACCACTATAGATGTCCCACAATGCCACAAAACAAGAAATCCACTGGTGATCTAGGACAATGTGTACAATAATGTCACTGCCTACTGTAGTGGCGGAAAATAAACAGAGAAAGATCCAGTGAAACTGTTCCTTCTGATAGTGCACCTTTCATTCCAATTTCCTGACTAAGATTCTCGGGATTGATCTTCCAGCTCTTGTAAGGCACACTCTCTAATAATATAGACACTTATCTAGTTATGGAATCCTCCTTCAGGTTCCCCTATGAAATAATATTATGATTAACCACTTCTGAATATATCTTCAGCCTAAAGATATTCACCTAGAACATAATTTCACACTTATATCTATCCTGAAAACATTTTCTTGAAGAATCCAAATCTTCCACCAATTCTTGAGAAAAACACTTTAAATTTGTGAATCATTCAGCGTACTAAATTATTAACATGATTTCTTTGGTCATATCTAGAAACTCAGAATCCTTCTCTTACCTCAACGTGTCTGGATAGAAGTGTTCTAAGAACATCTCTAAAAAGTCTTTCTATAATATCTTGTCAGTTTGTTTAGATCATACCTGAATGTCTCACACGCACATCGTGGAACCATGTTGTATATTAGTATCCAAAGTGACCCACCTCTCATCCGATGTCTCACGATTTTCAACTATCGTCACTATGGATTTGATACAGAATATTTCTCCCTTTGGTCAACCATCTCCAATAAACAGAGGATGTCATTGCGGTTGAACCTCCCTTGTAAATTCAAACATGCTTTCTTGAACCCTCCCTAGGTCTCTCTCCACGAATTTCATGAAAAATGAAATGTTTTATCAAAAAAAATTTCCCTCTTCCTCAATATTCACGAATGGTGACTGAAGCTCCTAGTCTGGAAGGTCATTCAGGGCCATACCCCTCGGTCTCTCCCTCAACAAGCGTCGGGGAGGCATAGTCCTACAAATCCAAACACACGTCTCAGGTCAAATTACGCAACCTTATAACATTTATAACATTTTAGTAAGAGGATAAACTAACACGGAAAGTTTCAACAAGTCTTTTTTATCCTTTTTTGGTATCTCACAATAAACACTGATGCCTTATTACTACCCTTAACCATCCTACTCCTTGGTCTTGGTTAACATGGGTATATTCATTCTCATTAATGAATTCATCCATTAATTGATCAAATTATATATAATTAATTAATATATTGATTAATTAATTTATCATAGTCAATTAAACAGTCAATGATATCATTTGAAACCATGTTATTCTGATTTTGCATGATTATTCGAATATCACATCCTGGAAAACAGTTCAATTTCAACAACTTACCCATAACAAGTTTTCTTGTGAGTTCCTAGAAAAATGCATGTCACAACAACCTTGACTGATTAAAATTATTCTTGAAGACTAAAGTATCATTCCTCTAAATTTTATGAATAAAAATTAAAAAAAATTCAAAAGAAATACCACATCACACCACAAGTGTGTCACCTAAGGTGAAATAATATTTAATTTTAAAAAAATTCACAGTTAAAAAAATCCCACCTTAATTTCTCATATTTTCCTCCTTACATGAGCTTGCAACTCACATGCATGAGCTCATTACCAAGACTCGACTCTTCTTAGTAATTTTTTTCTACCATTCCCAAAATCATATGACTATAGAAGAAGAAATTAAAGAAAACTCATTTGATACAACTCTATGACATCCAGACCTGAGAGACACTGAACGGTGCCCTGAGCCGGTTGGCCACATGCCCACAAGCATGATTCCACATATGCTAGAGGGTTCCAACTAGAAAATAGAGTCTTATAAGTCAGTCTTGGGGAGACTATAGCATCGTTAATCAAATTAAATCACCTTTGTAAGTAAATAAAAATAACTATGTATGGAAGCATATTAATAAACAGAATAATACCATGACATATGATAGTCATAACTACAAAATAAAACACTAAAATGAAAGGTAAAACATGCTATACCAATTCAAGTTCCAATTTTATATAATGAAACTCAATGTAAATACATAAATAATTCAATACAGGTCCCGAACTATGCTTGTTTCCCTCACCAATGCTCTGATCCCAAACAAAAACCTATCCCAGGGCCTTGCCCTTATCCTATCCGGCAACAAAAATGTATTCTCTGGTGCCAATTAGTTGGCCCAAATAGAGAGTGAGTACACCTCATTAAGCCTCCCCAATGGTGTCTAAAACAACTCCATTCAATAGATAGTACATGTAGATATAGGAGACAATAAATACAATGCATAATTTAAACAGTTGTCACATTGTCATATAATATTTAATTATCACATGAACAAAATTCAATTCATGATTACCATTTGAATCATTGATAATTATTTTCATTAATTTAGTGTAGGTAATCATTTTATAAATCCCATATCTTGTATAGTTGAGGTCACGATGACTAGGACAGATATTCCCAATCAGTTTTGGTCATCATTCCTAACAGCCCATATTCTCAAACTTAGATATCTATTGGGGAGGAACTCCATGTCCATGTCCCAACATCTAATAGGTCTTGGATTCCATGCCTAGAACCAGAAAATCTCAAACATTTAATCAATATTTAAGTCATTAGAATTTCTGACATCATTCTCTTAAAAATCCTTCAATTAGATAAAAATTTCAAAGTCCATTAGTTAATTCCACAATTAACTTAGCACATTCCCATTCATTAAATTCTCAATTAATTAATCAACAAACACATTTCTCATTCCATAATTAATTATTCATAATTAATCATCCATATCAAAGTTCCACTTGTAATTATTAATTCTCATAGTATTTACCTTTGATCACAACATGATACATAATTACTTTTGTAAATAGTTTTCTTAGGTCGAAATCATGCCACATAATTAATTCTCAGAATTAATGATCTTCAATATCCATACATAAATACAAAATTAATTTACCCAAATTAATTATCTTATCGTAACAATTATAAATCCCAATTTAAATATCTCTACGAATGTCAAATATACAAAAGATCTATCTAGTCAAAACCTCATCTTTTATTCCACTGTTGAATTATCAATTAAATAACCAAAGAAACTCAATTCAATTTAACATTCCTAAATACAAAATTTTTGGAAATCAGTCATCAAATGAATCTATCATATCATAATATCACATTCATATATAATAAAACATGACTATAGATTTTTTATTTAGACAACCTACATAATTTTATTTAGGGAAGCTAGCCCAACAGAGATCTCTAAAATATGAGTGGAAAAATGTCATCGACCAAACTCTGCATCTAAACCCCTAAAACGTAAATTACAATCAAAGACATCAAGATCCTTCAAATCTATATCTAGATCTATAATAATAGATCTATATCGTAACTCATCGGTATACATATAAGAATAAATTTGATATCTTGTATGAATTTATCTAGCAAAAATAAGATAAAGAACAAAAGAATCATCAGGATGAATGAAACTTACCAAGGGGAGAGCCGATCTTTAATTTGTCCTTTCAATATATATGAATAGTGTTCGGATCACCTAGAAATATCTCCATGAGTATTTGGAAACACCTAGAATACATCAATAACGAGATGAAGTAGAAAATATAGTAGACCTAGGGGTTTGGGTTTTTTATAAGAGAATTTTTGAAATAAAATCCAATGTGCACGGTTTCCTGGGTAGAGGGGAACGGTTAGGGTACACCGTGTGCCAAACGTGAAAACAACATTTTCCTGTTTTTTGTATGGATGGAACATTTTGGTCTAATAGCATGTCAAAGAATTCAGAAAGCGTATGGATGTCTTTGTCTAGTTACACATGCTTGGTATTGTTTGGTCGCACGATTTGTCAAATCATATGAAAACCATTGACATCCAAAATTCCTTTATTTTTCCTTAATGGTTATCCCAAACACACCCCAAGATAGTACCCCAAGTTAATGGTACTTAAATTCATTAAAAATTACCCAAACATTTCTCGAGATGACTCCAGAAATGGTTGGGATCTTACAATTTCAATTGGTTTTCTCATTGATTAAATAACCAAGTACATATTGCTACATGAGGGGATCAACATTGGGTCCTCCCTACAAAAAAAATTTAAATATAGAATGGGGATTTATTTGATCAATGTCTCATTAATGGAAGACTCTAATTTTAAGTAATATTTCATTTATTATGTTCCAAATAAATTATAAATTTAATGTGAATCAAATCCTCTACAAGATCCAAAATTAACATGTGTTTATTTTATGGTAAAAATTAATTTTTCATGATATTTAACTATAACATAATTGACTATTTATTTATATAATTTAATAAAAACCTTAATGGTTATTTAAAAAATATCTTGTTTGCTGCATCTTGAAATTCAAGTGGTATCAAAGGACTCCCATTTCAATTTATTAACATTATTTTTTAATTGTTATAAGAAATAGATTTTATCTATTTATACTCTAGATTAATTATTTTATAATTTTATGTTTAATTAACATGAATTTACCATTATAATATTCTGTGGAAATGATTAAAAATTTAATAATGACTAATCATAGTTAGATGATGTTTATTTATTCCATTCTGTGAATTCAAAGATTTATGGTAGGTTGATAAAGATAACATTTTAAAAAAAATTCATGCCTAATTCAATGTTCTAACCCACAAAAATTTATTAATTTTATATGAACGTCATCATTTTTTGATTTTAGGGATGTTCTGAGAGTAAGTTAAATATTTTCATAATTATTTAATTTTAATTAATTTCTATAATTTGAGTATTTAAATTATAAATGTTTTAATATTTATCTAAATTTACTAATGAAATATTGTTACTCTTTCAAATTTCATAGGCTTTTTCTTACATAATAGGACATTATTCTAATTTGAAATCCATGTGGCCTAATTAAAGCAACAAATTTTGGATTTTTTTATTGACTAGAAAACTCCTTATTAAATAATTCATATCTCAATATAAATATATCCAAATTAAGGGATTATAGTTAGATATTATATAGACCACTATGTCTCGCTTCCAAATTAAAATTCCTTGATAATTTGTTCATTATGCAATCATTTTCTCACCTCAAAATGGATGAATCAACAAGATATATTATTCCAGGAAACAATTATCTTCTATAACTCATGAATAAAATTTTAGTCATGAACAAATTAAGTGAAATATTTATAGGTGATATAGAACCCATTTATAAACATAACATAAGAAAACCTCTAGGGTATTTCAACTGTTTGGTGTGTATAAATTTTGAAAATGTCCTACAAACTGGTTATATTGGGTAAATTTTTGTTTCTTCATTTTAATTTTTTCATAGTTTTATAATGTATTATTTATATCCCTAGGTATCAGATAACCTTCCAACAAAGGGGTAAAAAATTTAGTGATTGGGTAAGGGGAGGTTTTACTTTTTTTAATGATTGAGTTATTTCACATCCTAAAAAAATGTCTCATTCCTTGTTCAATTACGTTGTTTTCAATACTCTAATAGAAGATTTTTTTTAAATAAACTATGATCATATTTATTTTTAAATTGTATTATTTTTATTTTTTTGTTCAATGATAACTATCTCAATCCAATATATTATGGTTAATATAATATAGAATAAACTACTATTTTGTGGTGATGTACTCAGTTATTGTTAGTACATGTGAGAGGGGTAATGAACACTCTTTATTTTTAAGGATAAAATAGACACTTACATTAATTTATAAGTTAATTAAGGTTATTCCAAAAAAATTTCTCACATATATTAAGGATGTTAGACCAATCTATGATTTTGAAATGTTTTTTTCTCACAATTACCATTTTACCAAGGGAGTGAGAGGATGAAATTGTAGAATCCACACATTGATCGACTTTATATTAGAGGATTATATAATTTGGAAATAGAATTGCAGAGAATCGGAAAGACCAACCCTACCCTACCACCCATCTTCTATCACGATATTTATTCACTTATATAATCAGTCCATTTTCAATGCCTTTCTTTATTTATCTCTGTTGTTTTTAAAATGAAATAAATTTTAAAACTCCCCTTTCTCGAATTTAGTTTGAAAATGAGATTGTTCAAATATACTCTATTGTGAAAACCTATTTTAAAAACTACATTTAATTTTAACATAGTATGTAATTGGGTTTTCAATAACTGATTATATGAATATTTTGATAAACACTGCATAGTTTTGAATAAGGTTTCCTAAAAACTATAATTCTCACATGTAGTAAAAAGTTTTTTCTCTCATTAAAACATTTATAAAAATATTTTTCCATTATTTTTCTACACTTCTTATATTATTCATGGACTAAATAATCCCTAGTTAAATATAATTAACATGAGGTTAGAAAACTATAAATTATCATATTCAATGGATAGAAGATAATATGTAGTTAGTTAAAAGACAAATTGCACGTATATTATATTATTTTATAAATGAAATTGAACATGAACACTAAGACTCTAGTGGATGTTATTTCATACTACTATTTGATGTTTGATATTCTATAGAGGTGAAGGAATAGACAAATAAAGATCCATTCTCCCTATCTTGAACAATTTTTGGAGGATATTGATGATGAATATTTTTATACTGATGTGCGTCTGGGAGATCGGTAAGATATGGATGAATTATGGAATAAATATGAGGTGAAATATTGTCTCCCAATCCATTATAATATATAAAAAAAGTACCTTTATATCTTTCTCTGGATATGGAAGAAAATTCCACCCAAGAGGTCAAATTTCATGGAATGATAGAGGAACCTAACTACATACCTCTATCTAATGATGTTAACCTCAATGCGGATCATACCACTAATGATGAAGTTGATTTCAAATTATCTTAGAGAGATGATATTATTTTAAACACATTCTCATTGTAATATTTTTAATGTAATTTTGGTATCACCATAGATTATTTTGAATTTTTAGGATCATTGATTTTATCACATATATGAAGATGAAGAAAATGGATATTTTCATGATGACGAATATATACATTTTCTAGATCATAGAGACCATTAATTATAGGGTGTTTATGAGGATATCGAACCTATTTTTCAAATTTAAACCATGAATTATGTTACTTACATTGAATGAGAATATTTTGATATTGAATATTATTTCATCAATATTTTCCAAATAATTACACAATGACTTATCCTTTGATTAATTTGTTCATTCATTTTAGCTAAACAAATATGGAAAACATAGAATATGTGTTGAGAGATGACATTATAAATGTGGAAAACCCATTATTTATCCTAACCCACCATGAATTATATATCACAATTACATGGGTAAATATTTGTTGCACTCTATCCATGGAGTCCTCCAAAAACATGAATATAGGGATTTTATAGGTGATGTTATGTAGTGATTTAAATCATAGAAACTCCACTCATTATACGATTGGGGATATCCATATTGTATTGTGTATATGAAAGCAGTCAATAACCATGGAACACTTGGGGGAAGGTGTAAACCAATATATATCATAATTTTATTTCTCTTTCTCATTATATTTCAATTTTATTTTCCTTTAAATAATTATTATCATATTTTTTTTATTTTTCTTATAGGATTTTAGGGACCACCACTATGGATATTAGTTCAACATTACACTTCAATTTTGTTAGGTTGTACATATCCTGTACAATTGCTTCCAATAAATGAATGGTATATCTTCTTACCACTTTAATACATATTTTTTTTGAGGGAACTATATCATTTATGTGTGAGGTGAGGAACCATACTATTTTATGGTTTTCAAAATTATAATTGTCAAAATATTGTGAATTTTTTAATGTTTTTCATGTTTGTTTTTCAATTTCTATTTGTTTTCCATCTTGTTAGAGATAAGTTTTATTTTAAAATTTTTAAATCCAATATAACTGGGGTGGGGGAATTATCTAATAAAATATAATAAAAATGAATAAATGAAATGAATTTTGTTTCAAGCACAATTTATTTAGAATTTCTAGGAAAATCCAATGATTGTAGAACCTCATTAAAACTATAACTATCGTTATCTTCAAAATCACCCCAATAAGGCCACTAAACGTTTTTATAAAATATTTTTTCATTTACCTCATTTCTAGGGAGAACTAACCCATTCATTATTTAACTTTAAATTGATTTATTTCTATCAAACATGATAGTTTGAGGTATTTATATTAAAAATGACTGAGGTATTTTTTTTGTTTTTTAAATCCCTATTTATAGGATAATAATTTTCATTTCATCCTTACATGTACATTTAACCCTAGTATCCCATTTTAATGATGGAAAAAATATTAGGTTATCCCCATTAAAAGATAATTTTTTACAACCAAATAGATATTGATGTAAAAAAGCATTATCAGGTTTTATATAAGAATGGGGTATTCATTATTGAGGTGTGTACATAATGTTTTTACATTGAGTTGAAAATAAAACTTTGACATTATGTGATAAATATTAAGAAATTTATTTATCTAAAATTTTTCCTGTGATGGATATTTTTAGTGTTAAACTAAAAATATATCTAAGATGATACCACTAAAAAATCATAGATAAAATATAGTTTTTGTTTCTAAAAAGATGTATTTACTTTCATTTCATGTATTGGAATTCCACATATATTACTTAATATTAAAATCACCATCACTTCCTTCAGTAATCTTGTTATGTATAATTTTATGATATTAATAAATTAATAATTTTTTTGAAGGGAGTTGAGTTGATTTATTTTTTCCTACTAAAATTATGAATTTTTTTAAAATTTCACAATTTTTTCAGGAATATTTAATCATATTTTCTGCTAACTTCAGTGAGATGGAGACCATACATTAGTGAAATATGAACCATGTAATTTTCATTGAAAATAACCAAACCCTAATTATTAGGAAATAAAATTTTGTTGCATATAAATCAAAACTACCGATAGACAATGAACATCATATATAGTTTTTCATGATAATAACAACTCATTTACTAACTTTAGGTGGAGATGTAGAGATTATTCAATCCTCTTATGACTCTTTCATGTGTCGATATGAGAAAAACCTTGTTAAAAACTATCACTTATATAACGAAATAAAATTTATTTGATGTAACTGTTTTGTATGTATGATAAGAGAAATTAAGTGGGAATATATTTAATGATTGGAATAAGGTTCAAAAAATAATTTTTTAGGTGACATGATGTATTTTGTTTCATGGTGTTAAATTTATTGATATCATGATTATGTATTTTAAATTTACATTGATTTGATTTTGATTCTTAATTTTTTTTATGTCCATGTACTATGTGTGTGATAATTTTTAGAGAAACGATTTAAATTACGTTTCATGTATATTTAAATGATTTAATCCCAAAAAAATTTATCAATTTTGAGATGAATTAGGTAATTTTTAAATTTTAGATATTCCTTGAGCTGAAATGTCAAAATTTCATTGTTATTGGATTTGAAATGTTTTCTATCACTTTTGTATTTATATCACAAAATTTATTGTTTCAATATAAATGTATAAATCTTTTATATATATTTTAATATTATTGGGATTCATCATATTGATATCGACCCTTTTCTAATATAAACTCCATGGGCCAAATTTAATTATTCATTTTTTAAAATATTTTTGAATGAAATAACGGATCTCTCCTCTTTATATGTGTAATTTGATGCACAAACAAAAAAATTAGCTGAATCAATTTGTATATAATAGGGTACGCTTTGGAAAATATAAAAATTAAAAATTATTGATATATTACCTCATTAAACCTATTGTTGCATGCAACATTATGTCAAAATTGGAATAATATCATTAAACTAAAAAAGTACACTTCAGTAATTTGAGAATAAAATATTAGATAAGTGTCCAAATTCCTCGAACTATTGATAATAAAATGAAATAAAAATTACCAAATTCTCTTATGATGACCTCTTGTAGTGTTCTAAACATAATTTGGGAATAAATGATGCAATTTTTTGATAGAATAATTCTAGAGAAGTAATTTTATGTTTTTATATTTATATATTCTATTTGTTAATGTCTAATTTTCCCCATTATTTTCATTTACCATTCAAATTGAGGGGTAAATATATTATTTATTATGGAATTAGGTTTTTTGGTTTTTTTAATTAATTAATACATGCAATTTATAAAATAAAATTTCTTTGTTTATTTTATTATGTTGGTTTTAATACTATGACAACGGTTTATATAACCAATAATGATTATATTTTATTTAATATTTTCTTATTTTTATTTCCATAGTTGATGTTTCTAATCTCCCAAAAATAGTACATAGTTAATAAAAAATTGAAAATATTACATAATATTAGTAATGTACTTAGTAATGTTTTGTATGTTTGGTTGGGGTAGTGGACACTATTGATTCCTTCATATAAACAAGAACTGATCAGGTATTTCTTAATTCAATTATGGTTATTCTCTACAACTCTCCCACCTATGTGATACAATATAGAAGAATTCTAGATTTGTTAATAGTTTATTCTCACCATAACCATTTGACCAAGGGATTGAAGGGATGGTATTGGGGATTCTAACATTAATCAGCATAATAGATTACTTTTCGATAAGTGAGAAATAATATCACATTGATTTTAGAGGAACAATTGTAACTTTATTTTCCATAGCCTATCACTAATTTCAATCACTGCATCCTTAAATATGTCTTCAATCTCTGACTTCATTTATTCAATTTAACATTCATCGTTCAATAATTTCAAAACCCCCCTTTCTCCAAATAGATGTTAAAAATGTGATTGTTGTGGATTCCACTCTAGAGAAAACCATTTATAAATAATTCACCTCATTTTAATTAAATATATATTTATTTATCCATAGCCTATGATACGAATATATCCCATGTATATTCAGTTAGATGGTGTGCTTCCACAATACACATCATTAATACATGTTAACTACATCTTGACGGATCTGCAATATATGGGAATTGTGTATCAGTTATTACACATGTTCAATTTATTTCAAACAATTTATTGATAAAAACAACATAGAATATGGTTAGTCTTTTTAAATGTACTGTGTCTGGTGTACATATTGTATAGTAAACACTGATTAGTGGATAAATTTCTTATTACCATGTTGTGAAATATAGGCTATCTAACATTTTAAGACTGATATCCTATATTATTAATGAATCACAGCTCATGTAGAAGAATTAACATGTCAGTAACTCATTAATTTTACTCTTTGTAGAACACTCCTTGGAATTTGGTGTGAAACATGAACACACAACTAGTGGAACACTTGGATTGTATCCTATGTACACTTCTTTTGGTTCCATGTATGAACAACACACCAATCCAATTGAAGGGATATTAAGACTCACATAAAACGAAAACATGATGTTTAACTAGTTTGTACCAGATAGGTAATATGGAAATGAAAAAAGATGTGTACCTAATCGTTTATCTTAGTTAAACTGAAAACAAAGAACACAAAGTATAGCTTAGGACTCCAGATAGTGTTTCCTCCCAATAAAGGATATATTAAATTACATTGAAATAATTAGTTATAGTTTTAAATCCTACATACATTATTTTCATCATATCATTATGAAAATATAACAATCTTTTTAAAGAATAATTAAATCCTCAATAAATTTATTATTATTATCTCTAATTTTTTTTTATGAGAATTATTTTATGATATGTATTTCCATGTGTCTAATCCATCAGTTTCCCCTAACTATTTATAATATCTAATTATTATTAATAGAATGAGTATACCATAGAGCATGGTTGTGGTCCAATATGAAAAAATGATGAAACCAACCTTAATGATACACATGTGGTAGAGTGGAATTCTAAAACTCATAAATATTTTCTAAAAATGAGTTATAATATTGGGTCATAGGTTGGTTTATTTTATGTTTAATAAATAAACCATTTGATAAGATCATGAGTAAATTATATATATATATATTTATTTTATTCTTATGTATTTTTTTTATTTTAGAATGCATTACCATGATCGCATAAATTAATTGATAAATATGAAAATATTTTATTTTAAGAAATTTATTATACATAATTTTTTTATCAGTATATAGTTAAAAAAATATGTAAAATCCACATAATTTTAACAAGACATGTAAATAATAAAATAATAAAATTTTACACAAGGTATATAAAATCCCATAACATAATATTTATTTAGACTAATCCTTCCATTACTAAATTAGGAATTAAACCAATAGAACTAAGAATTTTACCATCCCTTTTTTTGGAATAATAATTTTATAAGAAGTGTTTCCGTGAATGTTTTGTGCTGACTTAAATATTTTACATAAGGGGAGTATCCATTTTTTGACATGGGGTAACATGGAGGAAATTTCCTAAGAAACCCTTATTAGGATTTAAAAAATTGGATATCCACTCAATATATATAGGAGTTACAAAATAATTTTTTTCAGGTATTGAAATACCTAAATAACATAGAGTATTTTAATAATCCCTATCATGGGTTTTGACAAGGGTAATATTGATCTTTTCCACACTAATGTTTGATCAACATGACACTAAAAGTATAGTAGTTATGTTTTTTTAAATTGATTAAATATAGGGAGAAATAATAAATTTTATTTTATTACAACTAAAACAAATTTTAATCATGTGAATATATAATAATATACAGATTATAATATTATTATAATGAAAATTCTTTTAACCACTATATCCCTATAATAAACCTTGTTGAAATTCCATTCCCTTACACAAAATATATTATAATAAAGGTTTATATGATTCTGGTATGTGTTTCACACTTAATATCTCATGTGTACGAACATTCAGTGTATGAAACTCCTTTAAAATTTATGTGACTAATATAGAGTTCATTTTATAAGATATATAAAAGAGTGACTCAGTCAATGTTATATGATTAATACTTTCATCCTTCTCATGTTAACTCATGAATTCACATGAATGCATGTATGGTTATTGTTATCCCCAATGTCTTCTTGGTTTATCATGAGATATATATAATGTAATAGTTTGAAAAATCGAAGGATCTCTTCGAGAGTTTTATTTTAACAGGGGGGAATGTTGGTTCCAATATAGTCATACTCCTTGGCTACCTTGATATTTTAAAGGTTTCAATGAGTAAATTCCATGATGAACATCATTGAAATTTCATTATTAAATCACATTATCATAACTTTCATGATTTTTCATGACATGTACCCCAAGGGTCCTTCCGTGACTACCGTATGCTCGCATCCTGAAGGCCAAGGGATGGAGACTAATGTCAAATGCATCAACTTACAAGTGGGAGGCATTTTCCTGAGAACCTGTACAGACACACATGAACAACCATACCTATTCATTGAAAATGAAACAAGTATCAATAAAATATAGAATATTACAAGTACATATAATACAAGTGGACTAGAATACAAAAATAATAGAAGAACTCAAAACAACAATGTAGAAAAACGAAACTCTGATGGCCATCCGCCAAAAACCACACCTGGTCATGAGAGTAGTGAAGCTACTGGAAGATGAAATAGAACAACATGTCCACCAATTCTTTCTAGTATATACCGTGTTCTAGGACACCATGTCCAATGTCGTAATATCCATTGGTCTATTCTCCCTAAGCACATCAGGTTCCCAATCTACCAATGTCTCAGTCGAAAGGTTGATCTCATGCACGAGACACGACACGAGTGCATGGAGCCTGTTCAGGGGTGAGTAATGTAATACCGAATAGGGACCCTAGAACAAAAATGAAATACCAAACATCATCCCTCAATTTAAATCATGATGCATAAGACAAATCACACCTGGTATACATTTAGGGTAGTAATAGAAGAATAATCAGTCACATTATCAAACGCCTCAACTGCTAAAAGACTCCTCATCCATCGAGTACAATGGGCATGTCAGTTCACACAAGAGCCACTTCCTAGTTAACTTTTACTGATTTGGTACTCATACCTAATGAGAACAATAGGTATGTTGGGACACACAGTGCCACTCCCCCTCGTGGGCCTGTTGGGTAACAACGAGATGCTTACCACCTCGGTCATACTGAGTTACTTCTCATATTGAGTATCATGGGTCTTTCGAGTCACACAGAGCCTCTCCCACCATGGGCCTTCCTGGTCACATATATCCCCATATTATTGGGCCACTTTTGTGTCACACCGCATGGGGGAACATCTCTTGAATCCATTCATAGCATCTCATCATTGATCAATTTCACCATAATTCATTAAAAAATATCCTCTTTGTCGAGAGGGTTCAAACACTGCAGACAGATTGTCAATAGGATGCTCAATTTGTGGGATACATGTGTTTTAGTAAATAGGGGTCGTCTGCGTATGGGCCCGGTCCAACCATGTAAGACCGACCTAACAAAAAAAGCCCAGGGGACCAACATAACCAAATTAAATTTGACTGACTCAACTTGACTTATTTTGGGTCTGTGTCGTCCAAGTATGTCTTGGCTAGTGGGATAGGCCTAACATGAATAACTGGATATGTCCTGGCCCGAAGGGCATTGGCCGAGACAACCTACTTGGGTTTGACATGCTATGTGTGGGTCCAGACCCCTAGTGCTAGACTAGGCCGCTGGGCCACAGGTCTAGTCCCGTGGTGTGAGGCCAACCCGCTTGGCTTCAGACTAGACCTCAAGCCATATATCATCTGCATGGGTTGTCTGTGGTGCAATGTCATGTAGGGACACGGCCGACTGTTGTGACCGGCCTCACCTACAGCACAGACGTGTGGGCCCCCTACCATGGTCGAGGTATCCTGGATCGCCAGCATCCCAGATGGCCCGAATGTAGTCCATTTCTCCACACGGACCCAAGAGGGCACCCTGTCTCCCCTTTGATGTCACGGAATGCCGATGAGCGCACCAAAAGATTATTAAGAGGACCACAAGATGCCCTCTCGTGGTTTGTTCTTTGAGCCGCTGGCACCAACATCATTTGGGGAGTGTCCTCTTCGTCATAAATATCTCGAACCTGCATTGTCATCACTTTAGACAATCTGTTCAAAAAGAGAACACATGGGTAGTGGCTCAGGGCTTGTTTATGGAAGTCATCACCCTCTTCTTTAAATGTATTTAATAATGGGTTGTCTTGGGGATTGGGGCTCAGTCAATATAGATATAAACTAATCCCAAATAGTAGCCCCCAAAACATTAGTCCCCATGCAACATTAACCTATGATCCACAGATCAACCTGTTCTTGAGTTTATCTATATTGATCATTTTTAGAATAAGAATGGGATGAACTTTTAGAAATTAAACCCCTTCCACTTTGAAGTTTGATGTCATAGCATTTCGTCCATGAGGTTTCAAGACGTTGCTATTGTTCGTTGCTTTTGGCTCCGTTCATTGAGGTTTGTCGATGATGTTTGACATTCATCGGAGTTTTTCATTCATTGATGGAGAAGATATTTGTTTGAGGATCATTCGAGAACCCTCGCAGTTTAATTCCTCATTCTACCAATGTGTCAACCAAAATAAAAGGAAAAGATGTTACATAATTCCTATTATGTTGTGAAGTTGCGTCGTTACACGGTTTCATATATGAAATAATGTTGATATTATGTGTACGTAAAGTGTTGTTACACTACGAATTAAAGATATATTTTTCAGCCTCATCATTGATCATCGTCTCTACACCGTAGTGTCAATTTCCATAGCTCAATGAATGTGAATTGAAAAAAAACATTTTAATGTTATTTTATTATTATCTAAAATGGAAAAAAATTAACATTTCTATTCGACCATGAATGGCCGATGTTATTACCATTCAAGGAGATTCCCAAAATTTTTATTTCAATGATGACCTAAAATTTTCAATCTGAGCACTGTTTCAAATGATAGAAAAACCTAATCGTAGGTTTACATAAGTGAACTAAAAAATGATCAAGATTCTTTTTTGGGTTCACTCGGCCATGAAATCATCTGCTATCAAAGTGTGTGGTCTCAGAATAATTCCATATAATTCAAAAATATTACACTGAATTTCTGAGATATTACCTTCTCCCAACCAGAGGCATTTATGTCATCAAAATCTTAAAAAAGTAATCATACAGATGGGGTATTGAGCAGAAATATAAGCCTCTTTCTCCCATGTTCGCTTTAAGAGATTCTTGTGCAACCACCGAACTAGCACCCTATGAATCGACTGACCACATAGGACCCACTCATGTCAATCATTTATCTACACTAGAAACTCTACAAACATCTCCCGAACATCAATGTCATGCCCACCCCGGTCGATGACTTGTGATGGATCATGCAAGTACCTTCTCAGCCGCGACATATGGAAACAATAATTCAACAAGTTCATCTGTGGGTTAAGATCTAGGTAGTACTCCAACTCTCCAACTCTGCTCAAGATCTGAAATTGTCTACTGAACCTTGGATAAATATTTTCTCCGTAGAGAAATCTCTTCAAATATCGTCAGGGTGAGACCTGAAAGAATACATGATCACCCTCCTCGAACTATATGGGTCTTCATCTCTTATCGGTATAAGACTTATGCATGATCTATACAATCCACATACATTCCTTGATGATCTTCACATTCTTTATGGTAGCCCTTAAAAATTCTGGAACCTATGAGTGCTGACTCCCCTGGGTCATTCTAGAATAGGGGTGATCTGCACTGTCTCCCGTATAGAGCCTCAAACGGTGCCATGAAAATGGAGGAGGGATAGTTGTTATTGTATCCAAAATCCACCCATGGAAGATAGTCCTCCCAACTACAACCAAAATCCAAGATTCTAGCACATTGCATGTCCTCCAAGGTATGTATTGTCTGCTCAATCTGACCATCCATTTAGAGATGAAAAGTTGTGCTCAAGTGAAGTTGAATCCTGAAAGCCTCATGAAATCCCCTCTATATCTGGGATATAATGTGAGTATCATGATCTGAGATAGTTGTAGATGGCTCCTAACTGTCTCTATAATGCACCCTCTGAAATGGATGATGTGCTCCCCACATATCAAAAATACATCAAGAGCCCATCTTGAGGATAATTGATCATGTTGGGCCTCATAGTCAAAATCCACCAGTTATGATTTCCGGACTCGCTGTAAGACTAGGGGAGAAAATAATCATGGAATCATGGTTAGAAGATTCACAATCATCCTTGAAGGATATTTGCATCATGGAAATCTAAAATATCACCTCATTCAGTAGGTGCATTTCAGTCCTCCTACAGAGCGCGTCTGCCACCTCATTTCCCATTCTAGGAGTATATTAAATATCAATGAAATAGTCCTGGAAGAACATTATCCATCACCTATGTCTAGAGTACTGGTCCTTATTGGAGAGGATATAACCCAGAGCATTATGTCCAGAGTAATCCTTAAACCCTTCGCCCATCAAGTAGAGTTTCCACATCTTCATGGAAAAGACTTCTACTATAACTATTAGTCATGGGTCGTGTAGGTCTTCTCATCTTGTCTCATCTATTTCGACCTGTAGTTTATCACAACTCACTCTTTAATCATGACATAACCTATTCTAGTCCCTAATGTGTAGAAATAAAATACTTACCCAACTCCCTCGGATTTTTGTATCATGATGGGGGCACCAGTTAGTCTCTGCATCTGCTCCTAGAAAATCTGCTGACATTTCTTAATCCACGTGATGGGATGTCCCTTCCATGTTAAAGACGACATGGGTGCGACTACACAATAAATGTCAGGAAAAAACCTTGTATTGAACCCATCCAACTGTATTAATGAATGCATATCAATCACTGTCAGGTGTGTCTCCCAAGAAAAAACTTACTCTAAGATTATTGAACCGACTACAAATCCAGCCTCTGAGATGATGGTACCAGAATGTGGACCTCCCGTATCCAAAAGTAAAACTTTGATAGATTATAATAATGTTTGTTCTCTCTATCTGTAACTAATACACTCTGTAGGTGCGTAGAATGGTTCTAAACTAACGTCAAGTACACCAAGATTTCATCAATGAAGACCACAACAATCTGGTCAAAGTAAGTTTGTAAGATCATATTCATGAGTCACATGAACACTAATGGGGCGTTGGTCACAGTAAAAGTCATTACCAGGAAAACATTGTAGCCATGTCGGAACATGAAATATATCTTCATTACACCCTCATCCCATACCAAAAAGGTGGGGATAAATCAATATGAGGCTTATCCTTAGAGAACCCCCTTGCTTCTTTCAGCGGGTCAAATAGGACATTGATGCTCGGTACTTGATTCTGGTTCTTCAGGATCATAGGGTTCAGGTGCTAGAATTCGATACCAAACCTCAAACTCCCTTATTCATTTGAGGAAAAATGCACTAGGGATTTCTACTGTGAAGCATTGGGCATTAATAACCCCATATCCTAAATGTCATCCAACATTACCCTCAGCTCACGAACCCCCGCGGGAGCCATCTGGTATGCCAGAGTGGATATTGGTGTTGTTCGTTGGTACAGGTCGATACAAAAGTGTACCTCGATGTGAGGATATTGTCTAAGAACATCCTCCACAAAAAAATTCTCATACACATCAACCACGATATGAAAACTTGTAATCATTTCATTATCTCCCCCCAAGGTAAGACCAACCAACTTGTGAGTGATGATCTACTCCCTCCAACACGAATGTTTGTTCTAAACCGAAAGGGTATCCATATCGCTGATGATGGAAAACCTGGTCCTATATCCATGGAAACACCACACGGTCCACCAAAAACTCTCAATCTGTTCATTTAATGTGGATAACCATTCCATACCCAAGATGATGTCATAAGGACTTGATGCCGCTAATTAGATAACCTAGTCAATTATCTCATCTCCTAGATTGAGATCACTATGCTGAAACCATTGTGAAATAGTTGAATACCCCCCATAGGTGTATCTAGCCATAATATTGAGAAAATTGTTCCACTAGAATCTATTTGATCTGAAGGAGATCCATGGAAGGTATGGAGTGATTAGATCCTATGAGTATTATAACTATATCATTGGTAGATAAGACACTGATCGTACCTCAAATCATCTCTAGATATTCATGGTCATAAGACTCTATTTCTATATATTGTGGTCTCCCATGTCCTCCTGCTCCCTCAGGTTGGGGTGGACCACATGTGGGTGTTGGTGATACCACATCAAATATTCAACCCCACATGTAGCTCGTCCTGATCCCCTACCACATCAGATGCCCTGCTGTCCTCCTCGCCTGAACAAATGTCTCTACCTTGGAATCCCTTCGACCATCTACTGGTCATCTATACGGTGTGTCAGATAGTCACGAGCCATGTGTCCCTACCCGCCAAAGGTGAAGCATAGCCTATCATCTTACCGACTCCTTCTTGACTCGTATCCCTACACTACCGACCCTGAGTCCTAGGGACATCACCTAAAATATGTGGCACAGTTGGGCCCTCGTGATTGTTTTCTACTTCCTGCTGAAGACTTTGATGCCTAGGGTCTGTTTGTTGCTCTATATATGGATGGATGGTCTTCCAAGAAACTATCTAATAGAAGTTCTCACTCCATCACCCCTTCTTGAGTAGGGATGCTGAGAGACAACATTGACAACCTGATCTCCCACATGAGTCCCTACTCAATGGCTTGCTACCAGGATCTCCATCTTGTCGGGTGGTGTCCTCACTAAGGGGATGACCCGTGTCCGTGCCTCTAGCTAGTCCTCAATGACCTTAGGATCTATCTCTCCCTTTAACTAAGGATTTCTCTATCTCTAAATTTTTTGAGGATACTATGTATTCACACATACTCTCCGAGAATCTACGGCTATTGATGCTGACAATCTAGTGGTGGTAGCACTAGTGCACCCCCAGTGGGGCCATCTATAGAACTCTTCCCTGAACGAATGCATAGTCGCTAGGTATCCTATCCTCATGACCTCTTATAGGGATCCTGGATAGTTTTCCACATGGAGGAATCCCAATATAGATCAAGATGTATAATGGTTATAAGTTTATAACTGGTGAGCTGACCATTATTCAACAGAACATAAAGAGACACATATTCAACCACATTCTTCATGTATATAGACAAAATGAAAAATTCAAGGTTCTATTGTTTGGATAAGTCGGCCACTGCACCAACACTGGACTCCCTGAATCTAGAATTTGGACTTGAAACAATTAACACTATTTCCCCAAAACAAAACATAGACTGTCTATATTTTTGGTACGACTGAACATCCTATGATTCCACTTTTACACAACCTGTTGCCAAGGGCTCATGCTGTGACTACCCCAAGCCCTCTTTCCAAAGGTCAGGGGATGAAGAATATTATGAAAGGTGTGGACCTGTATGTGGGAGGCATTTACCTGAGTACATACTCACACACACATGCACAACCAAGTCCCTCACACTGAAAAGGAAACAAGTATCACTAAAATAGATATGAGTACAAGAACAACTAATTCAAGTGGGATAGAACACAAATCCAAAATAATAACTCAAAACAGAAAAGTAAAAAAAGGAAGAGTTGATGGCCATTAGTTTTAAACCGCCCCTAATTGTGAGAGTAGTGTATCAACTAGAAGCCTAAGTAAAATTTCATGTCCACCCAATCATATTGGGCCCTACCTAGTTCTATTAAACTGCGTCCTTTTTCATAGCGACCATCGGTCCCATCGCCATAGGAAACTCTTGGTCCAGGTCCACCAAAGTCTTCATCGAAACATTTATCACCTTCACGAGACACAACACAAGTGGGTAGAGCCCGTGCAGGGGTGAGTAATGCAATAATCAGTATGAACCCCAAAAAAATATAAAAAACACCATACATCAATCATCAATGTAAATCATGATGCACAAGATAGCTCAAACTAGGTATATATTTGGTGACGTAATGGATGAATAATTAGTCACACAATCGTACTCCTCGGCAGCTGGAGAACTCTTCCTTTTTCATGTATAATGGGTCTACCAGGTCACACATAAGCCCCATCCCAATATCCATGGACTATTGTGGTACTCATTCGTGATGAGTATCATGGGTATGCTGGGTCACACAGAGATGGTCCCCACTTTGGCCATGTCGAGTAACAGAGAGCCGCTTCCAACTTTTTCTATACTGAGATACTCCATCAGTTTATAATCATGACCATTCCAGGTCACACAGAGTTTCTCCCCACCATGTTCTTACCAGGTTACACAAAGTTTCTTTCAGTTGGGATATTGATGAGTCACATAGAATCGATAGTTATCAGTCTTTAGGTCCCAACCAACCATATGGTTTGGTAGGTAGCATGATTTGGAGAACTAATCCTCAAGCCTTTAGTCACATTTAAACATCCATTAAAGTCACCATAGAGTATGAAACAAGGTTTGTCTCATCATGAGGGTCCCATCTCCGCAAACAACTAACCCATCAGACACTCTGATTGTAGGATACAGTCAAATTAGTAAATAGGGGCTGGTTGCGTCTGGGCCTAGTCCAACCTTGTTGGACTAAATCGACTAACCCAGATAGAGGGTCCCACATAACCCGGTTTTATTCGATTGACTCGACCTGACCCGATTTGGGTCTTTCTTAGTTTGGCCCATCTTGGTCAGTGGGCCAGGCCGAATGAGCCTCGATGGACCTGACATGATTTTCTTGAGGGTATAAATAGTGTGGTCGCCTGTTGACCTCGAAATTCCACCATCAGCCTGCAAGAAGTGCGTATGGACTTCTGGTATGGGTCCGACCCCTCCAGTACGGGACATGGCCACTATTCCATGAGTCCATCCCACCAGCCCGATGCCCAATTACATTATGGGCTGGTGGTACGCCGTTCAGTTGGGATGCTGTCGGCTACCGTGTCAGGCCACAGGAGTCATGCAGACCCATGGGACCCTCCGGCGGTTGAGAGACAGTGGATCTCTAGCCAGCCAGATAACCCAGACATGGGATATCCATCCATGCGGTGCCCTGTAGACACAACATCTCCCCATTGCCACCGCATCCTACTTCTCCGACGACACACCGACAAGCACACCACAACCTCTGCCGCCAGCTGCCGTCGTAGTCCACCACCGCCGCCGCAGGCCTCCTCCTATTCCTATAGCCTCTAGGGAGCGTCCTCTTCACTAAAAAGGTCTTAAACACAGCTTGTCATCGATTCGGTCAATCTGTTCAAAAAGAGCGCACATGCGGAGGGGTTTAGGCCTTGTTCGTGTCAGCATGCACCTTCCACGTTAGTGTTTTATAATCATGGGGATGAATGGGAAAGGCTTCTTAGTCAAACTACAGTTAAACTAATCCCTGATAATAACACCTAAATTAAAAGTCACCCTCCCGCATAAACACATGATTCACATATCCACATGTCTGTGGGTTGATTTTCGTTCATCGTTTCTAGAATAAGAATAGGTAGAGACATTACCAAAGTAAACCCCTACCTTTTTGACGTTTGATGCCACAAAATTTCATCCTCAAGGATTAAATACTTCAATGTCTTTCATCACATATGGTTGCATTCATTTAGGTGCATCTAATATTTTTGACGTTCATCAGCATTTTTTATTCTACATTTGAGATAAATTTCATCGGAGGTTCGTCATAGAACCCTCACATTATAAATTCTTGTTCAAATAAAGTGTCAAACAATATAAAAGGAAAAGACCACATAGTTTCGGTTACACTGTTATGTCGCATCGTAACTCTATTTCATTTATAATAAAGTGATGTCGTAACACGTTATTAATGTTTCGTTACACTGCATGTTAACTAGCCATTGATGATCCTCATCAATGTGCCGCATCACTATGCCATATTGTCTTTGTTTTCCACTCAATGGATGAGAAAATAAAATAAAATAAAATTTTATATTTAATCTATTAATTTATGACATGTCCGTAAATTATATTTTTCATTCGGCCTATTAATGCCCATGTAATGTCTATTCTAGGTGAATCTCAGTTTTCTGAGTTCAATGGATCCCTTTTATTTCTAATCCAAAAAACTATTCAAATTTTATAAAAATATTCAGACACGTTTAATTATGTGAATGAAAAAAATTTCATATTTCCATTTCAGCCTAATAAGGTGTCAGAATCACGTGCCGTCAAAGCCTGTTGTCTAAGGATAATTCCATAAAACTAAAACAATTACACAGAATTTATGATATAGTACAATATTTTCTGTTAATTTGAATATTAATAACAATTTTAATCATCATTGAGAACTTCTCATATTTATTCCCCAAGTTTTGAAGGATAGACAATGCATGAAAAGCCTTATATCTCTATAGTAAATATAAGGAATGGAACAATGAAGTTGTCTATGTATAATGATGCATTGAAACTTCATTATAATAATTGAATGATAAATTAGAAATAAAGAATATAGGGTACTATCTATATAACGTGTGGTTAGAAGGGACACTGGAAGATAAACTGAACCCATGAAGAGAAGAAAGTTGAATCTTTAGGTGTAATAGTTGTCAAGGGAAAATTATTTTTTCCGAAAAGAATTGGAATTATTTAAAGCATTTGATGCTCAAATATGTATTCAAATATTGGATACATATTTTTTCTAGAATATATTTTGAGGAATGGTGAACCTATGAGAAGCCAACAGAGATAAATAGTTGCTCAGGATGCTAGGAACTATAACCTCTCATTGTCTAGGGAAATTATCAAAGTTATAAATGAGTATTATTTCGCACCATTAGTTACCAAGAAAACATTTCATTATAATTATGTAATATATAGTGACATATATTCAAATTTGGGAGGAAAATGTTTCTTCTGTTATCTGGATATCATGTGTTATGTGATAGAACATCTAATTGAACTACATATTGTGTTGGATTACATGAAAAATAGATGGATATTGATATCATAATTACTTCACATGACTCTTAGGATACCCATCATTGGAATCACTATTTGGGTCATGTAAATGAATATATTTGCAAAAATTCACCAAGATGCATATTTGGATTCCTTTGAACATAATCCACATGGTGTGTGTCACACATGTTGACATGGAAAAATGACCATATCCAAATTTAGTGTAAAAATTATTAAGCCCGATGAGATTCTTGAATTTATTCATACATATGTTTGTGGACAATTTAATATTTAAAAATGCTGTGGGTGCTCATATTTTATAACTTTTACAGATGTTTTTATTTGATAGTTATATGTATAAATAATGAGATATACATCATATTATTTTGACATATTAATAAAAATATCAGTCAGGTTCTTAAAAAACATGGTAAAATTATTAATAAACTCTACATAGACTATGGAGGGGGATACATTAATCAATAATTTAATGATAATACATAATATTTGTAGATTCTATACCTACTCACCCCTCTATAAACACCTCAATTGAATAGTGTATATCCAAGGAGGGAAAACATTTTGTTAGACATGTTCAGATCCATGATGGTATATCTATGTCTTACATTATTGTTTGAGGATATTTGTAACACATAACATCACTTATAAGAAACAAATTTTGAAAAAAATGGTAGATAAGGTTTGTCTATATGGTAAGAACATTGAAATCGTAAATGAAAATGGGGGGGGGGGGTTCAAAACCCATTCGATGTAGGGTACTCTAGAAGTGTTGTAGTTGTACTGTAGAAGTGGAGACGTTAAGCCACAATGACACTATAGCAGCGACGAGCACTATAGAAGTGGCGGGTACTATGCCTTACTATAGAATGATTGTAATGTAGTAGTACTATTCATAGAATGGGACTTGGGGAAAAACTTCCGGGCCTATAGGCCTTGTAATGGGATACATTCCCACTCATCCTTTATGCCAAATAAATATATGAGTCAAGAAACCAGATAGCTGGTTGGGTTATCCCTTGGGGGGCTATGACCTCTTTTTAGGATTTTGTATGTGTGTTGTGTGTATTTTTATTGTTATTATACCCCCCATGAACCAAATATAACATTGTGTGATCTTGAAAAAAACCCATGTACTCATATTTAAATTTTTGGTTTGGCGATTTGATTTTTAAGGAAACACTATGAATCAAAATTACAGACTAAGGTAAAAAGTGTACCATTATAGGACACCCTAAAAAATGGTATATTGATTTATCACCCATCATAAAAAGGTAATACTGGAAGAAATTATATATTCCATTAGAGGGAGAATAATTATAATAGAGGTCATGGGAGGGATAAATAATATTATTAAGTCTATGATCACGGTACACAAGAGTTGTAAGAATAAAAAATTCCACAAATACCCATTGGAAAAATATGTTCTGGAGGCACAACTACTGTGTAGGAGTATAGGTGGGGTTTAAAACATTGGATACTATTGGGTTATTTCTAGTAATTATGGAAATACAATATTATTTTATAAAAATGATCATGTAATGAACAAGGAAGCAGTGAGTGGGACTTAAGATTCTGTTTGGGAAGAATGTATGAATTATATAATGGATTCCGTGTAAAAAAACCTGATTGATATTATAATGATCTTCTAGGGGATGTAAATATTATTGGATGTAAATGGGTATTCTAGAAGAAATCAGATATGGATGGAAAATTCAAAACTTATATTATGTTACATATTAAAAATTCATTGAAATAATGTATAATAATAAGATACAAAAAAATATTCACCACTTTACTGGATGAAATCCATTAAAATTTAGGTTTGTATTTTAGATTTCGATTTAAAAGGGATTTGGACAGTTGATTTCAAAACATCCTTCCATAATAGGAATCTTCAGTTTGATTTCTACCAGATACGTCCAATGGTATTGTGATACTAATTGATGATATGAAGTAATGAAAAATTAAAATATATATTAATTTATTAAGGATATCATCCAAATCATAGAAAATTATCTTTGATAAATCAATAATGGAATGTTTTTTCATATGTAATAAATAGTGTCCTCTTATAAATAAATGTTTTAATTAGAGGGAATTTTAATTTATATTATATTTGTTCATGAAAAAATATATATTTGAATAAAGACAGAAATATTATACTATGTTAATCCCCTATCAAATAAATTCTTCACCATGAATGACTAAAGATAATAAATATATATTTTATAGAACAATATTTGTAGTGATATATCTAGGAGGCTCTTTTATCGAATTAAGTAAAAAAGTACTAAAAACAAATTGATGACATAAATCATGGAACAATCCAGTTGTGGATTTTTTAAATGGTCACATGGTATTCATATTTACAAGAAAATGTTTCAATATAATCATAACAATATACATAGGATGGAATGAATTATATATTCATTGGTGATTATGATATTCAAATATTCTCTACAATATACAATGGTAGATGTTATATAGAACTTATGTATAATAAAAAGACATCATGATGACCCATATTGGATGCCATTGAATGAAATTATAGACTATCCTTATGTATCGATTGTATAATATTGATATAATATTTCTATATAGAGGAGATGAAGAAATATCTTTTAGAGGATATGAAGAGGCTAGTTTCCAAATAGATCGAGATGATTTGGAATCACATTCCAGACACATCATCACTATTAATTGAGGTGATGTTTGATAAAAGAGCTCAAAAAATCTATAGTCAAAGATTCTATAGTATAGTCCAAGCATATTTAATTTTATTAGGAAGCCAAATATGTTTATTAGATATAAATCATCCATAAATAGCTTGACGTGTTATTTATATTAAATATCACGTCCAACTCTATCATGATAATAACTAAATAATGAACTGTGATACATATCTGAGGTCAGATCAGTAGGAAAAGAACATACTATCGAAATACC
Organism: Viscum album; assembly: GCA_963277665.1. Classification (NCBI taxonomy): domain Eukaryota; kingdom Viridiplantae; phylum Streptophyta; class Magnoliopsida; order Santalales; family Viscaceae; genus Viscum; species Viscum album. Next base: position 1,023,899,620 of record OY728143.1, read on the forward strand.
TCCACTTTATGAATTTATTTCAACAATGTTTTGATGTAGTTAGAAAAATATACATGGAATACAATGTTATTGACCCCATTGACTAAAATCAAATCTTATCAGAAACATTATCATCATATTTTGTATTAAATACCGAAATTCGTATAAAATTGGATATAAACTATTTGGTATGATATTAGAGTTTTTTTTATAGAATTAACTATTTTTTACTTTGGATTTAATTTATATTATAAGATTTTAATATCAATGAATCATCGTATTTCATATTTCACATTACATTGTATGAAATTAATGTAATAATTTCCCCGGGAATATGTCACATTAATAAGGATATTGATGTTCGCTTCTATTTTGAGGACCTTAGAATACTATGATAATATAGTAAAATTTTATTATATAAACAAAATGAATACTATTATATGATACATAAAATTCGTACAGTCATGTGTGAGTACACGTAACCTCATGTTAATTCTCTTCATGAAAGTCAATCATGAAAATCTATATGGCACGAGATCATGAGAACAGACCTACATGTAATAATCCCTCATATTTATGTATCATCATATATTAATATATAAAAGTGTGGGTAATGGTTTATGGACATTAATATTATTATTAAAAATGACTAACATGACCTGTTTACATTGATGTCCTGGCCAAAATAGTGATGCATTATTCCCACTAGATGTAGGATATACTCGGTTCATCATGAAAAAATGTTATCAAATAATTTATTCTATTTAGAATATTTCCCTTTTATATTAATGATTGTTGATAAATCGGAGGTTTGATAGATATATATGTATCAAATTAAATTCTATTGAAATTTTGTAACAATGAGTTGGTCTCTATGATTTAACGAAAGACGTATCAAAAACGAAGGTTATTTTCATAAGTATTAATCTTGTTTTATAATATATTTTGACAAATGGAATATATTACATAGAAAATATTCATGGGTTGTTGTTTAATTTTTGGAATTAACATCATTCCTATGGGTTCCTAGAACCATTTCTATACATTATTGTTGGTTTTAGGTAATCCTGCCAAATTCCCACAAGATATAATCCAATAGGATCACACATTAAGTGTTTCTTTGATAACAATTAATCTCAGTTGGAATTTAATTATTATAATAAATATTACTATAATGATGATTGAGGAACACGATTTTGTATTTATTGATAGAAAGATATCATACAAATTATATTTTATAGTCATTGAATATAATATATAAATTTACATAAAAATTATTTTTTGAGTATTTAATAAATATTTATTCTATATACTATGAGTATACTATTTATACATAAATAAATATTTCATAAATATTTATTTTTTTATTATAAAAATTCAGAGGATGAAGAGACAATGATTGTATTTAGTGATAAATATCCATTTTCATGATAGAAAAATAATCATTATCATTGTTTCCACTAAGACCCACCATAAATAAATAATGACAATATTATTATATTACACATATATAGATATTTATTATTTTATTATTTAAAAGTCTTTTTGAAATTAAATAATATTTTTACCAAAAACATAACTCAATAAATATATTTCTAGGTTTGTTATGTAGGTTCAATAAATAATTGATGATTTCTGGGCACAATGCATTTATCACCAGTTTCATACATTAATCATTATCTTAAGAAAAATAATAAAAATATAGAATATTTATTGAATGTGGGAACTGTATGTGATCATGACAAACAAATGAAGATGAACAATCTATACAGCTAAAAAAAACATCAATTTTTTATTTTTAAGATGAAGGGGCCATTATTGGATAATGAGTAGTGGGGCTAAAAAATTTTCCACCCTACACATCAATAGTAATCCAAAAATGGTTTTCAAATTATCGGCATATTCATCAAAATATGGATGAAGCAACAAGGGAATATTTATATAGATATTATTTAATAATCCTATGAATTAATCATGAAAAAGATAACATATATGTTCTATGTTTTCTATGTAAAAATTTTATTGAAAAATATCTTTTATCAAGTTATTTACGTCTAGAATGATTAGTAAATAATCCATTTAATCTGGAAGCCCATTAATCATTACTCTCCAAAAAGGATCATTTTACACCCAAAACCTTCAATAAAGGGATTATAAATGATATTTTAATAATTAATATAGTTTTTGAAATATATGTATAATAAAATTAAATTAATTATAACAAAGGTTCAAATACATTTTTTGGATAGTTGAAAATTAGGAAATTGTTTATCCTCAAATAGCATTTTATTCATGATTTTTTCTGTTTGAATTTACATTAATTAATATTATGTGATCATTGTTTGTAAAACTCCATCATATTTTTTCACCTATAATAATATATAGTTTCTAAATTTTTTAATTTTACACACTCGTTGGTACATAATATTTTTGAGGTAATTTTTCAATGAAAATATGACATTAATTCTTTTTGTGTTGAGGAAATTTTTATTCCATTAAAAGGAATAATAAATTTAATTCATAAATGCTCTTTTCAATGATCAAATAATTATTTAAATGCTTTTTAACAATATATTACATTCTCTAAATATTATTAAAAATAATATTATTATCATCTTCTTAATAATGTTCTTTTGAATAATTTAAAAATATTTTAATGATTCCTTGTTTTAACTTTTACTGACAAAATAAATTTTCATACAATCATAAAAATTACATTATTTGAATCACTCATTATAAGTTACCGCAATTATTTTCAATTAATTTTAATTTCTTAATTTTCTAGAATTTTTTTATAAACAGTTTCAAATGAAAATTTATTTTTTCTCACGTTTTAAAATCATGGTATGAATGTTAAGCAACATATTATCTGTAAACACCCTTTGATGAATATTATCATTTAATATAACATTATGAGAATGAACTCATCCATCATAGTGATCTATATAGATTGCGATCATATTAATCCATTTATTTATTACAGTAAATGTTAAAATTTCGTATTCTATATTTTTGATATGGGTATTTTATTTTATTATGTATTATGTTATTAGTCAGATAATACATGTGATTAATGAATTGGGCATGGTAAGTGATTTTTAGGGCATATTATAACCCCTTGATTCTTATATAAGTCAAAATAGAAAAACTATTTTGGGTGTTTAGTTATTTTTGATAATATTTATGTGGGATGCATTGGCTCATTTCATTGATTAAATTATTATATGATCTGATGTAGTTTTTTATATCATTATGATACTATTTAATATTATCCATGTGATTTTTTTATTTCATACATGGATATAACCACCACACATGATGTTATTTTTTGTAATATTTGAATTTTTTTACAACATTTATATTATTCAAAATTTATTATTTCTATGATAGATTCCTTTGTTATATTTTCCTTAATGAGAATAAAAGATCATTATTTTTTGGTTTTCTTTTATTTGGAATACTATGATATAATATTTTAATTATTTCAGTGGTATAATAGAAGAAATATTATAATTCACACAATATATTTTATGTTGTATTCCATGTTTTCTAATTTAATGTACGAATAGTGTATATATCTACTCTCGCAAGGTTGCTAAACTATTTGATCATTTGGGGAATTATCTATTGTACCATGTTCTTATGTAGAAGTATTTCAACAAGAATAGTGTTAATATATTCAAAATAAAATAATTTCTATGTATTTAATGAATTGATTCACAGAAGGGAAATAAAATAAAATATCATGGATGAGTGACAACACAATAATTACATGGAACATTATTAGAAGGCCTATGACTGCACCCCCTCGATTAACACTATTGGGGGATATGATTTGGTTTATTAAAACACTCTTTTAGAATCAATATTAATGATATGAAAATATTGATAAAATTTTAATATACTCCAAATGAGATTAATCTATTAATGTTGAGGTTGTCATAGTGTAAATTATCAGTTTTTGTAATGTGTTACACTAGATTTGGAATTATTCATCATTTTTAATATTCATAACACTATGCGATAATAAAGTGTATTCCATTTTTTATAAATGGGTCATAAGGGATAGAGCAAAAACATATAAGTGAATATAATATATCTATGGATATCCCTCTTCCAAAAGACAATGAATCTAGAGCTAAAACTGATGAAATTATAACAATATTATGTTTTCTGACTCAGGATAGGACTAATAACCTTTTGTGTATGTACTAACCTAAGAATCCTCAACAAGGTGAAACTATTTCTGACCAATTCATATGGGAAAAAACATCCATTATTAAATGGTAATAAAAATTCCATAGTATTAGATAAATGTATCATTTAATAATAGATAATATTTATTAATTTTATATGAATTGAAAGATAAAACTATATCCTAAATGTTAAAAATAATAAAGGTTACATAGATTTATAGTGGTCAGTAATCGAGAAAACTATGTGTTCAGTTGAAATAATCAATATAGAGTGGAATAATTTTCTGGATATATCATTCAAAAAATACATTCATCCTGGGAAACTATCTAATATATGAAATAAATTCCTCAATATATGATAAAGGGGGGATAAAATGATTTCTAATGAAAATAAAACTTTAATGGTTAAAAAATGTTCTACAGATTATTTACGTTATATAAGAACTAAGATTGATTGTTTGTTTTATGAGATATTTACAAGACATGAGATGAATTTATTTAATTATAAATATTCTAAATATGATGTTATAATATCAATTTACCTCATGATAAGGATTTAATTCATCATCTCTTATGATTTCCAAGGAAAAAAATAAAGAGTATAGATGAAAAATCAAAAAAAAATGTAAAATGGGAAATAAAATATTGAAATTTTATTCATTTAATAAATTTGGAAATAATATCCATTAAATATGGTTTAATGGAATTGTTTTTTGCATCATGTTTGGAGGCAACAATCATAGGGTGTGCGTTTTTAAGGATAAGAATGAATCTACTAATTTCAAATTCTACAATATTAAGGTGATGGTGAACTATTTGAAAAAATTATAAATGTTTCAATGGATTAATCATTAGAATATGATGATGGAGAATTATTTTGATATTGTGTTCACTTCAGCAGAGGTTGATGATTTTTAAGATATTTTGTTGGTATATTAATCATATAATCAAATTCATCAACCTTTTTATTTGATTTGGGGTCTTTTTTTAACCATTAACGTTTTATTTTCATTAGAAACTATCTAATATATGAAATAAATTCCTCAATATATGTTAAAGGGTGGATAAAATGATTTCTAATGAAAATAAAACTTTAATGGTTAAAAAAACGTTCTACAGATTATGTACATTATATAAGAACTAAGATTGATTGTTTATTTTATGAGATATTTATAAGACATGAAATGAATTTATTTAATTGTAAATATTCTAAATATGATGTTATAATATCAATTTACCTCATGATAAGGATTTAATTCTCCGTATCTTATTTTTTCCAAGGAAAAAAATAATGAGGATAGATGAAAAATCAAAAAAAATGTAAAATGGGAAATAAAATATTGAAATTTTCTTCATTTAATAAATTTGGAAATAATATCCATTAAATATGGTTTAATGGAATTGGTTTTTGCATCATGTTTGGAGGGAACAATCATAGGGTGTGCAATTTTAAGGATAAGAATGAATCCACTAATTTCAAATTCTAAAATATTAAGGTGATGGTGAACTATTTGAAAAAATTATAAATGTTTCAATGGAATCATCATTAGAATATGATGATGGAGAATTATTAATATATTGTGTTCAATTCAGTAGAGGTTGATGATTTTTAAGATATTTTGTTGGTATATTAATCATATAATCAAATTCATCAACCTCTTTATTTGATTTGGGGTCTTTGTACACATTTATATCATCCTTGTTTGTAAATATAGTTAGACATTTTTTATGAATATTAAAAATGGAGTTGTCAATCAAAACTCCTAGAACAAATATTATTAATAAAAGTATACGATAGTGAGTTCCCATTACAAAGCATGCAAATTCTTGATTTCAATACATGATTATTTTAAATATGGATGAAATTAGTTTAATAATTCATATGAATTTGATAAAAATAATAATGTGAAACATTATTTTCTAAGAGGATAATAATATATTTCAGGTTGAATAAGTGTAATTTCATATAACTGTAGGGGGAATTAATCATATAAATCATTTCTGTATCCTTATATCGTTTCTCTCCATGATGAAATTCTTTTATTATAATAGAATTCACATCCTATGAATGGGAAAGGTATCCTTAGACTAGAGTATATAACATTTATACTGCAATACAATGATGTGGTTCCTAAAGAAAGTACATTAAAAACCTGTAAAAGATTATGTTAATTTTTTCATTGATCTTATTCCTTAGGGAAAACCAGTATCTACTACAATATAATTGATGAACACAGTGTAATTATTGGTATAGAAGAAAAAAATAGACGATTTTTGTGATAATAGTATTATATTCCCTAGGGATTTGCCATGGGGAGATAATATCCTTTTCTAATAATAATTATTTCTGTAAGAAATTTGTTATTGATTACTATGAAATCAATTTAATTATATAATTAACATGTATCACCTACCCCTCAATGATTGTTTTTTGATATACTTTGTGGATAAAAATATTATTCAAATGTTGATATTCATTCTATGTATCATAATTTTTATGTCAATAATGATGTTATTCTAATGATGATAAATTATATGAGGCTTTGATATTATAGTATTATAATAATTCTCATTGCACAAGTGCCTCAGCTCGGATGGTGAGGACTTGGAAAGTGCATCCATGAGACGCAATATAAATTCCAGTAAGAGAAATATTTATGGGTAGCAGTTGTAGCAATGTAGAAGGAACTATAGTTGGAAATGTAGAATTCACTATAGTAGGCAAAGTAGCCAGTACTGTCATTGGTATTGTTCGAAACTATATCAGCTAGAAATATTAATCCATTTAGTCTTTTAGGACCCCAATCTAGTCCTCAATTCATTCAAGGCATTCGGTTTACCCAAGTTCGTTGGGCTACTAAGGATCTTGGGTCACCTCATGTACTTTGGGCCACCTAAAGGCCTTCAAGTGATAGGTAATTATTCTCAAATAGTCTAGTAAGACACTACAAGGAGAATGCTCTAGATGAGGATTTAGACAAAGGAACAGTACACATAGAAGAGATAATGGATTTGGATTAATGCGAGTGTATGAAAATCTTCACCATGACCCGAATGTTCATGAATGAGAAGTTGAGTCGAACAACTATGCAATGTTGGACAGATGACGTCATGGGTAGATGATTTAGAGGACATATTCCATGTAGTTATTTTATGGATGATTCTTTACAGGTATTTAAGTTATTGTAGTGAAACAAAGCCTACAATCTATTTATGGTAATACTTTAACCCATAAAAGAGTGATTATAAAAAATGAATAAAAATAGAATGCCTTCCTGCCATTAAAATATTGTAATGACCTTTGGATTGAACAATGAAATCTATTTTTAATTATCATGATGAACAATGTATTCAATGAAAATATAGAAAAAATTTCTACATAATTTATTTATGATATATTAATATTTTATATAATTTTTTATGATAATTAGATTCATTTGTGAATCATTCTTAACACTCATATAGGAATGGAGATATATTGTAAATTTAGAAATTGTGGATTTTTTTGTTATGATTTTCTCTATTTTTATCCATACACTCACTAATTATAGAATCAGTTGATCCTTTAAAAAATTTAGTGATAAAGTAGTGAATTATAAAAAATATAACCGAGGTATGTAGTTTCTTTGGATTAGTATGTCACTATCGATGATATATTCAAAATGTTTCAAGATTAGAGGCCTCATTTAACATGTTGACATGTAGAGGGGAAAAAATCATATATCAAAATAATATAAATAATTTTTTTCTGAATTAATTTAGAGAGTTTTCAATTCACTAATATTTAGTTTTTCAGCTGGATGGGAAGTATTTATGATATATGGAGATGCTTCAATGAGGGTACATTGATGTGTGCTTGTATATAATGAAAGATTTGTTTCTTATGAATTCAGGGAGTGGATAATCCATAAGATTAATTATAATCCCCATGAAAATGAGTTGACATCCATAATATTTTTATTAATTATATAGAGGCGTTATCAATATTTTGAATGATTCGATATATATGAACTTATGATAAATATTTTAAAATCATTTATAACAGAATGTTCTTGTCATGAGGCAAAGGAGATGGATGAAACAACTCAACAATTATGACTTTTAAACACACTACCACATTGGGAAGTTAAATAAGTTAGATGACTCATTAAGTATGAAGTATCATAGTGTGTTTAGGAAAATGAGAATTTAGAATGATCGAATATTCATTGATTTAATAAATTTATATATGGGAATAATTAAGGACGGGAAATACCCATCAAATCCATGTTATTTCCAATACGTCTATATTTATAATGAAATTTATGATCAAGATGATAATAAAATTAAAATGAAAATCAAATTGGTGAATGATTAGATGTTATTAGACCACATCTATGAAGACGGTATATTGAAAATTTGAAATTGTTTGTGTGTTCCATCATTTTTAGAGCAAAAAATAGCATTCCTACATGAATCTCTTACGTACAATCTCTATATATTCCATGGTACCACGAAAAAGTATCAATATTTGAAGGATCATATTTTTTAGGATAATATAAACCCTGAAATCATAGAATATTATTACTTATTCTTTTTCTGGAAAATGGAAAACAATGAGTTGTAACATCCTAAATGATTCATGAAACATCTTCACATTCCAATTACATAATGGCATTATATTAATTTTTATATTTTTACTAGATTTATATAAATAATCTAGATATAATAATTGAATATGGTCTATTTTTTATCACCTTACCAACTCGACACATTTCCTCACTAGGGGGAAATATATACAACTTTAGTGCCACACATGGATCAAAATTAATAAATTTTTGGGAAAATAAAGTATACAACATTCATTTGTATACATTAATTATTAATGATTTACATTGAAATAATATAATGGTATTCAAAAGGCCATTGAAACCATGCTACATTTTATCACAACATATATTACTAAAACTAATTGAAATTTTGAATGTACTATTCATAAGTCAGAATCCTGGTTGAGGTTCTTCTTAATTGAATTTCAATGAATGTGGGGTCATAATTTACCATTTGGTGTAATTTAAATAAAATAATAGCATCCATTCATGAATAAAAATGTAACCATATGATATATTGTACATGAAGATGGTTCATGTTTGAATTTCATTGGATGAATTTTGAGAAAGGAAGCCTCTAGACCTGGATCCTTTTATGAAGAAAATAGGTAAGGTGATAAATATTGAGAATCATATTACAGAATATCAAAGTATAAAGAAATTTATTCTAATAACTGAAGTAAGAATATATAATTTCTTGTATGGTATCATTTTTTGAGTATATCTCTATGGAATGATATTATATGGTTTCCAATGAAATGGAATCTATGTCCTATATATATTAATCCATGTGAAATTTGTCAATGAATTGGAGTTTTCACATATCATTTGGAATGTACACATACATTTATTTATGTTCACGAGGTGTTACATATATCATGATCATGTATGAAATTTCCTAAAAAAACACATTTTTATAGTATTAAGAAAGTAGAATTCGGAAATGATTTGTATATCTTTGAAGAGCCTATCAAGATTCTTTTCACTATTAATAAACTATTGAGTAGTTAAGGTATTTTGGAAAAATATTATTATATGAGGGATGATGCCAGAAACTAAATAAATGATGATGAAGAACTAACCAATATGTTCATGAGGTAAAATTATAGAAATTTTTAGGATTTAAGTATTTTAATGAGGGAAGAAATTAACAATTGATCATCAATTATTGATTTATTTATTTTCATTCAAAATTAATTAACTCTTAATGCACAAAAGTTTAATCGAGACATTTTTATTCCTAAATAACCAATTTTAATATGTTTAATATGGTTAAATGAATTTTTTTATTGATTTTTTTAATTGTACCTTATCGTAAATTATTTAGATTTTTTAGAAGTAATTTATTTTTTGGATAACATTTAAAAACACTAATTACAAAAATGGTCACTTTTATGGTGTTAAAATGATATAAGAATAAATTGAACTATTATATAAACATATTTTGTATAGAAAAAATATATTTATGAATCAATATATTACATATAAAAATATAACATTACTCTATACTAGAATTTTGGAAAATGTGTTTTATTCATAAAAAAAATTGAAAAGTTATTTTTCATTTTGTTATTTGAACATATATTATATGAAATTATCACAAATTCTACTAATTGAATCCAGAAATATTTAATTAATATTATTAATTCAGAGGGTAAAATTTGATAATACAAAAACAAACACTTTTTCCTAATTAATATTATAAACAATAAAAAAATGTCATCACAATCAGGGTTAATATGAGATTATGTGGGGTTAAACTAATTTTTAATTGTATAAATGAAAAAATTGTATAAATACATTAATATGAATATATTTAGACCATATTGTTTATTACCTTATAATTTCTGGTTAATTTTTCCCTCTTTCACATGAAAATGACTTCATATTATTTATTTTCTTAAGTTGATCCTTGTGTGTCCCTACCCTCACTTATAATGATTGAAATTCCTAAAATTTCGTATTTTTAAAAATTGATTAGTTTATCTTAAAAATACTAATGAAACAATAATGTGTTTCTTTCCATTATTCTTGAGAAACTGATCTTCCTCAAAGTCAATCATAACAATGATTAATATGTAATAAAATGGGTTCCCTTAAATAAGAGGTGATATTTTTTAAAAAACTCTTTCAATGATTATTAATTATTATACTTATTAGAAACTTATTATCACCATCTTAAAATAGTGAATCTATAACTATAAATATATTTAAAAAATATTATGAATTTAGTACAAACATTTTCACCACATTTCCACCAAATATAAATGATGTTATAGTTATGGCGTGTGAGTGTACTATTACATCCACATATTGAGGTAATTAAATTTCCATCCCCACCTCTCATAGATTGTTATAATTATTTATTTATATGATATATATGTTTTTTATATAATAATGATTAAATTATAATAATAAGTCATTTTGCTCTTTTCATTTTTCTCATTATAAAATCGATGTATCATTCAGACATATATAAGAACTACTATCTCCCTGAGTGATAAATTTCACATTATATTTCCACTATTTATTGATGGTTATAAAATTTCATATTATGAGTATATATAATATTTATGACATTTATAATAACTTTGATATGGAATATTATGATTTTCACTTAGCATTTTCGTATTAATTCGATATTTATAAGACGCTTGTGTCTAGGTCAGTTATAGCATTTAAAAGATCAATGGTTATGAAATTAATGGTTAGGGAATGTTTAATACTAGTGAAATAATAAAATAATAAGATATAAATGTAATAATTTTAGTTATAAATATGATGGAACTATGATTTATGTTCAAGGATCGGACCAGCTGAACCAAAACATTTATGGAAAACTAAAAAATTATCACCAAAATAATGATTAAAATATATAATTAATAATTAATCATTCATGAATAGTTATAAGTAGGTTATTTATGATGTTATAATTGTTAATATTGTTTTATAATATAATTATAATAAATATATATTTATTATACATAAGGGAAAAAATCACTTATGAGGCATGTAAGACCAGAGGTACAAAATTGTGTTTCAATCATTCATTAATTGAGATTGTTTATCCTAGAATCTCAATTGAGGGACATTTTATATTCCTAAAATAATATACTCCATATAATTTATTTACCTATATTTATTTATAGGTTAATTTTTTTAATTTTCATTTTCTTCAATTAAGTACTCAATAAGATAGATAAAACATTTTAATGAATTCCAGACCATATTTCCTCATTGGAAGATGAACATTTTATTCCATGTACATGTTTCATAAAATGTCTTCAAAATGATATTTTCTATGATAAATTTAATATTTCATTTAATTTCAAACCATCTTGTAATATATTTTTAGTGTTTTTAATTTCATATATTTATTTATTTTTCGATTAAGTTACTTTTAAAGTTTTACAAAATGTGTGAAATGGATAATTGTTTAAATGTTATCCATATTATGTTATTTTCCCTCCATAAAACTAAATACATTCATTAAGAGTTACTTTACCTATTTTCATCATTTTTTAAACTCATAGACACTTTTTCAATATTCTTAAAAAAATTAAAAATTATTAGAAAAATAAAAGGATACTTTACTCATGATTTCAAAAAAAAGGTTATAATTTTATATTAAATGTTTCTCAATTTATTACTATATAATATGTTGAATAAAATTATTTAATATAGATATAATCGAGTGAAATTGTAGAAAAAATTACTATATAAGTCTTATGACCATGTTAGTTTTGTTATCCGAGGAATGTTTTAACATTTCATAAAAAAATTTAACAATATATGTTTTTATAGATTATGTATACTTTTAAAAAACAATTATTTATATGAATGAATAGTACTTAGTATGTGTAGATTAGGGACCATTAAAGGATCTCAATACATCAGTAGGACTCATTATACAAACATGTTTGTGTATTTGGTGTATACCTTACCAATTTATATATGATGTCTTTGAATAAGGCATAGAGGTAATGATTATGATGATTGACATTTTAAATTATATCAATATGAAATTATTTATTGGTTTCCATATGACTACATATATCTCAATGTCATACATTTATACAAAACCCTTTTAATAAATTAGTAATATGAAATATTTGGTTATTGTTTATCTCCACCACATTATTCCTATTATAATTATTATATGATAGATTGTATGGTATAATTTCCCCTAATGGGCATCTAAGGTCAATTTTTTTCCATTCCAATAGATAAAAAAATGGATCTATTATTTATTTCTTAGACAAAATGTAAAGAATAATAATGTTCTTCTAAATAATTTATATTTCATTTTATTTATCCAAATACAATATGGTAATCATGAATTTATTTAGTGGCCGAAGATTACGAAACTATTTGATCATCCAAGAGGTGATATATTATATCATGTGTAATGTTGTAATATAACCACCAGATTTGATGTAAATTAGTTAAGGTGTTACATTAAGGGACTCAGGTAGTCAAGCGTGTTGGCTACATTGGGCATCATAAACATATTGGGATTCCATTTCCCGATGTAATGGGGAACAATATAATTATATCATCACTCCACAAGATCTTATAAATCATTGTTATTATTTTTAAGATGAATAATGTTGATATTTCTAACTCAAATCACTTCAATATACATCATTATGATGATAAGGACATAGTGAATTGAAAGCCTTTGTTTCTTATGGTGAATAAGATAAATGAAAAAGAGAACTACTATAAGAATAACATTATGTCCAATGATTAATTTTAAAACCCTTTTAAGAGATGTATGTGGAAGGGAAAATTGAGGTAACAGGATGTTGTCAGCTCTGAAAATGGAATAACGGTCTACTATTAGACGAATTACAGAGAGATAATGAATCAATGGGTGGATTTATGTGTGTTCATTATGGATTATTGTCTATGTATTTTCAAAAATAGGTTATTGTATTTACTGTGTGTTTCTCACACATCTAATCAAATATAAAATCCTACCATATTTTAGAAGATATAAAGAGGGTAAATGGATCCACATGTATCCCATAGATCCATATTTGGAAATTTAAAAATTAGGGTGTAGATACACATGTTTCTTACATGAATGATTTTGGGTTTAAAATATAGTTATTATATATCAGCAATTATGAAAAATACTATATCTATTATAACATCATTCCACCCATCCTAATTAATCTTTTCCCATATTGGTAATCAATTCATGGATTCTTGTATGACTCCTTATATTCCAATTATTAGTAATGACCAGCCTAGTTCTAAGGTGGTATAATAAGAATACTATATTCGCGTATCATAGAAAATGAAAAAACAAAAATAAAATAAAATAGGTATAATATCTAGATTAATTTTCCCCTAAAAAATTTTCTTTTCAGTTATAAATGTGAAAATAGTACATGTAGGTTATGGAATATATCATCAACAGAGGTATACAAAATTTCACAACAAGAAGGAAAAACTACCTTATAGTCTACCAGAACAGATAAAAGTTATATCTTTTTCTAACTCACATGATCTGTCCTAGATTCCAATAAATTTATAATAACATGACTATTTCCCTACTGTTTCTATATAATGTGACATCAATAGTTTCCTGGATACCCATGATCCATATAACCCTGATTTTGGTTTGATTATAACTTAATAAATAACAAGAAATAATATACCCAAAATAAGTAATCCATATTAGTTAATGAATATGTGAAATAACTAAAAAAATAAATATTTATAGTTTAGTAATTAAAATTTTATCTATTTATATATAATTTTACTAAAAACCCCACTGATGTAAAACCTCCATAGTGACACCAACCATCAGTCTATACCTACTTATACTGTCACTAATAAGTTTATGATCAGGGTACACATTAAATCTATACCTGTTACAAGGTACACAACATAGGAATCCATGGTCAAAAAACTCTTGTAAATAAACTGGGGGTTCACCATTAAATTACATCTTACTATGAAAAATAATAATCCAAGGAATTATCCCATGTCACCCCCTTATATCCAACAAGAAAAATAAAATATACATAACCATATAATTCTCTAAATTCAATCCAATAAACCAATGATCCAAGGAATATAAAGTATCTTTCTTGAATAGAATAGAAATCCTCACACATATAATTAAATCCCTTGTAATGAACTAAATCCTAGGAACCCGTACCACAAAATTCAAAAGGCTACCCTAAGAGAATACGTGAAGAAAATCAATGGAATTCATTAAATAATATATTAACTAAATCCATTAGTGATCCACCCTTCTGATTTCACAATAATGAATCTATAAGGAATAATATTTATCACTTTTAATTTAATAGGCATGTAAAAGATGGACCTAATAAAGAATCCACCAATGTAATCAATGTTATTCTTCTAATGTAAGTCACACCCACTCATTGCATTCCACCTATTCTAAAAAACATATTTATGGAGATGATGCTAAGGAAACCCATTTGAACAAATTCATTTAATAATTAACTCATTGGGTAATGATATTACGTATTCATTAATGATTTTATATTAATACCATCACTTATGTTTTAATGAAACTTTATTAATTTCTAATCAATGTTCATGTTTTGACCATAATCATATATGGATAAAATTGTTTGAATTTGTTCAATTAAACTAAATTTTAAATTTTTTACCATTTCATTAAATATAATGATACATATAAAGAGGATATTTTATTTATGTTTTCATTATTTAGAAAAAATAGTATATTTGAAAATGATATTTTAAAAATAAATTAAACTAAATGTCCATATAGATAACATAATAAGGTACATCAAATTTGTAAAAAAAAATGGACAACTAATTAAGAATGTATTTTTTTGTCTCAATACCAAATCAAAAACTTTATGAAACTATATTATATGTTATATAATATATATTAAAATCTTTATAAAAAATTGGAATACTTATCAGAAAAAATAAGTTGCCCAAATTATTCATAAAATTATAGCCCACAATTTAGTTTTGCATTTGAAAACACCAAAAAAATATTTAATTTTCACCCAATATAATATCCTAATTGATATTAAATTTTATATGTAAAAATTCATGATAATGGTTTATTTATGGTTTTTAGAGAAATGGATTCATATTGTAGTAATATTCCTAGAATTAAACTGTTAAAATTGTTTCCATGGAGTAATATAAAATATTTTGGATAACAACACATTGTTTTTGGAAATATCAATATCATTGGATACAAAATTAAAATGGATTAATGATTTGGAGGGTAGAAATCAAACAACCATATGTAATATTTTCAATAACCGGAACATCCATGATTCAGTTGTCCCCCTCTCCAAACAGTTGATACAACATGAAGTGAATTTCTGGAAGGAAAACAATCCACTCCCTTTGGTTATAAATAGATACACATCCAATCCATTAAAGGGGTTGAAACACCATAAATCAAGGTGAAGTATTGGCATGAAAATTAACTCTCCAAGGGGATATTATGACTTGAAATACTCATGTTTGAATAATAGATACCTCACTTTTACTTTTCATTTCATTTATGATTTCATTTTTCTCAATTATAATCATATATGTTTATATAAATTTCTATTTTTTTAATTTATTTTGTCCATTGTTTAAATTCATTTCCTAATAATTATTTTTATAATTATCTTTTTTTCCTTAAATTAAAATCACTTATGTAGAAATACTATCATATTTCTATTTCTTAATATATCCTAAGTAAGTGTTTTACCACTCTTCTCCATTTTTGTGAGTGGTAAACCCAAAACACTAATGTTTCCCCATAATTTTTTATTATAGTTTTAAAAAAGAACTTTATACATCATAAAAATTATTATTATCAATTAAAAATTCATAATAATTCTATCATTCTGGTTAGACATAATTTGAGGATGTTACATGATTGAGAGCTACCAATGATTTAATATTATTTTAATTAATATTGTGTTTGTAAACAAATTATAGAATAATGACATCATATGATTGATATGTATATTCCATGGATTAATGGAAACAATAATATACATGGGTTCATTAAAAAATTAACAATCCATTAAAAAAACTAATAATGATTAGAAACCTTGTTATGACTTTGATGAAATCTAGAAAAATTCAAGATATTGATCGAAATCATATTGTGAAGTAATTATTATTTTATAGTAGTGATTATAAAATATCATTAATATCATAAGAATACAAACCTAATAATGAACTCAAAATTTGTATAAATATTAGATTAATATTCCCTCATTGAACAATCTAATTAATATCTACAAATAAAACTATATTCAAATGGAAAAGCATTAGAAATTTTCTGGAAAATATTGTATAATAGTAGAGCACTCAAGTCGAATGTCATTATGAAAATTTTAGTAAAATAACTGACCTTAGAATAGTCTATAGGTATTAATCGACCACTCATCAGGTAATATAGTCTCTTAGTACCCATTTACCTACTTTATATCGATGCTAATTTTCATTTCAAATCATATCCTACATTCCATTATCTGTGAATGATTGAATTTTAATATTTTATAATTTTGATAGTGTTTCCAAATTCACATGGATTGATTTAATATGGTGTAATTTAAAATATTTATGGGGAAAAAATTGAGGTTTTATTTTGGACCACTATTTAATCAACAATAATCCTTAACATCTCGACTTTAAACAGTTAGATATTTCCCCCTTTAGGGACTATTTATCTCACAATCTACATTAAACCAAACATAATGTCTATGTCCATTTGGACTGTCCCATTGAGAGCATCATACATAGAATCTCTAAAAAATATTATACTAATAGTTATAAAAGGAACAATACATAATGAAATGGTTAAATTAAATATATGGTCATCACATAGAAGTCCAGTTTGGCTGCTAATTCGATAAAAACTAATTATTATAGCAGAATAATGGTTATTTAGATAACCACATACCACATGTGAAAACCCTTTCCACAATCATTTCTTATATATCCCACTTCTTAGGCATTTCTAGGTCCAATTTTCAACACCCATACACCCACATCCCTATCTCGCATCGAAACATCTATTATTATTTAATTTAAAATTAATAATAATTATTTGAATAAATAAAACTAATAAAAAATATTTTATTAATAAATGCATAACTATCTACCTGATAGACCCAACACATTTTTATAAATTACATCTATCCTATAGATTCCTCTACCATCCTTTAACTATGCACTCATGCCAAATCCTAATCAACTAAAATCAAAACCATAAGTGACACAATTTATATTTTTTCCCAAAACCCATGAATAAAACAACCAAAAACATACCTATAACATTAATATTAGAGATGTTATGAATAAAACATCTCAGGACACACTCTCAGATGGTATAAATGTTGTTTTATCTCATCAATATGTTTCCACCATTCTCTAGTGAAAACATATGTCAAATCCTAAAATGGGAAAAAACTAGAGGGATATTAAGAGGAAAAGATGAGAGATACCATGTACGAAAATGTTTACTAGAGTTTCCATGATTTAGAAACCATTAATATTTCTTGGATGAATGTTTCCCAAGAAAAAGGGAGGGGGTATCCCTATTAATCTCAATACAAAATAAAGGGTGAGAGTGGTGGTTTCTACTCAATGCACTGAGGGGGAAGAATTTTAAATCTTACCAATACAAATCCATCATATATCCCATAGGGTGCATATACTAGATTATGGATATGAGAAGTCACTCATCAAACTTCTAGTAAATAATTATTGAATGGTACTTGTTGACTAAATACCTAGTGGACACATGAAGGCCAGAAGAAGATCTAACTGGTTGGTAGTTGCATGTTGTATCCCTTGCCACCCAACCGGTATCACGTTTTTTCTTGAAGAATTTATTTGCATAAAAAGACTCTATTAATCATACAAAAATTTTAACACAAGCATTCCAAGTCATTATAATTCATTTCTTTGGTCTTGATTAAAAATTGTTCCACACACTAGTGGAAAATTTATTTTCGACTTTAAAATTCAATACCTCATGTGCACAAGGTGGATTGAAGCCTCCACAACATTTAAAATATAATCTCTTATAAGTCTAAATGATGATACTAAGTTACATTATGACCTGTATAGGTTACCAATTACTCCTATCGGTCACATTAAAATCCAAAAAACAATACTTTCATCCAAATAAAAACTCAAAAATCAATCCCTAAAATATTTAAAATAAAAGAAACTAATTGAATTCATTATAAAAAATTCAATAAGGATATCACCCACACTATGATTTATTGTGATTAAAAATGTGTTCATGTCCAAAATAATTACCTTTCTAATATTCAATAAAAAAAATATATATCTAGAAGATTATAATGCTCTGAGGTGACACCCCCAATATCATAATTTCTTTATAGAATCCATTCTTGGTTTTCTGATATTTCCCTTGAAATGGTTCAAAATTAAATTACCCACTTCCAAAAAAACACTAACCCAATGTTTTTTACAGACCATAAATTTGAAATTCCAACAAAATTAGATGATCCACCATCATCCAAACATTTATCCATCATGTATTCCCTTTCCATGTGAGGACCTCAAATGAATAAGTAATATACTAATAATATCCATATCTATTCATATGATTCTATTTTTCAGCCACCATATCTAATTATATGTGAGAACTCTCTATGATACTTCCATGGATTACTGTTCCATGAAACTCTCATTTCCAGCCGATGATGCACCATTAACCCATTTAATCACTACACCATAAACCATGAGGGTATCATATAATTATCTGAAGGCATTCAACAAATATTATAACTATCTTGTATATGATTTCCATGTTTTAAAAATTAACCTTGTAAAACAAAAATAATTCTTGTTGTGAGCATTATAACATTGTTATCCTAACTCCCACATAGATCACACTAAAGTATCCCATGATTTAGGTTAACACTAATACCCCATCCAATACCAAATTAAATATAAACTCATTATAAAATGTGGAATTTATTGAATTCAAACTCATTTATCCACTTGGATAAAAATTCAATGGTGTTCACCCATTTAACGATCTCACACACCATTTATCCCCCACATATCAGGGTCATATTATAAAGGGAACAAATTCATCCCCACCATAATAGGATCTTTTACATCATTCCACATAACCCTATTCAATATTAATGGACCATACATCATCAATCATTGAAAATTATATAAAATATGTTAAAATATATTCAACCAAGATCACTACACTAAAAAGATATAAAACACTCATGCACAACTCATATGAATGTCTAGCATGAATTTTTTAATACCTATTATAATACCACAAAAAAAAAATAAGTTCCACACTATTTATAATTTGAATGATAAACTCTACACTCTAGTACATCCATTAGTACTCAAATAGGAATTACCCAAATGGTAATTATCAGAACAAAACATGTGTCTTTTTAGTCTTGTAATGGTCCCACATTTCTCACATTCTCCTCTGGTGCTTCTGTAAATTATCTGTATGGATCATTGTTCCACAATACCAAATCTTCCTTTAAAATTAACCACCATTTAGTTTTCACCAATAAAACTATGAAATATTATAACACCATCCCCATATGTATCCCATAAAAACACATTGGTACTCATCCACCACACAAAACTATATATTCATTAAACATTATGGGAATATGATCCCTTACAACATATACATGATTATATTGGAAATATAAATATTCAATCTCTTATCAACTCCCATATTTCATTGTAACAAAACAATTGCATGTTCCCATGTAACCCAATAAAAAAATTCACGGAACTCCATCAATTCATGTATGACAAATACAATCCACACAACACCAACTATCTATTCAGAATTCTATCACATGATAGCCTTACCATGTAAATAAAACTTTGTTGTTTGATAAACTGATAGCTTTCCCATGCATAAAAAATATTTTAAATGTCCGCTGTAACTCGAGTGTCATTCTAAACCCAAAGGATCCAATGAAATTCCAAAAAAAAATTCACCAATGACCTGGGATTGTAGACATCGAAACCCTTATAACCAAATATGTAAATGAAAAGTCTAGGAAACCAAAAGTTACAACCATAAAAACTTGTACTGATATTGATAAAACCTCAAGGAATTTATATAAATAATCTGTATCGTCGTATAATGGCATGAATATACGTGAAAACACATGAACAAAATTATTATGTGTCCTTGATATCCTATAATATATGAAAACTACACTAATCATGAACCATTACCTAGAAATTTGATTAGCCACATATCATTGGATTAGTTATTCTATACAAAATTATAACAATTTTTTTCTCAAAACTCACACTACGGAGTCAAAAAGATTATATGTACATATGATCCACCATCTTTCAAAAAGAATCCTTAAAAAATAAACTACTAGAACATATGTTTATAAATTAGAATTATAAATGTCTGTAACATGTAAAAACATCATACTTATAAGTACCTAGCATGGACTGATATCATAGACAAACACATTTAACCATTATCATGCACCCAAAGTCAGTCACTAAAATACAAAACCCCACTCACGGGCCATTATCAAAAGCCACCATCAAAAAATCCTAAACCAAGATTGAGACAAAAGAAATATATTAATCTCTCCCACCTAGACAACACATCAATCCTAATATATTTCATAACATCCAAGATGAAAATATTTTCCCTTTATGGATATAAGTGTTCTAATCATCCAAAAAACAATATAGTGCCTCAAAAGGCATGGGTCTCTTCTACACTGATCTTTTAATTTCCCATGATATGTGATCTCTAATATGTACCATATTATAACATGTTTATAAAAGAAAAATGATATAAATTATCATAAGGATATCATATAACATGGGTACTCTCAACAACCACAACAACATATACAGGTTCAAATACTAGTCAATAACATGATAGAGAATATTTTCATAGATGGTTAACATGTTTCACTATTTAATTTTACATTTACAAGTACATCTATAACAAAGATTAGATAACTAAAATTTCATGTACAAGTAATATAGGAAAATAATTTATATTTCACACTTGGGATTTTATTTTGAATATAATAGATAATAATCATGGGATATTGTCACATAATTTCTTTTTAATCACTCACTTTACCAAAAATTTATCACCATTGAGGCTCAATTAAATATGATTTCAATTACTCATAATAGTGTATAATAACCTTTTATATGGCATTGTAATTTTAATTATCCTTTTCCTCAAAAAAATTAAACTGAAAAAGAACTCAATAGGTCTTTTATTAATTTAGACAGACTATTTAATTAAGATTACACCATATAGTTATATTAAACTTCATATAAAATGTTGTAAGAATATTATAAAACACACCCATGTCATAATAATGGTAATCAGATAAACGATCATATAAATAAGTTGAATGAAATTAAAACCATATTTCCCCATTATGATGCATGAACACGCCCTCAAATTTTATTCTAGGCATACAAATAATATCCCATAAGCTAGCAACCTAAAAAAAGTGCATCAGCAGAGGTGGAATAAGAGAACAAATAAAAATTAATAGTATAAATGACAATCCCATTCCTTGTAGCGTGGAAATTAACCATATCATGACTGCCAATTCTTAGTGAAAATATTCAAAAAATATTTTAACACATTCCTATACAATTTAATAATTGATTAAAATAGTATAATAGATGAAAAATGATTTTATTCTATTTAATAACACCCCACCATCCCAAACCACAAATAATTATTAGAAGTAGGGGTAACTACATGGACGCGAGTTTATATCTCCCTAAATAATGGATTTTTGACAAGTATCATAGGTATACGTTGGTAAAATGGGGAGAGTAATCCTGTATATCATAGTAATGTACTAGTAAAAATAAAATAAATTAGGTATAACATATAGGTATGTTATAATAACGATTAGATAACAATGAGTTAATAAATTAGATAAAGAGTACATGTTAGGAAAGGAATAAAACAACAATATGAATATAAAAAACTCATGATCAAATGATAGAGATATTGGAGCATCCACTAGTACTGACCTGATTCATAGTTCTATCATAATCCCATGCTTCATCTTAGTAACCAAGGAATCGAAAATCAACCATTTCGTTCCATATCCTTCATGAATAATGATATAAAAATAGTTTCACGGCTAACCACCTTCCATGGAAACCCCAAAAGGATGTGAGTATAACATAGTAGGGAACGAGAAATGATATCCCCAAAATAACCAATCCATTATACTATATGTAATTGTGAAATAAAATTATGACAACCTTACTTTTTTTTATACAATTAAACATAATTTATTACCTAAACTTATCTTGATATAACATAAAATATCGAGAGGTATAGGGGGGATTAGTATCATTAAATAACAACATAAAACATGAAATACAGCATCTTTATTAAAAATTCCTTTACATGACCACTACATTCCCTCATACATAGAATTTCATGGGATAACCTCAGGACATGCATAAGTAAAGGGAGAGATATAAAGCCTAGTAAGGGAATAATCATGGAATAACATGATAAATACAATACATGTTAGACAATAGGAATATCAATAGATAATTAAATAATAATAAACATAAAGGCACGATAAAGGATGATAATCATAACATGGAAATTGGAAACAAAACATAACATGGAATTAGCAAGATCCAAGGCTCATTGAACATGGATCATTAATAAACCCTAATTACACATGAAGCATGATTAATCCCTATTTTCACTGGAATTAGCATAGGTAATAACCCATTGCACATGATGTATCATTATACTATACTTTACCCAATTCATTGGAGCGCTATTAGGGCACACAATTCTTAGTCATTTCATTTCAAGCATAAGTGTGCCACATAGATCATAAAAAATTGAATCATTCAACATAATCATTAATTCCATGCTAAAATAATTTGGAATAAAAACATGAAAATCTTTAAACAATAAGCAAATGTGCATAATGGAGAATACCCTTGATAGAAAAATGGTCATGGTATTCACTACCCAATGACTTTGGCTTGGAAAAGCGCGGTGCAATTTCGACATCATAATAGCGTGACATAAGAACTCATAAAAGTGGTTGATGAGAAATAAAGTGGTGTCTCATCATATATACATGACATAGAACGTATGGGGTTCATATAGATACATGTATCAACAAATGTAATGGAATATATTTTCTTGATACAAAAGAATTTGTTGAATGTAAATGAGGAGAGAGAATTTCCATTCGGAATTTCAGCATAGTAACAGAAGTACGTGAGAGGCATTTAATGAGAGTGAAAGGGGTATCCCATAATTAGAAAATAAATAGGGATGTATGTTAGAGGTTTTATAACATACCAAAAAAAATTATAATTGACATTAAAAAGGCATAATAATTTAACGAATATTGGACAAAAATAAGAAAGGAAGAAAAACACTCACAAGGATGTGTGCTTTTTAAGGATTGAAATAGGATTCATTGCAGCATGGGGCACCTTGGGAGGACACTAGAGAGAATGGGAAGAGGTTGGAAGATCTCAAAAGGAATTTATTAAGGATGAAGTGGGACCTATGGTGGGTATATATAAGAAATGTGAGGGAATTCTTTATTATTTTGGTTTGGGACACCTCACATTAAACTAATCCAAACCACAAACCATCACATGGTTTTTGCCCATGTTTTTTTTGGAAAAGTGATGCGGAAGAAAATATAATATAAGACCAAAGTCTGAAATCCTTAAAATAATGGGGTTTCTTATGCGGAGGTGAGTCGCACTCCCAAGGAAAATAATTTAAAAAGACAAAATGTTTAATATGTTATGAAGGGTCCACTAAATCTTTGTAAAATAAATCAGTCAAACCCAAAATCACATTATTTTGATGGTGAAACATATATTTCCCTAAAATAATGTTTATATTGTTTTATTACATCACTATTTGGTCATTATGATGTAATAAAACACATTATATATTTAAATGGTGTTTAATTTTTCCCCCAAAATTGGACTGTCTCATAAAATTATGAAAAATTCATCATTGGATAATTTCAACATCCTAATTCAAAAAATAATAATTATTTTATCTAAATAATTTTATAAATATGTTAATTTTAACGTTTATATTAAAAAATTACATTTATTGAAAATTCAAGGGTTTTCGAAAAAATGGCGTTCAATCATTAATAAAAATTACAATTGCCTTAATTAAATTATAATATCATTTATATTTAATAATTATTAATTTAATAATAAGAATAAAATATTATTAAAATATTATTTCATTAAAAATCAATTAATTCATCAAAATATTTTTCATAGTTCAACATTAACTAAAAATACTCTTTATGCTTTAAAAACTATTTACAAGGTAACAATAATAAAATGAAAGTATATTAATTAATATATACAAAAATAATATACAAAAACATAGTATTAGGGTCCTGTTAAATAACCCCTTATAACACCCACATTAGACTGAAGAGTAAGATGTGTGATGGTGATAGACTCTTCGGGTGGCTCGAATAACATTGCTGCGGAGGTAATCTTGTCAAATTACACTTCTCTCGTTGGTTTTCCCTCTAGAGCTTAACAGATTGATGCTAGTCTTGGGCAGATCAAGAGAGATGACCAATGATGCATCCTCATTTCCGAGCTCTGATAAATGGGATTCGTATGGGGCATGCCTACTAGATGAGGCCATCACTTCTTTTGTCTGAGTAAATTGGATTTGATAAAGCCCCATATTTATACAAATCAGGTGATCATTGTTCAATTACTATATTAGAAACGGTCACAATTCATAACGTATTTTAAAATCAAAAAACATGAAACCAAAGATGTAGACATTTTAAATAAACAGTTTATATAAAGATACATTTAATTAGATCAAGAGGGATTCCCATTAATGAATGTTTGGGTCGTTAAATTCTCCCACCTTAAGAAAATTTTCCATAAAAATTTCATTTTCCCATAATAAAATAGATGTGGTTCTCTCTATATCAACATTTCCTCTAATTCCCACATCACATCTTAAAACTTTTGGTTTAACCACAACACTTTGATGATGGGAATTTTCTTATTTCGTAGAACTTGTTTTCTATGATCTAAGATCTTCACTGGATTCTCCTCACAAGAATGATCATCCTTTAACTGTACCATGTCTAAATAGAGTACATGTGAAGGGTTCAGTATATACATCCTTAATAGAGATACATGAAAGGCATCTTGTACTTTGGCCATGGTAGGTGGAAGTGCTAGTTGATAGGCCACAACCCCTACATGATCAAGAATCATGATGTGGCCGATGTACCTTGTACTTAACATACCTTTCTTTCCAAACCTCAATACCTTATTCCATAGAGATATGCGAATAAATAACATGTCTCCAACATTAAACTCATGGTCTCGTCAATGGTTATCTTTATAACTCTTCTCTTGAATCTGAGCGGCCTTGATATGTTGCCAAATAGTTTTGACATTTTCCAACATTTCTTCTACTATTTCTGGTCCAAGAAGCTTATGCTCACCGAACTCTTCCCAACACAGGGGTGTTCTACACCTTTTCCTTTAAAGGGCTTCATATGGTGCCATTTGGATGCTCGAGTGGAATTAGTAATTATAAGAGAACTCAACCAGAGGAATATATTAATATCACACTCTTTTAATGTCCATATATCATGATCTCAACATGTCCTCAAGTTATTGGATAGTCCGATGGGATTGGCCATTAGTTGATGATAATAGGCCATATTAATGTTCAGTTCTGTATTCATATCATGTTGAAGATTCTTCCAAAACAAAGTGGTGAAACAATGATCTCGATTGGATACAATAGATAGTGGTACTTCATGACGCCTTACCACTTCCATGATATATATATGGGCTAGTTGATCCAATGACAAATCCTCCTGAATATAAATTAAGTGTCCAAACATTGGATGATGATCCACAGTAACCCAGATTGCATTGTTTCCTATGGTAGACTTCAGAAGTCCGGTGAGAATTTCCATTATGATGTTCTCCCATTTTAATTCTGGTATGGGCAATGGTTTCATCATCCCCATAGACTTCTGCCTCTCTTCCATCACATGCTAACACACCATGCACATTGATGAATATTCAGCAATCTCCTTCATCATATTATCCCAACAATAATTGTCCCAGAGATCTCGATACATCTTTGTGTTTCCTGGATAGATAGAGAAATTTTGACTAGGATAATCATCCAAAATATCCTTCTTCATCTCCTGACATGATAGAACATAGAGCCTCTTACAAAATATCACAATTCCATCTTAATTAACATTAAACTCAGAGGATTTCCCTTTTCCAATAGCTTTCACTTTTTCATAAATTCCCACATCATCCTTTGAGAATCCTTTAACCTTTACAAAAGTGATGGTTTATCAAGAATTTGTCAAAGGATTGATGATGTTTATTTCCTTATGATTTTCATGTCCATCTTCATCAAATATAATTATATTGGATCCTTTTCAGTTATCATCAATGATAGAATAATTGGGTCCTTTCTACATAGGTAATCTTCCACCTAGTTTACTTTCCCATGGTGGTAATGGATTTAGCAGTCATAGTCTTTGATCAGCTCTAACCATCTTCATTGGTGCATGTTCAACTCTTTCTGTGTGATTATATACTTGAGGCATTTGTGTTTCATATATATTTCACACTTCTCCCCAATGAGATAATGCTTCCATATTTTTAAAACGAAGATCACTACAGCCAAGTCAAGGTAATGTGTTGGATAGTTCTGTTCATGAACATTCAATTTCCTTGAATCATGGGCAATGACTTTTTCATTTATCATCAACACACATCCCAAGACCTTCTTCAAAGAATTACTAAATACCAAAACAATTTATCCACTTATGTATAAATTGGGCATGGGTGTTGTGATAAGCCTCCTTTTAATCATCTTGAATCTTTCTTCGCATTCATCATTCCAATAAAACTTTACGCCCTTCTGAGTTAGCTTGGTAATAGGGTTGGACAATCGTGTGAAATTTCTCAGAAATTGTCTATAATATCCAGCTAACCACCAGAAGATATAGATATCTGTTACAGAGGTTGGCCTCCACTGTCTCTCAATTGCATCTGTTTTGGATGGATCCACAGATATCCCATTTCTAGTGATGATACGGCCCATGAAAGAGACCTCCTTCTACCAGAACTCACACTTTTTGTACAAGGCATATAGCATCTCCTTCTGCAAGGTCTCTAGTATAGTTCTTAGATGCTCATCATGATCCTTCATGGTTTTGAAGTATATCAGAATATCATCTATAATGACTACCAAATTTTTTAGGTAATCACTAAAGACTCTATTAATCATGTCCATGAAGATTTATGGAGAATTATTGAGTCCAAAAGGCATTACTAAATATTCATAGTGCCTGTATCTTGTACAGAAAGTTTTCTTGGCGATATCTTCCTTATTCACCCTTACATGATAATATCCGGACCGAAAATCTATCTTGGAGAAGTAATGTGCTCCAATCAGCTAATCAATCAAGTTATAAATTCATGGGAGAGGATACTTGTTCTTTATCATGATTCTTTTATGCTCACGATAATTGATGCAAATGTTCATTGGCACATCCTTCTTCTTGATGAAGAGGACTAGTGCACCCCATGGTGAAGCACTTGGACGTATAATCCCTTTATCAAGATTCTCATGTAGTAGTTTCTTCAGTTACTAAACCTTGAAAAAATACATTCTATATTGAGTGTTTGATACTAGCAATGCCCTAGGAATAAGATCAATTGAGAATTCAACATCTCTTATAGGAGGAAGGCCAAGCAATTCCTTGGGAAACACTACAGCTAATTCCTTCACAATAGGCATGTCTTCTATGATGGGTTCCTCCTCAATCATCTAATCCAGATATGCATGCTCGTATGGTAATAATATCCATTCTTGAGATGATGGAGCAACAAATGGTTCATCTTCCTCCTTGCACTTGTAAAGAATCGAGGGTTGATTCTCTACATGTAGAGTGATTTCCCTCTCACGGAAATTTATATTGGCTCTATATAATGAAATAAAATACATTCCATGAATTGCATCAAATTACACCAGATGGATTATGACAAGGTTTTCTGGGAAGTTTAATCTATATATTATGACAATGGAGGAGTTATAATCATGGGATGCAATGATTTCCCCATTTTCGCTACTCACCGACATATTCACTTCCATTATTTGTGGTGGTGTTGGGATTGTTCTACTAACAATTCTAGATATAAATGAATGTGTAGAACCTGAATAAAAAATTATGTTCACTATTCACGAATGAATAACTAGTGTACATGTCACCACATCATTGTCAGGGTTCACTTCAGCAGTAGTGATTGAATAAGCATTCCCTTTTTTCCTTGGAGGTTGTTGTTTCCCTCCAAAAACACTTTTCATAAGGCATTGATTTGCAAGATGTCAGGGTTATTTGTAGTTCTAGCGATGAACCACATGTTGTGGTTTTAAAATAGCATTCCTCTATTATTTTGCAGCCACAGTTCATTCTTGTTGACAGTTAATAGCCAGGTTCCCTTCTCTTCCACACCTAAAGAATTTCCTCGTCCCCTTCAGACAGTCTCTGGGGTGATTATTTATGCACCTTTGGAAAGTGGGGTACTGGATCATCTTAGCACCATTGGATTTATCCATCAGACCCCCAACATTGAAGTCCACCTTACACTTCTTATTCCTAGGACACACCTGAGATTTTCCAATCTCCATTTCGACCTTGAGGAAATATCTGACAATTTCCCCATAGCAGTTGAATTCATGGATTACCATTACTTTCCACATGCAAGGTTTCAGCCCACCAAATAAGTGATAAACCTTGCATTCGGGGGTAACAACAAAGCTGAATCCATATCGTGCAAGCCTTGACATGTTTTCCTTGTATGCTCTAACATATTCATCACATTTTTCATGAGGGAAAGGAATTCCCTTTCCAGATTATGCAGGTGGGTGAGTGAAAAATATTCATTGAAAAACAACTTCCATAAATCCTTCCATTACAACGCCCTGATCTCCTTCTTAGGCTTTGTATTTTTGATCATCTTCTACCATTGATCAGATTTCCCCACCATGTGACAAGTAGCTAGGAGATCCTTCTCTTGTTCAGAACATTGAAGGTTGGAGATGATATTTTCAACGGTTATGATCCATTGTTCTGCAATTGAAGGATTGGATGATCCATTAAAATTAGGATGCATTTGTCACATGAAGCTCTATATAGAAAGTTGTTCTTCCATAGGAGGGTTGAATGTTTCTCATGACCCATGTATCTATTCAAATATAGATTTATTTTAGTGTGAAGCATGAAACTGTTCGTGATTAACACTCCCATTGGATTGCACATATCATTAGTGAAATCATCACATTGGTCATCACATTGGTTGTTAGCCCGAGTCCTCTTATTAAAGGACATTGGAAGGAAGGAATGGAAAGTTAGGGGTAACACATAAAGGGTAATCCAAATACAATACTGATGACTTATAAATAACTTGTTTTTCTTTTTCATAATAATGTATTGGATTTAGTCTAAGTTATCCATGATCCACTTTCTAACATATATTTCCTATTTAATTGTTTTCCCTAAATAAGGGTTAATAATAATCTTATGAATTTACCAAAGCATATTCCCCAGAAGTGTCGAAACCAATATTGCAGCAAAGCCTACTTTTGTGAAGCATTTCCCATTTGATTCTATCTCAAAGCGGTGTTTTTGAGTTTTACCCCTAGGATACATTTGTGCCAGAGCCGCCTCTACCTACTCATATCCATACGGGGATGTGTTTTCTTGATAAAACACTTACTCAATACTCCCAAAAATTATGGATGTTTTTATTATACTTGTTGTTTCCTATATGGCATTACAAGTGTTTTCTAGTCATAATCCCAATAATAACCAAACATATCCTATGATACCAACTATAACAACCATGCTTTTTATTAGACAATTAAACATTATATATTAAATAAACATCACTTGACACAACATTAGAAGATTGATATGCATAGTTTATTTGGGGTTTAGGATCATTACATAAGAATATAAAACATGAAATATAACATCTTTATTGAAAACCTCACTTACATGACCACTAAATTCCCTCATACTTAGCACTGCAAGCGATAACCGTAGGACATGTATAAGAAATGGGTGACCTATAAAGACAAGTAAGGGAATAATCATAGAGTAACATGAAGAATACAATATAATTTAGACAATAGTAATATCAATAGAGAAAAATAGAAGTATAAACATAGTTACAAGATAGAGCATGATAATCATAAAATTGAAATGTGGAAACAAAACTTGACATGGAATTAGCTTGATCCAAGGATCATTTCAAATAGAGCATGAGTAAATCCTCATGGAACATGAAGCATGAGTAAGCCCTCATTACACTTGAACAAAAATGAGTAAACACCCATTGAACATGACGTATCACGATACAATACTTTACCCAATGCATTGAATCACATTTAGGTGGCACCCTTCTAAAACATTTCATTTTGTGCATAAGTGTTCTTCA
This sequence comes from Viscum album, assembly GCA_963277665.1. Classification (NCBI taxonomy): domain Eukaryota; kingdom Viridiplantae; phylum Streptophyta; class Magnoliopsida; order Santalales; family Viscaceae; genus Viscum; species Viscum album. The sequence goes on from OY728143.1 coordinate 1,023,930,965, forward strand.
TGGATCACAAAACATTAAATCATTAAATATAATGGTTTATTACAACAATAAATTACTATTGAATACATACATGAAACTCATTAAACAATGAGTAAATGTGCATAAAGGTGAATACCCCTGATAGGTAAATGGGTATTCTATTCACTACATAATGACTTTGGCTTGGAAAAGCACGGTGCAATTTCGGCATCATAATGGCATGAAATAAGAACTCATAAAAATGGTAGATCAGAGAGAAAGTAATGTCTCATCATATTTACATGAAATGGTCAGTAAGTGGGTTATATTGTTACATGTCCCAACAAATGTAATGGAATTTAGATTCATGATACAAAATAATTGCTTGAATGTAAATGAGGAGAGAGAATTTCCTTTCGGAATTTTGGTATTGTAACATGTGTACATGAGATTTAATTTAATGAGAGAGAAAGGGATATCCCATCATTTAAAAATAAATAGGGACTTATGGGAGACTTATTATACCATACCCCAACATTTATAATTAAAATTAAAAGGGTATAACAATTTAATGATTATTGAAAAAAATGAGAAATAATGAAAAATACTTACATGGAAGTGTGCTTCAAAAGGCTTGATAGAGACTTATTGGGAGCTTAGAGAACCTTGTTAGGATTATAGATATATAAGGGAAGAGGTTGGACGAACTAAAAAATGATTTTAGTGAGGTGGATGTGGGACCTTGGGTGGGTTTATATATGAAATGTGAGGGAATTATTTATTATTTATGTTTGGGATAGCTCAAATTAAACTAATCCAAACCACAAACCAGAGCATTTTTTTCACATTTATTATAGAAAAGGGAAGTGGGAAAAAATATTTAATAAGGTCGAAGTCCGATCTTCTTAAAATAATTGGGTTTCATATGTGAAGGTGAGTCGCACTCCCAAGGAAAACAATTTAAAAATACAAAATGTTTAATAAGTTTGAAGGGTCCATTAATGATTTTTAAAATCAATAAAATAAACACAAAATAACATTAATTTAATATTAAAATATATATTGGGTGAAAATAAAGTTTATTTTATTTTTTTACATCACTATTCGGTATTTATGATGTCATAAAACACAATATATATTTAAAAGGTATTTAATTTTTACACAAAAATTTGACTGTCTTAGAAAATTATGAAAAAATCACTATTGGATAATTTTGACATCATGATTCATGAAATAATAGTCAATTAATCTAAATAATTTTCTAAATAGTTTAATTGTCCCTTATAGAATAAAAACTGTCATTTATCAAAAATTCATGGGTTTTGACAAAAATCGAACTCAAACCTTAATAAAAATTACAATTGCATTCATAAAATTATACGATGATTTATATTTAATAAAAATTAATTAAATAATAATAAATTTTTATTACAATATTATCTCATTCTAAAATCCACTAATTAATCAAAATAGTTTTCTTAGTTGAACATTAACTATAAATACTATTTGTTCTTTAAAAACTATATACAAGGTAACAATAATAAAATGAAAGTATATTCATTATTTTATTCAAAAATAATATAAATAACCATAGTATAGGGTCTTGTAAAATAACCCCTTATAACACCTACATAATACCGAAGATTAAGGTGTGAGATGGTGAAAGACTATTGGGGTAGCTCGGATAACATTGCATAGTTGGTAATCTCTTTCAACATCCACTTCTCTGACTGGCGGTCCTACTCGAGCTTAACATATTCAAGCTCAGCTTGGGAGTGGTGAAGTTCAAATCTCAAAGACACACACACTTTTCCGAGCCTTGAAAAATGGGCTTTGAATAGGGAACGTCTACTAGATGAGTCCATCATTTCATTTGTTTGATTAAATTTGATTTGTTAAAGCCATATATTTATACTAATCATGTGATCATTATTCAACGGCTATATTAGAAACAGTCATAATTTCTAATAGTATTTAAAAATCCCAAAACATAAAACCAAATAATTTGACATTTTATATAATCATTTTACCTAAAGAGTCATTTAATTAGATCCGTAGGGACTTCCATTAATGAATGTTTTGGTCTCCACAAAAATAATAAATAAAATATAATAGTTTTCCAATTAAATGTTTAGTGAATTAATAAGAATGTAGAATAACCATTTCTGATGGCTAGACTCTATGGTGATACCTCACATCAATCTATACATATTTCAATAATTCCTAAGATATCTCTGATCAAGGTATATGTCATGAATTGACTGGTTCTAATTTATACAACTGATCCAACCACAATCAATAATCACAATGAATTGAAATTGTGTTCCCATATATATATCCATAAAACCATGAAAAATAAGAATCTAAATATCTCTATCATTATATCCGACTCACATCTAACCAAGAAGATCCAAGGAACCCATCCTTGTCATTATCTATTCTAAATACAAGGAACATGAAGTATGAGGTATTTAATGTATCAGGATTCATCAAAATTTAGGTCTCCCCCCATGGATTTTTTATTCATTTATACAAGAGAAATCAATGGAGCACATCTTTTGAAATTCACATGGTTACCCATTATTAATCCATGAAATTAACTAAAAAAATTCAATATATAATTTGTTACTAGAATCCAAGGGATTGCTTCCATTATGAATTGATTGTAATTAATAAGTGAGGAATCCTAATAAGATCATGTAATTCCTCGTCCTCATAAATAATTATATATAACTGGGAATCCTATGATGTTATCCATAAGTAACCAATAACCTAATCTATTATCACTCAATGAATCCTACCATATTACATTAGATCTGAATCATTGTTATGATTCCCATGTCCATATACTCAATCCAATTTGTTCAATGATTAACTAATTAGGAATCTAATTCGATTAGTCCCCATTTATAAATTTCTTATCGAGGAAAATTATCATTTCCAATCATATCACTCATTCTATTAACTCTACAAGGATGGATTTTAATTGATCCTTATTTTGAAAAGATATTCTAAATCTATTGTCAAGATAAAATAGGGTATTATTTACTATCTATATGGGACTAAAAACTATAAGGTTTCTTATTGTCCCAATATTTAATGAAAATAGATCCTAAAAATTTATATTTTTATTATTTTAGATATGGTCCCATTAATATACCATTTTATATACCAATAAATTTATGAAAAACCTATTCTATGAGATAAGTGGATAATCATATTTGGAACTGCATATATAAGGGGTCTAGAAAAAAATAGCTAAGGGTTTAACTTGGGACTATACATATTGGGATTGTTAAATTAATTCTTAGTTCCTCATCATTATGGACACTGAGATAAATCCACTATGAAATATTAAATATTAAACATGAATATGGGTTATTTAAAAGACCACCAAAACTATTTATAACAAATTTCCATTAAATTCTAGCCGAAATATTATTTCTCATGATCAGCCAAGGCCAATGGACAATTCCAAACCACATGTGACTCAATGTAACATTAAAAATCTATATCAATTAATTTTAATATAATAATAACTAGTGAAAAACATATAAATATGAAAAAAATACAATCAGTGCTAAATCACAAATAACATTCTTGATACACCCAATACATAATAAATAGGATGAAATATCTTTTGTAGTCACATTCCAACCTCTGAACACCCAGATAGTCAAAATAACTGTCAACCAAAACATAAACCATAAGTGAAAATATATAATTATTCCCAAACCAGTAAAAATTCAACCGACCATATACCTCCAGTGAAATTATGGGGTTTTATGTGTATGCATCGTCTTAGGAAGCTATGTCACTATAAAGTAAGTATGTTTCATTTCTCTAGATGATTCCACTATCATCTGATGGAATTTTCTCTGAAATTACAAATTAGTAAAACATGGATCTATATGGAGATGAAGAGTAGAATATGAATGTTCATCGAGAGGCAAGTATTTTTGGAAGTTTCCATGAATCAGATCCCAATGCCGCCCTATATAAAGTGGGTAAATAGGATTGCATGATGTGATCTACTTGGATTCTACAAGTCAAATTAAAGCGAGAGAGAGTTTATTTCACATCAAATGAGTGATTGGGAAATTGTAATTCTTTAATATAAAATACCAACCAGTCATTTAGTGGGGACCATCTATTTTCTAATGGTTGCATGATATATTCTAAGCCACCCACCTATCTATTGAATATTCCAGACACTTATAAGATAATCCTGATCCATTTTTTTATTAACAAAAATTAATATCCAATGTCTCCAAGTCATCAAAAATCATTTACATACTTTATTTCAAAACTAAACCATTATCTATATATAAATTCAATTTCTTATTGAAAATTCAAAACCAAATACATGTATAGGGTATTACATCTATGTCCTAACATAATATAGATAAAATTATTCTAACATTTAAATAATTTTTTTTGCATATTTTTGTAAATATAAATTTTTTTATTTTAAGTAAGAATTTATATTTTGAATTTATGAGAATAACTAAAAAATCATGTAATTAAATAAAATAAAAATAATGTTCTCCTGACTCATATAGAATATTTTGATTACATAACTATCTTGGTTATGTAAAAAATAATATTTTGATTAAACCAAGAGGGATAAATTCATTCTTTTTATGGAAACTACTTAGTGTATGTCATGCTTTTATACATGGTAAATAAATAAAAACCCTTTTAGGGGAGCATATTAATTAGATAAATATATTATAATATAGCTTCATTTATATGCACGTGCACCATTTCTTGTTGATTTAAATGGAGGATATTAAAAAATTATAATTATTTTTAATGACATTAATATAAATAAATATTTTAAATAATGATTTTTAATTAAATTTAGTTTAATAAATTCATGGAATAGAAGACTAATTTTGAGAGTGTTTTTGGTAAGAAAATTATGAAAATAAACATGGAGAATTTAATTGAATGTCATAACTAATTGATTATTGTTTAATTTAGGGAACATGAGATTATATCCCCACTCACTGTTCATTATACACCACAATGGATTGATGTATGTGAATGTATAAGAAAAACTATGTTGAACATGGGAATGTCAATGATGAGTCTTAATAGTCTTCAGTTATCATTTTTAGAATATGTGTTTCATACAGTAAAACACATTTTGAATTGAGTTGCAAATAATGAAAAAATACTAATCCATATAAACTATTATGTTGAAATAAACCTATATTTTCACAAATAATAGTTTGGGGTTTGGAGTAATTCGTTATGTACACATATAGGAACAAAAATTCATCCCAAGGGACTAAATGTTTATTTATAAGATACTATAATTAAACTAGAAAAAATGACCTATACAGCCCATCTAATAAAAAGGATATTATTGACCTTAATCATATATTTATTAATAGGGATCATATATATATATAATAGATTGTCAAGATAGCACACACATTGATGATGTTTTTACATAGGAAAAACATGATATGTAATAAGAATCGATTCCAAATATCCCCATGGAATGGGAAACTCCAAAGACACATGATTGCTACATGAGTATAATAAAGTGCAGAGAACTATAATGATATGGAATTATATTAAATAATGATGGGGAATTGTATTTAGATTGGAATAATTATCTTATAACCTATAATGAATCAAGAAGTTTTTTATTAGGTTTCATATGGAATATAACCGTAAATTTTAAAATGGATTCCATCTGTGAGGACCTTGTATGAAATTTGGTATATTCTCACGTTGATATAAGGACTCTTAATTAAAAATGGTAATTTGATAAGTTACTAGACATGGATTGAAATATCAATAATTATAATGAATGAATAATTTTGAATAGATTTAAACACCATCATGGAATATTTTATTATTTATTTTGTTACAAATGTATATGATAAAATACATTAAAAATATATATTTCATCAACTTGTAACACGACTGTGGTGTTTTATATATGGTTTCTAAAATAAATTTCCTTAATCATATCCTTAAAAAATATGTCTATATGACAAAACTAGAAGGGAATATGACTCCAAATCCTGAAAATAATGTATGTGACTTCTCAATATTAATTTATGAATAGTATAAAACATCAATGTAATGGAATATTTGTTTTGATGAATCCATAATAGAATTGAGACACATAAATATTGGGATTTATCCCTATGTCTATGAGTAGATTACTGAAAGTGTAATAATTTTTTTATTAGTATATGTTGATGACATATTATTTATCAAAACTGAAATACCATCCATATAGAATGTTAAGAATTAGATAAACTGATTCTTATTTATGAAATACCTTGGTGAAGCTGTATATAATATTGGGACCAAGATATATCATGATAGATTGACATGTTCTATGTCAATGTACACACCATGATAATATATTAACGGGATTAAATATAGAAAAATTTTATAAGGTATTTTTGTAATGTCACATGGTATTTATCTCTCTAAAAATTAGTACTCAAACTAATGAGAAGATATAGAAAATTCCAAGAATTATATATGAATTATTGATAGAATCAGTAAATTGTGATACATTACATATTTGGTTATATATTTATTATGTCATAAGTGTGGTATACAAGTATAATTTTTATCAAACTAGTCACCATTGGATGGAAGTCATGATAACACATAACGATTTGGGGTGTACTGAGGATATAATCATGGTTTATGGAAGAGATTAAGAAGTAATACTCATGGAAGAAATGTATTCTAGTTTAAAAACATATTAAGATGTTCTGATTTCATAATTGGTATATATTTTCACTCCCATTAGGGGTTGTGTGAGCTGGGGGAGCTCCAAATAAGTCATGGTTTCTGATTTTATAATATATTATGAGTATATTAATGCTTATGATGATACTAATGAAGATGTTATGATACAAAACATCATTCATGATCCTGATGTGGGGCCAAAATATAAAGAATATATGTAACTATATTAGGATAATATTATTGTATTGTTTTATGCAATGGATATAATGTCACATTATTAGTCAGAGCATATAATTTAGAAATATAGTATTTTGAGTGATTTTTCTTTGAGATATTACATTTCAGAATATAGGGGATCCATAGAAGGAAATATGATTAATCTAAATAAAATTTTAGTTATTAATAAACACACGAACATCTATTGATTTCTAGTGAACTTAATGTCACCAATATTTGTCCCTAGTCCATTTGTGATATTTTCAGAGTTATTATAGTGAACAATATTTTTCATATCAAAACATTACAATTACTAGATGAATATTAATTAAATGACATTAAGATGCAGGCTTCTATCATTTTTGGTTACTGTCTTTGAAAACCTAGACACAGAAACATCTATTTCAAAAAATATTTACATAGTATTTGATATAGTTCTTCGTAACAAAACACTTTATAACAATATGAAACATAATTTTGTTCCTATTTACATGGGGAATGGAAACATTGGAAATGGTGAGAACATATGCACAATATGGGTAAACAAGGGAGATATAAATTATCACATAAGCCTATAATTATTACAAGGGTATAAGAACATGAACATAATAAAAGAAAATCATATATATCATCTCCTAGATCCAAATATTTAATCATGGAAGAAATTTCATCATTTTAAAAGAAATGAATCATAATGGAAAAAATGATCATGTTCCATGAGAATATAGCATCATCACATGATCATTTTATTAAAGTGTGGAAATTTTATAGGTACAATAATAACTATATAAATATAATTTTAGTGGTACCCACTATGAAATTCATAACATGATAGTCTTTAGATATCGTATTGTGTCTGTATTTTCAGATTGAGATAACCTCATATGTACCTTTTTCATCCATGAATGGGATAACCTCTTATGTACCCTCTTAATGTCATCCTTGGATAACCTATTGTATACTCTTAGTGTTCATTGATCTTTTACCAATGAATGGAAGGGAAATATAAATAAATTCACTACCATCACATTTTTAATGATCTATTTACATGTACTGTAAAATATTACTAAAACATTCAGCATAATAGAACTCGTGGAAAAGAAAAAAAATCATTAATATTTCATTATAATTACCATAAACTAGATAGATAAATAATAAATGTTGTATCTATTGATCATATACCTAGTAAGTCATAAGTAACATAAAATTATTTTATAATATATGGAATTTACCTTTATAGAACAACATGACTATTTATTTAGGAAAATAGAAATTTCATTTTTTAATTTATATATTAAAATATAAAAAAATTTCTAATTTTTTTGAAAAATATTTCATCAAAAATACCTTTAGAAATAGGTAACCGAATTTTGAATTCATTGAATGTTCATGAAATATATAGATTCCATTTATTCCATTTTCATTTAAAAAATATTCCGCTAATTTTTTTTAAAAAAATTATGAAGAACTTCATTTAAATGAAAAAAACATTCCTTTAAATTTATTTTATAAAATATAAAATAATGATAAAAATGTAGTTTAAAATTTGTATGATAATAGTAAAAAATTTCTTAATAAAAACCCCAAACCATGTAGCTCAGAACAAATGAATAACTTTATTACACATATATTAATAAAAAAGCATTAAATCCTAAAATACAGAATAATTTAGTAGTTCAAGAAACATTATAAATACAAGATACCAATTTAGCAATGTCAATAGAAAATGAAACAAAATAGATAACAAAATAATATTCAAAAAAACTTTTAAACCTCATTCGTATGAGTCCTCTTCAAACCTAAAAATAGAAAAATATAATGGTGATCTAAAATCCTATGTATGGTTGAATTAAAATATATTACATAACAAATAAATAATAAATAATCAATATAAAATGGTAAATAATATAAAACACATTCTATTTAAATAAATACATAAGGAAAAAACAATATATTAATGTAAATAAGAGATTATGCATGCAATTTAATCAATTCGATGTGAATGAAATGAATCCATATATATTTTTCATATTGTAAATATCATGCATAATAAAAAATAAAATCTAAATTTGTGAAATTTGTAACTATTGGACATCACGTCTAAGGTTTATGAAAACCAATACCATCATGATCATTCAAACTATATATTATAGAAATATGTATAACCACATTTAATATGGTATACTGATTTGTTTCCTGAGACATATCTATGCATCGAGGGGATATATTATTTTCATGCCCCACCCTTCACTACTAGTCCCCAAAATTTCTTTTATAACTAATTATTGTTCTAATTTTAATACAGTTTTTCTTTATCATAAAATATCAATATCATGTAAAATATATTTATTTATCAATATTTTCCCAGTAAATCAAATAAATTTTAAAATAAAAATTATAACTAAAATTTTTATACAGTTTATGATTTTCAAATCAATCCTGAAAATATTTCGTTATTTATGTGAAATGTAATTTCCAAAAAAAACATTCATATGGATGTGATTTTTTCAATATAAAGTAAACACTCAAATAATAATGTGAGATTGTTTAATAACTTTTACCAATTTGAAATTTTCAAGACAAACTCCCATGCATGAGATAATTCAAATTAAAACAAAAAAACATGAATAATTACTTATTCATGATAATATATGTAAATGGGTAGTATATACAACCTATGAAAGGTAATTTTTGAGTACTAGAAAATAACACTCAAAAGAATTTAAATCGGGAAGAAGTCTCTTACCTCACACATCATGTAGGTTGAACACTATTTTACCTCATATATAATGATTTTTAAAATGCTAATAACATATTATATAACTATTTTAATATTTATAATATAAAATATTATCCCTTTATAACAACTTACATCCATTTCCTAATAATATTTCATTATTTTCATTATTATATGTGTTAGTTTCCATGTTTTTGTAGTATGTTTTAACTCATTAATTTTTTTTACAGAAATTATGATTTCATAATTTCTAGAATATAAAACATGATTTAAATATAATATATATTAATTAAATATGTATCTATAGTTATCGTTGATATTTTCTCATAGTAAATAAAGTACACATTTCATGAAACATTATGTTGTATGAATGCATGAGCGATGCTTCCATTTTATTATCATATTTAAATAATGACAAGTAAATTATATATATACATATTATCAATTTATTATATTATTTATGAAATATATAAAAAATATTTTTATTAAACCCATCTTTATTACATTCCTTGAATAGTGAGGACATGTCACATCGCTTCACGAGAAGGTAATCAGCTATACACTCGAGCGATATAAGAATATTCCAAAAAATATATAATTCATGAATATATGTGTGATATGATAGTTCCGTAATAATAATAAAATCATAACAATCATATATTTCATAGATAAACTATATTTTCATCATTATTCTTAACCATGACCTGTGTTAATAGAAAAAGAACAACATCAGTTTGTAAGGTGGTAGTCTACCTTACCGAGGAAAGATAAATCTGTAACCCATTTTCTAGAAATTTGTGATGATATGGGCCGTACCCATGAAATAAAAACATTATATTTAATATTTTGAGGTTATTACATCATCATGGTATAATAATTATCGAAGTCTGTGGATATAGAAATGGGAAAAAATGATTTGGGTATAACATTACCTCTTCATAAGGTATTCTCAATAGTGTTTCACTAATTCCTTCATAAATTGGATTTATTCCCAATATACGGATTCAATGATGAGGATATAAATGTTTGGGAGTAATTATAATAGGTATTTTTTAAAATAATTTGTAAATAATGATTTTAAGTGAGAGAAGATGGGTGGCATTTTCTATATTTGGGAGAGGTCACAATTGGTATTTTTAAATAAAGTAAATTAAAACCATGTTTTTACCTTCCTTAAGACTCCCATAATACACAAAAATATATCCATAAAGGTATAAATCCCAATAATGGTCATCCAATGGCTTATTAAGGGGCTTATAAATCAATTTTCACCTAATGTTTAAAGATTAGCCCATTGGTAAACTTTTTTTTATCCTAATCATAATAATTAATTTTAAATGATTTCCCTGATCATTTTGGAAAAAAATTAATTTTAAAATATCATATATTATAAAATAATTTTATTAAAAATAAGGAAGCTGTTTTATTAAAGTCAAAAATCCAAATGGTAAAAAAACTAATTTAAAATCAATCCTGCAGATGAGACAACAAAGCTGTTTTTTAAAGTGAACCTGGTGGATGCGGATGGCACGAGAGGCATGGTGGAATCAACATTTGGTGCTGCGAGGAAGACACTATATGTGGCATATGTGGTGAGCGGTGGGCTACTACCGGCCAAGGGATGCGGGAACTTGATGGCGATGACAAGGGATGCGGGTAAGGGCTCTGGCGGCGCGAGCCCATCTTAGGCAGGCGTTAATGTCTTCAATGCCTCGGGGCCTGTCGAGGGAGGTGTCGAGGGAGGTGTCGAGGGAGGTGTCGAGGGAGGTTTTAGGGAAAAGGATATTTTTGTGGATGCTGGAAAGAAGGCCCAAAAGGACATATCTACTTCACTTGATGGATTTGTCTCTGTTGGAGCAGGTACAAATGAACAAGCTTTAGAGATTTCTGAGCTACATGAAAGGTTGGTAGTGCTCTCTCCTTTGCATATCTTAAATGTGGGCTTGATTCTTCTACTAAAAAAAGGGGAATACTGCGCACATCAAATCAGATCCTATTGCGTTCTCTGAAAGGCTAAAATGGGTGAGTACTCAATCATTGCTCACCTTTTCCTTCATAATAGTACAAAACCTATAAAAATTTGTGACCTAAAGGAATGTATTTCACTAATTTGGGGCTTCTCAACATGGATGTGTGTCTCGCTTCGTTGGGGATATTTAAATGTGATTTTCACCATGAATGAATTAAATGTTCGAGCATGGGGCTTTGGTTCCATTTCCCTCAAACCAGTAATTATTCATTTAAGGGAATGTGATAAAAGTTCAACCCTTTGGAAGTTGTTAGCACTATGAATCAGATTTGGTTTAGGGTTTAGTGCTTAAATTGGATACTCTAGAATTCTAAAATATTATATGATATTACGTTAACCATTGGTATACCAAAAAAATTGATAAGGAGACTGAAGTTTCCGTTTTTTCCACTTTACTAGGTTTATGGTTGAGATTGAAATGGGATCAACTCTTATTGACAATGTGATGCTTGCTAATGATGAGGATATTATTGTGTTGAAGACTTTTTGTGCAAAAATGCCTACGTTCTGCAAGGACTGCAATGTTATTGGTCATGATTTATCATCTTTCCAGTGTTCTTTAGTGTGAAGCTTTTGTGCATTGTGTTCCCATAATGTCAATAACTATCTCAAGAAGGAAAATTCGGCCTCTGCTGGGAAATCTGAATCACAGTTGGTTCCTGAGGATGATAAAGACATGGTTAAAAGCATGCAAGAGATGAGAATAGTTGCTAATCACGTTGAGAAAGAGGTGTAAGGTTCCTCTCATGAATCGACATCTAAAGTTGATGTTATGGGCGACCGACCAGATTTACCCATGTTATGTACATTCCTTGAAAATTAAATGCACTCTTGGGAAGGGATTTATACGGATGCAGAAAATGTCTAACATGGTGATACTACGATTAAACGAAAATAACCGAAAGGTGAGGAAGAAACACAGCTCATGGATGATCAATTGTTATTTCAAGAAAAATTGATTCCCTCTGTGAATCGAAAATTTAGACAAACATTAGATTATGGCTCCCAAGTCATCTTTAAGGCTTTTCACTCTTCTAAAAAACCTTTTGTGGATAATGAAGTATTTAATCCTGTTTCTCACAAGGAGACACCACCCCCGGTTGCTTTCGAAATGGCGGTTGAGAAGACAAGAGTTGGGTAAATGATGAATCTAGTAAAAACAAATGATTCTTATGAAAATGGAATAGAGGATAGCTCGTGTTCTGATTGCAGTGATACTAAGACACTAGAGGAAAGGCTTCAAGTTCCTGCGAACATGGAAAGTCTATGAAGAGGGCGATCAAGAGGTCGGGGAAGTGGCCATGAAAGAGCGGAGCTGATTTCTCTCCAAGAATAAGAACGAAGGCTAACCGAGCGTCTACTAAAAAAGGTTAAGAATTAGTCCTTGTTTTGTTGTTTCTCGGTTTTTCCTGAACACTTTCCTTTCTTTTGTCATTCTCTTTCTTTTAATAAAGGTGCCATTGCCTTTAAAAAAAAGAAACATCTCAATTAAATTAAAAAATTACACAAATCTAATTTGAGCATTATTTTTTTGAAAATTATTTTTATATTGAAAAATAAAATTTATTATAGTGACAGAATTTATTTATAAAATATGTACTCTATTGAAAGGAAACACAACTACCATTAAAATATATAGGTTTTATGCATAAAATTGTATTTTTCATATATTATGCTGATAAAATATAATGGATAAATATAAAAAAGTTTTTGATTATATAATTTGTAATTTTCATTAAACACATACTTATTATTAATTATATTAATTTATTATGCTAAAATTACTTTGGAAAAAACAAAATAGTTTTATTTTAAAAACATTTCTATAATATTTAGTTTTTTTAATTTTTATTTATAATTATTTCTTAATAAAAAAATTAAAACATATATTCGTATAAGTTATATAATACTATTAAAACCCACCAATTTAAAATCTATGATATAATTTTCATTTTAAATAATTATACTAATAATTTTCTATGAAACTTGGTCCTATGTGTGAAAAAATCCTTTGAAGAAAGTAATTTTTCTGTATAACACAATCTAGCGACATATTGTGTGAATTTATGGAGATAGAATATATTAAAAAATATATATTATAATGTTATGAAATTTTATATTCCCTTCTACTGTAGGTGCTTTTTGTCATACATTATGTCAAATATGATTTTCATATTTTAAATTTCCAAGGTGTTACATTCTCCCCATATTAAATAAATTATGTCCCCACAACTAATAATTCATCTCATTAATATTGGTTTTGAAATTTGAAAATTTATTGGTTTAAAAAAAAGAATTATAAATATATAAATAAATTATACTATTAAAAAGAGTGACAATAAGTGAAAAAGTCATCTAGAATAATAACATAAGTAGATTCCATGATAATTGATCCAAGGTGGAAATGAGAACATAGATATGAACGGGAAAATAACAAATAAATTATGATAAGGAGCGATAGAGAAAATTGATCACAAGAAAGTTGGTGATATAGAAAAAGGTAAATGTATAATTACCCCCCCCCCACCGGTATCCTAGATCTGATTCTTTAATTCGTTTCATTGACATAAGATACAAGTGATTTAATCCCAAAGGACCGAATGTTTCAGTAGTCATGGTAAACTAGATACATACATGAAATAAATATTAAATTTTAATACATAAAATTGAAAATAGTTTCCTCAAGTATTCCATTATATACTATTTTTTTTCCTTATATATCAGTCATAATATATGTGTTGGAATCTTTGGGAATTATTGAAACATATAAAAGGGGTGATCTTCCTTTCATTGTATGGATATACATACAATAGAATATGTCATAAACAATCACACATGATTATGGAGAGGTGAAAAAATGAAACAAATTATATATAATCAACAACCTTAGAATAATACGGTGGGAATGTAAGGTAATCAAATAATAACATATAAATATTTAGATTAGAATTAAAACTTACCATTGATATCCTAAGAGTGGAGTAATCAAATGTAGTATGAACAACTCATATCATCATGATGGAATGTGTAATGTGGGAAATTATAAACAAATCATCAATGATTCAACCATGAAATCGTACATAATCAGGTAATACATTATCCCAAACCAAAACTAGTTTTATTATGACACCTAATAATGCATCACATGGTAGTAGCGGGCCCTGACCGACACTTACTAAGTACTATGTATCATGTGATCTACCAATTCATCGAGGGGATATAACATTCAATGTCCGACAAGTAGTTGTTGAATAATGAAATGTGATATTAATAACTCATATCATAACAATTGAATTCAAAATGTGGGGTGTCATAAAAATATTTCCAATGTTTTAGCCAATGAAGCATAAATAATTAGGTAATACTTTAACCAAAACCCAAACTAGTTTGAATCATGATACCTACCAATGAATCGAGAAAATTTTGTAGGCACCACATGAAAAATATGAATCCTAATTAATTCTTCATAGGAATTGGGTGAAACATATTCGTTATAAACATTTATATAAAAACTGCTTATAAAATTTGAAAACATTAACTATAATCTATGAATGTTATCAAAATAGAAAATACAAAGTCAAACAAAATCACAATACATTAAATGTTATTTTGAAAATGATATCATAAGATATAAATCTCAATCAAGAATGAGATCTGAAAAATGTATGTTGATATATATGAAAATACTCTAATAAAATTATTAATTTTTTTGAGAAAATTTATCATTTATAATTCGAAATAATTTATTTAAAATGATGTGATATTTTAAAATAAAATAACTCATTGAATAAAATCACGTAAACATGTAAAATAATCATCAAGAAATATTTTTTTCATTATGGTTGAAAAATCTGTTCATTTTTTATTTTAAAATGGATTCTTTCTATATTTCTCTCAAAAACTTCATAAAGTACCACATTTAAAATCCAATGAAAAAATTCCTTTCAAAAAAAAATTTAAAATTTGTACATGGGTAAAATTATTTTAATCATTTGTAAGGTAATATTAAAAACCATTTTGAAAACATTTTTATATAAAAAGTACATGGAAGAAAAATGTTCCTTAATGGTGAATTACACATAATCAATATTGAATAATAATGAGATTGCGAAATAACCATTACTTATTAATAATCAGTAGCATCATATTCATCATGAAAGAAAAAAATATATGGACATTAAAAAACCATATTGTTAAGAATAATATGCATAAATAAAATTTATGAGATGAAAATGCCTTACCATAGGTTTTATTTCCCCAGTACATGTTAAAAACTATTTTATAGTGGTTTTAAAATTTTATTAACTAATAAAATAATCTTAATAATATTTATAATATCATTCATGATCCACTTATGAAATTTTAAAACTAATTTATTAATAATATTTTATTCATTTTACTATTTCTGGTTTTAATTGCCCTATTTAATCTGTTTATTTTTTTATAATGTTTTGTTTTCTTAGAATAGATATATATAAAACATCTCAATAATATTTTTGATGTCAAAAATATATTATTTAATCATTATATAAATTTTGATAATCTTTATTTAATTATTATTAGGGGAACATATTTATATTGTGATGTAGAGGTTTTAGGTCTTACAAACACACGAGTAGTAGTATCATTCAAAAAATGGTAAAAAGGTTTTGAAGTAGATGGTAATTTTATTTTTTTTAGAATAAAAATAATTTCATTATTATCACATATGTTTATTATTTCCACCACTATACCCATATATGTCATGTAGTGATGAAAAGCAGATTACACCATAGAGTGGATATGGTATGTCGTATGTACACATGGACGATGTTATTATTTGTAGGATGGATTTTTCATAAAATATGATTTCAACATAATAATAATAAAATATAATAATATATAAGACTTATGAATTATTACTTCATAATTTAAAAAATATATGAATAGGATTTATAAAAATAAATAAACTTGCATGAGTTGGTCAAACATTTACATCTTCTTCAGTCCACATTATTTCGATCACATTTTAAATGATTTATTGTTAGTTTTTTTGGAAGAAAATGACCTTACAAACATATATTACTATTTTATAAGGATAAATTGGTTGATTTTGGTTGTTATAGAAGGCTCAATAATGGGTAATGATGTGAAGCAGGATGTCCCCTCTTATAATTGTGATGAGGAGGAATTTTGATATTATGAAAATATAAAATTAATTTAAATTAATTTTCAATTAAAAATGGATTAAAAGTGAGTTATATCTAATCTTATATGATCATCAGCGGAAATAACATCATAAAATAAATTTGAGAAATTTTCGGGGCCCATTCATACACATATATTTTGGGTTTAACCCTTATTTAAACCCTTCACCTATTACCATGTCAATATAAATTTTTAGACATTGAATGATTATATAAATAAAATATAATACCTAAATAACCACAAATGAGTAATAGATGAAACATTAAACATCACCAAAATATGTTTTACATATTTTATATTTGTATGAATGTTATATCATTTAATAAAATATCATTTATTTTAAAATTTCATTACTGTCATTTTTGATGATACTCATTACATGTCTTTTTAAAAATAACAAAAAAACATGATAAAATAGATAAATAATCATTAATAAATCCATAATGGAAATAGATCATCTATAAAAATAGGATGAAATTAATTTTTTGAAATTGTTATTATTTTAATAAAATTAAATAACTTTTTTATTTTATCCCAATTCATTAAAAATTTACTGCATTATTATTATGTTAGCATTTAATATAATTATTTTTCCCAAATAAATTTAGATAAATCATGATAATGATAAAAATTTTGTTGTTAAAGATATTATTTATAGTTGATGCTATATTCTGCATAAACATATACAAATAATGTAACATTAATTATAAACATGAGTATGACATATTTGACATTCCTAAAAATAAAACACTATAAGAGGACTAAAGTCATTCATCTGGCCCCAATAGAGTATAAAACTAGAAAAAAGAATATTTTGGTCAATAATAACAATCCCAGTAAAATTAGGGCATGGGTTATGGTAATTTAATAATACATATAGTTTCATTTTTACCCTTAATTGCTTAATTTAACCATAAATGTGGTAACTAAACAAATAATAAAATTACTATTAATATTTTTTAAAAATAAAAAGGAAATATTTAATAAATCATGACCATATATTTAATAATTTGTAACCAAGTTTTCAAAATTTAGGACACATAATTGGATAAAAATAATATAAAATTAACCCCACTAACCAAATGAGAAGATATGTTTTTAAATTAAAAATGTTCAAAAGATTAAAATATTTTTATATTAAAATTCTACGGAAATTGACAAAAATAAAGTAAATTATATAAACTGATAAAAAATTTATTTAATTATACATTAAATCATATTTAAAACATAACTGAATAGAATAAATTATTTAGATGATAAATCTCTCTTTAATTAAAATGAAATATTTTTTCACTATTCCCCAAAACCAGAACCATGAAAAAAATACAAGAGCTTCAAAAAACATAAATTTTGAATTTATAAATTAGTAGGAAAATATTAGTTTTTAAAATATAATTTATTAATCTTTTAGTAACTCTATTTAAAAATTGTGTTCCATCAATAAATTGAAAAAATTCCTTTAGAAAAATATATCATTTTATGTTTAAAATTAGTTTCATTTTTACATTAGGAGTTCCAAAATTATTGGATGAATTTTGTTTTGAATATATTACATATACCATTAATTTATATATTTCATTAAAACTAATTAATTTAATTTATTATGACAAAATTCCATTGAGGGACAAATAATGTTTTTAATAAAAACACATCATTTTATATTCAACTGGTTTTCATTTTCAAATCCAATTAAATAATTTTATTTACATGAGAAACTGTATTTTCATAATATAGTATATCATATTGATAATATCAAACATTAATTCCAATATTAAAAATATATTTAACACTATATCACCGTTGATTTATGTTCAAGGATTCGTTCAACTTACATTATCAAAGAAATTGATTTTATCTAAAAAGACAACTAACATAAAATAATGGGATGTTACATTTTCCCCTAATTCAATAAATTAGGTCCTCACCATTTTAAATTTTACATATAAAATCAATGTTTGATAAAATAATATTTATGTTTGGGAAACCCACATTCTAAATTGGGTTTATAAATAATCCCCTTAATAAGAAGGAGAAGGAAATGTGATTGTTCCCAAATAATTAGGATTTCAAGTATAAATTCATTCATTCATTGAGAAAATTGGGATATAGAAGAGAAATAAAACCATCATGTTATGCTTTATAGTGTTATTGAATATGGTCATTAGAATGTCTACAATTAAAAAATCATAAATTTTTATTGGGTTAAAGCGACCATTGACTTCTTAGTAAGAAAATTAAATGTATTATATATTCATTCCAAATTTAATTTCTATACATGAGGGATTATTTCAAAATCAATCTAAAAACATCTGAAGTCAGTATTACTTTATATATTTAATATTCATGGTCATAATCGCATCCTTTGGTTGGACATAGATCTGTTTTCATGTTATTTCATGTACACATAGACTGATATTCATGATTGAGTTTCTAGGCCTAAAGAACATTTCTTCATCTATCAATCAGTCATTCCTTATACTGTTAAATATTATAAATGCCAAAATGGATAACATAAAATATCTAAGTATTAAATAAAACATTAACATCAAATAATAATATCAAATGTTCATCTTCATCCATTGTAACCTTTTGACTCATGAAAAAAAAATATGTTTAAATTAATAAACCAAAAAAACTCTCTAAATTTCCAAAATCAATCTCCATATTAGATTCCTCAGACCACACAATGTAGATATTATTGTCTCAAATCTCATATTTGAATACCTTAATCACCTTAAAAACTTCAATGAAAATTTTTAATCTTCCAAATCATAAAAGAATAACTATTATAGTAAAATCCTTAAATATCTAATTATTATTATTAGACGAAAACCATAACATAATTATTGTTCACATAATAATAAAAATAATTTTATTATTAAATTTTTACTATAGTAATTTTATAATCATTATCTTGATCCATTTTATTTTTTATGACCCACGTTTTTTCCACTTCTGAAATTCATGGATATAGTATCCAAGCTCTTTAAAGTTGTAGCAATGAAAATTAATATCTTATATCATTCCTTTGAAATCACAATCCTAGTGAAATTTTTACCCACAATTTTAAAATTTCATTTTTCTTAATAGGCATAGTCCATAATGTTTCATTACCCATTTATTGCCGGAGGAAAAATCAACTCTACCATTCTACCTATATTACATATTTCATTTTCTATAGTGTTCATAATCAACCCTATTCACTTGATTTAACATAAATTCATAACATGTAATGAAGTTTTTTTCATTCTCTATAACACATTAGACTATATATTCATCAGAATAATAAATTTTTGGAGATCAGTTGCCTTTAGAGGAATGGATTTAATCCAACAAAAAATCTATCAATCATACCATTTTTATTATAAATATAATATTTGGCATGAATTTATATCCTTATAAATTCATCATAATATTTAAAATCATTCTAATCACCCAATTGCCTCATATTCACGAAAATCTTTCCCATATTTCACACTATGCCAAAACATAAATCTTTTCAAAGAAAACTTTTTTTAAATCCATTATTTTGGTGTTTTATATTGCTTCCTCCTCATTTATGTTTTGAATTTGTTACCACTATTGTTTCACATATACCATGTGAAGATAAATTATAATAAAAACCTTCTCCCTTTTGTTATATACTTAATTGATAAATATCCTTCTTATGTAAATTATCCATTACTCAAACGTAAATGAATATATAATCCCACATAATGATGGAGTATGTTGTTTCGTTAAGTTGTCTGACATTGTTCCTCTTACATGTGGATCATGCTTCTTTATAACTGTATGGTTATTTTTCATTATCTAAGTTAATTGTCCCAATATAGATATATGTTATTAAACACAAGTTTTATCTCCATATAAAACCTTATTATCTTTCATAGGATGAATTATGATCAACGATGTAATTTCCTTTCCATCTGATATATTCTATTTAATAAAAGTGGAATACATTATATTAGATCAGAAAATTATGAAACCTAATGTAGAAACTCATATAAATTTAATCACATTATCTAAATTGAAGATTTAGATATAAATGTATCTATAAAAAACCTTTTATTTATATGGATATATTCCATAATTGTTTTCAAATAGTTTCAATCTCAAATATATATATTCTTAAATATTATTCCAATGGATTCTACTCAATATTCTCTGATACAAACTATAACAACCCTAGTCCAAAAAACATGAAGCTAGTATATTAATTTAATAATTTTTATTAAAAAAATATATTGGGTCTCAAATTATGGAATTGTATAGTTTTCTTGGAAAAATAAATACATAAATTAAATTCACATTTCATATTTAGACATTGAATAAAAAAAATATACATATAGTCTTCCATTATTCCACCATTTTGTAACACACAATTTTAGTTGTAATATACTTCTTGGAATCCTGGGAAAAAATTGAATCATATGAATGGGGTAAGATTAGATGTGCTGTAAGGGTATACATACAATGGAAGCTATCATAAACAATCATAAATGTTTATCAAAAGGGGATTAAATGAAACACATGTAATTTAATATATATCCTCAAGACGATATAGAGGGAATGTAAAATGATAATTTCAATCTATATTAATAATCACATGAGAATGAATCATAACCATGGATATATCACTCATAAGATAATCTCGTGTTATATCAATAAATAATCTCATAATTAGGAAATTCAGGATGTTGGACATCATAAACATATCATAAATTCTTTGGCCAAGACCCCAAATATAATAAGGCAATACATTATCCAAAACCAACACTAGATTTCCTTGGAGACATACTGATGTGTCATGGGGTTGTAGTGGGACACACCTGAAAAATACTAAGTCAAAACCATTCCAATTATGATATGTGGGAACCATAATCCACATAAACTTTTGTATTAAAACAAGCATACGAAATGTTAATAAATTAACGATAAATTATAAACGGTATAAAAATAGAGCATCCATAGTTAAAATGAATCATAACCCATTTATGGATATATGGTAAATGATATCATAATATATAAAACTAAATAAATCGTAATATCCTACAATTAATGTTGACATAGATGTATTGACACTAATAAAATCATTAAAAAATTTCTTACATAATTAACCCTTTTAAAGTTGAAGTAATTAATTTAAAAGGTCATCTAGTTTTAAAAGAATAACATTTCATTTACAATAATCTTGTAAACATATAAACGAATTTTTTATACAATAAGGTTTCATGATGGAAAAAATATTCTCATAGCGTATATGTTAAAAAACATTCCATCTATATTTTTCTCAAAAAAATACTAAAGGACCCCACTTATAAAATACACCTTTAAATTTTTTTTATAAAAAGTATAACATGGGTAAAATTAATTTAAATTTTTTAGGATAGTATAAAATACATGTATTGATAAAACATAGACTTAGAATAAAAATTTACCCCAGTTGAGAGTTAAACTTAAACAATACAGAATAATAATGAAATTGTGAAAAAACCGTAAAATATTTATAATCTGTAGAATTCTATTCCCCATGAAAGAAAAAAAATTGAATTTGAAAATTTCATAATCATCCAAATAATAATCATAAGTTACATTCCCGGGATTTATATAAATCACACAAAATAAACAAGTAGTGTATAAGGAATGTGTCCCATAGAAATAAAAGTGAGTAAAAAATCCCTTAACTTTGGTCAGTTTTTCTCTATACATGCAATAAAATCGTATATAGTTGTTCTAAAAAAATATTATCTAAAAATAGAACAATAATAAATTATATATTATCATATATTATCCCTTACAATACTCTATAACGCATTTACTAAAAAAAATTCATCATTTTAATATTTTAGGCGTTAATTGTCATGTTTTATTGTGCATGTTTTTTCTAGAAAGTGGTGGTTATATTAAATAGGATATAAATACAATCTCACTATAAGAATATGAATGTCCTGAAAAAATATTTAATAATTAAATAATTTTTTATAATTATTAAATGATTGTTAACATGGAAAATGAATCACATCTAGTCATGGAGACAGTAGACATTACCTACGGACGAGCGATAATATAATTACTTTAATATTGAAAGAGTAAACAAGTGGATTGTATATTAATATTTCCATTATCAATATTATTTTATATATATCATATGTATTCATTATTTATATTATTATACCCATAACTTTAGTGTGTTGATGATAAAAAATCTACACCACATGGTGGAGATGGTAAGTCATACATACACACATGCAATGTTTTTATTTTTCACAGGATAGATAAATAATGGAATTTGGTTGTCCAATAATCCTAATAAATATTATAATATGTATAATTCTAGATTTATTACTATAGAATGGAAAACATCACATGAAATGGATGTATAAGAAGAAATGATCTTGAATGAGTTGGTAAAATAATTACATCATCTTTAATGGACTTCATTTAGATCACTTTTTAACGGTTATAGTGTTCATATATTTAGAAGACCAAGAACTAATGAACATGGATAATTATATTATGAGGATAAAATATCATAATTGTTTGATCTATAAGTCTCAATGTGATGTGAATATGTGAAGGAGGATGTACCCTTTTATAATTGAGGTCCCGAGCAATTTTTAAAGCATTAAAAATTGTAAATTAAAATAAATTAATTTTCATTTATAAATGGATCCAAATTGAGTTAGATAAAATATAAGAATATTTTTCCTCACAATAATAAAAATATTATTATTTTTTCAATAGTTTATATTTCATTCTTACACTTGTCACTTGGGTTTAGCCTTTATTCAAACCCATTAACTCATACCGTGAAGAGATGTGTTTTTACTATTTAAAGGTAAATATAGTTACTAACAAATACACAAATATTCATAAATGAGTTATGGATAAAATTTATACCTTTATCTCAATAATTTTTTTAAATTTAGATATCAATGAATTTTATATAATTTATTATAATATTATTTGTTTTAAATTTCCATTAGTGTAAATTTTGACACTATTCAAAAAATAAATTTTTAAAAATATCATAAAAACATGATAACATCGAAAAGAAACCTTTCATATATCAATAATATACTATGTAGTTTATAAAATATCTATAATACATTAATTATATAAAATTATATTTATTTTACTATATTATATAACATTTATTGGATATTTCAATTAATTAAACTAATAATGCGTCATCATTGTGAAAGCCTTTAATTTAATTATTTATTTCCAAAAAATAAAAAAATCAATTTTCATGAAAAAGATATGATTTTATATTTCAAACAACAATTTAGGTTCTAATTTATCATATGAAAAAATAAAATAAAAAATTTGACACTTAATAATATCATGAATGTGACATATTTGATTTTGCAAAGAATAAAATAACTTAAATTGTGTAAATTCATACAAGTGGCTCAAATACGACATAAAATTTTCAAAAGGATAATTTTTTTAACAAATAATTTATAAAATAAAATTATGACATGGTTTGGGATAATTTTATAATAAATAAAATTTTATTTTTACTCTTATTTCCCTGATATAAAAAAAACATGGCCAATAAAAAAAATACTATTGTTACTATTAAATTTTATCAATAATTAAAAGTGACCTATTTATTAAATTTGGACCATATAATTAAAAATATTTAATCATTTTTTTAAATATAGAACATATTATTGAATAAAATTAATTTTAAATTAATCTTATTGATGAAATGAGAAAATGGGTTTAAAAAATATTCAAAAGATTGAAATTATTTCTATAAAAATTCATTGTGAAATTGATTTGAATGGCCTAAATTATATTAAACTATAAAATATTGATTTAATTATAATTAAAATATAATTAAAATATAACTTAACACTTTAAAATATTTAGGTAAAAAAAATATTTTAATTTAAAGTTAATATTTTTTCACTATTCATCAAAACATAAATCTTATCATAAAAATACATAAAATTCATCAAAGTAAATTTTTATATTCTAAATTAAAATATAAATTTTTTTTATTTAAAAATAATTAATATAATTTAGTGAAACTTTATTTAAGACAAATGTTCCATCAAAAGGATATAAAAATACCGTTAGAAAAATATAGACTTTTATTTTTAAAATTGGTTTCATTCGTATTTTAATACTATAAAATTATTGGATTTATGTTTTTTAAAAAATTTATTGAATATATTTTTTTTAAATATCATTATTAATTTATATAATATTTATAAATTTAATATTTTTTCATAAAACAACATTTTGGGAATAAATATATTTTTTAATAAAAACACATCCTTTTATATTAAAATAGTGTTACTTTCAAATACAATTAAATTATTTTATAAACATGCTTAAACCGTCTTTTCAATATTTATATCATCATATTCAAAATCACTTACATAATGGATACAATTAAAATAAATATATTTAATAATATCTTAATTTTATTTTAAGATTAGAGTTCTAAATAATTTATTCTATCGATGAAATTGAATTTATTAAATATGATATGTACTTTATAATATTAGGGTGTTAAGTAATGACCACAAAATCCTAGAACAAATATGTGTGAATAATGCCATTGACATAATCAAAAATTATTATTACTAAATAACATTTTGTGTTTCAGGGCCCCTTTCTTAGATTTAAGGAATTTTTTCACCCTCTATGTATATAAGGAAATATAGCTACACAATATGTTTCTCTTTCCTAAGAAAAATATCATCAATTGGTAATTCCTTGAACTATTTCTTCTTCTTCCATTAGAAATGGATTCATCATGTTTTAAGGAAAATCATTAATATTTAATACCATTATAAATATCAACATAAACAATTCAATTAATGGTTAACCATATGACATTTTGAAAATATTATGATCTAAAACATTATAAATTCCCTAAACTTATAGAATGATCTTAAAATCAATTGTCTCTAGGGTAATTAGTATTAAACAATTTACATTGTCCATATAAATCATCTCATTATCCGAACATCATTATCTCAAAATAAAAATCATATCCTTGGTTTTTTATATCTTTTTTTAAATAAATTAAACTTGAAACTATATCACATTTCTTGTGAAAATTCAATACATGATGTCTAATGCTTTATGAAATTGTATATCAATACAGTCTGTGTACATTTCATAATTATTATGATGAGAATATTTTCAACAACATTCTATTAAAGAAAATTCATGTGATCCAAACACCCAATAATGTTAATCATTTCACTTTGTTTGTATTAAAAACACAATCATGAAATTGATCCATATTCATTTTTTGAGGTATATTCAATTTTTCATAATGAATTCATTTTAATAGTTCCCCATATCATTACAATTGAAGTACTTATTAGTATTGTTTTTTCATCCCTTTTTTTATTTTTCAAGAGATTATTTTTATAGACGTATACGAATATCCTAATCCATTAAGAATATCGCATGATGATTTTTTCAATAGTTATCAATTGTCAGAAAATACTTCTTTCCTTATTCTATTAATATATTTTTTTCTCTATTATGCATTTATTCTTATTATTCACTTTGTAGCCAAAATATTAATATAATTATTTCTATTACTTGAAATAACATAAAACCATTTCCTCATATGAATAAAATGATTGATAAACCAACACTTTTATTATGACATAGCATAATCTTTCAAAATAAGTGATTAGTCCTAAACATTGTGTCCCATATGTAATCTATATAATAATTAGAAAAACACGTAAAGGTAACATCAAAATCTACAACACATTTTTCATTAGTTTTGATAAACTAAGTAATGTAATATTCATCTTAATTTTCTTCCAATGAAGGAAATTATTTTCAATGAATGTCTCCTTAAATTCATTCAATTCCATGGGTTCTGTTTCTTCTTCCTCTCTAGAATTCCAGATTATTAACCACCATTGATCAACAATGAAAATGAGGTAATACAAACAAGTGTACAATTCTTATTTTAACCATATCCCACTTCCATAAATATTTTCATTAAATAATTTATCATTTTCCCCAATGTCATTGAATTAATATTGCAGGTAAATGATGTTTCCCTCTATCATATAAAGGGACCCGTCATCAATGAATCTTGTGGTGTAACATGTTTCTTCAATATAAAAAATTTATTTTTCATAACCTGATTCAGATTCCCTAATATATATATATATATATATATATTATTTTATTATCTCAAATACCAACTATATCTCCGTTCTTAATTGGAAAAGGTCTACATAGGCCATTAGTATTGATACCCTTCTTCCATTCAAATTCAATTTCTAAATAATGTAATATAGTATATTACATCATACAAATATGTAATATAAAATTTTATACAAAAAAACTATTGAAATACTTATATTAAATCAGAATTTCTATCCATAAAATTTCAGAATAACAAGCATTTTTTCTTTGGTGATATCCTTAACATTATATTATTCATTGATTAATAATAAATAAATTATGAATTATTATAATAAAATATCATAGGAGTTTCAATATAAGTCTGTAGTACAGCCTATTATCATGTACTAGTTTATAACCATGTCTAGCTCGATGTTACATTTTTGTGTTATGAACCCTAGGTACATCTGTTTCAAAAAACACATCAACATGTCGTATCCAAACATGTATATATTGTGAGGAGGAGAAAAATATATGATACCTTAAAAAATATTAAAATGTTCTTATATATGTATAGTAAAATATTACCATGGGTTTAGGATCCCTAATCTATGTTTTTTTTTTAAATTTTGTTTCCAAGGTTTATTTTAAGCATCCTGAGATAAAAATTATAACAACCTGATACATCGTATATCGGAGTCGGATTATTTAAATATTATCATAGATACAGAAAATATAATCTTGAATTACTGATTATTCTACAAGATTTGGAATCTATATATATATACATGAAACTAAAATTAATCAGGAAATAAAAAATGAAACATAATGAATAAAAAGTAAAAATATTTACCATCCTGAAAAACCAATCAATAAATTCCACTTGACAATCTTGGTAAATGAAACAAAATAATGGTGATATAAAATAATTAATAAGGGTTATGTGAATTAAAATATAGCATGAATCAATAATGAATAATCAGTATGAAATGATAAATAACTAAACACACATTCAATTTCAATAAGAAGATGACATAAATTTTTTTTAAGGTATATAACTGATGATACATGTCATTTAATCAGTAATAAAGGAATAAAATGAATCCATATATTTTTTTTATTTAAAATATCATGGTTAATAATATTTTAAAATAAAAGGAAGGATATTATTAATTGTTTCTTGACATGTCTAAGGCACCTAAAAACCCATACCATCATGACCTTTCACATGATGGTTTATAAATAATGGTTGAATTCTATTTAATTTGTCATTTTTATTGTCACATGAGACGTGTAAATGCATCAAGGGGATATATAATGTATAATCCTTACTCACCAATACCATTTCAAATCCCCATTATATATCAAATAATATATTTAAATTCTAATAAATGATCCTTATCATAGAATATCGATATTGCGTAACAGATAAGGAATTAAAAATTTGCCATAATTAATCTGATGAAAATAAAAATAAAACATTTAGGTAAAATTGGTTCACGGTTTATGAAATATTCACATAAATCACAAAAATTTGTGGACATTTAATTAAAATTTTGTTTCTTGTCAAATTTGGTCAAATAAAAGTGATGTTTCCATGAAAAAATTAGCAATCAGACATGAATGTTATATTGTTCCATTCCATTTA
The DNA here is from genome assembly GCA_963277665.1 of Viscum album. NCBI lineage: Eukaryota > Viridiplantae > Streptophyta > Magnoliopsida > Santalales > Viscaceae > Viscum > Viscum album. Next base: position 1,023,959,597 of record OY728143.1, read on the forward strand.
CCACATTTCAATTTTCAATCCAAATCACCGGGGATTAAACAATTAAAATTTAAACATAAATTACCATAAATAATCTATTATTCATTATAATACATGTCATGGGAATGTATTTACAACATATAAATGTTAATTGGTACATAATAGGGATTAATTCTCAAGATAATGTAAATTTATATAAACTCTTTTACCTCACATTATAATTTTTTCTCACCCACTTGATGTAATATTTCATTACATTCATTATTTCTACGGTTAATTGCCTTATTTTTTTGTATATTTTTACTTGTTATTTGTGTCCCTATTATTTAAATGATGTATTAATTATACCAAGAAATTATACCATGAAAATATCATATATATTCAATATATATGTATCTATAGTGATCTGTAAGATTAATTTATTGTAATAGAAATACAACATTCACGGAGACGGTAGGTTGTACATACAGATGAATGTTGTTTCCATTTTCTTTTAATATTTATAGATAGATAATATAATGATACATATATATTATAATTTTAGAATAAATTGTATTTACTATAGATGACATATATTTATTAAACATATAATCATCACATTCTATGTAAATATTGATTTCATCACATCGCTTCATGAGGCAGTAGTTAGCCGTACACAAGAGCAATGTTATCTTCTACCCAAAAAAATGTAATTGATAATGGTAATTGTGATTTAATTTTTATTTTGAATAATAAAATCATTAATATCATAAATATAATTTATAAACATAAATTTCATCATTATTAAAAACCTTAAATGGTGGAAATTAGAGGAAAAATGAGTGCCGGGGGTGTGGGGGTGTCCTTTTATAAGTGGGATAGATGACACACGGTGTATTTTGTTAATAATGTTAGGTGAACCTATATTCTTGACTACCAAGAGGATACAATAAAGAACCAAAATCTCTCAAAATTGGTATAAGTTCTCAATAATTCTATAAAATTGGTGTTGGGAATTTTTTAAGGTCATTTATCTTCTAAAGAATGAACTATAGTCACTTGTTGAGCATGTTTTTCTCTTCATCACTTTAAATAATTTTAACTGGTTTCATAAAAAAAATTAAAAAAAAATTAAATTAAAATATTATTCTTATTCATAATAAGGAATCTATTTCTCAAATTTCAATCCACACAAGTGATTAAAATCAATTAAAATTAATCTTTAACAAGGGATGAGAAAACATGTTTTTAAATTGTAAATGTTGAAATGTTTACAATTTTTTTATTAAAAAAATTGATAAACAAGGATTAAAATGACATAATTTGTATTTTAATATAGTTTTTCTATTTTTACATTGAAACAAAATTAAAATATAAATTATCATTATAATTTATTTAGATGAAAATGTTCTTTTCAATAAAATCAAGATGTTTTCACTATTTATTCAAAAATTAAGCTACTCAGAAAATTGATATAATGTAACAGTAGAATAATTTTGATATTACAATTTCAAAAATGGAGTTTATTTTTCAAGATAAAATTTATAATTTTTATAATTTTTTTTAAATCAATTGTTATATTAAAATTCGGGAAATCTGCAATTATCAAAATACAACTTTTATGTGTAAAATCAGATTTATTCTATCATTTTCATATGAAATAAATTTTATGAATTTACAAAATATTATTGAATATATAATATATAAATATAAATATGATGAAACATAATATTAAATAATTTAATTTATAAAGTCAATAGTCCTTTGGTGCATAAAAGTTATTTTTTATATAAATAATTTATTTTTATTCAATTAATTTTTGTAATAATATATAATTTATTTTTAACCAAAAAATTACAACATATTTGTTTATAATATAGTTAATCCTATTAATAAATAAAATATATATTTAATAGGGATAAATTAAATTTAAAATTAAATTCTTAATATTATTTGGAAAACATGGTCTTTCGTGTAATACTAGCCATCAATGAAAGTCATTATTGCTTATAACACATGATAACTCAGTATTGATTGGAAAGAATTTATTATTTTTTTCATTTCCTTGATTTATTTCTTTTAGAATGATATACATGATCATGTTTAAAAGAATTCTTTTTATTTTTTAAACTCATTTAGAGAGATTCGTGAACATGTTTTGAATCAATTTTTAAATATATGGTGATCTTCATCCATTTTACATCCACCATTTTATAATGAAATTTATTCATATAAAATGTAATTTTTTAAATTATATTTTCCATTATTTATGCATTTAGGATATGTATATTATTTTTATCTTTGTTTTCAGATCAGATAGATAATTATGTTCTTAGAGTTAGAATCTAAAAAATAGTGATATTTGATTCTTAATATTCTGTACCCTTATCCTTTTATTTATAATTTTTTTCAATGAAGCATTATAGATAAGTTTCTTAAAAGTATGTTGAATGATGTTATTGATAAAAAGGTCGACACATAAGCAGATACCTTTCTATTTCCATTTACTTATTCATTTCAATTTTCCATCGTCTTTTGAAACACATATATATTTGTTTATTTATTTATTATTTGAAATCAATGTCAATATATTATGTAATCTTTCACAACTCTTAAGACCATCCTCTTTCATTCATAACTGTTTTTTCATAGTACAGGTAAGTTGTAAACTTTAAAAAACTGAGTCAGATTAATGTTTTATGTTAATTATAAATTAATTATTTATATTAAATATTTATTTAAAATTTTTTATTTTTAAAATTTTATTTTTTTATTCTTTACATTATTTTACATTTTTCAATTTATTACATAAATTTTAACTATATTTTTAGGTACTTTTGGATCATCACTGCATTCCTCATAATCAGTATGTTAGAGATTTTATTGTACTCTCATCAAGATTTGAAGGAATCTATTATTTATTGGTAATTCATGTTGTTGTTGCAGGTTATTGTGTCCAATGAAAACGTTGACCCAGTTATTGGTGGTTATGTGTTTTATACTTCTAATTATGTAAAATTCTTTATAATGAGTTCCTTTCAGGTAAATTTTAGATTTTTATTAATATTCTCGCATTTTTTATACTTTTCATATTTATATTTATTTTAGTACACCAAATTCTCAGTTACATAAAACTAGGAAACTGTAATCTAATTAAATAATATAGAATACTCATATCCTATTTCTAGAACTGCATATAAAATTTTTATGTTTTCATGCCCGGAATAATGATTTCTTGTCAAATATGGAAATCATATCAATTGGGTCAATTTTTTAAGGAGATTAATCATTTCTTATGGACTTTCTAATTGATATTGCCTAGATCTAATTAGTCTATGATGATTTGGTGATATATTATTATTCTATGAAATTTTCATTCTTCTTGATACTAATACATTATTATTTATTGAAGGAAATTCATAAAACATTAATATTTGTTTTTTGTTTTAGTGTGACATTTGTACACTGTTGTCTTTTAGTTGAATTTTATCAATTAAGAAGATGCAAGAATTCATTGAATTGACTGTGAAACATTTTGGAAAATTTAATGTGCTTATGAATGATATAGTTGGAAATTTTCTTATATCACCAGAATATTTTTTTCTGAATGTCTTTGGAGAAGCTTATGAAAAAAAATTTATGATGTTTGTAGTTAAAAAATTCACATTTAAATTTTTCTCAGATGAACCATTTTAAACATCAAATTAAAACTGTGAAACATTAAAAAATATTTCATTTCTCTGTTGACAGTAAATTCATTTTTTTGAACTGAAATGATTCAATTAACCTTTGCATTTCATATTGATATCAGTTGCTATATGAATTTATTCTATTGTATTTCCACCTTAAAAAAATATTTCTAATTGTTTTTTGTAGGGATACTAGATGTTATGATTCTTTTCAATTTTCTGAAACCATTAGTTCATATCAGAACACAAAGGCACTTCTGCATTTTTTTGACAGCCTCTTGATTCTCAAATTTCCCCACAGATAAGAGATGTTGAACCGGAGTTCATGAAACCAGTCATGCTATCCAAATCATCATCCACTCTATGAATTAAAATGGGTTATGGTAATCCATGTTGCACTCGTTGTGTCCCCTTCCCCCTAACCAGAGATAACTATTGATATTCCCTAAGAACATTGTAGCAACATAATTCCTAATATTCATCACACTATAGAATGTTTCATTACATATTATTCCATTCATTTATATAGAAAACAAATGATTTTAAAATATCATTATATGTTTCTTTATTTTTTTCATCTGTTTTATTATCAAAAATTTTCTATAAATATGCCCATATACATGACTCTTCTATTTATGGATAAGAATTTTTATAGATATGAAATGTGTTCTGTTTTAGTTTGTTTTGTTTATATACAAAAATTGAATTCTATTTTGATTTTTTTTGTTTCAAACTGAAAACTCAGTTAATTTTTTAATTATTAGTTATTTTTTTTTTAAAATATGTGGTTTTTATCTGTGTAGCATGATTTTTAATTGATGATTCCATTTTAATTTACTCATTAATATTTCAATTGTTATTATTTTTTTAATCAAGTTGTTTACAATCCTATTACTTCGATTTTTTATTTTCTATAATAGATTTATATGTTTATCTTTGAGATAATATGTTTTTTGTTTCAACTTTCAAAAGAATGAATATTTGTTCTTCCTTTTTTAAATGAATATAGAATTTTATTTTTTCAAATATCTATAATGTTGGGTTTTTTTAGTGTAAAGGATTTTTTTTATAACCATATATTTTTAATATATATTTTTATTTAGGAAGGGATATATGTTCTTGTAATAAAAAAACATTTGACTTGTTAAAACAAAATAATATTTTTGTTATTGTTTATTCACAATGTATATGTTAGGGTAACTTTGGACCGACCTGGTTGCAACATGATAGGCAGTGATTCTAGAATCTCTTGTTATGAGAGGTTCATGGGTGTGTCTGCAGCCATGTCAGAAGTCACATGGTATCCTTATCCAGCCCTTCTACTTCGTCATTTTCTGATTTTTAGTTTTCTATTTTAATAATTTTTTATGCTTTTTCCTTAATGATTTTTTGGAATACAATCCTGAATGGAATGTATTTCCCATTTTACCATTGGGTTTGATGTCTTGATTACACATATTTTCTAACTGTATATGAAAAATATGAGCCATCACACCATTTTTTCAAACTCATTTTGAGAATGAGTACCTTAAATATGCATGTGATCGTTATGATATGTATATTTTATATGATGTTATAATACATGATTTCTACTATGCCGTTATTTTCTATTTTCACAAATTTCATTAGTTTTTCAGTGCATGATCATATTGGTCATTTTTAAGAGATATTTGTGTAGTATTCCAAGTATGAATGAGGTGATCCTTTTATAATGATTTCAATATATTTTTCCCAATTATATTCTAATATAATGTATCACTATTTTTGTGATTTTGAAATATTTATTAATCATGTTTGTTAACTCTTCATCATACTGTAATATATATTAAGGGACAATTTAATTGTAATAATCATGTTCATTAACTATTGTGACCATTTACATGTAATAGTCATGTCCAATATTAAGTATCACTATTTAATTATTTTAATATATGTTAGTTCACAATTAACTAATAATAATCATATTGAAATATTAATGCTCATTAACTATTCATTATACTGTAATATATTTTCAAAAATAAACGTACTTCAATTGAGACAACTATTCATTATAAATTCTAATTATTAATATAATTTTTTTTTTACTATCCATAAAGTGTAAATAATTGCAGAATAATTCTTACAAGTGATATATATATTGTTTTCGTAATATTTCATTACTAATTACATAATATTTCCATTTTTTCAATTTTTTGTAATGAAATTCATTAACGAGTTCTCATAGTGGAGGTGGGTCTGTCTATGAAAAGGATATGGTCGGTGTGTACGTTTCATTGTATGCCCCAGTCATCCACTACATACAAGCCAGTGGTAGGTGCCATTCTAGAACAATTGCTCTATCCCCCATTAAAGGATTCATTTGAAGTCTCAGATTCAAATTGTCATCGCAATGTTCCACATGATTGTTGATGTCGAATCATTATCTGGTCTAAAAGTAAACATAGATGCTTTCATCAATCATGGTGCACCTATTTTGTTCTCACTGTTTACATATATGCACCACTATTATCGTTGACATTTTTGAAACTCACCCACCATAGAAAAACACTATTAAAACAATTTTCCCTGCTTTGCTGAATATTATAATATCCAACCATATAATAAATATGTTTTTTGTTTCATGTGTAGAACTACATTATGTCATCTCTATAGGTCGAAACAAGGTTATCCACGAGTAGGCTCACTTCATATGCCAGTCTACCCTGGCTGATATTTTTATAGTTGTCCCATATTCCAATTCCCAGCTTGCAGATTGTTATAGTAAATTAGTTCAATACTTCACCATTTTGAGGCATATCTATATTTCTGGGAACACCCCCCCTCTAATTGGCACAATTGAAAACTTTTAGCTGCCTCCTTTGGCTAGTTGGCTTGTGTTTAACACAAACAGGGCATTGAGGGGGAATCATAGTGAATATGGTCTTAGAGTGGTCTTCCGGAGTCAAAATTATGATGTTGTTGAATGTAAATATGGAGCCTCTAGCTCTTCCACTATGATTGATGCTGAGATGATGGGACTGATCGCTAATGGGACTAATTGGTGATGTTGGCATGGATAAAAGACAAATGAAATATTTCTTTTTCATACTATTATAACCGTTTTTGTTTAACATTGTAATGAATTTTTTTTATTTATGATAATCAATATATAATCATGACATGATATTACTATTTTTAGGTTACCATACCATATGTTTTAAGCATCATGTATGTTCTACATTGATATTCACGAGTAAGTTTCTCTACATTGAAAATAATGGATCATGAACTCTATTTGAGCAGTGTATCATGTTTTTAATTAGAGCATTGCAGTTTTTTAAGATCACCAAAACATTTAATTTATATGAGCTATGGATCAAGAATTTTTATTGAGTAACACATAATTTTTTAGAGAAAATGTATAATATCACCATGTGAATGCATATATAATCACTATTTGGGTAAAATATAGGGAATTAAAATATTTTCATAGTTAATCAAATGAAATTCAAATTAAAAAATTTACCAAAAATGGTTCATGGTTTATAAAATAATCATATTAATTAGAAAAATATGAGGGAATTTAATTAAAATGTTATTTCTTGGGAAAATTTACAAATAAAAGCTATTTTCCAAGATAAATAAATAATAAAAAATGAATGTTAGATAGTTAAATACCATTTACCACATTGCAATTTTTAGGCCAAATCCCCTTGGATTAAAAAATTAAAATATAAACATAAAATACCATAAAAATGAATTATTCATGATAATACATGTCATGGTATGTATATAAACCATATACAAGTGAATTTGTACATAATTGAAAATAAATCTCAATAAAATGTAAATTTTTAGAAACTCATTTACAACACACTTCCTATTTGTTAAACGTCCATTAAAAAAATATAATTGTTTCCATCAAGTTATTAACGTATTATATAATAATATTAATTTTTATTATATCTTATATAATCACATTATAATTTCTTCTCACCCATTTTATGTAATATTTCATTAATTTCTTTATTTCTAATGTTAATTTCCTTATTTTTTTAGTATATTTCTCATTATTATTTGTGATTCTATTATTTCAAAAATGATTTAATTATACCCAAAAATAATAAAAATATTTAAGTATCATATATATTCATTATATATATATATATATAGTGACCCGTAAAATTCATTGATAGGAAAAAAAATACCATTATTGGAGATGGTAGGCTGAAAATAAAGATGAATATTGTTTCAATTTTACATTAACATTTATAGAATGATTGGTTTTTGATAAATATATATTTTAATTTTAGTTTCAATTTTATTTAATATAGATGACATATATTTATTAAACTCATCCTCATCACATTCTATGTAAATCTTGAGTGCATCACATTGCTTCACAAGGTGGTTGTCATCCGTACACACAAGAAACATTATCTTCGTCCAAAAAAATGTAAAGAGTGAAGGTAGGTGTGAGATAATTTTTATATGTTAATAATAAACCATTAATTTAATAAATATAATTTATGAACTGAAATTACATAATTATTCTCACCGTTAAATAGTGTTAATTGGAGAACGAAGGGCATCGGTTTGCGAGGCTGTAGTATGTCGTTCAAATGAAAAATGTTTTTGTAACCCATTTGATGGAAGTATTAGATATTTTTGGGCATAACCATTACATAAAATATATAATTATATGAAATATATTGAGGTTAGTATATAATCAAAGTATACTAATAATATATTTTGGGGCATTCTGGAATAAAATAAAAACATGTTCCGATGAATATTACATATTCTTTGGGTATCATTTTCATGTTTTCACAAATTCATGTTGATTTTCACATTATTACCAAGGTAATAATCCTATATGAGTATATTTATTTTTTGGATAAATTTTGGTAGGTCTATACTTATTAAAATTGGTTATAAAATCTTGGGAATAATATTAGTGGGGGTGTAGGGGTGGCCTTTTATAATTTGGAGAGATGACACACATGGTAATTTGTTAACAATGATAGGTGAACATATATTTTTATCTACCAATAGGATCCAATAAAGATCCAAAATATCTCATATGAGGTATGATGTCTCTACATTTCTAAAACAATGGGTGTTGGAAATTTTTATTGGTCATTTATCTCTTAAAGAATGAATTTTAGTCCCTTGTTAAACATGTTTTTCTCTTCATCACTTTAATTAATTTTAACTACTTTCACAAATAATTATGTAAATTTATTTACCATAGTAAAATTTATAAATTAATCATCTTAAAAATGAGGAATCTATTTATCAAATTTCAATCAATAGAACTGTTAAAAATCAATTAAAATTAATCTCAAACATGGGATGAAAAAACTCATTTTTAAATTGTAAACGTTGAAATGTTTACAATGTTTTTATAAAACCAATTGATATAAAAATTATTTAAATGATATGTTTTATTTTTTACTTAAAATTTTCTATTTTAACTTCGAAACCATTTCAAATTATAAATTATCATTATAAATGATTTAGGTGAAAAGGTTGTTTTCAAATTATAAATTATAAATTTTAACTATTTATCAAAAAATGAAACTATTCTTGATAATTTCAATAAATTAACCCTAGAATAATATTGATATTATGATTTCAAAAATGAATTTTTTTTCTATATAAAATTTATAAAATTTATAAAATTTATTTTTAAATCGACTATGCTATTAAAATTTGGGAAAACTATATATTTCAAAATTCAACTTTTATGTGTTAAATTGGATATATTCTATTGTATACATATGAAATCAATTGGCTCAATTTAAAAACATTATTCAATATATAAATTTTAAATATCAAAAGGATCAAACCTAAAATTAATTAATTTAATTTATTAAGTTGAAATTCCTATAGTGTATAAAAATTATTTTTTATTGAAGGATTTTATTTATATTCAATTGATTTTTATAATAATTTATAATTAATTTTTAACCGCTAAATTACACAATATTTTTCTCTAATATATTTAATCCTATTAATAAATTAAATATAAATTTCTATGGGAGAAAATAAAATTTAATAATATTATTAATATAATTTTGAATAAAACGGTGTTTCGTGTAATGTAAGCCATAAAATAAAGTCATTGTTGTATATAACACATGCTAAATCAGTATTGTGTATATTTCATGCTATAGAATTTATTGATTATAAAATATATCATATAATATCAGATTAATATACCCCTTTTAATATTTTGGCTTTTTCACATTTACGTTATTGAATATTAGGTTTATATTTAACAATTTCTTGGTTTTAAATTTTAAAAAACATTTTTAGAAAAACATAAAAATGGATGGAAAAGGATTTTTGATTGTATAAAGAATAAAATTCATTTTTCATAAAAAAATAATATATTGGGTAAAAAATATATAATTTAATGTAAAACATAGGATAATAAAAATCATTACGTTCTATATATATATATCATTAAATTACATCATGAGAAGCATAATAAAAATAATCATGAAAATGATTTGATAAAAAAATAAATTACATACTAATTTTTTAATGTTTATATAAAAATGCATGATAGAGAGTAACATATATGGATATAAATAACACTATAATATTTAATATATTAACCAAAAATTAAATTCATGGTCAGTATATACAACAATAAATTAACCGTCTGGTGAAAATGACTTTTTCTCACAAAACTAAAAGTGAAATGAAAATCCCTTAAACCGAGTTTGATTTGAGAAAATGATATTGAAACTATTTTATAATAAAATATAATTTATAATAATACCATAAAAGAGTAGTGTACAAATTTATAATATCACATATGATCCACTTATGACATTTCACCACTTATTAATAAAATTTCTTTAAAAATATTTCTGTTATGAGGTGTTATTTGTATCATTTTATATATTAATTTTTCTTTCTTAGTTTTTGTAAGTGTATATTGATCATGGTTACTTAATATATAGTTCATTAATAATTATATAAATTTAATATATATTCCTAAATATAAATTAATATATATATATAGTCAATCATGATGGATAGAGATTGAAAAGTGATTTGCACTGTTCATGGAGATAGTGGGATGTACATACTCCTAAAATATTTTCTCAATTTACAATGGATTTAAAAAAATGAAGCGAATTGTTAAAATTGAAAAAATTAATTATAATAATTTTCATATTATATATATTTATTAAATATTTCCTTACTAAAATCATTTTAATGAAATAAAAAATGATTCACATCATTTTATGGAGGTGGTAGTCCACAAGAACTCTTGAGTGAGAGTAGCATTTATAAAAGGATAGAAAATGATGGTTGATACTGGAAGTTTCATACTCATTATATAATTTATTTATATTGAGGATATATAAGAATTTATTTTATTATAAATAATATTTTTTATATGACTTACAAAAAATAATTAAAAATGAAAGTGATTGACTTTGTTGATTGCCAATTATTTCAAATAAATCTATTAGTTCTCCTATTAAAAACCCTGGGACATGACATTTGGGAGCACCATAACTGATAAATCATGGTTAATTATTTTTATAAGTGAAATGGGTAGGCTTTGGTTATGAAAGATGTGTAAAAGAAATAGTAATGGTGTGTCCTTTCATAATAAATGAAAAAATAAAAATTTTAAATTACGAAAAAGTTTGAAATATCTGTTTGTTATTCTAATTAAATATTATTAAAAACATCCATATATTATATAAAAAGGAGGATTTGGTCAGACTATAATTATCAAAGAGAATTTACTTAGGGATTGGTTTTTTAAACCCTCTATTTTTCTCTAACCCCTTTGTAAAGTAGTTCTAAACAAAACCACTCTAACAACATCATAGTATTATATTGATATAATTTTACTTATATAGAAACAATTAGCTTTGAAATTACGAGTGGATGTAATTTTAGACCATTTATTACTCTATTTTTATTTATTAATCACAATAAGTTTTTTAAAAATAAAAACATATTTTTATCATATTATTCTATTATTGTTTTTATAAACTATTCATATAATTTGACTTTGAAAAAAACATTACAGTAATGGATTAAAAATATAAATATATTACACCAATATAATAATATATTATTATGTAAAATTTAATTGAACACGTTAATTAAATTATTTTTACTTCTAATACTTTTAAAATCATTTATATTATTTTCCAATTAGTTGAATAAATAGTATGTGAGAATTTTTTAATAATGTATTGTATTTTATTAATGATAAAAATTCATAAATAAATTATCATGATCACTGAATTAATTTTTATTTCTAATAAATTTTATTAACTGATCATATCCACTTATTATGCTGATGGAATAAAATTACATTTCAAATTTTAGACGGTGTCGTTTTTGTATTTATTCTTTCCTTGAATTAATATAAATGAAATAAACAATGAAATATGGAACAAAGTGAACATATATTTGATAATTAGTTGATCATAGATTAAATAAACTCATAATATATGATTATGTCAAGTTTTATAAGAATTTTAAATCCTTAACCAACTGTTTTTAACCTATTTTACCCATTTTTTCATTATAGTGGATCATAAATTCAACGAGTATACTATTAAGAATGGCTAAAAATAAAATAGTATTTTATTAATAATTTTTAGACTTCTTATTCCAAATAATTTATCCCTTGTTAAGGATTATATTTCTATAAGTTGAAAAATTCATATTATTTTCATGTAAAACCAAGTGAAACCCATTTTTTAGAAATACTAATTTTTCTGCATAAAACTATATATAAATTATAAAATCATGACTATAAAATATATTAGACGTATTTTAAGATACATTATCAAATATATAGTCTAATATTTCATTAAAATATTTCCAAAAAAGTGGTAGATTTAACATTGTATTATAAAACCATTTTTCATTCATAAAATTAGATTTTCATTAAATGTTTTATTTTACATTGAAATTTTTTAAATATCCATTTCTAATATATTGATAACCAATGAAAATAATATAATAATTGGGTATAAATAAATTTATTAATTCCTAATTATACCATCAAGTCCAATGACTATACGGTAATTTTCAAATTAAATAAAAATATAATAATTGTATATTGTAGTTCTTTTAAACTCGATTTTACATGTATTGCATGATATTTAAGAAATATTGTTTATTCAAAAATAAATTCAATATAAAATATTTTTTTGTTATGTTATACCCCATTAAAATTAATTTCACCATTTAAATTCCATATATCCAAAACAAAAAAAATTTGAGTATACCTTTTCTTTGTCAAATCATTTACATCCCATATAAATATAATTTTTTTTAATTCAACTAGTGGGAATTAAATAGTTGAGTAGAATTGCTCCATAGAAACTTATCTCTATGATACATGATTTATATTCATTATTATCCATAAGAAAGAATGTGGTCTAGTGATATGACTTTTGAGTTTAGTAAATGTGATGGATTTAAAATATGCATCCTCAAGATGGATATATGATGCACATTATATGCGTGAGAGAGGATTCATAGAAACAAATTGTGATAGGAAACAATCAATACCATATCATGAATAACTTATTGGAAACTATACATATGGATCATATTTCATTTCTAATGGAATAACCCAACAATTGTTCATTTAAGAAATCATGAAAATACCTTTTCACCCATTTTGAGTTATATATTTCACTGATTATAGTAAAAATAAATTTTTTGTTGACTTTGAGATGCCTTTTATGTAACACTAAATATATTTAACTATCTCTAAAATTTATTCAGATAGCTAACTCCCTAATATATATCTTTTTGACACATCATCACTTCATAATATTGTTCTATACTTATATCAATAAAGACATCATAAGAATCCATCTGAATGATAATGTTAATTTTATTATTGTATGAATACATGACTAGAGGACTATATTGGTCCCAAAAATCATTTAAATCCACAGAATAAGATCTCATTATATCATAAAGGGTATAAATTGTTTAGAAAGACTTACCATTTATCTGAGGATGATAATAAGTATCAAAACATAAGTCTTTATATATGTTCTACTATTGAATTCAATGAAACATTGAGGTAAAACTCATATCTCGGTCAGATACAATCGATATTGGCATTCCATACATCTTTAAAATTCTATAATTGTATATTATTGAGAGATAAACTTATATAAATATTTCTGGATAATAATGACTTATGATGAATTTGATGGGATAATGACTATAACTAAAATAAGTTATTTTTAAATTTTATATTTTTGGTTGTCCAATGAAAAAAATACTTGGTGTTGTTTTCCCATTTTATTTCTAATATGGGAAATGGTTGTATTGTCCACTTAGAGATAAATATCATAGCCTTAAATTTCTTAAATAACAAGAACAAATATACATACCCAAGAATATGTGAATTCATGTTTTCCAAACAAAAATACTATTTAAAAACAATGTACATATTTATAGTCAAAATATGAATAGAGAATGAAGAATATGAGCTTTATCCAACATATCATTCATTACATATGTAATAGATAAAACATATAAAAAATTTCGAAAAATAATTATTCCATCAAATTAAATGTTGAACTCTTGGACTTTTTTGACCTTCTTCTATAGTTCCATTCATTTCATTTGTTCTTATTGAATCCTTAAATTGTATGATTATCAAAAAATCATTTAATAATGATAAGATTTTACCATTACTTCATGTCTTCTTAATATATCCCTTGTAAATAATTAAATATTTGATCTCTTGTGATCCTCATAATAGGTAAGACATCCATTCAGATTAAAAAATCAATTATTATATTCTTTTTTAATATGTGGTAATGTATTAATAACTAATTATCATTAATTATCTACCCTCTTTTTTCCTAGTTCATATTCAACAGTTAGTGTTGAATAAATCCTTTAAGATTTAATTATCATCATATATATCACACCTTCAACCAAAAAGGTAATTCCTCATACACACAATAAAAAAATAATGTAGGGAAATCCAAGTAACTAGTTTGGTGATTTTTATCAATAATCATACATTTGTGTTAAGAATAATCAATGAAGATAACATTATCAATGATGATGATTCCAAGTAATATATTCAATAAATAACTATATATAGAAAACCATCATGTACAATAAGGTATTGTAATAACAAGTTATTGACTAACCCTCTCTTCAGTTTCTAGAAATTTTCCACACAGTCATCTATCAAAAGGATCATTGGTCCCTTCTAAGTTAACATATTGTGTCATGACCCATCCCCCGGAGCCCATTCCATGACTACCCCATGCCCGCCTTCCACATGCTAGAGGCCGACAACATGCACATAAGGCATATTCTATAAAACTGGAATGGAAATTCTGTTATATCCTGTAAACACACACAACCATGCACACAAAAAATCACAAACATGAGTAAACTGTTTAGTAAAATTGTGAGTACAATATGAAAAAGGAGCCGAAATAAAAGCCCAACTGGAAAGTAAAAGAAAAATGAGAAGTACAAGTAAATTGTAAGAGCTCCTATGAACACCTTCCAATGATCCTACCTAAAGGGTAGGTACAGCTCTCGAACGGTCGTCTCTGGAGTACGCCACATCGAATGTCCACCTCCGAGCTACCTAAAGTCTTGGTACCCTTATCCTCAGTAAGCACAGTCGGTCATCTACAACAAACACTACAATGTGCGAGAATACCGTGTAGGGGTGAGTATAACGACACTCAGTAGGGACCCTGAGACCTTCAATGTCTCACAAAATACAAAAATAATAAACCACAAAGCATGAAATCAACTGATTACCCTACATAGCTATATGGACACACATATATTTATGTTATCAAGTATGTTGATATCAATCATGAGGATACAAAGTGTCTAACTCAGATGCCCAAGCTCAAAATGTCCAGCAAGGAAGGGGTACCATGAAGGTAAGTACCACCCAGGTACACCACACAAAAGAATACCACCAAGGTATTACCACAAAGGAGAGTACCAGACAGTTATGGACTCCGCTCACACCATTTATAACATCGGTACAGTATTAGAGATGATTAGATGTAACTACTCATTTATCATACTTTTTTAAGAGGTAGACCCACGGAGGATCCTAAATCATCATCAGGCCTACAAAGGATCGTAGAACATCCTCACACCCACACAGAATCCTAGTACCTCATCAGACCCACACAGCATCTTAGTTCATCATCATACCCAAACAGGATCATAGTACACATTCATTACATCATCAGACCAACAGACAATCCTCGTACACCGTCAGTATTCGTTAGATCCGCATAGGATACTAGTACATCGTCAGACCCACACAAGATCATAGTATACCATCATTACTTCTTCAGACCCATACAAGATCCTAGTACACCGTCAGAACATCGTCAGACCCAAACAAGACCCAATTACACCATCAGTACATCATCAGACCCACACAAGATCCTAGTACACTGCTAGTACATCGTTAGAGCCAGCTATATGGTTCCCTCACTAAGTCAGATTGTCTCCGGGAGAGTCTGCTCTTCATGATATTGGTCGATAATCCAACTACATCGAAGACCTATTAAAAAGTATCTCAATTTTCTACCAAGTCATAGGGGTCTCAACACAATAGACGGTGCATCAATAGGACCCCCGATCTGTAATTTATTAACCTTTTAGTCCCAAGGGCCTGTTTGGATTTGTGCTCGATCCAACCCGACTATACCCATACTTTATCCAAATCTCTAGTGGGGTATACCATAGGGACCACCTCGCTCTAAGGTTTCTAGAGTTGTAAACAGTTCATCAAATGGACACTCGGTGCCATTGTTATGGCGAAAAGAGTGGAAATGGGTTGAAGGGGTCCGGGTTATCCCAGTCTGCCAGGTCCGGCCCGGCCCACAGGGTCAGGCCTAGCTCACGGAGTGATGCCGGTGGGGACAACCCTAGCCTCACCTGAGGGGGAATCGCGCCCCCCACCAGTATCCCCATCACTGAACGAAAAATCCATTCGGATTATGGAACGGTGGTGCCACTTGGGAACCACTAGGTCACTCCGAAACAAATAGGAAGCGTGGGTTCTGGTCCCCTTCGCTACTGTAGCATTCGCCGTGGACACTCTTTATCTGCGGTGCATCTAGCGACGCCATCTTCAGCAGCTGGCTGACTGCTGGCTGCCTCCTGTTATCTATCGCGGCCAGGCAGGCCACTGCCACTGGATCTGATAGTGGCACATGGTCACACTGCTTGTGCCTCTACAGTCAGCTGAAGCGTTGGCAACCCCTATCTATCGCTATGTACAATAAAATTCGGTAGGTCTACAGCCTCCACCGCGAACTGTCCCATAACCGGTAGCGTGGACGCGTGCCGACCCTTTTCCGTTCGGCTGGCCCGGGTGCTGGCTGCCACTTTCCTCTTACGCGATCAGCCACAGTGACGAGGTTGTTCCAAATCCGTCTTGTCGTCCACGATGAACGCGAAAACAATGATGATTCCCGGGGGTGTTCAGACTATGTTTGTTCAGTCCAAACCATCCTCATTAGATCATTATCAAGTGGCTTATGGAAAATAGGTTTCAATATAATTTCACGAAGAACAATTAAAAACAAATCCATACATCAACATTTTTTGGAGTTTGTGCGAGGAAGAACTAAACATTGTCTACGACCGTCACTCTCGCGACACACCTCTGATTTCAGTGTGTTAGTCGGTTCATCAGATATTCACACTTTAATGGAGGTTTTTCTTTGTTGGAGAATTTCTACAAAAGTTCCCTCTTGCCAACACTTTCCCCCTAACATCAAGTGTGGAAAAAACATAAAATAAATTAATAACAAAACATTTAATTTATGTTCTCAAATATAATTAATTTGGGGAATTGAGAGGTTTTCCATTACATTATTAGGGGTTCAGGTGGTTCCCACCACCATGCTTTGAATTGGGGGGTTTTACTATCTCTGGTGGTCCCCACCACCGAGCAATCATTTAGGAGGAAAAAAATAAAATAAAATGTGTTTTTTTTATTTTTTTTATTTCCATGAAAAAAATGAAAACTAACATTCACCCTTGAACAACTATCGTCGAGGTGAAATTCCCTTTTAAAGAATACTGGCGTTGTGAGTTCAATAGTGTCCTCATATTTCAATTATGAGCACCAGTTCCAAAGATACAAAAACTAACTCAAAGGTTTAGTGAACATACCCAAAAAAGTTCATAAATTCTTTCCCACCACACCAGGCCTTCGAATCCCGCGCCATCGATTATCACATGCTAGTAAAATTCCAATATAAAGCAAACAAATTACATGAAATTTCCGAGACTTTAAAAAATCCCCACAATAGGGAATTACATCCCCATAAGCCAGAACTCAAACTAATGAAACAAGTGGGGGTACTGAGCAGGAATCTGAGTCTCCTACTCCCATGTTCTATCCTAGAGGTTTATGTGTTTCTAGTAAATGTGCACCAGATGTATAGACCACCAATGAACGAACTGCTCCTGTTAATCCCTATTCTCTTCTGGAACCTCCGTAAATGTTGCCCCATCATCGACGTCCAGCTCACCATGTTAGATGACATGGGATGGGTTGTGCACATATCTCCATAGCTAAAAATGTGGAAGACGTCGTGCACCCGGTGCAACTATGGGGAGTGTGCTAGGATGTAAGACACCTCACTAACTCTTCTAAGGACCTAAAAATGTCTGATGAACCTCGAATATATCTTTTCACGTTGGCCAAATTTTCACAAACCTCATCGAGGTGAGAACCATATAACGACTTGGTTTCCATCCTTGAACTCAAAAGGTCTCCATGTCTTGTTGGAATAAGACTTTTGCCTGGTCTGTGCAGTCTTCTTCCACTCATGGATGATCAAAATATTCTTTGTGGTAGCTTGTACCATCTCTAGTCCCACGATTGTTGAGTTCACAGGGCCAGTCTAGCATAAAGGTGATTTGCAAGGTCACTTGTACAATTCCGGAAAAAGAGTCATCGCAACGGTGGAGTAATATCTATTGTTGAATGCAAACTCCACCAAGGGAAAATGATCATCCCAGTTGCGACCGATGTCAAGTACACAAGCATGCATCATGTCTTTGAGGGTCTGAATAGTCCTCTTAGTTGTGCCATCTGTCTTAAGATGGAAGGTGGTGCTGAAAAGAAGTTGTGTCCTAAAAACCTCATTCAACCCCTTCCACAGCCGATAAGTAAAACATGTATCACAATCAGAGACAATCATTGAGGGTACTCCATGGGGCTACACAATCTCATAGACATTGAGGCATCCCAAGCTCTCCACTGAAACATACTCTCTGATGAGTAGGAAGTATGATGACTTGGTGAGTCGGTCAATGATCACCTAGATATAATCTTGACCTCTAGATGAACATGGATGTCCTTCCATTATTTTCAAGGATATCCCATAAAACTTCTACTCCGGGACCTCTAAAGGATGAACAAAGCATTCTGGTACCTGATACTCAGCCATCACTTGCTGAAAAGTGAGGCACCAAGAGAAAAACAATGCTACTTATTTCTTCATTATCGACCACCAGCGCTGTTGTTGGAGGTCCTTGTACATATTCCATACTACTGGATCTACCACAAGAGGGGATGTGTGGAACTCCCTCTACACTTCCTCTCGAATCGACACTAGTACAATGGTATGTCCTATGATGATATTGTGGTGCTCCCCAACTTCGGAAAATCCATCAGGTGCATATCCTAAAGATATCTGAGCACATCGAGTCTCGTAGTTAGTGTCCATAATTTTGAATCCCTTAAATATTGAAGAAGTGGGGGAGTGACTGTAAGAGACTAAAGAAAAGCTGCTCCATCTCGATCCACAAAGGATATCTGCAAAGTCGCTAGCTGCTTTGTCACATCACTTAGCAGCTGTATATCATATCTACGGCTGGGTGCATATGCTACAACGTTTCCCTTACCAGGTGTATATGCTATCTCAAAGTCATATTCCTTGAGGAATTCGAGCCAATATCATTGTCTCAGGTCCAAGTTCTTATGTGAGAAGAAATAACTTAAGAATCTAGTGATCCGAGTAGACTATAAAACATCCACCCATCAAATAATGTCGCCACATATTCAAGGTGAAGACCTATACTGCTAATTCTAGGTCATGGGTAGCATAGTTCTACTTGTCATTCTCTATCTCAGCTCTTAAAGGCTCTTCTAACACTAATCCATCGATAGGAAAGGCTCACCCTATTTATCAAATATAAAAATGGTGAGGCTACCCTAGGGAAGTCAGGTACAAATCTCTGGTAGTACCTAGTCAAAGAAGACGTCCCTATCCCATTGGTGAGGTAATCCTAGAAACATCTTTTGAAAATATGTCCCCATGCTCTGCCTCTCCTATTTGGAAGTGAAAACACAAAACTCCAGCTACCACAAGGGTACGTATGGCTGAATCATGAGTGATCGGATGCACCCTACTTTGCATGAGTCCATCCTGTGATGCCTGAGTTTCCTTTTAGTTGACCAAGGAAAACCTTATCCCAACATTTTATAAGAACCACAACCTATTAGCTTAATACAGTCAATATGAGTATGAAATTTGGATGCTCAATCCATACCCAAACTAATGTCGTAAGGCCTTGACGCTACCACCAAGAGGTTCCAACAGAAACTCACACCTCAAGGTCAGATCACACCAATAGAGTATGTGTGATTATCAAGTCTCCTGCCAAAGGTATCACCAGGCGAGAGGGACAAGTCAATGATTTAACCGGAAACTCTAGGTCATGGACAATATCCGTGAAAGGAAAGAATCATTAGTACCTATTTCTATTGATAGTTTATCATGTAGTAGACACATACCATACCCTTAAAAATTCACGAATTCCTTAGGACAAACTCTATTACTGCATGCAGGTAATCCATTCCCCTATCCTCCAGCTCTCTTACACAGGTGGGGTCGACAAAAATTTGTGTTGTTGTAACATGTAGAAATTTACACAACCTAATTTTTCTCTCGTAGATCTGTTTCCACATCTGCTGCCCTCCATATTCATCTTTCCCTAACACTTCTTCTTTCTGAAACATTTTACTGGCCCATGACTCTGAGACTGACACCAGTTTCCTGCATTCCCACTACTAACATTCATAGGTTGTATGCGCTCATCGAAACAACATTCGACCACAAAGGATCTATCTAGGACACTAACATAAGTTGGAATGCATAAGGAAATGTGTTTGCTAAGTTGTCCTCTAACACACTTTGATCTAAATTCCAAGCCCTGAACACTGATTATAACTTATTCATCCTGTACCCGGAATGGTCGGAATGCCTTGATGAATTCTCAGCTACCGACATGTTGTACTACTGAAGCTGTAGAATCTCTAGGTAACTTAGCCACCTCCTCAATCCATTCCTTAGTCTCCTTTGATTTTGGAACGCCTAGAAACCTGAGGGGTATCTAATGCTAAAACATGTGTAATGCACTAAGCCTACATGTTCCCTCTACCAGTACCACCGGTTGTAACTGGTGACCAATGGGCAATGATTTACCTGGCACACTACCTTAAAGTACCATATCGGGCAACAGTCCATAGACCAAAGACTCATCACTATGAAGACTATCTTCATTGTCACTCAATGGATAAGTCATGTTGATATTATAACCATCTACTCTAATAGTTCCTCAACTAGGCGGAAAACTCTAGTAACCGTCTCCAGCCATCCCTCAGCTATGTCTGAAACTATCTCACCATGAAACATCAGAAGCCTCTATTGTTGTAACTAATGCAACACACTCAATCAGCATGCAACATCAGCCAATGAGGCTGGTGGTATCTGCTTCCCAATGGGTAGTGGTGCCACTGGTACACCACCTAAAGGTTCCCACATAGTAACAGGGCACTACCCCAGATCCTCAGTGCTCGGTAGGCCGTCATTGGGTACTCTCTTGGGAATCCTAGTTGGTAGTCTACACAGTGGCATCTAAACAAGGAATAGATGCTCCATGGTCATAAACATAAATTTTGTGATCTAACTCAGAGAGATCTGAAAGAAAATGTTTCAGAACACACATAATCTGTACTTTCGTGCACTGATATAGAAATCAAAAGCCAGGGTCCTGGTGTATGGATACGTCGGCCACCACACCAACACTAGATTCCCAAAACTGATGTCCACTCTCACTATAGATAACACTATTACTGTTAAATGATCAGATTCTTATGTTCTACATTAGAGTCGACTCCTTAGTTACCAATGTGTCATGACCCGTCCCCCGGGGCCCGTGTCATGACTACCCCATGCCCGCCTTCCATTGTCCAAGGGCTGGCCACTAACACCAAAGGCGTATTGCCCAAAACTGAGAAGGCATTGCCTTTATACCATATAAACACAAAAATCCAAAAACATAACAAATTACGAACATTAGTAAACTATATAGTAAATGTTTGAGTACAGTATAAAAATGGGGATAGAATAAAAGCTCAATTGGGAAGTATAAGAAAAATAAAATGTATAAGTAAACTAGAATAGGTCCTATGAACACCTACCAAGGATCCTACCTGAAGGGAAGGTACAGGTCCTAAATAGTTGTATCTATGGTACACCTCATCTAATTTCCACCTCTGAGATACTTCCAATATGGGTACCCTCATCCTCAGTCAGCGTTGTCCGTTGTCAACATCAAACACAACCAAGCACGGGCATATCCCGTGCATGGGTGAGTGTAACGATACTCAGTTGGGACCCCAAGACCCTCAATATCTCATGAAATACACAATTTATAAACCAAAACGCATGAGTTCAACTTATAATCCTACTTATATTTATCCCCATACATATACATATGTTATCAAGTATGCCCATCTCAATCCTGAGGAAACACAAAGTCCAACACAAAATCCCAACCTCAACTAGTCTATAAAAGAAGGATTACGATGAAGGTATGTACAATATATGTTTGCCACACAGAAGAATATAACCATGTTATTACCATAAAGACATGTACCACACAGGTACAAACTCTTCTCACACCAGGTATAACATAGGTATAATAGTAGAGATGATTAGATATAATTACTAATTCATCTTAATCCGTTAGGTGGAAGACCCACGAAGGATCCTAAATCATAATTAGACTCATAGAGGATCGCAATACAATGTCAGACCCACATAGGAACCTTGTACCTCATCAGATGCACACAGGATCCCAGTACATCGTCAGACCCACATAGGATCCTAGTACACCATTAGTATGTCGTCTGACCCACACATGATATTAATACACTGTCAGTACGTCTTAAGACCCACACGGGATCTTAGTACACCTACAGTACGTCATCAGACCCACACAATATCCTATTACACCGTCAGAACATCGTCATACCCACACAGGATCCTAGTACAACGTTAGTACGTCATCAGACCCACACAAGAGCATTGTACACCGTTAGTACTTTTTTAGAACCACACATGATCCTAGTACATCATCAGTACGTCGTTAGACCCACACAAGATCCTATTACACTATCGGTAAATCATCAGACCCACAAAGGATCCTAGTACACCGTCAGTATGTCGTCATACCCACACAAGATATTAGTACACTATGAGTACATCATCAGACCCACACATGATCCTACTACACCGTCAGTATGTAGTCAGACCCACACAAGATCATAGTACACCATCAGTACATCATCTGACCCACATAGGATCCTAGTACACCATCAGTACATCATTAGACCCACACATGAAACTAGTAAATATTCAGTATTTCGTCATACCCAGAGAGGATCCTAGTACACCGTCAATACGTCGTCAGACCCACACAGGATCATAGTACACTGGCATACCCACACAGGATCCTAGTACTCAATCTTTACTTCGTTAAACCCACACAGGATCCTAGTATACCGTCAGCACATCGTTAGATCCAGCAACATGGTTCCATCACTAATCCATATTTTCTACAGGAGACTCCGCTCCTCAAGTTACTATTTGATACTCCAAATTCTATGATGTACCACAAATAAGTATCTCAATGTTCATCCATGTCATTAGGTTAACAATGTGACAGACGGTTCATCAATCAGATGCTCAGTCTGTACGTTATTAGACATTTAGTCTTGATGGACCTGTAAGATTTGTGCTCGATCCAACCCACATGTACCCCTATTTTATCCAAATCTCTTGACGGGTATATCAAATGGACTGTCTTGCTCCAAAGCTTCCATCTCCATAGACGGTTCTTCAAATTGACACTTGATGGCAATGTTATGGCTAAATGAGTGGAAATGTGTCGAAGGGGGTCCGGGTCCTGTCAGACCCGGTCGGACTGACCCAACCTGGGTCGAACCGACCTAGATTAGAACAACCCAATCCACTACGTTCATCCGACCCATTGGGTCCGGCTCGACTAGCGCTGGGCGGATCGGCCTGGGTGGCCTGGGACGTGACCCGTGGTGGGGACTTCCCTAGCCACACCTGGGGGGAGTCATGCGCCCCCGGTTCTACCCATCACTGAATTGCTAAGTCGTTAGGTTTAGGGAATGGTGGTGCCACCTGGGCTCCTCCAGTTCAACCCAGAACCCACCGAAAGTGCGGGATCCGATCCCCTTCGCTGCTACGACTTCGGCCGTTACCCTTGTTCATTGGTGGAACATCCAATGTCGCCCTTCTCCACGGCCCACCTAACGTCGGCCGCCTCCAGTTATCTGCCGCGACGAAGCTGGCAGCGGCCTACAGATCTAATGGCGACGCATGAAAGTGATGCTCGTACCTCTGTGGCCAGCCGATGCGCCAGCCACCACTGTCCATAACCGCGACAAGAAACAACCAGCTGCCCTCTGGCCTCCGCCAAGACCAAGCGACCACGACATCTTCCTTTACCAGTGACGTGAACATGTGCTGCCCTGGTTCCGTGCGGCTGTCCCAGGTGTCGGCCGCCAACTTCTTCTACCGTGATCACCTCGGGTGATGAGGTTGTTCCACATTCGTCTTGTAGTCCACAAAGAACGCAACATCAATAATGTGGTGGGGGCGTGGGGTCGGACCGTGTTAGTTTGGTCCAACCCATCTATGTTAGATAGATATCATGCGACATATGGAAAGGTGTATTTTATATAATTTCACGAAATACTACTATAAACAAATCTCTACCTTAAAGTTCATTGTAGTTGGAACGAGGAAGAACTTAAAGTTATCAATGACCGTCACTCTCGCAACATGCCTAAGATCCTAGCTCGTTCGTCAGTTTATCAGATATTCACTCTTTGGGGGAAGTTTTTCTTCAATGGGGAAATTCTCTAAGTGTTCTCTCTTTCCAACACATTCCCACAACCATCAAGTGGGGAGCCAAAAAAAATAAACTAATAACATAACATTTAATTTATGTTTATTATTTAATTAATCATGGGAGTTGAGAGGTTTCCCCTTCCATTTTGAGGGGTTAGGGTGGTACCCACAACCAATCATTGAATTGGGGGGTTTTCTCTCTCGGGTGGTCCCCATCACAGAGTATTCATTTTGGAGGATAGAAATAATATAAAAAGTTATTCATTATTTTATTTTTATTTCCACAAAAAATCATGAATACTAACTTTCACCCTTAACCAACTTCCATTGATATGAAAGTATTCTTAAATGAATAATGGTGATGCGAGTTAAACGGTTTCCTCGTATTTCAATTCTGAGCACTGGTTCAAATTTTACAAAAACTCACTCTCACGTTTACTGAACACACCTGAAAAAATGTTCACAAATTCATTCCGGGTACACTGTTCTTTGGAATCACGCACCGTCAATTTTCACAAACTCATAAAATTCCCATATAAATAAAAACACATACATGGAATTTTCACGTCATTACATATAGATTTGGTTATAAAATAATGAGAAATTAACCAAAATTAATTGAAAAATTAGATAAAACCTAAAAAATATGGATCTGTCTCCCGTTTTTTGGTATCATCCAATTTTAAATAGCTTTTATCTTGGATTTTTCTGTGAATTTAAACTCCTGTGATATTATATAACCTAAAAATGTATGTTTTGTATCCAAAATTAACACTTTTTATGTTTTCCAAAAAAAATACATATTTCATTGTGAATTCTATATAATTATCATGTTATATTCATTCCATTACCATCTCTTCAAATATATAATAACATCATTTGTAAATAATTTCTCAAAAAAATAAATAAAATCACTATAGACATTATTAATTTAATCCTTGGAGATAATGGGGGAGTTGGTATGTCTAAATTGAATCACTACATATCCATAGTCTATATACCATTAATATAATTATGTATTAAATATATACTCTATTGTCCTTAAATGATTATATCCAGAACAAAGTCCATCATCGAAAATTATTGACATACATTGATTTCAGAAAACATTAATCAATACAGGGTAAAATGAACTTATTCATGATAGTGATCATGTTATGTTATTGATAATATATGTATAGTATCATTGATACATCATTCCTATGAAAACAATAATAGTTTCACCCCAAGGTGACACACTTTGACAAATGAATCACTTGTCAATATTCTCTTAAATTGGGTTCATTAATATTTTCATCTCAATAATGTTAATTCAATGTATAGTCTTTAAAATATTTGTATAACCATGTTTGATTTATTTTCAAAAATTATCTACATGATTTGAAAATTGTTTACAAAAAATAATGGCTAGATATCAATACACTCAATAACCATTAGTATATATTTGATATTGATATTATCACCATCATTATCTGATAAACACACAATTTGAATAAAAAACATATATAATGGATGTGATTTAAAACATATGTTTATATTTATCATAACATTAGAATAATATAATATTTTGGTTTTTTATATTATATGTGATTTCACTTTCCTATTAATTTATTTTGGAGATATGTAATTAAGTACCATACAATCATAATATATCATCAAATTAAACTCGAGGGAGAATAATGACATTTTTTAGAATCAAATACCCATAATATTAAACTATGGAATAATAAATGGAAATGTATTTTCTCACCATAACATTAGAGGATTCAATACTACCGGAATCTATACTCATTAAGATAGTTTTTCAATACCCGTCAAAAATTAATCATATAAAAAAGAGTTGTTAGATTCATAATCGAAAGAGGCGTTATTAGTTCTAGAGTTTTTGTTAAGTATACAATTCACCCCTTCCTTATCATACCCCACAAAAAATGGTGATATCCTGATATTTTTCCTTATATGTGGATATAAGATCATTCTATTATCATTCATCATCATTCACCATTGGATTTTAGCAAAAGATAGCATAATTGAAGTACTTTATTCAATTAAAACTCTAATGTTTTGATGATGCATTTTGTGGTACCTTTCCATAATCAATGAATGTATTATTATTATCAATCACCATTATATTTCTTAATGAAGTTCAATTCAACCCATATATAATTTTATAATACCCTTATGATTTATACATTAATATCTCCTTCCATAAATTTATCTTAATATAATGAACTCTTTCTTCCCCATATCGACATTGAACACATAATATACACTAAATTTATAATTTATTTTCATATCAAAACCATGTGTTTTATGGGAAATTCCAATCCATATTGTTACCTTTCAAGAACATTGAAGAATGTATCCACAACTACTTAAGTAATATATATTGAACGCCCTTCCAAAACATCGTTTCACTTAACTCTTTTATGGATAAATATTATGTTTTTGTTTAATGACAATAGAATAATTTTAACACTCATGACTTCAAAAATAATCCTCAGAGGTAATGAAAGAATAATCATACATCTATTTTAGCCCAAGGAATTTATTCTATATTTTCATATAAATAATATAAGAAATTAAATATATAAAAATAATCTCCTAAACTCATCCCACATCGTGGATTCAATTTCATCCCCATTACTTGTGTTTTTTTGAGATTAATCCATTGATATGATTCACATTTCCTAAAATATACATACATATTTACCATTTCATGCTTATACCACTAAAAATAGAAAATTACATTTTAATCTTAATAACACATTACTATATAACCAATGGATTATAAAATCAACTAAAATAATGTGTATGTTTACTAATAAAAGACTAAATAAAAAATCACTCCCTCATTTACTCATTTGGAAGCTCATCATGATTCAACAATTGAAAAAGTTTTGTAAATATAAAAAGGTAACTTTTCATTCGATCTTGGATATTGTATGGTTTTTAGGGGGAAACTGATTTAAATTCCATCAAATTCCATATTAAAATGGTTTCTTCAGGTTCCATAAATTGGATAAAATAAAAAATTAAATTTGGGATGCAAATAATAGTAGATACCCACATAATGATAAAAAATATTTTTTAGTTCTATATGAAGACATATTCTTTTTATTCTATGAATCCTTATATTTAACATTTTTGTTTCATGTTTTTCATCTATTCATATCCTTCCCAATTTTCAATAAATAATATGTGAATTAAATAAATCATATACCCTTAGTGTGTCAAATGACGTTCCCATAAATTCAAAACTCACTATCCAAACAAATGATGTATGAGGTATACTATATGAAGCACGTTTGTGGCTATTACCCCTATATGCTTGAATTAGAAAACCCTAACTACTAATTATATCTGTATAGTAGTAAATTTCTATGAAAACCACAAAATCTCTTTCTTACCAAAAAATTAGGATGATATCCTATAAAAATAATTATAGTGTGGTGTTTCCACTAAATTTCCCTAATCCAAATATCTAAATATTAAATAAACCGTACTCTAATACAGATGATACCAATCCATAATTTTACTACATAATTATTAAATTTAATTTAGAAACATCGATACATAAACAAATAGTTCATATAATATCTACATTAAATACCACTAAATTGTTAATAACTATCACCCATCCTAGAAATATCATACTTAATACCATTTTCCATAACCCATGTAAATGAAATATATGAATTGTGGTTCTTAGATGATCCATAAGTATACAAAATAAAGACATCAAGGATACAATTATTACAACATGAGAATAAGGGTTTGAAAACATAGTATTAGTACTCTAAAAACACCGCCAATATATTGTAGAACAAAATATTAAATCACAGTAAAAATTACAATAATTCAAAAGTTAATAATAATAAAGGAATCAAAGAATATGTGTCATGAGAATGTAATATTGTAATAATATATTTTCATCAAAGGGTGAAATAATGTGTGATATAATCATAATCATAGAAATATTATGTTTCATATTTCCACCAAGACATTAAAAACATGTTAGGTATGTGCCAACCACAGTTTTATTTGACTATATATTGGGATGACCTTATGTATACCCTATTTTCTCCATCATAGAATAAAATATAGTTTATCCTCTTTTTTTGGGACAAATAGTACATCTTGATTACCATTTCAGTTAATTATTATTTACCCAATATATTTTAAGGCTTCATAATTTTATCCCAACTAATATCATAATAGTTAATCAATATAAATTTATACTACTATATCATAAAATCTACCACCATAACATCACCCATGGAAACGAAAATGTAAATCATAAATATTTAATATATATGGTTTCATATATAGTATCGTAGAAAAATTTAATTAAAATCAAATTATTTTATCATAAATTAAATTTTCCTTTCAATGATATCTATGATATATTTTTATGGCAGTACCAATTTTATTTTTATATCCAAAATTAAAATATTAAAGATTCCCAAATATTAAGTGTTATGTTTTATTTAAAAATAACCATGGAAACTCATAAATTAATATTGAAGCCATTTAATTTTCATGATATTGGTAAATTTCATGAATCTTTTGTACATTAAAATAATGTTTAATTTCTAATTTTTTAGTATAAAGTCAAAAGTACCTTGTTTGGAAAATTATGATAACATTCCTTCTAAAAATATCATTTTAATAATTCAGGAATGTGAAAAACAATCTACAAAAAATAATAATTTTATAAAATAAATTCATAAAAAAATATCATACATGACATTTATATAGAATAAAAATTAATTTTCACTGATGAAAATATCGGGGAAATAATCCATTTAAAACATTCAATCAATATCTGGAGTATTGAAATATTATCAGAAACAATCCCGATAAATGATGAGATTATAACATAATTACATTATTTTATTGGTTATCGAATTTTGAAATCCAAGGAAATAAAGAACCATAGAAGGATTTTTATATCCCATTATTTTTAATTTGAATAATCATAAATGATATTCATGGTGGTTACTTTGACCTTTTAAAATAAATAAGGGGTGAATATGACATGTGTCTCACAAAATATAATGTGAGATGGAAATTATTTTCCTCAAGTTCAAATTGCATCCAAAATTATATAACCACAAATATTATTAAATTGAATTAATTATAAAATTATAATGTAGTTATTTCCAAAATTTTAATATCATATTTGATCATGTAGTAGAATTATAACCCCAATTATTAATAATTCTTTATTAAAATATTCATTTTTGGGTGTTAACTGTTTCATTTTTCAGGGTAAGATTAATTTTATAGTTAATGATCATGTTCATTGACCATGGATATATCATATACATGACATTAATATTTAAAAAATTCATATATATTTATTAATTATATATATTTTAGTAATCTATAAAGGATAAATTCATAAAAATGGATTAAACCATTCAGAGAGATGGTAGGTCATACATATGGACAAACATTATCTTAAATATTCAATGGATGAAACGAATGAAAGGTAAATAATATTTCAAAATTAAAAAATAATTATTATGTAATATATTTATATATAATGGTTTTTATATCTTCCTTTTTTATAATTCATTTAAAATTAAAATGAAAAATGAACCGCATAACTTTGTCGATGTGGTAGTCCACTAATGCAAACAAGTATCTTTTTTTCAATGGTTGGGAAATAGGGTGTATAATGGTTCTCTCATAATCATAATAACATTATTGTTTATTAATGATTCAAAATTTATTATATTATGTTAGTTTCCATATATTTAGGGATGGTAAAAGTAGAAGTACAAAAAATGGAGGTGATCAGTTAATATAATTACGTCTTCTTTGATAGAACTCTTCTATATATAATAAGATGTACGAAAGGGTTGGTCTTTTGGGAAGAATAATAGCTTTATAACATGAATAATTAGATTTATAATATAAATTAGTAAATATTATTTGATCTATATGAATCAATGTGTTCTAAGGAAAAGATATAACTGGTGACCTCTTTTATTGGAGAGAAAGGACACACTTGGAATATAAAAAACATTAAAATTTAGTTAAGTAATTGTCTAGAAAAATCATTCAATATTGCCTAAAAATAAAATAAAAAGATAATATGGTCAAAAAATAATCCTGAAATAAAATTTTTATAGGGTTTTGTTTCATTTAATATTTTACATTTTTGTTTAACAAAATTTCTATCAAATTTAAATTTTAACAAATTAATTTTCCAAAAAATGGATTATAATTTACTTATAAGGTAAAAATTGGATCCAAAACTCTCATGGAATGGAATTTTTTAACATTCATTTTCATACATATTTTCTGCCAATGTATTTATGATTTTTTAATTGAGTTAATTGAATATATTTATTATAAAATACTATTAATTTTATTTTACGAATAAATCACATAATATGACATTGAAAAAAACCAGAAAACAATGGATTTAGAACATAAAACATTCAAATTACAATAATTACTATATTATAATATCATATGAATTTATATTAATTATTTAATGATAAAAAATTATAAATAAACTACCATAAAAAATTATATATATATATCTAATAAACAGAAATAAAAAATATTATCCTATTTGAACCATTATATAAATTTTTTGAGATATTAATTTCAAGAAACTGAATTTTTTTATTTTTACATTCTATAAATTAGAATAATGGTCAAATTCAAATAAATATTTCACCAAGGTGACATATATTTGAGAATTATATATAAATTTCCTAACTTTATTCATCTAATATTCTAATGGAATGTGTTATAGGAATTTTAAATCATTAACACTTTGTTAACCTTTTTACACTAACCGAGTCGAAAATTGTTTACCAAGCATACCATTCATAATGATCAAGAATTATAGGGTTCTATTTACCAAATATTATTTGTTATTTTCTAAATTTGGAATCCATTTTAAAATATTCAATTTTTATTAGGGGAATCAATTCATAAAGTAAATGTGCAAAACCGAGCTAAATTTGATTTTTTAAGAAAAATCATTTTTAAGAATAAAATATTATATATATTCATATCCTCTACATAGAGAAATTTATATATTACTGTGAATACATTTTAATTAATATATAATATTTAAATTTTATTATAATTATTCCCCAATTGTGATTATTTTAAGTTATTAATATAAAAACAGTTTTTGCATATATTTTATTAAAAAATATCTTTTAAACAAAAATGTTGTTTATATTATTTTATAAAAAAATTGATAACCAGTTTATTTAATATATATTGTTGGGAACAATACATTTTTTCACTGATTAGTAAAACAATTCATACATTCTAATATAATTTCTATACAATAACTATA
This sequence comes from Viscum album, assembly GCA_963277665.1. Taxonomy (NCBI): domain Eukaryota; kingdom Viridiplantae; phylum Streptophyta; class Magnoliopsida; order Santalales; family Viscaceae; genus Viscum; species Viscum album. Next base: position 1,023,991,837 of record OY728143.1, read on the forward strand.
AATTTAATTAATAAAATTTTTCTAGTATATCATGGTATATATCATGAAGTGTACCCAAGGGCCCATGTCATTACTACCACAAACATGACTCCCATAAGCTAGGTGTTGGTGACTATCACCAAAAGGAATATCCATAAAATGGGAAGGCATTCCCATTAAACATGTACACACACAGACTAGGTACAAAACAAATGTAAACCATGTAGTAAAACTACTGAAGTTAAAGTGTGGACTGAAAGTAAGGGGTCTGTATACAAGCCCAACTGAAAGATAGAATACGACATAAAAATAAATCTCATGACATTTTCCACCAAGGACCCTACCTTATTGGTAGGTAAAACATGTCATTGTAGCACTCCACATCAAGTAGTCACCTCTGTGCACCATATAGCCCTTGCTCCCAAAACCTCGGTGAAAGGGGTCTAATGTCTTCACAATACACAACAAGGTGAGGGAAATGCACACATATGGATGAGTATAAAAATACCCAATGGGTCCCACAGTCCCACGAAGGTATCTCATAATTCCAAAAGGAATAACCACAAACCCTAATCACAATCACAATGAAAAAACCAAAAGAATCAACTCAAATAGGTATAACATAGGTACATAAGTATAGATGATTATTCATTAAGAATGATCATCTAATTCAAACACTGTGTTCTACTGGTGGCCCAAAAAGGATCTTTCCCCACACAGGATCAGTATGCACTGACCCACACAGGATCGCAAAGCGCTAACCCACATACGATCTGACCCACAGAGGATGGGTATGCGCTGACCCACACAGGATCACTGAGCGCTGACCCACAAATGATCTAACCCACACAGGATCAGTATCCACTGACCCACAGAGGATCACTGAGTGTTGACTGACACAAAATATGACCCACACATGATCGATATGCACTGAACCTCAAAGGATCTCTCTTCATTTTCCACCTAAAATTGAACCACTATATTCCTGGACAAAGCACGCTGGATTCTGGTAGGATCCTCCCCTAAAACCATTGTTTGTACATCAACCACCATGAAGTACTTGGAATAAGTAACCCAATAAACCTCCATGTCATACGGTTTATAAGGCTTTCAACGGCGCGTTAATCAGACACCCGGTCATTGATTTATAGTTATTTTTGGGTTGAGGGCCCAGTTGGATATGGGGTCAATCCAACCCTACCATTCTCGAACATTTTACAAAACTCAAGTGGATTATCTCAAAAGAACTGCATAATACTAAGGATTCTAGTGCCACATACGGTTCCCCAAATGGACGCATGATTTAGGATATATGTTCGTTTAGGCGTGATTTGGAAAATAATGGATCTGGGTACGTTCTAACCCTTTCGGACCAACCCAAACTGGCCCCCTGGGCCCTACCTAAAGAGGGATGGGCTCTGATTGGTATGTGTGGGCCTGGTTGGGCCCACTTGGCACAATCCGACCCATTGGATGGTGAGATTGGCCTGCTAGGTTGTGGGATCATCTTGTTGGTCGTGTGCTACGCACATTGGACCATGGATCCGACCGGACCCACCTAACTGGGTGCAGCCCACCGGGCCTCAGAACTGCTTGGCCCACTAGCCAAGCCTGATTTTTCTTCTTCTCTCTTATATGGATTCGGTCGTTCGTGTCTTCAAAGTTGTGGCCCTCCTCCACGGTACGCTGCTACAACACGCCTCTTGTTCTTCGCCATGGAGCTGGATGGCACCACACCACTTGGATGGTCCTCATGAACCAACTCACAATAGACCCAAGAGCTCATGTCGGCCCTCCATCGTGGATCGAATCCTAAGACTTCCCTCATGGTGCACCACCATCACACGCCACGCCACTTCAACATGGTCCCCACTAGGTGCCTCTCCTTTGTCTGTTGCGGCGCCTTCAGGCACCACCATTCCTTTTCGATCGACAGGTACCGGCTTCCACCTCCCTTGGTCATCGGCACCACTACATCAGAGTAGCTTATTTGGGCCACAATTGAAGCTCCGGTGGTCCGTTTTTATTCTGGTCTGCACCTACGGGCCACCCATAAAGATGTTCATACTGCTCGGTCCTCAGTTCCACCTTGCCACCATTTTTTCTAGTTAAACACAAAAATCATGACCATTACCAAGATCAGCGGAGGGATCAAGCCTTGTTCATTTGTCTCATGCCCTCTATTTTAGAATTATAACAGGGAATGGTTCAACATCATCAATCGTGATGGAATTATTTAACATTTAAAACAAAACCCCTATGTCAAGTTCATTGGAAGTCATTGCAGATGAGGAAGAAGTGTCCCCCTTCGAGGGTGATATAGACGAAGGAGATTTTTCACATCCTTTGGTGCTCATTGTTGAACCCTCCTTTTGTAATTGAAACCTTTTTCTTGGTTGGTGGAAGATGTCACATCACATCATCAGAGGTTTATCTCTTGTGTGACAAAAACCCATGCACGAGTTTCATTTAAATAGAAGAAAAGCGAATATAAACCCACCATACAATTAATGAGGTTCATTAATAAATTTAATTAATAAATATATTAATTCTCCTGGTGGTCTATTACACCATTTAATGATCTAAAAACCTAGCGGTTCCACCACTGATGATCAATAGTTAAAAGAAAAAAACAAAATAACTCGTTGAGTTTTTTTTTTGTAATGTCCAAAAACTATCATTTTTGGACGTCCCTTGTCGGTCGAGGATAAGATTTCCTAAAGTGAATGTTAGATCTGCAGATTCGACAGTTCCCTCAAATTTTTAATTCCACCATGGTTCAAAAGATATAATTTCTTGTCCATGCGTTTGCTGAACGTACCTTAAATAAAGTTAAAAATTTCATTCTAGGCTCTTTAGGACTTGGAATCACGTGCTATACATTTTTTTCAGAGTAGTAATACTTCCATTTAATTAAATCAATACGTGGAATTTTTGGGTCATTACATTATACCCACATTATGATTTCTTTCCCTAAAATATATAATATTAATAGTGAAATAATTGTGGTACTGAGCACATATCTGAACCTCCCATGCCCATGTTCTCTCTTGGAGATTCCCATGCTGAAAATAGACTCGCACGAGAGGAATCGACCACCATCTAATTACCTTCTATTTTCAAACCTTTATGTTCAATGGGAACTCTATAAACATCCCCCATCATAAATTTCCAACTCACATTAGTCGATAACCTATGATTTATTATGAACATACTGCCTTTTCTACAACCCAATGAAAGCATTATCCTCCTGATTCATATATGGGAAATGAGCTACACTGTATGCCTCCTCGCCCACTCTACTGAGGATCTAGAATGGTCCTATTGACCTTGGAGATATCTTTTCGACCCAGCCAATTCTCTGGAATCCTCATCAGGGTGAGAACCATTGGAATACATGGTATCCCTCCTCAAACTCCAAGGGTCTTTGTCTCCTGTCACCATAATACATTTTTCGGCTCTGTACAGTATCCATCCGCTCCTGTATGATCCACACCTTCTCTATGGTAGCTTGTACCAACTCTGGACCCATATGTGTTGACTCCCCTGGGTCTGTCCAACATAGAGGGGATCTTCAAGGTCGCCCATACAAGGCCTCAAATAGATCCATGTTGATGGTGGAGTGATATTGTTGTTGTATGAGAACTCTACCAGTGGAAGGTGGTCCTCCCAACTGGTGATAAAATAATGGACACAAGAACAAAACATGTCTTTGAGTTTATGTATGGTTCACTCTATCTAGCCATCTTTTTTATGGTTAAATGTGGTACTTAAGAATAGTTGATTACCGAATGCTTCCTGAAACCCCTTCAGTAATAGGGATGTAAAATAAGATTCCTGATTTGATTCGACCATCGATGGCACCTGTGAGGTCGTCTAATCTCTTGTACGTAGAGATTTCTCAATCCCTCTATTGATCCCATCTCCTGAATGTGTAGGAGGTGGGATGACTTATTGAGTTAATGATCACCCTAATAGAATCATGTATCATGTACCTACATGGTTACACTGTTATGATGTCCATGGAGACACCATCAGACATCCATTTTGGCACCTCAAGTGGCTGATATTAACCTGCTGGTACCAGATTCTTTCCCTTCAATTGATGACAAATGAGGCATCGTGACACAGTCTCTACCACAGATTTCATTATTCATGGACACTAGTACTGACTTCGGAGGTCCTGGTACATCTTTTCCACAACTGGATGTACGACCAAAGGGTATGTGTGGAACTCCATCAACACCTTCTCTCATTAAGTTTATAGTACCATGGTGGATCATTTAATGAAGATGACGTGGTCCCCACCCTGAAAATCCTTTAGTAGATTCTCCTAAAGATATCTATGTCCATTGGTCCTCGTATTCAATATCCCCATGCTAAGCCTCCCAAACTCATTGAAGAAGTGGGGAAGTGAAAGTCATAAACTAGAGGTAAGTTGCACCATCTTTATCCAAGATGATATCTGCAATCCGGCTAGCTACCCTATTGCCTCAATCTGAAACTATAGTCCGGAACTCCGACTGAGTGCATTTTCTACTACGTTCCCCTTCCCAGAAGTATAGACTATCTCAATGTCATAGTCCTAGAGAAACAACAACCATTTCCATTTTCTTATGTTCTGGTCCTTCTATGAGAATATATACTTAAGAGTCATGTGATCAGAGTAGAAGGTAAACTATTCACCCATGAAGCGGTGCTTTCATTTCTTCAAGGAAAATACCACAACTGCTATCTCCAGGTCATGGGTAGGATATATCGTCTCATTTTTCCTCTACTGTCGTGAGCCGTAGGCGATCTCCACTCACTTCATCATCATGACACATTCCATTCAGGCCCCTGATGCATTGCGGTATACTACATAACCAATGCCCTCTTCTAGTATCCTCAATATGGAGTCACTCGTCTGTCTAGGCATCAAATTGTGGAAACACTACTGGAATTTATCTTTCCATATGAAATGTTTCCCCTTCATTTTCAAATATTTCAAGGGTTTTTCTACGCCAAAATATTCATGTACGAATCATCAATAGTACCCAGACAATTCCAAGAAACTCCACGTATTGATCACACTCATGGGTGGATCTTCAGGATGTGTTTCCTCTATCGTCACTAGATCCACTACAACTCCAGCCTCTGAGATAACATGTCCCAGAAAGTGGTCCGCTTTTACCCAGAACTAGTACTTCGAGAGCTTACCATAAATCTGGTGCTTTAAGAGTGTATCCCTATTTATCTGTAGATGATTAGCCTGCTCCTCCTCTAACGCCGAGTATTCTAAGATGTTGTCAATGATTAATACCACAATGAGATTGAGGTAAGGCTGTATGATACATTTAATGAGTCCCATGAACACTTCGGTAGCATTGGTCATGCGGAAAAGAATCACCACTAACTTGTAATGGCCATTCCGACATATGAACACTATCATTGGTATGCCCACATCTCATCCCCTCAGTTGGTGATAGCCTGATATGAGGTCTATCTTCAAAAACCACAGTGCTCCCTATAGCTGGTCGAATAGATCATCGATCCACGAAAAAGAACACTTCTTCTTTTTGGTCACCGGGTTCAGGCAATGATATTCCAAAAAAACAATCCTACTCCCATATGCCTTCTTAGAGAACAAAATTAGGGCTTCCCATGAAGAGTCATTGGGCCTTATAAACCACTTACCCTAAATGTCCTCCGGTTGTACTCTCAACTAACAAAGATCTATGGAAGCCATCTGATATGCTGGTGTAGATATCGATGTCGTCCCATGGTACATTTAAATAGATAATTCTACATCTCATTGTTGAGGTAGTCCTAATAAATCATCAGGAAAGAAATCAACATATTACCCACCACTATAGGATAACTTGGGCTCCTATAGTCATCCTCTATAAGTGTAATGAGAGACAACTAATGGGTGATTTACTGCACCCTCCTCTAAGAAATTCCATTATGAGCTAAAAAGGTTCCGTTCTTAACGTTGTAGAAAAACATGGTCTCGTACTTGTGGTTACACCACACTTTGCACCTAAAACAGTCAATCTAAACATAGACTAAGGAAAATTAGTCCACAACCAAGATGACATCGTAAAACCTCGATGCTACTTCTAAGAGATCTCAGCTGAAGATCTTTCCTGGTAGAGTAATCTCACACTATCGGCACAAGTGTGTAATCGTCGAATCATCTCATGTAATAGTCTCTAATCATAAGGATCGATCCAAAGTCTCAATCATAGTATTCGAGCTCCGAACGAGAGCTGTGTAAATAGAAGATTGACTTGAACCTATGTCAATATATACTAAAACATGGGTGGAATAGACATAGATCATACCTTGAATCATATTTGTAGCACCATGAATGTAGGACATAGCTTCTTGAAGCTATGCTCGTCCCGGCCCTCCTCCTCCCTGAGGTCGGGGTGGACCTTATGGAGGTGGTGGAGGTAGAACCTAAACTCCCTATGCACCTCCTACTTCTCGATCATCTCCTATACAAAATCCGCCACCCTTCAGTCCACCTCACTCAATTATCTGCCTCTACATTCATGGTACCTCAGAATTCTGCAGATGATCAGTGCGACGGGTTTGACATTCGCAAGCCTTGTGATTGCACTTTCTGCCTGTGAAACAAAATCTTCTCCTCTGTTGACCCCCTCTATCTCGTGAGCTCCGCACTTCCAACCCAACATCATGGGGCTGCCCTCCATATGGTCTGGCCCTCTTGGACCTCTGCATCATCAACCTACTACCTACTATAGATTACATGTTTACTTATCATCCGGTGGTGGATCTAACCGTTGGTGCCTTCGTATCTATGAATCTATCCACCAATAGTTTCCTCTCAATCTCCCCATCCTGCATCAGGATATTGAGTGATATTTTGAATGATATGATCTCCCATAGGAGACCCCACTCAGAGGTACATTACCTGATGAAAGGATCTCATACCATGTTGGTAGAGTAGAGAGAGAGGTAATTGAATATCGATGAGTACTGGGCCACTATCAGGTTTCCCTATGGTAAGCGCAACAGATCCTGGATATGCACAGATCATGAAGTCGCTGATATGAAATCTACATTGAAGAGGGTCTACAAGTCCAACAAGGTGAGTGTCGCCTCCTCATGTGTCTGGAGCGTCAGTCAAAACCATCTCCTTGAGGTACCTTGGAAGATACTAGTATCTTGGATCACCATCTGATCTTCTAGAGTCTCAACTAAGGGGAATACACATTCCACACCCGCCACCCAGTCCTCAGCTACCTGGTGATCTACCTCACATCATAAACATGGATACCTCTATCTCTGGAACTTGTGTATTGTGCTTAATCGGTGTGCATGGTCTGCTGGTGGGGATAGTGGAAATTGCATCCCTATGAGTGGTGGTGCTGCTGGTACACCACCCAAAGGTTTCATCATCATAAGAGAGCTATACAACGATGCCTCATCGCGTGGTGGACTGTCAGTATGATCTATATATGAATTCTAGATGGTTGTCTACACGGTGATATCCAAAAAGAAAACATGTTCCCCATGGTAAAAATTTTTACCTGATGAGGTGACTCAAAGAGATCAAAATAATAACAGCATTTTCAAAACATGACACAATCTATGTTTTCATGTACCGAGTCAGATATTTGGATTCAAGGTCCATGTCTATAGATAAGTTATATGCCACAGTAACACTGGAAACCCCAAACAAAAACCCAACATAATACACTTATCACTATTGATCCATTAAATACATAGACTATTATTTCTACTAGTAGAACCGACCCCTTCGATACCACTTTGTCGCGACCCATCTCCCAGGGTCCATGTTGTGACTACCCCAAGCCTACCTCTTAGAGGCCTGGGGTTGGAGACGAGCACCAAAAAGGTGTGTCCCTAAAATGGGAAGTCATTTCCTTTAAACATGTACACACATATATTAGGTACACAATAAAAGTAAACCACGTAGTAAAAATATTGAAGTAAAATTGTGAACTGAAAGTAATGGGACATTATAGAAGCCCAATAGAAATTGAAAATAAAACATATAATAGGAAAAAAACTCTTGAGATCTTCCACCAAGGATTCATCCTGAAGGGTAGGGATAGCTCGTCACTGTATCTCTCCATGTCAACTAGTCACCCACATGCAATGACTAGTCCTAGATCCCCAATCCTCAGTTAAAGTTGTTTTTCGTCTGCACAAGAAACAAGAAGGTGTGGGCGAAGCCTATGCAGGGGTGAGTATAAAAATAAATAGTATGTTCCCTGAGACCCCCAAAGGTATCTCAAAATTCCAAAATAAATAACCACAATGCATGATCAAAACAACAAAGCACAACGATAAAGTCTCCACTCAAACCACTTATAACATAAATACAGAAGTAGAGATGATTAGTGGTAAAGTTAAATAATGTTATAATATCAAGGGTCTCTACTGCTAACCCAAATAGGATCTTACCCACATAGGATTCATATGGGATGAACCAAAAGGATCGTTTAGCGCTGACCCATACAGGATCTAACCCACATTGGATCGATAAGCGCTGACCCTCAAAGGATTGTTGAGCGCTAACCCACATAGGATCTTACAAACACATGATCAGTATGCGCTCACCCACACAGGATCATTGAGCACAAACCCACAAAAGTTCTGAACCACACATAGGATCGTTATGTGCAGACCCACATAGGATCACTCCTCATTCTCCACCTCACAACCATCCACTGGATTCCCAAATGAAGCATGCTTGATTCTAGGAGGATCCTCTCCTCAAACCATCGATCATACCTCAACCTCCACGAAGCCCCATGAAGAAGTAACCAGATGAACCACCATGTAAAAAGGGTTCTAATGCATCAGACGACACATTAATTTGACATCCAATATGTGATTTATATGAATTTTATTTTGAAGGTCCTAGTTGGATTCAGGGTTGACCCTACCTATAAATTCTCCACCATTCACCAAAACACATGTGAAGTATATCAAAAAGACCACCTGGTATTAAGTGTTCTAGCTTCATAAAGGTCTCATCAAATGGATGTTCAGTTTAGGAGATAAGTCTATTTAAGAATTACTAGGAAAAAATGGGGCCTTGGTACGGTCATACCTAGTCAGACCAAATCGATTCGGCTCACTGGGACGAGCTCGAAGGGGCTTTGGCTCATCCCAGTACCGCTGGACCTGGCCCAGACTGAACAACCCGATTCGGCACTGCCCTCCGGGCTGCGGAACTGCTCGGACCACTGGCCGAGAGTGGTTTGATAGCTCCCCTTGTGTACAGCATTAGAAATTTAGGTATTCAAAGAAGTGGTGCTAGTTGGCGTTTCACCTCATGGCTGGTACTTGTGGACTATCCCGTTATAGCATCGCGAGCACAGGTCATCCCCCTTCCATGGCCCTTCTCTGCGGCTCACCGATGTAGTACGCCGCTCATCTCAGTAGTAGCACTGGATGGCACTACACCACCTGGCTGGTCCGCACGGACCAACCAGTAAAGGACTCACAGGTACAGGACTGTCGTGGCTCAAAGCCATGATTTTTTTTGCGGCACACCACAACAGCGTGTGACCCCGATTCAACGTATAAGGTTATAGATGCCTCTCATTTTTCCTCTATAGTTCCTTCAGGTGCCGTCATTCAATCACAACTGATGGGTGCCAGTCGCCACCTACCTCTATCACCAATTCCACCGCACTGGTGTAGATTCCACGGGCCACCAGTGAAGCTCCCGTGGTCTGTTTTTATTCATGCATGTCCCTATGGTCCTCCCATGATGATTCCCATGCTGCACGACCCTGAGTTCCACCTTGCTGCCGTATTTTTTGGTTTCCCATGATGAACTTAACCATTGCGAAGATCAGAAGAGGGATTGTGCCATTTTCATTTGGTCCATCCCAAACGCATTAAAATTATAACATGTGAATGGTTTAACATCATCAATGGACATTGAACAATTTATCTATTAAAACAAAACCCCACCACATGGTCTTTGGAATTCATTGCGGATGAGGAAAGAGTTTCCACGTTGGAGGAAGCTATGGAGAAAGGATAAGGTTCACATATTTTGGTGATAAACATTGAATCATCCAATGGTCATCGTATCCTCATTATAGGTTAGTGGAAGACACCACGACACGTCGTCATAGGTTACTCTCTTGTGTGCCAAAAACCCATGATCACGCATCGGTTAAATAGAAGAAAAGAGAATATCATCCCACTACCCAATTAATGAAGTTCATTAATAAATTTAATTAATGAACCTATTAATTATCCCATTGTCGCGGTTACCAAGCCATATTTAACCATCCATTTAATGGTCTGACAACCCAACTGTCTTGCCTCCGCCACTAAATATTTACAAGAATGAAATAAAATTACTCATTAATTTATTTTTTTGTAATGGCTAAAAAGAACTTTTTCATCCTACCCTTTCTAGTTGTATTTATAATTTCCATAAGAGAATCGTGGTGTTGCAGATTCAGCAGTGCCCTTAGATTTTTAATCCAAGCACCGGTTCAAAAGATATAATTCATCTTCCCCATGTTTAATGAATAGACCTTAAAAAAGAAAAAATTCTATTCTGAACACTCCTAGCCTCAAAATCACAATTCATTAATTTATATAGAGTCATAATAATTCCATTTAATTAAAAAAATAAATGAAATTTCCGGGTCTTTACAGTACAATTAAACTTAGTGTCACGCATATAATAAGATATCAAATACATTAAATTTATTTTTTTAAAAAATATATCATAATATCTTTGGGTGATATAGTCAGTGTCCTAGAAACAAATTCGTTGAATTTCTAGATTACATTCATATTGATAGTTATGATTGTTAAATATATATCATATCATATATTGTAATTTCATCATCATAACATTTATGTTATATGGTCCTTCATTATAGATAGCATTGAAAAGGTCATAAGGATAACCTCTCTTTGTTGATAATCTCGATATGTAATTAATATATTCCAAAACATAGTTATAAGTTCGAATAACATCATCTGGTGGTACAAAAATGATGTATACTATCATGTTAGAGTACTCTTAAGTGGATGGAAATCATCTATGGACATTGATACATAATAATCAACTAGACAAGGGATTAAGGGGATAGACCCGCCAATATGAATTCCACTTGATTGTGTGTCATTAGATATTCTTCTATAGGATAATATGTGATAATCCTCAGACCATAATAATTTTACTAATTCATAACATGAGTGTCATAAATACACACATATATATATTAGCATAAAATTTTACACCATAGGTTTTTAAAGAACATGGGTACGTTGGGTGTTTTATGGGTGATATGTTATAAATGAGTATGTTAAGACAATTTGTGTCTCTACTATCATTATGGATGTTGACATTTCATTACTTTAATATTAATAAATTTGTTAAACTATATTCCATTTCAATGGGGGTCTGGACATGTTTATTTTATGAAGTCAATGTATGAACTATCAAACCAAAATGTTATCGACAGAGGTATGTGACATGTCAAATGAGGTATAAAAATTTGATTATATTACATGGTAATAATTCATTGGTATAATTCGTTATTATGAAATTAATTTTTTCCAATTATGTTCTTTTGTATGTTTCTAAATTATGATAGTGGAATTTAAGTCTTCATTCATAATAATACAAATGAATATGTTATATAGTCACAAAATTAACATTTCCATTAATCCCTATTAAATTATATTTATATTTTTTATTTGAAAAATTGAATTCATACGAAATGATACTATTTATTCAATATTTCGTTATCAAAAATAATAAAAAATCATTTATTCAGAAGATAGTTAATATAAAAATTATTTAATTGTTAAATATCATTCATTTCAAAGTTCAATTAAAATCATTGAGGATGAGATAATTAAGAATGCAGTTTGGTCATTAATATTTATTTTCTAGACAATAAAATATTATTTATCATTGTGTTAGTTAGAAAATTTTAAGATGATATATTATAATATTATTATTATTTATGAAATGGGGAATTTTTCTTCTCAATATATTTTTAATGTATTATGTGCAATTAAACATTAATTTGAACTTATCCCTAAGCTTATAAAAACTATTTATATCCATTTTAGCTATAACCATTGAAATTATAACTATTGAGTGTACAAACAATTTTAGATATAAATATTATTTATAAATATTATAATGGAAACAATACATAATATATACTAAACATTATAAATAAATTATATTGTATATACAAACCATTTTAGACAAAATATATTATAGATAGAATTTATTGTTGATTAAATCCTATGTTGATATAATATTTTTTAAATATAATCTATTTTGATCTACACTATTATATATAAAATCTTTTGTAAATACAATATATTGTGCATTTCATTATCCACCATATAACATTCCATCCCAAAAATATTAATTGGGTCATTTCTAGGGGTTCTCTCAAGATTGGTAGAACTCACTCATATCTTCAATATTTTCCTTCTAGTGAGATCATAACTATTCCTTTGACATCAAAGGGATAATTTTACAGATAAAGGAAGGAACATAAGATAATTGATACCATAGTTCAAGAGACAGGTGTGTCATTGATAATTCTAATAGATCAAGTGGAAAAATATAAAATTCCACTAAAGAGACTCTACATTTGGTACTCAAAGGGAAATAAAAACAAAATGATTAATGTGCCAATGATCAATCACTTCATTGAGGAAAAATATCAAGCCTAAGGTAATTTTATTACTTTATATTACTAAAATTTTAACATTAAAAGAAACCTACAATGTGATAGAATTCATGTCCAATGTTTTATTTTGTTTTATTAATTTCTCCTAACAATTATGTCAAATACATGACAATTAATCCATTGAATTAGATAAACTAGGATTTTGTCTTGAAACAATCAGTCACTTCCAATGCATCTATAACATTTAATATTAATTTATAAAACCACAAGATAATAATCATAAGAAATTTAGAATAATTCTATCAAATAAAATTTATCATATACCCTATAAACTGATACCCTAAAGCATGATATAACATATTCATTTTCATCTGGACCCAAACTATGTTATAGTTTATGATTTAGTTTAAAATTTTGGTATCTTCGTTCTTAGAAATTCCTATATATATTTGGAATATAGAAAATTTGAGAACAATGAAAATATTTATTAAAAATAAGTATGCCACATTAAGGGGAACGATTATTTGGTAGAAATACACTTATGAATATTAGTAAAATTTCTTCTTGGTCAATTCATATAATTTATTGAGATTTATTTTCACATTTTTTATTTGATTTCTATATTTAGATATGTTTATTATTCATTATAAGATTATAATTGATATATGGGATTTGGATTCTATTTTTTGGTGTTATTTGTTAGATTTATTGTTTTTAATGTTTGTTGAATATAATTAATTAAGGTTGATAATTACTCTGGTTTAAATCAGACATATTATATAAGTGTATATGTGATATAAAAACAATTGATGAGCTATTGTTTTCGTATAAGATAAAGCCAATGCCAAAATATTTGAGAAAACACTTTATCATAAAATATATATTTATAACCCCAATGATAGGTAGTTTCATATTACCATATGTGCAATTACTTTATCATTAGAATGTCAAGGATAACACAATATGTTTGGTTCTAATTTTCATGGATGTATATAAACATATTTTAAATTATTAATTGATATAATAAAAAAACTAATGTGAGCATATTTAATATAAAATTAAATTCATCTTCGTAGATATTTGATACTTGCTAGTTTATTAATTTCATTTTTAATTTTATCCTTCTAGTTATTCTAATAATATATTTGTTAATTGATAACTGATACACTTACTATTTCATTTAATTTCTTTAAATACCCAAAAAAATTTGTATATAACCTACCACCTTACCCCATGATGATTTAAACAAGTAATTACTAGTTATATAAGGTAAATGTTTATTTATGGTCAAATATGAAATAATCATGAATATTTATTCATCAATAATTTGGATGAGGTAATAATTTGAAAATATTTTATAAAAAAAATTAAAAATAAAGAGAAAAATTGTTATTTGAATAAGATAATTAATTTATAAAAACTAAAAAATTGATATAAAAATAATCCATAAATTATCTATTAATTAATGTTTTCAATAAATTCATAATAATATTTTTGACTTATTATTTGAACATCATTGATTCTCTATTTTGTAGTTTAATTAAAAAATTTATTTATCTTAATACTAATACCAATTATTAATATCAACAAATATATATTTTTAAATGAAAATATTAATTTTAATAATAATTATATTCATGGGAATGATATAATATAGTTATAATACAATTTAATTATATTATAAAATAATAATAATAATAAATTTTTATATAGAATCTATTAAATTATTTAATATATATCATAAAAATATTAATAATATGGAACCCTAGAAAACCTATGACAATATATGAAATTTTTATTATTTTATTATTAAATATTAAATAATTAATTAAGATCGTTTAGGTTAAATGTAAGTGAAACAAACCTCTAAACATGACCATCTACACTCTTGAAAAAATATAGTGAAAAATTAGAAATCAATAAAATATATGAACATAATAACAAATATAAAAACCATTGACAAGAAATTATTAAATATTTTTATTCCCAAAATATCATTTCCCCATTTAAAATTAACTATAAAAATAATTATATTCATTCACATTTCTTAATCTAATAAATATAAATCATAAAAAATACTTACTATTTTAACATTCCTTTCATTTATCACATCAATCTATGATTAATATAATAGTGGTTTAATCAGTTATCTGAAACTTGTTTACATACCCTATTATTATCAAAAGTTTCATATGGCCTCTTATTTTCTATCATGACCCAACCCATCATGGCCCACCTAACTAGTTGTGAGTCGAGCTGTAACTCACCCATGTTTATCCCTATAGGCCAGGTTCTGAAGATAACTACTGAATGGAATAACTAATACAGGAGTCCTATTCCTAATGTAATTTTATATATTCACCAAAACATCTCCACATATAACTAAAGAGAAATTAATATATTAAATTCAATAATATCTTGTGTAATAATAAATCATGTAATAAACTCTTGGAATAACAGTGTAAAAAATTTAATAATAATATGAAATGGATAAAATACACACCCAACCAAAAATATGTCCCATCCAGACAATAACTGGGAATGTATATCTAAGATAGCTCAGCTCCAAATATCAATTTCCTAACCACTATACATAGTAAAATACACCTGGTACCCCTATTCTCCTCTATAATCACCGCTGACCTATCCGTGAGTTGCATTAGACACAACACATGTGGATGAATCCCATGTAGGAGTGAGTAAATACAAGCCTAGTTGGAATCTTTGAATAATGAAAGGCTAGTAATATGGGACATGATAGAATTAGGCATCTCATCCCATAACAAGAAGGGATCTAAAACTTATGCATAGGTATACATATATTTACTCATAATAGAAACCCATATGAGAGAGAAAAGGTATCTCTATCTAATCGTTCATCCCAAGAAAATATTATGTTAATTGTAAAATGATGTTCATCATTGGTTCTCATTATCTCATTTGTTTGTAAATATAAGTAACCGTATTGAGGGCCCAAAAATTTAAACTATGTTTCACGGTCAAGGGGGAATTATATCTATGAACATGACATATGAAATAGGGCATCAGTTGTTGTGGGGTTCAATCAACATAACAAGGACTCATTCCCAAGTTTGATTGGGGAACCGCTAAGTAGATAGAGGACCCACAACATATTTGGTCAGGGGGTTACCTTTTATTATTTGAAGGATGTAAGCTCTAGAATGTTAGGGCAGTGCCACTCAATGTATAGGGGACCCATACCCTACTATGATAGGGTTTATACATATCCAATGGAGGACCTACGCCCTAGTATGAAAGGGGTTTCCACTCCTTAGTCATTGGACATTCACAATAGTGTTTCATTGGGTTACCACTAAGGTTATAGAGGACCCACTCCATATTACACTAAAGGGTTCCACTCGAAGTATAGAGGGATTTATCCCATGTATGATAGTGGTTAATCTAAATAGGTTGGGGACTCGCAAACAAGAGGGTCATTTGGTACCACTTAGCTTATGGATGACCTACACCATATTAAGTTATGGGGTTCTAATATGTAGGTATAGAATCTATACCCTAGTGAATCAGTGAATACCAATAAATAGAAAATGGAACCATCCCAGGGTCAACCAAGTGTTGTCACTAAGTATATTGGGGCCATGTACCGTTGTCGATTTGGGGGTACCACTCAGTAGATTGAGAACCAACACCCTAATCTATCATTGGGTATGAAAATGTAGATGGTGGACTCATTCCCTAGTCTGTGGGGGGGAGGGGTGGTACAAAATAAATGATAAAGGAGTCATTCAATACTGTCTCAGTGGGGTACCACTGTAATGATGTTTCAGGGTCACTATCATCATCGAATGAAAAATAAATAAGAAACATCCTGAAATAATAACTCATACTTTTCCAAAGGATACTAAGAAGGACACCATCATGTTATGTATGGAAAAAAATTCATGTTTGTTTACCCACATTCCAATATCCAAGTCCAGGAGAAGGATATATTATAGGTATAAAACTAAAAAAATTACAATGCATGTGTGGGGGTCCACATGGAATGTTACCTAACTACACCACAAGGTCATTATTTTTCAAAAATGTGGATAACTATACATGTATCACTATAAAACATGCTAGGGTACTACATGGAATTCCTCAGCCTCCCACAACAATGATCATGATCTGATCCATGACGATTTCTATGATCATGTACGATGGTAGTGTATTATCCCATGTACACATATAGTACACACCGGGCATGATATCGTTGGTTTAGATAGAGTGTGGGGAACCCACATGTAGTGTGATACTTATCTCTCCCATAAACCATTTCTATTACAAAAAAATGAATAACAAGTCTTATGTTCATCCAATCTACATGGAGTGTAGTCGAAGAACCAATATATTCCACCCATGGTTAAATATCAAACTCTTATACCTCTAATTACTTGATTTTACCACCTGATAATGGTTGAATCTTAGTTTGGACGTTGATTCCATCACTTTGGTGGCTAAAAATTTGATCTCCAACAATTATGCACAATGATGCACATGCCATAAGTGCCTCATATCATTCAAATCATGGATTCCAATACCATAACCATGAATCCATCAATTATACCCAAAAACCATCCCAATCCATCATAAAATCATCATCCTAATATTTTAAGTGAGTTTTCTATGAATTTTGTTGTTTGATCATTCTTTATATTTCTTGGAAATGTCCAATTGTGCTCTTCATAGGCCATCAAACAAGAACGTAATGAATGGTGGGAAAATAATAAGAAACAAGGGTTAAATGATCACTAGTCATGATTTATGGTCCCATGAATATATATTTTGGATGTTTGGGGTGATAGAAATTGAACAACAGGGTTGAATCGAATAAATATTCTAAATATAATACATGGGATCATGAAAGGCACAATTATAATTCTTATTAAAGAATAATGGTTTTATCATGATCGTTCATGTAATCATAGGGTTAGAAACCAAAAATGGAGATTCCTACGACAAGATTGTATTTTTTGATGTTGATGAATGTGGCTATCAATGATGAATCAAATTTTTTGTGTTCATTGTGCGTCTATTATATTTACAATTCAAACGCACTATCATTATTTTTCATCGAATGGTTGAAATATCGCATCAATAGTAACTAGGTTATATGACTATCATTTTTTTTTACAAAATTATTTTCATGTAGAGGTAAAAATATTTTAGTGATTAAATAAAATAAGTAAAATAAATTATTTATAATTTATAAATGAACCCGCCAATTACCTCTTTATCGGAACATCCCATATAGGACAACATTAGGATACACCTAGGGTAAATGTTACGCATAAAATTCATACATTGAATTATATTTCTATGAAAATTAATTGTTTAAGTGTTATTTAATTTTCCCATAAAAATTGTTTGTGGGTAACACAAAATATGATTAATGTTTTAAAAAAATTAATTTTTGGCACTAAAGACCATGAAATCTATCACCATCTATGAGCCTGGTTCATAAAATATTCCTTAATAAATCTAAACATATTACACAGAAATAGTAGGAACTATACATTATTAAATCATTCATGATTTCCATCCTAAAAAATAAAAAACTAAAAAATGTTTGGATAATAATTCTTCATTTCACTCTCCGACTTAGAGTATCTCCCATTTACGATCCCATGGTTACATAACACAATAACTATGGGGATAGTCTATCTATTTAGGATACTCTCCTAATGATACTAAATATAAAAAATTTAATTTTTTATTGTGTCACCATCCTTGATATTTGACACAACCTAATCAAAAATTCTAACGGGATCATGCATGTATCTCTTTAGTTATGACACATGAAAAGAATCATTCACCCACTCCAACTATACGGGGGGTCAATGGTAGTAAAAAACCTTACAATCCTCCTACAAGATTTTAAAATGGCCTTATAAATCATTAAGATATCGTGACTTCTAGGATAAATACCTTCAATTATTTTTCATGGGGAGACCCACTAGAAAACAATGTCTCCATACTCAAACTCCTAGGTCCTATAGGTTTATATTCTGAATATGTATTCATACTCTAAGAAATACTCTTCTTTTCAGGGATCACCTGAACCTTATCCATCATCAACTATCATATATCTATGACATCAAAATATTTTATAGTACATTATCTCATTAAAGCAATTCAATAGTTTGTGCTACATGCAACACTCAGTTCGAGCACATTACAACTTACCAAACTAACTTTACAAAAAGCTGTTATGAATAGTATTAACTGCATTTTGAAATATTGTATACACTGTATATTTTTAATATCAATATTATGTGATTCTTAAACATAATATAAGAAAAAATTCATTTTTTCAGATAAAATACATATTTTTCAAAAAATGAAATTTTACCATCTTTTAATAGAGAACCATTTTTAAAAGTAATATTTGAAAATTTCAAATATTAAATTTAATGAAATTGAATTCTTCTCTATAATTGAGACATAAAAATTTTGTTTGTAAAACTTTTTGATAATTTTCTGAAAACATTCATATTTTGATGAATAATGAAAATACTATGTTTTAATTGATTACAACATTTTTAATCAAAATAATGTATAGCGTTAAGTGAGGAATTGGATGGTTTTGAATTATAATTAGATAATATTTTTATCATTTTATAAAATTGATTTCATTATATGTAATTTCACATTTAAATTTGACATAAAAACATGTCAATCTTTTGATAGTTTTTACTTTTTAAAAACTCACATTTTAGTTTTGATAAGAATAATTAATTTTAAATTAATATATGCAACTTCATTGTATTTAATTTTTTAAAATGGAATTCATTTTTGAATTTGGAATATCAAAATTAGCTTAGGGTAAATTTCTGGAATTTTTCTAAAAACATTCGATTTTTGATGAATAGTGAAAAAACTGTTATTATTTAAAACCTACATTTTATTAAAATAATTATTTATTTTATTTAAATTTATTTTAAGTCCAAATATATATATAATACCAATATATGTTAAATGTAATTCATTGGAGTCATTTAATAATAAAATTAGATTTATAAAATTTTATTGAACTTTTTATCGTTTTTTACCCACCGTCTAGGAGCATTTGAAAATTAGCATAAAACATAATATTACCTCTTATGTGAGGTGAATTTCAAAAATTCAAGAGACATGGATGAAATCGGAAAGTTAAATGTGGATCAAGAATATGAAAATAATTTTTGGTGAATAGTAACTGTTGACCTTTATTTAACGTGGATAAAAGAAAATACGGTAATAAAGGGTAAAAATGATTTTATAATTACTATAACACATGTCCTAATTCTGTTAGATATGTGGAATTAGACAAAAAAAAGTTAGGAATAAAATATTATCCCCTTTGGACCACATGGATTAAATTAGGACATTTATTATTGTTTTATTTATAGAAGAGTTAAAAGTGTTAAATTCAATGTCTAATAATTAAACCATTTTTTATATAGGGTTAAACCAATATAAATTAAAATATAAATATTAATTATAAAAATAATAATATTTCCAACATAATGATATTTTATTTATAATTTTTAGACATTAAATAATTTAATTTATTTTGGACACAATGATGATGTAGTAATTACTTTGTTAATGAAATATTAACATAATTTATAATATAACTAACCAAATAAATGTAAATTTGGACTTATGATGGATTCCACTAATTTTATTGGTTAATATGACATGTTATGGATGATTAAATATTTTTTTTTTCTAACTGATAAAGTTGTTATGACATTCACAAAAACAAAATACCAAATAGTTTCAAAATTGACATAAATTATTTTTTAAAAACAATACTATATTAATGAATGATATATTATTACTAAAAAACTACAATTCATAAAAAGTAAATATTATATATTATATATTCCTTTAATTATCCACTTGTGTTTCTCTGGAATGTTTGGAGTAATTTTATTAACCATATAGTGTAAGAATACAAGAAGTCACTGTAAAATTGTAACTACTTAACTAAGAGTAAAATCAGAAAGATAAGGTTAAAATGGTAAAATAACTGGTATAAAACCTATTTATTGAGATGTTTTAGACCCATTACCACCTTATCCTCTAAATAAACCATTTTTGAGCCATTTTAAACGGAATATTATTTTATTATAAAATAATTTTTCATACTTTTCCTAAAGTGACCATCACCTGTCTTATAAAAGGGCACTTCCCCATCTCTTAATTTCACACCTCCAAAGCCATTTGGGTAGTCAATACTGTAACCAAATATCCCACCAACTTTCCTCCCTTAATCCTAGTGGCCATACATTGGTCATAAATCAAACCTATGGAACCCTTTTGAAAAAATTAAAAGGAAAAACTGAAGAAGATGTAATTATTTTATCACCGCTTTCATGTTCTTTTCTTTTTCACTCCCTATTTCTTTGTTTTTTCCATTCTAAAGTAATAAATCTATTATATTATATGTAATTTGATGTTATTATAATATTGGTACAACCATCTTCATTATTCAATACATCACATGAATGGAAAAGTCGCCATATGTGCGTACGTACATCTTAACGTATCCACATCATGGTGTAGTTTGTTACTCAAACACTTCATCATTTGGATGTATTTAATAATAAATATAAATAATTTAAATAATAAATTTAACATGATAAGGATTATTTATATATGATATACCATCCAAATGAAAACTATTTCACCCTCAACATAATGATACTGTCCCTCGTGCGTACGTACTGATTACCGTCTCCACAACGTGATGAGATTCATTCCCATGTTCACCATTCAATGATGATTATAATAATATGAATTATTAATAAGTATGTAATATATAACATAATAATTCTACTGGATATATATATATATATGAATGTATGTACATACATGTATATTATTCACTTACTTTCATTCAATACGATATGAAAACGGAGACATCGATTATGCGTATGTACAGCCTATCGTGTCCATAAACGGTGACATCCATTTCATATATCTATATATTATAAATATTTATATTCAAAAATAAATATGATATATAAATCATGTCTTATATTCTGGAAGTATTTAAATAATTATCTAAAGGATATGATCAGGAATAACTAGTTAAAACGATTATGATAAAGAAGCGATTTTTACCCGAAATATTAAATTAACATTAAAATCAATATTAAATAGTAGTATAATGTCATTAATGAATAATATATGATATAATAAATATAAATATTGTTCAATTTTAATTTAATAACATACTATGGTCATTATACAAGAGGTTAAACGTACCCTCGACCAAATGAAAGTGCAAGGTAAGGGTTAATTCCTCAATCCTATTATTATTATATATTGTTTAGGTGTAAATTTTTACTGGGACATATGTATTATCCATGTCCATGTACCATAAAAGAGTTTTTAAAGGGATTATTTTAAGAAAATCTTTTACTAAAACATTATTTCAAATGTTCTAACGATGTATTCTTCTAAACCATTCTATTTAATTTCCAAGATTTCAAAATGATATTAAGGATTTATTTATATGGACATGAATGTTTTTAAATTTTAATTCCTTTACAATGTTTTAAGGTAGTATGGGATACTTTTATTCAAAAATATATTTTAATTGAATTTCTTTATAAATTGTGTTTCTTTAAAAATATTTCATGGAAAAAATATATTTCTCTCAATGTTTTTAACTAATCATTTTCAACAATGGATTATTCTTTTACTAGATATTATTCTTGATTGAGGATGATTTATTATGATAAGGTTATTCTATATTGAATTGAAGGTTTTTTTACATGTTTGATTTAGAATTTTTTTATATCATTCATGGTTTATGTATAATGTATTGATATTACATATTCTCGTTTTAATACGAATGTTAATGTTATGTTTAAACCTTTTCACATGAGGAATGAATTGTAATTATTAAATGATGGGTGGAGCCCACTATAGCTTCTCGATGAATCGGTAGGTCTCATGAGAAAAACAATTGTCTTGGCACAAGGCCTTGACAAAATCTTAATTGTAGTGTTGCCACAAGTCTTTGACTACGTGGTTATGTAGTCTGAAAATAAGTATTCCATCATTACGGAATTAGGTATTGATATTACATGTGATTATTCGACTAGTAGAATATCCATTTTAATAAGTAAATGGAATTATTTGGCTTATATTTTCTATATTATATTGAATTTTAAGTTTAAAAGTATTTTGTTTTAGTTTTATACACTGCCTTAAATGTTTATACTTGTTTGTGAATGTTTCTTCTATATTGTTATCCTTACTGAGCATATGAGCTCACCCCATTCTTATATTTTATTTTCCCAAGATTCCAAGAAGTTTTTTATGATTGATAAGAAGGATTAAGCTATGGGATTAATGGCATTCTCAAAGGATCATTTAATTTCTATTTTATTTTCTAATGTGTAATGTAAAATTCATGGATGTAATCTATTTTCCAAGAGTACTAAACATATCAGTCTTTCAGGACATGATTTCCTTGTAATCATGCCAATGTATTAAAATAATGCACCGAATTTTGGTAACTGGGGTCGAGGAGTAAAATTTTGTATTAGAGGAAGTTGGGAAATAACCATGGAAACTAGATTTAGCAATGTGTGATTAGAGAAGATTACCCTAAGATAGACTTTGAGGTCTAGTATAAAAGAACATCCTAGAATATTGGTAATATAGAGATTTTGTGAATTTTCCAAGTCATACATCCCTTTCTAGATACAAGAAGGTAAAGGCAGCTCTAGATAAATAGTACCTAGGAGTGAAAACATTGACAAGGAGTTTCTGGATTAACCTGGGGTATACTGGTACACAACAATGGGCCTTGCTGCATTATTGGTTAGGACACTCCTGGGAGATATGATTATGATAGTTCAAATTTTTTTACATGCCATTATGAATGATTTAGGAGTAAATGATTCATCAAAGAAAACATTTTTATGATTATATATTATATGCATAATCTTTTCAATTTACGTTAGGTATTTTACATGTTTGGAATTATGCATTGCGATTCATAAACTAACATAGGGTATGCCATTGTTTAAAAATGGCGCCCAGTAGATGCAATAATAACTCCAGCAATACTCATTATCCAAAGATAAAAAGGATCATATCTTTCATGGTATTAAGAAATCATTTAAAAGGGAAATAGTCTACCACATATTCTCCTCATATGAAGAAATAATATAATGTTTTAATAAGATATGTAAAGAATTTTCTGAGCCTTATGGCTTTGAGGGTAAACAAGAGAAGAAAATGATGAAAGAGAGAAAGATGGATAAAGAGAAGAGGGGAAAGAAGGATTTTCTCATATATGATAATTGTGTAAAAAATCACCTTGGTAAATGCTTGAAGGGAATTTGAGTTTGTTTCAAGTATAGAGAAAAAGGACACCAAGTACGTAATAGTATGGGTATGAAAAAGGGTTTAAATTTACAATGCTTCATTTTCAAGGAGTTGGGACACTACATGAATATATGTCCAAATCATCAGAGCATACCCCAAATGCTTCTATTGGATAATAATCATTTTATGATACTATCTAATATTAAGATAAATTATTAAGAGTTATTATGTTGTTATTAATGTATTGTGTCATTTAATTAATGTATTAAAGATGTACATTTTATAATAATTATATAATATATTTGGATTATACTACAGTACTATTTCATTATGAATTTGAGATTATATGGTTTTAAGGAAAGTGAATCAATAGCAAGTTAAAATATTGGGAAAATACATGGTTGAAGGAATGGTAAACTTTAATATGGTTCTGATACTCAGGTAGTGATTTTTTAATAAGATATGATGGATTGGTATAAATTATATTGGATATTATAGACATCCAATGGATTGTTATTCCATCATTGTTGGGGTTTACAAAAATTTTGGATATAAAGAGTATATCTAGTATTATATAAATAATAAGGGAGTATTAATGTAATAAATATGGTTTTATGGTAGTTCAAGTTGTTACTATGTTTTAAAAGAATACATTGGGAAGGTATTCGCATGTTATTACATGGAAAAAAAGATCTTCATTGTGTATACCTTCCTTATAAAATTTGGACTATGAGTTTTCACAGGAGTATTTTGGATAACTTTAATGGTTGTAATTGATTAAGTTTGACATTGGAAACTATTTTTATGGTTAAATTATTTCTTAATATTATTTTTGGATTGTCATAATAAGGACATCCCGGAGGTCGGGCGACAACCTGTCGCATCCGGTAAGGCCGTGCGACTTGAAACCACAACCGAAGAGCGACAAGGGTGCATCACCTACCACTGGCTATGTGATGTAATATTTTCTATAATGTATTTTTTAAAATGTTCTAACAGATAAATTATAAATTCATTTATTTGGAACCCTATTCTATTAGGTTAAATAGAATATTTTTTAATTATATTATCTTTTGGAGTGAAATATGAGTTTGTTGTATGAATTAGTAGAATGATGAAACACTACTTATCAAATATATATATTTATATATTTATATTCCTTCTTATTTTACAAATAAATTAATTTTTAATCATTTGGTAAAGGATCATAAAACCAAAAATGTGTGACCCTAATAACATATGTTTTGTTGAACCAATGATATTTTACATCATTTTATATTGATGGATTTGAGGAACTCAATTTTACAATGGTATGTCATTGATGACCTAAATCCCTCCCTACAAATATTTACATTTTCCTCTAATTATGATTGATTAATTGCCACCAATATTTTCTTAAACGATATCATAATTTGTTGGTGACTTTTTCATTTCCCTTTCCCTCTAATTAAGACTAAATTTTATTAAGCCAATGTCCAATTTGGGTTTTTCACAATGGTATTTATCTATTTTTAACAATTTATTTTTGAAGAACAATTTAAAATTTATATGACTCAATTTATTAAAGGTGTGGAGAATTTAACACACCAATATTTTATTGTACGTTATATCGTTAAAGTAATTCAATAACTTATGTTACACGCAACACTGAGTTAGAGCACATCACCGCTTACCCAAATAGTCATTCATAAAGCAGTTATAAAAATTATTAACATCATTTTGACATATTATATACTATATATATTATTAACATCCATATTATTTGTTTGTTAGGCATAATATAATAACAAATTCATTTTTTCAGATAAAATAAGACTTTTTAAAAAAATGCAATTTTATTGTCTTTTAATGGTGAACCCTTTTAAAAAACCAATATTTTAAATTTTTATATAATAAATTTAATGAAATTAAATTATTCTTAAAATAGGGACTTAAAAATTTAGTTTGGATAAGTTTTGGTACTTTTCTGATAACTTTCATATTTTAGTGAATAGTGTGAAATACTATGTTCTAATTAAAAACAAATTTTTCATTCCAAATAATATATATTGTTAAATTATGAATTTGAATGGTTTTAAAGTATAATTAGATTTTAATTTTATCATTTAATATAATTTATGTCATTATAAGTAATTTCACATTAAGATTTGACATAAACACATGTTAATCTTTGGATAGTTTTTACCTTTTTAAAAACCCTCTTTTTGGTTATGATAATGAGATTTAATTTTAAATTAATAAATGAAACTTATATGTTTTTAATTTTGTAAAATGGAATTCATTTTTGAATTTGGAATATGATAATTTTCTTACGGTAAATTTTTTCTATTTTTCAGAAAACATTCTATTTTTTGATTAATTGTGAAAAACACTATGTTATTATTTAAACTGTCTTTTTATTTAAATAAATATTTATTTTAGTTAAATTTATTTTAAGTAAAAATAGATATATAATACCTATATATGTTCACTGTAGATAACTGGATTCATTTTATAATAAAATTAGATGTTTAAAATTTCATGAACTTTTTAATGTTTTTTACCCACCTTCTAGGAGAATTTGAAAATTTGCATAAAACATAATTTTACCACTTCTATGAGTTGAATTAAAAAAAATCAAAGAGACATTATTAACATAATTATGAAAAATTTTGTTTAATAAGATGAAAATAATTTTTCGTGAATAACAATTTTTGACTTTTATTTACCACGGTTAGAAGTAAATTGGCCAATTAAGGGTAAAAATGATATTATAATTACCCTAACATATGTCCAAATTCTTTTGGAGAATTGGATTTAGACCATAAAAAACCATAGGAATAAAATATGATCCTCTTTTGTCTACTTGTATTAGATTAGGGCATTTATTTTTATTTTATTTAAAAAAGTGTTAAAAGTATTAAATTCTATGTTTAATAATTAAAACAATTTTTATATACTGTTACAAACCATATAAATTCGACTATAAATACTCACTATAATGATACAAGATGTTTAATAAAGAATGGTGTTTTATTTATAATTTTTAGACATTAAATATTTTATTTTATTTTTGACACAATGACGATGGAGTAATTACCTTATTAATGTTATATTAAAATAATTGATATTATAAATATCGAAATAAATTAAAATTGAGACTTTGGATGAATTCCACTAATTTTTTAGGTTAATATTAAATGTTACGGTTGATTAGATAAATTTGTTTCGAAGTGATAAGGTTGTTATGACTTTCACAAAAACAAAATACCAAATAGTGTCAAAATTCACATAAACTAATATTTAAAAACAAATACTATATTATTGGTTGATATAATATTCCTAAAAAATGATGATTCTTCTAGAGGAAATAAATAATATTATACATTCCATTAATGAACCACTTTAGGTTCTCTATGAAGTACAGAGTATTTTTTTAACCCTATACTGTAAGAATACAAGAAGACACGGGAAAAGATAACCTTTTTAACTAATAGTTAAATATAAAAGATATGGCTAAAATGGTAACCTAAACATGTCTAAAACCTATTGGATGGGAGGTTTTAGACCCATACACACCATGTTCTATAAATAAATTAATTTTTTTCCATTATATTTTGAAAATTATTTTGTTATAAAATAATATTTCAACCATTTCCTAATGTTACCCTCACCTCTCATATAAAAGGTCACTTACAATTCTCTTAATTTCACACCTCCAAAGAAATTTGGCTCGGCCAAACCCTTCCCAAATATCCTCCCATATTTCCCCTATTCATACTAGAGTCTTTACATTGGTCAGAAATCCAACCTAAGAGCTCTTTTGATCAAATCAATAGGAAGAACCAGAAGAAGAGGTAAATATTTCATCACCTCTTTCAATTTAATTTCATTATCGAATTCCTCATTCGTTGATGTTTCCATTTTAAAATTATATCTCCAGTATTTTCTATATACTATGATGTTATTGTATAAATAATACCACCGTATTCATTATTATATCAATATAATGAATGAAAAAGTCACCACACGAGTATACATACGGGTTACTCTCTCCACATCGTGGTGTAGTTTGTTATTCAAACACATCTTTTTTTGTTGGGTATAATAATGAATTAAAATAATATAAATAATAAATATAACATGTTAATTATTCTTTATATAAGATATACCATCCAATTACATACAATTTTAACATCAATATAATGATATTGTCAGTCGTGCATAAGTACGGTTTACCGTCTCCCCGACGCGATGTGATTCATTCCAACGTTCACCATTCAACGATGATTATACAAATATATATTATTAATAAGTATGTAATATATGACACAATTATGCTACTGGATATATATATATATATATAGAGATACATGTATCTTATTCACTTACTTTCGTTTAATATGATACGAAAATGGAGAAAAAGTTTATGCGTACGTATGGCCAACCATCTCTATAAACGGTGCCTTTAATTCCATATATCTATCACTTATAAATATTTATATTCTTAATATATATGATATATAAATTAAGGTTTATATTTTGGATATTTATATAAGGATTTATATGATAAGATCAAGAATAACATGTTAAAACGTGTACGATAAAGAAAGAGATTATCCCCCGAAATGATAATATAACATTGAAATAATTTTTAAATCGGTAGTATAAAGTCATAAATGTATCATGTATGATATAATAAATATTAATATAGTTATGTTATAATTTAATAACATACTATGGTCATTAAACATGAGGGTAAAAGTACCCTCGACCAATGGAAAGTGCAAGGTAAGGGTTAAATCCTCAATCTTATTATTTTTAGAGAATGTTTATGTGTATTTTTTTACTGGGACATATTTATTATCCATGTACATGTTTCATAAAAGAGTTTTCTAATGGATTATTTTATGGGAATATTTTACTAATAAAATATTTTTAATTTTTTAAAGATTTATTCTTCTAAACCTTTATCATTAATGTCTGTGTTTTTAAAATGATATTAAGGATTTATTTATATGGACATGAATGTTTTGAAATGTTAATTCGTATCAAAAGTTTCAAAGTGGTATGGGAAACTATGATTCAAAAATACCTTTTAAATTACATCCTTTATAAATTGTATGTCTTTAAAATTGATTTAATTGAAAAAATTATATTTCCCTCAATGTGTTTAATTGATCATTTTCTACTATGTCATCATCTTTTAGTTGATATTATTCTTGATCGAGTTTGATTTATTATGATAAAAATATTCTATATTCATTTAATGTTTTTGTGATATGTTTGACTCTGGATGTGTTATTTTTATACTATTCAGGGTTTATGGATAAACTGTTGACATTTCGTATTCTAGTTTTAATAGGAATATTTATGTTATGATCAAATGTTTTTTATGAGCAATGTATTGGACTTAGTACGTGATGGGGGGAGCCCGTTATAGCTCCTAGATGCATCAAAAGGTCTCATGAGACAAACTAGTGTTTTGAAACATGTCATTGAAAAATCATTTTTGTATTTTTGGGACAAGTCCTTGAGTATGTGGTTAAGATGTCTGCCATTATGCATTCAATGATTATAAAATTAGCTATTGATATTACATTTTATTATTTGACTATAAGAATATCCTTGTGAATAAGTAGATAGAATTATTTTATTTATATTTTCCTTATTATGCTGAAGTTTATGTTTAACATGCTTTTGTTTTAGTTTTATATGTTTCCTTAAATGATTATTCATATTTTTGAATGTTTTATCTATATTGCTATCCTTACAGAGAATCTAAGCTCACCCCTTTCTTATGTTTCATTTTACCAGGATTATATGATGAGTTTTATGATTGATAAGTTGGGTTCCTCTAGGGGATTAATTGATTACTCAATGGATCATTTATGTTCTATTTTATATTCTAATGTGTAATGTATCATTCATGTATATATTATATTTTTCAAGACTACTAAACTGGTTGGTCATTCGGGACATGATTCCTTGTAATCATTCTAGTGTATTAGAATAATGCATCGTCTTTGGGTAACTGGGTTTGGGGTGTTATAGATGGTATTAGAGAATGTTTTCAAATAACCTTGGAAACTATATTTAAAATACTCTCATTATGGAACATTATCCTTAGATAGAATTTGAGTATTATTATAGAATAACATACTAGAATTTTGGTAATATAGATATTTTTTTAATATTCCTAGCATTACATCCTTGTCTTGATACGAGCAGGTAGAGGCGACTCTGGACCAGATGTACATAGATGTGAAAACTTGACAAGGAGTTTCAGGCATGACCCGGAGTATCCTAGTACACGACAATGGGCCTTGTTACACTCTTGGATACGAAAATCCAGAGGGATATGCTTATGATAATTCACATTTTCTATTAAATACATTATAAAGATTTAGGAGTAAATAAATCTTCAAAGAAATGTTTTTATTGATTATAGATTATATGCATATTATTTTCAATTTACATGAGGTATTTTCTATGTTTCGAATTATGCATTTTAAATCATAAAATAACCTAGTTTGTGTCATTGTTTAGAAATGGCTCCTAGTATATGGAATAATAACACCCACAATACACATGATCCAATGATTAAGAGGTATCATATATTTCACTGTATGAAGCCAAAAATTAAAAGGGATATAGTATCTGACGTATTACAATCATATTATGAAATAGTAACATGTGTTAATAAGATAAGTAACAAATTCTATGAGTTTTATGGTTTTGAAGGGAAGCTAGAGAAGAAAAGGTAGTAATAAGGAATGATGGATAAAGAGAAGAGAAGAAACAACTATTTTTACATATGTGATAAATGTAGAATGAATCCCCATGATAAATTGTTCAAGGGAAAAAGAGTTTTTTATAAGTGTGGGGAAAAAGGACACGAAGTACATGATTAGAAGGGTATAAAAAATGTTTCAAACATACAATGATTCATCTACAAGGAGTTGGGACACTACACCAGTAAATTTCAAAATCATTTGAGCATACCCCAAATAATGATATGTGATAATAATCAAGTTATGATACTTCTGAAGATAAAGGAGAATGATTAAGAGTTCTTATATTGTTATTAATGTATTATGTCATTTGATAATTGTATTAATGATGTAAATGACATATGAATTATACAATATATAATGATTGTACTGCAGTACTATTTCATTAATGGTTAGATATTATATAGTTCTAAGAAAAGTGACTGAATAGTAAGTTAATAATTTTTGAAAATACATTGTTGAAGGAATGATAAACCATAATATGGTTCAAATACTGAGGTAGTGATTTCGGAATAAGAGATGATGGATTTGGATAAATTATATTTGATATTACAGACATACTTGGAACTGATTATTGGTTTGTTTATTCCATCATTGTTGGGGTTTACAACATTTTTTTACATAAGGTGTATATCTAGTATTATATACAAAATAATGGAGAATGAATGTAATAAATATGGTTTTATGGTAATTCAGGATGTTACCAGGTTCAAAAAGAATACATGGTGAAGGTTTTCACATGCTATTACATGAGGAAAGGATCTTTATTGTGTTTACGTTCCTTATAAATGATGGACTATTAGTCTGGACAGAAGTGTTTTTGATAAGTATAAAGGATTGAATCGATTATGTTTGATATTGAATATTAATGTTAAGGGTAAATAATTTCATGATAATATTTTTGGATTTTCATAAAAAGTCAACTCAGAGGTAGGGTGACAACCAGTCACGTCAGGCAAGGCCGTGAGACATGAACCTGCAACTGAAGAGCGACAAGGGTGTATCACCACCACTAGCTATGGGATGTACTGGTTTGTATAATGTAGTTATTAAAATGGTCTGATAGAAAAATTATAAATTCATTTTTTTGTAACCCTATACGATTATGATAAATTTATTATTATTGAATTATATAATCTTTTGGAGTGAAAGATGAGTTTCTAGTATGAATTTGGTAAAGGGCAAAACTATACTTATCAAGTATATATATATATATTCCCTTTTATTTTATGAATAAATTAATTCTTAATCTTTAGGAATGGGGTCTTAAAACCAATAATGTGTTACTCTAATACTAAATTATTTGTAAAACTGATGATATTTTACATCATCATAGATTGATTGATTTGAGGCCCTCAATATTACACTCGTTTGTGATTGATGGCTGTTTCTGACACTTTCCACCGGGGCGCGCGCGCGCCTCCGTTCCGTCCGCGGAGGGGGACGCGCGACGCTTGCTGTTGCCCCGCATTCCCGCTTTCCAAAGGCGGGCGGCATTCGCTCCTTATTCAGGGACGTCTGCTACTTGATCAAAACAGGATGATGGGATGTCGGTTCTTCCTTCTGGGGATTTCTCCTCAGAACTCGTCACCTAGTCCGGGTCTCCCTTATAGATTTAATACGTAGTTCGTGAAACTCTTCCCAATACCATGTTCCCATGGTCACCGGTTAATTACACTGCTTCTGTTGGGACATTCCAAAGGGTCAAGTCAGGGCAGCAACCTTCAGTCGAGGGAGTAGTCACGTTGAGGCATCAGTAGCGTGTCTGGATGCTGGGGAGCCTGGCATGTCTGTCTGTTATCCCTGGTCATAGGGCTTCTCGAGGGTGTGGAAACCCGAGGCATCCCACATCAAGCGCGGGGAATTATGTGTCCTAGACACATATCTCAGGTTTTCCTCATCTTCCCGTGTTTAACACAGGGTATGCCGCAAGTTTAACATCTAGTGGAGACGGATCAACCCAACCAAAGCATTAGCTAGGATAGATCGGATTGATGGACCCTCCATGAAGGGATGTCGATACCGGGGCCAGCCCATGGGCGGCTGTGAAAAAGAGCATACCGACATGGTCTCACCGGGATAAGACGGTTTGGGCGAGAATCAGGATGGGTGATAGGTTGGTGCACGGAGTGGGGGGAGAGTGAAATGGGACCATCGCAGGGGCGACAATGAAGTTGGGCTTGAGCCTTGATGAGGCTTCCTACGTATCCCCGTGGCAGGGAATCAAAGTCCGCGTAGTTCGGGATGGTGCCGGTAAACCGACATGAAGGTGGACCTTGGCCCGATGAATGTCGTCAGCGAACCAACGTGAAGGTGGACCTTGGTCCGATGGGCATCGTCAGCGTATCGACGTGGAGGTGGACCATGGTCCTATGAATGGTGGGCCTGAGCCTCTGAAAGGCTTCCTACATACCATGCATTGACATGGATCAAAGACCTCGTAGTTTGAATGGGTTTCGTCGATGAACCGACGTGAAAGTAGACCCGTGGGTCCACTAGTGGTGGGCTTGAACCTTAGGATTTTTTCCTACATACCATGCCTTGACATGGATCAAAGTCCCCACAGTTTGAATGATGGAATACAGTTTAACGTCTTGCGGGACGATAATGAACGCTGACGTGAATAGACGACGGGCGGTGGGTGTCGGCGAACCGACGTAAATGAGGGACCCTGGTCCGATGGGAGTTGGGCTTGAACCTCGGGGAGGCTTCCTACGTACCATGCCTTGACATGAATCAATGTCCTCGTAGTTCGGATGAAAATGGGGGCTTGGCACACCGACTAGGATACGGTTTGGGCCAATGATTGTTGGGCTTGAACCTCAGAGAGTCTTCCTACGTACCATGCCTTGACATAGATCAAAGACCTCGTAGTTCCGGTAAGTGTGCAGTTTAGTGTCATGTGGGACAAAGGGGGCATACAGTTTAACGTCATGCTGGACGAGGGAGAAACTCGACGTGAATGAACGACCGAGCAAGGTGGCTTCGTCGGTGAACTGACTTGAATGATGGACCTTGGTCCAATGAGTAGTGGGCTTGAACCTCTGAAAGTATTCCTACGTACCATGCCTTGACATGGATAAAAGACCTCGTATTTCAGGTTAGTCACAACGGCTTGCCGTCGGACTAGAATTGCATTTTAACGTCGTGATGGACGTAGGTAGAACACGACATGAATTGGATGATGGGTGGGCTTTAACCTCGTGGAGACTTCCTACGTACCACGTCTTGACATGGATCACAGACCTCGTAGTTCAAATGGGATGGGTCGCAATGGCTTGCCATTGGACCGGAATGCAGTTTAACGTCATGATGGACGGGAATGAGACCCGACGTGGATGAGTGACGGGTGGGCTTGAACCTCATGGAGGCTTCCTACGTACCGTGCCTTGACATGGATCGAAGTTCTCGTAGTTCGCTATGGGTGGGTGGTCAGGGTCGGTGCTCACTCTAAGCCCACATGAGTCATGCTCGGTGTGAGAAACAAGAGGTTGCAAGGACCTGATGATCCTGTCGCGAAGGATGCGTCCGTGAGAAGCGAAGAGGGGCTTACGCGTTAGGTGGCCCATGGTGCTGGGACTTACTCCAGGATGAAGGCCCATGGCGCGACAAAGCGCGGGAAAGATGGACCTTGGTCCAATTATGGGAGGTGTCTCGTTCCCTATCACGCCCTCCACTAACCTTGGTAGTGGGGATGTACGGAGATGTAGAGGTGCAACCATCCGTTGGGGAACTAGGGTCGCCCTTCTCCTATGAACATACGCCACTACGACAAGGAAGATCTCATCCCATGTGAATGCGTGATTCCATTCCTGTGGAGACGAGTGGTGTAAATAATGTTCGATCTGGAGGGACCCTTCGTGAGGGTCACGAGGTCGGGTCACAGTTTAACGTCATGTGTTGAGGACGTGGTGCTTGGCAGTTTAACGTCCTGCAGCTCGGACGAGGTCGGTTCACTCCACACCCCTAGGACTTACATAACCGGTACCCTCTGGTCCATGGGGAAGGGAAGGCACCAGTAAGGCCATGGTTAAGGGGGGTTGTGGAACGAACCACCAAGGGGTCCACGTTAGCGTGTCTATGCGAAGAAGCAATAGCCGTTAGCGTGCCTATGCGAAGAAGCATTAGGCGAAGCAACGCTACGGGTGGTAATGTCCATGGGACTTTGAAATCACATCGTGCAAACCTGGAGGGTCGCACGAGAAGAGGAATCGCTAAGAAAAGGAGTGTGCTTCGCGAAGTGGAGTGCCTTGGCCTTAGCATGGGGAATAGGTGTGGGTGGAAGGTGCTTCGCGAAGTGGAACAGTGTCCACGGAGAACTGCCTCGCGAAGGAGAGGTGCCTCGCAAAGCAAGGTCCTGTGAAGCAGTGTGCTTCGCGAGGTGAAGCGATCCTGCATTAGCATAGGGATCACTAGTACAGGTTGGGTGTTTTGCGAAGCATAAACGCTCTGCGGATGCCCGGGTTCCCATGGGAATCCCCTTCCTTCGCGAATTCCCTTGAGCTTCGCGAAGGGAATACCTCTCGGAAGAGGGGCTCAAAACGAGACAAAGCAGAGGAGTCTCGCGAAGTAGAAGTACCTCGTGGAGCTCATGATTCTCGGGGCAAAGAGTGCTTCGCGATTCGGGATAGGAGATTCCGAAAGGTCGGATTGTCCG
This sequence comes from Viscum album, assembly GCA_963277665.1. Lineage (NCBI taxonomy): Eukaryota > Viridiplantae > Streptophyta > Magnoliopsida > Santalales > Viscaceae > Viscum > Viscum album. Next base: position 1,024,027,284 of record OY728143.1, read on the forward strand.
TCCCGGGACTCAGGGGGAGTCCAGTATTTATAGGGAAGGGGCGCCGTGAAGCAGGGCTCGCGCGCCGCCTCTAGTGCTTCGCGGCGTGCTCGCGAACTTCAACGTCGTCCGCAGAGAATGACCGCCTCTGGAGCTTCTCGGCGGCTCGCGAACATCAAATGCGTTCGTGGAGGATCACCGCCTCTGGAGCTTTGCGAGGCAGCAATGGTCGGGGCGCTTCACGGCGGGGCTTCGCGTGGGTGCTTCGCGGCGGTGCTTCATGGCGGTGCTTCGCGAGGCAGCGCGCCAGCCTTTATTCTTTCCTTCCTTGCGGGCCATATTTTGGCGGCAACAAATGCCTCCCCTCAGACTTGGAGCCGTGGAGGGCAAAGGGTCAAAGTCTGAGGGAAAATCGCCAAAATCTTCAGTGGTTCGTGATGCGGCATCGCGAAGGGGCCCCGCGGTGCTTGCCGGGGCCTCGGATCCGGACGCGCCGCGATGCACCGTGCGGGTGAGGCGAGCCGCGGTGCTCCGGGGTCGCCGACTATAAATAGGGGTCGACCTCTTTTGTATTTACATGAGTTCCTTGTCTTTTTGCGCTCTCTACTTCGCGAAGCTCCGCATACTCCGCGACAGCCCTCCGCGAAGTGAGCTTCGCGGTGAAACACGGGTCTCTGACTCCGCGTCCGCGCCAAGAGAACATCTTCTTGTCAGCCTTGGCCTGACTTCGCGACTTCGCCTCACGACCGATCTTCGCGATCCGGCTTCGCGATTCATCTTCGCGGTCGAGCTTCGCGATCCAGCTGAAAAATTATTTTCTGAGGGCCAGAGTTGAGATGGCCCATCAAGAGGCTATATTGGGGGTGCTTGCAGATGCTGCTCGGCGAGATGAGATGGCCAACTGTCCAGGCCTGGGGGAGATGGTCCGAAGCCACTCAGATCACACTTCTTTGACAGATCTGCTATCAGAAGGTCAAACGGAATATCCGCAATGCAAGAAACTGCCATTGTACGGCTTCGGGCTGAGGGATGACGTCTTTATCCCTAAGGAGAGTAGGGACGAACCAGCTTGCTAGTTCAGGAGAACACCATGCCAGCATCAATGGGTCAGGGCGGCCGATGGTCACGCACAAGAGAACTTTACACCCGTCACCGCTGACTGCCTCTACAACCATGTGAACAACATTGACGGGAAGCCACTGCAACCGGAGACGTCCCCTCCTCTCTACCGTACCATACTGAAGCCGGATTTGTAGGATTCGAAGAAGGGATGGTCCGATGAGTGGGACATGCGCCAGGGCGGCAACTTCACTGGTGACTTGGCCTGGGCCTACTGGGTAGGCTCCTCATGCGAGGAGTTTGGGGCCGAGCTGAGGAGAGTGGAGCTGTATGAGGCGGCATGGGCCTCCCAATTCCACATTTACCAACCCAAGAAACTGATGCCAGAACTGCTGAGCAGATGGTCGTCTAGGACCAACACTTTTCACCTGCATCACGGGGAGGTGGGCATCAGCCTGTGGGATGTCCACCAGATTTCTGGGGTCCCGATCTTGGGGGCCCTGTATGACGAATTCCTCCCCGTCATCAGCGCATGGGGGGATACGGAGCAAATGCCGCGACTGGCATCGGCGCTGATGGAACTCGTCCCTGGAGAGGACAAGGAGGCAGTGAGGGATGTCCATTTTAGGAGATGGTTCAAATGCTTCCTGAATTTCCCAGAGAATCGAGAGTTCACTCCGAGGCCTCGAACTTGTCCAAGGGCGGCCCAACGGGGCAAGGGGCACTCGTATTGGTGGGTCCTTTTGGATGTGGAAGAGGATGAGGATCCAAATAGTAGGCTCACGAAGCTTGGTCATGGGACGAAGGGAATGTCCGTATGAAAGTCCCACACTTCGGGCTCTTTGTTGAAACACATCTGAATACGACAACTAGACGTGTTATGGCGAGGGAGCGGATTCTTTTCCCATATGGAGATCTTAGTTTATGGTCATAGAATTCGGACCATAGTTAGGCTGGGCCCGCGGGGAAATGCCCGGGCACTCCTACGTATCTCATAAGGATAAGAATGAAGCCTCACATTGTTCTGAGGGGCCTTAGACCATAAATGGGTAAAAGGAATAGGGGACGCATGGTGTCAAGACCTGACGTGAGGGAGGACCTAAGCCCTACTTACCATGCGTTCTCTGTGGAAATGCTTGAGTCGAGGGACCGAGCACGAAGGTTAGGTTGGGCCCGCGGGGAAGTCCCCGGGCGCTCCTACGTATCCCATGAAGATGGGAATCAAGCCATACGTAGTTCTAGAGGGTGACATGGTAAGGTACCAATGCTAGGGGAAAAGGGGAGTGTGGTCGTGGCCCTTGCACTAAAAGAAGCGTAATTTGATAAATCCTGTTTGTTCTTCAAGGTGAATGGTTTTTTTGTGAAGATACAAGCCTAGAATAGTTGGCCGTGGTGTCGCCACAAGGATCAAGCCATGATGGGTGTTGACAAATGGCATGGCAAGTGACCAATACCCAAAGTGATGTCCTCTATAGCGAGGTCACCACAATGTAGTGCCGTTTTTCATCGTGCGGCCAGGATGATAATATCACAGTTTAGGGTCGTATGATAGGACCAAGCATGAATTTTATCGTCATGCAGCGCAGACGTAGAAGAGACGATGCTAGGTGGGAAATGTGCGCAGTGTTATAAAACACAATTTATGGAGACATGATCCCACATAAAATTTTACGCCATTCGGAGAGGGAAACCTTAGGCCGAGGGGCCTATATAGAGGTAAGAGGTGAAACATGGGGGGGGGGGAGACTAGCTCCCTAAATGGGATGGACCCAACAAGGCGTCTGGGCGGTCCTACATATTCCATTAGGATGGGAATAAAGCTGAACGTAGTCCTGGATAGATCTTAGTTTATTGTCTTAGAGCTCGGACCGTGGGAGCCCCGAAGGACGCCATATTGCAGCTTTGTCCCCCTGACATGCAAAGGTGCACTAAGGGATAGCGCCAAAAGTGCCGAGATTCCACCTGGACATGATGTGGTGGAAAATGATGTGAATCATGCAACCAACATTGGAGGACTGAAGGGGCTGGTGTGACGACAGAGGATTACTGCTGACCATGTTCGCAATACATCATCTCGTCGTGTTAGCCTGAAATGGGGACAAACAAATGAGCATCGACCACTGACCGTATTCGAAACGCGGGATTTTATCAATTTGTTGTCCAAAACCCTCGGGGGCGTTGCCCCGTAATGGTAGGAGAGCCCTTGGGCGTAGTATCCAGGCCGTTCTTGGGGGTCCCTCCGGGTGTGAAAGGTAATGGAAGCCCGAATGGAGGGGAACACGAAGCTTGACAAGTGGAAGGAACTTGATCAAGTTGAATCTGACACTCTTGGTCCTAGACCAGAGTACTCTTAACACATGGGTTGGTAGCTGCAAGGATTCAAGGGACTCAACTTGAGGGTGATCGAGAGATGGCATATTCCCAGGAAAAGGGGGCATGGTGCCCAAAACGTTGTATCATACCTACATATCCCCCTCCTGGAGAGGGATGGGCCAAGTGGCCTACGTGACCGGGAGATCAAGAGATCTCTAAGAGGTGGGGCTGGACCCGAATCTTGGACATTCAGGTGGTCCTACGTATCCCATGAGGATGGGAAACAAGCCACATGTAGTTCTGAAGGGTGCCTTTTAATGTCATGCGGGACAAGGAATGGGAGGGCTAACCCTCAGAGCAGGGGTGCACGTGGTGCAGCTATTGCAAACCCGACGAGAATGAGGACATTGTCCTACACTACGCCACGCGGTCCCGTAGTTGGGGTCCTGAAGGCAGGACCAGAGAGGGGAACTTGCTGAACTCAAGCTGGACCCAAAGACAAGGGGTCTGGGCATTCCTACGTATCCCATTAGGATGGGAATAAAGCTGAACGTAGTTCCAGATGAGAATCTTAGTGTATGGTCTTAGAGCTCGGAATGTGGATGGTGAAAACTCCCCGAATAAGCACAGGTGTCAACCAGATCCCTAAGCCCACGTGAGATAAACTCGGTGTGGGAAACAAGGGGGGGAGATCCTTATCGCAATACTTGGGGAGCCCATCGAAGGGGAGTCGGCTGAGATCCCCGAAGGACACCTTTGACACGGCTTGTTCTCCGAATGCGCAGACGTGCACGGAGGAAAAGTACCAAGAGTTCTGAGGTTCTACTTGGACATGGTGAAGTGATGAAGGGTTTGAATTGTGCACCCGACATTTTGGGCCTAATGGTTTGGTGTGCGATAGAGGAAAACCGTTAACCATGGTGGAAACACAGTGTCCATATTGCATTAGCCTGAGGTGGGAACAACAAACGAGCATCGACCACTGACCATATTCGCAACGCGGGGTTTTATCGATTTGTTGTCCAAAACCGTCAGGGGCGTTGGCCCGTAACGGTAGGAGAGCTCTTGGGCGTAGTATCCAGGCCGTTCTTGGGGGTCCCTCCGGGTGTGAAAGATGATGGAAGCCCTGATGCAGGGATACACAAAGCCTGGAAAGAGGGTGCGGACGTGTCCGAGTAAAGCTTGGAATTCCAGGTAATAAACTAGAGTATTCTTAAGCACATTGGTGAACCAACGAAAAGGGATCGACGAAACAGCTCAGTAGGGGGAGGTACATGGCATGGTCATTACGAGACCGACGTGAATGAGGACATAATACCACACCACACCATATAATCCTCTCATGGAGGAAGGATAGGCCAAGGGGCCAAGATGGGATGATGATTCCCGAGAGATGGGGCTAGACCCGAATCTTAGACATTCAGGTGGTCCTACGTATCCCATGAGGATGGGAATCAAGCCACACGTAGTTCTCTAAATGTAGTTTAACGTCATACGGGACAAGAAGGGGAGTAATATAACCTTAAACAAGGGAGGTATATGGCATGGCGAAGAAGCCAACGTGAATGAGGACGTAGTCCTACACCACACCGTACACTCCTATAAGAGAGGACCTGGGTTGTGGCCCAAAAAGGCCAAGGGGCCTGATGGTTAGCATTGGTCAGGATGGCCGGACTGCAGTTTATTGTCTTTCAGTGAGGACGAGGGTCGGGGACCCGAGAAGGCCGAGGGGCCTGAGGCTGGGCCTCGTAAGAGGGGGCGTATGGCATGGTACATGATCTCGATGTAAATGAGGACGTAGTCCCACACCACACCGTACACTCCGGGTAAGAAGTTGGGCGGAGGGGCCCGAGAATGCCAAGGGGCCTAAGGTCAGGTATCAGTCAGGAAGGCCTGACGGGTTTGCAGTTTAACGTCTTACATGAGGACGGGGGTCGGGGACCCGAGGAGGCCAAGGGGCCTGAGGCTGAGCCTCGGTCAGGAAGGCATGACTGGCTTGCAGTTTAATGTCTTACATGAGGACGGGGGTCGGGGACCCGAGGAGGCCAAGGGGCCTGAGGCTGAGCCTCGGTCAGGAAGGCCTGACTGGCTTGCAGGTTAACGTCTTACATGAGGACGGGGGTCGAGGACCCAAGGAGGCCAAGGGGCCTGAGGCTTAGCCTCATAAGAGAAGTTTTAAGGCATGGTACATGATCCCGATGTGAATGAGGACGTAGTCCTACACCACACCGTACACTCCTGTAGGGAATCGGGGTCGTGGGCCCGACTGCTAGCACCATCCGGGGGGAAATTTGTCACCTCGGGATGAGGCAGAATGAATCACTGCACTCGATATCTAGGACATCTCGGAGTGGACCCGAAGATCCAGGACACTGTTGACCATATTCGAAACACAACGTTCCTATGGTGACCTGGTATGGGAGAAACAAATGAGTGTCGACCGCTGACCAAATTCGCAACGCGGGACTTGTATCGGATTGTTTCTTGAAAACCCTTGGGGGCGTTGGCCTGTATCGGTAGGAGAGCCCTTGGGCGTAGTATCCAGGCCGTTCTTGGGTGTCCCTATGGGTGTGAAAAATGATAGAATCCCAGTCAAGGAGTGGGTGAAGCATAGCTATATCCATCCACGAAAGAGGCAAACATCTCTAGGGGGGATGTGCAGTCGGGTCGAGGCTTGCTCGATATAAATTGGGGAAAAAGTGTGCACCCTGCCATGTCTTGACCCGAGGGGAAGATTTTGACTTTCGGGCTGGGCCCACGGAAGAAATTCCCGGGCGTTCCTACGTATCCCATGAGGATGAGAATCAAGACATACGTAGTTCTTGAAGGCCATGCAGTTTAGCGTCGTGCGGTGAGGATGTGGGAGGATAGAAGAACGGGAGTGGGCACATGGTGCGACCCTTACGATCCTCGTGTGAGCGGGGTTGTATGAGAGCCTACTACCTGCTACACAAAGATCCTCCAAGGAAAATATTCCCAGGGGGAATAGTGGGAGAGAAAAGCTTGGGGCTGGGCTCAAGACGAGGCGTCCGAGCATTCCTACATATCCCATGAAGATGGGAATCAAGCCACATGTAGTTCTCTAAATGCAGTTTAACGTCGTGAAGGACGATGAGCATCTCATTTGGGGGATATGTACGGTAAGACGAGTAAACCATATCGTACAATACCTCAAGAGGGTAAGTCGGGGAAAATCAGGGAACCTGGGGCCGGGGGCCTGAGGAGGCCCAGGGGCCTGAGGCTGAGCCTCGGTCAGGAAGGCCTGACAGGCTTGCAGTTTAACGTCTTGCAGTGACGACGGAGATGCAATTTATGGTCGTGCAGGACTTCACAGTTTAGAGTCATGTTGGACCATAATGTGCAGTTTAAGGTCATGCGGTACCGTTTCACAGTTTATCGTCTTGCAGGACGAAGATGCAGTTTAAGGTCATGCGGGACCATTTTGCAGTTTAGGGTCATGCAGGACCCTTTTCTGCCCTAGGCAAAGTATTGTTTGAGGAATTTGGCATTGGTGGGAGGGGTTATACGCTCTCCATCTGTGGTCACCAAGGAGTATGCTCCATTGGGGTAAACCTTATGGATGATATAATGCCCTTCCCATTTGGGTTCTAATTTGGCCGGTTTCCTACCGGGAATCATTGGCGCTCAAAGGGCCAGTACCAGGTCGCCCTGTAGAAAAGAGCAGAGATGAACCTTTTTGTCAAAGGCCCTCGCTATCTTATCTTGATTCCTTTCCAGATTGTGCAGGGCACGAAGCCGGTTCTCGTCCAGTGCCTCTAATTCAGCTAGACGGATCTCGGCTACCTCATATGATGTCTGGTGATCATAAACTACAGTGCGTAGCGACGGCAGCTGGGACTCAATGGGTAGGACGGCCTCGGCTCCATACACCAGGGAATATGGGGTCACCTGGGTAGAGTTGCGAGTCGTCGTTCAGTAAGCCCAGAGGGCATTGGGGAGCTTGTCCGGACAACTTTTCTTGTTCTGTCCAACCATCCTCTGCAGAATGTTTGAGAGGGTCTTGTTGAACGCCTCGATCTGTCCATTCTCCTGCGCGTAGTAGCGGGAGGTATGGTTTGACCGGATGTCGTACTTGGCATAAAATTTCTTTAGTTCAGCCGCTCGGAAGTTGGTGCCGTTATCGGTGAGGACGGCGTGAGGGACTCCAAACCGGTGGATAATTTTGGAGCTCACGAAGTTAACGATGGAACGGGCCTTGACCTCTCTGAGCGGAACTGCTTCTGCCCACTTGGAGAAGAAATCTGTAGTAGTCAGGATGAATCTACACTGGAAAGCTGTTGTCGGTGGATATGGTCCCACTACATCAAGTCCCCATACTGCAAATGGCCAAGAGTACTTGGTGGGGGTGAAGGGGCTCTGGCGGCCGATGCAGGAAGTTGGCGTAAACATGGCACGCGTGAAATCTCTTGGCATACCCAATACAATCGTTGATCATAGAGGGCCAGAAGTACCCCAACCTCCGGATTTTATGGGACAGCTTCAGCCCAGCTTGATGGGCGCCAAAGGAACCGGTGTGAACCTCTTGCATAACTTGAGGTATCTCTGCTCCTTGAATGCAACGGAGGAGGACACCATCGAAAATTCGCTTATAAAGGATTTGTTCAAGACTGGGGCCGCTCTGGAGGGTAAATTATAGTGCACGGCGTCAGATTCTCTCGCGTTCAGCCCGGTCGTCTGGGAGGCAACCATTTTGGAGATACTCGAAAAAAGGTGCCCTCCAGTCGGGAGTTGCTTCAACCACTGCGTCTGATGAACCCGGGACCCCTGACGTGGAGGGTCCAACGGTGAGATGACTTTCCCGCAGGCCATCACGGTCCTCTTGGGTGACGGGGGCAATGACTCTCCGGTGTGCCACATGTATGATCAAATCATCTTGCTCGGGTTCTGCGAGCGACGCGGCTAAGCTAGCCAAGGTGTCTTCTTGACCGTTTTGCGATTGTGGGACATAGGTAACCTCTGGTCAAGAAGAGAATTGGGCCATTAGGCGGAGGGTGTACTCCAGCAATGGTGCAAGCTCCGGCTTCCTGACGACATAGTCGCCATTAACCTGTTTGATTACCAGCTCGGAATCTCCCTTCACATGTAGATGGGACACATGGATTTCAAGGGCCAATTAGAGACCAGTGATGAGGGCCTGGTACTCTGCCTCGTTGTTCGTACAGCCTTCTGACAACAGAAACGAGTAAGGTAGGACGGCTTGCGCCGGGGTAATGAAGACAATACCCAGGCCCACTCTGTTGAGCTTGGGATCGTTGAGCCTCCTACCGGTGGGGCTCCGGGAGGCGCCATCAAAATGCATTTGCCAACACGGGACAACATGATCGACCGAGAGGATCGTCTCATCAGGGAAATCCAGGTCCAGGGATTGATCCGTGGAGGTTGGATGGGTAGCTAAAAAGTCTGCCAACGCCTGTCCCTTAATGGCCTTCTGAGGTACAAACCTGATATCAAACTACTGGAGAATCACTGCCCACCGCGCTAGTCGGCCAGTCAGCATGGGACGGTTCAGGATGTACTTCAGTGGGTCTACCCGGGAGACCAATTGCACCTCGTGGTGCTGCAGGTAATGTCAAAACTTCTGCACGACGAAGACGAGTGCAAGGCAGCTCTTTTCAATAGGGGAGTATCTGGCCTCCGTATCGAGAAGCATGCAGCTGAGATAGTAGAGACTGTTCTCAGTACCCTCGTTATTCTTCTGGGCGAGCAGCGCACCGAGGGATCATTCCAGGTCGGTCACGTAAAGGACCAGCGGATTTCCGGAGACGAGTGGCATCAAGACCGGAGGTTGGAGCAGATATTGCTTGATTTCCTCGAAGGCGGTCCGACACTCCTCATCCCATTCGTAGGCGGTGCCCTTCTTCATGATCCGGGAAAAGGGCTTACACTTGCTGTCCAGATTCGCGATGAATCGGCGTATATAGGCTATGTGTCCTTCAAGGCCTCGAAGCTCCCGAATGTTGCTCGGGGGAGGCATTTGGCAGATGGCCATGATCTTCTCCGGGTCGATCTCGATACGTTGGTATCTGACAACAAAGCCCAGGAACTTCCCTGAGGTGACCTCGAAGGCACACTTCAGCGGGTTCATCTTTAGGTGACGGGAATGGAGGAAACCGAACACTTTCTCAAGGTCTTTGATATGGTCCTGGCGCTGACATGATTTGACTACGAGGTCATCCACGTAGCATTCCACCAATGTCCCGAGAATCGGCTTGAATATGCGATGCATGGCCCTCTGATAAGTGGCACCTGCATTTTTCAAACCGAATGGAATAACCTGGTAGAAAAAGGTACCTTGGGGAGCCCTGAAGGTAGTGGACTCCTCGTCTTCGGGGGCCATCCAGATCTGGTTGTACCCAGAATACCCATCCATAAAAGAGAGAGCTTGGAACCTGGTCGTGGCGTCAATCAACAACTCTGTTACCGGGAGTGGGAAGTCATCCTTTGGGCAGTGGTGATTAAGATTGCGGAAGTCGATGCAGACTCTGATCTGCCCATTCTTCTTCCTGACTGGCACAATATTGGCAAGCTACTTGGGGTACTGGACCTCTTTGACGAAGTTGGATTTGATTAGTTTGTCAACTTCGGCCTCAACCATAGCACCATGAGAAGGGTGCATCTTCCTGGGAGGCTGCTTAAACCCACGGTGTTTTGCCGGGAGGCCCAAATGGTGAACGGATACCTGGGGATCTAGCCCTGGAATCTCGTTGTAACTCCAAGCAAACACATCACGGTGCTGTTTGAGGAAGTCTACGTACTGCTGCCACTCTTCGGAGAACATGGCTGCACTGATCAATGTGGGTTTTGGATCTTCCTCGCTACCAAGGTTCACCTGTACCAGTTCATCAACCGTGGTAGAGATGCCTTCTTCAAAGGCTGGGGGAGCATCCTCCAAGTCTTCCTCCCCACCCGTGGGGGGACTTCCCATGACGGGGGGTACTTCTGGGCTATCAAAATCCGAGGGGCAGTTGGTGCCTGCTTGGGCAGCAGCGGTCAGCACATCGGGAGACTCACTTGCCATTGAAACCATAGCAATGAAGGTAGTCGACCCTATCCCATCTGGCCTTCGGCCTAAGGGGCCGCGTTTGATAATATCAAAGCAGTGGTGACACGTCGTCCTGAGTCGGTTAATTCCATCCTGACGGAAGAGGCACGTATGGCGCGCTGTCGTTGTCATGAGCTTGACGTCCCGGTACCGTACAGGGGTAGGAGGTTCCGGGATGATCTGAGCCTGGTTGATGTAGGAGTACGAGGTGATTTTCCGTCGTCGCTTGGACATGGGAACATGCCTTCCCTGCGTACCCGAAACAACAAAACATTGACCCATGTCGGGGGTCGTGGAATCCAACCGGTGGATCGGGAGGATGTAGGCATCATCCATGCTTTCCCAGGGATCACTTGTGACCGGGGCGGGTGCATCCTCGCCTACGAGGATTTGCTTATCCTTAATTTTGTAATAACCCGCATCCAGATAGCGGGCCTCACAAGAAGTGAAAGGGGACAAATCTCTTTGGAGCACGCCTACTCGACTGTTGAGTGAGTACTTGAGGCACTGGTGATACGACGAAGGGACCGCTGCATGCAGATAGAGCCATGGACTACCCATCAATGCGTTGTAGGCAGTGTCCTGAGAGACAACCATGAACTCAGTGCTGGCAATTAAGCCACCGAACTGAGTCTTCAGGCGGATCTTGCCGACTGGGGTTTGCTCGGTCCTGTCGTACCCCTAGATCCTGAGGTCAGAGGGAGTTAAATCACCTTCAGACAGACCCAGCTTTCGCAACATCTGGGTCGGAATTAGATTGATTCCGGAACCCGTGACCATGAGGCAGCAGAAGACTTCCACGCCATTGATGTGGCCAGTGATGTACAGCGGGCGAATGTGCCCCTGTATAGGAGGGCCCCCATCTTCACCGGAGAACGAGATAATCGCCTGACATTCGGCGTTTTCAATCGTCTTGGTATGGAAGGCTTTTGCAGCTGCTACCTTCGTCTCGAACTGGAGGGGGCTCATTAGGGCCTCGGCAAGTGCCTCGCGCATTTTAGATGATAGATGAAGGGCCTCAAGGATGGAGAGCCTCGCCAGAATGCCGGCCAGGTGCTTCAGAACATCATACTTTCGTGCCAAACATGAACCTCTATTTACAGGAGGTCGTTCGGCATTTGGAGGCATAGCGGATCCTGCCGGCTAAACCGGCGATCGAATAGTACTGGGTACGTCTTGCTGCCTACTAGTAGAATCCTGGAGAGTAGCCGCCGGACTAGGATTGGACAGTGGAGGCTGGCCTGTAGCCGGGAATGACTGACCGTGATATGAATGAGGCAGCTCCCCCCGATCTAGTAGCACGAACGACGGTGGAGGTAGAGCGGAGGGCATTAGATGGGTTTGCGCGTGCTGAGATCTGCGCTGAGCCTGCTGCCTGGTCTCAGTAGCATGCACGGCTTGGCCAAAAGTGCCTTCTGACGTACCTCGATGACCGGCGTGGTTGCGATTCCGCTGTCGTTGACGTCGGCTGGAAACGTTGGGGAGGTCTGCCTGGCGCTCCCCCTCGTCGGGACTCATATAGGGCTTTACCAGCTCCACGGTGTTAACCGAAGCGTACCCCTGGCTGTCGCTCGAGGAATCATCCACCGCTGGGTGGATTCTGGGAGGAATCCCCATTTTAGGGGGCATAAATTCTCCGAGGGTGCGGGACGACGAAGGCAACGGCGGTGCGCATTGCTTCTTCTTGCGTCGCCGCTGCTTTCCCTTCTTGGAAGAGGTCGACTGTGAAGATGAAGAGGAGGCGCCGGCTACTTCTTCTGAAGGATCTAGCTGCTTCAGGCGCGCCCGGATGATACCATGGGCACGAACAACAGTTTTTCGAGCCATCCAGTCGTCGTGTTTCCGGGATCCGCGGCTAGGGACCTGCTGCCACTCGCCTTCATTGTCGCTGCCGATCTCTGATCCTGCAAAGACACCTGCCACTTGCGCTGGTGCTGGGCCCAACTTGACTATGTTGTTTTTGACCTGGTCTTGAAGCCAGTCTTTAAACACATAGCATTGATTGATGGTATTCCCCAGGATCTGATGATACGGGCAGTAGTTGGGGTGATCAGTGAGATGCGCCTCTGCCAGCCTTCTGCACTCAGGCAGACACACAATCCCTTGCTCTAGAGCACTTCGGAAATAGCCCGGGACCTGATTTTCGTTGAACAAATAAGTCTGGTACCTTCTTTCCGGATAGGGGGCCCTGGGGGCCTGACCCTGACGAGGGGCCAGAGGGGCCTGCCTAGGAGGCGGCGCCTGATTGTCTCGCCTAGGTGGCGGTGGCGCATTGCGCGGGGGAACCTGTCAGTTCTGAGGCGGCCGATGCTGGGGAGGAGCCTGTGCTTGAGGTAGAGGACCTTTGCGGGGTTGTGGGGGTGGTGCTGCCGGCAGTAACTCTAGCTGCCTAGGGGCTTCTACTTGGGCCACCGCGGCGGGTTCAGCCCTGGCGGTCCTCCTGGCCGTGATCATAGTGGGCAACAAACGTGCATGACTAGCCTGTTGCAGGGCTTCCTCAAGGCATTGAGCCTTATCTGAGAAATATCTGAACCCCCCAGGGTAGTTCTGGGAGGTAAAGGAGGGTACCAGCTCCGTCTTGACGTTCCTGACACACATCATCAGTAATTTCTCCTGAGTCATTGGCATATTGAGGGAATACGTAAGTCCCTTCCACCGGGCGATGAAGTTTGCGACTCGCTCGTCAGGCCTTTGCTTGCACTTGAAGAGGTCTTCAATGCTGGTCTTCCGCGTGGTGGAGCTGAACTGGTAAAAGAACTACCGACGGAGGTCCTCCCAACCGGTCACCGATCCGATAGGGAGCTGGTTTTACCAGACGAATGTCGGACCTTCCAATGTCTGTACGAAACATCGGAGCTTGGTGGCTTCTTGCTGAGCCGGGGTCCCCAACATGGGGCCACACCTGGAAGAAAAATGAGCCAAGTGCTGCGGCGGGTCCCCTGTCCCGTCGAAAGGCGAGAAGGTGGGGTTCCCAAAACCTGGAGGTGTGGGCATATCATCCACCCATGCCGGATAAGGCTTTCTATCCGGTGGGACCGCTACCTGTCGCATTTCCAACGCTTCGAGGCGGGCTATGAGCGCCGCGATAAGATCATCTGGGTGGGGTCCCTGTCTTGACGGGGATCCCTAACCACAAGTGCATTTCCAGGTTCTTCAATATGATAGACGACTTCAGCCGCTCTTGGGTCAACTGGCTGGACGACCTGCGGGGCGACTGAGGGAATCCGGGTTGAATTCTTCAGATTGCCCCGTCGTTCGGGGGGATTTGGCGAGACGTATTGCGCCCTCTTGCCATATGTTCCGGCTTCTGCCTTGTCTGTAGCAGTAGCATGATCGGGTTTGCCCAGAGGCATCTCACCGGGGGCAAAATTGTTCCTACCCCTGCTGCCCCGGCCTGGGATTACCATAGTCGGGTCGCCGCTCTGCGGCGCGCTCAGCCAAGAGTTCGTCCACCGGCTTCTTCTTCTCAGCAAGCAGCTGGCATAACGTGAACTTCTCGGGATCTTCGTCTGTTTTCTGCACAGTGGCGGACAGGTCGGAGTTCTTGACTGTTCCGACGTGCTCCTTACCCTTGCCGGTGTTCCGACCGAGCACCAGCGACTCGGTGGGTACGGGGAGGCCTAGCAGGTTCCTCTGCTGACGGGTAACTCTCCCTGATGGGTCGAGCAGTGGTGGTACACCCTCGGCGGGTAAGTCTCCATCAAGGAATTCGAGCTCATCTTCCTTGTCCACGACATCAGCCATGTGGACCGCGACCCCTTTCGAGGGAATGTCCTCGATGTCGCATAGCGAATCGGGCTGTCGTTGGATAGGGTCGAAGAGGAGAGCGACATAGTGTCCCCAACCATGGACTTGCACATGGGGGGTGGCTTCCCTGACGATTCTGCGGAGTGCTTTAAAACTCTGAATGCATTTCTGTTGAAGGGCACTATGGAAGCCTGGCGACTCAGGGTTTTGGGCCGTAAGGAGTGCGGCCGCATCGATCAGGAGACACTGCTCGCCGATTTCTTCGAAGTGCTCTTGACTCCTGGGGTATGCCACCCGTTCATAACGGAGGCAGAAGTGTGTCGCCCATAGGGTTCGACAAAAGCACCCAACTTCTTCAGGGGTCAGAAACTCCGGTACGCGAAACTTCAGCGCCGCCGTCGGCCAAAACTTCTCCGGGAAGTAATCCGCTGCAAGAATACTCCAGAAGCTCCTGGGCTCGGACACAGGGTCTGGCCCTGTGTTGCCCCACTCGTCAACCGGGGGTGGCTGAGGGACCAGTAACGGTAACGAGGCGGACCTCTGGGATAGCAAGCTCGGTGGTGGAGAATACGGCGAACGAGCTGACTTGCCGCCGAACTCCGGACCATCCTCCGAAGAGTGAGGTGACCTGGCCACGATGTCATGATACGACGGGCTGATAGCCACAGCTTCCGGCACAGGAGTCACGGCTACCAGCGACAGGTCGTGTCGTCACACTACCGGCGTTGGCCCCCAAAACAGCTCCCTCTGATCTCTGGTAGAGGTAGAGGGCACTTCTGGTGACAAAGGCGGTGATTGCGCGGTCGAGACCTGCAAAATTCCCAAGATTTCTTCCTCTTGGATGTACCTTCAGAGGGAGATGGGAATCTGGTGGACCTCAAATTCCGGGAGAACGAGGCTAATGCGTCTGGTTCCTTCCCCAGTCCTTGATACATAGGAGCGGGGAGAAGGTTCCGTCACTGAATCGCATTCCACCTCCGAGTCGGAGAAGCGGGCATGTTTGATCTCCGCTTGGGCCTTCCCAGGGTTCTTCTTGTGGCGGCGACGACCCGCTATCCTGCCCTGGGGTGGCTCTTCGGGACAGGTTTGACCCCTATCAGGCAGCCTCGGGGCGGCGCTCGCACCGTGGCGGGGAGGGCCCCCAATCGAGGTAGCCGGGGTGCGAGGGGAACCAGGGAAAATGTCGAAGGGTACATGGGGAGGACCTCCATGAACAACACCCATATAGGCGGATCCTGTGTTGGAACCGGCAGGAGCATGGGGAGGACCTCCATGGTCGATGTGAGTGGAGCGAGGCTGACCTTCATTCCTCAAGTTGCTGGGGCGAGGAGGACCTTCGCCGGTTGCAGAAAGGACGTAGGGAGGGCCCCCACGTTGAAGAAGGACCGGATGGATGGTGCCTTCAGGTTGGCAGTCGGGGGAAGGAGGATGGACTCCATACCCTGCATAGTGGGCGCGGGAAAGGTTTCCGCGCTAAGCATCACTGCCGCGGGGCAGGTCTTCCTTCGAGATGGGGGTAGCACGAGGCATGCCTCCATGACGAAGTTCGGAGCGGGGAAGGCCCACGCTCTGTGGAGTAGTGGTACAGGAAGGACCTCCGTACGGGGTGATATTACCGCGGATTAGTTCGCGGCGATCACCACTTGGGCCTGCAACCCGGAGAGTCAACCCAGCCTGCCCGTGGGGCGGTTGGGGTCTCGATCCTGGTTGGGTGAAGGAGTGACCCTACTCAGTGTATGCAGGGGCTTCATGATGCACGTCGGCGGTGGCTCGGGCCACTGCAGCTGTTGGCGTTGACGCGCCTGAGTGAGCGTCCTCAGCCCGGGCCCGGTGCTGCCGCCGGGTTAGGCGGGCTGGTGCAGGTGGTGCAGGGACGTAGCCTTCCTGCTCTTTCTGCGGGGACGGACGACGGTGCTGACGTGGCCGGGCGGGAGTCCTCTCCTGGAGCCCTCGGTTCGGGACCCTGAGCGGGCTGAACCGGACGGCACACACCTCTTCAGCGTAAGGCGAGGAGTCGTCAAGGTGTTCTGGAGACAGGCTCCTGAAATGGTTGAATGTCGGGGTGGGGAGCTGGGGCTCCCTGCGCGGCCTGTTAGGGCGGCGTTGACGACGGGGGCTGGAGGCCTCCAGGTCCAGGTGGGCAATATCCCGAGTTGGGATGACCCTTTTTTCCTTGTACCTGTGCACGAGGTTGTTGATCACCCTTCGCGGGATAACCTCTGATGGGAAAAGGGGACGTGGGCGCCCCGTGTTCCGCGATGTGGCGGCCGTCGTGGAGGTAGCGAGACCATGTGGGGTGGTTGTGGCGACGTTTCCCCTGCCCCTGCGTAGGCGAGCAGGATGTGATCGCATCTCTGAAATAGAAACCTGGTTCCTGAGAAACAAAGGGATCAACTCATCAGCACTGAGAGGAAAAGGATTGACAGCTAGTGCCCCAACGTTCTTCCATTCTCCACATCTGTAAGAAGGATCCACGCCAACACGCTCCAGGACGGAGTGCCCCACGTTCTACTGCCCCAACTTCCGGTGAGTTTCACGACAGGCCCGCTATTTGCTTGGCGGGACCAGGCACCGGATATCTGGATCCGGTGACACGTCAATCTACTGGCATCTCGAACGCTACTAATCTCCATATTGAGGAGAATAATTTCACGTCAGGTTCACCATTTATGTTTCCGACGCTTTCCGTCGGGGCGCGCGCGCGCGTCCGTTTTGTCCGTGGAGGGGGACGCGCGGCGCTTGCTGTTGCCCCGCATTCCCACTTTCCAAAGGCGGGCGACATTCGCTCCTTATTCAAGGACTTCTGCTCCTTGATCGAAACGGGGTGATGGGATGTCGGTTCTTCCTTCTGGGAATTTCTCATCAGAACTCGTCACCTAGTCCAGGTCTCCCTTATAGATTTAATACGTAGTTCGTGAAACTCTTCCCAATGCCATGTTCTCATGGTCACCGGTTAATTACACTGCTTCTGTCAGGACATTCCAAAGGGTCCAGTCAGGGCAGCAACCTTCAGTCGGGGGAGTAGTCACGTTGAGGCATCAGTAGCGTGTCTGGATGCTGGGGAGCCTGGCATGTCTGTTTATTATCATTGGTCACAGGGCTTCTCGAGGGCGTGGAAACCCGAGGCATCCCACATCAAGCACGGGGAATTATGTGTCCTAGACACATATCTGAGGTTTTCCTCAGCTTATCGTGTTTAACAAAGGGTATGCCGCAAGTTTAACGTCTAGCGGAGACAGATTAACCCAACCAAAGCATTAGCTAGGATAGATCGGATTGAGGGACCCTCCATGAAGGGATGTCGATACCGGGGCCAGCCCAAGGGTGGTTGTGAAGAAGAGCGTACCGACATGGTCTCACCGGGATAAGACGGTTCGGGCGAGAATCAGGATGGGTGATAGGTTGGTGAACGGAGTGGGGGGAGAGTGAAATGGGTCCATCGCAGGGGCGACAGTGAAGTTGTGCTTGAGCCTTGACGAGGCTTTCTACGTATCCCCGTGGCAGGGAATCAAAGTCCGCGTAGTTCGGGACGGTGCCGGTAAACCGATGTGATGGTGGACCTTGGCCCGATGAATGTCGTCAGCGAACCAACGTGAAGGTGGACCTTGGTCCGATGGGCATCGTCAGCGTACCGACGTGGAGGTGGACCTTTGTCCTATGAATGGCTGGCTTGAGCCTCTGAAAGGCCTCCTACGTACCATGCCTTGACATGGATCAAAGACATCGTAGTTCGAATGGGTTTTGTCGATGAACCGACGTGAAAGTAGACCCGTGGGTCCACTAGTGGTGGGATTGAACCTTTGTAAGGTTTCCTACGTACCATGCCTTGACATGGATCAAAGTCCCCGTAGTTCGAATGATGGAATACAGTTTAACATCTTGAGGGACGATAATGAACCCTGACGCGAATAGAATACGGGTGGTAGGTGTCAGCGAACCGACATAAATGAGGGACCCTGGTCCGATGGGAGTTGGTCTTGAACCTCGGGGAGGCTTCCTACGTACCATGCCTTGACATGAATCAATGTCCTCGTAGTTCGGATGAAAATGGGGGCTTGGCACACCGACTAAGAGACGGTTTGGGCCAATGATTGTTGGGATTGAACCTCAGAGAGGCTTCCTACGTACCATGCCTTGACATGGATCAAAGACCTCGTAGTTCGGGTAAGTCTGCAGTTTAGTGTCATGCAGGACAAAGGGGGCATACAGTTTAACGTCATGCTGGACGAGGGTGAAACTCGACGTGAATGAACGACCGAGCAAGGTGGCTTCATCGGCGAACTGACTTGAATGATGGACCTTGGTCCAATGAGTGGTGGGCTTGAACCTATGAAAGGCTTCCTACGTACCATGACTTGACATGGATCAAAGACCTCGTAGTTCAGGTTAGTCACAACGGCTTGCCGTCGGACTAGAATTGCAGTTTAACGTCGTGCTGGACGTAGGTAGAACACGACGTGAATTGGATGATGGGTGGGCTTGAACCTTGTGGAGGCTTCCTACGTACCACGCATTGACATGGATCAATGACCGGGTAGTTCAAACAGGATGGGTCGCAATGGCTTGCCGTTGGACCGGAATGCATTTTAACGTCATGCTGGACTAGAATGAGACCCGACGTGGATGAGTTATGGGTGGTCTTGAACCTCATGGAGGCTTCCTACGTACCGTTCCTTGACATGGATCAAAGTCCTCATAGTTCGCTATGGGTTAGTGGTCAGGGTCGATGCTCACTCTAAGCCCACGTGAGTCATGCTCAGTCTGAGAAACAAGAGGTTGCAAGGACCTGACGATCACGTCGCGAAGGATGCGTCCGTGAGAAGCGAAGAGGGGCTTACGCGTTAGGCGGCCCATGGTGCTGGGACTTACTCCAGGATGGAGGCCCATGGTGCGAAAAAGCGCGGGAAAGATGGACCTTGGTCCAATGATGGGAGGTGCCTCGTTCCCTATCACGCCCTCCACTAACCTTGGTAGTGGGGAAGTACGGAGATGCAGAGGTGCAGCCATCCGTTGGGGAACTAGGGTTTCCCTTATCCTACGAACATACGCCACTCCGACAAGGAGGATCTCATCCCATGTGAATGGGTGATTCCATTCCCGTGGAGACGAGTGGTGTAAAGAATTTTCGAGCTGTAGGGACCCTTCGTGAGGGGCACGAGGTCGAGTCACAGTTTAACGTCATGTGTTGAGGACGCGGTGCTTGGCAGTTTAACGTCCTGCAACTCAGACGGGGTGGGTTCACTCCACACCCCTAGGACTTACATAACTGGTACCCTCTGGTCCTTGGGGAAGGGAAGGCACCTGTAAGGCCATGGTTAATGGGGGTTGTGGAACGAACCACCAAGGGGTCCACGTTAGCGTGTATATGCGAAGAAGCAATAGCCGTTAGCGTGCCTATGCGAAGAACCATTAGGCAAAGCAACGCTACGGGTGGTAATGTCCATGGGACTTTGAAATCACATCGTGCAAACCTGGAGGGTCGCACTGGAAGAGGAATCTCTAAGCAAAAGAGTGTGCTTTGTGAAGTGGAGTGACTTGGCCTTAGCATGGGGCATAGGTGTGGGTGGAAGGTGCTTCGCGAAGTGGAACAGTGTTCGCGGAGCACTGCCTCGTGAAGGAGATGTGCCTCAGAAAGCAAGGTCCTGCGAAGCAGTGTGCTTCGCGAGGTGAAGCGATCCTGCCTTAGCATAGGGATCACTAGTACAGGTTGGGTGTTTCGTGAAGCATAAACACTCCGCAGCTGCCCTAGTTCCCTTGGGAATCCACTTCCTTCGCGAATGCCCTAGATCTTCGCGAAGGGCATCCCTCTCGGAAGAGGGGCTCAAAACGAGACAAAGCAGAGGCGTCTCGCGAAGTAGAAGTACCTCACGGAGCTCATGATTCCCAGGGCAAAGAGTGCTTCGCGATTCGGGAGAGGAGAAGCCGAAAGGTAGGATTGTCCATCCCGGGACACAGGGGGAGTCCAGTATTTATAGGGAAGGGGCGCCGTGAAGTAGGGCTTGTGCGCCGCCTCTGGTGCTTCGCGGCGCGCTCGCGAACGTCAATGTCGTCTGGAGAGAATGACCGCCTCTAGAGCTTCGCGGCGGCTCGCGAACGTCAAATGCGTTCGCGGAGGATCACCGCCTCTGGAGCTTCGCGGCGGCTCGCAAACGTAAAATGCGTTCACGGAGGATCACCGCCTCTGGAGCTTCACGAGGCAGCAATGGTCGGGGCGCTTCGCGGCGGGGCTTCGTGTGGGTGCTTCGCGGCGGTGCTTCGCGGCGGTGCATCGCGAGGCAGCGCGCCAGCCTTTTTTCTTTCCTTCCTTGCGGGCCATATTTTGGCGCCAACAATGGCCCCAATCACTCCATATAAATATTTACATGTTGCCTCTAATTATGTGTCCCGATTTTCCACCAACGTTCTCCTAATCGATATAATAATTTGGTGTTGACTTTTTCTTTTACGTTTCTTTCTAATTAAGAATATATTTTCTGAACCCAATGTCCGATGTGGGTTTTCCACAATTGTATTTTTTTATAACCATTTATTTTTTAAAAACAATTTCAAATTATGAGGATACAATTTATTGATGGAGGAGGGAATGTAACACCCCATGATATTGTACTACGTTATCTCATTAATGTAATTAAATATGTTGTGCTACATGCAACACCGGGTTTGAGCGCATCACGACTTACCAAACTAGCCGTTCGAAAAGCAATTATGAATAGTATTAACTGAATTTTGAAATCATATAAACCCTATATATTTTTAACATCTATAGTATGTGTTTACTAGACATAATATAAGAACAAATTCATTTTTTAGATAAAAGATGTATTTTTCAAAAAAATGCCATTTTACCATCTTTTAATGGCGAACCCTTTTCAAAACATATATTTTACACTTGTAAATATTCAATTTCAAGAGATGAAATTATTCATCAGAAGTGGGACATAAATAAAATTTTGGCCAAATTTTTGGTACCTTTCTGATAATTTTCATATTTTGATTTATAGTGAAAAATACTATTTTTTAATTGAAAACTACTTTTTTAATCAAAATAATTTATAGTGTTAAATTATCCATTTGACGGGTTTTGAAGTATAATTAGAATATATTTTTATCATTTAATAAAATTTAGTTCAACATATGTTATTTCACATTTAAATTTGATATAAACACAAGTCAATCTTTTTATAGTTTTTACCTTTATAAAAACCCCTTTTTGGTTTTGATAACGAGGATTACATTTATAATAATAAATGAAACGTAAATTCATTTAATTTCATAAAATGGACTTCATTTTTTAATTTAGGATATAAATGTTATCGTAGTGTATATTTTTTGTATTTTTCTTAAAAACATTCAATTTTTGATGAATAATGAAAAACAGTAGGTTTTTATTTACAAATGACTTTTTTTATTAAATAATTATTTATATTATTTAAATTTATTTTAAGTCAAAATAGATATATAATATCTATAAATTATCAATGAAATTAATTTCATTCATTTTATAATAAAATTAGTTGTACAAAATTTTATTGACCTTTTTAACCCTTTTTACCCAACTTCTAGGAGTATTTGTAAATTTGCATAAAACGCAATTTTACCACTTTTGTGAGTTGAATTTCAAAAATCCGAGTGAAACTAATGACATTAGTAAGTAAAAAGAGGTTCAATAGGATGAAGATAATTTTTAATGAATATTATCTTTAGAGGGTTATTTAATGCGATTAAAAGTAAATAGGGAAATTAAGTGTAAAAATGAGATTTTAATTACCCTAAGACATGTCCAAATTTTATTGGATAAATGGAATTCTACCAGAAACAACCATAGGAATAAAATATGACCCTTTTTGGTCCACGTGGATTGAATTAGAACATTTATTATTATTTTATTTAAAGAAGAGTTAAATGTGTTAAATTCAATGTTTAATAACTACACCAATATTAATATAAGGTTAAACAAAAAATAAATTCGAAGATAAATATTCATTACAATTATAAAAATATTTCCTACATAATGGTATTTTATTTATAATTTGAGGACAATTAATAATTTAATTCATTTTTGACACAATAATGATGTAGTAATTACCTTATTAATGAAATATAAAAATAATTGATATTATAAATATACAAATTAATGTAAATTGAGCCTTTTGATGAATTACACTAATTTTCTAGGTTAATATGACACGATAGGGTTGATTAAATAAATTTTTTAGAAGTAATAATCTTTTTGTGACTTTCACAAAAACTAAATATAAAATAGTGTCAAAATTGACATAAGATAGTTTTTAAAACTACTACTATATTATTGGTTAATATAATATTCCTAAAAACATAATATTCAGCTGAAAATTTTGAATAATATTATATATTCCATTAATGACCCACTTGAGTTTATCTTGGATGATTAGTGTATATTTATTAACCATATAGTGTAAGAATACAAGAAGACACAGTAAAAGTTAAACTATTTAACAAAGTGTTAAATCTAAAAGATAAGTTTAAAATGGTAACATAAACATGTCTAATACCAATTGGATGAGATTTTTTTGAACCATCCCCACCGTAGCCTCTAAATAAATCATTTTGGACCAATTAGTAAACTAAAATTATTTTATTATAAAATAATATTTAAAGCTTTTCCTAAAGTGACCTTTACCTATCTTATAAGAGGGCACTTCCCATTATCTAAATTTCACACCTCCAAAGACATTCGGATCGGGAAACCCCTGACCAAATATCCTCCCAACTTTACTCTCTTAATTATAGAGGCATTCCATTAGGAAGAAATCCATCCTATGGTTCCCTTTTGATCCAATCCAAATGAAGAACCCGAAGAAGGGGCAAATATTTCATCACCTCTTTCAAGTTCTTTTCTTTTTCCACTTTTCTTTCATTATTGTTTCCATTATAAAATAATAACTCTAGTATCTTATATATAAAATTATTTTTTTATAAAAATGGTACAACAATATTCTTTATTCTATCCATCACATGAATGACAATGACCCCATATGTGCGTACGTACGGCTTATTGTCTCTGCGTCATGGTGTAGTTTGTTATTCAAACACTTCATTATTTGGATGTGTATAATAGTGAATATAAATAATGTTAATAATTAATCTAACATGTTAATGATTCTTTATATATGATATACCATCCAATTATAGAAGATTTAAACATCAATATAATGATACTATCACACGTGCGTATGTACAGATTGTCGTCTCCACGGCTCGATGAGATTCATTGCCACGTTCACCATTCAAAAATGATTATAAAAATATATATTATTAATAATAATGTAATATATGACATAATAATGAAACTGGATATATATATATATATATGTGTGTGTGTATGTATGTATGTACGTATGTAATTATATATATCTTATTCACTTACATCCATTCAATACGATATGAATACAGAGATAGTTTATGCGTACGTACGACCTACCGTCTACATAAATTGTTCCTTTAATTTTATATATCTATCTATTATAAATAATTATATTGTAAATATATATGACATATAAATCAAGGATTTTATTCTAGATTTATTTAAATCATGATCTAAATTAAATGATCAAGAATAACAATTTAAAACACGTAAGATAAAGAAATTGATTTTTACCTGAAATGTTAATTTATTATTGAAATAATAATTAAATAGGTAATATAAAGTCAAAAATGAATCATGTATGATATAAGAAATATAAATATGGTTCTAGTTAAATTTAATAACATGCTATTTTCATTATATAGAAGGTTAAACGTACCCTCGACCTAAGGAAAGTTCAAGGTTAGGGTTAATTCCTCTATCACATTATTATTCAAGATTATTTTTGTGGAAGCATTTAATAGAAAGTATTTATTATCCATGTATGTGATTCATTAAAGAGTTTTTAAAGGGATTCTTTTAAGTTAATCATTTAATAAAACAACATTTTAAATGTTTTAAATGTTTTAAATATTTATTCTTCTAAACCATTCTCCTTAATTTCCATGTTTTCAAAATGATATTCAGGACTTATTTATCTGGACATGAATGATTTTATATGTTAAATCATTTAATATGTTTCAAATTGTTATGGGAAAATTTGATTCAAAAATATTTTTAAAATGAATTCATTTATAAATTGTGTAATTTAAAATGATTTCATGAAAAAAGTGGATATTTATCTCAATGTCTTTAACTGATCATTTTCTACTATGTCATCATCGTTTACTGGATATTATTCGTCATCGAGGTTGATTTATAATTATAATAATATTCCATGTTATTTTGAAGGTTTTGTTATATGTTTGACTGTGGATTTGTTATTTTTATTCCATTCATGGTTAGTAGATAACGTATTTTTCATTTCATATCCTAGTTTTGATACAAATGTGTAATTTATGTTTAAGACTTTTCATATGTGGAATGCATTGGACATAGTAAGGGATGGGTAGAGCCGACTATAGCTCATCGATGCATTGGTATGTCTCATGAGTCAAGCTAGTGTCTTGGCACTAGTCCTTGAAAAAATATTATTTGCAATATCAGCACAAGGCCTTGACAAAGTGGTTATGATGTCTGCCATTATGCATTCCATCATTATGAAATCAGCTATTGATATTACATGTGATTATTATAAAAGTATAATATCCATGTAAATAAGTAAATGGAATTATTTTATTTATATTTTCCATATAATGTAGGTTTTTATGCTTAAAAGGCTTTTGTTTTAGTTTTATACATTTCATTAAATGTTTATTCTTATTTGTGAAAATTTATGCTATATTGTTTTCCATACTAAGAATTTTTCGCCTCTCCTTTAATATGTTTTATTTTCCCTATATTACAATAAGGGTTTTATGATTGATAATAATGTTTATACTATAGGATTATTATCATTATCAATGGATAATATATGTCGTCTTTTAATTTCTAATGTGTAATGAAACATTCATGTGTGTAATCTATTTTCCTATACTGCTAAACTGAATGGTCATTTGGGACATGATTCCTTGTAATCATGCCAATTTATTAAAATAATTCCCCGACTCTGGTTATTGGGCCGGGGTTTTACAATATCTGTCCCAACAAGAGATGTTTCATCGATCTCATTCCATCTTTAGAGTGACCTACAATGTCTCTCGTACATGGAATGAAAAAGGTACCATACCTATAATATTGTGGTTTATATTATTATAATATAATTATAAAATGATTAATTGAACCTCTAATATATATATAATGGATAACAATCATGATCTCAACATTTACTATAGAACATCGATATGCACTCGATATGGCTATTTGTGTGTAGGTGAATGACTTCACTAATTCTCATCATTGGATTAAATTCCTCTACCAAAAATATCAATAACCATGTCATGAACCACACATCAAGATCTTATAAAAACATTTAGGGAAACCCATAAAGGTGTCGTATCTGCCATACGAACAACATACTATAACTCTACACCAATCTCTGCTCTTTGATAGAAAGGAAGTGCACTGAAATTATACGTCGATCAACTATCACCCAAAGGGAATCAAGGCCCCCACTATCGGGAAAATTACCATCACAATGTAAATGGTTATGGAATCCCATTCCCATCCTAAGATCTCAAGATGCTGAAACAAATCTTATAGAACCTATTACTCATCCTTCTATTACTATTAGTTGAGACACAAAGAGACGAACTCACGGAAAGTCCATCTCATGTGATCCCATTGACTTTCATTTTAAATATTACATGAACCATTATGTATAAATTAAGGAGAAGTTAAAAACATCCACATATCCACCACTCACATTAATTCCAAGACAATGTTTCATCCCTAGAAGAAGATGACATGAATCACTCCTTCAATAAATTCATCTGGTTAATCATTAGGGGATATTGTGTCATGTAGGACCATATAGACATTTTCTTCCAACAGATTCTCTCCCACACACTATATAAACAGAGATGTCAACACCATCAATTGAATAAACTTTCTCCCTCTTCCTCAACTTTGGTTAGCTTCAATAATTCTAAGTCATCAGATGCCTCCTCTACCAGGTGAGAAGTGGATGTTCTGCTAAGGGAATATTCCACCATGATTCACATCATAGAGTAATAGACTATATCAATGAAATAACACACTATGAACACAACCAGATCCTTCTTTAAAGTTTAAGTTCTCTCTATGTGAATTAATTTGTAACAATTTGATGGTCTGGGTAAATAACAAAGCGTTATTGCAGAAGATAGTTCCTACACAACCCACTAGTGAAAACTACCCCTGAAAAAACCTATTCATGAGTCACATAGTTCTTCTCATTGGGTCTCATCTACATCAACCAATATGATATGATTGAACAACTATTCGTTGAAATGAATCAATGCCCATCAAGAGAGGAATCTCAATATAATAAATTCATTATGACCTCCTCTAGTAGTCTCAATAAGGAATAATTCATCATCTTTGGCCTTAAGGACACAAGGTCTCTCTGGAACTGATCTGACTAGGTAAATTTCCTCTCACTTCATTTAAAGATTCTATAATAGGTTTGTGATCCTAATGAATTATTCCATTATCGTCATCAATCTATAAATGACTCATTAAGAGTTCCCTAGCTTACTGATACCCTAAAAGAATGTTTATAGACCATCTATAATATTCTAATGTGGTTCTGTCAAACATAGAGGAAATAAGGGTGATAAAAATAATATTGATATGAACTGATCCACACAGTTTTTAAGGACCTTGATCAAAAGTATGTTACCTTTTTTGGGTCGTCCATCTTGTCGAAGGGTATCACCATACAAGTAAATTTGACCACAGTCAATTTATAAATACACAAAAGGTATAATCTCTTCTAAAACCTGAATCTAGTTGTAACACATCCTAATATTATCATTGAAAACACCCTCAACACAATAATCATGTCAAATAAGTCATTTATTCTCAGGGGTGGATACTCTTTCCTAACAATAAACTAGGTTGGGTGACATCAATCAAATCCTTATCTCAATCACTCAGACACCTCCTAGGAAAATTACACAGGGCTTCCCAGAAAAAATGACTATCTCTAATCAAGTCTCAACTCTATATACCCTCAATAAAAACTACTAGATCTCATAACCCCATGGTCTAGGCCGATGTGCTACTACAAACATTATCCCATTCCCATTGAAGTTCTAAATAGTGGTGTGCCTCGTAGTAGGATGGTAAACCAAACACATAATTATGAATGACATTAGTTTTACACACAATAAGTGGAGGGATACGAGAGATAATAACATACAAGGCTCCATGTGTAATACAAGCCATCTAATAAATCATCAAGGGCCTTCTTGCAATGATATAGTCCTACTCTTTATGGTTATCAATTTTAATAAATGAGGAAAAGAACATCCAATAAAATGATATATATATACCATATTATTCAGTAGTAATAATCCATCCATGGATGGTAGATGACTAGTACATTCCATGGAAATAATCATTGGGCCTTAGTATCACAACAAAGATATTTCTTGTGAGGAACTCACTCTCTCTCGACAGAGTAATGTAACATCATCCATAGAAATGTGTGACCACCAATCCTTTATAGAGCATCCTCCAAAAATTGGTTTTGGAAAAAAGGGGCCTCCCCAAGTATAACTACATTTCATACAAGGGTAACATTAAGGGGAAATATATATTTAATTTAATTTTAAAAAACTACATCTTGGGAAGATGTTACATAGTTCATATCTCAAACATCAATCGTTCCTATTAGGCAAAAGAACCTTCTTTTGGGAGCTCATCCACTCCCTTCGTTTATGTTATCTATAACCAAGGCCCACTTTGATGCCTCACCACAATAATCCACCCTGTGTAATGCCCAAATCCCAGTTATCCAGAGTTAGTATATTATTATAAAACATTGAAATGATACAAGTAATCATGTCCCAGATGACTGATTATTTTAGTATCCTTGGAAGTAATAGATATACTCATATGTTTTACATTACATTATAAAAGGAAATACAACAAAAAAATTGTCTCCCATGACCACCTTCATATCCCTAAGAATAACCCTACTTGTCAGTCATAATATACTTCTTCACATCCTGGGAAAAATAAAACATTGAATTGGGTGAGCTCAGATGTTCAGTAAGGATAATAGTATAGCGGAAAATGTTATAAATGAGCATAAACATTTAAGGAAATGTATAAGACTAAAAATTAAGACTGTTAAGCATAAACATCGGAATAATATGGAAAATATTAATCAAATAATTCCATTTACTAATTTATATGAATATTCTACTAGTCGAACAATTATATGAAATATCAATAGCCAATTTCATAATGATGTAACGCATAACGACAGACTTCATTACCACATAGTCAAGGCCTTGTGCCAAGAGGGAAAATAAAATTTTGTCAAGGACATATTCCATGAAACTATATTGTCTTATGAGACATATCGATGCATCGAGTAGCTATAGCGGGCTCCACCCTCACTTAATAAGTCCAATGTATTTTTCATATGAAATGGTTTAAACATAAATTCAACATTAGTATTAGAACTATCATAAAAATTTCAATACAGTAACTATAAACCATGAATGGTATAAAAAACACATCCACATTCCAGCATATATCAAAACCTTAAATATAATATGGATAATTTGTATCATAACAAATCAACTTTAAACAATTTTAAAATCCATCAATGTATGTTGACAAATATGATAAGAATACTATTTGAAATAATTATTTCTTTTTAAATTGAAATCATTTAAAAGTAACATAAATATAAAATAAAACCTTTATTTTGAAAATATTCTTATAAGAATGTATAGGAAGCTTCAATGATGTTATAATGGTGGAAAACAGCCACATCCATCGTATAAGTTAGAAAACATTCTGACCTTAATTTTATTGAAAATGTCATAACATACCTAGTTTGGAAAATGACCAAAAGATTCCTTTCTAAAAATAAATTGTAAAATAATAGTATAAATTACTATAACCCATAGTCTAGTAAATATTAAAAATGTTTTGAATTAAATTTTTATGAAAACACAGATGCGGATGATAAAGAGGTCCCAGAAGATTTTTACTTATTAACAATCTCAGATAAGTAAAGATATTGTAGAATTAACCCTTACCTTGTACATTTCCTTGGATGAGGGTAGGTTAACCTCTTTTGTATTATTTAAATCATTATTATTAAATTTTAGAAGAATCATACACATAAATATGATATCATATATGATCATCCAATTTTTCCTTGTTAATAATATTTTAGTTCTATTCATTGTTTCAGGTGTTAACTGATTCATTTTCTTTAATATTTTATGTTACAAAAGCTGTGTTTGTTATGGATATAATGTATTTGATTCATATCTAGAATAATATTATGTTCATAAGCATTATTTTTAATCATAAATTAAAAATTATACTTGAATGATTACGATGGCGAATGAGCCTCATCGCGTTAGTGGAGACGGTAATATGTACGTACGCAAGAGAGACAATATCATTATATTGATGGTGAAATCGTATGAAATTGGATAGTATATCATATATACAGAATCATAAACATTTTACTTTATTTATTTAAATCAGTTATACTCATTATTATACCCATCCTAATAATGATGTGTTTGAATAACAAACTACACCATGACGTGGAGATGGTAAGCCATATGTAAGCACGTATGGTGACATTGTTATTCATAGGATGGATAGAATAATGAATATGGTTCTGAAATATTTATAACAACATCACAATTTTTAGGATTTATGGAAGTTATTATTTTGTTATGGAATCAATAATGAAAGTGTAAGTGGAAGAAGAAAAAAATAAAAGAGGGTGGTGAAGGTATTACCTATTATTCAGGTGTTTCATTTTGAGTTGATCAAAAGGGATCCTTAGGTTGGATTCTTGACAAACAGAAGTCCTCTATGTTGAAGTAAGGGAATTTTGGAAGATATTTGGGAAGGGGTTGGCCAATAAAAATTGCTTTGGAGGAATTATTTTGAGATAAGGGAAAGTCCCCTTTTATAAGAGAGGTGAGTGTCGCTTTTTGAAAAGCTTGAAATATTAGTTTATAATAAAACAATTTTCAGTTCCTAATGGATCCAAATTTATTTATTTATAGGATAAGGTGGTTATGGGTTGAGAAAAATTCATCTAATATGTTTTAGATATGTTTATATCACCATATTAACATTATATTTAGATTTTTCTCAAAGTTAAATAGATTGGAATTTACCATCTCTCTTTGTATTTTTATATTATATGGTAATTAAATTACTATAACAAGACAATAGAACCCCAAGTTGTTAATTATTAATATATATAACCTTATATGAGTACTTTGGTAGAAGGTAATATTTTTAGGAATATTATATGAATTAATAATATTGAATTTTTTTAAAAACTCAATTATGTCTATTTTGACACTATTTAGTAATCGGTTTTTGTGAAAATCATAACAACATGATTCCATAAAAAACAAATTTTTTACATGACCCAAACATTTAATATTAACATAAAAAGTACTATAATTCAGTAAAACTCTCATATTACATTTATTTGGATATTTATAATATAAATTATTTTAATCATTCATTAATAAGGTAATTACTACATCATCATTGTGTCATAAATATATTATATTATTTAATGTATAAAAATTATAAAGAAAATAATTATATGTAAGAAATATATTTAAATTTCTAAATAATATTTATAGTCGAAATTATCTTATGTATAACCCTATATTAAAAATGGTTATGTTATTAAAATTTCAATTTAACACTTTTAACACTTCATTAAATAAAAGAATAATACATTTTCTAATATAATCCAAGTGGACCAAAAAGGGTCATATTTTATTCTTAAGGATGTTTATGGACGAATTAAACTTATAAAATAGAATTAGGACATGTGATAGATTAATTATAATATCATTTTATCCTTAATTACCATATTTACTTTAAACTGTGTCAATTAAAAGTCAAAACATACTATTAAAAAAATTATTTTAATTTTATTGATCCAAATTTTACTTACTAATATTCACTGTGTCTCTTGATTTTTTAAAATTCAACTTATAGAAGCAGTAAAATTATGATTTATGAAAAATTTTCAAATCCTCATAGAAGGAGGGTAAAAGATGGTAAAAAGTACAATAAAATTTTATATATCTAAATTTATTATAAAATGACTCCAATGAATTACATTGAACATATATATGTATTATGTATCTATATTAACATAAAATAAATTAATATAAAATAAATAATTATTTAAATATAAATTCGGTTTTAAACAATAACATTGTGTTTTACACTATTCATAAAAAATTTAATGTTTTCAGAAAAATAAAAAAAATTCTCCCTAAGCTAATTTTGATAATCCGAAACAAAAAATGAAGTCCATTTTGAAAATAACAATTTATAAAATTTTACAGTGTGGGTATTACTATTAATAATACCTAGTTTCATTAGTCATGGTGTGTTGAAACTGCATGTTGTGTGCAACGCAAGCTACTATATTATTCAAAGGGAAACGTATGATAGAATCTTGGGGTGTTACATTCTCCCCGCTTTAAAATTATTTTTCCCTCAATATTTCAATTAAATTTCTCTATAAAAAGAATCAGGTGGTCCTTCATACCTAGTTCCTTAGGTTCCCAAATTTCCTCTTCCAGCTTATGGTTTCTCCATAGAACATTCAGAATACGAGTCGTCTACTTTCTCAACACTTATTCTTTGGTATCAAGAAGTCTGATAGGCTCTTCACAATAAGACAGATCAGGTTCCACTTCTTTTCATCATATATGAGTACATGCATTGAGTCAGGCATGTATTTTTTCAATACTGATATGTGGAACACATAATGATCATTGGATATACATGGAGGCATTTCCAAATGATAAACTAAAACTCCAATTCTTCCATGAAATTCAAAAGATCTAATATACATGGGACTCAATTTCCCCTTCTTACCAAATCATATAATACCATTCCATAGAGATACCTTCAATAAAACATGATCTCCTACTTAAAATTCCAAATCCTCTTTTCAGTTATCGGTATAGCTCTTTTTCCTACATTGAGCTGCTTTGATATGGGTTTGGATAATCTTCTCTTTTCCCATTGTTTCTTGCACAAGTTTCGGGCCTACGAGTTTTCTTTCACCAACATCATCCCAACAAGTTGGTTTGTGGAATCTCATTCCATATAACTCTTCATATGGTTCCATCATAATACTTGAATAGAAGCTATTGTTATAATAAAATTCTACCAGAGGTATATATAGATCCCACATGCCTTGAAAGTCACGTGAAAAAGATCTCAACATGTCATATACATTTTTAATAGTCTGTTCTAATCGAACATTAGTTTGACGGTTGTAGGTTTTGCTCAAACGATGTTTAGTATCCAAGGCCTTATGATGACTTTACCAAAATCATGATGTAAAATGGGGATCATGATAAAAAACCATCGATATGGGTACACCATGAATTCTTACAACATAATTAATAAATAGTCTTCAATAAATTTCAAGTGGTAGATCTTCTCTTATGGAATGAAAATGTGCTGACTCAGTAAGACGATCAACAATGACCCATATTGCATCATTCCTTCTATAAGTCTTTGGTAACCCCATGACAAAGTTCATCGTAATATTATCCCCTTTCCACTCTGGTATGGGAAGAGGTTGTACAACTCCTCCAGTATGTTTCCTTCTATCATTTAGTTATTGAAAAACTTTATATCTTCAGATAAAATCTTCAATATCCCTCTTCATGTTGCTTCAGAAAAAATGTTCCTTCAAATATATATACATCTTACTGATCCAAGGGTATATAAGGAAATTGACACTATGAGAATCATCCATCAATTCCATTTTTAGATCAGGTATGTTAGTAACACAATGTTTCTTCCCAAATTTCAAAATTCTATCTCTATATATGAATTCACTCAATATCTCATCATTCACTGATGTATTCTTCTTTTGAAACACCTCATCATCAGTCTGATAACTCTTTATCCTTTCTCGTAAACATGGTTTGGAAACCATTTTAAAAATTATTTATGTTTCACATTTCGCGGTTATTCCCGTATCCATCATTACTTGATCAATGATAAAAGGACCCCTTTCAACTCTCACCTTGTTCAGAACTCCATGTTCCCTTATGGTCAAAGCATCTGTCACCTAATTTTCCTTCGTAGGGTGGTAGTATATAGTGAAATCATAATCTTTGAGTTGTTCATGCCATTTTCTTTTCCTCATGTTGAGTTCATTATGTGAGAAAATATACATCAAACTATTGTGATCAGTATATATCTCACATTTTCCTCATATTGATAGTGTCTATTTATCATTAATGTAATTATTACAGCTGTTAACTCAAGATCATGAGAAGAATAGTTTTGTTCATGAATTTTTTGAAATCGTGATGCAAAGGAAATAACACTATCATTGTGAATAAGTACACAACCATGTCCATTATTTGAAACATCATTATAAATAACAAACCTATCATTCCCTGATACTAGATTCAATATAAGAGCATTGACTAATATTAACTTCAGTCATTGAAACATTCTTCACACACTTTTTCCCAAATAAATTTAACATCTTTACCTGTGATCTTTGTTAATGCATTTTCAAATTGGGAAAAATTCTCAACGAAGCTGCGATAATGGCCTGATAAACCAATAAAACTGTGTACCGTAGTTAAATTCTTCGACACTGAATCTTCTGATATAGCTCTAGTCTTAAATGTATCAAAATATATTCCATCATTAGAGACAATATGTCCAAGAAAATAAATCTTTTGAAAACATGATTCTCACCTTCTAATACTCCCATATAATTCATTTCTTCTATGAGACTTTAGAATAATGCGCATTTTATTTTTATTATATTTGTTTCTTTGGGAGTATACCAAGATATCGTCAATAAATACAACTACAAAGTCATCAAGATATTCCTTGAAAACACTATTCATTATATCCATGAAAATAGAGGGTGCATTAGTCAGTCTAAAAGGCATCACTGTAAACCTGTAATGCTCGTTCCTGGTTTGAAATAATGTCTTTGGAATGTCCTCTTTCTTTACATACAAGTGATGATATCTAGATCAAAGGTCAATCTTTAAAAAATATTGAGCTCCATGAAGTTGGTCAAATAAATCCGCAATGTGAGGTAGGGGATACTTGTTCTTTATTTTTATAGTATTAATCTCCTTGTAGTCAATGCACAACCTTCTAGATCCATCTATCATCTGAATAACAAGATTTGGGCTCCCCATTGAGAAACACTAGTTTGAATAAATACGTAATTACTCAATTACACTTGTTGTTTCTTCAGTTCCACTAATTATACAGTGGCACTTCTATAAGCGATCATCAATATGGGCTTTGAACAAAGAATTATATCAATAGAAAACTCAATTTCTCCTTCCGGAGGATGTCTAGGTAAATACTCGAGAAACACATCAAAATATTCTGGCACAATAGGTACAGACTCTATTTGAACATTCCTTTCCTCACCAACAGTTATTTCATTATCTTCTTCCCCAATAATTGAATTTAGTAGAGCTACTGGAGGTGGATCTAGATAAGAATCAGGTGCTGACATTCCAGCTCAAGAGTTATGGTACTCTTTATAATAATTAAAAATTGTAACCTCAATCTTTTTAAAATAAATTTTCACATCATAGTTCAAAATCCAATCCATACCGAGGATTATATCAAATTAAATCATGTGTAAGGCGATGAGATCAGAAGATAAAGAACAGTTATATGCCCTAATGGGAACCGATTCAGAAAATTTTGTTGTGATGATACTTCTCTTAGGAATTTTGACTGAGAACTCCTTTGATAAGTCAAATTGAAAATATCAAATTTTCATAGAAAACTGGGAAGATATGAATCAATGTGATGATTCAAAATCAAATAATTCATTGGATAAACATGAGGAAACCATAAAATTACCAGCCACCACATCTTTTAGAGCATCATCCTCAGCACTAGTGATCTCATAAGTATGGCCTTTCTCCATCTGATTTTCTAAGATACGTTTCCATGA
The DNA here is from genome assembly GCA_963277665.1 of Viscum album. Taxonomy (NCBI): domain Eukaryota; kingdom Viridiplantae; phylum Streptophyta; class Magnoliopsida; order Santalales; family Viscaceae; genus Viscum; species Viscum album. Next base: position 1,024,062,534 of record OY728143.1, read on the forward strand.
TTCTTAGGACATTCATTTGCATAATTCCCCTTTTCACTACAATTGTAGCTTTCAACTTTGACAGCCACATTCATCCACTTGCAATCACAATCATGGTGGCCTTTTTCACCACACTTGTAACATACTCTCATTCCCTTCAAGAAAGTACTGGGGGTTTTCTTACCACATTCACTGAATGATGTATATTCAACATTTCACTTCATCCCCTTATTTCCATTTTCATAGTGTTCAGCAGATCTCTTATTATCTTCTTTTCATTTGATGTCCTAATAAATAGATAATTCATTTTTAATCTTGATGGTGCATGAGACAATATCATTGTATTATGAGAAGGATTGTGAGACTAATGCTTGATAGAGAAATCAATTTATCCCATAAAATAATCGATCAATATAACTCTTTGGGTTACGTATATAATCTACTGTATGCCTTGCTGACTTTGTAAAGTTAGCCAAATACATTGCGACATTCACATACTCATTTTTCCTCAGACTCAGAAATTTTATTTCCATATCCGCTTGATGGTCACGAGGAATTTATTTTTTGAAGAAAATAACCTTAAACTCCCTCCATTCCATGTTCTATAATTCTTCATCTTCTTTTTTGTTTCGGATTAATGACCACCATTTATCTACATCTATCACGAGATGAAAAACTGTCATGCCAACGTTTTCCCTTTTGTTACTCCCCACGTCATGAAATATTTTTTGTAAGGAACTTATCAATTATTAAGATTCTAATATATTTTTACAACCATTGAATGTTGGTGGTTGTTGCCGCATGAAGCCGTCTAACATTGATCCTACGCATTTTAGATCAGGGTGCTCTATACGGGTGTGGTAATAATTCATAACATGAGTGAGTTGTCCATGTATGATGATAATATGATCAACACCATTTTCATCACCAAATCCACTATAATTATTTTCCGTAGGAGGGAAATCCCTACGTGGATTACGTGTGCAGATACAGATTCCATTCATTCCACTAGGAGCCATTTCTAAAAAATGTCATACACTAGATTAGTTTATGAATCATAATACATAATTTCAAACATGCAAAACACTTAACATAAATTATATAGTTTATGGATGTAATCCGTAATCATAAAAATAATTTCTTTGAAGAGGTATATACTCATAAATCTATCATAATGGTTATTAAGGAAAAAGTGAATTATCCTATGAAAATCCCCTAAGAGTTTCGTAACCAAGAGTGCAGCAAGGACCCTTTTCATGGACTAGGATGCCCTGGGTCAATCATGAATCACATTTTCAGAGCCTTCACTCCAAGGTGTATATGTTCCAAAGCCACCTCTACCAGATCGTATCCAAATAAGGATTTATTTCTTGGAAAACTCACAAAATCTTTAAATTACCAATATTCTAAGAAGTTAGTATTACTAATCCCCAATGTCTATCTCAAGGTAATGTTCTTTAATCAGATTTTTTCTAAATATTGTTTCCATGGTTTGTACTAAGCTTAATATGATTCCAAATGTAATGCCCTGACCCTAGTTACCCAGATTCAGTGCATTATTGCATAACATTTTCATGATACAAGGAATCATGTCCCAAAAGACTCACTAGTATGGTAGCAATGGAAGTACTATATATATTCATATGTTTTACATTACATTATAAAACGAAATACAACAACAAAATTGTCCCCATTGGCCACATTCATATACCATATACTATTCTTGTATGATATTCATAATATACTTCTTCACATCATGGTAAAAATAAAACATAGAATGTGCTGAGATCAAATGCTCAGTAAGGATAACAATATAGCGAAACCATTGTAAATAATCATAAAAATTTAAGGAAACATATAAGACTAAAACATAAGCTTTTTTAAATTCAAATATCAGCATAATATGGAAAATATAAATTAAATAATGACTTTTACTTAATCACATAGATATTCTACTAGTTGAATAATCACATGAAATACCAATAGACAATTTCATAATGATGTAATACTTGATTATATACATCAAAACCACATAGTCAAGTCATTTTACCAAGACTACAAATAAAATTTTATCAAGACCTTTTTCCAAGACACTAGTTTGTGTCATTAGAGCTACTGATGCATCGAAGATCTATAGCAGGCTCCACCTATTACTTACTATGCCCAATTAATTCATCAAATGAGAAGGTTTATACAGAAAATAAACATTCCGATTTAAAATATTATACTAAATGTTAATACATTAACCATAATCCTTGAATGATATAAAAATAAGACATACATAGTCATGAATATCACAAATCCTATAATACAATATGGATGATTTGTATCATAATAAATCAACTTCAAATAAGTTTATAATCCATCAAAGGATGTCGACATAGATAAAATAAAAACTATTTGAAATAAATATCTCTTTTGATTTTGAAATCATTTAAAACTCACATAATTATAAAAGAGAACATTTATTTTGAAAATATTCTTATAATATTGTATTGGAAAGCTTCGATGATATACTAATGGTGGAAAATATCCATATCCATTTTATAAGTTAAAAACTCATTCTTGCCTAAATTTTGTCAAATTGTCATAAAGTACCTTATTTGGAAAATGACAAAAAGATTGCTTTCAAAACATATATGGTCATATAAGAATATAAATTACATTAACCTAGAGTCTATTAAATAATAAAAAAAAATTAATTGGGATTTTATGAAAACAATGATGTTGATGATAAAGATGTACCAGTAGATACTTACGTATTAACAACCTCAGATAAGTAAAAAGATTGTAGAATTAACCCTTACCTTGTAATTTTTCTTAGAAGATGGTATGTCATCCTCTTATATATTTGTAAAATAACTGTTAAAAAATTACAAAAGAATCTTATACATCAATACGATATCGTCTATGATCTTCCAATATTGCTTTGTTAATAATATTTTTGTAGTATTCATTGTTTCAGGAGTTAAATGATTCATTTTCCTTTATATGCTTGGTTACATAAGCCATTTTTGTTATGAATAGTAATTATTTTATTCATAAATAAAATGATATCATGTTCTTAAAAATTATTTTTAATCATAAAAAGAAAATTATTCTTGATTTATTACGATGGGGAATGAGTCTCACCGAGCTCGTGGAGATGGTAATCTGTACGTAAGCACGAGCAATAATATCATTATATTGACTGTGAAATGTTTTGTAACTAGATTGTATATCATATATATTGAATCATTAGAATGTTTTTTATTATTTACATCCTTTATAATAATTATTATACCAATACAGATAATGAAGTGTGTGAATAATAAACTATACCACGACGTGGAGATGTTATGGTGTACGTACGCACGTATGGTGACTCTATCATACATACGATGGATAGAATAAAGAATATGGTTGTAACATATTTATAATACCATCAAAGTATGTGAAAGGTACTTGATTTATTATATTGGTATGGAAAATACCAAGAAAGAGAATGTGGAAGATGAAAAGAACTTGAAAGAGGGTGGTGAAATTATTACCTCTTCTTTAGGTGTTTCCTTTTGAGTTGATCAAAAAGGCTCCTTATATTGGATTTATGATCAATGTCAGGCCCCTAAAATGAATTTTGGGTTGTTGGGAAGATATTTGGGCAGGGGATGGCCGAGGGAAATGTCTTTGGAGGAGTGATTTTGAGATAAGGGGAAGTTCCCTTTTATAAGAGAGGTGAGGGTCTATTTAAGAAAGGTTGAAATATTATTTTATAATGAAATACTATTCAGATTAAAATGTCTCAAAAATGATTTATATAGACGGTAAAGTCGGTATGATTATCAAAACATATCAACCAATGGGTTTTCTATATGTTTAGGTTACCATATTAACCTTCTCTTTTATATTTAACTCTTAGTTAAATAGTTTGACATTTACCATGTCTCTTTGTATTTTTATATTATATGGTTAAAAAACATACAATAACAAGATAAGCGAACCCATAGTGGTTATTTACTAATATATATAACCTTATATATGTCCTTTGGACGATCCGTATATTTTTAGGATTATTACATCAATTAATATTAGAGTATTTGTCTTAAAAAATCAATTATGTCAATTTTGACACTATTTAGTATTTGGTTTTTGTGGAAATCATAACAGCATGATTACTTAGAAAAACAATTATTTAATTAACCCTAACATATCATAATAACCTTGAAAATTAGTTTAATTCATCAAAAGTCTCAAATTACATTTATTGGTATATTTATTATGTCAATTATTTTAGTATTTCATTAATAAGATAATTACTACATCATCAATGTGACATAAATAAATTAAATTATTTAATGTATAAAAATTATAATTAAAATACTATTATGTAGGAAATATATTTATATTTTTATTGAAAATTTATAGTCGAAATAATCTTATATATATCACTATATTAAATATGGATTAGTTATTAATCATTGAATTTAACACTTTTAACTCTTCTTTAAATGAAATAATAATAAATGTCCTAATCTAATCCAAGTTGACCAAAAAGGGTCATATTATATTCATAAGGTTGTTTTTATTCAAATTAAACTTATCCAATATAATTAGGACTTCTTTTATGGTAATTATAATATCATTTTTACCCTTAATTACCCTATTTACTTTTAACCATGGTAAATATTAGTGAAAAATTACTATTCACCAAAAATTATATTCATCTTATTAAAGCACATTTTACTTAAATATATTCCCTTTGCCTCTCGATTTTTTAAAATCAACTAATAGAATCAGTAAAATTATGTTTTATTCAAATTTTAAAAAGCTCCTAGAAGATGGGTAAAAGACGGTAAAAAGTACTATAACATTTTATATATGTAAACTTATTATAAAATGACTCCAATGAAATACATTTAAAATATTTGGGTATTATGTATCTATTTTTACCTAAAATAAAATAAAATAAAATATATAATTATATAAATAGAATGTTGATTTTTAACAATAACTCAGTGTTTTTTTATTTTTCATCTAAAATAGAATGTTTTCAGAAAAATACCAAAAAAGCACCCTAAAATTATTTTGATATTCTGAATCCAAAAATGAATTCCAATTTGAAAATTAAAATCTATAAAATTTCAAAAATTGGTTATTACTATTTATAACGGCTAGTTTCATTAGTCATGCTGTGTTAAAACTCCATGTTGCGTACAACGCAAGCTGCAACATTATTCAAATGGAAAATTACCATGGAAGCTTGGGGAGTTACACCCAGAACACACATTTCAAGGAGAATTATGTCAAAAACCATGACACAATCCTCTTTTTGGTGGAAATAACTCACCCTCATGGTTTTATATCACATAATAATAATTGTTCTTAGTGGGGGTATGATTCATAGTTCTTTTCATGTCTAAATGCATGCTTAAAATATCTATTATAGGACACTACTAACCCAAAATGACATCCTGGAGTGGTCTCAATTAATGGAACACAATTTAACGGGGTCACATCTGAGTGGGATATAAAAAACCATAGGATGGAGACTAACCTAAACCACCATAGAAGGGATCATATCACAACATGAAACCAGGTTGATATCTTTCAGTAGAACCCTCAATGTCCACTCATCCTTGGTGTTTCATCTACAGGTACCACTAATAGTGCATGCATCTCATATAAGATCACTAGTTTATAGAGAAATAATTGAGTAGGTTTGTAACCATATAAGCTTAAATACTCAGGTCAAATAATTAAGGAAATTCTATATTTCTTTTTGATCAGGATCAACATGGATCCTTATCAACCTATGTAACTAGAACTCAAGGAGTGATATATGATCGTTCACATCTTCATCCAAATATGCTATTATAACATACTTCTACACAGGTGGGGGTGCTACAACCTACCTCCTTGGATAATAGAATATGAGTAATGGCCTCTGAACTAATTCATCATCACTCATTGGTTCATCATTGTGTTCCTGATGTGGTATCCTAAATAGATCTCTTCATGAAGGTTTCATGAAATTGATCACGATATACCACGGTCGAAGTTACATATATATATCGGATGTCGACTAAAAAATGATATAAAAAATAGTCAATCCTATATGACACAAATAAAAATAATAAATGAATCTGATGTCTCACTATTCTAATTTTAAAAGAAGGAATTTAGAGTCCTAGTGAATGGATATGTCGACCTCTACATTAAAACATGTTTCCAAAAATAAAATATACACATGAAAAACATTGAAATTGTTGTACAATACCAAAATCATATCATCATATCTATATAAATTCACAAAACCATATCCATTCCAATGTGAAAAAAATAAATATAAATAATTGTAACATTAACTGAAACTATCACTAATGAAATATCCTTTTATGGAATAAAAGTGCATGATTGTGAAATATTGAAACTATAGAGGAATAATACACAACAAAACTAGAAATATGTCCCATCATAACAATAAATGGAATGGTAATGCTAATAGATCCCACTTCTAGATATCCAATCCCTAAACACTGTATGTGGTTAAATTTACCCCAGTACTCTATTGCACCTCTATAATCACTGGCGACATATCAGTCATCATCCTAAGACACAACCCATTATGGAAAATACCATGTTGGTTTGAGTATATAAGTACCCACTATGACACCTCCAAATCTAAAGGGGAGAGGTTGGAGACATTCTGGATGATGAAAACACAAACTATAACAAGAGGCGTGTGAAATCCAATACACATGTATAAATATATACGATGAATAATGAAACCCATATTTGAGATAAAGGTGAGCTCTATGTCCCAACCCTTCCTAGAAAAATAGTTTTCCAATAGTTATATGAGGAGCTTCAATGATTCCTAAAATTTCATCTATTTTTTTCATAGATATTACTGTGTGGAGTGAACACACCTCTCCACCATGCATCATAAGAGAAGGGGAAATATTCCCTGTATAAATTACACATTCCATATTATGTTAATGGTAATATTTAAACAAAATTTAAGGAGGATCTGTGTCCTAGTAAAATTGGGTGGTCCCACTTAGAAGATGGGGGATTTCTACCATAGTCCATCAAGGGGAACCAATCAATATTTTGTGGACATGCATGCTACTTCAATATGGGGTTCCCCTCAGTATATGGAGGACCCAAACCCAAGTATGATATGGGTTCCAATCATAGTTTATAGGACCCCATAACTAGTATGATAGAGGGGGTGACACTCTATAGATATAGAACAAGTTCCCTAGTATGCCAGGGTTGTACAAGTCATCATTTGGATGACCCACACCATATTATGATATAGGGTACCACTAATTGTATAGAGGAATTGTTGCCTTTAATGTTAGGGGGTTTCCATATTATAGATATATGACCCAAGACCTAGTTTTTCAAGAGGTTATGACTCAAAAAATGGATGAACAAACACATATATGATAGGGGTTCCCACCACATAGATAGGGGACAAAAACTCTAGTGTATCTAGGGGTGCCACTTAATAGACATAGGACTAGTTCCCATGTGTGTTAAGGGGTACCTCCTAGTATACAGAGGACTAGTGCCCACGTTCCATAGGGGATACCACTACTTAGAAATAATACCCATGCCCTAGTCATTCAATGGGTAGACCTCAAAAGATATAGTACATGCACCATAGTGAATTAGGGGGTACAACTCAAATTAACCCACCGAATAACTAAAATCATCGAACACCTCCTAAAGACATTAAATTATCATAAAATATATCATTATATTATTAAAAAAATTACTATGTTTGCCATATCTTTTTATGTTGAAAACACTCATGATATGATACTCATATTCCATAAACTACGTCCAAATGAAGGTGATATAAGAGATGTAATGCTTGTTAATAAGTACAAAATATTTGAGGGGGCGCACACACGGTGTGACCTTGACTCATCACATTTTTGTGTCTTCTCAAAACATGGATCTCAGGCCATGAAGTATTACACAACATATAAGGGTACTAAACTGTGTGGCTTAGACACTAGATTACTAATCTATGCTCATCTTCATTCTCGTATATGTTACCATGTACTCAAAAAGTGTAATATCCCATTTAATACCAGATTATATGTGGGGAATAAATAATCTAGTTCAAATGTTGTGTGTGGATCCCATACAACATGTGATACTTGTCTTCCCTGATGATTCTAGTCACTAAAAAACATAAAACACATTGTGTGTTCTTTTGAACTACATGGAGTGTCGTCAATATTTTACCAAAACCCATATAATCATTATGTTGTTCTATATCTATCTCTTATATCATTTAATATTTCATTTAGGTACATTGAAATGGTGTAATCTTCCTATAGTCATTAATACCTTCCATATAGTTGAATACAACAAATCTTCGATACATTTGGATGATATCGTCACCATGATGAGGGAATATTTTCATTTTTGTCTTGGATTTGGATCTTGGTCCCCAAATACATCACTAAAAACCATAAAACACCCCATTCCATCACCAAATAATCACCCCAATCATCTCACACACTCATTCCGTATATAAATGGGTCTGATTATGATTGATCTCACCCAAAAATGTCGAATTGTGGACACCAAAGGCCATTATTGATGAACATGAAGAATGACATAGGAAAATCATTAGAAAAAATGTAAATAAATTTTTTCCTTGTGTTCATGGACTATGATTATAGATTGATTATTTATATGGATATAAACATGGGACAACAGTGATAAATTCAATAAACTAACCAAATATAACACACTGGATCATGAAATGCTAAATGAAAATGAAAATTAGTGAATAGAAGTATAGTCTTGGTTAACCATTTAATAATAAAGATGGAAACCACAAATAATGGGTACTAACTTGATATTGGATAATTTTATGATCAAGAACACAACTTCGAGTGATGGAAAGAGGTCATTGGGTTCATTATGCCTTGATCTGATTGTTGATTATATTGCATAATCTGGATTCACCAATAAATAGTGGAAATATCCCTTCAACAGTTCCAATATTTTGTGGTTAACCCTATAGATTTTCCATAATGATGTACTAATAAATGAAACCTATTATTATTAATTAAAAAAATTGTATAAGTTACTTATTTTATTTACACACTCTAGCCAAAATCCTCTTTATCTGAAAATCCCAAGTCAACCGACATTAAGTATTGCCCTGGGTAAATATGGTTCTCTAGATTCAACCATTGCCTCAGATTTAAAATCATTGTATTATCATAAGAGTCATAACATTTTCCATATAAATAATTTTATTAGTGATAGAAAATATTTTTACTATTTTTATTAAATTAAATATAGGAACATGTGGCCTCCAAATAACGCTTCGTCTTCGAAACTAGCTTGAAAATTATTCCTTTTTATATTACAAATACATACATGAAAAATGTAGTTTTCTACATCATGATTCAATTTTTTTTCTAATAAATAGATTATATTAGGGTAATATAAATGGTTTTAATATAGAACGATAATTTTTGGAAATAAATTAAAAATAGGTCAATACCTTTTGATAAATGCATGAGAATATATTTACTTAGATAAAACATAATAAAAAATATAATTAATAAGTACAACTGATGTACCAAGACAATAAAAAATTATGGTCTCAATCTGAAGAACTATATAATGAAAACATAAATATTTTAATTTTATAGTCATATGTCTCAATTTTCTATAGCACTAATTATATAATATTACAGAAAAGAATATAGTTTTTCAAGGATGAAAGTTATTCTTTATTTATTAAATTATCCTATATTTCTATATCATTTTACTAATGTGGATATTTTATAATTTTTGAAATTAATTTATGATTATATACATTAATAAAAAATAAATCCTTACATTAATATGAAAATAATAAATGAAAAGTGGGTCTTAACATTTATATAAGAAATTAGTGGACCCTCAAAATAAAAAATTCAATTCAAACCATCATCCTTCAAAATGATAATACATGGGATGTATTTATGACTCTTTAATAACACATACATTGTAATGTAGGAAATCTAGATTGATATGTTAGTATTATATATATATTTATTAGGTGTAGTGTATTAAAAAAAGAAAATATTCACACACTCAAGCACTCTAGTGGGGATGTTTTCGTCCCTTTGAAAAATGATTAACAATAATGCACTAAATCCATTTTAAAAAATTTCAGTGGGCAAAATTACCATTTATTATATAGTTACCCAAATTCCCATTTTGATTAATTTTCCTAAATTCACATTAATTATTGAGTGGCCCAAATACCCTATTATTCAATATGGTTAGAAGATCATGTGACTTGAAGTCCTTTCGATGGGTGGAACATAAGACATTTTTGATGTATAATACTACTATTGTTGTATCTGTCTACAATTGTCATGCTAATTTATTAAATTATCTCAATTATTCAACTAAAAAACAATAGTTAATTCAATAATAAAACCAAAAATATCAGAAGATGTCATAGTCATGTATGAATAAAACATCATTTCAATAAGTACCACTCCATTAAAGTCATATTAATTGTTTTTGTGAATAATTGGCCATCTGTTTATATGGTGTCTATAGATGAGGATTAATTGGAAAAAAATATTTAGTTTTCCATTATACTATAATAGTTGTTTTAAGAATGAGGAGGAGAACCGGTATGTATCAGATTTTACATTCAATGACCTCATGTGTGGTATATCTTCAAATTACCAATGTGATTGAAAATTTTTATGTTTTTTTTATTTTTTTGAGAGATTTGTGGAGAGATGATATGGGGTGTATATTGAAATATAATCTAGAGATAGGGATGATACATGGTTATGCATGGAGATATAGTGTTATGGTATTCATTGTAAATGGAAGTTATCAGATCTAATTATTCAATATGGAAAACATGGTAAGTAGAAAATGAAAGAAACAGTGGAATGTAATATTTTTTTAACAACTAGTGAAATTATTTTATCATAATAAACATCTACTAATTAAATGAATGTTTTTTCAATTAATATAAAAACCTACCCCTGCTTATTAGATTCAAAATTCATGGGTTCAACACTCTATATGTGCTTTCCGAATGAAACCAAAGGCTGGTAATAATTTAAAACGATTTTGAGATCATTTTGGAGATACTTCACTATTTTAAAAGATAATAAATATAGAAAACATAAACAATATACTTCAAATCATCTATATGATGCATTTTTAGGAAATTAAACTCACAAAATTACCAAAACATTAAACAATTTAGGTGTAAAAAAAGAAATAGAAAGACACCAAGAATCATATCATCAAGACAAAATACAAGTATATATTTGTTTTCTAATTAAAACATAAATGCTCAAGGAATCAAGAATAATTAATAAAAAATGAGAAATCATTCCTTTACCCATGTCTTTATAGAAGTAATCTAATGAACACAATAGTTCATAAAAACGGTGTGATTCTAAATTCATCAGGTTTTTTCAAAAGGATTCCCAACTCATGAAAATTGGATAAAACATAATTGAAATATTTATATAAAACAATTTAGAATCATTTAAATAAATTATAAAAAAATCAATGTGTGTTCCCTGGGAAACTAAAATGAAAATCCCAAAAATAATTTCACATTGATTTGGAATACACAATCCTTATTTCCACATACACACATATTAATTAATATGTGATTTTTCTGTATTCTTGTTAAATATCTCATTGATCCATGAATTCATCACAATGGGAGAAATATAAGGTACCCCAATGGCACATGCCCCATATATAGTGTCACATCAATGAATAATCTCATACCAACCATGTCTTTAAAACTCCATCATAAATAAACTCAAATAATTTCATTAATTATTTATTTAATTTGAAAAAACCAATTACATGTATCAAAACCAAACAATAAATTTAAAATCACAAAATGAAAATTATCATCACAAGGTTTTCTCCATGGGACCATACAATTTCATCATTTTAAAATCCATAACCCAAAAGAGGATTCCATAAATAATCATAATCTTATTTCCCAACCATTCTTAGAATGAAAATTAAATAAAATTATCCCTTCAAGATATATGTAATGTATATATGAGAGAGAATCCACCTACCTATGTACAGTTGTAGATAACAAATAATGATATTATAATCCTCTTGATCCAAAATTTTGTATTGTTTTCATTTAATAAGTTAATTCATAACTCACAAATATACCCAAAAATGAAAATATATCTATCCATAATGAACTATATCAATGGTTTTCCGAGAGATAAAAATACTATGGGTAAGATAAATAATGTTATAAGATTAATTTTCGATGAATCCAGGCCATAAACAAGCATTAATTCATCTATGAATAAATTCTATATTGAAAGGGATTGTCTCTTAATACTAGATAGAAAATGGAATTATATTTACAAATAGGATTGATTACTAACAAGGGTTTGGGGCCATATACAATCAATCATGTTTTCCCCTTGGTGTTTTCCAATTTTTTCCAAACCATCCCACTATAGTAAACCTGCCTATAGACCACATTCCTCCCTTGTAATGTTTCATGCACATGGAACATAGTTTCTAGTAACCACGCACAAACCATAAACTCCATAAAACTATATAAACCAATCTTAACTCCTTGTAGATAACCATATACATATAATGAAGATCATGTAGACTTAATATAAATTAATAAAGGCTAATTTACCACGAAAATGTCATACAACTAATTTATAATTAAACCAAATGTTATTTTCATAATTTCTATATTTCCTTCCATTATAAATATCCACACACATGGTAAAAATAGAATCAGTATAATTATAAAAAGCAGAAAATTTTTAATTTTTATACAGGTATTTAATTTATTCATCCTTGATAGATATGTGTCATGTTCAGAAATCTAGGTCCAAAATGTCATGAATCATGTTATATTGTGTGTTCAATCATTTATTCTTTTCTTTTAGTTTCAACAAAAATAATTCTATATTTTTAATTTTGGATTATATTAAATTAATTCTTCTCAAACACATCGTAAATCATACATTAATTCTCTATTTACAACTAAAAGTATTGTAAAATATATATCCCAATTAATTTCAGAAAATTATTGCAATAAAATTATATATCCATCAAACATGACTATATTTTTTGGGATTACACATCAATGTTGTCCACAAAAGATGTTAAGTAAACTTAGATTATTATGATATGTAACAAATTAAAAAATAGTAATAAATAAAAGGTAAATGGATGGAGGGAGAGTTTTAAAATTAGGGGGTATATATAAAAAAACATAATTCACGGCTTCATAGAAATTGAGAAAGGCATGATAATATTATTCCAATTAATTTTAATTAATCATGAATTATGCATGAAAAATAATAGTGTACATTATATTTGATAGTCATAAACACTATAGGATAAAATTCAAAAGAAAAACTGGAAACCCAATGCACAGTCATCCAAGGATGATTTGAACCCATGAAATCCCCTTCACCACAACTAATGCCAATGAAATCAAAACCATTCAGCCACATCCCATGGAAAATAATAATATTATTGCTATATGTAATAGTAATTTTATAAATAAATAATATATTTTTATAATATATTTACTTAATATGGTTATAAATTACAAAAATTACCCACACACACACACACATTGGTCTACTGGACTAGACCACTTACCCACAAAAATTGTCGACAGACCACTAAATACATCATTTATAATACTATGGCTGAAGAAAAAAAAAACGAGTTCAATAGTCATTTAAAACCATGATAGGAGAAGCATATGAATATTCTTGAATAGCTAAAAAAAATTTCTACTACATTATCCTCTATAATGTGTCCTAAAATCCTACAAATGAAGCCCATAAATATTCTATGTTTGATCATAAAATCCCAATTTTTTGGTTATCATCACCCACCCCCTTACAACTCATATCTGAGGCCAGGTGTATAAAAACAAATAATATAAGTAAGAAAAAATATAAATATATTAAAAAAATAATATTTAATATTATCTAATATATATATATATATATTTAATAATATTCAATAATAGCATGACCCATGAATTTGGATACCCAAATCCCGACCACTGGAATTTTATTATGGAAAGATTTATTAACACAAATAGAAATCATGGGGAAAGAATATTAAATAATTTGGAAACTAAAATACATCCAAATATACTCAAAACTTACATTTATTCATTTATTGTATATTTCTTCTCTTTTGAGAACCAAACAAACTTTTTTGGGTGTCGACCAATCCTTTATTTCCTATGATGCTACAACTATGAATCATTATTATCCTCATTAGACTCATCCTTAACATATAAAAATTGGTTCTCTCCTTTATAGACATGTAAAATCATCCATTACTGTATTTTTCAACATGTATTATTAGTTTTGATGTATTTTATGTGGTGATTTATAGTCCCTTAACCCTATTTTTCTTCATTTGGGCTATAAAGGCTAGATATTAAAGCCTTTAAGATTTATAATTTTTCAAATTATGTAGCAATGATAAGGAATGTGATTTTTGGCTTACGATAAACCTCCTCATGTATGTGACCCTCAACTGGGTACATGAATCTATAGAGAGAGATATTCTACTTATAACACCAAAATTATAATTAACCATATTAACGTCATTATTAAAACATTATATATTACCTCTGGAATTCTAGTATTATAGCATAAAAATATGTTTCAATATTTCCCACCACTATGAGCTACACTAGTGTGGGGAATTATGTTTCACCTAATTATGTTATTGTTGGTTATTAAAAAATTATTTATTTACATTAATGGGGTTACAAAAAAAATAGCACACATACATAAAATGGTCTTGCAAGGCTCAAACCTCACCCCAAAAGTGGAGGACCCAAACCAATATGACCTGTTAGAATTTTTAGTGGCCCAAATGCCTAGTAGGTGTGAATCCAATTTCATGACAAAAGGCCCATTATAGGTACCAATTGACTAATGTATAATCATGCCTACATCTTTTCATCTACATCACCAGGAGAATGTCATGCCTTTTTCACCACCTACATGCATCTTGTCTATGTCGCATCCTATATGTGTAATCATTTATAATATCTTCTTGTTTCACCAAAATTATTGTAATGTAATTTAACCCATATAAATACAAATACAATATTCTAAATTATTTGATCACATTAATATCACATCACCCACATTATTTTGAACATTTTTATTATATTTTTTGGAAATGGAAGTTTAATATGCTGAATTCTAGTAAGTAATGTTTTATATATACTATAGGAAGCATTCATATTCAATAAGTGAAAATGAATATATTATTAAATTTGGATAAATGAATTTTTTTTGACCAAACTCATTAGTGAAAACATTACTTAATTATAATTTTATAGTATGATCCTATTGGGTCGGTGGATGATGTAGAGAAGAATCATTACTACTATATAAAATTTATAATATTATGGAATAAGAATAGTATCCCAATAATAGTATCTAAAAATGATGGTAGTTACCAATTGAAACATGTATGAAGGTTTTTAATTTTTTAAAACTCGTAGTATACATGTAATGTAATTCATGGAATACAAGTCCAATTTGGTTATATTTCTAAAAAAATTTATTTACTAATGAATATTATTTTAGTATTCTTTTAATTGATGTAGATCATATATTTCCCAATTGTATAAATAATGATTTTTCCATTTATGTTATGGAGTGTCTTATGATATCTGTAGTAATCTATATTATTAGTGATAATAAATATAAATGATCTATCAACTATTAAATTGAAGGTAATGCGTTCTGATAATTTTTAATTCAATGTAAATGGATGAAGACGACATAAATGTTGGTTGAATTTAACTGAACATTCATTAATATAAATATGAAAAATATATTTGTCAAATTTATATAATTTTAAAATATATTATAAACTTATTAATTTTTCTTATTAATCAATAATTATGTTGGTAAGCGATGTTAAATATCTACACTATTAGATGAAATCCATATATTTTTCCACCATAAATGAGATTGAAATTTAAAAATTATCACTTAAAATATTATTAGAATATATATTAACCAAATAAAAGTATCATATTGACATATATATCTTCAAAGTGATTTGAATGTTTATTATATATTGACTCAGAAACACATAAATAGATATTTATATTTATATATAGTAGAGAAATATATATTGGTTTGTTTAAAGGGAATAAGAAGATATATAAATCCTGACCCCACAAATACTTGTACCCCTCATTGTCTAAAAATGATGAGAGATATTTAACCCCAAATCATAACTCCAATCATCCCTAGGTTTATTAATTGCAACAAGAATATGAAATACACAATATTCGGTGTCACCCAAAATTATCCAAAAAATGTGATTTTAATACAAATAACCAGCACCATATCTAAAATATAAAATAACCGTTATCCAATGGATATTTTTATATTATACAAAACAAATCTCCAAATTTAATATTCTAATAAAAACCCCTAGGAAGTGACTTTGGAAAAAACCCCATGATTTATGGTAGTGACAGTTACTGGTGCAAAAGAAGATCACATTCAGTGTTTCCAACTCAACTACTTTTGTAGTAATCAGTAAATAATATAATATGTTTATTATGAATAAGTTATTTACTAGGGGAAATAATTAAATTTATAATTGAAATATTTTCTTATGAAATAATAATATAGTACCATCACATACAATTTATAATTAATTTATATATCTATTTAGACATAAATTATTGTATAATTAATTAATCATTGATGATGTGGTTGAGTAACATTATCAATAATTTATTTTGTAATATTATACAATGGTATAATCCCTCTGGAAGTGATATATACATTATTGTATCATTTTTGAAGAATAATTGTTTGTTAGCATGGTTGATCAGGATCACATACGCAGTTCATCATTGATCATAACATAAATATCCTCATTGATGAATGATTCTTCTGGTTCTTTCATGATCGTAGGAGAGTGTAAGAGAATTGATTATACCATTATTGATTGTGTTATTTAGAGGTTTTTCTATTAGGGATTGAGATAATTCTCTCAAATATTTTTTGTTCCAAACAAACACCTAACCCTAGAATGATATAGTAACCAATCATAATATAACTAGGGTAACGCTATAAATTACACACATGTTATTATTAAATTACTTATTCCATAAAAAACAAAATTTAAATTGTTAATTTACCTATTATTATTATTATTTAAATGACACGTGAATACCTACAGATAAATATATATCATTTATAAATAAAAAATTATTATTTATTTAAGTGATATTTAATTTATCAATTCCAACCAGTCTATTAGTGTTGAATCGTTTATCATCATTAGTATTTATTTATCCATCATTACTGAATATTTATCTATTAAAATATTTTACATCATTATTCACTAATAAGTTTAATAAATATTATATTTATTTAATATTTTGATTAAATGTTAACTATTAAATACATTGCATTATTGTTATTTTGAATAAACAATGATTAAATATTTGTTATCATCCAACCCCGAGTATATGTTAAAACAAAATGTGTGAAAAAAATTATAACCAATTATTAGATTTAATATATAAATTAATATATATTCTATATTCAATTAGTATGTGACCCCAGAGACCTCTTCCTCATTGGAATTAAGCAGTACCACCCAAAGACTAATGTTAGCTTCTTGAAACATGATAATGAACACATATATAATGTGGTCAATGTCACAATGATATAAAATCTCAAACTAATGTTCATTGTTTAAAATAATTGACGTATCTTGATTGCGTTTGTGTCATAAACATATTTTCTCATTGTATCTGTCTTTTATTATTCAGAAATGAACCCTCCCTTATATCACTATGGTAGTGAATTTTAATTTTTTAAATCAAAATAAATGGGAATTATATATCCCCTAATACTTTTAAATCATAGGGACAAATAATTTTTCATTTCAATCATTAAAGTACTATCACTCACGATGCACCTAATTTTCCCAAATCTATGGAATAGAAATGTTTTAATGATTTTCATCAATAGATTGAATTATATTTATCAGGATATGAATATATTTTAATTTTAAAATATATATTTTATAACATACACACACAAACACACACACATATGTATATATATGTGTGGAAATCTTAGGGTATAGATTAATGTATATTTCTTTTATGCGGTTCATATTCACTGAATCTCCTGATATAAAAACTACCATGGATGTACAATATGACATTGTGTATCAAAGTCCTTTCGGTATCCAAACATGATACCATGTATTATTTTTATATCATGTAATCTCATGATCTAGACAAGGAATACATATTCAAGAATAGTATTTTTCTCTTCTATATTTTCATCATAGTAGGGAACTCTTATGGACATTCATTGAGATAATTACACTGTGTACATTATCACATATCATTTCATGATTAATACCAATCATTATGCGATAAATTTTATTATTAATATTCAAAAAAACTAATACATGTAATCATGAATTACATTGAAGTTGGTTCCGGGGGGGGGGAAATAATAGAATATCACACTCACAAGAGCCAACTTCTAACTACCTTGGGCAACCTAGATCTAACATGTGATTTCTACAACTGATGAGATAAGGATTTATTCATAGGGACTTTTCTGATTTATTCCATTTAAAATGTTATCACAATGAATTAACACCACTACAAATAATCCTTCATTAGGTAATACATTTGTATTATTTTATTTATCAATTAGTGAGAAATTGGCTCCATTTAGAGAGAGAAAAATGTTTTGTTATCACAATATAATGTGATTGGGTCTTTACTGCTATAATCGAAATCATATTAATGGATATATAATCATATAAAATGAAATTATTTAGAGATATTTCATGACTCTATATAATAACTACCCACATTACAATATTTAAAAATCATCTACATTCAGAACTTCTAGCACACGACTAATCTAATATGAATAAAAACATATTATGACAGCGACATATTATATTAATAACCTATATAAATTATATAATTTTTATAATCCATGATAACTAGCACCTCGTATCATGTATATACCCAAAAAAATTCAATATTTTACCTTAGATACTCAAATATTTCCTTGACAACACAGAAATACCTTTTTGAAGGATCAACATGATATAATCCTTCTAATATCACTTACTATGAAACAAAAACCATAGTAAATAACATGGAATATATGATTGATCCAATCATAGAATCATATTTTATCAAACTAATTACCTTTATTTAATATTATTTCTATGAAAAAATTTTATTGGAATGATGTATACATGTGACACTAAAACAAATACCCACCGAGATAGTTCTACACTATATCTCATTAGTACTTTTTGAATGTACATAACTTGGTTTAGCCTAATAAAACTCTCATATCTATCATTAATAATCATTATACCAAATATTCTAGTTTCCTCACACGTGCACTTCATTGAGAAGCTTATTTTAAACTAGTCCTTAGATGAATATAACACTAGTATGTCACTTAAAATATTTAAAATGTAAATATCATAGGCTACTAGTAAAACTACAACACTCCTAGTCAACCACATATAAATACATGGATAAAATATGTTCATAGCGAAACAAAATTGTTTTATTCCTTCATCAGTATGATCTTTTATTTCCCATATCCTCAAATAAATTCATTCATTTATATTTGAAACTTTTATACAATATTTAGATTATAAAGATTAATATAACCTACTAGCTTTGTCAAATAGACATCCTTCTTAAGGTTTCCACTAATAAAAGTTATACTTATTTCAATCATCCAAATATAATAGCTATGAAATTATTTAATTTAAATTACAATTTTTTGTGGTAATTTTACATGTATATGGGAAAGTATGTTTCGTCATATCTTATACCCTAATGTTGTTTCTACCCTTTAAGAATTATAAAAATTCTTTATAGTTATTAACTTTACCATCCATGTAATATCTCTCTTGAATACCCATACTCACCCAACTATATTTACATCAACAATTGAATAAATAAGAACCCGTACATTTATCTAATGTATATAATAGATCTAAAAAATCATGGAATCATTTGATAATTTGTCCTTTGGGCTCTAGATTAATGCTTTAAAACACGGGTTTTTATTGTTTTCCAATAATAAGTCACAACCCCCATTAACTTCAAAATCATATTTTTTTGTTCAATTACTATTTTGGTGATCCTATGTTGTCAATGTGTTTTGGGATCCTCAAACTCCACTGGGACCTATGGGATTAGTTCCCATACAAACTACTATATGTCATCATTATCAACTTCATTAATGTCATACATGATCACACTATCATTCTAAAATAAGTTGTATCATTTAGTAAAAATGTCGTGTTATTAAAATTGGACTTTATTATTTGAGGATTGTTATAGTTAATACATCTTTGTTTCTTTAGGATTTCATACAAGTACTAATTTATCCCCTATGGTCCTAGTTTGTTACTAGTGTTGTTCTTTACCAATGCATCTCATCCCAATTCACGATAATGGTAAAACCTGGGTATCCTTCCACTCTATGACTCAATGGAAATACCATTTACTACATTAATTAGAAATGTATTAGTATGTTTACATCAGGGTATAATTGTTATCCCAAGAAGGATAATGAATTATCTGTGTGTCTTATCATTGACATCAATAACGCATTTAACATAAAATCTCATTTTCACTTAAACCATTCAACTATCATGTATAAGGTGGGGTGATATAAAATTGAATACCATAAACCTATTGATAGATGGTAAACTCGATGTTAAGTTATTCACCTCCTCAATCACATAAAATATTCCATATCATCGAACCAATTTAACTCAATTCATCGTTATTGAGCTCTTTTAATTTTTCATTGTACACAGACAGGTACCTCATCAAGTATATATATCCATATTTTATCAAGATATATGTAAATGATATTAAATAAGAATCCCCATCTCCATGTACAATTGGAAAATGTCCACACAAAGAAGTGGGTACCAAATATAAATGATACGTGGGACATTCACCATATATAACAAATTAATGTTTTTTCAAATTTTTTATTCAATAAAAATTTCATGATTCATGTTTAATTAGATAAAAATATTATTAATTACTATCTTGATAAATATTTTTTTGATGACAATTTTTTGTGCAAAAAAAATAGTTATACATCAAATGGGTGTCAAAGGAGTTATTCAAATTTGATTCCTTGTCAATTCCCAATAAAATTTTATCATAATTTATTATATGTTCACCATTATATGAATTATAAATAACAATTAATATGATGTCATTACAAGAAAAACAAATCTTTTTTTTGATGTGAAAATAAAACAAATTTTATTTATGCAGTATATAAAAATTATGTTAATGGTAACAGTTGGTACAACATAAAAATATTCTAAACCAAAAAACATACTTATTGGTAAATTGATGTTGGTGGTGTTTTATAGAAAAAATGATAAGTAATTCTCCATTTACTTCTCAATGATCCACTAATCCTGTCAAAATATTACAGAAGATACTTTGTTCATGTGTTTGGATATATATGTGAGAACCACTATTTTTATCTAGTACCAAATATGTTGATATTGAGTGGTTTCAATCAATAACAACAAAACAGAAGGCTCCCCCTTCATTCTTGAACATAGTGAATGTGTTCTTTTAGTTGATTATATATCCCCATAAAATACATACCATATTTTTTCTTTATATTATGTTAGATCTTCCTCTTTTTTGATAGTTGGTTCATTGTATCCTCAGTAGTGGTGTGGGATGTAGGTCCTTTATAATTACTATTCATTTCGAATTCACTATAAGTACTATACTATTATACTACCCCATTTCAATATTAATTGGGTGAATCCAAGTAAGTTGTTCAGAAAGATTCTTCTTATTATCTCTCATGATATAATTCATATTGAATGTCAATAAACACAAAAGTAGTGAGGACATAATGGGTTATATACACTTATTATTGAGGATTTTAAAACCTAAGATATATAATTCCTCTATTCATTATATCATATTTATTTCCTGTCTCCCAATCAATACTGACTCTCCATGCATGGGCATAAATAGAGAATTTGAAATTATATTTTCCTATTGTATTCCCTTATCATTATAAATATCATGATGGATAGACATGATTCTATGTAAACCCATATCCTTATCTGGTATTATTTGATCACTACACATGGATTATATCCCAAAAAAATAGATATTTATGGAATATTTCAATTGTTTCGAGTAGAGAGATAATTATTCCTCACTAGCATCTTTATCTTGTGAATCAATAACTAGGGTTCCCAGCACATATAATTTTTTTCAAGGTTTGGTATATTGTGTATGAACCTATACCATTCATAAAAAGTAGATCTACTGATAATGTTGTCCTTATCTAGTGTATATCATAGTGAAATGGTAAATTTCAATTATCATTACAATTAAACAATATGTTAAAACATAATTTTAGTACAATATTTAGACAATAAAATTCGATAAATAAGTTTTAAATTTATTTACATCCAGTCATTTTATCAAAAACTAATAACCCCAATCATTATTTATAAAATTTCTCATCATGGTGTATTATTTTTTCTGGGATCCATATTCCACATCTCGTATCCAAATCATTGGAATGATAAAATGTTTAAACTGATATAGATAGGTGAAAGGTTTTAACTCCATTAACTCATAGTTCCGTGATTTATTAAGTGAACTCACCGAACATAAACCCATGTATTATGATTTAATCAACTCTCTCCTAAATATTACAAGATGTCTTACTTTTTCAATCACCCTTTAATGTGAAATAAGTCAATTATTTTCCAAAACTCATACTAGCATTCCTTTATTAATTGAAATCATCCCATCACTGTTCATTCAATGACCATGAACTATGGGCTGAATTTTCATTAAATATTGGATGGATATATTGACCTAATAAATTTATTTAATAGATTTTAATGTTTATGTATAAATTAAACATTTTACCTTATTTTATGTATATTAATA
Organism: Viscum album; assembly: GCA_963277665.1. Classification (NCBI taxonomy): domain Eukaryota; kingdom Viridiplantae; phylum Streptophyta; class Magnoliopsida; order Santalales; family Viscaceae; genus Viscum; species Viscum album. The sequence continues at coordinate 1,024,085,569 of OY728143.1, forward strand.
TAAGCATAATTCAGCTAAATAATTTACCATGTCTCAATAAAATAATGAATAATAAAATATATTGTAATGCGATCTTGTATATTTTTTAATTTTTTGATTTATTACATTATTATAAATAGTAAATAATTAAATTAACACTATACCTATACCTAAAAATAATTATAGTGATTTGATAATTATATTTTATATATGTAGTAGATGGAAAAAAAACCATTGACCAGAGGGGAAACATGTAAATTAGTTACTATATTTGTGATATTCTATTCCACATATTCCATCGAGAACATACAATATTTATCTCACCTCAACTTCAGACATGATCCACCTCCACTTTACTAATACACCATTAAATTACATAATCATTAATCCTATATAATTGATGGGAACCGATTGATTAGGTTATGAGGTTTATATAAGAGACTCAACATGCATGAAGAATCTAAAATAATTATACGGGGGATAAGATATATATATATTTAAAAGGTTATTAAAAATAAATTTAATGGAAATAAACTAGAAAAACTTGTTTTCTATAATATTATGGTCACCATTACACATGAAAAAATAAGAATTTAAAATACAACTTTAATTGAAATAAAGTAATTATCTATTTATGATGAAACTACACAAATGAATTCAATTAATTTTTTGATTAAACAGTTAATTCAATATATCTAAATTATATCCACACCACAGAAAAAACTTTTGTCAACCAAATTTATTAATCAAATAATAAATAAATTTTATTTAATATTAAAAATATAGAGGTGTGTAATTTAATGTAACAAAATCTACCAATCAAGACTACATATAATTGTTCATATATAATATATTTATATTTAATATGACATACATGTAATGGGATGTTTTATTAAAAGGTATTTATTTTCAATAAATGATGCATGACCATATGTGAATTATAACGCAGGTTATTATATTACATCATGTGAAGTAAACTATATGTAAAGACCATATGGAACATACAAAACAAAATATCACATGAAAATTTATGTAATATTCAATTAATAATTCTATCACATTTTGTTTATTTTCAACAACATACTAATGAACATATATTGATTTGGTTTTATTATAACATAAAATTTTATTTCGACTCCAAATTAATCACAAAATATGAAGTTTATTATGTGGGGGGTAATCGGTCTACACGACATCTAATATCTTCTTCCCATGTATGTTATATACAGCTATGAATGAGATATACTTTTCAGAAATAAATATATACGTTACATGAAATTTATGCTAGCTACACAACATGTGAAATCAATGTTTTGAGGGATTTCTCTATCAGTGTCCTGAACTTAAAAGCACATCACAGCTTGAAAAATATTTTTGTCTCCATGAAATCACAAGGAGTATATGATGTGTAAGCACATAACATGGATTGAATTATGTAATATCATGTCCCATACTTTCATACTAACCACATGGAACACATTTAATGACCACTTCAATTAATAATTAAATGTGAATCCAAATTTATTTTATATGAAAACATATGAATTTTACAAGGAAAAACAACATCTACGAACAAGGTATATGACATGTAGTCATGTTTTATCCATCCCAAAAACCTCAAATCCTCATTATGGAGTCATACATTATTATTATGTCAATTTTAAATACTCTTAGATATTATATCATGAATTAAGAAACACAAGCGATGAATTCTATATCCACATACCATGAATGATTATGTGAGAAATAAAAGATTATATTTTCGACATATAATAAATCAATGATCAATATATATAATAAATTATTTATATTACTACATTAAATCCAATAGAAGGTTCCAGATTTAGTGAAAGGGACTATTAGTAAAAACAAACTCAATTTATCTTAATAAAAAAAATATGAGGTGTCCATGAAGTAGAATTTGAAGGCAAATATAATTAATTTGAGAAATAATTTCAATATGAACATTGGATTAAATTTGGGAGGATTTTCCCATATAATATTTTAATAATTTATAGATTTATTTTGAAATAAGTTGTCCTATAAATAATTATATATTTATTATGTGGTTGATTACACTAATTGTACCATCATTATGCCATATTATATAGTGGGAGAATACATATAGTGAAAATATATATGAGATCTAAAATATCATATCATTAGAATAGATTAATTTGGTGATAGAATAATAAATAATGATTACATAGATATTCTATCGTTGATCATAGGAAGAGTAACTTCTTCTATGAAAAAATAATTATATTTTATCATTGTCTTGAGAGAGTATAAGAAGATTTTATTTATAGTTATCATGAATGTTATTGAGATAATTCTATCATTAGGATTGAGTGATTTTTCACTTCGGTTTTTATGGTGAAAAATAAGAAACTTACCTAAAAAATAGATTTAACCAGGTATTAATATATATAAGGGTTATTATTTTCGCATATTCCCTTGTCCAATTCAATTTTTTTTTCAAACCCAATATCATATGTTAATATTAATCTTAATATTATCTTCTAGCAAAGGGAAATACCTATTGATTAAGAAATATCATTTATTAAATAATTAAATTAATGTTTATTTAAATGATATATAATATATCATTTCCATATAAATCATTAAACATGATCCATATATCCTTCATGATGTTTTTCAAATTGTCAAGAATGATTATTTATTTAACAAATAAATAAAACCATATTATTCATCAATAGATATACTATTTTTTATAGTAATTAAAACATGTTAGTAAATATTTATTTTTATTTAAGACACATACTTATTCTCTAACATAACAAAGATTATGTCTTTTTGTTCAATAAACAATGAATAATTATTTAACCACAATGTTTGAAAAACATTTATTATAACATGTTATGTTGAAAATAATATTTAATTGAGATTCCAGATTTAGTTAGTGTGTGACCTTCGCAGGCTCTTTCATTGTGACATTTTGTGAAATCGCCAAATTTTTGTGGTTAATATCTTGAAACCCACCAAGGTTCCCATATAGAAAGAATTTAATGTCAAAAAAATATAATACCTTATATGATATATCACAATATAATATAATTCCTTTATCATAATATCTCTAATCAATGTGGTTTCTTGCTAGTTTAATAAATTAGGATCTGAATATCTTTTTCTCTAACATTTCAGAAATAAAATATCTAATTTTATAAAATATACGTTTTTAATTAGTTTCTTCCATTTCAATAAAATGTTTTTATATATTAACATCTATTAAATATAAAAGGCATAAATAATTAATTTAATTATTCATTAATTGAATATCACTATTGACTCACCCAACATCACCACTTTTACTGAAAGCATATTTCGTCATGGTTTCCATCAATTCATCAATTTATGTGATCCATGAAATGAATTAATTTTAATTTTAAAGTATAGGAACCAATACCCATGTCCATGTATAGTAACATCCAATGCACAAAATTCATTTATAATTTCCTTTGCATCATCCATTTAAAACAATAATCTGTTTTTGATAGCTTTCAACTTGTAAAACCAATCTCAAATAGTTTGAGACATTTTAAAAGATATAAGACACTAGTAAATAGAAATATTATATTCAATAAAATATATATACTAAATAGAACTAAATACCCTTAATGTCATTAAAGATGCATTTTTTTATTAAATGTAGCTCTTAATTATATATGAAATATTAATTTAAAAAATATATTTCTAAATTATATAAAATTTATTTGAAAAATATAATTCATTTTGAAGTAACCCTTTCGATATTATCTTGGTGTGGATTTCAGATATTTTTATAATTTAATTGAAAATTTGTTGATTGGTGAAAACATAAATTTTTCACAAAACTCATTCAGTTATATCAAATTACAAAAATGAAATAATGATTTAATGTTTGTTATGAATATATATATAATTCAGATAACATAATTTATAAAAAAATATGTTATTAAATTTTAACAATTTAACAAAAAAGCAACATTTTAATATAAATTTTTATCAAAATTAATTTAATATTAGTTTTCCTTATGTAATGTCTCATAAAATATATGTAAATTGTTTTTAATTATATTGTATTATTCTGAGGACCCATGCTTTGAAAAAATGTGATTTTGACACCCGGTGATCCTAAAAAGTATTTTTGAACTATTTTTAATATACATTAAGTAAAGGTGCGAAAAAATTCTTCTAACTTTTAAACCATTGATCGGATCTAAACTCTAAGGTAATAGATGAACTCGGAATTCCATGATTTTCCATAAATTACATAACTTTTTCTTGCAAGGACTGACCAAAAAAGTTATATATCGGATTTTTCATAAAAATAATTAAATAATTTTAGAGAATTATATTATTTCTTCTCTCAATATTGAGTGGCTGATGATGACGCTGTGGTGATGAAATGTTCCAATGAAGATGTGCATTAATGAATCTCATTAATGGTATGTATCACGCAAGATAAGGATCAACGAATTGATGCATAACTGCGATGTTGATTCATAGAAGACACAACATAACGAGGTGACATCGCAGCGTAACTAAAACGATGTGAGGTGTTTCCATTTAATTTTTTGACGCGTTGGTGGAATGAGGATTAATCCTTGCCAATACATTGATGAACCTCCAATGGCCATCCACCCCAATGAAGAAGGATGCACCATTGGATCATCACTGATTTCGACACACCTCGAAGAATGAACCCAGAAGTGATGAGCGACGTCGACATGATGATACGTCAAGGTGAATCTTCGTGGCATAGAACATCAAGGTGGTAGGTGTTGTTTTATTTTTATGTTATTCCCCATTCTATTATAGTAACACTGAATAAGGAACAACCCACGACCAGGTTGATCCGCGATGCATGCATTTATGTGGGTGGGTAACATTATTTGGGGATATATCCATCTTGGATTCGAACATTAATATATATGATTAACCAAAATTTTCCAAGCCTCGCCCTATTTTAAACCTCTACCGCATAGGGTCGGGGATGACATGAAAACGGAATGGGCACCTCCGTAGTGTGTGTTCATTGTGTCCATATCCTCAAAGTGAATGTAATAGGAATATGGGGCAAGGCATGGATGGCGGTGACACTTGAGACCCAAAGGTGAAGACAGATATGAAAATAAGAAACCATAGAAATTTAAGTGGCATGTCAATGGTATCAGTGGTGGTAGAAGCTGATGCAGGTCGATGGGGTCATGCGACTGTGGATTCAAGTAGAGGACAACAGTGCACATGTTGTGGTGCTGTGAGGTGACGTGGCACCAAGCAGGTGCACTGTGGAGGGACGGCCAATTTCTGGGACTTCTGTGAGTTTTTTCAAACATTTGTCACACTACTGCGGTAAAAGGGAATCCCCATGGCATCCTATGGGGTGGGCGGAACGAACATATGTAGCCTACTGTCGCGTCACGACACGGTGGAACACCACCAGCACACAACGCATTGTCTAGGATTTGGGATGGCAGGCCGTGCTCCCAGCCTATGGGTTGGACCATCACTGGAGTTCTTGACCAGTGCTGAATCTTCGATCATGTGTAGGATGGCTGGACTAGACCGGTTCGTAGGGCGACCCCGCAGGTTGGGCACTCAACCAAACTGAGTGATATCTAGGAAGTCCCATTTGGTATGGACCACCTTCCATGTCCGAGGAGACCGACCCAGATCCAACCTAGTTCAGCTTGAGTTGTTCGATTTTAAACCAGGATATTTGGGACCCCTCAGCCGGATTGGTTGGGTCGGTCAGACCCGGTCGGACCGGGCCTAGACAAAACATTCTACTGTTTACTAAAATGCTTGTATCATGCAAACTAAGAAATATATTGAAGATCTGTTGGCAACATTGAGACCACTCAAAAAAGTGGTTCTTTTTTAACTATCTATGGTGACTTTAATGGAAGATGAGATGTTACGAATGGCTTTAGGATCATTTCACCCTAGCACGCTACATACAGAACCCCGCGGTTGGCTGAGATCTGAAGACTAATGACCTTCGATGTTGTCAAACTCGACCTTGGACTAATGGGAAGCACATCTCTATAAATTTTAAAGACCGAGGTGGGAAAACATTTCTGTGAATTTGTTGAGCAACAGTATGAGATGAGGAGAAGTGCCTCTGTTAGCCAAGATTAGTGGGAATCACTTCTCTATGCCTTTCTAAGCCAATTGTAAACGATGGGAAGGTGTACCTAAGTAGACCATGGTTAGTGGGAAGCACTTCTTCGTAACATGGCATACAAACATAACTCGTTATAGGAGTATTTATCCTGCAACTTAGATGTTTGAATTTGTGAGTGATATTTCCACTATCACTACCCTAAATTTATACTAAGTGTATGTTTTCTTTTGTTTCGTTTTTTTTCTTTGGGGATTGTTGAGTGGTCTTTGCTTTTTGTTTTGGGGTCCCTACCAAGTACATTGTTACTACTGTTGTCTGTGCTTCACCCGCACATGTTGTATCTGGTGTAGATGATCATCATTTTGACATAAACTTTGGTAGACCAGCACCAAGAGGTGCTGAAGGAGACAGGACTGATAGACGATGTGACGGTGGATGTGGTGGCCTTGGACTAGGAGGGGCCCAGAAGGATTGGATGGATAAGACATTATACATCATCTTCTTGTAGCTACACTACTCTAAAAATCTAATGGGCTTTTTGGTGGATGTTCATCACATAATCCATTGAGAACATTGCTATTTTTAATTCATTCATTTTGTTTTTATTCTATCCAACTTTTATTAGTAGTACATGTACTCAAAAATGTTTTTAGATAAACCGGTACTTTTTTAACATGTGGGACTTGGGTAGGCATGTTTTTGTGTACATGTATACAAAAAAATTTAATCAGTTCCAGGTTGAATCCTTCAGTTATAGTCTCTAGCCCATAGCCTTTGGGAGGAGGGGAAGGAGTAATCAAATCACGGTCCCCAGGGGAAAGGTTTTGAAAAAGTGTTATAAGAGGGTGGTCGGTCCATTATCCATGATCTGTAGTCTGTGTTTGGATTTTTAGAAATAGTGTTAAGTGTTTTGAGTCTGACATTCAGATTCAGGGATTCTAGTGTTGGTACGGTGACTAACATATCCATACAAGAGGACATTGAATTCTGACTTTCTTCTCTGTACAATAAAACACCGGTTGCATACATGTCTTATACAGATCTTTTGAATAAGAGTCTTCTCACTAGGTACAATTTTCTGACCATGGTACATCTTGATCTATATCAGGATTCCTCCACGTGGACGAAAAGTGATGATACCAATACAATGTTTTTATGATAGCCCACCTACTAACGAAGCGTCTATTCAGGGACTATTCCGAGAGATATCCCCACTTGGTGGTGCACTAGTGCCACCACAACACGATGGTCAGCACCTAATACCGGATGATCTGGTGGATGATTTGCGTAGACTCAGTTCCCTAAACGAGTTTCAAAGATAGAGACCTTCCTAGATTAGGGGAGAGGTAAGTCCTCATGTCACTGAGGACTAGCTGGAGACAGTGATTCAGGTCATCCCCTAAGTGAGGACACCTCCTAACAAGATGATTATATTTTTAGTGAGCATTCTATTGGGATCAGTAGGGAGATTGTGGAGCATGAACACCCAACAAACGATGAGGTGTCCCTAACATGGGAAGACATCGATCAGGATTTTTGGGGGAGTTTTTCCCCGTGAGCTTGGGAAATGTGTGAAATATTAAGCTGTTTTACCTAAAACAGGGTTGTATGACGGTTGCTTAATATTCAGCATGGTTCAACAAGCTATCTTGCTACTCGATAGATATAGTGTGATACCCTTTATTCATGACTGGATCATTTTATAAGGGACTCAAGTGGGAGATCGGGGCATTGGTTTTGTCTCTTAGCATCCCTACCCAAGAATAGGTATTGGAGCGAGCGCTTATTGTGGAGAACTTCATAGTGGAACAGGTGACAACAGCTAGATATTCCAGCAAACCTCAGGTAGTAGAGTCTTCAGCAGATAGGAGACAACATACGTGAGGGACGAAGAAGTCAAGGTCATTTATAGGATGACCCAAGGACACAGGTTCAGTAATGCGGGGTTCCTAGACAAGAGGGAGTAATCCTAGAACCTCGCATCACTACACGTGCGCTGGGTAGGGACACATGAGACATGGTTGCAGGACCCGCTGTACAGATGACCAACAGTTTGTCAAGGGGCCTCCTATGAATAGGTTACAAACTGAGGGAGGGGTTCCGTAGGGTAGATGACATGGCATGGGAGTAGGCCAAACGGTAGGCGGTGGGCGACAATTTTTGGTGTTACAGCCACCACCCCTAGGTGGTCCTCTACGACCTCAAGGAGCAGGCGGACGGGGGAGATCACAACTTTAGGGATCAGAAACTTATGACCAAGGTGATCCAGAGATGATCCGGGGTATGATCTATGTCTTCTACAGACTAGATTTACATCTTATAGAAATAGGTTCTAGTCACTGATTCCTTAACACATCTATCATTCAGAGTTTAGAGATACTGATAGAGATATTGTGTCAATATTTATAGATGGAGACACCTACATGATGGGATTTGACGATTACCCATTGGTGCCGACAGTGTAAGAATACACTATGAGACGAGAGCTTCGGCTTGGATCTCCTAGTACTAGCATCGAGGACATACAAAGTCGTCTTTTTATTGTACTCGTTTCCCATAATCGAAGCATATATAAACTTTTTTTGGTGTACATTGTGATGTGTCCACATAGATTGGACTAGGTTCTCCTTTAGCATTAAGAAGGAAACCCATTCAACATATGACATGCTTTCTCAGAGGAGGTTGAATATGATCACTCAATAGTTGTCCATCCTCACCATCAGTGCAGTGGATGATAGGAGACCAATATTTCATATAGTGGTGGATGATTATGAGGATGGGTTTCCTAAGGATGTTTTAGGAAAACCTCCTCACAGGAAGGTATACATTGGCATTGAACAGTACCCCCAAAACATTAATGATATCCACACTGACATATCAGATTTCTCCAGTGGTGCGTCATGAGCTAAGGGTATAGCTGGATGACTTGTAGAAGATGGGGTTCATAAGCCCCAGGGTTTCACCATGGGAAACCTTAGTACTTTTTTCCAAGAAATAAGGAATGATATTGAGGTTGTGTGTTGACAAATGGTTCTTGTAATAGGTGACCATGAAGAACAAATATCCACTTCCTAGAATCAATGATCTATTCAACCAGCTGAAGGGGAGGAAGTGGTTTTCAAATATAGATATCAGATCGGTCTATCACCTAATTCAGGTACTGGATGAGAATGTACCGAAGGAAAACATCATGTACTGTTACGGCCACTATGAGTTCTTTGTGATGACTTTTAGAATGAAAATACCCCCAAAAACATTCATGGGACTCATGAGATAGATAATCCATCCATGCCATGACTTGTTGGATTTGATCTTCATTGATGATACCTTGGTGTACTCGATGTCAGAGGAGAATCACTCTACACACCTACAAATAATACTGGACACACTCTGAGAGCACCATCAATATGGTAAGCTCTTGAAATGTCAATTTTGGAAATGAGGGGTCTACATCCTAGGACATTTCATCTCAATGTCCTGGGTAATAATGGATCTGGAAAATATAGAGTTCATGCTTACTTAGGAGACACCATGGAGCGTGATTGAGGGTTAATGCATCTTGGGGGGTGTGTGGTTACTATATAATTTTGGTGGATGGCTTTTAAAGAGTATAATACCCATTATTGGATTTTACATGGAATGGAAAATTATTTTTGTATATGTATAAATGATAGAAGGGTTTCATGGAGCTATGGCGGAGACAAAATATTTTCTCTAAATTGAGACTATTAAAGGAGGAAAATAGGCATGTTGTTAACTATGAATCTTTAGGTACTGGACTGGGTCATGTCCAGATGAATTATATAGAAGTTATCACCTTCGTCTCACGCTAGTTGAGGTGGAATAATAAGAACTATGTGACCCACGAACAGGAGTTAGAAGCAGTTGGCTTTTCCTTAATGTTGTGGTAGAACTACTTGATGGGTGAACGTTTTATGGTTTACTCTGACCAAAATAGTATGAGGAATATCTTTTCTAAAATGGACCAGATCCTGAGATAGAAGCGATTGTTATATTTCTTCTAATATTATGACATCGAGATAGTAAATAGTTCTAGAAAAGAGAACGTGGTGGCAGACACGCTTAGCAGGAGGGACATTTTGCAGCTGCTGTGTGAGGAGACATAGAAGTTGGTCGTGATGTGGACATACTTCATTGATGATGGTAATTCTGCTTACCATCAGTCGAAGATTGTTACTCCCCCACTGTTACAATGTGTTTTGGAGGCACAGTTGGTGGATGTTAACTCTTAGTCCTTAAGTTCATCATTTCTCTTAAGATGAGCTCCTGATTAATTTTGGATAGGTGGATAGAACATAATATATTTTAGAGGGAACAATGTAATACCAGTGATGTTTTGGGAGGTGGTGTTTGGTGATTTCTATATATCATCTTTGGTGGTACATCTGGGAGTGTCGAAGATGTTCCATCACCTGAAACATCAGTTCTAGTTTCCTTGGCTAAAGAAAGTATTTGCTAAGTTGATTCCACAATTCCTCACTAGAGATCTAGGGAAGGCCAAGAATCATGTTCTAATAGGCTTGACCTTGATACTAAAGGTACTGAATTTAAAATGTGATGGTATCCAGATATACTTATTTATATGGTTACCATATACATCCAAGGGCCACAACACTATCCGGGTGATCATTGAAAGACTCACAAAGTCGACTCACTTTCTACCCATCTGGGAGTAGGGACAGGTAGATTTCATTGAATGCATCTAAATCTAATAGATAGTGTGAATTCATGAGGTTTCTTTGATGATCGTTTCAGATTTTGGTGCTCTCTTTACATCATGGTTGTGTAAGGGATTACAAGAGGCGTTCACGATGCACCTGCGCTTGATCACAACTTTTAGTCCCCAGACTGATGGTTATACTGAGAGGACCACACAGACCCTAGAAGAAATGCTACCTTTTTTCTTCCTAGATTTAGTTTGTATTTGGGAGGACCACCTTCCACTGGTTAATATTTCATACAAAAAGAATTTTCATTCCACCATTTTCATGGCACCATTTGAGGCCTTTTACATGTAGCTTTGTAGATCACCCTAATGCTAGACAGACCTAGGAGAGTCCGAACTCAAGGATCTAAATTTGGTACCGACAAAAATGGAGAAGGTTCAGATCATCGAGGCAGAATTGGGGAGTACACAATACAGGCATAAGTCTTATGCTCATAAGAGACAAATACCATTGGAGTATGAGGAGGGAGATCATGTATTCCATTAGGTCACACCCTAGAGAGTTTTGTGTTGATTTGGACTTGGTGAAAAACAGTTTATAAGGTTCATCGGACCTCTTCATATCCTAATAAGTGTTGGGGATGTGTCTTAACACCTATATCTCGACCAATATATGCATCGGGTGCAATATTTTTTCCACTAGTCATAGCCGAGGAGGTACATTCATGATACATCACTTCCCATTGACTTGATCGAGATGTAAATTGATCCCGGGGAATTTTTTATTGATTTCATGGAAGAAATTGAGGACCGACATGAGAAGGTTCTATGTGGGAGGTCGATTCCTCTGGTGTGAGTACGTTGGAAACATGGGTATCTCTAGGATAGAACATAGGAAAGGGGGGCTCAGATTCAAGCACATTACCCCCATCTATTTGATTAGATTTTTTTTTTGGATTTTGGGGATATAAATTCCTAATGTGGGTAGAGTGTAATATCTTATAAATTTAGCGTATATATTTCTTAATTAAATGGAATTATCTTGAGACCACACTATTTGACAACATGTGATTTTGAGACACAGTGAGCCCAACATGGAATTTCAAACTTTTTTAGTGTATATTCAGTAAACATGTGGGCATGTTTTTCTAAAATTTGTACCGTTTCTAGGATCGAAAATATGAGGGAACCATTGAAATATAAACACTGGGATTCACCTAGAAATGGAATACCATTGGCAGGAAATGGCCGAGATGAAAAGTTATATTCAATATTTTTGAGAATAATAATAAAATAATTTAAAAGAATTATTTTATTTCATTTCTGAACACTGAGTGGTGAATGGAGATATTGCGGTGCAGCAATGAAGAACATTAATGAGGCTCATTAATGGCCCATATCAAACTGTGTAATGATCAAATAAAGGAAGCATAACAGTGAGTCTGTTTCAGAAATGAAACAACATAACACCATGACGTAGCAATATAACTAAAATCCTAAAACAAGATTCATTTTAATTATTTGAATTGTTGGTAGAATGAGGATTAACCCTTGGAAATTATTTGACGAACCAAAAATGGTCTTCAGATCCATAAAATAATGATGAACCAACCTATCATCACTACCATTGACACACCTCGCTAAACAGAGAAGAAAGTGACGAGCGAAATCTACATCAAGAAACCTCAACGACGGAAGGTTGAAGCTTCGAATGTGAAAGTGGTGGGGGGTTTTTATTTTGAATTTCTACACCATTTTTTATAGAAACAATGAACACGGATCAATCCACGAACAGGTTGATCCATGATTCATCCGTTTACGTGTTGGGGTCACTTTATTTAGGGATTTCTGTATCTAGGATTCAATAATTAATTGATATGATTGAACAAAAATCCCCAAACCTCCCCATGTTTTAAACCACAAATGTGGAGGTTGCAGCCTAACCCGAACAAGGATTAAGAAATTCACCTATGTGTGTTCATAATGTACATATAATCAAAGTGGCGGAAAGAGGAATCTGGGGCCGAGGCAGGGATGACAGGTACCCGGGAGGCCCATAGGCATCAATTGATTGGAAAACAGACCACTAGAGAAATTGTGGTTCCCATCGAAGGTTCTACTGGTGTGCCTGTGGTAGCCGAAAGAGGACTGTGGTGGTGACGACAAGATGTTGTGGCTGGCTATCCGATGTAGTCATGGGGTGACATGATGCTAGGCAGGTTCTGCGTGGAGGGACGACCCCCATCTGATATTTCAGGGGTATTTTGGCGATCCACGATAACTCAAAAATTTTAGGAGGGGGGCCCAATGGAATCCCGTAGGGCAGGCTAGAAAAAGGATGTAGCCGACTTCCACATCAAAGCCAGACGGTGCTCTACTGTCCCACACCCTGCGTGTTGGGCTTCTGGCTGGTGGGCCATGCCCCAAGTGAGCGGGATGAACCCACACCGACGGGCCAGACTAGAAATCCAGCAAGCTGGTTAAATAGTCCAGAATTCTAGTCCCATGGCCCAGCTGGCCAGGCAGGTGCCGGTGGGAAAGGTCGGACCAGACCAGGACGTCGAGCCACCTGACGGGCTAGACCCGTGGCCAAATTGGGACAGGTCCAGTGAGGCCCATTGGTCCTGGATGACTGGCCAGACTAGATCAGATAGACCCACACCCAATCCAGGCTAGGTTGAGTCAATCTAGTTTAAATCAGGGTATGTGGGACCCCCAAGCCGGGTCAGTCAGGTTGGTCTGTCCAGGTCCAACAAGGCCCAGAAACAATCATCCCCTGCTTCCTAAAATAAATATATCATGAAAACCATGCATCCGGTTGACTAGCCATTTTCTTCATTACGATCTCTGGATGAGGTGGATATTTTGGCATGATCTATGTTGACATTCATGGAATTTGAGATGTGATGAATGACTATAGGATTGGTTCTCCTTATCCCACCATGTAGGGAATCCTGTAGTTTTCTGAAACATGAGGTCTGCTGACTTTTGACTCTTTAAGACTTGAACATGGCCCAATGTGAAGGGATTCTCTGTGAAATTTCCGACACATAGTGGGAAGCAATTATCTATGACTTTGCAGGCCAACGATATATGATGAGGTGGAGTACCTCAGTTGGCCATGATTAGTGGGAAGAACTTCTCTTCGACTGTGCAGGAATGCAGTACGTGATAGAGATGTGTACATATGAAGTCCATGGTTAGTGGGAAACAATTATTTTTGACATAGTAGGCCCACTGTACTCATTAGAGGAGGAGTTATCTAGCAGTTGAGGTGTTCATGGATATGACTGATGTTTCCACTATCAGTACCCTAAATGTATACCTAGTGTGAGCTATCTAATGTTTCATGTTTTACATTGGGGATTGTTGTGTGGTCCTTCCGTCTTGAGTTGGGGTCCCTACTGAGTACATTGTTTCTAACCCCTAAATGAGATTCACTTATATGTGTTGTGTCTAGTTTAGATGATCGATTTTTTGATAGAGACTTTGGTGCACCATGACCTAGAGGTTATTAAGGAGACAAGACTGACTGATGCTACAAGGGTGGACTTGGTATCCAAGGATCAGGTGAGGCCTAGTAAAATCTGGTGGATAAGACATTCTACATCACCTTCCAGTAGAAACAAAACTCTCACTACTAGCTGGGGTTTTCCTCATATGGCTATCAGAGATTCATTTGAGTACTTTTCTATTTTCATTATTTTCGTTGGGTTGGTATTTTGGTCCAGATTTATTTGGTTTAATTGTTCTCATCTTTGTTTTTAGTGATACTTGTTCCTTCATAGTGTGTGTGACTTGGGTGTCCATGTGTGTGTGTATAAGTACTAATAAAAATTCCTCTAACTTGCATGTTTATTCCTTCAGTGCTAGTACCCACCCCCTAGCCTCAGGAGGCGGGCTCGGTATTGTCACGACATGAGCCCCAAGGGACGGGTCGTGACACCTCACTCATGGAAATTAAATCAAACACAATGGAACTCATATTTTATTCGAATATTTTTATATTATTAATTATGTTGAATTAAAATTATAGGGCGAAATGTATGATTAATAAAACTAATGCAAATGATAGTGAAACTTTTGTAATGGTTATTATCAAACATTTTTATATTCAATATTTTGTAATTTTTTCTAGTAAATAATATTGAATTATTTTATAGATTGTGTTTGGGATAATGATGATAATTATATAATCATATATTATCACTAATTTAATTTTTAAATAATTTTATAATATATTTTAAAAAATAATGATGAAAACAACACCTCAATATAAAAATATTTTTTTATATTGTCTGTTTTAAATTAAATGTTATTTAATATTATATTTAAATTAAATTAGATTATATAGAGGTTAAATTTATATAAAGAACATATTTTTTTGTTAAAAATGTTATATTATGTTTTTTACCACAAACTAAATTACATAGGTTAAAATAATTTACAATGGTAATAACCATACGTGTTAACCATGTGGTAAAAGACATAACATGTTAAAAAAATTATAATTTCAATTTTGTTCTGAGAGTCAAAGAAATATAATATAATGTCCATTATTTTTAATTTTAGATACTTTATGAAAAGTGAATCATGTTCTCTCTTTATATTATGATGAAATATTTGTAAAAGTTCATTTCTCAAAATATAAAAAATATTCCTCTCTCCAACCCTTCACGTGAACACAAAAATATTGGTTTCCTCTTGAAAATATTCCATATTTACATACCCAATGATCCTCTCTCACTTAATTTAAAATATAAATACTATTTTATATTCTTAAGTCCTCTATTTTTATGGAATCCTATATTGAAAAAATAATGTTCTAATCATAATAACTATTTCTTCCCTAAAATTTTGTTTTTTCTATATTTGAAATTAAAATATATTTTTCCAAATATTATATAATAAATTAGATGTTTAACTCATTAAAAAATATATACTTTGGTATCAAAAATTAACCACCTTCACCCTTTTCCATTGAGAATATCAAAAACATTATTCATACATTTTTGTGGACTACCACCTCCGTGAAGTATAATATGTAATTGTTCATATATTTTATTTCTCATTTATTAAAATCAAATGTAGTATAATGTACCAAAAAAATAAGTATAAAAGATACATATATTATTCATTAATGATGATAATATTATAAATAAATAACATTCAAAACCATAATAATCTATTAATTATGGAATATTTAGGTTTATGTTTGGCTACCCATGCCAATAAAATATGATATCAAGCATATCATAGATAAATATGATATCATTAATAATGAAAATGTATTATATAAATAAAAAATTTATGTTTCACTGATTGGAATCATTAATATTAATCTATTTAATCAATATACTAATGTTAATTCAATGAAAATCATTGTTACATGATCATCATTGATTTCCTCTATAATTATATTAATGAAAAATAGATTTAAATGAAAATAAAAAATATAATTAATTATAATTTTCCAATTAAATTACACTATATAATCTGGTAATGATTTTTGTTGGGAGAAGAAAAAAAATCATTAATTATGAAACTATTTTAAAAATGAAAAAGATTTATCACAACTGATATTGTAAATACCTTATAATAATCTATTAAAAAAATTGAAAATAAATAAAAATGAGTTTTATAAATTGTTTTAGACATGATATTACTAAGAAATAGGTGACTGATAACATTAATTTTGATATATGGGATATTAAATTACATTATTGGAATACTGGAAATAATATTGGGATTATTTGTATAAAAATACAATGTAATTATATATATTTCAAATTTTTCATCATGATATCATATATGATGTGATTAATAACTAATAATCCAATTTTTGACACTATAATATCGATATAATATTCATTGGCTATTGATATATATAAATTTAAAAAACATTCCACTATACTAGGGGATGAGACTTGTACTTAGGTTTTTTTCTTTTTATTTATTTTTAATTTATTTTTAAACATAACTAAATATTAATATATTTATCCAATTGTATCTTCGCCGGCCATTATGCATTATCATTCACTATACCCCCCTATTCCACCATTATATCTTACACATGTGATAGTGAGTGACTAACCTGTGGGATGACTTAGGAGTGGATTCGTATTGTTTCAAATTCTTGAACGATGATTCATAAGGGTTTTACATATATTTCAGGGGGATTATATAGAAGTGTTCAGTTGTAGTTATCATCCACCACATCACAACATTCAAATGAATCTATATTTATAAATTTACCTTCATACCCACCATTAAATATTGTAAAATATTCATATAATAATGTATAGAGTTTTCTATGGGATGAAAAAATATATGATTGAGACATTTCTGTTATGGTATTTCATGTTTAATTGAGTTATTTATCTTTTTTACTATTGGAGTTGGTTATATTTTTTTCCAATGATATTAAATAGGAATGCTAAATTTCACATTCAATAAATTAAATAATTACAATCCTTTTATGAGATTTTAGAAACTAATTTTCAAATCGATTTAAAAAATAAACATAATGATGGAACCACTATAAAGAAACCTGAGGAACACAACTATTCATTTTAGAAGTCATTTCTTCCCTTTCCATTCCGTATTGTAAAAATTTACATTCTCATTCCCTTTTCCAAACATTACTATGTTATTTTTTTATAATAAAAAAAAATAAATATGTGAATTAATAAAAGAATTTTATATTCATCCAATCATCTCACATCAGATGACCCACGTTATCCGCTATGATGAACTATGAAATAAATTATTGATTTTGAACCACCCAATGATCAGTGTGTCAAAAACCTTATTGAATAAGTATATATAATACAAGGTGAAGTTTTTCTGACTCTAGAGGATTCTAAAAAGGTATAAATATTATAGAGATCGATATAATGGTTGAATAAATCATCTGAATCGTGGAATATTAACTTTTATGATGACATAAGGGAATTTTGTTTCATAATTAACGAATGAGAGTCATCTGTCTATAAACTATTTCGTGGGATTATGGTCATTTTACTAATTGAATATTTATATTATATATTACTAACTTGAAATTTGATTATGTCATATAGTCTATCATGATGATTTTATAAAAATGTTTCATTATGTTGGGAAATTGTGAAATAGAATAAATACTTAGTGCCACGTCCCATCGAGATAGATACAAGAGGTTGATTTTTATTTGTTAATGTACATAAAAAAATATTTTGAATAGATTTTTATTCGAAAATAATTGAGGAAATAGATTCAAATATTACATGTCATACATTTTAATAATATAACATGTCTTTATACATTAGGAGAGGTACAATGGGTTCCCAGGATTCAATAAATTTCATGACAGGATCAATCATATATTTTATTATATGTATAAGGGTTTGAGGATTATATTCATTTATAATGCTATGAAAACATTATGTAGACCTAGAATAATGTAATTGGAATGTGATCAAGAATATCATATAACACTAAATTAATACCAAGAATATGTTCCTGATTTATAGAGAAGATGAAAACTATCAATTAATGGATTGAAATATGACAATATTCTGATAGATTAGAATGATCACTAATTGAATTTAGGATGTAGATTCTTATTTGATAGAGGGGATATGATATTGAAGAGCTCAATGCATCCAGTGGTGATTTATTCTACTAAATATTCCATCTATATTATATCTTCTAATGTAGTAATGGATATAGTATGGATATGGATCAATTTCGTGGAGAATAATTTCCTTCGTATAAATAATGATTACATCACATTGTACTATAATAATAATAATAATAAAATAGTGTATATTTCCATTGATACAAGTTCAAATTAATATATAGTAAATATATTTTGGAATAATCATCTCATACAAAATATTTCTAAGTGATGTGAGGACATTTAGTATGAGTTTCCATTGAATAGAATGTGTTGAAACCATTGACTAATGACTTATCTTATAAATTGAATGAACATACTATGGGAGAATGTGAACCAGAGGTCCTTAGCTATTAACTATAGTTATAGTGGATATTATTTTTTATTGGTCCCCTATACCCGTTGATTATCAACATTAGATTACATTTATTTGTATTCAACAAACTAAAATCTCAAGAAATGTCTTATAACATATTGATTGATTATTTATGTTATATTAATGTGATAATGTCCCTATAATATTTTCCACAAAAAATGATGTAGTTATTATTTGTTATGATGATAAACATTACATTATATTATGAAAGTCAGGAATATATATTTGCATCTTTTTTATAATTTAATATAAAGGGACCTAGATAATTCATACCATCGTGTTTTGGATTCATGAATGATGATGATGCTTCATCTCAATATTTTTCCCCTTGAAAATTAATGACATGTGAGAGTATGGTGACCATCCCACTAATAGTAATTTCACATTACATGTGTTTCATTTGGTATATTTTTATAATATGGTTTGTATTTTCCTTATAATTTTATTAATATCATTGAAAAGTAGGTGTCACATTGATGGATGAGTTGTATAAAAACTAATGCATCATAAGTTCTTGGATATTTAGAATATTTAATGTGTGAATTTTGTGATATGATGTTAATGAATAATAAATTGAAGTGTTATTACGTTCAAAGATTATAATATTATATATCATTCTATTTTATTTAAAGGTAACTATTAAACTAAAAACCACAGTAACTGGCGAGTTCATTTAAGAAAACTAAAAAAAAGAGAAATTGAGTATATAGTTTTATGGCACAAATATGAACATTTCATTATTATAGATTTTGAGACAATGGGATAATATTACATAATTATGAATCAAATGTTGTTACAATTATTGTGATATTTACTACATTTTATATGGGTTCATTAGTTACATCATAAATGATAATCTCAATATTCTGGATTTGCCACCAGATGCCATTGGGAAAGAGGATTTGAGGAACAAACAATTATTGAATCCATTGATCTCAATTTAATTCTAATTTATAAATAATATTTAGTGTATGTATTATTATTAGGAAAATTGAAATTTATTAATTCATGATTTTTTAATCATAGATATTATATTGCTAGTTAAAGTTTGATAATAAATATATATATTTTTTTTCTTGAAAATTAAATAAATAATTATTTGAAATACAAAATGATATAAATTTTTTTAATATTTTATTTTATTCAAAATTTAATAAATAATAGTAATTTTTTAAAAGAAGTTTATATTGATATGAATGTTTTAAGAAAAAAATAAATTCAAAAGACTATGAATATAAAACATCTTTATTTATTTATAAAATGAATAATTTATTATTGATGGTTTGGTAAATATGTAGGATTGTAGATTAATAAAGTTAAGGGTTTTAAACACAAATTATTTAATGAAAAATATGATTTGAATAAATAAGGAATTATTTATTTAATAAATTCATAATTATTTTTCACAAGATAGTGAATACCATGTTATAATAGTAATATTTACATTATTAATTTGCACAAGTGTTTTTTCATTATTGTTAAATTAAATCATATTGGGAAATTAATTTATAATAAATTATTGATATTTATTATCATGTTATATAATTTTTCATGAAATGATTAATATTTTATGGAATCATTTTTTCTTGCACGATATAATTCCTCCTTAGTGATTCTTCAAAAATGAATAATGATGATATTGTTTCTACTAAGACCGAGAAGAGTTTCCTCCACCTCCCTCTATCTCATGTTATAAAAAATTACGCTGATGCCATATTATATATTTTTGATCAATGAAAAGAATTCATGAAGATTGGATCATCCTTGTTTTCCCATAGAGTTACATTAGAGTTTTTGGAGATAATGGAACATGTGCGGATAATTAATTAGGGGTTCTACCATAGATCCTCTTATTATACCAATTTTATATATTGAACAAGGTCCAACTCATGAACATCTAGGTTATATAATGATCTCAAGAGGTAGGGATTTACTTATTACTAAAGTAATCATAAATTTAATAATAATATTCCTAAATTAATGGTTATTAAATTACATGTAAAACGTTTACTAGAAGATTAATTATACATGATGATTTGATTTAATTTTATTTTTTTGATTATTATTTCAATTTTATAGTATCTATGTTGGCCATGGGAATAAATGTATGTTCTAAATCACATAAAACATTAACCCCCCCAATAAGTAACCCCAAATCATATTTTTTACAATAGGGGACATCTTTCCTTATCCATAATAGAGATAAACAAATGAAATATGATTAATTGACTCACTGAGCTCTGATAATACGAATTCACCATCCCCTCACCAAAAATCGTTCCATATGATATAACGCCCACAGATCCATAAATGTTCCCCCCAAAAAAGTTGTCATGTTGGGAAAACATTGTTTCACCACCAATAACCACTTTTTTATCCACTCCCTAGAGTAAACCAATGATTCCTTCATCTACTATAACGATGTATTTGATGTTAATTGTGTGGTATCCCTAATAGGCACCTAGTAGTCTCCATTTAGGGATCTAACCCAATAATAGAAACACTAATATAGAGTTCCCTATCCAGTTTCGATATATGTTGAGGGGGATATTATTCTTTTTCCCCAGTCCAAATAATGTGGTTCTATTTCCTGGGGTTGTTCATATCCACTACTTCGACACCATTGCTCAGGTTTTTTCCCCAAATATAGTTTCTTCTATAACACTCCTCTCTCTTTTGAACACAATATAGGGAATATATCTTGTCAAATTAGGATTGTGATCCCAACCCTTAGAAATATATTTCACGTACAATATTTCTAACATTTAATCCTCTAGTATCTATTTTCTGGGTACTTCCCATGGTGATAAATTTTACCACACATGTGTTCTTACCCATAGTGATGAAATTACTGATAAACATGATGGTCCTCACTATAACACCATCAGAAATTCCTATGATGGAATCTAAATGATGCTGAAAAGAATACACTCAATGAATATCACATCGATCACTAGAGGTCAATTAGTTATCATATTTTATATATTACCCTTAATATATTATATTTGATGACATGATATGGTTCAAAAGTTATGTTTAGTTTCCCACCACCACATCTCCAAGGGAAATCAATAGATTATTAAGGACGTATTTTTTTAATATTGAGGTGTATATGGTTTTTAAATCCCTATGTATGTAATTATATATTATGGATACACATCATTATTTTCATGTACTTTACAAAAATCCACCCTCAATAACCAATCAAATCAATTACCTTGATTTATTAACTAGAGGTGGGGGATTTTCAAGATGAATTACTTGGTTTTTTGGAAGACCAATATCTGAATGGGGAAAATTAACTTTTAAAAGACCCTAAACATGTGTTGGGTTATAAAACCCCACAAAATAAATGAAAATGCTCCCACAAAATTATGGATGTATAAAGAATAGGATTAAATGAAAACTTGAGGAGAATATTAATGGAATCAAATTTAGAAAAATGAATAAGTTTTAAGTGTACTGAATTTTGGGAATTGTACGCATATGGGGTGTTTCCCATGAATGAAACAGTATGCGAATAACCCACAAATCATTGACCCATGAAGCATTGGTCCGTGAACCAGAAATATATTAATATAAATAATGAATGACATATTTCCCCCATGAACCATATCATTTCAGAATAGAGGTCTTTAAATTCCAACAATGAACCAAGGCCCCACAGACCACATAATTGGAGAAAATATGATGGGGAGGTGTTCCCCCATATATTTCCCCTACCAAATAAGTTCATGAGAAATGTGAAGCTGGTGGAATCCTCTGAACCATGTCGTTCACATGATTGTGGAATTTAATTCCATAATCTCAAAATATATCCACACGAAACTCATCCCTGCAAACAAAAATTTATCGAGTTATCCGCAGTTTAGACGATTTACCCAGGGGCTTCCATAGAAGGTGATGTGTGACCCATAGATAAAGCCTCCTAGGAACTCCAAAAAGGACTCTGAGAGGAGGAGAATAAATGTATATGCAGAAAGGAAGAAGGAGGAGGATCAGATTATTGGAGGGAATGATGTCTACATGTGGAATACTTCAAAAGAAAATGATTGGAAAAGTACATAACCATTAACAGTTTCTAGAAGGTAAAAAAATTACACAAACCATAAAAAGATGGAAGATTAATAATAAGGGAAAACTGAAAACTTAATTTGGGAACTATGAACTATACTCCATTCATGGATGAACTTCATGCAAGATATAGTGCTAGTGACACACTTCGCAATATGGAATTCTACATAGAAAATCAATATCTGGATGAAAACCTACCCTGTAGAGCATTCCACCACATGGAGTGACTCTTGCGCCGCGTAACACCAAATTATGCAGATGAACCTGAAACAGTGTTCCCCTACGATATGAAAACCACATATATGTTTGCAAAACACATTAGTACATGGATAATATCTAGGTCTGTGTAGAACCTCGGTACGTAGACATCCCCTCCACCTGTAGAGCAGTAAAACATGCAGATGGAACCCCACCCCACATGAACAAATGATATGTGGAGTAGGTTACCCTTAGGTTTTCCTCCGTTTGGTAATGATCAAACCCTTTTGTTTCCATCTACTATTATGAATCCCCTCTGCTAACCATTATATCAAAATCAAGGAAATGCCTCTTCCAATACCACTAAACCCCTATGAATAGGAAATCAGGCACATCAGCATTCCCTTATGAGTCTACATACCCATGGAAAGCAGAGCCATGTGGGAAATCCTAGCAAGGGTGTGGACACAAGGAGTTTCAATAATTATAAATTCACAAGTTATCATGGGGACCAAACATAGAATATTGATGTGAACCTCTTTGTACTCGGAATATAGTGTAATAATTATCTTCTTCATTCAATGAGGGACATTTATAAGTTATGGGGTACATTTATTCCATTCCTTTGGGCGAGAGTGATACTTTTCCCCTTTCTATGAACCAGCATTAGGGAACCCCAAATATGGTGACCCCATATCCTTTCCAATGGAGGGGGATCTCATGATTCTATCAACATCAGATCAGATATGTATAGATAGAATACCAAAAAATAGAATCCTAGATATCAAAATAGGTGAGAGTTGGCACATTCAAATCCCTTCTCTCCCTATTGTCGAGCTGTCACCCTGACCTTTTCTTCCATCGTCTTATTTTTCCATTAACTAAAAGGAGAAGGTGTGTGGTCTACCAGATCTATAGGTTAATCATATTTATCACAATCATAATGAATCTATTGGTCTTATAAGTTGACGATGATCACAATATCTACACCCTTCTCAATCAACTAAGATGACACTTATTCCTTCTCTTTCTAGGATATATAGGATGCCTCTCTGACGGCCTGAGCTCAAGTGGGATCTTTCCACATGTGTGCCCCACCCCAATGAACTACAAGAACATTAATTTCCTCTCTAAACTAGAAATGTATGGCCTCTATCTGATGGATCTAGATCGAAGGGAATCTTTTTCAAAGGCTAATCCTTAATCATGACTCCAAAAAACACAGCATC
Source organism: Viscum album (assembly GCA_963277665.1). Taxonomy (NCBI): domain Eukaryota; kingdom Viridiplantae; phylum Streptophyta; class Magnoliopsida; order Santalales; family Viscaceae; genus Viscum; species Viscum album. The sequence goes on from OY728143.1 coordinate 1,024,109,899, forward strand.
CATTATGGTGTAAGCCCCAATTTAAATGAATCTACATGGGTTCTGATTCCTCTAACGAGGATATGTAGGAAGCGTATATCCTAGGTTCTATCCTGATATCAAACCAACTCATGTCCTACCTATATGATGATAAACACTTGATCACCTCATAGTAGGGATTAAACAAGTGTTTTCTCATCAGTTCCCAACCCAAGCATATATATGGTATATCTTGCAACCTAGTGGTTATCTACATACACATTTCTGTGAGAAAACTAAGGATTCATAAACATATGAACATTTCTTTAATTTATAAGAGAGTCTCATATTAATCCTTAATTCCCCCCCACCAAGGGTTTGATCATCCTAAAATACCATCCTCTCAAATATGGTGTCCTTAAGTGGTGTTATCCAAATTTTCATCCAACGAGCTCCTGCCTTATGAAATACAACCCATGAATCATGGATACATGGGTATTTGGATGTTTCTGGATCCATGAATAAATTTGTTGAATACCATCCTAGAACATCATAACTAACTTGGAAATCTTAATAATAACAAAAAACTTGTTACTATCTGTCCATACATTTTGACCATTCACCTCGTATAATGTGAATCTGGTTGAAACAAAAATGGTGAACCTGACATGAAACATTATCCACGGTGGCAGTTTTAACCCAATGGTTACGAAAAAGAGGGTATGGCATTTTGGACCTTTTTGTTTTCCATTATATTCTATGATGTGAATCAGGTTGAAACAAAAATATTTAACCTGACATGAATCCATGTCCATGGTGGCAGTTTTACCCCGATTATAACAAACAAGAAGAAATTGAATGTTGGAAAACTTTTCCCCTATATAATATGATGTGAATCTAGTCAACAAAATTGTCAACATCACGTGAATCCTTAACCCATGTGGTGGCATAATCCCACCAAAAGTCCATTTCATCTATAAAATGGAAGAGGGGTATGATATATCCTCCATTGTGCATGTGATCAAGAGATTATACTTCAAAAGGTTTTTGTCGTTAGTATATGTCACATCTTTTGAAGGAATTTTATTGAGATATATTTGATCCAAATGGAATCTTGGAAACTTTCTCATACAATCACATCATTAGCTATATAACTGAGAAGATCCCTTATAAAAATGGATCTCATAGAAAACCGATGTCTTCAACATTTGGTCTGAAATGAATTAATTAATGAATACCTCAAAAAACTAAATTCTCTCTATGGTGGAAGCAGCAAGGCAGACCCTCCAATTGATGAAATCTCCTTAGCTACATTTTCAGATACATCCAACAATCCAACACATGACGACTCCACTTCACTTCTCTAATTGTTTTAGGAATATATTATTGGAAGATGAAAAAAATACAACCCTTAACTTTTATAATAAGATTACGTCGATGCAAAGTACATTATCCCAACTTCACAGAAACTCCACTCAAGAGGTCTTATTAGAGGATGTTTCCACCAGCGGCAGAAAAAATTAGTCTTTCCCTAAAACGGAAGCCACGCTAAGGGAACCCACTGATGTCTAATGGACACAAGACCGTCATACTTCTCGTTGATAGCGAAAAACAAATAATGGAGAGTATTTTATTACCATGTTTCTTGAGTATAAGGTCCAACACATAAACACGGTGGAATATAAAATGCATGAATAAAATTAAACCCCTCCCAATGAAGAACACCATGGATATATAGTGTCAATTTATGATTTGATGGACAACCCCATTATCTCCAATGAAGCTAACTAGTGAAATAGATTCACTAATAGTTCACAACACCCTGCAAGGTAGTGGAAATCTGTTTTGGTCAAAAGACTATATCAACAGAAAGTGTAGAAATAACATCAACAATAATACTAAAGTATCATTCATATAGAGGGAAGGTAATAGAGTAGCAGAAAAACATTATTCATTATATATTACTTTTTTAGAGACTATTGGGATACATACAATGGAAATCTTGAAACCTAGGGGTAGCATGATTTGAGCAGTTACCCTTGGTCTACACTATTTCAGGCCCCTACAGGGGAGGGTTAGTATTTTTTTTCTTTCAGTTTTTACCATCCATTTAAGAAAAAATTAATATTTATGATAGGAAGATGAAAATATATTCTAGTGATCAATAATCAATTAATCCAAATATAAAGGCATCTAGTTATAAGTAGGCCCAAATCCCGGATGACACACATCAAGATCTCAATCCAAATAGGGCGTAAAACTATTGTCATTCATATAAAATTACGGATGCCTAAGAATCCCAACAGTTAAATATTGGGTAAATCTAATGGATGATGAAAATTCCTACCAACCGTAATGAATCCCACCAGTCAAATAAAATGGCAATAAAATATGAGTCAAATCAAATTCCTAAATATGTACACAAATCCCACCATTCAAATATTTTGACAACCAGAGAAGATGACTTGAAGGTAGTGTCATTATAATATCCTGACATAGTATAAATTCCACTCCCACTTGCAACCCATGGAGTAATGAAGAAATCACAATCTTTTATTATGACATCAAAATAGGCATTTATACCCATTCCTTCCAAACATATGTCAACACATATTGGACATGACGAAATATCATATGTTGACCCAAGACTATATCCTCCAGAAGTGCAATACATCATTGAATTAGTGTAAAAATAAACGCGTGAGGCCCATAATATCTTCTACTACGGAAGGGTGATTCATCCATAAAATTAGATCGTCACCCTAGAGAAGACCTGCATCCCTACTCTAGTACATGGGGGTTCACGAACATATTATTTGATACAAGGACAACTCGGTCGAGAAGAAATAACTATTATAACTTGGGTAGGGATATCAAAATCTACATACTATTGGTAGTCATCTTCATCATTTAATTGATTTCGATGGTCCTCGACCGAGTTAAAGTTTACCCAAAAGAGAATATATTCCCCTCGTCGGGTCAAATTCAAGAAATCCCTCATATGTCGAGGCAATTGGGAATATGTTATAAGGTGTGTTGGATACTCTCTCTAAGAAAATTAATATCCTTTCCAAACTAGAGGGTGGTGTGGGCCCATACTCATCTTCCAAGCCACCATCATACCTTTCACATGTCAATGAGACTCTTGCAGACCCCACTACTTAGAAACATATCGTTAAAGATCATTCAAACCAGACAGATACATTAGAAGAGTCCATGGAAGAACAATAACAAGACACGATTCTGGTGAGAAGACAAGTGTATAGGAATGAAATACCATATATTTATTGTCCTATGACCATTTCATAGATCAATATACCAAGAGAGTCGTCAGAATTATATTTGTATAGCATTCACCATAATATCTGGACTACTCACTGACAGTTAAAATAGATTTAGTTTCACTACAATGGGTATGAATACCATGTTAATATCCTGAGAGATCATCATGATCAAATTGACATAGAATACATTCAATTTGCGTAGTGGTCACAATCGAAAATGTGAATGAATGTCCTTGTGCTGGCATGCCTCCATGCCCTACACAAGTTATGTTGCTTTATTAACAACTCCCCATTTGGTGTTGATATATGGGTATGTGGAGAACATAGATAAATACACTTCACCCCATTTCCCATCCTCTAGAACCCACTAGAATTGAGATCTTTCAATTTCATCATCCCTAGACGGATGTCAAATGATGTCCATGCTTCGGAAAGGTAGAATGCCCGTCAAGAAACGAACATGAGTAAGTCATAGAAGTATCAATCCCAACAAAGGAAACCCATTTAAAATATCTCAAACAAGGCCACTGAGAACATATAGTAGACCTCCCTTTTTTGGGAAACCAATATATGAGTAGTTCTAATGTCATAGATATAATACAATTCACTTAATGACCCAACACCATATCCATCTCACACTGGTGTGGGAATGCATGAGATCAAGTAGGTGGAAATAGTAGCAGTGTCCACTACAACATGAGATCAACCCCATACCATAGTTCTATGGGATGTTTTACAAAAACATAGCCTATAATAATAGTAAATATGTACTGAGGATAATCAACCAAAGAATAGGAGCAACACCAGCCCGTAGGGTAGGGGCATTTTTAACAAAAATTTCCCCCAATTGACATCTATTTTCCCCTGACTATTTTGAACAATAGATAGAGGGGCCACACATTCCATGCGGTCTCATGAATCAAATCCTATTGAACAAAGGCACAATGTATGGTCATATCAGGGATCCCATTGAGTTAATCATAAGCATGGAATATGAAGAGTATCACAGAATGTCCAGAGAAGATCCAACAAGTGACGTAAGAATCTCTCCTACCATTCAAAACCTTCCACACCACCCCCAATGTGGTATCCATAAATTATCATCATGGACATCATCCCCACATACCTTGTTTAAAATAATACAAATAATGAAGAAATTACATATTAAAGTCCTCTCCTAGATACGGTCCACACCGAGCCTAGAGGTGTGTATAGTAGAAACCAAAGAGTTTTCTTTAATCTGGGATCATTTTTAGTAAATCCACTACCACCTCCAATTAAAATCACAAATAAGGTGATGAATAAGAACAATGCCTATGAAACACCTCATTTTCCTACAGGGGAATATTTCCCCCACACATGAGGAATTATTCCCTCAACAGGAGGAAGAAATGAAAGAGCTAAGGCATCTCAATGATAAGCTACTAAGAACAAGCCATACTTATACGTATGTTACTTATATGGAGCATCAACAGACACATCCATTAGATTTACCTCGACCACAGAGGCTCATCCTGATGGATAAAGCAAGGCTGGAATGCTCGTTCAAGGAAACTTCAGGACCACATGTCTACCTCATCCCAATCCGAGAAGTGTGTCATGATTTCCCTCTATTGGGGAAGAAACCTGAAGTAATTCGTGAGAATCAATAATGGAATCCCTCATGTGGGTATCCGCATCATGTTCAAGATTCACTGGCACATCCAATATTTCCACCATTTCCACCCTTTCAAGCTTAGGTCTAACAGGACATGCATCAAGGCATCATGAATACAATCATGTTATTGACATTTAAAATGGATAAAATAGAAGGAAGATGCACTCCAATACCACTAGAATGAAAGCCCTAACATAATTGGGTAAAAAACGTCCCTTCACCACCAAATTTTGAGAACCTTGTGTTACTAGTATTCAATGGATCATGGGACCCAAAGAAACATATAATTCACTACTGTTGCTATTTTGATCCTATGATGGGAACCCCAGAGCAATAAATTGTTGTGAGGCTCAAATGCATTGTGGAAACCCTAAAAGGTTCAACCTTGAGGTGGTAAAAATATTTTCAAGATAACTCAATAATAGGATGGGACGATCTCTAGTTAGAGTTCCAATTCTAGTTCAGCTAAACATTTCCGAATAACCACAGTCAATGACCTCCTGAATTGAAAATAGAGTGACCTTGTGTGAGTCTCAGACATCATATCCAGATTGATGTGTCTTACTTACTCCATGAACCAGACTCTCTCCAATGACGAGATGTTTTCCACGTGCATAGATGATCTCAGTGATGAGTTTGTAATAACACTCATACATGTGGAGTGTACATGTGGGTTCCATGATATTTGCACCATCTCTCAAAGGATAAATTATTCTCTCAACGGACTAATCTCAGGTACTAGGAATCTCCATCAGTCCTAGTAAAAATTGTTGGATGAGCAGAAGAGGATTTTATAAGGCTTAATCCCCTTGAAACAAGTCCCATATCCAAGGACCCCACCCAACTATGAAGGTCCCTATAGACATTAGTAACCGCAATCTCCTCATAAAGAGGAGTTAAGGGAGTCTAAATTATTTTTTTTTTGAATAATTCAGAAATAGATTGTATTCAATCCAAGATGATCTAGTATGTGGATACTTTTTAGTCTCCATGAATTGAAACATTGTACGGAATTCAGAAACAAAGCGGGATAAGGAGGTAATTCTATATGATCATCTAGATTACAGTCCCTTAAATTGGGTATTGGGACACAAAATCCAGGATTCTTTTATCTTCCCAGAATTCCTACAACAGATGAATGATTTTGGCCAACTGAATATGGGTCCACAACCCACAAAAGTGGAATATATTTCCTGCATTGATCTGGATGAAGAGGGGTAGTGGAAAAAATTGGTTAAGAAAAAGGATAAAAATTTAATTACTTAGTTGAATCTAAAAACCACCAACTGATCCAATGATATCCACCAAGGAATGTTGATGCAAGAAACTATACCTCTAATATCTCGTGATGCAACACAATCGACATCCTCAGTCCAATAATCCTCCAAAGGTCAAACACCCAAAAATCCATCCAATTAGAAGGAAATAAAGCATGGGAATGATGATTAAATTTAACCAAATCCATACTTTAATTTGGCACTCTTAGATTTCTTTCCAGCATATATAAAGATATGGGAACCGCCCCACTAAAAGGCACCACCAGGGATAGATGATAAGGCTAAGAAATCATCATAAAAGGAATTGATTTTGGGCTCCATCAATATCATCTACATGATGGATCCCCTATCTGATGATGAATTATCGAACATAAATCCCCGATCTTAATTGGGTGACCAGAGGAAGAAACCAGAGAGGCTTGAGATATCAAGGGAGGTGCAAACATGGATGAAATAAAGCCTATAGTCCTAGCCCCACTCTAATCATCTGCATTTCAGAAACATGTAGAATGACCCTCCTTTGTATCAAACAAGGAAAATAAAATAATACATCCCCAAAAAAAATTCACTAGTAAAATCCTTCTAAAATATACATCATAAGAAGAACAAATGACTTATTTTCATCGACATGAAATCAGACCAGCCCAACCTTAATATGAGATGTGTAGAAGCACCATCATCTCCTACTTTAGTGGTCACACTATCTAATTTCAATAATCATGTAGTTAATGATCCTATGAAAGATAATCCCCAATCTAGGATGATATCTCCTTTACATCAAAAATATGATATTATAAAATAGTTATCTTTAGTACTAAAAATTCTCTCAATCATGGATTCACTAAATCTATCAGCAGATCACAGGGATGCTAAAATCAAAGCATTGTTAAGCCCCCGTGTTTTTGAAGAGGAGGTGGTTGTTGTTAAAGTATAATGGACAGAATCAAATCCTTTATAATTCCACAATGTCATCTTCATCATAGATTATAATGAATACTCTATCATGGATGGATACATCAAAACCTTATATGTGTCTGGAATATTAAAAGGCATTAAAATACAAGAAATCTTCATCGATAATGAATTTGGGTTTAATCTCCTCCCATTGAGGACACTCTGTTAGCTACACTACAATGAGGTTGATCTGACACCATGCACTAACACCCTGTTGGGATATGAAAAAGGTGAGCAAAATATGTTAAGCCAAATCAGGTTTGAAACCCAGTCCTGTGACTTTATTGCTCAATCAGAATTTCTGGTGGTCCAAAATAAGATGGCCTTCAATGCCAAGATATAGAGGACATAGATACATTAACACACAGTAATACCCTCCTCTTACCATCATTGCCTCAAAAAAAGAATTAATGGACAAGTTCGGACACATAATGATGAAAATCCCCATTCGAGTCCTAGGAGTTATACTACACTGATTCAGGGTTCTATGATCCAAAGGGGAAACAATGCTCACTTGATGGAGTTGATTATGTTTCTACCACATACGGTTTGGAAATGTTTCCCACCATTCCCCTAAAGTATCTTTGGAAAGAATATATAATTCCCATTAATTAAATTGAAATAAAATGTCCAAATAAAAACATGTATTCTATAGTCTTTATCATTTCTGTTATGGTTTCCTAGATTGATAACGATGAAATGCTCACTTACTCTCAAGATAAGAGTGTGGATTTGAATGAAAATTCTCCCTAACTATCATCAAACCCCGAGATACTCCCATATCACCCACTAAGGAGGGAGGAAGTGTATCTTCACTCAATGTAGTTGAGGAAACTATTTTAATACTCATTACAACACTACTAGAGAATCCTCAGTCGATCATCAAGGCAGGTGTGGTGGATTTTCTTAGAAACACCAAAATATAAATTCTCACCATTATTATGGAAGAATATTTATAAATATTATTTCCAAATAATAATTAAAAGATGAAGTTTATTAGAATGTAGATATGGAATAATAAAATGACTTGAGGGATTCTCCTCCATTATTTAAGGAAGGAATATCTACTAAAATTGATAAACATGAGGAAGTAAACATGGGTATGGAAAAAACCCACGACCCAGAACAGTTAATGCGGCCATTACTTCAAAATAGAAAAAGATATATGTCTCTTCATAGTATTAAAATTGATATTTGGTTCCTAGAATTATATAGAAATTCTAGTTTTGGATCTAGAGGTGGCCACTCACCACCTCGGCTTGCTAGAGGACCACCATGGTTACAATAATGCCACAAGAAGGACTCATACGACATATGATTCCATAAAAGAGGATGAAGTTGAAAATCTCATCAAATCTAACTTCATTATAGAGGTCAAATTCCCCATTTGGTTAGAATAAATTTTTTCCATCAAGAAGGAAACTGGTGATATTTGGGTCTGCATCGATTTCATGGACCTCAACTAGCCATGCTAGAGAGATGATTTACCAGTCCCAATCACAGAATTGTTGATCGATGGATCTATTGGATATCAGGATCTATCATTCATGAAATATTGTTCATCATATAATCATATCAGAATGTCCCGATAATATGAATAATCCACCACATTTAGGGATCCCTAGGGAGTGTTTTTCTACAAGGTAATTCCATTCGGTTAGAAAAATACCATTGCATCATATAAGATCACTATGCAATGCATTTTCAAACCCTTACTGGGAAATTTGGTTTGAATGTTATTTTGATGATCTGTTGGTAAAATCACAAAAACACATGGTTCATCAATCAGATATTTAAATAATATTAAATAAAATATGATAGCATAGTCTAAAAATGAACACCTTGAAATGTGGGTTTGGTGTTACCTTAGGAAAATTCCTCAGCATTACCATACAAAACCAAGGAATCAATTTCAATAATGTGAAGAAATAGTAAATCATTGGCATGTAACCTATTTACAATCTCACTAGCATGAGCAGACACTAATGAAACTTGTCCTACATTTGACGCTTTATATCCATCCATATAGGTAGTTTCATTCCCTTCATCGGGTTGATAGAGAAAGGCTATGATATCAAGGGACTGAAAACTATCAGGAAGCGTTGGACAATATCATGAAATATCTCTTAAGTCCAATGGTTCAAATTCAGCCTCTTGAAGGAAGTCCACTAATTCTATATGTAACCTCATTGGGGTGACAACTATGCACATTCCTTATATAAAAGAATTATGCCGATAACAATAATAGTATCTATAACATCATCCGAACCATGATCGATACTGAGACTCTTTATTTAGATATAAATAACAGTTGGCGTGCATTAAAATATGGTGTCTAAAAGTTTATTATTTACTTAACGGACCACAAAGATAATCATGTATCATGTAGTAACCCGATGAAGTATACTATCTGGCATCCAATGATAACTGGACGCTTATCACAATGTGCGGTCAACCTGCAACAGTTTGATATACAATTCATACCATCGAAATCCATCAAAGGCCGACGAATAATAGAATTCATGGTCGATCATCCAAAAAAGGGTGACCCAATTAGATATTGAGCTACCTTTTGAGGAAGTGTACTATATTATTGAGAAATCTTATATGTGGGAAATGCACCTTCACAACGCATATAGAAGTCCAATTGGAAAAAGAATGGAAGAACCCAAGTTCAATAAAGTCGATCTAAGAGACATACTCATATCCTGAGAAAAAGTTGTTTTTCAAATTCCTTCCAACTTTCAAACGGATGAATGAACAAAAAAGTAGTGTACGAGGCCCTTATTACAGGTACATATCTAGCACTTCATGCACAAGGTGAACACCAAAAGATTAATGGAAATTCAGAACTGGTAATCATGAAATTCAATGGTGACGGTGCTATTAAAAAAGAGGAGTTTATCCATTTGATAAACCCTGTTTATGAAATTGTAATGTAGCAAAATTTTTGCATATATTTTTTAATTATATGGAATTATATAGAGACCATGAAATCTAACGGCATGGGATTCTGAGGCTGCAGTGCCTAGAATGATCCATCGAAATATGTTATGTTTTAAATAGCGCGTGTGAGTTCTTTTCATGAAAATGTTGAATATCTCTAAAATATTTTCCCAGATCATAAATCTAAGGGCACCATTGTGTTCATGATAGAGTTGTTTTTGTATGCGCGACTTAAGATTAGTCGGCATAGGCCTCTGGTGAGAAAACTCGAAAATGTCATAACTGTAAATAAATTAATTAAATAAAAATTATTTATCTTTCAAATGCTTATATTTCATGAATGGTGACTCAGATTAAAAATCTAATAAAACTACTAAAATCATGAGTGTATTTTTTATATTTATAAGATAATGATTTTTTATTTTATAGGAAACCAGGAGAAGATAGTTTTTGGCCGTAAATAAAATAATAATGTGACAATTATTTTATTGTAAAATCTCTAACTTCTAAACTATAACTCAGATAGAAAATATGAGATTACCGTTGATCTTTTGAGGGAGTGTTCCCCTTAGGAAGAGGCTAAACTCTATCATTGTGGGTTGAGGGTGAACGTAAATAATTGTTTAGCATTTTTAAGTCACGTTCACTATAGATGCCAGTGTGGTTTTCTATCATTTGATCCAGTGCTCAGAATTGAAATATAAGGGCATTGTTGAATTCAGAGCACCAGGATTATCTTAAGGGAGGTTTGACTTTGAAAGTAGTGGTTTGGGAGAAATATTTAGTTTTCATACATTTAGAAGAATAATAAAATAACATGTAAATGTTATTTTATTTTAATCCAATGGTTGAGCAGTTGTGGCGGGACCGCTAAGTTGTCAAGCCATTTAATGGCATCACCCTCTATTTTTGTAACCACTCTATTAATATATTGGGGGTGAATGAATTAACATATTAATGTGCCTCATTAAAGATACATTGAGTTAATATTTAATCCTCAATCTATTAAAATGGAGCTTGGGATGGGTTTTTGGCGCAACTTCGTCAAGAGAGGAACTTCGGGAGAAGTACTACGATGTCTTCCACTGATGAAGAATGGAAGCATGGATGTCATTGGAAGGATCGATCTAGGATTGACGAATGTTGACGACTTCAATGAGTGGCTACTCTTCACCACCCACTATAGAAACTTCAACCAACAGTTCTCGATGTAGGGGGTTTATTATTAATGTTATCATTGATGAATTAATATTGCTCCTGCTTGTTATGATGTAAATGATGAGGGAGCATGCCCATAGAACAAAGCTCAGACCCTCAGCCGCTTCGTTTCTTTATACATTATTCATGGGGACTATTTTCAACATGATATGATGTAGCAAATAGGAGGCACACAATGGAGGTGGATTCCCGAGAGCACCATAGGAACATCCGGAAGGAAGAATGGACCACTAGAGCTCACTCAGTGGCCCGCGGAAGATCCATCGGCTCGACATCATCGAATGACACTGGTAGCCAGCACTCACCGGTCATAGATTTGGGTGGCGCCACATGCATCACAACAGATAGAAGTGCAGCCTACTCGTGGGAAACAATAGAGGAGGGAGGCAATGCGCTATCGCACACCATGGTGATACAGTCCACAAATTAGAAACTGCAGTGATGGAAGGGGACTCGCACCCTGCGGGTCTTGTGGACCACCAAGCTGCGCCACCTGGAACTACCAATAAATGAGCCAAAAGACCCTTTGAGTCGTTCGAGAGCCAGACCGTGAGACCCCCATGCGGGGCTTGCCAGCCGGCTGTTCGAACCGCCCCGGCCCGGCTGAGCCGGGCCCGTCCAGGCCGAGCCCCAGCAGTCCAGCCAAACCAGGCCCAACACAGCCAGTTTGGGCTAGAACGGGATGGACCCAGACTAGACCTAGAACCTTTTCCGGCCCATGTATGATTAAATGGACATTTCTAGCGAACCAGACCTCCGTTTGATGCACCATCTACAGCTCTATGATCATTGGTGCAAGACGGTTCTTTTGAGATACCCGATGCATGTCTGGTAGATATTTGGAGTACATAAGGGTTGGATTGACACTAGATCATACTGATCCCTCGAAATTAAAATGCCAACAAATTATAGTCTAGGCATCCGGTTGATGTGTTGTCTGTAGTATTGGAACCCTTAGGATATAACAGATCATTGGGTAACTTCCAAATGAGAATTAGATCCAGTTGAGATGTGACATATGTCTTGAGGATAAGTTTCTCCTATAAACAAGTGTACTATGAACGGGAATCCTACGGCTTGCTGATATGTGAATAGTGAAGAGTGATTCTATGTGAATTGTCATCTAGTGATTCTGGGTGAATCAGCACCTAGTGATTCTGTGTGTATCCTCACCCAACGATTATATGTGAATTAGCATCAGGAGATTATTTGTGAATAAGAACCCAATGATTATGTGTGAATCAGGACCAAGAGATTCTATTTCAATTGGCACCAAGATATTCTATGTAAATCAACACCCATAAATTCTGTGTGAATTATCATAGAGTGATTCTAAGTGAATCAGCACCAAATGATTTTGTGTGAATATGCACACAACAATTCTGTCTGAATTAGCACATATCCATCCTGTTTTGGCCTTACTGGGGTTAGTACTTATCAATCATATGTGTGTCTTACATGGGATAATACGTATCAATCCTATGTGGGATATCAGCAGTGCCTCTATACAGTGTAAGTTGATATAGCCTTAAGACTAATCATATGTACAATTGTACTCAGTTATACCTGGTTTGAGCTGTGTCTTTTTCATGTGTATTGTGATTGAGAGAATGATTTTGATTTACCTTTATTGATTTCTAAGAGACCTTCAAGGGCCTTGGGGTCACTACATGGTATTGTTATTCTCACCCCTACATGGGTTTCGCCCTCACCTTGTTGTGTTCTATGAAGATGATGAGCAGGCTTGACTGAGACTCAGGGAGCTAGGACAAGATGGTGTATGGAGGTGAGGGTTGACATGGAGAACAATGGAGATGATATATAGCTAGCCATCAGGTAGGATCCCCGATGGACGATATCAATATCTATTTTCTATTTTAATTTCTATTTATATATTATTATTTGGTCTTGTATTTCGTGCCCATTACTTTCAATACATACTATTACAATTAGTTGTGGTTACTAGTTGTGGTTTCACCTTAATCTTCTGTTGTGTTTTACTTTTTCATAGTGTACCTTTCTTGTGTGCATTCCGGATTTGAGAAAATCTCATCCCATTTTCAGAAAATTCATTTTTGGTGCTAGTCTCCAACACATGTCCTATGGGTGGTGGGCTTGGGGTACTCATGGCATGTGCTCTGGGAGACAAGAAGTGACAAAGTGGTATCAAAAGAGTCAGTTCTTCAGAAGAACTATGAGTCTGATGTTTCCAATGGTGAAATAGTGTTATGTGCTATCAGTGTGGTTTTTAGTTTGGGGATTCTAGTGTTGGTGAGGTGACCAACATATCCATACTACAGGACTTTGAATTCTGATTTTCGACTCGGTGCACGAAATCATTAATTGCATGCATTTTGGTATTCTTTTACTTTTGATCTCTTTTGAGTCATCTCACCAGGTATAACTTATTTATTATGCTTCATCGTTATTCTCATTCAAGATATCTCCATGAAGATATCTAGCCAGGATTCCAATCCGTGACCATGAGGATGGTCCATTGTGTGATGAGGTTTTAGTACTAGGACTGCTGCCCGAGATGGTAACTTCAGGAAATGTACCAATGACACCATTGCACATTGGTCAGCAATTACTTCCAAAATTATCAGTTGAGGACACATATAGGCTCAGTTCCTTACACGAGTATCAGTTGCATAGACCCCTCATATTCTGAGGCAATCCCAACTCAAATGCGACTAAGCAATGACCTGAGGTGGATACCGAGTTTCCATCTTTCCATGGCACCGTTTGATTAGGTGGTGGTCCTGGAAGTGAACATGCTATAAGGATCTACAGGGCGATTGCAGGGTTAAGATTAACCATAACATACGATGAGGTTACTTTTTTGTGGACAATGTTTGAGAAAAACTTATTTGAATGGAACTCTTTCCATAAAAAGCTACAGGGTATGTGTTCATAAGAGCTTCAACAGTATTGACAAGATTACAAGTCGGTAGCTAGATATTCATCGAGGCATATCAATTATTCCAGGTACATGAATAATAATATACGGATAGTACTGTATGGCACAGGATTTCGAGTTAAATGTGTTTTGGGATATCTAAGCCCAAACTATTCCTATGTGCATTACTACATATATTAGAATGCTATAGAGAACATTTGTGGTGTAATGTTCTTTTTTGAGCAGTAACATCCATAAGATGATAACATTTGTAAATCAAGAAATTGATGGAACACTCAGAGACTTGGGTTTGTAAACTGTTTTAGGACGGGGAAGTGATTGGAACAGATGAATTTGTAGGGTAGAATATGTGGAAGAGGAGTTAGGAGAGAATAATGAGGCGGTATACATTTTACATGTTACAACCACCACCCCAATGTGGTTCCCACAAGCCTCAGGGTATTTGATGATAGGGGAAGAGAGTAGCTACAAGCAACCAAGGAGTGTGTCCCATGGGATCTATGAATGATACATTGTATAGTCTGTTTCTACTACTAGCTACCATAATTAATAGACATAGGTACTGATCATTCCTTCTTGTTTTGAATCATGTTCAATAACTAGAGTTTACGGTCAAACCATTCACATGACCCTTAATTCTGCAGATACCTATGAAAGGATACTTGATAATCACACTTATGCCAATGGTGTGATCTGACCCTTGAGGTGATAGTATCAGTCAAAACCTCTTGGTGGCAGTTACGAGGACATATGACATTAGTTTTTGTATAGACTTGTCATCCATAGTTCATGATAATATTGATTATTTTAGGAAAAATCGTTATGTTATATCTACAACATTGGAATGGGGGTTTTCATGGACAATGAAAAAGGAACTATAGGTTTTGTGGGTAAAACTCATGCATAGGAGGGTGTAACTAATCTCTCTTGAGTTGGTCATACACACCCCTTTGGCATCAGGTGTTTTGAGTTTTCATATCCTAATAGTAGTGGCAGAGTGCTGAAATGTCCTTTCAAATGATGTATCCATGATTACCTCACTACAGGGAGAAGGAAATTTTCATTAGCTTTTACTTAGTGATAGAACAAATATCTAAAACAACATATCATATGGCTTCTGTGGAGCTCCAGAAGCAAAGCGAATAGTAGGTAGAATGGTTTAATGTTTACTCTGATCACAAGAGTCTCATGTATTTCTTATCACAAAAGGACATGAAACTGAGATGGCAGTTATGGGTGGAGTTCATCCAAGACTATGATAATGAAATAGTCTACACTCCTAGGAAGGGGAACATGGTGGAAGAAACACTCATCAAGAGGTCTCAGTTGTAGTATCTATGTGAGGATATAGAGAAGCTAGTCGCATTGAAGTTATCCTTCATAGATAGTGTTAAAGAAACTTACCTCTATTATATGAATATCAATCCCATAATCCTTCATCATGTTCGAGTGACACAGCTTGGGGACATTGATTGCAAGTCCAGATGTTCCCAAGTATCCTCAGGGAAGTCTAATAAATGATTTTCTGAAGGTGGGGAGAATTTTTTTTTCTTTATAGGACGCACCCTGTTACCATTGATGCTACAATTGGAGGTGTTGAGGGAGTTTCATGCATCCCCTTTTGATGTACATTTGGGTGTAGAGAAGATGTACCAGGACCTTCGGTGTTAGTACTGGTGGCCATGGATGAAGAATGTGATTGCAGTGTTCGTGTAATGATGGATATCATGTCAGCAAGTGAAATCTGATCACCATGTTCCATCATTCGTGAGAATAGTGTTTTAGCCCCATTCTAATGGTCATACAAAGCAGACATTACAAACCATGGAGTAAATGCTTCATGCATGTGTCCTAGTTATTTTTCACAATAGAAAATTCCACCTTTCACTGGTGGAGTTCACATACAACAATAGGTATGACTCCACCCATGGAATGGCTCTGTTTGGGGCCCTCTATGGCTGACTTTGAAGGTCACCACTATCTTGGACAGACTGAGGGAAGTTAGCACTCTAGGGTCCTGTGATTGTACGGGCTGCAAACTAATAAGGAGACTGTATTCTAAGAGAGTATGAAGGCTAAAAAGAGTAGGAATAAGTCTTATACCCATAGGAGACAGAGAACCTTAGAGTTCTATGAGGGATACCATATCTTCCTATGGGTCTCACCTCGATGAGGATTGCAGAGATTCAGCTGGGGCGTCAAGCTATCTCCGAGGTTAATTAGACAATTCTAAATTCTCCACAGTGTCAGTGAAGTGGAGTAACTCCTAGCTCTTCCCTGCAGTTGTACCACGTCAAAAATGTTTTCCATGTGTCTTAGCTAAGGAGATATGTGCATGATCCATCGCACAATATCTATTAGGTTGAGTTATACTTTGACGAAGGGAGTGACTTTTATAGAGTTCCCAATGGAGATAGAGGATCAATAGGAGAGTGTACTTTGTGGATGGTCAATCCCACTGATGTGACTTTGGGGGAAACACAGGAACCTCTAGGAGACCACATGGGAGTGGGGGGTCTCAGATTCCTGCTCAGTACCATCATTTTTTTATTTGACATTGTTTTGGATTTGGGCGACGTAAAGACCTTAGATGGGGAGAATTTAATTTCTCAATATTTCCATATAATATTTATTATTTATATTTAATTATTTTGAGATCGTGAAATCTGACATCAAATGATTCAGAGGCTCGGAGTGCCCAGAACGATCCGTCGAAAAATGATATATTTTAATTAGCAAGCATGAGTGATTTTACTGAAAAACATAAATAAATATTAAACGGGTTCTCTAATAAGAAATATAAGGGCATCGTTGAATTCAAGAGGAAGGGTGTACCATAGGTGGGACTTATGTTTTTTTGGCACAGTTATCCTGTGAGAAAATCTGAAAATGGCATAACTGTAAATAAAATTATTACATAAAAAATATTTTATTTATCAAATGATTGTAACCCACGAATGGTGAATCGGATTAAAAATATGGGACCACCGCTGAACTCATGGGGGTATTCTTTCTTTAGGTAGATAGTAACGTTGGTCGGAACGGTCCACCAGTGGAATTTAGTTTTTTTCCATAAATAAAATATTTAAGTGAAAATTATTTTATTGTAAAATCCTTAACTTCTAAACGGTAACTATGATTGATAATCCTAGAATACCAAAGATCTCTTGAGTGAATTTACCCCTTAGGGAGAGCCTAAACTTTACCGCAGTGGGTTGGGGGTGTATTTAATGAAAATTTGAACTTTTATTAAGGTATGTTCAGTAAACGTGCAGGCGGAAGTTTTATATTTTTAACCAGTAATCCGAATCGAAAAATGTGTGCACCTTTGAATAGGTAGTGCCAGGATTCAATTAAGGGAGGCTTTACCTTGACTACAACTGGTCGAGGGAAAATGTTTGTTTTTCAGATATTTGAAAGAATAATAAAATAACATGAAATTGTTATTTTATTTTTCTCTTACAGTTGAGCGGCAGTGGTGGGATTGCTGAGTTGTCAAGCCATTTAATGGATTAAACATAAATTTTTTGTAACCAAACTATAGATAGATGGGAGGTGCATTGATAAACTTATTAATGAACCCCATTAAAGATAAATTGCATCAAACTCTCATCCTATGTGTATTTAAATGGAGCTCTGGATGGGTTTTTGAAAAGCCTTCATCAAGATAGGTACCTCTTGGAAGTACCATGAAAACATCCACCGATGAGGAATGGATGCTTGGAACACGTTGGAGGGATCGTTCCAGGATCAACGAACATCAGCAACTTCAACAAGATATGACTCTTCACCATCCACAACTATGACCGCATCCAATGGTTCTTGAGGTAGGGGTTTTATTATTAATGTTAACTTTGATGAATTAAAATGGATCCCTCTTGTTATGATGTTATTGCAGAGGGAGTGGGCCAAACGAACAAGGCTCAGACCATCCACAAATCCATCTTTTGATTATTTCATTGTAGGGACAATTTTCAACTCGAAAAAAAGTAGAAACTGAGAGGCACGCAATGACATCATCATCATGGGAGGGGCATAGGTGCATCCGGAAGGAAAAACGGATCACCGAAGCTCACTCGGTGGCCACGGAAGATCTGTTGGCACGACACCGACAACCAGCGCTGGTTACAAAGGTGGTGGTCAGAAATCATTGACCGCAGATGAGGGATACCCCACTCGGCCCCATGGCGGACATACGTTAGGTCGTCTCACAACCAGCCGTGAATGAGGGATGTGGCACGTCATCATGTGTCGTGGCGATGAATGTCGCAGCATCAAAGCTATTGTTATTTTGTTCACAGTGAAGGGAGGGGACCCAATCCCTATGGGTACTGCAGACAACCAGGCGGCGCCACCTAGCGCTGCCAATCATAGAGCCAAACGACTCTTTGACTCATTTAAGAGGAGGACCGTGCAACCCCTATGAGGGTCGCGCCAGCCGATGGGCTGAGCCGCCATGGCCCAGCCAAACAGGGTCAGTCCTGACATAAACAAGGTTTGGTCAATCCAACTAGCTCTGCCTGATCAGGTCGGACTGGTCCCAGACCGCTATCAGGCCCAGATACTCTTAAAAGTCCATATCATGTGAACCAGACGTCTATTGGATGAACTGTTTATGGTGATGGGATCCTTGGAAGCTGTCAGAACATTTGAGATACTCAACGTGATATTTGGAGAAAATCGAAGTACATTATGGTTGGATTGACCCCAAAACAAACCGGGCTCTCGACAGTAAAATGCCAATAACTTACATACCTGGATTTCGGTTGACACATCATCTATTGTGTTGGAGCCCTTATGATATGACAGATCCTATGGTAACATCCACATGAGACATAATTTTAGTTAAGATACGACTAATGGCTTGAGGAGTGGATTCTCCTATAAACAAGAGTATAATGATCATGAATCCTATGATTGGCTCAGACTTGAAGAAATAAGAGTGATTCTATATGAATCAGCACTGAGAGATTCTATGTGAATCAGCACCCAATGATTTTGTGTCAATCATCACCCATATATTCAATGTGAATCAGCACCTAGGGATTCTATGTGACTCAGCACCGAGTGATTCTATGTGAATTAGCACCCAGCAATTCTGTGTGAATCAACACCGAGCAATTTCATATGAATCAGCACCCAACGATTATGTGTGAATTTGTTCCCAGAGATTCTATGTCAACCAACACCATGAAATTATATTTAAATATGCACCAAGTGATATTGTGGAATCATCACCCAATGATTCTCTTTCAATCAGCACATATCAATATTGTGTGGGTCACTTAGGGGTTAGTACCTATCGATCATGTGTTGGTCTTGTGGGGGTTAGTACCTATCGATCATGTGTGGGTCAGTAGCAGTTCCTCTTGATAGTGCAAGATGATCTAGCCATAAAACTAATAATTTCTTTACTGTAGTTAGTTATATAGAATTTTAGATATATCTTTTTCTTGTGATTTTTGATTGATATCATGCTTGAAGTTATCCTTTTTATAATTATAAGAGACCATTGGTTGTCTCGGGCTCCCTACTGGGATTGTTATACTCACCCCTGCACAAGATTCGCCTGTACTTTGTTGTGTCTTGTATAGATGATGGGAAACCATGTCTGAGACTCGAGGAGCTAGTACATTAAGTTGGATGGTGGTGACAGTTGAAATTGAGAGCTATGGATATGAGATGTACCTACCCATCAGGTAGGATCCCCAGTGGACGATCTCATGAGTTATTTTTTTCTATTATAGTTGTATCTTTTTAGCTGCGTTTGTATTCTGACCCATTTACTTTTAGTACATACTATTACATGTAGTTGTGGTTACTAGATATGGTTTCACCTTACTCTTCCATTGTGTTTTACTTTTTCATATTGTACCCTGTTTGTGTGTGTAAAAGTGTTGAGGCAATACCTTCCCATTTTCAGGAAATGCCTTTCTAGTTCTTGTCACCAACCGTGGCTTATGGAAGGCGAGATTGGGGTAGTCATGACACAGACCTTAGGAGCCAGGTCATGAAAAAAATTATGGAATAATTCCCGTCAAATATGACAATGAATTATGTACACCGGTCAAAAAAATTACAAGCCGATGCATTGGAAAATGTTTCCACGGCTCTTGCGACATAGATCAGAAAAAAACTATCAGTAGTATTTCCCACCAATGGATGGTCTTACCATTCGTTCATGCCAATATGGATGAAATTAATGAAATCAGTACCATCTCTATGTCATATGGTCTTACCACCAATTGGATGATTCCCATTGTAGATCTCCTTTAATGGGGAGTGGTCCCACTAGATTGGGAAAGAATAGAGAAAATATGGAGACATCAAGTCAACTTCATAATGTAAAACGAAACCATCTAGTAGATGGTTTATTATACAAGAGGACATGATGGATTCCTTCTTAGGTGAATAGATGGGGATGATACAACTTTCATTATAAAATATTATCATACTGGAAACTGAGGTTCACATCAATCAGTGCCCATGGAATCATAGCATATTTGAAGGATATGGTATTATTATACCACTATGTTATATGATTACACCACATTAACCATGAGTTGTCATTCCTACTATGTTCATGAATATTTCATCCATCAACACTAGAGTTTCTCTAAAAAACTAAGTACTACATTACTTTTTCCATATGAGGGATATACATCATGAGACTATACACCCCCACCTCCAGGTCCCGGAAATTCAAAAACATTCTAACAATAGTAGACTTCTTTTTCAAATGGGATGATGTTTTTCCTCTCAAAGTGGCTGAGGCATGAAATATTTTCAACATTTGAAAATCCATCATAACCACCAGGTTTGGTGTCCTTCACATAATACTGATGGAAAATCGAACCAATTTATGCACTATTGAATTAGAAAAACTCTACCATTAGTATGGCATCAAAGCCAACCATTCATCCATCTATCATGAAACAACAAACTGACTGATATATTTCATCAAAGAGACCCTATCCAATATAATAATGTAAATGGTTGACAAGGAAAATAAATTAAGGCTGGATAATCTCCTCTATAATCCGTGGACATACCGGACCTTGCCTTCACTACCACTTGAGAAACCCCTTACTCATTAGTACACCAAATTGTTGTAGTTATACCCATTTATGTACACCTACCATCATTTCATGTGGACATCTGTGATCAAAATTCCATATATGAGTAGTCCCAAAAATGGTTTGATGAGCTTGAGAGGTTAGATGAGAAGATATTTCACACATTTCACCATTAGAAAGCATAATGGAACTATATTGTATGTGCCTGCAATAATAAGGTCCGCCTCTGGTGTTTCTTTATTTGAGAAATGGTTTTCATCAATATAACGCTGATGATACTTGAAATGAAACCACCATTATTGGATCCAAAATGGGAAGGACCATATGTTATACAAATGTTATACTCTATTGGAAAATATGACTTAATTTCAATGGATTTACATCCAACCACAAATCCTACTAATGTGATGTTTTTTTGAGACATACATTATGTCATCATAATGAAATCATCCAAGCTTCGTTATGTTATTCTTTTGAGAGACAAAAAAAATTTATGTTACATGATGTTAAATTGTAGAGAAGTGGTTATAATGACCTGAAATTAAACTGCATGATAATGTAGCCTTATATTAAAAATCTTAAAATTCATAATGACATATACACCAACTTTGTACTACGTTAAACTACATAACATCTTCTTCCTTACTCCAAGACATTACATTGCATGTTGATCACTATTTATTGAATAATTACATGATGCACATGAATCAAATCTATTAAAGGGAATGAAAAATTGTCTAACCCTTCTTGTGTATCGGCCAGACTAGCACAATGGATTAATTTTATAGAACTATGTTTGGGCTTGATTCTTGAACTTGTAGGATACATTGTAATGCCCTGATCCTACATCAGCGACCATCCACCAGCATCACAAAAAAAATTCCCCCTTCTTGCATAAGGGTCATGCCTATGTAGGGAGGGCCTTTTTCAGAACTATGTATGTCCTGATTACTGTCCTCATAGGATATGTAGATACAACTGACCATATGTCATTCTGCAAATAACTATTTATATGGAATGCCTCTATTATATCCTCTATCACCCCTATTCTATAGGGGAACTCATTGTCTCTCATTATTTCTCACACCCAGTATAACTCATGTGAGCTTAGGAATGGTGGTAAGGATTTCCACTACATGGAAAAATCATAGAGGAATATAATAAGCCCATAATCCTAAAAGCATGGAATAAAATGACCCTTATCTCAATGCACAGGTCAAACTAGAACATGAATTACCAAGAACATTGTATGACTTGATTTCCATTAATTAGATTGATACATAGTGATGCGTGGATCCTACATCATAGTCCAATCAACAATAAAAGTCAATGATTCCCCTCTCCCTACGTACAATCTAGACATTCACATGGAAATACATGAAATTTCCTAACCATGTGACATTAAACTGTAGTGTACCTCATGAACTATGTACTGCTTGATTCATTCCCACACATGATATATAGAGATGACTTAGCCTTAAGTCTTGGTCTAGCCACTACAAGATACAAATTCACCCTCTCTATTCACATGTTTGAGTGTCATATAATGTTTCCATGAACTATATATGGCATTATTTAATCCTTCATATGATATGTAGTGACATCCGTATCCTTAATCATTGTTTATCCACCATTGTAAAAAACATACCCTATCCTATTCATGGGCCAGACTAGAATATGAAACATTATTTCAAAATTTCATGAACATTGATTCCCAACAAAATGGGATATGTTGGAAACCTCCACAAGGTTCAAACCCGAAACATCACACACCTCATCATTTTACTTCGATTCACCCTATTCCTTATCGTATGATGTTAAACTTCATTGGATACCAAAAACAATGCAGGTATTGATTTTCATACAACAATGGGACATGTTGGGTAACCTGGGGCTTCCCAGGTATAGATTCTATGAAACAAATACCTCCCATACATATAAGACTGACGTATATAGTAAAATTCATGGGTCCTAGCTACATGACGATAAACTGCATAGCCAAAGAAGTCCTAACCACATGAAATTAAACTATAAGGTATCTCTAGTACAATATGTGCCTTGATTCTCAGTATAATGATATAATTAGTTATGTTGTTCCCAGAAGTCCTAGATCTAGCCACATAAAATATAACAAAGAAAAACTTTCCCAAGTTCCTTCTTTGGAAAATGAAAATAGATGTCAGGGATTTCAAATATAGACTCTTACATCCAGAATTTGTCAACAAATCCTTCATCCCATTAAAAAAAATCATATCTATGTAGATGATCTAGTTATATAGAGTTAATCATGGTATGTATATCACTCACATACACAAACATCCCCTTTTCATCCATAAAAGTCCATGCCTCCGGAAATATCAGATCACCCTAATCACTATCAGTTATCGGAAATGGAAATGTAGGTTCTTTGAGACACCTTTATTTGATAATGCCCAAAATTCCCCAATAGCTCTGTATATATTGCAAAAAAAAAATAGACTGTTAGCCAAAGAAAAAAAAGGACCTTCTGAGAAGTTGTTCCCACATCATTGTGACCATTGGCTCCCAAGTTTCACATCATCCGACCTAACTTGAGTGCTCCTATAATTATGATTTACATCATCTTCCCATTCTTATGTTTGGATATTTCAGGAATCTAATGGGCTGATTAGATCATATTTATTCATAATCCCTTTGATATTTTGTCCCAAAAACTTGACATTAAAATTGGATGTAGACAACATTTCCACAAGACATAAAAATTCATTGACCCATAATAGTTATCTCATTCACACCGAGTCACCCATGCCCACACCACCTGATTATAAACTGCATGGTCCAAAGTCCAAACCAAATGAAATTAATATGAAAGGTTCCCCAAATATAGCTACAAATTCCACCACCCCCTGCATGAACCAAACTTGTGTAAGGATTATGATATGGGGACACCTGGATAATAAAAAATGGGACCCAATCTGAAAGGTAGTAAAAATGTCTCACCTCACATACTGGTAAAATCTTTATAGAGAGACTCCCAATTCATTAGATAATCACAGCCTACCTATTTCTAATATGTTCAAGACAACTCCCTATATTAATCTAACTTCATGCTTTGAGTGATATTGGAACGTCATAATCCTTCTTGGCCCTCAGGAATGGAAGGTCAGTGTACCGTAGGCACCATTAATTAATGAATCACACAATGCCCTAGTGGATTTTCATATGATACCCACAAGAATGGCACGTCAACAAAAGGAAAATTCATCCATAGGAGATGGTTTTCCTATTTTCATAGACCTAATAGCTTCCAAGCCCCACATCATTTCACCTGATCCAAGATCCCTCGAATCCATGGTTTACACTGTCCTCCATTACAATGTCTGGGAAATGTCAGAGAATAATTGATTGATTACCCTTTATTTACTTAGTGCTTCTATATTAGCGTCCTAGTCACATGGAATTTAAACTGAATGATAATCGATACTCGGCATTCTACAGTAGGTTGGGTAACATAAAAAGGATATCCTACCTTATAACGTTGAAAAAAAATGAACCAGTGTAAGAAATTTCAACCTATTCCCCTCCTCATTGATGAGTTGATATAAAAAAATACCTTATCCATATGTGCAAATCAGATCTGCATAGGAATGATCCTTAAAAGCACAATGTATGGATTGATTCCTATCATCAAAGGATATGTTGTGACATCAAATTTTGATATGTTGGATCCATCTATGAAACTGAAGTGTCTCATACAAGCATGCATAGGGTTTCACTCTACAAAGTGCAAGAACTCATATGGATATGATAAAAATTCCTCCACTTCTTTCTGGAATGGCTCTACCTGAAATGACACCTTTTCAGGATTCGATACCCCTCTTCCAATATTATACTCTTTTTATTGAATATCAGAATCCCCAAAACCATCTATGGCCATCAGAAATGGACAACTACTTTCTTGTGGAATCCTTTCTTTGACTATACACAACATGTCCTGGTCACACTGTATATGTTGAACAAAAAAGACGTATCAATAAAAGGAAAATTCATTCTCAAGAGACGAATTTTGCTATCTTTTTACGCCACTGTGACCAATATATCTCTCATTATTTCTCTATTTTAAAGCCCACCTGGATTGCAGCATACATATTTTCCATTTTCCTATGCCTGATGATAAAGTAAATAACATTTCAAACTAATGTGGAAAAGATGAATCATTTACCCACCCCTAGTCAGAGTGAAATGATTTCACAAAACAAATATCGAATTTCATGGTTAACCAATGTTAAAATACAACATGCACTAGACCTCCTTTTTAAAAGTCAAATATATGCAGATGAATTTTTTTTCCTAAAATAAATATAAATGCCCCCATACTATTAGAAATTGTTCTCTCAATAGGCCACCCGCTGTGTACATCAATAGAAAAACAAATCAAAAATTACATACAAATTCCATGTCCATTGAAAATGGATGGTTAGTGTCCAATCGACATCATTGTTTGACTATTCACAATATTTCAAGTGGCTTTTCATAACATTACCCCAATAATGGCATATCATTCAAAGAAAAAATTTTCTACAATATAGGGAATTCCACATCTATATTCTCAATGGATTCTATGACTCATATTATATCCCAAATTCAGAAAACACAAATCAGGGTCAACAATAACCCCTCATCAATGTCTGAATGTTTTCACAACATTCTCAGTTAATGAGTCCTGAATTTATGACCTTGCCTCATATGCCATGGTCAATTCTATTCAATATAAAAATGATTAATGATATTATAATTGTGAAGGCCATAATATTCTATTCATAAGAGACAAAACATTCGCCATGATGAAAATCGACAAAGGGAACCATGAAAAAATTCCGAGTAAAGCTCGCTAAACCAATACATTATATATTTTAAGAAACACATTGATCAATAAAAAATCATCCTGATACACGAAGCTTGTTAGATAAAAAATTACACAATGGGGGGGATAAAAAAGTTATATCATACTCAGTAAAACAACATTATAATGGGCCTAGGAACAATTTAGTGTGATAATGAAAAAATCAAAAAATTTGTAGGGTTTTCCCTAAAACAATATAAACAGTCAAACTATTCTCGATGTTCCCCTACACTGAAAAAAATAATTTGGGATTGATTTTATTTTTTCCTTTATCTCTAATTATGACTCAAATTGATTTGTGGTTGGTATTACTATTCTAATTATAGTTGATTTTAAATGATTGATATTGAAGAAAAATGGGAATATAGGAATACTTGAAAGAAAGATTTTTCAATATTATCAAAAGAACTAAGAGTTTAGGGACATACAAAATCTAGAGTCTCTCCCTAATTTCAATACATAGGTTGTGCAGGGAAGCCCAATAGATTACAATGAGTCCTAACATTCTCTTTATAGTAAATTGATAACATCCTGACTAGGTCTATCAAGGTATTGTTCCAAATAATCACTCCATTTATATTTAGCTTCAGCCATTAGATGAACTCTCTTTATAACAATATGTAGGATTTTCCCTTTTTATTTTATGGCCACATTATTAGAACTTGATGATTCCATTTGGACTTTTCCTTCTGGCCATGCAAGCCTCTCAGTCACACAGTTTTTTCATCTGGGCAATCACATGGTCAAGAGCACTATCTTCCTTATCTTCGAGGTGATGAAACTTATCAATTATATTCTATAAGGTCAGAGATTGGTGGCGAGAATTGTTGAACTGAGTGAGGTTTACATCACAATATATGTGATCCTCTCAAGTTAAAACAATTTTGTGCACAATGATATGAAGGTGTTGGAAAACAAAGACGCCCGACCCAGATTGAAAAATGCCCATTGAATGATATTCTACTGATTGGAATAATCTTCTTGGTGAGTTTACATAGAAAGAGTATGGATTTTATGACATTCCCATTTTCACATAGATCAATTCCTTTTAATTGTGTCATAATCTTGGTCCTCCTCCTCTTTGATCGGTACACATTGAGGAGGCATCATTACCGCACATAGAAACACCTATAGTTCAGCCACCAAAACATGTGGACATTCCATAACAATATATGGTTATGAAAATTGAACTAAATGAGGGGGAAGGTATAAACCTTAGGAACGTCTAGTGATGTACCACATGGACCAACTTTAGTAGGAACACAGACCACATCGGCCAAATGATACAAGATCTGAGTCTGATTTTGTATAGATGGGTTGTGTGGGTGAAGCTCATTCTGAATTCATGTAATGGTGGTTACAATTACTACTCAACATAGGGAGGGTAAAATATAGTGAAAAAAACATAGTTGGAATAGGATAGGAAAAAAACTATAGTCTCTAAACCCATCAAAATCGCCATCCCAATGCACTTTCAGTTTAGAACACAACCCAAAATTGGGAATACTCTATTGAAAAGTATTTAGAGGCTATTGTGGGAAGAATGAGGACCTACACATTAGAATCCTCTCATATCTTTCAAAACCAAAATTGGAAAATAATCATAGTCTGAGACTCCCTCTTAAATGGAGTTGCAGAAAGAGGTTTTACTTGTTGAGGGCATTGATATTTCCTAGAAATAATATAAGTAGAGTAGGGATTGACCATGACTACCCCATATATATGAGAAGATAAAAATCCTTCATTAAGCATAATTATATAAGAACAATCTTCTACGAAGGTCCTTCCATTATCCATTATGGGCTCATGGGGTGCAACGTAAGGTGTAAAAGAAAACTTTGGAAGGCCCATTAATAGTATGATTGCATTAGCAACACTCAATGATAGGGATGAAAAGTGTGAATTATGAGAATAGATGAGAGAAAGTCATTATTTGGAACCCTCATGATATACCAGCACTAATAGTAGGGGATATACTTTACCATCCAGCCATAGAAAAATTGAAATGGACAACTATGATGATGAGGGGGTTTCCCTTCCTATATCTACCCAAATAGTTCATAGATTCAGGTGAGGGTAGGAATGAAAAAGCTAAGGGTTTGATCCTCTGCTAGTGTAGCTTCCATAATCAGGGTGAAATCTCTAACATTGTAGTTTACATCACAATAGGGGAATATTCATCTACTACGGAATATGGAAAAGAAACTCTCTAATCTTATCTCAAGTGTTACCTCTGACAAGAGCTCATACCTTTGGTGGTGTAGCATCCTGCCTTGATGGTAGCTCAATATGAGCTAGATATTTTCCATGATTATTGATTTTGAGAGTAAGGTTATAGGGAACCCTCGGCTTAGGACAATTCATCTCTAGGAACAACCTGATAAAAACTATAAGTGAAATAAGAGACCAAGCATGGAGGGGTTCATTGATTTATACATTGAACTTGACAAATAAATTCCTTTCCTGTTGATATAATGTTCTTTAATCCCCCATGAATTGGCCTCTATATGAAACTCATCATTCATATCACCTTCAATAGTAATCCTTACTACTTACTGGATGTCTCATAAACTAATCCCCACCTCCCAATCAATTAAGTGGAAGGTATTGGTGCTTGAACACCAACATCTATGTAGTTCGGGAAACCTCTCACCCGCTGAATAGAGTGAAAATTATGAAACCCATGATTCCTGATAAAAAATTACTAATTTCAACTAGCAGGGGACACCAAAAAAATGTGATTCACAAAAAATTATTAGGCCCACTCATTGGAGAATACTACTCTTGATCACAAGTCCCATTATGTTCTCCACCCACCATTGGGATTATAATGAAAAATATTATCGATGGATGAGTACTCTGAAATGACCGACCTCATAGAGGTATTACAATGACAATGATTACAATGATTCCACATAGAGACTATCAGTGAGAACATGTTATCTTGAGTAAGATTAATTACGTGATATCCCATTTAATAAACATTATCCATGTTAGGACCTTGAGATTCCTCGAGGCCAATAATAAGAGTATAGTGATTGGCCAATGGCATGGGAATGTGATTTACGAGGCCAAAACTACAGAGTGGAAACACTATAGATAACAGATAGTCCATGAACTCTGGTAAAAGGTGTTCTATAAAAATTCCCTCTTGAGGAATTATGTAGGAATGATGGTTGTCTTTAGAATTCTCAAGCACATATTCCCTCCTCCTAGTTAGTTCTTTTAAGATTAGAGGAATATCAATCTATATTCTGTATTAAAAATTCCCTAAAAATGGTCATTCCAACAAAATGATTGTGAAATAAGACCAGAAATTTGATAAAGGACTAATTAAGTCCACATGAAATGATCCTATGTGTCCTAAACATCGAAAATGGTTTAGGAATTGAATTCCGCGTGAATTAGAAATTTATAGAACACTCCACACGATGATGGCCCATGAAACGATGCCTAGAAAACAAAACTATTCATAGACTAGGAAAACTACATACAGAGCCTCTCTACATGATCATCATAAGCGATGAATTAAAAGATTATGTTTGAAATATAATGTTGAGTTCACCAAATTGAGGTTTAGCTTCTGGAGCAGGAAAACTGTGTTGTGTCTTGCTACATGGGTGTTCAAACATACATTACATGTTTCACAGTTCAGTTCACTGAATCAAAAGTTGGTTCAAGAATGATAATTCATGTGAAGAGTTTACAGTTCATGGAATGCAAAGCCTAGTTTGTGGATGAAATATTTTGAAAAAGAGATGGTACACAGATGCATAGAAATCCAAGGGTACATTGTAGATAACTTTTTATTAAGAAGTCTGGTAAATGATAGATTATCTGGGCCCCATATTTATAGGTGTGGTCCACCCAACTAGTCCTCCATTCTATCGTGAACCAGTTCAGCTCAAGAACCATTTATACATCATAATAGCCTCCTCTTCATTCTTATTGGATAACATTTTAATGAGGATAAATTATGGGGTCTTTAAAACTCTTCAAAGGGAAGGAAAATACTCCCACAAATTTAATGAGGGAATAAGATGTAGGTTCAAATGAAAATTTGTGAAGATAATTGGATGAATATAATTTGTAAAATGATTAAAGTGGTCATATTACTAATATTTTGGAATGGTACAAGGATGGAATTGACAGTTATACAAATAGTATAAGGAGAGCTTGTGGAACACTAGGCTATTAAGAGTGGGATAGAGAACCATACAGTTGGTGGAATAAATATGAAATGGCACTAATACCCTGTGAACCAAATTGTTGTCAGAATAGAGTTAGAGAAATTCTCCCTGAGAACCATCACCCCATGAACCACATCATTGGTGAAAATGTGATGGAGAGGTACACCCACTCACACATTCCCAACTAACTCAATTAACAAAATATGCATAGCAAGTTACATCATGTGTACTACATCAATCACGAGGTTGAGGCGTTGATTTCTACTGTTAAGAACCGCAGCACCACGAAACAATCCCCATAAACCTAGGTTTAAAGATTCATCCATTTCCTATATGATTCCCCAAAGGGATTTTAAAAAAGGATTAATGTGATCCATAGAAACAGCCTTCTCACCACTCTATAAAACGACCCCTAGGGGGGAGAAGAATTGTAGACAGAGAAAGGAAGGAGGAGGAGGATCCGATTTTTGGAGATAACAATATTTATGGAGGGAAGCCTTCAAGGGGAATTAATTGTTGAATGACAGAACTATGAATGATTTATAGTTGGAATGACACTTACCACAAACCCAAAAAAGAAGGATGCATAAAAATATTGGGAAACTGTGAACCTAGTTGGTGAAGCATGAATGATAATATTTGTGTGGATGAACATTCCATGATCTCCAGGTACAATGTCTCTTCTTCAGTCTGGTGTGGTGTGTAACACATATCTATGTTGACGAAGCCCTATCCTACATAGAATTCTACCACATTGGGGGACTACAGCACTACATACTACTATGGTTTGAGGATGAAACCTAACATCACTTGTCAGTATGGTATAAATACCACATTCAGGTCTGTATACCACATCAATATGTAGATAGTATCTAGGACCATGTACCACCATAGTGTGAAGATGATTTCTAGGTCCACTGACCATCTCGAGATGAAGAAGGATCCTATACCCATATAGAAGTACACAATGTGAAGGGTACCCCACCCCGCATGAAAAATTAGTATTTGATGTAGTGTGCCCTCATGTTATCCACCTTTTGGTACAGATCACACGTTTTTATTTCCATCCAATATATTGAATCCTCCCTCCAAACCAGTCAATTGGAATAAGGGAAAATCCTCTTATAATGCCACCAGTCCCCTATATACATTCAGAAGAATCAATTGACCCTTATGAGTTTGTATACCCATGTAAAGTGGATTCATGTGGGTAAACCTGGTAAGGTTGTAGACCCCCAGAAAGACTTTATATATGCATTCCCATGGTATCCTAGGTCCCAAAAATAAAATACTAATGTGAAACTACCCATTCGCTAGATCAAGAGTAATAATAGGATTTTCCCAATAGTGTGGGAAAATGATAAGTCAAATGGATCATTTAATATATTTCATATAATGATGAGGGATGTTTATCCCATTTCGTATAACCTGATTTTCTGTTACCCCTTAAGGTGACCCCATAGCCTTTCCACTAGACTAGACACTCTTACACCTATTAGGCATGGCCCACAACTTGTCCTAATAGAATAAAAAATGTTACTATGCTGTATATCAACATAGGTGAGAGTTGTCACATTCAAGTGCCCTCTATCTCTCTCCCTCATCGAGTAATCATAGTTAATTCTTCTGTTGATGACCTCTGTTTCCATCAATGAAGAAGAGATGAATTGTAGTTTCCAAGATCTACTGCTTCCTATTGTTTCTCACACTGATAATGTCTCACATAGGCTTATAGGTTGAGGATAGTCACCAAATATAAACCCCACCCCAATGAACCGGGATAACTATAATTACTGATATAACCTAGATATGTAGAAAGCAGGTCTGAAGGCCCGAGCTCAAGTGGGAAGCTTCCACGGATAAGAGCAATGCCCAATTAACTACAATATATCTCATCCCTTCTCAAAATAGAATATGTAGGATTCCTCTCTAATTTCCTGATCTCAAAACTGATCATTTTTAAGGTTAATCCATAATCACTCCCCCACAAACAAGGCTTCCTTTACGGGGTGAACCCCAACTTAAACTGAACTATGTGGGTTCTGATTCCTCTGACGATGATACATAAGAAGGCCATATTCTAGGTTCGATCGCAATATCCTTGAAACTACCAGCATCAGTGGATGATGATAAACTCTAGACCACCGCATCATATAGATTATACTAGTATTGAATCAACAATTACTGGCCCATGCATATATAGGGTTAATCGTGCAACCTAGTGTTAACCTGCGTACACATGATTTGTAAAAAACCATGAATTCACGCACATTAGAACTGCGTTTATATCTTTATGAGAGTCATAGAGTAGGAAATATTTCCCAAAAAGGGTGTTATGAGCCTGACCATCCATCTTCTCAACCAAGTGTGTCCTAATGTTTCATTGGACAAATCGTCATCTGACGAGTGCTTCCCTTGGGAATAAAGGGTTATGAATCATTGATATAGGGGATATTTGTTGTTTTTGGATCAATGAATAAACTCCTTGGATAAAATATTATTCAATCAAACTCAACCTAGAACCCTTCATAGTAATGTAAAATGGGTTATTATCCATTTGTTCATTATGTCCGCCCACCTATTACTTTACGAATCGAGTCGAAACAATCAGAGAATTCATTTTTACAATCAATGTTGTATAATATATTTAATCATGAGCTATCAAAGTTGGGAAAATTTTCAACTGTGGGTATGATGTTTCGTATAAAAACGCATACACCTAGTTATCCACAATACAGGTGGTAAAAATCTATCCTTATTATTAATTCCTTATGACATTAAAAATAAGTCTCGAATGATTGAGAGAAATAATCTCAATCTAATCAAGACTAGTAGAATGATGAGAATTAGTGGGATTCCATGACTATTTATCATATTCATTTCATGTTTTAACTATATAAGATATCGTTGATGAGTAGTATATCATTGGGATCTCATCAAAAAATAATTTGTTAAAACCATGAATATAGCCCAATGGTTGACTATAATAATATTTCTAGGATTTGTGCCTATATACCAATTATCCTATAACATTATAATGTAATTTTTAATTTTGTTCATGTTTATATTAATAAAATGAGAGGTCATTTCACTTTTGATCATGAAACATATTTAATGATGGAAAAGAGAAACATAATAAAGGATCCCCCCTTGATTGAGATTTATTATCCTCAATTACAACATAGCCTTTTACCACTATCTTTTTTTATATGTACTCCAACTCGATATACATGACCTCCCATCCTAAATGGTGACAAAAGTATGCACCAAATATATTAAACCCCAAGAGATAACCTAATAATTATATTATATGGATCAAAATCATGACACAATACAATACCAAGAACACTAAACCAAATCATACCAAACTAAACTAGATATCGGTAATGGAAAATGATTTCATCAATTATAATGTAAATGATAATAAAAAATGAACTATGTCCAAATATCTCCTCATACCCTCACTCTTCAATAATACATATAATAAAATGAAAAAAATATGACTAGTTGTGAAAAATTTGGTTGTTATATTTTCATCAAATTGGTGATAATTTTCATTACCTCTCATAATCAATTAAATCTTATGAATTTTTATCAGTTTTCATAGGTGTTAAATAAATTAAGAGTGAATAAAGAAATTCATGAATAATAAGAAAAATTAAAAAAATTACAATGAAATGTAGAAAATATAACAAGGATTTTACAATAGTTTGAAGGAGTTGATTCCTATAAAATTGAAAAGAGGGGAAATGTTAATATCAGTGGCTTGTATTCTTATTATTTCCTATTGATATTATATTGTGGGTAAAAATCATTTATTACATGGATGATTAGAATATATTATCTTTAATAGTCAAAATGGATGATGTTAGGAGTACCAAATATGCCACCTATTTCTCGACAACCCTCTCATAATACCCTTCTTCTTTATCATCTTGCTGACTGACATGTGGGTAGTTTTGTGGAGATATTTATAATTTTTTTGAACTAGTAAATGTAAATATATATGGGACCATATGTTTTTTTGGAATTTTATTTTTATTTTACACGATAAGATATAGTCCTTTATATACCTTTATAACTATTGTACCCTTCCAAACACTTCTGAACCTCTGGCATGACCATTATATAGATGTGTAAATTAGTTATTTATTTTTCATATGAGGACCTTAACCATTACATAATATATATATATATATGTATGTATGCATGCATGTATGTATTTAACCAAATGTAGCACTATTTCGTGGATATATAATGAAAAACCTCCTACACATGTAGTTGATGTGTCATAAATGACAACAATGGAAGAACATATTCTATGGGTATTGGGACATGTTATGATAGCTTTGAAATATCATATGACTAGTAAAGAAGTATTATTAGTAATTAATTCTTATATATTATTTTAATTCTTTTTTATAGGGTGGAAGTTTATTTGGAGGTGATGAATAGTTTCTTGGGGATCTATGTGATTGAGTAAAATATCATACATGGAGTCTAATAAAGTCATACCTAGCCTGATGATACATAAAAAAAGATAAATATCCATTGAGTCATGTAAATATCTATGTACATTTTGAATCACATGTCCTTTTAAATATTTTGGAATACGTAAATATCACTTGGGGTATGAGATATCATACAATGGTATGAAATGTAATATGATTCTTGAGTGAAAATTAATGTGATCTACCCATTGCTTTTTCATTTTACAATATGAAATCGTGAAAATCATTTGAAATTTTGTATGATTTTTGGGAAATTAATCATGACTAATTAAACAATGATTGTTCAAATTAAATTACATTATGTTGTGATTTATTATAATAAATGATCAATGAAATTATAGTTTAATAAAATATAAAAAATGAATCAATCACTAAAACCCATGTTTAAATCAATTAATATATTATTTTCCAAAATCTATAATGTCTTAAATATCAATTAATAAAAATATTTTAAGAAAATTACAAGGTTATTTATCATTGAAAAAACAATAATCCATTGGGGAATTATTATCTCTCATCATTCTATAACACTTAAACTATTTTCCACTAGATAAATATAGTAAATTCAACTTATTAAAAAGATAGTCCAAAAAAGGATCGAATATATATACTATAAATAAAGAATATAAAAGATC
This sequence comes from Viscum album, assembly GCA_963277665.1. Taxonomy (NCBI): domain Eukaryota; kingdom Viridiplantae; phylum Streptophyta; class Magnoliopsida; order Santalales; family Viscaceae; genus Viscum; species Viscum album. The sequence continues at coordinate 1,024,145,407 of OY728143.1, forward strand.
AATCAATTCATGAACATATCATGAATACCATGTGAATTATTCTCACCAACTTGCTTCAATTTTATTAATATTATTCTTATATGGGTGAAATAAAATTTATGTTTGAATAATTGAAACTATAATAAGGTAAATTTTTATTTGTCACATTCTCCTATATTTTATCTCAAAACGATCCATTTTCTATTTTCATTATTACACTCAAATAATATTATTATAAGGTAATTTAACCCCTTCATTTTGATTATGTATTACCATTAACAAAATTAAAATATTTTTCTAATTATGAACTTATTGTATATTTCTGATCTATATTTGTGAAATATAATTGAGGAATTTATAGTGGCTATTGATCATTCACACAAAATCTTCATAATATTCATAGAATTTAATTTTGGGATTATAATTTTGAAACATATTTTAGTTTCAATTGAATTATATGAATTTATTTTGATTTTATTCCATATAGTCTCATTTTCCATAATGGACATGTAACCTAGGTTGATGTTTAAAATTCAAATTTCTACATTCTATAATTCAATTTCAATAAATAATTTCTGAATCAAACACTTCTATTTAGTTATAATATATAATTTTAATAAAAATATAAGTATATTAACCGATGTATCATGAAAATCCAATCTATTTCAGAATCGGTGAATCCTAAAAACTAGAATATGTCCTTCATGGGATTGGTAAAAAAATTAAAGATCAAATTTCCTATCCTCAAATCATTAAAAAGAAAAAAATCTACTGACCTAATTAATTTAAATGTTCTTGATACACTTAATAAAACTAATTGATACTAAATTAAAATATTTTTTAGTCCTCTAGTATAATTACTCGATAATATCCCATGAAACGTCTCAAAAATAATTACAAACATACTAGTAGATATTAAACCATTTGTAAAAAGAGTGAAATATAATACTTATTTACTGAAAAATTGTGTTTGTTAATTAATACCCTAAATTCATTGTACAATTCATTGATATAACACATAATGATTTTACATTTTAATACCAACAATAAAAATATACAATTTGAGAAAGTTATTGAAAGTTTGGGAAAATGATTAAAAAATGAGAGTGCAGGTGCATGTGTAAGATATTTTCCTCCCATTAGGGGATATATTTATGTTGTCCACAACTATACAATCTTGTCATAAACCCCTATTTTTTGAATTTCTTAGTTTGTGTGATCCTAACAACCACATAGTCATTCCTTCATAACAGTTTAAATTCACATATATTTTTATCTCCCCTTTTATGTTGTGATTAATGTTCAATACATGATTAGTGTTATGTGTCTTATAGTGTCGGGGTGGAAGGATTTCATATGGGGTTTCATCAATAATTACATTGATGTATTCTTGTTCTCTTTAATACTCTATTAATTGTTTTTATATTCCCCAAATGAAGAGTAAGTAATCAATTTTAAAAAAATAAAATAAAAATATGTTGAATATAAATAATATATCTCCCTCTCATATGTTGAATCATGACAATTTTATTCTTCATTAGTGACCACAACGAACTCCAACATTAATATGCATCCCCTTATGTTCTCCTCTTCAAATTCATGAATAAAAAAATATAAAACTGTATCTTTTTTCCACAGTAATATAATTTTCCACAAAATTTTAAAAGTAAGACCTTGATTTAAGGTCTAAAACTACATCATCAATCACATAATCTATAATTATTTTGGAACCTTCTCCCAAATCATTATGGGAAAACAACAATATAATATTAAAGAAAACATTATTTTACTATTCATCCGATATTGATATCCATTTATGACCTACATAGTGTGTGTATATTTATCTAGAGTGGGTCTTTTTGTAACTCCCCGACCCCAGTTACCCAGATTCAGTGCATTATTACCTAACATTGGCACGATCACAAGAAAGATCAAGTCTCGAAAGACCGATCGGTTTATTAGCCGTGGAAATAATAGATATATTCATAATGTTTTACATTACATCATAAAATTAAAACTACAACAATATAGTCTCTATAGTCCACACTCTTATCCCCTCATACTATCCCTGCAGGTCATTCATAAACTACTTCTTCACATCAAGGGAAAAATAAAACATAGAAAAAGGGTGAGATCAAATGCCCAGTAAGGATAACTATATAGCCGAAACTTTCATAAATTAGAATAAACATTTAAGGCAATGTATAACTGAAAGAAAAGGCTTTTAAACTTGAACTTCAACATAGTATGGAAAAAATAAAATGAAATAATTCCATTTACATATTCACATGGATATTTTACTAATCGAATAATCACATGCAATATCAATAACCACTTTCATAATGATGGAATGCATAATGCCAAACTGTCATAACCACATAGCCAAGGCCTCATTCCAAGACTACAAATAAGATTTTTCAAAGGCCTTGTGCCAAGACACTAGTTTGTCTCATTAGACCTACAGATGCATCGAGGAGCTATAGAGGGCTCCACCCGTCACATATTATGTCCAATGCATTCCCCAAATGAACATGTTTAAACATAACATAACCATTCGTATTAAAACTAGCATAAGAAATCTAAATACTTTCTTCATAAACCATGAATGTTATAAAAATAGCACATCCACAGTCAAACATATCACAAAACCATTGATAAAATATGGAAGTTTTGTATCATAAAAAATCAACTTCAAATAAGCTTAAAATCCATCAAATGATGTTGACATAGATGAAATCAAAACTATTATTAGAGAAATATCTCTTCCTATTTTAAAACATTTAGGAGTCATATATTTTTAAAATAGAACATTTTTATAAGGCCCCGACCTTAAACCTTACTTAATATTGAATTAAATGAATAATTCACATTGAGGATCTTTTTAGGTTTAGAGTTTTAGAGAATTAGTACATAACTACTACATCTCAAAAGATAACAAAGTACACTCTTCTACTAAGTTTCCATAGAAAAAAAAACTCTTAAAAAGAAACATGTCTAGTTCCATGTTTTATATATCATGAATTTCCCTTGATCCCATTCTTGACCCTATTCCACATTAGGTCCTGTGAAAAACATTTCAAAAAACATGGGGTGAGCATAAAGAGCTCAGTAAGGGATACACAAATAATGAAAACTATTAGTTTATCAAAACAACAAGTAAAGTAATAATTTTCACCTTTATGAAGTAGTAAAAACTCTTCACTGAATAAAAGATCATTACTTACCCTTTTGTAACCAAAATATTACCATAAATCCCATATAAAGAACACATAACATATAAAGGTAACTTGGGACATAAACATACTTAAGTGTAATAACCATACGGTCGACTTCCACGCATATCACTTAATGGAATATCCATAAGGCCAACTTCCATACCCAATTCAGTGGAGGCTATAACGTAACAACCCTTCCCGGTATTCACAACACCACCCGTCATATGGTTCATCACGTAACCACCCGTCAAATGTCCAAGTACCATTATAAAATCATAAGAAATAAAGCAAACATAATAGAAAGAAAACATTTCCACACTTTGATCACAATATATCACTCAAATACATTGACATAACAAATCCATTATAAAAATCATTTTCAATACCAAAATACATAAAAGAGTTTATGGTATTTATTTCATTTTAAAAAACATTACGGCTTGTTGAGGAAGACAAAGACCAAATAATACTCGCAACGGCGGAAACGTTCGTTGTCACCGTGTACGTTAAAGAAACATTACTTTTTGTCGTTTTGTAAAACACTTCGTAGAAAAAGATTCCTTTTGTATAAAAGTAAAAGTTAAAGGGGTTTATACACCGTATGAAAAAAAGTTGTGTATAAAACAAAATATGCCACAATGAAAAGAGATTGAGACGAAGTCCCTTACAAATATAAATTTTTAAATAAAATAGATCTATTATGTGAATTCACTATAAGTACACATAAATAAAGTACAAATACAATATAGGACATAATAATATCATGACATAATTTGAAAGTAGGAGATTAACCCAAAGAATGGAAATTGGGTTAAGAAGTTCCCTTACCTCGGGTCCGACTTGACTCGATCGTTCTTTAACGTCCTGAATAATAAACTTGAGTTAATTTCTACTTGATTAAGAACCTTTTTCAAGCTTAATATTACTTTTATATCACTTATTTCCATGTTATAAACATTATGTAATCATTAAGTTAATAATGTTTGCTTTGTCGATATTTGGTTCTTAAGTCGAAAGTGGACTTCTTACAGTTACATGTTGTTCGTGTGGTCAAAGGTTCTTTATATCCAGAATGACATTACTGATTTGGATATCATATATATCATACATATCTAGCTTATACATGTATTTATAATATTACATAATCATTTAGAGGTAAGAAATGAAATGCACCGTTCATGGAGACGGTAAGCCGTACGTATGCATGAACGCTACTTTCATTTCTTTGTCATATTAATGGAATTAAAACATAATGAGAGGTATGTATATTTTATTTATAGAATTATATTCATCATTTAGATGTATCATTAAACATATATATCCATTATATATATGTACTTATAATAGTACATTACATTTGGGGCTAAGAAATTGAATGCACCGTTCATGGAGACGGTAAGCCGTACGTACGCATGAAAGCTACTTTCATTTCAATCTCATACTTTAATGGAATGAAATAATAATGATATAGAGGTATATTATAATTCCAGTATAACATCATATATAATAACTTTAAATTCATACTTTATACATCCTACATATGGCATTAACGAATCACATCACTTTGAGGGGGCGGTAGTCCGCACTTCCTTAAATGAAGATACCGCGTTTACGCATAATGGAAACCAAAAAATTATGACCAAAAGAAAAAATAGATAAGCTTAAGGAAATAATAAACATATTAAATATCATATATAAATATTTTTTCATCTTAATGGCCACCTTTGAAGGTGTTAAAAGAATGTTGAACAATCATCGTTTCAGGAGGCCGAAATTCGCCATCCCCAGAAACAGTATGTTCTTTAACAATTAGATGTAGTTGTGTGTAAGTGTAGCTCTAATACTTTTATAACAACATCCTAGTATATTTATGATACTGGATTTGTTACAAAATAAATGAATAAATAGAGTTTAGGGGGGTGGAGAAGCAAAATAAAACAAAAGGACTCAAGTGAAAACATTACCTTAAAATCGGGTAACTCCCTTTGGTTTGAGCTCAAAGGCTTCCTTGGGAAAACTTCTTCCCAAATTTAGGCTTGAAGGAGTAATAGAGGGATGTGGAGAGACAAAATGGGCAGGTTTTGGCCGAGCCAAAGGCTTTGGAAGTGAGGGTAAGGAGGTAGAGGTGTGGGCCTTTTATAAGAGGAGAGGAGGGGCACTTTTGGAAAGTAAAGAAAAGTCACTTTATTTTAAAATGGTATTCAGATTTAAGAGGTCCCAAATTGATATAATTCTAGGATAAGGTGATAAGGGTTCGATATCCACACATAAAATAGGTTTTGGACATGTGTAGGTCTTAGAGTTTACATCATCTTTCCAATTTATTTAAATCCATTATTAATGAGGTAATTGCTACATCATCATGATGTCATAAATAATTTATATTATTTAAAGTCTAAAAATTATAAAAAAAATACTATGATGTATGAAATATTTTTATATTTCCAATGAATATTTATAATAAAAAATATGACTTGTATTACCCCATGTAAAAATTATTTTATTAAAACATCTCATGTTTGTGTCAATTTTACTTTTACATTAAATAAAAAGTTATTTTTGTCATTTCTCAACCAATGTGGCTCCATGGGGTCCCCAAGATGACCCCTGGATTTTCTTGGTTGTCCATGACACATCCAATAAGGTTAGGACATATGTCTAGGTATTTTCATTTTATTATAATATCATTTTTGCCTTAAATTGCACTAATTACCTCTAATCGCGATTAAAAACATAAAAGTTACTATTCACCAAAAAAGTTATTTTAATCTCATTGAACCACATTTTACTTACTAATTAAAACCATGTATCTCGGATTTTTGAAAATCAAATCACAGAAGTGACAAAGTTTCATTTAAACGAAAAATCAGTTTCTTTAACTACCACTTAGTGGTTTCACTATTCATCAAAAATTGAAGTTTTTCCGAAAAATACAAAAACTTCACCCTAAGATATATTTGATATTCTGAATTCAAAAATGTTGTCTATTTTAAAAAATTTGAATCATATAAGTCCCATTAATTAATTTAATAATTAATTCATGCTGTCAGAGCAAATAGCATGTTTTTATGAAACAATAAGTATCAAAAGATTGACACTAGTTTAAGTCCAATTTCAAAGTGAAATTGATTCCAATGACAACTATTGGATTAAATGGTAAAAATATATTCTAACTTCACTTTAAAACCAATTCAAAAGATAATCTAATCATATAAATAAATTAGATTAAAAAGCAGTTTTGTTGTAAAATGCAATATTTTTTACTATTCATTAAAAAATGAACATTGTCAGAAAAATACCAAAAATTCACACAAAGTAAATTTTTATGTCCCAATCATAAAGAATAAGATTATTTTGACAAAAATTGCTTATGAAATTGTCAAAAGATAGATTTAAAAATGGTTTTCCATCAAAAGGCAGTAAAACAATCTTTTAAAAATATTAGTGTATTCCATGCTTAAAATTGGATTTATTTTAATTTTAAACCTCTAAAACACTATCTAATTCGTTAAAAGACATAGATAAAAATATCTATTATTCATTACATACTTGGGATGTTACATCCTTCCCCCTTTATAAAATTGCATCCCCGCAATTTATTTACTTATCGAATAAGTGGGGGTATTTAGCCCTCATTGAATTTTCAGATTCCCATGTTGCCTCTTCCATCATGTGGTTTTTCCAAAAAACCTTTACCTGAATAATCACCTTATTCCGTAACACTTGCTCCCTGTGGTCAAGAATCTGTACGGGTTGTTCCTCATAAGATAGGTTCTCTTCCAGGTGAACTACCTATGGACTCAAAACATGAGATGGATCAGGCATGTACTTTATCAGCATCAAAACATGAAAAACATTGTGTACCTGAGATAAACTCAGAGGTAAATCCACTCTGTATGCAACTGATCCAACTCTCTACAGAATTTCATATGGTCCAATAAACCTTGGACTCAGTTTTCCTTTCTTACTAAATATCATCACACTTTTCCATGGAGAAACCTTGAAAAAACATGATCACCTACCTCGAAAGATAGATCCTTCCTCTGGTTATCCGCATAACTCTTCTTCCTGGTCTGAGCTATTCTCATGTGTTTCTGAATCAACTTATCTTTTTCTGCCATCTCTTCTACCAATTTTGGTCCCATCAGCTTCATTTCACCCACTTCATCCGAAAATGCAGGAATTCGACACCGCTTCCCATATAATGCCTCAAATGGTGCCATCTGTATACTGGAATGAAAACGGTTATTATAAGAAAACTCATCCAAAGAATGATTTTGGTCCCCACTTCCCTGATAATCCATCGAACAAGCTCGTAGCATATCCTACAAGGTCTGAATTGTTCATTCTGACTGCCCATTTGATTGTGGATGAATAACTGTACTAAAATTTAATTCAGTACCCAACGACTTCTGAAGGACTTTCCAAAAGTTAGAAGTAAACCTGGGATCACTATCGGACACAATGGAGAGAGGATCTCCATGTAACATGACTATCTCTTTATGATACAATCGAGAAAGTTGATCTATACAGAATGTATCTCGAATAGGAAGTAAATGAGCAGATTTAGTCAAGCGATAAACAATAACCCAGATTGAATTATTATCTCGAGATGTACTCGGTAATCCCACAACAAATTCCATGGATATGTTTTCCCATTTCCACTCTGGCACTGGTAAAGGCTGAAGCATCCCTTTCGGTAACTGCCGATCTTCCTTAACCTGTTGACATGTCAAACACTTCACAGTAAAATCAGCAATATCTCTTTTCATTCCATCCCACCAGTAATACTCCCGCAGATCTCTGTACATCTTAGTACTGCCAGGATGAACTGAAAATGGAGAACTATGAGCCTCACATAACAACTCATTATTCAACTGTGAATCACAAGGCACACATAATCTCTTCCCAAACCTCAAAACAGAATCATTATCAATATTGAATTCAGGCAACTTACCTTTCTGAACCAGCTCTACCTTTTTCTGCAAATGAATCTCTTGCTTCTGTTCTTTCCTGATTCTGTCTGATAGAGAAGATTTCACTGATACCTCATGAGTTTTCAACTGACGTGAAGTATATGCAATTACTTGATCAATCTGCATAAGGACACAACCAGGTCCCTTCAACGAAGCATCACTGTAGATAACAAACTCACCATTCCTGGAAGGAAGTGCCAAAACTGGAGCATTCACCAATCTTCTTTTCAACTCCTGAAAACAATAATCACATTCTTTTGTCCAGATGACCTTAACACCCTTACGAGTTAGCTTAGTCATTGGACTAGATAACCGTGAAAAATTTTCAACAAACCTTCGGTAGTAACCTTCCAAACCAAGGAAACTACGGATCTTGGTTACATTTGTGGGTCTTGGCCATTCTTAAATAACTTTTGTTTTAGCAGGATCAAAAGTTATGCCATCTTTTGAAGAAATGTGACCCAGGAAAAGAAATTTTTTGTAACCAAAACTCACACTTGCTGAATTTTCCATATAGTTTCTTTTCTTTTAAGGTTATCAAGATAAACCTTAAATGAATTCCACGCTCCTCTTTAGTTTTAGAAAACACCAAAATATCCTCAATAAACACAACCAACATTTTTCACCTGAGTCAACTGAGCCATCACTGCAATAAACTGCTCATTTCTGATTCTGACCATCTCAGTATGCTGATTTGGAAGGTCATTTCACTCAGTATGCCTTCCCAAAAAAGCTTCTCTATTTTCTCTACGAAAAACCATTCTTAACACTAAAATACCTTAGGCGAATCAACATGGTAATCTTTAAATGCTATATCATTTTAATCATACCATAAATTAATTTATAATTTAACAATTTTTTAACTCCTAAAGTTTTCTAAACCGACCTCTGATACCAACTATAAGGCCCTGGCCTTAAACCTTACTTAATATTGAATTAAATAAATAATTAACATTGAGGATCTTTTCAGGTTTAGAGTTTTTGAGAATTAGAACATAACTACTACATCTCAAAAGATTACAAAGTAGACACTTCTACTAAGTTTCCATAGAATAAAAAAACTCTTAAAAAGAAACATGTCTAGTTCAAAGTTTTATATAGCATGAATTTCCCTTGATCCCATGATTGACCCTATTCCACATTAGGTCCTGTGAAAAACATTTCAAAAAACTTGGGGTGAGCATAAATAGCTCAGTAAGGGATACACAAAGAATGAAAAATATTAGTTTATCAAAACAACAAGTAAAGTAATACTTTTCACCTTTATGAAGTAGTAAAAACTCTTCACTGAATAAAAGATCATTACTTACCCTTTTGTAACCAAAAGATTACATTAAAACCCATATAAAGAACACATAACATATAAAGGTATCTTTGGACATAAACATACATAAGTGGAATAACCATACGGTCGACTTCCACACATATCACTTAATGGAATAGCCATACGGCCGACTTCCTTACCCAATGCATTGGAGGTTATAACGTAACCACCCGTCCTGGTATTCACGGCACCACCCGTCATATGGTTCATCACGTAACCACACGTCAAATGTCCAATTGCCATTATAAAATCATAAGACATAAAGCAAACATAAAGGAAAGAAAACATTTCCACAATTTGATCACAATATATCACTCAAATATATTGACATAACAAATCCATTATAAAAGACATTTTCAATACCAAAATACGTAAAAGAGTATATGGTATTTATTTCATTTTAAAAAACATTACGTCTTGTTTAGGAAGCCAAAGACCAAATAATACTCGTGGCAGCGGAAAAGGTCGTTGTCACCGCGTACATTAAAGAAACATTCCATTTTGTTGTTTTGTAAAACGCTTCGTAGAAAAATATTACTTTTGTATAAAAGTAAAATTTAAAGGGGTTTATACACCGTATGAAATAAATTTGTGTATAAAATGAAATATTCCTCAATGAAAGGAGATTGAGACGAAGTCCATTACAAAGATAAATTTTTAAATAAAATAGATCTATTATGTGTATTCACTATAAGTACACATAAATAAAGTACAAATACAATATAGGACATAATAATATCATGACATAATTTGAAAGTAGGAGATTAACCCAAAGAATGGAAATGGGGTTAAGAAGTTCCCTTACCTCGGGTCCGACTTGACTCTATCATTCTTTGACGTCGTGATTAATAAACTTGAGTTAATTTCTACTTGCTTAAGAACATTTTTCAAGCTTAATATTAATTTTATATCACTTATTTCCATGTTATAGACATTATGTAATCATTAAGTTAATAATGTTTGCTTTGTCGATATTTGGTTCTTAAGTCGAAAGTGGACTTCTTACAATTACATGTTGTTCGTGTGGTCAAAGGTTCATTATATCCAGAATGACATTCCTTATTTTGATATCATATATATCATACATATCCAGCTTATACATGTATTTATAATATTACATTATCATTTAGAGGTAGGAAATGAAATGCACCGTTCATGGAGACGGTAAGCCGTACGTACGCATGAACGCTACTTTCATTTTCTTTGTCATATTAATGGAATTAAAACTAAATGAGAGGTTTGTATATTTTAATTCCAGAATTATATTAATCATTTAGATGTATCATTCATCATATATATCCATTATATATATGTACTTATAATAGTACATTACATTAGGGGCTAAGAAATGAAATGCACCGTTCATGGAGACGGTAAGCCGTATGTGCGCATGAACGCTACTTTCATTTCTATCTCATACTTTAATGGAAAGAAATAATAATGATATAGAGGTATATTATAATTCCAGTATAACATCATATATAATAACTTTAAATCCATCCCATATACGTCCCACATATGGCATTAACGAATCACATCACTTTGAGGGGGCGGTAGTCTGCACTTCCTTAAATGAGGATATCGCATTTACCCATAATGGAAACCAAAAATGTATGCTGAAAATGAAAAATAAATAAGCTTAAAGAAAACATAAACATATTATATATCATATATAAATATAGTTTCATCTTAATGGCCACCATTGAAGGTGTTAAAAGAATTTTGAACAATCATCGTTTCGGGAGGCCGAAATTCACCATCCACAGAAACAGTATGTTCTTTAACCATTAGATGTATTTTTGTGTAAGTGTAGATCGAATCCCGGTTATAAAAACATCATAGTATATTTATGATACTGGAGTTGTCTCAAAAGAAATGAATAAAAAGAGTTTAGGGGGTTGGAGAAGAAAAATAAAACAAAAGGACTCAAGTGAAGACATTACCTTAAAATCGGCTAACTCCATTTGGTTTGAGATCAAAGGAATCCTTGGGAAGACTTATGCCCAAAGTGAGGCTTGAAGGAGTAATAGAGGGATGTGGAAAGGGTTCTAAATCCTCCATTCCAATAGGTTTTGGAGATGTGTAGGTCTTAGATTTTACATTATCTTTCCATTTTATTTAAATCAATTATTAATGAGGTAATCGCTGCATCATCATGATGTCATAAATAATTTAATTTATTTAAAGTCTAAAAATTATAAACAAATAATATGATGTAGGAAATCGTTTTAGATTTACAATGACTATTTATAATCAAATATCTGACTTGTATAACCCCATGTAAAAATTGTTTTAGTAAAACATCTCATGTTTGTGTCATTTTTACTTTTACATTAAATAAAAAGTTATTTACGTCATTTCCCAACCAAAGTGGCTCCATGGGGTCCCCAAATGACCCATGGATTTACTTGGTCAGCCATGACACATCCAATAAGGTTAGGACATGTGTCTAGGTATTTTCATTTTATTATAATATCATTTTTTCCTTAAATTGCACTAGTTACCTCTAACGATTAAAAACATAAAAGTTACTATTCGCCAAAAAAATTATTTTAATCTCATTGATCCACATTTTACTTCTTAATGACAACCATGTGTGTCGGATTTTTTAAAATCAAATCACAGAAGTGACAAAGTTTCATTTAAACGAAAAATCAGTTTCTTTAACTACCACTTAGTGGTTTCACTATTCATCAAAAATTGATGTTTTTCAGAAAAATACCAAAACATCACCCTAAGCTTTATTTTATTTTCTGAATTCAAAAATGATGTCTATTTTACAAAATTCGAATCATATAAGTCACATTAATTAATTTAATAACTAATTCCCCCTGTCAGAGCAAATAGCGTGTTTTTATGAAACAATAAGTATCAAAAGATTGACACTAGTTTAAGTCCAATTTCAAAGTGAAATTGATTTCAATGACCACCATTGGATTAAATGGTAAAAATATATTCTAAATTCACTTTAAAACCAATTCAAAAGATAATATAATCATATAAATAAATTAGATTAAAAAGAAGTTTTGATGTAAAATGCAGTATTTTTCACTATTCATTAAAAAATGAACATTGTCAGAAAAATACCAAAAATTCACAAAAAGTAAATTTTGATGTCCCAATCATAAAGAATAAGTTTATTTTGACAAACATTGCTTATAAAATTGTCAAAATATAGATTTAAAAATGGTTTTCCATCAAAAGGCAGTAAAACAATCTTTTAAAAATATTAGTGTATTTCATGCTTAAGATTGGATTTATTTTCATTTTAAGCCTCTAAAACACTATCTAATTCATTAATAGACATAGATAAAAATATCTATTATTCATTACTTACATGGGATGTTACATCCTTCCCCCCTTTAAAAAATTGCGTCCCCGCAATTTATTTACTTATCGAATAAGTGGGGGTATTTAGCCCTCATTGAGTTTTCAGATTCCCAGGTTTCCTCTTCCATCATGTGGTTTTCCCACAAAACCTTTACCTGATTAATCACTTTATTCCATAACACTTGCTCCCTGTGGTCAAGAATCTGGACCGATTGTTCCTCATAAGATAGGTTCTCTTCCAGCTAAACTACCTCTGGACTGAAAACATGAGATGGATCTGCCATGTACTTTATCAGCATTGAAACATGAAAAACATTGTGTACCTGAGATAAACTCGGAGGTAAAGCCACTCTGTATGCAACTGATCCAACTCTCTCCAGAATTTCATATGGTCCAATGAACCTTGGACTCAGCTTTCCTTTTTTACCAAATCTCATCACACTTTTCCATGTAGAAACCTTGAGAAAAACATGATCACCTACCTCGAAAGATAGATCCTTCCTCCGATTATCTGCATAACTCTTCTGCCTGCTCTGAGCTGTTCTCATGTGTTTCTGAATCAACTGAACTTTTTCTGTAATCACTTCTACCAATTCTGGTCCCATCATCTTCCTTTCACCCACTTCATCCCAAAATGATGGAGTTTGACACCACTTCCCATATAATGCCTCAAATGGTTCCATATGTATACTGGAATGAAAACTGTTATTATAAGAAAACTCAACCAAAGAAAGACGTTGGTCCCAACTTCCCGGATAATCCATCGAACAAGCTCGTAGCATATCCTCCAGGGTCTGAATTGCTCGTTTTGACTGCCCATCTGATTGCGGATGAAAAGCTGTACTAAAATTTATTTCTATACCCAATGCTTTCTGAAGGCCTTTCCAAAAGTTAGAAGTAAACCTGAGATCACGATCGGACACAATAGAGAGAGGAACTCCATGTAACATGACTATATCTTTAGGATACAATCTAGAAAGTTGATCTAGAGAGAATGTATCTCGAATAGGAAGGAAATGAGCAGATTTAGTCAAGCGATCAACAATAACCCATATTTCATTATTACCTTTCTATGTCATCGGTAATCCCACAACAAAGTCCATGGATATGTTTTCCCATTTCCACTCTGGCACTGGTAAAGGTGGAAGCATCCATTTCGGTAACTGCCGCTCTTCCTTAACCTGTTGACATGTCAAACACGTCATAGTAAAATCAGAAATATCTCTTTTCATTCCATCCCACCTGTAATACTCCCGCAGATCTCTGTACATCTTTGTACTGCCAGGATGAACTGAAAACAGAAAACTATGAGCCTCACATAACAACTCATTCTTCAACTTTGAATCACAAGGCACACATAATCTCTTTCCAAACCTCAAAACACAGTCATTATCAATGTTGAATTCAGGCAACTTACCTTTCTATACCAGCTCTACCTTTTTCTGCAACTCACTTTCAATGAAGCATCACTATAGATAACAAACTCACCATTCCTGGAAGGAAGTGCCAAAACTGAAGCATTCACCAATCTTCTTTTCAACTCCTGAAAACAATAATCACATTTTTTTCCGATGAACTTAACACCCTTACGAGTTAGCTTAGTCATTGGACTAGATAACCGTGAAAAATTTTCAAGAAACCTTCGGTAGTAACCTTCTAAACCAAGGAAACTACGGATCTCGGTTCCATTTGTGGGTCTTGGCCATTCTTCAATAACTTTTGTTTTAGCAGGATCAACAGTTATGCCATCTTTTGAAATAATGTGAACCAGGAATGAAATTTGTTGTAACCAAAACTCACACTTTTTGAATTTTCCATATAGTTTCTTTTCTTTTAAGGTTTTCAAGATAAACCTTAAATGACTTTTATGCTCCTCTTTACTTTTAGAAAACACCAAAATATCATCAATATACACAACCATCATTTTTCACCTGAGTTAACTGAGCCATCACTGCAGTAAAATGATTAATTTTGATTCTGACCATCTCAGTATGCTGATTTATAAAGTCATTTCCCTCAGTATTCCTTCCCAAAAATGCTTCTCTATTTCCACTACGAAAAACCATTCTTAACACTGAAATACCTTAGGCGAAGCAACATGGTAATATTTAAATGCTATATCATTTTAATCATACCATAAATTAATTTATAATTTAACAAATTTCTAACTCCTAAAGTTGTCTAAACCGACCTCTGATACCAACTATAAGGCCCTGGCCATAAACCTTACTTAATATTGAAATAAATGAATAATTCACATTGAGGATATTTTCAGGTTTAGAGTTTTAGAGAATTAGAACATAACTACTACATCTCAAAAGATTACAAAGTAGACACTTTTACTAAGTTTCCATAGAATAAAAAAACTCTTAAAAAGAAACATTTCTAGTTCCAAGTTTTATATAGCATGAATTTCCCTTGATCCAATGCTTGACCCTATTCCACATTAGGTCCTGTGAAAAACATTTCAAAAAACTTTGGGTGAGCATAAAGAGCTCGGTAAGGGATACACAAAGAATGAAAACTGTTAGTTTATCAAAACAACAAGTAAAGTAATACTTTTCACCTTTATGAAGTAGTAAAAACTCTTCACTGAATAAAAGATCATTACTTACCCTTTTGTAACCAAAAGATTACCATAAAACCCATATAAAGAACACATAACATATAAAGGTAACTTGGGACATAAACATAATTAAGTGGAATAACTATACGGTCAACTTCCACACATATCACTTAATGGAATAGCCATACGGGCGACTTCCATGCCCAATTCATTGGAGGTTATTACGTAACCACCCATCCTGGTATTCACGGTACCACCCGTCATATGGTTCATCACGTAACCACCCGTCAAATGTCCAAGTAACATTATAAAATCATAAGACATAAAGAAAAAATAAAGGAAAGAAAACATTTCCACACTTTGATCATAATATATAACTCAAATACATTGACAGAACAAATCCATTATAAAAACCATTTTCAATACCAAAATACATAAAAGAGTATATGGTATTTATTTCATTTTGGAAAACATTACGGCTTGTTGAGGAAGCCAAAGACCAAATAATACTCGCGGCGGCGGAAAAGGTCGTTGTCACTGCGTAAGTTAAAGAAACATTCCTTTTTTTCGTTAGTAAAATGCTTCGTAGAAAAAGATTCCTTTTGAATAAAAGTAAAAGTCAAAGGGGTTTATACACCGTTTGAAAGAATGTTGTGTATAAAACGAAATATGCCTCAATGAAAGGAGATTGAGATGAAGTCCCTTACAAAGAATTTTTTTAAATAAAATAGATCTATTATGTGTATTCACTATAAGTAAAGATAAATAAAGTACAAATACAATATAGGACATAATAATATCATGAAATAATTTGAAATTCGGAGATTAACCCAAAGAATGGAAATTGGGTTAAGAAGTTCCCTTACCTCGGGTCCGACTTGACTCGATCGTTCTTTAAAGTCCTGAATAATAAACTTGAGTTAATTTATACTTGCTTAAGAACCTTTTTCAAGCTTACTATTCCATTTATATCACTTATTTTCATGTTATAAACATTATGTAATCATTAAGTTAATAATGTTTGCTTTGTCGATATTTGGTTCTTAAGTCGAATGTGGACTTCTTACAATTACATGTTGTTCGTGTGGTCAAAGGTTCTTTATATCCAGAATAAAATTCCTCATTTTGATATCATATATATCATATATATCCAGATTATACATGTATTAATAATATTACATAACAATTTAGAGGTATGAAATGAAATGCACCGTTCATGGAGACGATAAGCCGTACGTACTCATGAACGCTACTTTCATTTCTTTGTCATATTAATGGAATTAAAACTAAATGAGAGGTATGTATATTTTAATTCCAGAATTATATTCCTCATTTAGATGTATAATTCATCATATATATCCATTATATATATTTACTTATAATAGTACATTACATTTGCGTCTAAGAAATGAAATGCACCGTTCATAGAGACGGTAAGCCGTACGTACGCATGAACGCTACTTTCATTTATATCTCATACTTTAATGGAAAGAAATAATAATGTTATAGAGGTATATTATAATTCTAGTATAACATCATATATAATAACTTTAAATCCATATTTTATACGTCCCACATATGGCATTAACGAATTACTTCACTTTGAGGGGGCGGTAGTCCGCACTTCCTTAAATGAAGATATCGCGTTTACCCATAATGGAAACCAAAAAGGTATGCACAAAATGAAAAATACATAATCTTAAGGAAAACATAAACATATCATATATCATATATAAATATAGTGTCATCTTAATGTCCACTTTTGAAGGTGTTAAAAGAATGTTGAACAATCATCGTTTCGGGAGACCGAAATTCGCCATCCACAGAAACAGTATGTTCTTTAACCATTAGATGTAGCTGTGTGTAAGTGTAGCTCGAATCCATATTATAAAAACATCCTAGTATATTGATGATACTGGATTTGTTACAAAAGAAATTAATAAAAATACTTTAGGGGGTTGGAGAAGCAAAATAAAACAAAAGGACTCAAGTGAAGACATTACCTTAAAATCGGGTAACTCACTTTGGTTTGAGCTCTAAGGCTTCCTTGGGAAGACTTATTTCCAATGTTAGGCTTTAAGGAGTAAGAGAGGGATGTGGAGAGACAAAATGGGAAGGGGTGGGCTGATCCAAAGGCTTTGGAAGTGTGGGTAAGGAGGTAGAGGTGGGGGCCTTTTATAAGAGGAGAGGAGGGGCACTCTTGGAAAGTAAACAAAAGTCACTTTATTTTAAAATGTTATTCGGATTTAAGAGGTTCCAAATTGATATAATTCGAGGAAAAGGGGATAAGGGTTCGGAATCCACCCATCCAATAGGTTTTGGACGTGTGTAGGTCTTAGAGTTTACATTATCCTTCCATTTTATTTAAATCCATTATTAATGAGGTAATCGCTGCATCTTCATGATGTCATAAATAATTTAATTTATTTAAAGTATAAAAAATATAAAAAAATACTATGATGTATGAAATATTTTTAGCTTTCCAATTAATATTTATAATAAAAAATCTGACTTGTATAACACCATGTAAAAATTGTTTTTGTAAAACATTTCATGTTTGTGTCATTTTTCCTTTTACATTAAATAAAAAGTTATTTATGTCATTTCCCAACCAAAGTGGCTCCATGGGGTCCCCAAGATGACCCATGTATTTTCTTGGTCGGCCATGACACATCCAATAAGGTTAGGACATGTTTCTAGGTATTTTCATTTTATTATAATATCATTTTTTCCTTAAATTGCAATAATTACCTCTAATCGCGATTAAAAACATAAAAGTTACTATTCACCAAAAAAATTATTTTAGTCTCATTGAACCACATTTTACTTCTTAATGACAACCATGTATGTTGTATTTTTGAAAATCAAATCACAGAAGTGACAATGTTTCATTTAAACGAAAAATCAGTTTCTTTAACTACCACTTAGTGGTTTCACTATTCATCAAAAATTGATGTTTTTCAGAAAAATACCAAAACTTCTCCCTAAGCTATATTTGATATTATGAATTCAAAAATGATGTCTATTTTACAAAATTAGAATCATATAAGTCACATTAATTAATTTAATAATTAATTCCCGCTGTCAGAGCAAATAGCGTGTTTTTATGAAACAATAAGTATAAAACGATTGACACTAGTTTAAGTCCAACTTCAAAGTGATATTGATTCCAATGACCACTATTGGATTAAATGGTAAAAATATATTCTAACTTCACTTTAAAACCAGTTCAAAAGATAATCTAATCATATAAATAAATTATATTAAAAAGCAGTTTTGATGTAAAATGCAGTATTTTTCACTATTCATTAAAAAATGAACATTGTCAGAAAAATACCAAAAATTCACAGAAAGTAAATTTTGATGTCCCAATCATAAAGAATAAGTTTATCTTGAAAAACATTGCATATAAAATTGTCAAAATATTGATCTAAAATGTTTTTCCATCAAAAGGCAGTAAAACAATCTTTTAAAAATATTACTATATTCCATGCTTAAGATTGGATTTATTTTAATTTTAAGCCTCTAAAACATTATCTAATTCATTAATAGACATAGATAAAAATATCTATTATTCATTACTTACTTGTGATGTTACAATTTTCATTGGAAATATTCTTATAAGCTTGTAAGGGAAACTTAGACGATTTTATAACGGCGCAAAATAGCCTGACCCGCCGTATAAGTCAAAAAATTTCATACCTTAATTATATAGAAAAGGTTGAAAAGCACCTTATTTGGAAAACAAAGGAAAGATTACTTTATAAACCTCTTATAAAAAGTCAAAAAAGGGTATAAATGACTTTAACCCATATTCTTGTAAAGAGTAAAAATGTTTTGAAATACATTTTTAAGAAACATGGATGTGGATAATAAAGAGATCCCAGTAGATTATTACATATAAACAACCTCAGATAATGAAGAGATTACGAAATAAACCCTTAACTTGTAAATTTCCTTGGTTGGGGTAGGTTAAACTCTTGTATAATGGTGAAATAATTTTTATTAAATTATACAAGAATCATATATATTATTATGTTATCATATATGATCTTTTAACATTTCTTTGTTTATAATATCTTAGTATAATCATCGTTTCGGGTGTTAAGTTACTCGTTTTCTTTTATATGTGTTGTTGCGTAATCCATGTTTTTCATGGATAGGTTGTATATTATTCATATCCATAATTATATCAAGTCCTTAAACATTATTTTTAAATCATAAAATGATAATTATACTTGAATGGATACGATGGTGAATGAATCTCATCGCGTTCGTGGAGATGGTAGTCCGTACGTACGCACGAGCGACAATATCATTGTTTTGATATTAAAATAATATATAATTGGATGGTATATCATATATGAAGAATCATTATCATGTTATATTTATTATTAACATTAATTAAAAATCATTATTATACCCATCCAAATAATAATATATTGAATAACAATTACACCACGACATGGAGACGGTAAGCCGTACGTACGCACGTATGGTGACTTTTCATTCAAAGGATGGATAGAATACTGAATATGGTTGTAAAATATTTATAATAATATTACAGTATATAGTAGATACTGTATTTTTTATTTTATAATTGGAATAACAAAGAAAGAAGAAGTGTAAGACGAAAGGAACTTGAAAAAGGGTGGTGAAATCATTACCTCTTCTTCGGGGTTTTCCTTTTGATTTGATCAAAAGGGATCAATAGGATGTCTTTATGACTAAATTAATCCCTCTAGGATGAATTTAGGGATGTTTAGAGAGTATTTGGGCAGGGATTGGCCGAACCAAAAGGCTTTGAAGGTGGGAACTAATGAGAAGGAGGAGTGTCCTTTTATAAGAGGGGTGAGGGGCACCTTTGAAAAAGCAATAAAAATTATTTTATAATAAATGCATACTCGGTTTATAATGGCTCAAAAGTGGATTATTTAAAGTGTAAGGTGGGTATGGGTCGCAAACCACTCAAACAAAATAATTTAGATAGGTTTGGGTCATTATATTAACCTTATCTTTTTGTTTTAACTCTTAGTTAATTAGTTTGACACTTACCATGTCACATTGTATTTTTTATATTATATAGTTAATAAACATACTATATACCTCCATGAGACCCCCATGTTGTCCATTAATAATACAAATATCATTATATAAGTCTCTTGGCCAATCCTTAGATTTTTAGGAATTGAATATAAATTAATAATAAAATATTTGTTTTAAAAACTCTTATGTCAATTTTGGAACTATTCATTAGTTTATTTTTGTAAAACTTATAAGAGAAATATTAATTCCAAAAAAGTTGATTAAATCATTTCTAACATTTTATAGTAACCTATAAAATTAGTGTATTTCATAAAAAGTCTCAAATTATATTTATTTGGGTATTTATAATATCAATTAGTTTAATTTTTCACTATTACAGTAAATACTGCATCATCATTTTATCATAAATAAATTATTTATATAATGTCTAAAATTTATAAATAAAATATAATTATGTAGTAAATCTTTATATCTTTCTAATGAATATTTATAGTCAAATCTCTATCATAAATAACCATATATAAATTTTTTTTTTCTAAAAGATATATTCTTATGTCATTTTTGTATTTATTTTGACTTAATTAAAATAAAATGCCCCTATCACCTACAAGTGGCTCCACGGGGTCCCAAAATCAACCCAAAGATGCCCATGGTCATACATGTATCCACCAATAAGGTTAGTACACGTTTTAGGGTAATTTATTTTTATTAAAATATTATTTTTAACCCTTATTTACCGGATTTACCCTTTAACCATGGTAAATAAAATATTTACCGTAGTAATTATTCAAAATGTCTAAAAATAAAAGTTACATATATATACAATTTGGAAATCCTGATTCAAATTTAGATTCCATTTTTCCATATTCAAAACACAGAAGTGGCAGAAATTATTTTAAAATTAATTTCCGCTGTCAAAACAAAAGGTGTCTTTTTAAGATATAATAACTATAAAAAGAATGATACTTGTTTATGTCCGGTGTAATTGTGAAATTATGCCCAATGACCAAAATTGTATTAAATGGTAAAAATATATTCTAAATATACTTTAAAACCACTAAAATCCATAATTTATCACTATTAATTATTTTGACTAAAAAAGTTGTTTTTAATTAAAATTTAGTAATTTTCACTATTCATAAAAATATTAAAGTTATCCACAAAGTACCAAAATTTCACCTTAGGATAAATTTGATACTCTAAATCCTAAAATTAAGTCAATGTTGAGAGATAAAATTTCAAAAATTTTAAAATGTAGGTATTACTATTCATAACAGCTAGTTTGATCGGTTGTCGTGTGTGTTAGAACTCGATGTTGCGTACATCACACGCTATTGCATTATTCAAAGAGAAGCGTCACGTAGAAGCTTGGGGTGTTACATTATCCTTTCCTTCAAATAATTTTTTCCTCGAAATTTCTATAATAATACCACATGAAAAGACTCAGGTGGTTCTTCATCATAAGTTCCTCGGGTTCCCACATTGCCTCTTCCAACTTATGGTTTCTCCACAAGACTTTTACCAAACGAGTCGTACGGTTTCTCAGTACTTGTTCTCTCATATCAAGAATCTTGACGGGCTCTTCGCAATAAGAGAGATCGGGTTCCAGTTCTAATTCCTCATAGTTGAGTACATGCATTGGGTCAGGCATGTATTTCCTCAATAGTGATACGTGTAACACATCGTGAACTTTGGAGACACTTGGTGGAATTTCAAATCGGCAAGCTACAGCCCCAATTCATTCTAGAATTTCGAAAGGACCGATGTACCTGAGACTCAATTTACCTTTCTTACCAAAATGTATTACTCCCATCCATCGAGATACCTTCAGGAAAACATGATCACTGACTTGAAATTCCAAATCCTTCCTTCGATTATCTGCATAGCTCTTCTACCTACATTGAGCTGCTTTGATGTGGATTTGGATTACCTTCACCTTTTCCATCGTTTCATCCACCAGTTCTTGGCCTATAAGTTTTCATTCACCAACGTCATCCCAATAGGTTGGTGTGCGACATCTCTTTCCGTATAACTCTTTATATGGTGCCATATGAATACTTGAATTGAAGCTATTGTTATAGGAAAATTCTACCAGAGGTAAATATTGATCCCACATACCCTGAAAGTCAAGTGAGTAGGATCTCAACATGTCTTCTAAAGTTTGAATAGTTCGTTCTGATTTTCCATCTGATTGAGGGTGGTAGGCAGTGCTCAAATGAAGTTCAGTATTTAAGGCTTTCTGAATACTTTTCCAGAATCATGAAGTAAAATGGGGATCCCGATCAGAAACAATTAATAGGGGTACTCCATGAAGTCTCACAACTTCATCAATATATAGTCTTTCTAGACATTCCAGTGGTAGATCTTATCTTATATCAAGAAAATGTGATGACATGGTAAGACGATCAACAATAACCCAAATTGCATCATTCCTTCTATAAGTATTTGGTAGTCCCATGACAAAGTCAATCGTGATATTATCCCATTTCCACTCAGTTATGGGAAGAGGTGAAATACTCCACCAGGCTGGTGCCTTCCAGCATTCACTTGTTGACAAACCATACATCTTGACACAAAATCGGCAATCTCCCCCTTCATGTTGTCCCACCAAAAATGTTCCTTCAAATCTCTATACATTTTGGTGCTCCCAGGGTGTATAGAGAAATTGGAATACTGAGCATCATCCAACAATTACCTTTTTAGATCAGGTATATCGGGTACACAAAGCCTCTTCCTGAATTTCAAAATTCCTTCTTTATACACAAAGTCTCTCAATCACTGATCATTCACAGCTTTAATCTTCTTTTGAAATTCTTCATCTTCGGTCTGAGAACTCTTAATCCTTTCTAGTAAAGATAGTTTGGAAACTATTTGAAAAAGCATTGATGTTTCACCTTCACTGGTTATTCCCATGTCCATCTTTACTAGATCCATGAAATTTGAATCCCTTTCAGTTCTCATATTATTCAAAATTCCATGGTATTTTCTGCTCAAAGCATCTGCCACCTTATATTCTTTCCCCGGGTGGTAGTGTATCGTACAATCATAATCCTTGAGCAGTTAAATCAATTGCATTTGCCTCATGTTGAGTTCTCTTTGTAAGAAAATATACTTCAAACTCTTGTGATCAGTATAAATCTCACATTTTTCACCATAGAGGTAGTGTCTCCATATCTTCAAAAGAAAAGTTCCCACATGCTAACTCGATATCATGAGTAGGATAGTTTTGTTCATGAATTTTCAACTGTCGTGATGCATAAGAAATAACCCTATCATTCTGCATAAGGACACAACTACGTCCATTCTTCGATGCATCACTATAAATGACGAACCCATCATTCCCCGATGGCAGAGTCAATATAGGATCATTGAATAATCTTCCCTCCAGTTTTTCGAAACATTATTCACACTCTTTTTTCCAAACAAATTTAACCCCTTTACGTGTGAGCTTTGTTAATGGGTTAGCCAACCGGGAAAAAATCTGGACGAAACATCGATAATAACCTGCTAAACCAATAAAACTGCGTACCTCAGTTATACTCGTTGGTGCTGGCCATTCTTGGATTTCCTTGGTCATAGAGGGATCTACCGAGATTCCATCTTTAGAGACAATATGGACAAGAAAAGAAATCTCCTGAAGCCAGAATTCACATTTCCTAAACTTCCCGTATAATTCATGTCTTCTCAGAGTATTCAGGATAATTCACATGTGATTTTCATGATCCTCGTAGCTGTTGGAGTATACCAAGATATCATCAATAAATACCACCAAAAATTCATCGAGATATTCCTTGAAAACTCTATTCATTAGATCCATGAATACAGAGGGTGCATTAGTCAATCCAAAAGGCATTACTGTAAACTCGTATTTCCTGTACCTGGTTCGAAACGCCGTCTTTGAAATGTCTTCCTTCTTCACACACAACTAATGGTATCCAGATCGAAGGTCAATATTTGAAAATAATTGAGCTCCATACAGTTAGTCAAATAAATCATCAATTCGATGTAGGTGATACTTTCTCTTTATTGTTATAGCATTGATCTCCCTGTAGTCGATACATAATCTCATAGATTCATCTTTATTTTTAACAAAATGAACAGGGTATCCCCAGGGAGAAACACTAGGGTGAATAAATCCCTTATTACTCAATTCCTCTATTTGTTTCTTTAGTTCAACTAATTCTAAAAAGGCCATTCTATAAGGGGTCTTCGATATAGGCCTTGATCTAGGAATTAAATCAATGGAAAACTCAACTTCTCATTCTAGAGGATGTCCAGGTAAATCTTCCGAAAACACATATACATATTCATTCACAATAGTTACATCCTCTATTAGAACATTCATTTCCTCAACCACTATAATTTCATTCTCTTCCTCCCCAATAATTGAATTTAGTTGAGCTACTGGGGGTGGATCTGGAAAAGAATTAGGTGGTGACGATTCTGCTCTAAAGATAAGGTGTTCCTTATCATCATCATCAAAAATCGTAACCTCATTCTTCGTACAATATATCATCTCATCATGGTCCGAATGACAATCCTTACCAAGGATTATATCAAAATCAATCATAGGTATGACGATGAGATCAACAGATAAAGAACATTTTTGTGCTCTAAGGGGGACTAGTTCAGAAAACATTGTTGCAATGATACTTCCCTTAAGAGTTTTAACTAAAAACTCCCTTGTTAAATCAAATTGGAAATATCTAATTTTCATAGAAAACTGGGAAGATTTGAAACAATGCGATGATCCAGAATCAAATAATGCATTTTCTAAACTTGAGGAAACCATTAAATTACCTGTCACCACGTCTTTCAGAGCTTCTACCTCAACAGTAGTGATAGAAAAAGCTTGGCTTTGATCCCTTGGCCTTTTCTGAGATAAGTTCCCCTGAAGCTTAGGACATTCATTTGCATAATGTCCGATCTCCCTGAAATTGTAGCACTGAACATTGGTATCTTCCTTCTTCCCTTTGCAATCACGATCTTGGTGGCCTTTTTCACCACACTTGTAACAGACACCCATTCCCTTCCAGCAAGTACCAGGGTGTTTCTTCCCTCATTTACCACAGGATGGATATTAAACCTTTCCCTTCTTCCCCGTATTTCCAATCCCAGATTGATCAACAGATCTCTTCTTCTCTTGCTTTGCTTTAAAGTCATATGACATAGAGAATTCCTTTTCTATCTTGATAACACATGAGACAATGTCTTCGTATGATGAAAAGGATTGTGAGACTAATTCTAGACAGAGAAAAGGTTTTAACCCATAAAAGAAATGATCAATCTTACTTCTTGGGTTACGTATATAATCTTTAGCATACCTTGCTAACCTTGTAAAGTTAGCCTCATACTTTGCGACATTCTCATCCTCCTTTTGTCTCAAACTCAGAAATTACCTTTTCATATCTGCTCGATGGTCACGAGGAATGTATTTTTTCAAAAAACAGATCATTGAACTCCCTCCATTCCATATTTGATACTTCATCATCTTCATTCATGTTTTGAATCAATGACCACAATTGATCAGCAACTCCAGTGAGGCGGTAAACTACCATGATAACTTTTTCCCTTTCACTACATCCCAATGCCTGAAATATTTTCTCTAGGGAACATATCCATTGCTCAGCTACCAATGGATTTGTAATCCCATTGAACGTTGGTGGTTGTTGCCTCATGAAGCGATCTAACATTGATCCTCTACGCTGCGGATCAGGGTGATCCATATGGGTAAGGTTATTATTCATAACCCGAGTGAGTTGCCACAGTATGGTGATTAGCTGATCGGCACCAGTTGCATCACCAGCTCCACTATAATTATCTTGAGCATGAGGGAAATCCCTACATGGAGTGCATGCATTGACACGGTTTCCATTCCTTCCACTAGGCGCCATTTCTAAACAATGGAAAAAACTAGATCAGTTTATGAATCAAAATACATAATTCCATACTTATAAAACACTTAACATAAATTGAACTATTTATGAATATAATCCATAATCATAAAAATGTTTTCTTTGAGGAAGTATATACTCATAAACACTTCATAATGAATTGTAATGAAAATGAGAGTTATCCTAAGCATATCCCCTGAGAGTGTCGTAACCAAGAGTGCAGCAAGGCCCGTTGTCATGCACCAGTTCCCATTCAAGTCTAGCCCAAAGCGGTGTTTTCGAGATTTACCCCTTGGTACATCTATGCCAGAGCCGCCTCTACCTGATCGTACCTAGGCAGGGATGTATTGTTTGAAAAACTCACAAAATCTCTACAATACCAAAATTATAGGAAGTTCTTCTATACTAATCCTCAAAGTCCATCTTAGGTCTATATGATCTAATTAGAGTTTATCTAAATCTTGCTTCAATGGTTTGTACTAATCTTTCTATGATTCCAACTGTAACGCCCCTACCCCAGTTACCCAGAGTCGGTGCATTATTACCTAACATTGGCATGATCAAAAGAAAGATCATGTCTCGAAAGACTAATTTGATTAGTAGATTTGGAAACACTAGATATAATCATAAAGTTTTACATCACATAATAAAATGATCACTACAACAATATAGTCTCCATAGTCCGCACTCGTATCCCCTCATACTATCCCTGTAGGTCATTCATAAATTACATCTTCACATCCTGGGAAAAATAAAACATAGAAAAGTGGTGAGATCAAATACCTAGTAAGGATAAAAATATAGCAGAAACATTCATAAATAATAATAAACATTTAAGGCAATGTATAACTAAAACAAAAGCCTTTTAAACTTGAAATTCAACATAGTATGGAAAAAATAAAATGAAATAATTCCATTTACTTATTCACATGGATATTCTACTAATCGAATAATCACATGCAATACCAATAACCACTTTCATAATGATGGAATGCATAATTCCAGACTATCATAACCACATATCCAAGGCCTCATGGAAAGACTACAAATACGATTTTGCCAAGGCCTTGTGACAAGACCCTAGTTTGTCTCATAAGACCTACCGATGCATCGAGGAGCTTTAGTGGGCTCCACCCGTCACATATTAAGTCCAATGCATTCCTCATATGAACATGTTTAAACATAACATAAACATTCGTATTGAAATTAGCATACGAAATATCAATAATTTCTTCATAAACCATGAATGGTATAAAAATAGAACATACACAGTCAAACATATCACAAAACCATTAATAAAATATGGATGTTTTGTATCATAATAAATCAACTTCAAATAAGCTTAAAATCCATTAAAGGATGTTGACAAAGATGAAATAAAAACTATTTTTAGAGAAATATCTCTTTCTATTTTGAAAACATTTAAGATTCATATATTTATAAAATAAAACATTTTCTTTGAAAATATTATTATAGGATTGTAAGGGAAACATCGACGATTTTTTAACGGCCTAAAATAGACGCACACGCAATATAAGTTAAAAAAAATTATTACATTAATTCTGTCGAAAAGGTTAAAAAGCACCTTGTTTGGAAAATTAAAGAAATATTACTTTATAAACCTATTACAAAAAGTCAAACAAGGGTATAAATGACTTTAACCCGTATAAACAACCTCAGATAATGAAGAGATTGCGAAATAAACCCTTACCTTGTACTCTTCCTTGGTTGGGGTAGGTTAAACTCATGTATAATGGTGAAATAATTGTTATTAAATTATACATTAATCATATATATTATTATGTTATCATATGTTATCTTTTAACATTTCTTTTGTTAATAATATCTTAGTATTATCGTCGTTTCGGGTTTTAACTTACTCATTTTCTTTTATATGCTTTGTTACGTAATCCATATTTGTCATGGATAGGTTGTATCTTATTCATATCCATAATTATATCAAGTCCATAAACATTATTTTTAAATCATCAAATGATAATTATACTTGAATGGATCTGATGGAGATTGAATCTCATCGGGTTCGTGGAGACGGTAGTCCGTACGTACGCACGAGCGACAATATCATTCTTTTGATATTAAAATAATATAAAATTGGATGGTATATCATATATGAAGATTCATTATCATGTTATATTTATTATTTACATGAATTAAAAATCATTATTATACCCATCCAAATAATAATATATTGAATAACAATTACACCACGATGTGGAGACGGTAAGCCGTACGTACGAACGGATGATGACATATCATTAAAAGGATGGATAGAATACTGAATATGGATGTACCATATTTATAATAATCATACAGTATATTGGAGATACTAGATTTATTATTTTATAATTGTAATAAATAATAAGTAATAAGTGTAAGATGAAAGGAACTTGAAAAAGGGTGGTGAAATCATTACCTCTTCTTCAGGTTCATCCTTTTGATTTGATCAAAAGGGCGCCTTAGGTTGGATTTCTGACTAAAGGAAGACCTCTAGGATTAAGTGAGGTAAGTTTAGAGAGTATTTGGGAAAGCATTGGACGAACCAAAAGTCTTTTAAGGTGTGAATTAATGAGAAGGAAGAGTGCTCTTTTATAAGAGGGGTGAGGTGCACCTTTGGAAAAGCTATAAATTTTATTTTATACTAAATTCATATACGGTTTCTAATAGATCCAAAGTGGAATATTTAAATGTTAAGGTGGGTATGGGTCTAAAACCACTCAAACAATAAATTTTATATAGGTTTGGGTCATTATATTAACCTTATCTTTTAGTTTTAACTCTTAGATAATTAGTTTGACACTAACCATGTCACTTTGTATTTTTATATTATATAGTTAATAAACATACTATATACCTCCAAGAGACCCCCAAGTGGTCCATTAATGATACACCTATAATTATATAAGTCTTTCAGCCGATCCTTAGATTTTTAGGAATTGAATATAAATTAGTAATATAATATTTGTTTTAAAAACTCTTTTATGTCAATTTTGACACTATTCAATAGTTGATTTTTGTAAAAATCATATCAGAATTATTACTTCTAAAAGATATACTTAAATAATTCTTAACATGTCATATTAACCTATAAAATTAGTTTAATTCATAAATAGTGTCAAATTATATTTATTTGGGTATTTATAATATCAATTATTTATGGTTTTCACTATTATGGTAATTACTGCATCATCATTGCGTCATAAATAAAATAAATTATTTAATGTCTAAAAATTATAAATAAAATATCATTATGTTGGAAATAATTTTATATTTATAATGAATATTCATAGTCTAAAATCCATCATATATAACCATATGTAAAAATTGTTTTGGTAAAGGATATATGCTTATTTCATTTTTGTATTTATTTTAACTTAATTAAAATAAATTGTCCCTATCACCTACAAGTGGCTCCATGGGGTCCCAAAATAGACCCAAAGATGCCCATGGTCGGACATGTATCCACCAATAAGGTTAGGACACGTTTTAGGGTAATTTAGTTTTATTATAATATTATTTTTTAACCCTTATTTACCGGATTTACCCTTTAACCATGGTAAATAAAATATTTACTATAGTAATTTTTCAAAATGCCTAAAAATAAAAGTTACCTATTTACACAATTTGGACATCCTGATTCCAAATATGGAATCCATTTTTCCAAATTCAAGACACAGAAGTGGCAGAAATTAATTTAAAATTAATTCACGCTGTTAAAACAAAAAAGCGTGTTTTAAGATATAATAACTATCAAAAGATTGATACTTGTTTATGTCTGGTTTAATTGTGAAAATATGTCCAATGAACAAAATTTTATTAAATGTTAAAAATATATTCTAAATATAATTTAAAACCACTCAAATTCATAATTTATCACTATTATTTATTTTGATTAAAAAAGTTGTTTTTAATTAATATTTAGTAATTTTCACTATTCATTAAAATATTAAAGTTATCGGAAAAATACCAAAATTTCACCTTAGGCTATATTCAATACTCCGAATCCAAAAATGAAGTCCATTTTGAGATATAAAATTTCTAAAATTTTAAAATGTTGGTATTACTATTCATAACGGCTAGTTTGATCGGTTGTGGTGTGTGTTAGAACTAGATGTTGCGTACAAAACACGCTATTGCATTATTCCAAGAAAATCGTATCGTAGAAGCTTAGGGTGTTACACTTTTCATATAAATTATTTTTAGAGGATTTTTTAATGTACAGTCGAATTTTTTTCAAAATACCACATCATATATAGTAAGTAACAATATTTGTTATTACGTGTTCTATATTGTGGAATCTTATTCTCTTATAATGGTTAGAAATTGTTGTATTTTTATTGGAATATAAAAAATTACTGATCTATTTATAAAATATACTTTTCACATTTATTGTCGAAGGAGGGATAAATATGATATATTACCTTAGAAACTCATGTTTACAACAATTTTTGTTCAACTACACCATTCAAAAATGAACCATTATAATTTTTTCCTACGGATCCATTGAACTACCTTTAAAAAATTACCAATAGATTATCATGATAATAATCCATGATGGGAATAATTTGATATATTATTATATAAATAAAGCTGGGAAGAATATTGGATATTTCTAATTATAAAAACTTAGAATTAAATGAGTCCATCTTAGGGGTATCCCCGTAGCTGTCTTCATAATGTAGTTCTTCCCCTAATTGAAATTTTTGTAGAAATTCGTCTAGGATGGTTTTTATTAATTTTGGTAACTATATATCTTCTCCAATGTATATTCCATCCATTATTAATTTGTCTTCATACACTATGGGATTCAAGAATTCTTAATATTTTTCATTTTAAAATTAATGGTGATTAATAGAAAACTGGGTTTCAGTAAAATTATTGAAATATAATTTGATCCGAAAATGAATCTCCCTTAGTGATATAAACTTTAACTCATTATCAAATTCCACACCCACTATGAGTTGTTTTAATCAGTAAAAAATCATAGGTTTTCTTCTAAAATTTAATCTTCTAACTTTACCGTTTAGAATACTAGACTCTAAGAATTACATTCATATTTATCTAAGTAATAATGATATTATTCTTTCTTCACCAGAGATTGTAATTTGAATCTAAAATGAATGATAATGACATTTAGTTCATCTATATCTAGTGACTTATCTTATTTTTCTTCCTACACATTTGATTTAATGATTTTGTGTGTTTTGATGTCACTATTAAATTACATGACCATGTCTTCAGTGTCAACATAATCTTCTATATATAAATAAAAATAGTAATCTATATAATGATTAAAGTAATCAAATGTTTTTTCTAAACCCAATATACATAGAAACAAATAATGAAACGAAATAGAAAAAAATAAAAAAGAAACTAAATAAAACACTATTTGTTAATGTGCAACGATAGTGAATAGAATAGCCAATATCAACAAATATGGTGTAATGTTATTAATCATTCTATCACATATTCTCATAAAATAGGAAATTAGGAAACATGGAATTCTAGTTATTGGATGCCCAGGGCTGTCAATCAGGGAGTCTATCCTAGAGATTCATAATCCTAGGACTTCATTATTATTTATTGTTTTTTAGGATCTTGAATTTAGGAAATATGGTGTAGGATTCAATTTATATGCACAAATTAATATTTATGTAAGATAAAATGAATGAAATAAATGAGAGACTACAAGATTCAAATTTTTGATGGATTATAATCTCATATCTTGGCCCTAATCCTACTCACTATATTATTTAACTCAATATTAAAATCATCACTTCCTAGATGATGTGAATTTACCTCTCACTCAATAAAAATTCCCTAGTGATCAACTTACTATTCTCAAAATGACTGTAATCTATATTGCATCCTATTAGAAAACTAATATTTCAAATTTCACATCTGTGATGTAGATAGATAGAGTAAAATGTATTATTAATTGTATTAAAAAAATGATAAATATATAGGATTAAAGAAAAAAATAGCTTATTTACCTTCACTCTACTATGATCTATATAATATATGAGAAATAATAACACCTGGGGTGTAAACTCTGGTTCAGTAGGATTCATGCATTGATTGATCCTTGACATAGACTCTCATCATTATTGAGACAATAAGAGTCACAATTAGTTCATGTTTGTTATGTAAAATAAAGAAATATATAAGAATATGATGGATTTATATAAAATATAATACATTACTGAACATTGAAATTCAAAAAAACATTGTTCTTTCTATAGTAGGTAGTATCATATTTCTTTTAAAAAAATTGAAATAGAAAATATTTATAGAAATGATTGGTTTAATTCATCCTATCTGTGTTCCATACAACCACAAAGAGATCTTAATCCTTATATAAAACGAAATTGTAAAATTTAAGAGTCATTATTAATGAATATTGGAATTTTCAAGATTCCATATCTTATAAAATATCACTACCATGATCTCATTATCACACCTTAACATAATAATGGGAACATGGTTAGTTTGATGGTTCATTTTTTAATTTAGTGGAACAAGTGGAATAGAATTACCATTTGATATTCCCATTTTTAGAAATTTAATTTTAATCCCCATGTCATAGTTATGACCGATTTGTAGCTTATGAAATATGGTTCCCTATTATGGACTTAGTATGAATGGAAAAGACCATTATATAGTGGTTTATCAGGGTGGTTACATTTATTCAACCTTCCCTTAATCAAAATATAACTTTTGAAATAAATGTAGTTTTCCTGACTAAACACTATATTGTTGATATCTACATAGAAGTCTCCTACACGTGGAGTTGGAATTGCATTCGATTATTCCATGGTGGAAAATATCTTATGTTGGGTGGGAGATATCATACATGATTTGAAATTTAATAATAGTGGTAATGAATTTGTAAAAATTAGGAATTATCATACATTCTGTGAACTCTCTTATGTAAGGAAAATTACTTTTTATGAATGGGTAAGAACATTGTGGCTCTTGGATGAAAATGAAAATATCATAAGTGGAGTCTAAAAAAGTCATAAATTTCTTAAAATCATCAAAAACGTGGAAAATTAGATAAATATTATAATTCATATTTATTATATGGTTTTTGATTACATACACATTCTTAATATTAAGAAGAAATAAATTTAGTTTTTTCCTATAAGGATATCATCATAGAAAAAATGAGGAATACTTTTATGGAATTCAAAATGAATTAATATAGTTATTATAATAATTAATGATTTATGTAACAATGATTAAATTCCATTATAATTATACTAATAGTGCAATTTTCATTCATCCACACCATTTAATTTTTTATAATAAATATTAAATCATTTGTGAGGAGAATAATAATTTATACTGGCTTACTGACCCCATAAAATTTATTATGGAAATTGTTTTACTTATTTAGGAGTGTAAATTGACTAGTAGAGCATTATAAAAAACACATCTGGTGAAAATTATTTAATTCAAATAGAATTTAGAACTAATGAAATGAAATAAATTTACTTTATTCTAGATAAAACAGAAAATAAATCCCTTACAAAAAAAACTCTATTTGGCATTTAGTAGAGCCCAAATAGACCCTCAGATCAAATGTTATCGGCATTTGAATTTGAAGTTAATCATTCCACATCTCTTAAAAAGTAATAACTTTAAATATATTAAATATTTACTTTTTATAATCTGATGTCATTTTATCAAATTTTATATTCTCCACATTGATATAGTTTAGTGATAAAAGGGACTCCCATATCAATAGTTATTCTCATTTGATGAAGAAATCTGATTTTTAAAAAAATCATATTTGAAATAATTTCAATCAAATAATTCCTAAAATCCCAACAGAAAATAATTTTTATTTAAAATGAAAATTTAAAAATTATATTTATGATTTTTTAAACAACTTACACTATAAAAATGTTAATGAAATATGTAACAAATATTTTGAAATTCCCTATTAATAAACTGTGACTAATTTATCATTTTTCTATAGTGAAATATGAGGTAAATTCTGACAAATAATTAGTGAAGACACCAAAATAGAAGTCCAAATAAACATTTATTACTTAGGAGGGGAAATAATAATGATGATTCTCACATCCCACTCAGTCATACACCACAATGGAAATATAATGGTGAAAAAAATAGAGAATAATACCCAACTCAGGACACAAAACTAGCAATGTATCTATGCCACTCAAATACTATAACCAATAATGACACCATTATATATTAAAACACTATTATAAAAAATACCATGTGTTTTGAAGAGATACAAGGGAGTTAACAAACCATATATATGGCCTCACACCCAACTACTGTTTGAGATTGAAAAAAGTCATCATTGAATCCCACAACATGGTGGGTGTCCTTCATCAAAAGAATAAGACTATGAGAAACAATATCATATCATGGAGAACATGTGCATCATATATACTAGGGAGTTAAAACTCTGCAACCTAAAGGGGTGAAACATAAATTTAAAATGATCTTGAGTTGATGCCTCATCGTTATCAGAATGGATGTTCTGAGGAAATGTCCATCATGAATTATTTTTATCATTTATGTTCCCCTCCTAGCGAACCTCATAGGGAAATATTATGGATAGTTGAAATCCACCATCCTCATTATATTATGGTTAAAACGATATGTTAATGGGAGTGAACCACAAACTCCCCATCCTCCCACCTATCCCACACACACCATCACCAACAAAATGCGATGCACATAAAGGGGAAAGATATCTTTCAATTATAAATTGAATAAATATCGTCCCTAATTTTTTTTTATAATGTCTATAATATAAATTTATTCAAATTCTATGGTCATAGTGATTATATAATTTATCATGGATCTAAAATTGTAGAAAATATAGATAGAGAATTAAATATAAAAATTATTGGTGAGGGACACATGTTATGGAATTAATATATTTCAAAGAGGATCTTGTGTTCCAGGTCTTGATAACTTCATTTGATGATTCTTCTATGCTCTTTTGGCCTTGCCCTAAGAGCACGCCCCCACTTTGGGATGGTTCTAATGATTCATTGGAAAATTGGGATGGTGTTGGAGGATATGATGATGACATTTCTGATCATGGAGGATCTTAATTTCGGTTCTCACTTAGCCACAAAGTGATGGCCTCGCATGTTTTGTTGTGTAATTTTTTTGGATGGGTTTGGTCCTGGACATGGTTCTTTGCCCAGCTCGTTTATGGTTCCTTATGATGATATTCTGGTTCTCACTTGTCCTCAAAGTGATTTGTATTGTGGGTTCTCACTTAACCAAAATGTATTTCAAAAACAAAAAAATGGATTTTCAGTAAAAGAGGGGTTTTCCAACATTCATTCTACAAATAATCACCTAGATTATTTTATCATCTTGAAGGAGTAATTTATGCAATATTTCCCCTTAATATACTTACAATTAAATTATAAATAAAAGGTGTTACATCTATCATGATCTATTAGGAATGATATACATAATAAACTATTCACTTTTAAAAATATTTACCCCAACAAAGTAATTACCCAAACCACGACAAGGGAAAGGACCATGATGTATAAAAAAATAAAAATGACATTTACACCCAATTTCTCATTGTAGGTGTATCAAAAAAGTGTCTCATTTTATAAACACCAAGTACAATACATGCATCATTCTACTACATGATGTGTAAACCTTATGGTATTAGTTTTTATGTAGATCTGATTCCCTGAGTCATGTACTAATAAAAGACATGAAATCTTGAGCACATTTTATTCTAGATATTATGTTTTCAAATTGCATGTAGAATGTCTCATTTCATTTTTGTAAGACCAACCTAGAATGTTAATCAAAACAGTATATACCATATAGTAGTTATGTGGCCAGGTATTTTGTAGCAAACAAGGGCATTCATAGAAATCTATAAACTAAGTGTACATACAAATGAAATTACATGTTATTATCCACCATATACCCCAACCACCAAGAAAAAACTACATTATTTATTTTCTAAAAATACACAAAATTTTTCTGAAAAATCTAAACATAGTGACAATGTGAACCTACCAGATCTTCATGTTACTTCATAATGTACAAATATTACAGTTTTAATCAAAAAAAATTCATAAAACCCATAAAATAAGAATTCAAAATGGACCAAAAATGAGATTGTGCTAAAACATAAATAACAACTTCACCCATAATATGGGTCGACATATCTTTGATATACATGTATTCATGTAATCTAAACTATATCTCTACCACCCGTTCATCTGTATTTTATCAACATCAATGGATGATTCTCATATAGACTCCCAATTTTTAATGTATAATAATTACTATAATTAGGGAGTCATCCTCCATCAACATGTGAATGAGTAGGTATCATCCAAGGGAATTTTTAAAAAAATGAAAACTCTAGAATTGAACCACAAAGACCCAAAAACCATCCAAGGTTCATATATCTCTTAGGTTAACGCGTTATTTTGGAAGTAAATTTATATTAAAAGTTTCTATTCCATTATTATTTTATGATATATTAACATTTTCACATGTTGTACACATATTATATTTATTTAATAAACAATACATATTATGAAATATTATCCTTATAGAAATATCAATAAATTTTTTTTCAAAGTTGTATTTCCCATTCAAGGAATAAGTGAAACATCAAAAAATAGTTTTAATGATATTTTATAGGAGATATGTACTATTCTACCCTTATTAAATTTATTAGTATCTAAAACTCAAGAAAGATTTATCACTTCAGCAAGGAAGAACATGGGTCACTTTTGTATATACTACATTATCTCCTCCGTAACAATGCTTCAAAGTGCTTGTATTTTCAGTGTAAAATTCATAACCTAGAAATTTATCATAAGCATTTTTTGGTATTGTGACATGGAGTATAACGCCCCAACCCCAATTACCCAGATTCAGTGCATTATTACATAACATTGTCATGATCACAAGAAAGATCAAATCTCAAAAGGCCGATTAGTTTAGCAGGTTTGGAAACACTAGGTATATTCATAAAGATTACATTACATAATAAAGTGAATACTACAAAAACATATTTTCTCTGCACTCATTTCCCCTTATAATATACCTACAGGTTGTTCATAAAAAACTTCTTCAAATCCTGGGAAAAATAAAAAATAGAAAGGGGTGAGCTCAAATACCCAGTAAGGATAGCAATATAGCAGAAACTTTAATAAATAAGCATAAA
Source organism: Viscum album (assembly GCA_963277665.1). Taxonomy (NCBI): domain Eukaryota; kingdom Viridiplantae; phylum Streptophyta; class Magnoliopsida; order Santalales; family Viscaceae; genus Viscum; species Viscum album. The sequence goes on from OY728143.1 coordinate 1,024,182,964, forward strand.
CATTTATGTCAATGTATAACTAAAACAAAATCCTTTTAAACTATAACTTCTGAATAATATAGAAGAAATAAAATGATATAATTCCATTTACATATTCACATGGATATTCCACTAGTTTAATGATCACACACAATATTAATAACCACTTTCATAATGATGGAATGCATAATGCTTGACTGTCACAACCACATAGTCAAGGTCTTGTTCTAAGATTACAAATAATATTTTTTCAAATCCATCTTCCAAGACACTAGCTTGTCTCATTAGACCTACCGATACATCGAGGAGCTATAGCGGTCTCCACCTGTCACTTATCAATTCCATTGCATTACTCATATGAACAAGTCTAAACATAACATAAACATTCATATTAAAACTAGCATACAAAATGTCAATACTTTCTCCATAAACCATTTAAATAACACATCCACATTCAAACATATCACAAAACCATCAATACTATATTGAAGTTGTGTATTATAAAAAACCAACATCAAATAAGTTTAGAATCTATCAAAGGATTTTCATAGAGATAAAATCAAAACAATTTGAGATAAATATCTCTTTTTTGAAATCATTTAAAAGTCACATAATTATAAATAAAACATTTACTTTCAAAATATTCTTATAATCTTTTAAGGGATGCTTAGATGATTTTATAATGCCGTAAAATAGATTCACCCTCTGTATAAGTTAGAAAAAGGCATTCTTACCTTAATTCTGTCGAAAAGGTTAAAAGGAAATTGTTTAAAAAACGACGGAAAGATTCCATTATAAATATCATATAAAAGTCAATGAATGGTATAAATGACTTTAACACATAGTATATAAAATAGTAAGATTGTTTTGAAATACATTTTTATGAAACGTGGATGTTGATGATAAAGAGGTCCCAGTAGATAATTGTGTATAAACAACCTCAGATATTGTAGAGATTTTAAAATAAACCCTTACCTTGTACATTTCCCAGGTTGAGGGTAGGTTAACCTCCAATATAATAGTTAAATAATTGTTATTAAATTATACAAGAATTATATACATAAATATGATATCATATATGATCTTTTAATATTCCTTTGCTAATAATATTTTAGAATTATCATCATTCCGGGTATTCACTTACTCGTTTTCTTCTATATGTTTTGTTACAGAAGTCTTGTTTTTTATGGATAGGTTTTATCATATTCATATACAGAATTATATCAAGTCCTTAAATATTATTTTTATTCATCAAATGAGAATTAGACCTTCACGGATATGATGTGGAATGAATCTCATCACGTTCGTGGAGACGGTAGTACGTACGTACGCACGAGCGACAATATCATTCCTTTGATATTAAAATAATATATAATTGGATGGTATATCATATATACAGAATCATTATTATGTTATATTTATTATTTATATAAATTACACATCATTATCATACCCATCCAAATAATAATGTTTTGAATAACAATTACACCACGACGTGGAGACGGTAAGCCGTACGTACACACGTATGGTGACATGTCATTCAAAGGATGGATAGAATACTGAATATGGTTGTACCATATTTATAAAAAAATCATAGTATATAGAAGATACTTTAAACATTGTTTTATAATGGAAATAACAAACAAAGAAGAAGTTGATGAATAAAGGAACCTGAAAGAGGGTGGTGAAAACATTACCTCTTCTTCAGGTTCTTCCTTTTGATTTGATCAGATGGGAACCTTAGGTCAGATTTAAGATCAAAATAAGGCCTCTAGGATGAATTTATGGAATTTTAGAGATTATTTGGGAAGTTTTTGGTCGTTCCAAAATGCATTGATGGTATGAAATTTAGAGAAGGGTAGGTGCCCTTTTATAAGAAGGGTGAGGGGCAAGTTAAGAAAAGCTAGAAATATTATTCTATAATAAATTCATATTTGTTTTATAATGGTTCCAAAGTGGATTATTTAAAGTCTATGGTGGGGATAGGTTGAAATATAATCCACCAATAGGTCTTATACCAGTTTGGGTCACTATATTAACTTTATCGTTTTGATTTAACTCTTAGTTAAATAGTTTGACATTTTCCAAGTCTCTTTGTATTTTTATATTATATAGTCAATAAACGTACTATAAACTTCCATGTGATCTCCAATTGGTCCATTAATACTAAAACTATAAATATATTAGTTCTTTGGACAATACATATATTTTTTTTGAATAAAATATCAATTAATAATATAATATTTGTTTTAAAAACACATTTATGTCAATTTTCACATTATTTATTAATTGATTTTTGTTAAAGTCATAAAAACATTATTAATCCGAATAAAATTAATTTAAGAAATACTAACAAGTCATATTAACAAATAAAATTCGTGGATGTCATCAAAAATATCAAATTATATTTATTTTATTATTAATAATACAAATTATTTGATTCTTTCATTAATAATGAAAATACTGCATCATTAATGTGTCATAAAAAATATAATTATTCAACGTCTAAAAATTATAAATAAAATACCATTATGTAGGAAATATTTTTATATTTCTAATGAATATTTATATTCTAAAATATAACATTTATAACCATACGTTAAAATATTTTTTCTAAAAGATATATGCTTAGGTCATTTCTGTATTTACTTTAACTTAATTAATATAAACTGTCATTCTCACATACAAGTGGATACATGGGGTCCCAAAATCATCCCAAAGATACCCAAGGACGGAAATGTATCAACCAATAGGGTTAGTAAACGTTTTAGGGTAATTTATTATTATTATAATATTATTTTTTACCCATATTTACCAGATTTACCCTTTAACCATGGTAAATAAAATATTTACCTAAGTAATTATTTCAAATATCTAAAAATAATATTTAACATTTTAAAAATATTTGGACATCATGATTGAAATTATGGAATCCTTCTTTCAAAATTAAATACACAGAAGTGGCAGAAAATAATTTAAAATTATTTTCTGCTGTCAAAACAAAAAGCGTGTTTTTAGGAAATAATAACTATCAAAATATTCACACTTGTTTATGTCTGGTTTAAATGCGAAATTACGTACAATGAACAAAATTGTATTAAATCGTAAAAATATATTCTAAATATACTATAAAACCACTCAAATAAATAATTTATCACTATTAATTATTTCGAATAAAAAAATATGTTTTTAATTAAAATTTAGTAATTTTCACTATTCATCAAAATAGGAAAGTTATCCAAAAAGTACCAAAATTTCACCCTAAGATAATTTTGATATTCCAAATCCAAAAATGAAGTCTATTTTGAAATATAAAATTTATATTATTTACAAACGTGGGTATTACTATTCAAAACGGCTTGTTTGATTGGTTGTGTTGTGTGTTAGAACTCGATGTTGCGTACAACACACACTATTGTATTAATCAAAGAGAAACATACTATGGAAACATGGGGGTGTTACATTATCCCCACCTTCAAATAATTTAATCCTAGAAATTTCAAGAATATTGCATCATAAAATGACTCGGGTGGTTCTTCATTATAAGTTTCTTGGGTACCCATGTTGCCTCTTCCATCTAATTGTTTCTCTATAGAACTTTTACTATACGAGTCATCCGGTTTCTAAACATTTGTTCTCTGGTATCAAGAATCTTGAAATTCTATTCGCAATAATATAGATCAGGTTCTAGTTCTAATTCCTCAAGGTTAGTACATGTGTTGGGTCAGGCATGTATTTTCTCAATGGTGATGCGTAGAACACATCAAGAATATTAGAGAGATTTGGCGGCATTTCCAAACGATAAGCTACAACCCCAATTCGTTCTAGAATTTCAAAAGGTATGATATACATGGGACTCAATTTACCTTTCTTACCAAAACATATAACTCCCATCCATGCAGATACCTTCAAGAAAACATGATCTCCTACATGAAATTCCAATCCTTCTTTCGGTTGACAGGATAGCTCTTCCACATACATTGAGCTGCTTTGATGTGGTTTTGGATTACCTTTACCTTTTCCATTTTTTCCTCCACCAGTTCTGGGCCAATGAGTTTTCTTTCACCAACATCATCCCAAAAGGATGATGTGTGACATCTCTTTCTGTATAACGCTTCATATGGTGCCATCCGAATACTTTAATGGAAGCTATTACTATAAGAAAATTCTACCAGAGGTAAATATTGATCCCACATACCTTGAAAGTCAAGTGAGAATGATCTCAACATGTCTTCTAAGGATTAAATAGTCCGTTATGATTTTCTATCTGTTTGGGGGTGGTAGGTAGTGCTCAAAAAAAGTTCAGTATCCAAGACCATCTGAATAGTCATCTAGAATCTTGAAGTAAAACGAGGATCATGATCAGAAACAATCGATAGGGGTACTCCATGAAGTCCCATAACATCATTAATATATAGTCTTACTAGACGTTCAAGTGTTAAATCCTCCCTTATAGCAAGTAAATGTGCTAACTTGGTATGACGATCAACAATGACCCATATTGCATCATTCCTTATAGTAGTCTTTGGCAGTCCCATGAAAAAGTCCATCGTGATATTATCCCATTTCCACTGAGATATGGGAAGATGGTGCAAGACTCCTCCAGTATGTAGCCTTCCAGCATTCACTTGTTGACAAACCATACATCTTGACACAAAATCAGCAATCTCCCTCTTCATATTGCCCCACCAAAAATGGTCCTTCAAATATCTATACATTTTGGTGCTCCCAGGGTGTATAGAGAAATTGGAACTATGAGCATCGTCCAACAATTCCATTTTTAGATCAGCTATATCAGGAACACATAGTCTCTTCCCAAGTTTCAAAATTCCATCTTCATATGCAAAGTCACTCAATCTCCCATCATTCACCGCTGTAATCTTCTTTTGAAACTCTTCATCAATAGTCTGAGAAAACTTTATCCTTTCTAGTAATGATGTTTTGGAAACCGTTTGAAAAAGTATTGTTGTTTCTCCTTCCACGACAATTCCCATATCCATCTTTACTAGATCCATTAAAATAGGATCCCTCTTAACTCTCATCTTGTTCAAAACTACATGATATTTTCTACTCAAAGAATCTGCAACCTTATTTTCCTTCCCCATGTGGTAGTGTATCTTGAAATAATAATCGTTGAGTATTTAAAGCCATCTTCTTTGCCTCATGTTGAGTTCTTTCTGTGAGAAAATATACTTCAAACCCTTGTGATTAGAATAAATCTCACAATTCTCACCATAGAGATAATGTCTCCAAATATTCAAAGTAATGATTACAACTTATAACTCAAGATCATGAGTAGGATAGGTTTGCTCATGAATTTTTAGCTTTCGTGATGCATAGGAAATAACTCTATCATTCCGCACGAGGACACAACCAAGTCCTTTCAATGATGCATCACTATATATAACGAACCCACAATTCCCCGATGGTAGATTCAATATTAGAGAATTGACTAATCTTCTCTTCAGTTCATCAAATCATTCTTCACACACTTTTGTCCAGACAAATTTAACCCCATTATGTGTGATTTTGGTTAAGGGGTTAGCTAACTGGGCGAAACACTGGAAGTAACGTCGATAATAACCTGCTAATTTAATAAAACTATTTACCTCAGATATACTCATTGGTACTGGCCATTATTGGATTTCTCTTTTCATAGAAGGATCAACAGAGATTACATCCTTTGAGACAATATGGCCATGAAATGAAATATCCTGATGCCAGAATTCACACTTGCTAAACTTACCATATAATTCATGTCTTCTAAGAGTATTCAATATAATGTGCAATTGATTTTCATGATCTTCATAGATTTTGGAGTATAACAAGATATCATCGATAAATACCACTATAATGTCATCAAGATATTCCTTGAAAACTCTGTTAGTCAGATATATGAAAATAGAGGGGGCATTATTCAGCCCAAAAGGAATTATTGTAAACTCATAATTCCCATAACTGGTTCGAAATGTTGTCTTCGGACTGTCTTCCTTATTCACACACAACTGATGATATCCAGTTCGAATTTCAATCTTTGAAATGTACAAGGATCCATGAAGTTGGTCAAATAAATCATCAATGCGAGGTAGGGGATACATTTTCTCTATTGTTATAACCTTGATCTCCCAATAGTTGATACATAACCTCATAGATCAATCTTTCTTCTTAACAAAAGGATAGAGGCTCCCCATGGGGATAAACTAGGGCGAATAAATCCCTAATTAATCAATTCCTCCAGTTGTTTCTTTAGTTCAATTAATTCCAAAATGGCCATTCTATAAGGGGTCTTTGATATGGGTCGTGATCCCCGAATTAAAAAAATGGAAAACTCAATTTCTCTTTCTAGAGGATGTCCAGGTAAATCGTCTTGAAACACATCAACATATTCTCTCACAATAGTCACATCCTCTATTTTAACATTTCTTTCCTCACCCATAGTCATTTCATTCTCTTCCTCCCCTATAATTGAATTTAGTTGAGCTACTAGGGGTGGATCTAGATTGGAATTAGGTGGTGACAATTCTTCTTTAAAGATAAGGTGTTCTTTATCATCATCATCAAAAATCGTAACCTCCTTCTTCTTAAAATATATTTTTACATCATGGCCCGAATGCTAATCCATACCAAGGATTATATCAAATTAAATCATGGGTATGACGATGAGATCAGCAGATAAAGAACATTTATATTCCCTAATGGGACCGAATCCACATAAATTTGTAGCAATGATACTTTCTTTATGAGTTTTTACTGACAAATCCCTTGTTAAATCAAATTGATAATATCTATTATTCTTATCAAACTGGGAAGATATAAAACATTGCGATGATCCAGAATAAAATAATGCATTTTCTAAACTTGAGGAAACCATTAAATTACCTGCCACCATGTCTTTCGGATATTCTACCTCAGCAGCTATGATAGAATAATCTTGGCCTTGATCCCATGTCCTTTTCTAAGATAAGTTTTCCTAATGCTTAAGACATTCATTTTCATAATGTCCCATATCCCTACAGTTGAATCATTGAACATCAAAAGCTTCATTCTTCCCCTTACAATCACGAGATTGGTGGCCTTTTTCACCACACTTGTAACAGAATCCCATTCATTTCAAGCAAGTACCATGGTGTTTTTTCCCACATTTAATGAATGATGGATAATCAAATATTCCCTCATTCCACTTATTTCCATTTCTAGAGTGATCAGTAGATCTCTTCTTCTCTTGATTTTTAAAGTCGTAAGACTTAGATAATTCTTTTTCTTTCTTGATAGCACATGAGACAATATCGTCCTACGACGAGAAGGATTGCGAGAATAATGAACGATGGAGAAATGGTTTTCACCCATCAAATAAACAATAAATATTACATATTGGGTTATGTATATAATCTGCAACCTACCTTGCTAACCTTTTAAGGTTAGCCTCATACATTGCGACATTTTCATCCTTTTTTTGTCTCAAACTCAGAAATTGACTTTCCATATCTACTCGATTGTCACGAGGAAAGTATTTTTCTATGAAAATATCTTTGAACTACCTCCTTTCCATATTTTATACATAATCATCTTCCTTTGTGTTTTGAATCAATGACCACCATTGGTCAGCATCTTCAGTGAGGTGGTAAACTACCATGATAACTTTTTCCCTTTCACTACTCCCCAAGGCATGGAATATTTTCTCTAAGGAATTTATCCATTACTCTGCTACTAGTGGATTTGTACCCCCATTGTATGTTGGTGGTTGTTACCTCATGAAGAGATCTATCATTGATGCTCCACGTTGTGGATCAAGGTGCTCCATATGGGTAATGTTATTATTTATAACCTGAGTGAGTTGTCACATTAGGGTGATTAGCTGATCAGCACTAGTTGCATCACCAGCTCCACTATAATTATCTTGAGCAGGAGGGCAATACCTACATGGAGTTCATGCATTGATATGGTTTCCATTTCTTCAACTAAGCACCATTTATAAACAATTCCATACACTATATTAGTGTATTAATAGCAATACATAAATCCAAACTTGTAAAACACATAACATGAATTGAACAGTTTATGGATATAATCCATAATCATAAAAATGTTTTCGTTGAGGTAGTATATACTCATAAACACTTCATACTGGTTTGTAATGAAAATGAGAAGTATCCTAAGCATATCCCCTGGGAGTGTCGTAACCAATAGTACAACAAGTCCCGTTGTCATGTACCAGTTCATGTTCAAGTCTAGCTAAAAGAGGTGTTTTCAGGTTTTACAACTAGATACATCTGGTCCCGAGACGCCTCTACCTGCTCGTATCCAGACATGGATTTATTTCTCGGAAAACTCACAAATTCTCTACAATACCAAAATTCTAGGAACTTATTCTATACTAATCATCAAAGTCCATCTTAGGTCTATGTGCTGTAATCAGAGTTTATCGAAATCTGGCTTCCATGGTTTGTACTAAACATCCTCTGATACCCACTATAATGCCCTGAACCTAGTTACCCTGAGTCGATGCATTATTACATAACATTGGCATGATGGCAAGAACGATCAAATCTTGAATGACCTATTAGTTTATTAGCCTTGGGAACACTAGATATATTCATAAAGTTTACATTACATCATACAGTGAAAACTACAACAACATCTTTTCTCCAAACATGTATCCCCATATTCTATCCCTACAGTTAGTTCATAAAATAAATCTTGACATCATTGAAAAAATAAAACCTAGAAAGGAGTTAGCTCAAATTCCCAGTAACGATAAAAATATAGCGGAAACATTCATAATAAGACTAAAAATTTAAGGCAATGTATAACTAAAAAAAAGCCTTTTAAAATTGAACTTCAGCATAAAATGGTAGAAATAAAATGAAAAAATTCCATTTATTTATTCACATGGATATTCTACTAGTCGAATGATCACATGAAATATCAATAACCACTTTCATAACGATGGAATTCATAACGCCAGACTATCATAACCACATAGTCAAGACCTTGTGCCAAGACTACAAATAAGATTCTGTCAAGGCCATGGGCCAAGACACTAGCTTGTCTCATGAGACCAACTGATGCATTGAGAAGCTATAGCGGGCTCAACCAATCATTTATCAACTCCAATACATTCCATATATAAAGAAGTTTAAACATAACATAAACTTTCATATTAAAACTAGCATATGAAATGTCAATAATTTCTCCAAAAACCATGAAAATAACACATCCATAGTCAAACATATCACAAAACCTTCAATACTATATGGAAGTTTAGTATCATAATTAATCAACTTCAAATAAGCTTAAAATCCATCAATGGATGTTGACATAGATGAAATAAAAACTATTTGAGATAAATATCTCTTTTTTGAAATCATTTAAAAGTCACATAATTATAAAATAAATCATTTACTTTCAAAATATTCTTATAATATTGTATGGGAAGATTTGAAAATTTTATAAAGTTGTAAAATGGACTCACCTTCCATATAAGTTAAAAAATACATTCCTACCTTAATTCTGTCAAAAAGGTTAAAAGGACCTTGTTTGAAAAACGACGGAAATATTCACTTATAAATATCTTATAAAAGTCAAAAAAGGGTATAAATGACTTTAAAACATAGTATATATAATAATAATCTTGTTTTGAAATATATTTTTAAGAAACATGGATGTGGATGATATAGAGGTCCCAGTAGATAATTACTTATAAACAACCTCGGATAATGTAGAGATTGTGAAATAAACCATTACCTTGTACTTTTCCTTGGTCGAGGGTAGGTTAACCTCCTGTATAATATTTAAATAATTTTTATTAAATTATACAAGATTAATATACATAAATATGATATAATATATGATCTTTTAATATTTCCATGTTAATAATATTTCAGTATTATCGTCGTTTCGTGTGTTCACATACTCTTCTTCTTCTATATGTTTTGTTACATAAGTCATGTTTCTTATGGATAGGTCGTATCATATTTTAATAAATAATTATATCAAGTCCTTAAATATTTTTTTAATCATCAAATAAGAATTATACTTGCACAGATATGATGGGGAATGAATCTCATCGCCTTCATGGAGACGGTAGTCCGTACGTACGCACGAGTGACAATATTAATTCTTTGATATTAAAAAAAATTATAATTGGATGGTATATCATATATAAAGAATAATTATCATTTTATATTTATTATTTACATCTATTACAAATCATTTTCATACCCATCCAAATAATAATGTTTTGAATAATAATTACACCACGACGTGGAGACCGTAAGCCATACGTACACACGTATGGTGACATGTCATTAAAAGGATGGATAGAATACTGAATATGGTTCTACCATATTTATAATAACATCACAGTATATAGAAGATACTGGAATTATTATTTTAGAATGGAAATAACAATGAAAGAAGTCGTTGAAGAAGAAAGGTACTTAAAAGGATTGTGAAAACATTACCTCTTCTTCAGGTTCGTTCTTTTGATTTTATATTTGGGACCATTAAGTTGTCTTTCTGATAAAAATAAGGACTCTAGGATGAATTTAGTGGAGATTAGAGAATATTTGTTCTGGTTTTGGCCGATCCAAAAGGCTTTGATGGTGTGAAATTGAGGGAAGATTATGTGCCCTTTTATAAGAGGGGTGAGGGAAACTTAGGAAAATCTAGAAATATTATTTTATAATAAATTCTTATTCTGTTTATAATGGTTAAAAAGTGGATTATTGAAAGGATAATGTGTGGATATGTTGGAATCCACTCATCCAAAATGTTGTAGACATGTTTGGGTCACTATATTAAATTTATATTTTTGATTTAACTCTTAGTTAAATAGTTTGAAATTTACTATGTCTCTTTATATTTTTATATTATATAGTAAATAAACTTACTATAAACTTACATGAAACCCCCAAGTGGTCGATTTATAGTAAACCTATCATTATATAAGTCCTTTGGACGAACTTTGGATTTTTTAGTAATAGAATATCATTTAATAATATAATATTTGTTTTAAAAAATTAGTTATGTCATTTTTGGCACTATTTAATAATTGATTTATGATAAAGTCATAAAAACCTTATTAATTCGAACCAAATTCCATTATGACATCCTAAAAAGTAATATTAACAAATAAAATTCTTGGATTCCATCAACACTTTCAAATTATATTTATTTTAACATTTATAATATTAAGTATTTGATTCTTTAATTAATAAAGAAAATAATTTATCATTATTGTGTCATAAATAAATTAAATTATTCAATGTCTAAAAATTATAAATAAAATCCAATTATGTATGAAATATTTTCAGATTTCTAATTAATATTAATAGTCGATAATATAATATATATAAACCTACATAAAATTAGTTTTTCTAAAAGATATATTCTTTTGTTATTTTTGTATTTACTTTATCTTAATTAATATAAACTGTCATTATCACTTAGAAGTGGATCCATGGGGTCTACAAATCGACCCAAAGATGACCATGGTAAAAAATGTATCAACCAATATAGTTAGGACACGTTTTAGGGTAATTTATTATTATTATAATATTTTTTGTTTACCCGTATTTACCAGATTTACCCTTTAACAATGTTAAATAAAATATTTACTGACGTAATTATTCAAAATGTATAAAAATAAGAGTTATCTATTTACAAAATATGGACATCCTGATTCCAAATATTTAATCTGGTTTTACAATATTCAAAACACATAATTGTAATAAATTAATTTAAAATTAATTCCCGCTGTCAGAACAAAAAGGGTGTTTTTAAGAAATAACAACAATCAAAAGATTAACACTTGTTTATGTGCAGTTTAAATGTAAAATTACAGCTAATGAACAAAATTGTATTAAATGGTAAAAATATATTGTAAATATACTTTAAATCCACTCAAATCCATAATTTATCAATATTCATTATTTCTATTAAAAAAAGATGTCTTAAATTAAAATGTAGTAATTTTTACTATTCATCAAAATGTGAATGTTATCTGAAAAGTAACAAAATTTCACCCTAAGCTAATTTCGATAATCCAAATCTAAAAATGAAGTCCATTTTGAAGGATAAACTTTATAAAATTTCAAAACGTGGGTATTACTATGCATTACGACTAGTTTGATTGGTTGTAGTGTGTGTTAGAACTCGAAGTTGCATTCAACACACACTACAATATTATTCAAAGAGATGAGTATCGTGGAAGCATGAGGTGTTTCATGGAGTGTATTTTTGGGATGAGGTTACACTGATCTATTGTGATTTAACTAATATTTTTTTGATGTGTTCGAAGGAAATGAATAATCCATAAGCTCCTGAGTAATGCAATATTTTCTTAGGAATGTATGATAATAGAAAACCTGTTGATATATTTGTTATAATAATTCCTCTAAAATATTAATTATGGGATTACATTTTGTGGAGAATGTTGCCAAGAACAATTATGTGACATCCAGTGGGCTCTAACACATTGTGATGAAATATAGTGAAATTCATTATTAGTGGAGCACTATCTCGAGGTCTTACACTAGGTATCATTTAATCTCATTTAATATATGTTAATCCATTATTACAGTTACATTGTTAAAATTTTAATATGAATTATGTGTGTGGATTTTTTTATTAATGTATTATATATCTTTCTTACCACTTTCCCAAATCATTTGTCATATCTTAGGATATTTTGATTATTCCAAGAAAATAATTGTATTTTTCCACATCACCACACATTATAGTATAAAAGTAGTCCATTTTGGGATGACCATAGGGATCCATGTTCCATAGTTTTGACCATATTGATTGAGAATTGTGTAATTACCCGACCCTAGTTACCCAGAGTCTTTGATTTATTATATAACATTTGCATTATTATAAGGAATCCAGTCCCAAAATACTGATAAGTTTAGTAGCCTTGGATAATAGATTACATACATGAATGTTACATAACACATTAGAAAACATAACCCAACATAAATGATCTTTTGTAAATGAAATTAATCCTATAGCTTAACCCTTATTATTAATCAAAATACCATTATTGAAATCCTGGGAAAAAACATAAGAAAGGGGTGTGCTCATATTCTTAGTAAGTAAAACAATATAGATGAATCATTTCTAAATAAACAAAAACATTTAAGGAAATGTATAAAACTAAAAAATGATTTTAAACTTAAACTTCAACATAATATGAAAACGATAAATAAAATAATTCCATTTAATTATTCATATGGATATTCTACTAGGTGTGTAATCACTTGAAATATCCATATCCAATTCCATAATGATAGAATGCATAATGTCAGTCTTCATAATGACATAGTCAAGGACTAGTGTCAAGACTACAAATAAGATTTTTTCAAGGCCTTGTACCAAGACACTAGTTTGTCTCATGAGTGTAATTGATGCATCGATGAGCTATAGCAGGATCCACTCATCACTTAATAAGTCCATTTCATTCCTTATATGAAAAGGTTTAAACATAACATAAACATTCTTATTAAAACATTCATACGAAATGTCAATACATTAACAATAAACCATGAATTGTATAAAAATAGGACATCCACAAAAAAAAATATGATAACTCATTCAATACAATATATATGATTTTATTATAATAAATCAACCTCAATAAAGAATAATATTCCGTAAACGATGTTGACATATTTGAAAAAGATCTGAAAAAATCTTTTATAGAAATATCCTTTTTTCATGAAATCATTTAAAAGTCAAACAATTTATAACAGAAGTTATTTATAAGATAGTTTTGAACCAAAGTTTCCCATATCAATTTGAATTTTTTTAATGAAATTTACATTTTTAAACATTCATGTCCATATAAATAAATCCTTAAAACCATTTTGAGAACATGGTCATTAATGAGAAATGTTTAAAAGAATAAACCATTAAATCATTTTAAATGATGTTTTAATAAAAGAGTCCCTTAAAAAGAGTCCCCTTAAAAATATTTTATGAAACATTGATATGGATAATAAATATGTCCCACTAAAAACATACACATAAACAATCTTGAATAATAATGAGATTGAGGAATTAACCCTTAGCATGCACTTTCCTTTGGTCGATTATACGTTTAACGTCCTGTATAATGACCATAATATTTTATTAAATTATACCAAAACCATATACATATTTATTATATCATAAATGATTCATTAATGACTTTATACTACACATTTAATAATGATTTCCATGTTAAATTAACATCTCGGGTAATAATAACATTCTTTATTGTCTGTGTTTTAACTGGTTATTCTTGATCGTATCATTTATATAAGGACTTAAATAATTTTAGAATGTGAAAAATTATTTAAATATCATATATATTAATGATATAAATATGTACAATAGATTGATATATTAAATGTAAAACATCGTTTATGGAGACGTTAGGCCGTATGTACGAACAAATGCTTTTTCTGTTTTCATATCGTGTTGAATGGTGGTAATTGAATAATATATATGTAAGTACATACATACATATGTATATATGTATTATGTAGAATTATTATGTAATATATTACATATATATTAATAATATATGTTTTTATAATCATCCTTGGCTGGTGAATGTGGAAATAAATCTCATCGCGTCGTGGATACGGTAATCCGTATGTACGCACGAGCGAAAATATCATTATATTGATAGAGAAATAATATGTAATTGGATGGTATATAATATATAATGATTCATTAACATGTTATAATTATTATTTACATCAATAATACTCATTATTATACACATCCAAATAATGATGTAATTCAATAACAAACTACACCATGAGTTGGAGACTGTAATCCGTACGTACGCACGTATGGTTACATTGTCATTTATAGGATACATAAAATAATGAATATAGTTGTAAATTATTTAAAATAACATAATTGTATAAATAAGGTAATTAAGATATTATTTTGGTATGGAAAAAGTGATGAAAGAGGAATTGTATAAAGAAAAGTACTTGAAAAGGGGTGGTGAAATTATTACCTCTTCTTCGGGTATTTTCTTTTTGAGTTGATCAAAATGGCTCCATAGTATTAATTTATGATAAAAGTAAGGGTTCCAGGAATATGTGAGGGAGTTGGGAGGAAATTGGGTTCGGGTTTGGCTAAGACAAATGGCTTAGGATATGTTATTTTGAGAGAAGGCGAAGGACCTTTTTATAAGAGATGTGAGGGTCACTTTTAGAAATGTATGAGATATTATTTTATTATAAAATAATTTTCGGTTTCAAATGGCTCCATAATGATTTGTTTCTAGGATAATGTTTTTATGGGTCCAAAATTACTCAACCAATAAGTATTATATAGGTTTAGTTCACCATATTAACCTTGTCTTATAACTCTAACTCTTAGTTAATTGTTTAACTTTGACCGTGTCTTCTGGTATTTATACACTATATGGTTTATAAACTTACTCAAAACGTCCAAGATAACCTAAAGTGGTTCATTAGTTAAATATATTATATTATTTAATACCTTTGGCCGATACTTATATTTATAGTAATATTATAAAATTTAATAATAGAATATTTGTTTTACAAACTCATTTTTGTCAATTTTTACACTATTTGGTCATTGGATTTTTGGAAAGTCATCACAACATGATTACATTGAAAAGTATTATTTGATTCAATACCAACCTATAATATTCATCTAGAAAATCTGTGTATGTCATATAAACATTGAAATTATATTTATTTTCATATTTATAATACCATTTATCTAATTCTTTCATTAATAAGGTAATTAATGCATAATAATTGAGTCATTAATAAATTTAATTATTCAATGTTATAAATTTTTTTAATAAAATACCGTGATATATGAATTTTTTTTTATTTCTAATAAATATTTATTGTAAAATTTAACTTATGTATATCCCAATATTAAAAATTGGTTTAGTTATTAAACATTGAATTTACCACTTTTACACTTCTTTAAATAAAATAATATTAAATGTCCAAATATAATTGAAACTGTACAAAGAGGACCATATATTATTCCTAAAGTTATTTTGGGGTCTAATTTAACTTATCAAATAGAATTAGGTCATTTTTTAGGGTAATTATAATATAATTTTTACACTTATTTAACCTATTTACTTTTAACTGTGGTAAATAAAAGTGAAAAGTTATTATTGACCAAAAAATATTTCGATATTATTGAACAAAATATTAATTAATAATGTCAACTATGTCTATTGGATTTTTTAAATTCAACTCACAGAAGCAGTAAAATTATGTTTTCTGCAAATATGCTAATGCTCTTAGAAGGTGTGTAAAAGAAGGTAAAAAGTTCAATAAACATTTATATATATCTAATTTTATTATAAAATGACTCCAATTAATTATATTGAATTTATATAGGTACTATATATCAATTTTTACTTAAAATAAATTTAAATAAAATAAATAATTATTTAACTAAAATTTCTTTTTTAAACAACAACGCAATGTTTTCCACTATTCATAAAAAATGGATGCTTTCAAAAAAACACAAAAAATTTACCCTATGCTAATATTTATAGTAAAAATTCAAAAATTAATTATGTTTTATAAAATTAAGAACATTAATGTTGAATTAATTATTTTAAAATTAATTCTTGTTGTCAAAACCAAAAAGAGGGTTTTTTGAAGTAAAACCTATCAAAATATTGACATCTATTACTGTCAAATTTAAATGTTAAATTACTTATAATAAACTAAATTGTATTGAATTATAAGTATATAATATAATTATACTCACAAGCCATTGAAATTAAAAATTTATCAAAATATATTATTTTTATTAAAAAAGTTGTTTTAAAATAAAATTTAATATTTTTTCACTATTCATCAAAATATGAAAGTAATATAAAAAGCACCAAAAATTTAACCAAACTAAATTTTTAGGTCTTGATTCTAATGAATAATTTAATTTTATTAAATTTAATATATAAAAGTGTCAAATATTTGTTTTAATAATGGTTCTCCATTAAAAGGTTGTAAAATTGGATTTTTTTTTTTAAAAAATACATATTTTTTCTGAAAAATTGAATTTGTTCACATATTATGTCTAAAAAACACATAATATGGGTGTTAAAATTATATAGAGTATATTCGATTCTAAATTTAGTTAAAATTATTCATAATTTCATTTTGGACTACTAGTTTGGTAAATTGTGGTGTGCTCAAACTCAATGTTTTGTGTAACACAAGCTTTTGAATTACTTTAATGAGATAACATACTATGAAATCCTGAGGTGTTAAATTCTCCCATCCTTAAATAAATTTCATTCTCTCAATTAAAAATTGTTTTTTTTTAAAATAAGTGGTTTAAAAAAGAAAAATACCTTTTTGGAAAACCCACAAGTGAAATTAGGTTCATAAAATATTGTCTTAATAAGAGAAAAAGGGAAATGAAACAGTCACCACCAAATTTTGATATTTATTAGAAAAAAATTGGTGGAAATTAGAGACACATAATTGGAGGAAAAATGTAAAAATTTATAGGGATTTATTGTGGTCATCAATCACAAACATGTGTAAAATTGATGGCCTCAAAGATGATGTAAAATATCATCATTTCAATAAACATATCGTATTAGGATAAAAAATTTTGGTTTTATGATCCCTTAACTAATGATTAAGAATTAATTTATTAATTGAATAAAAGAAAAAAATATATATTTTTCAAATAAAATTAATCCTTCAACTAATTCCAACTACAAACTCATCTTTCACTCCAAAAGATAATAGAATTCAAAAATGTATATTTTTTTCATAATCATATATGGTTATGAAATTAATGAATTTATAATTCATTTGTTAGAAAGTTAAAAAACTATATTATAAAGACTATGAAATCACGTAGGACAATGGTAGGTAATGCACCCATGTCGCCCTTCGGTTGAGGGTTCAAGTCTTGCGGCCCTGCTGGACACGACATGTTGTCACCCGACCCCCGATATGTCTTTTTTTTTACAATCCCAAAAAAATCTCAAGAAATGATTTGATCTTAATAATAGTATCTGATGCCCTTATTAATCGATTCCAAACTTTAGACATATCCAAAATACTTCTTTCCAAACTCAATGTCCAAATTTTATAAGGAATGTAAACACAACGAACATCCTTTTTTCATGTAATAACATGTGAATAAATTTATCATGTATTCTTTAAAACGTTGTAACACCCTGAATTACCACAAAACCATATTTATTACATTCACTATCCCTTATTCCTCATTGAATACATGATATACACCATCTATCCAAAAATGTTGTAAACTCCAACAATGATGGAATATACAAATCATAAATTAGTTTTAAGGTAGTCAATAATATTCAAAATAATTTATCCAAATCAATAATGTATTATTTCAAATTCAATAACATAGTATTAGAACCATATAATAGTTTATCTTTTTCTAAAATATAAAATTTCTAAAAAAATAACCTTCTATTGAGTCACTTTTCTTCATTCCACACAATCTCAAGTCCTTAATGAAATAGTACTATAGTACAATCCTTATATACGCTATAAATCTTATAACATGTTTATCATTAATAAAATAATAGAATGACACAATACATTAATAAATATATAATAATTCTAATCATTACTATTCATCTTCAATAGTATCATAACATTATTATTTTCCATTAGTATAACTATAGGTATACTCATATGATTTGGACACTGATTTTCACAGGGTCCCAACTCCTTGTAGATGAATCATTGTACATTTGAAACCTTTTTCATACCCTTTCTATCACATACATGGTGTCCTTATTCCCCACCATAATAACAAACTCTCATTCCCTTTACATATTGACCAAGGTGATTCTTTCGGCATTTATCACATTTGGGAAATTTCTTCTTTCCCCTCTTCCATGTATCCATATTTTTCTCAACCATCGTTTTCTTCTCTTGCTTCCCGTCAAAGCCATAGGACTCAGATAATTATTTACATATCTTATTAACACATGATAATATTTCTTCATAAAATGAGAATATATGGTAGACTATTTCACTTTTTAATATTGGATTAATACTATGAAATATATGATCATTCTTAATCTTTTTATCATGCATATGGATGAAATTATCATTCCTTCAACCATGCACCATTCCTATACAATGGCATACAACAGGTTAGTTTCTAAATCACAATACACAATTCCGAACTTGTAATATACCTAAAGTAAATCAAAAATATTATGTGTATTATCTATAATCATAAAATGTTTTCTTTGAGGAAATATATACTAATAAATCCTTCACAATGTCTTGTAATGAAAAATTAATTTATCCTAAGCATATACCATGCGAGTGTCCTAACCAAAAGTCCATCAAGGCTTGTTTTTATGTACCAAGATACCCAAGTTCAAGCCCGAAACTCCTTATCATAGTTTTCACTCCTTGTTTAATTTGTTCCAAAAACTCATCTACCTACTCTTATCTAGACATAGATGTATTTTATGGAAAATACACAAAATCTCAACATTATCAAAATTATAGGAAATTCATCTATACTAAACCTCAATGTCTATCGTAGGGTAATGTTCTCTAATCAATGTTTATCTGAATCGACTTCTAAGGTTGTTTCTAAACATCATGTGATACCAAATGTAATTCCCCGACCGTAGATACCAAGAATCAGTGCTTTATTTTAAAACATTGGCATGATTACATGTAATCATGTCCCGAATGACCTATCAGTTTCGCAGTTTTGGATAATATATTAAATAAATTAATGTCACATTACACATAAAAAAATAAAACACAACATAAATGAGCTGTTGAGAATGCCATTAATCCCCATGCATAACCCTAATTATCAATCATAATAATATTCTCTGGAAGTCTGGGTAAATAAAACATAATAAATCGGTGATCTTAGATGCTCATTAAGGATAAAAATACACTGGAATCATTCATAAAAAAGCATTAACATTTAAGGAAATGTATTAATGTAAAAACCCCATTTTAAACATAATCTTTAGCATAATATGGAAATGATAAATCAAACAATGAAATTTACTTATTCACATGGATATTCGATTAGTCTAATAATCACATGAAATATCCATTGCCAATTTTATAATGATGAAATGCCTAATGCCTGACTTCAAAACCACATAGTCATGGCCTTGTGCCAATAATACAAATAAAATTTTGTCAAGGCTTTATTCCAAGACACTATTTTATCTCATGTGACCTACCAATGCATCATGGAGCTATACCGGGCTCCACCCATCAAAGTCCAATACATTCCTCATATGAAAATGATTTAAAATAACATAAACATTCATATTAAAATGATCATATGAAAAGTCAATACTTTAAAAAAAATACATGAATGTTATAAGAATATCACATCCATAGTAAAACATATCATAACTCTTTTAATACAATAAATATGATTTATTATAATAAATCATCCTTGATAAAGAATAATATAGTATAATGGAAGTTGACAGTGTTGAAAGTGATCAGTAAAATTCTTTGATTGAGATATCCCTTTTTCATGAAATCATTTAAATGTCACGCCATTTATAATGGAAGTTATTTAAAAGATAGTTTTGAATAAATGTGAACCATACCACATTGAAACATTTGAATGGAATTAACATTTTAAAACATTCATGTCCATATAAATAAATCCTTAAATACATATTGAAAAAATGGACATTAATGAGCATGGTTTAAAAGAATAAATATTTAAAAAATTTAAAATGAAGTTTTATTAAAATTTTACACTAAAATTAATCCCTTTTAAATAAATTTTGTGAAACATGTACATGGATAATAAATATGTCCCAGTAAAATCTTACCCATAAACAATCTTGAATAAAAATGAGATTGGAAAATTAACCCATACCATGCACTTTCTTTTGGTCGAGGGTACATTTAACCTCCTATACAATGACCATAGAATGTTATTAAATTATACAAGAACCGTATTCACATTTATTATATCATACATTATTCATTTATTACTTTATACAACACATTTAATGACAATTTCCATGTTAAATTTACATTTCGGGTAATAATCACTTTCTTTATCAGACATGTTTTAACTTTTTATTTTTTATCATATCATTTAGATGATGATTTACATACTTCTAAATGTAACACATGATTTATATGTCATATTTATTTATAATATAAATATGTATAATATATAGATATATGAAATGGAAATAACCATTTATAGAGACGGTAGATCGTACATACACATAAATATTGTTTCCATTTTGATATCGTATTGAATGGAAGTAATTGAATAAGATATATGTAGGAACATATATATATATATATCTAATAATTATAATTACTATTTTAGAGATTACATACTTATTAATAATATATATTTCTATATCCATCTTTGAATGGTAAATGTGGAAATGAATAGCATCGCGTCTTGGAGATGGTAATCCGTACGTACACACGAGTGACAATATCATCATATTGACGGTGAAATCGTATGTATTTGGATTTTATATCAAGTATACAGACTAATTAACATTTTGTATTAATTATTTACATCATTTATACTCATTATTATACCCATCTAAATAATGAGGTGTTTGAATAACAAACTACACCACGACATGGAATTGGTAAGCCGTACGTACACACGTTCGGTGACATTGTCATTTATAGGATGGGTGGAATAAAGAATATAGTGGCACAATATTTAAAATAACATCAAAGTATGTAGAATGTACTGGATTTATTATTTTTTTATCGAAGCAGCAATGAAAGAGGCAGTTGAAGAAAAAATGAATTTGAAAGATGGTGGTGAAATTATTACCTCTTCTTCTGGTGTTTCCTTTTGATTTGATCAAAATGGCTCCTTGGTTTATCTCTATGATCATATTAAGGACACTAGAATGATTTTATGGAATTTGGGATGATATTTGGCTAGTGTTTGGCTGAGAAAAATTGATTAGTATGTGTGATTTTGAGAGAATGGGAAGTATCCTTTTATAAGAGAGGTGAGGGTCACTCTAGGAAAATCTTGAAATATTTTTTATAATAAAATAATTTCTTATTTATAATGGATCTAAACTGATTTATTTCTAGGATATGATGGGGATGGGTTGAAAAACAGTCATCCAATAGGTTTTATACTGGTTTAGTTCACTATATTAACCTTATCTTTTATATTTAACTCATAGAAAAATAGTTTTACTTTTACTGTGTCTTCTATTATTCTTAAACTATATTGTTAATAAACATCCAATAGATAATAATGTGGTTCAAAAATTACACAATTAATATTTTTTAAGACCTTTTCATAAACCTTTCATTTTTATGAATATTATGTAATTTAATAATATAATATTTGATTTAAAAACTCAGTTATGTCAAATTTGACACTATTGGGTATTAGGTTATTGTGAAAGTCATTAAAACTTGATTACATCGAACATGATGCATTGAATAAATACTAAAATGTCATATTCACATATAAAATTAGGGTATGTCCTAAAAATGTGGAAATTGTATTTATTTTAATATATATAATACAATTTATTTAATTCTTTCATTAAAAAGGTAATTATTGCATCATCATTGTGTCAGAAATAAATTTAATTATTTAATTTCTAAAATTTAAAAATAAAATAACATGACATATAAAAGAATTTTATCATTGTAATGAATATTTATATAAGAATTTAACTTATGTATATCCCTATAGTATAAATGGTTTAGTTATTAATCATTGAATTTAACTATTTGAACTTGTCTGTAAATAAAATAATAATAAATGTCATAATCTAATCCATGTTGACCAAGTTGGATCATATATTATTATTAAAGTTGTTTTTGGTCGAATTTGACTTATCCAATAATATTGGGATATGTGTTATGATAACTATAATTCATTTTTACCATTAAATACCATATTTACATTTAATTGTGGAAAATTAAAGTCAAAAGTTTATATTCACCAAATATTATTTTTATCTTATTGAACACAATTTTAATTACTGATGAAAATTGTGTCTCTCATAATGTTAAAATTAAACTAAAAAAAGTGGTAAAAATATATATTATTCAAATTTCCAAATGCTCCTAGAAGGCAGGTAAAATATGGTAAAAAGTTCAATAAAAATATAGACATCCAATTTCATTATAAAATGACTCCAATCATTTAAATTTAATTTATAGTAGATATATATATCCATTTTAACTTTAAATAAATTAAAAATTATAATTATTTAAATAAAAAGTCAATTTTAAACAAAAACACACTGGTTTTCAGTATTCATCAACAAATTGGATATTTTAAGAAAACTAAAAAAAATCAACCTAAGATGATTTTGATTGTAAAAATTAAAACATGAATTATGATTTACAATATTCAAAACATATATATTTCATTAATTAATTTAATATTAATTGCTGTTCACAAAACCAAAATGCAGCTTTTTTAAATGTAAAAACTATCAAATGACTAACATGTGTTTATGTCAAATTTAAAAGTGAAATGTCATATAATGAAATACATAGTATTTAATGTTAACAATATAATCTATTTACTCTTCAAAAACACTCAATTTCATAATTTATCCCCATAAATTATTTTTATTAAAAAAATTGTATTCGATTAAAATTTAGTATTTTTCAGTATTCATAAAAAAATGATTGCTATTAGAAAATTACCAAAAGTTTATCCAAACTAGATTTTTATGTCCCGATTATAATGAAGAAATTAATTTCATTAAATTGAATATATACAGTGTCAAATATTGGTTTTAAAAATTGTTCTCCCTTAAAAGGTAATAAAATTGCATTTTTTTTAAAAAAAATCTTTTATTAGAAAAAATAATGTTGTTCTCTTATTATGTCTATGAAACACATTATATGGGTGCTAAAATTATATAGATTATATGAGATTAAAAATGAAATTAATACTATTAATAATTGCTTTTGTAACAACTAGTTTGGTAAGTTGTGGTGCCCTCGAAATCTATCTTGCATGTAGTGCAAGCTATTGAATTAATTTAATGGTATAATGTACAATGAAATCATGGGGTGTTGCAGATATTCACTATCTAATATTTATATTGAGAACCAATTCGGGGTTCTCTCGAGGGAAAATCTCACGTTTTTTATTTTATGTCAATATAATTTATAGGCTATAGAGCTTTCTATGTTGAAGTGGTATGGTGACCTTAGTAAAACATTATCTGGGGAATAACAATGTAGTACAATAGGATCACCATTTATTAAATCTTGATGGAATGAATCCCCGAAATGATTAATGTATACCATGATAAATTGAATCCGTGAGAAACCATTGTTAGATATTGAAATTATTTCTTTATCCCAAAATATATTAAAATGTTTGTGGGGTCAATTATCAACTCATCGAGTCCTATAAACTATACTAATAACTTCCTCACAT
Source organism: Viscum album (assembly GCA_963277665.1). Taxonomy (NCBI): domain Eukaryota; kingdom Viridiplantae; phylum Streptophyta; class Magnoliopsida; order Santalales; family Viscaceae; genus Viscum; species Viscum album. Next base: position 1,024,207,381 of record OY728143.1, read on the forward strand.
TCACCATATCATCCATGGTGATTACCATTGATTAAAAAATAATTTGAGGTTTATTATTTAAGGTAATATCATTTGGAACTCAACCTCTCTTTATTTTCATGTTTTCCTCTTTTATTCATGACATCATGGGGTCTTAGAGACCTAATGCTAGCATGGGATCCACTTTTTTTGTGTAATTATTAATTTATATAAATTAATATTGGATAAAATTAAATATTACATGAACCTATTAATTATAATCACCTAACCAAATAATTAAAATATCTATTATGATTAATATATCAACATTAAACTCATCATATTTACACATTATGTTGTAGTACTATATAGGTCTCTCCATTCATCTGGGCTATATTGAGAACCACATTCATTCATATAAAATTTATATTAATAAATGAATAGATAAAACATATAAACTTTATACTTTAATGATAAAACTCATTTTCATTATAATTCAATCCCCTAAGAAATAACACTTTCTTTTACCACATAATATTGATTAGAAATTTTGGTTTCCTTAGAAAATATTTCTAAAATTAAAAATTCCCAAAATATCGGTAGAATGTCTATAATTAAAAATAACTATGGAAACATGTAATTTATTTTTGAATAACATCAATAATAGTTTGAGATGTTGGTCAATCCATATATTTAAAAAAACTCCCCACTTTTGTAAAAAGATGGATATTACCCTTATGGGAAATGTTAAGAAGAATTTTTTGGTCATTTATTTAAAATATAAAAAATAATCTAAAATAAATAATATCAAATTTTTTTATAAAAATAATATCAGTAATGATTAAATTAAGAGATAATATTCATGAGATAAAAGTAGATAGAAATAAATATATAAAATATCATTTTTAATGGATTGTCCCTTACATCATGTTGTTATTCATGTAGTTTGTATGTAGACCATCATTCCCAGATATAACCATTTGAAATACTACTTATGCACTCTAATTTTTTTATTTTGAGATGAATGTGACCTCTATGATTCTAGGAGGATATTCTGTAATGGTTTTGTTAGATATTGGTTGTGATACGTTTCTCAGAACTTGTGATTAAGTGAGTACATGAGGTTCTCTTTTATATGTTAGGGGAGTACCACTAATGTAAATACATAATAATTTAAATTAATATAAATTTACTTATAATTTTATATTAATCTAATTTTTTAATATTTTTTATCGAATATATGGTAATACTAAAAAACACATATGAAACCACATCTAGAAATGTTTTAGAGAAATTTTATGTCATATATCATCGTTTAAACTCGTCCGTCAATAACCCTTTAACATTTACTAGGTTGAAAATGATTTACCATGGAATATATTCATAATGACAAAAAATAAAATTGGACACTATTCTAGATTTTAACCTCATGATTTAAAATATGGGATAAAGTTTTTCATTATTCCATTCTTTGATATTCATGAAATAAATTTAAAATTATTTTTTTCGATAGAAGGGAAAATATTTTTTTTGGGAAATTCCATATTTAATAATTAAAATTTTTTTAAAAAAAATTAAATTAAATTCTAATTCATATTGATTCATTTTGGATTTTTAATCAATGTTAACATAATTAAATTAAAAATTGCAAAACAAAAATATACATTACAATTTTTTTAAAATAAATTATAGTTTTTCGTAATAACTAGTATTTTCAACTATTCACTCAAATTTCTTTCATTTTGAGAATGTATATAAAATTTATTATAATATAATTATGATATTATTAAAAGAGAAAATAATATCTTTTTATATATTAAAATAAATCATATTTATAAATCATATTTATATATAAAATAATATATTTCAAGGTAATAAATTTATAAAGAATGAAACTTTTTCTTTTCTCTCATAAATTATATTAAAATATTTTATAATATAGAAATACATAAATTTTTTTATAGACATTAAAAATACATGAAATTAATTGTTTATTAAAATTTATTAGGGTTTAAAATAATAATCATTTTCATCATTTTTTCCCTAAAATTTTATTCATTACCTAATCAAATGAGTTTTTTTTACACATGAACCTTTTTTATTATCTTTTTTCACTCACAATCATGCAATTCATCAAAAATAACATAATATTACGAGTCACAATATTTCTTAGAACCTATTTTCTATGATCCATATACAATAATATTTTTTTATAAGAATAATTATAATAAAATTGAGACACATAAGGGATCAAAATAAGAGATATATATTGTAATTATATCCATAGAAATATTCCTAAAACATTGAAAGTTCCAGACATAAGCCTCGAACTAAGGATACTATGTAAAAATATTATCCCACATTATCTTAAATTTCATCTGGTCAAATGAAAAATGGGTTCATCGTATATTTATTACTAAAATAAAATACATAATTTCATTGATTTTTTTAATAGAGAAATACCTAAAATAAACAGTATTTTCAAAAGTTATGTACATAATTATTTTTTATTATTTGTTCTACCTTCATGTGGTTATCAATATTATTTAACTTCTCAGCCATCTCTTCTACCAATTTTGGTCCTAATAATCTCCTCTCTCTGACTTATTCCCAAAAAATTAGAGTTTGAAACTAATTTCTATATAATTCCATAAGTGGTGTAATCTGAATCCTGAGAGAAATATATTATTATAATAAAATTACACCAAATAAATATGTTAATATCAACATCATTAATATCATACTAATTATACACAAATAATAACCTCTAAATTTGGAATTATATTGTCTTAGTATCCATCATATTGAGGATGAAAAACAATAATGAATTTTACATCATTATCAACCAAATTATGACATTCTTTATAAAAATGTGATATAATTTTATAAATATTATCTAATATAATGGGGAAGGAAATTTTATATAACACAACTATTTCATTAATAAAAAGTATACAATGGTGATTTAAATACCATATATCTAAAATAGGTAGAAATAGAATTTATTATGTTAAACGATCAAAAATAACTAAATTCATAATATTAACTCGATATGTATTTATTAAACCAACCTTTAAAAACCTATATATATCCCAAATATACGTTAAGAATTTTTTTTGATGCATCCCCTTAAGTTGTTTTTTATCTTTATAATAATAAAATATAAAATATTTCCTGATAAAATTATCTATAATTTTGTTCATAAATTCACAAAAAATATTATTGACACACTATATACATAATATTACTTCTATGATTAAAAAATGAAGTTAAATGAGATTCACTTATCAATTATTTCATCAAATATGAATCACGTAGAATAGATAATCTCTTTATCAATATATATACACCTTCTACATTAACACTAAACAAAGGAAATATATGAAATTTGAACAATCAAACTTTTTATTAAAATTTTGATCTTCCTTCTGAGCCTCTTTGGTAAAACCCCGACTCTAGAAAATGATTGCTAATGATAAGATTGGAACATTAGTATAAGATAAAAAGGATCACAATACATAAGATTAATTAGATATGCAATCTAAGAAAACTAGATTCATACTTTCTTCTAATATTACTTTGGAAATATTAAAAAATAGTCTTATAAAACCACATGACTCCTTGATATCATTCATAATATAATTCACCATATATTTGTGAATGTAAAGAAAAAATGTGTGACCGGAAATTCTCAGTAAAGGTTACATATAATAGAATCTATTAGAAGAAAATAAATCATATGGATTAGTAAAACATTATAAAAAATAATATTCTATAAATAAAATATTTTCATTGAATATTCATAGATAATATAAATATAGAAATTACAAAAATAATAAAAGTAAATTCAAAATAAATAAAATATTTAATTTTTTCATTTATGATCAATACCACTCAACCATGGATTCATGAATCTTACCATCAAAGAATCTCAATTAAGTTATCATTCATAATAAATAAAATGGTGCGATAAAGATACACATATAGCATCGAATATTGATTTTTTTGTCTCATGAGACCCATCAATGAATCAAGAGGCTCTCCATTACTGAACCCCAACCATCTGTTGTATGTCCAATGAATTCCACATAATTTAAATGAAAACAATATTAATTTTTAAAATTTATTTTATTTTTTGAATTATTTACATTGAATCCAGAAAATGAAACAACATCATTTCCCCAATAAATGAAATACCATTTTTAGTAACCATACATCAATTAAGACCATTCAATGAATTGGAATATTGTGTAAAAATCATCAAAATAAAAATAATTATATATTTATCTATTCTATTATAAATACAGGAATGTCAAGAATAAATTAATAAATAGTAAAAAATAGATATTAATATATTACATGAGCTTGAGAATTTGATTGACTTTATAAATAGTATAATCCAATATCAATAATATAATAAAATAAATTATTTAGAAATAATGGTTTTTTATATACCTAATCCATCATAAAAAAAACCTATAAATTAATAATAAAATCATTGTAATATCATGTAATAAGAGAGTTATAAATAACAATTCTAAATTCTTTCATATAATTATGAAAATAATACCCATTAAATTTTATAAAATTAATAATAAAATACCCAATATTTTGAGAAAAATAATTTATTTGAAAATAAAAATAGAAACATATAATATGAGATTTAATGAAATGATTTTTCTTGATAGTTAGAAAATATGTTCATGTGGTATATGTTAATACAAAGGATTTGTTCTGACATTTTGGAAAAAATAACCTCATTTTGAAAAATAGAAGATATTTTTTAACCACTCTATATGTAACATCCCAGGTAAATAAAGAATAAAGAATTTTCATATTTATTAATATTTACGAATTAAATATTAATTTTACTTTAAAAGGGTTTCTATGTTCGATAGCGTACTCGTTACGCAACGATGAGTTTCTTTGAAAACATACGTTGCACACTAGTAATATAATAATATTATTTTAAATGGTAGTTAACATGTAGTCGTTGTATTCACGGGAATGGATATAAATAACAAAAATATGATTATATATGTTTTTTAAATGTTTTTACATTTATCCAATAAAAGATATAGGCTTAAAATATGGAAAGAATTCAATTTTTGGCATTTATACCCTAATTTTCACTAAAGGTTCACTTATCACCTTTGGATATAGAATCTTCATTAAATATAGTTTTGATCACAATTATACATTCTATTGGACCAAATATAACTCTTCTTTAGAATTGGGACATCAAAAGTTAATTTGTGTAAATTTTTGGTATTTTTCCGATAAAGTTCATTTTTTAAAGAATAGTGTAAAATGTTGTATTTTAATTCAAAACCTCTTTTTAATCTAATTTATTTATATGATTAGGTTATATTTTTAATTGGTTTTAAAGTGAAATTAGAATATATTTTTACCATTTAATCCAATAGTGGTTGTTGAAATTAAGTTCACTTTGAAATCGGACTTAAACTAGTGTCAATCTTTTGATACTTATTATTTCATAAAAACACGCTATTTTCTCTGACAGCGGGAATTAATTATTAAATTAATTAATGCAACTTATATGTTTTGAATTTTGTAAAATGAAATTCATTTTTTAATTCAGAATATCAAATATAGCTTAGGGTGAAGTTTTGGTATTTTTCTGAAAAACTTCAATTTTTGATGAATAGTGAAACCACTAAGTGGTACTTAAAAAACTGATTTTTCTTTTAAATGAAATATTACCACCTCTGTGTTTTGAATTTCAAAAATCCGACATACATGGTCGTCATTAAGAAGTAAAATATGGTTCAATGAGATTAAAATAATTTTTTTGGTGAATAGTAACTTATTAAATTTTTAATCGCGATTAGAGGTAATTAGTGCTATTTAAGGAAAAAATGATATTATAATAAAATGAAAATACCTAGACACATGTCCTACCCTTATTGGATGTGTCATGGCCGACCAATACAAGCCATGGGTCAACTTGGGGACCCCATGGAGCCACTTTGGTTGGGAAATGACATAAATAACCTTTTATTTAATGTTAATGTAAAAATGACACACACATGAGATGTTTTACTAAAACAATTTTTATATGGGGTTATACAATCATATTTTTGACTATTAATATTAATTAGAAAGATAAAAATATTTCCTACATCATTATATTATTTTTATAATTTTTAGAAATTAAATATATTAAATTATTTATGACATCATGATGATGCAGCGATTACCTCATTAATAATGGATTTAAATAAAATGGAAAGATAATATAAAATCTAAGACCTACACATGTCCAAAACCTATTGTATGGGTGGATTTCTAATCCTTATCACCTTATCCTAGAATTATATCAATGTGGGACCTCTTAAATTCGAATACCATTTTAAAATAAAGTGACTTTTCTTTACTTTCCATGAGTGCCCCTCCTCTTCTCTTATAAAAGGCCCCCACCTCTACCACCTTACCCACACCTCTAAATACTTTGGTTCGTCCAAGCTCTGATAATTTTTTCTCTCCACATCCCTCTATAACTCCTTGAAACCTCAATTTGGGTCGAAGTCTTCCCAAGGAAGCCTTTGAACTCAAACCAAAGGGAGTTACCCGATTATAAGGTAATGTCTTCACTTGAGTCCTTTTGTTTTATTTTGCTTCTCCAACCCCCTAAACTATTATTATTCATTTATTTTGTAACTACTACAGTATCTACCATATACTAGGATGTTTTTATAAGAATTATTCGAGCTACACTTACACACACCTACGTCTAATGGTTAAAGAACATACTGTTTCTGTGGATGGCGAATTTCTGCCTCACAAAACGATGATTGTTTGATATTCTTCTAACACCTTCAAAGGTGGCCATTAAGATGTCACTATATTTATATATGATATATATTATGTTTATGTTTTCCTTATGATTCTGTATTTTTCATTTGTGGTATACCTTTATGGTTTCCATTGTGGGTAAACACGATAATTTCATTTTAGGAAGTGCGGACTACCGCCCCCTCAAAGTGATGTGATTCATTAATGCCATATGTGGGATGTAAAAAGGATGGATTTAATGTTATTATATATGATGTTATACTGGAATTATAATATACCTCTATATAATTATTATTTCTTTTCTTTAAATTATGATATAGAACTGAAAGTAGTGTTCATGCGTACTTACGACTTACAGTCTCCATGAACGGTGCATTTCATTTCTTATCCCCAAATATAATGTACTATTATAAGTACATATTTATAATGGATATATATAATTTATGTTACATATAAATTATGAATATTATTTTGGAATTAAATTATACATACCTCTCATTTTGTTTTAATTCCATTAATATGAAAAATAAATGAAAGTAGCGTTCATGAGTACGTAAGGCTTACCGTCTCCATGAACAGTGCATTTCAATTCTTACCTCTAAATGATTATGTAATATTATAAATACATGTATATGATGGATATATGTGATATATATGATATCCAAATCAGGAATTTCATTCTGGATATAATGAACCTTTGACCACACGAACAACATGTAATTGTAAGAAGTACACTTTCGACTTAAGAACCAAATATCGACAAAACAAACATTATTAACTTAAATGATTACATAATGTTTATAACATGATAATAAGTGATATAAAAGTAATAATTAACTTGAATAAGGTTCTTAATCAAGTATAAATTAACTCAAGTTTATTATTCTGGAAGATAAAGAACGATCAAGTCATGTCAGACCCAAGGTATGGGACTTCGTCTCAATCTCCTTTCATTGAGGCATATTTCGTTTTATACACAACTTTCTATTATACGGTGTATAAACCCCTTTTACTTTTACTTTTATACAAAATGAATCTTTTTCTACAAAGTGTTTTACAAAACAACAAAAGGGAATGTTTCTTTTAACGTACGCGGTGACAACGACTTTTTCCGCCGCCGCGAGTATTATTTGGTCTTTGGCTTCCTCAACAAGCCATAATGTTTTTAAAATGAAATAAATACCATATACTCTTTTATGTATTTTGGTATTGAAAATGGTTTTTTATAATGGATTTGTTATGTCAATATATTTGAGTGGTATATTATGATCAAAGTGTGGAAATGTTTTCTTTCCATTATGTCTATTTTATGTCTTCTGATTTTATAATGGTACTTGGACATTTGACGAGTGGTTACGTGATAAACCATATGACGGGTGGTGCCGTGAATACCAGGATGGGTGGTTACGTTATAACCTCTAATGAATTGGGTATGGAAGTCGGCCGTATGGCTATTCCATTAAGTATGTATGGAAGGTGGCCGTATGGCTATTCCATTAAGAGATATGTGTGGAAGTCGACCGTATAGTTATTCCACATAAGTATGTTTATGTCCCAAGTTACCTTTATATGTTATGTGATCTCTTTATGGGTTTTATGGTAATATTTTCTTTACAAAAGGCTAAGTAGTGATCTTTTATTCAGTGAAGAGTTTTTACTACTTCATAAAGGTGAAAAGTATTACTTTGTTAAAGTATACATGGTTTACTTGTTGTTTTGAAAAACTAACTGTTTTCATTCTTTGTGTATCCCTTACTGATATTTTTATGATCACCCCAAGTTTTTTTGAAATGTTTTTCACAGGAATTAATGTGGAATAGGGTCAAGGATGGGATCAAGGTAATGTCATGCTATATGAAATATGGAACTAGACATGTTTCTTTTTAAGAGTTTTTTTATTCTATGGAAACTTATTAGAAGTGTCTACTTTTTAATCTTTTTAGATGTAATAGTTATGTTCTAATTCTCTAAAACTCTAAACCAGAAAAGTTCCTCAATGTGAATTATTTATTTAATTCAATATTAAGTAATGTTTAAGGCTAGGTCCTTATACTATAAAAGTCGAAACATCAATATATTTTTAATTAGTAAATCAATCTAGAATAGTCAATGTATTCTTATAATTTACTTTTACGATTTGAGAACCACCAATTAAAATAGAGGTAATATAGAAAATTTTTATAAAAAATAAATAAATTCCCTTATATGTAAGTGAAATGTTGGTTCTTTATCTAACATAAGATAAAACATAAAATATACATGTAAATATCAACACAACATATGTAAAATAAACTATATGTGTTTTAAAATACTTGGATTATCTAATTTTCGTAATTCATATTGGAACTATGAAATTATCTTAATAAATGTGATTGTAAAATAAAAATCATACCTTAGTCTCTACATAGTCTTATTTGCATAATAATCTTATATAAGGAATTAAAAATTATTAAATACAGTCTTATGATCATCTGTGATCTATATTCTATTTTAATTTTCAATTATAATATTTTTAAATTGATTCGTGGAATAGTTATTTCTTACTTTTACCACTTTATGGTTGTTCCATCAATTTCTCCAAAATTACATCAGTGTATAATATTTGGTTAATTGTTTTATGAAATTGTTTTAAAAACACTAGAATGATGATAATTTCATAAAAATAATTTTTTTTCATTAGAGATAATTTTATAATCTTCTATGAACTGTGGTAATTGAAGAATGAATAACATCGATTTGTGGTGGTTGTAGACAAAATGTTCATTTAGTAAACACAATTGTCTTCTAACAAATGGAAGGGTTAGAACATAAATATTTTATTATATTTAGGAAATCATCATTATTGAATAAAAATAAAGTATATTTCATCGATTCCTTATCTATATAAATTCATGTAAAAAATGATAAAAATAGATTACACTACTATGTAAATATTGAAAGGTTATATATATATATATATATATCCATATCATGAAATAATTTTCCACAGGGTTAAATGGTTGTGCAAAATAGTTTTTCGTAAATTTCCTATGTTGATATTACAGTCACTAAGAAGTGGGGTGAGATTCTTGTGATCCTATTTTACTGATTATATCCATTATAAACTATTCTTTTTTTGTTGGTAAAACATTAGATATATATAATAATGCAAGAAACATTAGAAACATCCCCTCACCAATTTTCTATTATGTTGTTTATATCATATAAGTATTATCACATAAGTATTTTTACAGGGTATATCATTAATATGATAACCATGTCCTTGTTTTTTCAACTCCCATCATGTTATAAATTCAACAACTTATATATCCAACACATATTACAAGTTTAATGGGAATGAATCACACAAAAACCCACTAATTCTCTTTGTTTTAAAAATAATGATAATTATACTATGACCCACATTTGAGTTGTCTACCAAATTTATTAACCAATATTTAGATAGGAATGTTGGTGTTGTTTATAATAGAACCACTAATTTTCTAGTAATACTCATGAAATCCCCTATCAATGGTTCTCTATATTTCTTATGATAAACTCTTTTACTCAATAAAATTTCATTACAATCCCCCTATTTGTATAATTTTATTACATTTCTCTCACTCATTGGGTCTCATACACCTATCTCTTCATCATCTCATATTATATGTGTTGTACGCTATTTCCTTTTTTCCCCTTTCCAATAATCCTTCTCTATAATGAACTTCTATCTGTGGTGCCTCTCTACGATAAACAATGTCCATTATTCCATTTTATAGAGCATGTTTTTCTAGTTCTTCTATGTCTAGGGAATATTTATTTTGAATTGTAATTTGATGTCATTCATCCTCAACCATTTAATTTCATTGTTTTCATTACACACACAATGTAAAATAATAAGACTCTATATCTTTAAATAATTAACACTTCCACTTTATATATATTTTATTTCTGAAAAAAATTAACCGGTTTTTAATGCATTATTCGTCTGATAATCATGGTGGAGGTACGGTATCCAATTTTCAAATTTACCACTAAAGATAATTTTTTGGTGACATTAAATGCATTTAAGACATTATATCAAAAAAATATTCAGAAAAAAATACTCAAAATATAATCATCTTCTATATTTATGTAAACCACATTAAATATTAGTTTGATTTATGAATGTTATATAGAACATATAATCCTCATCACAATTATTGAGTCTAAAAAGTTGATATGTTGTTTCTCAATTCCCTTTATCATGTACACACTCTCATGTTTCTTCATTCAGTAACATTGACATGGTTTCCTCTATTCGAAACATCATCATAATATTCCTCAATCCAGTGGTTATTTTTATTGTATACCTAATACTATAAAATAATATGACATTATGATATCTTATTCAGTTGAAAAATATTTTGGAAATCAATAGTTCTTTAATATGGTACTTTATCTAATTCTCATGTATTTGGAAATTTATATTTGATTATCTTATGAATTATATATCTAATGGAATTTTCATGTACCTATATCATGATATAACAATTTTTATTTAGATATTCATCTGTCTATTATCCTTAAAAATATTGTCACGTCTGACATATATAATATCTCATCTGTTAACAATGAATTTCATATCATATTTCACTAATGAAAAACTTTCATTATGATAAATTTTTCTAAGAAATATATTTTACAAACTTAATATTTCCCCCATACGATCAATTTAATCTATTATCCAATACTCATTTCATTAAAAATTACATTTAACACCAACACAATATATATTGAACTAAAAAATTTAATAACAACATCATTGTGAAATAAAACATTTTATAGTTTACAGTATCATAACTTGTTATCATGATCTTCATAAAAATTACCTTTATAAGGAAACATAATGTGTGAAATTCATTGTGAACCAATAGGAAATTTTATTATTCATGATGTTATATATATTTAGGATAAAAAATAATAATTATACATAATACTTTGTACATATATAACTTCATATAGTAATCTTGATAAATTCCCATTCTGCTAGTGTTGTACATCTATCCTATTCCATATTTATGGATTAGAATTATAATATATGATGAAAGTAAAATTTTAATCCCTTAGAATGTATCGTAATATCAATTTAAATTATTCATAATATATTTTTAATTTTATCATCCTATTTCTATTAATGTTACATCTGATTGTTATACCTTTGGGATTATATCTCTTATCTAATCATTAACATCCATTCCTTCTTTAGTTTACTTCTTCAACACTAAATGATATTGACGGTGCTTCATCTTCATTTGTCACTCATCATATATATAATGAATAATAAATCAATATTTTTCTCAAAAATTTATGTCTACATTTTCATATAACCATTTCAAAATACTTATATATAATCTATAAAATATATTATCCAAAAACTTTGATTGTGAATTCATAAGAATGTTCTGATATAGATTTTTGAATCTATAGACCTCTTTCCTTCCAAATTTTCTAGCACAATTAAAATTATATTAATTAATAAAAATAGTAAAACACATGATAATACAGTAAAAAAATGGAAATTTAAATGATTTTAAAATATAAAACCAGTTTTATTAAACATGTAATGATATTTCAAAACAAAAAAAATCATATAATGCATTCGATAATTATTTTAAAATAATGACATGTAAAAAAGGTACGTTGGTATCAAGGATAAGATAATAAGAAATGTAATTGAAATGGTTTAAGATCTAATATATGTATATTAATGAATTTATGGGTTTGGTTTTTAATATATATAATTAGTAATATGAACATTGGAGTATTAACATTTGAATATTATTGTTGGAATCTAATAATTGGAATACGAAACTGGAAATCAGACAATTATAAAATTATTTTTCTGTAAACATGTATACAAAAATATTTCTAAACAATTTTTATAAAAATAATACTAACTATTAATAGTAATTTATGTTAGTCGATGAATCATATTATAAATGTAAAAATATGCCTTAATATAAAAATAATATTAAATATATATACTTCTAGAAATTTTGGTGTAGAAAAACTATTCTCAAGTACACAAATAGTTTTATAGAATAATTAAAATTTTCATATATAATATATGATTTTAATAGTAATGACATAAAAATTAAAATCATTACATGAAATTTTAAAATACTGATTTTAATAATAAAATCAAATAGTTTATTTTTTTGAGAATAGTGAAACATGGAATGATTACACAAAAATATTGACATGATCGGGATTTAATAATGATGTAATAATAGTTTTTAAAGAATATTTTAATAAAAAAGAAGTTATATAATTAATATATTATTTTTATGAAGTAACACTATTTTTTAAACCTATAATATAAATTATTTTTTTACAATAGATATTAGGAAATTAAATAAAATATTTTTTGGTAAAAAGATATTTCCATGAAAAAAAGAAATTTTAAAAATTGGATATTAGTTGTACAATAATAAAATAAAAATAAAAATTTCGTAAATATATACAGACATGAAATAAAATAATGTTTAATATAATTTGTTTTCATTTTCATCAAATTTATTTTTTCGTGGAAATCGTTTGGAATTTAGTAAAGAAATTCCCCATATTTTCAATTAATACCATCCACGCCAAAAATTATATTCACTATGAAGCCTTTACTCACCGATGAACTCTCATTTTCTTCTTCAAGAGTCTCACCATGTATTTCCCAATGCTATCAGGTTCTCCTCTAATGATTTATAATAAGATGATTCAATATAATGGTATTTAATCCTTGTTTGTTCTTTATTCGGGCAATATATATCATATTAAGTTTCATTTAAATTTGGAATGTTATTATGTTCAATTTTAATGATTTCTATATTATATTTTCAACAATATATCACAATTTACTTTTTATTATAAAATCGTCACAAGTTGTTATAATATTTATAAAATCCAATATTCATAAAAACATTGTAATGTTCAGATTATGTGGTTTCTATACAATGATATCCATGCCTAGATACAAATTAGTAGATAATGTCCTAGGATCAGATGAACATAGTGATAATGACACTAAAATATCTTCATTTGGTGGTTCGATTATCTTAATTTAGTTCAAAAAATGTGTTGATCTACAAACTAGGTGTGACACTCCGTGGGGATATTCTTTTTTTCATCATGTTCTCATTAAAAACCATAATATATTATTAATTTTTATGAATATCCCAAGAACATGAATTTGGAATTAATTAAGAACTTTTTATCATTAAATTGATAAGGGTAAATTTTATTTTATTATGAATTTCACATTGTTATTATGTTGAATACATGATATTAACCTAGATATCCACATTATTCTATTGAATCAGGATATTTTTATACTCCTATATTCCATTATTTCAATATGGATAACCATCGATTACTTATCCATGAATATATATTAGGTTATGTGGATAAATATATGATATAAAATAATTTGTCATTTACTTCATATAATATATGCATATGACTTATTCTGTGAGTAGAGGGACCCATAATCTCATTGCCCCAAGATACATCAATAGGTCTTATGAGACAAACTACGTTGGTTGAATTACGTATTCCTTACACATTTTTGTATGATTTCATTGCATGTTTCCTCGATTGTCTATTAATGATTTCTAGAATTATGATTTCCCTATAAATTAAATCAGCTTTCTTATCATGTCCTCAATTATATTTATATTATCCATGTATATATCATTTTTAGAGTGTCATTTGTCATGGAATTATTTGCTTAATTTATTCAGTTTAAATTATTTATATAATTATTGTTCTATATAAATTTTATTATATTATACCATTTACCAATTTTTAGTGATCACCCATTTATTTTTATTTTATTTTCCTTAGGAAACTATAAAAATTAAATTGAGTGAGATTTGAATTCTTATGCATAAAAAATAATTTTTTCATCTGTTCAAATGATGTATATTAATATGGAATATAATTTTATGTTTATTTAGCTATCTAGTAATCTTATACAGATAAATTTTTATATCTTGGTTATTATCATTTATTTATTATATACTATTATAAAAAATAACTAAAATATATGAGGAATTAGATTTTACATTGCTACATGGGAGACCAATCATACTAATATGGGATGCTTTGATATATACTTTTTACTAGGTATTATTATACATTTGAAACTGAATCCAAGCATTAATTTTTTTAACTTATGGATATATTACATTTTTTGTATAGGTATTGAAATTATATGTGATTGATTAGATCAATTATATCATATATTCTAAGATTATTGATTCTATTTAGTAATTACCATGTTTTTCCTAGAGATCAGTGGTATTCCCATGATAATTTTTGTTCTCATTTATTTCATGATGGCTGTGAAATTTTATTCTATAGGGGTTGTATACTCATAAAATTATGATTACATCAATAGTATTAGTTCCATTATTCATTAATAATATTAGTGATAATTATTTATTTCAAATGGAACATTTTATAAAGTTGTTTTTTTCCTTAAATGTCATTTTTATAGGTGGATTTTGAGAAAAAGTATTTTATAAAATTGTTTCTCCCACATTTTAAATTATTTCATAAAAATATTCATATGGTTATGAATACCTTCATTGTTTTAAAAAGTACATACTAAAATGATGATCTCATGATATTCATTCGGGAAAAAATGGAGATCATAATTTTACATTAGAAATTAGAAATTTGATATGAATAAAATTTATTTTTAAATTTTAAGCGAAGAATGTAAGGAGGATGCCTAATTGGATTCATGTTAAAAAACCATATTTTATGTTTATCCGGCTCATATTGAATGCAGTGGGAATCATATTGGCTCTTAATTTGAGCATAATATTGGAAAAAATCGAGAATGATTCATCTAGAATTAAAAGATCGTTTCATTTAGTATATTTTTTTACTGGGAAAATTTTATTTCATTCTTTGTTGGAAATTCAAATACAACAATTTAAAATCTATTTATGTTGAACTTGTTCTATTTTTGTCTTATTTAATTTTACTTTGATTTATTATAAAATTTTGTTTCATTATTGTTTATTTTTATTTATTGATATTTGTTGGGTTTTTTTTATTAAATTGGTTAATTGTATGTGGTGGCTTTAAATTATATAGATTAGATAATATATTTTTTTGGGCCGTACCAATTTTGTTAATTAAATATAATTTTATAAATAATTCAAAGTGTTGTATTTTTATAGTTATAAAATGGTTTTGATCATTAGGGATTCAAAATTCCCTTTGATCATAGTTGAAGATCGACTCTGTAATGTCTTAATGCTATCGTATGTCTATTTATTCCATACATAACCATTTTTAATCTTAATTTATTTATACTGGGCTCTAATTTTTTTATTACATCAATTCAATTATATTTATGTGGGATCATAAAGAGGATAATTAAAATTTACATACACATATATTAAATCTTATTAGTTGAATGTTTTTTAAATATCATTAAGATACAAAATAGAACTATAATGTTTAGTGTATTTATAAATTAGATATATAAAAATATAGTACATCAAAGATCAACATAATATCCTAGTATGATATAACCCACTAGAACAATGGTTTTAATTATCATATATAAAACCCTTCATAATATCCTAGGGAAAAGTAAACATAATGAATAGAATGCTCAGGTGCATAGTATGGTTAAGGAATAGTGATATCAATCAATTATAACACTAAAAATAAAATTAGTATATGTTTTTGGGAAAATTTTATTAACAAATTAATATCATACACATTAACTCATATATTATAATCCTTAGTAATTTAATAATTCATGGATATTTGTAGGACATGATTCATAATGGAAAAAAACCCTTGAGTCAGGAGGGAAAATATGGTATAAGATAATGTCATGATTGTGTAGATTAAAGTGTAGAATAATCATAAGTATAGAAATATTTTTCTAGGATAATGAAGAAGACATTCATCGCATGTAGGTTGGGGATACCCAATCGAGTAACTACTTTTTTCTTATGAGAATCTTCTATTAACCCTTTTTGGATTGGGATAACCACATATGTACCCTTTTTCTGATTTAGATAAACTCACGTGTAACCATTGTTATCATGAAATTATAATATCAATTTAAATCATTATAGGGTATAATATATCCATCACTAATATATTTTTAATACATTAATATGTGATCAACATTATCATAGAAATATTTTCTTTTCATCATTCCTTAACCATTGGAAAAAGAAACAAGTTTTACCAATATTTCATCATCATAATCAATAAACATCATATACTAATAATAAATACGCTAAAATTAGATCATACATCCAAATAAATCATTACATACAAGAAAGTATGTTGATATATATTACAATACCATTAAGATATCACTAGATCATTGGTTAAGGATAAATTTCTTTTCATTATGATATCACATTGATAAAATTAAAAAGTTTATAAAATATGATAGAAAAATATCTCTTTTAATACAAACATGGAATATATTATAGTTTACATCAAATGAAAGAGTTTTCAGGACAACATGAAAATCATTATATGTGATTTACTTTAAAAAATGATTCCTTTCATTCCTTTGATACAATTACCTCATTCAAAAATGTATTGAATATTACTTTGATTTATTTTTATAGAAAGTCAAGAATTGTTAAAAATGACATTAATTAATAATTTTAGTATATTAAACTGATTTTTTAAAAAGTATAATGAAATTACAGACATGGAAAAATGTAATCCAATATGAATGAAGATAGAATGTCAATTATACATATGAAATTATTTTCTTGTTTTGAGTACTTATTGAGTGTGATAAATTATAAGAAAAATTTTAACCCCAATAAATAACAAATAGAAAATAAAATAATTTTTTGAGATTCATCATATTACATAATCATTATAATTTAATAATAAAAAATATGTAAAAATGATATTGTAATTTAAAACACCTACTTATTTGGTAACTATTGAATCATTACCCTTCCGACAAAAATAACATAAGGTGAATATTTTAATACAGTAAATATTATTTTTAACATACAATACATATTAAAGAGGTAGTATATACCTCACATGAATGATAATTGGTCTGAATATGGAAAATTACCCGGGGAGAGAAATGATATATGTGAAACCTTATCACCCTGTACTAATTTATTCATAAGTCCTATAATCTCAAATATAATTAATAAAAAATAATTATTATTCTATAAAAGAACCGATGTTATAACAATAATATTATATAATTATCACTTCTAATATGTTAACACCAAATCAATAATTATTATTTATTAAAATCATCATGCATTGGTTTAAAATACTTCATTTTTCAAGAATGTTATACTTCATCAGTTCTGATCAATAAAAATGGATAATGGTTGCATAATATAAAAAATGTAAATCATGATGTGAATATAATATATAATCCTTATATACATATTTATTATCATCCATCAATATAAGATATAAAAAATGAATTACACTATTCATTGATACAATAGTGAGAACTTAAGTATATTCATTATTTTCATATTTTAATAAAAAAAGAAACAAAATATAATTGATATTTTATCATTGAATAATAATAATTTTATCATGAATGTAATATATATGTATTATTTACATCTTTATTACTATCAATTTAATGAGTAAATAAAAAATGATTCGCATAACCTCTTACAGACTGTAATCAACACTTATGTGTGACAAAAATTATCATTTTCTAATAGTTGTAAAGAATAGAATTTAGAAAAAATCATATAATTAAAAAAATAATAAACTTATAATAAATATAATATATATACATTAAATCCATAATAATAAGTAATAATGATTGATGTTGATGGAAAATCTATCATATCAATTTGGGGATATGGAAGTCCAAAATTACATATGAGGGATATATTCATTTACCATTCGATGGAAAAGGGGGAAAGGTTATTATATGATAATAATAAAATAATACAATATAAATTAATCCAAATTCCTAATTTTTTATATAGAAACTAAGTTTACATAATTTTGAAAAATAAGTGTAATTAAATGTGATATATTTTGATTTATACCACATCATTGAGAGACTAAATTTGGAATTCAGCTAAAACCATAAAAATTATTTTTAAATGAATCAAAAATATATTAGATGATAGGAAGGAATATATGATACTTTTTTAATAAGTCCATGATGGTCTTTAAATATAAAATTATTACAATGAGGGAGGAGAAGAGTTCACCTTTTATAAGCGAGTTGAGGGACAAACAAGGAAATATTTAACTTATTTTAATATTCTAAATTAACTTTTATGTGAATGTTCCTCAAAATAGTCCAAATTGTATATTCGGATAACATAATGTCATAAAAGACTCAAAAAATTATTGTTAAACAAATATTTATTGAATTAGAACTCCTATATATTGTTTTTACCCCTAGCAGACATGTTTTAACAACCAAAATGTAAACATAATTTTATTATTTTTATAAACAATTATGACCATAAATAAAGATGAATGTATTGAATTATATTAATTATTTAGATTCTAAAAATTATCCCCTATTACAAGATTTAATATTATGAAGTGGAAATAAATAAGTTTAAAATATGACTTCTTATTACAAGGAAAACATTTTGATAAAAATGAATTTTTATGAATTTTTTTTATATTCATTATATTGGAAAGTATAAATTAATAAAATAATTTTATAATGTTTTATTTAAAATATGATATATAAATATCAATAAAACCATTAACACATAGTGATTTATTTGAAAAATTTAGATTAACACATTGACTATATGAAAATATTTTTTACAATAAAAATTACTTTTTAAGACGAAAATTTATCTTATAAAAAAACTAAGTATAATTTTTATTAAAATGAAATTAATTATATTTTATATAATTAACGGAGACTTATTTTACATTAATAGGAAATTATATAAATAATGGGACTATTTAAATACAAAATGTAAATAAATTAAATGATTATTTAACAAATATAAATTGATTTCTCTTTTATTAACTCAGATATTTCCATGTATTATTTTTTGATATTATATAGGTTATGTTAGAGACTATTGAGTAAGACAGAGTGTGATTTTAATACATGGTGTGTCCAGAATAAATTCATGAAATATAATAAATATATTAAATATCATTCATGAATAGTTTCTAGAGAAATTGAATAACATATAAAAGGATCCTCAGATCATAAATCAGAGAGAACCACTATGTTCAGCCAGAAAGGATTACTATAAGTGTGAATTCAAATTAGTCGGTGGCAGTGTTTTTTGGAAAAAATTTCATAGGAGTAGAAATGAATAAAATAATTAATTGTAATATTTTATTAATTTTTATGACACAAAAAATAAAAAATATTTAAATAGATTATTATCTCAAAATTATAGGGTTATCTGCAAAATCAAAGAACCTCTAGAGAACTGTTGGAGATACCATTGAGGATTCTATCATAGGTGAATGACAATGGACCGCGGATCATCGATTTACATGAATCAAATTATAATGATCTTTCCAAATAACATGATATATATTTTTTCTTCATTGGAAATCGATCCAAATCGATGTTGGGAATGTTTTTTGATTTTTCCATTCCCCACTCTTGAACTCTAAGATGAATGTGAATCAATCAAAAGAATGATTAATACGCAATTCAAACATCTTTCATGATGAGAATATTTTTCTTCGTTATTGATTGGAGTTTTATATTTATGATTTTATTTTTTAATTTTTTTTGTTCAATGGAAATGGATAATGGTTGATACAAAATATGATCAAGGCATGTTACTCAATTTTTTTTGTAATCAACCCCCATTTTTTGTTTGTCATTGGAATTGTTTTTTTGGCCTGCGGCTCGAAAAAATCTGGATCAATCGATTGATGCGCAACCATTTCAAGGAAAAAGGATCTAATATATTGGTTTTAGAATTTTAATTGAACAAACATTATTTAAATATATAGATGATGTGATTCAAATGATAAAGTATACCAAAATTTCTATTCATTGATGTAGAATGATGAACAATGATTTGATCTGTTTTTGAAGAAGATATGGTTTCAGAACATGTTGTTTGAGGATGAAAAGAATCGTACGATCATGGATATTAATTTTCATGAAGAAATGAATACCATATTGGAGGTGTATAGTGTATGAGTTGTGCTGGGAGAAGATCTTGTTATTATTGAAAATTGTGAACCACGTGGTGTGTAATCTCGGATTACATAGCCTGGGGGGCCCAGTGAGTGGTCCTCCATGTTTGATGAGGTAGTTAAACATCACATGGTCTTTGGACCATCACACAAGATGTAGGGTCCCTCTTCATATACTCTACAAGTACTTTAGAGAATACATAGACACTTGGTGGGGTACACAAGTTTCCTACACTATGTGTATTCCCACACACAACAAGTCCTGTTATAGGTATGTTAGATAAGTTGTTTGCTGCTACATGGGAAAATATACATGTGTTGGAACCAGGTAATGATAGATTGGTATACTACATGGGTAACCTACATGTTTTTTTATTAATTTTCATACACTTATTTAGACATAGGCCATTTACATATCTATTACTTGGGGTCAAGGCCCACAACATGTCACCCATATTTCATGCTACATACTTATTTATACAAGGCATGGATGTTATTACCAAAATATGTTAGACTTTTTTGTTAGGAATCATTCCGCTTATCCTTTCCCAAATGGTTTTTATGGAACTGTATCTTACACCTTGTAATATAATCAATTCCATAGGATATCATGGATATAGTCATTGGAATCCCTTCGAGAGTACCACATTGATATTACATATTAATCATCATTCAGAAGGTGTATTTTTTGGTATTTTCATAACCTAAACATCATGGGAATTGATCATATACATAGGTAGTTAATACATATTGAGATTAAGGTGTAACACAATGGCCCAGGTTGAGAACCTCATATTTGTATGATATTCACTTCTGGAAGTCATTGTGTTATTTCTCTAGATGAGACATGATGAGTAGTTACTCAAATATAGACGTCCTCAGTGCTATCAGACAATGGAGTGTCTTCTCATATAAGATTGCTTCATGGAAACATCATGCTAGAATCCAATTCTTCTATACTACAATTGTGATATACCTATGGAATATTTGTCATGGATTGAGTATATATATATATATATATGGTTTTGTAATATGTTCTATTGACATATAACTATGAAGAGATAATCATATATCCATTGTTCTATTATTTTTGTTTTTGGGGAATCCTTCTGAGTATTGTTATACTCACCACAACATAGTAATTTCCCACATGTGTCAAGACTTATGAAGATGATCAACCTTTTGGTGGAGTCCAAGGTGGACCGAGACTAGGCGATTCTTCGTGTGACTAGAAAGACCAAGGTGGATTTCTATGGTTATCAGATAGTAGTTATAATAACATTACATTCATGTTGTTCATGAATTATATAATATTGGGCTGGGATTTTATTTATCCCTCTTTAATTTCTTTTACTTGCTATCGTACTTTGGTTATGGTAAGTAGATGCATGCATTCATGGTAGTTATTTTTACATTTTTTCATTTGTAATGGTTTGTAGACATCTGTATGTTAATTGGTACACAGGCTACGACCACTAATGAATGTGATAGCTTGCTCAGTACTAGTCACAAGACCCAAATATATTTGAGGAGGGATTATAGAGTCACGGTAAGGACCCTAATGGGATGAGTCATCAAAGAGTTGTATAATAGCGATGATATTATCCTATGACATGTTGGATATGATATCCTATATCATAGTACCTATTTTAGAAATATCTCCCATATACTGGTATTGGGTACTAACGTCAAATCCCTACTGTTGAGGTGTTTGTTTCTTCATTCCCATTGCTAACCACCAATAGACGCATCCTCTCAACAAAGAAACACTCAGCCACCATATCTCACTTTAACACCCAAGCATTGGTATGAATGAAAAGAGGGATAACTGTGGGTATATTTCCCAATGAAAACATCTCTTTATGGTTAGATCCAATAATAACTGATCATGAAACATATACATTAATTAATTGGATAGGTTTCAAAACCCCGATGAGTACTCTAATATTGTCATGCTGCCCCACTACAGCTAGAAAAGCTCATGGAAACACACACCCCTCAAAATAGCTGGTGATAACTCTTCTCGGAAAATGAACTAAAGCTCTATCCAGTAGTGTGTCTCCTCATCAGAAGTCTAGGAAACAAAACTCCTCTATCAACCTACATAACCATGAAGAAGTATTTATACTATGACCAAAATCTAAATTGGTGGTGTCCAGACTTGATGAAAAGCATAGGTCACCACCTCATGGTATTCCTCATTCGCATGTGGGTCAAACATGCCTCGTAACATAAGGGATATCAACCATTGAAACTCATGAATCACACCCATCCAATGTTCCTTATCTACTGGTAATACAGTTACCAATTTCTTTTATACAGGTGTTTGTATAGATGGTTTACCACATGGAGTTATATTCTCGATAATTGGTCCATGTATTGACACCTCATCACAGCGTGGATCATTCTCGTGATCATGATGATAAACCCTAGTAGGTATACATGACATATGAATCCAGAAACAAAAAATACGTACAAAAGTCCATGACAATATATGATGATCTTATATAAGAGGGACATGGAAATAAAAAACTATTTGTATATGATAAATGTACCATTGATTTATCTATAACAGGTTCCTCATGTAATGATTCAAAAATAAAGTGATTAGAGTCCTAGTGTATAGATACATTGGCCACCATAACAAAACATGAGTCCCCAACCTGTAATTGAAATTTAAAACACATAACTCTATTATCCAAAACAAATATCACATAATCATGATCCTAAAGTATATATGACACTGATCTGATACCTCTCTTACATGACATGTCCCATTAGTGCCCGTGTTGTAACTCCCCAAGACCAATTCCAATAGAATATTAGATGGTGACTAGCACTGAGTAGGCATATCACTAACATTGGAGACCTTAGACAAAGTGTGTGCAAACACTCACAAATATCAAAGACCATGTAGATGATGAAGTATATAACCAACTTAAAACCATGAATGCGTACATCTAAATCATGTATGTAGAATAAATTATTATGTAAAAGAATGTAAATTAGGCCTAATAAAATCCCACCACAAGAGTCTCTAACAAAATTTTATCTTATTTAATAATTATATTAACATGAGATAGAGGATACAGTTTGATTTCCTTCATAATTATGACATTGAAATTGTATATAATCATGGGAAGAGGAATGTTGTAGAAGATTATCTCAGTATGAGATTTCATTTTTAGTTTCTAACTATGTAGTCTGAGGAGATGGCCTGGTTGCTGATTTCCGTTGTGGGTATAGATATAGTTTTTTACCTCAAGCCGAGGGTTTTCACCCCTAAACTCATACAATGATTCATGAAGGTTCATATTGGAGAAATTAACTACGAAACCCTATGTTAATCTGTATTGCTAGGTTATGTTCTCGATGGATTTTCTAAATGTAGAGAGCATGTAATTATTTTCAGAGGAAGCCCGATAGTACCAGTGATTATGTTGGAGAAGGTTCTATGAGATTTTAATATTTATCCTTTAGTAGTACATACATGTGTAAAAAATTTTATAAGGACCACCTAAATTTGTTTTCGCTTCCAATAATGATTAATGTAATCTCAGAGTTTGTCTCTAGATTCCTTACATGACATCAATTGAAGAATGAGATGCAGGTTCAAATGGGTTTAGCTCAAATCAATGAGGGAACAAAATAGAAGTGGGATGAGATATCTATATAATTCATGACCGACATACCATGTACATTTTTGGAATCTAATATAATAATGGTGATCATATACTGACCCACAATGTCATTCCACTTTCTTACTATTAGAGTACATCTTTCAGTAGAGATCATGGGAGACCTTTAAATATACGAGATAGTTAGACTCCATGGTGTTAAATCGATTATTGTTTGTGATTATGATTCATGATTTACATCATAGTTGATGATGGGATTTAGTACATTTTTGATACCCTTTTATTCTTGAGAAAAACATTTCACCCCCAAATTGACTACAAGACTGAGTATATCATTTGTGTTCTGGAGGATATGCTATGAGGATGGAGGATGGACAATGGTTATTATTGGGAGTATCACCTATCATAGGATGACTTTTTGAATAAAAAGTCTACATTACACCATTGGTATGCACCATTCATGTATTTGTAATGATGACCCTATAGGTCACCACTTTACTTGACTAACCCAGGACAGTCAACACTCATGGGGAAGCAGTTTTTGCGATTTACAACAAAAAAGGATTACATCATAGAGGAGTAGATTGAGATTGAACAAAATCATCATAAGTATTATTTTAATATGCACTGAATGCATTTGTATTTTGAGGGAGGAGACCATGTGTTACTATGAGTTTATCCTCAACATGGATTCACACGATTTTGCTGGGGATGAACGTTATCATGGTGAATTATTGCCACCTTCCAAATACTGCATAATCATATAAAGGTGTTGTAACACATAACTATACATCCATGTTTATACAAGATACATGATATCTTCCATGTGTTATATGTGTTTAGGTATGTGAATTATCTATCACACATTATCAACTGGGAGAGATAAACATCAAGGATATTGTGACTCTTGATGAGTACCTAGTAGAGATCGAGATTAGTAGCATATGATCTTTCATAGGAGATCAAAGCATTTATGGATTCCTAGTGGTAGCACAAGAATATCTAGGAGAGCACATAGGTGTAGGTGGATGAGATGAAGGATCTGTACCGATATGTTTTTTGAGTTGTGCTTATTTTTTTCTTTTAAGGGATGTAAATGCCTATGGTTGGAAGAATATAAAGTCTCATATTTTTTGTGTATTATTTTTGGATATTATATGGATTATTTTTAAAACAGTTTTTGAGAAAACATGCAACTCTCGGGCCTGGTGCATCTAGAATAAATTTTTATAAAATATTAAATATATTAAATAGCCTGGACATGATGTTTTACAAAAAATGGAATAAATACAAAAAAGAGACACAAAAAAATATGAGGAACCCATTGAGTTTATTATGTTTGGTTTACCCTAGGCACGACATATGCTTAGTTGGCATTGGTCATTTAGGGAAAAATTATCACAGGGGATTAAATGAAAAAAATAATTTCATAAATAATTTTATTACTTTTGTTTTGAAGAAGAAATTATGAATATTTATATATAATTTTTTATTAGAATAACATGGTTATCCATATTACCCTAGATCCTCTAGATAAAATTTTGGGAGAATCGAGTATTCTATCTCAGTATAAATATGATTGATCATGGATTGTCGATCAACAAACATTGATTTTGAATGATCTCATAACCAAACATGATGTAATTGTTTTCTTCATAAATAATTGATCCAACTTGATATAGTTTATGTTTTTGGATTTGAATATTACATGTTCATGAAATATATGATGAACATGAATCAATCCACATAAACATTGATAAGTGATTCGATCATCCTGTGGGATGGGATTTTTTCTATGTGTTCTGATGGAAGTTTTGTCCTAATGAATGGATTTATTAATTTTTCATTCTTAAAATGATAGATTAAGATCAAAACCAGCATCAATTGATGTTCACACTTAAAATTTATTAACATTAGATTATCTACCCATTCATCATTCGTCTCATTCATTCTTTATTTGACCCATGAGTCAAAAAAATCCTGATTAATCTATCATTGTGAACCCATTTCTTGGTGAAATGATCCAATATCATGGAAATGAGATCATAATGGCTTGGTAGAGGTGTTAAGATAGAGACGCAACAATTTGGACAATGAAGGATAACAAAATTCATGTTCTTTGTTGGATAATAAATAACGACGATTTGATCCATCATTCAAGAAGTTATGGAGACATAACATATTGTTTGTGGAAGAAAAGAATTTTCTTGGATTGTATCTTCAAATTCATGGAAAAGTTATCACCAAATTGAATGATGGAAGTAGAGGAGGTGTGCGGGAGAAGATTTTTTAATTCCATAAAATCATGATCCTCCTGACATGTAATCCTAGATTAGATAATGTGAGGTGCCCTCTGAGCAGCAGTTATTGTTTTTAGGGGGAGATAAATATCACACAACATGTGGCCTGACCAACATGACATGTGGTCTATACTGGGATACAAGGAAATTTCATTAGAGAATACAATGACCTGAGTTGGTGTACCATAATTTCCTACATGTTGTGTAATTCCCCACACGACACATTCTTGACCAGGTACACGGGAAGATATAAATAGTCAAGAGTCAGGTACAAACTCATGGGTCAACTAAACGGGAATACAATATGTTGTGTAGTATAATGTGTATAGAGATTGAGACAACATCCATTTACAAATTTTAGATCTTGGGTAAAGGTACAAAAATTGTGACCCCAAGTACATGTCACATAATCCATTTTACATGGCTTGGATCTCTTAACCTATGTATTGTGGACAAATTTAATTAGGGTTTACCCTAGTTATTTCCCCAATGGTTTGAATGGAATCATTTCACACTCCTATGAATACCACTCCCTCATTAATACTTACTAGATAGAGTGTTCTGAATCCCTCCGAGAGGCCATGGGTGAGATCATTAATTCCTCTTGGTGTCCTATGTGGAGTTATTGTTATATCCATTACAACACTACATGAGTGTCAATTATATACATAAAAGGTTAATACAAATTGATTTGTTTGTATCATAACATTTCCCTGTCAGTGACCTCATATCTATATCATATTCTACACTGACTATTATAATCTTCATTCTCATGATGATACCCAATGATTTGTACCTATCAAATAGACCCCATCGTGTCCCTGAGTATCGTGAGATTTTTCTCTCAAGTGAGTTCATCATGGAATATTTAAAATGGAATATAAGGCTAGTATACTATTAGTGTGACTTATATATAAGCTATTAATCATAGATTGAGTATATGAAGATATTATTTTTATATGTGATGTAGACATATACCTGTGTAGAGCTGACTATATTTCTATTATTGTATGATTTCTTTTCTCTGGGGGACCTTCTATGTATTTTTATACTCACCTCTATATAGACCTTTCAACACATGTCATGTCTTCTGTAGATAATTTCCCTTTTGATTGAGACCTTTGCAGACAACGACCAGAAGGATCTTAGTGAGATCAGACAGACCAAGGTGTGTTCTTATGGCTTTCAAAAATTACTCAGACTATAATTAATTTATGTTTGGATTTCTGGGCTTGTATCTGTAATTATGTACTTTCTTTTAATTCATATCATACTCTGGTCATGGGATTAATAACTTTTCATTCATGGTTTTATGTTTTTTTGACATTTCAGCATTTTTATGGGCTCAGATAAATTTGTTTGTTTATAGGTATAGAGTATAAGTCCTCCAATGTTTTTGAAATTCCTAAATGGAACTAATTTCAATCCCCTAGAGTATTATAAGCGGACATGAGGAGTCACAAAATTGACCGCAGATGAATGGGTCATTAAAGAACTATTTAAAAAACATAATTTTTTTAAAAAAATATAAAAAATTCACCCTTATCTAGTATTGAAATGATGATTTATTAAATTATAATCGTTCCATAAAATAAAAAATCTATAAATTCTAGAAATCTTTTGAAACATCCACATATAAAATTCATTAAATTTAATTTTATAATATATCATATTTTAGAAGAATCAAATGGATTTACATAAAAGTGATTAAATATATTAGATAAATTAATCAATATATTTTCAATTTAAAGAAACAATAATCATATATCTCATAATATATTTATCCATATTCATACAATTAATTGAATTGATTTTTTATATTTTAAAAATAATAAAATACTATTATTGTGTTTCAATATTAGATCTGGATCATATAATCTTGTTAAGAATTCTATTGACTAGTATTCTTTTAAATTAAATATTTTCAATTCTATATTCTTCACCTCATGGATAAATTTCACCATAATAATTAGAGTCTATTTAATAAATTGTTTATTATAATATACAGGGATTTTAAAATAAGAAAAACTTGTTTGATAGAATATGGTAAACTGAACCACAAGAATATAATATCATATAACATCCTGAGACATTAAAATGAATTTATTTGAATATAAATTCAATGTCTTCTATAAAATTAAATGCAAAAAAACCAGGTATGAATAGAACATGACACATTATTAAAATATGAATTTTAAAAAAGTACCATTAAAAACTAGTTAAGTATGAGGGTATTAATAGTAAAAAATA
The DNA here is from genome assembly GCA_963277665.1 of Viscum album. Taxonomy (NCBI): domain Eukaryota; kingdom Viridiplantae; phylum Streptophyta; class Magnoliopsida; order Santalales; family Viscaceae; genus Viscum; species Viscum album. Next base: position 1,024,236,503 of record OY728143.1, read on the forward strand.
TTTTTAAATCTCTTGGTTAAATTTCAATTAGACATAACATTAGAATCATTTCAATGAAAAAGAATTTTTTTTGAAAGCTTTATTTTTTCTAAAAGACGGGTTAGTTGTGCATTTTACAGAAAAATTAAAATAAATTTAATAAAATTATAGAAAACTAATATGAAAAAATTATAATTATTTTTCAGACCATCTTATAAAAATAATAATTGGTTGATTATTGTGGATTTCTTTTTTAAATGATTGATTTTCAAATAAATAGTAATAAATAATTACATTTAATTGAAAACATCCATTCAAACTAATATATATATATAATGTTAAAAAATATAATTAGTTGGTTATAAAGAACATTTGTTATAATATATAACTATTAACACAATATAGGTCATTTTAATTATTTTCATATTGAATTTTATTTTTAATCATTATAAATGTTTGATGATTTTTCCTTTCAAAACCCACTTTCTGATAACATCTATGGGATAATGTTTAAATTATGTATTTCTTATTCAATGAAAGTATCTTAATAAATTGGATTAAATAATTTAAATTATATTTATTTTTATTACTAAATATGATCTACTTATTTTAGGACCATAATTGATAGTAAAAATAGTATAAATGATTTACCATAATTAAGGTAAAAATGGAATTATCGAGGGTTAAACTAAATTGATAATGGTTGAAATGACCTAATAACTTTTATAAAATATATTTTATTAAAATATTTTGACATTATCATGTATTGTGAGTGATAATAATCCAATTTTGATGCTTTCCCATGATAAAAAAGTGGGATCCAAATTTTTATTTTCTACATTCAAATGTGTGCTACTCACCTAACATATAAAAGGACAGACAATATAACATATACTTCAAGAAAAAAATATGTTTGGTTCATAAAATTCATTCTAAAATTTCCTCCCTACTTTAATAAACTCATAATTGAGTCTTTATTTTATTTATATATCTATTCGATGAATAATTTAGGTATATTCTTAAAAATATATCCCATGTATAGGTAAAATTCCTAATTAAGTGTTTTTTATTTATGCCTCGTCCTCCTTAAATTATTATTAAAAAATAATTTGATAATAAATTAAATATATGAAATATAATGTTATGTTTTATATTATTTTAATGGCCTAAAACCAACCACATTTCTATCAAATGGGTTAGAAAATCATCATATTTTTGTACGGAGAACTACCGCCATGCGAACCGATGTCATTCGTTTTTTCCATTACCACCTATCACGGTGAGGTATGATGATTGATTAAAAATATATATGTGAGATTAATAATATACTAATTCATGTGGAATCATTATATCATATAATCAATTTTTACCATCCATTATAAATGGGATATAATTATGTCTCTTGTGTGTGTGGTGGACTACAGGCTTACTAAGTGATATGATTTTTCATTCACTAATAAATTACATGGAAGGTAAAAAGGATACATATAATGAATTATTTTATATAAATGACAATAATATGATAATAATGATATATTTACCATTCCCAAAACAAATTATTTCCTCTTATTTTGCAACATTCACTCACTGAAAGTTGATAATTTTGTTTCTGTATGTGTGGAATAATGTCTTCCTAGATTGAGGTGACACAATATTCATCATCACATATATTATATGATAAATAAAATTATATTTAAATAATTAATATAGTGTTTATTTTATTATTATCATTTCCAAAGATAATATTTTACTTACCTTAATTATGTAATGATCATTACAAATTAGAAATGTTAGTCATGCGTATGTATAACCTATCATCCCTATAATCATAATGTACTCAATGTCACATAACCATCTATCATGATTGGTATTAATATTATAATGGGGATATATATTTATATATGATAATTATTTCATTATTATTATTCTTTTTGATGTCTAAATAATGAACACCATTATGATAGTCATCCTAGAAATATTATTTTTGGCACATAATCCAATTATCTGTGAAACATCAAATGTAAACATAATTTGTTATGTAGTCAAATATAACATGTAAATAAGGGTCATAAATTGAATAATAAACCTAAAATTTGATACAAAAATATAAATAATTATCATAACATTTTTATTCGTGAAGAAAAAAAGATATATAATGATTCAGTCTCAAGGTAAGAGGTTCTCATATCATATTTAATACTATGAGGCACATTCTATTCTGACTACTTATTTACTTGGTGTGGGGTATATAATTCAATTTTATTTCATATCATGAATTAATATATTTTCATGGTATTTAATGTTTTACTTAATGTTATGTCTTATGGGGGATATGAAATAAAAGTTACTAATATGGTAAGAGTTTATTTCACAATCTCATTATTTTTAGGATTTTTTTATATAATTCAACATTGTGTAAATATAGAAATGAAGACATATAAAGGATTATTTTAAATAAATTAAATAAATTCAATATATAATTTCATTTAAATGAATTTTAGGGATCTTTCAAAATAATTTTTTAAAACATTTTAAAATCCAATGTTTTTTAATATAATAGATTTCCGGCCGAGGAAAGAGATGGTCAAAATTTAATAAAAATTTTATCATATGTAAAAGAGAGTTGAAAATTTTGTACTGAAAAATAAATATATCTATAATAAACATAGGATAAATAATCTCATGAGTTTCCTTGAGAGATGGATCATAATATTTCATCAATGATGCATAGTCATTAACAATTTATGAAAATGGTAAATTTGTTTCAATAAACTCTTACCACTTATTTAGATGGAAAATATTATTCATGTCATAAAAGTAAATAACATGAAGCATAAAATATCATAAAAATTCTGATATTGATGTAATAACATGAAACTATATTCACTTGGAATTATATTTTAGGTGAACAATAATACATGAGTCTCAAAGAAGGAAATTTGATACAAAACATTTTATTATTGATTTTGTGACTTTTGATCCTTCATAACCATGAAATAAATATAATAATCTTGATATTTTAACACCATATATTTATATAAAAGATATGTATAATCGAATAATGGGTACTAAATACACCACATAGAAGGAAACTGTGGCGAACATAACATGTTTCGCGCAAAAAATAAAAAGTTAGAAGAAATAACATTACCATGTATCTTGACTCGCGTAATACTTGGTCAAACCACCGATATAATAAATAAAAACTTATGATACATGTTTTAAATAATAATATAATTATATGTAATTATTTATAAGTTTTGGTTATGACCTTAAACTACCCACTTGTTAATGTTCCTTTGTTAAGGATTCACTTTAGATAATATTCGTTTTGTTCTTCCCATATGTATGAATTTGTTACATCATAGGTCTTTATACTTATATCATGATTCCAATATGTAAAAAAACATAGATAGCATTTTAATTTAGTATATAATTCTAAATATATTATATAAGTACAAAATGTAATACAATGTTCATAGAGACGGTAATTTGTACGTACGCATGAACGATGCTTCCGTTTTTATTTCGTATTGAATGAATGTATGTAAATGAAATATGTATATATATATATATCATTGTTATATTATCATTATTATGTCATACATATAATATAAATTTACTAGATCCATCATTAATACATTCAGGGTGGTTTGTGAAGAAATCACATCACATTGAGTAGGAAGTAGTCCACACTTCATCAAATGAGATTATCATATTAAAAAAATAGAATGTAACTTGTAATTGTTGTAAAAAGGAATAAATAATCTTAAATTCAAAATAAATATCATATATAACATATATAAATTTATTTTCCATCATAATGGTCACCATGATAGGCAGTTAGGAAAATTGAACAATCGTCATTTAGTGAAGCAATAGTTTTTTTGTACACATAAACAATATGTTTGTGATCCATTAGATGGAGGTGTGAGTAAGTGTACGTTTAATCCTTATAATAATAAAATCCTAGAATTTTTATTATTCTTGTGTTTTTATAGAAACATATAAAAAAGAATATATAGGGGTAGATAACTAAAATAAAAGAAAAAACGTGAGGTAAGAAGTTACCTCTTGGTCTAGTAACTCATTTTATTGTTCCAAAAGGCTTCTACGGTTTTCGTTTTGAAAATGGGAAAGATTATAGGGTGGATATAGGTATGTTGGTAAGAGCATTAGATATTTAATTTCGGATTGTAAGAGTTTTGACATTTTTGTGGAAGTGAGAGAGGTGTTTTACTTTTAATGGGAATGAAAAGGGCTCAAACATATTTTTTTGAAACAAGTATGGTGTACACATGTTATTACATAAAAAGGTCATACAAAAAAACCAAATAATTTATGTTTTATGGAAAATATATAGAAATTCAATGGGTGAGGGAGAAGTGGTATGTCATTTCGCCCTTAAATTTTACAGTTTAGTCCCTAACAATGAAAAAAAATTTATTCATCTCTCTGATTAAATTTATTCACGTTTACTGATTATTTCAGTAAAAATTTAACTAGGACTTGTTATAATAAATATTATACTGAATAAAATGTTTTATTTCATTTTGTAAATTCAAATCACAGAAGCATAAAAAATAATATTAATTCTAATCTCATATATGAGATGAAATAACGTGTTCTAAATGTAGAAAAATGTTCAAAAGTTTGTTATGATTATATTTTAAATTTCAATGTGAAATTGGTTATATGGATTAAATTTTATTAAGAGATGTATTTTTTATCTAAATTGAACATATGGAAAATTGATAATATCATATTGTATTAATAAAATTTATATAATATTTATTTAGTTTCTAAAAAGATGTATTTTTCAATATTAATAAAAAATAATGATTTTTAGAATAATGATGAATATTCACCCTTTGAGAAATTTGACATTATACATTAAAAAATTATTTTTATTTAATCAAATTAAATTTATAAATGTTACTAATATTAATTTTATTATAGAATGTTGTTCGTTTGAGAAAAAAGTATATTAAAACATAGAAGGACTTTACCAAAAATTATATCTTTCATTATCAGTTTGTTTCAATTATATAAAAATATTTCAAATAATATTTGAAAAGTAGTTAGTACAATTCATATTATTAATTTTAACAACTAGGTTATAATTATTTCATTTATATAAATATATCATTGAAATTATGTTTTGTAGAAACTTTGTGCAAATTGTGATGTACGCTATGTAGGTGTTACATATATTTAACACCATGTTTGTGTTGGGTGTATCATATTACAAGACTATGTTGCATGTAATTTACTCTAATTAGATTATGTGTAATAGATTTTGATTTGGTTCCATTGGAAAATAATGTTGACAGAATTCATTAGAAGAAATAATAGAATATTTAATTTATTTGAATAAATGTCCAATGAAACATCGGTTGTTACATTCTACCCCCATTAAAATATATTTCACCTTGGAAATTCATCACTTTGTTAAAAAAAATGGGATACTTCTACTTCATCACATCACCATGTTACCACATAGCTAACTATAACTAGTGATTTATCCACAACACTTTTACCAAGTTATATTTCATGTTACATCAGACATTCTATGAGCAGTCCTAAACTTCAACTAGATGCTCTTTGTATGACAGATCTTGCTCTATCGGTGTTTTTATGTCTTAGAACTAAGTTTCTCCAAAAGGATCTGTGTACACGATTGGCCACATGGTTTCAAGGGAATTTACCCAAAAAACAGAGGGTTCTGACTTCCAGCGAGGGATTAGGGTGTGATAGTGGGGAAGCATTGCCCTCATTGGAACAACATATAGAGAACAACAACAATAGTAGACAATAACGGAAGGAGTAATAAAATAAAATAGATGTAAATAGTGGATGACAATTACTAACAAAATAACTAGAGAAAATATATATATATATATATATATGATTCATGTCACACGTGTCTAGGAAATCATCCAAACAAGTCATAATGCTGGAAAGCAGTACAGAAACTATAGTACAATGAAACAAGTAAAATTCTGTAACATCAAAAGCCTCACATGGTCCCATTATCTCTAGAAACAATTGTACTCAAGTACCTAAAGATGAATGGTGCCATCCCTTATCTATATGCAATACAATATAATCACTTTGGGTCTAAAACATGGCCGAAACTGGGTGTGAGACAAGTCACAATAGGAAACTACTAAATGAAATGTGCCTAACAGTCAATGAATATATATATATATATATATATCAGGTAATATGCATAAATGGAGATATAAAATAGTATGTTCCCAAAACTAAAAAAACCTACATTTTTCAATTACATTCATTTATATTAATTATTCATTGTTTGAATAATCTTGTCTCATGATCTAGCATATGCTCTATATAATAGCGTGTAATAGTTTTAAAACAAATGTCTCAGAAGACCATCTAAAAATTTAAGTACGACTAAGTCCATGCTTGTTCATTGATTTGGAGGACATGTCACAATCATTCAATTATTCAATAAAAGTACTTTAGGAGAGTTCTCACTATCCAAATCCCCCTGGTATAACATAACAACAATTAATTTAATCACGGACCTATGGGAAGCTCTCACAGTCAAACCCCTTTGGTCTAACCCCACACAAATTATTTACAAAAACACACCTTGTAAGCTCTCATAGTTAACACCCATTTGGTCAACATTAGATCACTAAATTATAAACGACTCTGTGGTATTCTCTCATGGTCTAAACCCATAGGTATTTGACCACATGACATATCTCACATACAAGGCCCTAGTGTCAACATAATCGTAAAACATATATAAATAAAAACACCTTAGGAAGCTCTCATAGTCAATTTATAGTTGGTAAAACATCCACAGTTCACATCACATGAAACATATACAAATTATAACCCCATACTAGCAAATCATTTCATGAGAACAAGGAAATCCAAAAATGTATCCCTGACCAAATGGCCAGAATCAAACAAATAAGGATAATGTACCCTTAGGGTGTCCCATAAAAAATGTATGTGACCTTACACATAGTCCACTAGACATTATCAATATTAATAAACCACTTCAGGTGATAAAATGGGATAAATTTTAAATCACGAAACACCCAAAATGATTTTATATGTCACTTTAAGTGTATATAATTCATTACCACACAACTAAAGACACAAACCACTTACCTCATTGACTCTCGATCGATATGCTTGAATTTCAGACATTGATTCCACATAGATCGTGGTAGATATACACATAGGTGAAAGTTTATAAACCATTAATAACTAATGTGAGAGGAAGAATAAATATTAAGGACACAATTGGAATTGAGAAATCACTTGTGGGATTCCAATGCACCTGACATTGTCTTATTCGGTTTTTGGACGATGATTCGAAAGGGGTTCGTAGTTCACCGTCCCATCTGTTGCGCTCATGTACGAAACAAGGGTAGAGGAAGGTGTTTACAAATATGATACATGACCCCACTATGATTTATCAAATAACAATAAAAGTAAACCACTTTTTAATTAAAGATACACTCCCTTTATTAGCCTTAACTGGCCCCCAACATAAGCGGTCAGCCAAGTCACCACACAACCATGTACTGGGCCGTTACACGGCTAGTACACAGCTGTACGTGGAAACTGAGTACAAAATGTGTATAATGAAGTACATGAAATTTCAATAGAATACCCATTACATCTATTTTCCTCAAAAACAATAAAAATTCAAGATCAATACTTGTAATGAAGAGCTTGGTTCTTACAATCTTCCCCCCTTAAAGCAATTCATTCCCGAATTTCCCTTCCATGGGTGGTGAAGAAGAAGCATCAAACAACTCTAGCTGTAATGATCATACATCAGCCTCCATATCCCTTGTCTCGTAATATATTATCCTCTGTACCATAGGAACATACCATCCATAAAGAAACTTCACAATTTGATCCACAATCAAAATAGGGTTCTCCTTGAAGGATGCATCCACCTCTCACCCATCCTCCTCGAGTAATAAAATATGAGAAATGTTAGAAAGATAATTATGTAACTGGGTAACATGAATGATTTCATGCATATATTGGTTCCCTTATGGTAACTATAACCTATAGGCAACCGACCTGACTCTCTCCATAACCTCAATTGGCTCGACGTATGATGGTGAAAGCTTCCCCTGTCTCTTAATCCTCCAATGTCATAACCTTAGTGAGACATGTAAAATACCATCTTCTCTGATCTCTAACTCCAATGGAAATCTCCGTCTATTGGTATAATATTTTTGATGAGATTTTTCAGAAACCATTCTCTTCAAAATCAACTCCACCTTCTATGTGGTCACCTCGAAAAGATGAGTTCCCAACATAATTGAATCTTCTTCCTCCTACTAAAATGTGGTGATCGACATGGAAATCCATACAAATCCTCATAAAGTTTTATATGAATCGTTGCATGAAAATTATTTTTGAAGTAAAAACAAAATAATGGTATGTGTCCCACCCAAGAGACCCTGAAATACCAGACACATTCTCGAAGCATGTCCTCCAAAATCTGAATTGTGCGTTTGGTCTGGCCATTTGTCTGGGGATGGTATGATGTACTGAGAAGTACCTGTGTTCTCAAATCACACTATATTCTATTCCAAACATGATCTATAAGACAATAATCCCTATCTAAATTGATAGAGAGAGGAACCCCATGCAAACACACTATCTCTTAGACTTATAACATTCCATGATCATCAAATCTGAAGTATTATTTGATGGATATAAAATATTCAACCTTCATTAGTATGTCAACAACAACCCAAATTTCATCATTCCCTTGATGTGACCTCAGTAAAATAGTCATTAAATCCATCATGGAATCATTGCACATCCAATAGGGAATAGGTAACTACTTTAACAGCCCTGTCAGTCACTGATGCACTACCTTCACCTGTTGACAGGTAGAACATCTCATAACAAAACAATATACATCCCTCTTCATACCTGACCAGCAATACTGATGATTTAAATCATAATGCATCTTGGTGACACCAATTTGATGTTCCCATTTTGAGGAATGAATATCTCGCAAAATTGCTTCTGTATATCTCTAGACACCAATACACGTCCATGAAAACGCAGTACCTCATCCTCTCCTTCGGTACACCCAGGAGTAGGGTCCTTTCCCAACACACTCTCTCAAAAGACTAGGCCTTCGGAAACTAATAGTTTCTTCATTCACAATCAACGTAAAATAGTAAAGGTAACATCTATTGAATATTTAAACATATTCCATTATCTATCATGAACCTCCAAATGTATCTCAGATATTTTAGCCATTAGTTTCCACTAACTTTTGGGCTCCGGAACTACTTATATTTGATTCCTCATGTTCAAGGTATCAGTCACTACGTTTCCTTTCATATATATGTAGGAGAGCACAACGTCAAAAGACTGAAGGTACTCAACCCACCTTCGTAGTATCAAATTCAAATGACGTTGTGTAATGATATTTATGAGGCTTTTCAGGTTATTACTATCTCCAAATTGTCTCCTAAAATATAATTTCTTTAACATTGCAGGGCATGTACAACTGTAGGGTAACGCCCTGAAAATAGTTACCCAGAGACGGTGCGTTATAACATATCATTGGCATGTATCAAATTTTAAATTACAATAAAATTTCATTTAAAAATTAATTATTAAATGAAAACGTCAGTTTCTATCTATAATGTAGTGATTCTATTATTCATAAAAAAATTGAATGTTTTCAGAAAAATACACAAAATCACCAAAAAATAATTTTTATTTTAAAATTTTTAAAGTAATTTCTATATTAAAAAATTTAAAATATAGGGTTTTAATTAATTAATTGATAATTAATTACTATAGTCAAAACTAAATGGAGTTTTTTGAGAAGTAAAAACTCTCAAAAATTGATATGTGTTTATGTGCAATTTAAATGTGAAATTACATCCAATAATCAATATTTCATTAAATGATAATAATATAATCTAATTATAATTCAAAACCATTCAAATTTATAATTTAATATAATAAATTAATTTGACTAAAAAAGATGTTTTTAATTAAAATTTAGTATCTTTCACTATTCATCAAAATAAGAAAGAAAAATAAAAATAAAATTACACAAACTAAATTTAAATGTCAGACTTTTAAAGATTTAGTTTATTTTTTTCAAATTGAATATAAAAAAGTGTCAAATATTGGATTAAAATAGGGTTCCCAATAATGGTTTTAAAATTTTATTTTTTAAGAAAATGCATATTTTTTAGGAAAAATAGAATTTTTTTTATATTATGTATAATTAACACAAAATATAGTTGTTAAAATTATATGGAGTATATAAAATTCAAAATGAAATTAATAATATTCAAGAATTCTTTTTGAACAGCCAGTTTGGCATGTCGCGGTGCGTTCAAACTTGGTGTTGCATGTAGCCCATGATATTGAATTACATTAAAGAGATAACGTTCTATGAAATCCTTGAGTGTTACATTCTCCCCTCCATCAATAAATTAAATCCTCACAATTTGAAAACGCTTATAAAAAATAAATGGTTAAAATTCAAAAGACCATTGTGGAAAACCCTCATCGATAATATAGTAAATTAAATTTAGTCTTAATAAGAGGGAAAGGGAAATGAAAATTTCACCACCAAAATAGGATTTAGAAATGGAGAAAATTGGTGGTAATTTGAGAGCCATAATTAGAGAAAAATGTAAATATTTATAGGGAGTGTTTGAGGACATTAATCCTAAACAGGTGAACAATAAATAGAAAATTGAGGGCCTTAAAGTCATAAATCTATGATAACTTGAAATATCATTGGCTAATAAAAATATTAGGTATTAGGATATCATATTTTTGGTTTTAAGATCCTTTCACTAATTTTTTATAATTAATTTCATCATAGAATAAAAAAAATACTTTACAAGTAGAGTTCCATCCATTAATTTCTACCCCAAACTCATATTTCACTCTAAAAGTTAATAGAGGACAAAAATATTCTATTTATCTTAATCGTACAGGGTTTTTAAAAAAATGATTTTATAATTTATCTATCAGATGATTTAAAAAATTCTACCTTATAAAAACCAGGACATCAAGTAGGCTAGTGGTATGTGATGCACCCTTGTCAACCATCGGTTATGGGTTTAAGTCTCAGGGCCTTTCCAGACACGACAGGTTGTCCCCCGACCTTCATTTTGTCCTTTTTATAAAAAAATCATAAAAATCATAAGAAATGTATTAAACTTAAACCACAGTATCCAATGTCCATCATAATCCACACCAACCTTTAGACTTATCCAAAATAATTGTGTCCAAACTCACAGTACAAAAATTTATAAGGTAGGTCAACAAAACATAATTAATATCACTTTTTGCCACATAATAACATGTGATTACCCTCATCATGTATTCTACAAAAACATGGTAACAACCTGAATTACCATAAAACCTTATTTATTAATTTTATGCTCCCTTATTCCATAGAGAATACTATAAATATTCATTATATGAAAATGTTTTGAATACTCCAAAAATAAAGGAATAAACAAACTATTAATCAGTTACGAGGTAGTCAAGAATATCAAATATAATTAATCCAAATAAACCACCACTTATTCCAAAATCACTACATCAGTATCAAGACCATATTATGGTTTATCATTCCTTCAACCATTTATTTTTCAAAATTTAAAATGTTTAATTTAATCACTTTTCATAGTACCATATAATATCAATTCCTCAATGAAACTGTATTGCATTACAATCCTTATTAATTTCCATAACAAATATAACATTGACTTTGTTCATACAAAACTCTTATGAAATAATTCATTGATAAAAAAATAACATTAAATATTCTGCTTCATCTTCAGAAGTATCAAAACACTATTATTATCAAATAGCATTATTTGGGGTATATTATGATGATTGGGAAAATTATTTGCGTAGTGTCCTAACTCTTTACAGATGAAGCATTGTACATTTTAAATCTTTTCTTAACCTAGAAATCACATACTTCTTGTAATTTTTCTCCACACATATAACAAACCCTCATTCCATACATTAATTTAGCAAATTTATTTTTTCCATAGTTATCACATATGTAATAATACTTCATTCCCTTCTTCATTTGTCCATCTTTCTCTCTACCATCCTTTTTTTAATATGGATTCCCTTTAAAGAAATATGACTCAGAGAATTATCTAAATATCTTATTAACATATGATATTATTGCTCCATATGGTGAGAATACGTGAGAGGAAATTTCCCCTCTAAATTTTTTCTTATGATGATGAACGATGTGATCATTCTTAATCTTTGGATCATGCGTATTATTGGAGTTCTCATTCATTCTATTGAGCACTATTTCTAAATAATGGAATACACTATGTTAGTATTTGAATCATAATTCATCATTCCAAATAAGTATAATACCTAACGTAAATTGAAAAGTTTATGTATATAATCCATAATCATATAAACATTGTATTTCTATATGATTTTACATATAAATCCTTAATAAAGGTTTATATGTTAAATGTTAATTATCCAAAGAATATCCCATGAGAGTGTCAATACAAAGAGTGAAGCATGGCCCGTTGTCTGGTACTAGGATACCCAAGGTAAAACCCAAAACTTCTTGTCAGAGTTTTCACTCCTAGGTACATCTTTTCCAGATCCACCTCTACCTGTATGTATCCCGACATGGATGTATTTTCTAGGAAAACCCACATAATATTTACACTAATTTTTTTTTTGGATTTTATTCTATAAAAATCGTTAATGTCTATCTTAAGAAAATGTTCCCTAAATCAAAGATTATTTAAATCTAGTTTTAAGGTTTATAATAAGATTTCTATGATACGAACTGTATCACCCTTAACCCATTTACCGAGAGTTGGTTCATTATTACATACCATTGGCATGATCACAAGGGATCAAATGCTAAAAGTCTGATCAATTTACTAGCCTTAGAAAAACTTGATACATACATAAGTTTTACATTACATTATGAAATGAAGAATGACAAAATTCTATCACCTATGAATACAATCATATCCCATATCTTACACCTTCAAGTCAGTCATTATTTAATTATTCGTATCCTAGGAAAAATAAAACATAGAATGTGATGAGTTCTGATGCTCAGTAAGGATAAAAATATGGAATAAACAATTATAAATAAGAATAAATATTTAAGACAATGTATAAGACAAAAAAAGACTTTTAAACTTAAACATTAGTATAATATGGAAAATATAAATCAAATAATTTCACTTACTTATTGACATGTATATTATACTAGTCTAATAATCACATGTAAAATCAATAGCTAATTTCAGAATGATGTGATGAATAATTACGAACTTCATAACATCATAGTTAAGGCCTCATTCTAAGAAAACAAATAGTATTTTTCAAGGCCATTTTCCAGGAGAGTAGTTTGTCTAATGAGACCTACTGAAGCATCGAGGATGTATAGCAGGCTCCACCCATCACTTACTATGTCCAATGCATTCCTCATATGAAAAGGTTGAAACATAACATAAAGATTCATATTAAAACAAGCACACAAATGTTAATACATTAAAAATAAAAAATGAATGATATAAAAATAAAACATCCACATTCAAACATATCAAAAAACCTTCAAAAAAATATGGAAGATTGTTTCATAATAGTTCAACTTTAAACAAGTGTAAAATCCATCAAATGATATTTAAATAGATGAAATCAAAATTATTTGATAGAAATATTCTTTCCTATTTTGAAATCATTTAAATTTCAGGTAATTATAAAAGAAAAAATATATATTTTGAAAATATTATTATAATATTGTATGGGAATCTTTGGAGATTTCATAATGGGTGGAAATAGTCATACACTCCATATAAGATGAAAAAACATTCTTACCTTAATTTGTTGCAATGTTTATAATGTGACTTTTTTAGAAAATGATGGAAGAAATTCATTCTAACATTTTATAAAAATTCAAACAAATGTATAAATGACATATCACCATAATCTTTGAAATATTACAAATATTTTGAAATTTTGTTTTGTGGAACACGGATATGGTTGATAAGGAATTCTAATGTAGATGATTGTGTATAAACAACGTCAGATAATAAAGAGAAAATAAAATTAACCATTACCTTGTACTTTTGCATAGACCAGGGTATGTTAAACTCTTGTATAATAGTTAAATAAATGTTTTTAAATTATACAAGAAGCACATATATAAATATGATATCTTATATTATCTTCTAATATTGATTTGTTAATAATATTTCAATTTTATCACTGTTTCGTGTGTTATTTGATTTTTTATACATTATATTTTTGTTACGTAAGTCATGTTTGTAATGGAAATTATTTATTTGATTCATATAAAAAATTATATTAATTCCATATACATTATTTTAATCGATAAATGAAAATAATTTTTGAATGGTTATGATGGGGAATGAATCTCTTTGCGTTCGTGGAGTCAGTAATCTGTTCATAAGCATGAGCGACAATATCATTCTATTGATGGTGAAATTGTATGTAATTGGATAGTATATTTAATATACAAAAAATTAAAATGTTATAGTTATTATTTACATCAATTATAATAATTGTTATGTCCATCAAAATATTGAAGTGTTCAATAACAAACTACACCATGACGTGGAGACGGTAAGTCGTCAGTACACACATATGGTGACTTTGTCATTCATATGATCGATAGAAATTATAATAAATTTTCAATAACATCTCAGTATGTATATGGTACTATAGTTTTTATATTATTATGGAATAAACAATGTAATGAGGATGTGGAAGAAGAAAAGAACATGAAAGAGGTGATGAAATAATTACAATTTCTTGGGTGATTCTTTTTTATTTAATCAAAAGTGAGACGTAGGTTGGATTTCTGATCCAATTAAGGCATATTAACGAAGTGGGGATTGTTGGGATGATATAGGATCAGGGAATTCCGGATCGAAATGGTTTTGGAGGTGTAATTTTGAGAAAAGTGTATATACCCTTTTATAATGGATGTGAGGGTAACTTTAGGAAAAGCGGGAATTTTTATTTTATTAGAAAATCATTATTAGTTTATAATGGTTAAAAATGTATTTATTTCGAGTATAATGTTTTTATGGGTCTAAATAATCTCAACCAATAGGTTTTAGACATGTTTATGTCACCAAATTAACCATATCTTTTAGATTTAGCTCCTATTTTACTAGATTATCTTTTACAATGTCTTCTTGTATTTTTCTATTAAATGGTTAATAAACATTCTATAAATTTCCAAGATAAACTAAATTTGTTAATTAATAACATATATATTATTATTAATGTACTTTTCCAAACCTTATATTTTTATAAAGATTATATCATTTAATATTATAGAATTTGTTTTAAAAACTTATTAATGTCAATTTTGACACTATTTACTATTTGTTTTTTTTGGGAAAGTCAAACAAATATGAATACTTATATAAAATATATTAAATTAATACTACCATGTCATATTAACCTATTAAATTAGTGTAATTAATCAAAACCCTCAATTTTTCTTTTATTTGGATATTTATAATATCAATTATTTTAATCTTTCTTTAACAAGGTATTTGATGCATCATCATTGTGTTGTAAATAAATTTAATTATATGAGGTCTAATAATTATAATAAAAATACCATGATATAGGGAAACCTTTTAAATTTATAATGAATATTTATTGTCGAATTTTTCTTATGTATAACCCAAAAATAAAAATTATTTTATAATAAAAATTTTAATTTAACACTTTTTACTCTTCTTCAAATAAAATAATAACAAATGCCCCAATCTAATCCAAGTTGATCAATATGATCATATTTTACTTATAAGGATTTTGTTTCTTGAAATTATCTTATCTAGTAGAATTTAGACATGTGTTAGGGTAATTATAATATAATTTTTATCTTTAATTACCCTATTTACTATTAACAGTGGTAAAAAATATTATAAAGTTACTATTCACACAAAATTATTTTCATCCTATTGAACCACATTTTACATAATGATTTCAATCATGTATCTCATATTTTTGAAATTCTATTCATTGAAGTAGTAAAATTATCTTTTATGAAAATTTGCAAATGTTACTAGAAGGTGGTTAATGATATTAAAATGTTCATTAAAATTTTACATATCGAATCTTATTATAAAATGTCTCTTATAAATTACATTGTAATAATATATATATTATGTATCTATTTTTACATTACTATTATTTTTATTTAAAAAATTAATTATTTAAATGAAAATGACATTTTTAATCTACAACAAAGTGTTTTTCACTATTCATCAAAATTTGAATTATTTCAGAAAAATAAAAAATCTACCCAAAGAAAATTTTGATATTCCAAATTCATAATTGATGTCTATTTTTTCAAATTAATAACATAGGAAATGAATTAACTAATATAAAATAAATTCTCATTCAAATCCGGAATTTAGGTTATTGAGAAGTAAAAACTATCAAAAGATTGATATGTGTTTATATCCAATTAAAATGTTAAATTTCATCTAATGACAAATATTGGATTAAATGATAAAAAATTAATCTAATTATACATCAAAACCATTCAAATATATAATTTAAAAATATAGATTATTTTGAATAATATTTCTTTATTTAAAATATAGTATCTTTCACTATTAATCAAAATATTAATGTTATCATAAAACACCAAAAATTTATCCAAACTAATTTTTTTCCCTATCCTATAGAAGTTGATTATTTTTTCAAATTGAATATATAAAAGTGTCAAATATTGGATTTAAAAACTGTACTCCATTAAATGGTTGTAAAATTATTTTTCTAAAAAAATAATTATTTTATTTTAAAAAATGAATTTGTTCTTATAATATGTCTAATAAATACATAATATTGATGTCAAAATTATATGGAGTATATAAAACTCAAAATTCAGTTAATACTGGTCAATATTTCTTTTTGAATAGCTAGTTTGGTAAGTCGTGGTGCGTTTGAACTCGGTGTTGTGTGTTGTGCAAACTATTGAATTAATTTAAAGAGATAACGTACTGTGAAATCCTAAGGTGTTACATGCAGACAACTAGAAATTTTTCTTTAGGAAACTTTTCTTGTGTATCCTCTACTATCGATACCCATACACAATGAATCCTTCCCCATATATAAGTAGTACTCCCAGAAAGATACCTAATATGTCATAGTAAATGGTGTAACTCTAAAGAAAGTATGGAAAAAGTTGATTTGGTACTGAATTAAATCTACCTTCTAGCTCTTGAATGGCTG
Source organism: Viscum album (assembly GCA_963277665.1). Taxonomy (NCBI): domain Eukaryota; kingdom Viridiplantae; phylum Streptophyta; class Magnoliopsida; order Santalales; family Viscaceae; genus Viscum; species Viscum album. The sequence continues at coordinate 1,024,253,783 of OY728143.1, forward strand.
AATCACATGAATCTATCCCCTGATACTTCATATCATTCTTAGTTCGGCCCATCAGTGGTGCTGCTAAGCGTGAAAAGTCCTATATAAAGCCTCTATAGTAATGATCCAACGACAAAAAAATCTATTCCTCAAAGACTTTCTTCTGATTCTCTACACAAAAAACTACTCTAACATTCTATAGGTCTACTAATACATCGGTCTCTAAGATTACATGAACCAATAAGTGAATATGGTCCCTCCCAAAAAGATATTTTGATATTTTTTTCATATAACATATGCTCTCTTAGTGTGTTAAATATGTTCTCATGATGGTTGGAATTGTCATGATGAGTTTGAGAGTACACCAAGATATTGTCCATGAAGACTACAACAATATAATCCATGTAAGGATTGAACACTCTATTCATCTATACCAAGAAAAAAACGGGCATGTTTGTAAGACCGAATGACATAACCAAATAATCAAATAGACCATACCTTCTCAGAAAGACTGTAAAAGGTATATCAAATGGTATAAAACACAACTGATGATAACTAGATCTGAAGCCAATCCACAATAAGTCACGAGCTCCTCAAAGTTGATCAAAGAGATCATAAATTCTCAGCAATGGAAATCAGTTCATGACTATCAGCTGGTTCAACTTCTGATAATCCACAAAAAGCCTGAGGGTATCGTCCGCATTCTTCACAAAAAGAATAGGTGAATCCCAAGGAGAATTGTTGGGTCTAATGAAACCATTTTCCAACAACTCTTCTATCTGCTTCTTGAGATCATATATATCTAGTGTAACCATCGTATAAGAAGGAATAGAAACTTGTGCCACTCCTAGGACATGCATAATAGATAAATCTACCCTTATATCTATATCTAAACCTAAAATTCATATTGAAAGCCTTGTTTAAAATGACCCACCCCTAGAGGAATGTCCATAAACATATTTCTAGTTAATCTAGATATAGACTAGAAATCTACGAAGTAACAACTCGCAACCCTTGATGTTTAGGAACCAAATTCACCTGGACATCCAATTGGCCTTTTTTTAGAAACAATATACCCACTAATGACATGAAAATCACACTAGAGTGATAGAAGTTAACAATGGATTGAAAGGAGTCCAACAAGTCCGTTCGAATAATTACATCAAATCCTGACATCTCTACAACATAGTGGTCCCAAAAGAAGTAAGACAGACCAATAATAAGAGTTAACTCCTTGGACTAATGTACAGTGGCTGTTATAATCCCAAATAAAATGTCTAGAGTCATAACATCATCATATGTAATGATTTAATGACTAAGGATCTCCATAATATCAAAAGATATAAAACTATGAGAATACCTCATATCAAAAAGAAGTGAATCTAAAACTGAGGAAACTATAATAACACCTTTAACCATAGAGGGTTCAAAATCCTTCTCTTGCTGGGACTGTTAGATCGCAAAAGTGTGACATGCACCATGACCTTCCCATCAGGATTCCCTGAGCTGATCAACCCTATTTTCACTAAAAACCTGTCGTCTAGCTACCATGGCCACGAACACCTCCTTGGCATTATGAACTGCTATTATATGACCTATTACAAATTGTTGGTCCTTCTCCTTTAGGTGGAGTCATAACAGATCCCCTATCAATCACTTCTGGTGAGAACTTCTGGAAAAAATGATGAATTTGGCCCATCCCGTCACATGATCAGAACTCGATTGGTTCCTTTGGAAAATGTGGCCTCATATGACCACTCTTCCTGCACTGGTAAAACACCATTGTGCTTCATGAAGAAAAATCTTGGGTATTCTCCCTACCGTGCATCCTATTATCAGTCAAAAGTCTACCAACCATTGATGTTGAACCACCCTCGCTACCAACTGTTGACTCCCTTAGATAGCACTCAGTTGTAAGTTGTTGATTGACTATAACTGTCACTGATGTCAACCTGAAGACATTCACCAGTAATCACATCAATGAATCTCGGTTAAGCGAGAAGAATAATACATCACCGAAATAGTGCTCTTCTGCAAATTCATGAACTCCCATGCTCGATCGAACTTCATCCTCTCAAGGTAGAAGTAATCATTGATGGTCTTCTGAAACTCTTCGCCAAGTATTATCCTGATGACGTCTTGCCAATGTGATAAAATCCCACCATCTCTTGGTGGAATCACGTAGCATGTATGTTATAAGATTCAACCTCCTCTGAAGAGTCATTTCCAGATGCTTGAGGATAGAAATAATGGCCCCAATCATGACTTTACTGCTCGTTGTCATCTATCCTCAGAAAAAGAGAGAGGATTTTACTGCTGGAACACCCATGTCAGCTCTTCCATATATGGGGTGGGATGTGGTGCTCCCTAAATAGTCATCATCATCCTCATAAACCCTTTATAGAACTATGCATTAGTATCTTCATCTGGTACAATATTCGGTGCCAAAACTGTCACGAAGGGTGGATATATTATTACACTCTGATCTTCCATTTCATGTGTCTAATCATCACCATGTACCTGACATGCAATCGAAGGACTTCTCGATGGAAAAACTTTGCATGGTCAAGCACACACATCAGTTAAATTTTTTCAAGGATAGTAACATTGAAGCACGATAATAGAATAAGAGAAGGAATGAATTCATGTTTTAGAAAAAAGGGTTACAAGGCGTGTTAAGAATCCACATGAAATTTTTCCATAATCATTAACAGGGGTGTGTACCAATGTTGACCTGGTCATGTAACACCCCACTCACACGATGTGTTCTTCATAAGACTCGGCATGTTCTTCAATTTTCCCGCATTCCTGAATTCTTTAAAATGGCTTGAACTACATGGTTCTCTGCTAGCGTAATACTATATTGTGTGTCCACCACATTCACGGTGTGTACAAAAAAGTCATATCTAACCATTTTGTTAGTCACATGGATGGATACACAGTTGATTACTACACTGTGTGTACAATTTAGATACGACCTATACAACACATGTTTCATTAACCCCTATCATTAGTCACATGGCTGAATTCATATCCTTTTATAGTATGTCATGTACTCCGAGAACACAGTGTGTTCTACAAAACATTTATCAACCCGAAGCCTCTACTCACGCAGTCAGTGTCATATTCACCAACAACATGGAGTGTAAAAATTGTAAATGGCATGTACTTATAGAAAGATAGTTCTTCCAGAATAGAAGAACCCATGGCCTTTTTTCATATCATCACATGCATTGTTATATGGGTTTTCATACAGTTAGCCTCTTAAAATTATCCGAAACAATTAAAAACATAAAATATTTCCAAAGAATTCATTTTTATAATATGTTAGATCCCACAATCCCCACAAACGAAAGAGTGGAATATTTATTCAACTCATATATTGATAAAATTAAATTAAAGATCAAACATGATCCACCAATTTATGATCTAATAGGTCCCATAACACCTCAGGGACTAATGCATCGAATCTATCCAAATTAAACCCTAAATTTTCCAATACCCTATCAAAATAGAAGGTATTTATATCACATCATCTATCACAACAACATGTATATCTAAAAACACATATATCACAACATCATGCAATCCATAATGCACCATAAATGGTGTGACAAGAATGCATGACATATGATCTATAAAAAGTTATTATATGATGCATACATGGAATTCCCTACTATAATCTGGATGAAATAGAAATAGAACCATAATTAGATCAATTATAGCTGCACAAAACAAGTGCATCAACCAACAGTGAAAAAAATCAACTGTAACAATTTCAAAACCATAAAAATGGAAATATTCGGGGTATCATGCATTTTCCCGATACATGAGTTATCTACCCCTAATCATAAAATTACTACCAACTACCTATTACTTAATATTCGTGTTTATAGGCTCAAAATAATAAGGAAACATAGAAAAACCCCACTAATATCTCTTTGTAATGTCCTGAATGTAGGTGCTGCCAAAATATTACCCTTACTAAGATTGGAAAATGGCCTCAAGAAATTTTACCCAAATTCCATAGGATTATTACTAGTAGTGGGGGAATAGGTTTTCATTGTGGTAAAAATATGCCCTCATTGGAAGATTATACACATAATAAAAATAATAGTAAAAAATAGTGGAAGAAATAATACCATACAACAGAATTAAACATCAGAAAACTATTATTAATAAAACTACTATAGAATATATATATAAATGATGAATGTCAAATTTGTTTAAGAAACCATCCAAACAATTCATTATGTTGGAAATAAATACAGATACTAATATACAATGAAACAATTAAAATCCAGTAGCTTCAAAGGCCTCAACATGATCCTATGTTCTCCATCTCCAACAACACTCAATTACCGGATGAAGAAGGGCGCCATCCAATATCTAAACATACAACCATATAATCAGTTTGGTTCAAAAACATGAAGCAAATGGTGTTCTAGATGAATCCCAATAGGTAACCTAGAAACGATCTATGACTAACTATTAGTCAATATATCTAGATCAGGTATTATATAGCAATGAAGTAATAGAAAATGATGTACTAAAATGTAAACAATAGTATAGTTTTCGATTACATTCATTTATATTTCTTATTCATCCTTTGAATGATGCAATCTTAGGATCTAGCCTAATACCTATATCCCCCTGTGTAATAGTAATAAAATAGATGGCTCAAAAGATTATATAAACAATTATATATGATCAAGTCCAAGCTTGTTTTTTGGCTTTTCAAACTCACCACAATCATTCCATTATTCAATAGTGACCAATTGGGAATGTTATTGTATTCTAAATCCCCCACTGTCTAACATAACAACAATTCATTAAATAATGGCCATCTAGGAAGCTCTCATGGTCTAACCCTTGTGGTATAACTCATCACAAATCATTTACAAAGGACTAACTGGGCCGCTCTTATAGTCAACCCCCACTTGGTAAACATGGATCAATAAATTATAAAAAACCACCTTCGATTCTCTCATGGTCTAACCCCCCGAGATGAAGACCACTTGGAAGCTCTCACAGTCAATGCCCCTAGGTCAACATAACAAAATAACATACATAAATGACCCTATTTTGGGAAGCTCTAACAGTCAATTTTCACTTGGTCAAATATCCAAAATTCATATCTTAGGTATCTAATACAAACAATAACCCCATCCTAACAAATCACGAAAAGGATATATAGCAAGACAAATAGGCATCCTAGACCAATTGGCTAGAATCAAACATATATGGAAAATACACCTTCGGGGTGTCCCATAAACAAGATATATAACCTATCATATAAGAAACTACCAATTATCAAATAAATAAACCATATCAGGTGATAAAAAACATTAAATTAAAAATCAATCAATACTACAAATATGGTTACGTAGAAATTTAGGCATATATAATGGCACAAACAACCTATGTTGATGTCTCAAAATCAATATCATTGAAAGTATACCCCTGAATCTTCCTAGATTGGCATAGATCTATAAAAAGGTGAATAAAACGCATCCTTGGATAAATCACAAGAGAGGATAAATCAGGAAGAATGGATCTTGGGGAATTCAGAAGTCACCTACGGGATTCCAACACACCCAACAGTTTCTCAATTAAGGAACAGACAGAGTTTCAAGAGGGGTATAGAGTTTGTCAACACATATGTTACACTATTATATGAATCATATTAGGAAGGAGGTTTTTCTAAATATGATACGTGACCCCTCTCTAATTTATCAATTAAAATATGATAGTACATGGTTTGTTCATTAAAATTACACATTGTGTATTAGCCTCAACCAGCCACCAGCTTAAATAGCCTACCAGGTCACCACTCAGCAATGTACTCGGCTGTTACATGAATGGTACACATCTGTACATGACAACCAAGTACACAATGTCTACACAGAAGCACATGATGTGTTCATAGAAGTACACGACATGTAATTAGAAAACCATATTCCTTCCTTTTTCCTCTAAACAACCCTAAATCAAGATCCATAACTGTAATGAAGATCCTGGTTCTTATATGTATGACCTATGAGTTTAGTATATGTAAAGGATCATGTATGTACATCTTCAATAGATATATAAAGAAAAAATCAAGTACTTAGGATAGATTTGGATGATGGGAAAAATGATAGGATACTAACCAGATATGATCAATAATATCAAAGGTACTCATATACCAAGGGATTTGTTTCCATTTATTCTCAAATATCATAACATTCTTCTAGGGTGAGATTTATAGAAACAAGTTTCAATAAAATCAAAATCTATATAACTCTGATGGTTATCATCAAACATTTTATGCCAACTTTGAGTTACCATGATTTGCTACTGAATTGTTCTAATTTTCTCAACGATTTAATTAGAGATCATAGGTCCCAATAACTTTCATTCCCCAAATATTCCCATCATATTGGAGATCCACATTTCTTCCCATATAGGGATTTATAATGTTCCATATCAATACTTGAGTGAAATACATTGTTTTATGAAAACTTATCTAATGAAAGGAGTTGATGACAAACACCTTTGAAATCTTGTGAATAATATATCAACAAATCATATAAGGTTTGAATCATTAATTCAAAATGACAATTATTCATTAGATTATATGTAGTGTTGAAACTCAACATTGTATCATGTTCTTCCTAAAGACTTCACCAGAACATTAATGTAAATGTCGGATCCCGATCTAATAAAATGGAACGTTACTCCTTCAAATCATACCACTTATTTAATTTATATCATGTCATGATGATCTAGAGATAATTATTATCTAATAGCGACAAAGTGTGCTATCATAGTAGGGACATCAGCTACAACCCACATATCATTAAACCCTGTTGAGGTATTGGGTAGTACAACAACACATTGTGTTGTTCTCCCTTTTTCATTATAGTATGCATAATTGATGAAACATCCCCATGAATATTTTTCATTCATCCTTAACTTGTTGGAATACCAATCACTGATATTCAAACACAATGATATCTCTATATATGTCATCCCATAAGAATTTTTCATTCAATTCTATATAAATATTCTTATTCCTCGATGAATAGATAATGAAGAACTACAATATTCCTTTAACATCTTATTTCGTCAAATATGGTATGGAAGGAACCCCCACACAGTTCTACATTTTGATCATTCCATCCTAATCAATGTTATACTCAAGAACCTTTCGATTTATTTAATCTCTTGATCATTAATATATTCCTCAAATTTCACTCGGATAGAGGGTTGAATATTCAATTGAGAAGGATTTTATTTCCCACATTCCATTAAGAATTATAGATAAATCCCATGGAAATACAAAAATATTGGATCTTTTGTGATCATCATCGTGGATAATCTAAAATGATCATTCTGATAGAAATAATTTTCCACCTTGTTCTCTTTCCTAAGGGGCTAATGTATTGAGATGTTATAATACTTTATCAGCTATAACCATCTTCTATGGAGAATTTTCAACACCTTTTGTTTGAATATATATTTCAGACCTTTATGATCAGTATATATAGAACAATATTTTCCATACTGATAATGAATCGATATCATTAATAAATAAAAATATGATTAATAACTCAAATCATGATTCATTTAAATTTTATCATGAATATTCAACTTTCACATTTCATAGTCTATGACAATGTTAATCTACATAATAAAACATCCTAATACTTTATTGAATTTATCAATGTAGATTACAAACCCTTCTCTACTATAGGGTAATGTAAGAGTAGTTTTTTGACCATAGTTCTCTTCAGTTCCTTGAAATTTTCCTTACATTCTTCTATCCAGAGGAACATTAAATCATTCCAAGTTAACATTGTAAGATGATAATATATTCATGATAAATTACCTTATAAGCCATCTAAAATATATAGCTATACTAAGAAATATATATATCTCAGTCATCGTGGTTAGTCTAAGAGAACATCCAGTAGCCTTCGTCCCTAATGGATCTACAACTATTCCATATCTAGAAATTATGAGATCAAAAATAAAATATTTTCACCCATAATTCACACTTTTTAAAATTTTCATATAGCTTCTATTTCTATAGTGTATTCAGTACATTTCCCAGGTGATCTTGATGGTCTTCCATTCACTTTGAATATATAAAAATATCATCAATAATTTCTTCCACAAACATATCAATAATCTCTTAGAAAATAATCATTAAGTCAATAAATATAGAAGGTGAATTATTAAGACTGAAAGATATCATTATATAATCATAGTGTCCAAAAATTATACAAAATATGGTCATGGTTATATCCTATTTCATGACCCTCAATTAATGATATCTACAGTGGTGGTCAATATTGTAAAACTGGTTAGCTCTATGTAGTAATTAAAACAAGTCATTAATATGGGGAATTGTATATTTATTCATGATTTTGATCTTATTGATCTCCCAATAATAAATTTTTGTTCGCCTTGATCCATAATTATTTTTCAAAAAATTAATTAGTGCACCCCAATGTGATACAATTGGTCGAATGAATCCTTTATAAAAGATTTCATTGAGTTTATTCTTCAATACCTACAACTCAATCTGGTAAACTCTATAAGGAGTCATTTAAATTTTTGTGGAACTTGGTTTGAGTTCTATTGAGAATTATACTTCACCTTTTTGTGGAAGGCTAGGAAACTCTTCTAGAATGAGATCCAAAAAACCGTAACAATTGGCATATCATCGACGTCGATTCTCTCCAAATCCATTTTAGATAAAGAACCCTTTTGAATAGGAATTAAGACCGATACATAGGATGTAACATCCACAATATGTTCGTAAATATTATCACATTGAATGATGATCAATGGAGGTTGTGAACTATCAAACATAACTTCCCATCCTTGACAATTGATGTGGTATTTAAGTATAGAAAACTAATATATGCATAAGATAAAATATAATTGTACCAAATAACGAATTAGAATATTTAAAAGAATAACATTATTACAAACATCAACATGAGATGAATCATAGACAATAGATGAAATAATCATACCATTATGGGGTTTCACTACTATTTTTACTTTTAATTGTTTTGGTAGAACCTTATCACCCATTTAAAAGAATTAAATATGAATGATTGGCTAGATATATAATCAAATAAGACATTTGAAGGTCTAGATTTGATGGTAAGTGAACCTTTCGTCACATCATTATCACACCCCAAATCAATACTCTATATTTTATGATATTTCTTCTTTTCCCTCTTCTTAAGAGGACGTTAATGTTATTCATCATCCCCATGCCATGGGTTTGGAAAGTTGTTAAAATAATGTTCAATATTTTTAAACATGAATCACTAAATAATGGGAGGTTCATTTTGGGCCTCTTTTTTCCCATTCACTACATTATCTATCATCTTCGAATAACTTCAGAAATCAAATGAAGGATGGCCTTCCCTTCCATACATTTAACATTTGTTGGACACCGTAAATAAATTTCCACCTTGTGTTTTACCACACATAGAGCATAAAAATAAGAACAACTTATTTTCTTCATGGTTTTTATAATTCCTTTTAAAATATATCATCCTACTCTTTTTAAAACCACGATATTTATATGTGACTACAACATTGATTTCAAACTTTATTGCACAATACAAAGTCTCTTCAAAACTACTAATGTATCTTATATCCAATTCCCTTATGAGACATGGAATTAGGCCACTAATGTACCTATCAACTATACATTCATGATGGATGGTAACTCCTAATTTCCACCATAGATGTATTTTGAAATTAACCTCCAAGGTACCAACAAATTCATCATTCCTTTTCTTCAACTAATGTAACTATATCATCATCTTGGTATGAAGAATATGGAGAAAGCTCTTATTGAAATAGAATGTTTTGAATGTGTCCAAATCAATGGATTCAATATCATTATGATTCCCCATATTCTTGATTAGAGTCCATGGTAGAACTAATATTCCTTCTAACCTATAAACAATCATAATGAATTTCTCATTCTCCAAACACTAAATAAAGTCGAATATCTTATTAGTGGAACTAATCCATAGTTCAATAATAAGAGGGTCAATAGACCCTCTGAAATAAGGTGGGTGTTGCCTCTTGAAAAAAGCAGAAGAATTTTTTTCCATATTTTTATCATTTGGAAGTCCACCATGATACATAGCTTGGGAAAGTTGTATGAGTAGAGTGATAATATTTTTCATTCTAGATCCCATAGCTTTTGAAATATCAAGAAGAATATTGTTGCTTTACCAATTGTAATATATGACACAATATGTTTATATTATGTTATTCGTAGACAAATTCTATTTAAATCCTTCATAATGGAATTTGAATAGTATCTAAATTTCTAAATCATATCCCCTAGGAGTGTCAACCCAGGTGTGCATAAATGCCGATTTTGATGTAAATGATTACCCCATGTCAGGCTTGGAACATCTTGTCAATGTTGCTACACCTAGGAACATATGTGCTAGACTGATAATCACATTTAGTATCTATACATTGATTTATTTCATAGAAACCACTTAATATATCCTTCTATAAAATTCTAAGTCTTTTTCCAAAACATTGACTCATCCCTATGCATATCCAAAGGCATCTCCTTAGGTCCCTCGCTAAGGATTTATCATCATATTTCTGAGGGGTTTACTAAATTTTTACTCTAGACCAATGATAATACCCAGTATTGAAAATCATTAATTTTTCATTAATTTTTTGGAATACCTAAAACATTACACAGATTGACGCTTGGGGACTGTACTAATATATCATATTTAGACATATTGAAACAGAATCATTGGAACAAAAAGTAAATAAATTATCCCCCACTAGGTTCATCTTGAATAGAACCCTTATTATACACATCAAACCTAATACTTATCTTCATAATATGGGGAAGAAAAAATAAAAAGTGGGGAGCTCAAATTCATAGTAAGGGTAAACATGTGAGACATAAAAAATTAATCATGAGCATTAGGGTATGAGAATATCATCATGAAAAGTGAATATCATACCCAACATATCAATTATCATATACATGAATCATTTTATAATGCATGGCAGTTTGTAAGAAATGAATAATACGAAAATCAATAATATACCCCATCATCGCATGACATATGAATGAAAAATATAAATCTGGTAGAAAAATAATCATATAATGTGATTCCCATAGAACTAAATTAATATCTTCCAAGAAAATATTGTTAGTATAGGTTCACTCCCCATAAAATCATGGTAGTTATAGTTCACTCTCATTTCCATCTTGGTAGCATGAGTTCACTACACATACCATCTTAGTAGTTAGGGTTCACTATCACTACCATATTAGTAGTCAAGAATCATTCATAATACCATAATACTCTATCTCATAATATATAAATCATTACCGAATACATTGGAGAGAGATATAGGTATCTCCCATACCATAATGAAATCATACACACATGTTCGACAAGATCATATATAATAATATCATAACCCATGAAATGAAGTGGGTTTAATAAACAGGTAATCATATCATAACCTATAGAAATAGATAATTTTCATAATAATTTCACCATAAACCTAACCTATGAGAATTAGTAAGATTCAAAAGAAAATAACATGTGAATATGAAATGTGTTCCATAAACCTCTTTCCATAAAAAATATATTCCATTTAAAAAAAGAATATGAATGGAAATATTGATAAATTCCCCATAAAATAATGAGTGACATCAATGGATGTTATATTTTATGGGAATTAATTTTAAAATATCATTTATAAAAATTCTCGAAGAAAATATCATTTTTTATAGAAAATAATTCTTCTTATAATTCAAAACTGTTTCAATACATTTTTCATTGAAAATATCATTGAAATAAATAAAAATTAATATTTAAAATAAATGAAAAAATATTAAATAATTTTTCCTTGAAAATTTTATTCATGGATCTTTTGAATAAAAATTGAAAACATTTTCAATAACACTATTATTGAAAACAATGGATTTCCATATAATGAGAGTGATGGTCAGATTTTACAAAAAGATAATATCAAAAGTATAAAGAGTGGAAAAATAGAAAAAACATATGGGGATATCTGGATTAAAAATATGAGTGGGAATCACATAAGTTTTCTTTATAGATTTATCATAATATTTCATCAAACACTCTTAGTCCTTAACAATCTTAGAAATTGGTGAAATTGTTTCAATACACTCATACAACTTGGTTACATAAGACCATAATATTCATATAGAAAAAGGAAAATACATGAAGGATAAAATATCAGGAAAATAATTATATTCGTCATATTACATGGAAATATATACACTTCTAAAAAGTGTTTTGGTTCATAAGAATACATGAGTTTTGAGTAAAGCAATTTGAGACAATAGTTTTTTACCAATTTGGAAACATTTGAAACAGAAAACCCATGATTGAAATTTCATAAAATTTATATGTTAACACACATATATGTATTTAAATTATGAATATAATACAATCATTTTCATTATAGACACTACACAAAAGGAAAGAGTGGCATACATAACATGTTTCTATTAAAACATAAAAGAGAGAAGAAATCCCCTTACATTTTATCTTGACTATCGTCATACTAATCAAAACTACATATATAATCAATATAAAAGTATTATAAATTTTCTAATTATAAATATAATTATATCTAATACTATATATTTTATGATTATGAACATAAATTACCCACTTGATAATGATCATGTGTTAATGTTTCACTTCGGGTAATATTTATGTTGTTATTCTCATATGTCATAATTTGTTATATCATAGAAAATTTAATCATACCATGATTATGGGTGTGTAACATCATAAAAATATCATGTTTATTCTTTAAATAATAATGTTTATTCTTTAAATAATAATGTTTATTATATAGAAGTAATAAATGTAATACCCCATTCATTGAGACTGAATTGTTGTTTCCATTTTTATTGTCATATTGAATTAAAGTATGTAAATTACATATGTAAATATATATATGGGTTTATCCCTCCATCTGTGAATTATTATAATTATTATATCATATATATAATATATTTTCACAAATTCCATCCATGATACATTTCATGTGTTGTGTGAATGAATCACATCGTTTTGAGGGGCGGTAGTCCAAACTTCCTCAAATAAGATTATCATATTAAAACCAAATGGTACGTAAAAGGTATGTGTTTTAAAAAGGAATAATTATGCCTAAATACATAATAAAAATCATATATAACATATATAACTAGTTTCAATCATTATTTACTCAATGATAGGTGATAATGAAAATTGAACTAACATCATTTTGTGAGGTCGTAGTTCATCGTACACATAAACAATATGTTTGATATTCATTATATGAACGTGTGTGTTAGTTTAGGTTTTATAATTTGCACAAAAAATACTGTTATAATTTTTATTATAGTTTTTATAAAATAAGGGAATAATTATTATGGAGTGGTTGGAGAAATAAAATAAAAGAAAGGACTTGAGAGAAGACGTTACCTCTTGATCAGGTAACTCCTTTTGTTTTGTTCCAAAAGGCTACTTTGGCATGCCTTATATCCATGGTATGTATTATAGGGAAAATATAGTAATTTTGGAAAGTGTATGGTTAAGTTTTTTTTGAAACATAAAAGGTTTTAGTGGTGTCACGATGTGGGAGAGGTTGTGTATTTTTTTATTGAAGGAAAAAAACTAACATTGAATTTTTAGAAACATGTTATGTGTACAAATTTTATTACATATAATCATAATAAAAAATGAAAATAATGTATGGTGAATAGTCTATATTTGTACAACCAATGAGTGATTTAAAAGTTTCTAGTTCATTTGTTCCCAGGACATTAAGGTTTAGTCCTTTATTATGCTTAATTTGGCTGTAAAAATTGTGACTAATTTTAATCACTTTTCAAATAATTTTTATATAAATTTAAATTAGATATATTAGAAACAAAATATTATACATAATAAAATGATGTATGATAGTTTTTTATGTTAAAATTGTAGAATCATAAATTCTAAAATTAATTCTAATCCCAAAGATGTGGTGAATTAATTCGTTTTTAATGTTTAAAATGTTCAGACATTTTTTATGATTCTATAGTCGAACATCAATGTGCATTTTATTGTATTTAATTAAATTGTATTAATATATATTTAATATTTTTATAATATTACATTAAAAAAATTATAATATCATTTAACATAAATAAATAATTAAATAAATAAAAATATATATAAAAATATGTATTTTCACTATTTATCAAAAAATGATGTTTCTCTAAAAAATTAAAAAACAAAAACCATATGATAATTTTTAAATTAACAATTAAAAATTGAGATTTATTTTATCATATTAGATTTATAAATGTATCTAATATTAATTTTATTATAAAAATGAGTTTATTTGAGAAAATAGTATATTAAAACAGAAAAATACTTTTCCAAAAAAATATTTTTCATTATCAATATGCTTTATTTACATAAAGAAATTAAATTAATATATTTTAAAATTATTTATTATTTTTTATATTATCATGTTTAATGGCTTTGTTTTCATTATCTATTTCAAATAATTATATCATTTAAATGATGTTTCGATGACACTTTGTGTTGCAGGTTATGTATGCTAAGTCAGTTTTGCATGTATCATATGCCAAGTAGGTAATGGGTGTAATATACATCATGTTAGCATTTCAGCTAATGAACACATATTTTGTTCTATTTTAAATTAATTTTTTACTTATTCCAATTCGAGAGAGAAATTAATATTTAATTTATTCAAAAAAATATTCCATAAAAAACATTGGTAGTTACAGACTGTGTTGACCAATGGAAAAAAATCATCTAATATTCATAAATACTAATAAAATGAATGTCAATATCATCCCTTAATAGTTTACAAGAAATTAATTACGGGTAGACAAATGTCTTGCCAACCGATGGTTTTCCCATGTTGTGTTTTCTCACATGAAATGGCTATGAATATATACACGATGTGGAGGAATAGAACATGTCATTTATAGATACGTTGACACTCTTCCTGTTCTGCCTTTCCATGCCCGTGTACATCATACTGTGATTGGGTACTCTGGCCTATTTCATGTACTTTAACCCAAATCTTCACTTGTAACCCTGGATTTACAAGCTAGTCCACCTTGAAAAAAGTCTTCTGAAGGGGTCACATGGTTGGTGATATTTTACTCTAGAATATACCATATCATAAAAGCCACGAGGTCCCACATGGTGTGTGATCACGGAAGACATTCTATGTAACACCGAGATTTCTAGAACCCTCATGTTCTCCCATATTCATTCGTATATAACACTTCTACCATAATTCCAATAGGGAATCATATCGGTAGGGTCACCCAGCCTCGATGTCACCCACTTTCTAAATTTTGACCATCATTCATACTAGTAGTCAATCTATTGAGATGAATCTATTTTAACATTTAGATGTCTCCAACTATTTTTTACGGTAATGGAAACCTCTTCGAAATTTGGTCATTTTCCTCCTCAAATCATCTTCCATCCTCATATATTATAAAATCAAACTATCAATTGAATGTCATATTGATGTTAACAATCAGTTTCATTAAATAATAGTCGTACACCAATAAAAATTTAGGTTATAATAAAACCATTTGAAAAACAAAATTCACAAGATAAGAATTCTACAAAACATGTGAGAAATCCATAAGCCACAATATGTCCGTAATTAAACACAAACTTTTTCATTCATCCTTGATCATTTTTCAAATAAAGAGATAATTAAAAGGGAAAATAAATAATGATTAAACTATGTACATCTCAAATAAACCCACCATCGATGAATAAATCAATTCATGATCATGAAATTGTTCCGTTTTTGACCTAGATAAATAAATTGTATGGATTTTTAAAAATCAAATTTCCTACATTGAATTTGTATTGACCAAGGATGAGGAATGTTTTTGGGTTTCCGTTTTTGGTATGATTGATGAAATCTATTGGTACATGATCCATGATTTGATATTATCAAACGTCATCTACTAATGATCATATAATGTATCCTCTTGTACGATTCCAATAAACACCTATGTTAAATGGATCACATAAGGGCTGTGGAATAATTTTTTTAAAATATAGTAATATAGTCATTGTGTCAAATAAAATAAAACAATTTTTTTTATTTTTTGTGCCCAAGAAAACATTTTTAAAAACTCTTGACATCTATTATGGTTATTTCAAGCCTAAGCTAAAACCCATTTTATAAACTCATTTATTCATTAATATTTTTTATATGGGCCTCCATTCATGAGATATTTATGTTTTTTGGAAAACTCCATGCACATGACATTAATATATTTAATATGATTCATGAATTAGTTTTATGATCACTTGGCATCGAAATTTCAATGTTTTTGAGGACCAGGATCTGAATAAATAAATATATTATTCTAATGAATTTCATGGCGGTATAAATTTCATTAAATTATCAACATGATATATATTTTAATCATTGAGATAGAAAAATAGACTCTGAATGATAAGGGCATTAGTAGATCATATGGGCCTCTGGTTACCATGTTATTTCATAACCATTCTCATGCCTCGAGTGGATATTCAGTACATAAATAAATCACCCATAAATCATCCAATCCTTAAAATCCTCAATCTAAATTGGGAACTCATAAAATTTATCTTTATTCTCTATGTATATCACTCCCCAGTTGAAAACATGTGAAACATCCTGAACATACCTCCTTAGCTTCAGCACGTGAAACATGTTTTTTTACCAAGACTAATTTGACTAGCGGATCTAAGGGTTATTCCACCTCACCATGTAAATGTATAATTTTTAAAGGGAAAATAACTATCAATGATATATTTCTACCACTTATAAATAGCATTAATTGAAATCTAGGTGGGAAAAACTTTTGGAAATAATGTATCAATAATAAACTCCAGATGTATCCAATATTGTTACACATAGGAATTTTGATGGAACTATGCTGTCCTCACCCACTCTTGGATTATATTCACCTTATGTATAATAACTAACAACAAAACATAGAACATGAGTGCTGATAAACATGGATCATTGCAATATATTTTTGACCTACTGGTTCTCCGATAAATGGACATGAATGTTTTCATACCAATGGTGGAATTTTATATGTTGATACATGAAAACTCCACCAATGGTGGGTGATCCTAAAAACTGTAGATAAAATCCAACACTCAATCCTATAGGATGTCAAAAAAGAACAAAACATTCCTCATGGTATTCTCTTTAAACTAGGGGCGAATTTCTGTGATCAAATGATACTGATTCACAATGTCCTCCTGTAATCCAATCAATAATTGTGACATGGATCTATGCACATAATCCAAAATGATCACCGATGGAAATCCCTAGAGCTAGAATATCTCATGTATGTACAATAATGACAAGCTCTCAACTGAACATTTATATCAAATGGATACGAAGTGGGCTGAAATGTTGAGTCATTCTATGATCACCCAGGTTAAAAATGACGCATGGAAGTACATGGTATCCATGTAATGAAGATGATGGATATCCCATCCCACTTCCACTATGGCTCCTCACCGGATTGCAAAAAACCCATTAGAACATGGTACAAGTTCATTACTTCTTGAAATGTGAGGAATTGAGATAGAAACTCTAAAATAGATTCCATCATTTATGGGAACCAAAAATATCATTGGATGTCTTGTTATATTATTTCCACACCTGGATATACCATAAAAGGTGATTTATAAAACTCCCTCATCACCACATATTATAATTTCAATGGTACTATTGTCTATCCTATGAAAAATAAAACATGATCCACACCTTTAGATTATCCATTTGGATCATGTTCAGTGGATATCTAATTATGTATGGTCTTAAAATCAGTATATCTATACTGAACATCCCAAACTTGGTGTAAATGAGGTGGGGTATCAAAAATCTGTTGAAGATATGAAGCATCATCCTTGCCCAATAAGGATAACAGTAATGAGGCTGACTTATAGGACTCCTTATCTAATAATTGAGAAAAAGATCATCTTATTAGAGAATATACAATCACATTCACCTTCCAATGATTATAAAATTAATTGATTTCATAGTAATGGATAAATTGTAGTCATCATCTCTATCTGAAGTAATGGTTCTTTTGAGGGAAGATATACTTGATAATATTGTGGTCAATGTAGACGATAAACAGATCTCTATAAGGTAGTGGATCTACATAATTTGGGTAAATGATACAATTTATAACTAATGATCATTGGCCACATAGTTCATCTCATGTGGTCGTAACTACCTTAATCCTTTTATATTCAGGACAAAACCAAATCATGTCCATGAGTCCACAATGAACAATATTTACTAGACACCCTCCTCTACGAATCTCAAAATTTATGTTATCATCATCCACTTTCTCAAATCCAAAAAACATTATTTAATCCTTTTCCATCCATAATAATGGATTCCCATTTTATTTAAAAGCTATCCAAAGTGAATAAATTTGGATAAATTGGTCAAAAACTCTATTAATACCCTACCAACCCATGAGAACTCCACTCCTCAGTAACACTCTAGGGTTGATCCTTGGTTTCCAGAACTTCAATGTTAAATTGATCCAGTTCAACTCCATTATCTCAGATGAAATTTTCTAGGAATTGGACCGCTCAAATCAGAAAGAAATCACTTTTGAGAGAATCTCATAAATATTATGCTGACAGAGTGTGCCTATTCCCATCTACAATGCCTCATGATCTCCATATTAGGCAGTAAGTGATATAGGATATCATCAATGAATACCACCACAATGTTATGTATGAATGGATGAATGTTTAGGTTCACAGGTCCTATGAACACTGTTAGGGATTTTTTTTGTCTAAATAAATCCCCATGTACTCATAAAAACTATAGTGATATTGGAATGTCATGATCAATATATCCTCAAAATGTACTTGTAGCTAGTGATTGCATGAAGTAAGGATAATCACTGAGAACTTTCATGCCACTCTCAACTAATCATATAGGTTATTGATCTATGGAAGAGGATAATTATTCATCACTGACTCCAGGTTCAGGTTCTAGTAATCGACACATTACCTCAAACTCTCTTCTGAATTCTTGGTGAACAATGGAAATGATACCCTAGGGTAAACTATGGGTCTCAAAAATACATTATATGGTATGTCTATTACTCCAAAATGATCTATGGGAGACATAAAGTAATCTTGCATGGATATCTAGCCCATTTCTAGGTGTAATTCAATGATCAAGTGTAAATATACAAGGGGGTTGCCTAACACATCCATAGAATATTTTCCCTCATACTCTGTTACAACTATAGGGAACAGGTAGCTTATAACATCCACTACTCTGAGATTCATTCAAGAAAACAAGTTTGTATTAAGATACACTCTTATATTCTTGATCCTTGCATTCTCTTCCAATGATTCCTTTTCCTGAAAATATTTTCCATTCACTATGGTAAAACTATATCATATTCAAATAATAATAATTATCAGTGTACACTATTGATAGATATCCCATACCTGAGAAAACATTAGAAGGAATCATCACTTCTATAAAGAGATCACGTACATATAGCTGAATTTCAATCATCAGATCTCATTTTCATTAGATGTGCACAATAACTGTGTATCCTCTTGTATGATTCTCCATGCATAATGGTCAACCCAGAGACTCTACCAGAGTCAAAATGTCCCAAACTATAGAAGTGGTATGAATGAAATGGATCACACCTTTTTCGATCAATACTATCGTTGTGGTGGAATAGACATAAATTGTAACTCATATAATTAGTAGATTCTTTGGGTCATTATACTCCATCACCTATATCCTACATCATCCCCAACCACCATCTTCCTAAGCCTGTCATGGACCACATGGGGTTGGTGGTGGTAGTAAGTCATACCTCATACCATCTCATTATCCTCCATATGACCAACTTCTACATTCACATCCCTACAGAAATCTATGCTCCTACCTCCATCTCTGCATCAGTGTTCCCCTAACCATCTAATGACCACTTGTGCAATGAGTCAGAAAATATCAATACAGATAACCCCGGCTATCATAGGAGAATCACCGCCTCTCCCATAGATGACTAAGGACATCCTGTGATCCCTACACCACTGATCATATATCCAAGGATTTTCTCCAAATTCATTTAACATGCCCATATCATTTTGAATGTGGTCGAATACCATTCGAAATGGTCTCTTCCGTTGGTTTTCCACTACTAAAACCATTTTTCGACTCCAAATATACAATAAATCTATCAATCACTAAATAGTGCTCATAAACACTATCATAAGTGGGAAATAAATGTGACATCACTAAATTCTTCATTTCTAAGAATAATCCCATCTCAATGTCCTATTATTTGAAGAATAGATCATACACCATATCCATCGAGTATCAAAAGTGAAAAAAAACTCACCAAACACTCATATAGATTCCTACTACCTCATTGCAGATGTATAATCTCTAAGATACGCACTGATCCCAACATGGATGGATAAAACCGCTTCCTAAATAAATAATCAATGTCTATCTAGGAGAGAGTTTCCTCTTCATGTGACTATGTAACTAAACTCCACCAACA
Source organism: Viscum album (assembly GCA_963277665.1). Lineage (NCBI taxonomy): Eukaryota > Viridiplantae > Streptophyta > Magnoliopsida > Santalales > Viscaceae > Viscum > Viscum album. The sequence continues at coordinate 1,024,274,421 of OY728143.1, forward strand.
CCAAACAGAGCCCTGTATAAGACTCTCCATGAAAAATATCATCAGATTTTATTGTGTCCACACATCGATGAAAACCCATGTATCTGCCACTAGAAAGTAATCAGCCATCTGAGTGTCTGGATCACCCCCAAAACATGTATGTCACTACCTTTGGTACTCATGTAGTTCCATAATCTACCATGAATCCTCGTATGGAACTACTATCACTAGATGATTCCTAATGGGAGGTGGAATATCTGGTAAAACCCCTTGAGGTACTATCTTAGAAACACTACTCTATATTGAATCCTCATCACACATTTTATCATCCTCATGATCATGTAGTTGAATAATTTTTGGATATATCTACTGGGGAATCTTGTGATAAATAAGATGTATGATAGTAAAATATTATATCAGGGGAGATGACTCAAGAAGGACATTGAGACCAAACCCCATTAATATTTGATTCATATACCAATGTATTCTCTTCAACCAATGTATACATATACCATGTTTTATTTCTGGTGACCAAACACATTGTGTATGTATATTTCATCCATCAAACTAACACTTGAGTCTCTGACTAGAAGGATAAACTCAAAACACATAACATTGTTTCTATAAAAACTTACCCAATCTCATAGACTCTGATCTTAAGGTAATAATGACTCTGATGATACCACTCTATTATGAACCGACCTAATGAAGATGTAACCATGTCTACCTCAAGACCACATACATTAGGATATGGGTGGGAAACCAACACAAGAATCATAATATCATTAAATGGGGGAATTTTCCTTATGCATCATTACTCATGAACACATCTCCAAGGCCATAGAATAAAACAATTTAAACCACTAAAACCAATGCATTCATATATCTATGGTTTACAATATTGAGTATGAATAAAAAATTTGATAAAGAGGAAAAATAAAATCTACAAATAATAAATATGGTAAAATATTTTAATGTGGTGAGGAATACTATAAAAATAAACCATCCGGATACCACCTCGGTATGTCTAGCTTAGGATATTCTTCAAAATCTCCCTATCATCCCTAGAAATAGTAAAAAAGGCCCTTTATCTATATACGACATGACATGTATGGGTAGCTCCCATTTATGTTATAGTATAACAATTCCCATTACAAAAACTAAAACACAATAAATAAAAAAGAATCAACAGTATTCATCTCATAACAAAGGTATAGATATCAAAGGAATAAAAATCCTAGATATTATAGGATGAAAACTGTACCTCTAGGTTGTCATAACCAAATTTCCAGTAATAGGATTATTATAATATAAACTATTCTTCTTAGAAAAAACACTCCACATACCATTAAATCATAGAATACACTCATCCACGATGTTATGATCAATGGTACCCACCCATGAAATCTCACCAGTCTCTGAATACCTCAATAATCAACTGGGGGATCACCACCAAGACCGTTGAGGGAAACCAAAAACCCATTGGAGATCACAATACTACATTGGAATCATATAAAAATGATATCAAGAACCCTTATGATGTTTCTTACAAGATGGGGGATCAATAACACCCACCTAGAGGTTGTGACGATTCTATGAACCCTAACTCTGGTATAATATGAAATAAAGGAGGATTATTCAAAGATCTCATAGAGGGAACCAATAAACACTATCAAAGAATAATACTTAATAAATGAATGCAATCCAAATATCTATATATAATACCATATTGTAAATTAAATGTGATTGACCATGGAAACTCATTCCTTAACTACTAGCTGATACATATAATCAAATGTCTACAAAACCCTTTAAGTTAGGTACACAATGAGTACAATGGGTACATCGTGTGTCTAACCAACACATAGTCTACTGAGGTAGTGCTACATCCAATGGAATAAAAATATCTATATATATTGCATGATGGGATAGTATTGGACATGTACATATTGGAGGATCTATTACCTTTCTTAATTGATGTTCCAGTGTACACCTGATCATTTCTCTGTAATCTATTCATCTCAATGTAAATAAACCTATCTGTGCCCATTTAGCCTTATAGATACACACTAATCCACCTAGAATGATTAACATATAATGTGATAAGATCACATGATATTTAATATTTAACTCTTATAAAATCTTATAATCTCAACCAGGGGGTTTCAAAAATCAAGTAATCTCTAATGACAAGTTATGTAATCTAGAAATATCTTGAACCCTAATGTCATTATTTGGTCATCTACTCAAACCACCAACACCATGATTCCATATAAGAATCATATATTTTAGTTCTTATAAAATATCATTCAATGTAACACTATATTCCAACTATCTATTCCATAAGAAATCAATCTACCAATCAAAATTTGTTTTTATATTGGGCTACCTTCATGAATGCAATACTAGAACAGAACCCCCGGTCAAATAATGTATGATTACTACATAATTGATCATCCATAATCTTCAATTCTAGAATTATAACATAAATTTCCTGTTTTACAAGAGATTATTTTATAGTATAACGGTCTCCTATCAATAAAATAATGCATAATCGTCATACAATCAGCCAATTAAAATTCCTTTGGTGAATGTATATAAGAATATGGAAGAAAATGATATGCCAGATATTTGAGGATCAAACCTCATCCATTGTTCATTATACCTCAATCCACTGTCGTATAAATACATCCCTGTTGAGGGAAATAACAAATGAAAAAATAAATCCATGCTAAATATTTTTGTCATCAATGCACGAATCAATTCATGTTTATGGAGTTTATCAATGTTTGATCAATATAGAAGAATGGGGTGGAATTAATAAAATTAAATATTTTATATAGTGTTTGGATCATTCAATTATGATGAATGGTTCTGCATTTCCACCATTTTCCAGATCCCCAAAATCATTCAATGCATGATCCATGATCTAATATTAACTAACTTCGAGTACCATAGATCCTCAATTGAATCCTCCCCAATGATTCATATAAATCAAAATTATCTTCAACTAACCAAAGTATTAAGGTGTAATAATGTTTTATCTATAGGATGTAGGTTTCTATGTCCAATAATATAAAAAAAATATTATTTATGTTATTATCTATTCCTGTGAAAACTTTTTTCACAGATTCCCATCGCTGAATAATTTTTTGTAGCACCTAGGTTGAATCAAATATTCTAAAAATAATAAATCACTTAGATTTATTATCCTTTCATATTTTTAGAGTTATTAAACCCCTTCAATAAAATATCACATGTGCGATACTAATATATTTAATATATTTCAAAATTAATTTAGAGCACACTATGCCCGGGGATCTTACACCATCTCAATGCCCTATTCTAAAAATAATCAAAAAAATACAAAGAAAATTTGAATTCAATTTGGGGATAATTTTATAATTACATGCTAATGTTTTTTGTTATGAATATATTATGTGGAGTTTTCTAGAAAATATATCCTTTTTGGGATGCTTTAGGTGGACATGGTTCAGGAACAAATGTATTGCGGTGTAATAGCTCTGAAAATGGTACATCAGATATGACTCGGTTCACTCTTAGCGCACGACAACAAGCCTTTCTGCACACATGTTTTGAAAATATCTTTGGGATATGCTTTGATTAATTAACGTTTTCATTAAAAACCACTGTGAATGATTTGAAAATAACTATATCCCTAAAATAACAATTTATTGATTATGATATAATCTATGGATAATTTTTTAAATTTATGTTTTATATTTAAAATATTAGGGGTTATAAATTATGTTTCAAGTTGATATACCCTAAAATTGGTTATTAAATTTTATAAGAATAGTGAATGGAAGATGAAATGGGAACTAAATATATTTATGTATTCAAAATAGTAATAATACTTGTTTCTTTTATGGGATTAATCCAATAGTTACAAGTGAAATTGTCTACAAAAAATTCTCATCCTATGATGATATAGTAGCTTGTCCTAACAAAAGAAGATAAATACAACTCAATGTATAATGGAAGAAAATTTATTTAATATAATAAGGTAATGACATAAGAAAATATTGATAATTATAAAAAGAGAAAAAGGGTTTTCATAAATGTTCCAATTTTGGAAAAAACTCCCTGGAAAATACATAATGAGAATGTGAATTTTCTACAAGTTTGGATGTAAGTCCTACCATGATCAAGATTGAAAGGGAATCAATAATCATATCATGTTTAATGTTTTGACTACAAGGTGATACAACACTCCTAAAACAACCGTCCCAATCATCTAGGGAAAAAACCTAGAAATTCTTTAAGGGATCAGGTTAATAATATGTTATTACTAAATATTATGTGAAATTATTAATTAGATTTTATTTATATTCCATTTTCATGTTAAATAAGTATTTTAATCAAATATTTCCATTAATATGAATTATAAAACATATAAGGACTGTATTGTAGTAGTATTTCCTTAAATATTGAAGTTGTGGGTTGAATAATACCATGGAAAGTGATACAGTGGAAGTTCAACATCTTGGAGAATAGATTATTTATGGAAATATAACCTTTAATATGTGTCTGATGTTATGATTTTGATGTTTTAATATAAATATGATTGATATAGATAATGTAAACAAGTATGTAAAAACATCAATGGAAGACACTATTGATTTGTGAATAAAGTGTATCATGCAATCATTGATTGAGTTAAAAAAATTATTTAAATAATATATCATATATTTTTTATTTTTTTAATAAAAAATCATAAATTTATTGAATAATAATTTTTGGTAAATTAGGTTAATCACTAATAGAAATATTTCATATTCCAATGGTTTAGGATCGTTGGTATAGGTTCCTAAACCATTAGTATAATCTATACCAATGATTTTTAAAGCCATTGAGTGATTTGGAAATGGGATAGACCAATCCCAAAGGTTTGAAAATCAATATAATAGGTTCTTCCCAAAGGTTTCCACAATCCATTGGTATACGTAAACATAAAATAAATTTACAACGGAGGATTGAACCTTAAATATAATCGTTATATATCAAAGATTTTAACAATATCATGTAGTTACATTTGTGAATATATTTGGATAAATGTATATATATATATAATTATAGGTAATTTATAATTTGATTTATTTGATGATTTCAAAAATATCATTCCTAAAACATAATGGTACCTATAACAATGGTTTTGAAAAATATTAGTATAAGTACCTACCTATTCCCAATATTTTTCAAAAACCGTTGGAAAATATGGTGTCAATGTGGAATATCCAAATGGTTTTGGAAAACTATTGGGATACCGATACCCTTCCCAAACAGTTTTCCAAAACCAATGGGAAAAGTGTTCTCAGTGTGGCCTATCCCAACAGTTTTCTAGAACTGTTGGGAATATTGTTCTCAAAGTGTCCTATATCAATAGATTTGAAAAGCCATTGGGAAATATATCCAATTTTTCAATGGTTCTACAAAATCATTGGTAATAGTGGGTTTAATGTGGCAAATCCTAATGGTTTAGGAAAACTATTTATAAAGGGAACCTATAGTAATGGTTTTTACAAACCATTGGTATAGATGAGTTGGTATAGGTAGGATTTCTAGAAGTGATTACCAAGTTCAAGATTAAACAAGAATAAGATATTAACAAGTTATGTATGTAACAATTAGGTGAAATTTCAGGTTATTTATGGGACTATGGACATGTTCATTTTAGATATTTAGAGACCTTCATTCTAAATTTTTGGATCTTAATATGTTATAAGGGACATTTGGTTAACTATATATGAAATGGTTTAAGTATAGCTTGGGAAATATATGTAGTGATTAATGTTTTTTAACCATATAAAGATTTATGCTTATTGGATTAATTGTTCCAATAAAATTTTTATAATAATAACTATATATTAAAAATATATCATTTTATTGGGGATGATATGATCTTCTACATATAGATTTCATTCCTTTATACATTTATATTTTTTTGGATATTCATTTCATGGAGTGAGAAATTAATTTGAAATTTGTCCACGAACAACGAAATGATGAAAAAAATTCATGTAATAGAAAAAATTCATGTATGTATATTTAATAATATTCTTCTACTATAAAATACTTCCTCAACAAACAGGAAATAGATCATGAAAAAATTAATATACTAACTTCATATATAATAAATGAAACACTCTTTTAAATCATCATATATTTATGGTTTTGATGCACTTAACATTATATTGATCTCTTTCATTCTTAACATCAAAAACCTATATCTTTCCCTTTAATTATTTATATTTTTCTTCCATTCCCATATCTTCAGATACGACTAATCTTATCCAACATATAATCGTAGTAAACTTTTATTCAAATAAAAACTATTATTTCCAAAAAAAATTATCATGGGAAGGTTTTATTAACCCATATCATGATGTGGTATTTTAAGAAGGGTATTTTCTAATTTTAAATCCTTGACTTCTAAAATCATGATTAAATTTTGATGAAACAATTAATTGAAAGGGGTAGAAAGTAACAACACAATATTTTAAAAAAGAATCATAATGTTTTATTTTTTATGTGAAAAGATAGACAAAGAATAGAATAAAATGTTACATCCCAATACATAATGATGTATTTATTTTTAAATAAATTTGATATCTTTTATAGCTTGCAATTAACATAACAAAAGGTTTGAACATAACAGAATACTCCCTTAAAAAAAATTATTTAAAAATTAAAATTATAACCTAGTTGTTAAATAATATGGTATTAATATTACAAATTATATTTTGAAAATTATTATTATCTATCTATTAAAAATAAAATAAAATACATTTTAAAAAGGATTTCTGAAAAACTATATTTTTTATAAAGGATAAATTATTAACACTTTGCCAATATAATATAACAGCAATTATTACCCATTTTAAAAACAATTCGACATAATATAAAATATTTTTTTAATAATAAAATATATTTTATCTTAGGAGTGATTTTTTTTTATTTTTATTAAATATTTAATTTATTGATGAATCGTAATCAATACTGTTTTTAATTGAAAACATCACATTCAAGTACGTAATATATAATGTTAAAAAATATTTTTAGATATTTTTAATGTAAAATTAGTTTAATATATATATATATATATATATATATATATATATATATCCAATTTTGGTCATTAGAATAATTTTCATAAAAAAGTATCATATAAAAATATTATATTCTTTTTAGCATTTTCTATTTAAAACAATCTATGTCATCCCGTCCATGGGATTAAATTAAAATATTAATATTCCACTAATGTGAATGGGATTTTTAAAATTAGTCCTAATATTCATAATCCAAATAATTTATATTATATAATATGGTAAACATAATGTTGATCATATATAATTGTAAAAACAATATAAATTATTTATCATGGAAAATGGTAAAATGGATTGACTCTGAGATAATATAAAAGGTTAATTGATAAAATGACATTTAAGCATCTCTAAGATCTATTTTATATAATTAGATAGGCCCTATAATGTATAATTCCTGTTAATACTTCATTTTTACCCTTTTCCATGAATACAAATTATGTGTACACCATTTTATTTTAAAAAATTACAAGTGTTCCAGTCATGCCACTTATAAAATTATAGCACCTCTTCTCCAATAATCAAACCATTAAACCATTTTTTTCAGACAATACCTACAGAAATCACATACCAAATTACATCACATAGTTTGAGATGAATTTTTTCCATTAATACATTCTAAAAAGATATTAGGAAAAATTTTAAATAGGTGGTCTAATAAGTGGTAAAAATTAAATACAATTATTTGATTTATTTATTCTTCCACCTCATTGAATTCATATAAAACCATTATCAGATAACATCATTAGCATCTAACAAATAATTTTATATATTATTGTTTTTTATATAACTAAAATCATCCCCATATTAATGACATTTGGTTTGAAATCATTATTCTAGTGTATAAGGGAATGTAACGCCATGAACTAATGTAATCCATTTTCCCTTTACAACCTATCACATTTGGGTATGATGATGTTGATAAAATATAAATATGATATTTATAACATAAGTTTCTCCATGGATCCATTATATAATATATAACTTTTTACCTTTTCTTTAATAGGTTAAATGATAACTTCTTTCACATGAATGGTGGACTACCAACACATGATACGATGTGATTCATATTTCAAAAACTCTTTAAATTTAAGGTGATATGGATAATTTTAATGATTATATATGATATAAAATACAATATTATGATATTAATTACATATTTAACATTCATAAATGATAAATTTTTTATTTCATATCTTTTTACCCACTGAATGATGATAGAGTCCTTCATGTAGGTGTGGACTGTCGCCTACACGAAACGATGTGAGACAATTTTCATCAATACACAACAAGAATGATATAAATATCTATATTTTAAAAAATAATATAGTATTTATGTTATTATTATCATTATGTAAATATTATTACCTTTATTCCACATTGATCATTGAAAAATGGAATCATTGCTCATGTGTACGTATGATCTACCATCTCAATAATTATAATGTAGATTATTTCTAAAAACCATCAATTGTTATTGGTATAATAATTATAAATTATGTATAAATATGATAATTATTACATTATTGTTGTTATGGATATTCTTAAATAATGATCTATTTGACCGTAATCTAATTAGTGAGTCTATTTTCTAACACATAATCTAAATATCATTGAAACATCAAATAAAATCATAATTGGTTAGTTGATCATATATAACACTATAATAAGTTAAATACAAGAAATATAATACTTGAAACGTTTATTATAAGATTAACTAATTAATATAAGTTTATTTGTCATGATGATAAATAACTTACGTGATGTGTCTTAATCAAGGTACAGTTTTCATATCTTACATTTACTTCCATGATAAACATACCATATTCACCATATATTTTTTATGTGTAGTGTATATACTATCAATTTTTATGTTATATGTTGAATTTAAATAGGTTCTTATTATTTAATGATTCATTTAATTTGATTCATTTCATTTAGATTATGATAAAAAATTTACCAAATTAGTGTGGGTTTATTTCACAGTATCATCATTATTTGTGAATTTTAATTTTTTAGTCCCTATTGGGTGAATTATTTGATATTTACATATAAAAATAAAAATATTTTTTCATATAGTTATTTATAAACATTTCTTGTTAATACGACCATTTGTTCTTCAATTTTTACTCAAAAGGATTAAGAAACTGTTTCACTAAGAATATGACATCATTTCGCTAATTGGTAAAAAATCATTTCCCTTTTGAAAACATGTTTTCCAAAAAAATCAAATGAATTTTTTCCGTACTAAATAAATTATTAAAGAAATTTTTACATATTATTTACTTTTATAATTCTCTTAAATTGAATTTTAAAATTGTTTTGAAAAGAATTCCCATTTTGATTTTAGAGAAAAAATGAAATGAATATTTTCTTTAATGTGTATTGTGTTAATATAATATAATAATATTATAACATCAAAATGTTTTAAGGATTAGCTTATAGGTTTTAAAAGGAAATTTTCAAATTAAATTGTTTCAATATATTTTTTGAATATTTACTATTAAAATTATTTTTAATTTGAAAGGGTTATTTTTAAAACATATTTTTTAATCATATTTTTATTGTATTTATAATCAACAATGACATAAAACATTTATTGAACTTGTTCTAAAATGGGGGTATGTTGTATTGATATCATCCTTATTCATTAATTGGATGGTTTATGGTCATTTTCACTAAGGATGTATAATTTTATTAACATTCACTATATTAATATAGGTTGTTTATGATTATGTATTTTTCTTGGGGCATGTATTTCCATTTTTCATAATATTTTCTCAATATAATTGATTATATTTATTTTGATTCAACCCATTAATATGTGAAATTAATTAGACATTGTAAGTGATCTGTTGGGATCTATATATCCCCATGATGCATTGTTAGGTCTCTTGAGAAAAACTAGATTGGAATTTGGTCAAGGACATAACCTTTTATATAGATTTCTTATAATAAATCTAGAGTAGTGTTAGATTTTTTGGAATAATTCTTTGATGGTATGTTTTAGATACACTTAATTATTCATTCCATCATTATGAAATATTTTATTGATATTCCATGTGATTACCCAATTTTTTAGAATGTTTATGTTTATGTTTTATACCTATGTGATTATTTATGTGGAATCATTTTGACATAATTTATACCTTTGTTATCATTCTGAAGATATATATTAAATGTAATTTGATTCATTTATTTTATTTTTCATATTTATTTTTCATATTTTTCATATCACTTATTATAATTTGACCATTACTGATAATTATATCTCACCCCAGTCATATGATTTATTTTTCTCAGGATATGATTTTGTATTTTGTGATTGACATCTGAGGATACACTAAGGGGATTAATAGATTTATAAAATACAATTCATTATTACTTTTTTAAAATTTAATGTGAATTTCAGGTTTTTAACATTTTTACCTGGACTACTAAACTATTTGAACCTTTAGGATTCAATTCCATATATCTTATTAAAATCTAATAAAGAAGGTACCAATTCTAAGTTACTGTTGTTGAGGTACCAATATTGAAATCTAGGATTTTAAAAATAGATATTAGATCATTTTTTATGAATCTTTATAACATTACATATATAATAACCAAATAACTATTATAGTTTAGTGTATTTGGAAACAAGAAGACATAAAAACTATTCTATAATTGAGCTACGTCATCTCCCACTATGTTTGTCTTAACTATCACCATCCTTAGAAATAACATATATAATAAATATAATTATAACATGGGAAAATGAAACATATGAAATAATGTCCTATGATTATTTTTAATGGAAAATGATGGAGTTATTTAAGAGTAATGGGAATATAATTTAATAAGAGCATGACCATGTCATTTGAAAACCATAACCAGTATATCAATGATCATAGTCACGAGTCTTCTAAAAAATATTGATTGTTTAGATGACATGATGCATAATATAATAACAGAAAATTTGTTATTGTAGCAAAATATATGGAATTTTATGTAACACATAAGCATAGAAATCCATTTTCTTATGACATAAGGCTCTCTACAAGGACAATCATAGAGGGAAAAAGTACATTATTGAACCAGGTTCAATCTCCATTCTAGTCTTGTATTACTTTATTGAGGTCACTCCACATTCTATCCCTATATTACTGAATTAGGTTCAATTCATGATTCATTATCATAAATCTCATTAGATATAAATCATTTCCCATTACATTGGAGGGTGATTTGAGTCCAATCTATTACATAATAAAACTAGACACATGTGTGGAAAAAGATCATAAAAATTCATCGTATCATAACCCATAAAATGAAATGTTTGTAAAAATATTTTCATCATATAATAGACCTTCAAAAATATACTGGTTTCAAATTAATTTAATTATATAATAAAACATCAAAAAATGTTGGATTAATAAACCCCTTATCTTGGTATAAATTGTGGAAGAGAAATGTTTGTCATAAACATCATTACATATATACAAAAACCATTTTGATAAATAAAATTAATGGTATTCTTCGATCATATACCCATTATGTAATAGATAATTCTAAATGATAAATATATATATTAAATAATATTAAAGGATTTTAAAAACAATTGAAGAAAATATACTTTCATATTATTAAAAGATCATTTTAAAACATTATATTATATGAAATAAATTTTATTTGGAAATAAAACATAAAATTTATAATGGAATCCTCAAATTAACAATTTCTCATGACATCAAAAAACATTATTCATGGCATAGACATAAAAATGAAGGTTGTATTGAAGTTTTCATTAAATGAAAAACTAGAAATATTTTTTAAAATAACATGAATATTAATTTAACTAATTTTTTTAAAAAAAAACTAATTGATACGAAAAAATTATTTTAATAATAAAAAAGAATTTATTGAAAATAAGTTCTTTATAGAAAAAATATTTACTACTAAAGTAAGAAATAAATTCATATTTTCTTTAAAAAAATATTAATTATATTAAGTACTTACAAGTTGAAATAATCTACCATTACATGATGTTTTCTTGATTTAATATATTTGAAATGAATTTATGGAAATTATTTATAATTATAACATGAAATTTAATTATTTTAGAATTACTCATAATTAATCCCAATAAATGATTTGATTGTAACATAAAATCATTAGCACTTCCGTAACATTAAATCACAAGAACCTTAAAAGAATATAATAACATAGGATAAACAATATCATGATTATTATAAAATTATTGTTATTATTGATCAAAGGGCCTTTATATACACCTCATAATAGAATATATGTGTGTAACAAAACGTACCACTGAAATTAGTAAAATTGAGAGAAATTCCCCTTACCACAATACTTAACTTCATTCATACTGAGTAAAAAAATCCTTTTTAATAAACATATGTTCACAATAATTCAATAAAATAATCATATTGATATATATTATAAAATATATTATATTATTATGAACATTTATTGTACTTTTATTAATGATTATATTTTAATGTAACGTTTCTCGTAAAAAGAGATTTGTTTTTAATGAATTATATGAAATAATTCATTTTTTTATTGTCATAATTTATTAATGAACTCCACATAGAATGAAATAAAAATAGTATATAAATATCATATATATTATTTTTATATGTAGTTAAATTAATCTATAAATATAACAATATGAAAAAATACACTGTTTATTGGGACGGTAGGTTGTTTCGTGTGGCAGTAGTCCATCGTAAACAATAATGATGTTATCATATTCCAAATAAATGGAATGAATGATGTTTTGTGTGATATAGTGATTCAATATTCATAATAATATCTTAGAAAACATATATATATATATATGTAATAAATCAATCATTATAACCATCATTTAGTAGTGGTAATGGAAAATTGAACAATATCGGTCCACAGAGTTGTTGTCTGACATACACATGAACGGTGATTTCCTAGACCATGTGATAGAATTTGATATGATTTTAAATTATTTAATTATTATAAAAACACATAATTTTAGTTATGATATTTAATTTATTAAATAAATGTTATATAAATATAACTAACAAGGTTTCAGGAATAAATAAATCATATAGATCATTAATTAATGCCAACAATTCTTCGGGTATCCTCAATAGGGTTGCACTGAAAACCATCCCACAATATATTTCTACCAAAAATAATGATTCTAAGATCAGGATAGGTAATTAATTAAGTAATATGGGAATTTATTGGAAGAATATAAGGAGGTGTGAGATATTACAAAAGGGAGGACATGAGGTGGCCTTAAATATGTAGGGGAGCAGACCCACTTGGCATTTTGATAAATGATTCGCTTGATGCAACATTTTTAACATGGAAAAATGAAAAAAATAGATCAAAATAGATTTTTATATATCATCATGTTGATATATTTCGAGAAAATATATTTTCTGATAATTTTATAAGTAAATATTACATTTTTCTTCTTAATTTAATATCTGGGTAAACACATTTTTACTAAAATTATTATAACTAATTTTTATTGCATTTACTATTAATTTTCTTCCATAATTAATTTAAAATTTCTATAAATTTAAAAAAATTACTAAAAATATAGAATATTAATTTATAAATTCCATTTTATAATAGGAAAATATTAATTTAAAATTAATCTTATTGATGTGATTAGATATATAATATTTAAATAGAAAATAATCAAATGTTTACAAAGTTTTTATATAAAATTTCAATATAAAATCTATTCAAACAGAATAAATTGTATTAATATATATATATAAGTGAACAATTTTAGTGGAGAAAAAATATTAAATAAAATTTAACATAATAAATAAATTAAATAAAAATAATGTTTTCAATTAAAATTCAGTATTTTTTTCTTTTCATCAAAAAAGTAAAATTTTCTTCAAAATTCAAAAAAAATTAACCAAAGATAAATTTTACATTATAAAATTAAAAAATCAAATAAATTTAAAAAAATTAATTCTAATGTGTTATTGTAAACAAAATACACAAATGCATTTTTGTAGAAAATATTATTTTCGATTACTCTAAAGAATATACTAAAAGTTATATATTATATATTAGTATATTTTTTTCATATATAACTAGTATAAACAACATATATGCATTTTATTATTATTCATATCATTGTGTCAAATAGGTAGGTTATAATTATCATGTCTAAATAACTAGATTAATTATATATGATTGTTTTTTAAAATCATAGTGTTGTTTGTAATTGGAGACATGATGTTGTTTTGTGTCAAAGAAGATTAAGTTGATACAGAATGCAACATAAAAAACAAAACAAAACCAATTTATTTAATAATAATAATTCATAAAAAACATGGGGAGTAACATTCTAAACCACTTAAAATGATTTCTCCCCCGATGTTCATCACTCTAATAAGAAAAATTGAGGATAATTATACCTTATCATATCCTCAGGCTTCCATGTAGCCTTTTCAAACTGGTGTTTGTGCCACCAAACTTAAACTAGGTTAAGGGTTTTATTTTATATAAATTCATATGTATGATCTAGAATATCCACCACTTCATCTTCTTAATAAATATCACGCTCTATTATTATGAAAATAGAGTGTTGTAAATATGAATGGTCCGGATACACTTTTTTATGAGAGAAACATGGATACCATCGTTGAATTGAAAGTTGTTTTTTGGATGTTTAATTTTATTGGCTACCATCATGATACAATCAATAATTTAAAATTTCCTCATATACATAGTGTAACATTTCCTTTCTCCCTAAATGTCCTAACATTATTCTATGAAGAAATAATTTGAAACACCTTGTTAGCCACATAAAATTCTACATCACACTGATGAATGTTAACATGTATTTCATTCCAATTCCGAACTACCTTTATATACATATAAATGTATCTAACCTAATATTCAATTTATTAACCTATATTGGGTCCCAATAGTCATTTCCTCAACATCATTCTAGTATGATGGTGATCTAAATATCATTACATAGAGTTACTCATAATGATCTATATGAATTCTTGAGTGAATGATATTATTGTAAGAAAACTGAACTAGAGGAATGTGTTTATCCATACAACCTTCGAAATTTAAAGAACAAGATCCCCATATGTCATCTAGTGTTTGAATTTTTATTTCAGTATGGAAATCAGTTTGAGGATGATGGATTGTGTACGAACTCTGTTTTTGTATCACAAGATTTTTAAATTGATCTCTATAACATTGAGGGAATCCTCATATCCTGATAAGATACAATAATATGTGGTAATCCATGAATCCTTTCCACATCCTTATTATTATCAATTAAATCAGATTTAGATATATGTCTTATCTAATAGTGATGATGTGTGATAATGTAGTAATGTGATTGACTACCACCCACATAGGATTATTTCCATTTGGGGTTTTGGAGAATCCAATGATAAAATCTATAGTATTTTCTCCCACTTCAAATTTGATATTGATAATTAGTGGAAGATACCCTTATAACTTTTTCATTTATCCTTAACTAATTGGTATATCAATCACATATATATATAAACATCAATATCTCCATTTATTTTATCCTACAAAAAGTATCATTTCATGACTGTTTAAGTTATTGTACATATATTATTAGTAGATAATGAATATGTATGAACTTCCCCTAATTAATACTTTTTCATGACAGGTATGAAATGAATTCATAAATTTCTCTAAATTTTTGTTATTCAATCACTATCAAGGTTAAACTCATGAACATTTCTAAACTTATTTTTCAGCTCTACATCTTCATTATGAACCCTTTTAATTATCCATTTCATATATGGGTGAAAATTAAATTTAGAGAGATATAAATTTTCATAATACCGTATGATTTTTAAATACACCAATTGAAAATAAAAAAAATGTTCGATATTTTGTTTTACTCATCATTTATAAGATAAAATGCTCCATTCGAATCAATGAATCATCTACCTTGTCCCCCTTTCCATGTTGGTAATGAATTAAGAAGTCTTAATACATAATTATATATATCCATCTTCTAGGGAGAAATATTAAATTCTTATATGTGAATATAAACATAAAACATTCATAATAATTATATATATCAAAATTTTCTCAATAAATATAATTACAACATCTCTTTAATGGAAAATTGCTACAACAAACTCTAAATCTTGATTTGCGTAATTTTATTATGAATCATCAATTTTACTGAGGAATAATATGTAACAATGTTATTCATCCATATAACTTCTCTAAATCCCTTAATGTATGATTAAATATCGATTATAAACCCTTTTTCTCTATGGTGTAATGTAAGCCTAGTTTTACTGAAGAAATTTGTCTTCTGTTCATTGAAATACCCATCACATTAATCAATCTAGAAAATCTTGGATACCCAACGAGATAACTTGGTCAAAGGATTTTTACAGTTATAATAAATTCTAGAAAAAATTTGATTGAATCTATCTAATAGATGAATACTGTGGATATCCGTCTTTTTGGTTGGTTTGGGACAATATTCAACAGCCTCCGTCTTTGATGGATCTATTGATACACCATTTCTTGAAATTATGTGACCCAAAAATGAAACCATTTTTAGAAAAAATTCTCATACATTAAATTTTTACATATAATTCCTCCATCGTTATGGTCTTTATTAAAATTCTAATGTTGTCTCCATGTTATTCGTTTTCCAATTAAATATATATGAATTCCATCTATAAAAACTACTGCAACTTAATCAATGTAATATATAAAGACTATATTCATTAAATACATTATGATAGGATTATAATTATTAATATTTATATGTGACACTATATATTAAATGCATGAAAACATTGTAAATAATCTTATCATTGGTATATTGTCCTTATAGACCCTCCAATGATTATATATAGAATGAATTTCATTCAATGAAAACTATTCAGCTCTATGCTGTTTATCAAACTAGTCATCAATGTGAGTAAGAGGTTCATGATCACAATTTTGATCCTAGTAACCTCATAACAATGAATGAATGGTCACATTTATCCATCAATTTTTTACAATAAGAACATGTACCCCATAAGGTGACACACTTGTCCAAATATATACATTATCAAGGTTTTCATGGATTTTTATCTTAAAGTCACTTAAATAAATAGGGTGTATTTTATAGGCTGTATTTTGAATTAGTGTGTCATTGGGTATGAGCTCTATTGGGATCTCAACTTCTTGTATTAGTGGAAGTCTAGGAAACTCTTATGAAATGATATCTAAAAAATTCTGAAAAATATTCATATCATTTATTTCTAGTTTCTCCCAACCATTTTAGATAAAAAAACTTTATCACATGGATTTAATACCCATTCAATGATTGTGATCTCTATTGGATGTTCATAATTATCATCACATTGATAAAAGATCATATGTGAATTGGAATGTAAAATGTGACGAACCTTACTTGACAACTAAATTTGGATTTATGAAATAAAATACAATCCTCGACATAGATGATATCAATATCAATGGGAAGTAGGATTATAAGATTGGCCTAAAGCACATTCCCACCAACTTAAACTCAATAAATATCATAGAGTTGAGGTGAGATCATTGTAAAATTAGGGTATTTTACTTTTAATTCCAAATCTAATAGTTTGGGTGGCATCATTATACCATTAGAATGATATTTTAATATTAGTTCATGGATACATCCTATGTGATGTAAGCCATTTAAAATTATGGATTGGATGTTAAGAATACCTTTCAACATGATGTTATCACACCCATAGAAAAATATAGCGATCACATTATATTTCACCTTAGGCCTCATATTAGGAGGGTTTGGAAGTTTCTCATCATTATTTACCCTAAATTTTGGTCACTTTTTAGTATAATTATCATTATCAATACCCATGAAGCAATGAAATATGAGGGTTTCCATAAGTGAAAATTTCTATTTATTTTCATCATTACCTATATTTTTTCCAATAAATTTAGTAATCAATTTCCCCATGACCATCCCTTATAAATATAGAAAATTTTGTAGGCCCCATAATGCAATTTTTTCAGGTTTATTCCCACACATACTAAACAAAATAATGATAATCTACTTCCCTCTATAGTTCTTATATTTTCATTTGAACTCCATTTTCCTTTTACTATAAAAACCATGAGATTAATACATAACTCAGACCTTAGTTTACCCCTTTATTACAGAACGCAAAATCTCTAAACACCTATTAAGTTATATTATGCTAGTACCATTAAGATACTTATATTTAAAGAACTAACGAATTTATCAACCGTTCATTCTTGTTTTATTATAATGCCATATTAACACCTTGAAAGTCTTGTAATGTTTTTCTAATAGATAAAAATTATTTCATCACAATTTTTCTAAATATAAAAAGAAATAATTCTCCATGTTTTTCTGATGTAAATGATTAAATTAATTACTTAAAAAATACATTATTAAGTCATACTACTCTATGTAGTTAATTTCTTATTATTTCTTTGTATTCTTAATAACATTCTGCTAATACTATGATTCACCATCAAATTGGTAGATATATGAAATGGATTTTTCAGGTTCCATAAATTGGATAAGAGAAAATATTATTTCAGTGGTACCAAGACATTTCTGATCATCTAGTAGATTATTGGATCTATTAAACCAAATATGAAATTGCCTCAGAAAGGAAACAACATAATGTTGGTCATTTGGAAGTCCATTTTGATTCAGAGCTTTAAAAATATATGTGGGTATATAAATTAGATTTTTCATTACAACTCCAATAAAATTAGGGTTCTTTGGAGTAAAATCGTTGCATTTCCAATCATAGACAACATTAATTGCTTTCTTTCATGTTTTATCTATTGAATAAAACAAAGAATCTTTGATTAAGAAAAAATAACTATAATATGGAACCACGTAATCCATAAAATCACATATGGGATGTCTAAATTTTGAAACCTTATTTAATATATGAAACCTTTGGTTTATCCTATTTCATTCATAGAAATATTATATTTAAATACAATATAATGGTTCATAATGAGTATGAAAATTTATAAATTGTAACCCCCCAAATTATCAAACAAGGTGTATAGTTAGACTAGTTGTTATGCACCAGTTCCCTATCAAGTCTATAACTATAAAGGATTTCCAGGGCCATTAACCCTTATTTAAGTATTTCCAAATCCACATTCACTTTTAGTATACATGAATGGATTCGTTTATATGAAACTAATAACTCTATAAATTCCAAAAACTACTAGAAATTTTCCATCACATTGACCCATCCATAGAATTATCATTAGACATGTCCTTATGGGTCTCAAAACAATTTTCAAAATAATTATTTTGAAAATTCAACCCCTTAGATTATGATCCCATGTTCAAATTGATAGTACATAAATTATTAAAATTGAAATATGTATCATCCAAGGATTTTATGAAGAAAACATTATGTTTGATAGAACACATGATTATATTGAGCTTAAACAAATAACTAAATGTTATTATGTTACCATTATAACCTAGAAATTTGAATGAAGGGTATAAATAAAATTAACTTATATATAAAAATATTTTTTACACAAGTTTATACAATGAATTATTTTGTGACCAAATTAATTACAAATGAATATAAACCCCATTATAAAATAAAAGAAAAAAAGTTTCTGGAAAACAATTTAAATAGGCACAAGTTTGTTCTATATCAATAAATTAAAACAATAACACTTCATGAAATATATTAATTTAATATATAAATATATATATTAAATAAAAATTTTAATATTCATCCTATTTGTTTTCTATACATGATACAATAAAAATCAAAATTTACACATCACATGTTTATTATTTCTAAAGGCAGTCTTAGAATATTTTGGAAGACTTGATTGTTTTAAAGTTATATTTTTACCATTTAATAAATTTTCTTTGAAATAATAAAATTTTTCTTTGAAATTTTAGTAACAAAAATTTCATTCTTTTAGTTTATGCTCTTTTTCTGATAAGATTTATTTTTTAATGAATAGTGAAAGATAATACATTTTTATTGAAAACTAAATTTCAATCTAATTAATTTTTAAAGTTAAATAATATTTTAATTATTTTTAATGTAAAATTATATCTACTGTACATATATTATTACAATTTATGTTATATTAACAGTTTTTATAATTAATTTGGATATAAAACAATTTCAATCTTATGAACCCTTTCAAATTAAAACCTCATTTTCTCACCCCATCAACATGATTATTTTTCAAATAAATTTATCCATTTCAGTATATTGAATTTTCAAAAATGGTTTTAAAATTTTAATATAAATATATATATTAATTGAATATGTCTGCATGATTTTTTAACATTATGAATTGTGAATGTACTGATTTATATTAACATGGTTATGGGTAAATAATGTAATTAAGGGTAAAACTAATATAATAAATATTATAAAATTACCAGAAAGCATGTCCTAATTTAATTGAATGAGTTAGTGTCAACATAAATAATTCTTGAAATGATTTATTTCCCTCATTGATCCACTTGGATTACATTTATCCCCTTATGGTATTTTATTTTAAGAGAAGCCAAACATATCACTCTAATGTTTTTAGTTATTATTAAATTTTTTAAAATTTTTTTATTCAGAATATATTTATAACTAAAAATATTAATTAGAAATATAAAATTCCAACCTCTATAATATTAAATTATATTTATATTTTATGATTGAAGACAATAACATAAAGGCTTGCACAATGAGGATTCATTAATTGTTTACAAAATGGGCATATCATAAAAATGATAATATAAATATTTAAATAAACATTATTAGAGATAATTAATGTCTTACAAAGATATTGTAGATTATATAGACATGATTTATTTTATATGTTTTTTTATTTATTTATTTTTATTTAGTTATGTAAATGTATTAATAATGACATATGTCAAAACTGAAATAAATGACAATTAAAAAAAATAAATTCTTTAATTATATGATATTAACATCATTAAAAAAATTCAAATTATTGCGTTCAGATTAAAAAATTCACCAATGATTCATTTATGGGTCTTTTTCTTATTTTATATTACTTATATTAACCCCTGGAGTGTAAATTAGATGTTTTCACAGTATTAGTTAGTGGGGATAAATAAGGGTTAAACACAAAACATATGGATAAAAAAATAGTAAAAATATTTTAACTTTCATTGGATAAATATATTTTAACATATAATCTTAATATATTCTAAATAAATAAACTTTTATCAATTTATACAAGGTAAATAATTTATATTATTATAATATTTGGTGAAATTCTAGAAAATTCCCATAACTCTTCTATAAAATAGAACCCATTATTCTCATTTTAGTACAATTAAAAAACATTTTTGGAATGGAAAATATCTAACTCAATCCCCTTCTATAATTGCTACCCACATTATAGGGATCTTAATTTTTTCATAACACCATCTGTATGGCTCTTAAGCACTTATGAAACAATGGATTTATAAAGAAGAGGTGTAGTTTTTAATTAATTTTATAAGTTATGATTCTTATATCTCCCAAATAAAATATTTTTCAACACATATAAAATATTAAATATAATATAATAAAAGTAATTTAATACTATTATTTTAATAAAAGCACGACATTCTATCTCCCATTACATTATATGGGAGAATAATTGATCATTAGTCTGTAAGATGGACTACCACCTCGTGAATTGATGACATTAAATTTCCATCAACATCATTCAAGGCTGGTTATGAAGTTTGGATTTTACCTTTTATATGATATTTATGAAATATTTATAATTATGAAAATATAATACATTATTTTTTATGAACATTCCATGAGAATAAAAATGATAATGTTGTTCAAGCGTACATGTGAATAATAACATCCAAGAAGCAATGTGATTTTTTATTTATCACAAAATCACAAGGATGATATATATCTATAAATTTAAATTAAATACATGATATAAATATTATTATGGTAAAAATAAAATTATTCTTTACTTATTTCCATTATTATAATTGGAAAATTAAAACATTACTAATCCATACATTCAACATGCAGTCTTATTGATTGTAACATTGTTTATTTTTTATAACCATACATAAATGTTTGATTTAATATTTTAGTTGTTTCATAAAAATGTTAATCATTTGATGAATATTATTCATCATATAATGTATTAATAACTAATTTGATAATATAAAACATTCCAAATTCATATTTGATTATAGTACTAAATATCATCAAAATGTCTGACTTAATCATAAATAAATATAGTAATTGTTATAACATGATAATAAATTATATAAAATAAATAATAAAAATGAAAAATTTTCTAAATAAAGTTAATAATTAACATATGATTATTATTTTGTGATATAATTATTTTCTACGGGGTCTCGAACTCGAGCTAAGGTACTTCTTAACTAAGATATCATTTTAATTGTTTTAATATTGCATTATTCTAAATTTTTCTATCTCAATATTATATTAAAAAATGGATTTAATGAATGTATTTATATGGAAAATAATGTATCAAAATGAAAATTTTACACTTTCAATAATTTTTTTGAAAAAAAGTGTTTTTTTGTTTTATTAAAGGCACTTTCTTTTAAAAACCTTATTTTAAATTTATTATTTCATTTATATTTACATAATGGAAAAATGAACGTTTTCCTAATCTCTAAATGCGTGAACTTATTTCAACAATTTCATGAATCCTTGAGGGATTTAATATACTTCTATAATAACAATATTTTAATTTCTAATAATATGTTTTCATTTGAGATTTTCTATTTTTTTAAATGATTTTTTTAAATAGAAATTTATTTTTCCTCAATAATATTTTTTAGGAATGTTTTTTGTGTTATTATTATATTTGGTTTCTCAGGTATTTTTTTGTATGGGTGGTTTTGTGAAAATACAACGGTTTGAGATCCCATTATATCACACCTATTATATTGGTAATCAAACACTGTAAAATTATGAGGTTTCTACAAAGAGATTATTAGAATTTACTAATATTCTTACTCTCAAAAGTAACAATGATGGTTACTCCCTATAGATATAAGATATATACAATATTTTTAATAGTGGTAGGTAAAATGATTCGCATGTTACCTACTTACCATTTATATTATTGAATATTGATTTTCATTAAAAAAAATTTATTTTAAAAAATAAAGATAATAATATATTTAAAAAGTTGTTTCCTTTTTCAGGGTAAAAAAGAATGGTTTTATGAAATATTTTTATGAGTTTTCACTGGACTAATGGTTTCCATAATTTCATGTCTCATACAATATTTTTATGATCAACCCAATTTTTAATATTTTTTACTAGATATTAATAAATAGTTGGGATAAATAATAGAGAATAGAGGAATCCTTGAATATTTTTTATAAATAGAAACAATGTATTATTTTAATCTAATTATTTTGTGGATGAAATTGATACTTATTATATGTGTCCAATATAAATGTTTTGGGTTAAAATTTAAGTATTTTTACTATTATTCTAAAACTATAAACCAATATGATATTTTAGAATGAAATAAATTCAATTATTGTATAAATTTACTAGAATATGTGATGTTTATGGTTGGGACATTGCTATTAATCTTGGTTTTCTATAATGGTTATTAGATGAAAGTTTTGGTCACATGTTTGAAACTAGGATATGAAAGCCATTGTTAGATACCTCAAGGTATTTATAAGGATATTTCTAGAGATGTATCTACAGATAATCCTAGGAATATTTAATTTATAGAAAATTGTCTTTAAAATTTGGAAAATGATAGTGAGAATATTTTCCTAACAATACGTCCATATGTGGACACTAAAAGTGGACGTGATTCTGAATCGGATTTATATATAAAAAATAACCTAAAACCACTATATTGAGATGAACATTATTCATAACATGTGTTCTGAAATAGACATTACTACACATCAGGTTTGTCTCTCCTTGCTGATATTCATTGAGAATTCACAGAATCATCATAAACCATCACGACAGATTTAAATAGACAATGAATATGAATATCCTATGATAGACCTGTGGTTTTAT
This sequence comes from Viscum album, assembly GCA_963277665.1. NCBI lineage: Eukaryota > Viridiplantae > Streptophyta > Magnoliopsida > Santalales > Viscaceae > Viscum > Viscum album. The sequence goes on from OY728143.1 coordinate 1,024,298,611, forward strand.
AGTTTAATGAATTGTTTTTTATGAATTAGATTTAATATATATATATATTTTTTGGGATTTTGTGGTTTCCAACTATTAATTGTATTTCTGAAACTATGTTTTATATCATAATCAATGTCTAGAACAAGAAATAATTATGTTAAAATGCAATTTGATGGAAATATTTTTTAATATGAGAAACCAAATTGGATTAGGACTAGGTACAATGATATTTTTATTATAAAAAATCATATTTGAAGAACTATGATTAACAATGTTAACCTTCGTGATATTCCTAACACAAAAAAAGAGGACGATGTTCTTTTTTGAAATTTCACATGGAAATGAACAATATGTAATGATGATATGGATTATTATTGGTCTAGAAGCATAGAATAATAACATTGTAGAATATATCATATCGAGGTGAATATGTTATATATATTTGTTAAATAGGGTCATATATTGATCAATTATTAAGGATATAAATTAATTATCTATGGAGAACATGGGAATTGAAAAACTCAATTCCCTACCCTAATAATTTACTTTAAATCCAAAGAAGCACATATTCTATTATAATCAATGAAGTGGAAGGATTGATGTAATTATTTACTTGGGATAAATACTTACAAAATATATAAGGACTATTTAGTCGAAGTTTTTCTTTAAGGAAATGGTGGAGTATGCAGAATTGTAATTTTAACCTAGAAATGTGACTTACTGAAAATGATATATTTTACATAAAACTTATGATTAATGGAAAAAATATTAATACATCACTGATGTTTATAAAATGTTGTTTTGTTTGGATAATTATGTTTCAAATAAGATTTATGTATGTTGGTTTATACATATTAACATGGAAATATATTAATGATATAAAAACAATTTTGTTTGTGCTATCATTTATTGAGTTTATGGCATTCATAGTTTTAAGAAGTACATAATATAATATTCAGAACAAGAAATAATTCATGTTTTAAATATGGCATTATGGAAACTATGGTTATTACTTTGTTTTAATGGAATTCATGATGACAGTATTAAAATTCAGGGTATTTGAAAACCATAGGGTATAATATTCTATATGTGGAACAATGTTAATTTGATTTTGAGAAGTTTAGTGAAATTATTTACATGGTTATGGATTTTAACCATTTGTAGAAATGACATATGTAATAAATTTAAGAAATGGTTTAAGTTAAACAACAGATTATGATTTATAAATTGTATATTTATCTCACAACAAGAGGACTTATTCGTGTTGGATAACATGTGATAACCATTTTCCTCGGATTTTAACAAATTGCTGATGGAATGACCTTTATACTATTTATGGATATCATAATTGTAAAATTAATCATATTTTATTATAGTAAGAGATGATGTTTAAAATTGATCAAGGAATAGCCAACAAAAGATATTGTTCACCTAAAAAGGATTTAAGGAAATAATATTAATGACCTTTTGAAAATTAATCAATGATAGAAAAAGATTCTTGAAGTAAAATTTTATCTGGTTGTCATCATTTGTGATGGAAGCAATGAAATTTTACAAGACCCTTTGATCTATGGATTTATGATTGCTAAATGTTTCTTAACCATGATCTATATCACTCTACATCAATATTTTAGAATTATTTTTCTCTTCATGTCCATATTTTTTACTTTCCACCTTTCACCTACATAGTGGAAAAATGGTTATTACTTACTTTGGGAAGCTATTATGTTTCTAACATTTATTTTTAAGTGATTTTTTAGTATAAATTTTTATGGTGTGGTTTTAAAAAAAATTTAATTATCACGTATTTAAACATTTATAACCTATAAAAAATTTTCGGGAGAAATTCATTTTATTTTTTGGTAGAATGTAACACACTAAATTTTTTTGAATTAATTTTATCGAAAAAGTAAAAATTAGATTATCACTTGAATTTTATGCTACACCAACTTTTTAATTTTTTTTATACACAACCATGTGTTGATTTCACTACACAAAACACATATATTGACTTATGGAACACAAGTCAACATGTTTTTCTTTTGTTACACACAATGATGAATTCCTTTGATAGTTTTCATTACACGAATGTCTGTGTTTTATAAAACTACAGTATAAAATTAATATTATTATTATAATGTTAATATTGTTTTCAAAAAGTGCTTATAATAGAGGGAATGAATATGATTAAGTATGTCATCATAATATGATTTACATTTATTTATTCATATCATTGGTGATGAATTAATTATAAATGAAAATATAAACAAATTATAAGGGAAGTTTTTTTGTTAAAAACAATTTTTATACACAAGAGTATTTTTATTTTAATAAATTAAATTATGTTCTTTTAGTGAATGAGATTAATAATATACAAATATTATATATTTTATTATTTTTTTTACATTTATCCGAAATATTTTATAGGTATAATAAAACAAAAAATACAATTTTATGCATAAACAACTATTTTTTTCAACATCCAGCTTTTTAAAAATTTAATGGTGGGACTATTTTGAAACTAAATTTAAGAAAATTTTATATATTTTATTATTCAAAATAAAATTAATTTTTTAAATGAAAATATAAAAATAAAAAATATGGTCAATTTTTAGTATTTTATTAGGTAGTGTTATTTTTTTATTAGTGAAAAATAAAATATTTTAATTGAAAACATGATTTTCAACTAAATAAATTATAATTTTAAATTACAATTTCAAGAGGTTTTAACGAAACTATTTTCAAATTATAAAATATATTCTTATAATTAAGGTAATTATAATCATTATCATATTTTATTTACAAATAATAATGTAGTAATATTTTGAAATTTTTTACTTTGAAACCATGTTTTCTCATTCTGTCAGCGAGATAAATTTTAACATACTTTATAAGAATAATTTGATTCTAATTTTGAAGAATGGGTTACATATTTTGAATATTAATCACATATAATTTATAGTAATGTCAAATTATTTTATGATAAAAAATATTTTTTTGGAAAAAATTGTAATTAATTATTATTTAGGTAAAATGAGTTTACATAGTGGTTAAACATATTATATTAATAGTAAAAATGCCACCAAAATGAACCAAATCATATAATATGGAACTATTTTGATATTAATGAAATATTATCAGATATTATGCATTTGTGTGGAACTATTCTATGAAACAGTCACATATAATCCATTATGAAAAGAAAAATACAAAAAAATACACCCTTCTTATTTTTTTATATAATGCTTTGGGGATAAAAAAAACTAATTTTTTTAGTTATAAAAATATTATATTTATATAATAATAATTTAACTCTTATTTTTATAGATTATATAATTATATTAAATGATTATTAAATACCAACACATAAATTATTTAGTTAATAACCAAATTAAAACAATGAATCAAACAAATATTACAAGTGAATAAAACTGATAAAATTGTTGTGTTACGTTGGTTTTATAGATTAATATTTAATTTTATACAGCCTTTAATATAAAAAATCCAAATTCTATTATTTTCGTGATCTTTTTTTTAAATAAATATAAATTATTAATATTTAAATTAACATTAATGGTATTTTATAATAGATGGTATTTTATTAACTGATTTAAACTTACTAAAAATAAAAAGTTTTGTAAATTGATTTTCAAATTATAATAAATATAAAATATGGTCTATTAAGTAACCAATTATTCTAATATAACTCGTATAGTTACTTTTAAATTGAAAAAAAAAACATTGTTAACATGGTTATAGTTTATGTAATATTTTACACATTACTTGAGCATCTATTAATATTAATTTCCCAAAAATGATGGATTGAAATTGTGTATATTAGTTATATTATTTATAATTAGTGGGTTAAAATTATATGTTAAGGAACATTTTATTTTTCTCTTAATGGTTCAAATATATAAGTTAGAAAACAAGTTACCAAAATAAAAACAAAAATCGTAAAAGTGGGTAATCAAAGCATCTATGGAACGAAATTATAAAAATGCATGTATAATTCTATGGTAGATATTTTATTGGAAAATTGATTTCATTCTACCGATTATTTTAAAAATTTTGAGACACATTAGGTAATGGATTCTTCTAAATAGGGAATACTTTTGAGTATTTTCTAGAATGGCACTCCTCCTCAACAAATAAAGACACTCACTCTCTCCAATTTCCACACTTCCAATGAAATTTGGCTCAGTCATTACCTACCCAAATAATCTCCCAACATCTGTCCTCTCATATTAGAAGACTTATTGTTTTATAAATAAAACTATGTAAGTCATTTTGGGAAAACCAAAATGTGATACCCAAAAATGTGGTAACATTCTTCAACGATCACGTTTTTTAACTTCATTATTTAAAAAAATAGCTTCTATATCATTATTATATAATTACTCCATTTTATTAAAAATAATTATTTTATTTTATTTTATTTTATGACCTATAACATCACATATTTCTATAAAAATGGATATCGAATCCTCGTTCGTGTGTACATCAAACTACAGCCTCATGAACCATTGTCCATATTTCTTTCATTACCACCATTCAATTTTGGGAATAATGATAATTCTACAATTTTTATATGGTCTATATGATATTTATTATTCATATATGATTCTATATTTATTATATCAAAAATTCCTTTATAATTTCCATTTGTGGTAATATAATATCATCATTTGTGGATGTGTGGACTACCACTTTCAAAATGATATGGTTCATTGATGCTTTACATTGAATATATTAAGAATGTGTTTATTTAAAAAAATTATTTTTATAAAATAATAATTATACTCTAAGGATATAATATTTATCATTTAATTTTATTTCATTCAATTTGATATGAAAATGGAAACAACATTCGCGATTATGATGAACCTACCGTCTTATTGAATGGTGTATTTCATTTTCTATTTCAATAATTTGTATATAATTATAAATATGTATATAATTAATATAATATATATATATATATGTATCATTATTTACATTATTTAAATAATTGTTACATAATCCAAGTAACAGTAATATGAATAACAAGTCAAAAACATGTAAAACATCAATGATATTACCCAAAACATATCATTACATTGAATTTTTAATAAACATATTATATAATGTCATAATAAAAAAACATGTTATATGATATATAATGATTTGTTTAAATGGAAGATTTATAATAAATTTATATTTATTATAAATTATTATTTAACATATATGAGAAAATCACGACTTAAGGCATGGGGAATTGTATTATCACTTGTATTTCTAGGATACATATTCCATAGTCACCATTAATTTCATTTTTTTTTGTGTATATATATCACTATTAAATGATATGTCATGATTTAAATTTATATAATTATATTAACAATTTAAAATTTTTATATTATTTCATGTATGCCATGATTCAAAAGTTATTCAAGTAGTTAGGGACTTTTGACTCAGTTTTTCGTTCAAGAGACACATGTCATAGTAAGAAACTCATTCTTATATATGGAATATTCAAATCCTAGGAATATATTTTAGGATTTTTATAATTATATTATTTGGTATTTTTTCTATCAAATTTAATATCTCCCTTTTAGGGTGTTTACTGCTAAGAATTTACCAAATCATTATGACATTTATGTCCCGATTTATATTCTATGAGACACATGTTACATTATGAATCTATATTATTTCATGAGGAGCATATACAACCACTATGACATTTAATATCTTAAATTTACTCAACCATGTGATATTTTAATTTTAATTTTATGTTACTAATTTTTTTGATTATGATTCAAGCTTACAAATGTGGTCAGAGTTTTGTGTTACAATGTCACTGTTTATTGGTATTTTTTATCCATGATGTTGAAATATGATGTTCAAACTATCATTAATTCTCAAAAATTTATTATATATTGGTTTCTTATGATATCTACAATTAATGGAACTATTTTTCAATGCATTGTACTTAATATAATTAAGAATGTGTTTTTTGATAAATATTCCCTTATTTTTCTATTTTTTCAAATGTCTATTCTATTGAAGTCCCATTTATTCTAAATATTTTTTAATTAATGTTTTAATTAAATTAGTAAGATCAATTTCATAAAAAATTATTTTAAAAATTTCCCATTCTTTAAATGTTCATCCAAATGATTTAAAATATAACTTTTTATGTTTTTAATATTATTTTGAATGAAAATTATTTTCAATATTTATTATGTTTTAAAATGTGTTTTTATTTATGAAAGGATATTTTCATCAAAAAATGATTTTAAAAAATATTTTAAAAATATTTTCAATATAACATGAAATATTTTAGTGTTACTTATTCCTTACCAGGATGAAATCCATGAATACCATTCATAACTATTATTTGAATGGTTTATGATTTGATGGAATAATTTTAATAACACATATTTATTTTCCACATAATATAAAATTATTAAATTTTCATGATTTTTTCATATGTTATGTGTTGATGAGATTAATATGATACATATATCTTAAGTATGGTTAATGAAATTATGTCATGTATAGATACCCATTTGTTTTAATGGGTAATGATATGATGATTTTTTGTGATATTGTGGAAAACAAAAGAATGCTTTTATTATGTGATGGGTGGAAAATATACATCACTCTATTTCATTTTGTAACGATATATATATCATGAGATAATGATAAGAAACATGTCAATGGGCATGATCTACTATGAGATAATTTATTAACATGATCCACTAGGGGAATATAGAGTATCTCGTTCCACTATGGGAATAATGTTTGACTTGATAGACAATAAGGAACAGATTGGGCCAAAGGATCGCGGTGTGTCCCTCCTAGTATGTGTAAGTTCCATGAAGTTCCCTGATAAGATTTGGTATTAAACCTTGAATTATAAAGAATTATTTTTTTCTTATGTGTATCAGAAAAATTATATATCATATTCTTATGTTATTATATCATTTATTATTCTCTTTTATTACCATATTAATCAAGTATTATTATTTGAAACTGATTATTACATGACTCGTGTGTTTGATTTTCTATATTCAGAGTATGATCTTCTGATGTTGTTCTTATGTTTTCATACCTTTGTATTCTTGTTATTCATTTGTGTCACCATTATGTATCTTTATTAAGAATCCAAGATCACCCATTCTTATATTTCATTTCCCTAGGTCATGAAGGAAGGTTTTAATTTGGATTACAAAATTTGATGATATTTGTTGAAGGCATTGAAAACAATATTCCAAGATAGAATATTAGGTATCCATGTTCCCATAAAATTTATACTATTATGGTCATCAAGAACATACATTTTCATTGTGGTGAATATTTATCTAAAATGGTGTAATATCCATGTCTGATAATCCCATATTACTTTAATTCTACGGTGTAATTAAAAATTGGGATATATGAATTATTGATATACATGAATTTAATTGGGGGAATCAGTATATTGGTGGTAAATTATAAAATACATATTAAATATAGATAATATATAGAGAGAATACTTTTTTTTAGTATGTAATAACACCCTATAATAGATTTTATAGGACAACCAAAGTGTTGATCTAGAGATAATGGTTCAACGTGAAGAAGAAAAATAATTCATTTATTTTCAGAAGGATGATATTTCACATTGACATGTTATATAATATGTACTTTAAAAACAATTTTTTATTGTTTTTTAAATAAGGATATTATATTAAATAACATTATTTATATTTCATTATTTTATAAATTTATAGATAACTTATATGGATCAGACAACCAAAATGTTGTTTAGTGAGTCTTGTAATCATATAATGTTCACCTCAAGAGGGTGGATGATTTTTATTTTTAAAAAATTTAAAGATATTTCCCTCTTAAAGAAAATTTTATTTTAGAATATGGAACATTCCTCACTTAATACCGATAATAAAAAATGTAAGGCAATAAAAATAATTTGTAAGAATAAATTTTTTAAGTGAATAAATATTCCAAAAAAACATAATGAGACAATGTGATTAAACTAACTAACTACATGGTTTTGGATAAAAACATTAAAATACTATATAAGTTTTATTAATGGATATCCATTTTCTAATCCACCAAACAATATTCTTTTATTCCAATTTAATAGGGGTATATATTCTTAATATACTATAACAATAATCAATCAAATTTCTCTTTGATCATGGAGATTATGTGAATCAAATTTTAACCTCAAAAGTTTATTGTTCAATTATTTTCAGTAAAATTTACATATCCCCATAAATCCTTCAATCTAATGATATTATAATATATTTCTTTTATCATCATATATTCATTAAACAATGAAAAAATAATCTTATCCTAATACTTTTTTCATTAATAAATAATAGATTCACAAGTTCCTTTCCCTAAAATTTTAATAATAAAGTGTTATAATATTATAATAACGATGATAAAGTTATGAAAATTTACATTAAAAACAAAAATAAAATAAAATATTTTAGTAAAAAATAAAAAAAACTTATTAGAATATCTATTTTTTGAGAGAGTGAATAAATAAAAAAAATATATTCAAACATGTTTTAACTGTTTTAGTATATAGTCTTGATGGTCACAATCCATAATCCTATATGATGTGTGTAACAAATGTATAAAAATATTTACATGTTAATTTAGTGGAAAATTTTTAATGTAATTACATATTATGGATTTTAATGTTCTTCAACTTGATTAAAATTTATATAGTGACACTTAACTAAATTCAAAAAAATAGAGTTGAAATATAGTGCTCCGGATGATGTTAATTTTTAATATATATTTCATTATTAATTAAGAAGGTAAAATTTTAAATAGAAATAAAATGCACTAAAATTCATCTTTTTAAAAATATAAAATGTACTTTTATTAATAAAAATTATGTATATTGAAGATTTTATATTATATATTTAATAAACATTAACATTTTTTTGATAATAAAAAAACATTATAAAAAGATAATTAAAATAAATAATAATAAAACATCTTTTTATAAAAAACTATATTAACGTTTTGATAAGTAATGATTTATTTTGAAAACGTTTTCCCACATACTAAATAAAAATTCCAATAGAAAACATTATTCCATTATAAATGAAATTGTGTAAATAAATTATCATTTTATCCTTCTTAATTTTCACTAAACATTATATCCCTTTTTAATTAATAAAATGAAATTAATTGAGTTTAATATTAATTACAACATGCTTAATAGAAAACAATAAAAATCATTTCATAGGATTAAAAATAAAAATATATGATGAAATTAATATAGTTTTGACCATTTTTAAATCAAATATAATAAATTAAAAATATAATGTATAAATAGAAATATGTCATTAGTTTTTTATCATTATGAAACAAACGAAATGAAGGAATAAATTTTATTTGGGACTTTATCTACCAAAATAAAGAAAAAATAATAAATTTTTAATGGAACTAGGTTAATATGATAAATTGAATACATACTTATTATTTATTTTATGATCATAAAAAGAATGTGGTGTACAATATAAAAGTCATCATAACATAATATTTAAATTTTTATCCCACATTCCCAAATAATTTATAATTTATTAAAATCATCTTTTGAAACTAATTTTATCAACTTATGTACCTATTAGAAAGTGTATTTCGTTCAAGGATACTCTCATGTAATTTATTCCAATTGTAACACAACACCATTTTACCCTTATAATGAAAATAAATATTAAAAGTAAATCAAACATTGTTGATACTGCGTACCAATAATTTGTACTAATCGTTCCTAACACTTTTTATGAAAAACATGAAATAATGAATTTAAAAATTAATAATTTTTTACATCCGATATGTTTTTAAAAGAAAACAATATGAACTGAATATATGAAACCATTAAATGTTTAATGGTTTATTTTCTATATAAATAAACTCAATATCATTTTGAAAAGATTTTTATTTTATAGTGTATATATACACTTGAACTAAAAAAATATTTACTAAAAAAGTATACTCCTTCCATAAATAAAATATCTCGAATGAAAAAATAACATATGTGTAAAATAATCTACCATTGTAGATATATCCGTTTTTTCTCTCAATTGGTATATAATTTTATCATAATTCTATTATTAATATTTATATTTAGATAAAAAAATATGAATTACAATTTAAAACATATTTTTATAGATACTTTTAGATATTTTGAAGGCAGTGTCACATAAATGAATTAGAAATCATCATAAATATAAATTCTTAAAAACTAACATTACATTTAACAAAGTCTACTTTAACCTGATCAATGATCTTCGAAAAAAAAATTATATTTTTTCTCGATATTAGTCATGCATTCCATAATGACTCAAATGTTGGATATTACTTTTCATCATCATTTTAATAAGTAATATAATAAAAATATATTGTTGAAAGGTATGTTTTACTCACATTAAAAGATTATTATTCACTGAATGTGAAGATGTATTCAACTTTCAACACATTTTTTTCTTCCTACATTGACATTATTTTTTAGTACATATTTTTATTGTTATTTTTTCATAATACATTTTAGGTGTCCAGAATTCCAACAATTATTGAAAATTATATTAGAGGAAAGTTTCAAATAATATCATAATAAATATATTTCATGTATATATCTTCTATATATGTTATTTTTGATCCAAAAATAATTCATCTCATACATCATGTACCTCCATTTCATTATTTAAGAAGATATCATCATCTTCATCATTTATTTTCTTATAAAAAGGGGAAGGAGAGAATAACCAACACCTCTAGTAAAAAGAGGCACAAGCCTAAGGAGGTCTGAAGTAATGTATCCCAAGGGAATCTCCCTTTATGAGTTCCACACATTCCAGTTTCAAGAGGTTAACATTCAAGACACAGTAGATGTTAGAGGTTTGGTCGGCCAAGGTGGAATGTTGATCGGACACTTTATTCCCTTCACGCCATGTGTGAATCAATTTGATGTTGCAATCAGGATGCATGCCTAGGAAATTTCTAATAGTGTAGGTTATTCACCATGGGAAGGACCCATCACCCTTAAGGGAATTATACAGAATCAGTGAATCAGTTTCCAGCTCAGAGAGAAGGATATTGGCCAATTGGAATAGGGTGAGGCAAGTAAGGGTGGCCTTGTCATATTCCTGGAGAGAAGAACCACTGCCCAAAAAAGTAGAGAAGGCCATAATGATGGAACCTTTGGATTCTTGAACAATCCCTCATCCACGAATGGTTCTAAAGAGATAGGAGACTTCATAATTAAGTTTCAGACCGCAAGTAGGAGGAAACCAGTGCACCTAGTGGGATCTTGGCACATAACTGGGCATATTGGAGATAGGAAGATTAGGAAACATCCGTTGAAAGGTAGGATCATCCCACCATTCATCAGAGAGCTTGACCAAATCTAGTACTATGTTCCTGATAAGCACAATGATGGATATACCTGAGGATTGAACTCCCTTAAACTTCAACATATTCTGAGCCTACCAAAGGCACCAGCAGGCTGAGTGAAGAACCAGCGTACGCCCGGTCTTCTCCGTGCCACATATACCCAAGCCGTTAAACCAAGTCTCTATAAATGTGGCCATGTACAGGGGCGGAGTCGATGAGGTACAGAATGGGCCAAAATGCACCCCGACCTCCCCTGCCAAATCACCCTCAGAAAATATTTGAGCCACCATCACTTCATGGTTATTCGTACAACAACTGCATCTGGATGACAGGTTGATGCCGCATCACTTGATATTGTCCCACGAGGGTAGTGCATTGTTCCTAATACTCCATAGAATGAAGTTAATCTTCGTTGGAATCATCTTGTACCCCAGGGAATCATACCATCTATCCGGAAAAGTATGAATAGCTGAGATTACCCTAAATTCCCTAGTAGAGAAGGTGCTAGAGCAGGATGGAGTGAAGACACACAGGTTCGCCATATCAGAAATGATAATGAGATCGATCATAGCATTCTGGTCCTTATCATGCACCGCTGAAATGAATAACAGATGCATGGAAGCTTCCTTGAATGTAATATCAGGAGTAGGACACCGTAGAAACCAAAACGCAGTCCCAGCCCAGTTCTTGTGCCAAAACAATAAGGTATCATTACCCACAATCTAGCAGGTAAAGGGCTGAATAGCTAGAATAAGAGAGAGGATCTTGGACTAGAAAGGATATTTCGACCATCCGTCCTGAGCCAAACCCTCACGCCATCGACCCTCCATAGCTTTCCTCAAAGGGAACACTGCTCTATGATCTCCCAGGAAAATTTAGCATGCATGCAACAGATAGTATCACCAAGACTCCTAACATTGAAACCACCCTGCTGGATATGACGCGCCAGTTTGACCCAAGCGGCCCACTGCCTTTTTCCATCCTAGAGAGTGTCCTAGATAAAGATCTCTAAAATCTCATCGATTCTTAAAATAACACCCTTGGGCACAGGGAATGAGGAAAGAGCATGAACCGGGGTGGCTGACAATATGCTATTCACCAATGCAATCTTCCCCCTAAAGGAAAGAAACTGATTCATCCAGTTGAGAACTCTATCCACAATTCTTCCCACCACATGGTCGAAGTCCCTAATCAGGAGCCCCCGAGGAGATGGGAGCACCCAGGTAGTCCATCGGAAAGCTACCTCTCTGCATTCGAATGGAATTACAAAAATACGCGACACACCTACGAGGCACCTTTTGGAAATAAAGAGATTTCTCAGAGCTGTATTGATACTCTGGCCACTCCATCGGAAGTATGTCTCCAGAGATTTGGTGAGACCTCTAACCGATCATCTGCTGGCATTCATAAAAACTATGGTGTCATCCGCAATCATAAGGTGGGCAATGGAAAGAGAGCTCAATCTCCTGCGATAGGTAAATATCTCACCGTTTAACACACACCTGATGATGAGATGAATCAAAACATCCTAGGCTAGGATGAAGAGGCTCAGGGACAAGGGGTCCCCCCTGTCTTAGGCCGCGAGAGGCCTTGAAGAAACCGTGCATTTTACCCATGTAGGATACCTCTATCAATAATGAACTGAAGCACCTGAAGAAAAGATCAGTAGACCCGAGAGAGAACCCCATACCTGAAAAGACCATGTTGATGAATCTCCACTCGATCCATTCATACACCATTCTCATATCAATCTTAATGGCCATGTTTGATCCATTTGTTTTGATATTGAGGTCCCTGAAGAGATCTTGGGCTAAGGCGATTTCACCTGGGATGCACCTACCCTTCACGAAGACGTGTTGTTCGAGGGACACCCATTCTGGGAGGTGAGGTGCAATCCTAGAGTTGATGATACTTGCCAGAATTTGTAAGGCATTATACACATACTCACATCTCTGGAGTGGGTAAGGGATGAAGGATTATTGATCTTGGATATAAGAACCAGAGTGGTGGCAGATGCAAACCGCAGCATGATCCATCCATAGAAAAAATATTGAATTTCCACAGTGAAATCATGCTCAATCACATCCCATGCACCTTTGTAGAACGAGCCTGGGAACACATCTGGGCTTGGCACACTATCTGAATTAATGTTCATCATAGCCAAATGAATCCTAGAATCATCAGGGATGGCTCCCTATATCTCATTGACAATTGTTGTGACGACGTTAAGAATAGCTTCAAGAATGTCCTCATTACTCCCTAGATAGCCATTAGGCATTCGCGGGATGGGACCTGCCAGAAGATCGGAGAAAAAAGTATGAGCACTAGCCCCCCACAACATCCTCGTCCTCCAGAGAGGTGCCATCATCCAGCACAATTGAGGGGTTCAGATGACCCTTCTGTTCTTTGATGCATACATGGAAGAAGGCATTATTGTTTTCCCCTCCCTTAACCATTTATTTCTAGATTCGTCCCTTGCCACTTTTTCTTTCCCAAGAAGAAGATCAGAGAGGGCATCCTTCTTCAAAGCTAACTCCTCAAAAGAACTGTCATCCAAAACCTCCTCCAGGCTTGTTTTGAGTCTGTTGACTACATACCTGAGCTCATCAAGATCCTTTCTGATGGGTGGGAGAGAATTAGCCTAATACTGGAGTTCCCTCTTCATCCTTCTTATTTTATCATGCAGAGCTATCCACGGATGACCGTGGTGAGGACCTGCCCAGGCCATACTAACCAGCTGATGAGAACCGAGCTGAGAGATCCAGTGCTGGTACAATCGGAACCTGGAATGTTTATCATGTCACGAACCAACCTGGGTCGACTCTGAACCGGTCACCCAAGGTGGTCCGCGACACAACCTGAGAGGCATTCCTGATCCTCCCTGGCTGGCGACAAGCACCAGGGCATCAAAAGAGGTTGTGGAAATGATTTCTCCCAATATAAATAAATATGTCTACAAAGATAATACAGAGCAGTGAAGAAAAGATAAACTAAACAATGTGACTAAACAGGAGTATGAGAAAAATAAAACTGAACAAACACGACATCTGAACAAACTCCGTGTGACCTTGCGAGTCACTCTCTGACTCAAGGATCAAGCGTCGCCCTAGGCGAGCGCACTCAAGCTATAGCCTGTACGAACACTAAAAACAGAAAAGAACTATAGGTGTGAGTATTAAAACTCAGTAGGCTAGCCTGATATCTATTCCCAATGCACTACCTTTAAAATAATAGAAACATCATTTCAAGTTTGAACTACAGTTTATAAAAGTAAGTTTTTCTAAGTATTCTACTTAAAAACAACGTATAAACCATTTCCCTTTACCATTTCCAAATTTGGGTTCATTTCATTAGTGTCAATGGATTTTTAGGAAAAGGGAAAGTGATGTTTATATTTTCAAATTTTTACAAATAGGAATAAACACTTTCTTTTGAAAACCATTTTTAGAAACCTAATAAAAATCAATTTACCACTTTCCAAGGGAAACAATACACCAGAAATGCACAAGTAATACACACAGCAAGGGCAGCGTAGGTATACATATGAGCATCATAATCACTACTTCAAGCAACAAAAGCTGAATAGACATGGTTGAACCTAGGAGATCTAGAATAAACCAGAAGACACCAACACATGAGAAATCATCCTTATCGACATGTCATGATGAAATAAAAACACACAATACGCTCATCCATCCTCTTTCAGGCTGGTCGAGGGAAAATCCCATAGTAATAAACCCAATATATCCACCTATTATGGGCCACTGGTCAGAACCATAACCTACCAGTGCAGTAATCATTCTTAGAATATTCTCTCAATATTCCAGATTCCCATGTCTCAAGTGTTTGGAAAAGGAGTGAGCCAACTGATGCCAACCGAGCATCCAATCATATAAATATATATATAAAGCACAACAAGAATCACCCCAAGCCACTCTGTGGAACAACCTCTTGCCTATAAACTACTCATGTACCTAGGAGCCTCTAAGCGCGGCCTCACGAACAGTCAATTTCAACCAAGGCATGAGAGTTAACCTATGAAGGTTTTTATCAAAACATTTTCATAGTTTTCCATAAAGTGCGAAATGGGCATTAAACACCTTTCACAATCACCACACTCAAAAAAATACAACTTCTTTATAAGACCAAAACCTGTTTAAAACCATTTAAGGTACCCCCAAAACACTACTTCACAGGCTGAAAATATTTTTATAAACCAAAGAAAATCAAAACATTTAATTTTACAAAGAACCATTAAGATCCAACCAGACAATTTCTCAAAAGAACTAATGTACTAGTTCATGCTTCAAAATAGGTCATTTCGAATTAAACCAGAGCTCTATTTTACATTCCGTGATTTATGTTTAAAATCTAAACAGGCCTTTTTTTCATTATTGGGTGTCTTCTCGTCAAGAATATATTTCATGTGTCGTGTATAAAATAAACGGCTCTTTTTACACTAACTAATTAATTAAAAATTAACTATCTTATATTAAAATTAATTATTGTATATTATCCCACATTATTTAGAAATAATAAAATATTTATTTTGAAAAATTAGTGTGCTAAAATAGCCGGAAATAATGTAGCTTAAATTTTAAAAGCAGTGAAAAGGGAACCTACCTCAGATACACGATCCGATTTAATGACACACGTTTGAAACAAATCTCGGTAAAGTCTAGCACCCTACATTATAAATATCGAGGACTCAAAAACATACAAAAAATCACTAGAGCATGTGAAACCATGCATCGAGGAGAAACACTCACCTCGAAACTGAAGCGCGACGACGACATAAACACGAGACCACTTCGTGAGGGTTTTAAAACATCAAAAACCTACCAAAAATAATTTAATAAATTTTTTAGAAATTCATAAAACATTGACTAGAGGCACAACAAGGTTCTATGTCAAAACACACCAAAATTTACACACACACAAAAAATACTTTAAAATTAACTACACAATAAGACCATTTAAAACATGACTTCAAATGTCAACTGCATACCAAATCACTAAACATAAGATTGCACTAATAATATTTAACAGGCATACGATGTGTGAAAACATAAAATTAAGGTTTATGAAATTAATGGGGATGTGCAAGGGGATTCTGACCATGGATACACGACGCGATGACAACGCTCGCTCATAATCGAGGCGTGACGACAACTCTTACTCAGAATCGCTCCGTACGGGTTCGAAAAACTCAAACCTACCAAGAGAATCCAAAAATCAACAAACCAAACCGTAAACAAACAGAACATCTATCACCAAAAAAATAATAATTAGAATAAAGGAGTCTACCGGTGGGGTGTCGGTGGGGTTGGTCAGAGTAGGAGTCTAGGGAGGCAGTAGGGAAAAGGAGGAAGGGGTCGGCGCCAGATAACAATGAAGCAGGGGTATTGCTCCTGTAGGAAAACACAACAAAGGGGTCACACTGACAGGAGGAGGCGGCGTCAAAATGGATCGCGCCAAGAAAAGGTTGCACCAAAGGAGAGGAGGCCGCTGGCTAAGGGGATTGTCGGAGGGAAGGAATGAAAAAGTAATTATGATAATAAATAAAATAAAATAAAAAAACCAGCTATAAGGGTTGGGGTTCCATCGAGCTGGGAGGTGCAGACGGAGATTGTCAGGGTTAGCCGGGTGCTCTGGGGGACGGCAAGTTTCTAGAGAAGAAACTGGCAGGGGGGTTGGCACTGGAAAATGCTGTGGCAGGGGAGGTGTGCTGAGAAGGAGGAGAGACGGAGGTCTGCGGGGCTGGCCGGAAAGACGACGACCGTGAGGGAGGAGGAGGCTGGGAGGTCACCAAGGGTGATGCAGAAGGGAAGGAGTGAGAGGTTGGGTCACTAGAACATGGTGTTGGGGGTGCGTCGGTTGAGCGATGGGCAAGGAGGCTGAGGGTCAGGACGGAGAGTGGCATCGGGCTGTATGGTTGCGAGGCGGAGGGTGCACTGCTGTGAAGGAGGCCAGGGCAGGAGCAGGTGTGCAAGGCTGCAGGAGCGCTGGTGGGTGAAGCAATAACTAGTGGAGCGCAATAGTGGAGAAGGTGGCGACTCGTCCTGCTAAAGTGCAGTAAGGTGGATTTAAAAAGGAGGGTAATTAGGGTTTGGGGAAAAAATAAAAATAAAATAAAAATAAAATAAAATAAATCTTAAACGTAACAAATAAATAAAATGAAATGAAACCACAATTAATGATGAAAATAAGCAAAATACTAATATTCATAATGACAATAATACTAACAGAATGATAAAATGTTTTCCAACAATTTTAATTAGAATTAATTTTAAAAGACATTCTAAATTGACATCTATTAATTTATTTTAATTCATCAAAGCCGAAAAGGCCACGCAGTTGCATGGGCGAAGCCACGCAGTGTCGCGCTCCGCCCGCACGTCCAACGTTTTCGAACACAAAAGTGTTATTTTTATTGAAGACACAAAAATCTCATCCGAGACTGAACGCGAACCAGAGAAAAATAATTCAAAACCAAAGAAATCATAAAATAAAATAAAAACACGGTTCGGGACGTGACAATTCTCCCCACCATAACACTTTCCGCCCCCGGAAAGCCACAACACTATCCAGTTGATCGATCGACGCCTAAGGATTATACATTAACAATATCCAACCTCTTAACCAAAGGACATTTCATCAACCATCTATGGGACTCAACCTCATTTCCCGAAAAGACCAACAGTAGATGGGAGGCCTGAATGGACTCCCCACCATAAGGACTCCACTACCACCCAATAATGACTTAAGAGAAAACTCAAAAAGACTCATGGTGGGTCTCCCCACCATAAAGAACCAACCTACAAGCTCCCAACCATAAAACCAACCTAGACCCGTACCAGGCCTTACTCAAGCTAGAAAGAGAATAGCAAAAACATTTAAACCACTTACTCTCGTCCGGAAGGGACAAGAGTTAGTTTGAAAAGTCAACGCAAATAAAAAACCCTTACTCCATGGGCAGTAAGGGAGGGCCTAAGGATAGGATCACTGAGACTACGATGGACGACTACTCACGACCCATCACTTTGTGATAAACACAAACCAATGATGTAGCCGATTTATATCGGTGGTCCTTGCAAGGCCAATAATCGGTGACTAGAATCCTAAAAGTGCACCATTACTGACATTGCGTGAGGGATAAGTCTATCACACCGCTTTTGAGACAAGAGGAGAATTACAACGACAATGAATCCAGAGAAACACCACCAAAACTGTCTCACCACACAGTAGAAACGTAACCTTAACTAGACTCCATAAAATTTCCCGGGGGTTCCTGACTATGTGATGGATTCACATCGAGTCCTTTTGGATGGAGCTCTATTGGATGAAGCGTCTCCTTCCTCGCAGTCAGGATATGATAATCCCAATTAGAAACATACATCTCTATGATTTGACAAAAAAAAGGACAAGATTTTATAATTAAAAAACATACCAGCATTGAATGTCGGAGTTTGACAAAAGACCCATGACATTCCCATACATTTCAAACCCAAAACACCATCAGTACAACTACAACGATAAATTATCCCTTAAACTGAAAGGAATATTACACTAGAAACTTTGGACAAAGACCCAACAAGACATTACTTCTGAGAACTTCCTCTGCGACGCTTCCTCACAACCCCCCGACAAAATCGTCGAAACTGACCCAGGTGTCCACATGTGTGGTAGGGCATTGGAGTGCTTGGGAACGATGACTTCTTGTGACCCTTCTTGCCACACTGATAACACACAATAATCTCTCACTTTGAAGAGGTTGATGAAAGATCTCGAGGCCTCTTGATTCCACAACCTTCTCTATCCACTTCCATTTTCTTACTCATTTCCCTTCCAAGATCTTCACCACTTCTCATAGGGATCGAAGGAGGGAGAACTACTTCGAGCACTCCTGTCATCATGGCTTCGACATGAAAATCTTGTCTTGCCACATCGACAAAAGATGTTAGGTTGGACTCTAACACCTTCGACTGTAGATTAGGGTGGAGACCTGCCTTGAAGCGTCGAGCCTTTATGGGGTCATTCGTGGCATAATCTGAATCATAAGGGACTAGCTCCACAAAGCAATGGAAATAATCTAACACGGATTCTATCTCCCTACTGCAGACAACACATCTTCATCCCCTTTCTCACCCTTTCTTCCTCATAGAAATACTGGTGAATGAACAAAGCCTTGAAAAACTCCCATGTAATATCTTGACAGGGCTTGTTCCGAGACACCGACTTCCACCACATCCATGGTGAACCTTCAAGCATGAAGGTCACAAACTTGACCTTCAACGACTTGGGAAACTCAATGAGGCTAAAGTCCCTTTCAATCTTCTACATCCACTCCTCTACCACAGAAGTTTCTACTTGACCATAAATGAGAGGTGGATCCATCTTCTGAAACTCAAGCATAAAATCCTTAGGTTGATCAACCGTAATACGATCACCCATAAAAGTTTCAAAAGGATAAATGTTGGGAAAGGAAAAGTCAAAACTCATTCAAGGCCAACTCAATGAGAGAATAAAAACCTCAAAATGAAACACTGCATAGGTGATAAGTACACAACACAAGGAAGCAAGTTATCATAACATCAAAACTTTTATCTTTGAAAACATCTTTAATTTAAAAAGAGCTTGTTGGGTTAAACCCTCGCCATTGATATTATTTAGAGTCCCACTCACATGCATGTACCCATGCCACCCTGGGAATCCATCCACCATACCAGAAATCCATCCACATTTCCAACATACTACAATGCATGTGAGCACTCATATGAACACCAAGGCCAAACAAAGAAACCTTACTTTTCCCAAAAGTAAATCATTCATACCACTTCTTTTAAAACAATCTACAAATTAAACATGTCATTTCAAACAACCATTTTTTATTACATTTTTTTTCAAAACCAACTTTTCTGATTCAAATCAATTTTAGAAAACAAGGGAAACCCAAAACAACTCAAACAGGGGAATAGTGTCCGTGTGTGACTTGACCATATGGTTGGCGGCCATATGCCAAACACGTCACTAACACAGAGTGCCTTCTTGGAACATGCCCCTAGCTCTGCATGGATTGCCATGCCGTGCAGGTTAGGAGGAATAGTGTCCAAACTCCCTTTGTCCTATCCCAATCACAAAACATTACCATAAAAACCCAAACAAAAAAATAAACTGGACTTCCCCTGGAAACCTGATGATCAATACGGGCGAGAGTTCGCGACGCTCTTCTCGTACAGACCCCTCAAGTCGCAAAAATCATACTCCGTCTACCTTGACATCCCAAATAACAATGGGAGCTCTAAAAAGTGAGGTCTGATAAGAGTTGACCTCCTCTAATACCATTTTTTCATGAACCAACCCGGGTCGACTCTGAACCGGTCACCCTAGGTGGTCCACAACACGACCCGAGAGGCGTACTTGATCCTCCCGGGCTGGTGACAAGTGCTAGGGAATCAACAGAGGTTTTGGGAACGATTTCTCCCAATATAAATAAATATGTCTTCAGAGATAATACAGAGCATCGCAGAAAAGATAAAAACATCAAAGTGACTAAACAGGAGTAGGAGAAAAATAAAACTGACCAAACACGACGTCCGAACAAACTTCGTGCGACCTCGCGGGTCGCTCTCCGACTCAATGATCAAGCATCTCCCTAGGCGAGCGCACTCAAGCTATAGCCTGTACAAACACTAAAAACAGAAAATAACTATAGGCGTGAGTATTAAAACTTAGTAGGCTAGACCGATATCTATTCCCAATGCACTACCGTTAAAATAATAGAAACATCATTTCATGTTTCAACTACAGTTTATAAAAGTATGTTTTTCTAAGTATTCAACTTAAAAACAATGTATGAACCATTGTCCTTTACCATTTCAAAATTTGGATTCATTTCATTAGTTTCAATGGCTTTTTAGGAAAAGGGAAAGTGATGTTTGTATTTTCAAATTTTTACAAAGAGGATTAAACACTTTCATTTGAAAATAATTTTTAGAAACCTAATCAAAAGCAATTTACCACTTTCCAAGGGAAACAATACACCAAAAAATGCACAAGTAATACACACATCAAGGGCAGTGTGAGTATACATATGAGAATCATAATCACTACTACAAGCAACAAAAGCTGAATAGACATGGGTGAACCTAGGAGATCAAGAATAAACCAGAAGACACCAATACATGAGAAATCATCCTTATCGACATGTCATGATGAAATCAAAACGCACAATATGCTCAACCAACCTCTCTTAGGAAGGTCGAGGGAAAATCCCATAGCAATAAATCCAATATATCCACCTACTATGGGCCACTGGTCAGAACCATAACCTACCAGTGCAGCAATCATTCTTAGAATATTCTCTCAATATTCCAGATTCCCATGTCTCAAGTGTTTGGAAAATGGGTGAGCCAACTGATGTAAACCGAGCATCCAATCATATACATATATATATATATATAAATCACAACAATCATCACCCCGAGCCACTCCGTGGAACAACCTCTCGCCTTTAAACTACTCAAGTACATGGGAGCCTTTAAGCGCAACCTCCTGAATAGTCAATTGCAACCAAGGCATGAGATTTACCCTAGGAGGGTTGTTATCAAAAAATTTTCATCGTTTTCCATAAAGTTCCAAACGGGCATTAAACACCTTTCACAATCACTACACACACAAAAATACAACTTATTTATAAGACCAAAACCAGTTTAAAACCATTTAAGGATCCCCCAAAACACTACTTCATAGGCTGAATATATTTTTATAAACCAAACCAAATCAAAACATTTTATTTTTCCAAAGAAACATTAAGAGCCAACAAGACAATTTCTCAAAAGAACCAAAGTACTTGTTCATGCTTCAAAATAGGTCATTTCTCATTAAACTAGAGATCTATTTTACATTCCGTGAATTATGTTTAAAAGCCTAATGTTGAATTTTTCATTATTGGGTGTCTGCTCGTCAAGAAAATATTTCATGTGTCGTGTATAAAATAAACGACTCCTTTTACACTAAATAATCATTTAAAAATTAACTATATTATATTAAAATTAATTATCGTATATTATCCCACATTATTTAGAATTAATAAAGTATTTATTTTGAAAAATTATTGTGGGCAAATAGTTGGAAATAATGTAGCTTAAATTTTAAAAGCAGGGCAAAGGGAACCTACCTCAGATACACGATTCAATGTAACGACGCACGTTTGAAAAAATCTTGGTAAATTCCAGCTCCCTACATAATAAATATCAAGGACTCAAACACATACCAAAACTCACTAGATAAAGTGAAACCAAGCATTGGGGAGAAACACTCACCTAGGAACTGAAGCACGACGACGACACAAACTTTAGACCACTTTGTGTGGGTTTTAAAACATTAAAAACCGACAAAAAATAATTTAATAAATTTTTGAGAAATTCATAAAGCATTGACTAGAGGAACAACATAGTTCTATGTCAAAACAAACCAAAATTTACACACACACAAAAAATATACTTTAAAATTAACTACACAATAAGACCATTTAAAACATGACTTCAAATGTCAACCGCATACCAAACCACTAAAGATAATATTTCACTAATAATATTTAACAGGCATAAGAAGTGTGAAAACATAGAATTAAGGTTTCTTAAATTAAAGGGGAAGTGCACGGGGATTCCTACCTTGGATTCAAGGTGCGGCGACAACGCTCGCTCGGAATTGAGGCGTGATGACAACGCTTACTCAGAATCGCTCCGTACGGGTTCTAAAAACTGAAACCTGCCATGTAAAACCAAAAATCAACAAACCAAAGCTTAAAAAAATAGAACATATATCACCAAAAAAATAATAATTAGCATAAAGGAGGCAACCCGTGGGGTGTCGGTGGGGCTGGTCAGAGCAGGAGGCTAGGGCGGCTGCAGGGAAAAGGAGGAAGGGGTCAGTGCCAGATAACAATGCAGCAGGGGTATTGCGCCGGTAGGAAAACACATCAAAGGGGTCGCGCTGACAGGAGGAGGCGGCGTCAGAATGGATCGCGCCAAGAAAAGGTTGCGCCAAAGGAGAGGAGGCCACTGGATAAGGGGATTGTCAGATGGAAGGAATGAAAAATGCAATTATGATAATAAATAAAATAAATTAAAAAAACCAGCTGTAAGGGGAGGGGTTCCATCGAGTTGGGAGGTGCAGGCGGAGATCGTCAGGGTTAGTCTGGTGCCCTGGGGGACGGCATGTTGCTAGAGAAGAAACTGGCAGGGGGGGTTGGCGCTGGAAAATGATGCGGCAGGGGAGGTGCACCGAGAAGGAGGAGAGACGGAGGTCTGGGGGGCTGGCCGGATGGTCGACGGCCGTGAGAGAGGAAGAGGTCGGGAGGTCACTAAGGGTGATGAAAAAGGGAGGGAGTGAGATGTCGGGTCACTAAAATATGGTGTTGGGGGTGCGTCGGCTGAGCGATGGGCAAGGAGGATGGGAGTCAGGATGGAGAGTGGCGTCAGGTTGCATGGTTGCGAGGCGGAGTGTGCGCTGCTGCGAAGGCGGCCAGGGCAGGAGCGGGTGTGCAAGGATGCAGGAGCGCTTGTGGGTGAAGCAATTGCTGGAGGCGCGCAACAGTGGAGAAGGCGGTGGCTCGGCCTGCTAAAGTGCAGTAAGGTGGATTTAAAAAGGGGGGTAATTAGGGTTTGGGGAAAAAAATTAAAATAAAATAAATCATAAACATAAAAAATAAATAAAACAAAATAAAACCATAATTAATGATAAAATAAGAACAATACTAATATTAATAATGACACTAATACTAACACAACGATAAAATGTTCCCAACAATTTTATTTAGCATTAATTTTAAAAGATATTCTAAATTGACATCTATTAATTTATTTTAATTCCTCAATGCCGAAAAGGCCTCGCAGTTGCATGGGAGAAGCCGTGCGGTGTCATGCTCCGCCCACGCGTCCAATGTTGTCGAACCCAAAAGTGTTCTTTTTATCGAAGACACAAAAATCTCATTTGAGACTGAACGTGAACCAGAGCAAAATAATTCAAAATGAAAGAAATCATAAAATAAAATAAAAACATAGTTCGGGACGTGACATATCATGTCCGGAGGAAAGAGAAACCATATGTGGAGAATGGTCCGAGAGTCCTCGAGCTAAATGATCAACCATGGAATCATCGAACATGTAGATGGATTGCATATTGGTAAGGTCGCGGTCAATGTGGCTCTAGGAGTGCCGGTTTCCCTTTTGGATATTACACCATGTGTATTGGTCCCCCAAAAAGCCCATGTCCATAAGTGTTTTTTCCACCATAAATTTCACATTGTCCAGGCTACCCTTCCTAGGAAAAGGACCCCACCACTTCCTCTCCTCAGGGCTTGAAACATTGTTAAAATCACCTCCAATGATCCAAGGTAGATTTACCGGATCCAATGCACGCAATCCATTCCATAGAGATTCCCGATTTGCTGTATCACAACTCATGTAGATAAAAGACATGAATATGCACCTGTTCCCCTGAGACACCCTCGTTTTGATTTGTCGGTCATCCGCCACAACACTGTCCATCGAAAGTTTCTTTTGCCAAAAAATCCAGATGTGACTATTGGAGGGATTGGCATGCATGAAGCCATGAATCCTATGTTTGCGAGAAAAACCATTGATTTTAACAGGGCTCTGCTTGTGCTCAATGACTGCAACAATAGAGATTTCCTGGTTTCTAAGTTGAGAGGAAATGAAGTCAGTCTTCACTGTGGCACCAATGCCACGTGCATTCCAAATGAGGATACATAACATTAAAAGGATATATCCATGGCATTGGACCCAGGGTTTATGACCTTGTTGGTGTGGGACTAAGTGCAATCCCTGCTTTGTCTGGATTTGGATCTTCTGCGTATCCCTGAATTCTTAGGAATCACCAGAGGATAGGGGAAGGATCATTCAACGTTCAGGCATCTTTCCTGCCCTGGCCCCTGACCGACCAATGGGGAAGCGGGGTGCCATCATCGCCGTACAGAGTAGAGAAAACCAAGCCATTATGTTGTTCTGTAGTTTCAGGGGGCTCAATCCAGGACCTGGTGGAAATGGTGCCCATAAGGTGGGGCTCCTTGAACGTAGGATATCCATGGACATCCGTCAGGCCGGGAAACTCGGAAAAATGAATCTTCATTCAAGGATAGGTAGACAGATAGCCCAAACCCCCCTTAATGGGCTTCAAAACATCATCCATCTGCTACCTCTGGAGGAATGATAGTAAGGGGCCGTGAAGATGAGATGGGTTAGTTTGAAGGTTTCGGGCCAGAAATAGGAAAATGGCCAAATTAGAGGCAGAACCAACCACTTCCCCCTCTTTTACACCATCCCCCATATCATAGGTGTATAGGGGAAGATAGTCAACCCAAGGTTCATCAAGTGAAACTGGTGGATGCACTTTGACATTAGCCAAGTCAAAAAATGGGGATACACTAGTAGAGACCCTGTTGACCTCCCAAGGATGCTAGTGAAGACTACCCTAATGGTGCTTCTGGCAACCCAACACAGAGTGAACCTGAAGCAAATAGTATGGGAAGTATCTTGGAAGAACCGGGTAGGGAATTGGTGGGTCCTAGCAGAAGGAGTCCTCCACGCACAATGAGATCTTGTATGGGAGTAGAGAAGAAGAGTCCACCTCCACACAAATTTGATCCACAGAGACATCCGCACACCTGTGGGTTAGGTCATCTGAGCAAGGAAATGAATTGAGGCCATCACCAATGATCTTTAAAAATCCCTCGTTATGGAATTCCATGGGGAGGCCTGGATGAGAGAACAGACGGCTGAAAGAGAACACAATTTACCTTTATGATCCTCCAAATACAACGGCGATAGATTAAAATGACAAAGACCCCATGCACAGGGGGCCTTGCACCAAGAAAAAATTATGTCTTCCTCGGAGATGAGGATAATGAAAAAAGGGTTCCAATTCACTGAGGAGATGCGAACTAAAGAATTCAGGCCCCAGGAAAGAACAGACCACTGAAAAACCTGGAGAGACAGTTTTTCACCCCTATATCGCGCCACAAGCGTCCACCTGAGGTAGGCCGAGGCATCCGAATATGCATGAGCCGGGATGAGCCAGGATATAAAAGATCCCACCCTTGACACATGTGGTGTTGGTAGGGTTACCGCCAGAAAGAAGGATCCCGTAGAATCTTGGAGAGGACCACGAATAGCGTCCCTGAAGGAAGTTCTAGCCCAAAGGGGAGGAGGAACTGGCTCCGGGGGTAGTGGTAAGGGAATATATCTTTTATTAACTCTCTAAATATATAAAATCTAACTATATATTTTTAATTTCAGTGATTATATTATTGAATTATGGACATTATATTTATATTGGTGATCAACATTTTCTTCTTCATTAAATTTTGTTAATGTCATTCATCTTAATTTTGAAAAAACTATCCATTATCTTATAGATATCAACAACTATAATAATAAAAAATATCAATATTTTACTTATGTAATATTAATGATCAAATATATCAAATATTGGTGAAAATTTTTTATTTGTGTTCTCTAGTGTTGAATAAGTAAATTACCTTCTATAAGAAGAATTCATGTTTTACATTTACATTTGTAAATTAAAATTGTACAGACATAAAATAATACCAATTTACAATGAAAAAATGTATAGATAATATATAATAAAAATTACTTTCACTATATATATTCTTTAAATTGTTTGGGTGTAAATCACAGTGTTTAAAAAAATTTAAAATTTCCTTACCAAAATAATGTGAATTTAATAGAAAATAACATTCCAAAATAATGATATTAAGAAAGTAAAATGTAATTTAACATAATAACATCAAAATATGAAACTGTCTAAGGAAATAAATATTTAGGTTACAAATTGGATAAAATTATTTTAAAAAGAAGAAATAAATATGAACTAAAATAATAATATATAAACCAATAATTTTTTTATTATATATCAATGTTACATCCCTAGATGATCTTATAATTTAAGAAAAACTAGAAGGATTATCTTTTACTAATTTAATACCATGTGAATAAAAATACTAAATTGATAACATTTATCATAAAAAACTAGTAATATTCTTATACTAATTTGAATAAAGAACAATGGAACTAATTTAATATCCCATTACAATCTTGGATCAACAGTTATTTGAAGTTCATGATCTTCACCCTATATATTATTTGTTAATGGTCAGTAGAAATTATATATAATGACGAATTATTCCAAAAAAAGTAAATCAATAGTTATTATTTTCCAAAAAATCTTTTATGGCATTTGATTAAATTAATTACAATAAAAAATTGTATTTTATAATGAATCTTCATAATTACAGATCCCCATATATCATAGTAATGACTAAAAAACAACTAAATCCATCAATCCCTGAGATAATGTAGATCACTTGAATACTAATCAATAAACATATATATTATTTATAAAATTTTCATCGATGTGTTAGTCACTATTTAAAGATGAGGAGAGTTAAATTTATCAAAAAAATATTAACATCATTTGGGATGATAGTTGTCACTCTAATAGATTTATATGCTTCAAAATATTTCATCATTTGACAGAAAAAGGTCTAGATTATAAGTCAAAATTTTCAATGATGTTTGATGTTAGTAAAAATAGATTTAGAAGATGATAACGTATAATTTTGAAATCTTATATAATTAACCAAATAACATAAACATAGAAATAAACCATATCTTATCTTTGATAAAATATAATGTTTGTTGTTATTCATCAAATCATGTATTCCTAAAATATAGTTTAGTAATAAAAATAATTAAATGTAACTTCTTCAAGCAGTGGATGATTTAATAATCATGTGGGCATATAAGATTTGGGAAAATAAATTGGGTATAATTGTGTTTTTATTGATTATGTGTGTCATTTAACACATTCAATTGATTTATTCTAAATTAATACATAACAATTAAGTTAATAAAGAAAATGGAAATAAGTCGATGATATCGATTATAAAAAAGGTCATATATATGAATGTGTTGACACATATATTAAATAATTGAAAAAATAAACAAATTATAAGAGATTTATTTTTATTTATAATGAAAATCAATCGTATGAATCAAACATAGGTTTAGTGTTTGATAAAAAACATAACCGATAATTACCACAAATGAGGTTGATGGATATTTATCTTTAAATAATTTATTGATAATGTTAGATAGAGGAGATAGATGATAAAATTCCAACTAAATAGATTTTTTAATGTCTCTCATGAATGGGAATAATTACAGTGTGATGCTTGTTAAAAAACTAAATGATTTAGTTTTTTTTAAGATGTAATAATTTTCTAAAAAATTATTTATAAATTAATTACACAAGATATATATATATATATATATATATTTGGTTACGCGATATTCAATGGATTTTTATATTATGAAGTTATATTTTTATAGAAATAAACTCTCGTTGAATGTCTTTGTGGTGTACCAATATATTGATAATAGGCCATATTAATATCATTTATATGCTTTTCTTCCATCATATTATTAGTGTATATCCAAAAATGAGTTGATGATAAAATTAAATTATACTAGTTGTATGTCAAATATATAGTTGTCTTACTCATATTTTATAAATGAAAAAAATTGTAAACTATCTAGGGATAAATTTTATATTGATTGGATAAATCATATATCGAATGTGTTACTAGGTTTGGGTCTACATTATTGATGATCCCCCTCTCTCCCATATATCCAATATTGTTGATCCATATAGTGTTTAATCAATGATCCATAAATGGAAATAAGTAGAAAACATTAATATAATGGAAAACCCTATTATTTTGATGGTTGACATTTATTTTTAATTTTCTTTTTGGTTAAATAGATAGATTTTTTTCATTTAAAATTTGTTTCATTTAATTTGATGTAAACATGTCTATTCAACTCCCATTGAGATAATATAGTGAACATTATTGTAGATGTTTTGGTTGATATAACATATAATAAATTTTCATATATTAAAACATTTTTTTCAATCTTAAGTTGACTTGTTAGGATTATATTTAAATGAATATTTTATTATTAAAAATGAATTATTATGGAGATTATAATTTTTTAAGGTTGAAATATTAATTGACTTTTAAAAAAATTGGATTTATTATTAATTGACATCAATTTTTAAACTATGTAAATATATTAAAAGGAATGATAACTAAAAATATAAAATAAAGGGGGAATGCAAATTGTGAATAAGAGTTAGAATGTGTTTCTAGGGGGTATGTGGGCTGTGTAAAGAATTTTTTATATATTATTTATTGGTGTATACCTATTTTATTTCCAATGTTTATTATTATATAATATATTTTTTATGTAATTATAATGGGGAAATGATGTTAATATAGGGGGAAATCAAAATAGAGTTTTTAATGGGATTAGGATTTAATACGAAAGGTGGGTGCTAGGGATAGATGATGGAATAATAGAATATTATATTATTAAAATAATTATGATTTTATAAGTATATGTTATATTACCAACAATGGTGTATGAAATTGTATTAGGTATGTATATTATTTGTATGTAAATTTTGGTTTATGAATATCTTGAGAATTTATAGGGATCAATAATGACATATAATTTTAAATATGTGAGGCCATTGACATTATAAAATACATTGTAATGTTCTATCCCAAATACGGTTGGTATAATGGAATAATAATTCTATATACCTAATGGGAACCTATATCTCTGATTAACATTTTGATAAATATGTTATGTATTTAATCCTAGAAAAATTCAATATGGTTATTTGATTCCATCGACCTAGTGATGTTACATCAATTCACAGTGAAAAAACTGTATATGGTGATGAAAAAAAAAGATTTAATAAATTATATTGTGAAACTCCTAAGTATAAGGTGATGGTTATGTGATTCCATGGGGACATAGTTTTTTTGAAAAATTGAAAATATAGATTAGTTATGATTATATTATAGTAGATGGTGATCGATGTTAAACAATAATAACTTAAAACCATGGATATTGAAGTAAAATTTCATATAGAAAACTATTTTATTATGTGGTTTATAGTTTTATTGTACATGGAATCATTATGTTATAGAATTGTATGTTGATGAAATGTGTGATTATTTAATTGTATTTTCTATTTTATATTGCATCTTTATAAGAGAACCATGACACACATCTATATTACATTATGGGGTGGGAATAATGTAGTTGTTACTATAGCGCCTTTTTATTCATAGATTTCTTGGGTACCTCAGCAATCATAAAATTTATATTAATATATATTATATATAAACTAGAGATATAGGGAGGATTATATTGTTTTTTAGTAGAACAACGTACTATTGATAGAATTGGAAATGAATATGTTTCATAATATAGTTGATCGAGGATCAATATTTTTTATCATTATTTATTTATCTATTTATGTTTTTTGGAATTCCCAAGGGATAAGAAGATGTTTTATAGTCCCTATATCTATAGATTTCATAAAGATAACTTTTTTACATTAATTTTTATGTCATTATAATAGAGTAATGATATGGAATTAATATTTTTTAATTTTATGTAATTCAATAATTTGTTTATTGAATATTTTCATTAATCATTTAATAGAAATTTTTCATCCAAATCATAACATTTAACAATAGAACATTGTTGCATTTTTAATCCATTCTCAATATTGGTTTGTGGTTTAAGTTCATTGAAAATATTAATTAGTTTTTATAGTTTGTTTTATTTAATTTAAAAAGATTTTTTTTATAGATTAATTGATAATAAAAGGTACTGAATTTTTTTTCTTAAAAAATAGTATATAATAATATTATAAAGATTAAATATAAATGTATTACTATATAATGGATTCCCAATATATGGTGTTCCCATAAAAATAAAAAATGATATTCATGGATAAATAAAAATTAATATAATGTTTTTGTCAAAAAAATATTTAATTCTTAATAACTATAAAAATGGTTCTTGAAGGAACACTTAAGAATCTTAACATCTAGAACGAATGATTACTTTTACAAACATAAATATTATTTCACTAAAATTGAAATAATAATTGATAAAGATATATATTCTCCCATTTAGAATATATTTCTCCACTCAGAAATTAAATTTACATAATACCATCAATATTTGACATGCTAAGGTATTTTAGAAACAATAAACCAAAGTACTTTCACGAATGAATGATAATCATTTTAGAGTCTTTTTGATAATATAAAAAAAATGAATGTATAGAAAATGTAATAAATATAAAAATAATAATTCAATTTGAAATATATATATATTGTTTTTAATATAATAATGTAAAAAAAGTATTAAATTTATTTATTTCAATAATATTAATAAAAATGTGAGGGGAATGAAGGAGAGAGAAAAATAACATTTACATTACATAATTTCCATTTTTTATAAACATCACTGGTAAGCATATAATTTTATACAAGAAAATGTCTCAATCACATGGATATTGTTGTGAGACATAAATGAAGAGGTAATCAAAATCATGATTAGAGATAATGTGGTGAAGAGGTTTGTTCTTATAATGTGATGAAGAAATATTATTTTTATAGAAAAAAAATTGAATTTGGCTATGAATTTGAATATTACTCACTTAGAAGTCATGAAAAATTAAACAGATTAATATTATGATATTAAATTTCAATCTAAAATAAATTTATATATTAAATTGAATTCATATGTGCATCTAAAAATGCATGTTTAATGCGAATTGATAATTTATTTTTCAAATAAATTATTAAATAAGTCTGTTATTATTTATATATTATTATTTAATATTATAATATAAATAATCCAAATTTTTTAATTATTAATGGGTTTGTTGATATATACAAGATGAATACTAATAATAGTAATATTACAGTCCTATTATGGTAAAATAATTATACTACCACATTACCTTCCTTCTGGAATGATCTGGCTCTAATTTTGGGTTCTCGTTTTATTTGAGTATTTGATGGATTCTTAAGGTTGGAGAGCCATTTCTTGGAAAAAGTTATAATGTATAATTAAATTCAAAAATTGATTTAATGGGTGATCCAAGTGTTTTAAGAGACCCAATAATGTGTGTGGAGATACTATGTTCAAAATTAGTCTACGCACTGCCAGTTGGACCTAATCACATTGTTATTGGGTGACATGAATAAAATATATTGAATTGATGATGTAATGAGTTTAATTAATATAATATAATTTACAAGACATTAAACCATTACAAAAGTTAATGGGTTGATTGAGATTTATTTTTACCGAATGTGAATCTTTTTTAAGGAACATTAAATTCATAGAATTTATATCGTGAAATACGTTCATGATGTGAATTATTCAGGTTTATCCATTTTAACCACTATTAACACATAACTATTATTTTTAATCTAGTACATATACCCCCTTTTGTTATTTAAAATGATATCTAATGATTTTGGTAGATATCAATAAATTTATATCACTTTGTTCAGCATTTTAATCTTGTATTAGGTGTGTTAGATATCCATGGTAAGAGGTATTTCTTATTATTTACTGTTATTTGTAACGAAAGCGAAGTTGAATTAATTTTTTATTCATATTTTTTCCTTATTAATTTCTATTGATCATTTTCATTTTTATTTCATGCATAATATTTTTATGCAAATCAATTGGTTTCGAATCTACGATTTTGAAGGATGCTTGGATTCTATTATTCTTAAGGATTGTGTAACTTTGAAATTGGATCTAATTCCAGAATTCGCAATAGTTCTTGTCAATTCATTTAAGTTATATAATGAAAATAAATTTTTGGATATTTTAAAATCATTATTTGAAATAATTTTGGGGATTCAAGACTATAAGTATATTTTTGTTGATATTAACAGGTATTTAAAAATATAAAAATATATTTTGAAATGGTTATGAAAAAATTATCACATTGATGTCCTTGGGTACCTAGAGAAATTGACATGTATCATCAGTGAGAACCAACATAATCTATGATTAGGCATTGTTTATGTAACGTGTGAATTCCCATTTTCTAGATCCCATATGGTGTTATTTTTTATTTATACTTCAGTTATCATCTAATTGATTAGTTCGTGGGTATTTTATCACATTATTATATTTTGTGTATCCATAGATGGTTTTTCCTATGATGACCTGATTTTCATTTTTATTTGAGAGATTTGTTTTAGTGAATACAGTATTCATTTATAGAATACAATGGAAAGTTTACAAATTGGTTTTATATATTAAAATGAATTATGAAAAGGTATTTTTTATGTTATAAAATGTGAATTTGTGAGATTAGAATACGCACATATTCGGTGGTGGCATCATAGTAACATATATACTCAAACAAAACATTTTCCATTGGGCTATTATAGAACTTTTATCACTAGAATAATGTAAGTGGGAGAGCCTTATGCATGCAATTGAGGTTTTTTTAATGAACAAGATACATAGTATATTTAAATGTATTTATTCCTTATTCATTTTATGTGTTTTTTGGAATAATTAATGATTGATTTTATTTAAAAATTTTAATGAATTTATATGGATACATGATTGGGGTCCTCTAATTTGGTAATATATTCATGGAGAGTTGTTTTTAGACATGTGATTATTAGACAATGCCTCTAATAATGGATCATCAAACTAAGACTGTGGAATATGTGAGACATTTTCCATATGTAAATACTTTAATG
The DNA here is from genome assembly GCA_963277665.1 of Viscum album. Lineage (NCBI taxonomy): Eukaryota > Viridiplantae > Streptophyta > Magnoliopsida > Santalales > Viscaceae > Viscum > Viscum album. The sequence continues at coordinate 1,024,332,716 of OY728143.1, forward strand.
AGCATTTCATTGATAAAAACATTGAACTACACTAATCAATTACTTGGTAATGTAGGTGGTGAAAACTGGGGATGAGTAGTGGATCATAGATGAAAATATAACAGGAATAATCGACATGTGTTCACCAGTGAAAAAGATCTAAATGAATCTGATTTCTAGATTGACATTTGTATGGGGATATTCAAATTTATAAAGACTGTTGAGGACTATATGGAGGGGTTTTCACATACTATCTAAAGGTATCTATAAGTAGATAGTTGTACTCTATTTTGAAAGCTAAGTTACATGATGATATAAACTGCGAATCTTTCATGAAAATATTTAAACTATATTTTAATCTTGGGAAATTATAATGGGAAAGGACTTGGTAGGTTTTTAAAATAGAGAAAGGATTTCATACCATTTTGGAGAATCCACCAATTTTACTATATTGGTGTAGTAAGCACAATATCTAGTCACCAATGATGACCTGATTGCTTTGAAGATTGAGTTGGGGTTGTGGGATGATATTATGTCAATGTATATCCACACGTCCCTTCCTTTCATTGTGTAAGTATTATAAAAGATTGAAATACTATAGATGACATAGCTAGAAAACATTTTTGGGAGGAGCATCAGTTTGTACTGTTGTTATCTAAGGTGTATCCTCTAGAAAAAAAGTCAGCATGAACATAGAAAGTTGACTTAAGGACAAAATTTAGGGGATTATTTTGGAAAAATATATGTTTTTTCGATCATAATCAAATTCCTAGTCATTCATAGCCTAATTATATGGATGCTCCCAATAAAAATCATTAGGTTTTGAAATTATAAAAAATGTATCATTTTTATGAATATCTGTCCTAATAAAACAAGCATGGGTCTACAATCCACAAGTATTCACAGGTTCATAATGATACATCCAATGATGGTTGGTCTTATAATCATTCTAATGTGGTTGTTCATGTTAATATGAAATCTCATGGATGAGTTGTGGCTAGTCATCTTAATATAGTGCACTATGAAGAAGAATAATATGAAGCAGAGATATATAAATTTTTAGGTGCTATGATTATTTCATCATTCATGGTACTATTAGTGTTTGACACTATTGGGACACATGATTTTATATAATAAAATTTAATATAATTGTTGTGTTTGTGTTCAGAGATGATACCATTATTTTTTAATATTTAAATTCCTTTCAAAAAGAGTTTCAGACAAGGATTCGAGTGTCTTGTATGTTGGGTAATGATAGATGACCATTGGGTGGATCGGTACATCATAGTGATTGATATTTATTTCTATGAACTAATTATTTTTGTGTATTATATTATCAATATTAAGGCCCCAATTAATTTTTTTCACCATTGAGTTCATTTTATTTATATTTATGGAATCTATCTTGACATTTAGTATTAGTGGGGTTCACATTCATGGAGAGAATGACATGTCTCTCCTTACACTATGGAATCATCATGTTAGTTATTGGAATTCAATTTTTTATATCATCGATCCTTGTTTGAGTACTCTAGTTCTTATTGTGTAGAGTTGTTACCCTGATGCCTATCCTATATCTTTTTATGGTTTACCACCATAAATTAATATTGACATTACCATAGACTTAATAAATGTTACGACTTAAATCTCTAGGCTATCTTATAATTTTAAACCCATATAGTTGGTAAAATATATATTCCAGTTTGTGGATGTTGAGGCTAAAATATTTATTCATCCAAGCATGTCACCATGGTTTTCATTAGTCCTTTTTTTCTATAAAGCCTTTGGGAGCCTCAGTAATTTAATTTATTAAAAAAATGAAAATAATTTTACCCTCAAGAAAAATTATACCATTAATAGGATTTATGTAATCAAATATTATCATGGTGGGGATAATTAGTTTTTAATGAATGACTAACATTCAGGGTACCACTAGTTCAGAGTGAAAGAAGACGATATAACTAATAATGTGTTTAAAAGATAGTTTATGATTTTATGGTTTATAATTATTCCATTTGTTCTCACTAAATGAACATCATTGTACATATAATTGATGATCCATATCAATCATTAGGACCTGGTTTCTTTTCATTTTCAGTTAATGGATGATATTTTAATTTACTGCTTGTCATATGAGGATCAAATGTAAATTTTATATATCATTTTTAGATAATTTAGGTAACATATTCCACATTGGTCTCTTTACAAATGTGAGGTTTTATATTCAAGATGTAATGTTTTTATGGGGATTAATATTCTATAGGCGTGTCTTAGTGGATCCTAAAATGGTTTAGGTTGTAATATTTACGAAGCAGACCAGAAATTTATTTTTGATCTAGTCATTTTTGAGGTTGCCTTATTATTTCAGGTTATTTATTAGATAATTATTAAATATTTCACATCTGATGATTGTTTTATCCCAAATGGGTGTAATTTATTATAGGAATAACAAAATGTTTGGGTATTATAAAGAACTAAATGTGATATTTACCTCATATATATTCTTGATTTCAATGGTTCTCTGTTCATGTTATGATGATTAATGCAATTTTTATGGAATGGGTTTGGGTTTTATATTAATACAATTGATAATGGTTTTAGAGTATTGATCTTTCTAGTTTTCCACCATGAGTGGAGGTACACAAACCTTGATCCTATGTTGGATGTCTTAATGAATGAACCCAAAACATGGTGTCACTACCTCCACATGGAGTGGTTTACTGTTTGTTTTGATGAAATTATCCTAAGGTTTAATTTCACTTAATGGGATTAGAACATGTTACTGAGACATTAGGTAGTGTATCTTAAAAGACTATATTTTTACATTAATTATAGTCCTGGAAAATGTAATTAGAAACTGATTCCTTGAGTTGGAACTTACTAACACAATAAGTGATGCAGTAAGGGGATGATTTTCCACTAATGAGTTTGTATCTAGAGATGATCATGGTGATTTTTATGCAAGTGGGTAGGTATTTTTGGCTTTGATGAATGCTAACAATTATAATTAAGATTCGGTTCATCTCAAAAATATATCTGATACATGTTTCCTTAAATGTAGTTGAATACATTATAGTTGGGAAAACATTAGTCGGTTGTCCTTGCCTCCCATTGGTGATTAATGTTTTAAAAATGTAATGGTTATTCCAATATATATAAGGCATTATTTGATTGATATTGGACACAAATTTTCGTTATAATTTACTCCTGTGTTCTACAAGGATGTATCCTAACATTACATGTCAAAATTGGTAGTTGCGGATAAGATTAAAAAATAATGAATTTTTATCATGATGTCTAAATTGTTATAGAATTAAGGTTGAGAACTAATTATCATCTATATTGTTACATCCCTTTCCCATTCTGGAATGGAATTGGGATTACAATTAAATGTATTTCATCGTTGGTTTACAATGAAAACCTAGTGGTAAGGACACGATTTATGTGATCATCAATAGAATCATCAAGTTAGAACATTTCCCCTCCTTAAATGGATGATGAAATCAGGAAAACATGGAGACTTGAATCTCCATGTGATTGTGATACATAATGTTGTTTAATCTAGGGTTATTTATGATTTACATTTGTGGTTCACATCTCATTTTAATAATGTTTTATAACAGGTTAAGGGTTACCAAATGAAATTGAGAATAGAAAATCAAATGCATATGGATGGGTAAAAAACTGGTATTAAGGTTAATGTCGATATGCCTCGGGTTTGTGTTATAGAATTTAGTGGTTCTTTTAAAAATAAATTTATTTTAGCCTATTATTAGAAAATAAATTATTAAAAGTTCATCAAAATGGAACTTATTAAATATACGTATATAATGAATTATGGATCTACCCTATCCTAGATAGAGTTTGGAATGTGGTCCTTGGTTGGGTTGTAACTTGTTTTGGGGATGATTGAAAGTGTTCAATTAATTCAAAATAGGTTTCTCATCGAATAGATTCAACAGAAACCATTTCTAGACAATCATTTGGGGCTTATATTGTCTAAGGATATTGACTGGGTATTCATTATAATTTCACCTCACTTTTGACATCAATGGTTGGGTATGTATTTTATATTGGGAATGAGAATTGTGGACCAATTTGAGAAAATTAGAAGACATAAAAAGGTGGCATATCAGTTTGATCTATAATCATTTTTTAAATCAATCCATGGTATGTTTCAAGTTTTTAAGATAATGAGTTATTAAGGGAATCCTTCTTATATTATTGGATGTAAGGATATTAATTTTTTAGACTGAAACCACAAGGGTAAATCAACCAGTTCATATTATGGATCATTTAGGGAAGGTTATTAATTTTAAAATTATTAATTAGGAATGTGTACCACAGGTGTGGGGATAGGATATACATAAGATAAATGAGTGATAATTTTAGATGGAGTTTTATTGTCCCTCAAGATTTTTGAGGCCATGAAATTGAGTAATTTCAATGGAAAATAAGAATTTATGGTTTGAAGACTATAACACCCATTACATTTCATCAAGCATGATTTGATTATTTTTTCCATTTTTGTTTGGATTCACTTAAGGGTCATTATTTATGGAGATTATTTAATAGGGGGAATTACATAAATATTGGAGGTGTACGTGTGTTTTAATTAATGGAGTCTAGTTATAAATGTTTTGATGAATTTACAGGGTGATACTATGGTTTATAGATCCTCATGATTTGGTTTTGGGATTTTCTTCATTAAATATTTATTCACACCTCTTATATAATATATTCACATTGTGAAGGGGTTTCACAATGTGAACATGTTATAAGAATGTTTTCATTCATTGTGTTCATAGCGTGAATCTAACAATCCAAGACATCATTACACATCGTGAATGGGTTAATCATTATTTCATGTTACTTGAGGATATTTATTATTCAGAATACAAGAAATTCATTAAATAAACATAATAAATTGTATTTATGTGGGGAAATCATTAGTTTAAATTGTTTTGACCACACATCACACATTATATTTTATTCTTATTTGGTTTGTATTCCTACCACTCAAAATTTCTGGTGATTATGGTAATTTTGAGTGACCCCCAACCTTCATGATCTTTCTTTTTTGTTTTTAACTCTTATTATGGAGATGCATCGTGTAAATGAGATTTTCTCTCCTTGGTAGTTCATTTGTAATGGTTAAGGTTGCAGTGTTGCCTATGTTTTGATATTTAAATTTTGACGGGTTGTTTTATTTTTGATACACTGAAATTTTTATTAGTGCCTTATCATTAAAAAGCCAATATATTGGTTTCCAATCTCAATTGTTGAAGGAATCTCGGTTTTCATCATTCCTGATGAAGATGTATCTACATAGGTTTTTCTAAATCATGAATCCTTATATGTTCTGGTAAACTACTATGTGTCATTGAATGAAAATATATTTTTTGATATTTGAATGGATTTATTTGAAAAAAATAGTCATTTTTTTAAAAGATTATTTGATTTGATATAAAAGTATTTTGTTAAATGTGTGCATGTATTTGAAAATGGTTTTGATAGATGTTTTACATTAGGATCCTTGGGTGCTTTGGGAAATGGAAATTCCACATTTTTTTCTATAATTGAATTAGTGTTTTTGTAATAATAACATATTATAGAGGTGATCAATATGAATTTTAACCATCATATTATTATTTTAGTATTATTGTATGACAAATAAATATTCCCAAAGTCTATCACCCAAAAGATTAATTTTTTAATTTATACCTACCTTTTCAAATGATGAATTAGTCCCTAGATATTTCCTCACATGAATTTAGTATGTTGTATCCATGGATGGTTGTTTCTTTTATTGCATAAATTTCTTTTATATTGTACCCATTTTGAGATTTTTTGAACGTGGTTTCAACTTACAAAAATACAGGAATGTTAAAAAATGTTTTCTTAATGAAAATACATTATAAACTGCATTAGATCTTAAATATAGAAATTTGTTATTATTTATATTATAACATTTTTCATTAATGTGATGTTATCTAACTAGGACCATTGATCATATGATATGGTTTAAATTGGACTCTTGTGGACAATGGTTTATAGGACTTTGGTAACGGTTTGGATATCCTATAGCATGCCGGTTTATCTTATCATTCATCACCTTCATAGTTGGTCAGTTCAGTGGTAATTGATGGTCACATGGTGACTTGTTTGATCTATACCTCATTAAATTTAAAACATTTGCTATTTGGTTTTAATTATATGTCTCTTGTATACTTAATCCCTTCTACGACATTGTAGTTTTATTATTCTACAATTATTCACAAAACATGTGGTTCTTTTTTGTATCTCACAATGTCGCCGACCATTCAGGATGAATTGTCTATTTAAATCAAGATGGTTCATTATAATAATGTTAATATGTATTATCATGAGACAAAAATATTTCCCTTATAGCTTCCAATAATTTCCTAATATTTAAATTTAAAATAAATCATCTAATTAATTTTGTATCTATTGAAAATATATAAATTTTCGATTTAATTGTTATTAAAATTACCGTATATCTTCTACTATTATTATTTTATAAAGACCATGAAGAAAGATTTTTACTGATCGAAATCATAGTGACCTTAAATTTTTTTATACACCATTTATTTTAGTACTATTAGTGAATTTATATATCTTATATTTGACTGAATTATTTTGAATAAATAAATTTTTTATCTCTACTCTCATCAAATTAATAATGATATTTATATTATTAATTTATTATTGAAAGAAATAATATTTCATATAAGTTCAAATTATTAATTACAAAGAAATTAATTTATAAATTGGTCATCAAAAATAAATTTATTTGATAGTTTTTGTAAAAATTTCTCTATTTATTAGCAATCGTATTCCTACAAAAACCACTGATATCATAAATTTTATTCTAAAATAATAATTTACTATTTATTATAAATATAAATTTTATTTAATCAAAAATATATCCCTAATCAGTATAGGATGTTAAAAGATGGTTCATTTAAGGAATATTAATTTATATGAAAAGGTTAAAATTCTTTCGTCAATATATAATTTCTCCAACTAATGTTTTATAATTAATTTTTTTCATTTGTTCTATTGATTTTTTCTTTGTTAATGTATCAATATTTTCCTACAAATTTTTATTATAATAAATAATGAATGAAAATAATTACATTGATTTATTTACGTAATCCTAAAAAACATTTATCATTAGTAGCACATGCATGAAATATCTCATATTCGGTGACATCATAATCTTGGTATTTATTATCTTTTAATTAACACTATATTATATTGAAACAAGCCATAAAATCTAAATATTTAATGAACTCATCATGTATAGAAACATGGTTTGCACATAATAATTTAATTTTAAATAAATTTTACAAAATATTATTTAAAATGATAAAAAATAAATGGAAATATCACATAGTAAATGAATCACACACACATATGGATTTTTTTAGATTCACATGAAAATATATAATTTTAATGATTTAAAATGAAATGGTATAAATATGAAAAAATAATATCTAAAATAATTACATTATAATATATTGAAGAGATTTGGTATATCATGATAAATTTATCCTCAATGATACAATATTTGTATTAGTAGGCATCAAAATCAAAAATATAAGTATTAAGAAATCACATTTTATCAACATAATATATTCGTCATACACTTTAATAGTGTATGTGTATATTTGAATCATACATTGAGTAATTTATTCCACTATATTTACTTTCATATAAAATCTTTATAACTAAAATGTGTATTTATCTACATTTGATTAAAATAAATTCTTTCAATTTGATGCATTACACATCGGGATTAAAATGTTTAAAGGTCTTATAAAAGAAGTTACAATTATTATAAAAACTCAAAAACTATCACCATCTATAAGGAGTTGAACCTAATATATAGAACATAGTTTACTTCAATATTCATGATCCTTTTAGTGTGAAGGAATTTCACAATAATGTAACAATATAATAACATGAATAATTTGTATTTTTTTGAACATGATGATATTCGCGTAACATATTTCCGAGAAATCATTTTCAAACATTGATTATCAATCTAGTGTCATCATATACCAATATATGATTCCATGGTCATGGTTGTTGTGGCATCCCATCCAATATATTTTATTAACTAAAAGTATAAAAAAAATTATAAATCATGTTATTAAACCACCAATCGATTAAAACGAGCACAAAATATCTAAATGAATAATTAGAGAATGATTTACAGAATTCCATTGTAATTTAGGTAAATAAAATATTATTCATAAATATATACAATAACACATTTTCATATCAAATGCTTCCCCAAATATTTTAATAATGTAATCTCGATGAAGTACCCTGTGAACATATATAATAATAAAAACTAACCAACTATATGTACATAGTAATTATATATATTCAGTTTAAAAAAAGACGGAAATCATGCATCAATTGAAATTATAATGCAATAATTGATAAAATGAAATAATAAAAATGAATTATAGGGGATGCCCAACATTAACCCTCATGTGAATACCAAACACTTTCACTTATAGACCTGATGGATTATTACTCCAAAACTATGACCTAGATTATAAAAAGATCATACAATAATTTTTTCATGTATAATATCATAACATAAATTAATATATTTTTATTAAATTAAAATTTATGTTCACAAATAGGGTGAATGTTTAATGAATTTGTGATCACCACCATGGTACATCAATTCTAACATATAATGGCCTATAATACACAAGTGGATCTTCAAAACACACACGCACACACACACAGATATATATATATATATAAACACAATAGTTTTCTAGTTGAATAACTGAATTAAATAAACATATTTGAAACTAAAAATGAAATAAATTATAGTTCAATAATAATAGTTGATAACTCACACAAAACTTTGAGGATCTGAACCCAATTCAATGAATGTTAAAAATTCATTTTAGTGAGACATACATAGGAACAAAATCTAATCTAACATATGAAGTATATGTCACATCATTAAAAGTGGTATGATCATTTATTTCTATTATCACTCATGTATATGGAAACATAGTAAATAATTATCAGTTAACCAATGTTCATATCCAATTATGAGGGGTTGAAATCATTAATTAAATAGAGTCACAACACCTATGTATCCATCCTAAACAATATCAGGGTACTATATTACACACAAATTAATTTATATATCCATGTATAATTTGTCTATATATTTCGTTATATAAAAGGTGTATAAATGAAAACTATTTATCTCATCATCAAATATTAATTTTCTAATATAGAGTAATAGTGGTGAGAATGTCAGTGGTTAAGAAAGGGAGTTGAATAAAGGGGTTATATTTTATCACATGTTTAGAAACAAATACATAGATGTTATAAAATTAACAAATGTAAAAAAATGAATATGAAATATTATCAATGACATTAGTACATATAGGTGTAATTTATAATAATATAGACAAGAATAATTTTCAATTGGACTATTATCGCTTCCACCATCAAGATGACAGAAATATTATACAATAAAACTATATTCCATGTTGACTTATTAATATCAAATATAATAATGTAATCCAAATAAGTGTAACATGATAGTATTTAATTTCCAAAAAGAGTGTATAAATATTTTATCAAAGAAAAATTAAAAACAAAATATTTTGAATAATGTACTATTATATTAAAACTAATTATAATTAAAAAATCAATATTGTTGAATATGATATTACCAATAATAAATTATTGTAAATTGGGATTCAGATAATGTTACATAACATAAACCCTCCCTAATACTCTGTAACATCACCCAAGTAATTCTTTCCACTTTGATACCTTAAAAATGACACCGTCCATACCCTTAACATAATTATTAATATTGTCTCATTTCAATTATAATACTCACACAACATCATAGAAACATATCTCGCATCAAGAAAACTATTTTGAAGTAAATAATATCATATAATGAATCCAAATAGACATAAAAATAATAGACCATGGGTAATTTCTAGAATGATACAAGGTATTCATATTTAGATTGAATGATAATAATTTAAAAACAAATGATATGTTTTACTGTGTAAGAATAAAAAAATAATAAGATTTGTATTTATATAACCCTCATAACCCCAAAAATTCTATTATCTATTGCCACTGAATTTCACACAGAATGAATAAATACCAAACATCTAATAATTTAAATATTTTAACTCATGAAAAACACACCTCAAGGAAATTTTTTTAATAAGATAATAAATAACATTTTATTGTTTTTTATTTATATATTTTCCATATAATACATAGTGATCAAACCATTCTGTAATATTGTACAAATATCAACTTTTACATTTCAATTTATGTAAACTCTTAACCTACAGTTATGTGTTGTTCATTTACTTATGTATCATTAAATGTATTAATGTAATGGATCAGTTTATTTATTTAAGGATGAATAAGAATAAATGTAAATTCATTTATTAATGAATAATATGTAGTACTATACATGGTCTAGAAATAAATCACAATCCAAATAAAGAATAATGATGAATTATCAAATTTGTTAACAAAAAAAATTCCATGATATACTTAATCAACACATATTTTATAGCTAAAACCATTAAAAATATGTTCTATATAGATTTATAGTATAAGATAAAAATAAAATAAAAATTATCTATAAGTTAATAGTTCATTTGACAATATTATAGAGGAATATAAAATAATATGAATATTAAAAACAATTAAACACAATTAGTGTATTCAATAAAAAATTCAATAATACCAAATAATTACAAATTACATATTAGGATGTAATATGAAAAAAATAAAAAAATTCAGAAATTAAAAACATGTTTAAATAACAATGTGACATCTTAAAAATAAATTTCATAATATAACCCATTTATGGAAATTTTATTTAAAATTTTAAACTCTATACTCAATATTTAAATATGTTTTTGAAATTAAGTGGTATATACATACTTTGAAAAACTATATTAATTGAAATGGGGGATTAAGAAAACCATTCACTATAGTTATCTTGTGATTTAAATCAACTATATTGATCCGGAAATTACTTCTTATAATAAATATTCTTTTTACCAAAACTAATAAAAAAAATAACTTCTATTATCATACATTCTAATATACCATCCCAAATCCACAATTATTAATCATAATACACTTATAACACAAACATAATATTTTTATTTCGTATGACTAGTACAATTTATAATTGGAACAAAAAATAAAATAAATTCATGATATAAAATTTCATTAAAATAATGTCTAATGAAAGGAACCAGTAATTAAAATCAATCATTAATATTGAAACAATGAGACCATATGCAATAGATTTATTTACATGTTCCTTAATTAAATAAGAGTATATAAAACCATGTCCCATCCAATGAAAATATAATCATGGGGATAGAGATGTGTAAGAAGGATAAATGAAATTTTTTACTAAAACTAACCAATTATTTAATACAAAGATATTTCATCTAAATATAAGAATTATCATTTCACTATACATAAATTTTCAATAGGTACATAAAGGCTTATTGTATATGGAGACTATATAAATTTTATTATTATTACATGAAAGATATTTAACCTCTCCCACAAATATATTTCCATTATGTCCCTTTAATATACATACCCTAGGTGAAAAATTTCATCATTTTATTGGGAATTGAGAGATAATAATGACTGAGATAAGATTATAAGTAAGGTAAGACAAGTGAGTATCAATTATCACATAAGTATAACATTAATAAATGGTTATGTGAACATGATATTGACATTTACAGTTGTGATCTATATATCAATGATCAGAATCATTATTAATAGAATATATTTTGAAAGTTAATAAGACCTGATTAAAAATGAAAATAATATCCATGAGAATATAACATTATCATAAAAGATATTTTATTGGAATACATAGAAGCATATAAAATAAATTCCCTAGTTATGATTGATAATTGGGAATGTGATCTTAGTAGTCTTGGCATACAATACAGACCAATACTATAGTCAATGTTCACTCCCAAGATTACCACAGTGGAAAAAGTAACTTACTGAACTAGGTTGAATCGCCATACCAGTCCCATATTAATTATGAGATATCAATATTTACCAAATTCATTGGAGTTAGATATAATTCACACTCATCTGTGGTTATATTGGGACCACTATCTATGGTCATAATTTAACATCCATCATTGGATATATATAACCACCATTCTTGTTTTATAAAATATCCACCAATAAAATAATGAAAAACATATATATGTGTTTCATGTTATTATAAAACATTTATCAGCTCCTAAAACATGAAAATAAATTGTTTTCATAGATATATCATCATATAACATACAATTGAAATGTAATATGTTTAATAATAATATCATTGTTTCATCATATAATTACACATGGAAAAGTAATTGGTTTTATAAGAATATTACGATTATAAAAATAATCCATCTAGATGAAGGATAATTGTGTTATCCCCCATTCATTTACCCAGTAAATATTTCATGAAATCAAATTATATCTACAAATATGGAAATGTTTTTGAAATATCACTTAGGGAATTTATTAAGAAAAATAATATTTTCACTTTTAAAAGCACCTTTTTAAAACAATTATTATATCATATATCTTTGAAATCCTTATTTTGAAAATAATATTATTTAAATAGAATTTATTCAAAAAAAATGACGGAGAAAATACTATTAATGTCATATAATTTTAATAAATATTTCATACACATTTTTGATAATAATGTAAAATGTACATCATTCATAAAATGTCATCAAGATTAATGATAAGATATTTATTAAATTTCAAACCAGTTTAATGATTTATTTAATAATTACATTCATATTATTAAAAAACTTCTTTAAAACATTTTTCTAAAACAAGGACTTGGGTGTAAAAAATAATCTCAATTAATGATGTAAATAAAGATGGTTTCCCTTAGTAACATTTCTTTGGAACGTTAAATAGATAAATATATGAATAGTAATGTGAAACATTTATTTATATGAAATAACAATAGGAAAATTAAATTAATGGGATCATTGATGGATATATCATAATATTACACCCTGATAATCAAAATCCAAAACAATTTAAAAAAATAATGATATTGTAACATAAACACATTACCACTTTGATAAAATTTTATCATAATCCAAATTAATTAAAAATAATTAATGGATTATTTTTATAACATAATTTCATGACAATAACATTAAAAATAATTCATATTAAATATATAAACCATAAAAAAATATGTGGAATATTATATGTGTGGAACATAAATAAAAGTAATACGAATATATGATACCAAATGACATGATTTTCCCAATACATAGTCAAAAATCAAAAATAATAATTTTAAATTTATTAAATTACTATTAAAACCCATAATAATATTTAAATATTTTCATATATTTTTTATTATTACCTTTTTTACACATTTATTTAAATTCTATGTTAAAATCACATTTGTGTTGATTATATCTTCATTTTTATGGTCTAATTTATGTTTGGTAGTTTATTTCATTAAACATATATCATTTTTAAAAAATGTATATAATTTGGAAACTTATAATAAAACATATATTCATATTATATAATTATTTATAATAATAGATAAAAATTAGAAATATAAAATGAATTATATCATTAATGGATTCTTTATGTCAAACATACACATGATATATTTTTTCAATTCCTCAATGGATGGAAGAAATTAAAATTAATTTTATATAATCCATTATGAAATAATTTTAATATATTATATATCATATAAATTAAATTAATATATCATAATTACTATCCATTTCAAAATAAAATACAAAATTATTACATTATTTCCTGGATTAGGTAGTCAACATGTTTGCACAAGTTATGTCAACATTTTTTAATAGATGTGGAAGAATGAATAAATACTTGATATTATAATTGAAATGATATGAAAGTTTCATAAATATATAATATAAATTTTAATTTCATCATTATCATTATTCTTGATAGGCGGTAACAAAAAAAATTACATCAGTTCGTATGGCTATAATCTTCAATACACATGATTGATGGTTTTTTTGTATTTGATAGTGGTGGAAATAGATAGGTGTAATACCATTAAGATAAACACATCTCCTTGTATGATATATGATTATTTTATTATATCTTCATAGTTTGAAAATATTATTAATAGGTTGAAGAATAAATAAACTATAAAATCCTCATTATGAATGATATGTTTTCGTTGGACAATTTATTTAGGTTAACATTAGTCTTCATAGGAATGTAACTAATAAAAATATTTACCCTTAGATTTTAGGTGGAGAATATGTAATTTATTTCTTATCTTCATTCAATAAAAAAATTATTTTTTAATTGTGAATAAGACAGGATTTGGGGGTACCATTTATATGTGCCCGAGAAGAAACACATGAAAATTTTAATATGTTAAATGCTTACTCACATAATAAACATTACAAATGGATCCAAATATGGATCATTAAAAGAAATTATATTCCTTTAGGTGTAAATAAGTCCATAATATTGTAACTGGAAATGTTCTTAGGCCATTTTAATCCTCATTATTTTTGTTTAACACCTAGGTAAACTTGTTTTAACCATAACTCAAATAATTAATTTGTACTCTCTTTATTATTCATTTTGACCAAAACTAAGATGATATTATTATATAATATTAATTAATATGATTATATTATAGAATTTAATTCTCTAAATTCCATTCAAATAAGTTTAATATTTTAATTTTATATTAATCACACAAACATGAAGAAAAGTGGGTTTCTTAAGAAATTTTTTTCATAAGAATTGAAAGTATTAATATAAAATATAAACAAGAATTTGATTTCAATGACCATAATTAACTTCAACATAATATAATTGAATAAATTATATATTTAAATACTTTTTATGTTATACGAATCTTTTTAAATTTATTAAATGATAACTGCATATGTAATAAAAAATTTTATTTTTTTATTATCATTGAAAAATTAGTATTTTTGCAAAATTATTAAAATTTAAACCTATAATAATTTAAAAAAATTGAGTAAAAAATATTTTCAATATTTTCAAGTAAATTTTCTAAATTTATTGAAAGTTATTTTTATCAGTTTCTCACAAAATGAAATAAAAATAATTATATTTGGAAATTTTTATTTTTTCAATCATGTAATGACTTTACTCAAAATTATGTACTTATTTATAAAAATAATTATTTATATAACACCATTATAAATATCGATTAAATTGTTTTTATTTATATCCATAATGATAACTTTTATTTATATGTTATACTGGTCATTTTTATATAATAATATTAATACTATATAACAGTTTGTTAAAATTCTAAGCAGTGTGTAATGAAAGATGTCTAAGAATATATAATTTAATTAAATTTCATTCATAATATATTTGTTTATTACATTATACCAACAAAAAATTCATCTTATTATTAATATTTTATAACAATAATAACTAAAAATAAGGATACATGGTAATGTCCCAGACCTCACTGGCCCTTTCCATTGCAAAAATCAGGTGTATGAGGTATTTCAGGAGGTCAAGGTGACTTATCCCCAATAGGTTTCAAAATTCCTAATTCTGTCAACAGTGTTTCCATAATTGTGAGGTTTATGAAAATTGTTTCCAAAACAGTGAGGTTCATGAATAGTGTTTTCAAAACGGCGAGGCTCCAATGTTCATGTTCATGAACAGTGTTTCCTGATTGGTGAGGTTCCAATTGTGAGGTTCATGAACAGTGTTTTTAGAATGGTGAAGTTCATGAATAGTGTTTCCAAAAGAGTGTGGTTCCAACGGTGAGGTTCATGAATAGTATTTATAGAATGGTGAGGTTCCAACAGTGAGGTTCATGAATAGTGTTTTCAGAATGGTGAGGTTCCAAGAACAATGTTTCTAGAATGGTGAGGTTCATGAACAGTGTTTCTAGAATGGTGAGGTTCCAACATTGAGGTTCATAAACAGTGTTTCCAGAAAGGTGAGTTTTATGAATAGTGATTCCAGAACAGTGCGGTTTATGAATTGTGTCTCCAGAATAGTGAGGTTTATGAAAAGTGTTTTCAAAATAGTAGGTTGTACAATGTTTCTATATTTCTATAGCTTTAAACCTATATTAATTATTACTATGGATCGATATGTTTTCACTTGGTCAAACAATGTGGTTTAATGTGATATGCTTTTAATGGGAAATTAAGAGTATATTAAACCTTCTCTCCGTTAAATCGTCAAAAGGAACAATATGTCTTCCTCCTTTGTTCATCCTCCATCTTTGGTATGAGACACTAGAACCATTCCTTCCATGTCTTATGAATCTTGAGATCAATCTTTTCACCGTGGAATGCTTTCCTCGACATCCTTTTGGCTGCAAGTGCACCCCATGTTTCTATACAACCAAGAAGTATCCATCAATATTTGATATAAGATATGTTTTATAGTCGTTATTTAGGGGACCGTCTTCTTATATTTCTCCATTCCATATTCTATAATGTAATCTACATTCTTCTAATAGAGTTTTCTTGGGACTCGGTTGGTGCGGTCGTACCGTTGCATCCTCAGGTGTTTGTAGTTATTGCGAGAGGAGGCGATCGGGACCTATTGTATGGATTGTTCTTGTATAAAGAATATCATGAACTATTTGAGGTAGGGGATTTGTTGCTTCTTTTTCATATATGTTCAACTGTATAGTTATCATGTTTTATCCCACTGTATCATAATGAAATTTACATAATAAAATTTTCAACATAAAAATAAATAGACATCGATCGAATGTTATTGCCTCTTGTTTTTCTAGATAGGGTGATATCTATGCTTTCTTTGTTTAACTGTTCGTTCTTGATTGAAATTGTTAGAGAACATAAACCATAATTAATTGATAATTTTTTGGATAAAGATGAAGAGTCATGTAAATGAATATAGTTCTTCTTACTATTATTATGATGTTAAGTAGAATGGTTCATTAAGAATGTTTAATTATTTCTGATAGCTTACTTCTTAGGTTTCCCAATGCTGGAACCTATGAATAATAAATCGGTTAATCCTTGATGCATCAAAGAACTCGTGGTTTGATAAAAGATAATTCCGAGTTGGGTTCTGAGTTAGCATCTTGATTGTTCATGGGCTAAGAGTCAATTGATGTGATGTTCTTTTACCTACTACTTTTGTTGTGATGTGAACCCAGATGGTTGTTGTCATATGTGGGGGTAGGGATTCCTATTGGTTGTGGTAGCAGTTGATTCCTAGAGTGGCGAGATGCATCGCTGTATACATGTGGGTGTTGGGGAGGACACCAAGGATGATGGAACGAGTTTTATGTTAATGTTTGGATGCTTGTTGTTTCCATGATTGGTTATCTGTTTTACTTTTCCCGACTGCCTATGGTAGTTTCCCTTGCATACCCTTCTTCCAAAAGAGGTGAAGACGCATGGGTTATTCCACGTGCTTTCTGTATTTAGCATCTCAAGTATGGATGGGTCTACTCTCTTGCTATAGGTGACAAAGACTCAAAAGGTACTACATATACTCACCATGTAGAGCCCCCATGTGTTTAGTATCCTAGAATGTTTTTCTAGAATGCATGGGAATGTGGGAAAGTAATTCTGTAATAAATAATTGAATAAATGATATCATCCAATGGGGTTGGATTTTGCTGGAACCTAATGGGGAGGTTGTAATTTTAAAGGAACGGTATACATTGATAGTGATGCTAATGAAGTTTAATGTGGAATTGTTATTATTCAATAACTGTTTAAAGAATTAATTAATATAAAATGGAACTGGTAAAGGGAATGAAATAATGTAGTAAATTTGTTTAAATGGTAGTGTGTTTATAGGATACCTAGTCTTAGAAGTAGCAGACCAGAGTCCGAGAGAAATTAGCTGTAGTTGAGTCTAATACTAGGTTATGCCCATAATGTGGTTGTGAGATATAGTATATCTTGTAATTTTTAGTTTCTATATGCTAATCTACCCTCTAAGTAAGGGAAAATTACACCTCACGGATTCTGAGCCTTTAGGGGGATTCCCCAACATTCCTGTGGGAGGATGAATGGTTGGATACCCCCATTGGCCCCTCTCTCTTCACATGGTAGTTACATGTGATGGTAGGAACTACAGTTATTTATTCC
Source organism: Viscum album (assembly GCA_963277665.1). Classification (NCBI taxonomy): domain Eukaryota; kingdom Viridiplantae; phylum Streptophyta; class Magnoliopsida; order Santalales; family Viscaceae; genus Viscum; species Viscum album. Next base: position 1,024,350,910 of record OY728143.1, read on the forward strand.
CTTATATGTGTGTATATGGCTATATTGTGGTTATTCGCACACATATATTCCGGATATAGTTTCCCACGGACTACTATAGGTGTAAAGTGTATATCCTTTGATGGGTTGAGGATCCTCACTCAGTGTAGGAGCTGTAATGGCTTGAGTTATAATACCCAACGTATGATACATGTTGTGTGGGCTGTAGTGGCTCCCAGAAACTACATGGTTACATTTCCAATCTGGATGTGGTGTTTTTTTTCATGAGGTTCATGTTTTAGTGCATCGCCCAGGTGCCTATGGGAATTCCTTTTTGGAGAGAGATGCTTAGGACGTGCGATGTTGGGGAAAACTGGAAAACCAGTTGGGAAGTAGTAGTGGGGTACCCTTGATATTATTTATTATATTGTATACTATTGTTTATGTTACATGGTGAGATTAGCCATGGTGAGTTTGGGAACATAGTTTACGTGACAATTTAGTTTCACTTGTTATTCACTGTTATTTAGGATGCAATCTTTAATTTTACACGAGAGGCTTCGGGGAGGATCCTACAGAGTATACTGTTATAATCACCCTATGTATATGTATAATTTGTTTTCTGGTCACTTTGACCAGGATGGAAATCAAACTGGATTCTACTATCATGTGGTTGCAGGAGCGGTTCGGGCTTCTGGTTTTTGCCGTATTACTTCCTTTTTGGGTACTTTCAATTTCCCCCTTCTATTGATAGTGGTTTTTCATGATATTTCATCGGTGTAATTGGGATTTCCTTCATTTTACTTGCTAAGTTGGAGTTGTTTGGTGAATATCATAACTCTCTCTTATGAATGTGTTCTATTAGTGGGTAATGCCTCCCATCTATGTGTTTCTTATAACCTCGGTGCTAGTTGCCAACCAAAGGCCTACTAGAGTCGGGACTCAGGGGGTAATTATCTCCCTTATCACATTATCGGCCCAATAGGGGTACACTTCATTGGGAGGGGGGTTGTGACAGTGTTGTATTAGAGGTCTGATTGAGGGATATTATGGAGATTGGTGTTAGGAACAAGTGAGGTTACATGGTTGGTTGGGAAACATTGTCATTCATTTTTAGAAAGTGATGTAAATACTAGATACCGGCTGAGACATATGCATTTAGGGCCCCCAATAATCTAATGTACGGACATTTCTATTTATAATTGCTACAAAATGATGTGATTGTAGTAGCAGTGTAGAGACCTTGGAAAGGATCATGCATCGTTCTTCTTTCTGCCATTGTTTGAATGTATTGACCTTGGGATAAGATAGCATAAAATTAATAAATAAAAACAATTAATTAATTAATTTAGGGTCTTCCATATTCTAGGTTTTGGAGCTCTAATTGTTTTTTATTTTATAGGTTTGGCTCCAGGTCCACATCCTCATCAGGTTTGCATAGAAGATGTCCAAAAGACTCTTACAGAATATTTCCACTGAGTAGAGGTTGATGATTATGAGACTTGGAGGAGGAAACCTCATGATTTTCAGTGCAAGAGTCTATAGAAGTATGAGGGCTCCATTTTAGATACAGTCACGAAAGACTGGTTAGAGGAGGTCGAGATAGGCTTCAGTTTGATTTGTGCTTGGAAAGACCACTGGGTATCCTTGGTTTTGATGATGTTTCATGGAGCAGCAAGGCAGTGTTGGTTCTTGTTCCTCAAGGATCACAAGGAGTCATCATTCTCATGGGATGAGTTTTGAGACATGTTTATGGTTAAATTTCTTTCTTCAACAGTAATGGTGACCAGTTTCCAGGATATTCTCACCCATTGACAAGGGAGATCTAGTGTGAAAGAGTTTGGAATTTGTTTCATGAACCTTTTACAATATGCTTCGAACCTATTGACAAATTATGAGGCAAGGGAGAGTCATTTTGAGGAGGCTTTGTGTCCATAGATACAACGCCAGGTCACCCCATTTATGCAGAAGACATATCATGAGGTGCTGGCCAGGGAATAGGTTGTCAAGGGGTCCTTGTCTAGGACTGCATCTTTAAGATAGGGGAATCATCATGATTCCTCACAAAGCAGAGTTGTGGTCTAGGTTTACTTGTTTCTAGGGAAGAAAAGTTTCTGTTCAGCTGGGGGTAGGTCCCAGCACTCAGCATCTCGTTTCATTGGGGGGCAGAATCTCTCAGACCTATTCCAAGGGATTCAAAGATTTTTTTATCTTTTGGTGGTCTTGGTCATCAGCAACGAGAGTTCCTGACCTTGGAGAGAAGTCGTCATGCACTATGTGTTCTGCTCCAGGTTCCTCCGTTTAGGCAATTCCATCAGAGTCAATTTTAGCAGGTTTCACAAACGTTAGATCAGTGGAGGGTAGATGGGGAAGGTAGAGGACAACTCCATTACACTGCCCGTCCTCAGAGAGTAGAGCTCGGCTATGGTTGTGGTTATCATCAGGGTCAGAGAGGCCATTGAGGTGGTCATGGTCTGCTTCATACTTTAGCGTTTCCAGTGCCCGGTGAGCCACATGTTGTTCGAGGTACCCTTGGCTTTCATTCTACTATGGTGTATTCCTTGTTTGATTAAGGAGAGACACACTCCTTCATATGACCTACCCTTGTCCATGCTTTGAGAATTGAGGAAGAGAGGCTTCTAGTTCCCTTGGAATTGACTACACCAGTTGATGGTTGAGATGACTTGATTGACGTATGTAGGGATTGTGAGATAGTGTTGGGGGTAGCACCTCTCTTGGGGAGATTTCCTATGTTTACAAATACAACCATATGATTTCATCCTTGGCATGGATAGGTTGTATTCGGTGCAGGATATCATGGATTGGTTCATGAATCAGATCGTATTCTTCGACGTGGATCGGGATCTGGTGGTGTTTGTTGGCAATCGAGATCCATGAATGGGTCATATGCGTGTTGCGTCATTATCATCCCTGATGGCCAAGATGATGTTGAGTTCTTCAGTTGTTCATTAGTTGGTGTTTCCTAGGGTAGTAGAAGAGTATACTAATGTATTTCCATAAGAGGATGTTGCATTACCCCCTCAATGAGAGATCGAGTTTGGGATGAAACTACAACCAAGAGCATCTCCAATCTCTTTGTCTCCATATAAGATTTCCCCTTATATGTTATGAGAGATACTCATACAACAAGATGGTTTGTTATAGTTCGGTTTTATTTGGATGAGTGTGTCACCGTGGGGTGCACTAGTTTTGCTCATGAATAATGCTGGCGGCAGTTTGCATTTGTGTATCGATTATCATCGCTTAAAAATTTGACAATAAAGAGTCGCTGTCCTATTCCAAGGATTGATGATTTATTTGATCAACTGAAGGGTAAATGTTTGTCCTCAAATAGCGACTTGAGGTTAGGATATCATCAGATGCGTGTAAAGGATGAGGATATCACTAAAACTAATTTCTTTTGTCGTCTTGGGAATTATGAGTTCATTGTAATTCCATTCGGCGTGAAAAATTATCCAATCATGATTATGGGATTGATGAACGTTGTGTTTCATGAGTTCATGGACATTGCTATTGTTTTTTTCATTGATGACTTACTTTTGTACTCCTTATCTGTGGAAGATCATGTAGAGCATCTACACACCATTTTGGGAGTTCTTCGATAACATCAGCTGTTTTGAGAAGTTATTGAAGTGTGATTTTTGGGCTCAAGAAGCCTGTTTCCTGTGGCATGTTATCTCCCAACAAGGAGTAGTTGTGGATCCATTGATGATAGAAGTAGTTGTGTCCTGGGAAGCCCCCAAGATAGTGTCTGAAGTGCAAAGTATCATTGCCCTCACATGCTACTACAAGTGGTTTGTAGCTGATTTCTCACGAATTGATACTCCTATTATAGAATTGACCACGAAAGATCATGCATTCCTAGGGACTAAACAATGTTAGGATGCTTTTGTGTATCTAAAAGAGAACATAGTAACTGCTTCAGTTCATTGTTATCCATTAGAGGGAGTTTAGTTTGATGTTTTCTACAATGCTTTTCAGCTGGGCTAGTTTGTGTTAGGATGTAGCAGAGATCAGTTGTTTCTTATGGGTCTCGACAATTGAGTCCCCAAGAACGTAACTATTCCACCGATGATCTTGAGTTGGCTACCATGGGGTTTTTTCGGTGGCTGTAGAGACATTACCTCAATGGATAGAGCTTTTTGGTTTTCATTAATCATAAGAGTTTGAGGTATGTTTTTTCCGAGCCTCACTTGAACATAAGACAACATCAGTGGATAGAGTTTTTATAGGAATATGACAATGATATATCATATACACATTGAACAGTGAATTTTGAACCTGATGCACCACGTCTAAAGTCACTTAGTGATGTTGTGCATGAATCTGCTGATTCTTGGAGAGTAATGGAAGATCAATAAGCATTACATCTTGATATTAGATAAGTTGGGGATAGATGATGTCTTCTTCAGATAACGATACAATCATCTTTGGTACAAAAGGTGGAAGAGTCCCAGTTGGACGACCTAGAGTTTGAGGTATGGAGGGGCCGATTTTTTTTGTGGTGAGCCCCATGATGGGTGGTCTATGGATGAAAAACACTGAGTATTGTATCATGGAAGGAATTTTGTTCCTTTGGCGATGCATGAGACGGTTCTCAGATAATTATATAGTTTTAATTTAGCGGTGCATCATGGAGTGACAAAGATGTACCCAGCCTAGAGGAGCTAGTTTTGTTGGCCTGGTATTAATCGTGCGATTATAGATTTTGTGTCTCGATGATTGGTTTTCCAGAAGGCAAAGGCCAAACACTGTGATCCTGGTGGTATTCACCAACCATTAGATATTCATCCATGGAGGTGGGAGCACATATCAAAAAAACTCTTTACTGGTTTACCTCGAGCTCAGGGAGTACATGAAGCTATTTGGGTGGCAGTGGATCATTTATCAAAATTGGCCCACTTCATAGAGATCAAGGAGTCTAGTTCAGTGGAAGTTTTATCGAGGAAATATCTGGAACATGTGGTGAGACTTCAGGGAGTCGCAAGGATGATCATTTCTAAATGAGATCCTCATTTTAAGTCTAGGGTGTGGATGGGTCTCCAACCTGCATTCAGTTCGAATTTATGCCTTAGCATTTCTTTTCATCACCAAACTGATGGTCAGACAAATCTAACCATCCAAAATCTTGAAGATACGTTAGGCTCTTGTGTTCTTGATTTGGGTAGTTCGTGGATGAGTTACATACCATTGGTGGAGTTTGCATACAATAATAGTTTTACTCCAACATCTATATGGTGAAATTTAAAGCCTTATATGGCCGACCATTCCATTCTATATTGTGCTGGACTAGGGGTGGCGAGTCAGCAATTCTCGGACCGTAACTATTGAAGAATACAACAAAGAAGGTTCAAGTGATTTGTGGGAGGATAAAGATAGTGCAAGATCATCAGAAATTAAATGATCATCAATGTAAAAGACCTTTAAAGTATAATGTTGGGGATCACATGTTTCTGAAGGTGACTCCCTGTCATGGGCAGCGAAGGTTTGGGAATGGGAGTGAGACTTATCCCCTATTATTTGGACCTTTGGAGGTGTTAGCTCGTGTTGGAGATGTGGAGTATCGAGTAGCACTTCCCCCGCAGATGAGTTAGATACATGATGTTTTCCATGTATCACAGCTTCGTCGTTATCCTCATGATTACTCTAACATCATCAATTATGGAGAGATAAATATTGATTATGATCCCACCATTGAGGAGCGGCCTGTGGATATCCAATACTGTAAGGAGAAATTGTTTTTCTTGAGTTCTATTCCCTTAGTTCGTTTCTTTTGGTGACACATTGGCATGTAAGAGAGTACCTGGAAATTTTAGTCGTAGATATGTGCTCAGTACCCAAGGTTTTTTGATTTTTAACTATTTTCATGTAACAAATTTTTCATTTTGGTTATAAACCATTCGTACTTATGATATGGATTTCTTTTTATTCTTTTTATGGAATTCTCTATTTGAGGAGGTATCTCTATTGGTGGTTATTCAGACCATTATGTTTTTCCTCTAGGTGGGTTTTGAATTCTTGAAGATGATAATGTTTGGAGAGGTATCTGATGTAATGTCCCAGACCTCTCTGGTCATTTTATTTTTAAAAATCAGGTGTATGAGGTGTTTCTGGAGGTCCAAGAGACTTATCCCCAACACTTTTCAAATTTTCTAGCTCTATGAGTAGTATTTCTAGAATGGTGATGTTTATGGATAGTGTTTCCCGAATGGAGAGGTTCCAACATTACGGTTCATGAACAGTGCTTCCAGAATGGTGTGGTTCCAATAGTGAGGTTCATGAACAGTGTTTGTAGAATAGTGTGTTTCCAACGGTGAGGTTCATAAATTATGTTTCCTGAATAGTGAGGTTTATGAACAATGTTTCCAGAATAGTAGGGTGTACAATGTTCAAAATTCCTAAATTTTCTCCCCTTAGATGTTTCTATTGACGTAAAATGTATTCAAAGCGTCATTTTAAGGACCTTATGGCCGATTCAAATGATATAACTGTTATATTAAATATTAATAAGGTTCGGGATGTTTTACTTGGACAAACCACATGGTTTCATATGATCCACTTTAATGGGAAATTATGTTTATCTTAAACTGTCGCTCCATTAAACCATTAAAAGGGATAAGATGTATTCCTACATTATTCATCCTCCTTTTTCTCTGGTGCGAGACACTCAAATATTTCCTTACTTCCCTTAGGAATCATGAGATCAAACGTTTCCCCGTGGATTGGTTTCCTCAATGTCCTTCTTTCTCCAAGTTCACCGCCTATTTCTATAAAACCAGGAAGTATCCATTAATCATTGATATAAGGTATGTTTTAACGTTGTTCTTTTTGGGATCGTATTATCATTTTTCTTCCTTTCATATTCTAGCATGTAATCTATATGCTTCTAATGGATTTTTGTGGGTTTCGGTTGTTGTGGTCATACCGTGGCATCCTCGGTTGATTGCAGTTGTCGCAAGAGGAGGCGATCATGAACCATTGTGTGGACTATTCTCATATAAAGAATGTCAAGAACTCTATGATTTAGGGGATTCATTCCATTTATTTTCTTATCTGTGCAACTGTCTAATTATCATGTTTTATCCCACTGGATAACAATGAAATTGACATAATAAATATTTGACCTAGAAAACAAATTGATACGGTTCAAATGTTATTGCCCCTTGTTTTCCTAGATAGTCTGATATCTATGCTTTCTTCGTTTATCTATTTGTTTTTTATGGAAATTGGTAATAAACATAAAGAAGAATTAATTGATAATTTTTTGGAAAAAGATAAAGAGTCGTGTAAATGAATCGGGTTCTTCCTGTAGTAAATTTGATGTTAATCAAAATGGTTCATTAAGCATGTTTAATTATTTATGACAGCTTACATTTTAGGCTTCCCAGAAATGGGACATATGAAATATAAATCAGTTAATCCAAGATGGATCAATGAACTGGTGGTTTAAGAATAGATAATTCCTTTTAGGGTTCTGAGTTACCCTATTGATTATTTTAGGGCCAAGAACCAATTGATGAGATGTTTGTTTTCCTGCTGGTTGTGTTGTGATGTGAGCCCATATGGCTGTTGTGTAATGTGGGGGCAAGGAGGCCTATTGTTTGTGGCAGAAGTTTATGCCTAGAGTGGAGAGATTCATTGGTGTATACATGTGGGTGTCGGGGAGGACAGTAGGGATGACGGAACAGGTTGGATGTTAATGTTTGGGTGATTCTTATTTTCTTTGATTGGTTATCTATTTTACTTTTTCACACTACCTTTGGCAGTTGGTTTTTCTTACCCTTCTTCCGAATGAGGTGAAGACGAGCGGGGTATGCCACGTGCTTTCCGTCTTTATCTTCTCAAGGGAGGATGGGTCTACGGTCTTGATATATGCAGCAATGACTCGAAGGGTAGTACATATACTCACCATGCTGAGACATCTTGTGTTTAGTATCATATAATGTTTTTCTAGAATTCCTGGGAATGTGGGATCGTAATTCTGTAATTAGTGATTGAATAAATGATTTTATCCCATGCGGCTGGAGTTTGCTGGAACATAAAGACGAGGATGTAATTTTTAAGGAACAATGTACATTGGGAGTGATTCTAATGAAGTTTAATGTTGAATTGTTATTGTATAGTTAATGTTTAAAAAATTAATTTAAATAAAGTAAAATTGGTAAAGGGAATTGAAAAATATATTAAATTTCTTTAAATGGTTGTATGCTTATAGGATACCTAGTCTTAGAAGTAGTATCCCAGAGTCTGAGAGACGTTAGCCACACTTGAGTCTAAGACTAGGTTATGCCCATAGTGTGGTTGTGAGATATAGTATATCCCATACTTTTTGTGTTTATATACACTACTCTACATTCTTAGTATGGGAAACATACACCCTAGGGATTCTGAGCCCTGGGGGATGTTTTCCCCAACATTCTAGTGGGAGGATGAATGGATGACTTCCCCCTTTGGCCCCACTATCTTCTCATGGTAGTTACTTATGATTGTAGGAACATCAGTTATTTTTCCAAATATATTTGTATAGAGGGCTATAATGGCTTATGGTTATTCACACCCATATATTTTTTATATAGTTTCCCATGGACTACTATAGGTGTAATGTGTATAGGCGGTGATGGAATGAGGATCCTTACTCTGTGTATGGCCTGTAATGGCTTGAGGTATAATACCTGATGTATGATACACATTTTAAGGGATATGGTGGCTCCCAAAAACTACCTTGTTACGTTTCTTATGTGGATGTGTTGGTTTTGTTTCACAAGGTGCTTGATGTGGTGCTTCGCCCAGGAGTCTTCAAACAACCCTTTTTGGAGAGAGATTCATAGGACCCGCAATGTTGGGGCAAAGCGGAAAACTAGTGGGGAAGTAGTAGTGGGGTACCCTTTATATTCTTTATTATATTATATACTCTTGTATGTGTTACTTGGTGAGAGTATCCATGGTGAGGTTGGGAGAATTGTATAATTTTGTGGTGATGAGTTAGTTTACCTTGTTATTTATTGTGCTTTAGCATGCTTTCATTACATTTACACAAGAGGCTTCATAGTGTATCCTTCTTCTTATACTATTATACTAACCCTATTTATATATAAACTATTTTCAGGTCACATGGAGCAGGTTGGAGATCATTCTGTTTTTTTCTAGCTTGCGGTTGCAAGAGCTGTTCAGGCATGTGGTCGCTGCTGTTTTACTTCCTTTTTTGGTACTTGCAGTTTATCCCCTTCCATTTGTTGTGGGTTTTCATGAAATCTCATATGTGCACTTGGGATTTCTTTCATTTTACTTGTTGATTTTGAGTTGGTTGGTGTCCATCTTATCTCTCTCTTCTCCATGTGTTCTCTTTGAGGGTAATGCCTCCCATCTGTGTGTTTGCTATACCCTCAGTGCTAGTCGCCAACTTGTGGCCTACTGGATGAGGGACTCGGTGGTCACTATCTCCCTTATCACATTTCCATCCCAGGTATGGTACACATTGTGGGGAGGGGATCTTGACATACATTTACATCTTCATATACTCATGTTCCAACAAAGCCTCCTTAATTTGGTGGTTATGCTATAAAAACTCAACTTGGTGAGTCTTTTTAATTCATAGAACATTGTTTTTATGATTGAGTATCCCCAATGATTATTCATTATATGATGTATCATGATCCAATAGTGTCAAATCTGAGTTCAATACATGGGATGGATTAGTTATTCACATCCTTATGAGTGATATATTAAACATCATGAATGGCATGAGAAAGGTTTGGTGGAATCACTAATCAAAAAGATACAATACAAATATGATCTATAATTTCAATGTTATGAATATAAATTAGTCCTAGATTTCCAATATTTCTAAATCTCATAGAAAACATCCATTGATAAATTCATAGAAACAACTTGACGTTGACATCAAATTCTAGATCACGTCAACAATCTTCATCCTCACTTTTTTAACATATTTCTTCTGTCATTATTTTTTTGATAAGATAATTCTTTCTATACCATTTCATAATCTATATTAGATCCCAATATATTTTATTACCCAAAAAAATTCCATCACATTAAAGCACCACAATTCTTTTGGTAGCGCTACTTATATGGAGTGATATGAATTCTTGAGTGATGTTCTTTTTGTTTGTAAGCTCAAAACGGGGAATATGTTTATCCAAACTACCTTTGTGATCTATTAATCAAGATATAAACATATCCTCTATGGTTAGAATAATTTTATAATATTATCTATGTTCATATAATAAATAAATAGTGCTAAAACATATTTTTGTAACATGGGCTTGCTGAAGACATCTCTTTAACATCAGGGTAATACTTGGATCACAAATAGATATAATAAAATGTGTTACTCAATTAGAAAATTCCACATTGATAATTTATAACATATAAGGATTATGTATATTCAATTAATCAATGACTATGATGAAGTGTGTTAACTTGTTATCCAAATTTACTATAATACATATTGCATTATGTTATTTAAATTTTTTGGGGGAGTCCTATTTCAAAATCTATCAAAATTTTCTTCAATTTGTATTCAATAATTGGTAATTTATGGTACATTGCCATATAATTTTTTATTGCGACATTATCTTTCTAATATACCATGCATTGAAATACAAACTCTATATTTACTCTCCTAATGACATCCCACATGTAATACTACTTCAGATATTTATACATATTCATGCTTCTAGGAAAGATAGATAATGAAAAATTATTATCCTCTTCTAATAGATAAGTATTGAAAACTAATTTTATAGAGTCCAAAACATTTTTCCAAAATATTATTATTTCATCATCATCAAGGTTAAAATCCAGAACATTTCGAACCCTTTTCTTTATATTTATATCTTATTTATCGACAAATTTAAGCATCACTAGACTAAATGTTTGAACAGTAATTTGATCAAATATAATATTTATACCCATAATTCATGATCTATATTTCTATCATTATAAAATCTATATATATTAGATAATTTTTTATACCCATCATTGGAATGATAACATGATCATTTTCACAAAATACATCATCCCCCATGTTTGGATTCCCAGGGTAGTAAACTATTATGTAGTAATATTATTTAATCATCTACAACCATATTCTCAACTACATGGTCAATAATTAATTTGTGAATAAATATGTTAAAATATTTTCATTAGTATTTATATCACACCTTTCACTATAATGACTATTCCTCAATGTCTTTAATGAAAAAAATACTCAGTGAGCTCCAAATCACGTGTTATGTAATTTATATAATAAACCATCAATTTTATTGATATATATATGTATAATATAAATATGTAATTCTTAATGATAATACAACCCAATACACTCTTTGTTTCTAAACATTTAATTTAAAACCCCTTTCCATTTTAGGGTAATGTATGTATAGGTGTAATGACTTATATTTTATTTATTTTGATGTAATTTTCCATAAATCGATAAATCTAGACTAACATGGATACCTTATAAGTTGACATGGTGGCCAGATTAGACTATCATTGGATTTTTCACACAAACCATGAATAATATCTCGTTATAACTTGAAAACATTTGATCATAGTCACAGTGGTTAGTGTGGAATAATTTTATAAACAATACTTTAATGGATCTATTATATACCATCATTAGAAATTTTTTGACCTATGAATAAATGATTATGAATAGAAGATTCACACATTTTAAATTACACATTAACCATATCCATCCATAGTGTATTCAACATCATTATCATGTAATACTCATTATCTTCTGCGATCGTTGAATATATATGAATATAATCTAAAAATACTACCACAAACAAGTCATGATAATGTAAAATTACTCTATCTGTTAAATCCACGATGAATAAAAGGGATTAGTAAGATCTAAAGAAATAATTATGTTATTATAGCATCCATACATTTTATGGAATGAAATACAATGTATATCCACCTTTAAGACCTTCAACTGAAAATATCTAGAATGAATTTTCATCATGGAAATATATTAGGATCCATGATTTTGATCAAACACGACTGATTGAAAAATAAATTTGTATATTTCAAATTATTTTAATGGGAAAAGTGAGAAACCATGGGTTCATACTCAAAAGTAAATAATCAATCTATTAAAAGATGATTTATTCTGACCATAATTTATCTCCATAAATAATTTCTAGGATATATTGCCTAGCTGAGTGTCATTTTTATCAATTCAAATATTCTCATGTATGAACATCAGTTTTTCACAACTGTGAATGTACTCCTCAAGAATGATCTTCACATTGTTAATCCACCTACTAAATTCATGTCCTCATTTTGGTCTTCTTACAATCCTCCTAATTTAGATTCATCCTCAATGACCTCCCCATCATAATAGATACTTCATTTTTAGTAGCGTTATAATGAAAAACAGTGTCAAGTGTTTCGTTTTTTGAACTCTTATGTAATTCTAAGTGATGATCATGATAATAATTTTCTGTCTTTTTTTTGTGATTATTTTGACTATCGAATGTGTCTTAAATGGAGGTTGAAAATATGAGCAATTTGTATTATCTTAAAAAATACCCCTCTTATACCCATCATAGGTAATGTTACAAAACTCTAGTTAATTATCCATAGAGTTTGATCTATAATCAGTTTTGACCTCTTTCACCAGATCTTCATTACAAAATCCACTAAAACAGTATCCGATCTCAATATCCAACAATTCATTTCTGGTGAATGATCTGATTAAATACTTAGGTGACTCGGCCTATCCTCCAACCTCAGTACCTCCCCCTAACCATTGTTTCTATGTATAAGAACCATCAACAGGAGTCCTGGATAGTCCCTCAACCACCAATTGAACATCCACATTGGCATTTGAAACACGAGATCTGGTAAATCCCCCAATTCAGATCACTACATCACGCAGAATCACTACACAATACTATGATATCCCTATTTCTAGATCAGGCTTCAATAACATAGTAACTCATGCATTACTATCACCTAAAGCCACCAGATCACCATGAATCCCAAAGAAACCTATAGGACACCCCATCTTCAGATCGTGATTCATCATACTAAAATTTTTAGAAACATTCTGATCCTTATTTATGCCATTCACTTCCATAGACACCCCTATTGAATTCCTCTTGTGAATTTAGTGTCTTATAATCATGTTTCAGAAGTCGATGTGTTTCAACTATATCACAACCATTGATTGTTCCAATTCAGTATCCCCCCAAAGGACTTCCATAACCAGGTAAATCCTCTCCTCGAACCATGTTCTTATTCTTAGTTCTTAGGATTGAATCCTTCTACATCATCTTCATACTCCTATAATCCTTTATATTATGCCACAATTTCTTGAACAGGGCACATAAAACTAATAATAAATAAAAAAATAACCAGATTCATATAACAGAACTCTTCACCTACAACATCCAACAATAACTACATCAAAGACATCGACATATTAACTTAAACATGTATACTGGGAGAAATCATATGAAAAACACCCATATTCCTACTATCTAAACTGAGATATCGACCAACAAGATTTCAAAAAATAGAAATAATCGATATGTTTTGAAACACATTAGGATGTTCTGGTAATCTTACACACATATAAATTGGAGGTAAATCAAAGTTAATATAGAATTTATATGACTAACGGATGGGAATAAAACTAGAATCATTGTAGTTAAGAAGCATAAATGACTAGGATCATATTGAGCCTTCTTTATATGATAACCTTTTCATTATGTGTCTTGAGTTGGGAAGACCCACTCTCGTGAAGTCATTTAGTCCCCATGATCAAAATGAAAAAGTTGTCAAAAGCATATATAGAAGCCCGACAGTGCTTGAATCTTTATATATGGGTAATATGAAGAATGATGGATGGATTACTAATATCCAGATTCGAAATCGACAACTATGGGGATCCATTGAATTACTCCTGAACGTTCTAACATATAGAGATTGGGGGATAGTTAGGGATACAATCTGGGTTCAAGAAGGTGGTGAAGAGCGATGTTTGACCTACTTCAATGGGAATCAATGAAATCTACCTCACTAGGAGGGGTAAGGGGACCAATGAATTTATCATAGAACCATAGGCCATGGATGAAAACAAACAAGATGATAACACATCCCCAATCCAGACCACATAATATTCTTAATCAAATCTCATAATTTATTTTTCCATCATTGGATCAAACTCTTACTCTGATCATGTATGTCAGTAATATGGAGTAGAAGATACATTTTCTTGAATTTATCACTATAAGATATAAATTATCAATATAGAGTCACATTATCAATATTTTTATTAACAAAAAATGTGTTCTCCAAATGGTGACACAAATTTACAAATTAATCCCATTTTATGACATTACTATAGATGCTACTAAAATTAAAGCATCCCAGTTGAGTCCATTTTTTAAATAGTTTTCGAAATTGGTGTGGTACAAGGTATTAATTATGTTGAAAATTATTCTTCACGATTCAATGGATGACATTTTATATTTTCTAGAATGACATCAATAAACTCCCACATATTAGGAATATCACTGTTGTTTATTATCTCCCTGAACACCTGAGAAAAATATTCAAATATTAATCAATTATAATAAAATGGATTTGATCTCCCTCATAAGATCTTATCTATCAGAAAAAATATATAAAATCATATGTTGGTTTGAAATCTCAAATATTAATTCGCATCCATATAAATTGTTGTGGTATTTTTGTAGAAAAATACAATCCATGTATAGGATAACATAAAATTCAAATATACAGGGAATAATGAGATATGTTGGAAACATATTCCCCAAAAAAAATAAACTCGGGAAGAATCATAGACATAAGATGAAATCATCATACTAGTATGAGAAATTACTTGTAACTAAATATATAATCATTGATGTGGTACTACTAAATAGAGAGATAATTATTCAAATATAAAATAGTGGATAAATACATAATCAAATAGTATTTTAATAGTTATAGAGTGGATAATAAGTGTACCATTCACAACTTCATTTTTATAAACCATGACAACATTTATATTCACATAGTATGTCTATTTCTCCTTCCCGTGGGAGCCTGTTGACATTGAACTGAATACTCCTTTGGATTCAAACACTAGTTCAAACAACTCTCGTATAATTTGTATTTGATGCATTAGAGTATGGTTGGTGCATAAATTGGAGTATTTTATTCATCAATTATATCGATATGATAGTTTATAACCTATTAACATTATGAATCTATAATAAAATCCATCCCACATTATAAAAATTCATGTTCCACTAATTAAATTCCAAATATGGTTCTTCCCATAATTCATACATAAAAGGATACTGTAATTTCTTTCCACAATGTGATTTATAAGACTTCTCATGAGACTAGGTCTTTTTTTAAAGAATCTATTAAAATGGTGGGAATACAAAATTTACCTTTCTACCATGATTGTACATAAAATGATTTATTAATATTTATTTATTATTATTATTACAGGTAATGGATTTTGGAGACATGGTTTTATTCCTCCAATGTGCACATCAATTTTTATTTGTGCCTTTATGATTAGTCTATAAGAATAATGTTAATGTATTGTAAAATTACATTCATAGACAACAATATATTCATCATCATTATATTTTAGTTTAGTAATTTCCCTAATTTTCCTTCTGTCTTGTATATGATGGAATTACATCTTAAACAAATAAAAATCTATGGATTAAAGTTCTTCCAATATCCATGAACTATTGATAAGATACCGCCTACGCTTTTCTTACCTTCCAAATGATGGATATCTAAAAAGACTCATTCGTAATCTAAATAGTGGAAATAAAAAATATCATTTAAATTTAATAGATCAATTTTTCCAAAAAAAACTACTGTATCATTACAACTAATATAATATGGTGGACATGTCCTCGTGAAATACTAAAAATGAATTTTTTAAAATATTTTTTCCTAAATCTTTTAGAAATATTCAAATATTGAGAGTGTTGTTTGAGGATAGAAATAATTGTTTTTCATTAAATAATTGTTTTATCTCGAGGAGTTTCATTTCATTTTCTATCACATTTTAAATTACTATGGTTCATTTCCGTTATAACAATTAACTAAAACAAAAAATCATTTTGTAATTAACACTAATAATAGTGAGAGGCCACATTATCATGATATATTATTTATAGGATGCCTAAATCATTATTCCATTATTATAATATATAAAACCATAGGCATAAGGGGCAATAATATTGGTTACCATGTATTCAAATCCTTCATTATATTTCAAATTTTATTGTGAATTTCCAAAACAAATCCCCTTGGAGTGTCAAACTAGGTGTGAAGAAAGGTTTATTATCATACCCCATTTGATAATTGAGTCCATATAAATGTGAAATATTCAAATTTATTACCCATAGGTACAAAATTTTGTATCCTTTTCAACTTATAGTATCCAAATAGGGATGTTTTCATGGAATTCCATTCTCCAATATTTACAATAAAAAGGGACATTATCTGGTACATTAGATTATCATAAGGTTTTATAAAAACTAAAGTCATCCTCTAATTATAATGTTAAATAAACCCATCATTGGATACAAACGATAATAACTACAGATTTTGAATCTTGTATATTTAATCGTAATAGAATAATATTAATTTATTTTATATAAATGAGCTTATTTAACTTAATGGTTTATTATCTCAGGAGATTGGATACAAAAACATCTTATTTCATGAATTATCTTCATCATATCCCACAAAGATATCCTCAATATGTATAATTTATTTTCATACCTAACATAAAATACTTATTAAATTCATGGGGAAAAGAAAAGCTTAGTGATGGTGATATCAAATTATTAGTAATGATAAACATGTAAAATACCAATGATGACATAAGAATAACATGATAATAATGTTATCACAACTTTATCTTAGATTCCAAAAACCATACACATCTTATCAATTTTAATAACTGTGAGACATGGTGTAAATCATGGAAACCACAAGACATGAAACATTAAGAAATCAATATAATTACATATGAGTACAAATAATTCTTATAATAAAAACATTTTTAGAATAAAGAGAAGTATATAAAATAATTTCTTTAATATTCAAGGCTCCTGATGAAAATTACATTTTTACATTGAAAATAACCTTTTTAAAACTAATATTTCATAAATCATAGAGAAATTATATTTAAAAATAATAATTGATTAACATTATAATGGATTCTTTAATACATATTGTTGTCATGGTGGTGGCAAATAATGTCTATGTCGTACATGTTATAATAAAAAATATAATCATAATATTAAAATCTTTTTTATAAAATAAATATATAATATTAAAATTAATTTTTTTATTTATATATAAATTAACATTTCATCATAAAAAATATAATCATAAAAAATCATGATAAATAATGAGATTGTAAAATAAAACATTACCACATTTCAACCTTTTCAATAATTATCAATTAATTAAATAAAATTATATATATATATATATATATTTCATATTTAAATGTTAATTTTTATAAAATATAGTAATGTATATTCTGTACATCAAACAAAATAAATAAGTGACGAATATGGAATATGTCCCACGGAAATAAAAATGAGATGAAGATCCCTTACTTTATGTTTCAGCTTTCATACTATAGACTAGAACCTACTATATATAAAATACTGGCAATTAAAATTCTATTAAGTAACCATAAATATATATACAAAACAAATGTTTCTTTAATTTCATCATCACATTGCCCATTAATTAACTATCCTTTTCTAAAATCACCTTTTGGGTAATAATTACTTCGGTTTTCATGTATGTTTTGATTTTGTAGTTTGAGTCCGTTAGATTATATCATGGTTACATCAACTAAATAATTGATAATATTATTTAAGTATCAGATATATTCAATATATATGTCTTTATATTCATAAAAAGAGTTATATATTTAAAAAAAATTACAATTTTCCTAGAGATGTTAGGGTGTTCATACACATGAAGTATGTTTTACTTACCTTGATGGATGAAACCATTAACGGTCAACAATAATTTTAAATTAAAAATAATATTTATATAATATACATTATATTTATTAATTTAATCTATCATTATTACCATACATTACAATATATAAAGAAAAAATAAATAATGTCTCTTCGTCGAGTGGGTAGTCCAATCATACACAAGAGTGATGTTATCATTTTCCAAAGGATTGCAAGGTATGAAAATATATATCATTATATAAATAAATGAGTATAAATATTTCATAGATATCTTGTATAAAACATAATTATATAATAATCTCCACACATGATAGGTGGCGATTGATAATCTATTATATTAATTCGTGAGTCGATACTCCATCGGACACAAAATAAATAGTTTCGTTTCTAATTTAATATTTGAATAGAGAGATATATGCTATTACATTAACATTGTAAAATATTAAAGGGGAGATAAATATTTTATTATATCATCTTATGTTTAATTATTTTAAATTTGTGGATAAAGAAAAAAAAATTAACGATCAGTTAAGATCATAACATCTTCTTCGAACTACATCTTATATTAACACTAAAGGCATTCTAAGAAGGGTTTGATAATAAAAATACTTACTATATTAGGTTTGGATATATATATATATGGAATTTTTTTGTGAAATATGGTATGAACAAATTTTTGTAATGTTTTAAGTGAAGAAGATAAGGGGTTACCTTTTCTATGAGGGGGAGAAGACAAACATCAATTTTTTGAAAATAAAACTATGTACCCACATATTAACAAATTAATGTGAAATAAATATTGATCTTTATGGAATCATAAATGGTATATTTTTGAAATATATCTATCAAATAGGGATTTCATGTGTTGAATGAAATTTATAATCTTATCATTGATTATATTAGTCCACTAGTGAACATATTTTATGCATTTTCATAGTAGTTAATTTTTTGTTATTTTATTATTAATTTAGAAAAAAATGATGAAAATATTATAATTTAATAATTATTATTATAAAATAAATTTTTATTATTTTTATAATTTTTATTTAAAGAAATGGAACTTTTTATTTTAAATTAAAATCTCGGACATCAGGAAAAAGTGGATATTTAAAGGGAATCTATTCATCATTAAATAATGTTTTAGTATCAAAATTCAACATAAATTTGATAATTATGAGATAAATTGGTTTCAAAAATTACATAATTTATGTAATTTTACATTTTAATGTTTTTAAATAATATAGTACACTATATATTCATTAAATTAAAATATATTTTTAATAAAATTTTGTATTATCACTCTTCAATGAAAAATATATCTTTTCGGATATTTATCAATGATTCACCATCTATATGTTATGAAATGTTAAATCATAAAATGAGTTTTATATTTTCAAATAATTTTTCTAAAATATTTAAAATAGATTTTATAATTTATTCATAATAAATAAAATCCATTTTTTGGGAGAAAAATATTTACAAATAAAAAATTATTTTGTGATTTAGAAATATATTTTCATTGTCTAAAACCATTATATAATAGAATAAAAATAGTTTAATTAGTAATTATAACTCATTGTATAATACCTATATTAAAAAAATTATGTTTAAATAATAGAATTACTTGTATATTAGAGTCCTTTAAAACTTGTTATTGTGTGTAATGTATGATATCAATGAAATTAAAATTTTCTGTACGAAATAATTCATAAAATATCAAGGTGATGAATTTGAAATAGATAAGTGAGATAAAAATTTAAAAT
This sequence comes from Viscum album, assembly GCA_963277665.1. Classification (NCBI taxonomy): domain Eukaryota; kingdom Viridiplantae; phylum Streptophyta; class Magnoliopsida; order Santalales; family Viscaceae; genus Viscum; species Viscum album. Next base: position 1,024,370,678 of record OY728143.1, read on the forward strand.
TAAATGTATTGAGATGTGCATGGTGAGGATGAAATAGGTCTATGTTTGAGATACATCCCTTCTTCCACAAAATTAGAGAAAAGTGGGGCTGACGGCAGAACCACAAAGGGATAAATAAAAAAAAATATTATATTATAAATTAATTAAATTGATATAGATCGACTCTTATTTTTTGGTAAATTTTATTTATAAAAACTATGATATTATAGTGGTGAAATAACCATCTAATAGTACGCTACGTATCCAGTGTCCTTCCACCTAGTACACGGTGGACACCATCAGCCACCTCCTTCCTGATTTCAACTCCAAAATTATAAAACTTTCAAATTTATATTTTTTCAATCAACATAATTACAACAATTAAGAAATTTTACTGACAATAAATATTATTAATGGTCATAATACATATTCAAATAAAATAACAAAATAAGATCATGCTATCAATATTTACATTAGGAATTGTTTTTCTCACCAATTGCTTTATTATCGTAATCATTACACAAGGAATTGAAGTTATCAATCCATTAATTTCCATATTAAATTGATAAATCATTATATCCAATATGTGTTTTTTTTCCTTGTGATGAATAATTTATAAATGTATTGTTAATTTTCGAGGAATTTAATTTTTCAATTAACTTTTTCATCATGTTTATCAAACCAAATACATTTTAAAAAATAGATTATCCCATTTCAATTATTTCATATGATTATTTGTAATATAAATAGTATTTAGTAAAAAATCCTCTTATATAAAGACACCTAAATTATCTTAGTATATATAGCAACTTTTTAGATTATTATTCATTACATAACATAACGATCCGTCCTAAAGTCATATAATTCTAGTACCGTTGGAAACATGGGCACATAACGATCAATATATTATTAATAACTACTGTTATTTTCATAAATATCATTATTATTACCTTGATTAATTACCCTTTGAAATGGAAAATATAATTATGGAGTTTTGATACTAATTTACGATAATCAATGGATATATTAGTGATCACATAATCATTAAATAAACATAAGGGTATTAGAACAAGTGAAAAAAATTTAAAATCATTTTATCCATACAATATTTAATAGTATTTATTAATGTTACAAAACATAGATATTTAAATTCATTTAATCAAAAAGGAATCAAAGAAATTGTGTAAGCATAAGATTATATTAGTATAAGACATAACATTATGGAATACACATACACATAGAAAATAATTTCCTTAGTAGTCAAGGATCATTTCCAAGAGTATAATTTGGGGGTGTGTTCACTACCCAAACCAGTATATTAGTCATGTTTCACTCCCAAGTCTATCATAGTTGAGGAAGTCCCTTACTGAACTGGGTTCAATTCCCAAAACAATCATATTTATCTCTTGAGATATCAATATTTTACCAATTCATTGAAGGTAGATATAGGTACCACCCATCACATAATGAAATCGAAATATTTTTTAGTAAAAATATAAAAAATATTAATCATATAAGAACCCATGAAAATAAATTGGTTTTATAAACATTTCAACATATAATATCCCGTGGACAAGGAAATTTCTTCATAAAAATTTCATCATAACATAAACCATGGAAAATGATTGGGTTTTCAAAACATGTTTTAAAAAACATGAACAATCTTTATAATTAATTTGGATGGTATCCTTATATCATATACCCATCAAATCAAAATCAAAATAAAGGGCATTTTTTATAGTTGAATAGAAATGTCATTATAATAAAAACAAAACATTATTGAAGAAAATAACCACTCTATTTTAAAATTACTTTTGTAAAATCCAAATTTTTCTAAAATATTATAGAAAATTTTATTATTTTATAGTAAACAAGAATAAATATAAAATAATCTCAAAATTATTTATTGTTAATTATGAACTAATATATGGATTTTTCCATAAGAGTAAAAGGAAAATATTTCTTTTACACGTTTATAAAAAATTAAAAAGTACATTCTTAAGAAAATAAGAAAGACAATACCTTTCGAAACATATTATAAAATATTTAATCATGGGTAACAATTTTTTTAATTAAAATTAAATAAATATTAAAACTAATATTGATAACATTTTTTTGAAAAAATGGAAATGAAAAAAATAATTGAAATAAAAAACAAATAAAGTCGATTTTCCATAAAAACTTATTATCAGTATGATGGAAAAAATGAAAAAATTAATAAAAAATCATAATTAAATAACAATAATTAAATAATATTCATGTATTTATTTATATGTTTATAAAAAATATCATCATCAGGAACATAGTCACAAACAATCCCAATAAACATTATGATTGTAAAATGAAACCCTTACAACTATAATAAATTTTTAATAATAAATACCATAAATTAAAAAGCCTTATATTTATATTTAAATCCATATATAACTCATCAAAATCACTATATAATTAATTCATGGGTAGTACATACAACACACATTAGAAAAAAGTGGTTTATAAAGTATGTGTCCTATATAAATAAAAGTGAGAAAAAATATCTTACTTTAGGCATGACTTCCTTTATATCTATGGGAGACTCTTATATAATATATATACAGATTAATTAAAATTTTAATTAATAAAATCACACACACACCCACAGATATATATATATATATATATATCATAGTAAAGATGATAAACATATATCCTTTTATCAGCCATTTTTTATCACTGCTTTATTAAATCATTATTCTAGTGGATAACTACTTCTGGTTTCTTTTATGTTCTAGTTCGTTAGGATTTTAATTTTATTTTCAACATAGTTTATTCATATTCATAATAATAATAATTTTTTTAAAATAATATATATTCATTATGTATTTATATATATATATTAATATTTATTTTCATCCATAACATGTTCGGATAGAAAAATGGAATTCACCATTAATGAATATAATATGATGAACGTACATATAAACACAATTTTTATTCATTAAAAAAATATCGAGAGAATAGTAAATATTAAATAAAATTTAAATGTTAAATATTATATCATTTATATCATATATATTCATAACATTCATCCTCATTACCATCCATGTAATACATTAATGAAAAATGATTCACATTGCTTGGTAGTGGTAGTAGTCCACATTTACACACATGAGACATTTTCATTTCACAGTGGATAAGATAGTAAGAATGTTGATATTATATTATCATTAAAAATGTATAAGTATGTGAAAAATATAGTATATAAAATTTTAACCAATCATAATACCCATTCATAATATAGTTAATGAAATATGAATTGTATCGCTATATGGAGAAAGTAAGATGTATATATACATGAGCGTTAATTTTGCATAACAGTTAATGGGATAGAGGTTTTATAATTTTTATATAAAATAAATTATACCATTGAATTATACTTAAGATACTTGTTATTTTAGTTCATTATAATATAATATATTGAGAGGAGGTAAGATAAAAGTTTAAAATTAATTGTTTGATTAATGAGAATACCACTTCTTTGAAATGAGTCCTTTAATTCTTCTCTAAATTGATCTAGGGGTAGTATTATTGGAAGGAAAGTAATTAACGATGTGTCTATAAATGTTTACAAGTAATATCAATTGTTTCTTGTCAATTTATAGTGATAAAATGTTTGTGAGAAAGAGAAAGGTGGGTTCCCTTTTATAATTGATTGAAGGGGAACTATGGGAAATTCTTAAAATATTAATTTAATATAAAACTATTTTCAGGTCCAAATGGATAAAAATATATAATATTATATGATATAATGAATACATGTTGAAATAATCTCATTGAATAAAATTTCGATAATTTAGGATCAGATTTTATGCATATTTGTTTGTTTTAACCCCTCATAATACCTTTTGGGAATTTCAATAATATTAAATTTTTCACCCCATATGAGATAAAAATTTTACTATAAAATTATAAAATACCAGAATATGGACCATGGATGATGTTCAGAACCATGTCTTTTTAATCTGGAAGAATCTAAACATTTAATAATTTTTATATCATCTAATGAAATATTGATTATTATAAAATACCATTAATTTAATATTTGACAAAATTAATTTAATTTATATTTATCCACTTAATGAAAAAGTGTTAGTTTAAATATAATTCCCCAAATCCTATATTATATGTCATAAATGTCATTAATATTTTTGGTAAATATTAAAAGGTTCAAATTATATAACTACTAATATTTTAAAATAATTAATTATTTTTTCATTTAAAAGAGGAATATTGTATCAGTGTTTCAGAAGTAATTAAATTCACTATATAACAACTTGAAATTAATGATAAATTTTTTCAAGAAAAAATAATTTCATTAATATCAAAAAAAATCACCTATTTTCATTTATAACTTTCATTTGTTCATTTACAAAAACAAAAGAGATATTAAAAACAAGGAGAGTGAAATTTGGTAGCATTAATTGATTTAAATATTATATAGTTCATATTCATGTAAATGTTTCAATAAAGTTATTAAATATATCAAATAAGGAGATATGGGTCTACGTAATTTATAAAGTATGAATTAAGGTGAAATATTTTGTCCTAACAACTTATATTTATCCAATATTAACTGGATTTAATCCTTAATATTTTGATAACTTTCACCACCGTTACCATTCAAATTGACCGAAATTAAAAGGACCCATTTACCAAATGTTTATCCTTATAATGCTAAATATGAAGATCATGATTTATAATTGAATACCTATAAAAGTAAGAAATATATTCTAAATAATTTTCTAAAAAATTATGAATGTATCTTTTAGAAAATATCCTTCTTATAAAAAAAATTGGACTTATTTTTATCTCATTCCTAGAAAAACTTAACATTATTTTTAAACACGTTTTCATCATATAATATTGAAATTTCAATAAATAATTCACCAATATTTCTAAATTTAATATATAATGATAATAACACATTTTATACATTAAAATACATCCCATGAATATTATTTTTTTTATAAAATTTTTTTATACTAAATATAGGAGAAAATTTATATAAAATAAAATAATTAAACTTTTTAATATAATTTAACTAATATTAATTTAAAACTATATTAAAAAACAATGTACATGCTTCCAGAAAAATTATAGTTTTCAATAAAATTCATTAGTATGAAATATTTACTATAGAATATATTAATTCATAAAATTCTTATAAATTATTCCTGTGATAATTTTAAAATACTTATTTCGAAAATGATTTTAATTTTATAAAATTTATTAAAGATGAATAATATTCCAGTGCTCTATCACAAAAAATAAATAATCGTTATTTTTAAGAAAATGTTATTTTGAATAATAAAATTTCTCTCCAAAATATTGACTGATTACTTATTAATAATTTATCAATATATTTTTTATATTTCATAAGTATGTTAATATAATTCATACCATCCAATCTAATTTTTTTCTTATCAATATAAAGTTAATTAATATTTTAATATTATATTGTCTGTTGTTTGAACTCAGCATTACATGTGACAAAATATCATAAATAAATTATATTGAATTTAATGAACAAAATTTAAAAAATATTAGCGTGTTATATTCTGCCCCCTGTAATAAATTTCATCCTATCGGTTTGATACTTTTCAGGGTTATAAAATATTTGGAATTTAAAATTTCATTTGATGGAAATACACATAGTAAAAAGGGTCCGTATAATTTTCTCTTGAAAAGGTAGAATGGAAAATACGATGGTTATCTCGAAAAACACAATGTTAGATGTAAAAATTGTAGAACATTAGTGAGATGTGAAAAATGGAATTGAAATAAAAACTCATTCTTAATTTTAAATAGTGTGTGATGGATAATATGGTCATGGGAATGTAAACAACAGAAAAACAATAATTTTTTCGTAGTTGAAAAGACCATATTTCAAAAATAATTATAGAAATTTTACAAAAACATTTGATTTTACTTTTCCAACAGATTTGGAAAACATATATGATCTAGAAAATGAACCTATTGAATATAAATATTTGAAAATAATTATTTCATTCATTAATACATTTTCAGCAATATCTAATCCCTTTATCCCAAATGAATAGTATTTAGGAATAATTGATTTTTTCTGATGAAAAAAATATCTAATAGATCACATAATTATGATAACAATATTTCTTCAATGTTTATTGATTAATATATAACTAAAATGGTTCCCAAATTTTAATATAATATAAAAGCTATGTAAAACATTATATTGAGAACCTTAAAATTAATTTCCCTTTCTCAATAACCTCAATGGTTTGACTCAATAAAGAAATTCAATCCAAAATTACCTTTATAACCTCAACATTAAAGAACATTTAAATCTCAAAGGCTATGTCATACCATTCAACAGACATCATCGAAAATTTAATTGAATTAATATGAAGTAATACATCAATTTAAATAACATGATAATACTAAAATAAAAGAAATATAAACCAATTATAAATAATCATAATTATAAACTACTATATAATGTTGTAATACAATGATATTAACCAAAAATATCATGAATAAAGCTTCGATACTAACTTCCAAGTTAATATTTTTCTAGAACATAAATATCTCCAAAAACATTCCCTTTTCAATGAATAGAATCTCAACTATTAAAATTATCAACATTCCAATATCCAATATACCATATTTCATTACAATTGAAATCATATACTAACACAAATAGATTTTTTAACTGCAAAATCTAATAACATGAATCATCATAAATGGGAGATGATTATGTTTATCATTCGATCAACTTTAAACATATAAACCAATAATGGTATCCATAGAAATTATGATAACCTCACAAAAAAATAAATATAAATTATTACAAATATTAAAGAAATATTTATTCCAATAATATTTTCACAAACTGTTGACCATAATCCACTAATAAAAAATTTAAATCAATATAACAAAGATGTCTGAAATAGTTTTTTCATCGCATAATAAATTACAAGGTAACAAATACTTTCTTACTAATGTGAACAATCTCTTTATCAATACTAATCATATATTTCAAAATTAAATAGTGGAAATATATATTGATGTTTCATGATCTTTATATCTGTAATATCATCGATACAACCATTTAAAAACATATATCTCAAATAATAATGTGTAAAACCATAAATCGTTTCAAATTGTTGTTCATTCCTTGGTCTGGGAGTTATAATTTAGAATAAGACATTAACTCATATAATTTAAATGTTCTCAGGTATAATAAAATTAATTCCATAATTATTTTTTCTTCAATTCATTTTATTTTTTTATTGAATGAATATTCACCACTATTTAAGAAATTATTATTCTTTGTTATTACCACATTTTTGTATGAGAATGAAATTAAAATATCATAACTCTATGGTTGTCTCAACCAAAAATTACATAATAAATCTCTTATTTTACATGTTGTAAAACTCCCCTCTTTTTATATTTTTATTCGTATATTGTGACATATGATATAGTATAATCGCACAGCTTCAACATTAAGATATCAGACCATTCGTTTTCTCATGAATGGAATTAGTACATTTTCTATCACATTTATTTTTATCATGATTTAATATAGATTCATCCACATACTAATACCAAAAAGAAAACTGTGATAAACAACAGTCATAGTATTGAATCATGAATAATAATTTATAATATTTCTCAATCGTGAAAATCTTTTGTAATATATATACCCTTAAGCTTTATCTTCATTTCACCAGTTCATTACAAAATTTTTAGTATTTAATCCAATAGATAGATTTTTTCATACGGTTCAAACAAATTATAATCCTTGTTTCCAAATGTTAACTAAAATTTAATATGATGCCTATTATAAAAACCCATACATGTTCTAAATATAAATCAACTTTTTATATATGTGTATTAATTACATATCATATTGATCTATGCTATAATCATATATGGTCTAGTTTCATGGGAATGTTTGAAACAAAAGAATTTTTTTATAAATGATCGATAGCATCTCCTACTAACATCATCATAATTCAAACCCTTTATAGACATAACATAATTAGAACCATTCATCAAAATTAGGGTAATTAAAAATTAATAATGGGTGAGCACTTATGATCTATAAGGTTATACAAGCAACATTTCAAGGATCAAAATTATCTTAAGGGAATGAGAAGATGAGAATAACATTTTAAAATCATACACAATTCATTATAGAACATAATGTTGTGTAATGGAATAAAACATGGTATTTTATAATATATGAAGTAAAATTGAATCAAATAGTATGAGAAATAGAAGTGTGACATTGGTATAAGACAAAATTTTATGGTGTAAAATTAAGAATAAAAATCATTTCATTAGTGGTGAATGATCATTAATAATAATATAATTATGGAATGGGATCACAACCCAATATTTTCATATTTATGATAGTAAATAACAATATATACCCAAAACATTTAGGGAGATATAGGTCCCACACATGAAAATTTTAAAAACCATAAAAATTATCACATAAGATCATAAAACATTCATCATATCATCACCCATTATATAACTATGTTTCACAAAAATTTAATCCTTGTAGAAGACATGAAAAAAAATTTATATTGATAAACATTTCATTATTTCAACTTATCAAAACACCTAGAAAATTAATGGGTTTCATAAAAAAATTATTATTAATAATAGTCATCAATATAAAGAATATTGTGGTATCTATTGATCATATCCCTAATAAACCATATGTAAAGTCATGCTTTATTTTCATTAATAAATATAGGTACCACTAAAATAACTTTTAAACATTCATGAGGATAATAAACGTTATATTTTAAGATCAATCATTTAAAATATATAAATTTCATAAATCCAATGGATATACTTTTATTTTAATATAACCATCTTAATGAGTAAATTATGATACAAAACATTGTGTCATCATTTAGACATTGAATTATATTTAAGTCATATGTGATAAAAAATATTAATTTCGATATTAAAAAAAACAATCAAAATACGCCTCATTTGGAAAATGAAATGAATATTAATTTTGAAAAATTTTATAAAAAAAATAATTAATTTTCAAAAATTACATATTATAAAAATTTTATAATAATAAAACCATTATTAAAACTTTTTTAGAAAATATTTATTATGAGTAAAATTTCTTTTAGACAATACATATAAGTAATGTCAATAACCTTTAAAAGGTATTTTTTCTATTTAAAAAGTAAGGTATTAACATGATTTGAGAATGAATAATTTCAATAAATAAAATGATTAGAATTAATTTCATGATTATCATGATAGGTATATCATAATATTTAATTATTAAAATGGAAATCAAAAATAATATAAATAAACAATGAGATTGTAACATAAAATTCTCACCGCATTGGTGACTTTGGAATCATAAGCCCCTTAAATAAATTGTTATATATAGACATGTAAATCCCCATAATTATAATAAAAATCATTATGAATGGAACTCTTGGCAATTATATCCACCACATAAAAGAAACTATTGTATTATATGGCATGTGTCCCAGGGACATAATTTTGTGTCCAAAATCCCTTACCCTAATTCTGAATTCATTCATACCTGTTGGATCCTCTTATATGATAAATATAGAATTATTATAAAACTTATATATATATATATATACTCTAAAATATATTATTTACATATAAACATTTATCAAAAGTTTTTTAACACTTTACTATTAAAATCACTCTACTTGGTGATAACTGCTTTGTTTTTCATGTATATTCTAGTTTAGTATTCTTGGTCCTTGAATTTTAATTAGAGTTCCATAATATCCAAAATTTTAACGATCACATAAATAATATATATATATATATATATATATATATTTAAATCCATCCCAACAATTTTGGCGTATAAAATTACATATGTCATTAATGGAGATGATAATTCATACATACACATAACCATTGCTTTTATTTTCAATAGAATGAATTCATTAATTTTAAATATTAATTAATATTTAAAATATCTTTATTATATCATATATTTCATATATTTTCATCATATTCATCCTAATTTCCATCAATGTAAAATATAAATTAAAATTTAATCTCATCATTTCCTGGAGGTGATATTCGACATGTACACACGAGTGACGCTGTCATTTCCCAAGGGATTGGATGTTAAGAAGGTAGAAATTACATTATCATTATAGAAGTAAATGTTTTTTTAATATCACATATAAATATTAAATACAACATTAAACTCATTTGTTAAATGTAGTGATGATAATTTAATTGTATCGCCACTGGGAGATGGAAAGCTCTTTAAATGTACGAGCGATACATTCACATTAGATTTGGTAAAAAATAGTGTTTATAATATTTTTTACATAATCATTAGGAAATTTAATTTAATTTAATGTACTATAGCAGTTTTTATTATTAATTTAAATTAGATTTAAGATGTAAAAAAAATATTAATAGAAATGGAATGGTTAAGTTGATTTCATTTTCTTTGAAACAGCCCTTTTAGATATCTTATAAAGGGGTCTATGGATTGTAATTTTGGAAGTGAAAACATAAATAATTTTCATTATTTAGTTGATATGATAATTGATAATATTTTGTTCTATCTAGAAGGATCAGTGTGGTGGAAAGTGAACAAATAATGGTTTAATTTTATAATTGAGGGGAGGACCACTATTGGAATATATTTAAAAATTAATGTAATATAATTTAATCTTGATATCCAAGTTGGAAAAATGTGATAATATTAGATTAAATGATGTTTATGAGTATATATTCTCCCATATAATAATATTTTGACTATTTCATAACTTTTTTACTCATATTTTTATTTTTATCCTTTATTAACCCTTTTTTCAAATATTGAAATTTTATTTTTTTCAACCATTTTAGTATAAAAATGTAAATTTAAAATGCATAAAATGCCTATAAATGGAACATAGTTGATGTTAAAATACATATCAAATTATTTTTATAATATATATATATATATTTATTTTAAAACATTTGAGAAAATATTTTTTGTTATAAAATATAATTAATTTAATTTTAACAATATTAATTTAATTTAAATTTATATACATGTAGAAAAAGGGGTAATTAGAATATAATAGTTTCACACCTCCATAATATGATATATAGATCTATAAAATTCATGGGACAAAATAACACATTAAAAATATATCATATTTATTATTTTTAAATTTCTTTAATATATCTGTTTGTTAAATCGAAAAATATTTCACTGGGGTTACATGAGAATATACGGTCATTATATATTTTTTTTTTGAAATTTTAGATAAAATTATATTAAATAATATAGTTTCATTATGATAATAATATATACATATACTAATTCATTAAATGTTTTTTTACTTTTGTGGACATATAAATGATAAAAAATAAAGTTTGATATCTTGTAATTATGTTATATATAAATATTATATAGGCCATTTAAACTAAAAAGTATCTTCTAAAATTATTAGTATCAAGAATAATTCTATAACGGTACAAATATGTCAATGAAATAAAAATTAGTATTAATATATAAGGCCTTAATACTTAGATTTATCCTTGAATAATCTGCTTTACCCCTTAATGAGGTGATATATTTTTTTGTGATTACTATTAATATTAACTAAAAATAAAAGTGTCATGCTCAAAAAATTAAATAATATTGAAATTTAGAATGATAAGGTAATCTTATCTCATTCCATTTCAGACAGGTGCCTACCAAATCTCTAGTGGCTGAACATGGAGCTCGTATTCATCATCAGAGTATGAAATTCTCTCTATATACGATTATTCCCTTGGTGGTTATGTGAGGGGATTACAGTGAAAAATAGAATGGGTATCTAGATTAGTAGGAAAACTTATTTTTATTTCCGGAAGATAAATTTTTATGGATCATTTTTTGTATGGAATATGATAGGTGTTGGTATCATTTAGGATGGATATGATTAGTTCTCTTTGGATTCAGAACAAATTATGTGATGTTCAATTCAATTGGAGCTAAAGTAAGGGAAATAGTTAAAGGGTTACACATGTTCTATTTTTTAATATCAAAATTATGTTGTATGAATATAATAACTACTATAAATATGTAAAACATGTATCCTAAAAGAATATAATCTTATCAATTATTGAATCTAATGATTCGTGGTATAAAGAAACGATAACTATTTTATTATATTTCTATGAGAAATATTTTAATCTTAATTATTGAAATTATTTTTAACTGATAATATTTATCAAAATATAATGGATATTATAGAGGTACAATGTTTCCATTGGTTTATCCCTTAATTATAAGTTATTTTCAAATTTTAGAAACATATGATTTTTCTTTTATTAACTAATAATAATGGATATGGATTCATTTTGAATATATATATATACAAAAAATTAACATATATTTATTATTACTCAATGTTTTATATGTAATATTATACTTTAAATATGTATAAATTGGTTGAACACACAAACCTAAAAAATTAAAATTAAAATATATTTTTTGGATAATTAAAAATTGTGGTAAACCATAATTACTTTTTAAGTTATCTACTAAGAGTTTAATTATATTTTTATGCATAAATATATGAATACTATATTTAGTTATATATAAACTCTTTAGAAGAATATTCTTAATTAAAAGTCACATAGTGTAACCATATTAAAATATTAATTTATTTATATCAAATATGAATCAATTTATCAAATATAATGTACATAATAATTGGTATTATAATGAATTTTTTTTTAAAGAATTTATCATAGAGGCCTAAGTTGATATAGTGGTTTTATACAATTACTATTTCATGAGTAACATTGATTAGTAATTCAATGGGACTTCTTTTATCACATCCATGTATTCAAATTATATACGCCATTACATTATGAAAAAAATCATCCTACCAGATTTATATTCAATGATTTATATAAAATATTTGGAAATAAATAATTAATGGATTAGGATGTGCATTGGGGTGTAATATTCATGTATAGAAATTTATAAACATTGTGATTATAGAATTTATAAGATATATTGACTAAATTAATATTCTAAATAAAATTAAAACCAATAAAATTATTTTACAATTGAGGCGTATATTCAAATTCATATATATCATTTATCATATTTATATTAATAAATAGGTAATATGCATGCATTCCATGAGAATGATTGTTTTTTCAAATTTGATCCCACATCATTCTGAAAGTATAGAAAAACATTTTCAAATGAAATGTTACTAATCATTGAAATATGTAAAATAATATATTTAATATATTTAATCTTCTGTAAGAAAATGTTAACATTTTACGTTTGAAATTCCATTAATGGGGATGACATGATTTTATATGTTAATATCTATCATATAATCAATGTTTCAATTGACATAAATTATTTCAGAGATATGAGGATGACATGATCTATGTATCAACATTATATTCAACATAAATAATTGAAGGGTATTAAATACATATACATGTATGTGATTTGATCATGTCAATTGTAACACCCTAACAAGAGTCACATGGTATAATCTAGAGTTACACATGGCTTCATGGCATCCTGCCCATACACAATAGTACATGGACTAGTAGTGAGGGTCGACATGCCATTAGTGAGAGAATATACCCATTGTATCAATATGGAAAATTATTAAAACCCTAGTTAAACAATACTTTATATATATATATTTGAAGATATAAATTTTACATTTCAAAAAAATCTCAACTAAAAATATTTAAAGGGCCTTTCGATAATATTTACATAATAATCATATTTTATAATTTCTTAGATCACTTCTCAGTAATGGAAAAATGAGAAACCATATTATAGATATATCATTTGTAATAATGATCCTCATAATCATTTAAATGAAAACATTAGATAGGTATCATCTCAAAAAATTCATAAGGGGGGAATAAATATGTCTTTAATTATGGTTTTAAAAAAATGTATAAAACATGAGCCTTGGATAAATATCATATCATCTTTAGTGATAAAAGTAAAAATAATGAGATTTTCAAAGTGCATAGCACACTATCTCAAATACAACGATGATAAAAATCCAAAATATTCTCTATAAATTTTAGTAGATTAATTTATGATAAACCAAGAATCAAAAAGTGATAATATCATAATTATTAATACCATTTATCTATAGAAAAATATAATCATATGAAAACATTACTCTAATGAGACACCACATCAGTTCACATGCTAATGATAAACTAAATTGTTATAGTGAATACCTATTTCATAATATATAATCACATAACCAATACCATGGATTGTGATATAGGAAATCACCCACAATTCCTACGTAATAATGTGTACCAATTAAAAAATAGTCACTTTTAACATCCTAATGATACTATGAAATAATAATGGGTTCTATAGAGTATTATAAAATATATAATTCTTTTTTTATGAAACATTAAAAGATAAAATGGGTTTCATTAAACATATGAATTTATATCATTAAAATTTTAAAAAGATCCCATATATATTACATGTGATTCATAATGGAATAAAATACCATCATAAATATAATCATTTAATTTGAAAACAATGATCCCCCAAAATAATCAATAATAAATGAAAATAGAAGTTGAAACATGAAAAAACTTCATTAATGATAGAGAAGTTTTAGATAATGAAAATATATACTAAAAAAATATCTTTGGAAATATTTCTTATTAATTATTGTCAAAGTCATAGTTACATGTACCATTTGAAAATTCCTACATTAATATTAGGAAAAAAGAAAATTTTCATATTTATGAAATTGGACTTCCAATAAAAATGTGGTGTCCTTAGAAATAATAATATTACATAATTTAAAATTTTAATTCGCTGAAAAAGTGAAAATAAGAAATTTAATTACTCAAAGATAAGAGTTTGTTAAGAAGTCACTTACCATTCCCATTGATTTCCATAGATGTACATTAAAATCCTTCAATAAACACATACATGTTAATTAACAATATTATAAAATTTTTAATATACATATAATTTTATAATCTCAATTAATAATTGTTCTATTCAGGTATTATGATTTTTGTTTCTCTTTTCATTATTAAATGTTATTAATCATAATTTTTTTTATAGTTTCATAAAATTTGTGTCCGTACTCGATTTTCTACAAAGTGAAATCATATAAAAACAATTAATTTTACTGTATTTTATGGTTTAGGAGGAATAATATTTTTATACATCCATTTAATGGGAGTATCATTTAATTATCATGCATATGAAAAAGGTAAATTACTTATTATGGTTATTTATAGATATCGAATGATTTATTCATAACAATCGTCAGTTTTTGTATTAAAAAAATAAAAAAATATTAATGAATTTTTTAATGTCAAAATATCATTCATACTAATCAAGTATAAAATAAAAATAAATTGTTTTGTAGTGATGGAAAATGATACACGTTTATTCCTAGAGGTGACAATCTGCACATTGCATGATTCAGTTTTTTCAATTTTCATAATGAAAATGGAATCGGTGGATAATGATTTTATAATATTTATAATAAAATGAACATATATTAATGAAGTTGATTTAATCATTTTGATATTGTGAAATTATATTTTGGAATAAAAAACACATATATAAATAGAAAAATAAAATAATGGGAGGTTACAAAGTTATACCAAACTTCTAAGAAGATCATGTTTTCGAAGGGGATTAAACTATTGAGGGTTGGAATTTTGAAAATTAAACAACATAATAAAGAATTATAGTTGTCTGTATGAGAGTTATTGGGAGAGAAATAACAAAAAATAATGGGTTATGGTGTGAGGAGAAGTCGGATTGGTGTACCCCTTTTATAAGTGAAGAGGTGTGATATATTTTCAAATATTAAAAAAAATTAATACTGGGAAGCCACTCTCTTGGAAAGAAGATATGAAATTTAAAAACAACTGTTTTTTATAAGTTATATTGTGGACATACAAATTCATAACTCAACTAGAAAAATAGTTCATTCATTCTAGTCCCTTTTCTACGAAGGATACACATTAGTACATTTTTTGATTTCACAATATTAACTATATTTTTCTCACATAATTTCTCATGTATGACGTAAACTAAAATGTTCCATATTATATTATATAGACCTAGTGATTGTATATTTTATTTCCTTTTTTTAATTTTTTAAAAGTTTTTAAAATTAACATCAAAATAATAAATACCTAGGATATTATAAGCATATTTTTAAAAAAACATAATGATATTCCCAAATGGTAAATTATGGTTTTATAATCCAAAAGTTTTAAAATTATATGGCTAAACATACTAATATCATATTTTAAAAAAATATTTTAAAAATTTAAATTATATATATATATATATAATTACAAAATAACTGTGTTATTTTTTAAAAAGATATTTTTCTCTATTGATAGTAATATTTAATGATTCAAACAAATCCCAAAAATCAATCGTATTCTTATATTAAAATTATAAATGAAAAAATAGTTATTTACATGAATTAAATTTTAAAAAAATTAAATATTCAAACTTTATTAAAAATACCAAAATGTTGTGGAAATCTATGTATATTTGAAAAAGTAGATTTAAAATGTTTACTATTATTTATTTTTATTTCTTATAATATAATACTATATTTATTGGTAATATATTTTTCATATATTCAATATATTACAATATTATTGTAACACCTCAACAATAGTTACCCAGAGTCTGTGAATTATTACATAACATTGGAATGAACATAATAGATCATGTCCTGAAATACCAATTAGTTTAGTATCCTTCAAAGTACTAGATATATTCATATGTTTTACATGACATTATCAAATAAAAAACAACAATATTGTGTCTCCTTTGATAATTATTATATCCTTAACCTATTCCTGCATGTCAATCATAATATACTTTATCACCTCCTGGGAAGAATAAAACATAAGAAAGGGGTGAGCTCAGATGCACAGTAGGGATAAGAATCTTGTGAAAAAATCATAAATAATCCTAAACGATTATGGGAATGTATAATGCTACAACAAAATCATTTTAATCATAAAATTCAGTATAATATAGAAAATATAAATCAATTAATTACATTAACATATTCACATGAATACTATACTAGTCGAATAATCCTATGTAATATAAATAGATAGTTTAAAAATGATGGAATGCATAATGTCAGACATCATAACCACATAGTCAAGGCCTAATGCCATGACTACAAATAATATTTTTTCAAGGCCATGTTCCATGACACTAGATTGTCTCATGATACCTACTGATGCATCGAAGAGCTATAGCGGGCTCAACCTGTCACATACTATGTCCAATGCATTCCTCAAATGAAAAGTTTGAAACATAATCTAAACATTCATATTAAAAATATCATAGAAAATGTCAATACTTTTACCAAAACCCATGAATGTTATAAAAATATAATATCCACAGTCAAAAAAAACACAGTAAATACAATATGAAAAATTTTATTATAATAAATCAACCTTAATAAAATCTAATTTAGGATATTAACATATATTAAAATAATCCGTAAAACTATTTGAGAGAAATATACCCTTTTTCTTTAAAACTTTTAAAATTTGAACTATTTATCAATATGCTGTTTAAAATATATTTTTGAATAAAATATTCTCATAACAATTTGAATCTTTTTAAATTAATTTAAATTTTAAAACCCTAATTTCAATATGAATAAATCCTTAAACCCATTTTTAAAACATTGACAATAATGAAAAAGATTTAGAAGAATAAATATTTGAAACATTTAAAATGAAATTTTATTCATAGTTCCCAACTAAATGAGAGACTCTTGAATACAAATAATTTAGGTAATAAAAATAATATAATATCATGATAATGAATTTATTAATGATGTAATATGACATAGGAAAGTATATACAACATATAAAAGTGAATTGGCGCATGACAACAATGATGTCTCAATGGAATGTAAATTTAGATGGAATCCCTAATAAAGAGTGTATCCATATATTATTGATAAATCAATGAGATAATTATGTTTGAAAAATATAAATACACTCAATATTATTTGATATTTTTTGTAAATCAATCAAAGGAAATTCACACATATTCTTGAAAAACAACACCATTAACATGGATGTTTAACTTAATGAATTGAAACTGTGTTATGATTACCCTTATCAAGTTCATATTAATGACTTGAGAATTTATCAATTGAATGATTATGTGTATCAAAAGTATATACAAAAAATGGGGAGTGTAAATTACTAAATAAATAAATATATAGTGATTTGACACATAATCATGGAGTAAAATAATCAATGAAGTTTGTGTAAAACCTAGTGAGTGGAAATTGAAATAAGAGATTCCCTTACCGATTTAGTAACCTTCGATACATACACCCAATGAATGAAGGATCATAAAAAGATGATGTGAATACCCAAAAATAAATGTATATTTCACAATGAATACAATCATCATCATGAACATATGCCACACAAACAGAAATAGTTGAAATATAGCATGAATCTCATGGGAATAAGAAGTGAGATGAAAACCCCTTACAATGTTGTAATCAATAGTGTCTTAAGATAAAAAGTTAATAACCACCAAATGAATCACATAATACTACGAATATAAATATAATCATGATAATATATATCATATATAAGTTCATAATACACTACATGCAATAAATAGGTGTAGAAGAATGAAAATCGTAGGAAATTAAAAGTGAGATAACAAAAACTTTACCTTGTATGTTTCCTTAGTCGAGGTTGTGTTAACCACCTATTTAATTGATAAATATTGGATATTAATTATAAAATAACCACATAAATATGTATGATATCATAAATTATCTTCTATTTTTTTTAATATTTTAATAGTATCATTGTTTTCGGTGTTAACAGATTCGTTTTCTTTCATATGTTTTCTTACGTAAGTCATGTTTGTTAAGGATATGATGTATTTGATTCATATCCAGATTTATAATATGTTCATTAACATTATTTGTAATCCTAAAATAAAAATTATTCCTGAATAGTTACGATGGGGAATGAATCTCATCTTGTTCTTGGAGATGGTTATCCGTACGTACGCATGGGCGAGAATATCATTCAATTGAATGTGACATCTAATATTATTGGATTTTATATCATATATACAGAATCATTAACAGCTTATATTTATTATTTACATCAATTATACATCCTTATTATATTCATTCATATAAGTAAGTTATGAATAAAAACTACATGATGAAGTGGAGGTAGTAAGCCGTACATACGCACATATGTTGACTTTCTCATTCATAGGTTGGTTAGAATAATGAATATGATTATACCAAAATTATAATAACATTATATTTTGTATAAGTTACTGGATTTATTATTTTTTAATGGAAGAAACAATGAATGGGGAAGTAGAAGAAGAATATAACTTTGAAAGAGGTGATGAAATTATTACCTTTTCTTCGGGTGATTCCTTTGGATTTGATCTAAATGGCTCCATGGGATGGCTTTATAATAAAATGGATTCCTCTAGGATGTAGTGACATTAGTTTAGAAAATTTATGGGTAGGGGTTGGCTGAGCCAAATGGATATGGAGGTGTGAAATTAAGAGAAGGTGAAGTGCCAATTTATAAAAGTGGTGAGGGTGACTTTAGGAAAAGATTGAAATATTATTTTATTATTAATTAATTTTCTATTTATAATGGCTCCAAATAGATTTATTTATTTTCTAAGTTGGTTATAAGTTGAAAAAAACTAAAGAAATATGTTTTTAGAGGTGTGGATCACCATATGAACCTTAACTTCTATATTTAATGCTTAGTTAAATAGTTTATCCTTTACCATGTATTCTTTTATTATTATAATAAATTATTAATAAAAACACTATAAAAAGACAAGAGAACCCCAAGGGGTTCATTATTGATATATATATATTTATTAATGTCTATTTGAAGAACCGTAGTTTTTGATGAATATTATATTATTTAATAACATCGTATTTGTTTAAAAAACTCAATTTTGTCAATTTTGACATTATATGGAATTTTGTTTTTGTATAAGTCATAAAAGCATTATCACTTTGAAAAAAATTATTTAATAAACCCTAACATGTCATATATAACCTATGAAAAAAAGTATAATTCATCATGAGTCTAAATTTAAATTTATTTGGATATTTATAATATCAATTATTTTAAACTTTCATTAATAAGGTAATTGCTACATCATCATTGTGTCATAAATAAATTTAATAATTTAATGTTAAAAAATTAAAAATAAAATACCATTATGTAGGAAATAATTTTATCTTTATTATGAATATTAATAGTCAAATTTATCTTATGTATAACCCTATATTAAATTTTTTAGCTATTAAACATTGAAATTAACACTTTTAACTCTTCTTTAAATAAAATAATAATAAATTTCTAATCTAATCCAAGTGGAATAGAAGGATCATATTTTATTCATAAGGATGATTTTTTTTTCAAAATTCTCTCTTCTAATAGAATTATGACATGTGTTTGGGTAATTGTAATATCATTTTTATCATTAATTACCCTATTTACTTTTAACCATGTTAAATAAGATTCAAAAGTTACTATTCACCAAAAATTATTTTCATCTTATTGAACCAAAGTTTACAGACTGATTTCAACCATGTCTCTCATATTTTTTAAATTCAATCCCCAGAAGTGGTGAAATTTCATTTTATGCAAATTTGCAAATGTGCCTAGAGGGTGGGTAAAAGACGGTAAAAATTTCAATAAAATATTATAAATCTAATCTTATAATAAAATTACTTCAATGAATTAAATTGAATTTATATATGAATTATTTAAATATTATGAATTAAAATATATATAAATTAAATAAAAAATTATTTAAATAAAAATTCGATTTCAAACATTAATGCAGTGTGTTTCATATTCATCAAAAATCGAAATTTTTCCGAAATATAACAAAAAAACACTCTAAGATATTTTTGATTATTCAAATTCAAAATTTTTTTATATTTCACAAAATTAAAAACATAGATGTTGTATTAATTAATTTATAATATATTCACGAGGTCAAAACTCGAAAGCAGGTTTTTGAGAAATAAAACCAACTGAGAGATTGATATGTGTTAATGTACAATTTAACTGTAAAATTATTTCCAATGACCAACATTGGATTGAATAATAAAAATATAATAAATTTATACCACAAAACAATTCAAATATATAAATTAACTCGGAAAATTATTTTGATTATAAAAGTTATTTTAAATTAAAATTTAGTATTTTCACTATTCATCAAAATATGAAAGTTATCATAAGAGAACTAAAAAATTATCCAAACTAATTTTTTATGTCTCCCTTTTAAATTAAAAGGTTTAATTCGTGAAATATAATTTTTAAAAGTGTCAAATATTGGAATTAAAAATGGTTCTCCATTAAAAGGAGGCAAAATTGCATTTTTTAAAAAATACTTATTTTATCTAAAAATTTTAATTTTTTCATATATAATGACTATGAAAGACATAATATGTATTTTAAAATTATATGTGGTATATAAAATTCAAAATTAAGTTAATAAAATTTTTATCCACTTTTTGAACGACAGTTTTGGTAAGTCATGGTGCTCTCGAAATCGATGTTGCGTGTAGCGCAAGCTGGGGAATTAAATTAATGAAAATAACTTACTATGAAATATTGTGGTGTTTATTACTTTACCCCTTTTGAAAATTGCAACCTCACTATTTTAAAACAGGTCTTTGAAACCTCATTGAATGACCCACATCAGAAAAAGCGTCAATAAAACTATCACATAAAAAGAATGAAAGTAAACTACAAAGCTCAACCGAGATAACCCATACTATTATTCCATGTAGGAAAAATTGATATGGAAGATAATATATGTCTGATGTTCTAAAAGGGTGTGAATGAAAAAAAGATTAGGAGAATGTTAAAAATAAGAAAACCACAAACATGTCATGGGTTAAATAATCATTATTTCTCTAGTAGGAGAAGTAAATGGAGGACATTTTTTGTTTTAAGTTATATTTAATAAGGTTGAGGAATTTATTTATGATATTTACTAAGAAAATAAAGATATATAATTAATATTTAAGTATATTTTCATCCTTTAATTAATTTCTACCGCTTACTTCACTTTTCTCAAAATGATGAGTATTCATGATGACTTTTTCACACATAAAGTGCTAGAATCAACTTCTAAAGAATCACATAATCCAAAAATAACGAACAATATATTTCACTTGTATTTAGATATTAACCAAAAACCAACTCGTTAGTTCAATATCAGGTGATCCCCAAAATGGATAGTCCTTTATAGAAAGAAATACTATACATTATTACCAAAATTGAACATACAAAACCCAAATTTCAATAAAGACCATTCAATAAAAAATTATCCATAAAATTATTTAATATAATCTAAACATTCATTGAAATCCAAAACTCCTAATAATTTAATCCCATAGTATTTCATAGTATATATTAACATTTAGATCCAAATAACATCAATTTCCCTTAATGTCACATACAGAAGTGTAATAAACAAAATGACATATTTTTTATGATAGGTTAATCATTTCCATTAATAAACTGAATCTCTAAAAAAATAGATTCTTCCAAAATAAATGATATTATATAGTAATTTATTTTCCAGAGGTATATATTGTTCCCAATAGAGCGTATGTAGTATAAAAACAATTTATCACTTAATCACCTAATCATTTTCTTATACTATGGATATCCATTTAATAAGACCTAAGATCCCCAATCAACTTATTATTGATCATTAAAATATTTTAACTAAAATTAATTAGTCACAATAACCAGGAACTTTATGTAGTCTAATGGTAGGTGATAAATCCCAATTGCAGTCTGGTTGTTGGTTCGATTCCCACAGCATTGTCTGATGCGACATGTTCCACATTGTCTCGATGTTGTTCCTTATTCAAAAACTATATTTTCTATCTTTCCAAAAAAACGATAAATTTCTCAAAATAACCATTACATAATTTAACCACAAATTCTATATCATACCTCACATTTTCATCCCAGAAATTAATGACATGTAACTGCCTCAAATTCAAGGATCATATAAATCGATATGGTTTTTCATAACTATACCCTCAAAATAAAATATAATTCTTCCTCAAATATATTTTCCACATAACAAACCGCATCATTAAAACTACCAGAGAATAGTCTTCCAATGTAATCCAATACTTTTAAACATTTATCCATCCATTTATTTCCTCATAGGTTTTTTCCTTGACATAGAGTTTTTCCTATGGAATAGAGCATTGACTCGGGTAATTCTAATATCCCTTATATTTACGGAAACTAATGGTAATTGGATTTTATAAATATTTTTATTTTATTCTATAGTTCTCTCCATTTTTACTTCGAAATTATTTACTTTATGTCCTTATTTCCCACACATAATGAACATCTGTGATCAATTAAAACACTTTACTGAATGTCTCCTTCCATATTTCCAGCATGATGGAAATTGACTTTTCTTTTCTCCATGGTTTCCACTACCGTAGCTCTTGTCATTCTCCACCTTTCACTTCATTTTTTAGTTTGGGTGTTGGTTAATGTATATTATGTTGATCATAGTTTTGAAACATAATTTTTCATGAACAATGTATCTTTTATACCTATTAACATTGCATTTAGTTTCTCATTTTTATCATCATTCCCACCTTATACATCGTGTTCAATGATACAATGACTTCCTTTGAATCCAACCATTGTCTAACACAATAAAGCATAGTATGAGTCATAATTTCATTTAGAGAAAATTAAGACACATTATATTCAATCAAAAACACCTTAAGATTAACCAAGGATTCCTATTCTCATCATATATTAAAATCCCTCAAATCATTTTGTAATGAAAATGTTAATTATCCTAAGAATATCCCCCGAGAGTGTCATTACCATGAGTGTATCAGTGCCCTTTTTCATATACCAGGATATCTCAGGTCATGCCCGAAACTCCTTGTTGGAGTTTCCAATCCCATGTACATCTGTTCCAGATCCATCTCTACCTACTCGTATCTAGACAAATATGTATTTCTTGTATATCTTAGATAATATTTACATTATAAAATTTCATAGAAGCTCTTGTATAATAATTCTCAATGCCTTTCTTAGGGTAGTGTTTTCTTATTAGAGTTTTTATAAATCTGGCTTCCATGTATTTTACTAATGTTCGTTTGATACCAATAGTAATGCCCCAACCCTAGTTTCCCAGAATCGGTGCATTATTACATAAAAATGTAATAATCACAATAGATCATGTCTCGAAAGACCTATTAGTTTAGTATAATTGGAATTACTATATACATTCATAATTTTTACAGTACATTATCAAAGGAGAAAAACAATATTGTGTCTTCTTTTAACACTCCTATATCCCTTAGCATATTCTAACAAGTCCTTCATAATATAATTCTTCACATATTGGGAAAAATAAATCATAAGAAAGGGGTGAGATCAGATGCTCAGTAAGAATAACAATATAGAGAAAACTATCATAAATAATCATAAATGATTAACGGAATATATATGACGAAAACACAAGAATTTAAAACATAATCTTTTGTATAATATGGAAAATATAAACCAAATAATTACATTTAAATATTCACATGGATATTCTTCTATACAAATAATCACATGTAATGTCGATAGAAAATTTCATAATGATGGAATGCATAATGTCGTATATCATAACAACATAGTCAAGGCCTCCAGCCGAGACTATAAATATGATTTTGTCAAGGTCGTGTTCCAAGACATGAATTTTCCTTATAAGACATATCGATTCCTCGAGGAGCTATAGAGACCTCCACCTGTCACATACTATGTCCAATGCATTCCTCATATGATAAGGGTGAAACATAATCAAAACATTTGTTTTAAAACTAGCATATAAAATGTCAATACATTTACCAAAAACCACGAATGGTATAAAAATTGCACAACCACAGTCAAACATAACTCATTTAATAAAATATGGAATATTTTATTATAATAAGTAAACCCCCATAAAATACACTGAAGGATATTAACACAGATTAAAATATCCGATAAAACTATTTGAGAAAAATATCTCCTTTTTCTAGAAAACATTAACATATCTAACTATTTATCAACTAGCTATTTAAAAGTGATTTTTTAATCAAAGTGCCCAAACCCACTTTGAAAATTTTTAAAGAAATTTTAATTTTAATAAATTCATTTCCATGTGATAAAACCTTAAAAAAAATTAAAACATAGACATTAATGAGAAATATTTACAAGAATAAAATTTTAATACATTTAAAATATTATTTTAGTTTGAGTTCCTAACTAAATGACAGACTCATTAATACAAATAAATTAGGTCATAAAATTGATATAATATCATTATAATAAATGGATTAATGATATAATATGTCAAATAATAGCATATAAACCATATAAATGTGAATTGTCACATAACAACAAATAATTCTCAATGGAATGTAAATTGAGATGAAATCGCTTATTAAGACTATATCCTTAGATTAAAGATAAATCAATGACATAATTATGTATGAAAAATATAAATACATTCAATATTATTGGATATTCAGTCTAACTCAAACAAAGGAAATTCATACATATTCTTGTAAAAACCACATTAATGAATTTGATGTTAGACTTAATGATTGGAAATTGAGTTAAGATTAGCCTTATCAAGTTCATAATAATGACTTGATTAATTTTTCATTGGAGTGATTATGTGTATGAAATTATATCCCCATAATAGGGAGTGTAAATTACTACATAAATAAAAAAATAGTGATTTCAAACATAATATTGGAATAAAATAATCAATGAAGTTTGCGTAAAACACAATGAGTGAAAATCGAAAATAGAGATTCCCTTACCAATTTTGTATCATTTGAAAAATAAACCCCACGAAGGAATTATCATACAATGTAGATGTATATACCCATAAATTAAAGTATATTACACAACTAGTACATTCATGGGGAGTACATACACCACACAAAAGTAAATAGTGGCAATATAGCATTAATCTCATGGGAATAAAAAGTGATATGAAAACCCCATACCATGTGGTAACCAATTGAGTCGTAAGACCAAAAGTTAATAAACATCAAATTAATAACATAATACAATGAAGATTAATAGAATCTTGATAATATATATCTAATTTAAGTACACAATACACCGTGTGAAATAAATAAGTGGTGAACAATGGAAATCTCACAAAATCAAAAGTGAGATAAGAAACCCCTTACCTTGTATTATTCCATAGTCAAGGGTACTTAAACCTACTATATAATAGTAAAATAATTGTTATTAATTATACAAGAACCCCACACCTAAATATGATATCATATATGATCTTCTAAAATTGAATAGTTACTAATATTTTAGTAGTATCATTGTTTTCGTTGTTAACTGATTCATTTTCCATTATATGTTTTGTTACATAAGTCATGTTTGTTATGGAGAGGGTGTATTTGATTCATATAAAAATTTATATTATGTTCTTAAAATTAATTTTTAATCATAAAATTTGATATATTCTTGAATGGTTATGATGGGGAATTATTTTTATCGCATTCAAGGAGACTGTTATACATACGTACTCACAAGCGACAAAATCAATTAAATGAAGTTGAAATATTTTATAAATCTATTTTATATTATATATAAAGGGTAATTATAATGATTTATTTATTATTTAAATCAATTATAAATCATTATAATTCCCATCCAAATAATGATGTGTTGAATAAAAACTACACCATGACGTGGAGACGGTAAGCCATACATACACATGTATAGTGACTTTGTCATTAATAGTATGGATAGAATAATGAATAAGTTTTTACCATTTTTATAATAACATCACATTATATAGCAGGTACTGGATTTATTATTTTGGTAAGGAAACAACAATGAAAGAGGAAGTGGTAGAAGAAGATAACTTTGAAAGAGGTGATGAAATTCTTACCTCTTCTTCGAGTGGTTCACTTTGATTTGGTCGGAGGGGATCATTAGGTTGGATTTATGATCATATGAAGACTCTTGGATGTAGTGATAGTATTTGGTAGGTTATTCAGGCATGTTTTGACTGAACAAAGTGGAATTAGTGGTGTGAAATTAAGAGACAAGGAAGTTCCCGTTTATAAAATAGGTCAGGGTCACTTTAGGAAAATATTGAAATATTAATTTATTATAAATTCATATTCAGTTTTTAATGGCTCAAAATAGATTTATTTAGAGGAAAAGGTGGGGATGGGTTGAAAACCTCCCAACCAAAAGGTTTTATATATTGTTAGGTCACTATAATTACCTTAACTTTTAGATTTTCACTCTTGGTTAAATAGCTTAACTTTTACCATGTATTCTTGTAATTTTATAATAAATGGTTAATAAACATACTATAAAATGGCAAGAGAACACCATGTGGTTTATTTTTTTGATATATCTAACCTTATCTAAGTCTTTTGTCTGGACCGTAGATTTTTATGAATATTATATCAATTAATAATATAGTACTTGTTTTAAAAAACCCATCTATGTCAATTTTGACACTATTTGTTATTTTGTTTTTTTTGAATGTCATAAAAACATTATCACTTTGGAAAAAAAATATTTAATAAACCCTATCAGGTCCTATTTAACATAGATTTTTTTTATTCATAAGAATTTTCAATTTACATTTATTTGGATATTTACAATATTATTTATTTTAATATTTAATTAATAAGGTAATTACGACATCATTATTGTATCATAAAGAAATTTAATTATATAATGTGTAAAAATTACAAGTAAAATATCATTATGTGAGAAATATTTTTATCTTTTTAAATAATATGTTTGGTCGAATTTATATTATGTATAACTCTATATTAAAAATGTTTTAGTTATTAAATGTTGAATTTAACTCTTTTAACTCTTCTATAAATAAAATAATAATAAATGCCATAATCTTTACCATGTGGACCAAAAGGATAATATTTCAATCATAAGGTTTATTTGGTCGAAATAAACATATCCAAAAGAATTATTACATGTGTAAGAGTAATATCATTTTTACCATTAATTACTCTATTTACTTTTAACAAAGGAAAATAAAATTTAAAAATTAAAATTCACCAAAAAAAATTCATTTTATTAAAACACATTTCACATATTGATGTAAATATTGTCTCTCATATTTTAGAAATTAAATCCATAGATTCAGTAAAATTATTTTTTATGAAAATTTTCAAATGTTCCTAGAAGGTGGGTAAAACACAGAAAAAAGTTTATTAAAATGTTATACATATTATCGTATTTTACAATTACTCCAATTAATTAAATTGAAATTATATAGGTATTATGTATCTATTTGGACTTAAAATAATTTATATGAGATAAATAATTATTTAAAAAAAATTCAGTTTTAAACAATATCACAATGTTTTTCACTATTCATCAATAATCAAATTTTTTCATGATAATATAATAACTTCACTCTAGGATAATTTTGATATTTAAAATTCAAAAATGATGTCTAATTCACCAAATAAAAAACATATAATTTTTATTAATTAATTTAAAAAATATTTTTGTTGTCAAAACCAGAAAGCAGGGTTTTGAGAAGTAAAAACTATCAAAATATTTATATTTGTTTACGTACAATTGAAATTTAAAATTACATCCAAAAACCCAAATTAGATTAAATGGTAAAAATATAATCTAATTATACCAAAAACCAATTCAAATATACAATTTAACAAAATAAATTATGCCGATAAAAAAAATTGTTTTTATTTAATATTTATTAATTTTCATTATTCATCAAAATATGAAAGTTAAAAGAAAAGCACCGAAAATTTATCCAAATTAAAATTTTAATCTCCCTATTTTAAAGAAGAAGTTTATTTCATCAAAATTAATATATAAAAATGTAAAATCTTGGATTTAAAAATGTATCTCTATTAAAAGGCGATAAAATTACAGTTTTTGAAAAATAATTCTTTTATCTAAAAAATTGTATTTTTTTCTATATTATGTATATAAAACACATAATATGGATTTTAAAATTATATGGTGTATAAAAAATTTAAAATTTCATTAATACTATTTACAACTAGTTTTTGAACGTCTAGTTTGGTAAGTCATGGTGTGTTCAAGCTCGGTGTTGCGTGTTGCGCAAGATATTAAATTACATTAAAGAAAATAACATACTATGAAATCATGGGGTGTTACAATTCTCGAAAAAATAATTTCATATATCCGTAAATAAATCACAAATTTAAGAAAAATCTATTTATTCTTAATATTATTTTATTAGTTTTCATAGTTATAATAATTCCATTTGGGGATATCAAAATCATCAATAATTAAATTTGAAAAATTTAGGTTTGTTATATTATACTAAACATAAAAAAATTATTCCATAATATTTCAATTAATGGAATAAAAAATTTATGGTACCTTTCCCTCAAGACAAACTAATGTTCCCTGTTATCATCCTCAACGTTAGGACATTTCTATTGAACTTTGACTAGATGAATGTTGATGTTCCAAATTACCTTAACTCATTTATCAAGAATTTACAATTGTTATTTCTCATTGATGGGATCATGTTACTGTTTTATAGCTTCTATATTCTGTACATGAGACTGTTATGGTTTTTAAATTCATAAAATCCATACATTAAACTCATCATGTACTTAGGAAATGTCAAGATATAGAGGTATGTGATGAGATATATCCCTAACATGTTCAATGATATTGAATAGATAGATATACATTGGGCTCATCTTCCCATTCATCCCAAATATCATAACATACATCCAATGATGTCTTTAAATGAATTCCATACACCAAATTTATACATTAATATTATCTATGATTATATGGACTAAAATTCTATCAAATGTATGATTACTTCATATATCACTGAATCATCTGAACCTCCTCTAAAAATTCATGGACATTGTTAGGACCTATCATATTCCTCTCCCAAACTTCTTCCCAGCATATTTTGTCTGACATCTCTTCCCATACAGTTCCTCATATGGTACAATATGAATTCTTCAATGGAAACTATTGATATTGAAGTTCAATACCAAGGGGTGTTAATGATCCCATCATCCTTTGAAATACATTTAACCAAATCTAAAAATACCCTCTGACGTTTTAATCTTCCTCTCATCCATACCATCTCTCTATAGATGATATGTAGTTCCAAAACTCAACTTTATCTCATATTCATTCAATGGACCACTTTAGAATAATAATGTAAACCTCAGATACTAATTAGATATAATGTATTGTGGTACACAATGTATCCTTAAAATTACCTCATTTATATCATGGAGAGTGGGACATGTGATAAATATTCATTGATGATAATAAAATTTATTGACTATATTTTAAGATCAACAACAACCCAATAAAATATAAATATTTTATTTTTTCTGGAGACCTGTAATGAATTCGATCATGACATTTGACCATTTCAAAACTATTACATGTTGTTGTTAAATTATATAGTTATAATTATAACATTTAACCTTAACCATCTTGTACATGGAACATTATTTCCCATATTATTGAATATATATATTCATACTTTCATACTATAATATCTTCTTCATTTCTATTTATATAAAACTAATTCAATGATAGAAACCTAAAAATTAACTATGTGCCTCATCATAAATTTCATTATTCAATTATATATTTTATGTGATGTATATTTGGGTTTCTATAATTTTATAATGATATTTATCAAAGATAAATTATGGAATATTCATTCATTTTTAGATATCTATTCATAATGATTCTATTATTCTTTGATCTTCATGTGAATGGGAGGTTGACCACTCATTTGGGAAATATAAGGTTATCTCATACCATTTTGAAATCATGATTCATCCATTATAAATCCATGAGTAATGGATCTTTTTAAATCCTCATAATGGATAGAGTAGCATTGTATTTTCTATTCAGAGAATTAACATATATATTTTTCTTTCCTGAGTGATATTGTATTGACCATTCATCGTTTTTTATCAATTCCAACCATCTCTATTAGATTAAATTAAATTCATTTTCATTTAATATATATTTCAATCAATTGGGATCAGAATACAGAGCCCAATTTTCTATATAGAAATAATGTATCCAAATCTTCATTGAAAAGATCATTGTTTATGATAATAAATCAGACATGGTAATTTTCTTGTGTTTTTTATTTTATTTGGTAATTATAATTACAATTTTCATTATTAGTTATAGTGTTTTCCAAAAACTTCATCAAAGAATGACTATATATAACAATCCTCGTCACAGTATAGGTTAATTATAATATAAGATCATTGGCCAACCTATTCATTAGTTCATTGAAACATTCTAAACATTCCTATAACTAAAGGAACTTTACACCATTATTATTTAACATGGCTTGTGGATTTGATAATTGTATGATATTTTTCAGAAGTCATATATAATATCCTAGAAATCTAGAAAAAGTAAGAATCATTGTTATTATGGCTGGTCTAGGAAATTATTTAAAAACATCAGTTGTTAAAGATCTGCATATTTTCCCTTAATACATATTATATCAAATGTGAATAAGATAATTTTTAGCTAGAATTCACATTTTTTTAATTTCCAATAAAAATAATCATTTCCTAAGGTCATTAACAAATTTTTAAAAGGCTCTTCTTGAACACCCATTTTATTTTATAACAAAATAATATCATCGATACATATAACTATAAAATACTCTATTTAGTCCCTAAATACTCTATTAAATTGACCCATAATGTTGGGGGAACTATCAATATTAGTGAAATTACTATAATCACATAACTTTCAAACAATATAGACAAATATCTCTATAAATATATTCCCTTTTTATACATAACTAATGATATCATGATAGAGGGTTATTATTTTACATATTTCAATATCCTTTTATTTTATTTAACATGTCATCAATATGATGTAATGGATATTTAATAATTTTTATGGTCTTATTAATCACGTGATAGTTAATGAAAACTCACACTGATCCATCATTATTTATAAAAATGTGGATTAGTAGTCCTCATGGGGAATCAGTATGGTGGATAAAACCTTTGTAAAAATTTTCCTTTGACTAATTATGTATTTACTCTAACTCAATGTGATCAATTTTATTGGATCCTTATTATTGGAATCGATCAATAAATAATTAAAATATAAAAATCATTGACATTCATAGAAGAATACCTAGTAGTTTATCTAGAATGACATTGGTATATTATTACACAATATTTGTACCATTAATGATATCTTCCTCTACAATAATTTGAGTAATGTGTAACCTATTTATGAAGATCAAATCACATTGTATATAACATTTTTTTAAGGGGAGAACATCTTTATAGTGTTACATCAAAATAGGATGATCTGGAAAATGAAATTATTCCACCTTCTCCAAAAAAGTCATTTTTTATCTGTGTACGGATTGCTAATCCATAGAAAAAATCATATCTACTTCAAATAGTGGAAGGAGAATGAGGTATGTCAAAGTTGTCCTTCAAAAAATCTCATTTAGAGAAAATATATTTAACATTATTTATATTTAAAATATATTATAACTATTTTTACATGGGAATTATTGTTGATTAACATATCAAAATATCCATGTTATCAATTCACATATTTGATTCATCCACATAACTGATTTTAGTCAATGAATAGTCATGTCGTCAATTCGCATAGATGATTCAACATTATAACAAACTAACAGAGCTTAATGTTGACCGAGATGATTCACATAGTTTATTTAGTCACATAACTAATTGTATTATTTAATGAAAACATATTTAATCTATATACTTGATTCATCCACATAATTACTCTATGTAGCTGATTGGAAACATAAATGATCCATGTCATTATTTTATCCATGAAACATATTCCTATAGTTGAATGTTGATATATAACCTATTGATCAACATAACTATATTAATGATTCTTAATTCTTTATCTAAGGGAAATGTTTTTACCCATTTTTTTCATCTTCACCAACCATAAAAAATTCTTGAACCAATTTAAAATTGTTGATTTCCTCAAATCATGATTTTTTTGTCTTTTTACTCTATTTGGATTAAAAAGTATTTATGTATTTTAAATTATATTTTAATATCGTTGTGAAGTATAAATTAAAAGGTATTTTAATTTTGAGTTTATTTATTATTATGAACATGTATGTTAGTTTAATTCCATAAATTTATCTAATCCCTTCTACATAATCATTTTTTATGGTCCAAGGTTAATAAAATATCAAAATTATGTTTGCATGATCACTACTAGAAATTTAGGCTATATCCATGATTTTAATATGTGGATATAAGTCCTCACACCATGGCTATAGACATTGACCTATAGCCACCATTTGAAACAGTGAATATAGTCCTATATACACGGTTCAAACAATGGCTCTAGACCTATATCCACTGTTCAATCCAGGGATATAAACCTTAGGCCATGGTTAGAAACCATGGCAATAGTTGATGGAACACAAGGATATAACCACCGTTTCAAACAATTTCTATAGGGTTTAACATTTCATAAAAAACACTACCCTGCTCTTGAACAGAACCCCACCCCCAGGACAGACCCTGGACAACCCCCCTCCCCTAGACCCTAGACACCCCCAGATAGACCCCTCCCCCCAACCCTGGGTAGGCCCCCAAACCCTGGACCCCCCATAGAGTGACCCCCCTAACACTGTATAGACCCCCCCCCCAAATCCTGAACAGACCCCCAGACCCTGGACAACCCCCCCAGAACCTGGATAGACCATTAAATCCTAGACAGACCCCTTAGACACTATACACTCACATGGATAGACCCCTCATGCCCTATTCAGACCCTCCCCGCCACACCCATGACAGACCCTAGGCACCCCCTTGACACCCCCAGACCCTGGACACCCCCTAGAAAGACCCTAGACACCCCAGACCACAAAACCCTTGATAGACCCCCCCAATGAAAGACCCAAATAGACCCTGGATAGCCCCACCCCACAAAACCTAAACCCCCCCCCCCTGGACAGACCCATATAGACCATGGAATGACCCCCCCCCATAATAGACCCTAGACACCCCCAGGACGGATCCCTTAATCCCCTGGATACCCCCCTATACAGACCCCCCTAACAATGGACACCCCCACAGACCAACCATGGACACCCCCTAGGTTAGACCCCAAGACATTGGAAACCCCCAGGACAGACCCTAGACTACCCCTTGACCTTGTACATCCCCACCCCAGACCCTAGACTCGTCCCCCCAATAGACCGCGCATACCATAGACAGATCTTGGACACCCCTCTCCTATACCTTAGACACCCCCTCCCTCCCTCCAGAACTCCCACCCCCTACAGCACACATTCCCCCATTCAAATCCCCCCACCCCCATATTTCATGGAAACCCCCCCCCCCAAGGACAGATCCTGGATACCCATCCCCCTGACCCTAGACACAACCTCCCTCCATCCTAGACCCCCACCCCTGCCACACCCCTTCCCCCATTAAAATACCCCCTCCACTCTCCACTGGACCCCCCTACACACCCCTCCCCACTGCACACCCACCTCCCCACTGCACACCCCCTCCCCCAGCCATGCACACCCCCTGCCCCAAGCAGACCCCCTTTCCCCAGCACCCCTCCCTCCTGGATACCCCCACCCCCTACAACATCCCTTCCCCCATTTAATGCCAAGTGGACCATATTGGAAACCTCTCACTCATGTTTCCTAACTAAAATTTGTAATTACCCAAATAGAATACCACATGGAAGGATATCCCGAAGATAGGTAAATAGTAAATATCAAAGAAATTTTTATTTTAATCATGTCTTATTAGGAAGGAATACAACATCCATTATAGTAGTAATCCATATATCCATTTACAAATGGAAAGATAACAAAAATATGTTTGAGAATGTAATTTAAAAAATATATATATAAGGAATGAAGTAACAAAAGGGAGATAAACCCTTATAGGATCAATGTGAATACATGTATGAAGAGAAGGATTGTGTAGTGGCTAAGTAGAGTTCTAATAAGAATTTAAAGCTAGAAGGGGAATTTTCACTGTTTATAAGAGGAGTGAAGATCTATTTTCAAGTGTTTTCTGAACCCATTTATATATATCTAATTTTTTCAACCAACTATTTATGTTTCCTACTGGCTTACAGACCGCCCTATAGACCCCCACCCCCACCCCCACCCCATCCACCCATGTACCCTCCCCCTGTGAGTTTTCCCTCGCACACTGCCCCCTTGCACCCACCTACCCTATAGAATCCCCTTAAAACAACCGCACCTCCCCCTTGCACCCCCCCCCCCCGACCAGTTTTCTCCCCCCCCTCCCCGACCAATTTTCTCTCCCCCACTGCTCCATTGCACCCCCTACCCTACAGACCCCCTGTAGACCACCGCCCTCTCACCCCTTGCATCCCACCTACACCCTCCCCACTCCCACCCACCCTGATGAAACCCTACAGACCAACCCCCTACCCTATAGAGCTCCTCACTCCCCCAACCCTTTCACCCACCCCTCCCCCTACACTATAGACCCCCCTACCCCCTTCCCCGAGCCCCCCTCCACCCCCAACCTACCAATTCCCACCCCCCACCAACCCATACCAATTTATTCCCAATGATAATCATCCTATATATGTTTTAGTAGAATGAATTCATCTCAGTTTCATCAATTTTTTCTGAAACATTACTTCAATACCATTGTGTTAGACTACATTGGGATGGTCATGATCCATATCTCACAGGCCTAATTTTTTAAGGAAATAAGCATGTCACCAAAAGTGTGATGATGATTAAACCTTTCATTTAAATGGGAGGATGTATTATTAAAATATATCTTTTTGGATTTCATTTCCCAGTCCATATTTCTCTTATATAATTAACACATGCCAATGAATCTTGTTCTCGATTCCATATCCATGTTGTCATCAGTTAATAATGTCAGTTTCTGCATTATCATGGTGAAAACCTAATTATCATTGTTGACTATAATTTCAATGACATTTTATATTTATACAATCACATAAATGTCTTTCTCATTTCCGGAAGTGAGGGTATCTTATTCTTTCCACATATAAGTAAAAGATGAATCTTCAGTTATGATCTAGGAAGAAAGGTTGTTATATATTCTTCTGTCAATCCATATAGACATCTTAGGCTCATAATCTAATGAATAATATTCTCATCACTTATATAATCTTAGCTTCATCACCAGTGTCCTAATAGGCTAGTCAGCTGAGGTATTTTAGGCTCATCACCTAATGAGCTATAGGCTCATTTCCTAAGGAATTCCATGTTCATTTCATGAGGAAGGATGCGATTATGATGCATTCTAAAAGGTGAATTATTCAATTATTATCACATAATAAATCTTATACTTTTCATATATGGAAATGTTTGTTACTATTATGCTCATCATATATTTTTAGTCATCATTTTTGGTCTAGTGGGGACTAGTCCCCTTATGCTCATCACATAAGTCATGTCACAATTTAAATTATAGTGGGGACTAATCCTCTTATAATCATCACATAATATAGGTAATGGTTTAATGACTACTGGTGACAAATATGTGGTTTATAGTACTCTTGGAAGATGGTCTGGAATCAGATATATTTCCTCAAAAGTGGATGATGTGATGGTGATGATATTGGGATGTTGTGAATGAACCATGAAGTGTTGTACGGTTTATCCTATTTGAACAGAAATAAAAACCATCATAGTTTGATATACATAATTTATGTTCATATGATATGATCATAGATATTATTTAACATCATGTGGTAAAGGTGATTTTGTTGGGAAATAAGTGAAAACATGTGATGTATCAGGGCTATGCATTTGGGTTTCCAAGTCTGGTTCAACGTTGTATGTGGCTCAGGTGTAGCACGATTATGGAATGTACACCTTGTATTACACCAACATGGAGGTATGGGTCATCCATATATCTCTATAATAAATGGATTTTTCTTGTTTGGGGTCTTTAGTGACTTATGTGGTCATGGATGAATTCTATATTCCTACAAACAAACATTTTAGATATCAAAATACTAAAACTAGCAGTAAGAGATAAGATAATAATTCTAAGGACTCTGTAGAATTGTTATACAACATGGATTACATGAGAGTATCATATTGTTGAATGTAAATAGGAAAAAAGATAGATTAAAACAATTAATCAATTATGGGAAAATGTTTTTAAAACTAGCAGGAAAGTATATAATTCAAATTAATGGTTTTGGAATAGAGACCTACCTCATCCTCAATACGTGTTCCTTTTGACGGCGACAACTCAAATATTCTTTTTTAGACATGCACCCATGCGAAAATTCACATATATATAAGGACACCTAGTCCATATGTAAATATTTTAATGGACAAATATACACAATGGGTCCTTTGATATATGTTTATACTTGGATATAACTCATTAAACTTACACATGTATGCATTTTTCATATCTATATATAAGAACACCTAGCCCTAATATATATATTCATACTACCATGACTAAATATATATAGTGAGAACATATATACATATATGTCTACATTTTAATACACATGTAATACTTCTTCATTGGTGACTCAAATCCACCTCAATGAAATCCAAAACTCACTAAAAAAATATAAGGAACTGAAAAATCAAAAAATCCCTATCTTAAATTGGGAAAAAAATAAAAATAGACTAATCCTTACCAAAGTACATATTTTTTTTACATTTTTAATATTTATAATTCATGATTTATTTTAAATAGTAGAAACAATCATCATTTCAAACTATCTTGATATTTGAAGGAAATATATGAAAAAATAACAGTGTATGATTTATAAGTATGAAAATTATTGTCTATGAGAAACTAACTGTGTCATTGAGAATTAACAAAATTATTATAGGCACTAAATAACAAACGATTGTACTAACCAGGATCCGAGCATAAATGGGCTCCAAAACAATAAATATTTAAATCCTCACCGAGAAAATATAGAACTTTTTCCCTACAATATAAATTATTAGGACAACGGAAAATTGATATATCAGGATAACATCATACCACATTTTTTACATAGCATAACATTATCACTATAAACATACAAATAAATGCTATTAAAAAGTAACAAAATGCATCACTGACCAATAAGTTGTGACCAGATAAAAACAGTATCTTCAGATGTGAAACGATAGAATAGATATGAGCATCCTTAGCCATAATAGAGTATCTAAAATTTTTATGATCACATATTTCCTTTTTGATGATATTTACCATTTTTTTATTTTTTTAAATTTAATGTGATGAAAACTATAATAATTCAATTTCACGGGGTCACTTAATCCACCTTGATATTTTAATCAAAAATCTATCTAGTTATAAAAATACATTATAACATTACAAAATTTTATTTTTTTATCTATGATTTAGTTCAAATTCATCATTCATTGGTTTCTAGAAAATATGTTATTAACTACAAACCATTAGTCCTTGTTTAGCACATTCAAGATTCAACACATTAACTAAATATGAGAATGATATAATAAAGTTCTTCAATAATTTCATTTCCATCCATGTTGGAAAAAAAGGCTACAAAAAACAATATGCTTCTATTGATAGAGTTTATATAATATATGCAGCATATACTATATGTAATAGTAGATACATAATGATTTTAATTTGAGATTAATATTTCATATGAAAATGTGTTAGATAATAGAAGACCATATTAAGTATATGGATTATAAAAATATATTAATAAAAAGAATTTTTTAGATATGTATATTTCAAATTACGTGTCTATGTTGTGCATTTAAACGTAGATGTGTTTCTCATTTCACACATAGTATATGCATAAAATGTATATACATAGTGAATCGGTACATATTGTGTTATCAAAAATTAAATATATGTCACAGAGGGTACGATTTTCTATGTTTGTTTCAACAATATTCAACGGTGTGCTATATGGTGGGATCCGAATGAATGATCGAGCAGGTAGATAATATTATTGGAGAAGGATGGGCAACGATCAATGGGGTTGAATGGAGGGGAGTGTGGATTAGAATCAAAGTATATAAAGGATAATTTCACAACAAGGATAGACCACAACAATCTCTGAACAACGAAGGGACATGCGTGTGAGGTGGGATGCCTATTGTGATAAGAGGAGTTTAAAACGAAATTTTTCACACTATCTGTTGACGAGGGTGGTCGGGGAGGCTAGGGTTCACACGATAAAAAATAAATGTGGAGAGAGAGATCAATAGTTGCGATGAAATTTGATGTTAACTGAATAATTTGGGTAAGGCTGGAAGCATTGGATGTCGAAGGGGATCAGGGGTCGATGGTTGAGGGCTGAGGGAATCCAGTGGTGATCAAAAAGGACTTTGACTCGAGTAAGGTGTCGCAAGAGTGACGGTGGTGGGAGATGGGAGAGATGGATGCAGAAGAGTTGGAGTCAGAGATGGTGGTGGTGGTGGCACCTGGATAGAGGATAGGAGGGGGAACAAAGAGAGAGGGATACAGAAGAGGCAGAGCTGGGGATGGCGACCATAGGGAGGGGATGCCAAGATGGGTTTTGGGGAGGAGTGTTGGGGTGTTGGAAAGGATGTCGAGAGGGGTATAGGGAGGTTGAGGGATACAGATACACATATGGAAGAATCATTGTGGATCAGCAAATTGATGAATGTGTTAGACTCTTTTTTATATATAATATACATTCATGTTTTACCAAAACTGGGCATGTTGAATGGTTAAGCTATATAAATTGGTAAATCATGCACTAATTGTGCAGTTTCTAGTTGACACTCATAGAGGATTCACACAGTTTGGTTGTATAGTTACTCTACACTAAATTCCAACAATGCAGGTAACCATTATGTTCAAAATGATCCACACACTTTTTTGGAAAGTAATGCATTGTTTAGAGAGTCATGTTCCCACCTTGTAAAAGCACATTATCAAATATGAAACAACACTCTCATGGTTTCCATAGAGCTACTTTCTACTATATGATAACTATGAAACATAAAAAATATCCCAAAGTTAGAAATCAATGTAATGTTTTTAAAAAATATCAAGAGAATTAAAAATAATTTAATATAAATAAATACATTGACATGAGGTGTTATAATCATCTGACCATGCCACTTTCTTCTCTAGAAAAGTATTTAATGGTTGTGGATTAACTAAATGAAAAACCTCAATAATACCCTACAAAAGAGATTGGTTAGGTGTAAGATTGAAAAGATATGGTCATAAATAAAAAAATAACATATAACTAAACTCTCATAATTTATTAGTTAAATACACATGATCATTTGAATGTCTCCAATAATAGTTCAATTACAATTATGAATGGAGAACCTAAGCAGATAAAAATATGTCTATATTCTCCTATAAAATTGTAATTATTGTAAAATGGCATAAAATATGAGACACACAACTCAATGAAATAAATCTTCAAGAAGCCCAATATCAACCAAAAACATAAAAAACTCATAGTCATCCAAGAAACCAATCTAAAACAACAAAATGAGAACAAAATTAAAAAAACACCGTATTCAATAGATCAAAACTATCATAAGGATTCTATAAAATAAATAGAAGATGTAGAACAACACAAGGCTGAGTACAAAAAATATTGACTTTAGATGTTTTGTCACTACACCCAACTCATAAACTGGGAACATCTATGCTAAACATCACCACATAGTGAACCAACAAAGACAAATGATCAGATATCCTTTGCATAAATATTCCATGGTCGAATCAGTTCAATTTAATTCAATACATTATTCATTGTATAATTAAAAAAATTCAAGGTCAAAATTTTGTATATATTTTGATGAAAAATATTACATTTTCATCAAATTTGTTCATTTCAAAAAAAAATCACCCATTTAATTCCATTATTTACATATACAAAATCAATTATTGATCATTTTATGAAATTTTCTCTCAAAATACAGTTGGAGATTCAAATCCTTTGAGGAAGGGGTTTTATTTAATGCCTCCATCACTTTTCATATTCAAAGGTCAAATCATAGAAAATCAATGAAATCAAATAAAGATAAAATTTAAATAATATATGAAATAACTATTTCATTTGTAAGAAAATAATTGTGGGACCACTATATTTAATCACATAATCTAATGATAAATTACCTAAAACTAGAATTTACAATATAGAAATGAAGAAGTGGATAGTCATGGATAAATTCATCGAATAAAAATCCCCAAAATAAATGATTAGATCCAAAAAAGTAGAGGATCCATCATTCTCTAAAAATGAGGTAGAAGGGAAGGGAAGATTAGATAATAGGATAAGATGAACATACTATAGGGAGAAAGGTTACATCTTTTAACACATTTTTAAGAGTAGAATACTAGGAAAAGGATGAAAATTATATATAGGGATCCTCCAAAGGCAAATGGATTTGATTTAGGTCCAATGAGTGAAGTTTGGACAATAAAATATTAGTTTAATATTTAATGTTCATGAACAAAACCAACACAAAACTCACAATAGCACAACGTATAAATATTGGAAAATAGTTAGAAAATGATTTCTAAATTACACCACCCCATGGTTATCCTCAACTCAACAAGCCTAAAAAATCTATCGAAACAAATATAAATTGATCCCATTTACCTAGTGTATTTATATGGTTTATTCCACATTACCACACCCACGCTACAACCAAATTGGTGGAGATACCACACTCTTCCATGCCATAACTACCCTTCAATACAAAACCATGTAATTATTGGCAGCGACAAAAAAACTCCGAACAAAACATCAAGATCGTCCACACTACTGGTAGATGTCACACATCACATCCCTTTTCGTTCATGATTTAACATTCAATAAAACTATTTTATTACTCTAAAAACATTAAGAAATACAAAATAATACCCAAACACATAGTGATCAATGAAAATGATCAAAAAATAACTAATATATATTAATGGTATTTTACAATCTCTACGAAAATGAAAACATTTTATCCAATGAAATACTGTCATATAGACCCCATTATTAATATTTGAGGACAATTGTCTCTCAGAATTTAATCATGGTCCCAATTATGGTCTATATACAATATATACTTTAGTGAAATCTGTAAATAGGGTATGGGATTCCCATAAAGAACCGTTATCTTAAAAAATATTAACTGAGTTGTCAGTCATGGAAATTCATGTTAAACATCATGGTCATCTTGGTTCTTGAAGTGGGATGGGTCTGAAGTATACCTCAAAAGCTAATATACCTAAAAAATATTTTTAATAGAAGAAAAGTGATGAGGAAATTCCCATCATTATACCAAGTATCCTATCTAGTCAACAACCTTGAACTACACGACATATCTCAGTGGAAGATTTCCCTATTTTCCATATCGTTGAAGACCCAATTAAGTTTAAACATCCATAAAATCCATGTGAAAAATAATATACTCTTACGGGATTCAATGATGATCATCATTGGATATATATTGGCTCTATTTCATTACCTTTATTTGGTAATTATACATAAAATTTGATTTTATCCCTTATACCAAATTAGGCCCAACTAAGAAAGACTAAACAATATCAAAACAAATCAATGTAGATTTATAAGTACTGAAATAAGATCCCTAAAGGGATTAAATCCTGATATACGGATTTTATTAATTGTTATAGTAAATATCATCATATCTAAAGTACCTATCCAAGGATCAACCAATTTCATAAATATAGGTATGTAGAATATAATACATCATTAATAAACCTCATTATATCTGAAAATCAGTATGTGGATGATATTTTATACTCAATCGAACTAGGTATCAAATCACATACTAGGTATCTCTCTAAAATGTGAACTAAAATATGTATCCTTGTCTGATCCTATATAAAATGGAATACTATGAAATTTAATGACCACATATACATAATGACATATCAAGACATCTATTTTGATTGTTTCGTTAATTGCGATAAAGTGAACTGGTTTTGTTGTCCAATCGTTCACTACCCATATCACATTACTCACATTATTGCTACAAGAAAATCCAAACATGAAATCCCATGAAATATCATCCTAATTTATAATCAGTATAGGATGGGTATGAATAAATATTAAATGTTTATAGATCTTATCCTTTAATTTTTTCCATGTATAACAAAGAGAACAAAAATTATCAATTTTTAATCTCAAACATGAACATAAAACTCATCATTTAAAGGCATATAACATATTATTTTTTCAATGATATACCAGCCACTATGAATCATATAAAAAACATATCTTTTATCATCAGGCAAGGTAAAACATACCTTTTCAAGAATCCTAAAATATCGGCATAAGAGAACGAAAACATGCAAATAGTCTCCACACCATAGAGAGATTTCATAATGAAAAAGAAATACATCATCAAGGATATTGTCATAAATAATTATCTCAATAACATATATTATAAATATCACACATTCTAAAATAATCTCAAACTCATCCACCTAAACTCTCAAAAGAAAGCATGAAAATATGTCCATCAAATTCCACTATTCGGAGGATTATTTCACATTTTGGTTTATAATTTTCCTCCTCAATCCATCAGCAATGACATTCCACTTACCAGGGGTGTAGAAAATTTCAAAATCCAGAGAATGTAATAACTCCATAAAATGTCTTTATAAGAGAGTCACATAATTTTTTTGAGATTATATATATATCTCTTACTTTTTTTATTGACATAAATGGTTGACCTTATGATTAAATTGTAATTCATAAACTATTGATATCCTACATCACAACTATAATTTCAAAATCATAAGTAGGGTTGTTATTTTCATATAGCTTTGGTTGTCTGGAATTGTAGTCTCGTAAGTGATCTTCCTATATGATAATGTATCCCAAACCCAACCAAGATGAATAAAATAGTCCACATTACCAATCCTATCATCTTTAAGAGTAACCCCTACTACAAAAGTAAAAAAATATGTTTCAACTCATCTAAATATTTATAACACATAGAATACTATAATATATTTACTC
This sequence comes from Viscum album, assembly GCA_963277665.1. Lineage (NCBI taxonomy): Eukaryota > Viridiplantae > Streptophyta > Magnoliopsida > Santalales > Viscaceae > Viscum > Viscum album. Next base: position 1,024,414,862 of record OY728143.1, read on the forward strand.
CATTTCCAATGAGTCTGGAAACTAGAGAACTCAAATCTGAGAAAGCTTTTATGAATCAACATTATTACCCCACTAAGACCCAGTAGGAAAAAATACATAAATTTTTTTGTGGATTTATTCACATCTTAAAAAACTATAGGATCTCATGATCAACCATGTTAACATTTTTTTGGACCTCATGTACCGCAAAACTAACATCCCAATTTCATACATTATAGTTTGAGATGTTTAAATGATGACGTTGATCTCTCAAAATTTATAAAACTGATCCCTGATGACTAGCATGTTCCTCTTTGGTTTGATAGAAAACTATGATGTCATCCAAAAATAAATCGCCAAATAAATTGATATAATTTTGGAATATCATGTTTATAAACCCCATAAATTTTACCAGAGTATTAGTTAGACCAAAATAAATAACATTATATTCAATATGGATATACATTATATGATCATGGTCTTTGGGATATCTAATTCATTAATTATAGACTAGTGGTAATCGGGCTGATGAAAAATCTTATATATATTTTTCACCAAGTAAATTGATCAATCAAATCAACAATATATGAAAAAAGATAAACATTATATTCAAGGATTCAATTGAGTTTTTGGTCATAAACATAAAGGTTGGGTGTTTTATCCAATTTCTGCACAAAATAAAAAAACAGGAACCAAGGGGAAACCATTAGAGAATAAAATGATTATTCAACAAATCATTCAACTATGTTTTTTTACACTTTATATTATTTTGTGACTTATGATAAGATGTAATATAAATAGTCTACATAACTATACTTATTGACTAGACTAATCTCACTCCCTTACAATTGGATAATCTTAAACATTAGATGAAAACACATCCGGATATATAACAACTATAGGAGGAAGATCAATTATTATTTATTTTCATTATTGGTCAAAATAAGATTGAAATATCACATCAGACAGCTCCAGAAATGGTTGTTTGTTTGTTCTCAACATCAAGTCCCACTCTCCCTGAATGACATAACACTCCCCTCAGGCATAGTGAAGGATACCATCATATATTATCTGACAATCCATAGTTTATGAGAATCTTTTTAATCCATTCTATGAATGGAATCTAGAGGATTCATTTCAAATAATAGAGTCTCCAAAGTGAGCTCTATCAATTAGAATGATAATATGCATGATGGGTATTAGAGAACTGTATGAATTGTCATTCTATGAGGTTTATAAATATCCATCCCCGGATACAAAATCTCCAATGGAAGGTTTTAAAAATTGAAGATATAAATTGATATGAATGAATGAATTTCATCAATATCAAATAATGGAGTAGCTAAGGTGGGAGCTATAGTGATTGAACATGTCACATTCACGTGACCTTGATTAGTTGTGTCTGGAGAGTCTTACAATATGATAAAAATATTCATCCAAGTTGTTAGGGGATATAAACTATATGTTAATGATAATCACATTGCAATTCATTCAATTTTCACATTGATATTATCAAGGAAATACATGGGGAAATAAATACATGACATAACAAATGCATATTGTCTATGAAATGACATGATCAACATATCATAAGTTCCTATATATAAACCTTCTCTAATTTTCTATGCATTCAATAGTGGATAATAATTAATGGGCATGTCCTTTACCAGACTAGAGGTCGAAATGATTCTTAAAATTGTAGTCCACCATCAGAATCACGATGTATTCTCAATCTATTGATAGTACCAATTGTACTGAAAATATTAGTTTGAGGAAATAACATCACCCCTGACATACTATCTATGTAATGCATATCCATTAATTAGTTATCCACTATTTTGTTATAATATTTGAGATTCTTCATAAAATCCTGAGAAAAAAATCATATTTGAATACTCATATTGAATAGTTGGTCCTTCAGCATACATTTTTCACTACATATTAGAAAAAATCATGTTTGGTAAAGTGTTTAGTATCCAGAGTAATCCTTTAAAACCCTTGTTAAATGTTAATATTCTTCATAGAAATTATCATAACCATATTCAATAGATAGAAAATCTTATTAAGGAGGCATGTGAAGTTAATTTACTCAATTCCATTATGGTTCATTTATGTAATCATTAAATCACACCACTTCATAATAGATCATCCAGGAATAATGAAATTGCATTTCAAATCTATTGAATTATGATTTTCATGTACATCCGAAGAAACTCGATATCTTTCTATCAATACATTACCTATTGAGTATCATTCAACACATGGAAAATGGTGGTTTTTTCTAATGAAACTCCTGATAAAGATCTCATGTTTCAACCCCTTGACTATCCTCTACTAGATCCTATATAGGAGTAGTAATGGATTATTGTATTAAAGCATTAACATCACACACAACAATCATGAATAGATTATAATTAACTAAATGGATATCTTACTGAGGATTATTAGTAATTCCATGCTATGAAATATTCATATAACTTTTTAACATCATCTAAATACATAAGATCAATAGGAATCAATCAAATAACAATAAGGTTAAACAAATCATCAACACAGTCATGATACAGAAGAATAAAAATTTAATCAATAGAATTTAAAATTCGTTGAATAGCTCTTAAATTCCCACTAAATCACTCTTACATTTCTTAATATCATTCATTACCAAAAGATCATTGATTACTACTATCATTAATGTGGGTAAGAAAATAGATAAAAGGTTGAACCTTATATGGAATACCAAATAGAAATTAATTTCTGTAAATAAGGTGTAAGAATCATGTGGGATGAAAAGGAAAAAATTATTCAAACATCGATTCCCATCTAAATTTTGACAGTGAAACGTTTTAAAAATGCCTGAAAATAAGAGAAATAAAATATATTTTATAAAATATTATCAATTCCTAGAACCAATTAAGCATGATGATTTGGCTCGGCCTGGGCACTCTTGTTCAAAATTTCCCCTAAACTGTGAAGCTCAGCATTGAAGTGCCTTTCAAATTTGTAAAAAATTCACAAATTCAAGAGATACCAAGCCTGTGGGAAAGAAAAAATTGAAAATTCCAATCAACATACATGATATATTCTGGGACGATTATGTCTATGGAGGAATGGTGAGGGAGGAAGAACAAAGAGGGAGAAGGAGTATTCGTCGGGGGAGAGAGTTGAGGGTGGGAGGAGAATGTATAACACGAGGGTGGGCAGGCCGCCATGAAACACCGATGGTCGGGAAGTATAGCAGTGAAATCGGGGAGGTGTGCATGGAGAGAAGGTCCAAGTCGAGGGTCCATGGAGTCTAGGATAGTGGGGAGGAGGAGCTCGTGGATTAGGGGAGGAGAGTTTCGCAGATAGCATCGCAGAGAGTGTTACGGACAGTGGGGAGAAGGAGCCTGCTGATTGGGGGAGGAGAGGATATCTTCACAAATTAGGGAGGAGGAGCCTGATAGATAGTAAAAAAATATTGCATTCTAATAATTTTATAATTGTAATTGGGAACTACATTGAATGTCCCACATCTGATAAACTATCAATAAGACTATTACATTAAAAGAAAGAAAGATAAGTACAATGCTCACTAGAGATAACCCATAAAAGGATTCAAATTAAGAAAATGGATATAGAAGTTAAACTAAGTGACCGGTTCTTAAAGAGAGTGAAATAAAACATGATCAAAAGACAGTTAACAACAACAAAACCACAAACATGTGAGGGTTCAAATAGTCACTAGATTCCCATTAGGAAAGGTAAACAGATGACATTTTTTTGTTTTATTTTCTTTTTCATAATGTTGAGGAATTTATTTATGATATTTACTAAGATAATATAGAGATATACTTTCTTTTTACATTTATTTTCATCCTTTAATAAATTTCTACCACTAAATCTTCTTTTCAAAAAATGATGAGTATTCAAGATGAAATTTTCCCACCTAATGTGCTAGAATAAACTTATAAAGAATCACTTAAACCAAAAATGATAAAATATATAGTTCCCTTGTCTTTAGATATTAACAAAAACCAAATGGTTAGTTCAATATCTGATGATCCCCAAAATGGAAAATTCATTATAGAAATAAATACTAATCGTTATTTGTAAAATTGAACAAATTGTACCCTAAGTTCAATAAATACCATTCAATAAACAATTGTCCTTAAAACCCTTCAATATAATCTAAACTGACATTCATACCCAAAACTCAGAAAAATTTAATCACATAATCATTCATATTAAATATTAACATTTATCTCCAAATAACATCAAATGCACTTAATGTATCATACAAAAGTGTAATTAACCAAATCACATATTCATTGTGATAGGTTAATCATTTAAATTAATAACCTGAATCGCTAAAAAAACATAAATTCTTCCAAAATAAAAAATATCTATCATTACTCCACAAATGAAATTCCGTAGTATTCTATTGTCTTTAGGAATATAATTTTCCCAAAAGAGCGTACCTCTTCCAAAATAACAATTATCACATAATCACCAAATCATTTTCCTATACTACGGATATCCATTTGATAAGATATAAGATCCCAAATAAACATATTATTGATCAATAAAATCTTTTAACTAAAAATAGTTAGTCACACTAACAGGGATGTCACGTAGTCTAGTGGTAGGACATAAATCTCAATCGCACTCTAGTTTTTGGTTCGATTCTCGTAGCGTTGTCCAACGTGACGGCTTATCACGCAATTTGTGTGTTGTCCTTATTCACAAATAATATTTTATATCATTCCAACAATGAGAAAAATTCGTCAAAATAACCATAACATAATTTAACCACAAATGATATCTCATACCTTACATTTTCATCACAAAAATTAATAACTTATAACTGCCTCAAATTCAAGGATCATATAAACCAAAATAGTTTTTTATAATAATATTCTAAAAATAAAAGATTATTCTTCCTCAAATAGAATTTTCACATAAAAAACTGCATCATTAAAACTACTTGAGAATAGTCTTCCAATGTAATCCTATACATTGAAACATTTATGTATCCATATATTTCTATATATGTTCATCCTTGATTAAGAGGTTATCATGTATAATAGGTCATTGACTCGAGTAATGCCAAGGTCCCTTACAATTATAGAAAATGAATGTATTTGGATTCTTAGGATAATTTTTATTTTCTTCCATAATACTGTTAATTTTTACTTGCATATTCTTTACATTATTTACTTCTTTCAATCACAGAAAAAATTTATTTGTTCCATTAAGAAAAATTCTAGGGTATCTCCTTCCACATTTCTGGAATGATATAAATAGAGTATTTGTTTCTCCATAGTTTCCATAGGTGGTGCTCTTTTTTTTTCTCCTCCTTTAACTTATTTATTGAGTTTGGTAGTTGGTTAATGTATATATTATTGATCATATTTTTGAATTCCTGTTTTGACATGGATAAGTTCTCTTTTACTCCTATCAACATTCCATTTAGTTACTCATTTCCATCATTATTCCCACCATGTACATCATGATCAATGTTACAATGACTTCCTTGGAATCAAGCCATTGACTAACACAAGTAATCATAGTGTGAGAGATAAATTCATTTAGAGAATATCATGACATCTTATATTCAATCTAAAACACCTTCAGATTAACCAAGGGTTTTTATTATCATTTTATTTTGAAATCATTGCAATCATATTTTAATGAAAATGTGAATTATCGTAAGCATATCCCTCATGAGTTTCTTAACCATGAGTGCATCAAGGCCCTTTACCGTGTACCAGGATACCCCGAGTCTATCTCAAAACTACTTGTTAGAGTTTTTAACCCTAGGTACATCTGTTCTAGAGCCACCTCTACCTGCTCATATCAAGAAAAAGATGTTTTGTTTGGAAAACCCACATAATATTTACATTATGAAATTTTTTGATTGCTCTTATATAATAATCCCCAATGTCTATATTAGGATAGTGTTTTCTATTCAGAGTTTTTCTAAACCTATCATCCATGGTTTGAAAAAATCTCCTCTGATACCAATAGTAATGTCTTGACGCTAGTTACCTAGAGTCGGTGCATTAATACATAACATTGGCATACTCACAACAGATCTTTTCTCGAAAGATTAATTAGATTAGTATAATTGGAAGAACTAGATTCATATATTAGTTTTACATTACATTATCAAATGAAAAAAATATTGTTTCTTCATTGAACACTCTTATATCCCTTATCCTATACATGAATGTCAGTCATAATATACATCTTCGCATCACGGGAAAAATTAAACATAAGAAAGGGGTGATCTCATATGCTTAATAAAGATAACAATATAGAAAAAACTATGATAAATAATCATAAAAATTTAAGGGAATTTATAAGACTAAAACAAAATACTTTTAAACATAAACTTCAGTATAATATAGAAAATATAAACCAAATAATTCCATTTACTTATTCACATGGTTATTCTACTAGTTGAATAATCAGATGTATTATCAAAAACTAATTTCATAATGATGGGATGCATAATGTCGAACATCATACCCACATAGTCAAGGCATCGTGCAAAGACTAAAAATAAGATTTTTTCAAGGATATGTTCAAAAACTCTATTTTGTCTCATTAGACCTACCGATACCTCGATGAACTATAGCGATCACCACCCATCACTTACTATGTCTAATGCATTCCTCGTATGAAACAGGTGAAACATAATCAAAACATTCATATTAAAACTATCATACGAAATGTCAATACCTTACCACAAACCATGGATAGTATAAAAATTGCACATCCATAATCAAACATATCTCATTTAATATAATATAGGAGATTTTATTATAATAAATCAACCTTTATAAAATGAACAGATGGATATTAAAATAGATTAAAATACTCGGTAAATCTAATTGAGAGAAATATCCCTTTTTCTAGAAAACATTTAAAATTATTACTATTTATCAAGAAGTAGTTTAAAAGATATTTATGAATTAAAGTGTCCCATACCACTTCGAAACATTTTAAATAAGTTTTAATTTTAAAAAATTCTTCTCCATGTGAATAAATCATTAAAACCATTTTTAAAACATGGACATTATTGATAATGATTTAGAAGAATAAATCATTAAAACATTTAAATTGATATTTTAGTTAGAGTGCCTCACCAAATGGGAGATGCTAGAATACAACTAATTGAGGTAATAAAAATGTTATATTATATCATGACAATAAATGGATTGATGATATACTATGTCAAATGATAATATATATACCATATAAATGTCTATTGGCGCATAATAACAATGAAGTCTCAATGGAATGTAAATTGAGATGAAATCAATTATAAATAGAGTATCCTAATAATAAAGATAATTCAATGACATAATTCTGTGTGAAAATTATTAACATACTCAATATTATTGGATATTCAATGTAAATCAATGAAAGGAAATTCACACATATTCTTGTAAAAACAACACCAATGACTTTGAAATTTAACTCAATGAATGGAAATTGAGTTAAGATTACCCTTATAATGTTAATAATAATGAATTGATGAATTTTTCAATGGTGTTATTATGTGTTTCAATAGTATATCCACACAAAGGGGAGTGTAAATTACTATATAAATAAATAAATATTGGTTTCACACATAATCATGGAGTAAAATAATCAATGATGTTTTTGTAAAACAAAATGAGTGAAAATAGAAATTAGAGATTCCCATACCAATTTGGTTACGTTTGAAACATACACCCCATGAACTAATTATCACACAAAAAAGATTGATATATGCATAAATTAAATTATTTTACTCAATTGATACTATCATGGGTAGTACATACACCACACAAAAGGAAATATGGCAAATATGACATTAATCTCATAAGAATAAGAAGTGAGATGAAAACCCCAAACCAAGTTGTAATCAATCGATTCGTAAGACCAAAAGTTCATAACAACCAATTTAATAAAATAATACCATTAATATAAATTGAATCATGAAAATATATATCTAATGGCAGTACACAATACACCACATGCAATAAATAATTGGTGAACAATGGAAATCTCACGATATTAAATGTGAGATAAGAAACCTCTTACCTTGTACTATTCCTTAGTCGAGGGTACTTTATCCTCTTTTATAATAGTAAAATCATTGTTATTAATTTTACAGGAACCCCATACATATATATGATATCATATATGATCTTCTAATATTCCTTTCTTAAAAATATTTTAGTGGATTAATTGTTTTGGGTGTGAACTGATTCTTTTTCCATTAAATGTTTTTTATTTAAGTAATGATTGTTATAGATAGAATGTATTTGATTCATATCGAGAATTATATTATTCTAATAAAAATTATTTTTAATCAGAAAATGAGAATTATTCCTGAATGGTTATAATGGGGAACAAATTTTATCACATTCGTGGAGATGGTAATCCATACGTACTCACGAGCGACAATATCATTCAATTGAAGTTGACATCATATATAATTGTATTTTATATCATATATAAAGTATCATTAACATTTTATATTTATTATTTATATCAATTATACGTCATTATTATGACCATCTGAATAATTATGTGTTGAATAACAACTACACCAGGACGTGGATACGGTAAGTCATACATACACGCGTATGGTGACATTGTCATTAATAGGAAGGATAGAATAATGAATATGGTTTTAACATATTTATAATAACATAATAGTATGTATATGGTACTTGGGATATAATTTTGGTATGGAGACAACAAAGAAATTCGAAGTGGAAGAAGAAGATAACCTTGAAAGAGGTGATGAAATCATTACCTCTTCTTCAAGTGCTTCCTTTTGATTTGGTAAAAAGGGATCCATAGGATGGATTTATGATCAAAGGAAGGATTCTAGGATGTAGTGAACAAAGTTGGTAGGATATTTGGGTAGGGGTTGGAAGAGACAAATGGCATATGTGGTTTGAAATTAAGTGATGGGGATGTTCCCTTTTATAAGAGAGGTGAGGGTCACATTAGGAAAATATTGAAATATTATTTTATTATAAAATAATATTTTGTTTGTAATGGATCCAAATGGATTTATTTCAAGGATGAGGTGCGTATGTGTGGAAACCCTTTCCACTAATAGGTTTTAGATATTCTTAGGTCACCATATTAACCTTAACTTTTAGATTTAACTATTAGTTAAATAATTAAACTTTTACCATGTACTCTACTATTATTATAATAAATGGTTAATAATCATACTATAAAATGACAAGATAACCCCATGTTGTTAATTATTTATATATCTATACTTATCTATGACCTTATTACAGACCTTAGAATTTTATTAAAATTATATCTATTAATAACATATTATTTGTTTTAAAAACCCATCTATGTTAATTTTGACACCACTTGGTATTTTTTTGTGAAAGCCATAAAAGCGTTATCACTTAGAAAAAATTTATTTAATAAAACATAACATGTGATATTTAACATAGAATATTATTGGAATTTAGAAGAAGTTTCAATTAACATTTATTTGGATATTTATAATATCAGTTATTTTAATCTTTCATTAATAAGTTAATTACAACATCATCATTGTTTTATAAATAAATTTATTTATTTTCTATCTAAAAATTATAAGTTAAATATCATTATGTATGATATATTTTTTTCCTTTGTAATGAATATTTTTAGTCTAATTTATCTTCTTTATAACCCTATATTAAAAATGTTTTTGTTATTAATGTTGAATTTAACTCTTTTAACTCTTCTTTAAATTAAACAATAATAAATTCCCTAATATAATCACAGGGGAAGAAAAAGATCATATTATATTTTGAAGGTTTATTATTGCCAAAATACACTTATCCAATAGAATTAGGAAATGTGTTAGGGAAATATAATTTTTACCATTAATTTCCATATTTACTTTTAATTTTGGTAAATAAAATTTAAAAGTTACTTTTCACCAAAAATTATTTTCATTTTATTGTACCACATTTTACATACAGATTTCAACCGTGTCTCTCCATTTTTTAAAATTCCATCCACATAAGCATTAAAATTATGTTTTATGAAAATTTTCAAATGTACCTAGTAGGTGAACGGAGCCAATCACTCTAACGAATCTAGAAGAATATGCTAAAGGGTATCTCTTTTTTCTGATTGAAGAAGGCTCTGACAAGACCTTTCACTTGGTAAGGGATGATATTCTTATGCGAGCATCCCCCTCATGTTTTTACTGAGGTCTATTTCAAGTCATTATCACTTCACTTGTCCCTCGGACGGGAAGAGGTGAAGAAAAGAAAGAATCGAAGTTGTTGTAAGTTCAAAGGTCTTTTCGAACGGGGTTTTTGTTAGCCGTGGGTAGTTTGATATACTAGTTTTGGGTGATGATTGGTGATGTAATCCTTCTTCTGCTCAACGGGATTGAAGGCTCCATCTGAATCAAGGAGAAGCCACAGTCTAAGAAACCAAGGTATAATGTCATTATGTACACAGAGTCAACACCTCTACCAATAAGGAATCAAGTAAAGTAATCGGTTGAATGCGGTCTAGGTATAAGTATTCCTATTCCTGCGTTGTGCCGGAAGTCTTTAAGACTTTCTTGATGCTAGGGAAGGGAGTAGCTATTGAATATAATCAAGTTCAGCAGTCCAGGCGGGAGGAGTCAATCTTAAATTCCCGTAGTTCCATAGGCAGGAAGCGCATCAACGAGTTTCCGTATCTCATCAGTAGGGACCGAACTTCAAGCAATAGGGATCAGTGTTCAAGGCTAGGATCTATGTAATATGAATAGTCAGTTGCGCACCCGTCAAGCAGTTCTCACTCCAAGCAGGACTCTTCTATGGATGAGTGGGAATGCGCAGGATAAGAGAAGATTCGTCTATCTAAGTTGCTGACGAGCCAGTACTGTTCGTGGGCAAGAAAAGTTTCAACTCGCAATCCATTTCTACCGAACGAAGAAAGGTTATGTAGGTGGGTGTTCATTTGTAGTTGCTGGTTGGGGCCGTGGGGATGGAAAGAAAGATGAAGAGTTCGGTTGGCCTTGGCCGGAGATGGAGACACAGGTGGGTAGGTAGAGAATACCTAGAGACAACTCTCTCTAAGCCCCGGGGGAAGCTCGATGCGGGTCTTTGCCTAGCCTTCTCCTCTGCTCTGACTCCGGTTGATGTGCCTTCTCCAGTTTCAATGAAGACAAACTCGTTTAGGGGGTAAATGATGGCAAAATGATTAATAAAATTTAATACATATAATCTTATTATAAATTTTTTCGAATGAATTAAATTGAATTTATATAGGTATTATGTATCTATTTGGACATAAAATAAATTTACATAAAATAAATAATAATTTTTAAAAAAAATATGGATTTAAACAATAACGCATTGTTTTTAACTATACATCAAAAATCAAATGTTTTCAGAAAAATACCAAAAATTCAATCGAGACTATTTTTGATATTTCAAATTAAAAAAGATGTATATTTCACCAAATGATAAACATAGAAGTTTACTTAATTAATATAAAAAATATTCATGTTTTGAATAACAGAAAGCGGGTTTTGAGAAGTAAAAACTATCAAAATATTGATTTGTGTTTATGTACAATTTAAATATAAAATTACATGAAATGACCAAAATTGGATTAAATGATAAAAATATAGTATAATTATTCCTCAAAAGTATTCAAATATATAATTTAACACTATAAATTATTCTAGTTAAAAATGTTGTTTATATTTAAAATTTAGTACTTCCCACAATTTATTAAAGTATTAAAGTTATCAGAAAAGAACTAAAAATTTATCCAAAATAAATTTTTATGTCCCTCTTTTAATGAAGTATTTAATTTCATCAAATTTATTATATATAACATTAAATGACTGGATTTAAAAATGGTTCTTCATTAAAAACTGGTAAAATTGAAATTTTTTAAAAATACTTCTTTTATCTAAAAAATTGAATTTTTTTTATATTATGTCTAAGAAACACATAATATGGATGTTAAAATTATATGGTGTATATAAAATTTAAAATGCAGTTTATACTATTCACAATCGGGTTTTTAATGGCTAGATTGGTATGTCGTGATGTTTTCAAACTCGGTGTTGCATGCAATGCAAGCTATTCAATTACTTTAAAGAATATAACATACTATGAAATTTTGTGGGGTTACAATTATAGAAAAAAATTAATCATATGTTCTTAATTAAATCACCAATTTAAGAAAAATCTATTTTAGTTAAAAGTTATTTTATTAGTTTTCATAGTTATAATAATTCTATTTGATTATTGTTTAAATTTGTCATTATTTTCATTTACACATATTTTATGTTTTGGTTTTTCATATTCATACATTCCAAAAATATGACTACCATACAATAGTATATATATTTTTGGTATTTGGTTTTCAAGTTATGGGGGACATCAAACTCACCAATAATTTAATTTAGAAAATTTAGAATTCCATAATATTTCAATTAATAGAATAAAAAGTTTATGGTACCTTTTTCTCAAGACAAATTCATGTTCCTAGTTATCATCCTCAATGTTAGGACATCCCTATTGAACATTGACCAGATGTAAGTTATTGCTCCAAATTACCTTAACTCGTTGATCTAGAATTTATAATGGTTATTTCTCCTTGTAGGGATCATGTTGTAGTTTTATAGATTCTATGTTCCATACATGTGACTATTATGGTTTTTAAATTAATAAAATCAATACATGGATCTCATTGTGTACTTGGGATATGTCATGTTTTAGTGATATTTGATGAAATATATCCCTAACATGTTCAATGATATTGAATAGATAGATATACCTAGGGATCATCTTCAGTTTCATCCCAAATATCATAACATACTTCCAATAATGTGTTCGAAGGGATTATGTACCACTAAATTTAAACTTATATATTATCTATGATTATATGGATTTATATTCTATCAAATTTATGATTCCTTCAAATGTCACCAAATCATTTGATCCTCCTCTTAAAATTCTTCAATAGTGTTAGGAACTATCATATTCATCTCACTATCTTCTTCCCAACATGGTTTTCTCATACATATCTTCCCATAAAGAGCCTAATATGGTACCATATAAATTCTTCAATGAAAATAATTGATATATAAGTTCAATACCGAGGGGAGTTTTTGATCCTGTCATCCTTGGAAATCCATTGAACTGAATCAAAAAATACCCTCAAATTTTTAATTTTTCATCTCATCCATACCATCTCCTTTTGGATGATATGTAGTGCCAAAACTGAACTCTATCTCAAATTCATTCAATGGACCAATTTAGAACCATGTTGTAAACCTCAGATACTAATCATATATAATGGATAGTGGTACACCATGTATCCATCAAATTACCTCATTTATATCACAGAGAAGTAGACAAGTGATAAATATTCATTCATTGTAATAAAATTCATTGATATTATAATAATATCAACTACTACCCAATATAAATATAAAATTTTAATGTTTTCTGGAGGCCTATAATGATTTCGATCATGACATTTGACCATTTCAAAACTAGTACATGTTGTGGTTAAATTATATAGATATAATTTTAACATATATCCATAACCATCTTGCAAGTGGAACATCAATATCCATATTCCTGATTATATATCTTCATACTATCACAATATAATTCCGTCTTTAGTTCTATTTATATCAAATTGATTCAACGATGGAAACCATAAAATGAACTATGTGCCTCACCCAAAATTTCGTTAGTCAATTCTATATTTTATGCGAGTTATATTTGGGTTTATATCATTTTAGAATGATAAATATCAATGATAAAATATAGAATATTCACTAATTTTTTCTATATCTCACAATCATCTTTCTATTTTTTTTGATCTTCATGTGAATGGTAGTTTGACCACTCATTTGGGGAAGATATGCTTATCTCCTACCATTATGAATTCATGATTCATCCATTATATATCAAAGAGTATTGGGACTTTTTAAATCTTTATAATGAATATAGTATTAGGGTATTTCCCATTCAGAGAATTAGCTTTTATATTTTTCTCTCCTCTGTTATAATGTATTGAGAAGTCCTAGATTTTTTACCAATTCCAACCATCTCCATTGGAGTAAATTCAATTCTTTTTTTTAATAAATATATCAATCACTTGTGATGAGAATATGGAGCAAAATTTATTATATAAATATAATGTACCCAAATAATCATTATAAATATCATTATTTCCGATAATAAATCATTAAAGGCAATTTTTTTTTGATTTTATTGAAGAATAATAAATAACATTTTCATTATTAATTATTGTTTTTTCCAAACACTTCATTAAATAATAACTATATATAACTACCCCTTTCACACTAGAGGTTCATGATAATATACGATCATTGACCAACCTATTCATTAGTTCATTGAAACATTCTAAACATTCTTATACTTAAAGGAACTTTACACCCTTATGTGTTAACATGGATTGTAGATTTGATAGTTTTACGGAATTTCTCGAAAGGCAAATATAATATCCTTGAAATCCAAAAAAAACTATGCTTCTTTGTTTTTATGACCGGTCTAGGAAATTATTTGAAAACATCATTTATAAATGATATATAGATTTTATATTAATACAAATTTAATGACATGTGAATGGGATATTTTGTAACTAAAATTCACAATATTTTAATTTCAAATAAACATTATCATTTCATAAGGTCATTAAAAATTACAAAAAGGATCTTCTTGAACACCCTTAGTATATTATTATATATGATTTTCAGCCATATATATAACTACAAACTACTCTATTTAGTCCCTAAATACTCTATTCCATTGAACCAAGATGTTGGGGGGGGGGATTGTCAATATTAGTGAAATTACTATATTTAAATAATTTTTGAACAATAGAGACAACTTTTTATATAAAATGTAATCCATTTATTTACATAACTATTGATATCCAGATCAAGGGTCAATATTTGGGACGTTTCAAGATCCTATGATTATAGTAACCATGTCATCAATATGATGTAAAGGATAATTAATCATATTAATGGTCATATTAATCACATGATAGTTAATAAAAACTCAAACTGATCCATCATTATTTTTTAAAAAATTGATTGATTGTCCTCATGGTGAAGCAGTATGGTGGATAAAAACATTATAGAAATTATAATTTTACTAATTCTTTAATTATACTTCACTGTGATTCATTCTATAAGATGCTTGTTATTGGAATCGATCAATATAAAGTTAAAATATAGAAATATTTCTCACTCTTATAGTAATACCTAGTAGTTTATCTTGAAACACATCAGTATATTGTTACAAAATATTCAAGTCATTAATGATATATTCCTCCATAGTAATTTGAGTAATGTGTAACTAATTTATTGAAATAAAATCCAATAGTATATAACATTCCGTGTATGGGAGAACATCTTTATAGTGATAAATCAAAATAGGATGATCTGGAAAAGGAAATAAGGTCACCTTCTCCAAAAGAGTCATTCGTCCTCTATGTATGGATTGCTAATCCACACATAAAATCATATCTAATTTAACCAGGGGAAGGAGAATGAGGAATGCCAGAGTTATCCTCTACAAAATATCATTTAGAGAGAATTTATGTAAAAATATCTATAATTAAATGTTATTATAACTATTTTTAATTTTTAATTGTTGTTGATTCACATAGATAAATATCCATGTAAACAATTAAAATATTTGACTCATCAGTATAACTAATTCAGGTTAAGGAATAGTCTTGTGATCATTTCAAATAGATGATTCGACATTGTAATCGACTAATATAGTTGAATGGTGACACAAATAATTCACATCATTTATTCAGTCACATAACTAATTGTAGTATCTATAGGGACATATATTCATTCCATATAATTGATATATTGACATAATTTCTCCATGTAGATGAATGGAAACATAGATGATTTATGTCATTGTTTTAACCAAAAAATAGATTCATATAGGTTAATGTTGATATATAACCTAGTGATCAACATAACTATTTTTATTTATCATAATGCTTCATCTAAGGAAAATGTTTTTACCCATTTTTTTCATCATCACCAACCATTTCAAATTATTAAACCCATCTGAAACTATTGATTTCCTCAAATCATGGTTTTTTTTAATTTTACTCTATTTTGTTTAAAAACCCATTTAAGTATTTTTAATCATTTTTTAATATCTTTGTGAAGTAAAAAATTAACAGGTAATTTAATTTTGGGTTTATATATTATTATGAACAAGTATGTTAGTTTAATTCCATAAATTTATCTAATCCCTTTTACATTAACATCTTCATCATCCTAGGTGAATGAAATCTCAAAATTCATTTTGCATGAGGTTAGTGGATCTTGCTTCTATCAACTAAATCCATTTATCAATTTTTACAATGGTAAAACCTTACTTTTCCACTTCCAAGGTGAAATGATTATAAGATATTATCTATATAAATCACATTTAATTTCACTAAATTTATGAAATAATTAATTTTTTGTGATTAGAGATTCCATTGAGAACCCAATGATTGAGATAAAAAACATTTAGTAAAGAAATTTGATACAATTTTGGTCTCTCGTATAAAAATGTATTCCTTGGTATAATTCTTTTATTCACTTATTTTAATGATCATTTTTTATGGTGATCACATGTCGGTGTAAGTCTAGTCTATGAGACCTTTTTTTGATGCATAATTGGATTATTATTGTAAGATATTATATACCAATGTCATTTGATTATAAAATTTATATATTTTTCAATATTAATATCATGCTAACATTCATTACTGGTATGATATAAATTTTTTTGTATTGTCAAGACCCATCCCTCAGGGATGTTTCATGACTACCCCAAGCCTACCTTCCAAAGTCCACGTGTTGGAGACTAGCAGAGGAAAGGAATTTCCCATAAATAAGAAGGAATTACCTTAAAACCTACAAACACACAGACTAGGTACACAACCAGAACAAACTAGTTAGAATAACTACTGAAATTAAAACTGTGAACTGATGTAGAATGGGGCCAGATACAAACCCCACTAAAAGAAAATATAGAAAAGGAAAAAAAATATCTATAGTTGCTCATCCAAGGATCCAACATGAAGGGTAGGTACATATCATCACTACGGCTCTCCAAATCAACCAGTCACCATCGTGCACCACCCAGTCCTATCTCAAAAAACTCGGTCAAGAATGCCCATCCTTGCACATGACACCACATGGTGTGGGAAATTCCCATTCAGGGGTGAGTATAACAATACCCAATAGGGAACCTGATAACCCAGATGGTATACCAGGATTCCACTAAGGAAAACCCACTAAGCATGATCTCAATCACAAAGAACATGTAAAAGACTCAACTCAAACTAGGTATACAACATATGGTACTTGAATAATGAGGATTAGACATACAACTAGATCATATAATTCTCTTGTGTTGCATTTTCCCCCAAACAGAAATGGTGGATATGTGATGACGCATAGAGGATATCTTGGTGTTGACTGATAGAGGATTCCTAGGTGTTGTCCCACATATGTTCACTTGTTTCTGACCCACAGAGGATCCATAGGAGCTCACCCACTCAGACTATCTCTAGGTCACGACCCATAGAGGATTATCAGGTGTTATCCCACTCAGAGGTTCTCTAGGTGCTGAACCACATAGGATAGCTTGGTGGTAACCCACATTAGATCACTATTCATTCTTCACATCACAGATAGCCACTAGATTCCCACACTAAGAACGCTTGATTTCTGTAGGATCCTCCCAACAAGACATTTACCAATTTTAACCGCCATTATGTCACACATAAAATTAACTTGATAAACTTCCATGTCCTAAAGGTTCCATCACAATAGAGGGTGTGTCAATAGGACTCTCGACCTGTAAGTTAAGGGCATTTTAATGCCGAGGGCCTGGGTAGATTCGGGTTCGATCCAACTCATCCATTCTAAAACTTTCTCCAAAAAAATGAAATGTATATAAAAAACACATTATCTTAAGGGTTCAATAACTTTAGACGGTTCAATAAACAAACATCTAGTTATTAATATAATCCTTTTTAAGAGAAACTAGGCAAAAAAGGGTAAGGGTTTGGGCTGACCCAGTCGGACCGACCAGACCGGGTCAACTGGGGCCCTACCCGAACTGGCTGGGATTGGCCTGGTCCTACTAGGCCCAGTTTGGCTTTCTTGGCCACGGGCTCATACCACTAGATGTGGGCTAGGCTTTCTAGGTCATGGGATTTTCCGACCCACCCTACTGGGCACAGCCCACCGGGCCGTAGAACCAGACCGGCCTGCTAGCTTGGTATGGCCCACTAGCTGGTCGCAGTCTTCCACCCCGAATGGAATTAGTCCATTCAGGGTCCCCTTTTAGTGGAACCAGTGTTATGAAACTCCACCTGACCGATCCAAAAAGCCAGATCAACATCAGGTCTCACGAGTTTATTTCAATCCTCCATCGTGGTTCAGAGCTTTGGCCCTCCTAGGTGGTTTGCCACCACTGTCAGCACAGATGGCATTGGTGGGCATCAACCGACCGACCCTTGTCTGTAGTGGTGCCTTAGAGAACTGCAACGTCCTTGCGTCTAACGAGAGCCGGCTACTACCTCCTCTTGTATCTGGGGTCGCCACACCATCGGAGCTTATGTGGGCTAATGGTGAAGCTTCGGTGGTTCGATTGACTTTCGGTTTGCACATACAGGTCTCTTGGGATGCCACCATCTCTACATGAATCTATGTTTCGCATTGTCGACTTGTTTACCATCATCCCATGAAGAACGCATCCAGAAAAATTTTGGCGGAGGGTCCAGATACTATTTGGATTTATATGTGCAATCCCCTTTAGTGTTATAACATTTGGTTGAAAAAATAATCATCATAATATTTAATAATACCTCAAAATGAATTTTGGGGACAAACTCCCATAAAACGAATGAGTTTCAGATCAACCCATTAGTTGGTAGATCTGCATTCTTCCTGTAAACAGAGAACGGAACAGGAAAAATCATTTAAATGCCTAAAAAATTTAAACCCCCTACCTCAAATACGCTGAATTCTCTGAAGAAGAAAAAGAAGAAACCATTGTTCTATGGTGTGTGTTGGCATTCACCATCACCCATTGAAGTACAGTACGAATCCATAATGGCATCATCGAATCTACATTCTTTGTTGGAGAAGACATTGATGGGATTTTTTTAGATGTTCCTCTTGTTTTTATCCAAAACTGATGCCAATGCATAGTTTAAATAAGGGTAACAAACCTACCTCATTGTGTTTCATTAACATGGTTCATTAATGAACAACATTGAATGTTCCATTAAAACCTATGAGCATCACGGTTACACAAAAAAAATTCATTCCATTAAATTACTCCCATTCATGCCAAACGTTACACTATATTCCCACCACCATCACTCATCATTTGAAAGAAAATAAAATTACACATGGAGTTATTTTATTATTATTTTATTTGTGAAGTCCAAAAATTTATTTTTCGTCCAACCCATTTCGGTCAATGTTAAGCATTGCCTAAATAAATCCTAGCAATACAAATTCATCGGTGCCATCAGCTACTAAATCCGAGCACTGATTATACATATAGAAATCATTGCTCGTACGTTTACTGAATATACCATAAAAGAAGTTCAACATTCCATTTTAGGATCTCTGGGCCTCAATATCACGTGTCGTCAATTATCATTGACACGTAATAGTCCCAGATAGTTTCAAATAAATTATATAGAAATTCTTGGTCTTTACATGTATGTGACCTTTCCTTTAGATGTGTCATTCATTGTTCCCATTATTGGTGGATCATCATGAATAAAATTCTCCTTAGCGTGGGAGTGTGAATGAAATGTACTAATATAAATGATGGACCAAAGGAAAGGATATATATAATGATTCGAAGGAATGATATGCTAAGGGTGCACTCAATCTTGGGAAGCCAAGTATTAGGTTTCCCGGTTCATCGTTGTTGGATAGTATCACTTGATGACTAGTTATTTTTGATAACCATTCCATACTTATGACCTATGGAATATGAGTCTCATGTACACCTGATTCCATTAGTTTTTTTAAGAAAAGTATTCATTTTCACTATAGATTTTTTAGTATCATTTGACTTCATCATATTTTCCTTCCAGTATGACAGTAAAGAAGCTATGAAAAAGGATCTAAGATGACTTGGTTAGATCATTAATACTCAGTAAAATATTTTATTTAGTATATAAATATTTATTCTTTTATTATTATCATGAAATAATATTTTTAATCATTTAAAGACTTTTTAATAATTCACTCATGGCATCCTATGATGGTTGGTTACTCACACACTACATTAGCGCCCAATGTGTGTTTAGACTCCATCAATAGGGATACGAGTAAGGGAAAGGGGAACACAACTTATGGGTATGTGGATAATCATGGAGTGGGTGGTGTAGGGGTTGTACTATAGAGTACTCATTTGTTTTTTATATTTATTTAGATGATGTGTATACAATATATTGACATTCCACTTTTAGAGTTTGATTATATTTTCAATATGGAATGTATTTCACATGTTAGTTTATATATGTTACTATAATTGTTAATTATTTTAATATTTATTTATTATTTTTGATAGAAAATGATACTATGGGTATAGTGTCCCCACTAATGGACGTAGACCCTCAATAATAGATTACATCCTCTTCTAAATAGGGAGATTCACATATGGTCATGGGTTACATTGCTTTGGGATTAGTGGTTCTAGTCAAGGATTTAGAAAATAGTGCCATATTATACTTATGTACTTTCCCATTTTTCAACTAACATGTGACATGGTAGAAAAAATACAGCATTGTAGGACATAGTTATGGGTTTTCCATGATATTTTTCCATACATGTTAAACATACGACCATGTTTCCATGATTTGGATTACTATTAATATTTTAATTAAATTTCATTTGAATTCAAGCATCACAAATTGAAATATAAGTTCACATGACATATATATTCTAAATTTTATTTTTCATATTAGATATTTAATTAGTTTCCATGATTCTACTATCAGTTTTGGGTAGTTTCTTAATTTTATGATATATTTTTTTATATTTAGGATATGAAATATATTTTTTAGAAATAATATTTTCAATTTAGAATAATATGATGTTTTGGAATATATATTTTGAATGAGATTAATTTTTAGGGATGCGACGTTGGATAGTTCATTGAGTGTAATGACATGGAATTTGGGATGACTCAAGTAGAAACCCCTATGAGACCCCATAGACTTGTTTGGAGATAAAACCTCATAATATAATGGTTATCATATTTTCATAGAAGGTACCACCTTGTAAATGGATGGTGGGGCGATTAGATAATGTGGGATAATGATCACTCAAACAACTTAATCCAAAACCTAATGTTTAGGTGATATAAATAATTCTATTACATTTTTTCAATTTTTATAGGAAGTAGGCCCACTGTAGATGGGACTAATTTAACTAAGATTCATTGTCAAGCACATGATGGTTTCCCAACTCCAACATCCACCAATTATTCTGGAAATTGGTTTACCAAAGGATACTAATTACTATGAAGATATCATTAATGTTATATAAATCCTTTTTTGGGACTTTATCAAATATGAGGTTCATGATGATAGAGATCATGCTACAGAGACCCATTAGTTATTACTGGGAAGTCTAGGGATAGGTTGTATAACATGAGGACATATGATACCTTCGAGGACCAATTCTTCAAGAATTTCATTCTGGTTATGATGAATCCTAACCCAATATAGGATTTTAGGGAGCTACAATAGGGTCCATGATAGGGTCTACCTACTCTACTCATTTTACTAATCTTATTCACAAAACACCACTTTTGGAAGAGAATGTGGAATATATTACTAGGATGTTCGAGATCTTACATCATCCTAACCTCAAAAAAAAGTAATGATGTTTCAAAATATTATCATACCAAGTGGCTTCATGGATGTCTATGACTATTAGTAATTTCTCAAAGGAAGCACGAGTTGTTGGTCAACTTCTACCATTAACTACTATGTTAGGTGGTTCTTCTGTTGATTCTATGATTACCTATTTTGGTGGAAATAATCAGATGATCAGGATTAAAAAGTAGTAGTATGTCGGTAGTTTAATGTATGACATATAGAATAACCTCTAGAGGTGATTAAAAATGTTAAATTGTGGATTGTTCAGACACTAAAATATGGTCAATATAAAACCCCATGTCAGTGTTGAAAATGCGTCTGGGTGGAGACTATATAGAATTAATCCACTACAGCATCGAGGAATAGGTTCAAAAAGAGTGTGGGATATAATATTAATTCAACTTAAATATCCATCTATGATTCTTAGAAGTAAAATTGAATAAAAATATATAATTTTTACACTACATAAGAATTTGATCATAGAGCTATGTTAAGATTCATCAATGAAGTGGATAAAACTCCAAATGATGGATGTGAGGGATATATACCATCTGTGCTAGAGATTGCATCACATCTACTTTATTTAATACCTTTTTTGATACTATTTCTTCCCAATATTTCATATCTAAAAAAATAGTGTGTGGGATATATATAACTATCATGAAAACATTCAAGTTACTATATATTGATATATTATAGAACATGAATGTGGATAATCATAAGGGAATCTATAATTTCTTTATCGTCATCACTATATATATATATAATTGGGACTTCATGATACTTGAGATGATGTCCATTATGTGCTTCTCATCATGGAATAAATAACGTATTTCCATGTTGACATTAGTTACTATCATAGATTGGAATAATTTAATTCACCGAAGTGATATAGGTTATTAGTGTCTAGAGAATCGAAACACGGATCAGGTAGAGTTGGTATATATATTATTCATATAAGGATGATGCTGGTGTGGAGGGTGGGATGAGCTCATTTAATAGTTTCACTAATATCCCACGACCTGAATTTTCCTTCAGTATGGAATGTTTATCATAATGTATTCCATGATAACTTCATAATAAATCCTCCTGTTGGAGTTATATAATTTGGGATATGGATATACTAAGTGAACATCCAATTTCTATTCCACTCCATCATATATTACTAGCATGAAATGATGTGATAAAAATGAAAAGTGGTGTCTTAGATTAGAAGGGATTTATGAGGATGAGTACCTCAGTGTGGGGTGAATCTTGTTTGTTCCCAAATAATGTTGATAATATACATTTACTGTTAGCTGATTAACAAAAATTGATACATATGATTACAAAAAATTGATATCTTTTTCAATATTTTGATTATTTATTTGATTATTTATTTCAATCAAAATGGTTCACTATGATTGATTGTCGAGCGGTTTTCCAAAAGTCACATTTAGAGACAAGGATACCAAAAAGATGGTTGTTCAGAGCTATATTAGGATGTCTGATTATCTAGTTATATCAATTGATTTTAAAATTTCTATAATAGTGTTCATGGAAATATTTAATAGTATTTTTTATTCAACTAGACTCATCCATATTGAGGTTATTTGAAAACATCCTTATCAAGTCGCTCATATAAGAACATCATATAAATATCCAGACATAGTATTGTGTATTATTCAAGAAACTCAGCATTAATCAAGGATATAAAATATTAACTTATAGTATCTTTAATTTATGTTCATGAATCATATATTTTCTAAGATAGTAATCTCGATTGACCTATAGAATTTGGACGTATTAATGTCATGGATACTTTCTTATAATGTGATTGAGATTAAGCACATTCTTTCCTTAATAAGATATTACCGATTATTTAGCCAGTACTTCTTCCATGTATTTTATAATATGGTTATAATAAAATGCAAGGGAATTATTTTCCAATGGTTATACTATTGTAGAGATTAATTTATTGAGCTCATTGAGATATTGAATAAAACACAAGCGCAAATCCTTCCTAATAATGGGAATTAATATATAGTATACTATAATTAATTAGGATTTGTATTTTAAGTGCAAATGGTGTGGAGATACTAGGAAATATCTTATGGGTCATGAAAGTTGTGATACAATAAGTATAAATACCTCACTAGGAAAATGGATATGTTAGTAGTAGTCCACACTCTAAGGTGTTGCTGACAAAATATCTTTTTCCTGAGGTGTTTTTTCTACACTTAACATAATATCCTCTATTATATATTCACATAACCTAACACGATCATGAGACATGGGTGATAGGTGGATGACCTATAGTTCTTTTTGACATGTGATGGAATATGAACCTAAATAAGGTAATGTTGTAGTAAATGCTCTTAAACATAAAATATAGGTTAATGAGTAGCTTGGATCATGGTCTTATAAGGAGTAGTGGTGCATGATAATCTTATTTGCATAGTGGATTATTTCTATTTCCATTTATAAAGAATTGATTACTTTTTCACCATTGGTAGCCACATAATATTTACTATACCATGATATGATTAAATATGATACTCACCCAGAGTGTGTTGTGATGTGGGAATAATTATATTATGGTGACATGATACCAGAGTGATTGTTGGATGAAGAGTATATGGTCCTCATGCACAAGAATGTAGTACTACCTAATTCTATTGGAGAGAATTTTATGAGTTATTTACATGCCTCATTACACTACTGGAAACCTGTCTTTTCCCAATTCTTCAATACCAACGGTTTGTAAAAACCGTTGGTATTGGTCCCTTTTCTCAACGTTTTGGCCAAACCCTTGGGAAATCCCACTTTTTGGCCACTTTTCCCAACGGTTTTCCAAAACTGTTGGGAAAGGGTATACCTATCCCAACGGTTTGGCCAAATCATTGGGAAAAGTCCACTTTGTTGCCACATTTCCCAACGTTTTGGCCAAAACCGTTGGGATAGGTCCCCTGGAAAACATCCTTCAACCTAAAATAAATTCCAGGATCAAGAACTATACCAATGGTTTTGACAACCGTTGGTATAGGTCCTGAGAATTATTATCATATCTTCTTACCGAGAACATTATATAAATCAAAATTTAAAATAATTATGACAATACATATATATATTTATGTAATTATGTTCACAAAAGTCATGTTAGGTTAGTGGTTAAGTCGTTCAATGATAAACTAGGGGTCCTGGGATCAAATCCCAGCGAATGTTTTTTTTAAATACATATACCAACGGTTCCATAACCGTTGGTATATATTTTCATATTACTTATACCAACGGTTTCCAAAACCGTTGGTATAGGTCTATACCAATGGTTTTTGCAAAACTGTTGGTATAGACCAATCCCAACAGCTTACTTGGCTACGGTTCTCCAAACCGTTGGTATAGGCTATACCAACGGTTTGCAGGCCAATACCAATGGTTCCAAACCATTGGTATATGTTAGTTTTCTAGTACTGTTATTGTAGATATATCCTATTTTGATGAATATTTACCACGACTTTAGGGAACAGTTATGGTGTAATGGGATAAAAATGGCCATCATAGGATTTTTTTCATGTTAAAATATCAACTAGAATATAAAGGTTTTGAATTACCATCTAGGTGTTTTCCCACATCCACATCCAGTTACCATGTGGAAGTGGTAGGATACCATGATGTACATTTTTTAGTGGTTAAACATTACATAGAGGTGTCCTAATGATATATGTGTTATTTTTTACTGACTAATGGTGTTTTATCAATTCATATCAATCTAAGACACTCACTCAATGGGTGTGTTCAGAAGGCTTTATATCTATAAGATCATATAAATAAATGAGTTTCCAATATAATTTATTTGATAGAGATGAAAATTTTAAAAAGTTGATTTTTAAGGGCTTCCATAATACTCTTTGGACTTTATAGTGACTTATCACAGTGCATCACCCTCTAATATATTGACATTCAATGTGAGTGATTATGATTATAAGGGAAATGCTTTGAGTGGATTATTAACACTATTATATAGCTTATGATGATATTATATTATTATAAGTGTTCACATAAATAATTAGTTACCCATTTTAATTTAGATGGATCCTTATGAGGCACTCTATGGAAGAATTCGTTTAGAATCTATTTTCATGAGGATGGTTAGGATGTGTTTTTGGGTCCTAGTTTGGTTAAGGTGACGTATGTGAAAGTGAAAGTGAATTATAAAATGTCTATCAACTCTCAAAATAAGAAGATAACATATGAGGGCTGAAGGAGGAGACCTTTAGAGTATGCCATTTTTGATCGGGTTTTCTATTGAGTATCTCCTTCATTGTTAAATCATCAATTATGGAAGTGGAGAAAAGGGGAACCATGGTTATATAGAACCATTTTTATAACATAGTGTGTTAGGATAGTGGAATAACATCTAAAATATCCATCTATCTTCCAAGGAATGCATGACATGTTTCATGTGTCAGAGCTCCTATGGTAGACTACAAATTCTACACCTATTTCATACCATTAGGATGTTGAGTTGGACCCATATGCCTCACATGAGGAGCATCTCTGGTTGATTGTATATCATTGTGACAATTTTTGTAGAACTAGTCAGGGATTCTAGCCAAACCAACACCTTAATGGCCTAAGATAATTCCTAAGAGGCATTAAATATCCTCCCTAGATTGTTACTAGAACCAATATTCAATTATAATATAAAAGGGAATTATCTCAGCCCAAAAAACTAGGATAAACAGACCAGATAGATCATAAAGAAAAACTAAAAATTGAACATTAATAAATATAAAAACCAATATAGACACAGAAACTAATAAACTAAATAGTAACTAAAAGAAAACTAAAACTAAACCATACTAATGTGATCTACATGTGATCACTAACTCAACATAAACCATATAACAAACATACAGCAAAGGAATACTCAAATGAGAAACATGGAACTACAATACAACTCATGTCTCCCAACATCGAGTGGCACATGGACGGTGTGAGCATAACCAAATGAGATAGAAATCCCCATAGAGACCATGTATTTCCTTTCTCAAAAATAGTTCACAAGGTCTAGTATATAATATATATAAACAATAGGTTTTTTATCATTTTTACCATCCAAACATATTGTTACTTGTCTAAAATAACACAGACTACATTCATTTTTCAAGTGGATTCTATTTCAAAAATCAACTTTACCGCACCAAAACCAAGATGGGAAATATAAAAAATGATTAAAATAGTATTCTGAAAATAAAAGGAACTATGTAAATACATTTGAATGATAACAATAACTAAATAAATCATGTGTAGAAAAAGTAAACAATACATTCAGATTGATAATCATGGGAATTTTCTAAACATATCTAGAATCAATCCCTAGATGTACTGAGTTCGAACACACCTACAGACATTTTGTGAAACTCCATAGTCAATAACCAATTTTCCACAATAAATGAACCAATGTAGTGGCATGTCCCACTTTGCCTCAATAAATCTATGGCTACCAAACTATCTAATTGGGGATGACAAGAAACTGTCACTCAATCCTCTCATTGACACCAAGTAATCCAATGGAAGTAATAAAAAATGAATAAGGATGTCTTCACACATATGGATCAAACTAAAACCCACATACACCATGATTTCCAAGCCCAAACAATGAAACCATGTAGGTGATAATCCTCACAATGGAGGATGCCCTATATTGGTTCCCATGTCACATAAAACAATACAAGAGCGCCTCCTGGGACTTCACATGAAATAAACCTTCAAATAAATTTAAAATCTATTATAAAATACCAAATATGAATTTAAAATTTAAATCTCAATACACTTCCTAAAATATTTTCAAATTTAATGTGAAGGCATGAAACAATTTGAAATATCCTAAGAATTAATTTACACCATTTAGGTACCAAAAAATTTTATAATGTTCCAGAATGAGATAAGTCATTGATAGAAAAAATCGAACCACATTTAAATTCACAGTAATCATCAAGACATTATTGATAATTCAAGGATCATTTTTTGAAAAAAATTGTAGCAGGAAAAGACCATTTGAAAAAAGAAATAGGAATTGAAAAAAAAAGGAAATGGGGGAGTTGATTTTGAATAAATAGGGTTTCAAGGATGAATAAATTTAAAGGACATTATAATATGTTTTACCTTCCAATGGTGCACCCCATGCGCATATTTATGACTCATCATCGACTGACACTCATCAAGTATCTATGAAAGCACAAAAATTCATTTTTAATGAAACTCCACTTTCTTTACCCCCAAACACAAAATGCAAAAAAAAATAGAATCAAACCCTAAAAGTTACCAATTCCCACACACAACACCCAATTAAAAACCTTATATAATTTTAAAATGGTAGAAAATGATAAATAAAATCCAAAACATCAATTTCCATCATTAGACACAATGTTGGATTTTATGAAACTCCATGTTTGTATTTATATATAACCATAATTAAACAAAACATTGAAAACCCATTCAATATAAGTTTTTTCAACACAAACGCATCATAATACACCAAAAAACAAATCACAATCAAGTGAAACACATTTATAAATTATTTTAAAACATACAAGAATCAAATAGAATGTTTCATAAAATAAATGGATGGAAACACATACCTCAAAGACATGATAACGTGATGAATCATTAAGAGAATGAAGAATTCCACACGAAGGTGACCTGCACACCCAAATGTCTATGAAAAACCATCCAAACATCAACTATATCTGCTAGGGTACTTCCAATAAGGAACCAACCCATTTAAATCAAATAAAAAAAGGAGGATAAGAGGATGTAGCGGGAAATAGCCAAAACACAAGAAGAACTCAACTTAAGACCATGGAGATGAACTGATGGAAAAAGTAGGCCCATAGAACAGAATCTTTGGAAGTCCCATGGTGTTCCTAGGATGAAAAAAGGGATCAAATCCTAAATTGAGGATATGAAATGGAGGGTAAGGAGTGGAATTTCAAAAATTTATAATGAACTGAGAAACTCACACTATTTTTCCACATAGCATTCCTAAACATGAGCCACCTATGAGAACGCTACTTTAGAATATGGGTACAAGGCTATGCTAGGTCGCACAGTTTGGGAAACTATTGGCCAACTGTGTGATATGGATCTTTCAAATTGTAGAGCCTCATTGATTGCTTGACACACAGTTTCTACTAACCGTGCGAAATCCATTCTCCATTTTCTAGGAGACCATATGATATCCACATCATTTCTTATGGAAAATTAAAGATTTATTTAAATCAACTCTCTGTCATTGAAGGTAAAATCATGCAAGAAGATGATGAAATAAAAACACCTTCTGCCACTACTGGTTTCACAATTAACCACCAAACCGTTCAAAAAAACCACACACTGGCCAAAAAGTTACATGGAACTCAAAACAAATAATTGAAACCTTTAACCAAACATGGAGCTAAACCAAAAGATTAAACATCAAGTAAATAATAAATTAAAATATATTCAATGGTTGGTGTGTGATAGTTCTCTCCACCATCAACATAATCATTCCCCATAATGAAAACAAGGAAAACAAAAGATATAAATTGATCCCATAACCAAATGAATCCAGATGAATACATAAACCATGTGGATACCATTCACTCTACAAATCACAACCGACCAACTCTATAAGAATATTCAATAAGAAGAAACATATGGAAGAGTGGATGGTTCTTTCCACTACAAGAACCCATCTAACACCACAAACATTAATACTACATTAATGGGATAACTCTAGAACTAACAATGTGAACCAAAGTTGGAACCCCCCACAGGATCCAAAATACAACAACATAAGATTGAAACCCTTAGATGTTACAAAAATTAATTAACGAATGGGACTAAAATTATTTAATCCTAAAACAATCCTTCATATCCCAAATGAACAAAATAGAAAGTCAATAAAAATATAGAAAGTATAAGAACACACAAGAGAGAAAAAAATTTAAAACACATATCGACAAGAAAAAATCTATAATTATAAGAGAAAACATACATTAAATATTTTATAACAAAATGAAGAACATATAACAATAGTTAAAACCATAATAGTGAAACAAAATCTATCTCCAATCCCACATTAAGGTCAAAACAGAGAATATGTTCTCCACACAACCTATGATTCTTAACTCAGTGAAAATATTCAGTCTAGACCCTACAGATTGATCGATGATTTCTTGATGTATCATCATCTCAATAGTTAGTAGATGACACCCTCTGATCAGGGCATCATTAATTAATAAAATCTACTTGAAAATCATCTCCAGGCTACCCAAACAGCCTCAATGATTACACACCATCATAAGATTATGGCAAGATGACTTCAAATCTCAATACCAACTTCAATAAATGCACCCATGCTAATGATCCAACTATTTATATGGTAGAACTGAAAAGAGAAGCTTCTTAAAAATAGTTTATGAGGATACACACCTCTCGCTAGATTGGGAACCTTCACGGCCACCAACTGCTACTAATTGCACCCTGGGAAGAGACTCACCTAAGAATAAGTCATTCACCAACTTATCAAACTGGACATAATTGGATTCTAGTAATTTCTCCTTGGTTTTTATCCAATGACCCCAATAGAATAGGTGATCTTTCTACTAATACTATAACACTATCTTGGTAGAGAGAGAAGCATACTCATTAACTGGTTGACATTGGCCATCAGCATCCACCAACCATGTTGAACACCCAAAATATCTTCCACTTTCCTCACATTCACCTCCAGTAGTGTGAATTAATAGAAAAAAGGTTCTTAATCACCTCCCTTATCATCCTAACATAAAAATATTATGGATCAATCGCCTTCCACTCTACCAAACATAGACCATCAAATGATATTAGAATAGAATTCACTCTGTAAATGTTTGGAGTCCCGAAAAATCTGAAGAAACTCTCTAATTTCACAATACATTTCTCTACCTGAAATTGACATTGATGAAAATAAATAATAGAAAACATTATGGATAATCACAATTCTTTCACAACACTAGGAGTCTAAACAAGGCAAATAACTATAAAAAAACTCACTAGAAACATTGGGGAACATTTTGTGTAGCATATTCTCATCGGAAGAAAAACATATAATGAAAATAAATATCATCCAAAAATAATCCAAATGTTCATAAAAGGTCAAAACAGATATCGTATGTTAAAAATTAATATATCTCCAAAATACTCATTTAGAATGTACTATATTCATTCCACCTTTTCAGAATAGACTCCCTCCGAGGAAACCTTCTACAAACCAAAACCCAGTTTCCATCCAATTCAAGAAAAAAAATCAACTTTTATAAGAAAACCCATGTCCTAAATCGTTTTCCGTTTTAAAATATTCTTTTCCGAAAAACGTTTTCATTTCATAATTCCACTCACCAAAAAAAAAT
Organism: Viscum album; assembly: GCA_963277665.1. Taxonomy (NCBI): domain Eukaryota; kingdom Viridiplantae; phylum Streptophyta; class Magnoliopsida; order Santalales; family Viscaceae; genus Viscum; species Viscum album. The sequence goes on from OY728143.1 coordinate 1,024,446,202, forward strand.
CACACTAAACGAAGGAATGCGGAACTAGTGGCCATGCATAAGACAATGAAATGGATAGTGTGCCATTCCCTTATGTAATAACTATCCAATCAATAGGCCTTGATGTGATTGTAAATATCTCTAACATTATCTTCCATTTACCTTATCTAGATCATTTACTATTATAATTATTTATTTAACCTCATCCATATACATTGGATGTACACACGTCTTTCCATATAAGGATTCATAAGGGACCATCCAAATGATAAGGTTAAATCTACTATTGTATGAAAATTATTATATATGAATCTCTTCAATTAATCAACCATGGAAATACATTTAAAAGTATCTCATCTTAACCTCTAGGGTATAAATATTTATCTTAGGCTATGTATTTATCTATAGAAAATAAGAACTAGTGAATCTAGACTGTGTGTCATTGTCTTGCTATATAAATCACTAGAACATTTATGTAAGCCTCATATTCTAATCAAATATAATAGGATATAGAACTACATGAATCTTTAGCACTTCATTAATGTATATTATGGAAAGCTGATCAAGGGAGAAATATAATTGGATAGAAATGAAATTTTATGACTTCTCAATGTGATCAAATAAAAAAATAGCATTATATCCTTTATTTTTTTGTATTTAAATTACAAAATCCATTGTGAAGTTTTCCAATTTACATTATAGTATGTATAATTGTTGAAAATCACCTAGGGATTCTATGTCTCATCGAGAAATTATTGAAAAACAATGAACTGAGATATAATCTCTATAATATCACCCGTTATGATGTCCCATGGGAAATAATTAATCAATTATCTATAAATATGTATTTATCAAGGATGAATAGAGATTGATGAACTAATTTTAAAATCCAACAGATACATTGCCAAATCTCATATCGATTAAACACTTTCATGGTTCATGACCCATATCATTCCATAAAAATCAATGTTCAACAGAGGAACATTTCTCACATTCTTATTTTGTTCCACAAACTACTATAAAAATTGATTTCAAAAGTGTTTTCCTTTGTCAGCTTAAAAAAACACAGATGATGGTTCCCATTATGAGCCCTAAATTTTTTAATGTTATGGTAACATTTTATTAACAAAATTGAAATTATAAAATCTACAATTTATGAGTGCATTTTTAGCAGTGATAAAGGATACCATTTATGAGTGATTTTAATTTTCCGTGATAATTGTCTCAGATAAAATTAAATAAATTTATAAATAAAAATTCAATATTAGCGTATTAGAAAAATACTAAATTTTTTTATAAAATAATTTTTTATAAAAATGTAATTATTGTTATAATATATTTAAATTATAAATAAAAATTGTAAATATAAAATATGTATATATATAAAAAATGAAAAAAATAGACAAATAAAAATAAAAACTAATTAAATAATAAAATTAAAAATGTTACTAATTAACTCTTATTGATAATAATAATAAATATAAAATATAAAATAGAGCTCTAAACAAATGTATATAAAAATATTATTTCAATAATAAAAATTATTTATTATTTGCATTAAATAAGTAACATATTAGTGATGAATGGTTTCTAATTGAAATTTCATATGAATTAAATGTACTGACTAATTACATCTAAAAATGGAAATAACTGAATGTTTTTTGATTTTTCTGTTTAGAATATATCAAATTTGTCTTATATTGATTTAACATACATATATAATTAATGGATTTTTATATACAACACACAAACATAAATATTTATGTAATTGATGAAATCTTATATTGAATCATATAAACCAAATAATTAAGTAATTTATTCAAATTGTAGTATTAATTTTAGAATTTCAATAAAACATGACAAATTTAATATATAGTGTATTTAATAGGAACATATTATTTAATTATTTATCATTTTTATAGATTTATGAATTAATTTTTTTAATGCCTTTTATTTACTATTTTATATGTTTTGGAATTTAATCATTTTCTATTATATATATTCTATGTTTTAATATTTTCAATATGTATTCATTATATATCAATATTTTACAATAATTTAAATTTAATTAATGAATCTTATCCATTTTATTCAATATTGTTAAAGTGAAATCATTTTTAATTATTCAATTTCACTTATTTTTAACATGCATTTACATAATATTAAATATTTATTTTTAATCTAGAAAATATATTTATAAATAAATATTAATAAATAAAAATATTAATAAATTTATATTTAATTTATATCAATATTTATAAATTTATAATTCAAAATAAATTAAAACTATTTATATAATTATAAATAAATAATTATATACTTTTAGATGATTATGTAATTATAATAATTATATTTAGATATTGAACATTTTTACAATATTTATATTATATATATATATATTTTTTTTTAATTGAATATAATTAGTTATATAAATATATATAATGATGTAGATATCTAAATATATAGATATATTTTTTTGTATTCATATATTTATAAATCGTTCAATATATAATTAAATTAGTATAAAAATATAGTAAAAATATTTAAATAAGGATTATATTTACAATATTTAAATTTATATATTTGCATTACATATATATTCATATTTTCTATTTGTAATTATAATTATAATTCCCTTTTTCGTGGTTTTGTAATAAATGTTACTTAAATGAATTGTTATCAGTGCTAAAAATTATGATAAATTTTTATTTTAGCAGGGATTTTTAAATATTGATAATGTTAGATCATTATTAGTACTAAAATTGAACTGATAATAATTCATTTTTATTAGTTCTAATTATTTTAGCACTCATAAAATGGATCTTTATTTTCCATTTCTTGAAACTTCTATTAAAAGGGAACTTTATTTACCCATTCTTGAAATTAGTAAAAAAAAGTTATTCAATCTATTTAAAGAACCCTAACGAATGAAAAAGTAGTAATGATATATGAAATGTTTCATGGAAGCCTTCTACATTTTGAAATCCTCCTCATCAAATCCAAACTTGAATCAATGCTCTAGAAAGTCTAAGGTATAAATAGAAGGCTCGAATGATTAAAGGGTTGAATGAAACTGAGGCTCGAATAGATTCTAGGTTTACAGATATCATCAATTTATATCAGAAAATTAATCATTCAAACCAAAGTATGTTATTTTCTCCCCATCATCAGTCATTGATTTTTTTGGCAATATCTATTGGAACTTTTTGTTCATTATCTATTCCTTTTCATTGCCCATTTCTAATTTCCCATCTATACGGAATTTCTAATTGCGGGTTTCTATGATTTTGAGGTTATATTGAACCATTACAAGCTTTTCATGAAGCCTTGTAGCATAATAAAAATTCCAAAGAGTGCATTCATCCTAATAGCGTGTTATGTTTAAATGTTTTGAACTTCCTTATATGGAAATTAAGAACAATAAGTTTTTCTTAACACCCCCATTATTTTTACTTTATAATTCATAATGAATTTCAATTAGTGATATCTTGAAGTTGATGTGTATATTTGTTGGGTTTTTTCTATATTTATGCTTCAATGGTATTCTGTAAAGATGTTTATATCATGTTAAGTGTCCTAAATTTGATCTCCTTGTTTATTTTTATAACCTATATAAACATCCATATATATATGTATATTCATTTTTAAATATATATATATATATATGAACACATTATTTCATGTTTATATGTATGTTTGTAGTCATATGAAATATAGACATGATTTATTCAATAAATGTAGAGGACTAGTTTTTTTCATGGTTTTAAAAATGCATTCCAGGAGAGACTATTGATGTGTTTTTTTAATTGTTACTCTTAGCCATATTTGGGTCTTTTTAAAATTTTCATTGATTCTGGATTTTTATTATTAAAAGTATTGAGAGAAACATGATTTTCATTATAAATTATAAATATGATCATGTGTTATGTCATTCTTGGTACCATGAAATGGTTTGTATAAAATGTTTTCACTGCATTTGGAAGGAATATAAATTAGTTTTTATACGGTAAGGTTTTTTACTTTAAATAAATAGATCATATTGATGGGTGTTGGTAGTACCATTGAATACACATGTTTGGAAAATATTGGTTTCCAATTGATATGTTTTCTAAAAAGGTGATCATACCTGCCATTACTATCATAATAGGGGTCTTATGCATCATAGTGAGGATGATTGATAGTTAATATGTAGCCCTTATTAGATTGTGTGGTTCCCCATTTATATAAACTCCTTATGGGTATCCAATAAGGATAGCTAGTTGTGGGTCACTAATATGTTATAGGCAAAGGAACTAATCATCATTTTATAGGTTGTTCAAACCCTAGCATGTCCAGAGTCACAACATGGGATGTTTTGGAATTTCCGAAGAATATATTTGATTCATTTAATACATTTTTACATGTATCTTCTCTTTGAAAACTATAAATTTAATATTGCTACACTATAATGTGACTTATGTTTTATATTTTTTGTTTGGTCATGTTGATTTATTTATTTTTTGATTAATGATTATTTTTATTATTATATATTATTCATCATAATTGTGGTTATAAAGATAAATATTCAAGAAAGCCAGAGTATTTATGTTTACTATAAGTATCCTAATTAAAAAAAAAAATTTTTTATTAAGGTGAAAATATCTCTTAAGATAAGTTATGGAGATCAATTATGATTGATGTACCATTAAAATTAAAAATAATTATTATTTATTTTGTTAAATTACCTCTTCTAAAAAATTGAATGGAGGATATAAAATTCAATATATGTTGGAATATTTATTATAAAAAAAATTAGGTATTCATCATTTTATTTCTTCATATATTGGTTCCACCCCTATGAATCTATAATTGTGATCCATGTATATGATATAATTCGTAGTTTTTATAAATGTTTTATCAATACATTATTATATCTTGTCATTGATTAAAAGAGAGTTTAGTATTATTTTTTCATTTTTGGGTTTCTTATTACACCTTAATTTCTTGTATTATATGATCTCATTTTTATGATATTTAATAAATAAAATATTGATCCTATTAATAGTGGTATGAATATACATTGTTAAGGGATTGAAATTACTAAAAGTGGGATTTATCCTATAAATATTGAATGTATAGGAGCCCTATGGTTCATATATCATAACATGTCACACACGAGACAATGTGAATCATATATTAGAATGTGTATTCCCCCCATATATCACTTATAATAGTATATGAGTTAATAAGTAGTTCTAATGGTTTAATTCTCACAACTGGGAGGCATTACCCCGTTTAGATAACATATTGGAGTACAAATTGCATCCTCATTAGAAACATCTCTTGGAAAGTTTTTATTTAAATCTGTTACTTGATACTCATCCATGAGTATATTAATGTACTATTCATATAAACCTTCACAAATCCATTGTCATTGTCTATGATGTTGTTATTAAAGATAAATTAATCTAGAAGAGTTCGTATAACATGTGATTTTTCATAGAATAGATCAATGATATTAATTTTGGAAAAAGAAATTGTAAAAATTGATTATGCACACTAATGGGAGTATAATTTTATTCATATATCATTTGATATGAATATTAGTTTATTTGACAATGTAGATCCCATGAAATAAATGAAAATATAAATTGATATTAACATTCATGATTTTTTGATGTTTTCTGAGAAGAAAAATATTTTATTCAAGAGACCGTTGTAAACTGGTTATACTAAATACAAAACATTGTCACCTATATACAAGTTATATAATTCTAAAGCTTGCAGTAGATGGTGTGACACCAACTTTACCGCATTACATGGTATCTTGAATGATGTGATATTAGAAGAAAATGAACTAACATGTAGAACATATGAGACAATACAAATGACATGTTCAATGGGTAATATCAATAAAAAACATAATTTTCCAAATGATTTCATATTATGTATCAAGGACCTTGAATCAATCATAAAATTACCTAATTCTAGCATGGATGGATCCAAAAAAATGAATGACGTCCTTCGAAGGCTATATGGTATGTTCATATTATTAAATATTTTAGAATACTATATAGATTCCAAGAAACAAAAAAGAAATTGGAATGGAATATAGATACATGAAATAAATATGGGAACTTATATCGTTCATTATATTCTCCTCAGTTGAAGAAAATTGATTACAAGTACCCATAATTTTTAAATGACATGTAAAACATGTTTTTGGTATTGTCTATTGATAGAATAAATAATGTTTTGTTCTTATAAGTACTCATAGTACATATCCATTCGTGTTTGTAAATTACAACATTTATTCATGTTTATGAATGATGTTCAAATACATTATGTTGTCGCTGGTCATATTTATACTAATGAATCTTGGTAATGATATTGATGTCTATTTGGATTCATTTAATAATGATATGTAATTGATGTGTGATACAAGTGTTATAATGTGTCATGCTCATAGATATGAAGAATTCACATTTAGGGCCATGTTGTATGGGATAATTAATGAATTCCCCTATTATAGATATCTATTGGAATACAATGTCAAATAACTGTTGGGGAGTCCCATTTGTGAAGAATGGACAAAGAAAATTTGGATTAAACATTCCTTAGGGAGAGTGTTTTAACTGTTCCAGAAATATTTTTCTTCAATGAAATAAATACTAATCCTGGATGAAAATATACCGCGTTTTATATTTTTATTGCAAATGGGTTGATAATATGAGTGTAGTGAATATAGATGAAATGAGATTCGTGTTGTTCAATTTAAGTGTTGAAGGGAAAAATATGATTGTTTAATAATGGAATCCCAAAATTTAATGTATTTTATGCCTCAAATCCATCATAGAAGAATTGTTTTATTGTCCTACGGAAGACTAAAACAAATATCAGGTTAAGGTAAAATTTAATCGAGAATGTCCCTTTAATTGTGAGATCACAACATGTTCAGGTCTTTCTAAAATTTTAAAATTTATTCAATATTATATTGGATTATAATGAGGGGTTTCAGATTAAAAATTGGAAATCCAAATCCTTAAAACCATTAAAAATATAAATATATTTAAATGAGGAGGTACATGTATTTTTAATATACTATTTTTTGATAATATTAAAATTTCTCTACTACATTTATGTAATCTAAATTAAATGGTTTACAACATAGGAAGAAAATGTATTATTCGCATGATGATTTTACAAATCTTGTAGTGTAATAGGATATAATGATGGAAACCATTTGGGAATATATAATGTTAATGTTACTATATACTTCCATTATTTTACAAAAAAAGTATACAATAAAACATTTATTTAATTTTTAATATTTTTTAGAGAGTTTTTTTTATTTTATAATATTTATATTCAGATTTCATTCCATTCTATAACAAGGCATCTGGATACTTCTTCCACCACAAACCTATTTCAACACTGTAGTGTTTTTATTTATCACATTCATTCACATTCCCCCCAATTAATTTTTAGGAAGAGAAATGATGCCACCTCCTCTCCATAACAAAGTTAATCCTGATATTTCCACATTAAATTCATTGTCTATATAATTAATGTATTATATGAAATTTACTTTTGATGAACTTTTGTTTTTAGTATTTTTTACATAAAAATTGTTTCCTTTTACAAATTGAATCTTCTATTTGAATTAAGGTGGACTGTTATATGATTCTACTTCTCATGAGATATTAGACTTCTAGGATACAATTGAAATAATTAAAATTAAATGGTTTAAGAATGTATATAACTATCAAGGAAATGTGTATCCCAAATATATATTTCAAAAAAATTTCTTCATTATATCTATTATATTTGGGTTTATTCCTTTTCATTTTTATCTAATAATTATTTATTCCATTTTATAAATACTTTGTGATGACATATTTTTTAAACGATATGACATAATACAGAATATAGATAACATTTTCCTTTCAATAAATGTTACCTTATTTCAATGTAGATTATTTTTTAAACTTCCAACACTATATATTTTGTTAATGATTTTAGATGAATTTTTTTTTCATATATGAAAATGAAATCAATATGTAGTGTTTGATATTCTATGAATAATGGAAATGGAAATCAATAAAACATAGAATATTGAACTGTATTTGGACTTTGGGTTTGTTTTTAATCATCCACACCTCAATTTGACACACGATGTTACCGGTATGACTTCATCAAACAAAATTACAAAAAATTGACATTAATTTTAGTATAAAATTCATATTATATAGTAAAATCTAATAAAACACTTTCATATTGTTTTGACACTTTAAAAAATGATCCATACATCTTTTTTGATGTTTGGGAACAATCACCACTTCATTCTGTTCCACTATGTGTTTGGTATGACTGAATGTGTCTTTGATTTGTTTAAAATTTATATTTTTGTTAAAATAGTACAAATCACTAAAAAATAGAAAAAAGGTTTCAACATTGATGATAACATAATAAAACTATTCCATTATCATTTTTCGATAAGTATGAATTAGTCTAATTTCAAACTAACACATGATTTGATGAATATGAATCAAAGTGCATATTACCTGTTAAAATTATCAATTTAGTAAAAAGAAAAAGCGATTTACTCTAAAAAAATGTAAAACAAAATCATATTGTTTTTATACATTTATAAAATGATCTATAAGTACTTTGGGATGTATAAGAATTGTTTTACCATAATCTGATTCATGCTTTGATTGTTATGACTCTATGTTCATATTTTTATTTCAAATTGACATTATATTTAGTAATAAAGAAAAATTAAACACTCAAAACTACAAAAAACCATTCATATTATTTTTCTAATTTATAAATAATATCTTTATTTCATTATTTACATATCGGAATCATTCTCTCCTCAATATGATATATGATGTTCTATGTATGACTGAAATATTCTTTTATCACTTTAAAAATGATATTTTTTGTTCAAAAAGTTCCAATCACTATAAACATAAGAAAAATTACCAAGATTTCTTATTAATTTGTAAAAATAGTTTATTTTTCATTTTTATGTGAATTAAGCCATCTCACACCAAACCGACAGACTATGTGATCGATATAAATCAAAGTTGATGTTTCTAGTATAAAATTAGATTTTAGTAAAAAAGAGAAGAGATATTCTCAAAACATAGAAAAAATGTTATTGTGTTGATATAATATGAGAAAATCCATATGTCATTTAGTACAAGAAGGATTCATCTATACCTCAATATGATACATAGTTAGTATTGTATAAATCCAGGTACCAATTTTCATTTAAAATTGACATAAATTTCATTAAATACGAGAGCTGACATAATCAACATTGATATAAAGTATTTTTAGAGTTTTAATACATAAGTATTACAATCCATAATTCAATTTAGATTTGTATGAATCTTTATCACCTTAATCTAATATAATATGTAGTTGGTATTACTCAAAGTGATTATCTTCAGTTTTAGATTGGCATTTTGGTTCAAAATGTTTCCCATACTGAATGATAGAAAACACTATTATATAGTCTTGATAATTTAGTAAAATAATTAATATGTTATTTACATATGATCAAATCGTATTCACATTAAAACGACTCACGATGTGACTGGGATGACTAAAATTTCATGATTCTTGTTTAAATTGACATTTTAGTAATAAAGACATGTGGTATACTCAAAAAAAAAAGAAAATGAATTAGGATTGTTTTCATAAATTTTTAAAATGATCCATCAGTCAATTTTTTTTTTAAATTTATGAATCATTATTACATCAACATGATGAAAAATGTGGCCATTATGTCTCCATGTGTGGCTTTTTATTTAAAATTTACAATAATTTTAGTAAAAAAGTCTACTGACACACGCAAAATTTAAGAAAATAATTCAATTTATTATTATAATTTATAAAAATGTTTCATATGACATTTTGGATTTTAAGGAATTTTTACACCCCAATCGGATACATGATCTTCCTAATCCAACTTGAAGTGTCCACTATGAATTTTAAATTTTAAATTTAGTTCAAATAATATCAGTCACTGAAAACTAAGAAAACATACTAGGATTTTCTTGAAAATATTAGAAAAATATTCATAAGTACTTTTTGATTTGTAGAAATACTTTTCATTTCCATCCAACACACTATGAACAAGTATGATTAAAAGAGTTTTTTCTAGTTTAAAGTGATATTTTAGTAAAATAGACAAGTGATACACTCAAAAAAATGAATCACAGACATAGAGTATTGATAATATAGGAAAATATGCATATGTCATTTGGGGAATTTAATAATACTCCTAAACTCAATCTGATAATTTTTTTGATAGATGTGACACTAGGTGAGTCTTTTCAATATATAAGTGTCATTTTAGTTTAAAATATTCATCGCATTTCCAAAACCAAGGAAAATAGACAAGATTTTTATCTCATCATAATATCTTCTATTACATAATTAATGTCCTTATTATTTTTATCTTATAATTATTTAGTTAATTTTCACATAGATAATACTTGAATAAAAACCAGAAATGGTATTACATGAGATAATCAAGTATAACTCAATCTGATACATGATGTTTCTGTAATGTCTCAATGATTATTTAATAGAAAAAAAATCTATTTTAATGTATTCTTTATATTATAAGTAACATATAATCTTTTTTCATATATAGTTGTGTTCTTTTTCTTCGGTGGGGGTTGTTTATTCATAAAAATGTTGAGTTAGGGTAATGATCAAAATAAAAAGAAACATTGTTGTTTTTAATGTATGAAATAAATTTTACTTACGCATGTAATTATTTAAAACAATTTTTTAAATGTCTATTATATATTTTTTTGGGTATTTGTTTTTTAAATCTTATTTCGTTTAAAATTAGTATTGGTATAAGATTTTGTTTAATTCATGGTATTATTTATAGTGATACATTGTGCTATTATATAACACTATAGTCTACCCCTTTACCATCACTAAATAAATGAGCTCATTAATTTTTTCTTTTATAGCAACATCTAAAAGTTCCAAAAAATTCTACATTTATCAAATTCTTTTGATGTTCTTAAAAAGGATACTAAAATTCGATCCCTTTTTACACTAATAATATCCTTGGGCTTTTATGGTCACTCTAGTAGTCATCACTTCATTTTTCACTAATAAATTACACTTTTTCATTGTTAATGGCATATATTGTAGTTGTCTTATCTTACTTCTACACCTTATTAACCTTAAAATGGAATTATGGTTGAACACTGATATGATAAACATAAAATTTCTACCCTTGCATCAACATTTCTAGAACCATCCTCTTAAAATATAGAAATGTTGTATTTTTTCTCCACATAAAGTATATTATAGCATGATCCTTTTGACTCAAGACATCAACCACATTGTTCATGTTCACTTAGTGGTAACGTATTGACAATTCATGATCTTTAATCTACTCTAACCATATTATCTAGTGTACGCATTCTGTGAGAATATATACTTAAAAAATTTAATGTCATTATGTACATAATTCTATTCATCATAATGTTAATGTCTCAATATAATCAATGAAATAATTTCTACATCAAAATACAAATAATGTGTTGGGTGATTTATCTCATGAAGCATCATTTTATACAATACATAAGATATCACCATATTCTAATTGCAGAAACTAAGAAATTCTTTCGTTAATTAGTCAATATTGATCGCAAACCCCTCTCCATTATATAGAAGAGTAAGAACATTTGAACTAACTATATTTATATTCAGATTTATAAACTTTCCTCAAATTTATCAATTGAATGGAAATTGATTCCCCTCCAAGGAAACATGGAAATTTTATTTTATACAACTCGTAAATTATTTCCAATTATTATGTAATATCTACCCAATATAAAAAAACTATGGGTATCAATCATATGGGACATTCTAGGCAACATTCAATAACATTAACTTATGATTGATACACAAATATAACATTTCTTGAGAATATGTCACCCCAAAATGAATCCTTTTGTATCTAAAATTCCCACTACGAATATTTTTCATACAACTACTCCTTCTTTAGGGTCTTCAATTCAATTCTCTAGTGAAATTCATTCACTCCCATTCCCATTAAATATATAATAATATAATCAATAAACACTACCAAAAATTGATCAAGGTAATCTCTAAATAATCTATTCACTAAATCAATGTAGTGAAAATGGTAATTAGCAAGACAATATTACATCTATATAAATTAATAGTTTCCATACCTTTTATGGAATGACATCTTGTGAATAACCACTTTTATAAACAATAATTGATTATACCCTTAAAAGAGTTCAGTCATTGAAATGTTTTATCCTCTACAATTTAGATGAAATCATTCAACAATATAGTGTAGAGGATACATGATTTTGGTAGTGATCTATTTAGGTTCTAAATAGTTGATGCATATCCACATTGATTCAAATATCATTATAAAAAAGAACATGTGATCCCTAATTTGATTAACATGGTTGAATATAACCCTTATGAAGATTATATTCAAAATTTTCCTCAATTCATACAAATCATTATGGTCTATTATATATGGATCATTTGAAACATTTATTCCTTAGTGTATAAGTTATATTGAAAACTCGGCATCAATAATCATTTGAAGACTAGTAATCTTTTTGTGAAAGTGATAAAAAATCACCCCTGCAATATTAATATCATAGATATTGATCATATGTATAATCATATTAGATAAAATAACCCATTTAAATTTGAATCAAATATATATAAGGGATTTTATTTACATAGTATGATCAGATATTTCATCATAATAAAGTTAAACCATACGTTGTTTCAAAAAATCCAACATAACATTCACTTTCTTGAAAATTGATGTGGGATTTGTTTAACAAAATCTAATCCATGCCTGAAATTTTATCAAATTCAACTAAATCGTGAATTATGATATTTTCTAATAGAACATACCCACAAACATAAACTAGGGAAGAGTCATAAAAATAAGATTCAATCATCATAGTATTTAGGTTTTTCACTGCACTTCCAACATTTAATCGCGAACATATTGTTATAATACAATTCAAAAATTCATGAAATATAAAAATGTGGTTAGCTTCATAATAAAAAAAATTATAATATGTTCAATAGTTTATGGTATGTTTACCTTCACCTTCTCATTATCATACCCCTATTATATCTTGGATTAAGAGGTTGATAATGTCAATCGTCATTATTATCAATTGTATTTTTTCACTGGCAAGCTTAATTCCTATAATGCTGACATTTGAAAACCATGTGTGTCATTGGTTCATTAAATAAATATAATCCCATATCATTGTATAACTTCTTCCAATAACCTTAGAATTCAGTTCCTAATAAAATTACATTCCATTCATAAAGAGTTGTCTAGTCCCCATATATCAATCTCCTCTATCACTTCATCCACACATTGATAATAATAGAATGATGTCTTTATTCCCTCTATGGATTTTTTTATTACATACCTTTAATTATATATTTATTTTAACATAAAATTCAATATATTTATGGGTATATCTTATATGAATATCTATATTGATATAAAATATAATTATTTATTTAATTCAATTAAATTACAATCTAGATAAATCCCATCAGAGGAATTATTTTAAGCAATGGATGAATAGATAAATCATAATATACATATTGAAAAATATCCCACTAAACTCTTCCCAACATTTTTATTCAAATTCATCATTTTTCTATATGTTTTTATAACATTCATTATTTTATTTTCTTCCCATTCATAATGATAGACAACCAAAATGAATATTTTATTCTTTGAGTATTGATGAAAGTAACATTTCATTTCAATGGAACTGATTAGTTTTATATCTACATGCGGATTAATAGATTTTAACACACCAAGATTTCATAGTACGTTATTTCTTCAAAGATATTCAATAACATGCACTACATGCAAAACCGAGTTCAAGTGCACCACAACTTACCAAACCAGCCGTTCAAAAGTAGTTATGAATATTATTAACTGAATTTCGGTCTAAATATAATTATTATAATTTTATATTCCATATTTTGAGTTTTATAGATATAATGTAAGAACTAATTAATTTTTTTCAGATAAAATAATTAATTTTTTAAAAAATGCACTTTTACAGCCTTTTAATGGTGAACCCTTTTTAAATCCAATATTTCCTACTTTTATATTTTCAATTTGACAAAATAAACTTCTTCTTTTGAATCAGGAAACAAGTATTTAGTTTCAATTAATTTTTAGTATATTTATGATAACTTTCATATTTGGGTGAATAATGAAAATACTATATTTTAAATGAAAACAATTTTTTTAATCAAATTAATTTATAGTGTTAAATTATAAATTTTAATGGGATTTAAGTATTAATATATTATATTTTTACCATTTAATCTAATTCTGGTCATTTTATGTAATTTCACTTCGAGATTGGATATAAACAAGTGTCAATCTCTTGATAGATATTGTCTCATAAAACTACGCCTTTTGGTTTTGGCAACATGAATTAATTTTAAATTAATAAATTCAACTTCTATGTTTTTAGTTTCGTAAAATGAACATCATTTTTGGATTTGGAATATCTAAATTATCTTAGGCTGAATTTTTGGTATTTTTCTAAAAACATTCTATTTATGGTGAATACTGAAAACACTGAGTTATAGTTTAAAACCGAAATTATATTTAAATAAATATTTATTTAATTTAATATTATTTTATGTCAAAATAGATAAATAGTACCTTTATATGTTCAATGTAATTCAATGGAGTCAGTTTATAATAATTTTAGATATATAAAAAATTTATAAAACTTTTCACCGTCTTTTACCCATCTCCTAGAAGAATTTGCGAATTCACATAAAACATAATTTTATCGCTTCTATGAGTTGAATTTTGAAAATCCGAGAGGCATGGTTAATATCAAGGACTAAAATGTGGTTCAATAAGATAAAAATAATATTTGGTGAATAGTAATGTTTTACTTTTATTTATCACTCTTAAAAGTAAATAGGGTAATTAAGGGTAAAAATGATATTAATATTACCCTAACACATTTACTAATTCTATTGGACAAGTTTATCTCTACCAAAAACAACCTTAGGAATAAAATATTATGATTTAGGTCCACTTGGATTCGATTAATACATTTATTATTTTTTAATTCAAAGAAGAGTTAAAAGAGTTATAATCAACATTTAATAACTAAAAAATTTTAAATATAGGGTCATAAATGAGAAACATTAGACTATAAATATTCATTAGAATGATAAAACGATTTCCTATGTAATGGTATTTTATTTATAATTTTTAGAGATTAAATAATTATATTTATTATTGACAAATTGATGATGCAGTAATTACCTTATTAATGAAAGTGTCAAATAAATGGTATTATAAATATTAAAATAAATAAAATTTAGAATTTGTTTGAAATCCACTAATTTTATAGGTTAATATGACATGTTAGGATTGATTCAATGTATTTTTATTGAAGTAATAATCCTTTTATTTTTTTTAACAAAAAACAAATACCAAATAGTGTCAAAATTTACATAAAATAGTTTTTAAAACAAAAATTATATTATTAATTGATATAATGGTCCCCAAAATACAATGTTCAGGTAAATGACATATATAATAATATATATGACATTAATGACCCAATTGAGGTTATATTGGTAGTATATAGTATGTTTATTAACAATATAGTGTAAGAATACAAGAAGACACGGTAAAAGTTAAATTATTTAAATTAAAGTTAAATCTAAATGATAAGGTTAATGTGGTAACCTAAACATGTCTAAAACCTATTGGTTGAGTGGTATGCGACCCATACCCACCTTAGACTATAAATAATACATTTTGGAGCCATTATAAATGGAATATAAATTTATTATAAAATAATATTTTATGTTTTTCCTAAGGTGCCCCTCAGCCTTCTTAGAAAAGGGCACTCCCCCTTCACTCTAACTCACACCTTCTAAGCAATTTGGATCTACCAACCCCTGCCCAAATAGTCTATAAACTATCATCAATTCATCCTATAGGCCCTCCATTAGTCAGAAAGTAATCTTATGGGGCCCTTTGGATCAAATCAAAAGGAAGAACACGAAGAAGATGTAATAATTTCACCACCCTCTTTCAAGTTCTTTTCTTCTTCCACTTCATATTTATATGTTATTTCGATTATAAAATAATAACACCAGTATCATATATATACTATGATGTTATTATAAATATGGCACATCTTTATTCATTATTCTATCCATATTATGAATGATAATGTTACCATGCGTGCGTGCGTACAGCTTACCGTCTCCACGTCGTGGTGTAATTTGTTATTCAACACTATGTTATTTTAATGAATATAATGATGAGTAATATTTATATAAATAATTAAAATAACATGATAACTTCTCCTTAAAATTAATATACCATCCAATTCCACACCTTTGAGGAAAAGTTATTGTCTTCCGTGTGTACGTACGGATTACCGTCTCCACGATGCGATGAGATTTATTTCCATGTTCAACATTCATCGACAATTATAAAAAAAATATATATTAATACTATGTATGTAATATATGACATAATAAACATACTGGAGATATATATATATATATTTACTTACATATATCTTAATCACTCAGTTCCGTTCAACACGATATGAAAATGGAAACAACATTTATCCGTATGTACGGACTACCGTCTCCAGAAACAGTTTTTTTCATTTCATATATATGTCTATTATACATATTCTATTATAAATATATATGATATATAAATCATATTTTATATTATGGAAGTATTTAATACTTTTTCTAAGTGATACAATCAAGAGTATCATGATAAAACACGTAAGATAAAGAAAGTGATTATTACCCAAAATGTAAATTTAACATTAAATTATTATTAAATGGGTAGTATAAAGACAAAATGAATCATTTATGATATCATAAATAATAATATTGTTCTGGTATAATTTAATAACATACTACTATCTTCATATAAGAGGTTAAATATACCCTCAACTAAAGGCAAGTGCAAGGTAAGGGGTTTTCATCTAACTCCTTATTCCCGTCAGATTCATGCCATATTGCTACTATTACCTTTTGTGTGGTATATATACTACCAATATTTGTATTGTTTTTATAATACACTTTAATTTATGTGTATTTACATATTTATTGTATGATACTTCTTTCCTGCGGTGTATGTTTCGTAAGTTACCAAATTGGTAAGGGTTAATTACTCAATCTCATTATTATCCAAGATTGATTGTGTGTAAGTATTTACTGGGTAATTTTTATCATCCATGTCCATTCATCCTAAAAATAATTTCAAAATGAATATTTTAAAGAATTTCTAATGGTAATCTTCATCAAAATCATAATTTTAAATGTTTTAAGGATTTATCTTTCTAGATCTTTTTAATTAATGTCCATGTTTTCAAATTGATTTTATGGATATATTTATATGGACATGAATGTTTTGAAATGATAATTATTTTAAAAAGTGTCAAAGTTGTATGGGACACATTGATTAAAAAATATCTTTTAAATTACTTCCTTTATAAATGTGTGATTTTTAAATGATTTTCGAAAAAGGATATTTCTCTAAAAAAAATTACTCATCATTTTCAACTATGTCCTCATCATTTACTAGATATTATTTTTGATTGAAGTTGATTTATTATAACACAATATTCAATGTTGTATTGAATGTGTTATGATATGTTTGAATGTGGATGTTTTATTTTTATACCATACCTGGTTTATGATTAATGTAATAAAATTTCGTATGCTAGTCTTAATACGAATGTTTATGTTATGTTTCAACTTTTTCATATGAGGAATGCAGTGGACATAGTAAGTGATGGGTGGAGCCCGATATAGCTACTTGATGTATCGGTAGGTCTCATGAAACAAACTAATGTCTTGGGACAAGTCCATGAAAAAAACATTATTTGTATTCATGGCACGAGGCCATGACTACGTGGTAATGATGTCCGGTATTAGGTATTCCATCATTGTGAAATTATTTATTACATGTTATTATTTTACTACTATAATATCCATGTGCATGTTTATATGGTAATGTTTAATTTATTTTTACCATATTATGTTCATGTTTGTGTTTAAAAGAATATTGTTTTATTACATATCATGCTTTAAAATTTTATAGCTTCTGCTAAATTATTTACACTTACTGAGCATCTGACCTCACCCCCTTCTTATGTTTTATTTTCCTAGGTTTCCAAGAAGTGTATTATGATTGATATGCAGTGAAAAGATAAAGGTAAATATGTAATTCAAAATGAACTATCTATGTTGTTTTTCATGCATCAAATTGTAATGTAAAGTTAATGTATGTAATCGATTTTTCAAGACTACTAAACTGATCGGTCCTTCGGGACTTGATTCCTGGTAATCGTGCCAATGTATTAAAATAATGCACCAGCTCTGGGTAACTGGGGTCGGGGCATTACAGTTCGTATCATATGAATTTTAGCAATAACCTTGGAAACTATATTTAGATAAACTCTGATTAGAGAACATTAAGCTATGATAGAATTTGAGTATTAGAATAGAAGAACTTCCTAGAATTTTTGTAATGTTGAGATTTTGTGAGTTTTCCAAGAAAATACATCCCTGTCTAGATACGAGCAGGTAGAGACTCCTGATGCACAAATGTACCTAGGGGTATAACTTGTAAACACCACTTTGAGCTAGACTCGAACGGGAACTGGTGCATGACAACAGGCCTTGGTGCACTCTTGGTTATGACACTCCTAGGGGGTATTCTTTGGATAATTCTCATTTTCTGTACAAATCATTAAAAAGGATTTATGAGTATATATCTCATCAAAGAAAATATTTTTATGGATTATATCCATTAAATTTTCAATTTATGTTAGGTATTTTACAAGTTAGGAATTATTCATTGCAATTTATAAACTAACCTAGTGTATGCCACTGTACGGAAATGGCGCCCAGTAGAAGGAATGTGAACTCCAACAATACGTATGATCCAAAGAGTAAGAAGTATCATATGTTTCATCGTATTAAGCCACCATTTAGAAGGGAAATAATCTACAATGTGTTCTCAACATATGAAGAAATGGTATCTTGTGTTAATAAGATAAGTAACTAATTTTCTAAGTCCTATGGCTTTGAAGGGAAGCAAGAGAAGAAAATGATGGAAGAGATAAAGATGGATAAAGGGAAGAGGGAAAAGAAGGATTTTCCAATATGCGATAAATGTGGAATGAATCACCTCGGTAAATGAATGAAGGGAATGATAGTTCGTTATAATTGTGGAGAAAAAGGTCACCAAGTACATGATTTCAAGGGTAAGAAAAAAATTTCAAATGTTAAATGATTCATTTGCAACGCTTTGAGACACTATGCGAATCAATGTCCCATTCATAAGAGTATACCGAAAATGATGTTATTGGATAATAATCATGTTATGATTCTACCTCAAATGAAGTGGAATTACTATTGTTCTTATATTGTTATTATAGAATTATTTCATTTGAGTGTTTTATCAACATCATACTGGTTACATGAATTATGGAGATAAATAAGGATTGGATTGAAGTAAAATTTTATTGAGGATTTCAGATTATATTCTTCTAAGAAATGTGACTTAATAGTAAGCTACACTTTTTCAAAAATTCATGGATGAAGGAAAGGTAATCCTTATGATTGTCCTGATAATGAGGTAGTGATTTTGGAATAAGAGATGGTTGATTTTGGTAATTCAGGATGTTGCGGTGTTGTAAAAAAATACATGATGAAGGTGTTCACATGTTATTACCTGGCAAAAGGATCCTCATTATGTTTAACATCCTTATATATTTCGGACTGAGAGTTTGTATATATGTATTTTGGATAATTATAAATTCTGGAATGGATTATGTTTGAAATTTGATTCTATTGTTAAGGTTATTTTTGGATCTCCATAAAAAGGGAAACCCGGAGGTCGGGCGGCAACCTGTCACATCTGGCAAGTCCGTGAGACTTGAACCCTCAACCGAAGGGAGATAAGGGTGTATCAACTATCACTGAACCACGTGATCTCCTAGATTTAATGATGTAGTTTTTTTAAAGGGTCTGGTATATGAATTATAAATTCATTTTCTTAACCCTAAACGAATAGGATAAATATCATATTTTTTTAATGTTTTGTTATCTTTTAGAGTGAATGATGAGTTTGTGGTAGAAATTAGTTAAAGGATGAAACTCTACTTGTCAAGTATATTTATATATATATATATATAAATTCTTCTTATTTTATGGATAAATTAATTATTAAACATTAGGGAAGGGATCTTAAAACAAAAAATGTGTTATTCTAATACCTTACGTTTTGTTGAACTGATGGTATCATAAATCATCATAGATTGGTGTCTTTGGGGCCCCCAAGTCAACATTTTTTGTGATTGATGATCTCAATAACTCCCTATAAATATTTACCTTGTTCCTCCAATTATGTGTCTCTAATTACCACCAATGTTCTCTTAATCGAGATCTTAATTTTGCGGTGACTTTTTCATTCCTCTTTTCCTCTTAGTAAGACTAAATTTTATTAACCCAATTTCTGATGTGGGTATTCCCACAATTGTATTTTCTATTTTCAACGTTTAATTTCAAATAACTATTTCAAATTATGAGGATGCAATTTATTGAAGGAGGGAATAATGTAACACCCCGATATTTCAAAGCACGTTATTTCTTCAAAGTAATTCAATAACTTCCACTATACGCAACACCGAGTTCAAGCACATCACAACTTACCAAACCAGCCATTCAAAAGCAGTTAAGAATATTATTAACTATGTTTTGAACTATATATAATAATTATAATTTTTGAATCCATATTATGAGTTTCTTAGACAAAATGTAAGAACTAATTCATTTTTTTCAGATAAAAGAATTATTTTTCAAAAAAATACACTATTACCACCTTTTAATGGTGAACACTTATTAAATCCAATATTTCAATCTTTTATATTTTCAATTTTATAAAATAAAATTCTTCCATAGAATTAGGACATAACAATTTTGTTTCAATAAATTTCCGGTGTTTTTTGGATAACTTTTATATTTGGTTGAATAATGAAGAATAATATATTTTAACTGAAAAAAACATTATTAATCAAAATAATTTATATTGATAAATTATAAATTGTAATGGGTTTGAAGTATAAATATATTATATTTTTACCATTTAATCCAATGAAGGTCATTTTATGTAATTTCACTTTGAGATTGGTTACAAACTAGTGTCAATCTTTTTCTAGATATTATTTCATAAAAATACGCCTTTTGGTTTTGACAACGAGAATTAATTTTAAATTAATAAATTCAACTTCTAAGTTTTTAGTTTGGTATAATGGACTTCATTTTTGGATTCGGAATATCGGAATTATCTTAGGGTGAATTTTTGGTATTTTTCTGAAAACATTCTATTTTTGATAAATAGTGAAAACATTGAGTTATAGTTTAAAATCAAAATTTTATTTAAATAATTATTTATTTAATTTAAATTTATTTTAGGTCAAAATAGATACATATTACCTATATATGTTCAATGTAATTCAATGGAGTCTGTTTATAATAATTTTAGATATATAAAAATTTTATTGAACTTTTTACCGTCTTTTACCCACCTCCTAGGAGAATTTTTGAATTCACATAAAACATAATTTTACCGCTTCTGGGAGTTGAATTTCAAAAATCTGAGATACATGGTTAATATCAAAGAGTAAAATGTGGTTCAATAAGATAAAAATAATTTTTGGTCAATAGTAACTTTTTACATTTATTTACCATGGTTAAAAGCAAATATGGTAATTAAGGGTAAAAATGATATTAATATTACCTTAACACATGTCCTAGTTATATTGTACAACTGTATCTCGACCAATAATAACCTTAGGAATAAAAATATTTTCATTTATGGTAATTAAGGGTAAAAATGATATTAATATTACCCTAACACATGTCCTAATTATATTCGACAAGTTTATCTCGACCAAAAACAAAATTAGGAATAAAATAATATCATTTAGGTCCACTCGGATTAGATTAGGACATTTATTATTGTTTAATTCAATGAAGAGTTAAAAGATTTAAAATCAATGTTTAATAAATAAAAGATTTTTAATATAGGGTTATAAAAAATATAAATTCTACTACAAATATTAATTAGAAAGTTAAAATGATTTACTACATAATGGTATTTTATTTAAAATTTTTAGAGATTAAATAAGTAAATTTATTAATGACACAATAATGATGTAGTAATTACCTTATTTATGAAATAATCAAATAAATTTTATTATAAATATTAAAATTAATATAATTTCAAAGTTTTTTTGACATAAAATACTTTTATAGGTGAATATGACATGTTAGGATGGATTCAAAGTATTTTTTTTGAAGTAATAATGCTATTATTATTTTAATAAAAAACAAATACCAAATAGTGTCCAAATTGATGAAAAATTGTTTTTAAAACAAATACTATATTATTAACTAATATAATGGTCCTAAAAATATAGGGTTCATCCAAAATACATTTATAATAATATATATTATATTAATGAACCAATTGGGGTTCTATTGGAAGTATATAGTATATTTATTAACCATATAGTGTAAGAATACCAGAAGACACTGTAAAAGTTAAATTTTTTAACTTAGAGTTAAATCTAAATGATAAGGTTAATGTGGTAACCTAAACTTGTCTAAAACCTATTGGTTGAGTTCTTTTCGACCCATAACCACCTTATACTTTAAATAATACATTTTGGAGCCATTATAAACCAAATATGAATTTATGATAAAACAATATTTTATGTTTTTTCCTAAGGTGCCCCTCACCCCACATATAAAAGGGCACTCCCACTTCACTCTAATTCACACCTTCTAAGCCATTTTTCTCGGCCAACCCCTACCCAAATAATCTCTCAACTATCCTAATTTCATCCTAGAGGCCATCCTTTAGTCATAATGAAACCTTAAAGAACCATTTTGGTCAAATGAAAAGGAAGAACCCGGAGAAGAGGTAATAATTTCACCACCCTCATTCCAGTTCATTTCTTCATCCACATATTCTTTCTTTGTTATTTCCATTATAAAATAATAAATCCAGTAACTTATATATACTGGGATTTTATTATAAATATATCACAACTTTATTCATTATTCTATACATCTTATGAATGATAATGTCACCATGCGTGCGTACATACGGCTTACCGTCTCCATGTTGTGGTGTAATTTGTTATTCAACACTATGTTTTTTGGATGGATATAAAAATGAGTAATATGTTTATAAATAATGAAAATAACATGATAATTTCTCTGTAAAATTAATATACCATCCAATTTCACACCTTTAAGAAAATTATATTTTCTCTCATGCGTACGTACGGATTACCATCTCCACGACGTGATGAGATTTATTTACATGTTCACCATTCATCGACAATTATAAAAATATATATATTAATAATAAGTATGTAATATATGAAATAATAGTTCTACTAGATATATATATATATATATGTATGTACTTACATATATCTTATTCACTTTGTTCTGTTCAGCACGATATGAAAATGAAAACAGCGTTTATGCGTACGTACGGACTACCGTCTCAATAAACGGTGTTTTTCATTTCATATATAGGTCTATTATACATAATTATATTGTAAATATATATGATATATAAATAATATTTAATATTCTAGAAGTATTTAAATCTTGTTATAAGTGATTCAATCACGAGTAACAAGTTAAAACACGTACGATAAAGAAAGCGATTATTACCCGAAATGTTGATTTAAATTGGAAATTATTATTAAATGGGTAGTATAAAGTCATAAATGAATAATTTATGATATCATAAATATTAATATGGTTCTGTTATAATTTAATCACATACTACGATCTTCATACATGAGGTTAAACATACCCTCGACTAAAGGTAAGTGCTAGGTAAGCGGTTTTCATCTCACTCCTTCTACCCGTGAGATTCATGCCATATTGCTACTATTACCTTTTGTGTTCTGTATGTAATTCCCATAATTGTATTATTTATTTAATAAACATTAATTTATGTTTATTTACATATTCCTTTTATGATACTTCTTTCATTGGGTGTATATCTCGTAAGTTACCAATTTCGTAAATGTTAATTCCTCAATATCATTATTATCTAAGATTGTTTGTGTGTAAGTATTTACTAGGTCATTTTTATCATACATGTCCATTATTCATAAAAATAATTTCAAAATGAATATTTTAAGGAATTTTGAAAGGTACTCTATATCAAGATCAGATTTTAAAAATGTTTTAAAGATTTATATTTCTAAATATTTTTAATTAATGTCTGTGTTCTAAAAATGAGTTTAAGGATTTATTTTTATGGACGTGAATGTTTTGAAATGATAATTATTTTCAAAATTTTAAAATTGGTATGGGACACTTTGATTCAATAATAGCATTTAAATTACTGTCTTTATAAATGTGCGACTTTTAAATTATTTTACAATAAGGATATTTCTCTCAAAATGTGTTACTCATCATTTTCAACTATGTCATCATCCTTTACTGTATATTATTTTTGACAGAGGTTGATTTATTATAATACAATATTTCATGTTGTAATTAATTATTTATGATATGTATAACTCTGGATGTTCTATTTTTATACCATTCATGGTTTAAGGCTAATGTAATGACATTCCATATGCTAGTTTTAATACGAATGTTTATATTATGTTTCAAATTTTTCATACGAGGAAGGAAGTGGACTTAGCAAGTGACAGGTGGAGCCTGCTATAACTCATCGATGCATTGGTAGGTCTCATTAGACAAACTAGTGTCTTGGCACAAGGCCTTGACAAAAAAAAATATTTGTATTCCTGGAACGAGGCCTTGACTATGTGCTAATGATGTGCGGTGTTAGGAATTCCCTCATTGTGAAATTAGTTATTACATGTGAATATTAGACTAGTACAATATCAATGTACATGTTTATATGGTAATGATTCATTTATTTTTACCATATTATGTTCATGTTTATGTTTAAAAGGCTATTGTTTTTCCTTATACATCTTTCCTTAAATTATTATAGCTTCCACTAAATTATTTACACTTAATGAGCATCTGAGCTCACCCCTTTCTAATGTTTTTTTCAAGGATTCCAAGAAGTGTATTATGATTGATATGCAGAGTTAAGCTAAAGGGAAAAATGGAATTCTCAATGAACTATATATGCTATGTTTTCTGCTTCAAATTGTAAGGTAGTGTTATTGTATGTAATAAATTTTCCAAGACTGCTAAACTGATCGGTCTTTTGGGACTTGATTCCTTATAATCATGCTAATGTATTAAAATAATGCACTGGCTCTGGGTACCTGGGGTTAGGGAATAAGATAGATCCACTAAAATATTGTAGTTATTACCCCAGTAAGGACTCAATGGATGGTTGTTCCCTATATTGATTTTTTGTAATATCAACATGATTCATGGATTGAGAATTTTGTGTAAGTATGACAATTATATTTTCATTATTTATCTATTATAATTGGGTTGAATGGGAGAAAAATGTTTCATTTTTAGTCCCATTAAGCATTATCATTGTACTTTGGGTTCGAAATATTAAATAAAACCCAATTGAATTTTGTGAGAAAAATAATAATAGAGATAAACCACATAATCAAGAAATATCATTTATATGATTTTTAAATAATCACACATTATTCTATTACGATTAAACCATAGTTTTATCCAAGGATATCTTGGATAAAAATATATTCAAATCTGTTATAATGGTTAATAATGAAAACATTATTCAACCAGGGAATATTACACGGGTGTATTAAACTAGGTTCACAGTAATGTTACAGTCATTTTACACTGTAGTGGTTGTTGAGATATAGTAGAACAACAATTTTTTGGGATAATTTCCACTAGATGAATTTGGAAAAAACCACACCCAAGTATAGTATCTAGTTCAGGATTTTTGTTCTATGAAAGACACACTCCTTTCATTACCATGACATAGGAATTTCTCTTAAACATAGTATTATCCTATGTGTTCTGACTAATTTTTTCCATTCCAATATTCTAATTGTAACTAATCCATATACTGATAATAACTATAGAGTCCCATTCCTTTTATAATAATATATTATAATATTATTATATTAACTCTAATTATATATCATTATGATACAATATAGAATTGTATTGGAATAGTTCTTTCGAAACATGGATATATAAACAATTTCTTTACAAAATATATATATCGTCACCTATAACATCCCAACCCAAGAGTTACTTAATGATGAGCTGAGTGATTGGGTAACATGGCCTTAAGCTTACCCCCTTATAATCTTTAGGCTAACAACTATATTCCCTTGCCTATAGTGGTATATTGAAAAAACTATACCCTTATGGTCTGAGTAACATAACAGTTTCAAAGGTGAATAAATAAGTAGAAGAAAAATATAAATCAATACTTAAGATTATATCCATAAGAATATAATAATAATAATGGAAAAAAGGAATTTCCAATTAAATAGGACGATCATTTCTTTCCATTCTATAAATTGGGTTTTAAGACATGAAAAGATAAATCTAATACTATACATGGTTGAAAATTAATAAAAAAATAATGGAACTATCTCAAGCTATCATCATGACCATAACTCGGTCTTGTAATCCATTTACCATAAAACATGATAAAATAAAATGTCATAAAGTGGATGATTTCCCTATTCCCGAAATATAACCATTAATTCTGTTTGGGTGCGCAATGGTAGCCTAAATAGTTTGTGAGACAACACTTAGTAGTTTACCACCAATGTTTTCAATAAATCGTTCTGTCTGTGTTTAAAAAATGGAGGTGTGTGCATTATATCAAAGGATTTTCCATAGTAAATGAAATGTTTCAAATGTAGATGTGATCCTCTCCAAAAAAACATGGATTCCTATGAAAATCATTTTATCAGCCAAAAATAATTGGAAATTGTAATATACCAACCATATATCATGATAAGGCATCCAAAATGAAATATAAAAATTAAACTTTTGCATCACATAAATAGTCTGGATATTTGGAATTATAGACTATGTAATCACCATTGAGACTATGGGGCATCCCAATAGAATCTTTCTAAAACAAATATGGATCCAATAGAGCATTCCTATAGATTATGTCCATGTAATGTCCAAGAATGTCATATCCAAGGGGTATAAATGTCTTAAGATTCCAAAAATAAACTTGTTCCATGGTGTATAGATGTCCATAGAATCCTATTGAATCTAGATCCTAGGATATTAAATTAATGAGGAATCCAATACCATAATCATTATCCATGGAGTAGAAATTATCATGTAATCCAATGGAATCACGATCATAAGTGTAGAAATCTTAAAATAATCCACTTACATTGTTAATATAGATCCATGGAGAAGATTATTCAATAGAATACAATGGAATGATGATACACAGTGTATGAGTGTCTAAATAATCCACTATAATTTTCAATACATCCCATCATACATATTCATAGGGCATGATTTCATCCTAGACATTCAAAAATATACTTATAATCCATTTTATCATTTAATACATTTATCGACATGTAAATTTGGTTTATTTATTCTATATAAACAACCAATTTTTTTAATTACATATCCCACTAAATGGTTTAGCTCATGCTCACCTAACAGGGTTGTATAATGAGTGGAAGATGTGGTTAAATATATTACAGGAGGTCCAGGTATAGTCTAACAACATCCAAGGAAATAATGTTACTAGTTGGAAAACCAAAACAGGTCACCAAGAATTTAATCTAGGTATTATATTAATTTTAGGGAAAATGTAAATTCATCTAGAATGGGGATCAATAATGTCAATGTATATAATTGCCTAAACATTAAGTAAAAGGTATGTAGAACCTATCTTATAACCATGGTAAAACACTCATCCATTATTGACAACTGATTCAGCCCGGATCAAGAGGAAAATGAAGAATAGAAAAAACCATGTAAAGAAAGAATAATATATTTCAAAAATGTAAATCCATCAAAAAAAAATATAAACAAATAATGGAAGATGATAAAAGAAGTAATTTCTAGTGTGAATCCAGTGAGACTGACAATGAATGAAATAGAGATTTGATGGATAATTCACACACATGACATGGTTAGGCCTTAAAAAGGATCTCAAAAGCATGGGGATACTATATGACCTAATGTAATAGAAAATAGATGATACTATTTTAAAGAACCTTGGTATAATATAAACCAAACCAATTAATAAACGGAATATGGTTTGCATACACATTTGGCCAAACCATGCACAAACAGTGTGTCACTTTTTTACTAAGAAAAATATCTATAATGGTTGGAGGATAATGAAATTCCAAACCATACCCTACCCATGTTCCCCCTCTACCCTGGGATAATGACCATCACAATATATAGTACATGGTTAGGTAATTCATTAACTACACATTCACTCTACTCCCTAGAGACATGGAGAATCCCACATGATTTTTCAAAACCATAAATCCTTTTATGCATGTTTTTTTCAAGCCGTTCACCTCACATTTACCTCTAAAAACTAGAGTATTATGTATCTACCAATAACTAGATGCTCCTGATCCCTGTTTAATGTCATTAATAAAACTTATATGGATAAAATAAAGGTTTATTAATAAATTAAGGAGATTTGAACATTAACAATGTCATGATTGTATAATATTTTCCCCTTAAAGAAATTATTCTCAGAATTGTCCATCCAAGGACGATGATGAATTTCCTATGATTAACTCTTCCCACTGACCACATACATCAGCCTCACACACCTAGATCCCTAATGTAAATGGAATATCTTACATAACACCCATACTAGAGTAACTAACAGGACAATAAGAGCCTTCATTCCCTTATCAACGATACAAATAGGATTCTACCTACAGGACACATCTATCAATAATTCACCCTTATATGTTTCCAGAGTATGAGATTGGTTTGATTAATAAAAGAAAAACTATTATACATGGATGAAATTATTGATGGATCTGTACCTATATGGTAACTAAAACTGATGAGATAAAACACAAACTCTCTCTGGAAAATTGAATGACCTGAAATATCATAGTGAAATTATACCCTTTATCCAAATCTATCTATGTACCGGCCTATTTTGGACATGAACTCCTGATTCCATGAATTGTGATATGATTAAAAAAATTATAGACTGATCAGTATCCACCTAGAATTAAATCAAATCTACCTTTTCATGAGTCTCCTTCTTGAGAGGTAATCTAAGAAACACTACATCTCTTCCTCTAACTATAGTAGAAGAGATCTGCATGGCCTCTCATAAAAATATTCATGAGGATCCATCTGTGTAGTCTCATAATATCCTTTTTTTAGGTCAGCACAAAATGTTTGAATTCCTCTCCCATGAAGACAAAAAAATTGAGGATTTATGCCCTGATCATATCTTCTACAACTTTTATATTGTGATCCACCTATCTGTCTATCTAATGGTGGTATGTTGTGCTCAAATTCACCTATGTACCAAATTTCCTCTATAATATATTCCAATCCAATATGTTATTCAAACATCCCTATTTGATAACATGGTTTGAGGAACCCCGTGATGGAAAATAATATCATAGATACAATGAGTCCAAAGATCCTTCCCTGAGAATGTATCTCTAATTGTTAGGGAATGAATGTCATTTTTGGGTCTATACACAACAACGTAAACAATATCACTAACACATGAAAACCTCGGAAAACCAGTTAGGAAATTTATCACAACATCATCTCATTTCTACTAGAGAATGGATAACTGATGCAATATCACTAGTTGCTAGTGTTATGACTTTATATGCTAACATGTTGAAAACCTCTTGAAAAAACTAGGTAATTCACATTTCATACCAAGACACATATACCAGTGATGCCTGTCATGGTACATCATTCTCAGATTGGGATGTACAATGAAGATAAGGCATGAAACACTCACATTAGCTCCCCTCATATGTTTTATGGAACCCATATTCATCCTTAAACACACAAAATTACATTATTAACCATCGTTTAACCAATAGTAAGGTCCTCACCAACAAGACTCTCTTAAAGAACTAGGCTCTAATATTTTTCTTATTGTGTAATAATGCCTCTATCCTAAATAATATATTTCACTTATTATGAAGTGATAAAACACTATCCTTGACCATCCATTACCTTCAAGTACATCTCTGAAAATATTGGTGAAGATTCCACTATTTACTATTTAACTGAACTGCCTCAATTTTTGTCTTCGTGCTCTATTCATCAATTACTCCATTCCAAATTTTGGGAATATAGGAATGCTCGATTTCATCATTCTATAGGTACTGAACCCACATAAATTTCATAATATTAAATTTATGTTATGAAAAAATGTTCTGGAGTCTTTTTTTATGTGTATACCAAAAAAACACCCTCACAGCATGTAATCCTTCTAGTAGTGCATGGAATGGACAACTATGGGTAACTTGATATTGTGTCTTAGATTATTATTTTCATGTCACCTCAACTAAAGAGATCTCTATGCCCAGAATCACTCTTCCTACATCAAAAATTTTCTTATATTGATACCTGATGCATCATAATACACAAGTTGGTTCTTTCTTGACTCTATATAAATTTGGCCCCACAATGATGTTAGTCTTCATTTTAGCTCTGAAAATCTAATCTCATATATATCAGACTATCAAAAAATTACACCCTTCTTAGTCAATCCCATAAGATGTTCTTCTTTTCATAAAAATTCATGTATGATACACCTATAATGTCCTTTTATCCCCATGAAACTATGTATTTCCAAGGTGCCCATGGGATAATCCCAAGAAACAAAAATTGTCACATTCTCTAGGCCAACTAGCACTCTTATCTATGAGATGATATGATTGAGGAAATTAATCTTATCCATATAGAAGTGGTTCTTTTTTAATTAGAAAAAAAATAATGCTCTCTCAGTGTATCCAAAATGTTATCATGTTGTTTTCATGGCCATTTCAATTATGGGAATAAACAATGATATCATTACTGTATACGACCCAAAATGAACCATGAAATAGATGGAAAAATTGTTTCATCAGTTCCATGAGTCTTATTAAAACATTCATGGGGCCAAATGGTGTTACCAGATAATCATATAAACTATAATTTCTACAAAAAGATGAATGAGGTATGCCTGAAGGTTGAATATATACCTATTGAATACCTGACCACAAATCAATCTATTGGAATACCGAAGCTCCCCAGAGCTAGCCAAATATATCTTATATTGGTGAAACAAATAATGGTTATTAACATTTGATATATTTTTTAAATAATCAACATATAGACTAATGGTTCCAATCAACTTTTTTGAAAAAAGGGCTGGTGAACTCTGCAGATGAGTATTGGGTAATATAAACCATTTTTCATAATTTTCCCCTAGCTACCTGTTAAACTCATAAAACTACATATAATCGAAACTATAAGGATTAATGGGTACTGGTGCAGCTCGTGGACATTTCATTCACCCATATGAATAAAAACCATTATCACTTGGGATGTGGAGACCACCATTTGGTGATAATAGTCGACATAGGCACAATATTAAACTAACTATTATTTTCTAAATATGACATAATGTCGGACCATCTAGAGAAAAAATGATCACATATGATGTGACATCGACGAATATTTATTGATCTCTAGGCTCATGTGTACACCCTTCATTCTGATCCTAAATGGAGAATCCAAAATCATAACACCATCAAAATAATTAAAACAGGAAAAAGGCTCTCAGAAGTAGGTACATATATGAGAGAATGAGACTGAAATATAATGAAAGGAGTGGATTATAGTGCTTAGGCTACTCTTATAGTAACTCTCATAATATAAGGCTTATATATTTTCCCCTCTGTTGATGGATGTTGGGAAACTATCATTACTGAGCTATCAGCCTATGAAACAGCCTCACAAACTAGAGGAGACCCACTCTTCTAACATGGTACAACTTGTTCCTGGATGCATCAATGACGACCACCACCACGAAATGAATGGACACCTCCTCATAAATACTAATGAATTCGTTTTCTGAACCTATAACTATATTTTATTCCCTTCCATTTTCTACTTGAGGTAAGGTCATGTAGAATTATTTTATAAGTCCCATTATTTTATATGCTCAGAAAAAAAATTAGTCTATATTGCACTAAGTCAACCTATTTATACACCTCCGACTCTAACTATACAATATAGAACTAACATCACTCACACACTGGCTATATTTCCCTTTACAAGAAGCCTCAAACAATCAGTATCATCTAGTTGATAATAAACCACTTGGTTGATATGCTAAACTACCATACTCTGTGATCCTATATTCTTTTGGGTTTTTTTCAATTATATGTACCTTATTCATTATCTCTATAGTAGTATTCAACCAGAAAACATTATCTTACAATAAAAATTCATGATCATGATTTACTTGAGGCGTCTTTACCTTAATGGATCTTCAGTAAGATAAATTTAAAGAAAACATTTAAGATATATGAAGACTATTATATACTCCATAAAAAATATCGTACCCTTATCTATATATATGAACCCACTCTCCCATTAACCTATTAGGGTATTAGGAAATATGAAATCATAAAAACTAGAATTGAAATCCCTTAAAATCCTATCTAGATGTGTATTAGCCCGGTTCATAACATCCAAACATAACTTAGTTTTTTCACGAAGCATATATGTTAGGAGGTTCACTCTAATCTCCAGAGGTGTCACATGATTCAAAAACATGTGTTCAATAGGTATATATTATCATCCATTTTACTGATATACCATGAAAATATCCATGGAATATACTTATAGAACACACATGTTAGCTTTTCCATAGACAACGTAGACAACGGGGTTCTCTGAATGGTCTGTATAAAGTTTACAAAATCCTCAAATAACTAGGAATGAGAAAACAAGAAGGATACTACAATTTGTTCTAAAACAGGTACTACTATACGTTATAATATCATCCCATGGACAACTACCAAATAAAGCATGGTCGTTTCCAAAACCTGTGTGCAGAACTACTAGTTTTGGGGTGGACTATCACTAAAATTCCAAAAACGTTCCTAAAAAATAATTCCATGACAAATTTATCATATATAAAAGAATAAGTCAGGTCAATTCCATTCTATAAACAAGATATACCCCATTTATTATTCATAAATAGATGACATGGTTATATTAAGTGTCCAAAAAAATCATCCACGACAATGCCATATGCCCTCTCTAAATTCAGGTCAACATCATGCTATATGTTTCATAGTACATGGGCCAATATATCTAACAGTGATCATTCAATTACATAATTTAAATTTCATTTGAATTACTATTTTATTTAATTATCTCTATATTTTTTAACAAATAAAATCACTACATACAAATTCTATGGGACCATATAACTTATAAACAGAAGTGTGGCTTCTTTTTAATCCTAACCACAACAAGTTAGAGTCCATGAACAAATGGAACATCACTTAATATTACATAATGTAGTTATTATGGATTAATTTTCATCCTATGAACGATAAAAAAAATTTAATATTTGAGAGGCATAAAAAGTACAAAATATATTTTTCAATATCCGTCACAAAAGTTTAATCGATTGTAATTTTTATATCATAAGTAACTCATAAAAAATATCATGCAGACATGAAATCCATCCTATATGGCATGAAATATGAAGATAACATGAATAATATAAGTTTTATAAAATGATTCATGATTTATAATGTAGGTTACTTATTAAGTAGTAGTAAAATATATTATCTTAAGTAACACCAATCATCATATTCGCTACCCAACTGTGGAATCAAATCAACTATAATAGTCAAAATATAGAATAACATGCCCAATCCTAGTCAATTTGGATTTTCCTATACATTGGATACTCACTCCCAAGTACATCACATTAACATATTCCAAAATAACCCTATTTATCATGTTTTATATCCAAAATGATAAGGAAAAATAGGAAAATAAATGTTAACACCATTGAGAAAACATTGTAATTTCTCAACTTGGGAGCCATTGAATGGTCCGTTGAGTTGATGGATAGTCTCAAGCAAGCCTCCCTATACAATAGAGAATGTTGAAACAATGTGATAGAATGAGGTGGTATAATGGTAATACTATACCCTCGTGACCAAAGTAATGTAGTAGTGTCACATGTGAATAAATAAGATGAATCATAATATAATAAAAGGAAGAAGATAACTGCATGAGACTATAAAAATAACAAATCAAAATTAAATTTTATATGAAATATGATTATCATGAATTTTTTATATAAATATTTTATGTAATACATGGAAACAATAAACCATTAAAATACATGTATCAAAATGAAAAAATAATAAATTTAACTATCTCTCTAAATAATCACGAGTATACATCATTCTTGTGCTTCTTGATACATTGTAATAATCATATCATGTATTATTAATGTGTAACATTCCCTTATCCCAAAATGAATCCATAATGATTGTCTGGGTTCCCAATGGTGACCCAAATAGCAGGTGAGATAACACCAACTAGGACAACATTCATTTTCTATAGCATGTTCTTTTTGAGTATAAATATTGAAGTAGTCTTCATTACATCATTGGATTAATAGTGGTAAAAGTAAATTTTCATTATGAAATGCGATCTTTTCAATCTAAACAAGGCTCCCTATGAAAAAGAATCAAGAACTCATAAAAAATAGGAAACATTATTCATGAAACTATTTATCATGATAAATTATCCAAAATATCCTACTCTATGTAATATAGTGTTAGGAACGAATAAGTCATATTCAAGTAATAATGGAATAGTTAATCCCCATCAATTCCATGGAGAATTATAATGGATACTCTTTAAAGACCATGTTGGATCCCTGGGAGAATGTCGACAAATCATGTCCAACAGGAGTCCATGATAGATTGATCCAAGGGGTAGAAATGTCCTTAGAATCCAAAATTACTTGGATCCATATATTTTAATTTTCCATGGAATTTTATCAAAGTGTGATCCTTGGTGTAGAAATGTATGAGTCATCCACTACCATAATATGGATCTATGGAGAAGAAATTTCCATGAAATCGAATGGACTCAAGATCCATGGAGTATAAATTCCCATCGAATCAACTAACATTATCAATACAAATTCATGGAGTCTAAATTTACATGGAATACAATTGAATCAAGATGTAATTAGAATAAGTATACATGTAATCCATGACCATTATCAACACATCATCTCATGTATATTCACAACCCATGAGGCCATCCAACCAATTCCATGTCACCCATATAGTACTTTATATCATTTAATCCATTTAATCAAATGATGAAAGATGCATAATTCATCTCCATAAGAAAATAATTTAATTCATTACATACCTCACTAAGCAAGAAATATCACACACTTGCAACAGACATATATAATAAAGGGAAGATAGAATGGAATATCTTAGAGGCTCTTTTGAATGGGGAAAATAGCCTCCAACAATATAAATATACTATTGTGTATCCTAAATACATCTCAACCATTTTATCACAAAATTCAATTAATTTTCAAGGAAATTAGAAATGTTTATAAATTTGGAATAATGAAGAATGGTATCTAAAAAAATAAAAATTGATTTTAATATATGGACCACAAATCATACAGTCGTGATAGAACACTCATTCGATATCAACCTCACATTCAATCAAGATCCTAAGAAAATGTAAAACTAGATGCTAACCACTAAAATATGGAATATTAACATTCGCAAAAATAAACAATTTCAATATAAATATAAATGAATATATTTGAAATATAAATGAAGAACTCATTAGTGAGGATCCAATTAGACCAACGATGGATGAAATGGACACCAGATGGAGAATCAGTACCACATCCTAGGATAGGCCTGATATGGGAGATCCAAATCATGGGTCTTATATACATTGGAGATGAATAGAAAAACAGTTATCACATTTTAATAAACTATTTTAAAATTGTAAATACACCCAATTTGAAGGGAAACACATTTTGGCCACCTGGTTCAATAGATTGTGCATTGATCGTGTGATAGAAACTATAAATGTGCACTAGAATGCACATATTTCAAAGCAAGTCTTTCCAAACTATTTATACATATTTTTCACTCTTCTCAAGGTTTACACCCAAAATGGCCTATAGTGAATGGTTACACAAACCATGTGATTCCCACTCACTCCACCTATATGGTGCCTTATAAGACCCATTATATTTTTTTTCGAAAACATGAGACCTCATAGTCATGGTTTGTTCAAAATATGTGCCTTATACTTTCCTTCAAAAATTTTATCTCTAGGCTCCAAGAAAACCCTAGATTCTCCAAAACACTTCCATATGTGATTAAAAAAATTTGTGAGGATAAAACAATTGATTCATTCAAAATTAATGAGATAAATGTTCCAAGAAAGGTCTATGATCCAACAAATCTTGATTAGTTTTCCACAAATATGTCCCTTCTTAAATAGATAATTTTTAATCCCTTAATACACTACCTGGTAAAAAGAAACAAAAAAATGGTGATCATATATTCTTTTTAAGGGTAATAAATGGGTATATAATTGATCACATATTAATAAAATAAGAAAAATGGTATTATAAAATGTGGTTGGGACCATAAATTTATACCGAGAACATAAAAAATCATAATATTGAATTAGAGAAAAAATGTTGGACATTTATACAAAAAATTATAATTGAATCAATGATCACCTTCCATATGTTTAACAACATTAGTTTTTATGATTTTTTTGACTAAATTAATTTTATTTATGGTATTTCCTTATACTCAACACCATTTTAATCAGTCATTATACAATACACCATGATAGTCATTCACTGCATGAAACACTAACTGGTCATCTGTTACACGCTCCTCTAATTTTCTATGAAACAACAATTTATTATTATATTGACTAAAACAAGAGAGCTATAAAAAATCCAAAAAACATAGTAATATGAGTACTAATTACTATTTTTTAAAAAATATTTACCTTTAAAAAAAATTAATACATATTTATAAAAAATATATATATATTTTGTAATTTATTTATATGTTTCGTAATATTAGTTTCTCCAATGAACTGTATTTTTTTGATTTTATTAAAACTAAAGAAATTAATTTCTGAAACATTTAGAAATTTACATTTACAAAATAAATCTAAAATTTGAATTCAAAATATCAATATTATTTCAGCGTGATGTTTTTTGTTTTTTCCCAAATACTTAATTTTTGGATGAATATTGAAAATATAGAATATCAATTTAATACTTTTTTTTATATAATTTATTTATATTGACTAAATTATATTTTATTTTTGTTTCAAAATATTAATTAAATCAACAATACATAATTTGGTTCAATTTTTTCTTTTGGAACAATTTTTTCAATGAAATTGGATATAAAAACATCTCAAACTTTTAAACTTTTTCGCTTAAAAGGTCTTTGTCATGACACGTCTACTAAATAATTTTATCTTAATTGGTGCCACATATGTTATTGGAATAGGGAAATATGGATTCAATATTTATAATAATAATTATTTAGAATTTCTATTTGTTTCAAAAAAAATTTACAGATGAAAATCTAAATAATGTAATTTTGATTATTTCTAATGATTAAGGAAAATAAGTTTATATATGGTGATTTTACTATATCATATGTCGCCAAATTACCATGAAACATGTAAAAAATCCATTGTATGAACCTATTAAGATCATATAATCACATTTATAAAAAGGGCCATTATTGGAGACACAATATGTAAGGGATACCTCTAAGTAGTGTTTATGTTTTTATCCTTACCAGAATGCCACTCCTCTTCCTCTATAAAAAGGCACTCACAGACTCACATACTCACTCGATTCAAGACACTTTGTATTATCCAAAACCTACCCAAATAAGATCACAAAATCACTCCAATAATCCTTTAATCCTAAACTGATGATGAATTCAATAAATTGAAGCCCTTTCTTGCAATATAAAAGGAGTTATCTATGGTTACATTCTTCAACGCACATTTGAGTTTTATTTATTAATATACTACTTCAAGTCCTATTATTTATTTATTTTATTGTTACATCATTATATAAAATATAATGAGATTTTATTTATGATTATTTTTACTCATACAAACACACACACACTTCTATCAGATGATATACTCATTCATCATTTGTGTGAACGGAGGACCTTCGCCTCTTGAACCGATGTAATTCGTTCTTCCATTACAACAATTAATGTTTTTAAATAATGATGTAATATCATTTATTATATGATATTTATGATATTTATGATATATATATTCTCCTATAATTATTATATATCATGTACCTTCATGATATCCATTTTTTGATGTACAATAACTTCATGTTTTGAGGTATGGACTACCGCCACCTCAAAGAGAACACATTCTTTAAAAAATTACATTGAATGTATTAATGATTGTTTAAGTGAACATACATGATATATATGACATGAAAATTATAATATTATGAAAATATATACATATATATATATATATCAATTAAATTTCATTAATTAAAAATACGAAAAGAAATGGAAACAATATTCATGTGTACATACAACCCACCGCCTCCATGAACATTGTATTTAATTCATTATTTATATATTTTTTAAATTATCATAAATATTTATATATTAATTGCATAAAATTATTATATCATGTTCTAAATTTTAAAAATAATTAAGTCATCTTATTAGTATGAGGACAAAGAATAATACATCAAATCATGTACAAAAAACAAAGTGGTTATTATATAAAACATTACCTAAATATATAATTGTTAATAAACAGGTAATATATGGTCATATGAAGTCAAAAATTTTATTATATATAATAAAATTATTTTTTGGTAGATTTATAATAATATTATTTTTTTATACTTCTGGTTTGATCCTGTATAAAGAAATTGAATACACAAGGTAAGGGTTTTCTCATCTCACTTTTATTTCTATGGGATATATGACATATGAACCACATATTATTGTTTTGTGGTGTATATAATTCCTTATGAAATTTTATATAATTAATTTACATTATTTATTGATATTAATATTTTCAATTGATTTTATTATGTCATGGGTATCATGGTTCAGATTTTACTCAAGTAGTAATGGGACTTTTAGCCCCTTATTAATTTCTATAACAAATATGAAATATTCACACATCATCTCTTTTGTGTATAGTATATAATTATATAGAATATATTATATTATTTTTACACATAAGTATATGAGTATTTACATATCCCTTTTATGATTCATTTTTCGTTGGTTTTTATAGTTCAAATGTTATCAAATCGGTAACGTAATTATGTCTCAATTTTCCTTATTTGATACACTACTTATGTTATGCACAAAAAATATTTCACAAGATTCATATAATTAAATTTTCAATTTTCAATCATGTGTATAATTATTTTCTTTTTTTAAGGGTCATGTAATTTTATTCATTTATGGAGATTTTTTTTCAATTCTACTAACCTGGTAGGAATTTATTACTAAAATCTCATCATTTATCAAGATTGTTCTATAATTGATGAAATATTATGATCCATATCTCCAAAATCACTTAAATTTCATTCGTCTGCTGTTATTCATGGTATATTCATATATTATAACCATTTCCTCACTTTTTTAATTAATTTTATTAATAATGTGTTTTTAAGAAAATATAACTTAATATCTCTCTTTGGTTAGGAATATATGATCTATAAAAACAATGTTTTATAAAAATGTTTTTAAAAAAAATTCTACTATTCTCCGTGATCATTATAATAACATTTTACCCATATTTTTTAAATTTGATCAAAATCATTTTTAAAAAGGAATATTATTCTTAGTTTTTAATTTAGGAACATTTCTAAACGTTTTATATAAAAAATGGAATGTTATGTTTTATAGATTTATCTACCACAAGTAAAAAAAATTATGATCCCATAAAAAACATACATGATTTGTTTTTTATGAAAACTATATTTCCAAATATTCTATACATTCATGGTTTCTCTATATTAATTTTTAATGCTTTGGCGGAATGATTTTTATGGAACTTGTTTCTCTATTATGAAATATATTTTTATTAAACCCATTACTTCTTCATGAGTTACATGATTAGGAGCCACATTTATCAGTCATTGTATATATGCTATTAAATACCACTTATTTTAAATATTATTTATTTGATGAAATGCTTATGAAACATGTCTCTTTTCCATAGGTTATCATATGATGACATGTTTATGATACCCATTTAATTTAATGGGTTGTAACATGATTTAAAATGTTTTAGAACATATTTGTTTGATTTCATTATGAGATGGGTGGGATTTTTGTCTACATCCAATTCATTAGGCAAAGATTTATTTCTCATGATATAGAAATGAATGAAAAAGGTGGTGAAATAGATTCAGTAAAGACTATGTCCACTAAGATAGTAATGTGAGTGAATGTTGAATACAGTGATGTTTTGGTTGTGAACTCATTACAGTAAGATGACCTTTAAAGAATTTCATTCACAATTGTTGAAATTATTTTATATATTTATGTGTCCATCACAATTCTATTTCTCATTCCTATGTTATGATTTCATGAATTGTGGTCCTGATTACCTTATGAAACATATCTTATTAACTGTAAATATTAATGACATGACTCATGGTTATGTATTTGGTATACATAGTATTAAATTATAATGGTACAATATTTTAATCATACACTTATGCTCATGATTATACTCTAATATCTCCCTTTCTTATCCTTAACGAGAATCTAAACTGTCCCATTATATTTTTTTACAATTGGTTATGTAGATATATATTACATATGATGTGTCTATGAAATGTGTGAGTCATTAAGAACCTTGTGGGAGATATTATAGCTCACTTATGTACCATTGATTATGTTTCCATGATTCTAAATGAATTAAACTAATATAGTTTCTAGTTGCATATTTTTCTTAAATTTATTATGTATACAAAAAAATGATGTAATGTTAATGAATGTTAAAAGAGGGTTACTAAGTTTGGTATCGAAGAAAATGTTTAGCTATCCTTGGGAAACTAGGAATAGAGAACCTAAATGATAATTCTAAGGACATGTCTAACGATAAGTCTATAGATAATGAAACGTATATGTAAATGTTCTGTAATTTTATAAAAGTAAATAATGATTGATTTCATAAAAATAAATCCATATCAGGATACTACAAGTGGATGTGGCTATAGAACTGATGTACATTGAATTAATATCCCCAAAAACAACATATTGAGATATACTAGATCGAAAACTGATACAAAATAATGGGCCTTATTGCACACACTGGTTGACACTACAAAGGGATATTCTTTGTAATATAAAAAACATTTCATGAGACATCATGAAGTATTTAAATATAATTTAAATGTTAATAACCTTGGATAAACATAAGGTGACGTGTATTAAAAAAGATATCATAATATAGACATATTATAAATTGTTTTTCATAATTATGTTGTTCCTTGATATGATTATTTTTTCTTACTCTGTCTTTTTTTCATTTAGTCAATGGATGAAATATGAATTATCCATGTAAATTATGAGTGTGATGGTCAATTAAATGATTTATCTCATGAGATTACAAATTCAATGGGAGATTTAATGCAAAATAACATTGTTATACTCACCCAACATTCTCAATAATATAAACATGATGAATTCCCAAATTATCAATGGAGGGAAAACATTATATTGATTCCTTCATGAGGAATAATCTACCACCCTTTAAAAGGTTTTATGATCTATATATTAATGATCAATGTATTAACAGCACTAAAATGATATTCTACAAATCTACAGTGTTCGGAACATGAAAATGTTATTCAGGAAGTTTATCAGGTAGAAGGATAATTAGACTAGTGGTGAACTATAATAAATAATACTATATATAATGATACAATTAGATCCATTGATTGCAATGAAATCAAGAACATATTTTTCCATAAGTAAATTCCCCATATTCTTAAAAAAAATATGGATAAAGAGATCCTTGAGATAATGAAAAGTAATGATGAATATTTTGGTACCTATGAGGGTAATTTCAAGTGACTTTTGTTGTATGATTCTAGTATTATCATCCTACCTATATGTAATGTTTAGTGGTTATTTGGTGTCTTCAACTATGTAAAATAAAGAAATTTTCCATGACAGACATTAGTAGCTATGATGATTTTGTGTGTTATGGAATCAAGGAGGAAATAGAGTTTAGAGTTATGTATAAATCTCTTTGTTTCGATAAGAAAAAAATAGTTAAAAAGGGAAATATAATCCCCACAGAGGGAATACGGTGAACCTTTTCTATGCTCTTATTGTATGAAGAAATATCGAGAATTTTTTTATGAGGGCGCTAATGCATGTATTAACTAAGGAAGGGGTGGTGATCTAGAATTTTATTTCTAAACTAATGGGATGATATTTCCTAACAATATTAATGTAGATAATGATACACATACAAAACCTCCTCTTATTCAGTTCTAGAAGTCTAATGAGAATCATAATTTTTTTATCTAGATCCCAAACCCCAAGGAAAATGATGATGGTCGACATCAATAACCACTTATGTTGAGGGATAAGTGGGAATATTATGAAATCATTTCTTTTGAAAAGTGTTGAGATAAAAACTTATTGAAAGGTAGACTTACTATCAACTCTAGAACTAATATTTTCTTTTATAATTTTGGATCTATCAACATTTCATTATTAAATAGTTTTCTACGGGTATAATAATTTGAAATTAATATTAAATGTGGGATTATCATTGAAAACCACTAATGGTACAATTATTACTGTTGAAGTCTTTGATTGATCTCTCAAAGATGTTTTGGGAATATTTTTCCAGGAAATCTTTTAATTCTACATCCTTTTGAATTAGGTGTAAATTTAGGCCCGGAGTGGCTTTCCCTATATAAATACAACATCAACTATTGTGTAATGTATGTTATGTTTTCTATTTCAAACAAACATATGCTCATTAGTCAATGTGAAAAAATATATGAATTATCTATTGAGATTTCATCCGATGTACGGGTCTAAATTTCCATTTATTGGGGATGAATAGATCAAATGGTTGTGGAAAAATTAGCATTAATGATATTCCTATTTTTAAAAAAACAGTGGATTTTTTTTTCAGAGGAGTTTATTAGAATTCCACCAAAACATGATATTTATTTCATGGTAGTATTCATATCTAGTTCCACAAAAATTTATACTTTATCCCTATATAATTACCTAATTTGAGTTTCAACAATTAAATTATAAACTTCTAGTAATCCTTGATAAGGGTTTCATTCAACCAAGTGTGACACCGTTGGGTTCGCCAGATATTTTTCTAAAAAATAAGGGCACATTAATGTGACACATAGTTTATTATCAATTGTTCCATAAGATTAAAATCAATTAAAAGTATCCTCTTCCATTTATCGATGAATTGTTTGATCAAATGCATGGATCTTAATTATTTTCCAACATTGACGGTCATTATAGAAGTCATAAATTGATGGTCATGAAAGAGGGTATACCAAAGACAAAATATCATCTGAGGTATGGACACTATGAATATAAAGTGATTCATTTTGGTCATAATAATTACATGGTT
Source organism: Viscum album (assembly GCA_963277665.1). Taxonomy (NCBI): domain Eukaryota; kingdom Viridiplantae; phylum Streptophyta; class Magnoliopsida; order Santalales; family Viscaceae; genus Viscum; species Viscum album. Next base: position 1,024,490,005 of record OY728143.1, read on the forward strand.
ATAATTTTGGATTAGATGAATAATGTATTTATTGATTACCATGATCAGTTTCTGGTAGACTTTATAGATGATATTCTAATATAATCAACGATAAATGAAGATAATGAAGACATATTGAAAATTTTAGTAAATACACTAAGGATGGAGAAACAATATAAAACATTAACATACTTTGGGTTTTTTGATTTAAAAGGATTAATTTTTTTATATAATCTCAATAGATGGTATTATGTAGATCCATCAAAGAAGGGGGCAATTGAATGTTGTCTGAGTCCATCCTTAATGTCTGAGATCTATAGTTTTCATAGTTTAGAAGGATATTATCTAAATTTTTTGAGAATATTTTATAGAATATATAATCATCTATCCATGTTTGCATGTAAGGGTTCTATTTTACACTATATTAATGAATGTGAGGAATATTTCAAGGAACTGAGGATAATCTTAGTCAGAGAACTTGAACATTTAATACCTTATAGTAGTGAAAGGTTTTTAATCAATAGTGATGCAACCAAGATGGATTTAGATGTTTTATTTTATGGAATAACATATTTTGGACAATGAATCTCTAAAATTGTTGACTCATGAGAAAAATTACCCAACTCTTAATTGGAGTTCATTGTGATAATTTTTTTTAAAAGATATAATGAATTATCAATATGGAGAAAAGTGTAATATATATTCTAATCATAATAGTTTAAAATATATATTAATATAGATGGAGTTGAACACGAAATAGACAAGTTGGATAAAGTTGATAATAGATAGTGGTTCCTTAAGACATTACCACCCTATTAATGGAAACAAGGTGGCTAATGCTTTGAGTCAAAATAATAATGCTAGATTATCCATGATGAGGATCACCAAAGATCCAATATTTCTAGATTTTTAATGGATGGATCTGGGAATATTTAAGGAAGGGGGAAAATATTATCGTTCTCCATAGAATGTTCAACCCTCAATCCATGTGAATATTAAAAGGGGATTAAAAGAATATTGTTGAGCTATAGAGAAGGTTATAATTTCTTTAGATTACCATTGATCATTATGGAATGATAAGGTACATGAAACATGTATTCATTACTTAGTGTCCATATTTGATGTATATCATAAAGAAATATCATATCTATTCATTCTCTATTGATCCTATAATTATAATTATTTATTTACATATTAATGGATTATTTTGATGGGATAGAATGAAGAATGATATCGCAGGGTTTGTATATCAGTGATTTCTATTCTTGAAATATAAGGATGAAAGAAAAACTTCTAAAAATATGTTGCATCCATTTTCCATAATAAAATAAAAATTGGAGAACATCACTATGCATTTTTTCAATGGACTCCACAAAAATTATAAAGGGTGTAAAAATATATAGGTTGTGGTATGTCTCCAAAAAATTTCATGACACATAATTACTATGAGAGAATATATCCCTCTAGACCATCTAACATGATAATCATTAAGGAAGTGGTAAGGTTGCACAAAGTAATAATTCTATTGTGTTTGATCTGGATCACAGGTTTACCTCAATGTTATGGTGATGTATACAGTAATTACATGATACATAATTGCGTTTTATCACTTATTATCAACCTCAAATTGAAGGTCATCCAAAAATAACCAATTATAACCCTAGAGTAAATGTTGATATCCAGTTAATTGTATTTCATAGGGGATTAGGATCAACACATACCTCAAATAGAGTTTTCAAACAACAATTATTTTCAATCCAGAATCCAAATGGATTCTAATGAATACCACTTGGGGAAATATGTACATCTATAATGGGTTGGGATGATGTTGGATAATGTATAGTTTTGGGAACTACGATTTAATGGTAGAGGCTTCCACAACATATCATGGAAGAATAAAGTCTACATAAAATCTTTGATGATAATTCTAAATGATATCAATATTTTTATTTCACTGATAATTTTTTTTATATAAATATCTACCTATGATACATTAATGAAATTTAAGAAGAAAGGGAATTTAATCCCTACTTAGATTAGCCCATTTTAAATTTTTCACCATATCAGGACAGTGGCATATTTCTAGAAACTTTCACCATATTTTTTCCAATTCCATGTTGTTTTATATATAACTCTCCTAATTAATTACATAAATGACCCTTTTCATGTATGAACTGATAGTTTATACTCATGGTTCACAATATTTATAACATAGAATTAAATGTTGAAATATTTTATCATAAAATTAAGGTTCTATGAAACAATACCATCCCCCTAGTCAATGTTTTGTGGAGAAATCCCTATATAGAGTAAAAAAATGGGTACTTAAGGATATTATGTGTTATAATTAACCACATTTTTTGTATCATAATGATGAATATCTTGGGGGAAATTCATTTTAAGGGGGTAGAATTTCACTAACCAAGATTTTATATACCTTTTTCAAAATAAATAAATGTATTTCACTTTATTTCTATATAATCTACATAATGTTATTATTTCATTATATACTACACCAAGGTAAATATAGGCTACACACAACAATAACATGGTTAGTGTTACACACAACCAAAAATATCAAAAAAATTGATATTGTATTATTATAATTATTTAAAAAGGATGGCTATAACATATAAATAAAATATAGTAATATGAATCATAGTAAATGTTTTTAAAAATTATTTATAATTTAATTATAAAAATTAATCTTATTGATAATAAAATATATAATATTTGGTTAATTCATTATATATTTGAAATTTTCTATTTTTTTCTAATGAACATGTTTCTTCCTTCTATGACCAATAACATACTTAATTATAGATTATTTTTTTAATTTAATTTTGTTAAATAATATTCATTTTTGAATTAATAATTAAATAATTATCATTCAATTTTTTTCATTTTTCATTAAAAATTCATCTTTTGATTAATAATGAATAATAATAAATTTTAATTCAGAAAATTTATTTCTAATTAGATTATATTTTTAAATAATATTTTAATTTTTTTTGAAATTTTATTTAGATCAATTATAAATTAATTAATATAAATAATTTCATCAAAACCAATTTCATGTTGTAATAGAATATTAAAAAATTTCATACTTTTAAACATTTTCGCTTAAAAACCTGATGTCGTGACAAGTTTGCATGATTAATTTGAAATAAATTACTTCCACATATATTGTTTCAAGTTTGAAAATATGATATAAAATTTATAATAATAATTACATATAATTTCTCATAAGGTCTACTATTTTTTGTACCAATAATTTTTGTGAAATTAATTAAAATTAATTACAATGATTAAGGTGAAAACGATTTTGATTTGCGGTTTAACATTAAATTTATTGTCTAAATAATCTAGAAAAATGAAAAAATATATTGTTTTGAAATATTTCGACTCTATACACCATATAGTAAAACATTTTACAGTATTGGAGACACATTATGTAAAGGAGACTTCTCAATAGTGTTTAACTTCTTATATTTACATGAATGACGCTCCTCCTCCATTATAATACTAAACTCACACCTCTCACTTCTCCACACCATTAAAGTCACATTTAATCACAAAAACCCTACAATAATGACCACCCACATTCCTTACTATCAACATAGAAGCATAACATTGGTCATCAATTATAAAAAGGAACCAATTATTTGAAATCTAAAAGGATTTACATGAAAAAATATGTATCATTCTTCATGATGAATTTTGGTTTTACTTTTTTTTCCACCCATTGTGTTTATATTATTTTATGGAGTATATAATAAAATCATTAACATTAATAAATTTATATTTTTTTATGTTATTAGATTTATCTAACCTCACTCACCCTTTCTTGAAATGGGGTACAAAACCATCGTTTCTATGTATGAAAGACTACCACCTCACGAACCGATGGAGTTCGTTCATTCATTTTCCCCCCTTAAAGGTTGTGAATAATGATGGAGTTTATATTATTAAATTATATATATAATATTATTTAATCATTTATTCATTTGGATTTATTATATTACACATAACTTCATGATTCCAATTTTTTGGAAATACGATATCATCGTTTGTCGACATCGGGACTACCACCACCCCATTGAGATGAGAATCATTCATAAATTACATTGAATGTATTATGGGTTGGTAAAGTGAATTTAATTGATATATTTTAAGAATTTAATATAATCTAATGTTAATAAACACATATATATAATTTAATATATTTTATTTAAAATACGACAAGAAAATTGAAATAGTGTTAGGGCGTACGTTCAGCCTACTAACTCTGTGAATAGTGTATTTCATTTCTTATTTATATATATTTTAGATTATTAGTAAAAATTATACATAGAATATATATGGTATTTATATAATTTTTAAAATTATTTTAAAAATTAAATCATTATTTATTTAATAGTCACAATAATAACATGTTATATCATGTGTGAAAAACAATGTTATTAATGCCTGAAACATAACATTAAAACAGAATTGTTATTAAATTAGTAATATATTGTAATAAAAAATATAATACTATATATAATAATATGGTTATTTTTTTGTATTTATAAAACATTTAAATTTAATATATAGGATGGTTGATCATGTAAATATAAATTCGTGATTTAAGGTAAGGGTTTCCATGTCTCACATTTATTTCTGTGAGATATGTGACATATTCACATCTCATTCATATTTTTTAGTGTATATACAACCATATGAATTGTAAAATAAATAATATAATTTTTTCATGATATAAAAATTGTAATTTGATATTATTATTAGATGGGGCCCATGTTTCAAACGTTACTCAACTAGATAATGGTTTTCTATTCTCACTTTTATTTATGTGAGACATATGACATATGAACCACTCATTTAATTATGGTGGTGTATGTAATTTACATGAATGTATTATATAATTATTATACATACACATATAGTTATTTAAATATCCCATATATGATATCTATTTCATGGATTTTTAGGGTTCTAATGTTATCAAATCACTAGTGTAATTTTGCATAATTTTTCCTTTTTGAGACACATGTTATGTAATGAAGCTATATTATTTTACTAGGTGAATGTAAAACCCATTAAAATTTTTTATAATGAATATACTTATTTTCATGATATTTTAAGCTTACTTTTATTTTATTCATTTATCTGCATTTTGGTTTAATGTTACCATAGTAGTAATCATTTTTTTCTAGAATCTCAACATTTATTGAGATTTTTATTCCATTGATGAAATAATATGAACTATACCTCAATAACTCTCACAGATTCTATTTTCCTATTTTTAGTCCCTATATATTAATGAATAGATATTATTTTCAAAATATTTGGCACCTAATATAATTATGAATTTTTTTAATGAGATTTGGATTTCTCCTAATCTTCAGTTGAAAATATCGATTATTTTAAAACCAGGTTTTCAAGAAATATTCTAATATTCCCTGCGATTTTTAAAATAAATGTTTATCTTTATTATTCCTTTTAAAGAAATGTGGTTTTAAGAAGGTTTTTTCCCATGTCATATTCTTATCAAGACACTAATCTAAACATTTTATGACCCAAAATAAATGATCATCATGTAAGAATTTATCCACATCATAACCATAATTTCTTTAAAGCATCATTTTAAAGTTTACTAGAATAATTTTTTTTAAATATTCCATAATATTATTTATATTAACTACTTTCAGAGTAGTTTTTAGTGAAATAGTTTATCAAAAATATTTAATGATTAAATAAGTTATTTATAAAATTTTCAAACAAACACTACAAGTATTCAATGATATTTCAAAAAAAATTGTTTTCCAAATTATTTTCATTCAATAGTTTTATTCCGAAAATTTCTATATTTAAATTAATATTTAATTATTAAATTATAAATTTTCAAGGAAAAATATTTTGAAAAAAAATTCATGCTTATTTGATATTTTTTATAGGAAAATGGTACTCTAACTATTCTGGGAAATCCAATATAATTTTTAAAAGATTTTCTTTTAGATTTTTTCTAGATTATTTTATATATATTTTTATAAAAATTGATTCAAAATTTTTTTCAATCATCCATTATATTTATTCATGGTTACATTCAATGAAAACTGTTATAAAAATTATTTTTGTTTTGAAAAGTAATTCATTTCAATTAAGAAAGGATATTTCCATCAAGAATTAATTTTATAATATTTCCCAAAAATTATGTGCCATATAAGATGAAATACAATGGTGTTACTTATGACTTTGTGGGAATATGATCCCCATTTTACATTCATATTATCTCCCTTAATGATGTATGTTTTGATTGAATGGTGGTTTGTAAAACTCATTTATCTTCCATGGGTTATATGTGTATAAAAATCGTATCTCTTTCATATCTTATATTTTTATAAATCTTGTTTCACATTAATTGTTTATGTTATGATGAAACGATATTTTTTCATATGTTATTATTTTAAAAAATAATTAATAACCATGTCTATTATCTGTAGATTATGATATAATTAAATGTTAATGCTGTCATTTTCATTTCATGGTCTATGATGTGATTTTTGAGGATCTTTTGGAACAAGCATATATGATTATATTATGAAATGTGTTGGACTAATATTTCCCACAAATTAATTGGGTATGTAATTATACATCGTGAGATAAACATGGATGAAATGGGGAGTGATATTATTTTAGTAAAGGACTATTTTCACTAAGACGGTCTTTGGAGGGAACCATGATTACTAAGATGGTTTTTTGAGTGAAATCATTCAACTAAGATTAACTTAGAATCGATTACATGACTATAATGGAAATAATTTTATATTTTTATGCATCTTCCATAATACTATATATTATTTACATGTTATGATTTAAGGGATTATTATCATGATTCACTTAGGAATCATGTCTTATGAACAACAAATATTTCTGTCATGATTTGTGTTTATCACCATTGATATGTAGGGTATGTTCTTATAATGTTATGATCATGTTATCCTAAACTTATTCTCAAGATTATACATACATACCTCCCTAGTTTTCCTTTATCTTGAATATAGTCCCACTAATTATTAGGGTTCCTTTCCTCATGTAATGAAGATATGTATTATCTATGATGTGTATAAGAAGGGTTCAATTTATGTACAACCTAGTTAGAGATAATCAAGCTCTCATATTTATCAGTGTTTATGTTTCAATGTTTCCAAAGGAACTAATGGAATATTTCCTTTGGGAGTTTATTGATGTAATATATTATGTATTAAACAAAAATGATGTAACATAATTGTATGTTAAGCGACAGTCACTAAAATAAGAATATAATGTCGTTGTAATATGATATCCCCAAAGATTGTAATAATTTGGGGATAAATCATAACCATAGAAATATCATATCAATTCTATAAACCACTAAAATTATAGAATGTTTGGCATGGGATAACATTAATTTTACCTATTACAGGCATTGGGTAATTTCATGTGTACCCTATTTTTTGGTATTTTAATATCCTTAAATTTTCATTAGTGTTTTATTATTGGGTAAGCTCTCATGTACCCTCTTGTTTATGGAATTGTATAACCTCCCATTTCACCTTTTTATCATTAATACATTACCAATTCATCATATGGCCATATAATTTCATCCATACCTCTAAAAAACTATTAAATACATTTATATTCTTCTAATAATATCAAAAACACATTCATCAAAAATAACTCATGGGACCGAATGGGTTTTATTGATAGTTCATCATCATAACCATTGTCTATCTTGAGAAAGAGTAATGATGGTATCATTGGATCCTATCCTAATAATAGCATCTGTAACATCAATGGATGTTATCCTAGATAGAATTATTCTTTAATAGACCAATGAAATATTTATTCTTGGAAATTAACCTTTAATTTTTAAATAACATATTAGAATTTAAATATTTCCAAAATATTAAAGGAACCCCTTCATTATAAACAAACCAGAAAACTTGTTAAGAAATACTTAATTAATTTAGCATCCAGGGTGATGATTCATTCGTTTCAATACATGTATGTTAAGAATATGATTTTGGTCATATTTTTGAAAAACATTACAACATACAATGTCTAAAAAAATAAAAAACTATTCCATTTAATATATTTTTAAAAATTCAATAAATTAGTAAATATTAATTAAAAATATCAATTGATAATATTAAAAATAATAATAACATTTTTAAAAAACTTGGACGATTAGAAAATGGTTTTTGACAGAATATAAAAATAAATAAATTTTTCAATCAATACATTATATGGCTATATTGAGCTATTAAATAGAGGAAAATGAGTGTAAAATATGTAATCTCAAAAGTTTACCAAAGGAAAATAGAATTAATTACATTTTTAGAGGTATATAATAAAATATAACCATCTGAATCTTAATCACAAACAATCTCGATGAACAGTGTGATTGTAACACAAATGCCTTACCTTCATTCATAATTGCATCAAAAGTTATTTAACCTCTAGTAGAATCGATATGAATTTATTATATTTAAATAAAATATTCATTTTATTACCTATAATATCATATAAAATCCAGATATTATGTTAATACACAATTTAATTAATAATTCCTTACTATAGTCCATGTGTGTGGGGGTTAACTATTTCATTTTTTATTGAAACACTCATTATGTGTTTTCAGATCATTTACTTTAATCATTGATCCATGATATACATAATTTTAATTATGAAATTAATATCATTTATATTCCATATATATATAGGTAAATTTATCTTTAAAATATATCGATAGAAAAAATAATGACCCTAGTTATAGAGATGGTAGGTTGTACATACATGTGACTTTTTTTTCAATTTTCAATAGATGTAATTAAATAATGTAAAAAAAATACATAAAAATTTTAGAAACATTATTATATCATATATATCATATATATATATTTTTTGAACATATTCTTATAACATTCCATGTGAAAGAAAAAAAGAAAAAAAGATTCACATATATTTGTGGAGGTGGAAGTCTACACGTATGTATGAGCAATATTATCATTTTTCAAAAGATGGGAAAGAGATTGTAGATTGGTGGTAAAATATTCATAATAAAATTTTATTATACTGAGGACAATTAATTTATTATTTTTTCTATCAATATAATATATTTTTAGGAGGTTATTTAATATGTGAAATGAAAGCGATTGGTTAAGGTGATTACATCGTTATTGAAAGAACCCCTTTAGATCTCGTCATAAGAACACATGGGTGGGAAATATGGAAGAAAATAATATATATAAATTTTATAATGTTAATGAGAAGATAAATGGGAATTTTATGATTGAGTTATAATTCACAGAATGGTGTAACGAAAATTAAGAAGGGTTTTCATTTTATAAGGGTTTGAAAGTGCAAATTATGAATTAATAAAAAGATGAATATTTATATAATTAATTGAGATGAAAAATGTTTTGAAATTAATAAGGATTCATAAAAATAGAGTATAAATGTAATTAGAAAATGAAATTTATTCCATTTTTTGTTTCATTTAAAAAAATGTACTCTCTTTTAACCCCTTTCTTATCCAATTTTAATTTTAATCGTGTTAATGGAGTATTAATATCAAATTGTTATAATTTAACATGTATGGTAAAAATAAAATCAAAAATTAAAATGATATTATATTTTACCCTTTTTTCTCATAATTTTCCCCAATAATATATTTTTATTATTTATAAATAGTATAATATAATATTGTTATCCTAATTAAATTAAATTTCATTACTAGAAAAATTGACATAATTTGACATTGAAAAAAACATGAAAACATGGGAGACTACTATATAAAATTTAAAACATAACTAATAAGATATTTTTATCTTTAATATTCATGGATAACAATAACTAAAAATTAATTTATTACTTTCAAAATCGGTGATATTATTAGTTTTATTTTTTTTATTAATTGAATAAATATTATATCAACATAAAATACGAATTTAAGTTAAATATATAATCACAAAAAATTTGAAATAATTTACCTTGATAAAATATTATATTATATTTCAAATAATCATTTATAATATTACTTATCGTTTTGTAATATTTGTGTATAATTTGGTGTGATAAAAAATTCAAGAGAATGAAAATATTTATTTATGCTTTGTTTGAATTAATATAATGGTAATAATCAATGAAATATGGATCAAAGATACCATATACTCAATAAATATTGGGATATTCCCAAAATTCCATTCATCTAATTGTATAAATTAATTTTCTATATGAATTTTTATAGAAAAACCAAATTTTTAACATCGTTTTACACATTTATCACATACTTATTTAGAATAAATTTACCAAGGACATAATTCATAAGGGACAAATAATATATACCTTTTTATAAAACTATATCATTTTTATCTAAAATATGGAAAACATTTTTCTAGATTCAATTTCTATGTGTAGCTAAAATTCATAAAATAAGTGCCCAAAATAATAAAATTCCTTTTTTAAGAAAAATAAAATTTTAAACATAATATTGTATATACACTCATATATAATACCTAGAAATATTATTAAATTATTTTTAATACGTTTTACTAAAAATATTATATATAATTTCTATTAAAATAATTTAAAAATATTGATTTATTTAATTTATTTTTATTAAAACTAATTAACATCATGGAAAAAATAATACATTCCTTTTACTTTTAATAAATTATTTTAATTTTTATTGATTTATAACCATTTAATTCACCTTTTACATATGGAAACCATAATTGTTTCATAATTATTTAATTCTTTTGATACAATAAAATCCAACATCTTGGAGATAAATATGAGGTTAAATAATAATATTTTAATAGTATATCGTGGTCCATCTAAACAAAATGTGTTATGTGTCATAATATGTCAAATGAAATGAATTTTTTATAAATAATTTACATTAAAATAGTGGTGTATTACAAGTAAATAAAATAAATAAATATAAAAAAATAGAAATAGTTGTTAGGAAATTATACCACACTTCAAGGATTATCGCATTTTCAAATGCAAGTAAACATTTTATGGGTGTTATTTTGTGACCACAAGAGCTTAATATATGTTTCTCAGTGCATATAGAGGAGGGGTGTATATAATTTGGTCCAATGTTATAGATTTTTTTGTGATGGTATGTGACGAGTTTTGTGCCACTTTTAAGAGTTAAATAGAGTAAAATTTTTGTACAAACACACAACATTGTCATAATTGGAAACCAATCTCATCTAATGTTACTATAAAATTTTGAAATAATTAATTGGAAAATATATAAGTTTGATAAGAGCCTCAAAAATTCAATTTGATACATGTTTTAGTCATTTTATCCCATTTATTGATCAAGTGAATCGTTCTTACCATTATATTTTTACCATGGAAATGAGTTTTTACCTAGCAAATTTGTCCACTATGAAAAAATAAAATTTATATATTATATAATATAGACCAATTTATTTTAAATTTTAAATGAATTTTTTTGATTGAAATTTTTAGTGTCATTAGAATTTATTTTATACTACATAATGTATAATGTATTATTTTTTAAAAAAAATATATCTTTAATTATTAAATTTCAAATGTTGGATTATATATAATGTTTATTAAAATTAAATAGTAAAATATATAATTAATATGTTTTATTATATAGTTTTTTTACTAAATTTCTTATTCATACATATATATTAATAATTCCATAAAATTTATGTCATTTATAAAAAGATTGGTATGCAGTATTCAAATAAAAATAAAATGATTAAAAAATCATAAAATATAAAATAATATTATATTTTTATTACAAATATAATAATTATTTTACTATTATGAAATTATATCCCCCAAATCATAGAACTCAATATTAATGTAAAATCAAAAAATATAGAGGAAAAAAACTATAAATTTGATAATGACTTTTTAATATGTTAACTATTAAATATTATCATTTCTTATCATTTATTATTTTTAAATTTGTAAATATTTTATTCACGTTATAGATTTATTATATTATTATTTAATTATAATATACATAGTTTCTTGAATTGGAACATTAATTTTAGTGAAGTATATTATTAAGAATAATAGTATTTTTGTGGATTTTTAGGTATATTAATTAAATTAAATTAGTATTAAAATCATTATTTGCTTTTATTACAAACATATTTATATTTTGGCTACATATATACGTTGATAAAATTCTACATATACCTTATAATGATCTATAATTGTTTGGTTTTGGTGTGGAATGTGATGGAATCAATGGAACAAGATATTTATTAATGGAGGATAACAATGGTTGTCAAAATAGAAATCGTATTTTTATAAAATAATATAGTGGAAAATAAGAAATTATTATTCTTAGGGAATGGAATGTTTATCATGATATTGAAAATAATAATCTATGGACCCATAATATGGGTTTAAAACATTTGTATGAGTATGAATGGTATGTAAATGAAAATTTGCAGCATCCCCCAAGAGTTAAATCTTGATACCATCTTCGAACCCTATGAATTTTCTCCATCCTACCTATGTTTGAGGCCATTAAATTACTATTATACCTAACTACGAACAATTCTCACACCCATGAATGATCATTACAAACATGAGTAATAATCCCAATAGGACAAAACTAGTGATTCCTTAACATAAGTGTACATTCACGAGTATAGTAACCCCAATATTTCATTTATAAATAATACATATTATTAGTCGAATATTAATTTCCTATCACTATGTTCCACACTAAAAACATAAATATTATGGTTCTTGAAAATTGTTTTTACATTATCATCTTTTACATAAATGATATACATTGATTAATGTAAAATATTTCTTACTTTTCACCCTTCTTATAAATATAATAATTAAATCCTTTTTTTTATCTTGCGGAAGAAACATATGAAATTGTTTGATCAAATTCCCAGACACAGGTATATTAAGATATATAAATTTATGATAAAAAAATAGTATATTACAAGAATAAGGGTATGAGGACATGATCATAACACATAAATTCCATACCCAATCATGGCATGGTCTTTAATCAAGAATCATGGTATAACGTTATTTAATAGAAAGAGTGATAAGTCAAATGTTCACATAATCATTAATTATTAGTTTTATATCATTAGAATATGACATAATAATATATATATAAAATTTCATACACATAAGCATATAAAATCATTGCATTCTTCAATTTTACAGCATAGGATTTCATAGTTGATTTTGTTCAAAACTCATTAGATCCTTTTCAAAGTGAAGGTTCTCTATATACAATATATTTTTGGAGGATATCTCTTATTAATCATGGTCTGGTCCCCATTCCAACCCATATTCTCTCATGATATATCCTTCGTTACCAAATTTATTAATTTTATATATAATTATAAGACCACTAATAACAGAATGGAAACCATAAATATGTGTTGTATAATTTTATTAAACCAAAAATGTTTTATATTTTGTATATATAGAAAATATGGAATAAAATAGATGTTGAAAACATACAAGCCTACATTTGTGGGGTTCTAAAGAAGTGATGTTTGAGAGCATCAACTCAAAAAAAGTGACTCCCATATGGGAGAAACTATCTAAGGCTAGTAAAAATAAGAATATAATAATGTTGAGATTCTATAGAGGAAATGAAATCTTCTATAACATTCCACTCCCTCAATGAATGGAGGATAGTTATTGATCATTTATCAATCTCTTGGAGCAACTGATAGAAGAGATGATGGACCAAGGAACTATTGTCTTGCCTAAGAGTGCATTAAAAATTTTCACTGAGTTGGTCTCGATCTCTATAATAAGAATATTCTATTAAATGCATTACAAGAGCCCATAAAGCATAAAAAGTGTCTCCTCTTAGAGAGAATAACCAATATCCAAAATGATAGAGAAGGTCTCCATCACTAATCCATAACTATCACTAGTGATGCCACCACTGCATATAGTTCCCATGCAGCACGAACCGTCTGTATTCATAATTATCATTAAAGAGGGATATGTCCATCTTACCCATGCACATTGGGAATCAGAACTCAAATTGGATAATTTATGATGAGGAAGGGTCAAAGAAATGGAAGGGGTAGCCACAATGTCTTTAGGATACTTGAAGAATTCCAAAATTAGTTTGTGGCACTTGAAGAGAATACCCATTTGAGTTGGTTCCAGACTACTATGATGTACAAAATTTCTTGAGTACCAAGGAATCCAATAACTAGCTATGAAAATGGACCCTCATGCCTTTTGTTCTACACTAGAACTGTCCACCGCCAGGATCCATTTTTTATGGTAGAGATCAACAGTGTAATATCGACCAGACCAGCCTGTCAATAGGCTGAACGATATCTATATACATTTACCCTAGTCTTTGTAGAATAAAATATGTTGTGCCTATTTATGTTGTGCCTCTCGAAAGAAAAAAAGATTTAAAGCCATTATAACACCTCTCCACGGAATATTTTCATCTGTGAAATGTGAGACATGTCATACTCACCAGACAAGGAACATAAATTTTGAAGGGATACACTTGCTCCATAATATGTCACCCCATGGTCATGAGTAAAATTATAATATTTAATTTTAAGGACGTGGAAGATACAGAACGTACATGCAGCTGAGCTTGTGATCACCAACATTTCCATGTCGTTATATAGGGAGATACTATCAAAAAACTTCATCTGAGAACCATTTAGTGTGGTCCGAATGAGGCGACCATAGTCACTGGATTCCATGAAATGATATGTTCGGAGTGGTACATAAATGAAATCCTCGGATAGAACCTGACCAGTTATTATGCATCTAACTTCTGACTGCTTTTCCCACAATCCACCAGGTTTGAAACTAATGGAGATGTATATATGGTAGGATAAGCTAAAAGAATTTGGATGTTTTACATCTTGTAGAAATCCCCTCAAGATCATAAGTGGTTTTAATATTTTTCCCCCATAATAAAATCCCTCAAGAACCACCAAGGCCATCATGGCATGAAATCAATACATTGAGTAAGAAACACTCATCAGGTTGACACCCCCTTCCACCACATGATTAGCCATATAATTTTATGAAGCCCAATAAAATTTATGTGTTGGTACCCACACCATAAGAAACACAACACAATAGATTCAATGTTGGAGATTTCATTCATTGGGACCTTGAGAGTAGATATTTTAAGCATCGAAATGGAAGATAGAACTGAGTTGATCATCATGATTCTATCACCAAAGGATAAGAGTCTAATTTTCCTCTTTACAATGTACGTAGTGATTTTATCTTTGACCAAGTCAAAGTGTCTGATATGTGGGGAATTAGGGGACACTGGAGCACCCAGTTATGTCATATGGAATTATCCTTGGTTCATAGAAAGTCTATACTCTAGAAACCTTTAACAGTCATCCATGTATTTGGGGGGAGAAAATAAGAGACTCTTCTCCCGATTAACCACTTGAACACTTAATCTACAATAGATTTCAAGAGATTAATTTACCCCCTGAATGGATCGCCTTTTACCATTGACAAAGTGGATTGTGTCATTGGAAAAAATCAGATGAAACACACCCACATAAGAAAGATTTTTGCGATCAGGGGTCACATTAAAAAGAGAGATACAGTGATTAAGGTAACGACTAATGAAATATAGAGCAACGATTAAAATAGGTGGGGAAAGAGGATCCCCCTACCACATACCACAATCCACACTGAAAATACTAAACTGATCACCCATAAAAGAGGTGTCCATCCAGGGTGAGTTGATGTTGGGAAAAAGAAGGTCAATAACCAAAGGAGCGAAGATCGTGATTGATAGATCCCTTGTAATAAAAACCCATTTAACTATATCATATTTTTTACTCCTATGAAGATTAATGAACACATTTCCACCTAGGGATTTTAATTGATGTCACTAATAATTTCTTAGGCTATGGTAATTTCCCTTGGATGTATCTTATTTTCGCAAAACACTATTGTGTCGGGGATACCCATCAAGGAATATTTGCAAACAATAATGAGTTCAAAATTATAGCCAGAACATTATAAGGAACGTTACACAGACTAATAGGAAAATATTGGCTCATTGAAGAGGGAGACTTATATTTGGGAACATGAACTAGTTTAGTTGCACATTCCACCTGGGGGAGGATTCCTCCTTGAAAAGAAACTTCAATAGCCCTTATGAGGCTAGTTTTCACATTATCCTAATAAATTTTAGCATCTCACCCCATATCAATGACTTGAGAGGGCCGAGGAATGCTATTTGACCATAAGAGAAATTCACAATGTGCAAAAGGCTGGAAATAAATGTTTAGGTCATTGAGAATAAATTGGGGAAAAATTTTCCCTTGAGATACAACCAACCAACCAAACAGTCCACTAACAACAAAATATATAATGCATGACAACAAAAAAACAAATCCCACGCCTTACTATAATACAACCCAAAACACCACAAGAATACCGAAGAACCAATACAACCAATCACAATAACAGAGTACCATGTCGCAGACAAAACCAGAGAACCAAAATAAACCAAGACTCACTCCACAGCTCCACACCAAGCTTCATGCTCCAAGCACCACCACATATCCTAAGAATCACTATTAACCACTATCCAAGATGTGCTTTACCTTTACCTGTGTCCCGGAATACAACATCTGCAAAAGAACCCAAGTTCCAAAGTAGAGGGTGAGTACTAAAACTCATTAGGTTTTTACAAAACTACATCCCTACTCACACCAATAGGTTAAAACCATTAGCATATTTATAATCAGTAGTTTATATAAAACATTAAATAGTACAACCATTACTAAAAACCAAAAAACCCTTACCAATCCACCTTTTCCAAAACCATGAAACCCATGGAAAACCCCAACAACAATTCTATAATCCATTTCACCATTTCACATTAGCACAACAAATTCCATGTTTCCCAGAAACACACATCAAAACTATCATTACGGTGGGACTTCCACCCATCATGTTCACCCCATCTCCAACTAGTAGTACTTACCAACCACTTCCAATAATGGTGTTTCTACCTACCACTATACATCACCTTTTTAAGTGAGACTTCCTACCCACTTCCATAATGGGGGGTTTTCCGACCACTCTCCACCACCTGTTATAGTGGTCATTCCCACCCACTTCCACACAACTCAACACAAGTCAAAAGGATTAATTAACTAACAATCACTAAACTCCTTGGTCACACCAATACACACCATCATTACAATCACATGCCACTACACTTCAATGAATAACCCATTTATTGAAATCACCATTTAAACATTTTCTAAGAAAAACAACATTTCAATAAAACAACATCTTTATTGTAAAACATTATCAACCACCATTTTCACAAATAAATTCCACCTACCCATTTTAAAACATTTATTATAAAATAAAACATCATCATTGATTCACCACAAAGCCCCCTTTTTCCCTCAAATCACCAACACATCACAAGGAACATCTGAAAAACTTCACACATCAAAAACATAATTAATTTTAAAAAAACCAAATTTATTGTAACCAAGATTCATGTTCTAGAAATTTTTAGTCATGAAATAAGTCACCAATATTTAGGGATCCAATGAAATCGACCCATGAGAAACTACACCATAAATCCGAGAAATGCACCACCGAATCATCTCTATATCCCCTTCCCTAACATCCAAAATCATTAAATTCAACACATATGGCATCCACAACCCTTGATAAAAATGCATCAGATTTAGATCCTGAAAACCAAGATTGTTAGAAGAGTACATCAAGAGGAAACCAAATAAAAACCAAGATAAGAGACTTAATTTGGAGAAACCACCTTCAAACTGCCTTGAAACCCCTTTGATTGGCTTCCAAAATCAGTGAGAGAGCCCCTCCAACTTTTTAGAACAGAAAATCCCAAGTGAGGGTAGAGTGGGTGAGTGTTTGGACTGATATGAGGTAACACCAAGGGAGCCTACATTTAAAACCATATTTTTATGTGGTTATATGGTTAGTATGCACGGTTTGGAAAATTTTGTGCTAACTGTGCGCATGAAACTGTTTCGAGAGAAGGGATCAACACTATTGCCTCACATGATTTTCCAAACCGTCCAAAGTCTAATGTCTCTTGCTCTACAATTTTTTAGAGGACATTTATGGTTTCCTCCAACTTTTCTCAAATAGTTCACCTTTAGAAAGCCTCCAAAAAAATTTAAAACCATTCTAAACACTGCCAACCTCTTTCCAACTCCTCCTAACTACATAGAACACATAAAAATCCATAAAAATGGCTACATACCTGAAACCAAGGGTGCTACATTTCCCCCACCATTGTACATTCCATCCTCAGAATTTATTGAAACATTGCTTTTCCGAAAGAGCCCAGGGCATTGCTCATCCATATCATTCTCCCACTCCCATGTCTCCACTTGAATCTAACCATGCTAGGACAAAACATGAACTATTGTGATTATTTTTCAATTCAAGAGTTTCTCTTTCCTATCCACAATATGCACTGGAACATGCACAAATGAAGCATCTGGTTCTACCTCAACATGATCCCAACGAATCACATGGTCACGATTTTATTGATAATTTTTCAACTATAATAAATGAAACACATTGTGCACCACACTAAACTGTGGTGGAAAAGAAAAATGATAATACACCTCTCCAATCCGCTCAAGAATCTCAAAATGTTCAAATATACCGTGGAGATAACATACCTTGCATCCCAAATAGATGATGTCCCCACCTATGAGAGATTCTCAAAAACACATGATCACCCAACACGAACGACAAAGGTCATCGATGATGGTCCGCATATGATTTTTGATGAATATTGGACATCTCCATCCTCTTGCAAATCAGCAAAATCTTATCTATAGTCTCATGAAAACAGTTAAGTCCAATCATCTAAGTCTCACATATTTCCACCTAACATAGTGGTGAATGACTAGGGCGCCCATACAAAGGCTCAAATAATGTCATATTTATCGAAACCGGATAACTTTTGTTGTATGATAACTCCACCAACAGTAAGTTCTCATCCAATGAACCATAAAAATCCATCACACAAGCCCATAACATATCATGCATGGTTTTTATCATTCTCTCTGACTGGCCATCCATCGGTAGATGATACACCATGCTCATAGTCAATTATGTTACAACGGGTTGCAGCACCGATTACAAAAAAATGAGATGCGATCCTTGGATCTTAATATGATACAATCAAAACCATAACACCGTGCTTCATTTACACCTACTGGAAATAGATTTTTTGTAGGTCCTCCACTATTTGAGATTCACAAATCGGGATAAAATGAGCTGAATTTATGAGATGATCCAAAATCTCCAATATGGAATCATATTTCATCACAATTCATGGGAGACCGATCAAAAAATCCATTATTATTTGATCCCATTTTTACACTGGGATAAGTAAAGACTGAAACATGCCTACTAGCCACTAATGCTCCGCCTTGACTTGCTGAAAAGTCAAGCATCTTGAAACATAATCAGCCACATACCTTTTCATCCAAGACCACCAAAACTACACCGTCAATTCCTTATACATATTTTTAATTCTAGGAGGGAAAACCCACCTGGAATAATGATAATCCTAGAAAATTTCTTTTTAAAAAGCCACTGGTTCATGGAAGGGGCACTTACCATTGGGGGAGTTATCCTATAATAACATTTATCAACATTCAATACATATTACTCTGTTTGAGGATTTGTATGGGCCTTTGAGTCGTTCTCCACAATGTTGGGCGGAAACAGGCGAGGAATCAATGATCATACTGAACCTTGTCCAAGAGAATATGAAGAAATTATAGTTAATCCAGAAGAAGATGGATATGGCTCAAATTATTCAGAAATCATGTGTGGACCATCGTCAATAACTGTTGTCATTTACGGTGGGTGATCATGTGTTTTTTAGAATCTCCCCTAGGTGGGTTTATTGTCACTTTGGGAAGCAGGGAAAGTTATGTGTGAGTTATATTTTTCCTTTTGAGATAATTGAGAGGATAGGATAGGGGGGTTATCATTTGGATTCATCACCATGGTTTAGTAAGGTGCACAATGTGTTTCATGTGTCGCAATTCAAAAGTTTATTGGATGCTTCCTTTGTGTATGTTGCAGTGATGATTGTGGATTAGAAAGAGAGTGTCATGCATGGTAAAATAATCGGTTTAATTAGTGTTTTGTAGTAGCATGTCTGGATTCAAGAGGGGAATTGGGGGTGGGAGAAAGAGATTAATGAGTAATGGCCCAATATCTTTCATCAATGCAATCATTCTCTACAACAAAATCTTTATCATTTGAGTAGGACCCATCCTACATTAACAAAATAGAACTGAAAATTTGGCATTTTTCTATGATAAATTCATGAAAGTAGGATGTATTGTGGTTGCCTTGGAAAATAAACATGGTACGGGACTCCTCTCTTGCACCACATTCCTTCTTAAGTATAATATTGGGCAATACGTCTTTTTACATCAAAAATCCACAAAAAATAAATCATCTCAAGCCTTTTATAGGTTTAATTCAAGCTGGTATATCTCCCTTTTGATATTATCTAAGGTTATGTCAGTGGTGGTGGGGGTATAAACACTTTTTTCCAAGGATATAAGTTGTGACATCAATCATCTTTGGTTGTTGGGGAGAGAAACCCAGGGGTTTCCACTACTAGAGGAATCTCACAATCTCTTGAAAATGTCATAGAAAGAACGGTCATCTACCCAGGAAGATGAAAAACAAAAGAGGGGCTGATGTTAATTTAGGCTATCAATAAGACTCTACGGTCTGAGTGGTCTGAGATCCCTCACACCATGTATAAGACTTGGATATCAAGAAAGGATGTGAGGGGAACTCCAATAATTATGCAGTGATCCAACTAACTCCAATATCTATGGTTTCTTTGTTGGTTGTTACACTAGGTAAAAGCATAACCAGAGAATCCTGTTTTTTTTTGTTCATTGGGATCCATGAACACGGTAAAATCATGACTATGTCTTATTGGAAAAGGGCATGGTTCTTTTTTCTCCTATATACTAGACACAACATTTAAGACACAGCCCAAAATCCAAGGGGTGTCTCTTGGATTTACATAACATAAATAATCCCATAAATATTCGCGTCCAGGAACATCTCACATATCATAGAAAACTAATATCTGGGCTTCCCTATATTCCACCAAAATCATTATATTGATGTGTTACTCAGAAATGGAAACCAGATTAATGTAAAATCCCCATTTCTAGAATAGACAGATTTGAGAGTTCAAAGTAGATCCATGTAGATACCACGAGCTATCATGTGCTGAGGAAAATAATAAATTTTATCATAAAATTGTGTAGGTTCAATAACTATAACTAATGAAACTAGGTGATGGAGAAATTCATTGGAGATAAATTCAAATTTTACCTCTGAGCCTAGGCCTCAATCATTCCAAAGTTGAATATTATTCATTGAAGGAACATGTATAGCACTAGACCCATACTCATAGTCCTTGTATTTCTTAGAGGGTCTGATTTTGGATTCTTGTTTTGACTGATACCTTGCCTTTATTATACATGATGAAGGGAATGCTCAAGAGGAAGGAATAGATTCAATCATCAAGACATTCAATGTAGAAGGCATTTTACTCGATGGGGAGGGGAATTGAATAATCACATTAAACAATTGAGGAGGAGAACTGATGAAAGGATAGGATTTATTCATGATGTTCTCAGAAGAATCCCCTGGATGATTCTCTAAAATTGAAGGAACAATACAGTGATGGGGTGTGTCCCTCTAGGGAAGATTGAATATAACTACACAGCATAAAGAAAGACAGAATACATAAACATGTGGGTCTAATTGTGAACCAGAACCATGTCAAGGCAAGGCAGAGTCATATCCATCATAAAGATAAGATCAGAA
This sequence comes from Viscum album, assembly GCA_963277665.1. Lineage (NCBI taxonomy): Eukaryota > Viridiplantae > Streptophyta > Magnoliopsida > Santalales > Viscaceae > Viscum > Viscum album. Next base: position 1,024,511,932 of record OY728143.1, read on the forward strand.
GAGGAGGAAGCTTCTATGCACAGAGGAGTGGGAGGTAACAACAATTTCTTCCCCCAAACATCTTGACATGACCAGATATGGGTAAGAGGATCTATAGAATCAACATCAGGAGTCATAATAGGGAAGTGAATGAAAACCTCACTAGGAATCTTTTCATTGCAGGACATATGGAACACTAGGGTGGAATTACCTTTGAGATAGAAACCAGAACAAAAATGCGGATGGAAGGGGTTAACTAGTTCTTGATACAATCCATCCATCCCATACAAAACAAACAGATTCTTGGGAGGAGGAGGATCTATGAGGTCGATCTCAACACAAAATCTGGTTGTAGCTGCATCTTCAAGGAGTAAGGATCTCTTATCCCCATAGAGGAAAGAGCCTAATGATTCCCCGATACAATGCTGGAGGCCATGAACCATGAAGGGTAGTGGAAAACCAAGAAGATATATCCATACTACATCCATTGGAATGTATACACCTAGATGTGCATATATGGACCACCTGAGAAGGGAAAACTTCCGGCATCTAACAGATCTAGGAAAATACCCATTGAATTTTGATATTAGTCATTCAAAATCTAAAAATATTTGAGATATTAATGAAATAAGTTTCATTGAAAACAAAATAAAATATATACAATAATCATCAAGTAAATTATTATTAATAATAATTGGATACTAGTCATTTCGATTAACGTTGAATAAATAATTCCTTTCTAATATTATGTAAAATGATAGAAGTCCCACATTTAGAACATGATATTTAAATTCCATTTATAAATTTGTAAATATAGAGAAATATATTAAAATATATTACCTTATATAATATTTTTTAATTGTTAACATAATATCTAAATCATTTTATAGGGATTATGTAAATAGAAAGAATATTAATGATTTATGTGAAAAAAAAGATCGATTTTTCTTAAAAATATTATTTTTATATCTTGAGTACATATAAAGAGGAAAATTAAAGAGAAATTTTAATAACTTGAAATAACTATTGTGTAGTAAAATATAAAATGTTTTTTAGTGATACTTCAGAATTCATCATTGAAAACATTAATCATCAGAAATCTCAGTAAGAATGATATTGTAAAAAAACCCATATCCCAAGTCAATTTTTCTTCAGAAGCACTGTAAGATCCAATATAATAAATATTAATTTATTTAAAATATATTAAAGAACACTATTCATACATATGATATAATAATTCTATTACTTATTTTATCTTATCACTCATATAATAATAATCCTTCATTATCACCATTGTTTTAGTGTTATCTACTTCTTTTTTAGGTAATTTTTGGTTTATATGTTTTTGTGATTTATATTTTTCAATAATTAGCTCATCTAAATATTATTATAAATGATATAAATGTAATATATATTAATATTATACATATTTTTAACCATTAAAATAATGTAATGATGAGAAATTAATTACATCACCATGTGGACACATTAGTTTGTATTTACGAACAAGTGAGGTTTCCATTTTATGATTGATGAATTGAATGGAATGAAATTAATAATTAATCATTTAGACACCATTATGTTTTAATAATTATCATATAGATATATATATTTAATAATATAATAAACACCCATAAAATATGGTTATTTAAAATTAATCATATCGCAACGTGGAGGTGGCAGACCTCACGTACTCATTAGTGATAATTTTGTCCACCATTTGATGGATATGGGGTGGTAAATGTCTATCATATAGAAATAATAAAATATAATTTTATTTAATATATACTAACAATTATTTTTATTTATTAAAAAATTTAGTTGTTGTAGAAGATGACGTAATATTAAAATAGGTTCGTTAAAAATAATACCAGATCAGTGAAAGGCCTCATTTGTATTACAACTTCTGGATTAAAGGATTAATATTAGGAGTTGAAAATAATTTATATAGTTGATGAGTTCAAGATATTTTATAAATTATTCATTTTCTGAGATATAAGTCTCAAATGTTTTAAATAATGTATAATAAATTTTTACCTTTTATATGTGAGGGGTCGAAAAGACAAGGAATTTCATAAAACATTTCCATGATATACTATCACATTCATGGGAAATTGGAAGATAATAAATAACTATTTTAATCTATAATAAAAATATTAAAAAATATTAAAAAATACTAATTTTGAATGTTTTATTTTTATCCTACCTTTATTTCTTGGTTGAACACCAACTCAGAAATATTGTTTTAACCCGAACATTCACAATTTTTTTACTATTTCACTATTCAATATAACAAAGTAGTCAGTTTACTATAGTGAATTACATTAATTATTACTGTTAAATATATTTAATCCATTAAAAATTATTATGTTTCTATATGTGTCATAATTTAAGTTTAATTTATCCATTAAACCACAAGGAAATATTATTTTATAATAATTTATTTAAAGGCATAAAAATGAATTTAATTCAATTCAATTTGTTTTAGATATTTTCAAACGTTAATAAATATGAATGAAAAAAAATATATTTAAATTTATTTAAAACCATTAATCAACCTATATTAATTTTATTTAATAACATAAAAACACATTTGACACATAAAAAACATCTATAAAAATTGGGGTTTTAATCTAAAAAATGAAAATATGCCAAAATATAGTTTAATTAAGGTAAATATATAACTAATAAGATTATTTGTTTTTAATAGAAGACTATTTGTCTTTATGATCAAATAAAAACAATCTAAAACATTTACATTAAAATAAATGATATTTTTCAAAATAACCCTTATTTTTTACTACTCACTTAAAATTAAAAAATTTGAGATAAAAAATTTTAATTAACCTAAAAAATATTCAAATATTGAAATAAATCATTCATTCATTTACCCAAATATTATTTATAAAAATGTATAAATAATATATAATATTTTTTCATGTAAAAATTAAATATTATCCAAATTTTTTAAAGAAAATAAGTTTTTTATGGTTAGAATGAAATTAATGTAAATTTAGTTTTAATTTTTTCAAAATTAATCAATACATTTATTTTATTTAAATTTTTTTCAATTTTTTTTAATATTTTTTTCATTAACTTGATCTTCTAGGTTATAATGGACTAAATTATTATGATTTATTTAGGCTCACGGTTGCATGTTGGGAAAAATATCAAACACTCCATGATTATTTAAATTAAAATCTTTATAAAAGAAAGGGTTGTTACATTATACACTCAGTAAAATTAATTTCTTCCTCAAAATGGCATCACACTATCATATGAAAATATTGATATCTCAACTTTATCTTGTCTAGGAGTTCTTATGTAGAATCCTTAAATTTATGATTTCTATGAAGAACATTAACAAGGTGATTATTTCGGTTTTATAGAAAATTATATATGAAATCAAATATTTATAATTTTATTTCATCATAGGTAATATCTTGATCTAGTTTTATAACTTCTATATTTCATAAATTTTAAAGATTGGTTATATACTTCTTTCAGAGTAATATGTAGAACCCATCATGGACTGGATAGAGTTCATAGGGAGTACAATGAAATAAGATATAGTCAGTAGTAAAACTATAAAATCAAAGGGGAAAATATACCTTAATATTAGTATTTAGTTTTTTATAATTTCATAACCTTCTTACATGGTGAAATTTTTAAGAAAACCTTCTCTCCAACATCAAATAATAGATCTCACAAGTGTCTGAGAGCATTACTATTTTACAATGAGAAAATTATATGAGATGTTAAATGGATCTAACCGTATTTACCATTTTTTCATCTTGATAATTTAATAATATATTTATTTCATCATCTTCATCCATGTATATCAGTGTTTTACACAACTTTCCATAGTTATATTTATAATAATTGTTATATATTCTTGAGTTATATCTTTTTATAAGATAATTCGACTAGTAAAATGTGTTTATCCCAACCAACTTTATTGTGTATTGAAAAATATGTCATTATAAGCTCATCAATTGAAGGATTCTCTAATATCATTGACAAAATAGTCCATCGTAGTTAATCGATCCACACCCTCCCATACAACATTAATAACCATTGATGTACTTTGTAACCCAATAAAAAATCTAATGTATCATCATCATATATCCATATTAGTTCTGGATGGGGTAAAACAAAAATATAAAAATGACCAGAAATTACTATTTTTTAGGTAAGGCATCATTAAACAAAACCATATACTTCCCTTTTTATACATGGACACAAAAAATGTAATTTCATGACATGTTACATATTCATTGACATAGGATTAAAATTCCACCATGAGAAATGTGAGCCTCTCATAATCTCCCCCCTAATGTATAACAGAACTACAACAGTAACATATAAATAAATCCCATTATCATCATCTTTAATGGATTTACATGATTCTAGATCATCCCCACCTATCTATTCATGCATCACCACATTCTATGGATATAATTCCTAGTTATACATTACATGGTACACTAAATCATATATGATGACTAATGGTGAACATGTCACTTTTCCTCACCCCTGTGCCACATCGATCCTCCATTTGTCTAAAAAATTCAACAAACACCCCTCTTTTCATAAGGCCACTCTCTAAGCTCAATGTAATATTTTGTATTCCCAATATGTTCATCAACAAAAATCCACACTTTCCTTCTAAATTAATCATCTTAAGGTCAAAAATTTCTTGATACACCAATCAGTGCCTCTATCTCAAATTTATGTCTTGATATGATAAAATACAATTAAAAAATGCATTCCATATTTTGATTAATACTATCTCAAAAGACAAACTTTCACAAAAAAATTAAATGCATGGACCATTGTTGACGATCCTTTACGTCACAAAGTCTAAATGACTGAAAAAGGGAATACTTTAGCCCAAAGTGATTCATACTTTGAAAAAACATCAAAAAATCAACAAAGGCATGATGAAATATTTCTTCCCACATGGGCCACGCAAGTTAAATCATGGTCACGCAAGTATACTTGTGCGCAACATAGTGGTCGCATAGGTGAATTTTGGGATCACATTGATTTTCACCAATTGTCTTATCTGGCCTATAAATACCCCTACTGGGCCCCCCATTTCAAGGAAGGAAAAATTCCAAAACTCATATTCGAGCTCTCGACGCCCTAGTATCTTATGAAAGTCTTCTGAATAATTATAAGGTAATTTCTTACCTAGAATGGAATCTCTAAATAGGGGAAACAAGGCATAAGTGTTGAAACTCATCAAGACTTGCACGCCCAAGTGACCAGCCATTAAGGGAAATAGTCACACTTGCGTGCTACCTTGTCCCATCAACAGAACATGTCTGCCACTCTTTTGGAAGCCATTAGGGATAATTCTAAGGGATTGAGACATGTCTCTCTCATGTATTACCCTGAGGGTTGACTGTCGCGCAAGTACCCATGTGCCGCGAAAGTATACATGCGCGAAAAGGACTTGCGCGCCCATGCAGGACTTGCACACCTTTCTCTTTTTGGGTGCTCCTCCTGCCTATTCACCTCTCTTATTTAAATCCACCTCTCCTTTTTATGATTTAGCATTCAAAATCTACTTCAAAGTCATTTATGACATGGTTCCTTTTTTGGATTCCTTATCTGAAAGGAATAATGTTGAACATCTCTCAAAACATAGTAATTTACATATATTAATGTCACTAAGGTTATAAATTTCATTCATTCAACCACATCCTTAAATTGAGATAATCTTTAACCTGGGCCTCCTTTTCAGAAGTATGCCCCAGTCCAGGTTCTCTAAATATGGGCATCCTCCTTTGGATTAATCCCTAAAATTCCAATTTGCCTTAATCTGGGCCTCCTTATCAAGAGTATGTCCCGGTAATAATTCCCCTAACCTGGGTCTCCTTTTCGGGAGTTAGCCCCAGTCATAAATCACTTAACCTGGGCCTCCTTTTCAGGATTATGCCCCAGTCATAATTCCCCTAACCCGGGCCTCTTTCATAGAAGTAAGCCCCGTTTCTCAAGTCCCTTTTACCTGGGTCTCCTTCTCAGGAATAATCCCCAGTCATAATTTCACTTAACCAGCCTTAATTTAATTTTGATTTGGGCGTCCTTCTTAGGAGTAAGCCCTAAATCCCCTCTTCATGAAGGCATCCTTCTTAGGAGTAAGCCCCAAGTTAGAGTATCCAAATCTCTATAAAAGCACCTATACCGTTATGGACCATGTTCCCAGGTTTCTTCCCTGAAGTAAATCACAATCCTCATTTATTCTGGGCAGTCACACATACATAAGCCCGACATTATTGCATCTTTCATTGCACAATTGTCTGGTTTTACTAATACCTCTTGTTTCTCACACTGAGTATGACTCACGTGAGATGATAGTGAAAAAGTAATTATGAAATGCTTCTTTGATCTATCAGTCATGCATAAACCTCATACTTCATTACTCGAACTATGTCGGTTTTGATTCCTTTTATAATGAAAAGGATACGTAGGTAGCCCATCTGCGGGAACGATCCTAACAACGAAATAATCTAGGTCCTTCTGAATGAAAATAAACTTCAAGTGCCCCACTGAGTGGCTTTAAAACCATAATGGTTATCATAATGACAAGATATTTCTATATAATGTGTCAAATGATACCATTGAGTAAGAATCTATAACAAATATTGATGCTTTTCTGTCGATGAAGAAGCTCGAATACATATAAAATATTCTCTAAATATCATTCGTACTAATCATTGATTTTCAGATGTAAAGGAAATCTCATTTTCATACTTGGTAATGTAATAAGGATTCATAAACATAACCTAAATCTATAAAGAGAGTCCTAGAGGAAAAAATAATTCCCCCATAAATGGTGTGATGAGTTCGACCTCCCATCCTCTTGAACAATGCAAATTCTTAAGCCTCATAAGTCCACAACTAATGAGCACCTACCTTTGGAAAGTAGGTCCAAATGGATATGGAATCATTGGATGCTTCCAGTTCTACGAACAAACCCGTTAGAAACCGCTTGGAATGTTTGAACCATAAATCAAATGAGGTCATCCCCAATTCTAGTGGAAACATAAAATGGTGAACCAGACGTGAATCCTTAACCAAGTTAAAATTATGTTTTACTTATTTGTTAGGACCATATTTAAACTCAATGAGAGAGAAAACAAAACAATCAATAAACATATGTGCTCTTCCAAAAGAGGTAGTGTCCGAACATATCTTGATTACATCTATTATATCAAACATGAACTCTTTTCCAAGATCTTCTGCTTTACAGAAATGGCTTCTCTTAAGTTCACACCTGTGAATACCTCTAATGTGAATGCCTCTGCTGCTACTCCTACTGGATCGTCGTCCGCTCTGAGGATGACATCACCTACTCAGCGTCTTCAATGCAGGGTATCAATTGTGATGGTTAAGGAATATTGTCAAAATGGTACTATTCCGACTATAGAGGCTTCTCGACAAGCCCTCCAAGTCAATAATTCACCATGGTCCTCTGGACAGTGACGACTAGCGATCAAGAAGAAAGTGGTGCCAACAACCATTTTCAATCGTTTCAGGTCGTTATCCCTAGAATGAAATCATCATTCCCCAAAATTTTTTGGGGAGGTGAATGAGAATGTCACTGAAGGACTTAATTCAAGGAAACATGAGTCCTTCCCGAGGGATCCCATCGACAATCGTCGCCAGACTCGTGCGGCAGTGCACCCTCAACATGATGAGGGTATTGTTTCCAGGAGTTCGGATCAGGTTCCTTGAACACAAGAAGTCAAGACGAACCTCTAGAGGCGAAATCCATTCAAAAGTGAGCATGTCCTTATCTCTTCCATCTCTAGAGAAGTCCACCAACCTAACTTGGTGGCATCCAATAAGCGGGCACACACACCCGTCCGTTTTAATTCTGCTGTCCAGCAGACTCATCTGGTAGCAGCATGCCAATCCCACCAGGAAATTTTGGCAGAGTACAATAGACAGGAAAATACACCTATTTACAAATCATCAGATAGCCAGCAGGCTCGTCTGACTGCATACGATGAGACCCGCCAACCCAATATGTTGATAACTGGTAAACAGGAACATACACCTACTTACACTCATCAATACTGCCAGTAGACTCATCTGTTAGTATTGAAGGATGCACGACAATCACGTTTGGTGGAGTGCAATCAGCAGGAACATACACCTGCTAGTATTGATCAAGCTTAATAAAAATTTCCTTTGGTAGAACTAGGAGAAGTCAATTGAAAGCCCCAATGACAGACAGGAGGCAGACTAAACTCTCTGCCCCCAAACATGAGTTCTGCCAGAATTCACAGGAAGGAAATGGAGGACAGGAGTAGGAACACACACCTACTACAAGCATGAAATAGATGTATATCCCCGTTCCAGCAGGTGAAGTCACCAAGATTATTCTGTCAATGGTGAAATAGCAGAAAAAAATCCCTGCTCATATTCTGGATGCATGTCAAGATATTATAACAGCTTTAGCAACATCATAGGGAAAGACATGCAAATCTATCCCTACTAGTGGAGTGACACATCAACGGTTCACTCCGTAACAGACACACACCTCTGTTCCAGTCCAAGAGGGTTGTGGGGAATACTCCCCCATATCATACGGACATCCAAGTCCGTCTCATACACATGATTTGAGTGGAGACAATCAGACTAATTTGATCATTTCTCTTGAGAAGGAACATACACCTTCCCATAATAACCACTTTCGTCAACAAGTTGTTCCTAAAATGAGTAAGAAGGTGTCTATGAAGAAGACCCTCTCAGCACAATCAAGAAATCCAGAGCCACTATATAATAAGGCCTTGCTCGATGCTGTAGTTCTTGAATCCCTCAAGAAATTATCTGTGGAGTTCAAGATTCTACTCCATCATTTCCCAATAGGGGAAAATTAATTCCGATGTTCTTCATCAGAAACTTCCTCATGAAGTATTTCTTCATGAAAATTTGGTCAATCACAATGTTTCATCTTATGATGGGAGCCACAGGAACCCTCTATGTGGCCCGAAGACCAAAGAGTAAAATGGTTCATTTTTTGTTGTAACCCACCATGGTGGTCCTCTCCATGATGATGGATTTAGCTGCGAATGTCCTCTATGCAGTAGTAATTCACATTGCCTAGAAAATGATCTAAAGGACAATGTAGGGATAAGAAAGCCCTCTAATCTTGAGGCACTTGAAAATGAGAAGCCAGTCATGTCTGATGCTTTACCACTATAAGGTGAAATAATTTTTCTATCAGAAGATAACCCGGGGTGTAGGTAATTCTCCGAACCACCCCTGAGTCATTCATCTTATAAATTCATAATTGAATTCTCTATGAATCTTTTTGAATCCAATAAAACAATAATGAAGCACCGGGTTTGGTCTAAACAAGTAGAATAATATTCGTCAAATGATAAGGATGAATTACTGAATATGAGAAAACAATTGGCGAATGTTGAAGTGCCAGTCATGTTTTGGCCTTTGGATGACTCTCAGTATGACATTCCAGAGATGTTGATAGAAGATGGAATTCATGATATTCATCTCATCATGTAGAAAACTCATTTTCAATTCAAAAAGAAAATATTATCTTATGATGAATATGAAAGAATAACTCGATAATAGAGGGGTTACAATGCCAAATTGATTTGGCATCTCTCTCAGTTTCTCGATATCGAAAGGTTGAAAAGCAGAAAAAATCCCTTCAGTGTTCATGCCTTGGCGCACTTAGAAGATTGAGCCAGTTAATTGTCAATTCCCCATATGGTATTCATATCAGGGGATGGGTGTTCATGGTGCACTACATTTCACTGTAATCTCTAGTCAACATAGCCCGATGAAAATGGTCTCATGCAATGTTATTGCCCCTGGCCGGCCACAACCAATTGGCATTGTTTGTAATCAAAGGCTTCCTCAAGAACATGCCTCAACTAGTTATTCTCAAAGTCAATAATATATAGAATAAGTTGTTGAATTACTCCTGCATCAAGTGAACGAGAATATTGAACATGCTTCTCGTTTGGAGTGTGCACATCATCAGGTGACAGAAGTGTCGGAAATCATCCAACGGTCTTTTGAGTCGGGTGCTAAGATTGGATGTAGGTTGATTGATCCAGCCAATTTCCAGACTAAAGTTCGCAAGATGAGGTGAGATTTCAAAAATGTCTCAGATGTAGCAGCTCTAGAACAATCCCAGATTGCCAGACTGGGGACTCTTTTTAACCCATCCCTCATAATCAACAAATAGGATTTGAGGTGTTGAGCAGAAACGGGCGCCGCCCCACCAAACGGAACATCCTAAATAGGCTAATCAGGCAGAATCTTTATCATATGAAGAGTTGATATTTGGTTTTATTAATATGACTCATTTAACGGATCCTTATGCCCATCATAGCTTCGATCTTGATGATCCTGAATTCCCTGTATCAAACAGAGGAAAAAGAGGGAGTTCCCAAGGTCTGGGAAACAGAGGAAGACGTGGATATCCCAAAAGCCACTATTCCAATTCTTCCCCTGCTAGAACTATATATGCAACATAAACTCGTGGTAGAGCCCTTCAGCGGGCTCAAGAAGAACAAGTAAATTCTTCCACCAATTGCAGATTTGGTCCTAGCACAATTTTTTTGGAGGATCGGTTAGAGGATCCAACTTCTTCCTCTCAGCAATTAAATAGACTTATTCAGCCTAATCTTCCAAATCCAGGAGTATTTCCAACTCCAACCCCGATAAAATATTCATCTACTTCCAAAGAATCAACTTATAAGGTACCTGGGAAACCACATGTTCCTATTGGGAAACTCATTCCTTTGGATCAAAAGTATGATCTATTGAAAAACATGGCCCAATTAGAAGCCAAGTTATCATTTTTGGATGCGTTGAATCTATCCAAGAATCATCGGGAGGCACTCATTGAGGCTTTCTCAAGTCCTCAGTAGTTCGAAAATGAAATTGTTGTAGATGTAGTCTACCATGTAGAGAATGGCTCTACGGAATGCCATGCAGTGATATCTTTTACAAAGAGGATGAAGATGATGTCGTGCATGTACACATCAGACCTTTGTATTTATCTGTAAAGGTCAGTGGTGTAGAAGTATGAAGTGCTTTTATTGATAATGGTTCAGGAGTCAACCTCATCCCCATTTGTACACTTCATCGATTGGGCCTCACAGAATCAGATTTATCTCCTTCTACTTTGATGTTACAAGGATATGAAAAAAATGAACAAGGGCCACTAGGCGAGATTACACTCAGAACTCAATTTGGATACCTTGTATCCAATTTAGATTTCATGGTTGTTGATCACAATACAGCCTTCAACATTTTTCTTGGAAGACCATGGCTACATCAACATGCAGATATCCCTTCATCATACCATCAATTCCTCAAATATTGTTTCGATGGTCAAATTGGGACATTGTATGTTAATAAGGCCCCCTTCAAAACATGTGAATCTCAATACATTGAGGCGGAATTCTATCACATGAAGGGAAAGGAGAAATCCACAACAAGGGAGGTTACCAAGGTTAATGCTCAATTTGGTTTGGAAAAGATTCCAGTAAATCCATTTACACATGTGAGTATAGATTATCTATTTCCTATCAGTCAAATTGACAGGATAGACCCAAATCAAAATTCTCTTATGGAAACTTCCATAATGTCAATCATGGAAATCAAGCCAGATAGCATGGGAGAAGTTGGTGATTCACAAAGCAATGATGAAAGTTCAAATGGAGATGTCTTCAATTCATCTACAGAAATCAAACAAGTCTATACTTCATCAACCAGGCTAGATGATTTTATAGAAATGTCATAGGTGAACGATGATGTCGTTTATCAATCCATAATTTCCTCTTTATTACCCAAGGAAGACCCTTCATCATCAATAGGGTCGGAAATGGAAGCCTCTTATTCAAGATGATCAAATTTTAACATCACTTCTGATCATGGAAATTATACATCATCATCTACTATGCATGTAGAAACAAAATAAATAACACATGTAGAAGAAGAAGAGGATGATCTCAAGGATGCTTCTCTAGCATTTGAAGAGGGTATCTCTACCACCATGGATGAAATTAGAGAAATAATTCTGGGTAGAGAAGAAGATCCACACCCCCACTTTAATTAGTGCAGCCATGACTCTTGAAGAGAAAGAGATTTAAGTTTCATTTTTAAAGAAAAATCAATATATACATGCTTGGAACTATACAGAGATTCCAAGGCTTGATCCTGATGTTGCTACTCATCGTTTGGGTTTTCCAGAAGAACATCAAGGATTTAATCATGCCGCAAGAAGAACACACCCAACCTAGGCATCCAAAATTGAAGCTGAATTGGATAAGATTATCAAATCTAAATTCTTCAGAGAAGTTCAATATCCCAATTGGTTGGATTATATTTTCCCTGTGAAAAAGTGGAACAGAAAAATTAGAGTCTACGTCGATTTCAGAGATCTTATTCGGCATTGTCCTAAGGATGATTTTCTAGTTCCGATCACAAAACTCTTAATTGATTCAATAGATGGATATGAAGCACTTTACTTCATGGATGGATATTCTAGGTATAACCAAATATTAATGGCTCTAGAATTTGAAGAATTTATATATTTCAGATTCCCACATGGATTGTTCTTCTATCAGGCAATTCCCTTTGGTCTGAAGAATGCAGGCGCAACATATCAGGGTGTCATGCATCGTATCTTCATACCCTTCTTAGTTATGTTTGTTGAATTTTATGTGGAAAATTTGGTGGTTAAATCCAAGAAACATTCTAATCACTTGGCTGATTTGGAAGTCATATTCCAAAAACTTCGACAGCCCAATTTGATGATGAACCCCTTAAAATGTTCTTTTGGGGTAACCTCAGGAAAATTTCTCAGCTTTGTTGTACGCCATCATTATATTGAAGTCAATCCTAAGAATGAAAAGTCAATCCTTGGTATGTCACCTCCTTGAAGTTTGAAATAATTTAGAGGGATCCAAGGACACTTGGCCTATATTTGGCGTTTCATCAAGAATTTGGCAGGAAAAATTTTACCCTTTACCAAGTTGATGAAGATGGGAGTCACATACTAGTGGACAGAAGAATGTCAAGAAGCATTCGATATTCTCAAGAAATACCTCTTGAGTCCACAGGTATTAGTACCACCTATTGATGGAAGACCCCTTTTCCTGTATGTGATAGCCTTAGAATGATATTTGGGTGCCTTTCTTGTTCAAAAGAATGATACTGGGAATGAAAAGAGCCTCTACTATCTCAGTCAGACTATGATTGAAGCAGAAACCCGATATTCAAGTATTGAGAAATGCTGCCTAGCATTATTATTTGCAGTTTAGAAGTTTAGACACTACCTGTAACATCATGTGGTTCAATTGGTATCTCGAAATAAACCACTCAAATTCATCCTTAGTTGTCCAATGCTTATAGGACGTCTGGCAAGGTGGGCAGTTATTTTGCCGCAATTTGATATCTAGTATGTGTTTCTTAATGAAATAAAGGGCCAAGCTCTGGCTGATTTCCTTTTTGAACATCCTTCAGTGGATGATACATCTTCAGATATTGAACTTCCCGGTGAATAAATCTTTGCGATTCAAGATAATCTTCAAACATGGGAAATGAACATTGATGGAGCTTCCAGAAGTCCAACAGGGAAGAAAACGGAAGATCTTAAATTCAACAATGCTGGGTTAGGAATTGTACTCATTTCCCCGGAAAAGGCAGTTCTACCTTATTCCTTCTCATTTTTGGGAGTTCGTACAAATAATGAAGCAGAATACCATGCTATCATCACAAGATTAGAGTTTTCACTTTAAGAACAAGTTAATCACTTAAAGGTGAAAGGTGATTCAGACCTGGTAACCAAAATACTCAATGGGGATTATGTAATCAGAACAGAAGAACTAATACCTTTGTATGATTACATCAGAGATTTAATGACGGAATTTCCTTCGGAACTGACATTTTCATATGTCCCGAGATCACATAATACCCAAGCTGATGCACTAGCTAATATAGCCATAGCTCTGGAAGATCTAAATCGGGACGTGACAACCATCAGTATTTCCCACCGCCGTACGATTTAACCTTATGTTCATGCCCGAATAGCAGAAATCAATTAAATTAGTCACATTCCTGAACGATATGATCATACTAAAGGATGGATGACACCTATCAGGGAATACCTTCAAAATGGAACAGTTCCACCTGATAGAGCTAGGAAATAACAAATCTGGCGATGTGTGGTCAACATTACTCTTTATGACAGCCCAGATCACCTAGAGAAAATTCTATAAAAAAGAGTTTTGAAGGAATTCTCTTCAGATGCATTGACAGTGAACAGACAATTTCTGTCTTGAAAAAGTCCATGTAGGATTCTGTGGTGCCCATTAGTCTGGACACAGACTATCTGATAAAATTCGAAGGCTTGGATACTTTTGGCTTTCAATGATACTAGATTGTGTTGATTTAACAAAGAAGTGTAATTATTTCCAAGTACAATCCATCATCATTCATCAAACCCCAGAGTTGCTTCATACAGCTAAATACTCATGGCCATTTTCCACATGGGGAATGGATGTAGTGGGACCTTATCCTTCAGCTACAACCAAGTAGTTCAAGTATATACATACTACTACTGACTTCTTTTCCAAATGTTCAGAGGCAATACCCCTCAAGGAAGTCAGTTCTAAATTCATTGTCAGCTTCATCAAGTTTATCATCATTTCCAGATTTGGAGTCCCTCATACCATATTGACAGGCAGTGGCACCAACTCTTGTTAATCTGAGGTGAAGAAGTTGTATCAAGAATACAACAATAAATCCAACCATTCCTCTCTGTATCATGTAGTGTCCAATGGCTAGATAGAAGCCTTCAATAATACTCTTTCAAATATACTACAAAATATGATGGATAAAGATAAGAAATCATGGCCTGATAAACGCTTTCATACATTATGGGCTTATTAGACCACCACCCACACTACAATGCAGTCAACTCCATATTAATTGGTATATGGAACAGAATCAGTCTTTCCCATTGAGGTTCAATTACCCTCACTCAGAGTATCCATTTGTGATCAGTTATCTACAGATGAACAATCTCAAAAGCGATTGGATGAATTGTAATGGTTAGATGAGAAAATATTGTGCTCCTTGCACCACTTGGGTGTCTATCAGAATCGAATAGCATGGGATTTCATCAAAAAATATTGTCTTCATTCATTCGTTCAGGGAGAATTGGTATGGGTTCTTAGAACTCCAATGATACCAGGAATGAAACCTCCCAAGCTGGAGCCAAAAATGGGAAGGACCTTATTCAATAAATAAGGTTTACTCCAATTGAGCTTGTTCCATAATCTCAATGCATGTAGAATTCATCACTACTCCAACCAATGCCATATTTCTGAAAAAGTATTTTGTATAATAAAAATACATCTAACTGTCCATGCATATGACCTTAAACTATTTTCACATACGTCCAACATGATGTTAAACTGTGACGTCCTAGCTACATGATGCTAAACTATACAAAAGTCCCTTACGTCTAGCAAGACGTTAAACTACATAGCCTCTGGTCCATTCATATGACCTTAAACTACTGCTCATTCATCCAACATGAAGTTAAACTATGAAAAAAATCCTTGATACATCCATCATGACATTAAACTGTGTGTTCTTTTGTCTTTACTGCTAGACATTAAACTGCACAGTCCCCCTTTCGTCCAACATGAAGTTAAACTATATTGTCTTTATCGTCTTAGCTACAGGACCCTAAATTGTACTACACCCTTATTGTCCAACATGACGCAAAAAAAATTTCACGTCCAACATGACATTAACCTATGTTCCTATGTTTGTCCTACATGACGTTAAACTGTACTGCTCATTCGTCATACATGACGTAAAACTGGACACAGTCTGTAATATGTCCAACATGACGTTAAACTAAATTTTGTCCCTTCTACATGACACTAAACTGTGTATTGCCAATAGTCCTCACTGCAAGACTTTAAATTACATAGTCCTTTCATATGTCCTACATGACATTAAACTGTGCATCGTAAAGGTTGTCACTACCTCTTATTTCTCACACTGAGTATGAATCATGTGAGCATAGAGTAAAAATTTAACATAACTTCTTCTCTGGTCCGCTAATCATGCGTAAGTCCCAACAATTTCTTTTTAGATCATTGTCCTCAAAAAAAACATGATCACCAATTAATTCTTTAATTGGACTATGCGGACATTGATCCTCGTCTTATAGGATGGGTACGTAGGAAACCACTCATTTTTCATGCCCAAAATCAATAACTTCACGTCATTTCACATCGACTTATACAATGTTGATTAGTGAAATAACCCCCGAAACCAATATTTTTTACATTGGTTCACCACGGTCCATGAATATGACCATAAACTATTTCAACTGTTGTCATGTACGACAATAAACTAAATTTATTTTTCCCATTCCTAAGAGGGAATAATCAATAACATTGAACTCCAATAATGTTGTATTCCAAAGACAACGTGCATACATGGAAATGTCCGAACCTTTTATCTCTGGTCAAACCATCATTTCACTAAAGTCCCCTTTCACCCTTCACTTGTACAAAACAAATCTGTACAAAGGGTATTTCAAGAAATAAATATGGCTTGATCACCATCCTTATGGGATACATAGTAATGTTCGAGAGTCCCTCAAATCCAGCCCCAAGTCATTGGGCCTAACCCCAAATTCCATTTTTCAGTCCCCTTGCTGAAAAGTCCCTATGAAAACAAACACTGTGTATTCATTATAATGGTCCGAGCTCTAAGACCCTAAACTAATATTTCCTATACTCTTGTCCCACATGACGTTAAACTTTATTTCAAGAACTACATTTGGCTTGATTCTCATTCTAATGAGATATGTAGTGAAGTCCAACATCTCAATTCAGGACTCATCCACAACATGATTTTGGTTAGCATTGGTCAATGTATCTCTACATGCATTAGACAATACTCATTTTCATGTGTCATATTTCTATCCTTCAATACATCTAGATATCCATAACCCTTTTCTTGACTTCTGGTCACAAAATGACAAATTTATGAGAGGTATTTTTCTTGACTACGCAGCATGTTCCCTTAGGCGGCCTTGCACAAACAGTCTACATAACAGACTTGTCAGCCAAAATATGCTATTATTTGACCATGCATCCAATTCCATTAAGCGGCCCTGCATAATTCAACCCCCTAATGGGTTTGATAAATAATGTTAACTTCATTCATGGGAAGAAAACATTTTTTTCCTTAGTGGTATTAATGAAAATATGTAGGGATCCGCAAAAAATGGACATCCTTAACATATTTGTCCCATACTCATTTTCATGATCTGAAATTATTCAAGTCTATGGTTTATATTTCCCTTCCCTATGATTGGGTCAGACCTTCGTAGGAGTGACATTCATCTAGTTCATAGAAAATCTTGATTGGAAATATCTTCTCTATATTGATGTACATCTCTCCGTACAACAAACTCTATGCATTATAAAATTTATATCTCCATAAACTTCCACTGCATTTTTAGCAGTAGAAAAGTAAATTTCTTAGAGTTATTTTTTCTGGCCATGCAGCATGTTCCCTTAGGCGGCCTTGCATATGTAGTCTACATAATGGACCTGTCAGCCAAAAGATTCTATTCTTTGACTATGCAGCCAATGCCCATAGGTGGCCCTGTATAATTCAACCCCCTAACGGGTTTGTAAAATACTAGTATCATAATTCTTGGGAACTACATTTTCTAATGTCTATTATCCCTTTTTTCATATCATTTCTCATATTCAAAATTTCATAAGTCATTGTTTACATATTTTCCATCATACATTAGTGTGGTGATATGTTTTTAGATAATTTTTCAAGGAATTGAGTCAATTTTAATCCATTTGGTCGAAGATATTGTGACCTTAAACATTTTCCTTTTTATGTGTGACGGGCATGACATTAAACTGCTCACAATAGACAAGAGAACACAGTATAAAACACATGTCCCAGCTCACTAAACATACATTTTCTATGATTTTAGGTAATATTGAGCAATTAAAATATTCAATGTTTTTAGTGTAATTTATAATAATCCTAGAAAAAATAATACTATTCTTACTAGGCCTATTGTCTTATATAAAAATTTAAAGCAGGTAGCAATAGAAAGCATGCACAAATGATTGAAGATGAAAGTGTTTTTCATTTGATGCATAAAATATAGAAGTAAATCCACAGACTGGAGTCTCTTCTCTTTTCCATGAATTACAGAAGGTTGTCAACGTAAATCTTAATTTGATTTACAGCATCCTGAGCTTCATTAGCAGCTAGTTGAAGCTCATGAACTCAACAAAATTCACTCTTTTCATCTTGATGTAGTTCTTTCTGGGCATATGCAATGGATTTCATACCATTCAATTGAGCTCATTCTAGTGAATTATTAATTAGGTCAAGTTCCCCAGTATAAGTATCTAACTGTTGTTGAAGGGGTATCTGCTAGACAACTATCTCAATGATCTTATGCTTTAGATCCTTCAACATGGAAGCATGATCAGCCTCGGCTCGGGATACCACAGCCTCAAATTCCCTGATATTGGCTGACATCCTTACTCTGGTCAAATCCTGATGGTACATCTGCTCCCGCTCCCTTATTAAAACGACTTGTTTTAGCACGACATGGATCTTTTGATATCCAAATCCACCATGTCCCAACATGACGAACAAGGATGGCAGTCAGGGAATATTTGATGACAGCTCCTCTAAAGGCACTTCAGATACGATCTTCCATATTTTCTTCCATGCCTTGTGTCGTGAAAATTAGAGCGCCTTTTGTATCTATGGTTCTGAATCAGCATCACTGTCACAGGGGGGGAATATAATCCAGCATTAATGCACTTAGTGAAGTGCTTGTTCTGGTCCTTCCCCCATGACCTGTGTTTCTTCACTTTCTATTAATGTTGGGGTGGAAGCTGAGGCTTCACCTCCAAATCTAGACACTGAAATTGATGGCCCTGCATAATCAATTGAATGTTTGGTTAGTTTCAAAGGATAAAAAAATATGATTGAATGTCTTGTAAATTAAGTACAATCGCAAAAATTGTTATCTCTTACCCAGCAGTAGATCAGTAATTTGAGAAGGCTCCCCCCCATCATTCCTAGCTTCAATGGGATTTTCAAGTTGAGTTTCAGGAAACTCTACCAAGTTACGCTTCACATGAGATAATGTCTTTGCAATAGTAGGGTCTTCTGTACCCCCTTCAGGCATTATCAGTTCAGCATCATTCTCAGATAGAACTTCACATTTCAACCGATCATGATTAGAGATGTAATAAGAAGTTTTTTTAATAGGACAAAGGATAACACTAACGTCCATAATCTTCAAATTTTCATGGTAATTTAACATGATCTAAAAAATATTCAAAAGATGTGGCATGTTCCATAATTTATTCAAATGTAATTCCAGAATCCTGGTTAATCTCACCAATGGGGGGCATTCGATATGTCTTCTTGGTGACCTTCATCTTTCAGCCTCTGACCCTGGACAACTTCTTTAGTAAAAATTATGGCATCAGTTGCAATGGATTCCAAAAGCTCTAGTGCAGGGTTTGAACTTAAAGTATCAGATAATGGATGTCAGTTGATGTTTCATTAAACATTTTATGAATCATTTTTAAATTACCAGAATCAGACTCTTCTCTTCTTTTAATAGTAGCATGATGGATACTGGGAATAGACGTTGGCTCTTCTCTAGGAGCATCCAATTCAGCCTGAACTTGTGATTGTTCACCAGTACCCTCTATGGTCCTCAAAGTTGGGTCAACCCTCTCCCTCAGAGGGTATATTGAAGAAGCCTTTGAAATCCCAAAAATCTATGAGTAATCTTTTCATGGTTTATGACTCATGATTATTTGAAGGACTTACCACGATTAATGAAGCGTTTATCTGTGGACTTCCTCCTTTGATGATTTTTCTTATTTGGATTTTTGGGAGTGTCAACAGTATCCTTTATAGGTATATGAATTGGATAATGGAAAGCCATGTCCAACTCCTCATCCAAGGCTTGCTGGCCTGGAGGTATCTCACCCGACTCACGAGGAGAATCATTAGTCCCAATGGTAGTACCACCAGGGCTATACTGTGGTGAAGGAACCTCACCAGTTCCTTTCTTTGCAAGCTACGGGATGAAGAAAATAATTTCCTTGAGTAACAAAACTTTGACTGAAATAAAGCTTCAAAGAAAATAAGTATAGTGACATACATCTTCAGGAGCCATGTAACTGTGACACTCCACATCTCTGAAGCCACTAGTCACCTCAGTGGCACTATGATCTATCTTTTCCATCACCCGCTTGGTGACATGAATGGATTCATCGGTGGAATATATGATCATTTCCCACTCTCTAATTTATGATCACACTTCATTAGGGTTATCCTTGTAACAAATATCTGTAGAATCCAGAATATTCCCTATTCCAGGGAGGTTTAGCCCCTTGCACAAATCTAGACAGGTAGTTTCAGCACTGCATTATAAACTTTGCCATGTCTGGATAGCCTCTGGTCATAGATATTCAGTATGTGTACCAGAAGGGTGCGAGGAAGGTCCTACATTCTTGTACTTCAGCTTCTTCCTAGGTCCTACAATTACAGATATATAATAATAATAAAATATTTGTTTCTCTATAATGTAATGATGATTAAAGTGCCCTAATGTAGTAACTCACCAAAATTTGATGGAATTGGACTATTCATTCTGCGGGAGGATTATATCTGGCACGAGGCCACTTTTCCGCATGTTGTGCCTCATCATACCCATCTTGGGAATCCAACGAGTCGGCCCTAGGTAAAGAACCCGGTGAATCAGATTCAGGTGGTGTAGAAGAATCACCATCCAAATGAAGGGTTTCATTCTCTATGGTTCTTTTCCTTTTCCCCGCCTGATAAACATGGTGATTCAACACCCCACTAGGGTATGATGCTATCAAGTTCTCGGCATACCATGTAGTAAAATTACTCGCAGCTTTATTAACTGGTAGATCAAACACTGCCCCAGTCTTCTACATAGATGTCAGTAACCATAGATGTCGAGCAACCATCGGATGTTTCTCTGACATGAAATGCATAGGGGGAGATACAACAGTATTCTAAAAACACTTGAATTGATGTGAAAATATGTACGGAGGATAAGCCTCACATATAATCTCTATGTTAATCTTGGTGACCAGTACACCATCTCTGCAGGCCAGCATGCATGCCCTCAATTTCAGACTGGTTGTTCCATCATCAACAAACCGCCCGGTTGGTGGATTTCCATAAGGAAATAAATTTAATTCCTTATACATTCTCATCCTCAGCTTCATGTCATAGGAACTGAGAGCTATCAGAGAAATTCCAGAGAATGCCTGCACTAATGGCCTGAAAGAACCTCCAGGAACCTGTACTCCATTTTGTACATTATACATCCTGAAGTGAGTGGTGATCCATACCCACAAAACATGGAATGGTCCCACTATTTTCAATGGAGACATACCCTTGATGACATGGAGTAAGCTCCTGTGAATATTTTCTAAAATGGGGGTAGCAAACCCAACCATTTTCCCCTCAGCCAACTTGGCTGCACCAACGATGGTCCCTGGCCTGATGCCTCTCATCATGTTCCTGACTGGAAAAAGATAAACACTGAGCCACAAGACCTAGAAGCCCGCCAGATGAGTCTTTTTTGGTATTCTCTAATTCAATTTGTATCCCCACTTCTCAAATTCACCTTCTTCTTGAGTCGGCCATAATGTTCCAGGAGCACCCCTGTTCTCTGTTTTGGGGCAGGTTGTAGGACGAGTATAGGTTGACCCATTCTCCTTGGGCCCCTTCCCCTTCGATCCCTTCTCTTTCGGCCCCTTCACCTGATTCTTGGTAAGAAACATATTCATCCACTCTTATGGAGGAATATCATTTCTAGAATGAGTTAAGGAGGTCTCTGGACTCTTGTGATTGTGAATGATTTTCAATAATTCTTGAGCCAAAGCCAGTGAATTATCATAATCATTCCAAGCCACCTTGGGAGGGATGAATTCATCATTCCTGTCGCCTAGAATTGGAGCCCCCGAGATCTTGTGGACATACCACATACCGATTCCTACTTCTCTATGATTTAGATGGAAATAATTAGTTTCTGGGCTCTAGCGGCTGATTATCTCTGGCACAAAGCAATCATTCATGTAATCATATGTTTGCCCAGCACAGATGGCTACATATATTTCGAATCCTTTTATGTCCACGACAAACTCTGCGCATGTTTGTCACACCTAGTATTCCCACATCCAAGTTGGCATCACACATCCTCCAGGACTAAAGTCCAAAGACTTCTTCTGGGCTTTGGATTGATCCATCATAGAATTTCGGAAGATTGAGGGATAACAATGTGGTTGCATCTCAGGATTTTGAGGTTTTAGATCTAAGGTACAAGGGCTATGCAGCATTATGTAGGCCTTATCCACTATTATAGTATTTACAAATTCTCCTCCACCTGAGATATTTTCTAAAGCAAAATTGGTGTAATTCTGAATCCATGAATTTGGGAGATAATTCTTTGCCTCTGGAATGGTGAATTCTCGCAGATATCCATAGCCATACAAAGGTAGATAAATACATTATGGGATGTCATGATGATAATTATTCAGGTACATAGCCAAATATAGAAGAGTGATATCATAGATAGTATAATAATCATGGTCAATAATTCTCATCAAATCATCAATTCACCTCCTAGCCAATTCATCGGCCATTTTGATTCTCCTGGGAGCCATTTAATCTGAACAAAGGATGAATAATTAACTCTTAAGTAAGTTTATTTTTCATAAAATTAGTGTTGAAAAGTGAAAATATGGCTTAGGAATTAAGGAGTGCACGTCCCAAATTTGGCGGGTAAGTATAAGTGGGTCGCACAAGTTTTGGCGCACCGGTATCACCGTGCAAGTCCAAATACCACTACAGCAGCGTGACGCAAACGGAAGCAGTAAAAAACTATGTAACTTGTGCGGCAAAGGAAACTTGCACGATGAGAGCTCGGAAGCGTTCAGATTCGGTGCTTATCATGGAGAATGAAGCGATTTATAAAGTCAAGGATGCAACCCTTCACGTCGAATCCAACGCGACACCATCTACGCGCTCAACACTTGTGCACCTCCATTTGCGCACTCAACACTTGTGTGCCACATGTTCCTTGGCTTTCTTCTTTACCTAAGAGTCACATCCTCATTTCGTTTGGATCTAAATATGAGGGGGAACTTTTGATTATGCTCCTATCCGTCACAATGTCTAAATGACTGAAAAAGGGAATACCTTAGTCCAAATTGATTCGTCCATTGAAAAAACATCAATAAATCGACAAAGGCTTGACAAAGGATTTATTCCCACTTGGGTCACGCATGTTTCATCATGTTCGTCCAAGTATACTTGCGTGCCACATAGTGGTCGCGCAAGTGACTTGCTCGCCCTCTTTGATTTTTGTCCAAGGTCTTCCCTGGCATATAAATACCCCTTGTGGGCCCCCCATTTCAAGGATGGAAAAATTCCAAATCTCATATTCGAGCACTCGACAACATAGTCTCTTCTGGAACTCTTCCAAACACTTCTAAGGTAATTTCTTACATAGAATAGAATCTCTAAACAGGGGAAACAAGGCCTTTGTGTTGAAACTCATCAACACTTCTGTGCCCTAGTGGCTGACCCTTAAGGGAAATGGCCACACTTGTGTGCCACCTTGTCCCTTCAAAAAAACTTGTGCGCCACTATTTTGCAAGCCTTTAGGGATAATTATAAGGGAATGATTCAAGTCTTGACCATGTATTACCATAAGGGTTGGCCATCGCGCAAGTAACCATGTGTCACACAAGTATACTTTCTTGACCAGGACTTGCGTGCCCACAAAGGACTTGCGTGCCTTTCACTTTTTGGGTGACCCTCCTACATATTTACCTCTCTTATTCAAATCCACCTCTCCTTTTCAACATTTAGCCTTCAAAATCCTCTTCAATGTAATTTATGACATGGTTCCTTTATTAGATTCATTATCTGAATGGAATTCTGTGGAACAACTCTCCAAACATATAAATTTACATATCATTATGACACTAAGGTTCTAGATTTCATTCATTCAACCTCATCCTTTAAAATAATAAGATCTTTAACCTGGGCCTCCTTTTTTGGAGTAAGCCCATGTCCAAGTTCTCTAAATATGGGAATCCTCCATAGGAGTAAGCCCCAAACTTCCAATTTCCCTAAACCTGGGCCTCCTTTTCAAGAGTAACCCCAAGTCATAATTCCCTAAACCTAGGCCTCCTTTTCAAGAGTAAGCCCCATTCTTAATTCCCCTAACCTAGTCCTCCTTTTTAAGAGAAATCCCTAGTCATAATTCCCCTAACATGGGCCTCTTTCTTATGTGGAAGCCCCAGTTCTGAGGCCCCTTTAACCTGAGTATCCTTCTCAAGAATAAGCCCCAGTCATAATTTCACTTAACCAGTCTTAATTTACTTTTGATTAGGGCATCCTTCTTTTGAGTATGCCAAAAACCCCATTCTAATTTAGGCATCCTTCTTAGGATTAAGCCCCAAGTTAGTTTTTCCAAATCTCCATAAAATCACATATACCTTTATGGACCCTGTTCCCAGGATTCTTCCGTGAAGTAAATCTCAATCCTCATTTATTCTGGGTAGTCACACATGCATAAGCCCCACATTATTCCATATTTTGTGGCACAATTGTATGGTTTTACCAATACCTCTTCTTTCTCAAACTGAGTATGACTCGCGTGAGCTTATAAGGTAAACGTAATTATGACATATTTCTTTGAGACATCAATCATGCATAAACCTCATAATTCTTTACCCAAACTACTTCGGTTCTTATTCCTTTTCTAAATGAAAGGATACATAGGTAGCCCATCTATGGGAACGATCCCAACTCGGAAATAATATATGACCATTTGAATGACAATAAACTTCAAGTGCCCCATTGAGTGGCATTAAAACCAGTATGGTTATCATAATGACCAAGATATTTCTATATAATGTGTCGAAGGATACCACTGACTTATAATCTCTAAAAAATATAGATGATTCTCTATCGATGAAGAACCTCGAATACATAAAACAGATTCTCTAAATATCATTCGTATAAATCATTGATTATCGGATCTAAAGGAAAGCTCATTTTCATACTTGGTAATGTAATAAGGATTCACAAATATAACAAAAATATATAAAGAGAGTCCCATAGTAAACAATAATTTCCCACAAAAGGGTGTGTTAAGTTCGACCTCTCATCCTCTCGACCAATGCAAATTCTTAAGCCCCATCAGTTCACAACTAATGAGCACTTACCTCTGGAAATTAGGTCCAAATGGATACGGAATCATTGGATGTTTCCAGTTCTACGAACAAACCCATTAGAAACCACTTGGAATGTTTGAACCATAAATCAAATGAGGTCATCCCCAATTCCAGAGGAAACAACAATATATTCCAACTCCATGATAAGGGTAGGATAATTAGTCTCTTGTGGTCACAACTAGATAGACCCATAAACTCATACCCAATCATATTGTATCATATCATCTCACCATCTACATCTTGATGCTTCAGGAAAAGATACAACAACAATATAATTTTCTATTATATTCATAAAAAATTGTGTATATTAACATTTTCTTCACATGAATTAATGCATCCCCACACAAATCCATTTAAACAAACATGACACCTTTCTTAGGAAAAGTTGGTATGGTGGAAACCAAACTTGAGAAATTCTAAATGAAAAACCTATAATACCCTTATAATAAAAGGAAAAACATTTAAAAAATATTTTCTGAGGTTGAGCCCCTGACATCACTACATCCATATTATCTAGATCTATAAAACAATTATGCACCAAACAACACATGTGTAAAACAATTAACCTCCTGAATCCAAAATTGAATCATCAATAACTTTGCATAATGTTTCTATGATTGAAGTGAACCTAAGTCTATTTAAAGAAACCTATCATACAACACTATGTTTTGTGAATAAATAACTATGTTGTCAATAAAAACCATAATGAGTGGGTCAAGATATGTGTGATTGATTCTATTTACGAGGGCTATGTGAATTAATTGGGAAATCATAAGCCCAAACGATGTCACCCTATATTCTTATAACCAATACATGAATCTAAAAATTTTCTTCATAATTTATACCTTCATAACCCAAATATGATGATTACTAACACATTTGGTGATATAGAAAAACCAATAAACTCCTACTAATGAATTGAAAATATAATCAATCCATTGAAAATCGTAGTAATTCTTCACAGTCATCTACATAAACATTCTATAAACCACACATATTCAAGGACTATTATAATATTTTTGGTGAAAAACATGATAACCTCAAAGAGATATTGTAGGTCTAGTAATTCATTTCTCCTTTAATTCATCATGCTAAAATACGAGTTCCTTTAACTCGGAAGGTTTTATAAGGGAATTATGAATCGACATAGGATGCACCCTGGGTATGAGATTAATTTTAGAAAAATACCACTATATATAAATATAGAATAATTGTTTTCTAAAAACATTACTTGATAAATTTATACAAATAGTGGGAATAGTGGTAAGTCTACCATTTTTTAAAAAATATATGTGTCGAGTAATCATTTATTATTAAAGTAATGCAATGTACACTCTAACATTTATCTAATTTCAAGTTCTATTCCTACATCATGTGTAGTATTATCCCTCATCTGACTCAAATTGTAGAAAAATATACTAGTTTAAAACACCCACTAAATGGTCATGATAAATTTATCTCCCTTATGTGAGATAATACATACGCATATAAAGTATCTGTCTAGGTGTGAATGATATTATATAATCTCATCCATTCTAATTATGACATTGATTATTGTAATTTTATTGATCATGAAATATAACAAATTTCACTATCATCCATAATTATTGTACATTCAGTAAACCACTAATAATTTCCTTATTTTGTCCTTATGTGGGTGAAGACATAAAGAATTTGAGAAAATATTTGAATTTCTATGTATAGGGAAGCTAACACTTTTGAACAGATAAATTAATGGGAAGAACCATTATAAAAATCTAATGATAACTTGTAATTGATCAATAATGTACATAGAAATCTATATTACCCCACCACCATCATCTAGAACCGGATCCAACAGATAAACTCATCCTAGATTAGCTTCAAGAAAAAACTACTCATTCATCAATATCTAGGGAGTCTACATACTCTTTCAAATTCATCTACCTTCATACTTCCTTAATCTATGACATGAATTTGTTTACATGGATTTATAATGTTCCATAATTTATCATAATTAATGTTCTCAGAAAAACAAATTGTATATAGGAAACTGATGATGTATTTTTCTTACACGCCATCCGACATCATTGCATCTCCTGGTAATCTTTACAATTCTTGCTACTAAAAGTGGATTTTGTTGGAGTCATAGAAAGAAAAATGAGTAGTTCTCTATGGACTGGAAGTAATCATACATAGTTATCATCATTCATTCCCTTATTAATATTTATACCATTAATTAGAAATGCTATGGAATATGATAGATAAAATCAACTAACCTATCATTTATGCTTATTATGCATGCCTATCTAAATCATTTGGGCCTTTAGAGCCTACTATCATACTAGAGGTGTGTGAAATGAAGTGTCTCAGTTAATTGATAATAATAATAAAATATTAACATATATTCATACTACAACTCTATGAATTCCTAGTCATTGTCCAACCTAATTTCATTAGAAAAATTTTTAAAATGGAAAATCTCCTTTAAGACTTACCAAGTAAGATCCAATCATTATCCAGCCATATTCATTGAAATCCCCCAACTACTAGAAGGCCCATTGATGATTGAGGTCCCTAGAATAAGTTACTCATCCATAATTTTATATAATACATCAAAAATCAACATGATGTTGTCTGTATAGTCCTCTACATTCAGAGGGCATCCATTAACATGAAAGGCAATTAGAAGATATAATTGGAAGTCTCAAACCAGATTACCTATGGCCTTATTAATTCTTTCAATTTAATAGGAACATTCCAAAATCTTCATGTTCAAATAATATATACATCCAAAATCACATGAACATGTATGAGATCATGTATGGTTACAACATCTTGTAATGGTGGTGGTGGTACGTTCACATTCTCCCAGAAAAAGGAAATCATGGGATAACTCCATTGGTGGTCCTAATAAGAATATTTATGGCGTTACATCTTGAATAAAAAATTGTTAATGATGCATGAAGTCGTTAATTCATGATATGGGGACTAATCATTATGCATTTTTCTATAATACAGACATGAATGTAGGATGTATTATAGTCTCCTTCACAAAGACACATGGTCTCTGGATCCTCTCTAGCATCATGTTCCTTTTTAAGAAGTATATCAGATAATAAATTATTTTATATTGCAACTCCACAAAAACTAAATCATCTCAAGAATTTTTTAGGATCAATTCAATATGGTGTATCTATATATTGATATTTCTAGGGATGTGTCAGTGAGGGGGAGATTTTTTACCCAGGAGATAAGTTGGGACTTCAACCATAATTGGTTTTTGTGGAGAGATACCCATGTGTTTATACAACTATAAGAATCTCATAGTCTCTTGAGAATGTCATAAAAGGAAGGGTCATCCTCCTAGGAAGAAGAAAATTGAAAGAGGGACTGAAGTTAATTCTGGATGCCCGCGGGACTCTGATGGCTGAGTGGTCTGATATCCCTCTCACCATGTGGAAGACATTGAAATTGAGGATGGCCTATAGGGTCACTCCATTAATTAAACTCTGATCTAACTGACTCCAAGATCTATGGTTTCCTTGTAATTTGTTACACCAGTTAAAAGGATCGCCGGAAAATCATGCGTCTGTGAGTCCATTATGATCCACGAACTTAGTAAAATCCAAACTAACTATTTTAGGAAAAGGGAATGGTTCTTTTACCTCTTATGGAAAACTAACAGTAGGGTTTCTCTATTTTCCCCCAGAATCTTGATGTTGATACATTACTAAAAAATGGAAACAAGATAAATGGAGATTCACAATTTATAGAATATTCAGATGTGAGAGTTGGAAGGAGAAATATGTAGAAAACAATGGGCTATCATGCACCGAGGAAAGTAATTAATTTTATTAGACACTTGTTTACGTTCAAAAACTACAACCAAAGAAACTAAGTGAGGGAGAAATTAATTGGATAAGAAGACATATTTTACACATGATCCAAAGACTCAATCATTCCAATAGAGAATATTATTCATTGAATGGATAATTTCTAGAACATGACCTAGACTCATAGCCATTTTATTTCTTAGACAATATGATTTCAGATTCTAGTTTCAATTGAGACTAGGTCTTTATTCTGCTTGAAGAAGGGAATACCAAATCGGAAGGCTCTGATTCAATCATCAAGACTTTCAAAGTAGAAGCAGTTTACTCACTAGGGTGGGGACTGGAAGAATCACAACCAGTCATTGAGTAGGAGAACTGATTAAAGGATATGAGTTCTACTTTATGATCTCGGAAGACTCCCCTAGATCATTCTCCTTGAGGGAAGGACCAATATGAGAGAATTTGAGTGTCTCGCCTAGGAAGATGATAATTACTCCAAAACACTAAGAAAATCATAATGCAGAATCAAGGGGGTCTTCTTGTGCACTAGAACCATGTCCAGTCAAGGGAGAACCAAATCCTTCATAAACATAAGCTCATAAGAGGATGAATCATCCATGAATGGAGGATAGGGATGTAGTACCACATTCTTCCACATAAAATCATGAAATGGACTAAGAATTCTAGGTAGATCAGTAGAAACATCTTCAAGAGTCATAATTGTGTAGGGAATGGCAACCTAATCATGATGATTTTCCTTGCAGGATTTTCTTTTCTGTACTGTAAAATTCCCTAGGAGATGGAAACCCAAACCGAAATGCAATAGTAATTGGTAAACCAGAGCCTGATATCCACCAAAAACCACATCCAATACTAACAAAATCAATGGGAGGAGGATGATATATGATATCCATCTCAACATAAATTCTGGTTATATCTATATCTTTAAAGAGTAAGGATATCTGATCCTCATAGAGGAAGGATCCCAAAGACTTCCTGATACCATGTATGAAGTCAAGCGCCAGGAATGGTAGTGGAAAACCTAGAAGAGATATCCGTACTACATCCATAGGCATTTCTCTACCCAAATGAGCATCCTTGGACCACCAGATAAGGGAAATTCTCTGGAATCCAACAAATTTTAAAAAATACCCTTTGAATTTTGAAATCACTCATCTAAAATCTAAAAATATTAGAAATGTTAATGAAATATTTTTCATTCAAAATTACCAAATAAATATATATAATAATAATAAATAAAAATATTATTAATAAGTTATTGGATACTAGTGTTTTCAATGAATGTTGAATAAAAAATCCCTGTCTTTTTATGTAAAACTATGAAGTCCCACATTTAGAAAATGATATGTAAATTCCATTTATAAATTTGTAAATATAGGGAAATATAGTAAAATATATTTCCATATATAATATTTTTTGAATAGTTAAAATAATATTTAATTCATTTTATTGGAATTAAATACATGGAAGTAAATATTAATGGATTGAGTTAAAAAAAGTTCGATTTTTTAAAAAATATTGTTTCTATATCTTGAGTAATAAAGAGTGGAAAATGAAAGTGAATATTTTAATGACTAAAATTACTAATGTGCTGTAAAATATATAATATTATAGAGTGATACATCATTATTCATTAATAAAACATTTATCATAAGAAATCATTGTTACAATAAGATTGTAACATAAAACCATTACATAAATTCCTTTTTTTATAAGAACTCTACGATCCATTATAATAAATATTAATTTATATTAAATATATTAAAGAACAATATTAATACCTATGATACCATAAATATGTTAATTATATAGTCTTATCACTCATTTAAACTAATCCTTCATTATCATCATCATTTTTATTGTTATCTACTTCTTCTTTATGGTTTTTTTGGTTTATCTGTTATTATAATTTAAAATTTACATTCATTTCCTCTGCTAAATATTATGAAAATGATATAAATTTAATGTCTATTCATTTTATATTTATTAATAACCATTAACATAATGCAGTGATTAAAAGTCAATCACATCACCATGGGGACATGATAGATTGTATGTACGAATGAGTGAGGTTTCCATTTTATGAAAGCTAGAATGAATGGTATGAAATTAATAATTATCAATTATGACCCCATTATTTTTTAATAATTATCATCTATGTACATTATTAATAACATAATATCAATACATTAAATACAGTTGTCTAAAATGAATCATATCACAATGTGGAGGCAGCATACCACATTTAATCATTAGTGATAATTTTGTCCACCATTTTATAGAAAAGTGGGGGTAAATGTTTATCATATAGATATAATAACATATAAATATATTTAATATATAGTAATAATCATTTTTAATTTTTTGAAAAGGTATATTATGTATAAGAAGACATAAAATTAAAATATATTGGTCAATATTTATACCACATCAATGAAATGTCTCATTTGGATTACAACTTAGGCCTTAAAGGATTAGTCATAAGAGAAGAAAAAAATTAGTATAGGCGATGAGTTCTAGGAATTATATAAACCTTTCATTATTTTGAGATATAAATCTCAAATGTTGTAAATAAATTAGGAGAAATTTTTACCTTCTGTATGTGAGGGGTGGGACATTCATTGACTATCATAAAACATTTCAATGATATACTGTCACATTAAGAGTAAATTGTTAGATAAGGGATAAATATTTTAAGATAGAATAAGATGATATCAAAATATATTCAGAAAATAAAAATTTTAATGTGTTATTTTTAACATAACCTTATCACTTAGTTTAACACAAACTCAGAAATCTCGTTTTATACTTAACATTTGTAATTGTTTTTACTATATAAGTATTAAATATAACAAAAGTGTCAGTTTACAATTTCAAATTACATTAATTATGGATATTAAATATATTTAATCCCTTAAAACATAATATATTTTTATATGTGTCATAAATTCATTTTAATTCACCCATTAAACCATATTGAAATAATATTTACTAATAAATTATTTAAAGGTATAAAAACGAATTAAATTACATTCACTTTTTTAAAAAATATTCAAAGAATGGTATATAAATATAATTTTAAAAATAATATATATAAATTTAATTAAAACCATTAATAAAAATATAATAATTTATATTTAGTAATATAAAAACCCATTGGTCATATAAAACAATTATTTAAAAATGGGGTTTTAATCCAAAAATTACTTATGCTAAAATATTGTTTAATGAAGTCTAATATATAACTAATTATATTATTTGAAATTTAGAGATTATTATTTCACTTTAATATCAATTTAAAAACTTCATAGGACCTTTACTTTAATTTATATGGTATTTTTAAAACATAATTTTTTTTTACTCACTCATAATTAAAAAAATATAGATAAGTCTATAAAATTAACCATATTAAAATTGTAATATTGAATTAAAAAAAATTATTCATTTATCCAAATATAATTTATAAATAAATAGATATTATTTATAATATTTATTAATAGAAATTTCAAAATAATCTATATTTTTAAGAAAACATGTTTTTTGTCATTAGGATGACATTATTGTAAATTTAGTTATTATTTTTTCTTAATTATTCAATACATTTTTTTTTAATTTTTTTCATTATTGTTTTGTCCATCTGTTCCTTTAAATTGAATAGCTTGGTTATAAATGATTAAATTATTATGGTTAATTTTGGATCAGGGTTGCATGTTGGGAAAAATATCAAACCCTTCATGTGTATTTAATTTAAAATATATATAAGACCATGGGTATTTACATTATACCCTCATTAAAATGAATTTCTACATCAAAATTAAATGAGTCTGACATTTGAAAATATGGATATCTCTGCATTATCATGTCCATGAGTTCTCATTTAGCATCCCCAAATTTATAATTCCTATTTAGAACATTAACATGGTGAGCATTCTGATTTTATAGAGAATTATATATATAATAAAATATTTCTAATAGTATTTATTCAAATGTATGATCATGATGTAGTTGTATAACAACTATATTTGTAAATTTTAAGGATTAGTTACATACCTCCTTTAGACTAATATTTGGAACCCATCTTGGACTTGATAGAGGTTATCAGGAGTACCAAGAAATAAGATTTAGTCCCTAATAAATCTCGAATACCAAATGGACAATATAACCTAATATTAGTTTTTAATTTTTTATAATTTCATAAACTTATTATATGGTGAAATATTTAGGAAAATCATCTCAACAACTTCAAATTATAGATCTCATAGGTGACTGAGATCATAACTTTTTTACTACAGAAATCTGAGATGGGATGTTAAATGGATCTAACCATATCTACCATTTTCTAATCTATATCATTTATTAATAGATTTCATTATTCATATTCATCCATCTATATTAGTGTTTTACATTTCTTTCCATATCTCTATTTACAAGAAGTGTTCTAGATGCTCGAGTGAAATATGTTTTTATAAGATAATTCAACCAGTGAAATTTGTAGATCCAAACCACCTTTAATCTGTAGAGAATAATATATCATTCTTAACGCATACATTGAAGGATTATCCAATATCATTGAGAAATAGGCCACCATAGTTAGTTGATCCGCACTCTCCCACACAATATTAATAACCATCGATGTACTTAGTAACCCTAAAGAAATCCATTATAACATCGCCATATTTCCCTATCGGTAGTGGATGGAATAAACCACCAAGATAACAATTAATATACATTACCATTTGATATGTAAGTCATCATCAAACATAACCAATGACTTTTCTCTTTATACATCGACATCAAACAGATAATTTGATGACATGGAATATATTTGTAGACATAGGATGAAATGTCCACCTTAAGATATGTGATCCTCTCAAAATATCCCCATGATGTATGAAGGACCAACAATAGTTACATTGAAATAAATTCCATTATAATCATTGTAAATGGACTTACATGATACAAGATGATCCCCGAAAATCGGTTCCTACATCACCACATTCTAGGGAAATAAAACCTTGGTTGACATTACATTGTACACTAAAGAAAACATGATGACTAATGGTCAACATGTCACTTTTCCTCTCCCCAAAGCCACATCCATCCTCTATTTGTCTGTATAAGACATCAAAAACCTCTCTTACTCATAAGACTATTGTGAAAGATCTATGTAATATCATGTCTTCAAAATATGTTCATCTTAAAAAATCTTCCATTTCTTTCTAAATAAATCATCATAATGTCAAAAATTTCATTATACACCACTCAGTGCCTCTATCTCAAACTTATGTCTCGATGTGAAAAGACAAAATAAATAATTCATTTAAATTGGAAATTACTACTATCTCTAAAGACAATATTTCACAAAAAATATTTTAATTCATAGACGATATATTCCAACTCCATGTGAAGGGTAGGACATTTAGGCTCATGGGGTCGCAACTAGAGAGGCCCATAAACACCTACCTAATCATCTGGTATCATCAATTCTCCCTAACTACATCATGATGCATCATGAAAGGATAGATAAACTATCTTATTTTCTATTAGGTTCAGAACCAATGTTGTGTGTTAACCTTTGCTTAATATGATGTAATGCTTCCTCACACTAATCCACACACCCAAACCTGACCCATTTCTTAGTCGATGTTTTTATTGTGGAAACCAAACATGAGAAATTATTAATGAAACACATATAATACCCTACTAATAAATGGAATAAACATTCCAAAATATATTTTTAGAGTGATCCCATGACATTAGTACTTCTGTATTCTCTAGATCTATAGAATAGTTATACATCTGACACAAAATGTGTAAGAAAATTAACCTCATCAACCCGAAATTAAAACATAACAAATTTGGAAAAAAACAATAGTGATTTATTATAACTTATGGCTATCTCAAGATACTTATCATACAACTCTATCTTCTGTGAATAAATAACTTTGTTATCAATTAAAACCATGATGATTGGTTTGAGATCTAGGTGATATATTCTATTCATGATGGATATGTGAATTACTGGGTAATTTATCAGAGAAAATGACATCACCCTAAATTCATATAAATCATACATGAATCAAAGAATCTTCCTCAAAATGTATTCCATCATAACCTGAAGATGATAATCACTAGAATACATGATAAAAATAGAAAACAAATAAACTCATAAAAAATAATTGAAAATATTATCTATCCTTTGAAAAGGGTATTTATTCTTCATGGTAACCTACATAAACATTCTATAAACCAAATTTATTCAAGGATTATTATTATAATTTTTTGTAAACAAAAATTGATAACCACAAAGAGATATGGTCAGTATAGTAATTCCCTTATTCTTTCTTTTATAAAGATGAAATTTGAGTTCCTTTAACTCAGAAGGATCTATATGGGATTTATGAATCACCATAGGATGCACCTCTAGCATGTGTTTCATTTAAATATAAATCCCAATATATATAGATAGAAAATAAATGATTTCTGACATAATACATGATAAATATATTCCAAGAGAGGGAATTGTGATAGGTCTAACATTGATCTAATTACAAGATCAGTTCTTATAGCTTGTGTAGTATTAACTATCATCAAACATAATTCTTGGCCAACTCTACTAGTTTCCAACACCCACTCAATGTTTATTATGAATTTATCCCCCATATGTGAGATAATGAATACCTATATCTAGTATCAGTCGATGTGTGAATGATATTACATAATCTCATCCATCCCAATTATGAAATTGATTATAGTCATCTCATTAATCATGAAATAAAACAAATTATGATACAATCCATCATTATAAGACATTCTATAAATCACTAATATTGTTCTTCTTTGGTCCATAAGTGTGTGAAGAGATAAGTAATATGATAAAAATATTTGGATTTCTATATATACGGTAGCTACCACTTTTTTGAGATAAATTAATAGGAATCCCCATTATTAAAAAAATTATATATAACATATAATTGATCACAAAAGTACATAGAAATATATTTTACCCCAACACCATTATCTAGAACATGATACATATCATAAACTCATCCTACCTCAGCTCTATGCCATTTCAACTCTGTCATCAATATCTGGGGAGTCTAAATACTCATTCAAATTAATTTACCTTCATCTTTCCTTAATTTATGAAATGAATTTATTTACATGGATTTATAGAATTTAATAATTTATCATATTTAATGTACATAGTAAAACACTTTGCATATATAAAACTGATGTATTATTGTTCGTACAGGTCTTCCTACTTCCCTTATTCTCTTGTTAATCCTTCATATTCCTACGTTTAAAAGTTGATTATGTTGGAGTCATTGAAATAACAGTGAGTAGTCCTCTATAGAATGGAAGTAATCATAAAAACATGTCTTACTTCAATCCCATAATGATATTAAGTCCATTAGTTTGAACCACTGTATAAAATGATATATCAACTCTACTAACCTATCCATTATGATTATTAAGAAGACCTATATCAATCATTCATCCCTTTAGGGACTACATTCCTACTAGAGGTGGGTTGACATGATGTAGCTGAGTGAATTTATAATAATAATAAAATATTAAAATATATCCCCACTGTACCACTATGAAATCCTAGTCAAGGCCCATCATAATATTATTTAGAGGATATATCTAAAGGAACAACTCATTTCTGGTCTACCATGTAAGACCCAATCATCATCCAGAAATATTCATTAAAATCCACAAACTCCTAGAATGTCCATTTAAGATTAAAGTATTGTGCATTAGTTACTCATCCATAATTTTATATAATAGATTAAAAATAATCAATATGATGTCGATATAGTTCTCTATGTCTAGAGGGCCTCAAATACCCTGAAATATTATTGGATGTTAGAATTGAAAGTATTAAACCAGATTAGTCATGATATTATTAATTCTTCATTTCAATGTGAACAATCCAAAATATTCACGTACAAATAAGATATACATACTAAATCACACAAACTATAATAGGATAATTTATGGATAAAACATCATAAAATGTTTGTGGTGGTACATTATCATTCTCCCAGAAAAGAGTATCATGGGATAACTCCATTGATGGCACCAACAAGCATATTTATGGTGGAACATATTAAATACAAAAAGAATGTCAATGATGCTTGATGTTGTTAATTCAAGATAGATATAAATAAGTATATACTATCACAGAAAGGATCTCTTTGGATGCCTCCCATAACCCAATTATATACATCCATACACTACCCATAACCAATACCACGTTCTGTAAAACTACACATGAGTCAGTATCATATAAATATATAACAAGTCATAATTTCATGATGAATTTCAATAAATTTATTCCACCATAGATATATAATAATAGTAGAGAATAGAAATATATCAGTCATCAATGAATATAGGTATACCCAAAATAGTGATAAAAATCTGGTCATATAACTAACTAAATACTATGAAACATAAATAGGTAAATATATATGTGTGTGTGAAATGTGATACATCATTCCAACTCATGATTATTTAAATTACAATCATCAAAAAATTATTAACATCACAACATAATCAGTACTAACATGAATATTTAAATCCATAACGGCAACTAAAATCCAAACAATTTTAATGAAGTGGTCTGATACATATGTGTAGTCGAAGAATACATGAAACCGCACTACCAAAGTCTCACAAAACCTAAATCCTTTCTACATTTCACCCAAAAAAATCATTGAGGAATAATATAACTCATTTGATATGATTTTTCAATTCCCCTGCCCAAATCACTAGGTCCAGTCTAGAGTGAAATAGGGCCTCATGTGTGCTTCCCTATATATAAGGGGTTTCCCGCTAGTAGAAAGGGCCTTTAGTTTGTCATTAGGGATAGTGTATGTAACGAACCAAAAAATAATTAATGAAAATTCCCCTTGGTCTATTTAAATGACTTCTTATGGTTATATAGAACGTATGAACTTAAATGGATTTATGTTATGGATTTTAATATATCGTTAAGAATTATTACCATTGCTAATATAGCCATTGAACATTGATCACATGATTAGTATAAATATAGGGCTTTATGAAATCTTATTTACTCAGAAAAAGGAAGCGATGGGCTCATCTAGTAGACTTGCCACATACAAAGCCCATTTGTCAGAACTCGTAGAAGAGGATGCATCTTTGGGCGTCGCTCTTGACCAATTCCAAGCTGATGTTGTATAAGATAATCTTGAGCAGAACCACCTTTGAGAGAAGTTGATGTTGAAAGAGATTACCACCTGAAAATGTTATCCGGGCCACCCCAAGTGTTTGTTGCCATCTCTCACCTTACCCTTCGGTCCTATGCACGTTTTTTAGGGGCTATGAAACAATACCATAGTACTATGATTATTTAAACTATTATTGAATATTTAATATAAATTATTTTTATTATTGTAACTATGTAAATAATTTTAAAGAAAAAATAGCATTTTCAGTTATTATTAAACTCAGAAATCATTTTTCAAGGATTAATGGAGTTTTGAGTAAAATAATATTTTAATAAAATATTATAATATTTATTGAATTAATTTTTTTAATATAAATGATCTTATAATTTTATGAATGCAATTGTCATTTTTTAAGGTTTGAAAGATGTTTTCTTCAAAACCAATATTTTTTTGATAAAGTCACTTTTTATTTTAAAAATAGAATATTCAAATATTTAGATAATTATTTAGACAAAATGAATATTATTTTTTTGGAATTAGGACATCGAAATTATCCAATGGTTAATTCTTTGTAATTTTCTGAGGCAGTATAATTTTTGGTTAAAAATTAAATATTTTTTACTTATATAATGTGTTTTATGACATCATAATGACCCAATAGTGATGTAATAATATACAATAAACTTTATTTTAGTACAATATATATTTTGAAATTATAATAATCTTATTTTATGTTTGTTTGATTTCTTTTTCAAATCCTTAGTGGACCCTCCAAGACTTATATAACATTTTAGCTATTTAAATTGATTTCTTGGAGAGTGTGACTCGCCTCCACAGAATCTAGCCTATTATTTTAAGAAGATCAGACATTGGACAAATAAAATTTTGTTTTTCACTCCCCTTTAGAAATAACCATGGGAATAATCCATGGTATGGTTTGTTCTTTTGATTAGTTTAATGTGTGGTGTCCCAAACCTCAATAATAATGAATTATCTCCCCTTTCCAATATAAAATCACCAAAGTTCCCACTTCCTCCTCACTCAATCCATTTGGAGTGAAACCAAACCCTTACATCCCCTCTCAAGAATATTTCCAAGGTTTCCTAATCTCCCATGAATTCTCTCTTAAGCCCCCATCAAGCCTTTGGGATCAAACCTCCAACTACGGGTTTCATTCCTTTTTCATTTTATCCATGTTTCTTAATATTGTATTGGCATTTTATTCTCAATTATAAATGTTGGGGTAAGATTTTAAACCTCTCCCATACATCCCTCTTTATTTTTTAATGACAGAAGACCACTTTATCAATTATTAAATTCCTATCATGTACACCCGTTACTATGTCGAAATTCAGTAAAGAATTCTATTTCTAAATTTTTCATTCAAGTTATTCTTTTGTTGCATGAATCTAGATTCCATTTAAATTTATGGGACATGAATCTATATAAAAACAGTACTATCAATTTCATTTAAATATAATGAGACACTTCATTCTCTCTCATCAACCATTTTTATGAGTTTTAATGTCCCGCTGTTATGATGTTGAAATTGAACCGTGATTTTCCAAGACAAAGTCATTTTGTAGTGAATACCATGTCGGGTTATCTATAATGGGTATTCACCATTATGAAGATTTACATATTATTTAAAGATTTTGATGAATGAATTCCACAACCCTTTATCATGGGATAAATTATGCTGTTAAATGAAAACATATTTTATGATCCATATCACACACTTATGCATGAAATGAAATTATTAAGAATGGTGTTCCCTGATAGCACTCCAATGCATTAGGTAGAGTATATTATCATGATACATCCTGTGCATTGGATATTAAATCATTCTAATTCAAGTGAAACGGGTTTTTACTCGTGCTTCAAGTGTAATTTTTGTATACTCATGATCCATGTTCAATGAGACCTAGCTCATTGTAATTCCATGTAAAGTGTTGTTTCCAAATATACATGTTTGGATTATTAGAATTTATCATTCCTTTGTGTTCATGATTCTCTTGTGCTCCATTGAAATGTATATAGACTATCATGTTTTTTATTCCTCATGTTATTACATGTTTATTCCCTTACTGGGCATTATAGCTCACAATATTATTATACATTTCCTCAGGTTATCACATGCAATGTTAAGTACTGGGGAATGTAGTGGTCATGTAAGGTATGTTTTCAATAATGATTTTGTATTTCATGTTTTAAGTTCTTATGTAATGATCCTAATCCCCATATACACTAGACCTCTCAATCATCATTAATGTATCAATTGATGGTTATGTAATAAATAATGTTTAAGTGTGTAATAAAGAGCTCAGTTGTAATAGTTGGTATTAAGGGATAGGTTTATCTTTTTTTGGGATTAGGATTTGAAAACCAGAGTGATTCTTTAGATACCAATCAATGAGTAATAAAATCAGCCCTAAGTTTTGGGGAGTATGGAGTAAGTTTTTTATCAGGAAAATACATCCATGGCTGGATACAAGTAGGTAGAGGTGGCTCAGGCACCGATGTACATAGGGATAAAAACCCCAAAAAGGTGTTTCAGGCTTGACCGGGGGTATCCTAGTACACAACAATGGGAATTTCTGCACTCATGGTTATGACAATCCCTTGGTATGTGCTTTAGTAAATTCCCAATATTAGTATGAACCATTATTAAGGGAATAAAAAATCCCTCTAAGAATATATGTAAGAAAGTGGATCATGTATAACATAGATAGAAGCCTATAGATTCATAAGTTATGGATATAAATTTTATTTATAAGATATCTATTTTGGTCCTCGATTTACCCTTTATGTGTTACCCCTAAATTTCCTTTTATTCTAGCCAATGGCTGGTAATAGGAGGCCTTGAACTAACAACTGATGTGAAGATCAATGTGATGGCTGTTCAAATGAGATCTCCAATCCGATGGGAATGGGAATCACGATCTTATTCAAGATACTCTCTCAGTTAACTCAAGAATAGAATAGAAACATATGTCAAGAGGAACATTCTACCCCCTTAAGAAAGAACGAGTCATTATAGAAAGCTTCATGATACAAAGGCCTCCTAAATTTAATAGATCATTAGATCCATCAATTTTCAAAAAATTGATCAACTCCATTGAAAATATATTCTCCATTCTTAAAT
Source organism: Viscum album (assembly GCA_963277665.1). Lineage (NCBI taxonomy): Eukaryota > Viridiplantae > Streptophyta > Magnoliopsida > Santalales > Viscaceae > Viscum > Viscum album. Next base: position 1,024,553,483 of record OY728143.1, read on the forward strand.
GATCCAAACAAGAGAACATTCTCATGGCTGCTTATTATATGGAGGGTGAAGCTAATCAATGGTGGAAATTGATAAAACATATGAATCCGCAGAGGCTATTGTGGTGTTGGAAGTGATGTAAGATATGGATTTCTAGAAAAAAATTCAATAATTATTTTCTACGCACCCTACAGCTTAAGGTGTAAAGGGACTTCAATTCCCTAAAGAAAAAATAAGGTGAATCTATCTGAGAAATTGAGGAAAACATCACAAGGCATGCATGATATGCTTCTAGTTTTTTCATTACCCGCGAATGAATGATTGACTACTTATTTGGTGGGATGAATCCTAGCAGGAAGAAAGCCCTAGAAATATGTGACTTCGACATCTATGAGGAAATTGTCTGATGTGCCCTCATGGTCGAAATGGAGATCGGCGAAACACAGAGATATCATTGGGATAAGTAGCGTGAGGTGGAATTCAATTCTGTACGATCTATGGATAAATACAATAGTGATAAATAAATCTTGATCATCACATGCCAAAGGTGAGGAATGAAGAACCCCAAAAAATGACTAAAGGGGTTGGGGAAATGCTTTAGGTGTGGAAGATAAAGGGCACATGACTATTAATGTTCGGAAAGAATATCCCATGGCTATGATAGAGGATAGAAATTCTCTGTTCGACTCTCAGCATGTTTTTCATTGCTTCAACTGCAAAAAACTAGGGAACCTTGAAAATTAGTGCCCTGAGCAAATGGTTTTCGGAGTCAACCAACGACCTGTTGGACAACAAGGGTGAGATTATTCCATCACTACCAACAAAGTGAACCCAAACAAGGAAGTGGTGACAAGTACGCTAGTTATTCATTAAAAATAGTGAACATAAATTTTGATTTAGGTTCTATGCATTATTTTATATCCCAAAAGATTAGTATAATATGCCCACCACCACCACAAATCATAGATGTAAAGATTCCAGTGAGTATGAAAAATGGGGAAGTCATTGTATTACATGAATATAACTCCTCCCCTATCATATTCCGTGGATATAACTTTCTAGAGAACCTCATCATGCTCCCTCTTGTGGAATTTGATTCAATTCTTGTCATGGGTTGGATTTCTCTATATAGCCGACATAAATTTTTGTGAGAGGTAAATCACTATCAAAGTGGAGAATTGACCCGCCAATTCTATACAAGTTTGAGGAAGATGAATCTTCTTTAGATACATCATCTCAAGCATGGATATTACTACCCCATTAGCATATGTATCTGGATCAGATTATTTATTCTAAGGATGAATTCATCCTTCATGGAATTCCTTTTGCGGGGGAATTAACTGAAGTGTTTCCCAAGGAAATGTCTACTCTTCCTCCTAGAAGAGATACTGAATTCTCAATTGATCTTATACCTGGGGTGATTCCTATATCCAATACTCTATATAGAATTGAAGTTGTGGAGCCTGAGGATTTGAAGAAACAATAACAGAAGAGTATGGATAAAGGGTTTATATTCCCAAGTACTTCACTATGGAGTGCCCCAATCCTATTTATCAAGAAGAAGGTTGGGTCAATTCACCTTTTCATCGATTATCGTGAGCATATAAAATCACGATAAAAATAAGTATCCTTTCCCATTAATTAATAACTTGTTCGGTCAGTTGTGTGGAAAACAAGATTTACCCATGGTATATTTGTGATCGGTATATTATCATGTAAGGGTGAATAAGGATGATATCCCCATGAAATGTTTTTGTACAATATACGGGAACTATGAATTCATAATAATGCCTTTCAGACTCACTATTGATCAAAAAATCATCATGGAAATGATGAATAGAGTCTTTAAATATTACCTCAACTAATTTGTGGTAGTCATTATAGATGATATTATAATATAATCTAAAACCATGGAGGATAATGAGGATCATCTATGAACTATACTACAGACCTTGCGAGAGGACAAACTCTATGAAAATTAATACAAGTGTGAGTTCTGGTTGAATAAGGTCTCATTCGTGGGCCATAACATCACAAACAATGGGAAATATTTGGATCCCTATAAGACATCTGCAGTAGAGGGATATCTGATTCCATCATCGATAACAAATATCTGTATGTTTTTGGAGTTAGTTGGATATTAATGACTATTTTTTAGGGATTTCTCATGATTGTACAAACCTCTTACCAAGCTAACTCAGAATGGAGTAATGTTTTCTTGGAGTGATGAATGTGAAAAAAAATCATCAAGGAGTTTAATAGGTAGCTTATCTCTACGCCCATGCTACCATTACCCACAAGTGGATAACTTTTTGGGGTATTCAATGATGCTACGAAGTAGGGTGTAGGTTGTGTGATCATGCAAAATTACAGAGTCATTGAATATGCTTCAATGAAATTGAATGTTCATGAGAAGAATTATCCAACACATGATCACGAGTTGGTTGCAGTGATGTTCGCTTTATAATTTTGGTGGCATTGTCTCTTTGGGGAGAACTATGAAATATATATGGACGACAAAAGCATAAAGTATATATTCACATAGAAAGAGTTGAACATGAAACAACGAAGATGGTTATAGCTGATCATCGACAATGATTTCTCAATCCATTACAACCATGGGAAAACGAACAAGGTGATTGATGCTCTATGAAGAAAGGACCCAATGATTTTTTCATTATAGATAATTGAGAAGGATACATTCTTCTATGATTTGATAGATATGGAAATGGGAATCATAACGAATGGAATATCATCAATTCTTTCACAAATTATTGCTCAACAATTTCATTTAGAAATGTTAATGGATGATCAAAATGATGATGTGGGAATTTAGAAGAAAGTGGAAGTAATTAGAAAAGGTAAACTTTTAGAGTTCAATGTTAATGAATAAATCATTGTGAGATTTTGGAAAAAACTATGTGTTCCATAATGTTCAGAGGATAAGAATGAACTTTTCGATGAAGCACCTAGTTTAAATTTCTTTATTCTCCCAGGAAACACAATGATGTATTGAGATCTCTAAAGGAAATTATTGGTGGGGTAATATGATGAACGAGATCTCTCAGTACACATCAATGTTCCTGGTGTGTCAACAAGTGAAGGTAGAGTGGTAGTAGTTAAAGGGGATGATGCAAATATTTCCCCTACTAGAATGGAAATGGGATAACATCACCATGGACATTGTCACAGTACTAACGAAGATATCCAAAGACAATAATATAATTTGGATTGTTTTGGACCACCATACAATTTCTAGACACATAAATGCAATTTGGAAGGATTTCTTATTAGATCAACTGGCATAGATAAAAATTAGGGAAGTGGTAAGTTTTCATGGAGTTCCACAACTTATTGTATCCGATCGTGATCCAAGATTCACCTAAATGTTTTGGAAGAGTCTTTAAAATGATATGGATACAAAACTGAATATCAGTACAACTTATCATCCTGAATATAATGTCCAATATGAGGGAACTATTCAGACACTGGAATATATGTTAAGATAATATTAAATGGACTTTAAAGGAGGATGGGGTCAACATATTAATCTGGTTTAATTCGACTATAAAAACTATTTCAACTCGAGTATCTGAATGGAAAACTATGAAGCCCTCTATGGGAAGAGATGCATAACACAGACATGTTGGGATGAAGTGGGTGAGCGTAAGCTACTAGGACCAGAAATGGTCAATGAAATGGGGGAGGAGATAAAAACCATTCAACAACACATCAAGGCAGCCCGGAGTCGATAGAAAATTTATGAAAATAACCGTCGACGAGACCTTGAGATCAATGTTTGACACATGGTGTTTCTACATGTATATCCATGGAATATGTTAATGAGGTTTGTAAATAATGGGATGTTATGTCTTAGGTACATCATCCCCTTAGAGATTCTTGATCTTGTCGGGGTTGTCGCCTATTGACCAACACTTCCACCTACCATGGCCAAAGTACATGATGTCTTTAATGTATCCCTCTTATGGAAGAATATACCGGACCTTTCACGTTTACTCTCTTCAGAGGTTGTACAGTTATAGGATGATCGTTATTACTAGGAGAAACCATTGATGATCTTAGATCACAGAGAAAAAGTTCTACTAAATAAGACAATACCCCTCATCAAGGTGTTATTGTGAAACCATGAGATTGATCTAGCAATGTGGGAATCAGAAGAAGTGATGAAGCAATGTTAACCACACATTTTTTAGTGTGGGAAAAGAAAATTTTAAGGGTGAAATTTCTTAAGGGGCGAAGATTGTAACGACCCAAAAATTACATAAGGAAAATTACACAGGGTCTATTTAAATGTCTTTTTATGGTATGTAAAACATATTCACTTATTTGGTTTTATGTTTTGGATTTTAAAATAATGTTAAGAATAGTAATTGTTTCTAATATAGCTATTGAATATGGATCACATGATTTTTATAAAAATATGGCTTTAAGAAATCCAATTTACTCATACAAAGGAAGTGATGGCCTCATCCTGTAAATGAGCCTCGTACGAAGCTCATTTATCAGAGCTCAGAAATGTGGTTGCCTATTTTAGCTTCACTCTTTACCAATCCCATGATTAGATTTAATATGTTATGCTCGATCGGAACCACCTACAAGTGAAGTGGAAGTTTATAGAGATTACCACCTAAGCAATGTTATCTGGGCCACCGCAAGAGTCTGTCACCATCAGACACCTTACCCTTCGGTCTTATGCCTATGTTTTAAGGGGCTATGTAGTAATTCCCTAGTACTACGATTATGTAAATTATACTTGTATAGTGAATATAAATAATTTTTTTATTGTTACATAGTAAATAATTTTTAAAGCACAAATAGTTATTTAGTTAATATTCAACTATGAAATCTAATTTGATGAATTTATTGTTTTTTTAATTAAATTTTTTTCTAACAAAATATTATTATTATTAAATTACTTTTTATTAAATATAAATTATCATATATTTTTATGAATACAATTATAATTTTTATTAAGTTTTAAAAGCTGTTTTTGTCAAAACCCATGTTTTTTTTGATAAATGTCTCTTTTAATTTTAAAATTGAAAATTCAAATATTTTGAAAATTATTTAAATAAATTGAAAATTATTTTGGTAATTAGGACATCAAAATAATAAAATGTTATTTTTCATAATTTTCTGAGACAAATAAATTTTTGGGTAAAAATTAAATACTGTTTATTTATATAATGTGTTTTATGAAAACCTAATGACCCAATAGTGATGTAATAAAATACTATAAATATTATGTTCAGACAATAATCATTTTTTCATTAAAATAATTTTATTTAATTTCAGTTTGATTGATTTTAAAAAGCCTTAGTGGACCCTCCAAGACTTATAAAAAAATTTATATTTTTAAATTGATTTCTTTGAGAATGTAACTCAACCACACATAAACAACCCTTTATTTAAAGAAGTTAGGACATTGGCATTAAAAAATATTTTATTCAACTGCCCTTTGGAAAAAAATAATTGGTTGGCTTGTGGTTGTGATATGTTTAATGTGTGGTGTCTCAAACCAAAATAATAATTAATTCCCTCTCTTTTCTTATATAAACACACCCATGCACCCACATTCTCATCAATCAAATCCTATGGATTTTGGCCAACCCATGACCTCCACTCTCTATAATCCTTCCAGGGTGCCCCATGCTCCCACAATGTTTCTCTCAAGCCCCTCCCAAGCCTTTGGTATCCCACTTCAAAGTAAGGGATTCCTATCATTCCCTTTTTATCCAAGTTTCTTAATATTGTTATTCCCTTTTATTTTTAATTATAAATTTTTGGGTAGGATTTCACACCTCCCCCATAATTCACTCTTTATTTTTTAATAATTATATATACCTTTCTCTCTCAATAAATTCATCCCATTTACACCTATTACAATGTCGAAATTCCATAAGGATTTTACCTATCCTCATTTACATTCAACTAATTATTTTGTATCAAGAATCTAATTTCTATTAAAAATGTTGGTATATGTATCTATATGACCCCCTTACTGTCTATTTATTTTAAATATGTTGACACACCCCTTTCTCTCTATTCAACCATTTTTATGAGTTCTTATGTCACGTCGTTATGCTGCCAAAATTGCACCACAATTTTCCATGCCAAAGTCATTGTGTTGTGAATACGATGCCCATTTATATATCAAGGGCATTAATCTTTATGCACATTTACTCATTGTTTAAAGAGTTTCATTATTGAATTCCACTATATTTAATTGTGGAATAAACGATGATGTCTAATGAATCCCTATTTTATTATCCTTGTGGCACGCTTATACATTAAATGAAACGATTAAGAAGGGTGTGCCCTTATAGTGCACCAATGCACTGGGTAAAGTATTGCATCTGATACATCGTGTTCAATGGTTTTTGAATCATGATAATTCATGTTAAACTAGGGTTTACTCATACTTCCTGGTAAATGAAGGTTTACTCATGCTCTATGTCCAATGTGCCTTGGATCATGCTAATTACATATTAAGTTTTTCTTCCACCTCTCCATGTTATGATTATAATGCTTTATCATGCCTTTATGTTCATTTTTCTCTTATTCTCTATTGATATTCATATTGACTAACATGTATTGTATTCCTTATGTTACTCTATATTTACTACCATACTATGCTTTATAGCTCACCCTTTTCTTATGTATTTCCTCAGGTTATCCCATGCAATGGAATGTATTGGAGAATGTGGTGGTCATATAAAGGATGTTTTTAATAAATATGTTGTAGTTCATGTTTTAAGTTGTTATGTAATGAGCCTATTCCCCAAATACCCTGTACCTATCAATCTTCTATGTTGTATCAAGTGATATTTATGTAATAAATCATATTTATGTTTGTAATAAAGAGTAGGGTCATCATAGTGTAACCTTTATATAAATAAGGAGAAACATAAATACATTAATTAATTAAAAAATAAGAATTAATTTGAAACCATATTACATATGTCATGGTATCGATCTCAGGATATACATTAAAATAATCCATGGACCACTAATGTGGAAGGTCAAACCAGACTATGATTAATATAGGAAAGTAAATAAATTACTATAAAAACAAAAAAAAATTATAATAATACATCCTCTTAACACCATGCTCTATCACATGTTTACAATTTTGTTGGGCCCGACCATACATGTATCCCTGGCCATGAATTCATAACATGCAATAGAATTATCTAATAGTGTGTGAGTAATAACCCCATTTGCCCAACAAAAAATCATCCCTAACACAAGTGTATATTCAAAAGAGTATATTTAATGATAATAAATAAATAATATGTAAACATACAACTACACATGTAACAATTCATTGTGATATCAAAAAGAAACCAAAAACACTAAACCCACCTTCTTTGTCATGATTCCAGAAATGATATTGATTTCTACCACTACAAATCAAAATACATGTCACATGTCCTAGTTTTGATTTCTACCTTGTTTTGGTCATTCCTATATATATGTTCCTACATCTTGGAAAACCTCATACCATGCACTAATAGTGGTAGTTAATATGATTACCTTGCACCCCACCCTGATGGGGGTTTTATTCATGGGAGGTTGTTAATTCCTACCTAAAGAATTCAATAATTGTATATATGTTTATTTAAGAAATATAAAAAACACCCATATCATCCTATACTTGAAGGATACACAACACCCATTCATGTTCTACTCCCATGCTAGTAGACATGACCATGTTCTGACTAATACCATCAGACAAGCCATAGTTCGAAGACTTTGTCACAACATTACCCTCCCACACCATGGTGTATTGAAATAATTTTTATGCCTCTGGTTCAACTTGATACCCTGTGAAAGGTTCCATATGAAATGGAATTACTAAATTAGTACATATCATTTAATGGAACATTAATTTATATCATTTCTATTCGAATTATAATACACATACGCTCCTACATACGAACATAAACCTGAAGGGTTCACACAATATATATTCAAAATTGTGGGTAAAACATGAAGGATAAGTCTCTTAGGACTCTCACAAGACCTCATGAAACCTAAATTGTGAATTTATTTCATTACTAAATCAACAAATCAAGGATTAACTATAAATAAATCCCTAAATGTTAAGAACCTTTTGACATTAATATCGAAGACATCAACATCATGGATCAATAAGAATGTGGTCACCTAAATCATTATTACAATAATATCACTAAGAATCATTTCCGTTGTCACATGATTGTTCAATAAAATAAATATTCTTAGACAAGAAAATAATATCTATAATTAAGAAGACTCAACATGAAATAGTCTCTAAGAAAAAAATCATTAATACATCTTATCATTCCAGTGATCCTGTGGATGGTGTATTTTATACTATGGTTTGGAAACACCATTCTAGACTACGAAATAGACTATAGTCTAAGACATTGTATTCTCTTTCCAATATAATTCAATATGGATAGGAATATTTTTACAAAACAAAAGGGAAACACATGAGTTCTCTTACAAATCATTCCACACCAGGAGACCCAAAATCTGTGATGAACTATTGCCATAGATCAACCAAAGGATAGGGAGGATTGATCCAAAAAAATGGAAAAATCTGGGAATATATGAAGGTATCACAACATCATCAAATATGTCTTCCATTGATTTTGAAAAATTATGGAATTATACAAGAGCAGAATAAATTTATTAATAATTGTAATAATTAAACTATAATAGAATTTTAGACCAAAAATTTTATCCATGATGGTTTTCCGATTGATTCGATCGGTATACGAGGATGAAGATGGTTAGTTTTTTCATTTCTATCCAAGCCTGAATATAGCCACACCTTCCAATATGGCCTATCCATGGCAATAGTGATCTTAAACATAAATAATTAATCATCTTTAAGAATATTATAGTTTCATATATGTTGCAATTTCCATCAATATGACATCCATTAATTATTTGTTGAGGCCACCCATGTCGTGGATTATAGGGCCATTCCCAGATCATCATACCATGGCCATCCTTATTTTCCCATATTTCTATTTTATGCCTAATTGCACTGAGTGTTAAACAAATATCATCAGTGCATGATGTTTTACGTTTTGGAAAAAATACAAAAAAAATGTTTAGTAACCCAAATACCATAAATAAAAATCATGGCTAATATAAATCATCACAATGATTAAAAAATCACTTTATACACTTCATAACTTGAATTAAGATAAGGACATATAATCATACTGTTAAAAAACCATTTTTATATATTTTCATTATAATTTATATTCATAATTCATGTAAATAAAATAAAATATTAATGTGTTTTATAATTATATTTTATAGAATTAATTCTTTGGGATAAATAATAAATATAAAATATATTGTAATATTTAATATAATTTCTTCTGGAATTTTATTTTAATAATTAATTTATAATAAAATTAAAATATAGTTAAAAATAAATAATGCTAAATTTATTGTGTCCCATGTGTAAAAATCTTACATAATTAAAATTTATCAGATTATTTATGTTTAATATCTAGTGATAATTAATTGGTTGTAATTTAATGCCATATAGATATGTATTGGAACAGCTTATATAGATACTATATCAACATACTAAGAAATAAAATATAATTCCAAATCATAAACTATTACTAGTTTCTAAATTCATACATGTTTATCTATTAATATCCATTGGAAACTCATTATCATATATTTGTCTAAATACCTAATATGTTCGAATATTTTTCGCATATGTATGAGGGAATTGAAAATGAAAACTTATATGGAATTCCATTAAATAGAGATTGTATTTTTCATTTAAATCAATAATTTTTTCTTATATTTTTCTAGTAAATTTTATAATTGGATAAATATAATAAATTGTAGTATTGTGTATAATAACACAATAATTTTATAGATTAAATAATGATATTAATAAATAATTTTTTTTAAACATGATTTCTCTAGATAAAATTATATATTTTAGTAAATTTGACTAATATTCAAACAAAATAAAATATATATTACTTCTATTATATGATGATAATAGAGATTGTATTTCATGCCATCCTCTAAATCTGATATATCTCTAAAAATGAATATAGATAGAACTAGGCGATTGATATTTTTTTTGTTATCGATTATTTTTTTTCCCAAAGAATTCTAAAATAAACTATAAGGAACATTTTATAAAAAAAAAATATTAATGAGTAAAAGTAAATAATTAGATGAAAAAAATTCTCCAAACCACATCCCTCTATCTACTATTCCATAAATCCACTATTTTTTATTCAAGCATAAGGACTGAAACCTCTATGTCACCTCTCTACCAAAATATACTCCCTAAACCAAGTGTCATAACAAAATTTACACTATAAAATGAGCATGTTAATAACATATAATTTCTTATCAGAAATACATGTAATCTAACTCAAATTAATTTGGGATCCTTTAATATAGATCCTGAATACCATCAAATTAATATGCGGTCCCATAATGAATTATCCAAAATTCATAGCACCACCTAAGCTCTCAAAACATTATGAAATATTTCCCTAGAAAATCCTCTAAATGAAAAAAAAATATGTTTCTGTGAGACATATCCTTGGAAATAGAAACATATATTTTTTTCCAATGTAATAAATATATACCAAAATTTTATTAAATTCATTTTATTCATCAAAACAATGTATGGCCAAAGTTTTGTTTTTGTTGCATTTTTTGTATGGTTATTATCATTAGTTTCTAGAAATTTAAAAACAATATTTTAAATTGTTTTCCTCTTTTAAATATGAATTTTATGCACATTACACAATTTTCTAAAATCAATATTTCATTAGGTTTTATGATTTTATATTAAAATTACTCATTTAAACTTATATAAATATGATATTTAAATTTAGTTTACATATTTAGAATTATAAGGTTCATATTTTGTAAATATGGTCCTTTTATTTCGGGTCATTAGGAATGGTAACCAGGGTAATGATTTGTCACCACGGTAAGGGTATAACATGCAAAACAACATTAAAAGTATGTGATAAGGACAAAAAAATCAATCTAAAATTTTACATTATTTTATTCTATGATATTATTTTGATTATATCTCCCAATAAATTCATATATATTAAATTTCGGTTCTATTATCCTTTGATAGTTTCATTTACATTGCATTTAGTAAAGAATAAATACAAAATGACAGACTCTTTGTTTTCGTTTTCCTATGTGATTTTATATTGATACAATGATGTAAGTAATGAATATAAAAATTTATTAAGAACAAAATAAAATTAAATTTAAGGTTTTAATTTTATTTTATTTATTTTAGTGGGTAAAAATGTAATATATTTTAAGGAAATTATGACTCGGTCATTGAGAATTAGAAGGAAAAATCTTGTAAATGATTTCTAAATCATTAAAAGTAAAAATTTTAGAAATATTATGGAGTTAAAATAATATAATAATTTATAACGATGTATAATTATTGTTAAAATTTCTTATATTATGAATACATTGGAATCTAAATGACATTGATGAACAATTAATGTAATAGTGACAAAAATGAAATTAATGGTATTTAATGTTAAATAATAATTTCGTTAATTATTGAAATTTAAATAAAAAGAATTTATATTTTGAAATATTAATGTGATATAGTGCATAATATATAACACGTTTCAGATATTTTTTTATTCTTCTATTTATATTATATTTCTCAACCTCAACCATGTAAATATATATTTATCATAGTAATTGTAAATGTCGTTAACTACAGTTAAAACTAAGAAATAATGGTTAAAACAAGACAAAAACATGTACCATTCACAATGAGGGGATTTATAAAAAAATTCAGAAAATATTCTAAATATATCAATTTTCTTCCAATAAAATAGTTAATTAATTTCTATTATTTTAATACATGGATTAAATCAAAGGGTTCTACTTAACTCACTTATAAATCGACACCACATATCGTATATTAATTAAAATTCTTGAGAATAATAGCTCAATGAATCCATAAAAATAATATTTCTAATATATATATATATATATTTTTGATTTATTTTTTGCATAAAATATCACCTCTATTATCATTATGAAGAGATCAATATGTTTTTTTGAAGGGAGGATAATATTCTTAACATATAATTTCCATCTTAAATTATCTTATAAAACATTCAAATCATATATAACCAAGATCCTATATAAAAAATATGGTATTTAATGTAATTATATTTTACTATTCTGGAGGCACAACCCATATTCATATTTTTAATATCCTATAAAAATTGAAAACATTTCTTATGTGTATGTATGGAATATAATCTTTATATAAAGTTATAATTTATTTAAAATATCTCATAGAGTTTTTTTTAATTTTATGAATTTATAAAATATTAATAAACCAATAATTATTCTAAAGATAAAATATATTAAACACCTTATTATATTGTCATTTGATGGAAAATGATAATTTATCACATACATATATGTGGACAATCACCTCTATGAAACAATGAGAACATATATACAATTATTCCACTAATTAATGATTCTTAAATTTAATTTAATGTATAAATAAACAATTATTCCATGATTCATATTCTTGAGATGATGTAACTATTAATCTTTTGTTCATGGTCAACCGATCAATGTGGTTTTACGAATGTGAACATACCATACATATATCATTCCAAATTAATTTAAGTGATTTGAAAATAATAAAATGAATCATAACTATCATGACACGTCTCCTTCCAAGGCTGAAGAAAAAACTACCTCATACCCTCCTCCAATGGCCAAGGGTGGTGAAAAGTTTTGAATGAATAACTTACTCATATAGGCCTTTCTCGTATGTACTTATAGACAAACACATACAACTCAGTGAAAATGTATATATGGTAAGAATTAAAGATTCCTCACAATTATAAATAAACCAGAAATCCATAGTCCTCTAAATAGTATTAAATCACATTAGTATAAACTAAAATTAAATGGGAAAAAATACATGAACAATGAGAAATTTGTCTTAACTAGATAGAAAAACTGGAATAGTAAAATAGCTAAGACAGTTGAGCACCTAAATCCCCGTCTAGGACCACCATACACGGTCTAAGCACCCCATATCCCTAAGAACCACTTAAGTCACTATCAGCCTATATATATTCTATATAATACATGACATGTGCATGGAAATTCTAGGTTTAGGGTGATTAAAAAACTCAGTAACATGATATGAAAGATGAAGGGGGAGTGGTAAGTTATACAATAGAAGAGGAATATATAATATACAAATGGTAAAATGAACAAGTACAACTCAGCCCAACAAGAGTCAAGTTAATCTCATCTAACCATAAGAAGCCAAACAAAGCATCTATATGAACTACTCATCGAGGGTTACTAACCTATATCCGAAGAGTGGACTCATCCAAACATTTGATTGTTACAATGAAAAGAATGTGACAAACCCTGAGCATCTTCACCTATCTTGGATTGATGGTGGAAAAAACACATGTACTGGGTACTTATTAAGGATATATATATATATATATATATTCCTAGACAGAGAATCCCTAATGAGATAGTAGGTTATTTCCATATCACACCTCAGCACAAGAATAAGAGTAGCCAAAAATTTCCATATAAGTTTATCAATGACACCCAACATCTCACACATCCTCCCTAAACACAAAATTATAAGGGACTCAAACAACACACTATGATACTATCCACTTTGGACGACAGTTAATCTCCCACACAGTCTTAGGAAACTTAAAAAAATGCATCTCAATGGGGAAATCATCATCCTTCTTTGTCACTCCCAATCCATTTCAAACTACATCACATCAATATTCCACATAGTGGAGGGGACAAATATTCTAGGAATAGATATAACTCCATTTTACGATTGGAGGGTCATACTCTTCTATTCACCATGTAACTCAAATACCCAACCCAACTAGATGGTATCGCTTGGGATTATCATCATGGAACTCCACTACCATGCCCTAATAGTGGTAAACAACTAGGAATTCCATTAGGGAACACCACTGCCAAACCCAACAGGAGGTTAAATATATGAAGAAGTCATTGGGAGAACACCATTTTCTATCAAATCTATTGGGTAACTACTGCAAAGAATACATCGTGTAACTCCACTGCCTAATCAAATTGGTTGTTAATCATATAAAGGTTATCCTATATGAACATCACTACCCTACCCTACTGGAGGGTTACACTAGGAAAGTGGATCCTTATAGAACTCCACTTCCAAGCCCTTTCTATAGGGTTATTCCATGAAATTATTATCAACTCTATATTATTTCTATCATCATTGGGTGTCACCTCGGTGCATGATAAACATATAATATTTCATATCGTATCTAAATATTTACATGTAATGGTACTATCATGTTCTATGTGGAATTAAACTATGTATTAGATAATCATGGGCCAAAATCTATGTTCAACCAAAAAATATATAGATTATTGAAATTCCCAAGGCAAACACAGCATGTGAGGGGACCCACACAGTGTGTGGCCCCATTTTGCACCCTAGTTATGACTCTAGTTGGCAAACGGATTCTCATCCATGTATTTTTACACACCATGTTGGTGGACTACATGTGGTGCCTTTGATAACCGGAACTAGGAATATGTATTCTATCCATATACATGTAGTTTGACAATAGGTCCCTGTAATTTAGTACATGACGTGTTCGTCCACCAATGATGTCTTCCATGTGTTCAACCCATGTCTTTGTACTAGGTCACATGGTGTGTGTTTTTCTACGTAATCCTTCACACAACTCATCCACGTTGAAATGACTGTACATGACATGTTGAGATAATTACATTTTGTTCCATCCTTGTGTGTTTCTAATACTAAAGGATCATCATTGTAAGGGGATACATGACATCTATTCTTCATACTACATGAAAGGAGTCAGGATATTTCTATAAATCTCTGATATGATCTACTACATTGAATTTGATCTAACTACAATGGATTCCACCTTGAATCTATCTAAAATTGTTGGATCTAACTAAAGCTAATGCTCTCAATCCATAATTCATTGGTAATATACTATGTTGGAGAGGAATGGGTGACCTTGGATCTTCGATTTTGTGGAGAATCGATCGATGGATTGAAGGAGGAACATCGGTCATGATGCACTGATGAATACCATAGGTTCTATAAAATCCCAAATATCTGGAGGTGTAAATCAAGACTACATGGTCTTTGGGCCCGCTAACAGTAGTTCTGGTGGTTTTTAAGAGCTAACGACCACATCGAATGATACCCTTATCACATAGTGTGTGACACTCCACCGAACACTTGACATGTACACCAAAAAATAATCTAACATGGGTAACAATAAACATCCAGATGGCACGCCATGTACATAAATTATGACATGGATTGGAATACATAGAACATTGAATGGAGGTGACTTTGGTTCATGTGTAGTGCTAGGAAACACGGACAGAGAATTGTATTTCTCTACCCATGGTGTACTCATCATAAACACCATTTATGTGTAGACAACTTGTCGTTGGATATTCATCCACATAGGAAAGACTTGCGGTTGTTTAATGCAATGTGTACCACTTGGGATGTTTCATGTAATCCCATAAAGTGTGTTTAAGGAACTTACTTTTCCTACATTGGAATATTATAGGTTGTGTGAATTCCCATGGTCATATTCCATAGGGTGAAGTGAGACATTATATCAATATAACTAGATTGTAGTCTCCATTGAAGACTATGTCTCAAAGAGCGTATTGTATACCTCTCCATGATTAATGTTTGATCCTCTATCACCCTTAGTGGTGTTTATTGAATTTCATGAACACCTTGATAAGGGCTCTAATCTTCCATCTAGAGGGCCACATCGTCTGGGTTTTTGGCATCCTAAGATCAGTTTTTGGAATAATCACCTGCATTAATGGATGATCCATATTGGGTAAGTGGCATCCCCGGTAAGATCTTGGAATGATCTGTGGTGTCCCCCAGTCAGTTATGGGTGTGACCCTCTATCTGTGTAACATATTCCTTCATGACCTATGAATTCTTATTAGGAGGGTTCAAAATGATATAGAACTATTTTTCGAGGGTCTCTATTGATAATGTGGCTTAACGAGTCATTTCTCTTGGAATGAGTAGGCTTTGAGTAGAATCCTATGGTTGATAGTTTGTTATACTTACACTTTCATAGGTATTTCCCGCGCGTGTTGTGTCTTGTGTAGATGATTGACCTTTTGATGGAGTCCTAGGTAGACCTAGTCTAGGTGGTGATTACTGAGACCAGATCGACTGAGGTGTGTTCTTATGTCTTTCATATAGATTTCCACGTACTTATTTTCATGATTGACAGAAGTTACAAACCCTTTATGGTGGGATTATTTTTGGCCCTATTTACTTTTCAGTACATTCACTTTTGAACACTTTGGTAGGTTCTTAGGTTTATTCATGAGTCATTTATATTCTTTTACATGTTAAAGTTTTATGTCTTGGAGATGTGTTCATCTATAAATGTAGATCTATTTAATACCTTCCATTGGTGGTATTTTCCTACTCGGTGGTTGTCACCAACCCCTAGCCTCCTGGAGGCCAGCACAGGGTTCTCATCTTAGAGGCCCCTTAAGGATGGGTCATGAAAAATTGGTATAAGAGGTTGTTAGTTCTATTTTTGGAACGAGAGTCTTGGATATTGATTAAGGGAAGGAACATTATGTGTTTCGAGTTCGGATTTCAAGGCAAGGACCATAGTATTGGTGCAACAGCCAACATATCCATACACCAGTACTCTAATTACCTTATTTTCAACATTGTACATGAAAACATTAGTTGTAGGGAAAATTAATGTTGCATTCATCATATAGGAAATTTTTTTTTCAGGTCCTACTTGAGTCATCTCTCCAGATATACTCAGTTAACCATGGTACATATTTTTTTCTTTCAGGATTCCTCTCTAATGTCTACTATCAAGGACTCCACCACTTGATCACAAGGCTGATCTGTATAGTGATGAGGCATCAATATAGGGGATTTTACCGAAGATAACACATTCGGGTGGTTTACCAACTACAATATTCCAAATCATAATGAAACCACTTCCATCCTAACTAGTTGAGGATGAAAAAAAGGATAAGTGTGTTTCATGATTTTGATACGCATCGACCAACTATGTTCTTGGCTGATCCAGACCCCTAGTTGGCCAAGGATTATATAGAGGTAGACACCTTTGATTTCCACCTTGTAAAGATGCCTACACACTAGATGACGATCCTATTTGTGAGACTTCTTCCAGACACTACTGGGAGATGATGGAGCTTGGTAAAATAGTCAAATGATGAAAAATTCCTCTCCTAGAAAGTCATTGAGTTACTTTGGGCAGGTTCTACTTGGCCATGTTTTGATTATTATGCACATAGTAGATTCTACATCTATAGTAGGATAGTATTATCATGGAAGAGTATTGAGTGAATTTTACAGACCATTCGTGAAACTTCATGGACATGGTACAACACTAGTTTTTTCAGGGATCGATCCTTTGATCATGGCATATACTAGGACATTAGGGAATCAGTGGTATCCTATAACATTCATACATATGATGGGATACTTTATATAGACATGTTGGTGGAGAGTTTTCTAGGGGACAATCATCGATAGAAGGATCTAGTAAGGGGAACCTTGTAGTTGATACCTTGGTAATATGTAGCTGATGGGATTCATAGGTATCAAAGTGGGTAAGGTGCTTTAGGGGATGATTCCTTGACTCAGGGCAGCGATGATGGTCTCCCATGGATTCTTGAGTCATCCTAGGGATTTGTGATGTTACTCATGCGGCAGTCATTGACATATTGAATGAGATTGCATAACCCATTGTAATGCTAGCCAAGAGATGGTTTTGGAAATGTTGAGGTAGAGGAAGAGATAAGATCAAGTTGTTATAAAGGGTATAGAATGTTTTATAGTTGTATTCAGGGAACCATTAGTTGGTTAGATGTTCAAAATGTTACCACCACCACTCTTAGGTAGTCCATGCCAGGCTCAGAGAGCTGGTGGGTAGGGATGACGCTAGCTGCAGGTGATGGAGGCTTATGACCCTTGATCTCCAAGCATGAATGGAAGTATGAACTAGTAATTTTTTATTTTTGCTTCATTTTTTATAGACACAAGTTTTATTCATTTCTTTCATACCAAAAATCTTGTTCGAGACATGGAAATTCTGATTGAACCATTGAATTGACCCTTACACATAGAGAATCTTATGGGAGGGGACTCAATAATGACACATGGGTGAAAAAATTGTCACATGAATCTTATAAGTGAGTGTTTTGGTTAGGATATCTTGGTAGTGGTGTTGATGACTTATGACATAATTATTGGTATTAACTTTCTATTCGTAATCCATGATAAAGCTGAAGATTTTAGGCGCAATGTGTGGGGTGTCCACATTGGTGGGACTAGATTTTCCTTTTTTGGTGAAAAATAAACAAAGGTAGTATATGATATAACTTCCCATAGGAGGGTGGAGATGATTACACATTAGTTTTTTATCCTCCCCCTCGATGCAGTGGATGATACGAGTCCTCAGTTTACTAGAGTGGAGGCGGATTATGAGGGTGTCTTTCCTGAAGATGCTCCTAGTTTACCTCCATTATAAGAGATGGACATCTGCTTCATTGTTAACCCTCACATGACACCAATATTTTTACCTGAATATTGGATTTCATTCGTATAGCTTCATTGGATGATGTTGCGGTTCAAGGACTTATAGAGGAAGTGATTTGTGATACCCTGTGTTTCACCCTAGACACCCCCTATTTTGTTTACCAAGAAGTTATACACAAACATGAGGTTATGTGTGGGTATTTGGTGCATAAACAAGGTGACCATGATGAACATTTTTCCAATAACAACGATCAATGACCACTTGGATCATATGAAATTTGTGTGGTGGTTCATGAAGATTGACTTGAGATCATGCTATCACTAACTTTGAGTATGGGAATAGTATATACCAAAGACAAGCATAAAATGTATTTATGGTCACATAGATTAGTTGTTGATGTTTTTTTGGAATGAAGAACTCCCCAACAGTGTTCATGGGACTCATGTAGAAGATATTTCTCTCTGCATTGAATGGTTCGAGGTGGTTTGCATAAATGACATCATTGTGTATTTGGTGTTAGAGGAGGATCCCACGTGATATAATAGGTATGTTCTAGTCACACTTCGAGAGAACCAAATTTATATAAATCTCTTAATGTGCAATTTTTGGATATGTGAGGTCTATTTTCTTGGACACTTCATCTTAGACTAATGGATTTGTAGTAGATCTAGTGAAGGTTGATACAATGGTTTCTTGGGAGAAACCCAAGAGTGTTATAGTGGTGTAGAATTTACTTGGACATAAAATATAATATCAGAGGGTTTTACCAAAATTATCTTGAGTGGAATCAACCTTGAAATCAATGACATGAAAGGGTTATACATTCCTGTGGATATAGAAGATCTCGCAGTGCTTTCATGAGCTGAGGTCGAGGTTGGTGATCGCTCCTAGACTGATGTTACTGGAGGAAGGAATCATGTATGTAGTTTTCTATAATGCATCATCGACTGGGATATTTTGTGTCCTGATGAAGGGGAAAGTGGTGATTGTATATTTTTCAATCTTTTTTAGACCACATGAACATAAATAAGTAATGTATGATCTTAATTTGGTATTGGTAATCTTCACATTGATGATGTTGAAAGACTACCAGATGGGCAAGTGGGTTATTTTCTACTGTGCTCACAAGAGTTACAAGTATATATTCACTTAGATTTATAAATACTTGAAATAATGATTATTTATATAGTTCTTCTACGACTATAACATTGAGATTGTTTACACTCTTATAAAGCATAACTTCATAGTATATTATCTTATAATGAATCTAGTTCACAGTTTCTGGATTAGGCATTAGAGTAGTTGACCATTACAGTTTTTCTTTATGGGTGGAGATGGGGTCGCTTACCTATAGTCTTGGGTTATCACCCCTAAACTCATAAAATGAGTAAGGGAGTCACACAATGGTGATATTTACAAAGAGAACATACATTCTCATATGTCCACAGGGTATGCGGTTGATGGATAGTCGATAGGTGGGGAGAACAACATTCTTTTCAGAGTGAGATTAATAGTACTGGTGGCATTGCAGGAAGTGGATTTGATAGAGATACAAACTCCCCATTTGGAGGTATATATATGTATTTTAAGTATGTAATATGACCTATGATGTCAGTTTTGGTGTCCAGGGATGAATAAGGGAGTTTCAGACATTGTCTCTCGATGATCCACTTGTCTACATGCGAAGGTTGAGAACCATGTTCTAGCAGGATATGTTTAACGAATTAATATAGAATAATTGAAGTGATAATGGATAATTATGGACTTTTTGAATGTTTTACCACGCACGTCGTGGGGACATGATTCATATAGTTGATAAATAACCAAAATCAGTATGTCATCCCACTTTCTAGCTGCCAAAGAGCAGTGTTTAGTAGAGAGCATAGGATGCATCTTTGTACAGAATATAGTTTTAATACATGGATTCAAATTGATTTTTATTTCATATTTTGACTCCCAAACTACATCTCGGTAGATGATGTTATTAAAAGCGACATTTCGGACCCTCTTTTACCTGATTAAAACATTTCACCTCATAATAGTGGATAGATTGAGGGGACCATTTCAGTTCTTGAGGAAATGTTTTAGATTTCATGATTCAATTTTTTCTTTGGTGGGAGGATCGATTATCCTGGGTGTAGTTTTCATAAAAAAATATTTTTTATTCTAGAATTAGTATGCACTGTTTGAGGAAACATATGGGTGACCTTTTTGGTCGCTTCTTTGATGTACTGACTCAGGAGAGTCAACACTGATGGTCTTGATGTTGGAGTGAGGTATGAAAGTGAAGGTTCATATTACCCAGGAGTAGATGAAGACTATGAAAAGCCATAATAAGTCATAGGATGAACAGAAACCAAGGTATTTTGAGTTTGAGAATGTTGAACTTGTGTTTCATCGGGATTCACATCAACATGGATTTTTGAGATTTGGCCAGGGCAGGAAAATATATACATGGTTCATTGGCCCTTTATGATACTATGTATATTTTTAAAGGTTACATACCACATAGATATTTCACCATAGTTATACCATGTACACGACGTCATCTTCATGTCGTAGCTAAGGATGTACGTTCATGATCCATCGCACATTGTCGATTCGGGCGAGCTGGATATCGAGGAAGGATCTAACATTATTGAGTACCCTTTGGGTATTGAGTATCGATGGTATATGATCCTTACTGGATGATCAAATACTTTTTGGTGGCTCTGGAGAACGCATAAGAATATAAAGGAGAGAATATGGGAGAGGGAGTATTGGATTTATTCTCAGTACCATCATCCGTTTGAGTATGAATTCATTTAGATTTTCAGGGACCTAAAGCCTCTAGGTGGGGAGAATTTAACATCCCATTTATTATGTGTATTACTTTTTGACAATGAATGGAATTATATCAAGAATATTTTCTGATATGGAGTGTGATAACTAGGGACGTTGTGCCCCGAATGAATGTTTGTAATATATTAAAATATTTATTTTAACACGCATGTTGTTTTCTTCAAAAATGTAAAATAAAACATAAAATGGTGTCGAGATTAAAACATATTATGCAATTATTGAGTTCATAATAGTCTATTTACCATAGGTGTTACCTAAAATTAGTTTGTGTGGGTGGTTTGTCTAGAATAAATTACATGATGTAATGGGGAAAAATAATTTAATTAGTATTTTTTTATGTATTGAATTTTCTTCTAAAAAGTAAAATTTAAAATTTCTATATTTATCCTCATAAACCTGGAATATCTGGAGTGTTTTTGGAGAGATATTTTGACGAACAATCATAAAAAAAATAGTGACAGATCATGGATCTTCGACCACTATGCAACAGATTTAAAGGAGCATCACTGCCACCGATGATGCGGTGATTATCCTTTACATTAATTGATCCAAATTTATGAAAAGAGTGCATTTCAATTATTCAATTCTCCATTCATAATTTTGGTGATGATCGAAAATCAATCGATGAATGGATTGGTTTATGGATCAACCACCTTTTGGGGAGAGATTATTATGGGGTAAATCGGTTGAATTAATTTAAATCTCTTCATTTTTTATATTATTGAAATGAATTGAGAATGAAATGAACATTGATCGAGGTTTTTCCCCTCAGTTGTTAATGTTGTTTTCTCCCCTAATTAATTATTCTTCATAAGTGTTCTTTGTTTGGATCGTGACTTGACTAGTCCAGATAAATTGATCATTACACACCTCTTTCATCGTGCACTGATTCAATATCATAGATCTATGATTAGAATGGAACGATGGAGGTGTGATGATGGAGACAGAGATAATTACATGGTAGATGATTCATGATTTCATTTAATTTGGTGTTCTTCAGTTCAAATTGAATAATGGTTGTTTGATCTAATTCCCAAGAAGATTCAGAGTTGAAGTGCGTTGTTCGGTGAAGGAGAGGCATGGGTGACCTTGAATATTCAATTTTATGGATTTTTGATCATGGGATCAAAGGAGGAGTGCCGAAAAGGTTGTGAAGATGATGAAAAATAGTTCTGCAAAATCCTAACGAACACAACGTGTAATTTGGGATTACATGGTGTGTGGGGTCCCTGGCTGTGGTGTTAGGGTTTGG
This sequence comes from Viscum album, assembly GCA_963277665.1. Lineage (NCBI taxonomy): Eukaryota > Viridiplantae > Streptophyta > Magnoliopsida > Santalales > Viscaceae > Viscum > Viscum album. The sequence goes on from OY728143.1 coordinate 1,024,576,244, forward strand.
CCAGAGGTAAGGACCACACGGCATGTGGAACCTGTCAAAGGATGTGTGACCCCATTAAAATATCATGTGATCCTATCCAGATGACTCGACATGTATTCAAATGAGTACACATACATGCGTAATAGTACATGGCCAGATGGAATGACGTGTACTTAGACACTGACAAAACAAGGTATACCCAGACTGGTACATGGGCTTGACTTTAGTACACAGACATATCCAAGAGACATGGGTAGAGAATTATATTTATCTACATTTCATTAACTCATCATACATGTATTGTATATTGAGAATACATTTTGCGTTATGTTTTTACACATGGGATAGTAGAACACACAATATACCACTTATGAAAAATTGTGTACTTCAATAAAGAGTGCTTGAGGCTCCTTTTCCCTAGTTCTAACCATTATATGTTGAGTTCATTCCCTTGGTCATTTCCTAGGTTTAACAATGAAACATTTTATCAAAATCACATGATTGTAATCCCCTCTAGAAGAAATGCCTCAGATAGTGTATGATATCCCTTCTTTTGACTACAGTGAGATCATCTATAACCCCCTAGTAGAGTATGTAGAATCATATGACCTCCTTGAGTAGGAAGTTGATCATCCATCTAGCATTCCATATCTGTAGGTTTTATGGAATCCCTTGGTCAGATCTTGGCATGATCCCTTACTTAGAGGGTTGATACATATTTGGTATGTTGTGTCCCTTAGTCAGTTCTAGGTGTGATCTATGGTGTCCCTCGATCTGTTATGGGTATGACCACGTATCATTATATCATGGTCTTCCATAACCTATTCATTCTCTTTATACAAGGCCCAAATTAGATAGACCTCTTCATCGAGTGACTCTGATGATAACGTTTCTAGAGTAGTATGTTCCAAAGAATGATCATGCTTCAAGAAGAATCTTATGGCCAATAGATTTTTATTACCGAATGATTATTTGGTATCTCCCTTGAGTGTATATATATATTCTTTTTATATGTCTTGTATACATATACTTGTGTTGAGCTGATTGTAAATTCCTTTTTTTATTTCATTGCCGTTTGGGCGTGTCCCACTATGTATTGATATACTCACCCATAGACGATATTTTCCAACACATGTTGTCTATTGTGAAAACAATTTACCTTTTAATATATTACTATATGGACCAATACTAGGTTGTGCTTAGTGAGACCGAAGATACCAAAGTGTGTTCATATGGATTTTAGATAGCAGTCCAAGTAAACTGACTTCTAGGTTAGTCTTATGTTATAGAAACATTGTAGTGGGATTGATTTCACCCATGCTTACTTTCCCATACTTTCACTATCATACACTGTTTTTTATCTAATAAGTTTGCATGAATCCAGTATATTATTTTACATTTAAGCTTTTTATGGTTTGGATATGTGTGTGTGTGTGTGTGTATGGGTAATTTATGCTGATTGATCCCATTTTTGGATATGCCAACATATTGTCAGTCACAATCCCCTAGCCTATTAGATGTTGGATTAGTGTACTCATAGAATGTTCCCCTCTAGTATGGGTTGTGACATAGTGGTATCTGAGGGGGTCAGTTCTATTTTACGATCGAGTCTATGGTGTTGGTTCGGATAAACATTATTAAGTGTTTTGAGTATGGTATTCAGGCTAGGGACCTAGGGTTGTTATGACGGATGACATTTCCATTGAACAGAACACTAATTATCTACATTTATTCTTAGTTCACGAAAACACTAGTTTCGGGGTAGAATAATCTAACATGAATAATACTGAAATGGTTGTGTATTCCATGTCCTTTTTCTTACAACTGTCCAGATATAATATATTGAAAATGGTAAATGATATTTTATTTCAGGACGCCTCCCTAAACACAGTCATCCTGGATCCTACTATATGATCATGAGGATCATCCTCCTAGTTATGATCTATTTGTACATGGGACTTCACCGAATATATAACATCTTAATGGTTTACTATCTATGATACCACTCGTCGAGAAAGACGTACTATCAGCACTAATAGCTAACGTTGAATGTAGGCTAATAATGTTCCACAATTTTTAGAGGTAGGGACATCATAGGTTTTGGGGTTATATAGGCCACCATGTTGGATGAGGATTGGATAGAGGTATTCACCTACATTTACCACTTTATAAGGATGCCATATGAACATATGGAATTCCCTGTTTGGAGTCTTCTTCAAGGATCTGTGGGGTGATGGTGGAGCTTGGTGACTCAATCACACAACGAGACGTCACTCTATTGGACAAAGATTGAGAACATCTCCATGGATGAGCTCTATTTGGCCAAATTGTGATCGATATGAATATGGGGGATTCTGCATCTACTGTTGGACAATATGTCCATGGTGGAGTTTTAAATAAATTTTCATAGACCTTTCTCAAAACTCTATGGGCATGGTATGAGACATGTTCATCAGGGCTCAGACCATCGACCATGGCTTACAACATGACATCAATGAATCAGATGTATCCCTTAAAATTTCTACCAATGCAGGGGTACTTGAGAAATCCCTTATATTGGATAATTTTTCTAGAGGAATAAACACTGTTAGTGGGAGCTAGAAGTGGTCCTTGAATGGATGAGTCCTTAGATTTAGGCACCTGATGGATGTCATAGGAATCCAAGAAGGATATGCTCTTTAAGGGATGATCCTAGAACTCAGGTTTACCAATGTAGATCCCCCATAGAGTTTTGAGTTAGCCTAGAGATAGACAATTTAGCACATGTGGTAGTCAGGGACATCTGGAATGAGATTTCCTGACCCATCACACAACTGGTTGGGAGACGATTTGAGGGACCGCAGAGGTAGATGCATAAATTGTACAAGAGTGGTTTTTTGGGTATAGAATGTTGAAGAAGGGTATGTTGAGAAGTGATTGGAGGTCCGAGGTTTATCCTATTACCACAACTACCCCTGGTAGGTCCATGTCAGGCTTAGGGAGCTGGTGAAAATGGATGAGGTAGGTTGTAGATGAGGGATGGTTATGACATCAGGGATCTATAGATGGTACAAGGTACAATCATGCATTTTCATCCTTATATTTAGTTTTTATATACATTGGTTCTAGTTATTCCTTTATTACCACGAACCTTGTTTGATACTCGGAGATTCCAGTAGAACCATTGAATCAACCCTTACTCATGGATACTCCAACTAAAGCAGACTATATAACCACACACTTGTCTCGATTAAGTAACCCGGCATTTGGTGGAGAGGGTTTTAGTTGAGATCTCTTCGTAGTGTCATTGGGGTCTTAGGAAGTTATTACTGGTATGTGCAACCTATATGTAATCCATGATTATAATGTCTACATTAGGTGCAGAGTGTGGTGTGTCGGTAGTGATAGGACCCACTTTTACTTTTTTTCAATATGAAATACATGTGGTGAAGTTCAGACTCACACATTGGAGGGTGAAACTGATTTATCATAATTTATCTATCCTCATGCTAGGTGAGAAGGATGATATATGTCCTCGATTTTTTACAATGATGGTGGAGTATGTGGACATATTTCTAGTAGATGGTACAGTTTTACCTCTCTACAAGGAGATTGAGTTCTAAAATGATATAAACCCTTGGAAAACACTGATATATTCACATGTATATCAGACGACTCCCATTATGTTTTGTGATATGAGGGTACAATCAGAGAACATACAGAGGAAGGGATTTATGAGACCCATTATATCACCATGGTTAGCCCCATTTTGCATTCCCATAAAGGTAGATGGATGTATGAGTTTATGTGTGGATTTTCCATGAATAAAAAAGGTGACCATGAAGAACAAGTATCCACAACCGAGGAACGATGACATATTTGGCCATTTGAAAGTGGAATGGTGGTTATTGATGATTGTACTCAGATTATGTTATCACAAGCTATGAGTACGAGACGAGGATATACGAAGGACATACTTCATATGTCATTGCGGTCTCTATAGACACATGGTGATTCCATTTGGACTGACAAACTGCCTAGTACTATTCATGGGACTCATGTACTAGATCTTTCATCCCTACCTTGATTGATTATTAGTGGTTTTCATCAATGAAATCCTACAATATTTGACAAGTTAGGGGGTTATAAATTGTCTAGTATTGTTCATGTTCATTCATTGTATTCAAAAATAATAATTTTTTATTAATTATTTAATTTCATGGAATAGTATTTTTTATTTTAGATATTATAATTGTATATTCAATTACATAATAAATTTGTTTTCATGTTGGATGCTTTGATGATATTCAGATCATATGTCCAAAATCACATTGGTTAGTTGACTAAACTAAAAGCGATTACAATTTCATCATAAAAAGAATAATAATAATGATATAATTATGTTTTATATATAAATTATACTTTTATGATCAATAATTATTAATGTTTTTGAAATATGAACTATGTTATGATCATAGATAAGATTGTACATACATATCCAAATGTAAAATTTCCATTTTTGAAAAACAATTATGGGTGGTTGGTAATTGTTATATTATTTTATATTGATTAATATTTTATCACTAATATCATATTATTTCTTCAAATATAATTATATTTATATATCTTCCCTGTGATGTCGGAATAAAAAACGAATCGCATCACTTCGCGTGGTGGAAACCTTATATACACAAAAATTATGTTATCATTCATAAATGGATATTAATGTAAATATTAATATTATGTATTATTTTTAAATAAGAATTATTATTTAACCACTATCTTATATAAATATTAAATCAATAATCATGATATTCCGTGAGAGGTTACTATGGAAATTATTTTTCATTATTCTCTATGGTGGAATCCTAGTGTACAGGAAATGGATGGTTCCGTTACCCATTTGATCGAAGGGGATATCGAAAAAAACTATTACATAAACATATTAACATATAAATATTTAAGAGATATTGCCATTATTTTATTTTAATTTTTCAAACATAATTAAAGGAGTTAAAACTTGTAATAAAAAAATAAAGAGATCAGTGAATATTATAACCATTGGAAAGAAGAATATACTTTAGATATCATAACAATGACACTAAGGATTTTATTTTTAGAAGAATATCAGATCCATATATTTTAATAATACATTGAAGAGATATATAGCAATGGTTTCTTTATTATCACATTTTCTTCATAGGATTGAATAAATGATGTGATTGGTGAACATTCATAATTAAATATAGGCCTTTTTATAAATACTCAAAACAATTCTGTTGGTCGGATTGGATACTCAAGAGGGGGGGTGAATTGAGTTCCAATTAAAATTTCTGTTAAAAATAATTCTCTTAAAATCCTCCTTTTTAAAAACAAAGTTAAACTGTAGTGAATTTATACCGACTGTAAATGTTCAATAAGTTTCTCAAAGATTGATTATGTCTTAGTTAATTTGATCCGAAGATTAAATTGACCTTTGAATCTAACATAGTGGTTTACAATATGTATAAACACTTGCTAATTTATCTATCAAAGTAACTTTAAAAGAAATTATATTTCAAAGTAGTTAGCAGCAGAATATGAAATATATAGTATGTGTATGACTTAAACTAAAATGCACAACAGATGTTACCAAGTGGTTCATTCTCAAGCCAAGACTTAGTCTTCTCAAACAATTTATATAAATGGATCCACACCCTGGATCAGGGTAAAAAACAGTGCAAAGACTATCCAGGTTCAATGACCTCTACCACAGTTCTACGTGGGAAAACAAACAACAGCTCACAGCTGTCGAGGTCTTACTCGACCTCTACCACCATCCACAGTGGGATACAAGGAGTTATTGAGTTTGAATGAGGATTTAAGAATCCTCCAGATTGGCTCTAGAGACAGTGTGTGTAAAATAAACAGGGTACACACACTACATGAAATGTATGTAAATGAATCACTAGAGTAAGTATGAGTGAGTTTAGAAAGTCATTAGTGATTGGCAGTGCATCTCTGGACTCGTTTGATTGGTCAAAAAAGCATTTGAGTCCTTCTCTGGTTTTTTCCTGAAACACAAAGTGTTGTTTTCTTCCTTGGTTTTCAGGTTTAGCTTTTCAGCCTGAGTGCATGATGTTTTTGTTGTTGTAGTTCTTAACTCAAGATGCAGCTTGTGTTCTCCTTTAGAATGAGTAGATTCATGTATGTCCAATGCTCTCCATGTAAGGATGTATTCTTGTGTTAATGCACCATGTTTCAATGATGTTTATCCCTTGTCTTTTTCACCCTTTGTGTGCCTTTTTAGTTCCATTACTATGATCTTTCTGTATTCGGGCACATTCATCTAGGTCTATATCTTCCCTTTTATAGCTTTTAGCTCCAGCAAAAAAAATGATTACCTTTTTCATGAGTACTAGGTATGGTTCCCTGGCATGCCAAGAGATATCATTAAATAACCTTACCTTCCATCGGTAGATCTTTGAACTTGTATCGGTAGCTCTTGATATCGGTAGTGCTTACATTGTGTATCAGTGACTTCTGGTATTAGTAGCATTATATACCGGTGACTTCATTCTATCGGTATCTCTTGATCTATCAGTAGCTCAGCTTTGTATCGGAATCACTTGGTCTATCGGTAGCTCTGCATTGTATTGGTAGCTCTTGGTGTATCGGTAGCTCTGCTTTGTATCAATTACTGCCCGTATCAGTATCTTGCTTAGTTCCAGTGATTATGTGTATCGGTAGACTTATGCATATCAGTAGCCCCATTTTATACTATCAGAAGACTTGTTCTATTGGTAACTATCTGTATCGGTGACCTTGGCTTATCGGTGACTCTGTCTATCGGTAGAATAAGTCTATCGGTAGAATAATTCTATCGGTAGACTATGTACCGGTAGCTCTGTATCAGTAGCTATACACATATCAGTGACTAACACTATCGGTTTTATGAAAAACATATCTGATTTGGTTATAATTACTTCAAAACTTATATAAACAAATATAAATAATGATTATAATATTTGAAGGATTATTTTAATATTATTATCAAATAGAATGTCATAGATTGAGCGAATTAGAATATAGATAAGCATTAATTGGGATTATCAATGTATGTGAAAACATAATTGGGATTATCATAGTAAGTGAAAACATAATTGGGATTATCAAAATAGGTGAGGTCAACAGTCTCCCCCTTTTTGATAATCACAACTTATGATATAGGTTTAAAATAAGATATATCGTATTAGAGGATATATAATTAAATTCAATCATATCAGAGGTAGAATTAAATGAAATGATATCTGAGGGGAAAAGAATAGTAGCTTTTCCTTAGATAATATTTTTCCCCTTTGAGAATATTTCTCCCCCTTTTTGATAATCAAAATGTGGAAAACAATAAATAGAATAGGAACAAAATGAGAACAAAAAAGAAATCCAGTTGTATTATATGTTGCAAAAAAGGTACATAGACAGAAAACAAAATACAAGGGATTCCTATGAAACATCTTATCCACCTTTTCAATCCACATCCTCAATGTGAGATTTTCCCTTTGGATCAGAAGAGATTCAGACTATGTGGATGTAGGTGGAGGTTTAGGAATTCTAGAAATGATCATTGGGGGATAAGCCACAGAAACTGTGCATGGCCTCTACTAAGGAGTTCTTTGTGTGATCACAGTTGTAAGGATTCTAATGGCTTGGGATGGATTCATCTAAGTAGGAGAAGTGATATAAACAGAGGCAAGTAAGGCTGGATGTACAATAACTAGCCTAGCATCCACATGCAGGAAAGGATGCAAAATTTTTATGAAATCCATAATTATTCCTCCTCCTCTCTCCATAGTAGATATGAAGTCATCCTTGTTCTCCTGGAATTTGTCCAAGGTAGGAGTCAATTCCCTTAGTTTGCATACATTCTCTTAGAAGGCTTGATTGACAGGAGGTAACTTAATATTTTCCAACAGAAGTTTGATGTGATTGGTGAGTTGATGCATGGTGTAATGCTTTTGGAAATTGGAGTCCACCTTGTCTTTCACATCTTTCTGAGAGGCAGAAGCTTCTCTCATATAGTCTTGGACTATCTTCATTATTTCTCTAGCTGAATCTCTAATAGAAATCACATCTTTTCTCAGGTCGTATGAGTCTATAGAGCTACTGGTTGATGCTGAACCATGCTCCTCCTTCATAATAGCTTGAATCTGTTTCAAATCCACTAAAGGTCTAGAACCACCATTACCAATAGGGAAGGATACTATTTCTGTGACGTTTATGGTCAACCCACTAATAGAGTTTTTCACTTGCGAATCCTGGGTGATGACATGTTCTTTCATTGAGGTTTTAAAACCTTCAAAGACAGATACCATCTGGCTCACAAAACATTTGACATAGGCTAAGTCCTTGTCTACTTGAGATTTTGAACTCATGTAATATTCTAAAGAGATAACAGATTTGTTTAGATATTCAACATCTGCTTCTAGTCTAGATACTTGAGTGTGGATGGCTGTAACTTCTTCCAGTATTTCTGCCATAAAGGATGACATATTACAACTGAGAGAGATTTCAAAATATTTTTCCAAATTGGTCATCTCTATAACAAAGTAGTGCTTCAACTCAGCAACAGAAGCACTAAAGGACTCATTCAGCTAATAATTTAAGGATTCAAGGTCAGCCCTGGTGATCATATCAGCAGGAGCAATTACAATAGGTGCTCCTTCAATTGCAATGCTGGCCATTGAGTCATTCCTAATCGATTGAATTCACGACACCAAGGAAACTTCCATCTTCCTTGTCTCTTTCACAAAACTGACCTTATGGTTTTTCTTCAAGTTATCCAGGTCATGTTTTCTAACCACATCATCAGGTAACAACTCAGTCTCAACATCATAAATGATCTATGGTTTATTGAGCGATGCATCATTATCAGAATTAGGATAATCTAATCCAAAAACCCAAAAAACCAGTGTCTTCTTCCCAGTCCTCAATCTCAACAGCCACTGACACACTTCCAAACATGGTTTGATGCTCCCCCACAATGGGTGAATTCTCATGTACAGCAACAACATTCACAGTAGAACTTTCTTACTCAGAAGAATCTTCTACAATCAATTCTTTCTCTGAAACAGCAGGAGGGTCCTGTGGATTAGGTACATCTTCTTCCATTTCTCCTAATACATCCTTATTAGGCACAACTGAGCTTCCAATTAATGTACTCAGACTTAAGAAGATAGAATCATAGGCTTCATATTCATTCTCCTTTTCTTCTTCATGCTCAGGTGCAGGTTGGTCTTCCTTATCAGTAGGTGTCTCTTCTTCTAATAGAGTTTCCTTTCTATAAGATACTATTTCAGCAACTGGACTTGGAGGCAAGTCCAAATATTTTCCATCATCCATATAATATTCATCTTCTTTAGTCTCATCACAGTACATTGGTTCTTCTTCATCAGGTCCTAGACCTGGATCCCTCACATCCCTAGGTCTTGAAGGATGATCCACAAGATTTAACTTATCATATACCTTCTGGTCATCATTAACCCAGTCTACACTCCATGGGTTCCAATTTATCTTCATGTATTTGCACATTGTTCTTTTGATACAGAAGTCGTTCCATACTACCACTGTCTCATCTTGAGACTCAGCTACCCCTTTCACTTTGATCATCACTGAGATCAACATGGAAATGAATAGGGAATTAGTCTTTCATTTTTTCCTTGTCATGTCTTCTGTTTGGATCATCAGCAATCTACACAGATTAACTTTTACACAATGCCGAAAGTGATGGAGGTGATAGATATCCTAATATCTTAAATTCGCAAATTCTCCTATCCTTGGTATTAAAACATGCTGAAGAAATTTGAACACCTATCTGTTCTCTCCATCCATTTAACCATCCACTACTTTTATTTGATTTCCATCATTGGTGAGCTCCTCCAAGGTAGTCTCATAATAAAATATATCACTTTTAGGTGGTATAGATTTTGAGACATATCCAGATACACCTTCATGTGGAACCTTTAGGCATTCATCCAACTCAACAGATGAAAAAGACATCTTATTTCCATTCACAAAATAAGTCACTCTGTTCTCAAATTCTGACTTCTCAATGCTTACAAACTCATAAAATTGTTTCACTAGATTTGGATAGTAGGGGCCATTGTTTTTTGAAATGCAATCTACCCACTTTTGATCTTCTAGTACTTCGATCTCTAACGATTTTCTGGGCAACAACCATTCCACGCACAGTTCTTTTTCAATCACAATAACACTATTCTAAAAATGAGGGTTAACTAGTCGCCTGCCTGACCTAGTTCTATCAACACTACCACTTGATTCTGGCTCAGACATCTTCTTCTTTGTATTCGGCTCATCAGTGTCATATCTTATGGTAGGGAGTTTAGTTTTTTCCATCTCTAGAACAAGGGATTTAGGGTTTTAGAGAGGTTCTGGAGCTAAGGTTTGAAGGTAAAGGGTTTGATGCATGGTGGATTGAGAAGTAACTAGGACATTGTTTTTAACATTTAGGAATCATAAAATAAATAAAATGAAATATAGAAAAAAATGATTCATATTCTGGCGGCAGAAAGAAGTTTAAAATAGTACATTTATCGGTGGGGTCTATTAGTGAGAATTCCTATCAGTGAGGTCCATCGGTGAGGTTACATCGGTGAGGTAGTCACATCGGTGAGGTATTCACATCGGTTAGTTATTTGCATTGGTGAGGTATTCACATTGGTGAGGTACCTACCAATGAAGGTTAATCATTCCCAACTCATGTCTAATATAACTTAACCTATCCAAGCATAATGGTTTGGTAAAAATGTGTTCTAATTGATGTTAGTTACAAATAAAATTAAGAGTAATGTCACCCTTTTGGTACTGATCTCTCAGTAAATGGTGCCTTACATCATTATGTTTGGTCCTAGAGTGAGATACAGAGTTGTTTGAAATGTTTATTGCACTAGTGTTATCACAGTAGATAGAAACATGCTTAAAATCATATCCATAGTCCAAAAGAGTGTGTTTCATCCACATAATATGTGCACAGCTTCTACCAGCAGCTGTATAATCTTTTTCAGTAGTGGACAAAGCTACAGAATTCTGCTTCATACTACACCAAGATACTAAGGATTTTCCCAATAAATGACATGTTCCAGATGTGATTTTTCAATCAAACTTTCCACCACTAAAGTCATCATATGAATAACTCATTATCTCAAAATATTGTCCTTTTGGGTAAAACAAACCTAAGTTTACAGTGTGTTTAAGAGAGTTAAAAATTATTTTAACAACAAGTAAATGAGATTCTTTTGGATTAGCATGAAATATTTCACACATACAAAAACTAAACATAATATCTGGTCGATTAGTAGTAATGTAGAGTAAGCATCCAATCATACCACTATAATTGGTTTGATCCCCTGGTTTCTCAGCTTCATCTACTTCCATTTTACAGACTGTACTCATAGGAGAATCACTTTTCTTAATACTATAAAAACCAAAACTTTTTAAAAGATCCTTTGTATATTTACTTTAATTCAAAATAATACAATTTTCATTTTGGAAAACTTGAAATCCATGAAAACATTTGAGTTCTCCCGTTAAACTCATTTCAAATTCATTTTGCATAATTTTTTAAAAATCAGTTCATAAAGCATATTTATAATATCCAAAAATAATATCATCAATATATATTTGTACTATCAAAACAACTTTAGACATTATTTTAATAAAAAGAGTTGGATCAGCAATCCCTTTAGTAAAACTATTTAAAATAAGATAATTACTAAGTCTATCATACCAAGATCATGGAGCTTGTTTTAAACCATATAGAGCTTTAGAAAGTTTGAAAACATGATTTGGTAAATGAGGATTATTAAATCCAAGTGTTTGTTCAACAAAAACATCATCAATTATAAAACCATTTAGAAAAGTACTTTTGACATCCATTTGATATAACATGAAATTCAGATGAGCAGCATAGGCATGTAAGATCCTAATAGCATCTAATCTAGATATAGGGGAAAAGGTTTCCTCATAGTCTATACCATCCTCTTGAATACATCCTTGTGCAATTAACCTAGATTTGTTTCTAACTATATTTCCTGATTCTTCAACTTTGTTTCTAATAACTCATTTAGTGCCTATTTTCAAAGTGTCCTTGGGTCTGTTATCTAATTCCTAGACACTATTTCATTCAAATTGATTAAACTCTTCTTGCATAGACATTACCCAAAATTCATCAATTATTGCATCATTGACATTTTTAGGTTTCATTTGTGAAAGAAAGACTTGATGTTCAACCTGGTTTCTTAGAGAAGCTCTAATCTATGTCCCTCTATCATGATTAGCAACCACAACATCTAAAGGATGATTCTTTAGAATCTTAGTTGATCTAGTAAAGGTATGACTATAAAATTCAGGTTCATCTAAAAGTTCAAGATCAACAGAAGATGATTCTACAATATGTCCAGAACTGGATATTTTTAGAGTTGGTTCTTTAGTTTTATCATTAAGGTCCAGAACAGTCAAATCGTCTTCGAGATTTTAAAGAGAGGTTTTAGGTTCATGTGGATCAGTTTCATCAAACTTGATGTGAACAGATTCTTCCACATAGTTGGTTCTGTTGTTAAATACTCTATAGTTTTTTCTAGTTAAAGAATAACCAATAAAAACTCCTTCATCACTCTTAGAAGCAAACTTGTCCAGATTATCCTTTGTATTGAGGATAAATACTTCTCATCCAAAGACTCTAAAGTAACTAACTTTGGGTTTTCTATTATTCCATAGTTCATATGGGGTCATCTTGAGAACAAGTCTAACCATGACTCTATTAATGATATAACAAGCTGTATTCACAGCTTCAGCCCACAAATAAATAGGCAGATCATACTCATTAAGCATGGTTCTTGCAATTTCATGAAGGGTTCTGTTTCTTCTTTCTACTACACCATTCTGGTGAGGTATCCAAGAGGAAGAAAAGTTATGACTATAGCCATTGTGTGAGAAATAAGATTCAAACTCTTGATTTTAAAACTCAAGACCATGATCACTTCTCAGGGTCATAATCTTAAGTCCCCTAAGGTTTTTTACAGACATGGAGTATTTAACAATGTACGAACAAGCTTCAATTTTGATAGCTATGAAGTGCACCCATGTATATCTAGAAAAGTCATCTACTATGACGTAGACATAGTTCTTCCCATTTAACTAGAAACTCTATAAGTTCCAAACTAGTCCATGTGAACCAACTCGAGAGGTTGAGAAGTTGAGACATCTTTCATTGATTTAAAAGAAACATTATGTTGCTTTCCCTTTTGATAGGGATTACAAACTTTTTCATTTGGGAATTCAAGTATGGGAAGGTCTCTAACCAAGTTCTTCATAGTCATTTTTCTATGTGAATGTATATTTCAGTTTCCTAATCTTTTGTGCCATATCCAAGACTCTTTATGAAAAGGATTTAAAAAAGTAACATTTTTATTAGCTAAAGAATTCAGATCAACAACATAAACATTTTCACTTCTCAAAGAAGAAAATACTAAAATATTCTTATAATTAAAAACATTTCAAGAATCATTTTCAAATTTCACATTAAATCCATCATCACATAATTGAGAAATACTTAAGAGACTGTATTTAATTCCATTGAAAAATAAAAAATTAGAAATTAAAACTAAATTAATGTTACCAATTTGGCATGGACCGATGATTTTCCCATTAAAATTATTACCAAAGGTGACATAGCCTCCATCAACCATTATTAAGCTTTTAAACCATGAGTAATCTCTTGAAATGTGCCTTGAACATCCACTGTCCAAGTACCATACCTTTTTGTGAGAACTCTTCAATCTGGTCTCATACAAAATAGGTTTAAACAGAAAATGATTTTGGTACCAAGATCTTCATGGGTATAGAATGGTTAGCAATCAAGGATTTAGGTACCCAGATTTGTCTTATGGGTCTCACATAATTTACAGAATCAATAGATTTTGAAAGATAAAATTTATTTGATCTATAACCATATGAATAACTATTTGAAGTATATGAATTTCCAGAACATGAACAAGCATAATTTTGTCCAGATTTAGCAATAAATTTATTTTTGGTAAACTATCTATGTCCAGATTGGTATCCCAAACCATTAATGTACTTTGCTGCCACTTGTTTACCCAACATTTGAGTAAGTGTATCTTTTCCCTTTGTGAACTTTTCTAAGTACTTTCTAAGTTTCTCATTAGACATTTTCAGTTCAGTATTTTCCTTCAAAAGTTTAGCATTCTTTTCCTTTTCTATATCAAGGGAATATTTAACATTTTCAGTGGGAGCATGATGTTTCTTTATTGACTTATATTTTTCCTTATGTTCATTACATGTTTCTTCCAGCATGTTACAATATTCAAACAATTCAGCCTTAGAAAGATCTTCAGAATCTGAATCAGATTCTGCATCATCTCCAGAATAATAGTAATTTAAAATAGGTGTACCTAAGGTTACCTTAGATGCGTTGGTCATGAAACATATGTTGGCATGATTCTTTTCAAAATCAGAAACTTCAGATTCACTTATGCTGTCTTCCGAAGCACTCCAGGTATCTTTCATAGTTTTCATGTACTTCAGGTACTTATAATTATATTTCTTATTGAATTTTAATTTTGGACAGTCAGCCTTGATGATTCCTTTCCTCTTGACTTCATAGCAGACTATATCATCTTTCTTATCAGATTTTATCCAATCCTTCTTCCACTTACCTTTATTGTCATACTTACCTTTATAGTTTGATTTTTTGAAAAAAAATTTCTTCCTATAGAACTTCTTAAATCTCCTGGATATTTGATCTATTTCCACATCACTGTCAGAGTCTAAACTTTCAATTGTTGAACTTTCAGTTTGTATTTGAACATTGTCTTTGTCCATTCTCTTCGAAGCAGTAGATTTGAAAGCCGCTGATTTTTTATTGGGTTCATCATCTTTTTCTTTGTTCACTTTATGTTCTTCCTCATTCATCATATTCTTACCAATGAGGTCTTAGACTGATAGTTTTCTTATGTCACATGATTCTCTAATTGAAATAGATGTTCCTCTCCATCTTTCTTGTAGAAATCATAATATCCTCATAATTTGATCTTTTGCTGGAACAGCCATTCCAAGAGAGCTCATAGTATTGACAATCTCATTGAACATGAGATACATGTGAGAAATGGTTTCATAGGGTCTAATCTTAAAATTATCATATTTAATAGTATATTTATTCAATATCATTTCTTTTACATTGGTTGTTCCTTCTTGGGAAATATCCAACGTGTCCCATATTTCATAAGCAGTCTTACAAGAAGAAATTCTATTAAACTCTTCATCTCCTAAAGCACAATACATGTCATTCAAAGCTTTACAATTATTATTGTATGCAGTTTTTGTACATTCATCCCAAGTTGTTTTTTTAGTTTCTGGAATTTTATATTGAGACTCTATAGCAGTCCAGATATCAAAACACATACTCTTTAAGTGAATTTTCATCATTAGTTTCCACTAGGCATAGTTTATACCATTAAAGAAAGGTGTCATATTAGTAGCATCACCTTCTAGTCTATTTTCCATAACTATATTTTAGAAAAAATATTAAAGAGAAAATTTTTTGAACTAATAGAAATTTAAGATCTTTAAAGAAGCAACTAAAATCAAAGTTGAAAAACAGAATTTTTTAATAACATTGAAAAACAAAAACACCCTCTAATACCAAATGTTGGTTGGAGTGGATACTCAATAGGGGGGTGAACTCAGTTCCAATTAATATTTCTGTTAAAAATAATTCTCTTAAAATCTCCCTATTTAAAAACAAAGTTAAGCTGTACTGAATTTATACAGATTTTAAATGTTCAATTAGTATCTCAGGGATTGATTAGATCTCAGTTAATTTGATCTGAAGATTAAATTTACTTTTTAAAGTAACTTAATGGTTTACTATAAGTATAAAAAATTTCTAATTTAACTATCAATGTAACTTTAAAACAAATTGTATTTCAAGGTAGTTAGCTGCGGAATATGAAATATATCGTAATCTTATGACTTAAAATAAAATGCATAACACATGTAACCAAGAGGTTCAGTCTCAAGCCAAGACTCAGTCCCTTCAAAAAATTTATATAAATTGATCCACACCCTAGATCGGGGTAAATAACAGTCCAAAGACTGTCCGGGTTCAATGACCTCTACCATAGTTCTACGTGGGTAAACAATCAAAAACTCACAGCTGTCGAGGTCTTACTCATCCTCTACCACCATCCACAGTGAGATACAAGGAGTTTTAAAGTTTGAATGAGGATTTAAGAATACTCCAGCTTGGCTCAGGAGATAGTGTGTCCAAAACAAATAGGGTACACACACTGCTCAAAATGTAAGTAAAATAATCACTAGAGTAAGTATGAATGAGTTTAGAAAGTATTTAGTGATTGGCAGCGAAGCTCTGGACTCGTTTGATTGTTCATAAAAACTTCTGAGTCTTTCTTTGGTTTTTGTCTGAAAAACAGAGTGTCATTTTCTTCCTTGTTTTCTGGTTCAGCTTATAAGCCTAACTGTGTGATGTTTTTGTTTTTGTAGTTTTTCAGTGAAGATGCAGCTTGTGTTCTCCTTTAGAATGAGTGGATTCGTGTATGTACAATGCTCTCCAGGTATGGATATAGCATTGTGTGAATGCACCACGTTTCAATGATGTTCATCCCTTGTCTGCTTCACCCTTTATGTGCCTTCTTAGTTCCTTTACTATGATCTTTCTGTTTTCGTGTACATTCAGCAAGGTCTTTATCTTCCCTTTTATAGCTTTCAACTCTAGAAAAAAATAATGATTACCTTTTTCATGGGTACTAGGTACGGATCCCTGACATGACAATAGATATCATTAAATAACATTAACTTCCATCAGTAGCTCTTTGAACTTGTATCAGTAGCTCTTGATATCGGTATCTCTTACTCTGTGTATCAGTGAATTTTGGTATCAGTAGCTTTATATACCAGCAACTTCATTAAATCAGTAGCTCTTGATCTATCGGTAGCTCTTCTTTGAATCAGTAGGTCTTGGTCTATCAGTAGCTCTGCATTGTATCAGTAGCTCTTGGTCTATCGGTAGCTTTGCTATGTATCGGTGACTGTCTGTATCGATAGCTTGCTTAGTTCCAGTGATTATGTGTATTAGTAGACTTATGCATATCATTAGCTCCATTCTATACTATCGGAATACTTTTTATATTGGTAATTATCTATATCGGTGACCCTGTCTAATCGGTGACTCTATCTATCGGTAGACTAAGTATATCGGTAGAATAAGTACCGATAGCTCTGTATCAGTAGCTAGATGCAGATCAGTGACTAAAAATATCTATTTTATGCAAAACATTTCCGATTGGGTTAGAATTAATTCAAAACATATATAAAAAAGATAAACATTGATTAACATATTTCAAGGATTATTTTAATATTATTATCAGATAGAATGTCATAGATTGAGAGAATTAGAATATAGATAAACATTAATTGGGATTATCAAAGTATGTGAAAACATAATTGGGATTATCAATGTATGTGAAAACATTATTGGGATTATCAAAGTATGTGAAAACATTATTGGGATTATCAAAATAGGTGAGTTCAAAAAATTCAATAATGGTGAAAAACTGTTATGAAAATTGCTAAAAATATTGGTAAATAATGGATATAAGTGATGATATTTTTGATTCAAACCTCAAAAATTTTAAAAATTGTATCATTTTAAACATTTTATTCTTTTTACCTTAATGTTTACCGACATTTCCCATTTTAATTTTTCGCCATTGTAGCTTGTGTTCTTTTTCAATTTTTCACTACACATGATGACCAAAAAATTATGATGATATTATTTGTATTATTTTTATGATGATTTAAAATTTGTATTATATTTTATAATATTCAATTACATGAATTTTATGATTTTATTTTAAAATTAAACCCACAAAATTATTGAAAGATGGGATGTTAAGAAATGAATATTTTATGAATAGTATGGCCTTATACAAAATATATTAAAATTAATAAAAAGTAAATTGATTTGAATTAATAAATATATTTAAAATCAATAAATTTAGTTTCAATTTATCCTCATTATACGATATTTTAATCAGTTTAAATGGGGAATCATTTTTCACATTAATACAGTATCTAGAAAATATGTTTTTAAGAGTAAACATAAAATTATAATAAAATCTACTAAGCGTATGGTTTAAATATAATTAATGTGATTAAATTTATATAATTAATACTCTTATTACAGTGAAATCATAATATTTGATTAATGGGACAATTAAATTACTTATATTATTAAACCAATTTCATTTATACTAAAAATCATCATTTCACTATTCACTAAAACTCATTATTTTTTTAAAAAGTAACAACATTTTGAAATAAGATAATATTTATATTATTATTTATAATATTAATTATATATTATAAAATAAAAATTCAAAAATATTAAATATCAACTATTTTATTATAGTACCCCTAGTTTGGGGTACATTACCCCTTTCCTCATGTTTTTTTAATTTGGTGTGTATAAAATAGAGAGTTTCCATAAAATAGATACATTACATAATATAGAGAGTTTACATTAATTTTTGTGTTTCTATAATGTTGGTTTTTATATAAAATAGGGTGTTTCTATATTCTGGGTTGTTTCCATAAAATAGCTTGTTTCTATAATGTTGATTGATTCCATAAAGTGGTGTGTTCCCATAAGTGGGATGTTTCCATAAAAAGGTGATTCCATAAAATGGGTAAATGTGAAGGATGTTAGAGCATTGGGGTTTTATAAATAGTGTTGGGACAAAATATAACATCCCACGATACATACACGGTTGACCCAAATCGTGTGGTCAAACCTTGCGTAGAGGTCAAATCTATATACTATTTTCTAGAAGCTTACTCGTTTTTTCCTCTATAT
This sequence comes from Viscum album, assembly GCA_963277665.1. NCBI lineage: Eukaryota > Viridiplantae > Streptophyta > Magnoliopsida > Santalales > Viscaceae > Viscum > Viscum album. The sequence goes on from OY728143.1 coordinate 1,024,595,151, forward strand.
ATTTCGGTTTGGATTAAAAAATCCCCTATTTAGATATTATTCTACCTAGATGTATGGATAACCATCCCCACATGAGTTGGAGCCATCCCAGATCCTTCCCTTGGGAATTTCGAGTCAGATTTTTGAGGTATGTCACCATTCATTCCGGATTTGTCATGTTTTCTTATATCTGCTTAGATCTACTCAACAATCTCCATTATTTTTCATATATGAACCCATAATTGGTATATCTAAGTTTTATATGACAAATAATTAAATATTGAGTCATGATCTTGCTAAAAAAAATAATCAAGGCCGTTTTTAGAGAATCGACCCACTTCCTTTTGCGTTCTTCATTTGTTGACAATGCTTCTTCAAAACCATAGAGGTAGGAGGATTCATTCTCAACTCATCTTTATATAATTTATTGGTTTAGATTCAAATTTTTTTTATTGATTTTCAAATTCATGGAAAAATGTTCATTTTTGAGGATTTATGGTTTTTGTGAAATTGTGTGATCTTGTTGAATAGTTGTGCAAAAGGGGGTTGAATTTAAAATAATGATTTTAAATTATGGATTTTATGGAATTAGTAAATGGTTGTTGAAAAGTTTGTTTTAAATAGAAATGTATTTCAATAAAAATAGTGTATTATTTAATAGTTTTTGGAATTAAAATGGATTGTAATTGAAATGGTTTGAATTGAAATTGTTTTCAATAAAAAGGTTTTTTATTGAAAGGTTTATTTTGGCATGATCGTTGGGAATATGTGTTCTGAGTTCATATTGAATATACGTGGCTTGGTTAAAATATGGGCTTTTCCTCAGTGCCAAATTATGAATGTCACATGGGAACTACAGATATGGGGCTTGGTCGAAATATGACATTATGCTCAATGCCAAAGGATTAATGGCACAAGGGAAACAATTACCTTGTGACGGCTCGATAGATCAACAAGAAACCACTCATCAGTATGGAACTGTCATAACATATCACACATGGTTTTTTTCATGGGTTCGAGGAATGGTTGGGTATACCGATATAGGGATATTGGGGTATGGTTGTAAATATTGTTTAGTTATTTTTCTAGAAAAATGTCTTATTAGGAAAATTGGTTTAAATTTCACTTGTATGATTTTGGTAATGAATGGTTTTGGAAACATGATTATATTTATTTATAAACTTTTTTAGAGAAATTGTTTTATGTAATCTATTTTATATAATTTATTTTAACTCTTCTATCATTGTGGTGTGAGTAGCGATGTCATTGGTAAAAAACTACTGAGTTTGATACCCACCCCTACTTTGGAACTTTGGTGATTTTGTAGATTCTATCTTCCGAGACAGGGGTAATGGTAATGTTTCACACATGTTTAGAACTACCTTGTGATGTTTAGGTTGTTCATAGATTTTGGGGGTTCGAGCTTATGGAGCATGGAGTGTTGAGGTATTTGGATATTCTTGTGTAATTTATCCATTATGTACTCTGATACTTGGTTATCCTTCAACTTTTGCTTACTCTGATGTGGTTTTGTGTGCATGAAGTTTTTGAGTTGTCTTTAATTTGTTCATGCCTCATATAGTGAATGTTTGGTTATGGTTGGTAGGTTTATTAGTTTATTTTCTAAAAGGTAAATCGTCCCCCACTTGTATTTGAAACCCTTTAGCATTTATTTTTGGCCTTTGGCGTCTTGGGCAGTTTTTCTTATGGCATAGTAATGACTCGTTGTACTCTCAAGATAATGATAATTGGTGGGTCATTACAAATTGAGACAGCTCAAAGTCATCAAAAATATTATGCATATAACAATTTAATACCATTGTTGTTCATTTTGGTTGACCATGACTTCATAATGATGTCTCCAAGGCTTGGAAATTGTTGCTTCAGGAAGCAGGGTAAGTTATCTCCTAGATACATTGGCCATTTTGAGATACTAGAACAGGTTGGAGAGGTGGCATATCAGTTGTCATTACCACCACACATTAGTTCATGGAATAATGTGTTCCATGTATCCCAGTTGAAAAAGTATCACCCTGATCCTGACCATGTGATCAGATGGGATCATGATGTTCTAGAACCGGATGCATCACTGATACATATCGTATGATGGATCATGGATAGACAAGTTAAAGTCTTTCATGGTAAAATCATCAGCTTGGTGCGGGTTTTATAGAAACATATTCAGATTCAGGAAGAGACTTGGAACCATGATAAGAAATGAAAGAGCAGTGTCCAGAACTCTTTTGGGCCAGTGATGGTTTTCTACTTTCTGAGGATGGAACGACCAATGTTGGGGAGAATGTAGTACCACATGTTTCAGGTACATAACCATTTTCCTCACGTTTTTTTAATTTGTTGTGTATAAAATAGAGAGTTTCAATAAATTAGAGAGTTTCTATAATATATAGAGACTAAATTTAGTTGGGGTTTTCAATAATGATGGATTTTTATAAACATTGTGGTGTTTCCATATAGTGGGTTGCTTCCATAATGTGGGGTGTTTCCATAATGTGGATTGTTTCCATAATGTGGGGTGTTTCCATAATGTGAGATGTTTCCATAAAAATTGTGTTTCTATAAAAAGGGTAAATGTGAAGGATGGGAGAGTTTAGGTGTTTTATAATGAATGTTGGGACATAAAGGAAGGTCTCACGATCCATACACGGTTGGCCCAAACCGTGTGGTCAAACCTTACGCAGAGGTCAAATTAAGATCATATTTTCTTAGAGCATTCTCTATTTTGTTCTATATATTTTAGTATGACTTCCATACTCCCCTATTTATAGATTACTCTCACTATAAGGCTGTAGAACCCTCCCCACATGAGTCGGAGTCATCCCTGAGCCTTCACATTGTGATTTCGAGTCCGATTTTTTAGGTATGTCACTATTCATTCTAGATTTGTCATGTTTTCTTAGATCTTCTTAGCTATACATCTCTGATCTCCATTTTTTCTAGGATCTAAACCAATAGTTGGTAGATCTACGTTTTTGGATGCCAAATAATTTTATGTTGAGTTGTGATCTTGCTAGGATAAGAGAACCAAGGTCGTTCATGGAGAATCGACCAACTTCCTTGTGCGTTATCCTTCTATTGTCAAAGTTTCATCAAACCCGTCAAGGTATGAGGATTCTCTCTCAACTCATCTATCCAGAAGTTTTTGTCATAGATTAAAATTTTATTATATATTGTTAAATTCATTGATAAATATTCATTTGTGATGAAATATGGTTTTTCTGAAAGTGTGTGATCTTAGTGATTAGTTGTGCAGAAGGTGTTTTAATTTAGAAAGATGATTTTAAATGTTGGATTTTCTGGAATTTATAAATGGTTGACGAAAAAGGGGTTTTCAATAAAAATGGTTGTCAATAAAAATGGGGTTTTATTGACACAGTTTGGATTTGAAATGACTTTTCATTGAAATGGCTTTGACAGAAAAAAATTTCAATAGAAAGGTTTTTTAATTGAAAAGATTATTTTGGATTGATCGTTGGGCATATGTGTTGTGTGTGCATAATGTATATATGGGGATTTGTCGAAATATGACCCTGTTATTAGTGCCACTGGTTTAATGGCACATTGGAATTGCATACATAGGGCATGGATGAAATATGACCTTGTGCCATGTGCCAAAGATTTATGGAACATGGGAAAAAATTACCTTGTGACGACATGGTAGATTGACGAGAAATTGATTGTGATTATAGAACTGTCACAATGTTGCACACATGGTTGGTTCCATAGGGTTGAGGAATGTATGGGTGTACAAATATAGGGATATTGGGGAATGGTTTTAAATATTGTTTTGTTATTTTTCTAGAAAAAAATATTGCTGGTAAAATTGGGTTCAATTTCCCTTGTATGATTTTGGTAATGAATGGTTTTGGAAACATTTTTATATTTAATTATAAAATTCTTTTGAGAAATTGTTTTATATAAACCATTTTATATAATTGTTTTTAACTCATCTATACTAGTGGAATGAGTTGGGAATTCATTGGGGAAAACCTACTAAGTTTGATACTCACCCCTACTTTGGCACATTTGTGCTTTTGCAGATGCTATCTTCCGAGATAGGGGGAATGACAATGTTTCACATGTGATTAGCACTACCTCCTGATGTTTGAGCTCTTTGGTGATTTTAGAGCTTGGAGCATGTGGAGCATGGAGTCTGGAGGTCCTTGGAGAGTCTTGTGTAGTTTATCTGTTGTGTACTCTGATACTTGGTTATCCTTTAGTTGTTTCGTACATTGATTTGGTTTTGAGTGCATGAAGTTGTTGAGTTGAATTTCATTTTTTCATGCATCATATAGTGAATGTTTGGTTAAGGTTGGTAGGTTTATTTGTCTATTTTATAATGGCTAAATCATCCCCCAATTGTATTTGAAAAGCTGCGGTATTTATTTCCATCCATTGGCATCTTGGGGGTTCGCTTATGTCCAAGTAATGACTCGTCGTACTCTCAAGACAATGAGAATTGGCGAGTCATTACATATATTTTATCAAACAATGTAAAAGAAATCATTTTTTATGAAATTGTATTTATTCTACAAAAAATATTTATATTAAAATTTTAGTACTTATTTACAAATAGTTTATAAATAAATTCATATTTATTTGAAATATTACATCGATATCGTAATTTGGATAATGATATTCATACCTTAAAATCTAACATATTAGTTATGATATTTATATTTTAATATTAAGATATTAAAAATATGACATTTTTTGATTTATCTCAGAGTTGCATGTTGTATACACTATTAAACATGCTGTTGTTTTTACATATGAAGGTGATACATTCTACCACATAATTAATTTTTTTCATTTCAATTGTAAAAAAAATTATAAATAAATGGTTTCAAATTTGAAATTCCATTGCGGAACAACAAAATTATGAAAAGATTAATGAAAAATTCTCCAAAAAGAATGAACATAAAATTTTAAATTCTTATGAAGTATAACATAAGTAGGATTCCATGTATTAGAACTTTAGTGGGACAAGAAAATATGGATACAAAACTAATCAATAAATATTTATCGAGGGTAATATATATCACAGATCACAATAATGTGAATAGTCAACAAAAAGTTATCAAATTAAAAAAAAATATATGACAAGTTAAAATATCATTGATTTATCAGATATGAGGGTAATAAGATTAAATTTTTATTTCATGGTCCATTTTCTAGAGATTATATAATCTTTTACTATTCAGATAGAGAATAGTTGAAAATATATATTCATATTATCTTGTTTTTTCACAAACAATATTTCATCATTTGGTTATTCTTCAATCAATTATCACTTCAACTCTTAATATAAGTTATGAATATTTAATACTAAATATTTTCATGCATGAAGCACTAAATTTTCCTTTTAACATATCAGAAAATATATAAATTAGAACATTCCATTCCAACTATATTTAGTTAAACCAAAATCTTTATCAAAATAATACACTACCAAAAGTGAATATGAAAATATTAATGTCGAAAATTGAATAAAACAAACAATTTATCATAGTTAACTCATTAATAAAATTAATCTATATTGAAAATAACATAAATGACCTCAACATTAATTATAGTTATAAAATAATTTTTTATCTCATATCCCTAAATAAGCATCTCCAAAAAGAAATTATACATTCTCCCAGATAACAGTTTCTGTTAATCATGATGGTTATATATTTCATTACCCAATTATATATTTTATAAATTTTTTAAATCACCTCCAAATCCAATAAATTGAAAAAAATTGATATTATTATATGTTTTCCAAAAATAGAATAATATTTATACAATAAATCAATTAAATTAAAACAATTTTATATGAACTATGAAGACATGTAAGCCTGTTGTAGGAACATTACCTTTTTCGCCCTTTAGTTTTGGGTTAAGTTTTCAAAGACATACAATATTGATGATTTTTCACTAATCATGTTGTTTTTTTTATAATCTTATGGAAAAAATAATTTAATTATGTTCATAATTTACAATTATCCTAAAACATTCTCATGAATTTGATGAGAATATTCGAAAATAATATTTATTATCAAATCACAATTTTTAATATAAATTCCTTTTCATATATCTCAATATATTACACAGAATCAGATAATTTTTTCATGTATATCCCAATGATTATATTTTCCTCAATGATGTTTTTTTCATAAAATTCCAACTTTCCATTCGGTCATATTTCAAGTTCAATAGTACCATCCAATATATTCTTGTAAATCCTAGCACAAAACTTCTATACAATGATCCATAAATGTTTCATGGTTCTTATAACAAAAATATAATTAATAATAATACATGGAGAAAATGATGATTGAGTTCTGAACCCAAATCACAATCATAGTTCTTGTTCTATTATTTTCATAACATAGTCCCTAAGGAGTTGATCATTGTATTATGAAATTATGATGGATAATGAACATTTTACCCACATCTGTGACATTAATATTGTTGTTATTCTTTAGGTTGAACATTATTTCCCTACATAATTCTAACATTAATCATTATTTTTCATTATAAATTGGATACTTTTTTCATTCATTTTCCACAGATAAAGCCTATTCTAGTCCTTTTAAGGAATTTTATGTGGTTCCTTTTCCCTTATTTATTAGTTGATTGAAATTGAATCATATTTTCCATAACAACATTAACACTTGTTCTTCAATTAGAAAATAACTTACTATTCAATGATGTGTTTAAATTTTCAAATATTTCATACTGTAAATAATTATTATATATAAATAATTTTTCAAGATCATAATATATCCAACTATAATTCCTAGTATGTTAGGCATATTATTAGGGAAATAATTCCATTTTTAAATAATATTTTTAATGATATTTTGAATCTATTTCCCACCATTAACTAAAAATAATAAAATAATCATCATGACAATACATTAACACAAAAAAAAATGAAACCTACAAACACATAAGGGATAGATTATAAATTATAAGTATATCCCAACATATCAGTCTCTATTTTTCAATCGTGATTATCCATGGTAAATATTTCTATTAGTTTTTCTACAAAAAACAATTTATCAAGCCCTTCATAATTTTTATTGAAGAGTTTTTGAATTTCCATATAATATCTTATGAGGGAGTAAAATCATATATTCATTAAGTCCCATTATCTGGAACCATGTTTTTATAGATTAAAAAAAATGTGATATTTTCATATATATTACCCCTAACTTGAACTATTTTAAATCCACATATACTTTTACTATCTATAAAAAGATGAATTTTCTTGGAACCCACTCTCACAATACATATATAATATTATATAATATTTACTTATAGATCATTTTATCCTAATAAATATCCCCACGGTTCTAAATAAATTATTATAGTCTTAGTCAGAATAAATAAGTAAATCATCCACTCGTTAAAATTTTTTTGGCCTAATAATTTTACATATGTTACAAATTTATTATTAGAATTAATATATATTAATACTCAATAAGGACCATCACATTCCAAGTGTTTTTAGAATACTAGGTTCATAATAAGTTAAAGGGAACTAAAATTTTTAATCGTTATATAAATATCTATAATGAGCTCCTAAAATAAATTTGATCTCAAAAAACTCTATTAGATAAACTATGGAATATATAAAATAAAGTGGTTAGCTAAAAATATTAGTAAGGGAATTAACATGATAAGAAAGCATAACATGTGATCCATTGGTATAACCTGATTTAAAAAAGTGATGGTACTTTAGTAATCAAATGGAATCATAACATAATGAAAATTGTAACATAATGTCCTGGTTGCGTAGGAATTGTGGATGAATCATAGAACATGGATAAAATTTTAATTCAAATATTACCATTGAGACAACATCACCTGGTGGACGAAGTCTAATAAGGGAGTATTTTCACTCCATAATCCCATACTTGACGTCTCTATGACTAAAACATTACCCAATGTGATGGGGATATATAATTACAGTATCACTTATTACATTCATTTAATTTACATGAATATGTGTTCCATATAATGAAATAAATAATAAGGACTATGCGTAATAATTACACATGGAAATAAAATGGTTCTCGTGGCGTCATATCATAATCAAAATATATTTCATAAGTTTGGAATTTGATAAATAATCATAAGGAATTAATTAACCCATAAAGGGAAGAGATAGTGAGAAAGTATATATTTCGGTGACATATATACCAAATTTATACACATTCCATAAATAGAATGGATATTTTCATTGATGAATATAAATATTTTTCAAAATATTAAAAACAATCAGGGATAAAATAACATTTACACATTCAAAAAAACATTTAAAATCTAAGTACTAACAAATTATTAATAAATTATTTTCTTTTATACTAAACCTGAATGTTTTTATCTAAATCAGCATAGATAATAATTTTATGATAACATGTAATTCTATATATATAGGATATTTCGAAAAATATATTTCATTCACACTATTTTAAAATGTAAAAAATTATATTAGTAAGAAAACAAAGAAAATATTCATTATAAACTATTTAATAAATAAATCCTACATTTTTTAAAATTATAGTATATATAATTTACAAATATTAATAAATTATTTAAAATCATTTTAAATGAAACATGAACATGGAGGTAAAAGGGTTTTTGACTGAAGAGAGAAATGAAATCAGTTTTCTTTAAAAACATTAAGAAAATCATTTTTATCAAAAAATTGAAAAAATTGGTACTATTATATGCCTATAATGAATAATTTTTTTTGATTTGTGGAGTACACTTTTAAGGGTAAGTGTGAACATTAAAATTTTCTAATAATTAAAAGCATACATGAAATTATCCAACCCAAGTGAAATTTCAAGAACTACCCATTAATGATTTTAAAAATTTCCATGAAGATTAGATTGCTCTAAAATTGAACAAAATAACAAAACCCCTCAAACCTAAATGAGCCACGTGCCATGATCTATCTGAGACACAAACCATAGAGGACATTAAATCGCCTCTATCATCACACCACTGTCAAATAAAAAAATTAGTATTCACATCAATGTGTCATCAAGTATTTCATCCTCCATGCCTCCGCACCACTAGACTTCTTCAACAACCCCTGCGTAATCCAAAAGGCATAAACAAAAATGTGCCCTCATCACAACATCCCGAGAATCACCTTCATGAAGATATCATCTTCAACCATAGCACTGTTGGACACCACTTTCAATAAATAACACCATTGACCCAAACTACAATCACCACCATTGTCACTGATCAAGCATCCCACTGAGATAATGAAACCCATCTTCAGAAACCACAAACTCAACATTCGCCACAAACAACTAACACCAGAAAATGAAATCACCAATGAAAAGGAACCGCAATAGAAAAATATGAAAAAAGCGGTAATCAAAAAATTGGGAAAAATCCTGAAGAATGTTGAGAATGAAGCCCTAAAAGAACCTCAAAAACCGAAAAATGTATGGCCCCAAACCCTGTGTACCCATCCCTTAAACTCTGATATGTGGAAGAGCAATTGAACCCAAGGTAAGAGAATATTGGGAGGCTGAGGGAAGATGACCAGCCCCAATAGCATCTATAGACCCAACGTCAACTAAATCCTAAACAAAAAGATTCTAGTTTATCTCCACAACATCCTCGACAAGGAGAGGTGCGAAGAAACTTGAGGTCAGAGCATGATAGGAAAACAAAGGGAATCCAAAACATATACTATCAACTATAGAAACATGAGAACTAATGTAGAATCTTAGAATAGAAAGCACCATAAGAGAGGAAAGAAGCTGAGAGCTGAGGGGTGGATTCGAGAGTGACGGGGAGAAGCCGAGTGAGAAACATGAAACCCTAGAAAAAGGGATAAGATGAGCATAAAGAGCACTCTCCGTGGAGATTTCAAAGGGCGCCCTTGTTCTATTATAGAAATATTCAGGAATAACCAAAATATAATACTAGAATGTATATTAATATATAAATTTTTATTTGATATCCATCAATCATAATTCATTTATAAATAATCTCAATTAAAATGAGATTGACGTATAAACCCTTATAGAATTGTTAATTTTCCAATTTTATCCCCCAACAATTAAGTATTAAAATTAAAACTAAAGATATCATTAATTTTGAATTATTAATGATATAATATTTAGACTTTCAATATATAAAACCTAAAAAATGTGTTTTGTATGAAACGATATTTATTGTAATGTGGAATGTATTGAGATAGAAATTTCTACATCGATCCCACAATGACACATGTGTAATTTATTGTCTTGAATAATAAGAAAAATTTATTATTAAAATTCTTAAAAATCCTTTTCTATTTCATTATTCCCTTAATTTTATTTACTACCACGTTATATTCGATTAGTTAATAATTTAGGTTTGTGTCAGATGTATTAATGATATTAAACTCATATAACCAAAATCACTTTTTTAGGTCTACTAGAATTGAAGAGATTATTATTTAATTTTAAATATAACATATTTAATTTGTATTCCCCAAATATTTCATTAAATCCAATATATATGGATGGTTATGAAAACCTAATTATGTTACAAGCATGGAGACTGTTTTACATAGTTACACTTGAGTATCATTTCCATTTTTTAAATTTTAATGATGCAAGGAATTTATGTACTATCATATAAATACATAATAAAAATTATATCATAAATATCATATTATTTCACTAAATTAACATAAATATACAATCCATGTGATGTCAAAATAAAAAATTTGTCACATTACTTTGTGACGAAGTATTTTTCCAAACACAACAATAATGATATCATTACTCAATCGATGATAAGGTAATACATTATATTAAATGTTAATTTCACATAATTATATTAATTGAATAACTATATAGAAAACATACTAAATCAAAACTCATTTATTTCTATGAGTGGTGATGAGGGGAAATTAAATATACTGTTTGTGTTGTGGTTGTCTGTTGTACGTGTGAACAAGGGTTTTAACCCATTTCATGGAACATGAGGTGGACAAATATTATTCCCTAAACATAATAACATATCAGTATATGTGATATAATTGTTATATTATAATTCTTTTTATATAATTATTTAATGTGGAAAAATAAGAAGTAAATAAGGAATGATGTCACGGAATACGATTACCAACTCATTGAAGAACCCCATGGTAATATTTTTTAAGAACCCTTCGGTTAAATTTTTTCAAATAAAACAAAATATTTTATATCTAAGGTTATTTTGGAGATATTAATTTAGTGGTTGGTAGATTCAATGGTCTTAATTTTTTTGAATAAGTTTGGGGATGGGTACCATTTTATAATTGAGGAGCATTGTAATCTTCTAAATACTCATAACTACTAATTAATGGGAAGGAAAACACAATCCAAGTGCCTCCAAATTGGACAAATAAATGAATCTAATAGCAAAATTGATACAAAATACATCTAGAGTCTAGAAATAAATATTTTTTAATCTTTTTTATATAATTGTATTCTATGGTTACTCACATTAATATGTTTTAATGAATCATCACAATGACTATTTTTTTATATTTTTAACTATTCATTAGGACCAAAACATTATGATTTAATTAATATATAATGTAAATTGTGATTATAGAAAATATAAAATAATATTTATAAAATAATGTTAATAGAACTAGTATAATTTAATTATAAATTAAAAGAGAAATCTTATTAGAAAATGGGTTTTCAAGAAATGTATTTTTCAAGCATAAGATTACTATAAATTAATTATATGAAAAGGTGTCTTAATGATATGTATTTTAATTATTATTTTTATATATATAATATAAAAAATTTGTTTTAATAATTATTTATTAGTTTTTAATTTTATTATTCCAAATATAGAAACAATATGAGTTTGAAAACAGTTTTTAGGAAAATGTGGTTAGAACCCTACAAAATAAACCTACATGAAAAAAAATAGTATAAATAGTAATTTAATGATATTAGTTAGATTATATATTAAAAAATATAAATTATAATATATTTAAGAAAAATTAAAATAATAATGGGAATTTTAAATTACCTATTTTATTAAAATGAAATGATATTTTTTCAGAAATTTGTATTTCAATTATTCATTGAAATTTTTTTTTCCAAACAATCGAATAATTCACTATAATTTATTGTCTATATGATTATTAAAAAAATACATGTAATATTATAAAATTTAATTTATTAAATATCCAATAGGTAATTATTATATTATCTCAGAGAAATAAATAATTTTTTTAGAAAACATATTTTTTCTTAGATTAAATGTCATTCTTAAAAATTGGGTTTTTATTTACTAATAATCCATAAATAATTTTTTTTGATTATAACTATTGTATAAATGTCATTAAATATTTATTCATATTCATAGCCCCATTTTAATAGATTTTTTATAACAATCATATTTAAATAATAATATTTTAGTGATATACTTTTGTTCTTTTAATCATTGAGTTATGTGTTTTATGTGCCATGAAACATATTGTTCTTTAAAAATTGTAGGGTGCTATAATAATATCATGAATATTTATATGATTATATATTTTGTGATTTTCAAATCAAATACATCCTTATATAGATACTCACAATGGATACGGTTGTGGAATAAATTCACATTGGAGTATTATCTCTTAAAAGGTGGGAGTTTGTTCTATCTTTATCATAATGAGTGCATGATGAGTGTTCCTAATACTGAAAAACTTGTTATAAACTCTCAAGGAATATTCTATATTAAATATAAATTTTATTTATGTTCCCTTACAATGAAATGAATATAAAACCAATAGAAACAAATAATATCACTATTAGCGCAAAAAATATTTGAATAAAGGAGATAAGAAAAAGAGGCTACGCGCCCTACCTCACGAAGCTCCGACGCGCAACCCCCTAGCTCTGTGGCCGCTGCGAATTACCTAAGGCGGTAAAGCTCCGCAAATTCCCTGATTTTCGCAAACCCATCGCGAAGTAGAAGAGGCGGTAAAGCTCCCCAGATGTCATTACGTTCATGAACCCGCCACAAAGCAGCAGAGGCAGTAAAGCTCTGGCAACACCGTGACATTCGTGAACCCGTCACGAAGCAAAGGAAGCGGTACCTCTCCATGATTCCAGTTGAAGTTCGCGACCCACCGGGAAGCCACCGAGCACCCCTTCACACAACATGAGCTCTGCTTTACGGAGCCCCTAGCCTATAAATACCGAGCTCCCCCTGAGCTCTCACGACAGACAATCCAACCATTCGGCTTCTCAAATCCCAAATCGTGATGCACTCTTAGCTCTGGGAATCATGAGCTCCGCTAGGTATTTTTCTTCAAGAGAGGCCTTCTTCTTGTCTCTTTTGAGCCCCTCTTCCGAGAGGGATGCTCTTCACGAAGCACAAGGGAATTCGTGAAGGAAGGGGATTCCCAAGGGAACTCAAGTAGTAGCGGAGCATTTATGCTACGCGAAACACCCATCCTGTACAAGTGATCCACATTCCATGGTAGGGTCATTTTACTTTAGGAAACACACTTATTCATAGCACCTTGCTTCGCGAGGCACCTCTACTTCATGAGGAAGTTCACTGCAAACACCCTTCCACTTCACAAAGAACCTCCCACTCTCACCTTGGCCCCATTTTAAGGCCAAGGCACTCCACTTCACAAAGCACACCCCTTTGCAAGTGCCCTCCAATATGTAAAGTTGCTTGGATATTCCTCTTCCCGTGTGACCTTCCAGGTTTTCATGATGTGATTTCAAAGTCCCCTGGATGCCACCACCCATAGCGTTGCTTCGCCTAATGCTTCATCTCATAGGCACGCTAATGGCTATTGCTTCTTTGAAGAGCCATACTAACGTGGACCCCTAGATGGTTCACTCTGCGACCCCCTTTCACCACGACCATGTCTATACCTTCCCTCCCACCAGGAGTAGATGGTATCGGTCATGTATGTCCTAGGGGTGCGGAGTAAACCCACCTCGTTCGAGCTGTAGGACGTTAAACTACCAGGCACCTTGTCCTCAACACATGATGTTAAACTATGACCCGACCCTGTGCCTCTCACATAGGGTCCCCCCAGCTCGGAAATTCTTTAGGCCACTCGTCTCTATGGGAATGTAATAACCCTCACATAGGATGATATCCTCCTTCCGAAAGTGGCGTATGTTCACGGGAGAAGGGAAACCACCTTGGTGTAATACCCCTAGCCCCTCTTGCGGAAGGTAGCACCTATGTACCTCCATTCTTCCCCACAGCCAAGGCCAGTGGAGGGCATGATTGGGAAGAAGGCACCTCCCAACTTTGGTCCCAAATCCCTCTCCCGATGTGCTTTGCCACACTTCGGGCCTCCATCCTGGAGTAAGTCCTAGTACCATGGGCCGCCTAACGCGTAAGCCCCTCTTCGCTTCTCACGGATGCAGCCTTCACGACGTGATCGTCAGGTCTCTGTTGCCTCTTGTATCTCACACCGAGCATGACTCACGTGGGATCAGGGTAAGCATCGACCATGACAATACCCTCATCCAGCATGACATTAAACGGTTTTCCCTTGTCCAGTATGAATTTAAACTCTATGACCTTTTCCCGCATGAAGTTTAAATGTATACCCCTATCCGACATGACATTAAACTGTACATCCATTTTGAACTACGGGGTCTATGATCCATGTCAAGGCATGGTACATAGGAAGCCTCCCTGAGGTCCAAGCCCGTCAACCATCGGACCAAGGTCCACCTTCATGTCGGTTCAGCGACAATGTTCCATCCCAAACTACGTGGACTTTGATCCATGCCAAGGCATGGTACGTAGGAAGCCTCCCTAAGGTTCAAGCCCATCACCCATTGGACCAAAGTCCTTCTTCATGTCGGTTAATTGGCGTCCATTCTGAACTATGAGGACTTTGATCCATATCATGGAATGGTATGTATGAAACCTCATAAGGTTCAAGCCCACCACCATTGGACCCACGAGTTCACCTTCACGTCAGTTCGCTGACAAAAATAACTACCTGAACTACGTGGTATTTGATCCATGTCAAGTCATGGTACGTAGGAAGCCTCATAATGTTCAAGACCACCACCAGTGGACCCACGGGTTCACCTTCACGTCGTTTCACTGACGAAAACAACCAACTGAACTGTGTGGTCTTTAATCCATGTCAAGGCATGGTACATTGGAAGCCTCATAAGGTTCAAGCCCACCAACAGTGGACCCACGGGTTAACCTTCACGTCGGTTCACTGACAGAAACCCTATCTGAACAACGTGGACTTTGATCCAAGCCAAGGCATGGTACGTAGGAAGCCTCTCTGAGGTCCAAGCCCAATAATCATTGGCCCCGACCGTCTCCGTGTCTTTGTGCCAAGCCCACATTTTCACTTGAACTATGAGGCCATTTATCCTTGCCAAGGCATGGTACATAGGAAGCCTCACGAGGTTCATGCCCACCACCCATTGGGCCAAGGTCCTTTTCACGCCGGTTTTCCGGTGCTCAACCTAAACTACGTGGTCTTTGATCCATGTCAAGACATGGTACATAGGAAACCTCACAATGTTCAAGCCCGCCACCACCTAGTCATTCCGACCGTATTCATGTCGGTTCATCCAACACCTTGGGAATCCTAGAGTGTAAGCCCCACACATCCATCCCGAACTACATGGACTTTAATTCCCTGCCACGGGGATACGTAAGAAGTCCCTTCTGGACTCAAGACTATCACCACCACCCTCTCCACGACAGCTCATTTAATTCCTCCTTCACTCCATGTAATTATCCATCATCTATCCTGATTCTTACCTGGACCACCACATCCCGGTGAAATCATGCCACCCCATTCCCCTCCATAGCATTTAGGAAGCCGCTCACGGGCTGGATCCGATATCAGAATTCCCTCAAGGGGGATTCCTCAATCTGATCCACTCTAGCTGGTGTTCTGATTAGGCTGATCTTTCTTCGCTAGATCTTAAACTCCCGGCATACCATATGCTAAACATTGGAAGCTGAGGAAAACCTCAGATATTTTCCTAGGGAATATGATTCCCCGCGCTCGATGTGGGATGCCTCTGGCTTCTATTCTCTTTAGAATCCCTATAATAAGGGGAAAAATACAGATATTCCAATTCCCCAGCATTCAGACACGTTACTGATGCCTCGACGTGACTACTCCCCCGATTGAAGGTTGCTACCCTGACCGAAGCCTTTGGAATGTCCTGACAAAAGCATTTTAATTAACCGGCGTCCATGGAAACATGGCACTGGGATGAGTTTCACGAACAAAGTATTAAATCAATGAAGGAGACCCAGACTAGGTAACGAGTTCTGAGGAGGAATCCACGGAAGGAAGAACCAACATCCCATCATCCTAGTTTCGATCAAGGAGCAGACATCCCAGAATAAGGAGTGGATGTCGCCCGTCTTTGGAAAGCGGGAATTCGGGGTAACAGCAGCGCATCCCCACAGACGGATGCATGCACCCTGAAGAAAGCGTCGGAAACTGAAATGGTGAACCTCGTGTTCAGGTCATCTCCTCAATGTATTGATTAGTAGCGCTCAAAGCATTAGTAAATTGACCTGTCACCAGATCTAGATATCCGGTGCCGGGTCCCGCCATGAAAATAGGGGGCCTGGGATGAAACTCACCATATGTTGGGGAAGTAGAACGTGGGAAATTCCGTTCGGTAACGTTTTCTACATGGAACCCTCTTACAGAACACGGAAGACAAAATGACGTTGGGGCACTGGTTGCCGATTTCTTTTCATCGTAGTGCTGATGAGTTAGTCTCCCTATTTCTCAGGAATCAAATTGCTGCTATAGGAACACGATCGCCGCACAACCGCATTCGTAGGGGTAGGGGAAATACTAGCACATCTTCTATGCATGGCTCCATTTCTTCAACAACGGCATCTGCATCCACGAGCGTGGGGCACCCACCCTGCCTCTCCCCATCGAAATTTATCCAACGAAGGGTTACTAATGACCTAGTACGTTGTTACGAGGAAGAGTTCATAATCCCAACTCGGGATACGGCCCTCCTGGACCTGGAGGCTTCCAGGCCCCGCCGTCAACTCTTCCCCAGAGGGCCGCATAGGGATCCCCTGCTCCCCACCCCAACATTCAATCATTTCTGGAGCATGTACCCATAACACCTCGATGAATCCATGCCTTACGCTAATAAGGTGGGTGATGTCTGGATCTGTTCGGTTAGAGTCTCGATCCAAAGACTCCATGAAAGGGCCCCCACTTGGCCACGTCGGCACCGCCATCCGACCTTTCCAGAGGAGCAGGTATGCTATGCCCCTGAACCACCCACATAGGCTCGCCAGACCCAACGCCAGCGTTGGGCCCGAGCTGAGGGCGCCTGCCAAGGGGCGTCGACGTCAACAGCTTCTGTGTCCCGAGCCACCGCAGATGTATATCATGAAGCTCCTGCATGCACTAAGCAAGAACACTCCTACACCCTACTGGGAACAAGGCCCCAACCACCCCATGGGCAGGCTGGGCTAACTCTCCAGGTTTTAGGCCCCAGTGGTGGTCGGTGCAAACCAATCTGCGGTGATGTCACCCCTTTCAGAGGCCCTCCCCAAACCACCACTCCACAGAGCGTGGGCCTTCCCCACTCCAATGTTCGTCATGGAGGTATGCCCCACACTACCCCCAACCCGAATAAAGACCTACCCCGTGGCAGTGACACCCGGCATGGAAGCCTCTCCTGTGCCCAACACACTATGTATATAATTCCTCATCCTACCCTCGATCGTCTTTGTGAGGGCATTGCCCATCCGGTCCTTCCCCAACGTGGGGATCCTCCCTATGTCCTTTCTACAGTCGGCGAAGGTCCTCCTCCCCATGGCAACCAGAGGGGTGAAGGTCAGCCTCGCTCCACCCATGACAAGCATGGAGGTTCTACACATGCCCCCACTAGTTCCACTACTACAAATACTGCTTTTATCAGTGCTAAAAATGGCCTTTATCTGTGCTAGAAAAGCGCTGATAAAGCCGGCGAAGATAAGGGGGAGGGGGGGTCCCCTTTATCAGCGCTAAAACGAAGAGCTGATAAAAGGGTCATTTATCAGCGCTTTCTTTTTAGCGCTGATAAATGACCCCTTTTATAAGTGCCTTTTTTAGCACTGATAAAATAAAAAAAATAAAAAAATAAAAAAATAAAAAAAATTATATAATTAAAAAAATACTGCCAATCTCGGGGATTCTTTTTACAGCGCTTGAGCTCCCCTTTATCAGCACTTTCCTGCACCTCCAGCGCCCTCCCACACCATCTACACCCTTTATCATTGCTAGCCCTTTAAATCAACCTTGTGCGCGCACCCGTGCCTCCACCCAGATTTGATCTCGAGACCTCCCCCCTGTGCACCAAAAGCCTTTTCCACTACCCTATATTGATTTGTTCTCTTATTCATGATATATCGATTTATTTATATATATATAGTTATATTTATTCATATAGTAATATATATTTATATTAATATACATAGTTATATTAATATATAGATATAGTTATATTAATATATATATAGTTATATTAATATATACATATAGTTATATTAATATATGTATAGTTATATTAATATATGTATAGTTATATTAATATATAGTAGTTATATAAATATTAATATATTGGTATTTTACATAAAATGGATATTAGTTATTATTTAGATAAAGCTAATATATTTTATATGTAAATATGTTTAATGATTTATTTAAAAAATTTAATTTTTAGGTATGAATATATAAAAAAATTGTACATATAGTTATATATTTGATTATAAATAGTAGTTCATTATAAAAAAGGATGAAATTTCAAATAAATAATATCAATATGAATGTAATAACTCGGAATAAATTCATTTCCCACCAAAAAAAGCCAATAATACCCCCTTAAACGAGGCTGAAAATCCACAAAATGTTAAAAAAAATATGGATACCCCGACAAAAAACTCAGTTTTGGAGAACTTCTGGGCCTCTTTTTGCCTCGAAAAACGCTTTATCGGGGTCCCCCCATATCATAGCGATATAGAGCTCGTCGCAGGCTTCGATTTGATATGTGGTAGAGCTCAAACGGACACCCGGATCAAAAGTTATGACCGTTTGAAGTTTGAGTTGCGTTTTCAACATATTTTGGATCTTTTTTTAATTTTTTTAATTTTTATTCTTCAAATTGTTATTAAATGACCATTACTCCATAATAATTATCAAATTATTATTTAAAAATATTTTTTAAATTTTTTAAGAATCCATTTTCACTAAATATCTTATATATAAGTATATTAAGTGTAAATGTACATTTATACTTATATAAAATATATTTAACAATTATATATTACATCTATATCAATATAACTATATAAATATATTTATATATTAATATATTTTTCAATTTTTTTTGATGTCGACCCTTTATCAGCGCTACAAAAAAGCACTGATAAAGGGGTCCTTTTATCCGCGCTTTTTTTAGCGCTGATAAAGGATCCCCCCCCTTTATCAGCGCTTTTTCGTTAGCGCTGATAAAGGGGTGGCGTTGGCCTTGCCCAGTTTTGTGGTAGTGTTCCAACAAAGGTTTTTCCCACTCATGTGAGGTCCATGGAGGACTACCCCATGTTCCCTTTGACATTTTCCCTAGTTCCCCTCACACCCTGGATATCTCAATAGGATGTCCTCTCCCCCATGGCGCCAGCACGAATCCGATATAACATGTCGGGAATCAAGCTTGTCCCTAAGAGTGATCTAGGGGTAGGAGGGAGGGTTGTCACCACCACAAGAAGAATCCAAGGAAAACCCGGACAGAGATTAAACTGGCCTGCTTCTCGTTCTGAGGCATAGTGTGACTCATCATTGGAACCCTCCCCTTGTTCCTCCGCATCAAGGACTGGGACAGGGACAAGGTGTGTCAGCATTATCCATCGAGAATTCGAAGTCCATCAGATTTCCGCCACTCTTCACAAATACATCCAGGAGGAAGAAATTGTGGGAATCCCACAGGTTCCGACCGTACAGTGACCACTGTCATCACTAGAAGCGCCCTCTACCTCAAATAGAGATCACAAAGAGCTATTTTGGGGAACAATGGAGGTTGAGCGACAATGTGACCCATCACCGGTAACTGTGATCCCTGCACCAGAGGATGTGGCTATCAGCTTGTCTTATCGTGATATTGTGGTCAGGTCACCGCACTCTTTGGAGGATGACCCGGAATTTGGCGTCCAGTCAACTCATTCGTCGTATTCTCCACCACCCATTTTACTGTCCCAGCGGTCCGCCTCAGTACCGCTACCTGTTCATTAGCCACCTTCAGTTGACGAGTGGGGCAATACGAGGCCAAACCCTGAATCTGATCCCAGGAGCTTCTAGAATATTCATGCGGTGGATCACTTCCTGAAGAAGTTCTAGCCCGAGGCAGCGTCGAACTATTGTGCACGGAATCCCTCACCCCTAAGGAAGAAGAGTGCTTCCGTCAAACCCTATGGGTGATGCAAATTCGACATCGCTATCAAAGGATGTTGTACCCTAGGATCGAAGTGCACTTAGAGAAAATCGGCGATCAATGCCGGCTGGTTGATTTGGCTACACTCCACGTGGCCCAGTGCCATGAGTCGCCAGGTCTCCAGCGTGCCCTCCAACAAAAATGCATTCAGAGATTCAAGGTACTCCGAAAAATCATCAGCGAAGCTACCCCCATGTGCAAGTCCGTGGATGAGGACAGTATGCCGCCCTCCTCTTCAGTCCTATACGGTGAAAACCCGATTCGTTATGCGACATTGAGGACATGCCTCCAAGAAGGGTTGATATGGAAGACATAGTGGACAAAGTGGACGAGCTGGAGTTTCTCAATGGAGACTTACCACCTGAGGGTGTACCACCATTGTTGGACCCATCAGGGAGGATGACTCCTCAGCGGAGAAACCTTTTAGGCCTCCCTGTGCCCACCGAGTCGCTGGTACTCAATTAGAATTCCGGTAAGGGTAAAGAACATGTCGAAACTGTCAAGCACTCTGACCTGTCCGCTTCAGTATAGAAGACGGACGAAGACCCTGAGAAGGCCGCATTGCACCTATATCTTTCTGAGCAGAAGAGGCTGGTTGACGAACTCTTAGCCGACCGCGCTATATAGAGGGGACCTGACTAAGGTAGTCATATGTCGGGGCAGTAGGGGCATGAACAACTCACACCCATCGAGATGCCTCTAGGAAACCCCAATCATGCTACTCCTGGGGACGAGGCAGAAGCCGGAACTCATGGAAAGAGGGCGCGATACTTCTCGCCAAACCCTCCTGAATGGTGAGGCAATCTCAGGATTCTAGCTCGGGTTCCCCCAGCTACCCCTAGGGCCGTTCTGCCAGTCGCTCCATGAGCCATTGAAGCCATTTACCGTGTTGAAGAGCCCGGAAACGCACTCGTAGTTAGGGATCCCCATCAAGATAGGGACCCCCCACATGGATGATCCTATAGAGGCACTCATCACCCACCTCGAGGCATTGGAAACATGGCAGGTGGTAGTCCCACTGGATGGAAAGCCATATCCTGCATGGGTGGATTATATGCCTCCACCCCCGGGTTTTGGGAATCCCACATTCTCTCCATTTTATGGGACTGGGGACCCTCCACAACAATTGGCTCATTTTTCCTCGAGGTGTGCCCCCATGATGGGGACCCTGGAACAGCAGGAAGCTGCAATGCTCTGATGTTTTGTGTAGACATTGGAGGGCCATGCATTCGTCTGGTAGAGCCATCTTCCTATCGGATCGGTGACCGGCTGGGAGGACCTCCCCCCGTAGTTCTTATACCAGTTCATCTCCACTATTCAAAAGACTAGAATTAGAAACCTCTTCAAGTGCAAACAAAGGCCAGACGAGCGAGTCGCGGACATCATCGCCTGGTGGAAAGGGCTTACGTACTCCCTTGACATGCCACTGAATCAAATGTAATTACTGAAAATATGCGTAGGGAAGGTTAAAACAGAGCTGGTTCATTCCCTGATCACCCAGAACTACCCCGGAGGGTTCCGAGACTTCTCAGATGTGGCACAGTGCCTCGAGGAAGCTCTGCAAAAGGCTAGTTAGGCACGTCTGCTACCCCCTATGATCCCAGCAAGGAGGGATGCCAGAGCCGAACCTTCCATGGTGGCCCAAATGGAATCCCACAGGCAGATAGAATTACTGCCAGTGGCACCAGCTCTGTAACCCCGCAGAGGTCCTCCACCTCAAATATAGGCTCCTACCCAGCAGCGACCACCTCAGAACCAACAGGTTCCCCCACGCAACGTGCCACCACGACCTATGCGGAACAATCAGGCTCCGCCTCCTCAGAAGGCCCATCCATCCCCTAGTTAGATCCAGGCTCCCAGGGCCCCCTATCTGAAAATAAGGCACCAGACATACTCATTCAACAATAATCAGGTCTCTGGTTACATCTGAAGTTCCCTAGTGGAGGGGATTATGCGTTTACCCGAGTGCAGAAGGCCGGCAGAGGCGAATCCCACCGATCACCCCAACTACTGCCCCTATCATAGGATTCTAGGGCACACCCTCAATCCATGCTATATGATTAAAGACTGGCTCCATGACCAGGTCGACAACAACATAGTAAAGTTTTGCCCGGCCACGACACAAGTGGTGGGTGTCTTTGTAAGGTTTGAAAGTGGTACTGACGATGAAGGTGATTGGCAGCAGGTTCCCTAACGTGGGTCCCAGAAGTATGACTACTGGATGGCTTGTAAAACCGTCACCCATACCCATGGTATCATTCAGGCATGCCTGAATCGGCCGGAGCCTTCAAAATATGCGACCAGTACCACTGCATCATTATCTCAACCAACCTCTTCCCAGAAGGGCAAGCAACGACGGTGCAAGAAGAAGCAACGTGATCCACCTTCGTCGTCGTCATCCCGCACTCTCGGTGATTTTATGCCCCCTCAGATGGTGATTTCTCCCAGAATCTATCCATTGGTGGATGAATCTTCGACGGACAGTCAGGGGTACGCTTCGGTTAATACTGTGGAGATGGTAAATCCCTATATGACTCCCGATGTGGGGAAACGCCAAGAGAACCCCCCCAACGTCCCCAGCCGACGTCAACGTCAGCAGAACTGCAACCACATGGGTCGTCGAGGCACATCCGCGGGCGATTTTAGTCAGGTCATGTACGGTACTGAAACCATACATCAGGCCTAGTGCAGAGGCCAACACGCACAAACTCATCTGGTGCCCTCAGATCTACCTCCACCGCTATTTGTGCTACTAGACCAGGAAGAGATGTCTCGTCCATGCCGTGGCTAGTATTTCCCCCCCTATAGGAAAATCTCAGTTCTCTGGTCCTCATCTAGAAGCTACACTTCAGGCATCAACTAGCATGCAGCGGGATGTACTCAGTACCAGCCAGCCGCTGGTCCAGCTGGCAGGGCCCGCCATGCCTCCAACTATTGAATGACCTCCTATAAGCAGAGGCTCTCATTTGGTATGGAAGTATTATGTTCTTGGAGAAACATTCTGGCATTATAATATGGTTTTCTATCCTTGAGGCTCTTCACCTGTCTTCTGAAATGTGTGGGGCATTTGTCGAGGCCCTAAGGAGCCCCCTCTAGTTTGAGACGGAGGTAGCAGCTACGGAAGCCTTCCACACTGAGGAAATTGAGAACGTCAATTCCCAGGTAGTTATCTCATTCTTCATTGAATATTAAGACCCTCACATACATGGGAATATTCTACCACTATATGTCACTAGCATGTTCAATGGCATGGAAGTCTGCCGCTGCCTGGTTGACATGGGTTCTTGGATTAACCTAATCCCGATTCGAACACTGCAAAAGCTGGGTTTGTCTAAGGATGATTTAACTCCCTCCGACCTCAGAATCCAGGGATTCGACAGGACCGAGCAATCCCAATTTTGAAAGATCCGCTTGAAGACCCAGTTCGGTGGCCTAATTTCCTACACTGAGTTCATGGTTGTCTCCCAGGACACCACATACAACGCATTGATGGGAAGGCCATGGCTCCATCTGCATGCAGCGGTCCCTTCATCGTATCACCAATGACTAAAATACTCCCTTAATGGTTGAGTATGCATGATCCAATGAGATGCGTCTCCTTTATCCTCTTGTGAAGCCCGTTATCTCGACGCCGACTATTACAAGAGCAAGAATAAGAAAATACTGGCAAGTGAGGATAAACCCGCCCTGGTCACAAGTGATCCCTAGGAAGGCCTGGACAATGCCTACATCTTACCAATCCGTCGGTTGGAGGCCATGGCCCCCGACATGGGGAAGTGTTTTGTTGTTTCGGGTATAAGAGGAAAGCATGTTCCCATGTCCAAGAGATGGTGGAAAATCACCTCGTACTCATACACCAACCAGGCTCAAGTGATCCCGAAACCTCCTACCCCAGTGCGATATCGGGATGTCAGGCTTATGGAAAAGGCGGTACATCATATGTGTCTCTTCCCCCAGGATGGAATTAACCGACTCAGGCCGACGTGTCACTACTGCTTTTTTTGTTATCAAACATGGCCCCTTAGGACAAGGACCAGATGGGATTGGATCGACTGCCTTCATTGCTATGATCTCAGTGGCGCATGAGTCTCCTGATATGATGACCATTATTGCCCAGGTAGGCACCAGTTTCCCATTAGGGTTTGATAACATAGAAGTAACTCCCCCGCAGGAGATCCCTCCATAGGTGGAGAATAGGATCTGGAGGATGCTACCCTTGTGTTTGAAGAAGGCGTCTCTACCACTGTCAATGAACTGGTTCAGGTGAACCTTTGTAGCGAGGCAGATCTAAGACCCACATTGATCAGTGCAGCCATGCCCCACGAGGAGAAGAAATAGTATGTGGACTTTGTCAAACAGCACTGTGACCTGTTTTCCTGGAGTTATGACGAGATTCCAGGACTAGATCCCCAGGTATCCATCCACCGCCTTGGTCTCCCGAAAAACCATCGCGGGTTCAAGAAGCCTTCCAGAATGATGCATCCTTCACACGGTTTCATGGTTGAGGCTGAATATGACAAGCTTATCAAATCCAACTTCGTCATGAAATTTAAGTAACCTAGGTGGATTTCCAAAATTATTCCAGACAAGAAGAAAAACGAGCAAATCAGAGTCTGCGTCGACTTCGACGATCCCAACCGCCACTGGCCGAAGGATGATTTTCCCCTCCTAGTGACAGAGTTGTTGATAGATTCCACGGCCGGGTTCCATGCCCTCTCCTTCATGGATGCGTATTCCGGGTACATCCAGATCTGGATGGCCCCCGAGGACGAGGAGTCCTCTACCTTCAGGGATCACAAAGGTACTTTCTATTACCAGGTCATGCCCTTCGGCCTGAATAATGTAGGTGCCACCTATCAGCGGGCCATGCATTGCATATTCAATCCAATTATCAGGACATTGGAGGAATACAATTTGGATGATCTGGTGGTCAAATATTGCTAGCTCCGGGACTATCTCAAGGACCTAGAGAAAGTGTTCGGCTTCATCTGTTCCTACCACCTGAAGATAAACCCGCGAAAGTGTGCCTTCGGGGACACATCCGGGAAGTTTCTTGGATTTTTTGTTAGATACAGAGGCATCGAGATCGACCTGTAGAAGATCAAGGCCATCAGACAGATGCCTCCCCTGAGCAATATTCGAGAGCTGCGAGGTCTTTAAGGCCACATAGCCTATATACGCTGATTCATGGAGAATCTGGCTAGCAAGTGTAAGCCCTTTTCCTGGCTCATGAAGAAAGCATCTGCATATGAATGGGATGAAGAGTGTCAGACCATATTCAAAGAAATCAATAATTATATTCTTCAACCTCCAGTCTTGATGCCAACTATTTCTGGAAAGCCGTTGGTCCTTTATGTGACCGCCCTGGAATGGTCCCTTGGGGCACTTCTCGCCTAGAAGAACAATGAGGGAACAAAGAACAGTCTCTACTACCTCAGCCGCAAGCTCCTCGATACGGAGACCAGATACTCCCATATCGAAAAGAGCTGCCTCGCGCTTGTGTTCGCCATACAGAAATTGCGGCCTTACCTATCGCGCCATGAGGAACAGTTTTTCTCTCTGGTAGACCCACTGAAGTACATTCTGAACCACCCCATGTTGACTGGCTGACTAGCACGGTGGGCGGTGATCCTCAAGCAGTTCGACATTAGGTTTGTGCCTCATAAGGCCATCAATGGACAGAAATTAGCAGGCTTCCAAGCTACCCATCCGACCTCCATAGCTCAATACCTGGACCTGGACATTCCTAATGAAGAAATCCTCTCAGTCGATCATTTTGTCTCATGTTGTCAAATGCGCTTCGACAGTGCCTCCCGGAGCCCCATCGGTAAAAGGCTCAATGAACCTAAGCTCAACAATTTTGGTTTTGGTATCGTCTTCATCACCCCAGAACAAGCTTTTATTCCGTACTCATTCTTGTTCTCAGAAGGCTGCACCAACAATGAGGCAGAGTGTCAGGCTCTAATCACTATCCTTGATCTGGCCCTTGAGATTGATGTGCTCGATCTGCATGTGAAAGGGGATTTTGAACTGGTCATCAAAGAGGTCAATGGCGACTATGTTGTCAGGAATCCGGATCTTGTGCTATTGCTGGAGTGCACCCTCCATCTAATGGTCCAATTCCCTTCCCGACCATAGGATACCCACGTCCCTCGGTCACATAACGGTTGAGCAGAAACATTGGCTGTCTTAGCTGTGTTGCTCACAGAACCCGACCAAGATGATTTGATCATAGAAATATCACACCAGAGAGTAATCACCCCCGTTACCCCAGAGGATGAAGAAGGCCTGTGGGTTAGCCAACATACCGCCAGACCCTCCGCGTCAGGGGTCCTAGGTTCTTCAGATGTAGTGGTTGAGGCCACTCCTGACTGGAGGGTACCTTTTGTCGAGTATCACCAAAATGGTTTTCTCCTGGATGATCGGGCCGAACGCGAGCGAATATGATGTCGCGCACTGCAATTTACTCTCTAGAATGGTCCCAACCTTGGACGGATCCTCTATAAGAGGAGCTTCAATAGTGTTCTCCTTCGTTGCATTCAAGGTGTTGAGATTTCTCAGGTCATGCAAAAGGTTCATGCTAGTTCCTGCGGTTCCCACTAGGCTGGGCCCAATCTATCCCATTAGTTATGGAGGTTGGGATACTTCTGGCCCTCTATGATCCATGATTGTATTGAGTTTTCCAAGAGATTCCATGTGTTCCAAGTTCATGCTAACTTTTTTCATCGGCTACCAGAGCCTCTCCACTCTACTAAGTACTCTTGGCCATTTTCGGTGTGGGTACACGATGTCGTTGGACAATATCCAATGGTGACATCTTGTCAGTGTAGATACATCTTGACTTCTACATATTTCATCTCCAAGTGAGCAGAGGTTATTCCACTAAAAGAGGTCAAGTCCCATTCCATCATTGACTTAGTGATCTCCAATATCATCCACCGGTTTGGAGTACCTCAAGATATCCTCACCGAAAATGGAACCATCTTTCGAGTAGCCAAACTAATGAAATTGTATGCCAAATACTATATCCGTTCGAACCATACCTCTCGCTATCCTGCACAGGAAAATGGACAGATCATGGAATTCAATAAAACCCTCTCTAACATTCTGAAAAAGATGGTTGATCAGAACAGGATGAGTGGTCGTACAATTTCTCCAATGCCCTCTAGTCTTATTAGACAAAGACTCGCAATTCCACCCAAGTGACCCCATATTCCCTGGTGTATAGGGTTGAGGCCGTCCTGCCCATTGAGATTCAGCTGCCGTTATTACGCACTGCAGTCTATGACCAGCAGGCGCCAAGTAAGGTGGTCGAAATCCTTCTAGATGAATTTGAAGCACTGGATGAGAACATGTGTCATGCCCTGCACAATCTAGAAAGGCATGAAAATATGATATCCAAAGCTTTCAATGAAAACATTCGCCTTCACTCTTTTCTGCAAGGCGACCTGGTGTTGGCCCTCCGAGTGCCAATGATTCCTGGTAGGAAACCACCCAGGCATGAGCCTAAATGGGAAGGACCTTACGTCATTCATAAGGTCTAATCCAATGGAGCATACTCCCTGGAGACCATGGATGGTGAACGCATAAATCATCCCACCAATTCCTGGTTCCACAAGCAGTACTTTTCCTGATCCCCTTGGTTCTGTGCGTCCTTAAAAACAATGGTCCCGCATGTCCTTAAACTGCACATTATGGTCCCGTAGGACATTAAACTACACCACAATCCTACATGAAATTAAATTCCTCATCTTCGTCCACCATGATGTTAAATTGTACATTATGTTCCCGCATGATCCTAAACTACATCATCGTCCTTCATGACGATAAACTGCAAAATGGTCTGAGCTCTATAACCTTAAACTAAAATCTCCCCCGTCCTTACTGTAAGATGTTAAACTGCAAGCCAGTCATGCCTTCCTATCTGAGGCTCAACCTTAGGCCCCTTGGCCATCGTCGACTCAGGCTCTCTTATGGGATTGTACGGTGTGGTGTGGGATTACGTCCTCATTCAAGTAGGGTTACCCTTCGTACCGTACATATCCCATGATGAGACACATCTCTTCGTTATGCATGATGTAAACATGTGCTTCAAGAACAATGTATGGATTGATTCCCATCATAATGGGATACATAGGAATGCTCAGATGTCTTGTCTCGAGCCCAGCCCCGAGCTTTTATCTTTGACTATTCCCCCTGGGGATAGTTTTCTTGGAGGGTCCTTGCATGAGGAGTAGGCTTCCTCATCCCCACTCATACGAGGAT
Organism: Viscum album; assembly: GCA_963277665.1. Lineage (NCBI taxonomy): Eukaryota > Viridiplantae > Streptophyta > Magnoliopsida > Santalales > Viscaceae > Viscum > Viscum album. The sequence continues at coordinate 1,024,623,896 of OY728143.1, forward strand.
TATAATGGTCACACCATGTGCCCAGTTCTGTTCTTCTATCCTCCCACGTCTTCACTGCACGACGTTAAACTGCATGGAATTCAAGAACAACGTATGGCTTGATTCCCATCCTCATGGGATACGTCGGAAATACCGGACATTTCGTCTGTTGGCCCAGCCCAAAAGTCCAAATCTTACCCTCGGGTCAAGACATATTTCAAGGTGCACACCTTTTCCCCAATTTACGTCGAGCAAGCCTCGACCTGGCTGTACGTCCCCCTGGAGATGTTCGCCTCTTTCATAGATGGGTACAGCTATGCTTCACCTACTTCTTTACTGGGATTCCATCACTTTCCTCATCCGGAAGGGCCCCTGAAGGGTATGGATGCTCGGCCTAAGGGCCCATTTACCACTTTGGGACAACTCACTCGAGGATATTGACCAACAAGCTGATACAAGTCCCGCATTTCGAATGTGGTCAACGGTTGACGCTCATTTGTTGCTCCCGTATCAAGTCACCATAGGGATGCTGTGTTTTGAACATGGTCAACAATGTCTCGGGTCTTGGTCAACAGTGTCCCAGATCTTCAGTTCCACCCCAAGATGTCTCAAACATCGAGTGCAGTGATTCGTTTTTCCCCATCCCGAGGTGACAAAATTTCCTCTGGGTGGTGCTAATGGTCGGGCGCACAACCCCGATTCTTTTATAGGGACTGTGCGGTGTGGTGCGGGATTATGTCCTCATTCACGTCGGGTAACTTTCCATTCCATACGGATTCCCTTACTGAGGCACTTCCTCTGGCCTCTTAGCGTTTTTGTCCCCTGGCCCAGGTTCCTTCATACAGTATTGTGCGGTGTGGGGTGGTTTTATGTCCTCATTCACGACGGGGTACTCACCATGCCATACACATCCTCTATAGGGTATCCTTCCCCTGGGTATCTTATAGAACTATGTGTGGCTTGATTCCAGTCCTTACAGGATACGTAGGACCACTTGAATGTCAATGCTTTGGGTCCAGACCCATCTTCCGAAAATCTCCATCCCACCTTGGCCCCTTGGCCTACCTCTTATGAGCCACTTCGTCGACCCTTTTCAGCAGTTCGCCAATGTGCCTTATGGTACTATGGTATAAGTTACCGGGATTGTCAGATTCTACTCAGACATGCCAGCACTTTCTTTTCATGATTTGTTTTTCCCTTCATCAGGTCTTTCATCATCATTCAAACCCTGAGGGACCCCAAAAAACAGCCTAGATACAACGCCCAAGGCCTCTCCTACCATTACGGGCCAATGCCCTCGAGGGTTTCAGACAAAAAATTGAAAAAAAATCCCTGCTGCGAATATGGTCAGAGGTCGATGCTCTTTTATTGTTCCCACCTCAGTCTAACGCGATATGGAGGCTATTTTTCTGCCACGGTTAATAGTTATACTCCATAGCCACGCCAAACCCATTAATCCCAAATTGATGGTTACACGATTCACATCCTTCTCCATCTTCATCATTTCCAAGTAGAGTTTCGAAACTCTTGATACAATTCCTTAGTGCACATATGCGCGTTAGGGGAACAATGTCACGTTAAAGTTGTTCATCAGGGTTGTTCACCGACATCCCTTCGATGGATGTTCCGGGTATTGTGATAAGGATCTTCCTCCCTTGTTTCCCACACCGATTTTAACTCATGTGGGCTTAGGGATTGGGTCGAGGTCTGTGCCTACTTGGAAAGTTGCCATCCATCCATACATGGTCCGAGCTCTAAGACCATAAACTACGATCTCTTCAGAACTATGTTCAGCTTGATTCCAATACTCATGGGATACGTAAGACCACCTGAACGTCTCGTTTTTGGGTCCATCTCATTTGGGAGATAAGCTCTCCCCCTTCACCACTCACCTCTACGTGGGTCCCTCGGCCTAGGGTTCCTCTCTCATAATTGCGTATGGTTTAATGTGGGATTATTCCCCCATTAACATCGGTTATGTCACACGACACCATACACATTCCCCACATAGCATCGTCTCTGCTATGTCTGCGCTACATTATGTTAAGATGCATGCTTGGTCCTCTCACATGACCCTAAACTGTGACATTATTGTCCCTGCCGCATGATGAAAAACGACACTGCATTGTGAGGACCCCATCATAGAGGATATCATGTTGGGTATTGGTAACGTGCCATGCCATTTGTCAACACATATCAAAGCTTGATTCTTGTGGTGACACGAGGGCTTGCTACCCTAGGCCCATCACATCACAAAAAACACTCACCTTTAAGGACAAACATGATTTATCCAATTCCACTTCTTTTGGTTCAAGGGCCATGCCCGCACTCCCCTTTTTCCCTTTCACCGGTGCCTTACCATGCCACCTTTCAAGAACCACATGCTTCTTGATCCCCATCCCCATGGGGTACGTAGGAACGCCTTTTCACTTTGCTCAGTACCAGATCAACATTCATTTTCGGTCCCTTGACCCAAAAACTATCTCAATGGGTGTTGTTTGGTGTGGTATGGGATTATGTCCTCATTCACGTCGGGTTGTTCACCGCACCGTACAAACCCCCATTCCCATCCACATTGGGTTTTTTGTAATTACCCACCACGTGCCTCCTATGTTTCTCCCCATCCATTGTCTGAATTCTACGACCCTAAACTAAGATCTTCCTGTGGGAAGGGACTTGACTCCCTCTATCTAATACGCCTCGTGGTCGTATTTAGATGCGTTTTGACAAAGATCCCGGAGTGTGGGACTTTCATGGGGAAATTCCCCTCATCCCATCACCAAGCACCGTGAACTCGCTATTTGGATCCTCATCCTTTTCCACATCCAAAAGGACCCTCGGACGACATGGATACTAGTCTTAAGGGCTCTCCGTGGATGTTGGGCCTAAGGGCTCTCCATTCGTTTTGGCCATACGTCCCTTCGGATCTCTAACAACATTTATGACATGGTCTCGTGTTTCGATCATAGACAATGGTCGACCTTCATTTGTCTATCCCCATTCTAGGCTAACACAATATGGATGTTTCATTTCCGCCACAGTTAACAGTTATCCTCTTTCATCACACCACCATCATTGTGATCCTAATCTCGAGCGTCATGATTCACACATTTCCACTTCCTCATGTTCAAGTGGAATTCCAATATACTCGGCTCTACATCTTCGCACATATAGATGTGCCACATGGACGTGTTTGTGTCATTGGGCCGGTATTTACCGAGCGTCCCTTCACCCAAACCTGCCCTTCCTATGTTAGGAATGTTCCCCATTACTTCTTGTTTCCCACATCGAGCACGACTCACGTGGACTTAGAAGTTTTGGTGGGATATGTACCGGCACAACCGGGATTCTAATCGTCCCACATGACGTTAAACTGTGCTTCTAGAACTATGTGTGGCTTGATTCCCATCCTCATGGGATACGTCGAGACACCCTGGTATTTTTCCTACGGTCCAGCCCACGGGAATCATAAGTCCTGTTCCTCCCCATTTCCGGCCCATGGCCTGTCCCCTCATGGGGACCGTGAAACTATGTCTCTGCCCTGAACAAGTTTAGGATGCCCCAAGATTACATTGGGAAGCGAAAGACCCCCTCGCCAAAGAGGCCCTGTCGGAAAGAGGGAATGATCCATGGTCAAACTGATGCACCCATCTGGCATACTCCCACCGTGATGGTGTAATTTCATGAGTGTTGGATTCTGTTCGGACAAACCATCAATCCACATTCCACGCTTTTTGTGCCCCTTATTCGGACCCTCTCCCCCTTTCATGTCTAGAGGAACCCCATAATAGTATGGATGGTCGAACTATGGTCTACCTATTGTCCTAGGCCAATGTCCCAGAAGACTGTTCGATGATATTTGAGTTAGGACCAGTGTTGCAAACATGGTCAATAGTCGACCACCATTTGTTGTCCCAATTTCAGGCTAACATAGCAAGGATACCGTTTTTTCCCCACTGTTAATTTCTGTACTTTATTGTCACGCCACCCCCATAGTGTTACAAATTTTGGGTATCGTGATTCACCCTTCCCATTCTCATCAGTTCGGAAAAATTTCAGTGTCCCTGGCGTTGCACCATTCGTGGACAAGACTACGTTGAAAAAATGGTAATTTGGAAGTTTTGAGAACTTCATTATCTGTCCATGTCTCTCCTATTTCCAGAAAATCCCGACCGGTTATCCATACCCTGGATGATCAAAGCTTGGATTCCACTTTTGTGTTTGGATTGGATGATGTGCCGACTATCTCTTGTTTCTCACATTGGGCCTGGCCCACGTGAGCTTAGGGAATTGACAATGGAAATCTCGCAAACATTGAATGGATGCAAAATGAACCAGTGAAAATAACAAATCTCGTGCATGCTACGACAATAAAAAAAATTTAAAGCACGAAAGTACATTTAAGGGTTTGTAATTATTACAATACACGGGGGGTCAACTCCCCCCATAGATGGATTGACCCCATCAAAAGAGCATTGCAACTCCACCACCCTTTGACTTGTGGCATCCAAAAATTGATGCCTCCGAATCAACTCCCGCTCCTCCTCAGCAGTGACGGGGCATAGTTCATCTGCCTCGGCTTGGGCCCTCTCTATGTTAGCCTGAATGGAAGCCATATCTCCAGAATCCTGCCTCACACACTCTTCTACCTTTGCCTGTTGGGCCTTCAATCACGAGGTCATCCCAGATTGTGCATTAAGAGAGGCTGAGTGCTCATCCGCCCAGGCCTGCAGCTGTTGGACCTCGTTTTCACCCTCCTGGAGCTTCTTGACATTCGTCTCCTTCCTCTGCTACCAGCCCATGCTGAGCCCGTGATCGTATTCCCGGATCTTATCTACCATGATATCTCAAATGAGCATATGGGGACACTGGGCATCCACTCCCTTAGTGCATAGTTCGCGCATCCGTGAGCTAATTCTATCCATTTCATTCAGCCATAGTGCTTCGAGGTGTCATTGATGATGCGCGTGATTATCTCCCATGATCAGAGATGGAATATTTTACTGTCCTCTTTGTCAGAGGTCGTTTAGTCCCAGTCTGCGCGATTGGCAGGCTCGTATGTGGGATATACCCGCAAGAAAGCTTCGGCATGATCTGAATTTGGCGTTGAATCTGGCGCGACATCCGGTGTCGGGTCAGGTGTGGTGGGTCTTTGGTCAGCCGGTTGATCCTCATCATCAGACTCCACCTCAATAACCTCAGGCATGACCCTGCTGGTGGTCTCGCCAATGATAGGGAGTGTTGCAGCTCGGTTATAAGGGGGAATTATCTCCACAATCACCGGCATACCCCTAAGAGGGATGCCACCAGACATCCCGACCAGCCTTGCTGCATCATCCCATGCCTGTCGTAGAACTGTGCGATAGAGAAGGGAATGAATTTTCGTTGGCACGATCTACATATGACAGCAATGAATCCAGTGGAGAAGACATATGGAGATCGCACTCCTGGTGCTACTCTGAAGTCGATGGTGATGTGACCCTGAGTTGTGGCCCTCCATATACTGTTGGAAGGTCTGGAGATTCTGGAAAAGCCACCTTAGGTGCTCTAGCCCTTCCATACACAGAACTGGACGCATCCGTAGGCGCAGGTTCTGAAGGTCCTGCTTCATCACCCACCTAAGAGTGAGAGCGAGGTCTGCGAACGAGTTCCTCCTGCACGGTTCAGGTATTTTGTAAGAGGTCCATAATTTCCTGAGAGAAGACCCTAAGGAATAAAATTTAGAATGCTACCTCGAGAACCTCTGCAAAATCGTCAGAATCCGAGTCTTGATCTCTGACTTCGCCTTCCTCCAACGGGCTCCCTCCACTGACCTCGTCCTCCCCAGAGGATTCATTTGATTCTTCTGGCAGGGGGAAGCGCTCTCTCAATTCGGTGGCCGACATTTATGGGGGAAGTTTCTAATCCAGCAGCACCCCCACACGTTTTTTCAATGGGCGTGGTTAACCACTGGAATGTATGTAGTTCTCCAGTTCATCAAGATATTGCTCTACCTCTACCGGAGACACCGTGAAACTGGCCCGAACTGGTCCTATAAATGGTAGAACCATCTAGAGATGGTTTAGGTTTCCCCACTACTCGTGCGGGCTGAGAAATTGGCTATTGATGTGCCAAATGTCCCAGGCCTCCGGGAAAATAGAATCCTCCGGCTTATCGATGTGGCATAGCCACGTCCCCAGATCCTGAGTGGATATCCTGCTAAATCCCCTCAACGGCTACCCCTCCAGATGTCTCTGCTCTTCTGGAACCACCAGGTCCACTACCACTATTGGACCTGCCACTGCTACCACGTTCTCATCTGGTGCAGGTCTCACCGCCACGGCAGCCCTGCCACCGTAAGAGGCCCTTGCTTCCCTCCAACCCCGACCTCAGGATAGGAGTGGCCCACTATCAGTGGCATGAAAATTTGGCTGCTTCAGCATTTACCCTGGATAAGCTTCCTCCCAGTAGACCTATGGGGTCAGCTGCTGCAGGCACCAGAATTTCCTCGCGAACCGATGCAGGGTATACGGCTCGCAGAGTGGCTCATGGTCCACCCGTGCCACCAAAACTCCACCATAAAAGGTCATGAAATAGGCACGGTTCTCTTCCGTTCCCTGACCATCGTTGGTGAGTACTCCCATTGGCAATGGGAACGAGTGGAAGTTAAATGCATCCGCCTTACATACCCGGTTCAGCACCCTCAGTATGGTAAATTTGACTAGAAAACACCCAACTGCGTTCAGAATGGAAGGGTGGATGTTTGATACTGGTGGCGAGATAGGGTTTGGGTAACCGTAAACCCCCCTGATGTGCGCTACAATCCACCCATACAGAAGTTGGAATGGACTGAATATCCCCGGTGGCTTTTTTCCCACGCTAACGCGCCGCAACATCTTGTACAATCTGGCGAGCATCGAAATTCCCAGATTGACTTTCCTTCCAATGGCCATCATGGATTCCATGATGAATGAGCTAGGCTGCACCCCCCATGTTGGTATCCCTCACCGGTAGGATCCAACTACAAATAAGGGCCACGATGAACTCCGCCAGCCTGACTATCAGCTGCTGTTCAGTGCTAACACTGAAGCCCCATGTCTTCCATTGGTTGTCCTCCTAGAGCCGCCAATACGAGTTCTCCTTGCCCCATTGAGCCCCCTTACGACATGTTTGAGGCCTCGGAGGGAACTCTCAATCCTCTGAGAAGTTCAGGAACCGCTTGAACCACTTCTTAATGTGGACATCTCTCACCACCTCCTTGTCCTCTCTGGGGACCAGTCTCATTAGTGCCAACACCAGCCGCAAAATCAGCTCAAGATCCTCCCAAGTGATCATGACGGGGAGGAACTCATCATACATGGCCCCCAAGATAGGGACCCCTGAGATTTGATGGACATCCCACAGACTGATTCCATCCTCCCCATGGTGTAGGTGAAAAGTGTTGGTCCTAGATGACTATCTGCTCAGCAGCTCTGGCATCAGCTGTTTCGGTTGATAAATGTGGAATTGGGAGGCCCATGACACCTCATACAATCCCACTCTCCTTAGCTCAGCCCCAAACTCCTTGGATGAGGCACCTACCCATTAGGCCCATACCCAGTCATTGGTGAAGTTACCGCCCTGGCGCAGGTCCCACTCATCGGACAACCCCTTCTTCGAATCCATCAAAGCCGCCTTCAGTATGGTGCGGTACATGGGAGGGGATGTCTTCAGTCGAAGTGGCTCCCTGTCAATGTTGTTCAGATGGATGTACAGATAGTCAGAGGTGACGGATGTGAAGTCCTCCCATGCATGACCATCAACCGCCCTGAACCATTGGTGTTGACATGGCGTACTCCTGAACCAGCAAGCTGGTTCGTCCCTACTAGCCTTAGGAATGAAGACAACATCCCTCATCCCGAAGCCATACAAGGGATGCTTCTTGCATAATTTATAGTTCTTGTGGCTCTCTGATAGCAGGTCTATCAAAAAATTATTCTCCGAGTGGCTTCGGACCAGCTCCCCTAGGAAAAGACAGTTGGCCATCTCATCCCTCTAGGCGGCGTCTGCGAGCACCCACATCACAACTTCTTGATGGGCCATTGCAGTTTTAGAACTCAAAATAAATTGCAGATAGGGTCAGAGATATTGTTCGCGAAGATCACTCGCGAAGATTAGGCGCAAAGACAAGACACAGAGCCTGGACTCAGCTTGCAAGTAGATGTTCGTGTGGTGTAGTCGCAGAGTTGGAGACTCGTAGTTCGTCGCGAAGCTTGATTCGCGGTGAGCAGACGTGGAGGACGTGGAGATTTGGAAATCGAGAGCATAAGAAGACAAAGATGAAAATAAGGAAAAAGAAAATAAGTCATCCCCCTATTTATTAGCGGCGGCCCCCGGAGCTTCGCAGCGCATCCAACCCTCGTGGAGCGTCGCGGCGCGTCCAGATCGTGGCCCCCCCAGCTGCCTCGTGCTACCACTTCACGAGTCCTCATCGTGACCGGCTGAGAATTTGGGAAATTTCCCTTAGACTCTGACCCTTGATCCATCTGCGGCTCCATGGATGAGGGAAGAAATTTTTTGGCCCCAAAAAAATTTGAAGAAAGGAGTGAAGAAAAAGAGGCTCCACACCCTACATCGCAAAGCTCCGAAGCGCAGCCCCCTAGCTCTGTGGCTACCGTGAAATACCAGAGGTGGTAAAGCTCCACGAACGTCCTGATGTTCGTGATCCCGCCATGAAGTAGTAGAGGTGTTAATGCTTTGTGAACTCCCTGACATTCACGAACCTTCCACGAAGCGAAGGAGGTGGTACCTCTCAACGAATCCGGTTGATGTTTGCAACCCGCCGCGATGCCACCGAGGCCACCTTCACGCTGCGTGAGCTCTGCTCCGCGGTGCCCCTGGCCTATAAATACCGAGCCCCCCCTGAGATCTCCAGATGGACAATACGACCATTCAACTTCTCAACTCCTAAATCACAAAGCACTCTTCTCTCTGGGAATCATGAGCTCAGCGAGGTATTTTTTCTTCGCGAGAGGCCTTCGCCTTCTCTCGTTTTGAGACCCTCTTCCGAGAGGGATTCCCTTCACGAAGCCCAAGGGCATTCTCTAAGGAAGGGGATTCCCAAGGGAACCTAGGCAGTCACAGATCATTTATGCTTCGCGAAACACCCATCCTTTACAAGTGATCCACATGCCATGTCACGGTCATTGTACTTCACGAAGCACACTGCTTCACAGCACCTTGCTTCGCGAGGCACCTCTGCTTCATGAGGTAGTGCTCCGCGAACACCTTTGCAGCTCGTAAATCACCTCCTACTCGCACCTCTGCCCCATTCTACGTCCAAGGCACTCCACTTCGTGAAGCACACCCCTTTGCAAGTGCCCTCCACTATGAAAAGTAACCAAGCTCCTCATGGTCTCTAAATGTGGACCCCTTTTCTTTCGAATTCCTCTTCATATGCAACCCTCCAGGTTTGCACGATGTGATTTCAAAGATCCCTGGATGACACCACCCAAAGAGTTGCTTCGCCCAATGCTTTTTTGAATAGGCATGCTAACAGCTATTGCTTCTTCTCACAGCCACGCTAACGTGGACCCCTCAATGGTTCGCACGGCGACCCCCCCTTCACCACGACCTTGCTGATACCTTACCTCCCACCATTAGTAGAGGGTACTGGTCATTTAAGTCATAGGGGTGCAGATTAAACCCACCTCGTCCGAGCTGTAGGACGTCAAACTGCCAAACACCTCGTTCTCAACACATGACATTAAACTGTGACCCGACCTTGTGCCTCGCATGCAGGGTCCCCCCCCCAGCATGGAAATTATTTATGCCACTAGTCTCCAGGGGAATGGAATCACCCTCACAAAGGATGATATCCTCTTTCCGGGAGTGGTGTATGTTCACGGGAGAAGGGAAACCACCTTGGTGCATGCCCACTAGCACCTCTTGCAGAAGGTATCACCTATGCAAGTCCGTACTTCCCCACTACCAAGGCTAGTGGAGGGCGCGATAAGGAATGAGGCACCTCCCATCTTAGGTCCCAAACCCCTCTCCCGCTGCGCTTTTCCGCACTTAGGGTATCAATCCTGGAGTAAGTCGTAGCACCATGGGCCGCCTAACCCATAAGCCCCTCTTTGCTTCTCATGGACGCACCCTTTGTGACAGGATCGTCAGGTTTATGCTGCATCTTGTTTCTCACACCGAGCATGACTGACGTGGGATTAGATTAAGCATCGACCATGACAATTCCCTCGTCCATCAGGATGTTAAACTGTATGCCCTCGTCCGGCATGACGTTAAACTGTATTCCCACATCCAGCATGACATTAAACTATATAACCCTGTTCCGCGTGACATTAAACAGTAGATACATTTTGAACTATGATTTCTTTGATCTATGTCATGGAATGGATCATAGGAAGCCTCCCTGAGGTTCAAGCCCGTCAACCATCGGACCAAGGTCCACCTTCATGTCGGTTCACCGACACTGATCCATCCTGAACTACATGGAGTTTGATCCATGCTAAGATATGGTACATAGGAATCCTCCATGAGGTTCAATCCCTTCACCCATTAGACCAAGGTCCTACTTCACGGTGGTTTACCGGTGTCTATTCTGAACTACGAGGACTTTGATCCATGTCATGGCATGGTACGTAGGAAACCTCATAAGGTAAAATCCCACCACCAGTGGACCCATGGGTGCACCTTCACATCAGTTCGATGACAAAAACAAGCACCTGAATTATGTGGTCTTTGATCCATGTCAAGGCATGGTACGTAGGAAGCCTCATAAGGTTCATGCCCACCACCAGTGGACCCACGGGTTCACCTTCACATCAGTTTGCTGATGAAAACCACCACCTGAACTACGTGGTCTTTAATCCATGTGAAGGCATGGTACGTAGGAAGCCTCATAAGGTTCAATACCACCACCAGTGGACACACAGGTTCACCTTCACGTCGATTCGCCGGAAGAAACCATATCTGAACTACGTGGACTTTGATCCATGCCAAGGCATGGTACGTAGGAAGCCTCTCTGAGGTCCAAGACCAATAATCATTGGCCCCGACCATCTCTGTGTCGGTGTTCCAAGCCCCTATTTTCACCTGAACTACGAGGCATATGATCTATGCCATGGCATGGTATGTAGGAAGCCTCACGAGGTTCAATACCACAACCCATTAGGCCAAGGTCCTTTTCACACCAGTTTTCTGGCGCTCAACATGAACTATGTGGTCTTTGATCCATGTCAAGACATCGTACATAGGAAGCCTCATGAGGTTCAAGACCACCACCACCTGGTAATTCCGACTATATTCACATCGGTTCTTCCAACACCTTGGACAACCTAGAGTGTAAGCCCCACACATCCATCCCGAACTACATAATCTTTGATTCCCTGCCATATGGATACATAGGGAGTCTCTTCGAGACTGATGTCCGTCACCACCACCATCTCCATGACGGAACATTTCATTCCTCCTTCAATCCATTCAATTTTGCATCATCCATCATGACTCTTAACCGGGCCACCACATCCCGGTGAGATCATGCCACCCCATTACCCTCCACAGCATTCAGGATGCCTCCAACGTGATGGCTCTGATATCGGCATTCCCTCAAGGGGGAGTCCTCAATCTGATCCACTCCAGCTGGTGTTCTGATCAGGCCGATCCGTCTCCGCTGGACATTTAAATCGCAGCATACCCTGTGCTAAACAGGGGAAACTGAGGAAAACCTCAGATATATGCCTAGGGCATATGATTCCCCTCACTCGATGTGGGATGCCTCTGGCTTCCACACCCAAAAGAAGCCCTATAATAAGGAAAAAAAGATAGACATGCCAATTCCCCAGCATTCAGACACGTTATTGATGCCTCGACGTGACTACTCCCCCGACTGAAAGTTGTTGCCCTAACCGAACCCTTTGGAATGCCCTGCCAGAAGCAGTGTAATTAACCAGCGTCCAGGGAAACATGGCACTGGGATGGATTTCACGAACAATGTATTAAATCTATGAGGGAGACCCAGACTAGGTAATGATTTCTGAGGAGGAATCCACAGAAGGAAGAACTAACATCCCATCATCCCAGATTTGATCAAGGAGCAGACGTCCCTGAATAAGGATCAGATGACGACTAGTATGTTCAGTATGTGATTTAGTGAAATGTTTATTTGATGAAAAATTCTTTTATATTATTTCAAAATAGATTTTAAGGTATTGTTACCCTAAAGGGTAAATATAACAATGAGATTGAAAATTTATTTGGGGTATATATGATACATTTTATTTTATAATAAGGTCAATATTTTTTTATAGAAATTTTTATAATTAAGGTATAGGGAGCATTATTTTGTAGGATTTTATTAAATATATGGAATAATGGTAATGATAACTTGTAGAAGAAAACATGTTTCTTATAGTGATTTTGGTTATCAGGGTAAATAATTATTATATTATAAAGAATATATCATTAGTGTATGAATATTTTGGTATATGACATTGTGAGTGACTATTTTTTTCTCAAGAGAAATATTAATTTAATCATGGAATAATATATAAAAAAGTATTTGTAGTCATTTGGTTTTTATTATTTCTAAGATAATTTTAATAGTTTAATGTTATACGAACATCATTTTTATTATTAATGCATTAATTTATAGTTTGGTAATTTTCTATATTAATTTTATTCACATTGGATAATATATCATATTTTTCTAACAATTATGGTATTTATTATAGGAGAAAAACATGAGGAATAATATTTCTTCTTTTATGAATCAGTTTATCAAATAAAAGTCGATTTTAGTTCATTTTGAATAAAAATTTCATATTGAATATTCATTTTATGGAATATGAGTAATGATAAAAGTGGAAGCTATTCAAAGAACAAAAAAAATTAAAATTATCTTATAAAATAGAATGAAATTAACAATGAATATTTTATCAATTTATCTATTATTATAGTATAATAATTTCTCGACCCTCAGAAAATAACATTTACATAAATTATTTTCCATTATCGTTCAATTTTGATGAAATAATGGTTCTCTTAATCTATTTCTACATTAAAGTTATGTTTAAATTAATGTTCTGATGATCATGTACTCTATCCTTCTATATTTTTTCTTGAACATTAGGTCACTCCTCCATGTCAATATTTTATTTTCTTACTGATTTTTTCGCATTCCATGAACTCAATTATGTGTTATTACAACAAACATGTATGTTTTCTGCTTCCCATTTCCAGTGGATGATTTATTATCCCTTTTCATTATATGGGTTCTCAAAATAATAATTTTCAGATAATGATCCTATGATTATCAAGATAAAAATTACGGATATCAATTTTATTTAATACGTGTATATTTTTCACACACAAAAATAATTAAATGTTGGGATATGTTAGATTGTTTGATGAATATGTAACACTATTATATAAATGACTCATAATGTACTAAAAAAATATTATTATTAGATTATGACCAATATACAATACATATTAATGTTTATATATGAATAGAAATAACTATATTAAGGAATATATGTATAATAGAATTTCTAATTCAAAATTATTTTTTATTTCACAATAAATATATACATAACATTGTGTAATTTTATTTTCTAGTTTAAAAAAATGTTTTCATCAAAAAGACATTCCATTAAATTTTGTGTAAATATTGTATAATTTATTTCAATTTTTTAAAAAATTTAATTTTAAAAAACTATTTAAAAATTTGAAATATAATATTTTCATTATAGTTCCCAGATGAATATTTATAATTTTTTTGAAAATGCTAATTTTGTATTTAATAATGATTAATACTAATTTGTACCAAACATTCATTCCTTAAATCAATTAATTTAAAATTATCACTATGTTTTTAATTGTATATTAAATTAAATAAATTATCCATTAATTATAAAGAAAATATCAAATACAAAATAATTCAAATCATAATTAATTTTTATACAATCTCATTTTTAAACATAAAACGCATTTTTTTAAAAACCGGGTTTCAATTCAATTTATAATATTTTATTTAATTATTTTAATTCACTTAAATAAATTCGAAAATATATATTATATTTAATAAAAATATTTATAAATGTTTTTTCATTTAAACTTTATTTTTTATTTCATAATAAATATGTATAATTTTATTTACTAAAATCATTTTCTCGTTTATAAATATATTTTCTTCATAGAGAAATTTAATAGCATTTTGTGCACAGATATTATAAATAATTTCAGAAAATATAACAAATTTAATAATATATATATATAATTTCCAATATATCATTTCATTATAGTTTAATGACGAATTTTAAGTATGTTTCTAAAAATACATATTCTTGAGTGAATAGTGAAAATGATAAATTTTCCCAAAAAATTTATTTGAATTAATTAATTTAAAACTATCGTTATGTTTTTGGTTGGGTGTAAACGTAAAAATAAGTATCTATTAAATATAAATAATTAAATTAATTACAAAATAAATATCCGCATATTTTATTTTTTTTATAAGCTCAAGTTTAAAAATTAAAAACATTTTTTTAAAAGTAGGTTTCATTATATTTTACACAATTATATTAAATTATTTTTTTCCTAATTTGAAACTTGAATGAAAAAAACATTTTTCTATATTTTAAATTTGTAGGTTAATTTTTTTTAAATATGACACTTATTTATTCTCATTGTGAATAGTAACCATGATAATGGTTTGTCTCCAGGTTAATGTTTAAATGGGTAAATCTAGATTAAAACTATGGGAAAAGGCCACATAATCAATCCAAAACGATAATATATATAATTTTATGTTATTAATTAGACCATTTCCATCGTAAATAAAAATATAGAAAATTTTGGTTATATATTCTTTTTCTAAATACATTTAAATTAAATTAAATGAAGAATAAATGGATAATGTCACCTTTTATATTTTAATATCTATTATTTGTTTTCACTAAGTTAAAATTGTGTTATTAATGTATACAAAACCTTATTTTGGACAAAAATATATTTTTTCTGCTAAATTATTTTAATTTTTTTTCACTAGTACAATTACATTATATTCTTACATAACACATACTGAGTGCATGCATAGTTTGTAGGAATAATCAAATATATTATTTTAATAACATTAAAAAGAAATGTATATTTAATAAATAATGGTGATAAATATATTTTATGGTTGATAATAAATTATATTTTCTATTAAATGTTTTAAAATTCTATATGAATTTAAATCTTGATGATATTAATGTCAAGTTAAATGAATAACACTAGGAATCATATTAATGGTATTTTATGATAAATAATTTTCTATTAAATAATTTAAAATTAATTAAACAATATTTCTGTAAATTTTAATTGGATATTGTCTATATTATCATCCATTTTCCACTTGAGGTTCACATTTTCTTTTTATAGAAACATTTTTTAACACTGTTGTGTTAAAATAATTATATCACGGTAATTGTTAAATAAGGTTAACAAGTGTGGTTAATGTAAGTATTAAGGGTTTTAATGTAACCTAATCTTATCTAATTTTTATTGGATTGGTGTATTAATACTTATCTCAATCCTATATTAAAACTATAACAATTTTTAGCAAACACATACATTAATATTAATTTATATTAATTTGATGTTATAAATAATTCTATGGGATTCATTCTACTTACTTTTAAAATGACACAAACTCTATGCTATTCCTAACACTTCAAGATCCCCTTATCTTTAAAAAACCCAAAACACTAATTAACTACCTTATATATATTATACTGGTTTTTGAATTCATAAAATCCAATCCCTATCATCGTGATTTAAATACCCAACAGTTGTTTTTAAAATAAATGGTAATCTTCTTAACCGAGGATTTCAATTTTACTTATTATACACAATTATAATTTTATATAATAATGATTAAATAATAAAATATGTATATTTAATATAATTATATCTTACTAAAATAGGGGTGGCACACATATCCATCTCCTTTCCAGGCTAGGGAAAATGCAAACATCAATTGAGTCTACTTTTGACCTACTATCTTCATGTTGGAGTGTAATTATTTTTTCAAAACCACATCATAAGTATGTTTATTATAATGAATATAATTAATATATATTTTATTCATGAAATAATTATTATTATTGATAGATAATATTTTACTTACCTTATTAGTCTTCCATATTTTTGAAAATGATAGGATTGCTCTTTTGTGTTTACAGATTATCACCTCCATGAAGCCTAATGATTCATTTTTATGTACTCCATTAAGGAGTGAATAAAATTTTGTATTTACTAAATAAAAATTGTAATTATTTTGTGATTAAAATTTTCCAAATGATGGATCCATGTATCCTTTAGTCATGGTAATCCAACCAATGTTGTTTTATAATTATGAATCAAACATCATAAAAACATCTGAAATAAACATAACTCATTTGACGACTATATAAAGTATGGTAATAAATAAAATAAAATAGATAATAATAATTTTATTCACTTACGAATGATTAATATAAAATTATAAAATTATTATACATTTGTTATAAAAAGACAATGTATGTACTTGGTGAGTCAGACTAGAAGAAGTGGGGTTCAAAAATCAGTTTATTTTTAATTTGTAATATTTCAATATATTTGAAAATGATTCACCAAGATTATGTGTCGCATGACCTAAAATTATTTTATGTTTTATCTTGATATTTTTATGGTTATTAATTTTTTTACAAAATCACTTCATTTATTAATTCTCACTTCAATGTTTTTATCATCTTAAATATTTCTCATTTAAAATTATTCATTGTTATATTTATAAAATATTAACCACTAGTTTGTTTTATTTTGAATTTATACATGCCCTTAGATATATTAGATAAAAAATATATTTATATTAATTTTCTAATATTTTATTACTTTATTTATTTCAATGGTTTTATGATTCGGTGTTTCTGAAGTGGTAAGTGTTTATTTCATGATCTCTTCCATTTTTTATATTTTTATGTTTATGATAAAATTATGGTAACTATATGATATTTTTATCTATATATCTATAATATTTATTATCAAATATTTATTTATTGAAATGAAAATATTTATTTATAATTTTATCGTTCTAAATACTAAATATTATAAAGGATTTCATTTACATATAACCAATGCTTATTTTCTATTTTTTCACAAATCTAATGTTCTATGATCATATTTTACATAAAATTCCTTAAATAATGTTTATACTATTATAATGAAATAAACTAAATATTTATCCATGTTTGAATTTATATAAAATTATTTAAAAAAGAAAATTATTATTATTTTCAAAACCATATTCTTTTTACCAATGGTGCGAAAGTGATTTTTTTCTTAGCATACACCTCATGAATAGTTTTACCAGCATCAAGACTACTCATTTATTGAATGATTATTTTAAATTTATCCATGGTTATTTTATGTAATATAGTATTCTTAAAATTATATATATTTATAGATTGAAAAAATACATTTCCAAATAGAATTATTATTATCCCCAAGAAATAATCCATTGATATCTAAAATATATTTTCTACTATGTAAATATCCATTGATGAATATTTTTATTCATTGAGAATATAGTCCAACTATACCATCATCCATATTTCTAAGGGTGTTTTATTATCATTCTGACTAAGGAATGTATCAACATTAATAGTTTCAATTCATCATGTACAAATAGTTTTTTGGTTTATGATGGAATCTGATTATGGTGTATTGTTTTATCTTTTGATGACTTCATTAGACATATTAATGGATGGTTGGACTCTGTAATCATGGGTTGACTCCGTAATCATGTATCTCTCACACATCATGTGATGTGTAAGGTCTCTGGTCTAGAAGTTAGAGTCACACAATGGTTAATGAAACACCAAAATCCCATAGCAACACACCAAGAACATTAAATTACACCAAACAGGATAATTATTAGTGACCTAGCACATGTCTCCCAACCATTTAATGATTCACAAAAAATGTATAAACTAAGGGAAGAGAGTCCCTTAAAACAAGAGAAGAGAAATCAACTAATAACAAAGAGTAAATGTCTATGAAAAATCATCCACATGTTGTGTAAAAAACTAAAACGTATTTCTACCATGCTTATGTACTCAATTGTAACCTAGTATTTTTCAAAACAAGCCACATAACATAATGAGCTCACCAAATAAAACACCATCTCTATGGTGTGACTAATATATAAAAAATTCACATCATCCTAGTTACCTATGTAACTATCCAAGGTCTACCCTTGTCCAATCTAAAAGAGAAAAAAAAATCTGGTTATTTCATAATAGGGCACTACAATATCAGATGAGAGACAATACAACACATCATAATTGAGATCTAACCAGAAATACGAAATAATAGAGACACCAATGACCAATGAAAAATATTTATATAAAATAAACCCATTATTATATCACCTATCAACAAATAAAAAACCAATTTTAATAAGGTATCATAATGGTTATCAAACAAAAGTTTCCAACATAAATACTCCATAAGAAGGAAAACTCAAACAGTTTGCACCCTGAAGCTACAAACCAAAGGCTTGTAACTAGTAGCTCCTCAAATATGTGAAAATATTCATTCCGAGATATATAGTTGGATAATTTTTATTTTGAATCATATTCTTCACCATAGTAATGGGATTATATCCCTATAAAAACATCATTTTTGTGCCTAACAACCTGTTGAATGTCATATGGTGACCCAAATAGCCACACCATTTTCCATCTCTCATAGACATCAAACAAAACATCTTAAAATGACCTAATATCCCACACTAAAAACACATGGTACTCCACTTATTTTCAAATGGATACTAAACATATTCAATCTGGAATGTGTCATTTAGCCATTCCTATTATTTTTGTATCTCCACTTCACTTGAAAAGTACCAATGTAGCATCTCTGGATAAGAGATCAACCATTATGGAGTCATATAAGTTACTAATTATGGGTGAACACCATTTATAAAAGTGACAACCCTAATGAATTTATTTTCAATGAGACTAGGTATAAAACAGAATAAACCTAATTATTTATTTTCATACTCCACAACTGATAATGAATTGTGGCCAAAACCCAAGAAATCCAACAAATTATCCTTCTTCACTTCTTCATGTTACATCCATTTCATGAAGATAGTATTTATGAATTACAACAACATCATTTTATATAATAAAGGTAATCAAAACAACCCAACACACATGAACGTTTCCCTCAAATAAGGATTCTATATACTTGACCGACAGTGATTCCAAAGTCTTGAGAGTATCAAAGATCACATCAACATTTTCAAGCCACTTCACTTCCTCAAGATATCTCTTTTAACCCTTATAATAAGGTGGATGATAATCCAAGAAATCAAGGATGGGGTTCAAATGTTTGAAACTCTATAGCAACACTTCTAGATTTGGAGTCTTCGTTGAGTCACTGACAAGGGAATAAACATCTGGAAAATGTGAAGAACTACCCTAGGGACTAGACAATCAGACCAAAATTATATATTTCTTATAGGAAATTATGAGATACATTTCTAAATCTCATGAAACACAAGTATACTAAATTTGGCATGAAAGTACACTAAAATAGAACAAATAATATTTTAAACAAAGAAAAAAACAATTATTAATAAAAAACTATTGATTTCATAATGCCCAATATTTCACAATTTTTAAAACATTAATCTTTCCATTAAATATTATCAATATTCTTATCAACCTATAATTGTTCAATTTACCATTAACTAGTATTTTTCAAATATTCCATGGTTTTAAAGCATTAACCACCTTTTCCAATTAATAATACATTTTTCTTTTAAATCAATTACAAACCAAAATAACTTCTTAAAACGTTTCATTATTCCATCACATAACAGTTTTTGATAATTAGTTTTTCACAGAAAACATTTCAAAAAAATACCTCACTGTTAATGGAAAAATTTCTCATAGAACATACAAGAATATTTTTTAATACACAATTTCGATTTCAAATGGAATTTAAAATAATTAACAGGGTATGAAATTTGAATCAACCAAACAAGATCATAGAACTTACCACATCCATAACCTATATTTTTGACCTCACATATGTGAAATCACTTCCTAGAAAATGGATAAGGGTTTATTATTAGAACCATGTTATAACTATTATATTATTTTTTGAATGGGATTGTAAACCACACACAAACCTCAAAATATTTCATGGATGGATTACCATATTAGCCACATGGATTCTACACTGTTCACCAAACCAGGAAAACATGGTGCCACTATGGTCATCCATTCATTCTGTTTTAAAAACCCTTAATTGATTCAACAAATCAAATATAGTATCATTGGGAATCTAAATAAAATTTATCATTGGAAAAAATAACTCAAAAAAGAGTCCCATGTACCAACATCCTTGGTAACTCATTTATCATCATGAATGGGTGTTGATCAAAGACCCACACACATACTACCTCTGCAGTCCCGACACGTTATTATTATATATTATACCAACAAGCACCATAAATAAAAATTGTATTTCAAAATAAATTTTTTACCTTTATTAAAAGGGTTTCTTCGAAACCATCTATAATGAATCAAATTAAAATATCATCTAGACTGATACCTAAGGTAATTTTTTAATAACCTGAATATCATTACAGAACTCCCAGGGATAGCGAATATAACATGGGGATTGATAAATAACTATTTCTAATGATTTTTCCAATGAACATGATAATAAAAATGTAAAATGAATTATAATAATTATATATATATATATATCGATCAATATAGACATATCATGTACAATGAAACACTATTAAAACTGAAAGAGGAACTCAACCACTAAAACTATTATTCTGGTGGTCTATGACCACCCACCATTTCCCAAGTCACCCACCATTGGATAACCAAGAATGACCCTATGATGGAAAAATAATTCAAAAAAACTAGTCATGTTATCATAAAGGGTTGAAAACTATAAAATGTCAATGCAAGGCATGATGTCAAGACCTGAGTAGGATTCCACAATATATTTTATTTAATTACATCATAAGTAAATTAAATTTTTTAAAATTGGAGTAAAAAAGGGAGAGTATGATTATAATTTTAAAATATATTTTTAAACATTTAAAATCAATTATTATACTAAACCTATAAAACATACCATTTCATCTTTTAAAAAACATTTTCTTGAAAATAAATGTAACCAATTTTACAAGATAAGTTCATGTAATCATGAAAATATGTTAATATGATAATGATATATAAATATAGTGGAAATCAATACAGTTGTTTCATGATGCATAATAACAATAAAGGAAGAATGAAATGAAACTCTGATGCCAAATGGTTTAATAACAAAGTATTGAGATTTCAATCATAAATAAAAATGTTTTTCATTTCAAAATTATATTTAAATAAATCCCACTTTATATTTCAAATGATCAAATATTTCTAAACAAATTATATAATATTTTTTTATATAAAAAAATTCATATAAATTCAAAATTTATGTAAAACGATTTAAAATAAGTACATATATATATTTTATAAAAAACAAGTGATCCAAATAGTTGTATGCCTACTAAAGTACAATAGTTCCAGGATATATTTACTCCACAAACAATATTACAATAGTATGTACGTATGTCCCATGAATACAGGTCAAAAAAGAATAATTACAATCACATAAGGGATACGATTATCTAATATTAGGTTTTATAAAATTTTAAATCATAATGTTTCATCCATGTGACTCGATAAATAATTAATTATTTCATCTTATCTAGTAAAAAATATTTATTGAAAAAATATTCTAATTTTTAAAATAAAATTAATAATGAATTCCATTAAATATATTCCAATATTTTATTTAAAAACAATAATAGTGTTTTAATGAAAACATTTTATTCCACCAAGATCAAAACCCCAAGGATTCAATCAGAACCATTGTTAAGATATTTTCACAAATATGTAATTGAAATCAATTCACCATTAAATTTCACAATCATATTTTAAAATTAAATTCAATAATTTATTTTTCTAACAAATTCGATCAAATTTCAAAATCCATCCTATTTCATTTCAAAAATATTTATAAAATTAAATATTCAAAAGGGTAATAATACCAACATCATTTCAAAATTCATCACAAAAATTCCCAACATGACTTTTAAATAATAATCAATTCATTCTAAATCCATTTTAAAAAATGAAATATTAAAATGTGTAATAACACCTGCTTCGTTTCACAATTTTTCATAAAAATACAAAACATTCCTTTAGATGAATAATCCGTTGCAATTCAAAACATTATATAAAATTCACCATTTGAAATGGATAGAATACCATATTCCATTGATAATTCATCATAAAAAATCAAAATAGCCCTTTCAAATAATCATTTATTTTAAATCATCCCAAATGTATTCAAGGAATGAATTAATATTTATAATTTATTGAATGCATTTCAAAAACATGATTCTACAACCTATTTCCATTTGAATAAATATCTTATTTAAAATAACCCAAGAACCTAATTTCCAATACATGGCTATAATTATTTAAATAGTGTTATTTATAATTTAAAATTTTCATCCATTTAAAACATTTTTGAAAACATAAAATAGTTCTATTAAATTAATTCAAACCATGGATGTTCATTCTAAAAAACAAATCCTAAGACCAAAAGAAATATTTACTAAACTAAACATTAAAATATCTTTCAAAATAAAACAATAAAAACATGTAATTTAAACAATTAATTTTTTTATAGATTTCATGATTATATGCAATAAATTAATGCATATTCAACTCCAGGGTAAATTATTCAATGAACTATTTAGAAGGAATTTTATTGATAAATTTCAAAAAACATGGGTTACAAATTATGAAACAGGTATCCATTATTTTATGGAGAAACAAAGAATTAAAAAATGACATAAAATCATAGTAACACCTACTTGGAAATTAAGTTATCCCACTAAGAAAAATGAAATGTGTTTACGTTGATAGAGATAACTAGATATAATGATCTAGATAATGCAATAAGACATTGGAGATACTGAATCTAAAATTCCACACCAATTGATAAATATCCATCAAAACTAAAGTATTTCACATGAATTGGGAATAATAAATCAAGGGGATAAGAGAGATCAAAGAAAAGAAGACAAGATCTCACTAATAGATAGGATATATACTTCGATTAGTGCTTTTCTGTTATAATATATGGGGTTTGGGGAGTCAAAATGAATCTAGAGGGTCTCTCAAATCCTAAGGTTCAAAATATTATCAATTAGGATCAGTTATTTTTTATTAGGGGGGTTAATGTCTATAAGTAAAATTTTTGGAACATTAATTACCATTTGTACGGTTTCATGGGACAAGTCCCAAGTATATCACAAAACATTCCCAATGTGTATGCCCATAATATATCCACTAGATGTTTCGTAATGTTTTTATGAAGAATTTTTAAACCCGTGTTCCAACCGCCTAATCCCTTACTATCCAGGCTACACGCATTTTCAAAACATGCTCAAACAATGCAAAAAATGTACACAGTACTAAACACCTTAAAAAGTAAAGGAAAATACTTGAAACACCCTGTGAAGATTCCGAATCATTAGGTAATAAAATAAATGATTCATAAAACAAAAAAAATAATGTTTTATTACATTCTGTGTTCCTTCAATCGGGGATTGAATATTGTTAAGAAGGAATTATACTTTTTTTGTGGGTTTGTTTGTTAATTCTTCTAAAATATTTTAGGACTCGCCAAAATACTCAAAATTAGGCACATATCCTCTTTTTTTCATAATCCTTTAGTTATTATTTAATTTTTATTTATAAAATATTTATATGGATATTGGTGGAAATATGAGGCCAACTACAAGTTGGTTCTAAATGGCAGAACCTCTATATAGCAATAAGTGGCCCCAGCCAACAAATCGAGGGACTGAAGTTAGGACAATTCTTCATAAAGAAACTATCCCTTTGGTGGATGTTATGGGGTTTAATATATCTTTCATTACCCATAGGACTACTAGTTAGTTTTCATGATCCTTCCAATGGACCACCATCCAGCCGGTGTGTCCACACAACAAGTTGCTGGTCTCACTAGGCATGCAGTTAAATATGGATAAAAGATATTTTTCACCAAAATGTTTTATAAACAACCGTTATCAATAATATTTGAATATATTATGATTTCTATTGAT
Source organism: Viscum album (assembly GCA_963277665.1). NCBI lineage: Eukaryota > Viridiplantae > Streptophyta > Magnoliopsida > Santalales > Viscaceae > Viscum > Viscum album. The sequence goes on from OY728143.1 coordinate 1,024,648,101, forward strand.
CTTAGTTATCCTTTGTAGCATTCATGGCTCTCTTCATCTTCTTTATAGAGAATATTATTGTTAATTGGAATTTAAGTCTCTATTGGGTGTAATCAGGTATATGAATCCATACCAATATCTTTTATTCTCCTATTATATATGTTTTTAGGAATCATTAGTCTATATTATTAAATATAATATAGAAAAATATTCTTGACATCGTTTTGTCAAATTTAGTTTTTTGAGAATATAATATTTTCATTTTCCTTCTCCACGTTATAGGGAAACAATGTTTCTATCATACTTGATTTTGGTGTCTTTATACAAAGGTTAATCCGAAAGGGATACCTATGTATTTATTATTATTTCCATTTTTTGTACAATTTAAATCAGATTATTCTTTTGGGATAATGGAATGTGGATTTCCCAGTGTGTTATCATTGAAAATGCCATTTTATATACTATATCTGTTTTTAATAATTCCTCAACTATGGTTTTGGAAGAGAAATAATTTTTTATTCATGGGATTGGTATGATATCTTTATAGATTTGTTTCTATGAAATAGGTGAACAGACCTAAAATTTGTTTTTAGGATATTTTTTTAAATATCATTTCAGTTTCTTGAATCTAATGATGATATAAACACTTTTAAGAGACAAGAAGTTGTTATGAAAACCTAAACATTTTTGAGACCTGGTGGAGTAAATAATCATTAATATAGGTTCCCTCAATTTTGTAGATGTTATGGGGAATTATTTCTTATGAAACTAGGTTCCTTCAATTTTGGAGAAATATATGTCATTAAGTATTACATATAATTTCTCAGTGGTATAGTTTTTCACACACTGACATAATTGATTTCCCACTTTTGATACATTGAGTTTTCAATAGGTGAATTTATAATTGATATTATTTTTATGCCACATGAGTGTGCTATTTATTTTTCTACCATGAAACTATATTATTTCTATTTATTTCTATTTGATATAATATATGTTAATTTTTTGTATTTATTAAAATATTTTTTAAATTTTAATATAATAGAATGTTATAACAATGATTATAAAGGAAATATTATATATGGAAAATGATTATTTTAACTTTATTATTTTTTTTAAAAAAATTAATGGATGAATGTTGAATGATATTGTATATATTATTGTTTTTAATCCTACATAGATTTAGTACTTAGACCGTAATTTTCAATTTGGGTGTTTGACTACATATATTTTAGGATATAATTAATGTGATGCGAATCATATATAAGAAATCTTTGCAATATTGTTTTTACTCTCCAATGTGTTTCGGAAAGTGGTGATATATAGTCACATAGTGTTTTAAGAATGGGATTTTTCTTGGTTTATTTTTTTATAGTTATTTATTTTTCCCTTATTATGTTGTATCAATAAATTTAGATGTCTCCTTTATGGTTTTTAGTTTTGACATAATATATTTTTTGGTTATAAATTTTGTGACTCTATTTGTTTCGAACATATTATATGTTAGTTGGATGGTAAATTCATTCAAAATTAACTTTTATTATGATAATTTTGTGGTTGTTTCCTTCCCATGTGTATTGGGGAATGTTCTCTTGGTCTTTTGGTGGTTAAAAAAGAATGACATTAAGGGTTGACCTAGGAAAGTTTATTAAACATTTATATAAGAACCTCGTGTTATATTAATGAATGTTACCCTGTCTGTGTATCACTCCTTTCTATCGTTGTGTTTTTTCATAGACTATATATATCAATTTTTATATGTGATATGTAGTGTGATAGTATTCCTGGACAACTCACTTACATGAAAATATTAAAGATACAAAGGGATATAGGTTATGTATAACATCTATTTCTATAGTTTTAGCTATGGGATTTAGATTTCAATTTTATTTAATGATAATGGAATCCAAATAAATTATAAATGGTTATCTCATATAATTATATAGATCGTGGTTCCTCCATTTATAATAATATATTGTGCTATAGTAGAATCTAGTGTTCATTCCCCATAGGACAATCCTCTACCTAACCCATTTTTTGGGGAAAATTATTATGAATGATATTTTTGTATGGGAAATATTTAAAAAATATGATTAAAATGAATGGTGGTATATGATATTTATTTCAGTGATTAGAACCCAAAATTTATTAATTTTGATAAGGTTCCACATGATTTAAATGAATGAATTGATTTAATTTTCTTTATTCTCAAAGATCTTGTAGATTAAAAATAATGTTTCAATAATTATATACTTGAAAGTTCATGAATTAAGTGGTGATAACCTGCTATGAATTACATGTTTCACGATGATATCACCCAGGCACCATTCAATAAATACGACCATAAAAAATTATCTCAAGATACATTGAGATGGCTAATAGAATGCAAGTATGTTACATTGGATTAGGGAGACCGTTCTCTAATTTTGTATGATACATGGGATGATGAATATGAATGACCGATATATAAATCTTGATTCCAACAATTATCTCATGAAAATGTGGTTTAAATGGTTTGAAGGGAATATATTAATTTTATGTTGATTCTTGTGTTCCAAACAACCTATATAAAGGTTTATAGTAAGGTAGTAATTGGTGAGGTGAAAATTTCCATGAAGACAAGACTCTATAGAGAATCTCTAATATTTAGAAGTAGCCAATGTTTAGATTCTGTCCAAAAAGGGATGTGGAATGATAATACAAATTTGGTAGAAGGATTATGTGATGAGGATCATGACAGATTCATGTGGCCTTTTATTTGTGAAGAAAAAAGTCACACCTTAAACCTAATTGTATGTAAGAACCTCATATGTGTTACACATGGGGGGAATTAAGTCATCGTTATAATTTATCTGACATATAATCCTAGAGATGTAGAGTGGGACCCACTTACCCCAAGGCATTTTTGTAAAAATATAATTAAAATTTTTCTATGTAAACTCAACCATGATTCAATGGTGATGCTTAGGTAGAGAAGAACAAGTATGATGAGGTTAAACATATGAATGTTTTGGAGTGTGCCCTAGATGATTTCAAAGTAGGATGAGATACCATGGGAGTTACACTGTTTATTTTATCATCAATGGATATGGGTTCGTTTGATACATAGTCATCTAATTACATTATCCCATACACAGTTATGTATATTTTGTGAATAAATTTATATATTTTACATTTCTATTTGGAGATTTCCTCTGTAATGGGAATGAAGTTGGTAGACGTATTTAAATTTCCAAAGCATTATGTGATGACTGTCAACCAAAATACTTTATAGAATTGTTTTCATCATCATTAAATTTTTTACCTTATAATTTTCATGGATTTGATGAAAATATAAAAATACCTAATCAATTACAATAATTGTTATTTATATTCTCTTTCTCTTGTATAAATCACTCATGACTTATTCGATGTATTGGATCTGAGATTGGAAACACAAGGTCTCATTTATCCTACTGTTGAAATATCCACATTCTAATTGTTATAGTTTCCCATTGATGTTTTTGATCCACATATTAGTGTTCCTCTTCCAATTATAGTGAGTGAGTATCCCAACACCATTACTGTGAAGCCCAAAAATTATGAAGTAATAACATTATTCTTGATAGAATGTATCATATGCATCACTAAGATCCCAAGGGAATATAATACCCAAAGACATTACAATATTTTTTTCAAATAAATAAAATCTGTAATATATCTATAATTGAACATGACACTTTGTTAGTAAACATCACACACAACATAGAGTTTCTTCAAATTGTTTTTTTTGCACGCATCACTGAGTTATACCGAATAATGATATATTATGAAAATATTTTTCTATATAACCTAGATGTCAAATAATTATTTATCTAAAGGGTTAACTAAATTATGAAAGTGCATGGTTTAGAAAAAATAAAATGATTTCATTGGATAAAAAATAATTATAAATAAATAATAAAACATATTTAATATAATGGAGAATATTAGTATTTATATTCTCATAATGTTTTTTTACAATGATAAATTAATTTAACTAAAATTAGTGAGTTATTTTAATTAAATAAATAAATAAATATATATATTATTATTTTGAGTGAAATATTTTTTAGACTAATCCATTAGACTTAATATGAATAGGATAATACCAAATCCAATTTTACACATAAACCCATTATTTTTATTAAGGCATGCTTACCACATTGTAATAAATTACCATTTTTAATTACTTTTTTTGATATTATATAGTTATATATGTCCAAATAAACATAATTTTTCAAATATGAACATAATAATTAGGGTAGGGTGAATTGGTGGTATATTTTTTGAAGATTTATTTTTTATTAAAAAATAAAAAATATTGAATTTTAACTAAAAACATATTTTCCATCAAATTTATATATTAGTATTAATAATAATTTAAATAGTTTGAAAATTAAATTACATCATATTTTTAACAATTAATCCAATTTAGGTCATTCTAATCAAATTATCTTTGATGTAGGCTATAGGAACATAGCATACATTCAGACATTTTTTCTTGAAAACCCCACATTGTTGTCCTATCTATAGGAATACAAATAAATTAATTTCTACTTATTTTGTTTTGAAAGTTTAAAAAATGGATTCCATATTTATAATAAACACAATTCATAATTTTCAATAAGGTAAAAATAGTTTTTTACCAAAAAACATTTGGTAATGCAATAAAAATTAATTACTATAATTAAGTCGAAATTTATCCTAATATGAACTAAACCACAATCTTTAGGGCCCAAATGAACTAAAAACATGTAAAAGAGAGATTTTTTGAAATATATATAAAATTTCATTACTTGGGTCAAAATTTGTCCTTTATTTGATCCATAATCAATGGAGAAACATGGAAAAAATTCTACTTCAAAAAATTTACAAGAGTTCCACTCCTCCCACTTCCTCACACGTCTCATACTAATTTGGATCGAACAAGATATGAACAAATAGATCAAAAAAATTACTCCCCCAATACAAGAATCATTAATTTAGAAAAAAATAAATCCAAGGAAACCCTCTGGTGGAAACCAAAAGAATTTAAAAAAAGAAAAGGAAACATCTTTCCTTATGATCATTTGTTTTATTTCCATTCTCCACCCCCTAAACACTTATTATTACAAGATTATATAACAAGGTCAATATCCTAAATATAATAGGAAAATTTATGATATTTTTTATACACACACTTCCTTATACATCCAACTAATATGTATCAAAATTAATGTTTATGTGTACGGTGAACTACTACCTCACAAAATGACGATTTCTTGTCTTCCTTTACATCCTATCAAGGTTTGAATTAATGATTGAAACTATAATTTTTATATTTTATTTTTAATATATAATATATTTGTACTTCTATAGTTTTTTAACATATATAGTTAAGCAATCCATTCTATGGGAACACGATAACATCATTTGTGGAAGTGTGGACTACAACCTCATAAACGTTATGTGATTTGTTTACATAATACATGGAATCTATAAAAGATGGATTTTATTAAAACTGTATTAACTGAAATATATATATATATATATATATATTATTAATTAAATAATTAAATTTATTTGAATAATATATATATATATTGTTTTCTATATTAATCTTTCATACACCTAAGTAGTTATAACATCTTTCATAGACGTGTGGACTACCACCTCCTCGACACTCTGTGGTTCCTTTTATATAAAAATAATTATATATATTATTATATATGATTAAATAAAATATTATTTATGATTTAATTAACATTATATAAATATTTACGTTACTTACCTTCTTTCCATGACGATAATCAAAAAATTGAAGTGTTACTCATGCATATTTAGGGCCTACCATCTCTATATCTATAACATTGGTTCATTTTTTATAAACATAATTAATATTGGTTTTAAAAATATAATTGGTGTATAAATATGATATTTATGTCATTTTATTATTTTTTATATATTATATAATTATCCTTTTGATCATTGTTTTCCTACACAACTTATTTGTGACACAGAAACCGAATTTGGTAAAAATAATCAACTTAAACATTATTGATTATGTAGTTGTATAAAACATGGTAATTAATAAAATAAAAGTTTTTATAAAAATTTAAAATTTTCTAAATAATTTAAATAACTAATATAAGGTAGTTATTTTGGAATATAAAAAAATATGTGACAGGTTGGTTGCATGGTAATGGATTTTCATATCAATTTATTCATTTGTGAGTTAAACCCCATATTCACTATTTATATATTTTTCATTGTGTATCTACTCCAAAATTTGGTTATATTAAAGAATGATTTATTTATTCTTCATGGTATTTAAAATTTTCATTAATTATTGTTTTCATTATGTTTGTGATTTAAAATGTTTTAATATTGAATGGGAAACCCTTTAATGAATAAAGATAATTTACCTCAAGAATGTTTTTCTACTGGTATTTCCATTCATCAAGGTAAAAACCCTTTATTGTATCTTATCCATTATTAAGGAATTATTGATAAATATATATTCATCATTTAATAAAGTAATTTGATAAGTCATATTATTTATTTGATATGCGGAATTATTTGGATTATTAAGATAAATGCGGAAAACTATTTAAGGAATGTTTTAAGGATTGGGGAACAGTTAATAAAAGCCCATATATTCATCAATGGTCTCACAAGATGAAATTATTTGGTGAAAAAGCTTCAGGTTTGTTTCCAATTATAAGATATGTGTTTCTACATAATATAATAAACTATCTTGGGAAATCTCTTGATGGTTTTGGTTCAATATAACTAGGAAACATGCTGTTTAGTAATTTTGAGTTTCCCTCATATAGTTATTATTCATCCATAAGATCATTCATTGATATATCAATAGATGCATTTTATTTTCAGTCCATTAATTAAATTGAATGTGTTATAATTTTTTACCTGGACATATTTACTTACCCTTATCAAGTTATTCAAATGGAATGTGTTTCCATTTATTTATATTTTTAATTTATTTGAATAATTGATTAATTATTTCTTCCCACATACCATACCCTTACTAATAATTTGATCCCACCCTTATTATGTCTCCTTTCCCATGAATTCAAGAAGCTTAATATGAGATATATTGAAAAATATTGGATATAGAATAAAGATATCATCCATCATTTTTAGAAGACAATTATTTTTGTAATTAGTGTATTATTTTATAATATAAGACTCATGTGTGTGTATAGTCTACCAAAAAAAACTCCTAGTCCATTTGGATTGGATTTCTTGTAATCATGCTAATGTAATTGATAGCTAACACTGGTAGTGGTCCCCATGGGTTTAGTTTTCTATATATTATTTCAGATCAAGGTTTAGTAGAAACCATGAAAACTACATTTTGAAAACATAGAATAATGAACATAACCATAATATAGACAATGAGATCAATAATAGAATAACATCCCATAATTTTTGTTAGATAGTTATTATGTGGCTATTCTAATCAAAAAATCATTATCTTGATACTATAAGTGGATGTTGTTCTAGAACAGATATACCTTGGGGGAACCACTCTGACAAGGTGTGACAGACATTACACATGAAAATCAGGTACACAACAGTGATCCTTACTCCACACCTTGTTTGAATCTGAAGGTTGATATTCTTAGGAAAATTCACATTTTATTTACAATCCATTAATAAGTATTTAAATGTACTGATTTCCCAAATAAAATAGGTTTATGATTATGAGATAGGCTATTCATAAATTTTAAAATTTATGTTATGTGTTTAACTAGTTTTAGGATTATACATTATGTAATTATTTATTCTAATATAATTTTTTTAGAAAATGTTCATTGAAGGACGAATAATATAAATACCCGTTGACAATATAGAGGTTAACCAATCAAGAAATTCATTATTCGAAATAGTACAACTGAATATGTGATGAACATTTTATTGTTGTTTAGTAATATTATTAAAAATAATCATTCATATGTGGAGAAACATGTTCCACAATAAGATTCTTCAATTTTGGATCGCTTTATGTGACATTTGCCCACTCATTTAGTGGACCTATTGACACAATGGTATCTAAGAGATGGATTATGTATATGGATAATATACTAATGATATTAGAATGTGGTGAATCCTAAAGTTTTCACTTGTGGTGTATCATATCTAAGGAGATGATGATCAATAGTGGTTATTTAACCAGAATACTAGGGTGGAAGAAGAAATAGAACTAATGGATTGGATAACATTTAAAGAGAAAAATTTTTTATAAATACTTACCTCATTATCAACAAATGAAGATGACGAGGAAGATCATTAGTTTAACAATAAAGGAGGAAGAATGTGTTGTGGAGTATGAATCCACCCTTACAAGTTTATTAAGTCATGTTAGGATTTCATTTGAAAAACAATGTTCAATATTGACGACTTCGTTGAAGTACATAAGATAAGACTCCAATGATTAGGAGTATTCAAACCTTTTGTTCATGTAAGGAAAATATGTATACGAAATTAGGATAGAGAGATAATTATAATATTATTATGGATTCAATGTGAATAATGATAATAAGATAAAGGAAGATAAAATAATAGATATAAAGAAGAATGGACTGAAAGGTTTTCCCACATCTGATATCTTTTGAAAGATTCACCCTGGATAATTATTGAAAGTATTGATAATATGTTATTAGATTAGAGAGAAATATGAATAATAAATATAAGAAAAGTGATGAAGTAAATGCTACTATCAGTGCTATAAATTCAAGGATGTGTGGAACTATACAAACTAATGAACCAAGATTCAAGAGAATATATCATATTTGAAGATTAATGGTCAATGTCAATCCAATATTATTTAACCAGATTAAGTAGAATGATTAATATATATATAAATTTGGATATAATAAATATGTTGAAAAAGTATATTATTTATGATGTTCCCATCATGTGATTTATGAAATATATATGAATTTTGTTGCAGTACATTTTAGTTAAGGATTTTAGATCTTATGATGGATGGTACAGAGAAAATACGTTTAGTAGAATGTTAAAATTATTAGAAAACACATGATTTAGGGAAATATCACCCTTAATATTTCCCTGATGTTGATATAATGATTCTTAAATGATAAATTCGGGCATGTTATAACTAAAATGCAATTCATTAATAACTTATAAAAAATTATTTTTTATTTTCATTGATAGATTTTACAATAATTTTGGATTTAAGGAATATATCCAATACCATTTCTCTTACTTAAGGAATAAGGATGAATTAATTCTTCTAATAAGGTATTATAGTATTCGAGTTATTACCGTATTTCAAGAGCTTAATTGATGAAATTATTGACACATTTGGAATGTGAAAATTTATAGCTACTTTAAGTTGATTAAAGGATAATGATATGATCATTTTGGAAATTCAGTGTCCTTAAATATAAAATAATGGTTCAAAAAAATATTGAATGTTTAAACATTTATTAAATGGTTTATTATTAACTGTGGATATGGTTTTATAGATTAATATATGACATCACTTTACGATGAATATTTTTCAAAGTGATAAAGTAGTAATAGTCATTTGTAAAACCAATGGAAAATATTTTGATTATATAAATTTACCAAGTATGTATGTTTTCTTATATTCATAGATAGTGAATTAAATCCTAAAATCTTGGGAAAATGATTTGGAAACCATAAATGTTGTTCATTTACCTTCATTTCAAAATGAATGAACTGCCCCATAGATCGTCACAGATTTTGGGCCTTGTGATTATTAACTATTTCCAAATCATGTCCTATAAAACACTCTATTAAAACATGATTGTTATATTTTTCTTCTGTATCATCTTTTCCATTTCCCATGTATATTATCCTAAAAGAGAACCTAGTTACATGACCATTATACAATCTATTTTCTCGTATAATGAAGATTTGTTATCATCAATATTTACGATATGTGTTTTTAAAGAACATTTTATATTCAAATATGAATACATGTGTTACTGAGATAATGGTTAAATATAAAGGATGTAATTTAATAAATGTGTGGAGAATATAACACCCCGAAATTCTAAAGTAATAACAATTTATTTGAATACTTATATGACACATATCACTATCGGTGTATGGAAATTTAATAACTTCAAATATTAAAAAATATTTATAATTTTAAATTAATATAATATAAGATATATAATTAAATGAACGTCATTCTGATTTTTCATACATCGCAAGCCACAACGTGTTTCACCAATTTGCTTGCATTACACGCATGACCGAGTTTTACTATATAATGTTATATTATTAAAATATTATTTAATAAACCCTAACTATTCATTTTTTAGTTATGAAAAGGGTTATCTTATTTATGAAAATATTTAGTATAAAAAATAATAATTTAATTGATTTTTTATAAATAAATTGGAAATGAATATGAAAACCGAATGAATATAAAGGAAAATATTATTATTTTTATGGTCAGAAGTTTTTATTCTGATGTAAATTAAATTAATAAAACATATTGACAGATTTTAATATTATATATATATTATTAAATCAATTATTTTTTAATTATAAACTATTTTTTAATAACTATATAAGACTTAACCAACTTTAAGAAATTTTTTTTTATTAAGGATTATTTTCCACCATTCAGTGGAGAACCTATTTAAAATTCAATTTATTGAAAATTAATATATTATATAATTCAAAATAAATTACTTCTTTTAAATAGAAATAAAAAAATTTGGTTAAGGTTAATTTTATGTTTGTCCATGTTAACTTTTATTTATTAATGAAAAACAAAAAAAATAATTTAAATTCAAAATAACTTTTCAACTTATTTATTTATATGTTAAAATTATATTCTATATTCTTTTATAATTTATTGAGAAAATTTTTTATCAATTAATCCAATTTTTCATTTTAATCAATTTCACATTGAAATTTGGAATAAAAACATACCATTCTTTCAGAAATTTTTGTGTTAATACCTGCATTGTTGTCACGTTTGGGGTATTACATATCAATGAATTTCTACCACCTATGTGATTGGAATATGGAAAATAGATTACATATTTGAAATCAAAATATTTTATAATTTACAATAAGTTCAACGAATTTATTGACCCAAATTATAGTGAAATTAATTAAAATTATTTACAATGATTAATGTAAAATTATGCTTACTTAGGGACAAAACCATAATCCTAGTGGCCCAAATAACTATGACTGTTTTAGAAGAGAAATTTTTTGGCCATATTTAGACACTTTAATACATCTCATTGAATTGGTACCATTATTTTATTCAATTAAATTGGGAAAACATGGATTGAATTACCGTTCCCATGATTTAAAAGATTGTCACTCCTCCTCCACTATAAAAAGGTCTCCTCTACCCCACTTCCTCACAACTATCAAGAAAATTTGGATCGATAAATATATTACAAAATACATCCATGACATAATTCTTCTCATAATATAATACTAAAATTTGGCAGAAAGACATCCAAGGAATCCCTTTAGTGCAATTCAAAACTAGTTACCCAAAAAAGATGTAACACCTTTCATTAAGCTCTTTAGCTTTATTTCCATTATCCACCCCAAGAACTCTTATTATTAAATTATTATAAATATATTTATTATAAATATATTATTTTATTATTATGATAATGTTTATAAAAACACTCACACACACATCCATATAATTGGTAACGAACATACTGTTTCGTTGAATAGTGAACTACCTCCTCACGAAATGATGATTGTTCATTTTTTATCACCACTCATGGTTTTGAATTATTAAGGAAAATCTGTTTATATATGTTAAATATGATATTTATAATTTTTTTATACTTCTATAATTATTTTTTAACACATATCTTTATGCACTCAATTTTTGGGGAATACGATAATGTCGTTTGTGGAAGTGTGGACTACCACCTCCAAAAAGTGATGTGATTCATTCTCAGGATATAGGGAATGTATAAATGAAGATTTTAATTAAATCAATGTGAAATAAAAAAACATATATATTACATTTGTGGAATAATTACCTTTTTGTAAATATAATATATATATCATTTTCTTTATTACCCATTCACACACTTTAGAACTGATAACATTGTTATGGGATATGTAGACTAGCGCCCTCTCAAAAATATGTGATTATTTTTTACATAATAATAATTATATATAAAATTATATAGTATTAAATTATATGGTTCTTATTATATAATTATAATTCTGGATGTATTGATGTTACTTACCTTCATTCCACAATGATTCTTGAAAAATGGGAATGTTACTCTTGTGTGTGTATGACCTACATTCTCCATGATTATAATGTTTGTTGGTTTGTTCATACCATGTTTAATTAGTAGTTTTAAAAATATAGTTTATTTATAAATATACATATTATTTCATGTTTTTTTATTCTATAGAATATATAAAATGTCCCTATTGACCATAATTGACCTAATTTTTTTGACACATAAACTAAATTTGGTCAAAAAACCCAACATAATCATTAATGTTTGACTAGTTGTATTCAACATGGTAATAAGTTAAATAAATGTTATGATAAAAATAATAAATTTTTTAGTAATGTCAATAATCAAAATACATTTTTATTCTTAATTTAAATACATAAGATCCAAGTCAGATGCAAGGAAAATTATTTTCATTTCAATTCTCACATTCGTGACATAAATGTCATGTTCACTATTTTCTTAGTTTATGTGGTGTATCTACTTCTTATTTCAAAATATTATATCATGAATAATTTTATCTTTATAATATTTAAAACATTCATTTAACAGTATTCCTTCAGGATCCTTAATATTTAAAAAATTTCATAGTGGAATGGAACATTTTGGGATGTTTAAAGATTATTTACCTAAAGAATGGTTTTAAGTATATTTCCATAGCACAATGCCAAGAACCATTGCATTTAATTATCCTCAATAGAGGAATTTTTGATAAATCAGTATTTTTTTTTCAATAATGTTATTTGATCGGGCTTTAAATTTATTTGATATGAGGAATTATTTGGAAAGGTAAGACATGGGTTGGGGACCGTTAATGATAAGCACTATGGGTTGGGGACTGATTAATGGAATAACCTAGGTGAATTAGTAGCCTCATGGGAAAATGTTTGATTTAAAATCCCTTTGATTTTATTTTGACTTAAAATTTATTGGTTTCTACCCAATATGTCAAAATTTCATATGAATAGTCTTCACAGTACTGGTTTATGTACCCAAGAAACATGGCGTCCAATAATAAATAATTTCTCTCATTAGGTTATTATTAATTCATGTGATATTATTTTAATATATCTATTGATAAATTTAATTGTTAGTTCATTGATTAAATGTAATGTGTTTCCATTTCATACCTTTCCATATTTTTTTTATTTATCTTTCTATTATAGAGGAATGTTTTTAAATTTATTTAACATTCCAATTGATTATTCTAACTGAATCATTTTTCCTTCCACCATGACATACCCTTAATAATAATTTGATCTCACCATTATTATGTTTTCATTCCCTATGAATTGAAGAATATAATTCTGATTGATTTGAATGGATTTACTATATGGAATAAAGTTGTCCTCAATGTTGAATAGAATAATATTATTTTATAAATATAGTATTAATTTTAAGTAAAAGAGTAATGTATTTATCCATTTTACTAAGAATACTACAATCTCAATAATTTTGGATATTATTCCTCGTAATCATGCTAATATAATAGATAGTATACAACTACTCTAGGATCACATGGTTTGGGTCACTACATTTCTACGTGACTTCCCTAGGTTACCTCCTATGAGAAACGCCGAGAAAAAAATGGATTTAATTTTATAAAATTAATAAATATCACTAACATTCTATTTAATTGTAATAATTTATGGTTGATCTTGGGGATCTCAAAAGAGCAGGATTTATTTTTCCTAGAAATTAACCTTTGACATCATTTGTCCTTTTTTGTCATGTGTAACTATATGAGGTTCCCCGATATTATATTTATTTATGGAAACAAAACTATGTCAATGTGATGAATAAATACCACTTTTAAGGGATTGATGCCTATTTTCAGGATCACTTGGGTGCCTGGTTATTTTTTAATGTTATTTTGAGATCATAGTAGCACTAACATAGATTATGAGAGGAATGTTTCCCTATTTATTCCTTAAAACAAATTGTGTGGGAATTATTTTTTTCTGATTATTATTTTGTTTCCATAATAATTCAAAATTACTGTTAATGTAATTTATGATCCAAATATTCATCAATTATTGGATTATTTTATGGATCTATTTTGGAATGGTGATCTACATTGTTCTTGGTTAGAATAGTGTCACACTAATCATAATATTATTTTCCATGGAGTCTTTAGTTTAAATAATTTTTATGGTAACCTATACAAATATTATTTGTATATAAAATAAATGAAAAAATAATAATAAATATTTTTGGATGTTGTCTCTGTGGATACTAAAATTATTTACATAGTGAAGTCATGAAAGCATCCCCTATATGTGTTTAAGATACAGATTTCCCTAGGATTAGTTTTTTATTATAGTAATTTTTTGGTACTTATATATTCATTTTATCTCCTATAATATATTTTACCATTAATGTAATAACTTCTTTTGGAGTTATTATTTCTATAAATATTTTTTGGAGATACAATTAATAATTAATTAATATAATGTTTATTATTCATGATCCTAATATCGATGATTAGGTTTACTGTGATCCTTTTTGTATGGGTCTAGGTAGAGCTATGATAAAAAGGGTAGAATATTGTGTGTATTTTCATTTATTCCCTCAAGATAATATTTTCCATATACATTATCATTAATTGGTGGTAGTGATGAACTTGCTGAATACCTAGTGCTAATAAAACATCAAGGATCAGTTTAAATGGTATTCAATCCACCTGGTTCTGAATTATATCATTACTAAAATTGATGGTATCTTTATACATATATTTTGAGTATAAATCCTTTAGAAATTTTATATTTCTATTTATTACACCCCAATAAAAGGGAATTTGTTTCATAAATTCTTTAAGAAAAATATTTCTAAATTAGACAGTAATTTAATTAAATTGATGAGTGGTGTTAGCTAACAAGTTATTGAATACATTCTTGGATGAAGGGATAGATGAAAAACATGTTTTAATAGATTATTCATGTGATGGAACATATATAGATGAATATATATTTTGTTTATATGATAATGATATGTAGTTTTAGTGATATTGTATGAATCATTATTGTGGGGAGACCTATTCTGAGTGGTATCGTCATCTTAGTATAGTTTTTCACTTTAAGGGTAGATTATTTATTTTGATAGAATAGATATTGGGGTTGTTTCAAAATTGGAAAGACTGAGTTGGTCCTTAAACAATGGAAATGACAACATGCACCTTGATTTGTGAAACCATAATGAAGTTTCTTGATTTGGGATTTCATTATTGGTGTCTAGGAATGAGATGGTGGATAGTGGGTGTTGTGTCCTTATACTTCAGATGTATGATAATTAATGTGTAACATAATATGATGATTAGGTTGTTAAAACATTAAAAGATTAATGTATTAAAAATGATTATGTATATATGGGAATTATTATAGGGATTCCATAGACTCCAGGTGTTGTGTATGTTATATGTGATTTTTTACTTGACTCTTTAAATCAATTCATTTCGTACATTTAAATGCATCAAAAAAATTGGAGGGTCGTCGTCACATTTAGGTTTGATATATTTTTAGAAATCAAGTCATTCCATCATCTATCTTCTATGTAGAGACCATCACTTTAAAAATATGTTCTGTAGTATACTAAAAATAGCAATGGGATATAAGTTGATGTTTGGAAATGACTAATCATCCATTGATGGATGACCCAACTGAGGGAGTAGTCCAAATTCATGAAGATAGGTTCCATGGTTTTGTAATTATTTTTAGTGGACCATGGGGTAATATCAACATTTATGTAATATTTCTATAGCATTAGTTATCATACATCAATATGGATGTCTCTATTGAAGTATTTGTTGAGTAGTACATGTAGATCACCTTCTAATTGGATAGAGTTTGGAGAAAGGCACTTTGGTGGACTTATCATCGATCAAATAATGATATATATTGTGAAATTGATGAAGAATATCTTTGAGGCAACAGAATGTTAGAAAAAAAATGTATTCAGTATGGATCGGCATCTGATGGACATTGAGGGTGTTAATCCATCTTTTGCGAATGTTTCACCAAGTTAGAAGAAATTTTTTTTATAAACTTGGTAAGATAGAACATTATTATATATACAAATTTGTTTTTTTGGAGAGACTCAAAAATATTGATTATTTAATGGAATTACCTAATTATTGGAATTATAGACACAACAGGTTCTTTGTTTCTTAACAAAATAATAATCTTCTAGACTTGTCCAATGTTTATGTGGGAGTATTTTAATATTCAACCAGGAATCATACTGGTTGAATGGCCAATTAAAATTGCAGTTTGATAAGATTATACGGCTAGTTGAAATAACATCCCACTAGTTTGACTAATATAGAAGTGTGGTTGGGGAAATTATAATTTATGGTTGCACAAGGCCTTTAAGATACATTAATCACCTTATCTATTCTAACATTCACGATCATGAACTTTTATAAGAACAAAAATAATTTACGGTAGAGGAAATTATCAAAAACATGATACTATGAATTGTGTATGGATCATCTTGTGTTTTTTACATTTTTACATCATATATCAGTTGGTGTGTTTTTTTCTTTTTGATGTTCTTAGGTTTACAGGGATTGTTGGTGAATGATAGAAAAACACTTGTATCATGGTAGGTTCCAAAGGCTAGTCATTGTAGGGCCTAGATGTATATGTACCTAACTGTACCCCACCCCAAATTTGTAGTTTTATTTCACTAGAGTTATAGTGAATAAACTAGTGGTATTTTATTTTCTCTTGTATCTAATTGATGGATGGTGTCCAATCACCAAATAGTCACTTGACCTTTGGCCAACTATTGATGTTAAGTGGCTCAATGATGAAACAACTTTGCATGTAGTTTTGTAAGGGAAAAATTGAAATTTAATCTTGAAATATTTTCATAACTTCCCTAGTATATCCTCTTGGTCCCTAATATGGATCCTCAGGTTTTATATTCTATTTGGTGACAATATTTTATCTCTTATTATTCCATGTAGTGAATATTAGAACTTGTTAGAATCTTGGATCTCTATTGGGTGTAATCCTATAAGTGGATCCTTTTTAATTATTATTATTCTCTTTTTCTAGATGATGATGTGTCATTATTAAACAATATCATTTGATCTATTATGAATAAGTAACATTGAATAATTATCAATCCAATCTATGTTCCTGAGAATCTGATATCTTTTTTTCCCATCAATATATTAGAAGGAAATATGGTTTCCCATATTCTTGAGGTAGGTGTCTCCATTCTATAGTCTATCCCATAGTGAACCTTAAGTTATTATATTGATTTCCATTAGATTTAAAAATTTCAAGTTACTTCATTAATTGAATGAAATGAATGTTGTTTTTATCAAAATTCATTGAAAACTATAATGTATTCATTTTGTGTTTTTTGAAAAATATTATTTTATGATTTTTTGGAATAGAAATGGTTTTTGGGCATGGTTGGGTTTTGAATCACTCTAATTTTTTTACAAAATCTTGTATTAATATAAAATGGATTTTTCATCTTAATATTCTATATAATATAGGTTTTTTTGAACATAATGATGATCAAAAGAACTTTTATAGGCCATGGTTTATGGGGAAAAGATAAACATGTATGATCCCTTGGGGTTTATGATATTACTAAGGGAGCATCCCTTAATTCCATTGATACTAGTTGGTATCCATTTTTATGGACCACGATTCATTGAAATTAGAAGTCACTTATGTTAGATAATATTCTTCTATGTATCTTTGTATTTTGGTTCTGTAGACCTTCATTTCATGGATTTTTCTCATTGGATTCTTCGAGTATACAATAAATGATTGAATATTTGCTATTATAATTTTCCAAAATGATCATGATACTGATATTGGTGCTTGAATACTGGTTTATGTATCTTTTATATAATTGGATAATTTATATTCTATATTTCAATATTTAATTGAATATGGGATGAAATTGAAAGAAATTCCTAGTTTGGGAAATGGAATCCAAATTATGATATTATTATTGATAATGTTTTCATTAAATGTTTTCTAGAAATTCATATATAATATGAACTAATAGATACATGTAGATATCCGTTATAAAGAATCTCTAGTTGTATCCTGTTGAGCCTTAGTTTTGAAGACATAATATTTTCATTCTGGAATTTATATCCTTGTTTTTATAGGATATATTTAAAGGGATCAGGTCCATGTAGATAATGGTTCTCCTAGATCATGTTTCCATTTAGGATGGTTGAATGGTGTTGACATACAAATAAAAGTTATTGGACCAAGTTGATGTATCAGGTTCAATTTCCAAGTAGATATTTGTACTTTTCATTGATACCTTGTCCTCTAGATGTTGGATTTGAGATTTATGGTTTCTTGTTTTGACATATCATATATTTTTGATACATGTTTTATTACTTGATGTGTTTCCATGTCATCTTATGTCCAACTAAAAATAACATTCCCACGTATCTTTTTACAATATATTGATTCCTTCCACTATCTCTTGATTATATGGGATGGACATTGGGCCTTACAGAGTTAAAAATTAGGTGACATTATTAGTCGGACAAGTTGTTACTGTTATATTACCTCATTTATTATGGTATCACAATACACTATATCTTTTAATTATGCAAAATAATCAACAGAATGGTGCATCATAGGGAAAAATCTCACATATATATCAGTGTGGGAGGTGATTCATTTTTAGACAAGGATATATGTATCACCATTGTGGTTAATTCATCAAGAACATTTTTAAATAAATATTTTTTTTAAAACATTCAATTACCTAGTATACTACCACTATATTAATTTACAATGATCACCAAACAACTACGAGTTTATTCGTATCTTTTCATTAAATTCTTGAGTGTGCACGGATGTTTTGTGAAACAGTGATCATGTAATATACATTTTTATCCATTACATGAGAGTTATACCACAATATAATTATTGGATAATGAGTTTATGAAGGATGTTTTGTTGTTACATGCATTCATATAATGTATTAAACCAATCCCAATTCTCAAAAATCAACTCTCAACAAACTTCCTTGAGTCTAAATATTTTCGTTTTTATTATTGTGGTCCTTGATACTAGAAAATATATTTATATATAATGTAATTTCAAAACATTACAACTTTCGATATCGTTAATATCATGGTATTATATACAATATCATTTAGTTTCATAACGTGATAATTGGACGTCCATAAATATTTTTTTTTCATTAAAAACCATATATGGTTTATAATTTATAAAAACCACAAATAATTATCTTAGATTTTTATATGGATCCTCAATAGATAGTCCAATCAATTTAGAGAGAATGTGAATTATCAAATATTTTAGATTAATGTTCGATTTTATAGTTGGATATTAGATACATGATATTTGATACTTAACGTAATGTGAATCCAAATCTATAATAGTTATTATAAGTTCATTTAGTTTTCAATCCAGTTTATCAAAATCTAGTTTTTTATGATTTACTAGTATCAAAAATAATAGAATAAAAGTAATAATTCGATGTTATCATTTATAAACATCCAAAATAATTATAATGTCTAATCTAAGTCCTTAATATTCATTCAACATTTTGGGATAACATTAAATAAACATCCGGTTTGGATCATGTTTTTAATTAAAGAGGGACAATGAAATATAAGAAGATGAGGATAATATCATCAAATGAGATTTAAACTAATTTTATTAATTAAAGAGGTTGTGAATAAAGGATACATAAAATGTGGAATAATATTGAAATACTCAAATTATTGAAAAAACAAACCAAAAATTATGTTAAGGAAAACACATGCCTCCATAAAAGAATCCTTAATTTAATGAGAATTATCATGCAAACTATGAATAATTTTTTGTTTTTTATAGAAGCCTGTCATTACTAAAACCCAATTAAATTCATTTTATTTGTAATATAATTAAATAAAAACCATTAGGTTTTATTTAATATTTTAATTAAATGAAAATTTCCAAAAAAAGCCAGGTTTTTTTTCATTGAGTTGTGAGAAAAAAAGAAATAGATAATAGATTAAATTATTTTTTAAAATACAATAAAAATGATTTTTAACTTTCTAAAATACCTATTTGTTATTCATTAATCATTATCCATTATGATTAAATTCAATTTATTATGTTTACTTCATTTGTTAACCAAAAACCATATGGATGTAAATAAACCCACAAAGATTGGAAAAACATACCTTAAGGTAACTTCAGTATTTCTGATCCCAAAAACCTTTTTTATTATAGTATTAAATTAAAATAAATGAAGGGATTAAAATTTATAAAATACCTCTATGCATGATATATTAATTTGTATAGTTTTTTTGACTATATATGAAACCTACAAAATGATTCTCCGCGTATTAGATTTTTTTATTAACCTAAATCAATCGTGAGTCCTAGAAGCCTGACCTCATTGTAAATTTATCAAAAATTTGATTGATTTAAACTGTAAAAACATATTTTATTAAAATAATTTATGAATTACAATGAATAAATGTATTGAAATACTACTTCATTTGCGATGATTTATATAGATATATAAAATAAATTATTTATACTCTCATTGGTGAATTTTTCATTATAAAAAATTTAACTATGTTAATAATTGAATGGGAATTACCCTATATGATCTCCAACCATATATCTCATCACCATTATGAAAATTAAAATGATGATAGAAGATGAAAATTGAAATTATATTTAAAAAATGAGATATTATAGTCACAAAACTAAGGAATCAAGAACTAAAAGAAGGGGAGGACCACAATAATTAATGAGATCTTACACAAGAACTTTATTATACTAAATTGTTAGAGAGGTTGAATATAGAAACTATCATTGGATAAAAAATCTGAAAATTCAAAGACCATCCATTAACATTTGTTCAGAATAAAATTAAATAAACCATAAGAGTGTTATGGTCAAAAATTCCACTAAGGATACAAAAAAATGCATTCCCTGAGATTCACTCCTCAGTTACATTCATTTTCTACCAAGTACCCCTGCGAGCCTTCTATCACTAAATTTGAATTAAATTCAGGACATTATGGTCATTTATCACTTAATTGTTTTTCACCAAATTCAATAAAGAAAAGAAAAATGTATTTCCCAATTGTTGAGGTGGGCCCATTAAATTAAGTCCAACCAAGATTTCGAAACATGACTTAGTGAAACCCATCATACATAAAATTCATATATATTGATCCAAAAAATATCCCATTGATTTTATAATTTGTATAGAATATTTTAAAAAAATCATAACACATAAAATGTTTAGGTAAATTTAATCGAATGAAATTACCTAGGATTAAATATAATATTCAATAAATTTTAAAATTCTTGCTCAAACGGGGAATTTCACATAAATGAAAATAGAATGAAAAATATTATTAATTTTTTCTATTAATTAAAAAAGAAATATTCGAAATAAATTTACTATTGAGCTTAATTAACTATAGGACACAATAAAAATAGAAAATTATATAGAAATGTGTATATATAATTCCTGAACCACATTATATATTAGTGGTAATAATCAATGATATAATTCTAATAATATTAATGGGTGATAATAAATCATCATAGAAAAGATTCTATTTTATCTTTGACTAATACAAGTGCATTAGGATGGAATTTCATAAACATAGATCATAAGAGTAAAGATATAGGTTGGATTCCAATCAAAGACATGTTTGAATGAATATAAAAAGTATTGTATTACATTAATCCCTTTTATTACACCATTAGAAATAAAATATTCATAGTCTGAATTATTACCATCCACTCCTTGTTTAAGGATTTTACTACAATATGTGGGAAAAGAAATGCATCAAGTTCATTATTTCAAATGAAAAAATAGTAGTTTGTAATATACCAAACACTCTCATGAATATCATTATTCATTGTTTGATCAAAACATTACATTATTCTAATAGACTAATAATAGTTGGTCACACTTCATATCCTTCCCACTCACATAATGACTAAATAATATATCTACATATCACCAAAATTTTCAACAATAATTGAAATCAAATACTTTAAAAAAATATACCCAAACCATTCCTTTTTACATATTATTAAACACTACGGTTTTATTTTTGACAGCTTCTTCACTCTATGATTTTTTTTGTTTCCCGACATTACTCTTTAATATACCCTCGATAACAATAACATAAAGTTCCCTATACCATGTTTTCTTTTTGAATAGATGTCACCACATCCTCAAACATCCCATAAATATATTGATATATTTTACCGTATAAAAAAGTAATGTTAAAAAATAAAAAACGTGGTAATTTATTTATCATGATTAAAACTACACTGATTTCCCATTAAACATTCTCTGAAACATCTAATATAAAATGAATCATCTATCCATATAATTTATCACTAACTACAACACATGTTTTATATAATTTCGTGCAACTATGATGAATCAAATAAATCATTCTTAGCGGAATACTCATAGTACTTACAACTCTATTGATGTAATTGTTAAGAAATAGTAAATTGTGAACATGTATAGATATCATATTAGAGAGGATGAGAGACAGAAAAGAGAGGTATCAGAGGTATAATAAAAAATGATCATGAAGATTTGTTGAAATCCACGATCTGGATCATTCATTGTTTCATCATGGGACAATGACTTCTTTTGTTCTATCATGGGATTATCCATCAGTGAAAGGTAATAAATTTAATTCCAAACCATCACTGGATCAAGTTATTTTTATTTATCCAAGTGAAAAGGGGGTTTTTTTCGTAGATCCATTGAGAGGATACTCTCAATCTATGAAATGGGATTCATATATTTTTGTTACTCTTAGAAAGTCGGAAGATGGAATCCTTATTGTTGAAGGAGATATGTTTTCCCTTTAGAAAAGATTTTACATATTCAAATTTTCATTTCATGGTTGTATCATGTATTTAGAGTGTGAAAAAACATAGTTATATAAGGATCTGATGGATAATCTTGTTCTATGCTGGTTTTCATCTAACTGGAGTCTTATCCCAATTAGAAGAGGAAACATCCACATTGTGTTTGATATCATGGACAATCTCACTAATTTGTGGATGGTATGGAATTTTCTGATAAACCCATGGGATCTCAAGTTATCATAGTGGGACATTATCCTTAATCCAATAACAAAATGACAAACATCAACTCAAATTTGGGTGAGTCATCCCAGACAGAATAGGATTTTCTAATATCCAAAAAATTTTAATGACTTGGAAATATATGTTCGCATGCATTTAAGTATGGATCAATATATAATAGTTGTTGACCCTGGTTTCATTGCATGTATTCTGATTGAAGTTAACCTGAAGCCCAAATTATAATATGATCAAAATTTGATGTTGAATGATATAATTATTAATATAAAAGCTGACTTTGAATATTATACACCAAATTTTGATATAATAAAAAAGGATAGAAATTATATATAAAATTTTAGATTTTTACATTAATATTACTACAGTTTCAATAGTGAAAACTATGAGGTCTAGAGAAAAGTTCTATTTTCCTAAAAAATAAAATTTTGTTAATATTGATAAGGGGAAAGACTCTGGTAATGAAATTGATAATAAAGACCGTAATTAATCATATCAGACTAATCACTAGTTTATATGTGATATAGAATTATATGAACCCATCTCTAATGAAGTGGTAATAATTGGAATTAATATTTGAGAATATATAAATTAAACTTTAACTGGTAAGTGGGGTTTTTAGATGATAGTTGATGGCACAAGATAAGAAAATTAAATGAAACCCTCTCTGGTTCTCATGGGAGCAGTACAGGAGGAATTGGGGAAGGAAATAAATGACCTAATAAAACGAAAAATGATGAAACCTAATTAGGTTCATCCATGATATCTACTAATAACGGTTTTAGAGGGTCAATAAGAATATGTTGAATATAAATTCATGGTAGATCAAAGAGCTTCCCACTCAGTTGAGAGATTCAATGTGACAAACACACCAAAACGTGATGGTTCTGAGATCTTTATTGAACTATATCCCTCCAGTAATGACTCTATATATGATCCAAATACATTTTTTTGTAAAATAGTTGGAGAGTGACAGAATGAGGAAGACCTCGTGGATTCTGCACTAAAAACAGAAGAACCTAACAGATATTTTATCACACCTTCGTGAAATACGTTTGTTGTATCTACTCCAAGAAATAATCTACAATGGATGGTGGAGACAAAACTCATTTTGTTAATTTCAAACATATTCAAACATGGATCTTTACAGTGTAGGATGATGGTGTAAAAATTCCTAAAATAATGAAGATATATATATGAACATAGAAAAAAGGAAACTCAGTATAAAAATTGTATGATGGGAATATGTTTTTCTGGAAATTCTAGGGGATGTCAAATCATAATACAGATAAATCCCTATATATGTAAATACATAAACACTAAAATAAGATATTGGGTAATGTAAACCCGATGGCTATATACTCTCATGTATATGGTGGATTGAATAAAATTGGTTACCTACATGTTAACTTCAATGGTGATATTGAATCCATAGAGTCTTTTTGGGTTATTTCTAATTTTACAATTTCCAATGTTCATATATTTATAAATTAAGAGAATACATTAACATGTGAGGTTGAACTAAATGATAGAATTTTATTTGATATTTTATTTATGAAATAATATATATCGTGATAGGATTCTCTTATGGAATGAAATTTAAATACAAAGAGATATTATTGGCATCTCCTAGCTTCACATTGGGGATTTCAATGCCATTAATTATCCTAGTTAATAATTTGGTGTAATTTATAACACCATTTCCCACTAGGAGTTGAGATCCACTATTGAGGACAAGAAGCATGTTGAAATAAATCATGGGGGTTCCAAATATTCTTGGTATTAAATACAACATATATTCAGTGTTTCAATTAATAATTTCCTGGAATTTACCAATAACTATTCTCTTTATAAATTTGATCAAATCACTAGAATTTTTCATCATTTAATTTGTTCAAAACATCATCATATTTAGGTTTTTCTTAAATAATTATAGTATAGAATTGTTAAAAAAATTGAAAAATTCATAGACCTCCCATGTTGAATGGGATAGAATCATAATATATTTTTTGAACATAATTAAATATGGTTAGGATGAAACAACTTGTGCTTAAAATCTTAAGCTACTAAAGTGGAGATTATGTGATGGAGTAAGAAAATATTCATCATTATAGATATGAAAATTATAGCAATTTGGAATGAACATTAGACGACACATGAGGATTCCACCAGTAAAGATTTTATAATTGAACTCTCTCAAAAGATTGATATTTCTATAATAATAAGGAAAATTATCTCGATGGAGGAAAATATTAAAAAGGAAACACTTAATGTTAGAAGGATTAACGTACAATATAGAAACTAACTATTTTTTAATTTTTATAACCTTTTGTGAATATTCATAATATTTTTGTTTTACCAAATATTGGGGATCAAATCATTCATTATCAAGAGAGACTCTCATATACTATTGTTACATATTTTCAAAAACTATTCAACGGACCTGAAATAGTGGGGGAGCATGTGGAGGTAATCATTCTAAACTCGGTTAATCCTAAACACAACATCATTTTTACTAGTTTATCTATTTAATATGTGATTAGGGAAACTATATTTAACCTCAACTATGGTAGTTCTCCTAGACAAAATGAATTCACTATTTTTTTCTAGATTAATTGGGATATTATTCAAGTGGTTATTTCAAGGATAGTTTACATATTATTTTTTATAAGAAGCATTCTATAGGGGCTCGATGCTCAATTTTACCCATTGATTTTCAGTGATAAAAATATTTGTGATATTAAACCATTCAGACTAGTTTCTCCCGTTAATAATATCAATAATATCATTAGTATGATTCATTGTAATTGGTTTTCTTCCATCACAAATAATATTATCTCATGGACACAATTGTGTTTTTTCAAAGGAATGTGTATCCAGGATTGTGTTTCCACAGCATTTGAGTGTCTAAACATTCTTATAAATCCAGCCATATGTGTTATCCTGGGACTTAAATGATATAAGTTAATCCTTTGACACCAAGAATTATAATTACAAATTTAATGTATTTTTTATCCTTATATTCAACTGAACATTTATTAACCAGTTAAAATTTTGTTTTCTCTCTACTCAAATTTCTTTTTTGATTAATGGCTCTCCAAATTGTTATTTCAAAATATTTTAGAGGGGTTAGTTAAGGGAATCCACTTTCATCTAATCTTTTTCTATTTTTAAGGATTATCTTTATAGGATTATCACCCATATGGTTTCACAGATATTACTCATGCCGATAAAAAATCCTCTAGGTCTCTAAATTTTTCATTACATATTTTATATGCTGGCGATGTGATTATTTATTACAAGTATATAAGAGAAACATCAAAATTATCCAATAGATTCTTAATCATTAGGATATAATCTCAATCAATTCTATTAGTTTGTATATGTAATTTTATCATTTTGTTATGGTATTTTCCATTTCCATGAAAATAAAATTTTCTTATTTGATGATCAGATAAGGTACTTTTTCATTAAAGTATCTTGAATTACCTCTATTTTGGGGAAAACCAATGGATCATTATTTGAATGGCCTTAATAATCCAATTAAAATCCATCTCTTTATCTTTAAATGGAATGTTATCTCTTTATATGGATGACTGTGTCTAGGTAAATTAAAAATTGATTATAAAATACTCTATTCATTTATACATTATAAATTTTTTGTTTAATTATTAAATATATAATTTATTGTTTTATTTAAAAAAATTGAGTTGTAATATTCTGGAATGGAAAATTCCAATGATCCCTTGAAAAAAATTATTTCATCCATTTGGAAATGGTTGTATTTTCATCAAGAAAATAAATTTTTTAAATGAATCTTTCTATGAATAGTTCACCTAGATCCTCATCAACAACAATTTTGATAAACCTGTTTTACTCAAAAATAACTTTTTTAGATGATTCCTCTAGTTGACCAAAAATTAGATATACCTACTAGAAGATCATCCCTCAATTTTATTGGACAGGTAGAAAAAACTCCTTAATAAAATTTTGGATTAACAATGGAAGGGTTGACCTCTTATAGAGGAATTTATTTTTGATGGAATCCTCCTTGTGTTTACATTGTACAATAAAAGAGTATTTCAAGAGATATCCTCAATTGTAGGAGGAGGGAAAAATTATCATTATATATACCTTTATTTCAGATTTGAACATTTTGATCTGTGAACTAGCCAATAATGATATTTTAAATATTAATTTTTTATATTGTAACTAGGTTTAGAGCTCAACCAGGGACATTCCTTCATTAAATAATTTTAACAAAGCATGGATTAATCCCCCTATCTTTAAATTTATCAAGTGTATTTACCAAAATATCTTACTCTTGGATAATTTTAAATATTGTTTTGGTATATCACTGTACTCAAGATACTACATATGAAAACAATATAGATAAGATTCCAATTACATATTTCTATGATATTCTGCAACATCAGTGTTATGAATGTCCATAGATCATATATTTTAAATACAGAATTAAATAGTCAAATAATTGTATGCTTTTTATGTGAATATTGTTGAGGTAGATATATATACCAAAATAAAAAATATTATCTAGGTCAAGGTTCCCCATCTCTTTTATTCCATATGGTTTTTTATAAACCCTGATAGTAATAGCAACCATCCATTAGCATCCAATGTTCAATAAAAATAGTTTGTATCTCAATTAGATGATATTATATGTTACAAATATATTATTTCAATAAAAGTGTTCATGATTTTACTATTCTGAAAATATTAAGGGTATCTAGAAATTATAATCTACTAGTTATAACCTATGTGGTAGTTTGGAAACTACCTCCATACAAAATGAAAAAAATACATATGGATGGGGTGTATTTCATTATCATGATGGAAGGATTCCTATATTTTTTGGATCATGTTTTCTTGTATCAGCTCTTGAAGAAGAAATGCAAGGAATCATTAATCTAGTGTCACTTTTTTGTTCAAAGGGATGAAACAATTTACAGATAGAGTTTTTATTCTACTTACATTGTCCATTCCATTATAAATGATATGTTGCATTTAACATGGAATTATACTCATCAATGGATATAATTCATGGAAATTTTAAATATTGCCAATTTAATCATCCCTAATATGTACCAGGAATCAAATTAGGAATCATAGGTCTAAGATAGTAAATGTATTAGGGTGGATATCACACGATTCTGTTGGTATGCTTTTTGACATGGTCCCATTTCAGGACTAAAATTTAAATAAAATCATATTTATTAAATTTCTTATTAATTTCTATATATATTTTGTTACATAGTAATTCAAGATAAGGAATATTTTAAAAAAACATATTAATCCTACTATATTTTGAATGACACAATAAATTACCCTTAGTTTTTCGACACTTAGTTATTCTTTCTCATACCTTGAATAAGTCGTTCAAAAAAATAACATATAATATTTTTCCTAGTTGATGAAAAAACTTCCATTTAATCTTGTTAGTAAATAATATTGTCATCAAACCCCAATGAAATCTAATCACTTGGTGGTTATCACACATGGACTCCTATATGTTTATAATCCATTAACTTAGGTCACCTATCCCACTCTACATTTCCCAAATCAAAAATATCTATCAATCATTTCCCAATATCTTAAATACGTAAAAATATCTCTATGGATTCTTATAAATCATGAATTGTGACCAAACATGGCCACTAAATCCATTTACTATGGTTATACAGCATCTTTTATATCCCTTTATATTTTCTTATTATATCATTACTTATCCAAAATCAATGAGTAAACTAATTTTGGGGGTAAATGTTTATGATTTCTACCATAATAATAAGTTGTAATTTCTAGTTTCTAAAAAAATCAAGCCCCTATGATCTCACAGGGTTTGGTAGGACCTACTTACCCCATGTTAAATATCACACCCAACATTAATTTATATATAAAATTAAATAATCTCTGGACCACATACCACATTAATTGACAAGTTTATTTTATATTTCTCACTCCATCCATCCAGGATTATCATCATCACCTAAGATAACAAAACTGAGGAAAATATATATATTATTAATTAAAAAATATAAGTAATTGATGTTCATAAGAAATAAATTCGTTTGTATAATCTAATGAACCTTTTGAGAATATTCCCTTGGATAAAATTGCATCAAAAAAACTTATTGTTTAAAATTAATTTCCTCCAAACTTTATCAGGATTGAAATAAAATAAAATAATGGTATTTATTCAGACATTTTCAATGTAAAATGAATAATTTTAATTAATTTATAAAAATTTCATTGATAAAACTATTACTAATATGATTCCATTATTGTACATCATCATTTATTCTTTGTATGAATAATGCCTCTTTTATTAGTTAAATTTCACCATGTATTTGTAAAATATTACAAAAATTACTAAATGAAATTACTCTGTATAAGAGGGTAATAATTTAGGAAAGGAGTGAATACGATATATTATGTTTCAAAACACAATAAATAAATAAAAATATTTTCAACTATATACGCATATTAAAAAAATGATGGAATGAGGAGTCAAAGGCGATGACCCCTTCCCCTATGATGTTTAGTAGTAGAATATAATGGAAATAAGGTCTAAATAAACTATAAATATGATTCATTTTTTCCGTATCTTAACTGTTTTATGGGTTTATCAGAAGAAATTTCAATTTCTTTAATTCAACTTCAAAAATCAAATAATAGTTTACAATTTTGTAATATAATTTTTAATCAATCGTAGTGTATGAATACTATAAATCGTTTTATTTTTTCAGAATTATTATTATATGTCGAATCATTTTTACATTTATTATACATTTTACATCATTATTTTATATGTTTTACTTAATGAAATGACTAGTAAAGTAATTTCATTTATCAAATGAATTAAATTATAAAATAATCATTAACTCAAACATTATGTAATGTTTGAGTTATTCCCAATACCATTGGATGAATCCATGAGGGACTATTAATGGATGTTATTCCACTAGAGTGTGTTATTATTCCTAAGACTCGTCTTATTCCCAATTTACCAAAAGAAATCTTCTTATTTAACTTTTTCCATGAGATACACAGTCATGTTTTATAGTGAAGGAGACTACCATCAATGAGATGATTGATTTATTTTAATAGATTGATAAACCATAATTGATGGAGGTGTTTCACTACATATAAAGTATATTCTTCACTTTTACTTTTTTCCTAATGGATAAATAAATTTTCTAAATTAGCCACATGTAGATGATCAAGGATTTGCGGTTCCCATAATTTGAAAGTCCAATATTGGGCGTTGGTGGATCAATTTAAAAACCTGACAATAAATTTGATCATATATATAAAATACACAACCATCAATAGTAAAGTGTGGGTCCCCAAGAAATTAAAAAATTGAGTATTGGTAGTTATAGTGGAAAATATCATATAATGACTCATTATAAAGGGAAGACACATATTTGTAAATAGTATATTATAGTAGTTCATGTGTATAGGTACATTAGAGAGTATATTTTGGGGATGGTTATTGAATCATATAATACATCTCGTTGAACTCATAATGGTATATGTGAAACCATAATTAAGGGTGAATTTTGGATTTAAAACAAACTACATGTTTTTTATCTCCATGTAGATTTTATGAGGATCAGAAAATGTGATTTATAATATAATATCATTTAGAAAAGAATAAATTAAATGTAAACAAGATTTATTAATAGTATAAATTAATAATTAAAAAACTAATACTAATCATGAAAAATTTTATTAGTTGAAAAAAATTAATAAAATGATGCACCAATTTATATATTATATTTTTCAAACACTGAAACAAATATTATAACCAAAACAAAAATTTTAAACCAAAGGGTAAGTATGATAAATAAACTATATCCAAGTTATCCAATATAAGTTAATTTTAGTTATATTACATTATATAATTAAGGATATCTATTTCATTATTTCCCCATAATCACTAAATCACAGTGGTTAGACATGGTAATTTCAACCATTGTAAGCATTATTGACTCTAACACTATTAAAAGTGATTTTTAATTATATCCCTCAAAACCATTGATCCAAAAAATAAAAAAAAATTGATTCTATATCTAGAATATCTTCAATCATTAAGGATCATATAATTATTTATTATTGTATGAAAATATTATATCATTTATAATTGACTCTATACACAAGGATACTCAAAAAATCCAAATAATGTCAATATAGTCAAAATCCATCAATTGAATGAGATATTGAAAACATAAAAATAATCAATTATTACTTATATTTAATTTTTCTTATTTTTTCTTATTCAATCCTTATGTTTAATTTATGGATTCTTACATTATAATAAATATTAATTAGATTCATTTTTCATTAGGTTTAGTTGTAGCAAGTTCAAACATAACACCACTTTATCTTATGGATATAAATTTAAACTATATCATATAATGTAGAAATAAAAATAATTCTCTTATATCAGTTATATGATGTTTATTTGAAGAGTTCAAAAACAGAGACCAAAGTTAAAATATGTTAAAATATCATATAATAAATAATCACAACAAAGAAATAAATTATAAAATTCTTAATTAATTATGTACTTACATTAGGGTATTATAATTTTCAAAACCAAGTGCAAATAAGTTTCATTTTACTTGATAATATTACACTCATTTAAAATAAAAAGAACTAAGGAAAATATTAAAATTGATAAAAATAAAAAAATGAAAACTTATTATAAATTATAATGTTACACAATTTATATTTAACATGAGAATAAAGTAATCATTAAATCTTTAAAAAATTTCATATAAATTTAACATGGTTTTTTCCACTAACTAAATAATTATCAATAATCATATCAAAAAAACATAATATTAATATTTTGAACACCCATTATGATTATAAAATCTAATTACACAATATATGAATATTTTTATGTCATTAAACAAAAAATGATAATCATAAATAAAATAAAAATTTTATTAAAATTTAAGTAACATTTTACTGGATTAAACAAAATTTATATATTTATTTTAAATCATCTAAAACTTTTACATAATAGAAACAAATATATAAAAAATATATATATTAATGTGATATTGTGCTAAAAATATTTACTATGTTAATAATATATACCCACATTATTTATTCACTCACTTCACAAATATTTAAAACTTATGATCTAAATCGGTAACATATTTCTGTTTTATGATTGATAAAACTAAATTTTTTCTATAAAGATTGAATTATGTAATCATTTATAAGTAAAATTAAATGATAGTAATTTAATTATTCAATAAAATATAGAATATATTTTCAAAACAATCATATATAAAAACAACAAACATCCAAATATTTGTTTGTTAATGAGTAAATCAATAAAATTTATAAGATTATTTTTACAACCACTTGATGGAGAAAATTGAAATAAAAATATATTCATTTCATTAGGGTGTGGAAATAATATTTTCAATATTTATTATTATCCTCTATGTTTATTTTGATTTACTATTATCATTATATTACTATTTATTCATTTCACCCAAATCTAAAATATGTCCCCTAAACTCTTAATTATACTCTTCCAATTTCTATTCTTGGACATATATCTTTGAGTATTGCTCTTCGAGATTCATGTCCTATTCTTTTTAGTTCTTCTCCTAATTCAATATATTTTGTTACTTTTCATTGTTATGATAATTAATTTTATGAATATTAATATATTGATTTTTATTATACATATATACTTTCATAAATTTATAAAATTCAAAATCGTAGAATTCCTTAATAACAGACAATATATATTTTATTTCCACCACATGATTATTGACCAATTTAAAAATCCATCATGCATTATTATATAGTCCTATTTTTTAATATACCTCAGATTAGAGTATATATTTTGGTAAATATATATTATTCTTTATATTTTTCATTGAGACTTACCCATTTTAACATGTATCTCCTCTATATTGTCACTTCTTGAACTATTCGTAAATAAATTTCCTTTTGAAGAACACCCATACAAATCTCACGATCCTCTAACTTTTTTGGATTATTTTTTATGGCCTTCTTTAATTGGGTATTATTCAGTATATTAATATAATGTGGTTATTAACCTTATTCAACATTTTTTATTATTTAATTTATCACATTATGAGTCATCTAATTCATTATGTTTCTCAATTATTCAAGGATCCATTAAAATTATCTATATAAGGATATATTTCATATATGACACATTTTATTTTTCAATTTCCTAAAAAGAATATGAGTTTTATATATTTAATATTTTAACCAATGAGACTTAGTTCAACTGATATGATATTGATAATAAATATTCTTCATCTAGAATAGTTGTAGGTAGAGAGGCATGTATTGTTACAACCACATCCTCTATGGTACATATAAGTTATTTAGTAGGTGGAGAGGATGAATAAATATTTAATGAAGAATCCAATATATATTATATTGAAATTTCATTCACTAAATTATATTTTATAAGACAAAAAATCCTATTTTGTTTAAAATATACCTCCCATATTGGTTCACTAATGGTCATAATAGTTTTATTAATCTCAAAATTTTAATTATTATATAATAAATTCCCTTCATTTTAGATTTCATATGTAGATCAATAAATTATATGAAATAAATATATCCCCCCTAAAAAAACCAAATGATAATTTTTTAAATTTCTATTCTTTTTTTTGTGCCCACTTAATTTTCCATATCTTCCCAAAATAAACTATTATTTTCATAAAAAAATTTAAATATTCATTTTTTCTTAATTTATGGGATCACATCCCAAACATGTTTTTGTGTTTGTCTTATAATAAAAAATATTAGTTATTTTATAATTTCCCAATAAGGTTATATCAATACCATTAATTTTATCAGATGTTATATTAATCTCTATAATATTATGTCATATGAACAAAATCTCTCCTTAGATCATAATTTTCATTGTTTCTCTATAGTCATTATGTATCAAACAAATTCTCAAAAATGATGAACTTCATTTTCAAAATACCATGAACAAAATTAATCATATATGATGTATAGAATCATTTAATATGTTCCTAACAGAAAAAAATCTATTATGGTGTGTATATTTATGGATTCCCAAATATCCAATATAATAGATTTCTTTAAAATTGATTCATTTTTAATTCCATTTTCAATGAATCAATAATCAAAATAAAATATCATACAAGGTGATATCAATATGCAATGAATTATTAATTCAAAATCTACTAAAACTGATATTGAAAATAAAATTTATAAATGGTATATCTTAATAAATAATGTTGAAATCTAGATCGCATACCACACGTTAGTTTGTTAGAATATACTCTAACTTTTCAAATATTTTGAACTGGTGTTGAAAACCACTCAATGAAAAAAAGACAACATTAAAAAGAAAATTTTCTATATTTTTTTAAAAATATAATATTATCTTTTGATGTATTTTAATTTTCATCTTAAGTTAATAAATCATATGATTTGAAAAAATTAGATAATAAAAAATAAATTGTTTAAAAAATATATGAACGCTAAGTGTAATTAAATTAAATAAACTCAAAAAAAATTATATGTTAATAGAGTATTTTTATTACATATAAAATTATTTGGGTTCATTCAAAAACCACGAAAAAAATTCTAACTAAAATAATGGTAGATAAAATTAACTCTGCAATAATGTAGGTAAATAAAGAAAACACCCATTATACATGAGAGGTAAAATTCAGAGGAATAATACAATGTTTATTAATATATGAAATAATGATAAAACTTACATTTCAAAATAAATCATCAATATAAGAAAAAATCAAATGTGTGAAAACAAAAATATGATGGTAAAATATTAACTTTGAAGATAAAAAATATTATGTAAAAGAATTAAATATTATATGAAAAAATAATTTCTCATAGACTTAAAGTGAAATTACCTAGTAATTTATATAATATTTTAGAATTTTTTACATAGTGAATTTATTTGGTCAGGTATTATGTTGTGGGAATCTAGATATTATTTTGTAAATTTGAAAATAAAAAGTTACACATTTTGAACTTCTAAAAGATATTATCTTCTAGGCTAAAAAGAAGATTGTTCCTTTGAAATATTTTTTTCAAGATCATTTACTTTTTTTAAATTATTAGAATTTCCTCCAATGTACACCCCATTAAAATATTTTAGAAAATGTTTATCAACTAGACATAAATTAATAATATTGAAAAAATGAAATTATGGTGGTTTTATATTCTATTCCATTACTAATTTTTTTAGGTATTTGTTTATTATAAATTTTAAAAAAATTTACATACTATAGTAAAATTATTCCTTAGTTTTTCACTCATTATAATTATATCTAAATATTTACCAAATTAATATTATAATTTATAAAATTTTATTACATAAAATTATCATCAAAATTATCATAAAATTTTGTTTTTTCATTTTCTCAAAATCTAATATGGCTTCAATATTCTCATTCACTAAAGAAATCAACTTATCCTCTACATTAATAATATTTTTTTAATATTTCTTAAAATATTTTTTTTGTTTTAAATTGTTATCATATTGGTTTTGGGTACATATCACTTGATTATATTACCTAATATTTGCTGTCATTATTTTTTTAAGAATTTCTGGTTTTATAAACTCATTTTGATTCACTGTCTAATAAAAATAGAAAGGTATTATATTAGGATAATTTAGTAAATCTTTTTGTTGTTATTTTACTCATGAAGAATTTTTAAATTAAATAATCATATTTTGGACATTTCTGATAAAATATAGTTATTCTATAGTTTTCATGAATATAATTTTTTTATTAATCAGAAGATATAGAAAATTCCTTAACAAAGTAGGATATTAATGTCTTCAAAAAACATCTTTAATTTTCACTGATATGACCACTTAAAATATATTATTTTTCTTTATTTTCAGTTCAATATAGTGTGACTGAATATATATTGGATTTATTTATTCTATTAAAATATTTTCTTCAAAATCATCAAATGTATAACTTTATTTTATATATTTTTTTCAATGTGGAAGTCACACTATAATGTGTGATATATAAATAATTTATTTCCATATTCATGTATTAACAATAAATAGGTTCTATGTCATTATAATGTGAATAGATTTTATAATTTCTTTTACATGAAATAATGTGTGAAGTATTTCCTCTATAAGTTAAATCTCTAGAATTTTATTCTAAGAAAACTATATTTCCAAAAATTCCTCATCATCATATCTCATTATTATATACCCATTGTTAAATAGATTAAAATATATCCATTATATTTTTTAAGGTGTAAATTTTTTTAACGATTTCTTTCTTAGACTCACTTTATTTGGAAAAAATATCAATCAATTTTTCATCTAGTCGATTATCAAATAATTCATTGTCACTATGTAACTAGAAATTAGTTACTATTTCATTATGTCATTGATGCATTTTTAACACCACCTAATTATAAACATATTTATTTAGTACATGAGTATCATTATCTTAATAATAAATCACAATATGGTCATATATTATAAGGACTAGATGGTTTAGTGTATTGGAGATTAGCAACACAAAAATAATATTTTAGTATTGTTGAAAACATTTCTCAATAGTCACACACTATAAGCATTTTTATGTTTATAACATGATATAATTATATTAATATCTGAGTGATTTGAAAAATAATAATGAGGTGAACTTAGTTACTCAGTAATAAAAAAATATTTCATAATGTATAAGGTCATAAATATGGAGAAGGATATTATAAGTTTGATAAACTTATTATTAATATATAAATATAATATATATGATGATAATAAAACATATTATGTAAATATAAAAACAAGAAAATATATTTAAGGATGTCAAAAATTTATGACATATCTAGAAATAAATCTCTAATAATTTAACACTATTGGTTTTTAAATAAAAGTAAAATACAATATAAAAATAATGCATAATAATTAAATTTTTTCATTTCGTATATGTGACCAGAATATTGAAAAAGTGGAATAAATTTATAGACAACAATTACATTTGAAAAAGCCCTAAAAATAAGATACCATATGTGAGAAACACATTATCCCAAAACAAGTGGGAATAAAAATTTTATTCCCCCTCATGAAAATGTAACCAAACCCAATATGCATTATAATATGTGAAATAACACATTATATACAAACATGACTATCTCATGAGATGTATGATAATAAAATCCTATTGAGACAGATATTAGACCTCTCCCATCATTATCTATATAAATTTGTGAAACTTAAATCTATTCATCATTCTATCTTTAAGAAAAAAAAATAACAAAATGGGTTTATTAAAAATAAAATTGGAAATCATTCACATTTCAAAAAAAACATGGAAATAAAATGATTTATATAATTCATCTAAATGGTATAAAATAAAACCATTAATTAAATTATTTCATATAAAAAACATGATCACAGAAAAATATTCACCTAAATTAATAAAATATATAAATAAACAAAACTCTATTTGGTATATATTGTTTTTATATAATGAAAATAAAATCATGAAAATACATTATTGATTACATTTTGTATTTATCTTTATAAAATTTATAGTTTTGAGTTTTATCTGAAAAGTAAAATTTATAAAAAAATATACCTAATGAATTCATTCATGGAAATAGATTTTTTTCCAATCTACCTTCCATAATAAATAATGAGACAATATTATTTCAAATGTAAATTTTTTCAAACATAATGGAAAAAATCAAGAAGACAGTGTACAAATCAATAGAGGAAGACTATGTTATCAAATCCCTTATATTTATTATTAATTTCCATGACTTTTTTTATCCTAGTACATAATAATGATACATAATTTAATTTTCTATTTCATTAACTTATTCATAATCATTCCTATTTATTATCATCACTAATCACAATTATCTTCACATAAAAAATGTGGTAATCTCTTTTCAACATCAGATGTAAGTAATCATTACTGTTTTGAAAAAGAAACATAAAAGTGGAATTGATATTCCATTAAATACAAATGATATTCAATTTAATATCACTAAAGGTAATATAATTTATTTTTAATATAGATTTAAAATTTTATATTTCAATTTCATGAAATATTTTTTTTCGTGAAAATTAAACTCATGATAAACTATTATTGGGTTTTTACCTCAATCAATGAATTGCCTTATATTGATTATTAAATTTTCTATTGTAATATAAAAACCATATTATTCAAAAATATTACATATATATAATGAAAATTAATAAAATATAATCCAGATATATCAATGTGTGGAAGTGAAGAAAAATGTGATATGATTATTCATGGATGTTGTAGTCCACAGTACACATTATTCGCATTTTTTTCTTAATGGGAATGGGGGAGTACTTTATTATAGTACTATCATTATAAAAAACATTATATTAATGATAATTATTTTATCACATTAATATGCATAATTGGAATTTGGTTAATAAGAAAATTACATAATGAAATCAAAATGAGAAAAATAGGTTTGGATTATATACCTCACTTCTTGGATTATCCCTTATGTTGTGCATATTGAAAGATTCTCGGACAGTCAATTGTGAAGGAAATAACCTCTATAAGGTGTATAAGATTATTAATGATATTTTTTGTATAATTTAGGCTCAAATTGGTGTTTTGGGATTAAGGGAAGTGAGGAGATGATAATTCCTTTTACATGTTAAAAGGGATGATATTATTGCAAATACCCATAAATTTTCAACAATGGGGAGTCACTCCCATGGAAAGTGGATATAAACTTGATAATTAATATTGATGGGAATTTATAACGTATATCAACATGTGAAAAATAAATTTCATTTTTAATCATGTTTGGCCCTTTTACACTTAGGTTAATCATATTTACAATTTTTTGTTTCAACAAAGTAATTACTTTTAACCTAGGTAAATTATCAATTATTCCCAAAATTTAAATGAGTTATAATTATAAAATTTTTTCATAATTATTTCTATATTTTTATTTTATTTTTTTTTAATTTTTCAAAAGTTATAAAATTTATTTTTAAATTACTAATTGAATAATTTTTGTAATCTTTTTTATAAATGATCACTTCTGTTCTATTATGTTAAATGTGGGTTTACAAATTTAATTTCTTACTAAAATATGGACTATTATAAAATAAATCTATGTTTTCATATTTATTTTTCATAAATATTTAATTCATAATTAAACATAAATGATTTTGTATATTCCATGTTCTTTATAAAAAGATATTTTTTCCCAATTCACTTAAAAGTAATTATTTTTTTAATATTTAGAAAAATTATTGTAATGTTATTTTTAGAATATAAATAAGGGAAGTTATATTAATATATTTTAGATTATTAAATATTAAAATTAACTATTCCAATAAAATTAAAAAATTATAAAACAACCAATTTTATTGAAAAATAATGTTCTTAAATGTAAAATATTCTTAATATTATTTCATATCGATTTATTATTTCACGGAAAATAATAAACTAGTTCATATATAATATTATATTATAATTGTTAAATTTAATCTATTTTAATAAAATGTACAACACTTAGAAATGATTCTTTGAATGAAATATTAATTTTATACATAATACTCTTTAAAATAAACAAATAAAATTAATAATATATATTTTAAAACTATTTCTATTTTTCCATTCATATTAAAATATTTATATTAAATATATATATATATATATATCATATTTTAATATTATTATGAATATTTATATGTTACACTGAAATATATATATTTATAATATATTAATAAGATATTTTTGGATTTTGAGTTATATTTTTTAAAATTATCTACATAATTGTACATGACATTAATATACCGATGAGAAATATGACCAACAGCTGTATATATAATTACTATAATTTCAATGGAAATATTTGAAATGGAATAATTTTATTCACACATATATATAATATAATATATCATTATTTTTACCACACATATTTCAAAATGAAAAGTTCTTCTTTAAAATTATTTATTTATGTAATCCTTTCTCCTTTAAAATTTATTTTCGTCGTTAAAGGTTTTTTTAGCTATTGGTAATTTTATAGGTTTATGATTATTTAGGTTATTTACAAGTATATAGATTTATTATTTTTTTTGTCAATTCCCCCTATTGATTTATTAATTTTCTATGGATTTATTTTATCCATTTTGAGTAATATTACATTATGTAAAATAATTATTTTTATGCTCCTGTGTTTTAATGTTCAGATTATGAATGAATAATGTAAAAATAGTTTATATAGTACCTCATATGAAATATTTCAAAATTATTTTAAATTATATAAAAATTTTAAAAAAATTAGAGAATGGGAAAAACTCAGCTTTTAGAAAAAAAATATGATTCATTGAAACATATGGAATTACATTTTCCCACTTTATGAAATTATTCCTAAAAATATTATTTATCTAATAGGTGTGAATGTTCCAAAGTGAATTTAAATTGTTGAGAAAAATAATAATATAATTAATATAGATATATCACCCTTATAAAAATAGGAATCTTGTCTCTTTCCTTAGAAAACAATTAAAAATAATATTGGGTTTTATCCAACTATTTGGATCATGAATAATCTATTATTTGGAGATAATAACATCTTTATATAAATTTTTTCCATTTGATGTTTATTATAATATGTTAATTGAAAAAAATTATAATTTAATAGGAAATCTGTTTTTCTTACTCAATATAATCTTTTCTTATGAGTTATGGGAATAAATATGTCACTAAATTGAAGTAAAATTTGACTAAATGAATAATTATAAAATTTTCACAATTTACATCCTATAAATAACATCATATAATTAAATAACAGTGCCACAAAATTGTTTATATGATAAAATATAACCATGGTGATTATATAATAATCTTTAAAAACCTAGATATATCATTGTTCCTAGAATAAAATTCCATCAAGTCAGATACATATCCATATTATAGGGTGTGATATCATAAATATATTTATTCATATCTAGATTAGTGCATTTATCAGCATTCCATTATTCTTTTTTTATTGAATATTTGAAATTACAAACTTCTTTGTCAGTCTATGGAATAGGGAATTTCAATAGATATTTCCAATGATACTCACACACAAGATGTTGAATTATTAATGGAACCTTATGTTGAACAATAATTATTTGAATCATGTTAATCGAACTCTTCATATTTATATAAAAAAGTAATGCTCATTCACACACTATTCGATAAATAATTCTTCTTTCATCCCAATAGAAGAGATTACCATGGTTCTTCCTTCCACAATTTTTAAATATAGGAAACTGATCATTTATTCCCTCATAATCATAATCACTTTATTATTCCTAAGATACCATATTTCCGTTTTGGTATTTTTGGTACATCTATTATGTTTTCCTTATTAGTCATTTTTCTTGATACATGTTTTAGAATAATCACAAGTTTTCTCTCCCAAAAACCCATTCTGTTGTGTTTTTCATTATTATAATTTTTATATTATCCCTCACACCCATAGTTCCTTATAGTTCTATATGTTATTAAGACCAAAAGTTTTAAAATTATTTAATAAAAATTAAAAATTATATCCAATTATCATTTTCAGAAATTAATAAAACAAGAAGATATTTTTCCTTTTGAGTTATTATGTTTTCCTATTTTTTATTTGGTTCCACATATTTCAAACTCAATTGGACCTATGGTACATTATATTGGGTTATATTATTCTTATCATCATAATAAATCTATTTAATATAAAAATAAATCATTAATTTTTTTTCATAAAGACAATATCATCAACCAATGCATATCCCTTGGAATATTCAATACAGCTCTGTAGTTAGGCCCCATTTTCTTGCACAAAGTGACAATTGAGTTAATACCCAATATAAAAATTTATGGTTTATTACCCCTAGTTACATCTATTATAGAGCCAAAATGAACATTTATTATCTAGATCATGATTAATTTCTTGGTGAATCAATATATTAATGAATTTTCGAATAATTTAGTATATGATCATATAGTAAGACACAAATCTAAGACCTTAACTAAGTATCTCTTACCCTAAACCCAAATCTAACTAAACAAATGTACTAAATATTATATTATTTTCAAATAAAGACTTATTCGAACCCATATAAATAGTACATAATTGGAATAAGAAACTAATGATTTAAATAAAAGATCTCTTAGCATTAGTATAGTTCATGTATATAATGATTTTTCTTCTTTTATATTACCAACATAATCATAATATTATAAAACAGAAGAGGAAATTTGTCCAAAATCACACATCCATAGACCCATTTTTATATATCTCCCATTATATAATCATGTTAATATCATTGGTATTTGAAAAAAATAAGGGTTGAGCCTAATCAATGAGTAAGGGAAATCATATCAAAATGTATATGGTCTTGAAATAGGATGGAAACAGGGAGTAGAGGATAAATATTAGTTTATATATCATAAGAAAATATATGATATTCTCAACACATGTTAAATCACCTCTATATTTTTAAAGAATTTCATTATCATCGATAGCGTATATTCCATGCACCATTGAGATTAAACAGACCATAAATTTTTTAACAAAATCGGCATAGTAATAACCAAGCCAATGAATTTTTTGTTATAAATATGATTAAATATATTTTGAAATATGTTTATATATAGAATGGTTCTTATCAATAAAAATGTATTAAATAATTCATACTAAATAATTACTAAATTTCTAGTAAGGTCGCTTTATGCTTCTGAACATGCATTTGTCACAAATATGTTTGAATTTTTTTGAGATGATATTATAATCAACCTCTGAAAATTTTTGAAATATTATTTCAGAATAATTATTTATTTTCTTTTACAACCATATAAAAATTATCATATATAACAAATTTTTATATTTTTCTAAAAAACTTCATTTTTAATGGATAGAGAAAATTAAAATTTTGTATTGAATACCATATTTTTTTAACATATCTTTAATGAAAATTCCTAATTTTATTTAAATAAAATTATTTTATTTATATTCACAAAATCAAATTATAGACATTGGAATTAATGTTATACATTATTATTATATAAAACATATGTTTTTTCATGAAAGGGAATTTTTCTAAAAACATGTTTTTCGTTATGAATTTATTTTTTAGGAGAAATTAACTTCTTCCACTTATCTGAATTTAATCATAAAAAAATGGATTCCATATTTTTAATAATGTTGTCCAAATTATTTAAATATGCCAAAATTACTTTTGGTTATATTGAATAGTAATTTTTTGTGGTTTCTCCGTATCATGGTAAGGCTAAAATGGGTTAATAAGAGTTGAATCTAATATATTCATTTATCCAAATCTGCCCAAACCATACCATTATACC
The DNA here is from genome assembly GCA_963277665.1 of Viscum album. Lineage (NCBI taxonomy): Eukaryota > Viridiplantae > Streptophyta > Magnoliopsida > Santalales > Viscaceae > Viscum > Viscum album. Next base: position 1,024,691,877 of record OY728143.1, read on the forward strand.
ATTATACTCGATTATTTAATCCAATTCCTTCCAATCCACAAATATATGGAATTCATTTTCCAGATTCCCTTGATAACGAAATTTATTATACATAAGTAAAGGATAAAGTCAGAATTGTCATTTTCTTGACTTTAATTTCTCTAAAATTATTAGATAATGGAATAAGTGTATAAGTTTGATTATAAAGTTATATATGAAATATAAATTGTTATTATCAATGTATTTTTTATAAAAAAAATGGAATGAATTATTTGCCTTAAATGATTATGAAAGGTTATACAAAATTCACTTAATAAATAAAAATAGAAAATAATTGATGTTAAAAATATAAAAATTTATGTAATTTAAAAAAATATCTGCCTCTAAAAGTTTTTTTAGATAAATATTACCTATTTTGTACATGTTAAAGTATTATAATATAATTCTACGAGGTAAGCTGTCCACAACTAATTTCATAGCTCCATGCATCTCGTTCATAGACAAAGGAACCCATTACTCCTTCGATTCCCAGATTAAACTGAATGTGATGTCATATTCATTGAGCTAGCTCTCCATCTCTATATCTAGAACATTTTCCTTTTACATTGCCATGGTTTTCCTTTGGAATGAATGTAACATTATTTACCACAGTTCATCCTCCCCCACTGGATCAACTCTCCTATGATCAATCAGATTACCCTATTGATCCTTGACTAGTCGAGCCAAATGTAGATGACGACCATGTTCCACTGTTTAAAAAGGAAAACAGGGAACTCATAATCCTAAGTAGTATGAATGTGCCTTTCCTAGGGTATATACCCTTCAAATGATGTAGCCTCACATGGTCATTCCATAGGCTTAAAGTCCTCACATCAGATCAATGAGGGTACTAAAATCTCATATCCAAGCTTGTATTCCCAAAACTATGCCATCCATAGTGATCACATTACATTGTTTCGCTATCATCCCATGCAATGGTCAATATTCCTAACTTCAATATCCATCCTATCTTTCAATCATCACCTTTGATTCTATTCTTTTGTGGCCCCCTCCATCCAAAGATGCTCCTCCTCAGCTAGAAATAGATAAAGGGAGATAATAACCCCCTGAGTTCTACCTCCAAAAGGCCTCAGGGTGGCGACATGCACCATGGGTATAAAAATCTCACAAAATGGGTGAAATTTCCCTTTTTAATGTAACCAATAACGATAGATAATATGTATCAACATCAAAAAAAACTTCAATACATATATTTGTATATAATAAATCCATAACCAACCCACATGCATGTTCAAAACAAAAGTGCTTCATATATAAGTAATATATAATGTATGTACCAAAAGTGAAGCTAACTTGTGACAGATCAGTTGTTCCAGACATTAAGCTAGTACTACCTAGCATTCTCTCCAAAGTCTTCATATAAACAGGAAACTAGTTTTGTATTTGTAGGGTGAGAGTAAAATATACTCTATTTGAAAAACCATGGTATTTCCTGGACATGTGGAAGAAACATAATAATTATCCAATGAGAAGAAAACAAAACCCAATAGCACCTATCAACGTGTACTATCCACCCCAACCTCTCCATGTCACATGAACCATGTAACTCAATTCATGTAATGAAATATAGTAAGCACATTAATGATTTTAGTACCATATACCACTTCCTACTAATTAGAGTCTATTACCCTAATGGAAAATATCCTGGCACTTCTACATATTCCACAAGGCCATGTCATAATATCCCCACACCCACCTGGTCTACACAAACCACATCACATCCCACCCATAGACAGAAAGGCCCCATAGATAGACTTGAAACTTTCCAAAATGATGATGATCACATACCACCTGTAGACACCTGGGAAACATACCACATCATATCCCTCCCATAGATAATTTGGACACAACCACACCTCATCCCAAAGACACCTAGGAAAGCACAAGACATCTCATCTAAAAAACACTTGGAAAAGCACAACCTGTCTCATCTCAAAGACACCTGGGAAAGCACAACCATCCCACATACACATGTTCATCATAAAACACAACAAAAACTAACTACGGAGAGGTGAATATAGAAATAAAATTGAAAATATAGGTAATACATATAGATAACAAACACTCAGAACAACCTATGGGTTCTCAAGCAAAAAACATCCCATGATAATTACAACTAGACTTCAACCTCTAAATGCACAACGACACAACATGCCACAACTAATTTTATACCCATGTCCATGTTATTTAACTAATTCTAATTATTTATTTATTAATTTATTTATTCATTATATCTCTACATGTTAAACTACCAAGCACAAAACATGTCAATTCACATAGAAAAAGTCACAGAGATGGAGAACAACGGTGGTAAAATTATCCCACTTCATCATCATTCTTCAAATTCATCCATCCCAATCCATCCACAAAACCAAAACAACCATAAAATCATTTTCATTCCTTGAAACCCCTTTCAACACAACCATTCATATCAACCCATATGCATAACCAAACTGTACCCAAAAACACATAACCACACAACCCAAACAAACACCATCTCTATAAAACATCAAATCCACCTCATAATCGAACAAATAAACAGTATATTAACATGAGATTTCATTAAACCACTTGAAACACCACAAACAAAGATGTGTTATCAATCGCATCACCACACAACCACACAACGCCAAAATTTCATTAATTAATAAGTCATCCCTTGTCTAGAAATATTCATTATTTTAGGGGTTATCATTGAATTATTTTAACCCTCATGAAACCAATTATTTAAACAAATACAAATGTTTAATCAATTTCAGATATACAACCATTATATATATGATCAAAGATAAGGATTAAAAATTAATATAGGTTGGCCATAAATACCCCCAATGGAAATTATTTTCATCAGGCATATAGTCTATAAAATATGCAACATATATCAAAATAGAAATAATGTATAATCATGCATAACATTCCCCTTTCCCTATTTATTGTTTTAAAAAATATTTGATTATCATTATTGAATTTGGATTAAACTATATTCACTATGATAATTTCATACATCCACCTCACATGATGCACAATTTAGATAGATGAGGGGATCCATACATCAAATAATAGACGATCACCACCTATTTATTGCACCAAGATAGGGGGTGTGTATGAAATAGAATAAAATAAGGACAACTAAATCCAGCATCAACATCACCACACTTTCCTCCTTAGGGGAAGAAAGGTTCGGGGTGCACCATGTGAAAAAATGGATCATATAATGAATATATGACCTCAAATTCTGAAATCCCGAATCCAATATCAATAGGATGGATGTTTTTAAATCCATTAAAGTCAGATCATAAACAATACCAAGTGGTTTGGCTATTTATAAGTCTTCCATACTTTTATGGATATTGGATATATGATCCATAGCCCTCAAAATGGCATAAAAAATTAAATATGGTTCTAAAAACATTTTATGTTAATTGAAACGTTAAAGGGGTGAAAATGGAAAAATAGAATAAAATTGGAATTTGGAAAACTAGTGTAAATGGATCACCATTATATGAGTCACTAATGGGATTCTATAGTGTGGATCACCACTGGATGATATAACACTGGATGTGTCACTGTTGGGTGATTCACCATTGGATGAGCTACCGGTGGACGAGTCATTCTTCGGTGCCTCACTGATGGATGATTCACCATTGGATGATTCACCACTGGGTGACCCCCCATTGGACATGTCACTATCGGACAAGTGACCATTAGCCGACTCACCGTTGGGTGAGTCATCATTGGACAACTCGGCCTAATTGACCTACTATGAGTGACTCTCCATTGTGAGTCACTCTAACATCAAAGAACACTTTAAATATATGATTTTTACAATGTAATTGACCAGAGAGGTATATGCAATTATATTTATATTTATTTATGAATATTTAATTATTTATTACCACATAACCTTATACTTTCCCTGTTGGGTAAAAACCATAACGTTGTTTTTGTAAATGTGGAATACCACCCCCTCAATGTGATGTGATTCAGTAAGACCATACAAAGAATGTAAAAAGTATAGGTTTAATTAAACATATAAAAAATAGAAAACCATATAGGTTATTAATTACATATTTAACTTTATGTCAATATAATATATATCCTTTTCTTTATAATCCTTTCCACACACTAAAAAGAAGAAATGTCTTTCATGGATGTGTTGATTACCACCTCCTCGAAATGAGGTTACTCCTCTTACAATAACATAATTATAAATAACTATAAATGATTAAATTATATTTTATTTATGATATAATTATCATTATTTAATGATATAATTATACTTTTCATCATTCTATAAGAATTAATGGAAACTGGGAATGTCACTCATGCATTCTTATAACTTACGGTCTCTGTGATTATAATGTTGCACCTTTTTTCATAACCATATTTCATGAGTTGTTTTAAAAGAATAATTGGAGTATAAATATTATAATTTTGTAATTATTATTTTATATATATTATATATGATATCCTCTTTGGAAATAGTTGACTGACCAAGTTTTTTTACACAGAAATCAAATTTGGTCAAAACCACCGACGTAAACATAATTGTTTAAGTAATTGTACACAACATTATAATTAAAAGAAAAAAAATATGATATAGATGAAATGGTTTCTCATGAAATTAAATAGTTAACATTAAAATATTTTTTAGGAATATATATAAACACCTGAAAAATCATACAGAAGGTATGGGATTTTGTATCAATTTATATTCCATTCGGACTTATTTTTTATCCACCTAGTTTCTTTTATATTGTGTATTTACTTACATTCAAAATTATATAACATAATATTACATATTCTCATGATATTTTGAGTTTTATTTTTTGTCATTACCTTAGTATATTATGACTCATGGTTTTAATGTGTTATATCACACTTTTTAATTACTATAATTTTTCTCTTCAAGAATGTTTTTATTGATTTTCTTTTCTAAATCATTTCCTTTTATGAATGTTAACATTATAATGAAATAATAAACATATAATTTTTTACGTGATTTATTATATATGGTTCACATACATCAAATTTTACATATAATATCATGATTCAATCATTATTTATAATATTTGAATTTTGAATTTAAATTATTTCATCTACAGGGATTTTTGTTAAAATTTACCAGGTGGAAAAAAAATTATAACCCATTTTTTCATTTTGTTATATTACTTCTTCATTGAAATTAATATTCTATTATTATTTGTATAATTAATTTTACTATCCATTTCTATATATCATATTTTAAATTTTGATTAATATTTGATATATATAATCTACTCATTGATTGATTCTCACTCATGTATTATAATTCTTTCAGGGGTTTATATTAAAATTTTAATTTTAAGGGTCATTTTTCACAAAAATTTCTAATAAAGGGAATTATTTTAAAATTTTCAAATAATCCCTTTCAATATCTTATCATGTAGTTATGATTTACATTTTTCAAGTATCCTAAAAAAATTTACATTGTTTCATACTCAAAATGTTTTAGAAAATATTTTCACAAAACCCAAATTCAAATTTACGATTAGTCTGATAACATATTTTATTATAAAACCATGTTTTATTAAAAGGGTTTCAAATAAAATAGCATTATTGAGAAATAAAATTATTACACATTTTTTTCTTTTTCCAATGTTTTGAATGAAATTTTCTTATTGCTTTTAAAACAAGACATTTTCTAACCGTTTCACCGTTTAGATGGAATGTAAATTTTTCCCCCATAAGAAAAGTAAAGATTTAATCTAGATAATTTATTTATTGTTGTTTTTCATGTTTAAAAGAATAATTTTTAATGAAATCGTTTACAAAATTTATTTTCAATGAAAAGGGATTCAAACTTTTTATCAAAACAAAAAATATTTTCCTCAAGTATTTTATTAAAATATCCATTTATTTTATTAATTAAGGATAATAGCCCTTTATTTTACTCCACTCTATATATATTTTATTAATACAATCCTTATTCTTTCTCTCAGTCATTTATGATTTATTTTCCCAATTAAAGTTTCCACATTCTCTTTCATGAATTATTTGTTAGTCCACTTGAAATATTCATTCTATTTAGATTAATGAACATTCAATTTCCCCAAAATTATCCACTTCATATATTATGGGTATTACTATTCACAAGTCCATATAAATGTTCAGATATACTGTCTATATTCATAGTTTTGTGATTATTTGGTGAAATATTGGTAATTCAGTATTCATTATTTAATATGAATTTTTGATAAGGAATATTATTTACTCTGGTTATTTGATATGAGGAATGCTTTGGAAAGGAAATGATGGGTGGAACCTACTCTTTATAAAGATCATCGATTCATCGATATGTTCACATGAGACAAATAAGTTTATAAAATTAAACGAGTTTCAATGTATTGTTTTAAACCATCTATTGAATGGTATTGATGATATAGGTTTCCATGTGCACCAGATATAACATCTATTAAGAAATAATTTCATTCAATTAGTTTTAGTTTTTCTTCATCCATGATATTTTGTGTCAACATATTTATGGATACATTACATTTTTAGTTTTTTGATTAAAATTTGTGTGATCTAGTGTCTTACACATCCATATTTACTTAGACTTATATTTTTATTTGAATGTAATGTGATTTCATGTAATATTTATTATTACTTATTCATTTTTTTTCCATCCCATCGATTACTTGGCTTGTGTGTTTAGTCATATAAACTCTAATGTTAATTTCTTAATAATGATTCATTATTGTTTCAGATTTACTTTACCCATACCGACAATTTGATCTCACCCATATTATGTTTCCTTTCCCAAGGAATCTATGTTGCATACTATGAATGATATGCAGACATATAGTATAAGTAATAATTTTATACTCATCATTTTTTGGCTGAAAAATAAACTATGGTCTAAGTAAATTACTAATTTGTAACTAAATATTCATGTATTTATCTAATTTACCATGAAAAATAAACTTTTATGTCTATTAGGATTTTATTCCCTATATTAATTTCAATGTAATTGATAGAAGACACATGCTCTAGGCCTTATGGGGTTGGTTTGTAATAGTTGATATCCAAGGAAGTTCAGTAGAATCATTGGGAACTATGTTTAGGAAAACATAGATTAGAGAACCTAATCCAAAGCTATAATTTGAGGAAAAGTATAAAATAATAACATAAAGAATCAATTCTATATGGATTTTTTTTATTTTTATGAAACATATACCTGTCTAGACACTAAATGGGGATGTGGATATGGAATAGATATACCTACAAATAAAAACTCTGACACTGTGTGTTGGCCCTGACTCGGTGTAAAATGATACATGACAATATGCCTTACGACGCACTTCATTTTACATTCCTGGGGGATACACATAGGATATTTCACATTATCTATACCAACCATTGTGATTTATTTTAAGATATGATTAAAATAATTAACGTATGTTAAACTTAAGGTTTTTTATATTAGATATAAGGTGTCATGGTTTAGAATTCCTACAAAAGTTATTATAGATAAACCCTATACCAGGTAAGGTCCTATTTAGAAAAAACAGATGAGGAATTTATGTACTAAGGTTTTATTGAAAACCTTATTTGAAGAGATATTTAGTGATTAAACTTACTTTAATTAAATCCATCATATTTATTTTGGAAATTCTTTTAATATGGTTTTAGAAATGGATATAATGTATGTTCGGTGAAATCCTATAAATTCCCGAAGGGCATGTCCTGAACGCATGACCATAGGACCCCGAAAGATTAACTCCTATAAACAATGTCCTGTTTAAAATGTCACTATATTTAGTTAAAAAATTTCATGAATAATAATTAATGATGAACTAGATAGGTAAATTTAGGGTTTAGATATTAATATATGAATTATACAACTTTTCAAAAATAGTTAGAGATAAATAAACATAAATATATATCTTTTATGGGCCTTAATATCATTTAAAAATGTTTTTTAGATTTTCATGCATCAAAATTAATTTTTGAATGAATTTAAAATTGATTGATGCATGAAAAAATTTATAATAATTTTTATAGAAATATAACGGGTAAGTATATTTCATTATATTCATTTGATGTTAAATAATTATCCATCAATAGCAAAATGATCCCAATTGTTTTCCCCTAATACCTTGTTTTTTTCAATATATTATCTTCTAAATAATTTTATATTTTTAGAATTTAGACCCAATAAATTAAAATAACCATTAATATGCTTTTTCCTGATTACCTCAATCACTCTCTATAAATATTTATTCTTTTCCCATAACTACATATCATGACTTTCACCTAATGACCTCATAATGAGAGACCTGGTTATGTGTTAGTCCATGTGAACTTCGTAATTCTTATTATATCTTTTCAAGAGGATGTTTTATGAACACATATAATATGTGGAAATTTAGACTTGGAAAATTTCAATCAATATACCACAAATATTATGTTTAGTTTTTGATGATGCAATTTATTTAAGGTTGGGAGAATGTAACACCAAAAAAATTCTAAAAGACAATCATGTAATCGATAGCATGTAAGATACAAGACATCTATAACATAAAGGAATATAATATTCCAAGACATATAACTGTATTCAGAATTTTAAATAAAATAAATTTATGATATAGGTTTAATTTTACAAGATACCACATCTGCGTATATCATACATAATAATGATTGTCGTCAAATGAATTGTGTTTCATACACGACAGAGTTTTACTGAATAGTGATATATTATTAAAATATTATTTAATATAATAATATATAACATATCTAATAAATTATTTTCCAAAAAAAGGGATAACAAAATTATGAAAATATATGGTGTAAAAAAATAAAAAATGATGTCATTGGTTATAAATTAATTAGACATTAGAAAGCAACCAGTTGAATATAAATGAAAACATTGTTTTCACAATTCTATATTACCTTAATAAATTAAATTAACTAAAATTAGTGAGTGATATTAATGTGATATATATATATATATATTATTTTGTCAAATTATTTTGATATTCAACCCTCTGATTTGATTGATATAAGATAAAATAAAAGAAATTTATGCTTAAAATAGTATTTTTTATTAAGGTATTTTCACCACCTTAAAACGGTGAACCAAATTTAAATATAATTATTCACACTTTTATAAATTTAATATGTAAATGTAAACTGAAAATTTTTATGCAATTTATAAATGTTTTTCATAGTGATTTTTTTTTATTTTTCACTGCAGTATCAATTTTTAATAAATAGGGAAAAATGTTGAATTTTGGTTCAAATTTATATTTTCATCCAACATATTTATAATTATAACTTATATTATAAATTACTTAAAAAATTTAATGAGATAATATATTTATCAATTAATCCAATTTAAGTCATTACAATGTATTTCAAATTGAAATGTTCTATAAAAATAGCAATGTTTTTGACGTTTTACCTTATAACCCCGCATTATCATCCTATCTATGGGTTTAAATTTGAATCAATTTATACAAAATAATTGATTGGAATTAGGAAAAAAGGATTAAATTTTCGGAATCATAACAATTTATAATTTCATATAATTTCAACTTAATTAATTTCCAAAAATATTAGAGTATGTAATTAAAATTTATTCCATCGATTAAGGTAAAATTAAACATAACAGGGGAATAATCCTTAATCTTATTGGGTAAATGACCTAAAGGCATGTAAAACACATATTTTTATGAAAATATATTTTCTAATAAAACACTAATATTCCATAATTATTCATGTTAACACTTTTAGATGAAGTAAAACTTTGGTAACAGAAAATTTGTTTCAAATATACCAAGTTTCTCCTTTCCATCTACAATAAAAAGGTACTCAAGGCACTGACTACATCACTCTGATCAAGAAACCACTGCTACAACAATATCTACCAAAACAATTTCCTTAAAATAGCTCCACCAATCCTATTATCCTACTCATAGGTTGAATGCAATCCAAAAAACCCTTTTTGTACACACCAAAAGGAGTTACCTGATTAAGAGGTGACATATTTCATTAATCATTTTTAATTTATATCAATTCTATTATTACAAAAATAATAATAATTCATACTTTTATAAAAATATAAGTATACTAAATAAACTCATAATTTTTTATGATAATGGTTTGACCTAAACATATACATACTACAATCTAAAGGGCAGAGAATATAATTTATATTTCTATGGTGAAGTATCACCTCACAATGCGATGATTGTTCATTATTCCATTACCAAATATCATGGTTGAAAATATGATACAAAAACTATTTATATTTGTTGTATATGATATTAATTATAAATTTATTCATATTTATTTATATTAAATCAAATACCCTTATACTTTCCATTTCATTAAATATGATAACATTGTTTGTGGAAGTGTGGACTACCACCCCCTCAAAGCGCTGAGATTCTTTGAAACTATACATTGAATTTATTATTGATTTTTTTATTTAAACATATGTAAAATAAAAAACCTATATATGAAATTAATGATAGAATTACCATTCAGTAAATATAATATATAACATTTTATTTATTACCCATTCAACAAACTAAAAATAGATAACGTCATTCGGGGATGTATGTATTATATCCTCCTTGACAAGATGTGATTCATTTTAAATAACAAGAATTATATATATAAGTATATATGGATAAAAAATATTTTATTTATGATGTAATGATCATTATGGAAATATAAAATTCTACTTATCTTTTTTCCATAATGATGACTAAAAAATGGGAATGTTACCCAGGCGTACATATGACCTACCACATTAATGATTATAATATTGGTGCATCTTTCATAATCATATTTAATGACTAGGTTTTAAAATATTATTGATGTTTTCATATGATAATTATTTCATGTTTATTATTCTTGAGATGTTATATAATGAACCCTTTGACCATAGATGATCTACTAATTTTTTTACACAAATACAAAATGTTTTCAAAACAACTAAAATAAATATAATTGTTTATGTATTTTTATACAACATAGTAATGTGTAAAATATTAATAATTATAAAAAAGAAAACGGTTCAAAAACAAAGAAAAATATTAATATATGTTTTTTATTCCAAAATATAAATGCAATTGAGACAAATCAGATGCAAGGTATGGGATTTCGTATCCATTTACATTTAATGAGACTTATTTGTTGTTATACACCATGTTAATTTTATATTGTGTATATAATGACATTTTAAATTTTATGTTAGGAAACTATTTATTATCATGATATTATAGGTTCCATTAAATGTTATTCCTTCATGGATATTATGATTCAAATATTTAAATCAATATGAGACACTTTGGAAAATTTTTTTATTATTTCCTTGAGGAATTTTTTTAATGAATATCATCTTTATCTGATAAACATTTTTTATTGTTAAATTTCTCTTGAAACAATAAATTTATTATTTTGAACCAAATATTAATATATGGTGCACATAATGGAACGTTTGTATAAAATATCATAATTCAAACATTCTTTATTATATTTTCAGTTTCCATTTGAATTATTTCATTAAAGGGGATTTGAGTTAAAATTACTAAATGGAAAATAATTTCATAACACAATTTCATTTTATTGTGTTATATTAATTCCTCATTGTATTTAATATTATATAATTATGTATATAATGTCTTTCACTGTCTATTTATGAATTTACTCTTATAGAAGTGGATTGAAAGTTGATACACATAATCTACTCATTGATTAATTCCAACTATAACTTTATTATACTTTCAAGGATTTAATTTACACTATCATGGGTTGGGATTATTTACACATAATTTTCCATTAGATAAAATTATTTTATAATTGTTTAAAAAATAATCTCACACTCTTATCATCTACTTATTCATGATCATTTTCAAGTATTTCCACCAATTTCATCTATTTTATACTCAAAATATTTGAGAAATTGTTTTTATGAAAACCCATCATTATTTCACTCTTTAATTGGAGAAACTATTTTCATCTAAAAAACATGTTTTTCAAAAATATTAAATAAACAATTAACATGATTTAGTAATTAAATTTTTTGGATTTTTTCTTTTACCAATGTTTTTAAATTAAACATCTTCTCGCTTCTGAAGAAGACATTTTACTAGGATTTTTTCATGAAAAAGGAATGTTATTTTTACAGCATACAAAAATTACTAACTTCCTCTTCATAATTTCTATAAAGCTTCTCTTTCATGGTTAATTGTGTAACACCCCAAGATTTCATAGTGTGTTATTTCTTCAAAATAATTTAATAACTTTCACTACACGCAACACCGAGTTCAATTGCACCATGACTTACCAAAAAAAATCCATTAAAAGAGGTCATGAATAGTATTAACTAAATTTTAAACTTTAGAATCCATATTATGAGTTTCTTAGTCATAATGCAAGAACAGATTCATTTTCAATATTGCACTTTTATCAACTTTTTATAGTGAAACCTTTTTAGAAACTATATTTTAAACTTTTTGACTAAATGGGGACATCAAAAATTTAAAATGAAACATCCCAAGCTTCCACGGTACGCTAGCGTGTGTTGTACGCAACATCGAGTTCTAACACACCGTAACCAATCAAACTAGCCGCTATGAATAGTAATACCTACTTTTTGAAATTATATATATTTTATATTTGAAAATGGACTTCATTTTTGGATTCGGAATATCGAATTTAGCCTACGGTGAAATTTTGGTACATTTCGGATAACTTTCATATTTTGATGAATAGTGAAAATTACTAAATTTTAATTAAAAACAACTTTTTTAATCAAAATAATTAATAGTGATAAATTATGAATTTGAGTGGTTTTAAAGTATATTTAGAATATATTTTTACCATTTAATATAATTTTGGTCATTGGACATAATTTTACAATTAAACCGAACATAAACAAGTGTCAATCTTTTGATAGTTATTATCTCTAAAAAACACGCTTTTTGTTTTGACAACGAGAATTAATTTTAAATTAATTTCTGCCACTTCTGTGTTTTGAATTTAGGAAAATGGATTCCATATTTTTAATCAGGATGTTCAAATTGTGTAAATAGGTAACTTTTATTTTTAGACATTTTGAATAATTATTGCGGTAAATATTTTATTTACCATGGTTAAGGGTAAATCCGGTAAATAAGGGTTAAACAAATAATATTATACTAAATTACCCTAAAACGTGTCTTAACCCTATTTGTTGATACATGGTCGACCATGGGCATCTTTGGGTCGATTTTGGTACCCCATGGATCCACTTGTAAGTGATAATGACACTTTATTTTAATTAAGTTAAAATGAATACAAAAATGACACAAGCATATATCTTTTAGAAAAACAATTGTTACATAGTGTTATATATGTTGGATTTTAGATTATAAATATTCATTAGAAAGATAAAAAGATTTCCTACATAATGATATTTTATTTATAATTTTTAGACATTAAATAATTTATTTTATTTATGACACAATGATGATGCAGTAATTACTATAATAGTGAAAAATTAAAATAATTGATATTACAAATACCCAAATAAATATAATATGAAACTTTTAATGAATTAAACTAATTTTCTAGGATAATATGATATATTAGGATTGATTTAATTTACGTTTTTCGAAATAATAAATCTGTTATGAGTTTCACAAAAATCAACTATTGAATAGTGTCAAAATTGACATAAAAGAGTTCTTAAAACAAATATTATATTATTAATTGATATTAAATTCTTAAAAATCTAAGGATCGGCCAAGAGACTTATACCATGATAGGTTCATAATTAATGGACCACTTGGGGGTCTCTTGGATGTATATAGTAAGTTTATTAACCATATTATATAAAAATACAAAGAAACATTGTAAAAGTGAAACTAATTAACTTAGAGTTAATACTTAAAGATAAGGTTAATATAAGTACCCAAACCTGTCTAAATTCTATTGGTTGAGTTGTTTTCTACCCATACCCACATTAAAATTTAAATAATCAACTTTGGAGCCATTAGAAACCGAATATGAATTTATTATAAATTAATATTTCTAGCTTTTCCAAAGGTGCCCCTCACCCCTCTTATAAAAGGGCACTCCTTCTACTCATTCCTCACACCTCTCAAGCCACTTGGCTCGTCCAAAACCTGCCCAAATAAGCTCCCCACATCCCTATACTCCTACTTGAGGCTTCCCCTTAGGCAGAAAGCATTTCAAGAAGTCCTTTGGTTCCAACCAAAGTGAGTTACCTAAATTAAAGGTAACGATTTCTCTTAAATTATTTTCATTTATTTTGCTTCTCCAACCCCCAAAATCTTTTTATTTCCTTTCTTTTGTAACAACACCAGTATCCTAAATATACTAGGATGTTGTTATAATAAGTATTCAAACTACACATACACACAACTCCATCTAATGGATGACGAACATAATGTTTTTGTGGATGGAAAACTAACGCCTCACGAAACGATGATTGTTCAAATACATCTTACCGCCTCTCATGGTGGCCATTATGATGGAACTGTAATTAAATATTATATTAATGATATATATTTTATATATAAGCTTCTGTAATTCCATTTTATTTCATACCATTATTCGTTTCATGTTGTATATACATACGATAATTTCATTTGAGGAAGTGCGGACTACCGCCCCCTTAAAATGATATGACTCGTTCATACCACACATGGAACGTATAAAGGATGGTGTTAATGAACATAAAGTAACATATATAAAATATTATATTATACTGGAATTTTAATATACCTATGTATCATTTGGATTCGATTCTTTTAAAATAAAAATTAAATGGAAGTAGCGTTCGTGCGTACGTACGGACTACCGTCTCCACGAACGCGATGAGATTCATTCTTCATCGTATCCATTCAAGTCTTATTCTCATTTTAGGGTTAAAAATAATGTTAATATCATTCTGATTATGAATAAGATTTAATCTATCCATTAAAAACATGTCTTACGTAACCAAACATTTAAGAAGAACGAATCGATTATCACCTGAAACGACGATAATACTAAGATATTATTAATAAAGCAATGTTAAAAGATCATATATGATATCATATTAATGTATATGATCCTTGTATAATTTAATAACAACTATTTCACCATTATACAGGAGGTTAACCTACCCCAACCAAGGAAAAGTACAAGGTAAGGGTTTATTTCACAATCTCTTCATTATCCGAGGTTGTTTATACGTAATAATCTACTGGGATATCTTTATCATCCACATCCATGTTTCTTAAAAATGTATTTCAAAACATTTTTACTATTTACAAGAATATGGTTTAAAGTCATTTATACCCTTGTTTGACTTTTTATAAGAGGTTTATAAAGGAATCTTTCCGTCGTTTTCAAAACAAGGTCCTTTTTAACCTTTTCGACAGAATTGAGGTAAGAATGTTTTTTTTAACTTATACGGAGGGTGCGGTTATTTTACGCCGTTATAAAATCTTCAAAGCTTTCCTTACAAGCTTATAAGAATATTTTCAAAGAAAATGTTTTATTTTATATGGATCTTAAATGATTTCAAAATAAAAGGAGATATTTCTTTAAAAAAGAATTTTGATTTCATCTATGTCAACATCCTTTCATGGATTTTAAGATTATTTGAAGTTGATTTATTATGATACAAAACTTCTATATTGTATTGAAGGTTTTGTGATATGTTTGACTATGGATGTTCTATTTTTATACCATTCATAGTTTATGGTGAAATTATTGACATTTCGTATGCTAGTTTTAATACGAACGTTTATGTTATGTTTAAACCTTTTCATATGGGAATGCATTGGACTTAATAAGTGACGGGTGGAGCCCGCTATAGCTCCTCGATGCATCGGTAGGTCTCATGAGTCAAACTAGTGTCTTGGCACAAGGCCTTGACAAAATTTTATTTGTAGTCTTGGCACGAGGCCTTGGCTATGTGGTTATGATAGTCTGGCATTATGCATTCCAACATTATGAAAGTGGTTATTGATTTTTTTGCATGTGATTATTCGATTAGTAGAATATCCATGTGAATAAGTAAATGGAATTATTTCATTTTATTTATGCCATACCATGTTGAAAGTTCAAGTTTAAAAGGCTTTTGTTTTAGTTATACATTGCCTTAAATGTTTATTCTTATTTATGAAAGTTTCCGCTATATTGTTATCCTTACTGGGCGTTTGAGCTCACCCCTTTTCTATGTTTTATTTTTCCCAGGAAGTGAAGATGTAAGTTATGAATGACCTGCAGGGATATTATGAGGGGATTATAGTGTGGACTGTGGAAACATTATGTTTTTGTAGTAGTTTTTCATTTTATGATGTAATGTAAAACTTATGAATATATCTAGTGTTTCCAAGGCTACTAAAGCAATCGGTCTTTCGAGATTTGATCTTTCTTGTGATCATGCCAATGTTACGAAGTAATGCACCGACTCTGGGCAACTGGGGTCGGGGCGTTACCGTTGGTATCAGAGGAATTTTAGTACAAACCTTGGAGGCTAGATTTAGATAAACTCTGATTAGAGCACGTAGACCTAAGATGAACTTTGAAGATTAGTATAGAAGAGCTTCCTAGAATTTTGGTATTGTAGAGATTTTGTGAGTTTTCCGAGCAATACATCCATGTCTGGATACGAGCAGGTAGAGGCGGCTCTGGCACAGATGTACCTAGGGGTAAAACCCGAAAACACCTCTTTGAGCTAGACTCGAACGGGAACTGGTGCACGACAACGAGCCTTGCTGCACTCTTGGTTACGACAATCCCGGGGGATATTCTTAGGATAACTCTCATTTTCTTTACAAATCATTATGAAGGGTTTATGAGTATATACTTCCTCAATGAAAACATTTTTATGATTATGGATTATATCCATAAATAGTTCAATTTATTTTAAGTGTTTTATAAGTATGGGATTATTTATTTTGATTCATAAACTGATCTAGTTTATGCCATTGTTTAGAAATGGCGCCCAGTAGAAGGAATGAGAACTCCAGAAATGCACATGATCCAAAGAGAAGGAAGGATCATATCTTTCATGGACTTAAGCTAGAATTTATAAGAGAAATAGTCTCCCATGTATTATCATCATATGAAGAAATAATATCATGTGTTGATAAGATAAGTAAAGAGTTTACTGATTCCTATGGATTTGAAGGGAAGCAAGAGAAGAAAAGAATGGAAGAGAGAAAGATGGATAAAGGGAAGAGGAAAAAGATGAATTTTCCCATATGTGACAACTGTGGGAAGAAACACCCTGGAATTTGCCTGAAAGGAATGGGAGTTTGTTATAAGTGTGGAGGAAAAGGGCACAAAGTACGTGACTGCAAGGGTAAGAAAATGGTTTCAAATGTACAATGCTTCATTTGAAAGGAGTTTGGACACTACGCAAACCTATGTCCCAGTCATCAGACTATGACGCAAATGATGCTATTGGATAATAATCAAGTTATGATACTACCACAGATGAAGAGGAATGATTAGAGTTCTTATGTTGATTATGTCAATTGAGTGTTGTATCAACAATGTACTTGTTATAATAATTATGGAGTATATAAGGATTGTACTGCAGTACTATTTCATTAAGGACTTGAGATTGTGTGGAACAAAGAAAAGTGACTCAATAGAAGGATAAATTTTTGGAAAATATATGGTTGAGAGAATGATAAACCATAATATAGTTCTGATACCGAGGTAGTGATTTTCGAATAATACATGATTATTTTGGAAAAAATATATTGGATATTCTTGACTACCTTGGAACTGATTAATGATTTGTATATTCCATCATTGTTGGGGTTTAAAACATTTTTGGATTGATGAAGTATATCCAGCATTCTATATAAGGGAGCATGAATGTAATCAATAAGGAATATGGTAATACATGATGAAGGTATTCATATGCTATTACGGGGTAAAAAGGATCTATATTATGTTTACCTTCCTTATAAATGTTAGACTGTGAGTTTGGACAGAAGTATTTTGGATAGTTCTAGTTTGGATTATTTTGGATTTCCATAAAAGGACAACCCGGAGGTCGGGCGGCAACCCGTCGCGTCCGGCAAGGCTGCGAGACTTGAACCCGCAACCGAAGGGCGACAAGGGTGTATCACCTACCACTGGACCATGAGATGTCCTGGATTAAATAATGTAGTTTTTATTAAAATATCATGTAGATGAATTATAAATTCGTTTATTTTGGAACACTATACGAATAGTGTAAATAGAATTTTTTTACATTCTATTATCTTTTAGAGTGAAAGATGAGTTTGTGGTAGAAATTTATTAATGGATAAAACTCTAATTATAAAGTAAGTATATCTCCTTATGATCTTAGCAAATCTCATAAATAAATTCATCAATATTAAGAAAAGCAACTTTGAACAAAAATGTTTTCCTAGATGGTACCTTAAATAATCACTAATTTATGGCTTTGGGATTGTTGTCCTTTTTATAGCCATGTTCTCTACCACTCTCCATCAGATAATTGATGGTTAGATTTTTCTTCCATATCCATATTTTCCTACATGGTACCCTAGAATTTTTATTTTCGGTAATCTTCATACTTTCGACTCTTTATTTAAAATAGAGGCCTCATTAATTCATTTTTTGATGTGGGAATTTCAACTAGGATATTTTGAAACGTAAAAAATGTGTTATCCTAATAACCTATGTTTTGTTGAACCGATGGTATTTCAATTCATCATAGATTGATGAATTTAAGGACCTCAATTTTATACTTGTTTGTGATTGATGACCTCAACCACTACCTATAAATATTTACGTTTTTCCTCCGATTATATGTCTCCAATTTCCACCAATGTTCTCCTAATCGAGATCATAATTTGGTGGTGACCCTTTGATTTCTCTTTTCCTCATATTAAGACTAAATTTTAGTAACCCAATTTCCGATGTGGGTTTTCCCACAAATATATTTTATACTTTCAACCTTTTATTTTCGAAGAACAATTTCAAATTGCGAGGACGCAATTTATTGAAGGACGAGAGAATGTAACACCCCAAGATTTCATAGTGTGTTATTTCTTCAAAATAATTTAATAACTTGCACTACACGCAACACCGAGTTCAATTGCACCATGACTTACCAAAAAAAAAGCCATTAAAAGAGGTCATGAATAGTATTAACTAAATTTTAAACTTTAGAATCCATATTATGAGTTTCTTAGTCATAATGCAAGAACAGATTCATTTTCAGTATTGCACTTTTATCAACTTTTGATAGTGAAACCTTTTTAGATACTATATTTTAAACTTTTTGACTAAATGGGGACATCAAAAATTTAAAATGAAACATCCCAAACTTCCACGGTACGCTAGCGTGTGTTGTACGCAACACCGAGTTCTAACACACCGTAACCAATCAAACTAGCCGCTATGAATAGTAATACCTACTTTTTGAAATTATATATATTTTATATTTTAAAATGGACTTCATTTTTGGATTCGGAATATCGAATTTTGCCTAAGGTGAAATTTTGGTACATTTCGGATAACTTTCATATTTTGATGAATAGTGAAAATTACTAAATTTTAATTAAAAACAACTTTTTTAATCAAAATAATTAATAGTGATAAATTATGAATTTGAGTGGTTTTAAAGTATATTTAGAATATATTTTTACCATTTAATATAATGTTGGTCATTGGACATAATTTTACAATTAAACCGAACATAAACAAGTGTCAATCTTTTGATAGTTATTATCTCTTAAAAACACGCTTTTTGTTTTGACAACGGGAATTAATTTTATATTAATTTCTGCCACTTCTGTGTTTTGAATTTAGGAAAATGGATTCCATATTTGGAATCAGGATGTTCAAATTGTGTAAATAGGTAACTTTTATTTTTAGACATTTTGAATAATTACTGTGGTAAATATTTTATTTACCATGGTTAAGGGTAAATCCGGTAAATAAGGGTTAAACAAATAATATTATACTAAATTACCCTAAAACGTGTCTTAACCCTATTGGTTGACACATGGTCGACCATGGGCATCTATGGGTCGATTTTTGTACCCCATGGATCCACTTGTAAGTGATAATGACACTTTATTTTAATTAAGTTAAAATGAATACAAAAATGACACAAGCATATATCTTTTAGCCAAAAAATTGTTACATAGGGTTATATATGTTGGATTTTAGATTATAAATATTAATTAGAAAGATAAAAAGATTTCCTACATAATAATATTTTATTTATAATTTTTAGACATTAAATAAGTTATTTTATTTATGACACAATGATGATGCAGTAATTACTATAATAGTGAAAAATTAAAATAATTGATATTACAAATACCCAAATAAATATAATATGAACCTTTTAATGAATTAAACTAATTTTCTAGGATAATATGATATATTAGGATTGATTTAATTGACTTTTTTCGAAATAATCAATCTGTTATGAGTTTCACAAAAATCAACTATTGAATAGTGTCAAAATTGACATAAAAGAGTTCTTAAAACAAATATTATATTATTAATTGATATTAAATTCTTAAAAATCTAAGGTTCGGCCAAGAGACTTATATCATGATAGGTTCATCATTAATGGGCCACTTGGGGGTCTCTTGGATGTATATAGTAAGTTTATTAACCATATTATATAAAAATACAAAGAGACATTGTAAAA
The DNA here is from genome assembly GCA_963277665.1 of Viscum album. Classification (NCBI taxonomy): domain Eukaryota; kingdom Viridiplantae; phylum Streptophyta; class Magnoliopsida; order Santalales; family Viscaceae; genus Viscum; species Viscum album. The sequence continues at coordinate 1,024,712,605 of OY728143.1, forward strand.
GTGAAACTAATTAACTTAGAGTTAATACTTAAAGATAAGGTTAATATAAGTACCCAAACCTGTCTAAATTATATTGGTTGAGTTGTTTTCGACCCATCCCCACCTTAAAATTTAAATAATCAACTTTGGAGCCATTATAAACCGAATATGAATTTATTATAAATTAATATTTCTAGCTTTTCCAAAGGTGCCCCTCACCCCTCTTATAAAAGGGAACTCCTTCTACTCATTCCTCACACCTCTCAAGCCACTTGGCTCGTCCAAACCCTGCCCAAATAAGCTCCCCACATCCCTATACTCCTCCTTGAAGCTTCCCCTTAGGCAGAAAGCATTTCAAGAAGTCCTTTGGTTCCAACCAAAGTGAGTTACCTAAATTAAAGGTAACGATTTCTCTTAAATTATTTTCATTTATTTTGCTTCTCCAACCCCCAAAATCTTTTTATTTCCTTTCTTTTGTAACAACACCAGTATCCTCAATATACAAGGATGTTGTTATAATAAGTATTCAAACTACACATACACACAACTCCATCTAATGGATGATGAACATAATGTTTCTGTGGATGGCAAACTAATGCCTCACGAAACGATGATTGTTCAAATACATCTTACCGCCTCTCATGGTGGCCATTATGATGGCACTGTAATTAAATATGATATTAATGATATATATTTTATATATAAGCTTCTTTAATTCCATTTTATTTCATACCATTATTTTTTTCATGTTGTATATACATACGATAATTTCATTTGAGGAAGTGCGGACTACCGCCCCGTTAAAATGATATGACTCGTTCATACCACACATGGAACGTATAAAGGATGGTGTTAATGAACTTAAAGTAACATATATAAAATATCATATTATACTGGAATAGTAATATACCTATGTATCATTTGGATTCGATTCTTTTAAAATAAAAATTAAATGGAAGTAGCGTTCGTGTGTACGTACGGACTACCGTCTCCACGAACGCGATGAGATTCATTCTCCATCGTATCCATTCAAGTATTATTCTCATTTTAGGGTTAAAAATAATGTTAATATCATCTTGATTATGAATAAGATTTAATCTATCCATTACAAACATGTCTTACGTAACCAAACATTTAAGAAGAACGAATCGATTATCACCTGAAACGACGATAATACTTAGATATTATTAATAAAGCAATGTTAAAAGATCATATATGATATCATATTAATGTATATTATCCTTGTATAATTTAATAACAACTATTTCACCATTATACAGGAGGTTAACCTACCCCAACCAAGGAAAAGTACAAGGTAAGGGTTTATTTCACAATCTCTTTATTATCCGAGGTTGTTTATACGTAATAATCTACTGGGATATCTTTATCATCCACATCCATGTTTCTTAAAAATGTATTTCAAAACATTTTTACAATTTACAAGAATATGGGTTAAAGTCATTTATACCCTTGTTTGACTTTTTATAAGAGGTTTATAATGGAATCTTTCCGTCGTTTTCAAAACAAGGTCCTTTTTAACCTTTTCGACAGAATTGAGGTAAGAATGTTTTTTTTAACTTATACGGCGGGTGCGGTTATTTTACGCCGTTATAAAATCTTCAAAGCTTTCCTTACAAGATTATAAGAATATTTTCAAAGAAAATGTTTTATTTTATATGGATCTTAAATGATTTCAAAATAAAAGGAGATATTTCTTTAAAAAAGAATTTTGATTTCATCTATGTCAACATCCTTTGATGGATTTTAAGATTATTTGAAGTTGATTTATTATGATACAAAACTTCTATATTGTATTGAAGGTTTTGTGATATGTTTGACTATGGATGTGCTATTTTTATACCATTCATAGTTTATGATGAAATTATTGACATTTCGTATGCTAGTTTTAATACGAACGTTTATGTTATGTTTAAACCTTTTCATATGGGAATGCATTGGACATAATAATTGACGGGTGGAGCCCGCTATAGCTCCTCGATGCATCGGTAGGTCTCATGAGACAAACTAGTGTCCTGTCACAAGGCCTTGACAAAATCTTATTTGTAGTCTTGGCACGAGGCCTTGGCTATGTGGTTATGATAGTCTGGCATTATGCATTCCAACATTATGAATGTGGTTATTGATTTTTTTGCATGTGATTATTCGATTAGTAGAATATCCATGTGAATAAGTAAATGGCATTATTTCATTTTATTTATGCCATACCATGTTGAATGTTCAAGTTTAAAAGGCTTTTGTTTTAGTTATACATTGCCTTAAATGTTTATTCTTATTTATGAAAGTTTCCGCTATATTGTTATCCTTACTGGGCGTTTGAGCTCACCCCTTTTCTATGTTTTATTTTTCCCAGGAAGTGAAGTTGTATGTTATGAATGACCTGTAGGGATATTATGAGGGGATTATAGTGTGGACTGTGGAAACATTATGTTGTTGTAGTAGTTTTTCATTTTATGATGTAATGTAAAACTTATGAATATATCTAGTGTTTCCAAGGCTACTAAACCAATCGGTCTTTCGAGATTTGATCTTTCTTGTGATCATGCCAATGTTATGTAATTAATGCACCGAATCTGGGCAACTGGGGTCGGGGCGTTACAAATTGGATTATTCTAAATGAATTTTTTGAAATGTTATTTTTAAATAAATTGGTTTTCAAAAGGTTTTACAAAACAAAGTATATTTTCCTCATGAATATGTGAAAAAGATATTGATATTAATATTAAATAATGATAAAAACACTTCATTTTAATCCCCTTGGGATATATATTATATATACCATAATTACTCTTCCTCTGGGTGGTTTAAAAATCATTTTATGATGGATATTATTCACATTCACTTCCATCATTTATTTTTTAGTTTCTTTGAAATATTCAATCTCTTATGATAAATAAACATTTAATTTCCCCTACAGTATCCCTTTCATTTTTCATGTATATTAATTTTTTGAAAATGTATAATATTATTCACATAGTGGAAACTTTTTATGTTATGTGATTATTTGGGGAAATATTTGTAATTCCCTATTCATTATTCAATATGATATTTGATAAGGAATATTATTTATTTTGGTTATTCTCTGTGAAAAATTCTTTAGAAATGAAATGAATGGTGGGGCCTATAATTTATATATACCATTAATGCATTGAAAATTTATCATGAGATAAATACGTTGTGAAAATTAAATGTGTTTATATCAAATTTATAAAACATTCTTCTGAATGCTCTTGACGTTATAGTTTTTAATATTTCTTGAGCATGACATCCATTAGAAAATAATTTCCTTCATTTAGTTTTAGTTATTATTTTTCCATGATATTTTTCATAGACATATTTATGGATGCATTTAATTTTTATTTCATTGCTTAAATGGAATGTGTTTTAGTTTCTTACCTTTCCATATTTATTTTTCATTATCTAGTTATTTGAATTGAATGTGAAATAATTTTCCTTTCCTTATTCCTTATTCACTTCCTTTTCTCCATATTGATTACCTTGCACATGTGTTTAGTTGTTTACCATTCCATTTTTATTTATTAGTATTTATTTATTATTTATTCTACTATACTTTACCTTACTGAACTTTTGAGATCACACTTATTATGTTTCCATTACGTAGAAATCCAAGAATCATACTTTGAATGATATGCATGGATATACTAGATGTAATTAAGTTATCTTCAAAGTTAATAATAACAAAATAATTTTGTAATTAGTATACTAATTTTCAATACAAGACTCATGTATGTATCTAGTTTACCAAGAATATTAAACGGATTCGTCATTATGGCTTTGATTCCTTATAATAATTCCAATGTACTTTATAGTAAACACTGGCTCCGAGCCTTCAGGGGTTGGGTCGCTACATTTGGTTTCAAAATAAGTTTACTTTAATGCATGGGAACTAGATTTAGGAAAACATAGATTTTAAACTTTAAACTTAAGTTGGATTTTGAATGTATTTATAGAATATAATCCTAAATATTCTGTTAGATATATATTATATAGTTTTCTAAGAAATATGTCTATGTGTGTATACTATAAGTGGGATTGATTTTTTCCATATATGTACCTATGAGTAAAAAACGTGACAAGGTGTGTTGATCTTGGCTTTGTGTAACCTGGAACAAGACAATGGGCCTTACTTTTTACCTAGATTGACACTCCTGGGCAATATTCGTAGGATAATTCACATCCTCTCTAATCCATTGGGAAGAATATAAACATATGAAGAAAATAAAAAACCTAGGTTAGACCTATGTTTTTTTAGATTTAAGATAATTTGTATTAGTCAATAAATGAAACAAATTATATTATTTGTAATCCATGGATGAAGAAAGTGCCAATGTGAAAATAAACATATCTGGTATTTATGTATTGAGGTTGTATTGAAAAAATTATTTAAAAGGATATTTCGTGATTATCCATATGTCCAGGCTGCACATCATATTTATTTTTTAATTTATGTTAATATGGTTTTTAAAAATGACAACATATATTTTAGGTTACAACCAATCATGTCTAAAAATGCCGTTGGTATTGACTCATGATAGAAGGATGATAATTTCTTCATTCCAACCAATGACCTATGTAATGTCTTAGTTAATATTATATAGTTTTTAGTTAAAAAATTTTAGCAATAAATATTAATTATGAATCGATATTTTAACAGTTTGTGTTTATATAATTATATAATATCCATATTAGTTTTTTAAATTAGTTAGTTAAAAATATATAGACATTTCTCTTCTTCATGGCCCTTAAGATCCTTTAAAATGTCTTATAGTGCTCCATGAAATAGTATTAACTTTAAAATGAATTCAAAAATGGATCAGAAAAAATTAAAATGTTGAAAATCAATGTTTAGAAATATATATACTAGGTATATTTCTTTATATTCTTAGGTTGTAAACCAATTACTCATCATTGGAAAAAGTTTCCCAAAAAATATTGTCTTCAAATCATAATTTATGTCGAATCAATTTTCTTCAAAATCATCATAGATTTATTGCTTTGAGGCCCACAACATTATATTGATCACTAACTCTTTTTTGATTGTTTACTTAAACCAATCCCTTTAAATATTTACACAATTAATCCAAGTATGCATCCCTATATTCTAATAATATTATCATAATTCAAGAACTAGTTATATGTTACTCCATCTGACTTTTGTAATTATCATTCATGCTTTTCTAGAAGATGTTTTATGAACACATATCATAATGTGGGATTTATGAAATGGGAAATGATAAAAAATCTATCAACAATAACATCTTAAAATTGAGAGGATGAAATTTATATAAGGTGAGGGGAATATAACACCCCAAAATTTCTAAAAGAGTAACTTTTATTCCATATAATGTATGTCAGACAACACCAAGAACATAGTGTAATATAATACATCAAGATTTTACAATGTATTAAATATTTTAATAAAATAAAATATTTGGTGTCTCTTTCAATGAACATGATACTAATATAGCATATGTTGCATGAAACACCGAGTTTCATCAAAAGTATTTTGTTACACGCATGACCAATTTTTACTAAATAATGGGAAATTTTTAAATTATTATATAATAAAATAATATATAACCTATTAGATAACTTAATTGTTATAAAAGTGGATAAATAACATATGATAATATATGGTATAAAAATATAAAATTATTTCATCGATTTTAAATTTAATTGAATTTATTTAAAAAACCAATTGAATATAAAGGACATTCCAAGCAAGGTGCACAACCAGTTGTGTCAGGTTACCAAAATTTATTAATGAAATAAAAAACATAGAGAAGAGCCAGGAAATCATAGGAAGATCATATCCATAAAACTAAGTACATGTCAAACTTATTAATTCCTCTCCATGGACTAAATTAGAGATTGTACCAACAACTTCCTATTCCCATTTAGATTGAGAGTTGTATTTTTTTAGAACATTGATGTACCACTCTCGATGACTCAACTACTCTTGTGTAATATTTTCTCTGATAGAGTGCTTGCTAGCCTACCCCCATTTTTATCATCATTCATCAACCTTGATTCCATGGAGGAGGATGATGTAGACATAGTCTTTGGAAATTTGGCGTAATCCTTCCCCGAACATCTTTTTGGTGGACCAGTGTTGACTCCCTCACTGTCATTTTAATTTTCCTCTATGTTCATGATGACATAACTATAGGATAATTGTCACAATTCTTGATAGAGCAGTTATTATTCTATTTATCATCATTAGTTCGATTATCCCACGTCTCATAGGAATGGAAAGATCCATAAATTTTAGAGTAATCATTTTGAATCTTGATATCATGAATATCCTTTCCATGTTCTCCCACCACGTACGGATTGATATTGATTTCCACCGAAAAGGAACATTGGAATGAACCTCAGTAACATTATCATCACAACATGATTCATTAACATCATTTTCATTGGGTTGGTGAAGGGCACCCAATTTCACACCAACATCAAGTCCCAATTGAGGCATTTCATTAGGGGAATTTTCAGGAGGTAAACTTCTCGCTGCATCATTCCCCCCTCTGATGTGCCTTACTAATTCTATGTCTGGGTGACAGATGGTTCCTCCTCTCAACATGTGAAAGAAACCTCTTTGTCTATGATTCCTTCTCTCAAATCCAAAACACCTTTCATATTGCTTTTTGTTTCTTAATTTTGAATTCCTAGGTCACCTTTCACATTCATGATGTAATTATTTACCTTTGGATTTAGGTGAAACGGGCCAGTATCCTTCTGAAAGAAGCCAACAAGTGAAGCATCTCTCTATATACCTCAAAACCTATATGATAAACGTGTACATCCTCTAGGTTTATACATCAATGTTCTTCCTCATCTATAGATTTTCTATCCTTCACCCATGGAACAGAATCCTTGAATCGCTGCTTCAACCTCTCATGTTCCATGCTCCTTCCCCCACAAGAACATTCCACAAGTTCATGTCCCACGTTCTTATAATAATCAGATAAACTCATCCACAATTCATATATGACCAGAATATTGTATTGGAATTCTTTACCAACATATATCCTTATAAAATCAATCAGTTTACATGAGAAAACATATATAAATCATACTTTGGGAATATTAGAGGAAACATTTACCTAGTATTACTAGCCGATAAAAGATATTTTCATAACATGATTCCTACCATGTAGATGATGTAGGGGTTTTGGAAGGGGAGAGGATGTTCTAGGAATCTTACACAGATGCCTGTCATGGGGAAATCATATTTCATGTGAAAATAGTTACTCTATCAATGTAGAAATAATATGGGGCCACTGAAAGTTTGTGTTACCAAAGACATTCGTTGAATTATATTTTCTTTCTAGGAAAAGCAGATCATGAAATGATGACCATCCCGAATCCAAAACGGCGCTCGATCCGGTAGATTCCATTATCCAAAAAAAAACTTGTAGAACTCGTCGATTGAGGAGTTTTGTTCTTTTAATCTCATGATTAATGTCCATTAGAGAAGAGAGGAGGCCTCATTGAACTCCGAATGATATAGAGGGAGTTTCAGACTCCCTCGTTTCAAATCAAACACCTTAGGTAAAATCAAGATTCCAAAAAATGATGAGAGAAAGTTTGGGTTTGAAAATGAGATGAATCAATTTTGGATTCCCATTAAGTGGAAAAATTACCCCCCCCCTTCATGGATAGATTTGGAATCTAACTGGCCTCTGCTGCAATCTAGGGTTCTAGCAGAGTCTATCTTATAAGGGTTCTATATGAATGAATATATATTATGCACACAAAGCTATTTTACCTTCATAAAAAAATTAATTACATTTAGTGAGTGATATTAATGAGAAATATATATATATATATTATTAAATAAAATAATTTTTATATTCATTCATTATTTTTTATAGTCTTAATATAAAAACAATCCCAATTTTATGTATATAATACAATATTTATATTAACACATTCTAGCCACCTATTAAAAGTGACCCCATTTAAAATGACACTTATGACAATTTATTATATATAATAATTTAAAATAAAACTGATATTTTATATAGAAACAAAAAAAATAGGTTACAGTAAATGTTTTTCATTTTTATGTGATGCTTTATTTTTTAAATGAATAGTGAAAAATACAGAATTGTAGTTCAAAAATGTATTTTCATATATCTTATTTATAAGGATAAATTAAATTTTAAAATAGTATTCGTGATTAATTAGATATTATTGTTATGAAGAAATTGAATTTAGGTCATTAATATCAATTTCACTTTAAAATTACCTTTAAAACATTTCAATATTTTGGGTGTTTTATTATTATAAATATGTATTGTCATCTCATCTCTGATATTAAATATAATTTAATTTCTACCACTACTGCGATTTTAATTTTGAATAATTGATTACATATTGGATATAATAATCATTTCTAATGTATAATAAGGGCAACATAGTTTTTTTTAAAACATTACTTAATGTAATTAAAATTAGTTACATTGATTAATGTAAAATTAAACATAACAAGGGACTAAAGCCTAATATTATGGAGAAAATTACTTATAAACATTTATAAATGGTATTTTATTTTCATATTTCTACAAATCCAAATATTATATTCCATAATTATCTATTTGGAAACTTTGGGAATAAGTAATTCATGGGGAACACAAAATTCTTTTCAAAAATACCATCTTTGTCCTTTCCATCCACTATAAAATGGCACTCAAGCCTCCCACATCCTCACACCTCTTAAGACACATTTTCTAGAATATTAACTGAAAAATTAGATCAAAAAAATTCCCCCCCTCATCATAGAATTCTAAATTTTGTTCCTAAATCTATCCAATAAATTGTTTTGGTACGAACAAAAAGGAGTTACCCGATTAAGAGGTAAAGACTTTCCTTATGTTTTTTAGTTTCATTTCAATACTCCAACACAAAATTATTTATTATTTCAAACATTTATTGTAAAATAAGTATAATAACTAAACTATGATGTTTTTATGATATTTTTTCGAAACAAATACACACACATTCATTTAATTGGCAACGAACACACTATTTAAGTGTACCATTAAGTACCACCTCCTGAAACCATGATTGTTAATTCTTCCTTTACTCCCTCTCATGGTAGTAATTATGATAGAATACATGTTTAAATATGTTATATGTGATATTAATTATGTCTTTATTATTTTATTATTATTTTATAACACATAACCTTATTCTTTACATTTTGAGTAAATATGATAACATCATTTATGGAAATGTGAACTACCACCCCTCAAAGAGATGTAATTAATTCACACTATACATGAAACATTAAATGAAGATTTTATTAAATAAATGACACATAAAAAATAGAATTTTATATTGACGAAATAATTATCTTCTATAAATTTAATAAATATGTTTTTCTTTATTACACTTTTCACACACTAAAAAGAGATATCATCTTTCATGGACCTATGGATTACGGCCTCCTCGACATGATGTGATTCCTTTTACCTGACAATAATTATATATATAATCATATAAGATTAAATAATATTTTATTTATGATATTATTATACTTATGGAAATATATAATGATACTTACGCCCTTTCCATAATAATCATTAAAAATATGAACATTACTCATGAATACGTACGGCCTACCAGCTCCATGATTGTAACATTGGTCCATTTTTTCAAAACATATTTAATTATTGATTTTAAGAGTATATTTGATGTATAAATATGATTTTTATTTCATTATTATTTTTTATATGTCATATAATAACACTTTTGACCATATTTAAGCTTCAAAAAGTGATTTTGACACATAAACAGATTTTTTAATAAACAACTAACTTAAAAAAATGATTAATTAATGGTATTCAACATTGTAAAAGGGAAATTATAAATGTAAAATAAATAAAAAAGGTTATAAATAAATTAAATAATTACATCTATTTTTTATTTATGAATATAAAGACACATGGGACAAATTTCGAACCAAGGTATACTATTTCGTCTAAATTTACATTCTATTGAGACTATTTTATTGTTATGCACCATGTTTCTTTTATATGGTGTATATAATACCATTTGAAATGTTATATCATGAAAATATTTATTCTCATGATTTTATAAGTTTAATTTGATTTCATTCCTTCATGGATATTATGATTCAAATGTTTTGATTTGGAATGAGACACTGTGGAATGTTTTCAGATTATTCTCTTCAAGAACGTTTTTAATAATTATCATTTCAATTCCACTTCTTTTTTTATTGTGAATATATTCTTGAAACTGTGAGTTTATTTTTCTACACATAATTCATTATATATAGTTCCCATACTAAAATTTTATCATATAAAATCATTATTCCATAATTGTTATTGATATTGTTAGTTTCAATTTGAATTATTTCATCTTAGGGGATTTTAGTTAAATGTTACCAAGTAGAAAAAAAATTCATAACCAAATTTCTTTTCATAAGGTTATATTAATTCAATATTTTCATTCATATTCTATAATTGTGTTTCTAGTGAATTTTACTATATATTTATGTATATTTACAGTTGATACAGATAATGTACTCATTGATTTATTCCCACCCCAACATTAAAATATTTTTAAGGGTTTACATTACAATCAATTTTTTTTGGGATTATTTAAAATTATTTTTCCATTAAGAAAAAATGATTCGATAATTGTAAAATAAAACATTTAATTCTCTTATACTTTGGATATTAAGGACCTTTTAATTTTTTATTACCATTTTTCTATCATTTGTTATCCAAACTTTTTTAGAAAATATTTTTTAGAAAACTCGTGTTCATTAAAATCTTTATTCCAAGAACCATTTTTCCACTAAAAACATTGTTTTCTAAAAACATTATCACCAATGACATTAACATGATTTGGTTAGGAAATTATTTAAAAAAAATTAAAGGTTTTCAATGGAAACTTCTTATCACTTTCTGAAAAAGAATTATTCTGCCTTTTTTATGTGGAAAATGAATATTCTTTTTACATTATACAACAAGTACATATTTACACTATATAACTTGATATAATATTCCTTTTCAGTTTAAATGTTATCTTTGTAAGGAAAATTTTTTCCTAATTGATTTTATAGGAAAAGGTTTTTCAAAGCAAATGATATTTTACTAAATAATTATTTTAAAAGATCTTTTTATTTCTATAATTCAACGACAACAACCCTTTATTTTACAGGATTTTGGATATATTTTACTGATACCATACATATTCTTCCTCTAGATAGATAATAATTTATTTTCTATGTGCACTAATCACACTCACTAAAATGATTTATTTGTTACTCCCTTTGAAATATTTAATCTCTTATGATCATTAAACAATGAATTTTTACTAAATTGATAATTTAATTTATCATGGATATTGTTATTAACAAAATATTATAACATTTTACAAATTCTACCTATTTGATTGTTATTTCATTATTCTAGGATGAGTTCTTAAATATATATTATTTATCATACCCCTATTTTTATAAAGAATATTATATATTTTGGTTTTTCAATATGTGTAATGATTTGGATTGGAAATTTCAAGTGGATCCTAGAAATTATATTTCACCTCAATGCATTGATAGGTTCTCATAAGAGAAAAAACATCCTCAAATTAAATGGGATTCTATATATAGTATTAAACTATATTGTGATAACTCCTAACAATATAATATTTCATGATCCTCACAAATAAAGTCAATTAATAAATAATTTCCTTCAATTAGTGTTATTTTTTATTCATCCATGATATTTTTCATCGATATATCTATGAATCCATTTCATTTTAGTTCCATTGGTAAAATTTTATGTGTTTTAGTTTCTTACGTTTCCATATTTATTTCATAACAATTATTATTTTCAATGGAATGTGATTTCATTTATCATGCATTAATTTTTATTAAATTATTTTTTAGTCAATTGATATCATGACATGTGTGGTTAGTTATTTACATTCCAAGTTAATTTATTCATATTTATTCATAATTTATTCATCTAAACATTACCATTAATGAGAATTTTAGGTCACTATTATTATGTTTCATTTCCCCATGAATCCATAAAGAATCCCATGAAATATATATAGGGACATACAAGATGTAATAATGTTATCCTAAAAGTTATTAAAAATAAAACAATTATGTTGAAATTAGTGTAATAATTTTCAATACAAGACTCATGTATGTATTTGGTCTACCAAGACTACCAAAGAGATTGGTACTTTGGCATTTGATTCCTTATAACTATGACAATGTAATTTTTATAAAACACTTATTTAGGACTTCAAGAGTTGGTTCCGTACACATAATCTACATTTGAAATGGGTTCTATATTAGAAGATGGTAAAATTACTTTTTGCAAAACCTCAGGAAGTTACACCACCCACAATTTAGTGGTTTGGATGCAAGGAGATTGTACATTTTTTTAAAAAATCCCTTAATCGAAGGTCTAATGGGGAAAATAAATGAAAAATCATATCAAGAAAAATTGTAATGGGAAAGACTATGAAGTCACTATAGCGGAACATAATAATGATAATTAGGGGATATCAATCCTCACGATCATAGTTTGAAATTTAATGTAGGGGTTTTTATGAATAGGCTCTATGAAAATCTTATTATTCACCCCTTAGTAAAATTTGATGTGATTATAAAGATTTAATATATTTTTATACATATATTTTCTAATGAGGAAATCAAATTTCATATTATGAATCAAATAATGACCACATATAGATGGAATGATTAAATCAGACATCTAATTGAAATGATTTCATGTATCATAAGAACATTTTAAAGGTGGATTAAATGTTGGAAGTATACCTGGTTTTAATATGACTTCATTTTGTTGATGTTATTTGGGAATAAAAATTTTCATATGAGACAATATGAATGATTAAAATTATTTTCATGTTTATCATGGTAGGATATTAGATCATATCATTCTAGTCTTTGGGATTTTATGTTGGTGAGATATATTTTGTGGGATCCATAAGGTAAACTATTTATTTAATGAATTGAGTGGAACTTTTTTTGTTGATGGAAAACATATTCTATCAATTCTAGTTTTGGAAAATATTTATAGTATAATGTATTGAATTGTGTATCTTATAACCCATTAAAAGTCAATTTTAGTTCATTAGTGATGAAAAAAATCATCTTGAATATCCATTTCATGGGGTAAGAGATTTGATATAAGTGGAATTGATCAATGCTCAACCAACATAGAGAATAACTCATTTATAATGTAATGAAGTCATCTATGATTAATTTCTATATTAATTTGTCATGATAGTAAAAAAATCTTCTACTTTAGGAAATGGGCTTTGAAAAAAAAAATATTTTTTACATTCATTTAAGGTGAATCAATTATTTTTAACCCATAAAATATTATTGTTTTATGGGTGTTATCATTTTTGTGAAAATCTCTCAATAACTATATATTATCCCTTTGGAATAATTATTATCATCACTGTCCATATGTCTATATACTACTAATATCTTCTCTTCGAGGGACCTAGTTTTATGTTATTTCAAATGACCTTAATATTTCCATTTCCCAATATTCAAGTTGATGTTTCTAAAACCATTTTACGATGTGGGATTAAAAAATCTGTTTTTAGATAGAACGTCATTAATTATCATGATCAAGATCAAATAGTGAGGTTTCAACTTCTTAAATGGATGAATAATATAATTTTGTGATATTTTTAAATGAAATTATTATATATAACATATATGACTTGCAACATTGAGTCTACAAGAAAAGGAAAATATTATTAATTTAAATTGACCATTATAACTAAGAAATTGAATTAGAGGGTATGAGTAGGGTTAACATCATTATGAATTTTATTTATGTGAAGGTTTAGTTAACGAAAATATATTTATTAATGGTTAGTAAAAATTGAAAAAAATTGGGCATTCATTTTATGCATAAAAAATATATTCTCATTAAAGATGGATTTCATTTTTTATGGGGGAATATCATAAAATATTTATTCAAGTTTTATAAATTTTATATTAAAGAGATGATTTTCACTAAAAAAATTATCATATTTAAATAATCATAGGTCAGATTATAGATACTATTATTAATTATTTGATTTTTCAATGAATTATGAGAAACTGTTTTTTTGAAAATATAATTTTATTTAATGTATTTATAAATAAAATTTATATTTATTATTGTTATAAAAATATGTTTAGTTAATTTTGATAAAAAATATAAATATGGTCTTAAAAATGAATTGTTTTAAAAATTTTGATATAAAAATATTTTTTTATAATTTAATATATATTTATTTAAATTTTTTTAATGAATTTTGTGATTTAGGTTAAATTTATTTCATCCACTTATAGGAATTGAATATTGAAAATTATATTTCTTGTATTTAAAAAGGGGGTATAAATTAGGTAATCTGGTCTCTTTAACCTTTTGTCATAATAAATTATAACTATAGTAAATCTCCATTATCATAGTGAAGGTAAAATGTACTGATTAGGGATAAAACTAATATAATGTGATATCAAAATCATCCTAATACATTCCTTAAGGCCATTAGATTTGTTTTTTCATATAATCCCATACAAATTTTAAAAAAATGGCATTTTTATATCATTTTCCCTTCATAATAACATATAAAATATTTATGTAAATGATATTGTCCAAAAAATCCATCCCATGACTTCAATATCTCTTAAATTACTATATAATTTCAAAAGAATAAAAGTTCCATTAAAAACACTTTTTAAATATGGTTTTTTTTCATGGAGAATTGTTTATTATTTTTAAGAATTAAACAATTATATTAAATTCATATGCAAAACATGTAAAATATTTATTTATTTAACAACTAAATAATTTAAATAGTCTTAAGAACATGAAAAGTAATGTAATTTGTTTCAAATTTTTTGTCCCGTGAATTTTTCAGAAAATAATAACCTTTAGGGTAATTGTAATGGATTATGTACTGATTAAATTTTTTTATTTTTGTATAGAAAGGTCAATAAAAAAATATATTCAAAAACCACATTAATAATAATATTTTAAATTATTTAGAAAATATTAAATTTTTTAATGATTACAAAGTGGATAAGATATAAGGCCCCAGCCTTAAACCTTACTTATTCTTGAGTTATTACAAGATTACACATTGAAGATCTTTTCGGGTTTAGAGTTTTAGAGAATTAGATCAAAAAACATGCATTACATTCCACATATAAACAAAGTTGTTACATAAAGATAGTATTCTTCTTTTCCATCAATGGAAACATATTTAAAATAAAACATGGATTCATTCTTGACACTTCCTTGACACTATCATCATATCATGTACCTTTCCCTTGACCTGTGAAAAACATTTCAAAAAAACTTGGGATGAGCATAAAAAGCTCAGTAAGGGATATAAAAATTTGGAAAGGAAACATGGGTACATATATACATAAGAATGAAATCATACTTTTCCCATTAAACATAAGCACTTTAACATACCTCATCAAATCATGAATAAATCATAGAAATCATAAGACATAAAGGTAACTTGAGGCATTCATAACATTCTTACGTAGGGAGTAACCCTCTTGGTTACGTTTGGAATACCCATCACAGTATATTCGCTAAATCTATTTGGAGAAACCTTAACGTTTCACTCCATCGCATTACCCAATGCATTGGAGAGCTATATCGGGCTCACCCTCCCTTAGTTTATCACAGAACCACCCGTCTTCATAATAATGCCCAAGAACCATAACATAATCGTATCGCATAAAACATACATAAAAGAAACATAAAATTTCCACATTTCAATCAGAAGATATCAATACAACACATTGATATAATAAAAACATAATGAAAACCATTTTCAATACCAAAATAAAAGAAAAGTAAAACATGGTATTTATTTTTCTTTTAAAAAGAAGGTATGGCTTGTAGAGGAAGCCGAAACTCAAATAATGGTCACAGCGGCGGAGAAGTCATTGTCGCCGCATACGTACAACAAAAACATTCCATTTTTTCTTTTAGTAAATGCTTCGTATAAAAAAATATTCTTTTGACTAAACGTAAAAGTAAAAGGGGTTTATACACCGTATAAAAGAAGGTTGTGTATAAAACAAAATATAACTCAATGAAAGGAGATTGAGACGAAGTCCCATACCTCGGGTCCGACATGACTCGATCATTATTTAATGTACTGAATAATAAACTTGAGTTAATTTCTACTTTCTTAAGAACCCTTTTCAAGTTCATTATTCCTTTTATATCACTTATTTCCATGTTATGAACACTATGTAATTATTTAAGTTAATAACAGTCGTTTTAACGATCATTGGTACTTGAGTCAAAAATAAGCCCTTTATAATTACATGTTGTTCATGTATCCATTATATCCATCATGGTATTCATGATTTAGATATCATATATGTCATATATATCCAGTACATGCATGCATTTATAATATTACATAATCATTTAGAGGTAAGAAATGAAATGCACCGTTCATGGAGACGGTAAGCCGTACGTACGCATGAATGCTACTTTCATTTCTATTTCGTATTTTATAGAATGGAATCATAATGATATAAAGTTATACTATAATTCCAGTAAAATATCATATATAATAACATAGTTCCATCCTTTATACGTCCCACATATGGTATTTAACGAATAAAATAACTTTGAGGGGCGGTAGTCCACACTTCCTTAAATGAAGATATCGTGTTTACCCATAATGGAAACCATAAAGGTATGCCCAAAATGAAAAATACAGAAGCATAAGGAAAACATAAACATATTATATATCATATATAAATATATTGACATCTTAATGGCTAACTTTGAAGGTGTTGAAAGAATGTTGAACAATCATCATTTCGGGAGGCATAAATTCACCATCCACGGAAACAGTATGTTCTTTAACCATTAGATGTAGGTGTGTGTAATTGTAGCTCGAATCCTTCTTATAACAACATCCTAGTATATTGATGATACTGGATTTGTTACAAAAGAAATGAATAAAAATAGTTTAGGGGGTTGGATAAGCAAAATAAAACAAAAGGACTCAAGTGAAGACATTACCTTAAAATCGGGCAACTCCCTTTGGTTTGAGCTCAAAGGCTTTCTTTGGGAAGACTTATGCCCAATGTTAGGCATCAAGGAGTAATATAGTGAAGTGGAGAGAGACAATGGGCAGGGGTTGGCCGAGCCAAAGGCTTTGGGAGTGTGGGTAAGGAGGTAGAGGTGGGGGCCTTTTATAAGAGGAGAGGAGGGGCACTCTTGGAAAGTAATGAAATGTTACTTTATTTTAAAATTATTTTCGGATTCAAAAGGTCCCACATTGATATAATTCAAGTTTAAGGTGATAAGGTTTCTAAATACACCCATAAAATAGGTTTTGGACATGTGTAGTTCATAGATTTGACATTATCATTTCATTTTATTTAAATCCTTTATTAATGAGGTAATCGATGCACCATCATGATGTCATAATTAATTTAATTTATTTCAAGTCTAAAAATTATAAAAAAATACTATGATGTAGGAACTCCTTTTAGATTTCTAATGAATATTTATAATCAAAAATATGACTTGTATAACCCCATGTATAAAATTGTTTTAGTAAAACATCTCATGTTTGTGTCATTTTTACTTTAACATTAAATAAAAAATTATTTATGTCATTTCCCAACCAAAGTGGATCCATGGGGTCCCAAAGTTGACCCATGGATTTTCTTGGTCGTCCATGACACATACAAATAGGGTAGGACATGTGTCAAGCTCATCTCATATTATTAAAACATTATTTTTACCTCAAACTACACTAATTACCACTAATCGCGATTAAGAACATAAAAGTTACTATTCACCAAAAAATTATTTTAATCTCATTGAACCACATTTTACTTCTTAATGATAACCATGTATGTTGGATTTTTGAAAATCAAATCACAAAAGTGACAAAGTTTCATTTAAACGAAAAATCAGTTTCTGTAACTACCACTTAGTGGTTTCACTATTCATCAAAAATTGAAGTTTTTCAGAAAGATACTAAAACTTCACCCTAAGATATATTTGATATTCTGAATTCAAAAATTATTTCTATTTTAAAAAATTCAAAACATGTAAGTTGCATAAATTAATTTAATAACTAATTCCCGATGTCATGACAAATAGCGTGTTTTTATGAAACAATAAGTATCAAAAGATTGACACTAGTTTAAGTCCAATTTCAAAGTGAAATTGATTCCAATGACCGCCATTGGATAAAATGGTAAAAATATATTCTAATTTCACTTCAAAACCAATTCAAAAGATAATGTAATCATATATATAAATAATATTAAAAAGATGTTTTGAATTAAAATACAACACCTTAACTATTCATTAAAAAATGAACTTTATCAGAAAAATACCAAAAATTCACACAAAGTAAATTTTGATGTCCCAATCATAAATAATAAGTTTATTTTGACAAACATAGCTTATAAAATTGTCAAAATATAGATTTAAAAAGGTTTTTCCATCAAAAGGTTGTAAAACAATCTTTTAAGAATATTAGTGTATTCCATGCATAAGATTGTATTTATTTTCATTTTAAGCCTCTAAAACATTATCTTAATCATTAATAGACATAGATAAAAATATAAATTATTCATTACTTACTTGGGATGTTACATAAGATATGTTTGTTAATTTAATTCTTTTGAAATTTACATTTAAATTGTCTCTTAATAAGTAAAATTATTACCGTTCAATAAAAAAACATTGCTACCACAGTTAAGTTTAAAATTTGTTAACTAAGGTGTTGATCCAAAAGATATGTTTAATATAAGAAATTAACCATTCCAGATTTTATAATATGATATGATTTCAACCCCAAACTACATTATATTTACATTTCAATCAATTTTTTCCATGTTATTATTAATTAATTTATTGTATTTCTATCATTTAAGAAATTCTAAATGTCCCCCTTAACTCTGTTATAAAAACTAACCTCATACCCTCCCATCATGAGGCCTCTTCAGCCTTCTAAATTGACCAACCCAAATAAAAATCCTTTCTTTGAATATTTTCAACATTCTATGGTATTTGTTTCTCTCAAAGACCAGCCCTATTATCCATACATGATGATTTAAAGGATTATTTTAAAAGAATAAGCAGTTTGACTAAGTAAGGAATAAGTAAAATATTTGTTAAAGGATTTGAAATCACATTTATTTTTATGAGATCCTTCTAGTCCTTGTACTCTCATTCCCAGTCAGAACCTTGTTCTGTTGTAATCCTCTTCTAATGTCCTCCTCCGGGCTACCTCCAGTCCTGGTAATCTCATCCCCAGTAAGCATTGTCCATCGTGTTCACCAAATACAACAAGGTGTGGGCATATCCCATGTAGGGGTGTCTATAACGATACTCAGTAGGGACCTTGAGACCCTCGATGGTCTCACGAACCCACAAATGATAAACAACAAAGCAGGAAAACATCTGACAACCCTAATTATGTATATTCCCAAACATATACCTATATTATCAAGAATACCCATCTCATTAATGAGGAAACAAAAGGCCGAACTCTTAGCCCAAAGCTCAATTGTTCCACAAAGGAAGGAATACCATGAAGGATACACCACAATTGTATGTACCACAAAGGTAATGCCACAACGGTATCACAACGAAGGTAAGTACCATAATGGTATGCCACATAGAAGAATACCACATTTCTATCACCAGGAAGGTATGTACCACAAAGTTATGCCACACAGAAGAATACAACAATGGTTTAACCATAATGGTAAGTACCACAAATGTATGTCACATAGAAGAAGACCACAAAGGTATCACCATGACAAAATGTACCACAAAGGTATGCCAGACAGAAGAATACCACAAGGGTATCACCACGAAGGTAAGTACAACAAAGGTACACCACACAGAAGATTACCACATAGGTAAAGACTCAGATCACACCAGGTATAACATTGGTATGGTAGTGAAGAGGATTATTTGTAACTACTGAATCAGCTTACTCTGTTAAGAGGAAGACCCACAAAGGGTCCTAAATCAATAGACCCACGTAGGATCCTAAATCATCAGACCCACATAAGATCCTAGTACATCATCCGACCCATATAGGATCCTAGTTCAACAGACCCACAAAGGATCATAGAGTAGTCCCGCATGGATTCCTAGAGCGTATCCATGTGGGACCTGCAATCACAGTCCAATGGAGGATCCTAAAGCACATAACCACATATGATCCCTTTCTCATATTACAACCAGTTATAGGGTTTCCGCACTATGCTCTCTTGGTTCCATGAGGATTCACTCTTCACGCCATAGGTCCATACTCCAACTTCCAAAAAGTTCAATGAAGAATTATCCCAAAGGACCTTCATGTAAAGGGGTCTCAACATAATAGAAGGTGCGTCAATCAAGCGCCCGGTCTGTATGTTATTGGCTTTTTAGTCTCGATGGCCCGGTTGGATTCATGTTCGATCCAATTCAGTCATACCCCAACATTATAAAAAACCCATTTGGGGTATACCAAAATCATTGTCGTGATCAAAGGTTTCCAATTTCATAGACGGTTTGTCAAACGGATGCGTATAACTCATTATATGGCCAAAAGAATGAAAATGGTCGAAGTTGGTCATGGTCCGGTCCGACCCGGTCGGCCCAGCCCGGTCCGAGCCGACCCAGTCCGACTCGGGTCTGGCCATGGGTTTGACCTGGGAAACTGGGTCCATCTCGGCTTGCTGGGATCATAGTGTGGTAGCCCGCTAGGCTCGCGGTATGGTGGACCATCATGTGGCATCCCGCTGAGCGGCGTCCCATGGTGTTGCGGCCCACCGTGGCTGGCTGGATGACCGTAAACCTCCTCTGAATGGAATTTTCACGTGTCGTGACTTCACTGGCGGCCACCGGTGATCAGGTTGCTATTCCCTCGTTGTTGTGGCACATGGTCATTGGTCCTGCACACCGAGAATCACAGTCGTGAGCCGCCTTCCCCTTCTTATGGCCAGTCGGAGTGTCAGCCGCCACCCTTGCTCCATTCTGGCCAACGGGTCGCGGCTCTTCTCCGGCGGTGCATTTGGGTCGCCGCCTATTTGTGGTCGGCCGTGGTGCTGGTGGCAGCCCTCGAATCCCACCAGTTCTAATTTCTGGCACCGGTCTCCATCCTCCTCCACTATAGAGAACACCCCAAAAACAACAAGGGTTGAGGAGAGGTCAAGCCATGTTTTTTTGGCACACACCCCCCACGATAGGGCAGCAGAAAGCGACTCAATAAATTGTGAATCATTAAGAATTTTAAGAATAGGTAAGAGGATATTCATTAAAAGAAACCCTACCTTGAAGGATCCAATATAGGACGAGCGAGGAAGAACATGAATTCGTTGAAGAGCATCAGTGTTCGTCGCTCCAGCATGGCGCTTCTGATCCAGGCTCGGGGTCAGTTCCTTATTCTTCGTTGGAGTAAGATATTCATCAGAGAAGTAATCTTCATTGGAGAATAAGAGTTCCTCTAAATTCTCTAATGCTTTGGTAACCCTCTCCAACGATTTTCCCCCAACCCAATAAAAATAATATCCAACTTATTAAAATAATGTTCACCATTAATTATGATGAGGTTGGAATTATTAATTTAGGGAAAATCAAAAATCACCTTCGTCTTTGAAGAGGGATTTAAAGGGGGTCAGTTTGTCCCCATCATTAATAATTCAATTTGGGGGAGTTTCCTAGCATTTTTGGTCCCCACCACCGCACAAACAAATTGGGAAGTTTAAAAGACAAAATAAAAGTTGTTCTTTATTTTATTTTTATTCTTTTAACTCTCCCATGAAATTCATGAAAACTAACCTTCACCCTCAACCTACTACAGTCATGGTGAAGGTCTCCTTAAGATAATATCAGCCCAGTGAGTTAATGGTGCCCTTAGATTTCACTTTTTAGTAGTGGTTGAAAAGTTATATAATGTCTCTCACGCATTTACTGAACGAATCCTAAAAAGTTTAGAAAAACTATAACAGTCACCCTTGACCTACACCGGTTAAGGATAGGCTCTCTCTAAGTGAAAAAATCCCCAACGAACCCAGCGGTACTCTTGGATTTTCATGTTGAGTTACCATTTAAATGTTATAAATTTTATAATAAAATAATTTTCACTTAATTATTTTATTTACAGCCAAAAACATACTTTAACTGGATGCCCACACTATTAAATGTTAGTATCTGTCTAAAGAGAGTATACCCTCACGAGTTTAGTAGTGGTTTCATATTTTTATTCTAAGTTCTTGTTTTTTGAGTTATAAGCATTTCAAAAATAAAATAATTTATTTAATTATTTTATTTACGGTTATTCCATTTTTGGGTTTTCTCATAGGAGGCATTCGCCGACAAAACATAAGTCGCCTATAGGGTAATCCCAGCTTCCTAAAAGCAGTGGTGACATCGGATTTCTGATCTGAGTTACCATTTTTGTTTTATTCTTCTTTTTCTAGAAAACAACATAAGCATTCTAATTTAAACATAACTAAACTTTAACGGATCCTTCCAGGCAACCCGGGCCACGAAATCATGCACCGTCAGATTTCACGGTCTCTAAAAAATTCCATAGTATTAAAAAAATTATAAGTAATTTCCAGGACATTACATTGTCCCCATATTAGGGCTTTAAATCTCGGAAAGCCACAGGAAAAGGAAAACAACCAAAAAATGGTACTGAGCATGATTCTGAGCCTCCCGGTCCCATGTCATATTCTAGAGGGTCTTATGATACTAGCATATGCGCCCAATAGGTATTGACCGCCCATGAAATACCTACTCCTATAGATCCTCAATCTCCCCTGAAACCTCCAAAAACATCACCCAATCCATGATGTCCAGCTCATTGTGGTCGATGGCGTCAGATTGGTCATGCATTTATCTCCTCAGATGGGATACATGGAAGACTTCATGCACCTTCTCCAACTGTGGTAGAAGGGCGTGGTGATATGCCACATCACCAACACTACTATGGACCTGAATGTGTCTGATGAACCTCAAAGGTAACTTGCCGCCCCGACCAAATCTCTACAAAACTTCATCGGGGTGAGAACCGTAGTAAGACGTGGTCACCATCCTCACACTCCAGATGTCTTTGTATCCTATCATCATAAGACTCATCCCCGCTCTATGCAATCTTCATCCACTCATAGATGATCTACACCTTCTCCGTGGTAGCCTATATCGTATTTGGTTCCTTGAGTGATGACTCCCCTAGGTCACTCCATTACAAAGGCGATATGCAAGGTCATCCGTACAACCCCTAAAAAGGTGAAATCCCAATGGTGGGGTGATAGCTGTTGTTGTATGAAAACTCTACCATGAGAAATTGATCCTCTCATTTATGACCGTTGTTAAGGATGCAAGCATGTAGCATATCCTCGAGGGTCTGAATGATCTGCTTAGTCTAGCCATCCGCCTGAGGATTGAAGGTAGTTTCCAAATAAAGTTCTGTCCCAAAAGCCTCCTGCAACCCCTTTAATTACCGTAAAGTGAAATGTTCCTCACCATCAGAGAAAATCGTTGAGGGGACTCCACGTTGTAACATCCCAGGTAAATAAAGAATAATTCATTTTCATATTTATTAATATTTGTGAATTAAATTTTAATTTTACTTTTAAGGGGTTGTTATGTTCGTTAGCGTACCCGATACGCAACAATGAGTTTCTTTGATATCTTACATTGCACACTAGTAATAAAATAATATTATTTTAAATGGTAGTTAACACATAGCCGTTGTATTGGCGGGAATGAATAGAAATAACAAAAATATGATTATATATAATTTTTAAATGTTTTTACATTTATCCAATAAAAGAAAAGGGCTTAAAATAAGAAAAGAATTCCATTTTATGCAAATATACTCTAACATTCACTAAAGGTCGACTTATCGCCTTTTGATGGTGAACCGTCTTGAAATATAGTTTTGGTCACTCTTATACATTCTATTGGACCAAACAAAATTCTTCTTTAGAATCGGGGAATCAGAATTTACATTGTGTAAATTTTTGGTATTTTTCAGATAAAGTTCATTTTTTAATGAATAATGAAAAATGTTGTATTTTAATTCAATAAGTCCTTTTAATATAATTTGTTTATATGATTAGATTATATTTTGAATTGGTTTTATAGTAAAATTATAATATATTTTTACCGTTTAATGCAATACTGGTCGTTGGAATTAATTCCACATTGAAATTGGACTTAAACTAGTGTCAATCTTTTGATACATATTGTTTCATAAAAACAAGCTATTTGTTTTGATAGCGGGAATTAATTAATAAATTAATTAATGTAAATTATATGTTTTTAATTTTGTAAAATAGACATAATTCTTGAATTCGGAATATCAAATATTGCTTAGGGTGATGTTTTTGTATTTTTTCAAAAAACTTCAATTTTTGATGAATACTGAAACCACTAAGTGGTACTTAAAAAAACTGATTTTTCGTTTATATGAAATTTGACAACTTATGTGTTTTGAATTTAAAAAATCTGACATGCATGGTTGTCATTATGAAGTAAAATGTGCTTCAATGTGATTAAAATAATTTTTTGGTGAATAGTAACTTTTATGTTTGTAATCCTGATTAGAGGTAATTAGTGTAGTTTAAGGTAAAAATAATGTTTTAATAATATGAAATGACCTAGACACATTTCCTTCCCTTATTGGATGTGTCATGTCCGACCAAGAAAATCAATGGGTAAACCTGGGGACCCCATGGAGCCACTTTGGTAGGAAAATGACATTAATACCTTTTTTATTTAAAGTTTAAATAAAAATGTCAAAAACGTGAGTTGTTTTACTAACACAATTTTTAAATGGGGTTATACAAGTCATATTTTTTAATATAAATATTCTTTAGAAATCTATAAAGATTTACTTCATCGTGAGATTTTTTTATAATGTTTAGACACTAAATAAATTAAATTATTTATGACACCATGATGATGCAGCGATTACCTCATTATTTAACGATTTAAATAAAATGAAAAGATAATGTAAAATCTAAGACCGACACATGTAAAAAACCTATTAGATGGTTGGATTTCAGTGTATTAGCACCTTATCCTCAAAATATTTAATTTTGGGACCTTTTAAATCCGAAAATCATTTTATAATAAAGTAGCCGTTTTTAACTTTCCAAGAGTGCCCCTCCTCTCCTCTTATAAAAGGCCCCCACCTCTACCACCATAACCACACCTCTCAAGCCTTTAGCTCAGTCAAACCCTATCCATTTTTCTCTCCACATCCCTCTATTTCTCTCTGTAGCCTCACTTTGGGCAGAAGTCTTCCCACTGAAGCCTTTGAGCTCAAATCAAAAAGAGTTACCCGTTTTAAAGGTAGTGTTTTCTCTTGTGTTATTATGATTTTTTTTGATTCTCCAACCCTCTAAACTCTTTTTATTCCTTTATATTGTAACAACAACAGTATCTTATATATACTAGGATGTTGTTATAAGGAGGATTCGAGATACACTTACACACACCTACATGTAATGGTTAAAGAACATACTGTTTCTGTGGATGGCGAATTTCTGCCTCACGAAACGATGATTGTTCCACACTCATATAACACCTTCAAAGGTGGCCATTAAGATGTCACTAAATTTATATATGATATATAATATGTTTATTTTTTTACTTAAACTTCTGTATTTTTCATTTATGACATACCTTTATGGTTTCCATTATGGGTAAACGTGATATCTTCATTTTAGGAAGTGCGGAATACCACCCCCTCAAAGTGATTTGATTCGTTAATACCATATGTGGTACGTATAAAGGATAGATTTAATGATATTATATATGATAAAATACTGTAATTATAATACTATTATGTATCATTATGTTTTAATTCCATTAAATATTAAATAGAAATGTATGTAGCGTTCATGCGTACGTACGGCTTACCGTCTCCATGAACGGTGCATTTCATTTCTTACCTCTAAATGTTATGTAATATTATAAATTCATGTATATAATGGTTATATATGATATAATGATATATACATCATGATTATAACTTTGTATATAATGGATACATGAACAACATTTAATTATAGAGATCATATTTTTGACTCAAGTACCAATGATCGTTAAAATGACCGTTATTAACTTAAATAATTGCATAGTGTTCATGACATGGTAATAAGTGATATAAAAGGAATAATGAACTTGAAAAAGGTTCTTATGCAAGTAGAAATTAACTCAAGTTTATTATTCAGGACATTAAAGAACGATCGAGTCATGTCGGACCCCAAGTATGGGACTTCGTCTCAATCTCCTTTCATTGAGGAATATTTTGTTTTATACACAACATTCTTTTATATGGTGTATAAACCCCTTTGACTTTTACGTTTACTCAAAAGGAATCTTTTTTATACAAAGGGTTTTACTAAACGACAAAAGGGAATGTTTTTGTCGTATGTATGCGGCAACAACGACTTCTCTGCTGTCGTGGCCATTATTTGAGTTTCAGCTTCCTCTACAAGCCATAACTTTTTTTAAAATGTAATATAAATACCATATTTTATTTTAATTTTATTTTGGTATTGAAAATGGTTTTCATAATGTTTTTATTATATCAATGTGTTGCATTGATATCTTGTGATTGATATGTAGAAATGTTATCTTTCCTTTATGCATGTTTTATGTGATATGATTATGTTATGGTTCTTGGGCATTGTTATAAAGATGAGTGGTTCCGTGATAAAATAAGGGAGGGTGATCCTGATATAGCTCTCCAATGCATTGGGTAATGCGGAGGGGATAAACATTGAGGTTTCTCCGAAGATATTTAGGGAATATATTGTGATGGGTATTCTAAACGTAACCAAGAGGGTTACTCCCTACATAAGAATGTTATGAATGACTCAAGTTACCTTTATGTCTTATGATTTCATTGATTTATTCATTATTTGATGAGGTATGTTAATGTGCTTATGTTTTATGGGTAACGTATGACTTCATTCTTATGTATATATGTACTCATGTTTCCTGTCCATATTTTTATATCCCTTACTGAACTTTTTATGCTCATCCCATGTTTTTGAAATGATTTTCACAGGTCAAGGGAAAGGTACATGATATGATGATATTGTCAAGGAAGTGTCAATATAGAATCCATTTTTTATTTTAAATATGTTTCCCTTGATGGGAAAAATGAATACTATATTTTATGTAACCACTTTGTTTAAATGTGGAATGTAATTCATGTTTTATGATCGAATTCTCTAAAACTCTAAAACTGAAAAGATCCTCAACGTGTATTCTTGAAGTAACACAAGATTAAATGATGGTTAAGGCTGGGGCCTTATAGTTGGTATCAAAGGTCAGTTTAGACAACATTAGGAGTTAGAAAATTTTTAAATTAAAAATTAATTTATGTTATGATTGAAATGATATAGCATTTACATATTACCACGTTGCTTCACCTAAGATATTTTTCTAATAATAATGGATTTCCATTGAGGAAACAAAGAAGCTTTTCTAGGAAGGCATACAGAGTATAATGACCTTTCGAATCAGCAACCAGAGATGGTTAGAATCAGAATTGAGCAGTTTACGGCACTGATGGCTCAGTTGAATCAGGCTGTTAACGAAGGTTTGTTAAAAAAATTTACTATTATCTTGTCCAATGACAAAGCTAACTCAGAAGGGTGTTAAGTTTATCTGGTCAAAAGAATGTGATGATTGTTTTCAGGAACTGAAAATAAGTTTGGTGAATGATCTGGTTTTGGCACTACCTTCCAGGAATGGTGAGTTTGTTATATACAGTGATGCTTTGTTGAAGGGACTTGGTTGTGTCCTTATGCTGAATGACCAGTTAATTGCATATGCTTCACGTCAGTTGAAAACTCATGAGGTAAATTACCCTACACATTACTTGGAATTAGCTATTATTGTTTTTGCTCTAAAACTTTGGAGGCATCATTTGTATGGAGTAAAGTGTGATATATATACTGATCATAAAAGTTTAAAATATATATTCACTCAGAAATAATTGAACATGAGACAGAGGAGATGGCTATAATTAATCAACGATTATGATTGTACAATTCATTACCATCCGGGAAAAGAAAAGAAAGTGGTTGATGCTTTGAGTCGAAAAAGTAATGCTTCATTAACCATGATATGTTTGGAATGAGATCCTTTGGTTTTTGATTGGATGAACTTTGGCATAAAAGTTTTTGGTGCAGGAAGTTCTTCTGTTTTGTTTCCGGTGTCAGTGAGATCATCCCTATCAGACAGAATTAAGCAAGCGTAGATGAAAGACAATGGGTTGCAGAAAAAGGTAGAGTTGGTTCAGAATGGTAAGTTGATTGAATTCAACATTGATAATGATTGTGTTTTGAGATTTGGGAAGAGATTGTGTGTTCCTTGTGATTCACAGTTGAAGAGAGAGTTGTTATGTGAATCTCATAGTTCTCCATTTTCAGTTTATCCAGGAAGTAATAAGAAGTATAGAGATCTTCGGGAGTATTACTAGTGGGATGGAATGAAAAGGGATATTGCTGATTTTACTATGAAGGGTTTGACCTGTGAACAGGTTAAAGTAGAGTGGAAGTTACTGAAACGGATGCATCAGCCTTTACCAGTGCCAATGTGGAAATGGGAAAAAATATCCATGGACTTTGTTGTGGGATTACCGAGGACATCTCGAGGTAATAATGCAATCTGGGTTATTATTGATCCTTTCACTAAATCTTCTCATTTCCTTGCTATAAGAGATACTTTTTCCCTAGATCAACTTTCCCATTTGTATCTTAAAGGGATAGTCAGGTTACATGGAGTTCCACTCTCAATTGTATCTGATCGTGATCCTAGGTTCACTTCTAACTTTTGGAAAGGCCTTCAGAATTTGTTGGGTACTGAATTATATTTTAGTACAACTTTTCATCCTCAATCAGATGGGCAGTCAGAACAAACAATTCAGACATTGGAGTATATTATACGTGCTTGTTCAATGGATTATCAGGGATGTTGGGACCAAAATCGTTCTTTGGTTGAGTTTTCATATAATAACAGATTTCGTTCCAGTATACTGATGGCTCCGTTTGAAGAATTATATGGAAAATGCTGTCGAAATCTAGCTTTTTGGGATGAAGTAGGTGAAAGGAAGCTGATGGGACCAAAATTGGTAGAAGATATGGAAGAAAAAGTTCAGTTGAATCAAAAACACATGAGAACAGCTCAGAACAGACTGAAAAGTTATGCGCATAACCATAGGAAGGATCTATCTTTCGAGGTAGGTGATCATGTTTTTCTCAAAGTTTCACCATGGAAAAGTGTGATGCGCTTTGGTAATAATGCAAAGCTAAGTACAAAGTTCATTGGACCATATGAAATTCTGGAAAAAGTTGCATCAGTTGCATACAGACTGGAATTACCTCCTAGTTTATCTCAGGTACACAATGTTTTTCATGTTTCGATGTTGAGAAAGTATATGCCAGATCCATCTCATGTTTTGGGCCCAGAGGTAGTTATGTTGGAAGAGAATATCTCTTATGAACAACAACCAATCCAAATTCTTGACCGACGAGAGAAACTATCGCGAAAAAAGGTAATACACCAGGTAAAGGTTTTGGGTAAAAACCATATGGTTGAAGAGGCAACATGAGAATCTGAAAATGCAATGAAGGATAAATACCCCCACTTATTTTGATAAGTGAATAAAATTGCGAGGACGAAATTCCCAAAAGGGGGGAAGGTTGTAACATCCCAAGTAAATAAAGAATAATACAATTTCATATTTATTAATATTTGCGAATTAAATATTAATTTTACTTTAAAGGGGTTTCTATGTTTGATAGCGTACCCGATACGGAATAATGAGTTTCTTTGATATCTTACGTTGCACACTAGTAATAAAATAATATTATTTTAAATGGTAGTTTACACATAGTCATTGTATTGGCAGGAATGAATAGAAATATCTAAAATATGATTATATATGTTTTCTAAATGTTTTTACATTTATCCAATAAAAGATAAGGGCTTAAAATAAGAAAAGAATTCATTTTGAGGCATATATACTCTAACATTCACCAAAGGTCGACTTATCACCTTTTGATGGCGAACCGTCCTTAAATATAGTTTTGGTAACTCTTATACATTCTATATGACCAAACAAAATTCTTCTTTAGAATCGGGAAATCAAAATTTACTTTGTGTAAATTTTTGGTATTTTTCCGATAAAGTTCATTTTTTTAATGAATAGTGAAAATGTTGTATTTTAATTCAAAACCAATTTTTAATCTAATTTGTTTATATTATTATATTATCAATTGAATTGGTTTTAGAGTGAAATTAGAGTATATTTTTACCATTTAATCCAATATTGGTCGTTGTAATTAATTCCACTTTGAAATTGGACTTAAACTAGTGTCAATCTTTTGATACATATTGTTTTATAAAACCACGCAATTTGTTTTAACAGTGGAAGTTAATTAATAAATTAATTAATGTAAATTATATTTTTTTAATTTTTTAAAATATAAATAATTTTTGAATTTTTAATATCAAATATAGTTTAGGGTGATGTTTTGGTATTTTTCTAAAAAACTTCAATTTTTGATGAATAGTGAAACCACTAAGTGGTACTTAAAAAAACTGATTTTTCATTTAAATGAAATTTTACCACCTCTGTGTTTTGAATTTCAAAAATCTGACATACATGGTTGTCATTAGGAAGTAAAATGTGGTTCAATGGGATTAATATAATTTTTTGGTGAATAGTTACTTTTATGTTTTTAATTGCGATTAGAGGTAATTAGTGTAGTTTAAGGTAAAAATATTGTTTTAATAGTATAAAATGACCTATACACATGTAATAACCTTATTTTATGTGTCATTGCCGACCCAGAAAACCCATGGGTCATCTTGGGGACCCCATGGAGCCACTTTGGTAGGAAAATGACATTAATACCTTTTTATTTAAAGTTAAAATAAAAATGTCACAAACATGAGTTGTTTTACTAACACAATTTTTAAATGGGGTAATACAAGTCATATGTTTGAATATAAATATTCATTATAAAGATAAAAAGATTTCCTACATCATTAAATTTTTTTATAATTTTTAGACACTAAATAAATTAAATTATTTATGACACCATGATGATGCAGCGATTACCTCATTATTTAACGATTTAAATAAAATGACAAGATAATGTAAAATCTAAGACCTACACATGTCAAAACATATTGGATAGGTGTATTTATAACAACTAAAACCTTATCATAGAAATATATAATTTTGGGACCTTTTAAATCCGAAATTCAGGTTATAATAAAGTAACATTTTATAACATTCCAATAGTGCCCCTCCTCTACTCTTATAAAAGGCCCCCACCTCTACCACCGTACATACACCTCTCAAGCCTTTAGCTCGGCCAAAACCTATCCATTTTGTCTCTCCACATCCTTCTCTTACTCCTTGAAGCCTCACTTTTGACAGAAGTCTTCCCAAGGTAGCCTTTGAGCTCAAATCAAAAAGAATTACCCGTTTTAAAGGTAGTGTTTTCTCTTGTGTTCTTATTTTTTATTTTGCTTCTCCAACCCTCTAAACTCTTTTTATTCCTTTATTTTTTAACAACACCAGTATATTCAATATACTAGGATTTTTTTATAAGAAGGATTCGAGCTACACTTACACACACCTACATCTAATGCTTAAAGAACATACTGTTTCTGTGGATGGAGAATTTCTGCCTCACGAAACGATGATTGTTCAACACTCATATAACACCTTCAAAGGTTTTCATTAAAATGTCACTACATTTATATATGATATATAATAAGTTTATTCTTTACTGAAGCTTCTGTATTTTTCATTTATGAAATACCTTTATGGTTTCCATTATGGGTAAACGCGATATCTTCATTTTAGGAAGTGTGGACTACCGCCCCCTCAAAGTGATTTGATTCGTTAATACCATATGTGGTATGTATAAAGGATATATTTAATGATATTATATATGATACAAAACTTGAATTATAATACTATTATGTATCATTATGTTTAATTCCAATAAATATGAAATAGAAATGGAAGTATCGTTCATGCATACATATGGCTTACCATCTCCATTAACGGTGCATTTCATTTCTTACCTCTAAATGATATGTATTATTAATAATTGCATGTATATACTGGATATATATGATATATATGATATATACATCATTAGAATAACTCTGGATATAATAGATACAAGAAAATATTGTAATTATAAAGAGCATATTTTTGACTCAAGTACTAATGATCGTTAAAACCAGCGTTATTAACTTAAATAATTGCATAGTGTTCATGACATGGTAATAAGTGATATAAAAAGAATAATGAACTTAAAAAGGTTATTAAGAATGTAGAAATTAACTCATGTTTATTATTCAGGACATTAAAGAACGATCGAGTCATGTCGGACCCGAGGTATGGGACTTCATCTCAATCTCCTTTCATTGAGGCATATTTTGTTTTATACACAACATTCTTTTATATGGTGTATAAACCCCTTTGGATTTTATGTTTACTACAAAGGAATATTTTTTATACAAAGCATTTTACTAAATGACAAAAGGGAATGTTTTCATCATACGTATGAGGCGAGAACGACTTCTCCGCCCTTGTGACCATTATTTGAGTTTCAGCTTCCTCTACAAGCCATAACTTTTTTGAAAATGAAAAATAAATACCATGTTTTTATTTTCTTTTATTTTTTTATTGAAAATGGTTTTCATAATGTTTTTATTATATCAATGTTTTGTATTGATATCTTGTGATTCAATTGTGGAAATGTTATGTTTCCTTTATGCATGTGTTATGTGATACGATTGTGTTATGGTTCTTAGGAATTTTTATGAAGACTGGTGGTTCCGTGAAAAACTAAGGGTGAGTGAGCCCAATATAGCTCTCCAATGCATTGGGTAACGTGAAGGGGTTAATCATTTAGGTTTCTTCTAAGAGATTTAGGGAATATACTATGATGGGTATTCCAAACGTAACCAAGAGGGTTACTCCCTACGTAAGAATGTTATGAATGCCTCAAGTTACCTTTATGTCTTATGATTTCTATGATTTATTCATGATTTTATGAGGTATGTTAAAGTGCTTATGTTTTATGGATAAAGTATGATTTCATTCTTATGTATATATGTACTCATGTTTCCTTTCCATATTTTTTTATCCCTTGCTGAGCTTTTTATGCTCATCCCATGTTTTGAAATGTTTTTCATAGGTCAAGGGAAAGGTACATGATATGATGATAGTTTCAAGGAAGTGTCAAGATAGATCCATGTTTTATTTCAAATATGTTTCCGTTGATGGGAAAAATGAATACTATCTTTTATGTAACCACTTTGTTTAAATGTGGAATGTAATGCATGTTTTATGATCTAATTCTCTAAAACTCTAAACCTGAAAAGATCCTCAACGTGTATTCTTGAAGTAACTCAAGATTAAGTGATGTTTAAGTCTGGGGACTTATACACGTAGCCACACATTCTTTTGCACATAGAGGTGTCTCACACTCTCTACTGAAACCTACTCTATGATTGTTATGCAGTGGGCCGACATTGTGAGTCGGTCGACGATAACCTATATAGAATCATGACCCTTGGATGTACATGGATGTCCGGTCATGAATTCAATGGATATCCCATCCCACTTCCACTCTGGGACCTTTAAAGGCTGAAATAAGTCTGTTGAAACCTGTTGCTCTACCCTCCGTTGTTGACAAATGAGGCACTGTGAGACAAAGTCTGATACTACTTTCATCCTTCCTCGCCACTAGTGCTGACGCCGGAGGACCTGATACATCTTCACCAGTCTTGGATATTATGCTAAAGGGGACATATGGAGCTCCCTCAACACATCCTTCTATATTGCCACCAAAACCACAGTATGTCCTCTGAAATGGATGATGTGATTTCCTCCTCAAAAAATCCATCAGGTGTCTATCCTGTGGATATCTGAGTATGTCGGGCCTCGCAGTCAGTGTCCCCACGCTATACCTCCCTGAACCGCTGATGAAGTGGGGGAGTGACTATAAGATACTGATGATAGGATACTCCATCTCATTCCATGCAGAATATCCATTAAGCGGCTAGCTACTTTGTCGCCTCACTCAGCAACTGCAGGCCAGACCTCCTGGTGAGTGCATCTTCTACCATGTTTCCCTTCCCATGAGTATAGACTATCTCTAATTCATAGTCTGGGAGGAACTCTAGCCACTCTCATCGGGATCTAAAAACTCAAAACTCCCACTCCCATGATGTTAAGGTTGTTCAACTCAAGAGTGATTGGCTTCACCATCCATTGCATGAGTTTATCCTGTGCTTCCTAGGTTTCCTTCTATGCCTACTAAGGAAAACCTCATCCCAACATTGTAGATAAACCACAATATTTTTGACTAATACAGTCATTTTGAGTATGAATATGTGGATGTCCAGTCATACCCAAACTAACGTCATAAGTCCTCGATGATGCCAACAAGATGATCCAACTGAAACTCTCACCTCAATAGTTAGATCATGCCTTCAGTGTAAGTGTGGTTATTGAGTCTCCTCCGAAATGTATCTCTAGACATGAGGGTCAATTATTTGGTTTAACTAGAAACTCTAGGTCTTGGAAAAGATTCGTGGAAGGAAGGAATGATTGGTACCTATGTATATTGATATGGAAGCTAGTAGATGACACAATGTGTTCCTTGAATAATTCCTAGATCCCTTGGGTGGCACTCCCTGACCGCATGCAGCTACTCTCTTTTCTGGTCCTCCAGCTCCCTGATCCTAGCGAGGACCACAATGGCGGGTGGTTGTAACATGTTGAAAAATACACCACCTCATGCTGCTCCCCTAGCTCTGCATCCATGTCTGTAGCCATGAATATTCTTCTACCCCTAACACTTCTTCTTCTCAAAACATTTTTACATGCCCAAGTCTCTGAGACTGGCACCAATTTTCTGTTTTCCCACTACTAACATTAAGTGGTTGTATCTACTCATCTAATGAACATTAAACCACAAAGGTACTCTATAGCAGTCCAACATAAGTAAGAATGCAAAGATGAATAGTACTAGCTCGGATGTCCTTAAACACAATGTGCTCGAATGCCCGAGCCCTGTAACACTATTCGTATCATATTCATCGAGTACCATGAATGATCAGTACATCTCGATGAATACTCAGCTACCAAAATGTCATCCTACCAATGTTGTAGATGCTCTAGAGATCTCTCAGATACCTCATCAATCTAGTCCTTGGCCACCTATGAGTTGAGGTCACCTTGGAACCTGAGGGGAATCTGATGTTGACTTATGTGTAAGGCACTATTCCAATATGTGTCCTCTACCGGTACCACCGGTTGTAACTGCTGACCAATAGGAAATGATATAGCTGACACACTACCTGAAGGTACTCTCTTGTGTAATGGTCTATGTACTGAAGCTTCATCACTATGGAGACATTCCTCATGGTCACTCATTGAAAAAGGCTAGTAGTTAAGATCACTATCTGCTCTACTAGTGTCTCAACAAGGGGGAAAACTCTAGAAACCACCTCCAACCATTCCTCAGCTACAAGGGGAACAATCTCGCATCGAAACCTTGGAGGTATCTGTTGTGGGAACTCATGAAACACTCTCAGTCAGCGTGCACTATCTGCCAGTGTGGATGGTAGTAACTACTGCCCAATGGGTGGTGGTGCTGCTGGTACACCACCCGAAGGTGCAAACATAATAAGAGGGCCCTGCACCGAAGCCTTGTCGCTCGGTGGGCTGTCATTTTGTACTCCTCCGGGAATCCTAGTTAGTTGTCTTTGTAGAAGATTCCTGATAAGGAACATTTGTGCAACGTTCATTAAGTTATACCTTGTGAGAAGACTGAAATAAATTGAATAGAATACTTTTCAAAACACAGGCAATCAGTGATTTCGCACGCTGAGTCAGAAATCAAAATGCAGGGTCCTGGGGTATGGATACGTCAGCCACCATACCAACTGTGGGTTCCCTAAACTAATAACTACACTCACTACACTTAACAATTTTGTCGTTAAAAAGGAATAGAGTCTAATGTTCTATGGTAGAACCGACTCCTGCAATACCAATTTTTCATGACCCGTCCCTCATGACCCGTGTCGTGACTACCCCAAGCCCTCCTTCCATAAGACAGGGGCTGGTGACG
Source organism: Viscum album (assembly GCA_963277665.1). Classification (NCBI taxonomy): domain Eukaryota; kingdom Viridiplantae; phylum Streptophyta; class Magnoliopsida; order Santalales; family Viscaceae; genus Viscum; species Viscum album. Next base: position 1,024,748,858 of record OY728143.1, read on the forward strand.
AGCACCGAAGGCATATTCCCTTAAAATAGTAAGGCATTTCATTTGTAAAATGTAAACTCATGGAACCAATCATACAACAAGATATGAACACGAGTAAACCAAAAAGTAAAAAGACTGTGTACAGAAAAAAAGGGGAACAGAATACAAGACCAACTAGAAATTACCAAAAAAAATAAAAAGATCATGTAAACTGATACATCTCCTGTGAACACTCATCTTGGATCCTACCTAAAGGGTACATACAGCTCTCGATCTGCTGTCCCTACGATACTCCTTGTCTAATGTCCACCTCTGAGCTAACTCCAATCCTGGTACTTTCACCCAGAGTTTGTGTTGTCCATTGTCTACAACAAACACAACACGGTGCGGGTGTATCCCATTCAGGGGTGAGTGTAGTGACACAGATTATGGACCCTGAGACCCTCTATGGTCTCATAAACACACAAAGGATAATCTACAAAGCATGAAAATATCTGACAAACCTACTTAGGTATATGCTCATACATATACCTAAGTTATCAATAATACCCATCACATTCATGAGAGACCCATGTCCTATTTCTTTGCCCAAAGCTTAACTATTCTACAAATGAAGGAATACCAAAAAGGTAACACCACAAAGGTAACTACAAAAACGTTAAAGCCACAAAGAGAATACCACAAATGTATCACCATGAATGTATGAACCAAAAATGTACACCACACAGAAGAATACCACAAAGGTTTCACCATGAAGGTAAGTACCACAAAGGTACACCAAAGAAAATAATAACATAATGGTATCACCATGTAGAGAAGTACCACAAAGGTATTCAACATAGAGGAATGCCAAAAAGGTATCACAAAAAATGTAAGTACCAAAAAGGTATTCCACACAAGAAGATTCGCACAAAGGTAAAGAGTCAACTCACACAAGGTATAACATAGGTATAATAGCGAAGATGTTTTGTTGTATTTACTAAATCATCTTACTCTGTTAAGAGGTAGACCCACATAGGATCCTAAATCATCAGACCCACATAAGATTCTAAATCATCAGACTCACATAAGATCCATGTATATCATTAGACTCACATAGGATCCTATTAGAGTAGACCCATGAAGGATCCTATAGTAGTCACGCATAGATTCCTAGATTAGATCCCTATGGGACCCTCAATCATAGACCCAAGAAGGATCCCAAAGCACAGACCCACATAGGATCTTTTTCTCATATTACATCCAGCTATTGGTTTCCCGTAATAAGCTCGCTTGATTCTGGGAGGTTCCACTCCACAAGCCACAAGTCAATACTCCAACTGCCACAATGTCCCTTGAAGTAGTATCCCAAAGGACCGCCATGAAAAATGGGTCTCAATGCAATAGACGGTCCGTCAATTGGATTCTCTGTCTATATTTTATTGGCCTTTTAGTCCCAAGGGCCTAGTTAGATTTCTGTTCGATCGAAACTTGTCATACCCAAACATTATCCAAAACCCATGTAGGGTCTAAAAAAGGACCGAATCGATCCAATATTTTTGGAACTATAGATGGTTAATTAAATGGATGCCTATAGTTCAAGATATGGCTGAAATAATGAAAAGGATCGATGTCATTCTATGATCGGTCAGACCCGGTCGGACCGACCAGGCCCGACATGGTCTCGGCCTACCCGACACGGTTTGGACCACCCGGTCTGACCTGGGTCTAGCCCTGGGTCTGACCCACCCTGCTGGGTCCGGCCTGGCCCACGGTGCAATGCGGCCCGTGGTGCGACGACCCATGTGGCTGTCCGGAGGGCCGACAGCCAACTCCGCAAGGTGCGGCAGTGCCCCGTACCTTTGCCACCAGCCCACAATGAGTCGGATGCCCTTTCCTCACTGCATCTGTACAATCTTGTCTTTCCTACACGTCAGGTGGGGTGGTCTCACGCTGTCATCCCCTTCATGAGAGCAACCAGAGTGTTGGCAGCCACCATTGCTCCGCTATGGCCGACGAGCCACGTCTCTTCTCTGGCGGTGATGTTGTGATGCCACTGTCTTCGTGGTCAGCCGTGGTGTCGGCCACTACCATCTTCACGGCTGGCCATGGTGTCAGTCACCACTCCCAAGTCCCACCAGTGACATTCACTGACACCGGTCACAATCCTCCTCCACCATGACGAACATTCCAAAAACCACAAAGGTTCTAGGGAGTTCGGGACATTGTTCATTTGGCTCGCACCCTTCGTGTTAGGATGATATCAAGTGCCTAAATAATTCTTGAATCATAATGGACGTCAAGAATGCATAAGGGGGTATTCAAAACAACAAAACCTACCTTGAAGGTTCTGTATGAGTTGCGGCGAGGAAGAAGACAAAGTCATTGAAGAGCGTCATTGTTCGTCACTCCCGCGAGGCTCTTCCAATCCGGGATCGGGGTCGGTTCCTCGTTCATCGTTGAAGTGAGTTATTCATCGGAGAGCATTCTTTTTTGGAGAAGAATAGTTTCTCTAAATTCTCTATGGCTTTCCAAACACTCTATAATGATTCTTACCCTACCCACTATAAATAATAGCAAACATATTAAATTAAAGTTGGCCATTAATAATGATGAAGTTGGCATCATTAATTTAGAGAAAACCAAATTTCACCTCTGCTATTAAAGAGGTAATTCAAGGGGTCCAGTGGTCCCAACCATTAAAAATTCAATTTGGGGCGGTTTCCTTGCTCGAGTGGTCCCCACCACTACACATAAAAATTGAGAGAAATTAAAAATAAAATAAAAGTGGTTCTTTATTTTATTTCTATTCTTTTAACTCTCCCACGAAATTCAAAAAAATTAACTTTCACCCTCAACCTACTATGGTCAAGGTGAAGGTCTCTTTAAGCGAATATTGGTGCTATGAGTTCAACGGTTCCCTCAAATTTCAATTCCGAGCACCGGTTCAAAAGTTATATAATGACCCTCATGCGTTTACTGAACGTACCTGAAAAAATGTTCGGAAAAATTATAACAGTCACCCATGACCCGCGCCGGTTAGGGTTAGGCTCTACCTAAGTGAAACATTCCCCAAAAAACCCAACAGTACTCTCATATATTCAATACAAGTTTCTTTTTAGATGTTATAAATTTTAAAATAAAATAATCATCAATTAATTATTTTATTTACACCCAGAAACTAACTTTTACTAGTGGCATGTGCCGACCAATGTTAGTATATTTATAAAGAGAGTATATACTCATGAGTTAAATGGTTGTATAATATTTTTAATCTGAGTTACCATTTGTGAGTTATAATCATTTTAAAAATAAAATAATTTATTTAATTATTTTATTTTTGATTATTCCATTTTTTGGTTTTCTCACATGAGGCCCGCTTCGAGTAAAATTAAGTCGTGCCTAGGGTAAAATCGCCATCCTAAATGCAATGTTTCCCTTGGATTTTTTATCCATGTTACCATTTAAGAGTTCTTCCACTTTTTTAGGAAAACTGCTTACGCGCACTAATTAAAACATAACCAAACTTCGACGGATCATTTCTGGCACCCCAGGCCTAAGAATCACATGCCGTCAGATTTTGCAGTCTCGAAATAATTTCATATAAATAAAAAAAATTATATTGAATTTATGGGAAATTAATGTATATATAATAAACCTTAACGAATTTAATTATTCCTATAATAATAATTATGTGGATTTACATATCCATTTGAGGTTCTCTCTTTCATTGGGTCTAAAATTCAAAAGATACCAGTGGTAACTGTTAAATGTCTCAATATCATGTTTTACTCAGATTTTTTATTATTTTATTTAAAATTACTTATTATTATGATAAAATTATCAAAAAAATATTACATTTTCTTCTCGTATAGAAATTTCATAAAGGAGGATGTTTTCCTTTCATTTTTTTTCATTTTATGAACCCAAAAGTATGAATTGTTTTTAAGGATAAATGATTTTATTTCTATATTTGGATGAAAATTAATTTTTAATTAATATCTAGGTTATCTAAATTTTTTTCCTGAATTATTTTACTATTATCAAATGTTATTGAGTTTCTTTTTACCCATTTATCACTTTTTAACAAATGGTTTAAATGTAATCTTCTTGATTTACTCCAAATGATGTAATTTTTGAATTTTATAATATAAACATGAGAAGAATGTTTAATTTTAGTATATGAATCTTGAAATTAATATCTTTCCTTCATATAAAACTAATACTTAAAAGATTCCATTACATATTTATATGTTTATTTTTAAAGAAGTTGTTTTACTCACCATTTTTTATATTTTTTTGTTTTACAAAATATATTTCATATAAAAAATATTTTTCCACCATGAAATTAACCAATAATTCCTAAATGTAATTTATTATATATCATAACGTAATTTGATGCTACTTATAATTCACTAGGTATATGATATAATGATGAAATCCCTTTATCATGGTGGTATATTATTATATTGATTATATGATTAAGAAACATATTTATTTTAATTTTTTTATATATAATTTTATGGATTATTATATTTTAGAATTTATATAAACTAATTATGATTATGTGATGGTCAGTTTTTTTATAAACCTACAATACATTTGGTTAATATGGAAAAATCATCTATTCAAATAGTTTTGTTTGCACCTGATTTCATGTTCATAATTTCATATTTTTACATCGATTTGATGTCCAGAAGATTATTTGAAGAACAATATTTCATGTCTCCATGTTTATCTATGGAACTAGATTTCAGGTCTATAGGATAATGATTGGATCTAGTTTTCATTTCTATAATATTATGTGTGTACTTGGATTTCATGTCTATATGTTTATATGTGGCCTGAAATTCAATTCTATTACAATATATGTAGAAATAGTTCCATATAAATATTTTTATGAGGCGTTTACATTTCACATAAATATCTTATGGGTGTATATGTTTCTTCATACATGTTAATGACATTATAATATTTTGTTATTCCTATATTCCTATGTCTCTATAATTCTATCCAAGAACATCTTCATTTATTCTTGGAAATTTATGTCTTATGAACTATGATGATTTTTTTTCATTACTCAAGATTATTATATTTTTTATATAGGGTATTATATTCAAATCTTATACATATATTATTATACCATTTTTCTATTGTAATACTCATGTAATCATTGATATCATTCATATTTACAATTAATGACTGTATGAGCTTTCCCTTCTCATATGTTTCCTTCCCCTTGGTAAGGAAGAAATGTATTTATTATGATATGTATAATAAGAGAGGTTGTTTTGATGAACATAGTGGGAGGTGATGTAGTTCAGTCATGATCTTGATATTTATGTATCCATGTTTTCAATTGCACTAGAATACATGATTCTCACATGAATCGTAATATTACATTATAAATATTCAGCTGAAATCCTGTAATATATATGTATGAAAGGAATAGATATTTTTTTCAATGAATCATAAAACATAAGGGATTTCTCAAAATAAATATGAATAATCATAAAACAAGTGGAAATGACATAAATGTATATAATAATTAATAAATTAATCTTAATCATGAAAACATGAAATTTCATGGAAAATAAATTCAACCTTAAATTGTGTAAAAACAAGATAAAAACATATAAATGTGAATCAAAAATAAGAATAATAAAACATTTTGAGAAAATACTTTATTCCCACATATGTGTGCACAAATTATTTATGTCCCTTACTAAAAATACGATCAACCCAATCATTAAAATTCAAATGGGAGGAAACTAATTATGTCAACATCATGATATATCAAGAGATATAATCTTATTAAAAGCCATTTTAAGGTGATATTTCCCCTTCCATCATAATGTGTTTATATATATTCAAAATAACTTCAATAAGAATATTTAATAAATGAATAAATGAAAAAATAATCTGACTTCTAATCATACAAATGGCAAAAATTAACTTTAAATAAATAATGGATAAAAATAAAAAAATCATATATCATTTAATTGGTTTAAAATAACATGATGAAATAAATTTTTAATACTTATAACCTGGTCAACTAAAATTAATCACATAATTTAAGAAAATATATGGTGAAATATGAAATATAACTCCATTCGAGATGTATCAATAGAATATAAGGACAACAAAATCATGAAATGATATTTTTGAAAACATTTTATATTCATTATTCTAAAAGTTATACTTATTAGAATCTTTTCAAAAGTAACTATTTTTTTAAAATTATGTTAAATAAAATCATTTATATAAATAGATTTAGATCAAAGGTTATTTCCCCAAAAAATATAGTGAGATAATTAAATAAAATATAATATATTTTTGAAAAAAAGTGTAAAGAAAATCAATAAGAAATCATATAACTCAAATAAAAAATTTTGTGAATCATTGTCCCTTAACATTACCATTGATTTTTTTGAAAGATATTTAACCATCTATATCATAACTAAATACATTTCAAATATCTATTTTATAAACTTATTTGAAATTAATTCAATTTATACTCTTTATTAACAATATTCATATTCATCTATTAAATTGTTGAATTCTCTTTTTAACATCAGGTGTTAATGATCTTTACTCTTTTGAACATTGTTTGAAATAAATAGTGTCTATCTAAATTTTCCACCCAAATATTATCATTTACATAAAATTAATGTTAATGTAATTAGTGTTTTAGGAATTATTTTTTATTCCATTATATATGATTTTTAGACATGTTTCATGTAAGGAAAAATGGTCTTGAACAATTTTTGGGTTATATCCCAATATTGATGGATTACCTAATAATGAGGGTTTAAATTAGTGTTATCCAAAAAAACCAAAATTATGATATATATTACTTATATGCATATATCATATATACTCATCAAAAATAATCCAAAAATATCATCATTTCAATCTGAAGGAAAATGATACACATCTATTCAAGGTGGTGAGAGTTATCATAACACATGAATCATTTTTTCATTTTACTTAATGGAAAATGGGATGGAAGTTAATTAATATAAAATCATTATAATAATTTACCAATATAATTACAATTGTTTTTATCATTTTACGATGGTTATGTTTAATTTTCTAAAGAATAGAAGAATATAATAAATTGATTAATAGAAAGAGAGATAAAAAATATACCTCTATAATTAGATTATATCCATTCCGAAAGAGATTAAACCAATGAGGGAGGATCCTTTGATTGGAAAAGACCGACCACCTTATGTTGGATATGAGTGTTTAAGATAGGTATGTGAAGATTTTTGGCTAAACTAATCGTGTTTTGGTGTTTGCGAATGTGAGGAGTGTTGATCCATTTTTATGAGTCGAAAGTGATGGAAATTTAGTTAAAACATAAGCAATTTAAATAATGGGGAGTGACATTCAAGGAATGTGGGTCCACAACAGATAAAAAATGTATCAAGTATGTAATATTGTTTAACTATAACTAAACCACTCAATCAAAACTTGTTTTAACATGCTGCATTTTTTAACTCTTAGGTTATTTGTTTTTACAATTTTGTTTTCATCCATGGTAACTTTTTTTACCTAGTGAGTTTGTCCATTATGCCAAATAATAAAATTTAACTTATGAATAAAATGAAAAAAATCTAAAAAATTTATATCAATTTTTTATATAATTTTTAAAAACAATAACAAATAATTTTAAAATACTAAAGTCTTAATGTATTAATAGAATTTGTTTTGAAAAAAAATTAAATTAATATGTAAAATGTCATATATGGGGTGATAAATTGGGAAAAACATTATAAAAAATTTCAATACAGATGTAAAATATTTATCTTATCATATAAACTAGTTTCAAAAAATTCTAATTTAGTCTAATATAAAAATAAGTTATAAAAGTCATGTTACATTGATGAAAGGACATATTTCCTTATTCATAAAAAACATATTATTTAAAAACATTAAAAAATAAATGAAAAATAAATTTTGACATTAAAAATCCAAAACTAATGTTAATTTATCATATTGTGAATATAAAAATTATAAATTTATTATTTAAATTAAAATATAACATATAAATAAAAAATTCTTCTGTTGAATAAAATAATTTTTTTAAACCATAATGTTCTTAATATTATTTCATATCAATTTCCAGTTTAAAACATTTAAATATATTAGTTTTTAAATAGTAATATTTTATATGTGTTCAATTCATCAATAATAAAAAATAATATTATACATAAAAAAATGGTTCTTTGAATGAAATATTAAATTTAGACTAAATTATATTTTAAAGGTACAATCAAAATTAATTATTTATACTCTCAAATTTATTTATTCTCTTCCATTAATATTAAAAATATTAATTGAGTTTTATACATCCATCCTAATGTATTAAAATAGTATTATTAAGATTAATATTTAATGGAATATATATATATATATTTATAATATTTTAATATCATATTTTTTCATTTGAATATTTTGTATTTTATATTTACTACATAACAATACATGACACTAGTGTACTTATTAGATTTTTCACCAACGAGCATATATTAAATGACCATATTTTTAGTGGGAATATTGTCAATGACCCAATTTGGATTAAATATGTAATTATTAAATCATATTTACATTCAACTCCCAATTTTCATGTCATAAAACTTATTTCATATTATATATTTTTTATAATGTTTTCTCCACTCATTGTGATATTTCTTATTATAGTTTTTGTTTCGTTTTTTTATCATCATTAATTTTGATGATATATGGGAGTCCCATTAATAATTACATTAATTTTTTCTATTAATATTACCTTATTTATTTATCCATTATTAATTGTTGTATTTTATTCATGGGGAATAATATTACCTTGAGTAGAATACTTACTCCAATGTTCTTTTATTTTTTACATTGATCTTGTAAAATAATAATGTGTCATTAGAATAATTTGTATCATGTATGGATTATATAGTACAAATTTTAAATTACACTAAAAAATATAAAAAAGCCTAATATAAAAAAAATTATTTTATAGAAAAGGCATTATTCAGAAAAACCGAGTATGTTACCTTATGAGCGACTATTTCTCCCTGAAGAACATAAAATTCATTATAACTAGATAATAACATATCAAATATTTTTCATTCAATTTGGTTATCCCAAATTGTATATGCTAATTTTTTTCATATTTTACATGATCTTTGATAAAATTATTCGTGAATATATATTTATTTTAATTTCCCAATTTATTATATTCTAAACATGGGAATTCAATAGAAACTCGTAGGTTTAATTACCTTGTTTGTCCAATGAATTCTATATTTGATATTTTGAATCCTATGGTTTATATATTATGATTTTATTTTTATGTATGTCTAACACAATTTTACATTTGATCTCTTAATTTTTTTAATCAACCAAGATAAAAATAGGTGGTCTATAAAGAATTATTTTTCAATTGATCCATTATATATCTCTTACATTTCTAAAACAAAGCATTCATTTTTTCTCTCACATGTTAGTGTCCATAAATTTCATATAAATTCAAATTGAAGAAAATAATTAAATATAATGGAAAATAAAAGAATTTAAAACGCATAAATTTAAGCATTAAATGTTTATACCAAATGTATTCCACGTAATTGTAGATATGGAAGAAGAAGATGATACAAATTATAGTAAAAAATTGTATGTTATCTCACAACTCATGTTCTCTTGCTAACAAAAATATTTTAATTATAATCAAATATCAAATTATAAATAATATATTTAGTCTAAAAAATAAGAAACTACACAAATATTAAGTATATGTAAATTGAATATGTTTTGAAAAAAGTAATAATAAAAACAGAAATAATAAAATATTTCATGGAGTTAAGTATGATAATCCTCAAATACAAGAACATATTAAAAAAACCAATTTTAATTCAAATAATAAATATTATTATTAGACATTTTCTAAGGTGTTCCACTTCAGTAAATGTAATATATATTGCATAAGACCCATTATAATGTTTTTTTGTTTTCATATCTCCAGATTCTCTCGATCACACTAATCGAACATAGACTGTTAAAGAACCGTTTGGATCGTCAATAGTGAATATGTATGAGGTTATCTATATTCCTATACCTACATTCCATTGATCTCCATAGTATAAAAAATTATACATGACACCAAAATTACCTTTGAAATCGATGGATCAATCAATCATAGATTATAAAAACCAAATCATTGAGAATTTACAATTAAAAGGTTACAAAAATATTTTATATGAGAATAACTTTTAAGAGAATTCAATAAAAATTATTCGATGACTATAAGATGGTGGGAAGGTTCAAAAATATTGAAATCTATTCATATTTCTAGTATAATAGATATCATTCCTCTATGTATTGAGAATAATTTATAAATATAATTATAAAAAACTAATATTATAGTATTTTGAGTTCTTCTTATTTATTTACATGAAAATTAGTTGAATATCAGTATAATTTAATTGATGTAACATCAAGTCGTATCATTCTATGTGTAGTCCACCATAGTTATATCTTTTAAAATTGTATATATATAGTGTCTTCATTTACATACCATTACAATTGTTACCAAACATTAAAATAGTTGACACTAAATATCGGATAAAAATTAAGCAGAGAACTCCTAATTAATTATATACAAGAATAGGAGGATTATTGTTTTCACAACCATGTAAAATTAAGAGTTATTTGACTCAACACACACACACACATTATTATGAAATTATGAGATTTTATAATAAACCTCATATGAATGTTCTTTGATGAAAACATCCTATGTGGACCATACTTCATAGAAGACATGTATAGTTAATGTTTTGTACATGCTAATTATGGTGATAACCTCTCCCAAACATAGAACCCTTTAAAGCAATGGGTTTGTTCCTAAGATGTATTATACATTGTTTCATGGTGTTTGGAGTAGAAAATATTATATTATATAGATATTTTTTGTGGGAAATAACCTAGAAAATCTATATAGATTTTTGTTTTCTTTTTTCAATATGTATGATGCTAATATTTATTATGAATAAAATATTGGGGATAAATTTGATTACCCAATAGGATTTATTTATTTACCAAATATTGGGTTTCTATAGATAATGAGGTTGAAAAATTAGGAATCCTTTTAGCAAGAAGCTGAATGTTATCTTATGGTTCATCATTCCTGATAACTATTTATAGATTCGAAGAAAGTTCATACATTAATGATGATAAATGAAGATGAGTGACATGATGCCACTTCTAATAATGGTAATTATGCGACTGTGATTATTCCATTTAAAATGATATTCTATTAACGTTATAGGCTTCTATTAGATTTTCTTGGTTATCCATTCTCCTTTGAAATGTATTTCAGTTTCTAACACAACTGCATGAAGAGTTTGTTATTATTAAAATTTGGTGATGTTAGTTAAAAGTTTTTGTGAGGCTACAACCTTTTTTTATGATATTATATAGGATGATTGTGTATTATTCTAATGATGTGGTATTTAAATAAATGTTATTGAGATGATCCTATGTTTAGTTATGTTCCCTAGAATGTAAAGATTTATTAATATAATATCTCTTTGAAGATGTAGGAATATTTTTTTTAAGATTCATCATTGTAGTTATAATGACTGTTTATTGAAATATCATATAGAAATATAGTTTATTGGGGGTTGAGGATTAATTAATGTAGAGGAAATTGATGATTCATTAAAATACAGTATGTACTATTTAGATACATTATATGGTTTGGTAAAAAAATTATGTTTAATGATTTCAGTTTCAAGATATTAAAAAATTTATTGAGCAGAAAAGTCATTTTATTTTATTTATTTATTTTACAGAAGTTACCTAAATATGTAGTTATAATCATAATGTATTATTTAATGATGGTTTGTGCACTTCAGATTATATAGATGATTGTACTATGATAAAGAAGACAATCATTTAGATATTGAAACATCGTATGTAGTGTGATTCTAGCTGTTAGATGAAATAAAAAATAAAATAGTACCTGAGTTTTTTTCCTAAATACATATGAGTAATTTTCTAGACTAGAATAGATTTTGAAAAATTCCACACCCTTATCTACGTACATAAGATTTGTTAAACTCATATGTTAGATTCAACCTGAAATATATAATAATTATTTTCAAAATTAACGAAACCTATAGATGATACGCAATAGTGTCTTTGTGGTTAAAAATAAGTGTTATAAATGGAATACTACTTAAATAACGAATAATATACATAATAATAATCTTTTTTATGTTTATGAAAATATGAAAGGTAATAAACACCATCTGGTACAAAATAAATTCATAACATGATAAATTTTGAAAATTTCTTCTATTCCATTATGATACAAAAAATATATAATTTTTTACAAAATATATTTCTCTCTTAGAGAAGTAGAAAAATATTATTTATTAGATTTTTAAGTTATTTTTTAGAAAAAATAATTAATTTTAGGGACTATATTGAAATTATAAAATTCAAAAACCCAACATTAATTTGTTATATGGTTGGAAATATTATAGAGACACATAACAAATTATAATTATTTTAAAAGATTTATCATTTAGTAACATGTTGAGGATGATAAATATATTATACAATATAAATATGGGTGTTAAATGTGTTGATGCTAAGACAACTATATTATGTTACCAATTTCATTAGTTGATTATTAATTCATGATTCAATATTATATTTATTTATAATAATGTTTCTAGATATTTATAGTGATTAAAATATTGTAAATCTACCTGATAATGAAGAAAAAATTTATGTCAATTATGTTATTTTTAAAGAAATACTAATATGAGAGGATAGTCATTCCATAGATTAATTTGAAGTGTGTCTTGTATAAATACATAAAATCATAATGTTATTCAATTTATTTTATTATCAATGATTAAATAAAACAATGAACTATGTATTTTTTATGGGAGAATCATTAGTGGAACCATGTAAAACATATATAATCATTATTTTTAGGGTTTACATTCTGATATAATAGGGGGATATAATGTGTTCATGAAAATATGGATAGTTGTTATTTTTGAATAATAATGAAATTATTAATATTAATGTTTTATATTTGTTTAATACTGATCATTAAGGTTATATTTTAAGTGATTTATTTAAATGAATTTTAATGACTAATGTAATAGAGAGATATGAATTATTGAGGAATAAAGGTTTCATATTAAATATATGATAACTTGATTCAAAATAATGAAAATGCTTAGAGGGAATATAATAATGGTAATAGTTTTTGTTACACCAGAGATTGGTCACATGTCGAGCTTATCCCACATATTCAATGTGTTAATGTGCAGAGATATTTTGCTATACTTTGTGAATATTTTCCATTTTGTTAAAGAAAAATACAGAAACATAGTGATAAAACTTTCTTTAGAAACATATGTTATATTTTTTAGATGTGGAAGTAAGGATTATAACAAAGAAATTAATGGAACATATGGCTACACTGTATAATAATGTTAGTGATATCCCTTGACATTGAAATAAATTGAGAAAGAAGATTAGATCATGTAATGTATATAAGGGACTTATGATATCCCAATGAAATTTATTCATAGATGACCAAGATGAATATAATATTTTATAAATTAAGGAATAGTTTGTGCAATATTATGAAATCAATAACTTAATTCTTATACTATACATGAAAAAATATAAGAATAATTGGTTCATGGGTATAACACTGATCAATGTTAATAGTGATAACAAAAGATAATTTTTGTGTTCATGGGATAAAAATTCATGCATTGAAGATATAGTCATCCACCATTGAGGTGATCCATGTTAAAAAATTATGGTGTACTTTAGTTTCTCACTTTTAAATTTATATTTCTTACTTGAAAACTAATTAATAGAAGAAGAAAAAATATTGCAATGAGATACATAGACTGACTTTGTAAGGATGTATGGTTAAGGAAAATGATTTAATTATAAATAAGTCAAATACACTAACTCACCCCCTCTCATAATGTTGTACTAATTCTAGTGGAACATCAATTAGTACAAGATATATGGTTCCACCATTGATTTATTTGTTAACAATCCCAAGTTTAAATTTTTTTTCTTAAAATATTATCATTTGTATAATTTGAGAAATATAATCAACTACTAAAAATAATATGTTCTTATACAAGAACCTAAAGATTATTAGGAATATCAAATAAAATGAATAAATATGTAATAAATCTTTTTAAAAATGTACGAACATAAAATTATTATATTCTATAATCATGATGTATAGGGATTTAGAATGAATGGAGAAAATATAGTGGTTAAATAAACACCTATAGATATGGAAAACAATAGTTACTCAAAAAATATAGTACAAGTTGTAAAGGTCAAATCTAAAAATAATTTCCCAATGAATCATATTGTATTTTTAGGAATACCATGGAATATGTCTTTAATTTCATCATTATTTTCACCAATTCCTACTTCAAATACATTCATGTGGAAATTTAACACCTTGAGGAAGATAATATTAATATTCATAAATCACTAACTCAAATGGTGATTATGAGCATAAATATGACTAGAAATGTAATTACAATAGTACTTGAATGAATAAAATTAATTAAAATAACTCAATAGTTTGGGAGGATTGGATTGAATTATCATTAAGATATATAAATCACTAAATAGGATTAAAGAAAACAACAATGCAATTTTTGAGAAGAAATTTTGAATCATGGATGCCATGAATACTTAATTAGTGGTCCAATGTAACAATATTTAAAAACATAATAATTTACTAAAATTGATGAGAAAAATAAAAAAAATCAATATGACATTAAAAATAAATGTTTATTCATAATAATAATTGTTAATGATGATAAATACATCATCAACATAAAATTTATTAAGTATTAAGTAAAACTATTAAATTTTATTGTTATTGCTAATAATTCTTCATAATAAATTTAGGCAAGGGAGATTGTTTTGAATTATTATAATCAAGATATATATCCTAAAAGGCATATATATTATGGAATATATTGATGTAGATAATTTATTATTAAATCACATACATGTTTAATGAAAAATCTACAAATTTGAAATAAGAATATTATTTCCACTAAAAGTTTTTCTTTTTAGTTCATCTAATTGTTATATTTTTGGATAATTATGTATGATGAAAAAATTTTAGGAACACACTAAAAAATCAATGGTTTACATGATAAATTTTACATGAATATATTACCTAAAATAATTTCCATTAGAGGAATAAATATCCAATGAGTTATAAGAAATAAAATCTTAAAATGCTATTTTTCTAAAGAAAAATTAAATAATTATTGGTGAAAAAAATTTCAATAAATGTTCTGATAAAAAAGAAATTTCTTATTAGAATAATCTATTAATATCTCACAATAAAAAATGTATACATTATGTGACATAATGATCCGGCTAACGAAAAGCCCATATAATAATTATAAAAATATTGTTATATAAAATATATTTGGATTTTTTTAGAAAGTCATTGGAGAATGAAATTAAATTGGTTATATTGAATATGAATTATTCCTTCAGTCAAACAAATATAAGACTAAAGCACTCATTGGATGAAGATAATAAAATAAGATTCCATAGAAGAAGATATATGTGTCCATTGTGTGTAAAAAATTAAATAATATTTTTTTTTCTAAAGAAATTAAAATAATTATATGAATAATTTATTGCTAATGGGAATGATCTTATTGGATTATGGAAGAATAATAAAAACCATTGATATTTTCTAGAAATTATATAGTGTTAATCTTCGAGATTCAAGCTAATGAAAAAAGTTTAATATACCGAGTATGTAAATAATAAGAATGGCTTTGTGGATAAAATTCAAACGAAACCATATATAAGAACTAATAAGGGAAAATCACAAGAGAAGGGATCTGCCACAGTGAAGCAATGAATTACACAAGAAGAAGAACTCAAATTTCATGTGATATATTTGAAAAATTATATAATAAGAGTTGTTTAAAAACTATATTGATGGTTAATATAGGATGGATAGGTTTGTGGAATTGGTCTATTATGATAGAAACTTAAGTATAGATATTAAAAAGGTTGAACTAAGAATCAATAGTACCATGTGTGTTAAAAGATGATGTGTAAAATAAGATTCCAGACAAGTATATCAATGTAATTAGAAATGATACCATGATACCTATGTATCATAATTCATGTAACATATTTTGTGAAATAATAAAGAGATATCCATGAAAATTGTTATGGAACTAAATCATTGTCTTAGTTGAGAAGGGAATATTAACTTTCTTATATTTATATAGAGCTACATAGTTCCGATTATTACAATATTTTCTTATTTTTATATAGTGAATTAAAATATATTCATGATTTATTAAGAGTTATGAATGATAATCAACCTGGAATAACTACTCTAGAATTGATAGGATATCATTGTATTTGAATGATATCTTCAATTTATATCATAAATATTATAAGATATATAGTTCAAACGTAATGATAAAACATTAGAATGTATCCCTTGAGGGAAAAAAGGCTGAAGAGAATCCATAATGGGGAATTGATAATGTTAAGGTATTATTTATTATCAATACCTTATAAGAAAATTTGAATGCTTTTATTCAAAATGCTACCATGAGTGAAAAACGTTTTGATAAAAATATCATGTTTATAGATAATAACTGGATTGACTAGAAAATATCTGAACATCCCCAAAAAGAATATTATAATTTTTTTATCATATTTTAACTTTTTTATTGGATAAAAGTTTTTCTAGAGTAGTTACTCTTATATTCAATACAATTAACTACTCAATTATAATTATAATAGAATAATTTTTGAGACATGTCATTGAATGAATTTATACCACACCATCCCTAGTTTCATTAAATTTTTTTAATGGGAATATAGAATAAAATTTAAAATATATTGACATATATTTTATATATTTTTATTCAAAATAAATAAAAAGAGACATATTTTTTAACCCACATTGTGTTTGTTTTATTTTTTCAAAGAAAATGAAGCTAATGACACTGATGTAAATATATTTTGTGAATGGAATATTGGAATGAATTTGGAATAACTAACCATGTTGAGTTATATTCCCAATCCAATACAAATATATTAACAATGTTTAGAATATTTAAGAACATTGTTTCATGATGTTTTAAGTTCAATCATAGTTGATACATTCCAAATAACATTCATTAAAAGGGTGGAACATGATTCCAAGAATTATTCCAATTAAAAATTAATGTGTTCCTACAATTGTTTAAAATTAATCGAATTGTGTGAGAAATAAAAATTTATTGTGAGTTAATTACAATGGATATTATTATATACCAATTATCATATATACAATTATTGGTGTTACTTCCACTAATCCTTGAATATTCTGTTAATCATAATTTTTGGAGAATCTAGTTGAAGATTGTGTAGATGAAACTACCTATATAATTATGATATTATTCATGATCATAATACATTATATAGGATGTAGTTCAAAATATTCATTGGAAATGATAATTTTATATGTTTAAATGAGTTAAAATGTATGAAATATTTTCTGATTTTTATATATATGTGATTTTGGATGAAATTTGGATTCGAAATTCTATAACAGTAGTTATCAATCTTGAATAATGTTATTGGAAGTAGAAATATATATATATATAATTTTTTAAGAACAACATCTTTAGAGGAAGTGGAATATATTGTTAAATAATTTAAATAGTTTTTACATGCATTATTAAATTTGGAATTTTTCCAAATGGGAATGATGTTAGATTATATATTTTACAAAAAAAGCATTTGAGTGTTTTGAGTTATTTTTAGCTTTTTTATTGAATATTTAGAGTCTACACCCATATATAGATGATTATTTGAGGCATTTGTCTTGGAATTTTTATACAATGATGACTATATATATGATAAGAAGTTACTGATGACATTGAGAAACTAAAACTATATACTCTTTAATAATTAGGATTTCCAAAGTGTGAAGGAATAAAAAAATCAGAATTGTATCAAGAATGTTTTTGTATAATATGTAATTGTAATTTTAAGTCATATATAAATTCAAAAAATGGTATACACTAAATACGATTTCTAAGATTCATTAAAATTATATTAAACTATCTGACTGAATTAAAAAATGAGTAACTAGTAGTAGATGAATCAACCATGAGATTAATAAGATATTCTATGAGATGATGTAAAAATTATATAAAGGAACATGACATATATAGGGCTTATCATTTAATGTATATATGATTTTTAGAGATCAGTAAAATTGATATTGGAAGATCCAACCTGATATAAGTAATATATTATATAGATGAATAATTTGAAAAATTCCCTATTGTTTTGTAAGACTATTTTTTCCCTTGTACGATATTGTCATATTTTAAGGAATATTTTCAATTCTATCTGTACATTGTTTCCCAAGATTTCAATGCATTGGGACGATCAATATTTTTTTATAAAAAAAATATTTTACCATGTGAATGCATAATTTTGTAATTAATTATTTTTCTATTTATATATATCTCTTATGGTCAATCCAAGACCACAGTTGAATGTAGAATGTGTGGCTTTCCGTAGGAACAACATAAGGTTGTTTAGTGATGGATGTTCCATTGTAATTGACCACTGGAGGGTGACTTTATTAAAATAAGTAATTTATTTAATTTATTTTAATTAAATGGAATAACCTAGACTAATCTTATATAAATACATGTTTATGAATTTTCCTTGGGGATAGCCTCAGAACACTATACGGATTAGAGGAGGATACTATTATGAATTGGGATTGGAAAACATGTGTGTGAGGATTGATGATCAGATCAAGGAGAATCCAAAGTTATGAATCTAAAGAATCATGTCATCTATATCACTGGTGAACTTGTTATACAATGGTATACAACCAATGTAGCATATCATCTAGAGGAATGCAGACAATTTTTGAAAAATGATGTTTGGAATCCAATTTATATGATATCCATGGTTTCACCCTTGATCCCACATATATTAATCATTGTCCAAGATCACATCAACCAAAAACCATCATCACCTATATTCAATTTCATTTCCCCCTTTTATTCATTCAATTCATAATCATTGTAAATCAGATTATGGTTAATCATTTTTGAAGTGTTTTTTAGTGTGATCAAACACTCAGATTCATAGAATAATTATTAAATAAAAAAGGATTTATGGTTTGTTGATGGATCTATGTGTGTGTAATGATTTATGTGTTTATTTAATGGACTTCAGATATGAGGTAGAAAAATATTTTTAGTGTAATCCAACACATATGGACATTCAATTCCCTATTATTGGAGGCTAGGAATCAATGTTCATTGGGGTTCAAATGATTTGGGGGGACATAAGTGGCTAAATATATGAATATAGTGGTAGAAAAAGTGAATTTGGGATCCATGGGGATACACATTGTTTCAATGGAAAACCTTAATACACAAGTATATTTATTGAAAAATAATCACCGTGTAGTCCTCCAACTACAATGGCTACGGTTTCAAGTTATGATAAGGATCATAAACTATATATATAACCTACACGCCCTGTGACACAATGCTAGTGGATAGGCATGAAATATGGGATTACATGGTCATGGTCTTGGGAATGAATATGGGCATGTCCAGTAGTACATAGAAATGGTTTGGACCACCCGGTCTGACCTGGGTCTAGCCCTGGGTCTGACCCACCCTGCTGGGTCCGGCCTGGCCCACGGTGCAGTGCGGCCCGTGGTGCGACGACCCATGTGGCTGTCCGGAGGGCCGACAGCCAACTCCGCAAGGTGCGGCAGTGCCCCGTACCTTTGCCACCAGCCCACAATGAGTCGGATGCCCTTTCCTCACTGCATCTGTACAATCTTGTCTTTCCTGCACGTCAGGTGGGGTGGTCTCACGCTGTCATCCCCTTCATGAGACCAACCAGAGTGTTGGCAGCCACCATTGCTCCGCTATGGCCGACGAGCCACGTCTCTTCTCTGGCGGTGATGTTGTGATGCCACTGTCTTCGTGGTCAGCCGTGGTGTCGGCCACTACCATCTTCACGGCTGGCCATGGTGTCAGTCACCACTCCCAAGTCCCACCAGTGACATTCACTGACACCGGTCACAATCCTCCTCCACCATGACGAACATTCTAAAAACCACAAAGGTTCTAGGGAGTTCGGGACATTGTTCATTTGGCTCGCACCCTTCGTGTTAGGATGATATCAAGTGCCTAAATAATTCTTGAATCATAATGGACGTCAAGAATGCATAAGGGGGTATTCAAAACAACAAAACCTACCTTGAAGGTTCTGTATGAGTTGCGGCGAGGAAGAAGACAAAGTCATTGAAGAGCGTCATTGTTCGTCACTCCCGCGAGGCTCTTCCAATCCGGGATCGGGGTCGGTTCCTCGTTCATCGTTGAAGTGAGTTATTCATCGGAGAGCATTCTTTTTTGGAGAAGAATAGTTTCTCTAAATTCTCTATGGCTTTCCAAACACTCTATAATGATTCTTACCCTACCCACTATAAATAATAGCAAACATATTAAATTAAAGTTGGCCATTAATAATGATGAAGTTGGCATCATTAATTTAGAGAAAACCAAATTTCACCTCTGCTATTAAAGAGGTAATTCAAGGGGTCCAGTGGTCCCAACCATTAAAAATTCAATTTGGGGCGGTTTCCTTGCTCGAGTGGTCCCCACCACTACACATAAAAATTGAGAGAAATTAAAAATAAAATAAAAGTGGTTCTTTATTTTATTTCTATTCTTTTAACTCTCCCACGAAATTCAAAAAAATTAACTTTCACCCTCAACCTACTATGGTCAAGGTGAAGGTCTCTTTAAGCGAATATTGGTGCTATGAGTTCAACGGTTCCCTCAAATTTCAATTCCGAGCACCGGTTCAAAAGTTATATAATGACCCTCATGCGTTTACTGAACGTACCTGAAAAAATGTTCGGAAAAATTATAACAGTCACCCATGACCCGCGCCGGTTAGGGTTAGGCTCTACCTAAGTGAAACATTCCCCAAAAAACCCAACAGTACTCTCATATATTCAATACAAGTTTCTTTTTAGATGTTATAAATTTTAAAATAAAATAATCATCAATTAATTATTTTATTTACACCCAGAAACTAACTTTTACTAGTGGCATGTGCCGACCAATGTTAGTATATTTATAAAGAGAGTATATACTCATGAGTTCAATGGTTGTATAATATTTTTAATCTGAGTTACCATTTGTGAGTTATAATCATTTTAAAAATAAAATAATTTATTTAATTATTTTATTTTTGATTATTCCATTTTTTGGTTTTCTCACATGAGGCCCGCTTCGAGTAAAATTAAGTCGTGCCTAGGGTAAAATCGCCATCCTAAATGCAATGTTTCCCTTGGATTTTTTATCCATGTTACCATTTAAGAGTTCTTCCACTTTTTTAGGAAAACTGCTTACGCGCACTAATTAAAACATAACCAAACTTCGACGGATCATTTCTGGCACCCCAGGCCTAAGAATCACATGCCGTCAGATTTTGCAGTCTCGAAATAATTTCATATAAATAAAAAAAATTATATTGAATTTATGGGAAATTAATGTATATATAATAAACCTTAACGAATTTAATTATTCCTATAATAATAATTATGTGGATTTACATATCCATTTGAGGTTCTCTCTTTCATTGGGTCTAAAATTCAAAAGATACCAGTGGTAACTGTTAAATGTCTCAATATCATGTTTTACTCAGATTTTTTATTATTTTATTTAAAATTACTTATTATTATGATAAAATTATCAAAAAAATATTACATTTTCTTCTCGTATAGAAATTTCATAAAGGAGGATGTTCTCCTTTCATTTTTTTTCATTTTATGAACCCAAAAGTATGAATTGTTTTTAAGGATAAATGATTTTATTTCTATATTTGGATGAAAATTAATTTTTAATTAATATCTAGGTTATCTAAATTTTTTTCCTGAATTATTTTACTATTATCAAATGTTATTGAGTTTCTTTTTACCCATTTATCACTTTTTAACAAATGGTTTAAATGTAATCTTCTTGATTTACTCCAAATGATGTAATTTTTGAATTTTATAATATAAACATGAGAAGAATGTTTAATTTTAGTATATGAATCTTGAAATTAATATCCTTCCTTCATATAAAACTAATACTTAAAAGATTCCATTACATATTTATATGTTTATTTTTAAAGAAGTTGTTTTACTCACCATTTTTTATATTTTTTTGTTTTACAAAATATATTTCATATAAAAAATATTTTTCCACCATGAAATTAACCAATAATTCCTAAATGTAATTTATTATATATCATAACGTAATTTGATGCTACTTATAATTCACTAGGTATATGATATAATGATGAAATCCCTTTATCATGGTGGTATATTATTATATTGATTATGTGATTAAGAAACATATTTATTTTAATTTTTTTATATATAATTTTATGGATTATTATATTTTAGAATTTATATAAACTAATTATGATTATGTGATGGTCAGTTTTTTTATAAACCTACAATACATTTGGTTAATATGGAAAAATCATCTATTCAAATAGTTTTGTTTGCACCTGATTTCATGTTCATAATTTCATATTTTTACATCGATTTGATGTCCAGAAGATTATTTGAAGAACAATATTTCATGTCTCCATGTTTATCTATGGAACTAGATTTCAGGTCTATAGGATAATGATTGGATCTAGTTTTCATTTCTATAATATTATGTGTGTACTTGGATTTCATGTCTATATGTTTATATGTGGCCTGAAATTCAATTCTATTACAATATATGTAGAAATAGTTCCATATAAATATTTTTATGAGGCGTTTACATTTCACATAAATATCTTATGGGTGTATATGTTTCTTCATACATGTTAATGACATTATAATATTTTGTTATTCCTATATTCCTATGTCTCTATAATTCTATCCAAGAACATCTTCATTTATTCTTGGAAATTTATGTCTTATGAACTATGATGATTTTTTTTCATTACTCAAGATTATTATATTTTTTATATAGGGTATTATATTCAAATCTTATACATATATTATTATACCATTTTTCTATTGTAATACTCATGTAATCATTGATATCATTCATATTTACAATTAATGACTGTATGAGCTTTCCCTTCTCATATGTTTCCTTCCCCTTGGTAAGGAAGAAATGTATTTATTATGATATGTATAATAAGAGAGGTTGTTTTGATGAACATAGTGGGAGGTGATGTAGTTCAGTCATGATCTTGATATTTATGTATCCATGTTTTCAATTTCACTAGAATACATGATTCTCACATGAATCGTAATATTACATTATAAATATTCAGCTGAAATCCTGTAATATATATGTATGAAAGGAATAGATATTTTTTTCAATGAATCATAAAACATAAGGGATATCTCAAAATAAATATGAATAATCATAAAACAAGGGGAAATGACATAAATGTATATAATAATTAATAAATTAATCTTAATCATGAAAACATGAAATTTCATGGAAAATAAATTCAACCTTAAATTGTGTAAAAACAAGATAAAAACATATAAATGTGAATCAAAAATAAGAATAATAAAACATTTTGAGAAAATACTTTATTCCCACATATGTGTGCACAAATTATTTATGTCCCTTACTAAAAATACGATCAACCCAATCATTAAAATTCAAATGGGAGGAAACTAATTATGTCAACATCATGATATATCAAGAGATATAATCTTATTAAAAGCCATTTTAAGGTGATATTTCCCCTTCCATCATAATGTGTTTATATATATTCAAAATAACTTCAATAAGAATATTTAATAAATGAATAAATGAAAAAATAATCTGACTTCTAATCATACAAATGGAAAAAATTAACTTTAAATAAATAATGGATAAAAATAAAAAAATCATATATCATTTAATTGGTTTAAAATAACATGATGAAATAAATTTTTAATACTTATAACCTGGTCAACTAAAATTAATCACATAATTTAAGAAAATATATGGTGAAATATGAAATATAACTCCATTCGAGATGTATCAATAGAATATAAGGACAACAAAATCATGAAATGATATTTTTGAAAACATTTTATATTCATTATTCTAAAAGTTATACTTATTAGAATCTTTTCAAAAGTAACTATTTTTTTAAAATTATGTTAAATAAAATCATTTATATAAATAGATTTAGATCAAAGGTTATTTCCCCAAGAAATATAGTGAGATAATTAAATAAAATATAATATATTTTTGAAAAAAAGTGTAAAGAAAATCAATAAGAAATCATATAACTCAAATAAAAAATTTTGTGAATCATTGTCCCTTAACATTACCATTGATTTTTTTGAAAGATATTTAACCATCTATATCATAACTAAATACATTTCAAATATCTATTTTATAAACTTATTTGAAATTATTTCAATTTATACTCTTTATTAACAATATTCATATTCATCTATTAAATTGTTGAATTCTCTTTTTAACATCAGGTGTTAATGATCTTTACTCTTTTGAACATTGTTTGAAATAAATAGTGTCTATCTAAATTTTCCACCCAAATATTATCATTTACATAAAATTAATGTTAATGTAATTAGTGTTTTAGGAATTATTTTTTATTCCATTATATATGATTTTTAGACATGTTTCATGTAAGGAAAAATGGTCTTGAACAATTTTTGGGTTATATCCCAATATTGATGGATTACCTAATAATGAGGGTTTAAATTAGTGTTATCCAAAAAAACCAAAATTATGATATATATTACTTATATGCATATATCATATATACTCATCAAAAATAATCCAAAAATATCATCATTTCAATCTGAAGGAAAATGATACACATCTATTCAAGGTGGTGAGAGTTATCATAACACATGAATCATTTTTTCATTTTACTTAATGGAAAATGGGATGGAAGTTAATTAATATAAAATCATTATAATAATTTACCAATATAATTACAATTGTTTTATCATTTTACGATGGTTATATTTAATTTTCTAAAGAATAGAAGAATATAATAAATTGATTAATAGAAAGAGAGATAAAAAATATACCTCTATAATTAGATTATATCCATTCCGAAAGAGATTAAACCAATGAGGGAGGATCCTTTGATTGGAAAAGACCGACCACCTTATGTTGGATATGAGTGTTTAAGATAGGTATGTGAAGATTTTTGGCTAAACTAATCGTGTTTTGGTGTTTGCGAATGTGAGGAGTGTTGATCCATTTTTATGAGTCGAAAGTGATGGAAATTTAGTTAAAACATAAACAATTTAAATAATGGGGAGTGACATTCAAGGAATGTGGGTCCACAACAGATAAAAAATGTATCAAGTATGTAATATTGTTTAACTATAACTAAACCACTCAATCAAAACTTGTTTTAACATGCTGCATTTTTTAACTCTTAGGTTATTTGTTTTTACAATTTTGTTTTCATCCATGGTAACTTTTTTTACCTAGTGAGTTTGTCCATTATGCCAAATAATAAAATTTAACTTATGAATAATATGAAAAAAATCTAAAAAATTTATATCAATTTTTTATATAATTTTTAAAAACAATAACAAATAATTTTAAAATACTAAAGTCTTAATGTATTAATAGAATTTGTTTTGAAAAAAAATTAAATTAATATGTAAAATGTCATATATGGGGTGATAAATTGGGAAAAACATTATAAAAAATTTCAATACAGATGTAAAATATTTATCTTATCATATAAACTAGTTTCAAAAAATTCTAATTTAGTCTAATATAAAAATAAGTTATAAAAGTCATGTTACATTGATGAAAGGACATATTTCCTTATTCATAAAAAACATATTATTTAAAAACATTAAAAAATAAATGAAAAATAAATTTTGACATTAAAAATCCAAAACTAAAGTTTATTTATCATATTGTGAATATAAAAATTATAAATTTATTATTTAAATTAAAATATAACATATAAATAAAAAATTCTTCTGTTGAATAAAATAATTTTTTTAAACCATAATGTTCTTAATATTATTTCATATCAATTTCCAGTTTAAAACATTTAAATATATTAGTTTTTAAATAGTAATATTTTATATGTGTTCAATTCATCAATAATAAAAAATAATATTATACATAAAAAAATGGTTCTTTGAATGAAATATTAAATTTAGACTAAATTATATTTTAAAGGTACAATCAAAATTAATTATTTATACTCTCAAATTTATTTATTCTCTTCCATTAATATTAAAAATATTAATTGAGTTTTATACATCCATCCTAATGTATTAAAATAGTATTATTAAGATTAATATTTAATGGAATATATATATATATATTTATAATATTTTAATATCATATTTTTTCATTTGAATATTTTGTATTTTATATTTACTACATAACAATACATGACACTAGTGTACTTATTAGATTTTTCACCAACGAGCATATATTAAATGACCATATTTTTAGTGGGAATATTGTCAATGACCCAATTTGGATTAAATATGTAATTATTAAATCATATTTACATTCAACTCCCAATTTTCATGTCATAAAACTTATTTCATATTATATATTTTTTATAATGTTTTCTCCACTCATTGTGATATTTCTTATTATAGTTTTTGTTTCGTTTTTTTATCATCATTAATTTTGATGATATATGGGAGTCCCATTAATAATTACATTAATTTTTTCTATTAATATTACCTTATTTATTTATCCATTATTAATTGTTGTATTTTATTCATGGGGAATAATATTACCTTGAGTAGAATACTTACTCCAATGTTCTTTTATTTTTTACATTGATCTTGTAAAATAATAATGTGTCATTAGAATAATTTGTATCATGTATGGATTATATAGTACAAATTTTAAATTACACTAAAAAATATAAAAAAGCCTAATATAAAAAAAATTATTTTATAGAAAAGGCATTATTCAGAAAAACCGAGTATGTTACCTTATGAGCGACTATTTCTCCCTGAAGAACATAAAATTCATTATAACTAGATAATAACATATCAAATATTTTTCATTCAATTTGGTTATCCCAAATTGTATATGCTAATTTTTTTCATATTTTACATGATCTTTGATAAAATTATTCGTGAATATATATTTATTTTAATTTCCCAATTTATTATATTCTAAACATGGGAATTCAATAGAAACTCGTAGGTTTAATTACCTTGTTTGTCCAATGAATTCTATATTTGATATTTTGAATCCTATGGTTTATATATTATGATTTTATTTTTATGTATGTCTAACACAATTTTACATTTGATCTCTTAATTTTTTTAATCAACCAAGATAAAAATAGGTGGTCTATAAAGAATTATTTTTCAATTGATCCATTATATATCTCTTACATTTCTAAAACAAAGCATTCATTTTTTCTCTCACATGTTAGTGTCCATAAATTTCATATAAATTCAAATTGAAGAAAATAATTAAATATAATGGAAAATAAAAGAATTTAAAACGCATAAATTTAAGCATTAAATGTTTATACCAAATGTATTCCACGTAATTGTAGATATGGAAGAAGAAGATGATACAAATTATAGTAAAAAATTGTATGTTATCTCACAACTCATGTTCTCTTGCTAACAAAAATATTTTAATTATAATCAAATATCAAATTATAAATAATATATTTAGTCTAAAAAATAAGAAACTACACAAATATTAAGTATATGTAAATTGAATATGTTTTGAAAAAAGTAATAATAAAAACAGAAATAATAAAATATTTCATGGAGTTAAGTATGATAATCCTCAAATACAAGAACATATTAAAAAAACCAATTTTAATTCAAATAATAAATATTATTATTAGACATTTTCTAAGGTGTTCCACTTCAGTAAATGTAATATATATTGCATAAGACCCATTATAATGTTTTTTTGTTTTCATATCTCCAGATTCTCTCGATCACACTAATCGAACATAGACTGTTAAAGAACCGTTTGGATCGTCAATAGTGAATATGTAGGAGGTTATCTATATTCCTATACCTACATTCCATTGATCTCCATAGTATAAAAAATTATACATGACACCAAAATTACCTTTGAAATCGATGGATCAATCAATCATAGATTATAAAAACCAAATCATTGAGAATTTACAATTAAAAGGTTACAAAAATATTTTATATGAGAATAACTTTTAAGAGAATTCAATAAAAATTATTCGATGACTATAAGATGGTGGGAAGGTTCAAAAATATTGAAATCTATTCATATTTCTAGTATAATAGATATCATTCCTCTATGTATTGAGAATAATTTATAAATATAATTATAAAAAACTAATATTATAGTATTTTGAGTTCTTCTTATTTATTTACATGAAAATTAGTTGAATATCAGTATAATTTAATTGATGTAACATCAAGTCGTATCATTCTATGTGTAGTCCACCATAGTTATATCTTTTAAAATTGTATATATATAGTGTCTTCATTTACATACCATTACAATTGTTACCAAACATTAAAATAGTTGACACTAAATATCGGATAAAAATGAAGCAGAGAACTCCTAATTAATTATATACAAGAATAGGAGGATTATTGTTTTCACAACCATGTAAAATTAAGAGTTATTTGACTCAACACACACACACACATTATTATGAAATTATGAGATTTTATAATAAACCTCATATGAATGTTCTTTGATGAAAACATCCTATGTGGACCATACTTCATAGAAGAAATGTATAGTTAATGTTTTGTACATGCTAATTATGGTGATAACCTCTCCCAAACATAGAACCCTTTAAAGCAATGGGTTTGTTCCTAAGATGTATTATACATTGTTTCATGGTGTTTGGAGTAGAAAATATTATATTATATAGATATTTTTTGTGGGAAATAACCTAGAAAATCTATATAGATTTTTGTTTTCTTTTTTCAATATGTATGATGCTAATATTTATTATGAATAAAATATTGGGGATAAATTTGATTACCCAATAGGATTTATTTATTTACCAAATATTGGGTTTCTATAGATAATGAGGTTGAAAAATTAGGAATCCTTTTAGCAAGAAGCTGAATGTTATCTTATGGTTCATCATTCCTGATAACTATTTATAGATTCGAAGAAAGTTCATACATTAATGATGATAAATGAAGATGAGTGACATGATGCCACTTCTAATAATGGTAATTATGCGACTGTGATTATTCCATTTAAAATGATATTCTATTAACGTTATAGGCTTCTATTAGATATTCTTGGTTATCCATTCTCCTTTGAAATGTATTTCAGTTTCTAACACAACTGCATGAAGAGTTTGTTATTATTAAAATTTGGTGATGTTAGTTAAAAGTTTTTGTGAGGCTACAACCTTTTTTTATGATATTATATAGGATGATTGTGTATTATTCTAATGATGTGGTATTTAAATAAATGTTATTGAGATGATCCTATGTTTAGTTATGTTCCCTAGAATGTAAAGATTTATTAATATAATATCTCTTTGAAGATGTAGGAATATTTTTTTTAAGATTCATCATTGTAGTTATAATGACTGTTTATTGAAATATCATATAGAAATATAGTTTATTGGGGGTTGAGGATTAATTAATGTAGAGGAAATTGATGATTCATTAAAATACAGTATGTACTATTTAGATACATTATAAGGTTTGGTAAAAAAATTATGTTTAATGATTTCAGTTTCAAGATATTAAAAAATTTATTGAGCAGAAAAGTCATTTTATTTTATTTATTTATTTTACAGAAGTTACCTAAATATGTAGTTATAATCATAATGTATTATTTAATGATGGTTTGTGCACTTCAGATTATATAGATGATTGTACTATGATAAAGAAGACAATCATTTAGATATTGAAACATCGTATGCAGTGTGATTCTAGCTGTTAGATGAAATAAAAAATAAAATAGTACCTGAGTTTTTTTCCTAAATACATATGAGTAATTTTCTAGACTAGAATAGATTTTGAAAAATTCCACACCCTTATCTACGTACATAAGATTTGTTAAACTCATATGTTAGATTCAACCTGAAATATATAATAATTATTTTCAAAATTAACGAAACCTATAGATGATACGCAATAGTGTCTTTGTGGTTAAAAATAAGTGTTATAAATGGAATACTACTTAAATAACGAATAATATACATAATAATAATCTTTTTTATGTTTATGAAAATATGAAAGGTAATAAACACCATCTGGTACAAAATAAATTCATAATATGATAAATTTTGAAAATTTCTTCTATTCCATTATGATACAAAAAATATATAATTTTTTACAAAATATATTTCTCTCTTAGAGAAGTAGAAAAATATTATTTATTAGATTTTTAAGTTATTTTTTAGAAAAAATAATTAATTTTAGGGACTATATTGAAATTATAAAATTCAAAAACCCAACATTAATTTGTTATATGGTTGGAAATATTATAGAGACACATAACAAATTATAATTATTTTAAAAGATTTATCATTTAGTAACATGTTGAGGATGATAAATATATTATACAATATAAATATGGGTGTTAAATGTGTTGATGCTAAGACAACTATATTATGTTACCAATTTCATTAGTTGATTATTAATTCATGATTCAATATTATATTTATTTATAATAATGTTTCTAGATATTTATAGTGATTAAAATATTGTAAATCTACCTGATAATGAAGAAAAAATTTATGTCAATTATGTTATTTTTAAAGAAATACTAATATGAGAGGATAGTCATTCCATAGATTAATTTGAAGTGTGTCTTGTATAAATACATAAAATCATAATGTTATTCAATTTATTTTATTATCAATGATTAAATAAAACAATGAACTATGTATTTTTTATGGGAGAATCATTAGTGGAACCATGTAAAACATATATAATCATTATTTTTAGGGTTTACATTCTGATATAATAGGGGGATATAATGTGTTCATGAAAATATGGATAGTTGTTATTTTTGAATAATAATGAAATTATTAATATTAATGTTTTATATTTGTTTAATACTGATCATTAAGGTTATATTTTAAGTGATTTATTTAAATGAATTTTAATGACTAATGTAATAGAGAGATATGAATTATTGAGGAATAAAGGTTTAATATTAAATATATGATAACTTGATTCAAAATAATGAAAATGTTTAGAGGGAATATAATAATGGTAATAGTTTTTGTTACACCAGAGATTGGTCACATGTCGAGCTTATCCCACATATTCAATGTGTTAATGTGCAGAGATATTTTGCTATACTTTGTGAATATTTTCCATTTTGTTAAAGAAAAATACAGAAACATAGTGATAAAACTTTCTTTAGAAACATATGTTATATTTTTTAGATGTGGAAGTAAGGATTATAACAAAGAAATTAATGGAACATATGGCTACACTGTATAATAATGTTAGTGATATCCCTTGACATTGAAATAAATTGAGAAAGAAGATTAGATCATGTAATGTATATAAGGGACTTATGATATCCCAATGAAATTTATTCATAGATGACCAAGATGAATATAATATTTTATAAATTAAGGAATAGTTTGTGCAATATTATGAAATCAATAACTTAATTCTTATACTATACATGAAAAAATATAAGAATAATTGGTTCATGGGTATAACACTGATCAATGTTAATAGTGATAACAAAAGATAATTTTTGTGTTCATGGGATAAAAATTCATGCATTGAAGATATAGTCATCCACCATTGAGGTGATCCATGTTAAAAAATTATGGTGTACTTTAGTTTCTCACTTTTAAATTTATATTTCTTACTTGAAAACTAATTAATAGAAGAAGAAAAAATATTGCAATGAGATACATAGACTGACTTTGTAAGGATGTATGGTTAAGGAAAATGATTTAATTATAAATAAGTCAAACACACTAACTCACCCCCTCTCATAATGTTGTACTAATTCTAGTGGAACATCAATTATTACAAGATATATGGTTCCACCATTGATTTATTTGTTAACAATCCCAAGTTTAAATTTTTTTTCTTAAAATATTATCATTTGTATAATTTGAGAAATATAATCAACTACTAAAAATAATATGTTCTTATACAAGAACCTAAAGATTATTAGGAATATCAAATAAAATGAATAAATATGTAATAAATCTTTTTAAAAATGTACGAACATAAAATTATTATATTCTATAATCATGATGTATAGGGATTTAGAATGAATGGAGAAAATATAGTGGTTAAATAAACACCTATAGATATGGAAAACAATAGTTACTCAAAAAATATAGTACAAGTTGTAAAGGTCAAATCTAAAAATAATTTCCCAATGAATCATATTGTATTTTTAGGAATACCATGGAATATGTCTTTAATGTCATCATTATTTTCACCAATTCCTACTTCAAATACATTCATGTGGAAATTTAACACCTTGAGGAAGATAATATTAATATTCATAAATCACTAACTCAAATGGTGATTATGAGCATAAATATGACTAGAAATGTAATTACAATAGTACTTGAATGAATAAAATTAATTAAAATAACTCAATAGTTTGGGAGGATTGGATTGAATTATCATTAAGATATATAAATCACTAAATAGGATTGAAGAAAACAACAATGCAATTTTTGAGAAGAAATTTTGAATCATGGATGCCATGAATACTTAATTAGTGGTCCAATGTAACAATATTTAAAAACATAATAATTTACTAAAATTGATGAGAAAAATAAAAAAAATCAATATGACATTAAAAATAAATGTTTATTCATAATAATAATTGTTAATGATGATAAATACATCATCAACATAAAATTTATTAAGTATTAAGTAAAACTATTAAATTTTATTGTTATTGCTAATAATTCTTCATAATAAATTTAGGCAAGGTAGATTGTTTTGAATTATTATAATCAAGATATATATCCTAAAAGGCATATATATTATGGAATATATTTATGTAGATAATTTATTATTAAATCACATACATGTTTAATGAAAAATCTACAAATTTGAAATAAGAATATTATTTCCACTAAAAGTTTTTCTTTTTAGTTCATCTAATTGTTATATTTTTGGATAATTATGTATGATGAAAAAATTTTAGGAACACACTAAAAAATCAATGGTTTACATGATAAATTTTACATGAATATATTACCTAAAATAATTTCCATTAGAGGAATAAATATCCAATGAGTTATAAGAAATAAAATCTTAAAATGCTATTTTTCTAATGAAAAATTAAATAATTATTGGTGAAAAAAATTTCAATAAATGTTCTGATAAAAAACAAATTTCTTATTAGAATAATCTATTAATATCTCACAATAAAAAATGTATACATTATGTGACATAATGATCCGGCTAACGAAAAGCCCATATAATAATTATAAAAATATTGTT
Source organism: Viscum album (assembly GCA_963277665.1). Taxonomy (NCBI): domain Eukaryota; kingdom Viridiplantae; phylum Streptophyta; class Magnoliopsida; order Santalales; family Viscaceae; genus Viscum; species Viscum album. Next base: position 1,024,782,339 of record OY728143.1, read on the forward strand.
ATATAAAATATATTTGGATTTTTTTAGAAAGTCATTGGAGAATGAAATTAAATTGGTTATATTGAATATGAATTATTCCTTCAGTCAAACAAATATAAGACTAAAGCACTCATTGGATGAAGATAATAAAATAAGATTCCATAGAAGAAGATATATGTGTCCATTGTGTGTAAAAAATTAAATAATATTTTTTTTTCTAAAGAAATTAAAATAATTATATGAATAATTTATTGCTAATGGGAATGATCTTATTGGATTATGGAAGAATAATAAAAACCATTGATATTTTCTAGAAATTATATAGTGTTAATCTTCGAGATTCATGCTAATGAAAAAAGTTTAATATACCGAGTATGTAAATAATAAGAATGGCTTTGTGGATAAAATTCAAACGAAACCATATATAAGAACTAATAAGGGAAAATCACAAGAGAAGGGATCTGCCACAGTGAAGCAATGAATTACACAAGAAGAAGAACTCAAATTTCATGTGATATATTTGAAAAATTATATAATAAGAGTTGTTTAAAAACTATATTGATGGTTAATATAGGATGGATAGGTTTGTGGAATTGGTCTATTATGATAGAAACTTAAGTATAGATATTAAAAAGGTTGAACTAAGAATCAATAGTACCATGTGTGTTAAAAGATGATGTGTAAAATAAGATTCCAGACAAGTATATCAATGTAATTAGAAATGATACCATGATACCTATGTATCATAATTCATGTAACATATTTTGTGAAATAATAAAGAGATATCCATGAAAATTGTTATGGAACTAAATCATTGTCTTAGTTGAGAAGGGAATATTAACTTTCTTATATTTATATAGAGCTACATAGTTCCGATTATTACAATATTTTCTTATTTTTATATAGTGAATTAAAATATATTCATGATTGATTAAGAGTTATGAATGATAATCAACCTGGAATAACTACTCTAGAATTGATAGGATATCATTGTATTTGAATGATATCTTCAATTTATATCATAAATATTATAAGATATATAGTTCAAACGTAATGATAAAACATTAGAATGTATCCCTTGAGGGAAAAAAGGCTGAAGAGAATCCATAATGGGGAATTGATAATGTTAAGGTATTATTTATTATCAATACCTTATAAGAAAATTTGAATACTTTTATTCAAAATGCTACCATGAGTGAAAAACGTTTTGATAAAAATATCATGTTTATAGATAATAACTGGATTGACTAGAAAATATCTGAACATCCCCAAAAAGAATATTATAATTTTTTTATCATATTTTAACTTTTTTATTGGATAAAAGTTTTTCTAGAGTAGTTACTCTTTTATTCAATACAATTAACTACTCAATTATAATTATAATAGAATAATTTTTGAGACATGTCATTGAATGAATTTATACCACACCATCCCTAGTTTCATTAAATTTTTTTAATGGGAATATAGAATAAAATTTAAAATATATTGACATATATTTTATATATTTTTATTCAAAATAAATAAAAAGAGACATATTTTTTAACCCACATTGTGTTTGTTTTATTTTTTCAAAGAAAATGAAGCTAATGACACTGATGTAAATATATTTTGTGAATGGAATATTGGAATGAATTTGGAATAACTAACCATGTTGAGTTATATTCCCAATCCAATACAAATATATTAACAATGTTTAGAATATTTAAGAACATTGTTTCATGATGTTTTAAGTTCAATCATAGTTGATACATTCCAAATAACATTCATTAAAAGGGTGGAACATGATTCCAAGAATTATTCCAATTAAAAATTAATGTGTTCCTACAATTGTTTAAAATTAATCGAATTGTGTGAGAAATAAAAATTTATTGTGAGTTAATTACAATGGATATTATTATATACCAATTATCATATATACAATTATTGGTGTTACTTCCACTAATCCTTGAAGATTCTGTTAATCATAATTTTTGGAGAATCTAGTTGAAGATTGTGTAGATGAAACTACCTATATAATTATGATATTATTCATGATCATAATACATTATATAGGATGTAGTTCAAAATATTCATTGGAAATGATAATTTTATATGTTTAAATGAGTTAAAATGTATGAAATATTTTCTGATTTTTATATATATGTGATTTTGGATGAAATTTGGATTCGAAATTCTATAACAGTAGTTATCAATCTTGAATAATGTCATTGGAAGTAGAAATATATATATATATAATTTTTTAAGAACAACATCTTTAGAGGAAGTGGAATATATTGTTAAATAATTTAAATAGTTTTTACATGCATTATTAAATTTGGAATTTTTCCAAATGGGAATGATGTTAGATTATATATTTTACAAAAAAAGCATTTGAGTGTTTTGAGTTATTTTTAGCTTTTTTATTGAATATTTAGAGTCTACACCCATATATAGATGATTATTTGAGGCATTTGTCTTGGAATTTTTATACAATGATGACTATATATATGATAAGAAGTTACTGATGACATTGAGAAACTAAAACTATATACTCTTTAATAATTAGGATTTCCAAAGTGTGAAGGAATAAAAAAATCAGAATTGTATCAAGAATGTTTTTGTATAATATGTAATTGTAATTTTAAGTCATATATAAATTCAAAAAATGGTATACACTAAATACGATTTCTAAGATTCATTAAAATTATATTAAACTATCTGACTGAATTAAAAAATGAGTAACTAGTAGTAGATGAATCAACCATGAGATTAATAAGATATTCTATGAGATGATGTAAAAATTATATAAAGGAACATGACATATATAGGGCTTATCATTTAATGTATATATGATTTTTAGAGATCAGTAAAATTGATATTGGAAGATCCAACCTGATATAAGTAATATATTATATAGATGAATAATTTGAAAAATTCCCTATTGTTTTGTAAGACTATTTTTTCCCTTGTACGATATTGTCATATTTTAAGGAATATTTTCAATTCTATCTGTACATTGTTTCCCAAGATTTCAATGCATTGGGACGATCAATATTTTTTTATAAAAAAAATATTTTACCATGTGAATGCATAATTTTGTAATTAATTATTTTTCTATTTATATATATCTCTTATGGTCAATCCAAGACCACAGTTGAATGTAGAATGTGTGGCTTTCCGTAGGAACAACATAAGGTTGTTTAGTGATGGATGTTCCATTGTAATTGACCACTGGAGGGTGACTTTATTAAAATAAGTAATTTATTTAATTTATTTTAATTAAATGGAATAACCTAGACTAATCTTATATAAATACATGTTTATGAATTTTCCTTGGGGATAGCCTCAGAACACTATACGGATTAGAGGAGGATACTATTATGAATTGGGATTGGAAAACATGTGTGTGAGGATTGATGATCAGATCAAGGAGAATCCAAAGTTATGAATCTAAAGAATCATGTCATCTATATCACTGGTGAACTTGTTATACAATGGTATACAACCAATGTAGCATATCATCTAGAGGAATGCAGACAATTTTTGAAAAATGATGTTTGGAATCCAATTTATATGATATCCATGGTTTCACCCTTGATCCCACATATATTAATCATTGTCCAAGATCACATCAACCAAAAACCATCATCACCTATATTCAATTTCATTTCCCCCTTTTATTCATTCAATTCATAATCATTGTAAATCAGATTATGGTTAATCATTTTTGAAGTGTTTTTTAGTGTGATCAAACACTCAGATTCATAGAATAATTATTAAATAAAAAAGGATTTATGGTTTGTTGATGGATCTATGTGTGTGTAATGATTTATGTGTTTATTTAATGGACTTCAGATATGAGGTAGAAAAATATTTTTAGTGTAATCCAACACATATGGACATTCAATTCCCTATTATTGGAGGCTAGGAATCAATGTTCATTGGGGTTCAAATGATTTGGGGGGATATAAGTGGCTAAATATATGAATATAGTGGTAGAAAAAGTGAATTTGGGATCCATGGGGATACACATTGTTTCAATGGAAAACCTTAATACACAAGTATATTTATTGAAAAATAATCACCGTGTAGTCCTCCAACTACAATGGCTACGGTTTCAAGTTATGATAAGGATCATAAACTATATATATAACCTACACGCCCTGTGACACAATGCTAGTGGATAGGCATGAAATATGGGATTACATGGTCATGGTCTTGGGAATGAATATGGGCATGTCCAGTAGTACATAGAAATGGCTCGATACTCTGACTCGACCACAATACATGGGCATGATCTAAGAAGCAGAGGTAGAACCATATAACCATAGGTGTAGGATGTAGTATGTGGGAAGGCCCCTGGTGGCCTAGAGTAATTGTATACCAATTTTACACAACATGTATTCCCATATGGATATCCAATATATCTTTAGGAAAGGGAAAGTCTAGGTGTCATGGTGAGGGTATATCATTTTTAGCCCTAGGTACATGACATGTACCTCCCTCAAAATCATCTACCATATGTGTCTAATTCATCAGAAAATGTATTTTGAGACATTATTATCCTATCTAGAGTGTTATTCAAATAGTAATTTATTGTAGCCTTCATATCGGCTTTCAAGATATGATATGAGGTATTGTGACTATGATTGATCTTCAGGCTACACATGACTAATAATAGTGATTAGGATGGATGATATGAGAGATGTTGAGGTTAGAAACCCCCTGTCACACTTGGGTGAGGTTCACCATACTCCTTACATGAGTAAATTTTTACCCTATTCACAAAAGGTTGTGGGTCCTATACCTATATTATTGCACCCTCCCCCAAACTTGTTTCACAATGGTGAATCTCCTATATCTAATGGGTAGAACCCCCTGTTATGTAAGGGTGCATGACCTATATCTATAAAGTGGTACCCATCTATTTAAAAGATATTCTATTTCACTCTATACATAGCGTACCCCCCACCCATCACACAAGGAAGTGGGTACTCTATTAAATATTGTTCCCTTTGAACTATGGATTTTATTAGTGAGGTGAGGGTCCCCCACATGAGTTTTTCATATAGACATGTGATATTTTGGGAATTCAATATGGATGTTGGGATCTTATAGAAATATCACCATTAATTCCTAGGCTATGGAAATGGAGATCCTCTTTCCATATCATCTATTCTTCTTTATATATATATATATATTGGGATTTCATTTCATTCTTATTATGTGTTGAGTTGAACTTTGTTGTATCATTCTAGGGATCAATTTTTTGTTTTTGATGAATCCTACTATGTATGTATATAATCACACATAAAAGGTATTTTTCTTCACATGGAGTTTCTTTTGTATATGAAAGGAGGAACCAGTGACATCGAAGGAGAATAGTGAATATTTGGTTCATTTACCGTGTCTGGTGGTCAAACATGGTGATCAAGAGCCTTGCTCTCTTTATCATTACCTTTTGTAGTTCTTATTATGTTATAGATTCATTTATGGTTTGGGATGTATTTTTCACAATTATGAAATATTTTATTTTTATCATACTCTGGTTTATTCCCTATATGTTATTTTTCACATGGTTTTACTTTATATGGTCCTTACTTTTATTATTCCTTCATAATTTTTCATGGAAAAGGATGTGTTCACAAGTACATGTACATTATGCTAAGGCCTATGAATTAATTTATTAATTTATATTTATTTAATCCACCCCATATTTAATTAGAGGCAGTATACGGGAGGATACATTAGACATTCCTCTAACTATGTGGGCCTCAATGGCTCTGTCCTTGACATAGTGGTATAAAATGTGGTTCATCCTTGAGTCTGTGTAGTGGTGAACCCATGGAAAGGATTTTTTTAGAACTTAGGAAACTGTTTCCGAATTTCTTGAGTGAAAAATTTAGGATAATGTATATAATTTTGGTGTGGTTAATAATATATCCATTCAACTAGACTTTGACTATATTCATGTAGACGTTTAATACCAAGTCATATGTCGCAGGGAACCATTTTTATATGCATCAAGTAGGCTTGAGTCCATTGACTATCCAACACAAGTCGTCTTTTTATATTTATGATCATCTAATAGTGGTATGTCATGATAGCTCTCATGATTCCTATATGAATATGTTTGAACATGTTACCAATTAAATTCTGGGATGATAATTAGTTGACTGATTAGGCCTGAATTTAGGGCCATCTGAGGAGGTGTTTTATCCATGTGTATAGGATGTAGTTCTAGTACCTATTGACCAATAGATTGTACCATCATGGTAGGATGATGATGCATGTAGGAATAGTACGATATGTGAGTTACAATGTAATATCCCATTGAGTTTCTATGTTGAGTAATATCACCATGGAGTAGTGTATTCTCTTAAGATAGTTATATGAGTCTTGAACATTGTTTTGACCATGTTCAATTAGTTATTTGCGACATTATCTAGTCTTTTTAGTGGAGCTATAGAGTGTTGGTTGACTCTAGTGACCCAAAACCATAATGATATGATAAAGTGATTTTCAAACATCTATTAGTTCTTTCATAACAGGAATTACCCTCACTTCATTCATTTTGTTAAAATTTTAGATCTATTTGAGCTTCATCTCAGTGATATGATGGTTTTTGATTACACAATGATGTTCACAAACCTCACATGTTACTCAGTTGACATGGTGTGAGATGTATTTTTATATGCAGAGATTTTTGAAATGGGACTATACAAAGATATTTATGTTAGTGTAATCTCCTTATACAAGCCATATTTTTTTGATGTTCTTGAGTGTCCTTTTTTATATAGATAATCTTTTAAAATTGTAATCATGCATATGGAGCTGATGGTGGTTATGACGCAGTTGAGTCAACTATAAAAGAAAAACTAAATTATTTTTCAGTGTATATATGAAGGATATCATCCCATTGTATGACATAGGAACATGTTCCTATAGTGTACGGTTGGTGTAAATTATTATGTTATATAAGAGAGGGGTGTTGTTATTCTCTTGTCAAGTCTGGTCATATGGAATGAAATTCCTTGACCCAAAATTATGAGGAAGGCATGAATAGAATGGATGAATCACTATGGGAGAGGCATCACCATGATTAGGGATCTCCAAATCATTGATTGGGTGACTCCTAGGTAACCGGTGTATGTAGAGGGGAAGGATAATCCAATGTGGGAGGAGCATATAGGGAAAGAAAATGCTATGAGCTACTTCCACCGGAACCACCATGTGGCCCATACAAGACTCAGTGAACTACTAATTGGGGACATGGGTAGCTGTAAGCATTGGAGGGATATGACAAGGTAGATCATCATATTACTAGATATATTACTAGTCTCTTTGATTCTATTTATATAATATTTATTCGAATATGAATAATCCATTCCTTCATCAATATATACCTCTTGTGAGGTATAGAGTACCCTATGGATACGTTATCCCATTATTTATTTATAGAGGTTCATAATATGTGAAATTATTCTATATCCCTTGTCTGCGAGTAGTACATGATATGATCTGGTGGGGAGTGTTTTTTATGGGACCACTTGGTTATCATGATCAAACCATATTACATTATCCATGATGTATAATTAAAATACACGGGTTAGGCCCAGATTTACTGTCATTGCAGGTGTGTTAGACTCCATTGGACCAATGATATATAATTCTCCTTTCTAAATATGAGAAATACCATAGATCATTTAACAAGTCATGTCTACTAGAAGATTCATCCCCTAACCCATTAGTTTTTAATAATTCGTGTTCGTGTAGTAGTCTCTTAAGGGATCAGATTTCGTTATTAGTGGAGGATTATATAGATTCCATTACCAATAATGTTCCAAGAAAACATCCATATCAATTATATATTGTAAAAAACATACACACTCATTCTGCATTGGTATCTTCTAAATCATATCGTATGTCCCTTGCAGAGCATTGAGATGTGAGGGTGCAGTTGGAGGACCTCTAATATAATGGTTTTATTAGAAAACTTAAGTCCCTTGGCATTAGAACTATTCATTCATAAATAATTTGGATTTGAACATGAGGCTTTATGTTGATAATTATAACCTAATCATGGAAAAGATAATGGAAAATTATCACTTTCTATGGATTGAAGAACTCTCTAACCAGTGGAATGATGTGATTTGGTAATTGATATTTGGCCATTGATTTGGGTACCACCAGTTCAGGTTTCCCAAGGTAGATATTTTAAAGAGGGAAATATAATGATCCTATGGACACTATGTGTTCATAATGATTCTTTTTAATGTAAAATTTTCTTATACTATGTTTATGGGTGTTTTGAATCGGATCATCCAACCATACATGGATATATTTTTCGATTTATTAATTGATGAAATACTTGTTTACCATACATGAAAGGAGGAGAATCTATATAACTTGAGGATAATATGAGACTTACTCTAGGAAAGATAGCATTATGCTAGGATCCCGATGTTCCAGGTTTGGATCATTAGGGGTATCTTTCTGTGAATTTCATACCTTTGAATTGTTTATGGGTGGACCTTGTGAATATTTATGATGTTCATTTTTTGGATCCACCAATGATTTTTAGGAAGTGTATAGATTCTTTTAATTAAAAGATTGCTATAAGTGGTCTGTGGAAGACTTATTTAGAATTGTGTCGCATTTTACCACTATGACAAGGGAATGAAAACCATTTTCTAAGGCTAACTAGTGTTAAACACCTTCAACTAAAAGAAGAAGTCGTTGAACGGTACTCCACTTTTGAGACTACAAGAGGAGGGAAAGTAATATGTAGTGTTTTGTGGTGCCTCTTACTTTGTTCTTAGTTTTATTTTGATCCAAAGGAATACAATTATCTCATATGTGTCGACTCATTAGAGTCCTTATGAGTATAACTTTAGTAATCACAACCTATCATTAGAAATTTCTTTATATGCTATAAATATTTTTAGGCACTATCTTTTGGGTGATTATTAAGTTATTTACTCATACTAATAAAGTATTAGGTTGATATTTAGAAAGAGATATATTAAAATGATACATAGGATTTTTTAGAGTTCCTATATGACTATGACTATCAAATAGTCTATACTCCTCAAGACGGAAGTGTTGTGGTTCATGCCCTTATCAAGAAGTCCTTTTCTCACATGGGGTTGGAGGATTCTAATTATTATTATTTTTATTAGCTAACCCCGAAAGAGGATATGAGTGTGTTTTATCATTAGTTTACAGTGCTAAATAAACAATTTAATTATTTTGTGTGAGAGGCCCAGTTTGGAGACATCAACTATGATTTTTTAAATGACCATATATCCTTAGGAAATGCACCATATGGATTTTATATATTTGGGTATAATTTCCTCCATTCCTTACGGAAGATTGTAGTTTTGATCACATTTTGTAGGTAGGTGATTAGAGAGGTTCATACAACCCCCTGGGATACACATCTCGATGTTGAAAATATTTAAAATGATCTTAAGAGATTTTTGTGTGTGCTATAATGAGTTGGATCATACTCGGGTTCATATCTTTGTGTTCCAAATTCCATTAGATAAATTTTGAGCATTGGTTTCTGGAATTTTTGACACTACATATTGAAATCTAAAAGATGGGATATGATAGCCTATACATATATTTTCAATGGGGCTTCTACAAATACTGAGATTCAATTATTCTATCTTGGTGGTTTTTTACTAACTTCCCAATTCAATGTAATTACATTCTATAGAACTGAAGAGTTTGGTTATGATTTTGGGGTTCTTTTATGTGTAGGAGATTATCCAACATCATGGGGCACCCTTGAATAATTTTTCAGACTATGATGCTCAGTTAAAATCTTGGTAGAGGGGTGACTCTCAAGAGGCCTTTAAAACCCATTTCATGATGGTTATAGAATTAATTTTCCAATAGGATGGAATACCAAGGAGAATATCTATATGTTTGTGTATATGCTATGATACTCCATGTTAGAATTCTTCTAGTGTTGGGTGGTTCTATTTTAATTTGGATAGAACTCTTATAATTGTATCTATCACCAAAATTTTAGAATATAACCTTATCAAACCCTATAGGTCACTATAATACTAGACTAATATTGGTGAGACATCTCGAGCTGGTCTCGGTATTATATATGATATGATAAAAATGATTTAGATGATCCACATGCATATGAAAACATCTAATAGAGTAGACAAATCATACAATGATCAACATCGTATGCCCTTGGAGTTCAATTTGGGAGAACATGTTTTTCATATAGTATACCCATGATGAGTATTTCATAGTTTTTCTAGGTAATTAAGCTATCCTATAGGTTCACCGGGTCATTCGAGATCCTACGAAGGGTTGGTGAGGTTTTATACCCCTAACCATTCTCCCATTGTTGGATTTATTAAATGATTCCTTCCAGGTAATTATACCAAGGAGATTCATGGATGACCCATCACATGCTATTGAATATGGAGAGAATGACATGAAAGAAAGAAAGACAACTTTTTTTAGTACCCAATGAGAATCAAGAATCGGTGGGAGATGATCCAATTTTGATTGATCAGTTATTTATATCAAGTTCTTTGGAATCATGAAGGCATGTAAAGGAGCTCTTATGGTCATGGTATCCAGATGTAGTTTGAATACACCCACTTTTTGTATTTAGATTTTGATTTTATAAGAGAAAAACATAATTTATTGCAGAATTACATTACACTATTTTTACCTCGAAATAACTTGGAGTATTTTTTAAGAATATTTTCAAAGCCTTTCACTAAGTCATTGTGATATTCTGAGGCCCAGAGAGACTTGATATTATCATATTAAAAATAACAACAAAAAATTCTCATAGGAACTCATCATTTTGAAACGTATGTTTTTCTTATTCATATATATGTGATATGGTAAACCTGTGACCATGTATGTATCTAGAATGTGTGTTTTACCCTAGGTGTGGCAATATTTTTCTCATCGCAGGTTGTCCTATAGGAGGTGATTGTTAGTGGGTGCATTTAATAAAATAAATATTTTTTATTAAATAAAAAATCTTAGCCTAATAATATATAATTACATCATTATAATATTTCAATTGATTTATCCTCAAAACCCCTGGAGGATTAGAGGAGGAGAAAATTATTTTTTGGTATTAGGAGGCTAGAGGATGCATTTTTACAATCAGATCCAGGTGAATGGAGAAGTAGGCAGTGAACACAATGTAACTTAGTCAAAAAAATGAAAAATCTATTCACCAATGGTCAATCCATACTCATGGTGGTCCCATAAATTGAGTTTCAACCTTTATGATTGAGAATCATGGATTGGTTAACTTAATTTTCTTACTATTAGATTATCTATATTTTCCTGGCCCAGTTTTAATAATTCCTATTATTAAATTTAATTTATATGATATTTTGTGATATCACCCTTGACCCAAAAATTATTTATCCTTTTTATCACATCACATAAAAATTATGATATCCTTTGTTTGTGTTCATTCCCCCCATTTATTTATTGTGTTCTGGATCATTTCCTCAAAGGGTTCCATTTCAACATTTGAAGGGTGGGTTTGAGCATGATAAAACTCTTATATTAATGGTGGTTGCATAAATTATATAAAAAATGAAATATTTTTTATGGATCAGTGTTTGTATCATGATATTTTTGTTTTTTCATGGATTTGAGATTCGTGTAATGGAATTCATTTGAATAAATCATTCACAGTCAATCAACCATCTTATTTTCATCCATCATAGGCCATTAATCGATGAATGGTGAAAATTACAAGGATTCATGTAAATTCTAGTGGTAAAATAATATTGAATAGTGTTGGAAAATTTAGAACTAGTATCTTTAGTGAGAAATTATTTTTTTAAACCTTACTAAACATTATGTATCCCAATGTAACCCAAGCCCTGTAGCCGGCCATCCAGGAAAACAAGGGTTTTAGGTGATGTTATGGATATAATTCCATGTATGTACCTACACATAATATATCACTATGATGGATTATATATGTATAAATTGTAAGTATATTTGAATAGGATTTACATGAAACATTTGAAAAAATTCCAATGCACTTGTACAACCGGATACTTAGACACGCACAAATACACTGGCCTAACCTAAAGAACATGAGAATAACCAGATGCACATAGGAATGGGATGGATTACATGGGAAGACCATGAGTTTGTAATACATTTCCTTTACCATGTTTACATGTCATGTAGAATAACACATCTACCGATTCTATATTCATTCAGGGACACAACCTTGTGTTAGGGTGAGCGTACTGGCCATGTGACCAAGGGTACCTGTCGTGTGACCCTAGGAACATGTCATGTATCTTCATTATAATATACTATCATCTATATATCCATCATTATAAAGTGTATTTCATACCATGTTCAGACTATACAGAGTGTTTTTTCACATATTATGTTAATGTACCTATCTAATGTATTCTAAGATATGACATGAGGTTTTGGGACCATGATGCCTTTTCAAGATTTTCTTGACTAATAAAAGTAATGAGTTGGGATCCCCAGAGTGATACAACGGTTTGAAATTCCCATGTGACAATAGAATTTATGTCCCCATACTCTATATCTGTGTTGAGTAGTACCCACTATCAGACCTAGGTATAGGTCCTGTTTCTATCGAGTAGAAGCCCCTATCACACTAGGATATAGGTCATATATCAACCAATTTCACCCACATTCACACAGGAATAGTTCCTCTATCTAATTTGTGTCACCGCCATTTCAAATAAAGGCTATGTTCCTCTATCAACTCTGTGGAAACCTCCTATCGCAGTAGTGATTTGTTCCTCTATAATATATTTTTTCCCTGCAAAAGTGAATTACTATGATGTGGTGTGGGTCCAACACCCATGTTTTGTATACATACAAATTAGATGTTGGGAATCAAAGGGGGCCTTTGGAGATGATGAAAGTCTCATCATCAATAGGTTTGTTGTGGATATGGATTTACCCTTTCCCTACTATGTAGGTTTCTTTATGATTATATATATATGTGTGTGAGTGATAGTTTTTCATTTACCTCTTGTTATGGGATGAGATAACTTTTTCTATTTTCCCCTTTTATTGTTTTATAGGAATCCTACTGGGTATGTTTATACTCACTATGTTAGGGTGTTTTCTCACAAAAAATATTGTCTTATACAAACAACATGATTAACTGTAGTTATATTAATGTATCTTAGAGATAAATTCATGTATTGAATACATTTGGTATTCAGACCACGAGATTAATATTCATGCCCTCTTCAGAATTCATTTTTTATGTTTTTTTGGGTTGAGACTTCATTTCTTATTGGGTCGTTATTTTTTCCAATAATTCTTTGATTTATTAGTTTCATTATTTGGATTATTTAATATAGGTTATTTCTAGAAAGATTATACTCTATATGGTGTAATATTAAATTATTTCTCTATACTTTTTCATGGATATATTTTTATCATGCTTATATGTATGTTAGACAAAGGCTTTCCATTTCATTTATTTGATCCTAATATTTCATATTATCCCTTATCATAATGGAGGCGAGATTGGCGTGATAAATCCATAAATGAAGCTGGAAACATGATCCCTTATGTGTTTTTTCGTGAAAATTCCAACATTATACTTAAAAAATAAATTATTTTTATAATATTGTCTTCTGCCATTGATTTATTACACAAAAGAGGCATTGCATGTGTAATATAAATATATATATATATATGTAAGAAATTATGTGTGGAAATCACTATAAATTGTAAAAAAAATATTTTACTCATATCTAATTATTATGTTGGTTAAATTATGGTATACAATAAATTATAATTTATATATAATATCTCCCAGATTAGAAAAGGTTAATGAATCCCTTCTTGAAGATGGATTCAAATATAAAATGTAACAATAATAGATTTTTATTTCAAGGTAAAAATAACAAAAATATGATAATTAATTTGTGATATAATAAAATATTTATAGATAATTAAATAATAAGAAACTATGGTGGTATCTGGAATGTCATTTTATGAACCACTGTGAGAATGAAGAAAAAAATAAGGCAGTTTAATTATTTATAATTAGTTTATGTTATGAGAAGAACTACATGTCATAAAGAGAGATAAAGAGTATATTTTAGGAAGTAAAAACACTATAATTTCATGCTTGGGATGTTAGGTTAAGCCATGGAATGATATTTCTATCTATATCATTCTATAGAAGGAGATTCCACAATTAAACCATATTAAATCATCATGGATCAATATTTTGATAGTTTTAATCATTCTACAACTAGGTCACTACATGTTCTCATTATGATTTGATTATGGAATTTTCTAAAATGGAAGGATATGATAAAAGGTAGTATCATGTTGAGCTTTAATAGAAATCCTTATGGATATATATCCTATTTTTTGGATAATTAATTTTATTGACTGAAATGATTGGAAGATTTGAATTCCCAAGATAGAAAGGTTTTAATATTTAATATATGAAACCCAAATCCAATAGAATGGCATTGTATAAAATTAATAGAATAATGAGAATAATTATCATTAATATAGAGATAGGTCCAATTTTGTGATTATATAACATATTTTTCATTTCAAATAATAGAGATATCTAACACTATTATTTGAATATATTCAATAAACATTAATGAAGAAGAAGAAGAGAGAGAGAGACCAACCATTTATCTTTTAAATAACTTTTAATACATCAAAGAGAAACTTATAATTATATCCTATAATATCAATATATTATAAGTATTAAATCATATTATTCCCCTATAATATACAGTTTGAGGAATCACATGATATATTATCACATTGACTAAGATGACCTAATCCTATAGGATCTATAAGGGTCTTTTGTTTTCAAGATTTTCATTACTCATACAAAATTATAACAACACCATTATTTTTTAGTGGTGGGAAAAGTTTTTGTGGGAACATAAAATTAGTAGTTGGATGCTTTAATTATACCTGGTTGGCTAAAGGATTATGGATCAAAGGAAATATTGTAACATCAAAACAAAACCCATTGTCTAGGATAAGACTGAGGTGAAACTTTCCTAATGTGAAATTCCAAATACACAAAATATTGGAAATAAATTACTGTGGTATCAAAACATGAAGGATAATAATTAAATAGTACATATATGCACAACAACGTATAAATAAAATACATAAGAAATGATATGAATATTATACATTAATAAAAACATGTATAAACATTGATAAATAGTATATATTAACTTAATAATTGTACTACAGTGTCCCATTGTAAAATTAGACTCTATAACTAAAGGGAATGAAGTAAATAAATTATTTCCACATGACATGACCTCATGAAAAAAAATACTACTACCACCGAGCTCTTATCTCTGACTAATTCTATAGTCTCAAAATACCCCACATTCTTGTATGAAGTCCTCATCGAACCTCTATCACAAATAATAATGAATTTTTATAAACCAAAATGAATATGTATTGGGTGAGAATATCTAACCAATTGTAGAACAATAATATAATCCAAAAATTTCACATAAATAAGGAAAATTTATTTTATATTTCATATACAATAGGAGAGAATTATAATATAGTAGAATATTATGAGAATAACATATAAATAAATTACACAAAAAAATTCAAAAATTATTTTTTATATCCAATATATATTTCAAATAAACAACACCACAATACAGATGCTCACTATATTAAATTTCACACATAAATGAAACATTTTTCTAAGAAGTACCACTGAAAAACCCACAATAGTTTGTGGTACGCATCCCCTCAAACCCAGAAAAACTATTCATTATAAAATCATTTATGCCTAAAATTGGTTTTGTGAACACAACTCCACCAAAAAAAATCATATTCATTCAATATCAATTGGATCCCATTTTAATTTTATATTACCATGTAAAATTAAAAACATTTCAATGATAATCATTTTAAAAGAAATCAATTTTTTTATATTAGTAGACATGTGTGGGAATCACCTACAACCTTTATTTGAGAACAATTTTCCCCCAAGAGTGTATCAAACAAGATTTTTCCATGATAAGATGTATAAATCCAACAAAATTGTATTTTATTTTAAAACCACATTCATTCATGATCATACTAATGGTATATATTATGATATAACACCAACTCTGAAAAAAAATAAGAAATAAAGATCAAAATGAATAGATTAAGCAATAAGATATAATCCAAAAAATACATCATAGAAATACTACATAAAGAGATAAATAAAGTGATAGAGAATAATGCTTTTTAGGAGTTAGATTTTGGAAAAATTAAAATAATTAATTTTCAAAACAAAAATATTGTAATGAATTTTTCATCATTTTATATGACTTCACAAAATATTTAGTGACTAAATTTTCAATATAAAACCAATATGATCAATATTACAATTTAGACCATTATATAGAGTATTCAACCAAGATGTTTTTATAGACTTCATACGCAATGATGAATGTGAATTGATCCATACCCCATTGTAAGACACCATAATGTTGGGACAATTCCCTTGTAAACATATCATGGACCCTTTATTTCACCATAGTGTGGTGAATAAATAATCTCTATTTCCAAATATCTAGCCCATGTCTTACTTTCCATAACATTTCGTAGATCAATCTCCCTCAATACCGTAGACACTTCCATGGGAATTTCATTTTACCAAGAAAAAAAATTCAAGTTCGGCACAACAAAATCCCCACATAGTTAACACAATGTTTCACACCATATTACACATCATTAAAACTATTACTTAAAAAATACAAAAATAACTAAATGATCATGAACATAACATCAATCAATGATATCACTATTTTTTGTTGAATTCTGGAGAACCTCAACCTTCCATTTCAATATATTATAATTTTAAAATATTCTTATAAGTAATGGAAACCACTATAAGGAATAAATAATAATGAAATTGTGGAATACCCAAAACTGGGTGTGCTTCATTCTCCCCACCATTATTAATTTCATCATTAGAATGATGGAGGAAGATATCTACACATAACTTATCCCATAGATCTAATTGAAAACTATCCCAGATTTAAACCTAATAATTATCTTAAAATAGATATAAAATAGTTACAATTACTTATATAATAAGATTATCATGTCCGTACCATGATATGAAGCACTTTTAGAAACGTGTGGGACAACTGACTCAAGTGAAACATAATCCCAACCATGTACTAAACAAGAAAAACTGAAACATCAACCAAAATAGTTTATTTGATTGTTAGGAATATAAATAAAATGGGAATGAATCAATTCCCAATTAATTTTACACTGATGTGGTTAAGAATCATTAATTGTTTATGAAAATGAAGAGTTGACTTCCCCTTTAAATTAATACAATGACACTATATTAATGAGTAGACCTAGAAAAGTTAAAAATTTCTTACAAAAAAACCATGGAATACAAAAAAAGACAAATTATGGTTTCTACTAACTCAAAATCATATATTTTCTTCTTAACATATTCAATGTATAAATTTCATATGAGAGAAGAGTCAATCTACAGAACAAAATCCTCCCAACCTTAACATGAATAGTACAATACAAACTATAGAACTATAAAATATAGTGATTATAACTATATAGGGTTCTTTTACATAACTCTTCATTGAAAAATTAGTTCTTTATAAAATATAATCAAAATTAATGCATAATAAAAATACATTATACACTATCCCACAAGTTATAAGGTAATGTATTGAATTTATTGAGTAGTGTCACTTAAATTACAACATATTTCTTATTATAAAAAGTTGACATATAATATGGGAATTAAATCGATATATTGGAAAGGTAAAGGTAAATATCACATAATGACCACTAGTTGGGGTTCAAAATTCATTAAATTTTTAATGATACCAATATTTGAATATCCCACCCAATTGAAACTATTATATTATTTTATGGATCAAGTGATGAATTATAAAATAAAATAAAATATTTTCATTTCTTTTCCCACCCAAAGTATTCTTCCAACCTTTATAGTTCAATTTAATGATGATTTTATCAAAACTAAAATAATAAACTATAGAGAACATGGTTACCTTATTTAGTAATAATAGAAACTTGATGAAGACGATTATGTATGATGGTTTTGACATATCATGTTCTTTCATGAGATTTGTGAATGAATCATATATTAAACAATATATATCTAACATAATTCTTTAATACTTCCAGGATAAGGTATCCACTAAAAAATAGATGATGAACCATCCAAAATAGTTTGATTAGTTTTCGTTGGGACTAAGAATGGGAATTCATTAAAAATGATGTTAAAATATTCCACTATGAAAAGTGGCACCAGTCCACATGGTATCTACAAATGATTCCACTAAACAATTCTAAGAATACATATCACACTTTACCAAATCCATAGGTATGACCATATAAATAGCCACACCCTAAAACAATCAATATAGGTTACTAGTGTTGATATAACTCATAATAAACGAAACAATGTCCCGAATGTTTAAACTAGTTTTTTCATGAAATAGAATGTTGTACCTAATTCCAAATTTCCCCAAACGTGGTTTTTAGTTTCCAATAATTATTTGTGACACTAAATATATTTTCCTGATATAATTCACATAATCATGAACGATTCATGTACCAACCCTGTTGAAAGAATGAAAAAATAATTCAAATTTTTTGAGACTGACTACCTATGAATAGAAAAAAAATTCTATGTTGTTGACCACTTTATTCACCAAATCATAGAAACAAAGAATCTATGATAAAGTAATTCTTCAAATCTAGACTAAGTCAATAGTAATTTATCCTGTAGATTATTAATTATCCATGATTATCATAAGAAGCATGGGATGACTTGATTCTCATTCCATGATACTTTTTTTTCACCTGAAATACCAATTTCACATACTGATTATCTAATATTACCGACAACATAAATAAAATTAAAAACAAGCTGAACATGCAGAAAATCTCATCAAACCGCAATTATAATAAGAAAAACTAGTTTTATATCATTTAATAAAAAGTAACATATCAATAATAATGATCATAACTAAGAAACAAACCATGTAAAATAAATAAATTATCCCAGAAGATATTGTGATACATTACTCTTATAAACAGTAATTTATTATTTCTCATTCCATCTAGAAATTTTAGAGTTTACCCCTACCACATCACCTTGTAATGGATTTCCCCAATAACCAGACTCAAAATTTTTATGTTCCCAAAACAATGATAAGGTTTTCATTAATTATTTTAAAAATAAAAAGTAAAAGGTCATTAATTCATTTATAGAGCGTCAATTATAGTAATACCATTACTAAATAAATTTTTTATACAAATAACATTTTTAAAAAATAATTATGAAATAATTACACCATTACAAAAAAACATGAAAATTAATAATAATGAAGTTATTGGTTCAACAAAATTAAATGGTTTTCTTTATAAAATTATATTTTAAATGGCCCATTTAATAAGAAATAAAGAAATTTTGTTAAATGATAATATCATAAAAATTATTAATCCACAATGAAAATAATTTTTTAAATAATTTATTAAATTCATAAAATAATTATATAGAATACCCTATTAATGATGTTTATTTATTTGAATATTTCTTTTAAAAAAAATCATGGACTCATAGAACATATTACATAACCATAATCAATGAAATAATGTGGAATATAGTAAGAAACATTTGAACTATATTCATTTATTTTTTTAACATAATCAATGAATAATAAATATTCATATTAAATACATTGTGGAAATCCTATTTAATACACATTTTTATTACATTATTATTTTTAATATAAATAATTATAATTAATTTCACATTTATTGAAAATATATACTTTCAATAACTATTTTTGTTTCATTTTCAAGCCATTTTTGTTCTGAAATTAGAAATATTGTTGAATGTATATTATTTCCATAAAAATTTTCATAAATCAAAACACTAATATTTCATCATGTTATTTATTTTTAGCATGTTTTCATGAATAGTTAACTTATAATATTATTTAATCATAAATGATTATATATTAAATTAGGTTTCCTCATTTAAAAAAAATCCAATTTTACATTCTA
Source organism: Viscum album (assembly GCA_963277665.1). NCBI lineage: Eukaryota > Viridiplantae > Streptophyta > Magnoliopsida > Santalales > Viscaceae > Viscum > Viscum album. Next base: position 1,024,802,415 of record OY728143.1, read on the forward strand.
TGTTTTTCCTTATATTAGATATTCTTTTCTACTGATGCAAAAAAACCTAAAATAATCAAAATCATGTTATTCATTATCATATCATTAAATTTTCCAAAATAAATAAACTCAAAATTATATCATTAATTTTTTTATTCCAAAATCATCATAAAAAATGTTTCAAATGATCAATTTTAATTTAATACATTTTATTTCATAAAATCATGAAATATATGGATGAGATAATCTAATCAATCAGTTCTGAATGTTTTCTCTTCCATAAAATTTCCAATAATGACGGATAGAGAAATATAGTAAATATATAATGATGATTTTGAGTAAATAAAATTAAATATATAAAATTTTCCAAAAATAACATGTATTTTGATCCCTGTTTATGCAATTACTTCATTTTAGATTCATTATCAATTCTATTCCAACTCTAGAACAATTTAATGTTTCCATTAAACTGTCAAATAGAAAGGATAGAAATAATTCAATTATATTTTAATTTTTTCATAGATAAAATACTCCTGGAAGATCTAAAAATATATTGATTAAAAAAGGACAATAATTTTAGTGAAAAAATAAAATTTTACTATCTTTTGGATGGAATATCCTAGATCTTCCAATATCACTTATAGGAAACCTAAATATTTCAATTGGCTAGGTGTTTCTATAAGATACCAAATAAAAACCTGTAAAATATCATATTAATTATCCAATGATGGTGGTATATCTCATTAGGTATGTATGATACTAATATATCATTAGATAAACCATTGTAGATGAGACAATGATACTCTTATAGGAGACTTTGAAAACTATTCAATACCAAGATAACACAATTAACATGGGGTTAAGAATAGATAAGTTAGATAAAAATTTTAACACTCTATTCCAAGTCCTAATACTGTTTATACCAACATCTTCCATCCCCACTAATAGAATTTCCAAAAACTGATACCATTAAAAATATTTTGACAAGCATCATTGGGTTGGGAAGAACTGAGGTGCCACTGGCTAGTGGTGAAATTAAACAATCATTAGAGGTTGTAAATAATTTCCATAGGTTTAGTGACATCATGGGGAATTATTTTCCATTATATATATATTACAATGTGTATGAGCCATCCCTGTAGGAATACATAAATATCATTCATGATCAAAAAACCAAAATATAATACATAATATAACACTATATGATAATTAGAGTGATATGATCCATGATAATATAAAAACATAGAAATAAATGACCCAATGGAAATATAGGGTTCCTACAATGAATTTACCAATTCTCTAGATGACCACCACCACCAAACTCTCATATCTGTAATAATATATAATATTGAAACATCCCACTAGAATGTAATATATCCCTAAATTAACTTCCTAAAAAATGATGATATATTATACAATGAAGTTCATAAACAATGGGTGAGAATATAGACTCAGTAGGAAATCCCTATGACATAATAGAAAATCTGCATGAAAAATGATAATCTAGACCACATTATATAAAGAGAATGATATATGTATTATATAGTAAACAAGCCATTGAATACCATATAAAAAACAAACACAATAATCCTTATTTCATTTTTATATCCATTACATCCATGAAATAACACGCTCTATAAATCACACATAGTCAGGCTCGTGCACAACCTGAAAAGCATCTCATTTCAAAATAGTCACCTAGAACATACTTTAAAATCAAGAACTACTTATCCCTCTAGACTAATGAAATTATGTAGCATTAGAATCCCTTCATCCAAAAAATGGACTCATTATAATGTATAACCCTTTGAGACCCTTTACATATTAAATAATTTACACACAAAATTCACACAAATTCCATATTACCAATCCCATATATTTACATTTATAAATCATCATTTAAAATAATCACTAGATAATAATTTTACCAAAAAAAGTGGTTGGAATACCCCCATAGGATTTTTTCTAAAACTATATTCCCCAAGACTTTATCAAATACGATTTAACAAATATACGAAGTAAATATCAAATCTAGTAAATATAAAAAATAAAACCACAAGATTCCATGTTCTTAATAAAGGTAAAGAGTGATAGAATCCACCTACCATGAACATAACTAAATAAGGACATCTAAAGGATGAGCGTAAAATGAAATGGAAAACTTCTTGGAATCAACTAAAATAAAAATTTGATTGAGATGAAAATTGATTTAGAATTATGGGGGATTTTTTGGAATGTCCTTGATACAAAATTTCATTAATAATTTCTATTAAAAGACCTCATGTTTTTACTCATCATGGTGCATGACTTTCTCTATAATTTAGTTTCAAAATAAAACATGTATAATCCATTGTGATAGCTATAAAACCTTGGAATAGATTATAGTATATTTTCCCATGTTATTTTTGAAATCCCAACTACATAAAATCGATCACACATCGACATAGAAACAATGGGAAGAAAAAATATTTCAGGGAATTCACCTTATAAATATTTCAAGGCCACTACATCTACTATGGTGCGGTGAATTCTTACACCCCATTTACAACTCTCAAACATAGATCTGCCTTTTCTTGACATTTTGTAGCACATAAACTAACAATACCACCCATAAAACCATGGACTTATGCTTGTTCCCATAACCATACACCGAATGTAGCATTCCCAATGCCACACCCATAAGAATATATATTTCATACCTCTCTTCCTATAATGTAGACTATAAAATCTAATCATTCATACAAAAAACATGATAAATACAACAAACTATGCCATCGATACTACTTTGTTATAAGGAACACTATAGGTTAAAAAAAATATCCAACCAAAGTCCTCTCTAAATCGTCACAAAACAAACAAAAACCACCACAAGATATTAAAAACTAACAAAGTATTATAAAAAATATGGATTACTATATATACCCATTTAGGAACATTATCTTTGAAACAAAACTAAATCTTTGTCTATATGGGATATATCCCTCTATACACTGAAAGAAAAATCATCCATTTCAGAGCCGAGCCACGTTAATATTTTTTTCAATGTTTTTTTCTTCTATATAATAGATTGATAACATCAAAATTTATTAGATAAAATAATATTGATATTCACACTTTTAATCAGTGTTGAGGTAGGAGAGCTAAAAATCATTTAATTTTTAATATCTAAAATGTAATAATTCACCCCCTCCCTTAGTGTGATGCACCAATCCTATTGATAATCTGATCGGCATTTTTTTAGAATAGTTTCAATACATGGTAGATCTAGGGAATAAATTTTTTTATTTCATTAACATTATTTATTAATAAATATTAAATCCCTAAATATTCATAAAGTGTATCATATGGTTACCAAATAATTTCTTTGCAAAAATTCATTGTAAAAAAGTATAATTTAAAAATTATATTACATGAATTATTATATATCACTTAATTTTTTTTTCAATTTATAATATACCATATATTATAATTTGATATCATAATATTAGATATCAATTTTTTAATATTTTATATATTTTTTTATTTTATTATATAATTTTTGATATGGCACACCAAATAACAATGGATATCTAAGGAGATTACATAGAGAAGTACTTTGGTTATTACAATGTTTTAGAATATGATTTAGGCTATAAAATAGGGTGATGGTGATTATCATTGGCATAAAAAAGATCCTCATATTGTAAAGTTCATATTGATTCATATCGTAAAGTTTTTTATTATACTGATAAATATATACAACAGTCGCAGATTGTGAATCATAGAATACAACTTTTAAACATGAAATCCACATCAAATGATATACCATATATAGTTATATGTGATATCGACAAAAATTTTCTCCATTAACATTTCTTTAACAATTAATATAGTTAACTATTCAAATCACATAAATCATAGAAAATTTTTCTTTGGGAAGTTTATATAATTTATCAATTTGAATAAAAATTTATTAATCATAAAATCTTTATAATTACTTATTTAATTTTTTTGAATCGTTTTAAAAAACATTACCCTAAAATATTAATTGTTAAAATTTTATACATTGAAAATTATATATTATTACTTTTAATTTGGTTATAAAAGTCATAGATGGAAATTATAAGTGTAATTAACAAAATATTTCTAAATTACAAAACCATAAAAACAAGGGAGAATATTATATTTAATATTTTAAAATTTTTTTAATAGGGAACATTATTTTATTGAATTAAAAGTAATGTGTTTAGTAAAATATTTATTCCTAGTGAAAAGTGATTTATTGATTTATATGATGGTAAAAATAACATTAAATATATGAATTTTTTTCAATAATTACATCATATATGAATAGTTTATATATATAATATTAATATTCAAGATAATATATATTCAGGGTAAAATTCAATATATTGAATAGTATGAATTAGTTTGAATTAAATAAAAATACAAAGTGATTAATATTATTGTATTTTATATTTTTCATTGTACATGGCTAGATTAATAAGTTTTTTAATTTAACTATTAAAAAATCGGTCAAAAATAGATTACCACATCATTAAATATCTGAATTGGTCATTTTATTATATATCCCCTTGGTTATAATTTATGAATATAATTGTTATATTCTAAATTTGTGTATAATTTAAGTAATGTTATAAAATTAATTTTTAAGAATCTATTCATTAATATAAAGAGATATATTTTATATATGATAGTTAATTTGTTATCTTTGACCTAGAAATTTGATTTTATTTGGTAATGAGTTTGAATTAAGTAGAAAATTAGAATATATATATATATATATATTAGGTGTTAGATGTATTATAAGGTAAATTTATCCCATGAGTAATGTGATAATAGGTAGAGGTACATTAAGTAACACTTCTCACTACGACGGAGGATTATTCATTGTTAAGGAATTGTGGGTTGTTTTTCTATCACTCTAATAATAATCTCTTGTGGATTGATTATTTACTGTGATTCTGATAGGAAAAGTTAACTTGTTTCATGTTCAATATAAATTAGATGAATTTATATATATATATATATATAGTTTTATTTTATTTTATTTTAGTAAGAATAGATATCGGTTCTATAAAGGGATACAAATCAATATAGTCTGAAAATAATGGTTTAGTAAAATAATAGGATTGCAGACCAATTCATTAGAGGCATAATTACATGTAAATGTAATTCATTAGATAATATTTTGACATGAAACCCCTTTTAAAAACATTTTATGCATCATAATTGTTCAAAGGAGAACACTTTTCAAGACCTCCATCATTCGAGAGGGTAGTGTATTTCTAATGATCAGAGTCCCAGAATTATCTAGTGCAAGCTTAGAATGTAATCTTTTATCCATAATATTATGGTGCCTCATTTAATGAATTTTATTTAAGATACTCATATATAATAAATCCATAAGAATTACTCTATAAGAATTTTAATATCTTTATCTATATGTTTTATTGGGCGAAGAGTTATTGACTCAACAATTTAAGGGATGCATATGATATTATTAGAAATATTATATAACTAAAAATCTATTTGGTGATACAGAAATTAAATTAGAATAATAATTACTAAAATATTTTTATTTTTATACTGATGAATTTGATGATTATAAAACAAGATTTTATTTCAATGGGATCACATTTAATAAAACGCCATTAAAGAATGTAATACATGAAACTCATCTGATAAATGTTTATATTATAGTAAATTTCACCAGCATCATCCAAATTTTTCTAGATATCAACACTTATAAATATATAGATTCAATATTAGAATCATCTTATACAAGACTGGATTCTTATTAATTTTTCTTATAAAAGGTATAATAATATGTTTTTTAGAAATTTTTCCAAATTAAAATTTTCTAGAAATTTCTGAATAGAAGAATATAATTTCATATAAGTAATGTAGAAAGATCCTCTTATAATTTCAAAATACTTTTTTTCATATTGAAATAATGAATTATTGGCCTTAATCATATGTAATATTTTTTTTTGTGTTTTAGTGACATAGATATGTTGATTGTTTCCTTTATTAGTTTTTTTCTATATTGTTCATTATTGAATAATAATTTATAGGGTTATAATAATATGAATTATTTATATACTTTTTTATTTTATTTTCTCTTTGTGTAGATGGAATATGAACTTGGAATGTTTTATATTTTTTTCTACTATGTAGATAGTATAATTTGGTAAAAGTGACAACATGAAGAAAAGTCATTTTCAATAAATTCACACAATGATTATAAGAACGCAAATTCATTCTTATTAGAACCTAATTGTAATATCATAAAAGATGTAAACTGATTGAAAAATAAGATATTTGTATGAGATAGCTGGTTTATATTGTAATGAACTATAAAATATTTATGTCACGTATCATGGTTTTCAAAATTAACTCTATGATTTTGAATGCTATATGAAAAAATATGTATAGGCGATTTTTATTTTATTTTTTGGAGTTTAGTTTAGATGAAATAATTATTGGAGCTTTTAGGTTTAATTTAATTGATAATACAATGGGTTTATGAAGAAATAATTCCTTTAAAAAGGAAAATATAGATAAATTAATCTATTATTAATCTAATATAAGGGGTTTTTTATCATCAAAATTCACAAATAAAATTGGTGAAGTATTTTTTTTTATTTTTTTATAAAATATTTGATATTATTAATTTAATTCATATAGGTAATGATTTATAAGATTATGTTACATACATGAAAAGTAGAAAGTATATAACTTGTTAGCAAGGATAAAAGTGTTTATCTAGTATGTTTTCAAAAAATATATTATTGTATCTCAAGATTAGTGAAATATTTTTAAATACATAGTCATATTAAATTATTAATTCTCTAATAACATATAATATTATATGATACATGAATAAAAATGGTTATCATTTGAAATTTTCCTAACAATGGAGACAAAAGTTATTCCCATTCACAAATAAGTTAATATATCATATAATGATGTTATTAAAAGAACAGAGATTTATGGAGGATAGCGGGAGTATCTTTTGGCAATAACAGGTTCAATGATAAATTTAAATGATAATATCAGTCAAAGAAATGTAAATTTCACCTAATATAATAAAACATTTTGTTTATAATATATAAATATAAATTTAATGAGTTAAATTATATAGAATTAAAAAATATTGATGGAAGGGGTTCCAAGAATAATGATGAAGAGGGTTAACATAAAAATAGATCTAATTAGAATTTTTTTTATTAACGTCACGTCAATGATGTTTTCATGTTAAGGATTTTTGAATAACTATTTATATAGTTGACAATTATCAATATGATTTATAACTATCACACTTATTAAAACTATATTCTTTTTTTTATGTGAATCACTGACGAGTTTAGTGGAATGTTTTTATCTAATGGTCAAAAATATACGTGGATAGAATAATCTAGATACATATTGTGTTTAACAAATACCAAAAAGTTGAATAATCATATAGGTAGTGTGGAATTCTCTCGTAAGGATATTATTATATAGAAATTTATTATGGGTTTATTAAATTATGGAGGTGGTAAATGAATCACATTAAAAAAAGGAATCATTTGTAAAGATCCGGAAATTTCAAGGAAATTTTTTTCTTAATTTTCTTTGGAATTTTACAAGAACACAGTTTCTGACAGCGCCTGATTCCGAGGCCCGGTGTGCCCAGAATCAATTTCCGAAGTTTGGCTCGGGTATGTTCAGTGAACGAACGAGCGGGAATTTCTTGCTTTTGAACCGGTGCCCGGAATCAAATTCCGAGGGCACCGATGGAACCGTAGCGCCGTTTTTTGCTTAGGAATGCCTTTCCTGGAGTTGCGTTTGCTTGGGAGCAGTTGTTTATTAAGGTTGTGGTTTAAGTGTAAAGAAAAATAAAATTTGTGTTACAAATTTTATTTATCTTCTTAAGTGGTTATATCATAAGTGTGGAAGTTGGGGTGGAATCACAAGTTCCTAACTAACCAAGTGAGGATTAAGGTGAGGTGGGGCCCACACGAGCCCCAACCCTTCACCTTCTCCTTAACTCTCTTCTAGTTTTATTGTTTGGGGTTGGCTAAATCATTGTGATAGAGTCATGGAAGGATTGAAGAGAATTCCACCCTCGACGAAGAACACGAAGGACATCTCCAAACATGGAACAACGTCTTCTCGACGAAGAATTCCTTTTCCAAAGAAGAACGTGAAGTTTCCAACGTCGATCCCTTCTTGGATGCCTCATTCCCACTTCTTTCGGAATAAAGAAGGGAGCGCCTTTCACGAAGAACGCCGACATCGTCAACGGCTTCTCTTTTCCGATGTCGACGACTCGTCGCCGCCTTTCCGCGACTTCGTCAACACATAACGAAAAGCGAGGTAGGGGTTTGTTGTTGCTTTATTTAATTATTTTCCGTTCTTGGTTCTAGCATGACAAACTTGAGGTTGAACGTTTAAGTGTTATCTTCTAACGAGAGGGGGACCGGACCGCACAAACACGGCCGAAACCCCCTCCTTTGTTCATGAATGTTTCTTGCGGATGAAACGAGATAGCGTGGTGCCGTCGCACCACGCGGGAATCACACGGAAATTATTGCGCGGCGCCGTCGCGCCGCGCCGTGGAAAGAATTATCATGAACACGACGCAGTCGCGCCGCGTCGAAGGAAACCGAAGACGCCGCGGCCGGAGCGGGGCCGCGGCGGAGGGGCGCGGTTTCGTCGCACCGCGCCGGATGACGAAGGCCGCAGCCGGTTCCGGGCCGCGGCGGATCGTGATGACCGGCGGCCAGCCGGGCCGCCGGTGCCGGAAGACGGAAGAGGACCGGCCCTTGCTGGTCCTGTTGACAAGAAGTCGGCCGGCCTGGTCGGGCCGGCCAAGTTGGTGGAAACCGGGGGAATTTAATTCCCCTGGGCAGTTATTTGACCCCCCATTATGAGGGGGGCCGGTTTCACAAAGGGGGGCAGGCGGCCCCCCGTTTCCAGCAAGCTCGGCCTTCGGCCAAGCTGCCAGCGCGCCTTGCGCACTGCCTTGCGCCGAACCGGCGCGCCTGGCCGGTTCGCAGCGCCGGGCCGGGCTGTGCCGGGCCGGGTCGACCCCGTCCGGGGCGGGTTGACCCGGTTCGGGCCATCCGGGGGGGCTCGGGCCGGGACGGCCCGGGCCCGAAACCCCCGTTACCGAGAGGTTTGGTCAAATGCATGTATCTTGGGCTACGGGCCTCCAAACGACTCGTCGTCAGCGGCAACACGATCCTTGGATCGAGACGGTCGTTTCGGTATACTATACTCAAGGTGCACCTTTCTTTTCGGGAGCCTACGTGGTTAAAACTCCATAGTTAAGCGTGCTTGGCCTAGAGTAGTGATCAGGATGGGTGACCTCCTGGGAAGTTTCCCAAGGTAAGTGTGAGACGAAAAAGCCAATAACTCTCAGACCGGGCGTCCGATTGACGCACCGTCTATTGCGCTGAGTTCCTGTTGACGATACAGAACTTTTGGCATCCTCCGCCCGAGTTTTGGATGCAGATGGATAGTGGTCGGGTTGGATCGCACCGAAATCCAACCGGGCCCCTGGAACGGAAAAGCTGATATCTTTCTGACAGAACGTCCGTTTGACGAACCGTCAGCGGCGTTGGTGATCGCGTTGAGAAACGGTCCCTATGAGTTTACCCTATGAGAGTTCGGGGTACATTTGGGATACGTCCGGGTTTGGTTTGCTCACGAAACTAACAGGGCCCCTGGGACGAAAAGGCTAATAACTCACAGACCGGGCGTCCGATTGACCCGCCGTCTGTTGCGTTGAGACCCCTATGACGTGGCCGTCCTTTGAGATACTTCTTCATGGGACTTTGAGATACTTGGAGTATCGACCTGTAGCTCGTGGAGCGAACCCTCCCAGTGACGAGCGTGCGGAGTACGGATACCGTGTAGCTGGCTGAGACCCGACGACTGCTGATCGAACGACTCGGTGTGTTACAGAGGTGCGCTTGGTTGTAGCGGCACATTGGAGCGCTTGGTTGTAGCGGCATACCCACGAAAGAGGTGCGCTTGGTTGTAGCGGCACATGGGAGCTCTTGGTTGTAGCGGCAGACCCACGACAGAGTTGCGCTTGGTTGTAGCGGCACATGAGAGCGCTTGGTTGTAGCGGCATACCCACGACAGAGGTGCGCTTGGTTGTAGCGGCACATGGGAGCGCTTGGTTGTAGCGGCAGACCCACGACAGATTTGTGCTTGGTTGTAGCGGCACATGGGAGCGCTTGGTTGTAGCGGCATACCCACGACAGAGGTTCGCTTGGTTGTAGCGGCACATGGGAGCGCTTGGTTGTAGCAGCTGGCCCACAGTACTCGATGGGTGGAGTTCTTCAGTAGTCTTAAGTTAGTGAGCAGTACCTCGGAGTCGTGACAGGACCACTGTACACTCCAGAGACGGAGCTCTTCAGCAGTTACGGTTTCGATAATGAAAATCCTGGTTTGAGCTGAGACTTTTGACCTTGTGTTTACCTCATGATTGAGATGGGTCACTTGCTAACTTAGGTATATGTATGGGCATATACCCGGGTAGTGGTTATCCGTTGATTTCACAATCCTTGTGTTTCCTCATGATTGAGATGGGTTACTTGATAACTTAGGTATATGTATGGGCATATATCTAAGTAGAGGTTATCTGTTGAGATCTTCTTTGTGGTTATCCTTATTGGTTTAGTGAGACCTTGAGGGTCTCGGGGTCCCTACTGAGTATCGTTTTACTCACCCCTGCACAGGCTATGCTCGCACCTCGTTGTGTTGGTTGCAGACGACGGGCAGTGCTGACAGAAGCCGAGTGTTCGAGGACTGGACAGTACCTGGAGGTGGACTATACGAAGAGATGGTACCCGGAGGAGGACCTCACGACGAGGCGGTACCCAGAGGTGGACATGACGACGAGGCGGTACCCGGAGGTGGACCACTGGGCGAGACATACTCGGAGCGGACGGTGGGACCTGAGGAGCAGAGGAGCTATCTGTACCCACCCTTCAGGTGGGATTTCCAGTGGACAGCTCGGCGTAGCAGCTTTACTTTTCAGTTGTTGTTTTCCCTTTCGAGTTGTACTTTACAGTTGGGCTTGTATTTCCTGCCCCTTTTTACTTTCCGCACTTACTGTTGTACTCAGTTTTTACTTAGTGTTTACTTCTTCCGCTTGTACTCTGTGGTGCTTGTTTTCTTTTATAAAGGCAATGTCATCCCAGTTATCGGGATTTTACGCCTTTGGTGCTAGTCGCCAACCCCTGGCCTATGGAAGGCGGGCTTGGGGTAGTCACGGAAAGGGCCCCGATGACGGGTCGTGACAAATTGGTATCAGAGGAGTTCGGTTCTACCGCAGAACTTATAACTCTGATGTTTCTTTCTGTGAAGCAATAGTGTTAAGGGTACCGAGTGTGGTTTTCAGTTCAGGGAGTCCAGTGTTGGTGCGGCGGCCGACGTATCCGTACACCAGGACCCTGACTACTGATTTCCGACTTTGTACACAAAAACACTGATTGTGTGTGTGTTTCCAAAGTTTTAAAGTCAGCTCAAACCAGGTCAGCTCACCAGGTATAAGACGTTGACCATGTCGCATCTGTTCAGGATGTCTCCACGCAGACAGTCAGTTGGAGTTCCGAGAGAGTACTCGATGACGGCTCACCGAGCGACGAGGCTCTGGTGCAGGGCCATTTTTACTATGTTGGCACCCTCGGGTGGTGTACCAGTACATCACCACCTGTAGGGTAGCAGATGCCAACGGCTATACTAGCAAACTGTGCACGCTGGCGGAGTGCATTGCACGAGTTCCAGCAGTAGAGGCCTCAGAAGTTACGAGGCGAGGCGGATTTCCACACAGTAGAGCAGTGGCTGGAGGCGATTGCTAGAGTTTTCCGCCTAGCTGAGACATCAGTAGATTGGATGGTGGACTTGGCCACTAGTGTTTTCCAGTGAATGACAATGAGGATGGTCCGCATAGTGATGAGGCTTCGGTATGTGAACTGATGCCTGAGATAGTGCCTTTGGGTAGTGTGTCAGCTATACATCACTACCTGTTGGTCAGCAGTTACAACCGGTGGTACCGGTAGGTGACACATGTAAGTTTACTGCCTTACATGTGTTCTAACTTCAGATACCCTCATGTTCCGAGGTGAACCTGACTCATAGGCGGCTGAGGACTGGCTTGAGGAGGTGGCCGAGAATTTTCTAGAACTTTTACAGTTTCGGCGGGACGACGTGTTGATATCAGAGAATTCATCGAGGCGTACCGAACATATCAGGTACTCGATGGAAGCGTTTCAATCAGTGAAATAGAGGTCGGACCTCTGAGCATGGTATGTTTAAGGGCTTCCGAGCCAGCACCTTTTCTCTATGCATTTCTACTTAGGCTAGAGTTCTAGAAGGAACCTTTGTGGTTGAGAATTCTTTGATGATCGAATACAGCCAGAGAATGTTAGAAGTTTGGAAAGCAGGAAACTGACACCAGTCTCGGAGACTTGGGCATGTAAAATGTTTCAAGAAGAGTTAATGTTAAGGACCGATGAATCTGCAGAATAGCAGACATGGAGGCAGAGCTTGGAGAGCAGCTCGTGGTGGTGTACATTTCAACATGTTACCATCACCCGCCTTTGTAGTCCCCGCTAGACTCAGGGAGTTGGAGAGCAGGGAAAGAGGGTAGCTGCTTGTGGTCATGGAGTGCGACCAAAAAGGGGCTCTAAGGATGATTCGAAGTGCGGAATTTATCTTCTACTAGCTGCCGTAGCCACAGGCATCGAAACGAATCATCCCTTCCTTCCATGAATCTAGTCCCAGACCTAGAGATTCCGGTTAAGCCGTTGACTTGACCCTCACGTCTGGAGATACCTTTGGGAGGAGACTCGATAGTCACACTTACGCCGACGGTGTGATCTGACCCTTGAGGCGAGAGTCTCGGTTAGGACCTCTTGGTGGCAGCGTCGAGGCCTTACGACATTAGTTTGAGTATCTATTTGGCAATCACTATTCATACTCAAATTGACGGTATTAGGCAAACGTTGGGATGGGTTTTCCTTGGTCGGCGAAAAGGAAACCCTAGGCAGTACAAGATAAAATCGTGCATGGGAGGGTGTAGCCGATCATTCTTGGGTCGGCCAACCTTACCCTCGTGGCAGCAGGAGTTTTGAGTTTCAGTTCTAACCTAAAAAGGGAGACCTTTAGAGTTCGAGGATGGCGACCACGTTCTTATACAGGTCTCACCTCAACGAGGTTTACGGAGATGTAGCCGAGGCGGCAAGAGATTTCTGACGTTCAATAGACCTTTCTAGGTCCCCAGCAGGGTAGGCGAGGTGGTTTATCGCTTGACCCATCCACCTCAGTTGCACCAGGTGCACGATGACTTTCACGTAACTCAATTGAGGAGATACGTGCTTGATCCTTCACACATCATCGACCTTAGGGAGTTGGACATCGATGATAGAGCGACATGCACGGAGGTTCCAGTGGGGATCAAGAATAGACAGGAGCAGATCCTATGAGGATGATCGATTCCTTGGGTGCAATTCCTTTGACAGTACGGGAACCTCCATGTGAGCACATGGGAGCGGAAGGCTCAGATGCGTGCTCTGTATCTCTTTTGTGACCCTAGTTTGTGATGAAACTTTACGGGGATGTAAAGCCCTGAGGTGGGAGTAATGTAAAGATCCGGAAATTTCAAGGAAATTTTTTTCTTAATTTTCTTTGGAATTTGACAAGAACACAGTTTCTGACAGCTCCTGATTCCGAGGCCCGGTGTGCCCAGAATCAATTTCCGAAGTTTGGCTCGGGTACGTTCAGTGAACGAACGAGCGGGAATTTCTAACTTTTGAACCAGTGCCCGGAATCAAATTCTGAGGGCACCGATGGAACCGTAGCACTGGTTTTTTCTTAGGAATGCCTTTCCTAGAGTTGCGTTTGCTTGGGAGCAGTTGTTTATTAAGGTTGTGGTTTAAGTGTAAAGAAAAATAAAATTTCTGTTACAAATTTTATTTATCTTTTTAAGTGGTTATATCCTAAGTGTGGAAGTTGGGGTGGAATCACAAGTTCCTAACTAACCAAGTGAGGATTAAGGTGAGGTGGGGCCCACACGAGCCCCAACCCTTCACCTTCCCCTTAACTCTCTTCTAGTTTTATTGTTTGGGGTTGGCTAAATCTTTGTGATAAAGTCATGGAAGGATTGAAGAGAATTCCACCCTCGACGAAGAACACGAAGGACATCTCCAAACATGGAACAACGTCTTCTCGACGAAGAATTCCTTTTCCAAAGAAGAACGTGAAGTTTCCAACGTCGATCCCTTCTTGGATGCCTCCTTCCCACTTCTTCCGGAATAAAGAAGGGAGTGCCTTTCACGAAGAACGCCGACGTCGTCAACGACTTCTCTTTTCCGATGTCGACGAATCGCCGCCGCCTTTCCGCGACTTCGTCAACACATAACGAAAAGCGAGGTAGGGGTTTGTTGTTGCTTTATTTAATTATTTGCCGTTCTTGGTTCTAGCATGACAAACTTGAGGATGAACGTTTATGTGTTATCTTCTAACGAGAGGGGGACCAGACCGCACAAACACGGCCGAAACCTCCTCCTTTGTTCTTGAATGTTTCTTGCGGATGAAACGAGATAGCGTGGTGCCGTCGCACCACGCGGGAATCACACGGAAATTATTGCGCGGCGCCGTCGCGCCGCGCCGTGGAAAGAATTATCATGAACACGACGCCGTCGCGCCACGTCGAAGGAAACCGAAGACGCCGCGGCCGGAGCGGGGCCGCGGCGGAGGGGCGCGGTGTCGTCGCACCGCGCCGGATGACGAAGGCCGCAGCCGGTTCCGGGCCGCGGCCGATCGTGATGACCGGCGGCCAGCCAGGCCGCCGGTGCTGGAAGACGGAAGAGGACCGGCCCTTGCCGGTCCTGTTGACAAGAAGTCGGCCGGCCAGGTCGGGTCAGCCGGGTTGGTGGAAACCGGGGGAATTTAATTCCCCCGGGTAGTTATTTGACCCCCCATTATGAGGGGGTCCGGTTTCACAAAGGGGGGCAGGCGTCCCCCCGTTTCCAGCAAGCTCGGCCTTCGGCCGAGCTGCCAGCGCGCCTTGCGCGCTGCCTTGCGCCGAACCGGCGCGCCTGGCCGGTTCGCCGCGCCGGGCCGGGCCGGGCTGTGCCGGGCCGGGTCGACCCCGTCCGGGGCGGGTCGACCCGGTTCGGGCCATCCAGGGGGTCTCGGGCCGGGACGGCCCGGGCCCGAAACCCCCGTTACCGAGAGGTTTGGTCAAATGCTCGTATCTTGGGCTACGGGCCTCCAAACGACTCGTCGTCAGTGGCAACACGATCCTTGGATCGAGACGGTCGTTTCGGTATACTATACTCAAGGTGCACCTTTCTTATCGGGAGCCTACGTGGTTAAAACTCCATAGTTAAGCGTGCTTGGCCTAGAGTAGTGATCAGGATGGATGACCTCCTGGGAAGTTTCCCAAGGTGAGTGTGAGACGAAAAAGCCAACAACTCTCAGACCGGGCGTCCGATTGACGCACCGTCTGTTGCGTTGAGTTCCTGTTGACGATGCAGAACTTTTGGCATCCTCCGCCCGAGTTTTGGATGTAGATGGATAGTGGCCGGGTTGGATCACACCGAAATCCAACCGGGCCCCTAGAACGGAAAAGATGATATCTTTCTGACAGAACGTCCGTTTGACGAACCGTCAGCGGCGTTGGTGATCGCGTTGAGAAACGGTCCCTATGAGATTACCCTATGAGAGTTCGGGGTACATTTGGGATACGTCCGGGTTTGGTTTGCTCACGAAACCAACCGGGCCCTTGGGACGAAAAGGCTAATAACTCACAGACCGGGCGTCCGATTGGCGCGCCGTCTGTTGCGTTGAGAACCCTATGACGTGGCGGTCCTTTGAGATACTTTTTCATGGGACTTTGAGATACTTGGAGTATCGACCTGTAGCTCGTGGAGCGGACCCTCCCAGTGACGAGTGTGCGGAGTACGGAGACCGTGTAGCTGGCTGAGACCCGACGACTGCTGATCGAACGACTCGGTGTGTTACAGAGGTGCGCTTGGTTGTAGCGGCACATTGGAGCGCTTGGTTGTAGCGGCATACCCACGAAAGTGGTGCGCTTGGTTGTAGCGGCACATGGGAGCGCTTGGTTGTAGCGGCAGACCCACGACAGAGTTGCACTTGGTTGTAGCGGCACATGGGAGCGCTTGGTTGTAGCGGCATACCCACGACAGAGGTGCACATGGTTGTAGCGGCACATGGGAGCGCTTGGTTGTAGCGGCAGACCCACGACAGATTTGCGCATGGTTGTAGCGGCACATGGGAGCGCTTGGTTGTAGCGGCATACCCACGACAGAGGTGCGCTTGGTTGTAGCGGCACATGGGAGCGCATGGTTGTAGCGGCAGACCCACGACAGAGGTGCGCTTGGTTGTAGCGGCACATGGGAGCGCTTGGTTGTAGCAGCTGGCCCGCAGTACTCGATGGGTGGAGTTCTTCAGTAGTCTTAAGTTAGTGAGCAGTACCTCGGAGTCGTGACAGGACCACTGTACACTCCAGAGACGGAGCTCTTCAGCAGTTACAGTTTCGATAATGAAAATCCTGGTTTGAGCTGAGACTTTTGACCTTGTGTTTACCTCATGATTGAGATGGGTCACTTGCTAACTTAGGTATATGTATGGGAGTATACCCGGGTAGTGGTTATCCGTTGATTTCACAATCCTTGTGTTTCCTCATGATTGAGATGGGTTACTTGATAACTTAGGTATATGTATGGGCATATATCTAAGTAGAGGTTATCTGTTGAGATCATCTTTATGGTTATCCTTGTTGGTTTAGTGAGACCTTGAGGGTCTCGGGGTCCCTACTGAGTATTGTTATACTCACCCCTGCACGAGCTATGCCCGCACCTCGTTGTGTTGGTTGCAGACGACGGGCAGTGCTGACAGAAGCCGAGTGTTCGAGAACTGGACAATACCTGGAGGTGGACTATACGAAGAGATGGTACCCGGAGGAGGACCTCACGACGAGGCGGTACACAGAGGTGGACGTGACGACGAGGCGGTACCCAGAGGTGGACCACTGGGAGAGACATACTCGGAGCAGACGGTGGGACCTGAGGAGCAGAGGAGCTATCTGTACCCACCCTTCAGGTGGGATTTCTAGTGGACAGCTCAGCGTAGCAGCTTTACTTTTCAGTTGTTGTTTTCCCATTCGAGTTGTACTTTACAGTTGGGCTTGTATTTCCGGCCCCTTTTTACTTTCCGCACTTACTGTTGTACTCAGTTTTTACTTAGTGTTTACTTCTTCCGCTTGTACTCTGTGGTGCTTGTTTTCTTTTATAAAGGTAATGTCATCCCAGTTATCGAGATTTTACGCCTTTGGTGCTAGTCGCCAGCCCCTGGCCTATGGAAGGTGGGCTTGGGGTAGTCACGGAACGGGCCCCGAGGATGGGTCGTGACATCATTAACATTAATATTCATTGTCATTTGATATATGTATATATAATGATGTGAAATGATATTTTAAAAACCAATAATGTCTTTGTTTTATCCCAATATGATGACTTGGGGGATTTTTTTTGCTATGATTAATATTATGTATATGATGAATGGGATTCTTATGTTAAGATATAGCATATTTTATGAGGCATAAAAATAGTTTTTTTAACTATACTACCCAAAAAATATATTGTAGGGTGTGTTAAAATTCATTGTATTTGTTATACCTATGGTGTATGATTCTTATTTTAATTTACATAATATATATGGTTATAGAGACAATAAAAATTTGAAAATTTTAACATTGATAAATATTTGTGTACACCTTGAGGCTTAACTTATCATAGGGTGATTAGTTATGTTGTAGATATTTTATTGCTAGAGTTACAATGGGATGATATTTTTCCTCTTTAATGATGAGTATGACATCTAGTCCCTAGATCCAAATTCACATAAGAGGTCTATGCCCATACATTGATGAAAAATGTGATGTGATTATTAATAACCATGGGGTAATGTGGCGTTCTCACCCATATATATAAAATAAATATTATGTATTCATTCAGTTGGTCACTCTACAATCAGATACATGATAACATATTAACAGGCTATTGATGATTGACATACATAATTATGTATAGTCAGAAGATCTCATGGATGGTGGGATCCAATAAAAATTCATGATTATATATGAGGTGACTAGTGGACACTGGTATTTAGAAACACATGTTTCTTGATTATCATGCCAAATCAATTTCAAATTTTAGTGACACTAATGCTTTTTGGAAGGTGGAACTTTCCATATATTTATAAATTATGGATTTTATATCTAATTTAAATTTGATAAAGGTCATGGTATTAACCTTTATGGTTGGATAGATAAGGAATAATTTTTACTCAGAGATATATTCCTTGTTTTTTGTTAGATTTTATCCTAAATTTGTGTTAGATGGGTATTTACAAGGTATTATAAATGTTGTGATACATGGTAAATTTCATGTTATCATTCCAAAAGTGTTTTAAAATATATCCAAGAAAATATATGGCGTGGTTTTATATGTTATCATTTATAATAATGTATAATGTGAAATGGAATGATGTATATGAGGCATTAATGTAAGTGGGATATTGAAGGAGGTATTTTCTAAATCCATTATACATGTGACACATTTTAGACATATAATATGAAATATTATGGATATATCATATGGAAATTTATCCGACGTCTTGACTCAAAATGCTATCAATCAGAGAATATATTGTGTTTAAAAAAATTAAATAACAAAGATTATAGTACATAGATTAAAAATATTTTTAGATTAATCGTCATATTATCTTACAAATACATCCCTAATGATCATAACGATAAAGTGAATTTAAAGAATAGACATAAGATATCTTTATTTTTTAAATATATTCAACATATCCAACAATTATATTCCCACATATTACTCAACTTATAAATACCCTATATTAAATCTGTGTTCATAAACTAGATATAGGAAACATAATAATAGATAGATCAGAAGCTTGGTTAGGGTAAATAATGGATAAATATAACATTATAATGGGATTAATTGTATGAATATATGATAATAAAATTTGAAGTCCATACCCAACATAACAATGATAATAATCATGAGTCATGGATTAATAATTAGATGTTCATAAGACTTGAACCACAAGTATATAAAATTACAAGTACAATGAGAACATAAAAATTCAATAAAAAATAGATTTTTGGTATACACGTAATCATAAAAATCATTTGCTTAGTAGTTCAATGCTCAATTTCCAAGATTATCTTAGTCTATAGTGCTAAATACCCATCCCCTCATAGTATTCAAGGACCTCCCATATAAATATCATTATAAAAAATTCCCTTTCATAACCAGTTCTCTCCTCATTCAAGTCCGAATAATATCCTGAGATATCAATCGTTACCCAATTTAGGTGAGGGATATATAGATCCCTCCCATATTTTGTTCTAACGTAACCACATCCCCTGGTTATAACATAACTACTAACATTGGTTATAATGTAACCCTTATAACCTAATGAATAATATACATAAGTGTGACACAATGTCATAAAAAATTCATAGTATTATAACCCCTGAAAACAAATGTTCTTCATAACACGAATATCAAATCAGAACCCATGAAAAGAAATGGACTTTAAAAAAAATCATCCTATAATAACCCAAGGATTAGAAATGGGCATCATAAACATCTCTTCATTATAAACAAAAAAATACATATAATGAATAATAATTATATTGTTGTATCCTTTCTCGAGAAAATAATAAGTAACATTAATGTATGTCTTCTTAGATGAAATATGTTTCTGAAAGATCACATAGATCATGTATTTAAGAAAATAGCATTTCCCCACTTGATAGAACATGTAAAAAAATTAAAAATAAACTTCATTGAAAATAATATTGTAAAACGATAATTTATGATTTAAAAATTACTGTTAATGATGGTGGATAATAACTTTCATACAATACACATTAAAACAAAAAATCCATTCAAATTGTTGTTACAATCCAATCGGTTATTATTTAAAAAATGTCCAGAAGATTCAATTAGAATCATTGGATAAAATGTAAATAATGTGTAAAAATGTATTTAATATGTACTTTGGATAAATATAATAACATTTTTAAAAACATTTTTATAAAACAAGGTTTTGGAAGATAAATAGGTTTTCGACCGAAGATAGAAACTATGTCTATTTTTCATAAGGAAGTTTCTTCAAATTATTGATCACATAAAGAGAGGAATTTAAAGGGAAAAAATTATTACTATGAAATAAATTGTGGAGAAGACATTATTGAGTTTTTTGAGATTTTCATTATATGATTTCATCATTGGAATAATTATCGTGACGAATCTCAATAAACAATTAGTTTGTTACATAATAACTTTACTACATTGGTATCATCTAATCGAATGACCTGTGAAAGAATGAAATTAATTGAAACATAATATACCATGGGAATAATACAATTTATAAAGGAAAATTTAAAATGGGATTCATATACACCTCATGAATGTAGATAGGTTCATAAAAAATAGATTTCTCTAAAAAGAAAAACATTGACAAATTCCCTGAACTCTTTTATATATTGGGAATCATAAACACCATAGAAATAAATCTAAAAATAGATATTTAAATACTAATAATTTTCGTGTGATGAATCATAAAATTAATTCATGGGTAGTATATAAACCACATAAATGGAAAATGTGGTCCATGTGGAAGGTGTCTGATGTGATATAAAAGTTTAGATGAAAATCCATTACAATAAATCTGGAATTCCTTATTACATGTTCAAATATCATATAAAATAAATATAAGTTTATTATACATCTATTGAATATCCATATAAATATATATATATATATATAATTTGATATATTATTTTCTTTTTAGATTTTTCTACATCTATATTAACAATTCCATGTTAAAATTATGTCTCGGGTAATAATTTTTCCATTTTTTATATATCTATTGGTTTGGTATTTATAGTACTTTTACAGTATAATTTATTCCATCACTTTAATGATGATAAAAATTTTATATTTATCATTTATATTAATTATATATATTTAGAGTAATCCATAAAACCTATACATAGAAAAATACATTACACCTTTCATCGAGATGGTAGGCCGTACATATGCATGAAGAATGTTTACATGTTCACAATGGATTAAATTAAAAAATTATTTATATATTCACATTAATTAATAATTTTTATTTGGAATATATCACATGTTTTTATTTAAATATCTCGTTATTATATTTTCTATAAAGCGTCTGGGAAGAACGAATCACATCACTTCATGAGGAGGTTGTCTTTTGTAAACATAAAAATTGTTACCATATTCCCATTAAATGGAATTTAAGAAGTTATATATGATATAATAATTTAAAAATATAATAATATCCAAAATATAGTTTATAAAAATATATCGTATAATTATATATAGTAGTGAGATGTTGTAGTGAAAAAAATGAATGGCATCGGTTCGTGAGGTGGTAGTCTACCTTACACGCAAATGGTGTTTTCATAGCTCGTTCGATGGAAGGGGATAATGATTAATGATTTGAAAAGAAAAAAAACTAAATATATAGAGTATAATTTGATTATTTAGACATCATGGGTTAATAATAATTGATGGAGGAGGATGAAGAAATAAAATAAAATTTTCTCTTAAGGAGTTCACCTCTTCATCAAAATAACATCTTTTGGTTTGAACCAATATCCTTCATAGGCTGGATTTGTGAAAAAAAAAATATGAATTATATGATTATATTTTGGAGTTAAAGAAGTTATTTTTTCACTATTCATCCAATCCAATGTGTTTTTAACATGTGACGAGGGGAGGACAAGCGGTTTCCTTTTATAAGTGACGTGAGTGGCACACTCGTAGGTTTTGAAAAGAAAAAAGTCGACACATTTTTTCATATTAAAAAAGGATCAAAAATAGTAAATTATCAAAATTTTGATATATATATATATGTACTAGTATATAAAATGGGTTTTGGATAAGTTTGGGGATATTTTTAACCCTTACCATTTTAATTTTTCTCCATCATATACACATTTTTACTATAACCACTATAAATAATTTGTACAAATTTTTCTATTAATTAATGTAAAAATTTATGTTTACCTTGTTAGAAAATATTATTTATTGTAATTCAAAATAAGAAATTCATTTTTGGGAAATCAATTCATATGATTTTAATCTTTTAATTTTATATAAATCTGGAATATTCGATGAGAATGTGGTTTTCGAAAGAAAAAATATTGAAAAGATTTTATAGTGTATGTATCATAAGTGATTATTAAATTCATTAAAATTAAAATAAATTTATTAATAGATAGTTAATTATACAAATTTTATTTTTAAACCCATATTTAAGGAATTCAGTATTTTTTAAATGCATTAATTGATTTAAATGTTCTTAATAAAACCCAGTATTTTAACTATTAATTAAGACATTTTCCTTCTTAGAAAATTATAAAAATTTCACATTAAGATAATATTTACATTTTGATCTAAAAAATATTTTTTTTCAAATAAATTTCATAAATGTTTTAAAAAACGTATATTAAAATTAGGGCTTAAAATTTAACAAAACTGTTATTTAGAAAAAATATTTCTTATGCATAAAATTGAATTTATTATAATATATTTTCTAGAAAACACCTAAGA
The DNA here is from genome assembly GCA_963277665.1 of Viscum album. Lineage (NCBI taxonomy): Eukaryota > Viridiplantae > Streptophyta > Magnoliopsida > Santalales > Viscaceae > Viscum > Viscum album. Next base: position 1,024,825,109 of record OY728143.1, read on the forward strand.
TTAATTTTACATATTTATTGAATAAATAATTAATTATTTTCATGAAAATAATTCATCATAAATATATTTTTAAAATTTATTGAAGTAAAAACATGTTTTTGTGCATAAAACAATATTTTAGAATAATATTTCCATTATTTTAAAATAGTTCATATTTTCATTTATTATTATTTTTAAATGAATAATAAACATTATATAAATATACCAAGAATATATTTTCAAAATTTACTTAATGTAATTTACACATGTTATTCCAATAGTATGGTGGTAACTATCAAAATAATATTTTAATAATATGTTGTGTATCATTGAATAATAATATTGTGTGTCATGGAAGATAATATCAATGATACATATAATAAAAAACATCAAAAGGATTAAATTTAATTGAAAAAATATATATCACCAAATCATGCTATTGTTTAGAGAGGAAAACTCTAGAGGGGGATGATTTGCGTTCGAATAAATATTTCTGTTAAAAAGCTATTTGAATAAATCCCCCAACGTAAAAACAACATTGGACAGATAATCAAAGAAGTAAATTTATAAGATTTGGACTATTAAATTAATTTCCCAGAAGACTGGTTACTTCTCAGTTATATATACCTGAATGATATAAATATATTTTTAAACTAATTTACTTATCCAAAATACGCATAAACACTATCGAAGAGTAGTTATCAAAGTAAAACACTGTTTTCTTCAATATTACTTATGAAAAAGTCAACTAAATTTGAAAACACAGTGGATAAAACAAGTGGTTCGGTCTCAATACACAACATAATCAACTCCAATTGGGGATCACCTGCCACCAAGAAATATATATGTGACATCGATACACACCCTAGATTAGCATTTAAAAAACTATATAGAAACTATGCAAGTCACAAGACCTCATCCATAGTTTTACAAGGAAAATAAAATAGTCAGGTCACACAGGAACTCTAACATAGTTCTACCTAATATATAATAAGTGTAAAAATATTTATTTGTGATGATATCTTGTATCCACCAGTTTAGTGAATAAGATGGTGTGTGTTTAACAAATAGATTCACATATATCTCAAATGTAGTAAAAAAACACACAACAGAGTAGGAAAAATAGTGATATATTTTAGAAGGTTTAGTGTATTGTGAAATGAATATATGGACTTATTTTATATAGAAGATGTGATGATTGATTCCACTTCTGAAAATAGACACTGAAATAGATTGTTGTGATTCTTTCTGTTCTAGTTTCAAGGAAAATGGTGTTCTTTTCCATTAGTTCAATTTTTTTGTAGACGTCTTGGAACTTTGGGGCATAGTAATTTCTTCTTTGTGTTTAATCAAGATTGATAATTCCTCATGTGGTCTCCATCCATTTGTTCGCATGTTCAGTATAAGTGCTCATACGAGTCCTCTACTATATGTCAATATATCTTTCATCTCTCGTGCTTTTTTATTTTATATACTACATCATAAAAATATGTATGATTTTTATGGTTGTTTTCCTCGTACTACTGACCTCAAAATCAATAATTTTTGTAAAAACAATTAATTTAATAAGTATCATTAAAAAATTAAAATATGATTATTAGTGATAATTTCAAATAATTATATAGTATCTCGTTGAATCCTCTATTGGTGAGTGATTCTGGAAGTAACTCCATCTGTTGTTCATTCATTCTATTGGTATCAGTGACTCATTCTATTAGTGATTCATTTAGTCGTTATATCCATTTGTCAGTTACTCAACGAATTGGTGACTCATTTTGATCTTTTGGTGAGTCGTTCATTCTGGCCATGTCTCATTTGTACTTTAGTGACTCGTTATTCGGTTTGTCAATATATTCTATCAGTGAGATATTTCGTCTTCCAAAGAGAAATTTCTTCTGTCAGTGTGACATTTGATCTATAGATGAGAAATTTGTTATATTGGTGAGACAATTTTTTTCGATGATACATTTTCAATTTCAGTTATTCATTTTGTAATTTTGGTGTTAGTGACTAATATTTAGAAAGTTTTCTATTTTAACAATCTTATAACATGAATATACAGAGAATATGTTAAATACGAATGTTATCATAGATTTTAAAGACTAGTAAAATTCAAGGGAAATTTTTTTCGTAATTTTCTTTGGCATTTTTGAAGAATGATGTTTTTGACGGCGCCTGATTCCGAGGCCCGGTGTGCCCGGAATTAATTTCCAAAGTTTAGATCGGGTACGTTCAGTGAACGAACAAGCGGGTTTTTCTAACTTTTGAACCAGTGCTCGGAATCGAATTCTGATGGCACCGATGGAATCGCATCGCCGATATTTTGTTAGAAACACCTTTTTCCGGATTTGCGTTTGGTTGAGTTTGGTTTTTAATTATTTTTGGGTTATGTTAAGAAATAAAATAAAGTGGTGTGACAACTTTATTTTATTTCACTTAAAGCCACTTAAAAGCCACTTAAGCTAAGTTAAGCGGATATGGTGGAACCCAAAATATCCTTCCCACATGGTAGGATATTTGTGAGGTGGGGCCCACACGAGCCCCACCATTTCTTTCCTTCTAAGTAACGCACCCGCAACCCCCTCATTAATGAAAGTCAACCGTGCGTTTTTCTGGTTAAGAAACGCCTCATTAATTGGGCAGTCAAATCGTTACAATTAATTCCTTGAATTAATTGTTCGTTTCTTTTCTTTTGAAATTCAAACGTGTCATCTGCGTTAATAAAATAAGATAACTATTATTTTATTTCTGTTGGAACTTGTGGCATGTAGAGGATTTGGAGGAAATCGTTCTTCTTCGATGAAGAATGCGAAGAACGCGAAAAACACTCCGACCTCCGACGGAGAACGCCAAACCCTCAGGGATCGACAACGCAACGCCGTGTACCGCAATGTCTACGACATTTCTTCCACGACTGTTCTTCCACGACGATCCTTCTCTTCCGCGACGATCCTCTTCTTCCGCGACGGATAATTCCGCGACGAACTCGCGTTCGACGACAACGCTTGAGGTAGGGAATTATGTTTGAAAATAATTTTATTCCCTCGTTTCATTCATTCTAAAGAAAACAAGGAAACATAGATCAACTTATTATCTAGTTGATCCGAGAACGTTTTCCTTACGAGTTGGGAATTTTTGTTGCCGGAAGTTGTGGGGGATTATTTTATTATTGATTTTGATCTCATCTGTCGCCTTTATTGGTTTCATTTTGGGTCTTCTATTATCATACTAACAGGAGGAGGTTGGACCGCACGAACACGGCCAACCCTCTCATCCCGATTTTGTTATTTTGATTCGTTGGGTCACAAAAAATGGCGGCACAGTGCAATGGCACCGTGCAGACACGAGAATGAATGCGGCGAAGAAGCGCAGCGCCGTCGCACCATGCCGTTGGGGCCGAACGAAACCGCGGGCGGAGTCGGGGTCGAGGAGGTGATTTGAAGACCTCGCGTTTTGTTGTCGATGTACAGATCGACGGATGATGGTGTGGCGGGCCGCAAAGGCTTTTTGAAGTCTTTCCAGCGAAGGTCGGGTCCCGGGATGATCTCTGGCAAAGGCCGCAGGCGAATCAGACCAGCAGAGTGCATCCGGTGGTCCGCGGAAGCCCCAGCTGGCATGCCTCGCCGGCGCGGCGGCGGCGCCGGCGGTCGGGGGCGGCGGTGCCCGGCGTACCACCAGATGAGTCTGCCACGACTGAAGCCTCGGTGGTGACCGAGGGTCTCGCGGCTGCGTGGGATCGGGGAACGCGGTACGCGGCAGTGTGCCGCATCCGGTGACACGAAGCGGCCCCCAGCGCGAGGGGACCACGGCTCCGTGGGCGCGCTCGCTCGGCCAGCGCCGAGCTGCCCAGGCCGGCCGGGCCGCCCAGGCCGGGCGGGGCCGCTCAGGCCGGGCCGGTCCGCGCCGGCCGGGCCGAGCCGCGCCCAGCAGGGTCGGACCCGGACCAGGGTCGGGTCGCACCGGTTCGGGCCGACCCTGGGGGGTTGGGCCTGGTCGGTCCGAGCCCAGACCCCCATTTTTCGGACCCTCATGGTTTTTTGCTTATATCTTGAGTTGTAGACCTCCGATCGACGTACCGTCAGTGGAGATGAGACCCTTGGATAGAGATTGTCGTTTCGGTATATTACACTCAAGGATTCGGAGAACTTTGTGTTCGGCCGGGTTCATTCGGATACGAAACGAACTGGGCCCTCCGAGCGGAAACACTTATATCTTGAGCTCTAGACGTCTGATTGATGTGCCGTCGACTTTGATGGATTCCTCAATGTGAGACGGATATTTTGGATTAATCCGCTCGGGTTTGGATGCTGTCGGAGTATGGTCGGGTTGGTTCTATCACGAAACCAACCGGGGCCCTGGAACGAAAAAGCCAATAACTCACAGACCGGGCGTCCGATTGACACGCCGTCTGTCTTTTTGATTTTCCTCTTGATGAGACAGAACTTTTGGCATACTTCTCCCGTGTTTTGGTTGCTGTTGGATAGTGGCCGGGTTGGATTGTACCCGAAATCCAACCGGGCCCCTGGAACGGAAAAGTTGATATCTTTCAGACCGAACGTCCATTTGACGAACCGTCAGCGGTGTTGGTGATCACGTGCAGAAATGGTCCATATGAGTTTACCCTATGAGAGTTCGGGGTACATTTGAGATACGGCCGGATTGGTTCGCACATGAAACCAACCGGGCCCTGGGGACGAAAAGGCTAGTAACTCACAAACCGAGTGTCCGATTGACCTGTCGTCTGTTGCGTTGAGACCCCTGTGACGAGGCGGTCCGTTAAGATACTTCTTCGTGGAACTTTGTGATACTTATAGTATCGACCAGTAGCTCGTGGAGAGGACACTCCCGGAGATGAGCGTGCGGAGTACGAAGACCGTGTAGCTGGCTGAGACCTGACGACTGCTTGACCGATCGACTCGGTGTGTTTCGGATAGCCCAGTGGGGAGCTCTTGGTTGTAGCAGCAGACCCATGGTGGAAGAGAGCTTGGTTGTAGCGGTAGACCCGCAGTACTCAACAGAAGGAGTACCTTTGGAGGCTATGAGGGGGAGCACTTGGTTGTAGAGGCAGACCCACGGCGAAGGAGCGCTTGGTTGTAGCGGCAGACCCGCGATACTCAACAGAAGGAGTACCTCTTGAGGCTATGATGGGGAGCACTTGCTTGTGGCGACAGACCCATGGTGGGAAGTGCTTGGTTATAGTAGAAGGATCATAGTACTCGACAGGAGGAGCACCTCAGCAGTCTTAGGTTAGTGATCGGTACCTCAGAGTCGTGACAGGACTACCGTACACTCCAGAGACGGAGCTCTTCAGCAGTTATGGTTTCGATAATGAAAATCCCGGTTTGAGTTGAGTCTATGACCTTTGTGTTTACCTCATTATTGAGATGGGTCACTTGATAACTTAGGTAAATGTATGATCATATACCTGGGTAGTGGTTATCCGTTGATTTCATAATCTTTGTGTTTCCTCATGATTGAGATGGATTACTTGATAACTTAGGTATATGTTTGGGCATATACCTATGTAGAGGTTATCGGTTGAGATCTTCTTTGTGGTTATCCTTGTTGGTTTTAGTGTGACCTTGAGGGTATCGGGGTCCATATTGAGTATCGTTATACTCATCCCTGCACGGGCTATGCCCGCACCTCGTTGTGTTGGTTGCAGACGACAGGCAGTGCTGACGGAGGCCGAGTGTTCGAGGACTGGACGGTACCCAGAGGTGGACCACACGACGAGTCAGTACCCGGAGGTGGACCACACGACGAGTCACTATATAGAGGTGAACTTCATAACGAGATGACACATGGAGGAGGTTGACGGACAAGATCATTGAGGAGTTGTGCTATCTGTACCTACCCTTCAGGTAGAATCCGAGGAGGACGACCCAGGATCCTCTTCCGTTCTTCCAGCTGTTGCCTTTTTCTATTGTACTTCTGTTCAGTTGTGGTTGTACATTCATTTAGGTTTGTATTCTGGCCCATTTACCTTTCAGCACTTTCTTTTGTACTTAGTGTTTTACTTCTGCTTGTACTCTGTGGTGTTTTGTTTACTTTTATAAAGGCAATGCCTTCCCAGTTTTCAGGATTTACGCCTTTGGTGCTAGTCTCCAGCCCCTGACCTATGAAAGGCGGGCATGGGGTAGTCACGGCACGGGCCCAGAGGATGGGTCGTGACAAAATGGTATCAGAGGAGTCGGTTCTACCGCAAAACTTATATCTCTGACATTTTCTTTCTGTGAAGCAATAATGTTAAGAGTACCGAGTATGGTTTTCAGTTCAGGGAGTCCAATATTGGTGCGGGTGGCCGACGTATCCATACACCATGACCCTGACAAATGATTTCCGACTTTGTGCACGAAAACATTGATTGCGTGTGTGTTTCCAGAAGTTTTTAAATGTCAGCTCAAACCAGGTCAGCTCACCAGGTATAATCATTTGACTGTGTCATGTTGTTTCTTTCAGGATGCCTTTTCTCGAACGACCAGCTAGAGCCCAGAGGGATGTGCGTATTGACAGCCTATCCAGCGACTAGGATTCGGTATAGGGCCCTCTTGCTGTTGAGGCACCAGCGGTACTACCATACGTTGGGCCACCGATGCCACCAGCCCTAGCAGTAGGCGATGCACACCACTTGAGCGCGCTGCATGAGTTCTAGCGCCATAGGCCACCCAGGTTCTGAGGAGAGACAGACCCACAGGCGGCTGAGGATTGGCTGGAGGCTGTGGTGAGAGTCTTCAGGCTAGTGGGGACACCAGCAAACTTCATGGTGATCTTTGCTTCCAGCCTTCTTCAGGCAGCAGCAGGCAGGTGGTGGAGCCACTTGTTCCAGTTTTACGACGGAATGGCCTTCACATGGGAATACTTTGAGACCTTCTTCAGGGTGGAGTTTGTGCTAGTATCTCTATACTCCGAGCGTGTACAACAGCTTATGCCTTTGTCGCAGGGTTTTCGATTAGTAGCCAAGTCATCTGTGGGAAGTATACAGATGATGCAGAGGTCCAAGAGGACCAGTGCCAGCCGTACGAGGAGAAATATGTTTTATGAATGCGAAAGGAAGGGTCACCTGGAACGTGACTGTCTGACTCCTCGTACAGTTGATCCGCATGCTTTGGAGGAGCCACCGAGGCAGAAGCAGCGGCGGGTGCTTGAGCAACAGCCGAGCAGTGGACACGGCAGTAGAGCTCCGGGAGCAGGTGGACTGGAGTGGAACTTGTGGATACGTCTATTGTACTTCTAGTTCCATGTTGCTGTTGTATTCGTGTCTTTGTACTATGAGCTGTAATAATAAAAAGACACTTATCTTTGTTTGCTTTCCTGTCCATTTGTTTGGTTGATACTGAGTAGTCCCAGTTATGACTATTGACTTGACCCTCACTTTGGGGATTTCTACTAGAGGAGACCCAGTGACCTCACACTGATGCCGACCGTGTGACTCGACCCTTGGAGGCGAGAGTGACAGTTGGATCTCTTGGTAGTTACGTCCAGGCCTTATGACGTCATCCCTGGCATGAATGCATCATTCATGTCAGGATTGACTGTATTAGGCAATGGGAGTGGTTCATCTTGGGGATGATATCGAGTATCACTTTTTTTGTAATGGATAAATATTAGCAGCTCTTATAGATCGTAGGCAAAGAAGGTGCAGATCATCCAGGAGAGGATGAAGACTGCACCGTGCAGTAAGAAACGGGAAACTGGCGCCAGTCTTAGAGACTCGAGCGTGTTAAATGTTTGAATAAGTGGAAGCTTTAGGGAGAGATGATTCTATGAAGCAGTAGACGTGGAGGCAGATCTAGGATAACAGCATGTGGTGGTTTATGTTTTAACATACTACAACCACCCGCCTTGGTTGTCCCCGCCAGGCTCAGGGAGCTGGAGGGCAGGGGAAGAGGGTAGCTACATACAGTCAGGGAGAGTGACCCAATGGCTCTATGAATGATTTGAGGGACAATCTGTGTTCACTACTAGCTGTTGGAGTAACAGATGTTGATACGAATCATTCCTTCCTTCCACGAATCTTGTCCCAGACCTAGAGTTTCCGGTTAGCCGTGGACTTGACCCCCACGTCTGAAGATACCTTGGGAGAAGACATGATTATCACACATGCGCCGACAGTGTGGTCAGACCCTCGAGGCGAGAGTTTCGGTTGGAATCTCTTGGTTGCAGTGTCGAGGCCTTAAGACGTTGGTTTGAGTATGAACTGGGCAATCACAGTATATACACAAATTGACGGTATGAGGCAAAAAGGTTGTGGTTTAACTACGACGTCAGAATGGGTTTTCCTTGGTTGGAAAAAAAGGAATCCCCAGGCCGCTTAGGGTAACCCATGCACAGGAGGATGCGACCGATCACTCTTGAGTCGGTCAACCATACCCTCGTGGCAGCAGTCGTTTTGAGTTCCAGTGCTAAAGAGGAATTGGAGACCTCTGGAGTTCGAGGATGATGATCACGTCCTTATACGGGTCTCACCTCGATGAGGTTTACGGATATTTGGCCAAGGCGGAAAGTTATCTCCGAGGTTCAGCGGACCTTCATTTGTCCTCAGCTGGGTAGGTGGGGTGGTTTACCACTTGAACCATCCACCTCAGTTGCACGAGGTGCACGATGAATTCCACATATCTCAACTGAGGAGATACATACGTGGTCCTTCGCATATCATCGACCATGGAGAGATGGACTTTGGCGATGGGGTGACTTTCATGGAGGTTCTAGTGGAAATCGAGGATTGTCAGGAACAGATTCTACGAGGATGGTCGATTCCTCGGGTGCACATTCACTAGAAGTACGGGAACCTCCAGGTAAGCACATGGGAGCGGAAGGCTCAGATGCATACTCAGTACCACTTTTGTAACCCTTTTTGGTGTAAAAGCTTTACGAGGACGTAAAGCCCTGAGGTGGGGGTAATGTAAATACCGTAAAATTCAAGGGAAATTTTTTTCTTAATTTTCTTTGGGATTTTACAAGAATGCAGTTTCTGACGGCGCCTGATTTTGAGGCCCGGTGTGCCCGGAATTAATTTCCAAAGTTTAGCTCGGGTAAGTTCAGTGAACGAACGAGCGAGTTTTTCTAAATTTAGAACTGGTGCTCAGAATCGAATTCTGAGGGCACCGATGGAATCACAATTCCAGTATTTTCTTAGAAATGACTTTTTCCGGAGTTGTGTTTTCTCGGGTGTGGTTTTTAATTTTTTGGGGTTATGTTAAGAATGAAAATAAAGTGGTGTGACATCTTTATTTTATTTCACTTAAAGCCACTTAAATGCTACGTAAGCTATGTTAAGCGGATAGGTGGACCCCAAAATATCCTACCCACTTGGTAGGATATTTGTGATGTGGGTCCCACACGAGCTCTACCGTTTCTTTCCTTCTAAGTAAGACACCCGCAACCCCCTCATTAATGAAAGTCAAACATGTGTTTTTCTGGTTATGAAACGCCTCATTAATTGGGCAGTTAAATTGTTACAATTAATTCATTGAATTAATTGTTCGTTTCTTTTCTTTTTAAATTCAAACGTGTCATGTGCGTTAATAAAATAAGATAACTCTTATTTTATTTCTGTTGGAACTTGTGGCGTGGAGAGGATTTGGAGGAAAGTGTTCTTCTTCGACGAAGAACGCGAAGAACGCGAAGAACGCTCCGACCTCTGACGAAAAATGCCAAACCCTCGGAGATCTACGACGCGACGCCGTGTACCACGACATCTACGAAATTTCTTCCGCGACGTTTCTTCCGCGACGATCCTCCTCTTCCATGACGATCCTCTTCTTCCGCAACGGATAATTCCGTGACGAACTCGTGTTCGATGACAACGCTTGAGGTAGGGAATTATGTTTGAGAATGATATTATTCCCTCATTTCATTCATTCTAAAGAAAACAAGGAAATACGGATCAACTTATTATCGGGTTGATCCGCGCACGTTTTCCTTGCAGGTTGGTAATTTTTGTTGCGGGAAGTTGTGGGGGATTATTTTATTATTGATCGTGATCTCATCTGTCACCTTTCTTGGTTTAATTTTGGGCCGTCTGTTATCATACTAACGGGGGGAGGTCAGACCGCACGAACATGGCCGACCCTCTCATCCCCCTTTTGTTGTTTTGATTCGTTGCGGCACGAACAAAGGAAGCACAGTGCAACGGCACTGTGCGGACACTAGAAATAATGTGGCGAAGAAGCGCGGTGCCATCGCGCCGTGCCGTTGGGGCCGAATGAAACCGCAGGCGGAGTCGGGGCCGAGGAGGCGATTTGAAGACCCCACGTTTTGTTGTCGAAGTGGGATCGACGGACGATGGTGAGGCATGCCTCGAATGCGTTTTGAAGGCTTTGCAGCGAAGGTCGGGTCCCGGGATGATCTCTGGCGAAGACTGTAGGCGAATCAGACCACCAGAGCGCGTCCGGTGGTCCGCAGAAGCCCCCGCCGGCGCGGCGGTGCCGGCGGTCGGGGGCGGCGGTGCCTGGAACGCCGCTGGAAGAATCCGCCACGGCTGAAGCTGCGACAGCGACCAAGGGTCCCGTAGCCACGCGGGACCCGGGAATGCGGGATGCGGCAGCGCGCCACGTCCGGTGACACGAAGCAGCCCCCAGCGCGAGGGGACCGCGGCTCCTTGGGCGCGACCGCTCAGCCCGCGTCGAGCCGCCCAGGCCGGCCGGGCCGCCCAGGCAGGGCCGGGCCAGTCTGCGCCGGTCGGGCAGGGCCGCGCCCAACCGGGTCGTACCCGGTTCGGGCCGACCCAGGGGTGTTGGGCCGGGTCGGTCCGGGCCCAGACCCCCCGTTTTCGGACCCCTCACGGTTTTTCGCTTATATCATGAGCTATAGACCTCCGATCAATTTACCATTAGTGGCGATGCGACCCTTGAATCGAGACGGTTGTTTCGGTATATTACACTCAAGGTTTCGGAGAACTTTGGGTTCGGCCGGGTTGGTTCGGCTACGAAACCAACCGGGCCCTCAGAGTAGAAACGCTTATATCATGAGCTCCGGATGTCCGATTGACATACCGTCGACTTTGATGGATTCCTCTAAGTGAGATGGATCATTTGGCTTACTCCGATCGAAGTTAGGATGTCATCGGAGTACGGTCGGGTTTGTTCACTCACGAAACCAACCGGGGCCCTGGAACGAAAAAGACAATAACTCACAGACCGGGCGCCGGATTGACGCGTCGTCTGTCTCGTTGATTTTCCTCTTGATGAGATGGAAAAGTTGGCATACATTGCCCGAGTATTGGCTGTTGTTGGATTGTGGCCGGGTTGGATTGTACCCAAAATCCAACCGGGCCCCTGGAACGGAAAAGCTGATATCATTCAGACCGGACGTCCATTTGACGAATCGTCAATGGCGTTGGTGATCATGTGGAGAAACGGCCCCTATGAGTTTAACCTATGAGAGTCCGAGGTACAGTTGAGATACGGCCAGATTGGTTCGCACACGAAACCAACCAGGCCCCGGGGAAGAAAAGGCTAGTAACTCATAGACCGGGCGTCCGATTGACGCGTCATCTGTTGCGTTGAGACCCCTGTGACGAGGCGGTCCCTTGAGATATTTATTCCTGGACCTTTGTGATACTTTTAGTATCGACCAGTAGCTCGTGGTGCGGACACTCCCGGAGATGAGCGTGCAGAATACGGAGACCGTGTAGCCGGCTGAGACCCGACGACTGCTTGACCAATCGACTCGGTGTGTTTCGGATAGCCCAGTGGGGAGCGCTTGGTTGTAGCGGCAGACCCACGGCGGAGGAGCGCTAGGTTGTAGCGGAAGACCCGCGGTACTCAACAGAAGGAGTAACTCTGGGGGCTATGAGGGGGAGCACTTGGTTATAGCGGCAGACCCTTGGCGGAGGAGCGCTTTGTTTTAGCGGCAGACCCGCGGTACTCAACAGAAGGATTACCTCTTGAGGCTATGAGGGGGAGCGCTTGGTTGTGGCAGCATACCCATGGTTGGAAGCACTTGGTTGTAGCACTAGGCCCATAGTACTTGATAGGAGGAGTACCTCAGAAATCTTAGCTTAGTGAACAGTACCTCAGAGTCGTGACAGGACCACTGTACACTCCAGAGACGGGGCTCTTCAGTAGTTACGATTTCGATAATGAAAATCCTGGTTTGAGCTGATTCTATGATCTTTATGTTTACCTCCTGATTGAGATGGGTCACTTGATAACATAGGTGTATGTATGGGCATATACCTGGGTAGTGGTTATCCGTTTATTTCATAATCTTTGTGTTTCCACATGATTGAGATGGGTTACTTGATAACTTAGGTATATGTTTGGGCATATACCTAAGTAGAGGTTATCGATTGAGATATTCTTTGTGGTTATCCTTGTTGGTTTTAGTGAGACCTTTAGGGTCTCGGGGTCCCTAATAATTATCGTTATACTCACCCCTGCACGGGCTATGCCCGCACCTCGTTGTGTTGGTTGCAGACGACGGGCAGTGATGACGGAGTCTGAGTGTTCGAGGACTGGACGGTACCCGGAGGTGTACCACACGACAGGTCAGTACCCGGAGGTGGACCACACGATGAGTCAGTATCCAGGGGTGGAATTCATGACGAGATGACACACGTAGGAGGTTGACGGGTGAGATCATTGAGGAGTTGTGCTATCTGTACCTACCCTTCAGGTAGGATCCGAGGAGGACGACACAGGAGCCTCTTCCGTTCTTCCAGTTGCTGTCTTTTTCTGTTGTACTTTTGTTCAGTTGTAGCAGTACATTCATTTGAGTTTGTATTCTTGCCCATTTACTTTTCAGCACTTTCTTTTGTACTTAGTGTTTTACTTCCGCTTGTTCTCTGTGGTGTTTTGTTTACTTTTATAAAGGCAATGCCTTTCAAGTTTTCGGGATTTACGCCTTTGGTGCTAGTCGCCAGCCCCTGGCCTATGGAAGGTGGGCTTGGGGTAGTCACGACACGGGTCCCGAGGACGGTTCGTTACATAGGTAATCATAATTAAGCATATTGAAACATAAATAAACATGATTGAAATTATTGGAAAAGATTTGAATTTATTTGTGATTATTAAAACAATTAATACCAATAAGGGTCCAACCGTCTCCTATGGGACAACAATATCCCCCTTTTGATAATCACAAATCATGGAATTGTAAAGTATATTTATTGGATGATTATTAAAATCATTTAACTTATTATCTCCCATTACTCATTTTTTAAAAATATTTTTTAAAAAATATATGGTTTATAGGTATAATAAATAATGCCTTATTTTATCACCCTTTATCTTTTTCCCCCATTAACTTAATGATATATTAAAAAGAATAATAATAATTCCTTGACTTTTCTCCACATTTTTTGATTATCAAAAAGAGTAAGGAGATGAAATATAAAATTGAAATAATGAAACAGGAAGAACAAAATGAAAGAAAATACAAGATCGTTGAATATCATAATGAATATATAGTACAGGTATGTGGAATAAATCAAAAAATACAGTCGAGATGCCCTATCAAAAATTGAAACAAACTACTTCTTTTAATCTTGTTTGTACTTTACATTATTAAGGGGATCATTGGTACGTTTAATGGATGGAGTTTGAGACACTAGAGGGTCTGAATGAATTACCAATAGAGGTAGAAGAAATCTTTTAGGAATAGAACGTGCAAGGGCAGTTTTAGATGAAGCAAGAGGTTGTATATACTCTGTGAAGATAGTTTGAATCTAATTCAAAGAATTATCCACTGACATAGACTATGGAGGAGGCGGAACAGAGGTACTAAGAATGGTTTAAGAGGTCAGAGGTGGTCTGTGAGGTGCAGCACCTGGAGCCACTGTGGCTTCACTCTAAACATGGAGATATGGATTATACATATGTATAAAATATAGGACTATCTCCCCACCATATAGCATGTACATTTCAAAATTCTCCTTGTTCTCTAAAAACTGGTCCAGAAGATGTATGATTTCATTCAATTTATGAACATGATCCTTAAAATTTCAATTAAATCGAGGAAACTTAAAATTCTATACCTAATATATAAATTGTCTTATCAACTGATTTTTGGTATAAATACTCTTTATATAATAGTCCAATTTTTATGTAATCACAGTATTAGAAGCTTCAGCACAACTGGAGTTGAAACTGACCATATCTGGAACATAGTCACTATTTTTCATAAGGTTTTCAAGTTTATCGTTATCTATTCCATCCAATAGAGCTTGCAACTCTTCTCTAATCACATTCCAGACTGCCTCACCATTTATTGAGTGAGATATAGGGGTTTTGAGCTATATTTCCCTTGTACAATTTCCCTAACATCATGTTTCAACTACATAAAATGCAGAATGTGAATGTGGTAAATAATATCCTCAGGATGTTTCTTTATTCTGTCCATGGATTTCCTATAGTCAGAGGTAAAACTATTGATAGTTGAAACCAGTCCAATCCTTTAATATTTTGACTTCTGATTGTCTATCACAATGGATTCAATGAGAGAAACCTGTATCGGTTCTTCATAAGCAATAATAATTCCAGATAGAATATTTGTGTTACTTTAACAAAATCAAAACATGGGAATAGGCAGTGAAACATTCTTAATGGTGGAGATATTTTCTTACTTGAAATTTTCAATATCCCCATTAGTGACATAGTCTCTAGGAGAGATCAAAGCCACATATTCTTTGTAAATAGGTAAAAGATCTCATCATTGGAATCTTCATAGTCCAAACCAAGAGCTACATATCTAGAATTTCTTGCATATTCATACATAAGATCATCATCTAAAGAAATGAGAGTGTCATGTCTCGCTCTTCTAGTTTGATGCTCCCACTCATCTTGATCTCTCCATTTTTCAAGCTCCCCCCCCCCAACATGGGGTCTTCTTCTATTATATAATAACAATGTTGTAGAAACTAACTCAGCATCCACTATACCAACAACTTAAATTGTTTTTTATTATTCTCCATTAGAAATTTCTACCAAAACAGAAGGGTCCACATTCATTCTTTGGTCCATTGAAATATTTAGTTCTATTGTTTTATCTTGATAATAATTAGGATGATCGGATCCATTCTCATTTCTACTTCTTTCACCTATATCATCATATCAATTATTTCCATCGTCATCATCATTTCCATCATCTTCCCCATCCTCATTTCCAAAGCCACTACCTTATTCCACATCTTCACTTCCTGATCCACTTTCTCGTGTTGCTTCTTCTTCTACTTTATCTTCTGATACATCTTCAGAACCACTTGACATTAATTCATCATCCACACTTAGAGATATTTCTATCTACACAAAAAAATGGTCACCAAGAGTTTGTTCATACAAATGAAAAGAGAGAGGTTTACTAGTAAGTACATATTACATTCTTCTTAGAGCATCCGTGGAATATGGTTCACTCCTATCATCAGTAAAAGATCTGTGATCTTTATTAGGATTTGCATCCTCTTCTTCATCAGAATAGATTGTTTCTGCATATTTTGGCCTGAAACCAATACCAACAAAATCTCCCACACATAAAGGATGGTCCACCAGATTGAATTTTTCATAAAGATAATTCTCATTACAAACCCATTCTTTCTTCCATGTGTTCCAATGAATAATCTTTTTTTCACATCTCCTAAATCAAGAAAATTACACTACAAGATAAAATTGTTTCATTACCATCATCCAGAAATCCTTTCGACTATATTATGGATGTGATAATCCTTGGGTAGAGTAGGGAATTGGTCTTATAGTAGGTGTCAATCATCTCACTGATATGAACTATCTAATATCTTCACAAGTTCACTTCAAATCCTCTATTTAAAAAACACAACATGTATACTTCTTGATACTTCAAGGATGAAAATTCCACTATTCTGGGACAAATCTAGTGCTAAATAAACAAAAATATAAGTATTTTACAACCATCTAACACTTTAGTCATTAGTATTTTATGATATTCATTTCATGTAAACTCATTCCGAGTTGTCTCGTTCCATAGATGTCACATTTATGTGGAGAAGTTAATTGGTAGTCATCATACACACATTAGTGTGGATCATTAAGTCATTAAGCCCAATGCCTAGAAGAAAAATAAATTCTCTTTCATTTAACTATATTATTGATCCAACTGACTTCACATCCTTCGAAAAGAAATTCATAATTCATATATAACTCGTGTAAAAGCTTCGATTATTAAGGCCTCTCATTATCTAAAAACTATTCAATCTATCCTCTAGTCTATAGCACCCTCTGAAAAAAATACTTACTCTTTAGAAACCATTCAATAAGAACATACTTCTCTAGAGTTACCATATGGTTCACAAGAGCTAGATAGACAGTTTGAGACATACTTGACTCTCCCATTTTCTAATTAGTAACTATTGACTCATCTCCATAACCTCCATCAAGTGTGTGCTTCATCCCTGACTTTAATGGTGGTTTGGTTGAATGTTGGAAGGTGAAAGGTCAAGGGTAGAGAGGAACAGTAGGAGTGTAAGGGTTAACATGCGAGGGTATGTAGTAGAGAATATGAACTAAAATTTATATCATTTTATGGCTTAGAGGATGTAAATTCAAGAAGAAGACTCAAAGAAGTACGTAAAATAACATTGTTTTGGATAAAAAATAGAATAGATGAAATAGTAGGTTATATCATTGTCGGAATGACAATATTGACATGATACTATCGGTGTCAACATGACAATATTTTCATGACACTATCGGTGTTGGAATGATAGTATCAGCGTGACTCTATCAGTATCAGCATGACAAATGTGTCATCATGAACAAGGTCATCATGTAATTTCCAGTGTCAGCATGACATATAATCATATTTTTCACAATGATTTTTCAACATAAGAATCTTATAAATTAATCACCCACATATCATGTTTTATGTAATTCATTCTTTCATAGTTCAATGGATTTTTGAATATTTCATGAAGCTAATTTTTAGTACCAATAAACTCTAGGTTTATATTTCCATTTTGATAATGATCTCTTAAAAAGTTATTTCTTTCATCCATATATTTTGTTCTATAATTATTATTATGATTATTAAGAATATTAATAGCCCTGGTTTTATCATAGTTTATGGGGACATGTTGAAATTGATATACATAATCTAGTAAAGTGTGTTTTATCCATAAAATATGAGCACAACAACAAATAGCATCTATATATTAAGCCTCGATAGTAGATAATGAAATATAATTTTCTTTTTTACTACACAATGAAACTAGAGACATTCCAAAAAAGTGACATGTTCTAGAGTTTCTCTTTCTATCTAATATACAGCCACAAAAATCAGCAGCAATATAACTCACTCAATCAAAATATTGTCCCCTAGGATAGATAAATCCTATGATGGTAGTATGTTTGAGGTATTTAAAGATTCTTTTAACAACATTTATATGAGATTCTTTAGGGTTATCTTGAAAATAGGCACACATAAACACAGTAAACCTAATGTCATTCCTACTTGATGTTAAGTAGACCAAACTCCCAATCATTCCAATATAAGTTGTTTTATAATAAATATTACCATTTTCACCGATATCTAACTTTGAGTTGGTACTCATTGGAGCATAACTAATTTGTGTACTACAAAATACAAAAAAAATAAATTATCTTTATTATATTTAATTTGATTCTAAATATTAACTTCTTTATTTTGAAATATTTTACATCCAAGAATGAATTTGAGTTTCCCATTTAAACTCATTTTAAATTCAATTTGCATCATTTTTTAAAAATCAACATGTAATGATATTTTAGAAGATCCAAAAATAATATAATCTATCTAATTTCGAACAACTAACACATATTTATAAATTATTTTTATAATTCGAGTGGGATTAGCTATATCTTTTATTTATCCTTTGAAAATAATAAATCTACATATTGTATCATAATAAGATCTTTTAGATTTTTTTAATCCATATAAATCCTTTTTTAGTTTAAAACATCGTTTTGAAAATCATGTTTTGTTAAACTAGGGGTTGTTCAATGAAAACATCATCAATTATAATCCCATTTTGGAATGTACTCTTAACATGAATTTGATATATATTAAAATTAAGATGTGCTTCATATGAAAGAAAGATTCTAATGGCCCCAAATATAGAAACTGGTGAAAAATTGTCCTCATAGTCGATCCATTTTCATGACAAAGACCTTGTGAAACCATTCTAGCTTTATTTATTACAATATTGATAGATTTATCTACATTATTTCTAAACAATCATTTTGTGCTTATGGTCAACATGTATTTTGGTCTGTCTACATTTATCTAGACATTATTTAATTTAAACAGATTTACATATTATTTCATATCCATTACCCAAAACTCATCATTGGTAGCATCACTAATGTTATTAGTTTCACACTATAACAAAAAGGCTTGATGTTCTACCAGTATCCTTACTGAATCTCTAGTCTGTGTTCCATTTTCTAGGTCACCAACTATATCATCTAAAGGATAGTTCTTATGATTTTTTTGGGTATTCAAAAATAAGGACTTGTTATTTTAGGTTTATCAACAGGATTAGAATTATCATGACTAGAGACTAGAGAATTTCCAAAGTTGGATGTTTTAACAAATTGTATAAAATCATTTTCAAACAATTTTTTATTTATTTCTTATATTTTACAGATCATCCTTAATATTTTCTAGGGTGATCTTAGGTTCATTTGGGTCTATTTAATCAAATTTTACATGTACAAATTCTTCCACTTATTTGGTTCTTTTATTTAACACTATATATTGTTTATATGAGATTGAATATCAAATAATTATTCCTTCACAACTTTTGGATGCAAATTAATCAAGATTTTCGTTTGTATTAAGAATAAATACCATACAACCAAGGACGTTGAAATTACTAACATTGGGTTTTCTATTTTCTCATAGATCACAGGGTGTTTTCTAAAGAATTGTTTTGATGAAGACTCTATTAATTATATAATAATCTTTGTTCATAGCATCTTTCAAAAAATATGCAGGTGTGTCATATTTTTTAATCATAGTATGAGATATCTATTGTGAAGTTATATTCCTTTTTTCTACAACACCATTCTACTAAGGTGTCCTATAAGAAAATAATTTGTGACTATAGCAATTTTATGATAAAAAAACAAACTATTCATTTTAAAACTCAAGACCATGGTAACTTATTATGGATTTAATTCAAAGACAACTTAAATTTTCTACTATTCTAGCATACATTGTGAAATTAGAGAGAGCTACAATTTTGTGAGAGAAAAAAATACAAGTATATCTAGAACAAACATCTACAATAAAATAGATATAGTGATTCTCATTTATACATGAAACACTAGATGGTCGAGACAAATAATTGTGAACCAACTCAAGAGGTTGAGATATTGACACTTATTTCTTTGAGTTGAAACATATTTTAATTTGTTTACCCTTTTTACAAGGAATATAGACTTTTTCATTTGAAACCTCAATCATCAGTACAACCTTGAATAAACATTTTCTAGTAATATTTCTATGAGAGAGTATGTTACAATGTCCTAATCCCCTAATCAAATGCCAAGACTCATTACTAAGGCACTAAATCTTGAATCATTTTGAGAAACTAATGAATCTAACTGTTATGGATAAACATTTTCTTTTCTATTAGTAGTAAATACTAAATCATTTTTATAATTAACTAAATTTCATGCATAATTTTACAACATATAATTATAACCAACATCACACAAATAAGACATAATAAGAATATTAAACTTGAACCCATCACAAATAATTACATTGGAAATTACAACAGAATTAGAGTTACCAATTTCTCCAAGTCGAATGATTTTTTATTTAGAATTATCACAAAAAGTGACTTGCCCACAATAAATATTTACAGGATTCTTGAATCATGAATAATCTATTATAATGTGTCTTGAACATCCACTTTCCATGTAGTATATACTTCTATAGGATCTCTTTAATAAGTTTTCCTACAAATAAACAGATTACACTATAAAATATTTTTTTATCTATATTTGTTTGGGTCTGGTAAAATTAGTTATAAGATATTTGGGTTCCAACCTTTGGTTTGATGGGATTCATAAACACAGTTAGTAAGTCATTAGAAAAATATACATTATTTGGTCCAGAAAAATGTAAATAGTAAAATATTTTTCGTAGCTAGAGCATGTAGAATATTTTCCATAACTAGGAATAAAACATGATTTCCCCTATTTAGAAACAAATTTGGTTTTGATAAAAATTATTTTAGTAGTTTGATATTCAATACAAATAATGTATTCGTGTTCACCTTTTTTTATCGAATATTAGAACCTATATGTATTTTCCATTGGTAATTTTTTTTATGTCTTTTAATTTCTCATTGGACAGTTAAAGACCGTTGTTTTCTTTATGAAATTGAGCATTCTTTTCCTTTTCTTTTTTAAGACCAGATTTTACAGTTGATGTAAGAGCATTATGTTTCCATAAAGCTTTATACATATAATTTAATTCTTTATAGGTATCATCATTCATTGGTAAATATTCAAAATTTTCTTCATTATTGATATTTTTAGTATTACTTTTATCTCCAAAATTAAAATAGTTATGTATAGAAGTCTGAAGGGTTACCTCAGATGTGTTTTTCATTAAATAAATTTTTCCCTTGCCATCTTAATTTTCATGTGATGATTCTAATTACCATGAGTTATCCTCAAAGGAACTCCAAGTGTCTTTCATTATTTGGTATCTTTTATATTTTTAAACATATTTCTCTTTGTATTTTAACATAGGACAATCGTCCTTTACATTTCCTCTCCTCTTATATTCATAAAAAAATTCATTTGAGTTATCATTCAATTCCATTAATTTTTCAGTTTTTATTACTATCATATTTACCTTTTTATCTTCTTTTAGAATTTATTTCATCAATATATCTTTTAAAACCTTTTGGATAACTGAGATATTTCCTCATTACTATCTTAATGGTAATCTTCATCACATGTACTGTCAGAATGCGTTTCAAAACATTCAGTTTCTATATGTTTGGAAGTATTGGTTATGAAATCCTTTGGATTTCTCTTTGGTTCATCCTCCTCTTCTTTAATAATAATCAATTCTTCCTCACACATCATCAACATACATATCAACTCCTTATGTGGAAACATACTGATATCACATTATTCTCAAATTGATACTAAGGATCCCCTCTATCTATCTGGTAAACATTTAAAAATTCTCATGATTTTATCCTTAACACTAATTTCATTTCCTAGAAAATTCAAAGTAATTACAATTTTTTTTAATTTGAGAAACATATCATAAGTATGTTAATTAGGTTTTATCTAAAAGTTATCATATTTAATATTATATGTGTTAAGTCTCATTTCTTTGACCTTATTGGTTTAATCATTTTAAACAGCTAAACTATCCAAAATTTCATGGGATGTTTTATAAGTTGAAATCCTAATAAATTCGTTATATCATAAATAAAAATATAATGAATTCAGGGATTTGTAGATATTATTTTAAGAAGTCTTGTTTGGGTTATCCCAAGTATTTCCGTAAGTTCCAATAATATTATATTCAACTTTAATGGAAAAACAAATTTCAAAAACAATAAATTTTAAGTGAATTTTCATCATTACTTTCCACTCGGAATATATTGTTCCTTTGAAAGAGGGATGTCTGTTAGTAGTGCAACCTTATAATATAATATACACAATAATGACTAATGAAAGGGTATTTTAAGAGATAAAAATTTGTAACTAAGAGAAATTTAGAGATCTTTAAACCCAAACTAAAATCATAGTTGAAATGATTTCAAAATTGTATTCTAAAAACAACCTTTGATAAAAAATGTTAGTCAGATAGGACACTCAAGAGAGATAGAATTTAGTACCCAGAAAACCTTTTATTAAAAATATTATTTGAAAGAATCCCCCAACTTAAAGACAACACAAGACAGTTAATCAAAGCAGTAAATTTATAATAGTCTGGTTGTTCAAACAATTTCTTATAAGACTAATTACTTCTCAGTTTTATCAACAGGAATGATTTATATATCATTTGAAACTAATTTACTAATACAAAACAATTGTAAACACTATCCAAGACTAACTATCAATGCAAAACATAGTTTTAGGAAATGTGATTTAAAAAAGAGTAAATTAAATTTGAAAACACAGTGGTTAAAATAAGTTCTTCAGTATCAAGATGAGACAAAATTAACCCCACTTAGTTATGACCTTACACTAAGCAATATATACATAACATTGATCCTTACCTGGGAGACATTTAAAAATTCTCATGATTTTCTCCTTAACACTAATTTCATTTCTTAGAAAAATCAATGTAATTACAATTTTTTTTAATTTGAGAAACATATCATAAGTATGTTAATTAGGTTTCATCT
Source organism: Viscum album (assembly GCA_963277665.1). Lineage (NCBI taxonomy): Eukaryota > Viridiplantae > Streptophyta > Magnoliopsida > Santalales > Viscaceae > Viscum > Viscum album. Next base: position 1,024,847,430 of record OY728143.1, read on the forward strand.
AAAAGTTATCATATTTCATATTATATGTGTTAAGTCTCATTTCTTTGACCTTATTGGTTTAATCATTTTAAACAGCTAAACTATCCAAAATTTCATGGGATGTTTTATAAGTTGAAATCCTAATGAATTCGTTATAACATAAATAAAAATATAATGAATTCAGGGATTTTTATATATTATTTTAATAATTATTGTTTGGGTTATCCCAAGTATTTACGTAATTTCCAATAATATTATATTCAACTTAAATGGAAAAACAAATGTCAAAAACCATACATTCTAAGTGAATTTTCATCATTACTTTCCACTCGGAATGTATTGTCCCTTTGAAAGAGGGATGTCTGGTAGTAGTGTAACCTTATAATATAATATCCATAATAATGAATAATGAAAGGGTATTTTAAGAGCTAAAAATTTATAACTAATAGAAATTTAGAGATCTTAAAAACCAAACTAAAATCATAGTTGAAATGATTTCAAAATTGTATTTTAAAAACAACATTTGATAAAAAATGTTAGTCAGATTAGGACACTCAAGAGGGATAGAATTTAGTACCCAGAAAAACTTTTATTAAAAATATTATTTGAAAGAATCCCCCAACTTAAAAACAACACAAGACAGTTAATCAAAGCAATAAATTTATAATAGTCTAGTTGTTCAACAAATTTCTTATAAGACTAATTACTTCTCAATTTTATCAACATGAATGATTTATATATCATTTGAAACTAATTTACTAATCCAAAACAATTATAAACACTATCCAAGACTAACTATCAATGAAAAACATAGTTTTAGGAAATATGAGTTAAAAAAGAGTAAATTAAATTTCAAAACACAGTGGTTAAAATAAGTTCTTTAGTATCAAGATGGGACAAAATTAACCCCACTTAGTTATGACCTTACACTAAGCAATATATACACAACATTACATGAACAGTATAGGTCACCAGACCTCTACCGTAATTCTATGTTGGAACTAAAATACCTATTTCACACAAGAACTCTACTACATTTCTATTTGGGATATATAGATGTAAAAAGATTTTTGTGTGTGGATATCTTGTATCCTCCCATTCAGTGCAAGAGATGGTGTGTGTTTAACAGAGAGATGAATACATTGCTCTAAATGTTGTAAAAATTAACACAACAGAGAAAAATAAGTAGATAGTGTTTAGAAGTTTATGTGTGTTGGAAACTGTAGATTTTGACTCATTAGATGTATCATCTATACAGATTGAGTCGTCTTTTTAAAACAGACACTGAAATAGAGTGTCATGAAGCTTGGCGTTTTTTTTTCTTAGAAGATGAAATTATATTCCTCCAGTTATATTTTTTATGCTATAGAGGTGTTGTAAATTTGGTGCAAACCATGTTATCCTTTGTGTTTAGTTAGAATGGATTATAATTCCCCGTGTTTTCTTCTTTTCATTCACAAGTTCAGTATGTGTGCTCATGCGAGTCACCTACTGTATATCTATATATATTTCAAATCTCATGATTTTTTTGTATTCTACATCCTGAAAATCCACATGATTTGTAGTAGGTTGGGTACCTTGTACTTATGATATCCCAATTAATATTGTCTTCAAAAAATCATTATTTTATTTCATATCATCAAAACACTAAAATATGACTGTTAGATATAATTTTAAATAAAAAACTTAAAAAGTCTGTCAGGAATTCATCTATTGGCGATTCGTTCTATCTATGACTCATTCTATCAGTGTTTTCGTTTATTGGTATCAGTGACTCAATCTATTAGTTATTTATTCTATCGGTATCACCATTTTTATGTTACTCAATCTGTTAGTGACTCATTTTGTTTTGTTTGTGGGTTGTCCCTCCTATCAGTATCTCATTTGTGTTATTCGTGAGATCTCTATCATTGTGTCAATTTGTACTGTCAGTGGGATGTTCCATATATCGGTGTGACATTTCTTCTATTAGTCTAACATTTGATCTATCTAGGAGAATTTTTTTTTTCAACGATACATTTTTTTATGATAGATTTTCACAATCGGTGAGTCATTTTTTGATATTAGTGTCAGTGAATTATACTTATCCATTTTTCTGTTTTAATTTTCCTATAACATGAATATACAAATAATGTATTAAATAAATAGTTGATCATTGATAATCTAAATTAATCATATTGAAACAAAAATTAATATTATTGAAATTATGGTATAAGATTGGACATGATTTTTGATTATTAGAACCATTAAATCTAAAGAGGGTCCAACAGACTCTTATGGGCCAACACATGTGTTCTTATATTATACGACCTTTAAAAGGAATTCCTCCATCAATAGTCATCACTTTGGCACCAACAATAGAGGATACTTTATCATTATTGCATCCCTGTCTTCCCATATATAATCCTTTCCATTCCATGGTTTTTAGTGATTTTTTTCAAATTAGTTTATATTTTTGATAATTTTTATTTCACGTGACACTGGGAATATTTATTATATATATATATATATATATGAAAAACATTAATTGAAATATTCTATTCACTAGGAACTGATATGGAATTTTATACACACAATACCAACTTTTCTTATGCTACACATATTACTGATTTGGTAGGCCCTACCCACAACATCAAATTGGGGTACATTTCACACAACACTGATATTTCCTACGAAACATCGTTTTATTATTTAAATTATTTGATAGAGATAATTATAAAATATTTTTAAAAAATTTTAATATTAATAATAATAACAAAATTTAAAATATTTTCTTAATGGTTTTATGTAAAACATATTGATAATGAAATAAATAAATTTTTGCAAAATCCATATATGTCAAAAAGTCTTATTTTCTTTTATAAACTATACTTCCTATCCTTCTCTGAAGACCGATAAAAATATTTTTTGAAAAATAAATAAATTGAATTTGATATGATGAACTTCATTTTTTAATTTGTAATTCAGAAATTATATTAGGTTTATTTTTTGGAATTTTTCTGAGAAACATAATTTTTTGATGAATTGGGAAAATACTACTTTTTATGGTAAAAGTGATTTTTAGTTTGAATAATTATTAACGTAAAATTATATTTCAAATTTTTATTAAGACTAAATTTGATCAATAGTACATCTATTCATACAATGTGGGTCATTATAATCCATTTACCTTTAAAATGAATATAAAAACATAATAATCTTTTGAATGATTTACTTTAAAAACATGCTTTCTCATCACATCTGTAGGATTAGAATTAATACTAATTTTCCCAATTTTGTGAATTGAATATAAAATATATAAAATAAAAAATTATATTCAGTATAATACATATATTCTAATGTTATAAACTTCATTTTTAACCAATAATATTAGTAAATGTAATTAAAATTAATCATAGTGATTAAGATTAAATTATGTTTAATTCGGTAATAAACCTCATAATTAAGGGCCTACATGGAATATCCACTTGACCAAATAGCATTGGTTATACTTATTAGTTTTATAAACCTTAAAATATTTTTTTATTTTGGTTTGGTATGGCCTTTTTTGGTTAAATACCTATGTACACCTAACATGTTTTCAAAAATTCGATGTGAGTCCTTTTCCTTCCCTTTGATAATCCAAAAACACTCCATCTTCCTCACACCTCTAAAACCCCTAGGATCACCCCACCTATACTAAAAATATCAACCAAAACCATACCTTCTTTCATGAAGCCTGCATATGTGAATAAATTCTTCCATGGAATCTTTTTGGGACAAACCAAAATGAGTTACCCAATTAAGAAGTAACATCTTCTCTCAATATCACTAGTTTCTTTTCCATTATACACCCACTATTATATTTTATTTTCCATTATTATATAAAAAATAGAAATTATAAATGTACTAGTATTTTTTTATGCAAATATTTTTACCTAAACATACACACATATCCATCTAAAGGGTAATGAACTTACTTTTTCTTTGTACGACGAACTACAGCCTCACGAAACAATGATTGTACATTTTTTCATTTCCACCTACCATGTGGGCCATTATGATGGGAATTCTATTTATATATTTATTATGTTAAATTTATTATTTCTTTAATATTATTTTTTAATTTTTAAAGTAAATTTCAATTTACTTTTCATTTAGTGTTCATACAATAATTCTATTTTAAGAAGTGGGGACTACTGCCCCCTCAATACGATATGATTTGTTCACACACCACATGGATTGAGTTAATTATTGTTTTAGTCAATATAACACACATATATATATATTATAATAAATCTATTATAATAAAAAATTACATATAAATATATTTATTCATATATTTATTTTACTTTCATTCTATCAACATGACCACTAAATAGAAATAACCTTCATTTGTACATACGACATACCATCTCAATGAATAGTATATTCTATTTAATAATTATATATTCAATATATTATTATAATACACATATAATATATATACATGATATTTATAGAATATTTTATACTCTTTAAATCATGATATAAAGTATAAGTACCAAAGATATAATAAATGATGACACATGCGAATAAAAAATAGAATATTACCTGAAGTGAAACCATAGTTTATGAATGTTAACAAGAGGGTAATATAAGTTCATAATAAAATAAATATGGTATTAGATATAATTATATGGTTTTTTAAATGAGTTATAATAGATTTATATTTATTATATAGTTGATTCGAATGCATAAAATGAGATTCAAGACAAAAGGTAAGGTGATTTCAACTCTCTTTATATTCATGTGAGATATATTCTATGTTCGCCACTCTTTCATTTTGTGTGGTATAAGTACTAAACATTATGGTATTATATGTATATTATACATAAATTTATTTTTATTAACATATCTTATTTACGAACATTAATTCATGGGATTTGAGATTCAATAGTGACCAAATCAGTAAAAAAGTTTTCTCTCAATTTTCCATCTTTGAAACTCATGTTTGGTTATTCCCCTAAAATCTTTTTTGTGGTGCATAAAATTCTATTTTACATTCTATATAATGAATCTAATTTGTTTCATTATATTTTATGATTCATGTGATTTACTTTTCTTAAATTTAGATTATGATAACAAGTTACCACGTTATAAGAGTTTTTTTAGACAAGCTCATCGCTTTTGGATATTGTTTACATTTATGGATCCATTGATGAATTCTTATGATTAATCTCTCAATAAATTAAATAATTTTTATTTCTTATAGTTATTCATGCAATAGTACAAATTTATACACTTTGGCACATAATAATGTTAAGAAATTCATTTTAAGAAAGACATACTTTACCTTCTCTTTGGTCTGAAATGTAGGTTCCTTCCAAACCATGTTTTCTGAAAATGGTTTCCAATATTACACTAATAATATTTTATGATCATTAAAATTAAAGTTTATCCTTTTTTATTTTAAAATTTATTGAAAATAAATATTATATTATATTTTTAAATGAGGTAATTTTCTATTGTTATTTACACAAAAATTGAATGTTATTTTTACCTCATACTACATGTAGAGATTTATCCATCTTCAATACATTGAATATTTATTTTCATGTATAAAGGTTATTTTTTAATAAAAATGTTGTTAAAATAGATTTTCCTGGAAAATAAAATTGAGAATGTATTAAAGCATTATTTATATGTTTTTAATCTATTTTAAAAAAATAGCATTCAAACATTTTCAATCTCTATTTATAAGATCTGAAATTACGTTAAAATAAATTATTTTTATAAAGTTTTCAAGCATTATTATTATTTTTCTATTATCATTAAAATAAATGGTTTCAAGTTTTATTTGATGATTGTTGTATATGTTTTCAAGGAAAGAAATTTCAAATGATTTACAGTCTTCTTTATAAGTTTCAATGATATTTTGTAAGTAAATTATTATCAAACGGTATTATGTTTAAAAATAATAATTTGAATAATAATGGTTATTTTCTAAAGAAATGTTTTCTAAAGATGGTTCAAAACTATTTTCCATCCACAATGACATCTATTGATGTTAGTAATTCCCATCTAGGAAATGGTATAATGGATTCATTCATAACCTTTATATGAATGGGTTATTCTCAATGAAAATTTCTTTATGAGACCCATTAACTTTCATGATATTTCATTTTATAAAATCCATTTCTTTTCTGTAGGTTATATGGTTTTGAAACCCACTACATTACATGGGTTATACTTTGATGAAATGATTTTGAAACTTATCTCTTTTCCATATGTTATGATTTGATAAAATGTTAATGATACACATTTTATTTCGTGGGTTATGATTTGATGTTTCTAAAAGAAATTTTTTTATTGCGCCGTGATATGATGAATTTTTTCTGACACATGCATGTGTGATTTTATTATATTAATGGTGGGACCTATATCTCCCTAAAATTATTTTGATAATGATAAACTATTTTTGACATCAATGGGTACACATGAGGACATTATAAGTCAAGACAAAGGGTACATGGGAGAACATCCAAAGCCCAAGACAGGAGGGTTCATTGGAGGAAATACCAAGCCAAATATAGGGATTTAAACATGAGGAAATCTGAATCCCAAAAAAAAGGTTAAATGGGAAAATATCCCAAGCCCGAAACATGAGGGTATACTAGAGGACATCCCAATACCAAAACAAGAGGGTAGACAAGAGAGAATATCAATCTTGAAACATTTACGTGGTGATTATCCCAAGGCTGACATGTTATAAAATCATTGGTATCCCTACCTAACATATGGTTTTATTATGATTTTCTATTTTTCACAATTCAATGCTTTATTCCTATGTCATTATTTCAGGAATTATGTTATTTATTTTTTAGTATTTCATGTCTTATAAACTTTGAATATTTATAATCATCTCTATTATGCATGGTATGTCCTTTAAATGATATTCCCTTATTACATACAATATTTTTCACGTCATGCTTATGCATTTCCATTATTTACCTTAATGAGTACCTCAGATCACCCGTTTATTATTTATTATTTCCCCAGGTTATAAAGAATGGTTTTAGGTACAAGTATTAATTGTGGAGATCATTAAGGGATATATTGAAGATCTATCACCAGAATATAATATTTCTTCCATGATTATAAAGATACTACAATATTAAAGCCCTCGAGCATGTAATTTTTTTTAGTTTATTGAGTTTCATATAAAACGATGTGACAATAATGTATGTTATGAATTGTTTTCTATAGTTGGTATAAATAGAATGGTCAAGACAAACTTGTAAAATAGGACAATAAAACATTAGTAAGATCCCTAAGTATATTTTAAGGATATTTCAAGGGATTTCTCTAGGGATAAGTATAAAGATGTGTTACTATATATGAAAATTTCTTGAAATTTTGTTAAAGGATAGATTAAGTGGTTTCCTAGAAATACATCCCTATCATAGAAAATATAAATGGATGTGACTCTATAATATGGGTACCTAGTGGTAAAACTCTAAAACCATGTTCTATGCCAGAGTTGGGAAATCTAGTTAATGACAATGGGCCTTACTACACACCTAGATTGACACTCCCAAAAGATATTATATGAAATTTCACAAACTCCTAATGAAACATCATGAAATATTAAGATATAATTTGTCTATGAATAACCTAGTATGAAAGAATTATTTCATACAATATGTATGGTTTCATGATTTATAAATTCCATAAGTAAATATTTTCAGTACTGTGTGATTTTTTACAATGATAAGTAATTTTTGTATTGTTCTCCTTATTTTATTCAATGATAGAAACCAAAAAGTACTAGAATAATGTTGAATGTGATGGATGATTTGATTATTAGGGGTAAATTGGGATGATCACTAGATTGAAAGATGTTTTGGCCATGCCTAATTAGTTTTCAAGGAACTTGATTAATAATGTGTACCTTATCCAACTGTCAAAATCACCAAGGAAGATCAATAAGGATTTGGTTGAGTGTTTGGGTAATGGAGACCATGAAACAATTAATATTTGGTTTACTTTGTGTCAAGAATGTGGAAAGAATCTCCTAAATGAATGTATTATAGGAACAAGAAGATGTTTTAATTGTGGAAAATAAGTACAAAAATCAAGTGACAATAAGAAAAAATGAAGAGGTCAGTCAAAGGAATGGAAGAGAATATTTTCCTCCCTAAGATATAAGTTATGTTTATGTGTTATAATTGAGAAATAAATGGTCATTATGAAACTCAATGTCCCAAGATGAAATCTCTTAAAAAGGTTTAAGAAGGTGGTGCGGGTAATGGATAAATTTTTGATGATGATGAGACTACAAATGAAATGTAAATTGAAATTGGTATTGGGTAATAAGTTGGGGTATCCTTGTTAAGGGAACAATGAAGAAGAAGAATAATAAAAGATTATTTGTATTTGGATCCAAAATATAATTTATATGATTGATGAAATATACAATGGTTTCTCTAATTATTTTTTTGGCTCAATATTTACAAGATTATTTTGAATATTCCTAATGGAATGGTGGAGTAATTTAATTCTATGGTGATATTTTTGACTAATGGAAGGAAACTATTAATATGTTTTTATGATAATATAATATTGTTATGAATAAGTAATTTTGATTATACTGATTACTGTGGATCTAATTAATGACTTATTAATTGGTGAGTTATTTTTTCATTGTTGATATTTATATGATTTTTGGAATAAAATAATATATCTAATATTCTTTGGAATAAGGAAGAATTCTTATTTCCAAAAATTATTTATGGTAATTAAGGTAATTACCATGTCTCAAATAAATATATGATAAGGGTATTCACATGTATGAATTGTTAAAAAATGTGGTATTTTACAATATATGTGGCATCAGAGTTATGTTTATTTCATCACATTCTTTATAAAGATTTTTATTTTTATCTTCTGGAAGGGTTATGAGGCTAATCATTTATGGAATGTTAATGTTAAACATCTGATGAAGTTGGTAATATTATTGTGTTATCATTCCATAGAAGGATTTATTTATATTTTATTTCAAGTTTAAACAAATTTCTGTTGATGATAAATGATTGGATGGAAGGTATCGTGTCTCATGATCTGTTCATAATTCAAGAATTAAAAAAATAGCAATCCTTTTAAAAAAATAGGTGATGTAGATCAATGAAATATAAATGGTGATGTTGTTCTGAAATCATGATAGTATATATTTTCATTAAAATTCCTCGACATTATGAAAAATGATCTTCAAGAAAAAAAATTCTCCTAGTACCTTTGTATTTTTTGAATCAAATGGTCGCTTAGGTCATTACAGATTTATGACTTTGTCTTTGTTATCTTTTTAACTAACCTTGTTCTTTATCACTCTGTATCCAAACATGGTTGTATGATTTCTCATTCACGTCCATGTTTTCATTTCCCACTAATGTTCTCCTATTTAAGAACCTCATTATGAGTTAATTTGTGTAAATGTTATGGTATTTACTTCCAATTTATATGGAATGTATTAGTGTTCATTTTTACCATGTTGGTTTCTATGAATAGTATGTTAAATTATTAAGGCATTGATATCCAAAATGAATTCTAAGGGGAAATCATTTTAGTAGGGGTAATGTAACAACCTATGTTTTCTTAATTTTTTTCAAATTAGTTTATATTATTGGATTTTTTTCAATTCATGTGACAATAAAAATAGTTCTCATATATATATACAAACAAATAACTCTAAAATCTATTGAAAATGGATCCAAATTGAATTGAGATACAAGCAATACCGAATTATCATTCGCTGCATGAAATAGTGACCTTTTTGCACTACCCACAACACCATCTTGGGGTACATTCCACTCAACACCGATGTTTCCTAAAAACATCATTTTATATATAAAATTTTTAATTTTAGATAATTATAAAATAGCCTTTAAATTTAGTAATAATAAATTTTCAGATATTTTTCAAAATGGTTTTATAAATAAACATGTTGGTAATAAAAGATAGCATTTTTAGTAAAATCCTTATATGTTTTGGAATACTATTTTCTCAAAAGAACTACACCTCTTATCCTTATATGAAAGACAGTAAACCATTTCTATAAAAAAAATAAGGAAATATAATTTCATAAAATAAACTTCATTTTTGAATTTTGAATGCCAAAATTGGATTACGCTGAATTTTTGGGATTTTGATGAGAAACATCATTTTTTATTAGAGGTGAAAAATAATGATTTTTATTTCAATATTTTCTGTTTTTTTAAATAATTATTAGTGTAAAATTATATTTATTAATTTTTTAAGGCCCCATTAGATAAATTTTACATATATTATAATTTTTAGTTCTTTAAAATAAATTTCAATTTTAAATTTATTATAAAAACATAACAAACTTTTAGATGTTTTCTTTTAAAAATAATCATTCTCGCCACGTCTACAAGATTAACATTATTTTTCATTTTCCGACTCACGTGAATTGAATACAAAAAAACTGACATACACAATATTAATCAGTATAATATTTGGAATCTAATAAGATGAAATTATTTTTTAACCAAAAAATTTTAAATGTGATAAATAAAGATAACATTGTTAACGGCCAAATTAAGATTTATCAGGGGAGAAAACATAACATTTAGTGACCAAATTAACTTACACATGTCCAAAACCCATTGGATATCAATATATATTCTTTAAACATTATTTTATTAATTATTGTTGGTTTTCTATGTCTTTTGTTATGTATGTACATGTGTACACCTAACTCGTTTTCAAAAATTGCAAGTAAGTCCTTCTCCTTCCCTATAAAAGGCCACCACCACTCCCTCTTCCTCACTCCTCTCATGCTCCTTGGATCACCCACCCTTTGGTAAAATAATCTCCATAACTCCCTAACTTCCTCCCTGAATAATACCCTTCGGTCTAATGTCTTCCAAGGAATCATTTTCCCTCAAACCAAAAGGTGTTACCCTGTTAAGAAGTAACATCTTCTCCCAAGATCTGTAGTTTCATTTCCATTATCCACCCCGTAAAATAATTTCTCTTCCATAATAATATAAAAAACCCTTTTAATAAAAATAATACGATTTTTTATATAAATATTAATTACTACAGATACATACACCACTATTTAATGTTTTACGAACACATTATTTCTATTTACTATGAACTACTTCCTCACAAAATGGTGATTGTTCATTTTTACAATACCACCTACCATAGTGGCCATTATGATTGAAATGGTATTTATATATGTATTATATTAAATTAATTATGTAATTAACATTATTTATACATATTTAAAATAAATAACATTTTACTTTCCATTCTGTGTGAATATGATAATTACTTTTGAGGAAGGGCGGACAACCACCCCATCAAAGCAATATGATTCATTCATACAACATGTGGGATGTATTAATGATGGTTTTAGTGAATATTTATATTCTATATAAGATATAATAAACCTAATTTAATTATCATATGCATAAAAATATATATACATATATGTATATTAGTTCAATTATCTCAACAATATAATGAAATGGAAATAGTGTTTGTGCTTACGTTTGGCATACCGTTTCCATGAATGGTGTATTATGATTCATCCCTATATATTATATATATTATTATAATAAAAATATAATGTATAAAAATGATATTTATATCATGGTTTAAATAATTTAAATAATGATATAATGTATAAAAATAAAATATATATGAAATTATTACACCTGTTAATAATAATGATAATATTATCCAAAGAAAACATTAACACAGGGTTATTCACAAGTGGTTAATATAAGTTCATAATAAAACCATATATGTTATTATATATAATAATATGGTCATTTATAATATCAATTATAAATTTATTTTTATTATATAGTTGGTTTGAATGCATAGGATGAAAGTCAAGACACAAGGTAATGGGATTTTAACTCACTTTTAATTCTCATGAGATACATTCTATGTTCGACACTCTTCCCTTTTCAATGGTATTATCAAATTAAATGATTTTATTATATTAAATATATTCATAAATTTATGGTTATTAAAGTACCCTTTTTATGAAAATTAATTTTTTGGGTTTTATGATTCAGAAGGTACCAAACCATTAAAAAAATTGTTTCAATTTTCCTTCTTTCGGACTCATGTTCTGTTATGCACCTAAAATATTATTTAAGGTGTATACACTACCTTCTACATGTTATACCATGAATCTTTTTCTTTTTATGATATTTTATGTTTCATTTAATTTAATTTTATTACGTGGAGAGTCTTGTCCCATGTTAGCATGTCAAAAGAGTTTATTGAGACAATCTCATCACATTTTAAGGTTGTTTATATTTATGCTTCCATTGAAGTATTTGTATGATCCATATCTCAAGACATACAAAGATATTACTCCCCTTCACATATTCATTATATATTCATGTATTGGTGCCATTTTTTAATCGTTAGTACATATTATCATTAACAATGTGTTTTTAAGAAATCCCTATTTTACCCTCTATTCAGTAGAAAATATGTGTTCCCTCAAAGACTTGTTTTCTAAAGGGTTTCCTCAATAGTATTATAATAATATATTTTGATCATTAAAAGATATTTTTATCCTTTTCTTATCTTACCAATGCATTTAAAGGAATCTTATGGTCTCCTTCCAAATGATACAATTTTCTATCTTTTTTAACGTGTAAAAGGAATGTTGTTTTCACCTCATATGACATGTACGAATATATCCATTGTCAATCCTTTGAAGCTTTATTTTTTATTTAAAGTTTACTTTATTAATAATTTTTTAAAAAGTAGATTATTAATGGAAAAGTTTTTCAAAACTTGTTAATGTTTTATTTATAAGGTTTGAAATTATTTTCAAGGAAAATATATTTCAAAACTTCTTGAGAACTATTTATAAGTTTTCAATGAATTTAAAAATTGATTCTAAATACCATTTCATGATTTAATTATAATTTTTCAAAAAAAAATCATTGAAAATGGTTTTAATATTGTTTTAAAGATTATTTTATATGTTTTCAAGTTAAAATTAAATAAATTGATTTCATGTTTTCTTTATATTTTTTAATTTTTTTTTCTATGAAAATGAATATCAAATTATTTTATATGTTAAAATAATTTTTCGAAGATGAAATGATTTTTTCCACTAGGAATTGTTTTCTAAATATTTTTCAAAAATATTTTCCATATAATATGAAATTTTTTGATATTAATCATGTCATTCTAGGAAATTATGTAAAGGATTAATTCATAACATTTCTATGAATGGGTTTTGCTTAATGTCATGGTATTTATGAACATTCTTTATCTTCCAAAGGTTATATGTTTATGATATATATTTCTCTTCTATGGGTCATATGTTTATGAAATCTATTTCTTTTTTATGGGTTATATAATTTTAATTCCCATTTATTTTAATGGGTTATTCTTTGATTAAATCACTATTAAACTTATAACTTTTCAATAGATTATGATGTGATAAAATTTTAATGATACCATTTTTGTTTTTAGGGTTATTATTTTTTGTTTACAGAACCCATATAACATTATGGGGGATGATATAATGAATTTTAATTCACATGAAAATATGATTTAATTATGTGATGAGTGGTCCCTATATCTCCCTATAATTCATTGGGTAATGATAAATGTTTTATGGGATAAAATGGTCAATGTGAGGACATTCAATGCTTGAAACAAGAGGGAACAAAAGAGAACATTCCAAGACCAAATCAAGAATATATACAAGAGGAATTCCCATACCCAAAACAAGAGGTTAAATTAGAGGAAATACCAATCATGAAACAAGACGGTAAATTGTAGGACATCCCATGCCCAAAACAAGAGGGTACAAACAAGAACATCCCATGATTGAATCTAGAGGGTACAAGGGAGGGAATATCAATCCCAATGCATATACAATAGTGATTAGACTAATCCTAACATTTAATAGTGGAATTCGTCGGATTCCTTGAAAGAATGATTTTATATTCTTATATGTTTTCCAAAATTCCATATTTTATTCTTATGTTCTACTTTCAAGGATTTTATAATTGATTTCATTATTGTTTAGGTATTATCTATATCCAATCATTATTATGATCTCTAATATTAAAGATATAATCTTCAAATTTTATGATCATGTTCCATACCCTTTTGATCAAGTTATGCTTATGTATTTACATTATTTACCTTACTAAGAATCGAATCTCGTCCCTTTCTTATGATTCCTTACCCCTAGTTATGAAGAATTGTATTAGGTAGAAGCACGAACAGATGAGATAATTATGGGAGATATTGAATATCTTTTATCATGGAAGATGCTCTTATTTCCATGTTTCCAAAGACACTAAAGTATTACGGTCCCTAAGGATTTATTACTATAATGTATTGAGTATTAATCTAAAATGATCTAATATCGATGTATGATAATACCAGGTCATAATAATCCTAAAGGTGGTGGTACCACCACAAAAATATTGACCAGATGAGTGGTTATATTTCATAGAACAGATTCTATAAGATCCAGAATTTCCTCTGGTTCCTCCTCATAAGAAAGATCATACTCTAGCAGTACGAACTCAGACTTCTATATATATTAATGATCATTTATGTATATACTCGGGGGAGATATGTGGAACTGATTATTGATTTTATATATTTTATTAAGTTCTAATCGATAGTATATCATCTCATTATGATCAATAATATTAAAGGGACCGATATACATAGTCCTTAGCTTTACTTTCTATCATATGACAATTTTCAAACATTTTTTGTGTTTGTATCAATTTACACTCAATTTTTCACTCTATTTTATGATGATTAATTATTATTCCTAAAAAACTAATGAATCTCAAGATCCATAATGTAACGATAAGTAATTCCTTCAATTTCAAGTTATAATCATAAAACGATTATAGGAACTAGTTACCCATCACAAAAAAATCATAATATGGTGCTATAACATACTAATCTCTAAAACCTCACCAAAAATTAAACATAAACCATTTCACAAATGGTTAAAATTTTAAACCATTAAAATTGTTGATTTTTATTAATTGGATCACAACATTTCAAAATATCAACGTAACACACCATGATTTCATAGTACGTTATCTCTTTAATATAATTCAGTAGCTTGGGGTACATGCAATACCGAGTTCAAGCATACCACGTCTTACCAAACTAGCCATTAAAAAAGATTTATGAATAGAATAAACTGAATTTTGAAATTTATATACCCCATATAATTTCATAATCCATATTATGTGCATCTTATACATAATATAATAATGAATTCATTTTTTTCAAATAAAAGAAGTATTTTTTGGGAAATGAAATTTTAGCACCTTTTAATAAAGATCCCTTTTTAAATCCAACATTTGACACTTTTATATATTAATTTAATGAAATTAAATTCTCTTTTATAATCAAGAAAAAAATGTATAAATTTATGTTAGTTTTCTGATAACTTTCATATTTTGATGTATAGTGAAAAATACTAGATTTTAATTCGAAACAACTTTTTTTGTAAATATAATTCATAGTGTCAAATTATGAATTTTGGTGTTTTAAAGTATAATTAGATTATATTTTTATCATTAAATATAATATAGGTCATTGGATTTAAATTCACATATATATTCTACATAAACAAATTTCAATCTTTTGATAGTTTTTACTTCTTAAAAACTCATTTTCTGGTATTGAAATGGGAATAAATTTTAAAATAATTAATGAAACTCATATATTTTAAATTTTAAAAAATATACATCATTTTTGAATTTTGTAATATCAAAATTATCTTAGGGTGATGTTTTGGTACTTTTCTAAAAACATTCATTTTTATGAATAGTGAAAAACACCCCATTATTGTTTAAAATAGAATTTTTATTTAAATAATTATTTATTTTAGTTAAATTTTTATTATGTAATAATATATACATAATACATATATAAGTTCAATTTAATTCATTGGATTCATTTTATAATTAAATTAGATGTACAAAATTTTATTGAACATTTTAACATCTTTTAACCACCATCTTGTCAAATTTACAAATTTGCATTAAATGTAATTTTAATGATTCTGAAAATTGAATTATAAAAATATGAGAGACATATTTGACATCATTAAGTAAAATTTGATTCAATACTATGAAAATATTTTTTTTGAATAGTAACTTCTGAATTTTATTTACCAAAGTTGAAATTAAATATGGCAATTAAAGGTAAAAATGATATTATAATTAACCTAAAAAATGTCCTATTTATATTTTATAAGTGTTTTTAGACCAAAATAAACCTTATAAATAAAATATGATCTTCTTTGATCAACTTGGATTATATTAGGATATTTATTATTCTTTTATTTAAATAAGAGTTAAAAGTGTTAAATTCATATTTTCATAACTAAAACATTTTTTATATTGAGTTAAACATGAGATAAATTATATTATAAATATTGATTATGAAGATACAAATATTTCTTATATAATGGTATTTTATTTATAGTTTTATACATCAAATAATTTAATTCATTTATGACATAATGAACTTGTAGTAATTTCATTATTAATAAAACATTAAAATTATAGATATTATAAATTTCCAAATAAATTTAAATTGATAGTTTTTGTAACGCCCCGACCCCAATTACCCAGAGTTGGTGCATTATTACATAACATTGGCATGTTCACAAGGAAATAATGTCTCCAAAGACCGATCAATTTAGTATTATTAGAAAAAATATTCATACATAAGTTCAACATTACAACATGAAAAGAAATACAACTCGAATTTATTCCATTGGAAACATCCAAGCCTCCTAAATAATGCCTACAAGTCACTCATAACTAAGTTCTTCATATCCTGGGAAAATGAAACATAAGAAATGGGTGAGCTCAAACACTCAGTAAGGGTAAGCAATACAACAGAAGATAACATAAATATTAAGCATGGTGAATAATTGAAACTACATGCCTTTACCAATAATAAACATGAATACTTTTATGGAAGGAATATGAGCTGAGTAAATAATTCCATTATAAAACATAATCATTGGTATTCTACTAGTTGAATGACAACATGAACCATCAATATTATTTTCATAATGAGGAATTGTATAATGTCGGACATTCTAAAACATTTTGTCAAGGCCGCGGCCAAGATGTCTAAAAATGATTAAGGCCTCTTCCAAAACCATATTTCAAATTGTGAAACGGCCTCATCCAATTCCATGTCTAGTTGTCTCATGAGACCTACCGATGAATCAAGGAGCTATATAAGGCTCCACCCGCCACTTACTAAGTCTAATACATTCCTCATATGAAAAGGTTTAAACATATCATAAACATTCGTATTAAAACTAGCATAAAAAATGTCAATACTTTAACCATAAACCATGAATGGTATAAAAATAGAACATCCACAGTCAAACATATCAAAAAATCATCAATACAATATGGATGTTTTGTATCATAATAAATCAACTTCGAATAAACATAAAATCCATCAAAGGATGTTGACAAATATGAAATCAAAACTATCTGAGAAAAATATCTCTTTTTTTAAATCATTTAAAATTGACATAAATAAAACATTTACTTTTAAAATATTCTTATAATCCTGTAAGGGAAGCTTCAATGATTTTATAATGGCGGAAAATAGCCGCACCTGCCGTATAAGTTAAAAAAAGACATTATTACCTTAATTTTGTCGAATAGGTTAAAAAGGACCTTGTTTGGAAAACGACAGAAATATTCCACTATAAACATCATATAAAAATTCAAAAAAGGGTATAAATGACATTAAACCATATTCTATAAAATAGTAAGAAATTTTTGAAATATATTATTAAGAAACATTGATGTGGACGATAGAGAGGTCCCAATAGGTAATTACGTATAAACAACCACGAATAATGAAGAGAATGTAAAATAAACCTTTACCTAGTACTTTTCCTTGGTCAAGGGCTGGTTTACATCCTGTATAATGGTGAAATAATTTTTATTAAATGATATAATAATCGTATACATTAATATGATATCATATATGATCTTTTAACATTGCTTTGTTAATAATATCTTTGTATTATCGATTTTTCTAGTGTTAACTGATTCCGTTTCCATTATATGCTTTGTTACATAAGCCATGTTCGTTATGTATAGGTTTTATCTTATCCATATCCAGAATGATATAAAGTTCATAAACATTACTTTTAATCATAAAATGAGAATTAGTCTTGAATGGATACGATGGGGAATGAATCCCATCGCATTCATGGAGACGGTAATCCGTACGTACGCACGAGCGACAATATCATTCGTTTGATATTAAAATCATATATAAATGGATGGTACATCATATATACAGAATAATTATAATGTTATATTTATTATTTACTTCAATTACACATCATTATCATATTCATCCAAATAATAATGTTTTTAATAACAATTACACAATGACGTGGAGACCGTAGGTCATACGTACGCACCTATAGTGACATGTCATTCAAAGGATAGATAAAATACTGAATATGGGTGTACGATATTTATAATAACATCATATTATATAGAAGATACTAGAGTTATTATTTTAGAATGGAAATAACAATGAAAGAAGAAGTGGAAGAAGAAAGTAACATGAAAGAATGTGGTGAAAGCATTACCTCTTCTTCGGGTTCTTCCTTTTGATTTGATCAAAAGGGGTCTTTAGGATGGCTTTATGATCAAACTAAGGCCCCTAAATGAATTGATGTAAATAGTGAAAATATTTGGGCAGGGTTTGGAGGAGCCAAAAGGCTTTGAAGCTATGAACTTGAGAGAAGGGGGAGTGCCCTTTTATGAGAGGTGTGAGGGGCTCCTTAGAAAAAAAATAAATCATATTCCATTTATAATGGCTCAAAAGTGAATTATTTCGAGGCTAAGGTGGGGAAGGGTTGAAATCCTTTCAAAAAATAGATTTTAGACAGGTTTGGGTCACTAAATTAACCTTATCATTTATATTTAACTCTTAGATAAACAGTTTGACATTACCATGTCTCTTTGTATTTTTATATTATATGGTTAATAAACATACTATATACATCCAAGAGAATCCCCAGGTTTTTCATTAAAGATACACTTATCAATATATAAGTCCTTTGGCCAAACCTTATATTTTTTGGAATTTAATATCAATTAATAATTTAATATTTTTTTTTAAAAACTCTTTTATGTCAATTTTGACACTATTGGGTATTTTGTTTTTGATAAATTCATAACATCAATATTACTTCGAAACAAATTCATATACACAATAATAATATGTAATATTAACCTAAAAATTTATTGTAATTCATAAAAAGTCTCCAATTACATTAATTTGGGTATTTATAATATCAATTATCTTAATCATTTATTAATAAGGTAATTTCTGCATCATCATTGTGTCATAAATAAAATAAATTATTTAATGTCTAAATATTATATATAAAATACCATTATGTAGGAAATATTTTTACCTTTATAATGAATATTTATAAACTACTTTATCTTATGTATAACCCTATATTAAAAATGTTTTAATTATTAAACATTGATTATAACTCTTTTAACTATTCTTTGAATTAAATAATAATAAATGTCCTAATCTAATCCACATGGACCGAAATGATAATAATTTATTTCTAGGGTTGTTTTTGGTCGAATTATACTTAGCCAATAGAATTTGGACATGTGATAGGGTAATAATAATATCACTTTTAGCCTTAATTACCATATTTACTTTTAACCCTACTAAATAAAAGTAAAAATTTACTATTCACAAAAAAAATATTTTTATCATACTGAACAACATTTTACTCCTTGATATTGACCGTGTCTCTCAGATTTTTTAAATTCCACTCATAGAAGTGGTAAAATTATGTTTTACGTGAATTTTTAAAATTCTCCTAGGAGATGGGTAAAAGACGGTGAAAAGTTCAATAAAAATTTCTGTATATCTAAAATTATTATAAACTTACTCCAATTAATTACATTGAATATATATAGGTATTATGTATCTATTTTGACCTCAAATAAATTTAAATAAAATAAATAATTATTTAAATAAAAATTAGTTTTTAAACTATAACTCAGTTTTTCACTGTTCATCAAAAATTCAACGTTTTCAAAAAAATACGAAAAATTCACCCTATGCTAATTTCGATATTCCAAATCCAAAACTGAAGTCAATTTTGAAAGATAATATTAATAAAATTTAAAAAAAGTGGGTAATACTATTCATAATTGCTATTTTGATTGGTTGTGGTCTGTGTTAGAACTCGAAGTTGTGTACAACACATACTACTGTATTATTCAAAGAGAAGCATACCAAGAAAGCTTGGGGTATTACATTCTCCCATCCTTCAACTAATTACTTCATTGAATATTATAGAATATTATTACATAAAAATACTCCAGTTGTTCTTCATCATATGTTCCTCAGGTTCCCACGTTTCCTCATCCATCTTATGGTTTCTCCATAAAACTTATACCAGACAAGTCGTCCGGTTTCTCAGAACATGTTGCCATGTATCAAGAATCCTTATGGGCTCTTCGCAATGAGATAGACCGGGTTCCAGTTCTAATTATTCATAGGTGCATGCATGCGTTGGGTCAGGCATGTATTTTCTCAAAAGTGATACTTGGAATACATCGTGAACTTTGGAGAGATTTGGCAGCATTGCCAAACGGTAAGCTGCAACCCCAAATCGTTCTAGAATTTCGAAAGGTCTGATGTAACTGGGACTCAATTTACCTTTCTTACCAAAACATTCAACTCCCTTCCATGGAGATGCCTTCAAGAAAACATGATCTCCTACCTGAAATTCTAAATCCTTCCTTAGGTTATCGACATAGCTCTCCTGCCTACTTTGAGAACCTTGGATGTGGTTTTGGATTACCTTTACACTTTCCATCGTTTCCTCCACCAGTTTTGGGACTACAAGTGTTCTTTTACTATCGTCATCATAAAAAGTTGGTGTATGGAATCTCTTTCCTTATAATGCTTCATATGGTTCCATCCGAATACTTTAATGGAAGCTATTATTATAGGAAAATTCCACCATAGGTAAATATTGATCACACATACACTGAAAGTCATGTGAGAAAGATATCAACATGTTTTCTAAGGTTTGAATAGTCCATTCTGATTGTCCAACAGTTTGGGGGTGGTACGCAGTGCTCAAACGAAGTTAAGAATCCAAGGCCTTTTGAAGACTCTTCCAAAATCATGATTTAAAACGTGGAACACAATCAGAAACAATTTATAGGGGTACTCCATGAAGTCTCACAACTTCATTAATATATAGCCTTGCTAGACGTTCAAGTGGTAGATCTTCTCTTATAGCAAGAAAATGTGATGACTTGGTAAGACGATCAACAATGACCCATACTGAATTGTTCCTTCTAGGAGTATTTGGTAGTCCCATGTCAATGTCCCTCGTAATATTATCCCATTTCCACTCAGTTATCGGAAGAGTCTGCAATACTCCTACAGGATGTTCCCTTCCAGCTTTCATTTGTTGAAAAACCATTCATCTTGAAACCAAATGATCAATCTCCCTCTTCATGTTTTCCCACCAACAATGTTCCTTCAAATTTTTATACGTTTTGGTGCTCCCAGGGTGTATAGAGAAAGTGGAACGATGACCATCATCAAACCACTCTCTTTTTAAATCAGGTATATTGGGAACATATAGTCTCTTACCAAATTTCAAAATTCCATCTTCATACACAAAGTCACTCAATCTACCAACATTCACTGCTTTAATCTTATTTTGAAACACTTCATCTTTGGTCTAAGAACTCTTAATCCATTCTTGTAAAGATGGTTTGGAAACCATTTGAAAAAACATTTATGTTTCACCTCTCATGGTTATTCCCATGTCCATCTTCACTAGATCCATGAAAATAGGACCCCTTTCGATTCTCATCTTGTACAAAACATCATGATACTTTCTACTCAAAACATATTCCACCTTATTTTCCTTCCCCGGGTGGTAGTGTATAGTGAAATCAAAATCCTTGAGTAGTTCAAGTCATCTCCTTTTCATCATGTTATGTTATTTTTGTTAGAAAATATACTTCAAACTCTTGTGATCGGTATAAATCTCACATTTCTCACCATAGAGATAGTACCACCAAATCTTCAAAGAAAATATTACAGTTGCTAACTCAAGATCATGATTAGGATAGTTCTGCTCATGAATTTTTAGCAGTCGTGATGCATAGGAAATAACCCTATCATTATTCATAAGGACACAACCAAGTCCTTTTTTTGATGCAACACTATAAATAACAAACCCCTCATTACCTGGTGGTAGATTCAATATAGGAGGATTGAATAATCTTATCTTCAGTTCATCAAAACATTCTTCACACTCTTTTTTCAAAACAAATTTAACCCCTTTGCGTGTGAGCTTCTTTAATGGGATAGCCAATCGGGCAAAGTTCTGGAAAAAAAGCCAACAATAACCTTCTAAACCAATAAAACTGAGTACCTCAGTTATACTCATCGATGCTGGCAATTCTGGGATTTCCTTGGTCTTAGAAGGATCAATAGAGATTCCATCCTTAGAGACAATATGGCCATGGAAAGAAATCTCGTAAAGCCAGAATTTACACTTGATAAACTTCCCATATAATTCATGTCTTCTAGGAGTCTTCAAGATAATGTGGAAGTGATTTTCATGATCTTCATAGCTTTTAGATTATACCATGAAATCATCAATAAATATCACTACAAAGTCATCAAGTTATTCCTTGAAAACTCTATTCATTAGATACATGAAAATAGAGGGTGTATTAGTCATCCCAAAAGGCATTACTGTAAACTCATAATGCCCGTACATGGTTTGAAATGTTGTCTTCAGAATTTCTTCCTCCTTCAAATACAACTAATGGTATCCAGATCGAAGGTAAATCTTTGGAAAGTATTGATCTCCATGCAGTTCGTAAAATAAATCATCAATGCGAGGTAAGGGATACTTGTTCTTTATTGTTATAGCATTGATCTCTCTATGGTCAACACATAACCTCATAGATCCATATTTCTTCTTATCAAAAAGGACAGGGGCTCCCCATGGAGAAACACAAGGGAGAATAAATCTCTTATTACTCAATTCCTCTAGTTGTTTCATTAGTTCCACTAATTCCACAGTGGCCATTCTATTAGGGGTCTTCGATGTAGGCCTTGATCCCTGAATTAAATCAATGGAAAACTCAATTTCTCATTCTGGAGGATGTCTAGGTAAATCTTCCAAAAAAACATCAATGTATTCTATCACAATATGTACATCCTCTATTTGAACATTCCTTTCCTCACCTACAGATATTTCAATCTCTTCCTCTCCGATAATTTAGTTTAGTTGAGCTACTGCGTGTGGATCTAGTTAAGAATTAGGTGGTGATGATTCTTCTCTAAAGATAAGGTGTTCATTATCATCATCACCAAAAACTATAACCTCCTTTTTACAATAAATATTCACATCATGGTCTGAAATCCATTCCATACCGTGGATTATATCAAACTCAATCATTGGTATGATAATGAGATTAGCAGATAAAGAACATTTTTATGCTCTAATGGGAACGGATTCACAAAACATTGTTGCAATGATACTTCCCTTAAGAGTTTTGACTGCCATATCCTTGGTTAAATCAAATTGGAAATATCTATTTTTCATTGCAAACTCGGAATATATGAAACAATGTGATGATCCAAAATCAAATAAAGCTTTTTCTAAACTCGAGAAAACCATTAAATTACCTGTCACCACGACTTTTGGAGGTTCTACCTCAGCAGTAGTGATAGCATAAGCTTGGCCTTGATTCTTTGGCCTTTTCTGAGGTAAGTTTCCCTGACACTTAGGAAATTCATTTTAATTATTTCCCATATCCATATAGTTGTAGCATTTAACATTGGTTTTGCCTTTCATTCCCTTAAAATCACCAGCTAGATTGTCTTTTTGTCCGCATTTGTACCATACACTTTTTCCTTCTAGTCAGGAACCAGGGTGTTTCCTTCCACAATTATCATAGAGAGTAAATTCCATTCTTCCCTTCTTCCATGTTTCCTTATTTCCTTTCCCATAGTGTTCATCAGATCTCTCCGTATCTTTCTTTGATTTGAAGTCATAAGACTTATAAAATTCCTTTTCTATCTTGATATCACAGGAGACAATATCTTCGTATGATGAGAAGTATCGCGATACTAATGCTTTACGAAGAAATGGTTTTATCCCATCAATGAAATGATCAATCTTACTTATTGGGTTACGTATATAATCTGCTTCATGCCTCGCTAACCTTGTAATGTTAGCGTCATACTTTGCGACGTTCTCATCCTCTTTTAGCCTCGAACATAGAAATTGTCTTTCCATATCCGCTCGACGGTCATAAAGAAAGTATATTTCTAAGAAAATTTATTTAAAGTCCCTCCATTCCATATTTGATACTTCATCATATTCCTTCATGTTTTGAATCAATTACCACCATTGATCAGCATCTCCAGTGAGGAGGTAAACTACCATGACAACTTTTTCCCTTTTTCTACTTCCCAAGGAGTGGAATATTTTCTCTAAGGGATTTATCCATTGCTCACATAATAGAGGATTTTTACTCCCATTGAATGTTGGTGGTTTTTGCCTCATGAAGCGATCTATCATTGATCCTCCACGCTGTGGATCAGGGTACCCCATACGGGTATGGTTATTATTCATAACCTGGGTGAGTTGTCCTAGTATAGTGATAAGCTGATCAGCACCAGTTGTATCACCAGCTCCACTATAATTAACTTGAGCAGGAGGGAAATCCTTAAATGGAGTGTGTGCATTGATACAGTTTCAATTCCTTCCACTAGGCGTCATTTCTAAACAATGGCATACACTAGATTAGATTATAAATCGCAATACATAAATCCAAACTTGTAAAACAGTTAACATATATCGAATAGTTTATGGATATAATCCATAATCATAAAAAAAATTCATTGAGGAAGTATATACTCATAAACCATTTATAATGGTTTGTAATGAAAATGAGAATTATCTTAAGCATATCCCTCGGGAGTGTCGTAACCAAGAGTGCAGCAGGGCTCGTTGTCGTGCACCAGTTCTCATTCGAGTCTAGCTCAAAGTGGTGTTTTCGGGTTTTACCCCTAGGTACATATGTGCCAGAGCTGCCTCTACCAGATCGTATACATACAGGGATGTATTACTCAGAAAACTCACAAAATCTCTACAATACTAAAATTCTAGGAAGTTCATCTATACTAATCATCAAATTCCATCTTAGGGATATGTGCTCTAATTAGAGTTTACCTAAATCTCACTTCCATGGTTTGTACTAAACATCCTATGATTCCAACTGTAACACCCTGGCCCCAGTTATCTAGAGTCATAGAATTATTACATAACATTGGCATGATCACAAGGACATCATGTCTCAAATGACTGATCAATTTAGTATTATTATAAACAAGATTCATATATAAGTTCAACATTACAACTTGAAAAGTAATACAACATGAATTTATTCCATTGGAAACATAAAAGCCTCCTAAATAATGCATGAAAGTCACTCATAACTAACTTCTTCATATCCTGGGAAAATGAAACATAAGAAAGGGCTGAGCTCAAATTCTCAATAAGGGTAAGAAATACTGCGGAAGATAACATAAATTTTAAGAGTGGTGAATAATTGAAACCACATGCCTTTACAAATAATAAACATGAATAATTTTATGGCAGGAATATGAGATGAGTAAATAATTCAATAATAAAACATAATCATTGGTATTCTACTAGTTGAATGACCACATGAACCATCAATATTATTTTCATAATGAGGAAATGTATAATGCTGGACATTCTGAAACATTTTTTCAAGGCCTCGGCCAAGATGTCTAAAAATGATTAAGACCTCTGCCAAAACCATATATCAAATTGTGAAACAGCCTTGTCCAATTCCATGTCTAGTTGTCTCATGAGACCTACTGATGCATCAAGGAGCTATATAAGGCTCCACCCGCCACTTAATAAGTTTAATACATTCCTCATATGAAAAGGTTTAAACATATCATAAACATTCGTATTAAAACTGGCATACAAAATGTCAATACATTAACCATAAACCATGAATGGTATAAAAATAGAACATCCACAGTCAAACATATCACAAAATCATCAATACAATATGGATGTTTTGTATCATAATAAATCAACTTTGAATAAACGTCAAATCCATCAAAGGATGTTGACATAGATGAAATCAAAACTATTTGAGAAAAATATCACTTTTTTTAAATCATTTAAAATTCACATAAGTAAATAAATTACTTTGAAATTATTCTTCGAATCTTTTAAGTGAAGCTTCAACGATTTTATAACGGCAAAAAATAGATGCACCTGCCGTATAAGTTAAAAAAAGACATTCTTACTATAATTTTGTCAAATAGGTTAAAAATGACCTTTTTTTGAAAACGACTGAAGGATTCCTTTATAAAATTCTTATAAAAAGTAAAAAAAGGTATAAATGACTTTAACCAATATTCTATAAAATAGTAATAATTTTTTGAAATACATTTTTAAGAAAAAAGGATGTTGATGGTAAAGTGGTCCCAGTAGGTAATTACGTATAAAAACCCTCACATAATGAAGGGATTCTGAAATAAACCCTTACCTTGTACTTTCCCTTAGTCAATGGTTGGTTTACCTCCTGTATAATGGTGAAATAATTTTTAGTAAATTATACAAAAATTATATACATTAATATGATATCATATATGATCTTTTAACATTTCTTTGTTAATAATATCTTAGTATTATCTTTTTTTCGGGTGTTAACTGATTCATTTCCTTTATATGCTTTTTTATATAAGCCATGCTTGTTATGGATAGGTTGTAAATTATTAATATCCAGAATTATATAATGTTATTAAACATTACTTTTAATCATAAAATGATAATTATTCTTAAATGGGTACGATGGGGAATGAATCTAATCGCGTTCGTGGAGACGGTAGTCCGTACGTCCGCATGAGCGACAATATCATTATTTTGATATTAAAATCGTATATAAATGGATGCTATATCATATATACAGAGTCATTATAATGTTATATTTATTATTTACTTCAATTACACTTCATTCTCATATCCATCCAAATAATAATGTTTTGAATAACAATTACACCAAGACGTGGACATGGTAAGTCGTACGTACGCACGTATGGTGACATGTCATTCAAAGGGTGGATATAATAATGAATATGGTTGTACCATATTTATAATAACATCACAGTATATAGTATATACTGGAGTTATTATTTTATAATGGAAATAACAAAGAAAGAAGAAGTGGAAGAATAAATGAACATGAAAGAGGGTGGTGAAAACATTACCTCTTCTTCGGATTCTTCCATTTGATTTGACCAAAAGGGATCCATAGGTTGGATTTATAATCAAACTATGGCATCTAGATTGAAGTGAGGTATGTTGAGAGAATATTTGGGCAGGGTTTGGCCGAGCCAAAAGGTTTTGAAGGTATGAATTTGAGAGAAGGGGGAGTTCCCTTTTATAAGAGGGGTGAGGGGAACCTTAGGAAAAAAATAATTCATATTCGGTTTATAATGGATCAAAAAAGACTTATTTCGAGGATAAGGTGGGGATGGGTCTAAATCCTTTCATCCAATAGATTTTAGAGAGGTTTGGGTCACTAAATTAACCTTATCATTTATATTTAACCCTTAGTTAAATAGTTTGACATTTACCATGTCTCTTTGTATTTGTATATTATATGGTTAATAAAACTAATATATACATCCAAGAGAACCCCAAGTGGTTCATTAATGATACAATTATCATTATATAAGTCCTTTGGCCAAACCTTATATTTTACATAATACAATATCAATTAATAATATAATATTTGTTTTAAAAACCCTTTATGTCAATTTTGACACTATTTGGTATTTTGTTTTTGATAACTTCATAACATCATTAGTACTTCGAAAAAAATTCATATAACAAATATTAATATTTCATATTAAACTATAAAATTATTGGAATTCATAAAAAGTTTCAACTTATATTTATTTTGATATTTATAATATCAATTATCTTAATCATTCATTAATACAGTAATTACAGCATCATCATTGTGTCATAAATAAATTATATTATTTAAGGTATAAAAATTATAAATAAAATACAATTATGTAGGAAATATTTTTATCTTTTTAATTAATATTTTTAGACGAATTTATCTTATGTATAACTATATGTTAAAAATGTTTTAGTTATTAAACATTGATTTTAACTCTCTTAAATCTTCTTTGAATTAAATAATAATAAATGTCCTAATCTAATACAAGTGGACCTAAATGATAATATTATATTCCTAAGGTTGTTTTTGGTTGAATTATACTTATCCAATTATAATTTGGACATGTGTTTGTGTAATAATAATATCATTTTTACCCTTAATTTCCCTATTTACTTTTAACCGTGGTAAATAAAAGTAAAAAGATACTATTCAAAAAAAATTATTTTTATCTTATTGACAACATTTTACTCCTTGATATTTACCGTGTCTCAATGATTTTTTAAATTCCACTCATAAAATATGTAAAATTAATTTTTATGTGAATTTTCAAATTCTCTTAGGATATGGGTAAAAGACGGTGAAAAGTTCAATAAAACTTTTTATATATCTAAAATTATTATAAATTGACTCCAATGAATTACATTGAACATATATAGGTATTATGTATCTATTTTGACCTAAAATAAATTTAAATAATATAATGAATTATTTAAATAAAAATTCGGTTTTAAACTATAACTCAGTGTTTTCCACTATTCATCAAAATTTGAATGTTTTTTGAAAAATACAAAAAATTCACTCTAAGCTAATTTCAATATTCCGAATCCAAAAATGAAGTCCATTATTAATGATAATTTTTATAAAATTTCAAAAAGTGGGTATTACTATTCATAACGGCTATTTTGATTGGTTGTGGTGTGTGTTAGAACTCGAAGTTGTGTACAACACATGCTACTATATTATTCAAAGAGAAGCGTACCGTGGAAGCTTGGGGTGTTACAGTTTTTAAGAATTAAAATAAATTTCTTGGTCAATACGTCATGTTATTGTTTATTAATTATATTTTTTTCGATGTAATAATGTTTTTGGGACTTTTACAAAAACCAGATACCAAATAGTGTCAAAATTGACATTAATGAGTTTTTAAAAAAATTTCAATATTTTTAATTAATATAATATTGATAAAAATATAAGGTTCATAAAAAGAAATTATATAATTATATATATGTCTTTAAGTAACCACTTGGTGTTCTCTTGGATTTTTAGAATAATTTTATTAAATGTGTAATATAAAAATACAGGAAGACATTTTAAAAGTTAAACTATTTAACTAAGACTTAAATCTAAAATATTAGGTTACATGGTCACATAAACATGTCTAAAAACTATTGGTTGATATGTTTTCTACCGAGCCCCTCTTTATCCTTTAAATAAATCATTTTGGAGCCATTATTAACAGAATATGACTGTATAATAAAATAATATTTCAATCATTTCCTCACACGACCCTCACCTCTCTTATAAAAGGGCACATCCCCTTATCTCCAAATCACACCACCAAAAATATTTCGATCGGGAAACCCATGATCAAATATCCTCTAATATACCCTCACATCATCTTATATTCCATAATT
Source organism: Viscum album (assembly GCA_963277665.1). Taxonomy (NCBI): domain Eukaryota; kingdom Viridiplantae; phylum Streptophyta; class Magnoliopsida; order Santalales; family Viscaceae; genus Viscum; species Viscum album. Next base: position 1,024,877,167 of record OY728143.1, read on the forward strand.
TTATCAGAAATCCCTCTTATGGAGCCCTTTTAATCTAATCATAAAGTAGAACCCGAAGAAGAGGTAATTATTTCATCACCTCTTTCAAAGTACTCTTCTTCTTCCAAATTCTCTTTCTTTGTTGTTTCTGTACCAAAACAATAACTCTAGTACCTTCTACATACTTTTATTTTATTATAAATATGGTACAACCATATTCATTAATCTATCTATCCAATGAATGACAATGTCACCATACATGTATATGTATAGCTTACCGTCTCCACATCGCGGTGTAGTTTGTTTTTAAACACATCTATATTCAGATGGGTAAAATAAATAGAATAATTGATATAAATAAAAAATATAACATGTTAATTTTTTATATATATAATATTCCATCCCATTACATATTATTTCTCTATCAATTGATTGATATCATCGCTCGTTTGTACGTACAACTTACCATCTCCACAATGCGATGAGATTTATTTCCTCGTTCACCATTAAAAGATGATTATAAATATATATATTTTTGATAAGTATATCATATATGAAATAATAATTCTACTATAAATATGTATGTGTGTGTGTGTATTTATATATATCTCATTCACTAACCTCCATTCAATAAGATATGAAAACGGAAACGACGATTATGTGTATAAACGGTCTACCATCTCCCTAAATAGTGTTTTCCATTTCATATATCAATATTTTATAAATAATTATATTCGGAATATGAATGATTCATAAATACTATTTTATATTCTGGAATCAATTAAGTCATTATATAAGTAATACAATCATGAATAACAAGTTAAAACTCGTATGACGTAGAAAGAGAATATTACCGGAAATATTATTTTATCACAGAAATTATTTTTAAATGGGTAGTATAAACCCATAAAAGAATCAAGTATGATATCATAAATATTAGTATGGTTATGTTATAATTTAATAAAAAACTATCGTCATTAAATAAGAGGTTAAACGTACCCTCGACCAAAGGAAATTACAAGGTAAGGGTTATTTCCTTAATCTCATTGTTATATGAGATTGATTATATGTAAGTATCTATTGGGATATATTTATCATATATTTCAACGTTAAATTAAAAAGTTTTAAAAAGGAATATTTTATGTTTTTATGGAAGGTACTATTTAACTAGATTAACTGTTTTTGATGATTTATTTTTCAAAATATGGTAATTAAGGACTATATTTTCAAAATGATTTTAATTATTTATGTACATACACCAGATTGTTTTAAAGTTGAAATTTCATTCAAAAGTTTCAAAGTTTTATGGGACTCTTTGATTCAAAAATCTATATAAAATTACTTCCTTTATAAATTTTACGACTTTTAAATGATTTCTGGAAAAGGGTTATTTCTCTCAATGAGTTTTATTGATAATTTTCAACTATGTAAACATAAATTATGAGATATTATTATTGATTGAGGTTGATTTTATGTAATACATTCTTTAATATTATATTTAATGATTTATGATATGTTTTACTACGGATGTTATATTTTTATATCATTAATTTTTATAGTTAAAGTATTAACATTTCATTTTCTATTTTTAATATGTATATTTATGTTATGTTAAAACATTTTTCATATGAAGAATGCATTGGACATAATACGTGACGGGTGGAGGTCGCTATAGCTCATCAATGCATTTTTAGGTATCATGAGACAAACTAGTGTATTGGCACAAGGCCTTGACAAAATTTTTATATTTAGTCTTGACAAGAGGCCTTTACTATTTTGTTATGATGTCCAGCATTATGCATTCCCTCATTATGAAATTTGTTATTGCACATGATTATTCGACTGGTAGAATATCTGTGTGCGTGTTTATATGGTAATTATTGATTAATTGTTTACATATTATATTCATGTTTATGTTTAAAAAGGCTATGATTTTTATTACAGATCTTGCCATAAAATATTATATCTTTCACTAAATTATTTACCCTATCTGAGAATCTGAGCTCACCCATTTCTTATGTTTTATTTTTCTAGAATTCCAAGAAGTGTATTATGAGTAATATATAGGTTTATGCTAAAGGTAATAATGGCATTCCCAAATTATTGTTTATTTTTTGTTGTATGTTATAATGTGTAATGTAACATTCATGTATGTAATCTATTTTTTGAGACTGCTAAATTGATTGGTCCTTCAGAACATGATTCCTTATAAATAGGCCAGTGTATTAAAATAATGCACCAGCATCGGGTAACTGGGGTCATGGAATTACAGCTGGTATCAGAGGAGGTTTATCAATAAACCTGGAAATAGATTTAGGTAAACTCTGATTTTGAAACATTACCCTAAGATAGTATTTGAGGATACGTATAGTAGAACATTTTAGAATTTTAGTAATGTAGAGATTTTATGAATTTTCCAAGCAATAAATCCCTATCTGGATATAAACAGGTCGAGGTGGATCTAGCACAAATGTACCGAGGGGTAAAACCCGAAAACACCACATTGAGCTGGTCCTAAATGGGAACTGCTACATGAAAATGGGGCCTGTTGCACTCTTGGTTATGCCACTCATGTGGGATATGCTTAAGATAATTCACATTTTCATTAAAAACATATATGAAGGATTTATGAGTAAATATATTAGAAAAGAAACCATTTTTATTTTTATGGTACTAGATGAGTGAAAATATTCAATTAATGTCCTGAATTTTTCTTTTTTTTAGATTATCAATTATGATATGATCTAACCTAGTGTATGTTTCCCTTTAGAATTAGTGCCCCAAATAATGAATAAGAACTATAGAAATATGTATGATCCAAAGAGTAATCCGGGTTATATCATTCATGGTCTTAAGACAACATTTATAAGGGAAATAGTCTCCCACATTTTCTCATCATATAAAGAAATTATATCATTTGTTAATAAGATAAGTAATTAATTCTCTATGTCCAATGGCTTTGATGGGAAGGAAGAAAAGAAAAGGATGGCAGAGAAAGAGATGTATAATGGGAAGAAGGGAAAGAAGGATTTTCCCACATGAGATAAACATTGAAATAATAACCTTGGTAAATTCATGAAGGGAATGGAAGTTTGATATATGTGTGGAAAAAACATAAACCAAATACGTGATTATAAGGTAAGAAAAAGGTTTCAAATGTACAATTATTTTTCTAGAACGAGTTGGGACACTACGCGAATCAATATCCAAATCATCGAAGTATACCCCAAATGATGATGTTGGATCATAATCAAATTATGATACTACCGCAGATGAAGATCAATGACTAGTTTTCTTATGTTTTTATTGAATATTTATGTCACATGAGTGTTGTATCAACGATATACTTGTTATAGGAGTTATGGATTATATAATGTTTGTATTATAGTACAATTTCATTAAGGAATTGTGATTGTCTGGTACCAAGAATAGTTTCCCAATATCATGTTAAACTTTTTTGGAAAGTACATGTTTGAATAAATGATAAACCTTATTGTGCTTTTGATACTGAGGTATTGATTTTGGAATAATATTTGATTGATTTGGACAAATTATATTGGTTATTATTGACTACCTTGGAACTAATTAATGGTTTTTTTATTCTATCATTTTTGGAGATTACCAAAAAAATTATATAAGGATTATATCTAGTATTCAATGTTTTATCGAAGGAATAAGGAACTACATACCTATTGAAATATGGTTTTCTGGTAATTCATTTTATTACCACATTTTATGATAATACTCAATGATGTTATTCACATGTTTATTATGGGACCTTCCTTATAAATTTTGGACTGTGAGTTTGGACAGAAGTATTGTGGATAATTATAAAGGTAGTATGAGACTAGGATTCACATTGGATACAATTGTTAAGGATAAATAATTACTTAATTATCTTTTTTTATTGTTATAAAAAGGACAACCCGGAGGTTGGGCGACAACCCATTGTGTTCGGCAAGGTTGCGAGACATTAACCTGCAACCGAAGGGAGACCAAGGTGCATCACCTACCACTAGCCTACGTGATTTCATGAATTGTATAATGTAGTTTTTTTAAAATTTCTGATATATGAATTATAAATTAATTTTTTAACCCCATAATATTAGTATAAATAGAAAATTTTTAGTTCTATTATCTTTTGAGAGTGAAAGATGAGTTTGTGGTAGAAATTTGTAAAAGGGTAAAACTATACTTGTCACGTATTATTTTATCTTATTCTATAAAGAAATTAATTCTTAATATTTAGGTAAGGGATAAAAAAACCAAATATCTATTAACCTAATAACAAATGTTTTGTTGAACTAATGGTATTTAAATCATTATATATTTATCGTGTGTGGTAGTCCACATAACATTTATTTGTCACTAGATTTTGATTGATGACTTCAATCACATCGTATAAATATTTATGTTTTTTCTCCAATTATGTGCCTCTAATTTCCACCAATGTTCTCCTGATCAAGATAATATTTTTGTGGTGACTTTTTTATTTCCCTTTCCCATATATTAACACTAGATTTTGTTAACCCTATTTCTGATGTGGGTTTTCCACAGAGGTATTTTCTATTTTTAACATTTTATTTTAGAAGAACAATATCAAATTTTGAGATTTTAATTTATTCAAGGAGGGGAAAATGTAACACCCCAGGATTTAATATTAAATTATCTCTTTAAAATAATTTATTAGCTTGTGCTACACACAACACAAAGTTCTATCACACCACAACTTACCAAACTAGTCGCTCAAAAAGTTGTTATGAATATTATTAAATACATATTTAATTTTATATACTCTATATAATTATAAAATCCATATTATGTGTTTTTAAGATATAATATAAGAAGAAATTCATTTTTTTGAGATAAAAGACGTATTTTTAGAAAAATAAAATTTTACTTCCATTTAATGGAGAAACCTTTTTAAATACAATATTTGAAACATATATGTATTTAATTTAATGAAATTAAATTCTTCTTTATAAGTGCGAAAAAATTTAGTTTGGATAAATTTTTGGTACTTTTTCGATAACATTCATATTTTGATGAATATTGATAAATACAAAATTTTAATTGAAAAAAATCTTTTTTAATAAAAATATCTATTATGTTAAATTATGAATTTGTGTGGTTATAATGTATAATTAGATTATATTTTAGTTTTTTAATAAAATATATTTCATTGGATGTGAATTCATATTTATATTTTACATAAACACATGTCAATCTATTGATAGTTATTACTTCTTAAAAACCTGCTTTCTGGTTTTGACAGTGGGAATTAATATTAAAATAAATATTTCAACTCATATGTTTTGAATTTGGTAAAATAGACAACTTTTTTTAATTTATAATTTCAAAATTATCTTTGGGTAAATTTTTTGTAATTTTCTTAAAACATTCAATTTTTTATAAATAGTAAAAACACTACATTATTATTTAAAAGCATCTTTATATTTAAATAATTATATTTATGTTTAAATTTGTTTTAAACCAAAATAGATAAATAATACCTATATAAATTAAATGTAATTCATTAGAGTCATTTTATAATAAAATTAGATGTATAAAATTTTGTTGAACTTTTAAACGTCTTTTACCCACTTTATAGGGACATTAGCAAATTTTCATAAAACATAATTTTACCACTTCTATGAATTGAATTTCAAAAACCTGGGAGACACGGTTGACATCAATAAGTAAAAAGTGGATCAATATGATAAAAAACGGTGAATAGTAAATTTTGAATTTTATTTACCACGGTTAAATGTAAATAGGGTAATTAATGGTATAAATGATATTATAATTACCCTAACACATGTAATAATTCTATTGGATAAGTTTTTTCCCACCAAAATTAACCTTTGGAATAAAATTTGTTTCGCTTTGATTCACTTGGATTATATTATGACATTTTTTATTATTTTATTTAAATAATAGTTAAAGTGTTAAACTCAAATTTTCATAACTAAAACATTTTTAATATAATGTTATACATATGGAAATCTAGACTATAAATATTATTTATGAAGAAAAAAATATTTCCTATGTAATGATATTTTATTTATAATTTTTAGATATTATATAATTAAATTTAATAATGACACAATCATGATGCAATAATTACCTTATTAATGAAAGATTAAAATAATTCATATTATAAATATCCAAATAAATAAATATTGAGAATTTTGATGCATTAAACTGTTGTTCTAGGTTAATAGTACATGTTAGGATTATTTTAATTTATTTTTTTCGATGTAATCATGTTTTTTTACATTCACAAAAACAAAATTCTAAATAGTGTCAAAATTGACAGAAATGTGTTTTTAAAACAAATACTATATTATTAATTGATATAATATTCCAAAAAATCAATAGTTCAGCCAAAAGACTTATATAATGATGGATACATCACTAATGAACCACTTGGGATATGCTTGTCATTTTATAGTATGTTTATTTTCCATGTAACATAAAAATATAAGAATACATTGTAAAAGTTAAACTATTTAACTAATAGTTTAATATAAATGATAATGTTAATATTGTGACCTGAACCTGTCTAAAACCTATTGGTTGAGAGGTTTTTTACACATCCCAACCTTAGTCTTGAAATAAATCCTTTTGGTGCCATTATAAATGTAAAATGATTGTATGATAAAATAATATTTCATACATTTCCTAAAGTGACCCACACCTATCTTATAAAAAGGTACTACCCTTTCACTCAAAATAGCACCTCAAAAGCCATTTGGCTAGATCAAAAACTTCTCAAATATCCTAAAAACTACTCTAACGTCAACCTTGAGGAATTACGTTGGTCAGAAAGCCAACATATGTAGGACTTTTGATCAAATCCAATTGATAGGTTGTCATCCAATTATGATCAATAATCTCAAGAGTACTGGAATACATAGTCCTTAGCTTTCCTTTGTATCATATGACCAATTTCAAACATTTGTTGTGTTACAAAAAAAAATTATTTTTTATTTACTCTAAGATATTAAGATGAATTTCTTATTCCTAAATAACTAAGGAATATAAATATCCATAATGGAACTATAAATAGTTCCTTCCATTTCTAGTTATTATCATAAAACGATTATAAGAACTAATTACCCATCATGAATAAATAATTGTATGGTGATTTAACCTACCAATATCTAAATCCTCATCCAAAATTAAACATAAGAAATTTCTGAAATGGTTAAAAATTTAACCCTTTAAAATTTTGATATTTGTAAATCAGATCACAAAATTTCAAAATATCAATGTAACACCCCATGATTTCATAGTATGTTATCTCTCTAAAATAAGTAAATATCTTGTGTTATACACAATACTGAGTTAGAGCGCACCACGACTTACCAAACTAGCCATTCAAAAAACAATTATAAATAGAATAACCTGAACATTGAATTTTTTATACTCCATATAATTTTATAATCAATATTATTTGTATCTTATACATTATATAAAAATGAATCCCTTTTTTCAGATAAAAGAAGTATTTTTTTAAAAATGCAATTTTTCGACCATTTAATGGAGAACCCGTATTAAATCCAATATTTGACACTTTTTTTTATTCAATTTAATGAAATTTAAATCTTATATAAAATCATGAAATAAAAAATTTATTTTGGATAATTTTTTGGTAATTTTTTGGTAATTTTTTGGTAATTTTTTGATAACTTTCATATTTTGAGAAACAGTGAAAAATACAAAATTTTAATTGAAAAAAACTTTTTAATAAAAATAATTTATATTGTAAAATTATGAATTTTTGTGCTTTTAAAGTATAATTATATTATATTTTTATCATTAAATATAATATAGGTCATTGGATGTAAATTCACATTTATATTGTACATAAACACATATCAATCTTTTGATAGTCTTTACATCTTAAAACATCATTTTCTCGCATTGAAAATGGGAATTATTTTTAAAATTATTAATGAAACTAATATGTTTTTAATTTGAAAAAATATAAATAAATATTGAAGTTGGAATATTAACAGTATCTTAGGGGTGAATTTGGTATTTTTCTGAAAACATTCATTTTTTGAAGAATTTTGAAAAACACCCCATTATTGTATAAAATTGAATTTTTATTTCAATAAATATTTATTTTATTAAAAATTATTTTACATAAAAATAGATACATAATACCTATATAATTTAAATGTAATTCATTGGAGTCATTTTATAAAAAAAATTAGAAGAATACAATTTTATTGAACTGTTTAACATCTTTTACCCCCAATATTGGAAAATTTAAAAATTCCTATAAAAATTAATTTTTATACATCTATAAATTGAAATTTTAAAATTATAGATACATGGTTGAAATAATTCAGTAAAATTTGATTCAATATGTTGAAAATAATTTTTTTCAATTGTAACTTTTGATTTTTTTTTACCACGGTTGAAAGTAAATATGGTAATTAAAGGTAAACATGATATAATAATTTACATAAAACATGTCCTAATTATATTGTATTATTGTTTCTAGACCAAAATAATGATTAGGAATAAAATATGAGCCACTTTCATCAACATTTATTAGATTAGTACATTTATTATTATTTTATTTAAAGAAGTGTTAAATGGTTTAAATTCAAATTTTTATAACTAAAACATTTTTAATATTTGGTTAAATATAAGATAAATTAGACTATAAATATTAATTAGATAGATAAAAGTATTTTTTTACATAATATTATTTTATTTATAATTTTTATACATTAAATAATTAAAATCATTTATGACAAAATGATGATGTAGTAATTACCTTATTAATGAAAGTTTAAGATAATTGATATTATAAATATCCAAATAAATTTAAATTGATACTTTTGATGAATTCCAATAATTTTTAGTTTAAAATTTCATGTTAGAATTTATTTAGTTATTTTTGAATTAATAATGTCTTTTGGACTTTCACAAAAACCAAATACTAATTGCTGTCAAAATTTACATAAATAGGTTTTTAAAACAAATATTATTTTATTAATTAATATAATAGTACTAAAAATATAATTTTCGTCCAAAGGACTTATATAATTATAGATATTTCATTAATTTACCACTTGGTGTTATATTTTCATTTTATAATAAGTTTATTAATTATGTAACATACTATGGTCCTTAAATAAGAGGTTAAATGTACCCTTGAACAAAGTAAATTAAGAGGTAAGGGTTATTTCCTCAATATATTTATTATCCGAGATTTTTTATCAGTAAGTATCTACTGGGAAATATTAATCATCTATGTCTATGATTTATAAAAATGTTTTGAAAATGAATATTTTATGTTTTTATGGAAGGTACTCTTTAACCAAATTATCATGTTAAATGTTTTTAATGATTTCTTTTTCTAAATATTTCAATTAAGGTTTATGTTTTCGAAATGATTTTTAGGATTTATTTACATAAACAAGATTGTTTTAATGTGATAATTTCATTCAAAAGGTTCATAGTGGTATGGGACCCTGTGATTCAAAAATATATTTTAAATTACATTATAAATTTTGTGACTCTTAAATGATTTCTTGAAAAGGGTTATTTCTCTCAAAGGGTTTTACAGATAATTTTTAACTATGTCAACATACATTATTAGATATTATTCATAATTGATTTTGATTTTCTATAATACATTCTTCCATATTGTATTCAATGATTTATGATATGTTTGACTATGGATGTGTTATTCTTATGCCATTACTGGTTTATGGTTAACGTATTAACATTTCATATTCTAATTTTTATACATATATTTACGTTATGTTTAAACATTTTCATATGAAGAATGTATTGACTTAGTAAGAGATGGGTGGAGGCCTTTATAGTTGCATAATGGATTGGTAGGTCTCATGAAACAAACTAGTGTCCTGGCACACGGCCTTGAAAAAAATTTTATTTCTAGTCTTGGCACGAGGTCTTGACTATGTGGTTATGATGTCCGACATTATGCATTCCCTCATTTTGAAATTATTTATTACATGTGATTATTTTACTAGTAGAATATCTATGTGTTTGTTTATATGGTAATGTTTGATTTATTTTTTACATATTATATTCATGTTTATGTTTTAAAAGGATCTTGTTTTTATTACACAACTTCCATTAAAATATTATAGATTTCACTAAATTATTTACCCTTACTGAGAATCTAATATCACCTGTTTCTTAAGTTTTATTTTACTAGTATTACAATAACTGTATTATGATTAATACGTAGGTTTATGCTAATGTAAGTAATGGGGTTCTCAAAGGATTATTTATGTTGTGTTGTATGATAGAAACTGTAATGTAACTATCATGTATGTAATATATTTGTCAACACTGCTAAACTAATTGGTCCTCCAAGACATGATTCATTATAATCAGCCCAATTTACTAAAATAAGGCACTGTCACCGGGTAAGTGGGGTCTTGGAGTTACAGCTGGTATCAGAGAAATTTTAGCAATAAACTTGAAAATATATTTAGATAAACTCTGATATCGAAACATTACCCAAATATTGTCTCTGAGGATTAGTATAGAAGAACATTTTATAATTTTAGTAATATAGAGATTTTGTAAATTTTCCAACAAATATATCTCTATCTGGATACAAGAAGGTCGAGGTGGCTTTGGAACTGATGTACCTAGGGGTAAAATCCAAAAACACCACTTTGAGCTAGACCCAAATGGGAACTACTGAACGAAAATTCTTGTTGCACTCACGATTATGAAAATACTGTGGGATATTCCTAAGTTAATTCAAATTTTCATTAAAAACTATTATTAATGAATTATGAGTAAATATGTTAGAAAAGAAACCATTTTTAAGTTTATGATACTAGATGTGTAAAAATATTCAATTAATATTGTGAATTTTTCTAGTTTTTGGATTATAAATTATGATATGATCAAGTCTAGTGTACGTAGCCATTACGAATTTGTGCCTAGTAGAAGGAATGAGAACACTAGAAATATTCAAGATCTAATGAGAAATAAGGGTCATATAATTCATGGTCTTAATCCAACATTTTGAAGGGAAATAGTCTCCCACGTATTCTCATCATATAAAGAAATAATAGCATGTGTTAATAAGATATGTAATGAATTTTATGAGTCATATGGCTTTGTTGGGAATGAAGAGAATGAGAGGATGGAATAGAAAAATATGGTCAAAGGGAAGAAGGGAAAGAAGGATTTTCCCACATGTGATAACCATGGAATGAATCACTTTACTAATTGATTGAAGGGAATGTGAGTTTGATATAGGTGTAGAAAAATAGGACACCAAATCCATGATTTTAAGGGTTAGAAAAAGTTTTTAAATGTACATTTATTCATATTCAAGGAGTTGGGACACACCACGAATCAATGTCCAAATCATCAGAGTATCACTCAAATGATGTTTAAGATAATAATCAAATTATAATACTACTACAAATTAAGATGAATGAATAATGTTATTATGTTTTTAATAAAGTATTATGTCAATTGATTGTTGTATCAATGATACATTGGTCATAAGAATTATAGAATATAAAAGAACTGTACTATAGTAAAATTTCATTAAGGAATTGAGATTGTGTGGCATGATGAAAAGTGACTCAATATAAAGTTGCACTTTTTTTGGATGTAAATGTTTGAAGGAATGATAAAGCTTAATATGCTCCTGATACTGAGGTATTTATTTTGGAATAAGATTTTATTGATTTGGATAAATTATATTGGATATTATTGACTACCCTGAAACTAATTAATGGTTTGTATATTTGATCATTGTTGGAGATTATAACATTTGTCAATATAAGGAGAATATCCAGTATTCAATGTTTCAGAGAAGGAATAAAGAAGCACATACCTATTCAAATATGGTTTTCTGGAAATTCATTTTATTACCACATTATAAGATAATACTCGATGAAGTTATTCACATTTATATGATGTGACCATCCTTATATATTTTGGACTACGAGTTCGGGAAGAAGTATTGTGGATATGTATTAAGGTTAGAAGGGATTAGGTTTGAAATTAGATACAATTTTTACAGTTAACAAATTTAATATGATTATTTCTGGATTGTTATAATAATACATCATAGAGTTCTGGTGATAACTCGTTGCGTTCGACAATGTTGCGAGACTTGAATCCACAACCGAAGGGAAAAAAGGGTACCTCACCTACCACTAGCCAATGTGATGTATTGGATTGTATAATGTAGTTTTATTATGTTATGACAAATGAATTATAAATTCATTTTTTTGGAACCCTATAATATTAGGACAAGTTGGTTATTTTTTAGATCTATTATCTTTTGGGAGTGAAATATGAGTTTGTGGTAGAAATTAGTTAAATGATGAAACTCTACTTGTCAAGTATTATTTTTTATTAATCTATGAATAAATTAATTATTAAACTTCAGGGAAGGGATCATAAAACCAAATATATATTATCCTAATAACTAAGGTTTTGTTGAACCAATGATATTTATATCTTTATATATTTATGGCCTTCAGGCCCACAATATCACATTTATTTTTCACTTGTTTGTGAATGTTGACCTCAATCACTACCTATAAATATTTACGGGTTTTCCTCCAATTATATGTCTCTAATTTCCACTGATGTTCTCATATTCGAGATAATAAGTTTTTGGTGACATTTTCAATTCCTTATCCCTCATATTAACACTAGATTTTGTTACCCCTACTTCGGATATGGGTTTACCAAAAAGGTATTTTTTATTTTTAACATTTAATTATTGATGAAAAATATAAAAATGTGAGAATGAAATTTATTGAAGGAGGAGAAAATGTATCAACCCATGCTTTCATAGTATATTATCTCTTTAAAGTAAATCAATAACTTTCACTACACACAACACAAAGTTCGAGCGCACCACGACATACCAAACTAGCCATTCAAAATGTAGATATTAATAGTATTAACTGAATATTGAATTTTATAAACTCCATATAATTTTATAATTCATATTATGTGTTTTTTAGAGATAATATAATAACAAATTATTATTTCCAGATAAAATAATTATTTTAAAAAAATTACAATTTTACCGCCTTTTAATGGAGAACCCTTTTTAAATCCAATATTTGACACTTATATATAATAAATATAATCAAATTAAATTATTTTTTAGAATATGGAAAAAATTAGCTTGGATAAATTTTTGGTGCTTTTCTGATAACTTTCATATTTGGATGAATAGTAAAAAATACTAAATTTTAATTGAAAACAACTATTTTAATAGAAATAAATTATTGTGTTAAATTATGAATTATATTGGTTTTAAAGAATAATTAGATTATATTTTAATCATTTAATAAAATATCATTCATTGGATGTAAATTCATATGTAAATTGTACATAAACACATGTCGATCTTTTGATAGTTTTTACTTCATAAAAACCCGCTTTCTGGATTTGAAAACCGGAATTAATTTTTAAATAATTAATTCACCTCATATGTTTTGAATTTTGTAAAATAGACATCATTTTTGACTTTGGAATATCAAAATTATATTAGTGTTATTTTTGGGTATTTTTTTGAATACATTCAATTTTTGATGAATAGTGAAAAACACTACATTATTGTTTAAAAGAAAGATTTGATTTAAATAATTATTTTTTTTATTTAAATATATTTTAAGTATAAATACATACCTAATACATATATATGTTCAATTTATTTCCTTGGAGTCATTTTATAATAAAATTAGATGTATGAAATATTATTGAACCTTTAGACGGCTTTTACCCATCTTCTAGGCACATTAACAAATTTGCATAAAAATTAATTTTATCACTTCTGTGAATAGATTTTCAAAAATCTGATAGACATGGTTGACATGAATAATTAATATTTTGTTCAATAATAGAAAAATAATTTTTGGTTGATAGTCACTTTTGATTTTTATTTACGAAGGTTAAAAGTAAATAGAGTTATTAAAGATAAAAATGTTATTATAATTACCCTAACACTTGTCCTAATTCTATTGGATAATTATCTTTCCACCAAAATAATCATTGGGAATAAAATTTAATGCACTATGATCCACTTATATTATATTATGATATTTATTATTATTTTATTTAAATATGAGTTAAAATTGTAAAATTCAAATTTTCATAACTAAATCATTTTTAATATAGGTTTATAAATAATAAAAATTAGACTATAAATATTATTTATAAAAGAAAAAATGTTTCCTACATAATGGTATATTATTTTTAATTTTTAGATATTAAATATTTAAATTTACTTATGACACAATGATGATGAAATAATTACCTTATTAATGAAATATTAAAATAATTGTATAATAAATTTCAAAATAAATTCAAATTGAGACTTCTAATGCATTAAACTAGTTTTCTAGGTTAATATGATAGTTTATAATTGATTGTTTATAAATAATAAAAATTAGACTATAAATATTATTTATAAAGGAAAAAATGTTTCCTACATAATGGTATTTTATTTATAATTTTTAGATATTAAATATTTAAATTTACTTATGACACAGTGATGATGAAGTAATTACCTTATTAATGAAAGACTAAAATAATTGATATAATAAATTTCCAAATATATGAAAATTGAGACTTTTGATGCATTAAACTAGTTTTCTAGGTTAATATGATAGATTATAATTTATTTAATTAGTTTTTTTGAGGTTTTTATGTTTTTTTACTTTCAAAAAAACCAAATACTAAATAGTGTCAAATTTTACATGAATGTGTTTTTAAAACAAATACTATATTATTAATTGATATAATATTCCAAAAAATCAATTGTTCAACCAATGGAATTATATAATGATAGATTTATCATTAATGAACAACTTGGGATACTCTTGTCATTTCATAGTAAGTTTATAAACCCTGCAATATAAAAATATAAGAAGACATTGTAAAAGTTAAACTATTTATCTAAGAGTTAAATATAAACGTTAAGGTTAAAATGATGACCTAAACATGTGTAAAACCTATTAGTTGAGAGGTTTTTGACCCTTCTCGACCATATCCTCAAAGTAAATCCTTTTGGAGCCATTATAAACTGAATATTATTGTATAAAAAATATTATTTCATACTTTTCCAAAAGTGACCCTCACCTCTCTTATAAAGGGTGCATCCCCTTCACTCAAATTCACACCACCAAAGGCATTTGGCTCTGGCAACCCCTACTCAAATATCCTACCAAATACCCTAACATAATCCTAGGGGCAATACATTGAGCAGAAATCCAAACTAGAGGGGCCTTTTGATCAAATCCAATTGATAGGCTATCTTCCTGTTATGATCAATTATCTCAAAGGGACTGATATACATAGTCCTTAGCATTCCTTTGTATCATATGACCAATTTCAAACTTTTTTTGTGTTACGATAAATTTCCACTTATTTCTTTACTCAATGTTATGAAGTTGAATTTTTTATTCATAAAGAACTAATGAATCTCAATATCCATAATGGAATGATAACTAATTCCTTCTATTTCTAGTTATAATCATAATGCATTTGTAGGAACTAGTTACCTATCATGAATAAATCATCATATGGCGATGTAACATACCAATCCTTAAAACCTCTTCCAAAATTAATCATAATCCATCTAAGATATGGTTATCAATTTAAACCATTAAAATTTTGATATTTATAAATCAGATCACAAAATTTCAAAATATCAATGTAACCCCCCCAATATTTTATAGTATGTTCTCTCTTTAAAATAATTTAATAGCTTGCGCTATGCGCAATACTGAGTACGAGCACACCACGACATACCAAACTATCTGTTCGAAAAAACAGTTATGAATAGAATAAACTAAAATTTGAATTTTATATACTCCATATAATTTTATAATCTATATTATGTGTATCTTACACATAATATACGCACAAATTCATTTTTTTCAAATAAAGGTAGTATTTTTAAAAAAATGAAATTTTACAGACTTTTAATGGAGAACCCTTTTTAAATAATATATTTAAAACTTTTATATATTCAATTTAATGAAATTAAATTCATATTTAGAAAATAGAAATAAAAAATTAAGCTTGCATAAATTTGTGGTACTTTTCTGATAACATTATTATTTTGATGAATAGTGAAAAATACTAAATTTAAATTGAAAACAATTTTTTTAATAAAAATAATTTATAGTGTCAAGTTATGAATTTGGGTGGTTTTAAAGTATAATTAGATTGTAATTTTATTATTAAATATTATATATATCATTGGATGTAAATTCACATTTATATTGTACATAAACAGATGTCAATCTTTTGATGGGTTTTAGTTCTTAAAAACCCATTTTCTGGTGTTGAAAATTGGAATTAATTTTTAAATAACTAATTCAAGTCATCTATTTTGAATTTGGTAAAATATAAATCATTTTTTAATTTGTAATATCAAAATTATCTTAGGGTTAATATTTTTTATTTTTCTGAAAACATTCATTTTTATTGAATAGTGAAAAAAACTCTCTTATTTTTTGAAACAGATTTTATATTTAAATAATTATTTATTTTATTTAAGTTTATTTTTAGTCAAAATAGATACATAATACCTAAATAAGTTCAATTTAATTCATTTGAGTCATTTTATAATAAAATTAGATGTATAAAAGGTTATTGAACTTTTTAACGTCTTTTACCCACCATCTTGGAAAATTTGAAAATTTGCATAAATCATAATTTTACTGCATCTGTAAATTAAATTTTAAAAATCTTAGAGAGACATTTTACATCAGTAAGTAAACTTTTATTCAATAGTATAAAAATAATTTTTTTTTGAATTATAACTTTTGAATTTTTTTTACAACGGTTAAAAGTAAATATGAAAATTAAATGTCAAAATCATATTTTAATTTACCTAACAGATGTCCTAATTCTATTGTATAAGTGATTTCAGACAAAATAAACCTTAGAAATAAAACATGATCTTTTTCTGTCAACTTTTATTAGATTAATAAATTTATTATTATTTTATTTAAAGAGTTAAAAGTGGTAAATTCCAATTTTAATAACAAACACATTTTTAATATTGGGTTAAACAAAAGATAAATTAGACTATAAATATTCATTAGAAAACTAAATATATTTATTACAAAATGGTATTTTATTTATTATTTTTATATTTTAAATAATTAAATTCATTTGTGACACAGTGATGATGCAATAATGACCTTACTAACGAAATATTAAAATAATAGATATTATAACTATCCAAATAAATTTAAATTGATACTTTTGATTCATTTCAATAATTTTCTAGGTTAATACGTTAGGTAATAATTTATTTAATTAATTTTTTTCAATGTAATCGTGTTTTTTGGACTTAAAAAAAACGAAATACTAATTAGTGTAAAAATTGACATAAATGAGTTTTAAAAAAAAATACTATATTAGTAATTAATATAATATTCAAAAAAAATATAAGGATAATCCAATGGACTTATATAATTATATATATTTCATTAAGGATCCCCATGTGGTTATCTTGAAATTTAATAACAAATTTTTTAACAATGTAATATAAAAATACAAGAATACATTGTAAAATTTAAACTCTTTAACTAAGACTTAAATCTAAAAGATAAGGTTACTTGGTCACATAAACCTGTCTAAAACATATTGGTTGAGAGGTTTTCTACCCCGACACACCTTAGCATAGAAAAGAATATTTTTGGATCCATTATTAACTTAATATCATTTTATAACAATATAATATTTCAATCTTTTCCTAAGGTAAACCTCACCTCTCTTATAAAAGGGAACTTCCCATTCTCTCAAAATCACACCTCCAAAGGCATTTGGTCCTTGAAAAAACTTCTCAAATATCCTCCGAAATACCATCAAATCAACCTAGAGGCCTTAATTTGATCATAAATCCATCCTATGGAACCCTTTTAATCAAACCAAAAAAGAAGAACCCGAGGAAGAGATAATTATATCATCACCTCTTTCAAAATTATTTTCTTCTTCCTCATCCTCTTTCTCTGTTGTTTCCATAACAAAATAATAACTCCAGTACATACTATATAGTGTGATGTTATTATAAATATGGTACATCCATATTAATTATTCTATATATCTTATTAATTACAAAGTCCCTATAGGTGCGTACGTACAGCTTACCATCTCCACATCATGGTGTAGTTTCATATTCAACACTTTATTATTTAGATTTGTAAAATAAAAAGAATAATATATATAAATAATAAATATAACATGTTAATTATTCGGTATATATAATATACCATCCTATTACATATAATTTCTCCATAAATATAATGATATCATCGCTGGTTCGTACGAACGGGTTACCGTCTCCACGATGAAATGAGATTCATTTCCACGTTCACCATTCAATGATGTTTATAAATATATGTTATTAATAAGTATGTCATATATGAAATAATAATGCTACTGAATATATATATATATATATATATCTGTGTGTGTGTGTGTTTTTGTGTGTGTGTTTACATATATCTCATTCAATAACTTTTCTTCAATAAGATATGAAAATAGAAACGACGATTATGTGTATGTATGGCCTACTGTCTCCCTAAATAGTGTTTTCAATTTCATATATCAATCAATTATACATACATATATTCCTAATATATATGATACAAAAATAATATTTTATATTCTAGAATCAATTAATTAATTATATAAGTAATACGATCAGAATATCAAGTTAAAACACGTATGATGTAGAAAGCGATTATTACACGAAATTTTATTTTAAAGATAGAAATTATTTATAAATGGGTAGTATAAATCCATAAATGAATGAAGTATGATGTCATAAATATGTTTATGGTTATTTTAGAATTTAATAACATACTATGGTCATTAAATAGGAGGTTAATCCTACCCTCGACCAAAGGAATGTACAATGTAAGGGTTATTTCCTCAATCTCATTATTATCCGAGATTTTTTTTCTGTAAGTATCTATTGGAACATATTTATAATTTATGTCCATGTTTTATTAAAAAAAATATAAAAGAAGATTTATGTTTTTATAGAAGGTACTCTTTAACTATATTATCATTATAAAAGTTTTTAATGATTTATTTTTCTAAATATTATAATTAAGGTCAATGTTTTCAAAATAATTTAAAGGATTTATTTACTTACACAAGATTGTTTTAAAGTGATAATTTCATTCAAAAGTTTTACAGTGTTATGGGACCCTTTGTTTAAAAAATCTATTTTAAATTACTTATTTTATAAATTGTGCCACTTTTAAATAATTTCTTAAAAAGCCTTATTTCCATCAAAGTGTTTTATTGATAATTTTCTGTTATGTCAACATAATTTATTATATATTATTCTTGATTGAATTTAATTTTCTATAATACAATATTCTATATGGTATTGAGTGATTTATGATATGTTTGACTGTGGATGTGCTATTTTTATACCATTAATGGTCTATGGTTAAAGTATTATCATTTCGTATGATAGTTTTAAAATGGATATTTATGTTATGATTCAACGTTTTCATATGAATAATGCGTTGGATTAGTATGTGATGGGTGGAGACCATTATATCTCCTCAATGCATAAATAGGTCTGATGAGAAATACTAGTGTCTTGGCACAAGTCCTTGACAAAATTCTTATTTTTTGTCTTGACACGAGACCCTGACTATGTGGTTATGATGTCCGACATTATGCATTCCCTCATTATGAAATTATTTATTACACATGGTTATTAGACTAGTCTAATATCCATGTTCATGTTTATATGGTAATGTTTTATTTATTATTTACTTATTATATTCGATTTTATGTTTAGAAAGTCTGTTGTTTTATTACACATCATGCCTTAAATTATTTTAGCTTCCACTAAATTATTTACCCTTACTGAGCATCTGAGCTCATCCCATTCATAGGATTTATTTTCCTAGAATTACAAGAATTGTATAATGATTAATACGTAGGGTTATAATAAACGAAATAATGTCATTCTCAAAATATTATTTATGTTGTGTTTTATGATAGAATGATTAAGGTTACATTCATGTATGTAATATATTTTTGAGACTGATAAACTGATAGTACCATCCAGGCTTGATTCCTTATAATCATAATAATGTATTAAAATAATGCACTGACACTGGGTAACTGGGGTCGGGGTGTTATAGTTGGTATCAGATAAATATTAGCAATAAAAATGGAAATAGATTTAGATAAACTCAGATTTTGAAACATTACCCTAACAGATTCATTGAAGATTAGTATAGATGAAATTTTTAGAATTTTAGTAATGTAGATTTTTTGTGAATTTTCCCCCAAAATATAGCGTTGTCTGGATACAAGCAGTTCGAGGTGGATCTCACATAGATGTACCTAGGGTTAAAACTCAAAAAACCACTTTGAGATATACTCGAATGGGAAATGCTGCATAAAAATGGGTCTTTTTTCACTCTTGGTTGTGACACTCCTGTAGTGAATTCTATGGATGATTCACATTTTTATTTAAAACCGTTATGAAGGATTTATGAGTAAATATTTTAGAAAAGGAACCATTTTTATGTTTATGACACTATATGTGTGAAAGTATTCAATTAATGTTGTGAATTTTTCTAGTTTTTTTATTATAAATTATGATATGATCTAACCTGTGTATGTAACCATTTAGAATTTGTTCCCAGTAGAAGGAATGAGAACTATGGATATATACATGATGAAAAGAGTAATAAGGGTCATATCATTCATTGTTTTAAGACAAAATTTAGAATGGAAATAGTTTCCCACATATTCTCATCATATATAGAAATAATATCATGTGTTAATAAGATATGTATTGAATTATATGAGTCCTGTGTATTTGAAGGGAAGGAAGTGAATGGTAGAGAAAAAGTTGGATATATGGACGAAGGAAAATAAGGATTTACCAATATGTGATAACCATGGAATGAATCACATTTGTAAATGATTGAAGGGAATGAGAGTTTGATATATGTGTGATAAAAAGGAAACCAAATACGTTATTGTAAGGGTAAGAAGAAGGTTTCAAATGTACAATTATTCATCTGTAAGGAGTTGGGAAACTACGCGAATCAATTTCCAAATCATCAGAGTATACCCAAATGATAGTGTTGGATAATAATAAAATTATGATAATACCTCATATGAAGATGAATGGCTAGTGTTCTTATGTTTTTATTAATGAATTATGTCACTCGAGTGTTGTATCAATGATATATTGGTTATAATAATTATAGAGTATATAAGGATTTTACTACAGTACTATTTCATTAAGGAATTGAGATTCTGTGGTACCAAGAAAAGTGACTCAATATCAAGTAAAACATTTTTGGAAAGCACATGTTTTAAGGAATGATAATCCTTAATAGGGTCCTGATACTGAGGCATTGATTTTGGAAAAGGAGTTGATTGATTTGGATAAATTATATTGGATATAATTGAATACCGTGGAACTAATTAATGGTTTGTTTATTCTATCATTGATGGAGATTTCAAAATTTTTTGATATAAGGAGTGTATCCAGAATTCAATGTTCTATAGAAGGAATAAGGAACTACATAGCTATTCAAATATGGTTTTCAAGTAATTCATTTTATTTCTACATTTTAAGATAATACTCGATGATGTTATTCACAAGTATTTTATGTGACCTTCCTTATAAATTTTGGACTGTGAGTTCGGATAGAAGATTTCTGGATAACGATAAATGTTGGAAGGGATTAGGTTAGACATTGGATAAAATTGTTAAGGTTAAATAATTTCTATAGATTATTTTTTTATTTTTATAAAAAAGGCAACGTGGAGGTCGGGCGATGACCAATTTCATTTGGCAATGCCTCGAGACTTGAACCCGAAACCGAAAGGCGACAAGGGTGCATTACCTACAACTATCCAATAAGATGTCCTAGATTGTATAATGTAATTTTTTGAAAAGTTCTCAAAAATGATTTATAAATTCCATTTTTGGAACCCTATAATAATAGGATACATAGAATATTTTTTAGTTCAATTATCTTTTGGGATTAAAGGATGAGTTTGTAATAGAAATTAGTTAAAGGATATAACTCTACTTATCAGGTATTATTTTATCTTATTCTATGAAGAAATTAATTCATAAACTTTATGGAAGGTATCATAAAACCAAATATATATTATCCTAATAACTATTGTTTTCTTGAATAGATGATAATTAAATCAGTATATATTTATGTCTTTGAGGCCCTCAACATCACATTTATTATTCACTTGTTTGTGATTGATGACCTCAATCACTCCCTATAAATATTTATTTTTTTCCTCCAATTATGTGTCTTTAATTTCAACCAATTTCCTCTTATTCAAGATAATAATTTGGTGGTGACGTTTTCATTTCCCTTTCCCACATATTAAAACTAGATTTTATTAACCCTATTTCTGATGTGGGTTTTCCAAAAAGGTATTTTCTATTATTAACATTTTATTTTTGAAGAACAATATCGAAATTTTGAGGATTCAATTTATTGAAGTAGGAGAGAATGTAACAACCAAGGATTTCGTATTGAATTATCTCTTTAAAGTAATTCAATAGCTCGAGCTTCATGCAACACGAAGTTCGAGCACACCATGACATACCAAAATAGCTGTTCTAAAAGTAGTTATGAATTTATTAACTAAATTCTCAAATTTATATACTCTATATAATTTTAGAATCCATATTATGTGTTTGATTGACATAATATAAGAACAAATTCATTTTTTCAGAATAAAGATGTATTAAAACAAAGTAATTTTACCACTTTTAATAGAGAAACCTTTTTAAATAAAATAATTCAAACTTATATATAATAAATTTAATCAAAGTAAATACTTTTCTAGATGTGTGAAATAAAAATTTAGTTTGGATAAATTTTTGGTACTTTTTCGATAACTTTCATATTTTGATGAATAGTAAAAATACTAAATTTCAATTGAAAAAAACATTTTTAATCGAAATAATTTATTTTGTTAAATTTTGAATATGATTGGTTTTGAAGTATAATTAGATTATATTTTAATCATTTAATATAATATAGTTCATTGTATGTAAATTCATATTTAAATTGTACATAAACTCATGTAAGTCTTTTGATAGTTTTTATTTCTTAAAAACCCACTTTCTAGTTTTGACAACAAGGATTAATTTTAAAATAATCAATTCAAGTAATATGATTTGAATTTGATAAAATAGACATAATTCTTGTATTTTTAATATCAAAAATATCTTTGGGTGAAGTTTTTTTTTTCTAAGAACATTCAATTTTTGATGAATTGTGAAAAACACTACTTTATTGTTTAAAAGCAAGTTTTTATTTAAATAATTATTTATTTTATTTAAATATATTTTAAGTAAAAATATATACATAATAGTAATATATTTTCAATTTAATTCATTTGAGTCGTTTTATAATAAAATTAGATGTATAAAATTTTATTGAACATTTAAACATCTTTTACCCACCTTCTAGGAACATAAGATAATTTTCATAAAACATAATTTTACTACTTATATGAATTGAATTTCAAAAACCCAAGAGACATGGTTTACATAATTAAGTAAAATTTTGTTCAATATGATAAAAATAATTTCTCGTGAATAATAACCTTTGATTTTTATTTACCATGGTAAAAAGTAAATATGGTAATTAAAGGTAAAAATGATATTATAATTAAACTACCACGTGTCCTAAATATATTTCATAACTGTTTTTCCCCAAAAATAAACCTTAGGTATAAAATTTGATCCTGTTTTATTCTCTCGGATTATATTGGGATGTTTATTATTATTTTATTTAAAAAAGAGTTAAAAGTCTTAAATTCTAATTTTCATTACTCATAGATTTTTAATATAGGGTTATACATAAGAAATATTAGACTATAAATATTAATCACAAAGACAAATACATTTCCTACATAATAGTATTTTAATTATAATTTATAGATTCTAAATAATTATTTTTATTTATGACCCAATGATGATGCAGTAATTACCTTATTAATGAAATCATAAAATAATTGATATTATAAATATCCAAATAACTGTTAATGGAGACTTTTGAGGCATTAATCTAATTTTCAATCTTAATATGACATGTTAGGATTGATTTAATTTATTTTCTTTTATGTAATCATGTTTTTTTACTTTCACAAAAATCTAATACTGAATAGTGTTAAAATTGACATAATTGAGTTTTTAAAACAAATACTATATTATTAATTGATATATTATTTCAAAAATTAAATGGATCAACCAAAGGACTTATATAATGATATATTTTTCATCAATTATCCACTTTGGATACTCTTGTCAATTTATAGAATGTTTATTAATCATGTATTATAAAAATACCAGAAGACATTGTAAAAGATAAACTATATAATTAAGACTTAAATATAAACAATAAGGTTATTATGGTGACCTAAACCTATCTAAAGACTATATATTGAGAGGTTTTTGACCCATGTCGACCTTATCCTTGAAAAAAATTCTTTTGGATCCATTTTAAACAGAATATTATTGTATAATAAAATAATATTTCAAACTTTTTCTAAAGTGACCCTCACCTCTCTTATAAAACGGTACTTCCCAACACTCAAATTAACACCTCCCTAGCCATTTGTATCTGTAAAAATAGGATAAATATCTTACTAAATAACATAATTACAACCTAGAGGCCTTACATTGACCATAAATCTAACCTACTAGGCCATTTGATCAAATCCAATGGAAGCAACCGAAAAAGAGGTAATTATTTCATCAGCTCTTTCAAAGTTCTTTTCTACTTCCACATCCTCGTACTTTGTAAGTTTTGTAACAAAATTATAAATCTAGTAAAATATAAATAATTTGATGTTATTGTAAATTTTTTACAACCATATTGATTATTATATCCTTCCTATGAATGAAAAATTCAACACACATGTGTACGTATGGCTAACTGTCTCCACGTCGTGGTGTAGTTTGTTATTCAACACAACATTATTTGGATTGGTATAATAATTAGTATAATTGATGTAAATAATAAATATAACATGTTAATAAATATTTATATATAATATATCATTTCATTACATATGATTTATCTATTAATAGAATGATATCATCGCTTGTGCGTACGTACGACATAAAATCTCCATGACGAGATGAGATTCACATCAATGTCCACCATTCAACGTTGATTATAAATATATATATATATATATATATATATTATGTATTTAATATAATTCTTTATAATTTTAATAGATATTTGAGTCTGTGTATTTAGATATACGTCGATCACTTACTTCTGTTCAATAGGATATGAAAATGGAAATGACGTTTATGCGTACGCATGACCTACCATCTCCATAAACGGTGTATCCCATTTATTTTATAAATATATTATAGAAACATATATTCTGAATATATATTATACATAAATACTTTTTTATATTCTAAATATCAATAGAATCTTGATATAAGTAATATTATCAAGAATAACAAGTTAAAACACGTATGTCGTAGAAAGCGATTATTACCTGAAATGTTATTTTAACATAAAAATTATTATTAAATGCATAGTATAAACCCATAAACGAATCACTTATGATATCATAAATATTATTATGGTTCTTTTATTGTTTAATAACATAATATGGTTATTATAATGGTGGTTAAACATACCCTTGACCAAAGAAAAGTACAAGGTAAGAGTTTCTTTCACAATCACATTATTATCCGAGATTGTTTATCTGTAAGTATCTACTGAGAAATATTTATCATATATGTCCATGTTTCATTAAAATGTTTTATAAATGAATATTTTGTGTTTCTATGGAAGGGACACTTTAATTATATTAGCATTTTAATGGGTTTTAATGATTTATTTTTCTAAATATTTTTATTAAGGTCCATGTTTTCAAAATGATTATAACGATTTATTTACATACACATGATTGTTTTCAAGTGATAATTTCATTAAAAAGTTTTAAAGTAGTATGGAAAATGTGGATTCCAAAATATATTTTAAATTACTTTATATATAAATTGTGTGACTTTTAAATGTTTTAATGAAAAGTGTTATTTCTCTTAAAGATTATTATTGATTATTTTAAACTATGTCAACATAATTTATTGTATATTATTCTTGATTGAGGTTGATATACTATAATACAATCTTACATATTGTATTGAATAAGTTATGATATTTTTTACTATGGATGTGCTATCTTTATACCATTCATTGTTTATAGTTAATGTATTAACATTTCGTATGTTATTTTTAATACGAATTTTTATATTATGTTTCAACCATTTCATATGAGGAATGAATTGGACATATAAAGTGAGGGGTGGAGCCCGCTTAAGCTTCTCGATGCATCGGTAGGCCTCATGATACTAACTATTGTCATGGTACTAGTCCTTCAAAAAAATATTTGTAGTCTTAGCACAAGGCCTTAACTATGTGGTTGTGAGGTCTGGCATTATGCATTCCCTCATTTTGAAATTAGTTATTACATGTGATTACTCAACTAATAAAGCATCCATGTGCATGTTTATATTGTAATCATCTATTTATTTTTTCCATATTATGGTCAGGTTTTTTTTTAAAAAAAACATTAGTTTTTATTACACATCTTGCCTTAAAATATTATAGCATCTGCTAAATTATTTACCCTTATTTAGCATCTGACCTCAGCCCTAGGTTATGTATTATTTTCTATGGAATCCATGAAGTGTATTATGATTAATATGTATGGTTATACAATGGTAATAATGTAATTTTCAATAGATTATTTATGTTGTGTTGTATGTTAAAAACTATAGTGTACCTTTCACGAATGTAATCTATTTTCAAAGACTGTTAAATTGATCAGTAATTCTGAACTTGATTCCTTATATTTATGATAATGTATTAAAATAATGCACCATATCCAGGTAATTGGGGTTGGGGATTTAAAATCAACTTAATAATAATCCCCCAAATTTCATTAATTATCACGTAATAGTCACATTAAATCATTTGAAAACCTAGGTCATATTTTCTACGGAAGCGTGTTCATAACTAGAATTACCATAAAACCACAATGAAAATATATATTTTTTCTAATTCCTTAAATAAAATCATTTATTATTGAATATATTATATACATAAAGAAAATTACTAAACTCCGTCAAAGGTAATATATAACACTTTTTCAACAAATCATTAATTGTCTTAAAGGATATTAATTATATAAAGTTTAATTTATCTATATCAATCATCTATTTATCCAAAAAAACACAATTTTGTTAACATCATGAACATATTAATGGTTATCCTCACATAATGAAAATATAAACTTTTAGTCAATCACTATTCTAGTCCATCAATATGATTTATAATATTTTTTGAACTCCTTAATGGAAAATTACTATGATACAATAATTCAATGTTTCATGATTTTAGTACCGAAAATACCAATGATGAAAAATATAATTATTTCAATCCCAATAAAATAAACGCATCAATTATTATACCTTATTCAAACACCATTAACTAGGCCGTATAGTATTATTCACAAACACTTCTTTCCATTCATAAGTCATTTTTAGTCTCTTCAACCTTAGAAATATAAACATTAATCATATAATCTTGATTAGTCTCTTCATGATCTTTCCCTTTAGAACATTTATTTGAATAATATTTATAATTTCCACATTTTAAACATTTATTCACCAATGGTATCTTAAGGATTACATTATTTTTATCCTTTTCATTTACCAAACATTTCATTTTTCATAAAACATTACCTACATTGACATAATTTCTACACTTATTAAAGTATTATTGATCCTATATTAAATCAACATGGTGGATTCTTCCCACATTATTAACTCATAGGAAATTGAACCTTATATCCTTTATGGATTCCACTACCCAAACACTCTATGAACTCTGGATTTCTCATATTTTCTTAGACCAAGACTTGTTTAACGTTCAAGTTGTTTATCATGTATCGTCATAATAAATTAGTCATAATCACAATATCTTATACTCTAGTAATTATTCCATTTGGATTCACTCCAACTCATTGTCTATCATTTTCATTCTTAAAATAATTCCATTTCATTCCATTTATTTACTAAAACCAAAAAAAATAGTTATAGTATTAATAATCACAATGGGAAACCACCTATTCATAAAAAATGACATATTGTATTCTTAAATAATTAAAACTTCTCATCAATGTATTACATCATAGGTTTAGACAAGGTTACTCCTGGTCATAATTCAAATCAATAATTATGGTTTGTAAATATGTTGTGAATTTCCAAAGAATATCCCCAAATACTGTTATATAAGGTAAGAATCAATGCTCATTGTCATGAACAAGGGGATGATAAAATCAAGATAAATGTGACATTTTTAGAGTTATTACCACTAGGTACAAATATTCTAGAGCCAAATCCATATTTAATACCCAAATGGGAATTTCATTTATTATAAACCAATCAATAATTAATTTACTAAATTTCTAGTACATATTGTTTTACATTGAATCATCTATAGACTTACCCTCAGAAATATCCCTTGAGTTATCACTAATGTTTTTCTATCTTAGTTCCCAATATTTTACTAAAACCTTCCTATAATACCATATATAATGACGAAAAATTATTATATTTAGGTATTACATATTTTCATATGAATATTCATTATATTACATTAAATAGATAGCTGAGGATCATAATTTCATAGTGCCTTTGGGAAACAGACAGAAAAACATTTCGTTTCATAAAAGATACTCAATATATCTGATAATTATATTACCATACAAGACTCTTCTTAAACAAAACCTACTTAAAATCTTTATTCATAATCAAGGGAGAGGAAACCAATGAAAGGCTGAGCTCAAATTCTCAATATGGGTAAACAAGGGAGATACATAAGAAAAGCATGATCATAGGGGCATAAGAACAAGATTATATCATTTTGAAAACCATAACATTCATTTCGCTGATCATAATATTAATTCATAGAATAAATATTGGATGTTAATAAAAAATGAATCATATGAAATCAATGGCCATGAACCATGAGAACATTACATTGGAATTAAAAAAAAGAATATTTCACGAACATAAATATAAAAATTATTTTCTTAGTAGTTGATGGATAATTTCCATGACTATTATACTAGATTGGGATCACTCCCAAACCATCACAGTAGTAAATTAGCTCTCCCAAGACTACTATAGTGAAAAAATACCTTTATTGAAATGGTTTTACTATACATTCACTTATTGTTTTTCTCAAGAGATATCAACCATTACCCAAAGCATTAGAGGGATATATAGGTCCCACCAATCATTTTTATAACATAACCACCATCCATGTTTGAAAAATAACCACTCTCCATGGCTATAAATTAAAAACCATCACATATTGTAAACCATATATATATATATATATCAAAAGATTATAAAACATCCATCATATCAAAAACCCTGAATTTAAATTGTCTTTATAACACATTTATCTTATAAAATCATAAGAAACGAAATGGGTTTCATAAATAATTTCATCATAGAATATGTTATGGAATAAAAATGGGTCTCATAAACATCTATTCATGAAAAATATTAACTTCCAAAATAATGATTATGAATATTATCCTTCGATAATATACCAATTACAGAATAAATATGAACAGTGGATTTAATATTGGATGGAAAATGATTCAGAAAGATCACATGAACCATTTTTTAGAAAAATTGCATTTCCGCATTTAAAACAACTTTTTAAACCATAAAATAAATATTTAAATAATTGTTTAAAATAATATATAAATATTATAAATAAATGTTTTAAAAAATTGTTTTTCTTGATAGTATAGAAAATAAATTAATTTTTTACACTTTCAAATAAAAATTAATTTTAATTTTTTTAAATCTAAAAGGGAATTGTTTGGAAAATGATATAATGATTCTATTAAAATCATTTTTAAATATGTAAACTTGGGTAAAATTTTAATTAATAAATTATTTTTATAAGGATAAAAATATTTTTGAAAACATTTTTATAAAAAAATGGTTTTGGATTAAAACATCTTTTCGATAGAAGAGAAAAATAAAGGTGATTTTTAAAACAATCATTTCATGGAATTCAATATTACATAAAGATATGTAAATGGTTGAAAATATTTTATTCTTATGAAAATCCCATAATATAGTAAATTTCTAGAGTTTATTGAGTTATGGATTACAATATTGTATCATTGGAAGAAAAATCATGAAAAACCCTCGTAATGATGGGATTTTGACATAAAACATATACCACTTTGGTAAAATTGAATCAAAATGACAATGAAATAATAACATTCAATTAATATTATAATATCATGAAAATAAATAAATTCAAAATATTACATCTCAAATTATCAGAATATATGTTAAATAAAAGAATATATGAGACTAACATAATATATGTCTCAACGAATGCATATTGAGATAGAAATCCCTTAATTCTTTAGTATTTCATTATTCAAAAACCCTATAACAGAGATATACTTAATTTTATACATAAATAACCATAGTTTGAATGATAACTATATAAAAATAATTTTTTTGAAAATATATACACCATAAAAATGGGAAAACAAATTCTAAAAGGCATATGTCTCATAGATATAAAAAGTGAGATGAAAATTTCTTACCCTTTGTCTCAACATCCTTTTTACTTGTTCAAGACTCCAATATAATAAATGTAATTTTATAATAAATATTATGTATATATATATATATATCGAACATTGTATGATTTACATTTATCCTTTTATTACATGTTTATTAACAATTCCTTGTTAATGTTAAGTTTTGAGTAATAACTCCTTTGTATAAAATGAATGTTTTGGTTTGGTATTTTTTGTCCTCTTAATATTAAAATGGTTCCAAAATATTAATAATTTTAGCCATTATATAAATATAATATATATCCATTACATAAAAAATTTTCTATAAATTTTTTAGATATAAAATGAAATATTGAATTCATATAGATGGTTCGTCAAATATACATATGAATGTTGTTTCCATTTTTTTACTCAGAAAATTAATGAATGTTAAATAAAATACTCAATTTATATAATTTTTTAGGTCATATATATCACATTTTTTATGTAAAAATATAATTATAACCTTCCATGTAAATCATATATGATGAATGAATCATATCGCGTTATAATGTGGTAGTCTGTCATACACACAGAAAAAATTATCATATTATCACAGAATGGAATGTGACATGTTATATTTGATATAATAATTCCATAAGAATATTAATATCAAAAATATCATATATCTATATATATTATTTAAGATATAATTATATCCATCCTTGAGATATGGAAATGGGAAAATGAATGACATCAGTTTATAAGTTGGTGATCTGTCTTACAAATGAATGGTGATTTTATACCCCATTTGATGGAAGTGAAGAATTATTAAAGTTATTCCATTAAAAAATAACATATAATTATATGTAATATAATAATTTCATTATAATATCTTTTTTTAATTATAATGAAATGATTTTCGTATAAAATAAAATAAAATGCTCGGTTCGTGATGTTACCTCTATATTAGAAAACATCATTTGTTTTGCACAAAATGCCTTCCCATGGTAGATTTTTAAAAAACATAATGATTCTAGGATTATAAGATATATTTAATTCAGTGATAAGAGACGGTTGATTCCGATGCTTTCCGTCGGGGCGCGTGAAGGACCCCGGGACACCCTGAGAGGGGAGGGGTGAATCAGGGTGGCAACTTTTTCTTCTTAAAGTTGTGGATCTTGTTCCCACGTTGGCAGGAACTTATTAAACCTGTATGAAGGATATGATCAGGAATTAAACATTCACATGCAGAGAGATGAAACAACAATTTTTACTTGGTTCACCACTAAGGGCTACGTCCAAGGAGCATACGCCGACAGATTGTCGGTCGTACCTAAATCCACTATGCTTCACTAGCTGCGGATACAAATGTTCGGGTACAGACACTCTGTCCCAGGCTCACTGCCTTTACATAAGGTTTAGGGATAGCTCACTGCTTCCCTCGGGTCACTCCCGTTGACTCCCCCTGGCTCACTGCCGTTGGTGAAGTCTCACTCAGTTTATAGACGTGAAGGTCTCTTCAATAAATTTTGCATTGAAGTCTTTGCCTCTGCTCAGCACGAGACTCTGCTTGCATCGAAGTCCGGAAGAGATGCACTAGAACGCACAGAACCACTGAACTGGATAACCAAAACGTGCAGACAAACCTTACTGAGAAATATGCGAAACATCAACCATTTGCGCGCAAAATCATCCTATTGCGCGCAACATTTTCTTTTGGCGCGGAAAAATATTTCGCGCAAAAATCACCTTTTTCGCGCAACTCCAAATATTTCGCGCAAGCTCCTTTACGCGATCCTTTTCGCGCATCAGACCTCGGATCTTCTCTAAGCCTTCTTACCAGCCGAATGAAGGGGGTCACCTCATATTTATAGGCGACTGAGACCACTGCGCGCAAAATCCCCTTTGGCGCGGAAAAACTCTCATCTGGCGCGTAATCTTTCGCCCAGCCTATGTATGTCGCGCACAACCCTTATTTTCCGCGCAGCCCATGCCTTTTCCATCTTTCACCAAACTGA
This sequence comes from Viscum album, assembly GCA_963277665.1. NCBI lineage: Eukaryota > Viridiplantae > Streptophyta > Magnoliopsida > Santalales > Viscaceae > Viscum > Viscum album. The sequence goes on from OY728143.1 coordinate 1,024,909,854, forward strand.
TTCTGAAACAGCATTTGCGCGAAAAAACTATTTCGCGCATCCCGCTGTTTTCCGCGCCCAACTTAAGTATTTCGCACACATCCCTGATTTTCCGCGCAGCCCATGCCTTTGCCATTTTTCACCTCTCTGATTTCGAAACACTGTTTGCGCGAAAAACTATTTCGCGCATCCCGCTGTTTTCCGCGCCTAACTTAAATTTTTCGCGCAAGCCTCTTATATTTCGCGCACCACTTCCTTTTTCTGCGAAGATCCTTTTGCAGACAATCCATGTCTTCATTTTCCGATTTTGAGGCCCAAAAATTTGGCAAACACTGGGAAACAGCGCCACCTTCAAAACTGTTGTCTGCTTGAACTGTATGATCACTTTGCTGGAACACATTCGGAACATCCACTGAGGATTGACAAAAAACACAAACCATACACCAAATCATGCTTTGAAGAACCTGGTTCCAACAATCTCCCCCTTTGGGTTTGTTGGCAATCAGAATAAATTCAATAGATCTCCAACCATGAGCAAATCCAAAACGCAAGAATCAACTCAGCCAACACTCTAAGTCTACGTGAGCAATGCTCGGTGTAGAAAACAAGAGAGGAAGCTTGAATTGGGTCTTAGTGTTTTGAAATTCTCCATGACGCCCGATGTTATCCTTATTAAACTTCTCATCACAATCTTACACTTCCATCACAGAAGAATTTCTTGCCGTGAATTTCTTGCCTTGAATTCTCTTGCCGTGAATTTATTCCTTTCTCCCCCATTGACAATAAAACCAAAGACCGAAAAGTTTGTTCAACGTTCAGCTGAAGCCATACTCCCCCTGGATAGTATCTCCCCCATAAACCTGCATCACAGCCATAAGCAGATAAAAACAGTTAAAACAAATGGGGAGAGGGGAGTTTCGAAACCTCCTTATGCAGCAGGAGGTGGTTGAACACCTAGGTTCAACCGATGCTTTTCAAACACAGCTGCTGACAGTGGCTTTGTCAGGATATCAGCTACCTGCTTATCAGTTCCCACATGGTCCAGTCTAATCACCCCTTGTTCAACCTTTTCTTTGATGAAATGATACCGTATTTCAATATGTTTTGTACGAGAATGCTGAACCGGATTTTTCGTGAGATCAATTGCGCTTTTGTTATCACAGTAGATCACCATTGGCTGCTTTACCTCATCACCAATATCTGTTAATTGTTGCTTCATCCATAGCAGTTGAGTGCATGACTTTGTGGCAGATATATACTCAGCTTCAGCAGTACTAAGAGAAGTACTTTCTTGTTTCTTGCTCAACCAGCCAACACAATTATTTCCGATAAAGAATGCTCCACCACTGGTGGACTTTCTGTCCACAACATCGCCAGCCCAGTCAGCATCAGAAAATGCGGATAATTCACTATCCCTTCCTACAGCAAAGTATAATCCATACTTGTAAGTACCTTGAATATACCTCATTATTCTTTTCACTGCTGTCATGTGTTCCTCTTTTGGATTACTCTGAAAGCGGGCAGAAAGACATGTGGCAAAGACAATATCTGGCCGTGTCGCTGTCAGGTACAATAGGCTCCCAATAATTCTCCTGTACAGGGTGGGATCTACAGATTTCCCATCCTCATGCTTCCCAAGTTTGGTTCCAACTGCAATCGGAGTTGACATTGGTTTGGAGTCTTTCATGTTAAACTTCTTCAGCAGCTCTCTTGCATACTTTTCCTGAGAGATAAAAGTGTAGTATTTCCTCTGAGTCACTTGCAGTCCCAAGAAATATGTGAGCTCCCCAATCATTGACATTTCAAATTCTGATTTCATATGATTGGAAAATTCATCCACTGATTTCTGTTTGCTGCCACCAAATATAATGTCATCGACGTAAACAAGAACCATGAACTGATCTTTTGGAGAATTCTTCACATAGAGATTGTGATCAACTCCTCCTCTTTTGAATTCCAGCTTTTTGAGATACGAATCTAGTCTAGAATACCATGCCCTTGGTGCCTGTTTTAATCCATAAAGTGCTTTCTTTAGCTTGCAGACCTTTGATTCATCAGCACCAAGAAGAAAACCCACTGGTTGTTCAATGTAGACTTCTTCTTCGAGTACACCATTTAAGAATGCTGTCTTGACATCCATTTGATATAATTTATATCCTCTTTGGAGAGCCATGGAAAGGAATAGCCTGATTGACTCCAATCTAGCCACTGGAGAAAAGGTTTCTTCAACATCAACACCTTCAATCTGAGAATACCCTTTACATACCAGTCGAGCCTTGTTTCTGATAACATTGCCATGCTCATCAAACTTGTTCTTGAAAATCCATTTGGTGCCAATCACATTGTGACCTTTGGGTCTCTGGACCAAATCCCACGTCTAATTTTTGTCAATCTGATCTAACTCTTCATTCATGGCTTTCACCCAGGATTCATCCATTGCAGCTTCTTCAGATGAGGTTGGCTCTACAACTGATAGAAATGCAGAAGGTGTGTTATTTCTCATCCTCCTTGTTTGAGTGGGTGCATTCATGTCCCCAATTATGTTGGATGGATCAATCTCAGCTCTTCGGTTTCTCCTGAGAGATTCAGTAGCATTCTTTTCAGCTATAGGTTCTTCTTCTGATTCTTCTTCTGAGTCAACATCATGATGTGACTGCTGAGAGTTTTGAACAACTTCCTCTATCTCTGTGTTTGTGTTTTCTTCACGTTCACTTTCTTCCTGATTGTCCACCACATCCGCATATGGCGTCCTTGAAGCATTTGTGGTTTTCTCTTCAATTATCTTAACATCACTGCTTACCACAATCTTCCCCAAGCGTTTATTGAAACACTTGTAAGCTTTACTGTTCATTGGATACCCAAGAAAAATTCCTTCATCAGCATTGTCAGCATACTTTCCTTGGTTTCCTTTGTTGATTTCCCAGATCTTCTCCATTAAAGTAACTCCTTTCCTCTTCGCAATATGACATAGTATGGCCCAGATAGCCACAGAATTGACACTTCATGTGAGGGAATGCCTTCACACCTGAATTTCTCCTCATACCTTCATCCCTGTGAGAGTAGTTGAACTGCCTATCATTTCTAAATGTTTGATGGTAATTGTCAGTTATCCTTCTAGTTTGGATTGAGGGTTCCTTTTTCAGCACTTCAGAAAATGTTTCAACATGTTCAACCTTCGTTTTGTCTTTCTTTTGAATTTCTTCATTTCCAGCAGTTGATGTCTCAACTTCACATCCAATTCCACGCTTTCCCATGCAGGCGGGTCTCTGAACGCTCAAGATTTTTTCAACTCCATCAGAACCACATTTAGCTCTTGCCAATAATTCAGCATCTGAGAGTCTTCTAGGTTGTATTTTCTTCCTTGATTCTTTTGAAAAAGATTTGGTCTCAAGTTTACTCCTAAGAGTAACAATTTCCTCCTCAAGACCCTCAGTAGTCTTGGACTTTTCTTCCAGTCTTGAGGTGAGGTCATTGAAGACCTTTCCCTGCTCTTCAATTCTTATCTTAAGATCCAATACATCATCATTGCTTTCAATGATTTTAGACTGAACTTTCACAAACTCTTCCAGACGTTCAATTTCAGCTTCAAGTTCATCAACATATTCTGATGACTCTTTGACCATTTCCTTCCACTTATTACATTTCTTACATTTACTCTCAATCTTGGAGAAAGCATCCTTAATTTGAACCTTTGGATTATCAAGGGCAGTACTCTGATTATCTATGCCTTTATTGATTGAAGAATCTGATATTTCAGTGGTAGCCATCATGGAAGCATGTTTTTCAGTTTTAAATTCTGGTTCTTCTTCCTCACAAAATTCAATATCATCATCTTCTTCCTCACAGACAAAGCTCTTCCTCTGCATTTTCTTTCCAGATTTGAAATCACCCTTTTTGAAAAACCTTTTCCGGGGCTTTTCAATGTCTTCAGCTTCGCTCTCATCATTATCCAACTTTCTTTGGCACTGAGAGGCAATGTGCCCAACTCTTCCACAACGGAAACATGCAAGAGGTAACTTACCTCTAAATTTACCTTTACCCTTTTTCAGCTTCTTCGCGATGAGGGAAAGAATTTCTTTTTCTTCGTCATCAGCACCACTACTGTCTTCTGAAATTTTCAGTTTGTCCATGGCTTTGAATGCCATTTCTTTGCTCACACGAGTCGTGGAATCTTCAGGTTTGACTCTCATCTCATATGCCACTAAACTACTTAACAAATCATCCAGAGAATGTTTGGATAGATCTCTTTCTTCGAGGACTGACACCTTTGCATTGTACATGGGAGGAAGTCTTCTCAATATTTTCTTAACGATATCAATGTCTTTGATTTCTTATCCAAGACCTCGAATTGCTCCCACTACTTCAGTAATTCGATTAAAAAATGAATCTGCATTTTCATTGGGATGCATCTTTAGGTCGTCAAACCTGTTATGTAAAACCTGAAGTTTTGCCTCCTTTACCTTGCTATCTCCTTCATAAATGTTTTCAAGTTTATCCCACATAGACTTTGCTGATGTGCAACTCATCACATTTAGATATATCTGATCAGAAAGAGCTGCGGTGAGTGCATTTTGAGCTTTAGCATCTGCATCAAGAATTTTCCTGTCTGTGTCAGTCATAGCCAGTCCTGTTTGATCAGTGACTTGTATTCCTTGCACAATAGAAAACAAAACTTCCATTCCAAGAGATCTTAGATGAGATCGCATCCTATTCTTCCAGATCTGAAAATTATTTCCATCAAAGAGAGGGACTCCCCTCACATTGGCTGCATTCTCCATGGCGACAAAGGATAGATTCAAGACCAGCAACCTCCCTCTGATACCACTTGAAGGACCCCGGGACACCCTGAGAGGGGAGGGGTGAATCAGGGTGGCAACTTTTTCTTCTTAAAATTGTGGATCTTGTTCCCACGTTGGCAGGAACTTCTTAAACCTGTATGAAGGATATGATCAGGAATTAAACATTCACATGCAGAGAGATGACACAACAATTTTTACATGGTTCACCACTAAGGGCTACGTCCAAGGAGCATACGCCGATAGATTGTCGGTCGTACCTAAATCCACTATGCTTCACTAGCTGCGGATACAAAAGTTCGGGTACAGACACTCTGTCCCAGGCTCACTGCCTTTACATAAGGTTTAGGGATAGCTCACTGCTTCCCTCGGGTCACTCCCGTTGACTCCCCCTGGCTCACTGTCGTTGGTGATGTCTCACTCAGTTTATAGACGTGAAGGTCTCTTCAATAAATTTTGCATTGAAGTCTTTGCCTCTGCTCAGCACGAGACTCTGCTTGCATCGAAGTCCAGAAGAGATGCACTAGAACGCACAGAACCACTAAACTGGATAACCAAAACGTGCAGACAAACCTTACTGAGAAATATGCGAAACATCAACCATTTTCGCGCAAAATCATCCTATTGCGCGCAACATTTTCTTTTGGCGAGGAAAAATATTTCGCGCAAAAATACCCTTTTTCGCGCAACTCCAAATATTTCGCGCAAGCTCCTTTACGCGATCCTTTTCGCGCATCAGACCTCGGATCTTCTCTAAGCCTTCTTACCAGCCGAATGAAGGGGGTCACCTCATATTTATAGGCGACTGAGACCACTGCGCGCAAAATCCCCTTCGGCGCGGAAAAACTCTCATCTGTCGCGTAATCTTTCGCCCAGCTTATGTATGTCGCGCACAACCCTTATTTTCCGCACAGCCCATGCCTTTGCCATCTTTCACCAAACTGATTCTGAAACAGCATTTGCGCGAAAAAACTATTTCACGCATCTCGCTGTTTTCCGCGCCCAACTAAAGTATTTCGCGCACATCCCTGATTTTCCACGCAACCCATGCCTTTGCCATTTTTCACCTCTCTGATTTCGAAACACAGTTTGCGCGAAAAACTATTTCGCGCATCCCGCTGTTTTCCGCGCCTAACTTAAATTTTTCGCGCAAGCCTCTTATATTTCGCGCACCACTTCCTTTTTCTGCGAAGATCCTTTTACAGACAATCCATGTCTTCATTTTCCGATTTTGAGGCCCAAAAATTTGGCAAACACTGGGAAACAACGCCACCTTCAAAACTGTTGTCTGCTTGAACTGTATGATCACTTTGCTAGAACACATTCGGAACTTCCACTGAGGATTGACAACAAACACAAACCATACACCAAATCATGCTTTGAAGAACCTGGTTCCAACAGCGCGCGCGCGCATCCGTTCCGTCTGCGGAGGGGGACGCGCGACGCTTGCTTTTGCCCCGCATTCCCACTTCCAAAGGCGGGCGGCATTCGCTCCTTATTCAGGGACGTCTGCTCCTTGATCGAAACAGGATGATGGGATGTCGGTTCTTCCTTCTGGGGATTCCTCCTCAGAAATCGTCACCTAGTCCGGGTCTCCCTTATAGATTTAATACGTAGTTCGTGAAACTCTTCCCAATGCCATGTTCCCATGGTCACCGGTTAATTACACCGCTTCTGTCAGGACATTCCAAAGGGTCCAGTCAGGGCAGCAACCTTCAATCGGGGGAGTAGTCACGTTGAGGCATCAGTAGAGTGTCTAGATGATGGGGATCATGGCATGTGTGTCTGTTATCACTGGTCACAGGGCTTCTCGAGGGCGTGGAAACCCGAGGCATCCCACATCGAGCACGGGGAATTATGTGTCATAGACACATATATGAGGTTTTCCTTAGCTTCCCATGTTTAACATAGGGTATGCCGTGAGTTTAACGTCTAGCGGAGACGGATCAACCCAACCAAAGCATTAGCTAGGATAGATCGGATTGAGGGACCCTCCTTGAAGGGGTGTCGATACCGGGGCCAGCCCATGGGCGGCTGTGAAGTTGAGCGTACCAACATGGTCTCACCAGGATAAGACGGTTCAGGCGAGAATCAGGATGGGTGATAGGTGGATGAACAGAGTGGGGGGAGAGTGAAATGGGACCATCGCAGGTGGCGATAGTGAAGTTGGGCTTGAGCCTTGACGGGGCTTCGTACGTATCCCTGTGGCAGGGAATCAAAGTCTGCGTAGTTCGGGATGGTGCCGGTAAACCGACGTGAAGGTGGACCTTGGATCGATGGGTGGTGGGCTTGAGCCTCTGGAAGGCTTCCTACGTACCATGCCTTGACACGGATCAATTACCTCGTAGTTCGAATGGGTTTCGTCAGTGAACCGACGTGAAAGTAGACTCGTGGGTCCACTAGTGGTGGGTTTGAACCTTAGGAAGGATTCCTACGTACCATGCCTTGACATGGATCAAAGTCCCCGTAGTTCGAACGATGGAATACAGTTTAACGTCTTGCAGGACGATAATGAACCATGACGTGAATAAATGACGGGCGGTGGGTGTCGGCGGACCAATGTAAATAAGGGACCTTGGTCCAATGGGATATGGGCTTGAACCTCGGGGAGGCTTCCTACGTACCATGCCTTGACATGAATCAAAGTCCTCGTAGTTCGGATGAAAATGGGGGCTTGGCACACTAAATAGGAGACGGTTTGGGCCAATGATTGTTGGGCTTGAACCTCAGAGAGGCTTCCTACGTACCATGCCTTGACATGGATCAAAGACCTCATAGTTCGGGTTGGGGAATACAGTTTAACGTCATGCGGGACGGGGGTGAACCAACGTGAATGTGGTCAGGACGACCGAATGGTGGGTTTGAACCTCGTAGAGGCTTCCTACCTACCATTCCTTGACATGGATCAAAGACCTCGTAGTTCGGGTAAGTGTGCAGTTTAATGTCATGCAGGAAAAAGGGGGGGTCTTACAGTTTAACCTCATGCTGGACGAGGGCGAAACTCGACGTGAATGAACGACCAAGCAAGGTGGCTTCGTCGGTGAACCGACGTTAAGATGGACCTTGGTCCAATGAGTGGTGGGCTTGAACCTCTTAAAGGCTTCCTACGTACCATGCCTTGACATGGATCAAAGACCTCGTAGTTCGGGTTAGTCACAACGGCTTGCCGTCGGACTAGAATTGTGGTTTAACGTCGTGCTGGACGTAGGTAGAACATGACGTGAATTGGATGATGGGTGGGATTGAACCTTGTGGAGGCTTCCTACGTACCATGCCTTGACATGGATCAAAGACCTCGTAGTTCAAATAGGATGGGTCGCAATGGCTTGTCGTTGGACCGGAATGCAGTTAAAGGTCTTGCTAGATGAGAATGAGACCCGACGTGAATGAACGACAGGTGGGCTTGAACCTCATGGAGGCTTCCTACGTACCATGCCTTGGCATGGATCAAAGTCCTCGTAGTTCGCTTGTATGGGTCGCAACGACTTACCACTGGACCGGAATGAAGTTTAATGTCGTGCTGGACGGGAATGAGACCCGACATGAATGAACGACGGGTGGGCTTGATCCTCATGGAGGCTTCCTACGTACCATGCCTTGACATGGATCAAAGTCCTCGTAGTTCGATAGGATGGGTGGTCAGGGTCGGTGCTCACTCTAAGCCCACGTGAGTCATGCTCGGTGTGAGAAACAAGAGGTTGCAAGGACCTGACGATCACGTCGCGAAGGATGCGTCCGTGAGAAGCGAAGAGGGGCTTACGCATTAGGCGGCCCATGGTGCTCGGACTTACTCCAGGATGGAGGCCCATGGCGTGACAAAGTGCGGGAAAGATGGACCTTGGTCCAATGATGGGAGGTGCCTCGTCCCCTATCACGCCCTCCACTGACCTTGGTAGTGGGGAAGTACGGAGATGCAGAGGTGCAGCCATCCGTTGAGGAACTAGGGTCGCCCTTCTGTTACGAACATACGCCACTCCGACAATGAGGATCTCATCCCATGTGAATGGGTGATTCCATTCCCGTGGAGATTAGCAGTGTAAAGAATGTTCGAGTTGGGGGGACCCTTCGTGAGGGGCATGAGGTCGGGTCATAGTTTAACGTCATGTGTTGAGAACGTGGTGCTTGGCAGTTTAACGTCCTGCAGCTCGGACGGGGTGGGTTCACTACACACCCCTAGGACTTACATAACCGGTACCATTGGGTCCTTGGGGAAGGGAAGGTACCAGTAAGGCCATGGTTAAGGGGGGTCGTGGAACGAACCACCAAGGGGTCCACGTTAGCATGGCAATGCGAAGAAGCAGTAGCCGTTAGCGTGCCAATGCGAAGAAGCATTAGGCGAAGCAACGCTACGGGTGGTATTGTCCATGGGACTTTGAAATCACATCGTGCGAACCTGGAGGGTCGCACGGGAAGAGTAATTGCTAAGAAAAAGAGTGTGTTTCGCGAAGTGGAGTACCTTGGCCTTATCATGGGGCATAGGTGTGGGTGGAAGGTGCTTCGCGAAGTGGAACAGTGTTCACGGAGCACTGCCTCACGAGGGAGTGGTGCCTCGCGAAGCAAGGTCCTGCGAAGCAGTGTGCTTCGTGAGGTGAAGCGATCCTGCCTTAGCATAGGGATCACTAGTACAGGTTGGGTGTTTCGCGAAGAATAAACGCTTCGCGGCTGCCCGGGTCCCCTTGGGAATCCCCTTCCTTCGCGAATGCCCTTGAGCTTCGCGAAGGGCATCCCTCTCGGAAGAGGGGCACAAAACGGGACAAAGCAGAGGCGTCTCGCGAAGTAGAAGTACCTCGTGGAGCTCATGATTCCCGGGGAAAAGAGTGCTTCACGATTCGGGAGAGGAGAAGCCAAAAGGTCGGATTGTCCCTCCGGGACTCAGGGGGAGTCCAGTATTTATAGGGAAGGGGCGCCGCGAAGCAGGTCTCGCGTGCCGCCTTCGGTGCTTCGCGGCGCGCTCGTGAACGTCAACGTCATTCGCAGAGCATTAACGCCTCAGGATCTTCATGGCGGCTCGCGAACGTCAAATTCCTTCACGAAGTTTTACTGCCTTTGGAGCTTCGCGGCGGCTCACGAACGTCAAATGCGTTCGCGGAGAATTACGGCCTCTGTAGCTTCGTGGGGCCGCCATGGTCGGGGCGCTTCGCGGCGGGGCTTCGCGTGGGTGCTTCGCGGTGGTGCTTCGCGAGGCAGCGCGCCAGGGTTCTTTTTCTTTCCTTCCTTGCAGGCCATATTTTTGGCTCCAACAAATGCCCCCCCCCCAGACTTGGAGCCACGGAGGGTGAAGGGTCGAAGTCTGAGGGAAAATCGCCAAAATTGTCAGTGGTTCGCGAAGCTGCTTCGCGAAGGGGACCCGTGGTGCTGACCGGGGCCAAAGATCCGGACGCGCCGTGATGCTCCGGGGTCGCCGCCTTTAAATAGGGGGTCGATCACTCTTTTGTCTTTACGTGCCTTCCTTGTCTTTTTGTGCTCTCGACTTCGCGAACCTCCGCGTACTCCGCGACATCCCTTCGCGAATCAAGCTTTGCGGCGAACTGCGGGTCTCCAACTCCGCGTCCGCGCCAAGAGAACCTCTGCTTGTCGGCCTTGGCCAGACTTCACAGCTTGGTCTCACGACCGATCTTCGCGGTCCGGCTTCATGATTCAGCTTCGCGGTCGAGCTTCGCGATCCAGACGAAAGAATTATTTTCTGAGGGCCAAAGTTAAAATGGCCCATCAAGAGGCTGTATTGGGGGTCCTTGCAGATGCAGCTTGTCGAGATGAGATGGCCAACTGTCCAGGCTTGGGGGAGATGATCCGGAGCCACTCGGATCACACTTCTTTGACAGATCTGCTATCGTAGGGTCAGAAGGATTACCCGCAGTGCAAGAAACTGCCGTTGTATGGCTTCGGGCTGAGGGATGATGTCTTTATCCCTGAGGTGAATAGGGATGAACCAGCTTTCTGGTTCAGGAGCACACCATGCCAGCACCAATGGTTCAGGGCGGCCGATGGTCATGTGTGGGAGGACTTCACACCCGTCACTGCTGACTGTCTCTACAACCATGTGAACGACATTGACGGGAAGCCACTGCAACCGGAGACTTCCCCTCCCCTCTATCGTACCATGCTGAAGGCGGCTTTGCAGGATTCGAAGAAGGGATGGTCCGATGAGTGGGACCTGCGCCAGGGCGGCATCTTTACTGATGACTGGGCCTGGGCCTACTGGGTAGGCGCCTCATGCGAGGAGTTCGGGGTCGAGCTGAGGACAGTGGGGTTGTATGAGGCGGCATGGGCCTCCCAATTCCACATTTACCAACCGAAGCAGCTAACGCCAGAGTTGCTGAGTAAATGGTCATCTAGGACCAACACTTTTCACCTGCATCACGGGGAGGTGGGCATCAGCTTGTGGGATGTCCACCAGATTTCTGGGGTCCCAATCTTGGGGGCCATGTATGACGAATTCCTCGCCGTTGTCAGCGCGTGGGGAGATGCGGAGCAAATTCTTTGACTGGCGTCGACACTGATGGAACTTTTCCCTGGAGAGGACAAGGAGGCAGTGAGGGAAGTCCACTTCCGGAGGTGGTTCAAATGATTCCTGAAATTCCCAGAGAATCGAGAGTTCCCCCCGAGGCCCCAAACTTGTCCAAGGGCGGCCCAACGGGGCAAGGGGCACTCGTATTGGCGGGTCCTGGAGGACAGCCAATGGAAGACTTGGGGTTTCAGTGTCAGCACTGAACAACAGCTGATAGTCAGACTGGCGGCGTTCATCGCGGCTCTCATCTGTGGTTGGATCCTACCGGTCAGGGATACAAGCATGGGGGTACGACCCAGCTCGTTCATCATGGCGTCGATGTTGGCCATGGGGAAGTGGATCAACCTGGGGATCCCGATGCTCACCAAACTATACAGAATGCTACGGCATATTAGCGAGGGCAAGAAGCCGCCAAGGATATGCGGGCCCTTCCACCTCCTGTATGGGTGGATCACAGCGCATATCAGGGGGATTTACGAGTATCCAAACCCCATTTCGCCGCCAGGATCGAACATCCGCCCCTCCATCCTGAACGCGGTCGGGAGCTTCCTGTTCAAACTGGCCATTCCAATGGTGCTGAATCGGGTGTGGAGGGCGGAGGAGTTCAATTTCCATCCCTTCTCGTTGCCGACGGGGATGCTTACTGACAACGGACGGGGAACAGAAGAACATCGGGCTTACCTCCTGGCCTTCCGAGGTGGAGTTTTGGTGGCACGAATAGATCGTGAGCCGCTCTATGAACCGTGCACTCCGCATCGGTTTGCGAGGCAGTTTTGGTGCCTCCAGTGGTTGACCCCGCAGGTCTACTAGGCGGTGTGTCATGAGGAGCACCTGTGTGTGATGAGGCATCTGTGGCTCATGTTCACACAGGAAGATGGGAAGATTCGGATTGCATTGCCTCCGTCCACCATCACTTTAGGATTGGTGAAGGAGTACGCCATCAGTTGGGAGGATGCTTACCTAGTAGAGATGCTGAAGCAACCAACTATTAGGGTCAGTGACGGTGGGACTCCTCTATCTCGAGGTCGGGGTCAGCGGGCAGCTAGGGCCACTCACGGTGGCGGGGCTTCCATGGCGGCGAGACCCACACCGGACGAGGGTATGGCAGCAGCGGTGGATCCGGTGATTCCAGAAGAGCAGGGTCATCCGGAGGGGCGGCTACCGAGGGGATTCTATAGGATATCCACTCAGGCTCCGGGGAAGCGACTTCGTCACATTGACATGGTAGAGGATGATGTCTTCCCGGAGGCTTGGGACATTTGGGATTTCAACCGGCAATTCCTCAGCCCACCTGAGATATGGGCTCACCTGAATCGCCTCGGGATGGAATTACCGGGCATAGGCCCAGTTCGGGAAAGATTCATGGCGTCTCCGGAGGAGGCAGAATAGTACCTGGATGAGCTGGAGGATTACGTCCATTCCAGTGGTGTCCCTTGCCCAATGACAGACCGGGTGAGGGTACTGTTGAATCAGACGGTCCCCCCACAGTTATCGGCTGCCGATTTGAGGGAGCGCTTCCCCTTGCCGGAGGAATCAGAGGACTCCTCTCGGGAGGATGAGGCTGGAGGAGGGAGCCCGTTGGAGGAGGGCGAGGTCGGAGACCAAGGCTCAGAATCCGACGATTTCGCAGAGGCTCTCGAGGTAGCATTACGAACTTCATTCCCTATGATCTGTTCTTGGGTCCCTATGGATTTCTCACCGATTTTTGAGCCATTCTGGAGGAACTTGTTCACAGGCCTCGTTCTCGCTCCTTGGCGGGTGATGATGCGGGGCCCTCAGAACCCGTGCCTATGGCTGCGTCCAGTTCTGCGTCTGGTGGGACTAGGGCGCCCGAGGTGTCTTCTCCGGAATCTCCAGATCTTCCAATAGTATAAGGGGGGCCTCGTCTCGGGGTCCTGTCAGTACCGGCTCAAGAGCAGTGCTCGGAGGTTGATCTCCGTAAGTCTCTTCCACTGGTCTCCTCGTTGTCACATGTAGACCATGCCAACTAACGTTTATGTCTCTCTGTCGTAAAGTTCTTCGACTATCGTGGGCCGCTGCGGCAAGACTGGTCGGGATGTCTGGTGGCATCCCTCCTAGGGGCATGCCGGTGATGGTGGCAATAGTCCCTCCATCTCCTCAAGCTGCGACGCACATTATCACTGGCGGGTCCACCAGCAGGGCCGTACCCGAAGTCATTGAGGTGGACTCCGAGGAAGAGGATCAACCGGTTGGTCCCAGTTCTGTCGTGCCTGCTTCGGCGCCAGGTGTCGCACTGGATTCAACACCGGATGTTGATCCTGCCGAGGATTTCCTGCGGGCGTATCCCGCGTACGAGCCTGCCAATCGCGCAGACTGGGACAAAACGGCCTCCGACGAGGAAGACAGCAGCATAGTCTGCCGCTGGTCGTGGAAGCTGATTGCGCGCTTTATCAAAGACACTCCCCAAGCACAATGTCTAGCCGAAATGGATAGGCTTCGCTCACGGTTGCGCGAACTGTGTGCTGGGGGAGTGGATGCCCGACGTCCTTATGCACTCATCCGAGATCTTATGGCTGAGAAGATCCGGGAGCATGATCGTGGGATCAGCGTGGGCTGGCAGTGGAGGAAAGCGACCAGCATTAAGAAGCTCCAGGAGGCTGAAGGCGAGGTTCAACAGATACAGACCCGGGCAGACGAGCCTTCAGCCTCTCTTGACGCACAATCTGAGCAGGTCTCACGGTTGAAGGCCCAGCTGGCAGAGGCAGAAGAGCATATGAGGCAGACCTCTGGAGAGATGGCTGTCGTTCATGCTGGCGTGGAGAGGGCCAAATCCAGAACTGACGAACTGCGCCCCTCCGCTATTGAGGAGGAGCGAGAGTTAAATCAGTGGCAGCAAGCCTTGGATGCCACAAGCCAACGAGTGGCGGAGCTGCAACACTCTTTTGACGGGGTTAACTCGTCCGTGGGGGGAGTCGACCCCCGAGTATTGTAACAAACCCAAAAACATTTTATTGGTACTTTCGTGCTTTGAATTTTTTTTCTTATTTTCTTTGAATGCCTTAGCACGCACGATTTCCATGGTTTGAATTGCCTTGTTACATCCCTACAATGTTTGCGGGACGTTTGGTGACAATTCCCCAATCACACGTGGGTCGAGCCCAATGTGAGAAACAGGAGATAGTTGCCCTCTCATCCCACCTAACGTAGGAGTGGGGATCATGCTCTGCGCATCCGGGATTCGGATTACCAGTCCAGATTCCCGAATGATGGGAGAGGCCTGATCGGAGAAGGAATTTCTAGGATAACCGACTTACCGCTTCTTCAGCGTGCTCTTATGCACGAACGGGGCAACGCCAGGGGCGCTGAAATTGGTCCAAACAGATGGAAATGGGAAGCGTGAATCACGATACCCAAGATTCAGAACACTGTGGGGGCGGCGTGACAATAAGGGATAACCGTTAACCTTGGAGGAGAAGCGGTATCCTTACTGCGTTAGCTTGTAATGGAGACAACAAATGAGGGTCGACCGTTGACCATGTTCGAAACATGGGACCATGTCACAAATGTTGTCGATCAATCCTTCGGGACGTTGGCCCAGGACAGTTGGCGGACCATAGGTCGAGCATCCATACTGTTAGGGGGTCCTTCCAAACATGACCAGTTTTCCGGGACGTTGGCCCAGGACGGTAGGTGAGCCGATGCGGCATGAGACCAGGCCGTTAGGGGGGTCCCTTCAGACATTAAAGGGGACGAGGGTCCGAATAAGGGGCACGCAAAGTGTGGGAAATGGAGTGATGGTTTGTCCGAACAGAATCCAACACTCAGGTAGTTACACCACCGTAGTGGGAGTACGCCATATGGGTGCATTGGTTTGATCATGGATCATTCCTTGTTTCAGTCAGGGCCTCTCTGGCGAGGGGATCTGTCACTTCCCAATGGGATCTTGGGGCATACTGAACTTATTCAGGGTAGAACCACAGTTTAGTGTCATGCACCGAGGACATATGGACTCCTGTAGTTTAAAGTCATGCAGGACGATGAGAAGCCTAGCCGTGTTGGTACACATCCCGCCAGAACTACTAAACCCACGTGAGTCGTGCTCGGTGTGGGAAACAAGAAGTAGTGGTGGGAATTTCCCGACATATAAAGGAGAAGGTTAGAGCGAAGGGACGCTCGGTGAATACCGGCCCAATGACACTAACACGATCATTCAGTGCACCTAGACGCGCGAAGAGAAAGAGCCGAGTATGATGGAATTCCATTTGAACATGAGGAAGTGGAAATGTGTCAATCATGGAGCTCGAGATTCAGATCACGATAATGGCGGCATGAAGATGGAGGATAACTGTTGACCGTGGAGGAAACACAGCATCCATATCGCGCTAGCCTAGAATGGGGACAGACAAATGACGGTCGACCGTTGACCATGTTCGAAACACGGGACCATGTCACAAATGTTGTGAAATATCTGTGCGGACGTTGGCCCGAAACGATTGGGGGGCCCTTAGGTCCAACATTCATGGAGATCCCTTAAGCCTGGTATCCATGTAGTCCGGGGGTCCTTTTGGATGTGGAAGAGGATGAGGATCCGAATAGCGGGCTCACGAAGCTGGGTCGTGGGACGAAGTGACTGTTCGTATGAATCTTCCACACTTCGGGCTCTTTGTCGAAACACATCTGAAGACGACAACTAGACGTATTAGGGGGAGGGATCAGGTTCTTTTCCCATCGTGAGATCTTAGTTTATGGTCGTAGAATTCGGACCATAGTTATGCTGGGCCCGCAGGGAAATGCCCGGGCGCTCCTACGTATCTCATAAGGATGAGAATCAAGCCTCACGTAGTTCTGGAGGGTGACATGGTAAGGTACCAATGCCAAGGGAAAAGGGGAGTGCGGCCATGGCCCTTGCACTAAAAGAAGCGGAATTTGATAAATCTTGTTTGTTCTTCAAGGTGAATGGTTTTTTTTGTGAAGCGACAAACCTAAAATAGTAGGTCGTGGTGTCGCCACAAAGATCAAGCCGTGATGGGCGTTGACAAATGGCATGGCACGTGACCAATACCCAACGTGATGTCCTCTGCAACGAGGTCATCAAAATGCAGTGCCGTTTTTCGTCGTGCGGCCAGGATGATAATATCACAGTTTAGGGTCGTATGATAGGACCAAGCATGCATTTTATCGTCATGCAGCGCAGACGTAGCGGAGATGATGCTAGGCGGGCAATGTGCACAGTGTTATAAAACAAAATTGATGGATACATGATCCCACATCACATTGTACGCCATTCAGAGAGGGAAACCTGAGGCCGAGGGGCCTATATAGAGGTAAGAGGCGAAACATAGGGGGGAGACTGGCTCCCCAAATGGGATGGACCCAACAAGGAGTCCGAGCGGTCCTACATATCCCATTAGGATGGGAATAAAGCTGAACGTAGTCCCAGATGGATCTTAGTTTATGGTCTTAGAGCTCGGACCGTGGGAGTCCCCAAGGACGCCATATTGCAGCTTTGTCCCCCTGACATGCAAAGGTGCACTGAGGGATAGCGCCAAAAGTGTCGAGATTCCACCTGGACATGATGGGGTAGAAAATGATGTGTATCGTGCAACCAACATTCGAGGACTGAAGGGGCTACCGTGACGATAGAGGAATACTACTGACCATGTTCGCAATACAGCATCCTGTCGCGTTAACCTGAAATGGGGACAAACAAATGAGAATCGACCGCTGACCGTATTCGCGACGCAGGATTTTATCAATTTGTTGTCCAAAACCCTCAGGGGCGTTGGCCCGTAACGGTAGGAGAGCCCTTGGGCGTAGTATCCAGGCCGTTCTTGGGGGTCCCTCCGGGTGTGAAAGGTAATGGAAGCCCGAATGGAGGGGAACACGAATCTTGAAAAGTGGAAGGAACTTGATCAAGTTGAATCTGACACTCTTGGTCCTAGACCAGAGTACTCTTAACACATGGGTTGGTAGCTGCAAGGAGTCAAGGGACTCAACTTGAGGGTGATCGAGAGATGGTAGATTCCCGGGAAAAGGGGGCATGGCGCCCAAAACCTTGTATCATACCTACATATCCCCCTCCTGGCGAGGGATGGGCCAAGTGGCCTAGGTGACCGGGAGATCAGGAGATCTCTAAGAGGTGAGGCTGGACCCGAATCTTGAACATTCAGGTGGTCCTACGTACCCCATGAGGATGGGAATCAAGCCACATGTAGTTCTGAAGGGTGCCTTTTAATGTCATGCTGGACAAGGAATGGGAGGGCTAACCCTCAGAGCGGGGGTGCACGTGGTGCAGCTATTTCAAACCCGACGTGAATGAGTACATAGTCCTACACTACGCCACGCAGTCCCGTAGTTGGGGTCCTGAAGGCAGGACCAGAGAGGTGAACTTGCTGAACTCAAGCTGGACCCAAAGACAAGGGGTCTGGGCATTCCTACGTATCCCATTAGGATGGGAATAAAGCTGAACGTAGTTTCAGATGAGAATCTTAGTTTATGGTCTTAGAGCTCGGACCGTGGATGGTTACAGCTCCCCGAATAAGCACAGGTGTCAACCCAATCCCTAAGCCCACGTGAGATAAACTCGGTGTGGGAAACAAGGGGGGGAAGATCCTTATCGCAATACTTGGGGCGCCCATCGAATGGGAGTCTGCAGAGAGCTCCGAAGGACACCTTTGACATGGCTTGTTCTACCAATGCGCAGACGTGCACGGAGGAAAAGTACAAAGAGTTCCGAGATTCTACTTGGACACGGTGAAGTGATGAAGGGTGTGAATTGTGCACCCGACATTTTGGGCCTAATGAGTTGGCGTGGTGATAGAGGAAAACCGTTAACCAAGGTGGAAACACAATGTCCATATCGCATTAGCCTGAGGTGGGAACAACAAACAAGCATCGACCGCTGACCATATTTGAAACGTGGGATTTTATCGATTTGTTGTCCAAAACCCTCGGGGGCGTTGGCCCGTAATGGTAGGAGAGCCCTTGGGCGTAGTATCCTGGCCGTTCATGGGGGTCCCTCCGGGTGTGAAAGATGATGGAAGCCCTGATGTAGGGATACACAAAGCCTGGAAAGCGGGTGCGGACGTGTTGAAGTAAAGCTTGGCATTCCAGGTAATAAACCAGAGTACTCTTAAGCACATTGGTGAACCACCGAAAAGGGATCGACGAAACAGCTCAGTAGGGGGAGGTACATGGCGTGGTCATTACGAGGCCGACGTGAATGAGGACATAATCCCACACCACACCATATAATCCTCTCCTAGAGAAAGTATATTCCAAGGGGCCAAGATGGGATAAGGATTCCCGAGAGATGGGGCTGGACCCGAATCATGGACATTCAGGTGGTCCTACGTATCCCATGAGGATGGGAATCAAGCAACATGTAGTTCTCTAAATGCAGTTTAACGTCATACGGGACGAGAAGTGGAGTAATATACCCTTAAACAAGGGAGGTATACGACATGGCGAAGAAGCCAACGTGAACGAGGACGTAGTCCTACACCACACCGTACACCCCGATAAGAGAGGACCTGGGTTGTGTCCCGAAAAGGCCAAGGGGACTAAGGTCAGGAATCAGTCAGGAAGGCCTGACTGGTTTGCAGTTTAACCTCTTAAATGAGGACGAGGTTCGGGGACCCGAGAAGGCCAAGGGGCCTGAAGCTTGGCCTCGTAAAGGGAGGGCGTACGGCACGGTACATGATCCCGACGTGAATGAGGACATAGTCCCACATCACATCGTACACCCTGGGTAAGAGGGGACTTGGGCCATGGCCCGGAAAGGCCAAGGGTCCTAAGGTCAGGCATCAGTCAGGAAGGCCTGACTGGTTTGCAGTTTAACGTCTTACATGAGGACGAGGGTCGGGGACCCGAGAAGGCCAAGGGGCCTGAAGCTGGGCTTCGTAAAGGGAGTGCGTAATGCATGGTACATGATCTCGACGTGAATGAGGACATAGTCCCACATCACATCGTACACCATTATGAGGAATCGGGGCCGTGGGCCCGATCGCTAGCACCACCTGCGGGAAATTTGTCACCTCGGGAGGGGGCAGAATGAATCACTGCACTCGATGTCTGGGACATCTCGGGGTGGACCCGAAGATCCAGGACACTGTTGACCATGTTCGAAACATAGCGTTCCTATGGTGACCTGGTATGGGAGCAACAAATGACCGTCGACCGCTGACCAAATTCGCAATGCGGGACTTGTATCGGCTTGTTTCTTGAAAACCCTTGGGGGCTTTGGCCCGTATCGGAAGGAGAGACCTTGGGCGTAGTATCCATGCCGTTCTTGGGGGTCCCTCCGGGTGTGAAAAATGATGGAATCCCAGTCAAGGAGTGGGTGAAGCATAGTTGTATCCATCCACTAAAGAGGTAAACATCTCCAGGGGGATGTGCAGCCGGGTCGAGGCTCGCTCGATGTGAATTGGGGAAAAAGTGTGCATCCTGCCAAGTCTTGACCCGAGGGGTAGATTTTGGCTTTTGGGCTGGGCCCACAGACGAAATGCCTGGGCGTCCTTACGTATCTCATGAGGATGAGAATCAAGCCATAAGTAGTTCTTGAAGGCCATGCAGTTTAGCGTCGTGCGGTGAGGATGTGGGAGGATAGAAGAACGGGAGTGGGCACATGGTGCGACCCTTACGATCCTCGTGTGAGCGGGATTGTATGAGAGCCTACTCCCTTCTACACAAAGATCCTCCAAGGATACTATTCCCAGGGGGAATAGTGGGAGAGAAAAGCTTGGGGCTGGGCTCAAGTCAAGGCGTCCGAGCATTCCTACGTATCCCATGAAGATGGGAATCAAGCCACACGTAGTTCTCTAAATGTAGTTTAACGTCGTGCGGGACGATGAGCATCTCATTTGGGGGATATGTATGGTACGATGAGTAAAACATATCGTACAATCCCTCAACAGGGTAAGTCGGGGCCCGAGGAGGCCAAGGGACCTGAGGCTGAGCCTCAGTCAGGAAGGCCTGACGGGCCTGCAGTTTAACGTCTTGTAGTGAGGACGGAGATGCAGTTTATGGTCGTGCAGGACTTCACAGTTTAGAGTCATGTTGGACCATAAGGTGCAGTTTAAGGTCATGCGGGACTGTTTCACAGTTTACCGTCTTGCAGGACGAAGATGCAGTTTAAGGTCATGCGGGACCATTTTGCAGTTTAGGGTCATGCAGGACTGTTTTGCAGTTTAGGGTCATGCAGGACCATTTTGCAGTTTAGGGTCATGCAGGACCGTTTTGCAGTTTAGGGTCATGCAGGACCACTTTCTGCCCTAGGCAAAGTATCGTTTGAGGAATTTGGCATTGGTGGGAGGGGTTATACGCTCTCCATCTGTGGTCACCAAGGAGTATGCTCCATTGGGGTAAACCTTATGGATGATATAAGGCCCTTCCCATTTGGGTTCTAATTTGGGCGGTTTCCTACCGGGAATCATTGGCGCTCGAAGGGCCAGTACCAGGCCGCCCTGTAGAAAAGAGCGGAGATGAACCTTTTTGTCGAAGGCCCTCGCTATCTTATCTTGATGCCTTTCCAGATTGTGCAGGGCACAAAGCCGGTTCTCGTCCAGTGCTTCTAATTCAGCTAGATGGATCTCGGCCACCTCATCTGATGTCTGGTGATCATAAACTGCAGTGCGTAGCGACGGCAGCTGGATCTCAATGGGTAGGAAGGCCTCGACTCCATACACCAGGGAATATGGGGTCACTTGGGGAGAGTTGTGAGTCATCGTTCGGTAAGCTCAGAGGGCGTTGGGGAGCTTGTGAGGCCAACTTTTCTTGTTCTGGCCAACCATCTTCTGTAGAATTTTAGAGAGGGTCTTGTTGAATGCCTCGATCTGTCCATTCGCCTGCGCGTAGTAGCGGGAGGCATGGTTCCACCGGATGTCGTACTTGGCGTACAATTTCTTTAGTTCAGCCGCTCAGAAGTTGGCGCCGTTATCAGTGAGGACGGTGTGAGGGACTCCAAACTGGTGAATAATGTTGGATCTCACAAAGTCAACAATGGAACGGGCCTTAACTTCTCTGAGTGGAACTACTTCTGCCCACTTGGAGAAGAAATCTGTAGCAGTCCGGATGAATCTACACTGGCAGGATGTTGCCGGTGGATATGGTCCCACTACATCATGTCCTCATACTGCAAATGGCCAAGAGTACTTGGTGGGGTGAAGGGGCTCTGGCGGCCGATGAAGGAAGTTGGCGTGAACGTGGCACGCGTGGCATCTCTTGGCATACCCAATACAATCGTGGATCATAGAGAGCCAGAATTACCCCAACCTCCGGATTTGATGGGACAGCTTCGGCCCAGCTTGATGGGCGCCACAGGAACCGGTGTGAACCTCTCGCATAACTTGAGGTATCTCTACTCCTTGAATGCAACGGAGGAGGACACCATCGAAACTCCGCTTATAAAGGATTTGTTCAAGACTGGGGCCGCTCTGGAGGGTAAATTGCAGCGCGCGGCGTCGGATTCGCTCGCGCTCGGCCCGGTCGTCCGGGAGGCAACCATTTTGGAGATACTCGACAAAAGGTTCCCTCCAGTCGGGAGTGACTTCAACCACTGCGTCTGACGAACCCGGGACCCCTAACGTGGAGGGTCCAGTGGTGAGATGACTTACCCGCAGTCCATCACGGTCCTCTTGGGTGACGGGGGCAATGCCTCTTCAGTGTGCCACATGTATGATCAAATCATCTTGCTCGGGTTCTGTGAGCGACGCAGCTAAACTAGCCAAGGCGTCTGCTTGACTGTTCTGCAACCGTGGGACATGGGTAACCACTGGTCGAGAAGAGAACTGGGCCATTAGGCAGAGGGTGTACTCTAGCAATGGTGCAAGATCCGGCTTCCTAACGACGTAGTCACCATTAACCTGTTTTATTACCAGCTCGGAATCTCCCTTCACATGTAGATGGGGCACATGGATTTCAAGGGCAAATTCGAGACCGGTGATCAGGACCTGGTACTCTGCCTCGTTGTTCGTACAGCCTTCTGACAATAGAAATGAGTATGGCAGGATGGCTTGCGCTGGGGTAATGAAGACAATACCCAGGCCCACTCTGTTGAGCTTGACATTGTTGAGCCTCATACCGGTGGGGCTCCGGGAGGCGCCATCAAAATGCATTTGCCAATAGGGGACAGCATGATCGACTGAGAGGATCACCTCATCAGGGAAATCTAGGTCCAGGGGTTGATCCGCGGAGGTTGGATGGGCAGCTAAAAAGTATTCCAACGCCTGTCCCTTAATGGCCTTCTGAGGTACAAACCTGATATAAAACTGCTGGAGAATCACTGTCCACCGCGCTAGTCAGCCAGTCAGCATGGGATGGTTCAGGATGTACTTCAGTGGGTCTACCCGGGAGACCAATTGCACCTCGTGGTGCTGCAGGTAATGTCGCAACTTCTGCACGGCGAAGACGAGCGCAAGGCATCTCTTTTCAATAGGGAAGTATCTGACCTCCGTATCGAGAAGCATGTTGCTGAGATAGTAGAGACTGTTCTCAGTACCCTCGTTATTCTTCTGGGCGAGCAGCACACCGAGGGATCTTTCTAGGGCGGTCACGTAAAGGACCAGCAGCTTTTTGGAGACGGGAAGCATCAAGACTGGAGGTTGGAGCAGAGACTTCTTGATTTCCTCTAAGGCGGTCCTACACTCCTCATCCCAGTCGTAGGCGGCACCCTTCTTCATGAGCCGTAAAAAGGGCTTACACTTGCCGGCCAGATTCGCGATGAATCGGCGTATATAGGCTAAGTGGCCTTGAAGGCCTCGAAGCTCCCGAATGTTGCTCGGGGGAGGCATTTGGCTGATGGCCTTGATCTTCTCCAAGTCGATCTCAATACCTCGGTATCTGACAACAAAGCCCAGGAACTTCCCGGAGGTGACCCCGAAGGCACACTTCAGCGGGTTCATCTTCAGGTGACGGGAACGGAGGAAACCAAACACTTTCTCAAGGTCTTTGAGATGGTCCGGTCGCTGACATGATTTGACTACGAGGTCATCCACGTAGCATTCCACCAATGTCCCGAAAATCGGCTTGAATATGCGATGCATGGCCCCCTGATAAGTGGCACCTGCATTTTTCAAACCGAATGGCATAACCTTGTAGAAAAAGGTACCTTGGGGAGCCCTGAAGGCTGTGGACTCCTCGTTTTCGGGGGCCATCCGGATCTGGTTGTACCCAGAATACCCATCCATAAAAGAGAGAGCTTGGAACCCGGTCGTGGCATCAATCAACAACTCCGTTACCGTGAGTGGGAAGTCATCCTTTTGGAAGTGGCCATTAAGATCGTGGAAGTCGACGCAGACTCTGATCTTCCCATTCTTCTTCCTGACTAGCATAATGTTGGCAAGCCACTTGGGGTACTGGACCTCTTTGATGAAGTTGGCTTTGATTAGTTTGTCAACTTCGGCCTCAACCATAGCACCATGAGAAGGGTGCATCTTCTTGGGAGGCTGCTTAAACCCGCGGTGTTTTTCCGGGAGGCCCAAACGGTGAACGGCTACCTGGGGATCTAGCCCTGACATCTCATTGTAACTCCAAGAAAACACATCACGGTGCTATTTGAGGAAGTCTACGTACTGCTGCCGCTCTTCAGAGGACATGGATGCACTGATCAATGTTGGTTTTGGATCTGCCTCGCTACCAAGGTTCACCTGTACCATTTCATCAACCGTGGTAGAGACGCCTTCTTCAAAGGCTGGGGGAGCATCCTCCAAGTCTTCCTCCCCACCCGTGGGGGGACTTCCCGCGACGGGGGGTACTTCTGGGCTATCAAAACCCGAGGGGTAGCTGGTGTCGGCTTGGGCAGAAGCGGTCAGCACATCGGGAGACTCACTTTCCATTGAAACCATAGCAATGAAGGCGGTCGACCCTATCCCATCTGGCCTTCGGCCTAAGGGGCCGCGTTTGATAACATCAAAGCAGTGGTGACGTGTCGGCCTGAGTCAGTTAATTCCAGCCCAGAAGAAAAGACATGTATGGCGCACTGTCGTTGTCATGAGCTTGACTTCCCGGTACCGTACAGGGGTAGGAGGTTCCGGGATGATCTAAGCCTGGTTGATGTAGGAGTACGAGGTGATTTTCCGTCTTCTCTTGGACACGGGAACATGCCTTCCCTGCGTACCCGAAACAGCAAAACATTGCCCCATGTCGGGAGTTGTGGCCTCCAACCGGTGGATCGATAGGATGTAGGCATCATCCATGCTTGCCCAGGGGTCACTTGTGACCGGGACGGGCTCATCCTCGCTTACCAGGATTTTCTTGTCCTTACTTTTGTAATAACCCGTGCCTAGATAGCGGGCCTCACAAGAAGCGAAAGGGGATGCATCTCCTTGGAGCACGCCTACTCGACCGTTGAGCGAGTACTTGAGGCACTAGTGATACGATGAAGGGACCGCTGCATGCATATGGAGCCATGGCCTACCCATTAATGCGTTATAGGCGGTGTCCTGAGAGACAACCATGAACTCGGTGCTGGCAATTAAGCCACCGAACTGAGTCTTCAGGCGGATCTTGCCGACTGGGGTTTGCTCGGTCCTGTCGTACCCCTAGATCCTGAGGTTAGAGGGAGTTAAATCACCTTCAGACAGACCCATCTTTCACAATGTCCGGGTCGGAATTAGATTGAACCCGAAACCCGTGTCCATGAGGCAGCGGCAGACTTCCATGCCATTGAAGTGGCCGGTGATGTACAGCGGGCGAATGTGCCCCTGTATAGGAGGGTCCTCATCTTCACCGGAGAAAGAGATAATCTCCTAACATTCGGCGTTTTTAATCGTCTTGGTATGGAAGGCTTCTGCAGCTTCTACCTCCGTCTCGAACTGGAGGGGGCTACATAGGGCCTCGGTAAGTGCCTCGCGCATTTCAGATGGCAGGCGAAGGGCCTCAAGGATGGAGAGCCTCACCGGAATTCCGACCAGGTGCTTCAGAACATCATACTTTTGTGCCAAATGCAAACCTCTGCTTACAGGAGGTCGTTCGGAATTTGGAGGCATAACGGATCCTGCCGGCCGAACCGGCGATCATCTAGTACTGGGTACGTCTTGCTGCCTACTAGTAGAAGCCTGGAGAGTAGTCGCCGGACTAGGATCGGACAGCGGAGGCTGTCCTGTAGCCGGGCAAGACTGACCGTGATATGAACAAGGCAGTTCCCCTCGATCCAGTAGCACGGACGGCGGTGGAGGTAGAGCCGAGGGCATTAGATGGGTTTGCGCGTGCTGAGATCTGCGCTGAGCATGGTGCTTGGTCTCAGTAGCATGCACGGCTTGGCCAAAAGTGCCTGCTGACGTACCTCGATGACCGGCGCGGTTGCGATTCCGCTGTCATTGACGTTGGCTGGAGACGTTGGGGAGGTCTGCCTGGCGCTCCCCCTCGTCGGGACTCATATAGGGCTTTACTGGCTCCATGGTGTTAACCAAAGCGTACCCCTAGCTGTCGCTCGAGGAATCATCCACCGCTTGGCGGATTCTGGGAGGAATCCCCATTTTAGGGGGCATAAAGTCGCCGAGGGTGCGGGACGACGAAGGCAACGGCGGTGCGTGTTGCTTCTTCTTGCGTCACCGCTGCTTGTCCTTTTGGGAAGAGGTCGACTGTGAAGACGATGCGGAGGCGCCGCCTACTTCTTCTGAAGGTTCTGGCTGCTTTAGGCGCACCCGGATGATACCATGGGCACGAACGACGGTTTTTCGAGCCATCCAGTCGTCGTATTTCCGGGATCCGCAGTTAGAGAACTGCTGCCACTCGGCTTCGATGTCGCTGCCGATCTCTGATCCTGCAAAGACACCTGCCACTTGCGCTGGTGCTGCGCCCAACTTTACTATGTTGCTGTTGACCTGGTCTTGAAGCCAGTCTTTAAACACATAGCATTTCCTGAGGGTGTGCCCCAGGATCCGATGATAAGGGCAGTAGTTGGGTTGATCGGTGAGATGCGCCTCTGGCGGCCTTCTACACTCAGGCAGACGCACAATCCCTTGCTCTACAGAACTTCGGAAATAGCCAGGGACCTGATTTTCATTGAACGAATAAGTCTGGTACCTTTTTTCCGGATAGGAGTCCCTGGGGGCCTGGCCCGGATGAGGGGCCGGAGGGGCCTGCCGAGGAGGCGGCGCCTGATTTTCTCGCCTAGGTGGCAGTGGCGCGTTGCGTGGGGGAACCTGTCGGTTCTGAGGCGGCCGCTGCTGGGCAGGAGCCTGTGCTTGAGGTGGAGGACCTCTGCGGGGTTGCGGGGGTGGTGCTGCCGGCAGTAACTCTAGCTGCCTGGGGGCTTCTACTTGGGCCACCGCGGTGGGTTCATCCCTGGCGGTCCTCCTGACCGGGATCATAGGGAGCAACAAACGTGCCTGACTAGCCTATTGCAGGGCTTCCTCAAGGCGCTGAGCCTTATCTGAGAAGTCTTTGAACCCTCCAGGGTAGTTCTGGGTGATCAAGGAGGGTACCAGCACTGTCTTGACATTCCCGACACTCATCGTCAGTAATTGCTCCTGAGTAAGTGGCATATCGAGGGAATACGTAAGTACCTTCCACCGGGCGATGAAGTCTGCGACTCGCTCGTCAGGCCTTTGCTTGCACTTGAAGAGGTCTGCTATGCTGGTCCTCCGCATGGTGGAGCTGAACTGGTATAAGAACTGCCGACGGAGGTCCTCCCAACCAGTCACCCATCCGATAGAGAGCTGGCAGTACCAGACGAATGCCGGACCTTCCAATGTTTGTACGAAACATCGGAGCTTGGCGGCTTCTTGCTGAGCCGGGGTCCCCAGCATGGGACCACACCTGGAAGAAAAATGAGCCAAGTGCTCTGGTGGGTCCCCTATCCCATTTAATGTCGAGAAGGTGGGGTTTCCAAAACCCGGAGGTGCGGGCATATCATCCACCCATACCGGATAAGGCTTGCCATCCGGTGGGACCGCTACCTGTCGCGTTTCCAATGATTCCAGGCGAGCTATGAGCGCCGCGATAAGATCATCCAGGTGGGGGTCCCTGTCTTGACGGGGATCCCTAACCAAAAGTGCATTTCCAGGTTCTTCAACATGGTAGACGGCTTCGGCCGCTCCTGGGTCAGCTGGCTGGACGACCTGCGGGGCGACTGGGGGAATCCGGGTTGGATTCTTCAGATTGCCCCGTCGTTCGGGGGGATTTGGCGAGACGTATCGCGCCCTCTTTCCATATGTTCTAGCTTCTGCCCTATCTGCGGTAGTAGCATGATCAGGGTTGCCCGGAGGCATCTCGCCAGGAAGAAATTGTTCCTGCCCCTGCTGCCCCGGCCTGGGATTACCATAGTCAGGTCGCCACTCTGCAGCGTGCTCAGCCAAGAGTTCGTCCACCAGCTTCTTCTGCTCAGCAAGCAGCTGGCGTAACGTGGCCTTCTTGGGATCTTCGTCCGTTTTCTGCACAGGGGCAGACGGGTCGGAGTGCTTGACTGTTCCGACGTGCTCCTTACCCTTGCCGGTGTTCTGACCGAGTACCAGTGACTCGGGGGGTACGGGGAGGCCTATCAGGTTCCTCTGCTGACGGGTAACTCTCCCTGATGGGTCGAGAAATGGCGGTATGCCCTCGGCAGGTAAGTCTCCATCAAGGAATTCGAGCTCATCTTCCTTGTCCATGACGTCAGCCATGTGGACCGCGACCCCTCTCGGGGGCATGTCCTCGATGTCGCAAAGCGAATCAGGCTGTCGTCGGATAGGGTCGAAGAGGAGAGCGGCATAGTGTCCCCAACCACGGACTTGCACATGGGGGGTGTCTTCCCTGACGATTCTGCGGAGTGCTTTAAAACTCTGAACGCATTTCCGTTGAAGGGCGCTCTGGCGGCCCGGCCACTCAGGGTTTTGGGCCGCAAGGAGTGCGGCCACATCGATCAGGAGACACTGCTCACCGATTTCTTCTAAGTGCTCTCGACTCCTGGGGTACTCCACCCATTCATAACGGAGGTGGAAGTGTGTCTCCCATAAGGTTCGACAAAATCACCCCACTTCTTCAGGGGTAAGAAACTCCGGTAGGTGAAAATTCAGCGCCACCGTCGGCCAGAACCTCTCCGGGAAGTAATCCGCTGCAAGAATACTCCAGAAGCTTCTGGGCTCGGACTCATGGTCTGGCCCTTTGTTGCCCCACTCGTCAACCGGGGTTGGCTGTGGCGATGTTGCCCCTGCCCCTGCGTAGGCGAGCGGGCTGTGATCACGTCTCTGAAATAGCAACCTGGTTCCTGAGAAACGAAGGGATCAACTCATCAGCACTGAGAGGAAAAGGATTGACAGCCAGTGCCCCAGCATCCTTCCATTCTCCACATCTGTAAGAAGGATCCATGCCAACACGCTGTAGGACGGAGTGCCCCACGTTCTACTGCCCCAACATCCGGTGAGTTTCACGACAGGCCTACTATTTGCTTGGCGGGACCAGGCACCAAATATCTAGATCCGGTGACACGTCAATCTACTGGCGTCTCGAACGCTACTAATCTCCATATTGAGGAGAATACATTCACGTCGGGTTCACCATTTCTGTTTCCGACACTTTCCACCGGGGCGCGCGCACGCATCCGTTCCGTCCGCGGAGGGGGACGCATGATGCTTGATGTTGCCCCGCATTCCCGCTTTCCAAAGGCGGGCGGCATTCGATCCTTATTCAGGGACGTCTTCTCCTTGATCGAAATGGGATGATGTGATGTCGGTTCTTCCTTCTGGGGATTCCTCCTCAGAACTCGTCACCTAGTCCGGGTCTCCCTTATAGATTTAATACGTAGTTCTTGAAACTCTTCCCAATGACATGTTCCCATGGTCACCGGTTAATTACACCGCTTCTGTCGGGACATTCCAAAGGGTCCAGTCAGGGCAGCAACCTTCAATCGGGGGAGTAGTCACGTTGAGGCATTAGTAGCGTGTCTAGATGCTGGGGAGCCTGGCATGTCTGTCTGTTATCCCTGGTCACAGGGCTTCTCGAGGGCGTGGAAACCCAAGGCATCCCACATCGAGCGCGGGGAATTATGTGTCATAGACACATATCTGAGGTTTTCCTCAGCTTCCCATGTTTAACGCATGGTATGCCGCGAGTTTAACGTCTAGGGGAGACGGATCAACCCAACCAAAGAATTAGCTAGGATAGATCGGATTGAGGGACCCTCCTTGAAGGGGTGTCGATACCGGGGCCAGCCCATGGGCGGCTGTGAAGTTCAGCATACCGACATGGTCTCACCGGGATAAGACGGTTCGGGCGAGAATCAGGATGGGTGATAGGTGGATGAACGGAGTGGGGGGAGAGTGAAATGGGACCATCGCATGGGGCGACAGTGAAGTTGGGCTTGAGCCTTGACGAGGCTTCCTACGTATCCCCGTAGTAGAGAATAAAAGTCCGTGTAGTTCAGGATGGTGCTGGTAAACCGACGTGAAGGTGGACCTTGGCCCGATGGGTGGTGGGCTTGAGACTCTGGAAGGCTTCCTACGTACCATGCCTTGACACTGATCAATGACCTAGTAGTTCGAATGGGTTTCGTCGGTGAACCGACGTGAAAGTAGACTCGTGGGACCACTAGTGGTGGGTTTGAACCTTAGGAAGGTTTCCTATGTACCATGCCTTGACATGGATCAATGTCCTCATAGTTCGAATGATGGAATACAGTTTAACATCTTGCGGGATGATAATGAACCCTGACGTGAATAAATGACGGACGGTGGGTGTCGGCGGACCAACATAAATGAGGGACCATGGTCCAAACGGATATGGGATTGAACATCTGGGAGGCTTCCTACGTACCATGCCTTGACATGAATCAAAGTCCTCGTAGTTTGGATGAAAATGGGGGCTTGGAACACCGACTAGGAGAAGGTTTGGGCCAATGATTGTTGGGCTTGAACCTCGGAGAGGCTTCCTACATACCATGCCTTGACATTGATCAAAGACCTCATAGTTCGGGTTGGGGAATACAGTTTAACATCTTGCAGGACGGGGGTGAACCGACGTGAATGAGGTCGGGACGACCAGATGGTGGGTTTGAACCTCGTAGAGGCTTCCTACATACCATGCCTTGACATGGAACAAAGACCTCGTAGTTCGGGTAAGTGTGCAGTTTAATGTCATGCGGGACAAAGGGGGGGGGCTTATAGTTTAACGTCGTGCTGGACGAGGGAGAAACTCGACGTGAATGAATGACCGAGCAAGGTGGCTTCGTCAGAGAACCGACGTGAATATGGACCTTGGTCCAAGGAGTGGTGGGCTTGAACCTCTGAAAGGCTTCCTACGTACCATGCCTTGACATGGATCAAAGACCTCGTAGTTCGGGTTTGTCACAACGGCTTGCCGTCAGACTAGAATTGCGGTTTAACGTCATGCTTGATGTAGGTAGAACATGACTTGAATTGGATGATGGGTGGGCTTGAACCTCGTGGAGGCTTCCTACGTACCGTGCCTTGACATGGATCAAATACCTCGAAGTTTAAATAGGATGGGTCGCAATGGCTTGCCGTTGGACCGGAATGCAGTTAAACCTCTTGCTGGACGGGATTGAGACCCGACGTGAATGAACGACGGGTGGGCTTGAACCTCATGAAGGCTTCCTACGTACTATGCCTTGACATGGATCAAAGTCCTCATAGTTCGCTAGTATGGGTTGCAACGGCTTACCACTGTACCGGAATACAGTTTACCGTCGTGCTGGATGGGAATGAGACCCGACGTGAATGAACGACGGGTGGGCTTGAACCTCATGGAGGCTTCCTACATACCATGCCTTGACCTGGATCAAAGTCCTCTTAGTTCGCTAGGATGGGTTGTCAGGGTCGGTACTCACTCTAATCCCACGTGAGTCATGCTCGGTGTGAGAAACAAGAGGTTTCAAGGACCTGATGATCACGTCGCGAAGGATGCGTCCGTGAGAAGCGAAGAGGGGCTTACGCGTTAGGCGGCCCATGGTGCTGGGACTTACTCCAGGATGGAGGCCCATGGCGTGACAAAGCGTGGGAAAGATGGACCTTGTTCCAATGATGGGAGGTGCCTCGTCCCCTATCACGCCCTCCACTGACCTTGGTAGTGGGGAAGTACGGAGATGCAGAGGTGCAGCCATCCGTTGGGGAACTATGGTCGCCCTTCTCCTACGAACATACGCCACTCTGACAAGAAGGATCTCATCCCATGTGAATGGGTGATTCCATTCCCGTGGAGACGAGCGGTGTAAAGAATGTTCGAGTTGGGGGGACCCTTCGTGAGGGGCACGAGGTCGGGTCACAGTTTAACGTCATTTGTTGAGGATGTGGTGCTTGGCAGTTTAACGTCCCGCAGCTCGGACGAGGTGGGTTCACTCCGCACCCCTAGGACTTACATAACAGGTACCCTCTAGTCCTTGGGGAAGGGAATGTACCAGTAAGGACATGGTTAAGGGGGGTCGTGGAACGAACCACCAAGGGGTCCACATTAGCGTGGCTATGCGAAGAAGTAATAGCAGTTAGCGTGCCTATGCGAAGAAGCATTAGGCGAAGCAACGCTATGGGTGGTATTGTCCATGGGACTTTGAAATCACATCGTGTGAACCTGGAGGGTCGCACGGCAAGAGGAATTCCTAAGCAAAGGAGTGTGCTTCGCGAAGTTGAGTGCCTTGGCCTTAGCATGGGGCATAGGTGTGGGTGGAAGGTGCCTCGCGAAGTGGAACAGTGTTCGCGGAGCACTGCCTCGCGAGGGAGAGGTGCCTGGCGAAGCAAGGTCCTGCGAAGCAGTGTGCTTCGCGAGGTGAAGCGATCCTGCCCTAGCATAGAGATCACTAGTACAGGTTGGGTGTTTCGCGAAGCATAAATGCTCCACGGCTGCCCGGGTCCCCTTGGGAATCCCCTTCCTTCGCGAATGACCTTGAGCTTCGCGAAGGGCATCCCTCTCGGCAGAGGGGCTCAAAACGGGACAAAGCAGAGGCGTCTCGCGAAGTAGAAGTACCTCGCGGAGCTCATGATTCCCGGGGCAAAGAGTGCTTTGAGATTCGGGAGAGGAGAAGCCGAAAGGTCGGATTTTCCCTCCGGGACTCAGGGGGAGTCCAGTATTTATAGGGAAGGGGTGCCGCGAATCAGGGCTCGCGCGCCGCCTTCGGTGCATCGCGGCGCGCTCGCGAACATCAACGTCGTTCGCGGAGCATTAACGCCCCCGGATCTTCACAGCGGCTCGCGAACGTCAAAGGATTTCGCGAAGGTTTACCGCCTCTGGAGCTTCGCGGCGGCTCGCGAATGTCAAATGCGTTCGCGGAGCATTACCGCCTCTGGAGCTTCATGGGGCCGCCATGGTCGGGGCGCTTTGCGGCGGGGCTTCGCGTGGGTGCTTCGCGGCGGTGCTTCGCAAGGCAGCGCGCCAGGATTCTTTTTCTTTCCTTCCTTGCGGGCCATATTTTTTGCGCCAACAAATGCCCCCCCCCCCCTCAGACATGGAGCCGCAGAGGGCGAAGGGTCAAAGTATGTGGGAAAATCTCCAAAATTGTCGGTGGTTCGCGAAGCTACTTCGCGAAGGGGACCCGCGGTGCTGACCGGGGCCACAGATCCGGACGCGCCGCGATGCTCCCTGCGGGTGAGGCGCGCCGCGATGCTCCGGGGTCGCCCCCTATAAATAGGGGGTCAACCTCTCTTTTGTCTTTACGTGCCTTCCTTGTTTTTTTGTGCTCTCGACTTCGCGAAGCTCCGCGTACTCTGCGACAGCCCTTCACGAATCGAGCTTCACGGCGAACCGCGGGTCTCCGACTCCGCGTCCACGCCAAGCGAACCTCTGCTTGTCGGCCTTGTCCAGACATCGCGGCTTGGTCTCGCGACCGATCTTCACGATCCGGCTTCGCGATTCAGCTTCGTGGTCGAGCTTCGCGATCCAGCCGAAAGAATTATTTTCTGAGGGCCAAAGTTAAAATGGCCCATCAAGAGGCTGTATTGGGGGTCCTTGCAGATGCTGCTCGTCGAGATGAGATGGCCAACTGTTTAGGCTTGGGGGAGATGATCCGGAGCCACTCGGATCACACTTCTTTGACAGATCTGCAATCGGAGGGTCAGAAGGATTACCCGCAGTGCAAGAAACTGCCGTTGTACGGCTTCGGGCTGAGGGATGATGTCTTTATCCCTGAGGCGAATAGGGATGAACCAGCTTGCTGGTTCAGGAGCACATCGTGCCAGCACCAATGGTTCAGGGCGGCCGATGGTCATGCGTGGGAGGACTTCACACCCGTCACCGCAAACTGTCTCTACAACCATGTGAACGACATTGACGGGAAGCCACTGCAACTGGAGACTTCCCCTCCCCTCTATCGTACCATGCTGAAGGCGGCATTGAAGGATTCAAATAAGGGATGGTCCAATGAGTGGGACCTGCGCCAGGGTGGCAACTTTACTGATGACTGGGCCTGGGCCTATTGGGTAGGCGCCTCATGCGAGGAGTTCGGGGCCGAGCTGAGGAGAGTGGGGTTGTATGAGGCGGAATGGGCCTCCCAATTCCACATTTACCAACCGAAGCAACTAATGCCGGAGTTGCTGAGTAGATGGT
Source organism: Viscum album (assembly GCA_963277665.1). Classification (NCBI taxonomy): domain Eukaryota; kingdom Viridiplantae; phylum Streptophyta; class Magnoliopsida; order Santalales; family Viscaceae; genus Viscum; species Viscum album. Next base: position 1,024,943,565 of record OY728143.1, read on the forward strand.
CATCTAGGACCAACACTTTTCAACTGCATCACGGGGAGGTGGGCATCAGCCTGTGGGATGTCCACCAGATTTCTGGGGTCCCAATCTTGGGGGCCATGTATGACGAATTCCTCCCCATTGTCAGCGCGTGGGGAGATGCGGAGAAAATGCCGCGACTGGCGTCAGTGCTGATGGAACGTGTCCCTAGAGAGGACAAGGAGGCAGTGAGGGACGTCAACTTCAGGAGGTGGTTCAAATGCTTCCTAAATTTCCCCGAGAATCAAGAGTTCCCCCCCGAGGCCCCGAACATGTCCAAGGGCGGCCCAACGGGGCAAGGGGAACGTGTATTGGCGGGTCCTGGAGGACAGCCAATGGAAGACTTGGGGTTTCAGTGTCAGCACAGAACAACAGCCGATAGTCAGGCTAGTGGCGTTCATCGCGTCTCTCATCTTTGGTTGGATCCTACCGGTGAGGGATACAAGCATGGGGGTACGACCCAGCTCGTTCATCATGGCGTCGATGTTGGCCATGGGGCAGCGGATCAACCTGGGGATCCCGATGCTCGCCAAACTATACAGAATGCTGTGGCATATTAGCGAGGTGAAGAAGCCGCCAAGGATATGCGGGCCCTTCCACCTCCTGTATGGGTGGATCGCAGCGCATATCAGGGGGATTTACGAGTATCCAAACCCCATTTCGCCGCCGGGATCGAACATCCACCCCTCCATCCTGAACGCGGTCAGGAGATTCCCGTTCAAACTGGCCATTCCAATGGTGCTGAATCGGGTGTGGAGGGCGGATGAGTTCAATTTCCATCCCTTCCCATTGCCGACGGGGATGCTTACTGATGAAGAACGGGGAATGGAAGAACATCAGGCTTTCCTCCTGGCCTTCCGAGGTGGAGTCTTGGTGGCACGAATAGATCGTGAGCTGCTCTGTGAACCTTACACTCCACATCGGTTTGCAAGGCAGTTCTGGTGCCTCCAGCGGTTGACCCCGCAGGTCTACTGGGAGGTGCGTCATGAGGAGCACCCGTGTGTGATGAGGCAGATGTGGCTCATGTTCACACGGGAAGATGGGAAGATGCGGATTTCATTGCCTCCATCCACCGCCGCTATCGGATTGGTGAAGGAGTACGCCATCACTTGGGAGGCTGCTTACCCAGGAGAGATGCTGAAGCAACCAACTATTCGGGTCGGTGACGGTGGGCCTCCTCTATCTCGAGGTCGGGGTGGCGGGCCTCTAGGGCCGCTCGCGGTGGCGGGGCTGCCATGGAGGCGAGACCCGCACCGGCTGAGGGTATGGCAGCAGCGGTGGATCCGGTGATTCCGGAAGAGAAGGGTCATCCGGAGGGGCGGCCACCGAGGGGATTCCGTAGGATATCCACTCAGGCTCCGGGGAAGCGACTACGTCACATTGACATGGTAGAGGATTCTGTCTTCCCGGAGGCTTGGGACATTTTGGATGTCAACCGGCAATTCCTCAGCCCACCCGAGATATGGGCTCACCTGAATCGCCTCGGGATGGAATTACCGGGCATAGGCCCAGTTCGGGCTGGATTCATGGTGTCTCCGGCGGAGGCAGAACAGTACCTAGACGAGCGATGACCAATTTCATTTGGCAATGCCTCGAGACTTGAACCCGAAACCGAAAGGCGACAAGGGTGCATTACCTACAACTATCCTATAAGATGTCCTAGATTGTATAATGTAATTTTTTTAAAAGATCTCAAAAATGATTTATAAATTCCATTTTTGGAACACTATAATAATAGGATAAATAGAATATTTATTAGTTCAATTATCTTTTGGGAGTGAAGGATGAGTTTGTAATAGAAATTAGTTAAAGGATATAACTCTGCTTGTCAGGTATTATTTTATCTTATTCTATGAAGAAATTAATTCTTAAACTTTAGGGAAGGTATCATAAAACCAAATATATATTATCCTAATAACTATTGCTTTATTGAATAGATGATAATTAAATCATTATATATTTCTATCTTTGAGGCCCTCAACATCACATTTATTATTCACTTGTTTGTGATTGATGACCTCAATCACTCCCTATAAATATTTTTTTTCCTCCAATTATGTGTCTTTAATTTCCACCAATGTCCTCTTATTCAAGATAATAATTTGGTGGTGACATTTTCATTTCCCTTTCCCACATATTAAAACTAGATTTTATTAACCCTATTTCTGATGTGGGTTTTCCAAAAAGGTATTTTCTATTATAAACATTTTATTTTTGAAGAACAATATCGAAATATTGAGGATTCAATTTATTAAAGTAGGAGAGAATGTAACACCCAAGGATTTCCTATTGAATTATCTCTTTAAAGTAATTCAATAGCTCGCGCTTCATGCAACACGAAGTTCGAGCACACCATGACATACCAAAATAGCTGTTCTAAAAGTAGTTATGAATATTATTAACTGAATTCTCAAATTTATATACTCTATATAATTTTAGAATCCATATTATGTGTTTGATTGACATAATATAAGAACAAATTAATTTTTTCAGAATAAAGATGTATTAAAACAAAGTAATTTTACCACCTTTTAATAGAGAAACCTTTTTAAATAAAATAATTCAAACTTATATATAATATATTTAATGAAAGTAAATACTTTTTTAGATGTGGGAAATAAAAATTTATTTTGGATAAATTTTTGGTACTTTTTCGATAACTTTCATATTTTGATGAATAGTAAAAATACTAAATTTCAATTGAAAAAACATTTTTAATCGAAATAATTTATTTTGATAAATTTTGAATATGATTGGTTTTGAAGTATAATTAGATTATATTTTAATCATTTAATATAATATATTTCATTGGATGTAAATTCATATTTAAATTGTACATAAACTCATGTAAGTCTTTTGATAGTTTTTATTTCTTAAAAACCCACTTTCTAATTTTGACAACAAGGATTAATTTTAAAATAATAAATTCAAGTAATATGATTTGAATTTGATAAAATGGACATAATTCTTGTATTTTTAATATCAAAAATATCTTTGGGTGATTTTTTTTATTTTTCTAAGAACATTCAATTTTTGATGAATTGTGAAAAACACTACATTATTGTTTAAAAGAAAATTTTTATTTAAATAATTATTTATTTTATTTAAATATATTTTAAGTAAAAATATATACATAATAGTAATATATTTTCAATTTAATTCATTTGAGTATTTTTATAATAAAATTAGATGTATAAAATTTTATTGAACATTTAAACATCTTTTACCCACCTTCTAGGAACATTAGAAAATTTGTATAAAACATAATTTTACTGCTTCTATGAATTGAATTTCAAAAACCCAAGAGACACGATTGACATCATTAAGTAAAATTTGGTTCTATATGATAAAAATAATTTCTGGTGAATAATAACCTTTGATTTTTATTTATCATGGTAAAAAGTAAATATGGTAATTAAAGGTAAAAATGATATTATAATTAAACTACCACATGTCCTAATTATATTTCATAACTGTTTTTTCCCAAAAATAATCCTTAGGTATAAAATTTGATCCTGTTTTATTCTCGTGGATTATATTGGGATTTTTATTATTATTTTATTTAAAAAAGAGTTAAAAGTCTTAAATTCTAATTTTCATTACTCATAAATTTTTAATATAGGGTTATCCATAAGAAATATTAGACTATAAATATTAATCACAAAGAAAAATACATTTCCTACATAATAGTATTTTAATTATAATTTATTGATTCTAAATAATTATTTTTATTTATGACCCAATGATGATGAAGTAATTACCTTATTAATGAAATCATAAAATAATTGATATTATAAATATCCAAATAACTGTTAATGGAGACTTTTGTGGCATTAATCTACTTTTCAATATTAATATGACATGATAGGATTGATTTAATTTATTTTCTTTGATGTAATCATGTTTTTTTACTTTCACAAAAATCAAATACTAAATAGTGTCAAAATTGACATAATTGAGTTTTTAAAACAAATACTATATTATTAATTGATATATTATTTCAAAAATTAAATGGATCAACCAAAGGACATATATAATGATATATTTTTCATCAATTATCCACTTGGGATACTCTTGTCAATTTATAGAATGTTTATTAACCATGTATTATAAAAATACCAGAAGACATTGTAAAAGATAAACTATATAATTAAGAGTTAAATATAAACAATAAGGTTATTATGGTGACCTAATCCTATCTAAAAACTATATATTGAGAGGTTTTTGACCCATGTCGACCTTATCCTTGAAATAAATTCTTTTGGATCCATTTTAAACAGAATATGATTGTATAATAAAATAATATTTCAAACTTTATCTAAAGTGACCCTCACCCCTCTTATAAAACGGTACTTCCAAACACTCAAATTAACACCTCCCTAGCCATTTGGATCTATAAAAATAGGATAAATATCCTAACAACTAACATAAGTACAACCTAGAGGCCTTACATTGACCATAAATCCAACCTACTAGGCCATTTGATCAAATCCATTGGAAGCACCCGAAGAAGAGGTAATTATTTCATCAGCTCTTTCAATGTTCTTTTCTTCTTCCACATCCTCGTACATTGTAAGTTCTGTAAAAAAATTATATATCTAGTAAAATATAAATAATGTGATGTTATTATAAATTTTCTACAACCATATTGATTATTATATCCTTCCTATGAATGAAAAATTCAACACACATGTGTACGTACGGCTAACTGTCTCCACGTCGTGGTGTAGTTTGTTATTCAACACAACATTATTTGGATTGGTATAATAATGAGTATAATTTATGTAAATAATAAATATAACATGTTAATAAATATTTATATATAATATATCATTTAATTACACATGATTTATCTGTTAATTGAATGATATCATCGCTTGTGCGTACGTACGACATAAAATCTCCATGACGAGATGAGATTCACATCAACGTCCACCATTCAACGTTGATTATAAATATATATATATATATATATATCATGTATTTAATATAATTATTTATAATTTTAATAGATATATGAGTCTGTGAATTTAGATATACGTCGATCAATTACTTCTGTTCAATAGGATATGAAAATGGAAATGACGTTTATGCGTACGCATGACCTACCATCTCCATAAACGGTGTATCCCATTTATTATATAAATATATTATAGAAACATTTATTCTTAATATATATGATACATAAATACTTTTTTATATTCTGAATATCAATAGAATCTTGATATAATTAATATTATCAAGAATAACAAGTTAAAACACGTATGTCGTAGAAAGCGATTATTACCTGAAATGTTATTTTAACATAAAAATTATTATTAAATGCATAGTATAAACCCATAATCGAATCACGTATGATATCATAAATATTATTATGGTTCTTTTATTATTTAATAACATACTATGGTTATTATAATGGTGGTTAAACATACCGTTGACCAAAGAAAAGTACAAGGTAAGAGTTTCTTTCACAATCACATTATTATCCGAGATTGTTTATCTGTAAGTATCTACTGAGAAATATTTATCATATATGTCCATGTTTCATTAAAATGTTTTATAAATGAATATTTTGTGTTTCTATGGAAGGGACACTATAATTATATCAGCATTTTAATGTTTTTTAATGATTTATTTTTCTAAATATTTTTATTAAGGTCCATGTTTTCAAAATGATTATAATGATTTATTTACATACACATGATTGTTTTCAAGTGCTAATTTCATTAAAAAGTTTTAAAGTAGTATGGAAATTGTGGATTCCAAAATATATTTTAAATGACTTTATATATAAATTGTGTGACTTTTAAATGATTTCATGAAAATTGTTATTTCTCTCAAAGATTATTATTGATTATTTTAAACTATGTCAACATAATTTATTGTATATTATTCTTGATTGAGGTTGATATACTATAATACAATCTTACATATTGTATTGAATAAGTTATGATATTTTTTACTATGGATGTGCTATCTTTATATCATTCATTGTTTATGGTTAATGTATTAAAATTTCGTATGTTATTTTTAATATGAATTTTTATATTATGTTTCAACCGTTTCATAGGAGGAATGAATTGGACATAGAAAGTGAGGGGTGGAGCCCGCTTAAGCTTCTCGATGCATTGGTAGGCCTCATGATACAAACTATTGTCATGTCACAAGTCCTTCAAAAAATTTATTGGTAGTCTTGGCACAAGGCCTTAACTATGTGGTTGTGAGGTCTGGTGTTATGCATTCCCTCATTTTGAAATTAGTTTTTACATGTGATTACTCAACTAATAAAGTATCCATGTGCATGTTTATATTGTAATGATCTATTTATTTTTTCCATATTATGGTCAGCTTTATTTAAAAAAAACTGTAGTTTTTATTATACATCTTGCCTTAAAATATTATAGAATCCGCTAAATTATTTACCCTTATTTAGCATCTGAGCTCAGCCCTAGGTTATGTATTATTTTCTATGGAATCCAAGAAGTGTATTATGATTAATATGTAGGGTTATACTATGGTAATAATGTAATTTTCAATAGATTATTTATGTTGTGTTGTATGTTAAAAACTGTAGTGTACCTTTCACGAATGTAATCTATTTTCAAAGACTGTTAAACTGATCAGTACTTCCGAACATGATTCCTTATATTTATGATAATGTATTAAAATAATGCACCATATCCAGGTAATTGGGGTTGGGGATTTAAAATCAACTTAATAATAATCCCCCAAATTTCATTAATTATCACGCAATAGTCACATTAAATCTTTTGAAAACCTAGGTCATATTTTCTACAGAAGCGTGTTCATAACTATAATTACAATAAAAACACAATGAAAATATATATTTTATCTCATTACTTAAATAAAATCATATATTATTGAATATATTATATACATCAAGAAATTTACTAAACTCCGTCAAATGTAATATATAACACTTTTTCAACAAATCATTAATTGTATTAAAGGATATTAATTATATAAAGTTTAATTTATCTATATCAATCATCTATTTATCCAAAAAAACACAATTTTGTTAACATCATGAACATATTAATGGTTATCCTCACATAATGAAAATATAACCTTTTAGTCAATCACTATTCTAGTCCATCAATACGATTTATAATATTTTTTGAACTCCTTAATGGAAAATTACTATGATACAATAATTCAATGTTTCATGATATTAGTACCGAAAATACCAATGATGAAAAATATAATTATTTCAATCCCAATAAAATAGACGCATCAATAATTATACCTTATTCAAACACCATTAACCAGGCCTTATAGTCTTATTCACAAACACTTCTTTCCATTCATAAGTCATTTTTAGTCTCTTCAACCATAGGAATATAAACATTAATCATATAATCTTGATTAGTCTCTTCATGAGCTTTCCCTTTAGAACATTTATTTGAATAATATTTATAATTTCCACATTTTAAACATTTATTCACCGATGGTATCTTAAGGATTACATTATTTTTATCCTTTTCATTTACCAAACATTTCATTTTTCATAAAAAATTACCTACATTGACATAATTTATACACTTATTAAAGTATTATTGATCCTATATTAAATCAACTCGGTTGATTCTTCCCACATTATTAACTCCTAGGTAATTGAACCTTATATCCTTTATGGATTCCACTACCCAAACACTTTATGGACTCTGGATTTATCATATTTTTTTAGACCAAGACTTGTTTAACGTTCAAGTTGTTTATCATGTATCGTCATAATAAATTAGTCATAATCACAATATCTTACACTCTAGTAATTATTCCATTTGGATTCACTCCAACTCATTGTCTATCATTTTCATTCTTAAAATAATTCCATTTCATTCCATTTATTTACTAAAACCAAAAAAAATAGTTATAGTATTAATAATCACAATGGGAAACCACCTATTCATAAAAAATGACTTATTGTATTCTTAAATAATTAAAAATTATCAACAATGTATTACACCATAGGTTTAGACAAGGTTACTCCTGGTCATAATTCAAATCAATCATTATGGTTTGTAAATATGTTGTGAATTTCCAAAGAATATCCCCAAATACTATTATATAAGGTAAGAATCAATTCTCATTGTCATGAACATGGGGATGATAAAATCAAGATAAATGTGACATTTTCAGAGTTATTACCACTAGGTACAAATATTCTAGAGCCAAATCCATATTTAATACCCAAATGGGAATTTCATTTATTATAAACCAATCAATCATTAATTTACTAAAATTCTAGTACATATTGTTTTACATTGAATCATCTATAGACTTACCCTCAGAAATATCCCTTGAGTTATCACTAATGTTTTTCTATCTTAGTTCCCAATATTTTACTAAAACCTTCCTATAATACCATATATAATGACGAAAAATTATTATATTTAGGTATTACATATTTTAATATGAATATTCATTATATTATATAAAATAGATAGCTGAGGATCATAATTTCATAGTGCCTTTGGGAAACAGACAGAAAAACATTTCGTTTCATAAAAGATACTCAATATATCTGATAATTATATTACCATACAAGACTCTTATTAAACAAAACCTACTTAAAATCTTTCTTCATAATCTTGGGAGAGGAAACCAATGAAAGGCTGAGCTCAAATTCTCAATATGGGTAAACAAGGGAGATACATAATAAAAGCATGATCATAGGGGTATAAGAACACGATTATATCATTTTGAAAACCATAACATTCATTTCGCTGATCATGCTGTTAATTCATGGAATAAATATTGGATGTTAATAAAAAATGAATCATATGAAATCAATGGCCATGAACCATGAGAACATTACATTGGAATTAAAAAAAAGAATATTTCACGAACATAAATATAAAAATTATTTTCTTAGTAGTTGATGGATAATTTCCAAGACTATTATACTAGATTGGGATCACTCCCAAACCATCACAGTAGTAAATTATCCCTCCCAAGACTACTATAGTGAAAAAATACCTTTATTGAAATGGTTTTACTATACATTCACTTATTGTTTTTCTCAAGAGATATCAACCATTACCCAAAGCATTAGAGGGATATATAGGTCCCACCAATCATTGTTATAACATAACCACCATCCATGTTTGAAAAATAACCACTCTCTATGGTTATAAAGTAAACACCATCACATATTGTAAACCATATATATATATATATATATCAAAAGATTATAAAACATCCATCATATCAAAAACCCTGAATTTAAATTGTCTTTATAACACATTTATCTTATAAAATCATAAGAAACGAAATGGGTTTCATAAATAATTTCATCATAGAATATGTTATGGAATAAAAATGGGTCTCATAAACATCTATTCATAAAAAATATTAAATTCCAAAATAATTATTATGAATATTATCCTTTGATAATATACTAATTACAGAATAAATATGAACAGTGGATTTAATATTGGATAGAAAATGATTCAGAAAGATCACATGAACCATTTTTTAGAAAAATTGCATTTCCGCATTTAAATTTTTTTTTAAACCATAAAATAAATATTTAATTAATTATTTAAAATAATATATAAATATTATAAATAAATGTTTTAAAAAAAAATTTCTTAATAGTATAGAAAATAAATTATTTTTTTACACTTGCAAATAAAAATTCATTTTAATTTTTTTAAATCTAAATGGGAATTGTTTGGGAAATGATATAATGATTATATTAAAATCATTTTTAAAAATGTAAACTTGGGTAAAATTTTAATTAATAAATTATTTTTATAAGGTTAAAAATATTTTTGAAAACATTTTCATAAAAAAATGGTTTTGGATAAAAACATCTTTTCGATAGAAGAGAGAAATAAAGGTGATTTTTAAAACAATGATTTCATGGAAATCAATATTACAGAAAGATATGTAAATGGTTGAAAATATTTTATTCTTATGAAAATCCCATAATATAGTAAATTTCTAGAGTTTATTGAGTTATGGATTACAATATTGTATCATTGGAAGAAAAATCATGAAAACCCCTCGTAATGATGGGATTTTGACATAAAACATATACCACTTTGGTAACATTGAATCAAAATGACAATGAAATAATAACATTCAATTAATATTATAATATCATGAAAATAAATAAATTCAAAATATTACATCTCAAATTATCAGAATATATGTTAAATAAAAGAATATATGAGACTAACATAATATATGTCTCAACGAATGCATATTGAGATAGAATTCCCTTAATTCTTTAGAATTTCATTATTCAAAAACCCTATAACAGAGATATACTTAATTTTATACTTAAATAACCATAGTTTTAATGATAACCATATAAAATTAATTTTTTTGAAAATATATACACCATAAAAATGGGAAAACAAATTCTAGAAGGCATGTGTCTCATAGATTTAAAAAGTGAGATGAAAATCTCTTACCCTTTGTCTCAACATCCTTTGTACTTGTTCAAGACTCCAATATAATAAATGTAATTTTATAATAAATATTATGTATATATATATATATCGAACATTATATGATTTACATTTATCCTTTTATTACATGTTTATTAACAATTCCTTGTTAATGTTATGTTTTGAGTAATAACTGCTTTTTATTAAATGAATGTTTTGGTTTGGTATTTTTTGTCATCTTAATATGAAAATGGTTCCAAAATATTAATAATTTTATCCATTATATAAATATAATATATATCCATTACATATAAATTTTTCTATAAATTTTTTAGATATAAAATGAAATATGGAATTCATATAGATGGTTCTCCATATATACATATGAATGTTGTTTCCATTTTTTTACTTAGAAAATTAATGAATGTTAAATAAAATATTCAACATATATAATTTTTTAGGTCATATATATCACATTGTTTATGTAAAAATATAATTATAACCTTCCATGTAAATCATATGTGATGAATGAATCATATCGCGTTATAATGTGGTAGTCTGCCATACACACAGAAAACATTATCATATTATCATAGAATGGAAAGTGACATGTTATATTTGATATAATAATTCCATAAGAATATTAATATCAAAAATATCATATATCTATATATATAATTTAAGATATAATTATATCAATCCTTGAGATATGGTAATGGGAAAATGAATGACATCAGTTTATAAGTTGGTGATCTGTCTTACAAATGAATGGTGATTTCATACCCCATTTGATGGACGTGAAGAATTATTAAAGTTATTCCATTAAAAAATAACATATAATTATATGTGATATAATAATTTCATTATAATAACTTTTTTTAATTATAATGAAATGATTTTCGTATAAAATAAAATAAAATGCTCGGTTCGTGATGTTACCTCTATATTAGAAAACATCATTTTTTTTGCACAAAATGCCTTCCCATGGTAGATTTTTAAAAAACATAATGATTCTAGGATTATAAGATATATTTAATTCAGTGATAAGAGACGGTAATGTCGGAAAAATGGTTTTTTGAAGAGATATGTGGGGAGAATAGGGGTAGACATTTATAACTGAGGTGAGAGGAACATAGGTAATTTTTTAAATGACATAGTTCTACACACATTTTTTCACAAAACAAAAATATCAAAATGATTTCTTGCTGAAAATATTAGACAAAAGGTCAAAATATATCATGTTAATGGCCGTTGAATATGTTTATGGTCATTTATTAAACTTTTACTTTTAGTTACCCCCGGTAAACTCATTTTAACATAGCCATAGTAAATAGTTTCTAATGTTTTTACTACTCATTGTGGTCAAATATTAATTTGAAATTGTTAGAGAAAATAAATTTGGATTATTCAAATTATGGAATCAATTTTCACAATTTTAATTCACATAATAATAAAAATTAAATTTATAATCAATCCAACAAAAGAGATGAGAAATTGTTTTTTCAAATTGAAATGATCAGAAGTTTTAAATGTATTTAAGGAAAAATTAAATATTAAATTAATGAAAAATTACTAAAAGGGATAAATAGATATATAATTTTACAAATTAAACATTTAAAATCATACTTAAAAATATTAATCTTTTAAATTCTTTAGAAGAAATTGAAAAATATTAATAAAAATCTATATTTTTTTTACTATTCATCAAAAAAAATTATGTTCCTGTAAGATTATAAATACATCGCCATTATAAAATTTTAACTTGATTATTCTAAAAAATAAAATTCATTTTTTCGATAAATTTTATATAAAAAAAAATAATTACTTTAAAAATTCATAAAAACTAATTTATTTTAGAGAAATTATGTTTTTAAGTGTAAATTTTGATTTATTCTTACACTCGATTACTAAATATAGAATATTAATGGCACAAATGATATAAATAGTAAAATAGCATAAATTCATTGAAAATAATAAAAAAATATTATTTCTTAAGTTATTTTAACTAAACCAAATTTGTGTGCATACAAATAATTTTTTAGAAAATGATTTTATTTTTTAAGTATCTTTATTGTAAATTATAATAAAATTGTCAACAAATAGTAAATTTTATATAAATTTTTATAGCATATATTTTCATAATATATTTAATATTATTAAAATACATAATTTTAATGAATAGGAGAAAACTACCATAATAATATTTTATTATTATGTCAACTTTCATTTAAAATATATTATTCATGTAACATAAAAAAACTGACTGTAACATGTAACAAATAATATTGAAATTATTAAATTTATTTAAAAAATATTTTTTTAGAAAATTCCTAAATTGATTAAATATTTCATTAGTCCTAATGTATTATTTTTTTAAATGATATTATTTTTTAATAATCTAATGATAAGAGGTATCATTTTTTCATTTCATATTTGTTAAATAAATTTATTTCATATATTTAATTTGATGAAATGAATTGGTGGATTTTTTTAAAACATATGAAAATTGAATGTATAAGTGAAAGAGTAATTCATAAGATATAAATGTGTGAGTTAATTTATTTACACATTAGATCATCTCTAATGGATTATAAAATGAGTATGTTCATAGATAATTACAATCAGTTCCTATATAAGATTCATCAAATTCTCTCTCACACTGATGTTCACATATTTTTCTTATCATCTATAGGAGACCCTATGATATTATTTATTAAAGATGTATCATTATTATTATATTTTTTAATCCTACCAATCGATGGACACAACATAATGGTGGAATTCTTGTGATGCCTCTATGGGTAATTTATGAAGCATATTTATCAATGGTAAAAACAAATGCTCATCGATAAATGGTACTCGTTTCCTATTAATTTTGTGTAAACCATGGATTATGTTTATATACATTGTAGATATTAAGAATTAGGAATATTTGTTTTTTTCACATTGATTAACTATTATTTGATATTTAAGAAACCATAATTTTGAGGGAATTCCAAAAGGGTTTTTATAAAATCTCCATAAAATTACAATAAGAAACCCATATTACGTGGGGAGTCAGTCACCCCATTGAAACTCTAGTGGCCATAAAAACATTTCAGGGATACCATGTGAACCTCATTCCCATATCTGGTTGACTGTTGGTGGGTTCTATAGTTAATTACTGGTTCCTATAACTCTATCAACCATTATTTACATTTTGATGGTCACCGCGAATATAGAATCCTTACCAAAATACCACTAAATTGTGCCTCAATCAAGTGGTTCACATAGACTCAAGTGTGCCTCCATCTATACCATAGGTTTTCTACTAAAAATTTGGTCCTATGGTTAACTATAGAGAGACTATGCCATCATGTTATAGTATAGCACAATATTAGTAATCATAAAAATCAATAGTGTAAGTAGATAAATGACGAAATAGAAGATAGAAGATGAACAACCCGATGTCTATAATTGTTAATATCCAAAGTATCCAAATAAAATATTGTAATAGTGTCATGTCTCCAAAAAAATATTGAAAATAGGAATATAGAAATCCAATAAAATACATGTATCAAAAAAATACAAAAAATAAATATCTCTAGATATGATCCTAATCCTAGATCGGTCTTATGTTCCCCTTCTACAAAAAACAAACAATTCAAGAATCTTATAGTGGGTGGTTTTTCTATTACCTACATATTCCCATGAAGTCTATGAATGTTCCCTACAACGGCCTAAATAGGGTTTGATATAACACTCAGTAGGACACCACCAATGGTGTCTATAACAAATCATGAATGTGTGAAATAAAAAAAAATTGTTCATTATATCCTTGGTATGAAAATACTGAACATAATGTGTATACATGAAAATGGATCCTATATAGCCAATCATGGATCTATATAAAGAATAGTCAAAAACTAAATACAATGGAAATGGTAATGAATAAATCAATAACTGTGATATTATCCTATTTAACAACATTAAACCGATACCCAAACAAGGGATATCTGTAATCATGGAAAAATAGCCACATTGGGCTTGATGTGTAATCACATGTCAACATCCATAGTGGGATTTTCATTTAATCTAGTGTAATAACATGATGAGTTGGATCCATGGTATAGAAGAATAAAGAATCATAGTCGATTCCCATGAATATCTCTAGAGACATATTGTAAAACTTGGGTTTAGTAAAAGGACAATGTCAATAGAGCATGCCCAATGTGAGTCCATGAAAGATGTATTTGTGGGGTTGAAAGTATCATGGAATCCTACAGAATTATGATCCATGGTGTAAAATTTCAAAGGCATCAACTAATGTAAACAAGTATCTTAGATTTTATTTATCCATATCATCTAATTCAATCAAGATCCAAGAATATCATCTACGTAATACACAACTATTTCAATTAATATGCTCATTTCATAACCATTAAATTTCGATGAGTTAATCGAATGAATTTACATAATTTCCATTCAAACATATTAAACAATTTACCATTTGTTATCACATGGAAAAGGAGGTATAAACTATCACTTAGCCATATAATTCAATATATTCCTCTCATTTGAAAATGAAAATGTAAAAATGGGTGATAATAATATTAAACAATTCACAAAATTCATAAAAATAATTCCACTAAAATTAGTGATCACACATGCACCCAATGGGGTTGTATAACATAGGAAATATACCAAGGAACGCCCCATGGTCATCCGATGTTGGGGACTACAACCTCCAACAACATAAAAGATACTAATGTGAAACCTAATCATCTTCCAATCCATTGAATTTAAGAATTTAATTAATTATACGAAAACCACCAGAAATTACCACATATAGGAAAATGGAAACTATTCCTATGAAACACAAAAAATTAAGGGAATGTTATAGACCACATAATGTTAGTATGTATTAGGGAAACCATTATGCATCTAACTCTAATTCAGTGTAGATCAAAATTAAAATGAGGTACCAATGGAAATAATGGAATATGTCATTTTGGATTGCACCTAAATAACTCTATCGATCAAAATACTAATAAAAAAGGACGAAATAAAAATTAATAACTTACCTTGGTGGATCCTATGGGAACTATGGTGTTCAAATATTATACTAGATAATGAATCAGGTGAATGAGATATGAGCTTAGCTTCAATGGATCTCCCATCAAGAAGAGGTTATCCACCAGAGGAGGAAAGAAAATAGGTTTTGGTTATAAGATATTATAATAGTTAGAAGGTAATTTCCCACATTTCAATTATATCTCATAGGTTGGCTACATAGATTGAAAATCATGGGCCAATCATAAACCCTTCTCTGTCTTGGGGGGTCACAAACTTCTTGTGCATTGTATGGAAACCCATCTCAAAACCCTATAGCATTCCCCTGTAAAAAAATTAAATGGACCACAGATAGGAACTCACCCATGGATGTATAGTTTCCACATATTGTATGTATTATTACTAATTTATACAAAACCAAGCACAATTTCATCAAACTATGCCATTGGGGTCACATGGTTCTACAAACCATGCATCCCGGTTTCTTTTTCAAAAATCTAGTCCTTCAGGCATTGAAAAACCCCCAGAATCCCATGATGCTTTTGTTATCATATCAAGAACTCACACTATTCCAAAAACAAGGAGATAAACCAAAAACAATAATATTTGTAACTCATATGAAAACTGGATATCCTTCCATATTCCCCCAATAAAATTATTTTCTGCCAAATTTTCCTTCCAGGGGTGGTCCCAAATCTCCCAAGAAAAGCTATAACCACTGAGCACATTACTCTCCCCCACTACTATGTATCCCCCTATAAGCTATCATACATATATAGAATCTGCATTAGAGGAGATGAGTAGACTCAAAGAACATTATTTAATCATTCATATATACAAATATGATGATCCTCAAATGATGCATTGACCTACAACTCAACCTCATACAAATTAAATATAATATATGGTTATAAATAAAAATGGGACACCTGAGATACATGGAAAATGTAAAGCATGTGATGGTATCTTAGAGGTAACTGAATTTTATAGGGTACAAAATCTACTCTCCCTAGAATCCCAAGAAGACCGACATATCATGGTGAATGAATACCGTGTTTTATAATTTTTATATGTACTAGCCTTGTTTAAAAACAGAAAAGACATTGTCACTGACCTTGATCTCTATAGGTAATAAATGGTGATTAGTGTAATATTTCATTTTATACTTTACCATGGAAAACTACATCTATGTTAATTCGAAAATCATCAATGTCTCCAGAATGAGATGAAGTCTAGGTAAAATTGCCTCATCTTCCTCTGACCAGTACAAGGGAGATCAGTGTTACCTACGATAAAAGGCCTCATATGGTTCCATCTGTATAATCTCTTGATATCTATTGTTTTAGGTTAATTTTATCAGGAGTATATTCCTCTGATAGAGCCCTAAAAATCAAGTATTAATTCTCTTTTTATTTATTCTAAAATCATTATAGTGCACTCTGATTGACCACCAATCTAAGTGTGGTATGATTCGAATCACATGTGTACCCAACGACCTCTATAAACACTACTATTAACAAGATGTATACAAGGAATCCCTAAACAATACAATGGTCTGAGAATCCCCAAGAAGAATCACTATCTCATTGA
The DNA here is from genome assembly GCA_963277665.1 of Viscum album. Taxonomy (NCBI): domain Eukaryota; kingdom Viridiplantae; phylum Streptophyta; class Magnoliopsida; order Santalales; family Viscaceae; genus Viscum; species Viscum album. The sequence continues at coordinate 1,024,960,643 of OY728143.1, forward strand.
TATATAGTCTCCAAAGATCAACTACTGATAAGGCCTCCCTTATTGGACAGAAATGAGTGTATTTTTTATCCTTTCAATAACATCCAATACAAAATCACAACTTCAAGGTGACCTCAGCATCCCGTTCACAAAATCCATCAAATAAAATTCCCATTTTCACCTAGGAATGGGTAATTGATATAAAATTCCATTTACTCACTATTTTTATTCTTCACCATATAATTGGAGGAACACCTCACAAAAAAACATGCTACTTCTCATTTCATACACATCCAACAATATTGGTGATGAAAGTAACAATTTATTGTAGAAATGTAGGGATTTTAATCCCATTATGGAGCATGAAACTCTCAAATCATCTCCTCTTGGATGTCTCTATGAATCCAAACATAAAAGTGAATTCACTAACTTTCATCGCCACACCCAATCAAACCAAGAGGTGCATCGTCACCTACCGCACTCTCTCATATAATGAAGCATTCAACATCATATAAATTTCTCGTCAACACTCTATCTAGAAGAATAGATTTCATAACTAAGGATGGGAGAATAGTCAGCCCATATATATCCTACCCCTCCAAGTGCATCTCTATAAACAAGGTTATTAAATTCCACTCATTTCAAGCATCCTAAACTTCCTCTATCTATGCCCTCCTATTTTTTGATTTGATAACATTATTTCCATTTATGGGAATATAGTTAAACTAATATTCAAATAACTATATCTAGTCAACCCATCATCAATTCTTCTATTTCAAATTAAGATATTTAAATATATACGTGATGATTTTTTTTCCCTATAAATGAAAAAATGTTATCCTAGTATATAATGCCTCAAATAGAATAACAAATGTATAATAGTGGCTAACATGAGATTATTCATGTGGTAATTTCTCTAGTGTGGACTCAAATTATGATACTCTTATGCAAAGGCTTTCTCCTCCTTTATTGAATCATTTTCTAGCCCGATATATAATATATTGAAATAAACAATGTAGTTTCTTCACGGATCTAGGTGAATCAGGACCTGCACTAAAGTTAGTCTCCCTTTCAACAATTGAATGGATATATCCTAGGTATTTTACAACAAAAAATCAATCATTTCTTTTTAAATCATATAAAAAGTGTGGTGGAGCATGATATGGCCTATTTGTAACACCTACAATATCCACCTAGCCCTATGAAACTTTGTGTACCAATGATGTTCATTGTCTTCTCCCCAGAAACAATAACTCCCTCCATATATTGGACAAATGATACTCTTGTATCAATGATAATATGACCATGAATTTAATCATATATATCTATAAGTATAAATTTTTGATCTTATCATAAAATTGATTCCCTCTCGATCGGTCCAAAACAATATAAAGGTGTTTTTTATTGTAATGTTTATTTTGAAAATAAACCAATATATTAAACACAAACAGAACCAATAATGAATCCAGGTAAAAATGGAATACTTGGATCATCATATCAAGAAATCTATTCGTTTTTTCATGAAACTGAGGGAAAAACGAAAATACTCATAGAGACAATACCTTAATTGAAATGTTTTATGTGATCTATTTGGAAGTATAATAGGAAACTAAGGATATCCCAACCTCAAATCAATCTATTTCAAAAACTGATATCTGTAGATTAGGTCAAAGAGCTCATTTATCTATGGAAAAGGATACATGTTATTAACCGCTAAATGGTTCAATCTTTGATAATACACATGTAGCATAAGGAAACCATATTCCATGTTTGAGAAAAGGACAATAAAACACTATAGATAATTAGTGGGACATACAAAACCATTTTACTCCATGTTATCTACCTACCTCTTGAGATCCTACAACTCTATAGTAGCCATCCTGTAAGGAGGATGGGTACCGTTGTAGCTCTCAACACTAGGTCAATAGGAAAATCTACCTCTCTCTCCCTGGAGTTAAACTAGAAAAATCATCCCAGAACAAAACCCTAAAATGATCAACAAAATAGACAAAATTAGGCCTAACAGATTCTAAAATTTTCAAAATATAAACTATTAATATTTTATATCATCTAAACTGACCATGATGTTCTAGTCAATCTTATCATTCCTAGACATCCCATTAACTGATGTGAACAAATACTCTGACCTCAGGTGTTGTGAACGTCAACCATAGATGATAATAGTCAACATTGGATCAACATTAAACAATCCAATCAATCCTGAGCCAGACGTCAAACCCTAGTATCTCTTCTTCAATGGGATTTCATTTGATTTGACGCTTACCCACCTCTAGGGTCACTCCGTGCAATAGCACATACCCTCAGTTCTATTTTTAGTGGAGTTTAAATGTTTAAGATTTCATTAGATAACATCACAATGAAATTAAGGCCCCCACAAGAGGTCTAGATATGAATCTATGTGATTCAACTATTTCAAAAATATTAAATACAAGATTATATGCTATTGAGATTATCCCTCTCCCCATAGATGGAATATCAAACTTCTCCTTAGGTGAATGTTATATAGAAAATATTTGGCCTAAACCATGGCCATGTGCAACAACCTCATTTACCAGAGTAGGATCACTCAACATTCAAGGTATAAACAAATCATTCATCACTCATCCATGACCACAACCTTGTCTTGTATGACATTTACTAATCTAAATCCCATCCAGACTCAGAGCTTTGAATCCTTATCTTGAAACTTTAGATGGAGTTCATCCTCTTCCACTGACAACTGTAGAGGTGGTCTTGAAAAAACATTGCACATGGCCCAGCCTGCCACATGCTCATCACTAGAATAGGTCTCAATCAAATGGATTCCTCATATGTAATAATTTCCCACACTGGTGATAGAAGACAGAAAATCTGATACTAATATCTTGGCTAGTACTCCCCTCGCAATATGCCTCAAGGTATTGCTTCCTACTATTAGTAGTTGGACGACTAGTTCAAGAGAATTAACATCCTTGTTCGGTGCCCCCACTTTCCCTCATGTTGGTCAAAGTAATAAACATATAAATTAATAACTCTATTTTATTATTCATATTAAAACATTTTTACCTTTGATTTAATGACACATATTAGACCTTCCACGAAGCATCCCTCCATTGATAGATCACCAGTAATATAAATTTTTAAAAAATGTAGAGGCTCCACAAGTTGTGTTGAATTCTATATATAAATTATCACACCATGCCCTAGATTCCTAAAATCACGGTCCCTTTCATCTCTTAGGGAATCATAAATAATAAAACCTTAAACCCTTGATTGAGAATCCCACCAAACCATATATCAGAGTGCTTCTACATGGTTTAAAACATACCACCATCACTTAGCTACTCCTTGAAGCATAAAAGTCACAAGAATTATTATCCTCTCTAAAGGTGTCTCCAAATCCTCATTGATCAAAAAATAGTCTCAGTAGACACCTCAATATCTTATTTACCATGATCCCTTTAATATTTTGGTCGATTCTTCTTCAAGAACACACACATTAGTTCTTCCAAAGATGAGGTAGGTTGTGGTGCTCTCTAAGTGGTCTATATAAAGAACATTAAACACTCAAAAAGATATTCATCGACACATATATCTTGTACTAATTTGGGATCTGAAACTATAAATATAGAATGATCTACATGTATCCCATGTCTTACCACCTATAGAGAAAGGTCTTCAAAAACTTACTATCGTACAACTAAACGAGGTCATTATGGAATGTATCAACAATACTAAACATACACATATTGATATATAGATAATGAGAATACCATATATTAAAACATAGGATAGATCAAATACTTCCAATAACAAAGTCACACCCCTTAGTTGGTATATAAATACAGGACTGGGGAAAAAGGGAAAACCATAATGAGCACTATATACATTGCCTATTTCCCACTCTGAATGTGAGTCATGGTCATGTTCTCTATTTCACCAATTCAATTTCATTTCCATCCATGTTGATTTTTAAATTCTATTTAAATTATTGAACAAAATGGGTTAGCACTTCCAATTCATAAGGTCTAATACACCTCATGAACCAAAATGTGGCATCCAATTAATCTAAACCATAATGCATTCCATTCTATTTGACAAATGGTTCATGAAACAACAAGTTATAACTGGATGAATAGGGTGTTCATTGTATCCTTTGTATTAAATAACTGTTTTAATATAATAAGAACATTGAGTGTGGATCATGTTTCTCAATTATTTTTACAGAACACTTATCAAACAATAGGTATATCACTCAAGCAACACATAATAATTTCATATTGTTAATTAATGCATCCTATATGTTCTGACATAATATATGGAAAGTGAATAAATTAAGGTGCCTAAAATGATGCATAAGATTCATATGCTAATCCATCTGGAAAAATAAATACATATATAAGAATATTACATCAAACTTCATGTATTTCACCCAATGGTGGAATAAAATCAACTGTAATATGAGAAATCTCGAAAACTGTCATTTTTGTTCCATTTAGTTGCGATCAGTATTATACAAGGGTTAGCTACATATTAGGAAAACTCATTAACAAATTACAATTCCTTCAGAATATACTATATATTGTCTCAATATATTAAATATTGAATATCAAAATTCTCTGATACCACATTGTATTTTCTACACTCGGATGCCACTAAACGGTGCGTCGAGACAATGCATCACATGGACAAATGTGTGTCTCCACATACACAATTGGCTACCGACTAGAAGAAAGGTCCTATGGGGAGTCTTTTGGGAGACTATTCCCTCATGTTGCAGTGTAAAATAGTGATAGTGATAAAAAATCAACAGAATTAGAAGTTAAATCTTTAAAATACATATAAAATATACAAATTCATAAGATTGTAATAATAAATGGCCAAATGTGTTATATATAATAATATAATTATTTCATTAATCTATAATGTAGTAAAACAGGTATGCATACATCCATTAAAATACAAGTATCCAAATACAAAATGAACAAAACTAATTATCTCTATATAGCATCATAATCCAAGATTAGTATTGTGCTCACATTCTATAGAAAATGAACATGTCATGAATCTTATAGTGGGAAAATACCTTGGACTATACCATTATACATGAAATATTTTTTGGTACCAAATGGTGGACTGAATATGGTATGAGATAACATATAGTTATCCACCATCAGTGGAATCTATATCAATTCTAGTCGGTGTGATGTTACCAAAAATAGTGTGCATAGTATTAGAGGTATAACAATAGGAAATGTAAAGTCTCAAAATGAATTATGATCCTTTCTATACAAACATGTCTCCCTATAAAAAATGTTAAACTCCCAAAGACATGAGAATATTTAACAAATAAATAAACAAGTGTGATGCTTTTAAGTAAACTATAATTGGATACATATATATAACAAAGTAATCTATCAACAAAAAAATAGCCACATCAGCCTCACTGCGTAATCATGTGTCAAAATAAAAAATGGATAAATCATGTAATCTAGTGTAAAACGACAAAGTTCTATATCCATGGTATAGAGGACCAAGGAATCGTCATATATTCCCATGATGATTATGATGGAAACCTGTTAATGACTTGGGTGGAGTGGTGGGAGCATGTCAAGAGAGAATATACAATGTAAATTTATGAAAATTGGATCCAATGGGTAGACTGTCATGTGGCATCCTATAAAATCAGTATTTAAGTAATAACAGGCCCAAGGAATCCACTACCATAAACAATATGCATGGAGTAGATATTACAATGGAATCTAATTGAATAAGGATCTAAAGATACCACCTAATAAATCAACTACCACTTCAATTAATCATTACATTTCATAACCATTCACATTCCATGAGTTCATCAGAATCATATCCATTTTTTCTTCTCAATCTAATTAATCAATTTATCTTCATATATTTCCTCTCTCATAATCATCCAATTCAATTAATTCCTTTTATTTTAAAACTAATACATAAAAAAGTTGAAAAAACATTAAAAAATTCATTAAATTCAAAATAAGTCTCTGAAAAAATAGGAAAACTCACACTCACCCAACGAGGAGGTATGACATAGGGTGGGTAAAATGGAAAACCCTAGGGGAAGTCATGATTCTGGTTAACAACCACTAACCGCAATAAACCATTTTTTTAATTAATATTTTTCCCTAAAAAAAATTATGTTATATTATGTTATACACAATATACAATATCTCTTTAATAATGGAGTGTTATTTACAATTAATACAGAAATAGGATTTGATGGCCTCGACTAGTAGAATTGTTTCGTTTGAATCCCATTTGTTAGAACAAGGGAGGGAGGTATCATCATCGGGGGTTTCTATTTACAAATACCAAGCTAAGCCTTAGTAAATGAAGCTTGAATGATATTTCATTTAAGAATCGTTAATGTTAGTGATGGAAACCACATGTTTGATGTTAGCAAAGCCACCCCATGAAACTGTCACCACCACACACCATACCCTTATAGTGTATGCAGTTGTAATAATGGGTTATATTTCCATGAATTGGTTACTTAAAGTATAATTAATTTATAAATATAAATTTTTTATTCCATCTATTCTATTTTAAGAATGTTTTTTCTTAATTAAATATAACACTAATTTAGTTGGAAATTGTTAAATTGTTTTTTCAGACACAAAATATCTCTTTTTATAAATGATATATATTATTATAATAAACTATGGTATTATGAATAATATTTATATTAATAATATATTATTTTAAAAGAACTATTATTTAAATATGAATGAAAAAAAATTATTATGTCCATGACGATTTTTGACTGTCAGCAATTTGACTTTGCATTATCATCCAATTATTTTTTAAATAAATATGGAATTTAATATTTAAAATCTGAAATTTTCATACTTATATAATTATTTAAATAACCTAAACATAATTTATAAAATTATCACAGCAAAATTAGTTTAGTTTGAGTTTATGAGAATTTTAAAAAATACTATATTTTTTATGAATATTAAACAAACATGTTGAGGTTTTTTAGGTTTATTGAGTTCATAATTATGTAATAATTATGATATAATTAATTAACCAAAATAAATTACCTCAAATATTAAATATTAAAAATATTAGTTAATTTAATATATTTTAATCAAATACCAAACCTATAAATGACTTTCCAACATCTAAAATAAAAACTCCAATTTTAATATCATTAAATTGTGAAAACATTCATATTTATTTCCAAAATAATGAATATAAAATATTTCATGGAACTTGTTGGTTATGATAATATAAAATATACCCCAACCTTCATAACCCGTTTAATGAAACATTATTAATCCAATGCTTTTCTTTAACCACAATCTTGGTTTTTGAGGTCTATATTTGTAAATTATAAAAAAATCATCCTCTTTTCCTATATATAACCACTCATTTCAACCCTCATCATCACTCCCAATCCATAATCCATGAATTTCAAGTGTTTTAATTCCAATGATTCCCCCATGGTGTCTCTATGACTTTAAGGATCCAATCATTAAGATTTTGGAGTAACTCTTCATGGAAAGGGAAATTTCTTTCTTTTCTAATCAATTCAATAAAACATTTTTTAATTTATTCCAAATTTAATGGGTACTCTATTTTATTAAACTTTTGATCATACCCTTACTCCCAAATTTTATTTTATAAATTGGAGTCCCTTTTCCCCTCTCATTTTACCCAATTAATATATAATTTCTTATACCCATGTCGATGCTGAATTCAATGCTAAAATTTTAACTCTATACATAAGAAATTTTATTTTATTTTCATTTATTAATACCCATAACTGTTCATCTTGTAGGGGTTTTCAAGAAGTATAAATAATGTTTTGTTTTATTTAGTGATTAACATACATTAATCATGCATTCTTTTTTGTGGTTTTTGAATAATGTATGATTCTTGTTCTATTTAATGAAAAGTTATGTAATAAAAAGGTGGGATGCCATAGTTGGTTTCGAAGGAAGGATTAGTTATTTTTGGAAATTAGGATTTCATAACATTATGAAGAATCATAGGGACACGTTTAAATATATAAATACATATTAGAATTTTAGTGAAATATTAAGTATGTGGTTTTCAAAAAAAATAAATCATGGTCTAAATACCAACAAGTCAATGTGGTTTTGGAACATATCTATATAACGGTATAATCAAAAAACACCACATTGAGATAGAATCAAATTTGAACTGGTGCACAATAATGAGCCTCGTTGCGCTTTAGTTTTGGAGTCCAAGAAGATATGTTTGGGTAATCATGAGCTTCTTATGAATTATTATGAAGGATATATAAAAAATATAATTATTATTAATTAATATCATATTTAAGCATTATGTTTGATGACATTATATTACATTAGAAGTATAATAATATTGGAAGAAACATGTTTCTCAATATGTTTCTCTAGTTCTATATTACTGAGCTATGTAGGAGGAATTTCATAAATTATGTGTGCAATGAACCATACATTGATGAACCTCAAATGGAAGATGAAATAAAAAACCTCATGAGAATGATGAATCAACTAACTTGAGTTATGAAAAATAACATGAATCATGTCGAGAGACCGAATTCACCTCAAATTGAATAAATTTCTATTGATTCCTTTATCCATCAAGGAAACCTTCATTTAGTGGAACTAATGACCCATTGATACCGGAACAATGAATATGCTGTATAGAAATGATCTTTTATATACTTCATTATTGAAAATAAGATAATGTCACCATGGTTTTATACTGCATAGTGGTATAAGAAAATCAATGGTGTAAATTGATTACAAATACAAATCCAATAATAGAGAAAGATGTTATTTTTAGGGAAGACATTAGGGGAACCTTTTTAGATAAATTTTACATCATTCGATGCAATTGAAATTAGAGAAGTAATTTCCATATATAAAGAAGAAGGAAAATTAATTCGTTGAAAGCTTTTAGATAAAAATTTCAATAATTTCCCATTAAACCCCAAGAATTTTTTTTGTATCATAATGGAATGGTTGATATATTTTTCTATGGAATATGATACCATCTAAGGGGGAATCTATACAATCGAAAATATGATGATTGTGAGGAGATAGTGTGGTGTGATATGAACGTTGAACTGGAGTTCGAGGTAAGCATTTGTAACATAAATTGAATGAATAGAACTGATCATTAGAGAGAAACTTATAGAAGAACATTGATCATGGGTGAGGAGGAATGGAAGTGTTATTTCTTACATGAAACAAATGTTTGAAGAATCATTCATGAAGTTGTTTGCTCATGAGTGGAAAATGTTACATGTATGGAAGAGAATGCCTTATATCTGGGAATTGTCATATCGAGGTGAATCCCTAACTTCTCAAAACAATGGACAAAGGGATGATGCTGTAGGCCCAGCCTGAGATATAATGACTAATCCGGGGATAACTTTCCCAATTTTCCAACCTCTATCTAAATCATAAGGTAATGGAGGGGAACCACCATTGATCTCAGAATAGATAAAGTGATCAAGGATTGGTTTTTTCTATCATGAGGACTGAAGTAGACTCTTCAAATGATGCGGTGGAATGTACTATCCTTATTATCTATAAACTATAAATTATATTATTTGAATTTTGTTATACACATTCATTTATTTCATCCATGTTTTTAGGGAATATAGAATCAATCACTGGTCTTCTATAAGTAGAGATATTAATCAAGACTCTTTGAGGGATTACCCATGAATAAATTGTGTATAGAAAAAATAATAATATTTGGTGATAATAATATCATTGAAAATATATTATTCATTTCCTTTCTAGAATTCAACATTATACTAGGGATGGAATGGATCTCAAATAATATATCTATGATCAACTACAGAAGCAAGGAAATCATGGTAGTCTTGAATGGAATACCAATAGTTATTTTAAAGGAGATATATCCAATTCTAATATTAATCTAGAAGAACTTCATATATCCGTCTTTATACAGATGATCAGTGAAGAGGAATAAGTAAATTAAACTATAATAATGGATAATTTCCCCATTGACAATGAATACATTGAAGTATTTCTAGAGGATATTCATGGATCTATATGGGAATGATATGTAGAATTCCTTATTGAACTCATACTAAGATCAAACTCGATGCCAAAGACCCAGTATGGAAAGGAAAATGTGGAGCTATGATAATTAAATAAGTATTTTACAGAAATTTTGTTTAAGGGGTTTATCTTAAAAAATTGTGTCTTCATAGAGAGAACCTATTCTATTTGTGAAGAATAAGGATTGATCAATTTGACTATCCATTGATTGTAGAGAATTTAACAGGATCACACTAATGAATAGGTACCCTCTCCCAATTATTTTTGATGTATTTGACTATCTTTGTGGATCTTAATTCTTATCCAATAATTATCTTTTATATTTCAATAGCTAATTGTGTGTGAAGAAAGAAGATATCTAAAAGACAACCTTCTAGTCAAGATATATTCATTATAAATTTGTTGTTATGCCCATTGTCTTGACTAATAATCCTTCTACATTTATGAATTTGTTGAAAAATGGAATTAAGGTATAACTTGATAAATAAGTGGATGTTTTCACTCAAGATATTATGATATATTTCAAAATTATCATGGATTAGGATGGTAATATAACAGGTGTATTTCTTATTCTGAAAAAGGATATGATATTTATAAAACTCATAAAATGTGATTATTTTTTTCAAAAAGCTTATTTATTGGAAAGATTTTTAACCAATGAAGGAATCTCAGTTGACGGTATAATTAAAAAGGTTTTAGAGGAGTGAACTCATATTATAATAGTAACGGAGATACATAATTTTTTTGGTTGATTTGGATATTATAGGAGGTGTTTGAAAAAAAAATTACTTTTTAATCCACTAAAAATGTTAACTTCAAAAGGGGCTATGTTTATCTGGACTAAGGAGTGAGAATAATGTATCCAATAACTGATGAAGATATTGTTTATTGTGCCTATGTTTACACTACCCTCTATAAAAGAAATATTAATTATTTATAGAGATAAATCTTGGAACGGTATTTTTTTTTCTTTATGAAAAATGACTAGGTGGTTGTTTATGCACATCAATAGTTAAAATCTCAGGAGAAAAATTGCCCTATGTATAACCTGGAGCGAGCTGTGGTTATTTTTTCTCTAATGATATTGATTCACTATATTTATGTGTAGAAATGGGATATATACCTAGGCCAACAATATTTGAATTATATTATCACACAAAATGAATTTAATATTAGACAAAGGGGATGGTTGGATCTTATTAAATAATATGATTTTTCTATTCATTACCACCCCCAAAGAGAAAACATATATAAGAACCCAAACCTTCTTTTTTAGGTATGGGCTTTTCTTTCTGGGTGTTCTTGAGAAAAAGAGGAGAATCTGTTAATTTAATGAGTACACGTTGTGTACTTTAGAGTACACGCCGTGTACCCAGTTGTCCCAGGTGAAAGTGTACTGGCTGTGTAAAGGCCGAGTACTTGGCCGTTTGAGGTGACAAAGAGACCTCATAAAGTGGGGCCCTTTATGGAATTTACATGCAATGTTCTTTAAAAATACATGCTATGTTCTTTTCTTTTTAAATTGTTATATCAGTATGGGTTCACTTCTCATCCACAAAAACCCCTTGTTCTAACGAAGTCTCATCTTTGAGTGATTAGTGCCAACAATTCTTGTCCGAGCCCCCGATCAATAATCTATTCTCCGAATCAACCTTCATTGATTATGTTGGAGTCACCACAGTGAATTCTTCCATATTATACAACCTCACCTCTTGATTTCTATCCATTCATGAGATATCCTTTGTTTGACGTTTTATATGATTATGTAGATATATGTTGTTCTAGTTTACTTCAAGGGCCAACTCCAAAGTATATCGATCGTACAATGTCGAGGTAGGTGGTTTGTGCCTTTCCATAGTTAGTCATTGAGTTATATGTGTAAAAGTGTTAATACACTTCTTCGGGGTATTGCATGTTTACAGATTTTAGCCTAGTTAATGCCTGTTATGCCTTGTGTGCTTGAGTAGAGGTTTTTTTATTGTGAATTGGGTTATTTTCCATGATATGGATGTGTATCCCATATTTGTTTTGATATTGAACTTTTGGTCTACCATTGCCTGTTAGGTTTCTCTATTTTCTATTCCTAGTGTTGTTAGAATTGAGTGATTTTATCTGACATGTTGTGATATGAATTAGACTCTTTATCCAAGTAGTTCATGATGTTTACTTTGGCTGCCATATATCGTTGTGCACAATTGACTTACACAGGGCTGTGGGAACCTGGTGTAGTAGACTATATGAGGAATGGACGAAGAGGGATTCTCCAGAGATTCTATTTTCTTTTACGTTGTGAGAACATAGGGGGTGGACATTATTCTCCCTCAAAGTGTTTTTAGTTACTCGTTTGGACACCATATGAGGAATTGGATATTGAGTGCTTCCTTAGAGTGTCTATAGTTATCGATACAAGAACCCTGGGGGAATTTATGGTTTGTGCTTCCTCAGAGAGTCTATTTTAATGTTGAACAAGAGGGGATAGGCTATGAGTAATATCTAGAGTGTTACTTGTGTTTTATTAGATTCTTAATTTTATAATGAAAATTTTTGTAATTTAAATTGTAATATTGTTTACTTATGAGTACTTCCTTTTTTATTGCCTCCTTTTGAATATTGCATTCAATATATAGTCACTGACTATTCGGCATGGATCATTGGGTGGTTTATTACTAGGATTCATCTCACACCCTACTTGGGTCATCCATTTAGGCCAAAATAGATTATATTGCTTCATGTATAGTTAAGTGAAAGAGACCTCTACTTCAGGTAATTATCAATTGTGGATCTGGAGAGCATGGGACCAAGCTGAGGCCTGCAATGCTGAGGAGTTTTTTACTTATTTTCCTTGTACATTGGTTTGGTACTATATTACATCATTTTGACTTGTTTAGTTGATTTCCTAGATACATGTATCTTACAAATTTGTTGATATATATATATATATAGTGTAGTTGTTTATTTACTTTCAGTCTTTAATCGTATACTATTTTTTTGATATTATTACTTCTTCTTCTATTATTATCTATTTACATCCTATTATTTACTCTGCCAATGAAGTAATCGTTTCCCCACTATCACACTCAAGGCCCTCACTGCAAGTCGGCAACCTCTAGCATTTGGGGAAATGCGTTTGAGGCCCTGTGACCAACCGTGTATGGGGTACCTCTAGGGGGAACCTGGAACTAGTATGTTACAAAGTGGTATTAGTGGAATTATTTTATTCGTGACTTACTATTTGAAGCCTATAGTTAGAGATATGACTGAATAGGTACTCGGTTATAAGCTGTCCTTGGGATTATCTAACCCTTGTATAGCGAAAATTCAATTTACCTCGTTTATTGAAAATTTTCTAGTTTTTAAAATATTACAGTTGATTTGATTTCACCTTTCGGTGATTCGCATATTTTGTGTTGTAATCATTGATATTATTGAGTCTCTATTTTAGTTGAAACCTGTTTAGATGAGGGTATTCCATATCATGGATCATATAGTAACTTGTTAGAGATCACATGTCATTATTATTAACATTCCATTTAGGTTCTATTAGTGATTACATGTTTTTGTGATAGATTTTGTTCAAGATATTCATGCAGTTGTGATAGATGCCATGATAAAATACCTACAATTATATTAGATACTGAATTGGGTAATTTTTAGTTTGAATGATCACCAATCTTTGGTTCTTGAGAAGTTATGGGCCTTCACGAATCAGTATTTGGTGGATCATCACATTATTATGCTTGTATATGACATGTATATGATGACTATATTTGATTCGCAGGTAGTATGGGCCCTCCCATATCATAATTTAGAACTTTAATATTTGTTTCAGTGTTTTTATTGGTTCCATTGTAGTTTCTTGAGTCTTAATGTCTAGAAAAACCAACAATACGCGATGTGTAATGAAAAATACACACCATGTCTCCTTCTGTTTTTGAATGTGCAGTTTCTCATTAAATACATTATATGTACTATATATACATGTTGTGTCGTCTCTAACCGTGTCACTGGTTGTGTGGGAAGAAACACAGGGTTGGAAAATATTTGGTGATACACATCATGTACCTAAAGTATATGTCGTGTGTATAGACCTTGTGTTCATCTATGAAACAAACAAAACAGTTGTATTATGGGTAGCTAATACATGCCATGTATAGAGTAAACATGCCGTGTAGAGTCATCTGTATAAATGACCATGTGACTAACAACACGGGTTGGTGACGTTATTTCTTGTACATGTAGTGTCTTGAATGAACCCATCGTGTAGTATTTCTCTATGAGAACTGTGTGTGTAAGTCATGTAGAAGAACTCATGTAGGGGAACACAATCCAAGTACACTCTGTGTACTTGAAGAAAATGTCGTGTATATGGGGTGTTAAACGACCAGGGTTGGCAGGTGTAGATGGCCATGGGAATTATTAAGGGAACATGTCATGTAGGGGTTATACACACCGTGTATCCATGTTTCGAAAACATGAACACTTTATTTATCATGTTACCTATTTACACTTCTATGTGTTAATACTTGATAAACCTTAGCTAATGAGTGTGTTTGACCTTTCAGAGTAATGCCACTGAGACATCCCCCGGTTGTACGCTAGTTACAGGGTTGTGATCAGACAAAGGACATTGCTGATTGGGGACTACTAGAAAATCTTTCTATTGTTCCATTCTTTGCACTAGTAGTGGTTTCAGATACTGGAACTGATACACATTTCTGATAGGGATTCATGTGATTCATGCACACCATCTGGAGTACCGCATCTCACCCCTTCTATGGATGAGTTGACGAGGGTTTTCCAGTACTAGCATCCTCCATCCTTCACAGCGGATGGAGGACCCCTGGATACAAAGTCATGGATAGAAGCCATGTTATCTGTCTCAGAGCATATAGAGATTCCTCTAGAGATGTGGGTGAAGCTCTCCATGTATATTCTTCAGGATTCCACAGAGAGATTGTAGGATATGATCTCACAGGCGGGGCACCAGCTGGTTATGTCTTGGGAGGATTTTTAGTGTGACTTCTATGATTACTTCTACCCAAAGACATTGAGGGCCGATAGAACCTGAGAGTTCATGGGTCTGGAGTTGGGTAATCTTTAAGTTATGTAGTATTCTATTCAATTCACAATGTTGCAGAACTTTTCATCCTTCCCAGGAGGTGATGAGTTATTTCTGGTGAGGTAGTTTGAGGATGGTCTTAGGCATGACATCTGATCTCAAGTGAATATCTTCATGTTTACTTCCATCACCTCTATAGTCAACCAGGCACTGATTACAGAGTTCAATATGAGGGATTATGGAGCTGGGAGATAGGGAGGTTCAGCATCTAGAGTTGGTACCCCTTAGACCAACATCAGGATGTGCCATAGGGAGTCTAAATGTGGAGATCGTAGTAGGTGGGGTATTATTTTGGTTGTTAGGTAGTGTGATACCAGTTCGTAAAGATTGGTCATATGAGGAATCATTTTCTGAGAGACTAAGTGGATTTCCAACTGTATGGCTAGATGGGACATCTTTAGCTCTTCTATCAAATCTTCTCACCAACAGATGGTGATAGTGTTTTTGTTTTGAATCATTGTACGGAAGTTGGATGACCAGTTTCTCATCAATCTGTGAATTGGATTTCATCAAGCCATTCCGGACAAGGTAGAGATCATTGCCATTGTGGTCTGACATAGGGTTTTCGACTTATATAGTTTGGATCAGTTCGAGGATCATAGGGTCGTGGTGTACGTCAGGATTTTTCAATAGATCAGACCCTGCATGAGCAGGATATCAGACCCTCTGTAGTTCAAGGTATGGTCTTAGTTGCCTCAGTTTTAGCTTCAACACGTTTTGATACATGGGCTACCCATAGATTCATATATGTTGCTTCTATGGAGAGCCTTGGACTCTATTACTTATATTCTGATGATGTATTGATTCTAGACACTTTGTTGTGGACATGAATGGCTAGTGTACATTATATCAAGGAGTTCCCTCTCAAGGTGGGTGTGTGTCACTTATTATGGGACCTATGTGTCTTAGAGATGACAGGGTATGACTTCATTCTTGGTATGGACTGTTTAGTTTTTTTCAGGCAGTTTTCAACCATTATCACCATAGTGTGATTTCCACATCACTAGAGGCTGATTTGTTTTTACACAAGGGTGAGTTGGATGTCCAGGTGAGCATAGCATGGCCCAAGCATCATGGGATGGGAGGAATTATAGACCAGATTGCTAGTTTATATCTTGATGACTAGGGGACTTCTGTCACGACCCGTCCTCGGGGCCCGTGTCGTGACTACCCCATTCCTGCCTTCCATAGTCCAGGGGCTGGTGACTAGAACCAAAGGCATAATCCCGATAAAAGGGAAGGCATTTCCTTTTAACCTGTAAAACACACACACAGGCTGAACACAAGCACTAGAGGCAACAACTAAAAATAGTCACTACGTAAAACCGATACAAAAGTAAGTGCTAAAAGGAAAGGGACCAGAAATACAAGCCCAACAGTAAAGTACAACTGCAGAAAAGTAAACAGCAACTACTAAGTCATCCTCTGGGAATCCCACCGGAATGGTGGGTACATATGGCCTCCTCATCACCTCAGGTCCATTCGTCCTCTCTGTACACGTCTCTCCAAGTGGTCCTCCTCTGGGTATCGTCCAACTCCACAACACTCTACCTCAATCAGTGTTTTCCATTGTCTGAACCAATACAACGATGTGCGGGCATTTCTCGTGCAGGGGTGAGTATAAAGATACTCAATAGGGACCCCGAGACTCCCGAAGGTCTCCTAGAATCCATGAAGGATAATCCACAAAAAGGAATGATACAATCATGAAGCATCAACCAACCCTACTTATGTATATACCCATACATATACCTATGTTATTAATCTCAGTTCGACTACAACTCTCGAGCCCAAGCACAACCCAGTCCACACATGAAGTAAAGTCAATCACATCGATGATAATAATTGAAATTCAAGACTCAACTCACATAGGTATGCATCTTTCGTATAGTGATATAGATTATCAGATGTAGTCACTGATTTATCTAAGATGTTGGACCCACACATGATACAAGACCAGGTAAGTTGACGGACCCACACAGGATAGAAGACTAGCTACTCTATCGGACCCACACAGGATACAAGTACAGAAGTCAAAACTGTCAGACCCGCACTAGATATAAGAACAGTAGTCATCACTATCGAACCCAAGGAGGATCCTAGTACAGTATTCATCGCTGTCAAACCCATGGAGGATCCCGATATAGTAGTTTTCGCTGTCGCAGCTAGCTCTAGGGTTCCCGTGCACAACACACTCGATTCTGGGAGGGTCCTCTCCTCGAGAAAAGGGTTTGATACATCAACTATCATTATTTCCAGAGTTGATTTATCTTGAATTTCCTTCTCAACAAAAAGAACCCAACGCGACAGACGGCACATCAATCGGACGTCCGGTCTGAGAGTTATTGGCTTTTCTGTTCTAGGGGCCCGGTTGGAATTACGCTCATTCCAAACCTGGGCGTTTTCCAAAGTTAACTAAAACTCACTGAGAGTTTCAAAAAAGGATCGTCTCATTGCGAGGATCCCAGTTCCGCTGATGGTGCGTCAATCAGACGCGCGGTCTAGAAGATATTCATGTTTAAGAAAAATGGTCTCGGACCATCAAACCCAATGGGCTTGCGGGTCGGGCTGACCCAGTTCGGCGGCTCTGACCAGGCTGGGGTTCAGCCTAGATTGGTGGTGTGCGACACACCCAGGGACCCGGCCCAGTGGGTCTGACCCTGTTAGGGGGTCGGCCCATCCTGGTGGGGCGCAACCCCACCCGCAGACCCGGCCTGGGTCGCGGGCCGGTTCGGCTCGCCCAACAGCTCCAAGCAGTGCCGCCCCTCCTTACTGCCTGGCCTTCCGAAGTCGGCCGGTTTTCTCTGGCGTGAGAGGCCCGCGGTTGAGGGTCGTGTTTCCTCCACACGCGGCACCAGCGGGTGGCTCGACATCCTTCAGCCGGGCGGCAGGCGGCCGGACGGTTCGCCGCCAAAGCGGCCCACCCAGCACGGGTCACGGTCTTCTCAGCAGCGAAGTACCAAGCAGCACCGCGGTCTCTAGCCCGGTAGGATATAGCCGGCTGGTTCATCCAGCAAGCGGCACATGTATGTGGGCCGCACCTCCTCCGTACGACACCTGCTTGTGCCACAGTTCACCAACCCAGCCAGCTGTAGCCGGCTGGTTCTTTAGCCCGAGCGGCTCGTAATTGCGGGTCACGGTTCTCCTCCATGTAGTCGGTGCACGGTCGCCGCTTCCGGTCACCGCCACCTTCGATTGCCATTTCCAATATAACCATGAACCAACGGAGGGTCGTCGGGCCATGGTTGTTCGGCCCGCCCCCTCCGTGTTAAGCGATAAGAAAAGGCCAAAGACAATCCAAAGGATTCAACAAGAACGAGATATAATTTTATTCACATAAAAATTATACAAATTCCCCTACCTCGATTCAAGGTACGGTGCACGTCGACGAGCCGCAGAAGGCGGTGTTGTAGAAGTCGGGTGTCATGGATGACAGACGTTGATTTCGTTGACATCGGGGTGCATCCGAAGAGGAAGCATCGTTGGAGAAGTTCATTGCATTCTTCGTCGGAGATATTCTTTGTGGAAGAACAATTTCTTTCCAAATTCACAAAGCTTTCCAAAGGTAAAATGTCCAACCAATGTCAAATAAAAATAACACACCTATTAAAAGGATTGGTTAATGAATTCAAAGTGATTTGAATTCATTAAGTTACATCCTATTAATTTAATAGATGGGTTGGCTCATTAAATGGAGAGGAGGAGATGAAGAGGCTCCAATTTAATTTAAGGGAGAGTTGGCACCTCAAGAGGGAAGTTCAAAAGTTAAAGAGGATTAGGGTGGTTCAAGGGGGTTGAAGAGTCTAAACTCGTGTGGGCCCCACACGTAGTTATATTCTCACACGGGTGGTTTTGTGGGGTCTGGGCCCCTCCTCCAACCTCCCTTTGGATTAAATAACAACCACACAAAAATATAATTGTGTAACACAATAATTTTATTTAATTTATTATGAATCCCCAAATTATAACCTTTACTCTTGACCAAGCGCAGTTGCGGTAATGGTATCCTTAAGCGAATACGGACGTTGCGAGTTGATCGGTGTCCTCGGATTTTAATTTTGAGCACTGGTTCAAAATATAGAAAAACCAGCACATACATTTACTGAACATACCCGAACAAAACTTTAGAATTTTATTCCGGGCACACCGGGCCTCGGAATTAGGCACCGTCAAAAACTGCGGACTCGTAAAATTCCAAAGTAATTAAAAAAATTCCTTGAAACTTCCAGGTATTTATGTTACCCCGACCTCAGGGAATTACGTCCTCGTAATGCTACAACACACTCTCGGGAAACAAATGACGGTACTGAACACGCATATTAGCCTCCCGCTCCCATGTGCTCCCATAGAGGTTCGCATGCTACCATCGAATGCGTACCAGAGGAATCGACAGTCCACGTAGAACCTGCTCCTGTCAATCATCAATCTCCACCGGGACCTCCGTGAATGTTTCCCCGTCATCGATGTCCAGCTCCCCATGGTCCATGATGTGGGACGAGTCGTGCACGTATCTCGTTAGTTTAGATACGTGGAAGAAGTGGTGAACCTGATGCAACTGAGGTGGAAGGGCTAGGTGGTAAGCCACCTATCCTACTATGCTATGTACCTAGAAAGGTCTGATGAATCGCAAATATAACTTCCCACCTCGACCAAATCCCCGTAGACCTCATCGAGGTGAGACCTGTAGAAAGACGTGGTCTCCATCATCAAACACTAGTGGTCTCCGTCTCCAATCAGCATAGAACTTCTGCCTATTCTGTTCAGTATTCATCCACTCCTGGATGATCTGCACCTTCTCTATCATATCCTGCACCATCTCTAGTCTTATAAGTGCTGACTCCCCTGGGTCACTCCAGCGCAAAGGTGATCAGCATGGTTGGTCATACACTACCTCGTAAGGTGCCATCCTGATGGTGGAGTGGTAGCTATTGTTTTACGAAAACTCCACCAAGGGTAAGTGATCCTCCCAATTATGAGAAAAATCAAGGAAACATGCACAACGCTTGTCCTAGAAAGTCTGAATGGTCCTCCCAGTCTGAATACCCGTCTGCGGATGGAAGGAAGTGCTCAAGAGAAGCTGCGTACCAAAAACCTCCTGTAACCCCTTCAATAGCCTGGAAGTGAAAGGAGCCTCTCGATCGGAGATGATTGTCAAAGTCACAACATGAAGCCCTGCGATCTCTTGAACATAGAGGCGTCCCAAGATCTCTACTGAGCCATGCTCTATGATTGGTAGGAAGTGAGACTACATGGTGAGTCGGTCAACGATCACCCAGATAGAGTCGTGCCCTCTGGATGTACTTGGAAATCCTATCACGAAATCCATGGATATCACATCCCACTTCCACTATGGAACCTCTAAGGGTTGTACCAAGCCTGCTGGTACCTGGTGCTCCTCCTTCACCTGCTGACAAGTGAGGCACCATGATACAAACTCTGCTACCAACTTCTTCATACCCAACCACCAGTGTTGTCATCTGAGGTCCTGATACTTCTTCACCATTACTGCATGTACCTCTAGAGGGGAAGTGTGAAACTCCCTCGGAACTTCTTCCTGTATTGAATCTTGTAACATGGTACGTCCTCTGAAGAGGATGACGTGCTCCCCACCTTAAAAAAACCCATCAGGTGCCTGCCCTGAGGATATCTGAGTACATCATGTCTCACAGTCAATGTCCCCACGTTGTGCCTCCATGACTCGCTGAAGGAGTGGAGGAGTGACTGTGAGAGATTGTAGAAAGGATGCTCCATCTCTATCCACAATGGATATCTGCAACACGTCCAACAGCTTTATCGCCTATCTTAGTTGATGAATTCCAGATCTCGTTCTAATAGCATCTGCTACAACTTTCCCCTTCCCAGGTGTATATACTATCTCAAAGTCATAGTCCTGGAATAACTCGATCCATCACTATTGTCTCATGTTCAAGTCCTTCTACGATAAGATGTACTTGAGACTCTGGTGGTCAGAGTAGACTGTAAAATGCTCACCCATATGATAGTGTTTCCCCATATTCAAGGAGAAGACCACTACTGCTAACTTCAGGTCAGGTGTAGCGTAGTTCTACTCATGTTGTCTCAACTGTCGTGAACCATATGCGATCATTGCTCGCTATTGCATCTAGACACACATGAGTCCAGTCCCTGATGCGTCGTAGTAAAATATGTACCCAACGCCCTCCTCCGGTAGCCTCAAGATGGGTGCACTGTTCAATCTCTACCTCAGCCCATGAATGCTATGGTTGCTTCTCTCTGACCCCATGAAGGGTTTCCCCTTCTTCATCAATGATGAAAGTGTTGCTGCTACTCTGGATAATTCTAGCACAAATCTACGATAGTACCCAACATGACCTAGAAGACTATGAACCTCTGTCAAACTCCTGGGTGGCTCCCAAGCAAGTACTACCTCGATCATTAGTGGATCCAGTACTACTCCTGCCTCCAAGATGACATGTCCCAAGAAGTGAACCTCTAGAATCCAAAACGATTACTTCAAGAGCTTACCATAAAGATGGTGATCTCGGAGTGTGTCCAGTACTACCCGCAAATGGTAGGTGTGATCCTACTCAGTAGTCAAGTAAATCAGTATTTCTTCGATTAAGACTATGAAAATGCGATCAATGTAAGGTTGGAAGATCATGTTTGTGAGACTCATGAACACTAACGGAGTGATGGTTATGCAAAAGTGTGTAACCATGAACTCTTAGTAGCCATAATGACACCTGAAGGCCTTCTTTTTCACATCCTCATCTCGAACTCTAAGCTAGTGATAGATTGACCTGAGGTCTATCTTCGAGAACCATTGAGCTCCCTTGAGCTGATCAAAGAGGTCTTCAATCTTCGAGTGTGTGTACTTGGTCTTCATAGTCACCTGATTCAGGAGGCGGTAGTCCACACACAGTCCCAAGCTACCATCTACCTTCTAGGTGAACAAAATTGGAGATGCCCAGGGTGAAACACTGGGTCAGATAAATCCCTTTCCCTGCAAGTCCTCCAGATGTACCCGCAGCTAATGATGCTCGACGAGGGACATCCGATATGCTGGAGTAGATATCGATGTTGTCCCAGGGTACATGTCAATGTAGAAGTCTACCTCTCTGTGAGGAGGTAATGCTGGAACATTTTTAGGGAAAACATCTGCATACTGATCCACCACAATAAGAAAACTTGGACTCTGCAAATCAGCTGCTCTGAGGATGAGACTACCCAAATGATGTGTGATCGGCTTCCCCCTCCTCTATGTAATTCCATCCTGTGCATCTAAGGCTCCCTTCTCACCAGTGAAGGTGATCCTGGTCCCATCCATGTGGATACACCACACTTTGCACCTAATACAGTCAATCTGAGCATGAACCGTGGATAAACAGTCCATACCCAAGATGACTTCGTAATGACTCAACACCACTACAAGAAGATCCCAGCCAAAGCTCTCTCCTCCTAGAGTAATCTCACACTGCCAGAACCAATGCGTATTCATTGAGTCTTCTCCCATAGGAGTCTCTAGCTGTGATAATCGAGGAAACAGCTCCATCAGAATCTTCGAGGTCCGAACAAGGGCAGTGGAAATAAAAGAATGACTCGCACCAGTGTCTATAAGTACTGCATCAAGGGTA
The DNA here is from genome assembly GCA_963277665.1 of Viscum album. NCBI lineage: Eukaryota > Viridiplantae > Streptophyta > Magnoliopsida > Santalales > Viscaceae > Viscum > Viscum album. Next base: position 1,024,983,445 of record OY728143.1, read on the forward strand.
GAATAGACACAGATGGTACCTAGAATCATCTCAGGTGAGCCGTGGTCGAAGGCCTTATCTTCCTGTAGCTGAGCCCACCTCTGTATGCTATCTCCCTATGGTTGGTGTGGACCTCATAGTGGTGGTGGTGGTAATGCCTCGAAAAGTCGTCCACCACCCGCTGCTCGGCCAGCTCCTCTGCCATGTCTGCCTGCTCCCAACAGACCACCATGGTCAAACCTCTGACTCTTCTTGGGAGGTCCCTCTACTGTCAGCTACTCATCTTCATGGAGGGTCAGCAAATCATGATCCATGTGGCCCTACCCGCCACATGCATAGCACTGCCTGCTCCTAGTAATGCTGGATCTATTTCGTGTGCCCCGCACAACCGAACCTATATCCTGAGGTCGCCCACCTGATTTCCTTCTCTTCTTTGACCTCTACATCAACTGTCCACTACCGGCTATAGAAGACTCCGCTACGTGTCTCCCTACATTGGGTCTCGCCGCTGGTGACTGCTCAGCAGGAAAAATCTCCATTAGAAGGGATCGCTCCAGCACCCCTTTCTATGTCGGGATGCTGAGGGGAATTGTCGAAGCCCTGATCTCATCCCCGAGTCCCTATTCAAAGTTCTGGGCCCTGAATAATGGGTCTCGTACCATATATGTGGAGTAGCGTGAGAGGTCAGCGAACCTTGCTGAGTACTGAGCTACTGTTATGTTGCCCAGCTGTAGATGAAGTAACTCCTAAATCCATATATCACGAAGAGTGGCTGGAACAAACTCCGAACGGAAGAGAATCTCGATGTCCATCTAGGGAAATGATGCCTTGTCATTCACCAGGAGCATCATGCTCCACCATCTACTTGATGTTGTGTGCAGCAGACTCGTGGAAAGGATCACCATATGGTCGGCTGGTGTCCCTACCAATTTGAACACTCTCACGATAGCCACTAGCCAATCCATAGCTTCTTGTGGGTCTGTCTCTCCCCAGAAACTGGGTGGCCTCTACTGTTGGAACTCGTGCAATGCACTCAGGCAGCGTGCACTCTTTGCTATCAGAGTTGGTGGAATTGGTGGCTCCACAGGTAGTGGTACATCTGGTGCCTCCGCTGTGATGGGGCCCTGCACCGAGGCCTCGTCGCTCAGTGGGATACCATCTCGTACATAACTCGGAACCCTGGCTAGATGCCTTCATGGAGCCATACTGAAAAGAAACGGGGGTTCTATGGTAAAAACAGTATACCTAGTGAGATGACACAATGTAATCATGAAGAAAAACTCTTTCAATGGAAAAACACATGCAATCAGTGTTTTCGTGCACTGATTCAGAAATTTGAGTACAGGGTCCTGGTGGATTTATATGTCGGCCACCGCACCAACACCGGACTCCCTGGACTGAAAACCACACTCAATACTCTTAACACTATTGCTTCATAGAAAAGAATGATCAGAGTCCTGAGTTTTGCAATATAACTGACTCCTCTAATACCAATTTTTCACGACCCATCCTCGGGGCCCATTCCATGACTACCCCAAGCTCTTCTTCCATAGGCCAGGGGCTGGCGACTAGCACCAAAGCTGTAATCTCGGTAAAAGGTAAGGCGTTTCATTTTAACCTGTAATAGACACACTATCCAAACACAAGCAGTAGAGGAAAAAATAAAACTATTCACTAAGTAAAACCGATACAAAAGTATGATCTGAAACGAAAGGGGCCGTAAATTCAATCCCAACAGTAAATTATAACTACATAAAAGTAAACAGTAACTACTAAGTCATCCTCTGGGAATCCCACCTGAAGGATGGGTGCATGTGGCCTCCTCATAACCATAGGTCCATTTTTCCTCTCCGTGTACATCACGCTAAGTGGTCCACCTCCGGGTACTATCCATATCTACAACACTCTGCCTCGATCATTACTGTTCGTCGTCTACAACCAACACAACAAAGTGTGGGCATTGCCCGTGCATGGGTGAGTATAACGACAATCAGTAGGGACCTCGAGACCCATGAAGGTCTCCCAGAATCCACGCAGGATAAAGAAAAAAAAGGAAAGATATAATCACGAAGCATCAACCATCCCTACTTATGTGTATGCCCATACATATACCTATGTTATCAATCTTAGTTTGGCTCCAACCCTCGAGCACAAGCACGACCCATGAAATATAGGAAGTCAAGTCAATCATATCGATGATAATTATTGAAAGTAAAGACTCATCTCACACAGTTATACATCTTTCGTATAGTGATATAGATGATCAGATGTAGTCACTGATTCATCTAAGTTGTTGGACCCACACAGGATACAAGACCAGCTATGCTGTCGGACCCACACGGGATACAAGACTAGCTACTCTGCCGAACACACACAGGATACAAGTACAGAAGTCAAAACTATTAGTCCCACAGAGGATACAAGAACAGTAGTAATCGTTGTCGATCACACAGAGGAACCCAGTACAATAGTCATCGCTGTCGAAACCGTTGAGGATCCTAGTACAGTAGTCGTCACAGTCGCACCTAGCTCTATTGTTCCCGCACACAGCACACTCGATTCTAGGAGGGTACACTCCTCAGGCAATGGGTTCGATACATCAACTATCATGAAGACTACAGTTGATGTATCCTGATGTTCCGTCTTATCAAAAGGAACCCAACGCGACAGACGGCATGTCAATCAGATGCCCGGTCTGAGAGTTATTGGCTTTTTTGTTCCAGGGGCCCAGTTGGAATTACGCTCATTCTCAACCCGACCATTTTCCAGAGTAAACCAAAACTCACTTAGAGTATCTCAAAAGGACCATCTCATCGCGAGGATCTCAGTTATGTAGATGACGTGTCAATCAGACGCGTGGTATAGAAGATATTTGTGTTTAAGTGAAACGGGCCCGGCCCGTCAAGCCCAGTGGGCTGGCGGGTCGGCCTGACCCGGTTCAGCAGGTCTAACACAGCTGGGGGTCGGCCCGTCCTAGTGGAGCATGACCCACCCAGGGACCCAGCCTGGTGGGACGGACACTGTTAGTGGGAGGCCCGACCCGGTGGGGCGCGACCCACCCGCGGACCCTACCGGTTCATCCAGCAAGCAGCCCGTGGATGTAGGCCGCACCTCCTCTGTGTGGCACCTGCAAGTCACACGGTTCACCAACCCAGAAAGTAGTAGCCAGTCAGTTCTACAGCCCGAGCGGCCTGCGGTTCTCCTCCATGCGGTCGGTGCGCGGTCGCCACTTCTAGTCGTCAATGCCTCTGGTCGCCGACACCTCCTGTCCTCACTGCCAAAAATAACCACGAACCAACGGAGGGTCATCGGGCTATGTTTGTTCAGTCCGTTCCCTCCGCATTAGGTGATAAGAAAAGGAAGAAGACAATCTAAATCATTCAACAATAAAAAAGATAAAATTTTATTCACTTAAAAATTATACAAATTCCCATACCTCGATTCAATGTATGTTGCACGTCGACGAGCCGTAGAAGACGATGTCGCGGAAGTCAGGCGTCATGGAAGATGGACACCTATTAAAAGGATGGTTTAATGAATTCAAAGTGATTTGAATTCATTAATTTACATCCTATTAATTTACTATATGGGTTGTCTCACTAAATGGAAAGGTGGAGATGAAGAGGATCCAATTAAATTAAAGGGAGGTTGGCACATCAAGAGGGAAGTTCAAAACTTAAAGAGGATTAAGGGGGGTTTTCAAGGCGAGTTGAAGAGTCTAAACTAGTGTGGGCCCCATCCTTAGTTATATTCATTCCAAGGGAGGTTATGTGCAGTGTGGACCCCTCCTCCAACCTCCCTTTGTAGGAAATAACCACCACTTAAAAATAAAATTGTGTAACACAACAATTTTATTTAATTTATTATGAATCCCCAAATTATAACCTCTAGTCTTGGCCAAACGCAACTGCGGTAAAGGTCTCCTTAAGAATATACTGACGATGTGAGTTCATCGGTGTCCTCAGATTTTATTTCTGAGCACCGGTTCAAAAGATATAAAAACCCACATGTATGTTTACTGAACATACCCGAACAAAACATTAGAAATTGATTCCAGGCACACTGGGCCTCGGAATCAAGCACCGTCAGAAACTTCGGACTCGTAAAATTCCAAAGGAATTAAGAAAACATTTTCCATGTAATTTCTAGGTCCTTCCAACTTCACAGTTGGACTTTACAAAATTGGTGGAAAGTTTCTGGGATGTCATTCTAGAGGTTTTTTTATATATATTTTCTAAGAGAGAGGTATACTTTTTATTGATATTTTTCCAAGAGCAGCACTGGTGTCTATTACTCTTTATATGATGGCTACACAAGAATTACAGGAGCTCAAGAAGTAGTTGGAGAAGTTGCAGGCAAAGGGTTTCATCTGACCTAGTATTTCTCCTTGGGGTTCACTTTTACTATTTGCAAAGAAGTCGGATGGTACCCTTAGACTTTATGTTGATTATCGGAAGTTAAAACAGTTGACAATCAAGAACTTATATCCATTTTCAAGGATTGATAGTCTCTTTTAACTTCTTCGAGGATCCCCGGGTGTTATGAAAGATTTACATGAGGTTTGGTTATCATCATTTGTGTGTTAGACCATCTTATGTACCTCTTACAGTCTTTTGGAGAAGGTATGGTCTATACGGGAGTGTGTTTATGACGTTCGGTCTCATGAAAACTCCTGCTATTGTCATCACACTGATGAAACAAGTGTTCCATCCATACTTTGATTCTCTCATTGTAGTCTTTGTGGACAATATCTTGTGGTACTATCACAATTGACATGACCATGCTACCCTTCTTCATAACATTTCGATTACACTAAGAGAGCATTGGTTATATGATAAGGTCTAAAAATGTCACTTTTGGATGGACAAGATTCACTTCTTGGGTCATGTTATCTTAAATAAATGAGTATCTGTAATCCCCAAGATAGTGAGAGAAATATTTTCCTAGGAGGATTCGAAGAATGAATTTGAGGTGCTATGTTTTCTAGGGCTTGATAGTTACTATAGACGTTTCATACAAGAATTTTCTTGCATAGTAGCGCCCCTAACATTCCTGACTAAGAAATGTGAGAAGTACTTGTGGTTAGATTCATGTGATTTAGTTATTAAGGAGCTGAAATGGAGGGTTACTTCATCACTAATGATTGTTTTTCCAAAGCATGGAAAAATCTATATTGTTTACTGTGATGCATCTGGTATTTGGCTAAGAGATATTCTTATATAGGGGAATGTATTTGTTGTATATGGGTCGCAGTAGTTGAGGCCAAATGGGAGGAATTCCCTGAAGCATGATCTTGAGTGGGTTGTATTTGTTCATTCCTTACTTTGTTGGAGACATTATCTTTTGGGAGAGAATTTTTTGGTTTTCACTGATCACAATATTCTCAAGTATATCTTTATAAAGTGAAACTGAATTTTAGATAGTGAAGGCAATTTGAGTACCATCAGTCCTCCGATTTTGAACATTCTTACACTCTTGGGAAGGCACCACAGTGGCTGATGCATTGAGCAGGAGGACTCAAAAAGAGGTAGTTTAGGGGCCATTAGTGAATGGCAGCTTATGGATCTATTCTATGAGATGCATTTGGAGGTGCATAACAGATATGGGTAGACGTTTCTTTCTTCTATGGTTGTTACCTCTACTCTACTTGACCATGTTCGAATGAGGCAGCTATTATATTCGTAAGGCCTAGTCCTACGAGACAGTGTGTTTTGATAGGACCATATTCTTGGATGGAACATAGGAGGGGATGAGATCTTTCTTTTTCATAAGTGAATATGGGTTTCAGTAGTAATACATGAGGAACAGATGTGGGACATTCATTCCTTAGTTTGGGATGTTTTTCATGGTGTCTCCAAGATGTATTGCGATCTGAACTAATAATATTGGTGTCCAGGAATAAAGAGGGATGTTGCTGGTTTTGTGATGAGGTATTCCACCTGTCTGTTGGTGGTGGTGGAGCATTAGCGACAAGAAAGTATTCGGAATTAGATACCCATTCCCGAGTGGAAGTGGAATGATGTCTCTATGGGCTTCCTGATAGGTTTTCTAAGGTCTCCTCGAGGGAATGAGGCATTTTGGGATGTTATTGATAGACGCATGAAGGTTTCTCACTTCTTACTGAGAAAAAGAGACCATTAGTGTTGACGAGTTCGGAAGGTTGTACATCCAAGAGATTTTTTGTTTGTATGGAGTTCTGTACTTCACCCTTTCATAAAGGGACACTCATTTGACACCATGGGTCTAGAAGGGACTATAGAGAGCTTTTGGTATACATGTACTTCTATGTACATATTACCATCCACAGACATATGGCCAGTCCAAGAATACGATTCAGGTGTTGGATGACAAGTTGAGAGCACGAGTCCTCGATTTTGGAGGCTCCTGGGAGAAGCACATAACTCTGGTGGAGTTTTAAAACAATAATAGTTTTCAAGAAAAAATATTCAGATGGAACCTTATAAGGGATTGTACGGTACGTCATGCTGATCACCCTTATGTTGTCTATAAGCAGGAGAGGCATCTATGATGGGACCTCATCTTTTCCAAGAGACCAGAGAACATATATAGTTTATTTGGAAGAGTATGGGTACTACACATTCATAGCAGAAGTCTTATGTTGATCTATAAATATGACCTTCGGAGTTTGAGGTCAGATATCAATTTTTCCTATGTGTCACACCGAGGTTGGGACACAGGGGGATTAGGAGACAGGGAAAGCCTTTACCGAGATATGTTAGATCATTTGAGGATTTGTAGAGAGTCGGTATGGTTTCTTATCATTTGAAGTTACATTAGAGGTATCGGGTTATGCATGATTTATTCCACGTTTCACAGCTAATGTGTAACATCTTATACCTGTCTCATGTTTTTCAACCTGAGTAGGTTGAGTTGGAGGTGGACACATCGTTCGAGGATCATCCTATCTGAATTTTAGATCGCAACATGAAGGTTCTCTATGACTATTCTATTCCTCTAGTTTGGGTGTTTTGGTAGTGTGGGTGAGTAAATTATGAGACTTGAGAGAGTGTGACATATGTACGATCGCATTGGCATGTTCTTTTCAAGGTATCTTCTTCTACACTACCTTGAAAGGGAAATTTCAGGATGAATTTGTTTAAGGGGGGAATTTTGTAAGAACCCTGACCTTCTTTTTGGATATGGGGTTTTTCTTTTTTTGTGTTCTTGATAAAAATAGGATATTATTTAAATTTAAGTAGTACACATCATGTACTTTTGAGTACACACCATGTACCCAGTTGTCATGGGTGACTGGGTAGTGCCTTTCTAATGGCCGAGTACATGTCTATGTGAGGTGACCTGGAGACCGCCTAAAGTGGGGCCTAGTAATGAAATATACACATTATTTACTTTAAAAAGACACACCATGTAGTTTTTTTTTAATCATTATATCAAATCATGGTCATTTACCATTCACAGAAACCCCTTCTTCTAACGACGTCTTATCTAGGAGTGACTAAAGAAGACGATTATTCTCAAAGACCCTGCCTGATCATCTGTTCTCTAAATTGAACATCATCGATTGTGTTGGAGTCACCATGGTGAGTAATTCTTTCTTCTATAGAATCACCTCTTGATTTCTCTCCTTTCATGAGATATCCTTAGTGGAACGTTCTAGAGGTTTTTTTGTTATACTTCATTTTAGTCTGATTCAAGGACTGAATCCGGAGTATATCAATCATACAATGCCGAGTAAGGTCGTTTTTGCTATTTCATAATTAGTCTTTGAGTTTAATGGGAAAAATTGTCAATACCCTTGTTTGGGTTATTGCGTGTTTATGGATTTTAGACTTGTTAATGCCTATTATGACTTTTGTGCCATACTAGAAGTTGTTTGATTATGAATATGGTTATTTTCCATGATATGGATGTGTTTCCCATGTTTTTTTATATTAACTGTTTGGTCTAGGTTTTCCTTTTAGACTGCTTTGTTTTCCATTCCTAGTGTTGTTAGGATGGAGTGATTTTATCTAACATGTTCTGATATGTTGTAAACTATTTATCGAAGTATTTCCTAGGGTTTACATTGGCTACCATATATCATTGTGAATTATTGACTTACACAGGGTTGTGGGAAACCTTGTGTAGTAGAAAATAAGGAGAATGTATGTCAAGGACTTATCTAGAGTGTCTGTTTACTTTTACACAGTGAGACCATAGGGGGTTTGACATTGTGCCCCTTAGAGTTTCTTTAGTTCCTAGTTTTGAGACCAACAGGGGGAATTGGATGTTTACTGCTTCATCAGAGTGTCTATAGTTACCGATATGAGACCACATGGGGGAATTGATAGTGAGTGATTCCTCAGATTGTCTATTTTAATGTTGAACAAGAGGTTTTTGACTATGAGTACTTCATATAGGGTTACTTCTGTTTGATTGGATGCTTAATTTGAAAAGTAAAATTAATGTAATTGAATGTATAGGATTGTTTACTCTTGAGTAATTCCCTGTTTATTGCTTCATTTTGCATATTTATTTTAATATATATTCACAGACTGCTAGGCACAGATCTTTTGGTGGTTGCCTACTGGGATTTGTCTCACACCCGATTTGGTTCGTGATTTGTTCCCAAATAGATTATATTACTGCGGGTCTTGGAAAGGGAAAGCTCCCTTCAACTTCAGGAACTTGTCTGCTATGGATCCGGAGAGCATGGGACCACGCTGAAGCTTGCGATGATGAGGAGTTATTTACTTGTTTTCCATGTACTTTGGTTTAGTACTATATTCAAGAATTGGTACATGTTTAAATGCTTTCCTAGATACATGTATATATCATCATTATTGATATATATATATGTGTGTGTGTGTGTGTTGCATTTTTTTATTTACATTCAGTCTTCCACTGTTTACTGTTGTATGATATTATACCTACTTTTGCTATCGTTATCTATTTACTTCCACTACATTACACTACCAATGAGGGAATCGTTTCCCCACTATTACACAAAAGGCCCTCACTTCTAGTCGACATCCTCTAGAATTTGGGGAAATTCTCTTGAGGCTATGTGACCAACCAGGTATGGGCCACCTCTAGGCAGCACCCGAAACCGGGATGTTACATCAAATGTTTTGATGCATTAATTATGAAATCCCTTGTTGTGCTGGAGATGATGAGGATTCATTAAGATCCACTGATCAAGAACCTAGTATGTTTTTAAATTAGAATCACAAGGGAAGGGACATTATCAATCATATCCCTAATTATTTACATCCAGGGTTACCAGAGATGATCAAGAGAGCTCAATGTGAATATCCTTTGTCGCAAAAGAATGTAGAATTGTAATGAATGGGATCCTTGAAGAGTATAAAAATAATAATTAAGGTGTACTAAAATATTTTTACTAGGATATTTGTTCCATGTAGTTTGGAGTTAAACAAATAACTTATGGATGAATCTCACATATCAGTATTATCTATTTATCTTGGAATAACTAAAATGTATAAGGAACTTCATGATAATTATTGGTGGGATATTATTAAAAGGGTGATTTTGGAATACTCTACAATGTGCTTGATATTTTAGAAAGTGAATATGGGGTGACAACTTCATAAAGGTGATACGAAACCAATACCAATAATAACATAGATTTTGGACATTATCACTACATAATTTGTCACTTATCTCCCAAAAACATCCATATAAAATAATGCAGTATGGTTTACAGTGGACTTACTCACCAGGAATTACCATTTCACCACTATACAGAAAGATTTCTATCTCGACCAAATTTAAAATATTTATGTAATGGAAGTGACAAGGTTCCATGGGTACCACTTTTTGTAATTTCTGATCATGATCCATGGTACACAAAAAAATTCTTGAGAATATTTCAATATACTCTAAATATAGAATTAAATTTCAGTATGGCCTCTCACCCAAAAATAGATAGCCAAACGGAATGGACATTTTAGATACTCAAGGATAACCTCAAACAATTCTCAATGAAATTCATATTTGGTTGGGATAAAAATAACCCATTAGCTGAGTTATTATGAAACAATAGCTTCAACATGTGTATTAAAATGACACCCTATGAAATTTTATATGTTAATAGATGTAGAACAATAACATGTTCGGATAATGTTAGTAAGATAAATCTGCATGGGCCTGACCATGTGAAAGACATGATAGAGAAGGCTCATTCCATCTAACAACACATAAAGGCTACTCAGAGTCAGTAGAAGAGTTATACTGACAATCGTTTATGGGACATGTATATTAATGTTGGTAATATTTTTTTCCTACTAAAATCTTTATGGAATAGAGTCATGTGGTTTTTGAAAAATGGGTATATTGGTCAAAGTTAACTTAGCCCTCATGAAATCCTTTTTGGCATCAAAGTAGTTTCATATCATATTGATCATCCACTAAACCTTGATGTATAATTTCATATCCCTCCTGATCAATTTCATACTTGGACACTCACATGTACTAAACCTTGAGGTACTACCCCTAGAAAATGACTTATCTTATTGAGAGATTTTTTGGAGATATCGTACCACAGAGACAAAATTATACATCACAAGAATACCCGCCATATCAATGTGTTATAGTGAAAGATGAAATATGGAACTATAAGAAACAATAAAGCAGAAGTAACATTTCCTTTTCACAACTGAGAGAATGAAATGAAATTTCAGGGATGAAATTATTTAAGTGTGGAATAATTTAACAACCCATGTTTCTTTTAATAAGATATTGTTTTGATAAAATAGGTTTTATATTATATTATACATAGAAAAACATATCACTTTAGTTATGAAGTGTTATTTATAATAGATTTTGAAAATGGAATGTTTGGCATCAACCAGTGGAGTCATTCGATTTGGGTCTCTTCTGACCTAACATGGGAGGGAGGTATCCTCATTGGGGTTTCCCTTGACCAAGACCAATTCATGATTTAGAAAATTAATCATAAATGAAATCCAGTATGAGATATGTTCAAGATAGTGTACATTACAACTCGGTTGATATTACCTAAGCCGCCTAATGAAATGAACAGTGTTATACATCTCACCCTTAGAGCATATGAGGGCGTAAAAAGGGGATACATGTCATTTAAAATCATTCATAAATTTTAAATCCATCTTATAGATAATCTTTTTATTCCATAAATTTCATTTTAATAAAATATTTTAATAATATAATATAGTATTAATTGAGATTAAAATTGATAAATTAATTTTTTATATAAAAATTGCATTTTCCATTAAATATATTAGTTTCTATAATAAAAAATATAATTATGAATAATATATTTTAAATAAAATAATATTTTAAAAGAAAAATTTCTTAAATATTAATAATAAAATAGTTTTATTATGTCCTTGAAATTTTTTATGTGTTATAAATTTTACTATGCAATATCAACCCACATATTGTTTTAATAAATACGGAATTTTATATTTAGAAGTTAAAATTTTCATACATAGATAATTATTATGATGAAATAAAAATACTATTTTTTGATATTATCACATAAAAATTAGATTATGTTTAATTTATGATAATTTTCTAAACTACATTATTCTACTTTGAATAGTAAAAATATAGTTTGTGATTTTCAGTATGTTAAACGACTTCATAGTAATTTCATAACAATGTAACATTTAATTATCAAAAAACCATGTCATAAAATATTTTATCTTATTAATATTATGGAATTTAATATATTTTAATATATTTCAAAAACAATAAATGAATTTCCAAAGTATATAATGGAAACATCATTTTTAATAACATTACAATATAGAAACATTAATTTTTATTTCCAAAAGAAGTAATAAAATTGATGCTCGGTTATTGTTTTTTAAAATATCATAAAATGTGACTCATTTTTCTAAAACCATATGAACTAAATTCTTAATCCAATGGTATTTCTTTTTCCATGTTCTCTATTTGAAATTTATTAAACAAATCCATCTTTTTTCTATAAATACCCATAAATTTCACCACTCCTCTTATATATAAATACATACAACCTGAATTTATCATGTTTTATACTCCCATGCATCCCCTAAAGTGTCTGATGTCCCTCAAGGTTCCATTCTTCAATATTTAAGATTAAATCTTCATGGAAAGTTATTTTTCCTATTATCTATTCAATTCAAGATCCTTTTTTATATGTCTTCAAAATAGTATGGTTTCTCTATTTTGTTACACTTTTTTATCATACCCTTACTTTTAATTTTCTATTTTTTAATTTTAGACCCTTCTAACCTCTCATTTTACGATTTTTGTAAAACCACATTTTAAACCCATCATTGCACCAAATTTACTCCTCAAAAATTCCCCTTCTACCTATGAAATTTACATTTATTTAATTTTTTGAACAAAAAATCCTTTTTATTTTATATGGGTATTCATATATATGAAAATATTTTTTATTATATTTGGGTATTAACAGACTTGAAATCTTAATTCCCTATCCATGAGATAAAAATGATGTAATGATCAGGCCTTTAGCCTCTTTTATGTCAGGATTTGGATAAGAAACATGTCATTTATTCACCATGGGTTATTAATGAAATGATTTATTATGATCTATGTGGAACACAAGAAATTATTAAATATGAAGGGTACTCCCTGATATTACTCTAATGCATTTGGAAAATAATTATATCTCTATATATGATATATTTTACTATACCTTGGTGAATAACATTGTAAATTTTCATTTACAACACCTTGGAGATTAACATTGGTGATATGATAATGAATATAAATTAAATAAATTAGAAAAATTTATTTATTATGATTAATGTTCTTTTTTTCATGATATTTCTACTGTTCTCTTGGTTATTGCATAATTTCAGTCCTCGTGTTTTTATTGATATTCCACATGATCACATGTCCACTATTTCCGTTACATATTCCCTTATTGGGCCTTATTCTCAACCCGTTCCTTTGATGTATGTCCCTGAGATATCATATACAGTAAATGCACTTAGAAAGAATCAATGAATATTCATTTCATGTGTATTAGAATAATATTTCATCATTTTATTTATTGTGGCCATAATTTCAAGGAAACAAATCTTTAAAATATCATTGGCTGGTACCACGTAGTAAAAAGGTGGGATGTCATACCAACAATATAAAAGGTACTAGTGGTAAATATAAATTTGTTACAACCATTCCAATTAATATATTTAATTAATTAAGGGGTAACCACTAGAAATTAAGACATATGGCACAATAACTATTATGCTTATAAAACACCAAACCATAAGGGAAATTTATGGACCTCCTACCACAGGTCCATAGTTGAGAACATGCCCATTATCAACCATTTATTCATTCTAGATCCTAATAAAAATCGATGAAGGATTATAAGTATAAAAATATGTTATATTAACTTGCACCTAAATAACTTCATCGATATGAATAAAAATTAATAATGACATAAGATGAATAAATAACTTATGAGGGTTGATCCAATAAGATAGATAGTGTATAAATCATAGCATAGTCGACAAATCTAGATAAAAGGATTTTTAATGAGCTTAAAATGATCTCCCAATAAGAACTGGTTTTAAATATATATTATTTATTTGAAAAATTAAGAAACTTATATAAAAAACCATATAATGACCTATATTAAGAATAATAAAAAAATCATAGTTAAGTGATTACAACTCAATATCTCATAGTTATAACAACAGGTAGTACAATGAATAATTAAAAATTATATGTAAAAACTGATTACTTATTACACATAAATGTCATTTTTATATAAACATGTAATATAGTTCACAATATGTAAAATGGAATGATAAAAGAAATACATCAACTAGTGTGTAATCAAAATAAAAATATAATGCATTATTTTATTGGAATTGGAAGAACCTCTAAAGGCCCCATGCCCATAAGTGTTATTGTTCAGGAACATAAAAATATTTATCACATAATTATTATTCTAAAATATTTTTCACCTAATCAACAATAATAATATAATTGAGTAAGGGATAATGATATGTATGGAACCACGTTTGAACATATTGTTTCAATATCCAATTATCTTATTGATATAAAATAGAGGAAAATTTAGTTTGCGAACCCATTATAGGAATGACTATATTATCTATATTTATTATGAAGAAATATGGGAATACATCATACAACAGGCTTGATTCCTTACATGCCTCAAATATATGTTGAAAACTGGTTTTTTTTTAAAACAATCATTAAAATATATAGATGGATAATTGGAAGATGTGATACATCTTTCCATAAAGATACCAAAATGGATTTCCCCTGCTTCTTCCTTGGTTGTCCAGTCCCCAAAATCTGCATTAGGATTGCTTCATCCCACCTCCATTCCATTTAATAAGTTCTAAATAATTAATTGTTGATTATTTTTCACCCAATTTTCCTAATGTATGTTCTATATAGGTTCTACTACACTCCCAATCCAGCAAGAATATTTAATTATTTTTGTTTTTAGAAGATTCTACATGTAAATAATATTGTGGATATCCCAATTTGAGTATTTTTTGTATATATCATCCATTAAAAATAAATTTCCCTATTTTCAGGATTCATAATAAATCCTTTCCCATAAAATTTAGTGTCTACTATAGGATTATTCAAAATATATATAAATTAATGTGTTATTTGAATGAAAAATTCTGTTTCTGCTAATCATTTTCACAAAAAAAAATTGGGTGATTCATAACTTGGGGACCCAAGGTCTATCATGAGGCCTGAAAATTGTTTTAATTTAGTCAATTATTGCATGTTTTCATTTTTTTAATTACACATGGATCAGATATCTCCCTTCATATGCCTACTTGATTTCTTTTCGGAATGATGCTATGTAACATAGGAAAAACATAATTCCACCCATCATCATGGATTACAATCATTAAGTACTAATAAAAACAAATATATATATACAAATCACTTATTCATTTTATTTATTGTCCAAAAATATTATTTTCCCTCATTTCACATAGTAACAATATAAAAATCTTAACTCCACAAATAAATGAGACCAATTTAGAAGATAAAAACATGGGTTCGATTGAAGGAACCATGGTATAGGTTCAATATTAACATAGATGTATCCTATATAATTAGTATTACGTAGGGTGGGGGTCTTTTCTATTAATTTCATTTTTATTCCATATAATATTTTTATTCTTTTTTATCCATGAATTCTACATCCAAGATGAATCCAATACAATTCTTACAAAAATAAAACTCTGTAGGTTTAACAATATTTATCTTTTAGTTATTTAGTTAGAATCTTTAATAAAAGTATATTCTCTTTTATATGTCTCTAATATCTTATTAATTTTCATTTATTCTATTAGATCGTATTGAAATCTTCCAAATCTAAATTTGTAAATAGTGCACACATGGAGGCAGGATATTATTCCAACTGAAATTCATACATCTAATGGTGATTAGGTGAAAAGGTTAGTCATTTTTATGATCATTATAATTTCTGCAATGGATTATATTCATATTATATGAGGGAATTCCATATATCTTATTAATTTTTTCCTCCATTGACTTTTGAAATTTATTTTAATTATTTTTAATGAAAAATTTCAAATTATGAGTTATTCAATTGATTATCACGATGTTTTATATAAATATCCAATGTAAAGTTAAGAGAAAAATTTCTTTTAGTAGGACTTATCATACTCAATTAATATGGACAATCCAAAAGGACTATTTCATCAATTCAATACATTCTTATATAATAAATTGTTGAGTTCAAAAGAGGACAAGATTAATAATAGCCATTGACTTAATTTTCATTGAACAACTATTTTAACTCCATCAAACAAATGGCACCATATGAGGATTTATATTGAATATAATGTAAAAAATATTACTTTTTTAGGTGATATTGGTGAATGAGAGCCTTGGGAACATCAAATTTTATACTAAATGATAGACATGGCCCATGTTATTCAAAAACATTACAAATTGTAAAATAGTTGATAGCAGATCAATGATCATAATCTTTAACAATAATAAAAAAATTTATGATTGGTAAAAATTATTATATTGAATAATTCATTTACCAAGGTCTTGAGGTATTAAAAGAATAGGATCTTGTGAACTATATATATTAACCCATTTCAAATTCTTTATTTCATTAGAATGATGTCCAATTTACTAGAACATTCACAAAATATATTACATGTTTATTTTTTTATGTACCTCCACTATAAATATATGTTATAAATCCCATATATTTATTGAATGAATATATTTTCATATTTGATAATGGTATGAACTTTATGTAATAATTAGTGTAGACCATGGATTATTGAAAAACATTTCAATACAAAAAAAATTCTCTCTCTTAAGGGACTATATTGAAATCAAAATTATGAATTTTTAATATGTAATCCTGATGATGTTGTGAAATAAAACAACACTAAAATAAAAACCCCTATGTCAAATTAAAATTTAAATCCAAAAATTTATAAATGTATCCTAATGTAATGATCTATACTTTTTTATATAGACAACTCTTACTTAGTTTGTATATATTTCATAATAAAATATATTTTATTTCTAATAAATTAATGGAATCTAGTAAGAATTTATAAAATAAATCAATCACATGATCCATGTAAAAAATACATATAATTTTATCTCATAATTGAACATTACATGATAAATAAATTTCATATGCTTAATATAAAGAGAAATTATAAAACAAATACACCTAAATAAATTTATAATAAGAGGAAATCGACGGGATCACATCCTCCAAAAAAATAAGATAACTACGAAAATCATTATACTAATAAAAAGAAATATTAAAAATAAAATATAGTCTTTTAAAATTTATATAGATATACTTGATAGAAATTACTTAAATGAATGGTGCATTTATAAATGGACATATATACTGTTTTAATAGGAAATAAAACAATTTTATTAGTTATAGTATCCATTGGAAATATGACCAGAGAAATAAAAATCTTGTAATAACAATATTATCTTAACTAATATAACTAAATATTGAAATAAAATTATAATTAATTACTTTTTCTATTTATATAATACTAATATATGAATATAAAATATACAATAAATTTATATTTAATGTAAAAAATATTATATTTAACTTTTCTAAAAATAGAATATATAATGATATTTCAATTAATAAGAAATACTATTTTTTAAATCATATCAAATATAAATAAAATGAAGTTACAGATTTATCAAAATTTTTGGATTTTTGAAATTTTTTGATTCATCATATTCTAAATTTTATATTAATAAAATTATTTTTATATTTGAGATTTGGTTTTAAGAATAATTTAAGGGATAATAATAGTATATGATCATGAAATAAATTTATGGGTTAAATATAATTCAAAAATTTTTTTATTATGAAATTATCTTTTTAAGAATAAATATATATAATAATGTACAATGTTAGCCTAAAGTGGTTGAAATAATATTTCTTCTCGAAATATAAGTCAGTTTTTTATGTCATTTTCAAAAAACTATATAACAATAATTTCTTTTTTTAATGTGTGGACTTGACCACAGTTTCCCACAGTCTATGTTTTAATTTATTACATTAGCAAGATTACAAGAATGTTACAAACTAAAATAATGAATAGTTATATAGTTTTTGAAAACCAGATACATACATATGGTTAACATTACAATATTAAAAGAAATTGAATGTAAATTTCCTTTGAAAACGACCATAACACATAGGTTATCCCTTCATGTCATTCATAATATACCACTTCATGTCCTCAGAAAATGAAACATGAGAAAGGGTTTTGTTAAAATGATTTGTAAGGTTATGAAATATAGTGGAAGATATCAAAAACAAAAAAATTTGGCATGGTAAATAACTAAAAATGCATTCTTTTTAAACTAAAAATTATCAAAAATGGGTTGAATGAAAGATGAATAAATAATAGCATAATAAAGCATAATAATGTGTATTCTACTAGTCGAATGACCTCATGTACATTCAATTAATACATTCTCAATGAGGGAATGCATAATTCTATACATCATAACCATACCGTCATGTCGTCATACCAAGACCATAAATATCCTTTTGCTCAAGGTGTCATGCTAAGACTATAGTTTGTCTCATGAGAACTAATAATGCATCAAGGGACTATAGTGGACCCCATCCATAACGTTCTAAGACCAAAGAATTATTAATTTGAATGAGTACAGACATAAACATCATATGCATTCAGATTGAAACTAACATATTAAATGTAAATAACATTCCCCGATCATTAAGCACAGACACAAACCATTTAGAGTAAATTTGTGAATGGTTTTAAGATAGCACATACATAGTCAAACTAATCATAAAACATTAAATATGTTAAATGATAAAATATAATATTATTCACAATAATACATAATAATCAATAAGAGTGTTGAAACAGATAAATATACTCTTGAAAAATCATCGTGTCATTCTTGAGATAAATACCCTTTTTACTTTGAAATGAAGAGTTCTTTTGAAAATGTCTTTGTATAAAACAAGAATTTAGGTGAGGTTTTATTTTCCTAATATAATGATTGATTTTATAAAGATAATTTTTTCTATGAAATATATTATAGGGTGCCCTTAAAAAACTGTATGAATTTGATAATTTCTCTTTGAATCAAGATTGTGTTTCAGGAATGACTTTTTAAATATCCTTTTAACACATATAACTCCACATAAATTAATGAATTATTTTGGTTGGTAAACCTATATAGAACATATATAAATAATTTATGAGAAGTATATATAATAACATATTAGTGGTAAGTAGATAATATGAGTATCCAAAATGAAAATTGAGGTTTCGGTACAAAACCCAAACCTTAATTCTGACGGTGTTCTTCAATTGATCATAGTGTCCTGGGTATCAATATTAAATTCATTAATTAATATTTCAAAAACCACTTATTTATTTAAATGATTTATTATAGCTTTATTATGTTCATTCATGGCCTACTTTATGGATTTAATATGTTTAATTTTATTTTTTGGAATGTTTTCTTCCTTGGTATGCATGATCGGTTTAATTATATATATGTAAGCATAAACATGTAAAATTAGAATGGTTGTCTAGAATAAAATTTATATTATTTGTTAACATCCATAATATTACTCTATTATAAAGTTCATTTGGTAATTGTGAGTGAAGATAAATCATTATATAATACATTAATGATAATTGTATGGGTTAATTGGCAGTTTTTTTATCAGAATGATCACATTTTGATATATAAATTAATAACATGTTTAAAGAAAGATTCCAAAACATTAAATATGTTATAATAAATATATTTTAGTTTGGCTGAAATATAAAAAAATTATCATTACTAGAATAGAATATGGTAATAGAAATTTAAAACCCATCATCCTTGAATGTGATAAGTTAACACATCTTATATGGTGTTTTCATTTCTATTATAAAAGAATGGGAAAAAAGAAGTGATGATGAATTATTACCATAGAATTAAAAGATAAATTATATTTATATTAGTGGAGTTATCATACCTTTTTTATTAGGGTAATTTAGGATAGAAAAAGGAATTAAAGGAACTTGAAATAAAAAATAGATGTTGAGAAATCCCTTATGAAAATTCATTATTTTCATAACATCACATAAAATCATAAAATATTTTTATGAGAGAAAAATGATAATCTAATATTTTTTTTAAAATATGTATAGTAAGGGGAATAGTTAATGACATATCCCAATATAAACCAATTAAAATTAAAAATGATTAACAATAAGGGAGTTCATGAAAAAGAGAAGGGTGGTAGATTCCATTAACTTGTAGAGTAGCTCCTAAAACATGAAGGTTGAGACCTTGGGGGATTAAGGACACCTTGGGAGGACTCCTATAGAGTTAAAACTAACATATAATTAATGAGTATGATTTTTTAATGAATGTACATGAAATAAATAGTTGGTACTTATAGTAAAAGGAAGGGAGTTGTTTATTAGTTTCATTGCACACCTAATTTGTGCTATTTGAAAAACCATGGGCTATCCCAAGGTATTAGACACGTAGAAATATTATATAATGTTATAATGTAAAAATTTTGTCCTATTTTTTATATTTATTATTACATCATTATGATTCCATTAATCATATAGAAAACTCAATACTGTATTGTAACTATTTGGGAAAAACTAATGTATTTTATAAAATTCTCAAAAAATCAGTGTAACCTAATATCAATGTTCTGAATTCAAAAATGAACTCTATTTTTGAAAATCCTTTTCTAATTATTTTAGTTTAATTTTTTAATAAAATAATAACTTATTAGAAAAAGAAAAATTTCAAACTATAATTGAGTTTATCTCCTTGAAAAAATAAACAATATCTCATTTTCTTATAACATTAATACAAAAAAATAATAACATGATTTTATATTCTTAAGGGTCATGTTGAAGATCATATTACTATTCATTAGGTTATGTAACTATTCTCCAAAAATGTAAGTCAGTCATATCTGACACTCAATATATTAGTGAATGCAACTGTGTATGTCAGATTTTTGAAATTTAAATCATAGAGGTAGAAAAATTAGGTTTATTGGCTAGGTTATACAAAAGTGGTGCTCTGTAGAGACTCAGTGTTTCATGCATTAAATATTAAATTTATTTATAATTTCTTGAGGTGTTATATCCCCCCCCAAAAAAAAATTTGAACTGGGAAATTCCAGAATGATAGCTCATAAAACAATTTGGGTAGTTCTTCATCATAAATTACTCAGGCTCTCACATTGCCACTTAAAATTTAGGATTTATCTGATATATCATAACTAGTAGAGTTACTTGATTCCTTAGCACTTATTCTTCTAAATCTATAATCTAGATAGGATCTTAAATGTAAGATAAGCCAGGTTCCAATTCAATACCTTAAAAAGTGGGTACATCTGTTGTGTCTAGCATGTACATTCTCTATAATGAGACATGGAACACATTGTGTACTATGGAAATGCTTGTTGACATTTCCAAACGAAAATAAAATCTACAAATCACACCCAAATTTAAAAATGGATAACGTATATAGGGATTATCTTCCCTTTCTTACCAAATATTATAACACTCTTCCATAGAGATTATTTTTTGAAAATAAGATATCCCACTTGAAATTATAAATTGTTTCTATGATTATTAACATATAACTTTTGTCTTCATTGAGATTATTTGATATGGTTTTGAATAGTACATATCTTTTTTGTTGTTTCCTCCACACGCTCTAGCCCCATAGTCATCCTTTCACCAACAGCATCCAAACATGTCGGTGTATGACATCTCTTCCCATAAAATGCTTTATATGGAGCCATTTGAATACTTAAATGGAATAAATTATTGTAATAAATCACCACTAAAGATAAATACTAATAAAAAAACATTAAGAATTAAGTGGTCATGATCTAAACATGTATTTTAATGTTTGGATCATCCATTCTAATTTTCCATCAGTTTGATGGTTATAAGCAGAACCCAATTGATGATCAATATCCAGAGCTTTCTAAAGGCTCTTCAAGAATTTCGACTTAAAATAATGGATTATGATCATAAACTATAGAATGTGGTGGTCCAAGAAGCCTTAAATCATAATTTAAATTGAGTTTTTAAAGGAACGCAAAGGGAAAATATTCCATTATAATGATGAAATATGTTGATTTCATAAGTCGATCCACAATTACCCATATTGCATAATTATTTTAGGGATTTTTTGGATATATAATGAACAAATACATAGTTATGTCATCCCATTTCCATGTAGGGATAGTAAGTGGTTTCACGAATCATCTAGGATGTTTTCATTCATCCTTCACTTATTGACTGACAAAACATCGTGATACATAATCAGAAATTTCCCACTTCATGTTGTCCCTCAAGAAATATTTCTTCAAATATCAATATATGTTAGTTCTACAAGGTTGTATAAATAAATTTTGAACTATGGGCATCATCCATAAAATCCTTTTTATCATAGGTATAGCTGTAAAAAATCCTCATCACTAATTTCATTATTTCATATTCATATAAAAAGTATTGGAACATCACATCATCTATAGAACTAATTTTCTTATCTAGAATCTCATCATCAAGATGAGTACATTTAACTCCTTAAAATAAAGAAGATTGGGAATGCAATTTAAAAATTAATGATTTTTTATATTCGCTGATAGTTCCTAGGTCCATCTTTACTAGATCTAACAATACAATATCCCTTTTAATCATCATTTTGTTAAAAACTCCATGATACTTCCTGCTCAATGCATCAACTACCTTATTTTACATTCCTAGGTGGTAGTGTATGGATCAATCATAATACTTGAGTATCTCGATCCATTACCTTTTCCTTTTGTTGTGTTCCTTCTAGGAGAAGATATATTTCAGACTCATGTCATCTGTATATATCTCACATCGTTCACCATAGAGATAGTGTCTCCATATTTTTATAGAAATGATCACAGAAATATATCAAGATCATGGGTAGGATATTTTAGTTGATTTATTTTTAACTTCCATTATACATATGGAATATCTTTATCATTCTACATATCGACACAACCAATTCCTTTCTTTGATTCATAACTAAAGATTAAATTTGCATCATTCCCCAATGATAGAGTTAGGATCTGAGGATTCACTAATCTCCTGTTAAATTATTTGAAACTTTCCTCCCATTATTTTTTCCATACAAACATAACCCCTTTACTAGTAATCTTAGTTAACGGGCTAGATAAATGGGAGAGTTTTTGAATGAAATGCCAATAATAACCTGCTAAACCAATAAAACTATGTACCTAGGTTAGGTACTTTGGTGTAGGACATTCTTGAACAGCATTTATCTCTATAGGATCCATGGATATTTCATCATTAGAGACAATATGGTCATGAAAAGAAAATAATTAAAGACAAAATTCACACTTACTAAACCTACCATATTTTTCATTTCATCTAACAGTCTTTAAAATAATGCGCAAGTGGTTTTCATGATATTTTTATCATTTGGAGTATAACAACATATCTTCAATAAATACCACAAAAAAGTCATCACGGATTTACTTTTACAATAGGTACATATTAGATTTGGTCATTTATTTCCTCACTCATAGATATTGAGTTCTCATCCTCCCTTAGAATTGAATCCAATAGAGCTACTGTGGATGGATCTTGATGAGAATAAAATGGTTATGTTTTCACCCAAATGATTAGGTATTCAATTTCTTCCACAAAAATGTTACTTTTGTATTATTACAACATATTTTCACATCATAATTTGAAGGCCAATCCATACCTAAGACAATAGAAATGTTAATCATGTGTATTTTGATAAAATCGGTAGATAAACCATCTTAACATGCCATAATTGAGACTAAATGGCACATCTATATTGAATTCATACTTCCTTGAATAGTTTTTACAGAAGACTCCCTTATTAAATCAAATTGTAAATATCTAATTTTCTCATCAAACTGGGATGATATGAAAGGATGAGATGATCCAGAATCAAATAAATCATTGGGAGAGTTTGAGGAAATAATTAAAATACATACCTCTACATCGTTAAGGACTTCAATATCAACAGTTTTAATTGTATAAACATATACATTCTCCTTGAACTTCTTTGGGGACCATTTACCTGATGCCTAGGAAAATCATTTTCATACTATCCCCAATTATAACAGGTTGGAAGGTAAAGTCATTCGTTCATCCCCATTTCCTTATTTCCTTTTCTAGAGTTTTCAGCATCCCTCTTCTTATCTTTATTTCCCAAAAAATCCAATGACATAGAGATTTCATTTTCAATTTTTATAGCACATGGGACTATAGATTCATTTGGTGAGAAACATTGGGAGACTAGAGCCTTTATAGGAAGGGTTTTAAACTATTAAAGAGTCAAAAAACTTAGCTCCTTGGATTATCTATGTAGTCTACAACATGACTTGATAACCTTGTGAAGTTATCTTCACACATTGCAACATTCTCATCCCCATTTTTCCTAAAATTCAAAAAATACATTTCCATATCTTGAGGTTATTCATGATGGAAGTATTTTTATAATAATATTTCCTTAAAATTCCACTTCTTCATTTATTTTATTTCTTCCTCCTCCTTTTTCTTTTAAATTAAAGAGCACCACCGATCCTCATCTCTCGATAGACAATATACCTCCATGAAAACCTACTAGCTTTCATTGCATCCCAAATATAGAAATATATTCTCTAATAAACTTATCCACTCCTCTCATATAAATGGGTTTTATTTCCCATTAAATTATTGAGGTTAATGATGCATAATGCTGTCTAACATGGCTCCTCAATGTTGTCGATCAGAAATCATCATATGGGTAAGGTTGTTTTTCATAACATGAGCCAACGGTACATGTGTAGTTATAAGTTTCTCAGCACATGTCATAGTACCAGAGCCAACATCCTTATCTTTCATCGAAAGGAAATTCATACATGGGAAACACACATTCATATGGTTTTAATTACTTCCATTATGAACCATGTCTAAATAATGGCATACACTAGGTTAGGTTAGGATTAAAAATGTATAATCTCTACATAGAAAAATACATAACATATATTGAAATCCAATAAATTTCTAACATCACAATAAAAAACATGGTTTCTTTGAGGGGGAATTTACATTTAAATCCTTCATAATGAATTGTGATGAATATTTGAATTATCCTACGCATATCCCCCATGAGTGTCATACCGAGTGCGAAATATAGAGAATTGTCATTTACCAAGATACTCGGGGAAAGCTCGAAACTCCTTGTTAGAGCTGTTACTCTTAGGTACATCTGCTCCAGAACCACACCCACTGTTAGTATCCAGACTGGGATCTATTTTCTTGAAATATATATATAATCTAATCCTTACCAAAATTCCAGGGCATTCTTTCATGTTTATCATCATTGTCTATCATAGTGTTTTGTTCTCTAATCTCTTTTTTCTAAATGTAGTTTCCATGTTTTATACTAAACTCTCTCTGATAGAAACTTTATTGACTCGACCGTAGTTTTCCAAAGTCAATGCCTTAATTTACTACATTTTCATGATTAAAAGAACGTCATAACCAAATGGGATTAATACTATAGTAGTATTGGAAAACCATATACATGCATAAGCTCAACATTACAACATAAAAATAAAACCAATAGATAATTTTCATTTACAACAACCAGAAGCTATAGGTTATCCCTACATGTTATTTGTAATATACCTCTTCAAGTCTTGTGAAAATGAAAAAAAATAAAGGGGTGATCTCAAATGCTATGAAAAAAAATCAATACATAAGAAGATATCATAAACATTAACATTAGGCATAGTGAATAACAAAAAACTGATTCCTTTAAAACTAAACATGATCACATTAAGGCATGATTAAGAGTTGAATAAATAATTTAATCATAAAGGATAATCATAGCTACCCTATTAGTTGAATAACCTTGTTAATATTAAATAAATAGTTTCATAATGATGGAATGCATTATTCCGGATATCATAATAAATCTATCAAGGCCTAATGCTAAGACCATAAATAACCATTATTTAAGTCCTTAGTTCTAGACTATAGTTTGTCTAATGAGACCTACTGATGCATCGAGTGGCTATAGAAGGCTGACCTATGTCTTACTAAGTCCAATTTATTACTCATATGAATAAGGATAAACATAAGCAATATAAATATTCCTATTGAATCTAACATATAAAATTTATATAACTTTCCCTGAATATTAAGCATAAACACTAACCAATCAAAGTAAATTGATGGGTGGTTTTAAGATATCACATCCACACTCAAAATAATCATTAAAATTAAATTAAATATGGTATATGATGTCAAAAAATATTATTCCCTTAAATACAAATTATACAACGATATTGTTGAAATAGATGAAGATACTCTTATAAAATCATCAAGAAATTCTTATGATAAATACTCTTCTTACATTCAAAATGGGTGTTCTTTTGGAAAATTAAATTTTAAAAAACTGAAGAGAAGTGTGATGGTATAAAATTAATAAATTTATTTGTTATATTACGATAATGGTTCTTAAAATTATATTTTAGAGTACCTTTAAATATAGGTAATATTTAAAGAAATTCCCATGAATCAGACTTGTGTTTAGAGAAGAATATTTTAATGATCCTTTTAAAACAAATAACTCCCCATAAATTAACGTATGATTATGGTTGGTAAAAAAATATAGAAATTTCATCAAGAATTTAGGATGAGTACTATAATTATTTAATTGGGTCAAGTAGATAGTAAGAGTAACTTTAATGAAAATGGAGTCTTCGGTAGAAAACCCTTACCTTAAGTCTGATGGTGTTCTTCACTTGATCTTTGTGTAATGGATATTGAAAATTAATTCATTAGTTAATATTTATAGATCCTCTTCTATAGTTATTTGATTTATTATATCATTATTAAGTTCATTAATGGCCTTTTGATTGGTCTAGGATGTTCAATTTGGCAGTTTGGGAGCATTTTATTCCTTGGTATTCATGATAGATTTACTTATTTACATGTAAGGATAAAGAAGAAAAATGAGAATGGTTTTACCAAACTGATGTTTAATGATATTTTTTATCATTAAGAAGATTAAATGGTCATAAAATAAATTATGGTTATTGGGAGTGATTATGAATCATTATATAAAAATTTAATGATAATTATTTGGGTTAATAGGTGGGTTTTGAGACTAATGAACTTATTTAATTTTATCAATTAATATTATGTTAAAAAATATTTTACATAACAATTAATATGTTAAAATACATATATTATAGTTTGTTTCAACCATTAAAATAGTTTCATGACTTGAATTCAATATGGTAATGGAAATTGAAAACATGTCGACCATGAATGTGATATGTTAAAACATCTCGGATGGTTTTTTCATTACTAGTATAAAAGGAGGGAAAAATATATGATGATGAATTTTTCAATTTTCATAAAAAATATAGTATATGTAATTTACTAGAGCTATCATACCTTTTTGATTAGGATAGTTGAAGAGATAAAAATGAAAGGTACTTGAAAGAAAAAAAGAGATGTTGAGAAATCACTTAAGAAAATTTGGCGGTCTAACTGTGTCACATAAAAATTCATAAAATATGTTGATGATAAAAAATGGATCTATAATTTTTTAAATTATATGGATAGTAAGGGGGATATTTAATTACATATCCCAACATATTCCAATTGAAGTTAAAAAGGAATAAAATAAAAGGAGTTCTTGATGAATAGAAGGGTGGTAGATTCTCATACCAAATAGATTAACTCCTAAAACATGAAGGTTGGGACCTTGGGGGTTAAGTAAACCTTGTGAGGACTCATAGGGAGGTAAAATACTAGAGATTAAAGGATCATGAATCTTTAATGAATGGAAATGAAGGAATGTGTGGGTATTTGTAGCAAAAGAGAACGTGTTTTTTATTAATTTCAATAGACACCTCATTAGTGGTATTGGCAGAACCATGGGATATCCCATTGTAATTTCCACTAGTATTGGCCACATGGGAAACCTCGTATCATATATTAATTTAAAAAAATTTATCTGGGTTTTATATTTATTTTTATACCATTATGATTTCGTTAAACATATAGAAAACTCAAAATGTATTTTTACTTTTAAAAAAAACTAATGTATCTTATAAAATTAGCATAAAATTAGTGTAACTTGATTTCAAAATTTTGAATTCAAAAATGAAAATCATTTTTGGAAAGTAATTTTCTAATTATGATTAATTTAATTTTTATATATAATAAATATTTATTTAAAAAATAACAGTTTTAAAACTATAATTAATTTTATATTTCATTTAAAAATTTATCAGGATCTCATTATGTTAAAAACTTAGGAAAATAAAATAATGATATGATTTACTATTCATAAGGGTCATATTACTATTCATATTACTATTCATAAGGGTATTTTACTATTCACCAAAAATGGAATTGAAATTATCAGTCTCGGAATATCTTACTGAACGAAGTAGTGTTTGTCAGTTTTTTGAAATTCAAATCACAGAGGTAGAAAAATTACGTTTAAGGTATAGGTTATAACAAAGTGGAGATTTTTAGTGACTCAATATTTTCTGAATTCAATATTAAATTTATTAATAAATCCTTGTGGTGTTACATTTAATTCCCCCATATTTAACCTATAAATTTTCCATTAACTCCCAAATTTAAAACAAAGCTAAATTTATTCCCATTTAAAGAAATAGGTATAATAAATCCAATAATAATATGCCTAATCAACATTGATGTTTTTTTAGAAAACCAAATTGATTCATTGTTTTAGTAACATTAAAAAGGATTATTTTATACTAAAAAAGATATATTAGATATCTATAAGCATTACTATATAAATGTTAATATGAATCCTTATTTATATATTCCACTATTTAGTTATCATATTATAATATATTTACAATTTTATAAAAAATTAATATAAATTTAAAAATTAAATGTTCAATAAACATCACCAATATTAACATGACCATCGTATGATCATATTAAAATATTTAATTAATTTTCAGGTAATTTCATTGATGATTTTATATATTGATGGTAGAATTATATATAATTGATAAACCATAGAAAATGATTTTTTAAATTAATAGATTAAATATGAAGGATTATTATTGACTTATAAAAACCATTGAACTATCATTAAACTAGTTCAACGGTATTTCTATATATGATAACACATATATTATGAATTATTGTTGATATCTGGATCTTGAAATGATAGTGATCTACTTTGAAACAATTGTCCTATCTGGTTCTTGTGGATGATTAAGTGATAATAAATGATAAATAATATATATAGATAAAAAAATGATAACAATGTATAAATATATTATTTAGTAGTTTTTTAATAATTACAACTTTTGTAATAAAAAATATAACATATCTAACAAACTCTATGTCAAGATAAGAGGAATATCTATCTATCTTATAATTTTTTGAGTTAAATTCTCCCCTAATTGTATATCTTATTTTATATATAATTTTAAATCCATTATTAGTATATTATTATATTATTATAAATTTTTTGAAATATATTACTTACCACTATCAGATTTTAATTTACTATGACAACATAAGGAAACACATGATAAATTTTCTCTTCATTTCCTTATAATTATATGTATTTATATATTTTCCATTTAGCATAAAATATTAATTTTTAATGATTCTTTATATACATTTAAATGATCTAATTATCTATCAAATTAATCCTTCTAAATTAAAAAATCATGAAAGCAAATATTCTCATTTTATCTGTTATCTTTCACTCAATTATCATTTTTTATTCTCTTATTGATTGGTTCACACTACTATATATTATTTCTATATTTATATATCACTGTATAAAATTTATTTTCTCTATCTTAGAAATATCATCAATATATTTAATAGTACTTTTATTATTTCTCTATTTGTTGATGTAATGTTATATTACAGCATATAACTTTAAACACTATATCTATTAAATGATAATTAATATATTTTTATATAAATTATTTATGTTTATTAATTTTAATAAATTCTCTATTCATGATATATGTAATTTTTAATAACATTATATTTAACATGTAGTCCTAGAATTATATGGGTGTTCTATGAATCAATTAAAGATAATATCTCATGAGATTCCATATATGGGGCATTGGAAGAGATTCTATCCTAAATATATTATTTTGTTCCATGAGTGATCCATGAATTATGATTATTATGTTGCATAGATATATCAACACCACATTCCTATTCCATATTAATTTGATATGATATACTTTTATCATATGTTATTTTAGTAAGGATTAAAATTGGTCTTAATATAATTCATATTTATTATTCTTTTTCATGTTTTACATTATGTAACCCATTACTAGGGTTTTTATCACACAATTCCATTCTTACGTGCATCATTATGAAAAAAATTAATAGAATAAAATTAGTACATAGATGATATATGAAAATGGAAATAATATATTTATAATTTTTTAAATATATATTTATTCATCCGAGACATTATACCTTAATAATTATTGGGTGTTGAAAAATTTTTCACATATAATTCCAATATGTTATATAAAATGTTATTCTAATATTGTAGTTCATTGTATTTAATATTTTTTATTTAAATAATATATTTCATGGGATATTAATAAGCCATCCTTATTTTTCATATTTGTCTTCTATAGATTTACAAATCAGTTACCCGTGGGAGTTGGGCTTCAGGTTCACCTACGTTAGGGATTTATATAAGGTATTAATATGATACCTTAAAGTCAGTTAATCTAGATTCATTAATAAAATAAATTTTTAGATATTTGAACTCAAAGGATCCCAGGGGAATATTAATCAACATCAAATATATTCTATTTGATTACTATCAATGTTATTATATATTTAGGTGATTCATTGTGTTAATTATAAAAAGTATGATTAAATAAAGGATAATGATTATAATAAAAATTTGAAATTCCTCTACAGTGGGGACTTCTAGAGTGGTTTTATAGTATATAAGTATAACACTATTTCTTGTATGTGTTCAGGTAATTCTCATCTATTATGAGAAATAATTCATTTATAATGGAGACAAATTTAGTTTGGTAGTATGTTATAATTTTATAAACGTTAATACTAAAAAATTATATTCTATAGTGAATTTATTTACATATTATAAGACATCGACAATATTAAGTATTTTATAACACCTTAATAGATTGAATGTAATGAAAATAAACATTAACTGAATTCTTATTATCATCCCTCATAATATATAGATAGTTAAAAATCTTGGTAACAAGGATATTGTAATGAGATCACCTTTGACCATCTATAATGCGATTACTATAATGGTAGATATAAGTAAAATTAATACAATTTCACTTTTTTTAGGATTTTACATCAGGGATCCATAATAAAATCTTAGTAAAATACGAGTTATTTAGGAGAAATTAACATCCAATTTTCCCCAATGGTTTTATAAATAATCTACAAATATTAGAAAACAAAATAGATCTATTAATATTTTATATGTATTATTATATTTTTTACATCCAAAAATAATATATATTGTTCTTTATATGTTATTTAAATATATACCTTTTTTGTTATTGAAGACCACCTATGTGATATAGTTGATGTTAGATAATATGAATATTTTGTGGGCATGCCTTATGTTATACGTAAATATTTGCTGATAACCATTTGATTTTATAATTAATGCGAATAATCTAATAATGTTTCATATCTATGGAAGAAACAACAAATATGATGTAGGAAAATATAAATTCATGTCTTCATTCCTACTTTTTTTAAATATGGTTTTAATTATTTATAACCATAAAAAGATATCTTAAAATATATTAATAATGAAATATCAAGGATTAAAAAAATTATATTGACTATATTTTAACAAACCTTAATTATATTATCAAATAATTAACATTTTTTGTTAAGTTATATCTATAAAACATGGAATAATTCAGTGAAATAATTGTTAATATGTAAATTTTTAGAAACCATAAAATATGTCATAAATTTTCTTCTACCATTGGAAATATTATTGCCCTCTTTTCCATAAAAATCATTTGATAGAAATATATTATTATATTATTATATAGTGTTTATACATTTTCTCCAAATCACTTGGGTGTTAGTAAAAAAATATAAATGATAATAATAGTTGCCAAATTTATTTACAAAATTAGTGTTTTCAATATAGTTTAAAAAATGAAGCTATAGAATCGATTAAGTGGTTTGGAAGCTCTGTTAGACTCCATGTGGTGCATGGTTCAATTCATGGTCATAAACAATTTAAATTTATTTCCAATGTAGTTTAATCTTATGTAAGGGGCCCACAAGGTGGAAATATTATAGGAGGAATTCAGGAAAGACGTCATAGGGTTTAAGGGCTATACCACAGGTGAAAATAAATGTCTTAATGTTGGAGTCTTCGATGATTCCTCAGTTGGACTATGAAGGTATGGAATGTGATGGTGACATTAGTCGGAGGTTGGAGGCAATGTTTTGGAATTTATAATACACTTGGATGATGGTGTGGATTCACACAAACATGAGATTGGGGCCATGAGGGTGATGATTATAGCCTTGAGGGAAGGCAACACTACCCTGGGATAAAGTGATGACTTGATCAATGGGGTAAGGTAGATAGGCATTTAGGTCATGATGGAATTATGGTTCACGGGATTTATTCTATATGTAATGGCTTCTGTACAATATGAAAAATGATATTTTTATTAGTTTAATAAAGGGTTATTCCCTCCAACCTTTTAAAATATATATAGTTTATACAATAATATTTAAACTATATTATAACAAACATATAGATGTCATTTAGTTGAGTTAGATTATTTTTATTGAATATGGATCACTAGATCGTTAAAATGTGTTTGAGCTTCGCTGATGTAGAAATACTAAGAGGTGACTATTTTGGGTTGGTAGCATCAAATTCCATAAAATATTAATCCTTTATAACTTATTTATTCAGTTTTTCTAATATATATTTTATATATATTTATATAATTCACTCTAAAAATTTTTAATGGCTTCCCACTCAGAATGTTATCGAATTTCTTCTCTGGTGAAGTATTTATAGTCTCCCAAACAAAATATTTTTAATATTTTAATTTTAGGGAGAAAATTATTTTGAGAAATGAATCATTGAAAAAATATCAATCACCTCAAAATATATTTATCATAAAATTTATAAAATTATATTTCTATGAGTGGCGTAATAGTTATTAAAATTCATTAAAATTATAAAATTATTGTTTTTTATAATCTATAATAATATAGATTATTTGTTAAAAAATATCATATTGTTACATGATATCCTGCTTGGAAACATATGATTTATCCTGAATCCATGACAATGAGTCATTAAGAAACAATGGTTAAGGACTTAACATTAATTTTGTAGATATTTAAATGGGACATAGGAACTATCTAATAGGATTATATAGAATGTAATTGGTAATTTTTTGGGAGCATTAGTGATGGAAACCCCCTATTATTTTGGGGAATATTCTTGTTTTGGTTGAGTATGAACAAAGTATATGGTTTGGGTTTGAGTACTATTTTGAGGTATATGGGATTATAATAATGGCTTAAAATACATCCAATTTTTATATAATATTATTATACATCATGTTTTATAATTGAAATTTCTAAAAAATATCTATTGGTAATGAAATATCTATAGTTTTTTACATTACATGTTGACATGGGGTTGTGAATGTCAAGGTGAAATCATTTGATCTTCCATGAGTACAACAATCATTTGATGATTTATATTATAACAAAATTTCTATATTGTTATTTAATTTATTTCCTAGTTACCAAATGTTTCTTTATTATTAGAAATATTGATAATTGAATCCATTTTCATATATTATAAAAGATAAATATATCTAGTACATAGATGTTTCAGTTGTGTGAGATCATGAGGGTAGTTATTTTAAACTATTTTTGTATAGTGCTTTACCTAGGATGAATTTTAATTATTAATTTTATAGTTATTCTATTAATTATTTTCTATATATTGAATACAATACTCAGTTAATTTCATTTGGTTTAAATAACATAATTCAAATGAAATGAAACACATATTATAGTTTTCTACGGTCAATAGACGATTCCAAAATTATGGGAATATAATACCAATTCTGTTACTCTGTATATGAATTCTTACATTTCATTCATATACATATTATATTCCTTGATATTTTGGTTACATGAGACTATTTTTTGGACACTATCATTGGAATTTATTTTATTCTTTGAAAGAAATAATTCTATATAGATCATTACATTTTCATATTTTCTATCATTTTCATTGCATTATATTTTGTGATTTAGTTAATATTTTGGATAGTATTTTATTTAAGTTATTTACTTTTAAAAAAACGTATAAATCAGTATATATTCGAGGTTTATCATGATAATATTTAAATTCGTTTATATTTTCACAGATGTTTCTATTTTATTTATTTTCAATTTTCATTTCATTATTTATTAACAAGTATTTTTTTATATTGAGGATATTGAACATTTGTTGGGTAAGATATCTTTCCTAGTATCTTTAGGTATGTTTTATTTATTTAAAACTCATGTGATATTTTTTTGACTCAAATGGAATGTTTCTGTTTTTTATTAATATAATGTTCTTCGGATAAGAATTAAATTTTAACACCATATGATTTTCACTAGCCAATAGAAATTTTTGGAAATATAACAAGGAATTATATAGGTTTAATACTGGACATCGATATATAATATGGGGTTTATATATATAATTTAATAGGGAAAGGAAATTAGAAAGTCATTGTCTAAAAATATTACAATTATATTAAGAACTATTTTGAAAGTGATAATTGTGAAGTGTGTAATTTTTATAAAATGAAAATATCTCAATTAAGAATTGATGGTAATTTGAAAGAAAATATATATCTCCCATTTGTATTCATGTGAAGTAATTATAGTGTATAAATAATTTAATAATGTGATAGGTAAATATGTATACAATATACATATCATTTGAAACATTAATTAAAGTAAAATATGAATACCACTATAATTTATCTTTAATAATTATTTTATTTGGAATAACATTATACATTTGAATCATGTGTATGGAGATGATGGGAAAATCCAATTTATAGAAA
Organism: Viscum album; assembly: GCA_963277665.1. Lineage (NCBI taxonomy): Eukaryota > Viridiplantae > Streptophyta > Magnoliopsida > Santalales > Viscaceae > Viscum > Viscum album. Next base: position 1,025,018,171 of record OY728143.1, read on the forward strand.
AAAAATGATAATAAATCACATTTTTAATTTAATATATTTTAATGTATGTTTATCATTTAGTATTTTAGATCAGGTATTTCATCAATACATTATAATCGATAAAAATTATTTTAGTTGCTGTGGTAAGTCATTTCTTATGGGTCTAGACAAAGAAGGGTTTGTAAATTTTATGTATTCATCTACTTATGTATTAAATAAGAATGGTAAGAATCAAAATATTCTGGGTTAGATATAAAATTTTATTAATAAAAAAATTTTATTTTTGACTATCCAAATAGGTGTTGTATTATGTCATAGGTCACTCCACTTTACCATTATAATTTACTTTTGTATCACAATGGATGAATTGAATCATAATAATTATATAATAATTAATTATTATTTTCAATAAATTAAATGTCTATTTATGATTAGAATGTTGAATAAGTATCTTTACATAAATACATGTTTCACATAAGGTGTTGGAAAAGTTATTATACACATTATGAAGTAATAAATGTCATTAAATGCCTTTTTAGTTATTAAAAACCATATAGTAACCATAAAAGTGTCTATATGTTGGAATTATAATCTGGTATTTATCTCTTTATATATTATCTCATAGTGATAAAGGGTTATTTATTTTAAAACCTTTATGATCACAATATTTTTGTAGGAGAACATAATATTTTTCAGTATAAATAACATATTTCCATGAAATTTTTTCATAGAAATAATAAATTCAAAAGGTTACAGAATAATAAGATAATTCAATTCATATATCATTGATTCAATTCCATAAGGGATTATGTAAGATTACATGACTCAATATAACTGTGGACCATGAATAATATGATGAATTTTTTGAAGAATACATTTTTTACAAATTATATAAAATGACTATGATTCTACTTTTATAAACAAATTTCCCAAAAAAATGACTAAAACACATGAATAATGATATTGAAATAATCGATAAGAAATATGTATAGAAATTTTTTATTTTTCTAATAGTTAACTAAATTTATATTGAAATGGTTTCTGTAAGAGGAATGAAGAGATATTGTGTTGGATGGAATTTTTTCATATGAATAATAACACCACTAATGTGATACTGTCAATGTGTGATTTGGAAGAAGAAAATAAGTTTCTACCAATGAAAATAGAAATGAAATGTAATATTTTACATTGAAATCCCTGCCTGAAACTGTTAAGGTGTATCCCATTTATGGTGGTGATTGTGTGGATTGACCTTTAATCCAAATATAGTGGTTAGTAAATGATGATTCATTTTTTAAAAATTATTTCATGTCAGTTTGAAGAGTTAGCTCTATAGGGAGATTATTGAAATGGTTTTGCAAGGTGAAGTGTATATCAAAAGATAGGAAGTCTATCCATTGAAAGAAACTCATTGGAAAAAGTGTTTACGAACATGAGAATACATTGGTATATATATGAGGTGATTTATTGTAGCTAGGAAATCTATGTATTATATTGGAGTTATTTTAATCATTCCAAAATAAAATTATGTATATGCTGTTGGGAAATAATTATTCTATTACCAATATCCCATGCATCCTTAGTGACATCAGATGACTCATTTCAGATATTAGTTGAGTAATTACAAATATTATATGACAAATGATTCAATTATATTAGGCCATCTAAAACATTAGATGACTCACTCAAAATTTGATAAAGGTAAAAGAAAACATTTTAAGAGCCCTATGAAACATCATAAGAGTCACCATAGTTTTTAGATGAGTAACATGAGACGTTATATGAGTTATAAAAGTCTTTTTAAGACTCATTGTTACATTAAGTATTAAAAAATTGCAATGTCCAAACATATATAAGGGTCATCGGCTTTAGTTGATTAACTGATTGACGAAGGAATGAGTTGGTCGAGAATATCCTAAATCTTCATATATAGGGTATTATCAGTTTAAGGATGATCACTATGTGGATTATTTCATCCTTACGTAAATTATAATTTGATACGTATCATTCCATGTGGGGTTCCTTATAATAAAACAATGAAAATTATTGAATATAAAATTCCTACAAAAGGGGTTTTTAAATTTTATTATTTAATTATTATGTTCATTAAGGATTTATATATCATAATGCTGTTTAATATCATAATGAATAATATTGATAATTCAGCATCAAAATAAAGGTGATTTTTTAAGGATTAAGAGGTGATTTACACATCATAAGGGGATCTAACATGTTATAGAAATTAAAATTTCATCCCCAGAAAAATGAATAAAAAGTGGATTTTAAAATAATATAACGTGGTTTATTTTGTGTAGAAAATAAAACATAGTATTTCTTTTGACTAATATGAATTTAGATATCATGCTATAAAAAATTAAAATTATAAAACAATAATTGAAGATTGAATTATATTCAAAATTATAAATCATTAAAAACTTCTTGGATTTTTATAATTTAATAAAAAATAATTTCAACATGATACGTTATGAGATTAAATATAAATGATACAGAGGATATTTTTTATTATACTCTAATATTTTTTTCAACATGAATAAATGACATCCATATAAAAATAGAGGAAACAATGGAATCTGAAAAAATAGTTATGTTTTGATGGAGAAGATTGAAGACCCATAATAAAACCATATCGTTGATGAATAGTGTTGTTACAGTATGAATAAATATCATAGTGGTAATAGGAATGGGTAATATATATATATGAATAGTTAAGAGACAAATAATTTGGAATGGGAAGAACAATGTTTTCTAATATGGGGTTTTTTATTAAATCACCATGAGAGAATATTTTTTCATTATATTGATGGAATAATATTAAATAATATTGTGTATACAACTAAATAATTCAATCACCCAATAAAGGGGAATGTGTTTTTAAAGATAACATATACTAGTGTGAGGAAGAAGAGATATAGGGAATAAGTTTCCCTAGGGAGACTCAAGTGAAAAAATATACCGTTATCGTTCATGAAAAAAGTTAATATAGTAGAGGAAACCATTCATGACTCTTGGAAGAACACATCCACAATTATTTTTTAATTTCAATCCCATTTTATTTATTACTCTATGTCTCAACCCTCATCCTTAACCAGAAAATAGTAGTCTCTAACATTAAGGATGAAACTTATAAATATTTTTAACGTTTTTTATTCTTCATTCATTATAGTGATATATAGTGAGGGAACATTCAATGATTATTTCTGCATAAATGAAACATTTTTTATTGTTAATAGGGGATAATCGACGGAAAATATAAATATACTACAAATTTTGTAGAATAATTTACCCATCACTATCAGTTTCAATACATGATCAATTGGGCATAGCAAGGGATACTCGAGATAATTATGGATTTTATTTTATTCAATATACTATACTCGCCCAGTTGTTTTATCAAAATTAATTATATCTAGATTTAATGAATATATTTAAGGGATCATGTGGAAAATCCAATATTCATTCTTGTTGATGTAGATTTAAAATAACCATCAAATATATTAGAGTCCTAAAGATAAAAAGAGGAATTTTCATTGAGAAAAATATTAAAAAAATTACGGTGAAACAATTTATAAATAAAATAAATTTGGTACGTGATCAGCTACATAATATATTGAAATTTATACAGTTAAAAAACTAAACCATGCGATTTAGTTGTTTTAGGAGGAAGCATTTTTTTACCTTTTCAATAATTCTATTAAAAAGTAAAATGTTATACGATGAATATTCTGGTTAATGCATCACATAAATAACTATCTTTTTAAATGTACTTCACGATGATAAATAATATCTAGAGTCTGAATTTGATAAAAGTGTATATAAAATAGAAATAATTTTCATAAATTAAATTGTTTTCATAATACTTTTGGGAAAAAATAATTACTTATTTGTATATTGAAATGGAATTATTTTCATAATTGAAGATAATTCATAAGGAAATATTTTTGAGAAATAAGTAAAGAATATTCATTCAAGATTAATTCATTATTTGATGAAACATTATAAAATCACAATAAATTCCCATTATTCTTAGTAGGATGAAAATATATAAAAATATATTGACAAATATTAACATAAATCAATATAGATTCACGAAGTTGTATTTAATACGGTATTGAATAATTGGGAATAAATCCTTGTATTAGTTGATGATGAAGAATTGTCCTTCAACAATTGGTGTCTTGAGATTATAATAATACTAAGAAATATTTATTCCACATAATTTGGTACATCCCCAGTATCTATAAAAATTTTACGGTCACATAGCCTTATTATTAGAATTGTTTCCTAAAAATTGACATATATCAGAGGAAATAATATCATTATATTAATCATTGTTCAATATTTATCAATATATATTTAAAATAATTCCCATTATTCTAGTGATTATTCTTTTACAAGTGTTACATCATATGAAGGTGCTGGTAATAAAACGGAAATAAAACAAATGGAAGAATGAAAATTAAATGATATACACCAAATGAGAAATGGTAATTTTATTTGTATAAAAAATAATCTCCCAAAGATTAACTAAAAGGGTGATATAATTGATGAAGAATAGAATGTCTATGAATATTAAGAATATTTATAGATATAAAAAATATGAGGAGAATAATAATAATAATAAATATTTGGTTTTGATGGATATTTAGAAATAGGACAACTAAAATTAAAAATAATATAAAAATTTATAGAAATTATATAATTCCATATATTAGATTGGTGACATTTAAAAAATGGATAAATATGTTATAAAAACCATATATATTAGTGAAATTGGACTTTTCCTCTAATAATAGATACAAACTGTTGAATAAATTCACTTTTTATTGAAATATTTATGGTTATAGTTAAGAGTAGTGATGGTATGTTTCAATATAGCACCTTAACTATGCTGATAATGAATCAAAAATACCACAACATTTGAAGAGAAAACAATGGAATAAAAATGAGACAACTTTTAAAAGTAATCCAAAAATTAAATTCTGTAAAACAGCCACCACTAATCCTAATCCGGGAAAATATTGAATGAATGTAATGTAAAAGTAGAATTATATTATTTATTGCATGAATATATGAACCATAAAATGTTGAAAACAACCCTTGTAAATCAACATTAAAGCAATCATTATTATAACAAACGAGAGAACTAATCCAAGATAACTTTAAATGGATTAGTTTATTTGTTGATACACTAGTTTTATTGTATGAGTTCCTTCCAAAAGGTAGTAACATGAAATATATGAATAAATCATGTTTCTATAATTGGAAAAAAAATTATACAATGGTATATTACAAGAAAATATGTCATACACAATTGAATATTTAAAGAATGATTGAGGTAAAAATGTAAAATGGAGAAAAACGAAAAGAACCACTGATATAAAGATAATTATATCAAAATTATAATTAGAATATTACATATGTAAAGAGTGATTAAAATAATAGTATGTTCATGATTAAAGAAGAAAACATTGGGTTGGAAAATAAAATGGATTCCAATCAATAAAAGTTACCCAAAAATCAAGGATGGAGAAAATATAAGATCTTGGTTGGGAGATTATTTTTATCATTTTTGGTAATAAATATATGTATGTGACGTACTTATACTAATTTCCATTTATGATTATTCTTAAAATAATATAAAAGTAATTTGATGAAGTAAAATATGGGGTTTTCACTTAAAATTGATGTAAATTTTATACAAAATGGACTGATAACTTTTATCAAGTGTTTTATCTCCCATGTTGAATAGATGAAGAGTACACCCATTGAGGTGAATATAACAATAATATTCCATCATATTTTTTTCTTCTATAAAAATATATAATTTATGGATAAATAAAATGTTATGAATGAGCATGATGTAAAATGTAGAATTACTGGATAGATTTTATACTAAACTGAAAGAGATGTATATCAATTACACAAAACTACCTTGTTTTGATTGTATCAAACATGACTATAAAGAAAGTTTTTTAGTTGATTAAAACATAAGATAATGTTGAAATATTATATATGGAACTTGATAAATTTTAATATGTTGGTTGAGATAATTAACGGATATATCAATCATGATGAATCTTAATGTACATTCTTAGTATGATGAAATTTTAGAATGGTATCACATAATGAGAATTTTTATGGGGAACCATAAAATAGTAGTAATGTAACTATAGTTTTTAGGACATATTAATACCAAATATACATGAACATGATAAAATATGGATTCATTGTTGAATAAATAACGGTGTTCCATCCTTATCTAAAAATGTGAGTGGTTGAAGATGTTATCATGATGTAAAAATTGAGAAGAACTCAATATTTAAAAGAATTTATTATTAAATGTTATATTAGAAGACATTACTTAAAAAGAATAATTTTATTCATTTTTAGTAAATGGGATATGAAAAATAATTCTTACAATAGCATATATTGGAATATAATTATTTCGTGGTATGATTTTATGGTTAGGAAAACAAACAACTTAGGGGAGATTGAGGATCCCCTGTGTCTGATTATATTTGGATTAAATTATTAAATGTTTTTTTGATAATGTGATAAATTCATTATGTGATTGGGAATATGAAATTTTTTCTTACATTACAAGTATTAATTTTAATACTAACTAATACCTGAAATAATTTGATTTATATGTTCTAGAAGAAACCCCATTAAATTTGATGATTGTGTGTGCTGATTTTTAGTCCTACTAAAGGTGTAAGTAAAAAAATTATCACAATCTAAAACATTATAAAATAGATTTATTAGGTTTAGATATGTGGAGAGATTTAAGACATGGATTTATAATATTAATGGTACCTTTTATTTTGGTAAATCCATTGGATGGTATATGAAATAATTTTAGTATACCCTTGAAATATTTTGTGGAGTTTGGGAGATATTGAGAATACCAAAATGCAGATTTTAGTTATTAAAAATAAATTCGATTAAAATATATTATTTCTATATGGGGTTAAAATAATCATATCAAAACATTGAATGATTATATGGTGAAACTAGATGTGTTATTTGGGATATTGGATAAGTAAACACCATGTTTATAAGATAAAAGATCAACTTCAGAAGATACATTAGAAAACAAATATGAGTAACTCCCATTTTAGGATATGTAAAAGAATATTTTCGAATATAAATGTGAACTTTTGGATAAGTTAATGGATATTTTTTATGAGTATCATAGGACATTAGTTGAGTCATGCAGTTCTTCATAATATTTATCTTGACTTGGGGTAAAACATGATAATGTCCTAAATTCTGTCTGGATTATCCAGTGCAACTACGTGAAAGACTGAAAAAAGGATAAGTCCACAGGGATCACTCTAAATGGAATTAATGGTGGTTTGTGTTATAATAAATATGATCACCACAATTATAATTCATAATTTGGTAAAATATTCTTTGTAGAATATCCAATTAGTTATGTCCTACATAATTAAAATGTAATAATTTTTAAATGTGATATTATGATGAAAGAGTATTTTATATTAGGGGGTGGTGTTGATATGCTCATTAGTGGATTATATATAAAAACTAGATTGAAAGTAAATGTTATTCATACTGATGATTCAGTATCAAACCGTAACAAATAATTTATATGGATAAATAAGAAGAAGTCAATCAACAATGGGATCTTCCATATTCTAGTGATTGATTATTCTTGCCAGTATGGAAATATTAAATAATATTTATAAGTGTTTAAAAAATCACAATATTTATTTTATCATGTTGGAATTATGAATTCTAGTATTATGTAAATTCAAATTGGAATCCTAGAAACAATTATTTGATATTATTAAAATTGATAATGACTATAAAAATTCAAGATACATTAAATTTTTTTATAAGGAAATAATTTATAAATGACTCTATATGATAATAAATATGAACTTCAAGAGAGATATGTATTGAAATACATCGATAGTAATATAACCAAGATGAATTTTATATGTAATAGAGGAGGATCCAAGTGAATTTTAGACATCCTTATGTTGCAAGGAATAATAGTGAAGACCCAAAATACAACCATATCATTGAAGAATTATAAAAAACCATAGTGAACCAATATAAAAGTGTAAATTAGAAATTCCACACTATCCATGAATATAAGGACCTAGACTGTACACATGGAATGAATAATTCCATCATTTATAAGACCCATCACTGGTTCAAAGGATAAATATTAAATAAATCACTATACCAGTATAAAAAACACCACCACCCATTCATAAGGACAGATCTATATGAGATAACATATACCCACATGAGGCTGAGGAGATATAATGAGTTAGTTTATACAAAAATACTAATTAAAGATCAATTCAATTTTCATTCATGAATCTTGTGACATATTAAATATGCATAATTGTATGATTATAATATGAATAACCCTCCAGTTATTATATATATATATATATATTATTTTATTTATTATTATAATTTTCATAACTCATCTCAAATCATATAGAGTGTAGGGTCTCAAATTGGGGAATAACATTATATTTATCCATGTGATGTGATTTCTAGTAATATTATTAATTCTATATAGTGATATGCTGTGAGGTAAAATTAATTCTTACATAATTCATAAAAAATATAGTGGTTCAAGATTTTTTTGAGTATATATTGTTATAAATTTATAAAATTTATGAAAAATGTTTCTCCATATACTTTCAGTGTCCCTAATTGATCGACTATAATTATAAGGATGAATACCATGGATAATTGGGTCTCAAAATTCAAAAAAACAATCAGAGAAAGTAGATAATAAAATTCATGAAATCAAATATATAAATATATTTATATAATACATATCCCTTTGGTTTTAAATTGAGAATATAAATATCATAAATTATAACATTTATGATTGTAATTTAAATATACTATATTACAAAATAGAATCACATAACAATTATTTTATGAAGTATGTGTGTATTAATGGGGTTTAGAGGGGATATAGTATTTCACAATTTATTAGAAGAAATAAAATACACTTTAATTTTTTCCTATAATCATTTATTTCTTTTGAAAATGATAAAAATATAAATAATATTATACTTTTAATTTCATGTTATGAATATTTTCAATATATTTTTATTGTGTTCCAAATATAATATTTAATTTTTATTATGATCTATTCTATAATATATTTATTAATGAGTATATGATATTTACAGTATTAGTGGTGGGAGAAAATGAGGAATTGGAGCATTATTTTTTGTCAAGATAAAACATTTGTTGTTGTGAAGAGGTTGTAATACAACATGTGGTGCTGTAGAATAACATTCTATAGTTGTAAAGGGTTGTGAATCTATTAATGGGGTTCCACTTAGAGGCACCTTCAGTGTGGACCATGGAAATTTGAGAAAAAATGGTTTCACAATATGGTGGAATACTACTATATTGGACCCTATGTTGGAGAGTTATTGTACTATAACATTGATAAATGCATCATAATATTTTCATGGTGGGGTTTAATTGTGTTGTGACCATCAGGGTTCACTATAATAAACACCATATGAAAGGGTTTTTCCATAGTCTGATAATTTCAACATGGAACTCTTTTATGCCTCCTATGCTCCTCTCATGACCGCTATTCAACAAGCCGTGAATTTTGATATCCCTCCTATGCTCCTACCATTACCTGTATTTAACAAGCCATGAATTTTGATCTCTCCCATGCAATCTATAGCTTCTCCCACCCCTCCATATTCTAATTTTTTGTTTCATTCATCACGACTGTCGTTTTTTGGTTTCTCTATCATTGTGAATTCCATAGATGTATATATTCACACTATTTTCCATTAGTTTATTATTTACCCATAATTATATGGGTTAAAACATGATTTTCATGACTTGGTGGTTCAAGATTAAATTTTAGGGCATGAATAGGTGATTTGGATTCCTTATGCTTGAGGTAGGATATACTAAATATTGTACAAAATTTTCATGTAGTTATTTGTGCTATGAGGCTTAAGTGGGTGTTCATTTTCGAGATAATTATTTCTATTGTAATTGATCTTTTTGGATGGGTATAAATTGATCTGATTTAAACCATATTTGGTATATATTGTTGTATGGGATTATCTACATGGAAAACTATAAATATTTCATGTAGTGAGGTGGATATTTTTTAGGTTGGATAAGTTTGGTGTGAATTATTATTTCATGTTTTGGAATTGGATTAGCTTTTGGATTAACATATGAGTACGGGTGAAAAATATCATCTACTATAGAGTTGTTGGTGAGTGGTCATGGGAAATATATGATGCTATCAGGGGATGTATTGAGGGAGGATTTTGTGGGATTTGTAATGAATATTATCATAAAAAACTACTACTTATAGTACATGTGAATGTAGTGGTGTTTATTTCTCCGTTAAAGAAATTAGAACCAATTTTAGGTGGTGAATTATAATATTTTCTCAATGGTGGATGTAGGTTTAGGTAGTGTGATATTTTTTTATTGATTTTAATTCCATAAAATATTTTCATGATGGTTTATACACAATGAATATCTATGGGACTATAAACCATGTAAATGTATTGGTTTTTATGTGTGGATTGATATTTAGATTCCCTCTACTTAGCACTTCTATGCTGATCAATGGTCATGTGAATTATCCATGGGTGCCAGCCTCGCGGGGAGGGTTTATACCACATGATACCTTTAATATTTGTATTCTCTCTTCATAACATGTTTAAGAATCTATTTTTTAGTACATTGTATAGTACTGAAATTTTTTCCTCAATATTGACCATATCTAGTCTGGTTGGGATTCGTGGTGGATTTTTTACAATATGATCAATATACATGGTTATTAGTTAAACCATGTCTGAATTATAATTGTTCATTATCACATGTACACATATATATTTGTTTTTGATATACTAAGGACAAAATGGAGGAGTGATACACGGTATATTTTTCTTGACCATCAAGGTAATATTAGAGCTTGTGTATATTTCATTGTCCCAGATATAGAAAAATGAAATGGATCATTTTTAGAAAAATTATAAATTTGTGTTGGTCAGGTATAATGTATATTCATCGGATTAATTTTATGACTTTGATGTTTTTCCACTTTATATTTTTTCCCTTTTGGTATTTCACTTGTAATGATCTTCTACTTGTCGGTATTCACAGGTGATTTGATGATCAAATGACTTATACCCATTTCTTAATGAATGTGATGAAATTTATATGATTTTATTACCATTTAAGCTCTTTAAAAATTATTTATTTATTATTTTACCTTAAATAATTTTTTTAATGGTGTATATTGATATATAATTCTTAGTTTCCCTCTAATATAGTTTAAACCTTCACCACAAACTAGTAGACTCTTGTGTATCTTGAGGAATTCATAAGACCATGTTGAAATGTATCTAAATATTTTTGAACCAAGACATGGTGTTACAAAACTATATCAGATCTCCTTTTATTTTTATTTTTTATTTTTGGCTTGGTAGAGTAGAGATAGAATGTTGAGGACATAGTGGGGAATCTATTACTATATTTTTACAATGCATATAGATTTGAAATTTACATTTCCATTGTAGATGAATTTATTTTAATGGTTTTGATATTGTGGATTAATTTTTTCTATGTGTGACATTATCATTTGATAATTTGTGTATTTTTCTCTTTCCTATGGTGATAGGGGTACATGAGTTAATGTATCATGTTTCATAAATAAGGATAACATGTCATGTGCATGTTTTCAAGTTATTTATAGGGGTTTATATTAACTAAATTTTAAAAATAATATTTTCAATATAATCCTAAATACATTATTGATGAAATTTAAAAAACATAGTTTGAGGAAATTAAAATTATTGTTTTATATGATAGTGATATACATGACGATCCCTGAGTTATGGGCTTAGTTCTTACATTATTTGGGAATTATGATATATCATCTCACATGCGAAAAAACATTAGTTGTGTATCCCATTTTTTCTATTAAATTCTTGAATACTAATATATATGCCTTTAAAATGCGGTTCTATATCTATGTTTTAAAATTTTTTATAAAAAATATCCATTTATAATATCACAGGGTGAATCCCAGTGATTATATAGAGGATGTTTCTAATATAATTAATGGTCAGTTTGTACCAATAAATGATTAAAATCATGTGTCTAGGCTCGATTCCAATTCATCCCAAGTAATTCATGTAGTGGTGTTCCATAAAATTTGAATTTCCCATATAATATTAATGGGAGTCACAGTTTTGAATTAGGATTCTTCTATTATGGTATATATTTCTTGAAATATCATGATGCATCCCCATCTTTATTTATAGGGTATTTGAGGTCCTCATGATTATATATACTAGTTCTAGATCATGGAAGGATTCATCGAGAATTTGGAGATACCTAATTATTGATATGTAATGTTGGAACTATATATGCTTTAGCGACCCAAAAGGGGATAGTGGGGTGTTGTGGTTTATTATAGAAATCATGAGCTTTTATCATGGGAGGCCATAAGTGAGCACTTATTTTCAGAATTTTTCTCATGTCTAATGAATATATAATATGTGTAAATTTTTATTGTGGATTACTTGGGAGTGGTGTGAGTGATAGAGTAGATTCTTGTTTCCATGAGATGTTGTATATCACTATATTTTTATAGGGAATGAGGATCAATGGTACATTAGGTTAGATATTTTATTTTGATTTAATGTGATTTATTATGGCGGGATTCTTAAATTTAATTCCTTTTATGATGTGGTTAGTAAGGATATTTCTTTTTAAAATGGTTTGGTAGAGGATTGTATAGTACCTTATCTTCATGTCATTAGTGTGCTTGGTGGTGGACATGTTATTAGAGTGGTGTTTAAATTTTAAATAGTAGGAATTTATTATTTTATGAAATATAGTAGGTAAAGGGGAGGAAGTATAGTATTGGTAGAGGTTTATCTCATCCTCCTCTAGAGGATCTTCCCTTTTTATTTTATGTGTGGGTGACTAGGTTATTATTATAGATCGTATGCTTTATAACTAAGAGTTTTCCAACTATGTATAAATTAATGGGAATCTCTTTATATTTAATTTTGGATTCTTCACAAGGGATTAATTAAAGGATTTGGATAGGAAAATTATTTCCAATATTGGTCTAGATGGCCTCAGGTTGACATCATAGTTCCATGTAATGGGTTGATTGGTGGATATAGGTAAGGTTATCATGGGTAATCATAGTTATAGTCACATAATAAGTTATTTACATAGAAGTTCCTAGTAATGTAGAATCAGGGTCATTAATTCATGGTCAAAAGGGTGTATTCCTTAGATCAACATCTAGTTGACGGATTATAGGTTATTTATACCATGATAGTTAGGGATCTGATTATATTAATGATTTTTTTTCTTCATTTCAAATAGGATCACATTATTCATTTTTATTTTCCCATTACGTATCTGGGTTATAGTAATTAATTGAGTTATCTTCGTATATATTACATCAGATTATATATATTGGGAATAGTTTTGTCTATATTAAGAGATACCCAACTTATAATGTAGTAGTTGGAAGCTATGAACCTTTTTATATTTTTATTATTCATGTTATGCTGAGTTTTTATTTCGCCTCTATGATGGATTGGACAAGGCCTTTTTTGGAATGAATCAATTGCATCTAGGGTCTAGTGATTTTTACATCCATTATGAGAGGGAAATATGTATATAATGTTGAGTGGGATACAAAGGCAAATATATTGGGATTATAACATAGTTTGATAGTCAATGTTTTATCATAGGTGTTAGGTAGAGACTATTTATAGGAATATGTGATGGTTCTATAAACCATTCCCCTTATCATATACTATTTTTAGTAAATTAATTCTTATTGATATCCCAATGTTTACTCTTTGTAGGGAATCCAGGTTCATAACCATCCCAGAACTAGGTGTGTGGCCAATATCCATACCATATTATCATATAAAACCATCCTTGTTAAGAGATGTAGAGGTTAAGTTTAAGAATATATAGGTTAAGAGATTTATATAGATTAGAACATCTCATTGGGGTTCACATGACTTATTTTCCATAAATTATGATTGTGTATTATGATGTTTCATTGGTTATAATATAATAAATCAAGTAAAAATAAATAAAATGTATCTATTTCCATCAATAGATGATCTCATTAATCAATTGAGGGGTGGTTTATGGTTCCATGATATTGAATTATAATCATAAAATCATTTGTTATGGATCAAGGAAGAGGAAATATCAGAAATAGGGTTTTGGGTAATGTTTGAGATATATTAGTACATTGTGATGTTAATTAATATAATGAATGCATCAGTTAGGTAAATATATCTAATGAAATGAATAATTCACCTCTACCTAGACTCTACCACAGTGTTCATCAAAGATATTTTTGTATACTCATAGTCTTGAGAGTTAAATTTAAATATTATGTATACATTATTGAGTATGATTCAACACATACAATTTATACAATTTCTCTAATGATTTAATTGTAGATATATAATGTGTTCTTCTGGTATAATATGTTATCAATGGAATGTATTTCAGTTTATGATGAGATGGTGAAGGTGCTGAGGTGATAGGCATGATGAAGTAATGAGTTTAAGATTAATGGTTTCCATGACGAATTTAAAAATTATAGGCCATTATTTGGGATTTCTCTCACTTGGTATCACCTATGATAAGCCTAATCAATCATCGGGTGAAGCTTGAGTAGTATGATCTATTCGAAATACCATTTATGTTTGGAAAGAGAAAATTTCTCCAACTTCAGATTTTATTGGAAAAGATCCGGGATAGAGTAATACTATGTATCATGATGGCTCTTGGGTTGGACTAAGTGTTTTCTCAATGTAGGAATATTGGGTTGTTTCTTGTGGTTTTTTTATATATTACCCAAAGATAGGAAATACACTAGACATTACTTTAAGAAAGATGGGGATATTCATGCCTTGAGGCATTAGAATCACTCTCTATTTCATGAAATACATGATATTAACATGGAACAAAAATGACTAAAGTATATTTCTCCCAAAAAGAATTGTGCATGTGACATATTTTTTTGATCTATTACCTATAAATTTTTAACTTCAACATGGAATATTCCCCTATGGATTGAAACATTTTTTATAAATAACATACTATGAAGATTTATGATCTTGTGATTCAATAATATATTGTGGAGTAGAAGATAATTATATTTATTTTTTATTAGGGGAATGAAGTATTTAGGGGATGAGATTTTGTGACCGTATCACTTTTGTTCAGTACCTTCTCTTTAGTAGATTGATTAAAGGATAGAAATATGCCTAATTTAGATTTTATTAGGATGGAAGAATGACTCATAGGTTATGAACTCATATAATGATGTTTTGAGGATGATTAATTAGTGAATTATTTCCATAAGTGTGTAATAGACCCTATATCCATGAGATAGGATAGTGAAGGGAACCCATGTGTCCCATTTTAGCATTGCACCAAGGGTAATCCAATATGATCCCTGATATCATGAATTTCTATAGTGGCCTGAGATGAGAAATTATAATTTTAGTTTTTTAGTCATTGTATTACTATTTAGATATTAAATTAAGATAACCAACTATCATGTGGGTATGTTAAACCCCTTCAAATTCCAATGTTTAAATGGGATGAGTTACCCATAGACATCTTTGTGAGGCAAAATAAGACACCAAGTGCTTGTGACACTCTACAGGTGGTAGTGGACCAATTTAAATAGTTTTTAGATTTATTATAAATAAAAAATTCTAATTTAGTGAATAATATGGGAATCATGTGTGATATATAGTGAGATTTCATAGGATACACCCGAGCATAATAATAGTTCATGATGCATGATTCATATTAGGATTTTATTAGGGACTGTATAAGGATTTGGTATATCAGCTAATTTTGAGTAAAAAATACCACCCAATTAATGATAATTTGTCTCATATAATGGTCTATATAATTTAATATAATTGAAGGACATTGGTACTCAAATTCAGGGGAGTATGGCATTACCTTATAGCTTCATAATAGTATTTTCTATGATTTTTTAATCCAGATGGTCACTTTCCTGACCTAATACTAATGACCATGATTCTCAACCTTGTAAAAGTTAGAGGTGGGTGATTAATAAGTAATCGATCTAGGTGTGGTGCAATATATCATCATGTATGTCTTGTTTATTACAAAGTTGTTTGTTACCTATTAGATCATGGAATGATCATATTAAAATTAGATATATTGGCTCGTAGAGTTTATTGTGGTTGATCATGTATTATTAATATTATTTCCCTATTTAGGACATTGATTTCTGATAATGTAGAAGGGCATCAAACCTAGTAATGATAGATCATTCCATATTGTGGAATAGATTAACATAATGGTATATTTGATGATATTTCACCATGATCATGATTTGTACATGAAGTTCTTAATTGGTCGATGCTTTGATGGAATTAGTTAGACCTTTTTTATTTGATTAAATATAATTATTTCATGTTGTAGGTATATTAATCATTTTATTACTTCTCAGTTTTTATCACAGAAAATGTTGAGATAGTCTATGAGAGAAGACAAATCTTGTTTTTAAGTGTTCTGCAAGAATTTGTGTACCCTATCAGAGACATGAATGCAGGACACATATATTTTCCCCCACTAGAAAGAGGTTTTGAGTGATTATCCTTAGAGATAATTCATAAGGATGAGATATTCATATTGAGAGTGTTTGTAACTTTTAGATATGTACTAAAATAGGTAATACTATGTCGTGGTGGTTTATGAGTATCAATTTAGTATAACTGAAACCCCCATAAAATATTAGTTCATGTGATGTTGTGGTTTGAAGTAATATTATAAAAAAATACATGTAATTGGATATTATTGTTTAGAAGCTAATATTATGACCATGGATGTCATTAAAAATACTTCATTGAGACAATTGAGTTAATTAATTAATCCTTTAGGAGAATATTATATTAATATAAACTACTACCATGCGATGGAAGTGGGAGTGGTTATTTACACAAATAAAGGACTACATGTTTCTACACTCAATGTTTCTACCTTTTTCCACTATTATACTAGAGGATGTATCACATCATGGAGTGAAGGAGAATCCCATTCATAAAAAGGGAATATTTTCTCCCATGGATATAAAATATAGAGTATATAAATTTGGGATTCCCTGTTATAATACCCATCAATTTCATCAAAATAATATTAACAATGTTGGATTGGGAACATTGGTGTATGGTGCACACGGTAATTCATTTATAGTTATTATGGGTTTTCATAATCCTTCCAATGATATCCTATTTTTATGGTTTGTAAAACATTTTATATAATTATTATGTTCCAATATTACCCTATGAATCCTATATGTGGTGTTAGTGGGATCCATGTTATTATTTTTTGAAAAAACATTTGATAAATGGTGACCAGAAACGAACAATGCAATATATTAGATGCTAAAATGGATTAGTCAAAACATTTCCATACTATAGAGTCAGTTGCTTCATTTCATTTATTAATAATTAATAGATATAAATAATCTATTAATTTTTCCCCATGGAATGGAGAGAAATGATTTAGGTTTCTTTATTTTGTGTAAACATGTATTAAATGGTCAACATGGGTGTTGTATAGATGTCATTTCACAAAAGTAAAGTGTTTCATCAAAACATCATTATAAAGGACACCATGACCTAGAAAAAGTTTTGTTGTATTCCAAATAGATTCATAATAAACCCCAATATGGATTTTACATCATGGTGGAGTATACTAAAATGGTCACCAGTACATCTTGGCTTAATCTGTGGTGTTGAGGTAAAACAAATTTCTCATATATTTTATTTCGCATTTAATTATTAATTTATAAATGGTATATAATTTATTATAAAATTTATTTTCTATCATTATAAGTCATGAAAAATTATTAATTACATAATAATCATGTTTTTATTGTTAATTGATTAATATTTTTGAAAATTTTTATATTAAATATTCTTAAATTACTAAATCTTAATTCTTGAAATGATAGTTATAATTTATATGGCATGTTTTATGGATTATGAATAAAAGGATTAATTTTTTGAAAAAAAAGTTACTTTTTAGAGTGTTTAAATTTTAACAAAAATTAGAAAAAAAATATGTTTTTTTTATATTTTTTACAATAGATTATTCATAATTATATTGAATTGTAAATAATTATAAAGGTTTTGTTTTTAAATTCCATGTATATAATATTTTTATTTTTCTAAAATTTACATCATATAAATTAAAATATAATTTTTTTTAATTCCTTACATTATCATATATTTATTTAAATTTTAGATGATGGTGAATAGTAAATGTTCATATTAAATTTTAAGTAAAGTTTTATATTCTTATTTCACATGTTTCTATAATGTATAAATAAAATATTGTAAAAGTGTTTATAATAATCAGTTTTTATGAATTGTTAATACATGGATATCTTATGATTGATTATTTATACCATTATTTTATTTAAATATTATACCATAGTTATTTCATTTTTAATGATGGTTTATATTATTGATATTTATATGAAAAATATATACGAAAAATTTGATTCAATATACCTCTTTTAAATTACATGGTTGGAATGTCTCCATATTCATTTTCGTTTTCAATCTACCATGATATTTGTTTTTAATTTATGTTTAATTTCTAAATCTATCTATTTAAGATGTTTAATTAATATTAGTTTTTAGATTTATGATGAAATGAATTATCTCTTGAGAAAATTCTTCCTTAGTAATAAGAATTGTGTTCTCACCTTCTACTAAAAATGAGTATTATTACTTATCTGAAATGGTGAATGGGGTTAGATATATTTCCCTCATTCATATATTTTCAATCTAATAAATATATATGCCTTTACATGAAATATTCATACAAAATATTCATATGATTCATTTAGATGTATATAAATATGTATAAAAACTGATTTTAGGTGACTTACACAAACTTGTGTCTCAGTTAATGTTTTAGAAATAAATATGATTTAAATATAGGTATTTGGAAGAGTGAATAATATTGTTAGTAAATTGTAATTAACTGACCCCAGTTACCCCGATTCGGTTCATTATATTAATACATTGGCATGATTACAAGGAATCATGTCCTAAAGGACCGATCGGTTTAAATGTATTGTAAAATATATTACATACATGAATGTTACATTACAAATTTGTAACATACAACCCAACATAAATAATACATTATGAACACCATTATTATCTTACCTTAGCCCTGCATAACAATCATAATACACTTCTTAGAATATGGGGGAAAATAAAACATAGAAAGCGGTGAGCTCCAACGCTCTATATGGGTAAGAAATACAGCAGAAGATAACATAAATATTATGCCTGGTGAAAATTTAAAACACATGCCTTTACAAATAATAAACATGAAAACCATTATGGAAGGAGTATGAGCTGAGTAAATAATTCCATAACAAAACATAATCATGGGTATTCTACTAGTCGAATGACCACATGAACCATCAATATTATTTTCATAATGAGGGAATGTATAATGTCAGACATTCTGAAACATTTTTTCATGGCCTCATACAAGAAGTCTAAATATTATTAAGGCCTTGGCCAAAACCATATATCAAATTTGGAAAGGCCTCAACCAATTCCAAAAGTAGTTGTCTCATGATACCTACCGATGGATCGAGGAGCTATAGCGGGTTCCACCCATCACATACTAAGTCCAATACATTCCTCATATGAAAAGTTTGAAACATAACCTAAACAATCATATTAAAAGTGGAAAACAAAATATCATTACTTTAACCATAAACCATGAATGGTATAATGATATCAAAACCACATCCAAACATATCATAACTCATTCAATACAATATTGAAGATTGTATTTATAATAAATCATCTTCAATCAAGAATAATATTCAAAAAATATGTTGACATAGATGAAATGATTTGTAAAACACTTTGAGAGAAATATACATTTTTCATGAAATCATTTAAAAGACACACAATTTTGAAAAGAAGAAATTTAAAGGCATTTTTTAATCAAAGTTTCCCACACCACATTGAAACTTATTAATGTAACTAACAATTTAAAAACATTCATGACTATATAAATAAAAACATAAAACCTATTTTAAAATCATGGATATTAATGAGAAATTAGCAGAAGAATAAATAATTAAAACATTTGAAATGATGTTTTATTAAAAGTTTACCTTAAAAAGGATATATTTAAACACTCTTTTATGAAACATGGACATGGATCATAAATATCTCCGAGAAAAAACTTACCAATAAACAATCTTGAATAATAATGAGATTGAGGGATTAACCCTTACCGTGTACTTTTCCTTTATTGAGGGTAGTTTTACCTCCTTTATAATTGTAAAATAAATGTTATTAAATTATACAATAACCATATACATTATTACGATATCATATATTATCTTTTAATATTTATTTGTTATTAATATTTTAGAATTGTGTTCCTTTCAAGTATTAACTCATTCATTTTCCTTTATATGTTTTGTTATTTAAGTAATATTTTTATAGATAGGATGTATATTATTCATATTTATAATGATATTAATTATTTAAACATTATTTTTAATCATCAAATAAAAATTAGTATTGAATTGATACGATGGGGAACGAATCTCATCATGTTTGTGGAGATAGTAATTCATACATACGCAAAAGCAACAATATAATTATTGTGATGTTGAAATAATATATAATTGGATGTTATATCATATCAATATAATCATTATCATGTTATATTTATTATTTAAAACATTTATACTCATTATTACACCCATCCAAATGACGATGTATTTGAATAACAAACTACACGATGATGTTGATACGGTAATCCGTACGCACGCACGTATGGTGACTTTTTTATTTATAGGATGGACCGAATATTGAATATAGTTGTACCATATTTATAATATCATCACATTTTATAGAAGATATTGGAGTTATTATTTTCTAACGGAAACAATAAAGAATGAGGAAGAGGAAGAAGAAACGAAATTGAAAGAGGTTGTGAAATATTTACCTCTTCTTTGGGTTCTTCCTTTTGATTTGATCAAAAGGGATCCTTAAACCTCTTTTTCTGACTAAAGGAATGCCTCTATGATTAAGTAAGGATATTTGGGCAGGGTTTGGCCAATCCAAATGTCTTTGAAGATGTGAATTTTATTGAAGGGGAAGTTCCCTTTTATAAGAGGGGTGAAGGGTTCATTAAGAAAAGATTGAAATATTATTTTATAATAAAATCATTCTCGATTTCTAATGGATAAAAATTTAATTATTTAATTTATATGGTGGGGATAGGTCGATATAAAATCAACCAATAGGTTTTATGCAGGTTTGGGTCACTATATTAACCTTATCTTTTATATTTAACTCTTATTTAAATTGTTTGACATTTACCATGCCTCTTTGTATTTTTATATTATATGGTTAATAAACTCACTATAAACATCCAAGAGAACCCCAACCGGTTCATTAATGATATACCTATCATTATATAAGACTTTGGGGTGAACCATAGATTTTTAGGATTATTATATCAACCAATAATATTCTATTTGTTTAAAAACTCATTTTTGTCAATTTTCACATTATTTAATAATTTATTTTTGATACAGTCTTAACAACTTCATTACTTAGAACTAAAAAAATTTAATAAACCCAAGCGTTTCATAGTCACCTATAATATTTTTTTATGGCATCAAAACTTTCAAATTATTATTATTTTATTATTTATAATATCATTTATTTGATTGTTTCATTAAAAAGAAAAATATTACATCATTATTGTGTCATATGTAAATATATTTATTTATGTATAAAAATTATAAATAAAATATTCTGAGGAATTAAATCTTTTTATATTTCTAATTAATATTTATTGTCAAATATATCAATTATATAACCTAATATAATTTTTTTTAGTATATGATATTTTATTTTGTTATTTTGTATTTACATTAGATTATTTAATATAAAATGTCAATATCACTCCCAAGTGGCTCCATGGGGCCCCAAAATCGTCCCATGGATTCCCATAGTCGGACATTTATTATCTAATAGGGTTAGGAAACATGTTAGGGTAATTTAATATTCTTATAATATTAATTTTTATCCTTATTTACTTGATTCACCCTTTAACCATGTAAATAAAATATTTACCGAAGTAATTATTCATAATGTCTAAAAATAAAAGTTACCAATTTAAACAATTTGGATCTCTTGATTCCAAATATGAATACATTTTTTCAAGTTAAAAAAATAGAAGTGGAAAAAATTTATTTAAAACTAATTCCCGTTGTCAAAACAAAAATGTGTTTTTTGAGAAATAATAACTATCAAAAGATTGACACTTGTTTATTCCAATTTCAATGTGAAAATACATAAAATGACAGGAATTGGATTAAATCGTAGAAATATAATCTATTTATACTTCCAAACCATTAAAATTTATAATTTAGCACTATAAATTATTTTGATTAAAAAATTTGTTTTCAGTTAAAATATAGTATTTTTCACTATTAACGAAAATATAAAAATTATCTGGAAAACAAAAAAATAATTGAAACTAAATTATTATGTCCCAATTATAAATAATAAGTTTATTTTGTCATATTGAATATATAAAGGTTCCAAATATTGGATTTAAAAATGGTTCTCCATTAAAAGGTGGTAAAATTGATTTTTTTAAAAAAATACTTCTTTAAACTAAAAAAATAAATTTGTTTTTACTTATGTCTAATAAGCACATAATATGGATCCTAAAATTATAAGGATTATAAAATGTTCAAAATTCATTTAATACTATTCATAACCTCTTTTGAACGGCTAGTTTGGTAAGTCGTGGTGCGTTTGAACTTGATGTTCCGTGTAGTGAAAGATATTGAATTACTTTGAAAAAATAGTGTACTATGAATTCATGGGTTGTTAAATTCTTCCCTACATCAAAAAATTTAGTCCTCACATTTTTAAATTTTTTTTCAAAAATAAAAGTTTGAAAATTGAAGATACCCTTGGGGGAAAACCCATAGTAGAAATTGAGTTAATACAATTTGGTCTTAATAACATGAAAGGGAAATTAAAGGGTCACCACAAAATTATGATCTCAATTAGAAGAAAATTGGTGGAAATTAGAGACACATAATTGGCGGAAAATATAAATATTTATAGAGTGATTGAGTTCACCAATCACAAACAAGTGTAAAATTGAGGGCCTCAAATCCATCGATCTATGATGATTTAAAATATCATCTGTTCAAAAAAACATAAGGTTTTAGGATAACAAATTTTTGTTTTTAAGATCAATTCCCTAATGTTTAAGAATTAATTAACCCATAGAATAAGAGGAAAAAATTATATATTTATATATATATATATATATATAATTAAAAACTAGAGTTTCATCCTTCAACTAATTCCTACCACAAACTCATCTTTCACACCAAACGACTCCAAAAAAATATTCTATTTATCCTAATCATATATTGTTCCAAAAAATTGAATTTATAATTCACCTATAAGATACTTTAAAAAAATATATTATACAATCTAGGGACTTCATGTAGTCTAGTTGTAGGCGATAATTCCCAATCGCGCTATGGTTGTGGGTTCGATTCCTATAGCTTTGTCTGACGTGATGGATGGCCACACGGTCTGTATGTTGTCCTTTTTATAACAATCCAAAAATAACCTTAATAATAGTATCCAATTTGAAACTTACTTCATTCCACCCTTTAGACTTATCTGAAATACTTCAATCCAAACTCACATTCAAAAATTTATATAGAAGTTAAACACAATGATGATCCTTTTTTCCACATAATAACATTTGAATACCTTCAACATGTATTATTTTAAAACATGGTAACAACCTAAATTACCGTAAAACCATATTGATTACTTTCATGTTCCCTTATTCTTTATAGAACACTGGATATACTCCTTATATCCATAACATTTGTAAACTCCAACAAGGATGGAATATAAAAACCATTAATCACTTCCAAGATAGTCGAGAATATACAATATAATTCATCCAAATAAACCATCTCTTATTCCAAAATTACTAACTTAGTATCAAAACCATATTATTGTTTATCTTTCCTCCAACTAGGTATTTTCCAAAAAAATTAACTTATTGTTGAGTAACATTTCATAAAACCATATAATCTCAAATTCACAATTAAATAACACTGAAGTACAATCCTTATTTATTTCCATAATTCATATAACCAATACATCATTGATACAACACTCAAATTACAAAATACATTAATAACAACATAAGAACTCTTAATCACTCCACTTTATCTTAGGTAGTATCATAACTTTATTCTTATCCAATAGAAGTATTTGGGGTATACTCTAATAATTTGGACATTGATTCTTTTAGTTTCCAATCTCCTTGTAGATGAAGAATTGTACATCTGAATCCTTTTTCTCACCCTTGTAATCATGTACTTGGTGTCCCTTTTCTCCACAATCATAACTAACTCCCATTCCCTTTAAACATTTACCAAGGTGATTCTTTCCATAGTTATCAAATATGTGAAAATCCTTCATTCCCTTATAACCTTTATCCATCATTCTCTCTACCATCTTTTTCTTCTCTGGCTGCCCTTAAAATCCATAGGGCTCAAGATATTCATTACTTATCTTATTAACACATGTCACTATTTATTAATATGATGAATATACATGGGAAAAAATTTACATTTTGAATATTTGATTAATACCATGGAAGTAATGATCCTTCTTAATCTTATGATCATGCGTATTGCTAGAATTCACATTCCATATACAAGGCGCCATTTTTATACAATGGCATACACTAGATCAGTTTATAAATTGCAATGAATAATTCCAAACTTGTAAAATATTTAACAAAAATTGAATAAATTATGGATATAATCAATAATAATAAAAATATTTTCTTTTAGAAAGTATATACTCATAAATCATTCATAATGGTTTATAAATAAAATGAGAATTATCCTATGAATATCTACCGGGAGTGTCGTAACAAGGAGTGTATCAAGGCCTATAGTCGTGCACCAGTTCTTGTTCGAGTCTAGCTCAAAATGGTGTCTTCGTTTTTTACCCCTACGTACATCTGTGCCAGAGTCGCCTCTACCTACTCGTATCCAGACATGGCTATATTGATAGGATAACTCAGAAAATCTCTATAGTACCAAAATTCTAGGTTGTTCTTCTATACTAATCCTCAAAGTCTTTCTTAGGGTAATGTTCCCTAATTAGAGTTTTTCTAAATCTATTTTCCAATGATATTTCTAAACATCCTCTTATACCAACTATAACGCCACGACCCTAGTTACCTTGAGTCGGTGCATTATTTTAATACATTGTCATGATTACAAGGAATCATGTCTCGAAGGACCGATTGGTTTAGCTATCTTAGAAAATAGATTAGATAAAGGAATGTTACATTATACTTTATAACATAGAACACAACAACAATAATCCATTATGAACCCAATTATTCCCTAATCATAACCCATCATATCAATTACAATACACTTCATGGAATCCTGGGAAAAATTAAAAAAAGAAAGGGGTGAGCTCAGATGCTCAATAAGGGTAAGCAATACAACGGAAGATAACATAAATATTAACCATGGTGAATTATTGAAAATGCATGTCTTTACAAATAATAAAATGAACACATTTATGGTAGGAATATGATATGAGTAAATAATGCCATAATAAAACATATTCATGGGTATTCAACTAGTAGAATGACCACATGAACCAACAATATTATTTTCACAATGAGTTAATTCATAATGTTGGACATTCTAAAACATTTTTTCAAGGCCTCGTACAAGATATCTAAAAGTGATTAAGCCTTAGCCAAAACCATTTATCAAATTGGGAAAGGTCTTGTCCAATTACACGTCTAGTTGTTTCATGAGACCAACTGATGCATCGAGGAGCTATAGCGGGCTCCACCAGTTACATACTAAGTCCAATACATTCCTCATATGAGAAGGTTGAAAATTAACCTAGACATTGGTATTAAAACTAGCATAAAAAATGTCAATACTTTAACCATAAACCATGAATGATATAATGATAACACATCCAAAATCAAACATATCATAACTCATTCAATAAAAGTTTTAAGATTGTATTTATAATAAATCATCCCCAATCAAAAATAATATTCAAAAATGATGTTGACATAGTTGAAAATGATTTGTAAAACTCTTTCAGAGAAATATACTTTTTCATGAAAAAATTTAAAAGTCACACAATTTTTAAAAGAATACATTTAAAGACACTTCTTAATCAAATTTTCCCATACCACATTGAAACTTTTGAAAGGAATTAACATTTAAAAAACATTCATTTTCATATAAATAAAACCTTAAAATCCATATTGAAATCATGGACATTAATTAGAAATGTTTAAAAAATTAAATCTTTAAAACATTTAAAATTATATTTTAGAAAAATATTCCCATAAAAGGATATATTATAATACTCTTTTATGAAACATGGACATGGATAATAAATATTTCCCAGTAATGTCTTACCCATAAACAATCTCGAATAACAATGAGATTGAGAAATTAACCCTGACCTTGTAATTTTCCTTGGTTGAGGGTAGCTTAACCTCCTGTATAATGGTGAAATAATTGTTATTAAATTATAAAATAAACATATACATTAATATGATATCATATATGATCTTTTAATATTGGATTGTTAATAATATTTTTGTATTTTCGTCATTTCTGGTGTTAACTGATTCGTTTTCACATATATGATTTGTTATGTAGAAAATGCTTGTTATGGATAGGATTTATATTATTCATATTCCAAATTATATTAAGTAATTAAAAATTACTTTTATTCATCAAATGAAAATTACTCTTGAATGGGTACGATGGGGAATAAATCTCATCTCATTCGTGGAGATGGTAATCTGTACATATGCATGAGCAACAATATCATTCTTTTGATATTAAAATAATATACAATTGGATATTATATCATATAAAAATAATTATTATCATTTTATATTTATTATTTACATAATTTATATACATTATTATACCCATCCAAATGATGAAGTAGCTGAATAACAAACTACACCACGACGTGGAGGCGGTAATCCGTACGTACGCACGTATGGTAACTTTGTCATTTATAGGATGGATAGAATAATGAATATGGTTGTAAAGTTTTTATAATAACATCAATGTATATATAAAATAATATATTTATTATTTTATAATGGGAACAATAAAGAAAAAGGATGTGGAAGAAGAAATGAACTTGAAAGAGGTGATGAAATATTTACCTCTTCTTCAGGTTCTTCATTTTGATTTGATCAAAAGGGCCCAATAGGTTGGCTTTATGACTAATGTAATGACTCTATGATAAAGTTATGATAGTTGGGAGGATATTTGGTCATGGGTTGGCCGAGAAAATTGGCTTTGAATGTGTGAATTTGAGAGAAGGGGAAGTGCCCTTTATTAAGAGTGATGAGGGGCACCTTAGGAAAAGATTGAAATAATATTTTATAATAAAATAATTTTCTGTTTATAAAGGATCCAAAAGGATTATTTAAATTATAAGGTGTGTATGGGTCGGAAACCACTCAAAAAATTGGTTTTAGAGAGGTTGGTTCGCTATATTACCCTTATCTTTTATATTTAACTCTTAGTTAAATAGTTTGACATTTATCATGCCTCTTTGTATTTTTATATTAAATGGTAAATAAACATACTATAAACGTCCAAGAGAACCCAAAGTGTTTAATTAATGATAAACGTATCATTATATAAGTCTTTTTGCGGAACGTTATATTTTTTGGATTATTATATCAACCAATAATATTGTATTTTCTTTAAAAACTCATTTATGTCAATTTTGACATTATTTAATATTTTTTTGATAAAGTTTTAAAAACCTAATTTCTTAAAACTAAATACATTTAATAAACCCTATGATGTAAAATTCTCCTATCAAATTTGTTGATGTCATCAAAAGTTTCAAATTATATTAATTTTACTATTTATAATATCATTTATTTTATTGTTTCATTAATAAGGAAAATACAACATCATTATTGTGTCATATATAAATATATATATTTTATGTCTAAAAATTATAAATAAAATATCCAGAGGTATGAAGTCTTTTTATCTTTATAATTATTTCTTATAGTCGAATAGATAAATTAAATAATCTCATATAAAAAATGTTTTACTAAAAGATATTGGCTTTTGTTATTTTTGTCTTTACCTTTGATTATTTAATATAAAATGTCATCATCTCTCCCATGTGCCTCCATGGGGCCCCAAAATCGACCCAAGGATTCTCATGGTCAGAAATTTATCAGAAAATAGGGTTAGGCCACGTGTTAGGATAATTTAATAATATTATAATATTATTTTTTAACCTTATTTACGGGATTTACCTTTTAACCATGGTAAATAAAATATTTACCGAAGTAATTAATCATAATGTATAAAAATAAAAGATACCTACATACAAAATTTTGAACTCCGGATTCCAAATATGGAATCCATTTTTTCAAATTCAATACATAGAAGTGGCCGAAATTAATTGAAAATTAATTCCCGTTATCAAAACTAAAAGCATGTTTTTAAGAAATAATAACAATCAAAAGATTGACACATGTTTATGTCCAGTTTCAAAGTGAAATTACAAACAATGGACAAATTTGGATTAAATATTAAAAATATAACATATTTATACTTCCAAAAAATTTAAAAGTATAATTTGACACTATAAATAATTTTTATTAAAAAAGTTGATTTCAGTTAAAATATAACATTTTTTCACTATTCAACCAAATATGAAAGTTATCACAAAAACACCAAAAATGTTTTGAAACTAAATTTTTATGTCCCTATTCTATATAAGAAGTCTATTTTGTCAAATTTAATATATAAAAGTTTCAAATATTGTATTTAAAAAGGGTTCTCCATTAAAAGGAGGTAAAATTTTATTCATTTTAAAAATACTTCTTTTATATGAAAAAATGAATTTTTTGTTACATTATGTCTAATAAAATAATAATATGGATTATAAAATTATAAGGATTATATAAAGTTCAAAATTCGGTTAATACTATTCATAACCACTTTTTAACGGCTAGTTTGGTAAGTCGTGGTGCTTTTGAACTCGGTGTTGCATGTAGTGAAAGTTATTGAATTTCTTTGAAAAAATAACGTAATATGAAATCTTGGGGTGTTACAAAATTAACAGAATCATGCTTAAGAATTAGTAACATTATATATTATGTTGAAATTCATTTTACTGTAAACATATTAACTGTTAGATTCATTCCAAATACGTACTTTTCTATACCATTATCATCCATCTTGATATAGTTTTGATTAACATTATTACCCATGGATTATCATGTTCATGGTAAGAATGTTTTAAGTAACATGGAATTATTTTATTCAAAATTATTTATCCTAAAATATGTAGCACATAATTATTCTATGTTAGCTTATTCTCGGTGTTTTCTTTATTTTACAGATTCCTCTATACCCTAATAGTTGGGATACTAGATGAATATAGTGGATTATATCATTATTATGGATGGGATAAAAATTTATCCACTCACCTATATAAGTTTCAGAATATTTGTGACTATTTTGATGACCCTCCTATATAATCAGGGATTATTGACATGATAAAGTTGATGTTCATTGCAATGAAATATGTATGTTGGCATACTAATTGATATGATGTTTTAAAAAGGATTCCTAATATCAATGGGATCCTATATTAGAAATATGTATATTTATTGGTAATAAAAATGGAACTCATAAGATTAAATACTCTCTTGTAGATTTGGGGAATCATTATCAAATGTTTAAGTGAGATATATCAATGATAATCAATATAAAATCGTAGTAATTTCATAAAATGGTGTTAATTTTTTATTTCTAAAAAAGGAACGTTCTTTGTGTTGTACCAAACTATTCCTAAAAAATTGTCCAATGAATCTATTCAATAAATAGATTTATATTATTCTGATAAACATCTTACATATTCAATGGATGTATCAACAATCATCAATTATACCATAGAGTCAATTTATAGAAAACAATATTAGATAATACATTCATATTAAATGATATATAACCTGATATTGATTTACTTTAAAGCGGATAGGCTTGAATTTTATTAAATATCTAAAATTATTTTCAGTAGAATATGATGAAAAGATCCTTAGTCTCTACTCATGTGACCAATATGAATGGG
Source organism: Viscum album (assembly GCA_963277665.1). Taxonomy (NCBI): domain Eukaryota; kingdom Viridiplantae; phylum Streptophyta; class Magnoliopsida; order Santalales; family Viscaceae; genus Viscum; species Viscum album. The sequence continues at coordinate 1,025,048,527 of OY728143.1, forward strand.
TGAATTGCAGATTGATCATCAACACCAGTACACTGATTTCTAACTACATCTTCTATATGGGGATGTCATAAAGTATAAAATGAGAATGGTATCTTTCCAAATATATTACCATGGCCCCTAGGGAGTTACCTAAATAATTTAATTCACTAATATCCATTATCACAAATCCCCTATGATCCTGCATGATGCCTCCTCCCCTCATTTCTGTAGATGCACATGATCCCCCTGCATTCAATAATATTCCAACATATGGTGGTTATAATTTCACCCATCATCCTTTATTCCATCAACTGTTATCTCCCGATTCATAAAAGACACATTTATCTAGCCTTGTGAGCAGAAAAAATGAACCCCCTCCCCTCATGATGAGAGGCTCAAGCTCTTCCACCTAGGACTTCACGTGAACCTGAATTTAATGAGAGGAGACTCATTTTTCATTCCTTTAATTATTCTTCACTTCTCATTGGACCCAAAAAACACAATGAATATCATATCATGTATATTGAAATACACCCCATAAGGGTCCTTAACCTAAAACAAATACGCCATGATATCGTCTGCATATTGCCCACCCCATGAAGACCCATATCTTTTATTTTGTTATTCCATATACTTCTGTTCCAAAATCTTTTAAAAAAGATATATTAGGGGTCACTATTCTTGGTAACATAAAACATATATAATGAAAAGAAATGGATACACCCTTCTTATGCATTTTTTTAGTGGGAAATATCTCATCCTTAATATCTACATTAAAAAATATATTTTTCTAGAAATATCCCTTCACAATGATCTCAAAACACATTCTTAAAACTCGATTTCTTCCTGCATCATAGTTTTAAAGGACCGACTATTTAATTTACCAACTATAAATTTAGAGAAAAAAAATTTTTCAAGATCCTTATTCTTGTAGATATTACAATCCAGAGTTTTTTTACATGTCAAAATATATAATGATGAATCTTAAAAAGTGTATTTCCTATATGAATGAAATTTCTAGCACTGGGTACCTTAGAAAATAAATTTATTTTCCAACCCATTGATCTCCCCAATAGTTTTTATCACAATTTTAGACAAACCATCAGACATCCTCCGATAGTATTTACTATTGGATTTACTTGAATTTCACAATCCCAACTATTCTCGCATTTCTTTACACCAGACCATTCCAATTTTCAATATACCTTGTCCTCATAAATTTTGCCAACAATGACTTCAATTCAATGGTATTTCGTTACAACTTTTCCTATATTCCATTAATAGTATCACCAATTCTACATAAATATATTCTACTATCATTTATCATCCTAGCCATTATTTTTTTATGATGCCAAATTGAACTCCATAGACTGGATTTCATCCAATTTGACGGTTGACTAAAAAATCCATCCTGTCAATTTTTTAATTTCGGAACATAAGGATTGATACCACATACATTGGAATCGATGACATGAAAGCAATTACTACGTTTATCTAAAATTTTAAGGAGAGAAATAAATTTTTCCAATTATATATACTCTCTGTGAGGCATGTGGCAAGGTATTCAAGAAGTGTCTTTTTTTATACAATAAGAAATTTGATCTCCATGAAAATACATTAGTTGATATCACCCCTACATTCCAATATTATTCTGGATGATTATTCTCTATACACTAGTGCATTTTTTTTAATAGGTACACATTTCTCTTCTAATGATTGATCTATTAACCACTTTATTTACCATCACATCCAATAATTTCCCTGAATACATTGATAGAATATTGCATACCAATAAGGATGAAAATAATATCACTAGAGAACATAATTTGAGACACTATACCATTATCAAAACATTTAATTAAAGTCATTACCTTCACATCATCCAAACCATGATTTTTATTTCTTTTTATGTCCTCATGATAGATAATGAATGAGTTAGGTTACATAGTATAGTCTTGTCATAACCCTCATCCAAACCACAGTTTTTGTTCCAAAACAACCTTTATAAATGTTGTAAATATACTGGATGTTAGAATGTGAAAAATTATTTATTTTTGAAACATTATGTTTACATTTTTGTTATGGATAAATGGAGTAGTTCTATTGATGACCCAGATTCCTCATGCATTGAATGAATTACCATAAATTTTTTATTATATCATTTTTATTTAGATAATTGTGTGTAAATATTAGTTTCATTCAATCATGAGATGTATTTTTAGGATAAGAAATCTCATGGTTATATATAATTATTTAAATAAAAATTTAATTGATTATATTGGTTAGTCAATTGAGAAAATTTTTATTTATGTAAATGTTTGGATAATATGATTTTGTTCAATGAATTTTTTTTTCTTATATTAATGGTTTTTAGACTAAATTAATGGAGAATAAAATTCCATGGTACTAATACTATATTGGAAGTGTCTGTAAAAAGTCTAAAAATAATTTAAAAACATTGTTCAGAATTTAAATAATATCTATTCAAGATGAAATTCAAGGCCTTTAAAATGAAAATTTATTATGGAGGAGTACGAATTAATTATGATGGATTATCAAAAATATCTGAAGGATTATAGGAATCATTGTGGTATTTCTATGTCTAATATAGGTGTTATGAAATTCAATTCATTAATTTTTAATTATGTGTGATTATCAATATATATATTAAGAGTGTGGTGAATATACAGGAGTAAAAAATTGAAGAAGAATATATTGATATTGTAGATTATCATCATGTTATGATGCCAATATTTTATAATTTTAATTTTAATGTAAATTATTTTATCAATATTTGAAGAATATAATTAAAATATATATACCTTCATGCTATTTTATTTATATGATAAGATAAGTATATTAATAAAAAATAGTATTTATGAACTGAAATTCGGATGATACTTTGTATAAATTGTTAAATATTCATAAAATTTTAAAACATAGTTGAAAATAAGATAATGGAAAATTTATTTTTCAAGGTATTTGTTAAAATATAATGGAATGTAATTCTACAATCAATCACTAAATTATTTTAAAAATTATCTTATTTTCAATATGAACATCTACAAACATAGTGAATAACATATATGATATGGGGATAACATTTTATTTGATAAATATTCACCATGAAGAATAATTAAATATTATTCCTCCATGAAAAATTATTTTCATATTTTTAGAAATATATTTATAAAGAATATAAAATCTATAATGTTTTTGGGATTATGTTTAGACATAGAGATGTAAAAATTTAACAAATAAAAGATTATAAAATTAAAATATTAATTATTTTCCTCACCATATCCAAGCAGATTTTAGGATACATATTGATATATAAAAATATGAATAATTACAATTAGTAATCCTAAAAATGTAAACACTAAAAAAGTATTGTAAATTTAAAACTACAACATGAATAACTCTCAATATCCTAAAAGAGTTTCGGTTGTAATAGAATAGAATAATGTAAACAGTTACATTAGTTTCCATGAAAATGTAAATGTATCTTTATCATAAATGGGATTAAGATTATTTGGTAATGTAACAATTAAAATGTCAAATTATAGGAAAATTTGGATGAGAAACATATATTGGAGGAGCATAAAGGATACAAATGATGAATATAGAAAGTGGTTTGAATAAATAGTAGATAATTAAATAGTAAAATTTTTTGTTATAAAGTTATGAATTTTGAATATTTTGAAAATTTAGGAATATGATTCCAAAATGTAACTGTTATTCAAGTTTATCTTTCATCATAGATGTTCCTCATTAATTTTTTAGTGGAATGGTTCTATTAGATGATTACATTATCCTATGGCAGGTATTACATATGAAATAATATGTTAACAAAACCCAATGTTTTTGGAAATTATTGGGATAACCTAACATGTTTTCATATATAAAATGATAACTTGTTCATATCTTTAGTTTTTTAAATATTCTAAAAATATTATAAGAATTTAAAAAATCTATCGTAATGAAATATAAATTTTGTTTTCATCACTCATTCACATTTTATATGTATGTGAATATAGAGGTATGCATTTCATAAATTTTAATGATATTTATCCTCTCAATGTATGGCTTTGAGTTTATCAAAATTTGATATTAATCATGGAGTATTATAGTCTTTGAATAAAAGTTAAGATTAATGTGAGTTGGATTCTTGTATAAAGATTCATAATATGCACATGAGGAACAATTCCATGAAAATGATTCCAAGGGTGAAGTGGATGGATCATAATATATAACTCATATAGTTTCATATATTCATGTTTTTTATAATTGGGATGCATGGATCATATTTTTGTTTTCCCCCCTACCTGAAGTTGGAATGATACCTGTCATGGGAATCTTCATAATTTTATACAGTAATTAAAAAATTCTACAAATTAACAATGCATATCAGGTGTGGTTATATATGATTATGAACATGTCAATGTTTGGAGATTAACCATGATGGGATTTTTCCTCTTATATAATGGGTATGAAATTTGAATCCTCAATTGTGATAGGATTTTGAATATGGAGCCACTCTTGAAGGTAAATATGAATTTTCTATCAATTTGGATGGTGTACATATAATTTTCCCATCAATAGAGATGAATGTCATGTGATTGATTCATCAATTAATTATATATATACATTACGAATAAAGAACATATTAGAATAATATATGGTATTGATATACTATACATCCCATGGTCATTCGATGTTGTGGAAAAAAGGAAAATTTTTGGAATCAAGTTTTCTTATGTGATGAATATTAGTAGATATGGGTATAGAGATAAATGTGTCTCAAGGAAAACATATTATATCACTATACAAGAAAAGTTTCATTAAATATATTCTTGAGGGTGAAATTTTATTACCCTTTTTATCATGATTTTTGTACTTTTATCAATTCAATAAAGGTCTATGATTCATTAAATTTTGGTATGACGATTTTGGATTGAGTTTTATGAAATGATGTACTTTAAAAATTATAGTAAATTTAAAAGTGTTTTGGATGGGTATTCACGTGGTATTGCATATGATGTGATAAAATGTAATGTAAATGATGGATTTCCAAAAGTGTTTTGGAGGATACCTAAAAGAAGATTCATGTATCATTTTACATGTTATTTAATATGATAAATTATAAATTAAAATGGAATGTTGATTTTGATTATTTTTTCAAGGGAGAGATTATTGGATATTCACTATAATAGGAATCACCACATCATGTTGGTGCATGATAATATGGTCACTAAAATGTGCACTATCACAATGTATTGGTTCATGTAAATCATTGTTCTAACTAAATATAATACATTTGATGCATGAAATTGAATTCTAAATTTTTCATCTCATTTCGTCAATGTAGCTATCATTAAAAGGACAATTTTATAACATAAATTTTTTTAGGAGATTCATTCATGCCTAAGATTCCTATCCAAACTAGTGATTTAACCTAATAATTATATGACATTTCATTTTTTCATCACTTAGGAGTCTCCTTGTTTTATATAAATCACTTCCATGAAAGGTTAGTTGGTGTGGTTCTCCATAAATTAAATTTCCAAGACTCCTACACACCCAAATATCCCTACTTATTCTTTATGTAAATACACGGTCATATTACATTGAGAAATGTAGGGGAAACCAATTCATCTTATGAATGATTTTCATAGACCATAGATACACTTTAGCGATGATATTGTTTATTATACCGTTTATTTTAATTATAAAACACATAAAAATAATGTTAATATTGTTATAGAGGATAATTAAATTTATAGTATATATAGTTCTTCATTTCCACTTTTTATACATTTTACATTCCTTCCACATAGATCTAATTTTTGGGTTTTTTCTTCCTTCCACTATAATTATTAATTGTTAATATACTCCAAAACACCCATATGTAAATCCCCCAAAATTTGATTTTTTTAATAAATTCTGTTATTTCTTGAATTTTATGGTGTGTTTTGGATATTTTAAGTGTCCGTGGTTACTTAGGAACATAAATTGGGGAGTTGGAAATGGTTTTGAATGAAACAAATATAGTGGGAATGAGTTAGTACAGTAGTGTTAGGAACACAAGAAAGATATTCTAGAGTTATTGAATCTCATTACATCTCTATGGGTGTTATTCCAAGATATATCATCATTGAAAGGATGGAAATTTATTATTATTTGTTTTCATTATGACCACTTGAATGTCAAGGAGTATGGTGTCGAACCCAAATTTAAGGTAATTATTTTTGCATAACAATAGATTGAAAAAATCATAAGGGGAAATATTTAAGACTAATATCATGAGATATTCTTCGAGTAATGACTATAGTTATGTAAAACTCTATGATGAGGAAAAAAATAATGAATCTATGAAAAATCAATACATCAGATAAGGAAAAATATTATTGACATACAAATAATACCCTTCATTAACTCAGAAAAAAATTGGGCCATAAACCATTTAAAATAGTTTCTTTCTACCAATGCCTTCAATAAGTTTTAATTTAAAGATGAATCTAGAAGTTCCTCAACTGCGTTATCCATAATAGGGAATAGATGTTTGTGAAAATAAAAGTCCAATGTTTATCTAATGATTATCTTAGAAGAAATTTATTTTGATCATTTTAAAAGACATCACTTCTTAGAAACAATTGTTTTTTCTCAAAGAATGATGAGAATCCAATTTGAATGATATAAATAAAATATGAAAAATAAATTTCAACTAAAACATATTTCAACCAATGTAATAATTTATCCAAAAATGATTTTATTAAAATATAATACATGAATTTAGTTACAATTAAAATTATAAATGATGAATATAAATGATTTGAAATAGAAATATCCCTACTAAAACTCATAATCAAATATAACACAACTCAATATTAATTTTTTCTCCTCTTAAAAATATCATATTCCATGTTCTATGATAAAACATTGTCATGAAATATTCCTTCTAAAAAACAATCTAAAAAAACATTTTATCTCCATACTACTAAATATAATTCCTTTTTTACCATTATATCAAACATTAATTCCACCGAAATACCTAAATATACACCAAATAACCATTTAGTTATGAGTTTTAGTAGTATTTGTTCGTTAATATGTAACTTACGTAGATCTCTTAAAATTTAATTAGACAGATCATGTTCACATGGTTTGAAATTTATCTCGATGTGTTCCCAATTTAATGAATTTCATTATAGAAAGTAGGCTAAACATTACATTAAATCAACTCCATGTATCCAATATCCAAAAAAAATATTCTTTGTCCATTTGAACATCATAAAAACAACCATAATCAAACAATATCAATAATGAAAATGTAACCCCATTCAAAATTTAGAAATACTAGGTTTGAATTAATGTCAAATTAAAGATTCTCAAAACAAATCCCAATTAATAATATCCTATCTCATAACTACGGTGAGAAAATATTACTATCATATCATATAAAACACTCATATACATTTTCTCAGTTCAATTATTATAATCATTAAGTGTCAAAACAATATATAAATACTTGATGAAAACACCACATTACAGACATTTTTTTATATACAACTAGTACCTTTCCCATGAAAAAGTATGGGACTATTCAATTTTCTTTTAAATCTTCTTGTTCTGCGTCATTCAAAAAAATAGTAATGTCATTGTACTCAATATAATGTTTATAATACAATTATGATCATGAATTTAATGGTGTGCCCGTGACATGAGGAAATAAAGTGAAGACTAATTGTGACGGAGATGGAACACGGTGAAATATAAGAGTTAGAGATAAGAGACATAGATGAAACATAAGGTGGAGGTGAAGGTGAAGTTGGAGGAAAGTGTAGATATTGTGATAAATGGTGGACAACAATGTAGAGAGAATTTAAAGGTTTATAGATTTTGAAGGGAGAAGATGGCCTTGAGAATATATTGTGGTGAGGATTAGTAGGAATCATGATTTCGTTGGGTCTGGTTTATTTGAAATCTAATATAGTTGGGAGTTCATATTTTTAACATATCATCATCATAAATAAATTTCACTTTATGGTGAAAATATTATAACACACCCTTGATTTAAATGCATTAAATGTCTCCAATAATAGGAATCCACTTTATTCATTCTATATAAATGTATCCATGAGTGCACTTATTGGAAATATATAATTTAATATATATATATATATATATATATATGTAAAAAAAATAAATGTAGTTAAATTTCCTATATTAAACATTAAAATAATTAGAGATACAACATAATTCATACATAAATAACTTTATATGGAAAAAGTACAAAACTGATTATATGTATATGCTTTTATAGAATAGTTAAATAAATCATTGAGCTGTAATATATAGATCAAAAATTTAGAAAAGTACAATGTGATAATAAAAAAGGTTTATACATATGAAATAGGATGCGTTGAGAAGCACTTGAGTTGATGGGTTGTCTCTATAACATACTTGATTGTGGAATTTGACAGGATAATGCCCATAGCAGTATTCCAGGATTAGCACATCCCCAAAATGATTTACTACCATCAGTGACATGCTAGTGTGGTTTATTTTATACTACCTAAAAACATAAAAATGGTAGTGCTGTAATAAATATCAACTTCATAATGTATTAGCACTAAAACAGAATAGTTTTTCAATATGTTAAAATAAATCCAACCCAAATAATAGAAAACAATAGAAGAGAGTAGAATAAATCAATCATGTAGCATACAGAATGTGTTAAAACAGTTTTATTCAGTCTTTTTCCCTTCCTCCATACTGTAACTTCCATAGTATCTGATATCATCATTTCATTTATTGGGAAGTTCCCCACACTGAAAACATTGTGGTTCCCCCTCCGATATTAATGAAGCAATAATAAATAGAGGAGTGACATAAATATGAACATGTGATTCCATTCATAGATCTTGGATAACCACATACAGATTTGGTTATCTGTGAGGTCCCATAAAAAGAGGATGATTTTGAATCTTGTAGCAAAGTATCTGAACCTGGAGGACCTTCCATTAGGGGCTTCCAAACACTTTGGGTTCCTAGTTCTTAATATCTAGATCAGTTCATAGAAAATATGAAATCATTATTCCCTTTAATATGTCCCTTACTGGATGATTTCATCTGCTCCAGTGAAATTAGAAATTTATGTATTGAAATGGGGCATCACTTCTTAGAGGATTCAGCCATGAAAATTTTTCAGAATGAGGGCCTTGGCACACAATTAAAATTGTTGGATTGTAACGATACTCTCTCGGGACCTCAATCCAGATAAATGATGTAGATGTTCTTGACAGACCAGCCACACAAACCTATTAGCATAAATATGATATAGAAGCGATGTGGTATGCAAATGTCAGCAAAGATAAAAATTAAAAGCAATGTCAACTAATTTTAAATCATAAGTATTATTAAATGTTAAGGGAGAATATGTAAATATATGTGATGTAATCATGTGATGTTATCATGCAAATATGTTGATGTGTTTGCGATGTATCAGATGATTCCTAAATATGAAACTTCCATTGTGTGAACTCATATATCTTATGGGTGGATTTTTCATTGATTACTGGGTGCGGTCTGTTAATAAATATATATATCATGCTATAAAAGTTGAGTAATTTTACTACAGTTTAGGTTTCAACCAATGGATGATGGTGGTGGTGATCTAATTTGTATATCCAAGTTTACCATAGAGTGACAGTGTTAAGTGATGATGTGAGTTGAGATAAGGTCAGAATAATTCATATGATTGTAATCCATCTGGGATAAAATTAATATAATTAAATATCACACATTAAATCGAGTTATGAAACATACATGCACAAGAACATGAGATGTTGCAGAGAAAAATCATCCATTTTTCTAGAAAAAACCAAACACAGCCCATTTGATCACTATTTGTGTGGAATAAGAATTATAAATAATAGATAAGTTTAAAATATAGTTATTTACCCTTGTCAATGTCAACATCTTCAAAAAGAAAAAGTTGGATCATTTTTCCAAGCTCGAGTGAAAACAGGCCTCAATACATCGCTGAAAGGGTAAAAATAATCCATGTGGGTGTAATCCATTAGGGATGAAATTAATATAATGAAAGATCATACATGGAATCGAGTTATGAAACTTATGTGTACAAGAACATGAGATGTTACAGAGTAGATTTGGCCATTTGTTTGGATAAAACCGTACACATCAAATTCAACCACTGTTTGTAGGGCATAAGCATTCTAAATAATAGATATGTTTGTAATACATGTACTTACCCTTGTAAATTGCAACATATTCAAATATAATAAGTTGGATCATTCTTCTATGCTCCAGTAAAACAGGCTTACATTGAACATTGATTTTACAAAAAATGAAAATACTTATAAAGTGACATTAAATAATGAAATCATCATGTTAGAAAATTTTCAAAGACCTTAACCATTTGATTTGATAAGTCCACAAAGAGCCACTTCATTTGACCAGATCACACATTAAGCATTAAGAAAATATATTTTTGATAGGAAACATACTTTATATATATATACCGGAATAAGGGCTATAAGTAGTTTTCAAAAAGGGTTTTGAAACAGATCCTTACTTTCTTTATCCATACATGGAATTTCCACATTGTTCAAATTCAATAAATTGATATCCCAAGTTTTATATATCATCAGGAAACAGAAAATTATGAAAAATTTTTATATGATGTGTCAACTTTAGAGAAGTTCAATTTTACACAATACCTATGGTTTTATGTATGACATAATCATAAAGGACCAGGGAAGTTCCAGCCTCGTGGTTGTATTTAACGATCCTATATAGGACCCAAATGCCTCTCCACATGCAACATGGCATGTATTATGCCCACCATCCATAAACAATGAACGCAACACAATTCAAATATAAAACATAAACAACTATGTGATGAAAGTAATATCATTATTAAGAATATTGTAGTCATTAGTGGAATGTGAAAAATATATTATGGGATAACAATGATGTAAAATATCATACAAAATTATTGAAAAATAATCTATTTTCTAAACTAACTCAAGCCTGTTATCATTATAAACATGCTTCATTTCACACAGAGCACACTTCATTTCACACAGAGCTCACATCATCTGACCATATCATGCTTAAATCAGTAAGAAAATATATTTTGGGTTGGAAACATACAATATAAATTCAAATAGGAATAAGTTCTCTCAGATGTATTCAGAATGTGTTGTCAAACTAACCCTTACCTTCTTCATCCATACATAGAATTCTGATATTGTTCAAATTCAATACATTGGTATCCTTAGTTTTAAAGAGAAACATGAAACAGATCTAGAAATTATGAAACAAAGTTTCTATGAAATATGAACTTTTGGGAAATGGAATTTCAAATAATACTTGTGGGTTTATGTACCACATAATCAAAAGGTTTATGGGAAATTATGGCTACAATGTAGTATTTAACGATCCTTGGTAGGCCCCAACTGCATCTCCACTTGCAACATGGAAGGTACTATCCCCAGATATCCACAAAAAATGACCAGAAGACAAATCAAAAATAAACATAAACGATTCCATGAAAGTATTAATTATTATTAAGAATAATTTAGTTATTAGAATAAATTAATATGTTATATGAATTGATAATTAACGCTAAAAAACCTTCACCTAAAAGAAACATGTTTTAAAAGAGAATCTAGTGGGCAGTGGCAGGTGTCTTAAGCTTGATGAAACACACTTTGTTTCATTTAAGCAGAGGAAGAGACAATATTTCCATGTAGTAAATGTTTTATATTATCGCAAATCAAAGTCAAAATGTATACTATATATTGATCAATTACAATACATGAATAAATAAATAGTGAAAACAATATGATACAACATATAATCCAATAACTCACGAGATCCAAATATTCTTAATATCTTCACTAACTGCTACTATTGAATTGTTTTAAGAAAAGTTCATTATAATCCAGGGAGTACAATGGAGGCATGTAGGAGGATTTTACTTTGGAAGGGATGATCAAACATGGAATTCGATCCAGACATAAAATATCTAATAGGAAAGTAATATAAATAGCACGTTATTACACACCATTTCATCAACCATGAAAAATTATTTTACAGCATGGTTCTGGTCATTCTTGTGGATTCCATCCTCATTCGCATTATGAATGTATCACTATAATTTTAATAATAGTAGGATAAATAATATGTGTGTCTTGAAATGAATTTATACGAATGGATGTTACCTATATAACCTTCAGATGAGTAGATCTCACGAAGTTGCATATAGTTTTAGAATATGGATCATGTGTTGAAATGGAATTGGAAATTTATTTGTCACGCCAGTTATAGTTTTATTGGTAATTAGGCTCCAATATCATCTACATAGAGATTAAAAATAACATCCATAAAAAGAAAACATCTCAACAAATTCTTAAAGAAAAAGAAAAATAATATGAATATAAATTCAATCATTATGATGTCACTATTGAAACAGAATATAAAAATGGGGATAGGCATACCTAAACTAAACCTCATCAACCTGGATGATAAAACCTTAGCACACAACCTCAAAAATATGCAGTAAAATAGAGGCATGTAGGAGGATTTTACTTTGGAAGGGATGATTAAACTTGGAATTTGATCCAGACATAATTGATCCAACAGGAAAACAATATAAACAGCCTACTATTATGCACCTTTGCATCATCCATGAAAAATTATTTTACATCCTGGTTTTGGTCATTCCTCTGGCTTCCATCCTCTTTCTTTTTATGAATGTATCACTATCATTTGAATAAGAGTAGGATACAGAATATCGGTGTCTTGAAATTCATTTATAAGAATGAATGTTACCTCTATAACCTTTAAATGAGTAGATGTCAAGAAGTTGAATTTAGTTTAAGAATATGGATCTTGTGTTGAAATGGAATTGGAAATTTATCTATCATGCCAGTTGTAGTTGTTTTGGTAATCCGGCTACAATATCATCTACCTGGAGATTAAATAGAACTTCCATAAGAAGAAAACATCTCAAAAAATTCTTAAATCAGAAGAAAAATAATTTTAATATAAATTCAATCATTATGATGTCACTATTTAAATAGAATAGAAAAATGGAGATAGAAATACCTACACTAAACCTCGGCTACCTGGCTACTAAAACCATAGCACGCAACCTCGGAAACCTAGCTTCTAAATATATTGTCGGTCTGCTCCAAACATATTTTCTGTACAAAGAAAACATCTTCTTGCTCCATCAGTATATAAATCCCCTAAAATGAATTAAAAAAATATCTAAAGTTAGAGATTCTTAATCATGTATATCCATTTGAACAATAGCATGTACCTTGCCTGAATGACGTCAATACCCATAATAATCATATATGTAAACAGATGGAGGCCACAAGTAACATCAGTCTGAATTGATATAAGTAGAAAAAAAAAGAAAGGTTGGATCTGGAAAACTAACCCCAGAAAATTGACTCGAGGACGAAGGTTGAGTTCGCATAATTGCTCGTACATTTGGCCCAGATCTGTGGGGTTTATATTAGAGTATAGAATATTCCAGGAAGCATATGTGTCCATCACATAAAGCACCATAATTTCTTTCTTCTTCTTCAGGCGTAGCTTCAAAATGTCAAAATTTTCCTTCTAATATGCATCCAAGATAGTTAACCTCCGGGTGGCCTTATCAACGACCACCTTATGCGATGGGGGCTTAGCTCGAAGAATGTGAACATTGCCTACATCAAATATGTCACAAGCCCCATAACCATTCCCCCACCACCCAAAAACACGAAATAACATATCAATAATCAAAGGTTAAACAGATGAATCAGAGAATTTTAGTTTGGTTTACCGAGCCATGTCACAAAATAAAGGTCGTCGAAGGTGATGGAGGCTGATTAGCACATGGAGCCGAAGAGTAGGGTTTTTTGAATGGCTCACTGGAAACCAATGGACATCTAAATGTGGTAATAGAGGTGGGATAGGAAGATACAAGTAGGGGAGGGAGAGTAAGTGGATGACAGAGGGGATAGAGGATGCAAGAATCGATTTCCAGAAGTAACCCTATTTTAGGGAGAGGAAAATCGCGATTGGTAGAGGTATTTTGAGGATATACGTACAACCACGACGAACTACAAGGAAACTGGGAGGAGGATTACATCGACATCGAGTGTTTTTCGGATTCCAAGGGCATGAAGAGGTGAATCCTAACCATGATCGGTTGAAGGAAAAACTCTGTGAGTATAGAGGAAAATGGGAGAATAAGGAGGTCGTAGATGGAGTGCTACAGATGGCAGGTAGACAGGGAGAGGGAGAATTTGGTAATTGCATGATCTGGAAGATTTTTCTGTAGTGGAGATGTAGGTTATGGAGGAATCATCCAACGAAGAAAGAGGTTTTCTATGGTTTTCCAGAAGGTTAAGCAGTGGAGGTAAAGCGTGAGGGAGGAAATATGCGACTCAGGTAGGCTAATTAGGTGGGTTGAATTAGGTTTGGAGTGAATGAGTGGAGCAGAGAGAAGTTAGAGAGACACATGTCCGGAAAAATACTTACTTTATTATAAATATAGATTCTCAAATGTTCTCCCCCAATCAAGTTGCAATGTATATTTCTATCCTAGTTAGATACCTTCATTAAGATGATGAAGATATTATTTTCATGATATTCATCAACACATCACACCTCATCCCATAATTACACAAACATTAAATGGTTCATCGATTCTTAAACATTTATTGGGATTCATCTTTATGATTGGAAACCTTTTGATCTTAACTTTTACCAAATACAAGTCTATCTCATTAGAGATAGATTCATCCATAAATTTAGTGATTCACTAATCGATATTCGTACTTTCTGGATCAATATTATATCTGAAGTAGTTATAATGTTGAATAAATTGAAGTTATCATAGTTATATAATTTATCTTCGCATTTTATCTCCTTGATTTTTGAATTAGTGACTAAATGAATTTTATTTGTAGTAAAATATTTTTTAAATGTGGTAAATATTTTTATGAATTATTGATTTTTCTGTTTACCAGGGCACAGATTAGTGAATGAATAAATGTTTTCATTTAATATTTTATATTTGATGCATTTTTTAGGTATAGTTATTGACAAAATGATAGGTATAATTGGTTTTCTTATCACCTATGGTAATAAAATTGCTTCACTGTCATTTGAGAAAGATTGTGTGGTTGATTGAATCTATGAATCATGGTAGATACATGACAGTCCTGACATCATGAGACTCTATTTAGTGCCTTTTTTACATAGGCATTCACATGGGGATTAGCCACTTTTTCATATTTCAACTTTACCAGAAATCCATGGTAGTTTCACCCCACTTTCATATTTGATTTTCATTGTTATGTGGTATATTATGGACATAGAAAAATTCATTTTAGTAGACATTAATGATCATGTTCTCTCTTTGGTTCCAAAAAAACCCCCCCCCATAATTTATGATTGATGAAATTAATCAATTACATTTACAATAAAAAAACAAAGTATAATTCACATGAAATTATGAAATACATTCAAATAAATTATAATAAAAAAATTATGAAATTATGAAATAATTTACTCAATAATTCCATAAATCATAAAAATTATTGAATTTAAAAAATCCATTAATGATTCTTTACAAACTAAAAGATTGTGGATCTAAAGATAATCTTAATTCTAGAATATGAACATATTGTCTAGTAAACTAGTTAAAATAATAATTATTTTTGTAATTGAAGTAATTTTAATTTTATTTCATCATTGTCAAGTTGAAAATATTTTTAAATAAATCACTTTTTATAAATAAAACATTGATGTCATAATATAAATGATATGGGAAACATGTAATGAATACAGATACATGAAATTTCCCAATATGTAAAATTATTCCTCTTCTATAGAAAAAATTATACAATTCTTGTTTAATAAAATAGATTTCAATATTGAAAGTGTGAGTGCCACTCAGAATTAAGTTTAAAATAAAATCTCCCACTGGATTCTATCATTTATTCAAACATGCTTGAAATTCTCAAAACAATAGGTTTGGTCAAATATTTGGTTTTCAGATTTAGAAAATTATTTAAATTTAGTATTTTTATAAGAATTAGACACTGTTAATCTTTTATCAAATGAAAAGATAAAATATAAGTCTTTCATCTTGGAGAATTTACTAAGAATTATTAAAAACCCAAAAGAGTTAGACACACATTCATATAGGGTACATAGATAATTTTTTAGAGGAAATAAAATCATATAATACTATAATATAAAAAACTAATGAAAATAATAAACAATAATGAGTTTATCATGGATTTATATTTTTATTACATAGTATATTTTGATTTAAAAAAGTTATGATTCATAAATAAAAAATATCAAAATCAAGGATAATTGTAATACACCCTCTAAAATAAACACTACAGAATATTCAAGAGAGAAATGAAATTCATAAACTCGATGTGATCCATGAGACAGTAGAAAAACATATTCCTATAAATGTGTAAAATCATATCAGTAATACTAGAAAAAATTTAAACCATTGAGTGAGTGAATTGAAACTAGAGATTAGAGAAATTTCAAATATATTTATCCTTTTCTAATTAGATCGACATTGATGTATATTACAACATAGGTAATCAATATTGATTTTAGTTTAAAATAATATTGACACCTCCCCCAAAAATAAAATAAAGTTATCTCCAAGGTTGAATCTTAATGTAGGAGACAAAATTTCAGTAAGTGGAGTAAAAATATATCTATAATTGATAAATTCATTAGCATGTTGATCAGTTATAATACATTTAAAAAAAATCATAATTTATAATGAGACAATATTATAAATTTAAAAATATATATAAATATTTACTATTTTACAGTTAAATATTAATTTATAATTCAACATCTAATGTATAATTATAAAATTTTTATATTTAAAATTAATAAATAAACATAAATAAACATTCTAAGAAAAATACAAATAGTGGCTACATACCCCGTATATAACTTCAAACAGTGGTAATCATTAAAGATCAGTTATTAGCTAAAAATAAAACTAATAATAAAAATGAAACATTTCCAACATCAATAAAAATAATAATAATAAAAACATAAAAATTCAAAAACAACTCCATTTATATAAGAATATTTTTCATTTTAAGACATCTAAAAATACCTCTTCCCTCACAAAATTGATTGAAGTACCCTGGTTTATGTAATTTATAGAGATTGAGTAAAAACTATTATGGTCCGGATCTCTACATGATATATATCCTTATTGACTTCAAGTAAATTATAATTCTACAATAGTGAATTGAACTATTGGGTCATCAAGAATGAAAATATAAGAAAATAAAAGGTAAAATTAGAAAAAAAATATAGAGTAATAAATATATGAATGTTTATTTTATTCATATTAAAAAATTTGAACACATAATAATGAAAATGATTTGACACCCATGAATAATTTAAATTATATTTTTTATTTATAAATAATTGGGACTCTATTTTTCATCATAAAAATGAAGTAAAATATCATGTGTTTCCCTTAAATTTAGTTCTTAATACATTGATGATTTACCAGAATTGGTTTTTTTACCTTCTTCAAGCACAAAAACATTATTAATTAGTCATATAAAGATGGTGAAATAAAAAAAGCACTGGGATTTTAGCATTATATTAAAAATTCATGTCTAGAATTAAAATTTATAACATTCTCCCAAATATAAACATCACTCTTCTAGAAGAAATAATGTTGGGACCATGTTAGATGGAGAAAGAAGTTTGAAGAGTCGGAATTTGAAGAGTGTTGTCTTTTGTTGTCAAAGAAGATAAATCAATTCACTTTGTAAAGGACTTAAAACCAGATGATGCTTTACTGATATGCATTTCCCAAATATCATAAGTCATGAGAATTTGTGATGCAAGCCTTATGATGGAAAGGGGGAGAAATAATGATGCTAGTCATATACAATTTTGATTGGAAGGTGTGATGCTGCTGGAAGATAGGTATGTTTCTATAATTCCCATTGTGACTCTGACGATGCTAGATCTGGTCTTTCAAAAGATAAATATCACGATAGTAAAATTCTTGATAAAAGCAGAAGAATGGTTATGGGAAGTAGTGAAGAGAGAATATGACAAAGTAATGGGCAATCTGCGAGTGGCCGAAAAGCACAGTTTAAGGTGGTTTAGATTTTTGCATGCAAGGCATTATTCAAGGTCATAACATCAAAAAAATGACAAAGGCATGGAGTGTGCGGAAATTTAGGCAAGTTACATGCAAAAAGAAAGTGGTGCACACAATATTTGTGGGTTGCACGAAATATTTGTGGGAGGCATGAAATTTCAGCAGGATGTGCGAAAAAATGAAGGTCACGTGAAATAGTAGCGGGATGCGTGGAAAATCAGCGAGATGCACAAAAAGTAGAGTGGTGCGCAAAATAGAGGAATGATGTTTTCATACAATAGGTGTTTTGAGATTAATAGTTCGAAAATTGGCAAAGAAATGAGGTGCACAAAATATTGTAGCATTGCGCAAAATGTGAAGTGGCGTGAAAGAAATTTTACGCGCATGATGAGGGTTTTATACGCGGATTAGTGGTTTTACGCACGGATTAGTTTTTTTCAATGCGGGGTCAAAAATGCCTATAAATATGAGGTGAACCCCTCTCATTTGTCAATGCTAGACACTTAGAAGAAATCTCAAGCTCTGGTGCATATAAATTATATGCTAAGTGAATTGCGCAAAAAAAATAAGTTTGCACGAAAAGAGGATAGCTGAGCAAAAAATTGAGAAGTTGCATGAAAAGAGAAAAAGTGTCACGAAAAAGGAAAGTTGCGTGAAAAGGTTTTTTCACGCCAAAATGGAACATTTACATTCAAGACACTTGAATTTCATGCAAGGTATTCTAAAGGCTGCGTAGAAAATTTGGGGCCTTTTCACATATTCAGTTGTGTGTATGGGAGTTCCTACCAGCTTCTGGGTAGGAAAGTGAAGAATTGCTTTGAAATATTTGATTTTTGTAAGTTCATTAAGAAGCACTAATTCATTGTATTACCCTATTTGTTCTAAGACGGAGAACATGCACTATTGGATTGTTTTCAAAGTGCTACACGAGTGTAAGGGTATATCCTACTCTTTGTATTCCGTATAAAAGGATTGTTTTCTAGTGGATTGTGTGGTACTGGATTGTTTCCGTACCATACCAAGGACATAGATTCTCTTGTTGAGTAGTGAACCTTGTAAATCTTGTGTTCCTGTGGTTGTGTGTGTTCAATAGGGAAGAAACTCTTCAAAAGGAGGCGAAGGTTGTTTAAAAAAGGAGAAACATAAAAAGAAAAGGATATCATTGATTCACCCCCTCCCCCTCTCAGTGATACTTGGATCCTGACTGGGAACATTAAATAATAATTAAAAAATATAACCCTCTATTTTAATATATTATAATTATCTTATGATTATCTCCTAATCTCATCCAAATAACTCATTTTAATCTGGATTTTCTCTCCAGTAGTATACATTCAATGCTAACAGCGTTCACATCCATATATGTCTTTTATGGTAACTCCATTATTAAATGAAATGATGTTCCAAATAATATACTATATAAAGAATTCCTATTAGAGTTTGATACTAATTTCTATGGGATCATTATCAAAATTATAAAACCAATCCTTCGTGGAGTTATATACAATTTACATTGAAATCTATTTTAGCCCTATGTTTGAAATTTCATCATATCCATGAGATTGTTCATGATAAGAATTAAATATTCTATGAGAACGGACAGTCTTATCCTTCAATTATTTGAATTTAACATTTTTAAAATGAGCCCCATTATCCTTTATAAAAACCAACAGAACCCAAAATCATGAAAATTAATTATTTATATTGAATTTAACAACACTAATGTATTTTTTTTGAATGTTCTAAAGATTCTACCCACTTTTAAATATAATTTACAACACCCAAAAATTATTCACTTCTGGGAGATGAAAGAAATTGTTACTAAATGTCCAAAACCCATACATAAAAAATATCAACCACTTAAATTCATTTATAAGGTAGATCCTGATTTTAAAAAAATATACTTTTAAAAATATAATTTTCAATAACTAATCTCCAATCATTGATAAACACATTTTTCCAATAATATATACCTTGAAAGATAATTTGTTTAATAATTTCCACCATATGATGACTTCCACAGGGGGAGTTGTGAAATATCTATAAAATGGGAATCGTCTCTTCCTTTTACACATATCACCTAAGAATTCCATCAACACATCTCCTAAATGTAAACAATCCCACCAAATATAATTGGTATTCATAGAAATTAATTTCTTCTTTTCATTTTTAAAAAACATTTTGGAATAATAGATGAAACCAATAAATTTTCAAAATATACATAACAAGATGATTTCTTAAGAAATAAATAGGATAGTTTTTCATCCAGAAAATTATAATTAATCACCCATGGATCATTGATTTTGTTAATATAAATCCTAGACCTGTTATCATCCTTAAAATTCTCATCATTAAGGTTATATATATTTATAAAATAAACAAATTTCAACAAAATATTCCCCAATTGGGTCAATGTGTATCCACTTTTTTGTTAATTTAGGATTTCAAGGAAAATGGTCTTTGAATAAAATAACTTTATGCCATAATAGGTATTTCATGTACTTCTGTATAGTTCAAAAATTCAAGACAATAACTCTTTATTTTTAGTAGTATCGTTACATTGAGAATCATATAAAAACCCACAAGAAAATTAAACCACATGTGACATATAATTCTTATTCTAACCTGGATCTACTATAAAAACCACATCACTATCCATACACATGACTTAAATATAATATATCCAATTATTTTAACTGATGATAGATAATGACGTGATATTCTCTTAGTGAATATAAAATTATTGCTAATATTTTTCATCAAATATAAATGTTTATCCTTAACCAGAATTGAATAAAAGGAATTTTTTATCTTTGAAAATTATAATTATAAACCATATTTAAAAACTAGAATTCCCTAAAAATGTTTTGACACCATTTAACTCATTCAGTAGGATAAGCTTTTAAATATAATCAATTTCATCATTTGTAGCATTAATACACGTACTATAATATTTTTGACCCATACAAATCCCTTTGGTGACTATAAAATTTATTTTTTATGAGTTTAGAACTATGTATTTCTCTATATTTAACTCTAAAAATTATTCTACATTTGTGAAATATCTCTCAAAATTTCACTCAATAATAGAAAAATCCACCATAAATACTGCAATGATCCTCTCAATCATTTCATAAAATATATACATGATGTTAGATTGAAATATGGATAAGTCACCACATATTCCACATGGTATTAAAAATTGGAAATCATTATAAATAATAATTTCATGTTAGTGGTTTCCATATCATATAGAGTAATGGGAATATGTTTATTACCATAATACCTATATAGAAACTAGAAATTCCATTAACAACAAACCTCTTGATATTATTATATTAGAAAGGATATGAAAATTGATCTTTAATAGTGTCTGAATTAGGATATCAGAAATCAATACAAACTATCAATTTGGTTTCTTTTCAAACATTAAATTGTTCTTTATTTTCATTGATAATAATAGTGAAAACTACATTCCTTAGAACTATAAGAACTGGACTAACCAAATAATTGTTTAAAATGTGTTAAAATATTATAGCATCTAACTAATTTATATAAATTTATATCACAACCTATTTTATGTTTGAAATGTGTATATGTTTTCTATTTTGAAATAAAAATGGTTTTAATTTTTGTTTAAAGTGGAAATCCCACTACACTGTGTATCCATATAATATTTCAAGATGTTTTTCAATGAAAAATCATCATTAGATTCCAAAATATCTCATTAAAATTTATCAATGTTTATAAAATTGTTTATAGATGGGAAATCAACATTACTCTCAAATAAAAATTAATTTAGTTCAAACAAAAAAATTATCATATTTATCTGCACCCTTCATAAGAGTTAATGAATTAGTTTTCAAATAAGGAATGATATCTAGATTATCTTTTTGAAAACACTTATGTTTTTTTGGAAAAATCATTTAAAACTTCCAAATGTGTTTCTTCTGTTGAATATTTTTTATCCAATTATTCTTCATGAACTAATGAGACATGTTCTATAATATTTTCACCGTTGAGATTCTTTCACTAAATTTGGGTTACTTAATACATTTAAACTCATTAAATTAATTTTTTTATCCGCAATATAAAAATTATTTTACCATAGGATATATTAAAAAGAGAAAACTCAGTGTACATGAACGTCCTACCAATAATTATGGGAACTGATTAGTAACATTTAATAACAAAATGAAAATTGGGGAAAAAAACATTCGACATCTAACTAGTAACTCATCTACGCCTCATATGGAATGTGTAAAATACTATTAAGGAAAATATAAAATTTCATTTGTGGGTTTCAATACACCTAACCCTAAATATTGAAATGGATAGAAAGTGAGATTATTAGTATTTTCACTATGATTATAAAGATAGATATGTTGGACATAATTACCTATGGAAAAAGAAATAAATTATATCTTTGATTGTTACATTTTGGATTGATTTTATTTTTAATAACAAAAAAATCATTAGGGAGTCACTAAGTGGTAAACTCTTAACGTGTTTTATTATATGAATATATATTTATGAGTTATTTTAGACATGATAGAATATGAATAAAATCATGGATTAATTTGATGTTGAATTGTACCTTGTTTAGAATCACATTGAACTTTTCATTTTCTTGTACTTTATAAGTTATTTATAGAATTTGATGGAATGTATTTGTTGGTGAAAATTTATTTTTTGGGGTTGAAGTTCCCATGATCATAAACTATTTCTCCTTCACCTTATTCATTTCTATTTTAAGAACATTTGTTGGTGTTTTTCTCATTGATTATGATTATTTTATTCCTTATTAGTATTGTTTTCCTATTTTAAATATTTATTTTATCATTATTTTAGTTACAGGTTATTATAATTTAATTTTTTACTTTTCTTATCTCGTTTATTTCGTAACCATGTATATTTAAACAAAATATTCTTTTGAAATCCATAAAATATTTACTATCTTTATAATTAATTGTTTTAGTGAGTGTTTCTTTATTTACAACCAAATAAATCACTATTAATATTACTAATTTGAATTTGATGATTATTCGTATCATTTTTGAAAGTATATTTATATGATTACATGTTAGTATTATGCCAATATTATTTGTAATCCATCCAAGATATCAATTGATGTATTAACTCCTCAAAATTACATTGTTAATTGTTGGTTTCATATCATTTTTTTATTATTTTTTGATCTAGTATGATTTGGGATATCCATGGTAGTAATATCTCTAAACACCCCATGATCCATCCAAAAATGGTTTGGATGATTCCTATAAACCTTATTATTTCTATTTGAAAATGGATATTATATTCCCTAATTCCTTTGACCATATTTTGAAAATAAAATAACTTCAATAGGAATGGATAGAAAATAAATATTGGGAAAAAATGACATAGAATTCAAATAAATGCCAAATTATGATAATATCTACTTAAGTGAGATTTTATGATAGACCTTAATGATTCCAACACCATAAACATAATCAATATGAAAAAAAACCTTATTTTTATCCTAACTATGGTCCACCTTCAATACTCCTTATGTTGAGAATTTTTTTAGAGTGTATTAAGGATTTTTAACATTATTTTATTTTATTTCCATGATGTCTCTATTGGAAGATTGATCAACTATATTGTGTTTATAATGTGTATGTCCACTGAATAATGTTTCAGTAAAAATAATTTGAAAAATTATTGATGTGAACATTATATAAAGGTAACCTTAAACTAATCCCACGTAACATGGGAGTATTCACAAAATTATTCTTATATATACAACTATGATATAATAATTCCAATTAAACAATATCAAAATACTCTTATCATTAACTCCTCCTCAAAAAAACATCACAGTGTATATTGATGAATCACACTACCAAAATTAAAAATAATTTCTATTTAATATTCATTACTTATAAATGTAATGAATGGAATAATGGAATAAAAAGTTTTTTGATCACAAAGTTCAAAGTGATAGGATACAACCTAAGTTATGAAGGGTTATTGTAGAATGTAACCAATTGAAACTACCATAGACTGTGTCTTCCATCCTTAAGTACGTTATGTATTAGTAAAATAGAAATTTTTGTTATATTAACCCTCGATATGTTTTACATTAATATTTTACTTTTTCCATTTTCAAAGACGATAGGTTTTTATTTTTATCGTTTATTAATAATTTTCAACCACAATAGGTTGATCTATTACATATATAACCATTAGAAAACTAGGGACTCCATAATCATGACATCAAGATAGAAAATATTTGTTTTTTATATTATTTTTAACATCGGTTCTTGGTTTTTTATTTCATATATATCAGTGTTTTTAAAACTGGTCACATGAAGCCCTTCCCCAGTAGTGGTGCTAGAAAATATAATTCTTTATCCTTGAGGAGATCAATTTTTTTTATTAATCTTTTCCTACAGAATACTTACTTATCGGTGAGTAGCTTATCAAACCCTATTTTATGGGTATTGATTTCTTCAAACCAATGGATCAAAAGACTTATAATAGAAAACACTAAAAAATAAAAACATGAAAAAATTGTATAGTAATGGGTTTTAGTAATAAACATTCCTTGATGATAAAAAAGGGATAATGAATCATATGAAAGATAATTCATGAGTTTGGGAGGAAATAAAAAATGACTAATTAATATTAGTCCATTATTCTATCAGAAATATAATTGGATTTTTGAAAATTTAAAAGCAATACTACCTTCAAAATATTTCAATAATTTTATGATTCAGGATTAATATTAATGATCCTTAATAATATAATCCATTATACTGAAAACATCAGTGTGAAACAAACACCAATGAAGAAATAGTGAACAGGCTAGATGTGTTTTATTTTGATCATAATCAAAATAAATCCCTTCTCAAAGGATAAATTTATTTATAATAAAAAAACAATCTAATTTCAATGAATTAAATAAAATAAATTTCCATTAGAAAAAATAATTTCACCAAAACATAATTTCATTAAATAAACATTTTTTTTCAAAAATCATATAAAAATTAAATTAAAAATAAATTTTCATTAAAAAATGTATAAGAAATAATATGGTGATATACCCTATATAACACCTACTAGAAAATAACACATCTTTATCTTTCTCTTTTTTCTTTACTGAAACAATATATTCTGATATCAATGATGAAAATTTTTAATTAAGGTCTCCTCCCCTAAAGCACTATCAAAAACACTTTTTGCAATTTTCCACTAAATTTATATCATTTTTACTACTATGTTACAAATTTATTTCACTAACATAGACC
Organism: Viscum album; assembly: GCA_963277665.1. Taxonomy (NCBI): domain Eukaryota; kingdom Viridiplantae; phylum Streptophyta; class Magnoliopsida; order Santalales; family Viscaceae; genus Viscum; species Viscum album. The sequence continues at coordinate 1,025,074,006 of OY728143.1, forward strand.
AATATTTTTCTAATTAATGACAACATGTCATTTTTTATAGAATTTTATCCCATCCATATTACTTATGTAGACCACAAAAGAAGACTCAGTTTATTAACGTGATGTTAGTTTCAAATGAACCCAGATATGTTCCTAGTTTTGTTCATTCCGCCACATAAATTAGTATTAACTAGACAACTGAAAAATTTTATGTTACTGATTTATAAAAAAAATATTTTTAGATATGGTTGAATAGATTCAACACACACAGCATCAAGAAACCCAAATGATGTATATTGTGTCTCTATCATACAACATATTATAATTTTTCAGAATAATATTAGAAATTATGATGACATAAATAAATCCTAATAAACAATAATTTTCTATATTCCTTCATTGAGTTATTTTCAATCATCAAAAATAAAACTCTAATTCTTATTTCCCCCATTGAAATATAATCCTTTTGAAAAATAGATGGAATAAAAGAGGACCTGATGAACCCACCTTGTTACATTCATCTTCATATTTGGGATGATCATGTTATCTTCCCCAATTAAGTTGTTATGGATATTTATTACCTATTATATTACCATCATTGGGATGACCAATATTAATTTGACACCATCTTTATAAAAACAACATGACTCGTTCCATCCCAACAACAACATAAAATGGATCATTGATTACCAACCCATGATTAGTCTTCAGCTTCATTGTAAAACTCCTTCAAATCCCATGTCTTCCCCAATCTGAGTGTATCTCATTTAACTTACGTTTTTTCTTAATTTTTTTGATTCATTTGTTATTATTATTATTTTTTTTAAACAGACAGATATTTCCTTTTTTTATATAGTTTAAATGATCAAAATAGGAACATATTCTTGATTCAACATCATGTATGATCCCCTAAATATTTTTATGCATGGATTAATGAATTTATCATGTGGTATAATCTTTTCCATATGTGGTTGATCCCTTTAATTATAGTGTATTAGGATATAGATGGTACAGAATATTGGTGAAAAAAAATTCCTATTTTTATTTTCATTTCTTGTTCAGTACCTTTTATAAGGCACTATTGGTTGCTAAAAAGATAAAGGGATTTGATTGAAAAAATTATATACATGATAAATTACTTTATCACATATGGTTAGAACATTTATTGAAGTCTATTCCATAAAACTGGTGTATTAGATTATGTCTATGTCTCATAGTGGAACTATGACACTCATGGTCTCATGAGACTTCATAGAGTAGCAATGGGGCTTGGGAATTCACACCAAAGCTTAAGCCTTTTTCGAAATTTAAGTTATCTTACTTCTTAGTGGTATATTAACCCTACAGACCCAACTAAATTGATTTGTCTTATAGTCGGCCTATGTTATAGAAAAATATTTATTTATTCAAATCTAATAGTCTCTTCTCAATAGTATACACAAAAACATAAAATTAAAACACATATTTATGTTTGTAAAATAATTTCAAAAAAATCAATAAAACATGATGATATGAATTGACACATAACTCCAAAAAACCTAGAAAATAATTTTTAAAACAAAATTAAAGAATTATTTAAAAAATTAAATATAAATTCCCAAACCATTAAAAAATATTGAAGTTATATTTTAATTTATTGTTTTACCATAACATAAAAAATATATTCTAAAAATAATTTAAATGTTATAAAAAGAACAAATTGTCTAATAAAACACATATAATCATAATATCCATTAATATAATTACTGATTTATAATTTTCATTAAAAATGGTCTAGTTGTAAAATATTTTGAAATAAAGCACATTTTATAAAAAAAATAACATATTTATATAATTGTTTTTTAAAACATTTAAAGAGAAAGACCCATATCCTACTTTGATTTTTGAATCCTGTATAAAACTAATTTTGTTAAGGAATTGTATACTAAATAGCATGTTTAACTGAGAAGATATCCTTTACGCCAACTAAGATATGCTATAAAAATATTTTTTTAAAGTGACCAATATTAATAATTTTTTAAAGTGGTATTATGAATAGGAATAAATAATATTAAGAAAACTTTTTCTACATGTTTTATGTAATACAAATTTATTGATTAATGATAATAAATTTGTGCCTGATTTTTTGTACTCATTTTTTGCTTCAAATTTGATTTTATTAAAAAATAGATGATTTTGGATTTTATACATAGATATTATAACTAATTTATGATAATTTTAGGAAATTTATTTTACCAAATGAATATCATCATAGAAATAATCATTCCCAAATAGGATTTAGATGAATATTTCTGGATTTTCCTCAAATTATTTATCATTAAGTGAATAATAGAAAAATACTCATTTCGTAATTATGTCATTAATTTCCTTTAAATAAATTAATTTATATGTATAATTATGTTTTTGAAGATTTATTTATGTTATATAATTCTCAATTAATTGGTAATAATCAAACTAATTAAAAATTAATTAGTATCATATTTAATTTTAGTAGAAGCTTATTTTATGGTAAAAAACACATTTTTCTAAAAATCAATTAATTTAATTTTACTCCTTTATATTATAATAATTTATACAACCTATAAAGATTTAATCATTAAAAATATATTACGTATTTCGAATCTGAATATTCAGATTTGAAAAATATTTCCATATTATTTTTAATAATTTTTAGAAGTAATACGGGTAACTATTTGTTCCCACAGTAAGATTAAAATGGTTAAAACATGGATAAATTTTTTGGGTACAAGAAAAAGTCCCCCCAAAATTTGCCTTTACTTCATGTTATGAGATTAATTAGTTCATATCCATTATAAATTTGAATATATATCATTTTAGTTCATTTTTCCTTTGACAATGATATTTATATGACTTTATGTGGAGAATAAAAACAAGATTTCGCTCTTCTGATTTTAATTTCTATCATATACTATGACAAAGTAAAAATTAAAATAAATATTAATGGATCTTATGAATATAAATTAATTAGTTTTTTATGATAATTTATTTTCAATTTTTAATGATGTTGTGTTTAAGTTAATTTTTTCTGAAACATCGACTTAGTTCTTATGCCAATAAGAGAAAAAAATATTTTAAATGATATTAAACTGATTAAATTAAATCTATTTATAATGAATTATTTAGTTTCTTTAATTTTTTATTAATTAATTATATATAATATTTTATAAAAATTTTATATTTAAAACATATTTTAATCTTTATGACTATAAAGTAAAAATAAATTAATATCCCCAAAAGTGAATTTAATTGTATATTATGGAAAATTTTATTTTAATTTAAAAATTAAAGACCACAAAAATATTCTAATCGTATATTTTAATGGGAAATTGTTCTTATAATTCATATATTCACCATTTTTATCTACTTTTAATCTTATATGTAAACTTATGGCCATTAAATAATGAAAAATGTGTAACCATTGTTAATATTAAAAATTGTTAATGATGTAGTTAACCCAAAGGATATTGTTTAAAATGAGACAAAAAAATATAAAAATACTTTTTTTATGATTATATTTTGTCCATAAACTATTTTCAATCAATTTCATTGAAATTTGTAATAATTCAACTTATGAATAAATTTCATAATTTTATATATTTTATGAAATTTCAATTATGTCTTTTACTCTCATATAAACTGACACCATCACACATATATCTCTCACTCCTTTTGAGAAATATATCTTCAAAAATCCCAAAAATAGTATATTATAATCTATTCTCTCAATTATTGAGATTCTATGGTCTCATCAAAACAATAACCAACAAATAATAAGGTGTAAACCAATTGTGGTTTTCCAAAGAAGATGTATAACTCTTAATTGAGTGTTTTAGTTTTATTTCTCCTTATATATCATTTATATCATCTAAATACATAATTATATAATAACATTATTGTCTCTTCTATAAAAAAATGCCATTCTTATTATAGGGAAACCCTATTTTGTCTCATTTTCCATCCAATAGGGTATAAAGACATCATTCTTGCATACGTGTAGAATACTACCTCCAATATGCAATATTTTTAATTTTTCAAAACCACATCTCAAGTCTAGTTATTATATTAAAATTAATTAATAAAAATGTTAGTAATGAAAAAATTATTATTATTAACATATAATATATTTATTACCTATATACCCTTCATCCTTTTTAAAATGGTAACATCGCTCATGCATATATGTGGATAACCACGCCTCTAATTTAATGTCAAATATTTTTCATGCCCATAATTCATGGATAATATTAATATGTTATTTAAATGTATAAAGAGAATAGTAATTTCAAGACTAGTATTTTTTATATCAAGTAACCATGACTTCTCAAACCTTTTTTAACCGATATAGGTTGAGTTTAAATTATGAACTGAACTTACTCAAAAATTACAATATAAAATACAAAATTTAATAAAAATTTAAGGCAAATAAATAATTGAAATAAAATGGATAATAAAAATTGAATACACATAAAATTTATTCCTAACTACATATATAGTTAATATATTGTTATTATAAAGTATATAATGTATGTAGGAGGTGAGTTGGACTTGAGGTTAGGGGTCTCTTAACTGAATTTATTTTCATTGGGTTATATTACTTATTAAATGTCTATAATATCCCATTAATTTATGTTTAATAACATTTTATTCTTTTATTTTATTTATTTAAAATTATTTTATGCGTAATTAAATTTTCTAAACATAATAACATAGTTGATTAATTCTCCCATTTAATGTCATGGCAATTGAATTTTTTTCCTATATCACTTTTCATTCAATTAGACATATTCAAAATTCACATCATATTTCTATTTTTTATTTTTTATACTAAAATTTTGATATTCTATATCATGAATAAATTTATATTTATCAACATTAATTTTTTATTTGATGTTATTTTTTTCAAGATTTTATGATTTAGAAGTGACCAATGTTTAAGGGTATTTCTTATAATCACATTTTTAATCGGGGTTATTTATGTTTATATTTCAATTAAGTAAAATTATAATTTATTGTATATGAAACTCTATCTATTTTTTAATATATTTTTATATATTTATTTTCCATGTTTTCATTGAAGCTTCCTAACATTTTTATTTAATATATTCAAGAAAACAAATTAGAAAATGGTTTACTTATTTATTATTATGTTAGTGAGCTTTTTATTCAAGGTCCGTATCATAAATATTATTTCGATAATTTTCTCATTTAAATTTCAATAATTTATTCTGGTCATTTAAAAAAAGGAATTTATATACAATGTTTTAAAAACAGTATTTTTAACACTTCCTCTATGTCACATTATGAATTACATTAAAATGTGAAAAAAATAAATATTTTCAACATAAAAATATTGATTACCTTTCCACAATGTCATGACTAATATTTATATTTAAGATTCCATTAAAACATTCCATGGTTCTTTACAATGAGATTTTCATTCATAATATTCGATAAATGTTTATATATTTCATAATTCATTTCAAATTGAAAATATTTTTTTCATCATGAAATGTTGTTTTGAATTTTTAAAATTTGTTCAATATATATCAACAAAATTTGATGAATGATATGATTTACTAGGGATAAAATAAAATTAAACCATCAACCATATTACTGAGATGTATTATGATCATGCTATTCTATTTTTTATTGGGGAAAAATAATGATATTCCATATCATATTTTTAAGATAAATTTATTTATGTTGATTATATATTATATTTATTATTCATCCCATTCCATTTAATTAATTTATTCGAATTAATAAGTAATGGGAGGGTCATATTATACTCACTAAATTTAAATATATGTCTCTTGATACAAACTGGGATAATTATTTGGGCAATCCCATTGTATAATTTATTATTTCGTAAAAACTACCTTTGACAGTATATTTTTTAGGTCTTCATATAATGCCTTGATGGTATGATTATGATGTGAAATTTTATTTCTTTCATCCTTATGAAAATTTTTTTTTATCCATGTGAGTGTTTATATTCCTATTTTATCCATTGATATATTCACGATTAATGATATTAGATATATTAAATATTTGGTTATTGTATATATCAACCAATATATTCAAGATTTAGTTATTATTTGATAACATATGTTTTATGACTTCCCTTGTTAAAAATATGATATCTCCCTTTACTAATGTTTATTTTCTCTAGGATTCTATGATGGAATCTATTTATAATTTTAGAAATATTCATCAATAAATAGTAATATTCTAAGTATTATTTTAAATTGTTTTTATTTTTTCAAATGTAATGTGAGATTCATTTATTTAAAAAGTATCTGAATATTGATCAACTCTTTGAACCCTATGCATGTGAATCCTTATATCTTTTTAACATTTTGTAAAATAACTAGTGGATTCAGGTTACTAGAGTTAAGGTGTTATACATGGTCTGAACCGTTGGGAAAAGTAATTAAATTCCAAATTGCATCGGTGACTTTTTAAGGGCTTGATACCTCTGATGGGGTATTGTTAACTATGATATGGAGGTCCATAACACAAAATAGACCGAGTTGGGATGCATATGATTCATAAAAAAACATTATAAAAATTTTACCAGAGGCAAAATAGTACACCACGTAGATTATTACAGAAAATATATTATTACATTCATTAAAAGTGAAAAAACTAATCATGAAAAATAAATAGAAAAAAATATACCATTAAAATGAAATACTACCCTTGATAAAATTATCAATTGACATTAAATATTGTTTTATCAAAAAATAGAAGGAGGATTAATATCATAAAACAAGGAGGAATTATTTTAGATATACAATTAAAAATATTGAAATTGGAAGACTGGATTAATATGTGTGAATGGAATGAATGACTTATTAAGGGTATATAAAGGATTATGATATGGCTGTTATAAATATTGTTGTAGGAAATTGGTCATTGGAAATATGGTAATTCTATATTCAAGTATCCAAAATGTGTATAGTGGTAATGTATTGTCATTAGGAAATTTAAAATAATATTATTCATGGATGGTATATAATGAATATAATATTGAAATATATATATGTGTGTGTGTCCATTGCATATTATAATAAATAATAATATTATTAATTTATGAAGTTGAATATTTTTAAATTTGAAATAAATTTATTAATAGTAAATGATTAGTAATGTTATTTTTTAGAATAAAAATAATTATATTATTGGTATTTTTGGATGATTAATTAATATGAAAGTATTATTTTATCAAAATAAATATTCTCTAAATATTTTATCTTTTTTCATAATAAAAATAATTCCAAATATGAAATATTATTATATATTAATTAATATATAATGGTATTTAAAAATATAAATTATTATGAAATAATATTAATAACACATCAGGTTTGGATGCATCATTTTTAATAAAATCCTTTTTTATTCTAATTAGTATTTTTATTTAAAATAAAAAATAATATATTTTAATATTTTAATTTTAAATATTGGTCTTTTAATTTTTATGATTAATTTAATAATTATCCTATTGGGATCTTCATGGTATTTTTTGGAATTAACTGTTTTTATGTGAAAAGTGAGAAAATACACTTTTGACCTAAATGTAAAATTTTCAGACACTGTTATTTTATAATCAATGAATATAAGAAAATTGACTATGTTAATGCATCATATATTTATTTTAGATGTGAAACTACTAAATTTTATAATATTATTTTGATATTTTAAGACCCATGTTTAGAGTTTTGGAAACCTAATTGATATTTATCTCTAAAAATGTTATTAAGAATAAGTAATAAAATTATGTTTTAATCGCATATATCAAATAAATATAACAAAATTAATTTAATAGTTTATTTTAACATTTTCTACTTATGTAATAATTTATTTTTTATTTTTTTGAATAAGATTATTATTACTATGATTAAATATAATGATTGTCATAATGGTGGAATTTTTACTTTCAATAAATTCTTTTATTAAAATTTTTTAATCCTTATCATGTAGATCTAGTTGATATATTTTAAATAATTAATTTTTAATTTTTTCAAACATGTATAAAATTAATATTATGTCTAATTTAATATGTATTTATTTTTTTATAATTATAATAACACTTCGTTGTGGAAAAAAAAATTTCCTCCAATATTCTTTATCTATATATAAAATGATTTATAATAATGAAAACATTATATTATCTACAAATGAAATTGTAATTTATAGAAATAAATTTATGTTTCAAATAAAAAAAATTAACATGGGTTATTTATATCCTTAACAAATAAAAAAATACCTGGGTAGAATGTACATACTATGGTAAAAACCGAAATAAAATATTATAAAATTATAGTTGTATAGGATTTGGAGCATATATGAAACATTTGTCAAAATGAATAGATGGTGTATTACTGACCATATATCACTAAAAATATCCACTTAAAACATTTACAAAAAATTAACCATTAATAGTGTCATACTATCACTACAAAACCAACAGGTTTTTCTAAAATATCACTTTCATTACTTGTTTATGAAAATGAAATGTAATGAATTTCTCCACAAATTCAATAACATTAACTCTACTAAAACATTTCCCTATTTTCTTCTCACCCCTCTCCCCCCATCATTGATGATTCTGTATTTCCAAATTACCATGATATGTATAGATCCCCAAGAAAATAATTCCATTTTTTACACACCTCACATTAGATAAAACATTACAATCTATTACAAAAAATATCAAAAGTAACTATACGATATGTTTCTTTTCATACTAAATACATAATATTAATATTTAACACAAAACATGACTATTTATCCTTCATATAATAATAAAATTCCATATTCTACACATCTCATTAGTAAGAATCTTATTCATAACCTTCATAATAAAAACAGATGGATGGGGTGGTCTAAAAAACTTAGTAATAATTGAATAAAAATTAATCCACGTTTTAGTACATCGTACCATGTATGAAATTGAGTATAAGGGAAATTTCATAAAAACATGAGTGATAACCATAACCCCAAAATGATTTTAAAAGTACAGGTATTAAGAATATATAGCCTCAATAGATCAGCAAGGAAACATATTATCTATAGCATGACTTAGATTTGTTATCATAAACCTTGAATCATGAGAAAACATTATCGTAATGAATAAAATTCTTCAACTATGGAAAAAACATTCGAATGGAGAAACCATTTCATCATGATATACCCTATCTTTTACTATTCTTATAAGATACTAAAATGTGTCATTAATACATATCTCTTGAGATATTAAATCCTAAAAAATATACTAGTCATAGATGTTAGACTCCACCAGTCATTCATCCATACAAACATGTGTCACTTAAAAATCACTCAATTTTCATATCATAAGGAACAAATTGAAATAAAATGTTATTAATAAAACATAAAATGTTGAATAATTGAATTTTCATAAAGAAAACATATAAATAAACTTGTTCTCATAAAATATAAAAATAAAAATAGTTTACTTTCCAAAAATTACCCATGTAAGTAAAATGGATTTAAAACATCATAATAGAATAAAATATCCCGAATTATAACATTTAATACCATAAAATTGATCATAATATATATTCATATAATAAAAAAATATATAGTTTTAAATAAGAAGCTGAACTCCATTTTCGGAATATCATTTTTAATATAATGTAACTACATCATGAAAAGAGATTTCATGAAAACATTTTTCATTCATGGATTTAAAGCACAGAGTTAGAAGTATATTTTTAAAATAACTCAATTTTATTAAAAATAAATCTTAAAACTCGGTTTTAAGAAAATAATCTTTTGAATATAAATAAATTATATAAAACAAATCAAAATTTAATATCATGGAAGAACTAAGTTCAATAAGAATATTACAACTCAAAAAACAATTTTTTGAGTTCTTTTATCCCTAGCCTTTACCCGCGATATACACATAAGTGCTTTAAATTCCTGTATCATAAAGAAAAAATAATAACTACCAGTTTCCAAACATTATTCAAATTCATTTACATTAATATTATTCAGTAATTACAATTCTCTACATGTATTATATTGTTATAATATATATTTCAAAATCATGTCTTATAAATCATGACTGCTTTTAACTGGATTCATAAATACAATGTTGGTATTCCATATTATGTAAAATATAATCATTTAATTACTATTAATGGTAATATAATTTGTGTTTCATATATAATTATAATGTTATAATTTCTTCACATAAGATTTTTATTCATGATTTGGGAAGAAAAAATCAATGTTGAACTAATTTTGGGCTGTAGACCAATATCGATATATTACATTATAAAATTTTTAATTCTTATATTATATATAAAAAATATTCAATAAATATATTAATTATATATATTATATAATCTTGAAATATAATAAAAAACCATCCATTGTGGTGTTAGTGAAAAATAGAATGCATCACTCTATAAATGTGGTATTGTGCACCTACACACAATTAACCAACCCATTTCATAATGAATGGATGAAAATATGGTATATATAAATAAAAATATACAAAAATAATTAAATATGAAATATAAAACTTTTAAATTCATAAATCCAACCATTTAGCATCTACGCAAGGTAGTGATGACAAAAAATAACTTCTCTTTGTAGAGGTATTTTTCTAAATCTACACATTAATGATGTTATTTTGATTTATTAGGGTGTAAAAATGATTGGACCTTTAATTTGAAAATAATATATTGAAATTTACATATATTAAAATACTCATTCCTTTATATTAATTAGGTTATATATTATTTTTTAAGGATTAGATAAAAATAAATGAGTATGAGAAATTTATAATCATGTTGGATGTTTGAGTTTTGACTTGGAAAACACTTTAGAAATAATGTCTTTATGAATACTAAATGTGATAATAATCCTAAGGAATTTAGATAGTATTCTAGGTGGAAAAAATATTCACAGTTCTACCATAGAATTTTAATTATATTTGGGTCCTAAAGTGGTGGATGTGATAACCTTTTATATGTAAAGAGAAAGGTAGTTTTAGATTAACCATCACACTATAAATAACATAATTTTACAATTCATATGTTAATTGCCATAAAATTGTGAAAATGGGAGGTAAAATTAGTGTGGATTTAAAAACACCGCATGTATTCGTTTTAGAGGTGACCTTGAGTGTTCTATTCATTTTTAATTAATATTTTTCATTTTTACCCCTATATAATTTTTCCTTAGAAATTAATTTTTAATCATAGTCATTGATTTTTAGGGAAATTATTAATATTAAAAGATTATATAATTCAAAAATAATTATTTAAAATTTCAAAATAATTTTATCAAAATAATATTTTTATATATTTGAAACATTAATTTTTATATTACGTCCCATAATATGTCGAAATTTATTTTAGAAAAAAAATTTAAGCATAAAATTGATGAGTAAGACATAGTTATTAAAATTATCATTTCCCATGTCATTTTTTTAAAAAAAAACTATAAGGTAATAATATTTCATGGAAATGAAATAACTAATATTAAATTTTAAATAATTTATTCAATGAACTGATGAAAATCAAATTTTGTGAAAATAAGATTTTGATTTTTTTCAAAAATTGTTGCACATTGTATTTATAAGATCAAACTGTATAAATATCATAATGTTATTCCTTTGAAACATATTTTATTACCTAAATTGTTTTTTAAACATCATGTATATTACAGATATGGATATAATCTTAAAAATTATAATTTTTTAGAAACCATATTTTTAGACTAATAGTCAATGTTTTTAAAAAAAATTAAAACACGTAAAAATATAAATATTGATATTTAAATTTAAAATGAATTAATTTTTCTTAATATAAAAATTGTAATATATATATAAGTAACATAGGATATATAAATTTAACTTTAATGATAATAATTTTTAAGAAAATATAATTGTAAGATCATTTTTAGGTATTTTTTTATTGTCACACAATATCTATTAAATGAATAATTAATTTTTTATAAATATATTGATATATAAAAATGTTATAGATTCATTTTCATATAGTAGTGAATAACCCTAAAACAAAACGTATTATGATTGAAATTCCTCTTATAATATTATGAACATTATAATATATATATAATAAATAAAACACTATATTATACTAATTTAGACTTTTAGAACCCCTTAAACTCCCAATAAGATCAAAGGGTAAGATAAGTTATTATTGTAGTCATATGGGGTTGATTCTGTTAGTATGTATTTCACACTAAGTTATACGAGATCATGAATTTTCCTCAAAAAAACATATCTCAATACATAACTTGTTGAGATTATCTTTATACTAGTCCTCAGAAAACCATAGTGGGGATAATTGTAATGCTCTAATATTTTTTGATATATTTACTTTAGAAAACAAATTATAGCTTTTGATACCTAAAAGATTCATTCTAAATGAGTAATAATATAGTATACATTAGTAACCTTACAATTAAATTGGAGGATATGAATATGGTTAAATAATTTATAAAAAATGTATTATTTACACATGTGTAAAATAAATTATTTTTTAACAACCTTTTATAAATAAAAAATGAAATCTTTTGAAATTCAAATTGATCTTTTTCTAAAAATTATTTATTCCGAAAAAATTAATATGTATCTTTATGAATGAAATTAACAACTTTTTATGAATGATTAAATTAAATTAATATATTATTAATTCAATAATTTTTTTTACATTCATCTAGTATTTTTACCTTGAACGGGTTAAAAATAAATTGTTGTATTATTCAGAAGATTATTTTTCTAAAAATTAGTTTTCATTGTATTATAAAAAATATTATAAAATTAAAATTATCTAATTTTAGAAAGTGAATATTGAAATTTTGATTTCATATTTGTAATGAGATACTATAAATTTGGAAAATAGTTCCCAGATAATTTTAATCATTATGAATATTAACAGTGAAAAAATTTATCTCCTTGATAAATTTTAAATTGGGTTAATAAAGTTAAATAATATTATTACGGTGAAATTATTAATATCAATTACTATTGAATAAATTTGATTCTACCATTATCATATTAGGATCAAAATTTAACATTTTAAGAGTTAATGTTCATGGAAAATAACATATATAATATTTAATGCCATGAAAGTTTCAAAATAAGACTCTATTCCTTTTAAATAAATATTTTTCCCACATGGTAACAATATAGTTTATGAATGAATATATATTTTTATTTTTCAAATACTAAAATTTTATTCATGATTATATTTCATTTAAACTTTTTATTGATTAAGTTAGTAAATTAAATTATTCTGTAACTTTATTGTTTCATTTCTATAATTTATATAAAAAAATTGATATGGGTTTTAAAATATTAAAAGTGTTAATATTTTTGTGATTATTAGTGTTATACTAATTTATTTGATAAATATACTCTATTTGTGAATTGTAAAAGGGTTATATTTGAATTCCCAAATTTATTTATATCATTGAAGAAATATTTATTTAATAGTTTCAAAATTGACTGTAATGAAATTTATCAATATTTTTTTATTAAATTGTTGAAAAAATAATAAAAATATAGAAAGTGGACAAGGATGAATTTATATGGTCTATATGGTTATCACGAGTAAATTTAGGAACAAATTGTTTCATAATAATTAAAATTATATCCTTTTTTGGGTAAAAAATACCCTTTCATGATTTATTTTAAAAAAAAATACCCAAGTAGTTAATAAGAAATATTGGTTTAAAATAAAATAAAATGAAATAATATTATTATTTTTTATGGGAATTCAACTCCATCCTACCATATCGTTGATTACTAGCCCATTGAACTCATTTAGGTAGATAATTTCTCTATTATATACTAGTAATTTATGAAATCCCAAGAGTGGACCGCTTCTCATTTATAAAATGAAACCCCTCATTTATATTCTTAAAATCACATCAAGCCATACTGATTTACCATAGCATAAAAAATCCTTTCTAAACAACCTTCTCCAAATTATAGAGGTTCTATTATTTAAAATAAAAACATCATAGGATACTTAAGTAGAGATCAATAAGGGTTTTATCAAATTTTTGGTAATAACCTTAACTTGTCATTTTCTATTTTACATTTTCATTAAATAATATATATATATTATACTTGTAAACAAAATTATAAACCTTCTTTTCATAAATATGGTTACATTTTATAAATATTTTGACATCAACCTCATCCACCCACTTCCAAAACTAATGGAATGTTGTAGTATCACTCATGCGTATATACAACTTCTATCTCCATGTTGTGAAATAGTAAATATTAAACTTCTGTATATTATGAATTATAATTTTAATGATTTTATAGTTTATATATGATAATTAACGATAATTTCATGTAGGAACAATGTACCAAATAGAGTGGAAGGGGTGAATTAGTTATATTTTTCAAGTAATTTTAATTTCATTTGAAACAGCCTTCACCTCCTCCTAAAGAGACGTTTACTTACTAAAAACAATACCAATGATACGTTCCTAGAAGTAAAATATTTTTGAAGCTTCACAACTCAATATGTATAGATACATCCTTCCTATGGTTTGGAAAAAATAAAGAACCAAACAATACATAAGAAAACTATCTTTTTGTGTGGATAAAACAAGTTGGATATGCTTTAACACTCAAGTAACACATGATCAATACAATAGTGCATGTATTTCAAGTATCACAAAATGATTGAATAAAATTTGTGTAACCTGATTAGAAACATTCATCATATGCTTCCAAAGAAGGTAATGTTCTACTGTTCCCACTACCGGGAATATCTTTTAAAAATAATTATTCACTTTCTTACCAAACAGTAAGTAAGAACAACCATATACTTCATAATGGTACTTAGATATATTTCTCATTCTAATATTCCCTATCTGATTTCCTAGTCTAATAATAAAACTCTATCAGAGTACAACAACAAAAATCTTAAACTACTTCTGCCTCAGTCGATAAATCCCAGTCTGATTGCTCAGTCTGATCCTTTAAACATTGAATATGATCTTATTTATTATTCTTCTACCTAGAAGACATTCATAGGAAGGCCTAATCTAGAAACACCTTCACTATAAAACTTCTCCATTGCTCTAAAATCTCCCTTCACCCATGAATTGTACTTTGATTAGATGAAATTACAAAGTGCTTCCACTATTTATAGGTGATCCAAATATGGTTTGGGAAGGATTATGAAAATCACCCGACTCACCAAAATTTACCAAAACACCAATTTACCATTAACATAGGGTAAATATTTAATTTCTTTGGTGCTTCCCAACCATTCATGTTTCATCTTGAACCTTGTAGAATTATCTCATGACATAAACTAAATTCAGTCTCTCTAACATTATTTAGTTAGATTCATATTTCCACTCATATTTTCCCATTACGATTGAAGTAAACATTCAATATCAGATTCATAACTATGTTTCTCTGAACGCATTAAAAAATAAATAAATTTCTCCCCATTATGATTTTCAGAATAATAAAAAAACACCCATTCTGAAACTCTATACCAAAAAATATAAAAAACACTTTTCATTATGATGCTCTATATAAACTAATAAAATTAAAATTATTAGTATCATTATTCATTTAAAATTGTTAATAATTTTTACATCATATTCCTCTGTCTATTTTTACATAAACATAGTCAAAACTTTTAAAAAAACATTTTACATCTTGGTAACTATTCAGCATTTGTTTCAACCTTCTCCATGAAATTCACCATGACAAAACATTCACACAAACTCTTCAAACATATTTTCAAGATACCCCTTGAAAAAAATTTCATTCTTCTTGAAAAAAATCTAATCATCTTTTTCTTCAGGTTGATGATTCTTCATCCGAGGAAGTTATAGTTATCAACCCATGTTTGATGGGTCAGTATCTTATTCACTCTGATAATCAATTTTAGTGTATATTTTATGATTCATGGCCAAATTATTGATGAAATAAAATTAAAAAAAATCATTTTACAACAATCATACTTGGCCTTACCACACATATTTATTCACATATTTCTCTTCTTCTCCCACTTTACCATAAACAACAGTCTCTTAAAGACACTCCAACAAACTATTATAATCAGTCACACATTTACATGATAAAATCAATACATACCCACCACTTCCCCAATATACATTCTTCCTTAAAAAGATTATCACATATCAATGGATACATTTATGAAACAATTATCCCCTTTAACAACATTATACAATGAAAATATGGGATAATGGACAAAAGCACATACCTCGACCATAATGATAAAGAGGTTGGATTCCCATGTTAATTATAAATATTGAAAAAGGTTCACTGGAAAAGTTTTTATAAAAATGTTAGCAACTTATTCAGATGTAGGAACATACTCTATCATTAGTTAATTATTTTCCACATTCATTTTGATGAATTAATACTTGATGTCCATATGTTTTTATTGAGAATGATGTACCATATTTCTTTTAAGGCTGATTAGACATTTATTATCACAATCGTAGATCAAAGGTAACTTAAATTGGACTAGTAAATCATCAAAATAATTTTTCATCCACATAAGTTGAGTAACAGCTTGAGTTTTAGCTACTCACTCAGAATATATATGCTAAGATTTATTGATTTTTTTTCTTTTTTCTTTTTATACTAGGTGACATAAATTTTCCTCTTAAAGTAATCTCCACCATATTTGGATCTTCTATCATAAACATTTCTTTTCCAATCAACATCTCAATAAAAAACTATTACTTTCATTTGGAGATGACATACTTAATTCATTCATTTTATGATTATTTCATATATCATAGAGTTTTTTTTGCAGCCAAATATTCTGATTCTTTTAGTGAATGATTAAATATTACATATAATGTAACTTCATAAATAATGTCGAGTCAGGAGGAAGTTCAATATAAAAAACTTCAATTCATATTTCCAAATTATTTTGAGTAAACATCATTTCTTAACATCTTTTTTCAAATTCATTAGTGTAGGGAAAAATTCATCATGGTAACATTGTGACATTTTTGGGTTGATTGTATTTGATAATAATGTGGGATACCAAGGTATGTTTTGGAGTATAGAGATAATGTTGAATAGGAAAATTTTTTATCAGACAAGATATAAGAATAGATACTATGTATTTGGTGTAGAAAATTTCATACAGAAGGTGACACAATTTCCTAGTGATTTTCTTATTTTTGGGGTAAAAAATTTTGAGTTTGGATAGCATCATGAAAATTTGATTTCCTTGACTGTCATATAAAAATATTGAAATGGAATGAGTTTTTTGAATATGGGATTCATAAAGGGTGTTTCATGATGGATTAAAAATGTTGATTGTGATCTACGCGACCGTGATGAGAATCGCAAAAGACAAAGGTGAGTAGAATCAAGAGTGGAGTATTTTGGTATCACAATGGTTTTCCCTAAAAGAATCACAATAACAACAATAAATGTGAATGTAAATTTATATGGATATTATTGAAAAATGGTCATCATTGAAGAAAATTGGGATCATAATGGTGTTGGTATGGCCGAAAGGTTCTAGAATTGGTGTAAACTCCTATAAATAGGTGTATACCACCTTCAGAAAAGTAGTGAAACTTAAGAAAATTCATAAGGATTCAGATTCATGATGTTTTTTTGTAAAGGTGGTATGAGAAGATGTTTGTGATGGCTATCAAATCAAACATATTGTTCTATGGATCATGAAAGTTGTTTAATGAAAATATGTTCACAATGGTAATACAATCCAACTGAATGATTTGACCATCATGAATGTAAGGAAATTCGTGAAGGTTAAGTAATCATCATGAATGAAAGGAGCTTCGTGATGGCTATTTGAGAATTATAAAAGATATGGGATTAATAAATTCTATGTGAGATTCATGAAAATTTAAGATCCTCGTGAAGGCTATTTTAGCTTTGGGAAAGTGGAGCTTCCTGATTGCAGTGAACATCACTAATGTTTTTACAAAAGAATTACTTAGTAAATCTATGGTAAAGTTGTATTCATACGTTAGATGAAATTTGAACTTCAATGTACCATCTATATATAACTAAATATGTATTCATTAGTGATAATGAAGGGACTTAAGAGTCCATAAACTACGATTGTATTCCTTCCAATAGTAGTTAGTAAAAGAAGAGGAATATTGTCATCCATTCCACTGGTAGTGATCCATATAATGACACATAGGTAGTGACACTTTTAAAAGTAGTGACGTGGCCCTAAACCTTGTATAGGAAGTGATCTTGGGCATAGGAGGGATCAATCTTGAACCACCATTATTTTTTGTGAGACCTTGTGGATTTCATACAATCAGTACATCTTCATTGTATTCTCTTTTTACATACCTAGTGAGGGTAAACCATGTAAAATTTATGTGTCTCGTGCATAATTCAAATTCAATTAATACATTTATTTTGGAAAGGGAGAGAAGAAAATTTTGTTTAACAATGAATCAAGATCTTTTGGGGTATAATATTTAATCTATTGTACCCTGAATCCCCCCCCCCCACTATAGTATTTAAACTAATTAGGATAAAAATGGTATCATAGGGAATGATTCAATGTCATTGGTTCTATCTATGTGATGAAATTGAGGATGTCAATAACAAAGGGATTATATTCTTAGATGGGAACAATTTTCAGTTATGGATGAATTGTATTCATCATTACTTCTGATCATTAGGAATGGATTTCTTTACAGTGGATATGCATGGAATATTAGATAATATTGAAAGTGGTGCTTTATCAAAATCTTAACAAAGATAATTTGATGTTGAATCTAAGGTAATCAATTCATTATGGTGAGACCTATCTAATGAAATTTATACGAAAGTGATACAATGTAAGTCATCAATTGGTATGTTGGAGAAGTAATTGGATATTTATGAAGGAAACTCAAAATTCAGAGAGGAAAATTTTAGGCTATATTGGACAAATCTGAAAATATCATAATGCACCTTAATGATTCGGTAGATACATCTTTTGATCGTGTGAATGTTTTTGTGGAATACATGCATGGTCTCGGTGAAATTATCAAATATATAAATATTTTTAATAGTGTCATGAGAAAACATACACCTCATTTTAAACTAATGGTTTTGGAATTGGTTGATGAAGATCTAAAGGATATGAAATTGGATATATTACACAGAAATCTGGTAGAATATGAAATGAGAAATGGTGAAAATGAGGTTCTGGAAAAGTTTAAGTCCCAAGAAGTGGAAACTAAGTCCATGAATAATCTCACTATTGATGATGGATAGAAATATGGGGAGAGGGATGAGGTGATTTTATTCCATTCATTAAATATTCAAAGTGGAAAAGGAATTTTCAAAGGAAATCTCCCAGTTGCATGCTTGTTATGTAGAATAGTCAGACATCATATAGAAAGCTTCCTCAAGAAGTTTCATGAAGATGAATATGATAAATTTGATATTCCCCTGAATAGTTCTTCATCCTATATTAATTGAAATAAAATTTTAAAGACAAATATCTTCAAAAAGATGAATCTTCTTTCAAGATAAGATGACGTTCTCAAGAATCTGAGCCAGAATATTAAGAGGATTACAAGGATCATAATGAATATTCTATAGTGTAGGTTTTTAGAGATTCTAAAATAAAAATTTGATATAAAATGAAGAATAAAATATTGAAGGAAGATTTGATCTTTAGGTGGAAATATTAGTTTCTCTTAATGAGATCGATATTTGGAGACCCAAAATGAATAATTCCATCAAAATGGTTCATGATGAAAATCATTATGTGGAGAATCATGAAGAAGAGACGTTCGAGTTAAATTGAAAAATTCAAAAATTGAATTCATCAATGTTAGAGATCTCAAATAAGGTTGTTGAGTACTAGATCAAGATTTGAGAACAAAAAAGGAAAATAATGAGCCATATTAAAACTATAAATGATCAAATCAATCGTATCAAAGAACATAAAGAGGAAGTTGTTAGCATGAGGTAAAGTGTTAAGGATTTGGAAAAAATCTTAAAACCATATATGATTTTAGGAAAGAAGATCATATAGGCATCATAGAATTTGAAGGTGGAGCATATAGATTTATCAGTACAAGAGAAACAGTCCAATACAATTGATAATGGTGGTAAGACGGTTGATTAAAATCAAAGATATGTGATGATTAATGTCAAACTAGAAGAATCTGCTCCAAAATTAATGATTGATTTGGGATCGATTTATATTCATAATAATAAAATATCCCGAGGGAAAACCAGTGATATAGAGGTGATGTGCAGGAATGCACCTCACATCCGGTGTTATTGGTGTGGAAAGATGGGACACTCACAAAATTAATATTTGATCGACAAGAGAAATTGAAGGGAATAAGAAATAAATGGAATCCAAACAAAATGAAATACTCTCTAACATCATTCAAGGGTGATTTATTTGAGTGTGGAAGATTTGGTCAAATGGATAGATGTTTTACATCAACCATGCAGAGGAATGTGCCTAAGCAGAATGAGACTAGTCATAATTCAATAAACCATCAAGTGATCTGAAAATAAAGAGTCCTTTTAAAGTATTCTAAGATGAAACTAATACGTCATATAATGAGTAATATAAATATTAACAATCCATACTGGGTATGAACCCAAAAACAATGATCAAGAATAAAATAGCTTAGCAGGTAGGGGTATTAGAGATTTCTTTTAATACACCAGATCATACATATTTTTAAAAGGTTGGGTCTGAATCCCCATTTATTATTCAAGAAAATGAAATACCTATTTTAGTATGGTAGAGGGAGACCCATTACATAGCCCGAAGGCTCAATGATAATCTATCCCATTACATGTCCCGTAGGCCTAATAGTTTTTCCCAAAGCCCATTCTGTGAATAGTACTACTACAGTACCTACCTGCTACAGTATACGCACAGTAATCGCCGCTACTACAGTGCCCTGCTACCACTACAGTGCCATCATTGCTATAGTGTTTCTACTGCTACAGTTTACTACAACATTGCTACAGTATCCTCTGCCTAATGGGTTTTCATCCCCCATTTTTCATGTAGAATTATATGGTTCTTACGACTAAGCCAAACCACAAATACACATATGATAGGAAATAAGGATCTTTTTACCAAAATAAGGAATGATAAATAAGATATCTTAATAATTTTTAATGATGATGGGTTAAAAATTATTAGCTCTAGAAATGAAAATTTTAGGGAAAATACGTGAGACATACTGATGTCATAGTTGTTTACTGTCTCGTTCAAAATTTTTGTAACACCCCGAGAATTTATAATATTTTCATTTATAAAAAAATATAATCTAGTTTCATTATTGATTTTTACACAACACCATGTTATTCTTATGCTACACACAACAATGAGTTGGATTGTGTTATATGCAAGAGACAGTTTTACCAAACAACAATATAATAATAAAATATTATTATTTAATATAATATAAAACCTAGTCGTTAAATTAGTGGTTATGAATAGTATTAACCAATTTTTGAAATTTATATATTATATAATTGATCAATTTTTCTGAAATCCATATAATTTATTTTGTATTAATAAGATATTAATTGATTCAATCATACACATTAAAATGTTATTTGTTCATCATAAAACATTTAAAAACATTTAATGGAGATCCATAATTAAATACAATATTTGAAAATTTTATATATTAAATTTTACAAAATAAGCTTATTATTTATAATCAAGACATAAAAATTTTGTTGGGAAAACATTTTGTTATTTTTTTGATAACTTTTTTATTTTAATGTATACAAAAAAATACTGCACTTTAATTCAAATGTGATTTTTCATCTAAGTTATTTATATTGATATATAATAATATTAATTGGTTTTAAAATATAATTGGATTATTTTTTCTATCATTTAATATAATTGAGGTCTTTTTCATTAATTTTACATTGATGTCAGATATAAAAACATGTCAATCTTGTGTAATGTTTTAACTTTTGAAAACATGTATTCATTCCGACAATGGGATTAATTTTAAATTAATTAAGGCCAAATCTATGCTACGAATTTCAAAAAATGGATTCCATATTTGTAATAAGTGGGTCCAAATTATGTTATTAGACTACTTTTATTTTTGGGGATTATAAATAGTCACTGTAGAAATTATTTCCCTTACTATAGTTAAAGGTAAATCTCGTAATTAATGGTAAAACAATATTATATAATTACATTAAATCCTATAAAACCCTATTGGATGACATAATAAGATCCTTATCATTAATGGTTCTAAATTGTATCACTTAATGGACACTTTACCAGGAATATGACAAGAACATATTAAAGAGTAATGAATGAGACAAAATATCCACATCTCATTTTATGTTAGTATATACATTTTAATATATAGATAAACAGAAGATAACATCGACTATATGTAGTATATATAAATATTAAAGAATTATCTATATCATAGAAATTTATTTATAATTTTCAAATATTAAATAATTATTATTAACAATGATACAATAGTGAGGCGGAAATTATTTTATTAATAGAAATATCAAATAAATGGATTCCAAAATATTAACAGAAATATAATTTAAATTACATAAGTTTATCCATGAAATTTATAGATGAATATGAAATTTTAGTAACATAATTAATTTTTTTGTTTTAATTTATCTTCTTTTTTGTTTTTATTTAACATTTAATAAATGAATAGAGTCAAAAATGACACTATTGATATTTTATAAAAATATAATTTTATTAAATTTTTTACAAATCAATAAAATAATTAAAAATTATATAGTTTAAATTAAAGGGTAATATTTTTCAAAAAGTTCCCAATAATGAAAAATTTACACCACTTAAGTAAATATGTATAACCATTTAATATCTATAATATTATTACATCAATTGAAATTAAATATATTAAATAAGAATAAATCAAAATTATCACGTTTAAAATAAAATAAAAACATGTATAAATTTTATTGGTTGATAGGATTTCGACCCATCCATAACATATCTTCTAAAAAAATACACCTTTTCCCAAGTTGGATTTAAAAATTAATTTATATTAGTTTAATTGTTCAAGTGTTTCTAAGGGTTCCCCTCCTCAATCATAAAAAAGGTCACATCTTTTTATCTTTAATTAAAATATATATATCAATATGGTATGGCCAACCCTAGCCTATTTAGTCTCCCAACATCCATAAATTAATCCAACATTCCATTCTTTTTGTATAATGTTAGTTTAAGGGTTTCTTTTGTGAAAACCAAAAGGAGATACCCGAAAAA
This sequence comes from Viscum album, assembly GCA_963277665.1. Lineage (NCBI taxonomy): Eukaryota > Viridiplantae > Streptophyta > Magnoliopsida > Santalales > Viscaceae > Viscum > Viscum album. Next base: position 1,025,097,300 of record OY728143.1, read on the forward strand.
AAGGTAATTGTTTTATCACCTCTTTCAAAGTTCCATTCTTATTATATATTCTAGTTCTATTTTATTTCCACATAAAATTAATAACTCCAAAATAATCAATATCAAGAGATATAATTATAGTCATCGTACAACCATATTCCTCATTTTATCCGTCATAATAAAACAATATCACCTTGTGTGCAATCGTATGGCTTACCGTCTCCATGTCGTGTTATAATTTGTTTACCAACACTAAACTAATTAGATGAAAATATTTATGAGTATAATGGATATAATTAATAAATATAACATGATAATTATTTTGTATAACTAATATACCATCCAATTCTATACCATTTAACCAGCATTGAAATGATACTATCGCTCGTGTGTACGTACGACTTACTATATCCACGATGCGAGAAGATTCATTCTCCACATTAAAAATTCAATAATGAATATAAAATTTATACAATGAGTATAAATAATAATTATAAAATTATATTCTTTCTAGACATGAATAAAATACATTTTATTCCTAACAAACATAACTTACATGGTAAAACATGAATCAGAAAATGAAGAAGTTAACCCCCAAAATAATGGTAATATTGAAACACTATTAACAAAATTATTTAATAGGATAATATATTATATCATAAATATGTTTATGTTTATGGTATTATTCAATAACATTCATTAACCTTTATACATGAGGTTCAAACCGCCTCGACTAATGAAAATTACAAGGTAAGGTTTAATTTCACAATCTCTTTTTTATTTGAGATTGTTTATAAGTAAGTATCTTCAATGAAATTCTTTTTATGCACATAAATGTTACTTAAAATGTTTTTCAAAATATTAATAAATTTTGTTTAAAAATATTTTTACCCATGTTTTAGTTTTTATATAAATCATTTTTGAAATGAATCTTTCTACCATTTTCCAAACGAGGTACTTTAAGAAATTTTGAACAAATTATGGAAAGAATGTTGTTTTAACTTATATGGTGTAAGCATACATTTTCTGCCATTATCACACATTAACATTTTGAAGATTCCCTAACAGTATTATAAGGTTATTTTCAAAATAAATGGTTTCTTTTATAATTGTGCATCTTTTAAATGATTTCAAAATTTAAAAAAAGGTATCTCTCTCAATGAGTTTTAATAATTTTTTTAGAGTATTTTCATCTATGACAACATCCTTTGATGGATTTTATGCTTGATTGAGGTCAATTTATTATGATAAAAGCTTCCATATCATATTGAAGGTTTTATGATATTCTTAACTGTGGATGTTCTATTTGTATACCATTCATGGTTTATAGTTAATATTTTTTATGCAAGTATTAATATGAATATTTATGTCATGTTTCACCCTTTTCATATAAGGAATGAATTGAATATAGTAAGTGACAGGCGGGCCCCGTATATCTACGCGTTTCATCGGTAGGTATCAAGAGATGAAATTATTAGAACACAAACCCTTTGTGAATGTTTTATATAAGTTTTAGATTGTTAGGTGGATATATCTAAACACAAATAAGGCAAGATTATACCCACATACTTAAGAAATCGTGAGGATAGATCTGGAGAGTTGATATCTTGAGGATATATCATGATAGTGCAGATATTAGGAATTATTCATTCCCTCATGATGATATTATTTATGAATATTATATGTTATTATTTGATTAGATGAATATCCATGGTTGTGCTATTTGATATGGTATTATTAATTCATTCCATATTTTGATCAAGATTATGTTAAAAGGTCATGTATTTGTGTTATACATATTTCATTAAGGTTAATGATTATTTATTAACAATATATTACATTATCTTATTACCCTTACTAAGCATCTAGGCTCACCACATTCGTATGTTATGTTTTATCAGGATGACAAGAAGTGTTTTATGTTTGATATATTGGGTTAAGCTTGCAGAATAATGGAATTCACAAAGAGTGGAAGATGTTGAATATTAAGTATTAAATTTGTAATGAATGGTTCATGTATGGAATATATTTTCCAATAATTCTAAATTTATTGGTTCATAGGGAATTGATTCCTCTATATAATTTAAATCATATAAAATAACACACCGGATCTGGGCTTCTAGGGTCAGGGCGTAACAGTTGGTTTAAGAGGATGTTTAGAAAAAATCTAGGAATTTAGAATTAGAATGCATAGATTAGAAATCATTTCCCAGTGAATGAATATAAGTATAAATATAATTATAAGATATCAACCATTAGATTTAGTAATGGATGACCTAGTCAAATCATATGAAGAAATGTACTGAGAATAATATGGAATCATTTAGAGATCACATAAATGATTCTTCATGAGAATATCACTATGATTTTTATTTCCCACTTTGTACTTTGTGTTTTGGTTAATGGTTAGAATAATTAATGTTATACTTGCATTGGTTACACTGTTTATGATGAAGAGACTGTAAAAGTTAAATGAGATGAAAGAGGTATAAAAGACTCATATGATGAAGCATAGTAAATATTTTAAGAGTGATGTGGGATGATTAATGTTATTTTGTATTTGGATTATAGAATGTTTACATCAATCATTCTATGGTTATTATATTCATGTAATATATAAGGATTATACTAAAAAATATAATTAAGTTTTTTGAGGCATAAGAGTTAACATTAAGGATTAAAATGTGATCAAATATTTTTTATTTGACAATAAAATCTATAATACTTTTTTTTGGAATCTAATTTCATGATTTATTTTGGAAATTTAGAGACCTTTTTGGATAGTGAATTTGGATTGAAGTTATTTTCTTGATTATTACGGTTGGAATTGGTCAATTTGAAAATTTTATAGGAATATTTAAGGTTAAAAAATATCTTAAGGATATTTTTGTGAATGTTATACTAATATAGTTTTAGAAAATGGGAATCCCGCAGTTCAGTTTACAGCTCGTCGTGTCGGACAAGGCTGTGGGAATCAAACCCACAACCAAAGTATGTCAAGTCTTTGTCACATTCCACGGGTTTACGAGAAGTCCCAGGTTAGTATATAATGGTCTTATTTATTTAAATGATCTATGTTCATTTTTAGATCCTTATATGATAATGATAAATAGAATATTTTGAAATTGTATTATCTTTTGAATAGGAATATGAGTTTGAAGATGAAATTAGTTAATGGATGGATCATTACATGTTAAGTAAGTATGATTCCTTATGTTCTTAGTCTATGAAGTAAATTAATTCATAAACTACAGGCAAATGATTTTAAAACCATACAAATTTTTCTAATACTTTATTTTGAAATGAATCAAAGGACCATTTATTGTTGCTGATTTATAGCTTTGTGGTTGGAAACTGTTTTCCGAATCATGTTCTTTATCCCTCTCTATTAAAACATAATGGTTACATTTTATTTCATGCCATTATTTTCTTATATAGAACCCTAGTATTTCTTATCTATGGTGACCTTCGTACATCCATATTTTTAAATAGAGGTCTCATTAATCCATTTTCTGATTTGGTATTTCCATAATGATATTTTGAAATCACAAACCCCTAGTTTTTAATGTCATGTTTAAATTATGAGGATTCAATTTATTGATGGTGGGGAGTTGTTATACCCTAATAATTTATAATATTTTCATGTATAAATAAATTAAATTCAGTTTACTTCTTGACTTTTACATAACACCATATTAGTCTTACGATATAAACAACAATGAGTTGTCTTGCATTACACGCAAGACCCTGTTTTACAAAACAACAATATATTAGTAAAAAAATATTATTTAATATAATATATAACCTAGAAGTTAAATTTGTGGCTATGAATAGCATTTAAAAATTTATGAAATTAATATATTATATAATTCATCAATTTTTTTATACCTATCCAATTGATTTGGTAGGAATAAGATAATAATTGATCTAATCATACACATTAAAAGGCTCTTTTTTCATAATTAAATTTCTTGCTTTTTAATGAAGAACCCTTATTCAATAAAATATTTCACAAATTTATATATAAAATTTGAAAAAATATACATCTTCTTTAGAATCAGGAAATAAACAAAAATTGGCAATGTTTTTGGGTGTTCCTAATAACTTTAATATTTTAAGTGAGAAATGCTATATTTTAATTGAAAGTTATTTTTCCTCAAAATTATTTCTATTGTTATATTATATTTTTAATTGGATTTATATTATAATTATATTATTTTTTATCATTTAATATTATTTAAGACATTGTAATTAATTTTACATTGAATTTAGATGTTAAAGCATTTTAATATTTTTCAATATTTTATCTTTTAAAATCATGTTTTGATTTCGACAAAGGGATTTATATTAAACTAGTTAATAAAAAATATGTTTTTTAAATTTTGAAAAAAGGATTCCATATTTGGAATTAGTTGGTCCAAATTATGTTAGGAGGCTATTTTTATTTTTGGTCATTATGAAAATAACCTTTAGTAATTATTTTTATTATCATGGTTAGTGGTAAATAGTTTCATTAATGGTATAAATAATAATATAAAATTACCCTAATTCCTATAAAAATCCTATTAGATGACTACATTAGACCCATATAATCATTGGTTATAAATGAAATATTTTAATCACCACATTTCCATGAATAGGACATGAATACAATAAAACTTAATGAATGTGACAAAATGTCAAAATATCATTTTATATAAGTGTATTAATTTTTTATATGGATAACAAGGAGATAACATCTACTATAGGTAGTATTTGGAAGTAAAACATTATTCATTATATAATAGAAATTTATTTATAATTTTTTTGATATTAAATAAATTCCATTAATGATGACACAACAGTGATGAGGAAATTATTTTATTAATAGAAATATCAAATAAATGGTTTTAAAAATATTGAATGAAATATAATATAATTTAATTAATGTGATCTAATAATATTCTAGATTACACTAAAATTTTATAGGTATATTCATTTTTTTTGAAGTTATCTTTTTTTTGGTTTTATTTGAATTCAAATAAATGAATAGTTTCAAAATTGACCCTATTGATATTTAATAATAATGATATTTTATTAAATTATTAAAAAATCATAAAAATAATTAAAAATTAAAAAGTGAAAATTATAATGTCAAAAAATCCATAGTTTCCAACTATGGAAAATTTTAACCACATATGTAAATATTTAAAACCATTTAGTATTTAGAATTTTATTTCCACAATTAAAATTCAATACATTAAATAATGATATATCCAAATTCTAAGGTTTAAAATAAATTCATAACATGTCAATTTTGTGTTATTTGAGAGGCTTTCAACCCATAATAATATTATATTTGAAATAATACACATTTATCCATTAGCATGTATAAATTAATTCATATTAATTCAATATTGTTTTTGTTTACTAGGTTTCCCCTCCCCTCTCTTATAAAAGGGAACTTCTCCTTCTCTTTAATTCACTTCAATAAATCCCTCTAGTTCAGCCATAACCTACCCTGATAATCTCCCAACATTACTCAATTTATCTTAGAGTCCATAGTTTGGGCATAAATCCATCTTAAGTAGTTCATTTTTGTAATCCTAATGGATATACTGGAAAAAGAAATAATTGTTTTATCACCTATTTCAAAATTCTTTTCTTCTCCTTCTTCTTATTTATATGTTGTTTCCATATAAAAGTAATAAATAAACTATCATAAATATACATAGATGTTATTATAATAATGGGAAAACCATATTCATAATTTTTTCAATCATACCTAAAAAATATCACCATGCCTGCGTTCGTACAGCTTACTATCTCGATGTAATTGTGTAATGTTTTATTCAACACTACTTTAATTGGATGGATATATTGATGAATATAATGGAAATAAGTTATGAATATAACATTATGATGATTTCTTATAACTAATATATTTTCCAATTAAATACCATTTTACCATTAAGGGAATGAAACTTCCAATCTTGCATACGTACGACCTACTATCTCCACAACGTGGTGAGATTCATTCTCCATGTTAACAATTCAATAATGACAATAAAATTAATATGATGAGTCAGAATAATAATTAGGAACATAATTTAATTATGGATAGGAATAAAATATGTCATATTCATAACAAACATTACTTACCTGGAGAAACAATTATGGGAAAACGAAGAAGTTAATAGAAAAAATAATGGTAATATTGAAACACTATTAACAAAATGATAATGTTTAAAATAAAATTGTTAAAAAAATGTTAATATAGTTTAGGTTTAAATTGGTTACCCAAGCTATTAATCAAGATGATAATGTCTATAATGATATAGTAGCTATAAAATATTTATCTTTTGACAGTATATAATCAAAATCCTACCTTATCTTTGAAACCCTAGACATTTTGAGGCATTTTTCAAGATAATTAAATTATTATATTTTAATCATTATTGTAATCACATGAGTTCCCTTCCTCTCAATTATAAATGGTCCCCCCTCTTATTATTCACACCATGTTGAGACTTATAGAGCAAACACACTATACAAAAATTCAATATGAACTTCATTATACACATTATAATGGTTATATTAATCCCAAAATACAATCCCTAGTATATTTAAGAGTATATCTTAAGGAGTTCTATCAAAAAGTTGGTAATCTCTTTAACTAATTGCATTATTTTTTTACTTATTAATTACATCATCTAAATACATGATATTTATCATAAAACTGTAAATTCAGTATCATATATATGTTTAAATTTTATTATTATTATTAAATATGCATATGCATCCAATTTCCCATCAAATGGGAAGTGAAATCATCACTCATGCCTGCATACAGTTTACCATCATTACATAGCGATACAACTAATTTTCTAAACCATTTTTCATATATGGTTATTATGGTAGATTTAATTATTATATATTATAATTATATAATAATTAAATATATCAAATTTTATATAAAATCTATCTTCCTACCTTTAAATCTACTGTAAAATGATAGTGTTTCTTAAGCATACATGTGGATAACTACCTCTACTAAGGGACATGATTTTTTCATTTAAAATTTACATCCACAGTAACAATGATGAATATAAAGAATATATATAAAATTTTTGAAATAATAATTTATTTATATAGTTGGATTAATATTTAAATATAATGGCTAAAGAATTTTATTAATTAAGTTTACATCTGTTTAGATGAATGTTCAATACATAATAATACGATCCACACTAGATCGGTAATGGTATATAATTATTAGAGAATAAATATATATTTATTATTATTTTATTAATTAACTTCAAAATATCACATATGAATCTTCCTTCATAGAACTATTCATAGTAATACCCTTCTAAAAAACATTGTTTAAAACATGTGGAATGAAAACAACAGAAAAGGTGAGGTCAGATACATGGTTATTATAAACCTGATAGATATCAATAGATGATCATATGAATGAATAACATGAAAATAAATATATTAGGTCCACTCCATAACATAAAAAAATAGCCATTCTAAAAAATATCATAAAAAATAGTTGCAGCATAAAACATTACCATTTCAAATGCCATGATTAATGAGAATGGGAAGTCCCCGTAACTAAATCATGAACCTTACGTTAATGTAATAAATGTGTGTGGCACCATAATATGTATATAAACCATTTAATTTGTCAATATAAACTACCATGTAAATGTTATTAAGCATAAACACATGTTTTACAATATGGATCGAGCACATCATCTTGTTTCCTATAACAGAACATGGTATTTGACTTGATTCCGATAAGGGGTCAAGCATATTCACATGTTTCCTATAACAGTAAAATGTGATATAATAATTTACCAAATGAATTAGTGGGGATATAGGTCCCACATATCACATATTAAATATTACATATTTTAGTTCCCTAGGATCACAAAACTATCATCATATAATAACACACGAAAATCAATGGGATTCTTAAACACTTAATCATAGATTAACCCATCAAAATGAGTTTAATATAAATATTTCATCATAATAATAATCCATATAGAATAATAATTAAGATATTATCATTTTATCATAACCCGAATAATTCATTCATAAAATCAAGGTGTGTTTTCATTACTGAATAGTGATACCACTAAAAGAATATTAAAACCTTCTTAAGTAAAATACCCTAATTTTTTTTAAAAACATCTTTTAAAATCATTAACCAATTAAAATAATATAGAAAATATTTTATTTGATAATAACCATTTAAAATTTTAGATGAAAAATTAAATAAATAATGAATCATGATGGTGGGAAATAATATTGATGTAATATAAGTTAAAAACCATTAGTTTTATGTTTATTTAATAAAATTTCATAAAGTACCTCATCCGAAAAATGAAAAAAAAGATACCATTAAAATATTAAAAAATTTGTAAATGTGAATTTAAAAAATTTTAGGATAATATTAAAAAACTCTTTTAATTAATTTTATGGAATATATAAGTAACATATTATCTAGATGAGACTTAAATATCAACAACATTGAAAAACAATTATATTAAAGAATAAAACTCTTACAACATTCATAACTTTTGAATCATAATCCCCACAAAGGAAATAACCATATATGGTTATGTATATAACATAATATTCTTGATTAGAATCATATAATACCTTCATGATTAGTATATAAACCACTAAAAATAAACAAATAGTAAATATTAATTGTGTCCCACTGAAATAAAAGTGTGTTGAAAATTCATTGCCTCAAGTAACACCTTTCCTTGTTCACGATCAATCCAATTATATAGTAAATGTTGATTTACTATAAATTTATTCCAAAACCATATTCATTTTAATAATACCATTTATGAATAATTTAGAATATCTTATCACACATTTATTATAAAAATTTATTTTTATCACTACTTTATGTGACATGTACTTCGTTTTCCAAGAATATTTTGGTTCAATAGTCCCAATAATTTTTCTATCATCATGTTTCCACTATTTTCAGAATTTTAATCCTCTTATAGACATAATATATATTTATAATATATATATTTATAGTTATTCATAAAAATTAGAGATAGAAAAGTGAACTACACCTTTTATATTAATAGTAGGACATGTGTACACATGAATGTGACTTTAATGTTTTAATTGTTATAATGAATGAAATGAAAATTATAATTATACATTAATGAATCACTATTATTTCATATATATCATATGTGATCATAAAAATAAACCACATTACCATCCATGTAAATATAAATAAAAAATGAATCACATCTCTTTATTGAGGTGATAGTCCACACGTACCCATGATTAACATTATCATTTCCCAAAGGATTGGACGGTTATGAGGTATATGTTATATTAGAATAATAAATTTATAATTATTTTATAATTATCATATATACACATTAAACCCATAATAATACCCATTCATAAAATATAGTGATGAAAAATTAATTGTATCACTATGTAGAGATGGTAAACTGTGCGTACAGAAGAGTGATGCGTTCACTTCTCATTTGGTGGGAAATAAATTTTATACTGATTTACTATATTTATTTTGTTATCATAAATAAAATATATTTTAATGATTTTTGGTATATTATAATATAATTTTATTGGTTTTGGTGGTTTCCTCTTATTCGAAATGACTCCATTATATCTCCTCTAAATGACATTGGGGATTCACTTGATTGAAAAAAAACATCTAAGATGTTGATAGGGAATATAATAAGTGATACTGGTAGATTTAGGTTGATTTAGAAAACTAAATTTTGTGTAAATAAGTGGGGGAGGGGGTTCCCTTTTATAATTGAGGTTAGGTGAACTTTTGAAATTTCCCAAAAGAATAAATTAAAATAAATTCATTATCAATCCATAATCCTCCAAATATATATTAATTATAGGATTATATTGGATGGGGTTATAATCTCGTTAAAAATATAATTTATATATGGTATCTAATAATTTTATACATTATCAAATTGATTAAACTTTAGTTAAAAAATCCAAATTATTACTACGGTGTCAAATTTTTAATATTAAAGGGTTGTGATATTTTCATTCAAATAAAAAGACAATAAATTGTAAATAAATGGAATATTAGATAATATCAAAAACAAATTATAATATTAAAATATATTTATGATTTATATATAAATAAAAAATATTTTTTAGAAAAAATAAAATAATTTTTAATTTTGAAACAATTCATTTAATTTAGGATAAAATGAATCATGAATAACTGTTAATTCAAAATTAATAATTTCACACATAACCAATATGATTTATTGATCTATAAAGACTGTGTGTAACATTAAATCATTAAAATTATATCATTTTTAACATTATTTAATGTCACTTGAAATTTTTATTATTAATCATTGAAATATTGCATCATTATTGCATAAGAAATTAAGTTTATTATATTAAAATAAAAATAAATTAAATAAAATTTGTATGATGAATTTTTTTTACATAAAAATTTAAATTTATATTTGTTCATAAAATAATTATGACCTTATGATTACATATAAGAGATATTAAAAAAAGGAAAGTGAAATTTTGTATCATTCTTAGATATACATAATATATAAGCCAATTTCATATAAAATTATCCTTTAAACAAATAAATTTAAAACCTAATGTGTTATCGTTTGAATATTTTTCATATAGTAAGAATAATGATGAAAAGTTATGGCCTTATCACTTAGTTTTAACCTATATTAACCCATTTCACATTATTGGATCGATTAATTTTACTATGGTTAATTTTCATTAAAAAAATAAAATTTACCAGTTTACCTTATTTGAACATCTTGATTATTAATATTTAATAAATTTTATCAAATTAAATACTAGTAAGTGGATGCAATTGGTTTTATTATAATTACTCAAAATGCTATAAAAACGATTATTTAAGGAAAACACGTTTTTATGGATAAAATTAGATTCATTATTATCCTATTCCTGTAAAAAAAATATTTTCTTAAAATTTTAATAAATTAAATAATATATAATTTTCATTAAAATATTTTTATAATAGATATTAATTTAATTTAATAATATAAAAATGCATTGCATTCATAAAAATAATATTTCTAAAAAACCCAATTTTATTTTAAAATATTTGTAATTTTTAATATTAATCATTAGATAAATAATGAATTGAATTTATAAATTTTTCTATAATATATTATAAATTATATTTCCATTATTATTCTTAATAACTCCTCATTCATCTATAAAAACATGGATAAATAATATTTTAATAATGTTATGTTGTTCATCTATGCTCATTATTTTGGGGAACCCAAGTCATTGGGGAAATAAAATTATATAAAGGGGTGTTTTTTAGAATATATAACAGTGTTACATTCTACCCTATAGAAAATTTAATTCACCCATGAGATTAATTACATATAAAAAGAAATTATGATATATATGTTTCCATACATCCTCAATTCTATAAGTATCTTCTTCAAATTTATGGTTTCTTTAATGAAAATTTACCACTTTGGTAGTCTTGTTACACAAAAAATTATCTCTATAATCTATGTTTTCTACCAGTTGTTGCTTATATGAATTATGATTCTCTAATGGTATGTCCTATTTTTTCAGTAAATGTGAAGGATCGGGTATATACTTTCTTAGGAGGGATACATAGCAGATATTAGGAACTTCAGATATATTCAGTGGATATGCTAGGAGATAAGCTACCGTCCTTATAGGATCATTAATTTAGAAGGGGAAATATACCTAGGTCTCAGTTTTCCATTAATCCACAATATAAATCCCTTTTCTGTGTATAAATTTCCAAAAAATATTCTCAACTTCTTTAAATTCCATATCACATCGACAACTGTAAAATTAAATCTTCTATCAACTCTGATATTCCTTGGCGTGCTTCTGAACAACTCTAACTTTCTCATCCATTTTCTCATAATACATAAGACCCAAAATCAATTTTTATCCAACTTAATCCCTATAAAATGGAGTTATAAAATTATATCCCTAGAGGCCTCGATATGTATCCATAATAATTCTTGAGTGAAAGTTATTGTTGTAATAAAATTCAACTAGAGGAAACTATTAATCACAACTACCTTGGAAATCAATTAAAAAAAGTCACAACATTTCTAGTATGGGTAAATGGTTCTACCAGATGGAAATTATATCTTTGTGTGATATGTCATATTGAAACTCAACTTAGTATCTAGAGTATGATGAAAATTAATCTAGAACATCAAGGTAGTCACTGAATCCTTATCATAAATGTTGGAATGTGGTACGCCATAAAATATTATCAGTTTCTTAATATAGATTATATAAATATGATCTAGAGATAAATATTATCTAATATAAATAAACTATTATGAATTTTCATGATGATCGACTATAACCCAAATATATTTCTAGACTTTATATGTTTTGGGGACTCTCATGACAAAATAAATGGGGTTGTTTTACCATTTCAATTCTTGAATGACTAATGGTTGTAACATTTTCTAGGAATTTGGACTCTCAGTCTTAAAAAACTAAAAAATTATGTACTGAGAAACATATTAAACAATATCTCTTATCATTCTATCCCACCAGAAATACTCTTTTATATCTCTATAAATATTTTTTTTGTCAACGATGAATAGAAAATGAGGAACTATATGTGTCATCAAAGAGTTCATTCTTATAATATGGTATGGGAAAATTACATACATGATAGATGATCTTCATTACTCCTCCATAATTAATTTTTAACTCCGGATCATTTCATATCTTAATTTTTAACTCCATTTCTGCCTTTTTCACCTCTTTATTACTCATATGGATAGATGGCTGAATATTCATTTCATGAAGATGAATTTTTCGACTTCCTTAAATATTTACAGTTACATAATTTCAAGATACAGAAATATTATATTTTATATGATCCTTATAATAGATAATAATGTATGGTTATTTGAAATAAATCTTATGCCACATTTTTATCCTATCTAAGGTGGTAATGTATAGATCCATCATAATTTTTAATTAGCGCTAAACATCGTATTTGGAACATGTTCTTCTCTTTTAGTGTTAAAATATAATTTGGACATTTTTTCATGGTATATATTTTCTGATTTTATCCATAGATATAATTCTTTGATAACATCATTGAAAAATTACCACATCTAACTACAAATCATGAGCTGGGTAATATTTTTAATGATCCTTCAATTGTCTTGAGTAATAAGGTATCACCATATCAGTTTTCTTCATAATACATCCCAGTACCTTTATTAAATAATCACTATATATCACAAACCATTATCCCCTATATAGTCATGTGATCACAGGTGTTCTAAGAAACATTATTTTCAACTCCATTAAATACTCTTCACATTCATCCATCAATATGAGCATAACTCCTTTCTTAGTCAAATTTGTGAGTATATTAGAAATTCATGATAAATCTTTTAAAACACCCATAATATCTTGGTGTCCCTAGAAAAGTATGAATTTATATTATCGCCATTGCCCTGGGAAGTTGATTTATAAATTTTGTCTTTGAATATGAGATTATATCATATAATCATGAAGATTCCCGAAGACACAATTCAGAATTGGAGAATGTTTCATAAAGATTCCTCTTCCCCAGGGTCTTTAATAAAATACTATAGTTATCTTCTTTATATTTCATTAAATTAAAATATAGAGGAATATAATCTATGAATACTTCCAAAAACTGATCATGTTTATATCTAATTAATATATTCATTTAGTAAATGATTATAGAGGGGGAATTTGTAAGAACAAAATGAATAACTATAAATTCATAGTTTCCACACCATGTATATAATTTAATCGTTGGTAAATACTCTTCATTAATGCTCAATTGATAATATAATAATGAAATTCGAATCATTGTAATGTTTCGTGATTTATTTAGATGATCAAATATGTGGTCAATTTTATAAAGTGGACTCTTATTATTAATAGTGATCTCGTTATGTTCTCTATAATAAATGAATAGTCTCATTAATACACCATTGTTCTTAACAAATAGAATAGTTGAACCAAAATTTTTATCTCTTGTCATAATTAATCCCTTGTCATGATTATCATGTATTCAATTATTTAATTCATAAAACCATATTGGGTACATTCAACAAAGAGTCTTCTAAAAAGGCATAACATTATGTATGATTTCTAATGAAATATCCACTTCATGATTTAGAGGATGATCTAAAAATTCATCCAAATATACATCAAAACATCAATAGATAACTTGTATCTGTATAGTTGTGTTTATAAACAACCATATAAGATGTATAACCTTAATTTATACGATTTAATACCCAAAATATGGAAGAAATTTCCATTTACAGATCATATTCATAATCAAATCAATAATGATCATAACTTCATTCTAAATATAAAATGTGAATTCCATTCCTCAATAATCGATATGGGATCCATATAGTCAAATCTTATCTATACCATGAATCACATCAAATTCAAGTAAAATAGTAATCAAAAGATATCCTAGAAGGAACGTCCCACAAACATCAATTGGAGAGAATCTATAGACATGAGATATGACTCTTGTTCCATTAAAATTATTCATAGAAAACTCAACATAAAATTGTTGTAGAGATATGGTAATATTATTAAAAAAATATTTTTAAATAAACAAGTTGGTGAATCCAGAATAAAATGACACAATAAATATTCTAGAGTGTATGATAACTTTACCATTCACCATGTAATTATCTTAACCTACATCAATAGTCTTCATCACATGTGGTTTCCCTTTCCCTTTAGGCATTAGTATTTTTTTGATACTGATCAACAAAAACATTAATATTTGATAAATTAATTTTATAATTCCAATACTCCATGTACTTGAACAATTGGAGTGTGGGTAATGCATTAGTTTCTATCTATATTTCCACTATTTTATTAACCATCATCTTCATCAAATTTTGAAATTCATGGGCTTTATAACCCACCTTTGCAAATATAATAAACCTCCTAGTCCTATAACAAAATTTAACATGATAATTATGCCCACATTTTTAGCATGTAAATGGATAGAATTTATTTCCATAAAGTTATTTATTTGATCTTTTATATGAATTTATCATTCATTTCTTACCAAAACCATGAAAATGGTTGAAATATCCAATTTCCCTTTCTACAATAAATTCACATTAAAAAATTTGTTCTTTTATATTGAAGACTATTATAGATAATTACATTCATATAATTATTTTTATGGCACCAAAGAATATATCAATTTTAGATTCTTGGTTGATAACTAACCTAGAGGAATACCTTGGACGACATTCAAAATTATCATCATATGTACCAAAAGAATCATCATCCTTTTTCTTCAACATATGAAATTAAATCCCCATATTTGTATCTATAATGAAAGGAAATTACATACTGAATAATAACACCTTAAAATCATCACTTTCCATGGATTCATTTTATTTTTCTTTCTATATATTCCAGATAATATTCCCTCGTTGATTTTATTCTCTATCTAGATGATAATATAACGGAATGTTTTTTATTTATTGAGTATGGATAATTGAAAATATTTTTTCAATGGTTTTGGTGCATATATCATCCACTATTAAATAATAATATATAGTAAAATAAGGTGCATTATTTCTCCTAAAATATTCAATAGAATGTTATTCCTTGGTAATTTGTAAAATTAGCATGATTTACAGCCTAAGAATGTTGTGTTTCTATATCTGTAATATTCCTCATTCTAGATCACATAAAATTTTATTTATTAGGTGGAAAATCATTTCATTTTACATCATATTCAATATTAAAATGATAATTTAGGGTTCTAACCTTTGAAAATATCCAAAAACACATGTTTTGGAAATAATATTCATAATTGAAATTAACAACTTTCTAAGAAATAATTCATAGATGTATAAATATTAACGCCTTCTTCAATGAAGCCTTTGTCTTAACCTTGGTCATCCGTTATCATTAAAAAAATTAGGATTTTATCCTATATTAAATCCTTCCACCATCGTTTTTATAAAATCAATTTGACACTTATATTTAATTATTGACTAAACCTCCCTCTAATACCAACTGTAATTGAACCAACATTTCATACATAAGTTACGTCTATTAAGATGAATATTCAATACATAAAAATACAATCCCCTCCCTAACTATAGATTTTTAGAGTTTTTGGATAGTATATATACAAGATAATTATTTTATGAATTTTCATAAACACCCATAAATATGTTTTCCCTTATAGTATTCTTTAGGAATTCTTTAGTTTAATCTTTCATCATAGCATGGGGTATATAAATATAAGAAAATGGTGAGCTAATATACACAGTAATGGTAAACATGGTTGATATCAATGTATGATCATGTTAAATAATATAATAAGAATACAGGTATGATATCATGATAATAACAGTGAAAATGCATACCCAATCTAAAAATTATCATTAATATGATCAATGGAATAAATCATTAGTATTCCAAAATACGTAACTCATAGGAATGACAACCTTTTATAACTGAATTATAAATCATTTTTTAATGAAATAAATGATTGTAGCACCGCCATAATTATAAAAAAAATTAATATTTCATATAAAACTTCCAATTCTATCAGATATAGAATTGAATCATACCTTTTTGGATCAGTTACATCTACTTGTTTCCCATATAATATCAAGAACCTCGACTTGTTTCCCATAATAGATCAAGAACATCGAATTATTTCCTATAACTATCTCATGAGATATAATAATTTATCTAATTCAATGTAAGGAGATATAGGTCCCACCCATCACATAATGATAATCATACATATGAGTTCCATAGGATCCTAAAACCCTCATCATATTAGAACACATTCAAAAAAATGGTTTCATAAAGACATTATTGTAGCATAACAAATAGAAATGGGTTTCAAAGTCATTTGTCATTATAATTGTAATCAATCTAGATAAATAATGAAGATTTTATCCTTGGATAATAACATTAATTAATCATAGTTATAATCAATGGGTATGTAATTTATGAATTGATATACCCGTAAATTATCATTAAAACCTTCTTGAGGAAAATTCCCTTAGAAATTTAGAAATTAAATTTTAGAAACAAAAAACTATAAAAGAGATTAAGAAAACATTGTAATTAAAAAGAAACATGAAAATACTATAAAGGGAGATTAAAATATTTTACAAGTAATGGTGGAGGGGATATTCGATACATTCCATATATTTTAAAAACATTCCTTCAATACATTTTTTAAAAATATAACAAAGTGTATCAATATGAAAACAAAAAATAATAATACCTTTAAAACAATTTCATAAAAAGTAAAACATGGGTAAAATGAATTAAAATATCAAGGGAGAATATTAAAAATTCCTTATTTTGAATATTTTTAGAAATCATAGATCTGGAATAATGATATTTCATAGTAGAAACCTAAACATAAACAATCCTGAACATTGGTGAGATTTTTAAATAAAATGCTTACCACTTTGGTAAATTTTTAATAATAGTCACTAAAAAATAAAAAACCACATATGCTTGTGTATATTTTATAATTTAATTTATATGAATCATAAAATATATATCTGTTCTTTCTATACACCACAAAAAATTAAAAACTGACGAATATGGCATTTGTCCCATTGAAATAAAACTAAGATAAAAATCCCTTACCTCAAGTCTTACGTGTCCTCATTAACATTAAAATATAACATGTAATAAATATGGATTTATTATATATGTATCCCAATACCATATACATACATATATATATATCATACCATTTCTACTTTATTAATTACATTTTATCACCTGTTTATTAATATTTTGTTATTATAATTACAATGGTGTGTGATAACTGCTTTGTTTTCCATTCATATTTTGGTCCAGCGGAGCCGGTCTATATGCATTGATCATTATTCCATCAGTTTCATAATTTTAATCACTGTATTAAAATAATATATTTTACTTATATACATATTCATAAAATTTCAAAAAATATTCAGAAAGAAAAAATGAAGTACAATGATCATTGAGATGGTAGGTCATGTGTACAAATGAAAACTATTTTCATTTTTTAGTGGATTGAATGAAATAAATAAAAATGATATTTAAAATTTATAGTATCATTATTAATAAATATATATCATATAAATTTATTAAATTCAACCTCACTAAAATAAAACTAATATATATATATATATATCCATCACATCGTTTCATGGAATTCGTATTCCACACATAATCATGAACGACCATATCATTTCAAAAAGGATTGGATAGCATGAAAGTAGATTTTTATTGAAATTATATAACCTTAATTAAGTAATATATATCATATATAAACATTAATCTCATTATAATACCCATGCATTAAATATGGTGATAAAAAATAAGTTGTATCGCTACATAGAGACAATAAATCATGCGTACTCACAAACGATACATTCACTTCCCTTTCTTATGAAATAGGTTTTATAAGGGTGTATTAAAAAGAATAATAAATTTTTTAAATATTAGGTTACTGAATGTATTATTTTCTGATAAATATAAAAATATTTATAGATGGTAAGGAAGAGTTTAAAAAATATGACTGGTTAAGGTGATCAACTGTTCTATGGAACGACTCCTTTATATTACCTTTAAATGGATCTAGAGTTGGACTTTTGTGAATTTGAAAACATATATGATTTCTCTATGGATTAATAAGTGAATATGGAATATTCTGGTCAAGATATAATGCTCATTGTGTTATAAAGTAAGGAATAAGTAGGATTCATTTTATAATTGAGGTGAGCATCAATTTTTTAATTTCTAAAAAATATATATTAGAATAGATTAATTATCATGAAAAATAACCGAAAAGGGTCATGGATTCAGTGGTGAGGTAGGACAGGTTTATAATCCCATAAAAATAAAAAAAAATCAATATTGGGAGTAATTTTGAAGATTATCATTTTGATTAACACTTAGATGAAAAATTAAACGTTAACAATAAAGACTCAGAATTTCAGTGGAAATATTTTGTTAAATACATTGGAATTTTACGAGTCCACGAAAATTGACGGCGCATGATTCTGAGTCCTGGTGTGCCCAGAATAAATTTTTGAAGTTTTCTTTGGGTATATTCAGTAAACGTACGAGTGGGTTTTTATAGCTTTTGAACCAGTGCATTGAATTGAAATCTGAGGGCACCGTTGAACTCACAGCGCCTTTATTCTCTTAAAAAGACATTCACCTCAACAGTAGATAGTCAAAAATAAAAGATTGTTTTTGGGTTTTTAATGAATGAATTAAATAAAAATGATGTTGTAGCTTTATTTTTATTTTGGTTGGTGGCAGCCTCCAAGTGGATGTTGGAGGTGAGGACCACCAAAACTTAACCTCCCATTAGAGGTTATGGTGGTAGGTCCCACCCAAAACTAACATTCTCTTCATGTTAAATATGGAGGGGACCACCCGAGGTTAAAACCTCTTGAACTACCCATTAAGGGGAGAGAAACCTCTTGAACTCCCCACTTAATGGTGCCACCACCCCTCCACATTATTGTAGCCAAGGCATAAGCATTTATGGTGCCAAATCCTCCACATAAATTTTGAGCCATCCTCTTGTATTAATTAATTGGAGCTAACCTAATTAATTAACCCATTTTAATTTTATGCTAACAATTAAATAATAGATAAACACAATCTATTATTTTTGTTGGCATTTGTCTTTTGGGTAGAATTTTGAGGACAGGAGAGTTTTTAAGAAATAGAGTTCTCCAACGAAGAACCCCATCTCCTAAAGAAGAACAAAGAACGCGTTCATCCAATGAAGAATTCCAGCAACGATCTCCTTCGATTTTCTTCCACAAACTGCTACCGATGTGGAACTTCTTCCCCAACCGACGTCCGAGCTCGGGATTTGAATTGTGTGAAGGACGCGATGAACGACGCCAACTCCATCTTCTTCCTGCGACTTCATCGTCATACAATGAACAAAAGGTAGGGAGTTTATTTGTGTTATATTTCATTCCTTCTTTTCTTCTTCGGTTAGAAAGGAATCATTGCGGAGGATGTAAAATTTGAAGTTTATCTTTATTATTACTTGATGAGCCAGATGTTACCACCCTAAACGCATAGGGTGCGGGCTAAACTAACATGGCACGACCCATCCATTGTTCTTTTTTGTAATGATATTCGTCATGGCGATGAGTTGACGGGAAAACGAAGCCAACTGTCACACTACCCGCGACCTCTGCGAACCGTGCTGCCCTCATGGTGCTCCGGTCGAATTGGCTCCACCGCCTCGGGGAAAACCACGATGGTCGCCGGCTTCCAAGCCCCACCTGCCACGTTTCTCGTCGGCCGAGCCACCCACCAGCCCCAGACGCACATACTTCTAGATACCTGTCGGCCGCCCGCCGTCCCCCACCCAGCCTACCCACGGGCCTGGCCGCGCCCCGCCGGCCTGCCCAGCCTCCTCCAAGCCACCTCCAGGATCTCGGCCGCCTGACCTCGTGAGCCTCTTACTGGCTCCCGGCCACTCGGCCTCCCGAGCCGCCACACTACTCAATGCCGAACCGGGGCCCTGCCCGGCCGCCAAGTTGTGCCTGCCTCCAAGCCAAACCGGTGCCTTGGTCGCGCCAGCCTCCTGAGCCGGCCTGCGGCCCCCCTTGTGGCGCCCTGGCCGAACTGGCCCCGTCCTCACCCTCGGGTCCGAGCCGCGAAGGGCTATGCCCTCGCGGCGCTCCCGGCCGGACCGACCCTGAACCCGGCCCGGACTACCCTCGCGGCCTGCTGGATGGGGCCCAGCGTGTCGGGCCAAACCCAATGGGCTGGCCCCCCGAACGGTCCTGGCCGGACCCAACAGGTCAGGCCGGGTAGACCCGAACTGTGTCGGCCAAGACTAAATCGGGTCGGGTCGGTCCGACCCAACCCAAATCTACTACCGACCCTTTATATTATTTTGGCCATATCTTTGGCACTAGATGTCCTTTTTAAAACCTGTCAGCAGCGCTAGTAATTTTTGAGAGTTACGGTCCCTTTGAGTATACCCCACTATAGTTTTAGGCATAATTGAGATACAATCAGGTCGGATAGCGCACAAATCTATCCGAGCCACCACGACTAAAATGCGAATAACTCTCAGACCGAGCGTCCAATTGACGCACGGTCTGTTGCTTTGGGTTTATATTGGCTAGATATATCTTTTGGATACATCAACATGAGACTTCGTGGAAGTTGATGTTTAGAAACTTGGCGTGAGGAGCGTACCCTCCTTGAATCAAGCATGCTTTATGCGGAAACCCTGTGGATGGATGCACTCTAAAAACTGTACTTGGTTTCTATGTGGGTTCAAAAACTCTAAAGACTGTTCCTGGATCATGTGTGGGTTCGAAAACTCTGACTACTGTTCATGGATCCTCTGTAGGATTGATAACTCTAACAACTGTTCCTGGATCCTGTGTGGGTTCGACAGCTCTGACTACTGTTCATGTATCCTGTGTGGGTTCGACAGCTCTGATGACTGTTCCTGGATCTTGTGTTGGTTTGACAGCTCTGAATACTGTATCGGGATCCTATGTGGGTTCGACAGCTCTTTTTACTATTCCTAGATCTTGTGTGGGTTCTACAACACTGATTTCTATTCCAGGATCCGACGTGGGTTCGATAGAATAGATGATCTAGTGGCTACATCTAATCATCTTTAACACTCTAAAAAAGTTTTATACATGTGTGAGATGAGTGAGTAAATTTGTTTTTTCCTCATTATTCATATGGATTACTTGATAACATTGGTATATGTATGGGCATATTCCTATGTGGGGTTATCTTGTTGATTTCATTCTTGTGGTTTATCCTTGATGGATTTTGTGGGACTTTGAGGGTCTCGGGGTGCCTACTGAGTATCGTTATACTCACCCATGTACGGGTATGCCCACACCTCATTGTGTTGGATGCAGATGATGGACAATTCTGACCGAGGCTGAGAGTACTAGGACTTCACGGTACCCGGAGGTGGACCCTACAGTGTGACGGTACACGGAGGAGGCGGACGGACGTGGAGTGCTGTGGAGGTTATCTGTACATACCCTTCAGGTAAAAATTCCGGAGGACAACACAGTAGCTATTATTCTTTTTTCAGTTGCACTTTTACTTCCAGTTCTTGTAGTTTACTGTTGGGCTTAAATTTCTGACCCCTTTACTTTTCAGCACTCTTTTGATATACAATGTTCCTAGTGCTTTGTATATAGCTATGTGCGTTTACGGGTCATCAAATAAAAGCCTTCCCATATTAGGGAATTACACCTTTGGTGCTAGTCGCCAGCCCCTGGCCTATGGAAGGCGGGCTTGGGGTAGTCACAACACGGGCCCTGGGGGAATGGGTCGTGAAAAATTGGGAACAGAGGAGTCGGTTCTACTGTGAAACTTAAGACTCTGATATTTTCAATGAAGCAATAGTGTTGAGGGTATTCATTGTGGTTTTCAGTTCAGGTAGTCCAGTGTTGGTGTGACGGCTGATGTATCTATACACCGGGACCCTGACATCTGATTTCTGACTCAATGGATGAAAACACTATTTTGCTTGTGTGTTTTGAAGAGTTTTCTTTGAATTCATTGAGTAATCTCACCAGTTATAACTTTTTGTCCGTGGTGCATATTTTTCTTTTCAGGATGCCTCTATGCGGACAACCAGCAAAAGTTCTAGGCATTGTACGAGATGACAGCCCACCAAGTGATGAGGCCTTGGTGCCGGGCCCTATCACAGTAGAGGCACCAGTGGTACCACTACCTGTTGGGATACTGATGCAACCAACCCTAGCAGTAGAGACTGCACGCCGCCTAAGCACGTTGCATGAGTTCCAGCGACAGAGGCCACCCAAGTACATGGGCGAAATGGACCCGCAGGTTGGTGAGGATTGACTGGAGGCTGTGGTAAGAGTCTTCAGGCTGGTAGGAACACCATCCGACCATATGGTGATCCTTATCGTGAGTCTCCCTCAAACAGCAGCAGGCAGATGGTGGAGCATGATTCTTCAAGTTCCTGATGAGCCGACACTACTTTAAACTGACTTCAAGATCCTATTTTGGACGGATTTTATCCCAGCCACCCTACGTGAAGTGTAGATACAAGAGCTACTTCATCTGCAGCAAGGTAGCATGATGGTGGAACAATACTCAATGAGGTTCACCGACCTCTTGTGATACTCCCTAGATATGGTGTGGGACCCATTATTTAGGGCTCGGAACTTCGAGCAGGGGATCAGGTGAGAGATCATGGATTCGATGATCTCCCTCAACATCCCGACGCAGGCGGGGGTGTTGGAGTGAGCCCTCTTAGTGGAGAGTTTCCTTACTAAGCAGTCACTAGCAGCGAGATCCACCATCGGATGTCACATAGAGGAGTCTTTTGTAGGTGGCAATAGAAAGATGTCATAGAGAAGTAAGTGGGTCAGACCATTCGGTGGACGACCTCAGGAATCAGGTTTTGATGTGCATGGTACATGAGATAGAGCCAGTCATAGGAGAAATAGGTAGTGTTTCACATGCGGGGGTCAGGGTCACGTGGCTCTTGATTTTCCTACCCACCATTCGGATGAACAACAGATAGTTGAGGGACCTCCTAGTCAGAGTTAGAGGTTCAATCGAGGCGGTCCGTAGTGAGCAGACGAACGTGGCATAGGAGCTGGCCGGGAAGCTGCTGGTGGACGACATTTTGAGATGTTACCACCACCACCACCAGGAGGTCCACCTCGACTGCAGGGAGTAGGTGGACAGGCGAGAGCTCGGCTCCATGCAGCTGAGGCTTGCGATCATAGTGCTCTGAGGATGATTCGAGGTATGTTCTGTGTCTATTCCACATTAGTTTTAGTTCTTATAGACAAAGGTGTTAGTCACTATTTCACTACCACTTCCCTCGTTCGAAGCTTGAAGATTATGACGGAGTCGTTGGCTCGATCCTTACAGTTAGAGACTCTTATGAGAGCAGATTCGACAATTACGAACTGGTGGCAGCTGAGTGGGATTACTCTAGGTGGCTAGAGCTTCGGCTGGGATCTCCTAGTAGTGGCGTCAAGGCCTTACGACGTCATCTTGGGTATGGGCAGGTTATCTACAATTCATGCTCAGATATACTGTATTAGGCACAAAGTGCGGTGAGTCCGCATTGATGGGACTAGGTTTACCTACACCAGTGAGAAGGGAGCCTTGCAAGCATAGGACGGGCTTACTTAGAGGCGGGTTCAGCAGATCACACATCAATTGGCCAGCCTTACACTTGAAGTAGTTGATATGGAGAATCCAAGCTATCATGTAGTGGTAGACCAGTACACTGATGTTTTCCCTGATGATGTCTCAGGTCTCCCTCCTTGCAGAGAAATGGAATTCTACATTGACCCGTACCCGGGACAACACCAATAGCTACACCTGCGTTTTGGAAGGCTCCAACAGTGCTTCGTGAGCTATGGGTACAGCTAGAGGACTTGCATGGGAAGAGATTAATCCGGCCCAGTGTTTCTCCCTAGGTATCCCTGATTCTGTTCGCCAAGAAGGAAGATGGGAGTTTGAGGCTTTTTTTCGACTATCGTCGCCTGAACTAGGTGACCATGAAGAATAAGTAACCACTCCCTATGATTGATGTCCTCTTTGATCAGCTTAAGGGAGCACGATGGTTTTCGAAGATTGACCTCAGATCAGGCTATCACCAGCTCAATGTTTGAATGGAGGATGTGTAGAAGACGTCATTCAGATGTGAGTATGGCCACTACAAGTTCTTGTTTATTCCTTTCGGCATAACAAATGCTCCAGCAGTGTTCATGGCACTCATGAACAGAATTTTCCTGCCATACCTCGATTGCTTTTTCATAGTATTCATCGAAGACATTCTGATCTACTCCTCTACTGAGGAGGACCATGCCTACCATTTGTAGGTAGTACTGGACACACTCTGAGAGCACCAGCTTTATGGTAAGATCTCAAAGTGCCAGTTTTGGATCCGAGAGGTTCACTTTTTGAGACATTTCATCTTGGAGGCTGTATTTGTAGTGGATCTAGTAAATATTGAGGTGGTACTTACTTGGGAGCCACCCAGAAGTTTGAAGGAGGTACAAAGTTTCCAGGGTTTGGATGGTTACTACTGGAGATTCGTTCTAGACATCTCCAGAGTTTCAGCACGACTATCAGCCTTGATGAAGAAGCGGAAACACGTCGTGTGGTCAGAGAGATGCCATCAGAGCTCTCAAGAGCTGAGGTAGTGGCTGACTAGTGCCACCATATTGAGGCTTCCAGAGGATGGCATAGGGTACGTAGTCTACTGCGACACATCAAGGACTAGACATGGGTGTGTCCTGATGCAGGAGAAAGCAGTGATCGAATATGGTTCTCAATAGATGAGGCATCATGATAAGAACTATGATACCCATGACCTTGAGTAAGAAGCAGTGGTCTTCGCCTTGAAGATTTGGCGACACAATCTGATGGTTGATCATTTTGCCATGTACTCTGATCATAAGAGTCTCAGGAATATCTTCTCTCAGAAGGACCTGAACCTGAGAGAGTGATGTTGGCTTGAGTTCCTCCATGACTATGACTTTGAGATAGTCTATACTCCTAGGAAGGGGAATGTTATTGAAGATGCACTCAGCAGGAGTTCTATTATACAACTACTAGGAAAGGTGACAGATTATCTTCCTAATTTACAAATATCATTTGTGGATAGAGAAAAGTCAGCCTTCCATCCGTCTATTACAGTCACTCCCCCACTTCTTAAGTGAGTCATGGGGCATAGCGTGGAGATGCAGACTGCGAGACATGACATGCTCAGATATCCACAGGGTGGACACCTAATGGATTTTTTTAAGGTGGGGAGGCACATCATCCTCTTCAAAGGACGTACCTTGGTACCAGTGGCACTTCAGGAGGAAGCGTTGAGGGAGTTCCACACATTTCCTCTAGGGGACATCCAGGAGTGGTGAAGAGATTTTAGGACCTCAGACGACAGCACTGGTGGCCATGTATGAGGAAGGCAGTAGTAGAGTTTGTCTCTTGATTCCTCACTTTCCAGCAAATGAAGGCGGAGTACCATGTACCCACAGGCTTGGTGCAGCCATTAGAGGTCCCAGAGTGGAAGTTGGATGGGATATCCATGGATTTGGTGATGGTTCTTACATGTACATCCATGAGTTGTGACCCTATTTGTGTGATTGTCAACCGACTCACCATGTCCGCCCACTTCCTACCGATCAGATAGTAGGGTTCAATAGAGAGGTCGGGATGCCTCTATGTGCAGGATATTGTGCAGTTACATGGAGTACTTTATTCTATTGTCTATGATCATGATGGAAAATTTAATTCCCAGCTACAGAAGGATTTGTAGGAGGCTTTCTTGATGCAACTTCATCTAAGAACTGCCTTCCATCCTCAGATGGATGGCCAGATGGAGCAGACCATTCAGACCCTCGAGGACATGAAGTGTGCTAGTGCCCTCAACATTGGCCACAGTTGAGAGGACCAATGAAATTTGGTGGAGTTTGCCTACAACAACAACTATCACTCCACCATAGCGATAGCACCTTTTGAGGCTTTGTACATGAAACCTTGCAGATCACCTCTGTGCTGGACTGACCCAGGGAAGTCAGCACTAGTGAGACCAGAGATTGTATGGGCTACCATATAGAAGGTGCGGATCATTGAGGTGTGGATGAAGACTGCACAGAGCAGGCAGAAATGGTATGCCAACAGGAGACGAAGACCTCTAAAATTTTATGATGGAGACCACATCTTTCTACGGGTCTCACCTCGATGAGGTCTACAGAGATTTGGTCGAGGAGGCAATTTATCTCTAAGATTCATCGGACCTTTTCACGTCCTCACTAATGTTGGCGAGGTGGCATACCACTTAGCTATTTCACCTCAGTTGCACAAGATTCATGACGTATTCCACGTATCCTAGCTGAAAAGATACGTTCATGACCCTTCTCACATCATCGACCATGAAGAGCTAGACTTTGATGATGGGGTGAATTTTACAGAGGTTCAAGTAGAGATTGAGTATCGACATGAGTTGGTCCTATGTGGACGGATGATACCTCTGGTGCGCATTCACGGGTTGCACGGGAACCTCCAGGAGAGCACATGTGAGCGGGAGGATAAGATGTGTGCTTAGTACCACCCCTTCTTTCCTTATTTCTAGTTGTAGCTTACGGGGATGTAAATCCATGAGGAGGGGAGAATGAAAAGGCTTGGAATTTCTGGGGAAATTTTTTTCTTAAATACATGGGAATTTTATGAGTCCACAAAAATCGACGACGCGTGATTCTGAGACCCGGTGTGTTCGGAATCAATTTTTGATGTTCTATTCAGGTACATTCAGTAATTGTGAGAGCAAGTTTTTTTAAATTTTGAACCAGTGCTCGGAATTGAAATCTGTGGGCACCGTTGAACTCGCAGCGCTAGTATTCTCTAAATAAAACTTTCACCTCAACGGAAGATGGTTGGAAATAATAGATATTTTTTTGGTTTTTAATGAATGAATTAAATAAAAATGAAGTTGTAGCATTATTTTTATTTTGTTTGGTTGAACCCTCCATGTAGAAATTGGAGGCGGGGACAACCACAACCTATCCTCCAATGAGAGGTTATGGTGGTGGGGCCCACCGAAACCTAACCCACTCTTCATGTTAAATATGTGTGGACCACCCATGGTTAAAACCTCTTCCAACTCCCCATTAAGTGGGGAGAAACCTCTTGAGCTCACCACTTAATGGTGCCACCCCCCCCCCCCCACCATAATGGAGCCAACGCATAAGCATTTATGGTGCCAAATCCTCCACATTAATTTTGTGCCAAACTCTTGAATTAATTAATTGGAGCTAACCTAATTAATTAACCCATTTGAATTTTGTACCAACAATTAAATAATAGATAATAAAATCTATTATTCTTGGTTGGCATTTGTCTATTGGGTAGAATTTTGAGGAGAGGATAGCTTGGGAGAAATAGAGTTCTCTAACGAAGAACCTCATCTCCTAACGAAGAACGAAGAACGCGTTCATCCAATGAAGAATGCTGGCAACGATATCCTTCGGTCTTCTTCCCCAGACTCCTACCGATGTGGAAGGTCTTCCACAGTCGATGTGAGAGCTCGGGATTGGAATTGTACGGCGGACGTGACACACGTTGAAAACTCCATCTTCTTCTCGTGACTTTATCATCGAACAATGAACAAAATGTAGGGGGTTTATTTGTGAAATTTTTATTTCCTTCTTTTCTTCATCGGTTGGAAAGGAATCTTTCGGGAGGATGTAAAATTTGAAGTACATATTTCTTCTAACATGTTGATCCAAATGTTACCTCCCTAAATGCGGATGGTGCGGGCCAAACCAACATGGCCCGACCCCTCCGCCATTCTTGTTTGTGATGATCTTCGACATGGCACTGAGGCGATGGGACAACGAAGGTAGTTGTCATGCTAACTGTGGCCTCTGCGAACCGCGCTGCCCTCGCGGTGCCCCTGCCGAATCAGCTCCGCCACCTCGAGCCGCGCAGTGCTACCCACCCGCTTCCGAGCCGCGGTGGTCGCGCCGACCGTCATCCAGGACACTCGCTAGCCCAAGTCGTGTCAGCTTCCGGCTCCCCGTCGCCTTCCCGACCACCTGATGGCCAACCTTCCCACACGCCTCTCGGCCACCCAGCCTCCCGAGCCACCTCCAGGCTCCTAGATACCCAGCCTCCCAAGCCGCCTCTTGGATCCCGGCGGCTCGGCCTCCCGATCCTCCATAGGGATCCTGGCCTATCCGGGGCCCTAGCTGGTCGCCAAGCCGTACCGACCTCCCAGCCGAACCGGCACCCTAACCGTGATGGCCTCCCAGACCGGTCTACCGAGCCGGCCTGCGGCCCCCCTCACATTGCCCTGGCCAAACTGGCTCCGACTGCCCCCTCCGGGCCGAGTCATTTTGGGTCGCGCCATCACGGAGCTCCGGGCTGAACCGTCCCTGAACGCAGGCTGAACTGCCCTCACGGCCGGCTGGGCTGGGCCCAGCAGGCCAGCCCAAACCCAACGGGTCGTCCCACCCAACGGGCTAGGCCGGACCCAACAATTCGGGCCGAGTCGACCCGAACCGGGTCGACTCATGCTAAGTCGGGTCGGGTCGGTCCCACCCGGTCGGACCGGACCCAGACCTACTACCAACCCTTTAATTTCTCTTGTCCATATCTTTGGCATTGGATGTCTGTTTGATAAACCGTCAACTATGATGGTAATCTTGGAGAGTGACAGTCTCTTTACGTATATACCAATGGACTTTTGGCTATAGTTGAGATACGGTCAGGTTGGATCGGGCACAAATCAAACCAGGCCCCTATGACTAAAATACCAATAACTCTCAGACCGGGCATCTGATGGAAGCACCGTCTATCACGTTGGGTTTCTTTTTTCTAGACGGATATTTTGGATACGTCAACATGAGACCTTGTGGAAGTTGATGTATAGACACTTGGGATGAGGAGCGGACCCTCCAAGAATCAAGCATGCTTTGTGTGGAAACTATGTGGTTGGCTGCGCTCTGATGACCGTTCTTGTATCCTGTGTGGGTTTGATAGTTCTGACAACTATTCCTAGATCCTCTGTGGGTTCGAAAACTCTTACTACTGAACCTAGATCCTGTGAGGGTTTGACAGCTCTGACGACAATTCCAAGATCCTATTTGGGTTCGACAACTCGGACTATTGTTCCTGGATCCTTTGTGGGTCGACAGCTCTGCCAACCGTCCATGGATCCTGTGTGGGTTCGACAACTCTGACAACTATTCCCAGATCTTGTGTGGGTTTGATAGCTCGGTTTGCTGTTCTTGATTCCTGTGTGGGTTCAACATCTCTGATTTCTATTCTAGGATCCAAAGTGGGTTCAAAGGAATAGATGATTTAGTGGCTACATCTAATAATCTTTAACACTCTACAAAAGTTGTATACCTGTGTGAGATGAGTTTGTAACTTTTTGTTTTACTCATGATTGAGATAGATTACTTGATAACTTAGGTATATGTATGGTAATATACCTATATGTGGTTATCTGTTGATTTTATTCTTGTGGTTTATCCTTGATAGATTTTGTGAGACCTTGAGGGTCTCGGGGTCCCTACTGAGTATCGTTATACTCAACCATGTACAGGTTATTCCTGCACCTCTTTTTATGGGATGAAAACGATGGATAGTGTTGACCGAGGTTGAGAGTACTAGGACTGGATGGTACCTGGGGGTGGACCATATGGAATGATGGTACATGGAGGAGGCAGGAGAATGTGGAATGTTGTGGAGGCTATCTTTACCTACCCTTCAGGTAGGAATTCTAGAGGAAGACCTAATAGCTATTTTTCTTTTCTTCAGTTGTACTTGTACTTCTAGTTCTTGTACTTTACAGTTGGGCTTATATTTCCGTCCCCCTTTACTTTTTAGCACTCTTTTGTTATACTGTTTACCTAGTGTTTTGTACTTAGTTTTGTGTGTTTACAGGTCATAAAGGCAATGCCTTCCAAGATTAGGTAATTACGCCTTTGGTGCTAGTCGCCAGCCCCTGGACTATGGAATTCGGGCTTAGGGTAGTCATGGCACGAGCCCCGGTGGAATGGGTAAGGAAATTAACAACAATATTAAATTTTTTTAATTAAACGGTAGTTATTTTTACCTATTACCAGAAAATATGAACATTAATGTTTTATTAATGAATATTTAGATTATATAATAACAAAATTTTCTTATTTAAAAAAATTTATATTTTACAATAATTTGAAAATTATTATTATTTAGAAAAAATCATTATCATCACTTTTGACTATATTCATTTAATTTAACTATAAAAACGTCGTGAAAAAAGGGTAAAGTTTAATATATTGCTTTTAGAACTCCCATATATTTCATATTGATTTAAAAAATATGTGGGTAACATTAAATCATTCATATACTATCACATTTTATATTTTTTTTATATAATTTCTTATATTTTTTATTAATTAGAGAAATATCATCAATTCTGCATAAGAAATTAACTTCATTATATAGTTAATAAAAATTAAAAATAAATTATATGAAGAACTTTTTTTACTAGTATCTAAATATAATATTATATTCATTCATAGCATATTGTATTCCCTCTGTGGACACATAATATATATTTAAATCGAAGAGAGTGATATTTTGTAACTTTCGTTGATTATAATAATATATAAATAATTCAAAACCACAATATTACATTAAAAACTCAATATAAAACCCATGGTTTTAAGGATAAAATTACCATCATACATTAATAATTATGATGAAAAATTATTATCTTATTACTTGATACTAACCAATGTTATCAAGATTAACCCAGTATTATGGTGGAAAATATTACCACATTTACTGTTCATATTTACTACCTTTTATAAAAAACCCATTTTAATGAATAAAAATGGATTTATTCTTATCATATGGCTAGAACGATATTTATTTCATTTTAAATAATTGATAAAGTAAATAATATATAAATTTCATTATAATAATTCACATATAGAGATTTATTTAATTTATTAATATAAATATACATTGGTTGCAAAAAAATTGACAAATAAACACATTATATTTTAAATTAATTTTTTTGTTGAATTATAATAATTTTATAAATAATTATTTAATTTAAAAATATAGATAATATATTTTTTATAATATATTGATTATTATTCACACCCTCCAATCCAACGATGAAGTGATTATAGACACATGCTATTTTTTGTATTATGATATTGTTCATCATAATTAGATGTTGTGTGTAATGAAATCCATTCCAAAAATAAAAATATTTAAATAGAAATATTTCATCAAATCATAAGATGTTACACATGAATTATTCTTTTTCATCTATAAAAATTGAAAACATCATTCATGAATACATATGGCCTACCAATCGATGAATGTGGTTATTCATTTTTCAATCTTTAACATTTATATAAGAAAATAAATTTTTATTTAATGAAGATATATAATATTTATATCATGATTAATATTCTAGTGATGATGGATCTATGATCCAATTATAAGGACCAAAATTACAAAACCAAAAGATGCATTAAAAAGGAATAATTTATCACCTGAATTAGTGTCCTTAATATATAATTGTTCATAAACAGGTAATAAAACGTTTTATATAAATCATATATACTATGATATATATGAGTGTGGTTCTATAATAGATGATCAATAAATCAATATTTATTATATATGAGGTCCTAACTAGTGCTATGTAAGATAGACATTAGGTTAAGGTTTATTGTCCCAAAAAAATTTCTTTGATACATATTTTATATTTTTCACATATCTTCATTTATGAGATGTATATATATTCAAATTTATATTTTATATTAGGATTGTTCTTATGTTAAGTATGTTTAATGTTCCATTTGTGGCTATTATTTCATGAGGCTTAAAATTAAAAATATTACTAGAGTAAGAAAATATTTATTTCTCATATTTTTCTATTTGAAACATGACTTATTCAAAACCTGTTTCTTTTATGTAGTGTATACACAACCCAAGAATTTATTTTATTATTGTTTTTATAAAATTTATATGGAATTAAAAATTTATATACATATTTTTATTTCAAGGGGTATATAATTCAATCATTGTCAAAGAGCCAATGTTTTTATGTCACATTCTCATTGTTCATTGGAATTTCTTATGGTTAATTTTCCTATGATGAATTATTATAATATTACTATCAATATAATCATGAAATATATTCTCTTATGTTTATTTGTTGAAATTTAAAATTTTCATATTATCTAACTCTCTTTATTTACTTGAGATACTAAAATAATGTTTTTATGGAAAATCAAGTTTATTTATTTCTTTCTTTAAAAATAATTTCTTTTTCATTTACATGTTTTCTAAAAATGTATTCATAATTGTTTTTAAATTTTAAAATGATTTTTTAAATTATTTTATTCTAATGTTTTTATTTTTACAAAATTTCTTACAAGGGATATATTCATCATTTTCTAAATGTGGTGCATAGTGACTTTTTTACAAAAGACTGAAATGAATGTTTCCTTAAAACGTAAATGACTAGAATAGAATTTCCACCTATCATGACCACTCAATAATTTTATCCATATTAAAAAAATCAAGCTTACATTAAAAGAAAAAATTTTACATGATATTTTTAGAAAAATACTATTATTTGAAATAAGATATTTCACTTCAAAAAGCGTATAATATATAGGAAATGTCATAACAGATATTTTCAAGACATGTTTTATCTATGAGGACACCATTTTATGTCCTATAAATTTTACAATGGAAAATATACAATGATAAATTCTTTATTCATTATACATGTGTTTTGTGATTATCATGACCATATGTTTTTAAACCACTTCATTACCACGGGTTATACTCTCACGAAATGATTATACATTTATAATACACGTTTATTTTCTATTGATTATACAAGGATGAATTGTTTATGGAACCCATTTTCATTACACTTTTTAGATTATAATGATAATATGAATTTTTTATGATCTTCTGTCACACATATTTATTATAATCATAATTTTATGGGTGGGATAAGAATTACATATCCCTCAAATGTGTTGGGTAAAGATGGATATCTAAAAAGAGAAATCAGACATGAATGGAGAGTAAACATATCATTATAATGGTATATTTACACTGTGATAGTCATTTAATTGAACAATATACAAAATGATAGAATGGATATTGTAACCAATAACCTATGATAGTCCTATAAATAATCCTTGAATTATAATGAAATTATTTTCAATGCTCTTATGTATAACAAAAATTCATGTATTCTTCAAATTTTATGCTCTTATGGCTCTGGATCTTTTATTCCATTATGATTCACATATAATTAACATCCACGATTTATTTCGTAACTCACTATAATGCTTTATCATATGTTCGGTGTGTTTTTTAAATGTAACCCTCATGTTCTAATAAACTTATGATCTTGTTACGTTTATGTGGTCATTGTAATCTTTCTTTTTATCCTTACCGAGCATCATATCTCACACTTTTTTATGTTTTCTTTCCCATTTTTATGAATAATTTTTTATGTATTATATGTGTGAGAAGGGTTCTATAAGTAATGAAGAATGAGATATTATTTTGTTGACATATAAACATGTTGTACATGTATATATATGTGTGTCTATAATGATAATAATCCTATGTGATTCTTATGTCGATCATTTGTTATATAATTAATATTTGTATAATAAGATTTAATATCTATATAGGATAAGTATTTGTTGTTATAATACCTAACATCCAATCATAGAAAAATATCATTTGTATGCGAGTCTTCTAATTCTAGATTGCATTTCATCAGAATTTTTTAATTAATTTATTATTTGATTTCTTCAATTAATACCATCTTAATTAATAAAAAAATTTAATTGAAATATTTAATATTCAACATATGTCAATATTTTTTTTAATAATGTGATAAATGGGATATTTAAGATATTATTTTCTAAAGTACCATATATTATAAAATCATATGATATTATACTTTCCCCTTTAAATATATTTCATCCTTTTAATTTAAATATCAAAAACCAATAGGAATAGATAAGGATTTCTAAATTATTGAGATGGATCATGATATATTTCCTAGAGACATATAAACCATATAAAATAGGTAAACATATATTTTTATTATAATAGGATTTTCCATAATACTAATTTTCTATCTAACTATTTGGACCAGGAGTCTACAATTATTTTGTGTCAAGACCCACGTTATACACTTTGTATTAAAAGGGTGTTTATTGGTATCCATATATGGATAAAGAATCATAACTTTTCATGAAATATTTCATATTTACTCCACATAATATTTCTTCCAAGTATAGGGAAGAAATACATTACTAAAATCATGTTAAATTTATCAATATATAAATAATAATAATTACACACAATGAATTACTACCATATTAACCATAGAATAAAATAATCATACTAATAGAATATTGTTTTCAAATGTACTATTAGTAGGTTGGAGATTTATTAATCTAGGGAAACATTTTAGATATACCATTTATCCTATAATTAAATGTGAATAAGATATATTAAATAATGTATGGGTGGGTAGGTGTACCATAAATATTAGGATCCACATCGAATGTTGTTTTTTCATTGGAATTTTATTTTTTTCTTTGACATGGAGGTTGGTGATACTAAAAACCTTGTATAGTATTTATATTAGGTAATTTACTTGGATAACACCTAATTTATCCTCACATAAGATAGTGAATTATTAATTATACAATAGGATGAAATTTATTTATGTCAATCATGTTAGGGGATATATTTATTTTAATATGCTATTTTGATTTTTGCGGACTCCATCTTCGATATGTATATCATTATCTTTCCCCTTGAAAGAATCCCCCTGGTCCATCATTAACATTTTTGATATATTGTAAACTCATCACTCTTTCCTTCATCATCATCTCCACTTGTACTTTCACAATACTCCATAATTCTATTCTTTGTTGTGTCTGGGACTTTGACGATGTTCACATTGTTATCCATATACCATGATAACTATATTGGAAAAAATGACCTGATTTCTCACTCTAGATCCCATTATAATCGGTTTTCCAATATATAATCAATTAAATTTCCATTCGACACAATATTAAAATAGTTCCTTCCAAAACTAAAACATAAATGTATTTAAAATGATTAATGTAAAATTATAATGAGAGGGAATCAACTTAATGATTTATTATTATTTTAGACTATTATATTATTCTATAATTATTATAGTTCTACCTATATCATTATTGGTTCAACATTATCTACAGTTTTTTCATACATTATAACCAAACCCCATCACGATGTATCGAGGAAATAATTCAATCAAAATCGATTGTAAATAGTATCAGGTTAACTATAGAAAATACACTAGGAGTGATTAATTTCCTATGTACCATATCCTATTTTTCGTTTAGCAGATCTGGGTTGAGTTAATATCCAATACCACCTCTTTATAGTTATTACCCCTTGTTAAAATTGTTCCAAAAGCTAGAATCTACATAACAATATCTTGAAAGGGATATATTTTCTATCAAAACCATATACTCTAAAAGTTTACATTATTTCATAATAACATCAAATACTTATAATCATATCTAGAGTTCTAAATTGTTGTTATATAAAACAAATTCTCAAAAAATATTCTATAATATCCAAAAATAAAAAAAATCCTTTCCTATCACACCAACTATAGAAATCCAAGAAAAACATTTCAAATATATTAAATATTATACATGATATAAAACATTATATTTTATAAATAATAGTATTAAAATCACTGATGGGTACAATTTATTTGTATACTAGCTACATGATAATAATAATTTCGGGAATTCAAAATCATTTTTCCTTAACAGTATCGTACTAGACTATATTTTTTAAAATGTCATTAAAAGAAGTCATCCTCAGAACCGTGTGAAAAAAAATAACTAGAAAGGTGTAAGGTCAAATGATTTCTTATGGGTAAATAAATATTTTATCAAGAATGAGTTGATGAGAATATGTAAAAATTTGATCATAACAAAAATATAAAATAACATGATAGATAACCATAAAACATAATTGTGCTTCAAAATTAATGTCATAAAAACATAAATCCAATAAATATCAACATGGGAAACTAAAATTTTTAATTTGGTTCTAGCTAATTTAAAAAAGACTTTAGATCATATGATAATACATAATACATAAATTAATTTTTTATAAATTAATATGGAATCCTTAGAGTTACAAAACACACTACAAGATGGCATAAAGACAGAAACAAGAACAGACAACTAATAAGAAACAATTATACACAGCATTCAGGGTGGTTTGATTTATTGAAAAATAAATGTGTGTTCTCTAATAATATTGACACATTTTAGAGGTAGGGTACCAATACTAGTGTACATCAACTGGGGGAAACATTAACTCCCCATGCCACTAGGTGGTCTACCACGTTATTTTCTTCTTGCCACGTGTTAAGTAAACTCATGTCGTTAGGAATTATATTGTTGAACTTTTAAATGAGGTAGTTGATGGACTAGGGGATGTGAGTATGAAAAACAATTTCTTCCATGAGCCAAACCATCAATGATAAGGCTTATAAGTAACTAAAACTTACTAGATAATACATATAATCTGCGATATCAACCCCTAACCAATATATTAGAGAATGATGTAGGAAAACACCCTTAATTCTTCTATACATACATGTGTTAGTAAAAATCAATCGTTTTAAAATAAAAATGAACTAATGAAAATAAAATAGGATTTATAAGTCATCAAAATAAAAATTAATCTTTTATAAAAAACAAACCTTTCATATTAAATAAGTTTCAAAATACATCCAAATTGAAATCATTCACCTTTCCAAAATATCACTTTAAAATTCAATGGCTTTAAAACATCCCAATGTTATAAAATAACATTATGAATTGAATAGATCGATGATGAATAAAATACCACCAATTATAATTATGTAATACTTGAAAATATAGTATAAAAATGAAACCTAAATTCATTGGTGGTAGATTATATTTATTGTAGAGAGAAATATTAAATATAAATTTTTAAAATGAACTTATTGAAAAAAAAAGTATTCATTGTTACAAAATCCATTATTTTAATTTTCGATTAAAAAAGTTTCACTAATAAAAAACAAATTATAAACTATTAATTGAAATTAATTTATATCAAAAAAATTCCCCATAATAAAAATGGAGAAATGTATTCAAAATATAATATCTAGGAAAAAAATGTCCAATAATAAATTGCATTACAAAAAAAGTTGTTTGAGTTACCATCTCTATTAAATTTACAAATGATCTACAAATGATTTTCAAAAAATTATTATAAACACATGTTTCATAAATATGAACATATAAATTAAATATTAACGCACAATTTTTATATAAATTCAATTTTATACACTTTTTTAAGAACAATTACTTTTATTAAATAGATTGTTATAATGGTTTTTCATTATTATGTGTTAAAAATTTGGACTAATTTAAAATATGTTCTTAAATACAGGGTCGGTCTTCATTATTCACCCAAATATAGTCATTTAAAAATAATTAATGTTACATTGAATTACGTTTAATATAGACATATAATATTTTAATTTTCTCACATGGGATGTTTTGACTTATTTTTGGATGACTAAATTAGTATCAAACTCATTTCATGATATTTACTAATATTGATATATTTCCTTTAACAATTTTTAATTATTGTTTTATCCATAAATATATATATTAATGATAAATATAAATTATATATATCATATTTTCACATGAAATTTTAACTGAAACTATCCATGAAAATGTTAATGAAAAATAGAAAACATCATTCCATGAAGGCAGTACCCAAACCTATTCAAGATAAATGATCCCATATAGCAATGAATAAATGGAATTGTAGTTTTTTAAATATTTTAATTTTTGATTTATAAACATTTCATATAAAACATTATAATACATAAAGCATGTCCTTTTACCATTATTTAGAGGCGATGATGAAAACCAATGAACAACATTTTCTAAAGGGCGTATTCTCCATGAAAAATGATCAATGTTATTTTTTTATTATAAGGAATGGATTAAATAATTTTGTTAAAATTATAAAAATACATTTAAGTAAAATAATTATACTTAAATCATTATATAAATAATTGTATAGATGATTCATGAAGTATTAGTTTGAAATAAATGACTACAAGAATTTAATAATTACTTAGGATGCTTCATTTTTCTCTGAAAAATCATATTAAAAATGAATACTATAAGAAAAATAAATTTCGATTGAAGAATAATTAAATAGAAATATATTATATGAGGATCATTTTGGGTGATATTAAACTAGGAAATCTTATTATTGGAGATTATTAATGTGGTGAAACTGTTAATTCTCTAATTGTAAAGAGAAGGGTAGTTTCGAAAGATTCATTAACATTTTCAAGAGTGTAATGTTACTATTATTATATTTTAACTGAAAAAAAATAAGAAGAGTATGGAAAATATATTTTGGGTCGAAACCCACCCCAAAAAATCTTTGTTTTGAATAACCTGATTATTTTAGTGATTTTAATTGATATTTTTTACTTTTACTAAAATCTATTTTTAACATGGTAATTATTTATTATCCTTTATAATTATGTTTTTCAAAAAAACTAATACTGAAACTATTACATAATTTTAACCTTATTATTTAAAATTTAGAAAACAATTTGTGTTATAAAGTTCTATTTGTTGGGGAAAAAATGAATATTATGGCACATAACTCATAAAATTTTTAGAAAAAGTATATTTTATGAATAATATTGAAAATTAAGACATAGTTCTTAAAATAATAAATTAAAATGAGTTAAATTGGTTTTTTATAAAATAATTAAAATTTATGATGCCTTAATTACAAGATAAAGTGAATCTCACAACAAAAACTCTTTATTAAATAAAAATGTAAAAAACAAATTTTATTAAATTGGTCATTGAAAATAGTTCTAAAAATGTTTGATATAAGATTTATAAGCATAAATAATTTATTAAAAGTCATTATTTTATTCATCAAATAATTATTTTAATACATAAATATATTTTTTAAATTCTCATATTCACTTATATAATGATAACGACTATAATTTTAATTTAAAGAAACCCCAAAATTTTATAATAAAAATAATCATTTTCAGAAAAAACATATTCTAATTAAAATTTTATATTATTAATTAAAAAGTTTATTTTATTATAAAATTTAAAAACACTTAAAAATAATAATATATTGATACAATATTAAGTCAAAAGAAATGAAATAACATTTTTTAGAAATATAATATTTTATTTATAATGTGAATGTATTATTATTAATTCTTAAGAAATATAAATTAGATGGATGATAATTTTTTATATTAATATCTGAAATACATAATATTTAATTTTAATATGCAATAACACAAATTAGATAGAAATTTTTATTATCATTAAATTACAATTTGTATGGAAATAGAATTTTGATTCAATAAATAATAATTACATATTTATATATTATTATATTATTCAGAAAGAACCCTTATATCCTCTTCCTAAGTTATCAGGGTATGATAACTAGTAATTTTAGTCTAGGATAGTGATTCAACTATCTTATATTTTGCAGTGACATTTAAAAGATTATGCTTTTCCTAAAAAATCTGAAGCCATATTTGATAATGATTTTCATGGGTTTGGTCCACGGAAAATAAATAAGGTACATCCCTTCCATGATTATAAAAATGGATTTTATATAATAATTCATCTTCAAGATTCCATTTATACTAAATTTATTGAATTTTTGATATGATTACATCAATTTATACTTCCCAAATTAATGTTTATGTTTTTATATTCATATATAATATTCAGAATCTATTAATTATCTTCACTTTTAGTTTGGTACAGTGTTAGAAACCCTATGAGTAATATATTATTTGTTAATTAAAATATATTGTAAACTTTTGAGTTTGTATACTTAGTACCCAACACATGTTACCCAATGTAGAAAATCCAATGTGAGATGTAATGTTATCCACTGAACTCTATAAGTCATTTTCTTCTTCTACACCACCAATAATTTTCTAAATGGTTAAATTATGATAATATGAATATTATAAGTATAATAATGGGTTGTTATACATATATAATATAGCATTTTTACCTTCTTCCAAAACTATTGTAACAAAGGAGATATTATTATGCATATATACTAGCGTGTTCAATTTTCAAATATTTTCCGATATTGTTCACAATAAAAATGTATTTAATGCATATAAATGATATTTACGATCATATTAATATTTTCAAAGATAATATTTTACATTATATTAGATATATTGACAATAAATGGTCATTGTAAACATAACTACAAAAAATAGCATATTAAGTCACCTTTATTAATTTGAGTTAATTTTAAGGAGACATGTGAAACTATATAAATTCTATTATATTAGAATAAAGATTAATAAATATATAAAATAATTTATATTAGGAACCAAATATAACAAATTTGGACCATGTTCACTATACAATGGATGATTCATAGAAATTGACAAAACTACCATAAGTAACCCCAATAAGGGAAACTATTTAATAATAAAATAACATATTATAATGAATATAACATATAAAAAGAAATTTTGATGGGAAATTTTCTATTAAAATTGATTATTTTTATTGATTTTATTATTCATGACAATAGCTACAGAAAGAAAACAAATTTGTACCTGTGGTATGAATTATTGCATCACAATTTCAATTCAGTAACATATATTGTGTATTAAACACCTGTGTCCATTTTTGGGGTATGTATTACAAATTTATTAAATTTAACATAAATATTCATTAAATATCAATTATTTACAAATTTATCTCATTTTATACATTTCATGGGTTTTTAATTCAAAACATAATAAGGATATAAGGGTTTATTGATTACATTTTCACCCATTGACTCATATTTATTATTATATGAAATAAATTCATTGGTATAGTATATCCTCTTTAAAATTAATATTTTTTATCATTGATGTACCATTATTAATGTTATTTCATGTTTCATGTGATATTATACCCTTCAAGGGGATTTTATACCTTTTTTTGTGTGTCATACGGGTTTTTATATCTCAATATTTTTTTAAAGACATATAATTATTATTCACCACAAAATTATTTTTTGGTACAAGTATTGGATATGGATTAAATTTAATTTTATTTTCTATCTCATATAAGTCATTCAAAAATCTATCTCACATTATATTTTTCTTGGCATTTATATTCAAATGATACCAATGTTATTACGGTCTTTGATATCTTACTCCCTTCACTGAGTTACAATTCCTCTTTTTTTGATTATTTCATTAAAGCATTATTTCATCCTCCCTATGATTTTATTTCATAATAAAATACATTTCTATATTGTTATAATTATTTTAAATTGAAATATTTTATCTTTATTAATATTTTTCTCAAAATTATATCATTTTTAAAATAATTATCAGCCTCTTTAGTGATATATTCCCTTCTATTTACGAAACCTTTTAGTGGTTTATTGATTAGTGAAAGAAATGTGAAGCATGTTTACAGGATTTTTGTATGATTATGGTTTGGTAATATAATTTTTATATGAAAAGTGTATTTTATAATATGTGTAACATGATTGAGCAGTAAATGGAATCACAATTATCCAGATCAGCATACGTGTACTAGTATGCTGGTAATTCCATGGGGTTTGGCACTTGGATCATGTAGAATGTTTGATGATGACAACAATAACTATAATATGATGATGTTAATGTTGGGGTACCACTAGGTTATATGTATGATCCATACTAGTGTCTCGTGTGCACGATAACATATATTTATTATGGTTATATTCACCGAGATACGAGGTAGCTGGTGCTCAAAACTAACTAGTTCCTAGGGGTGTTCCCGTTAGTTGTGCTCATTGGTATTTTGTACTCACCATCAGCATACGGTGTGTTTGGTTGGTAAATTTAGTAGGGTTTGTTATTTATTTAAAAGTGTACATTCATTAAAGCATCCCACTTGAAAACTATTTTCACATTAAAGTTTCACCTCTTTGAAAATTGTTACTTGCATTATTTTTATTAAACATGCATGTTTTTGTCTGATAGTTATTATAGAATGGAACCTTGTTTGAAAAACAAACTTTTATATCTCGTATTTAAGCATTTTAATTGATGTTTATTTTATTTTAAAGGAATTTCATTGGGAATAGAATATCGGGCTAACCAACTGAGTTTTAATACCCAGGCCTATAGGATTCTTCTGTTTCTAGACCATGTGCAGGTTTCAACTCAAAGTTTGATATCCTTGGGGGACATGTGATCATTGTGTTGGAGAGTGGCCAGTGGTGTCACATGGAGTTAGTTGGTTATCAGGTTTGGTCAGTTGAGTTGTTGGTCTAGTTCTACTTTCATTATCTTTTTCAAATAATGTTTAGTTCAATTTTTATGTAAATGTATTTTGGGC
The DNA here is from genome assembly GCA_963277665.1 of Viscum album. Taxonomy (NCBI): domain Eukaryota; kingdom Viridiplantae; phylum Streptophyta; class Magnoliopsida; order Santalales; family Viscaceae; genus Viscum; species Viscum album. The sequence goes on from OY728143.1 coordinate 1,025,140,412, forward strand.
TGTCCATTTATTTCTACTGGTTGTTTGATTATTTATATAAGGGAGAAATAATTCCCTTTTGTACTCTATTGATGCCTGTGGTGCTTGTTTCCATCCCGAGAGGATCGGGAATGCCTCTCGGGACTTGTCGTGGGATGTCCCGGGTGACCGGCTCAGGGTCCACTCAGGATGGTTCGTGAGAAAATGATATCAGAGGAGGTCAGCTCTTAGAAGACCCTTCTTTTTTGAGCGCCCATGTTATTTGGGGCATGTCAAGGTAGATTGATTTGGATTGTTTGTACTTTAGGGGTAAGTGTGGGAAGATCATCGCGAACTCTTTCTGATTCTAATCCTCGGGTTTCTACGGGATGTCCTGATTTATTAGTGTCTTTTTTTGTTGATTGTTTAGTGTTGGGATATGAAAAGGGTAGTCTGACTAATGGCCTCTGAGAGCTCACAGGGCCTGGAAAGCCATGTGGAGCTGGGGAATGGTCTTAATAAGTCTCTCTATGTTGGTTTTGTTTTTGACATATGGAAGCCAACCCTATGGTCACCTCACCCACTAACACAAGTTCCTTTTATTGGGTTTCTTGGACCTTTAATGATTTCTGAAGAAAAAAATTGAAAAACCTGGTGTCAGAATTATGTAAATTTGTTTTGAAAGATGGATTGGATTTGGAATAGTGGAAAAGGTGTTTTCAAAAAGTATATATAATAATGGTTTTGGGAAGTTTATGTTTTTTTAACACAAATTTGCGGAAGGAAGTGGAAATGATTTAATGGGATATGATTTTCTCAAATCTAAACATGTGGTTTGTCGAAATAAATTTTTTTGAAGTTTTCAATCATTTTAAATAATTTCTGAATTTTTTTAAATGGGGTATTTTAGGATGGTTAAAATTGTTTTAATCTAATAAATTAGTTTCAGTAATTTGTTTTGAGTGGATGGTGTTTTCCTAGAAAGGATATTGGTCTCAATGGCCATCAGATAATGAAAAGACACCTTGTTGAATTTTAGAAAATGGGAAGGGGTTTTTCTGGAGTATCTTGGTTGTTTAAATAGTTGTTAAAAATTAAAAGTGGTAGGATTTTCATAAAATGGTTCTTCATGAGGTGTTTTTTGTTTTTTTGAATCTGAAAATTGTATTTGACTTGGTGGTTAGTGTTCCATTAGATGGAAACTTATTTTTAGAATGATGTTGTTTTATTTTCCTTTGGTGTTTTTAGGGGTTCTCACATACATGGTATCATTTATATCTAGTAGGGTGGCCTGTATGGTATGGTTTTTGGGTGCCTGGAGTTTCATGGAAATTTTCATGTGAGTGAGACTTGATGAAACACCATTCGTGAACATGAAAACAAACCAAATTAAATTGTTTTTCAAAAGTTTTTTTAGTTGAAAAATTATGGCCTTTGTTTATAATCCAATGGTTATGTGGATAGATTTTTCTATATCTTAGATGAATTTTTTTAATCAGTAATCTTCCCTGTGATCTAGAACTGAAACTCTTGTTGTATCTTTAGATGAGATCTTGTTGGTGGCTCGGTTTTGGTGTAATTTTAAGTGGGTTTCTAAAGATGTGTTGGATGTTGTGATGTGGCCACAGATAGTTTAATGTTTGAAAGATTTATAATTGATAAACCTAAGGATTCTTTCTCATGTTTCACAAGTTATATCCTCCTCCAAAAATAATTCTTTATCCTGTTATTTGAAATAGAGATCTGTTTTGGATCGATTTAAGGTGCTTCCAGTTCATGATAATTCTTGTGGACATAAATGTTGTGTTTATTGATGTTGACACATTTCACCATATTCCTTTCCCATTCTGCTCCTTGTTCTGAGTGAGATAGAATTTTGTTATGTATATATGAGTTACTATTTAGATTAAGGTGTTTTTTGATCAAGTGGTTTTTTTTGAGTGGTGTGATCCTTATTACCTAACTGCGGTGCAGTAGATGCTTCAAGATTTAGGGCTCTATCCATAGGCCTTGGAGAGAAGCTTTTCACGCAATCAGTAAATCTGTAGAGGTGTGGGGAAATTGACTAGGATCCTTCCTCCACCATTGTGCTAATGTAGTTTCTATGTCTATATTTTGGTCCCACATTACTACGAATTTCCATTTTTTCACAAGTGTGGTGGACTTACCCCTCACACAGTGTCTATCATTATGCCTTCATGGATGTGGGTTTCCGATCAATGTCCCTTTGTGTACTGCCTCTCTAAATTAGGTGTGATCATTGTGTTACCTATTCATAGGTGGATAATTTTGGGTACCTCCTCTGTTTCTTTTGGGGTTTGTGTGGAATAATTTTTGGGCCCCCTTCCCTCCCGTCCTCAAGTGGTGGGGCTCTGGATCCATCTAGAAAGTGTTGGATGAGTTCTTTTCCCCTATGTTTGGGAGTGGATGGTTTAGAGTTCAATGTTATAACCATCTTAGCTTGGGTTTTTGGGTTGTTATGGGAGAGTTATTTTGGACTTGTCAATGCGAAGTAATTTTGTGTTCTTGTTTTTTTGTTGCAAGTTGGGTTTTAATGGTGGGGAGACCCACCACTTGTCTCCTTGATTTTTCATCCTATAAACTTGTATAGTGATAGTTTCTTATTAATATTGGGGAGTCCATTCTTTACTCCTTTGGATTCATTGGTTTTATTCAGTTCTCTTTAGTTTGGATGATTTTTTGGATCATTGGGAGAAGGCCCAAAATCGGGTTTTTGGTTTGGTTGTGGAGGTGGTGGCTTGACTATTCGGTTGAATTTCACAATGTGGTTGTGAGTTGGTGGTTTGCTTGGGAAATTGGATTTCATTATGTTGATAGAAAATGATATTTCACTAGATTGATAGGTTGGATCATGTTAATAAGGAATCCTTAGGTTTTTTTCTGGCAGTAGTAATGTGTCATTGATTTTTGGGGGTAGAAAGCTTTAATAGTGAGGAGAATTGTCACACCTAGTTTTCCATGTCTTTGTTTTGATCCAGTTCATTTGAGATCCCAATACATTAATTGGGTCTTGGGTTAGATTAAGGTTGAGTTTTTTAGTTTTATCTATGTCTAATTACCATAATTTGGGTTCCATATTACTTGTTTATGAGTTTTTTAGAGAAAGGGTGGTTACTTCATGATTTGGGCCAACCATGAGCCCACTTCCAGTTTTAAAAACCAAATTTTTTTCTTTCATAATTAATTTTTTCAACATTTTTCACTCATTACACTTTAGAAATTTCCTCCACTGACATTTTAAAACTACCATATCCTTTTGTACCCCTTATAAATTCAAAATCATAGTGAATTTGGGTTAATTATTTAGGTATCGGGCCAGCCCATGGGCCAATAGATATTTTTTTAAAAAATATGCTTCTTTTATATCTATTTCTATTATTAATATATTTAGATTCTTCCACCTCCCACTATAAGAAACTACCCATATACTCACCCCCATTATCTATTTCCCCACTTTAGATCTCATATGATTCTAGTATTAGGGAAATATTTCTCAATGTCACTCAAATCATCCAGAATTGCGAAGACAAATTGACTCATACATAAATCAATCCATTTGTACTTATTTTTTCACAATTTATCCTTAAATGGTTCCTATATACGTTATGAAACTCTCCATGAAGTTTCAAGACATTAAATTTTCTCTAAGGCTGCAGATCTAATGGAAGACAAAGAGTTTTCTAATTAAAAACGTGAGATTTCTTCTCCTTTCACCTCCCTCTTCTTCCTCCTTGCATTATTAATTGGTTTTATAATCTCCTATATTCATGATCGACCAAGGGTTATGTTATAAAATTTTTTTATGGGAATTTTGTTTGTTTTGGTCTGGTATTCATAGTTTTAGGGTTTATAATCCCGCAGTGGGTGATTTCTTATGTGCATTTCCATTACGCCAAGGATTTGAGGAAGGATATCCCCTGAACATGCCTTTATCATTCACATTTCATCATTTAAATATTTTCATCAACTGATATATATGTTTATTATTTTTTAAGCCTTTTTATAATTTTCTTGGTGTGCAAAATTGTTTTTTATGCCTTGTTTTGTGAATGAAATTGTTGTTTTATCATTAAAGTGCACACCAAGTGTTTGTTTAAATGCTTCGTTATCTATCACACTTGGTTTGTGAGGTTGAGAACCTATTTTATGGTATTTTTAACATGTTTCATAATCTTTAATAAAATATTTCATGCAGTTGGTGTTTTATTCCATGTTAGGTTTATTAAATAAATTATTTTGTCCAAAAGTGGATGTCATGTGTTCGGTAAAATTCCCGGTTGGCTTTTATGTGTTAAGTGTGATTTAAAAATTATTTGTTTGGATTTATAAATTTATTATAATAATTAGAAATGGTATTTTTGGGTCATTATATGGATTTCCAATTTGGATTTGGTTTTACAACCAAATGGGTTTTGGTTTACAACATATATTGGCCTGAGTTGCTAGAAAATGGACTGTTTTGCATCCTTATGAATGTTTTTATGTGATGAATATCTATCCTGAGTATTATAAGAGATTTAAAAATGTGGTTTTCTACTGTATATGGTGTGTATACACATCCTTAATAAAATTTAAATTCATACCTTTGTCAAATTTTAGTTTTGTGAAAGTGTTAAAGGCCCGTTTTGCATTTTTTTAAAATGGTTTCCATGTGTATTTTATGTTCTACCTATTGAATCCACATTATTGTTCATGAAATTGTTTTATTAACTGGTTTTGGGGGCTTCCAAATCTTGGTTGATATGTAATTGATGGTTTTTTGTCCTTAAAAGAGCATCTTCGAATGGATTTTACCTATAAGGCCTCGTTATACTCCTTGAGATTGTTTTACGAATCTTTTTAGTGGTTTATTAATTCGTGAAGGAAATGTGCAGTATGTTTTCCGGATATTTGTGTGATTATGGTTTGGTAATGGAATTTTTATGTGAAAATTGTATTTAATAATATTTGTAACTTGATTAAGCACTAAAGGGAATCCCAGGTATCTTGGTGGGAGGACGTGTACTAGTATGCTAGTGATTCCGTGGGGTTTATCCCCTGTTTCACATAGCAAGTTTGACGATGAAAACACTAACTAAACTATGATTATGATGATGTTGGGGGACCACTAGGTTATGGGTATGATCCCTACTAGTGGATCGTGTGCATGATAATGGATATTTATTATGGTTACATTCACCGAGATATGAGGTACCTCGGGCACACAACTAACTAGTTCCTAGAGGTGTTCCCGTGAGTTGGGCTCATTTGTATTTTATACTAACCATCGGCATACGATGTGTTTGGTTGGTAAATTCAGTAGTGTTTTTTATTTATCTAAACTTTACATTCTTTAAAGAATCCCACTTGAAAACTATTTTCATTTTGATGTTTCACCTATTTGAAAAAAAATTACTTTCATTTTTGTTTATTAAACATGCTTGTTTTTGTATGATATTTATTATATCATATAACCTCATTTAAAAAAATACTTTTATATCATGTATTTTAAACCGTAAATTGATGTTTATTTTATTTTAAATTAATTTAATTGGGAATAGAATATCGGTCTAACCAACTGAGTTTTAATACTCACGCCTATAGTCTTCTTCTGTTTTTAGCCTTTGTGTAGGTTTCAGCTCGAGTTTGATCACCTTGGGCGATGTGTGAACATTATTTTGGGGAGTGACCAGCGGTGTCATGTGGATTTAGTTGGTTATTGAGTTTTGTCAGTTGAGTTGTTGGTTTTTTTCCACTTTCAGTTTCTTTTACAAATAATGTTTAGTTCAATTTGTATATAAATGTATTTTGGGATGTCCATTTATTTCCGCTGTTTTTTTTATTTTTTATATATGGGAAAATCATTATCTTGTGTACTCTGTTGATTCCATTGGTGATTTTAACCATCTTGAGAGGATCGAGAATGCCTCTCGGGACATGTCGCGGGCTGGCCTGGGTGACCGGTTTAGGGTCGACTCAGGCTAGTTTGTGATAGTATCCCTATATTTTAAAATAAGGACATTATGATTGACAACATAAAATATACAAAACATCTAACATAAAGAAGTAATAAAATATTTCATTATAAATATGACCATTATAATAATTCCCTTAAATTAGAGGTTATGAATAGTATTAACTCCTAAATAATTTTTATATAAATTACATAATAAATAAAAAATTTATTAATTATTGGAAATAATAAATTTATTTATATGTAATGTATTTTAGACTTCAAAAAAATGTTTATTTTACAAATGTCTTTTTTTGATTTTTGTGAATGAAATTTATATTTAATTTCTATATAATTTATTAATTTTATTTAATATACAGAACATACTTTTTTAAATAATGATATAAATATTATCTGAATGTAAAATTTTGTGATTTTTATGAGAAAATTACTTTTTTATCAGATAGTGAAAGTACTTATTTTATTCAAATTTATGTTCTCATTTAATGTGCTTATAATGTCGACAAATTTTTTGTTAATATGAAAATTTCATATGTTTATTTTGATTAAAATTAATCAAAGTATGGTCTTTTAAATAAATTGTATACATTCATTTGGTATAAAAATATTTTTATACTTAAAAAGACATTTCTTTTTAAAAAATATTTTTCATCACGTTTGCTCAGTTTTATTTTATATAAAATTATTCCATATATTTTAATAAGATTATTATAAAAAAATTCCTTATATGGAAATAATGGCTGAAATGTTTGTAACATTTTCTCGTTATTTTGAACCATTATGAATAGAGACCTTACTAATTTTTTTCAACATAATATAGGTTAAATAGGGTAATTAAGGTTGATAAATGATAGGTTCAAAACAATTATTGTAACATAAATTATAATTTTATTTTATGGGTATATATCATACATAATCATCAATAAGATTAATATATGGAATTTTCCATTTTTTGTGATTTAGATCATTAAAATATATTATATAATGAAAATTCAAAAAATGCCTTTCACTTTATTTTATTATCATAATATTTTTTTAAATTTTATAGAAAGAGGATATATATGTCGTCGCACTATTTATTGTATAAATATTTCATTCAATGGAACAAAGAACCAAATATTTTAATGTTTAGTTTCTTGTAAATTAGGGACATAATAACAGAAAGCATAAATCACACATCTAATCCTTATGAAAGGATTAAACATGGGTATACCCTAAGATAAATTTAATTCAACTAATATCTAGGGGACACACATCAAAGGAAATGGGAGAGCATGATCCATGTTTGGTAACAGGAAAGTGAGGCATTTTGTATATGATCATGAGGCATATCATTAATAACATGAGGTATAACAATATACCATTATCAAGAGATCATGATGCATATCATGATAATAAGAACATGTAAATTACCACGTAAATGATTCTATGACATTTAAATGATACATTCAACATAATATCACTGAGGATTATCACTAGGGTGTCATAAACCAAAATTACAGAGGTTATTCATCAAGGAATCAGAAAATATGACATTTATAGAGATGAGTTATCTACCCAATGAATATGAGATCTATAATGGTGAACCATTAATATGTATTAATTTTACGTCATCCATGTTTAATAAAATAAATAATTTTTATATTAACTCAGGGATAATAATTTAATAGTTTAAAATAAAATCATTGAGTACGTATGTACCTAAAGGATTGACCATAACATCATTTCTGACCCATGTAAATAGAATATGGGTATTTTATGTGTAAATCGCTGAATAAAAGATTATATTAAAATATAAGTGAATACCCATATTAAAATAAATGGTTTGGGTATTCTAAATATATTAATTTCTCATATAAATGATAGAAATTGAGATGTAAATTCAGTAGCATGATAATTAAAAATTAAGGATTTTAACATGGTTAATATGAGATAGAATGAAGGTATCACAATGATAAAACATTATTTTAGTAGTAAGGGTATTTTGTAATTCATATGAAAAGAATGTAACATACCCTTTAGAAGTCGTACAGAAAAATGATTACATGAATAGAAAAGAAGATTAAGTGAATTCTCGTACCTTGAATAGTTGCTTCTAAATATTGAGGATAGACCCTTATGATCTTAAGGATGCCTTAGTCGGGAAACTTTGGTTGGAAAATTTTCTTGATCATCTTGAACGATGGATTATGAATGAATGTGAATGGTGAAATGGGTGGGTATTTATGGAAAAATTGGAGGAATTTTTTAATAATTTCTAAATATAGGACTTGGAATCTTATATGTGGAAAATAAAAAACAATTAGATTACCCATATTTATTCCACATGTTTTTGGAAAATTAAGTCCCATTTTATGATATTTTAATCTATTATAACTGAACAAAATTTTTTAATACTTCTTCGGTCATTGAAAAATATTATTTCCACTAAATAATGTTTTTAGAATTGAATTTTTCTTTTCAAACATCGGAAAATCACATATAGGTTTGGAAATTGATTTAAAGCTATTAAAATAATTAATATTAATAAAATAAATTATTTTAGTTCATGGATTGTGTTTATTTAATTATTACATAATTATGACAACATATAAAGTAAAAAAATATTGAAAACTAATAACTGTATTTTTACTATTCACGGAAAAATAATGATTTTAAAGAAATTATTAAAAAATTACCTTAATCTTGTTTTAATGTTAATATTTAATAAAAAATATTTATTTTATCAAATTAGATCTCTAAATATGAGAATTTTAACATTTAAATTAATCTAACCATATTTATTAAAATAAATAAATTTTTAAGACATTGGAATATTTATAAATCGTATAAATATTTTATACCATGTTAAAAAATTATTTAATTATTTATATTTACATATGAGTATTTTAATGCTATATTTAATTAAAAATTTATTATACGGAATACTTGAGTTTGTTATAAAAATGTATATATTTACTAAAAATAAAACTAAAAATTTATCAAATTTTATTTTAATAAAAAAGTGTTCCCAAAAATGGATTGATGAAATAAATATTTTACTTATACAAAGGATATTATAATTTATGTAACTATGTCCTTGATATGTATCCCCTAATTACACCCATGTGCACCCTATGGTTAAGGTGTTTGATGAAGGTAGTATCATGGGGTGTCTTGGAAAACATTGTATGAGTGGTAATTTACACATACATGAACTTCTCCCACAAGAAATTTCATTTAGGCCTCACTTTTAAAATATTGACATGGGATTGTTAAGGGGTTACCTCAAAAATTCTACCTCCCACGTATGTTCAGATAAATAGGATTCAAACGACCTTATTTTGGTGGTTAAGGCCATATTTTCTCCATTATGAATCAATTATCCATTGTCATTACTACTTAGAAACACTAATTATAATGGTAAAACTATTCTAAATGGGTATAGTTATAATTATCAAAAAGTACAATGTTTATATTAGACAATATTCATATTACTATTCCAATGGTCACATTTTTTCTAATATACACCACTTCATTATTTCACTAAATTTTCATTAGAATTCCTCCAAAAATATATTTTCAATTTCTATGATGTTTATTTGGTTAATAATATTATTTAATATTTATGTATTATTTTATAAAGGGGTTATGATTATAGAACATTGGGGTGATCCATATTTTCCCATTTTAGATTTTATATTTTATATAATTATCTAGTTGAGTGTTTTGAATTTTCAATTGTTTCAGAGCTGACTAATGTAATGATATTTATTAATTAGATAAGATCTCATTGGTTTTTGTACAATATTATATAACATAACTCACATTTTCATATGAAAAAAAAACATTTATAATGTCCAGGTCATTAAATTCATCACCTCTTAATAATTTCCATCCTTAAAATTTCAACTCATATTCTCTATTGAAAAAAGGTGAGGTAAATTATAGTTTTTTTATTTCTATTGGTTCCTTAGTCAGTTAATCATATTTATAGTTCACCCATAACACTATCATAAGTTTATTTTTCATGTTAAGTAGAAATTTATTTTTATGATCCAAGATACCCACTGGTTTCTCCACACTATAGAGTCCATGTGCCAGTTATACCACCACTCGATTCAGCACAAGTGATGGATCGGCAATATACATCCTCAGGAGTGATACATTAAATACATTATGCACTTAATATGGATTTGTTAAAATTTCTAACCAATGGGTTGTTACTCCTATATTATCATGGATTTCAATGGGGACATTATACCTAGGGCTAAGCTTCCCTTTCTTTCCAAACTGTACAACTCTCTTCCATGATGATATATGAAGGAAACCATTATATTCAACATCAAGATCCATTTCCCTTTAATGGTTGTAAACATAAATCTTCTACTAACTCTGAGTATCTTTTATATGTTTTTATATGTAAAAAACCATTTATGTCATATCTTATTGAATATTGGTCCCACTTATCTTTCTCTCACTAACTTCATCCTAACAAGTAATAGTTCTACATTGCCTACTTAATAGTGCTTCATTATGATTCATTTGAATACTTGATGATAATATTTTTTATATAAGAACTGAAATAATGTTATGTGTCGGTCTGATATAAAATTAATTTTCATTGATCATGTTCTCATCATGTCCTCATGTTTCTGAATAGTCCGTTCCAACTAGCAATCAGTTTAGTGGTGACAAGCAATACTAAAATTATATTCAATATTCTATGACTTTTAATGACTCTATAAGATTATAGATTTGAACCAATGATCAGAATAAGAAATTATTGAAAGTGGTCCCCATGTAGACCCACCAATTTCATTACATATATCTTAAAAAGTTGTTTAGGAGATAAATCTTCACGAATAACGATGAAATTGGTAGTCACAGTGATTTTATACACTATAACCAATATCACAATATTTACTTTGGATCTACTTAATATATTGGTGATGAAGTCTATAATTATATTTACCCTGTTCCATGTTGGTTTTGGTAGTGTTTTCAATACCCATTTATTAATTTGTTTCTCTGCTTTTACATTTTGACACACCTAGCACCTTATTGTATAGTTAGGAAACCCACTTTTCATATTGTCCCACTAATAATTATCATGATGGACCTTATAAATTTAATTTTTTAAAGGATTTATATCGAATGTAGATATATGTGTTTCATCCATTGGATCTTCTTTTATCTTCAGTATATATATGATAGATAGCCATTTATATAATTTTAATATATATTCCTGATCAATATTTTACTTAGGAAACATCCCATTTCTTACAATCTAGATCTCTTTTAGTATTAATGGATATTCACATTGAGATCTCATGCTGTTATATGATAATGATAGTTCATAAATCATTTAATATAGGATTGATTATGTTTCTTCCCTCGTAATTCCCTTATCCAACCTTACTAGGCCCCTAACCAATGGATTTCCATGAATCCTCATCATTTTCATAAAAATAGGGTATTACCTACTTAATTCATCATTGAATTTTCTTTCATTTTTGAGGTGATGATGAATTAAATAATCATATTAATTAATAAGTTCAAACTATCTCATTTGTATTGTCTTCAATTCCTTTTGATTTAATATATACTTTAAGCACTGTTGGACTGTGAATATATTATATTTCTCTATATAAATATACTTTCTCCATGTATTTAGAGAAAAAATAACCACTGCTAACTCCAGGTCCTTCATAGGATAATTCTTGTCATTAGTTGTAAACATCCAACATTCTTAAGAAATCCAAATATTTCTATTCATGAGGACACACCAAATAACATTCAAATTGAATCACAATTAATAAAAACTACTTATCTAATATAGGATAGTGTTAGCACATTTTTTTAGACAATATATTCTTTAATTATTAAAAATAATACTCACACTCTTTTATCTAGATTAAATTGGCCTTATTTCATGTTAACTGGGTTAGTGAATTATAAATTCATGAATAGTTTCTTAGAAACCTCTGATAATATATTTATAATCCAAGGAAGTGGTTTACCTCAGATATTGTTATAGAATGAGGCCACTTCTCTACAGCATTTATCTTGGAAGGGTCAACTAAGATTCCATCATTTGCTACAATGTTTCCCATGAATGAAAATATTTGTATCTAGAACGCAAATTTTCTGAATTTCAAAAATAGATAAAAAACTCTTATAATTATGAATACAACCATTTTATGATCATCATTGTCCTCGCAGATTTTTTAATATATCATAATATCATAAATGAAAACAACCATGAATTTATTAAGTTTTCCCTTAATGATTTTATTCATCATATCCATAAATAGAGTTGAAACACTGGTTATTCTGAAGAGCATAAAAACAAAAATATAATTCCTATATAGTTTTTATAAATAATTATTATCAATTTATTCTTTTATAACCCTCAATTTATGATACCCATATTAAAGGTCAATCTTGGAGAAGAATTGATCCCCGTGAAGCTGTCCAAGTAAATAATCAATCCTTGTGAGAGGGTTCTTATTATTCACTATAATATTGTTATGTTATCTATATTAAATCCATAGTTTCATTGATCCATATTTCTTATTTATAAGTATAATAGTTTCTCCCAAAAGAGACACAGATGGACAAATTAAACCCCTCTACATATGATCTTGAAGTTGTTTCTTTAATTCCTCTAACTTCGCAATTTCTATTCCATATGGGTTCATTGATATCATCTCGGATCCTGGTATAAGTTCAATAAATAAATCTACCTCTATTTCTGGGGGAGGTATATATGACACTTTAGGAAATACTTCAATGTATACTAGAACAATGGGTACATTTTCTATAATTACATATTCATTTTCTACACCCTCCCTACTAACCATTTCCATTACGAAGGCTATGGGAAGTGCTTCATGAAAACACTCAGTTTGAGATATATCTCCTTTAAAAAGAACTATTTTTTCCCATTAAATACCACTTAATTTTCCTTTCTCCTAAAATTTTTATCATCATTATACATTGATAGTGATCTCCTCCCTAGTATAGTGCTGAATTCTTCCAAGGGAATTACTACTAGATTTTCAATGAGATTTTACTCACCAAACATAATACAAGAGTTTTTATACATTGTTGATGCTCGGGGTAACATATCCAGGATTAGTTACTAATAAATATACTTCTAAAAACACATGAATTTATTCCATATTCCATAACAAATGGATGATATACATGAATGCATATAACTGAACTCATGTAATTTAATTCCTAAATTTGATAACAAAATGATTAAACTGACAACCACATCATTTTGAGCCTCCAATTTTTCCAGTGTGGAAAAAATTAATGACCTTGCTCCCTTGGCCTATTCTATGGTTGATGGTGGTTTCCCTCTAGTATACTCTGATTTGGAAGATATATTTACATGAAGAATTGGACTTCAATATGGGCTTGCACCATCTTCCCTTTTCCGTTGGTAATGAGATATTAAGGCTCCACCACACAACGAAAATTATGATCAATATTCCAATATCTTCTAATGTTGTATCCCTTTATAATCTTAAGAAATTATCTCCTTGGATGAATACTCCCAGATTTTTTCACAGTGGAATTATTACTTTATTTCCCCATATTCCATGAGTAAAATTATTCCAAGGATTTTTCTCTATTTTTCTATTCTTTTCATTCGACCTATGTGGCCTATAAGTTTCTCGAAAAACTAATTCATCCCCTATAGAAATATGCACTCTATCTTAAAAGCTTTCATAGTATTGAATTTCATAATTCCTCCACGTATGTGGTCTCATGCCACAAAATATTATATCAACCTTTCCCGTATGATCCACATAAATCTTTATGTTTGTTGATATATTCATGTAATTTTCATTTTAGAAATTCCAAATTATTTAATTTCATTCTAAATTATCTATAATAAATCATTCTCCAATTTTATTCTCATAAAATGGGAAAATATCATTCAAAAAACCATTCCCTGAACTCTTCCCGCACCATAACAAAAAATCTCTCTTCTTAACGTCATTTTTCTAAATAATATATATCACTGAACAATTTATCCTTATAAGTGATATATTTATTAGGTGAATATATCTATATTTGAATATAAGAGTGCATAAAAGAACATTTACATAGAGGTAATCTATTTTGTATCATTCAATGGGTCTGTAGATCCACTAAAATGGGTGGTCATTAATTCATAAAGGTCATTATAGAAAGATGTTCCCTTCAATGTGAATATAGACACTCAACATGATTTATGTTATTATTTATAACATGATATAATAGATTCCTAATCCTTATAATGTTTTCCACTCTATCTTCCATCACAGCTACAAAAAATCATTTTTTGTTTCACTCATTATATATGTATATCCTCCTATTCCCTGATATTTTTTAATAGAAGAAAACATTAATGATAAAAAATTAAATTTTAGGAATAGAATAATTATAAAAGATGTTTAATTATTAAAATATCATGTTTATATATCTTATTGATTGATATATTCTAAAATAGTCACATTTTCTATATAAAATTCATAATGATCTATAAAGATATTATGGTTTAAAAAACATATCGAGTGGGAGTGTCAAACCAAGTCTGCAGAAAGGCCTATTGTTGTGCACTGATTTCTAGTCGATTTTATCCCAATATAGTTCTTTCTGGTTTGTTACCCCAAGTAATATCTATGTTAGATCCATATTCATGTGTTGTATCTAGATAGGGATTTATTTTCTTAAAAACCAATTAGTAAAGAATTTACATAAATTCATTGATATTTTCCTTCAATTGAGACTAATCCCTAGGTTTTATTATAATATTTTCTCACTTTAATCCCCTCAAATAACTAAACAATCCTCTTATACTATCTATGTTACCCCAACATTTTATTATATAAACTTTTCATTACAGGGAACAAAACATGTAATCCATTCATGTTTAGTTTCTTAAAATTAGGAACATAATACAAAAGAAAAAAATCTTGTAATATATATGAAATCATTCTTCATCAGTTCACCATAAGTTTCTTTTAATGAGTCTCATATCCTTAGAACACACATCAAATGAAATTGGTAAGAATTTTCCCATTAAGGTAATAAAAAGGGATATATTAAACATGTGATCATGAAGCATATAAATAAGAACATTATGTATAACTATATAACATGGTCAAGAGAACATCATGAATGTCAAAAACAAAAAGGACATGAATCTCAACATGGAAATTTCTAAACAATATTAAATTGAGACATTCATAATTATATAACCAAGGTTTATCAATAACGTTTCATAAATTAAAATTACCATAGATATTCAACTAGGAATCAATAAACATGTCATATCTATATATTAATTCTTTAATAAATGAATTCTACTACTATTTGGGTTGAACATTATTTTTAATTAATATCATGTGAGCCAAATTGATCATAATAAATCATTTATTCAATAACCCAGGGAGAATGATCTACGGGTTTAACATACAAATATTCAGTTTGTGAGTGCTTAAAAGATTATCCATGACATCGTTTTTATCCCACATAAAGTAAATGGTTTTTTTTTAATTTAAATACCCAGATAAATAAATTATTCTAACATCCAAGTAAATTATCATAGATAAAGAAGGTTTTTTTATTAACAATATATGAATTTCTTATGTAAAAGTGTGAAAATGAGAAGTAAATTCAGAAACAAAGATGGGTTTCAAACATGGATTTTTTTCGTTAATATGATAGAGAGTTAAGGTCCCCCATTGATATAACCATATTCAAGAAGTAAGGGTATAATAAAAACAAAAAATAAAAGAATTTAGAATTCCCTTAAGAAGTCGTACACAAAAAGGATTACTTGAATAGAAATGAAGATAATGAGAATTCACTTATGATGAATATTTGCTCATAAATCATGAGGATGAGACCCTATGGTCTTAAAGAACCCTTGGGGGATAATTTTTATTTTAAATGACAATAAATTCATGGAGTATGGATTATGATTTTTGGGGACAAGTGAAATGAGTTTGTATTTATAGAAAAAGTGGAACAATTATATAATAATTTCCAAATATAGGTTTTGGAAATAATGGATGTGGAAAATAAACCCCAATTACATTACCCATGGTTTTTCCCATGGTTTTAGAAATTTGAGTAACATTTTATGATAGTTTAATCTATTAGAATAGAACAATATTTTTTAATACTTCTTTAGTCATTCATAAAAATATTTTCCGCAATATAATGTTTTTTAAATCAAAATTCTCATTTCAGACATTAGAATGTCACTTCTAGGCTTGGAAGTAAATTAAATTATATTAAAATACATAATATTAATATGATAAAAAAAATTTAGTTCATACATTATGGTTTTTTAATTATTACATAATTATGTCATAAGTACGATGTCATAAAACCTACCAAAAACCTAAACATTACTTTTTCAATTCAGTGAAAAATAATCTATTTTATAAACTTATATGAAATTGAATCTAACATAATTTTAAATTTATGATTTTAAATTTATGATTTATCTTATTAGAATAATTATATAAATATTTGAATTTATATTTTAAAAAAACATTCATATTTATTAACAATTATGACTTTATAAGAGAGAGTAAAATTTATAACAATTATAAGAATTTTCTATGAAATTATAGATTTAGATTATCATTTATATTTTAATAATAGTGTTTTAAATGAATATTTCATTAAGAAATAAATTATTCCAAATACCTGAGATTATTATAAAAGTATGTATATTTTCTCAAATTACAATTAACAATTTATCAAATTCCATATTTTTATACAAAATTATTCTAAAAATGGGATAAATAAAATAATAATTTTATTCATACATAGGGGATTAGAGTTTATATAAATAATACATAAAAACAATACCACTGATTAAACATGTTTATTCTATAAGGGTAATGTTTGTGGTCATGGTAATTTTAGGGGGTGACTCATCTAACCTTGACTGGGTGGTAACCGCCACTAACTTAAACTTCTCTAGTATGTGATATCATTCAAGCATAAATGTTTGAATCTAGTATTGGGATTGGACAATGGTAAACTCCAATAACACTACCTCCCTATAATGATATTAAAAATGTGCTTCATATAGCATGAATCTATGGTTTTAGGCCTTCATTTATACTTTTTACATTAATTATCTATTTTCATTAATACTTATAAAAACTAATTATATCAGCATAGTTATTACAAATGGCTATATTTAAAATTGTAAAATAGAAAAATTTCTAGTTTGACTATTGTAAATATTTGAACAATGATCATATTATTATTCAATGGTCATAATTTACCCTAAAATACCACTTCATTTTTTCACTCAATTTTTATTACAATTCATTTTATCGTTATATTTTTATATTTTATGCGGTTGGTTTTTTCACAAATATTTTTTTTAATTTATATAGTGTTGTACATGGGGGAGATGAGACTATTAGGTTGAGGAAATAAATACTTAATCATTATATGTTTGTATTAGATATTCTTTTTCCAGTTGTAATTATTTTAATTTTAATGGGTTTTGTGTCTGACTTGTATAGTGATATTTATTAATGACATAAGGATTTCTTGATTTTTGTATAATATTATATAATATGACACAAATTTTAATTGAAAACATAAATAATTTAAAATGTTTGGGTCATTAATTCTTACCCCTTTATATATTTAATCCCTAAAATTTCATCTCATGTTCTTAGATTAAAATAGGTTAGGGTACTTCTTTTCCATCATTTCCTCTAGTTTCCAAGTTGCCTCATCATACATATGGTTCATCCACACATATAGACATGTTGATTTGTCTTGTTGTGTATTTTTTTGTCTCTATAGTACAATATATCAATATATTTATCCTCATAAGAGATGTCATGTTCTAGTTTTACCACCTACAGATTTAATAAATGTATGGTATTAGGTGTATACTTCCTAAAGAGATATACCTGGAATGCATCATGTAATTGAACTAAATTTAGTGAAAGTTAGAGTTCACATTACACTTCTCCTATGTGATAAAGAATTTAAAAGGGGATAATTTACCAAGTTATAATCTTCCCATTATATCCAAACCACATGACTCTCTTCCATGGTGATATATGAAGGAAAATTTTGCCTCCAACATCAAACTCAAAGTCCCTTCAACAATTTTCACAATAACACTTCTACCAAATATCATCATTATTTATATGTTGTTGGATGGAATGAACTATGTCTATAATATCTTCAATAATATTATACCCTAGTTTAATTTTATCACCAAAGTCAACCCAACAGTTAGGAACCCTTCATCGCTTCCCATATAGAGTTTCATAATATTTCGTTTTATTAAACGATTGGAATGTTTTGTTGTATGAGAACTCAACTCATTGGATTTATTAGTCCCATACAACATTAAATTCCATTGAGGATGTTCTCAGAATGTCTTCAAGTGTCTAAATAGTCCTTTAATACATTCCATATATTGGTGGGTGAAATATCAAACTAAATATCAATTCAGTATTCATGTCAAGTTGAAGACTTATTTATAATTTATATGTGATCCTTTGTTCTTGATCATATATGATTGAAAGAAGACCCCCATGCATCCTTATAACTTCTTTTATGTATATATTGACCAGTTTTCGATGAGATAAATATTTTTGAAATGTAATGAAATGATATTTCATGGTGAGTCAATACACCAAAAACTCTATCATATTGTTTCCATTCAGTGTTCTTGGGAGACATGTGATGAAGTCTATAGTGATATTATAACACTTCCATGTTAATATAGGTAGTGGTTCCAATACCCATTAAGTAAGTTGTCTCTCCATGATAACTTTTTGACACACCAAGCTCCTTGTATTATATTCAGAAACCTCCTTTTTATTTTGTCCCACCAATAATGATTATGAAGGTTCCTATACAGTTTAGTGCTTCCAATATTTATAGTGAATATAGTGTTATGTGCTACATCAATCTGAAAATTTTTTGTCTCAAGGATATATTAGATACATACCCTTGTACTAAATTACCCTACATTTATTTATCTATATTGAACTTAGTAAATTTCCCAGTCATTATAGTCTCTACCTTCTTTTGTATCAAATATCTTTCATTTGAGCTCTCTTGATCTTCTATAGAAATGATTATTAAGAAATAATTTGGGATATGATTGATGATATCCCTTATATTGTCATTACCATGTCAAAACATACTAGTTACATAATCAATGGATCTCCTTCATTTTCATTATTTCCTTCTCAAAAGGGTCATTCCTACTTAATGCATCCCAAATATTTTTTTCTCTTCACGGCTGGTGTTGAATTGAGTAGTCATAGTATTTGTGAAGCTCCAAAAAACTGTATTATCTCATGTGCAATTAATTTTTCATGAATATATAATTCAAACACTTGTAGTCTGTTTATATATCACATTTCTCCACATAAAGATATTCCCCGATATCATCCTAGAAAAAATCACTATAGGTAACTCCAAGTCATGCATCGCATAATTCTTCTTATGGGGCATTAAATATTGAGAAGCATAAGAAATCACCCTATCATTTTGAATGAGGATGAACCAAATAACTTTTATTGATTAATCTTTATTAATTTAAAATACTTCACTAAAAAAGTGTATATTTAACAACAGTGCTAAACCAATCTCTTCATCAGTTCTGGGAAGCATTCTTCATACACCGTTTTCTAGTTAAACATAGTAACATTTTGAGTT
This sequence comes from Viscum album, assembly GCA_963277665.1. NCBI lineage: Eukaryota > Viridiplantae > Streptophyta > Magnoliopsida > Santalales > Viscaceae > Viscum > Viscum album. The sequence continues at coordinate 1,025,160,054 of OY728143.1, forward strand.
TACTTGGTTAGTGGATTAGAAAGCTGTAATTATTTTCCAAATCTCCTATAATATCCTACTAAACCAGTGAAGTACTGAATCTTTATTATTATTTTTTATGAGGCCACTCTTCTACAGCCTTTTTCATAGACATTTCAATTAAGATTTCATTATTGGTCCCAAAGTTACCCAACATTGCAACTTGTTGTAATAAGAATTCAAATTTTCGTAAATTTCCAAATAGATTATCCATCCACAATTGTTTCATTAAAACTCCAATATGATTCTCATTCTCCTCATGAATTTTTTAATATATCATATTATCATCAATAAAAACTCCCAAGAATTTATCGAGGTAGTAATTAAATACCTTATTCAAAAAAACCAAAAATATAGTGTGAGCATTATTCTATAGTAAGGGAATAACGAAAACTTATAATTACCATATCTTTTATAAGGTGAATTTGGAATATCATCTATGTTCATACACAATTAAAGATACCCATATTGGTGGAGAATTGATCCCAAAAATGCTAGTAAAATAAATCTTCAATCCCTGAAAATGGTAGTTGTTCATCATAGTGATCTCATTTTGTCCTCTATAACAAATGAATTACCACATTGATTCTTTCTACTTATTTACAAAAGGAATAGGTTCTCTCGAGGGAGAAACACTTTTTGAGATAAATACCTTCTCAAAAATATCTTGATGATGTTTCTTTAGTGACTCTAACTCCACATCTTCCATTATATATGGGGTCTTCAATATCAGCATGGATCCTAATCTAAGTTCAATCGAGGACTCTACCTATAATTTTGGTGGAGTTCAAGCTATGTATTTAAGAAAAACGAAAATGTGTTCTAAAATAACCAAGAAATTTAATATATTTACACTTTCACTTATTTATCCTAATTCATATATCATGTCTATAATTAAGGCTATGCAAGGTTATTTTAGACAAATATCAGGTTGAGATATCTCTAATTTTAAAATAACTCTGGGATATTCTTTAAAGATTAGAAAATATTCACTTAAACTATACATAATATAATCATTAAAATTTCAGATTCATTCGATTCCTATTATATTTTTTAATTCCACAATGGGAATGACTACTCGATTTGTGATGTGATTATACTCGATAAAGTTAAAAATAGAGTTTTTATACAATATTGATGCTAGGATAATCCCTCTATGAGTCTTGAATAATAAATCTATTTATATAGTTTTGTTTATTACTTCTGTATTCTTTATAAACATTTATGAAATAATGTAATGGATACACTATAATAAAATAATTCTAGATTTGAGATCATAATGATTGTAACATCCACCACATCATTCAGATCCTATAATTTAGCAGTCATGATTTAAAATGCCCAATATTTATCCAATGGCCTATAATGAGGTTTATGGTGGTTTCCCTCCATTATCAAATGATTTTTACATTTATTGGAAATGTTCCAAATCTATCCACACAAGAAACATTAAGCTTCAGGCTCATCCTATAACATCATCCCATTATTTTTATGTTGAAAAGTTGAGGATTCCCCTCACGATGATGGTACTGAGCTATATTCCCATATCTTCCAAAATGATATAAGTTTATACTCCCATGAAAGTAGTTCCTCATATACATCTTCCCATATTCTTTCATGTTGTATATTTTTCTTTTTTTTCCCTCTTCCTTGATCAAGATTCTTACCTAGGTTTTGGATTTATTTATCTATTTTATCATTCAAATTATGTGACTACTACATCTCTAAAAACTCAAATATAACCACCATAGAACTCCACACTGTCTCTTCATAGATTTCATTGTCATGATTTGATAAATTCCTTTCAATATGGGTTCTCAATCTGCTAGAGAATCTATCAACATTTCCCTTAAGATCCATCAAAAATATAGAATTGTATAAATAAATTCTTTTGAAGTTAAATTTATATATTCCCACTTATTAATTTTCTTATAATCACCTCTAGGAATTATTTTTACATGTTTTTAAATCTAATGGGGAAAATAATTATTGAAAAATATTCTCATAAACTCTCCCCAGTCCATAGCATCAGTATCCCTTCTAGGATTCAAGTTTTTAATTAGTTCCCACCACTGTTCAAATTCTCTTTCTAAGTGGTATACTTATATAAAGAATATATATAGCTCTGAATATAAGATTATAGAAAATATGTTTTTGATAGAGGTAATCCATTTTCAATAGTCAATGGGTAGGTATATCCAATAAAAAATAGAGGTCGTTGACACATGAAGGACTTAAATGAAAGTTGTTCCCTTCATGGTGAGTACAAGAATTCAACTTTATTCGAGTTATTATTCATAAATCGATATAAATGTCCCATAATCCTCATGAATTTTTCTATTTTAGATTCTATTTGATGTCCATCAGTGCATCGTCTATTTCCCTAATCGTTTACATGGTTCCTCCTATTTCCTGCCATTTTATCTAAAATAGGAAAACCTTAATGAAAAGGATTTAACATTTAGGAATATTGAAATAATAATTTTATTTTATGTCATAAAACATCACACTTATATATTTAATTTTTTAATATTCTCTAATAAAAATTAAATTTTCTATATATATTTCATAATGGTTCATAAAAATATTATGATTAACTAAAAATATCCCCCAAGAATGTGAAACCAGTTGTGCAACATATCCCATTACCATATACCATTTCTTGATCAATTATATATCAATAAAAAAAATTCAGGGTCATTACCCCTATGTACATATATGAAAGATCTATATCCACTTGTTGTATCTAGATAAGGATCTCATTGATTGTTAACAACTGGCTTAATACTTCACAAATATTCCATGATTTACTTCAAAATTTATACTTATCCCTTCAGTTCTAAAAAATATTTCATGTTCAAAATCCCACAAATAATTAAATCTCCCTCCCAAACTAACTATGGCATCATATATTTGATTACATAAAATTTTAATTACATGGAACAAAACACGAGATCTCAAAGAGTTTATTTTACTAGAAATTAAGAATATAATATGAGATAAAATAAAATATTATTATAATCCACGTTAAAAATTATTAATGGGTTCAAAATAGGTGATTCATACAATGTCTCATATCATGTGGGCATACATTAAATGAAAGGGGTGTTCATGATCTCAGTAATGGAATAAGTGGGGGAGTTATTTTGCTTATGATCGTGATGCATATCAATAAAAACATGAGGTATAACAATATGACATGGAATAAATAACAAGAGTCATATCATAATGAAAATAACATGAATCATAACATTTAAATTTTGATAAAACATTTATATGATACATTCATAATAATATCACCATGTTTTATCACCAAGGAGTCATAAATCAAAATGACCATGGTTATCCACCAAATTATCAAAAAACATGTCATATTTATAGGATAATTATTTAACCAATTAATTGAATCACTATTTAGGTGATCCCTTCATATATATTAATTTTCTGTGATCCACATTGATCATAATAAAACATTTTTCAATAATATGAGGAAAATATTTTATAGATTTCAAATAAATGCATAGAGTATAAATTCTTTTAAAGGCATGACCATAAAATCACATTTAAAAGATGGATTGAGAATGTGCGTTTTTAAATGAAAATACCTAAATAACTTAATTATTTTAACATATAGGTGAGTACAAATAGATAAATAATTAGTTTAGTAATTCAAAATTTAAAAATTTCTTACATAAAAGAGAGAAATTGAGAAGTAAGTTCGAAGCATGAAGAGATTAAAACCTGGATTTAGAAATTATTAATATTATATATAATGAAGGTCTATAATTTATGAAACAATATATTAGAAGTATGTATATCATAAAAATACAAATAAAATAATGTTGAGTAATCTTTAAAAGTTATATAAAAATGATTTTATTAATGGAAATGAAGGTAATGAGAATTCCCTTACCTGGAATGTTTTCTCTGAAATCTTAATGATGGAACCATAGTGAATTAATCTAACCTCATGTGAAGATATTTTAGAATAAAAATGACCAGAAAATTATAGATTATGGATTGGGAGTGAGGGAGAAATGTTAAATGTTTTATTATTTATAAAAAATGAATAAATTGGATAATAATTTCCAAATATTGGTCTTAGAAATCAATGTTGTAAAAAATAAAACCCATTATATAACCCATCGGATTCTCTCATGTATTTGTACATTTGAGTCATGTTTTGTGATATTATAGTCCATTTTATATGAACACCAAGTATTAATACTTCTTCAGTCATGGAAATGTACATTTCCCACAAAATAATGTTTTTTAAATGAAATTTTCTATTTTCGACTTTGGAAAGTCACATATAAGATAGTAAATTATTTAAAAGATATTATAATATGTAATATGAATAAAATATAATAATTTAGGTCATGAATTTTTGTTAATTAATTATTATATCATTATAAAATATATATGAATTCATAAAACATACTGAAAACACAAAATAGTATTTTCTACTATTCACTAAAAATTATAATATTATAGGGAAGTCTCAAAAAAATAGTCTAACCTAATTTAAAGGTGATGATTTAAAATGAAATATTTCTTTTATCATTATTATATATATATGTGCGTGTGATAATTTTATCTTTTAAATACAAAAATCATTGTTTACTGAAAAACAACACTTTTTAAGACATTATTTAATTTATGAAACTATTAAAATTTTCCTAGGAAATTAGAAAATTATTTTATCAATTATATTTAATTAATGGTGTTTCAATATATTATTTCATTAAAATTTATTACTCCGAATACCCGAGTTAATTATAAAATGGTATTTATTTTTTACAAATAAAATTATCAAATTATCAAATTATATTTTATTAAAGAAAATTATTCTTAATATGGGATTAATGGAATAACAATTTTATTTATAGAAATGATATTTCACTTTAAGTAACAAATTCATATACATGTAATACCTAACTACAACCACGTACACCCTAAGGGTGAGGTGTGTGATGGTTGAAGCTTCGCGGTGTGGCATGGCTAACATTGACTGAGTGGTAATCTTTTATTACCTAAATTTCCCCTGTATGAAATTTAATTCAATATTAAATTGTTTAATCTAATAATGGTCTTGGTCTAGGGTGCACCAAGTGATTCTAACAACAAAACATGGTCTTAAAAATGGGTTTCAAACGGAATGACACTACAGGAAGAGGACATCGTTCTCATTTCTCTATCAATTATCCTTTTTCCTTACTACAATAAAAACTACTTATAAAAGTAAATTATAACTAAAGGGTATACTTAAAATGGTCAAATAGATATATATTTATATTGAACAATTATCAAATAGAAGAAATTTCTATATTACTATTTCAATGGTCACATTTTTTCCATTAAAAATAGATTTATTCTTTTACTCAATTTTCATTAAAATTACCGCTAATGTTATATTTTCAATTTATAAGATGTATATATTTTCAGAAAAATACTTTTGAAAAATGACTAATATTCTGGAAAATATAAATTATTATTAATTTTTAGTGGTGAAATAAACACCTTAAAATCTTATTCAATGTTTATGCAATAATTATTCAATTACAATAAAATTATAATAATGTGATCAAAAAATGATTTAAATGATATTATTTCAAATAGTCATTATGATCTATATTTTTTGTAGATGAACATTAAATATTATAGAGTATTGGATGCATTTTATACAAATTTTTCTATTTTATTGTAGTAGTATAAGTCAAAATAAAGGAATTGTTCCATAATTGACTTTAATGATATTTTATAGTGCATTATAGTTTATTTAATTATTAAAAATTCTTAGAAATATTATATTATTCTCAGTGAATTGGATATAGTTTATGAAATTAACCATGGCCTATTTATGGTCTTTTCATTTCTATACTAACTATATAAACCAATTAGGATTAAAAATCATTGATATGACTATATTTGTCAAAATGGTTAACAAATGGTTAAAAAATATAATGTTAAAAATGTGATCCAAACCATTCAAAATATTATTTTATGAGAAAATTTAAAATCATAATTATTTTATATTTTAATCACATCCACACATATACCTTTGTCGATATAAATTAATTTATATTAATTTAATATTTTATTAAATTCCAAAAGATCTCATACCCTCTCTTATAAGAGGGAACCCCTTCATCTTATTTCATCACACATCAATACGAATTTTGATCTGTCATAACCATACCAAATAACTTTATAACATCCCACTACTCATTCTAGAGTAAATATTTGTTTTCATAACACCAACCTTAAATTGATTAATGTTTAATGAAAATGAGGTTTTATGATGAAGATTCACAGTTCTTAACTGAGGGTTTTTGTTATATTTATTCTTATTAGTCTATAAAATATTCATTAAAAATGTTGAGATAATATACAAAAAATTCTACCATGTAAATTGGTGTTTTTAAATTAATTTCATAGCATATATACACCTTCTCTTCTATAAAATGATAAATAAAACAATTTTTCATGTATAAGGTGAACTACCACCACACAAATTGATGTAATTTGTTAACCATAACCATCTCTCATATATGGTTACTATAAAAAATATATTTTTATTCACGAAACATTTATAATTATTAATATTTAACATATAACATTTATACATAGATTTCCTATCATTGAAAAATTATAATGGAATTCAAGCGTACGTGTGGACTAACACTTTTAGGAAGCGAACTAATTAATTTACCATCACCACATAGAATGGATGATATATATATTTTTTTATTTATATTCAAAACAAATAATATTTTATTTATGATATAGGGATAATTATAGAAATATAAAATGACCCATACCTTCATTCTATAATGTAGTTCATTTTCCGTATCTTTTTTTCATATTGGTTTTAAAATAATAATTGATTTATAAAAATCATAAATATTTTGTTATAATTGTTATGGAGATGATACAATTATTACACCTTAATAAAATAGACATCACCCAGAAGCTATTATCACATTATGAACTAATTGTTCTCTAAGTATATGACATATTTATAAATGATTAAAAAATGAAAATTTTCATTATGATAAATTAATTAAAAGGATTAATAACAATTGATTAAACATCATAAATATTTTTATTAATTGAATAATTTATAGGATTTTATTATACATGTATTAAATAAATATATAGAAATTATGGACTCAAGGTAATGTATTTTATGTCAATTTTAATTCATTGAGATGTATTTTTTTGTTATGATCCAAAAACAGTAATTATGTTTACATGATTCTTATTTTTAATTTCACATAATTAATCCATAATAATCCATCATATTTTATATTGTAAATAAAATTTATTATTTCGTGTTTATGTTATATGAATGTAACCAACTCAGATAGGGTTTTTGAAAAAAAAACTTCATTTCATTGGGTTATTAATATTTTTCATTAATCTTATTATGGAATCATTATATGTGATATGATATCTAAGTTTTTTTTTCTATATTTACACATTATTGTTTTGTATTTTTACACCTAATTGATACATTTATTAATTCTCAATTTAAGGATATGTGTGTGTAATTGACATTAATTGCAAATAATATTTCGTTAGGACATGTATGAACATATATTATTTTATGAGATGTATTTACTACCCATTTTAATATGTGATATAATTAATCTTATTATGTTCATGGTATTTGAAGTTTCCTTTCATGTTATTCAATTATGGGTCTTGTTATATAAAACCTACCATGTGTAAAGTCGTATTGATACATTCTCTATTATTTTAGATATTGTTTATGATCAATGTTCTTTATGGGTGAACCATATTGTATATTTTGTTGAACAAAAAATTGTATATTTTATTGAACCATATATTTTTTATTCTTTTCTTCTTATAAATTATTTTTACCCATTTAATTCAAATTTATACCTATACTGATTAACGAAAAATCAAAAAATGTTGTTTTTATGTAATATTAGACTTGTAAATTCCTTATCATCCATATAATGTTTCCTAAAATAAATTAATATTTTTTTAACATAAATGATTTCGTAAATGTTTTTTACATTCTCTCTCACATTCTATAAAATATTTTTAAAAACAACATTTCTAAATGTTTTTTAAATGTTTCATTTCATTCTATTTGCAAGATGTTTGAAAAATAATTTTTTTTAATGATTACAACATGCAAGGATTATCTCACCATCATCACAATTATATTATTTTAAGATTAAAATATAATTATTGTTGTTCATTTTAAAAGAAAATTATTTTCAAAATATTTAATTATATTTTAATTTATAAAATACTTTCTCAAAGTGAAAATGGAATTTTCATCAAGATTGATTTTAAGGACCTTTTAATGGTATTTCAATTAAACAATGTAAAAAATATTTGTTTTTAGTTATAAACCAATGGAAATATTTTTTTAATGATTGAATCATCATTTATTTTAAGAATGTGTTATGATATTTTAAAATATATTGTCAGAGAACCCATTTTAGTTCTACTGGTTAATCATGATATTAAATGAATAATGGTTTTTCCAATGTAATTTATCATGAAATGGAATAACTATATAATTTATTAATATTATAGTTCTTGTAAATTGATTCTTGATTATGGTTGGTTCCATTATAAACAAAGGAGGGGTGGTTCTATTATAATTGATGGGTGGGTGGTCACATAACAACCAAATATGGATGTTTCCATTATATCCCTCTAATACATTACCAAAATGTTATGTTTGTACATTTACTATGAGGTTTATTCTAGGAATAACCATGACTATTTTTTTACTGTAAGTATGATAGTTTTCCCAATTATAATTTTAGTGTTTATTACATGTGAGCCATGATGCTTCTTCTAAATATAATATTGAATGTTATTCAATATGAAATACTGAGGTGAAACAGACTCCACAAGTTACATATATTCTTTATCTATGATGGATATGAATTATAAATGTTTTCATTGACCAAAAGTGACATCACATTTATTCTGATTTTTTTATATTGACTCCATATTTTATTTAAGATTTATTACTTTTTTCATGATTTATAATCCAATTATTGATGGATATGAATTCCATTATATTATGCTCTCGAGTTATGATTATGTCTTCATTCTGTTACTCTCATCTTACACACAATACTGACATTAAATTTTTCAAACTTATGTTAACTCTTATAGAGAATTTGAGCATACCCTTCTTGTGTTTCGTTTACCCAAGGATATAAATAATGATGAAAATTTAATTGAGTCTAAACAGGATACATAGGTGAAGAAATTTTTGAAATGTGTTAACGACATAAAATAGTTGATGAAAATATAGGTATAATGGAAAAAATACCCTCATTATGTCATGAGTTATTTTTATGTAATAGTTTCAGTTAATTTCCTATAACTCTAAACCTAAATGATCTTTGGTTACATAATTTACCCAATACATCATTTTGATGTTATAATGTTTGGATGAAAAAACTTCACATTTATATGTATAACGTAAAAAAACTAAATTTTATGTTTTCATCGACATATCTAAGTGTGGGGGTTTGGGGTTGTTATAGCTAGTATCAATGTTGGTTTTATACAACATTGGTGATTATGATGATTTAATTTTAGATTTACTTATATGTTACAGATACTATCATGAATTTATATTTGTAAGGATGATCATTTTTTCAATGTCCCCTTTTTTATTTATTACGTGAGGAAATTTTTAGGTGACTAATTTTTTGTTATGAGGTGTTTGATTAGTTTGAGGTACATATAACCCTTAGGTTTAACATATGGTACAATTTCTATATATTTTCACTATTTTAGAAACCTTATTCTAATGAGCTAAATTGAATATTATGCACTTTTATTAAATGAATGTATAATGAATCATGTATTGGAATTATAAAGGATTTTATTATTTTATATTTTGATAATTCAGTTTATTTTTGGAAATGGATACCATATCTTTGTGGATTATATGATTATAGAATATAAATTTCTAGTATTAGGATTTAAGAATTGTTTTTATTATTTAGATATAATAGTTAAATTACAATGGAATAAAATGTGATCAAATCATTCTAATCATTATGATTCAATTTTAGTATGGAATGTTTTAATGAAATATAAGCTATGTTATTTATTAATTGTTAAATATTGAACATGGGTTGTTATTATGGTTGATTTATATGTTATGGTTTTATTTTTTCATTTTAATGCTTATTAATTTTTTCAATTATCTTATCTTATTGTATCAATTTAATTGTTTTAATCTCTAAAGAACGGTGCAATATATTCTTATAATTTTTTGAATTATGTGATAAACTATAATTCAATTTTAGTGCTTTGGGTATAAAAAATTGATCTTTATTACTCATAATTTAATGAAACAAATAATACAGTTATGAAAGTTGATTACTGTTTTAATTTATATTTGGTATGTATGTGTATTTCATTATGATCATAGGTTATATGGTAAAGAATTCCTAAAACCTATGAGAAGGATCTCAAAACAAAAAATTCATTATTTTACCTTTATTTTTGATGAATTGATGATATATTTACCCATCAATGGTATATTATTTTTTGGTTGTAAATATTCTCTACACCATATTCTCTATCACTCTCTATTATTACATGGTTTTTGTTTTTTTCTTCCTTGTCCATATTTTCAATTCCCACTAATGTATCTTCACTCTATGATTTTGTGTTTTTTTCTTCCATGTCCATATGAATTGATGGTATTTTTACTCTGTATTAATGTATTTTGAAAAATACCATTTTGTATTGAAAATTGTGTATAATATTAAACTATTTAAAAAGTAAAATTCTATTTTTTATTATGTTTAAAATGTAGTTAATTCATTTCGATTAAAAATATTTCATTTACCATGTTCAAAATGAACATTATAGTTGAATTTTTTTAAAAACTAATTTATATTTAAAATGTATTTTTCTAGAAAACAATATATTTCAACACATTTTTCCAGATTTTTTTAAATTAAAATCTACTACTCATATAAAATAAATTTTAATAATTGGATTAAAATTTGGAAGTCAATTTTTCCAAATTTGGTAAATAGTCCCAATTATTTTCAGACATTAGGAATTTTATCCTTTGATTTTTTTGTTAACTTATTAAATAGTAATTTAGATAGTTAAGATTATAAAAATTAGAGCGACTAAAAATTTTCCCAAATTTGTTACATAATTTTTTATAGTATTATATCTCATTAATAGTCATAAAAAAATCAAAAAATTAGTCCTTTTTCAATTTATCCATGGTTTTAATCTTTATAAAATTTTATATAATGAAAAGTCAAAAATGTCATTCTCTTGGTTTTATTATTTATAAAATTCTTACAATTTGAAACAAAATGAGGTTACATTCCAATATAAACTATAATTACAATTATAAATGATTTTTTCTGATTAATTCATTTTTAATTTGTAAGGATGAACTGATTACATTAAAAACTTACGAAACAATAATGCACTATTTATTAAATTTTTAGAAAATTAAAATTATGGATTTTAAAAATGTTAAAAATAATTTCATTTGAATGAATATTTGTATTCCACAATTTTTGTAGACAAAAATGGAATATTATAGACATTTTGATTTATTTTATATGAATTAAATTCTTTTATTGTACTATTTATAGTCAAATAAATGAATTGTTCCAAAATTAACATTAATTATGTTTTATAATATATAATATTTTAATAAATGATTCAAAATTACGAAACACAAATATTATCTTCATACAAGTGAATGGTATAGGGTTGATGAAATAAATCATGGTCCATTTATTCTCTAATTTACATTTTATATTAACTATATTAAACCCATAAGACTAAAAGACATTGACGTTGTCACAGTTTCCAAAAGGGATAGCGAAGGTTTAAAACAGAAATATAATGGTAAAAGTATAATCCAAGAATATCCAAATATTAATATATTGGAGTATTTTTACTCCACCAAACATTATCTTATAATATTTAAAATTTTATCCATTTGAAGGTAAAAATTAATTTATAATATTTTTTCATTTTAATAAATTCTGAAAGTGACCTCCCACTCGAATATGAAATAACACCTCTTCTTCTCATTCTATCATATCAAAAGAACCATTTTTTCAACAAATACCTGAAAAATAGATTCCTAAAACCCTTATTTAAATTATATAGGTATTATTCTTGAAATAATACAAATTTTATAGGAATTAGGTTTTAAATAAATGGTTGTTGTCTAATAAAGAGGTATGTAGTTTAACTGAGAAATTTCATATTATTTATTCTTCCACCAAATTAAAATGTTATCCAATAATGATCTAAAAATATCAACAGTATTTACCTTATACTAGGATGTTATTGTTTTAATTTAATAAACTATTTATATATCTTCTTCCATTAAATGGGAAATGAAACCAATGTTCTTGTCTATGGAATACTACATCATCGCGAATATATGCAATTAATTTTCAGACACTATAATTCAAAGAAGGTTATGATTATTTAATTAATGTTTATATATGATATTCATGAAATATTTATCATTATGAAAATATAATATATCATTTACTTTATTTCCTATCCATTCACTCAAAAATGATAGTATTGTTCATATATACATGTGGACTACCACCTCCACGAAGAAATGCGATTCGTTCTTCATCACCAACTCAAATGGTTAATATATTTATATATATATATCTGTGTGTGTGTGGTTTTTATAATATAATTACCATTTTATAAAGAAACAATAATACTAACATTTTTTCCATAATGATTTTTGTAAAACTGAAATGTTACTCATGTGTCTATAAAATCTACAATATCCATGACTGTTACTTGTATTGTTTTTCGTAATCCTAATTCATGATTTGTTTTAAAAGTATAATATAAAAATAAAAATAATATTTATTTAAATATTATTATTGAAGATATTTTGTGAAAATAACCCATTTTTCCATGGTCAACAGAATGAAGCAGTTTTGGAATCATGAACCAAAAATTATGAACATGCCTAATATGGAACCAAAAAATTTAAGATAAATGAAATAAATGGTTTAAAAAAAAGGTACTAATCATATAATATATTCCTATAAAATCAAATAGCTGATATGATTTTATTATACATGTGGTGAAAGGACATATATTTCATTTCTACGCTCTATGTAAGGGATTCAATCTCAATTTTCTTTCATTATGGTAGATTTTAATGTTGTAAACATAATTTATATAATTTGGTGAATATAATTCCCCTTTTAAATGTAATATCATTAATCCTTAATAATTCATGGTACTTTATGTTTCAATTCATACTATATCATCCAAGGAGATTTGATATGAATGTTTCTAAGTGGTAAAGGGTTTCTTAACACAATTTCATTTCATTATATTATATATCTTTTTCATTCACATTTATATTCAATGATTATGCATAAAATGAAATCTAAGTTGTTTTATTATTTAATAATACTTTCTTTATGTGTTTTTTAAACATTATCAAAGAATATATCTTCTGATAAATTTCAATTCAATAGTATTAATTTTTAGGGTTCTTTCGCCTAAAATTAATTTTCATTGGGAATACTTTTTGATAGGTGTCTATATTATTTTATAAGATATATATAAATTAACATTTAAATTTTATATCATGAAATGATTTATGTTCCTAATATTTAATGTTTAATTTTATTTTATTTTATTATGTATATTATTACTGAAAAGTTACCAATGTGTAAAAGGTATTATGTTATAGTCTACTTTATTTTTTAGATTGTTTATATTTATGGTTCCATGGGGAAAATCTTATGCTATTATCTTCATATACCACATATAATTAGTTATCCATTAGTAATTAATTTGGTTTACATGATTAATTTCATTTTCCCATCATATTGATTAATGGAACACTATGAAATTCATTTATAAGTAATTCTGATCATGTATCTTTCTTTAGATCAAGGATATTCCCATTCCATATACATTTTTTCAAAAAAAATCAAGAATATTATTCTCTAAACATATTTTATTTTATCAATCTATTTCATGTTTTATTTGAACTTCTTCAAATAAAATTTAAGATGTTAATTTATTATATTTTGTTATGTTTTTTACTTTAGACTCCCTTTACAAAATGATTGAAAAGAAAATTTATTTTTATCATTTTTAACATGAATGGATTTTACAACAATCATGATGAGTAATTTCATTAAAGATACCTATATAAGTTTCACAAAATATTTTCAAATATTTTTTTCAATATTATATGAATGTTTATTTTTTAAAATAGATTTTAAAAATGAAAAATATATTTTCCAAAACAATGATTTTAAGGATCATTTAATCATATTTACCTACATTAATATTACTAACCTTTGGTATTACATAAGATCTAATTGGGATATTTTTTAATGATATAATCCTTATAACTACTCTTGATGGATTATGATTTATTCAAAGAGATTATCATATAAATCGTTTCTTTTCAATGGGTTATTCATGTTTTGGAAGGAATAATGGTTTCTCCAGTGAATTTTATGAATAAATCCAATATTTATATACATTATTTTTTTATTTTTATTATAAATTTATTATGATGAATTGTATTTCCATTATAAAATATGTATTGTTTGTTTTTTCATAAACTAAGGAAGGGTGATTACATTATAACCAAAGACTTTTCTAACCATTATATACCACTAATGCATATGGTGTGTTTTTGGTTTGTAAGATGATAGTATGGGTTTTAATATGTATAACCCAAATGGTTATTTTAATATTAACTGACGGTTTGTCTATGTATGATCATGATGGTTACTCCATGTGAACCATGAATGTTATCACATTTATAACCAAGATGGTTCTACCATATGTAAGTGGTATCTGAAAATGATGCCTCAAGTTTCCTATATGATTTATTTATTATTATTATTGGTTATAAATATTTCCATTGATTATGATTGACATCACATGGATCGTAATTATCTATTCCAATAAATCTTTTTTAAATAGTTTGTTATATTTCTAATTATTGATGCTCTTGGTATTGATGTTTATGAAGTCGCATATTTTATTCCCATGCACTATGATTATGCCCTCATACCCTTATTCTCATCTTATGTTCACTAAAAAAATTCTATTTCCAATAATTATGCATACCATTACTTATCATTTTTATCTCACCCTTTTGATGTTTCCTTTACCCCATGTTATGATGAATGATGATAAATTATTTTTATCTAGAATGGTTTCATATGTAATTATATTTTTCAAAGATGTTAAATGATTAATATGTAATATGAAAAGCATGGTATCATTAAAACAATTCCCTCTTGAAACTATAAGTGTTGTTTATGTAACAGTTTTTCCTATTTCTATATGAATATAAACCCAAAATTTCATAAGTTATATAAATGACCCAATAGTCTGTTGTGAGGATTCAAGTATTGGATAGAAAAAACATAGTCACATTTACTGATATCAAAGACATAAATGTAAATTTTATGTTTTAACACTATATATGAAGACCATTTTTGGAGCCATGTACCGTGGTCGGCGCGAAGCCAGAGCCCCGCACCAAGGTTTCCATGGAGAAAAGAGTCAAGAGGCTCAGTGGTTATGATGCACTGAACTGGAAGCCTCACACTGTAGAGGGACCTAAAGAGACCTCTGTGAGCCCATGGAACATGAATTAAGACACCACGGGCACTACGCCGAGGAGGGGATGATGGTCGGGTCCATGGTTACAAAGAACATGACGTAATCCTTGGATAATCATGGAGTTCCACATGGCGTTGCATAGAGTCTTCTCTGGATCATGTTACCCTTAACCTATAAATTGCTGGCTACCCTGAAGCCCAAAGGTTGGATACCCCGTCCTTTTTCCCTCTCTACCCTCAAATCGTGAAGAACCTTCTATTCTTCGAATCCTTATGAAAAAAGATCTCTTATAGGTACTTGAGAATTGTGAATGATATCCTCATACTTGAGAAGTGCCTATCCATGGGGAAAGGGAAACATCATGGTGTATGCCCCTAGACTTTCGTGTATGAGGCATCACCCCTGCCCCTCCATTATTCTTCGGTGAAAAAGACTAAGAGGTGAGAGAGGAACAGGGATCCTCGATACCCCATCCCACTCCCTCTGGGATTTTTCACCATCAGGCATCCATCCTAATGTAATTCCCAATATCTATCTCATTGGGCTTCTAACCACATGTTATCCCATGTTTCCTCATTGAGATGATATCCACATGTAACCCCCATTCTGCTTCCCACGGATTCACCTTTCACAACGTGATCTTTAGCTCTTTTCTACCACTTTTTTTCTCACATCGAGAATTACACATGTGGGCTTTGAGTAGGCATTGTCCATGGTATCCTCTCTGGGATGACATTGCATGTAATCGCCAAACCATCCCAAACTACATGGAATTTGTCCTTTCCAATGAAAGTAACATATGAAATCCTCCTTGAGGTTTAACCACAACACCTACTTGTCTCTACCTCTTCACGTCAGTTCACCTTTGCCAGGAATGGTGTTAAACTGTGTCCACCATCACGAACTATGAGAACTTAGATCCTTTCCAAGGAAAGGTATATAGGAAGCCTCCCTGAGGTTCAACCCAACACCCATTTTTCCTGACCTCTTCACATCGGTTCTCTATCGTCCCACATGATGTTAAACATTATACACAATTTTGAACTACATGGAATTTGATCCTTTCCACGGAATGGTATGTAGGAAGGCTCCCTGAGGTTCAAACCCATCATCCATTTTTTTCACCCACTTCATGTTGGTTCACCCTCGTCATGTATGATGTCCAGCCATATGCCCCATTTTTTCCCATAAGACATCAAACTTTACCCTTTCTAACTACGTGGTCTTTGACCCTTGTCTCCTAGATAATGTACGTAGGAATCCCCCCTGAGGTTTAACCCTAATCAATGACAAGTTGTTGTGAACCCCAACCAGCGGTATGCTGTTGGAACTCTAATAAATCTTAATACATTGTATCCCCCTATTGTTGTATGTCATTGTAGTCCTCAATATATAGTAATCCATTCTAGTACGCTTTGTTGGAACCTTTGCCTCAGGTCCTCCCCTCTGGCGTCATACCAAAACAGGATGAAAACCACATGTATGCCACAATATATAATCAGGTCATTGTCCTCTGTGCACACCTTGATTCCATACTCCCATACTGAACTACATGTAATTTTATTCCCTTCCACATGGATATGTTGCAAGCCTCTCTGAGTCTCAATCCCATCAC
This sequence comes from Viscum album, assembly GCA_963277665.1. Taxonomy (NCBI): domain Eukaryota; kingdom Viridiplantae; phylum Streptophyta; class Magnoliopsida; order Santalales; family Viscaceae; genus Viscum; species Viscum album. The sequence continues at coordinate 1,025,177,338 of OY728143.1, forward strand.
CCATGTCTCATCCTAATCTCTACCTCGAGCCTATGTGTTTTGGGAAGGCCATGCCTTAACCTGGAGTTTCTACTTCCTCTGAATACCATACATGTGTCCATTCTCACGGTCTACCTCCTCAGGGGCACCATCTCCCCCAGTCACCGAACTATGCGAGATTTGATTCCCAATCACAGGGAAATGTAGGAAGCCTGTCTTAGGTTCAAACCCCTAGCTGCCATCACATTCATGATGGTTCCATATCATTATCCATTTACATTACTCAACCATCCATATCCATACAGATACTTACATTCGATGACACGTCCTGGTGATATAATGTTACCCAAATTCTCACTTCTCTTAGAAATATTCGAGTAAATAAACACATGTTATCCCCAGTATTTGTGTTCCCCCAAGGGGTTGCCCCCATCTTATCCACACCCTTAAATGTTCTGATCAGTCTGATCTGTCTTTTCTGGACATTAAACCTATGGCATACCCTGTGTTATACATGGGAAGCTGAGGAAAACCTTATAGACGTGCCTATTACATAAAATTCCCCACATTTGATGTTGGATTCCCTGGGCTTCTGCTCCATCGAGAATCCATATCAAAAGGGGAAGAAACTGAGACGCATCGGTGTTCCAACATCTAGACATGCCAACGATGTCCAACGTGACTACTCCCCCAACAGAAGGTTTTTTCCCTTGATAGACCCCATAGAATGACCTGACAGAAGCAGTGTAATTATCCAGCATCCATAAAGAGATGGCACTAGGATGAGTTTCAAAAATAATTTATTCAGCCTATAAGAGAGACCCTGACTATGTAACGAGTTTTGAGGAGGAATCAAACAAAGAAGGAACCTACATCCCATCATCCCATTTTGATCAAGGACAAAATGGCCATAAGGAAGTGATGGATATAGACCACCTTTGGAAAGCATGAATGTGGGGCAACAGCTGAGTGTCCTCTAAATGTGATGGATGCATACCCTGGTGAAAGAATCATAAACAAAAATCATGAACATGCCATGATGTTCTTCTCTGCACTGTGGAGATTAGTAGTGCTTGAGACATTAGTGTATTAGCATGTCACCGGATCTATGTATCGAGCACCAGGTCCTGCCAAGAAAATATTTGGTTTGGTGTGAATCTTAACAGAAATTGTGGTAGGTGAACGTAGGACATCCTGGTCTATGATGTTGTCATTGTGGATCCTTCTTACCATCCATGGAATAGGTAATGTCACTGGGTCACTGGATATTGATTTCATTCTTTCATCACTAATGGTTTAATTTCCCTACCTTACAGGACCCAAAATAATGTACTAGGAAACTGAACACCACCCACCTACCGACATAGGGGTTGGGGTAACATCAAAGTATAAATCCTACGCACCATCATCCCTCCCATGGTGGCCACCACATTCACGACTATTGGGCCTCCACACCCCATATCCCCTTTAGAAATCTTTCAAAAAAGGGTGATAAATGACAGTATTTGACGATTCATGGTAGAGGAGATTATCCCAACCCGATATATGGCCTGACAAGACTTAGAGGCTTCTAGGCATTGCCTCTACTGTCACCCCCATGTGTCACGCAGGAAGCCACTGCTCCACACTCTGACGCCTTACCATTTTAGGAGCCTCTCCTCAGAAGGCATAGATGACTCCCTCCCCTATTCCATTGAGGTGTGGGATGTTCTTGTCGGCTTGGATGAATTCTATTTCCAGGGGCTCCCAATGAGGGATCCCACTAGGCCGCATCAATACTGCCACCCGACCCCATGATCTGAGGAGCAATTAAGCTTTGCACCTGCACCACCGGCCCCAACCCAATTTAACCCGACACCATCGTCGGGCATAGGCTGGGGAGGACACCTGTTGAGGTGTGTCAACATCAACGACTACCATGGCTCATGCCACTGCTGATGCATACCACCATCCCCCTGTTTATATTGAGCAGTGGCACTCGTACGCCCAACTGAGATTTAGACCCCAACCACCCCATGGGAAGGATGGGTTGACTCTCTTGGTCGCCGATGAAGGTCGCTCCAACCATAGCCCGACCCGCGAAAATGACACCATGTATGGAGGTCCTCCTCGTACCATCTTTAATGAGAACGCATACCCATCCCACTACCATGCATTATGTGGTGGTCCTCCTGTGCTATCTTTAATCTGAACAATGTTCCTCCCAGTTGTAGTGATGCTTAGTACGGAAGTCTCCTCTTCACCCATGACCTCGTGTATGGAGTTGTTCATCCTATCGCGGATTGCTGATGTGAAGACGCAACTCGTTCGGCTGGCTTTCAGCTTGGGGGTCTACCCCATGTTCTTACAGCAACTAACGAAGGTCCTCTTCATCCCAATAATAGTATAAGTGAAGGATTGTGTTGCTTCATATGCACTCAACATGGAGGTCTTACTCTTTTCATTCTTGACTAGTATGAGGACCCTCCTCGCACTGACAATTGAGAGGAAATAAGTATGGAGGCCCTACCCATGCTCTAAATGACTCCAGCAGAGGTCCTACCCACTTAAGTACTACCCACAAAGATTCCCTCCTCACATTGTCCAATGGACATGGATTTCATCCCCATGTTCCCTTTAAAAACTATCCAAGTGCTCCTTGCACCCTGGCTCACCCAAGAAAAATTCCTCTACACCCCAGCACCAGTTCGGCAGGAGGTCCTCCTCGATCCAAAAATGTACCTTGTCCCAATGATTCCTATTTGGGTAGGAGGTTGGGTAGTTTCCACCCTAAAAAGAATGCTAGGAAGATATAGACCGTGATTATACCTGTCTTCTTCTCAGATTATATGGAAGAATATGACTCAGTAATGGAACCCTCACCTAAATCCTCTATGCTAGGGGATAGGGATGTGATGAGGCATATTAGCCTCAAACACCCAGAATGTGAGGTGCATCGGATCCCTTATTACCTATGAAGATACATCCAAGAGGATAATGATTTGGCTTCTCCCCAAGTTCTGGCTGCGCAAACACTATCATCATCACCATGATCACTCTCTACGTCAACCAGATTTCATGGAGAGTTATTCTAGGGATAAATGGAAGATGAGAAACAACATGGTCCACTGCCTGCATCCATAGTCACGATGTGGTGTCTAAGTCTGTACATACATTAAAGGATATCTTGAGATGTAGTGTATTTTCAGCTTGCACTCCATATTCTCTACCATAGATCCTACCATCTCAGTAGTCTACTACAGCATCAATACTGGTTCCCTAGCTACCTCCAGCTGATGAGTGGGAAACCAATGGCCAGACCCCAATTCTTGGCTGAGGAGCTTGATAGACATTCTTACGGTAGACCAGTTCCCAGAGATATCTTGGCTATCCGTATCACCGATTTTCAATGCACTAGAATTGATCACCCGAGAAGAAGTTGGATTCATTCTCCAAACCCTCTAGGAGACGCACTTTTTTCTTTATCATCAGTCAGTGGATTACTCTAGGAGTTAGGAACACTTTGAAAAAATTGGTCAATGGTGTAATTTGTTTCATTTGGCTACACTCCCCGTGGCCCAATGCCCTGACTCACCGGGACACCATAGGACCCTCCAACAACGATGCATCCATAGATTTAAAGTGATCCATAGAATTATCAAGTAGGCTATCCCTCATGTTTAGGTCCATGGTTGGGGGAATTATGCTACCCTCCATTTCAATTATATCTAATTCTACCATAATTGTTTGAGAAATACTAAGGATATGCCTCCAGGAAGATTCACGGATAACATGGATGACCTATCATGGGAAGAGGACGAGGTAAATATCCTTATAGAGGACACACCCCCTGAGGGTGTATCACACCTATTGGATCTGTTAAGAAGGATAACCAGCCAACAATAAAATTTACCAGGTATTCCTATATATACTGAGTCATTGGTCCTCAGTCAGAGTCCCAATAAGGGAAAAGAGAACCTTGGGAATGTCAACCCCTTCAGCCCATCTTGCTCAGTGCAGAAGACTAAGGATGAACCTGTAAAGGAAACATTGAGTCAATATCTCACAAAGCACAAGAAGATGGTTGATGACATTCTTGTTGATCATGTCCTGGATCAGCAGCCAGACTATGGTGACCCTTGATCGGGGAAGTAGGGGCAGGCACAACAACCCACAACAGATTTCTTCGAGGCAACCCTGACCATCCTGTCCACGCAGATAGAGTTGAGGTTAAAACTTTTGGAAAGAGGGTGCAGTTTGTGTCTCAAAATCCACCAAATTAGTGTGATAATCCCTGGGACCCAGCATAGGTTCCCCCAACGGCTTCGCAGGTCATCCCACCAGTCGTACAATGAGTCGTCGAGCCTGCTTATTATGTTGAAGAACCTACCAATGCACCGGTGTTCAACGATCCTTCTCAAGAAAAAATCCCCACCTAGATGATTCGATGGTGGAACTCATTTCATGCCTCGAGGAATTGGAGATGTGATAGGTGGAAATCTCAAGTGATGATACGCCATATTTGACATGGGTCGATGATATACCAGCACCACTAGGTTTCAGATATCCATCCTTCCCTCACATTAATGGTACGAGCGATCCGTTGTATCATCTAGACCACTTCATCTCGAGGTGAGGACCTATGCTAGGTACTCCATCACAACAAGAATCCCCCAAACTCTGATGTTTCATACCAAAATAAGATGTTCCTGCTTTTTTCTAGTACAGCTAGCAACCCATCCGGTTATTCACAGTTTGTAATGTTTTTTGTAGATAGTTTATTTACAATTTTAGCTCTACCACATGGAAGAAGATTATTAAGGACCTATTCATGTTCAAGATGAGGCCCGGAGAATGTGTTGCATACTTTTTTGCCCTATGGAAAGGCATTACTTATTCCCTGGATATGTCGCTGACAGAGGAACAACTGCTGAAAATGTTCTTTGGGAATGTCACGACTGAACTGGTCCCCTCTCCCATTACCCAGAACTGTCTTGAGGGATTCTGAGACTTCTCTTATAAGGCCCAGCATCTAGAACAGTCCTTAAAACAGGACATGTAGGCACGTCTGTTGCCTCCTACAATTCTCGCAAGAAGAGCCGCTAAGGATGAGCCCACCACATGGGCCCAAATAGAGTCCCCCAAGAAACAACAGTTTTTACCAGTGGAACCACCTACACAACCCTGTAGGGGCCCTCCAACTCATTCAAAAACTCTAGCCCTACAGTTTCCACATCAGAATCAGTAGGTGCCACTGTATAATGCACCACCACCACCCAAGCAAGATAACTAGGTTCCTCCTCTTAGACAGGCTCCTCCTGCCACCTTTTAGGGTCAGGCTCCTAGATCCTCCTACCCAGATAAAATAAACCAGACATGCTCATTCAATGAGGATCAGGTCCTTGGTTATTTCTGAAGTGACTTGGAATATGGAATAGTACATTTTCTTTAATGTAGGAGGCCATAAGAGGTGGATCTCACTAATCTCCCCATCTATTTCCCCTATCCCTGGATCCTGGGGAACACCCCCAAACAATGATATGTGTCTAAAGATTAACTTCAAGACTAGGTTAATAATAGCATAGTTAGGTTAGGTCTAGCTCCGGCATCAGTGGAATGTCTATTTGTGAATCTAGACAGTGGTAATGATAGTGAATATTAGTGGCATCAGGTTTCATACCTTGGGTCCCAAAATATTGATAACGGCATGGATCGTATGGAAGAAGGAAATGCCCATTATATTATCTATGCACACATAAATAGACCAGATCCTTCAGAAGATTCCATGTCACCCACATCCAATACTTCTGTTTCAACAGCTCAACCATCATCTTCCTATAAGAGTAAGTGTCGGTGACGTAATGGAAAACAATGTCCCCTACCGATGTCATCGTCATACGATACTCTTGGTGACTTCATGCCCCCAGAGATGGAAATTCCCTCTAGAACCCATCTAGTAGTGTAAGATTATTCTGGTTGTTATCAAGGGTGATCCTCGGTTAACATAGTGGAGCTAGTAAACCCTTACATGATTTTTGACAATGAGGAGTGACAGATGGATCCTCCCAATGTTCCTACCCATTTCCAGTGTCAACGGATCTGCCAATATATAGGTCGTAGGAGTGCCTCAGCCATTTCTTCTAGCTAGGTTGTGAAATCCACTGAAACTAGATAGTAGGACCAACATAGAGCTCAGCACGCGCAACCTTGTCATCTAGTGTCATCATGTTCGCCATCACCATCGTTTGTGTTACTTGATCAGGCGGAGCTTCCTGGACCGCACCGCGATCAACCATGCTTTTCTACGAACTAGCTTTAATCATTTGAGCCACATCTTGTAGCCACTTCATTAGTTTTTACTAGCCAGTAGCAGGATATTCCCAGCACCAGTCAGTTTTCTATTCAGCTCGAAGGGCTAGTCATCCCCCTACAGTAAAACTACCACCTGTGAGCATAATGTTGCGCTTGGCACAGAAGGATGATGTTATTAAGCATCATTCCAGAATTCTGGAAATGGTATCTATCCATAAGGCTCTTTTACTATCTTCAGATATGTGTGAGTGCCTTGTTGAGGCTTTAATAATCCCCCTCCAGTTTGAGATTGAGGTAGCAGAAGAAGAAGCCTTCCATGTTGAGGCAGCCGACCATGTAGAATGCTAGGCCATTATATCTTTCTCTAGAGAAGATTAATGATCCCCCATATAGAGTCATACTCATCCACTTTATATCATTGGGCACATAAATGGCATGGATAGTCTTCACTACCATGTCAACACAGGTCCTGGGATCAACCAAATCCCCACCTAGAAAATACAAAAAATGGGGATGACCGAGGATGACCTGAGTCCTTTTGACATGAAAATAAAAAATTATGATATAATGGAACAAACACTAGTCGGCATGATCCTCCTAAAAACCCAGTTTTTAGGCTTGGTAGCTAGAACCAAGTTCACGGTTTTCTCACAAGACACCATTTACAGTGCATTGATGGGTAGGCAATGGCACCACCTACCTGTGGCGGTCCCTTCATTGTATCACTTGTGCCTTAAGTACACCCTTAATGGTAGATTAGGAATTCTAGAGGGTGACACATATCCCTTTGCCTCTTTTGAATCCCTCTACCTAGATGTGGACTATTACAAGAGCAAGTACAATTGGATTCGTGCTAATGAGGATGAACATTCCATTGTTGCAATCGATCTGTGGACAGATCTGGATGAAGTCTATATTTTTCCAATCCATCGATTAGATGATATAACCCCTGATATGGGGAAATGATTTTTTGTTTCTAGAATGAGTGAGATTCACATATCCAAGTCTAAGAGGTGCCATAATTTCATCAATTATTTGTACACAAATCAAGCTTGTGTGATCCCAGAGCCCCCTACCCCCATAAGTTATTCAGATGTCCGCCCCATGGCAATGACATTAATTCATACTTTCTTATTCTGCTGGACTGGGAAAAACCAGCTTAATTTGATGCACCAATATTTCATTGATATCATAATGTGTGGAAATTTGGGTCGAAGACCTTATGGAATTAGATCAGCATCTTTCTTCGCTACGGTTTTGATAGCACAGGAGTCCCCCGATGCTATGTCCACCGCCGCTCAGGCTGGAACAAGCTTCCCATCGGGATCTGTTTACCTAGATTAAATTCCTCCCACCAAGGAACCCTCCTCAATAAATGAAGAAGAGGATTTATGGGATGCTCCTCCTAATTTAGAAGAGGGTTTCTCCACCACGGTCGATAAATTGGTAAAAGTAATCCTCAATAGCAAGACAGATCTGAAACCCACATTGATCAGTGTTGCTATGACTAAAGAAGAGAGACAATAGTACGTGGACTTCATGAAGCAATGTTGTGATATATTTTTTTGGACTTATGATGAAATGTCAAAACTAGATCCCCAGGTAGCTGTCCACCACTTCTGTCTCCACGAAAATCACTGTAGGTTTATACAGCCTCCAAGAAAGATACACCCTTCTCACAGTGCCACAGTCAAGGCCAATGATGATATGTTCATCAGATCTAATTTAATCAAGAATTTCCAGTACCCCAGATGGTTATCCAACATTGTTCCCATTTGGAAGAATAATGGATAGATCAATTTCTGTAGCATCTTCTGAATCTCAATTGTCTATATCTGAAGGATTATTTCCCCTTCTTGGGACAGAACTATTGATCGATGCCACATCTTGGTTCTAGGATCTCTCATTAATGGATGGGTATTCCGGGTATAATCATATTTGACTGTCCCTTGAGGATGTAGAGTCTAAAGCCTTTAAGGAACCACAAGGTACTTTTTGTTACCAGGTAATGCCCTTTGGCTAAATAATTTTGGTGCCACCTATTTGTGTCCCATGTATTGTATATTCCAGCCAATCCTAGGAAGATTAGTGGAATGTTACGTGGAAAATCTGGTGGTCAAATCTCTCTAGCATTTGGTCCATCTCAAGAATCTTGAGAAAGTGTTCGGATTCCTCTGTTCCCAAAACCTAACGTTAAACCCAATGAAGTATTTATTTGGGGTTACCTATAGAATGTTTCTCAACTTCCTTTTCAGATATAGGGGAATCAAGATCTATCTAGATAAGGTCCATGAAATCAGCCGGATATCTACTTCGAGCAACATTCAGGAGCATTGAGGCTTTCAAGGACACTTGGCCTACAAACGCTGATTCATCATGAATTTGGTCGTCAAGTGTAATCCATTTTCTCAGATCATGAAGAAATTCAATGTATGTTAAGTGGATGAATAATGCCAGACTTCTTTCAAGGAAATCAAGAAGTATCTACTCCAGCCTTCAATTTTGATGCCACCTGTTTTCCAAAAGTCGCAGGTCATTTATGTGACCGCCCTGGAATGATCTCTTGGCCCCCTTCCTTCCAAGAAGAATAATGAGGGAATGGGGAATAGTCAAAACTATCTCAGCTGCATGCTCCTCGATACAGAGACCATATACTCCACTATCAAGAAGATATTCCTTGCACTGGTTTTCACAGTACAGAAATATGGAAATTACTAACAGCACCATGAGCTACATCTGGTGTCCCAAGTGGATCTGCTGATGTACATCCTGAATCACCACATGTTGACATGTCGTCTTGCTCGATGGTCAGTGATCCTTCAGCAGTTCCACATTATGTTCGACCCTCTGAAGGATATCAAGGTACAAGCATTGTAAGTCTTCCTTGCTTCCCATCCATCTCTCACATCCAGTATCTGGACATTTATTTTCCCAATAAGGAAATCTTCTTGGTAAAACAAGCAATTTCGTGCTAGAAAATACTTTTTGTTGTTGATTCCCATAGCCCTACTAGAAAAATTCAAAATGACCCCAAGTTCCATAGAGTAGGCATGGGGATCTTCTTTATTACACCAGCACAGGCTATAATACTATATCCATTCCTACAGTTTGAAAGTTTTACTAAAAATGAGGTAGAGTACCAGGCTCTCATCACAGGCCTCGAGCTGGCCCTTGAGATTGAAGTTCCCCACTTTCAAGTGAAAGTGGACTCTGAAATAGTCATAAAGTAGATCAATGGTGACTATATTGTCAGAAAGCTAGAACTCATACCACTATTTAAATGCACCCTCCAGCTGATGGTCCAGTTCCCATCATGGAAAGAGGTTACTCATATTCCTCGATCCCAGAACGGTCGAGCTGATTCCTTGGCCAGACTAGCTATATCTCTTGGAGAGCCTGATCAGAATGATTTGATTATCAACGTGGTACACTAAAGATTCATTGGCCCCATCACTACCAATAACGATGATATCACATAAGTAATCCACCGTACCACTGGCACCTCCACTTCAGGAACCCCAGGTCCCCATGATGTAGTGTTAGAAGTGACTCCTGATAAGAGGACCCCCTTTGTCGAGTACCTCCAGTATGGTAATCTCCTGGAAGATCAAGTCGAGCATGATAGAATCTGACATCGCGCATTTCATTTAACCCTCAAGAGTGGTTCCGGTCTCTAGAAGATTCTCTACAAGCATGGGTTTGATGGGGTTCTCCTCTATTTCTTTCATGGAGTTGAGATTTCGCAATTGATTCAGGAGGTTTTTGCTGGTTCCTGTCGGGTTCATCAGACTGGGCCAAAACTATCTCACCATAACAAGAGATTGGGGTATTTGATGCCCTCTATGATTCATGGCTACATTGTATTTTCCAAGAGGTTTCATGCATGCTAAATTCATGCCAACTTTGTGCATCGGCTGCAAGAGCCTCTCCACACTACCAAGTACTCTGGGACCTTTTCGTTCTAGGAACTCGATGTCCTGGAGCCATATCCCCTACAGATAGCTTGCTAGTGTATGTTCATCCAGATGTCTACATATTTCGTTTCCTTGTCAGAAGAGGAATTTTCACTCAAGGTGGTCAAGGCCAATTCTATAATTGAATTTTTGAGCTCTAACATCATCTATCGATTCGGAGTTACCCATGCCATCCTCACCGATAATGGCACAAACAACTGGGAAGCTGAGTTGAAGTAATTGAATGCCATGTACGACATCTGTTCTCCCCATACCTCCCTCTATCACGTGCATGAAAATGGGAAGAAGGAGGAATTCAACAAAACCCTCTCAAACATCTTTCATAAAATGGTTATTCAGAACAGGAAGAGTTAGTTGGAAAAACTCCCCAACACCCACTGGGCATATTGGATGACGACACTCAATTCCACACGAGTGACCCCATATTCCATAGTGTATTGAACATAGGTCATCCTAACCATCAAGATTCGATTTACTTCATTATGTACATCTGTCTATGATCATCAAGAACCATATATGGTAGTTGAAATCCATCTGGCTGAATTGGAAGCACTCGATGAGAACATGCTTCATGTCCTGCAAAATCTAGAAAGGCATCCGAACAAGATAGCTAGAGCATTCAATAAGACGGTTCTCCTCCACTATTTCTTGCATGGTCACATGGTGTTGGCCCTGAGAACTCTAATGATACCTGGTAGTAAACCTCCCATGCTGGAGCCCAAATGGGAAGGACCTACCATCATTCACAATGTTTACCCCAATGGAATGTACTCTATGGTTACCATGGACGGTGAGCATATAAATCCTCCCAAGAATTCCAAATTCATCAAGAAATACTTTTCCTGACCCTTTTTCATGGTCCTAAATTACATTAAATGGTTATTTCCTACATGATAGTAAACTGTATGTTATCCCGCAGGACGTTAATCTTTATTCGATACTACATGACTTTAAACTATTATGTCATGCATGACCTTAAACTTCTTTTCAATCCCACATGATGATAAAATGTTAAATGGTCCATGATTTGTGACCATATAATAATATTCATAGAGACCCACATGACCTTAAATTGTTCCATCTTCACCACATGATACTAAAATGAATGGGTCGTCCTGACTGAAGGATGTAAAACTACTCAAAATTAATCATCATGCCATTAAGTTAAATTGCATGGTGCCATCTAGAACTATGTATGGCTTGATTACCATCCTCATGGGATACGTAGGAACACTCAGGCGCCTCATCAAGAGTCTATCCCCAATACTCTTCTCTTTGACTATTCCCTCTGGGTATATTTTTCTTAGATAATCCCACATCGTGTAGTGTATGATTCTTTGGCCCCCACTCATTTCAAAATTATGATGATCATTCCATGTGCCCCTCCTTGTTATTGTATTCTCCCACATTCTACCTGCATGATGTTAAACTACATGTCCCGCTCAGAACTATGTTTGTATTGATTCTCATCCTCATAGGATACATAAGAACACCCAGACATTTCTACCATCCGCCTAGCCCAAAACATTAGGATCTCCCCTCATACCAGGACACAGGGTCTGGTGATGGATTTTTCCCTCATTTATGTCGAGTTCATAATAACTGCACTGTGCATCCCACTCTCTGATGATCTCCACCCTATTCCTCATCCCGCATGGTGTTAAACTGAACACACACATTCATGCCTTAGACACCCCATTCATTTGGGTTTCTATTATCTCCCATATATAAAAGGACCCATGAATGGTATAGAAACTAGGACCTCGGGCTCTCCTACCATCTCGAGCCAACATACCCTAGGATTCCAAATGAAAATTTGATACAAGTCCCATGTTGCAAAAATGGTCAGTGGTCAACACTGATTTGTTATTACCATTCCATGTCACACGATGTGCCATTTTTAATTGTGATGTCCTCATTCAATGGTAAATAATGTTTGGTGATGATTACCCACCATTCCATTTTTCAATTCTCGTATATGGATTTATTCTCTTAGCAACACCTAGAGTCTTCATCCTAGATTTATTGCTTCACAAAAAACACACACATCCATCCTAAGGAACAAAAAAGATCTATCAAATGCGGCTTATTTTGGTGTGTGGGTCAGACCTACCTGACAATATTTTCCCTAGCATTGGAATCCTACCATGCCACTCCTAGAACTATGTAAGGCATGATCCCCATCATCTTGGGGTATGTAGGGACACCCAGGAACATTGTCTCAGGACCATACCAAGTTTCGTTTTTGGTCCCTCGACCTAAAACATCTCCAAGGAGTGCATGGTATAATATGGACTCCTACCATTCTCATTCATATAAGGTTTTCCAATCACAACACCACTTGTCTCTCTCCCTCTGTTCTATCTATTGTTTGAGCAATATTACCTTTAAAATATGATCCAACCACGCTTATAGTAGGATATTGAATTGCATGGAACCTTCAAGAACGATGTTTGTCTTGATTCCCATATTAATGTGATACGTAGGTTTACACAAACATTATGTTTGTAGGCCCATCCCCAGGAATATTATATTCTTCCCCCTTTTTCAGCCCCATAGACCCAACTCCTTTGGAATTATGTGGGGTGGTGAGAAACTATTGGGCTCTCATTTGAATTAGGTTTTTCAAAAAAATGCACCATGTGACTCCCTTGTATCTTCCTAGCCTGGTCTATATTCTGCAACCCTAACCCAAGATCTCCCTATGGTGACTACACATCAGGTTCAAATACTTTGACACCCTACATGAATTTCATTATACCAGGTTCCCTCTTAAAAATTAACTCTATGACCATGATCTTGGAGCATGCAACCCTAGGACCCTTGTCCTTAAAAAAGGATTTGACTTGATCTACCTGATGCATGTTAATGTCACATTCAAAATCTCCACGACAAAGAGCCCAAAATGTGGAATTTTTACATGGACATTCCCTCGTTCCATGACCAAGCTTCATTAGCCCTTAATTTGGCTCTGCATACCCTTCCATGTCTGAAGGGATCCCCTTTATAGCTTGGTATCATGCCACAATGGCTCACCTACCATCTGGGTCTGATGCCACTAATGACCTCAGACAACATTTTTGACAGGTCCTCTGTTTCGAACATGGTCTGTAGTCATCCCTCACTTGTCTGTCCCCATTCCAGGATATTGAAAAGCAGATACTATGTTTCAAACATGGTCAAATGTAATCCTATAATGTCATTCCACCCTCATTGTGATCTAGATCTCAGGTGCCAAGATTTACATCATTCAATTCCCTTATATTCAAGTGGAATTAAAGGGCACGATTTTACACCTACTTGCATCTATCTGCGTTAATCATGAGGGTCAATAATTATGGGATGTCACTCACCCAGAATTCCACTTCCCCTAATGTGTTCTATCCTATACCAGAAAAATGTCACCACCACTCCCAATTTCCCACAAAGAGCATACCTCACATGGTCTTAGTAGTTTTTTTGGGGGGGGATATACTAGTGCAGCTATGTTGCATGGGCCTATCATCCCGCATGACATTAAACTATGATTTCAGAATAATGCATGAGTTGATTCCCATCATAATGGGCTATGTAGGAACGTGGGGGGACATTGAATTTGGATCATCCTAACCTTCATGGTCTATCCTTTGACCTAGAAATCTTCTTCTAGGTATACGTGGTGTGTTTCAGACTCCTTATGTCATTATTCACGTTGAGTTTATTGATACTGCATCACATAATCCCTTCTTGGGATCTCCCCTTTCACTACCAGTCCTACTGTGTGACATTAAACTACGTGAATCCACATTTACTCAATGCATGGAATTAAACTATAATTCAACCCTGAACTAGTTCATAATGCCCCATGATAACTATAGAATGATACAGTTTCCTCATCAAAGAGAGTTTCCTCTACCAGCATTTGTCTCTGACCACGCCATGTTTAGGAACTACATTTGGCATGATTTTTACCCCTATGAGATATTCAGTGACACCAATAAATTTCAACATGAGCATATCCTCATGTTAATTAACCCTTGTTGCCCCTTGGCCCTGATCATGGTCCAGGCAGTATGACCTTGAAACTATGTGCACCGACCACACTAAACGACGTTCAACTAAATGTCGATCATCCTTCTTGGTATGACATAAAAAAACAAGGCATTCTAGGTCTTCACCAGAGAGGTCCTGTTTAGAATAATGTTTGATCTATGATAAGACCGATCTGCCCGCCTAATGTGTTTTTACTACATTAGAGTAATTTTTAGAGTGTTGGACTCTATACAAACAACACATTACTCCCCCCCCCCACACACTTTTTGTGCACTTTATTCAGAACCTTGTCATATTTCACGTCTAAATGAACCCCCTAGAAGTATGGATGATCGGCATATGGCTCGCCAACTATTTTGGGCAAACGTTCTGAAAGACTAATCGATAAAATTTTTGAGTCAGGTCTCATGTAGAGAATATGGTAAATGGTTGGTCCCCATTAGTTTTCCCCATACTAGGATAACACAATAGGGATGCTATGTTACGAACATGGTGAATTTTAGTCCTTCATTTTCATGCCACCTCTACAGTATTCTGAATTTTTTGTATTCTGATTCACACATTTTACTCCCCTATGTTCGAATTATTTCCAACACCCATGAAGTTACCCCGCACGTGCACTAGAGTACGTTGGGAAAATGGAACTTCAACTATTTATAGAACTTCCTCCTCCAGTCAGGTTTCCCCCTTTCTTCCCCGAAACTCGGATTGGTTGTTCAAACCCTAGATGCCAAAAGCTTTGTCGGCACTCTCATATTCGGATGGAACAACGAGGTGATCATCCCTTGTTTCTCACATTAGGCCCAACCCACGTAAGCTTAGAGATAGATCGATAGATGTTTCAGGAATGTAACAGACATGAATTAGACCAAAATGAATGATGGAACCCATGCATGAATCCATAATAAAAAATTATATCAGGAAAGTACATTCAAAGAGTTTACATACATCACAACACCCTGGGATCGGCCCCTCCCATAGATGGGTTGACCCTTTGATATAGTGTTCCTGCTCCTCCACCCTTTTTCTTATGGCATCTAGGATCTGATATCAGTTGTTTAGCTTCTCTTCCTCCTCAGCGGTGATGGGGCGTAGTTCATCAGCCAAAACCTGGGCCTTCTCCTCTTTAGCTTGGATATTTTCCATCTCCTTGTATGCATTAATTATTCATTCTTTGGTCTCTGATATCTAGGAATTCAGCTCTGATACGAGTCACGACTGTGCATTAAGGAATATAGAATACTCATTCACTCGTACTGAAAACCACTGAACCTCCCCTTCGGCCTCTTGGAGCCTCTTGATGTTCACTGATTTCCTCCATTACAAGCCAACACCAAGGCTACTATTGTGCTCCCTAATTCTCTCTACCATGAAGTCTCAAATGAGTATATAAGGACACTGAGCATCTACTCCCCCAGCATATAGATTGAACATCCAGGAAAGAAGCCTCCCCATCTGTTATATCCATCACACTTGAGGTGTCTCCCTGATGAATCACTTTATCAGCTTCCATGACTAACGATGGACGATTATGTTATATTCCTCTTTAGAGTTCGTCTCATCTTTGTATGTGGGGTCAGTAGGTTTATATGTGGGGAATGCCTCTAGGAACATGTCAGCAAGATCTGAATCTAGTGTCTGATCAGGTATGATAGGACCAGTGTTTCTTGATTGATCCTTGTCGGAAGAACCCTCCTCAATGATTTCAAGATCTGTCCTGCAGACGATCCCACTGGTGATCAAAAGCACTACATCTTTCCTAGTTCAAACATATGCTTCCATGACCGCTGACATTCCCCTTCGAAAGGTAACACCTAGAGATTAAACCAACCTCACCAAGGCATCCCATGCCATTTGAATAATTTTGCATACAAGAGGTACACCAACATTAGTTAACCTGATCAACGGATGGTAGTTGCGTATTCTGTGAATAATAGATACAGATATCAAACAGTTGGTCTCGTTACTATGTTTTCTCCATCATAACTCCGACGCATGGCCCCTTACATATTATTGGGAAGTCCGAAGGCTCTAGGAGGACCACCCTTGTTGTCACAGCACCACCCGACATGATGATCATCACGGCTATGGGCACGGATCCTGAAGTTCTCATGGTTGTATCTACTGTCAAGTAGGAGGGGGTTTTTCATATGAGGCCCCCCTATACAGTTTAGATGTGGAGAAGTCCTAAACAAATCGGGGGAAGAATATAGGGAGGGGTTTAGGTTTTTCTCTCAATTTCCTCTATAAACTCTTCTAACTCTGGGTTAGAGTTTCCGACCTCACCCTCCTCTAGAGGTTCCCTCCACTGGACTCCTCCCCATAGGAGGACTCATCTGATTCTTATGGCAGAGGGAATAATTCATTCAATTCGTTGGCTGACAAATGTGGTGGGGTCTTTTGATCAAGCGGTACCTTTAATCGATATGTAAACAGGCGTGGGAACCCTCGAGAGTGCACTAAGTCTTCCATTTCAGCAAGGCACTACTCCCCCTTTTTCTGGTATATAGAAGAGCCAACCCAGATAGGTCCAATACTTGGATAATCCATCCTGAGGTGATTCAAATATTTCCACATCTCATACAGGTTGAGGAATTTCTTGTTGATGTCTCAGATGTCCCAAGACTCTGAGAATATTGTGTATTCATGCTTGTCTATGTGGCACAGGTGCTTCCCCAGAGCCTGGGTGGGTATCCTGCGGAACCCCCCCTGATAGCCTCCCCTCCAGCTTACTCTATTACTCTAGGACCATTGGGTCCTCCACGACATCCTACCTCTCAATTGGCGCGGGTCTCTCCGAGGCCAAATCCACGCCACCATAGGATGTCTTTGCTGCCTTCCGAACCAACCTCAAGGTTGGGAAGGAACTCTGTCACTAACACATGCAGTCTATTTCTTTAGCATTTCCTTATATAGGCTACCTCTCGAATCATGGCGTATTCATTCACCAACCCATATATGGTTGTGGGTGGAGTCAGCTCTCTCTACATCTTCTCATCCTCTCAAGGGAACATGAAACACATCATCCTCATCACACACGAGTGGTCCTCGTGGCGCACCCCCATGTAGATCTGTGGGGTCAGCCTCTTCATGCATCAGAAGTGCCTCATGAAGCAATGTAGGGTGTACAGCTCATAGAGAGTCTCACGATTGACCTGCACCACCAAAAATCCACCCCAAAATGATAGAAGATAGAACTGATGCTCTTCCATCCCCTAGTCATCATCATTGAACACACATTTTGGGAAAGGTAGTAGGTGGAAGTTGAACTCATCTACCTTCCAGACCCATTTTATCATCAAATGTGTGGTGAAATTAGTATGAATGCTTCCCCACACATTTAGAATGCCTGGTAGGAAGCCCAATCCTCAAAGAGAAATGAGGTTCATATATTCATACATTACCCTAATATGCACTGCTATCAACCGATATAGAAGATAGAATGGACCACATATCATTTGTGGCTTCTTCCCCTCACTGATGTTCTATAGCACCGTGTATATCTTGGTGATCATCGGGATCATGAGTTGGACCTGTCCCCCTGTTGACAACATGGACTCCAAGAAGAACGTGCTCAGTTGCATGCCCATATTTGTGTCTGTCACCAAAAGAATCCAGCCACAGATAAGATCTGAGAATAATAATGCCAACCTAACCACTTGTTACTGCTCAGTGCTGACACTAAATCTCCATATCCTCCACTCGTTTTCCTCTATGAGTTGCCAATATTAATGCTCCTTATCGTGTTGAACCCCCTTTGGGTGGGTCCGTGGCCTCACAGAAAACTGTCTATCTTTGGGGAAATTCAGGAACTACGTGAACCACTTCTTGATGTGGATGTCCCTTACCGACTTATTTTTCTCCTATGGCACCAGGTTCATCTTTGCATTTTCTAGTGGTGACATCTATTCCAGGTCTTCTCATGTATTCAAATTAGGGAGGAATTCTTCATACATTTCCCCCAGTATTAGGACCCTAATGATCTAGTGCATGTCCCAGAGGCTGATACCAACTTCCCGATGGTGGAGATGGAAGGTATTGGTTCTCAATGACCACCAACTCAACAATAGAGGCATCAGTTTCTTCATCTGATTGATGTAAATTTGGAAGCATAAGACACCTCACATAGGCCCACTCACCTCAAATCCACCTCTAACTCCTCAGATGTAGTGCCTACACAGTAGGCCCATGCCCAGTCATCCATAAAGTTTCCACCCTGGCACAAATCCCTCTCATCAGTATACCCATTCTTTGGGATCCCTAGGGTCACCTTTAGGATGGTGTAGTACAGTGGAGGGGATGTCTCCATCTGAAATTCCTTCTCGTCAATGTTATTCACATGGCTGTATAGGCAATCAGTTTTTATGGGTGTTAAATCCTCCCAAGCATGGTTTTCACCTAACCTGAACCACTGGAGTTGGCACGATGTACTCCTAAACCAATAATCTAGCTCGTCCCTACTCACTTCAGGAATTAACAAATCATCCCTCAGACCAAATCCATACTAAGTCATCCTTTTTCATCTGGGTTAGTTCTTCAAACCCTCTAAGAGAAGCTCCACCAATGACTCATGGTCTGAACGGATCTGTATATATTCCTTAATGCTTGAGTTATTATCCATTTATTCTCTCTAGGCAGCATCTGCAAGGACCCCTGACAGCTTCCTGATGATCCATTCATTCTTTAGGTTTTTTAAAATTTTCTCATGATCGCGGAGCTCAATCACAAATCACAAATAGTAGAGGTTGATCGCAGAGACGGTTAGTGGAGCCCTGCCATAGAATTTTTATACATAATCCATAGAGCACACACTCAGTGAGTCGACTGAATCACTGTGTACCATGATATAGAAATTCCTTGTTCTCTAAGAGATATCATAGAGCATGTGGATCTTTTCAAATCGATATCTCAGGAAAGAAAACACGAAGATTACAGAGGAAAAAAGAGGGGTCAATCCCGCCCTCCCCGCCTCCCCCCCCCCAAATTTATAGGCGATGACCCCCTATGCTTCGTGGAATGTCCAGTCATGGCGTGCTCTATGGAATTATCAACCCACATGCCACCTCTCAGAAGAGCGATCCCACTTCATAACCGTGATTTTTTATTGAATGAAGAATTTTGGTGATTGAAAATCAGATGTAGACCCCTATTTTCTTCTCAACTCATAGTCTGAGGGGGCATTTGTTGGTGCCAAAATGTGGGTATAGGAAACCCATTGCAATGAAAAAAATCAACTTCAAGGGTTATTCCCTGTGACGAGAATTCATAGAGCCCTGCACAATGGCTAGAGTGCAGACTAAGACCCACACCACGGTCACCATGGAGCAGATAGGTGAGAGGCTATGCAGTTTTGACGCACTTGACTAGAAGCCTCATGCTGTGAAGGGAGTTAAAGAGACCTATGCGAGCCCATGGTACTTGACTGAAGCCTATGTGGGTGCCGTGAAGGGTGATCTACACTGAGTAGGGGATGATGGTTTCTTCAACGGTTACAACGAACTTGACAAAGTCCTTATCCAATCATAGAGTTCCAAATGCCATTGCACAGATTTGTCTCTCCTTTGTGTCACCCCTCACCTATAAATACAGAGCTCCCCTCGAGCCCAAAAGATGGACACCCCAACCTTTTTCCTTATCGGCTCTCAAATCATGAAGCACCTTTTACTATACAAATACTTGATAAAAATCATCTCTTACAGGTACTCGATCATTTTGAAGTACCTTTCGCTTAGCTCAAATATGACCCTTCTTCAAGAAGCGATTCCCATCGCGATTCCCACAAGACACCATGAAGGAAGGAGATCCTCAAGGGGATTTTGGTCTTCTGAAAGCACTAATGCATCATGAAGTACCCTCCATGCACATGTAAACCCTATTCTAATGTAGGGTCACTATGTTTTGAGAAGCACATTGCTTCGCAGTGATACGTTTTGTAGGGTACTCTTTCGTCGGAAATCCATACTACATGAAAAACCATTACAATTCATGAATATCAACCCATATGAACCTATGTCTTGTGGCTAGGCTAGGTGACACCACTTCGTGAAGCATACCCCATTGTGAAGACCCTCTATTACATGGAGCACCAGAGCTTCCCAAGTCCTCTTCTCGTAAACCCCTTTTCTCTGCAAACCCTTTTTCCGAACAACCGTCAAGGTTTGTATGAAGTGATTTCAAGGTCCCTTCGGTGGTGCTTCACGTTGCATTGATTCGCCTCATGCTTCTTTTCATAGGCACTCTAATGGATATTACTTCTTCGCATAACCATGCTAATGTGACACCCTCAGTGGATCTGTCCACAACACTACCTCGTCATGGCATAGTTGGTGCCTTACCTTAACCAAGGGCTAAACTGTGCCGTTTATGTATGTCCTAGGGTGTAGAGTGAACCTTCATCGTCTAAGCTACTTGACGTTAAACAGCAAAGAACTATGATCCCTAGAACATGATGTTAAATTTTGGCCTTTCCCCATGCATCATATGTGGGGTACCTCATATTAGACATTCTCTGTGACTGCTCGACTCAACGGGAGTGAGATCTACCTCACATGGAATGAGATCTTCTCTACTAGAGTAGCACCTATCTGTGCGGAATGGAAACCGTCTTGGGTTAAGTTCCTAGACTTTCTTGTAAGAGGAAACACCCATTATACTCCTTTATTCTTCAATTCAAATGACTAAGAGGTGAGAGGTTCATAGGGATCCTTGATACCATGTCCCTCTCCCTCTAGGATTTATCCCCATCGGGACTCCATCTGAGTGAATGACCCAATGTCCATCTATATGGAAAACTAACCATGTGTTAGCCCCTGTTTCCTCTTTGAGAAACTAACCAATTGTAAGACCCATTCAACTAAACACGGACACAACTTTAGAGATGTGATCATCAGGTCTTTACTACCTCTTGTTTCTGAATTCGATAATGACTCATGTGGCTTAGAGTATGAATCGACCATGACATCCTCTCTGGGAAGCCATACCATGTAAGCCCCAAACCATCCCGAACTATTGGGACATTGATCCTTTCCATGTCAAGGTACATAGGAAGCCTCATTGAGGTTCAAGCCCAACACCTACTTGTCCCGACCTCCTCACGTCAGGTCACCTTTGTCCTGCATGACATTAAACTGTGTCCACCATCCATAACTACATGGACGTTGATCCATACCAAGGCATTGTAGGTAAAAAGCCTCTATCAGGTTCAATACCAACACCTACTTGTCCCACAGTCTTTACGCCGGTTCACCTTCATCCTGTATGACGTTAAACTGTATCCATCAATCTGAACTATGTGTACATTGAATCTTTCCAAGGAAAGGTATGTAGGAAGCTTCCATGTGGTTCAAGCTCATCATCCATTTTTCCTGACCAGTTCACATCAGTTCACCCTTGTCCTACATCATGTTAAACAGTATCTCCCTTTTTCCCACAAGATGTTAAATAGTTCCCATTTGGACTACGTGGGATTTTATCCTTGTCTCCTAGACAATGTATGTAGGAATCAACCATTTGGTATATCCCCAATCAATGAAAAGCAGTTGTGAAACCCAACCAGTGGTAAGCTGTTGGAACCCCATTTAATGGTAATCCATTATAGCACCATCTAGTGGTATTCCTTTGTAGTTCACAATTGATGGTATTATATTGTAGTCCCCTTTGTTGGAACCCAAATCTCTGGTCCACCCTCGTGGCATCAGACCATCCCGGGTTTCTAACCACACATAAACTCTATTATATCATCTGATCGTTGTCCTCTGATAACACTTGGATTATATACTCCCATCTTGAACATCATGGACATTGATTACATTCCATAGGTATATGTAGGAATCCTCCTTGAGGCTCAATCACATCACCCACATCTCATCCTGATCTCTCCCTCGAGCCTATGTGTTTCTGGAAGGTCATTACCAAACCTGATGCTTATACTTCCTCTGAATCCCATCCATGCATCCATTCTCATGAGTCGCCTCCTCAAGTGTCCCATCTCCCCACCAAACTACACGTAATTTGATTCCCTACCATGTGGAAACGTAGGAAGCCTCTCTGAGGTTCAAGTACAAGGCTTCCATCACATTCCTGATGGTTCTATATCATTCTCCATTTACTTCATTCAACCATCCATATCAATCCTGATCCATTAACGGGCCTCCACATCCCAGTGAGTTCATGTCACCCACTTTCTTGTTACTCCTATGAGTAATTGGTTAAGTAAACCATCGTTATCCCCAGTATCAGTGATCCCCCTAGGGGTTTCACCCATCAGATCCACTCTCATCAGTGTTCCGATTAGTCTGATCTATCTCCACTGGACATTAAACCCACAGAATACCCTGTGTTAAACATGGGAAGCTGAGGAAAACCTCAGATACATGTCCATGGAAGAAGATTCACTACAATCAATTTGGGATCCCTCAGGCTTCTGCACCCTCGAGAATGCCTATAATAAGGGGTAGAAACCCAGACGCATCAGTGTTCCAACATCTAGACACACAAATGATATCCAATGTGACAACTCCCCTGACTGATTTTTTCGGCCTATGCTAGACCCCTTAGAATTTCATGATAAAATCAGTGTAATTAACCAGTGTCCATGAAGACCTGGCACTAGGAAGAGTTTAACGAACAACCTCTTATGTCTATGAGGGAGACCCAGACTAGGTAACGAGTTCCGAGGAGGAATCCACAGAAGGAGGCACCAATATTTCATCATCTTGTTCTGATCAAGGAGAAAACATCCATAAATAAATTAAGGATTCCACCCGCCTTTGGAAAGCAGGAATACGGGGAAATAGCTGTGCGTCCTCCAAAATTGATGGATGCGCGCCCCGCTAAAAGCATCAGAAAAAAAAATATTTGAATTTTTTTGTTATAATATATTTTTATTTCACATCAATTTTCCTTTTTATCTTAAAAGGCAATCACCTTATTTTTAGTTATGTTTCATGGATTATCATATAAATAAATTCAGGATATTTTTCCCTGGGGATCAAGAAATCGAAAAATCTATTACATATTTTTTCATTCCAAACCATCCACTTTGTAGATGAATGATTTTTCTTCTAATTTAATTCCACAATGAAAACTGAATTTATCATTCATTTTATTTAATTAAATTATCCTACAAACTAATACATAGATTGGTTTTTCAAAATTATTGACTTAAATATATACCCATTAAGGTATACTATATTAATATGCAGGATTCCTGCATAGAAATCTATTCAACTTTTTGATTGGTGAAATATTGGAAATAAATAAATAACTCTTATGAAAAATATTATTTATAGATTATTTTGGAATTAATGTTATTTATTATTAATAATAATCACTCCATCATTGGGGGATTGATTTTGACTTAATTAGTTGTGAGTGTGGCCCGTAAAATACCCTAAATGCATCAGAATGTCTCATAAGAAAAACATGTCCTGGCATTTTATATATTTATACCCATTGATTTTGACTATTTTATTATAGTATTTACAATAATTAAAGTTCATTGAATAAGGCATTGATTGTATGTAAAGTCTTAGACCAAGGTCTTGAAAATTCATGAACTATACACTTTATCATAATAAAACCATTTGTTTCTATCAATATGAATATTTATATTTTTATGTTATTCATGTATTTATTTCATGCATATGTATTCAGATATAGGGAATAATTTGGTTATGATTTAAATCCTTACATATTAATAACTTATTTATTATTTTAGGATATCTTCTGTTATACAATTTACTTCGCATTTATTTTTATCTCACCCTTATTATATTTTCATTTACCGACGTTATTATGAAATTTATTAAATGTAATATATCTAGACTAAAATATAATGTTTTTATAATTTATGGGATATTTCGAATAATTTTTTTGGATTAAATGTTTTCTATATTGTGGAAATAATTTCCATTAGTTTATAAATATATGGTACTTATTTATTAACATTTTCCAAATTTACTAATTATTTAATCCCCTTTTTCGAGGGAATGTATGTAATATAATATTTTATTTAATTATAATAATTACACTATATTTAGGTTCTGGATGTTATAGTTGTATGAAATCTAGTATATAATGAATGAATATTCATGAAAAGTTATATGTTTGTAGGACTGAGGTTTATTTATCTTAGGATACATGAAAAGTTATAATAACATTGGGACATATTCATCTAGGTGTTATCAACCTAGAAAAGGATGGTTGATTATGAACTTGATCATCACTTGATACATAACAAATGGCCCTAAAATGGCCCATGTGTCTAGACACTCTAATTGTATATTCATTGGTCAATAATGATCTATCTAATATTATAAGGTATTTAAATTATTAATTAATTAGGATATGTATTTTAACTATGACCAAACTAAAGAAACAAAAAAATTACCAAGAGTAATTTATGATGAATGAAAATATAATTTCATGGATTTGAAGAATAAGACATTTTAAGTTTAAATATTTCCTAGAGATATTTATAATAATTCATTTATGATATAAATTAATATTCACCCACATTATAAATTTTATTTTTAAAAATCACTAGTGATTAGAGGATCCATGTAAACGAAGGATGTGATGGTGAATGGATGGAGTATCCAAAAGAAAATCCAAATGAGAAAAAAGGTGGAGTGTGAATACCTAAACTAGGTGATGTTTTTTATATAGGAATGGATGGAATATAGTAAAATATTTATGAAAAAAAGGAAAATTTCTTTTTATATGGTGGAAGGAAATAGATTATGACCCTTATCATGGGAATTACCCAATGAGGGTGGTGAATTTTTGGGATCATGGATTTTTACCATTGAATCCCTTAGTAATGACCATATTCTCTCGATGTGAGTAACATGACTATTATATCCCTCACATTATTTTAATAACATAATAAAGTGCCAAGTTACACACAAATAATTTTACTTTGTTCAGACTAATTAGGCTAGTCCAAGGCATAGGAAATCAACTTTGTGTTGATACACCAAAAACATAAGAGAGAAATTGTTCCTTTGGTTTGAACAATGGAGAAGCCTCCCTAACCATAAAATATCATTATTAAAATAATATTAAAATTCTAAGAACCAAATATATGCATTTATAAACTCACTCTTTACTTTTTGAAAGTGTTGATATTCTTTACGATATTTATATATATGTAATACCCATCATATGTTGTGTTCCTTTTACAAATACATATAAGTAATTATTGAGATATTCCCCGTGGAATTTCATCAACCTTACTTATTTCAATATTTTATGGAATTTGGACTCCCCATAACATTTTTATCCTTAGAAAAACAATTTTCCTTTAAATGAATGTCTTATATTTTAAATTTAATCCAAATGAAATCATTATATCTTGTTTTCCTATGATTTTACCAAGTGTACCCTATTATTAATGGGATCATAATTTTATAATCTATCTAAAAATATCATCTAAAAATAATGATGTAGCACCCACTTTCAATTTCTATTGAAACTGTTAGCTGAATGAATCTACTTGGTTGCAATGTGATGTTGGGTTCTACAATGCAACCAACCACCTCAAAGCTTATATAATGGTGTAGTATTCAGAACATAGATATAAAGTCTAATTCTTAAGACAAGAAAGGAATCCTAGAGAATATAATTTTTTTGTTCACTTCATCCTCCCTTCTCATGTATTATATCATCCATTAGCCTCCTGTGATCTCTTATATGATGTCCTTTAACTCCATAACTCATTGAACTCGTTATGGCCTAGCCACGTCCAATATTATGGGTCCACAAGTATGATAGTAAAAATTAATTTAATCAAGCTTCCAATATAATTTTCAACCCATTTGATATGATTATGTGGTGTAGCTCCCTGTAACACTTTACGATGTAAAGCATAGCAATGACATGGTAGACATTCATCCAACAAGAATGTAGAATAAACATCTATCCATATCATGGAAATCCCAAATTTTATAGGAGCACTGAAACACACAAGCAATCCTTATGGATTGACTCAATTCCACGGTTTTATTATTCATGGAATGACCTAATAACATAAAATGGAACATAAAAAGGCCTCTATAATTCAAGTACATAGAATCATGGACATTTCTTAGTAGGTTATTTATGTTTAAAAGTATCTAGTTCTCCCTTATATCCTTACATGTTAACCCATATTTTATATGATAATAACCATACCTCATCTATTCATGTACTTATTGGAATGATTCACACTCACTTGTGCCTGCACACTTGGGATATCACATATATACCTTTCTCAGTCCTCTTTAAATTGTTACAAAAAACCTCACCAATCATGTTTTTATAAATCCTACCCAGGTACTTTACTTGAGTGGGGTTGGACATATTTTCCAAACGTTCTAGACTTCATTATATCACAAATAATTATACTATGTTTTTGGAAATTTTTTAATTTAATATTTCAGTCTGTAATTATCTCTCTAATAGTGTATACAATTACACTATAGTATAGTGTTCTCAATTTCAACACATTTTATAGTGAAATGAAGGTTCTGCACCATGGGGTGTTTTTTTTAAACAAATTTCATCCTAAACACCTTCTAATTACTCTTAATAGAGGATTTATTAATGGTAATATATTAAAATCACCAATGAATCACTTGAGAACCCTTATTTAACTTTTTTACAAAAACAAACAGCATAAACCTGTAAAATAGTTTTTTATGATAAACACCACTATTGTGTTTATTAGTAGATACAAAAAAATCAAAATAATCATCCACATCACAACATATTGATACATTGTATTCAAAGGGAGGACCAATGAATCATTTATCATAAACTTTACTCACACATGAGACAATAGTCAATGAGTGAAACAAAAGTTTAATGATATAATTATCATTTGATAACACACATCATTAAACATATGACATAAAATTGTGAAATAACAATTATCACAGGAATCCTTTATCCTTACCTGTGGATTTTGAATTTAACGCACTCCACCTATGGGGTTATTATGACCTTTATCAAATATATCTTCTCCATATTATTCAATGAACTCAAATATCACATCCTTAATGGTAAAAAATGGATAATTTGAAATGATAAACATGAAAAAATAGAATAATGTAGACCATTTTCTTGACTAAAATAATACATGAGAGTGGGACACCTGCCAATAAGTCTATATAAAGAGATGTATTTTGATTGAATCCAAGATCCAACCAATTTAATTCAATATCCAGTATGGGTAATGATTTTATCCTCCTATAAATAATTTGATATGATGTCCACACATATTCAATCTTGAATTTTTTTTTCAGTCTTCTATTTCCTGTAATGGTATATTATTTAGATGTTATTACTACGCAATGGTTGAATGGGATTTTAAAAAAACTTTACATCACTAGAGTTGTCACAAGTAATCAAATTTGGGGATACCATATCATTATGAATGTTTTATAAATATCATTTCATACATATCAATTAAGTGCAATCTTGAGTTATTTCAACATAATAAACCTATAAAATATTCAAGGATATTAAATCATACTTTTTTATTTTCCAAGGATATAAATTCAGTATCTATATAGAAAACCAATTAATGTTGTGAATTTCTACAATAATTAAACACCCAATACATTATTATTGATATAACTAATTATCCATATCATTGTTTTCATTTTATATTCCATGGGATAACCTTGCCATATTAAATATTTTATATATAATACACAATATCTAGGTTAATAGATATTATGTAATGTATACTATTTATAATTTGTCTATAAAGATTCACATCCACTTCCTCACCTTCACCATCTTTCGAAAATGTCATTTGGGTCTCCACATTATAATAATCCAATTTGAAATTGATTTAAACCCACTTTGGAATATTTGGTTTGGGATATAAATATCTCATCCTTCTCTTGATTCACCAAAAACACATGTAACAATGGAAATTCACTGATTAAATACATCTCAAATTCACAACTCATTAAATCATAAAAATTCATCCACTAGAATTTTTCCAAGCATCAAAAACTGATATTTTCATCTTATATAAGTACATTAATTAACTTACTTTTTACCTTTTTTGATGAGGATGTTGTGATCAACAGATCCTTAGTGATAACAATGATTTTTTATATATAGATACATCTTTGAGTACTAGAATTTTGGTGCATCTTCCATCCCAAATAATTTTTTATTATATAGGAAAACCATTCTCTTATAATCATCAATAAAAATCTCAATTGGTTTTTTATTTTAGACATCATATTCAAAAATTCATTTAATGACAAAAATTTGACAAAAATTTGATAAAAATTAAATTCCTTTTTTATGGCCACTATTGTAAATAATCTAATTGTTTCAAGCCATACCACTGGTGAAAATGATTCACCAATATTAATTTAATCAACTTGTAATTAGAATTTAAACATAAAAAATAAATTATTCATTATCTCGATGATATATTCATTGATTTTATTACCATTAATCCATTTGGTTAGGATTGTTTTTTAATATTTGGCCTTAGGAAAATGTATCTTGTTTGAATTTTTCAAATTTGAGTATTTTAATCAATCATTTAATTGACCCCACACAAATCTAGAGTATCATAATCAAAATATTTTGGTTGCACCTGATATAAAAGTGATGTTTCCCCCTTAACCCTTTGTGTTTGAAATAGGGATATTTAGTCACCCAATATATTATAATATGTGATTTTGACTCTACTATATTTTTCAATTGTATTATTTGCTCATGTTTCATTTTACTCATTATCTTAGAAATATTGATATTTTTTATCCGCTTGAACTCCCCATAATCTTGACATAAGATCATCATTATCCACCTCACATTCTAGACTAATTTTTTGAAGTGACATTCATTTCCCTGGGATAAATATTAATGAAATATCCCTTCATCTACATGTTCTTAAAATTTTATACTCTTATCCATGTTAAATATTATCTACTAATTAAAATAATATATATTATTTTAGCAGGTTCTTCTTTCCAAACCATATTTTATATAGAGTCTTGTATTCATTTGACATATAAATTCATAATTAGATATGTATACCATTATAGACACTACATCATTCAATTATTTCATTGGTAAGAACTTTTAAATTATCATTGTTTGATCCATGTTCCTAATGATAAAATGTTTTCATTCAAGGATTATGTTTTCTATTAGTTCTCAAATCTAAAACATGATATTGGATCCCATGTTTATCTATAAAATTATATACTATGTTATTTGTGAAATCAACACTATTTTTAATATGATATTATTAAAGTTGTACCCCTATGTAGCCTTACATATTTTATTTTTATGTGACTGATAAACTTGTACACTTTATTATTATGTGAAATAATCATCAACCAATACATCCTACTAAAATAAAAAAACATTTTATATCAGATATTTTTTGAGTAATTGTCTCACAAAAATCCACATGAACAAGCTCTAAAACTCTTAAATATTCTCCATTCCATTGATTATAAGGTTTCTAATCTATTTTTGCATTTTTAAAAGATTTACATGTATGTGTTTTTTCATGTGTTTTATTTTTAAAGTAATTTTTTCCTCAATCTTCTCTAGTTTTAATAATGATATTTGGATTATGTTCCCACTTCTCTTACTTCATAGATATATTTCCTTCTATCTATTTAACATGAACTAATTTTCTTCACCAATCAAATACATCTTCCCTTTAGTTAGTAGTCCTTAAATGATAAGTGATCCATATTTTTCTTTAATAGTGGACTCATTATTTCCAAATTCAATAGTATGTATTGATTCTCACAAATTTCTAATAGTCAAAAAAATATGGTTATGTCCTTCTACTACATAGACCTAACATTAAGAAGATTTGTTTTTACTGACTCTGACCATTCTAAGGAAAAAAATTTAGAGTCCTTTTTCATTTCCAAATTGAAAAAATATATGTTTTTAATATTTTATTATATTAATAAAATTACTATCTTTATTAATATAACACCCCCACATTTTAAAATAACAATATCTTCAATATCATATAAAACTTGCAACACTGAGATTAAATGAATTGTGGTATATTATTAGAGTATTATTTTATAAACTATGAAAATTATAATCAAGTCATTAAATTGGTTGGTATGATTAAGATTAACTAATTTATTAATTTTATATAATTTATCTTATAAATATAATGGTATTCTTAAATTTAAAGTAATTAATCATACAATATATAATAAAAACAATTATTCCAAAAATTAATTTTATAAATTTTTTAAGAAACTATTTAATTATTATTTCTAAAATTAAATAATATAATTTTATAATTTTAAAATAATTTTTGAAGTTGCAATATCAATATTAACATAGGGTAAAATTCTATGTTTTTTTCAAAAAAAAATTTAAGTGAATAATAAAAATATACAGATTTTTTAAAACTATCATTTATTTTAATAAATTTAGTAATATAAAAGTAATATTATCATTATATTTAGATTTAAAATGTAATATATTAATTATCTAGTTTTATTTTATCCAATTAATTAAATAAAATCTACCTTTATAATTATTTTTAGCATATGTTTAATTTTAGGCATTAAAATAAGTTTTTTCCAAAAACTATTTCTATATGCATAATGTTCCTCGAGGAAAATTAAGTAAAATCATGCATGGTGAGGAATGATAAAAATGAACATTATATATTATATTTATATTGATATTTAAATTTAAGTTCATATAATGATTATTTCAATTCATATAGTTACTAGAAGATCATATTTTGCTAGAAAATTTGATTTTTATCAAAAAACTGGTTTTCGTCACGCTTATGGGTTTTATTTTATATTAAATATTCCACAATTATGAAAATAATTTTATAAAATAGATTGAATATTTATAATTATAATAATTTATATTACATAATAATATCAACATAATTTTTTTGCAATTAATATTTAAAATAGTAAAAATAATAATGAACATAGTAAAAAAATAAAAAGTGTAAAAGTGAGAAAGCATAGAGGTAAAGAGGATATAATGTTTTAAAAATGTTTCTATTGAATGATAGTGGTGTTTATCATCCATATATCTCCTCTAATAATTTATTTTTAAATATTTTAGGATCTTTTCAAGATATTAGCATCCCATTGTTTAATAGTTTTTTGTATTTACATGAAAGCCACTCTACCTCTCTTATTAAAGGAAACCCACTATCATATCCATTAAATAGTTCTAATACACATTGAATCAGAAAATAAATTCCCAAAAATCCTTCCATAATTTCTTTACCATATACTACAAGCCTTTTCTGATTAGAAACGTAATCTATGGGAGGCTTTAGGTTTAATCCTAATGATGTAGTTTGATAATGAGTTATCCTTTTTAACAAACCGAATCTGATTTGTTTTTATTCCAACCCATTCAAATATTTATCAATAATTATGATATAAAATACATAATTTCCCATATAATTTATTTTATTTTATTAATATAATGTCCAAAATCCATATCCACTTCTACCAAATTGGAAATTACTCAATCATTCATGTGTTGGGAAGACTACTGCCTCATGAATCAATTTAATTCATTTTCCATTATCACCTTTAAAATATATTAAAGATGATAGATTTTATGTTTATATACTATATTAGGTAAATATTTATCATTTTTTAAAATTAACATATCACATACTTTCTTACCCTACAAACCATTGAAAATTGTTAACATTGTTCGTGTGTATTACAGACTATTAGTTCGTGGAGTGATGTGTTTCATTTTGTACCGCATCTAATGGATAGTATATATAAGTGTATATAATGAAATAATATATATATATATATATATAATAATGAAAATTATATAATGATATTTTCAAACATTCCTTCTTTCTATCACGTTCTTTGAAAAATTAAAACATTACTCATGCGTACATATGACATACCATCTTCATGATTCAAACATAGTTCATTTTTCAAAAATAATATTTCATGGTTTTTTAATAGTAAAATTTATTTATAAAAATTATAATAATGTATTTATTATTTTATATGATAAAATAATTATCACTACATCTGTGAATGCATTGATTCCATTTTAAATTATCAACCAAGCATCCCCAAACACTCAATGTGGACATTACAAAATTAGTAATAAAATATGTTATTAAATGAATAAATTATCTTGTATTATATTTATGTTTTTAAACTGGAAAAGTTTTCTTATAAAAAATTAATTCATATAATATTATTACAAATGAGTGAAAATATATACAGGAAATATTTTTCACACGATATTAGGGTTTTATCTCAAAACATCCTTATTTGATATTCAACTTATTTTATGCACATAATATATTTTTAATGGTGTATATAATATCTAATTAAGTAAAACATAACTTAAATTTTATAATTTATGATATTTTAATTTATAACTCATTCACTTAATTAATGGGATTTATGATTCAGAATATACCAAAGCGGTAAGGGTTTATGTTTCACTCTGATTTTAATGGACATTTCTTATATATAAATTTAAATTATATGAAATTGACTGATCATTGTATAATAAAACCCATTATTTATCCTCTATTCTATTTATTCATGAAATTTTCATGTAACTTTGTTATTTTTTCCACACTGGTGATTAAAATGGTTGATAAAACTTATTTAATAAATTGTTACCTTATTTCTCTCTTTGTTAAAAAAATGCTTCTTCTTCTACATCCATGTTTAATAAATATATTTTCAAAATTGTATTATCATTCTCAAAATTATTTATTAAATAAATTTTCACTCACTGTTGGATATATAGAATATTATTTGAATGGAATATTCTTTTCATTTTCATAACAAATTATAATTTATCACCTTTATAACTTTTTGAATAGAATAATATTTTTTTAATACTACAAAACTTTTTGAATTACCTAGTGTTATGAGCACTAAATTATATAAATCTACATTTATATGATTCAATATTTTTTATTGAAATATTTTTCCTATATTAAATTTTAATTTTTTATATTTTAAATATGTGTTTTTAAAGTGAAAAGGGTATTTTCCCAAAGAAATATTCCTTATTTTATTTTAAGACATTTTCAACATCAATAATGACCTTTAATGTTATGGATTGATTAAATATTATATGTGTGTGTGAGAGATTGTGTGTGTATCTCAAATATATATAACGATTACTAACCCTCGTATTTATTGGGTAATAAATTACATATTTTTATCTCTCAAATTCATTTATTGTGAAATTTATTTTTATTATCAAATGTGAAAAAATTATGAATAATTTTTTATATTCATTGGTAATTCTTATGTTTATTCATTATGATTTATTTCCATTTTTTGGAACACATAATAAGGAACCATTAATTATGGGTTCTCACTGATATCACACCGATTCATTGTGTAATGATTTAGTATCACTATGTTTCGTGTATGGGATTAGGGAGTAAACATAATCCACTAAGACAATTTTTGAACCATGTGATTTCTTATTTTCATATAACCTTGAATGATTGTTTTTCATGTCATGTCTTTTTGCAAAACATTCTATGATTCCATGATCCTATGATATCGTATTCATTATTTTTTCTCTCATATAATTACTCTTTTTATTTTTATTTTATGATTTCATGTTATATCTTTCACTCATACGTAATGTTTCATTGTATTGTTTATTCCTTTTCTAATATTTTAAGATCAGTCATTTTTTCTACGTATTTCCTATAATATCCCATGTAGATTTAAAATCCTGATAGGATTTAGGTTCTCATTATGGATAATATAATAAATATTTTTTATTTTATAATTAGTTCATTAAATTAAGAAATTAGTCTTCTAAAGAAAATGGTAATCCAGATCATTGGGTTGTAATTAATAGACATTTTCTTAAAAAAAATGTACTAATATAAATAAAATTATTGGGTTATTATAGTTTATATCAAATTAAGGTCAATTTATTTAATGGATTTTTACTAAAATAATTTTGTGAGACCCTTGTGATATATATATTCACCAAAATATGTTCAGAAAAATATCCTAGACTTTTAGTTGAGTATAAAGAGAACGGGTTCCATGAAACTGTGTACCTTTATAGATACTACAAGTGGATGTGAATCTGGGATAGTTGTAACTAGTGTTAAAAAATCTAAATATGGAAAATTATTCTACGAATTAATCAACACTAGGTTAATGACAATGGGGCATGTTTCACACCATATTTGAAACCCTCAGGGGATATGCTTTGTAAATTTACAAACACATTATGAACTATTATGTAGTACGTGAATAAATTGTTAGGTTATAAATGCTAATTCGAAAAATTACTATGGATAACATAGATTGAAATCTAGAGACTCAATGTTTGGATATACTTATCATTTATTATTCCTTCCTTAAATGATTCTAAGTTTTCCATTTAACATTTTTATGCATTAATGTATTTTTTCTTTTTTCTTTTTATATAATAAATTAAAATAAGATAAATAATAAAAAACGATGTGACATGAAATGTATTAATTATCCTAAAGAAATGACTAACCTAAAGGGAAGGGAAGTTAAAAATTTTGGGATTAGAAAAAATCATATATTTAGAATTACAATTAGCAACGAAAATATAGTAGAATATCTAAACATATCAAAGAAATAATGGATGGAACCTCATGTAAGTTCAAATATTAAATATGATAAAGAAAATAGGATTCAATTTCCTGCATGTCAAAAAGGGGAAATCAAAAACTGTGGAAAAAAAGAAAAATGTAATTTTATGATTCAATATTTGTGGGGAATGTGGTAATAAATTAATTAATTTCTAAAAAATGGATAGACTGGTTAACATGATATATGGAAATAAATTTCACCCTAAAGTGCCAATAGTAGTTAATGTTGTAGATGTGGATGACTTTTCATTATAAAATTCATATCCCTAATCCAAGAATTCATTCCTATAGAAATTTGTTATGAAAACTATTGAATTAGAATGATTGAATTGTTTAGGATTATTAATTTGAGAATAATATTATTGAAGTTTTTTTATTAATTGGTTTTTAGTGATATGAATCTTGAATCTTATGAGGATATTTCTATAGTAGACTTTAATTAAGGATTATTATAAATTTTTTGAATGGTACGAATGACCTAGAAAATTAATTTAATGGTATGATGAAATTTTTTGGAAACTTTATTAAGGAAAATACTACATGTAATATATACATGTTTTTTAGGAGATTATATTCATTTAAATTTATTTGACATCATTAGAAAAAATATGTATATATTAAATACATTAGTGAATAAAAAAATGATTTTATGATTAATTTCATAATTAGGATTTTTTCATATCTTTCAGAATGTTATTAGAATTATATAAATAGAGTTTTATACAAAGGAAACTATGAATTCTAACCGAAAAAATGGATCCACCAAGGTCATGGGGATTGAACCCAAAACCGAAGGGCGATAAGGGTGAACTTCCTACCACTGGCCCATGTGATGTAGTTTTAATTATGATATTTTTTACTTCAGTGAATTGTTGTATAAATAAAAGTTTCTTTGGGTAAACATTTTATATGGTAATGTCATTTAGAGCTTTTTGTACTTTTAAGTGATTAATGATATTTTTGGAAATATTTTAAATGGTTAAGATATATATAGAATAATTAGTTTTAATAGAAATAATTATTTATGATGTATGATATCATGTTTTTGAAAAATTATGTTGAACGCCATGAGATAACCTTTTAGGTAAATACTATATTTCATTTTGATTTTATTAAGGTTATTTGGGATATATGATTATTTTTTTAAAATAATGGTCCATGTTAAAACTTTGAATTTTTTATTGAATTTTAGTGATTAATATATTAAAATTAATTTTTATTATTATCATAAATCACACTATATATTTCTATTACATTTAATGTCAGTAGATAATAGTAATATCTTGATTTATTTATGCGAAGTCATGTGATCCAATATAATTTATGGTTAGTGCCTCATGCATAAAAAAATTAATCAATAAAACTAATAATTTGGTGAAACTGATTAGTTTTTGGTGAAAAATGGTTAATGGATAAAATTATAGCGGGTTATGAAAATATATATCCACATGTTCTTAATCAATATGGTAAAAGGATACCTCGACATTAGGAAAAGTGTCCTGAAATAAAAAAAATCATTATTGAAAAATCGATGGTATCTTATATTCTAAAAAACATATAATATTATTTCATAAATAATCATCAATCCCAATATACATTTTTATTTCCCACTAATGCTCTCTTATGTTGAGACTATTTATATGATGACTTTTATATTTCCCTTTCCATTTCTTTATTAAAATGTTTTTATTTTCCCATTTTATATTGTGGGACTTCTATAAAAGAAATTTTCCAATGTAAAACCCATATCCATTAAGAAAAATATAAAATTGTGATGATGTAATTAATTTAAAGGGTTTATAATGTAACAACCAAATAATTTAAAAGAACTCTGCATTCAATATAATATATAAAAATGGAACAATTGATATTAAATGAAATATGACATTTTATTAGAATATAATTATTTAAATATGATAGTTGTAACCTAGTAGTTAAATTGGATGGTATACATGTGATTAACTAAATTATGAAATATATATAACATTCTTAATAAATATAAATTTCTTTATAAATTCAAAGGAAATAAGCACACATTTTTTATTTAAAACATTTACTGCAATAATGATTTCTGTTCATTTTTTAGAGAAAAAAATTATTCGTACTTTTTAGACATTTTATAAATTTTACTTTTTTAAAATTAGAAAAATAGATAATAATATCAATATCAAAATATTGTATTTTGTTTTAAATATTTTAGATAAATAATGATTTCTTCGTGAATGGTTAAAATACTATTTTTTGAATAGTTGTCATTTCTTTTAAAAAATTAACTAAATATAAAGACCAATTATAGTTTTATTTAATTTATAATTATTATAAATATTATTTAGTAATATATAATATAATCAATTACATTTAAAATATATATATATTGGTTTTTAGCATAATATTATTTTTAGGATTAAAAAATAAATTTGATTGAGAATTTTTTTGTAATTCACAATGGTTCTCCAATTTATTTTTTTAAAATATCCCCGAATGAAGAATGATTTTAATGAAATAAATAGATAATATATATATATATTATTAATTATGATTTATATAATGATATGTTCTATTCATATAGTTAATAAAATATCATCTTTTTCTTGAAAATTTGATTTTCTAAAAAAACACTTTTCGTCACACTTGAGCATTTTATTTTAAATTAAATTATTAAAATTATATGTGTAAAATAATATATAATTTATTACATATTTATAATTAGTATAATTTATATTATATAATAATTCCAAATATTTGTTTTCAAAATATATAGTAAAAAATATTAAAAAACAGTTATTGTGGAAAACAATTAAAACGAAAAATGTGAGTAACCTAAATGGTAAAGAATGTAAATTGTTTAAAACTTGTTTCACTATAATGGTAGTGTTTTTTATAATCTATATATTTCATAAACTCATTTAATGGTATTTTTTGGCACTCTTATTGAATATGACATACCAATATTGAATAGTTTGGGGTGTTTACAATAATGTCACTCTGCCCCCCCCCCCGCCAAGGCAACCATCTCTCCTCTCTATTCCAAACATCTACAACAAATTATTTTGGAAAATTAATACCCTAAAACCTTCTTCATGACCATTCCCATTTTAAGGATTCCTTGTGTATATCATAAATCCAATCTTGGGCAACCTTAGGTATAATTCTAAAGAGGTGGTCTGAATAAGTGGAATCATTATTAACCGAGCCTTTGGTTTTTATTTTTTCTTACACATCCATAAAATATTTCTAAATGAAAATGTTATAAAAACAATAGTATCTCCCAAAAACTTAAATATTATTATTTTTAAGGTGATAACCTAAATACATCTCCATTTATATCAGCTATGAAATGAAATGATTATTCATGTGTACTGCAGACTACCGCCCGCAAACCGATATAATCTGTTTTGCAACGTCACTACTCAAGTTTATTCATGATGATGGATTTAATTTGTATATAATATTTTCATGAGATATTAATCATTATATATAATTAACATATCATATAACTTATTGTTTACAATTAATTGAAAATTATAACATCATTTGCGTGTATTGCGAACTACTGCCACTCCAAGCAATATAACTCATTTTTTTATTTTTCAATAACATGGATGGTATTGTTAACTATATTTAAATAAAAAATATTAAATTAGTGGTGATATTATCATTATTTATATAAAAATTAATCCTTATCTTGTTTCCATCATGGTCATTGAAAAATGGAAATGTTAATCATGCGTACGTATGACTTTCCTTCTCTATGACTGTAGTTTAGTTCATTCTCCACAACCAAATTTCATTGTTGAAATTTAATTTTTAATTAAACTATAGAAATTATAATTATATAATTATTATTATTATATAAAATATAGTACAATTACATCTTTGACAATGGTCAACAAACATATGTCATTTTGAAATTATAAACCAGGCATCCTCAAAATACCAAAAGTGTACATTACACTATAAGTAATGAAATATGTCATTAAAATAAATAAAAAAATAGTTTCATTTAAAATGGATTAAACCTGTACAATTTTATTAATAAAAATAATAATTTACATTTGTTTTTTTCATAGATAAGGGAAATAAATGACAATGTGTGGAGTCTAGTTAAGGGGTTCTTCTCAAAATATCCATCTACGAGACACATGTTATTTTGTACACATAATTTACTTTAAATGGGTCATATACATTCACTTTAAATATTATATAATTAAAAATACATTCCTAATGATTTTTTATGTTATAATTCATTTACATTATTTATGGGAATTATGATTCAAAAGATACGAAAGTTGTAAGGTTTTATGTTTCAATATCATTTTAAAATTGATTTTCTATGTATGAATTTCCATTACAGTAAATTGTATGAAGTTATATAATAAAACCATTAAATTTATTATACTATTTTTATTCATGAAATATTCATTTAATAGTTCCAATTTTATCTATTTGGTTCTATATATGATTGAGAAATTTTTTTAAGGAATGTTTATTTTTTATCTCTCATTCGAAAATGTTTTTTCTTTATTATCAATTATTTCAAATAATATTTTCAAAAATATTATTAACATTCGAAAAATTATTTTGTAATAAAATTTTTACCCATTTTTTGGATTTTTAAAATTAGTTTTAAATAAACTTTCTTTTCAATTTCCAAATAAGGGTATTTTTATCCCTTTTACAACATTGTCAAGGGAATGCTTCTTTAACATGTACAGAATATATTATTTAATGAACCTGACCCTCATATCCTAGAGTCAATGTTTACTTTATTATATAGGTACTATATACAATAAATCATATCCCAAAGGATCTAATAGTGTTTTTTTCTTGGAAGACCAGCTACATACTTGAATTTCACATTATATTATAAAACATAAAATAAAACATAGTATTTTATTCAAGTTAATTATTATTTTATCCAATATAACCCTACATAATAATCATAACAAAATTTATACAATAATTGGGAAAATCATAATAAATGGGTGATATCATCTTCTTACAAAGGGTATATTATATTGGATTCTAACAATAATCAATATGGAATAATCAATATGGAAATATAAATATATAAAAACACATTTAATTAATCAGTAACATAATCA
Source organism: Viscum album (assembly GCA_963277665.1). NCBI lineage: Eukaryota > Viridiplantae > Streptophyta > Magnoliopsida > Santalales > Viscaceae > Viscum > Viscum album. Next base: position 1,025,217,357 of record OY728143.1, read on the forward strand.
CAATGAATTATATAGTAGTAATACATGATTATAAAATAATTCTATATTAATAACCACATGATATTGATACATATCCATGAATATTATAAAAAATATAATAATCAAATGGAAATTAATAATTAATATCATGATGAGGGAATTCATAATTTCTTACATCATAAACATACCAATGAAGACTCATATAAAGAAAGTGTACATAAACAAAAAATTCATCAGCTAATTCCTTAGCTAGTTTTCCTCATCATATCTATTGATGAAGCAAGCAAATATCGCGGGCCACCCCTGTCACAATATAGGTCTAATACATTCATTATATAAAAGGGATTAAACATAATGAACATAAAAAATTAGTATTGAAAAGAGAATAAGAAATGATAAAAAAATTTGCCAATCAACAAACATAATCATAATCCATCCATTTTAATATAGAAAATTGAATGAAAATAGTGTATCCCCAATAAAACTGATCATAAGACATATGGAGAATTAATAAGGGTGGTATCATTATAATGTATTCCCAGGGGAAAATAAATAAAAGAAGGTTTTTTATGTATATACATAACCCAAAATTTTCATTAAAACATTCTAGTGGAAAAATAACATTTTCACATTGTCAATTGCATTAAAAATATTGAAAATGTGAAGGAAAACGTTTTTTAAATAATATTTGAGTAAAATTATAAATTAATCTCAAAATAAAATATTATAAAAAATTGAGAAATTTTTTTCATGTCGTATAAGATAAAAAACATTCCTTTCAAGCTTTTATAAGAAAAGATAAAAAATTACCTCATCTTTAAAATGACATGAAGATTTCGTTTAAAACATTGAAAAAAATTTGAAACATGCGTAAAAAAATATTTTAAAATCATTTTATAATAGAGAAAAAAAGATATGAAAAGTTTTTTAAAAAACACTGACATTTAATATAATTATTCACCTAGAGAGACTTAAACATAAACAATCCCCAATATTAATGAGATTGTGAAATGAACCTTTACTACAAGTCTGATTTTCATTATACATGGTTGAAAATACTATATAATAAATTTATATTCATATTAAATTAATCCATAAACAATATCATATACATAATACCTTATATATGAAAAAATTAGAATATTTCATCACAAGTTTATTAATAATTCTTCATTAAAATCGTTATTTTGGGTAATAACTGCGTTGTTTTTCATGTATTTTTTTTTCGATAGTTTTGGTATTTTTAATTTTATCATTGATCCATTATATCTTAAATTGTAATAATTATATAGATTTCATATTTATTAATTAAAAATTTATTTATATGAACCCCTAAAAGTTAGAAATGGAAGATGAATTACATTGTTTGTGGGGATACTAGATTGTATGTATTCATGAATGTTGTCTCCATTTTTCATTTGATGGAATTAAATAAGGGTAAATAAAAAATTAAAATTTATAGAAATATTTTTATATCATATAAATCATTTATATTAAAAGGATCCATACTCATTATCATCCATGTAAAATATAAAATAAAAATTAATCGCATTGTATCATGGAGGTGGTAGCCCACACGTACGCGAGCAATGTTCTCATTTCCCAAATGATTGGAAGTTAAGGATATAGATAATATATTATCATTTGAAATGTATATTTATTTTATAAATGTCATATATAAGTTTTAGATAAATAATAATTTACATGCATATAATATAGAGATAAAAAGTGAGTTGCATTGCTTGATGGAGAGGGTGAGCATTAGCTATGCACGACTGATGATTTCACTTATCATTCGATGTAAATGAGGTTGGATAATGGTAGTTTCGTTATAATGATAAAATATAATTTTATTAAGGATATTTATATAACCAATTTATGATAAATTTCTATTTCTTTTGAATATGTAGATGAAGAAAATAATTAAAAGAGGTCAGGTCAGAAAAGTTCATCTTCTTCTAACGACCTTGTATAGGTTCTTTCTTAAGGAACATAGGTTTTAAATTTTAGTGAGATAAGATTCTCTATAACACATATATGGATATAGACTTGAAAAATATTTACTTTCATGACCCTCCCTATTGTGTCATATTCCATGACTCCCTAAGCCCGCCATCAATAGGTCTGGGTCTGGTGACTACTATTGAGTAGTCATATCACTATCATAGATGTCCTTATCCTTTGTACCTATACACATGCACACATATTAATGCCCATAAAATGATGAAATTTAAAAAACAAACATAAATAATCCTTACATGAATACATATAATCCCACAACAAAGGAAGACAATATGTGAAGGAATATAAATAGGGCCAAATACCAACCCACCATAAGAGTCAAAAAAACAAGTCTAACCTGAATGTAAATTGGGTTTTGATGATAAGATAATGTTGGAAAACACCTCAGTCATTCAAGTCTCACTAGGCATCATCTTTTTCTAGTCCATCTTGGATAGTTTCAAAAGATTAATTGTCTCTACAAGACATGACACATCTGGGAAAATCTCATGCAGGTGTGAATATAACAATACCCAGAGGGACACCCTAAAACCCAAAAACAATAAAATAAAATAACATTATTCAACTCATCATATATATATGACTAAAAATCATGTAAAAAGAATATCCATATATAGTAAAAAATTCACATAGAATAAAATGTAATATCACTACCATAAATTCACCCCAGGATTCTAGATTGATTTTACTATGAAGCACTCATCAAACAGAATACCTTCCATGATTCATATAGCAGCAGTGATATTTGTTCAAAAGGTAGTACTCATTGGTTCTCACCAAAGGAATCATACACCAGAATATGAAGAGATATGATACATAAGAGAGGATCATTCTTTGATCCATGGGGGGAAGCAAAAACTCAATCGTGATTAACATGCTATGTGGAGGATCAGTTCATGTTTTGTCTTGGTCACAAAAATACCAAGAACTCAACCTAGGGAAAGAATATGATAGAGTATCTCGGTCCAGGAATCAATGAAGGATTCCAACAACTCTATCAACATAGTCATAATTAAGGGATCATTTTTCTTTGTGAAGAAGTGTATTTAAACTAATCATCAGGGAAAGGATATAGGGAATTTATCCTAACAAAACATGTCCAACATACAGAGGTAAATGGATTCAAGACAACTATATAAGATTAAACAATGTGTAGTACGGGTACACATTGCTTCCCTTAAAACCCAGGGTCCTACCCATATAAACTTCCAGTGTCTGTGTCCATCTATGTGTCTATGTTATAGTGAATTGTATATTTCTTCTTCTGTACTTCTTCCAATGTACCAGTGCATATCATAAGCCATGCATACTAGGAATGACTCTGTCTGTGTAGGATTACATGGCATGCTCATTACCATATATACCCTAGATGTGCTTTTTTATCCAATGAGTTACACACCATGCCATCTGGTGTGGGTCACACATCATATGGAATAGCCACATATTGTGTGACACTTATCTTTCAACCAAACCCCCATCAAATACTAAGATGGCCCCACAATTCTAGTAACTCTTCAGTACATGCTTTGTTCTTCAATAAAATTCCAAAACTCTATATCTAGAAGCATATGCCTTATATTATGCCTCTTACCACTTCTAAAGCCATGCCACATGTTGAAATCAAGGAGTATCATAGTATTTGTATTTCAATCATCTAATCATCATAAAATGGCCATCAAATCCATTCAGAAGATGACATTGAGTGGCGTTCTTCATTTTACATCGATGAACACAAAAAATCGGTATCTATAACATCTAATCCACTACCAAATTTATCTCCACAACACTACTAGGTAATATTGATCCTTGATCAATGATATTTAATCATTTCTCTAAGAAACAGGTAAAAGCGATTGATTTCATCAGTATTTGTCAAACCGCATGCCAAACGATTTTCCTGCAACGAACAAAAAATTGAGGGTGGAAAGAAAAACAACAAGAAAAACAAACCTTATCTTATGTCTATATTTTCTTTGATTTTTTTTAATTATAATAATTAATTAACTGAAAATATTTAATCAAAAATATATTATCCCAATTAACAAATAAAACTAACCCATCCTGTAGGACACATGATCCATGGGTCAATCTGTTTGTCTATTTATCCATGTTCATCATATAATTAGAAAACGGTGTAAGAATCAAAAAAAATAAACACCGAAACTCAATTCATATTCATCGCTATTAAAGAATATAGTTTCACCAAGATCATTGGAGATATCCTCTAATTGTTCTCACACCGGTCATCGATCTTTGATATGGTCATCCTCTTCCAATGAAATATCCTTCAATACTCTCCAACAGTCCTATGGATCTCTATGTTTTGGAATCTAAACATAAAATTCCCTAATAATTGTATAATTATAGATGAAATTATGTCAATACATCAACAGACAAATTAAAATAATTTTATTTAATTATTTTTTTCATTTTTATTCCCACGATGACATTTTCTCAAATTCCCCCTAAAGACAAAAACAATTCAGTGATGGTAAAACTCAAATTCTAAACTCAACATTGCCCTTAGATTTCATTTCATGGCCTCCATTTTAAGGATACTCTAATATTTCATGAAGACTACACATGAGTGATATTTTATATATTCAAAACATTTATTCTAGGAACACTGAGCCTTGGAATCACACGCCATCTTAGTGACTGGTCTCAAAAATAATATATTAAATATCAAATTACCGTACATGAAAAATATGATTCATTAAATTTTAACCACATCAGGTATTTAAATCCTAAACGTCTAAAATAAGTGGCTACAAAAATATATGTGAGTACTGAGCATGAATCTGAGCCTCCAACTCCCAGGTGATCTCTTGAATATTCTCATGCTTCCACTAGACATGAACTAAAGTAATCCTTCACCCCCAAAAGATCTTCTTCAGTCAATCCTCAATCTCTATTAGGAACTTATAAAAGGTAATTATATACTGCATGTTCATAATTCCCCATATGATAACATGTGATGGGTCATGAACGAACCCCCTCAGTTGTGACACATGGAAGGATTATTGTAATTTGTATAACTGTTATGGTATAGATAGATGGTACCCCAACTCACCAACTCTATGATGTATCTGAAAAGGGCCAAAGAATCTCGCAAATAGATTTTCACCCTGGTAAAACCTCTCTAATCCACATCGAGTTGGAACTCGCAGGAACACATGGTCTCCCTCATCAAACTCCAAAGTTATCAATAGTCTTCCCACATAATATATCTAACAGCTCTGTGCTATTCTCATTTATTCATGGATCATATGAACCTTCTATGTGGTATTTCACATAAACTCTTGTCCTAGGATTAATGACTCTCCTGGTCGGTCTAACAAAGTGGTGACCTGTATGATTTCTTGTACAAGGCCATGACTAGTGTCATAATAATTATGGGATGGTATCTATTGTTTGATTAATATTACACCAAATTTTGGTGATCCTGCCATCTGTTTCCAAAATCCAACATGAAATCCTGCAAAATTTACTTCAAAACTATAATGTTCTGCTTAGTCTGGCCTTTATTCTGGGGGTGAAGCATCATACCCAAGTATAACATAGTCCCAAATTCTACATTTAATCCCTCCAATAACCAAAAAGTTAACATATCATAATAGTTATAAACCATAATTTATTTAAATACATGGAGTCTGTCTACCTCTTTCATGTAGAGGCATCACAAGATCTCTTTTGAAATCTACTCCATAATAGCTAAGAATTGGGAAAACTTATCAAGTTGGTCTATGATCACCCATGTATCATCACATCCCCTAGACATACGTATAAAACCCATCACAAAGGCCACATATTTCCCACCACATTAATACTCTAGAACCTCAATGGGTTGACTTGAACCTGCTGTAATATGGTGCTCAGCCTCCAATTCCTAATGTGTAAGGTATCGAGAGACAAACTATGAAACTCCCTTCTTCATTCTTGGACATTAACACTAACGAAAGAGGTCTTGGTACATCATTTCTATACCTAGATATACCTCTAGAGGATATTTTTGAAACACTTGAATAATCTGCTCTAAAAACATCATTAGTACCATCACCTGTTTTATGAAAAGAATGACATGTTACCCACATTTATAAAATCTATTCGAATCATTGCCAATGGATATATGTGTATGTCGAGTGCCAAAATCAGAATTACCATCTTTATCTTCCCTGACTGAATAAAAAATTGGAGGTGTAACATCCATTGACTGGAGGTAAGATGATCCACCATAATTCAAAATGGATAACTACAATGAGGCCAACTAATCTGACGCCTTGTTCAGTAACTATGAATAGGATCTCCTGCTAAGAGAATATGATACAAATTTCCCGTTCCATGGTGTATACACAATCTCAATGTCATAATACTGAGTAAATCTATCCATCTCCTATAACTCAATTTATGATCCTACTTGGGTGAGATATACTTGAGACACTTGAGGTCATAATAGAAAATAAACTACTCTCCCATCAAGTAGTGTCACCACTTCCTTAGGTTTATGAGTACCTGTACTAACTCAAGATTGTGGGTCACATAGTTGTCCTCATTTGGTATCAACTAACATGAACCATAGGCAATTGTTTCATTCCTCTATATCATAACATAACCATGTCCGACTCCAGATGCATCACAAAACATTGTGTACAAGATGCACTCTTCTAGAAATATAGGATTGGATCAATTTTCAATCTATACCTCAACTCTTGAAAATTATATAGGAACCTATCTTTCCACATGATGATTTTCTCATTTTGGGTCAAATATTTCATGTGTATGAGTACCCTGAATAAATATTTCATGTCTATGAGTACCCTGAATCTCTAGTAACAACAAGCCTACCCAGGGAATCTACACAACTATGTCACACTCTTGATTGGCTCCCAAGATTACAATGCCTCAACCTTGTCTAGTTCCACTGCAACTCTATATACTGAGATAATGTTCTCCATAATGAGGACCTCTGGGATCCATAAATGAAACTTTTATATATTTCCATAAATTTAGTTCCCTCGTAGTACATTCAAAACTATCCTTATGTGTCCCGTGTGATTCTCCTCAGACATTGAATATATTTTGATATAGTTGATGAAGAATACAATGAATCGGTCTAAAAAGGGATGAAAATCTATTTCATGAGTCTCACAAACCTTTCGTGGAGTTCATCATGCCAAAGGTCATCACCAAGTATTCATAGTGATCATTGTGGCATCTGAATTCCATCTTTGTTATGTGTTTGTCCTGTAATTGCAACTAGTGATAGCCTGATCAAAGTTAGACCTCATAGAACCATCATTACCCGATAAACTGATCAATGAGGTTATGAATATTTAGTATTGGGTACATGTTCTTCACGGTCACCTGATTCATGTTCTAATTATCCAAAAATAACATCAAGATCTTATATTCCTTCATGGGGAACAAAATTGTGGTTGCCCAGGGTAAAACACAGGTTCATACAAATCCCTTTCTCTACAAGTCATATACATAAAATATCATCTTAGAAATCTCTATATAATAAATCTAATATGCCAGTGTAGATATCAAGTTCATCATAGGGTATAGATTAATGTATAATCTTATCTCTTAGTGGGTTGGTAGACATGAAACAACCTTAGAAAAGACATCCTCATACTCCACCACCACTGAAAAAAAACATGTAAACTCATAACATCTAATGAACCAAGGGTCATTCCATCTTGATTGTGATTAATCGGCTATACCTTCATATGCATGAGTTCATCCTATGCAACAAAGGATTCCTTTTCAGCAATAAATGAAAACATGTTCAATCACTATGGACACACTGAATCCTTCTCCTAAAAAAATCGGTTCGTGCATGAAATTTGGTTGAATAATTCATTCCTAAGATGACTTCGTAAGGAATCATCAGGGCTACAATGTGATCCCAATAAAAACTTCTTCCTTGAAGATTCGGTTCACACTATTAGCACAAGTGTGTGATCACTAAGACATCTATAGTAGGACTCTACAAGTGCATGGGTCGATCCAAGGTCTCATCCTGAATCTCTATGTCTTGAACTATATATGTGGAAATAAAGGAATTACTAGAACCTATGTCTATCAGTAATGCTTCAATGGTTGAAAATATACATTTCATACCTTGAATCATTCTCAGAGCCTCTAGGTTGTAATCCTAAAATTCTATCAGGTTTCCCTACCCCATTCCTCTAACGTCCTAAGCCTGATATAGACCACATAGGGGTGGCGGTGGTAAAGTGTCTAAGAATCTACCCCAGATATCTTCCCTCCCAACTCATCTTCCAAAAATATCCCCTAAAGACTTGTCTGATCCAACCCCTACCTCTTCCTCGGAATCCCATCCACTATCTCTATATCATTTGTACCATAGGTTGGAAATTATAATGCAATATATACCCCTCCATAACATGAGTATCATAACATCACCCTAATCTGAATGGACCCACTCTATGAGACCTGAACAACAGAAATTCTATAATGGGGCCTCCTCCAGAAATGAAGCAAATTTCTAGGTCCCTCAGACCGACGTCAGCACCCTATTTTCAAAGTATCTCTTCTCATGATCCAACTTCTTGTAACCACTATATGTGAATGTTCAATAGAGAAACATTCAACCATAAAAGGTAAATCTAGTATCCTAAAATAGGTTGGATATCAAAGAAATGATACGATTTCTCATAGTTCACTACACGGTTATCATTTGAAGGTCTGATCCCTCAATAAAAAAGTCATGAACTGTATCCATTGAGTTTCGGGAGAAGATGTTAAATCTCAATTAATTCTCAACCAATGTCATGATACCTTGATAAAGCACCAGAAGCTCTTATAATCACAAAACCTTATGAATAGTACAAGAGAACTCCTCTCTGAAATGGTTCTCAAACTCTGGTCATGTTAAATTCTCTTTATCATAGGACTGGGTCATTTACCCCCATCATATGCTAGTGGATCCATATATATGGCTATCCTCCAGGACAACTATTTAATCTATTATAGTCATGACCATACATATAACTCATGTCACCAACTCAATCCTATCCTCATGTGCCTATTGGTCGGGCTCACCTCAAAACCCGAGGGGTCGCTGCCACTTTAAATCATGAAGTGCACATATCCTAGGCACCTCATTCAATGGTACAATGGGTGCCATATGCTTCTATATAAGTGGTGGTATAACTGGTGAGCCACATTTACTAGACACTCTAGTAGTCTCTGTATCAATGCCTCATCACTGAGGGGATCATCCTCGGGATCTTGTTGCGGAATTCAAGATAGCAAATGTCATAGAGACATCCAGAAACAAATAAGATGTACCATGATCAATGTGTAAATTTTGAGATTCAACTCAAGAAGGATAGGGAAACCACAACCTATTCATATATGATGCATTTAACATTATTTTCACCTCAAATAATGTTCTTGGGTACCTTTTCTAAAAGAAGGTGATCAGAGTAATATTTTGTGGATAATTCACCCACCGCACCAACACTATATTCATTGGACTAAATGATGGTAGCAAAACAATTTGCATCATTTCCCAAAAAAGATCTCATAGACTCTAGTTATAATGTAGAACCAGCTGCTCTGATACCACCCAGTTAGGACCCTTCTCAAAGGGGCCCATGCTAAAACTCCCCAAGCCCTCCTTTAATAGGCCAGGGGTTGGTATCTTTCACCAAGTAGGCATATCACTAATATGGTAGGCATTAGCTTATATACATGTACACAAGAACAAATATTCAATCCCATAAAATAGTAAAATGAAAAACAACTAAAAGAAACCATACATGTAAAAATGTTATTCAATAAGAAAATAATGATAAGAGGTAAATGGAAGTTAACAATGAAAAATACAATCCCACCAAAAAAGAGTACGATAACAAGTCTAACTTGAAATTCAATTGGTGAATGCTATTAAGATACCACAATAACACATCTAGACATGTCTGATCTCACTAATAACCATCTTTCCCTGGTCCATCTAGGACACTGTTGAATGGTCCATTGTTTGTAAAAGACATAACATTCACAATAAAATCCCATGTTTGGGTGAGTATAAATATACCCAATAGGACACCCTTGAAGTATAAATTATATAAAAAATAAAACGAGTCATCTATAAAAAGGTATATGTCTAAATCACATATTACAAGAATATACCAATAAAATCAACAAAGGCAAGAAGTCCCAAATGTAAATTCACAACCATAAATCCATCCTAGGATTTCATCTCCAATGTTCTATGAAGAACTCATCTCAGAGAAGAAAATCTATGAGTCAGATAGCACTGATGATGTCTTTCTAAGAGGTAGTTATCATGTGTTCTTTACATAGTATGTATACAAAGAAATTAGGAAGAGATACAATACACAAATTAGGATCACTCCCAAGGCCATGGGGAATACCAACAAATCAATCTAGATTAACCCACTAAGTGGAAGATTGGTGCCCCTGTAGTGTTGGTCATTATGATACCATGAACTCTTCATAGAGAAAGAATGTGATAGTTGATCTCACTCCAAGCCTCAAATAAGGGTTCCACCAACTCTATCTAAGAATTCATGATGAAGGGATCAATGTACTATGTAAAGGATGTTATTCTAAACTAACCATCAAGTAAATTAAGTGGGGAACACACCCTAACAAAACATGTCCATGTTATAGAGGAAATAGGCTCCAAGACAACTTTGAGAGATTCTACAATGTATAGTAGGGGCACAAGTCTTGTCCCTTTGAAACTGGGTCCTGCATAAGTAAATAGCCGGTCAGGAACGAACCTTGTTCTACCCAAAACTATTCACCTGAGTCGATCTATAGTGAGGCTCATAGGGAATTATCGATTCCCATGGCAAGAAAACTAGTGTCGAGAATCAACAAAGTGATAAGGTAATGATATCTCCCAAGAAAATAAATAAATAGAATATAAAAAGATAAATAGAGCATCCCATATAAACAAATAATCATCTGAACATCGATTACAAACTAAAAATAATACAATCAAACTATATAATAAAACCCAAACTATAACTAGAAAACCCAAAACCTTCATTTGACCTCGAGGGTCACTCTCTCTCCCCAAGACCATCCATCACCCACGGAGGCCAAGACCAATATGAGACCTTAAATGCTAACTAAAAATAATAAGAAACTATATTCAAGAGTAATAAAACTCATTATGTGTGCCCAAAAAATCAATTGCCAATGTAAATCCTTTAAAATAAAAAATCATCAAGGCTATGTTTAAAATAATACTTGTACTTGCTTGTTCATTTGCCCAGATCTATTTATCAATGGTTATTTTCAGCAAAACAATATTATTTTGAGAAATTATTATTCCATATTAATATTAAATATATTTAAACTGCAAATAAAAGGTACATAACAATGGAATAAAAGTTGAGAAAAATGTTGGGACATCATAGAAATAGCATAAAATATTTAATAAAATTATTGAGGAATAAAAATTTATATTGGAGATTCAAGATGGATAAATTAATTACATCAATGAAAAAATTGATTTAAATGAATAATTCAAATTCTAGAAATAAAGAAATCAAAGTTCTAAATATGGATACCTTTAAGCATAAAAATGATTTATAGAAAACCTTTAAATGAGAAGATGAATAATGTCATTGGAGGAATATCAAGACAGAAAAAATTTCATGATGGATCACTCCAACAAATGGAAAAACATACCAACTAAAAAATATGACAAGGAAAAAACAACCCAATTTAATTACTCATCTATTGAAAAATTCTCTTTAGTTTAATGTCATTTATCAATTTGGTGGCCTTCATCAATGGCCTAAATCCAACACTATTGTATCTAGTAATGAAGACAAGATAAATACAATTCTCCTCTTATAGTACTTCAACAACCTCAATAGATTACTATTTTACAGTAATCCATTGAAATTTATTTTAGAAATTGAAACAAAAACTACATAAATAAAAAAGTATGATAAAGAGTTGTTGAAATAAATCCTTTGTAAACTAAAATAAATAATGATGTGGTTACATAAAATAAAAAATAAAATATGAAATCAATGATAAGATAAAAAATCATATTTAAATATTACCATGTTGTTGAATCATGATATGTCATTTATTTTTCATGATTATTTTTAAATTTTAACATTGAAGAGGGTTGTGGTCCATTATTATAGTTTTTTCTATCCATGGAGTCTTTATAAATTACAGTATCACGTTGCACTGGATTCCAACCATGAAAATCATAAAAATTCATCAGATTTTATATTGTGTTATTTGTGGGAATTTTTTCACATAGATTTCAGATTTGAGACACATTATAACCAATTATTGCACATACAAATGAATATAATTCACAGACAATGATTTTATATTCCATAATACTTATTACAATAAAAATTATATAATTTCATCCATATTCAAGATATTTCAGAATGTGAAACATATATTTAATATTATACTGTATTTTCATATTAGATAACACTATATAAAACAGTTGTTATACATGGATAAAACATTATAAAACACTGATATAAAACACTTATTTTATATAATACATTTATTCTTGAATTTTCTATATAGTTTATAATACAAATTATATCATGTCATAGATTTTTCAAATTTTCAAATGTGATAAAAATATCAGTGACCAATACATACCTAAAATCTCCAGACCGTGCATTGACACCTTACGTGTAATGAAATAAATTTTTGCATCACCACATGTACACCATTCAGATCATGAGGCTTGAAGTTGTACAATAACGAAAATGTGTGTTTGGAATTTATCTATTTGGGTCCCAAATCTCATAAAACATTTTGTGGGTCAATTCCTCCAATTATATACATCGAATATTGGGAGTATTAAAGAAATCCTGACACCAAAAAATGCATATATAGTGCGTATAATTGAAATATTATAATATAACTAGTAGAAAATAATCAAAAATATTTTCAATGAGTAGAACCAATAACAAGAAGTGTGTGTAAGGAATCAGGGAGCTTTAATACATATTATGTAACCAAAATGTCACAGTTGACATTTATTTTGAATTATTATATTAATAAAAGTAAAAAGGGATATCTATTCAAAGATGAATATGTAATATTCATCGGTTGGATATGAAATATTCATGTGAAATATATATAGTATACAGAATATTAATAACCCAAATATACTCTATAAATTAGGAATATTCATATAATAATGGATTTTTACAATTAATAAAAAAATTAGTATAAAAGGGAAGAAGATAAGACAACGCACCAGCTGTGGAGATTTGTGTAAAAAGGTAAAATGAAAATTCCACAAAGGTTAGTTAACCAAAACAAAAATGCAAGAATTCCTTGTCAAAGAATTCCACAAAGGATAATTAACCACCATTAAAAATCATACACCAGATGCCCTGTCTAGTGCCTCATGATCCTTACAACTAACCCAAGAATAAACCAAAAAATGTTATCTAATATAAATTTATCATGTTGATATTATCCCGGAACACTTTTCATAGAAGAAATAAATAATTTTAGTATATGTTCTAGGGCTATTAAACACAAAAAAATCACAGGATCTGAGTATTTTGTATTATCATATAATTCTTGTCTTAGGGGAAAGAAATCACCCATAACTAAAAGGAATAAAGGTAGATTTAATAACTAAAATTTGAAAATATTTTAATAGATTGTTTCCTATGAATACCTTTACCAAATATATGTATACAATATCTGTAACGACCCAAACATTAATTAATGGAAATCTCTCTTGATCTAATTAAATGTCTCTTTACGTAAAATTTTTATATAAAATGTCAAATTCATTGGTTTTATGTTAAGAAGTGTGACAGTTGCTAATATAGCCATTGAACAGTGATCACATGATTAGTATAAATATAGGGCTTTAACAAATCCAGTTTTCTCTAACAAAGGAAGTGATGGCCTCATCCACCAGACGTGCCCCATATAAAGCCCATTTGTTAGAGCTCAGAAAAGAGGTGGAATCATTGGTCTTCTCTCTTGACCAAGCCCAAGCCGAGATTGAATATGTTATGCTCAAGCAGGATCGCCTACGAGGGAAATGGAAGTTGATAGAGATTACCACCCGAGCAATGTTATCTGAGCCACCCCAAGAGTATGTAAGCATCACTCACCTTAAACTTCGGTCTTATGTGAGTGTTATAATGGGTTATGTAAAAATACCTTAGCACTATGTTTATGTATATTATTTTCGTATATAATAATGAATATACTTTCATTTTTTTATTGTTACCTTGTAAATATTTTTTTAAATCACAAATAGTGTTTTTTGTTAATATCAAACTAATAATTATATTTTGATGAATTAATGGATTTTAGAATTAAATAATATTTTAATAAAATATTATCATTATTATTAAATTAATTTTTATTAAATATAAATTATCATATAATTTTATGAATGCAGTCATAATTTTTATTAAGGTTTGAAATCCATTTTAGTCAAAACCCGTAAATTTTCGATAAATGTCGGTTATTATTTTATAAATGAAAATTAACATATTTAGAAAATTATTTATATAAAATCAATATTATTTATAGAATCAAGTCGTCAAAATTATCATCCGGTGAATTTTTCATAATTTTCTGAGACAGTCAAATTTTTGGGTAAAAATTAAATACCGTTTAAATATAGAATGGGTATTATGACATCATAATGACTAGATAGTGATGTATTAAAATACAATAAGCTTTATTCTCAGATTATATATGTTTTACCATTAAAATAATGTGATTTTGGGTTTTTTGAATTATTTTACAAAGCATTAATGGACCCTTCAAGACTTATTAAACATCTTGTCTTTTTAAATTGTTTTCCTTGCAAGTGTGACTCACCTCCAAATAAGCAGCCCCATTTTCTTAATAATTATATAATTTGGCCTTAGAAAATATTATTTTCCAATACTCTTTGAAAAAAACCATGGGCAAAAACTATTAGCTTGTTTGTAGTTTGGGTTAGTTTAATGTGAGGTGTGCCAAACCTAAATAATAAAGAATCCGCTCACCTTTCCTATATAAATCGACCCAAGATCCCACTTCCTTCTCAATCAAAGCCTTTTTAGTTCGAAAAAACTATGAAATACACTCTCTATAATCCTACCAAGGCTCATCAACCACCCAAGAAGCCTCTCTCAAGACTCTCTCAAGCCCTTGGGACACACTTCAAAGTATGGGTGTTTCCTCCTTTCTCATTTTTGTCCAATATTATTTAAATTGTTATACCCTTTTAATTTCAATTATAAATGGTGGGGTATAGTTTCTTACATGCCCCATACATCCCTACTTATGTTTTGGTGAGGGTATACCCTTTTCTCTATCATTAAATGCCTCCCGTGTACACCTGTTACTATGCCGAAATTCCGAAAGGAATTTCTCTCTCCTCTTTTACATTTAATTAATTATTTTCTGTCATGACTCTAAATTCCAATAAAATTGTTGGGACATGTATCTATATGACCCCCTTAATATCCATTTCATGTACATATTATGAGACACACCTTTCTCTTTCATCAACCATTTTTATGAATTCTTACGTCACGCCGTTATGCTGCCGAAATTGCACTGATTTTTCCAAGCCAATGTCATTGTGTAGTGAATACCATAACCATTTCTCTATCAAGGGTATTCACCTATATGAACATTTACTTGTTGATTATAAATTTTCATATATGAATTATACATTCCTTTATCATGGAATAAATTATGATGTTTTATGAATCCACGTTATATGATCCATGTGGTACACTTATGCATGAAATTAAATGTTTTAGAAGGGTGTGCCCTTATAGCGCGCCAATGCATTGGGTAAAGTATAATATTATGATAAGTCATGTGCAGTGGGTTTTGACTCTTTCTAATTCAAGTTCAATGAGTTTTTACTCATGCTTCATGTGCAATGAAGATTTACTCATGCTCCATGTGCAATGATCCTCGGCTCATGCTAATTCCAAGTTTAGTGTTGTTCCCACATTTCCATGTTATGATTATCATGCTTTATCATGACTTTATGTTTATGCTTCTATTGTGATCTATTGATATGCCTATTTTCTAACATGTATTTTATTCCTCATGTTATTCCATGATTATTCTCTTACTGGGCTTTATAGCTCACCCTTTTCTTATGCATGTCCTCAGGTTATCTCATGCAATGATAAGTACGAGGGAATGTAGTGGTCGTGTAATGGATGTTTTCAATAAATATTTTATTTCATGTTTTTAGTTGTTATATAATTATCTTAATCCCCAAAGACACTAGACCTCTCAATATTCTATGTTGTATCAAGATAAGTTTATGTAATAAATTATGTTTAATTGTGTAATGAAAGATCAGGTTTGTCATAGTTGGTATCAGAAGGAGGTTTAGTTGTTTTTGGGATTAGGATTAGAAAACCCTAGTGAAGCCTTAGAGAAAAGACTAAGTATATATAAAACATATCTATGTTTTGGTGAGTATTTTTTAAGTGGTTTATCAAGAAAATATATCCCTGTCTGGATACAAACAGGTAGAGGTGGCTCTGGCACAGATGTATCCTAGGGGTAAAACCCAAGAACACCACTTTGAGCTAGACTCGAACAAGAACCGGTGAACAAAAACTGTACTTGATGTACTCTTGGTTATGAAACCCCCATGGGATATGCTCTGGTAAATTCCCAAACTTAGTAAGAACCATTATTAAGGGGGACAAAAAAATCCATAAGAATATATGTTAGAATGTTGATCATGGATAACATAGACTAAAGTCGACAGATTCATATGTTAAGGAAATAAAACTTATTTATAAGTCATTAGTTTTGTCCATATATTACCCTTTATGTGTTACCCCTAACATTTCTTTTATTCCATCCAATGGCAAGTAATAAGAGGACTCGGGATATTATCTGATGTGAAGATCAGTGTGATGACTATTTTAATGAGATGCCCAATACAATGAGACCAGGAATCATGAACATTGTCACACTTCTCTCTCAGCTAACTCAAGCTTTGAATAGAAACATGGGTCAAGAGGAAAGTTCACCCCCCCCCCATTAAGGAAAAAGTCACTATCGAGAGCTGCATGAGACAAATTCCTCCTACTTTTAATGGATCATATGATACTTTAATCACTAAAAAATGGATAAACTCTATTGAAAAGGTATTATCTATTGTTCAATGTTCTGAACAAGAGAATGTTCTCCTGGCTGCTTATCGTATGGAGGATGAAGATAATCAATGGTGGACGTTGATCAAAAATATGAAGCCTAAGGAGGAGATTGAGGTGTTAGAATAGAATTCTTTCCGAAAGATTCTTTTCGATAAATAGGTCACATGCACCCTCTAGCTTAAGATGGAAATGGACTTCCTTGCCCTCATGCAAAAAGACAATGAATCTGTTGGAGTGTACTAGGAAAACATTACAAGGCTTGTCTGATACGCTTCCGGATTTGCCGTTACCCCTGAATTCATGGTTGACTTCTTCTTTGTTGGAATGAAGCCTAGCCTGCGGAGAGCACCGACGATCCACAACTTCAACAGCTATGAGGAAATTGTCTGATGTGCCCTCAAGGTTTAAATAGAGATCATAGAATTTCAAGGGTATCATGGGGATAAGAAGTGTAAGGTGTACTTCAATGCTAGTGGTCCGATAGATAAATCCAATGGTGCTAAGAAGATCCAGCACCCCACTTTCCAATGGTGCAGAAAGAAGAACCCTTGAAATTTCTTGAATGGTATGAGGAAATGCTCTAGGTGTGGAATAGGAGGGAACCTAGATGTTAAATATCGGCAAGAAAGACCCATGCCTGCAACACAGGAGAGTAAAGCTTCGTTTGAACCTCAACACGTGTTTCATTGCTACAACTGCAATGAACCATGGTCTCTTGAAAAATAGTGCCCTAAGCCAAGGGTTTTTAGAGGCAACCAACAACCTCCAAGGCAGCAAGGGCAAGCTTTTTCCATCACGACTGCCGAAGTGATCCCCGACAAGAAGTGTTGACAGTTACACTAGTTATTTATTCAAAAATAGTGAATGTACTTTTTGATTTAGGTTGAACACATTCTTTTATATCTAGAAAGTATAGTTGAACAATCCCATCACCACCACAAATCATGTAATTGAAGATGTCGGTGAGTACGGAAAATGGGGCAATCATTAAATCCCATGAATATAACTCCTCCCATGTCATAGATTGTGAATTAAACTTTCCGGAGAACCTCTTCATACTCCCTCTAGTGGAATTTGATGCAATTATTTTCATGGATTGGCTTTCCTTATATATATCCAACATAAATTTCCATGATAGGGACATCACTCTCCATGTGGAAAATCAACCCTCAATTCTTTAGAAGTGCAACGAGGAAGATAAATATTCTTTAGATCCATCATATCAAGTGTCGATAGTACTACCCTTTGAGCAAGTGTATCTGGATCAGATGATTGAGTCTAAAGAGGAAACCATCCTAGAAGGCATTCCTATTATGAGTGAATTCACCGAAGTGTTTTCCGAGGAATTTTCTGGTCTTCCTCCTAGAAGAAATGTTGAATTCTCAATTGATCTTATACTAGGGGAATTGGAAATATCTAAGACTCCATATAGAATGGATATTGTGGAGCATGAGGAGCTGAAGAAACAACTACAGGAGAATCTGGATAAATGGTTAATATGCCCAAGTGCTTCACCATGGGGTGCACCAGTTCTCTTCACTAAGAAGAAGGATGGGTCAATGCTCCTTTGCATCGATTATCGTGAGCTCAACAAAATCATGATAAAGAACATGTATACTCTCCCATGAATTGATGACTTGTCTGATCAACTGCATGGAGCACAATACTTCTCCAAGGTGGATTTGCGGTCAGAATATTATCAAGTAAGGGTGAAGAAGGAAGATATCCCCATGACTGTTTTTCATACAAGATACGGGCACTACGAATTCATAGTAATGCCTTTCGGACTCACCAATGCTCCAACAATCTTCATGGACATGATGAATAGAGTCTTTACAGATTATCCAGACAAATTTTTGGTAATCTTTATAGATGATATTATAATATACTCCAAAACCAAGGAGGATCATGAGGAACAATTAAGAATTGTACTAGTGTCCTTACGGAAGGAGAAGCTCTATGAAAATTATAGAAAGTGTGAATTTTTGTTGAAGGAGGTCTCGTTCTTGGGCCATATCATCACAAGCAATGGGATATCTATGGATCCATCCAAAACGAATGCAATTGAGGGATGAATGAGGCCAACATCAGAAACAGATATCTATAACTTCTTGGGATTATCTGGATATTATCGGCGATTTGTGAGAAATATCTCATGATTTTCCAACCATCTTACCAAGCTCAGAAGGGAGTAAAGTTTTCTTGGAGTGATGAATGTGAAGAAAGCTTCATGGAGTTGAAAATGAGGATTATCAATGCATCCATGCTCACTTTACCAACAAGTGGATAACTATTTGGGGTATTCAGTGATGCTTCAAAGAAGGGCCTAGGATGTGTGTTGATGAAAAATGACAAATTCATTGCCTATGCTTTAAGGAAATTGAATTTTCATGAACAGAACTATCTAACACATGACCTTGAGTTGGCTACAGTGATCTTTGTTTGAAAATTTTGCGACATTATCTCTTTGGGGAGAAGTGTGAAATATATACGAACCGTAAAAGCCTAAAGTATATATTCATATAGAAAGATTTGAACATGTTCCAACTAAGATGGTTATAGATGATCAAAGACTATGACTACTCAATCCATTATCACCCTGGGAAAGAGAACAAGGTGGTGGATGCCCTATGTAGAAATGACCCATCTATTCTATCATTAATGAGAATTGAATAGGATCCAATCTTCTTAGATTTGATGAATATGGACATGGGAACCATAAAATAGGGAACATCATCAATACATTCACAAATGATAGCTCAAACATAACTTTTGGAAGGTTAAAGGATGCTCTAAAGGATTATGTGGGAATTCAGGAAAAAATGGAAGCTCTCGAAAAAAGGAAATCCTCAGAGTTTAATGTTAATGAAGAAAGAATTGTGAGATTTGGGAAAATACTATGTGTTCCATCAAGTCCGAAGCTGAAGAAGGAACATTTGGATGATGCACATAGTTAAAATTTTTATATTCATCCAGGAAACACAAAGATGTATCGAGATATCCGACAGCAATATTGGTGGGATAATATTAAGAAAGAGATCGTTGAATATACATCAATGTGCCTGGTGTGTCAGCAAGTGAAGGCAGGGAGACATAATTCTAATGGGATGATGCAACCACTTCCCATAATAGAATGCAAATGGGAGAACATCACCATGGACTTTGTCACCATACCTCTAAAGAAATCCAAAGGCAATAATGCAAACTAGGTTTTTGTGGATCGTCTTACCAACTTTGCACACTTCATTACTATTCAGGAGGATTTATCATTGGATCAACTACCCCAGATATATATTAGGGAAGTGGTAAGGCTGCATGGAGTACCACTATCAATTGTGTCTAATTGAAATCCAAGATTCTTCTCTATGTTTTGGAAGAGTCTTCAATATGCTTTCAAAACTAAACTAAACTTTAGTATGGCCTATCATCCTCAAAATGATGGCCAATCCAAGTGGACTATCCAAACACTTGAGAACATGTTGAGAGCATTCTCAATAGAATTTAAAGGAGTATGGGTTCAACATCTTCTTCTAGTTGAGTTCTCTTATAATAAAAATTTCCACTCGAGCATTCAAATGGCACCATATGAACCCCTTTATTGGAAAAGGTGAAGAACACTGGTGTGTTGGGATGAGGTCGGTGAGTGTAATCTACTTGGACCAGAAATGGTCAAATAAATGGTGGAGAAGTTAGAAACCATTCATCAGCATATCAAGGAAGCCTAGAGTCGATAGAAGAGTCATGCAGATAATCTTTAATGAGACATTGAGTTTAAAGTTGGGGACATGGTATTTCTATGCATATCTCAGTGGAAGAAGTCCATGAGGTTTGGAAATAAAGGGAAGTTAAGTCCAAGGTACATCGGCCCCTTCGAAATTCTTGATTGTGTCGAGTTTGGCCTATCGACTAGCACTTCCACCTACCATGGCCAAAGTACATGATGTCTTTCACGTATCCCTCCTAAGGATGTACATACCATAACCTTTACATGTACTCTCTTCAGGGGTGGTACAGTTACAGGATTATCTTTCTTACGAGGAGAAACAAGTGAAGATCTTAGATCGTAGAGAAAAAGTTCTATGAAATAAGACAATTCCCATCATCATGGTGTTGTGGAGAAACCACACGTTTTAAGAAGAGACATGTGAATTAGAGGAAATGATGAAGCAAAGTTCCCCACATCTGTTTTAGTGTGGGAAAAGGAAATATCGATGGTGAAATTTCTTAAGGGGGGAAGATTGTAGTGACCCAAACATTCAATATTGGAAATCCCTTTTAATCTAATTAAATTTCTCTTTGTGTAAAATGTACATATAAAATTTCAACTTATTTGGTTTTATGTTATGAATTGTGACCGATTCTAATATAGCCGTTGAACAGTGATCACATGATTAGTATAAATATTGGGCTTTAACAAATCCAATTTACTCATACAAAGGAAGTGATGGCCTCTTCCAGTAGACGTACCACATATGAAGCCCATTTTTCATAGCTCGGAAAGAAGGTGGCATCATTGGGATTCACTCTTGAACAAGCCCATGCAGAACTTGAATATGCTATGCTCAAAAGGGATTGCCTACAAGAGAAATGGAAGTTGATAGAGATTACCACACGAGCAATGTTATCTAAGCCACCCCAAGAGTCTGTCACCGTCACACGCCTACAATTCGGTGTTATGAGGTACTAATAAGGGGTTATGTAACAATACCATAACACTTCGGTTATGTACATTATTTTTTTATATAATAATGAATTTACTTTCATTTTATTATTGTTACCTTGTAAATATTTTTTTAAAGAAAAAATAGTTTTTTAGTTAATAAAAAACTAAGAAATATATTTTGATGAATGAAGGGATTTTTGAAATAAATAATATTTTAATTAAATATTATTATTATTATTATTAAATAATTTTTTATTAAATATAAATGATCATATAATTTTATGAATGCAATCATAATTTTTATTAAGGTTTGAAAGCCATTTTTCTCAAAACCTGGATTTTTATTGATAAATGTTGGTTCTTATATTAAAAGAGAAAATTAACATATTTATAAACTCATTTAGATAAAATTAATATTATTTCTGGAATCAGGAGGTCGAAATTATCCAACAGTTATTTTTTTATAATTTTCTGAGATAGTCAAATTTTTGTGTAAAAATGAAATACCTTATAAATATATAATGTGTATTATGACATCATAATGACCCAATAGTGATGTAATAAAATACTATAAGATTTATTTTTGCCTAATATATGTTTTTCCATAAAAATAATGTGATTTTGGGTTTGTGTGACATATTTTACAAAACATTAATGGACCCATCAAGACTTATCAAATATCTTGTCTTTTTAAATTGTTTTCCTTGGGAGTGTGACTCACCTCCACATAAGCAACCCCATTATTTTAAGAATTTCGGACTTTGGTCTTATAAAATATTATTTTCCACTCCCCTTTTACAAAAATCATGGGCAAAAACCACGAGCTGGTTTGTGGTAGGATTAGTTTTATGTGTGGTGTCCCAAACCTAAATAATAAATAATTCCCTCACCTTT
This sequence comes from Viscum album, assembly GCA_963277665.1. NCBI lineage: Eukaryota > Viridiplantae > Streptophyta > Magnoliopsida > Santalales > Viscaceae > Viscum > Viscum album. The sequence goes on from OY728143.1 coordinate 1,025,240,085, forward strand.
CCTATATAAACCCACCCAAGCTCCCACTTCCTCCTCACTCAAATCCTTTGGAGTTCTTCCAAAATCATCCCTAATATATGTAGAATCTTCCCAAGGTCCCCAAGCACTCATGAATCCTCTCTCAAGCCTCTCTCAAGCCTTTGGAATCACACTTCCAAGTAAGGGTTTTTCTTCCATTCTCATTTTTGTCCAATATTCTATAAATTGTTAAACCCTTTTAATTTCAAATATAAGTGTTTGGGTATGGTTTTGCGCCTCCCCCATACTAATTTATTTATGTTTGAGTGATGGTACACCCCCATTAGATCTCATTAAATACCTCATATGTACACCTGTTACTATGCCGAAATTCCAAAAGGAATTTCTTTCTCCTCTTTTACATTCAAGCAATTATTTTGTATCATGACTCTAAATTCCATAATAATTGTTTGGACATGTATCTATATGACCCCCTTACTCTCCATTTCATGTACATATGATGAGATACCCCTTTATCTCTCATCAACCATTTTTATGAATTCTTACATCATGCCGTTACGCAACCGAAATTGCACCGATTTTTCCAAGCCAATGTCATTGTGTAGTGAATACCATACCCATTTATATATCAAGGTTATTCACATTTATTCATGTTTACTTATTGATTATAACATTTCATATATTAATTCCACATTACTTTTTCAAGGAATAAATGATGATGTTTTATGAATTCTTGTTATATGATCCATGTGGCACGCTTATGCATGAAATGAACTATTTAAGAAGGGTGTGCCCTTATAGTGCTCCAATGCATTGGGTAAAGTACAGTATCATAATACGTCTTGTGAAACGGGTGTTAACTCCTGATAATTCAAGTGCAATGAGTTTTTACTCATGCTTCATGTGCAATGAGGATTTACTTATGCTCTATGTCAAAAATGAGCCTTGTCTCATGAAAATTCCATGTTAAGTGTTGTTGCCACATTTCTAGGTTTTGATTATCTTTATTTATCATGAATTTATGTTTATGCTTCTCCTGCTCTCTATTGATATGCCTATTTTCTAACATGTATTGTATTCCTTATGTTATTCCATGATTATTCCCTTACTATTCTTTATAGCTCACCCTTTTCTTATGCATGTCCTCAGGTTATCCCATGCAATGCTATGTAAGAGGGAATGTAGTGGTCATGTAAAGGAAGTTTTCAATAGCAATGTTGTATTTCATGTTTTATGTTTTTTGTAATGATTCTAAGCCCCAAAGACACTAGACCTCTCGATCTTCTATGTTGTATCATGTGATTTTTATATAAAAAATTATGTTTAATTGTGTAATAAAATATTAGGGTTGTCATAATATCCATTTTGGGGATCAACTTTTAGGAGCATAGTAAATGAGAGGTGCTAGAATTTTAAAATATTCAAGAAATTATTTATTCAGCTATATTTTCTTGATATGTATTCCGGAAACACCAATTGAAATAGATTCAAGATAGAAACCCCAAATTAGGAAGGATATTGAAATATGAATGTAGAAATTTGTAGGGATTCATAAAATAAAAGAATAGTAATTAATATTTCCATAGTAAAAGATGATAAGCTCCATCCCTATTTGTACGTATTCTACTGGTTCCCAGGGGGTAAGAATAAAGAAAATAGAATGATGTAGAATGAGCCATGATAAGATTCATACATGTTAGTATTTCTTCTCAATCTTTCCTCTTCCATTTTAAAACCCATTGATTCTATTATCATTTCTCTGATGGGGGTCTTTCTTCTAGTATAGTAGACCATGTTATGTTTGTTCCTCACATAAATTTTACAATATAGGGAACCAATTCTACCATGACTAATGTGGGTCTAAGAACTATTAACTGGTATTATTTTACAATATTATATCATAAATTAAGATGATTTCTTATTTTTGGTTATTATATCAAGCCTCTCACACCCTAATTTTCAATTTCATGCATTGTTTCAAATCCTATTTTGGTTCTTAGATTTCTCTTGGTTTCCAGGTGTTTTGGATTTTATGTATTGGTGTATCTTGTTTTCTCGATCTAATTCATTAGTTGTGGGTGTCATGGGTAGTAATTGGTTGTGTATTTAATTAAGGTGATGGTATAAGGATGTGGTTTCATAGAGATAAAATAGTCATACTCCTAGTGACACCTCTTGTGGGGCATTTTGTTGAGGTGGTTGTAACCTGGGGTTGGATGTGTTTAGATGTGAGAAGATTGATTTATTTTGGGAATTTTTCATCCCTATACTTGTTTTATAACCCCCATAGGGATGCTGTTTCCCCCCCCCCCATAAAAAATTGGAGGATAATGGAAGGTTTCTAGGTGGCCAGAACAGGTCGCACTGTTTGGCCGCATAGTTTACTAAATCGTGCTGCCAAACCATGAAAGGTGTCCATCAGATAAAAATTTTATGTGTTTTGTCCCATTTACATTTTTTAAATAAATCAAATCTTCCCCTTTCTTCACCATTTCGTTCCCTACCTCCACGTACATCCTCCAAGCTCTCTCACCCCCCTTGGAACTCAATATTTAAGGGAGATTTGATGGTGAAAACTTCAAAATCATACAAGTAAGTATTTCTCTATTTAATTTCATCCTTCTCCTTAAGGTTTATTCCACATTTTCATGAGGATATTAAATTTCCATTAACTAGGTTTTGTACCTTGGGTTTAACATTGTGTCTTTTTGGTGAAATATTTTGGATTGGGGGTTTATTTCACTTTCTTGTGGTGCATCGGTGGTGTGGTTGAAGTTTCACACAAATGTTTGGAGTTTTTTAGGAGAAATGGTAGGTTAATCCATGTGTAATAATTATTTGATGAATTAGTTTTTTTTGATTTATATTTTTGATATGGTTCTCTTCCATTATGTGTGGTGATAAAGTTATATTTGGTGTCATTTGTTAAGAATTTGGTTTTTATGTGTCATCATTGTGAAAAAATGATTGTTTTTCATATATTTTTCATGTTGTACCAAGTAGTGGTTTTCCATTATTCTTGAAATGGTTTTATTAAAAGGTTTTAGGGCTGAAAATTCTAGATTTATGTTACATTGGAATGCCTTTGGACACAAAATAGGGTTTTTGGAAGGGTTTTATGAGAAAAAACATGGTCACACTCATTGGAATTGTTTTGTGATGGTTTTCAATGGTTTCTTGATTTATTTAAGAGGTTAAACTATGTTTCCATACTCTTTTGGTAGGAGTGTACTTTTTAAATGGTCTATATTAAATTTAATGGGATGTTATGTGATTTTTACTATCATGTAAAGGTTTTATAAACTCGTTTAATGGATTTTTTGAAGTGTGAATGATATGTGAAACACATTGTAGGATGTTATGGTGTGAGTTTGATTTCCAAAATGAATTTGAATGAAAAAGGTTATCATGTGACATGAGTGTGGGAATTTTGGAGTGTGTGTGGATTGGAAGTTGTATTTTCATGTTCAAATTTTATTCCATTTTTTGTGGACAATGTTTGAGAAAAAGAGAGAAAACCCATGTATCTAGGTCGGTGGACATGTACTAGTATGCAGATGATCCCATGGGGTTTGTCCCATGTTTCACATAGCATGTTTGATGATAACCACATTAAATAAACTATGATGATTATAATGATGTTGTGGTTGTTGTTTTAGGGGGCCACTAGATTATAGTTATGATCCCTTCTAGTGGCTCATGTGCACGAGGACAGATATTGCGATGGTTACTTTCACCGAGATACGAGGTATCTAGGCCCCACCACAAGCTACTATCTTGGGGTTATTTCCCATTTTTAGTGATCATTGGATATTTTAAACTTACCCTCATCATATATTATGTTTGGTTATAAACATTTTTATCTTTTGAAATCTATATAAGAGTATTGATTTTTTAATGTATCCCAATTAAAAGCTATTTTTATTTAAAGTTTTATCCTTTATAAATTGTTATTATCATTTCTTGTTTACAGAACATACAAGATATTTGTCTTATAATGATTATCACATGTAATATTTTGGTGGTGTAATACTACTCTGCTTTGGATCACACCCTACATACACCTTTGGGTCTAAGTAGACCTTGTTATTTTTTGGTAGTTTTGGGAAAAGTTTTTAGTGCCATTAGTATGGGTTTCTAGCATTACTTCTAGATGTGATGTTGTGGAGATGGCTTGAGGGAGGTTCCTCCTTTCATGAGGAGGTTGTTGGGTTTCCATTTTTTATTTTTTCCATTGTTAAATTTTTTATTCTTGGTTCTAAATTATGTAATTCTATTCAAATGTTTAAAAAAAAGATGTTTTGGTTTAATAAATCTAGATTTGGTTTGCTGGATTAATTTGTTGTTTAATTTTTATAAACTCATGTAAATTGTTCCCAAATTTCATTTTTTTATACCCTAGATCTTGTTCCATCTCATAGGGATTAGGAATTCCCTTAAATTCATTAAATGGTCAGGTTTTGGTGTTGGTTTTGATGGAAACCTGATTCAGTTCGTGATAACATTGTATCAAAGGAGGTTCTCTCTCCTGGGTCACGTAATTTGCGGAAGAGTTGGGATAGTTCGGGAAAAGGGTTGTTGGGAAATTTCATTCCAATTGCGAGTAGGGTGCATGGCCAGTCTAACTCGTGATGAGATTCAATTGTCCATGGGAATTCGGGTTTTATCTGAGTCAACTGGTTTTCATGGTTTGATGATGACTATGGGAAATGAAAAGAGAGCTAGATTAATGGTCTCTGTGAGATCATAGGGCCTAGAAATCCCTATTGAACGGGGGATATTTCCCTATAACACTCTCTGTGATGGTGATGTGAATGGCATATGGCCTCCAACCATATGTCTAAGTCACCCACCGAAACTAGTTTCCTCTCGCATTGCCTTGTGTCCTTTAGTTTTGGAATATTGAAAGAAAGGTTTTAAAGAGAAAATGACATGGTTTTAAGAAGAATTATGTTTTCATGAAACTATTTTCTAATAAAGAGGGAGTGGTTTGATTTTTAAAATGGTGCAAATGAATTTTCTGATTTGTTTTGAAATGTTAACTGGTGTATTTATTCTCTTTTGAAATTATAAATTACGTCAAAGTGGATTTTAAATTTTTTTTTTCAAATGGATCATTTCGAATTATTGAAAAATTGTTTTTAATATAATAATGTGGTTTTGAATTTTTTTGTGGAGTTTAGGAATGGATTTTTGATTTGGTAAAATTTAATAATTCATACATCTTTATGAATCATTTTAATTTTTTATACAAATAAGAAGTGATTAGTTTTTAAAGGAATGGGGGTTGATGAAAGGGAGTTTTCATAAAATAAACAGTGTTTTGAAATGGGTTGAGATGTTTTGAATTTAATGTGTATGACATGAAGGGGAGTACTTATATAAATTATTTTTCCTCTCTAAAAAGTTTTATAATATGTAAATTGGGATTTTGATATTGTGGTTACCAGTCTTGAGAAAAAAGGGAAGTGTCACTTGAATGTTTTGGTTTTAAAAAGTGAAGGAATTTATTATTGTTTTAATCATTGGTATTTCTGTGAGTGACCACATGCATGGGGTTATATATGATGATGGATGTTTAATGGAATTAATGGATTAGTGTCAGGATGAAAATAAGGTGGGTTGCTGGTGTGGTATGTAAATATTCATTTGTGAGGCCCATTGGATAGTATTGGGGGATGCACTAACTGTTGAACCGTTTTTCTTTAAAGAGATGATTTAAATGGAAAACATGAAGTATTGACATCCAGTTTGGGTGGTGTCCCTTTTGTGTTTTTTAAAAGGTTGTTTTTTTTGGAATTTTTGAGTCCAAGAAACCCACTATTTTAATAATATTTTGGGTTTTTTTGTTGGAATGTTTGGTTAAGAGGCTGGTTAGTGGTCTCCTTATGAGAAATGTTTTGGGAATCATTTACAGTGGATCCCCTCATCTGTTTAGTTCTACTTTGTAGCACAATATGACCAATGGTCTATCTTGGATTGGTCTTCAGATTCTATCATTAGAAAAGGTACACCCCCATTAGGAGTTAATGCACGACCGAAGTGCATTCCATATTGTTTCCCCATTGGAAAATACTCCAGTTGATCAACATAAGGAATATATTTCGTGATGATTTGGTGATTGAGTCTACCCCCCCTTATTTTCATGATTTTTTAATCCTCTTATAGAGGGAGAGTTCTCATGGAAGGTTGAAAGAGACATTAGATTCTTATGTTACCTGATTCGTCGATGGTGAAAGCATTCTGGGGTTGTTAGTGTGAATGGTGTCTAAGAGAGCCTTTGGGTCCTTCGTAGTTTCTTCGAAGTAGGGGTTCATGTTAAACAAACAGCATTCAAAATCCGGTAATGAAAGGCTATTATGTCCACTTTCTAGAATTTTTTGTTTTTTGGGGACTTTGCATAAGATCTCTTCCCTTTTCATGTTTCTATCTGTCAAAATGGTCTTGTTCGGTGACACCTTGTGATGTCATGTGCTCGTTTGCCTGTAAATGTGATACGTGTGCAATCCATTGAGAGTATTCTCTTTTTGAAGGTGTTTATCCCTTTAGGGAATTTTGAAATCCTATGTTATAGAGGAAGGTGTTTTTATGTTTCCTTTCATTCTGTTGTTTCCCATTCGAAGAAATAAGGGGTGACGTGTGTGCATCCTCTAAGACCTTGTTTTTTGTAAAATGATGGGTTATGGTAATGTGAATTTGAAGTGTGTCATGTCTCATTGAGCCCATATGAGATTAATGTGTAATTTTTTGTGGCACTAGAAGAAGAAGTTTTTTTCGCGGGTTTCTAAATCCTCAATGTGAGGCAGGATATGCTTCAATAACCTGATCTCCTGTCGTAGGTCCCGGAGTAAATTTGGTGCTTAGTTATGGGAAATATTAGGGTCATTCAAACCTTTTGTCAATGCCCTATCCTCAGTATAAATGATGGGAATAGATTGAACTTCTTTTTTCAACATTTTGTTCTAGTAATTCACATTCAGTGGTTATGGTGGGAGGACCTCATTTCATGTTATAGCATAAGTTCATGTTTTTTCCTTGGGGTTCCATTTGATGTATGTATAAAAGGATAAAATTTTTGGATAGGCAAATTGAGGAGCACGGTTTGTGAAATTTTAGTAGGAACCATGTGCCAACTTTGGAAATTGTGCAATAAGAGATAGTATCTACCACATGGACATTGCTTGGTCATGCACCCCGGTCAATGTAACCGTGCGTAGCTTCCACTTTGGATTGAATGCTCTGCACGATTAGGGCACAGTTTCCCAAACCATGTAGACTTACCATTCGGTCATGCAAACTCTTTAAATTTTGGGGTCTTTAATGTCAGACCATGCTATTATTTTAATATGGTTGGTGCATATGGTGGGGAGACCCACTATGAGTCTCATTTACGTTCTTTTGGATATTTCAAATGATAGTCTACCCCTTATTTCAAGAGTTCATTCGGGCCTCCTCTGTTACTGTCTCGATTCTATCTCGAAAAAAAATGAGTTGCCCCATATGATGGGGAGTCATTTTGTGTCTCATCATATCAGTAACATGGTTTTTTCTCTAGTGTTGGTATAGAAATAGTTATACTTGTTTGGATCTATCTAACTACCAACATATTCCATGGGTTAACGTTGTGATTGGAGAGCACCCAATGGTTTAATTAAGGTAAGGTAGTGGTAACCATGTTCGATTTTGTTGCTCATTCGGGTAAATTCCTTGAGTCTTGTTTAGATAGTGTTTGAGGATTTTTCCTTTGGGAAGAAGTCTGAATCTGCTTGATCATTTTAGGAATGTAATTTTTTTTGTATTGTGAGTGTATTCTTTACTTGATTGACCAACTAGAGATATATTAGCCTTTTGAGGGTAGATGAAAGTTAGAAAGGGAGTGAATCTTGATTTTTTGGTTGGGTTTGGTTTTTTTTGTTAGACATGTTGTGGATTTACATGGGAGTAAAGCTTCATGGTGTGTAGAATTTCCACACTCAAATTTTCAATTTCATTCTTTGTTTTAAATCCTCTTTTGGTTCATATCTTTCTCTAGTTTTCTGGGTGTCTCGGGTTTAATGTTTTGGTGTCTCTTGTGTTCTTGATATAATTCATTATTCTTGGTCAGAACATAACCATTCCTTTGTTAAAGGGTATGGTATAAGGATGAGTTTTCTTTGAGATGAAATAGTGACACTCCTAGTGACACCTCTTGTGGGGTATGTTGTTGAGGTGGTTGTACCCTAGAGTTAGATGTGTTTTGGGGGAAATAGTGCTTTTGTTTTTGGATTTTTACTCCCTTATACTTGGATTGTATTGCCCCTAGGTTTCCCCCTTGGACACCCTTAAAATTGTAGGATAATGGTTGGTTTTTGGGTGTCCAAAACAGGCCGCATAGTTTGGCCACATGGTTTACTTAACCATGCATCCAAATTGTGCAAGGTGTCCAGTACATTAAAATTTTCTATTGTTTGACCCTTTTCTCCTTAAGGAAATATTCCAAATCCACCCCTTTCTTCCCAATTTCATACCCAACCACTATGAACAGCCTCTAATTTCTTTCACCTTCCCTTAGAACTCAATATTGAAGGAATATTTAATGGGGAAACTTCCAAATCATTCAATTAAGTCTTTCTCTCCTTGATTTCTTCCTTCTCCATAGAGATTATTCCACCATTTCATGAGGTTCTAAAATTTACAATACCTAGGGTTCGTACATAGGGTTTATCCTTGTGACGTTTTTATACAATCTTGTTGATTCTGGCTTGATTTCACTTCCTTGTGGTGTGGTGGTGGTGTGGTTGAAGTTTCGCACAACGATTTGGAGTTTTGGGAACAAATGGTAGGTGATTCCACGATTTAGAAAAATTTAATGAGTTAGTTTTGATTTATTTATTTTTTTTATCATGATCCTATTCCATTATGTTTGGTGCCAAAAGTATATTTGGTATAAATTGTTAAGTGGATCATTTTTAATTGGAATCTTTGTGCAAAAATGATTGTTTTTCATATGTATTTCATCTTGTATCAAGTGGGGTTGTTCTATAATTCTTGAAATGGTTTTATTAAAATGTTTTAGGGATATAAATTCATGTTTTATGTTATATTGGCCTGCCTTTGGACTCAAAAAAGGGGGGTTTTGATGTGTTTTATGTGAAAAAACATGGTCACACTCCTTCGCAATGTTTTTTAATGGTTTTAAATTCTTTCTTGATTTATGTAAGAGGTTAGACTGTGTTGCCAAAATTTTTGGGTAGGTATATACCTTTTAAATGGTTTGTTTTTATGTGAAAGTGTTTTTATGTGATGTGTACTATCTTGGAAAGGTTTTATGAAATTGTTTAAAAGATTTTTTGAAGTGTGAAAGAGAGGTGAAACGAGTTTTGGGCAATTTTGGTGTGAGTATGATTTCCAAAATGAATTAGAATGAAAAAGGGGATCATGTGGCTTGTGTGAGGGATGTTTGGGGTGTGTGTGACTTGTAAGTGGTATTTTCATATGAAAAATATTATTTAATGGTTTTTGGAACTTTTTCTAAAACAAGAGGGAAAATTCGCGTATCTAGGTGGGTGGACGTGTAGTAGTATACTATTGATGTCGTGGGGTGTAGCCCCTATTTCACATAGAAAGTTTGAAAATGACAACACTAACTAAATGATGATGATGATGATGATGATGATGATGTTGGGTGACTAATAGGTTATGGTTATGATCCATATTAGTTGCTCATTTGCACGAGAACTAATATTGTGATGGTTACTTTCACCGAGATACGAGGTACCTAGGGCCCACAACAAAATAATGCCTTGGGGTTATTTCCCATTGTTAGTGCTCATTGGATATTTTAAACTTACCATTGGCATATGGTATGTTTGGCTAGAAAAAGTCAGTATCTTTTTAATTCTATAGAAAACTGTTGATTCTTTAAACTAACCCACATGAAAGCTATTTTTATTTAATGTTGCATCTTTTAGAAATTGTTACTAGAATATTTTGTTTACAAAACATGCATGATGTTTTTCTTATAATTATTATCACATGTAATATTTTATCGTTGGAATCTTACTATGTTTTGGATCACACTCTACTTACACCTTTCGGTGTAAGTTGACTTGGTTATTTTGTTTGCAGGTTTGGTTAAGCTTTTAGTGCCATTGGTATGGGTTTCCGACGGTCCTTCTTGGTGAGGTTTCATAGAGATGGCATGAGGATGGTGCCACATGCCATGAAGAGGTTCTTGGGTTGCCTTTTTTGACTTTATTCTCTTATTATAGTCTTTAATTTTTGTTCTAAATTATGTAATTCAATCCTGATTTTTTTTTAAAAAGATGTTTCTTATTGAAAAATCCATATTTGGTTTATTGGATTTGTTTGTGGTTTTATGTTTATAAACTCAGGTGACTTCTTCCAAAATTTCATATTTTTATACCTGAGAACTTTTGATAGACTGTGGGGATCAAGAACACCCTTCGGGTCTTTCCACATGCAATGTTTGGAACCAGTTTTGATAGAAACATTATTCAGTTCGTGATAGAGCCTATTTATCATTCTTGTTATTATGACATGGATAGGGTGAGTGATTTATCTTCAATATCCACTATAGATTATTTGAATTTAGGAAACGGGGATAGTGTTATATTATAGGTTCCCAGGCATTACCATGTCACTTGGTTGCTATGTTTTTTAATTCATTGTGTATTTATTTGGGCGTACTTATTCCTGTACGAGTAGTTGTTCCTAGTTATACGGACTTGGGAAACTCTGCTACTCCTTCCCTGGCTTTTGCATCATATGGGCTAATTTAACCTCCTCCCTAATACTTATATTAATGAAAAAAACTTTTCTATCATGATTTAATTGGGGCTTAGACCAAAATTCTGGGTGGGGGTCTGATTCAAGTATTGAGATAATGAAAACATACTATTAAAATTTTCTATAGATTTTTGTGAATCTAGTGTGCAAAAGAGGAATAATAAATAATAAATTTGTATTGGTTATTAATGAGAAAAGATATAATCAAAGGGAAATTAATACATGATTTAGAACCATTTCAAGGAGTTATTTATTAGACATAATGATATATTTCAAGAATTCCATAACACATAAGTTGGAAAAGGTGAAGTTATTAGGGATGTGAAATAAATGAATATATCCCAAAAAATCAGAAACATTAAAAAAAATTAATACTAAAAAATAGTCAATATGATAACCCTGCTTTTTATTACAACTTAAACATGATTTACTACATAAAGCTTCACTTGATACAACAAAGAAGATCGAGAGGTTTAGTGTCTTTGGGGCTTAGGATCATTACAGAAAAACATAAAACATGAAATGCAACATCTTTATCGAAAACTTCCTTTACATGACCACTACATTCACTCGTACTTAGCATTGCATGGGATAACCTGAGAACATGCATAAGAAAAGGGTGAGCTATAAAGCCCGGTAAGGGAGTACACATGGAATAACATTAGGAGTACAATACATGTTAGACAATGGGCATATCAATAGAGCATAAAAGAAACATTAACATAAAGGCATGATAAAGCATGATAATCATAACATGTAAATGTGGCAACAACACTTAACATTGAATTAGCATGAGCCAAGGCTCATTGCACATGGAGCATGAGTAAACCCTCATTGCACATGAAGCACGAGTAAACCCTCATTGCACATGAATTAGCATGAGTCAACACTCATTTCACATGACGTATCATGATACGATACTTTACCTAATGCATTGGAGCGCTATAAGGGCGCACCCTTCTTAAACATTTCATTTCATGCATAAGTGTGCCACATAGATCATAAAACATGGATTCATAAAACATAATAATTTAATCCACGATAAAGGAATGTGTAATTCATACATGAATCTTTAAAATAAATAAGTAAACGTGCATAAAGGTGAATACCCTTGATGGAGAAATGGGCATTGTATTCACTACACAATGACATTGGCTTAGAAAATCGGTGTGATTTCGGCAGCATAACGGTGTGACATAAGAATTCATAAAAAATGGTTGATGAGAGAGAAAGGGGTTCATCATCATATTTACATGTAATGGACAGTAAGGAGGTCTTATAGATACATGTCCCAAAATTGAAAAGTAATTTAGATTAATGATACACATGTATTGCTTGTATGTAAAAGATGAGTGAGAAGTTCCTTTCGGAATTTCGGCACAGTAACGGTTGTACATGGGAGGCATTTAATGAGAGAGAGAGCGGTCTCCCATCATTCAAAAAATAAGAGGGCAGTATGGGGGAGGTGAGAAACCATACCCCAACATTCATAATTGAAATTAAAAGGGCAATACAACTTAAAGAAAATTGACAAAAATGAGAAAGGAAGAAAATAACCCTTACATGGAAGTGTGCTTTCAAAGGCTATAGAGAGGCTTGAGAGAGGCTTAATGGGATCTTGGGGCACCTTGGGAGGATTCTAGAGAGATTAGGGCAGAGGTTGGATGAACTCAAAAGGATTTTAGTGAGGATGAAGTGGGAGCTTGGGTGGGTTTATATAGGAAAGGTGGGAGAATTCTTTATTATTTAGGTTTGGGACCCCTTATATTAAACTAATCCAAACCACAAACCATCCAATGGTTTTTCCCCATGGTTTCTGGAAAAGGAAAGTGGAAATTAATATTTTACAAGGCCAATGACCGAACTTATTAAAATAATAAGGTTTCTTATGTGGAGGTGAGTCACACTCCCATGGAAATTATTTTAAAAAGGTAAAGTGTTGAATATGTCTTGAGGGGTTCATTAATTCTTTGAAAAGTAAGTCAAACAAACCCAAAACCTCATTATTTTAATGATAAAACATATATTTTCTGAACATAAGGATTATGGTACTTTATTACATCACCATTGGGTCATTATGATGTCATAAAACACATTATATATTTAAAAGGTAATTAATTTTTACCCAAAAATTTGACTGTCTCAGAAAATTATGAAAAATTCACTATTGGATAATTTTGACGTCCTGATTCCAAAAATAACATTTATTTTATCGAAATAATTTTCTAAAAAATGTGAATTTTCACATTTAAAATAAAAACCGACATTTATCAAAAATTCACGGGGTTTGATAGAAATGGCTTTCAATCCTTAATAAAATTTTAATTGCATTCATAAAATTATAAGATCATTTATATTTAATAAAAAATAATTTAATAATAATAATATTATATAATTATAATATTATTTAATTCAAATATCCGTTAATTAAATAAAATAGATTTCTTAATTAAATAATAACTAAAAACACCATTTGTACTTTAAAAACTATTTACAATGTATCGAAAATGACTAGAAATTATATTCATTATTATATAAAAAATAATAATTTACATGAACATAGTACTACTTTTTTGTTACATAACCCCTTAAAACAGCCGCATAAGACCTAAGGGTAAGGTGGGCTATGGTGACAAAATCTTGGGGTGGCTCGGATAACATCACTCGAGTGGTAATCTCTATCAACTTCCACTTTTCCCGTAGACGGTCCCGTTCGAGCTTGACATGGTGAAGCTCAGCTTGGGCATGGTCAAGGGCGAAGCCCAAGGATTCCACCTCTTTTCCGAGCTCCGACAAATGGGCTTCGTATGGGGCAATTCTACTAGATGTGGCCATCGCTTCCTTTGTCTGAGTAAAATTGGGTTCGTTAAAGACTTATATTTATACTAATCATGTGATCACTGTTCAACAGCTATAAAAGTAACGGTCACAACTCTTATCATAAAACCAAAGAAGTTGACATCTTATAAAAACATTATTTTATAAAGATACATTTAACTAGATTAAGAAGGATTTTCCATTAATGAAACTTTGGGTCGTTACAATATTCCCCCCTTAAGAAATTTCTCCCTCGAAATTTTCCTTTTCCCACACTAAAACAGATGTGGGTAACTCAGCTTCATCATATCCTCTGATTCCCAAGTTGCTTCTTCAAACTTTTGGTTTCTCCACAACACCTTGACGAGGGGCATTGTCTTATTTCGTAGAACTTTTTCTCTACGGTCTAAGATCTTCACTGGTTTCTCCTCATAAGAAAGATCATCAACCAATTGTACCACCTCGGAAGAGAGTACATGTGAAGGGTCCGGTATGTACTTCCTTAAGAGGGATACATGAAAGACATCATGCACCTTGGCCATAGTAGGTGGAAGTGCTAGTCGATAGGCCACAGCCCCAACACGATCAAGAATATCGAAGGGGCCGATGTACCTTGGACATAACTTCCCTTTCTTCCCAAACCTCATGACCTTCTTCCACGGATATATGCGTAAAAACACCATGTCTCCAACATTAAACTCAAGGTCTCATTGACGATTATCCGCATAAATCTTTTGTCGACTCTGGGCTACCTTGATATGCTGCTGAATGGTTTTCACCTTCTCCACCATTTCTTCGACCATTTCTGGTCCAAGCAGCTTACGTTCACCGACCTCATCCCAACATGCCAGTTTTCTACACCTTTTCCCATAAAGGTCTTCATATGGTGCCATTTGGATGCTCGAGTGGAAACTGTTATTATAAGAGAACTCAACCAGAGGAAGATGTTGATCCCATCCTCCTTTAAAGTCCATTGAGCATGCTCTCAACATATCCTCAAGTTTTTGGATAGTCCTCTCTGATTGGACATCAGTTTGAGGATGATAGGTCATACTAAAGTTCAGTTCAGTATTTAGAGCATGTTGAAGACTCTTCCAAAACATAGAGGTGAATCTTGGATCTCGGTCAGACACAATAGATAGTGGTACTCCATGCAACCTTACCACTTCCCTGATATATATCCATGCCATTTGATCCAAAAAGAAATCCTCCCGAATAGAAATGAAGTGTGCAGTCTTTGTAAGACGATCCACAACAACCCAGATTGCATTGTTGCCTTTGGATGTCCTTGGAAGTCCGGTGACAAAGTCCATTGTGATGTTTTCCCATTTCCATTCTAGTATGGGCAATGGTTTCATCATCCCCTTAGACTTCTGCCTCTTTGACTTCACTTGCTGACACACCAGGCACTTTGATGTATATTCTGAAATCTCCTTTTTCAGGCTTTGTATTTTTTATCAACGTCCACCATTGATCAACTTCACCATCCATATGATAAGAAACCAGGAGAACTTTCTCTTGTTCAGAACATTGAATGATGGAGAAGAACATTTCAATGGAGTTGATCCATTGTTCAGCAATCGTGGGATCGGATGATCCACTAAAAGTAGGAGGGTTTTGCCTCATGAAGCTCTCGATAGCGACTTGTTCCTTCTTAGGGGGGTTTGGACGTTCCTCTTGACCCATGTTTCTATTCAAAACTTGTGTTAGCTGTGAGAGAATCATGACAAAGTTCGTGATTCCCGCTCCAATTGGATTGGGCATCTCATTAGTACAGTCATCACACTGATCTTCACAATGGTTGTTAGCCCGAGTCCTCCTATTACCGGCCATTGGCTGGAATAAAAGGAAAGTTAGGGGTAACACATAAAGGGTAATCCAAAGACAAAAGTTGATGACTCAAAAATAAACTTTTATTTCCTTAACTCATGAGTTTATAAGCTTCAATCTAGGCTTTTCATGATCTACTTTCTAACATATATTCTTAGGGGAATTTTTCCTGTAATAAGGGTTCATACCAAGATTGTGAATTTATAAAAACATATCCCCCGGGAGTGTCGTAACCAAGAGTGCAACATGGCCCGTTGTCGTGCACCAGTTCCCGTTCGAGTCTAGCTCAAAGCGGTGTTTTCGGGGTTTACCCCTAGGATACATCTGTGCTAGAGCCGCCTCTACCTGCTCGTATCCAGTAGGGATGTATTTTTTTGATAAACCACTTACTCAGCACTTACCAAAACTTAGGGATGTTTTTATTATACTTAGTATTGTATCTAAGGCTTTACTAGGGTTTCGGAATCCCAAAAATAACTAAACCTATCATCTGATACCAACTATGACAACCCTAATTTTTATTACAACTTAAACATGATTTATTAAATAAAGTATCACTTGATAAAACAAAGAAGATATAGAGGTTTAGTGTCTTTGGGGCTTAGGATCATTGCATAAAAACTTAAAACATGAAATACAACATCATTATTGAAAACTGCCTTTACATGACCACTACATTCTCTCGTACTTAGCATTGCATGGGATAACCTGAGGACGTGCATAAGAAAAGGGTGAGCTATAAAGCCCAGTAAGGGAGTACACATGGAATAACATGAGGAGTAAAATAAATGTTAGACAATAGGCATATCAATATAGCATAAAAGAAACATGAACCTAAAGGCATGATAAAGCAAGATAATCCTAACATGGAAATGTTGCAACAACACTTAACATTGAATTAGCATGAGACAAGGCTCATTGCACATGGAGCATGAGTAAATTCTCATTGCACATGAAGCATGAGTAAACCCTTGTTGCACTTGAATTAGCATGAGTCAACACTCATTTCACATGACGTATCATGATACTATACTTTATTAATTCATTGGAGTGCTATAAGGGTGCACCCTTCTTAAACATTTCATTTCATGCATTAGTGTGCCACATGGATCATAAAACATGGATTCATAAAACATAATCATTTATTCAACGATACAGGAATGTGGAATTAATACATGAATCTTTTCAATCAATAAGTAAACTTGCATAAATTTGAATACCCTTGATGGAGAAATGGGCATGGTATTCACTACACAATGACATTGGCTTAGAAAATCGGTGCGATTTCGGCAGCATAACGGCGTGACATAAGAATTCATAAAAAATGGTTGATAAGAGAGAAAGGGGTTCCTCATCATATTTACATGTAATGTACAGTAAGGAGGTCTTATATAGACATGTCCCAACAATTGAAAAGAAATTTAGATTCATGATACAATAGTATTTCTTGAATGTAAAAGAAGAGAGAGAAGTTCCTTTCGGAATTTCGGCATAGTAACTGGTGTACGTGGGAGGAATTTAATGAGAGAGAAAGGGGTCTCCCTTCATTCAAAAAATATGAGGACAGTATGGGGGAGGTGCCAAACCATACCCCAACATTCATAATTGAAATTAAAATGGCAATACAACTTAAAGAAAATTGACAAAAATGAGAAAGGAAGAAAAAAACCCTTACTTGGAAGTGTGCTTCCAAAGGCTAGAGAGAGGCTTGAGAGAGGCTTATTGGGAGCTTAGGGCACCTTGGGAGGATTCTAGAGAGATTAGGGAAGAGGTTGGACGAACTCCAAAGGATTTTAGTGAGGAAGAAGTGGGAGCTTGGGTGGGTTTATATAGGAAAGGTGGGAGAATTCTTTATTATTTAGGTTTGGGACCCCTTCTATTAAACTAATCCAAACCACAAACCAACCCATGGTTTTTTCCCATGGTTTCTGGAAAATGAAAGAGTAAAACAATATATTACAAGGCCAAGGTCCGAACTTAATAAAATAATAAGGTTGCTTATGTGGAGGTGAGTCACACTCCCATGGAAATTAATTTAAAAAGGAAAAGGGTTGAATAAGTCTTGAGGGGTTCATTAATGCTTTAAAAAGTAAGTCAAACAAACCCAAAACCACATTATTTTAATGATAAAACATATATTGGATGAACTTAAGGATTATGGTACTTTATTAAATCACCATTGGGTCATTATGATGTCATAAAACACATTATATATTTAAAAGGTATTTAATTTTTACCCAAAACTTTTTCTGTCTTATAAAATTATGAAAAATTCACCGTTGGATAATTTCGACATCTTGATTCCAAATGTAACATTTATTTTATCTAAATAATTTTCTAAAAAATTTGAATTTTCACTTTTAAAATAAAAACTGACATTTATCGAAAATTTGCAGGTTTTGATAGAAATGGATTTCAAACCTTAATAAAAATTTTAATTGCATTCATAAAAGTATAAGATCATTTATATTTAACAAAAATTAATTTAATATTAATAATATTATATTATTAAAATATTATTTAATTCAAAAATCCCTTAATTTAATAAAATAGATTTCTTAATTAAATAATAACTAAAAACACCATTTGTACTTTAAAAACTATTTACAATGTTTCAAAAATGACTAGAAATTATATTCATTATTATATACAAAAAAAATAATGTACATGAACATAGTACTACTTGTTTGTTACATAACCCCTTAAAACAGCCGTAGAAGACCTAAGGGTAAGGTGAGCGATGGTGATAGACTCTTGGGGTGGCTCGGATAACATCGCTCGAGTGGTAATCTCTATCAACTTATACTTTTCCCGTAGACGGTCCCATTCGAGCTTGACATGGTGAAGCTCAGCTTGGGCTTGGTCAAGGTCGAAGCCCAAGGATGCCACCTCTTTTCCGAGCTCCGACAAATGGGCTTCGTATTGGGAAATTCTACTAGATGAGGCCATCGCTTCCTTTGTCTGAGTAAAATTGGGTTCGTTAAAGCCTTATATTTATACTAATCATGTTATCACTGTTCAACAGATATAAAAGTAACGGTCACAACTCTTATCATAAAACCGAAGAAGTTGACATCTTATAAAAACATTTTTTTATAAAGAGACATTTAACTAGATCAAGAGGGATTTTCCATTAATGAAACTTTGGGTCATTACAGTAAATATTATGTTGTCATTCTTGCATGAATAAGGAGTAAACATACATGTACCTTTTATTTGTAACCTTTTTCATTGTATATATAACATATCCTTTGAAAAAAGTTTCCATGTTTCATTCCATACAACCTGTATAATGAATGATAGAAAAATATGAGAAAACAAATTGTTCAGTAAATATCATTTATCCACTAATATGATCAACATGTGCAAATATAGTTAATCCTCCGCCTATGAAGGCTGGTAATATTGAAGGCTAGTTGAATCTACATAGCCCATATATTCCCCTAATATGATCAACATCATTGCTCGTTGAAAACAAAAAAATAGTAGTGCATCATGAGAAGAAAATGAATGTAAATAAACCAAAATAATAATATAAATAAAATGATTTAAAATAAAATTATAAATCATTTTTATATCTTATAAAACAGTTTCATTTTATCTATGCCACATTTTTCATCTAACAAAAAAAATAGGGAGTCTTGAAACGAATTTAGAATAAAGGATGGTACCATTATAACCATGAGATGAGTAGATCTTAAGAAGTTACACATAGTTTTATGATATGGATCAACTGTTGAAAAGGAATTCGAAATTTATCTATCATGTTTGTTATACTTTCTTTAATAATCATCCTACAATAGTATCTAACTGGAGATTGAAAACCTCTTCAATAAGAAGAAAATAGCTCAAAAAATTATTAAATTAGAAGAAAATAATATCAATATAAATTCAACCATTATGATGTCACTATTGAAATTGAATAAAAAATGAAAACATAAATCGCTATTTAATGGAAAGGTAAAATTTAGTGTACACATTTTTTAATTAACTAAAAAATAGATGAGTCTTAACTAAAGAGTAATGTGAATCAATGTTTAAAAAAAGTGTACTCTTCGGTGAATCTATCCATCTCTTTGAGGAAACAAACTTAAAGATTCAAACACTAATAGGAAAACTATATAAAACAATTATTCAAGAATAAACTATAGAAATAATGAACTTTTGAAACTATAGGATAAAAAACATAATTGATACAGTAATGGTATGGAGTAGTGATTGGGAAAAAAATAACTGACATGTGCACCAAGTTTGGTCTTAAAAAATAGTAATAGTTATACACACACAGATGATCATAACATGAAATCGATCCAGTGACACTGCCCTAAAAAAATAACAAAACATATGTTGAAACATAGTATATAATTCATATTATATGACCTAAATAATAATACATCTTCTTTGGACACAAAAAATTACATCATTCAATTAAAATCTATTCATGATAAATACTTGAAGGTGATTCTAATAGAACACTAGATTTTAATGGTACCAGGAGGCTAATAAAGAGAGACATGATGTTGTCTACGACCAATAATGAAAAAACGCATTGACAGGATATCAGTCCAGGCCATGAATTCACTGCTATGCCGAGATCGACGCCACATGCCCAAAAATGAAAAGCATAATTATATCAGGAAAAGGCCACACAAATAATCAGGTAGATTGGATGAGCATATATACTATATAGTCTACGATTTTTAGGTACCAACTTTAACTTAACCATCAATTTATCATTTAAAAACATGTTCTTCATCTACAGATGGAAAAATAAATCAAAAAAGAATGTTTGTATTTTCACACAAAACCATAATGGATAGAGGTGGAGGCCTGCCGAATATTTTGATAAAAAAAACGTTGATTCATTTTAAGATGACTACCTTGAATCGCACTACACTATTTAAGTGTTCAGTTTCAAATGTGATTGATGATAATGCTCAAAAAAATGAATCTTGATCACCTGATATGGGTGCTTGGATACCATCATTTGAGTCATGATGATTATGTATATACCAAAAATTATAATGAATATGAAATTGGATGATAATGTTGTGCATAGTTTAGGAGGTCGGGGGAGATGAGAAATGGGTTATTGAGCAGATATGTTAGCTGATGTAGAGCTCATTTCATTGTGATTGAGGGCACACCAAATCATTTCAAAGAACCATTAGTCGGCACACACAGAATCTTATTGAAGAATATAGAAAACCACTTTGATTCATGGTCGCTTTAATAAAATCAGAGGAGGTGTAGGAGAAGGCAGAGTTGCCAGTTTTGGAGAAGGTGTAGGTGGAGGAGCCAAAGGCGGAGGAGCCAAATTAGGATCATGTAGAGGTGGAGACATGGATAGATATGGGATTCAGAGAGGGAAGCGGGAGAGGGGACTCGGGGAGGGGAGCGGGAGAGGGGAGTCATGGAGGGGGTATTTGGGGAGGGGTTTGGAATCCCTAGGGCAGGGATAGGGGAATCGATGAGGGGATTCAAAGAGTGAATCAGGAATCCATGTTAAATCCCGATTGGGGGCAGGACAATGGGATGTTGTTTTGGGTTTGGGGGGAGGGATAGAGAATCTAGCGTGAAATGGATGCCTATTAAGGAGACACATGTACTAGAGAATTCCAAATTTAGTACATATATAGATATATATGTTTTAAGGTATTCAGGATATGCAAGCAACAACTGTAAAGAAATTTTTCATAGTGATCAACATAAAGAGAAACATGGCATATGTATGTGGCTATATTTTTTTATTACTCTTCATACCATAAGGTGGAACCGCATTCCTCACAATTATTAGAAGGCTCTCTACAATCTGATATTCTTAAAGAAATAATTGTTAGTATATTTGATATTAAATGGAAAAGAAATAATAGTCTAATATATTGTATAAACAGTCAATCTAGTAAAATAAATATTTATTAAATGTAAGTAACCCATTTGTTCATAACATTAAAGTTTTAGTGATTTATCTGTAGCATTTGACATCTTTTTATTTGTTATTGAGGTCAATTTAGTTATAGAAAACATACAGTAAAATAGTTGACTGTTTAAAATTTAATCTCCAATTTGATAGACCTCTAATGTTTGTAGTAGGAGTTATGTCATAGTTTTTTGAATGATTAGTTTATGTTGTCATCTAATTCATTGATTATTGTTCCTCATGATGTTTTGTAGAACCTTCTTATTACTCCCTCATTAGAATAACTCCATTGGGGATAATGTTATTAAATATTATAAATTGTCACTATATAAAGAGATATAGAGATAGGAAACCTAAAATGATAGTTGGACTATATAACATACATGTGGATGAAAAAGGAATGCAGTTTCTAGTAGAAGTTTGAGTATTACCATTCATTATTGAAGTTTCATGCATAAAAATAAATGTTTCACTAACATATAATAAATTATGTAGTCAACATGTTTGTTCTTACAGGGATTAGGAGGCATCAGCTAGCTCCAAAATAGTAGAACCATTTGTATTCGTACCCTGTAAGAGTAATGTTGGGACATGAAGTTGTTAAATAGAAATGTATCAGATTACCCATATTCATAATCAAAGATCATTGACAACATGATTAAATAATGAAATAATGTGTTGTATCACAATATTTGGTTGTTTTTTATTATTTGATCTAGCTTATATCATTGAAATATTTGAACATTATTAAGGGATTGTGAAACGGGTAGATGAAATTTTTTAGCAAGGCGTGGTTACCTATTTCGTGGAATGAAATCAATTTAATTAAATTGGATATAATAAACTGAAATCACTATTTCTTCATATACGTGATAATGGAATGAGTCGATGAATATCTACGTTATTAGCTGGTGTGACCACATCAAAGTATAACATTTTCCAACAGTTATTGTTATTGTAAAATTATCAGTACAATTAAAATATACATTTTTAGTAATAAATATAATAAGTTAGAGATGTATGATATTTCTATTTTCAATATGATAATTAAAAAAAGTAATGGACTTTGTAAATTCAACTTACCATTACTGGGTATTGGTGAGAAAGGAAAACATATTCCTTTTTGCGAGCTTGAAATTGGTGTTGCAGGTTTATTTGCATTAATGTTTTCAAGAGACATTCTACTCGTGGATTTTAAATTATCATAAAAAATAATTTTTTGTTTTATAAATAATGGAACAATATTAATTTTGTAGGATAAAAAGATTCCGACCTCATTGACATTGTTTTCATAGTAGTCTTCTTTGAAGTTGCATGTCTCTATATCTCGATGGGTAGTGCATATTTAAATGGTGTATCTTTTTATTCATCTGTAATGGAAGTAAACAGAACCATAAAACCATGAAATTTATTATTGGGATCATAATATAGAAAAATTATATTCTAAAGACAATTGATCTTTATAATGTGAATGTAGCCACATTCTATGGTTTGTATCTCTGAATACTACATGTGAAGGTTATTTACTATGATAAATCTAACATAAACCCAGCTATTAATCATTGGTCAATGAGAAATGCCCAATAATATTAAAGATGGATACTTTGAGTCAATACAATGAACATAGTATTGGGAATGTAAATGTTGAACACCAATAATACTTATAATCTTCATGATGTAACTACTATGGTTGGCTGTCAAGTTATAGCTTATGGTAAATGCTGAAAAAAAAAATTGGGTGTATTGAACTAGGATAAAGAATAATCAATGTTTCAATACCTTCTATGAACATTACAAAAAATATAATGAAGAGCACAAGAGATAGGTATCTCAATCCAGTAGGAAAACATACATTTTTCAGAAGGGATTGTTGTAGTTGAACCAAAGAGAACCCGAGATTACTATAACAATAAAGAACTATATATTTTAGAAAAAATCAGAGGTTTAGTTTGGGGTGGATTATTTAGAAGTGATGGTATCAAAGGTAGATGAAGATATTGATGTCTGTCCAAGAAGAACTTGAAACCCCGTAGTTGGACACTGAATTGAGTAGCTTTTGAAATCCTAGTTTGTGGATATTTGAAGAAATAAAGGCATTGTGTAGATAATCAGTTTCGGCCATAGATTTCGGAGAATGATTTTGGTGATGAAGTCAGAAGACGATGAAGTGAATACTTATGAGGTTTTTGAACTGGTGAATTGTAATATTGATGTCATGATGGGGAAAAGATCTATATTCATGTAGATGATGAATCTAAGGAGTGACAAAGTGGATATTGGAAGAGGGGAAGATGTTGTTGTGAGATGTGGCATATTTTTTGAGTTGAGATGATAATTTTGGATGGATTGTATGCTGATTATGAAGGTATATTTTTTGAGCGTTTGAAATAGTTGTAGATGATGAGGGGAGTTGCGTTGTGGATGGAGGGTAATGCGATGGAAGGAGGCATGACAGATACGGGTGGATAGACAAAATTGTTGCGAGTGAGACACATGGTAGAAAAATTACAACTTCTATAAATATATAGATATAGGTAACAATGATTTTACACACATTTTCCACTTTAAAAGAAAGCATAGTCCATTTCCCTTTTTTTCATTCATAACCATATTTTTGCCCAAGGAGGTACCACATTCGTTTTAAAATAGATATGAAATTTCAATTACAAAGGATAGAGATACTATAAAACATTTCATAGAAAAATATCTATAAAAACATGAATTTTTTTATCACTTTTAAGAAGAATCCACACAATTCAACAAAATAAAAACAAAAATTACACAACAATGGAAATGGAAAATATCACTCAAGAGTAGATAAGCAATCATGGTTCCTAATCATTAATAGTCTGTAATTAATTTCCAAGAGACATTGGAGGAACCTAGGAGCTCATGAATAATCTAGAACATAATATAACATCTTGAATCATACTAGAAAGCATCCATCACTTAATTAAATCCAATCGCCCTAACACCCTCATCCACACCCTATATGGTACTAACTAAGGGGCCTAATACCACAATAATAATAGAAAAATATCCCCCTATTATGGGATAATAGCTAGTGCGTAATTTAACTAGTGTGGAAATCATTCCCAGAAAATCCAATAGTTATGTCATGTTCTCTATGTCAAGATGTAAGTATTGGGTGAGTCAACCAATGCCAACTAAGCATCCAATTATATAAATATATATTAATAATTCCAATAATATGAATCACCAAAGTCACTCCAAGGTTCAATCTCTTTATTTAAAACTCAAAGATCAAAAAAGGATTCTATACTGATGATATCCCATTCCATACAAGTAAATGGGTCATGAGGATTCCACTCAGAGGCAATCCCACCCATTCAAATTCAAATAAATAAAGAAATAAGCTTGTCTAAGGAGTTTTTTCATATAAAAAATCAAAACATCCATAAAAATTTCCAAACGGGCCTCAGAAACACTTCATAAAAACCATAATTCATTAAATAATCAAATAATACTTTCAAAATTTTGAAAGCACAACAATTTCTATTTTAAAATAATTTATATTCAAACCCATAAAAGCACTCACATTTTATTTTTAAGCAAAACAATTCTAATAAAAATTTCAAACAGGCCACTAACTATCATCCCATTAAAAACCACCATTGAAAACCAATACACATTCATTTTTAAAACCAAAAACACTTGGGGAACCCAAAAAAGGGACCTAAAACACCATTTCACATGCCACAAATATATTAAAAAAATAAAAAAATCTATTAATGTCAGAAGTCACTTATAAATGATAACTGTATATTTTATCATACACTTGGTGTGGAAAATTTGACAAAACAGTAGTATTTAAAACAAAAACCTGAAGCCAAAATAATTTTTTACAACAAAAAAGTATTCCAAAGATCACTGATAAATATTAATGTTGTAAAGAAGATTTGAAAATCATGAAACCATTGAATCATAAATTATAAAAGTAAGGAAAAGGGAAACCTACCTCAATCAGGCTGTGCTTCAATAATAAAGACTATAAAATTCACCACTGTAGTTTTAAGAGCCAAGATCTATGAAGAGGAAACATAAACACACAAAACAACCCAACAAAAATAAAGGGAAATAGAATATTTAGATCCACAAGACCATGGGAGAATATAAACACTAGAGAAAATGGAAGAAAGTGGGAGAGGGAGAGGAAGATAGGAGACTAACATGAGGTACTTTCCCCTAAAACCCTGATGAAATATTCGATCTACACAAAGTGAGGAAGTATGAGGATTTTATTATAAGGGGAAGCACGTCGAGGGTCTTGTAAGCTCGATGGATGAGAAAGTGTTTATTTTTTCTTAAAAATAATAAGAGTAAATAATTGAAATTTCATAAATATTTATTTCTAGGTATCTATTATGGTTTGGCCACATAGTTTACCAAACCATGACCCAATCGTGGAGTAGCTATTTTCCAAGAGGGATTGACTGCATATCTAGCTCACCCAGTTTGACTTACCATGTGAAAAGTGTGTGGAATATTTTATCAAATTTCCATGACCTGTCACATGGTTACCTAGGATGAGCTTCTTGGTTTACCATGTTATGTGCTAACTGTGTGTAGCCTACTTCCAATCCCAAAACAAAACATTTCTCTAATAAAACATGAACAAACTGAGGAACGTTTTGTGACAATCCTCCACTCCATTAATGATTTACACCCCCAAAAATCCACAACATTTTCCAATTGATTGACCAATAGCTAAGGAATTTAAATCTGCATAATCCAGCATTATCAAACCAAAAACGTATCATATTAAATAAAACTATCTACTGTGAAAACAATGCCCAAATTCAAAAAACAACATCGACATGGGGAGGATCGAATGGGCTACCCACCTTTTGAAACAACCAAGCACTGATTTGTCACAAAATAAATTTAAGAAAGACCTGTGGTTTGTCTCCCCACCATTAAGAACCAACAATATTAAACAAACCTTAAATGTTTCACACCAATCAAAAATTCCCACACAAGGATAATGGATGGTAGGGGACCAATGAATGGAACACATATCCAAATGAAAACTAACCCATGACTCATCACTTCCAGATGTACACAAACCAAAGCCACACCTAATTCACTCGGGTGGTCCATGCAAGGAAAAATAATCATAATCTTGCATCCAATAAGGAAAAATCATATCTTTTTCATGAGTAAAAATATATATATTCTATCCTTTTATATAAAACATTAAATTATTTTAAGAATAATGATACATCAGAGTACAAGCCAACGATCATAATTTCTTTCCTATTTGAATAAAATTTGCATAAAAAAGAAGACATGGGACAAAAAACAACTTTTTATTAAATATTCATAAAGAGATCCAAGATTCCATTAAGCCCTTACATCAGTATAAGGTACCATTATGATCACATGAATGAATGGATGAGGTAAAATCCCAGTAAGGGAAAAACATAAGAATAATCCTTTAGCATATTGGTATGATATCATGAAATAATGATATAAAAAGGCATAGAATATATGAAATCATAAAATAAAAACATGGAATCATAAAAACATGAAATCATAGTAATTTGGTGGGAAAATAAAACATTACTTTAGCATGATTCAAGGATAACCTCCCAGACTATTGTACATGGTAGCGCAAGCGAAGGATAACCGCCAAGACTGTAACACATGGTAGCACAAGCCAAGGATAACCTCCAAGACTGTCATACAAAACATCCCATGAGACTCAACCTTACCCAATGATTGGAGCACTATTTAGGAACACCCATATTAACTATTAATGAATATGTCTTCCACATAAATAATTGTACATAATCAAACGTACATAAACAAAAGGGTTACCCATGGAATGAATTTTTTACCACAAACATGTTATAAAGCATAACAAAAGGTTGTATCATAAAAGTGTCCATGATATAAAGGAACTAAAATATACGTGGAAATTAATATGATAAAATATGCATCTATAATGGTATTTGATGTCAATAATAAGTGAAAACATTTATGTAAATTATTTAGTAAATTTTGGCATTATAACATTTTTGGGCGGTTTTAAGGGGAATACTATATATACGTTAAAATAGAAAAGGGAACAATCCTTTATATAAAACTAGAAGTAAAACTAGAAGGATTTAATAATAAATATAATTATTTTATAAATTTAATAGTGTCTTAAAAAATAATATATATTTCACTTGAAATCGGGTAAGAATTTGGGATGTTCCCTCAAACAGGTTTGGTTATCGGGAAGTAATGAGGAGGGAATCACATAAACAACATGTATATCCCCGAAAGAGATTTATGAAAGGGTATTGATAAATTCAATTGGTGAATTTAAAAATAATTTATAATATTCACATAATATGATAAAATAACATCATTTTGGTAAATGGAATATAAGGAAACCTGACGGAATAAAGGTGGTTCGTGTAGAATCCCATACGGATTATCGGCATGGTATCAGGTGTACATAAAGAGATTAATTAGAGAGAAAGGGGTTTTTCATCAACAATACAAAATTATGGAAGTCTGTGGGAGATTATAAATCATACCAAATCATTATTGATTACACATAAAAGGTCATAACATAAAAGATATTCTTGAAATAGAGCGAATCTCTTACCTTAAATCGGATGGGGATCTTCACTTGATATTAATGACCTGAATAATCAAATTAGGTTATTGATTAATAATTATAAAACCTATTTTACATTCAAATGATTTATTATAACCATTTTGAGTTAATTCATAACCTTTTTTATTGGTTATGAAGTTCAATTTCATTGTTTGGGTCCGTTTGTTTCCTTGGTTTTAATGATCGGTTCAATTATATTCATGTTCAGACACACATGTATGATGAGAGTAGTTGTACATAATTTATGTTATATTAAATAAATTAAAATCCATATGATTAAATAGTTATAAATTTAACTTTTTTATTTTTATTGATGGCGAATCATTATATAAAACATTAATGATAAACGCTTGGATTAATTAGGTGATTTTGCTCATAATTAACTTGTTTTGTACTATTATTTTACATCAGGTGTTAAAAAAGGATTATGTAACAACACATCAGATAAAATACATATTTAATATTCTTTTTCAAAAATAAAAATGTTTTCACTAATATAATTTAATATGGAAATAGAAATTGATAACCCGTCATCCTTGAATCTGATAAATCATCGCATCTTGGAATGTGTTTTTGTTTATAGAATAAAAGGATGGGTACGGAGAGATTATGATAAATTATCCCATTACCATAATATAATTCCATTAAATTTATGTTACTAGAGTTTTCATACCATTTGGTTAAAGTTATGTGAGGAAAGAGAAATGAAAAGAAAAGAACGTGAAAGAAAATAAAAGAACCGGAAAGATGAATTTAACACTGGAGATTATCTCCTTTGAGAGCATATTAAGGGGAAAAGAATATGGAATTTTTAGGAGAACAAGGGTTGATGGATGTGGGGTAGGATATATGAGAGATATTTCGGTAGAATTTAGGGAAGTAAGAAGGCTTGATATGAGCTAAGAGAATAGGGGAGTGTGGGACGTTTTTATAGTGGAGGGGAGGAGAGTTTTCATAATATTTTCATAATTTGTTTATTATATTTCCTTAAGACAAGAAGTATTAATAATTTTTGTGACACAAAAAATTAATTTGTGCATCTAATTTCAATCTAATGGCCATTTACACCATCCATGACTCAAGCATGATGCAGAAATTTAGTTTTTAGAATTTATTATGAATTATAGTATTTTACTATCCATCATAAATTTAAGTATTTTAGAGAAATAAAAAAATTCACTTTAACCATTTTTTGACATGTAGAATCCCAAAATAAACTCCATTTATCAAGAAAAAACTAGAAATATAAATAATTTAATTTTTAATCAAAATCATAATTTACTCAAACAATACTAATTTTAAAACTATAAAAAAATTTATAATGCTTTCAAAAATTACATAAGGTCTTATAACATTATCATAAAACTCAAAGAAATAAATTTTCTAATTTATGATCACCATTTAGGAGAATAAAATTTCGTTAAATATAATTAATTAATTTTAATTAATTATTTATGACTTATAAAATACCAATACTTTTAGTATGGTCATATTATCACATATAAGATACCTAAGTTTTATTTATATATTCATGGGTGAGGTTTAAATTCTTTTGGATGATTTTCTATTCATAATGGTCATATTACTATTCATAAGGTAGGATACTATTCATAATAGTAGGATACTATTCACCAAAAAAATTCCCATTAGACTCCAAACATCTTACCAATCACAATCATGAATAATCTATTTTTGAAATTAAAATCACATAAGTGAATAATTTATGTTTAAAGGTCGCATAGTACTAAATAGTTCATTTTATTTTGATTTCATGTGATTATTACAAGAAGGTAATTTCCCTTGATAAAACATCTGGTCATTTCATTATTTGACCATTATGAAATTTCTCCCTCGAAATTTTGGTTTACATATTAAGACATAAAGAGGTGCGGGTACATTTCCTTCATTCCCTCCTCTAGATCCCTTGTTGCATAATCGTACTTATGGTTCTGCACAGTAATTAGACAAGGTGATTAATCTTGTTAAGTAGAATTTTATCTCTATGATCCAAGATATTTATTGGCTTCTCATCATAAGAATGATCATTCTCCAACTGTACCAGCTCGGAAGAGAGTACATGTGATGGGTATGGTGTGTAATTCCGTGAAAGGGATAAATGAAAGACAACATGCACTTTGGACATGGTATGAGGAATTTTCAGTCGATAGGCCATAGTCCTGAGATGATCAATAATCTCGAAGGGCTCGATATACCATGGAATTAACCATCCATTCTTCTAAAACCTCATGACCCTCTTCCATGGAGATATGCAGAGAAATACCATTTCTTCAACTTGGAACTCAAGGTCTCGTCAAAGATTGTCTGCATAACACGTTTTTCAACTTTGGTATGCCTTGATATAATGTTGAATGTATTTCACATTCTCTACCATTTAATTGAAAATTTTTGGTCATAGAAGCTTATGCTCACCATCTTCATCCCAAAACATCAATGTTATTCACCTTTTCCCATAAAGGGCATCGTATGGTTCCATTTAGATGCTCGGGATGAAACTATTATTGTTGGATAATTTGACCAGTGGATGATATTGGTCTCATCCTCCTTTAAAGTCCAGAGAACATGATCTTAACATATCTTCTACGGTCTGAATAGTTTGCCCAGAATAGCCATTATTTTGAGGATGATATGCCATAATGAAGCTCAGTTCAATGCTTGTTGCATGTTGGAGACTTTTTGAGAACTTTGTGGTGAATCTCGGATCACATTCTTATACCATAAATAGTGGTACTCCATGCATCATTACTACTTATTTGGTATATATCCATGAAAATTTATCCAATGATATGTCCTCTTGAATTGTGATAAAGTGAGTAGTCTTTGTAACATCATCCACAATGACCCATATTGCATTGTTTCCTCTACATGTCCTTGGATGTCGAGTAACAAAGTCCATGGTCATGTTCTCCCACTTCAATGTCAGTATGGGTAGTGGTTTCATCATCCCCTTATAAATATGTCTTTTAGACTTCACCATTTGACATAGAAGGCTATTTTATGTATACTCAGCAATCTCTTTCTTCATATTGTCCCACCAAAAGTTCCCTTGGAGATCGCAATACATCTTTTTGCTCCCTGGGTGAATAGATATGGTTGTTCTTTGTGCATCATTCACAATATCCTTCCTTATATCTCGATCAGATGGTATAAATAATCATTTCCCAAATATTAAAACTCCATCCTCATCAATAAAGAACAAATAGGATTCCCTGTTTTTAATGGATTCCATCCTTTTCTGAATTTCTACATCTTTTCTTTGAGAATCCTTTGTTTTCCCCAAGAGGTATGGTGTTAAAATCATTTGATAAAGGATTGATGATTTTCATCCCTAATGTATTCCCATGTCCATCTTCTCTAAATATAAGAATATTGTATCCTTTTCAATTATCATCATTGATAAAAATGAAAGATCATTTCTACTTAGAGCATCTGCCACCTTATTTTCCCTACCGGGATGGTAGTTGATTGAGCAGTGATAATCCTTCATGAGATCTATCCATATTTATGGTTTATACTAAGAATATATATATTAATCACTAATGATCAATATATATCTCACACATCTCCCCATGGAGATAATGCCACAAGATTTTCAATACAAAGATCACAACTGAAAACTCCAGATCATGGATAGGATAGTTTTCTCATGTATTTTCAGCTTACTTGAATCATTGGATATAACATTATAATTTTTAATCATCACATATCCTAATCCCTTCTTTGAAGCATCATTTTACACCATAAAGAGTTCTCCACTTTTTGATAGTGTGAGTATCGGTGCAGTACTAAGACAATTTTTCAACTACTTAAAGCAGTATTCATATTCCTGAATCTAGAAAAACATCTCTCCCTTATATGTTAGCATGGCCATTGGGTTAGAAAATTCTGAAAATTTCATTGCAAATCGTCAGTAATACCCAGCTGGAATAAAAAATCTACAGATCTCCATTACCGATATTGACATAGGTCACTCTTCAATTAACTTTGTTATGGAAGGGTCTACAGATAACCTTTTTCTGTTGATAACATTCCCTAATAATGATAATTTCTCTATCTATAAATCACATTTACCAAACATTTCACAAATATTCTCTCATCTCAAATTCTTTAAAATAGTATTCAAATCCTCCTCATTTTCCTCCTTTCTTTTGGAGTATATCATAATATCGTCGATATAGACTACCATAATTTTGTCGAGGAAATCTATAATGAGTCTATTCATTAAATCCATCAAAATTACTGGTGAATTAGTTATTATAAAGTCTATCATTATGAGCTCATAGTATCCATAAATGTTTTTGAATGGAAGTCTTTGGAATATCATCCTTACTCTCCTTTAATTGGTGATATCCTGACCGAAAGTACACCTTAGAAAAATAACTGGCCCCACAAAGACGATCGAACAAGTGTTCTATTCAAGGAAGGGGATAATTGTTCTTTATCGTGATTTTATTGATCTCATGATAATCAATGTAGAGGTGCATTGATCCCTCCTTCTTCTTGACAAAGTTGACTGGGGGACACCACGGTGAAGAACTCGGGCAAATAAAACCCTTCTCCAGATTCTCTTGTAACTACTTCTTCAACTCTTCAAGATCTATAGTGTCCAATCAATAAAGTTTCATTGATATATGTCGAGATCTAAGAATATGATCAATTGAGAAATCAACCTCTCAGTCAAGACAAAGACCATGAAACTCTTCAGGGAATACATCAGTGTAATCCCTTGGGATGGGCATGTCTTCAAGAATAATTCTCTCTTTTATCTCAATCATTTTAGCTATACATGATTTCTTATAAGGAATTAATATCCACACATGAGACAATGATTCTAAATAAGATTCATCTTCATCCTTACACTTTTATATAATTGGAGGATTCTTTAGGATGTGAAAATTGATATACCTTTCCTGACAATTGATGTTGGATTTGAATAAAGATAGTCAGTACATGCCCAAGATGGGATAGAACTATTTTAAAGGAAGTTTGATGTCATTATCTAGGAGGTCCGGTCCACAAACATTTACCCAGGTGGTGTTATAAACTTTGGATGCCATAATTTCCACATTTTATGTTCTCATAGATAACATATCCTCTAAACTTTGAGGGAGTGTTTGAATAGTTAGACTAAACAAGAAAGATATAAAGGAATGTATAGAACTATAAAAAAATAGTACATTCACTGTTCTTTAAGGAATAAATTGCCTAAATGTTGCCACATCATTGTCTAGATCCACCTCAGCAGTAGTGATAGCATAATACCTTCCTTCTTTCCTTTGATGTTGTTGTTGATTTCCATCGAAAACACTAATCTTAGGGTAAATTTTCTCAAAATGCTGATGCTCTTTGTAGTTATAAAAATTCACTATAGGTTGTGTGTTGATCTGAACCTTCCTTTCTTCTTCCACATTAGTGGGATTATTAATATCCCAATAGCAGTTTTTAGACAGATGTCCCAACTTTCATCATTTCATTCAATTCTTTGTTTCCTTTAGATAGTTCACAGGATGCTTCTTCCCAAAATTTTTACATGTGGGAGGATCACACTTCTTCAAATCATTGAATTTATTTGTGGGACCACCCACACTAGATTCTATTTTCCTATTATCATAATTAGGCACATGATGCTAATGAGAGTCTCCAATCTCCATTTCATTTTTGAGGGAACAACGAACAATCTTCTCATTGATTTCGAAGTCTCAAATCACCAATGCTTTTCTTAGACTCTTCATTAGTCTAAAAAAGAAGCGATCAACCATGATTTCGTTGTTCATGATAAAGCCAAAGAAATACCTTGAAAGACTTGTAATGTTTTCATTATACACCCTGATTGACTCATCTTCCTTATACTTGGGTCCAAGGAACTCTCTTTCTATCTTGAGATAGAGGGTTTGGGGAATGTATTTATTGAAAAAATTTCTCCTAAATTCGTCCCAATCCAGGGAATCAATTTCCTCTAGAGGCGTCATATTCTTGATCAATGTCCACCACTGGTTAGCTTCCCCATTATAACAATAGACTTCCATTACGAATTTCTCTTCTTATGAGCATTGGAGGATCAAAAATATCTTATCAATGAAGTTAATCCACTATTCTATGAGGAGGGGATCATATGATCCACTAAACATGGGTGGCCTTTCCCACATGAATGATTCAATAGAATATTTCTATTTACTTGGAGGAGGAAGGTGTTTCACATGATTCAAGTTATTATTCATAACTTGAGAAATCTTAGAATGTATTGTCCTGATGATTTGTGCACATGCTCCGATTATATTTGGCAAATCATTAAGTCAATCATCCCACATAATATCACATTGATTGTTGTCATGGGTTATTCTATTTCTCGACATTAACTATGAAAAATAATGTACAATTATATGGATTTAATACTTATCTATTGAGCATTAAAAGGAAATAATGAACATTAAAGGATAATCTTTTAGAGGAGAATTATATCCAAACTTGTGATTCCTTATTTTTTAATCTTGGTTATCATTGATCTATTTCTTAAATTTAATTCATATGGGTTTTTTCCCATAATAATGGTTTGAACCAAGCCCATGAATTTAGCAAATCATATCCCCTAGGAGTATCAAACCATGAGTGCAGCAAGGCCTGGAATTGTGCACCATTTCCCATTCAATTCTAGCTAAAAGCTGTGTATTTGCGATTTTCCCCTGGATACATCTATACTAGAGCCACCAATACCTATTTTTGTCAAGAGAAGGATGAATTTTATTTATAAACCACATAATCTATTCTTACCAAAATTTAGGTGTGTTTTCGTATATTTAGTATCATCCTTAAGGTTCTTACTAAAGTTCTCTAATACTAATCTCCAAAAATAACTAGACCATACCATGATACCAGCTATATCAACCTAGCCTTTTACATATAACATTACATGATTCAAAGCATAATTATACATTAGATTAAAATCTAAGGATTGTAAAGTCTAGTGTCCTTGAAGGCTATTTACATAAAACTGAAAACGTGGGAAAAACTATTCTTTATTTAATCATTATAAAGTGCTCCAAATTTTCGTTGATCCCTTACATCGACATAGGGTACCTTGGGGATCACATGAATGAAGAAATGAGCTAAATTCAAAGTAAGTGGAAAATGAATGAATAAGGCTTTAGCACATTGGTTAGAGATCATGACATAATGATTTAAAAATGAATATAACATAAGGAATCATAAAAAATACACAAGGAACCATAAAAACCTGAATCAATTGTAATGTGGAAGAAATATAAACTATGATTTT
The DNA here is from genome assembly GCA_963277665.1 of Viscum album. NCBI lineage: Eukaryota > Viridiplantae > Streptophyta > Magnoliopsida > Santalales > Viscaceae > Viscum > Viscum album. The sequence continues at coordinate 1,025,275,344 of OY728143.1, forward strand.
ATCACAATTCAATGCTAACCACCAAGACCATTTCACGTTGTAGAATAAGTCAAGGCTAACCTCCAAGACCATAGCACATAATGTCTTAGGAGACTCAACTTTTACCAATGCTTTGGAGTGATATTTGGGTGAAACCATATTAAATTTTCATGAATATGTTATCCACATGAAAAATAATACATAATAAATGTTACATAAATATAAGGGTTACCCATGGAATGAATTGGGTACCACAATCATGACATAAAGAATAACACATGGGTCTATCATAGAAGTGCCCATGAAATAAAGGAACTAAAATATACATGGACATTCATAACAGAAAATAGGCATGAATCAAGGTATGTGATTTCAAGTAGAAGTGACAACATTTAAGAAATTTATTTAATAAATTTAAGCATTAAACAATTTTTGTGCAGTTTTAAGGAAAATACTATATAGTCATTAAAATATAAAAGTAAACAATCCTTTATATAAAACCAGGAGTGTACCAAGAAGGTTTTAATAATAAAAAAGTAAGATTTTATAAATACAGTGGTGGAGTAAAACAAAATATAGAGTGAACTTGAAATTAGGTATGAATTAATGAAGTTCCCTCAAAATTGGTTTAATTGTCTAGATGTATTGAGGAGGGAATCACATAAAAACATATATATACAAAAAATAGAGTTATGAAAGTGACTTGATTAATTAATTTTGTTCATTTACACATCATTTATAATAATCACATTAAAGAATGTGATAACTTCATTTTGGTAAAAGGGTGATGTTAGGTCCACAAGGCTAGATAGCCTAAGTGGGGGGTGAATCAGGGTATGAAATATTAAACCAAATGCCCCATTTGATCTTGTTTTGTTGTTAGAAAAAAACCCTCTTCTCTCTCTCCTTCCCATTACAGAGTATGAATGAATATTAAAGCATGCACAGTACACAACAATTTAGCTTGGTTCACCCTCACTGGGCTACGTCCAAGGATCATACACTGACAATGTAATGTTGTACCAAATCCACTAAAAGTGCGCAACTGTTTACATGTTCGAAGAGGACTCATTGTCCCTCCTGGTTTACAACCATTCACAGTTTGAGAACCCACTGGTCTCTCAAATGAAATGAGATCACTACTTCTTCAAAAGATCCACTCGTAGTTTATAGTCTTTTATGTCTCCTCAATACCACTAATGAATGCATCCTTCACTATTTGGAGATTCTATGTTGAATTAAAAATTTCATCCATAGATTAATAACCCTTTTCCTCTGATCACTGGGCAACAAACATTATAAATACCTTCACAATACACCCTACTTTACGAATCTTGCAATTTCACGAAGCTCAAACAAGCCTTCAAAAATATCTTGCCTCTTCGCAAGGCACACACCTTCACGGATCCCACTACCTCATAGAGCACACTACATCGCAGAGATCAGACCACCGCAAAGCTCCATCCTACACAAATCATAGGTTGTCGAGTTGTTCAATGTGTTGAAGATAGACTTCCTTCACGAATCTCACTAAGCCAACATGGAACACACCAATTCCGCAGAGCTAAAATATCTGACACAAGGCTCCTTATTTCATGAATAACACCGCCATCGCAAATCATCTTCGCGAGTTGAGAGAAAAAAAAATTCATTGAAAAATATCTACTACTCTTAAGGGGGTCGAGGTCTATTTATAGGTGAATCCACCAACCCTTGAACCTTCCATGCGAAGTCACTGCCACGTCATCTCAAATCCTGAAGCTCTGAAATTTCCCTTGAAATTCTCTCTATATCACAAAGCACCACAAAAATGTTCAGATTGCAGAGTATGTTGTAATCATGGAGCGTTCTGTCAATTCATTTGTGCCTTTACAATGAATCTCCACTCCCAATTTTCTTCACCATCAAAATTCTCTTCAACACATCTGTTCATAAATCTCATCGTAATTGCAAATAACACCATCAACGTTCTTCATATCTTCAAAAAATCTACATCAATATTCCCATCTTCATAAAACTCATGCCTTTTCTCTCATTTGATGAGATCTCCAAGGAAATCAATATTTTATGATGCTCTCCCAACTCCAAATTTTGGACCCTAAAAATTTGGCAAACACAAGAAAACGGTGCCACCATTCATATGATCTTTTGTAACCCCTCCAGAACTTCCATACCATTGTCATGGTTCTTTGTCTACATAGGTTTTTTACAAAATATCTGAAACATGACAATTCAACATGTAAACCTTCTTTGTCAACAAACACTATCAACCCAAAAATGGTGTAATGTTACCTTGGGGGATATTTTTCCAACAATCTCCCCCTTTGGTTCTATTAACAACTCTTATCAGAATGAGTTTCTGCACGTTGATACCTCACTGAGTATCCTTCCATAAGCTACCACCATTCGCCTCTTGTGATATAGACAGTGACAAAAGATCCACTCACCACACACTCTAAGCCCACATGAGAAATGATCAGCATGAGTAACAAGAGTTGTATGAAATGTTCATCAATGAATCAGTTCATTTCAGACACCAACTGTTGACACCAAACTGATACCAATTGCTAAACTGATACCAATTGTTAATCACTGGAAACCTTCTCACACCATTCCAACACCACTATTCTACTTTTATCATGATCTTTGGCCATCTTGATATCTATTATTTGATCGATCACTTCTATAATCGTCAAATATAAAAACTATCTCCCTATTCTATTTCTAAACTCTTCCTTTATTCCATTGCTCTCCCCCTATCTCACTGCTCCACCTATCATCTTCTCCTCGTGTCTTTGACTAAGACATTTTCTCCCTTCCTTATCCATAGTTTCTCCCCCTTTAGGAGTCAATATTTCTCCCCCTTTGTCAATGAACACAAACGTCACTCCTCAATGGTCTAAGATATTGGAAATAACACATATTAGCACAATAAAGAAAAACACACCATACCTTGAGGAGAGGAGAGGGGGTGGTCCCACATCCACACTTTTTCATGTGCTAGGAGTTGAATGGACTCCTAAAGCCATCCAATTTCTCTCAAAAGCTTCCTTGAGTAAATTCTTTTCCATAATGTCTTCCACCTGTAGTTTTTTAGGTACATACTCTGAATTCACAATTCCCTGCTCAATCTTCTCCTTGAAAAAATGATACATTATCTTAGTGTGCTTTGTCCTGGAGTGATGTACAAGATTACCTAGGGTGATCAATGAAATGAAATCATTCTTATTGGTTATCCAAGAAACACATGAACAACCAATATATAAAGAACCTCTTGATGTTGATTTCCTATCAAATGCTAAACTATTCCAATCCACGTCATTATATCCCAATAACTCTGACTGAGATTTTTCACTATATATCAAGACAAAATCCACCATGCACTTGATATACTGAATTATTATTTTAACAGAAAACATGTGTCTTTCCTTGTGATTACTTTGATATCGTGATGCTTGGAATTTGGAAAAAAAATATCATTTATTTTCGTTGTTAGGTACCGTAAACTCCCAATAATCTGCATGTATTTTGTGATAATATTTACCATTCCATTATCTTCTCTTGATAATTTCATCAGAGATGAAAATGGAGTCTTCATCACCTTTGAATTTTCTATTACAAATATTCTCAGAACCTCCTTGGAAAATTTGGATTGATAAATGAATGTTCCATTCCTTCATTGTGTCACTTGTAAACGAAGGAAAAATGTCATCTCACCAATCATAGACATTTCAAACTCATGTTTCATCAATTCGGAAAACTATATACAATATGCTTCATATGATCTACCAAATATTATGTCATCGACATAAAATAGTACCATCATCCTTTGATTACTATTGTTGTTGAACTATAGATTGTAATAAACTCCACCATACTAGAAACCAAGTTTCTTCAAATACTTATCTAGCCTTGAGTACTATGATCCGGGTGTTTATTTTAGCCAATATAATGCCTTCTTCAGACGACAAACCTTTTTGTCATCCTAATGAATGATAAAACAATCTGGCTCCTCGATATACACTTCTTTCTCTAGAATCCCATTAAAGAATGCTGATTTGACATCCATCTAGAACACTTTAAACTATTTTTGCACTGTAATGGCTATGAATAATATGACAGTCTCCAACCTTGAAACTGGTGAAAATGTCTCAACGACATCAATTCCCTCTATTTGAGAGTATGATTTGCACACTAATCAAGCTTCATTTTAAAGCATTGTTCCATCTTTATTCAAGTTGTTGTGAAAGACACATTTAGTCCCGATGACATTCTTTTCAGTTGGCCTCAAAAAAAACCTCCCATGTCTGATTCTTCTCAATCTGATATAGCTCTTCATTCATGGACTGAACCCAGTTTTCATATTCAGCTGCATCAGCAAAGCATTTAGGCTCTACCTGAGAAAAGAAATATGTTTGTTGTAGTGATTTCATTCTTCTTGTATGAACTAGTGGTGATTGATCACCAATGATGGTTTTCCATTCACTTTCAGCTCGACTTCGAGGATTCTGTGCTAGTATAGATTTTTCTTCATCGTGCTCATCATCATTATCTTCTTTTGGATCCATATCAGCCACTTATACTCTTCCAGTGTTAGTTTCCTCCTCATCGCATTCATCAGGAAATTGTTCACTATTCTATTGAATGATCTCATCATTTTCTACTACCATGACGTCATTTCTCTCAACTAATTTTCCTATCCTTTTATTAAAGAATTTATATGATTTTATATTTCCTAAGTAGCCAAGGAATATTCCCTCATCTCTACGTGACTCAAATTTCATATGTTTTTATTTTTTGAGTATAAAGAACTTACTCCCAATGATTCGAAAGTACTTCACCATTGGCTTCCTCCTACACCACATCTCATACAGAGACTTCCCTTCTTTTGGACACAACATAGCCCCACTATAAATGTAGAACGATGTCAATACTGCCTCCTACAAAAATTTCTCAAGTAGGTATTTCTCTATGAGCATCGTTCTGGCCATGTATTTGATGATCTGATTTATCCTTTCAACCAATCCATTATGTTGGGGAGTTCTCACTAAGGAAACATAATGCCTTATCCCATGTTTATCATCATAGCCCACCACATGACAGTTTCACAATTCCATACCATTATCAGCACGAAACATCAGAAGCTTATTTCCAAGCATCCTTTTTCACTCTGTCTGGAATAATTTTAAGTAGTTGAACACATGGGACTTATTAGGAATAATAAATACCCATTCCATTATTATATTTTCATTAATAAAAAGAATGTAGAACCTCTTTCTGTCAATTTATCGTGGTGTTATATTCCCAAAAACATCAGCATGCACCAATTCGAGTACTCTTGTTGACTTCTTTTATTTTTTTCTTATATGTATTTCTAATGATCTTACCTTGTTGGCATGCATCGAATGTGTGAGTACAATCACGTGATAGATTAGGGAGGTCTCCTACTGCATCACACATGACCAAATCTTCAAGGGATGGTTGACATTGATGACCAAGTCATTTATGCCATAACTGGTTTTCTTCCTCTCTGGATAGAAAGTAGATATCTTCTTATCCACTTACAAGGTAGAGATTTCCCTTTATTCTTTTTTTCCTATAGAACCATCACCCTGTATATCCCTTTGATGATACAAATATTCTTAGTAAACCTTATAAAATGTCCTGAGTCATAGATTTGACTGACACTGAGAAAAATGTGACTAAGGCCTTTTACTACTAAGACATCAGCATGTCTCATCTTTTTGCCCCTAAAAGTGGCCTTTCCTGAGCCAATAATCTTTAGGCCTTCATCATTTCCAAACATGAAAGCTCATTATTTGTCACATATTATTCCTATAACAAGATCCATATTACCTGTCATGTGAGATGTGTAACTGCTAACAAAGATCCACACACCAGAGCGAACTGATGCTTTAAGGGAAATTTATTCCACCACTGCCTTCTCATCCTTTTTCTTCTTGGTCCATATTTTTCCATCACACTCGGTATGGATTGAAACTTCTGATCTTTCTCGGAGTATAATGGACCAGATTTATCTTTCAAAGATACAAATCTATTTTTCATTTTCATCTCACCCGGTGGTTCAATGATCTGCTACTGGCGAACATTTTGATTCTGCTTTGGCAGATTCCTCTGTATGGTCGATGTACAGTACCTAGCCATGTGCTAAAATCCTACGCACCAAAAAATAATGTCCTTCTAAATATGTTCTAGAGAACCATTCTCTTTCTGGATTCCACCTCTATTTTTATGCCCTTCGATATCTCTTGGCTACAAAACAAACATACTATGAATGTCCAATATTTCCACAACAATAACACCTGATATAAGGAACATTCATTCCTATCACTTCTTCACTTCTAGTTTCCCCTTGGGATCTCTGAATATTTTATTTCTGATTTATGCCCAAATCAATCTTCAATAATTGAATGGGTGTTTGCGGTCTGAATTCAATTTTCATAGCTTTTGGTTTTCAATCAAGCCCCCCATCGGCCTTAGTATATGAACATAATTGCTACATCCTTTTTAATGAACCACAATTATCCACTTTCTACTTTCATATTTCTGAGTGATCTTCATTCCTGATGTCCCACCAGGAGTCAAGAGTTTTTCTTGATCCAAAACCTTTTTTTCTCAAACCAACTACTTCTCCTTCATGTTATTCAATATGATTGATTTGATGTTTACTTGTGTTATTCATTCCATCGAACTCTATTTTCTACTCTTCAATCTTGATATTTAACTCACTGATTTATTCTGAGTCCTCTCGTATTGATGACTTTAGTTTCACAATTTCATCCATCAACTCAAACTTGTATTCATCCTACAGCTACATATAGAGTTTGAAGTAACTAACTACTTTTTTGGATATTTTAAGAACCTGTTATTTGGCTATAAAAGACTTTGGAATATTCCTGATATTATTCCAGAGCAGCGCCTTCAGACGGCGTGCAATTCCGAGCCCTAGTGTGGCCAGAATTAAATTTTCCATGCGTTCACACTGGGAATGCATAATAAATGGGATAACTCCTAAACGGAGATCCGGATCGTAAATCTGAGTGTGCGGATGGGTCCGTAATGGGGTGTTAACCCTACGAACAACATAAAACTTGTCGGCACGGGATGTTTGGACCCTTCGCTCACTATCGGAGCGTGGAATGGATAAATTAAATAATTAATTTATTCCTTTAACGTATTAACTCAATTATTACTTAAACGGTGGCTTGGATTGGAAAACTGAGAGCATCGTTGAGTTCGGAATGTGCCGTTTACCCTAGGAGGGGTATATGTCTTGCGGGCGCGGGCCGTCTGTGAGAAATGGTCCCAGGGGCCTTTTCGTAATTTAGAGACGTCGGGCATTGAGTTTAATAACATTCAAACAAAGGCTCGGATTAAAATTTCGAGACCTCCATTGTTCTCTGGAGGTGGTGTTTGGCCTAGGGGAAGCTTAATCTCGACCCCGCCAGAAGTTCGGGTTCGGGCTGATGGGCGGGTGGTTAAGTGTGTTTCTATTCAAACAATTAACCCCCCCCCCCCTCTCTCCCCCTTTGTTCACCCCCTAGAAGGAGCTCTCAAGGAGGAAATACTCCTCGCCTCCACCTCTCCAGTATGGCGCGGCAGCTCAGGCGAGGCGAGGCGGCTCTAGCGGATCGTCGGTGAAGCTCTGGGCAACGCCCAAGAGGTAGGATTTGTCGTTTTCATTTTCTTTTCCCTCACCTACTTTGAGCTCGTTTATTTGCATCAAATTGTTGAAATTTCTTCAATCAAATCCCATAATAGTGTAGTATACTTTCGGTTCTTTCCATCACATCTTTCGGAATTGAAATCTGAGATCTTTGGTGTCTGCAATTGTCCGGAAAAAGTTTCGGGTTCTTAGGGGGGGTTTCGGTGGTCCGGCGAGGTCCATGCAGCGGCGCGGCGCCTTCAGACGGCGGTGGCATCCCCATGCGGTAGCGTCCTCAGGAGGAGGCACGGTCGGCGCGAGCCGCGGACGGCGGGGCTCCCAGGGCGAGGCGGCGTCGGCGGCTGAGGTGAGGTGGCTGGTTGAGAGGGAGCTCGGCTGGCGGGATCTCTGGTGCTGTCATCCGGCAGGCACAGGTCACGTAGAGGGAAGACCCAGGGAAGGTGGGTCTGGTTGGGACAGACGACCGAAAGCGAGAAAAAAAAGAAAAAAAATTGAAAAAAAATTAAGGTTATAATAATATTATTATTTTTATTATTTTTATTTTTATTAAATGATTTATATTTTAATAAATCATAAATCAGGAGTCGATTTCATGAGCCTTCTACGGCAACGCGTGCCTCGGAATGAGAGGAATATTTTGAGATGGTTTCGGGTAATTTTAGTCCTCGAGACGCGGGCCTTGGAAGCGCGACACGCTGTCAAGCTGTTGGGTGCTTTTTCCAGGGATTCTTGTTTTTTACGGCGCAGACACATCTGATATCCGTTTTGAGAGTCGTTAGTGTCGTTGGGACCCTGCTGTCGAGGTGGAGTTTTCCATTGTGGTTTCTGGCATTGAAGTTGGAGTTGAGATGTGTGCCCTATGTGCCGTCTTTGAGCTGCGTGTAGCATTTTTGCACCTTTTTCATTGGACGTATGTTCGGGGCGTGCGAGTAGTCGATTTTGGGTGTTTTCCGAGGGCATTGCAATGGCGCAATCCGCCCTCATTAATTTAGTATGCTGGTGCGGGCCCCGCGAGGGTCATTTTGGGAGTTGGTAGTGATTTCCAGTTTTATCACCGGATGTCCATTTTGGACAAGTGAATAGTCCATCTTGTGTATTTTTTTGAGAGGATCACAATGGTGCGATCCGTTCATTGTGCTTTGGGACCGGGATGCGGGTCCCACGTAGCACCGCTCATGTGCGGTGCCCCGGAATGCATCTTTTTCTCTGGATATCCATTGCACTCAAGTGAGAAGTCCTTTTGACATGTTTTGTTGGGGGGATCATAATGGTGCGATGCGCCCGACTGTTTTCGGGGCCGAGGATCGAGATAACGAGACGTCGTTCGGGTGTAAAGCGGTGTGGGCGACTTTTCCATCGGATTTCTATTGGATGCGAGTAAGTCGTCGATCTCGCATGTTTTTCTTTGAGGATTACAATGGTGTAATCTGTTCAGGCAAGCGGAGCCTCTTATGCGATCTTAATGAATGTGGAAATATGACAGGTGTACCGGTAGAGGTTCTTCTTGCGGTGTTTACAGAGAACCATCGGCGTGTGATCGTGTTCACTCATGGGATATTGAAGTGAATACTTGAAGATATGTAGTTGTTCATGCCTGGGCCGATGAGGTGTCATGTGGGAGTTTTTATGCTCACTTCTTCGCATTGACGATGGGTGTCGTGTGCATGTTAGCCTTTGGGCTGGAGATGTGGCATACTCTGGGAGTATGTGAGAACACTAGGAGGTACATGTGGATGGTTGTACCTGAGAATGTATGTGCGCTTGGTTGGGGTTGACTTGGGTCTGCACGTCATGTGGACCCCATATGCATGCCGTGTTCTACTTTTCCTACTTTTGACATCTCGCGACATAGAGGGTTCTTCTATACTCGTTTGTTTGACCAGCAGGGTTGAGTTTTTTCCCTAGTCCTGTTCTCATTTGTTGACCAGCAGAGTTGAGTTTTTGCATGGTTCTATTCTCATTTGACCGGCAGAGATGTTTGGTTCCTCTGTTTCTTCAGCTGTGAGGTGTTTTAGTACCGTTCCCTTTCACCGGACTACGGCACCATTTATGACTACGTGTGCTCGTATAGCGTGGGTGTTTTCCCACTATCTGGGATGATTTATCTTGGTCCTCTTCGACAGTGACTCATCGGATTGGAGCGTGATCTCCCTGAGGGGCCCATGGAGTTTCTCCCCTCACATTGTGTTCCCTGATAGAGTTCTTGTAGATTCAGAGTGACCAACACTTTACGTGGGCACCGATCCTCTACTGAGGATATTGTTTCCAGTAGGGATGAGGTTGTTACCAGCAGAGATGAGGTTGTTTCAAGCAGGGCTCTCTAGTTGTACCATCCAGTAGGGATGGCCAGTGGGTTACCATTCACCAGGGATAGCCATTTCATCGGTGTTCACCGAGCAGTACCATCCAGTAGGGATAGCTAGAGCAGTTCCAGGTTTACCTCCAGCGGGGCTGGGAAGTGGTCCCCGATGCTGGGTTTACCTCCAGTTGGGCTGGGAAGTGGTCCCTGATGACAGTTCCTAGCCTCCCTCTAGTGGAGTACCCTTTTGTGGGACTGGGCATTGGGACTCGTCGATGACTTTAGCCGGGTCTCCCTCCAGTGGATTACCCTTTTATGGGGATGGGGCAGTGTGGCACCCGTAGACTCTTGTCGGGTCTCCCTCCAGTGAGAAACCATCGTCTTCCAGGGATTACCCTCCATCGGGGCTGGGCTGGGGGTCTCCTATCAACTTTGAGGAGACCTCTCGACTACGGGGCAGTAACGAGGTGAGGCATGACATTCCTCCAGAACTCTCAAGTATGAGGGTCTCTTTCCCTCACCGAGATGCGTCTTTGTAATGCGACCTAAAACCGTGAGGGCGAGTCAGTTCCGCCCAAATCAGATTGTTTTGAGGTGCAGTTATTTGAGCCCCTTGACTTGTAGTTCGGTGAAAACGTGTGGGATGTCGGACATCGATGGTGTTTACTTGTGGGAATGTTGGCTACTCACTTACTTGGGCTGAGCTATGGGACGGAGATCCCCTTATGATCTTGTTCGGGTTTCTTGACAGAGCATATATAAATGTGTATAGATTTTTCTAGTACCCACTTCTTGGGTTTGGTTACTCTCCTTCAATGAGAGGCAAAGACGCACGGGGTATGCCACGTGCTTTCTGTGTCTAGAATCCCTTGGTTGGACGAGTCTACTCTCCTGCTATAGGTAGCGAAGACTCAACGAAAAGTTCATCTTCTCACAGTTTCCTGCTCCTTGTGTCTAGATGAGCCTACCTCCTTTCTCTTGGTGGGTTGAGCTGGACTCTATACTGTTACTCAACTACACTCCTTGTTGTACTCCTTATTTCACTCTCGGTTGTACTCCTTTACTTTCCCCTGTTCGATCTACTTTTCACCCTTCGGTTCCTCCTTTTTTTCTCCCTAGAGCCTTCGGCATATCCTACTGAGTATTTTTATACTCACCCATGCTTGGGCTTTTCCCGCACTTGGTGTTCCCTTGTAGAGGACAGATAGTTTGGTCGTGACATCAGTGGAGCATAGGAGTTCGGGAGCTTGGACCACGTGTTGTGGTCATAGTCGGGTTCCAGGTGTGGGAACCTTCAGCTGTATTTCTTTTGTTCACCTATTTCCAGGTTGTGGAACTTCTCTGGTTGGGTGCGTGTGTTTCCACTTTACATTATATTTTACCTTCTGCTATTCTTTGTACTTTTAGTGGTCGATGCACATTTATGGTTTATTTATATCAGTTGGTACTTTTCTTTTATTTTTACTCTGCACTTTTTCATTGAGTGTGATGCGTGTGTGTGTACAGGTACGTAGGAAAAGGCCTCCCCGAGTAGTTGTGCCTCCGGCGCTGTTCGCCAGCCCCTGGTTTATGGAGGCGGGCTTAGGGTAGTTGTGGCTCGAGCCCGAGTAGGGTTGGGTTGTGACAAAGTTGTATCAGAGCTGGTTCATTCTTTGGGATGTTGTTCGTACGTCCCTAAAAAGGAATTGGTTGGGATTTAGGGAAACAGTGTTAATGTGTCTCGAGAGCGGCTCTCAGGCTAGGGAGTCCAGTGATGGTGCGGCGGCCGACGTATCTATGCACCAGGACCATGATAACCCGCTTGTCGACTCGGTATGCTGAGACACTCGTTGCACGGAAAATTGGTTTGTGCATCACATAGGATTGAGTCTTTGACTGTCCGTCTTGAGTTAGCTCCCCATCGTTTTTTTACTGTTATATACATATATGCTCATCTGATTGTGGTACTCCTTGATAATATTCAGGATGTTTCCGCGAAGATAGCTATCCCGGATACCATCTTTGGTTCGTGATGATGACCCTGTGAGCTATGAGGCCTCAGTCCAGGACCCATCATGCATGCCCCTTTCTCTGGGTTGGCCGATAGCAGCACCCCCACCTGTTGAGCAGTAGACATATTCAGCAGAGCAGGCTGAGAATGAGCGCAGGTTGAGCATGCTCCATGAGTTCCAGCGGTAGATACCACTGAGGTTTTGTTGTGAGCTATACCCTGAGGCAGTATAGGTTTGGTTTGAGATAGTGTTTCACCTTTTCAGGCTTGTTCAGATGCCGACAGAGCTTATGGTGGCATTGCCCACCATCCTTTTCCACGGAGTAGATTGGTGTTGGTGGAGTCTGGTGACTCAGTTTCATGACGATTAGTCGCATTCGTGGGGAAACTTTCAGTTGTTGTTTCATGAGGTGTTTTGCCCCTCCTCCTTACGCTCCATTCGAATTCAGGTCTCCATCAGTTTCAGCAGGGAGGGATGATGGTGGCTGAGTACGCAACTAGTTTCGCAGACCGTGCACGCTTTTACCTGGAGATGGTCCAAGACGACAACATCTTAGAGCGGAAGTTTGAGAAGGGTCTCTGTCGAGAGATTCGTGTTGTTTGCTATGGGCGAGGTCTCATGACCTGGGACTTCCCGACTAGGCACTTAGAGAGCTTCGGGCAGGCAGTAGGTGCACCACCACGGCGGAGGCAACACCATGATCAGATTAGTACCCAAAGAGGTGGTGCTATAAGAGGAGCGAGAGGATCTGGACGTGGGGGGCGGCTTTACGAGGTCTTCTCATCACCACTAGGAGGTCCACGTCAGGCTCAGGGAGCTGACAGTTGGGACCACAGACATCCACAAGCTTTGGATGTCTACGATCCTGTAGATCATAAGGTAATAATTGGTATTCTCTACAGCTCTTCTACTTTTTGTAGTAGAATTGTTACTCTGTGTGAAATGCTTTCTCTCCCTGCTCTTTGTTTGAGTTGTTACCAGGGTGGTGCGGGGAATCGGTGTAACCCTATGTTGGTCAGATAAAAGGTGTGGGACCTTTATCTTTAGTCGATGGTGTTGAATCCTTCTCCCTTCGAGAGTGTAAGTGAGTATTGGTTGCGAGAAATCGATTGTGTAACCTTGTGTGACCAGATATCCTTGGGTGTTCCACCATATGGATATTCTGAATGAGGGAATCACTGGGCCTTATTCCAGGTGCAGGCGGTGATTCCAGTCCCAAAATGCGACGTGGAGGTTCGATTGGGGAGGTGAGATACCCCTGAGGTCCTTCGGACCGTTTGATAGCGTGCGAATGGATGGTGAGCTTCCCTACCGCCTTTCCCTATCCCCAAAGTCTTGAGCGGTTGCACGACGTCCCCCATGTGGCTTACCCTAGAATATGTGTGCATAGTCCTTTTCACGTCATCAGTAAGGGAAGACCTCGCGTGAACAGATCAAACCATTTGTTTTGTGTGCGGTGATGCGGGACTATGCGTGAGTTCTTCTGGGTATGGGAGAGCCAGGTGCGGGCTTAGTACCCTGAGTTGTTCCCTCTTTTTTCTTTTCAGGGAAGTAAAGCTTGAAGGATGGAATGATGTAATAACCTAGTTTTTGGCTATAAAAGACTTTGGAATATTCATGATATTATTGCAGAGCAGCACCTTCAGACGGCGTGCGATTTAGAGCCTCGGTTTGGCCGAAATTATGTTTTCAGTGCATTCACACTGGTAATGACAAATAAATGGGATAACTCCTAAATTGAGATCCGGATCGAAAATCCGAGTGTACGGATGGGTCCGGTATGGGGTGTTTACCCTGGTAACGACATAAAACATGTCGGTGTGTGACGTTTGGATCCCTCTCTCGCTATCGGAGCATGGAACAGATAAATTAAATAATTAATTTATTAGTTTAATGGCTTAACTCAAGTATCTCTTAAACGGTGGATAGGATTAGAAAATAGAGGGCACCATTACGTTCGGAATGTGCCGTTTACCTTAGGAGGGCTATTAGTTTCGCGGGAGCGGGCTGTTTGTGAAAAATGGCCCCAGGGGCGTTTTTGTAATTTGGCAACCTCGACCGTTGAGTTTAATAACATTCAAATGGCTGCTCTGATTAAAATTTCAAGATCTCCATTGTGCTCGGGATGTGTTGTTTGGCCTAGGGGAGGTTTAATCTCGACCCCGTCGGAAGTTCGGGTTCGGGCCAATGGGCAGGTGGTTAAGTGTGTTTCTATTTAAACACTTAACCCCCCCCCCCCTCTCTTCCACTTTGTTCACCCCCTGGAAAGAGCTCTCAAAGAGGAAATCCTCCTCTCCTCCACCTCTCCATCGAGGAGCGGTAGCTCTGGTGAGGTGAGGCGGCTCCGACGGATAGTCGGTGAAGCTCTGGGCAACGCCCAAGAGGTAGGATTTGTCGTTTTCATTTTCTTTTCCCGCACCTACTTTGAGCCCGTTTATTTGTGTCAAATTATTTCTATTTCTTTGAAAAAATCTCATAATCTTGTATCATACTTTATGTTTTTTCCATCGCATCTTTTGGAATTGAAATTCGAGCATTGTGGTGTCTGCAATCGTCCGGCGAAAGTTGCGGGTTCTTGGGGGGTTGTTTTTTTCGACGGTCTGGGAAGGTCCAGGAAGCGGTGCGGTGTCTCCATGCCGTGACGACAACCTCACGTGGTGGCGTCCTAAGGCAGATGCGCGGTCGGCGCGATCCGAAAACGGCGGGGCTCCAAGGGCGAGGCGGCATCAGTGGCTGAGGTGAGGCGGCCAGTTGAGCGGGAGCGCGACCAACGTGTTCTCCAGTGGGGTCGTCCAGCAGGCGCAGGTCGCGCAGAGGGAAGACCCGCCGAAGGTGGGTCTAGTCGGGAGAGATGACCGAACACGAGAAAAAAAGGGGAAAAATCGAAAAAATAAGGTTATAATAATAATAATATTATTATTATTATTATTATTATTATTATTATTATAAAATGATTTATATTTTAATAAATCATAAACCGGGATGCAGTTTCGCAAGCCGTCTATGGAGACGCGTGCCTCCGAATGAAAGGAATATTTTGAGATGGTTTCGGGTGATTTTAATCCCTGAGACAGGGGCCTCGGAAGTGCGACACGCCGTCAAGTGGTTGGGCCCTTTTTCCCGGGATTCTTGTTTTGGACGGCGCTGACACATCCATTGTCCATTTTGAGCGCCGTCAGCGGCGTTGGGACCCTGGCGTTGAGGCGGAGTTTTCTAGTGTCGTTTTGGGCATTGAAGCCAGAGTTAATATGTGGGCCCTACGGGCCGTCGTTGAGCTGTGTGTAGTGTTTTTTCTCCTTTTTCATCGGATGTCCGTTCGGGGTGTGCAAGTAGTCGATTTTGGGTGTTTTTCCGAGGGCATTGCAATGGCGCAATCCGCCCGCTTTAATTCAGCACACTGGTGCGGGCCCCGCGAGGGCCGTTTTCGAAGTTGGTGGTGTTCTCTAGCTTTATCACTGGGTGTCCATTTTGGACAAGTGAATAGTCCATGCTGTGTACTTTTTCGAGAGGATCGCAACGGTGCAATCCGTTCATTGTGCTTCGGGACCAGGATGCGGGTCCCATGTAACATCGCTCGTGTGCGCTGCACCAGAATGCATCTTTTTCTCTAGATATCTGTTTCACTCAAGTGAGTAGTCCTTTTAACGTGTTTTCCAGAGGGGGTCGCGATGGTGCGATGCGCCCGACTATTTTCGGGGCCGAGGCTCGGGATCACGGGACGTCGTTCAGGCGTAAAGCGGTGTTGGAGACTTTTCCATCAGATATCTGTTGGAGGTGAGTAAGAAGTAAATCTCGCATTCTTTTCCATGAGGATTACAATGGTGTAATCTATTCAAGAGAGTAGAGCCTCTTACACGATCTTATTAAATGTGGAAATATGAAAGGTGTACCGGTGGAGGTTCTTCCTGCGGTGTTTGAAGTGAACCCTCGGCATGTGATCATGTTCACTCTTGGGAGAGTGAAATGAATGCTTTATGAGATGTAGTTTGTCGTTCCTTGGCCGATGAGGTGGCAAGTTGGAGTTGTTATGTTTACACCTTCACGTTGACGATGGGTGCCGTGTGCATGTTAGCCTTTGGGCTAGAGACGTGGCATACTCTGGGAGTATGCGAGAACGCTGGGAGATACATGTGGATGGTTGTACCTGAGAACGTTTGTGCGTTTGGTTGGGGTTGACTTGGGGCTACACGGCATGTGGACCCCATGTGTGTGTCGTGTTCGGCTTTGGGTACTTTTGACCTCTCACGACGTAGAGGGTTCCTCTGTTCTTGTTTGTTTGACAAGCGGGGTTGAGTTTTTCCCATGGTCCTATTCTTGTTTGTTGACCAGTAAGGTTGAGTTTTCCCCTAGTTATGTTCTCCTTTAGCTAGCATAGATGGTTTGGTTCCACTGTTTCTTCAGCTCTGAGGGGTTTCAGTACCGTGCCCTTTCACCGGACTGCGGCACCGTTTACGACTACGTGTGCTCATACAGAGTGGGTGTTTTCCCACTTTCTGGGATGAGTTGTCTCGGTCTGCTTCGATAGTGACTCAGCAGATTTGAGCATGATCGCCCTAAGGGGCCCATGGATTTGCTCCCATCACATCGTCTTCCCTGGTAGAGTTCTTGTGGATTCAGTGTGACCAACACTTTACGCGGGCACCGATCCTCTACCCAGGAGGTTGCTTCCAGCAGGGCTGAGGTTGTTACTAGTAGGGCTGAGGTTGATTCGAGCAGGGCTCCCCAATTGTACCATCCAGCAAGGATGGCCAGTGGGTTACCATCCAGCAGGGATGGCCAGTACAGTACTGTTCACCAAGCAGTACCATCCAGCAGGGATGGCCAGAGTAGTTCCGGGTTTACCTCTAGCAGGGCTGGGAAGTGGTCCCCGATGCCAGGTTTACCTCTAGCTGGGCTGGGAAGTGGTCCCCGATGACAGTTTTGAGCCTCCCTCCAGTGGAGTACACTTTTACGGGACTGGGCATTGGGACTCGTTGACAACATTAGCTGGGTCACCCTCCAATGGATTACCCTTTTATGATACTGGGCAATGTGGGACCCGTCTACTATTTTCGGGTTTCCCTCCAATGGGAACTCATTGACTTCCAAGTATTACCCTCCATCGGGGTTGGGCAAGGGTTCGTCTGTCGACTAGGAGGTGACATCTCGACTATGGGGCAGTGACATGGTGTGGATTGACATTCCCCCAAAACTCTCAAGTATGAGGGGAACTTTCCTCACTGAGACGCATCCTTGCGATGCGACCTAAAACCGTGCAGGCGAGTCAGTGCCGCCCAAAGTGGATAGTTTCGAGGTGTGGTGATTTGAACCCCTTGATTTGCAGTTTGGGGTAGACATGTAGGATGCTGGACATCGATGGTGTTTACTTCTGGGATTGTTTGCTACTCACTTACTTGGGATGAGCTATGGGACGGAGAACCCCTTACGATCTTGTTCAGGTTTCTTGACATAGCATATATATATGTGTGTGTGTATACCTTGTTCCAGTACCCACTTCTTGGGTTTGGTTACTCTTCTTCCAAGAGGCGAATATGCACAGGGTATTCCATGTGCTTTCCGTGTCTATCTTCTCATGCTTGGGGGAGTCTACTCTCCTTCTATAGGTAGTGAAGACTCGACGAGAAGTTCATATTCTTAGTGTTTCAAACTCCTTGTGTATGGACGAGTCTACCTCCATTCTCTTGTTGGGTTTAGCTGGAATCTGTACTATTACTCTACTACACTCCATGTTGTACTCGTTACTGCACTCTCAATTGTACTCCTTTACTTTCCCCTATTCTATCTACTGCTCACCCTTCGGTACCTCCTTTGTTTCTCCCTCGAGCCTTCGGGGTATCCTACTGAGTATTTTTATACTCACCCATGCTTGGACTTTGCCCGCACTGGGTGTGCCCTTGCAGACTACATAAAAGTTGGTCATGACTTCAGTGGAGCTTAGGAGTTCGGGAGCTTGGACCACATGCGGTGGTTGTAGTCGGGTTCCAGGTGTGGGACCCTTCAGCTGTTTTTCTTTTGTTCACCTGTTTTCGGGTTGTGGCACTTTTATGATTGGATACATGTTTTTCCCTTTACTTTTTAGTTTACCTTCATCTCTTGTTTGTACTTTAAAAGTTCGATGCACATTTGTGGTTTATTTATAGTAGTTTGTACTTTTATTTTATTTTTCCTCTGCACTTTTGCATTGAGTGTGATGCATGTGTGTGTGTACAAGAACTTGGGAGAAGGCATCCTTGAGTAGTTGTGCCTTCGGCGCTGGTCGCCAGCCCCTGGCCTATGGAGGCGGGCTTGGGGTAGTTGCGGCTTGAGCCCGAGTAGGGTCATGTCGCGACAGATATCTTTTTTTGGCTCTCCAAAAATCTATCTCCTCAAGAGAATCCTCTAACTCAGCATGCATATCAACTATTAGTTAAGTTTCTTATTCTTCTTCATCAGTTTTGGTTTCATACTTCTTCTGAGAACTACCGACAACTTCCACAATAGCATTTTATCCAGGATCTCTACAATTCTCTATCTCTTCAACCTCCTCATCCTCAGACTCATCTAAACTGTCACATTTTTTTAAAGAAGGTTCTTCTTTTTAAATAAATTTCTCTTGAACTATTTATTTCATTTTCCATATGTTGAGGACTTCTTCATGGGAATTTTGATTTCATTGAAATCATTATCCTCTAGAATCTTTTTTTGGCACCTTGTCGCAAGATGTCCAACCATTACAAGATGAAAACAACAAATTGGAAGTTTCCCTTTAAACATTAATTTTCCTTTTTGATGGTTTGAGGAAAGGAATGGCATCACCTAATTTGTCTCTTATTCAACCTAAGAATATTAAAAGGTGAGATTATTCATGGCATTTAATTCCACCTCTTTGGATTTCCCCTTTTCATAGAATCTTTATCATCATTTCTCATTTCATATACAACATGGGTTCTATGCTGGTTATCCAATGTCATCTCTTTCGGGTCTTTATCTTCCAAACTCGAAACTTTCAGATTTTACCGAGGTGGAAGTTTTCTCAAGTAGCACTTCACAATCTTTATGTCTTCAATAATTTCTCCAAGACCTCACATGTCTTCCACTAGAACATTTACCCTATCAAAGAATGCATCGACAGACATGTTTGTGTTCATTCTTAGATCTTCATACCTATTCCACAACACTTGCATCTTCACTTCTAGGACCTTTGTATCTCCTTCATATATATTTAATAGCTTTTACCCTATGGAATGTGATGTTTTTTATAATATCACCTTCATATAAATAACAATGGATATCCCTACAACCCCTAAATCAATAATTACCTTGGCATCTACATCCAATTCTCTACACTCAGCTTCAGATAAAGAACCACTATTAATATTGGTTGTTATTCCATGCATTGTTGATATGAACACATATATTCCCAAATATCGTATGTAGTGTAGCATCTGATTCTTCCATAGCTGAATGTTGTTCCCATCAAATATTAGAATCCTTTTGTAATTGGTGACCTCATTTTGAGAGAGAAACATTGATATCAACCTTTCCATCTGGTACCAATTGTTAGGTCAACAAGGCTAGATACCCTGAGAGGGGGGTGAATCAGGGTATGACAAATTAAACCAATTGGCCCGTTTGATCTTGATTTTTTAGAAAGAACCCTCTTCTCCCTCTTCTTCATGTTGCAGTGTATGAAGGAATCTTAAATCATATATAGGAAACAACACTTTTACTTGGCTCACCCTCACTGGTCTACGTCCAAGGAGCATACATCGGCGATGTGACATTGTACCAAATCCACTAAAAGTCCACCGCTATTTACAAGTTCGATGTGGGCTCACTGTCCCTCCTGGTTTACAACCATTCACAATTTGAGAACACACTCTTCTCTCAACTGATGTGAGCTCACTACTTCTTCATGAGATCCACTCATAGTTTATAGACCTATAGGTCTCCTCATTACCACTAATGAATGCATCTTTCACTGAATTTAGATTCTATGTTGAAATCTAAATTTCATCCACTGATGAATACCCCTTTTCCTATGATCACTGGTAAAAAAACTTTTGAAAATACCTTCACAAAGAACCCCACTTCGCGAAGCTCCCAAATTCACGAAGCTCAAACATTCCTTCACAAAGTTCCTGCCACTTCGTGAAGCACACAAATTCTCAGAGCTCACTACCTCATGGAGAACACTGTATCATGGATCTCAAACCTTCCCAAAGCTCAATCCTTCACAATGCTTAGGCCTTCATGGAGTTAAATTCAATGATTAGTGACTTCCTTCACGAAGCTCACTGAGCTAACGTGGAACACACCAATTTCGCGGAGCTAAAATAGATGTCGCGAAGCTCCTTCTTTCATGAAGCACACTGCCTTCATTAATCACATTCAGGAGTAGAGAGAAACAAAATTTTCTTAGGAAAATATCTACTTCTCTAGAGGGGGTCAAGGTCAATTTATAGGTTATATGACCTACCCTCAAACCTTCCATGCGAAGTCAGCACCACGTCATCTCAAATCGCGAAGCTCTGAAATTTCTACTGAAATTATCTCTAAATCGAGAAGCACCATAGAAATTTTTAGATCATGGAGTTCATAATAACCGCGGAGAATTCCGTCAATTCCTTTTTGCCTTCTCTATGAATATCCACTCTAAATTCCCTTCACCTCCACAATGCTCTTCAACTCTTCTTTTCACGAAGCCAGTCATAATCGTGAAGAACACTGCCAAATTTTTTCATGTCTTCGCGAAATCCACGTCAATATGCCCATATTTTCGAAACTAATGACTTTTCCATCTTTTGATGAGATCTTAAACAAAATCCATATTTCACGATGCTCACCAAAAACCAAATTTTGGACCCCAAAAATTTGGAAAACATTGCAAAACGGCACCTCCTTGCATCTGATATTTTGTACCATCTCCAGATCATCCATTACAATGCCATAGTTCATTGTCAACATATATTGTCAACAAAATATTTGGAACATGAAAATTCACCATGGAAACCTACTTTTTCAAAAAACACAGTCAATTCAATAAAATTTCAATGTTACCTTAAGGTATTTTTTCCTAATAGATGATAAGGAACCCGAAGGAACAAAGGGGGTTCAGGTAGAGTCCCATACGTATTAGAGACATAGTTTCAAGTGTATATAAGAGGGATTAATGAGAGAGAAAGGCGGTTTCTCATCACTTATACATCTGGAATACAGTTTTGGGGAGGTGAAAATCATACCCCATTATTAGGAATTACACATAAAATAGAATATCATAGAGGACATTCTTGAAATAGAGAGAATCCCTTACCTTAAGTCTGATCATGATTTCACTTGAATTTAGTTATCTGAATGTTCAAATTAAGTTCATTAATTAATAATTAAAGATATTATTTTACATGTAATGATTTATTATAACCTTTTTGAGTTCATTCATAACCATTTTTTATTGTTAATGAGGTTCAATTTAATTTTTTGGGTCCGTTTGTTTCCTTGGTTTAAATGATCGATTCACTTATATGCATGCTCGGACACACATGTATGATGAGTGTGGATGTCCATAATTGAATTTATATGATAGTAGTGAACATGCATAATAGTACATGGTCATAAAATTCATTTGGTTATTTGGAGTGAAGGTGAATCATTATATAAAACATTAATGATAAACGCTTGGATTAATTTTCCAATTTTTATCAAAATTAATTTCTTTTATATTATTATTTTAAATAACTTGTGAAGATGATTCCAGAAAAAAATAACATAAAATAAATATTTAATTTTCTGGTTCAACCATAAAAATGGTTTCATGACTATAAATGAATATGATAAGAGAAATTGATAACCCCTCTTCCTTGAATGTCATAAATCAACATATCTCGGATAGTGTTCTCATTTATTATATAAAAGGAGGGGTAAGGAGAAATTAAGATATACTCTCACATTAGTATAATATCATTCCATTACATGTATTTTACTATAGTTATCATACCATTTGGCTTAAGGGATGTGAGGAAAGAAAATAATAAAAGAAAATGAAATAAAATAAAAGAATTACAAAGAGGAATTTACCTTTTCAGATTAACTCTTTTTAGAACCTCTTAAGGGAACAGGATTTGGTATTTTTTGGAGAATGAGGGAATATTTATGTGGGGATGAGATTGGGGAGGGATTTTGAAAGAATTTAAATAAGGAAAAAGGCATTATTGGTGTGAAGAGAAGATGGGAGTGTGGGTGGTTTTTATAGTGTAGGGGAGGAGAGTTTTCTTAATATTTTAATTATTAATTTATTATTTTCCAAAAGAAAATAAATAGTAATGATTATTGTGAAAAGAAACAATAATTCGTTCATTTTAGTTTGAAAAAATGGCCATTAACTTTATCCATGACTCATGAATGATATAAAAATTCAGGTTTTTTCAATTATTGTGAATTATCGTATTTTACAATTCATCAAAAAATCAAGCATTTTAGAAAAATCCCAAATAATAAACTGAACCATTTTTCGATGTGTGGAATCAAAAAATGAACTCCATTTTTCAAAAATAATTCTTTAAATATAAATATTTTATTTTTTTATTAAAATTATAATTTACATGAAAATTTCAAATTTTAAAACTATAACGAATTTTATAATGCTTTAAAAATTCACAAAGGGTCTTAAAAATTATCTTAAAACCATAAGATAAAATATTATTAATTTATGAACACATTTTATAAGATAAAATTGTATTTTAAATTAATTAATTAATTTTAATAAATTATTTATGACTTACAAAAATACCAATACTATTATTATGGTCTCATTATCACTTATAAGATGACTAAATTTTATTTATAAATTCATGGGTGAGGTTAATATTATTTGGGATGATTTAAAATTCATAAGGTTTATATTACTATTCAAAAGGGCACTTTTCTATTCATAAGGGTATGTTAATATTCACCAAAAAAATAAGTTTGTTCCATTGGACTGCAAACTTCTTACTAATCGCAACTGTGCATGTCAAATTTTTAAAATTCAAATCACAGAAGTAACAAAATTATTTTCTAAGGTCACATAGTAATTAGTAATTCATTGTGTTGTGATTTCTTTTGATTATTATAATAAGGGTATTTCCATTTATTAAAAATTGGGTCTTTATGGGTAAGTCCACCACACTCTTTGAAACAAGATAGAATTCAAAACAACAGAGTGACCACAATAGGAATAAAAAAATTACATTACTGTAATGGTGGATACATCATTGAGACAAACTCCCTACACCCCCAGCATTCCTGACCATGTTCCATCTTCACTCTATTGCCTTTGGCTGGAGCACTAATGTTTGAAGCATATACTACCTCCCAGTGAGAATATTTTAATCCCAGATAGTTCTATACTATAGCAAATAGGCATGGGTATCCTTCGAAGAGGTGGATATAACTTTTAAAAGTCAAGAATTAAATTCATAGGTTCATTAACAATAAGGTTTTATAATAGGGGATCACGCATATATGTACCACTAATATTCAATGAATATCTATAGGGGAAAACACTAGTCAACGAGAAAACCAAGATCTCTATCAGAAATAGCTCATGAACCAAAATTCACATAGAACAAACTCCATCACAGAGTTAAACCATACCAACAATTCCAAAAACCATTAAAGATCCCCCTAAATAATATTTCCAAACTGATCCACAAACAATATTTTGAAATCTAAACACAATAAGATAATCATTTCAAAATCTTGAGAAAACACAACAAATAAACACTTCTGAATCACATTAAAACATCCCACAAAACCATTTTCTCTCAAACCACTGTAATTTTTATCTTTAAAAAAATTTAAAAAAACAAGCATGGTGGATTTTCACACTCACGAAAGGTATTCCATAGAGTTTTACTCACATGAACATTTCCATACAATTCTGGGAACATATCAACTAATTCCATATAGGGAACTCATCGAATATACTAATATCAAGAACTCTCCATCCCCATCATTATCCAATAACTTCCTGCACATATCCTTGCATGTGGGCATTCATGGAATACTCCCAAGATCAAAACAAAACATTTTCATTTTTCAAAAAAATAATTCAAATCAATTCAAAATTCATGAAATATTGGAAAGGATCACTAACCACCAATTCAAAAACCATTTTCAGATTCCATGATGGAAACCATTTCATCATCCACCAAAACCAAATCCCTTGAATTTCAATCCAAAAAACACATTTTAATTAATTCAATACATTTTTAGCTCCAAAATCCCATTATATGAAAAAAAATTATTAAAAACACATTTCTTCTTAATTGAATGATGTTTCATAAAAAATAAAAATAAATTTCATTTTTTAAGTAACCAACTTCGATAAACCCTACCATTGGACCATAGAATTCTAATCCAAATAAACTCATCCCAATTTACATAAAAACTAGTTTACAAAAATCCATTTCCCAATGCCTTCATAAAAAATATTCTGATAATTAATTTCCCATAATCCCAAAATGAAACCATTCAACTTTAAATCTAGATTTCACAATTCCAAAACAAGATCTCTCAAAATAAATTTTCAATATCAAAGAAGACGCAATGTAACTTACAAGTGAAACTATTGTCGATGGGTGACTTGGCCATATTATTGGTGGAAATATTCGAAAAACACCACTACCACAAATATACTTCTCGGACCATGTCCCTGAATCCACATAGAATTCTAGGAATTATAAGATCATGCAGACCTTATCCAAACTCCAATTTCATTTCCAAAACACCATAAAATTGACAAGAACCAAAAGAAACAATCAAAACCAGACTCCTAATGGAAACCACATGAACAAAATGAGGAAACATGTGGGAAAAATAGAAGAAATAAATGGTTCTATTAAAAACAGGTTCTTCTAAAGATAATACCTCCATTTATGCCATTCATTCATGAACTAACCCAGGTTGACCCTGAACTAGTCACTCGAGTAGATCTGTGGTAAGGCTTGACGGGTTTTCATGATCCAAAAGAGTTTGAAACTAGTTTAGAGCATCATAAAGGAGAGAAGAGAATGATTTAAACTAATAAAAAAAATTAAATAGTATAAAGATAAATTTAGAATCCCACATGAATAAATAATCATCTAAACAACTTTCACAATGCTGAAATATAAAACCAAACAATACAATAAAACCCAAACTGAAACCCCACAACCCAACATCTCTGTGTGACCCCGAGGGTCACTCTCTAACACTAAGACCAACCATATAACATGGTGACCAAGAAAATGCTAAGTACTACACCATAAACTAGTAAAAAAACTATAGGCATTATTATTAAAACTCAATAGGCATGCCCAAACAATCTATTCTCAATACACATTCTTTAAAATAATAGAAACATCATTTTCATGTTTGAAATAAAATATAAAAATATAATATTTTAAATAAACTTTCCATATTAAAATCAATCATGGTCCATTCCCCCTTTTACCATCCAAACCATATTATTTATTGAGGAAACATATGAATTTTAAAAGAGAGATGACATTTAAATTATAATGGATAGTGTGAGTATAAAACATTTATTAACCCATCATCCAGAAACAATTGAAAACCAATTTACCACTTTTAACAAGAAGAAAAATTGTTTCAAGAAATAATAACAAAAATTACACAATAAGGGAAATGTAAAATATCACACAAGAGTGGCCAATGAATCGGAGATCCCAATCATCTATCATAAGAAATTATGTGGCAAGAGAAATGGGATAAACCTAAGAGATCATGAAAAAACCCAAACATACTAATACTTATTGAAAATACTAGAAATAATTCCTCACATGATGAAATTTAATAACCCTAACATGCTAGGCCACCCCCACATGGTACAAAATGAGGAACCTAATCACATACAAATAATAGAAAAATATCTCATGTTGTGGGCCACTAGTAAGTACATAATATAACTAGTGAAACAATTATTCTTATAAAATTAAATAGTTATGCTAGGTTCTCCATGTCAATATGTAAGTAATGGTTGATACAACTTATGCTAACTGATCATCCAATCACATACATATTTAATAATAATACCATCAACAAGAATCACCCTAGTCACTCTATCGATCGAAATCTTTCCATAAAACTCATATATCTCAACAGAGTCCATATAGGGGACCTCTCATTCCGTACAAGTAAATGGGTCATAATGATTCCATGGTGAGAAAATAACACCCATTAAATATTTCTATTAAAAAGGAAATACAATTTTAGAAGTTTATTCTTCATAATAAACATTTTCACCACTTCCATAAAAGTTCCAAACAAGACTCATTCCCACTTTAGAAAAAAAACCATCATTTATCAAAGATGAAAATCATCATTTCCAAAATATTCAAGAAAGCTACTTCCCATTTCATAATAATTTTGATAATAATTCCATGAAATTACTCAAATTTCATTTTGATTCCAAAAACATTCTTTTCAAATTGTGAAACCGACAACTAACCATAATTTCATGCCAAACAACCATTGAAAACAAAAACAAATTATTTTTTTGAAACCAAAAACAGTTTGGGAGCTCATCAAATGAACCCAAAACATCATTTCTCATTCCATAAATATATTCACAAGTTAAAACCATGATTTTAATGTCACAAATAATTTGTAAATAATTTCTGATCATTTTACCGAACACTTGGTGAGAAATATTAATCAAAACAACATTATTTATCATAGAACAGTGAAGAAACCACCATTTCTCACATGAAACATATATTCAAAAGATTACTGATCAATATTTCTCATATATGTAATGAGGGAAAATTAGAAAACCAATGAATCATAAATTATAATGGAAATTGAAATGGAAATCAACCTAAATATTGTGGCGATTCAATAAAACAAACCTCAAAATTTTCTACTAGAGTTCTAAGAGCTAGGATCTATTAAGTTTAACCCTAAACAGAAAAAAACCAAAAACAAAAATCAAGGGAATCCCAAACCTAGTTCTAAATGAACATGGGATAATAAAAACATAAGATAAAATGTATGAAATAGAGAGAGGTAGGGGAAGTGAGGAGATTAACTTGAGATATTTGAACAAAAACCTTTAAGAAATATCATATCTAGACAAAGGGAGAAAGAGGAGGTTTGTAGAACAAGGGAGAAGCACACCAAGGGTCGCACAAACAATAGTGAGGAGAAAGGACGCATTTTGGGTTCAAAATTATGAGGGGGAATAATTAGAATTTCATAAATTTTTAGATTGAGGTAGCTCACATATTTTGGCTGCACGTTTACAAAACCGTGCACCAACCATACATTTCAAACTGTCAAATAAGGATTGACCACATGACCTTCCCACACAGTTTTATTTTCCATGTGCAAATGGTATGGTAGCTTCTATGTAATTTCCATCACCTACTTCACAGTTACTTGGGATGAGAATCACAATTTACTAAACTATGAACCAACTTTGAACATGCTACTATCAAGCCCAAAAACTCAAATTCTCTACAAGAACTCCTAAATGAACCTAGGTATTTCCATGGGGTCAAAACTGAGAAAATAAATACCTCAAAATTTTACCCCCATGAAACTATGAATTCAAGAGAGAAACCAATATCCCAAAACGTACCAGAAAAAAGGTGAAAGTGAAAAATTGGTCCTGAAACAACCCATGTTCATGTCAATTTCCACATAATGGTACATGGAATTCAGATTCTCATTTACTTATTCCCTTTTTCTAGTGAATGTATTAGCCCTTGTATTTATAGATTGGCTGTTTCTATGTAAGAGTAAATGGTGTGCTCATGCCTGTGTACTCCCCGGTTGTGCACATGCATGATCTATGGTAAATATTGATCTATTAGGGAATGTTCTCACGATATGTGATATGTTCACATGCCCTGTGATACTTAACATTTTTTTGAAACCCTATCTACCTCCGATGTAGTCCCACAAAGTTTTAATCTCCATGGTAGATGTTGTGTTATTCAAAATATTCCAAAACACCATATCTAGAATCACTCATCATCTCAAATTCCTCCACCAACCGCTCTTAATGCACCCTGTTTTAGAATTAGGGTGTATTATAGGTTACGCATTTCTATCATTGAAAAATCAAAATTCATCCTTAAAATCCATTCAAAAAACATAATTGAATGTTGTTCTTAATTATATTATAAAGAACACAAGAATTATTTATCGACATCATTTAATTAATTTCTGAATACATCACAACACCCACATCCCATTAATCTATGAATGGATCTATTATATTGAATAGTTGCACCATGAAATGGGTGTTCAATGATCGATTGCCTTAATATTTTTCAAACCATATCCCAACCAATTTTCCTATGATGAATGAATTACTAAGGGATAAACGAACAACCATAAGCACAAGAAATTATCCTCGGCCAATGTTTGTGTTGGCCTTGATTGTTTGTTTTTCGAATGATGAAAAAAGATATAACAAAAAATCAGAATGAAATTATCCTAATTTAAATATTAAAGTAACCCACCCTGTAATATATATGATCCATGGATCAGTCTATTGGTTCATTGATCCTATTTATCATAAAAATAGAAAATGAGGTATAAATCCAAATGAAAATACCCCTATTTCAATTCAGATAGATCGCTAATGAAGAACAGAGCTATTCCTTTATTGTTGTTGAGATTGTCTGATTTTTTCTCACACTGATCATTGATATATGTTTTGTCCATCATCTACTAATTAAATCTCCTTTCACACTCTCCAATGATCCTTTATATCTGTAGGTTTTTGTGGTTAGACATAAGAATCCCCAATAACTTCATACATATATATTGAATAGGGTTTCTAGTTAAATGGATGAATTAGAATAACTTTATTTAGTTATTTTATTGATTTTTATGCCCATAGTAACTTTTTCACAAATGCCCCACTCAAAAAAATGTTACATAACACCTAATGTAAAACCTGCATTTTGAACTTAATGGTTCCCTTATATTTATGATATGGTACATTATTTAAAAGTTATTCCACTACATCCGGAAAGCTGTATTTGTGTTCTATTTAATATGTTGATTATATTAAAAAATTATTCTAAGCACACTAGGACTCATAATCGCAAGACATATTAGCACCTCATCTCAAGAATAATCAAAATATAATACATGGAAATCCAATCCATTATAGGTAGGGTTTGGTTGAGATAGATGGCTCAATGTGGTGTGAATAATTGAGAAAGTGGGTGTCCTTTAATAAATGAGGGGTGGGGATTTCATAGAATTTCCTAAATTTTTAATTATATTAAATTTCTTATAATGTCCAAAGGGGGCCAAACTAATAATATTAGAATCTAACATGGTAATGATTATATATCATATTATTAAATAAATGTGGGAAAGTTTTTTGTATGTTTTAACCCTTATTATATATTTTTAACCCCATGTTAACCCTTTAAAAACTATTTTAATACTAAAGTTTTATACCCTTTTAATGTTAATAAAGATACTATAAAATAAAAAATGAATCATAAATAGACCATTCATGATGTTTAAACCCATATCCCATTTATTTTCTCAAAATTAATAGTTTTTATGATTTCTCAATCACTTACTAAAATATTATTTGATATAAAATTTCATTAATGTAATTTAAAACACAATTCATTTAATTTTACTACAACTATATCATGTAAATGTGGGAATATCATGACCGTATACCCATAAATTTTACCCCTCTAGGGCCGAAAATGAGAGAATTGATATGTTTCCCACCTGAGTCCCTCCTCTAGAGGGCCTGAGATTAGCGACTAGTAGGGAGGATATACTAATCAAACAATGTGAGGCCTTTCCCTCTATAAAAACATACCGAAGAGAGAGATAAGATAGGAAAACCAATAAACAAACTCTCATACATATATATATTGAATTCGCATATGAAAACATGAAATTTCATATAGTACTATAACAAATGAAATGAAAACTACAAGTACCAAAATGTAAAGATGACAGCGACCATGAATCCCAAGAATCTCTTGTAAACCCATGATATATTAATAGATACCCTAACAACCAACCTACTCTATTTTACTAAAAGAATAGTTTTTATATACTATGTGCGAATAAAAATATAATCAGTTGTATCTACCATAAATACTCTCATTCAAATGATAAAGGTAGAATGTTAATGCATAGTAAAAAACATCAAAACTAATTCATCACGAAAAAGGTATACTAAATTCCCAGCATCACCAGGGATAAATATCACCAAGTATCACATAAAAGTTATTATATAAATTATAGATTAAACATTAATGGTAACCTACTCCCACATCACCACTACAATGACACAAAAATGTTTAATGATAATTATTTCCAGAAAATGTGTGATATGATATTCACAAAAAAACCATAGCTTTTTTAATGAAGTGAATAGATGATAAATGTGACTATATGGATTCAACTATTATTCAAATATTTATCAATGATGAATGTTAGAATATATGACCATTGGGATCTATAGTCATGATATTAATTTTAATGTTATTATAAGAGTTTATTAGTAAACTTTTGAAAAAGTATAATTGATATAGGAAGAAGATATGATGGAATAAACTTTTATAGTCATACTATTTGAAGCCATTTTTCAGATCATGGGAAGGATGTTTCAACACTAGGTTTTTCCCTTTACCAATCCAAACACAACATGCAATAGGAGAATATTGAGCAAAATTTCTTATTGTAAAAGTTCAGGTTAGTAGAGATTAAAACTCTGTCAATGTTAGCTGAGCCACCCTAAAAAAACTATCTCCAAGGCACACCTTAATTTTAGGGACTATGCAGGTGTAATAAAGGGTTATGTTTCCTGAAAATATTCTGTAATTCCTTTCTCTAAATAATATTTTTTTCCATTATTTTCATTTTGAGTAATGTTTTTCTTAATAAAATTTGCATAGAATTTGATAAATTGATTTTCTGGAAAACAAAATTTACTTTCCAAAAAATATAAAAATAATTTTAGTAAACTATTTTATTTTTATTAATATATATTTTAATAAAATAATGATATAAAATAGCCTCATTAAAATATAAACGATAAAATAAATTTATTTTTTTCTAGTGCCTAAACGTTTACTATGCATTTTCAATCTGCATTTATTTTTAAAAAATAAAGATTTTAATATTTATAAGATATAATTATAATTTTTATATAATTATTATGTTAAAAGAAGTTTCATTTTTAAAATAATCACATATAAATTATTTTAGGGTGAATTTATGGGAATTTTCTAAATTACTTTATTTTTGTGAATAGTAAAAATTCAATTTCAGTTTTCAGTATGTTAATGACATCATAATTATGTCCTAAAAATGTAATAACAAATTAAGAACATTGAAATACATAAAATACATTATTTTATTAATATATATATATATATTTAATATATTTTAATTAATTTCCAAATACATAATTTACTTTTCATATTCTTAAATGGAAACATTAACTCTAAAAATGTTATTTTGTGAAAACATTAATTTTCCTTTCCAAAATTAGTAATATAAAATATGGTTGACTATTTTGGAAGCAAATAACATAAATGGTGTCCTATGTGTCCATTAACATGGGAAAAGACCCTATTAAAGGTAATGGTTTTTCATTTACCATAACCAAGGTATCCATGACCTAAATTTAGAAATTAATAAACAAAGCCCCCACTTATTCTATAAATACCCACTCTTTTATCCGTTTAATTTCACTCCAATATGATACTACAAAATTATATGATATTTTTACCTTCCAATGTGTCCTTTTAAGGTTCCCTCAAGCCCCCAATTTCTTGATCCTCATGTTTTAAGAACTACTCTTCATGGTAAAGGAAATCTACACTTCTCTTTCCTATTCAAGTTCCCTCATTATGTTGTATATCTTTAAAATTTCCAAAAAATGTTAATCTATCAAATTTATTTTATCCCTCTAAATTATTAAGGCTCTTTTATAAATTGTATACCCTTTTACCTTATCTTTTATCCCTTTTTTACAACCACATTTTATATCTCTTATGTTTCCAAATTTACTTCTAAAAATTTCTCTCCTCTCCTTAAGAAATTACCTATTAATTTATTTATGGGAATACAAAAACCTATATATTTATAGGGGTATTTACCGATATTTAAAAATGATTTATTTTATTATATAATTGACATAAATAAACCCATCATTCCCTTTCCGTGGTTTATAAAAGACATGAAGATCTGGTCTTCAAGAACTTTTAAAAATTCCATGATTTTTACATAAAACATGATTCTTATATTCCCCATAGTTTATTTATGTAATTTTTTATTATGTTCATTGTGTCTCACATTAATTAATGCATATGAATGGCTCCCTATGATAGTGATCCAAATCATTTTCTATTGAATTAAATCTCTATAGCTAAAATTTTCTATAATACCTTGTCAATTAACCTTGGTAACTTTTTATATCATCTTGGTGAAAAACCATAGTGATATGCTTAAGAATGCATCATTTAAATGTTTTTTCCATATTATCAAGTTATTATTCAAGTTATTTTTATTATTATATTTCAATTTTTTCTTTTTATCACGACTTTATTGTATTCCTAAAGCTCTTATTGATATTTCTTCATATCACATGTAATTTTTTTCCCTCACTTTCCCTTATTGGGCCTTATTATCACACTTTACTTTGATATAAGTCACCAGGTTATGAGATGAAATAAAATTTTAGAGGTTAAATCAATAAAGAAGTTTTTTCCATTTTTTATAAGAATGTTATATGTTTTAATGTATTATGTTCCTTGTTTCAAAGAAACTAAACTTTCAAAGATCCTCTTTTTTGTACAATGTCATTAAAAGTTTAAGTATAAAAAAGGTGGGATACCTTAGTTCGTATCAAAGGAAAGTTTAGTTATTTTTAGAAATTATGATTTGAAAAATTAGGGAGAACCTTAGTGACAAGTTAAAATATTGTAAAACATATTAGTATTTTGGTAATGTATTAAGTTAGTGGTTTCCAATAAAATAAATATCCTTCTAGAGATGAACAATTAGATGTGTCTCTATGAAAAATGTATCTGGGGGTAAAAACCAAAAACACCACTTTGAGCTAGAGTCGAATGGGAACTGGGGCATGAAAATGGGACTTGTTGCACTCCTGGTGTGACACTATCTTCGGATATGTTTGGTTAATTAGAAGACTTCTATGATCCATTATAAATTATTTATAGAAAATGTAATTTTTGTTAATGATTAACATAATTAAGTATGATGTTGTAAGTAATAAAATTCCTCAAAAGATACAAGATTAGTAAAAGAAACACAATTCTCATAAAGTTATCTTCTTTTAGAAAATGGCAGGGAATGGGAGTAACTACATAAATAGTTAGCCTAATGGGCCGAGGAATAATGCCCCTCTAACAGAAGATGGAATGGAAAACATCATTAGAATTATGATTAAACTCACATGAGTTATGAAGAATAACTTGAATCGAGAAAAAATACCAGATTCTCCTAAAAAATATTTTGTTGAGTCCTTTATGCGTCAAATACCACCTTTTTTCATAGATCTATAGACCCACTAATTGATGAAAAAAGGGATAATTTCTATAAAAAAATCTTTTTTTGGAACTCTACTATTTGGTGTAAGATAAATTTACCCAGTTGTGTATCGCTAAGATAGAGAATCTTATCATGGGTAAACACTAGAAAAAAATAAATCCAAGAAGGGATATTA
Source organism: Viscum album (assembly GCA_963277665.1). Taxonomy (NCBI): domain Eukaryota; kingdom Viridiplantae; phylum Streptophyta; class Magnoliopsida; order Santalales; family Viscaceae; genus Viscum; species Viscum album. Next base: position 1,025,309,009 of record OY728143.1, read on the forward strand.
TGATTATAGAGTGAGATGTTCTTTGGGTATCCTTTTCCAATAAATGTTTCACTCGTTCAATGAGAACAAAAATGGATAATGAATTTCTAGATCTAGAGAAGAAGGAAAATAAATCGATGGGAATCTATGAGATAAATTTTATAAGTATTTATTACCAAACCTGTATCTTTTTCATGAATCCTTATCAAAATATTGATCGATTATTTTGTAAACTAAAACAACATCTCTAGAAGAATCTTTCCAACCAAGAATATAATTTTTATGATGATATAATTTGAAATTTTATGAAGAATGATATGGAGTCATAGAGATTCAGTGTCCCCATATATTGAATGAAAACAATATATATTTGGAGCCAATCTTGGGGAGGAACATTGATCATGGAAGAGGAGGAAATATAGTGAAACCTACCCAAAAAAATAAATGTGGGAATAAGAATTTTGGGACCTTCTTTATCAAGGGAGAGAAATTTTACAAGTGTAAAGTAGATGACCATATTGCTCCGAACTATCCTAGTGAGGAGGATCCTCATCTTCTCAACACTAATGACAAAGGAAATATGGTATAGGCTAAGGCAGAAGTTTAATTCATCAAGTGTGGATATCTTGGGCACTTTTCCAATGAATTTCCAAACCCAATGTTAGTGGAGGGGAATCAAAATCAACCTCAACATAGGCCAAGGGATAAAGTTTCATCTTATTCTATCCCAAAAGTTGATGTTGAAGCTCCAAATTATGTGATGGAAGGTACTCTAGTTGTTCTCTCAAATATAGAAAGTACTTTTTTTGACTCTGATTCAACACATTCCATTACTTTCTCTATGTTTTCAAAGAATATTAAATAAAAACTTGAACTTATAGAAGTATAGTTTCCATTAAGTAGTCATAGAGGGATTTTCCAATCATTAAAACTGTATATAAACTCTAGTATTTACGTTGGAGAGAAAAATATCATCACAAATCTAGTATATATTTCCAATCTGGAATTAGACATTATACTATGGATATATTGGCTCTCGATTTATAACACTAAAATAAACCATATAATCAAGGTAATATTAGTAGTCATTAATGTAATACCTATAGTTTTTTATGTAGATATATTTCTTCCTAGGCATTGTCTATATGTAGATCCCATAACCTTCTTTTTGGAGATGATCAGTGAAGATGAAGAATAAATTTAAGTGTACGAATATAAAATGTTCCCATCAACCCAGAATGCATTGACATATTTTCTAACGAGTTATCTAGAACACAACCAAAAAGATACAAATATTTCTCCATTGAACTTATGAATGGATCCAAGCCGATATCAAAGAACCAATATAGAAGGGTAAATATGGATCTGGAGGAATTAATGAAACAACTGCAAGATATTTTGGAGAAGGGGTTCATCTGAAAAACTATTACCCATTGGGGAGAACCTATTCTCTTTATCAAGAATAAGGATGGATGAATGATGTTATTCATTGATTATAGAGAATATAAAGAGATCGCAGTGAAGAACAAGTACCCTCTTCAATTGAATGATTAATTATTTATCTTGATTTGTGGGGCTCAATTCTTCAAAATTATTGTTCATTGATCTAGTTATCATCAATTTAGGATGAAGAAAAAAGGCATTCTAAATACCGTATTCTAATAAATATTTGATAATTATGTGATTGTTGTTATACACATTGGCTATACTAATGCTCCATCTATATTTATAGATTTTATAAATAGTCTTTAATAACTACCTTAATAACATTGTGGTAGTTTTTATTGATGATATTATAATATTTTATAAATGTTGTGAGGAGAAATAGGATCATCTAAGTATTGTATTACAAACTCTGAAGATGGGGAGGTTATTTTTAAATTTTAGAAAATATGAATTTTGTAAATTAAAATATGTTTTATGGGGAAACATTGTAACCAATGAAGGAATCTCATTTGACCCTACAAAGACATGGGTTATGGAGGAGTGGCCTTATCCTACAATATTAAATAAGATTGGTATCTTCCTTGGTGAAGTAGGATATTATTTTAGATTTTTTAAAATATGTTCACAACCTTCCAATACACAAACAAAGTAAACCCAAAAGGGGGTCATGTTCATTTGGATAAAAAAATATTCAGAAAGCGTCAAAAATCCGAAGAAGAAATTGTTACTACACTAGTTGTAACTCAATACTTTATTATAGAATGGTTTTTTATATTTATTAATTAAAAAAAGATAGTGGGTATGACCTCATGTAGAAAATATGAGGTTATTTCTTATGCATCTTAACGGTTGAAGCCTCATGACCGGAATTAACCAATGCATGACCTGGATGTAGCTGCAGTTATTTTTTCTATGAAGATATCAAGGCTCTATCTTTAAGGGGTGAAATGTTATATATATAGAGACCACTAAAGAATAAACTATATTTTTCAAAAATAATAATTAAGCATTATAAAAATGAGAATTTTGGAACTTCTTAAAGTATATGATTTTTCAATTCATTATCGCCCTGGATGAGAAAAAAAGTCATGGATTAATTAATTATGAAATACAATGTTGTTCAAGATATGATGAGGATTCAAGGATATTCTTTGATCAATGACCTAGTAAGGTTTGAAGCAGTAATAATAAGGCATTGGACACCATCAACCATGTCACAAAAGATTTTTCAATCATTATTACTTGAGAAGATCAAGAAACCTCAATGAGAGGACCCTTTATTACAGAAGAAGATAGAGGGTGTAAGGAATGGGAAGTTTCTCGAGTTCAATATTGATCAACATGTAGTACTGAAATTTTGAACAAGGATATCTTTTCCATATATTCTAGAAATAAATAAGGGTATGTTGTATGAATCTCATATCTTTACATTCTCTATATATCCTTTAAAGACAAAAATTCACAGGGACCTTTGTGATCATTTTGGGTGGGATAACATGAAAAGGGAAATTGTTGAATACACTACAAGGTTCCTAAATGTGTCAAAGAGTGAAGGTAGAGTAAAAATCTCCTAAAGGGGTAATACAACAAAAACTCATACAAACATAAAAGTGGGACAATATTACCATGAACGTTTTCACTGGTCAACTGAGAACATCCAAAGAAAATAGTGTGATATGGGTTATAGAGGACCATCTCACCATTAATTCCAATATTATCTCTATCTAGGAAAACATATCTCTTGATTTAATTTATAATATTTATATATAGGAAGTGGTGATGTATCATTGAGTGCCACTTTCTATAGTTTCTGATTACGATCCATGGTTCACATCAAAATTATGGAAAAGTCATCAATATGATCTGAGTATAAAATTGTATTTTAGTACGTCCTATCACCACCAAACTGATGACCAAACTAAAAAGAATTTTTTAACACTCGAGAATATGCGGTGAACATTTTTGATGGAATTTAAAGGATGATGGGATCAGTAAATCTCATTAGTTGAGTCCTCATACAAAAAAATTATTATATTTGAATATTCATATGCTGACCTATGAAGATCTATATGGGAAGTTGTGTACAAATCCTACATGGTGGGTTGATATTGGTGATAGAACGCTACTTGGGACATATCCTTGTGAAAGATATATAATTAAATGTTCATGCCATCTAAAAAAACATTAAGTATACTTAGATTTAGAAGAATAGATATGTCTACAACCATCGAAGTGACATGGAGTTCATTTTTGGTGATAAAGTGTTCCTTCAACAATCACCAGGGAAGTGAGTGATGTGGTTTGGGAAGAAATAAAATCTTAGCCCCTGTTACATTGGCCCCTATCAAATCCTTGATCACATAGTAGTTGTGGCCAATTATCTTGTACTTCCTACAAAAATTTCTCATGTTCATGATGAATTCCGTGTATCTCTCTTAATAAAGTACCTACCTAACCTTTCACTTTTAATAAATCCTATAGTTGTATATATGTAACATGAACCCAATGATGAGGAGCAGTCAGTGGACATCTTGGACAGTAGAGCCACGGTTCTACAAAAAAAAATACTACCCACCTCGTCAATGTGTTGTAAAAGAGTTTGTATGAAGAATAAACATTGTAACTAGAGGAGAAAATGAAGAATAAGGACACACACCTTTTCTCAATAGATGGAATGATTTGAAATTTCAGGTATGATATTTCTTAAGGGGGGAATAATGTAATGAACCTAACTTTTTGAATGATATTTTTTCCCAAAAAAATAGTTATATTATTCACAACAAAACTTGTATTTTTTAATGAAGTGAATATGAAGGAAATATAACCATTTGGAATCAAACATTATATGAACATTGTTTAATTTTGACCATTTGAATATATAACCTTTGGGAACTATACTCTTGATAATAATTTTAATGTTATCTTTAGAATTAACAGGTATAATTTTGAAAAGGGATAATTGAAACATAAAGAAGAGTCTATGGCCTAAACTAGTATAGTAATTCCATTTTAAGCTCATTTGTTAGAGATTTGGAGGGCGGTTTCATCACTCAGGTTCACACTTGGCCAATCCCAATTCGAGCTTCAACTGGTGGAGCTTAAACTAAATTACCTATAGGGTGTTTTCAAGTTAGTGGAGATTACCACTCGGTCAAGGTTATCCAAGGAAACACACGAAACTATCACCATTTCACACCTTACTCATAGGAGTACATTGGAGTAATAATTTGTTACATGTCCTAAACTTACAATTTAATTCCTTTGTTTAAATTAAATTCTTATACCATCATTTCCATTTTAATTATATTTTTGTTTAATAAAATTGAGATCGAATTTAATAAATTGATTTTTTATACATAAATTTCACTTTCCATAAAAAAATATAGATAATTTTAATAAACTAAGATATGATTAATAATACTTATTTTAATAAAATAGTTTTATAAAAATAGTAATATTTAAATATAAATGATAAATATTTTTTTTCAAGTGTTAGAAATTTTACTATGCATTTTCAATCCACTGTTATTTTTAATAAGTAAGTATTTTTATATATAGAGTTTAAAATTATCATATTTATGAAATTATTATGATAAAATAAATATAATTTTTGAGAAAAAAATATCAAACATAGCATAGGGTGAATTTTTTATAATTCCCTAGAAGACGTTAATTTTTTATGAACTGTAAAAATACAGTTTGAGTTTTTTAGAATGTTAATGAGATCATAATTATGTTGTAAGGATGTAATAACTAATTAACCATGATCCTTTACATAAAATATTTCATTTTATTATTATCAAGTATCTTAATATATTTTAATTAGATTTTAAATTTATAATTTACTTTACAAATTTTAAAATGAAAAATTTATCTTTAAAAAATTTATTCTGTAAAAAAATCAATTTGCAATCCAATAATAAGTAATATAAAATGATGGTATAAACTTGTGGATTTTAATAACATAAAATACGTCCCATTTTTTCAATACCATGGTCAAGATAATTTTTTATGTTTACCACTACCTAGGTGTCCAAGGCCTATATTTAGAAATTAATAAACATATCCCACATGTTTTCTATATATACCCACCTATTTTTCCATTTCTGTTCACTCCCATTTCATATTACAATAAGATATGAATATTATTACCCCTCAAGGCATTATACCAGGTTTTACTCAAGCCCCAAAGGTCCATGTCTTTATGTTATAGGAACTACTCATCAAGGTAACAAAAATATCCACTTTCCGTTTTACATTCAATTCCCCACTTTATGTGGTATGTATTCAAAATTTCCAGAAAAGGTTCTTCTATCCATTTTATTTTATCCCATTACTATATTATATTAATATTATTAATGGGATACATTCCCCCCCCCCCTCTATTTATACTTTTCTAATACCACGTTTTATACATGATATGATGTCAATTTTACTTCTCAAAATTTCTCTCTTCTCATGAAGAAATTACCCTTTATTTTTTTTTTGAATACCCAAACCTCTTTATTTTCTAGGTATATTCAACAATATGTAAAAATTACATAGTTTATTATTTAATTTATATAAATAAAACACAAATTCCCTTTCTATCAGTTATAAATGACTTAATTATCTTATCTTTAATCATTTTTTAATACACCATGATTTTTATATGAAACTCGTTTCTTATATTCTTTATTGGTTATTTATGAAATGTATTAAAACAATGTATGTGGATCACATTAATTAATGCATATTAAGGGTACACCCTGATGGCACTCCAATGCATTGGGTAAATAATTTAATCCCTATAGATGACATGTTTTACGATACCTTGGTGAATAAACTTGGTAAATATTTATGACACCTCAGTGAAAACCCATTGTGATATGCTTAAGAATATCTCATTTAAATGTTAATTCCACATTTAAAAGTCATGGTTCATGTTATTTTTAATATGTAATTCTTCTTTTTCTGTTTATAATTCCATTATTATATTCCTCAAGTTATTATTAATATCTCTCAAGATCTCTTGTAAAATATTTCCCATATTATCCCTTACAGGCCCTTATGCTCACCCTTTCCTTTGATGTATGTCACAAGATATGAAATGTAGTAAAAGTACATAGGATGAACAAATGTATAATACTGTCACAATATTTAGAATAACTTTTTTTTATTTTTATGTATTATTTACCTTGTTTCTATGATACTAAAAAATAAAATATTCTTATGTTTTTTACAAAATAATTAAAAGTATAGGTATTAAAAAATCTGGATTCCATGGCCACTAGTTTTCCACACTTTCCCTAAATCACACATCTTAATCCATCTCTCTCCAAAATATGATATCTTTTAGAAAACAAGGCTATGTATCACATCATGCACCTCATGCTTCATATCATCACATCATCCCCTGTCACAAATCTTAACAGTAACCAGGTAGTTTTCCAGATCCACCACATACCATATGGTGTATATCATATATTAGGTATTATATCTCAATACATCATATCTCATACACCAAGGTATGTACCACAATCCATTAAAGGATATACACATCATACGAATTATAATCCCTTAGATACTATACCCATGGATACATCTGTTTGAATAACCACAAGATATCACATTTTTCTACATAAATATATGTGAAAACTAAGTATGTTTCATACCATAACATATACTACAAAGACAAGAGAGTCGTGTTAGAGGGGTTTTTCATCCATCCATCCTCCCACTAGGATATTAGAGAAAATACACACATTATTTCGACTAGGTGTCATTGTCCCTAAATGAAATTAGGAAGGTAGCATATGTAATCATAGAATATACAAAATTTAACTTAATTCATAACCACTCTATGGTCATAACCCATGTATAATCTCAACTACATCTATCATTGTTGGGACACCCAACCAACATTGCTAGGGAATTGATATCATTTAAACACATATGTGTTTAAATATTTACATTAATTAATTCTTCTATTTTTTTCTATTTAATAATTAATATATTATCTATGAAACTAACCATTAACTTTATCTCAATTTACATTAATTGGACATCAGCATGAATAATGCGACCTTCAGGTAGAATCCAAATCAACTTCACAATTTCTCAAGATTAACACCATCTCATCATTTTAATTCTATCAAAACTTACCCTATGTATTAATATTTATTTATTAATTATTATAATCATTCCATAATCCAAGTACACTAGAAAAATGATCATGATCTACCAATAACAGAAAATACACCACAAAGCACACCCATCTACCTCAAGTAGTGGGGAATAAAATTCTAATAAAATAAGGAACATGGACATTAGACATTAAGTAGATTCATGTCAAGAAAAATATATCTTTATCACATTAGTAGGTAAGCTTAGATTTAACTCGTTCCACCATCACATATTTCATCATTGACACAAGCATGAATATCCTGATATATCTCCCCATCATAGGCATTAACTACAGCCACAACATCTGGGCCTCCCCATCCCATAACATATCATCTATCATAAAATAAACCGTATCATCCTTATAATGCAACACATATTGAATCCCACATCCATATAATATTAAAAAGAATAAATAAATAAACAAGAATAGCTAAAAATAAAATCCAGTCCCAATAACAAGTCATCTAGACTTCACATATAAATGAGATCACATGGAGCCAAATGAAAACCACCTAGCCTTATAAACTAAACAAGAAAATAAAGGCCTTGATATTATAGTTATAAAACAATAGTTTCTTATAATATATTGAATTAACTTATTCATTTTTCATACGATCCAACCATGTTAAACCAAAGAAATCTAGTTACAATAAACTATCAAAAGTTAAACAATATCTTAAAATTAATTGATTTTTAATCAAAACTAGAAAAGTATTATTCTAATTTAATGAACCTTTTTATTTTAATCAAAATGTTTAACACCATACTCATTATTTATCTATTCAATTATCACATGGAATATTATATTCAATTATACCTGTGATTTTTATCTATTTTAATTACAATAAAATTTAAAAAACACTAGATTTATTTCATATTCCTCTTATTAATTATTTATCCAGAAAATTAAACAATATTATATTTATATGATTTACCATTTTCTATCAAGATCAACATGAAAAAATATATCACCACCATAAATTCTAACAAGCATAACATAGATAGTACTATATCTATAAAAACAAGAGGAAAAACATTATCATGATAGAATACAACAACATTGTAATAAAATTGATATCTAGTTCTCTATTAACCTTGTTCAATAATTATTACATTAATTCCATTTTCCGTCCAAAAAAATAAACTAGTCTATCTTTATGATTGCTCATAAATTAGAGAAGCAATGAATCCCTTACCTTAGAGGCATCAGTTCTCTTTACATGAGAATAGATGAATGTTTTAGATCTCATTCACTCCTCCTATGAAAAAATCATATCACCATGGATCGAAAATGGGTAGATGAGAATCGATTCCCATTGAAGGGTTTCCAAAATACATGATGATAAAGAATTCATGTGATTTGTTGCACCAAAAATGGGGTCTCATGAAAGATGGAATCATTGTTAAAAGAAGCTCGAACCAATATTAGCAGGGTTCAATAACTCCAAGGCAAGGGCTTCTGAACCTCCAATCATGATTGAAATCAAGAAGCAAGAAACAGATGAATTTTGTTCATTTTGGAGTCAAAAGATAATGAATGATCAGAATTTTAGATCCCAAAACATTAAATTAACAATCTATCGTGGATCTCACTAATGTACATGTGTTATGTCTCATTTAAATCCTCATTCATCACTAAAAATAAAATATATAATTATCATTCATGAAAAAACATTAAACTCCCTCGATTAACAATGAAAAAATACATTTTTTATTTTTTTTATGAGACTAGAGGGAAAACACGTGTGGTTGATTCCACATACCTGAAATTCCCACATGTAAAAAGCTCCATGTAACTGTTTTCATGAATTAGACATCGACACATAGCTGATTTATCTAGGTAGAAAATTTGTGTATATAATCCATCCACATAGTAGACTTATATAGATGATCTAGCCATGTAGCCAATTCACATTGTCGGTCAACCACATTTCTAATCCACATGGCTGATCTTACATGTAGCCAATTCACATTGCTGATATTAGCAAATATCAAATTTATGTGTCTGATTCATCCATGTAAATTATTCACATTGATGTTTAGGATATGTATCCAAGTTACATAGCTAATCATCCATGTAGCAGATCCATTTAGTAGATCATCCATGTAGTTGATTCATGTAGTTGATCCAACAATGTAGTTGATTCACATAGATGATTGAGCCAATTAGTCTGTTCATGCAGCTGATCCATCCACATAGCTGATTCATGTAGTTGATCTAACCACAAATTTTATTCATCCTCAAAGACGATTCGACTGATTCGGCCACCCGGCTATATGACCAACAAGACTACATTATTAAAAAAAGTGGTTATACAAACCAACTAAAAAAACCAACCTACTACATGAAAAAACATGTGATCGTGTCAACCGACCACACGACTAACCAACCTATCACAAGAAAAAACAGTTAAATGTGAAAACTGACCACACTAAAAATCAAGTGACTACATAAAGTTATAATTAGAAGAACCATAGGAATAGAATCCTAAATCCCTAAAAAAGGAAAATTAACTGAGAATATGGTATGGTACATTATATATGATACCTTCTCAACTAATTCTCATCCTCAACAATCAAAACCAAAGACAAAGAGAAAATGAAAAGTTGTTGTATGAATATCCACCTCGTCAGATACAACTCGTTGATCTCGCCATCGTAAGAGATCAACCACATCATTGGATGACTAGAATGAAACCAAGAAATAGTAACAACCCAATCCTAAACACTAAATAGGGGAAGATGCCTCTCAAAATAGGGCAATTTTACCAGTATAAAATAAGAGTTAACCATCTCATAAAATAGATATAGAAAGATTTATAAATAAATATGTAAAAAGATAAGATCTTAATAATAAAATATCATAGGGTATTGAGTGTGCATATACAAATAACATTCCAATGTACTCTCCCCCAAACCCCTATTCCTCTATAAGACACAAAACAAGGGAATGGAACACCCATGAAAAACCTTTTCCTAGAAGTCCCAGATCTCCACAAGATTCTTCTAAATGGTCACCTGATCATCAACGTCAATCTCACCCAATTCACTGAAAGTAGACTCATCGTGAAGATGATGAAATAGATGAATCTTATGAAAAACATCATGTTTCCATATCATTAGAGTGGGAACTTATTTCAGAATTTCCACAACTCCATCATGAGAAGACCCCGTAAAAGGATCAATAAATCATAGAGAATTATTACTCCATAACCAATCCTTCACCTCCAATGACGAGGATTCACCTCTTGAAATACATGATCTCTAATTTTGAACTCTATAGGTCTACACCTATAATCGAAATAGGGTTTCTAATGATCTTTTTCTACCTCCATCCAAACATGAATTACAGTAGGCATATCTGTTATATTCAATACTGGTTTTTTATGAATAGTTGATGCCTCTCTAACCCCAGTCTAGAACAATAGAGAACTGAAATGTTGACTGTATAAGGATTTAAAATTATTCAATCCAATTTTAGAGTTGAAATTTATATTTTATAAAAACCCAAAAAATGTAGGTTCCTTATCTATGAATACCTAAAATTTAGGACATACGAGTGATAATTTTATTCACGAGTTTCAATGGTCCTCTTTGTCTAATCATCCATATATGGATAGAATGTTGAATTAAAGAATAAATGAGATACAAAAACATGATAGGGACCTATTCACACCCTAAAGGTATAATGAGGATCAAAATATTAGATGATAATCCATGGGGATATGTAAAATTACACCACCTCCTTCACAAACTTCCTCAAAAATTCCTTCACTATGCTCGACTCTATGATCACTATAATGTTTGGTTATTTTTTCAAACAAATATTGTATCACACGTAGAGCATCGTAGCCTCCCATAAACTGAGGTAAACCTATAAAGAAGTCCATATATATTTCTTACCACTTTCATAGGGTAAAATCTAATTTCTTGAGTAATCCATCAGGGAAACATTTCATAAATATTACCTTCTAACAGACCAAACATCGAGAAACAAACTCTGTAACTTATGCTTCAACCAAGGACAGAAAAACTAACCTCTTAGAGCTTGTTATATCTATATCAGACCAGTATGTACCACAAAGGGTTAGTTGTGGAACTCATGATGAACCATCTCATAGATCATCAATGGGATGAAAACCTATTTCTGAAACAACCCTTGGTGTCATCCATCCTCAGACCAACCATCAAAGGCATCATGGAAAACAACTCGGCCTCTACACACCCCAGCCTCATAATCCCCCAATTGGGACTCCTCCTCCATATACACCAAATATGACTACACTATCCTTAGTATAAGATAACCTCATCCTATAACCTCTCCCATACCAATATGCATCACAAAGACATCTTCCATCACCCTATAAAAATTATTAGATTCATAGAAGGTATCACTATGTCACTTCCTACTCTGCTCATCAGCTATAACTTTTCCCATTCCATGAATTTAAAAAATATCAATGTTGTAATTCTTCCAGAATTCATTACACCATCATAGATATAGGTTCGATCCATACTAGTAGAATTTATACCTTATTATATTATGATTAGTAAATCACAGAAAATGCTGACTGATATGGTAATTTGATAACAAATTCAAAGAAAACAGATCTACCACCAACTCAGTATCATTGGTGGAATAGTTATTCACCAAGGAATGTAACATATAGTACCAATAATAAATGGATGGTATTTGTTACATCAGAAAATAGATTAATAAAACATGTGAAGCATCATAGAAAACATCAAAATTATCTCCCTCCATTGGAAAACAAATTACTGGAATGCCGACTAACTTTTACTTTGGGTACTTGAAAACTATCTGAAAATGATGATATATAAGAATGTATGATCAATAATTATAAATTTTGTAGAAGGAGTCACAAATCAAGATAAATCATCGATGATCCACATTTTATAGCCTATAAGAAAATGGAAACACTATACCTCTACAACTATCTTGAGGGCTTCCCAAGAAACGGCTTCCACTATATTTAATGGATCCATAGATACTACCTATTGAGATACTAAATACCCTAGTAGTAAAACATCATAACCCCAAAAACAAAACTTTAAAAACTTCTTGTGTAGCTGATGATGTTAAAGAACACCTAAAATGGTAGGTAGATTCTCTATATTCCCCTCCTCATATGTGGAGTATACAATGATGTTGTCATTGAAAACCACCATGAACATATATAGGAACTCAATAAAAATTTCATTCATCAAACCCATGAACATGGATGGATCATTTTTCACACTAAAAGACATCGCAATGAAATCGTATTTCCCATTATGATAATATAATGTAGTTTTGTGATATCATCATCCTTCACATGGTTAAGAGGTTACTCTAACAACAAATCCTATTTCGACAACCAGCATTCTCCCATCATATGATTTAATAAATCATAAATCTGTAAGGGAGGATAGATTTTCTTCACTATCACGTAGTTCAAGTGATTATAATTGATAACAAATTCAAACTACCATTATAATTCTTTACAAATATTATCGATGCACCCTATTTTTACACACTCGGCCCAAATAACATTATTGAAATTGGTCATCCAGTTGTACTAATTAATCTAGAAACACAGAAAAATTATGTATATCATCCCTTGTCATAGGTTTGAGAGTTTCCTTCACTATAAAATGAGATTATGGGGGTTGGTACTTACATTTGGATGAATAAAATATATTATATATAGGTAACTAGGAAACTTGTACCAGAGCTCATCTTTGTGATAAATCCTGGTGACTTCCCTCTCATGAATATCTAGTTATATCTTGAAACCTCTCAATAAATTATTATCCCTTTAGCACATTGAAATAAATCTTCAAACTAAATAGGGTGACCTAGAGATGGATATATAGATTAAAGGCCTGCTAAAATTCCTTAAACTATAATTATAATATAGTAATAAGACTGAAGCATATCGTAGAAGATTGTAGAAATGGATCCCAACCTCTCACTTGCTCTAACTTCCCTATAGAAGGTTAAGAAGCTCATAGTAATAAGAAACCATCATGATGGGATAATAAAACTCTATATATAATTGATATGAGAACTTCTCCCATAATACTATTGAATCCTTGTGATCCCCAAGTTATAATATCCACAAATACCTCATTTCTTCATGCTGCGTTATCACAAAAAATAAAGAACACTACACCCTCCAATAAAAGGATGAATTCAATGTTATCTATAACTCCTCTAACCATTATTATTTGAATGAATCCAAAATGGTTCCACCATACTTATTCATAATATAATTATAAAACTCTCAGAGTTTCCACCTCTATGTATCCCCCTCATCAACCTATAATCCATGATGGTCTACTATAAAATCTTGCTCAATATTTTCCGCACGAACCTAATGGGGATGTTGAATTAGATATACTAATCCCAGAATATGGAATATTTTACATTGATTAATTATTTATTAATAAATTTTTTTAGGTTTTAACCTATCCCAATGTCTACTCATTTCTTGAATAAGAGCTAACAAGATGGATGCATGATCTTATCTTCAGTATCTACCCTAAAACTAGTATCAGTTTATTTATTGGGTAAGTAAAATTAATATTCCATGCATCAGAACGCATACAGACCAAATTACCATCATCTTAGATGGATTCGTATGTTTAAATTACCTCCTAAAATTTTCTGGTAGTGCTTCCCTACCAAGCCATACAACCTCATCTATTCCTAACTCAAAAATCCATTATATACATCAACCTAAAAACTCTATTACCACTTTGTCACAATATCATCCCCCAAAATTATACCAATCCTATGTTAGAAATTAAAAAAGGGATATGGTGACTTCTAGAGTCTCAACTTTATTAGGATATAGTTTGGTGACTGGTACCGAGGGTATAATAATCATACAATGGGATTAATTTCCATCTATGAAAACATTATAAAGATAGAGATAAGATGTGTACAAATCCAACACCTACTTAAAAATATATATATGAAAATCCCAAGTGAAAACATGAAATTTCCTACATTACTACAAAAATGAAAGGAAAATTACAGGTACCAAGAGGTAAAGATAGTAGTGAACCTAAAGACCAAACGACTCCTAAAAACCATGATCTAGTAATATCCATCTAGATCTCCAACCTTCTCTAAATAAACTAAAAATAGTTTATATATATGTAGGTTGATCAAAACTGTACAATCTGTATGATCCTCCCTGGAGCCTCACATGAAAAATAAATAGAAATCAAGATAAAATAAAATGAAAAATAGTGAGACTAACTCATCACCAGAATTGATATACTAATATCCTCACCAAACAATGAAAAACTCTAACCAAGTATCACATACAAGAGAGTATATATTATTATAATGAAACATCAAGGGTACCCCACTCCAACATCCCTACTAGTTTTCATCTATACCCCAACATCACTCGTTGTGAGCTATGTGTCTCTGAAATAGGCCACCCCACAAATAATTGGGATATATATCACAATATGAAACTAGTGCATCACATTATCACATCATCCCATATCACATATCCATATTGTAATTAGGTATTTTTCTGCAGCCACTATGAAATATATGATGTGTACCATACATCAAGAATATTACCTCAAAACACCATAACCCAAATACTGAGTAAGGTACCTCAAGCCATCACAATCTATACCCTTCATACCTATAATAATCCTTTACACATTATATCCTGGGATACATGTTTGGGAATAAACATAATACAACATATCCCTCTACATAAATATATGGAAAAACTAACAATCATGCATACCATTACATATAACTACCAAGAGAAGAGAGTGGAGCCAGATGGGGTAGTCAACCATCAATCCGCCGATTGAGTTGTTAGGGAAAGCACCCTCCTATAGTCCATTAGGTATCAGTTACCCTAACTAACATGGGGGTGGATTATGAAATAATATTTTATATAGGATATAATATATCTCATAAGCATATTAAAAGGAATAAACAAGTCCTAATATCAATTGTTTCTATCATCACTAAAACAACTGACATCCCTTACTAGGGACTGTAAATCCTATAAGAACATAAGCATTAAAAAATATAAATTAATTTCTACCATTAATTTATCATTTACTTTTGTGATTTAATTTAGTATACATTAAATTAACCATTAACATTATTTTAAAATATACTCATTAACCATCTAGATGAAGTCTATTCCCTTGAGTCATAATCCAAACCGATTCAATAGTTTCTCAAGATTAACATTTTTGATCATTTTAATTCCATCAACACTATCCCCATGGGTTCTGAATTATTTTTCATTATTAAAAACATTACATAATTAATTTTCTCTAGGAAAACCGTGCTTTTCTACAACCAAAATGAAAAACGCAACCAAGACTACCCATATACATCAATTAGTGGGTAAAAGAATAAAGATAAAACAAGAAATCCATCCACCATCCATTGAAAAAATTCATGTCAAGTAAGCATATGGATTTATCAAATAACTTTTTATGACTATATTCAACCTATTAAATCATATTTTAAGTCATCTTTGACACCCATAATAACATCTTGATGTATCTCTACATCACAGTCATCCACTAATACCACATCATTTGTGCCACCCCTCCATACATCACATTATCCATCACAGACATATCTATATTAGGTTCATAACACATTTCATAAAAAATATCAATCCCATATCACATTAGGAGGAAGAACGTATCAAAAAAGGAATATTCAATAGAAAAATATAGGCCTTAAAATATGGGACCTATCATTCATAGATAAATGAGCTCTCATGACTCTAAACTCAAGGCACTATGACTTCTCAACAAAAAGGAAAACTCATGCCCTATAAATTATATTTATTATACAGTTGGTTCTTATTTCATCCTGAATTAACTGATTCATTATTCATAATTTGGAACCCTAGGAAACCTAAGGCATTAATTGATTAGTCACTGAAAGTTGCTAATATTCATTGTTAATATAATTATATTCATTGTTACAAAGTCCATAAATATTGTTTGTAGTGAATTACATAAAGATAATTTCATTTCTCATCTTAAATGCAATTCATGTTTAAAATGAAAATTTGGCCCCAATCATTCATCTATTTGTGGAAAACATTATATATATTTTTTGAATTTGATATTTTGTGATATGATTTATCACTTTGTTTGGAACATTTTTTCTTTTAGGATCATTAGAGAAATCCCAATGGAAGATGGAGATTTTGGGGATGAATGCAAAACGTTTCTGGAGAAAGCATAATGGGCCTAAGGCCCAGCAAACAAAAGTGGGGCCCACAAACCAAACCCAATGAAGCTAAAAATTTTACTTAAGAAAGATAAAAATATGGGGATCATTTTATTCAACTATGCCCAGAGCAAATTCTGAAGTTCTTATGATGATGAAGGGATCTGAAGTTGAGATTTAAATGGTGGGCCCGATATGAATGCACATAAAGTCTTCCCACCATTTTGACCATAACATCCAAAAGGATGCGCCAAATTTCCTGAAATTTTTAAAGATCATAGAGAACATATTTATGAGAATTTTTTACTTCTACGATTCCTCTGGATTCGGCTTCCTTCAATAATAAATTCACAGGTCAAAACGGTGGACGATTATGGATGAATTTCTGGGTCTACTTCAAATCGTCAAATTCCCTTGATTTTCTCACCCTTTTTTTAACTCTCCCAATTAATGGATATGTAATTTATTGTTGGGAAGTATATATAAGGCTCTGAATATGCCTATATTAGGAGCTGGTGGTGAATGTAATTGGGATCAAATTTTTTATCTTTTGTTTGTTTTTTTCATTCTAAGGTTATGTTGTCAAATTTCTTTTGTAATGTTTTCAATTTCCATGTAAGTTTCTTTTTTATGTCTCTATGTTCTTAATAAAAATATTTCTCTTATATATTTTCCATTTCATTTATTAAAAATACATTTTCCTAAAGCACAGTGATATCTCTGTGTTGTGGTGAATTAGTTCACACATAGGTGTGAATTTCATACACACACATGGAGGAGTGATCATTATTTCCACGGTTTTAATTTCTTCAATCAAATTCTTGTAAGATATACTCCACCCACCATTGAGAGTATACAATAAATTGAGAGTATACCATGACTGTAGAGATCATGAATTTGGTTCTATAAGTGTGTAGGGGATTATTATTTGTGTTTAGTAAGCACCAAACCAGAAAATGATGACGGTAGTGTTATTTTTGAAAAATGGAATCATCAAGAATTAATAAAAGAAAAATTGTCTAAAGAAGTAAAATTCATTCAATCCACCCTTAGAATAATCCTAAGACAAACCCATTTTCATTGAATTTAATTAACTTAGGTTTCTTAGTGTTATTTAAAACCATCCCAAATCAAAACCATGTTGGCCACTTCATAGACAAAATAGTACCTCATAGGTTGTGTGTCTTAGGTATCTTCTTAGGTCTCAATGGATTCGACAACCCAAGTTAAACTATAAGGCCTATTCTTCCTTTATCTCTTTGGTAAATTAGAGCATGAATCATCAAGATATAACATGCAATCAAAATTTAAACATTCTTCTAGTATTAATTCTCATTTCAATAGACCTATATAAGTATATTTCTCAATAAACCTTCCTTTTTATTTTAATCAACAATAATTAATATGACTACTTTTATTATCAATTCCACTATCATAATAAAGATCACTTTGAATTAAACATATGAACTAAATAAATCTAAATTACCATAAAATTATAATAAACATCGGATTCATTTGACATGCCGCTTATTTATTTATTTCTCCAATAAATTAAAATTTACTAGATTTATGTTCTTTTCCATTTTCATCAATATAAACATTATAATCCATAGAAATAGAAGGCATGCTAATAAGAATAACATAGATATAATATTATCTAGAAAAACAAGAGGCCACCCATTATCATGGTATCAATAAACAATATGGAACTATGATTTCTATCTAATTATTTATTAATATGGTTTAATATCTATAAGGACAATTCCATTTCTATACAAAGGGATAATCCATTCTACCTTCATGATTATTCATAAATAGGAGAAGTAAGGAATTCCCTAAATCAAAGGTGTTAATGGAATTTGCATGAAAATGGTCAACATTTTATATCTTAATCACTTCTATTGTGAGATGATATGATCACCAGATACTGAACTTTGGAATCTGAAATTCAATCCTCATTGAAGGGTTTTCAAAATTCCTAAAAAGTGAAGATTCACACAATTTATTACCCCACTTACTAGGGTGTGGAAGTTATGTAATCATACTTGGAATATGATCAAACCAATGACAGTAGGATTCCATGACTCCAAGTAAAGGAATCTAGTGGCTCCATCCCTGAGAGAAAAAAAAGTAAAAAGGAATGAAGGAAGGATCGTCATTTTTTAAGTCAACAGATACGGGACGCCCTTATTTTTAGACCAGAGAATATTTAATTAATCAACTATTATGGACATCATTGGACTCTATCTGAAATGAGTTGTTTACAGACTTGTTCATTATTCAAAATCATGGATGTATTTATATTTCATGAATGGAATTTGGATTCCCCAGATTTTCACCACTAAAAGACCTACATTGTCATTCTAATGTAACTCATGGAAATATCCATGTGCTCAATTCAACATAATTGAAATACCCATATAGACAAAGACTCTACACAACCATTATCATTAAGATAACTCATCCACATAGTCAATTAATCCATGTATTGGTTCTATCCATGTAGTTGATTCACCTAGTTGACCCTTCCACATTCCAAAGCTAGATAGTTAATCTAGGAACTTAGATTATTCACATAGCTGACCACCAATATAGCTGATTTGCAAAGTTTAACATCCAAAAAGCTAATTCATCTATCCAATGCATCCACGTAGCTAATTCTTTTAGTCCATCTAGCCACATAGCCTATTTATGTAGGTAATATAGTTTCATACCTCATTCATATATATAATCATACATGTAGATAATTCATATAGTCGATTAATTCTATTTCCGATTCATCTAGTCGATCCATTCATGTATAGAATTCAAATAGCCTATCTGGCCACGTAGCTAATTGAAATTTCCAATCCATCCACATAACTTAATCATCCATGTGGTTGATTTGAATATCTATGAGAATAAACAACAGATTCTCCACTTGATCACATGTAAACCAACCTGCCACATCAATAAACCAGTTATAGTGCCAACTGACCACTTGACTAACCAATATACAACATGAACAAACCAGTGATCATGACAAAAGACTACACAACTGAAGGACCCCATGACACCCTAAGAGGGGAGGGGTGAATCAGGGTGTCTAATTTTTCTTATAAATTGACAGATCTTGTTCCCACATTGGTAGAAACTAGATTAACATGTATGATGGATATGAGAATAAATAAAACATTCACATGCAAACAGATGACACATCACTTTTTACTTGGTTCACCACTAAGGGCTACGTCTAAGGAGCATACACCGACATGTTGTCGGTCATACCAGATTCCACTATTCTTCACTCGTTGTAGATTATAATGGTTTGGGAATACTCACACTGTCCCAAACTCACTACCTTTACAAATGTTTAGGGATATCCTACTGCGTCCCTTAGGTCACTCTTGTTGACTCCCCCTGGCTCACTGCCCTTGGTGATGTCCCACTCAGTTTATAGACGTGAAGGTCTCTTCAATATATTTTCATTGATGTCTTTGTCTCTGCTTAGCACGAGACGCTTCTTGCATCGATGTCCGGAAATGATGCACTTATATGCACTGAACCACTGATCCAGATAACTAGAATGTGCAAACAGGATACACAAATGATTTCACGCAAAAAATATCCTTTGTGCACAAGTTCTCACTTTTGCGTGCAATAGCTGATTTTCGCGTGGAAAAATATTTTGCGTAATTTCATCTTTTTATGCGCAACCTCTCCCTTTTCGCACAACACCGAATTTTCCATGCAAGCCAGAATTTTTCACGCAGCTCGGACTTTTTCACTTAGCTCAGACTTTTTCCCGTAGCTTCGACTTTTTCACGCATCTCCCTTTATGCAAACCTTTTATGTGCATCAGACCTCAAATCTTCTCTGAGTCTCCAACCATACCGAATGAGGGTAGTCACTTCTTAATTATAGGCTTCTCAGACCCCCATGCGCAAAACCCCCTATGGCACAAAAAACATCTCATTTGGTGTGTAATATGTCACGTAGGTATTGTTTTTCGCGCATATCTCCAGATTTTTCACGCGACCCATGCCTTTTCCATTTTTCGACGTTCTGATTCTAAAACAATATTTGCGCGAAAAACCTTGATCCCCTATTTCGCGAACCATGCTATTTTTCGCGCCCAACTCAAGTATGTCGTGGAAATCCCTCCTTTTTCGCGCACCACTTTCTCTTTACGCGCACCTCCTTTTACCAACCGTCCATGTCTTCATTTTTTGATTTTCAGGCCCAAAAATTTGGCAAACACTGGGAAACGGCGCCACCTTCAATACTGTTGTATGCTTGAACTGTATGATCACTTTGCTAGCACACATTCTGAAGTTCCACTAAGGGTTGACAACAACCACAAACCATACTCCAATTCTTGCATTGAATAAACATGGTTCCAACAAAAACCAGCCTAAAAATGCATAAAAATATAGGTGGTTATATATAATAATTATAAGACCAAAAAAGTGGCCACATAAGGGAAAATATGAGGAAATATAGGGAATGATTTCTAACACCCTCCAACAACCAATACTATTAAAGTAATGGACCGGGATGGTATGGTTTATTACATTGAATTTGAATATAATTATTTTACACTTATCTAATATGTCATATAGATCTAGAAAATTAAGAGGGGAATTATCTCATTATGATTAAACCACGTTAAATATTTTTAATATTGTCTATTTTATTTTCCTATTAATTAAATAAATACGTTATAGGTGTTGCACAAATTGTTAATGTAATTATATAATTTTAAGAAAAGGTAATAAAAATAAATTATTAATTTATCCAAATTATACTCAATATAGTCATTTAGATTCATTCATATATTTTTTAACTTTGGCGATATATAATATATATCTAATACTATGTGAGTGATATTTTGAATCTTTCATTACTTTAAATATTATAAGGGTAATTTTCAAGGGAAAGTGTCCATTAAACATGTCAATTTCATGTGAAATTTGATAACCATTGAATTACATTAATCCAATAATATTGAAAATGAAAAATAAGACCACATCACTTTTTTAACCAATATTAACTTGATTTACCAATTATAGAGGTGACAAATATTACTAGGGTTACTAATCGTATTGGAAAATAATAAAAGGGGGTTATTCTCTAAATTTGAACCTCTTTATTAAAAATAATTAATTAAATTTATCAAATTAAAAATCAAAAAGTTTAATAAATTAATATGAAAATAATTATGAAAAATGTTATGTAACTGCTACTTAGAGAAAATTCAATTTCTCAGAAATTAAATTTTATGAATAAAAATGTTTTTAAAAAATATTCAATAATTAAATTGATTCAAATAAACATAATTGAATTATTAATAATATAATAGAACTAATTTAAGATTGAAATCAGTTTAAAATAAAAGGAACTGTGTAAAACCATGATACCAAAAATATAGTTTTCAATAAAAATTTTATTTTTCACTATTGACTAGAAGATCAATTTTTTTAGAGAAATCCCAAAAATTCACCCTAAGATTATTTTGATATGAAAATTCCTTAAAAAATATTATTTTTATAAAATAAAATTTACATATATTCTAGAATTTAATTATAACATTTTCTCACAAAAAGCTTTAAAATTTATTTTTAATGAAAATGTATTTCTTTGGCAAAAAATAACCTTATAGAAAATTTAGTTCTGATTTTATAATAATTAATCAATTAATTTATATTGTGTAGGTCATTTATATATATTTCATAATTTGGATAATACTATTCATAACCACCAAATCAATGGCTAGGTTATAATAGTCACATTTAAACAAATTTGGCCCTCAAAATTTGATCTTATGTTTGGTAATCAAGGGTTTTACATTTTAAAATTCATTCATGGAATACCCATATCATAAAAAGGATTTATAAAACACAATCTTAAAATCATTTTATGGTATTTATTAAGATCACCACAAAACATGGCTTCCTAATTAAATAACATTAGTGGGAATTAAAAATATTGACATGGAAGAGATACTTAGCACCCAAGGATTATTAAAGTGCGATAGATAAAAAGATAATGAGAAATTAATCCATCACAAGACTGTACATAAGTCATGGTTTAAAATAATAATTATTTTAATGTATGAAAAGTAATCAAATAATATTTTTTTCATGTTTCTCTTCCTAGAGTTGAAATTATCATTTTTTATCCATAAAAATTCCACATGAAAATAAACTTACTTTTTTTATTTCTTTGTCATAAGAACAATCTCATCATTTGGTTATCGATTGACCAATTTGGAGGTCATCTAGTATTCTATTAAATGGATATTCAATGTGAATTTCACTTACATAAATCACTTTTAATGAATCATTATATCCATTATCCATTTCTTTTACCAATATAAAGTAACCAAAACTGAAATGTATATCAGAAGTTATCCAATGTGATAAATCATCATTTAGCCTAAAAAAACTCATATTTTACTTAATCCATTCTATATTTATTTAACCTTACAGATACTGAAAAATATAACTATAAAAAATAAAAAAAAATTAGGAAGATGGTCATTAAATTTACAAAAATAAACTTATCTTTAATCCTTTAAAAAGTGAAAGTTATTGTTACATGTAAATACATTGATCAAATCGTAATAAATTGAATAACCATTGAATATTAGTTTTTTTAAAGAAGTTTGTGTCCTAAATTGGTTTCCCAATTCATGCCCCCGAAGAAATTTATTAAAAATAAGAGTATCATTACAGACTCGAGGTGTAAATGGATTACACCAGCATGGAATAAAAGAGACAACAAATAAAGAATTCAAGACAAACCAGCATCAATATGCATCAATCCAAGATCAATTCCAACCTTCATCATAAACAATTCTAGAACTTAATGAGGATGGAGAGAAAATTTAGAGAGGTAACAATGCATCTGGCCTCCTCACAAGTCAACAAGACAGCAAAACAGAGAAAAAAACCAGATCGAAAGCACACTCAAGCCAGCAGAATAGTGAACGAAAATAGAATCAACTCTACATTAAAGAGAGTCCAAACTGTATACTGAGAGCAAGAAAATGTGTCATGATGAGAAGCATATATCCTAAAAGAATCTCCACTGAAATCCACAAATCCATTCTGCTAAACAGTCTCATAATCGACCTAAACCCATAACTGATGCAGCAAAATCCTCCAAATCCATTAGGGACCATAAAATGAAAACATATGTATCAATACACTCATTGATCGTCATCCATTGGTGGTAACAGAATTCTAAACTACTAGAGAGACTCTAGGAACCAAACCAGAGGCATAAAAAAACCATGTAAAGCAGTTCATAAGCTCTAATGTCACATTTTCAAATCTAGAATAAGAGAAGAGAAGAATACTGAAGATAAAGTCCAAGATTCTAAATGAGAGGTCCAAGAGTAATCAGGATTCCAGAGAAGTAGGTTAAAAAAATCCATATGGAAGACAGTTTATAATCAACAGAAAAATGAAAATGAAGATCCCAAACTAAATAGAAAACTGAAAAAACATCAATGAACCAGTAGACAGAAGTCATTTCCAAGGTATGTCCTTAATAAAAACATGAATAATTTGTATAATTAACTCTTTACATATCTGTTAACTAAATTCCTAAATAATCAAATAGATATCCAAAAATGTAGTAAACATCTTTTTTAGTTACGATGTCATCAACCCACAAAGAATTCTCAAGGTCACCAATACTATCCCATTTTCTTATTTAATTTCAAAATTCCCTTCATCCAAACTAATAACCAGAAACTCAAAATCATGAATTTATTTTTTATTATATTTACCTTATTCATGTTTTCAAAAAAAAATCTCTCCTTAACACAAAATCAAATTTATTTATTATCAGTACCATTCAATATATTCTTTTAAATCCTTAAATAAAATCTATTGCAGTACAACCATTATAAATTTCCTGATTCTTATAACCATAATATCATTGGGAAAAATTAATTATATAACATAATTCTTGAATAAAAATAATGAATAACTTTAATCATTCCACTTCAGTCGTAGTAAAACCATAATCTTGATCATGATACCTTATATTCTTCTTTCTATATTCTATTGAGGCTTGGGGTAGTCATTTTTATTTTATCCATTCCCTTTATAGATGTAGGATTTCACAATGGAATAATATTTCTTTTAAATGAAATCATAATCATTTTTCCTTTCACTGCAACATTATAGAAAACTCTCATTCCATTTATGAATGTTCCTATGTGTTTCTTTCCACAATTATCACTTATGTGAAAATACTTATTTCAATTCTTCCCTTTAGTAATTTTTTCTCTTCCATATTTTTCTTCTATTACATGTCGTTAAGGCCATATTATATAGAGTATCCTTTCTTGGTCTTGAATTTTCATGATATTATATCCCTGTATGATTTTAATTTTTAGGATCCTTGTTGCCTTCAACATATTAGTTAAATCCCATCAATGAGACAACTATTCTTACTCTTTGGATAATGTAAGTAATCCTTATATTTACTTTCATATATTTTAAAGATTAGTTCATTCTTTAAAATATTTTATTCTTCCAATTTTCATAGAACTAATAATTATCTATCCATATCTTCACATTTCTCATAAAAAAATATTTTTAAAATAAATGATCCTCATAATCCATCCATTATATACCCGATCATTCCTCTATGTCCTTTGTGTTCTGAATCACTGACTACTACTATTTTTTATAACCTGAGGGAAGAGAAACTTCCCTAAAAACATTTTCCTTTTCATTACTACCAAAATCAAGAAATATCTTCTCTAAGGAAATTATTCATTGTTCATCAACTAATGGTTTTTAAATTATATTTAATTATTGAGGCATTTTAAGAAATAAATGGGCTAACATTGTTACACTACTTTATAGATCAGAAGGTTAATCCACCTGGGAAATGTATTATCTATAACATGAGTGATTTTTACCAATATAGTAATAATATTTTGATATCTATCTTCCACTATAACTCCAACTTCATTAACAGACCCTAGAGGGAGATACCAAAAAAATATTAATTTCAAAGATATGGTTATATTCTATCTTCTAAGAACGATTTCTAAATAATGGAATACTCTTGATAAGATTACTAATTTTAATTTATAATATTTTAACTACTGAAAAACTTAACTTTAATTGAAATTTTATATATTACTAATATCAAATTCATAATATTTATTCATTAGAAATATTTTCAATGTTTATCATGGGGTTACATTCCCTAATGTATGTCTTTATAAGTCTATTCTCAAGGATTCTACTAAACCTTCTCTGAAACAAGTTGTATTGATCCCAACCCTAGTATCATAAAACTAGTGGTTATATTATATCACTATAACTAGATATAAGTAATCAAATTTTGAATGACTGAAAAGTTCAATATTCTTTGAAAACTACATAAATACATTAATTTAACATTATGTTTTAAAATAATAAAATGCAACATGGTACATTTTTTAAGTACATCTTTATTTTCTCTAGTGTAACTCTATATATAAATTACAAAACATTTCTCAGCATCCTGGATAAAAAAAACATATGGAAGAGGTGACATCATATTCTAATTAAGTGTATGAATATTGTGGAAGCTATAACAAATAAATAAGGGATAATCATTTGGAAAGGTAAATATCTAAAAACACATTCCAATTAATCAATAACATAAGCAAGAATTATAATATGGAATAAATAAATGATGATAAAATAATGTCAAATAAATATTCACCTTATCTTGAAAATTATCCTTGAAAATTATAAATAATAAAATAATCACATGATCATAAATAAATAATCACATAATGAGGGTATTAATAAATTCAGATATCATCAATGCATTGTTGAGACCTCATTCCCAGACATATTATATAAAATGGTAAGTCCTCATCTAATACCAAAGCCAGTTTACCTTATTAGACATTATGATTCATCAAGGGGCTATAGAGGCCCCATCCCCAATCACTTACTAAGTCCAAATAATTCCAAATTTGAAAGGGAAAACATAATAAACATAAAAATTTATTTTAAAACTAGATTATGAAATGTTAATAATTTTTTTAATTAATAAACATAATTATAAAACATCGAAAGCCCCATGGGGAATGTTATAAAAATATTACATTCTATTCAAACTAATCATAAACCATCAAGGTAAATAATAATAGTTATATCATTATAACATATACAAATTATATAATAAGTAAAATTTGGGGTTGTTTTCATTTAGGAATATAAATACAAAAGAATTATTATAAAAAATACTCTTAAGGGAGATAACCTTTTCACTTCGAAAATAACATTAAACAAACAATTAAAATATGAAGGAAATATTTTTATCAAAAATATTCTTGTGGATTTATAATGTAATTTTCAAGTAAATTAATATTCATTATTCTAGGACATTGTTTCATCAGGTATGATTTAAAAAATCATTCCTTCATCAATTTTGTAAAAAAAGTTAAAAAGAAAGTCATTTCTAAAATGTTGAGAAAATTCTTTTTAAAAAATTTTAAAAAGTTAAAAATGGGTAAGATAAATATATTAATTCATCGATTAATAAAAAAAATTATAAAAAATTTATAAAACTTGTATTTGGAAGTAATATATTCCCCATTGGAGGCTTAAATATAAACAATCTTGAATATTGACGAAATTGTGAAATAAACCCTTACCTCGGGTCATATTTTTTTACATGTTTGAATATCCTATATATTAAATATATATTTATTATAAATAACTTCTAGAACCATAATAATATACATAATACCGTATATTACTTACATATAATTTTTTATCACTTATTTATTATCAATTCATTATTGAAATTGTTATTTTGGGTAATAATGACTTTAGTTTTCATGTATGATTTAGTTTGGTGGTTTTAATAAAGATAACGTGATTAAGGTTAAACAATACCTATAATGTTATTGAATATATAAAAATAAAATATCATCATTATATATGTATTTATATTAATCCATAAATTTTATAGATAGAAAATGAATTACACAGTTTATGGAAACGGTAGACTGTATGTATGAATGAACCTTGTTTCCATTTTTTTATTGATGGAAAGAAAGAAAGGTAAATAATTATTTAATATTACATAATTATTATTATATCTCATAAATAATATATATACATAAAATAAATTTTCATTGTCATCTATGTAAAATATAAATGAAAAATGAATCAAGTATCTTTGTGGAGGAGGTAGTCCATACGTACATAGAAGCAATGTTATCATTTCCCAATGTATTTGAAGTTAAGAAGGTAAATAAGATATTATAATTAAATAATTATAGTATTGTTTTAAATATAATATATAAAAATTAAAACCATCACAATTCTTATCCATAAATGATGGTGATTAAAAATGAATTGTATCGTTATTTAGAGATATTAAGTTATACGTACACATGAGAAATACATTCACTTCCCATTTTTGGGAAATAGGGTGGATAATTTTTTGTTAATAATCATTATTAATTTTAATTATAATATAGATACTTATTTTATCATTTATTGATAAATTTATAGATATTAATAAGAGTTAGAAGAAGAAAAAAATTAAAAGAGTTCGGGTGTGACAGTTATATCTTCTTCAAGAGAACTCTTTTAGATTCTTCCTCATGAAACATAGGGTTGGTATATTAGGTACCCCAACACATGAAAAATAAGAATTATTATCTTTAAAATATAAATGTGCTGGGTTTGGTTGATTTATATGGCTCACTGTGGTTTGGATAATTTAGAGAATGGTTCCCTTTTATAATTGGGGGGTGGGGCATTCATGGAAATTCTTCAAAAATTCAACTACAATAAATTCATTTTGATTTCCAAATGCATAAATATTGATAATATTAAAATATAATATGATTAGGGTTCTTAATTATATTATCTAATTAGAAATTGGCATGTTTTTTGTAGGTTTTCACCCTTATCATTTAGTTTGAACCCCTTTTTTATCATTTCGATAATTACAATGATGTTACTTTTTTCTACACTTTAAGGGTTATTAATATTAAAATAAAACCAAAAAAAGACTCATAAATGGACCATGGTTTTTATTTTAAACATGTTACCATTAATTTGGATCAATATTATAATTTTATGTTTTTTAAAACTTTTGATAAAATATTATTTATTATAATATATCATTAATGTCATTTATAACACTATTCATATAATTTGACATTAAATATATAAATATAAATGGAAAATTAAAATATACTTATTTAAAACCAAAATAATATGTATTATATATTTAAAAATTCATGGGAAATATTAAAGTATTCAAATAATATGACTTTTAATATTTTTAAAATCATTTATTATATTTTCCTCTTAATTAAATAAATAGTATATTAGTGTTGCTTAAGAATTTATGGTAATTATATAATTTATAAAAATTTAGAATAATTTTATTTCA
Organism: Viscum album; assembly: GCA_963277665.1. Lineage (NCBI taxonomy): Eukaryota > Viridiplantae > Streptophyta > Magnoliopsida > Santalales > Viscaceae > Viscum > Viscum album. The sequence continues at coordinate 1,025,338,269 of OY728143.1, forward strand.
TGAAAGGAATCACATTAATATAAACTTATACATTTATTTTCATTAATATATTTATACCTATGTGGAATCAAAATGATATTTAAAACTAAGAGAGTTACATTTTTTTACATTCATTACTTTAAATATTTTGAACGTCAATTTCCTAGATATGTTTTCATTAAAAAATTAAATTTCAATCATAAGGTCATAATAGGAAAATTTAATTCATTCAAAAAGAATTAGGATTACATATTATGTTGTTATTACTTATTTTGCACATATATTAAAATGATTTTCCATTTATAGAGCTGACAAATTTTACAAAAGTTGTTGTTCATATTCATAAAAAATAAATGGTACATATTCAAAAAAAATTGAACCTATTCTATGAAAATATGGAATAAATTTTATAAAAATAAATATCTATAAATGGAGTAAATTAAATTTTCAATAATTAACTATATAGAGATGAAACTACTTTTTGATACATTTAAAAAAATCATTTTATGTATAATAAGTTTTTAAACAAAATTCAATCAGGAAATTAATTGCAGCGTTCATAATTGGATTTTTTATAATATAATAGAATAGATTTTATTTTGAAATAAATTTCAAATAAAATGGAAGTTTTTAAATTCATGAAACAGAAAAATTATTTTTTAATAAAAATCATCATTTTCACTATTCATAAGTAAACAAAATTTTTAGAAAATTCCCTAAAAGAATAATGCTAAAATGATATTCTATGATAATTTCAAAATAATTTTTTTTATAAATAAAACTATTATAATATGTCGAAATTAATTATAATATTTTCTCATAAAAATAATTAAAAGTCATTTTTGAAGAAAATGAATTTCTGAATCATAAAATAACATTGCAAAAAAAATTGATCACTTATAGCCTAGAATTTAATAGAAATTTATTATTGAGTTGTTAATTTAAATATATTTAATTATTTGGTTAGTGTTACTCATACCCAATAATTCAAAATCTAGTTTATAACATTCAAATTTTAATAATAACATTTTGTTTCTCATTTAGACTCAGTGTTGCATGTCGTATATGCAATCTAACATAGTTTTCTTTCAAAATATTAGTGTTTTACATATATAATTAATCACATTCAGGTCCAATCAATTCATTAATGATTCTTTTATAAGTTTACTAGTTTTTTTAATAAAATGTTTTCTATAATTTTTTGGATATTCTTATATTTTGAAGAATTGTTTTCAAAGAGAAAATTATGTTATTCTAAGGAAATAATCTATGTAATATTTCAAAGCCAATTTAATCAATGAAAACAACATGTGATGTTATGGTTTAGTTCTAAATTATGTATATGTGTCTCTTAAATATAATCCTATATTATTCTCTCTTATTTTTCTGGGGTAACATATGCCATATTTTCATCTCTCAAATTGTTTTCATTATAAAATTACATTTGATTATGATATGAGCCATTATTATTACACCTAGTTTATTTTCATGGGTAATTCTTATGTTTATTACTTGTGATTTATCTTAATTTTTTGGAATAAATAATCATTAAAATTTAATGATGGTTGTTCCAAGATAGTACTCAAATTTATTTTTTAATTCTTTACACTAATCTGTCATCATATATGGGATTAGGGAATAATCCTAAACCACTATGGGACTTTTTACACCATGTGATATTGTATATGAAGTAATCCATTAATCTTGTTTATGTCATTTTATATAATTATACATAATTTCCTATGATTTCATGATCTTTTGTCACCATGTTCATTATGTTATTATTCCACATTATTACTCTCAGGACTTCTCTTTAGTGTTATCTTATTATACTTTTGACTCACATGTTATTTTTCCTTTTCATGTTTACACCCTTACCTGGACTTTTAGATCACTCATTTTTTTTATGTATTACTTAGGTCACACCATACTATTTTAGGATCTCTAAAGTATTTAAGAACTAATTATGTGGAATATAATAAAGAAGTTTTATTTTATACTTTATTTGATATATTATTGACCCAATCTTCTAATGTTACTTGGATTTATGATCATTTGGTTGTAATTGTAGTGTCTTGAAAAATCCCCAAAGGAGAATGAAATCCCATTAATTCAATAGAAGATTCTAGCCAATTTCCATCAAGGAATTGGGAAAAAATGTGGAGAATACTTAGAGGTTGGAAAAAAGACGAAGTGGTCCACGTACCGGTCCATTATTGATGGTACGCGAACGGTTCAGCAAGATGCCCCCTCTGTGGACCGCTGTCGTTCGCAGAATAGAGGCAGGGACCCACCATAGGTGCGAGGCAAGACGGTCACCAGGCCGGTCCACTGTCAGGAACCGCCCAAGCCGCGAACCACGTCAACTGGCCCGGACCGCATACGTCGTCATTTTCAAAATAGAGGCCGAGCCCTGCACGGCCGCGAAGCACTCCCTAAACCAATTTGGTTCATGGGGAAGGTGCATTCAATGACCCCCGTGAGTTTCGGATTGACCAAGTCATCCATAAACCGGATTCTCGGTAATGTGCCTCCGCAAAAGGTGCCGCCTGACCACAGATACATCTCTTTCCCCACTCTATAAAAGGAGATCAAGGGGGAGAAGAAGGTGATAGAGCAGAGACTGGTGGAAGGATTTTGAAGGAAGGAACTTAGGATTTCGCGAATAGAGAACTTCCAATTCATGAAACAGAATAGATATTAAGATGGAAACGAATTAATAAGGAACTGAAAAAGACAAAACAACTTGGTGAACCACGAACTTAAGAAAAGACCATGATCCATGGCCCCTCCATGGATGAACTTCTCATTAACCAGGGAGTTTGTGCCCCATTTTCAATCGGACGCACCACATAGCACCCTCCTATGTGGGTGAACCCCTAACCAATGAACCCCCAACTGGCGTCGCCCCTGGACATCCCCCGCTCTTGTGGACTCCACCACGTACCAACTTGGTACGCAGGCTAAACCCGAAGCTACATACAACCCTAGTATGCGGGGTGCCTATCAGTTCGTGTACCACCCTAGTACGTGGAAAACCTCTCCAGCTGTGTAGTACCCCCTCCGCAAAGGGCACCACTCCTCATACACCCGTGTGACCCACAAAATCATTCAGTGTTCTCATTCCCCAAGTTAGATAAAATCCTTCCAATCCAGCTCGATCCTTCGCAACCCCCTCATTGGCCCATTCATCAGCCCCGAGACAAGGCCTCCGCCAAAGCCACCAGACCCATATGATGCAACCATCAGGCGCATCAGCGCACCGCCTTGAGTTCACAGACCCACGGTAAGAGAGGGAAAAAGGGGTTCCTCCGGCCCTTGAGCGGATTCCTGAAGCGTTCCTAGATTCACATTCCCACGGTAATGCAGGGTACGAGCCCGGAGTTCCCTCTCTGCCTCTCCACTCAACAGATTGTGGGACCCCTCTTCCATTTCCCTTAAACTCTAGCGGTGAGCACTTTTCCCCTCTTTTGGGAGTGAACTGGGTAGCCTCCTTGGTGTAAGCCCCTAGCCTTTCTTGCAGGAGGTAGTACCCATGCACCTCCATACATCCACGGTGCCAAGAACCAAGATTGGAGATGGACACATGGGTACCATTTCCCTCTCCCTCTGGGATTTTTCACCATCATGCCTCCATCCTGGAGTAAGTCCCAATCCCCACTTTTGGTCCTCCCTATGTGTAAGCCCCACTTTGATTCCCATAGATGAACCTTTCGTGACGTGATTGTCAGGTCTCTACTACCTCTTGTTTCTCACACCGAGCATGACTCACGTGGGCTTAGATTAAGCATCGACTCTGACCCCAACCTCCATAACTACGTGGACGTTGATCCCTGTCTAATAGTTGGGGTACGTAGGAAACCTCCACGAGGTTCAAGCCCACCACCCTGCCATTCTGACCCTCTTCATGTCGGTTCATCCTTTGTCCCACATGACATTAAACTTCACTAACAAACTATGTGGGTTTTGATTGTTGTCTCCTAAACAGGGTATGTAGGATTCCTCCTTGAGGTTCAATCCCAAAATAGGAAACTCTCATGTGTAAGCACTGATCTCAAACCGAACTATGTGGATTCTGATTCCTCTCACGAGGATATGTAGGAAGCCCATATCACATGTTCTATCCAAATGATCAAGTCGTTATCTATCCCCCCTAGATGAAAATAAACTCCAGAGCACCCAGTTATGAGGCTTTAAACCAGCGCCGTCTCAGTGCGTCCAAATTACTCAGAGTCATTAATCCAATGATGGACGATTAACCTCTGGCCTAAATGATTCTGAATCCCTATGTTCTTCCTACCATTGCCAACCAAGACTAATCCATGGATACTGTTCTTGGGTATAAACCAATGATTCTCAAACATATGAACACATCTTAAATCTATAAGAGAGTCCCGGAATAGAAAATAATTCCCCCCAATATGGTGTGATGAGCCCGACTTCCCATACTATAGACCAATGTGAGTTCTTAAGCATCGCTGGACAAATCACCCAGTGAACACCTTCCTTTGGAAATAAGGTCCACGGATCGCTGGATATTAAACAGCTGGGCATTTCGAACTGATTCGAAACAAAAAATGGTGAACCTGATGTGAATCTTTAACCAAGGATGATGGATTCAACCTAATCCCACTCTGTTCCCCCTTATACTCACAAGGAGGTCCATGTAAGGACATTAATTACTCATGGGATCATGAGATGCTACTTTGACCGGTTGTCTATTTATATTTGTTACAATATTTTACAGGTACCAATCAGAACACCCTTCGATCCAGTGGAATCACGGAGAAACTCACAGATGTGTACTTTGAACAATGTAGTGACTGGACTTCCTCACCAATGAAGGACCCTATCACCTACCCAATGTCTTCGACGGTGGGTTTTGGATGTGTTGATCCGAGAGTACCATTTGAATGGTACTCTCCCGATGGTGGAGGTGTCCATGCACGCCCTCCAATCTTCCAAGACCTTCCGGTCGCCTGCCCAGCAGCGGCCGCTAAATAAAATCCATTCGGCTCCTATTACAATCTCAAACTATTTCGGGAGTCTATCCCCAGAACAAGACAATGCGTACCTCCCTTATCTTAGGGAGGCGGATGAGGTCAACACTAAGGACTTCATCCCCGCTGAACGAGGGTTCCGCACAAAGGCCCCCGCTGGAAGGTGTCATCGTGGTTACGCCGCGACTTTATATCCTCACGCTAAGGAGGATATCTCCCCGAGGATCTAGGCCCACGCTCCCCGAGCTTCGGCCCCTCGGACTGCCCGACAACGGTGGCAAACATGCAACCGGGGACCGGTCATCACCCTTGTCCCTGAGAAGGAACTCTGCTACCCAGTCATGGAGATGTATCATGAGCTGGCACATACACTTGTCCGCTCCTCCAAAGTCCGACATCAATACATGGCAGCATCATACAAGCAGGCGCGCATCCCCACCATGCTCCATCAAGCCCGTCACTCACACAGGATAGTACCTACCCGGTAGGTACTTCTCCCTGCCAAGGGTCGTGAAGCCCATCAACTAGACTTGGTGGTGACCCAACGCCTACAGGACGAGATCTTAGAATATGATCCTGATGCCTACCACCCTGATGTGGTGGAGATCAACAAAGCCTACCATCCAGATGTGGAGGTGATTAATAGGCAGGCATGTCTCCCTGCCAACAAAGGCCACCAACTCGATACGTTGGGAAACCAACATATATAGGGATGGCTCCCTGCGGATGTAAGTAAAGTCCACCATCCCGATGTGGCGGCAAACGAAGAGATTAACCGGCATATCCCAGCACAGGGGAAGATTCATTCACCTACCCCGACACAGGAGAATCGTTAGTACCCACAGACCACCAGAGAATCGGAGCACGATATTCCTACTCTGATACCGGAATGGGACTTAATACCCATTCCATCCAAAGATGTCTCTTTGCATATCCTGGAAATGATGGAGGAGAAGGTATCGATCCCATATCATATTTTGCAGACTTTCCATAATGTAATTGTATCAGCGGCAACAACATGGACTTGGGCCCGTGAGCCCATCTCTCTAATTGAGGCGACTCATCTAAGAGACGAGATAGCCGCCTTGAATCAGATCTGCATCCCTACTTCCACCCATGAGGGTCGTCGGCCATATTCTGTGACGCAAGGCAAACTAGATTGAGCAGCTTCACTCTTTCCAACTGGGGGACACCCGTCCATCACGGTGGATGCTCCAGAGTAGGCATATATCCCTGTAAAAAGTTAAGATGTTCATCTGTAAATCCCGGCATCATCATAGGACCCAATTAGAAAGGGACCCAAAAGTGAAGGCCGTTATCAATAGAAGACGGTCCCCGCTACCCATAAGAAAGTCTCCCAAATGCGCCGAAGGCAGTCAGAAAATAAAGAGGGGGTCTATGACTCCACTCTGCTGGAAGCTGGGGTTCCTAATGCCTCTAAGAACATATCGAAGGATCAAAACCCTTCCCAACCATTACCATATTATGGGAGTGGCAGTAGCATTTGAGAAGGCCCTCCCCGTAATGTTGCTACCAGCAGCTCTGAAGGCCCTCCCCAGAACATTCACGGGGGCCTCCCCCATGGGAATATAATGATCGATCTAAAGAGATTCTCTTTTGATACGAGTCACAGAAGCCCTCCACGTGACCAGAATATCAAGCAGCAAGAAGGCCCTACACTTGCTGCAGTCCACCCAGAAGGTTTTACCCGAGGTATACACTGCAAACACTCTCCGTGCAGTGGGAGCACAAATTATGATAGTAGTCCTCGCTATCGTAATAGAAACTACGGAGTCCCTCCCCATTGTGACGTCTGATCATGACAAGAAGGCCCTCCCATTATCGTGGCCTACCCTAATGGTCCTCCCCATGGGTTATGTTGCAACGACACTCCGTGCATCCGGGCATCAGATCACATTGGTAGTCCTCAACACTTTGATAATGGAGGTCCTCCTCGTAGAGACGTCATTCAATGAGAAGGCCCTCCCCTTGTTGTGGTACATTCTGAAGGCCCTCACCAGGTTGTACCCCACAGACATTCTCCCTGTGACCACTGTGATGGTAGTCCTTGCCACCATGGCCTCCATTACAAAGGTCATCCCCACGATGGCCCTAAGCAATAAGAAGGTCCTCCCCTTGTCGCAGTGTATCTTGAAGGTTCTCCACAGGATATAGATCAAAAGTCAAACCATGATGGTCATCCTCACCATGATGGAAGTTGTTGCGAAGGCCCTCCCCATAATAATGCTACGCATCCAGAAGGTCCTCCCCTCGCTATGACATGCCTTGGAGATCCTCCCTGCACTGCAAAAGTCCTCTATGAAGTGAGGTGTCAAGTAGTAATGGTATCCCTCGCCATTAAAACACGGAAAGCAGAGACCCTCCCCGCATAGACACCGATCAACGAGAAGTCCCTCCCCATGTTGCGGTACATTCTGAAGGCCCTCCCCAAGGTGTACCCCAGAGGTTATCTCCCTACGGTAGCTGTGATGGCATTCCTCGCCATTGCGGATGCCATTTTGAAGGTCCTAACCACAGTGACAAATCATATAGACATGAAGGTCCTCCCCCTGATGAATCAAGAACAAAATAGCCTTCATATTTCGAGGCACTCAAAAGGACGGGATCGAGAATGTCAGATTCCCAGCTAGTTTCCAATGACACCCTTCTTCGATCAGGAGGCGGTCCAGGGCTGCGTTCATCTTCAGAACCACCCCAGAATCACCCATATGATAATTCAACACCTATTTTCCCTACTGCCTTCGACCACGCTATCATTGAGAATCTCAGTTGAGCCGACCAGGTAGAGGAATCACTGGCGAAGGAGTGTGATGACATGTTGCTCTTGAGGAAACGACTATCCAGAGATGATATCCCAGTTATGTTTTGGCCCACGGCCCCCTCTCAATTGGACATACCCAGAAAGTTGTTATAAGAATGTACGCATGACATCCACTCCAATATATGGACAACCCTCCGCCAGCTGAAATCAAGCTTGCTTCCCTACGATGGTTATTTAGATCACGTCTAGACAATAGGAGACCTCCTGCATCACTTCGACCTGGAATCTCTTCCTTCAGCGCGGCGACCGCAACCTGAGAGGCATAAAGGAAACATGGAGTCATCATGCCTCCATGAACTGCACCAGTTGTGCCGCCTCATTGGAGACGCTCTGACGGGAGTCCAAATCAGATGATGGGGACAACATGGAGCTCTGTATTTCACTTCGCTCCCCTCCCAGAAGAACTCGTTCGGCGTAGTATATTTCAATGTAGTCAAGGCAAGACAGCGATTGAGTGGTCTCCCTATTTGGGAAAGGCGACACACCCAGAAGTGACATGCCTTGAGTAAGTCTTAGAAGTGTTAGGCATGGTGGGAAAATCCATTCACAATCTCTTGAATCAGGCCACCGAAAGCATACGACATGCCTTTTTCCTAAGAGAGGCCAATCAGCAATCATTGCTTGCCTCCCCAGAGGGGATTGATTCAAAGATGAACTCGGTATCAGATCTAGTTCTCCCCTGAATGGGGGTACACAAGATCAAGCAAGTAGCGATAGCTGTAGCCGCTGCTGCAATCCAGGGTCAACCCCAGCCTACAGGGTTGGGGAAATTTTTTACAACAAATTCCCCCATAAGACCAATTAAAAAGGGAAGAGACTCAATGTCCATGGAATGGAGCCAACCCCATCCCTCAGGGATGGGGGCATTTTTACCACCTCAACAATAACCTCCCCCAAGAGAATCAGTATTCTTTCATCTAGGTAAGGAAGTCGAAAGAGGATGTTCCTGCCCTATATCATACTATGAATCATCACCCCCTTCAAGAGGGAGGCGTACCATAAAGTCACATCAAAGAACTCTACGTGTCACCCTTCTTCAAGGAGTCCGAAAGCAGTCCCAGGAAAGGAAAGGGAGGACTAGTAAATGGCGCGTGAGATCCTCTTCCTATTTGGAAGATGACATCTCCTCCACCCCGCGATATGCATTCATCAATGTCATATAGGTTAACCCCACAGGTGACACCAGAGATGATGCAAATCCGGATGGATCGGGAGGCCATCGTTCTAGTCAGGCTGTGACTCACAATGAACCATCTGGTGTGCACACCTGGAACCAAAGGGCCTCCCTAAATATGGCCACCCTTTTAGCTAACCCTCCTCCTCTTACCCTGCGATCTTACAACAAATATAAGAACAAATGATAGGGTAACCTTAACCCGCATCCTTCTTTCAATAAAAACGAGCCACTTATGCTCGAAGAGAGATTCGCTCGACATGAAAAGGAAATGAAAGAATTGGTGGGGCTTAACATTGAGCTACATCGGAGGAACCATCTTATTGAAAGCACTCCCCAAGAAGAGCCACACCTAGCGCTCCCAGCAAGTGCACCTCAAGGACCAAGGCTTGCCTCGGCAGACGAAGCACGGTCAGGGCCCCCGCCCAATGAGGCACCCGGTCCGTCCAACTACCTAAACATGGATTTGGGTGAATACCAAGACTTCCCTCTACTCAAGACAAAACCGGAGCAAATATTTCTAAACCCTCTGAAGGTGTCACAAAAGGAATACACACCCTTGGTGCTGGCCAAGCTGGATCCTCAACCAATGCCTCGGGCTACACCCGCCCAAGACTGGGCCCAACAGTATGTAAAACAGGGACTCACCCACACCATTGAGGCACTGACAGCTCGATTGGAAGCAATGGAAGGTTGACACGCTCCGATACAGCCAGAGAAAAAGCCCTACCCATATTGGGTGAGCAACACGCCTCCTCTACCCCATTATGGGAGCCCTGTAATCCCTAATTTCAATGGATCTGGCGATCTGGAAGAGAATTTGATGCACTGCGTGTCTTATTGTGACCCTATGATGGGAACTCCAGAACAACAAGAAGTAGTGAAACCGAGATGCCTCGTCCGAACCTTGCATGGATCTGCCTTCGTCTAGTATACGAGTCTGCCATCCCAGTCAATAAAAATGTGGGAAGACCTTCGGTAGCAGTTCCTGTTCCACTTTAGCTTGACGTTGCCTAAAAAAATAGTCAACGACCTCATGAATTGAAAAAAGAGGGAGAACAAGAGGGTCTCGGATTTTATCTCCAAATGGAAGGTTTTGACTTACTCTCTGATCAGGCCAATGCCCCAAGATGAGATACTGGCCATATGCATCGATAACCTTCGAGATGAGCTGCGAACACCGCTCAAACAGGTGGAGTGCACCACTGGATTCCCCAATCTCTCTTCAATTTCACAGATAATTAAAGACTCCCTGCAGTGGACCAATCTAAAGTCCTAAATAGCCTCATAGGCTCCTGCAAAGCAAATAGTTAGAGCTGAGGTGTCCTCTGTCACACTCAAGCTGGCCCATATGCCTTCTCTATTGCCTAGGCCTCCACCAAATCATTAAGGGTCCCCTATATATCAGTGGGCAACTCCATCCAAGCAAGAAGATCAGGAGGATCGAATCGGAACCAGTTCAAGGAACGGAGACACAAAGTATACTCATTCGGAGAGGACCAAGTCCACGGCTATTTCATCGCCACTATGAATTGCAACTTGCTCCGCCTCCCGGAAGCAAGGAAGCTTGAAGAAGTCGTCCATGATGAAAGGCTGGATTATTTTCCCTACCATCGAATGTTAGGGAATAGTATCCTGAAATTATTCATCTTCAATGACCTCCTGCAAATGATGGTAGACTCCGGGTAGGTCGAACTGGGACCACCCCCGCACATGTGACGTATATTTCTACCAGTAACTCCGAAAAAGGGGAGGAGTGGCAGGAAGTCACCAGCAAGAAGGGGCAGAAATTTGATGACTGGATGACTCTGAAGACTATCAACCAAGCTCAGGGCATACTCCAACTTCAATTAAAGCAGCTGGTGTTGCTGCCAATAGCCCCTAATGTCGCATAGCCAAAAATATCTACTTCACAACCCTCCACGAGCCGGTCATCCATGCATAATCGAAAAGGTAGGAGACAAGCGCAAGAGGAGTAGTCTGCATCGAGGCCGAAGTGAGCCCCGAAACTGTAGGATTTTATGCCCCCAAACTTGGCGCCATGGGCACCGACCCACCAAAAGGCACCATCAGGGACAACCGACCAGGTTGACCTGTCACAGGACGAGGAACTAATCTTTGGATCCATAAACATCATCCATCTAATGGAATCGTTCCCTGACGAAGGGTATGGTTACGAACCCAAGTTCCCGACACAAGGGGCCGAGAGGAGGAATCACAGAAGTAGGGGATACCAGGGGAGACGCAGTGACGATCGAATCCAAACCTATGGTTTTACCACTGCCCATACCATTAATATCGTGGAAACCTGTGGGAGATCCCTTCAACAGACTCAACAGGAGAAAGAATATCCATTCACCTTCACTAGAGTCCTCTCTACCCCTATCATTTTGTGGTACCCATCAGAGGAGGAACAAGTGTCTAGATTCCAAGTGTGCACAAACAGATCGGTCGGGCTCAGTCCCCAGAACGTGGGAACACAGTCATCCTCTAACCCCGCGGCCGGTCCTTCCTCATCACATATTCCATCTCCCATGATGCCTGCTAAAACACTCCTGCCAATGGAGAAGCGCCGACCGCTGGAGCAGAAGTACAATATCCTTAAGCAGCCGGTGTCGGTACCAGCCAAACTTTCAATCCTGGACGCCATGAGATTGTCAGCAGATCTCTAGGAGGATTTTATTGAAGCATTTCTCATCCCCAAGAAGTTTCAAGCAGAGGTAGTTGCTGCCATGATTTACCAGACTGAGACTGGCCCGGCTGAGTGAAATGCGGTGATTTGCTTCACCGATCATGATGAAGATTCCATCATGCAAGGGCGTATCAAACCACTAAATGTGTCTAACACAGTAAATGATGTTGAGATCCACAATGTATTTATTGACAACGGCTCTAGAGTTAACCCCCTTCCCCTACGGACACTCCGCAGTTTGGGCTACAGTGGGGATGACCTAATCCCATCAACCACAAATCTGTTGGGTTACGATAAGATTGAACGGAAGACAATGGAAAAAATGAAGCTAAACCCCATTTTGGTGACCTTGTGGCCTACTCAGAATTCCTGGTGGTCTAGTAGAACACATCATTCAATGCCCTGCTTGAAAGGATGTGGATCCATAAGAACATGGTCATTACTTCATCCTACCACCAGAGTATCATGTATTGTGTCAATGGACATAGTGGGACATTGCACACTGAAAATGCCCCTTCCGAACTCTCTAAGTCACAATACATTAATGCCATGTTTTATGAGAAAAAGAAAAAAGAATCCTTCGCTCGATGGTATTGACTGGATCCTCACTCCATATAGTCTGGAAATGGTTCCTGATTACCCCCTCAGGCATCTTGGCAGAGACTACGTACTTCCCATCAACCATGTTGAGAGCAGGGGTTCAATCCCGGACACACACTCTGCTATCCTCGTGACATCAGCTATAATGGTCGAGCATGACAATGCGGAAATGACCGCTGACCCTCAATTTGGGGGTGTATACTTGAGCGAGGACGCCCACAATGCCTTGCCTCTAGACTCCCAAGAGCCCGTGACAAGAACTCTCCCCCCATTGGATCAAGGAGATGAGAATGAGGAGGAAGAACAAGAGGAAGATCTCAGGGATGCACCTCAAACATTTGAGGAAGGTATCTCCACCACTGTGGATGAGCTCAGGGAAATAAACCTGGGTACTGAGGAAGACCCAAGGACCCCTCTCATTAGTACAGCCATGCCTCCCGAGGAGCACGAGGTATATACCTCTTTCCTGGGGAAACCTCGAGATGTTTTTTTCTCGGAATTACACAGAAATTCCGGGACATGATCTCGAAGTGGAAACACACCATTTAGGTCTACCAGAAGACCACCAGGGCTATAAACAAACCGCCAGAAGGATGCACCTCACACATGCATCCAAAATAGAGGCTGAAGTGGATAATATTATTAAGTCAGGCTTCATTCTAGAGATTTAGTACCCCATCTGTTTCCCAACATTGTCCCCATCAAGAAAAAGAATGTAAAAATCCACATCTATATCGATTTCAAAGATCTAAATCCGTATTTCCAAAAAGATTATTTCCCGGTCCCGATTACCGAGTTATTAATCGATAAAATGGTCGGGTATGGGAGGGAACATATGTTATTCACAACTTCTACTCCAATGGAGGATATTCCCTAATCTCCATGGATGGGAAGTTCACCACCGCTCCTACGAATGTGATATTTCTGAAGAAGTATTTTGCATAACCAAAAGAAGTTTTCATCCGAGATGTAGGATGTTAAATATCCCAGCCTCGAAGGTCCAAAATCTATGACCCTAATCTAAGAGTACCATGTCCTCACCGCATTATGTTAAACTACATGGATTTCATAGAACTATGTACGACTTGATTTCTACCTTTGCTGGATACCTAGTGACTCCAGTGTCCCCCATCCTGTCCCAGCCACCCTTGAATAAAATTAAAAAAAGGCTTTTTTCCCCCGTGTACGGACCAACCCTGCACAGGGTGTATTCCCCGTCCTCACCTCATGACGTTAAACTACACGGACATCACAGAACTACGTAAGGCTTGATTCCTGCCCTTGAGGGATACGTAGTAACTCCATGATCCCCCATACTAGCCCAGCAATTCCCAAATAATATTAAAAAAAATGCTCTCTTCCCCCATGTACGGAACGGACCTGCACGGGGTGTATTTCTTGTCCTCACTGCACAACGTTAAACTGCACAGATTTCAGGGAACTATGTACAGCTTGATTCCTTCCTTTTTAGGATACATAGCGATGCCAGGGTCCCCCATCCTAGCCCAGCCATCCCCCAATAAAATTAAAAAAATTACCTCTCCCCCCGTGTAGAGACAAACCCTACACGAGGTTTATTATCTTCTAAAGAACTACGTATGGATTGATTCCTACCCTCGTAGGATACGTTTTGATGCCAGGATCCCCCATCCTGGCCTAGACTTCCCCAAATAATGTTAATAATGCCCTTTTCCCATGTGTACAGACCAAACCTTCATGGGGTGTATTCCACTTCCTAACCACACGACGTTAAACTGCACGGATAAGAAAGATTAAAAAATTCCTTCTTCCCCCTGTGTACGAACCAACCCTGCATGGGGTGTACCCATTTCAGATAATTACGTGTGGATTTATTATTTCCCTCACAGGATACATAGAAACGTCGGGATCTTATATCCTATCCCAGCTGCCGAGGAAATAAAACACAGGTATATATACCTCTCGTCCTTACCGCATGACGTTAAATTGCACGGAATCCCTTTTTCATGTTAGTTCACCTTTATCCTCACCGCACGACGATAAACTGCACAGACTTTGTTGCGACCCACCCAAGATATACGGTGAAATGAGATGGGAATACTCCATGTGCATTTGGACACATCCTCTCCATTCATCAGACTCTATGACCCGGTCATTTGCGGATCTTAATAACCATTCATGGCCATCGGATGTGGAATGTTATCGACCCGTGGACACCTTTGCATGACTATGCATACCATGCCCTTAGAAGTTCTGTATATTTTTATCCCCTGGCCCATCTACCAAAGGCAAGATCTCCTCAGGCGATACTCTTCCTAACTCCGTAAGCCTACTGGCCTAAGATCCCCCAAATCATATCTACCGATCCAAAATTTATGGAGCAGTGGTTTATTAGTTCATTCCCCTCTCACATTCAAACATTCACAAGATATCCCTACCTGGTTAGCCTATGTATCTGCACGTGGTTCTCATGATGACCTGCACCAACAAACATCAAGCCAGGGCTAGGCTACTCTGACTCAACAGACAATTACGGTGAAGAAGTTTCTTGTATGCTTGCACACCATTATCCCCATATGCCGAACTCTGTGATATGATCAATCCTAGTTTTTCATAATCATCCATGGTCAACATAAGTAGAAAGTAATCAACCTATGGACACCTTTGTATGACTATGCATACCATGCCCTCAGCGGCTCTACATATTGATAGCCCCTGGACCGTCTACCAAAGGCAAGATTTCCTCAGGCGATGTTCTTCCTAGCTCCGTACGTTTACCGGCCTCAGAGCCCCCATACCACATCTCCTGATCCGGGAAACCTCAGAGTTACACTTTACACCCTCCACCCCCACCCTGTTCAGAGTATATTAGAGCATGATAACTCGGTTATCCTTCAAGTGACTACAGCAATAGTCACCCAATGGTCCGAGCTCTATGACCGTTAAACTAAGAGTACTTCATCCTTACCGCATGATGTTACATGGCATAGAGTGAAGGTACACCCCCATGTGCATGATAAATCAGCGTAGGGAACTCTATGAGCTTTAACAGCAACCAAGGATGAATATCCCCGACATGTCTAGATATTTCCTTACCAAATGACACACTTCGTGGCCCGGTCAATCACAAATCCTCATAATCATTCATGTCCATCGGAAGTGTAAATTTATCGACCCGTGGACACCTTGGCATTACTATTCATACCATTCCCTCAGTGGCTCTGAATATTGATAGCCCATGGCCCGTCTACCAAAGGAAATATTTCTTCGGGTGACACCCTTCCACGCTAAGTACGCTTACCGGCCTCAGAGCCCCTCTATCTTCTCCCATGATCCAAGAAGCCCCAAAACCAAAATTTACACCATCAACCCCTCTCCAAGTCTTGGTCATGCCGAGATGTTCAAGCCCAGTTACATTCTGATCAAGAGCGGCCATTGTAACCTCATCCTTACCGCATGACGATTAAAACTGCATGGAAAATGTCTTTTCCACTTGGCGTGAGACTGCAAAGACCAAGCCTTAATCATCCAGAGAAATGCCTCCAATCACAATAATTTTCACAGAATTTAAGAATGCCCCCCCGTCCTCACTGCACGCTGTTATACTGCACAGTATCTTTAATAATTCTCCTCATCTTTACCGCATGTCGTTAAACTGCATGGAAACCGTCCTTACCACATGACATTAAACTACATGTAATTTAAAATGCCTCCCTTTCCTCGCTGCATGACGTTAAACTGCATGGATTTGATAATAATAACAATGCCCTTCATCCTTGCCACATGACGTTAAACTGAACAGTAAAACCTGTCATGGGTTCAGTAAGGAACAGAGGCTTTCCTTTGTCCCTCAGTGCACAGGCCAAACCTATACAAACCACCATCTCACACCAGCATGAGAAGGGATGACTTCATCCATTCCTGGGAAGTTTAGCCTAGATGTTTCTCCTGTATCCAGGAACCGTCCTTTCATAAACCATACATTGTACTCGTAAGGAGGCGAACTCTTGTAAGCCACCCCCGGTGGT
The DNA here is from genome assembly GCA_963277665.1 of Viscum album. Classification (NCBI taxonomy): domain Eukaryota; kingdom Viridiplantae; phylum Streptophyta; class Magnoliopsida; order Santalales; family Viscaceae; genus Viscum; species Viscum album. Next base: position 1,025,354,563 of record OY728143.1, read on the forward strand.
CCCGAATCTCATCTTCCCTGAAGTTGCTCAGCTATCGGGAGAATACAATCATTGACCTAAGGACACCTTTGTATGACTATGCATACCATTCCCTCAGTGGCTCTTCATATTGATCGCCCCTGGCCCATCTACCAAAGGAAATATTTCCTTAGTTAATGCTTCTCTCCATACACCTCTTGGCCTCTGAGCCCCCATGTCCATCCCGGGATTCAGAAATCCTTTGAGTTACAATTTACCAACCTCTTTCACAACCCTTCCTAAATTTGGTTAAACGTCTCTGATGAGATTACCGAGAACCAGGAGAAGCAATTCCATTCTAAATAATGTCCCACCTGAATGACTTTAAACTGTGCCAAGCTCCAACCACCCTTCACGCTAGATAAATGTGTAGGACAGGGACCCTGCACCCACACTCCTGAATAATACAGATGTTCTTAAACCCTTTCATACGTCACACACCCTTTCCGAGCCACCCCTGGTGGATTTCATAAATTTCCGAGCCACCTATGGAGGTTTCCATAAGCCGAACATCCGTGAAGTCCTCAGGCCATCAGAAATGGATATTCATTGACTTAAGAACAAATTTTCACGGCTATTCATACCATGCCTTTAGCGGCTCTGCATATTGATCACCCCTGGCCCATCTAAAAAAGGATAGTCTTCCTTAGGCGATGCTCTTCCTACCTCTACACGCCGATACGACTCCCATGCCTTGAGACATGCCCTACATGTCATTCAAATCTAAACATGTTCCCCCCACGTGTGTCTGAAGGGTATTGGGACATCTTTTAATCAACAAAATCTCATTGGGGCTCCCACCCTAGCATATCTGGTCAAATATGTTCGACCTAAAACATCAGTAATGATAGTCTTGTAGGTGGGACTTTAAAACACTCACAAAAAGATGTGCCAGGCCTGTTAGGCCGAAAACCCGAAAAGGGAGACCAAAGAAAAAGTCGATCCATACCTGCTGGGTCCATACCAAATGGGCCCTGGAAAAATTATTGTATTGATAGAAAAGATGAAAAGTTTTTAGGGTTTTTCATCAAAACCTTAGAAAATGTTGAATTGTGCTCGCTGAGTCCCTTGGCCCAGGTACAATTTAGAGCATTTTCAAATCACTCATCGATTTTCAGGACCACTCTACATCGGAATAGCCTCCACACTATTCTGATCGAACCACATTCCAATGGTAGGAATTTTTTGGGTCCTAAAAAATCCAAAAAGGAGAATGATAATCCCCTTAATTCAAGAGAGGATTCTACCCAATTTCCCTCAAGGAATTGGGAAAAATGTAGAGAATACTCAAAGTTTGGCAAAAGATGAAACGGTCTGCATACTGGTCCATTATTGATGGTACGTGGCTGGTTCAGCAAGACGCCCCCTCTGCGGACTGCTGTTATTCATGGAATAGAGGTGGGGACCCTCCATGGGTGCAAAGTAGGACGAGCGCCAGGCCGGTCCACCGTCACGAACTTCCCCAGCCGCGAACCACGTCAATCGGCCCAGACCACGTACGTCGTCGTTCGCAGAACCGAAGCGGAGCCCTGTGCGGCCCAGAATCACTCCCCGAACCAATTTGGTTCGTGTGTAAGGTGCATTCAATTCCCCCTGCAAGTTACGGATTGACCAAGCCATCCATAAACCGGGTTTCCAGTCATGGGCCTCCACAAAATATGTCACATGACTACAGATACATCTCTTTCCCCACACTATAAAAGGAGATCGAGGGGGATAAGAATAAGATAGAGAAGAGATGGGTGGAAGGATTTCAGAGGAAGGAGTTTAGGATTTCTCAAACAGTGAAGATCCAATTTGCGAGCCAGAATAGGTATGAAGCTGGAAACAAATTAATAAGGATCCGAAAAACGCATAACAACATGGTGAACCGTGAACTTAAAATCACAAAAAAAGAAGACCGCGAACCATGTCCCCTCCCCAGATGCACTTCCCACTGACCAGGGAGTTTATGACCCTTTTTCGATCTGACACACCACGTAGCACCCTCCTACGTGGACGAAGCTCTGACCGAAGAACCCCCGACGGGAGTCACCCCTGGCCACCGCCACTCGCACGGACTCCACTACGTAACAACTTGGTACACCGGCTGAACCTGAAGCCACGTACCGCCCTGGTACGCGGGATACCAATCAGTCCGCGTACCACCCTGGTATGCAGATGACCTCTCCAGCTACGTAGCACCCCCATACGTGAAGGGATCCACTCCTAATACACCCATGTGGCATTCCAAATGCATCAGTGTTCTCATTCCCCAAGTCAGATAAAATCCTTCCAATACAACCTGATCTTTGCAACCCCCTCATTGGCCCGTTCCTCAGCCCCGAGCCAAGGCCTCCACAAAAGCCACCAGACTAGTATGATAAAAACTTCTGGCACATCAGTGTGCCGCCTTGATTTCACATACCCATGGTAAGTGAGGGAAAAGGGGTTGCTCCATCCATTGAGCAGATTCCCGAAGCGTTCTTGGGATCACATTCCCAAGGTAATGCAGGGTCCGAGCTCGGAGTCCCCTTTCTGCCTCTCCACTCACCAGATTGGGGGACCCTGATTCCATTTCCCTTTAACTCTAGCAGTGAGAAATTTCCCCCTCTTCTAAGAGTGAAGAGGGTAGCCTCCGTGGTGTAAGCCCCTAGCCTTTCTTGCAGGAGGTATCACTCATGCACCTCCGTACTTCCCCAGTGCCAAGAACCTAGAGAGGAGATGGACAGAGGGGTACCCTTTCCCTCTCCCTCTGTGATTTTTCACCACCGGGCCTCCATCCTGGAGGAAGTCCCAATCCCCACTTATTGAGTTGCCCTATGTGTAATCCCCACTTCGCTTCCCACGGATGCACCTTTCACGACGTGATATTCAGGTCTCTGCTGCCACTTGTTTCTCACACCAAGCATGACTCATGTGGGCTTAGAGTAAGCATCGACCCTGACCCCAACCTCCAAAATTACATGGAATTTGATCCTTGTCTCCTAGGCGGGGTACGTAGGAAGCCTCCACGATGTTCAATCCCACCACCCGGCTGTTCCGACCCTCTTTATGTTGGTTCATCCTTCGTCCCTCATGACGTTAAACTGCACTAACGAACTACGTGGGTTTTGATCCCTGTCTCCTAAGCAGAGTACATAGGACTCCTCCTTGAGGTTCAATCCCAAAAACAAGAAACTCTCACATGTAATCCCTGATCTCGAACTGAAATAAATGGATTCTAATTTATCTCATGAGGATACGTAGGAAGCCCGCATCACGGGTTTGATCCAAACGATCAAGTCGTTATCTGTCCCCCCTGGATGACAATAAACTCCAGAGCACCTTGTTGTGAGGCTTTAGACCAACGTCGTCTCAGTGAGTCCAAATACCTCGGAGTCATTAACCCAATGAGGGATGGTAAACCTCGAGCCTAAATGATTCTGAATCCCTATGTTCAGCTGACCATTTCTAACCAGGAGTAAACCGTTGATACTATGCGTGGGTATAAACCAATGATTCACGAACATATGAACATGTCTCAAATATATAAGAGAGTGCCAGAATTGGGTATAATTCCCCCCAAAAGGGTGTGATTAGCCTGACCTCCCATCCTCTCAACCAATGTGAGTTCTTAAGCATCGCTGGACAAATCACCCAGCGAACGCATGCCTTTCGAAGGTAGGTCCATGTATCGCTGGATATGGAACCGTTGGGCATTTCGAACCAATTCGAAACATTAATTAATAGATGTATTGATTAAAAATTATGTAAAAATATGTTTATAAGGTTTTGGTTTCTATATTTAATTTATTACATGCATCATTTTTCTCGAACCCTTAAACCAAACCTTTTTATTTCTCTAAAATAAATATCTACATAATTTTTCTTTTTATATCATTTCTTATTCTTCCTTGATAATAGGGGAACATTTTATATAGATTGAAACTCAAATAAAAATATATTTTATAAATTTCCAAAATCTATAAAAAAAATTAATCTCTTTTTATTTTGCAATTTTTTTGGATTAGATTACCACATGCCGATTTCCTTTATTCTGGGTTTCATGAGTCACTTCTCATTGTACCCTTAAGGTGTAATAGGCTTCCTTGATTCCATAGATTTTAGAAACAAATGACCATTAAAATAATTATAATATATTTTAAAATTTCTTTCTTGTTTATTTTGTTATTTATATATTAATAATCATTATGTAATGAAACATACATACTGAACTTTTCCCACTTTTTATAACAATTACACTTACTTGTTTGCGCATTCTCCCATTTATAACTATATGAGAAGTATGATTTGGAGATTATCCAAAACTCAAATTCCTTTATGGATATCATGAATGTATTTTCATGAGTTTCAACTATAATCTCCGTATGAGCATGCACCACAAAAGAGTTCCCTTTATTTTTTAGGAACTACACCTCAGAAATTAGAATTCACTCTTCGGTGGTTATTACCTAGACTTCATTAACCTCAATGTGGTTTTATTATTCTGAAACACAGTACCATTTCCAGTATAAGGATTCATTGTTGTTCGTCATTCTTATTCATAAAAAATGACTTATTCTTTAGGTTCTTTAGTCCCATTGACCATTTCTTTCACTATTTCTGCAAGAAATCAAGGATCGGTGCATGTTATTCCAATTTGATCTTGAGGTCTACTTCCATTTTTTAGTTTCCCAAATTTTGAAATTTGAGTTTTCAATAACTTATTTAATTTATTATGTAAATTCCCCCTAATAATTCATATACAGCTTTTGGTTATGAATAACCACATTCTCTTTCTTTCTTATATCCCTCCATTTTTTATATTCATTAAGGTTTCCTCGAGAATAACCTATGGGTTAACACTCTCTAAAAAATCACCACCTTTATTATTATCATCATAAATTTTTTATCAATAAATAATATCAACTAATTCATATTAACTATAGTCCCTACAATCACCAACATCTCCCTCCTTAAACTCATCTCAAATTCCAACATTATGAGATAACATATTTTTTATATTGAATAATTTTCAGTGTAATTTTATATTAATATTATCACATTTGAAATAATTATTCATAATTTCCTTAGAACCACCATCATCAAAAAAGATTAATAAAAGGTAGTGATATGTCCTCCAATTCTACATGAGAAACAAGAAACTAGAAGTTTTGTATTTAATGATAATTTTCACCTATTATTCTTATAGGAATGAAAGCCCATCACACCATCAATATCATCACCATCTAGATCATCGTTAATAGAAAGAGTCATTATTTCCTTGAATAAAACTTCATGTGAGTTCTCTATTACTATGGTATAATTATCTTCATTTATCAATTCAAATTAATCAATATTACTATGAATTTTGTTTTAAGGTAAATTTATTTCATTACTCAATATCAAATGAATTATAAACAAATGCTTATTCTAAAGAAAAAGTAGTATAGAATTCACTAACCATCATGTGTAGGATAAAAGAATCTATATGATATTTTTATATATTAATAATAGATAATTTTTGTGTCTAAGATAATAAAAGACTACAAATGATATATGATACAGTAAGAATCCAACATTGAAAAAAATAGAATCTTTTAAACTATTTGCATTATTTTTAATAAGGATGATTACATGGAGATTTAATAACTTGGAGATGATTATATTTTTCTTGGATACTAATGTAAAATTTATTAATAAATTTCTTTATTAAAAGGAATAAAAACATTATTGAAATCCATGAAGTCAATGCTGTGAAAAATTAGTAGAAAATTTAGTAAAATAACGATAAAACTAAGGTTCAGAGTGATGAGAATTTTAGCAGCTCGAGGGGGAAATAAGATATTGTTAATTCTAAAAAAGTTAGTAATGCTTAAAAATATAGAGTTAGATCATTAAATTATAGTAAGTTGATAAGTATGGATGAAATAAATTTAAACAATATCATTAGTGACCAAATAGTTAATGTCAATATAAATAGAATGAAGTTTCTATAGAAAACATTCCACTTGTATCAGGTAGAGTCAATGTGTTTTAAAGAGTCTTTTAAAGATGAGAAATGTGTTCTGGTGATTAAATAAAATATTTAATAAATTGAAAAGAATCATATATGGGAGTTTGTACTGAGTTCGATGGATAAGAACATCATCGATAAGAAATTGATTTTCCAAAAAAATTACGACATGGTGATTCAAAAAAATCATATATTCCGTGTATGTAATACTCACAAATTGAAGGAACTAATGTTTATTAGACATATTCTCCCATGAACATGTTAGAAATAAATTTATTTTTCTTGTTTGTAGTGGTGTAAAAGAGACTTAATGTTATAATATAGATGTCAAATCAAAATTCCTTGATTGATTAATTGAGGAATAGTTTTAAATTATGTATTTTTATTTTTTTCTTATGCATAAATATATGAAGATAATTCTGATAAAGAAGGATCTTTTGGTACAAAAACAAGCACAAAGATCATGATATTTTAGAAATTATCTATATCTAAAAAGTCTCAGTTCTCATTACGGAAAATTTGATTATAATCTCTTTATCATAAAGCAGAGTTATAAAATAATGATAGTGGTCATATAAGTAGATGAAATAATCTTTGGTGGATTGAATGAAACATAAAGAAATAAGTTTAAAAAATCATGAGGTTAATGTATTAAATTTCAATGATTATAGAGTTTAAAATTTTCATTGTTTTTAGGGGATACAAGGAAGGAATGGAACATTTACCTCATAATACTAACATGACGAAGAGTTTCAAAACAATTTTTAATGGAGGATTTCAAGGTAATGATAACATTTTTTTCTACCCAATTGAAGTAGTTAAGGGATGAAGATGGAACAAAGTTCAATATTATGGGTTTTATATTCATCATTAGAATCATATTATATTTAAAAATAAAAAGATACAACATTATGTTTCCCTCAGTCCAGGATTCTACATACTATAGTAACCCTATGGAATTATACTACCATGAAGTGAATTGAAGAATGTGGTATATCAAAGGCATGGTAAGTTATGTTTTTCATTATAGTGAAACCTCTTGGGGAGGTTTATTAGGATATATAGATTCATATTTTTTAAGTTTATTTGATGATAGAATGTAAACATCATCTGGTGTATTCATCCATGAAAGATTATTGATTTCTTTACAATGAAAAAAGAATTTTTACTTCTATTGAGCTATGTAGAATCATAAAATATTACATCCACTCCATCATTAATAAAATAGTTATAGATGAAGAAATAGTTCAAGGATATGATAATTCGAGTGAAGTCTCCAATATAAACAAATGTGAAAATTCAATATATATCAACCTTTGAAAAATTTGACACCTCACCCAAGGAAGAAACACATTGAAAAAATGTTTTACATTATAAAAGAGAATTTTGATCATTGGTTGGTAAAATCAGAGTCTGTTCCTACACAACATAAATTCATATATATCATCACAATATCCATAACTAATGAGACATTTGTTCAGAATTTACTAGATATTAGAATTTATTTGACTCCCTAATAATAAATGTGTCTTAATTTAATTCCCACACTCATCATGTCATTTCATGAATTCCCTCATGTGTAGAATATTTCCCTTCATCTTATATCCAAAAAAATTAGTAACCATTACCTATGTTGAAATGGGTGAATTATGAACAAGAATGAGGCTTATTTATAAAATTATCCAAGGTGTGAGTATCTTAAGAACACTGTAAATATAAGGGGTTTATTTCAATGTAGAATCAAGGTAGAAATTGTGTAGGGGGAATAGTAGAGTTTTAGCAATGGTGGCATTCTGTCACTAAGGAGGGATCAAAATGAATGAAGTTTTTCATCAATTAACATTTCATTTTTTTTCTTGTTTATTATACCTAGAATGACTTATATTGGCTAGATTACACGTTAAGGGAATTATATATCACTATCAGAAGTTGTGTAGTGTTAATGGAGTTTGACATATAACATGAAAAATATTTCTCAACATGGTGGGTTTCATCATTGAGGTTTTTTCGACCAAACAGAATGGGATTTTGTTAGAAAATATCCATCAATGTTACTTTTTTAATGTTTTGGGTTTTACTATTGAAAAACACATACTGAAAACATATATAATTTATCTATACATGAGTTAATCATATATTAAATACTCTAGATGAGTATGGATTCAGTGAAAAAATATTTCATATAAATTTGGTGATAAGGAAGAATTCTCATGGAAGGTTGGTGAAATTTGATAAGACTAAAGTTTGAAAATTTGATGAACTGCAAAAACACGAGGCAATGTGTTTTCAGAATCATGAAAGGGTGTAGAGAGCATGTTTTTTAGATCACTTTTTCGTAATAATAGAGCACTAATTTCATCATTAAGATATGATGAATACATATAGGAAAAGTAGGATATCTAATAATTATATTTCTTTATCAGACAAAAAAATGTGTTTCATAACTAAAAGAATTTACATGACAATAATTTTCATCCTACAATGAAATCATGAGAATAATTTTTCATGAAAATATTTTTTTGGAGCCATCAATTTTTCACCAAAGAGGATTACAAAACCAAAAGGTACTTTCCCAAAATTTATTTGATAAATTATAATTCATCAATTTGATGAATGTAGATCATTATGACATAATAATTGTGAAAAAATAAGGCTGATTTAATTCATCTTAGGATTATTATGAAGGATCATTCAGTACACTTCATTTGATAGTGTTACGAGTTTTCAAACCACGATTTCTGATATTCAAGGGGATGTGAGTCTTATTTAAACATTAAAAATGGTATTGTACCTTATTGTATTTGGTTCATCAGAACACCATCATTTCACACTACGTTGACAAACCCCTTTACAATTAAACCAAGTACAATTTATAATTATTCTTTTATGATTATTTTATTATAATTTAATTATATTAGATAAAAATAAAATATTGTTTCATATCACAATGAATAATATCAAAAGGGTGATTATTTTAATCTCACATTCCATAATTCAACCCCACACCCGGGTATTAAACATTGCATGCATACCATGAAAAAACATAAAGGGTTAAACAAAAACATCTTGTATGAAAGTTAAAATTACATGAAATAAAAATAAATTTATATAAACATATGGTATATAGAAATTCATGTTTTATAGTTAAATATAATATTTTTTACTAACTCTTCTAGATTCTTCATCTTTTTCACTTATTCCTTCATCATATAATATTATTTCATTAATCTCTATTAAAAATTATCAAAAAAAATCTTAATCTCATGAAAAAACATTCTAAAAAATCTCTTTCTCTTCTTGTAATTATTGGATGTCTATTTATTACACCTTTATAAATTTATCCTTTATTTTCATTATAAAAAAGTGTTCATTAATCAATTCATTAATTATGAATAGGATTCTCTTTATTTTTACATATTGATCAAAAGATTACATAATATCTAAGATACTAAAAAAACCACATTCAATTCATATATAACATATAATTTGAAATTAATATCTATTGGTATTAATAGATCCTTGGGCATTGTATCCCTATGTTCTGTAAGGAAGAAAAAATGATCTCTAAATCATCCATCTTTGAACTGGGTTTAGGGTATGAATCTTCCATGAAACATTACTAGATTAAAATTTAGTATCTTCAACTTATGGCCTATCTTCTAAAAGTGTATACTTTTCTAGAGTAATAATTTAAATATTAATAAAACTTTCATATTACACTTGTTCTCCTTATTATCCTTTATCTTCCTTTTAGTCATCAACTTTTACAGGATTCAATTTACCAAATATTGATAGCTCTCATAATTTCAATAATTCATATGATTATTACTACATAGAATTTTTTAAAATTTTAAGATCATCCAATGTAAATCATTTCTATTATATTCATTAATCCAATAAAATTTAATATATAAATGATTCCAAATATGATATATTAAAAATATATGATGAAAAATATAAAACACGAGGAGTATATTTTGGAGATTGAATATCATCAATAATTGATAATGGTTCTTCTACTCCATATCCATTATCTAGAAGCTATGGTGAAATATATTTATAAGGTTGTTGGTTTGAAACATTCAATACATTACACATCCTTTTTCTAGTTTCTGTTTAATAGGAGACCAACTTCTTCCATAATTCTTGAACCTCATGAGAATCCACTTAGGTCTTATATGGTGGATAATCTATGGTCTTCTATTTTCACATTGGAGAAATTTTTTTCTTATTCTCATTATCTTTCTGGTTAAATTCTTCTTATAATATAGCATTAACATCTAATTTTGTTAAACAAAAGGATGTAATCCTAATCTGATTCATAGAAATATTTTTTGATGTATATTAAACATATTTTATTAATTATTCTTTATAATTCATTATTAATATCTTATCTTTCTCATAGAGAGTTTTTGTATCTTTTTCCTTCTCTGAAATCATGGATTCTGTCAAATATTATTCTATAAACATCCCCCACATTCACTTATCTCATTTACTATACTTCTTGATCTAAATGTCACAACATTTTTCCCTTGTTAAAAAACTTTTTCTCATAAAATAATAAACATTATTAAAATATTATAAATTTTTATAGTTTAATAAAATCTCATTAAACCTATCTGGTGTTCTAAATTCCATCAAACTTTCTTTTACTGAAATATTATATAAAATATTATTTGGGAAAAATAATTATGGAATCATTTTCAACTTCTACATCTAATGAAAATATATTAAATATAGCTTTCTATGATCAATTTTTTTAGTACATAAACTCAATTAATTATTTAATAAACTCTCACTACCCAAAACAATCATTACCACATTATTATTATGTTTGCTTATAAAGTCATCTTTATATGATGATCTAATTGGTATTCCCCTTGTATTGCTTTTGTCCACTTTGACCAAAGATTACTAAAATAGTACAAAATGATTTTTTTCTAACCTAAATTATGTAAATAATGCACACAATATATAAGAATTTTACTTGGTTTATTTTCACTATGATAATCAAAAAAGTATACAATAAAAATGTCCCAAATTACCATGATGCACTAAATCACTTTCATGGGGGGATTTGAAAATTAACTCCAAGTATAGGGATACTATACTTATTATTATTTGTCATTCTATCACCCCTCACCATAATTTTTTCTATCTCTTTCCTATAGTTTTCCTACTTTTAAACATGGGACAACACTTTGGCACACATTCCAATAGAGGGAATAGTTATCTCTATGTTTCACCAATTATGGTTATGATCTCATTGATCATAACAAATAGAAATTTTACTCATGACATGGGAGATTATTCATGGTAGTATATTCACTATTCCAAATGATCTCTAATGTGCCTTTATGGAATAAATTCATATTTTAAAATGGTATTCATTTCTTTTCAAATATCTTTTTATAATAATTACTTATTTTAAATTCCTAATGGTATCCTTTATGAAATTTACATTAATGTATGTATTACCTTGTAAAACTATACACAAGAACCTATTAAAAATAAGATATTTTTTTATAAATCTGTCGTTTATACAAAATAATTTTATCATAGAGCTCGTTAATATCCCAAAGTCACTCACACAACACAATATTTCATATAATACTTTAACAATACATCTAATTTCATGAAATCGTAGAATCTAAATCTCTAAAAATATACCAAATCTAACTCCACATTACCATATTTCTTTGGGGATTTCATATTTATAAAAAAATATGAACCTTCCAAATGGTGAAACCCCATTATAATATATAACTCTTCGTCAAGTCTCCTTCTTTTTTACAACACAACCTTTATTTATAGACATCATTTGAATAAAGTTTGTGGATAATTCATCTATACATTTTCATCTGTAATAACATAAATTTGTATGAAAATAATTCATTTTCTTTAATTTCCTCTAAATATTTATTGAACACATTCAAACACTTTTAAAACCACTCCTTCATGAATACAGAATGGAATCAATAATCCTAGAACACTTGCATAGATGTTTCATAGTGTAGCTCAATATTTACACTCTTTTATCTTGGAAATTTTTTTGTATATTGTAACTGAATTCAATCACTAGACAATTTAAATCATACTATTAGATTCCCCCTAAAACTCATTCATACAAAATTAACCCTCTTTCACATAAAATACTATTGTATTTTACGATAACATTAAAAATTAGTTTATTTCATTCATGGACAAGAATTTATGCAGTATAGCAGCAACCATAGGTCATCTCTCAAGATAAAATTAATGTGGAATAAAATTTAATATTTTTTAAATTTATTATAAATAATAAATAGGGTTATTTTAAAAAAAAATTAAGGAAACATGTGATCAAAGAAAAATGAGAAAATAATTTGAAAACAAAAAATTCTTGGATAGAGTGTGATAGACCAGAGAAATTCATTTCTTGTTAATGTTAAATTATATCATATAAATGGTTTAAATAATTTTAATCATGTGTTTAAACCACCAAAACTAAATAAATTATGTAATTATTACAATTATTTATCTTAGGGAATTATCAGAGTCATGAAGTGATTCACCAACTATCGTTGATGATGTGAATTACACCTAATGAAGCAATCAAAAATCTCCAAGGTAGTATGTGAAGTGCACGAAATATTTACTAGTTCTATATATTATTTTAATTTTATAACAATGAAATTCATGTTCAATACCATGAATTTGATCATGTGAGATCAATCATAAAATAGGAACCACATAAAACACAACTTTTACAATGGCGGGATATGGGATTATTAATATGTTGAACATCGGATGATTGGGTACCCCCAAAAATGATATTTTAAGTTAGGGTGTGACACACCGGTACATAACTTAAAATAAAAGGAAAAATATTATATGAATAAAAATTAAATTAACTTTTAATTAAAAAATTGTATAATTAATATTGAAATTTAACTCAAAATAAAGATCAAATTCTTCCTTGGTAAATCACACTAAGAATATAAATTAAAATATGGGTAGGAAACTGTATGATTAGTCGAAAAGTGTCAAGCACTCTCCAAAATTGAAATAATTTTTCTATATGACCAAACCCCTGAACCTTTGTTGCATTCTACTATGTATATAATTTTCAACAAACATGGATGGTACAAAATCGCACAACAAGTAGTTTATTTTAAAATAATTTCCATGCAACTAGAAAAAAGTATGTCACCAACATGATTTCTACAAGAAACTATATTTTGGTAGGGGTACATGGTATATATATCCTCATCATACATATAATGTAGTGTTAATTTTACCATCTAAAAAATTTTATAGTGAGTATAACAAATTTTTTCATCATTCCACACGGATTTTTTAGTTTTTTAGGGAGATGGGTGGGTACTGATATAATTTGATACTGAAGCTCTAAAATATTATATATAATTTTTTTAAATTTTATAGTATTAATATTATATTTATTCATGATAATACTCTAAAAGTATGCATTTTAGCATGAAAACATATAATGTATCCCAAAACACTTGAATTAAATATTTAAACATAAGATAACACATATTTTGTATAATCCATATTTTTAATCAATAAAACGTATCGAAATATCAATCACACATTAAGTGAATCAGATCCCCCACACTTAGTGTTTTCTTGACTTCAATAAATAACTAAAAACCAAAATGAAAAGATTTGATGCAATAAAAACTGAAATATTCAACTAATTATAGTTATAAACAAATCAAAACTTTAAATCTCCAAAAAAACAAACTAATCCAGTTCAAAGAATCCATAATGCCTTATATAAAATGTAAATTCTATAACCTATTTCACTTTATTTTTCTATCATCTTCTTATAAATATTTATTTTGGTGATGTATTTTCATAATTAAATTAAATATCACTTATATACCAAGTGTGAAATATATGAAAAGTTATGATAATCTCAAAATCATGAAAGTCATACCATAGGTATAGTAAAATCCAAACTCCCTACACAAGAGATAAATATGTATGGTCTAATCATGAGGATTTCCATTGAGGATAAGGGTTGGTGGGTAGAAATTTAAAAATTAAGTCCATAAAGTGGATGTTTTCTCTTATAATTCCATTAATAATAAATAATTAAAAAAATGATATATTCCTTACCCAAATTACTCAAATATGAATCAACCAATCTAATTTCTCCATTAAAGTCTAGGATATATGTTATAGAAAATAAATTATTATTTAATAGTTCTCTACTTTAATTTTTAATCACTTTTATATACATTTTTCTTTTTTTACAATTGTAGTTATGTTAATGAAAATAAAATATACAAAACTTGTAAAATTTCCCATAAAATAGAAGTCAACCGAAAATTTACATATAACATAACGTAACCCTAAAATATGATAAGAATTAACTAATTTCCCTAATAATTATTTTAAATTATAATCACGAAATAATTTATAGATTCATAGTAGGTAGGGAAATAATCATGTAATGTTGCTACTTATAAGCTCATTTATAGATATAATAGGCTTAATAAGATAAGATGCCATAGTGGGTCTTAATGTGGATAAAACAATGGATCAATATCAAATCAACAACTCCACCACACTATCACATTTCCTTATTCTCAAATTTTTTACTAAATGGTAAAACAAAATTTTATATCACAAAATTCAATATTTTTTCTCAAAAATAATAGAGGGTACTAGGAAAAGTTTGAAATATTTTCTTTAGAGAACCTATTGGGATGGTAAAAAAATTGTAAATCAAGTCATGGAAGGAATAAAAATAATCAACCTTGTAAATGTAAATTTCCATGAATTAAAAATAAATAATTAGAATTATGTCAAATATAATTTAAAAAATCTTAAACAGAAAAATAACATTCATATTTACCAACTGTGCTAATATTAGTTATATTTATAATTATTTAAAACTTCCCAACATTCCAAAACATTTTTTTAATAAATGATGTCTCTTAGGTTTGTTAAAGGATAGAGAAGAGTGTGGTGTTAAGATATATTTTCACCCACACATAATATTTCCCATGTTTCCATGTGAAATGCCAATCAAGAGAAATGATATAGAAGATAATTTGGAATTTTTTTTACTTTTTTGACTATATTTTCAACATATCTTATTGTGTATTTTTTATCTCATGTAATAAATAATTAATGGAGTTGTTAAGATATTTTTATTCTGATGTTCTGGTGGAGGATAAGAAAGTATACTTGACATTGTTAGAAAACCTTCCTTCAGATAGATGATGTTTGGATAATCATAAAATTCCCTAACAACAAGAAGAAACATGTGATTCCAGATGATTTTTTGTTAGGTAATGTAAAGGTAGAGAAGTAAAACATTATTTTTACACATTTTTTATCAGATATGTTGTTATCAGATATACCAAAAATGATGTTTACAAGTGTAGATTTGAATATAGTATGTGTTTTTGAGTTTATTTGATTTTTAATAAGTTAGTATTTGTATAAAGTGAGAGAATTTAAATTTTTATCAGTGCTATAAAGTAAAAGTAAAACATCCAGAAAGATAGGTTAAACATTTTTGACGGTGAAATTGTTATGTAATTAAAGATTCATTCCACTGTAAGAAGTTCACCATATCAAGTCCATGAGGAGAATACCTATTAGAATAAGTTTTTTTAAATATAAGATTAACTACTCCATGTAAATAAGAGTTCATATAAACATTTATTAAGTTCATCGAATAGACAATCTCATAGTTACATTAAACAATCATGTATGAAGACCAATGGTTGGAGTCTTATTAGATAAAGGAAAATAGAGTTCAAGGTTATATCTTTTTTTATATGCAGTAAATTATTTAATATTATGAGGTCAAAGAGGGAGATGCAGTATATACTATATCAGATCAAATCCATCAGTCATAACTCCATTGGATGAACTGGTTCATCAATTAGACATTGTATAACTTTTCATCAAATGAATGAGAATAGGTAAATCAAGGTGATTTCATAGAACATTTTATGTGTTGATGTTTTATCAAACTAGGTCTTGCATTTCAGTTTATCTATGATGAATTTAGATAAGGAATAATAGAACATATATAGTGATCCCAATACATCATATAGACATATTGGGATAAAACATTCAAGTTAATTTTTTTGTGGAAGTGTATGAATAGAACATGTGGAATAAGTGTTTAGTTTATCATAAAGATTCAACTAATTGATAAAGAACATATAGATGGGATTTATATAGATTAAACCCAGATAAATTTTATCTATTAAGATGAATTCGATACATCTATGTGGGATGAATTTATTAGGATCATTAAAAATATTACTAATTCCCATTAACAACAATAATGATGAAGATGATCATTAAAACAATTATATTACCATGGTAAAGGAA
This sequence comes from Viscum album, assembly GCA_963277665.1. Lineage (NCBI taxonomy): Eukaryota > Viridiplantae > Streptophyta > Magnoliopsida > Santalales > Viscaceae > Viscum > Viscum album. The sequence continues at coordinate 1,025,370,923 of OY728143.1, forward strand.
TTCTGAATAAGATTATTAACATTGAGTTTTATGATATTATATGTAATTGATTTAGAATAATGCAATTAAGATTTTTCAAGAATGCACTAGATTGGTGTATAAGAATCTAGCGAAGTGAAGTTGAGTGAGAGTCTCATGATTTGAGATTTGGTAGAGTGAGAAAAAACAATTGTGTTCCCTCCATTTTATCCAAGTTTTCACTTATATAAAGTGATTTCTGTATAACTCGTAGTAACACTATTTATTTGTGAAAATGAGACATGATAAAGAATTATGGTTAAGATTAGTTTCAAAATAAGGGAACACCTTGAAAATGGATAAGTACACCATACATATGTGTAGTGAGAAGTGGCACCAGACATAGGTGCTAATCAGAGAATTTTAGAGAGTCATTGGCCATAGATACGAAATAGAGTTTGGATCATGTAGAGATTCTAAACAGTTCATAAGGCATAGTAGTTATCTTCATCATCCAAAGCACATATCATAGGTGTGTTCTTATGAAACACACCAAACATACCAAATCTGATGAATTCCTAAGGAGAACCAAATGAATATAAAGGATAGTGGAATCAGATATAAAATTTTTAGAAAAACATCTTTGAGCTAATAAGAAATGTTAATATCTTGATTTTGACCAATGTCATAATTAAACATTGTAACTAATTAGGGTTGGTATAATATCCTATCTACTGATAACATGATTTTTATGGGTGTTGGGTCAAATTGTTTCCACATGATGTTATATTGGATTTAAATGGAACAATGGGAGTCACCATGGATAGGATGTAGTCACCCTTACTGCGGGTGAAACTTATAAATCATGTATGATTTGATTTACTTTTCTAACTTAACATTCAAATTTTTTTTCTGATTTATAAAGTTCAAAATCACAAGAAACTATTGTAATTTCCAATGATCAATTTAAAAGTTTGGAAATTGTAAAATATTACCATTAATTCACCCCTAGTTTATCTTGTGATCCTAAGGAACATCAAGTGGGGGTGAAGGAAAAATCCCTTATTTGATGCCTATCATAGATGATATCAACAAAGTTATTAGTGGAAGTCTACCTACACTGATTAGAAAAAAATTATCATAATTGAAAAAATATAATGATACCATATATTTTGTCTCTCAACCTAAAGGTAATTGATGCAGCTATATTTGGATTTCAACCTATTGAGAAATATGCTCCAATGACATTAATTAATAAAAAATCCTGAAGTAGATAGAAAATTCAAAAATATAAATATAATTTCTGTCAAAAATATATATATATGAAGGTGATGGGTATCAATATAGCTAAATATACATAGGAATAGGTCAAAAAAATATTTTATGGAAATATCAAACTAAATAGAGAAAATCTAAAAAACAAACAAAGTTCCAAGATATCAAAATATATGATATTGAAACTATTGATGAATATTTCAGGAGAGTTAATAAATTCATTAGAAACATAAAAGAATTTATATATGTCCTAGAGGATTCTACAATTTATATTAAACTCTTAAGATGCTTTATATATATGTTTTTCTATATACTTTTACCCTTAAAAGATAAAGATGGTTTATCTCTTAAAGAATTTCATAACATTCTTGTTTCTTCTGAGATAAGGAAAGATAAGACATTAAAAATGAAGATTAAGAAATGAATGGATTTTTAATCAATGAAAAGATAGTTTTTCTTGAACTAGGGCCTGATTTAGTAGATCTCGGTGAATTAGAAGAAAAATGAGTCGACACTAAATAAAATAATTGAAATATGACCCTTAACTCTAAAAATATAAGAAAGGTAGAAGAAAATACATAGGTAAACCCCCACTTAAATTTTTCATGTGTAGAGGAATTGAGTATTTTTATATGATTTTCTTAAGAATAATTTTAGGTAATATAAATATGATTCAGAAGAAAAACATCAGTGGAATGAGTAGATAAAAACAAATATGGAATATAAGAAATCCACAAGATGCATGGAAAAGGTCATCGGAAATAACATAATTTGTTTCATAATTAAGAAATTAGAATATAACTCTAGTGAAAATAATTCTTTAGAATATGAGAACCCAAATAAGATTATAACATTTTTTTATAATGTTGAGGGAAAGAATAATTCCTCAAATCATGAATAAGATGAAGGAGAATAAGCCATAGAGAATATCAGTTCATATTAGAACATAAAGAATGTCTTGAAAGAAACCAAAAAAAAATTATGGAAATTAGTTGATTTAAGGAAAATGATAATAAAAATAATTTAGGAAAGTAATATATTCTTAAAAAATATGTTTAAATAGGGGAGAATAAATACCTAAAAATGAATTTTTTAAAATAAGGAAAGTTGGTGGAAGATCATACTAAGGAAGTTTCATCTAAGAAATATGAGTTTTTTTAAAATCAAAGAAGATTTATTGAGTTTTAATGTACCTTAAATAATATGATTTAATATTTCAATAAGGCTTGATAGGTAAAATTTGTAAAACATCATAATATTTAGAAAAATCATTCGAAGAATCATGTAAGATCTATACAAAATAAATATAAACATTCATCTGATTATAAAAATGATGAATGTTTACAACATGGTGTTGCATTTGTTGTCAATAAGGTGTCAGTATGTGTACGGAAAGGTAGTGATATTGGTTGTGATGATTATTTAAGTGGTGATTCTTAAGGTGATGTTGTTGGAAATGTATTGATTGGGGTTGTGGCGATGATTTAAGTGGTGATGGTTAAGGTGTTTTTGTTGATTTAGTAAAGAGTCCACCTTGAATATAATGAATTTGTTCCACAATGAATAGCACGTCGATAATTAATATTTGAGATCATGATTGTTCATTCTCAATAAAAATTCAAATGATTTTTGAACTAGTCTTATGTTCCATGACATGTTTTAAATAATGAATCTTTGTAACATCATTTGAAGAAGTCCATGCAATAAAATATTTCATGATGAATTTATAAGATCCATACAATAGCTTCTTATTAGATGAATTTGTTAAATAAAATCAGATGATTGTTTGTGCTGATCCTCAAAGACCAAGACATTTGTTATGGAAAACACATTGTTGACTAAAATGTTTCCATAGATTATATATCAATGCATGAGCTAGTGAAGATTTGTATCATCCATGGTTTGATATAGGAATATGAATAAGAGTATTTGGAATTAGAATTCCAAAGATAATTGAGGATTTAAAAAGGAATTCCCATGTAAGGATAACATACATTTTTTGAATATGAGGAAATATTTCATAATGGAATTCATAATGTATGAAGATGTGATGATTGAGTGCTCAATAATAAGCTCTAAATACAACTCACATTGCAAGCACATGAGGTTTTCATGAGAATTAAGGATCCCATGTTAAACAGAAACAAACCAATATATGTGGCATGCATGTTTGAAGATTTCAATATACCAAATATCTCAGTTATCTAAAGGTAATACCCCATTCGACTCAAATAAGAGATTAAGAATGTGTATAATATCAAATCCTCACCAATAAATATAGTATCGTCGATTCAAGAAGAGATGATGACTTTTTTCTACATGAGATATCCTGTTTCAAAAATAGGGGATTCCATAGTTCGAGATTCTACCCAAAGAAGAATAAGGGCTTTGCATTCCTTTGTCATGTTTTACACACTCTTGAAGTCATCTCGAAAAGTAGAACTTCACCTCTTTGGGAAGAAACCTCATGAAAATGAGAATAGTTTTTCTAAACCCTTATCGTGCTTTATAGAGGTTATACTGCTGGAAAACAACTAGTGCACACACACCCTTATTGATCTTTTGGGAAGACAAAACCATGAACCACTTCAGGTTCAATGAAGAAGATCCTCGCATACCATTTTCTTGAAGAATGAGAAACTTGATTGCCTTCATTCTTATGAAGAAAATAATAACATGCTCTTGTCGTCACCTTTAATATACACTATTTCCATGTATTCATTTTTGAAGAAGAAGAAGATTGCATGCAGGAACGTGCATGTGTGTGTAGGCATTGAGCATATGCACTCATGTGATTAATTTGAAGAATTTTTTGGCCTCATGTTTTCATAAAGGAGAGTGAGGGTTTGATTCGTGGTTCACATGAATACATGTTCATGAGTTGAGACCATTTGAATGAAAAGATAATAAGAGATAGTGTGTGCGCCCATGTGAACAATCAGGAGGAATAAAGAAGAAAGTACATAAAAGACTACACCTATTCGGGTTTCAAAAAACACAAAAATATTGAACCCAATATAAATAATAGGTATTTGTGTTCAAATATTAAAATAAAAATAATTGTTTGTGTACATATTGAGTAAATAAAAGAATATAGATAGTGCATGAGACACACTCATTGAACCTAAACTATAGATACAATAATAGTGTGTGTTTGAGTTTACAAGAAAGATAATATACCAGAATGTAATTATGTATTATCACATGCACGTTTGATTAGTCATTGAGATTTAAAAACAAGAAGTTTTTAATTCCGTGAAATTCATGCATCAAGTAAATGAGAATTGTGACTGAAGCCAGATAGAATTAATGATGATCTTATATATGAGTTTACAGTGATTGAGATTTCAAGATGGTAGACATAGATGACATTGTACATAATTATTCTTGATTTCTTGAGGAGGTTGTGTACACCATTTTCACACATGTAAGTGAGGCTTGGTCTTCATCAGAAGAAGAAAGAATTAACTGATAATTGTTAAACTAAGGATAGATCAAAAAAGTGATCAATGTTATTGAGCAAGGCCAAAAAGGTCTTACCAAAGGCTGCTGAAGATTCTTGAAGAGATACATAGGAAAGTGTGATTCACCAAGACTATGTGGGTATATCATAATATCAATCTACATTAAATCAATAGAGAACTCAAAGAATGAATCTTCTCATGTGACTCGAGAGCCAGAATAACCTTACGTGATTTAGGGAGGAGAAGAAGTCTTCAGTGGGACTCTGAAGTAGGACAGTGGGACACCAGTAAAACTATGGAAAGTAGTATAAAGAAACTCTTGTGGGACTTAGGAGAGATACAGTGGGACTATGTATCGACCATTGTAATTGATAATAATATTACAGTGTAGAATCATTGTTTGGGAGAATAACCAACCCAACAAGGAGTAGGCCTCTGAACTAAACCTTGTAAATCCTTGTGTTCAGTTCCTTTACATTTACAACATGATTCAAGGTAAAGATGAGAGACACCATAAGATTGGATTTAGTATTTAACTATCCATAGTAGTTTAATTAAAAAGAATCAATTTCTAAAAAGATTAAAGGGATTACTGATTCAACCCATCCCCCTCTTAGTGAGTCACACTAATCCTGGCACTTTAATTGGTATTAGAGGGAAGGTTAACTCTAAAAAATCCATGTGAGTCTTTATGAAGTGTAGATTTTAGGAAATTAGTAAGCAAACTTAAATTAAGATATCTTCCAAGACTCGGAAAAATAGAAAGAAGAAATAGGAAATGAAGATGAAGAAGAATATTAATGCTAATGGGGAGGAACCTTCTACTAAATGTAATCTGAAAAGTAAAACATCTGGTAATTCATTTTAATATTATAAATATTTAATTAATCCTATTCAAGATATGATAATTATAGATCAATTAGTGATCCTTAGTGTGTACTCAATGAACATCTGAATAATATAACTAGAGAAGAGAAAGACATATTTATACATGTATCAATGTTCTTCATAATGAAAAATTATAGCTGGAAGAAGAAGTCGATGCCATGGAAGAGGTATTGGATAAAAGGGTTGACATATTTAACACTCTCACAAAACTAGTTAAGGAAAAGGAAGAACAAATTTCTATTTTCAATGAAATACATGCTCATGTTACTGAATAATTTCAAGGAAGTATTTGTGGGAAAGAATTCTTTGAATTTATATTTGTTGAATATTTCCATTAATTTGAAAAGCTGCACAAAGTTTCTATGGTTGTCAAATAATATCAAATAGAAGAAAAATATAACAAGGTAAATTATCATGACATATCATTTCAAGAATTAAGAAATGTATATGAAGAACAAATGATAATGATGAAGAAGAAATGGGAAAGTAAGTTGATGTCAACTGAAGATGATAAGAACTCTCTCAACATTAAATGTCTATAGTTGGAGGTGAAATTGATGAATCAGAAATCACTCCAAGCTATAACTTCCCAAATAGATGGGAGAAGAGATTTTTTCACAAAATTTTTCATTGAGAACTATAATTCCAAAAGTATTGTTATATCATTCTTTAATCTGATGGAGAAATCCTTCTAGAAAAAGGTACCATCTATACTATCTTGTACTCATGCTTCTAAATTTTTTTACACAAAAAAGTGTAGGTTGGAAGAAAAATTATAAAAAAGTATGGATTAGGAAAGGTCATGAGAAACCTACCACCATAACTTTGGTGTATATGAAGAAGATGTTTTAAGATGGTTCCCCACAGAGAGAACAATAATTCCAGATGAAATCCCATCAACCTTATCCCAAAGAAATCAAGAATTAAAGGATTGTGGGTCAATGTTGGACGTGAAAAAAAATTTGTCACTGAACATTCGATTTTTGGTACAATCCTGAAAATAACAAAGAACAATGGAAGAAAATGTCAAGGGGGAACAAGATAGATAAGAAAATTCAACATCCTTAGATCCAGAAGCATCTATATACTACAAACATATTTGGAATTCTTGATAATATTTGTGGTGTATGAAATGGAAGTTGTCACAAGGTTGGTACATGTCTATCTCAACATGTATCCAAAGATGATAAGAAAAATAAGATCACAGAAGCTGCCTATGAAAGAAGAATCATCCTTGTGAAGTAGGCAGAAGAGCTTTCCAAAAGAAAATTCTCCTAGGACTATTTCAAGGAGGAAATGTGAGAAGTCCTTGGATTGTAAATCCACTAAGTTAAAGGGTGTTGGATATAAAATAACTACTAATTAAATATACTTCTAATATGAAAAGAAGGTTCATACCATGGATCACTTCAAACAAGCCGTGGAAATAAATTAAAGTAAGATGAACTTAAAAAACAATCAATCCAGTAGAAGAAATGATTGATTGAATATAAGTTTCCTGAGAAAGATAACTTGAAAATATTGAAGAATCCATGTGGAAGTTCCGGATTAGAATATGTTAAGAAGAAATGTTTTATTATCTATCCCAATCAATTGAAAATTTCTAGAGAACTGTATAAAGGTGAAGAGAAAGTACTAGATAATGCAATGTCAAAGGAGAAACATATTATTCCCCATGAAGAAGAGTTTGAATTTCATGAGAGGTTTTTAGAATATGACAACCCAAGTGCCTCACAACCACTTTTTGGAAGGTGAATGATGGTTGGACATCATGAAAATAAATTTATAGTTGATTTACTAGGCCAAATGTAGATGTTGAAAATTTTAAAATATGCACCAGTGGAAGCTAATTCACTGTTGGCAGAGGTAAAGACAAATAATCTCGACAAGTTGGAGGTGAATGTAAATAAAGGGTCCAAGATGACTATGAAAGATCAAAATGTTAAATGGATGGAGGACATCATCATGAAGAGAACCTAACACATTAGAGCTATAAGGAAAGGAGTTATTCAGTTGAGAGGAAATTCTTTTCCCTCTAGCTCATATTAAGAATCTCACATTTGTTCCATCTTCTTCCCTTATATTTTTTTGTATATGTATGTATACATTGTAGGGAATCGAAGGTGAAGTTCATTATCAATATTATAATTAGATGAACAATGTGGATAACAACAAGTTGGACTAATTATTTATGATTTGATAATTACACGAATTTTTCCATAGTGGAAGATTATGAACTTAAATATCTTGAAGATTATCTAACAATATTTTCCACCATAATTAATCAAAGGGATTTCACCCCTTGAGGGGGATCAAATATGAAGGATATGATATCGAGGATTATGTAATGAAAAATCTTGAAACTCATATCATCTCAAGAAGATGAAACTTGTGGTATTCCAACAACACTTTCATACATTGTTCATAATTGTATTTATCATCTCAATTAAGGGGAATTCTTGATTAATGAAAAGATGAGGTGAAAGGGGGAGATTTATCTTTGAACTTGAACTTTTTAATATGTTGGGTAAAGTATGAAAATTATTTATCATTTCATTGATAAATCTGACTATCTACAGTCCCTTGGTAAAGAATTAAACCATTCTGATCGTGATTTCACATGCATGGTTGTTTATGGACAGCATCAAAAACCTTGGTCATATGTATCTTGTTTTCTAAACCAGGTTAACCCATGTAGACATAGATTTTGTTAACAAAAGTATATTTTCTATGTCAACCATGTTATATCATATGTCTCTCTGAAATATTCAAGAATATATTCTTTAATGGGAGAAGAACATGTTTTTTTACAGACCCTGCTAAGCCTTTTCATTTAGTTGTCAATAAGGGGGAAAAGATTGGTACACATAATTTACCCATAGAAAGTGTGATTATGTGATATTGAGAAAAGTAAAAAGTGGTATATTGTAGAGAATAGAGTTTCATTTTTTTCAATAAGGTTTCAATGTGTGTATGGTAAGGTAGTGATTGTGTTTGTGATGATGATTGAAGTGGTGATGTTTAAGGTGATGTTGTTGGTAAGGTTGTGATTGTGGTTGTGATGATGATTGAAATAGTGATGATAAAGTTGTTGTTGTAGATTTAGTAAAGATACCACTTTGAATATGATGAATTTTTTCCACAATGAATTTCACTTGGATAATTACTATTTGACATTGGATTTCATGATTGATCATTCTCCATAGCAATTCAGATGATTTTTTGAACGAGTCCTAAGTTCTAAGACATGTTTCAATGAATGAAACATTGTTACCTAATTTGAAAAAGGTCATTAAATACTTGATTTCCTGATGAATTTGGAATATCCAACCAATAACTTTTAGTTGGATAATGTTAGTAAACAAAGTTAGATGATTTTTTGGGGTGGTCTTAAAATACCAAGACTTATGTTAGGGAGAAAACATTGTTTACTAGAATGATTACCTAAATTATTTTTCAATTAAATAGGGGGTGAAGATTTTTATAATACATTGTTGGATAAAGAAAGATGAGTAAAGGTCTTTGGAATTACAATTCCAAATAGAATTGATGATTTAAAGTAATTCCCATGAAAGTATTAGATCGATTCTTTTGATGATGATGAAATCATGCATAATGGAATTCATAATGCATGAAGATGAGATGACTGAAATAAAATAGAATGAAGAAGAATATATGATAAGGATAGGGGCATGAGATTTTCATTTGAAGAGATGTGGTGATGCATGTTTGGATTAATAAGTGTTCAAGCATGTTTCACTTAAAAGAATGTTTTTTTTTGTGGCTAAATTTAAAAAATTGGCCAGCCCACAAGCTAGGAAAACAAGCCTCAACCTGAGCCATATGTAGGATAACAAGGGTCAATCGCGGCTCAGGGATGCTGGAAAAGGAAAGCCCACAAGTACTTGATGAATCCATGTGTAGAAGGTAGAGTGGGTGTAGAGTGTGCCCAGGCACCTAAGCATGCAAAGGTTGGGAACAGAGCACTCCCACAGGGTGAACATGGTACGAGGTGGTACTGTGGAGGGAAGAGGAGTAATCTGGAAATGGAGCGGTGAGAGTCAATACTTAAACCACATGAAACCCACATGTAGGTTTTGATGTGGGACAGGATATTAAAAATACAAAAGCAATGCCAGCCGTTCATCAAATCTCAATTGAGATATTGGCCGCACATCGCATCATGTATCCTTCGATCAAATATGTGTTGTCCATCCATCCTGTGTCATGTTTGTTTGAACATGGTCCATCCGATGAACCCTAAGCCGCATCTTCTTCAAACTCTGGTCATCTCAAAGCCATGGTACACTGCAAATGAAGTCATGCCTCCTTGATTGAGAAGATAGTCATTGACAAAGAGAAAATTCATCTCATAAAGATCGTCTGGACAACATGATACCATGAATGCAATTATGACTGCATGAATGAAATGAAACATGAATATCTCATGTAGGGTAAGATAAAATGAAGTTGTCGAGGTGATGTTGCTCGAGTGCTCAAGATGAAGCACATCACATGACTCAGAGTGCATGCACGTGAGGTGGTCATGATAATTAAATATCCCATGTTAAATAGAAAAAAACTAAGATATGTGGCATCCATGTTGGAAGATTCCAAAATACCAAAGTTCTCTGTTATTCTAAGGAAATACTTCATCTGATTCAAAAGTGATATTTATAATGTATAGAAGAACCAATCATTGCCTATATATAGAGGAGCACCAATACGAGAAAATTTGTTGCCTTTCACCTATATGAGGGCTCCTGTTTTGAAAATAGAGCATTCCCTAGTTTGACATTCTACACTAAGAAGAAGCAGAGCTTTTTAGACCTTTGAAAGGTGCTACGAATTATTAATGACATCTCGTAAAAGTGAACTACACTTTTGTGAGAAGGAAACCCACGAACACATGAATGGTTTTTCTAAACCCCTGTCGTTCATTTTAAAGGAGATCATAGAGGCAAACAACCAGTGCGCACACACCCTTATTGATCATTTTTAAAGATAGAACCAAGAAATACTTCTAGCTCTATGAAGGATATTCTTACACACCCATTGTGTAAAGAAGTATAACTGTGACAATTTTTATTTTAAGAATAAAATACAAACATTGTGTTGTTTTCACATTTAATATAGACTATTTACAGGGGTTTAATTTTTGAAGAATAATGAGATTTCTTGAAGGCAAGTGCATGTGAATGCATGAATTGAGCATATGTGCTCATGTGGTTTATATGAAGAAACTCAATGCCTCGTGTTTTTAAAAATAAGAATGTATGATTCCTGCATACTGCACATGCGTAAATGGTCATGATTTGAGACCATCTGCATGCAATGAAAATAAGAAACCGTGTGTTTCCACATGTGAATAAGAATGAATAAGAAGGAAGAAGAACATACATAAAATACTACACCCATTTGGGATTAAAGTGACACACAAATAATGAAACAATTATAAACAATAAGTATGTGTGTGCAAAAATACAAATAAGAATGAATTGTGTGTGTTCATATTGAGTGATGAAAAGAAGATAGACAGTGCATGAGACACACTCATTGAATCTAAACAATTGATACACGAATATTGTTTTTTTAGTATAAAAGAATGATATTATACATGCCTGAAATCATGTATAATCACATGCAAGTGTGATAAGTCATTGAGATATCAAAACAAGAAGTCTTTTATGCCATAAAATTCATGCCTGAAGTGAATCATAAATGAGACTAAATCCAGAAAGAATTTAAGAATATCTTGTATCAGAGTTGACATTGTATGAGAGTATAAGAATGTAGAAAGAGATGATATTGTGCAGAATTATTCATGTATTCTTGAAGAAGTTGTGTGCACCATTTTGACACATGTAAGTGAATCTGGGTCTTCATCATAAGAAAAATAAATTCCCATGAATTTTTAAACTGAGTACTAATCAGAAAAGTCATCAGAGTTATTGAGAAAGACCAAACAGACCTTTCCAAAGGCTATTAAAGATTCTTGAAGAGATACATAGGAAATTTTGATTACACAAGCTTGTGTGGGAAGGGAATAAGATCAATCTACAATGAATCAAGAGAGAACTCAATGAAGGAATCTTCTTATGTGACTCGAGAGCTATAATAACACTTTGTGATTCAAGGATGAGAAGAAGTCTTTAGTAGGACTCTAAAGCAGGTCAGTGGGACTCTGGTAAAACTGTGAGAAGAAGTATAAAGAACCTCATATGGGGCTAAAGATAGATATATTGGGGCTCTTTATTGTACATTGTAATTGATAATAATATTATAGCGGAGAATCTATGTTGAGTAGAATAACCAACACAACAAGGAGTAGGTCATTGAATCGAACCTTGTTAATACTTGTGTTCAGCGCCTTTACATTTTAATCATAATTCAAGATAAGGCTAACCGATAGAAGAAGAGTGTATCGAGGCTTTAACCAATGATAATGATTTAATTTAAAATAATAAATTTTTATAATGTATAAAGGTATCACTGATTCACCCCCCCCCCCCTCTCGATGATTCACACTGATCTAGGATATTCCAAAAGTGTTAGAGACAGTCTTCTAAAAACATGGATTGAGAAGGTATGTAAGAAACACATCAAATATATAGAAGATTAAAACTATATGAAAGAATGTGGTTCCACAATCCATGAAAAAACCGGTACTATAAATTTTATTGAACCTCAATAATCTTATTATTGGGAAAGCATTATTTCACTTGAAGGTCATGATTCAGAGGACTTTTTTGTGTTGTGATATATATGGGAACAATGTTTTCAATTTATATAACAACATGTATCTCTATGGGAATATGAATAAATAGAGGGGGAGTAATAGTGGAAGAGAAGATAGTGATTTTATAAGAAACATGAAGAAGGAAATGAAAAGTCATAAGAGGGTATAATTTTTCCAAAAAAACCTATTTTTTATCTCAAGGAAGAGTGTGAATGATCTGACCAATTGGGTCACCATTCTGATGAATGTATGACAAAAATTTATTAAAGGTTTCCTATGATATGAATGAAGTGGAATCTGTAAAAAAAGGAAAATTACTGAAAGATCTTTTGTTTTTTATAATGCTCTAAAATCTAGAAAAATAATGGACCTTGGATTCTTGATAGTGGTTATTTCTCACATGTGATAGGAGATATAAATTTATTAAATGGTGTTAAATAATGGGAAGTATGTGATATTATGATTTGAAATGATGGTTCTTTAAAAATTAGAGGAATACTAACCACTGATATTGAATCTTAGAAATTTAAACCCAACGATGTTTTATTTTTTACGAGAATAATAACAACATAATGAGTGTTATTCAACATTCTAATGATGATAATGAAATTATAATTTGAAAATATTTTTGTATCATTTAAAGTTTGAAGTATGGAAAGTTTTTACTAAGGGATAATGAACCAGTGGTAACCTATTCTTGACTGAAGATATTTGTAACTTGTGTCACACAAGTATTCATTATGAAAATAATTGTTGGTATAAAATACATAGGAATATTGGCCATAAAATTATGAAAATACTTAAAAAAGAATATTAAGTAATAAATTTACCAAAAATGATGATAAAAGATGATGTATTATGAATAACATACCTGAAAGAATTATTGTTTTGTAACAGAGACAATAATGTTGAATTCCATTCTACCATCCATTAGTGATCATTCACTGTGATATTTATGGGTTTATGATACATCAATAAAAGAAATTAAATTTTAAATTTATTAATTTAATTGATTAATTAACTTAGATTGCAAGCATAATTTGTATAAAACATAAATTAGGTGTTTTAGAGATGCTCAAATGTTTCATAAGGTATGTTGAGAATGAAATGTGTGTTCACATACAGAAGATAAGAAATGACTACAAAAATGAGTACACAAGAAATGCTTTTGAGTACTACTGGAAGAAGAATGGCATCAAATAATAATAAAATTCTCCCTATATTCCCCAATAAAAAGGATTAAGGGAAATAAAAAATTATAGTTAAATTTAAGTGGGTAGTATTATGCTTTCTAGATACAGACATTATAAATTATTCAGGGTCGAAGTTATAAGTACAGTTGTTCGTATTTGAAATTGATGTATGTTGCAGTGAGACTAGAAAATGACTCCTTATGACATATGGTGTAAGAAAAATAAAATTGGGAAATAATTTAATTTTGTTGGAATCCTTTCATAATAATGGTAAAAATGGATCTTTGAATGTTTTATGAGAAGGTAAAGGACGTAATTTTGATTAGTTACTCACTAGATGGAAGTAATTACAAATTTTGGAAAAACTACTTCATATGTTGGCTGATTCAATCAATGTGAATTTTTTTTCAAATAAAAATTCCTTCACAAAAGTTGATGAAGAGATCATTGAATATATATTCAATACTTCCAATAAAGATAATAAAAGGGAAGATAAATGTGACCCATGTGATGTCCTGGTTCCGGAAGCCACCCATAGGCGCCCCATAACCGGTTAGTTACATGGTCTCAAGCGCATTTACCCGAATTCCATAGGCTGCCAACTAGACGTGAGGGCCTTGGGTGTGGTTGTGGGGAAACTATGCCCTCATTGGTAGAGTACATATTATAAGAGAAACAAATAAACAAAAATAGAAGCAGTAAAAAATCCATATACAATTGAACAGCAGAAGACTGAAATAATAAACAGCTGGAGCACATACATATAAAATGATGAATGATACATATGTCTAAGAAAACATCCAAACAAGTCATAATGTTGTATACAAATAATACTATATCATGTCTAAAAGAAACAGGCCACTGATCCTCAGCATCGCAAGCCTATGATGGGTCTCACACTCTCCAACTCCACAGCAAGTAAAATACTTAAAGTATAAGGGTAATTTCCCTTATCTATACCTGCATCAATATAATCTTTTTGGGCCCAAAGAATAGCCCAAACCGGTTGTGAGACTAAATCCCAGTAGGCTACCACCACAAGATCTGTTCCTAATAGTCGGTGAATATATAACAGGTAAAAGTACATAAAGCAGTACAAACTAAAGTACTCAACAGTAAACAATCCACAGTTTCAACAATTTAATTCACAAACAAGTAATCATCTAATCAATCAAGAAGGACCAAACAGGTAACCCTCTGGGTATTTCTCGCAACCAAACCCCTTTGGTTCAACCAAAAAGCACTATAAACTCTATGGGAGGCACACACAGTCTCATCCCTCTGGTTCAGCTAATGTATAGACTCTCTGGGAAAGCACTCACCATCAATTACCCATATTGTCTCGTAACGTACTAAAGGAGATCTAGGGAAGCACTCAACATCTCATTCCCCATGTGGCCCATGTCGAAGATATACAGACACTCTGAGGAAGCACTCAGTGTCAATTCCCCCTATGGTCTCACATCGTAATTTATAAGACACTCTGGAGAATCCCTTACATCCATTCTCCAAGTGGTCTACTACACGAGGTTCTCATGACCCTGTGTAAATAAAATAAGTATAGCGCGCGTAACGGCCAAAGTAAAGCTCAAAAACTACTTGTCTAACATTATATTGCATATTAGCACTTTTGAACTACAATCATATCATCCAACAATACTAGGCATGGTAAGTAAACAGAAGCCTAACAGGAAAACTGGATCCAAAGGTCAAAACAGGTAAACACGCATGGGAAATACACCCAAAGAACAAAAATTTACCCTATTCACAATAAACATCCTCTACTATAGCATATATGAAAAGAAGGCAAAAATAGGGCTAAAAAGGTAAACACGCAATACCCCGTTCAAGGGTATTGGTGGAATTTTCACAAAATACTCAAATAAATTCCACAGAAAGGAATAAACCACCTACCTTAATGTTAGTAGATCGATATACTTGAACCACGATTCTTGAATCTCCTTATAATGACGTAGATCTATGAAAATGTATACAATTTTCAGCCCACGATAACATGAAAAGGAGGAAGAATTGGAAAAAGATGCTTTGGTAGAAGGAAGAACCCACTGCTGCGATTCCAGCGCAATCAACGGTGCTCGAATCGGAGGATGGACAGAGGCTCAAGTGGTCGTCGAAGATCCATGGCTTCTCAGTGCTCTTGGACGAACTAGGTTGAAATGGAGGGTGTTATGTCTGTCAGAAGTGACCCCAATGCGTTAAATGAAAAAACGTACACAGTGTGTACTTTTTAAGTACACGACAAGTACTTACAGTTTATGTACTCCGGTTAAAGTGACCTCTGAACACCCCCCACTACCGTGTGCATGGCCACTACACGGCCAGCACCTAGCTGCCTACGGCAACGAAATACATGGCGTGTACTCATAATATACATGGTGTGTACTTCAAAAATACCCAGAAACTCCTCTTTTCTCAAAAACTCTAGAAAAATAAAAAACATGCCTGAAAAAAGATCCAGTTTCTTTCAAACTGCCCCCTTAAAGAAATTTTTCCCCAAATTTCTTTATCGTAAATTAGTAGAAGAAACACCAAACAACTCTGGCCACTATGATCATACATCTGCCTCCCTCTCCCAAGTCTCATCCTGTACTCGCCCATGCTACCATAGCACTTGTACCAGAGGAATAGACAGGCCATGGAGAATCTTTGTACTGCGATCAACAATCCAGATAGGATGCTCCTCGAAAGATGTATCCACCTCCAACTCGACTTCCTCGGGATGGAAAGCGTGAGACGGGTCTTAAAAGTAACGTCGGAGCTGAGAGATGTGGAAAAAATCTTGCATAGTTCGGTACCTCTGAGGTAACTGCAACCCATAGGAAACCCGCCTAACTCTCTCCAACACATGAAACGGTCCGGCATACTTAGGAAAAAGCTCACCCTATCTTCTAATCATTTTGTGCCCCAACCTCTGTGTGAAACTTAGGAAAACCTGATCCCCGACCTCCGACTCCATAGGTCGTCTCTGCTGATCAGCAAAAGGCTTCTGTCGAGACTGTGCAGTAACCATCCTCTTCTGAATCAACTATAACTACTTCATGGTCTCCTGAACAAGAGGAGGTCCCAGCAAAGCTTCCTCTCCTACCTCCAGCCAACATAAGGGTGATTTTCATGGTCTACTGTACAAGGCCTAATAAGGTTCCATCTGAATAGTTTCCTGAAAAATATTGTTTTAGGTGAACTCCACTAGAGGTATATACTTCTCCCAAGAACACCTAAAGTTAATAAAGCATGCTTGAAGAATGTCCTCAAGCACCTGAATCCTATGCTCGGACTGGCCATCTGTCAGGGGATGGTAGGTTGTACTCAAAAGTACCTATGTACCCAAAGACTTCTGAAGCCCCTGCATGACCCGAGAAGTAAAAATTGCATCCCTGTCTTAAACAATGGAGTGTGGAACTCCATGCAAACATACAATCTTTTATATGTATAGTCATCTCAACTCATCAACACTGAAGGTCTCCATGATCGGCAAGAAGTGAGAAACCTTTGTAAGCCTGTCAATGACAACCCAAACTACGTCATTCCCTTGAGGTGATCTCAGAAACCCTGTCACGAAGTCCATCGCGACGTCATTCCACTTCCACTCAAGAATGGTTAACTACTGTAAAATATCTGCTGGTCGCTGATGCTCCACCTTCACCTACTGACAAGTAGAACATCTCATGACGAAACCAGCAACATCCCTCTTCATACCTGGACACCAATACTAGTGGTGTAGATCACGATACATCTTGGTGATGCCAAGATGAACTGCCAAAACAGAGGAATGAAAATTCTGTATCAGCTATTAGCGTATATCTGCTGGTGTCCATATGCGTCCCTAGAAATGCAAAACCTCAGTGTCTCCTACTTCCCATCCGGGAAGAGGGTCCTCTCCTGACACACTCTTCTGTAGGACTAGGCCTTCTGAGTCTGATAGCTGCCTCATCTGCACCAGACCAAGAAGGGTATAGGTAACATATACAGAAGATAGAAAAGTATGCCCATGTCTGTCGTGCACTTCCAAATGAATCTTAGAGAATAGAGCCATAAGATGCCACTCACGGCTGGCCTCCTGAACTACCTGTATATGATTCCTCCTACTTAACGCATCACCCACAGTGTTACCTTTCCCATGCGTGTCAGAAATCTAGAAATCAAATGACTGAAGGTACTCAACCCACTTTCACTATCTCAAATTCAGATCCTACTGAGTGAAGATGTACTTGAGACATTTGTGGTCAGTGAAACCCACAGAATTCCCTCCAAAAATATATTTTCTCCAACAGAATAAGGAAATAACAACAGCTGCCAACTCCTCATTGTGTGTTGGGTAATTCCTCTCATGTGGCCTCAACTAACAAGTCCCATACGCAACGACTCCATCTCCTTGCATAAGCACAGCTCCCAGCGTGATACCTGAAGCATCACAGTAAACAGTATAGTTGTTGCCCATCTTTGGAAAGACTAGTTTCAGTTCTGAATTCATCCTCCATTGCAGATCTTGAAAGGATGACTCACAAGAATCTGACTAGAGGAACATTGCACTCTTCTTCTTCAAGCCCGACAATGGTGCTACTAAATGTGAAAAGTCCTGTATGAAATGTCGTTAGTATCTATCCAACCCTTGAAAACTCCACAACTCAAAGACATTATTCGGATGCTCCCAGGAAACTATAGCTCTCACTTTCTCTAGGTCTACTGATACTCCTCTCTCTGAAATAACATGACCCAAGAAGTGAATCTGGTCCATCCAAAAGTTGCATTTTGAGAGCATAGCATATTACTGATTCTCTCTCAGTGTACTCAAAACGATCTCAATATGGGTAGCATGGTCGTGTCAAGTGTAAGAGTACACCAAGATATCATCCATGAATACTAATAAGAATGAACCCAAATATGGATGGATCACTTGGTTCATTAGTGCCATGAAAACTGTTGGCACGTTCATGAAACCGAACGGCATAACTGTATACCCGAATAGACCATACCTGCTCCTAAAGGCTGTAAGAGGTATATCTGATGGTCTAATGCACAACTGATGATAACCAGACCTCAATTCAATATTTGATAAAACTCGAGCTCCTCGAAACTGATAAATGAAATCATTGATCTTCGGCAAAGGATATCTGTTCTTGACCGTCAACTAGTTCAGCTTCTGATAATCCACAGAATGCCTAAGGGTATCGTCTGCCTTCTTCGCAAACAGTACAGGAAAACCCTAGGGAGAAGTACTAGGTCGGATGAAATGATTTTCCTACAACTCCTCCAACTACTTCTTGAGCTCCTGTAACTCAGGTGTAGCCATCCTATAAGGAGTAATGGACATCGGTGCCACTCCGAGCACGAGTTCAATAGAAAAGTCTACCTCAAGCTCCGGAGGAAACCTTGAAAATTCCCTTAGAAAGACATCCCTAAAATGATCCACCACTGGAGGAAAGTCTAACTGCGAAGTCCCCTGGTCATCCAGATATAGACTGGCAATCTAGGTTGTAACTCCTCCTAACCCATGATGCTTGGGTCCGGCCCTCCTCGCCTGGACATCCAACTCACCCTTATGAAGAAAATATCCACCCTCTTGTGATATGAAACTCACCCTGCGGCGATAACAATTGACGAATACCTGGAAGGGATCTAACCAGTCTATACTAAGGATGGTGTCATAGCCTGTCATCTCTAGGACATAGAGGTCCCATAATAAGTGACACCCCACAACCTCTAGAGGGAACTCCTTACACAGACGTACACTATCCGTCCTAGTCCCCAACGGTGTGTCTAACATCAAGATATCAGCAGAGGAAAAGATGCAGAGCCCAAGTCTCTCCATAAGAGCAACAGGGATAAAGCTATGGGAAGCCTCTGACCGGCCATGTCTGGTGTTTCATCACTGCCCTGCAACTGGTGGAAAAATGGATGATGTCTCGGTGGCATGACTCTGCAAGGTCAATCGCACACCTTAGATTCATAATTATCAAAGACCGAAAACTGGAAGGATAAGAAAGGAACATAAGAAGGAAATCATTAAAGTTCTGCAAAACACGACTACACGGTGTGTACTTTTCCTACACGGCGTGTTCCCTTATTTCATTCACATGGGCCTGTAATTCAACTAAAAACTAGTCGTGTAACACCCCAAACACATGGCGTGTTCTCAAAACACACGGCATGTACATGAATCCTCTTCCCCTACCAGAGACCTTCTACACGGCTAAGCCATACGATTCTCCTAAGACAAGACTACACTGCGTGTTCAAGGTAGACACAGCATGTATTGGACATGCTTCACATGGCCTGTGTTGTTAGTGACAAGGCATGTATAACCAGGTTATACTACAGGGCTTGTTCCAAACAAACACGGTGTGTACTAAGAAAATATAACATCGACCCGTGTAGTTCGTGACACAGCTGTGTACCTAGGTTACACTGCACGGCATGTGAAATCAAGACACGGATTGTAAAAACGAATTTTCATCCATCTGAGTCACTAGTCACACAGGTAGACACACGGTCTAAACAATATGATGTGTACGTACAATACACGACATGTTTCCAAAAAAAATTTCACAACCTCGTGTCCCTTCCCACATAGTCAGTGACATGGTTTTAAAACTACACGACATGTATTCACAAAGTACACAATGTGTATTCTAGGTTTTTTCGGACAGTAGCCTCAGAAACTGCACCGGAGCCCAGAAAAACACAGAAACAAACATTGAAGGTGCCAAATTCTGATCCGTGAGGCCCCATACTCCCTGTGAATCATATTTTGGAATCTTATACAAGTTATAACAAGGAAACAAAGTGATGATCCACCAAATTCTAGTTTATGAGGGCACATAACACCTCAAGAACAAAAGTTTTGCGTTCATCCCAACAAATCAATACTCAAACAAAACCCTATCAAACAGAAGGTTTTTTGTCAAGCATCTATCCCAACATCCTGCATAGTCTACACAACATCTATCAAAACAGTATGGAATCGCTAATGCATCCAATATGATATGGAAAGAATGCATGGAATATGATTTATAACAAGTGATTATATGATTCATGAGACAACATACCCTCATCTCATCAGGTTGTGACAAAAATAGAACCTCAATAATAACAACAACAATAGCACAAGACATGTGAGTCACCCAATAGTGAAATAAAATCAACTGTAAAATTGAAAACCTGTAAAATTTCATTAAAGGAGGTAGTATGGATTTTTCCATGTACATGGTTTAGCTACTCATGGGAGCAGCTTACTAACAAGTACCTATTTTATCATATCCCTAACTATAGGCTCCAAAAAGTATGTCAAGAGAAAAGAAATGTTCTGATACCACTATGTAACGTCCTGTTTCTGGAGTCCACCCATAGGTGCCCCGTACCTGGATGGTTACATGACCTCAAGAGCATTTCCCCAAATGCTAGAGGCTGTCGACTAGCAGTGAGGGCCTTGGGTGTGATAGTGAGGAGATTATTCCCTCATTGGAAGAGTACACAGTGGAAGAGATACAAATAAACAAAAATAGAAGCAGTAAACAATCCATACACAAGTGAATAGCGAATGACAGAAGTAATAAACAGCTAGATCACATACATATAAAATGATGCATGATACATATGTCTATGAAAACGGCCAAACAAGTCACAATGTTGTATACAAACAGTACTGAACCAACTCCAAAACAAGCAGGTCACAGCTCCTTAGCATCGCAAGCCTAAGCTTGGCCCCACACTCTCCATATCCACAACAACTCATGTACCTAAAGTAGAAGGGTGATTTCCCTTGTCTATACCTGCAGTAATATAATCTGTTTGGGCCCAAAGCATGCCCCAAATAGGGTGTGAGACTAAATCCCAATATAAAACCACCATGAGATCGGTGCCTAACAGTCAATGAATATATGGCAGGTAAAAGTATAGAAAGTAGTAAAAAGGAATGTACTCAATAGTAAACAATCCAATGTTTCAAGAATTTAATTCATGAAAAATTAATCTGCTACTCAAGCAAGAAGGAAAAAACAGGTAACCCTCTAGGTAGTTCTCACAGCCTAACCCCTCTAGTTCAACCAACAAGCACTAGCAACCCTATGGAAGGCACACACAGTCTCACCCCTCTGTATCAGCTAAAGTATAGACTCTCTAGGAAAGCACTCACCGTCAATTCCCCCTATAGTCGTGTATCGTACTAAAGGTGATTTGGGAAAGCACTCAACATCTCATTCCCCCTGTTTCCTGCGTAGAGGAATTACATACACTCTAATGAAGCCCTCAACGTCAATTCCCCCTGTGGTCTCACATAGTAATTTATAAGACACTCTGAAGAATCCCTTATGTCCCTTCTCCCTATGGTCTACTACACTAGGTTCTCATGGCCCTGTGTAAATCAAAGAAGTATATCACGCCTAACGGCCAAAGTAAACCTCAAGAACTACTTGGCTAACATTCTATGGTATATCAGCACTTTAAAAATATAGTCATACCATCATACAATACTAGGTATGGAATGTAAATAGAAGCCTAATAGGAAAACAGGATTCAAATGCAAAAATAGGTAAACATGTAGGGGCAATACATCCAAAGCACAAAAATTTACCCTATTCACAATCAACAACCTCTAATTTAGCATATAAGAAAAGCAGGCAAACAACAGGGCTAAAAAGGTAAACATTCAATACAATGTTCAATTGTATTGGTCAAATTTGCACAAAATACTCAAATACATTCAACAGAATGGCATAAAGAACCTACCTTAATGTTAGGAGATCGATATACTTGAACCACAAGGCTCGAATCTCTTTAGAATGTCGTAGATATTTGAAAACATATAAAAATTTCAACCCAAGATAACTTTAAAAAGAAGAGGAATTGGAAAACAATGCTCTGGGATAAGGAAGAAATTACCGCTGCAATTCCAACGCAATCAGTGGTTCTCAAATAGGAGGACGGAGGGAGTATCGGGTGCTCATTGAAGATCTGCAGCTTTTCGGTGCTCTCGGATGACCTAGGATGAGAAGAAGGGTGTTATATCTTTTAGACGCGACCCTGGTGCCTCTAATGAAAAAAAAATACATGGAATTTAATTTTGAAGTACACGGTGTGTACTTACTATTTCCATACTATGAATTTAGCAGCCTCCGAACACCCCCCCCCCACGGCCGTGTGCAGGGCTGCTACACAGCCAGCACCCGACTACCTATGGTAATGAAATACACGGCATGTACTCATAAAGCACACGTCGTGTGCTTAAAAAATTTCTAGATACTCCTATTTTCTCAAAAACTACAGAAAAAGGGAAAACATAACGAAAAAAAAGATCTGGGTTCTTACAACCCAAAACATGTTCAAGATGATTCATATGAATCTTTTATTGAAAAAAAGATACTAGAATAAAA
Organism: Viscum album; assembly: GCA_963277665.1. Classification (NCBI taxonomy): domain Eukaryota; kingdom Viridiplantae; phylum Streptophyta; class Magnoliopsida; order Santalales; family Viscaceae; genus Viscum; species Viscum album. Next base: position 1,025,393,829 of record OY728143.1, read on the forward strand.
TATATTAAATTTCATATATAAACAAATCAGGTGGAATATTACAACATCATTAGAAATCAAAGATATCTAGTTTACATCCAAAGGGAACTAGTATTAGATAATTAAACATCAATTATCTCATGGGTGGTACCACAAATAGTTTCATATGCTGTTGAAAAAAGATAGTGGTTAAATGTGATAAATTGATAATTTTATCAAATTAAGAAAAATAACGTCAAGAAATTTGTTCCCAAAATAGAAGGAAATAATTTTATATTAATGAATGAACTGTTTTTAAATAATCTCAATAAACATGGGTAAATTACAATAAATAAAGTTTCTACTATTTGAAATGGTTACTCATAGTAGGAAGATGCTGACTTTGATGGAAATTTATTTCTTATTCAGATAAATGAAACTATAAGAATGATCATTCAAGTTTCTATAAATTTTTGTTACAAATTCAATTTTATGGATGTTAATTTAGCTATCTAAAATGGGAAAATTGAATGATATATTTTTATCAATAAACCTAGTTGTTTTTTAATTAATAAACATGGAACCATAAAATGTAAGTATAACAATGATTTGTATGCATTGAAATTGGGTAACCATGTGAGGTAATCTAGACATGATAGTTTTGTAATGTATTTGACCTTTAATAAAGGAAAAATTAATAGGCACTTTTATATTAGGGAAATGTCTATAGTATTTTAATTGTTTACATTTAGGAAGAAATATTATAGGTGAAAGGAATAAAACATGTGAATAATTTTCTGAAAAATTAAATAATAACATTGGAATTTTAATTCATGGAGAGTTATTATTATTTTTGGATTATAAGTTCAAAAAAATGAAAGATACAACATTATATATCAAGAAACTTATGATAATAATTTATTACAAAAGTTGTACATGGAATATTCCATATTGGTTTCTACTCCTATTATTTTTGGGATGAAGTTGAGTAAGGAAGATTATAGGAAAATAATGAATCATAAATACTTATAAATGTATATTGGAAGCTCACATAATATAACTACATTAGGAATAGAAATTGTATGATTGTACATTTTGAGTTAGTTATCATAGTTGTCCAAAAGAATCACACATGTTAGCATCTAAAATACTTCTTATGTGTGTTAAATGAAGATAAAAATATGGTGGGCCCTGTAAAGAAGTCTGAGTGTTGTCCAAGTTTTCGATCACCAAAAGAATTAAATAAATTCTTTAGTATTCAAGTTATGAATATTTGGGATTTAATTTATTTAATTTATTTACAATTTTAGTAAATATGAGAAAATATTAATCGAATGAATATTATTTTAATAATCAATATTTGTTTAATATAAAGTTGGACCAAGAGTCAAGTTAAATGGCTTAGTTATTATCACATAATATATATGATATATATTACATGAATATGATAAAATAATAAATAATATTGACACAGTTTAGTTCATAAGAATTATTTATTTAGTGGATGTTGAAATAAACGGGGTTCGGGGAACCCAACCAAAAATTTATCAACTCCACTTTATTTAAAGGAGGAGTCTTTCTCTCTTGTGTAGACATTATTACTATTCATTCACATTCATGGAATGAAAATTTATAGCCTCACTCTCCTCCCACACTTTCTAGAGAGAGAAGCTGTTGATCCAAGTGTTCGGATAAGGATCTTCATCAACTATCAAAGGGATCTCGATGTGGTGATCGTCGGGATATTGAAGGCACTGTTGGACCTCCGTATGAGCACATGGAATTTAATGATCGACGTTCTAATGGATTTTTGAAGCACATGTGTATGATCAAGAGGGACCCCGTTATGGATTCTTCAAGCAGCGATTACCATTGAAGAGTTGCAGTCAGTCACGCCCTTAGATCCGGAACTGTATGTTTTAAGTTTAATATTTTTTTTCTTTACAATTTATGTGAGGTCCTCAAACATTATTGAGGCTTGGATCATTGGCGTCGATGAGTTCCTTCGACCCACTGATAAAAAGTTCTAAATCATGCGCCCACCAGCTTCTACAATGGCCCCAGAACATCTTAGAGGTATCAGATGGAGCACGTAAATCATTTGAGCCAAATAAAATTTATTCTTATAAAATTTTGTTGAGGGTTCAAAAATAGTCTCAATCGTTGAAACCGTGCGTCGATCTGATCTTGAACGGCCAAGTTATGGCTATAATAAATTTTCAGATTGGATTGAAACATTCATTTTTATCACAGGTATTAATTTTAATTCATTCCAAATAACGAAACGAGTTTAGATCAGTTCATAATATATAATTAAAATTATATGAAAATTATAAATTAATAATTTTTCTAATTTGCATAAAAATTTTCATATTATAATATTATTTAATTTATTATTATAATATTTTAATAATAATAAATTATTATATTATTATAATAATTTTATTATTATTAATTTAAATGGTCGTCAAGTACCCTTTAGAATTTTGGGGTGTGGATAAGGGGAGGATACATGACTCCTTATTTATAAATTAATAAATATAGGAGAAGATTTATTTTAAAATTAAAAAAAGGGGGAAGACTTAAATAAAATCTAGGGAGGAAGGGGTGGGAAAATTCCTTTTCATGTCTCCAATTAAAAAATAAATAAATAAATCAATCAATCAAAAAAATGGGGTGCCTCTGATAAATCAAATAAATTATAAAAAATGGTTTTAGAAGGGGTCTGTGGGCACCCACTTCTTCCTCAAGATGCTACATGCTTCATCTTGTGGTCGCTGCCTGACCTCCATCGGCCCAGGCAACCACATATCATCCCACCCACCTCAAAGAAAATTCCATGAGGTTGCATCAACTCCTGGTCCTACTTTCCCTCTAGTCTCGCCTCACACCATGCCTCCTTCAGCTACCGCAGCTGCCCAGCGCCACCAGATCCCGGCCAGATGCCACCCTTGCATGGCTCCCTACCTCCCAACCAAATCTGATGCTCTTCCCTTGTATTTTCCCAACGCCACCTGACCTCCTGGTTTCAGCACCTCCCCATTGCAGTAGAACAGGACATCCCTCCCTCCCAGTTCTGAAACCCGGCCACATGCCCGTCTAGCTGCTGAAACCCCACAACACCAGCCTACAACCTCCCTTCCTCCATACAGTAGCAGCGCCGACATTGCACTGCCTGTTTTTGCCCATATGGAAAAGGTTTCATCCCTTCCCTACATGGTCGGTGACTCTGGAGTGGAGTCCCTTCTCAGATCATCTCCTCAAACTCAGATGCACTGGACATACCCGACCAGAACCGCAACTCATCCAGATTCTGTTAAAACCCAAGAGGTACCTGTTTTTGCCTGAAATTATTTTCACAGGGAAAAATTGTCCACGAAATGGTCTGGGAGGATCTGACAACTGGGAATAGGATTGGGTGGATCGGCTTAGTCCAGTTTATCCCTGCATGGCCTAACATGGCCCTTCGTGGGTTTGCCCTAACCCACACATGCCATGCAGTGGGGTTTCGGGGGCTGAAAACTAAATTAATAAAAAATAATTAATTTAATTTTAGTATCTAAATTAAATTATTTTAAATTAAATTTTGGTTATTTATTTTAATACTCAATATATAAATTCATTTAAATTTTTTAATGTAATTAAATCAATTAATTAATTTCATTTTGGCATTCAAATTAAATTAATTTGTGGACTGATGAATAATTAAATTATTTTAATTTTTAATTCATTTAATTTAATTATATAACCTTTATACTTATTTAATTAATTTTAATTTTATTGCACATTATTTACCCACTTGCTGGTCTTGACCAGCGACCCATGTATGTTGCATTTATTTTATTAATTATTTAACTTTGTACCATGATTGTAATTAATTAAATAGATGGTCTTTACATCATCTTTATTTTACGTTAAATGTATAAGGGCATGCGTGCCCAATTTTTACCAGATTTATATTTATCCATAGATCCCTTTGCATGCGTGCGAGTATATTTGTACTTTTGATGAAGAAGGTGAACGACACAAACCCCACAATGATGAGGCGATGTACATTGATTAAGATAGAGCAAGATGACTAGGGGATCCTGCCAAGATGATGTCGTACTCCAAGACATGACGTGGGCCTTGTCAAGATGAGGTGATACTCCAGATTACAAGCGGACATACATGATAGGGTATGTTGCATCAAGAGTCAAGCTTCATCTCAGGTATGATGCCCTTAGGTCATTTTGACGCTCAACGCCAGTCGGGTAGTAGTTAACCTTTATTCATTTATTTATTATTTTATGCATTTTAAAATATTGGGATAAATACATAAAATAATATATAATAATATTCATAAAGAAGTAATGTATGTTTTTCTATTAATGTTTAGTTGTGAGAACAACAACATGAATGAACATGATTAATATAAATGGATTACATTTGTTGAGTGAAAAATGCCAAAACCCTAAAATAAATATTAAATCAAAACTGCCTTACATCATTCCTGATTGAACTAAACCTGTTGTTTGAGGTGTCGTTCATGGAATAGCTAATGGTACCTCTTATTACCCGGGAGTACATATGATATTAGTGGTTCAACTTAACTAATGTGGTAGTGAGGTTATGCAATAGCTAACATGCTATCATTTTAGAGGCAATCATTGAATAAATCATGTTATGATTTTTGAAGTTGGGACTTCACTCAACAGATTAAGGAACCACGAGTTACTACAGTTGGCCAGCTAAAAGCCTTCCTTGGACCCTCCGAGTAGTGAAATATCCCTAGCATGTAGACTATTAGTGCGGTTTATGGATCCTTAACACAAGAAAACTCAAACGATTGAATGTTATGATTATAGTAGATATGGATCCTAGAATTCAATAAATTAGTGGGAGACATTTTACTGATTAAATTAATCAGTAATGTCGCATTTGGTAATCAACATAAAAAGTACTAATCTTCTAATGTATATTTTTTAGAATATTGAAAGTAATACCACAGGTAAAAACTATGATAAATAATGGACAATGTTAATTTCCAAACAAGTACAAAATTAAAAGTGTAGTATAGGCACTTACGCACATTACTACTATAACGGAAAATTCTAGGTACTTATGTCACAACCTGTTAAGACACCACAAGAAGCGAGGGTGAAAAATTTCTTATAGGAGACTCATGGATCAAGAATATGATGTTTCTGTCATAATTCATTCATAAACCTCTGATGTTATTATTTTTCTCTATATAATGACATGGATGATGTTACATGTAGTCTCATCTTTAAGAAGTTTTCAAAGGATAAAGCTATGAAACATTTGAATTTGATGATTGCACTCACTTTTTGTAAAGTGAAAGAAAGTTCATAATCATTCATGATATTCCATTATTATATATTTTACACCCAATTTCTCTAGTTTATTTTAAGGATACAAAATAATGGTATTGATTAAGCACTTGATAACCATTAAGGTAACATTATCCATGGAATCAGAATATTAAAGATATCACTATCTTTTGTTGTTATGGCGAATATATTATAAGACAAGGCGAACAGGCCCAGGGAAAGACACATCAAAGGCACTTTCATCATGTCCTTCAAATAAAAGTGGTTTTTTATTTAATAAAAGGTTATTTTCATCACAAATAATGAAATAAATTATTGGATGTTTAAAAATGCAATGAACTGAAATACTAGAAGCAAGTACCCGCTTCTCGTTCATGTATATTCATCAATATAAATTAATGCTTTAACATAATAATTGGGTATTGAATACAATATGCTAATAAAATATGTGTATTTAAATACAGTAACTATTTAATTATAGGAACTTTATAATAAGTAAGGTTTCATCTCTGAGAATCTGAGAAAGGGTGATTCCTAAGTCAGCGGTGAGAAACACATAACCCGTATTTATAGAGTGAATGATATTAGTTGAACAAGATGCTGAGTATAACCAAAACATTTATTTATAGTTTCCATTTGGTCATGATGAGACATTATTAGAAGTTTAGGAACGAATATTTTTTGTGGTGTAACATACACAAAAAATAGTCCAGAGATAATTTAATCAAATGAAATATATAATGAATATTAAAAAGTAATACATACCCAATGGTGGAAATATAATTTTTTGTAATGTAAAACTAAAAGTAGATGTCAATAATACGCCCAGAATGGTATTCAATATCAGCATAAATATAAGCCTTTGGTATTATTGACATCTGTAATTTAGACAAAGAAAACTTTTAGAAATAATGGTGTGCCACAAAGCTTCTGGGGTTAGTTCAACAAGAGAGTGTGAACTATTCTAAAGGAAAGATAGTGGTAGAGATACTTAATTAGATTACTTTATATTATTGTGGAATTTAATAGTAAAGTATATGCATATTCTGAAGATAGGAGTTGATTCAGATTGGAATGTCAAAGAAAATCTTGACCAAGAATTCATCGATCATGATAATGTAGCGTGGAGTAATTCCAAAAAGCATGTTACCTTATCTACATCACAACATTGATTTTCATATGTAGGATCAATGATGAGTCTTACATGTACACATTGATCAACAAATGTATAGTGTATAAATTCCTAAACACACATTTTATACATCAATGTTATGATTTATGGAGTATCAATGTTTCTACTTGCAAAAACATTCATTAAATTTCATGATGTGTTTTGAAAATAATGGTGAAATACCATAACCTATATGCCAGCTAATATGTTAATGGATAACAAATGAGTCAAAGTATGATGGAAAATCCATTATGTTGTAGGATGTGTTTAGATGAAAATAGTTAGGATTTAAACAAACATGAATCAAGTTAAACACATTGTGCATCTAACGTAATTGTCCTAACAGTTTATTAGGATATTACGTAAATCCATAACATAGAAAAGATGTGGTCATGTTTTAGACAACATTTATATATAAGGGTATACGTCTCTATTAGATATAGTAGGATCTAAATTGAATTGTACGTATTCAATGCTCGAGATACATAAAAGGTTGAAATAGGAACGAGTCCCACAAGTGCATGTGGAATAAGAATGTTATAGTGACACATACTGCATAAGAAGGATGAAACCATGGTGATGGTTTTATATTCACTATGGTAATTGATAAATTATTCCTTGAGAATAAAAAATCCTACTTTTAAGTAGAATATGGAAATGAGCTAATATTGAAAATATCAACTAAAATTCAATTAATGGATTCTATGTATCAAATTTCCAAGGGTCTTATAAATTGAATACTACAGTGGGTATTCAAATGAGATGATACATGGATGGTACAGTCCTGGTACCAATAAGGATCAATTGGTTATACCTATTTGGTATTTTTTATCCATTTGAATTTTAATTGTCATAGATAACCTCTACGGTCATTAAATTGGTCATTGGATGTCATAATCATCTTTCATGGTATGTGTCTATACGACACAACAAGAATGAGACGATGACATCATATGATACCAATAAAGGATTCAAGTTACTAAAATCTAGTTCTAGATTAATGTATGCAATAAGATCTTAGAGCATTCATTGGGAATTAATCTCTTCCATGTGTCTACCAAAGGTTAGCACGAGCACCAATGTTTTCTGAGAGAAATATGTTTGGCAACATATAGAAAATAGAACATGATATTATTGTTAGATAAGATCATGTTAAAATTAATTCTCTAATGATTGAATTAAATTAGAAACCTATGTTGTAGGAAACATGATCTACTGAGGTAGATATAACGGTTTCTTGGACCTAGCCAATCATAAATAAAGTGACATTTTATTGACAAATACAAGATAGAACAATTCAAGTTCAGAATTGTTGTCAATGTCATAAGGCTCATCTCTTTATGTTGAAACGTTCAGAACATGGGATGATATTATAGTTGTTAGTTGAGTTCCATATGTTTCATCGATGGATCAATCAATTATTTCATAATATTTACTAGAATTTATACTGATAGAATATTCTTCATAGTAGGTAAATATTAATTGTTTCCAGGAGCACTACAAGTGTTGTAGTCAGAACTTTCATCTTGTACATTGGAAAGTACAGATGATATGTACCAGGTATATGGAGAAGATGTTATATTAGTTATGGTGGGACACAAACTAGTAATCATTAGATCAATTGGATCTAATATCATCGTTATTATTAGGCAATAAATGAGTCAATATTATAAAATATAGTGGTAGCCATATCTACAAATACAGAGTACATTACAGCTTCTAGGGAAGCTAAGAAGTAGTTGAATGCAATGATTTGTTCCTATTCTTGGAATCGAACCCAGTGAGAAAATATTTATTATAATTTAAATTATGATATTATTACTAGACAAGTTGACATGTTATGACAATGGAAAAAGTGATATACTCAGGGATAACTCATCTTGAGAAGTTTTACTGAACGAGATGAGGTTGTATATAGCTGATATGCCACACAGTGAAAACGTAGCAGGCCCAGCAGTTAAATCCATTACTCATTAGAAGCATGATATTTATCATGTGAGTAGCTAACAAGTTTGGTTATCAAGTTGGCTCAAGTGCAAGTGGAAGTGTTGAAATAGTGGGTTCCCTATAACCAATTATGCAGTACATGTGATTACCATATCATGTATACATTTAGTTATACATGATGTCATCTTACCATTATAGTGTAGACTTTTCTGCATCCACTATTTAAATGGTAATTCCCATATATTAATTATCATATCAAAAGGTTATAGAAGATCCCCTGCTATAATGAGAACCTCAAGATACTATGATATTGATCTTAAATATATGTTGTATAGTCTAGATAAATCTTACTGATCAGATACAGTAAATTCATTACTATCAGGTGTTGGGGGATCATAATCATTGATAATTCTTCTCATGAAGTTCACACATGGTTATCTCTATTAGTGATATCATGAGGACAGACCCGCTAATATGAACACTACATTTTTTGGGTGTCATTGCTTGTTCCTATCTCTGGACATGTGTATTGGTCTCCGGGCTTGAGATCATTACCAATGTATACCATTTGATTATGTACATTGATTAAATGAAAAACCATGGTATTGAAATCATGGCGAGGTAGCTTGTGTTGGGTGTGTCATTTGTGGTATGACATTGGATGAATGATCAAGAAAAGATATTTCGCTTTCGAGTTTACGAAGTTGTATATCTCAGACCTAGTTGATCAGGATGGTGCTACCATTATAAGTCTTTGAACAAATTAGTTGAATGTAAAATCCATCTAGATAGATCAAAAAATAATAAATCAAGAATAGGGAGATGACACGGGTGTGCATCCTACTTTGTGAGATATTTAATGACAAAAAGATTATAGTGCACAGTAAGTGTTCGTAGGTTGGTTTTCATTACTATGACAATCCTTATCTATTTAGGGGCCATGATGGGTTTCTGGACTCTGCACTTGGTCTGTGGATTGTATCCACTGCTATAGAGATAAGGGCCTAAAGGATCACATATAATATTATATTCAAGAATCCTCCTTATTCAGTTGAATAGGTATATTGGACATGGTAGGCCCTACCACGGGGTCTGAGTGTTGTCCATGTTTTTTATCACCAAAATAATTAAATAAGTTCATTAATATTCAAGTTATAATATTTGGGATTGAATTTATTTAATGTATTTTCACGTTTAATAATTATGGGAAAATATTAACCGAACAAATATTATTTTAATATTCAATGTTCATTTAATGAAATGTGGGACAGCAAGTCGAGTTAAATGGCTTGGGTTTTGTCATGTAATATATTTTATATATATTATAGGTATTTTATAAAATAATAAATAATATCGGTGCATTTTAGTTCCTCAAAATTATTTATTTAGTGGACGTTGAAATAAATGGGGGCTAGGGAACCCAACCGGGTATTTCTTAACTCCACTATAAATAAAAAAGGTGGCTCTCTCACTTTTCTGGCCATTATTACTATTCATTCACTTTCATGGAATGAAAATGAATATCATATCTATCCTCTATCTATATATAGGTAGAATAAATTGATTAAAGTGTTTGGATCAAGATCTTATAGAAGAATCGAAGGACTCTCGATGTGGTGATTGTCTGGACATTGAAGGCATCGTCAGATCTCTATGAAATCACATGTAATTAGATGATCGACATTCCAATGGATTTTTGAAATGTGTGTGGGCAATCTAATGAGATCCTTATATGGATTCTTCATGTAGTGATCGATGGTGACGAGTTATAGTCGAGCACACCTTCAGATCTGGAATGGTATGTTTTCAGTTTAATCTCTATTCACTTTAAAATTTATGTGAGATCCTCGGACATTATTGGGGCTCGGATCATCAGTGTCGTCAAGTTACATTGAACCTCTAACAAAAATTTTAAAATCCTCATCCCACTGGATTCCAATTCCGGCCTCGAAACCTTTCACATCTAAGGTCATAATCCCAAGCAGGTGAAGATGGATCCTTCTTCACTTATTATGGGGATGTGATGGGATAGATTTGTTGTGGTAGAGTCTAACAGTACTATAGAAGATTCCTCTTATCATTAAATTTTTTGGGACTACCCTCGGTGTCAATATCAAATATTCCATATTGGGATGATGGAGTGGTGATGGAGTCAGCCCACTCATTGGCCTATGGGACCATTTGGTATGGATACTCAAATAAACTAGTGGGAACCCTCATGGAAAGCTCTCATGTGGTGACCATGATAGTTACGAATCAAAAATCATATTCCTCCTCAATAAAGGGGAGATAGATATCAGATAACTCTAACTAATGATCCATTGAAATTAGGGGTTGCATCCCCCAGAACAACCCTTGGGGGTGGTGTTGTTAGTGAGATGTCAATGTATTGAGATCCTTGAAGGCCATATCCTTGGTCGGAATAACCCCTTACTTATATTATCGGTGATCAAGGGAATCGATCTCCCTCCTCGAGATGATCTTGGAGTGTAAAATTGGGTGTGGGATCCAAACAGTTGAGGGCATGGTGTCTATGGTGGTAGGAGTATAGTCATGCAGGATTATCGAGGCAATATTTATCATTACCTATCACCTTTTGGCATTAGTTTATCTATTTCTTGTATTTTTAGTCTTATAAATAACTTGGATTCATCTCTTAGTACGGGAAAAGTGAAATTGAAGCCCAATTCCCCAAAGTTATCTATTCTTCCAGAAATAGAGTAGGGGTCTACACTAATGATGTCATAGACTAAGGATGCCTAACATTATTTTCCTAAATCCATATGGGAGTTTCATGATAGGCCCACCAGTTTCCTAGTGATACCTGGTGTTGAAAATATTGATCTTCTGACATGAAAATATGTTGTTGTCTAATATATAATAGGCCTCATTGTTTAAGGAAAACATTTTTTGGTTGTTTCACCATTTTTATTTCCTTTCTTTCCATCAATGCCACAAGTCTCCCACACTTCTTTCCCCACATTCTAACATTCTAAATAAATGTGTCCTCCATCACATTAATCAATGATTTTATATGCTTGATTTAAATAGGTTTATGGGATGGTGTATCCTTCTTCAATATATTTCTCCTTTGAGATCATCTCCTATTCTAGGTCTCTCTCATAGATTTATGTAATGTTCATGAAACTCCTTCCCAGTTCCATCCAAAGGTGGACTCTGGTTAATTACACTTCTTCTATATCGAAAGGTAAGAAACCTTTGGTCTGAGGAGGTTGTAAATTTGGGATGTTTTGGGAATTTAGGGACATTGAAATTTTTTTGAACCTATATAATTCATAAAATTTTTTTGGGAATCTCATGTGTGATGAATCCTAGGTGTAGAACACAAGGCATGTCATGATGAACCTGAGGTAGTTGGTGTCAAAGAAATAAATCTTCTGGGGATTTTTCCTCATGCATCCCATGTTTATAACATGGGGTATGGATTTTGGATCAAGTCATAATTTTAACATCTTATGGAGATGTTTGGGTGTTTAATTTTCTACACATGGGGGGAAGATTTCAGATATTTTAATTGGTTTACTCTATCCCAGGGGGGAGAATTAACACTTTGGATTAGGGAGGAACATGTCCCAATAGGGATTTTGTAATTATGATTGTTGGTATTAGACCATATAGAGGTTACCTACATACCCTATTTAATATATAGAAAATAATACACATATAGTTCAATGCCACATTTTAAGGTAGTGTAATAGGATTGGTCCATGCAATTTAACATCATGTGGTAAGGAAACACTTATTGCAAAAGGATAATCAACAAGGGATGTTATCGGGATTATTCATCAAATCTTCCCATGGGTTCTACTAGAAAGGTGACATCCCATTAAAGGGGATGATTGGTATCCCATTATGATCATGCGGGGATCATCTACTGGTTATCACTGAAGGTAAGGTCCAAGTTTAACATCTTATGATGAGGAATTTATCATTCAATTTAATATCATACCATAGGAATGTGGAGCTAGGAAAAAAAATTTCATGCTTCTCAAACATGGATGAGGATACACCCTAGGGGGACCATGTCATGGTGAGAGTATGATCTGGAAAAATGAAACTCTATCAAGATAGGTAATTCATTTTCTTATGTGATGTCATTCTTGGGAATTACATTTCCACTGATCATGTGCATCCCGGAGAGGCATGGAATAGACACTTACTTGAATAATTATACATTAGGGATAAAAATTATAGGGTTATTATTATTAAGAGCGATAGGAATTTGGGTACCCATAGTTAGGATAAAAAAGGTAGGGTAATGATCTAGGTTTTGTTTGAATCCTAGGGGGTGTTGGGTCGTGGACCTAAAAAATATTACATGAAAATTTATTATATTACACCTAAATTGCATCATAAGATACATTGTCTCTATAACCGGTCTAACACATGGATTTTGGAGGCAGAGGTGTGTGAATTGGGGATTTACTATGTAACATACGGAGTTTTACTTCATCTTTATCATGAAACTAGATGCTCACATGATGGTACTTCATAAAAAGTTCCAATTTTATAGGTACATAACTTGGAAATCACATCAATATTTAGGATTAATCACATAATTTTTATCACCTATCTAGCCTTTGGCATAAAATTTAATTGAATTTTGAATTAGTTTTTTTAGAAACAACCAAAATATTCATACAACCTACTCCTTGGCACTAGAATGTTCTTTTTGGGTGTGTCTGTACTTGCTCTTTCAAAGCCAGCATTTCAAGGTCAGAGACACATTTTTGTACCAAAAATACCATATAAATATCTTTTAATATAAAATTTTAATGTGTTTAAATATAAATTATTATAAAATTTTTATTTTCTTGGTCAGTAATAAAATATTTATAATTATCATTTTTTATAAATTGTTAATAAATGTCTCATGTTATGGGAAAAAAATTAATAATTTTTTTGATAAATTTCCTTGATATGCATGTTTATTAATTTTTTTATGAAATATGAATATTATGTATTCCCATTTATATGATAACTTTCATCTATGGTAGATTCAATAAAATCATTTTAGTTATGATATCATAAAATTTCTTTTTTATCTACATTGACCTGAGTTTATTTTTTTCGATGATTTAGAATACATGATGAGAATAGTTAATTCATATTTTGTGTTATAGTTTTCTGCAATTTAAATCTCTCTTATGTAAATTCTCCTCGGGTAGATGGAATTGGGGTTGGAAAACATAGATTTTTACTATCCTTACATATATATATTAAAGTGAATATGGTTGGAAAATTCTTTGCGAGCTTACTCATATGGATTTTTTTAATATCATATAAATCATTTCCTTTACATGAATCACTCATTTACCTTATGAATATGATGTATTTGTATATGTAAGAATATACTTGATTTCTTTTTTTTATTAGCATAGACATGTGGGTTTTGTTAATATTTACACATTAATGTGATGTGAACATGTTAATTTTGTGGTTGGAATAGGGATTACAAAACTAAATCATCAGAAGCATGCATACAAAAAATTAAATAAAACATGAAAAGATACTGATATGAATACGATGTATATTAAATTTATGAGACTAAAAACCCTTCAGATTCTAATTGTGATATTTCTTTCAAATTGAAACTTTTTAAGCCCACAATCATCCAACATAGTAGGTCACTAAATAGATTTACTATTCAGGGTCATGAATTTTAGTGGGATTACATTAATTTAAACCACTTAATGAAATTATTTAATACATCATACTCCCCTATGAATATTCCATTGTTGTTGATTATGGAATAATTCACACTGGTTATATTGAGATCATTAATTTGTATAACCTATAAAATAGTTAAATATTGTTATCTAGGATTGATAAATGCTCTCAAGAAAAAACATTCAGAGTACCCAAATATTAATGTTATTGAAATCAATATCTCCAACTTTTTCTAGTATGTATTAGATATTTGGTGTTTATTAGAAATTTCTGATTACAAACAAACACTCCTAGATAGGAAATTTATGAAGGGTGAGGTATATATTCATGTTGTTACTCGAGAAAAAGTTGATTCATTGAAGTTCAAGACTTATGATCTAATTTTGATAGGTGTATTAATCCTTTATTTGAAATTTTTTATTATGTTCCCAACATAAAGAGAAATTTTATTTATATATATTTTTTGAAAAATAAAGGATTTTAATTCCTTATTATGAATAAGATATGATCTATATATAAGAATTAAATTTTTTATAGAGTTGGGAATATAATGAGTGGTTAATATATTCTTGATATGGATAATATTTTTTATAAAATTCAAAATAAAAAGGTCATAGTCGATTGTACTCCAAACTACCTTTGGCATTGTTTCATTGGACATCTATATGAGATACTATTTCAAATACTACAAACATATGGATTTTTGAACTCATTTTATTATGAATATTCTCATACGTGAGATTCTTTTTTATTGGAAAAAATGATGAAGTCACCATTTGGGCGAAAAGGTGATAGAGATAGTGGACTAATGGATCCTATACTTAGTGATGTGTGTAGAATAATGAGTATAAATGAAAATGATGTTTTTTGTTACTTTGTTTCTTTTATAGAAGAATTTATTCAATATTGGTATGTGTTTTTAATGGAAAACAATTATAAAGCATATGAATTTTTCATGGTCTTTCATAATAAAGTACATAATAAAATAGTAAATAAAATTAAATAAATTTTATGGGATTAGGGTCGTGAATACTTGAGCTCCGAATTTATAGTTCCCTAAGAGATTGTGGAATTCTTTTCACAGCTCACTTCTCCAAGAAAAACACAATGGAATGGTGTATCTAAAATTATGAATCTTACATTGCTAAAAATGGTTTAATCGATGATGAGTCTATGTCACATTTCTATCTCATTTGTGGGTTATTCTCTGAAAACTACTTCATTACTACAAGATTATGTTTCATCTAACGCAGTCATAAAGGCATTATATGGGATACTATATTGGAAATTTTCCAAAATGTATTTTATAACATTTTGGGTTTTTGAAGAAATCATAAATATATTTACTTCTAAAAAAATTTCACCAAAAATATAAGTGATTATTTATTGGTTATCACAAAGAGGCTATAGGATATTATTTCTACCACCCTACTGAACCCAATGTTCTTGTGTCTTGTACACGTAAATTAATTGAGAATGAATATCTAAGTTGAGGAATTTGTGATATTAATGTTAATCTTAGATAAGATAAATAAAAACAAATAGTGATTGTTCCTAATGTGGAAGTTGAGAGGATTCCTCAAATAGTTGTGGATGAAGAAACTTCTCAAAATAGTCAAGAACATCAAAGGTTTGGTAGCATTCATTAGGAACTCGGTAGATATAGATTTTTTCTGGATAATGATCATGAATTAATGTTTATTTATGATGAACTTACTTCCTATTCAGATTCCCTTGTGATTGTGGATATAAGGAAATGGTTAGAAGTAGTGGAATTTGAGATGGACTCCAAGTTCACTAACCATGTTTGAAACTTGGTGGTTGCACCTAAAGGGGTGATATCCATATATTTCTTCTAGGTTTTCCATAATAAAACATACATAGATAGTATAGGATATTACTATAAATAATTATTGGTGTAAAATGTTTTTAATAAAGTACATAGTATGAATATAATGATAAATTTTCACAGGTATTTAACATAAAGTCCATACATGTTTTTCTTGCCACAACAGCTCCTTAAGATTATTAAATTTATCAAATGGATGTAAAAACTAAATTCCTTAAGGGTAATTTAAACAAGGAAATTCATTTAATATAACCTGAGGGTTTTTAATTTCCAAATGAGAATGATAAGGTTTCCAATTTGAATTGGTCTATTTGTGGATGAAATAGATCTTCTTAGATTTGGAATATTCAGTTTGATAATGCAATCAATGATTTTGGTTTCATTAAGAACACAGTGGATTCTTATGTTTACTGTCATCATAGTGGTGGCATAATAGTACTTGTTATAGGGCATTTTGGTGACATAAAACATATCGGAAATAATATCTGAACACTTCACTCAATGAAGGTGTGGTTGGGTAAATGTTTCTTAATGATAGGCATTGGTAAAGTATCTTACATTATTGGTATGAGGATCTAGGTAGATAAATCTAATAGGATTCTTGGACTAATTTCTAACACATACATTGGTAATGTGATAAATATGTTTAGCATTGAGAACTCCAAGAATGGGTCTTTATGAGTGTTTCATGGAATGAATCATCAAAATATTATGGATACATATAATGATTTAGAGATTATATATAGAATTAATTATGTGAATTCCATAGGATTTATCATGTATTACAGGCTTTTTACTTGACCTGATGTCCCGTATAATTTAATAATTATTATTTTATAGAAATCCAACACTAGTGAGATACGTAGGATTGTTATGAAGAACATCCTAAAGTACATGACAAATACTGAAGACATATTATTCATATTTAAAGGATAAGATGATCTCTATATAAAGGGTTAAACATATTCTGGTTTCCAATCTATAAAAGATGATATGAAATATCAGTATAGTTATATGTTTTCTTTAAATAGTGGTTCCTTTGGTTTGAAGAGTTAGAAAAAAAAGTCACTATAGTGGAATCAACAACAGAGGTTGAATATTTCACCACGTCAAATATTATGAAGGAAGCTATTTGGATCAAAAAGTTAATTTCTATACATGGAATGGTTCATAGCATTTTGAGAGAAATAAAGACATATTGTGATAATAATGGTGATGTTTCTCTAGCTAGGGAACCATCCTCTCATCAAAGGAACAAAAAAAATATTTTAAAATACCATCTCTTATGGGAGAACATTGAGATGGGTAATGTAAAGATCAGATACGTGGATACATGGGATAATTTAGTATATTCATTGATAAAACCATTATCATAGGAAAAACCATGAGGTTAATGTATAATATTCGGTTTGTAAAAACATGAAATATTGGTTCTAATGGTCGTAAATGTATCATGTTATTATAATATAAGGAAATATATAATTATCATTCATTCATGTGGAATTCAATTTTATTTTTATTAGTAGTAAAATAATAATATCCCCTCAAAATTCTAACCTTATTTTTTCCAAATCAATTATTATTATAGTGTATTGTTGGTTGCAATGAAATTATATTGTTGAAATTAATATAATGTTTTATTCATTAATAATATATTAATATGAGATACGAAGAATACATTCAAGAGTTAATAAGTTGATACTTATCTCTTCGATTGATCTTATAAAGTATATCTCATGGAATTTCATGCGTTCATAGATATAATTAGTGGTGTATACTTATTATCAATCCATTTTACCTAAGGCTAGCAAGATACCTAGTATGATAGACTCCATACATTGATAACATAATTATGAAAGTAAACATATGAACATAACTAATCTGAGGGTGGTTGGGTTTTTCGTTGAACATGTTTTTAGTTATAGAACAACAAAGAAGGGATTTCCCTAGTTGTATAATAATAAAACACATTTGACCATTGATAGAATTAAACTATGGAAATTCATGGACATTCTTACTTGTTTCACATATGTTGTTTACAACTACTTGGATAAGTGATAAGTTTTTTTATTATTAGATTGAGGAAAGAATGTGATGTATTCATCCACTAAATCATTAATTTTATAATAATGAAGAAATTTTGTGAGGCCAATACATTATTGATATGTTCCATGTCTAATTTTCACTTGATATCATGTAAAAAGTGATTATCTAGGATACATATGATGTATATGTTACATCTTGTAGTGGAAAAGTTTATATAGAGATATGATTGGGATTGATGAGTATCACACCAAACCCCTTAGTGTCTTGCATCGCATTGATTTTCTAATATATGTCTATCTTTGATTAAATCTATGAAATTGGGATTTCATAGATGTTTTCAACGTTTTTTTGGCTTTAGGGTCACATAGTTTTTCCCTTGGATACAGATAAACCTCTAGACAATGTGTTTGTCCAAACTGAAGATATTTTGATGAAAAAAATATCTAAACGAGTTTATATGGATTCTAAAGGATTGGTGAATATAGTATTTTAGTGCAATTGGGATATCTTTTTATGGAATAAAAATATTCATGCATTTGATGCATGTACAG
This sequence comes from Viscum album, assembly GCA_963277665.1. Classification (NCBI taxonomy): domain Eukaryota; kingdom Viridiplantae; phylum Streptophyta; class Magnoliopsida; order Santalales; family Viscaceae; genus Viscum; species Viscum album. The sequence goes on from OY728143.1 coordinate 1,025,412,375, forward strand.
ATACATATGATGCATGAGCTATATATATATGATATTATATATAAGTGTACAATATATTATGAATATGATGAATTAATTTGATGCATGAATTTAGTATATATATATGTACACATATATATATTATATATATTATTATTATTAATTTTTTATAAATGTTTTTCTTATCAATAAAAATACATAGTAATTGTATTAACTATTATTTATTTATTTAATTTAAATGAATTTAATAAATAGATAACCAATGGTTAGTATTTCATGAGATTCACTATGTATTTGAGATGATTTCGGTAATTCGTATATAATAGTATGAGATCTTATTCAATTGGTTGTGGTGGATATTTCAAGATCTCTCTTCATCCAGAAGCCCCATTTACATGTTTTGAGAAGGTTCTAACACCACATCAAATATCAGATATCCTTGTGAAGCATATGTGTATCCATGTTTTTGGTGAATTCCATCAAAGGTTGGGTGATTATATTCAGTACTCCATGTGATATTACTCAAAAAATCTTCACCAAAATAAGATGGAAGCTATTATAACCTTCGAATACCTGGTACTCTACTGTATATGATCATAAGATATTCATACAAAACTAATCAGATTATTAAGTATTAATTATTATCAATTACTATTTTTTAGTTATTATTTATTAACAATGATTCATTAATAATAATTAAAAATTAATAATTTGTAATGAGTACATAATAATTATGAATAATAATTAATTGATAATAATTATTATATAATAATTACTATTAATTCTCAATTACTTATTACTATTATTGTTACTATTATATATTTTAAATAAAAATTATTGGGTATCTATTGTCACAATTTGTTGTAATATTGGGAGTATGTTTCTCAGTGTCTTTTTTTAGAGAACCATGATAATAGGAGTGACTTTTATCACAGTTCTATGAATACTGAAAACTGGTAGCCTACTACCATGGTTTTTAAAAATCAGGGGAAAACTATTATATTGGGACTATTATCTAGTAGTAGTTTCATTTAAATTCATATAGTGATAGCTACATCAAGATAAACCAAAATTATTATCACCCACATCATAGTCCTAATTTTTTTATTATACCAAACAAGAACCACAGTTTCATCACATTTGACTATGTTATGGTAACCAAAAATCATTTAACTGGGTAAATACCCAAAACACACACAAAAAAAGACATCCCCATTACTTAAAGCCACACCCAAAGCCAAATATTTACCTATTTCAACATATCCATTCCCATACCCACATTTTATATGATCAAACTTCCATATATCAAACATAATGAAGCAATTTTTTAAAAAAAATTATATGAAATGTTGTAATGATAAATCAATGAACAACCTTTTTCTTATACTCATTTCATTGAAGTGGATTATATCATCTCCATAAAACCAAGCTTTCCACCATGGTGTAATTATTTTCACATTTAATAAAATTCTATAAACCAATGTTGTAGCACCCTATTCACCTATTTTTATCAAGAAAAAGTCAGACATATTGTTATAACCAAATATATAAAACAAGACATGGAATTCAAGGATGATTCATAGTCATTATGTCAGTCAAAACCCAACCAACCTAATTACAAATATTAATTTGACCTTACTATTATCATATGTCATGGTGGTTTAAAAACCCTAAAATCTCAAACTAAAAACGTTCAACCATGAAAATAATTTCTATTTAAAATGAGTATCAGTTTTTAGGACTTTTAGATGTATATAAAATAAAAATCTTCAAAAACCTAGCTGTAACATTACCATTTGAAATATCTAATAACCCTTTAGCTACTAATTCAACCAATGGATTCAAAAACCACACTAAACCAACATAATATCTCCCTCCCATTCTCTATTAAATTTCATTACTCCTTCCATCAAACCCATAAACTCAATATTATTCCTCTTTGAGTTTCTAGTGACCTTTATTTTTCTGAAAGCTAAAATTCAAAACATTCACATTCCCTTAAAATCATTTAAAACAATCCATAAAATATTATTCATCCCAAAAAACCCCCAATCATACCACCAGTCTTCCAAAACCCTAAGTCATTTCTTCTTCATCCAATATAATGGACACATTAAAAAACCAACTATAGGCTTTCCCATCCAACAAACCCATTAAAAAAACAACTATTCTTAATTAAACCCTCATCCCCACAGAGACCACCTATACAACATTAAATCCATCACACATCCTCTTTTATGGACACTTTTTTAGGGGATTATTGGGAGAAAACATTTAAACAACCTGATTTATATTCTAGGATCATTCAATCCATTTTAACTAAATAATATATGTTAATAATGTATAAATTTTCTTCTATTTGATATATCCAAGATATTTGAAAAATATATTGATATAGATCATAGAGAAACATCCAATCTAATCCTTCCTCTTAGGTTATCCATGGTCTATGTGAATCTTCTAATGCTTAGGAAGGATTTACTTCAAGAAAGATTCTTTTAGAACTACATGTAAATGACAAAAAATAGAAATGATTTTGAATGATATCTTCATCATTTAGTCCTTCAATGATGATTCTCATGTTAATTTTCATTACAATCATAGGTATGGGATTTATTATGAAATTTACACAAATATTATACATAAGAAAAAGTTTATGAAACTTCATGTAGTATACAAAATGGTCCATACAACTCAGAAAACTCCTTTTCTTCCTTATGAGTGGATATTATATCACTATATAAGAAATTACCCATTCTAATCTTCGCATGCAATCATAAACTATAATACTCTATAATGACAATCGATTAAGGATATCTCAAATCATGATATTCAATGGTCAATAGTCATTTCACTTCATAAAAATATGTAGTCACAGTAAAATAATAATAAAATTTAAATAACCTTTTGTATAACATGTCACAATTTATATTATTAAAATACATCCAGAATATTAACAAAACCATGCTTATATGTATATAAAAGCATAACCTATATAATAGACCACTAGAGTGGCTTATTTTATTCCATAAAATTAATGTTTTGAAACTAATTATATCCCAATATAATTATTATAAAATCTCTATGAGTTTATCTAAAAAATCCCTTCACCAAGCACTTTTTTAGGTAACATCGATCAATAAAGTTGTCATTCAAAATTTTCATTGAGATCATTTTGAAACTAATTTAATTGAAAAATATTAATATGAAAATCATATTAATATTCCCTAAATAATTTTAGGATATCATGTGAGTTTTATTTTGATTTATATTGGAATTATCATTTATTTTTTGTTCATTAAACGAGATTAATTTCTAGCATTCTCTCACTGGCCTCTTATAAATTATATTTTTCCTAAAATATATTTATAGGGGATAAAATTTTTTATGTCAATAAAATTATACTAATTATCCTTAGTGTTAATATTTAAAAAAATAAACCATTAACACATATATCATATATGGTTTTCTATATGTGTTTAGAGATACTCTGAAAAAGAAGTTGTTGTTCTTTAAAATACACCACTAAAGTTTTGGGGAAAAACATCCCACATATTTTAAAAAATATTTCTGATAAACAATTTTATTGGAGATAAAAACATTATCCTTATATTATTTTCAAACCATTCAATATAATTAGATAAAATAATGAACCATGTGTATCAAAATCATTGTCTTATTTATTTTTAATATCCAATGTCTAATGTAACACTAATTATCAAATAAACGGAAAATAAAATAATCAATAAACACAATTTATCATTTATAAATCCACTCAATCATCGAATTAGTCTAATTCATCCACCTTCGAAATGTAGAAAATCTTTTCTTCATGATATTAATGCATACATTAAGCTCTATCCATTTCCTATTAATTAGTTTCAAACTCTTGCACATTTTTTAATATTTGTTTTAATATATAGTTGGTATCATCTTCCCTTTAAAATAGTGAAAATGAAATCTATAACATTAATACCCAACATATACACTCTATATAATTTCTCCACACATTTTAAATATTTTAAAAATTCTTCCTTAGGTGACCAGTCTTAACAAAATGGATTTATTTCTACTCCTTTCTAAAACCACCCATAGGATTCAATGACCATGGTGGACTATTATACCCTCCAATCTTATATTTATAGATTTAACATTTTTCTCTTTATATAATTTCTTGTTCAAACTAGATCATTGACCTTACAAGTACTACATTTTTATCCTTGTATTATTAAGGAGACTTTGTAAATATTTATTGAACCCAATTATATTATATTATATAATAAAATATGAGAACCTTTCTAGATGTTCTTAATGCATGATGTCCATAGACAAATAAATCCTTGAATGGGACACAAACCTCTATAATTCATCGAATTTCCCAATCATATTTAGTAAATGAGAGAGGATTAAAGTCCTTTCAATCATTTTACATCTAAAAAAATTCATTAATACCTCATAACTCTCATTATTTTAATTTTCTCGAAAGTTAATTTTCTATTTTTTTATCATCTTGAATGTATCCATCTTCTCATATTACTTTTAAATCGTATGTTATTTTTAAACAAGAATGAACGTGTAGATATCATGGGAATAATTAAAATAATTATTAAATTTGTCTAGATATATTTATTAAATAGGTTCACTGGTTAGGTGATCAGGAAGGGGAATCGAAAAATATAAAACATTTTCCTTAATATGTAATAATAATTATTAACTTATTATACAATACATGAAATTTACATTCACAATTATTTCATTTCTATAGTATTGATCATAAAATTATGATGAATAATTATGTTTTTGTTTTATTTACAATATAAGTTTTTATCAGATGAGTATCATATTCCAAAAACATTTAAAAATTAGTTGTGTTAAAATGAATCCAACTCTAATGATAAAACGTCTTAATTATATAATATAAATAAGTGGACCAAGATCCATATATCAATATGTAATTATCCTTATTTTTTGTTTAATTTATCACATGTATATTTTTATAGGGAATCATACCAATAATATCACATATAACTATTGAAAAATTGAGTAGAAAACTCTTTTCCTAGTTTATCATATGGATTATCTAAACAAAATTCTTTTGGTATCATAAAATATAAGTTTTATCAAATAATTTTAACACAAATATCAAAATTAACTTAGGAACTTGGTATTTTTATGTATACTCGCAACATGATTTCGTTACATAAATTAATAGACATTCACTCTATATTGAAAAATTACTTATTAAATTATAATGGTTTTGAAAAGTGTTTCTTTTAAATTAATTTTGACACTTGGTAGGTTTAAGGGGTTTTAAAATATCACTATTTTCTATGATGTATTCCCTTTATGTATAAATATTAAAATGATTTAATTTTGAGTATTTTTACCTTTAACAAAAATAATATATGTCAAATATATTAAAATATTACTCTTTATACAAATCAAAATTTGTGAGACTTAATCAAAAAATAAAATTCAATTATATTCACATGTACCTAAAAGTATTTGTCAAGGTTTTTTCCTTCTTGGACTATTACATTGATGTTTTGGGAGTTAGAGATGTTCATAAGAGGCTAAAGGAGGGTTTAGTGGAGTTTAGACCATCAATCATTCTAAAGAAAATTGTTTGTGAAATAAAATGATGTTCATGGATTAGAGGATGGTGATTCAAAGTTGATTTTTGAGAGGTTATTTATGTTCTTAATGAACTCATAATGTGAATAAATTAATTATAACATTAATTCAAAACATGAAAAGAAAATTTTTGTTCATCATATTTATTATTTTATGGATTCATGGACAAAATATAATTTGAGGCCTGAATTATAAGACCGTTCCAAAACTCATGATATGAATCTCAATTTCATGTCATTAATGTGACGAGGTCTATCTTATCTACAAATTTGGGGTGTCACCTAAAATATTTTATATATCTCTCATTTCCCACAAAAATTTGGTAACTCATTAACATTTTTTAGGATCTCTCATACGATTTCATCCAACCTTGATCCTTGTCTTCTAAAGGAAAATATTTTTGAATCCATAGTGAGTAAATTATCTTTTCCCTTGTTTTCATCAATATATATTTGTAAGTTCTTCTTGGTGGCGTTTTTCTTATACTGGAGTGTTTAGGATATTTTTCTTATGATCCCATGGTATGTTTTATTTTGATTTATGTTTTCTTTATATGCTTGTGGTATTATGATTACTTTTTCTGCATCCTATTGTGTGTGGTGATTCATAAAGCTCCTTTAAGGTAGGGTATCCTTCTTCTCTCCCTATTAATGTGCATGTGATAGTATTGTATGATTTTTCCTATCCATTACGTATATAGTAAGGGTTTTATTAACAAAAAAACTAAATTTCCTTAACTAAAATTGATATAAATGTGGAGAAATCACATGTTTTATATATTTTTATGTTATTTAAAATGTGATTATACAAGTGTTTTATCATTGTTAACAACTAAGGAGTTTGAGAGTCCTGTTTATATTACAGTTAATATGGTTTTTATACCCTTTTTTCCTTTATTAATTGATATCACCATCACTAAATTTTTAATCACATATTTCTAGATAATGAATTTGTTTCCCATAGAAATATTTAATTTTTTTGGGAATTCCAGTTCTATGTAATGGAGTAAATTAAATAATTCCCCTTCTGAATCTAAAATTATGGAAGATGGGTTGTGGTGGTGTGTGTGGTAATGATTATTGTGCTTAATTTTGTGAGGTGGGTTATTGTGTGGTGATGATACTGACCATATTAGGTTTAGAAAGTATGGGTAAGTGATGTGATGGTTCGTTCAGATGGGATGTGATGTAAGCAGTTGTGTGATGGTGGTGATGTGTAGTTTTTATGACATACAATGGTATTGATGTGTGGATGTTGTTTCATGTGATGATTTTGATATATGGTGGTTGATACATGTTGTTTTTATAGTGATATGGCATAGATAATGTGTTGTTCTTGTGATGGATTATATTGGATGGGTGAGATATTATGTGTAGTGTGGTTGTGTTGGATTCTTGGTTAGCTGTTGAATAAATTTCACGGCTGAAAATAAAAAATCATATTCTCCTAAATGAATAATACTTGTTTGGAATTTATTTATGATAATTGGCTTAAATTAATTGAATATTTAGTTAAATGTATGTGAAAATATAATCAAATGGAATAGTAAATGGGAGTGTGTGGAAACTCCCTAAAATCGTAAAAATAGTAGACCATGTAATTGGGAGTGAAATTTTATGGTCATGCGTGGTGGTTATATAGTGTGAAGCATTTAGTGCTGGGGGTAGTTGTGATAGATACTATTTTTTTAGTATTGGTAGTGTGTTGTATGCTAGTGCAGTTTATGTAAATGAATCCGTTGGGTATTGTCTGATATCTATCTATCATGTTTCTCTGTTACTTTTATATGTTCCACTACTAAGTTTGATAAGTTAACTAATTCACAAATGTTTTTGGTTTTGGGTTCTTTCCCCAATATCTAGGTCAGTTGTAAGATGGATATATGGTTACCCCATCTTATATGCTCTTCCTATAGCTACAGTGACAGAACAGGCTTCTGTTAGAGATTAACTAGTGATGATACGGGTTGGTGTTGGAGAATACCCAGTGATGATGTAGGTTGGTGTTGTAGATTACCATGTGATTATATGATTTGGTGTTTTAGATTACCTTATATTGGTGAGGATATGACATGTGTTGGTTCATCCATGGTGGGAGGAGGGAATGAAGTTGATTTTATTCATGTTTAGGATACCTTACAAACCAATTTATGTGTTTTGGTTGTGATGTGATGTGATAAGGTTGTGATGTAATGATGACTTATAAACGAGATGCTAGAAATTTCTAGGGTGGTGTACGTATGGATGTTCCTTGACCCATATCAGAGATGATTTGATATGTGATGTGTTATATATATATGGAATGGGAGTACATGTAATTTTGGTGTTGGGGTGTGGTAATGGAAAATCAGCTGGGAAGTGGAATCTGGATTCCTTTTCTTTATGTTCATTATATTTTATTAAAATATTGGATGTGGGATTTAGTGAGGGTTCCATGGTCATGCTGGGATTATTTTTTTGACTAGTATAGGTGTATGTTGGTTTTTCTGATTCTTTACTGGAATATTCGAATGTTCTTTTCACAACTATACTTGATACTTTGGGTATAATCCTAATGAGTATAAATGTTATTCTCTCCTACATATATACACTATTTTTTAGGTTTTCATATGTACTTTAAGGATTGATATGGACATTACTGAATTTTTTTTGGAGATGTCATTGAGTCATTGCTATAGAGAAATCTTTTTGTGTTTAATTGGATAAATTTATTTGTACTTGATGATGTTATTCATGCATGGTGGGATGTTTTGGTTTTATCTTTATATTTTGTGTGGGAGTTTCTTGGTAGTTTATTATATTGTCTCTTCATATTATATTATATAGACTATAATGCCTCCCATATTTTATTTTGTATACCCTCGATGCTAGTCGCCAATCAGAGGTTTGTCTGAGGTGGGTCTCAAGGGTCATTATCTCTCTTCTCTTATTGATGACCCTGAAGGGGTTCCCTTGCACGGAGGTGTTCAAGAAAAAGTGTCATTATTAGTTTTGGTTGAGGGATACTATAGATTTTGGATTTAGGTACTACAAGGACTGTTTGGGTTAGTAGGGAAATAATGTTAGTGGATCTTTTTGTACATCATAGGCTTGGTAGACCAGCTAGGAAATGGGATCTTATGGGGCCACAGGATCTAGTGCATGAACTCCTGGATATTTGAATGGTCATTTTTTGTGGAACTATTTACAATTTAGAGACCAATAAGTGCTACATTCATTATACTTGATTGAATTCATGTCTGGATTGTGTTATTTATGTAAATGGCATTGAATTAATTATGTAAAATTTAAATAAATTATATTATAATGAGATTATGGTTTCTACTAGAATTTTAGTAAATGATTTTTGTAATCATTTGTGAGTAACTCAAGTATTATAGGTTTAGGAGGTTTATTTATTTGATTCTAATAGGTTTGACCAACAAAGGAGGATGAGGCATGCTATAAGGGATTCTGTTCCATTCACCAGATGTCTTTGGGAATGTAAGATGAGAGTGTCTCCTATATGGATATGGATCTCCAGTCAGAGGATCTTGATAGATCTTTTAGTCTACTTTGAGTTCAAGATGTGTTTTGGGTGTTGTTTTCCATTAATCAGACTCGAGGATCTATGTTTCAGTAGTGGACATTGTATCTTAGTGGTCAAAAAGAGGAATATGTGTTATGTCCAGACATATAAAAAATGTACCACAAAGAATTCCTTTTATCAAAAATTATGGTAGAAATGTGTTTCGAGTTTCTCTCCATTTGGAAAGGGAACCTAGGAGTTTAGGATATTGGGATCATATTTAAGTACCTATTACAATTTTCAAGTGGTGTTTTCCTATATGAGGATTCTAGATTGCAGTTACTGGAGGAGGCACTGCTCGTAGTGATATAGTATATGGTCACCCTATTTATTTTTTCTACGTACCTATATATGAATAAGGATGAATAGTTTTATGTTTGGATTCTTTATTTGGGTGGTTATCTTTAAGAGAGTTTCTAAAAGGGAACCTTGAGGGGTATGGAATTAGGTAGTGGTTTGTAAATGTTTAGGCTGTCAGGGTTCTAACTAGAGGGGAACTGATCATTGTATATTATTTTCTATCCTTCTATGACTAGAAGTTTCAAGGAACCTACAAGGGGATTTCAGTTTTCCTATTATGATTGTATGGGATAGGGTCACCACCAAGATAAAATTCTTACTACTTAGGGAGGACAGTTTCAGATGGGAGGTTAGGCCCTTTTTTGGAGCAGTAGTAGTTTCCTCCAAGGTAGTTTCAAAATCATAGACCTCCAATACTTGTTAAGTAATTGGTTATATATGGAGTTATTAGAGTTCAACCTCATGATATCCCCCATCCTTAGGGGTTTAGACTAGAGTACTATTTTGGATGTCCACAACATATATCTAAAGGAGATGGGTGTTGTCAGATTCATGTGATGGAGCTGCAAATACTAGTAAGGCCATACATTTTCTAAGGTACAATTAGATTATCATATACCATTATTTTTTCCTTATTCAATTCAGTGTATGTGCTCTCTTTTGTTTATCCTACATTGGTCCATAATTTGCAGCTAGATTCAAATATTATTCTATTTACCCTTGTGTTATCTATTGAAGTTATAGGTTAGGATCCTTTGTTTGTTGTGTTATGGGGACATAGGCTAGTGATTGAGCGAATCTAGTTAGTGGAATATTTATTTTTACTAAAAATACACCCATATGATGTTATCATTTGCATGTATTTGTTGTATTCTGTACACATATTCTTTGAATGATCCCTGAGTAATTTTGTATTTTCTAATGTGGAGGTCGAGTTAGTGGAGTACGTTGGAAAGAGATGTTGTTGGACGAATGGCATGAAAGTGGATCATATTGTGTCTCAGTTTATGGATCTTCTAGTGAAATCTCAAGTAGAGTATATTCTCTAGTTTGTGGAAGAGTTTTTGGGAGTTTATCCAGATTGGGTATTGACACTACCCCTTTGGAATGATGTTAATTTTTTTATAGAGCTTCAACTTGGTGCATCTCTAATTTTGATATCCCACTATCTAATTGTGCTTATGGATCTATGAGAGTTGAAGAAGTATATCGAAGACCTAATATATAGGGGTTTCATCAAACATACAATATATCCTTTGGATTATCTTGTGTTTTTTTCCAAGAATGTGGATGGTAGTCTAATGTGGTTTATACAATACCATAGTATGAAACAAGAGACTACCATGAACTATTACCACCTACCAAGAATTGATACTCTATTCAAAAAGATAAATAGAAATAGTTGGTCTTCAATGATAAACATCTAATAATTATACTAGAAAATGATGGTGAAAGATTAGGATATCTTGAATACTTCAAGATAGTTCAGATATTAAATGTTTTAGTTCATAGCCTGGTCATTTTGTGTCACAAACACACCAGTTATGTACATGGATATCATTAACACTATAATATGTTGGTTTCTAAACTAGTTTATCATTGTCTTCATTGATGATATCGTGATCTACTAAAATTCAAAGGGGGCGTACTGATCATCTCATGGTTTTATTTCACCTCATTCAACACTATAAAATCAATGGATATTTTTTCAAGTGTAATTTTTGGATGCATGAGGTGTATTTCCTTGGGCATGTGGGGTCTTGGTAGGGTGTGGTCATCAATGCATCTAAGTTAGAGGTAGTTTTTTCTTTGAATGAACCTAATAATGTGATATACGTTCATAGTCTTATTGGTCTTATAGATTATTATCATGGGTTTTTGTCTAATTTTTATTGGCTTACAACACTTCATGTAGCATTGTTCATAAAGAACCATGGATTTTTTTGCAGTGATAAATTAAAGATAGTGTTTGGTAACCTAATGAATAAGTATATTAGTAACCAACTGCTTTAGTTTTTGGAGAAAATTTTGATGTTTTTGGTTTTTGGGGATGCATCCCACCAAGGATTGGGATTCATCTTGATGAATCATATGGAAATGATCTCTTAAGAGTCTTTGAAGTCATATCCCCTTGAGTGTAACTACCCAACCCATTAACAAGAGTTGGTATCATTTCTATTTTCACTGAATTGGTGGTGGTATTACATCATCAGTGACCACCTTGTGGATTCCCCATATTCTAAGAGACTAATATAGAGGATTGTGGAGTTTCTACAGGATCACAATTTCGAGATCTCCAACTCCCCAGGAAATAATAATGTGGTTGTAGATGCACTAAGTTATATGTTCTGAGGAGATTTGTTTCTAGATTCTATTAATTCTTGGAAGTGGATGGATGAGCATACAGTGATGTGTCTTGACATCAAATAATAACTCATATAATTTATATGTATTATATGACAATGGATTCATCCCAAATGTAGTAGGTGGAGGTGTCTTAGTGAGGATACTAAGAGGAAAATGTTATGTATTACCATGTCATCCGTGGATATTCCCTAAAGGAAAAGTCAAAGTATGATCAAAGTAGGATGTTGTTATAGGGGAGGCTATTTATTCCATTGGAAATGCATGAGGGAATTATTTATCAATTTCACAGATCACCCTTAGTGGTGAATCGTAGTATTACAAAGATATATCATGGCTTGATGAGTCGTCTTTATTAACTAATGATTATATGATCAACGACAAAGTCTGTTGGGAAGTTCCTGGTTTGTTAGTAGGTGAAAGACAAACACAATGTTCCTAGGGGTTTATTTCGGAACATGGAAATTGTTGAGTGGAAATGGTAGGATGTATCTATCTATTTCATCACTGAATTACCATGTTATTAGGGATTATGTGGTTCATTTTGGGTTATTTTGTAATGAATGAGGATGTTTGAACATCTTCTAGCAGTCCATCAATCAGGTTTCATGGATGTTTTAGTGAGGCGATATCTGGATGATTTGGTTAGGCTTCATGGGGTAACATGGTCTATCATATCAAATTGGTATACTTATTTTACCTCATGGGACTAGAGAGGACTACAATATGAATTTGTCTCCCAATTTCACCACAATACTTATTTCCAACCTTGGACCGATTGGACATAGCATACCATCCATATTCTAGAGTATATGTTGTGAGCTTGCATCTGGAACTTTGGAAGATCCTTTGAAAGGAACCTACCTTGGGTTGAGTTCTCCTACAACAATTTGTACCACTCATCTACTATAATAGATCCATTTGAGGTGTTTTATTGGTGGTTCTGTCATTATCCATTTTGTCGAGTAGAGTTTGGGGATTTAGTATTTCCTGGTATTGATATATCATAGATCATTCCCAAGAATATATATATGGTTTTAGAGTGAATGCAGGTTTTGAAAGGCCATTATAAGGCATATATAGATTGTAGGTGGAGGCCCCATTAGTATTAAATTAGAGACTATGTTTTCTTTAGGGTCTTTCCTTAATGGGGGAAGTGGAGGATAGGTAGAGGGAGAAAGATTTCTCATCATTTTTTTGTACTTTCTGAGTTAGTGGATAGTGTTTTCATGGTGGTATATCAGCTTTAATGTCCCACTTATTTGTAAAGCATCCACAATGTCTTCCATGTGTTTTTGAATCATCAGTGTCTTCACAGTGACACTCATTTCAATTATTGGGGAGAGTTCTAGATCTATGATGAAAAGTCATACATGTACCATCTAGAATAGATCCATGATCATAAAGATAATGTTTTTATAGAAGATATATGGCCTTAGTTTTAATGTTGTGGAAGTGTAATGGCTTCAAGGAGAGTACTTGGGAGAAAGGTACATAGATTCATTTATAGTATCCTGAGTTTTTTGGGTTTTCCCTATTACTTTTTTCATTATTGATGTGATGTTTGAATATTTATAATTTATTATATGTGAAATTTTACCTTGTTGATGGTGTCTCTTAAAGATTTAATTACATGAAGAATGGGGAAATCCCATCCTAATAATTTTTTGTTTTATTTACAACACATTTTTAATCTATTATAGTGAGTCAGTTCTTCCCAAAGTTGGAAATATCGTGATATGGGGGGTGGGATTAATTGATTTGTTTTCTTAGGGTAATGTTGTGTGGGATATGAGTTATATTTTGGAAAGTGAGGTGTGGTGGTTGAAAAGATCATGCAAGTGGTTAAGTGAAAATATTAAGCTTGTGGTTTGTGTGAAGATAGTCTGATAGTCTGGGGTGTCTTATGAACATGTTTTTATTCTCTTTATGTGTTTGTTTGGTGGTAGTGTTTGGGGTATAATGAGATACCTAAGAACCGCTCAAGGAATAAGTGGAGGTCATGCTCAATGGTCTTTCCTTGGTCATTATAGACATATCTCTATACAAATTATGGAGATGGGATCTAATATTATATAGAGATCCCTCATAGACCTCTCTTCCACCCCATGTGAAATCACAGATTTTAACCAAAGATGAAAATCCCTTCTTCCCAATGGAATATAGATTTAATATACATGGAGGAAAGGAAACTGTGTAGCTGATTTTGTGGCATCAAATGCCTTCCTAAATTTTCCTCTTAAGGATTTTACAAGATTTTTCTCTGTCCCTTCAGGTTTTGTTACTTTTTCATTGGATATTCACTTTGTATTTACTTTTATAGGCCCCCTTGAATGACATGATTATTTTTTTATCCTTGTATGTTCTTTTTTGTAATTCAATTTAATTCATGTTATATACAGTTTATGCCTTATATTGATGTTACACTATTTTTTTGGCAATTAAAGGTGTTTATATGAGGCTCATAGAGGGTTCGGTGGAGTTTATATATGTAATTTTACTACAACAAGTTTTCTATGATGTGAATATATATTCATGATGTGATAGGTTATTCATATCATAGAAGTTGTAGATTCAATACTCAATGTTTTTTATGGGGTTTTTGTTTTAATGAACTCCAAATGTTATGGAATTCCTCGTGACATGAATAAGTTACTCTGAAATCATAATATGTTCATCAGGTTGTGATTTTGATGTATTCACATCCTGAATATGTTTCACAACTTAAATTGGATGGCATCATAAAAACTCATAACATGAATCTAGGAGTTGACTCTATAAATTTTTTGTAGTCTAATTTATTCATGAAATTTTGGGTACGAACAAATAATTTTATATCTCAATTTTTTCTATAAAACCATGGGTGAACCCTATTAATTTTATGAGGATCTATCATAACCTTTCCTCCTTGGATCTTAGGATTCTGAAGGTTGATCTTAAGAAATATATAGATATTAAATTCTGTTTTATCTCATGTCTAATTCATTTTTTCTTTTAAAATTCTTAGTGGTGGTGTGGATATGTTTTGGAGGGTTTGGGATGAGTTTTTTTGATTCATTAGTATAGTTCAGGTCCATTCATGGTTTCCTTTGTTAGTTGTGTTATTATATTGGTTTCTTTTTTACCCAATTGAGAATGGTGATTTGGAAATGTCTTTTGATTTAGGGGATCCTTGTTCTCTCCCTATTTATGGGCATGTGTGAGGAATGCACACTTTTCCTTTCCATTGGGAAGATATCAAGGTTTGGATAAATAATGATAATGAATTATCTTAACTAATATAACTAGTAATGGGGAGAAATAAAATGTTTTACTACTTTAGATTTTATTTATAATATTATTTTATGTGCTTGTGACATTACCAAAAATCATAAATATTTGGATCCATGCTTTTGTTGTAGTTTGTATGATTGTGACACCATTTTTCCATGATTTATTGATATCCCCTTGAATGAAACGGATAATTACTTATATATGCCTAATAAATTGGTTTCCCATATAAATATTGAAATTATTTGAGAATATCCATGTTATATAATTAATTAAATTGAATAATACACTTGTTGAATATAAAATTGTAGAATTTATAACTTAGTGGAGTGTGTGGTTGTTCTTGTAATGTTACCATCCGTGACGTGGGCTGTTTTGTGGTGATGGTAGTAAATGTCTTGGGTGTGGAATTTGTGGTGCAGTATTGTGATTTTGGTTGAAATGGGATGCGATGTGGGTGGTTTTGAAATGGTGGTGATGTGAGGTAATTGGGTTAGGTGGCTCTTGTGGTGGTACCTCTTAGCAGTTTTACTCCTTGGGTGATGGTTGATTTGAGATGGTATAGTTGTTAGGTCGTTGTGTCAGTTTCTTGGTTAGCCCAGGAATAAACTGTAATACAGAAAATAAAATATCATAGATTGGTAAATGAATTATATTGGGGTTGAATTGATGTGTGAAATTGGATTAAATGGATTGAATTATTAATTAAAGTGGCTTTTAAATGTGAATGAATGGATTAGTAATTGGTAGTTAGTGGGATCTCATTGAAATTTGGAAAAAGTTTAAACCCGTAATTGGGACTGGAATTGTGTGGTTATGAATGGTGGTTGTGTTGTTTGATGATTTTATTAGTGGTTGTATTTGTGATAGATTTCATAAAGTTTAGTTGTTGTAGTGTGGTGTATACTGGTATAGTTGGTGTGAACACATAATTTGGGTTTTTTTGTTATCCATCTATCAGAAATTTTATGTTATTTCTATATGTTCCACACCCATGTTGAATAAGCTTAACAATTCCAAAACTATTTGGGTATCATGTTTTTTCCTTAACATCCAGGTTAGAGGAGATATGGATGGATAAATAACCCATCTTTTAAAATCTCCCTTCAGTGACACAGATGGTATGGGCTTGTGTCATTGATTACCTAGTGATGATATTGGAAGGAGTTAGAGATTACCTGGTGATGATAAGGGTTGTCATTGGAGATTATCCAGTGATGATTCAAGTTGGTGCTGAAAATTACCCAGTATTGATATGAGTTGGTGCTCGAGAATATCAAGTGTTGATATTGGTTGGTGTTAGAGATTACCGAGAGGATATGTGGAGTGATATATAGTAAGGGTCATTCAGTGTGGGAGGAGGGTACAACATTGATGTCATTTATATTCATCATTCCATAATTCCCTAGTTATTTAATTTTGTTGTGATGTGTTGTGATGAGTATGTTATTTGATAATGAATGGTGATAGCACTATATTCTAGACCGTTTGATGGTGGTTTGGGTACAAATGCAACTTGAACCACATCACAGATGACTAGGTATGTGATATTATATGTATAGATGGAATGGGATCTTTGGACACTTGATGTTTGGGGTGTGAGAGAAACCAATCATTGGGAAAGATAATTTTGGGTGACTTTGCTTTAAGTTCTTGATATTATGTTATAGTATTAAATGTGTGACCCATTAATCATTCCATGGTGAGGTTGGGATTAGTCAATTGACCTTTTTAGGTGGATGTTGGTTCTATTTTTTGTTTTGTGGCGCATTAGTATTCCCTTTCCACATGTTCCCTTGAAACTTTTCATATGATCTAATTGAGTATATATGTTATGATCACTCAAAATATGTAAAATATTTTTCATGATTCTAGAATGAATTCAATGACCAGTGTGAACCTTTCAAGTTCATGTTCTGGATATATTGTTATGATTCTACCGTATGACTATATTTTGGTATTTACATGCAATTTTTATTTTTATTTGATGAATTTGTTCATCCATTGTGGGATGGTTTGGATCTATCTTGATATTATGTGATGCATTCATCATGGTTGATTATCCAATATCATGATCCTATATTATATTCGCGTTAATTCCTCATAAATGTGAGATTTTAAACACAAACTTCTAGTTTCCAAACCGGGTGCTACTGTATAAAATAATCGGGGGTTATTATATCTCTTACATCATTTCTATCCTATGATGGGTACCTATGGAGGGATGGGTTCATGAAAATATATCAGTCATAAAGTACATTAAACCAATTCATGAAAAGGTTTTGAATCATTTGAAACTAAAATCCCCATATGATAAAGCATGGTGCTATAAAGATGTAGCACCCAATTTTTTGGAATGATCTTAATCTCCCAAAAAATAATAAATACAAATAAATGTCCCATTATACATGGATCAATACTCAAGAGAGGCCTCAATTTTAATAAAATTCAAAAAACATAATATGTATAAATCATAATCATATTTTAAATTCTTATTCATATCCCAAAAAGAAAATCAAAGTCATGATTGAACCCAACAAAATCAGATATTGTATCCATCATGTAACTTCTTATATTCATGATATTACATATATAATAATTAGTTTTTAACTTTAAACTAAAGAAAATATCCACTCATAATATTAATTTTATATACATTTATACAAATAAGAAATAGTATAAATAAATGAATAATTTAAATACTTGGACAAGAGATAAGAATTTATGAACACTTCATAAATAAGGAAATTAAAAACATTATATATTTTAGACATTACTTATGGAAAATATAAAAGTAATTAAATAAAAATATTTCTTATTCATATCAATAAAAACTCTATAAAATTAGTACTTCACATTTATTTTAATATAAATTCCTTCATATGCGAAAATATGTGATATCTTATAAATGATTTTATAATCATATAATCATTTTCTATTTTATATAAAAAAATTACAAAAATTAATTATCACATATTTTAATCTATTTAAATATTTGATTAAATCAATCAAAAGTATTTTCAGCATCTTTTACATAAATATAAAAAATAATTCTTGAAATATGAATACTACATGTTCTTATTTATAAACAATTCATAAATTAATATAAACTAATTCATATTTGGCCTTATTTTATAATTTATAAATAGTTTATAAGATTACCATGTAAACCCAACATTAATCAAATATCACATATAAAAATATTGGTATGGTTTGAAGTATTGTGAGGGTTGATGTCATAGAACCAACTTGAACATGTACTTTTCAATTACTATATCATTCATATAGTGTGATATATACATGATTTATAACTAACATGATATTAAAACTACTTATTCATGTTCTATTAATAAGTTAATGTCGATATATTACTTTACATTTCAAAAAGATAAATAAATTCTAGACTATGATGAGAACCTCAAAATACTATGATTGTAATCATAAACATATGTCATATTTTCAAGATTCATTATACTGAAGGGACACATATGTTGTTTAATCATCATGTATTCAGTAATAATAAATATTTAGACTTTTTTGTTATGAATATCATACTTAGTGATCTAATGTATAATATATCATGTGTATGGATCCAATAATAAGAACACCACGTGTTTTCGGTGTCATTATATATTCCTATTTATGAGCATGTATACTGGACTCCCATCACTTTAAATGTTCATTATTCTGTATTATACATTGATGTGGAATTAAAACCATTATATATCATGTATTTACTAAGGTAGATTGTATTAGGTTAATCATTGACTGTATAACATTGATTGAATGATCAAGACACAATTTATCACTTCAGAATATTGGAAAAAGATATCCTTAACCACGATACTTGCATGGTAGTTCCTTAACCAAATCCATGAACATGAAAGATTAATAAATATAAATGAAATAAATTCATATAATGATAAATCAATACTTAAAGGATATAATCATACAATGTATACATACTTATTTATAAGTTATCAATAGACATAAATATTATATAACCTGATAAGTGTTTATAAAAGGTTATCATAGTTGTGAACTATCCATATCTCTTTAAGGGACATATTGTGTTCCAATACATTATTTTTGGTTGATGAGTATAGATCATCACTATTAATAAACGACCTAGAGAGTCATAGTAAAATTGTAACCAAAAGATCCACTAATTCAAATGAATTATTATTTAAGATGATGTTGACCTCACATATCTTGTCCTGTGAATGTCTAAATGTGATATTTTATAATTAAATTGATAAATAAATTCAACTATGTGTTATTAATTTTTCTAATAGTAATAACTGATTTATTTTCTCAAGGTATTCATAAGTTATTCAAGTATAAAAAACTAATATGAGAAAATTATTTTCTATAGAAATCATAACTTTTCATGTTTAATTAAATATTTTATGAAAAAATAGTTCAATTAATGTTTTATATTTTATCATGAGACATGTTAGAGTGTTACATGCAAGTAAGTAAATATTCATAACACTTACGGAAAGTTAAAAATGAAATTAGTGGTGTAATATTCTATTTTTAAGTGTTAATATTATTTAAAGAATAAATTATAATTAAAAAGTATCATTTTCAGAAAAATAATTATACCATAGAATAGTATGAAGTAGTTGATTCATGAAAAATATCTCCTATATAATTTACTCAACTTTCTGAGAGATAAATTGAAAGCATTAAAATGAAAAATCTTATTTTTTGATAATGGAATTTGTTTTCTCCTATTGAATGAACAAGTATTTTGAAGCACCTAACACTCCAGTTCTAACACAAAATATTATTAATAATCTAAACCAAAATCTCAGGTACTTTTATAGATGATATAGTGGGGTTTTATGTTGGATCTTTCAACCTAAAATGATCTGGTAATGTGTGAAGCTCACCGTGATCACATCATTCCACATAGGTATAGCTTTATTAATTTTGTTTAATTTTACTAGGATTAAAATATATCATATAAATATATTTGGGAATATCTGGGGACTGGTAAAGTATTTATATTTTTAAGACACAAATATGGATGAAATTGTTTTAAAATAATATTTATAGACCCTTCTATTGTGCCTAAATTCAGTTAATTGGTATCAGAGCTGTCAAAAACAGATTAAGTTATGTTTTTAAATTTAATTTTTATAGTTAAAGTATATGGGTAGGATAGGGCCCCAACACCCAAAATGGTTATTAAAATTTAGTCCATAAGGATGTGAAATGGTCATTCAAAGAAGGAGAGTGATATGACATTATCTTAATTCCATGAAATGGCTGGCAAGGGGAAGGCCCGAAAAATTCTCTTCACCTGTTATATAAAAAATATTAAAAAATAAAATCTTGGTGGGTAGATTGAATCAATCATCACTACACCTGTCTCTTCCTCAATTGACTAGTGGATACGTTGCGTCCTGAAACACAATATGGTGAACTAATAAATAAATAAATGGAATAAAATGTTTTTTCAAGAATTACACGTGGTCTTCACACCCCCAATGGTAAGTCATGTGGGTATCCATCCAATAGCCAACCCATCAACCCATCTAGGTTGACCTAACATAATTTGATCTATTCATATTCTAGCCAACCTTCCTAGAAAAATTGGATAACCTAATCCTATTTTAAAATTCCAAATCCATTTTATTCTCTATATATTTCCTAACAAATAAATATAAATTTTTTTAATGTTACTATAATTTATTAAAATTATGTTGGGTTTTATGGAATATATTATTAATAAATTAAATATATATTAATACTAATTTAATACATTAAAAATTCTCCTGATAATAATTTTATGTTATTTGATAATTGTAATGTAATGTTTTTTCATTTTTAAAATTCATGAGATTTAACCAACACATGTATATTTGGATTATTATTTATTTAATTTTAATTATTTGAATGATTGATAATATATAATATTTATGTATTAAATATTTATTAGTTAATATATGAATATTCCCTCCATACTTAAATTGTATAAAGCAATATTTTCCTATATTTAAGTTTAAAAATGACTGCATACGACATGATTTAGCATCACCTATGCATGAGTACACATTATAACGAAATGAGACATTTATGATGATAAGATTTGAGATGAGAGTAAGTGTAAACCCAAGTAAATGAAAATACAAGAGAGAAAAATTAGAGGTATAACTCAAGCCATTATATGACTCAAGGATTCTGATCTTCTAATATATGTATTAACTAGAAGAATATATGCCATGACTATTTCACTATTTATTTATTTTATTCATGTATATCCAATTATATACTATATAAAAATGTGGATGATATATAATCACAAAGTATTGTTAACAAGCTTGAAAATATAAAAATGAATAAATTTGTGATAAATTATTTCTATTTATGTATGCATAAATTTATTGAAGGCAGTTATAGAGGCTAACTAACCACCATGAAAAATAAAATTAGATTAAATTTTAAAGAAGGTAAAAATATATTATCTTAATGAAATATTAATCACTGAAAACCTTAACTCACTCAAATATGTATAAAACCATACTTTAGGGCACTCATGATCAATAATTTTTTAGTCATTTTCAAGAACCTAGTTTTAATGAAAATATTAAACCATTTATCTTACTAAAATTTAATTTGACAATCAAATTATATTATGGTTTAATTTGTTTTAAATGTATCTGTTCGAGTAAATTTAATTTATGTTAAACTTGGGTGACAAATTCAGAATCCACCTAAAGTAAGTGAATAATTTTCTAAAACAAATAGAAAAGGAAGCGCTTCCATTGAATAGTTGGTTGGAGATATTCAAACTAGTAACCCAAAATTACTCTACTTGATTATTTAATATATCGTAAAATCCCTTGGAAACAATCATAAAATGTTTAGAATGATTACAAAAATCTATGGAGTTTATTAAAGATGTTTTTAGGTGTTTAAATAGTTTTTGAAGGATTAGGGTTTTGTTGAAGAAACATGCAATTAATTTGAATAATTATGGAGTTTTTTGTTTAGGTTAAATAAACAAAAAAAATATCTCTTATATAAATGTTATATGATATGTTGTTTTCATAATATGGGGTACATTTCATATTATTGGCTCCAAATTGGTTTTATATAGGAACTTTTTAAGATGTATGTCTGATGTGTATGAAAGAAAATGTCTATGAAGTTATTATCATGTAAGATAGAAAATGCATAAGAAACATATAACACATATGAAAATAAACGAGTGTGTATGGTATGACTATATGATACAAGATCCATATAAGAAGTTGATACATGTATGATATATGGTCAATGTGTTTAATAAATTTTCATAAGATATTAAGAGTGTGTAACAAAATGAAATGTATAATAAACATGGTATGTAATTATGAAACCACTTGTATGAGTGATATGTATTTGAGTCCTTTTCTCATATGAGGCCAACATTTATAGAATTTCATGAATTCTGCTGGATGAAAAGTGATTTTTTAGAAGATAGAAACTGAAGAATAAAATTTAATGGGATTATGTAAAAGATATTTATGCATCTTCCAAACACCATGAAACTTAATCAAGATATGATTCAAGAGATATAGAATGACTAGGAATCGATATGGAAGGTTATGAATTTATCTATCCTAAAAATAACTTCATGATAAAAAAATATTGAAATGAAAATCATAAGATTCTAGTGATGAAAATAGGTCATTAGAACATCACAAAATTAATTGTAACTCAAGATGAAAAATAATAAGAAGGTTGGGAAAATTTTTTATCTAATGATTATCGATTTAATATGGAATCAATACAAGTTTTCACAGAATTCACTCAATCTTATAGAAGAAGGTTCTACAAAAAAAGCTACTATTGTGTATTTTTATAAAACTATTAAGGAATGATTTTATAAGGATTTTTAGTGTTATATTTTTTGAATATTAAAACTCAATACATCTATAAAAACCAATAATATATATTCATCTACAAATAAAATATAATAAAAAATAAAATAAAATTATTTTTTCAATAGTCTAAGAGACAACAGTTTAAATTTAAATTGGGGGAACATGGAAAAACTCCCTTATAAAGCTGTTTAAGTTTTTTGAAAAGTATATATAAAGATAATAGTGGATGTTATGGGGGATTTTCTTATTGAATTTCGAGTTATACAATGAAATATATCTATTTAATAGAATTTTAAAATGAACCCATGAATTATATTACATCATTGTTTATAAAAAATAAACTCTCTATAAAAAAATTACATGAGAGCACATTGTATGCTTTATTTGACAGTTTTTATGGGGAAACTGTTATCTCAAATAAGAAGAAGATGATGATGAAAAATTATAAGAGTAATAATTACAAGAAATTGTCAGATCTTCTGTTGAGTATAACATCATATCTATGTCAAATAATAATGAGTTGTAAAACATAAAAAAAATATCCTTTTGGATCTACATATACTGACCTAGAAAAATCCCTAAGATTTTTTTGTCTATATGTCTGGTCTAATTTTTGAGATGTTTTTATGAAATAGAAATTTTCAAGGACAACATATAGTAGTTATTATATAATATTTAATTGGTTTTCTATTTCGTTAAAGATTTAGTTGCATAGAACAAGGAAGAAGTTTCGAAAGAAGAATAAGAAAAATTAGTAGAAAAATAGATACAATATTGTATGTATTTATCCCTAAAGATTTAAGGGTAAAAAAATATTCTCTGTTTACCAAATAAAGTATTTTTTTGCAATGAAATTCAAGCCAATTTTATGATTTACTTTAAAAAAGAAAAAAATATATTTAAGAACTATTGGGATACCAGTATAAAAAAACACAATTAGATGTTTTTCTTGTTTACATGTGTTATATAGTGAACTCACTCACCAGTTTAATATGGTGATATTGGGAAAGAATGATTACAACCCAAACCCCACAGGAAAATTGATGATAATATTTATAGTGGAGAATTAGTAACTTGGTTAAACCTTATCATTACGACGAATAGGTTTCCCACATCATGAAAAACATTGTAAAAATTTGTGTGCCATATTTTATTGAATTATTTTCATTACATGTGGCATATGTAGATAATAATATTATAGTATAATTATTTATATTTACATAGGTGGCATATTTTAAAATAAAATAAGGTTTTAATGACTAAAAGAGAATTTATTTTATTTTGTAATAATAATTGAAAACACATGATTCACCATGACTCTCTAGAGTGTCAAAACCAATCTAATAGGACTAAAAATTAGGATTAAATCTAAATTTATTCTATTTGTATCTTCATTCTTCTATTAAGACCAAAATCAATACAAATTATATCTCTAACATGATCAATATTTTTTTCCTTCCGAGTGTTTTTATATTATTATATGAAGTGTAGATTCGAAGTATTTCATGAAGTTCCTTATATTATATAATATATTTTAATACATTGGAGTTATTATTTAGATTTTCATCCATGAAATTGAAAAATAGTAAGAAAACAAAGTCCAAGGATCTAATAATGAAAACAAAATTGAAGAGGAATCACCATTAGCTAATGTAGTTTTTTTTGTAAAGTGTCTTTATAAATCTATTGATTTTTTTCATCAAATGAATATTAAATACATTGTGAAGATAGTAATTTTGATGTGTTTCTCAATGAATTATAATATGAATTTTAATATCACATGAAGAAAATTTAAATTGAATTTGTCACATACATATTTAAATACATTAAAATTTTTAATATGAGACATCATTGTTAGAAAAGGAAGCTGATTCTTTTTAAGATGCATGATTGAATAAGGTAAGTAGTCACAACACCCTCATAAAACCTATAGAAGAGAAATATGAATCTTTCATAGTTCTAAATGTAATATTTTATTTAGTTTTTGAATAAATTTAATGAATCTTTTTTTATATGACTTTTTTGATAAAGATTTTAAATAAGTGATCCATGAATTTTAGAAATTGCCTAAATTCTCTATAAATTTTTAAGAACTTTAGATTTATGTAAAAGAAAAAAACATTTAACTATAAAATCATCTATAACAGATAAGTAAAATGATTGAGGATTAGATAATGAATCTAAAAGGATATTTTGAGGAAATAGTGAAAGTACCTGGTGTCCATAAGTACATGATAAGTATAAAATGTTTTGAGTTGAATTTGAAGAAAAAAATATGAAAGATAAACCTATGAAGGATATTCACATTCTTAAAATAATACAACTTCTTCCACAAAAACATAGGACAGAGTCTTGATTCTATGAAGGCTAAAAAGGTATAAATAATATTTGGGAATTGTCTTGTGTTCAACCCGTAATAAACTCATGGAAAAGGGTATCCAGATACACATTTAACTAATTTTTCACTAAATACATTTAATGCTATATTGTAGGAAAAAATTCAAATAATATATAAACATGGACGGTTAAAAATATCAATAAATTCACTACATCATTAAGCTTGAGTATTGGAATAAAAAAGACTATTTCTTTATGTGGGTCCAAAAAGGATGGGGTTTACAATCAAAATAAGAAACCATAGAAACTAGGTTACAATATGTGTTCAAGTAAAAAGAATATGTTTGTAGGCCTTTTGGTGTTCTTGTAGGTTTTGGAACCTGACCACGGAGTTATAGAATAAAATGATAATTTGTAAATTCAATAAAGGTCCTCAAATTAGGTGTATAAAATATACAATTTAAATAAGGAATGTTAAACAATGAAAAGAAATTATAGAAGGGGATAAATCTGTCTTTTAAGAACATTTTTGAAAGATTTTATATATTATATACTTTTTTGAAACATGTATATTAGAATCATGTCATGAAAGAATAAAATCATGCCTTGGGGAAGAATCCAGGGAATAAGGTTATTGAACAAATTATTCTGACAAATTCAATGAGAAAATATATGAGGAATGACTCACCAAGAAAGAAATATTATTCTACTATGTTAAAAGAGTCCACATAATGGTCATTTTTTATGGACATAAACATAAATAAATGAGGGATAATTATGGAGAAATTAAAATAAATAATCCATGAAAGAGATAGTGGAATTTTTTTGTGGTTGAAACTCCTAAACAAATACATGATAGGTTACTCATGAATGAAAAATTAAAAGTTAAATAATAGGTGGGTGGATGGTGAAATAAATTTGGATTAATTTATAATAAGTATATTACATGAAGGAAGATCATGTTCCATAGGATTTCATAATCATATAGTTAAATTAATTTGAAAATGATATAGAGATATATAAATATAAAGTATAAAATTAAATGAAATGTTTCCAAATCTATTCTTTCATGTTCCAAACATCATAAACCATAGTCCGTTCTTTAATCAAGATTCAAAAATCGAAGAGGAATATGGATGGAAGGATAGGAATTTAAATATCCCAAAAAGAATAAATTCTATAATAAAAATATTGGAATGAAAATTATAATATTCTATTTTTGATATCAAGTGATTCATATACCAGAAACTCATCCGTTATTGAAGACTAATTCGAAGAATAATATTGAGGTGATTTTTTATCTATAGTTTAAATTTTCAAACTAGAATCTATAAAAGATTTTATGGAATGTTCTCAAGCTATGAGAATATGTTTTAACACCACAAGTTTCTACTGTATATTATTATATAGTTGTTAAAGAGTGGTTTTATATTTATTTTCATTTTTATGTTTTGAGAAAACAAAATCCCAATCCTCTTATAAAAAATTTAAATATATATTTGAATTAGAATAAAATAAATGAAAAATAAAGGAATTGTGTTTTTATAATACTCCTAGGGGTAGTTGTTTAAATAAAAATGTCGAGAACATGGGAACAATGTCATGTGTATCCATTTATGAAAGGAGAAAAATGCATCTTAATATCATGGATGGATTATGTGAGGATACAATTATTTAATTGTATATTATCACCTATAGTTTTTTTCATTTCTGTAAATAATAAACTGACAGTAAAAATTAATTTATGTGTATGTATGGTAAAAGTAAAACTTTATCAAAAAATAGATACAACTTCAGAAATCATTGTATGGGTGAGTTAATATAGTCGAGAAAGAATAATTTATCATCAAGAAGAAGAATAAGAAAACAAAAAATACGAAAAAAAATTAATTATATGTTCAATATAAAACATAACTATGTATCAAAGTTGAAGGAGGATAATAATCTGAGAAGAATAATACCTATATAGATTTTTATATAGTGATAATATAAGGCTTTATTTTTATTATTTCCAGGTAGAATTTTTGGGGTGTTTTTTATTATGATTCTGAAAGTTCAATGTGCATGAGTTCCTATAAAATATTTAATTGGCTATCAAGTTCCATGAACATAATGTTGAGTAAATCACGGAAGGAGATTATGAATAATAATTGGTAAATGGAGTAGAATAATGGATTCCTTGTTTCAAGTATATGTCTTTTAATATATCACTGTTGTAAAATATTCTCTTTTTTAAGAAATAGATCTATTTTTGTGAAAGAGTGACATCCTATAAATATTCAATATATACATAAAAATATGTTGAAAGATAGTTGAGAACTGGTTGAATTTATGTATAATGATGTGTGGTGGGATGTTTTCTTTGTTCACTTATGTAGTATAGTGAACTTACTCACCTATATAACAAGGTGAGATTTGGATAAGAAGATAACTACCTAAACCTAATTTCTAAATTGTTGATATGATTTATAGTGTATAATTAATGACATGGTCAAATCCATTCACAGTAAGGAGTAGGATTCCTAAAATAAGACCAAACCTTAAAAAATATTGATTCTATATTTTACATGTAAATTTTCATTGCATTTGGTGTCTATGTTTGTCAAGAGAATAATAGGTCCATTTATATCCTAATAGTTAGAATAAGTTCAAATACAAAAATGGGTGAGCCTGTGTTGGTCCACATGGATTTGATATATAATTAATGTTTTAGTTTTTTTTTTGAAACACTTAATTTTAATTCATTTCAATCTATATATCATACCATCACAACTATTTAGGTACCAAAATGGAAAATGAATTCATATAAAAAATGGGATTGAATTGTTGATGTGAATATAAATTCCATTTAAATATTTCTATTATGGTGAAAAATATCAAGAAATTGATTACAATATATGCTTATAAATAGAGACTAAATATAATGTTTGAGGCTATGTGATGATGTAAAATTTAAGTTACAACTATAAATCTGGATCTCTATGATTCAAATCAAGTATTTTCTTTCTTTTTTCAAATTAATTTATCTTAGATTCTTCATTATTTGAGAGTTGATTTAAAAGGCACTTGAATTTTTTAGTGTAATTATTTTATGTACTTTTAAGCATTGTTGATCAATGAAATTATAGGGTAAGACCTTAGTGCTACAAATCCTACATTCAATGAAACTCTAGGGATAATAGTTTACTCCTTCTAACCATTTAATCAAAGAGGTTCCATCATAGAACATATTTTTTTTAGATTTGGTTTCTGGTCCTCCTTTCTCTTTAGGTTATAATCAAATAGATTTTTATTACAGTAATTTGTTATCTTTTACTTAATAAATGTTCCAGGGTCTTATGGACTATTCATCTAAAACCCTATTTCATTTTTTACATTATATACTTTTTACTTTACACCAACTTCATAGTTCTTATTATTATATTACAATTTAAAGTGTCTTCATCTTTGAAATTGATTATTATATTCCATTGTATTATTTTTTATTTATTTTTATTATAGTTTATATTGTCCAATACTTTATTTAACAAAAATATTCTACTCTGAGAGATTAATTGTGTAATATATTTAAATCATTAATCCACCTCTTCATTAATTTTAATATGTAGGAAAACATTTAGTATCAAAGGTATTGTCAATATTTTACTTTTCATAAAACATAAATGGAGGAAATATATTTATGTAAGATAATGTAAAAGTTGGGACTCCAGAAATCACAAATCTGAATTGGCCACCAAAATTTTATGATATAGTTTATGAATTTGGGATTGATGGAATAAAGACTTATATTATCATCTCTTCAGTTTATAATTAAAAAGTTATGGTTATTTAATATAATATTTTAGATAATTCCATTCTAAATATTACTCAATATGTAAAGGGTAAATGTCTGTTGAACTGTAATTTTTATAACACTTTTTTATATTAAATTATATTATATATCTATGTCAATTCATCTTTATGGGAGAAACCAAATTTTATTAGGAAAAAATTAAATATCACACGTTTCATAACATCTACATTTTTTGAAACTAGAATAATCCTATTGAGAGATAAATGTAAATATTTTGATTTTATTGCTGAAAAAACCTATTATTCAGATGTATCAATGTTTTTGGACAATATATAATAGTTTATAATCACATAGATAATCTGACATTATATAAAATATTATGGTTAAAATTATTAATGATATCCTTCTAAAAGAATGTGAATCAATGAGAACAAAATTGGAGGATTTAATTCATCATATTAGTCATGATGTGGATGAAATTATGTGGACATTATCTATAATTAAAATAATCTTATGATAGATGTAATGAAATAGAAAAAAAATAAACATCTTTATTTCTCTTCTATTACTACAGCTACTACTTAAAAACATAATTTTTAGGAATGTGATGTCCAGATTTGTAAAGATGAGTTTTCCCATTTGTTAAAGTATATGGGAATAATTTGTTAGAATAAATTTACTTGATAAAACCATAATTAAAGTGATATAAAAGATATATATGAGAAATTTAATATAAGGTAATAAATGAAAGATTCCGATGATGTGATTCATTATGAATATAAGAAGAAACATCATGGTAAATTGGATTTTCCTAGAATATAGTGAAAGAATAATGATTCATAAGTAAAAATAAGAATAAAGGAAAAAAAATTAATTAGACAAATAAATAGAGTGAAATTAAATATTTCACATATAATAATAGTTTGGATAGAGATAATAGTATAAAGATTTCAAGATTCTATACTACAATTATTCCAAAACATTTAATATAATCCATGGATAAGGTTAATCATTAATTATATGTGTTTTATTTATATCCTTTTTATTATTTGGATGATGAAGAATACTATTCCTCATCCATTGAATAAATGAATGAACATATGACTAAATTTTTAGATATCCATTAAAAATATATCAAGAAAAAGTAATGACTATAAGGTATATCTCAATAAATAAAATGAAAATATTTCAAAGATAACCTATGAATTAAATAATAAAGATATTAATATTTATATTACATTTTAGAATTGGTATAGGGTTACCAATAATATATAAAAAATTAAAATTCTAAATATGTTCTTATATAATTTTACAGCTAGGTAAAATTAAGATAAAATCCTAAACATATAGAAACCTCATACTGCTACTTTCAGATTTGGATACTCTTCCTATGGAAAGCCACATTTTAGTTATAACTAATTTGATATATAAAGTGCTCAATTTTATACATTATGTATAACCAAAGGACACTAGAAAAAAATTTCCATAAACAAATAATAAATATTTTATAACTAGTAAATCATATATTTATAGAGTTCTCACCGCTATTCAACATAGCAAAATTGTGCAACTGTAGACTATGAAGGTTTTATTTTCTAATGTTTCAAAACCAAAGTAAAATACTGGTTCCAAGATATTATGTTATTTAATTCTTATATAAAATATTAGGTGTCATTGGGAAAATAATTTGATATGTCGATAATAGATTCTCAAAATAAAAGGCAAAAAATAAGTATAGTTTTTAGAACATGAAAAATGTAAAATATAGGCATGTAATTTTCATAGACAGTGTGCAAGGTCACCTCATGTGTATATTTAATGTATACATCTATTGTAAAACCTTCATATCTAAAGTAATTTATATTTTAGGACTTAAGAACAACTGCATCAATATAATTAAGTTATGCGATAAAGGTAACTCTATAAACATTGAGAATTATAATTATATCATAACTAGTTCATAATGAGTATGCATATTATCAATCAATTGAAATGATAATGTTTATACCATTAAATTATTAAAAAAACATCTAAAACATTTTTTCTTTATTACCAATGTGGATAATTCATGTACTTATTAAATAATATTATGAATATTTTTTAGATCAACGAAAAATATTCAATGAATGAAATTATAAGTTTAGTTCTCATAAATTCAATGATTCTTTTCAATATGTTAAGAAAACACTGTTAGCTTTATACTGACTTGGGATTTCTCAACATCTATACCACTATAACTAAAACATATACACCTTTTGGAGTCATAATAACATGAATTACTGGAGGAAAGAACCATGTGTATATCTTAATAAGTGATTGTACTAGACAAAAAGTATTTTACTTATCTTTAAACAATTTAAGAACTCATGTAATTTAAAATTTTCACTCTCTAGCTTAATGGAATAAAATATTTATTCAATTATTATATTGATTTTCCATATAATAGAATTTGAGAATACTTTTTTGAAACTTTTTGTAGTGAAAATTACATTAAACGTAAATTTTTAAGACAAATAACACAATAAAAAATGTATTTTTTAGTTCGGGATTAAAATTATTCAAGAAATAAATATTTCTATGTTATGTGGATATAAAGTTAAAAATATTTTCGATTTGAATATATTAATAATGCCTATCACACTATAAAATTAATTTTACATTTTCTAGTCTTGATGAAAATAGATTATAAACTATGCAATAGAAGGAAACCAAATGTTGGAACCATCAGAGTCTTCAAATGTAATGTAATCATTTTAAATACTAAATATAATCATGCTAAATTGAATTTGAAATCTCATAAAGATTTTTTTTCATGGTAACTCCACCATAAGTAATATTTATTATTATTTCAATAAAATATCAAATATTTTGTATGAAATGATACATGTTATGTTTGATGAAACCAATCAATTTGTAGAATCATTATCAAAAAATATAAATTATGAAATTGATTTAGATTATGCATTTAAAATTCCATATTTTTTTCAAGGATTAAAACACAAACTTTGGAATATTTCAACTATAATTAGATATTATAGAAGATAATAATCTAATATATGTAAAAATATATATATTTATACATACTAAAAAAATATTGTTCAAGAACCATCCAATTAAAAATGTTATTGGTGATGTAAACCAGCTCATCAAAATAAAAACATCCTTATAAAATTTATGTTATAATATTTAACTATTTTATAGGCTTGAAGCTTACAATTAATGATTTCTTAAGTGATGAATATTGGATAATGGTGATATAAGAATAACTTAATCAGTTTTTATAAAACATGGTTTTGAAAGTCGTGAAACACGAATTTTTTTTTCCTATTATTAGAACCAAATGGGTCTTCTAAAATAATTTTTATGAAAATAGAATCATTATTCAGAATTTGGGTATAATTTTGGTAAATGTTACATGAATTGATTCTATCTAGTTTTTATTATACATTACTTCTCATATTAATTTTATTCTATTAAAAATGTATATTAAGAGTGTATTATTTAATGGATATGGTCTAGAGAAAGTTCACATTTTAAAAAATACTATTTTGGAGAATCCAAAATTTTTAGCTAATTTATTTAACTATGAAAGAAACATTTTGAACTGAAACAAGTATCAAAATATAAATATGACCAATTATCGAGATTTTTTATTCAAAAATATTCCAATGTAATGGTAGATTCAACTCTTTTCATCCATAAATATTTTAGGGATATTACTATCATAAAAATATATGTGGATGATATTATACACAAATCCACTCACAAGTCACGTGAATAGTGTTCTATCAAACTTATACAATGTGAACATCAGATGAGTTTTATTGGGGAACTTTAATTCTTTATTGGCTTCCAAATTCCTTAAAAACTGGAAGGGTTAAATGTATCTTAATATAATTACATAATAGAATTACATAAAATATTTGGTTTTTAAAAAGATGCTATTATTATAATTCTAGTTATTACTTCTAATAAAATTAATCTCGATGAATCCAAGAAAGTGATTTATCAAAAAAAAATAGACATATAATTCAAAGCCTACCATACCTACCAACTATTCAACTAGATATTGTGTTTTCTATTTTACTGTGTGAATGATTCTATATAAGATTGTGTGATACTGTTAAGGGTGATGTTGATTCAGCATTCCCAGACTTCTTATGTGGGGGTTACCTGCCATGGGTGGTGAGTTCCAAAACCCTCGTTCTCATTCTGAAGGTTTAGGACCCCTCGTCCCTTTCACATTATGGACTCATAATCATGTGAAATTTTCCTTATAAGATCATTTCATGCACTATTAACCTTAGGTTGTCCGTGCATCTGCCATAGTGGATATTTATTGAGCAACAAAACATTGTGGGTGGGATGGTCAATCCACAGAGTGATTGCACTGGGGAAGGAAATGCTAGTAGATATCAACTGCAAGAACTTTGGTTCCAATATAGAAATGAAACTCAACATGAATATGGTCTATGACACGGCCAAAATGGGGTTCATTAATATGATCATGACCAACATTAGAATATCTCCCAAGGCTCTGGATGTTATCTTTAGATGTTTTATCTCTATCTGGATGAATGTCACGTTCATGGGGAGAACGTACTACTTCTTCAAGGCGGTGCATGGCCTACGTCAAGGATATCCTATCCCTTCGAGTATTTTCATAATCATGCAAGACACACTTAGCTGACTGATTAATAATGGGATTGTGATCGGGAGGATCATGCCTTATAGGGGGAAATAAAGTATTCCATCCATATCACACTTGATTTTCACAAATGAAACTATTATTTTCTCAAATGATGGCATGAGATATATGTTTGGCCTCAAAAGGATTAATGATGTGTACAACTTCTGGAGTGGGAAGCTAATTAACAACTCGAAGAGCAACCTGTATACTCCTAAAAAGTGCGCTCCAAACTGGGCCATCCAATTGTATAACATACTGTACTTGTAGTGGGGTACCTTTCCCATAGAATACCTTGGAACCCCCGTATTTTTGGGTCGCATGTTCATACAGAACTTCAACCATGTGGTGAGTAAGATCATATTACGGGTCCTCAACTAGAATAATCACCTCCTATACTTTGGGGTCGTATTGCTTTGGAGAGAAGTGTATTCTCTGCAATTCTGGTTCATGTGCTGGCTGTGATCCTAGTTCCGAAAGGGGTGATCAAGGCTATTGACAAGGTATTGGTTTTATTTATTTGGGTTTCACTATCCAAAAGTAATAGTTACTGGGTATCATGGGGGAGGATGGTATGTCCCATTATTAATGGTGGGATTAATGTACAAATCTTGGGGAGCATGGTTACTATCATGCATGTCAACCCTGAGTGGGAAGTGGTTGACTAACGTACTTTATGGGGGGGACTATGGCCCATTACTATAGTGGAAATATGGATGATGTTAGCACACAAAGATCCCACCTATAGTACAGTATTTTCCCCTTCATTCAAACTCTTCAAAAGCATTCCTGGTTGACTGTGGGAGAAGGTAACATTCTCTTCTGGTTTCAAAATTGGGAAGGCTCTATAAACGGTTATGCGGGGTGTCTGGACCCATCAATATCATTCAAAGAGGTGATATTGCATCAATCCTTCAATGGGGAAGTGCTAGAAAAGAATTAAAAGACATTTTTTATGTGATCACCATCGTTGGGGATCCATATATATATGTGTTCACCCCTCTAATTCTGAAAACTTCACATCGAAGGATTTTCTTAGGATATCATCACCATTGGATCCTCATGATGGATGGAATGATATTATGTGGTGAAAAATGATTCTAGTAAAATATAATTTTCTCATCTGGAGGATTTGACATAAGGTGGTAACAACTGATGACAATGTTAAAAGGGTATGGATATGCCTCACCTCTTTTTATCACTACTGTAAGGACAAGCGTGAAGAAATCATGAAACACATATTCTTCAAAGTCGAATGGGCCCAAAACATGTTGAGTTTGATTTGGTTCCTTTACTATTATCTCATACTATAACCTTAATATGAATTTATTCTAGGATAATTGGTTCCATGGCGGATGGAATCAGGCTTGGAGAGATCGGCACGATCTATTATCCAGAGCGTACATTGCTGGTGTTTATGGAAAATGAGAAACTAGGACCGATATTAGGGGTCCCTCCCCACTGGTAGGTCCATAATTATGATGATGAAGAGGATTTTTTTTATATGGCTACGCTCATAGGGAACTACCGGGTGGCCTTGTTCCTGAGTCCCCTTAACTCCAGATCACATATGTCCTTGTCTTCTACTACTCAGAAGTAGGGATAATGGATTGGATGGCTCCCCCCAGCTAACTCCCTCAAGAATAATACTGATGGATCTTATATTTTGGGTGACATGAATGAAGTAGGGGTGGAACGGGACATCGGGGGAAGTTTCATCCTACCCATCACAACACGTTATAGAAGTGGAACCTCACTTCAGGTAGAGGTTAATACAGCTCTTACCGGCCTTACAAATTGTAACTGGATGAAAATATTACTTACGCAAGTGGAAATAAAAACAATGATTCTACATGAATCCCTAAATGAAAGTGGATCCATCCCATGGTCAGTTTCATATATCATCAAAAATAGTAAGTCCCTTATCAATATGAGCATTCAGGTCACTCACACATGGTGGGAGGCCAACAAGGTTGCAGATCACCTGGCTTCACTTGCAGAACATGGGTCTAGTGTCACTTGTCACCCTAACATTACTTTCCTTAAACCAGAAGGTATCAATTTGATCTAAGGGGACACTCTAGGTATTCACTAAATTAGGTCTCTCAAGGGAGGGGTGTGTTTGGTCCTTTGTTTTTGTTGTTTTCCACTTCTATCCGTGTATTAGTCCTTGAATAAATTTAAGGATAAGGATGATAAAAGATAGAAATTATTGTGGAAAAAAATTTGGTTTCAAAAAAAACTTTGAATTTTAGAGTGAGTTTTACACAAACCGTAATTTTATATGATAAAAAAGTGTTATTTATCATTCTAAGAATCATTCACATAACTTACAAGAATAATATATTGATATAATACACTAGTTTCTTCATGATCATCCAAAAAATATATATATTTCTATCAAATTTTTCTAAAAAAGTAACCACCATGTCCAAATATTTACTTACTCTTACATTCTAAAATATATAAAAATTTAAAATTAAATTGTGAATAATTTATTATAAGTTACCAAATTCCATCTTCTTGTTTTACTTCATATAGTGATAAAAACCTCAGGAAAGTTGGATGTTTATTTTATTAAAATATTTTGACTTCTTAATATATTACATACTAAATGAAGTATACAATCAAATTTAAGCATTACTATGAAAATAACTTTTGAATTCTACCTTATTGGGAGGATAATATAGCTCAAAAATATGGAATTATAAATGAATCATTTGTAGTTTCTTTTTATAATTAATAAAAAATAAAATAATTGATTTTTAAATATACATTTATTATAAAAAATAATTAACAAGTATTGTTAATTCATCAGAATGTGGAACAACATATCGATTGACATCATGTTTTTAATATTTTTTTATCGTGAATTCAAGAAGTTAGTGGTAACTGAATTATTTTGAAAATTTAGATATATGGTTGTAATGAGACAACATATCCAACTTCATAGGTGGGAATTGCATCGAGTCACCAATTTTATATTTTGATCAATATCCATCATTCATCTAGTTTTCTTATATAAAGGGTAGTTGACACCATGAATTTTATATAGGGAATTTATTATTAAGACCTTCCAAATTCACTCCAACCCCTTCCATTTCTTATTCTTGGTGCACGCATGTTTATATTTATCATGATTCATATGATAACAAAATTTCTCTAGTATATTAAATTATTAAGAGGATAATAATGAAAAATCTAAGACTATTGGGTATAGTGAAAACTGCTACGGAGTTTTAATGGACAAGGATTGGTATAAATTACCCGAATCGTGGTAGATATAGATTATCATGTTTTAGAATTTCAAATCCATTATAGTAACATATAATAAATTCTGTCAATTTTATAACTCTATATTTCATTATTTCTATTTTAAATTCTCTAAAACAATGAGAGGACTAAACAGAGTAATGTTTTTTTAGAGGATTAATAGTTTATATTGACCCTTGAGGAGTTTACAAATACATTAGTCCTTTATTTAGATGGAGAATCATTGTAGGTATATCATAAACTTCTGAAATTTTCAAAAACATTTAAAATGGATGAATCTATAGTAAATATATTTCTATCTAAAGATAAATCACAAACCAATTGGGATACACAGTCTCAGACAAAAAAATATATTTAAATGACTACAAAATTTTCTAGTTTTTAGGTAAATATATATATTGACATAATTATGATTCAAAATATTTGTATTTATATTTCTTATTTGGAATTATTTAATTCAATATTTTACAGTTCATGTGATTTATTATATATGTTTTACGTTCTAAACTGATAAAAGTGAACATGTAACAAAATAGTCAAATTTTATGTAGAGTATTAATCAAAATATAGTTGGAAGTAAGAAATGTAAATCACAAAAAAACAACTAAATTTAAAGAAAATATAATTAACAAAGAAAATAATTCCATGATGAATGTGGAGTATAGTATTAAGGGAGAATGTTTTATTTATCCTCATAAATAAATTCTTCCACATGTAAAATAGAGGAAAAATGTGTAGTAATTTGTTAGTTATTTCATTAGATAACCAAGGAAATTGGATTCCACTTTATCAAATGATAAGGTAATATAGGTAGCTATATTAACTAGAAGAACACAAAAAAGAAAGACAATGTTTTGAAGGAACAAAATCTATAGTAATAAACTCAATAGTTTGGAATTTTTACCATTCCATAAGGTACAGAAAATAGAAATAATAATATGAATGTGTTTTTTAGGAAATAAGATTAAAGAAACCTCATATAAAATGAAGGATAATGGTAAATTTAAAACTAGTCAAATATAAGGGTTAGAAACTCATTACTAAATATATATGTGATGAAGAAAATAAAAAAATGATGATGAGATATAGAAAGAGAATATAGAGCTGGAGAACAAGAAATTTGAGATATATGAGAATATGTTTGTGGTTGAAAATAAAAATTTTTAGTTTAATAAAAATAGAAAAAAATAATAAATAAAAAAGAGATAAAACAGATTAAGATGAAGGGGTCGTTGAAATCAAAGAAACCAGGGGTGTTTCCACCACCGGTCACTATTAGGTAAACAACGAGGGTGGTATAGTGGTTTCTAAAGAATAAACTATATTTATCTCCTACTATATCTAGGGAAATTAAATCCATATTCATAGAGGATAAAGTATAAGTATCGCCAAACCATTTTCCCACCCCAACACCAGAAAATGGGGGTAAACCTAAGTTTTCTAAAGTATTAATAGTAACCTCGAAACTAACTTTACATAAATCCATTATAAAATTATCACCATCACCATCTTTTAGAAATTATTATTATAATTCAATATCATATATATTTAAAATCAACTACTCATAATATGGATATGAATAAAAAAAAAATTTCACCAAAAAGACTTTGAACATGATCGATGGAGAATCAGTTTCTAAATAATTTTTAGATCCATCATAAGGATAATAAATAATATGTTAAAATATAAATTTAGACAGTTTGGTTGAATTTGACAAGTTAATATTGGACAATAAGTATATTGATGATCCTAAAAAATCTACCTATGAATCTAACGACACTATCAGGTTTTTCATTAGACAATAATGAATGACTGTAAAAGTTTATAAGGATGAAATAGTTACTCTTCATAATTTAATAAAGTTTTTTAATATATATGATGGAATGGAAAGAGAAAAACATTCCAACATAGATAAATACTATCAATTAGTTAGAAAAGTTTCATCAATTATTTTGGAACTTACAACAGATATTAGTCTAATTCATTGCACACTAATATAATTCCATATTCTAGGATTGCTACAATGTAAAGTTTTATCTGAAATAAACATAATTAGATGATGGAATATTTTTAAAATATCAAATATTATTATCATTAGAATATAAAGTTTTTCAAAAGTAAAATTTATTTGATATAGAATCAAACAAATAGAATCAAGATTTATGAATAATGATGCCATCTATTATAAGAAAGAAAAAATGATTTAGAAAAGAGGGGTGATTATCTTGAATGATGAAATTCAACATTTAAGAATAATATTGATAATTAAAAAAACATAAATCTATATTTTTTCATTTTTTTAACATTGTAATTTAAATATTCTATAGAAACTTTTTATTCTCCCTTATAATTTTATCTTTTAATTAAATTTTTTTTCTTTATTTAACATGTTTTTTTTATTCTAGAATCATGAAGTGGGATAAATATTATCATAAAAATATGTTCTATATTTAAATAAGAAGAAATATTATATTGGGTTTTTATTTTGATAGTAACATTATTAAAAGGATATAATGATATGGTGAATACTCTCAATGAAAGAACACTCCGAATTATGGTATTTATCTTATCTTCACTTAGTAGTATTAAATTTGTTAAATTTATTTTCATATTTTGATTTTTTATTTTAAAAAGAAGGTAGTGTTTTTTTATTTTAAAAATCTTTGTTTTTATAAATAATAATTCACCATCTTTTATATTAAAGACTTCTAAATGAATATTTAGTTTTTTTAACTCTTTATATGAATAGAGTTTATTACGAATCTTATACCATATAAATAATTGATGTACAAAAAAGTAAAAAAATAAAATAAACACCATGAATTAATGGGAATTTATGAAGTGCATCTGAAGATATTTTAATAACTACTATGAATATTGGGAAGTCTGTTATAATGGATGATAATAAATTGAGGATTGAGGATTGAGGTTCGATAATGATATTAAAATGATGCTACAACTATGAATCTTCTTCTCTATGATTAAGTGTATGATTATGATTATTATTTTTCCTTATATTTAGACTTTATGGATCTATTCAATGAGATGTTATTGTAAAGGAATAAGAATAATATTTTCTAATAATTTTAGTTTCTTTTGATCTATATTGATCAAATAATTCCTAGGTAAACAATTTGGTGCTAGTTATCCTCAAAATAAATAAGATACTAAAAATATATATTATTACTTTGGATCTTTTTTTTTGGTTCCATATTATAACTTATTGTATTCAGATAAAGGTTAGGATCCTAATACTTTAGGTTAAAAGGGAAGATATTCCATGTATAGGAAACTATATAGTCATTACTTAATTATAATTCGTGGGTGTTCATGATTTTTATTATGAAACCAAATTGCATATTTTACATTATCTTCATTGTAATTTATAAAACCTTTATTTATTTTCTTCTAATCTAACTTTTTAATTGATTGATATATTTTTCTATATTATTAATTATTTTTTATATAATATTTATAAGTGAACCATACCTGTTGGTGCAGTTTATGAGTCAATCAATAACTTTGGTATCTTTTTTAAAAATAAAAAACCCCCTATGATTGGATTTAATTAACTTGAATATTTTTTTAATATATATATATATATTGTATCTACAAGTTTTATGTTCTGTTGAACTAAGTTGAATGATATAATTTCTGAAATACTATGAAGTGTTATGATGTATATATGGATACATCATTTAATGATAGTGCCATATTCATCAGTAGATGGTGAATCTTCTGATATAATTATAATATAAATTGAATCTTATGAAATGTTACTATTAAAGTTAGTGACAATGTTTCATATATATTTTACTAAGAGAGTTGGGGAATAGAACTTACAAATGACAGTAAAATCTCATTAAAATTTGTTGAAGTTATACAACATCTCATTCCCTTAAGTTATTATTATTATTATTATTTTCAATTTTTCACTTAGAGTTATCATTATGAGTCCATTAATTATAAATCTCTATGTTTTCTCTTGTAAATTTTCATTTACTAATCTTTATTATCATTGAGATTCCTTTAAGGAATTTATTTTCCCTGGTAATTTTTATTTATGAGGTTATGAGAATAATATTTTTTATCCTTAAAAACATATATTTCAATGATTTATATGGTTCTGGTAATTGATACCAATCGATGAGATCAAATAGTGATCAAGGATATAGCTACCAACCTATAACATTTCGATCAAATATGTTCCTAATATGGATATTAATATTAACTACTATATTATTTAAGGCAGTTTTTTTTATATATAAATTGAATAAATTGAATTTTGGGGACTGATTCACCTACCTTTCGTTTAAAATCATATATTTTTGTAGTTAAATGTGTTTAGTAACATAATATCTTTTATAGAAGTATTTGGATGGTTATCAAATACTATGTTCTTTTTTCTAATTGAATTTTTTAATTTATATTTAGATTAAATATTTTTATTTATGTTATGTTTTAAACTTTATAATATATTATTGTCATCTAAATATACCATTTTTTATCAGTTGAGAGTTACATGCTTATTGATTACATTCCATTGTATTAGCATTGAAACTAATTTGAATTTATCAAAACTTGTGATTTATGATCAACTAAACACTCAAGTAGGTAAGAAAATATTAGTTGAATTTTGACAATAACCCACCCCCTCTATTATATATTTTTCATATTGTTTAAATGGAAGACATTTTTTATTAGAGAATATATCATGATATGTAAGCTGAAAATTTTATTCTAGATAAACTCTTTGTTTTTATATTTTCTATTCACCTTTTGAAATTTATAAGTTTCCAAACACTATCTTGTAAATAAGAAAAGTTTTATTTTTCTAATCAATAGAAGGTGTGTTTTATTCCACGTTTTAGAGAAACAGCTCTAAAAAATGGATAAAAAATTGTCGTGGTGATTATAAATATCAACATCATTATATGGAGATGTATTTTTTAAATACTAGTGTTAAAAAATTTCTTATTCTGATTAAAATTATAAAATACCATATAAAGAAATGTATAGTTTTATTCATTATGGGGGAGATATAATTTATATAAATTTTTTAATAAATGTAGGTTTTTATGTTCAATTTGAAGCGATATTAATAATCAAACTTTATCATCTCGAACAGCTAATGGTATTTGGAAAAAAATGAGTGTTACACATTTTAGAATTTTAAACATTCTAGAAATAAATAGATGGATTCTTAGTGATGATTATCAATGTTTTAATTTCATACTTTTTGAATAAATTAGTCAGAAGAACCAATGAATTATGAAAATTTTAAATATTCTACAATATCTAAGTGAGAATTAAATTTCAAAAAATTATTTAGTTAGGAAAATTATAAATATTATACCTAAGTAATAAGAGTAAAAATAGGAATCCATATAAAATAGAAAACACATTACTAATTTATGCTTATGAGGTTTTATGTGAACACTCGTGTAATATGAGAACC
Source organism: Viscum album (assembly GCA_963277665.1). Taxonomy (NCBI): domain Eukaryota; kingdom Viridiplantae; phylum Streptophyta; class Magnoliopsida; order Santalales; family Viscaceae; genus Viscum; species Viscum album. The sequence goes on from OY728143.1 coordinate 1,025,454,917, forward strand.
AACTTGAATAGGATATGTAAAGAAATAAAAGTTAAAAAATAGATCTTATTTTTCTTCAACTTCTATAAAGTAAAATTCTAAAGCTGCGACATCAAAATAGATTTTATGGAGAATATCCTATAATAAATGTTTTGATAAATATGATATGGAACATAATTATAGTGTACATAATTAATAGCTATTAGAATATTCAGAAATGAAATTATTCATTAGTATTAATAAAATATTAGAAATTAAATAAAGGATAAATATAAAATGAATGATTATTCGAAAATACATGTATATGAGTGTAAGAAGTTTGATCACGTCAAATGAGACTATCTAAAAATATAGAAGAAGGAAATATAATCTAAAAGATCATATATAATGAAAGAAAGTAAAGAATTTATAGATACTAATGATACTTGGAGTGCTAGTGGGGAACAATCCTCAAATAATTTAAATGGATAAAATATTTATAATAGCAAGATAATTATAGGATTTTATGAAAAATTTACCAAAAGTAAACTATGATTTATGGAAAATACATAAATGGATACATTTCCTAATAGATATTTAATAGATAATTTCCCATTTCATTGGATATTGAATCACAGTCATATGATGTGGACAACGTTCCACATACGTATAGTGGGATAATATACAATGTTGTATACATTTAATATATGAATAAAATATTTACAAGATCTATATGAATCTCAATCCAAAGGTAAATATGTAAAACAATGTTCGACATAAATATGAGAATGCAATGTTTGAGTAAAATTCCAAGTTAAATGCCTAGGAGTTCTCAATTTCTAAACAAATTCTGATATTTTAACACTAAGAATGATATTCTGAGATTATCTTTGAAACATAAAGGAAATATGACTTCTTTGAAATTTTTGGTAGATGAAACTTAAGTTGTGAAGTTGTATTAAGATGATTAAAGTTGAAAAATCACTATTTAATTTCACTAGAGTAAGGAAAATCTTTTAAAACATTATAAATGACTTAGAACCAAAATTAAAAAACTTTATACTTGGAACTTAATCTACCAAAAGGTCTCACTATTATAGGAACTATTTTATTCAATATAGTTCACCATTTTTCATGAAATTTATGAGAAGTGAATATTAGCAAAATATGTGTACTGTGAATAGAGTTTATACATTTGTAACTCAACAAGAATATATATATAAATATCTCACTTCTAGTTAATATATGAGATCTAGGAAGATTTCCGTGTGGAATGTTTTATTTTCTAATACCTCTAGACTTAAGTAGGTATAGATGTAAAGACCCGTAAAATTCAATGGAAATTTTTTCTAAATTTTCTTTGAGATTTTAAAAGAATGCAGTTTTTGACGGCGCATGATTCTGAGGCCCGGTGTGCCCGGAATTTCTATCCGAAGTTTAGCTCGGGTACGTTCAGTAAATGAACGAGCGGGAATTTCTAAATTTTGAACCGGTGCCCGGAATCGAATTCTGAGGGCACCGATGGAACCGCAGCGCCGATAATTTCTTAGGAACTCATGTTCCGGAGATGCGTTTACACGAGTGTTGATGATAAAAATTGTGGAATATTATTTTATAATTACTCTACATTTTTTATTGTTTTTACTCTAAGTGTTTGGTTATTTATGGAATTTGGGTAACCACCCAACCTCCCTTGGGAGGTTATGAGGGTGGTGGGGCCCACACAAACCCCACCCCTTCATATTCTCTAAAACCCCCCTCAACTCCCACTTTAATTTTGTTAACTTAAGTTATAACTTATGACTTTAATGTAATAAGTTTAATGAGGTGAGTTGTATGTGGTTATTGAATTTCAATCTCTTGAAATTCAAAAGAGTTGTTGTGTTAATAAAATAAAAAAGGAACTTATTTTATTTGGGTTGTTAGAGTTTGTCGTTGAGAGGTTTTGGGAAGAACATCTTCTTCTTCAACGAAGAACATCTCCACCGAAGAACGCGGAGAACTTCTTCCGCGACGTTTCCTCTTCGGACGCACCTCGACGACAATGGAATCAACATTAGTTCTCCGCGACATCGACCCGCGACGCGACGTCTCTTTCTGCAACGGTTCTTCCGCGACGCCGTATCCGCGACGTGACGTTCTTCTTCCGCGTCGTCTCTTCCGCGACGGTTTTCCACGATGAAATCTCCGTCAACAATTTCGAATCCTCTCTTCGCGGCGTCGACGTTCTTTTTCCGCGACGACCGACCTCCGCGACGCTCGCCTTCCACGGCTCGTTAACGTGCACCATTCCTGAACCGAAGTAGGGGTTTTATTTATTTTATTTGTTCATGAATACCAACTTCACGAACTTTGTGGATTTAAACCTTTTGTTATCGAATAACGTGAGGGGGTCTGACCGCACAAACACGGCCGACCCTCCTCCTTATTTTTCGTGTTGGTTCCTTGTGGTTGGTACGGGAGAGCGTGGTGCCATCGCACCACGCGGATGCATGCGAAAGGAAATGTGTGGCGCCGTCGCGCCGCGTCGTGGAAAGAATTTTAAGAACAAGACGTCATCGCGCCGTGTCGAAGAAAACCGAAGACGCCACGGCCGGAGCGGGGTCGCGGCAGAGGGGCACGGTGTCGTCGCACCGCGCCGGACGACAAGGGCCGCGGACGGTTCTGGGCCGCGGCGGAGCAGGGTGATCGGCGGCCGGTACCGGGCCGCCAGTGATGGATCTGGAAGGGGACCGGCCATCGCCGGACCCGTTGAGCAGAAACCGGATGACCAGGTCGGACCGGCCGGACAAGGGGGAGCCGGGGGAATTAATTCCCCCGGCTGGATCTCAAGCGGCCCCAATTAAAGGGGCCGCCGTTTCATAAACGAGGGGCAACGCCCCTCCCTTGGCATGTGCAGCACAAAGGCTGCGCTGGCCGCATGCGCTGGCCGCGCCGGCCGCGCCGCCGGCCGCGCCGAGTCGTCGGGCCGTGTCACCGCCCAGGCTGGTCGACCCGGTTCGGCCGATCCAGGGGGGGTACTGGGTCGGGTCGGGTCGGGCCCAGACCCCCTATTTTCAGACTCAGTTGGTTCAAACGCCCATATCTTGGGCTACGGACCTCTGATTGACGCGCCGTCAGCGGCAACGCGATCCTTGGATCGAGACGGTCGTTTCGGTATATTACACTCAAGTTTTTGGTGAACTTTGGGTTCGGCCGGGTAGGTTCGTACACGAAACCAACCGGGCCCTCGGAGCGGAAACGCTCGTAACTTGAGTTTCGGACGTCCGAATGACGTGTCGTCGGCTTTGTTGAATTCCTCTTAGTGAGACGGAACTTTTGGCTTACTCCGCTCGAGGTTTGGATGCCGTCGGAGTGCGGTCAGGTTGGTTCGCTCACAAAACCAACCGGGCCCCTAGAATGAAAAAGCCAATAACTCACAGACCGGGCGTCTGATTGACGCACCGTCTGTCTCATTGAATTCCTCTTGATGAGACGGAACTTTTGACATACTTCGCCCGAGTTTTGGATGCAGTTGGATAGTGGCCGGGTTGGATTGCACCTGAAATCCAACCGGGCCCCTGGAACGGAAAAGCTGATATCTTTCAGACTAGACGTCTGTTTGACGAACCGTCAGCGGCGTTGGTGATCACGTTGAGAAACGGTCCCTTTGAGTATACCCTTTGAGTGGTCGGGGTATAGTTGAGTTATGGCCGGATTGGTTCGCACACGAAACCAACCGGGCCCTGGGGACGAAAAGGCTAGTAACTCACAGACCGGGCATTCGATTGACGCGCTGACTGTTGCGTTGAGACCCCTATGATGAGGCGGTCCTTTGAGATACTTCTTCCTGGGACATAGTGATACTTGGAGTGTCGACATATAGCTCGTGGAGCGGACCCTCCCAGAGGCAAGCGTACGGAGTACGGAGACCGTGTAGACAGCTGAGACCTGACGACTTCTTGACCGACTCGACTTGGAGTGAGTCGACTAGCCCAGTGGACGGAGCGCCTGGTATTTGGCGGCAGACCCATGGCGGACGGAGCGCCTGGTAGTTGGTTGCTGACCCGCGGTACTCGATAGGAGGAGTACCTCTGTAGGCTATTAGGGGGAGCGCCCGGTATTGGGCGACTGACCCATAGCGGATGGAGCGCCCGGTAGTTGGCCGCAAACCCGCAGTACTCGACAGGTGGAGTACCTCAGCAGTCTTCGGTTAGTGAGAAGTACCTCGGAGACGTGACAGGACCACTGTACACTCCAGAGACGGGACTCTTCAGCAGTTACGGTTTCGATAATGAAAATCCTGGTTTGAGCTAAGACTTTTGACCTTTGTGTTTACCTCATGATTGAGATGGGTCACTTGATAACTTAGGTATATGTATGGGCATATACCTGGGTAGTGGTTATCCGTTGATTTCATGATCCTTGTGTTTCCTCATGATTGAGATGGGATACTTGATAACTTAGGTATATGTATGGGAATATACCTAAGTAGAGGTTATCTGTTGAGATCTTCATTGTGGTTATCCTTGTTGGTTTTAGTGAGACCTTGAGGGTCTCGGGGTCCCTACTGAGTATCGTTATACTCACCTCTGCACGGGCTATGCCCGCACCTCGTTGTGTTGGTTGCAGACGACGGGAAGTGCTGACAGAGGCCGAGTGTTCGAGGACTGGACGGTACCCGGAGGTGGACTACACGATGAGTCAGCATCTGGAGGAGGACTTCACAGCGAGACGACACACGGAGGAGGTTGACGGGCGAGAACGTTGAGGAGACTATCTGTACCTACCCTTCAGGTAGGAACCGTGGTGGATGATCCAGGAGCTGCGCCATCTATACCTACCCTTTAGGTAGGATCCGAGGAGGATGACCCATGAGCTGATTTTTTCTTCCAGATGTTTGTCTTTTTGTTGTTGTACTTTGTTCAGTTGTAGTTGTACTTTTACCTTGGGTTTTTATTCTGGCCCATTTACCTTTTAGCACTTCTCTTGTATTTAGTGTTTTATTTCCTCTTGTACTCTGTAGTGTTTCTTTACTTTTATAAAGGCAATGCCTTCCCAGTTATCGGGATTTACGCCTTTGGTGCTAGTCGCCAGCCCCTGGCCTATGGAAGGCGGGCTTGGGGTAGTCACGACACGGTCCCCGAGGATTGGTCATGACAAATTGGTATCAGAGGAGTCGGTTCTACCGCGGAACTTATAACACTGATATTTTCTTTCTATGAAGAAATAGTGTTAAGAGTACCGAGTGTGGTTTTCAGTTCAGGGAGTCCAGTGTTGGTGCGGGCGGCCGACGTATCCATACACCAGGACCCTGACAACTGATTTCCGACTTTGTTCACGATAACACTGATTCCGTGTGTGTTTCCATAAGTTTTATTTGAATATCATCTCACCAGGTATAAATCGTTTGACCATGTCACGTTTTTTCTTTCAGGATTCCTCTCCGTGAACGACCAGCTAGAGCCCCGAGAGTGGTTCGTACTGACAGCCCGTCGAGAGACGTGGCCTCAGTACAAGGCCCTTTTCCAGTTGAGTCACCAGCGGAGGCACCAGCGGTACTACTACCCATTGGGCCACCGATTCCACCAGCCCCAGCAGCAGAGGGTGCACGTCGCTTGAGCGAACTGCACGACTTCCAACACCAGAGGCCACCTAGGTTCCAGGGAGGGATGGACCCGCAGGCGGCTAAGGATTGGCTGGAGGCTGTGGTGAGAGTTTTCAGGCTAGTGGGGACGCCGACAGACTTCATGGTGATCCTTTCTGCCAACCTTCTTCAGGCAGCAGCAGGCAGATGGTGGAGCCTGATGCTCCAGATGCATGGCGAGGCGACGCTTCTTTGGGCAGACTTCGAGAGCCTGTTCCGGGCAGAGTTTGTACCCGCCACCCTTCGAGCGGTGCGTATACAGGAGCTACTTCAGCTGCGGCAGGGCAGCATGACAGTGGCACGGTATTCAGTGAGGTTCACAGACCTCTCGTGCTACTCCACAGATATGGTACGGGACCAGTTCATCCGGGCCCGAACCTTCGAGCAGGGGCTCAGGCGGGATATTAGAGCTTATGTTGTTTCTCACAGCATTCTGACCCATACAGGAGTGTTGGAGGGAGCCCTCTTAGTGGAGAGTTTCCTTACTGAGCAATCTCCAGCAGCACGACCCACCACTAGTCGGCTTGCGGTGGAGTCTTCTACAGCAGACAGTAGACAGATGACGCAGAGGTCCAAGAGGAACAGACCTACCGGTGGCCGACTGCACGACTCAGGTTCAGTTGTGCGGGGAAACCGGGGTGGAGTCAGAGCCATTCATGCCGAGAGTGGACAGTGTTACTCTTGCGGCGGGATTGGTCACATGGCACGTGACTGTCCGACCCGCCATGAATATGACCAGCAATTAAATGAAGAACCTCCCATCCAGAGGCAGAGGTTTGATCAGGGCAGACTACAAGGAGCAGGCGGCCATGGACGAGGAGATGGTCGTGCAGCTAGAGGTGGACGATGCTTCGGGGTGTTGCCACCCCCACCACCAGGAGGCCCACCCCGACCGCAGGGGACAGGAGGACATGGGAGAGCTCATCTTCAGGCAGCTGAGGCCTATGGTCATGGAGCTCTGGAAGCAGATGGATAGAAGCGGGACTAGATCCAGACCTGGAGGCTATTGATCATGTTGCTTCTAGTTTTTTTGTTGTTACATTTGTGTCTTTGTACTATGAGCTGCAATAATGAAAAGACACTTATCTTTGTAAAGTTTTCTTCCCTGTCCTTTTTGTTTGGTTGATACTGAGTGGTCCCGGTAAAGACTGTTGACTTGACCCTCACATTCGATATTTCTACTGGAGGAGACCTAGTGACCTCACACTGATGCTGACAGTGTGACTCGACCCTTGGGGGAGAAAGTGACAGTTGGATCTCTTGTTAGTTACGTCGAGGCCTTACGACGTCATCCATAGCATGAATGCATCATTCTTGTCAGGATTGACTGTATTAGGCAATGAATGTGGTTCATCCAGGGGATGAGACCAGATTTCTCTTATCGGAAAAGAAGAAATCATAGCCGGTCTTGTGAGACTAGAGAAGGTCCAGGTCATCCAAGAACGAATGAGGACAGCACAGGGCCGACATAATCCTTATGTTTATAGGACTTGGAGGCCTCTAGAGTTCGAGGATGACCATCACGCCCTTATAGGGGTCTCACCTCGACGAGGTTTACAGAGTTGTGGCCAAGGAGGCAAGTTATCTCCGAGGATCAACGGAAATTTCTAGGTCCTCAACTGGGTAGGCGAGGTGGTTTACCGCTTGACCCATCCACCTCAGTTTCACTAGGTGCACGAAGTTTTCCAGGTATCTCAACTGAGGAGATACGTGCTCGACCCTTCGCATATCATCGAGCATGAGGAGCTGGATGATGGTGATGGGGTGTCTCTCACGGAGGTTCTAGTGGGGATCGAGGATCGATAAAAGAGGATCCTACGAGGACGATCGATTCCTCGGGTGCACTTTCTCTGGCAGTACGGGAACCTCCAGGTGAGCACATGGGAGCGGAAGGCTCAGGTGCATGCTCAATACCGCTTTTGTAACCCTAGTTTGTGTTGAAGCTTTACGGGGACGTAAAGCCCTGAGGTGGGAGTAATGTAAAGAAATGTAAAATTCAAGGGAAATTTTTTCTAAATTTTCTTTGTGATTTTACAAGAACCCAGTTTTTGACGGCGCCTGATTCCGAGGCCCGGTGTGCCCGTAATTTCTATCTGAAGTTTAGCTCGGGTACGTTCAGTGAACGAACGAGCGGGAATTTCTAACTTTTGAACCGGTGCCCGGAATCGAATTCTGAGGGCACCGATGGAACCGCAACGCCGATAATTGCTTAGGAACTCCTGTTCCGGAGATGCGTTTACACGAGTGTTGATGATAAAAATTGTGGAAGATTATTTTATAATTACTCTACAATTTTTATTGTTTTTAATCTAAGTGTTTGGTTCTTGATGGAAGTTGGGTAACCACCCAACCTATCTTGGGAGGTTATGAGGGTGGTGGGGCCCACACGAACCCTACCCCTTCATATTCTCTAAATCCCCCCTCAACTCCCACTTTAATTTTGTTAACTTAAGTTATAACTTATGACTTTAATGTAATAAGTTTAATGAGGTGAGTTGTGTGTGGTTATAGAATTTCAAACCCTTGAAATTCAAAAGAGTTGTTGTGTTAATAAAATAAGAAAGGAACTTATTTTATTTGGGTTGTTAGAGTTTTTCGTTGAGAGGTTTTGGGAAGAACATCTTCTTCTTCGACGAAGAACATCTCCGCCAAAGAACGCGGAGAACTTCTTCCGCGACGTTTCCTCTTCGGACACATCTCGACGACAACGGAATCAACGTTCGTTCTCCGCGACATCGACCCGCGATGCGACGTCTCTTTCCGCAACGGTTCTTCCGCGACGCCGTATCCGCAACGTGGCGTTCTTCTTTCGCGTCGTCTCTTCCGCCACGGTTTTCCACGTCGAAATCTCCGTCAATGACTTCGAATCCTCGCTTCGCGACGTCGACGTTCTTTTTCCGCGACGCCCGACCTCCGCGATGCTCGCCTTCTACGGCTCGTTAGCGTGCACCGTTCCTGAACTGAAGTAGGGGTTTTATTTATTTTATTTGTTCATGAATACCAACTTGACAAACTTTGTGGATTTAAACCTTTTGTTATCGAATAACGTGAGGGGGTCAGACTGCACAAACACGGCCGACCCTCCTCCTTATTTTCCGTGTTGGTTCCTTGTGGTTGGTAAGGGAGAGCGTGGTGCCGTCGCACCACGCGGATTCATGCGGAAGGAAATGCGTGGCGCCGTCACGCCGTGTCGTGGAAAGAAGTTTAAGAAGGCGACGCCGTCGCGCCGCGTCGAAGAAAACCGAAGACGCCGTGGACGGAGCGGGGCCGCGGCGGAGGGGCGCGGTGTCGTCACACCGCGCCGGATGACAAGGGTCGCGGCCGGTTCTGGGTCGAGGCGGAGAAGGGTGACCGGCGGTCGGTACCGGGCCGCCGGTGACGGAGCTGGAAGGGGACCGGCCATCGCCGGTCCCGTTGAGCAGAAACCGGCCGTCCAGGTCAGGCCGGCCGGACAAGGTGGAGTTGGGGGAATTAATTCCCCCGGCTGGATCTCAAGCAGCCCCAATTAAAGGGGCCACCATTTCATAAAGGAGGGACAACGCCCCTCCCTTGGCATGCGCGGCACAAAGGCCGCGCTGGCCGCGCCGCCTTGCTGGCCACGCCGCCGCGCCGGGCCGGAATTCCGAGCTGGGCCGGGTCGTCGGGTCGGGTCACCGCCCAGGCGGGTCAACCCGGTTCAGCCGATCCAGGGGGGGACTGGGTCGGGCCGGGCCCCGGGCCGGACCCAGATCCCCTATTTTCGGACTGAGTTGGTTCAAACTCCCATATCTTGGGCTACGGACCTCTGATTGACGCGCCGTCAGTGAAAACACGATCCTTGGATCGAGACGGTCGTTTCGGTATATTACACTCAAGGTTTCGGAGAACTTTGGGTTCGGCCAGGTAGGTTCGTACATGAAACTAATCAGGCCCTCGGAGCGGAAACACTCGTAACATGAGTTCCAGACGTCCGAATGACGTGTCTTTGGCTTTGTTGAATTCCTATTAGTGAGACAGAACTTTTGGCTTACTCCGATCGAGGTTTGGATGCCGTCGGAGTGCGGTCGGGTTGGTTCGCTCACGAAACCAACCGGGCCCCTAGAACGAAAAAGCCAATAACTCACAGACCGGGCGTCCGATTGATGAACCGTCTATCTCGTTGAATTCCTCTTGATGAGACGGAACTTTTGACATACTTCGCCTGAGTTTTGGATGCAGTTGGATAGTGGCCGGGTTGGATTGCACCCAAAATCCAACCAGGCCCTTGGAACGGAAAAGATGATATGTTTCAGACCAGACGTCTGTTTGACGAACCGTCAGCGGCGTTGGTGATCACGTTGAGAAACAGTCCCTTTGAGTATACCCTATGAGTGTTCGGGGTAGAGTTAAGTTACGGCCGGATTGGTTCGCACACGAAAACAACCGGGCCCCGGGGACGAAAAGGCTAGTAACTCACAGACCGGGCGTCCGATTGACGCACCGACTGTTGCGTTGAGACCCCTATGATGAGGCGGTCCTTTGAGATACTTCTTCATGGGACATAGTGATACTTGGAGTATCGACCTATAGCTCGTGGAGCGGACCCTCTTGGAGGCGAGCGTACGGAGTACGGAGACCGTGTAGACGGCTGAGACCTGACGACTGCTTGACCGACTCGACTTGGAGTGAGTCGACTAGCCCAGTGGATGGATCGCCCGGTATTTGGCGGCAGACCCACGGCAGACGGAGCGCCCGGTAGTTGGTTGCAGACCCGCGGTACTCGACAGGAGGTGTACCTCTGTAGGCTATTAGGGGGAGCGCCCGGTATTTGATGACTGACCCACAGCGGACAGAGTGCCCGGTAGTTGGCCGCAAACCTGTAGTACTCGATAGGAGGAGTACCTCAGCAGTCTTCGGATAGTGAGTAGTACCTCGAAGACGTGACAGGACCACTGTACACTCCAGAGACGGGACTCTTCAGCAGTTATGGTTTCGATAATGAAAATCCTGGTTTGAGCTGAGACTTTTGACCTTTGTGTTTACTTCATGATTGAGATGGGTCACTTGATAACTTAGGTATATGTATGTGCATATACCTGGGTAGTGGTTATCCGTTGATTTCATGATCCTTGTGTTTCCTCTTGATTGAGATGGGTTACTTGATAACTTAGGTATATGTATGGGCATATACCTAAGTTGAGGTTATCTATTGAGATCTTCTTTGTGGTTATCCTTGTTTGTATTAGTTAGACTTTGAGGGTCTCGGGGTCCCTACTTAGTATCGTTATACTCACCCCTGCACGGGCTATGCCCGCACCTCGTTGTGTTGGTTGCAGACGACGGGCAGTGTTGACAGAGGCCGAGTGTTCGAGGACTGGATGGTACCCGGAGGTGGACTACACTACGAGTCAGTATCTGGAGGAGGACTTCACGGCGAGACGACACACGGAGGAGGTTAACGGGCGATAACGTTGAGGAGACTATCTGTACCTACCCTTCAGGTAGGAACCGTGGTGGATGATCCAGGAGCTGCGCCATCTGTACCTACCCTTTAGGTAGGATCTGAGGAGGACGACACAGGAGCTTCTTCCTTCTTCCAGCTGTTTGTCTTTTTTCTGTTGTACTTTGTTCAGTTGTAGTTGTACTTTTACCTTGGTTTTGTATTCTGGCCCATTTACCTTTCAGCACTTCTCTTGTACTTAGTGTTTTACTTCCGCTTATACTCTATAGTGTTTCTTTACTTTTATAAAGGCAATGCCTTCCCAGTTATCGGGATTTACGCCTTTGGTGCTAGTTGCCAGCCCCTGGCCTATGGAAGGTGGGCTTGGGTTAGTCACGGAATAGGCCCCGAGGACGGGTCGTGACAATAGATTCCCCGACCATATTGTTTGGTCAAGAAAATATAAATTTATACCAAAACATTAAATAAAATATTAAGTACCTTTTAATATTTTAAAATAATGATTTTCAAATTTACTTCTATTTTTTGTAACACCGAGATATTTAAAATGAATAACATTATGTTTGAAAGCATATACCACATGCAACACTAAGCATAAATGAAATTTGAAAAATATGATTGTTATAACCTACCCATTAAATCGGTGGGTATAGTAATATTAACTAATTTTTTAAATAAAAAATAAATTTCCTTCACAATATATATTTATTCATAAATTTCCTTGTAAATAATAATTCAATTTTTAGTAAATTAATTTTATTCCTCATGTTTTATTTAAGAAATATTTCAATTGAAATTTTTGAGAAAATATTATAATAAATTTATAGAAAATGTGAAAAAAATTTTTTGTTAAATTAACTTTATTTTTAAAATAATCTTATCAAAATTAATTTAGGGTAATTTTTTGGTATTTTTCTGAAAATGTTGAATTTTTAATGAATAGTGAAAATACCAATTTTTGTAAAACTGTCATTTATTTTCAATAAATTTAGTAATTTAAAAGTATAATTATAAATTTATTTTCATTTCAAGTAAGAAAATTATTTTTTACTTACATTTAATAATGTTAATAACAAATCAATCATCTTTATACCAGATTTTTGTGTATGTTTATTTTTTGGTGTAAAATTTCATTTTTCTGAAAACTGTTTTAACGGGCATAATGTTTCCCTAGATTACATAATAAAAATAACCTATAATGTGGAATGATTTAAATAAAATTTATATATTATATATTAAAATATAAATTTATGTCTATATAATTATGATTATAGTCATATAGTTAAGTTAAAATCATCTTATTCTTGAAAAATAGAATTCTTGAAAAACTGCTTGTTCATCACGTTTGTGAGTTTAATTTTAAATTAAATTATGATACTTGTATAAATTGAATTTTGAAAAATATATTCAATATTAAAAATCAGAACCATCTAAATTATTTAATAATTTCATCTTAATTGTTTCCATAATGAATAGCGAAATCTGTAAAAGTATTTTACTGTGTTTAAGGTGAAAACATGTTTACCAGAGTTTAGACTAAAAATAAAATTATTGAAATGGAATAAAAACTTTTATAAGTTATATATTATGGAATAATTTAGAATTTATATAATATATTATTCTATTATGGTTCATTTTTTAACCTTGTGGTATGTTTAAAATATTGTTATAAATTTTTCGTTTAACAATTTTCATGTGTTTCCACTCCAACACTTCTAAAAGGCCACCCCTTATCCTCTCCTATTAGCACCTTCAAAACGTTTTGATTTAGAAATTACCTACCAACGTACCCTAATTAAATCCTTCCCCATTTCCTAGAATATATTTATTGATCATAAATCCAATTTAAGAAGGCTTTAGGTATAATCTTAAAGAGGTTGTCTGAAGAAGAGGTAGCATTCTTAACCAAACATTTTTGTTCTGTTTCTTCTTCCTCATCATCAAAAAATTATTCATTCGTTAAAATATAATAGAATAATTTTATATTATATACTTATATTTTATTATTTTAATTTAATTACAAAAATCCACCTTCCATAACATCAAATGGGAAATAAAGCCATCATTCTTGTGTACGACTGACTACCTCCTCACGAACCGATGTAATTCATTTTATATAATCACCTCTAATGGATATTCATGATAAAGTAATTTATGATTATATATTATAATAATAATAATTATATTATTATAAAAATTTAATATATTGTCTTATTTCATACATGTCCACTAATTGAAAAATGAAAATGTCATTTGTGTGTACATGTGGACTACCACCTTCATGAAGCGACGTGATTCATTTTTCATAACCAAATCACATGGATTATATAAATAAGAATATTTTAAAAAATAATATGATATTTATTGTGTTATTATCATTATATAAATATAATATTACACTTATATTCTTTCCAGAATGATTGTTGAATAATGGAAACATTGCTTACGTGTACGTATGACCTACCATCTGCATGATTATAACCTAGATAATTTTTCATAATAATTACACATGGTTAGTTTTTAATGAATAATTTATGGTTAAATATAATAAATATTTCATTATTATTATTCTATATATTATTTAACAATGACCTCTTTTACCTTTCTCCATATACAAAATCCACTTGGAAAATATAAACCGAATATCCTCAAAACAGACGACATGGAATTAAGTCATTACATATTTATATATATTATTAAAAGAAATTAAATAAGTGTATTAAGTATAAATTACTAAAAATTTAAAAAAAATTAAATAAATAAAGTAATATATTTTATTTTATTATATATTATTTAATATAATACAGGTAAATTCAAGAAATGAGGTAAGGGTTCCCGAACATACATTTATTTCAGAGAGACATATGCCATATTCACCACTTATCTTTCTTGTGAGGTGTATATATTACACATTTATTTCTTTTATAATTATTTTAACAAAAAAAAATTCCATTTTTTGTCCCCATATTAAATTCTCTCTTTCGTGATACTTTGACGTAGATATTTCAAAAGCACTAAATAATTTCATCTCAATTTCCGTCCATTTAGTCATATTTTAATATATTTATACAATTTAGTTTATATGGAGAATATAATGATGTTTTAAATTTTTTATCCTGAACACATTATAAATATGGTTATTTTAAATTTCAATTTTAAATATTTCATGCAATTTTATTTTACATAAAAATTACCATGTTTTAAAAGGTTTCATAACCCAATTTCTTTACATTGGGTTATATTACTTATTTATTGAATGTGTTATAAAATTATTATGATTAAATTAATATCTAAATTGATTTGTTTTGTACTTCTACTTATATTTTTTTTTTAAAAAATTACACATAATATCTTTTTTGATTATTTATCAATTTAATGATAAGATTTTTATAGAGGTTGTTCATCTCAAAATCTCTTTTTTTAGGACATATATTGATGTTATGCACAAAATTTATTTTATGAGGTGTATATACTACAATTTTCTATATTATATCAGTAATATCCTATTTTTAAGTATATTTAATTATTAATGTTATGTTATTATTTCATATGGAGTATGATTTAAAAGTCACTAAAGTGGAAAAGGATTTATGTTACAATCTCTATTAGTTTCATGGTTATTTGTGGTCAAGGTTCCTATTAGGAAGAAATCACATGATATTATTTTCATGGACAATATAAATTTTATTATAATATATACAAGTATGTGTTTTACATGATTAATTTACATTTATAACATTATTTAGAAAAGACAAATCAATAAAATGATTTGTAAATTATACGGATCTTGTACATTCATTTAGATCATAAACCTTTCTATTTTATATCCTAGTATTCTAAAAAAAATAAAAAGAATTATTTTATATACATAATTTACATCCAAAATCTCTTTCACAAGTCCTTTGACCTTATATTAAATATTTTTAGAAAAATAAATTTCCCTATGTTTTCCAAATGGGTTGTTTTTTGTTGTCTCTACAAAAGTTTTGAAAAAAATGCTTATATTAGAATTTATAACACAAAAACATTTTACTAACATCATAGAAACTATCTTCTTTAAAGATTTATTTTTAATTTTCTGTGTTTATTTTCAAAGAAATGGATTTTCATAACATTTGATGGATTTTTATTTTTTAAAAGAGATTTTCAAATTGAAAATCTTATTTCCCTAAAATATGTTTATAAATATTTTCTAATTGTATTTATATTCACCATACTTTATGTTAATTATGATCCACTAAGTATATTTTCTATGTATACCCTTCTAATTATTTATTTCTAGGGATTATATTTGTTTTAAATAGATTATCATGGAACCCATTTCTTTCCCACAGTTTAATCAAGTTATGAAAGGAATAATAGATGTTCCTTTGATGTTTATGTTGAAATGAAATATATATCCACTTTATTTATGTCATATTTATTGATAATTGTTTATAATGATGTATGGTTCCCTTGTTAACTAAGTATTGGTGGTATTTTATAAACCAATTATGGTTGGTTATGTTATAACCACGGAAGGGTTGATTCATGAAAGCCCTATAATTATTTGGGAATGGAATTCAACCCTACAGTTATTCAATTTGTAAGAGTGATTGTAAGAGTGATATAGAAGTGATGTTCCAAGTTACCTAAATGTTCTACCTATTATTTATATGAGTTTTTGTGGAAATATAATTATTACCATTATAATCTAATGAGTTTATTTTTAATTAAAAATGTTTACTAATTGTTGTGGGTGAACATTTATGGGTTTTTACTTATTCCTTCAAACAATATTGATATCACATGGCACATGACTATTAATTCCAATATCTATTTCAATTTTTAAAGCCTTATTCCATGTTTGATGATTGAAAATAAAGGTTTTTATGGTTTTTAATTATCTTATTTTATTCTCAAACACTTTTATTATGTCATCATACCCTTATTCCTATATTATTATCATTCATTTCATTTAATTTTTAATGACTATGTTTAACCTTATTGAGAATTTTAGGTCATTATTCTTATGTTTCCTTTTCCCTATATAATCAAGAATGATTTTAAATTAATTATGAATATATGTGTTTCATATGGATGATGATGATGAGTTACTGTAAAATAAGAAAAACTAGGTATAGTTAGAAAAACACTCTCTTGAATTCATGGGTTTTGTTTATGTAAAAAAAATTCCCAATTATCAAAAAATATTGGCCTAAAAGGTCCTTTGATATGAAATTGATCCAACATTTCATTTTTTTGGATGAAAATAATATTTCTGGTTTATCAGTTTCAAAGCCAAAAAAATATTTTTTTAGCACCTGATCTGGGAGTGTGGGTTCTGGGCTATTATAGTTGGTATCTAAAGAGGATTTAGATAAATTTTTATATTAAAATATTTTCATGATATTTTATCTTAAGTGTTATGGATTTCATCATGGGTTTAGGAGTTTAAGTTTAATCATATGTTCAAATTCTTATACACCCCTTTGAGGTTTTAAGAAATGAAATTTTTAGGTGATTAATTACATTTTTAAAGATGTTTTATTAGGTAGAGGTAAAGGTAACCATTAGGTTTAATGTGTAATATTATTTTAAAGAGAATCCCATTACTTTTTTGGGTATATTTATAATATTAATATTGTCCTTTAGGGTTTATAATCTGTTTTTTAGGAAATTATGGGTTATTATAATTTGAAAAAATATAACATTACTTAATATAGGATTTAAAACATGTTTGGTGACAATGTGGCTAATGAAGATGTTCATTAATTTGGTGAACATTACAAGACTATGGTAAATATAACATTTTTTGATTTTATATCAGGAATTGGGGTTGTATTTTAATTTGGAATCATATATGATTTTACTATGGATTTATGACAATTCAATTTATTTATTAAAATAATTATTTAATATTAAATATTATATGATTAAGGGATATACATTTTTGGAAAGTGAATTTTTAATTGATTGGTTTTATTTGGTATAAATGTTAAATCATCCTAAGAATAATATTTTATCAAACACTTATGATTTTTGGGTTTCGACTTCATGATTAAATCCTGGTTTAAGATGAGACTTTGACCTTTGTGTTTACTTCATGTTTGAGATGGGTCACTTGACAACTTAGGTATATGTATGGGCATATACCTGGGTAGTGGTTATCCGTTGAATTCATAATCTTTGTGTTTCCTCATGATTGAGATGGGTTACTTGATAACTTAGGAATATGAATGAGCATATACCTAAGTAGAGGTTATCTGTTGAGATCTTCTTTGTGGTTATCCTTGTTGGATTTAGAGAGACCATGAGGGTCTCGGGGTCCCTACTGAGTATCGTTATACTCACCCCTACATGGGTTATGCCTGCACCTCGTTGTGTTAGTTGCAGATGACGGGAAATTCTGATGGAGGCCGAGTGTTCAAAGACTAGAAGATACCCAGAGGTGAACCTCACGATGAGTCAGTATCAGGAGATGGACTTCACGGTGAGACGTTACTCGGTGGATGTTGACGGGCAAGAGCGTTGTGGAGGCTATTTTTATCTACCCTTCAGGTAGTATCCGTGGTGGACGATCCAGGAGCTGCGTTATCTGTACCTACCCTACAGATAGGATCTGAGGAGGAAGACCCAGTAGCTGCTTCCATTCTTCCAACTGTTTCCTTTTTCTATTGTACTTTTGTTCAGTTGTAGCTTTACTTTCGATTGGGTATGTATTCTGGCCCATTTACATTGCAGCACTTTCTTTTGTAATTAGTGTATTACTTCCGCTTGTACTCTGTGGTTTTTTGTTTACTTTATAAAGGTAATGTCTTCCCAATTATCGGGATTTATGCCTTAGTGCTAGTCGCCAGCCCCTGGCCTATGGAAGGCGATCTTGGGGTAGTCACAGCATGGGCCCTGAGGACGGGTCGTGATAGTGTGTGTGTTCGATCGACCATGTAATGTAATTGTATTTTGAATGCACACACTAGTCAAGAAACCGTCTAATAAGAAATCAACTATAAGGAATATTTTGAATATTTTTCTATTTGTTTGACTTAACACATAAATAAAAGCAATAGACCATTGTTTTTGATTGACCGTGGAGGGAAATTTGATGAAGTCTTTGACTAGTTTCACCTTGATTCTAAGCTACCAAACTTTCATTCCTACTAAATACATGATGCAATTATCTCATGGAGATAACATTCATAGACATCAATAAATATTTTGACATCAAGTGTTGACTTATTTAACCTACTATGACACATAAAGGCACTAACTTGATCGACTGAGAGTATCTAAATCTATCATATCTAGATAAATAATTCCAATGGATATATTTTAGATCATTTAATAGTCATATCATATAAGTTTAGAATTATATTTTTGAGATGTTTACTTGGAAATGTGTATGTGGAGGATATTATTCTACAAAAAACATGAAGCCTCATAAAAGAAAACTTAAAATCCAATTGTTTCATTGTTATATTTATTTTTTCACACTCTATAACAATCTATTTTTCTTCACTCCACTATAAAAAATGAGATTGATCTTCAGTGAATATTTCTTACTTTCACGAAAAAACATGATGATATTTCAAGGAGTAAATAACATCATTGATCCACAAATCATTATTAGAGATTGATATGCATCACACTTTCTCATTTTACTTCACTCTCTATATTTATTTTATATTACACGTTACACTTTTTTTTCATATACATCTATTTAAATACATTTAATATACTATAAAGAAGAGGAAAATGATACTCTTTACTTTCTTCCTTACTTTTATTTTTCCATGAATAACAATGAATGGGGCTTGGTTTTAACAGAATACCCTATATGCAGTTATATTCTTATAACCCGATCAATGTTTTGGAATAATACACCCAATCTAGGTAGTAGATCATTTTATTAGTTTTAATGAACTTTATTGGGAGTTTATTAGTGTCATGTAGAGAGTATTAGATTCTATCTTGGAACTGAACCTCTTACTTTTTTAAATTCTTCTATGTGATTTAATTTTTTTATTTCACTAATAAATTTTAATTCAGATTAAAATGTATTTTTAACTTATTCATTTAATTAATTTTTTTAAAAAAAATATTTTCAAAATAAACATTGAGATTTTAAATTAATAAATAATATGTATATTATGTTCGGTCTGATTGTAATATTCCTAAAGTTAAAGTAATATCATTGGTTTTCAATATGTTCTAATCATGCCTTTGACATTTATTATAAAAAATAAAATTTTTCATTTCTATTATGTTTGTTTGATAGTTTTTTTTTAAAATTGAAGGGGCTTTATATTTATTATTTTCATGAAATAATTTCATTGGTAGCCCAATTCACCCCCCCCCCCCCTCCCCCCGATCATTCCACTATAGCCAACAAATATATACTCGGTAACTTTATTTCACACTCATATTAGATGGTCCAAATGAGCTAAGGTGATGCTTAATAGCCTTAAACAAAGTACGTTTTGATGGGTAACTCTGTTTTTTTATTTTTTTCTTACGAATTGGTTTTATGATTTTTTTAATAATTTCTTTTGTGATGCAGGTTTAATCCCCATTATATATGTTTAATCTTAACTATTCATAGACCATGTGTTTTCATCTAGGTTTATATATTTAATTAGTACATTATGATAAAGATGTAAAAGAGGATGAGGAATAGAGATACAAAAGGTTAAGAGAGTATTGTTTTCAATTTTTTATTTCTTCACATGGCCTTCATTATTACATTAATTATAATTTTGTTTTTTAGGGGGGGATTTTCCGCCTTGTATATATCTTTTGCAATATTTTATAAATTGATATAAAGTTACATGGGAGTTACATTATGACATGTTTCATATTTAATTTTAAATAATGTTGAGTGAATAAAATAAGGGATCAATTAGTAAAGATATATATGGGGATATTGATTTAATGTACCATGATTTGGGGGGGACTAGTTTATTATTGTATCTAGAATTCCTCTTAAATTTTTTATTATCTGAGATTATAAAATTTATATTGATGATTTTTTTATTATTCATGTGAGGAGTGATTGGGATTTATTTATATATTTCCCATTATTGATACAGTTGTAAACCAATTTTATCATATTATTTATAAAATTCATTTTTGAGAGATATGTGGGACATGTGGATCTACTTAAAAGTGTATTGAATCTTTTCAAATCCATGAAATAAAAAACTCATATTCAAATGTTTAAATGTTTTTTTATGAGATGATTTTAATTGAGACTTACCATTATATTTAATATGTCATTAATCCAAGAGAATCCATGAATGACCCTGAGTGGGATAGCCACATTAAAGGATGAATTTATCCTTACTACCCTACTTTTGGTATTTCACGTTACATTCAATGGTATATGTTTGGGGGAATAGATTATACATTGTGAAAATTGATTCATTGTATTAAAGATAATATGTGAGGTATTTTTATTGGTTGTTTGGGAAAAGGTTCATGAATTTATTTCTGAATTTATTTCATAATATTCCCTCTAAGAAAGAACAGAATCATAACTTGGGAAAAATCGGTAAAAGTGAAATCATTTTTGGAAAATGACATTGGAAAATGAATTATTTAGGAAAATTATTTTTAAAAAAGATTATTTTATTTATTGTATTCATTTTTTCATGATTTAAAAAACATTACATTGAGTTTGGTAGTGGGGTGATATCATTCATATAGGGTATTTCATTGATCTTATGTTTTTCTTTTCTTGTTATATGATTTAATATTTTAACCAACTTTTGAAATTTCATTTTTTTTGCTTAAAATACTTACCAACCCTAATCATAATATACATTTGATCATTAATGAGATGACTATGTGATTATTTTTGATATTTAAATTTCTAGGGTGGAGAGTTTAGATCTATTGAAACCCTCTGGTTAGGATGAACGAAAATTATTTTTGAGTATAAATTTAGTAAACTTTTACCTTGAGTGATGAGAGAAAAATAATTATCGCTGCTTAGTATCAAAAAATTCATGCATTGAAATATTGAATAGATAAATATTAATAGAAGTAAGAAAAATATTTATCAAATCAAAGGAATAATGAAAACTTTATAATTGAATTAATTTTATTTAAAATGTAGTTAAAGGGATGTTTTCTATGTGAAGATTCAAAATTTAGTCCCTTATTATGGACTATTAAATTTTGTTTAAGTTGATGTTAAAATATTTTTATGATTGATTTCCATTGTAATTACATGGAGGTTTATTCTTGAGGACAAGAAAATGTTTAAATGTGGTGGGATTGGATAGCTCAAATATCATGAATTAATTTTAATACTAAAATCATTACCTTTATTAACAATTTAAATATTTATTTCGAAATATTTTTTGGTTTTATTTATTTTTTGTAGAGAAAAAATTGAATACAATTTGGTAAAAAAGAAGGTAAGAAAGAAGGCATAATTTAAGAAAAATTATAAAATTTTGATGAATATGTATTCAAAGTATATATATAAATATATACATAAAATCTATAAAAACTATCTCCCAATAATTAGAAAAGATAAAACAAATGTATCACAAGGAGAGAAGGTGTAAATTGATAAAAAAAGTGGAGAAATAAAGTTCAGCGTGAGGTGGTGCTGTGGAGAAGGAGAACCGATGGGGGAGGCCCCTGGTCATAGTGCGGGGTATCACTTTGGGGAGGCAACACTACCAAATGAATAATGGACTATCATAAAACAGTAGATTCATTATTATAAGTTCTATATATTATAGAAACATTCTGGGTAATTGTGCACTTAAATTGAAACTCATAATTAGAGATGAAAATTGTTTTCCTTTACCTTCATCCTTGTATGCTCGATTTCACCAGGTATCACTCCACTCCATCTAGAAAATAATTTTGGAGAATAATTGGTGGTTAATAGAGAGATCTAGGGAGGTTCATCTCAATACTCTATGCTATTTAGAGGATTAAGGACTCT
Source organism: Viscum album (assembly GCA_963277665.1). Taxonomy (NCBI): domain Eukaryota; kingdom Viridiplantae; phylum Streptophyta; class Magnoliopsida; order Santalales; family Viscaceae; genus Viscum; species Viscum album. The sequence goes on from OY728143.1 coordinate 1,025,476,862, forward strand.
ATGAATTTTTGAATAATTCTTGACCATTCCTCTATGATGTAATGTACACATATCACCAGTTGATCATGTCAAGACCTCCTAGTCTCACTCAAGGTAGGTTATTCTAAGAATTTTTTCATAGTTTGGATCACAATTTTAAACTTGAACGAAAAATATTTTACTACATGGTATTAAATCATGTCAACTACATAAGGATGTATTACAAGAACTTTGTAAGAGTCTTCTCCAATTGGGTTAGAGTTATGCTTGATTTTATCTGTGTCAATTATGTACAATTGTTTTTAAAATAATATTGATTCATGTTTAAGGAGTTCATATCATGTTAATTATGGTATTAAAAAATTTGATTACTATGAAGATAAGTTTGTATCATGGTTCATAATGTCACAATCATGTGGAAGAAGAAAAAACGAGTAAATTTAAAGTCATGTAGTTAGAAGTTCTTATTTCACCATAGAAAAGGGTTTCAATGTACATGAGTTTGAATGTGTAATAATAGTGAATTATTCTTTTTGTGAGAAATATGTTTCATGTCTGGACTGTGTATGAAGAACAGTGATAAAGGAAGATGATGGATATGTTCACATCATATGCATGAATCTATCATGGAATGTCAAAAGAAATATTAAAATATTTATGATATGGAAGAGTGGTTTTTCAAACATAGAAAATAAAGATTCAAAAAATTGTATATCTAGGATATAAACATACATATGTTTGATAATTTCATGTTGTGATATTATTTTAGTTCTCTGAGTAACAGATATATAATAGATTCAGTTTCATCATATCCCTCTCCCCTTGGTAATATATGAAATATTCATTAAGAAGATATAGATGGGGATTTGAATGAGGGTTTTACCAATTATTTGATGAGTTATTAATATACATAAAACAAATACATGTAAATATATAATATAATGTAGAAGAATAAATATGTTACAAAATAGAGAGGGGTTCTTGTGAAATTTGGGGAATAATGTTCATAGAGCTTCTTTAGATAACAACATTAAAAGGGAGGATAGATATAGAGTATTTATGGATTCTTTTTTGTCTTTATTTTGTTTTTAATACCACTCTTTTATATCATTATTAGGTACATTCTCAGTCCGGGTTCTGTAATGTAATGGAATTATTTTAACGAAGTGGTACCTTTATTTATAATATTTCATTATTAGTATTTACACACATTCTTTATCTTATACCTCTCTTTCTATTTATATTTATCATGACAATTGTTGCTGGATTGAGTGAGTTCCTTTTATTGTGATTAAAAAATTATAGTTTCCACTATTAAAATTTGGTTAATTATATTTTATGTTTAAATATAATTTTGGGTTTTCTAATTTTTAAGTAATCCTATGTAATTAATCATGAGAAAATGAGATCTTAGAGATTAGAGAGTGTAAACCTGCATAAAGGTATTCACTAGGAATTGATTCTTAGAACTTCATTAGTATTATTATTATTATTATCTATTCTAAACTTCATTATTTCATGATATTGAAATTGAAAATTCCCAGAACATTCATCTTCACCAGTTACTTCTAGGATATAGTTATTTTTTATTTTAAATTGATTATAGTATTATATTTTTAATGTAAGTTGTTTTTTATAATATCTTTATCAATTCAACCTTAGGGATTGAATTAGTACAATACTTTTTAGTGGTTTACTGTTTTTGGTTCCATGTTTTATTATTTTTAAACTACTTACACCATAGAGAGTAATGACACACCATAGTCTAACCAATGAAAAATGATTTGAAAAATATGAACCAAATGATATCTCAAGAAACCATTCAGGGATTCTTAAAAATAGGCTATTAATTATTTCAAAACTATAATTTTCTTATAAATTTCAATGTTAGGATTTTACTAAAAATATTAATTGCATATTTCTTATCATGGTGGGATTAATGATGAGTCGTATAAGTCTTGCAGGTTTTTTCATTTTCCATTTTTGGCATGCTTCACAAATAGTGGTATTAACTCTAAACCATATGCCAAATAACATGATATATGGGATTTTATTTAAGTTTCAATTTGTATAATAATCCATTATATCATAAATTCATGTGTGAATATTTTAAGTGTTTTTTAAGTATAATTCTTGAAAAAAAATTATTATCAATAAAAAAACAAAGCGCATCTCAGTTAATTATCAATAATTTACTAAGAATATTATATAAATCCCTATTATATAAAATTAATAGTCCAATGAAATACTATATTTCTATGATTAGGATCTCATCTCTAATTGAGATATTCAGAGAAAAATATTCTTTTACAAATACAAGGCTTGAGGTGCATAGGTAGTAGGAATAAATTCTAGTTTCCTAAAAGCTCATGGAAAATAATGTTATAGAGACACCTATTATATAGGAAAGAAAAAATTGAAGATATATGGTTTTCTAATATTCAATTTAGTTGATGCACATTATTAATTAATATTAATAAATTCTAATCTTGTATGGAGGAAATTAATTGAAAAGCAGCAAAAAATTGGGAAGTGGGTATGAATATAGAAATGGATGTCATGTACTAGTAATGTATGTGTTTTGATAGAACATAAAACTAATGTAAAACCCATAAATCCTTAATGGTAATTCAATAAAGATATATATATAGGTAGTAAAGTAGCTTCCAACAAATTAATACTAGTTATTAAAATCGTAAGACAATTCATGATATTAATTGTTATGAAACCTTTTCATTAATAGTGATATTAAAGTCTATTTGAATTCAACCAAAAATTATAGATTGTTGTTGTCATGACCCGTCCCCCGGACCCATGTCGTAACTACCCCAAGATCGCCATCCATAGGCCAGGTGCTGGCGACAAGCACCAAAGGCGTAAATCTCTAAACTGGGAAGGCATTGCCTTTATAACTACAAACAAACACAACCAGAGAACAGGCGGAAGAAAACTCTAAGTAAAAACTGAATACAGAAGAAGTGCTGGAATGTAAAATGGCTAGAAATACAATCCCAATAGTAAGGTACAAGGAAAGGACAAACAGGTACAACTAAAAATACAAACATTTAGAAGGTTCCTAGAAGCTCCTGGATCGTCCACCACAGATCCTATCTAAAGAGTAGGTATAGAGAGCCCCCTCAGAGATCCATGTCCATCTGTATCCTCTGGGTTCCGACTCATCGTGAGGTCCACCTCTGGGTACTGTCCAATCCTCGTACACTCCGACTCGGTCAGCATTGTCCGTCGTCTGCATCTAACACATCTTGGTGCGAGAATAGCCCATGCAGGGGTGAGTATAATGATACTTAGTAGGGACCCCGAGACCCTCAAGGTCTCACAAAATCTAAAAAGGATAAACCACAGTACAAAGATACAATCACGAAGTATCAACCAACCCTACTTAGGTAAATGCCCATACATATACCTAAGTTATCAATCACAGTCCGACTCCAACTCTCGAACCCAAGCACAAACCATTCCAGAAAGGAACTAAATTCATTCACCACATTGATAATGGTTGAAATTCATGACTCAGCTCACACAGGTATACAACTCATGAAGAGGGGTAGAGATGATTAGATGTATCCTCTGAATCATCTCGTCTGTCGAACCCACGTAGGATCTTGGAACAATATCAACACTGTCGAACCCACGTAGGATCCTAGAACTGAAGTCGTCACTGTCGATTCCACATAGGATTTTGGTACAGTAGTTATCTCTGTTGAACCCACATAGGATCCTGGTACAGAATTCATCACTGTCGAACCCAAGTAGGATTCTGGTACAGTGGTTATCGTGGTTGAACCTATGTAGGATCCGGGTATAGAAGTTATTAATGTCAACCCCACATTGGATTATGGTATAGTAGTTATCGTTTTCAAACCCACATAGGATCTTGGTTCAGAAGTCGTTACTGTCAAAACCACATAGGATTCCAGTATAGTAGTCATCGCTTTCAAAACCACGTAGGATTCTGTCATCTCAGTCGAAGCCAGCCCTAGGGTTCCCACACACATCACGCTTGATTTCGGGAGGGTCCACTCCTCAAGACAAGTGTCGATACATTAACTATCACGAAGTCCTAAGTTCATGTATCCATTAGTTATGTCCCATCTTAAGGAACCCAACACGACAGACGGTGTGTCAATCGGACGACCGGTCTGAGAGTTATAAGCATTTCCGCTCCGAGGGCCTGGTTCGTTTCGGGTTCGAACCAACCCGGTCATACAAAAAATTCACCAAAACCTTGGGTGTTATATACCGAAACGATAGTCTCGATCCAAGGAATCCTACACAACTGATGGTGAGTTGATCAGAGGTCCATAACTCATGTTATGGGGGGAAATCTAAAAGTGGTCCGAAGAGGGGGGTATGGGTCCGATCCGACCCGGCCCAACCCGCCCTGGGTCGGCCTGAGCCCTGAGACCCAACCCGGATCCAGGTCCGACCCGATAGGGCACGGCCCATACCAGTGAGCACGGCCCGGCCTGCACGAGGGTGGCTCGGCCAGCGCGGCAGGCGGCTTGGCCCGACAACGGCCACAGCCCGCGTGGCACGACTTAGCTCGCGCGGCAGGTCGTGGCACGGCCAGCTGGCCGAGCACGTTTGTGCATGGCGCACGGAGCGGGGGAGGCTCCCCCCCCCCTCTGGTGTCTCATAATGGAGGAACCAGCTGGCGTGGCCCATCCTTCCCGGAACCCGAACGCGGTTTCCACTCCACCATCGCAGTAGGTGCCACGGCGGCCTTCGTCGGCGGCGTGTGAGGGGAGCTGCCACCCCTAGGCGGCCGGACGGTGTCGGCCGCTGCCTCCGGACGCCAGCGCCGCCGTATTTTTCCGCGAGCCCCCAGATTCGTTCCGGTCGTCTATTTTTCCTCTCGTTTGCGCCTATGGCCTCCTCGGGTCATACTCTTTACTGCGACTAGCTCAAATCATGGTTGCCTTTCTGTTCACCGGTCGCCCATCAAACCGTGCATCATGAACGAATTGGGGGAGGGTCTAGACTTGTTTGTTAGCCCATGCCCTCCGTGTTAGAGGCTCAGATAGTAATCCAGCATATAGTTGAACCAGAAACAAACCCCAGCTTATTCTCTAACCCATCCCACAATCAACATCCATTTTGCGGATCGACATGTTCGGGGGGTCGATCCTCGGTTGTTGTTTTTATCCAAAGGAAGAAAAGAACATAAAATAAAGGAATTCAACCTCGAATTCAAAACCTTACCTTGATTGTCGTTGACCATTTATGAGTCACGAAAAATGGACTTCGTTGAAGATGGACATCGTTCCCTCTATGTCGGAATGAGTAGAGCTCAGTGTAGTCGAGTCGAGTCGACACCGTCGGTGTACTTTGTGGGCGGCGGTGCTTCCCTTCCTTGCTCCGATTGAAGAAGGTAGAAGGTGTTACTTCACGTTCTTCGAGATGTGGAGCGTTCATCATTTAATTACGACATTCTCCATCGATATATTAGAAGTTCTCCTTAGTTCTTCTCTTCCTCTGTTCTACCAAAAGAATGCCAACCAATGTAAACTAATAGGCTCCATATTATTTTAATGTGCCATGCATTTCAAATAAATTCAAACACTCGAATTAATTAATGAAGACATTAATAAATTTCACTGGTATACTTAATGGAAGGTGGAAGGTGGAGAGTTCACCCATATTAAAGAAGAGTGTTGGCTTTGATAAATTCAAGAGAGTTTAAGGGGTTCAAGCGGAGTTGAGGGGTTAGGTGCTTGTGTAGGCCCCACCACACATTATCCTCGCATGGGAGGTTATGTGGTGGGGGGTGGTGTAACACCTCAAGCTTCCATGGTAAGCTCCTCTTTGAATAGTATAGCAGCGTGTGTTGTATGCAACCTCGTGTTCCAACACACCACGACCAATAAAAGTAGCAATTATGAATAGTAATACCCACTTTTTGAAAATTATATAAATTTTATATTTCCAAATGGACTTCATTTTTGGATTTGGAATATCAAAAGTGTCCTATGTTGAATTTTTGGTATTTTTCTGAGAACTTCCAATTTTTGATGAATAGTGAAAAATACATAAAAACAAATTTTTTAATAAAAATAATTTATAGCGATAAATTATACAATTGAGTGGTTCTAAAGTGTAATTAGAATATATTTTTACCATTTTATCCAATGATGGTCATTAGAATTAATTTCACTTTGAAATTGGACATAAACCATTGTCAATCTTTTGATTGATATTCTTTCTTAAAAACACGCTATTTGTTGTGACAGTGGTAATTAATTATTATATTAATAAATTCAACTTATATGTTTTGAATTTTGTAAAATAGACATCATTTTTGAATTAGGAATATCAAATATAGTTTAGGGTTAATTTTTGGTGTTGTTCTGAAAAACTTCGATTTTTGATGAATAGTGGAACCACTAAGTGGTAGTTAAAAAACTGATTTTTCATTTAAATGAAATTTTACCACCTCTGTGATTTGAATTTCCAAAATCTGAAATACATCATTTGAATTTGGCAGTAAAATGTTGTTCAATGGGACTAAATTAATTTTTGGTGAATAGTAACTTTTAAGTTCTATTAATCACGATTAAAGGTAATTAGTGAAATTTAATGTAAAAATGATATTATAAAAATATGAAAATATCTTGACACTTGTCCTACCCTTATTGGATGAGTCATTGATGACCAATAAAATCCATGGGTCAACTTGGGGACCCCATGGAGCCACTTGGGTTTGAAAATGATGTTAATAACTTTTTATTAAAGTAAAAATAAAATTGTCACAAACATGTGTAGTTTTACTAAAACAATTATTACATGGGGTTATATAAGTTAACTTTTCGACTATAAATATTCATTGGAAAGATAAAAATATTTTCTACATAATTATATTTTTTTATAATTTTTATACATTAAATAAATTAAATTTTTTATGACACCATGATGATACAGCGATTACCTCATTAATGAAATTTTTAAATAAAATGAAAAGATAATGTAAAATCTAAGACTTACACTTGTAAAAGACCTATTGGATGGGTATATTTCGAACCCTTATGACCTTATCCTCTAAATATATAATTGTGGGACCTCTAAAATCCGAAAATCATTTCATAATAATGTAATATTTCATTACTTTCCAAGAGTGCCCCTCTTCTCCTCTTATAAAAGGCCCCCACCACTACCACCTTATTCACACCATCAAAGCCATTTGGCTCGGCCAAACTCTGCCCAAATACTCTCTAAACTTCCCTCTCTTACTCCTAGAAGAATAAATTTGGGCAGAAGTCTTCCCAAGAAAGCCTTTGGCTCAAATCAAAAATAGTTACCCGATATTAAGGTAATGTCTTCTCTTAGGTTCTTTTGTATTATTTTGCTTCTCCAACCCTTTAAAATATTTTTATTACATTCTTTTGTAACAAAAACAGTATCTAAAATATACTAGGATGTGTTTATGATAATTATTTGATTTAAACTTACACACACCTTCTTCTAATGGTTAAAGAACATACTGTTTCTGTGGGTGGTGAAATATTGCCTCACGAAACGATGATTGTTCAATATTCTTTTAACACCTCTAATGGTGTCCATTTTGATGACAATATTTTCATATATGATATATATATTATTTTTATGTTTTCTTTATGCTTCTGTATTTCTCATTTATGGCATACCATTATGATTTCCATTATGGGTAAACGCGATAATTTCATTTTAGGAAGTGCGGACTACCGCCCCCTCAAAGTGATTTGAATCGTTAATGCCATATGTGGGACGTATAAAGGATAGAGTAAATGATATTATATATCATATTATACTGGAATTATAATACACCTTTATGTCATTATGATTTCATTCCATTAAATATGAAATAGAAATGAAAGTAGCGTTCATGTGTACGTACGGCTTACCGTCTCCATGAACGGTGCATTTCATTTCTTACCTCTAAATGTTATGTAATATTATGAATGAATGTATATACTGGATATATATGATATATATGATATCTAAATCATTAATATAATTCTGGATATAATGGATATTTTACCCAATGAACAACTTGTAATTATAAGAAGTTTATTTTTGACTCAAGTACCAAAGATCGGCAAAACGACCGTTATTAACTTAAATAATTACATAATGTTCATAAAATGGTAATAAGTGATATGAAAGGAATAATGAACTTGAAAAGGGTTCTTAAGCAAGTAGAAATTAACTCTATTTTATTATTCATGAGGTTAAATAGCAGCCGAGTCAAGTCGGACACGAGTTAAGGGAACTTCTTAACCCAATTTCCATTATTTGGGTTAATATCCTACTTTCAAATTATGTCATGATATTATTATGTCCTATCTTGTATTTTTACTTTCTTTATGTGTACTTATAGTGAATACACATAATAGATCTATTTTATTTAAAAAATGATCTTTGTACAGACATCGTCTCAATCTCCATTCATTGAGGCATATTTTGTTTTATACACAACTATCTTTTATACGGTGTACAAACCCCTTTGACTTTTACATTTATTCAAAAGGAATCTTTTTTATACAAAGCGTTTTACTAAACGACAAAATGGAATGTTTTTTTTGTTGTACGTATGCGGCGACAACGACTTCTCTACCACCGTGACCATTATTTGAGTTTCAGCTTCCTCTACAAGCCATAACTTTTTTTTAAAATGAAAAATAAATACCTAGATTTAATTTTCTTTTATTTGGGTATTGAAAATGGTTTTTAAAGTGTTTTTATTATATAAATGTGCTGTATTGATATCTTGTGATTGAAATGTGGAAATGTTAGGTTTCCTTGATGCATGTTTTATGTGAAAAGATTATGTTATGGTTTATAATATGTTTAAACCTGTTCATATGAGGAATGCATTGGACTTAATAAGTGATGGGTAGAGCCCGCTATAGCTCCTCGATGCATCGGTAGGTCTCATGAGACAAACTAGTGTCTTGTCATGAGGCCTTGACAAAATCTTATTTGTAGTCTTGGCACGAGGCCTTGGCTGCGTGGTTATGATAGTCTGGCATTATGCATTCCATCATTATGAAAGTGGTTATTGATATTTCATGTGATTATTCGACTAGTAGAATATACTTGTGAATAAGTAAATGGCATTATTTAATTTTAATTTTTCCATATTATGCTGAAGTTCATGTTTAAAAGGATTTTGTTCAGTTATACATTGCCTTAAATGTTTATGTTTATTTATGAAAGCTTCTGCTATATTGTTATCTTTACTGAGCATCTTAGCTCACCCCTTTAAATGTTTTAATTTATCCAGGACGTGAAAAAGTATTTTATGAATGACCTGAAGGGATAATATGAGGGGATATGAAGAAAATATGTTGTTGTAGTTTTGTAATACTTTATGATGTAATGTAAAACTTATGAATGTATCTAGTGTTTCAAGGATACTAAACTAATCGGCCTTTCAAGGCTTGATCCTTGTGATCATGCCAATGTTACGCAATAATGCACCGACTCTGGGTAACTGGGGTCGGGGTGTTATAGGTGGGCCCCACCTCCAACTTCCCTTTGGAGAAAATAACCACCACATAAAATAAAATTATGTCACACATAATTTTATTTAATTTATTAAGAATCCCGATAATTAACTTCCACTCTAGATAAAACGCAACTGCGGTAAAGGTCTCCTTAAGCGAATACCGGCGATGTGAGTTCATCGGTGTCCTTGGATTTCAAATCCGATCACCGGTTCAAAGGATATATAATCATGCACATACATTAAGTGAATGTACCAGAACAAAACTTCAAAAATTGATTCCGGGCACACCGGGCCTCGGAATCAGGTGCTATTAGAAACTGTGGACTCATAAAATTCCCATGTATTTAAGAAAAAAAATCCACAAGATTTCTGGGTCTTTACATTATACCCACCACAGGGCTTTAGGTCCCCGTAAACTACAACACACACTAAGGGAACAAATGGGGGTATTGAGTGTGCATCTGAAACTCCCGCTCCCATGTGCTCTCTGGGTGGTTTCTGTGCTGCCAGCGAACATGCACTAGAGGAATCGCCCATCTACGTAGGACTCGCTCTTTTAAATCCTCAATCTCCACTGGAACCTGAGTGAAAGTCCCCCTATCATCGATATCTAGCTCCCCAAGGCCGATGATGTGGGATGGGTCGTGCACGTATCTCCTCAACTGAGATATGTGGAAGATGTCGTGCACCCTGTGCAACTGAGGTAGAAGGGCCAAGAAGTAATCCACCTCACCTACCCTACTGAGGACCTGAAAAGGTCTGATGAATCGTGGAGATAACTTGCCGACTCGACTAAATATCCATATACCTCGTCGAGGTGAGACCCGTAGAAAGACATGGTCACCATCCTCCAATTCTATAGGTCTCTGTCTCCTGTCAGCATAAGACTTTTGTCAGCTCTAAACAGTATTTATCTGCTCCTAGATGACCTACACCTCCTCTTTGGTAGCTCGTACCACCTCTGGTCATTATGAAGTTTTCCAACATGGTAAGTCGGTCGACGATCACCCAAATCGAGTCGTATCCCCTGGACTTCCGTGGATGACCCATCACGAAGTCCATGGATATATCATCCATATTCCACTTTGGGACCTCTAATGGCGGAACCAAGCCTGCTGGTACCTGATTCTCTACCTTCACTTGCTGACAAGTGAGTCATCGAGAGACAAACTCTGCTACTGCCTTCTTCATACCTTGCCACCAGTGCTGTCATCGAAGGTCCTAGTACATCTTTACCACTCCTGGATGTACCGCTAAAGGGGTTGTGTGGAACTCCCACAACACTTCCTTCTGAAGTGAAAATGGTACAATGGAACGTCCTATGTAAGGAATGACATGCTCCCCACCTTTAGAAAATCCTTCGGGTTCCTACCCTGAGGATATATGAGCATGTCGTGTCTCTAAGTCAGCGTCCCCATGTTGCGCCTCCCTGACTCGCTAAAAAAAGCGGGGAAGTATCTATGAGAGACTACAGAATGGTTGCTCCATCCCAATCCGCAAAGGATATCTTCCACGCGGCCAGCTACTCTATCACCTCTCCTAGCAGCTGAATGCATGTTCCCCTACTAAGAGCATCAGCTACAACATTTCCCTTTATAGGAGTATATATTATCTCGAGGTCATAGTCCTGGAGGAATTCAAGTCATCGCCATTGTATCAGGTTCAGGACCTTTTGAGAGAAGATATACATGAGACTCTGGTGGTCAGAGTATATTATAATGCATTCACCCAATGAAATATGGGTAAGATTGGACAATTTAAAAGAACTCGTCTACACCCTTCTTCGCCTACGTTGTACAAGAGCTGCTAAGATTTCTCTTTTACCGAAAAGAGAAATCTGGTCTCATCCCCTAGTTGAACCATGCCCATTGACTAATACAGTCTATCTGGACATGAACGGTACTAAATTATGCCATGGACGACGTCGTAAGGCCTCGACACTACTACAAAGAGATTCAACTGTTACTCTCGCCTCCAAGGATTGAGTCACACTCTCGGCAACAGTGTGTGGTCACTAGGTCTCCTCCAGTAGGAATCTTGATTGTGAGGGTCAAGTCAACAGTTTTATCCGGAATCTCTTAGTATTATCCACAAAAAAGGTATGAAATCAAACGTCACAAGGAAAAGTGTCTTTTATTAATGTAGCTCAAAGTACATAGACACAAAGCATCCTCAAACAATGACAACAACGAAGCTAAAAGCATCATGAACAAAGGACACTATGCCTGGAACTAGTCCTGCTCCTGTCCACCGGCTCCCGGAGCACTATGGTCATAGGCCTCATCTACCTGAAGCTGAGCTCTCTCATGTCCACATGTTCTCTATGGTCAGGGTGGACATCCTGGGGGTGGTGGTGGTGGTACAGCCTCGAAACATCATCCACCACCTACTACTCAGCCAGCTCCTCTGCCACGTCCACCTGCTCCTAGAGGACCACCACGGTCAAACCTCTTCCTGGGAGGTCCCTCTACTGCCTTCTGCTCATCTGCAGGGTGGGTCGGGCAGTCTCAATCTATGTGACCCTGCCTGCCCTATGCATAGAACCGCCTTCTGCTCGTATAGCTAGCTCGGTCTCGTGTGCCCCGCACAACCGAACCTGAGTCATGCAGTCGACCACCTGTGGGTCTGGTCCTCTTGGACCCCTATGTCATCTGTCTACTTCTAGCTGCATAAGACTCTGGTGTATGTCGAATAGTGGTGGGTCTCGCTGGTGGAGAATTTTCAGCAAAGAAACTCTCCACTAGGAGGGCTCGCTCCAATACCCCCGTCTGTGTCAGAATGTTGAGGGAGATCATCGAAGACCTGATCTCATGCATGAGTCCCTGCTCAAAGGTCTGGGCCTTGAAGAATGGGTCTTGTACCAAATCTGTAGAGTAGCATGAGAGGTCGGTGAACCTCGCTGAGTACTGAGCTACTGTCATATTTCCCTGTTGGAGATAAAGTAACTCTTGAATCTGCACCGCAAGAAAGGTGGCTGGTAGAAACTCTGTCCAGAACAGGCTCTCAAAGTCTGTCCAGAGTAGTGATGCCTCTTCATGCACCTAGAGAATCAGGCTCCACCATCTGCCTGATGCTACATGTAGAAGACTCGCGGCAAGGATTACCATGAGGCCAGCTGGTGTCCCTAGCAATATAAAAACTCTCACAATAGCCTCCATCCAATCCTCACCTTCCAGTGGGTCTGTCTCTCCCCGGAACCTGGGAGGCCACTGTCACTGGAACTCTTGTAACGCACTCAGGTGGCATACACTCTCTGCTACTGGAGCTGGTGGTATCGGTGGCCTAGAGGGTAGTGGTACCATTAGTACCTCTGCTATGATAGGGCCCTACACCGAATCCTCATCGCTCGGTGGGGTACCATTTCGTACGAAACTTAAAAACCTGGCTGGAAACCTTCGTAGGGCCATTCTAAAAGAAACAGGTGTGCCATGGTTGAAATAGTATATCTGGTAAGCTGACACAAATTAATCACAAAGAAACAATTTTCAAGAAAACACACATGTAATCTGTGTTTTCGTGCACCGAGTCAGAGATCAAAAGTCAGAGTCCTAGTGTATGGATACGTCAGCCGCCACACTAACACCGGTTTCCATAATCTGATAACCACACTCAAAACACATAACAATATTGCCGTTAAAAGAATCAGAGTCCATGTTCTATGGTAGAACCGAATCCTCTGATACCAATTTGTCACGGCCCGTCCCACGGGGTCCGTGTCATAACTACCACAAGACCACCTTCCATAGGCCAGGGACTGGTGACTAGCACCAAAGGCATAAATCCTTAAACTGGGAAGGTATTCCCTTTATAACTGCAAAAAAAAACACAACCAGAGAACAAGATAAGGCAAACTCTAAGTAAAAAACTGAATACAGAAGAAGTGCTGGAAAGTACAAGGTCCAAAAATTCAAGCCCAACAGTAAAGTACAAGGAAAGGACAAACATGTACAACTAAAAAGAAAAATAGTTAGAAGGTGTGTAGAATCTCATGGATCATCTGCCATAGATCCTACCTGAACGGTAGGTATAGATAGCCTCCTCAGTGCTCCACATCCGTCTGTATCCTTAGGGTTCCGACTCGTCATGAGGTCCACCTCCGGGTACCATACAATCCTCGTACACTCTGTCTCGGTCAGCGTTGTCCGTCGTCTGTATCCAACACAATGAGGTGCGGCTATTACCCATGCAGGGGTGAGTATAACGATACTCAATAAGGACCCTAAGACCCTCAAGGTCTCACAAAATCCACAAAGGATAAACCACAGCATAAAGATACAATCACAAAGTATCAACCAACCCTACTTAGGTATATGCCCATACATATACCTAAGTTATCAATCATAGTACGACTCCAACTCTCGAACCCAAGAACAAACCATTACACAGAGGAAGTAAATTCAATCACCACGTTGATAATGGTTGAAAGTCATGACACTTCTCACACAGGTATATAACTCATGATGAGGGGTAGAGATGATTAGATGTAGCCTCTGAATCATCTCCTCTATTGAACCCACGTAGGATCATGGTACAATATCAGCGATGTAGAACCCACGTAGGATCCTAGCACAGAAGTCATCATTGTCGAACCCACATAGGATTCCAGTACAGTATTTATCACTATCAAACCCATGTAGGTTCCTGTAACAGAATTTGTCTCTGTCGAACCCACGTAGGATTCCGGTATAGTAGTTATCGCTGTCGAACCCTCATAGGATCCTGGTACAGAAGTTGTTATTGTCGAACCTACGTAAGATTCTGGTACAGTAGTTATCATTGTTGAACCCACGTAGGATCCTGGTACAGAATCCATTACTGTCAAACCCATGTAGGATTCCGGTACAGTAGACAGCGCTGTCGAACCCATGTAGGATTTCTTCATCTCAGTCGCAGCCAGCCCTAGGGTTCCCGCACACAGCCTGCTCGATTCCAGGAGGGTATGATCCTCAAGACAAGTGTTGATACATAAACTATCATGAATCCTTGAGTTGATTTATCCAGTAGTTCCATCTCATCATAAGAAATCCAACATGACAGAGGGTGCGTCAATCAGACGCCTGGTCTGAGAGTTATAGGTGTTTCCGCTCCGAGGGGCCGGTAGGATTTTGGGTACAATCCAACCTGTACATACTCCAACCTCATTTGAATCCTCTGTGTAGTATTCCAAAATAACTTTATCATCAAAATTAATCTAACGTTGTTGACGACACATCAATCGGACGCATGGACTTAAGTTATAAGCTTTTCCGCTTTGAGGGCCTAGTTGGTTTTGGGTTCGAACCAACCCATCCATACCCAAACTTCTCCAAATCCTTGATTTTAATATATAGAAACGGCCTTCTCGATCCAAGGAATCCTATGCAATTGACGTTGCATCGATTGGAGGTCTATAACTCATGTTATGGGCGAAAAACCAAAAGTGGTATGAAGAGGGTGGTCTGGGTCCGGTCCGACCCGGCCCAACCCGCCCTGGGTCGGCCCGAACTGGGTCGACCCGACCTAGATCCAGGTCCACCCAGGTACGGCGCGGCCTAGACCGGTTGTCGTGACCTGGCCCGGCGGCTGCAACCTAGCCCGCACGAGGGTGGCCCAGCCCGCGCGGCAGGCAGCCCGGCCCGGCGGTGGGTGCGGCCCGCGTGGCACGGCTCGGCCAGCCTGGATGACTGCAACTCGACTAGCTTTCTGAGTGCCTTTGCGCATGGCGCGTGGAAAAGGGGAGCACCCCCCCCCCCCTCCTCCAGTGTCCCGTAGTGTCGGCACTAGCTGGCGTCGCCTGTCCTTCCCGGAACCCGCACGCGGGTTCCGCTCCAGCGTCGCGTCAGGTGCCATGGCGGCCTTCCACCGGTGGCGCGCGAGGGGCGCCGCAACCCTCGGCGGCCGGCTAGTGCAGGACGCCCCCTCCAGTCTTCGGCGCCACCGCGCTTCTCCGTGGGCCACTGGAGTCGTTCTGGTGGTCTATTTTGCCTCTCGTCTGTGCCTACGGCCTCCTCGAGTCCTTCTCTTTACCGTGATAGCCTCAAATCAGGGTTGCCCTTCTGTTCGCCCTTCGCCCATCAAACCGCGCATCAAGAAGGAATTGGAGGAGGGTCTGGACTTGTTTTTTAGCCAGTTCCCTCCACGTTGGAGGCTTAGACAGTAATCCAACATATAATTGAACCAGAAACAATCCCCAGCTTAATCTCTAACCCATCCCGTAATCAACATTCGTTCTGCGGATCAACTTGTTCAGGGGGGTCGATCCGCAGTTGTTGTTTTTATCCAATGGAAAATAAGAACTTAAAAGGAAGGAATTCAACCGCGAATTCAGAACCCTACCTTCACTGTCGTTGACCGTTGACGAGTCGTGGAAAATGGACGTCGCGGAAGACGGACATAATTCCGTCTACATCAGAAGGAGTAGATCCCAGTGTAGTCAAGTCGAGTCAACACCGTTGATGTACTTCGTGTGTGGCGGTGCTTCCCTTCCTTGCTCTGGTTGAAGAAGGTAGAAGGTGTTGTTTCACGTTCTTCGAAATGTAGAGCGTTCTTCATTGAAGAACGACATTTTCATCCAAATATTAGAATCTCTCCTTATTTATTCTCTTCCTCCATTCCACTAAAAGAATGAAAACCAACGTAAAATAATATTCTCCTTATTATTTTAATATGGCATGAATTTCTAATAAATTCAAACACTCGAATTAATTAATAAAGACATTAATTAATTGCATTGGCACACTAAATGGTAGGAGGAAGGTGGAGAGTTCACCCACATTAAAGAAGAGTGCAGGCTTTAAAAAATTCAAGAGAGTTTAAGGTGTTCAAGTGGAGTTGAGGGGTTAGGTGCTCATGTGGGCCCCACCACACATTATCCTCACATGGGAGGTTATGTGGGGGCCCACCTCCAACTTCCCTTTGGAGAAAATAACCACCACATAAAATAAAATTTTTCACACATAATTTTATTTAAGTTATTAAGAATCCCAAAAATTAACTTCCACTCCCGATAAAATGCAACTGCAGTAAAGGTCTCCTTAAGAGAATACCGGCACTACGAGTTCATCGGTGTTCTCGGATTTCAATTCCGAGCACCATTTCAAAATATATAAAATCTCAGACGTATGTTCACTGAACATACCCAAAAAAACTTCAGAAACAGATTCCGGGCACACCAGGCCTCGAAATCAGGTGCCGTCAGAAACTGCGGACTCGTAAAATTCTCATATATTTAATGAAAAAACATTCCACAGGATTTCCAGGTCATTACAGTTGTTATTACTAAATGAAATTTTCAATTCTCCATTTCTAAATAAAATTATGTATTAAATCAAGGGATAATTTTTTTCATCTATAAAAAAAGAGGATAGAGAAACATCATGGTTTTCAAATAGAAATATGTACACAATATGTGCGAAATTGTAATTAGTCTTATAGTTACTTCAGACATTCTCAATATTATTTCTCCCATAATGACAAAAAGTATAAAAATATGCTATAGGGTATAAGATCCACTAAAATTGATATATGGTTTTCTTAGAATAATAGAAAATGAATAGAGTGACAATGTTTTGAGAAATAAAAGATATAATAATTAAAGAGGAAATTGTTTCCTACATCCCATTGAAAATATCTCCCTTCGATGATATGTTCAATAAATAATAGGAGATTGAGATGATTTTTAGAACTTATTATACCTTAGTGATGGGATCGATCATATATACCATGATATTTATTGGATTTTATTTTTCCAAATTATAAATCATAACAGAAAAATATCCAATATATTTAAGATTAATACATAGAGAAATAGTCAAAGAGTTCCAATAGATTTGTATAGCCACACCTGAGAGGGGGATGAATTAGGTATTTTCAATTTTTTACTAAATTTACAATATTCGTTTAAACATTGACCTTTTTGTATTTGAAACATTATTATCTATTAGGATATGAATATATAATTTTAAAACCAAGAAAACATACCACAACCACATATATTGAAGGATATTAACCATAGATTTTCATGTAGTATATTTAATGGGGTCATCCTCAAGATAAGAAAACTAATACTTATAGTGTTTAACTCCCATTGAGAAATAGATTCTATACTAATAATTTTATTATCATGTAAAAGTGTCTTCTCCATGGATTATGTGGATACTATATTCAACATATTACATATGTAAGGTCAATATATTACACTAGTTATTGTTCACGATTTTATACATGTGAACTCTACTAATCCAGTAAGTTCATTAAATTTGTATTGAACTAGTCATATAAGTTTTCTTTCTCAGGCATAGGGTCTTTAAATACATAATAATGGACTGATGATATATCAAACAAGGTCTCTAAATCACTTCCTACTCCATTTTATTTCTCATAAACTAATTGTTGGAATTTCTTCCAATACAGACATAATTTTTTTAGAAACTGAAAAAAAAAATTAATAGGTTTAAATGATTTTTGGACCTATTCATGTCTCCATAAAGAAAAAAACCAAGAAACATTTACCTTGTGAGTATAAAATGAAATTATTATATTAAAAATATTACTTGGAAATTAAACACCAATACTTGGGGCTTCTCTTTCTTACTACAAGTATATCCTTATGATTATACTACTTATATTATTCGCCTTGATTTGATATGTTTATAGTCTTAGTTTTCCACACATATCCTCCTCTTATTGTTCAATAACTTGTAGTATTAGGGTTCAAAAATGGCTCAGATTCTTATTTTTTTCTCCCTATAGAATACAAATACTTCACGTATTATTCTTTTCAATATTTTCTCTGGTTCACACAATTACTCTTATACAGATCCAAACATGTTTTGTACTATGTACAATACTTTATTCTTCTTCATATTTTGGTTTTCAACAGCCTCGACAAAATTCAAAATCTCTCCAACTGAGAGAATTATTTTACTCCCATAAATATGATAATTTAAAAATATAATGCATTGAATAATTTTAATCCACCATCCAAAAATCATAATTAAAATATAACCATTATTGGGTTCCCAAATATTATTTTTAGACTACTCAATAAATTATCACATTGATAATTTTTGAAATTATTTTTCAAAAATACATTTCAATATTTCCAAATTTATTTTCAATATGACAAATATATATTCCTAATTCATTGTAGTGGGCTCGGGTTGAATTCTTCTCAAAATAGACTCCAAAAAATCAATATAAATTTCTTTTATTGTATTAAAAACATTATATTAGTTTCGCAGATTCACTGTAACTTATTTATTCCCCCACATCTTTAGTTATTTAATAAGAAACATGTATATATTTATTTTGAATCTATAAACATCAAATGGGATTGCAGCGTCATTTTTTTCTATTCCTTAAGAACTTAAATCTCATGGAATTTGTGATATTTTGGTCATTCAAACACATAACTTTCATTGATTTAACTAAGTATCCATTTTTATCACAAATATTGACCTTAATATAATCTTATTTGAAATAATATTTGGAATAGACCATCTATCTCTTCTTTTTTTATCTCATTTAATATTTCTCAAATCGGGCTTAAATTATGGCTCACCCTGAATCATGATTATTTGAACTTGAAAGAATAACTCCATAATCAACACATAAGTTTCACATCATGATATAAATTTCTAGCAAATATATGTAATTTCCTTACATCATTTATATTATTATCTATATAATAAATATTTTCATCTCATAATTTTCATTCTTCAATCACACACCCTTTTAGACTTTTTTGATGTTTAAAAACATAAATATCAATTTAGAATAATATAAAATGTTTTTATTATTTGGAATATAGAGTTATAGGAAAACTATATTTCCTATAATATATCTTGAAATCATATCTTATGTACTTACCATGTCATATTTTAAGATAATATTATATCTAATGATGTCTTCAAGTATCATATAGGTATCATATATCATATGCATTTTCTATTAATATGCAATGGTTGTATCATACATGTTTCAGCATGGTATGAACTTGATTTATTCTTATGTGGTATGTATATTATTATACCCACATATCATATGAAACAATACCTCAACATATAATTAATATTATCTATCTTATGTAGTTACCTTACCTTATGAAATTCATGTATCGTACAAGAATCATATCTTACATGTTTTCCAACTATCTTACCCATTTTAGTTATCATAAATAATTATATAATCTTATGAAGAAATTTTCATATGTGGTTCCTATATTATATGAACTTATCCTTTCATAAATTTTATAGACTCTTTCATACAATATCAAAACATGAACATTATTTTGTTATAAACTCATAATTGTTAAACTTTATATATATGAGAACCCAAAAATTTATTCTATTATTTCTATGTTTTCTAAAAAGAAATAATATATTTCTTAAAACTTCATAAATTAAAATTTATGCCCTAAATCTAGAATCCAACTTACTATGAGAATATTGGATATTTTCCTAAACTCATCCAGCTCTTCTCACAATAATTTGAACCAATTTTTGGGATTTTAAATAACATCTATAGAAGTTTTCTAATATGAGTTTCATAGCCATTTTCTCCAATATGCTCTTAAATTTAAAATGTATGACATTTTAGAAAATAATTCTCCATATATGGTGATTAAATTTTACTTAATTATTATCTCTACAATTATTATGATTGGTAATCTAACTTGGATCTATCCAACCAAATTTTCAATGGTAGCAATTTTTTTATCCTTCATTACCCATAAACGTTGGTATCATCTCCATCTTTATTGGGTGGATTCTCACTCTATCACAAAACTACAATATACAATGACTTTACTCCAAAAAAACCATTGAAAAAAAATAAAAAGATATATTAACAAATTAAATTGGGAAATTCAGTCACCCCCTTTAGATTTACTAAAAAATAACATTTTATAATAAATTCAGTTTGATTAATCTCCATCTTATTAATAATAAATACAGAGTTTAGTATATGTTTTTCTTACCCTTATTGGAACCAAATATGTATGTTTGGATCTTATCACTTCAAATTAACATCTTCCACATATTTTTTTTCATTTATTTTCCTTATTTTCAATGTTTCTTGAGAGAGTTAATTAATTCCATGTGATAAGGCAAGTACCAAATTTTACATTGAATTATTCCTTAATCATATCAACTCTAATTCTATGTGGGCTGACCCTTTATTAAAAAACATAGTAGAAATTTCATACAATAATGTTATTTATAACATTCTGTAATGTGATTCCAACTCAACGTTCACTTCTTTGGGGTTGGATAGAAAACTTTATCAACAAATTCTTACACATTCACTCACTTAAAAAATAAATCAAAATAGTTCAAGTTCAAAGTTTATTTATTCCTTTATATTAGATGATTGATCCCTCTTGATAACTATAAAAAGAATAACATAAAACATTTATGGTAAAGTGAAAATCATTGCACTTTCTTAGATGTTGTGAGTTTTATCCAAAAAATCTAGATTTAATCACAAATAATAAACACTAGAATATTATTAATTTTTTTACAGTTACCCATCAATGGATTATCTATATATTTCACTATAGATTATTATATACTCAATAATCTTCTTCATTGTAGCTAAAAAATCATGAGAACTTGGTAATATTGTTTCACACATAGATTTCTAAAAAATTATATGTGGGAAACATGTTCTTCCTCCGCTTTTAAGCTTTATTTTTAGAAGGAATGGTCATATTCACCTTAGTAAGTAGGTAAAATTATTACTTTTATTATTTATCCATATTAATTTCCTTTTCCAACTAGATTTTATTTATTATCAAAAATGATTTTATAGTGTGGTCAACCTTATTTTGGTATGTAGACTCACTATTTACAGCTTCTTTCTTAGATCTCGGAGTTATTAGTAATTTCTTTTTTTTTCAATAACTTTTCATGACATAGAAATATAGTGATGCACTTATTATCATGGTTTCAAGATAGTTTTTACATTCCACACACTTATTTACAAGATTTTAGGTTACTCCTATTGGCATTACATTAAAACTATTCATCGAGGATTTCCTCCAATAAGCTAATCCTACTATTATTATCTTTGATTGAATCTTTACTTTGAAATTCATGTTTTCTCCTTTTATCACTAATTTCCATTTTGATTTCTAAATTCTTAATGATGTGTCTTCTCATTCCAAAGTAGAATAATATTATTCTATTTTATGTAATTTCCCTATCAACCTTCTTCACTGACTTTTGGGTATGATATGTCAATCTTCTTTCATTACTGGTTTACCTCCCGTGGTAGACTTACTTTCATCATTCTTTTATTTCCTAACCAGTTATTTTATCCTCCTATTATATTAAGTAGTAGAAATATATTGGTCTGGTATGTACCAATACTCCTCATAATAGTGACAATGTATATTTCAAAAAACCTAAAATCTATCAAAACACTCAAATATATTGTTTATTGATTGATTTATCATGATCTATAATGTCTATTTTTCTAGTGTTTATTCACTGTATTTCGTATTTACTCCCACTTACATAAGGAATTATAACACATTTTAACAAAAACATGTTGTTCCAACAATAAATATACCTATTCCCAAACATCTAACAATGCTAGAGTCTACCAATAAGACTTTTTCTTTTCTCCTTGACGGTACTCAATATAACTTGACACCATTTCTTATTTGGGGAAATTTCACCACTTTTTGAGATTAATTTTTCAGTAATAACTTATTTAACATGATCAATTTCACCCTTGAATATTTTTTTCATTTATTTTCATTTTTTATCATCTATATTTTTAGAATTTTTGTATTTATTCTTATACTTTTCTCCAAGGTAGATTTAGTGAAAATAAAATTATCTAAATACTGAGGTAAATTTTTTTATAAACTAGTTATGGGATATTGTATAAAATTATTCATGTATCTTCTTATAAATATTTTGAGATTTATTATAAATAACACTCCTTTAAAAAATTAATGGAAACACATATTTTCTCTAATTGATGTGAAGTTCCAGTTTTTACCACTTCTTGTTTTTTTGTTTCACTTCATATTCATGACACATAATATTAATAGAATATTTATCATTATAAATATATCTCAATATATTATTCAAATACTTCCTTGTATTTGGAATATTATTCTTGATAATTTTATTTTCCTCGAGCTGTAGGTTGTCAATCCCTTTTACCCATTTTTAGTCAATTTTTAATTAAGCGATCTTGAAATAAGTAGAAACTATTTATAGAATTTATAATGCATGGATTATGTTATAAATAACATTATTGAAAATAAATTGTCACAAAAAAAATTAATATGAAAATTTATAAATTAAATAATATCTATCATTCCATATTGATAGTAATTTCTCCTTAGATTCAACCAATTTTCTGATTGTGTTGCATTTGCTCATTTTTTAGCCAATGCATTTTCATTACATAAAATTAGTACTCTATTTTTAAATTTTAATCAAGTAGTTCATTGATATATTAAATAATTTAAGTCACTATTTCAAATATTAGTTTCATCAAATAATCATTCCCTTCGAGTTGGAGGTCCTCGGTGGATTCAATGCAACCACTATCATAACTTGAACATGATTCATTTGATGTGTCATAATCTATATAATAAAAAAGACAAATAAAATCTCGGTTAACTTCATATAGTTGTTATACCCTTACTTTGGGGATATTATTCTCATCTTATTTACCTTATTCTTTTATTGTTTTACGAATTTCTGAAAAAAAAAACTCTTGTTCCAACTAAAGTGAGAATGAATTCAAAATTTTCAAAATGAGACTATTCTCCATCTAATTAAATTATTCACTTCATTTATTCATGTAGATTTAAATTATGGAAACCAATAGTAGATCTAATTAAAGGTAAGGTAGTCTCTAATACAAATTTATAGTGTCTATAGATTAGTGTTAACACGCCTAAGAAGGGGTGAATCTGGTATTGTAAAATTTTTGCCAAATTAAAAATGTAATTTTATTATTTCATCCATTTTGTATTTAAACCCCTATTATTAATTAGGATATGAATGTATCATTTTATCTTCCACCCCACATGCCACAATCACATGAAATGAAAAATATAATCATTATATTACTGCATGGAATTTTTATAATTTTCCAACCCAATATGGAAATCCAACTCCATGTCATATTTATTTTTTATTGAGATTTAGATTATCTACTATTGATTTTATTTTAAATTTTAAATTTTTTTCCCAGTATTATTCTAAAATAAGTTTCACCATATTAAATAGGTGTGGTAACCACATTACATGGGTGACTATTAACAATACTATACATATGAACACTACTACTCTTGTGGGTTATTTATACTAGAATCTCATTATTCGTATAATTTTCCTCTACAAACACATATTCCTCAACTAAATTATAAGGGTATTATAATATATACCAAAATATCTATTATTTACTAAACACTCCCTATTCTTTCATAGAAACTACTTGCTACCATTTCCCTCCACTCAAACTCAAGGTCCTTAATAACCAAACAATATTCAGTAGGTTTCCATGATTATCATCCCTAATATCTTATCCATCTACTAACATAGACAATAAATACAAACCTAGTGACTATACAATGAAATGAAGAACTTCAAAATCTTATCTGAAAATATAATAATGAAACATAGTACTACTCATTCCCACTACATGAAAATACTTTTTGGTACACTGCTTATCTTCTTATCCTCAACTAAAACAATTTACATATTTAGTTTGGTAGACTCAGATTCCTCTTCTTTTTTAACACTAATTATATTTTTTGTTTAACATAGACTCGTATTCTAAACTTTCCTCACTATAGTAAGCAACATGTTCATAACTTCTTCTTCATTTAGAGTCCTTTTAGTTCTCTAAGACACTCTTGTACAACACCACACATGATCTTTGTTTCCCACAATATATTACTCAAGCTTATATTATCATTTTCAATATCCGTGATAAAATTCCAAATATATCTAGAAAAGAGCATTAATTTACATTCATCAATATTTGAATATAAAAATAAAATCTGTGGAAGACTTTTAATCCACCATCCAGAACCAAAATTAAAAGATAAACACTTTTAGGTTCCTTGAGATTATGTATGCACAACTAAATAAAGTATCACATGGATAAATTTATATCTTGAATTCCAAAAATAATTTTTATCTTTTTATTTCTCATTTTCTCTCAATCAAATATATCTTCCTCATTCTATATAGAAATATTTGGTTTTGTTCTTCTCAAAATAAACACCTATAATTTCATATCAAATCATTTTTCTAGCTGTATTAAAAATTATACAGTAGTATCATAGTTTTGGTAAGACTTGTTACTTATCTGATACCTTAAGTTCTTAAACAAGAAACCTATATTGATTTAAATTAAATTTAAAAACATTAAATGGAACCTCATAATCATTTTATTATACTCCTTCTTAGCCTAAATTACAATGAATTTGTGATATTTTGATCCTTGAAATATAATACTAGCATTGACTGAATTAAATCTCCACCTCGACATCCAATATTTTGTTTCAAATATTCCCCTTTAAAAATAATTGCATGAATAAAATAGATATCTATTAAACTTTTAGGAAATTTAATCTGTCTCAAATTTGGAATTAATCACGGGTAACCATGAATGGTGATTATTTGAACTTGAAAACATAGCTATAGAATCAAAAGTTATGATCTTCATCAAAATAAAAAATTATAGAAACATCACATAATTTAATTCCATCTTGGATATTCTTCTATATAGAGTTAATATCAACATATCATAATGTTAATTCTTGAATCACACACCCTTTTAAATTTTTTTGTTGTTTTATCCATGAAGATTGTCTTTAGCATTATCAAAAATGTTTTTCTTCTTCGAAATCTATACGTATGGAAAAAAATATCTCTTATAAGATATCTTGAAAGAATATCATACATGCTACAAAATATCATATCTTATGATAATATCATATCATATAACCTGGTCAAGTATTATATGTGGATCGTGTATATTATAAGTTTTCCTTTTATAGATAATGGTTTTATCAAACGTGTTTCATCATTTTAAACACTAGTTCTCATCTTACATATTCAATATATCATGATACCCACATATAATATAAAACATGATCTAAATCATGGCCATCTACATTATTACGATAACTAATGAAATTCATGTATTGTATAGGGATCATATCTTACATGTTTTCCAAGTGCCTTACAAGTTTCTATTATCATAAAAATATATATCATCTTACAAATTGGTCTTCATATACAGTGGTTTTATCATAAAAATCAACATTTCTAGGAATTATAGACCCTTTAATATGATCCCAACACTAAGACAATTTTCTAATTTAAACTTAGAAAATAAATAATTCATAATTTGAAACTTATTACTACATCAAATGTTTCTAGATATTCTACAAAGAAACACTCTCTCTCCTAAACATTCATAAAAGAGTATTTAAGAAATAAATATAACAAAAACCATTATAGGAAAATTGTGGATGGTTTTATAAATGCATATATTTCTTCTCATAATGATTTAAACCTATTTTTTTTTTGCTCATTATTAATAGTAATATAAGTTTTCAAATACCAGTGTAACATCCCGACCCGGCTCACCTCCAAGACAGTGGCTAGACTGGTGAGTTACATGACCTCAATCACATCTCTCTGAATGCCAGAGGCTTCCAACTAGCAGCGAGGGCCTTTTTGTGTCTGAGGGGTAGACTATGCCCTTATAGGTAATAGGTATTATCACGGCGAAAGTAAACAGCAATTAATAATATATAGTGGAAACATATAAATGAATAAACTGGAGTAGAAGGAATATAAATAATCCAATTTAATAATAATCAAGTGAAGAAGCTCACAAAATGATGTCATGCCATGATGTATTTCTAAACTGAATGTACATAAAATAGAACCCAAGCATGCTATCCACTAAAAATAAAAGAAACAAAGTGCTACAACTACATCATTAGAAAGGCTCGGTCCTCTGGCCCAGTCTCCATCCTAAAAAACAATAATCATTCAAGAATCAGAATTGGCACACTTCCCTTTGTCTATACCTGAAATCATATAATATACTCAGGTGTCAACGACGCCTGAGTAGGGTGTGAGATAAAATCCCAATAGGTCGGCACCTGCTCTGTATAATCCTTTCCATTTTGTGAAATAATAAAATGCAGTGTGCCACTATATAACAATTGCAGATAATTTATTAAGTGCAATGAAATAAATAACTCGGCCCGGGTTCCAAGCGGCACCTGGGCTGAGTAATTTATTTCATTTCACTTAATAAATTATCTGAAATTGTTATATATTGGCAAACATCATTTTATTATTCCAAGAAATGGAAAGGTTTAGATACTGCAGGTGCCGACCTACTGGGATTTTATCTCACACCCTGATCGGGCGTCGTTGACACCCGAGATGATTATATGATTGCAGGTATTGAAAAAGGGAAGTGTGTCACTTCTAATTATTGATTGATTTTTGCCGCTTAGGATGATGAATGGGGCGGAGGACCAAGCCTTTCTCATTATGCAGTTGTCACACATTGTTTCATTTATTTTTAGTTGATATCATGCTTGGGTTCTATTTTATGTACAATCAGTTTAGACATACATCCTGGCATGACGTCATTTTTTGAGATTCAACACCTGAGTATTATTCAGTTGGATTATTTATATTCCTTCTACTGTAGTTAATTCATTTATATACTTCCACAATTTATTATTAATTGATGTTTACTTTCGCTGTGATAATACCTATTACCTATGAGGGCATAGTCTCCCCCTCAGACTCAAAAAGGCCCCAGCTGCTAGTCGGCAGCCTTTGGCATTTGGGGAGATGCGCTTGAGGTCATGTAACCCACCGGTCCAGCCACTATTTTAGAGGTGAGCTGGGTCAGGATGTTGCAAAGTGGTATCAAAGGTGTTTTTTTCCTTTGTCTTGCTATTTTGGGTTGGTATAAATGAGATGAGGAATGTGTCTGCACTTGTTTAATAGCTGTTCTTGGGACTTATCACCCCATGTACGGGAAATGACCAAGTGTCTAGGGTTGGGATTTTTTATTCATGATTTTCAATGTTAAAATTGATATGATTTCACCTTGAGTGATTGGTGTAATTTCTGCTGCTTATGAATTTATAAAAAATATATGATATTTTTCCTTGGCCTGTTACGGTAAGGATGAAACATTGCATGCATCCTAATAGGCACATAAGAATTCACATTCCATGCATAGTGACATGCCACATAGTTTCATTTTAGGGTGCCTCTTGATTCAAATTGTTTTCCATGAATATATTCCATGTCCTGTAATTATTTAGCATGCATTTTAGATACCATGTTTCAGTGATATATTTAGAATGCTACCCTATTTCCATGCTTCCAATTTAATACCATGTTTTCTTTGTATCATTCTTTTGTGCCTATTATCATGTCTCTATGATTAAAATTTTATACTTATATAATTACAACATGTCTCTCTGAT
This sequence comes from Viscum album, assembly GCA_963277665.1. NCBI lineage: Eukaryota > Viridiplantae > Streptophyta > Magnoliopsida > Santalales > Viscaceae > Viscum > Viscum album. Next base: position 1,025,504,838 of record OY728143.1, read on the forward strand.
AGATTCTTGTGGTGACCTTTTAGCTTATTTGTTATGTAATTGGTTGCTTTGCTAAAATTTATTGGTTTATTTTGAAATAGAGGAAAATTCTAAAAACTATAATGTGTATAGTCACATTAATGGTTGATATCCACCCATATATCTAGGTTGATATGTATTTGAGTATGTTATAATTTCAAATGAGTTGGTTAACTACCCAAAGGAACAACTAGGACCAAGTAGGTTAGTTGTTCCATGTTTCTTATAAGATAACCTGGTATGGGTGTTGTGACTCATAATAATTAAATAGTTATTTTTGGGTTGCATTATAATGAACCTAGGTCGGCTTAGTGGGACCCCTCTAGGTCGCCTTATCTTCTTAAAAGGAATTCATGTGACATACTTCCTAATTAAGGACATGATGTCAATTAATGTAAACTGTTTTAAAATGGAGTTTAATAAAGCTTTCATGTTTTCCCTTGAGGTGTTGGTTAAGATAAAGTACCATGTGTTTTGTTTTGAAAAATATTACTTAATGTTTTGATTAAATCATTTGATGTTTAATAAATAAATGTGATTAAATATAAAGGGATTGTATATGGAACCTATAGTGATGTCCTCTGTTTACGACCCTGGTATAAGTATAGTTTGAGTTTTAAGTTGCTTCAGAATAGAACCTTATACATGTCTTTGTCTCTATTTGGACCCCTTCCTTAAAATAACACCCTTGTTCAGACGGGTGTTCATGTTTTCCTTGAGTTTTGTTTCAGGATTGAGCATCGGTAATTCTCATTTCCATCTAGTTAGGAATTCCTTAAGAATGGTCAGTTGCTTCATAGGCCGCTTGAACCTCTCTTCTCCATAGTGATGGATGACTCAGAATGTTGCTATTAGAGTTAAAAGTTATCTTGCATATATATCTCCTCGGGGTAGTATGTGTTCACATATGTGGTGATGTCAAGTACTTAATGTTGTGAAGAACTGCTTGAATTCAGTGTAATCATCAAGTCTTGCACTGTTATATATGGTCTGAGTCATCTAGGTAGAAAAGTGACTTCTCTGTTAAAAGAATAAATTTTGTCCCAGTGCTCAGGATGACTTCTAGAGACTCGGGTGTTTTGGCACACCGGTTAGTTGGTAGGGATTTTATGCCAATTGTCTAAATGTTTTCCTTCTGGTAATCTTGTAATCCTCTTATTGTACTCTTCCTTAAGTGATGAGCATGTCCCCTATCTTTCATCTGTCCTTGATACACTAAGAGAATATCGTTCCTTCACCATGCTAAAGCTTTAAAAGTTTTTGGGATTTGTTAGGGTGGTTTTTCTTATTGTTTCACATTGATGCATCATTCTTATCTAGGCTTTTTTAGTCTTGAGTGACCTTTGGATTTCCATGTGGGAATTCCTGAAAAAAAAATTCTATACCAACTTTTTCATCTAACTTAACTACCAGGATGAAGTTTCTTTGGCTTCAGTCAATGTTGTGATATGGTAATCTTGCCCTTGTACCAATGCCTCACTCGTAAACATGGAGTATGGACTACCTTTCATTAGTTCCTTTCACTCTTGTTGTGTCAATCTGAGGTTACCCGAGACTTTTGTTGGGCTCGGTGATGCCTAAATCAAAGAAGGTCACTGGAGGTCAGTTATTAACATCAATGGACATGTTCGTAGTAAATGAATGAAACCGTTGAATAAGACATCATAGTTTAGTCTATAAACACCTACCATCTATGCTGAAAACCTTCTTAAATGGTTGGTCGGAGTGGCTAGACTAGTTCTCTCTCTTTCTCAATGAAGCAGTCAGCGAAAGAACTTTTTCCGACACATCATCAAGTGAGACAAGTGTGGTTTGAGTTGACCAAGGATTTTCATAAAACTCTGGCTCGACATGGGCTTTAAAGGCGATGGGGAATCAAACATTTTATCAATTTTATAAATCAAGCAAAAACCGTCTCTAGAAATATTAAGGGCGTGTCTTGTACGAAATTCTGACAGAGGAAGGTCTCGTGACCCTGAATTTTTCATCATCTAGCATTAAAAACTAAGGTGGAAATTAACTTTGACTAAATGTTTAATGAGATGATGACATGTTCGTGTCTCTAACTAAATGAGCTTGAATAAGTAATGTCTTAGTGTATCAGTTGGAAAATAAGCATTGCCTCAAATATTAATGGTTTATGTTCTACTTTCCAAACCAAAGATTGAACATCAGTTGAGAGTTTGAAAACCTTTTGTATGAGACTTCATGACCCTTTAGATCATGTGAGAGTTATGTTGTTTCTCGAAGGCTTCTCGGGGATGAGAAGTTCTAACGTGGGAAGGTTGTAACGTTCTTTGTTTTGAACCGGATGAAAAAAATGCATGAAATAAATTTTTTTCGTTAACTAGGTAGGTCGGTTTGAAAATCGAGTGTCAAAACATTTTGTTTCCAATAGTCGACATTGTGGCTTTAATAGAATAAAAATATTACGTTTATTTTATTGATACGCGTGTTTGTTTTTTTTCAAAAAAAAAATAAATAACTCTCAAACGGTTCATCGTACAAAAAATATGAGACCACTGTTAGATCTGGAACGCCGGCTTTACCCTAAATAGGGTATAACCTTGATTCGAATTCAGTGTTTGGAACCCTCGCACATGATAATTCCATCTGTATTTTTAATTAATTAATTATTCCAATTTTTAAATAATAAATAATTATTTTCTCTCAAACGGTGCATCGTATGAGAAATCTGAGACTATCATTAGGTACGGAACGTCAGATTTACCCTAGGTATGGAATAACCTTGATTCGCATCGGGTTTTTGGTACCCTCGCACTTGATAATACATTCTTTATTTTTAATTGATTACTTATTCCAATTTTTAAATAATAAATAATTATTTTCTCTCAAACGTTGTGTTGAATGATAAATCTGACACCACCAATAGTTATCGGACATGGGGTTTACCCTAGGCAGGGTATAGCCTTTTCTAGTGTTGGATGTTTAGTCATATCGCACCCGAAGATAATTTATTTTCATTTTAAATATTTTATTGACAATTGGATATATTAATAATTTTATTATTAATATTATTATTTATTTTGAAAATAGTAAATGAAAATGCATATCCACAATTAATAAATCATGTTGCCGTGTAAATAATAACTGTGCAATGTAATAAATGTGATGTTATTAATTATTTAAATTAAATACAAATGCTTAATCAATATTTATTTAATAATCGTTATCCTTTTTTAATTGTTATTGTTTCTAAGTTATTAATGGTGTAATTGATGGGTTGAAGTAAATATTTATTATTATTTTAATTATTGTTATTATTATTATATTTGGACAAAAACATTGAGGTATATATATATGTGTGGTATATCTATATATATTAGAATAAATATATATAGTTATATAGTTATATATACATGTATAAGTCTATATATATGAATATACATGTATGTGTCTGTGTGTGTTTATAACACATACATACAGGGGTGGATATTTATTGTTGGGTTAGATAAAATATTATTAATTACCCACATAAAAGTACATAATGTCTCAACTTAAATAAAGGTGCAAACCGTTTATGTTTCTATTCCAAATATTTAAAGAGACCCATGGTACGCACCTGTGCACCCTATTGCGGGTCCGGGGAAGCTGTTAAAATTAATTAAATGTTTTCTCAAGCTTTATGTAAAAATTTTCACTATGCCATAGTGTAGAATTCGGGTTAAAAATAGTTAAAAAATATTAAGGAAAATTATTGTATTTTAAAGAGGGATAAAAATAAATAATAAAATAGATATGGTTGGAGAAAAATTAAAAAAAACTTAAAATGAGCTAACCCATTTTAATTATTTATTTCATTTCATCCACCATTTTATTTTTATTGTTTTATTTATTTATATACTTTTTATTTTTCCTTTTTCTTTTCTTTTCTTTCATTTTTCTATCAAATATCTTATCTTCCTCTCCTCCCTCTCATGTGCGTGGTGCACCCCCTCTCCCTATGTGGTGTTCACCACCTTGTATCCCCTTCGGAAGAATGTCGCACCTCCATTCGTTGTCTGTTTTCTTCACCGTCAGGTGTGCTGTGAACCTCTCGGTATGTCTTATCCCACACACCAAGAATCGTGCGATCTCATTCCAAATCCTTTGCACAATTCTCCATGGAAGGATTTTACCACATTTTTGTATTTTCTATAATCTTTTGTTTTCTTCCATTTTAAGTCAAATCAAAGCGTACCATGGATCATAGTATCATATACGACCATAAGGTAGGGTGTCTAATCTCTTTCCCTCTATTTCGTTGTGATCTATAAAAACACATCGTTGTGTTGTTAGTCGGTGCCTACCAACTTTGTGAAAATTCACCCAAAATCATTAATTAATTTGTTTCTCCTAGTTTTTGTAGTCGTATTGATCATGAATTAATTTTCTTAATTGGTTGCAACAACTTTGGAAACCCCTTGGGGTGTTCCGACGTGGTCAGTATAATTTTTGTTAGCCCAAAATTTTAATTTATTTAATTGCATGTGTTGCGTAGCCTATTTTTTGTTGTGTTCAATTTAAAGAATTGACTTAGATTAATAATAAATCATTAATTGTTGAATATTTGGTAGTTGGTTAAGTTGGTCTATTTATTATTAAAAAGTACCTTTATCTACATGTTTTACACAAGCTATTTTTTTATTTTTAATTTAAATAATTAATTTAGATTAATTATGAACTTTGGAATTGTTGGATCTGGGTATTTGGTTGGTCTAATTTATTTATTTACTTAAAACTGCATTTATCTACTTATATTGATGTGGTACTTTTCCTTGTTAAAATTGCTATGCTGAAATATTTAATTTGCACTATGTGATGTACGGGTGTACTTGTTTGGTATCAAGCTACGATTATATTTGATGATATCATATCTGTTGCTGTGAAAACATAAATTAAATTTAGGGCGGGGAAAGAAGGTGGGTCTCGTATTGAGGGCCACGCTTAGACCCTTCATTCCTGACAGTTACCTCTACGTGTTGGGGGGCGGTGTTCTTGGCTTTGTCGGACCGAGACATCCCCAGGCTTTCTAACACTTATGAGTGATACCGGTTCCAAAAGGGTCCATCGGGACAGATCCGTTGGCAATGTTGCTAAGCCAGCCTCAGATGACACTCGACCCCTTTTTGCAAGATCGGGATGGACTCAGGGTAAATCCATGCCACAAATGATACTTGGTCTTTTGGAAGATTGCATTGGACAGGCTCGGTGGTATTGGATAATTGAAGGATGATCCGTAGCAATACCTTCGGGACGGGCTCAGACTCCAACTCTCAACTTGAACCTTAATAATGATGCACTGAATGTTTATATTAAATTCATTTTTAGTCTCTTGAGATTTGAGATATTTTCTGGTATGTTGAAGCACACCTCGTTGACACATGACATAGACCCCAAGTTAATTCCCAAGCTTGGGGGTATGCCTATTCCTTGTTTTACCTTACTCTTCTAGGCTTCATATATATGCATATGTGTATTCTACTTACAGGTACTCATTTCAGACTTTCGGTTATTCCGAAGCAGGTGATTTTCCATGGGTGCCTCTTGGAACTCGGTTTGAGTTATTTATTTCATTACACATAATAAATTTTCTGCAATTGTTATATAATGGCACATTGCATTTTATTATTGTACGAAATGGAAATGTTTAGAAACCGCGGTTTCCGGCCTATTGGTATTTTATCTCACACCCTGATCGGGCATCGTTGACACCCAATTAGATTATAAGATTGCAGGTATTGACAAAGGGAAGCATGTCGTTTCTGATTCTTAATTGATTTTTGCTGCTTAGGATGAAGACTGGGGCAAAGAACAGAGCCTTTCTCGTGATGTAGTTGTCGCGCTTTGTTTGTTTTCTTTCTATTTGATAGCATATTTGGGTTTTGTTTTCTCTACATTCAGTTTAGACATACATTATGGCATGAAATCGTTTTGTGAGCTTTCACACTTGAGTATTATTTACTCAGATTATTTATATTCTTTATTTTGTAGTTTATTTATTTATATGCATCTACTATTTATTATTAATTGTTATTTACTTATGTTTTGATAATACCTATTACCAATGAGGGAATAGTCTCCCCCTTGGACACAAAAAGGCCCTTGCTACTAGTCAGCAGCCTTTGGCATTCGTGGAGATGCGCTTGAGGTCATGTAACCCACTGGTCCAGCCACAATCTTAGAGGTGAGCCGGGTCAGGATGTTACAACAAGTTTCATTACAATATTATCCATTAAAATATTTCATTAAAACCAAATCATGTTTTATACATCACTTCTCTACCTAC